>OX415251.1:110291664-115291664 GCA_948329865.1 Linaria vulgaris
AAAAATTGCCGCCAATTCAGTAGAGGAGAGAGGAAAATCAGTGGTATATACAACATTCTCCAGAAATCAGGTCGAACTAGGGTTTTTTCATCCTAATTGCGCCTCCGAAGCGATCTACAAGGTATTGACTACGGATTTTCCTAATATTCAAAATAATCTTGTATACTGATACATTGCTACGAACACAATCTTACTCTGTGTTTTTATTTGTCGAGCTAGGGTTTTTTCATCATTTTTGCTACTCGGAAGCGATTTACAAGGTATTGACTGCGATTTTCCCTAATATTCAAAATAATTTTGTATACGGATACATTGCTACGGCCCCAATCTTGCTCTGTGGTTTTATTTGTCTTTCAGCTACAACCCTTGAAATGCGCTCGGTAAGAACACTAAATCACCTAAACTGATCTAGGAATGACAGTATTTTAGAACAATGTTTATATTGTTTTGGCAAAATATTGTTGATTGTGTTTGTTGCATTCTGCAATTACTTGAGTGTTTTGGACCAGGTGACTTGATCAAGTGTGTTATTCTTGTAATGATGTGTTCTCTTTATGACCCTTTTCTATTGTGGTCTTATTTTTCCGTTGTAGCAAGGGTTTGTCCAAGTTTAGTTATTGCATCAGCATGTACGAACATATTGAGCTATCCGTTTTCTGTGATTTAAAGTTGTAATTGAAATACGACCTTGCGCTGCAACTTCCCATGTATTTAGTTTCTGGATTGATGCATTTCGATACAAATATGCTACTATTGGACAGGGTAAAATACATATGGTAAACTATTGTGCAAGTAAAGTGGGCTCAATTAGTAACGATGTTTGCTACAAAATTGATTTGTGTTACTGTTTGTTTTGTGTGGTTGTGCAATGTGATCCAGTGCTAGTGAAGATAACAATTTCTTATATAGAGAACTAATTAATTAACCCAAAGAAAATTGCATTTCTGTGATATACTATATATTTGGGATTGGCCATGAACATGGGTTCTGCGTAGCAGGGTAACTATGGGGCCGAAAGAGAAGATTTGGATCATGTTTGCAATGCATCAAGTAGTCTTTAGGGTGTCCATGTTGGCTTTGCTTGTTGTTTTGCTATATCTCCACCAGTGTGGGCGATTTGGCCGGAAACCTCGTCGTTCCGGTATCCGTTATAGCATAGTGCATTGAATCCTTTATCAAATAAAATACCTAGATACTCTATTAAACACAGGTGATGCACCGGTTAAAAACGCTCTCCGGATGAACCGAGACTATTTTAAAAAAACTTTGTTACTTGTTACATAGCTATGGGGGTTTGGAAGAAACAAAATATGTTGGTATTTCCTGTCAAGTATCTATGTTCCTAGACGCTCTATCCCATCACACGAATAATCATATTATCGGGAGGCATTTTGTTCGATCAGGTGAAACAATTAGTCGGCCTTTTGGTAAAGTTTTGATAGCTTTATTAAAATGTCACAACGTCCTCATGTCTACCCCGGAACCAATAGGACCTGGCGAGCTAGATCCTATATGGAAGCCTTTTCAGGTAGCTATGAACTGAATCTTATTTAATTATCTTTTAAACATAATTTCTATGTTGTGAATATAAAATAAATCTCTACCTCAGTATACGTTGTGATTATTTGTCTTTGCTATAACATGTAGGGTTGCCTAGGGGCACTTGATGGTACCTTGCTTCACGTACGTGTTCCTCTTGTCGATCAGGGTAGATACCGAAACCGTAAGGGCATTTTGGCTTCTAACCTACTAGGTGTTTGCGATAGAAATGGACTGTTTGTTTATGTACTTGCGGGCTGGGAAGGTACTGCCGCAGATAGTCGTGTCCTTCATGATGTTATCACTAGGCCGAATGGTTTTAGGGTACCAACCGGTAAATTTGTTAACTAAAATTGTCCTTAGAAGTGTACTTTGTTATTGTTACTAGTTAATAAACATTACTATACCACAAATGGCAGTAAACACAATTCCCCATCCCATTGTTAGGTTGTTACTACCTTGGTGATGGTGGATACACAAATGGGGAGGGGTTCCTTGTGCCGTACCGAGGAGTAAGATATCACCTCAGGGATTGGGAAACGAGCCATCGTACTCCACAAAACTACCAACAATATTTCAACTTGAAGCATGTTCGTGCCCGTAACGTAATAGAATGTTGCTTTGCTGCCTTGAAGGGCAAGTGGGGAATCTTGCGAACAAATTCTTGGTTCTCGCTAAAGCGGCATCACCATATTGTTATGGCTTGTGCTTTACTCCACAATTTCATTCGCAAGAGCATGCCACATTCCCCTTAGATGAAGACTATCCTAGATCACCTTCTAATCACGACCGCGAACCGGATTACATAGATGTTGTACAACCTTCTGAAGCCTGGACAAATTTCCGTGACACAACGACCATGCAAATGTACGAGAAGTGGCAGTCTTGATGTAGGGGACAATGAAGTCTTTGTAACTTATTAAGGCATTATCTTAGTTGCAACTTTATCATACTTAATATGGCTCTGTATTCGACAATGATTGGGTATCCATTTATTGTGTCATGACTTTTTTGGTTAATTTTTAGTTTATTTCTAAGTTAATGCAAGGCATTCGATCATGTAATATAACTTAGGACCAGCGAAATGTCCATGTCTGAATGGCATATTATATAATTGAAATACCTTTTCTGAGCTCCTAAGCAATCATGATACCACTGCATCAAGTCTGGTTAACTTTATTTTTCAGTTTTTAATGTGGAATATATGATTTTCCAATTGTATGCCTTGGTGTTGAAAAACCAATAGCTGCACTGCAACCCAACATTCAGATGGTTTTGCCATTTCACAGTTCGCCTCATTATTTGTTGACATGAAATGTATTGCCTTCAATATTATTAAGTTGTACAATTTCAGTAATCAGATTATATAATATGTCCTTGTTAACATATGGGGCTTAAATCTACTGACATTTAGTAAAATTGTTCTCAACACTATATTGTCAATGGCAAATTTTATTAATAGAAACAATTTTATACTTTAGTTGTTTGTTAACAGATGGATATGTTGCAGAGTAGCTGCCCTAGCGAACTTCCTCCTTTTCGCAAACCAGGAGGAGCTAAGAGAGTGTGGACCAAGCCGGAAGAGGTCGTCTTAATTGATTCATTGAAAGATTTGGTTGTGAATGGGTGGCGAGCGGGGAACAATTTCAGGCCTGGCTATCTAGCGGCTCTTGAGCGCGCAATGGGACAGAAATTTCCTCACGGCCGACCTATGACTGAAAAAAACATCAACTCGAAGTTAACTGTTTGGAAAAAGACCATAGCCAGTCTTGACACACTTGTTAACACAAGCGGATTTGGATTCGTTACTGAAAACCAAATGGTCGATGCCCCTTCTGATCAAGTGTGGAATGAATACGTTAAGGTGATTAGAGACTTGTATGTCGTTATATTCACCAATAATAACATTGTTACTACTTTTCAATGTAAATTAACCATTCATAGTTTAGCAAATTTTTTTTGAATTACATGTTTGAAGAATAGTTAAAGAAGTAGGATATTCATCTTTATGTTTTACTTTGATTGTCTATATACTGAATACATATTCGCCTTTTCATGTTTTACTTTGATTGACTATACACTGACCAGTTCATATTTCTGTTTGCCACAGACTCATCCCAACATAGAGAGTTTCCGCTATAAGAGCTTTCCTTACTCCGAGGACTAGTTGCTAATATTTGGGACCGATCGCGCTAACAGCAAAGCTGCGCAGGGGATCACTGATGATGTCCTTGATTTAGAAAGCTCTCACCAGATTTATGATGAGGTTTTGGATGACCACGTAAGAAGTGGCGCAAAGGAAAAGAGTAAATGCACTGGCAGTTTTGATTTTAATAAACGGCCGAGGGGCGCAGAGCATCAAGACCCCGTAGATGCGCATGAGTTCAGTTCTTCTAACTACAACGAAGGCATGGGTAACAAGAAAACTAAGGGTGAGTCAGAGGGGGCATTCGAGCAAAAAAGAAAAACTCGTGAACCCGTACAACTGCCTGAACAGCTGGTAGGTTTCATCGAGGGTATGTTCCAAAAGAGCAATGAAACGCTTGTGGAGATGGCTAACAAGGTCGTCGCCAGTTCAGTTCCTCCAACACCACCGCCTACCAAACCACCACCTCCGACCCCTGCGTCTAAGAGCAAACATGTGTTTGGCGTAATTACTGACATGGGTCTCATGCCTCTACAGCTGCGTATACTTGTAGCGCACAAAATAGTCAACAACCCTCCATCCACCAATCTGTTCTTGGGCATGGATGAGCTCTGTCGGGAAGAGTACATAAGCATGATCGTTAGTGGTTCTTTGGATCCGTCTACAAAAAATTCCTTAGTTGAAGTCAATATGACGGGTACTTTAACAAATCACAACTACGCTTTTGGACAAGGTGTCGAAATTGCGGAGGGGTGGTACAATATACATGCCTCTCATTTGGTTTGACATTTTATTTTGGTGAATTGCAAAAACAATTACCTTATTAAGTATTATGTAGTAGTATTTATATTTTGGATCATAATCTGATTTTCAGATTAGTACACATTGCTACCCAAAAAAACCTTCCTTTTGTTGAACTTAATGGTGTTTGTTTTATGCTTATATTTTGAAGGAGTGGTTATGTTTCTTAAATGAGGTGGGATGTTTGCATTTCTCAGTATAAACACTAGTGTACTTCAATGTCTTAGATTTCTGCATCCATAATGTTGGCCATACATGTAGTTTTACATAGTTTCTGGGAATGTGTTGTACTGATATATCTAGAATGAAAAACTTGTTGATTGGGATATTGAAAGAGTGCTTTGTGAAAAATCATATAAATTATCTTTGAAAATATGAATGTGGGAGGCTTTATAGCTGTATATGAATGTTACTGGTTAGGCATGTTGAGATATCATTATTTTTTTCCCAAAACAACTGCCTAAAAGATATATTTTAATAACATAATAAGGTCCATTACATTACAGTACTGCTTCCCCCAAAACGGTAGTTCATAATTTCTTGGCGCCTACATCCACTGCCGCGACAATCATTGTTAACCCCAAGTACCACTGATTTCAAAATATTAGACCACACATAATATTGAAAAATAACAGACAAAAAATATGGCTACTAAGCCAGCCATTGCATAATGAAAAGAACACACAAAACCCCCAAGGAATGGCCAGGATTGTGCCATAACAAACCTAAAACAAACACATGACAAACTAAGAAATAATACATATAAGCCGTAGGGTTTTGAAAATTTGGATAAAATACCACTAGAATCTTTTTTTTTTTACCAATATCATTCTTGGTACTTCTCCTTTCCCTTACCACGTCCTCCGCGATCTTTGTTTTGCCACGGAGAATTAATCGAGCTCGTAGACCCTTGTGATATCATTATATCAGTGGAAAAAACATGTACCTTATTGGGCATTCCATGAAAAAACCGGCGGCCCTGGTTTGCTTTCTGAAATACGGAACAACGGCCTTTGGAGATGTGCACGGATTTCGTCCGAGCTGTTAATGCGGATGTCTGGTGTATCTTCAACCAAAATAGTAGGCGATGGTTGGAGTCCAACTGATCTAGGAATGACATCATCCCAGAAATCGTTATCCGCATCGAAATGATGGATCTCGAAAGTTTCGCGCGAAAATACCTCAACGCCGAGGGGTGGTGGGAAGTAGGTATTTGGTTGTCAAGGATTCAGTCCACTGACGGATGGTGCAATTTCAGATTGTGGCCACCATAACTCGGCGCTTTTGGCCCTTTCAATGTCCGTGTTATCAATGGTCAAATATACAAAGGTTGTATGATACACAGGGCTCGGCGCCAATGTTGCACGTGTGGGGCCAAACAACACTTGTAGTGTTTGCCAAGGAGGTTCTCCTATATGCCTCACCAATCTTGTACTTCTAATGACAGAAGTTAAAAATGAAGAAACGTTAATTAGCTGTTAAGATTAAAATTAAGTGGCATCACGGAAATAGATTATGTACAGAAACATTTTGCATATAATTTGAATGCATAACCAGAACTACATAATCCCAAACGAAGTCTTCGAATGCATGCACCATATTGTTGGTTTCGTTATAGTAAATGGAGCTCAAACCGAGAATGATTGCGAACACATTGTACCTCATTTCAAACTTACGGTATTGGGCTAGGCATTGACGGACCATGAATTTTTTGTTGAAAACGACATTCAACTTTGCCGCAGCCACCCTAACCATGTCTAGTGGTTTATGCTGAAACAAGCCGTCAGAATTCCCTTTTTCTTCCACCAAGTAGTCCATGAAAGTGCCGTCGATCAAAAATGTCCAAGCTGCTGTGTAGAAAAAGAAGGCTTGAGATCGAGGGTTCTTTGGCGCCATCTGTGATTTTTATCTATTGTTTGGTTTATTGTGTTGATTGTTATGTATACTGGTGACTGATTAACCCTTATTTATAGACACAACCCAATCAACTTGTATTGAGCATTAGATATTCTGAATGTTTTGATTTGTAGAATCTTGTTTGATGTCACCACCTTGTGAATTAAAGCGAACAAACTGCTATTGTCAGAGCTTTAACAGGTTTGGAAACACGTGTTATTAAATACCACACTTGTGTAAGCTACGTGCATGAGTCATCCAACCGCTTTGTAACAAAAGTTGAACCATACTTCCTCATCATCTCCATGTTATATTATGCCTTTATTATAGTTAAGTAAATATATATTATATTTGTATCAAACTCAATTTCAACAGGTCTCATGCCTCTGTTCGTTCCAATATTTATATCATGTACTATAGTAAATCATCATTGGGAGTTAATGATGATTTTCCAGTGTAGCTGTCAAGTAACAAGACAACACAATCCGTGTTCTTCCCAAGGAAATATTTGAGAATAAATGGATGTCAATAGGGAGTTGGTTTGTTGGGCATTGGTGTTATAAATGGTTAATTGAACTTTATATTCTATTTTTTTTCAAAAGGGTGTAATACAAAGTAGATGTATGACCATATATAATATTTAGTACAACTGAGAGAAGTGTTCATATTAGGCAATGGTATAATAAATACTTATATGTACAACCATTGTCACCACCTTACACAAGCGGTATTGAGGTATAAGAGATGTTTGCGATTTTTGATTGTGAGGCATAAATGTTGATTGGAGGTGCATCTGTATTACCTGACGTCCGAACTTTTCTGTTAAAAAAAGGTGGTTGTCAAGCAATACGTTATAATAATGCATTTGCTAGTATATGAGGTCAAATGGTTTTGAACTTATTTTGATACCTACCACACAATTATGCCATTGCTATAGTAAATGTGAATGCATTGCATGTATGGGATGCTCCACTGTCCACAAATTTTTTGTCTTAGAGCACTATTATCTGATTATGATTAGTCCAACGTGCTTCATTGGGATGAGGCATTCCTCAGACACATAATTAAATGTACACACTCAGTGGATTAACTTACTCCATTGCCCTTGCAAAACACACATCATGATCAAACAACAAACACAAAATGTATTAGCACTGAACTCCACAATTTCCTGTCACAAAGGTTTATGAGTTTGAGTAATATGGAAATACGTCCATATTACTCAAAAACATTGTGTGTACAAGTCCAATACCATAGTTTAAGGCCAATTACCAATCCAAGCGAGCCAAAAGTTCACACGTGAGTTGAGTTATCAATCTAAATTACAAACGCACAAAATCTAGAGAAACCATAGATACGAAAAAGCGCCACCAACTGCGTCAATGAAGAAACTCTTGTCGAAGAGTTTCACTTCTTTTCTTCCATTCCACACATGTTCAAACACAACTATATGTGGAATTACTCTAAACATTATATAGTCATAACCTAGGCACAATCCACTAATAAGTAAGTACCATACGAGTTGCTAAAGAACGGTTGCCGCAACAACCGAAGGCCATCCAATGTAGCAAACCTCACAAAATGCACTCGTTAACAACAAACACCAAAATTTAATAACAAATTGAAACGGGACTTCAATTTGTTATTAAACCAAAACAGAAGTTATAAACCTCCAACAACTGACATAACGTAACTAGTTTATCAAAAGGACCTCTCTAGACCAAGGCAGGAGCATCACTCTTCAAAGTAGAATCCAACTTCGATTAGGGGCATGTATCGGATCAAATCTTGGGTTTATTCGGGAAATAGTGCGGCGTTCTTTTTCACGAAGAATTTGCGATGTTGGTTGTAGGTGTTTGGGGTTTGGCAATCAAAGTAGGCTTGCGCATCAATCTGTACATAACACATATATAGTCATATGACTTTTTAGCTTAATAATCTTATGCAGAACGTTAAAAAATAAAATGTTGCCATCCAATAGCGTTTTATGACTTACCGGCATATCGTGATAGAAATCAGACACGCAGCAGTTCAGGCCACGCAGCTTCCAACAGTCAACCAACTGATGCTCCATAATGAAGTGATAGAATTCAAATAAGCGATAGCGCCTTCTTCGAATTAACCTCCGAATCTTGTCTGCGGGCAGACTGCAACGTTGAGATGCATAATTTAGGGCTGCCATGAGTCCATCCACAATGCTTACTTCACAAACACATCAATTGAACTAAACTAGATCTTCAAAGACTGTCTTCTCCTGGAAATGGATCCGCGTGAATAAATCAAGGGGTACATGTAGCATACAATCACACACATAATGAAAGGTTTGTTCATATTTCAAGTACGCGACGTCGTGCTGGATAAAAACAACGTGCATATTATTGAAGTTATAGAATCCTTTTGTGCGAAATTCTTCCTGCCAGTAAGTCTCCTAGGAAGCTAGAAAGGGTCAACTCATAAATGGAAACACATATGGTAAATAGTGGCTTTCCATGTGTAAACATTTAAGAATGTACTTTTTCTCCAAATAACCATAACGTACAGTTGGAATGTATGGCTCGTAAGCCCTTGTAGCAGTGATGATGCCGGTATCCCAGTCAAAAGGGAGTTTATGAAACACGACAAGGTTTCAGAAGGTCAGGAATCGGGCACATGACCTCATAAATTTATACCGGACAGCCACATCGGTAGGAAACTCAAGTTGCCAATTATTGTTGAGTCGCTCTGTGGTTTCGGTAAGTGCCCTCTCCATTTCTTTTTCTTCCTTGATCTTGTTCTTCGTGGCAATGTCAGCTAGGATTGACCACATCTTGTCGGTTCTCCACGGGACCCACTCTTCGGCTTCGTACTCACTTTTCTCTAGCAGTAGGTAGTGAAGTGGCTGCAACAAATAGTTTTAAATAACATTCAGCAATTGCACGTCGCAAAAAAAATAAAATATGACACTACTAAAAAACATATACACAAGTTAATGCAAATGTATGTACCGATGAGAGTTTCATGTAATAGAATTCCCCTGTTTAAGCTATTTTAACATTGCAATGTGACATGATATTCAATTAAGCTATTTTCCGGTAATAGATTACGTGGTTTACCAGCCAAATGTATTTAACATTGCAATGACAACCTCTTCAATAAACATTATCAGAGAATGCATCACAATTACAGTCTTTACGTACTATCGAACGGAGTTCCAATAAATATACATTTAAGTAAGCCGCATAAAAACAAATAACCTAAACCCGTATACCGCACAATATGGTGTGGATTAAGCAGCATCCTGCAATATACACTTCCAATATAAGTCATCTTGCATGCGCCATAAAATGAACACATTAAATGCAGGCTTTAATGTTGGTCAATAGCTGCCTAATCAAGAGTACTATGTTGAAAAAACTGCAGACTGTGATTAAGCTATTTCCTTGATAGGCAAAACGCCAAAAAAAAAACAAAATCCCTACTCTGAACAAAATCTCCTATCACAGACACTATGCAATTGTCATCAAAATATGGATACTTTGATATTCTTCTAAATAGAGGAAATTAGGACAATACTGCAGTAATTTGAATCACCCAAATCTCGCATGCAATTAATTGTTTCTAGCCGACTGACAATTCACCATAAAACGGGATAGCGTCGGTGAAGAATGGGACTGACCTTTAATGGAATTTTGCTTGAGTTGGAGCTGATTATCAACGGAGTAGCGGCGCAAGGTACATCAATGTCAATGCCTGGCAGATTTGGGTGGTCGCGATTCCGACGATACGTGTGAGTACAACCATTATCCTTTACACTCCGTTGCTTTGAGGGTATTTTCGCGACGAGCCTTGCCCGCCGAAGACGAACCTCTTGTACTAAAATTCTTCATTTCCTGGCCTTCAAAGCGTGGCCGTGCAAATTTGGGGGTTTGCTGTAGCGTCGTCAATTCTAGGGTTGTGTTTCGGAGAGAGAATTTGGGGGAGAAAGATGGTGAAACGGGTTGTGGGAACGAAAGGAGAGAGCAATGTATATTTTATGGCTAGTTTCAAAATGGAGGGTAAATAAGGCAATTATAGTACAATAGTAGGAGTAACACAACTAACCAAACATTAGAGTACATATTTGTACACCAATTATCATGGATTAATTTGTGTATACAAACAACAGATTAATTGGAAGTAGAAGATATAGTTTAACCTTATCAATTAACCGAGATAATGACTTATGGGAAGCAAACGTGCTCGTTGAGTAATTAATAATTCCGTTTTCTATTAATATATGACGAGATTGAAAGAAAACATATATTTTTACTTATCAATACACACACACACATTAGGGTTTTGGGTAAATGATCTTGTGAACAATACATTAGCAAGATATACCTTATATGTGATTTTTACAGGGCACACGGCACACCACCCCTCAATAATTTTGCATTAATGTAATTCAAATATATATATATAATGAAAAAAAAACTTTAGTACTTATAATGTTTTCTTTTTTATTTTGAATAACATTTTAGAATTTTTCTTCTATATTTTTTGAATAAAGAAGAAAAAGTTACAACGTAATTTAATTACTCTAATTTTATGTTTCCTTGATAATGTAACGTATTAAAAAGTTATAAATCTTTCTTGTTCATTTTAAGATTTTTTGATAAATTACCTCATTGTGAAAAATCTTTCTAGTGATCTAAAAAATTATCATTTTACTTCACTGTGCATGGAGGTGCAATTCACTCTCCCATACATAAGAGTAAATGTTGGATTTTGGTTCAAAAAAAGCATTTATATTCCTTTTTGCTTAAATATGTATATCTTCTATTTTATACTTTAAACTATCAAAAAATATAAAATTAAATTGCAAACTTAAGGTATATATATATATATATATATAATATTATATTATGTATATGCCTTATTCTTTACAAGCTTACTTTTATAAAAATAAAAAATACAATACAATAAATGCAAAATAAAACAAAAGAAATTATTGAAAGTGCTAGGAGGTAGTTTGTCATTTTAGCATAACATAGGGTGATAATTTGCCCAAAACCCTTCCTCCCAACAAGCAGTTGGGCCAAGCCCAAAGAGCTCGCGAGCCCGCCACATATCGAGGATCCATATTCGATATGTCTTATATATCGAATATGCACATTCGATATGGTAAATCTCGAGAGCGGTCCCCTCACCCTGACATCTATAAATATCTATCGCTCCGCATTCCTAAAGAAACTCATTAATTGATTTGCATTGTTCACACATTGATATCGAATCTCTCACACCCGATATCTCTCTCTCACCCGATATACCTCCTTACCCGATATGAAGATGGTACTCGACGTCTCCTAAGCCCGACATCCACTATGCCCGATTACAAGCTGTCCGACGTCCACACTGCCCGATATCCATGTTGTTCGATATCAATATTCCTGGAATTGGTCAGACTCGATATCTACCATATTAGACATATAGTAGATCTGATGTCTCAGATCCTCCACATGCTTGGATTGCTTTCCTAGGCTTAGTCAGTTGGTGTTCCGAACAAAGTTAGTCTAGACACTTGTATGAGTTATGGATTGACATAGTTTGTAATATATTCACTGTTATACTTGTAGTTTTGCCTTTTTGTCTATAGCCTACGAACTTATACTAAACTAATGACACCGTCTATGGGAACACCACATTTCTCAGATGAGGACGCTAGGATGGCACGCCCCCGATCACGATCATAGAGACCGACTATACAGAATTCAACAGCTGGAAATGTTCATGTAGATCGACCATTGCCCAACCCTATTATCGAGCAACTACCACACGGACCACAATCGCAACAAGCCCCGACTCAACGCTACTATACAAGAAAATGTGATCGCAGCGCTAGCCGCGTCGCTTCCGCGTCATCAAGCCACTAAGGCTGGAACTTTGCCACCACGACCCCAAGAGTCTAGGACGTGGTGTCCTGCCGAGAGAACAAGAAAGCATAATGATGAGGAAGAAGCCGAATCCAGGAGGGACCGATAGGTTTCCTGAGCCTCAAGAGAAAGAGCCCCCAATCCGAGAGCGGAGATGAGGAAAATAGCTAGAGGAATGGAACAACTGAACCAAGAAAGGGAAGAGGTGCATTGCAGACTAGTGCAAGCTGCATGTCACCGGAGGCTCACACCATTATGTGATGAGATTAAAGATGAAGCTCTAGATAGAGGGGAGAAGATCCCACATCTCAAGACCTATGATGGGAATAGTGACTGCCGTGAAGACTTCTTTTATGTGGATGGAATATTAAATCTATGTGGAGTCTCTTATAATATGCAGGCCCACATATTCTCCACAACCTTGTCAGGAGCGCCACTAGATTAATTCACAAAAATACCATTGGGTTCGCTGACCATCTACGAACAAATGAGGAAAAAGGTTTGAGAGTTAGTTCACGAGCCAAAAAATGATCCACATTAATCTGAATCACCTGAACTCGGTGAAGCAGGAAGACAAGGAAAGTCTGAAGGATTTCAGGAAAAGATTCAATGAGGAGCTGCTCAAAGTGGATGAGCCTAGGGGCGAGCAGGTAGCCATCATACTATTCAATGTGACTAAGTACATGAGGTTCACAGCTACCCTTCTGGAGGAAGAGCCAAAAACCATTGAATAGATGTAGAGTCGCCCTACAAGAAGGAAATGATGGAACCAAGACATAACTAACAGCCATGGCGACAAATCTCCTAGAAGATACACTCCCGTGAAGAGAGATATCCTAATGGTATTCGTCATCGCACAGAAGAAGGGATGGCTCAGTGAACCAAGAAAGTTGAAAGATACACCAGAGACAAGGTTTTCAAAGAAGTAGTGCAAATACCACTGCCAATGGGGGATAACACAAAGGATTGCAAAGATCTCAAGGATGAGATATAAAGGCTTATCCATGAAGATAAACTGGTAGAATACATACGCAATCATAGAACACGGATGAGCAAGATAAGAGAGACATGTCTCACTCACGACGGAAGGACAAATAGAAAGCTGTTGAGGCTCCTAGCTCCCATAATAGCAGCATCGTAACACACCCACTAGGGGAATGATCACTATGATAAATGGAGGGCCTATGGGCGCTGACTCCAGCAACAGTCCAACGAAGATTACTCGAGCCAAATAAGATTACTCCAGAGATAGGGGAGGACAGATACATGGGTTTTACCGCACTACTTGAGATCGAGGAATTGCTCGAGGAAGAAATCACTTTTACCAAGAAGGACCTGATGCAGCTCGACCCACATGCTATTCAAGCATGTAAGCTAAACTGCCCCTCGTAGTTAAGCTTGGTATAGCTGACTATGAAGTTTCAAAAGTCCTCATTGACAATGGAAGCTCAGTGAATGTGATATTCTCTCATGCCTTGGACAAAATGGCACTGAGCCAGAACTTGATTGAGTGGACCGTAAAACCTCCAAAGGGTTTCGGGGGGGGGGCAAAAAGGGTCCCACTAAGATAGGTCAATTTGCCGACATCATTTGGGGAAGTACCTTTTAAGAGAGCATTGAATGTCCAGTATTTACTTACAATGTGATAATTGGCCGCGCAACACTTAACACCATTTGAGTTGTGGTATCTAGCTACCACCAAAAAATGAAATTCCCAACTTCCAGAGGCAAAGGCACTACAAGTCCTTGCACCGGATGACCAAGTCATGAACGAGTAGCCGAATCAGTCCCTATAGTTTCATTTTCTATAAATCATTTTCTATTTATACAGGAACAATTTTCATTTATATCTGAACAATTTAAATTTCCCTAGATGTGCCCTTCTTGGATTAGCATGTAATTAAAACAGTGGGGCTACACCAGCTTAATTCCCATACTACGGGATATGTAGGTGAATTGGAATCTATTTGGTTCTTGGCTGTTATCTATCGCAAATCTTTTATCTCGGTAATATGATTTGTCTCATATACTACCTATATGATTACATGAACATTCCTATCTCATGTCCAACGTGATATGGCAGAAAACACCTTAACCGGTAGAAGAATATCTCCTATCCATCGTGACATGACAGAGAATACCTCAAACGGTAGAAGAATATCTCTTATCCACCGTGATATGGCAAAAAATACCTTAAACGATAGAGGAATATCTCATTTCTACCGTGATATGGTAGAGAATACATTAAACGATAGACGAATAGCTCATATCCACCGAGATATGCCAGGAAATACCTTAAATGGTAGATGATTATCTCATTTCAACCATGATATGGCATAGAGTACCTTAAACGATAGACGAATATCTCCTATCCACCATGATATGTCAGAGAATACCTTAAATGGTAGATGATTATCTCATATCCCCCGCAATATGCCCAAGAAAAACCTTAAATGGCAGATTATTACCTCATATCCACCACAATATGGCTGGGAATACCTTAAATGGAAGACAAATGTCTCCTAGACGAAAGTACCCTCATCAGTAGACTTTTATCTTCTATCCACCAAGATGCGAAAAAAAAACCTTAAATCGTAGACCAAAGTCCCTTATCAAAGAAGAGTTGGGACACCACATAAGAGGTGAAAGAGCATACCATATCTCTTGTGATATGGCAATAATTGCCCTCACCAAGAGAGTGCAACCTCTTAGTCACAAGCAATAAAGGGGAAATTTTCACAAAATAACATAATGGCAAGAGCCATCAATGGCATAATACCGCCACTTATCAAAATAATACCAATAAAGAAAGTAAACGCAAAGATTTAGTCAAACAACAATGTAGTAGAAAGCTCATCGACATAACCGTCGATCATACATGAGTACAATGATTCATGATATAACAAATAGAACCAAAGGGGTGACACAACACCCTAATAAGCACTTCACATTCCGATATAAGGAGGGGCAAAGATCATCCCAATCTTGATAAGACTCTTGATAATAGATTTATTATAGTGATTTAAGTACCTAATTTCCTAGGTTTCTGTACAATCCTTGTAGCAATTCTACTTGTTTTAGTATTATTTCGTTGGTTTTATAGTTTGTGTCGAGTCAGAATAAAACAATGCTTATTTGGAGGATTTCAACACGTTTTGGTAACAAAAGATAGTAGAGCTACGACGCTACCAACCACGCTACTAAAGGGACCATAATATAGAATGCAGGGCGAAGAAAAACTATAAAAGGAGGCGACGTTCAACATCTAGGGTATTGTTTTCAGTAGCCACAAAACACCACTTACAAGAGCATTCTAGGGCTAGATGAGCATAAATTCTACCGTTTGTAGCACTACAATCATAGTTGAAGGAGAAAGGTGAACAAGAGGAGACAACAATCAGAGTAGAGGAAAGCAGCGGGGAAATAAGGAGTTTAATCTTTTGTTTTTCTTATTTGAATAATGTATGATGAATTGTTGTGATTTGAATATGACTATGAGTAGTTAATCCTCCCAATATCTGAGGGAGGTTGTAGTTAATCTCATATGGATGCACCTAGAACCTATGTTTTGATATTGATGATTTTGTTTTGTTGGATATTATTTGTTGCTTATGTCACTTGGTTTATTTTATGCAAGCGTTTCTATGAGGCAGAGTAGTGACACTGAATAACCTTGTATTACGTTAACTTACACATAGGAGATTGTTGATGCAACACTAGCATAGTAGATCAGACAAACAAATCTTTAGACCTTCGACATTAGCGTGTTCGTGGAATCTAAATCATAGTTGGTAACTCTAATTCACTTCTAAAACATTGTATGGATCCTATGACATGGTGAGCTTCTGATGAGGAGAAAGTGCTTAACCACCTGACATCATTAGGGATTAGAGGGTTCTTTAGTACTTCGAAAGGTGGCTAATTTACTACATCAACTTGAAAAGAAAATAACCATCAATAGATAGCATCTTGCATATGAGTCGTATGTATTTTGTCTATGAAATACATGCATCTAAGATTAATGAAATCCATCTCATAGATATTTTTTACTTAATCTGTTTCACAACCTTAGGTAACTATCAATCAACCAATCAATTAAATTTTGTTTTAGTTAGTTAGTTTAGTTTTAGTTATTTTATAAATCTTTCCAATTGCAATCTTTAGTTAATCTTACTTCAATATTTTAGTTTAGATCTTTAGTTTTTCGTTAGTTAATTACTTTTTTTTTTGTTTTTAGTTATTTCTTCAACGATAAAAGCAAAAAGAAAATAAAATCAATTCATTGAGTGTGCAACAATATAATTGCTAGAATTACAAACATCTATCCTCTTGGCATTCGATACTCGGTTAGTAACAACTTTCTATTTTATTATTACTTGACTCGTGTACTTGCGATAGAGTGTGTATTGAGATAGGATTAGAACACATATATAATACGCATAAACTATCGTTATTGAGAAGAAGAGAAAACACATTTGGCTCTGTCTCATCATCCGATTAAGAATCCGACGGAGGCTGTAGATCGGGTCCCAACGTCACATCCAACTGTTTGGTGTCGAAGCCCCCTACGAACCCATTAAGAGTTTGGATTTGCCTAATGAGGGTATCCTTAGCCTCCTCCCGATCTTGTAGGCCGCACATCGCATTGATGTTCTTGTACGTCCCGCTAAGCATGAATTGTGTGGCAATTTGCAACTTGATCTTAGGCGAAGGATCCTGTTAAAACAATTAGAATAATAATATAGAGGAACAAACTTAACGCCGTCTCAATTTGGCACAACCCTACTTCATATATGTATGTACGCTATTAAAAGTGGATAATAGACAGTCATCTCGTAACGTAGTTCTCGATGGGCATCGGCAAACTCTTTCTCCCGACGCTCTTTGTCCTCATTGAGATTCTACACATCGAGCTCGACAGACTTCTTATCCTTTTTTGTCCCAACTGCGACCACCTTAGTTTGCGCCAACTCTTCCTTAACCTTCATCGCCTCCTTGCAAGCTAAGCGAACATGCTACTAAGAGTTCTTCAATTGACCCAAGGCATGCTCCTTCTCGATAGAGGCAACCCGAGCAGCGAATGGGTCAACGTTATACAATTGCTCAATCTACTTCTGGATCATGGCAACGGTATCAACTTTGTCCGCCTCCATGTTATTCACAACCTTCACGTTCGTGAACAAGAATTTTCCAACCTGCGCACACCCACACATGGAATAAATCATCCTAAAGAAATTTCAACGACCAAAGTTAAATAGCGCTATCTCGATAAGCAGACAAAATATAAGATGATGGCACTTAGAGCTTGAAATATAAGAATTTCTTGTCGCAAAACATGCACTCACTCTTGTTCACCTGCGATGAAATCCTTCGCCAAAGTAGGAAAGAGTTCCCTAATGCTACAAACGACATCCCTTTCACCGAGTTGGTGAAACCCAACGTTGATATTAGGGCCTGCGGCAGGATGGTTAGTCGGTGCAGGAGTTGAACCACCACCGAGAAAAGGCTTGTTGCGCCCTATCAAACCTGGCCCACCGCTGATATGAGCCAGAGTGGCTTGGGGATTGTTGGAGCTGGCCTGGCTGAAACCGGTGTGGGCAATGGGCACCTCGACAAACTCCACGCCCTAATTTTAAAATATCTCTCATTCAAAGCCCTAGGATTTAGTAGCTTTCTGAGCTTGAGCATGTTGACCCTTTCGACCTTGGGTTTTTGCCACGTCGAGTTCCTCAGCATCCTCTCCCTACTTTGAGGCAACAAATTTCCTCATGCAATTTTGACGACCCATGATGAGCTTGTCTGCAAATCAGGACATAAAACACCTCCATCTGTCAAATGATTGAAACACTGACAGAAGAAGCACACACATAGATACACACATATATGAATGCACAAATGCATGATCTACTACTAGAGTTATACCCAGACTATGTGGACCATCATACGGCTTGGGAGATAGGCCACCAACTCTCACAACTATATTCTGAGTCATGAAGGTCAAGTCAAACTCGTGACTAACTAGGGTCTTCCTAAAGCCCTCCCCCCAAGTCGGAGCACCCACCCTTGATGGGATCCAAATGCCTTGGCCTTTGACCACACACGTGGAAGAGAGCTAAACTCTCCAGGGATCTTTTCCCTCACATAAAAATATTCTTTCTTCTCACGTGACCCATAGCTGGTCTATGTACCCCCCAAGAACCTATAACTTTGATTGACCCTCAAAAAGTAAAACCCTTTTGTCGCCAACTTTCTATTCATTATCACTTGGATAACTTCGAGAACTCGTTGACGTCGCAAAGGGCTCCGAAGGCCTTCATCACCAAGACGAATGCAACCAATACATCGAAAGAGTTTGGTGATAGCTGTGCCAAGCAAACACCCATGCTACTTAACAACGCGTTAAGTAGCGGACTAAGGGGGAACCGAAAATCGTTAATAAAATGCTTTGCATTAACGGTAAGACAACTCTTCGGTGAAGTGTGCATAGTTGTTGTAATAATACTTTGGCATGTGGGGAACACTCGATACCATATCTTGGTACTTTTCTGGTGTCTTTTAATGTGTGGTCTCACCCTCCCCGGCAAGGCCAAAATCGTTCTCCTTGGGGGCATCATCGAAAACATCCTCCTTCTCTCCCTCCTCTTACATGTACATATCTCCCATCATGTCTTGTGATAGGTCCCACATATTAGTATCATAATCATCCAAGGGCATATAACCTAAATCATGAAGGGGGCTCTCATAAGACTCCCCAGGTTCACCTAGGTGAACCACGACCACACTCTTGGAACCGACGTTAGAACTTCCTTGCTGAGACATTGTTCTAGAAAATACAACAAAAACTCCTTTAAAGTTACACACTTAAAACGAAAACCTATGAGTTCAACGAATTTCGGCTGAAATTCTAAAAACCCCACCTTTTTGTATGAGATGTACATACACGTTTGCGCTACAAAACCTGAAAAAACACAAACTTTAATAAGCAAAAAACCGGTCTAAAACATATAAAATCCCCTAAGTATAAATATTGAATTTTCAATTTGTCATATCGAAACTAGTCCCTCGATGTAGGTGCTCTCTCGAAATTATACCCAAACTCGACATAAAATTTGAGCCCGATATAACTACACATTGAGGATACGATATTAAAAATGCAAAATTTGATATCGGAAGAAAATTCAACGTACCTTTGCCGAAAACAGAAAACTTTCGCTAGAAGACAAATGCTTTCTCTCTCCTCCTTTCCCCTATTTATAGAGGTCCCACGCGTAAAAAACACATTAATTAACGACCTTTGGATTTGTATATCGAACGTCGTGATATTTGATATCAATTTCATACTCGGTATCTACCTGCCTGATATTCGCACTTTCAATATACATTATACTCGATATCTTGCATTTTCGACATACAGTATACCCGATATTAAGCGTGTTCATGGTTTGGTTTTTAACCATTGGTTCGGTTTTCAAAGGACTTTAATTTTGGGTTAGCCTAAAAACGATAATCAATAATCGAACCATTAATGTGATTTGGTTTTTGATTAAAACCGTTTGGTTTTGGTTATTGTTTCGAGTTAACCAATCACCTACTATTTCAAAGAAAAAAACATTTCCACACAATTAATAAATATATAAAATTCTTTCAAAAAATTAAATAAATATAATTAAAAAGTCAAATTAACAACATATTTCACATTAAAATTACAAACTCGTCTATTAATAAAAAGCAAGCCATGTTCAAAACATAGCACACATATATTTTAAAAGCACCTGTCTTATAATTCAATAATTAACAATCCACAATAATTTGTAACACTTATTCGACAATTCATTCATCATAACTAGTTAAACGTATTCAAATATTCGTTCATGAGTGTATAACATGCATATTTAACGAACCATCCATCAATTCATAAAAGATCATACTCAAACATTATTATTTTGCTTTGAAATGGGCGATTTTCGGTTTACTTGGATTAACCGAGGTTCGATTTTAAAAGAACTTGATTTTTTTAAACTCCCAAAGCCATAACCGAAAACCGAACCAAATCCATAATTTCGATTATGGTTCGGCCTAACATTCGGTTAACTTATGGTTTTTTTGGTTGGACCGAACCGTGAACCCCTACCCGGTATCTTATACTTTCGATATACATTACATTCGATATCCGCACAAATTCGATGTATACTAATTTCGATGTCGAAACCCTTCGATCGTGTCACTTGGAAAAAAATACAAAAGCTATTTATGACATGATCAAAGTGACAGTTTACATCATTGACTCAGCTCCAGACAATTTTCATATTAGGGGAACAACTCGCACACTCAAATATAAAAATTTACATCTCACTTCGAGTCCAAAATATAAACTAGGGGGACATGGGGTACCAACACTATAGTTTACGAGCTATGATCGACAGTGATAACTTCTAAACTAGGGGGATATAGGGTACCAACACTATAGTTTACAAGCTATCATCTACAATGATAACTTATAAACTTGGGGACTACATAATATAGGCCTTTCTAGCTACCCAATAGGGCGACCCAATAAGCAATTAGGCCAAGACCAAAGAGCTCGTGAGCCCGCCGCATGTCGAGCATCCACATTTGATATGCCTTATATATCGAATATGCACATTCGATATGGTACGGTTCATTCTGGAAATCTTGGGAGCTATAAATACCCCCCACTTTGCATTCCTAAAAAAGTTCATTAATTGCTCTGCACTATTCACACTTCAATTTCGAATCTCTCACATTCGTTATACTTCCTTACTCGATATGGAGATGATACTCGACGTCTCCTGAGCTCGACATCCACTCTGCCCGACATACGAGTTGCCTGGCGTCCACACTGCCCGATATCCACGCTGCTTGATATCTGCATTCCCCGATATTGGTCAAATTCGATATCTACCATATTCGACATATGACATATCCGATTTCTCAGATCCTCGACGTGCTTGTATTGCTTTCCTAGACTTAGTCAGTTGGTGTTTCGAACGAAGTTAGTCTAGACACTTGTATAAGTTATGAATTGACATAGTTTATAATAGGTTCATGGTTATACTTATAATGTCGCTTTTCGTTTGTAGCCAAACTAGAGAGTGAGCTACACATAAAGGAAAATATGCCAATACTTAATCCACACCCTCCCACACACACATAATATACACGGTTGGTTATTTGTCAATCGGTTAAAGCTATATTATTGACACAACTCACAAGAATATTGCTAATAAAAATGAGTATTTCATTTTATTTTGAAAATTCCTTTTCCTTTAATATGGATAACTATTATGGACACCTCGATTTGATCGTCATAACTCACATTATTTCTTTTCTTGTCACAAAAAAACTGAAATTTAGCCCTCTCTAGGTAGCTTACCAGTAATGGCAGTGATTCAGTGCTAGTACAAGAAAAGAGGGCAAGTGCTTTCATTGGGAAGGTAATGCTTAGCTTTAGCACACTTTCATCCTAACAAAAACCAAAATATACACTTACACATACACACACATACATATAACATAATAAACTCTCTTAGCTACTTTCTCTCTCTTTTTTTTCCTGCATTCTACTATGAGTAAGTAAGTAAGTAAGCACAAAAACAACTGTTTAGTACTTTCTGTAAAAAGGCAGAAACAAGTAGCATAAAACTCGGGTGACCGGCCCTGCTTACATATTCAGAAAGAGAAATCAACAAAGATATATATTGCTTATGCGTGTGTACAACAACAGGAAAAGGAAAAAGAAAGCAGAGAGTGTGTGCAGATATATATACATCACTATTGCATAATTTTCTCAAGTAGGGTTTGTAGAGAAAAAACACTCAAAAGAGGCAGCACAAGAACTGAAAAAAATGGAGGGTGGCAATAGTAGTAGTAGTCTGATGGCTTTTGGTGATCATCACATCAACAATTTTGAGTTTTGTCCTAATAGTAATATTAGTACTTGTACCATGATGATGATGATGCCTTCATGTTCACAACCACCTAATGATACTACTTCATTTCTCCCTCCAATTCCATTCACAAATCATCATCATCATCAAAGTGACCCAATTAATAATAAGAGCCCTATGATCATGTACCAAGAAGAAAATCACCACAACAACAACAACACAATTACTAGCACCGGTTATTACTTCATGAACAGCAACGCTGATGACTGCTCTCTTAAGGCCAAGATCATGTCTCATCCTCATTACCCCCGACTACTCGCCGCCTATGTTAATTGTCAAAAGGTAACATTTATTTATCCAAAAACCCTTAAAAAAAGTACTAAGACAAATTTAATAACATCAAAATTTGGAACTGATCTGATGTGGATTTTTGGCTATACGACCAACAGATAGGGGCACCGGATGAGGTGGTGGAGAGGCTAGAAGAAGCGGCTGCGATGTGCCGTAGCCACGGGTTGCAAGGATCGATCTGCGTGGGGGAAGATCCGTCATTGGATCAATTCATGGAGGCTTACTCTGAAATGTTGACCAAATATGAGCAAGAGCTCTCCAAACCCTTGAAAGAAGCAATGCTTTTCTTTTCAAGAATTGAGTCACAGTTCAAAGCTATCGCTCTTTCTCATCCCTCTCCTGGTACAGGTTATTACAAGAAATATATGCGTGTGTATATATATATATATATATATATATAATGATTTTCTGCATGTGCATGTTGCTAAGATCATGGATATATTTGCTTATATTGCTAAGATCGCTCTTTCTCCATTTTTTAATGGCTTTCTCTGTCTTCCACATTTATCTTCTGTGCAATCTTACTTCCTTTTTATATTTTAAAATTATATAAGTACAACAAATCATCCCTACAACAAATCAAATCTCATTTTTTCTGTTTTTAATATTATATTGTTTAAAGTAGGGAAAAAAGCATATCACCCCCCTTAGCTTTCGACCGTTTTGCACTTTGCTCCCCAGCTTTGATTTTTAGCACTTTGCCCCCCCCCCCCCCAGCTTTGTATTCAGTCAAATGTTACCCCCTTACGGGAATATTCCGTAAAAAAAAACGAATATTCCGTTAAATTTTGACAATGTTCCCCCCAACTTTCGGTGTTTTTAACGGAATATTCATTTTTTTTAACGCTTATGTTACGTCGGGGGGTAACGTTTGACAGAATTGAAAGCTGGGGAGGCAAAGTGCTAAAAATCAAAGCTGGGGGGGCAAAGTGCAAAACGGCCGAAAGCTAAGGGGGTCGTCAGCTTTTTCCTTTTAAAGTAACTAAAGAGTTTCCAATGTTCTTTGCATACACTATTGTGCAAGTCTGAGTTATGTAATCATGTTACGAAATGGAGGTGTTTGTAGGATATATAGTAAAATAGAATGATATACTACTGTGTTTCCGAAAGTGTATAATGTAAAACTCCTCTCCAACTTTAGTAGATTTTATTTCTCAAACGTTTCATAGTTGCATGTTCACTGAAATGTTGACCAAATATGAGCAAGAGCTCTCCAAACCCTTGAAAGAAGCAATGCTTTTCTTTTCAAGAATTGAGTCACAGTTCAAAGCCATCGCTCTTTCTCATCCCTCTCCTGCAGCTACAGGTTATTACAAGAAATATATGCATATATATATATATATAATGATTTTCTGCATGTGCATGTTGCTATGATCATGGATATATTTGCTTATATGTTAGACTATTTGATGTGGTGTTAATTTCCAGATATATAGATGCGGTTACCTCCATTTTTTAATGGCTTTCTCGGTCTTCCACATTTATCTTCTGTGCAATCTTACTTCCTTTTTATATTTTAAAATTATGTAAGTACAACAAATCAAATCTCCCTACAACAAATCAAATCTCCCTTTTTCTGTTTTTGATATTATATTGTTTATAAATGGTAGCCTGGTCTAATCATTTTTAAAGTAACTAAAGAGTTTCCAATGTTCTTTGCATACTATTGTGCAAGTCTGAGTTATGTAATCATGTTACGAAATGGAGGTGTTTGTAGGATATATAGTAAAATAGAATGATATCCTACTGTGTTTCCGAAAGTGTATAATGTAAAACTCCTCTCCAACTTTAGTAGATTTTATTTCTCAAACGTTTCATAGTTGCAAGTTGTAACAAACTTCACTCACACCTATTAATTATGGTACATATATTTTTCGTTGTGGATATGATCTCTAGAAAACTTACATCTCAATGGATATTTTTGCACACATTCTAGAAATTTATATTTCATTGGAGGCCTCGCTTCATAAGCCGACACTTGTTGGTCTAATCTAGAAAGGTAAGAAAATTCGGCATAGCATACTTCAGTAAATTGTTATTCGATCTCTTTTGTATCTATTATGAGTGATCTTTTAATAACATAAACTATTGATTGAAAGATTATCTTTTTGTTCCTTGCTTCTAAGATCAAATCACTTATTATACATATTTGCAGCTCGTGGCGAGGCACTGTATAGAAATGGGTCGTCGGAAGAAGAAATCGACGTGAACAACAGTATGATAGACCCTCAAGCAGAAGATGTCGAATTGAAAGGTCAGCTATTGCGAAAATACAGCGGGTACTTGGGCAGCCTCAAACAAGAATTCATGAAGAAAAGGAAGAAGGGGAAACTGCCTAAAGAAGCAAGGCAACAATTACTAGACTGGTGGAGCCGCCATTACAAGTGGCCATATCCTTCGGTATGTCTATATATAAATATGCCCATATATCACCTTATAAATTTGTTTATTAGCGGACTCCTTATCGATATAAGATTATTGGCTTTTATAGTCTTAATTTATGAACTATTTGCTGCTTCATATGCTTCTCATATTTGATGGTATTTTTAACTATCTTGTTCTATTTGAGTTTCATTTTCTTGAATTGCATAGTGACTGTAATGCAACTTTTGATTATTTTTCCGTAGTACGCAATATCTAATAAGAAGTTAAAGATGACCACAACCTTGGCGATTACCTAAACTACGACTATCTAATGGAGTGCTTAAAGAGTAATAGGCTTAGATATGATGAGGATCTTGAGTAATATGTCATTTTAATTTTTTTTTTGACGAGTTATAAGCCTAATTCGATTGGTGTCAATAACCAAAGTCCACACTATGCCATGAAGCACAGCCAATTTTGCCCAAACCTTATTGTATAGTATAGGCCTTTGATTGACGTTTTGCTGTTTTTAATAATTCTTGTTTGTGGCAATCTCTTGCTCTCTAAAGCTTAGGTTTTCTATTCCTTATGTTGGAGAGAGTATTATGTTATAGTAGTTATCCCATATTGTCTTAGTTTTTATTTCTTTTTGGAATATAGTATTTAATGCACTAGAAACCCTTTGAAATATGAGGTGAGATTCAATAAAGTACTATTGAAGTCCTCTCATTTTTGTGATTGTTCATCTCTCCTATATGCTTCCATACGTTGTTCCAAAAGATTAAATTTGGAACTTAGTCGAGTAACATGCGCCTTTCTCTACAATCGATTGCAAAAGACTTCTTCGTCGTGATATATATACTGATTCAAAATTAATACATTTAAGTGTGCAATTGATTAAACAGGAGTCACAGAAGCTGGCGTTGGCGGAATCAACGGGGCTCGACCAGAAGCAAATAAACAACTGGTTCATTAACCAAAGGAAAAGGCACTGGAAACCTTCTGAAGACATGCAGTTTGTAGTGATGGACGCTGCTGCTGCAAATCCACAACAATATAGCTACATGGATCACAATGTGTTGGGTAATCCCTTTCCCATGGATATCTCGCCTGCACTTCTCTAAAGTAATATCTAATATGATTGAGCTAAGTTGTGAACTTTTAATTATATAGTGTACTAAGTACATGTACTTTTGAGAATGAAGTCTCTACTCTCTACTAGTGATAGATGCATACATATCTAGTATGCCAGTGATTAATTTATCTAGGTGTTATGTTCAATTCGGAGACAGATATTATGATGATATATATACTGTGTTTTATATTTTATATAATGCTAGTTTTACAGACCGGCTGTAAGATTTGGACTTACATCCAGTCATTAATTAATTATTGAATTAAGTAATTGACTGAGAACTTCGGGCTTAACCGCTCAATTAGGAAGAGAAACTAAACTTTAAAATTGAACATATATTTAAAATGAATTCAAATGAATTTAATAACTTTTCATTAAACATGAATTATAACAATATATCTATTTTTATAACTATAATATGCGTTGCGGATTTTGCTGATTCTCAATACACTCCATACAAAATTAATATTTACGGTTTCATAATAATTAATATGTTAGCTTGTAAAAGTCATACTTTATGGACTTACATATAATCTAAATATTGATTATGAATATCATATTAGCTTACGTAATGCAATAATACAATTCTTTTTGTTTATTTCCTAAAATAATAATAATACATGATAATTCAAAGATAAAAATATAAAATCATTCCACATGAAATAAGAACGAGGCAATTGGATATATATATATATATATATATATATATATATATATATATGCATCTATTCTGAGAATAAATATTATGATAATCATGAAAAGAGAAAAATTGAGTGCGTGGGCCACTGTGGGCCGATTTTCACACAGTGACGCTGCGATTCAGAATCAATGGAAACTCGACGCGTTGGTCGGCCGTCGAACAAGGTGGCGATGCCGGTAGCTACACCAGCGAGACCGAAAGCAACTCGCAGCTTTGCAAATCAAGTACATAGCATAAATACCCTAGATCCAGCTCAAGAAATGCGGCAAAGAGAGAAAAGTAAATCCTCACGGCGCAACAGGTCACCGCCGCCGGATAATATGGTGACAGTGGTGGTTATACCGCAATTCAGCACCGCGACGGATGATACTGAGAATCAGGAGGCGACAGTTCCACTGGTAGTACAAAAACCAGTAGCAAAACCATGGGTCGACATAATTACAGGTAATCGAATCCCTAATCATGGACACACTGTTGAGTTCTCTCTCCCCCCCCCCCCCCCCCCCGAAGTAGTTGATGGAGAGTATGAAGTTGAAATTGAGGGAGCTGGTGTAGAAACTGAATTAGAGTTCTGGAGAAACGCTTTGATAATGTATGTGTTGAATGACGGCCTAACTATGAATGCGGTGAGGTTATTCATTGAGAATGTGTTGAACTAGGTCACAATGCCTGACATATACTACAATGAAAAAAGGATATTTCATCCTCTGGTTTAAAGATGAAAATGACAGAGATGAGGTGCTCAGAAAAGGACCATACTCCATTTATGGGAAACATATGTTCATGAAAAAAGTGGGAACCTGGATTTGAGTTAGATTTGAGTTAGCTGAGGATCTAAGGGTTGTACCACTATGGATAACCTTCCCTCAGCTACCATTGCATCTATGGGGAGAGAAAAGCATTGGAAAAATTGCAAGTGTTGTTGGGAAACCACTGGTAACAGATGAATGCTAGAGTAATGGTGGAAGTAGATGTGTCCAGAAGCTGAGAGAAATAGTGATCATAAAGGATCACATGGGGAGGAAGATTGTGCAGGACATAAAATATGAAGGCAAGCCATTATGTTGTACTAGTTGTGTAAAGACAGGGCATGATTGTAACAAGAAAACGATAAAGTAGAGCCAGAGACATACAAAAAACAAGATAAAATATGTGGCAAAAATTGTACAGAACAATGATGTTGAGAAACAAGAGCCAACTGGGCAAAAGACAGAAGTAACTGACAGTGATGCTGAGAGAACACAAGAAGTAATCACAGTGGAAACTACTGAAACGAAAAAAGAATCTGCACAGGAAGAAGAATCATGGTCTGAAGTAAACAGAGAGAGAAAGAAAAGTGGCAGGGGTAGGAGGACAGAGAAGACAACAAGTACAAAGTGTGATAAGCGCAATGGATTCACCTCTCTAAGGCTTGGAGACTGGCTAGGGGCGATGACAGAGGCATCCCATGATCCTGGAAAGGAATGTAAGGGACATAAATAAAAGAGCTAGGCACAGAGAGGTTAGCTCATATCTCCCACTTCACAATTGTGCAGTAGCTATATTAGTAGAAACTAGAGTGAAAGAACACAAAGCCAATAGTATCAGGAACAAATTGGGACTAAGGTGGACATACCATGACAATTACAACAGGCATATCAATGGTAGAATATGGGTGATGTGTGACAGAAGTAAAGTGAATGGAAGTGTGGTGGAACACTCTGATCGATATGTACATACGAGGGTGTGCATGATGTTAATGACAACCCCCTATACTGGCTCACTGCAGTATATGCACAAAACCAATTGGATCAGAGGAAGAAACTGTGGGATCAGAGGAAGAAACTGACAACCCCCTATACATGGCTGCAAATGTAATGGGACCCTGGATAATCATAGGAGACTACAACAATGTTCTCACAATGGAAGATAGAAATGGAGGGCATAGAGTTCAGCTGAGTGAATATAGTGACCTGGAAACCATGATGAATGCAGCTGGGCTTTTTGAAGTACCAACTGAAGGACCACACTTTACATGGTCTAATAAACATGATCCAAATGGAAATATGATCTACTCTAGGATTGATGGGGCTATAACAAATGTTGATTGGTTTACTAGCTTCCCTAATGTAAAGATGGAGGTGATGTAGGCTACCATCTCAGATCACAGTGCCTTAAAGATGCAACATAGAACTCCTGTAAGAATGCAGAAACAGACTTTCAAGTTTCTGAACTGTGTCAGCAAAGATCATGAATTCCTAGAGATAGTAAAGGGAAGCTGGGAAGGAAGGATAAGTGGAACCCCTATGTTCTGCCTATGAAAGAAGCTAAAAAGACTGCAGCATCCCATGAGTGAGATGGCAAAAAGCACAGTAAAATCTGTCAACAAGTCCTGCACAGTAGGGAGAGGTTGGAAAGATGTCAAACAGCATTAAGCAATGACCTGTTCAACACTCAACTGGTGGAGGATGTCAGAAAGGCAAATGAAGATCTTATGAGATTACACGCTACTGAGGAGGAGATTCTGAGTCAAAAAGTAAGGATGGATTGGCTAATGTTGGGAGATGGAAATAATGCCTACTTCCATGCAGCTGTAAGAAGCAAGAATCAGCGCAACGGTATATATAAGCTGAAGAAAGATGATGGTACAAACCTGACTACTCATACTGAGAGTGAGAATGAAATCCTAGCTTTCTATGGGGATATGGTGGGGAAAACTACTAATAATCTGCAAGGCATAGTCATCCCAGCTATAAGGAAGGGAAAAGCAATAACAAGAGAGGAAGGCCTACAACTGATTAGATTAGTTACTGATATAGAAATTTGGGAGGCATTGGAGATACAAAAGCCCCAAGCATAGATGGTTACAATGCAATTTTCTATAAGGTTGCATGGGCAGAAATAAAGCATGATGTGATTGCTGCTGTGAAGGAGTTCTTTCAGAAGGAGAAAATATATAGAGTTATAAACTACACCTTGGTCACACTTACCAAAATCCACAACTGCTCAAACAATGAAGGAGATGAGACCTATATCATGTTGCATTACCATTCTCAAAATCATTTCAAAAATCCTTACCAAAAGACTGGGAAGAGATATAAACAGTGTGGTAGATCATAGTCAATCAACATTTCTCCTAGGCAAAGTGATCCATGACAACATACTCTTGGCACAAAAGCTTGTGAGGGGGTATGGAAGAAAGGGTACCTCACCAAGATGTATGATCCAGATGGATATACAAAATTCATATGACACAATGGACTGGACAGCCTTGAAGAACATTCTAAGGGAACTTGGATTCCCACTTAAATTTGTTAGTTGGATCATGATGCTGGTTGCCACTGTATCTTATAGATATTCAGTGAATGGGAGCCCATCCAGTATCCTCAATGCTAATAGAGGACTTATATAGGGAGATCATATATCCTCATTGCTGTTTGTCATTGTCATGGAGTATTTACACAGGGTCCTTCAAAAGCTGAGAACTATGCAAGATTTCAATTTCCACCCTATATGTGAATCATTGGGCATAACAAACCTATGCTTTACTGATGACCTTATGATAATGTACAGAGGAGATAAGGGATCTGTGAGAATACTCATGCAACAGTTCCAGAACTTCTCAGCTGCAACAGGCTTGAATGCCAGCCCTACTAAATGTAGAATATACTTTGGAGGTGTGATGAGTAGTTTGCAAGAGATTATCTTGGGAATGACTAGGTTTGACAAAGGGGAACTACCAGTGAAGTACTTGGAGTGCCCTTGGACTGCAAGAAGCTGACATTGGCAAATTATAGTCCTTTGATTGAAAGAATCCTAGAGAGGATCAGACACTGGAGTTCTAGATTACTTAGTTATGCAGGGAGAGTACAACTCATAAAGAGAGTCATCTTTGTTATGGCAAACTATTGGCTACAGGTTCTACCACTGCCAAGGAGAGTATTGAAACATGTAGAAACTATTTGCAGAACCTTCCTATGGTCTGGGAAGGAGGATGAAAGCAAGAAGGCACCAGTAGCATGGGATCATCTCTGTGATGCAAAAAATGAATGGGGATTGAACTTGATCTCACTGGTAGAATGGAAACAAGCCACCATTGCCAAGCTGCTATGGAAAATCACTCTAAACGCTGACAAACTATGGGTGAACTAGATACACACATACTACGTAAAAGAGCAACCTGTTGAACAGTTCCACCCTGTGCAATCCTGCTCTTGGCTGATTAAAACAACTTTCGAGAAGAGAGAACAGCTGGAAAACAACAAGGGCTGGAAAAAGGCATGTCAAACTGGTAAATATAGCACAAAAAGAGTATACATGGGTTTTATAGAGACTAAACAAATTGTTGCCTGGAGAAGGTTGTTCTATGGATCTCTTGCCAAGCCTAGAGCACTCTTCACACTATGGATGGGATGCCTGCAAAGAATGGCCACTAAAGACAGGTTACTGAAGTTTGGCATAAACACAGATGGCAAATGCAGCTTCTGTGGGAATCCCGAAAGCATTGATCATCTGTTCTATAGATGTAATGAGACAAGTAAGGTCTGGTGTGAGGTGCAAAGATGGCTCAGAGTAAAGCACACCTCTGCGGCTGGGAGGCAGAGATGAAGTGGATCACACAAGCCTGCAAAGGGAAGAGCATGAAAGCAAGAATGTTGAAGATTGCAACAGCCGAGACTATGTATGCAGTGTGGTGTAGCAAGAATGCAACATTTGCACAAAAACAGCTGAATAAAATCCTAGCAGACCATGCTATACAAATTATTAGAGTTAGAGCCCCAAAACATGATGGGTTAAGCATGTATTGTTCTAGACTTTAGAATATTATGTTACACTGAATAATTCTTTGTATAGTGGTGTTTAGTCCTACGGTTAGGCCTGGATCGGTCGGCATTTGTAATGACACTTCATTTGGTAATGAACTAGGATGCACAGATACTCAAAAAAAGTGCTCGGTCAGCTCTATATACGTATCGGACACGGATACGCACGTGATACGTATCCGATACGCCAGCTGGAGTATCCTGAATTAAAATTAATTAAAAAATATGGATACGAGTATCGGATACTCTCTTGAAGAGTATCGGATACTCTCGGATACTCTCTTGAAGAGTATCGGATACTCTCTTGAAGAGTATCCGATACGTATCGGGGCCAATTTATTTGTTATTTGTTATGTTTTAAAAATATGCTAATCTAGTATTGTTATTTATTATGGTATACTCTCTTGAAAAATATGCTAATCTAGTATTGTTATTTGTTATGTTTTAAACTCTTTAACTTTTATTGTTGACCATGTTTAATGTATTTATTTTTTATCAAAAAAAAATGTTTAATGTATTTAACATTTAACCATTAGTATTTTGAGTTTTTCAGCTTATATGAATTGCCTATGGCTATTAGGAATCTTTTATATATGTTTATATTTTTTTATTGTGTTTAAATTAATTTTGCAAATGATTACATATGATATAATATATCATTTGACTTTTTTTTAGTTATATATTTATATAATTATTATTTATTAATATTAAATATTCGAAGTATCCTACATGTATCGTATCTTGTAAATTGTAAAAAAATCAAATCCACGCCCGTATCCTACGGATACGGATACGAGAATCCGTATCCGTGCAACCTTGGTAATGAGATTTTCTTCTTGCTCCAAAAAAATAAAAAAATTATGATAATCTTAAAATAAAATCATTGCACGTTAAACAAGAATTAATGTTTTGGTAACTCAAATAAAGCCATATCTTCTACAATATATAAGAGTGAATGGTGTTGTCTAGGTAAATTGCAGAATAGTCTTTGTGGTTTTGAATTTTGTCACCTTCGCCTCTAAATTTTTTTACTAATTACTTTTGTGTCACAGTAAGTATCAGAATAGTCCTCGTGATTTTGAACTCTTTCACTTTTGCCTCTAAAATTTTCTATTAATTATTTTTGGGCCCCGTGGTAAATTGTAAAAAGTTCTTCAAATCTTTTTTTTGACCCTAAAGTTTTTGTTATTTGACTCATTTCGTCGTTCATCTTTTTTTCTTTCAGTCTTGCCCTTGTAAGTTCAACTTAGTACTATGTTCTGTTCTATTATATCTATCTAGACTATATATATAAATGGCTAGGATTTTAGTCCTATAAGTTTGGATGTCCCTATTTTATCCTTGTTATTTCCTATAATTACTTTCCAATATACTTAAGCTTAAACAGCGAAAAAAGGTTAGCCGCAATTGTGGACTTTGTGGCGTGAAATGTGGTGGTGGGCATAGTTGGAGGCGGAGACGCAGGATGTGGTGGTGCGCATTGCAGGAGGAGTGGGATAGGGTGGTGATGATGCGCGCTGTCGGTGGGTCGAATGTAGTGGTGGTTGTGCATGTCGCCAAGGTCGTAGGATGTGCTAGTGGGAGTTTGGTGGCGACGTGGTAGGGGAGAATTGATTTGACCTCGGGGGTGGATATGGCTGGGCGGAGGAGTGGAATTTTGGCCAGAAGCCGTGTGGCGGGGGAGGCTAAGGCGAGGATTCAGCGGTAGAATCGTGGAACCATGGAAAGAGGTGGTGTCATGCGCGCGCGCGTGTGTGTAAATAATAATTAAAAAAATTGTAGTTTTTAATCGGAATGGTATCTCCAAATCTCTCATACAAAACCATTCCAGATAATTGGTGATCCTCTGTTTATTTATTTTTATTAAAACTTAATTGGCATTGAATTGAGCTTCGTTTAATTTGTGACTTTAATTTTGTTCTTCATATTGATATTTTAGTTTCCCCATGTTTAGAAATCTAAAATATTTTAGGCTATTAACTTATATATTACTATACCATTTTTAATATTATTGCGTCACTTGAGATGTTGATGATATATTATTTAAACAACTGTTATAAATATTATCAAGTATTTAGTTCAGAAAAATATAACAAATTTTATCAATCTTTTTCTTATTTCGTTAAAAAATTGTAACATAGATTTAATTACCATACAAAATAAAAAGTTTGTTAATTGCACCCCCAAACGTTGTAGAATACTTTCACATGTCTCCCTAGGGTTGTTCATGGTTCATTTTTTTTAACCATTGGTCGGTTTTCGAAGAACTTGAATTTTTGGTTAGCCTAAAAACGATAACCAATAACCAAACCAATAAAGTGGTTTGGTTTTCGATTAAAACCGTTCGGTTTTGGCTATGGTTTCGAGTTAACCAATCACCTACTCTGTCAAAGGGAATTTGTTTTTTTCACACAATTAATAAATATATAAATTCTTTCAAAAAATAATACAAATATAATTAAAAAGTCAAATTAACAACTTATTTGACATTAGAAACTTGTCTATTAATAAAAAGCAAGCATGTCAAAATATAACATACACACACACACACACATACATACACACACACACACACACACACACACACATATATATATATTAAAAGCACATAATGCACGATTGCGAGAAGAAGTACGACTATGAAGGGGACCTTAAAGATTTGGCGAAACACCCATATGGTCCATGGTTTCGCGAGGTCAACACTCGACCTCTTATCCCCAAATGTGCTGAAACACCACGTGGAGATGAACCCCATATTTCTACCTCTCAGGCTATGTCAGGTTTTAGCCGTAGGGGGGAGACATTTGGGGAGTTGTAGCTGAAAGTAAGAGCAACTTACGGGATACCTCGTCTCACTCGTCAGTGCGAAGCGAAGATAAATGGAAGGGAGATGGTGAGATACAAAGCAAAGGGTCCTAATGTAAGGAAGTCGAGGGGTCGGGAGTGATGCCGAATGAAACAACGTTGTATGGTGGGGGTTATACAGAGAAGGTATGGATGGAAACTGATCCGGGCATGAATAATGAGGGGAATGTTGTTAAGGGGACCGTGCTTTCAACTCCAACTGCTTTTAGTGCGCATGGTATCGGGGAATGCGTAGCTGTTGAGAAAGAGCGCCTGTTTGCACAAAATGGAGTGAATACTGAAGGTAAATCACAAGGGGTGAAGGGTAAAATGGTTGTGGGGGGATATTGTCTTAAAAAATCAATGTGTGGAATCTTATAAGAAAAAAAGGCGGTTCGGGAAATTGGGCAGCGTATAGAGGAAATTGGGCGAATCGAGGAAATTGGGTAAGAGGAAAAGTTCGACGTCTGTGGGGGATTCAACGGCTTCGAAACGGGTTTTGAGGTTGAGAGATTTAGAGTTTACAAATTATGGACTAGCGGCGGAGACTGTGATGCAGTCCCGCTGAGACCAATGAAAACCTTATCATGTAACTGTCAGGGCTTGGGGAACCCTTGAACAGTTCGTTTAATTGCACGAATTGATTGCGTAACACCGCCACTCTCTCATATTTCTAATGGAAACTAAATGCACGAAGAGGAAATTTGAGAGAATTATAGATAGTCTTCATATGTTTGGAGTTGACGTTGAGGTTAGGGGAAGATCGGGGGGCCTTGCCCTCTTGTGGAAGAAGGAGATGGATGTGTGGTTATTGAGCTTGTCACAAAATCATATCGATGTGATGGTGTTTGATATAGATATTCAACATGAATGGAGATTCATAGGGTTTCATGGGGATCCCGATGTGACACGGAGACATATTACATGGGATTTGTTGAGAACATTTGGATCCAATGTCACGAAGCCGAGGCTTTCCGCAAAAGATTTCAATGAACTGTTGAGCAATGATGAGAAAGAAGGACTTTACGATCGTCCAGTGAGTCTCATGCACCGCTTTAGGAAAGCTCTCGCTGATACAGAGCTTCATGATTTGGGCTTCTCGGGTTTCGATTTTACGTGGTGCAATAGGTGGCCTCACACGACTACAGTTTGGGAAAGATTGGATAGGGCGTGCAGCAACGAGGCATGGACCAATAGTTTTGAAGTATCATGATGTTTCACGTGGATGTTTTGAATTCGGATCATTCAACGCTTTTTATTAATGGTGAGACGAGGGTGCGACGGGTTACACAATGGCATCGAGGGCACTATTTTTGTTTTAAGGCGGCTTAGGATGGGAATGAGGGATGTGAGAAAGTCATTAAGGGCTGTTGGGGGGCTGATCGGAACAGAGACTTGGGTTCGGGGTTTCTTCAGACTCTGGCGGGGTGCAAGGAGGAATTGGGACGTTGGGAAAAGATATCGGAGACATAGGGTTTCATGGGGATCACGATGTGACACGGAGACATATTACATGGGATTTATTGAGAACATTGGGATCTAATGTCACGAAGCCGAGGCTTTGCGCCGGGGACTTCAATGAACTATTGAGCAATGATGAGAAAGCGGGACTTTACGATCGTCCAGTGAGTCTTATGTGCCACTTTCAGCAAGATCTCGCTGATACAAAGCTTCATGATATGGGGTTCTTGGGTTCCGATTTCATGTGGTGCAATAGTTGGCCTCACCTGGCTACGGTTTGGGAAAGATTGGATAGGGCGTGCAGTAACGACGCGTGGAACAATATTTTTGAATTATCACGAGTGTTTCACGTGGATGTTTTGAATTCGGATCATTCGACGATTCTTATTATTTTTGGTGAGACGAGGGTGCGACGGGTTACACAATGGCATCGGGGGCACCGTTTTTGTTTTGAGGTGGCTTAGGTTGGGAAGGAGGGTTATGAGAAAGTCATTAAGGGCTATTAGGGGGTTGATTGGAACATCGACTTGGGTTCGAGGTTTCTTCAGACTTTGGCGGGGTGCAAGGAGGATTTGGGACGTTGGGAAAAGATATCGAGGCAGCCAGCCACGGGCGCGTAGATGATTTGAAGAAGCGCATTGTTGATTTAAGGAGGGGGTTCTCACGGCTGAATCTAAGGAGGAGGAACGGGTTTTGTCTAGGGAGTTAGAGGGATTACTTGACAAAGAGGAACTTTATTGGAAGAAAAGGGGCAAGGTGCAGTGGTTAGCGGAAGGGATCAAAATACGACTTTTTTTCACAAAAGGGCGTCGAAAAGAAGGAAGACGAATGAGATTAAGGGGATTAGAGATAGGTTGGGTCAGTGGAAAGAGGAACTGAGGGACGTGCATAAGGTTATTGAAGATTACTTTGCGGATATTTTGACGTCCACGAGGTCGAGTTACATATCATATGAACCAACATCTTATCCAGCACTATTCGCCAAAGGAGGTCAAACGGGCTTTATTTCAAATGTTCCCTTTTATATCTCCTGGCCCCGATGGTTTTTCAACTGTTTTTTTACCAAAAGTATTGGCATCTTGTTGGTCCCTCTGTTACAAAGTTTTATCTCAAAATTCTAAATGATAATGAACCTCTTGATGACAGTAACTTTACCAATATTGTTCTTATTCCTTAGTGCACTAACCCTGAAGTTATGCAGAGCTTTCGACCTATCATCTTGAGTAATGTTTGCTTTAAAATTACGTCCAAAACAATCACAAACAGACTTAAACCGTTTCTCCATGATATTGTCTCATCATCTCAGTCTGCTTTATCCTGGGTCGTTTAATCACAGACAATATTCTAGTGGCTTTCGAGGTTAATCACTTTTTGAAGACGAAAAGAACGGAAAGAAAGGGGCTGATGACTCTCAATATGACCAAAGCTTACGACCGAGTCGAACGGTCCTTTCTGGAACAGGTTTTACTCAGTTTAGGTTTTCACGATAATTTTGTTTCCCTTGTCATGAACTGTGTTAGATCTGTGTCCTATTCTTTTTTGGTTAATGGTAATGAATTTGGCTCCCTTATCGCGGAGCGGGGTATCCGTCAGGGTGACCCGTTATCCCCTTACATTTTCTTGTTGTGCACAGAGGTTTTTTTTTTGCTCTTATTAGGCATGCTGAGGAGAGGGGTGTTGTTAGAGGAAGGCGATTTCGAGACATGCGACATTGATTTCACATTTACTTTTCGTCGACGATAATCTGATATTCTGCGAGGCCTCAGTTGAGGTAGCAGATGAGATTAAACGAATTCTACAACTCTATGAGGCGGCGTCGAGCCAAAAGATTAACTTTGAAAAGTCCGTGGTTGTTTTTAGCAAAAACGGGACTATAGAGGTTGCGAGGGGGGTAGTGGATGCATTGGGAGTGCGTATGACTGAGAGGCATGAAAAATACTTGGGCCTTTCATCGGTTGTGGGCAAGTCAAAGAAAGAGCTTTTTAGCTATATTCAGGATCGTATCTGGGATAGAATTAAAGACTATAAGGAGAAGATGCTGTCTATTGGTGGAAAGAAGGTGTTGATTAAAGTTGTGCTTCAGGCGATCCCTATGTTTGCCATGAGCTGTTTCCGTTTACCGGAGTCTCTTCTAACGGGAATTGAGTCGATGATTAGTAAATTCTAGTGGGGGAATGGCGATCAGAGGAAGATTCATTGGATGGCGTGGAGGAAGCTAAGCAAAAGCAAAAGGATGGGGACTCAGTTTTAGAGATTTGAGGCCGTTTAATTTTGCCCTCCTCGCCAAACAAATTTGGAAGATTTTTCAGTATCCGGACAGTTTGGTGGCGTGAATCTATAAGGCAAAATACTTTCCTAATTGTTCGGTGCTTGAAGCAAAGCTTGGGGCGACACCGTCCTTTTCATGGCGATCGATGTTTGAAACGGTGGAGGTGATTAAAGCAAGGTTGCGATGGAGAGTGGGGAGCGGGGATAACATTATAATTTGGGATGATACGTAGTTGGCACAGCTGCATCCTTCTCGAGTTCTAATGACACAGATTGAGAAGCTCAAGGATATGAAGGTCTCAGTTTTGATTGATGAAGATACGGGGCAATGGAATGTTAGCAGGATTCGAGAGCTCTTTTGGAAATATGATGTGGCGGCTATTCTTTCTCTTCCATTGGGTGAACGGGGAAATTGAGATAATATGATTTGGCATTTTTCGGCATCGGGTTTTTTCACTGTTAAGAAGGCTTACCATCTCATCTTAGATCGGGGTTTGCATCTTAAGGAGTCGCAACAGAGTGAGAGCTCGAGTGGTTTCTAGAGATTGGAACTTTCTATGGAAGCCTACATATCCGACTAAGGTAAACCTTTGCAGTTGGCGGTTTTGTCATAATATCCTTCCTACTAGAGTTTCGTTGGCAAGTAGAAAACTAGTGTGTGATAAAACGTGTCCGGTATGTGGTTGTGGGAGGAAGATAGTAGGCATATTTTCTCGACTTGTCATGTGGCGAGACAAGTGTGGGCTTTAATGTTGATTCAAGATTCGAATCTTATGCGAGATACTAAGGGGGAGAGGGATGGCTGCGGCGTCTATATGAAGGAAGGGGGCAGGGGGTTCTTGACGAATAATCGTGACTTGTTGGGCGATTTGGGGCAACAGGAACAGGGTCATAGTAGGCGAGAAGGCTGCTCTACCACATGAGATCGCAGTTTTTGTTGAAAATCAACTTGACTTTTGGTGCTCGGGTCGAATGGCGCAAAGAGTAGCGGGGAGAGTTGATGAGTTGGGGTGGTATGCGTCACTTCCCGAACCGTTCTTTCGCATCCTATTTGATGGCGCTACCTTTGAGGCGAATCAACAATCGGGCGTCGGGGTATATGTTGTGGACTCATCGGGAAACCATGTGACAAGCATCCAACGGTGTTTGACCGGCTTGTTGGGGGCGCGCAACATTGAGGCATATCCGACATACGTAGCGGTGAAATATGTGGTGGACGGAAATCTAACAAATGTTATTTTTTAGGGCGACTGTCTTTCCGTTATCCATGATATTTGCTTCCCAAATGCGGCAAATGGCGAGCATGGCTACATCATTGGCGATATTTGGTCTTATGTGAGAATAAAGAAGTATTGGGTGTTCCAATGGATTTCTAGAGATAATAATGATGAGGCGCATGTTCTTGCCCGTTCTGCAACTTTACTAGTCTGATTTATATTATGTTTCGACTGTAATAACTTTTCGCCTTTATGAATTTATATAATATCTTTTATGAGTGTTGATTTCAAAAAAAAAAACACATCTTTTACAATACATTACATAACTATCCACAATAATTTGTAACACTTATTCGACAATTCATTCATCATAACTAGTAAAACATATTCAAATATTCGTTCATGAGTGTATAACATGCATATTTAACATATCATCCATCAATTTATAAAATATCATAGTCCAACATTATTATATTGCTTTGAAATGGCGGTTTTTCGGTTTACTTAGGTTAACCGAGGTTCGATTTTAAAAGAATTTGGTTTTTTTTACACTCCAAAAGCCATAACCCAAAGCCGAACCAAGTACATAATTTCGGTTATGGTTCGGCCTAAAAGTTAACTTATGGTTTTTTTGGTTGGGCCGAACCGTAAACACCCATATTTCTCCCAACATGGATCTTGTACGAATTTGCGCCATTCTTCTTCAGTACAACAACAACAACAACAACAACAACAACAACAACAACAATAATAATAATAATAATAATAATAATAATAATAATAATAATAATAATAATAATAATAATAATAATAATAATAATAATAAAAAATTGCATAACAGTCCTTTTATTTTTTAAGTCTTTCGATCTCGTCCCAAAAGTTTTACGTCTCGCATTTATTGGCCTGCTGTAAATTACAGAATGGTCCTTTTAATTTTTTAGTTCTTTTAAATTTTAGCTAAAAGTTTTTGATATTTATTTATAGGCGCTACTGTAAATTATTAATTGGTCCTTTTATTTTAGAATTATTTCAGTTTTGCCCCAAAAGTTTTGCTACTATATTTTTTTGGGTTTTCCCGTAATAAATAACTTTTGTGCTCGCGCGTATTAAACAATTGAGACCCGCTTAGTATAAAATTAATTAACACTTAATACCGTGAGGGTCCGCTGTAAATTTTAGAACATACCTTTTAATATATTATATTTTTGGTTATGCAGTAATACATCATTAAACTCATCCCAGTTAGGTTTCAGTAATCAATAGTACAACGGTCCGGTTGTATTTACATTGGCTCCGCCTAATATTTATTCTCGTCCATCTTTCGAGAAATTATTACTTACAACCGCTGCACCACGTCATCGTGTCCTATGCGGTACAACACTCAAATAAAAAACTTACACGTAAGATAGCAAAAAGCAAAAATGAATTACACATCATGATTACAATTGTCTTCTCCATCTTCACTGGTTCTCTAACACACACCAACACATACCCGGATAAAACTGTCAGTCTAAGTATGTTCATTCCACCGTTCAATAACACATTGCCACACCACACTTTCAATTTTACACGACTTTTTTATTTATAAAATATAGCTCCAGATCTTTTTATTATGTTTTCCTTTGACCTCTAGAACTACAAACGAAACTTCAACAATTTTCTTAATTAGCAATCTCATCATATGCGGTTTCTTACACTTTATAATTTTTTATGGTATGTAAATTGACTAGTTTTGTTACAGTACGTGATTTCTACGAAGTAAGAAATGTCAAGAATGAGTGAGATTTTCTTCTATTAGAGAGGAAATTAAGAGATGGGCACACGAAATTCGTAGAGGTTAATCTTTGTTTTGAAAGCAGCTAAAAGAAAAAATATCAACCCACATAATACAGAAATTCATAGAAGTTAATATTTGATTCGTCGCTGAAAATCTGTCTGTGTGTGTTTGTACATGAGAGAGAAGATCCAGAAAAAATTATAAAAACGATGACTGTGATATTATTATCCATTTGTAAGTTTTTTATTGGTTGGCTGCACCACGTCGTATGCGATGGCATGGTGCAGCGTTTGTAAGTAATAACTTCTCCCATTTTCATTGTTTTCAAGTCCTATAAGTTTAATAAATTAATATATTCTGTTTCAAGATAATATTAATATTATGGTCGCAAGTTATTTAAAAAATAGAATTTGAATATTATTTTTAAACATGTAAAAATATTTATTGTTTTTCTACGTAAAAAGTATTTATCGTTCAAAACGAAACATGCCCGTGCTCCGCACGTGCGAGGCTGCATAGTTTCTATATAAACAGGAATATCCGCACGGGCGAGACTGCCTAGTTTCTATATTGTTAACCCTAAAAAATATAAATGAAGGGATTACACACAAATAAATAACCCTAAAATAGGGACTAATATATGGACGATACTATCGCCATGTAGGTCCTCGGAGTGTTACCAATCCGCTCAGTCACTGACTTGAAGCGGTATAAAGGGGCACCCGAGGAGACACCTAAGCGTGGAAAGTCAACGATAAATAAAGAAAAGATATCAACGCGACATCGGAAAAAGAGTAATCCTAATGGATCCGCGCGACTCCGATATCCATCAATGCACTAAGATGGACCACGACGGACCCTGAGTCCCAGAATCTCACGAGAACACTTCCTTGCTGAACACTCCTCAACTTAAAACTGCCCTCGTAACATCACTCCGAAGGCCGAATCTGAAGAAGAAAACCAGATCTAAATAACAAAAGCCACAAGAAGGCACACTACGAGGACCTGGACAAGAAAGCACTACTCCACGAGGACAAAAGAGCCCTTGGAGTCCAAGACACGAGCGGAAATATCCCTCGGAGAACATATCCGAAAACTACTACACCATGATGAACCCATATCGGAGCAACACCACCACCAGAAGACTGTCCTAACTTGTCCATCAAGTCACTACACAATATAAGACCACTTGGAAAATAGAGTCCGGAAAAAGCACCCATCGGAGATCCGAGGAGCTATCGAAAGGAACAAAGATCATCCTAGTCAGCGCCTAGTAGATTAAAGATATACCTTATCTTATATTGCGACACCTGTACCTTATTAAAACACATGCATAACGACACATGTCCCTAACAAACTCTATATAAAGGGAGGTGAGCTCACAATTGAAAGAAAAGAAAAAGACTTTGATACATAATCATACACAAGAAACTTGGGGGTGAAGTTCAGTGAATAAAGGAAGGAATATTCTCATATCTTTATTCTCTTTTATCATATCATCGCTTTTTGAACAACGGGCAAGGCGTTCCGACCCAAAATAATTCAGTTAAATAGGTTATAATTCTAAACCTGTTAACAAAATGGCGCCGTCTGTGGGAACGCCATAGAATTTGTCCTTGAGCGTGTTCAAAAAAGCATTATCTATTATGGATAATTTATTCAATAGTGAAAGTCTTCAGACCCGACAAGGTGATTCCGAAGAGACTTTGTCAAATCACCAGTCCGGGATGAGAGATTTCATCAACGTTCCCCGCTCTATCTTCGAGAGACTCATAGAACCTACGGCCCAGATAACATCACGAGGATGGAGAAATTTCGAGAACCGGCCCTCCGAATCCCTCCGACGGAGAAATCCCTCTTCAGAAGAAGGTGCACCCCGGAGCCCCACTCTCGTCTCCTCGCGTCGAGAACCTCCACAAGAATCACCAACGTATGATAATTACGAAAGAACTCTGAGGAGGGGTCAGGGAGAAGAAATACCCCGTCCTTTGAAATACCCTAGGGGTGATGATCATACCTTGTGGGGGATGCTAGATGGCTTGCGCAAAGAGATGAGTGACATTAAGAAAGCCATGGCCCCTAAAGAGGATCCTACATTCAAAACCTCCCCCTTTATTCCTGAAATTTCTCTAGCATCCGTTCCTTCAGGGATGCGGCCCGTCAATATTCCCTTATACACCGGGGACGCTGATGGGAGAGATCCACATGATCATATACAACAATGCTTGGTTGGAATGGACTTATCCTTCGCCCCCGACCATGTCCTATGTCGTGTGTTCCCCGTCACCCTCGGGGGATGAGCACAAGCTTGGTTTACCCACCTTCCCCCTAACTCGATAACGAGCTTCGATAGATTGGCCCATTTATTCGTGCGACAATTTTCATGTAATCGGCGATATCCCAAATCTGCCACCATCTCTTTACGGTCAAACAGCAGAAGGATGAACCCTTGCAAGGATACATAAAACGTTTCACAGATGAAGCTTTAGATGTCCCTAATGTCAGTCCAACCATCCTGGCGGACATATTAACACAGGGACTTCGAACATGGGATTTTTTCCGATAACTCATAGGAAATCATGTCACGGACATGAACGAACTTATGCAAAAAGCAGAAGTTTACATCCTCATGGAGGAAGCGGAAGGCACGAAAAGGCGAATAGAGCATGACGACAATGAGCACCGTGAGCGTGCCGAACGAGAGGATAAAACTAAGGAAAAAGGCAATGAAGGAAAACCCACCGAACGCAAAGACGATGGAGGTATGTCCAGAAATTCATTCGACCTGTACCGTTGCCCCCGATGACCGTCGCTCCCCAAGAAGTGCTCAACGTGATGAGAGGTAACGATGAGTTACACTGGCCTACACCGGCCAAATTTCCCAATAGGGAAAGGAACACAGGGAAATATTTCAAATATCATAAAACCTATGGACACACTACCGAGGAATGCACTACCCTACGCAGGGAAGTGCTCCGCCTTCTAGAAGCAGGATATATGAAGAATTATCTCAAGGAGAATAATCTCGAGGAACCCAAGTTAAATGTGCGGAAAAGGTCACGAAGAGAGCAAGAAGAAGAAGAAGCGACTCCCAGTCGCCGGTCGCGATAAAGAACCACGGAGCGCCGTCAACCCCGAGGATGGACCGCGGAACATGGACGGGGCTCCTAAGAAAGGACTACGGGGCATCAGAACTTACCCCATCCCCCATCCTCATATGAGGATAACGCCCCTTCTGGACGAACGATCAATATGATAGAAGGAGGAGATATCTCGATAACGCCCCAGGGTAAGAAGAAGAAATACCTAAAAGAGGCCAGACAAGCAGAACAAGGACTCCATGTATGCTCTGTTCAAGGGTCAAAATTGTCTAGTATCACCTTCGGGCCCGAGGACCTCACATGTATAATCTACCCTCACGAAGACCCCTTGGTTATTTCAGCCGTTATCTACGGATGTGAAATCCAGCGGATCCTCATCGACACGGGTAGCTCCGTGGACATAATCTTCTCTTCTACCTACCTGGCCATGGGGTTGAAAAAAGAACGATTGGAGATAGCTAAGGCCCCCCTAGTAGGTTTCTCTGGAGAAGCCTGCCATACCCTCAGAACTGTGACCCTTCCGATGTTATGGGGAGAGGGAGCCCTTCTGAACCCACCAAATTTTGGGTGGTGGAAGCCTCATCACGGACGTACAACGCCATATGCGGAATGCCGTCCATCCGAACCTTTGAATCCATCCCCTCTACCCTTCATCTTAAGGTAAAGTTTCCTACCTCCTCAGGTATTTGAGAAGTCTGAGGAAGTCAATCTAAGGCTAGAGAATGCCGCATGAATGCTATCCCCTCGGAAGAGGACGAACTCACCCTCGGGAATAATAAAAAGCGCAAAACTGAAGAGGCACGGGTTCAACCCGTAGAAGAATTAAAGATGGTGGATTTGGTAGAAGGAAGTCCCGAGAAGGCGATTAATATGGTTACCCACATGGAACCCGCGATAGAAGCTCAATTGACTTCTGTCCTCAAGCAATTTCATCACCTTTTTGCCTGCGAGGGAGGACCGCCTGGGCGAATCAGTGACAAGGTATGTCAACATTTTCTTAATGTTAAACCAGGGGTTAAACCGGTCTAAAAAAAAAAGAGAAAGATGGGGCCAAAGCGCAACAAAATTATTCGATCAGAGATACAACGACTCCTTAGCTTATGGCAAATTAGGGAGGTCATATACCCCGAATGGCTGGCCAATGTAGTTTTAGTCCCCAAACATGGAGGAAGGTGGAGGATGTGCGTGGACTTCACCAATCTTAACGAAGTCTGTCCGAAAGATTGCTATCCTCTGCCTAGTATAGATCAACTAGTCGATTCCACCACTGGATGTGCACTATTATCAACTCTAGATGGGGATCAGGGATACAACCAAATCCCGATGGCGGCAGTTGACCAGGACAAAACTAGCTTCATCACCGACGCGGACACTTTCTGCTACTTAGTAATGCCCTTCGGGCTCAAGAATGCGGGAGCCACTTACCAAAGACTTTAAGCCTCATGTTCGCTGGCCTCATCATAAAGACAGTGGAAGTCTATGTAGACGACATGGTAGTTAAAAGTAACAAAGGGGAAAGCACCCCGAGGATTTACGAAAGGCACTGGTTATTATGAATAATTTTGGGATAAAAATCAACACTAGAAAATGCTCTTTCGGCATCCGAGGAGGAAAGTTCTTGGGGTTCATGGTCACGGAGAAAGGGATAGAAGTCAACCCCGAAAAGGCTGAGGCCATCTTGGGACTACCCACTCCGAAGTCAGTCAAAGATGTTCAAAAGCTAATAGGCCGGATGGCCTCCCTGAGCCGATTTGTTTCTAAGTCAGCAGAAAAAGGACTTCCCTTTTTTAAGATACTCCGAAACATAGAGGAATTCCAATGGACCCCCCAATGCGAAGAAGCCCTCGAAGAACTAAAGAGATATATATGATAAACCCGCCCTTGTTGGTAAAACCTTCACCTCAAGAAGAGCTCTTTGTATACCTGTCCGTAGGAAAAGAGGCCGTCGGTGCCGTTTAGTCAAGGAACAGGATAGGAAACACCACCCAGTTTACTATGTCAGCAAGACTCTCCTCGGAGCAGAAACTAGGTATACCCTAACTTTGGTTACTACAGCACGGAATCTGCACCCATACTTCCTCTCCCACCCTATCACTGTCCTAACCAAGCACCCGCTGAGGGCAATCCTCAAGAAGCCCGAGTCGTCTATAAGATTAATAAAATGGGTCGTGGAGCTCACGGAGTATGATATCTCCTACGCCCCGAGACCTTCCATCAAAGCGCAGGTCCTAGCTGACTTTGTGACATAACTGACGGGCATCAGAGTCGAAGAGAAGGCTCCCCTGTGGCATATCTACGTGGACGGATCCTCTGTAAGGACACACGGCGGAGCGGGAATAGTCTTGGCAAACAAAGAGATGGAGGATGAAATACTTCACTTCGCGGTCCGAATTGACTATCCCTTATCCAACAATGAAGCAGAGTATGAATCCCTACTCATTGGGATGAAACTCGCTCGAGAAGGTGGGATGAGACGAGTGCTCGTTCATAGTGATTCACAGTTAATCGTGCAACAAGTCAATGGCTCATACGAAGCCAAAGAAGAGAGAATGCAAGAATACCTTCGGGCGGTCCATCAAAGGCAAGAGTGGTTTGAGGAGTATAAGATAGTCCAAATTCCCCGAAAAGAGAACCAAGAGGCGGACGCCTTGTCTAAAATGGCCACTCAAATGGCCACCATCCATACCCGAAGGATCACCATACTCCATGTCAATGAGTCCGAGAAAATCAAGGGCAAAGAAGTAAATGCCACTATGGATCCCCCATCTAGTTGGGTGACTCCAATCAAAGCTTACTTGCAGGATCCAGAAGGATACTCCATGGACAAGGCCGTATAACAGATAATGTCCAAGAAAACTATTCGATACTTCCCCAAGGATGGAGTACTATTCCGAAGGACATATTCTTGCCCCCATGCCCGATGCCTAAAGGAAGAAGAAGCCCAACTAGCTCTATCAGAAACTCACGAGGGGACATGCAGAAGCCATATCGGTGGCGAAAGCATGGTCGGGCGCTTGATTCGACAAGGCTATTACTGGCCCACGATGGCTAAAGATAGCAAAAGCCATGTCGAAAGGTGCAAACCGTGCCAAGCATACGCCCCTCGGGTCCATCAGCCCGCAGCCCTGTGGGAACCCCATCTAACCCCTTGTCCATTCTCCAATGGGGCATAGATATAGTGGGCCCACTCATCCCCGACGCCGGCCAAAAGAAGTTCCTACTCGTAGCGGTTAACTATTTCACCAAATGGGTAGAGGCGGAGCCCCTAGCCCGAATCACCGCGGGCGCCATCGTCAACTTCCTATGGAGGAATATGCTGTGCCGATTTGGCATCCCTCGGAACCTGGTAAGTTATAACGGCCTGCAATTCACGAACCAAGAATTAAAAAAGTGGTGTGACCACTAGGAAATCAAACACCACTTTGCCTCGGTGGGATACCCCCAAGCAAACCGAAAAGTAGAAAAAACCAACAGAACCCTCCTTAAGAACATGAAAGCCCGACTCGACTGGCATAAGGTCAAGTGGGTTGAAGAAATACCTGACATACTGTGGGCCTATTGGACCACTTAACACGCCTCCACAGGCAAAACTCCTTTCAGCCTGGCCTACGGTTGCGAAGCAGTCTTGCCCTCAGAAGTCTCCATAGATAGCTGGCGAGTCTGAGAATACGAGGAAATCGCCAACAGCTCCAACCTAGCTCTAGCCCTTGATCTCCTCGAAGAAAGGAGGGCACGAGTCGCCATTCGGATTGAAGAGTACAAGGCCCGAATGTCACGATACTACAACGCTAAGGTAAAACCTAGAACTTTTTGAAAGTGCAAGTATTTTGTCAATGTTAGATCAACAATGTTAGGATAACATTGAACACAGAAAAACTGCACATTCGGGATTTATTGCTATAATTGTGTTTTGCCTTTATTCATTTACTAACTTAGTTCCACGAGTTGTAGTTGGTATTTGTATGTGCTCCAGGTCAAGAGACTTCAAGGAAGGATATATTTCCTTAAAGAGAAGTTCCCATTCAAAGAGAAGTTTCCAAAGAAGAACTTTCCATAATTAAATAAGGAAAGATGTATGCGGTGCAATGGAAAGATCAAGACGTGTGAATTGCAAGATGGAAAGAAGATTACTTGCAGTAGGATTCTTTCCATAGAAGACTACAAGATGGTGAAGGATACTTTCCTTAGAAGACTTCAAGTTAAAGAAGGAAACCTTTCCATTGAAGACTTCTAGTCAAAGAAGGAAACCTTTCCATTGAAGACTTCAAGTTGGACAAGGAAACATTTCCCTATTGAAGGAGACTTTCCATGAACGAAATTAGAGTCATACAAGGAGATCTAATAGCAATCAAAAACGTGCACAACATGTCTTGGCTATCAAGGAAGACTACACTATAAATAGGCATGTTGGGCATCAAGAAACAGACACGAAGACAAGAGCGAAAATCTCCCGTGAGGAAATCTTTATAGTCGAGTGTCTTTGTCTTGCTTTAGCAAAGTTTGTGAGTTGTTAGAATAAATCTAAGAGTGAGGAGCTTTTAGAGATAGTCGAAGCAATTCTTGTGTGCTTTGCTTAGTTCGATTAATTTGAGAGTGAGGAGCTTGAAAATTGAGAGAACGACTTTTGTTAAACCCTTGTGGTATTTCGCCTACGGCTCGGAAGATCATATTAATATATTATCTTCTTAAAATTACATCTACTTGTGTTTTTTATTTATCCGCTGCGTAATATTCTCTGTCAAGTAGATTTGTGCTAACGTTAACTGTTGTCAGCTGTTAAACGGATGTTAAGGTAACATCGAGAGTCCAACATCAGCTTAACATTGGAAGAGCTGATCAGTGTTAGACTAACATCGAAGGGTTAATACTGTGCGACAAGTATCAAGTCCCGATCCAACAATTTCACTTTTCAAGTTGGAGATTTAGTGATGAAACGGGTCGGAGCTTCCAAGAACGTAGGAAAGCTCGATCCCCGATGGGAAGGACCCTACAAGATAGCAGGAATTGTCGGACTCGCAACCTATGTTCTCGCCAACTCCGAAGGCGCAGTGCTCCACAACACCTGGAACTCACTCAATCTTAGAAAATACTATGCTTGATGTAATACAACAGTTTGTACATAAATAAAAAAAGTTGTTTATATATATAGATGGATCCCTTACAATACAAAAGGAAATAGGGTTGCCAGACAAAATGATGACTCTATATGTAAGTCATCTTTGCAACCTAACCTGAGGGACCAGTTAATACAAACAATGAAGCCCCCATACACTATAGGTATATTGGACCATATCCTATACAAAATCCCTTATACCAACAAAAAAACCCTTATACAAACTAAGCGCCCCCCATCGGACGCTTTCCTTCTCTGATTATACGACGACGCTGCTCCACGAACAAACTGAGGGGGTCGTCTAATGATAAGACCGGATCTTCTGTCGGAGAAACCTCTGAAAATACCTGGCGAAAGCTTAGCTCGGGAACAACCAGACCCAAAGGAAACTCTGGCAATGCTTGCACGGCATCCCGGCACAACTGATACCCGATGCGGACTAAGTCTCGCATCTCCTGGTGCAAGGAATCTCGAAGAAGTGACGGGCCAGCAATGTCCAAAACAGCTTGGACTCGGGCCACCACCAAGGCCACCCTGTGACTACGGGTCATCTCCAACACCTTCTGGTTAACCGCGTCTCGCTCCCTCGTGACGCGCAACAGTTGCTCATCGGAGGAACGGATCTGGTCCCTCAACTCCCCCAATCTTTCTTCCAAACCCAACACACGGGCTCTCTCTAACATTAAACGGGGCTCCAAGTCCCACGACTTGTCCCGCTCAGCCTGCAAGATCCCATCGTGGCCATCTTGAGAAATTTCACGATCCGCCTTCAATTGTGAAATATCCTCTTGTGTCTCCAGCAAACTTTGCTCCAATTCATCTCTACGACGGTACACTAAATCAGTATCCGAAGAGGACTCCCCTAGATCCGATGGCATTCAACACCATGTAGATCTGCAAAAGCCAAGTTTATTGCTACGAGGAACACTTAAAGGACAGTATTAAACAGAATAAATCACTAACATACCTCGCACAAATTCTTGCAGGCTAAGTCTTGAAGACTAGACAAAGGCAAAGCCTTCATCAGCTCGCAATCGGTCGCATTCAGCAGACCACTCAAGTAATTGCGGCAAAAACTAACATCTGAAGAGGCTTGAGGATAGATACTACCTCCCCCGAGGGGTGGAAACTCCCCGAGAGGAGGGTTTTCCTCGAGTGGTGGTGCAGAAACCCGATCAAGACTCCCTCCGAGGGGCCGAGAACCACCAGCGATAGGAGAAAGGGAACCTTCCTCAACTAAATACACAATGTTCATATCCCCTCGAGGGGGAGAACATGGCGCCAATGGCGGCATCGGAAGATTCTTCCGAGCAAGTACAACAATCGGATCGTCTACAACCGGGGCTAAAAAGTCAACTGGGGGGCTACCAACGGTGAAGCCCCAAAATCCCTCACCTCCGAAGGGCTTGTTAACGCCTCAAAACTCAAGTGTTCGGAACTTCCACCCTCCGACAAGGCATACCCTCCATTCACAACCTCTCCTAAGAAAGCCCTATCAAAAGGCCTAATAACAAATGCCTCCATCTCCGAACCTATCAAGAAGCAAAGATACAATAAGTCTGAAGGCTACAAAAACGCATACGAGCAAAAGACGAAGAGCAGGACTTACGGGAAAAGAAGTTACTATAAAGAGGCTGATGCGGGAGATTAAAAATCTCCGCCCCCTCCTTCGAACCAGCCATGATGAGAGTCTCGGGAAACTCCAGGAAACTGTTTATATCATATGTCCCCGAGAACAGTCCGGTACCGGACAGTACCTCCCAATCCCTCATCAAAGTCGCATCGTTGGGGGTAATATAACCCAAACCCCATTGGAGTGGCACCCCCTTTAACCTAGCCGACAAACCCCTCGGACGGACAAAGAAAAACTCTCGTTTCCAATCCACTCTACCAGAGCGGGAATTGGACACATGAACGAAAGCATTACCCTCGTCCCGATGGGCTAGGCTAAAGAAGGGATGACCACCCGAGCATGGGCGTAAAGCGAATATTGCCCCCACCCGATGAGGAGGCATTGGCAAATTCTAAAGTTCGCAACACAAAATATACCCCACCAGATAGCGGTAAGAGTTGGGTGTCAACTGACTCGGGCATATTTTCCAGTATTGAAAAAGAGTTTGAAGATAGGGGTGGAAGAACACCCGCATCCCGCATCGCATTTACTCTCGGTAAACAGTAAGATAGCCCGAAGGGGGATCGTAAGCCCTCTGCTCGGGATGTGGTATTACAACATCATACTTATCAAAATCCAGATCATATTCAGCAAAAAGAGTCATAACAGACTCACTATGTTCATTACCGACGGCGGAACCAACACGCCCTCGTCCTAACAACCTCGATGACTCCAGCGGAAGCACATCAAACACTGAGTAATCATAATTAGAGAATAGGACTCTCGACTCATAAACACGTCACATATATGATTCATCCGAGGGGAATTTACATGCGAAGGCCTAGACGTCGCCCCCGTCGGGGTACCTCCCCCACTGAACCTATCTCGTGACCCTACAACGGAACTCTCCGAGGAATGCATGGCGAACTCCCAGCAGCAGGGAAGGATTCCGAGCGGAATTCTGAGGAGAATTACGTGAAGAGACTGAACTGCCTTTCTTATAAAATGGAGGCATCATCATGACAAGGTAAGCAACTTATTCTTCCTTAATTAAGCTCACTAGAACAACGAGCACGATATGGATTTATGAAGAATCAAATACTGCAACTACGAAAGATTAAATTTTGAAGTGAGTATAACAATATTCACTAAACACCTATATATATACTTCTACTCATTTCATAAAAGCATGAGCTGCCCAAGTCCTTTAATAATTAAGGCTACGTGTCCAGTAAAAATCCTATTAAGGATGGTAAAATCTCATGCATAAAGACACGTCCTGCTAAGGTTTTACTTGGCCAACAAGAATTAATCTTACTTATCCTTAAGCAATAAGGAATGAGTCAGATACTTACAATTGCTAAACATTCACTGTTACTCAAAAGAGGAAAAGACAAAATTGGGCAAAAAAGGATAACTGTTCATTCACTTAGAAACCGATATGTCCTCGGAAAGCAGAGTACATTTGCAAAAAATAAAAGCTAAAGTACGAAAGTAGAAAAGTTACAATAAAAGCAAAGAAATAAAAGTCCTAAGTTATGCCCCCGTGGTTGACGGATGGGGGGCGGGATGCGAAGAGGTCGTTGCCTCAGAGGAAGGATCCATCGGAGCTAGACAAGAGGTTGGTGACCGTACCCCTCCAGAGCCACTGGGCCTCGGACCTGGACTACTCGCTGACCGCATGGGAGAAGGCGATGGAGAAGCCCGAGGAGATAGCAAGCCTGTGAATCTCTCGAAAAGAACGCGAAACTCCTCGGGAGTAGGCTTCTTCAGCCTACGAATGTCAAAGGACTTGGGAAAATCTACATCCAACCGCACCAACGTCTGCGCAAGCCTAGCACATTCCAAATAGCCCCACAACATGTTGCCCATCAAGAGCTCTTGTGGTGGCCTATCGAAAGATCTCCGACAACATGTAGCCCCACAACATGTTGCCCATCAAGTCTCCGAGTGATGTCGAAAGATCTCTTGCTGAGCAAATCGGACTGCCACATCAACCTTCGCTTGCACCTCCTCAGGAGAAAGGGCCTTAGTCAACTTCTCCTCGGCCGATTCTGCCATGTTCATAGCCTTACCCAACAACCCTTGAAGTTCGGCCTCCGTGACCTGACTTGCTTCCAATTCCTTCTCGAGAAGGGCATTTTGGTCTTTAGAAGCCCTCTCCGACGCTTCCAACCCTTCGTTTGAGGATTGCAAGCGCTCCATCTCAAGATGCAATGACTTTTTCTCCTTTTGATCCTCCTTCCATCGGAAGTCGTAGGTAGAAATCTTCGTCTGAAGTACCTCCATCCTCATCTAATCTTCCTTCCCCTTGGACAGAAGAGATGCCACTTGAGCTCGGAGAAGTTTTACTTCTTCTCCCTCCCTTTGGTACCCTTGCTCCACCGTAGTAGCAGCATCCCGAGCCTTCCCCTTATCTACTATATCTACACAGAAAAAAGTATCTTAGTCCATAAGAAATTTTCTTTATGCCCCTAAAAACCTAATATCAAGAAAAGCTTACCAGGAAGATGAGACTCGGAAACTGTTCTCTCCGAGGACTCAGGAATCGTTGAAGGGGCTGATGGAGGAACCCCGACCTCGCGAGAAGGAGTTAGCGACGGATCTTCAGAGGAAAGTATCACCAAATCTGGCGCATGCTCTTCCTCGGCAGCTTTCGGAAAAGAACTGCCCTCGGATTCGGATCCCTTCTCCGAACCCTTAGAAGAACTCCCTGTGTTATATATTGGGACCTGCGCCAACACTAGAGCTGATTGAGGAGCCAACGATGTAAGGGGGACGACGTCGTATATTATGCCATCTGCTCTGATGATAAAAAGTGAGTGATCCTCCTTTTTCTCCTCCCTCGTAGGCATGTCTGAGTCCCCGGGTGCATCAACCTCCTCATCAGGAGGATCCTCCTCCTCCTCCTCATCATCATCATCATAGGTACCACTCGAAGAACGAGGCAAATAAGGTGTAGAAACTTTTGATCTCTTCCAACCGCTCGAAGTAGAGACCTAAGGACCTTGACACGAATAGTAATTCGCCAGAGTGTCCCCTACATTACGAAAAAGCAATTAAGTATCTCTTAAACCTACCCTCATTAGAAGAACATAAATAAAAAATAAGTAAAAAATTACTTACTGAAAGGAACTAACGCATCAGAGCTTAGAGATAACGGATTCTCGATGGCGGCATCGGTAAATACCACATACTGTAGTCCAGACATCTCGAATAACATCATGAAGTCCTCCGATTCCATCAATGCCTTCTGTGAAATTACCGGAGATAAGCTTACCTCCGGATCCAAAGTATATAATGGAGCTTCACCTTCCCACACTCCCTCTACAGGCTGCACGAATAAGTATTTATCCTTCCATGTGCTATGGGAGCTGAGTGACCCCTCCAGAATCCTATTATTCTTGGCATTGTCCCGATAGCGGAAATGGTAAAAGGGAAACCCCCCGGGCAAAATTACCATATCAAAAATAGAGAAGAAGTGGTCAACTTTGCAATCCAGACCATTAACGTGGCACCAAAACACGAAAATACATAAGGCCGCGAACCCATTCGGAGTCAGCTGACTCGGACTTATGTTGCACATCTTAAAAACCTCACAGAAGAAGGGGGCATGAAAGATCACCACCTGAATCGCATTTGCGCAAAATAGACTGTAAGCCAGCCTTTAGGAGGATTGCACGCCCTTTCATCCTTCGTCGGAATTTGGAAAGTCATATTCTTGTTAAAAGCTCCCAAACTCTTGAACAAAACAGACACTTGCTCTCGAGTAGCGGTACTCCGAATCCCCTCAATCTTGTGGAAATCACGAGCAACAGGAACAACGAGCTTTTTCAATTTGGAAACCCTAGCCTTTTTAGGAGGCCCAACGTTACCCTCTTCTGCCATCGAAGATGAGCTACCCCTCCTCTTACGATTACCCACGGCGGGACCACCTACAGCAGTACCACTAGTTACCGTTGGCGAATCGGTGACGGGAGTAAAAGCTACAGCCCCCGAGGCGGAAGCAGCAGTGATAGGATCAGTAGCAGTGGAGGAGGCCATCGTATCTGGTTAAATAAGATGGAGAAGTGTTTGCGAAAATTTAGAAGAAGAAATTGCCGGATTGAGAGAAGGGGTGGAGAGGATTTTTGCTCTTCAAAAATTTACTAAAGGATGAAAAGTTAAAGTGAGAAGAAGAATGAATGAGACGGCTATTTATAGCCAGTAAATGGCAACAGTCAGATAAAACTTAAACGTGGATCGCGTTTAACGCTCCACATAACTCCCCCACTGCACACGCGCCGTGAAGCACGCTTCCCCCTATCGGACTGTTGAAATCTGACCGTTACCAACGGTCAGATGTTTTGAACTATTGAGACCACTCAACGGCCATCGCATCTCCGTCTTCATCGTCCGCAATGAATGTTCAGAGACCGTTACTCATTCGAGGACAATGCCCTCGAGGCTAATAAGGTAAATTTCGTATGATTCATTTTTCAATATATGCATACCCCCTCGGAAAAATACCAAAATTGAAAATAACGAAGGAAAAAATAAAGGCCCCTTGCCCCACAGAGGACACGAAATAAAATTTCTGCGAAGGCGATCAAAAATTGGGGGAGCTAGTGTTAACCCTAAAAAAATTAATGAAGGGATTACACACAAATAAATAACCCTAAAATAGGGACTAATATATGGACGATACTATCTTCACATGCAGAATGCCCACTCCCAACGAGGAGGCCCTCAGAGTGTTACTAATCCGCTCGGTCACTGACTTGAAGCGGTATAAAGGGGCACCCGAGGAGACACCTAAGTGTCCCTTGGAAAGTCAATGATAAATAAAGAAAATATATCAACGCGGCATCGGAAAAAGAGTAAATTCCGATGGATCCGCGCGACTCTGATATTCATCAATGCGCCAAGAGGGACCACGACGGACCTCGAGTCCCAGAATCTCACGAGAACACTTCCTTGCTGAACACTAATCAACTTAAAACTGCCCTCGGAACATCACTCCGAAGGCCGAATTTGAAGAACAAAACCAGATCTAAATAACAGAAGCCACGAGAAGGCACACTACGAGGACCTGGACAAGAAAGCACTACTCCACGAGGACAAAAGAGCCCTCGGAGTCCAAGACACGAGCGAAAATATCCCTCGGAGAACATATCCGGAAACTACTACACCATGATGAACCCATATCGGAGCAACACCACCACCAGAAGAATGTCCTAATTTGTCTATCAAGTCACTAGCCAATATAAGACCCCTCGGAAAGTGGAGTCCGAAAAAAGCACCCATCGGAGATCCGAGGAGTTATCGAAAGGAACAAATATCATCCTAGTCAGCGCCTAGTAGATTAAAGATATACCTTATCTTATATTGCGACACATGTACTTGTCCCTAACAAACTCTATATAAAGGGAGGTGATCTCACAATTGAAAGAAAAGAAAAAGACTTTGATACATAATCATACACAAGAAACTTGGTGGTGAAGTTCAGTGAATAAAGGAAGGAATATTCTCGTATCTTTATTCTCATTTATCATATCATCGCTTTTTGAACCACGGGCAGGGCGTTCCGACCCTAAATAATTCAGTTAAATAGGTTATAATTCTAAACATGATAACATATATAAACAGAAATATAACTAAACTAATTAATACAACTGATCACAAATGCAACGAAATAAGAATATATCACATATTCATTAGGTTGCCGGTAATTTTGTTTTATTTAATGATGGATGGGGCGGTCTATACTTATACAGACCCCTAAGGAAAGCATTTTTCTAATTTCTTAGGTAGCTTATTGTCACGACCGGCTACTTTCAAGGATGAAAAGGTCGGACGGGGGCGTCACACTTGGACGCAAGGATAGTCGACCATGGGCATAGCAGTCGGCTAACGGGCGAAGGGGATGCAGCATTAGAGACCGGCGTGCGACATGTGCCGAAGGACGCGGGGCGTCCAAGTAGATCAATGCGACGAAGGGTCGTGCCGTGGGGGCAAGATGGTTCGAGAAGTTTGGCGATGGTTCTAGGGAACTCGAGATGCGTCGCGAAGGAGTGCGGACGCCGCCTTACGGAAAGGACCGAGATGCTTCTAGAAGCCGACGATGGCGGTGCGGGGCACCAACTTACTGGAGCTTGTGAGAAGAGACGGGAGTTCTCTCGAAGGATCCAGAAGGTCACGTGTGAGACGGTCGCACGTGTCGGGCAAGATGGGCAGACCGTAGGTAGGTCACGGGTAGGACCAACTTGCAATGTAAATACAAAGTTTTGGGGTCACTTTGTAAATACTAAAAGTATAAGGATGTTGAATAGTAGGGAGGTTGTAATTAGCTCGGCTCTAGAAGTGTCTAGAGTTAACCGAATGGAACTAGAGTAAGCACCGCCTTACTATTGTAGTACTATTTTCGATAATCATGTCAGCAGTAGAGTTAGGAATGCTGCTAACTGCTTGTGTGGGCCCCAACCAACACTCTATATATAGGAACGCACCCTTAGGGTCATTTGTAACAATCACAACCTTGCCAACACATTTGTAAACAATTTGAGCGTTGAGTTAAAGAGTTGTAACATTATTTCAAAACACTTGTAATCTTTTTAACTCTTTTTAATTCTGTTCCATCCCATCTTCCGAGTTCAGCAACCTCCTTAAGAGTTTTAGGCTGACTAGTGAGCCGACGGGACCGCGCTTGCTAGGCCGCACGGACGTACTGTCGACTCAAACGGACCGTGACATGTGGCATTAGAGCCGCGGTCGGGAAAGAAATCGAGGCTCTTGACTTCCGTATTGGTTTAGGAGTGCTTTCTTGAAGCTTGTTGGTTTAGAGGAAGGGATGTCGGGGTAAGTCGAGCAGAGGCCGACGACCCAGAGCCGAAGGGCGCATGAGCCTTCGAGTGATCCATCCGCTGGGACGTTGGGGGATGACTCCCATCTTTGGCGGAGCGCATAGGTCGGATGGAGCTGGAACTCGTCGAGGCACGACGCACGTTTGAGACGCTACTTGATCGAGTAGGCGAGCTCGAGACGAACGAGGACCTAACGGAGCGATTAGTCACGCTGGAGGATCAAGTTTTGTCCCATGTTAATCCTATCACTTATGATTTCCTGCAATTGAAGGATGCCGCCGGGGACTTGGACACTTTGCGGGGCGAGGTTCAGGCCATGAAGGACGACTTAGCCGTGGTGAAGCGAGCCGTCCGCAACATAGAGCAGCAGAGAGACACGACGACACGGGCTAAAGTAGACGTTCCAAGGCCATCACCATATAACGGGATAAGGAACGCTTGGGACATTGATAACTTTCTTTATAATATTGAAATTTAATTTGCCGCCGCCAACGTGCATGACATCGACACCCGCATACGCACCATCCCACTCTTCTTGACGGACGCCGCGATGCTTTGGTAGAGACGACGGCAATCCAACATAGAAAAGGGACTTTGCCACATTTCGACGTGGGATGACTTCGTCCGAGAGCTGAAGCGTCAATTTTACCAGGATAACGTCGATCATGAGGCACGGGGTCGATTGAGGCGACTCCAACAATGGGGACCGGTTTGGGACTATGTTAAGGAATTTCAAGAGATCGTATTGGAGATCCTCAATCTTTCGGACATGGACGCCTTGTTCACTTTCTTGGACGGGTTGAGGCCTTGGACTAGGCAAAAGTTGCAACGGCGCAACGTCCAAGACTTGGCGTCCGCCATAGCGGCAGCGGAGGGCCTAATCGAAATAACGCCAAGGGACGGCGACAAAAAGGGCAAGGACCGACAGGACGACGAGGGGCAACACGACGCGGAGGACCGTGGTCGTCCTAGTCGAAGGGACAGTTCGACGGAGCCGAGCAAAACCATGTCGAGTGGTACTAACGGTATGGGACGTCAGGATCACCCGGACCAGCAACCGAAGTCGAAGAACTGTTTCCTGTGTGGCGGGGCAGATCACTTTGTCAGCAACTGCCCGCAACGGGGCCGACTAGAGGCAATGGAACAACACGTAGAGGAACCGGAGGAGGATCACGGGGAAGTGCGAATGGGAGTGCTCCAACTTTTTAATGAGACACGGAGGGACTCCAGACGCTTTTGTACGTGGACGCACGCATAGGGCAACACTTAGTCCGAATTCTTGTCGACACTGGCGCTAATTTCATCTTTATGGACGACAAGGTCGCGCACAAGATCAGACTAAGCATCACCAAAACGATCGGATTCATCAAGCCATCCAATAAAGGCGAGGAGCCGATAGTGGGTGTGGCCAAAGATGTTCACGTATGCATGGGACCGTGGCAGGGGCCGGTGAATTTCACGGTTGTACCGTTGGACGACTACGATGCCATCTTAGGACTCGAGTGGTTCGACAAGGTATGCGCTTTGGTTATACCGTTCGCACAGCATATTCTTGTACTAGGCGACAACCCTTGCACGATACCGGTCCATAGAGTGGCGACTAGGGTACCAATAATCTCTGCCATCGAGTTAATTGAGCCGGAGGCGTGCACCAAGCAAGAATAATATTCATACAAAAAAATTAATTTTACGGAGCGATCTTGATGTGTTTATGGTTTTTAACAATAAATTTCATTACTACATGTGAATTAAAGTAATAAATTAGTACAACATTAGTAATTAACATATCAAAATAGTAGATTAGATGTGATCAGGTGATTTATTAACGAATAACCTATTTTATGTTATACAACTAATCATCATATATACCAAGTTGTTTTAGTTGTTATATGCGATTTTGTAATAAACCTTATAATTTACTTAGTAGTGTCTATTATATCAATTTAACAAACAACACACCATAAATAAACAAACGAATATCAAAAAATATTGAACGAGGCTTATTCGTGACCGTTGGGCGGTCACGAATAAGGGTCTTTCGTGACCGCTGGGCGGTCACTAATAAGCGTCTTTCGTGACCGTCGGGCGGTCACGAATAAGGGTTTTTCGTGACCGCTGGGCGGTCGCGAAAAACCAAAAAATTTGGCGAGCTCGGGGGAAAAATTCAAATTTTCCAAAAATTTAAAATTTTTACCAAATTCTATATATACCCACCATTCCACCCACTAATTTTCACTACACTCAAATAATCTTCTCAAAAAAAACTTAACACTTTCTCCTCTTTTCTTCATTTCTCAAATCCAAAACAAAAACCCCAACATATATCTCCAAAAACAAAAATACCAACAATTTTTCTCCTTTTCTTTCCTTTCCTTATATCCCCAAAAACAAAACACCAACAATTGTTCTTCTTCTCTTTCCTTTTTTAGATCTCCAAAAACAAAACACCAACAATTTTTCTTCTTCTCTTTTCTTTCCTTTCCTTTCTTTAGATCCCCAAAAACAAAACAATAACTCTCTTACTCTCTTTCTTTCTTTTCTTATAACCCAACCATACATTCTATTCACAATAAGCAAAATATATTCCGGTAAAGTATCGGAATATATTTTTTATTTATTTCGTTCAGTGGCATCCGTGACCGCCGAGCCGTCACGGATAGTTTGAACGTCATCCGTGACCGCCCGCCGGTCAAGGATGCTTTGAATATTATACGTGACCACCCGGCGGTCACGGATGCTTTGAATATTATCCGTGACCGCCAGGCGATTACGAAAGACCCATGGAGCATCCGTGACCGCCAGGCGGTCACGGATGACCCCGACGTCATTCGTGACCGCCAGGCGGTCACGGATAACCCAAGGAGCATCCGTGACCGCTGAGCGGTCACGGATGACCCCGACGTCATTCGTGACCGCCCGGGCGATCACGAATTCTTCTGGGTCTTTCGTGACCGCCTGGCGGTCACTAATGACGTCGGGGTCATCCGTGACCGCCAGGCGGTCACGGATGTTTGCTGTGACCGCTTGGCGGGCACGGATGACTGTCGTGACTGCCAAGCTGTCGCGGAAGGGGTTATCCGTGACCGCTCAGCGGTCACAGAGCACCCACGACAGAGGCTTTCTGTGACTAGTCATCCGCGACCGCCCGGCGGTCGAGGATGACCATTCGCTACCGGAAAAAGGGCTTTTGCGACCGCCCGGGCGGTCGCGAATGACTCCTTTTTTCTTGTAGTGATAAACCCTTTTATGATGTACCTTAAGATGATATTACATTTATCTATAGCATTTAACAAACTATATTGGGTGAACTTGAAACATTAAGTACACCAAATAAATTAATATTTTGGATGTACATAATGTTTTGATCCTTAAGTTGAGTAAACAATCAACTTTAACAATACACCCAAAGTTTGAGAATTATAGTAACATGAGTTCTTATTCTCCTTTAAGATATATGCCTTGATCTCATATGCCATAACTTGACTGAATTTTCAAAGATCAATAATACTTTTGTACCTTAAATACTATAGTAAAAGATTTATGAGGCAATTATATTATTTAAAAAAATGATTTTCACAACTGTAGAAAGAACTCGAGAACTTTAAAGCCAAAACTTTTACAAAAGTTGAATTTTCTTTAATAACTTGATAAATCAAGAAATGTCTTAATTTATTCAAAAATTATAATAATTTTTTCGCCCAGACGACGAAAATAGAAAGACTTTACCAAAATAATTTTTTTGAAACGGTTCTCTTTCATTGTAAACTAAATTTATTTATTGCCTCAACTTGAACTTATTGTCATCACGCAAAAAAAGATGCATCTTTCAGCATCATTTGACTTTAGACATTTTCGAGAACATTTCAAAGACATAGTGATGTAAGATACTACGACTTAATCTATCCATCACATGGATCTATATAGCCAAGATTACTTTAATCTGTGAAATTATCAAATTAAGAAGTGCACCAGTTAGCACGCCTAACATGACAATTAGTGCATTGCTTCTCCTTAAGATTAAGACTCTAATGAGAAACAACTTTTTCTTTCTTTTCCAATTTAATTGGTGGCTTTTGTTATTTCTTCTGAGTTGCTATATTTGAAGCTTTTGTAGGATTGCATTTTGCTTTGTCCTTAGGTATTGAGGTAATACGAATATTTCGAGATGTACTCCCTAATATCATCCTTTCCTCATACATATTTAAAAATTAAAATTGTCAAGAATGTATATATTTTAGACTTATCTTTTTGGACAACTTTATTTTTATATCGTTAAGGAACTTAACTTTAATATATATATATATATATATATCAATTAATGCCTTTAAAGTTACTAAGATTGTCTTGTTCATGACCATCCTACACATGCGTTTAAAATTTACTCCCACAATTTTATATTACCTCTATTGCAAAGGTAAATTGTATTCTTAAAATGTGGTAGAGAAGTAATCCTTAACGTAATAAGGAGATTCATGATAAAAATAGAATTGCTTTAACACCGAAACAGGATTTATGTTGGTAGTTATGTTGGTAATTATAAGTAGCATGTGCTACTACGAAATAAATCTTATACATGCTCACATTAACCTTGAAGCATAATCAAATTGAAATATTGGTAATTCTCGTCTCAAGATACCGAAACTACATTAACATTTTATATTTGACCAAATGTTAATCTGTAAGTGTTATCTTGAAGCAGTAATTAAACTTTGATAATAAATGTCGAACATAACTAGTTGTGCAATGAAAGGGAATTTTGCAACGGACGTCATGTATGTTAACCACTTTTCAAAAAAGGTCCCTTATGTTGCCATTTTTCAAAAAGAGTTCTGTATGTTGGCATCATTTGCAAAAAGAGTCCTTTATGTTGACATTTAAAATTTAGGTCCTTTATGTTGACATTTTTCGTCCTGTATGTTGGCATCATTTGCAATTTAGGTCATTTATGTTGACATTTGAAATTTAGGTCCTTTATGTTGACGTTATAATTTTTCGTCCTTTATGTTGATATTTTGTCACAAAAAGTCTTGTATGTTGACGTCATTTGCAAATTTTTATTTATTTTTTAATTAATTTTATTATACTTACACGTGCAAATATTAAACCATGAAAAGTGCCCTTCCATGAAACCATCTTGGTTTAATAGTTTAATATTTTCATATTTTCTCGTCCTACATCGTGATTCTCAAACCATGAAACATCCCCAATTTCGAAATCGAAGATGTTAAACATAGAATTGAAGTTCAACATATTTAAACATATTGGTGATGATAGGAACCGTTAAACATATTTAAAAAAAATATATATGTTGAAATTATATTGAAAAGCAAAATAAAACACGTTTTTGATGAGCATGTACCTCACATGTATCAATTGCACGTGTAAGTATAATAAAAAACAATTATGGGATTCCGACGGAACAAGACGAAAATTGCAAATGACGTCATCATACATGACTTTTTCTGGCAAAATGTCAACATAAAGGACGAAAAATTACAAATAACGTCAACATAAAGGACCTAAATTTTAAATGTCAACATAAAGGACCTATATTGCAAATGATGCCAACATATAGGACGAAAAATGTCAACATAAAGGACCTAAATTTTAAATGTCAACATAAATGACTATTTTTGCAAATGATGCCAACATACATGACTCTTTTTGCAAAATGGCAACATAAAAGACTTTTTTTGAAAAGTGGTTAACATACAAGACGTCCGTTGCAAAATTCTCAATGAAATCATCATTTTATGTTTATTTAGTTAATTACTACTTGTTATTGACGTAATTGATAACAAACAACCAATTATATTTAAAATAATCGTCGAAAAATCACAATTTTAAGCACTTGAATATTAATAGCTACCGACCTACGGAAGCTGATTTAGTTAGTAGCTACTGATTGGAGGTAGGTACTGTTAGGGTATAAATATTAGCTACCGCCATTTGGTCGCTACTGTTAGGGTTTGGGTAAAGAGTGTAATCAAATTGTCAAATTTGTGGCAACGGTAAGAACACTTAGATACCACTACGCGGTAGCTAATGTCAACGCTAATAAAGGTTAGCACCGATTTTCCGTAGCTAGTCATTAGTTACGGAAATTCCGTCGTCACTTGTCCGTAGTGACATAATTATCGACGGTAATAAGTGTGGCCACCGATTGGTTGCCGCCAAGAATTTAAGCGACAGAAATTTCGTTGGTAACCTCATTAATTAGCTACGGAAATTCCGTAGCTAATGACTAGCTACGGAATTTCGATAGCTAATTTGCGGTAGCTAATACTGCGAAATCTTGTAGTATACTATGTATTATAAACGTTCAACTGCAGAACTTTCATTGTGAAATTGATATAAGATAATGGACAACTTTATACTAAAGGGTAAAGAGTTAATTAGGAAAATTACAGTCTATTTTTCACCACTAATTTTATCTCACACAATTAGTAGGAAACTTGTGTGGCCGGTTTAGTGATTTCATTTTAGAGGAATAATCTAAATCCATTGAGATTTGATACACTATAAATATATTATACACTGTTTAAAATATTAAAAATATATATAATTAAATAAAAAAAATCAATTCTCCTTGGCAATTTTAAATCCATATCCCGTTTATAATTAATAAGGAGTGCTTTGATATAATTATCAATTTTTGATTACTGCAAATGTAACAAAATCTATTTACTGTTGGTTTTATATAAGAAAACCTTTTTCGGCAAATTCTATTTATTGTTGATTGTCTTAGAAAAACATATTTCGAAAATTTTACTAAAAAACTAGAACATTAGAATCTAAGTTTTGAACAATAATATGTAATGTATATTTGTATTTTAAACCTATTTTTAAAAATTATAATCTAAAATTTAGAACATCATCAGAGTCTCTGAATTTTGGACACTGTGTGTATTTTAATTTAAAATAGAAATAAGAATCAAGCTTTCAATTATTTTATATTGAGTTTACAGATTATTAGGAAAATGCAATTGAAATTTGAAATATTAAAACATAGAAAACATATTATCATACGTTAATTGTTTCTATTCTATATATAAATTTAATGGAGGAAGATCCTTCGGTCGTTATTGATATACTGCCATATTTGATTTGTGGCCCTTAATAATCTGCAAGAATCAATTCTTATACACGTCTGTTAGATTATCATGCATGGGAGTTTATAAAAGAAGAATCGGAAGAAAAAAATTAAGGAGTTATATTTCCATCATCATCATCATAATATTCAATATTCATCCATATTTTCCCAATCATCATCATCATAATATTTATATTCATCTCAATCGAAACCATAAATTGAAGAACATACTAATTCGGACTCAAATGTACTCAATCGAAACCAAAAGCTGAAGAACATACTGATTCGGACTAAATTGGACTCAATCGAAACTCAATCGAACTTAATCGAACTCAATCGGACATTTGGACTCAATCGGACATAAATTGAAAAAGAAAAAATGGGGAAAGTTGTAGAATTACTTATTCAGACTCGGAAAGTGGTGGCGTGGTGGCGCGGTGGAGTCGTGGAGCGGTCGTGGTGAGTCTGACGAGGAGCGGGCGTGAAGCGGTCGTGGTGGGTCTGTCGAGGAGCGGGCGTGGTGCGGCGTGCAGCAGTGGTGTTGTTCGTGGCGTGGTGAAGTCGTTCGTCGTGGCGGTGGCAGTGGTCGGAGAAGCGGGGCTGGTGGCGGGCAGGCGGCAGTGGCAGGCGGCAGAGAGGTATGTGGTGGTTTGTTTTTTTTGGAGAGAGAAGAGAAGAAATGGGTATTTTTTCTGAATATCATGATATATTACTCTTAGTATTATTTTTTAGGTTTTTTTTTTAATCAATGGGCACCACCGTTTGGTTCCCATTGCGATGAGGTGTCACTAATGGGAACCAACTATCAATGGGAACCAAATATTGGTCCCCATTACTATGTGTATAATTTGCTTTTTCCTTCAACACGGATAATAGGCAATGGGAACGGAAATGTCGTTCTGATTAGATAGGAACGAAATCTCGTCCCCATGTTTTCGTCTCCATTGTGAAGTTTTCTTGTAGTGCCTTGATATTAAATGTTTCAAAACAAATAAATCCAACAACTAAAGAATAGCATGTTGGATCTTGTATGCAATAATGTTGGATCGTTAATCCAACGTTGGGTTTATATGTTAATAATTATGTGATACGAAATGTCATTAATAATAAGCCCGATTAAAGCAATGTTTTCAGACCCGGCTCGGTTACAGACCCAGTGAGGCTACTGGGTAGCAGGTCGGACCGGTTGGACCACTGGGTGGACCGGTTTATTGACTTTAGTCAACATTCAATAAGAAATATAATATAAAAATTATTTGTATAAAAAAATTATAAGATGGTGAGAAATATTTTAAGTACCTAATATTTTGTTATATTATAAGAAAAATCAGAATATGGTTATCACAATACTAGGATTTGAACACGTGACCTCTAGGGCTGGGAACGAGAGTAAATCCCGTTCCACGGGATCACGCAGCGCGGGATCCCGTCTAGACGGGGAAGGGATTTTGAATCCCGTTCCCGTCCGTTGATAGGCGGGATCCCGCATAGACGGGATCCCGTCGTGAGGGATTCTCGGCGCGGGAATCCCTCCATTTCCAGTAGCCTAAAAAATCAACATGAAAAAGGGGAAAAAAAAGGGGGGAAAGGGAAAAAAAACCTAATTCAACAATCCTAATTCCCTCGCGGCGGCGGCGTGTGTGAGAGAGAAAAGCTTGGCTTTGAGGATTGGTGCGAAAGAGAGAAGCTCGGTCGTGAGAGAGCGAGAGTGTGAGACTGCTTGTGATGTCGTGCGTGAGAGAGTGAGGCTGCGTGGTGGCGGCGCTTCGACGGAGAGAGGTGAGTCTTGCCTACTGCCGCGTTTGAGAGAGTTGAGGACTGGTGCGACGGAGAGAGGTCCATAGAATTTTATTAATTGTAAAACTAACTCAGTTTCTTTGTTTTTTAACATATAACCCCCTATATATATAAAAAAAAAATCTATAACTTGGCGGGATTCCCGTCTCCCGCGGGAATCGGAAACGGACTCCCGTTCCTGACCCGCGAATGACGGGAATTCCTGTTCCCGGCGACTTGTCGGGAAAGGAAAATGCGGAAAATTTTCCCGCGGGAAGGGACGGGTAAGGGAAATTCCCTTACCCGTTCCCACGCCTAGTGACCTCCAACAAAAAAAATCCTTGTAAATTAGTGGAAACCATTGAGCTATCCAACAATTTAATAAATAATCCAACAAACTATATATTTAATACAAGTTAAAAATTAGTTTTGAATTTTTAAATATTGGCCAATGGTATCACAAAATTCAATACAAGAACAACAATATGTGAAACTAAAATCTAGAAAATGAACTTAGCATCAGACGAATTACTAGGCTTGAAATTCTAGAATGCATTCTCGTTTCGCTTCAAAATCAAATTAAGTATTGAAAACAGTGTTTTTTTGAAAATTTATTGGGTCAAACCGCCACAGGCTGTTTGCGGTGGATAGATCTCGTCGAGATACTCCAAATAAAAAAAAATGCGTCCAAAACGGACGCTCCTACGCAAAGTTATGGCCTTTCAAAGTTTTAATTTTTTTTTTCTTTCCTTTATTTTTTCAATTTTTGAGGTAGGATTGTCATTGGCAAAAAAATAGGGGGGCTGGTTCGCAATTGACCACAAAAAAAAGTGGACAGACCGGTTCGTTGAGCAAATCGGTTCAACCGGGTCGACCGGTCTGACCGAAAAAAATTCTGGTCGGCTCGCTGGAGGCCTGCATCCCGTTTTTGGGGTTGAACCGGACCGCGGACTAGGCACCGGTTCCCGGTCTGACCAGCCAGTCTGGTCCGGGTTTCGAAACAGTGGATAAAAGTGATCTAAAGTTCGGTTAAATTATGGGTTTAATGTATCTAGTAGGGTGTGTGCCGTTAATGGGTAGAGACTGTTGTAGTTTGTGCTTACGATGATGGGACGAAGCCTAAGTTACGTAATTATGACACCATGGTTTTGGTGACCTAATATTTAAAGGTGGTCATGGTCTCCAAATCACACGAGTTGCTTTCTATACATCTCATCGATAGTTAGGTCTAGAGAGAATTAAAGTAACTCTCAAGACGTTCGTGCTGATTTGGAAGACCAACCACATGGCGTTTCACAAATAATTAATCATACGGTGTAAGGTACGCTTCCGTAATTCAGTTCTTTTGTTTATGTATTTAAATCTTGATGATTTGACATTAATGCTCTTGGGTTTCGATTTCGGTCTCAACAAGTGGTATCAGAGCCACTTCTTGTTGGATCATTGAGATTAAAGTATGATTTTATTTCAATGATTAACTGTTGCTACGTTGTCAATAAATAATTTTGGTTTTGTATGAAATTATTTTGAGAACTGACATGTGGTTAGATTCATGATTAAGTGTTCTTGATTTAATTGAGAATATGTTTTGCGTTAAAGTGTGGCTCGGTTTTGGTTACATATTAGAATGTTCATTTTTTTATCTTATGCCCATGTCATGTTTGCCTTTTAAAGTTTTTCATTCAGAATATAATTATGTGGTTATCCGTATGGTTGATTAGCGATTAATTAAGGTATCAATTATTCAGTTTTGGAAAACCTTTTCGGAATAGCTTGATGGTCTGAATCTCTTTCCCTTTATTTTAGCTTGATGGATTCACACTATGGATGCGATGCCTGCAACGAATGGCCACTAAAGACAGGTTACTGAAGTTTGGCATAAACACAGATAGCAAAATCAGCTTCTGTGGGAATCCTAAAAGACAAGTAATGAGACAAGTAAGGTCTGTTGTGAGGTGCTAATATGGCTCAGAGTAAAGCACACCCCTAGCAGACCATGTGATACAAATTATTAGAGTTAGAGCCCAAAAACATGATGGGTTAAGAATGCATTGTTCTAGACTTTAGAATATTATGCTACACTAAATAATTCTTTGTATAGTGGTGTTTAGTCCTATGGTTAGGCCTGCATTGGTTAGGATCGGCATTTGTAATGACACTTCATTTGGTAATGGAATTTTCTTCTTGCTCCAAAAAAAAATATTTATTATGATAATCTTAAAATAAAATCATTACACATTAAACAAGAATTAACTACTATATATAAGAGAGAATGGTGTTGTCATGGTAAATTGCAAAATAGTCTTTGTAGTTTTGAATTCTTTCACCTTCGCCTCTAAATTTTTCTACTAAATACTTTTGTGTCACGGTAAATTGCAGAATAGTCCTTGTGGTTTTAAACTCTTTCACTTTTGCCTTTAAAATTTTCTAATAATTACTTTTGGACCCCGTGGTAAATTGTAACAGAGTACTTCAAATCTTTTTTTTGACCCTAAAGTTTTTGTTATTTGACTCATTACGTCGTTCATCTTTTTTTCTTTTAATCTTGCCCTTATAAGTTCAACTAATTACTATGTTCTGTTATATTCTATCTATCTAGACTATATCTACAAATGGCTAGGATTTTAGTTCTGTAAGTTTGGATGTCCCTATTTTGTCCATGTTATTTCTTGTAATTACTTTTCAATATACTTAAGCTCAAACACCGAAAAAAGGGTTAACCTCAATTGTGGACTTTGTGGCGTGAATTGTGGTGGTGGGCATCGTGGAGGCGGAGACGCGGGACGTGGTAGTGCGAGTTTCACGAGGAGTGGGATATGGTGGTGCTGATGCGCGCCGTCAGTAGGGTCGAATGTAGTGGTGGTTGTGCGCGTTGCCAGGGCCGTAGGATGTGCTAGTGGGAGTTTGGTGGCGACGTGGTGGGGGAGAATTGATTTGACCTCGAGAGCGGATGAGGTTGGGCGGAGGAGTGAAATTTTGGCCAGAAGTCGTGTGGTGAGGGAGGCTAAGGCGAGGATTTAGCGGTAAAATCATGGACCCATGGGAAGAGGTGGTGTCGTGCGCGTGCGCGCGCGCGCGCGCATGTGTGTGTGTAAATAATAATTACAAATTTGTAGTTTTTAATCAGAATGGTATCTCCAAATCTCTCATACAAAATCATTGTAGATAATTGGTGATCCTCTGTTTATTTACTTTTATTAAAACTTAATTTGCACTGAATTGAGCTTCGTTTCGTTTGTGACTTTAATTTTGTTCTTCATATTGACATTTTAGTTTCCCCATGTTGAGAAATCTAAAATATTTTAGGCTATTAACTTATATCTTATTATCCCATTTTTGATATTATTGAGTCACTTGAGATGTTGATGATATATTATCTAAAGAACTGTTATAAATATTATCTAGTATTTAGTTCACAAAAATAAAACGAATTTTATCAATCTTTTTCTTATTTCGTTAAAAATTTATAACATAGATTTAATTACCATACAAAATAAAAAGTTTGTTAATTTCACCCCAAACGTTATAGAATGCTCACATTACTCCATGGGGTGTTCATGGTTCGATTTTTTTAACCATTGGTTCGGTTTTCGAAGAACTTGAATTTTTGGTTAGGCTAAAAACGATAACCAATAACCAAACCAATAAAGTGTTTGGTTTTCGGTTAAAACCGTTCAGTTTTGGTTATGGTTTCGAGTTAACCAATCCCCTACTCTTTCAAAGGAAAAAAACTTTTCACACAATTAATAAATATATAAAATTCTTTCAAAAAATAATACAAATATAATTAAAAAGTCACATTACAAACTTGTATATTAATAAAAAGCAAGCCATGTCAAAAAATAAAACATATATATATATATATATATATATATTAAAAGCACATCTCTTACAATACATTACCTAACTATCCAAAATAATTTGTAACTCTTATTCGACAATTCATTCTTCATAACTAGTAAAACATATTCAAATATTCGTTCATGAGTGTATAACATGCATATTTAACAGACCATCCATCAATTTATAAAATATCATAGTCAAACATTATTATATTGCTTTGAAATGGCGGTTTTACAGTTTACTTGGGTTAACTGGGGTTCGATTTTAAAAGAATTTGATTTTATTTTTACACTCCAAAAGCCATAACCGAAAACTGTACCAAGTACATAATTTCGATTATTGTTAAGCCTAAAAGTTAACTTATGGTTTTTCGGTTGGTCAGGCCCAAAGAACACTCATATTTCTCCCAACATGGATCTTGTACGAATTTGGGTCATTCTTCTTCAGTACAATAATAATAATAATAATCATCTTTTGATATTAAAACGGGCAGTTTACTAGTTTCTATATAAACAGGAATATAACTAAACTAATTAATACAACTGATAACAAATGCATCGAAATAAGAATATGTCAGGCGGTAATTTTGTTTTATTTAATGAAGGATGGGGCGGTCTTTACTTATATAGACCCTAAGGAAAGCATTTTCCTAATTTCTTAGGTAGCTTACGGCCTATTGATACTATGTTGCACAAAATGTTGGATATACTGGGTTTGGTGTTGAGTCCAAGACCAAATAAATATTAAACTGAAATCCAATATATGGCCTTTTTGACGAAGTGACCTTCAATCAGTAACATAAGAAAATTAGCAAGAAAATATGGATGAATATTGAATATAATTTTCTTTTCAGAAACATTATTTCTTTTTGTCACTCACGAATTTGCACTGACCTCATTGTTCATATTTTAAAATTAATCTTTATAGTCGTTCACTATATATTTTTCTCTAGCCTCAAGAACTTTATGAATATTTTTTGTGAAGTTACATGTTCAATGGATCTTCCATACAGTTTGAAGTTCTCATAAAAATATGTTAATATGTTAATTTGAAATTAAGCCTTGGTTAGTTAATCACAATATAGGGCTTGGTTAATCTGATTTTATCTTAATTTGGGGAAGACAAGTGTTCTAATTTTGTTCAATTATGCTTCTAAATTTGTAGTCAATTAAGTAGAGAATTTTCTTCAAATTTTGACTGAATCTGTATTCTATTTTGATTGTTTGATTAAATTATATAAGTAGATACTTTATGTTTATATATAGTACTTATTGAAATTTGTTTCTATCTTTAGATGGTACGAAGGAAGGGCAAGGAGCCAATGCAGGAAACGGAGGAACCGCTTGATAAATCACGTCCGAAATCACGTCCTAAAACACGTGTTCAATCACATCCTGCAGCACGTCCTCGTCCTGCTACCCGTCTTTCATACCGGGGCATCCCTCGGGATACAACGCCTCCTCCTGCGACTAATCCGACAAGAGCGCCAACTCCGGTGACAGAGCCGACTCCAATAGTAGAGACGACAGTAGAGCCTACCCCCAGAAGCGAGCCAAGTGTCGAGCCTACTCCCATGGTGACTGATCCTCCGACCGAGCCTATTCCAATGGTTACTGATCCTCCAAATCAGCCTACTCCCATCACTGATCCGCCAAGAGAGTCGAGTCCCGTGACTGATGCGAGAAGAGAGTCAACTCCAGTGACGCCTATGGGATCTTCGGGAGCCACCAACATCCCTGGACAGAATATATTAGATAATCCGTTGGATTTGGTCGGCCAAATTCCTTTCGGACCTCTGCCACGGCCTACTGATCATTCACAGCGGAGTTCGACGATAAATGCATCACCATCTCAGGCTCACACTAACGTCCCTTCTCCAGGCTCACACTCGGCTTCAACTCCTTTCTTTAGGATGGGTGCTTCCTCGAGCAATGCTGGACCTTCCACATCCGAATCATTTCAGTTATCTGATACATCTGAGAGCTCGAGCAGTGATGAGGATGACAGTGATGGCTCAGGGCAGGAGATCGATAGTGATGGTGAGAAAAGTGGTCGCGGTCCCTCTAAAGGAGTTTTGCCGCCTAAGAGAAGTGAGGATCGGAGGTGGATCCGTATTGATCCAAATACTGGATCGTGTGAAGAAAGTCTTATGATAACGACGACTATTGGGGCAATTCTTAAGAGGTGCTTGAGGAAGCCATACAAAACCTACAAGGAGTGGAAGCCGAAGGATCAGCAGCTTGCACGGGATGAGTTTAAGGTAATATAAAAGTATATTTTTAAGACTATTTATTTAGTTACATACTTCTGTCTTAATTTATCAGAATCTATACTTATAACAATTTCTTTTTTTCACTTGTTGCAGAGAACTTTTGAGTGGCATTCGCTTGACGAAGGCCGCATTTGGGAACTATATGAAGCAGCAGCACCAGATCGTTTTAAGAGTGCTTTGAGCAAGATCAAGTCAATCTGCCTTGAAGTTGAATCTGATCCGTCGCAGAAGAAGGGCCATCGTATCTGGATCTCTAAGGCGATGCGTCGGAAGTACATGAAGTACTGGAAAAACGATAAGCACGTGGCACGAGCGAAGCAGTCAAGTGCCAACAGGAAAAAAGGGAAGACTATCACTTGGTATGGTGGAAGTCTCACGCAAGACGAGTGGGCTAGACGCGAGGTAATTATATTAATACAACAATGTTATAAGATAAATGTAATCTTGTATAATGTTCATTTAATATATCTTCTGATTGTATATTAATGTCTAATTGTCTTACGTTACAGTCGGTCAGGTTGGGCGTTCCGGTGAATAAGATCCCTCTGCTGTGGCTCTACAAGTTGAAGAGGCAAAAGACAAATGCTGATGGATCGACGGGCGATTGGGTGCATCCCGATGCGGAGGCAGAATATGTAAGTAAATAGTCTGATGATAGTTATGTGATGATAAAATCTGCTATTAATCTGATGATTATGATGATATAATTTGATAGTTGTGTGATGATATAATCTGTTATTAAAGAGATGATTAAATCTGATATTGTGATGATATAATTTGATAGTAACGTGATGATATAATCTGCTATTAATCTGATGATTGTGATCTGATGATCCGATTCCTTGTAATATTTATGTCTTCTGTTATTATTCATAATATGTTTCAGTACATTGATCCATGTATATAAGAATATTATTATTATTTAATATTTAATAATTTTGTATATGTTATTGTCACAGCACGAAGGGCTTCAACGGTGGCGAGATCGATATGGTTATGACACTAGGAAATGGCCTGCTTGGGATCTAAAGACGTGGTTGAACGTGGTTGGGAAGAAGGAGAGGAGAGTTCCTGCTTTTTCAAAGCATGCGAATGTGAAGTACATTGCCCAAAATGTCGGTACCCCCCAACAAGGAACATTCAGTTGTGCTGAGGACTTGACGGCGCAGTTTCAGGCACATATGCTTCATACGATAGAGTTTGAGACAGCCATCAAAAATTGTCTTAACACAGTTAACAGATCAGTATGGATGTCCGATGCCGGAGTTACCGGAGTACCCTATCACACCAGCTGGAATGGCAACGCAGTTGGTCGGCTCGACCGACACTCCCTTGGCCAGACCTCTTATACCACCTCCTCGGCCGTCAACGAATGATGTAACCAGCCCTCAAAGGGTCCCAGGAGTACAACAACGCCGGCCTAGTCAGCCATCGCCTTCTCCTAATGGAGGTGTTTACATGCCAGATATGTCGGTCTTGGCATCCCAGCAGCAGCAGGGGGGTTTTCAGGTGTCTCCGGGGCCGGCGGGTGGTTCTCAAGGTGGAATGGCTAGTTTTCAGGGGTTTGCACAGCAGCCGATGGGTGGATTTCAGGCCCAACAGCAGGGGCATGGAGCTTTTAACCCATTTCAGCAGCAAGGGATGATGGGATTTGGTCAGGTATACATATGTTATTATATATTATGTTTTATTTAATTTAAATAAATTTAATAAGGCTGTTTACTTATACACTAATAACATTTCTGTGATGCTTGCAGGGCTATAGCACCTTCCAGGGCCAGCAGCAGGGGATGGGTGGCTTCATGGGGATGGAGCAGCAGTTTCAGCAGCCTGGTGGTAGTGTTCCAGGGAGTTTAATGCAGCAGCAGCTGATGCAGCAGCAGGGGATGCAACATCAGCAGGGGCTGAATATGGGGAGGCAGCCTAGAGTGATGCAGGGGCTGAGTTCGCAGTCGAGGCATGGCGGGGTGCGTGGACAACAGGGGACGACACAGCAACATGGATCTGATAATTCGCAGCGAGATCCCATTCTGGATGACTTCATTGGAGATGAAAATGGTGGCTTTTAAGTTGACAGTGTAAGTTGACAGTTTTTATGGTGTTTTGACAGTTTAATGTTGGTTTTTTTGGATGAATGTCGGAATATTTTGATGAATGTTGGATATTTTGGATGAAAGTTGGTTTATTTGGATGAATGTTGGTTTTTTTGATTTAAGTTGTAATATTTTGATGAATGTTGGATATTTTGGATGAAAGTTGGTTTATTTGGATGAATGTTTGGTTTTTTTTATTTAAGTTGGAATATTTAGATGAATGTTGGATATTTTGGATGAAAGTTGGTATATTTGATAGATTGTGCAATTTTTTTGATTTAAGCTGGAATATTTTGAGGAATGTTGGATATTTTGGATGAAAGTTGGTATATTTGGATGAATGTTGGTTTTTTTGGATTTAGGTTGGAATATTTTGATGAATGTTGGATATTTTGGATGAAAGTTGGTATATTTGATTTAAGTTGGAATATTTTGATGAATGTTGGATATTTTGGATGAAAGTTGGTTTTTTTCGATTTAGGTTGGAATATTTTGATGAATGTTGGATATTTTGGATAAAAGTTGGTATATTTGATAGATTGTGCAATTTTTTTGATTTAAGTTGGAATATTTTGATGAATATTGATAGATTGGTTTTGACCCCAAGACCCAACCTCTTCATGAATCTCTTCATCTCGTATAAACTGTCAGGCAAAGTTTCTCGGGCAGCCTGAGGTAAGAACCTATGTTCTTGCTTAATTAGCTTGTCACAAGCAACGGTGCTAATCCTGTGCAATGTTTTAATTGCCATAAATTCGGAAACCCACTCTAATTTAGACATTTCTAAACCTTCTCCTATGGGTGTCTCAGCTGCATGCAACATTTCAAAGAATTCGTCTGCCTTCGACACATGTTGGCTCATTATTTTCAACATCATTGGAATCCATGTGTTCAAATTGGCCACCAAACATATCATTTACCATATCCCTGAAATGAACGTCGTTACTTTGTGACGACTCGCCTACATTTTCATTTTCAGTTTGTGACGACTCGCCTACATTTTCATTTTCATGCCTTGAAGATATGCCCGACTCTCCATGTGCAATCCATACCATATATTGGGAAACAAATCCCCACGAGTAAAGATGTCTAAGAATAACGTCCCTTGTAAAAAGTCTAGCATTTGTACATTTAGAACATGGACATTTAACTTTTCTTCCCGAATAACGTTGCGAGAATGCATAATTAAGGAAATACTCAACACCAACCGCAAAATGCTCAGTCAAATTACCATCATCATCGAGTCTATCATACATCCAACTTCGATCGCCATTGGTAAACATATTTCAATCTAATAACAAAGATAAATAAACTATATTAAGATATATTTCATAAAATCCTACAAAACAATAACAACAACTAGTGAAATAATAGCAAAATAAGTTAGAAACTAAACATACCTTGTAAAGACGTTTCTATTCACGAATTGAGCATTCAAGAGTGAAATGAAAAAAAAAAACCAAAGGAAGAGCTTTCAAGTACGTTACAAATGAAATGAGGAAGAATGTTAACACTACCTATATGAAGAACTTACTCACTCCCAATTTTCAGATCCATTAGCAATGGGAACCAAATTAGAAACAATAACAACAACTAGTGAAATAATAGCAAAATAAGTTAGAAACTAAACATACCTTGTAAAGACGTTTCTATTCACGAATTGAGCATTCAAGAGTGAAATGAAAAAAAAAACCAAAGGAAGAGCTTTCAAGTACGTTACAAATGAAATGAGGAAGAATGTTAACACTACCTATATGAAGAACTTACTCACTCCCAATTTTCAGATCCATTAGCAATGGGAACCAAATTTTTGGTTCCCATTGCTTCAAATTTGACCAAATTCGTGGAAGGAAGCACTAACATGCGAAATATGTGGCTCACACTCTTCTCAAAATTGTGTGGGTCACCTTTAGGATAAGAATAATTATTTTTAGCAATGGGAACCAAATTTTTGGTTCCCATTTCTTCAAATTGGACCAAATTCGTGGAAGGAAGCAATAACATGCGAAATATGTGGCTCACACTCTTCTCAAAATTGTGTGGGTCAACTTTAGGATAAGATTAATTATTTTTAGTCTCTTTAATAATAATGTTGGTCAATTGTAGAATTTTGATTTTGTTTCTCTTATTTGGATATATTCAAAGGGGGGAAATGTAATTACACTTATATTCCAAATCAACTCCAAATATTTTTATTTTTTTTAAATACCATTACTTTCAAAACACTAACTAGGAAAGTCTCGTCCATATCAATGTGGCAAAATACGGTAAATAAACGTTTGGGGAAGAAAATATAAATATGAAAAAGTTAAAGAACATCTCCGAATTCCATTTTTTTTTCACCGGTGCATTCAAAACGCTAAGTAGGTGTGTCGTTTCAAATCTCGTCCAAATCGGAGTAACGAAATACGGTAAATAAAATTTGGGGAAGAAAATATAAATATAGAAAAGTTAAAAACCATCTTCGAATTCCATTTTTTTTCACCGGTGCATTCAAAACGCTAAGTAGGTGTGTTGTTTTAAATTCGTCCAAATTGGAGTAACGAAATACGGTAAATATAATTAGGGGAAGAAAATATAAATAGGGAAAAGTTAAAAAACATCTCCGAATTCCATTTTTTTTTCACCGGTGCATTTAAAACGCTAAGTAGGTGTGTCGTTTCAAATCTCGTCCAAATCGGAGTAACTAAACACAGTAAATAAAATTTGGGGAAGAAAATAAAAATATGGAAAAGTTAAAAAACATCTCTGAATTCCAGTTTTTTAAAACCGGTGCATTCAAAACGCTAAGTAGGTGTGTCGTTTCAAATCTCGGCCAAATCAGAGTAACGAAATACGATAAATAAACATTGGGGAAGAAACTTTAAATATAGAAAAGTTATTAAACATCTTCGAATTCATTTTTTTTTCACCGGTGCATTCTAAATGCTAAGTATGTGTGTAATTTCAAATATCGGCCAAATCGGAGTAACGAAATACGTTAAACAAACATAATAATACAAATACTATATCTCTCTTCAATCCTAAACCCTAAACCCTAAACCTTACACAACACACTTTACATGTCTAAATTGTATTTTCTTACATAGAGGTTGTTACACACCTTCGATCCTAATTTTTTTTCATCATACAATATCTTATGGAAAATTAGTGTGTCCTCCTAAATTTTGTTAAAAACGGAGTTACGAAAGTCTTTCGAAAAAGTTTTGGGGAAGAAAGTGTAATTATGCAAAAGATGCAAAACAACTTCAAATTCTAATTTTTTTTACCACTATTTTGACAACACTAATGAGACATGCACATTTAAATTTTATCAAAAAATGGACAAACGAAACACGTTTAAAATTTATTTGTGGTCGAAAATGTAATTATAAAAATTAATAAGTTGGTGGACCAATTAGCAAAGGAAACCAATGTTTCTGGCAATGGGAACTAAAATTTCGTTTCCATTGCAGATACACTTTTATCTATATATACCACTCCTCAGAGTAGCTTTTTTTCTTTACAAAATAGATAACAGAGAGCAGAGAGAGAGCAGCAGGGGCCATTTTTCAGTTGCAGGTATTTTTTTTTTTTCAACTTTATTAATTCATCTCCTTCATCTCCTTTTCATCTATATATTCAACTAACATTTTATCTTGTAGGTGAAGCTTACAAAATAGTCAAAAACAACATGAAACCAAAAATCAAAATCGAAGAGGTGAAGAACAAGATGAACCAAAAAACCGAAATTGAAGAGGTGGTGAAGAAGATGAAACCAAACCGAAATCAAAGATGTTGTATATCTACAATTCATTGTTATAATTTGTGTTGAGTTGTATTATCTAACATTCTTCAATTCCTCCTAAATTTCTTTTGTAATGTATGAATTTTATTTTTACACATTATTCCTATTAATCAATACAACAAACTTTGTGGGGATTATAGTTTAAATTAAACGAATTTACACCAAATAATCAAGTTTCAGAAAATACAAATAAATTAGAATTTAAAATTAAAATTAGCACCATCTTACACAATCAAAATTTTTGAATCAACTAAAAATAAATTGGCGGCACTTTCTTACACCAAACTGAAAATTTTGAATCAAATTAATTGAAAAAGGCGCCATGATTTCCCACATTTTGAAAAATTTGAAATTTTCGAATTTTTCATTGAAAAATGGCGGATTTCTGCCAATTTTTTTTAATAAATTTCGAAACAGCAATAGGAACGAATATTTCGTTCCCATTCTTTGGCTCAGTTAGTTCCCGTTACTATGAACAGTGTGTTTCCTATGACCATATTGGGGGTCCCAGTCCTAAGCAATGGGAACCAGATATTCGTTCCTATAAAGCAATAGAAACGAAATATTGGTGTCTACATGGGAACAGAAGCTTTGGTACCCAGGCGTAACGGAAACCAAACACGTTCGTTCCTATTAGCAATGGGAACCACTTAATTCGTTCCCAAGGCAATCGCCATGGGGGTAACGGAGACAGAGCCTTTGGTGCCCATAAGTGGTTCCCATATGGTCTACGGGAACCAAAAAAGGGGCAATTGGAACCTAATTAATGGTTCCAATTGTGCAGTTTTCTTGTAGTGAGGGGCGTTGTTGATATCTTATATGAAGAATCAGAGGAAGTTTTGTGATAGTAGCTAGGCTAATCCTTGTGGGGTGTGAGTGACATAATATATTCCTTTGAAATTGTTTTACCTATATACGTTAAAGACTTAATTTATTTTTCTCTTGGAAAGTGAGTCCCTCAATTTATTTATTTCCATGGGCCAGGAAAATCTTTTGACAGAAAACAAAAAACGAAAAAAGACACTGCCCTTTGCTTGTTTGGGATTTGTCTAATATGTACCCGCCTATAGTGTCTCTTGCCCTCACATAACAGGTTGCCTTATGTGGACCCAATGCTTGTGGGACCCATCTCTATGTGAGTGTAGGAGGCACTACGGATGGGTACATATCATATGCTCCCGCTTGTTTGTGGAGTTGTGTACTTTAGGAGTCTTGTCATGTAATAAAAGGAATACAACTATTAGCTAGAGCTAAGCTGATGGGGCTGGCAATTTTCCTTTAATGGGAAAAACGATAAGCTACAAAATATGTAATCGGAACGGTTTAAGTCTTTCTTTTATTTGCAAACTTATTACATCAATCATTCATTTCAAGTGACTTTAAATTTTAATTGAAGCTTTACATATTTTGCTGGCCCTATCCTAGATTTATTGTGTGTTGTGGCTACAAAAAGAAAACAAAAATTCTTAGTGATATAGTAGCTACTCGTACAGCGTGCAATTAACTTATATATATTTAAGGAGTTGTTGGTTATGATTAGATCAAGTCGTGGAGATCTTCATGACCAACATTATTGTGACATTAAAGAGCCAGTTAAGTACTATTGGAGGGGTTTGGATCATGAGTTAATTTCTGCAAAGCATGGTTCGTAGTATGAGACACTCATAACGTTGAGCTTGGAGCATGAAGTTTAATAACTTATGTTGGAAGAGTTTGTCTCCGGTCTCCAAACTAAGATTCCATTCTTTGATACAGAAGGTCGGCCAACCCATAGACTATATATGTATAAACCACAATAGACGGGGTCTTCAGAGCCCTCTTTGAGGCTAATTCGAAGAAGAAAAGAAGATTCCGTATTATGGGATGGTCCAATATTGGTTGAACAAATTCTTATCCTTCTCCTCTCACTACCCATGTTCGCAGAGACGAACGAGAATCGGCTAGGCCTAGTGCGTAAGGATTCTAGCTCCTCTCGTGTTGATTTGTCACCTTGCATCTTTTGTTTGACTTTCTAGGAAATGGGTTTCTTCGTACCGTATTCGACCTTTGGATCAATGTCCCATCCACCGCCCACCGCCCATGTACAATAAATTTAACTTAGCTTTTTACTATGGATCAATAAACAGTTCACGTAAATTTAGTGCTTGATAAAACCAACCATCTTATTGTAATAGTGATCATGACTCATTAAATATGGTATAAAAATCCTAATTCAGTGTTCTCTAGATCTAGAAACAGTCATACAAAAACTTTATAAACGAAACACTTGCATCATATATGTGTTTCTTGTTTTATAATTTTTTGCTTTCGTATTGTCGCGGAACACATAAGACGGTTAATGACTGCGACTGGATTATATCTTGTATTGAGAAACACAATAAGCACTTTATTTATTCATCAAAAGAAAGAAAAGAAAAACACTTTATTTATAAAGACAAAAATTATTCGTTAAAAGAATTGTTCCCGTCAACATTATTATTGTGTTTATTCACTTAAGCTGAATATAAACACGAAAACCTTAACTTAATATATGTACAAAACAGAAAATATATATTTGGAGACACGTATAGTATCCATTGACAGGTGAGACCGTGAGAGAGAAGGGATCTAGTGGGGTTTTAAAATGGGATAAATGCAAACCCCCTGAACTATGCACGTTTTTGCGTTTTCGTCCTTAAACTAATTTTATTAGCGTTTTCCCCCCTAAACTATGCACGTCTGTGCGATTTGCCCCCTGGCCGGGTTTTCGGCCATTTCCGGCCATTCTTGGCCGGAATTTTTCCCCTTACCCGACACATATGTGTTGTACTAGATGTATATTAGTAGTTGATGACAAAAAGAATGCGAAAAAACACCTCGAACGGGGCATATTCCGGCCAAAACGAAATCACATTTTGCCGGAATATGCCCGGTTCGAGGTGTTTTTTCGCCTTTTTTTTGTCATCAACTATCATTATACATCTAGTACAACACATATGAGTCGGGTAGAGAGGAATATTCCGGCTAAAAATGGTCGGAAATGGCCGAAAACCCGGCCAGGGGGCAAATCGCACAGACGTGCATAGTTTAGGGGGGAAAACGCTAATAAAATTAGTTTAAGGACGAAAACGCAAAAACGTGCATAGTTCAGGGGGTTTAATGCATTTATCCCTTTTAAAATTGGCACACGTCAAAAAATAAACAATCTAATGTCCCATATATAATTATTAGTGCACATGAATCGATCTATATCTTCATTGCAAGTAGCACCAAAAGTGAAATGGGAGGAACCCTAATTATGATTGCAGAGACTACAACTACAAGTCTTTCATGTTAGTGACACGACTTGGTGCTAATTAGTACTTATGATTGGAACGACTCCTAATAGCTGAGTCCCACCCACAAAGCATGTCATGAAAAGACCTTTTTCTTTCTCATTAGTTTCATGATTAAAGTGTAACTAATAATCCAAAATTAACTTTAAAAGATCCATACATCACTATTCATGATTTTGTACTTGCCCAGTGATGAGAAACAAGTGCATGGTCCAAATTAAAGACTGAAAGATGAAAAGAAACGGCTATAAAAAAATTATATTACTTAATTAATGCATTGAAGCCAATTTTTTATTTAATTAAAATAGAGGGTAGAAACTGTTGGTCGTAATAAATTGCAAAAGTCACGCAAATAAGAAAATAATAATTAATCTAAAGGAGGGATGTTAGATAGAACCCGGTTTGAGGCACACGTCGAAAACTTGCTTCCTTTAGAGTAGAATTTCCGCCAATGCCGTGGTGCAACAACCTCTCGACGTCTACTCCCAAGATACAACAAACCTTCAGAAATCCTTGACATGCACTCGAACAAGAATCTCCAAGAACTCGAATAACCCACCTTCTTATATAAAACACTTATATATATATATATACATATATATTTTCAGGAAAGAATATTGAACGCTTGTATTTTCACGACAAGTATTTAGGTAGAGTTTTGGAAGTTTATATATTCTCTGTAAAGATACAAAATTATCTCCTCTGCAGTATAAAACTCTTCCTTATATATAGAGGAAAGGCAGCCGCTTAAAGAGACACAAAAACAAACGGCTGGGACATAATTTAAATGAAACGTTGTGACTGCTCACAAAATGAAGTCTGGTGAAATTAAGATTTTGAAATCTGCCAGCCGATTTCTTAAAGAACTTTTGAAAGGTATTATATCATGGTTTGAGGCTTGCCTTATAAATATAGTCCCACCAACAGAAATATAGATAGTATATAAAATATACTTTTATTTTAGAATCACACTATATATATATATGATAATTATATAACAATCCCCCACATGATTCATAAATAAAATAATATACGTAAGACGGCAATCTTTACTAAACAATAGGTAAAAGTGTCTTGCAGACTTGAACTTTTACTTAGTATTGACAAATATTCATTTGTAGAAACATAGTGAACATAAGTCTTGAACTATGAATCTTAAGCACAAACTTCAACTTCTCATACACTTAGTGTGAGTATATATCAAGTTCTCACGGGGTAGCGCTTTAAACGGCCGTGCGCTAGTATCTTGTTTTAACGAACGCTCTAGAGACAAGTCCGAGTCCCATAGATTGCGGCTCCACAATCACATCCGTATATGTGAGTTCTTCAAGGGTGATCTGCAACTCAACACCCTATCAATGATTACGAACTCATTAGGAGTATACACTCATCCTTTTTTTTTTCGTTGCGGTACAACACCAATTATTGCATAGGAGGGATTCTCTTGTAATAATTTTATAATTTTAATTTTGGTGTTGTCCAACCACTCGATCAACTTGTTGTTACCCATTGAACCTTCGTCTTGGGATCTCCAATCAGTAAGGTTGGGTTTTCGCTGTCGATAATTTTATTTAATGGACTTCAATCCCATCCCCTTCGCAAATTGTTCTACTTGCTTTTTCCCGAGTCCTTTAGTTAAAGGATCAACAATGTTCTTTTCGGACCGAATATAGTCTATAGCAATAATTCCCTTATCAATGAGATACTTTATCGTTTTCTGTCTCAAACGTAAGTGTCTCTTTTGTTCATTCGAATTCTTTTGCTTAGACTTAGCTATAGCTGACTGACTATCACACAAAATTGAGATAGCCGGCATAGGTTTTTTCAACTAAAGGAATGTCCGTCAACAATCCTTTAAGCCATTGTGCATGCTGGCCAGTAGCATCAAGGGCTATCATCTCGGCTTCCGTAGAAGACCGAGAAATACAACTTTGCTTGGAGGATTTCCAAGACACAACAACACCACCAAGTGTAAAGACGTACCGAGTAGTAGCTTTGTATTCATCAGAATCGGAAACCCAATTCGCATCACTATACCCTTCAAGTACAGTGGGATATCTTGTATAATATATACCGTAGTATATAGTGCCCTTTAAATATTTTAACACCCTTTCTAAGGCACTCCAATGACTAGTATCAGGGTTACTAGTGTAACGACTAAGTCTCCCTACTGCTTGTGCAATATCCGGTCTAGTAGAGTTTGAAAGATACATCAAAGCTCCAATAATTTAAGAATATTTCAATTGAGCAACCGGATCACCACAATTTTTCTTAAGTTTGATAGAAGGATCATAAGGAATACTCAAAGGCTTACAATCAAAATTTTCAAACTTCTTAAGAAGTTTCTCTACATAATGTGATTTAATCACTTTTATGCCAAGAATCACATCAGCCTCTCCTAAATCCTTCATATCAAAATGCTTGCACAAAAGAGACTTAGTTTCATTGACAATGCTCATATTGGTGCCAAAAATTAAAATATCATCAACATAAAGGCACATAATTACACAATCAGATTTATGTATTCTACTATACACACACTTGTCATAATCATTTACAAGGAAACCATTTGAGATAATAACTTGGTCAAATTTTTCGTGCCATTGTTTTGGCGCTTGTTTCAAGCCATATAAGAATTTTAGGAGTTTGCACACTTTATGTTCTTGTTTAGGCACTATGAAACCTTCGGGTTGTTCCGTATACAATTCTTCCTCCAATTCACCATTTAAAAAGGCCGTTTTCACGTCCATTTGGTGAATTACAAGATTATGTATAGATGCTAAGGCTAGAATGATTCTAATAGTGGTGATTTTCGTCACCGGAGAGTAAGTATCAAAATAATCAAATCCTTCTTGTTGTGAAAACCCCTTAGCTACTAATCTTGCTTTATATTTTTGTATGGAACCATCCGGTCTCAATTTTTGGTAAAAATTCATTTACATCCTATAGGCTTGCAACCTTTTCGCTAAATCTGTTAAAGTCCAAGTTTTATTACTCTAATGATTCCATTTCAGATTTAATAGCTTCTTTCCAAAACATGGAATCAACTGAAGATATGGCATCTTTGTAAGAGTTAGGATTATCTTCAACAAGATATATGTAGAAATCATCTCCAAATGATTTTTCTACTCTAGCTCTTTTACTTCTTCTTGGTTCATAAGTATTTTCGTTTATTCTTTTACCATTAGAGTTAGAAGAGCTAGTGTTAGGAGTTTTTGATATATTAGTTTTCATTGGAAATGATTCTTCAAAGAATACAACATCCCTAGATTCCATAATAGTATGGACACGAATATCAGGGATTTCAGCTTTTGTTATATAAACTCTATAAGTAGGACTATTAAGTGAATAGCCAATAAAGACACCATCCACAATTTTTGGTCCTAACTTATTAATTGATTTAATAGGAACTTTCACTTTAGCTAGGCACCCCCACATTCTAAAATATTTAATATTTGGTTTATGTCCCTTCCATAGTTCATAAGGAGATTCATTAGTTTTTTTATGTGGTATTCTATTCAGAATATAACAAGCAGAAAAAATTGCTTCACCCCAAAACTTATTAGGTAAGCCCGAACTGCTTAACATAGAATTAACCATATCAATTAAAGTTCTATTTTTTCTCTCGGCAACTCTATTAGATTGAGGAGAGTAAGGAGTAGTTACTTGATGAATAACACCGTGTTCCCTACAAAACTCATCTAGTGAATATTCTGCTCCTCGATCCGACCGAAGAACTATAATTCTTGAATCCCTTTGATTCTCAACTTCAATTTTATATGTTTTAAAAATAGTAGAAACTTCATCTTTAGTTCTAATAGCATAAACATAGCAATATCTTGAGAAGTCATCTATGAATGTGACAAAGTATCTTTTTCCATTTCTAGAAAGAGTTTGAAAGTCACACACATCACTATGAATTAAATCCAAAACCTTATAAGATTTATTATTAGTTGTTAGAAAAGGCTTTCTAGGTTGTTTAGATTGAACACAAATCACACATTTGTCATGAAAATTAATCTCAGATTTAGGAATAAGGTTCAAGTTCATCATTCTCTTTATAAGTTAACATGCCCAAGACGACCATGCCAAATATTTGAAGATACATCAATATTATAAAGAGAGTAAATACTTTTACAAGTAGAAATAACATTTAAAACATTCAATTTAAACAATCCATCTAACACATAGCCTTTTCCTATAAAACAACTATTTTTACTTATTACAACTTTATTTGACTCAAAAAGAAGTCTATAACCATCTCTAATAAGAAGGGATCCACTAATTAGATTTTTTCTAATATCAGGAACATGCTGCACATTATGTAAGGACAAGGTCTCCTCTGAACTTAGTTGCAATTCAATCCACCCTTCTCCTTTAATTTGTGCAGCTACGCCATTTCCCATGTTTACGGTTTTTCCAACTGTAACCTGGTAAGTTGAAAACAATGACTTGTCAGCACATACATGAATATTAGCGCCGGTATCAATCCACCAATCGGTGGATTCACAAGCTAAATTAATTTCACAATTTGAAATTACTGACCCAACATCGGTTCCATTATTAGAGCCGGTTGTCACCACATTAGCTTGTTGCACCGGTGCCTCGTATGCATCATTATTCTTGTTTTTGCGATGACGACAATTCCTCGCTATGTGCCCAGGTTTACCGCAAACATAACATCCCTTCTTAGAGTTATTATTATTCTTATTGATGTCACTTTTAGGTTTTAGATTATCCTTAGACTTCTTTTGTTTTTTCTTCTTATAGTTATTCTTCTTGTTATTTTCAACAAGGTTAGTATTATTAGATTCTGGGAGTGCTAGCTTTTCCTTTTCTCTTTGTCTTTCTTCTATTTGAAGAGAGACCATTAAATTATCAAGGTTCATGGATTCACGTTTATGCCTTAGTGAAACGGCAATAGAATCCCATTTAGAAGGCAATTTTTCAATGATCGCATGCATATGAAACTTTTCATCAACTTTTATGTTTCTTTGCACTAATTCTTCATATATAGCCTGGTGGTCTTGGGCTTGACCGACTACAGATTTATCATCGGTCATTTTAAAACTTAAATATCTTCCAACTACAAAGTTATCAAGCCCTGCATCCTCTTTACCATATTTTCTTTCTAATGCATCCCAAAGTTCTTTTGCAGTATTAGTGGAGTGATAAATGTCATACAAAGTGTTTGATAAGCTTAAGGCAGATAAAATATGACCATGACAAAGATAATCTTTATCAACCGACTCATCAATTTCACCATCTTCAGTGACATTTTCATTTGAAGTTTTAGGATTAGAAATCACAGAAAATAATCCTAAAGTAGTCTTCCAATAACGCATTTGTTTCAGCCACCTAATGATCACAGAAAATGATCACAAAAAACTTTTCGGGTTTTATCGAATATTGTTCACCATGTGATGCCATTTTAAAAATTTCAGCAATGGTTATAATTTTAAAAATAGGCAGATTTTAAAGGATGAACAATTTACGTATGACAGATTAAGTTAAGCACAAGTATGAACAGAATTCTACTCTAAAATTGGTGGTCGTAATAAACTGCAAAAGTCACGCAAATAAGAAAATAATAATTAATCGAAAGGAGGGATGTTAGATAGAACCCGGTTTGAGGCACACGTCGAAAACGTGCTTCCTTTAGAGTAGAATTTTCGTTAATGCCGTGGTGCAACAACCTCTCGACGTCTATTCCCAAGATACAACAAACCTTCAGAAATCCTTGACGTGCACTCGAACAAGAATCTTCACGAACTCGAATAACCCACAATTGCCTTCTTATATAAAACACTTATATATTTTTTCAGGAAAGAATATTGAACGCTTGTATTTTCACGACAAGTATTTAGGCAGAGTTTTGGAAGTTTATATATTCTGTGTAAAGATACAAAATTATCTCCTCTGCAGTATGAAACTCTTCCTTATATATAGAGGCACTACAACAAATCAGACCAATTGCATGGAAAAGTTTGCATCCGAATTTTTATTTTCGGATGCAAGATAAGTAGCATAGAAAAAATGTGATGCATTATATTGCATCGCAAAATTCGGATGCAACCACGGGCTTTGCATCCGATAAATCGGATGCAAAGCCCGCCTCGGATAAATCCGATGCAGCCTAAAATGGCTGCATCGGAAATATCCAATGCAGGATTTGCATCCGATAATTCGGATGCAGCCACGTGGGCTGCATCCGAATTTTTGGATGCAAGGAAACCTGCATCGGATAAAATCCGATGCAGAGATATAAAATATCTCTGCATCGGATAATTCCGATGCAGGATTAAAAAAAATAAAAAAAATTAAAAAAAGTTTTAAACTATTTTTGCGTCGGATAAAACCGATGCAAAAATATTAAAACCTACTGCCCCCGTCGCGCACACACCCACACACACACACACAGCGCGCCGCACCACCGTGGACCACCGTTGACCGCCACCGTCGCCGGAAATTACCCAAAAACACCGGTAAGCAATTCTACTCTTCTCAAGGATCAATTTGACGCAACTTATACTATTTTTCATCAATTATTTATATTTGTGCAATTTTGAAATTGTTATTATAATTTTGATTTTTGTTGTTATTTGTTAATGTGAATATGATTATTGTGTTGTTATGTGTAATGTTAAAATAGTTTTGTACTTAATTGCGATTTTAATATAATTAGGGGCTTAATTGTTTAATTAATTGCGAATTTACGGCTTAATTGCAATTTTAGGGCGTAATTGGGATTTTAGGGCGTAATTGCAATTTTAGGGCTTAAATGTTTAATTAATTGCGAATTTAGGGCTTAATTTGTAGTTTAACAAAAGGTTAGGGGTATAACTTGTAGTTAACAAAACTTGAGGGTAGATAAAGTAGTTTTTAGAAAGTTATAGTCCCAATTTAAAGTTTAAAATTTTTGTGGTAATTAATTAGAAGGTTTGGGCTTGTTTGCAAATATGTAGAGTATTTGGTTATTGAACTTTAGAGGTTACTTTGTAATTTAGAAAATATTTGTTGAAACAAAATTAGGAATTAGATTATTAATTCGAAGTTTTTGGGGTTTTTTGGGGAATAAGTTGAAGTTTAAAATTTTTGTGGTGTTGAATGTATTTAATAGAGTGTATTTTAGGAATAAGGTAATTAATTAGAAGGTTTGGGCTTGTTTGCAAATATGTAGAGTATTTGGTTATTGACCTTTAGAGGTTAATTTGTAATTTAGAAAATATTTGTTGAAAAAAAATTAGGAATTAGATTATTAATTCGAAGTTTAAAATTTTTGTGGTGTTGAATGTATTTAATAGAGTATATTTTAGGAATAAGAAGGTTTGGGCTTGTTTGCAAATATGTAATTTACTAAAGTTTAAGGAGGATTATATTGATATTTTTGTCGGATAATTTAGATGGCAGATAGAGGTCGGGGATCATCTAGGGCTGGAGGAGGCCGTAGGGGGAGGCGTCCGGGGAAGGAACATGCATCTACTAGTCAGCAGCCACGTAGACCCCCGGTCCACCCGTTTAACCCACTTGATGATGATGATGATGATATGCCGGTTCACCCTACGCACTATGACCCGTATGGGTTTATTGCTGACTTCGAGATAGAGCCTCTTCCACCGATCAGCACTGCCACCACCGAGTCGCCGCATGCCTTAGGTTCCGACATGCCGACATCGTCTGCTGCTTCAGACAGGCCGACATCGGAACGAGGGCCCGCCGATGTAGGACCATCACATTCCCCCGATGACGATGAGCCGAGAAATCTTCGAGAGCAGGGCAGAGGGGCACCTATACCAAGTGACAGCGATCATAGGCAGTGGATCACATTTTGTCCATATACTAGAGGGTTGAGGGACCAATCGGCCATTAGTGCGTCGATTTCTGCTACTTTGAAGAAGTTGTGTCAGGGCCCGTGGTTTCGATTCAAGGATTTTCCTGAACCTTATAGGAAAAGCGCATGGAAAGAATTTGAAGTAAGTTTTTTTAATGAAATTATTATTAGATATTAAAAATAGTTAATTAAAATACATATTTTTTTCATTTATTGTTGTTTATTTTTCATATGTTTTTGTTTTTAATTATTTATATTATTTTAAATTCGCAGAGCCAATATCAGTGGGATGAAGCCGACGAGTATAGAGTTAGGAATGTTTGGAAGCCAATTGGCAACAATCATTATAGCGAATGCTTGAACTCATTGAAGAGAATAATGTTGGCGATAAGGGACAAAGGCGAAGATCGTAATAGACATGATATATGGATTCCAGAAAATCATGAGCATGAATTCTATGAATACTGGGATGGGCCTGCACACAAGAATAGGAGCGAAAAAGCCAAGATGAACAAGAAGAAGGCGCCATTGAGGAACTGGTTTGGTGGGAGGCATTCGGGCCAAGAAATGGCAGAAAAAAATGGTATTTTTTTTTTGGTAATTGGTTCTTAAAATACATATTAGGGTGTGGTATTAAAATTTGTAGTATTAATTTTTTAATTGTTTTGTGAAACAGTCTGAAGATGAGGGTGTTACGATTATAGAATTGCCAATAGCGAAGATATACAAGCTTGGCCGAGTGAAAGAAACAAAAGATAACGAAGGAGTTATAACGGAAGAGTGGGTATCAGATGAAGCTCACCAGGCTTGGGTAAATAATCTATTATTACTATAAATATAATTTAAGAGTTAGAAATTCCACAGTTTACTTATTGAATTTTTGGAATTTGTCATTTTTTTTTTGCAGCTTAAATATCTGCAAGAGCTCCAGAGGAAACATGGGCCAGACAAGCGCAAATGGCCTCCATGGGACTTCGACACCTGGTTCAAGGCTCAACCAATGAAGAAATATCAGGTAAAAACATTTTCTCCCACAACAGTTGGTCCGGTTATGGGGGTACAAACCCATTCGCATTTCAGAGGTGATGCCTCTAGTAGTGCTCGTGCTTATGCGGATAGAGAGGCAGCGCACATCTCACGTTATGCAGCGATGAGGGATGAGCAGCGTCGAGCCTATGCGGCGTATCAGTCGGGGCTGAGGCAACAGTACGAGTGGTCGTTACGACAGTGGGAGCACAACAAGCTACTCACGGATAGTCTATGAAACATGTCGAGGCAAAACGGACAGGAGCCCCTAGATTTGCCGTACCCGGATAGACCACCGCCGCCCGAGGGCCTAGACGATCCCTTTCCTGGTGATGATAGACCAGTCACTCGCTCTCTTGTAGTTATGCATAGTAGTTCGCTTACACAGAGCCACCATCCGCCGCAGCCCGCTTGGCGAGGGAGTCCAACCCAGCGTTCGTAGCCTCACACTTCTCTGACCCCACGGCGTACGCGTCCACCTCCTCAGGCTAGTACACAGTATACACATCGCTCGAGATCCTTCTGTCCGTATCATGATGACTACGACCCATACCCTGAGGGCGGTATGTACTACCCAGACAAGTCACGTATCCTTCGTCGAGAGCGGGAGCCTGAGCATACGACATATCAGCGGACACACCATGAGTCGTCTCACCAGCACCCGCCCCAACGTACGACATATCAGCGACCACACCAGGGTCGAGGGGATGCGATGTACCATGAGATGAGTAGGCCGAGGACTCATGAGTGAGGGGAGGTGCAGTACCATGAGATGAGTTGGCCGAGGACTCATGAGCGAGGGGAGGTGCAGTATCAGGAGGTGGGTAGACTGCGGTCTCAGGGTCGAGGAGATGTGCAGTATCAGAAGGTGGGTAGGCCGAGGTCTCAGGGTCGAGGGGATGCAGCATTACAGCAGCCGACGCAGCAGCAGCTTGATGGGGAGTTTGGCCTTTTGGATCCAGAATCAGTAGCCGACTTTCGGACGTTGGTAGATCAGCTTACTAATGAGATTCAGCCTTCTAGCCCTCAGCCTAGTATCCCACCTCATGCCGATTAGATATTGTGGATCTTATGTGTTATGTTTGTTATTGTAATTTTTATTCCAAGTATGTTATTTTTATTGGGACTGTTGTTATTGTGACTATTGTTATTGGTACTATTGTTATTCCATGTATTTTCGTTTTAAGTTGTTATTAAATCAAAAAATTAAACACGAGAGCTGGTATCGAAAAATTCCCATGCAAGAGAGCACAACATGGTAAATATAGTAATTATTATCCCCACGAAAGACGCAAACAAATATTTCGGGTTGTAAATGTAATTATTCAAAAGTTGGAAAACAACTCAAATTTAACTTTTTCTTCCACCAACATCTTTTAAACCATCAGTAGGAGTGTTCTTTAAAATATAGTAAAAAACGGAATAACCTAAGACGCAAACAAACATTTCGGGTTGTAAATGTAATTATTCAAAAGTTTCAAAACAACTCGAAATCCACTTTTTCTTCCACCAACATCTTTTAAACCATAAGTAGGAGTGTTCTTTAAAATATAGTAAAAAACGGAATAACGAAAGACGCAAACAAACATTTCGGGTTGTAAATGTAATTATTCAAAAGTTGCAAAATAACTCGAAATCCACTTTTTCTTCCACCAACATCTTTTAAACCATAAGTAGGAGTGTTCTTTAAAATATAGTAAAAAACGGAATAACGAAAGACACAAACAAGCATTTCGGGTTGTAAATGTAATTATTCAAAAGTTGCAAAACAACTCGAAATCCACTTTTTCTTCCACCAACATCTTTTAAACCATAAGTAGGAGTGTTCTTTAATATATAGTAAAAAACGGAATAACGAAAGACGCAAACAAACATTTCGGGTTGTAAATGTAATTATTCAAAAGTTGCAAAACAACTCGAAATCCACTTTTTCTTCCACCAACATCTTTTAAACCATAAGTAGGAGTGTTCTTTCAAATATCGTAAAAAACAGAGTAACGAAAGACACAAAGAAACATTTCGGGGTGAACATGTAATTAGTAAAAAGTTGCAAAACAACTCGAAATCCACTTTTTCTTTCACCAACATTTTCTAAACAATAAGTAAAAGTGTTATTCCAAATCTCGTCAAAAATGGAGTAACGAAAGACGCAAATAAACAATATAACACTATATGATCTTCAACTCTAAACCCTAAACCCTAAACCCTATATAAGTATACTCTATCATACTAAAATTGTATTTTCACATGTAGAGAGTGTCAATCAAGTCCTCTCGTCAATTTTTTTTACCATATGCTATATTATTAAAAATATAAGTGTTCTTCAAAATTTTGTCAAAATCGGAGTATGGAAAGACGTTTAAAAAATATTTGGGGTAGAATATCTAATTATGCAAAAGATAGAAAACGACATCAAACCTCCATTTTTTTAACCACTATTTTAACAAAATTTATGAGGCATATGTACATTTAAAATTTGTCAAAAATGCGGAACGAACAATGTTTAAAATACTTTTGGGGTCGAAAATGTAAATATAAATTTAATAAGTATGGGTCTTTTTATAAATAGTAATAATTCACGCAGCCATGCAATATGTATTTGCATGGGAAATTTCCTATGCAATAGATGCTGCATTGGAATATTCCCATGCATTATCTGTCGCATGGGAATTTTCCGATGCAGTATCCTTTGCATGGGAATTTTCCCATGCAAAGAATATCCTTGCATCCGAATTTTCGGATGCTAATTTGCAACCTTCCCCCTATAAATACCCCACCCATAATTCACTTCTCATTCATCCCATTCTCTATTCTTTCTCTCTATACTTCTCATTCATCCCCTTTTTTCTTCTTTCTCTCTCTACTTCTCCTTTCTCTAAATTTATAATAAAAATATATATACAATAATTATAAATATAAATAGAAATACGACAAACATAAATATAAATATAAATATATATACAAAAAATATAAGTATATATATACGAAAAATATAAATATTAATACAAGTTTTCATAAAAAAAATTTATTATTAATACGAGTTTTAAAAACAATTTTTTTTTAAATATTAAGTATACGAAAAATTTAAAGTAACTATATATAGATATTACTTTCAAATTTAAAATAATATACTTAAAATAATTATTTATATTAATTAAAACAAAAATATTTAAAAAGTGGCGGATAAATTTCCACCACTTTTTTTTAAAAAAAATTCGTATACTTTGCATCGGAAATTTCCGATGCAAAGATTTATTAAAGCTTCGCATCCGAAATTTCGGATGCAAAGATTAAATCAATTGCATCGGAAATTTCCGATGCAAAGATTTAATCAATTGCATCGGAAATTTCCGATGCAAAACCTTTTTACCGAACCTCTCTCCTACAGCCACGTTGCACTTCTGCTCTTGGGTTATGCATCGGAAATTTCCGATGCAGGCTTTTTTTGCATGGGATTTTTTCGATGCAGGACCGCTTTGCATCCGATTTTTTCGATGCGGAACCTTTTGCATGCGAAAATTTCTATGCAGCTCTGCATGGAAAATTTTTTATGCAGCCACCTATTGCATCAGAATTTTCCGATGCAATTCTCTTGCCGGGACACCAAAAGCATGGGATTTTCGCATTGGATTTTTTCCATGCAATTGATCAATTGCATGGAAAATGTACCCAATTGCATGGAATTTTTTCCATGCAATTGCTGCGTTTTGTTGTATTGGGGAAAGGCAGCCGCTTAAAGAGACACAAAAACAAATGGCTGGGACATAATTTAAATGAAGCGTTGTGACTGCTCACAAAATGAAGTCTGGTGAAATTAAGATTTTGAAATCTGCCAGCCGATTTCTTAAAGAACTTTTGAGAGGTATTATATCATGCTTTGAGGCCTGCCTTATAAATATAGTCCCACCAACAGAAATATAGATAGTATATAAAATATACTTTTATTTTAGAATCACACTATATATATATGATAATTATATAACAAAAACTATCATCTATTATGTATACCTCTTTTTGCTAACTGCACATATCTTTTAAAAAACATTAATTTGTATTCAAAACTATACTCAATTAATTAATATATGTTAACTACCCAATCAGCCTCTAATTAAACGGAATATTTTTGTGAGAAATTAAAGTTAATTCCCGATGGAATATAAAATGTAATTTTGAAGATTTTATCGATTCAACCCTAATAAAGAACCACATTTTCTTTCACTTTTTGTTATATGTTTCTTAATTTATTTCAAGACTTAATTCTCTTACCATCGTAGGAAAAATATGTCTTTTAACTAAAAAAGGAATTTATGATGGACCCCATATTTACATTTTATCTTGCAGCCAAAACAAAACTTTCTAACAAAATATTCTACCAGAAAGTTAACCGAAGACACTTCTATCTTTCATATTATAGTAATTCATAATTAAATTTGATGTATACTAAGAAATTCAAAGACGGTAAGTTTTTACCGTGTTTTTTTGTATTGCTGTAAATTGTAATTTAGTCTGATTGAGCTGCATCATCTTCTACCATGGGCAAAGACTTACTGGTGATGGATATGACTTAAAGCAAATACTACTCATCAGAAAAGCTAAAGGAAGAAGAACCCTACCCCCTCCCTATATCTGACTACGTACAAACATTTATACTCTATCTAATCAATTAGCTAGCTGCTGGGCCTGTAAAAATATCATTCACTCTTTATGTTTCCCTTTTTTTCTTTACATATTAATATAAGGGATGTTGGAGAAATTCCTAATTTTGTATTGAGACAAAAATATAATTAAAAATTTAGAATTGAGTCCAAATAATTTAAGAGTGTGAATTACATTGGCTTATTGAGAAGCTAAAAGAATGCTATATTTTTACATGTATATCTTAATATATGTTGTGAGAAAATATAGTGGATTTATTTATTTATTAAATAAATTCAAGATAAATATTTAAACTTTATTTAAATATTTGAAATTAAAATCACACTCAATGGCCTATTAATTCATTTGACTGAATTAATTCCTCCTCTTAATGGTGTAGTGGTTGATATGGACATTTCCCGCATATTGGGCCAGACCTAAACAAGGCCCATATTAGACTATATCGGGGCTCATATTCGATGTCATATCGGTAATAATCACCGATATGTTACTGTGGTCCCCGGATCCCGAGGTCTATAAATACGCGGTGCCTGGATCTCAAAACAAGCAATTATTATCCCTCAGCTACCACGCGGCATATCGAAATACATCACCGATATCGCTTTCGATATCTTATTCGATATCGGGACTACCACGTGCACCTGTAACACGTCATACCACCTCATCACCGATATCACATCGGGGGTCATCTTCGACATCACATCGAAGGCAATCAGCGACGTCCGTTCGATCTATTTACCGACATTCCACTCCCATCCAAGCATCGAAGCGTAGGTCCGAGGTGTTCCAGACCAAGCCTACATGAGACACGTAGTGTAGGTCTGATTTGAGATAGACTCGTTGTATTGCCAAACTATTCACTTGTGACCGACACTCGCATATATATAAAACGATCTATTGTCAAATCAGTGGCGCCGTCTGTGGGGACACCAGTTCCCGGACAAGGACGCCGAGTTACAAGGAAGAAGGACCCGATCCGAATTTAGCGGAGTTGTGACTAGGGGCGCTAGGATGGAGGACACACAACCCCCTCAACACCCAACTGATCAAGAACAGACAGTGGCTCAAGCCGAGATGGAGCTTCCTCCGCCGCAGAATGAGCCGCAACGAAGGCGCGGGCCTGGGAGGCCGTCGCGAGCCGCGAATGCAGTTCCGACCCTTGTTGCACCAAGTACGGTGGGACCCGAGACTGAGGCCCCGCCCACTGAGAACCCCGCAGCAGACGTTCCAGTGACCGAGACGCCAAATGCGGATTTTCCCGGCCTGGAGGAGACAATGCCCCCGGGACAAAGCATCTTTCACCCCGCTGCCATAACCTCGGAGATGCAAGCGCAGATCAACGCCACAGTAAGAGCAGCGCTGGATTCCACATTGGAGATCTTGCTTCCACGACTAGTGGAGCAAAGGGCAAAGGACGTTCGGGCGAGGCCCCATGAATCCGGAGCGGGTGAAGGACAGACAAGGCAAGGATATAAGGAACAAGAGGATACAGGGGACTCTTTCAGAGAGATATCGCCCGCAGCTTACGACAGGACGGAGAGACGGGGCCCTGGAGTCATGGATCGAGAGGTAGCGAGGAAAATGGAACGGCTTGACCGCGAGAGGGCGGAAGTAATCCGTAGAATGGAACGTGGTCGTGACTGGGCTGAGATCGATGGTTCAAAAAATGAGGATGCAGAGATGTTGCGAGTAATTTCAAGGAGGATGGAACAGCTAGACCGCGAGAGGGAGGAGTTAGCAAGGAAGGTGACATAGAGTCATGGGAAGGGTCGCAGTACGACCCCGTTTTTAGATGAGATAAAGGCAGAGGTACTACACAGAGGAGATAAGATTCCAACCATAAAACCGTATAATGGGAAGAGTGACCCGAGGGATCACATCCACGCCGTGGAGAGTCTCTTGAACCTACAAGATTTTTCTGAGGGTATTAAGGAAAAAATAATGGCGGCAACACTGATTGGAGCAGCGTTAGACTGGTTTAACAGAATCGAAGTAGGATCTATTTCGAGCTTCGAGCAGATGAAGGAGAGATTGGAGAACCACTTTTCCAGTCAGAAACGAATGAAGACAATCATGTACCATCTGGAAGCGTTGAAATAGAAAGAGAGAGAAACTCTCGGCGAATTCATGAGCAGATTCAATGAGGAGCTACTAAAGGTGGACAACCCCTACGGGGGACAAGTGCTGCAGACCCTGTTCAGGGCAACGACGCACAATAGATTCGCCAAAGAGTTGATCAAGCTCGCAGAACCTACCATCAATCGGATAAACGAGTTGGCGCATACTGTGATCTACGAAGATGCGATCATGGCAGCTAAGTTTAGACCCCAGGAATTCGGCCGGGAAAGGGGTAGAGAGCTATGGAAAAAGAACAAAGGAGGAAGAGACAGGTCCCCAAAGAGATATACCCCTCATTCGCACTATCTTTGCCATTGCGCAAAGCAAAAATTGCCTAAGTGCGCCTCGAAAAATCAAGGAGACGGATTTCACCAAGATCTCTAGACGCTACTGAGAGTATCACCGCTAAAAAGGCAATGACACGAATGACTGCTATGACCTGAAGGATGAGATCGAGAGACTGATTAAGGACGGAAGATTGATAGAATTTGTTAAGGCGAGCGGGCAGTACGCTGAATCAAGAGAACGGTCCCAATCTCCAAAAAGGGAGGGCCCAAAGGCGATTGAAAGTGGACAAGGACGCAATGCAAAAACTAGTGCGCCTTCGAGGGGGTTCATCAATGTGATCAGCGGTGGGACCGCATGAGCGGATTCCACTAACCAGAGGAAGAAGATAACTCGCAGATTGAACGAGGACCCAGTCGTTGGATTTACAACGTTGATTGAGGAGCTCCCAGACGAGGTTATCACGTTTTCCGGCAGGGACCTCTTGGATCTTAGCCCCGAGGCCGTCCAGGCAGGCGAGCTCGACTGCCCCCTGGTTGTTCAGCTTGATATCGCTAACTACGTTGTACACAAGGTACTTATAGACAACGGTAGCTCCACCAACATTATGTTTGCGCATGCTTTGGAGAAGATGGCACTCGGCCACCACGCAGTTGAACAGGTTTGTACGCCATTGGTAGGGTTTGGTGGAGCAGAGACAATTCTAGGGCAAGTGAACCTTCCCACATCATTCGGACAAGAACCGTACAAGCGAACTATTAATGTTCAATACACAATCGTGGACCAACCATTTGCATACAATGTCATAATCGGCAGACCGACCCTGAACGCGATAAGAGTCGTGGTATCCACATTCCATCAGAAGATGAAGTTCCCAGCAGGAGGGGGGGTCGGAGAAGTGGTCGCCAACCAGGAGGAAGCTTGGTTCTGCTACATCACTTCTCTTACGTTGCCAAGAATTAGAGAAGCGGAGGAAGAAGCAATCGGACCGAATCAGAATCGGCAAGCTATGGAGTGATCACCATGATGAACACAGGACAATATTTTAGATTTCAGTAGTTTTTAAATTACGCTTGAACATTTGAAACATTGCCACATCGTGGGTCGGTCTGTAAACTTAAAACAGGGGGAACTACGCCGGTCTGATTCCCCACTCAACGGGATACGTAGGCGGGTTAGGTTTACTTAGCCCTCGACCGTTATCTCTTATTTTGCCCCTTCGTGGGTCGGTATGTAACTTAAAACAGGGGGAACTACGCCGGTCTGATTCCCAATGCAACAAGATACGTAGGCGGGCTGGGTTTACCTAGCCTTCAACCGTTATTCGTTATTACCTTTTTATTTGTTGCTTGGCACAGTCTCATATTTGATGCAGGGATATGTCCTAAGCGGACATTATAGAAGTGCAGAGAATGGCACAAACAATTGGGGAATGTTCCCCTAGATATATATTTAACACATCGCCCTCTTACAGGTACAAACAGGTACAACAGGTACAAACAAGTACAACAGGCACGATAGAGCACAACGGAAGCACTATTTCTTGTGTAAAACTGATATTCCCAGATTGAGGGAACATCCCTCAAATAACACATGCACGTCATTTCGTGCTTTCGTATTAGCTTTTATCTCGAAAATCTTTCTTGTCTATAATGTTTTTCAGGGCTTAATGACCTACATATTCAACAACGACAGAGTCACCAAGAGACATAGTCGAAAAGACAATGAAAAGGCTCGCCTACAATATCCCATGTGATAACGGGGTCGATAAAAAACAATTCAACAGGTAGCGGGTTCCTTGTGATAATGGGATGCGCCCCTACCCTCAAGAATATCCCCTGTGATAACGGGGTCGATCAAAAACAATTCAACAGGTAGCGGGCTCCCTGTGATAACGGGATGCGCCCCTACCCTAAAAAATATCCTCTGTGATAACGGGGTCGATCAAAAACAATTCAACAGGTAGCGGGTTCCTTGTGATAACGGGATGCGCCCCTACCCTCAAAAATATCCCCTGTGATAACGGGGTCGATTCAAGAAAAAAATCCTTGTGGTAACGGGGTCGGTTCAAGAAAAAATTCCCTGTGATAACGGGGCAAGTCCAAAAAGAAATTCCCTGTGATAACGGGGTCGATTCAAGAAAAAATTCCCTGTGATAACGGGGTCGATTCAAGAAAAAATTCTCTGTGATAACGGGGTCGGTTTAAGAAAAAATTCCCTGTGGTAACGGGGCCAGTCCAAGAAGAAATTCCCTGTGATAACGGGGTCGATTCAAGAAACAATTCCCTTTAATAATGGGGCCCATCCAAGAAAGAATCCCCTGTGATAACGGGGTCGACAATAAACAGTGCAACGGCAGCGGTTCCCCTGTGACAGCGGGTCGTACTTTAAAGCACGGAAACAGAGGCACCTTCATGCGATAGCCGTGATGACTCGACATAATCCGGTATGACCGATAGGTGACATAACAAGGAGGAGCAAAAATAACACGAGCAATCATACCATGGATTATGTATGAACAAATATATATCAGGACACGCAGAAAAGATCGATTCAATTAAAAGGTAAAACTATGAACCATATTGCAAAAGGCAACTGCGCCGAAAGAAAAAATACAGACTCCTAGACTCTCAACCAGGATAACGAGGGGCCCCTTTGATGTGTATTAACGGCAAACACTTCTGCTCGACGATCTCGCGGTACTCCTCCTCTGGTTCTAAATCTTCGTCGTCATCGTCGGAGTCCTCAGGAAATTCTCCGTTCGGCCCCTTCAACGGATTTATGGTCGAAGGGTCGTAACCATCCTTGAAACCACCTTCCATCTGAATTTGACCTATGACAGAGGCCTTGGCTTCCTCCCGCTCCAGCAATCCCCGCTCAGAACATATCATCTTATACGACCGACTCGGAAGGAACTATTTGGCCGCACTGGTCAGTTGGCTTTTGCTCAGCGTCATGCACCGCATGTTCCTTTCAGCCTGGGCAAATTGGTCCTTCAGAATTGCGACCTCAGCTTCAAGTGCCTCCCGACGAGATGCTTCTTGACCAGCGATAAGTCGAGACTCATTGAGCTCTCTGATCAACCTTTTATTATCATCTAACAGGCCTCCCACATTATTTTCGCTGGCCTTCAGAATATCCATGGCCTCGTCTCTCTCATGCTGGAGCTGTACAGCAGCAACATGATCGTATTCGCCCAGTTTCTCGAGCAAACCACTGGTAACTCGAAGGACTCGGAGTGGTCCGCTTGACCCTTAATGGCCATCATCAAGAAACCTTTCAGAAAACCAGCCACCTGCACGTCCACAATAAGGACTTGATCGCTCAGACAAATGAAAACCCAAAGGAAATACACAGTGAGTGGCATAAATACTACTTAAAGAGCGAAAGAGACCACTGTGATCTCCACTTGAACTACCATTTTCTTTCCTTCTCTTTCGCCCCATGGACGTCCCAACATCAACGTCAGGTTGAGATTGCGAAGCATTACCCACCACGACAGTATTCTCACTCGAGGAGGGCACATATTTCTTCGCATTCTTGCGTACGCCCTCACGACCCCTCTTCTTGACGAGTGGAGGTGCGTCATCTGTAGCGGTTTTGGCCCCCGGTTGTCTGCGTTCCGCTATCGCATCCAGACTACAATACTCCACTAGCTCGGCACATAAAATAGAGGATCAAGAAATAAATCGAGGGGAAGATATCAAGTTACAAAGATATAACACTTACCGAGCGTAGAGGGACCGTTATACCGCACGGGAGATATCCCACTTGCTCGCAAAACTACGTCACTATAAAGCAGGGTACCGTCGTATGGATGGTTGATCAAATTTCTCAGAAACTCGAGGCTATGTGCACCAGGCCTGACAGCGGCTTGTCTCTCATATTTGGTGTCTTCACACCACACGCTAGGAAGCACGTCAAACTCACCAGTCGTTCTCTCCTGGATGTACATATACTCACACTTATTTCCAAATCCATAGCTAGATTGAGTATATTGCACGAACCTAAGCCCCGCTAGGGCTCGCCCATAGAAGAACGCTCTATCACCACCCTTACGGTTGACCATGACGCTAAAAAGCTCCCAGAACTCGTTAGCTCCGCAAGGGGCACCCAACGCCCTCATAACACAAATGAAAGCTACAATGTACCCCCGAGAATTGGGGATAGTTGTCCCAAGCAGACCCCGATACTTGCTATAATAGCACTAACCGCAGTACCAATCGGGAAGCGCGGCCCGTTCTTGAAGTGCTTGGCACTGACAGTAATGCAACCTTTTGGTGGAGTATGCATTCGTTGATCCGCACTGGGGAATATGACCTTATACCCCTCGGGAATGTCATACTTGTCAGAGTAATAACCAGAATGATGAGGAACACGAGACGTCATATCCTCATATTTCTCTGAGGTCCTATATTTCGGGGGACCGACCTCAAAGCCCCATTCGTCCACATTAGGACCGACAGCTTCAGGCGGAGCAGAAAATTCAGTACCGCCCTGTTCGCCAGTCAACTGATCAGGCCCAAACATCTCATTTTCAGAGAACTCCATTCTACCCTCTCTGACATCCATCTCGGTCGAACCTGCGCCAACACTGTCCCCGGCAAACGACATATTAATGCACTAAACGATGCAAGTCAAAGGCGACGAGATATCAAAAATGGTATCGAATGGAATATCGAAAATTTAAATCAAAGGTAGATATCGAAAGCGAGGTCGAAATCTATATCGGAAGTCAAATTCGACGTGTCTTTCGAAGGGACAACGAAATTTCGCTGAAAGCCAAAGTGGGTTTTCACTTTCTTGACAGCCTATTTATAGATATCGGATATACTAGATCGAAACATAGTTTCGATCTCACATCGGTACTAACATTCGATATAGATAAAGGACATGGGGACGGACAAGCGCACAAGGGACATCACCCTACCAATAGACAGACGCTTCAACCACATCGAAAGATACTTTCAACATCATATCGAATATAAATTTCGACATAATATTGAAGATAAAACCGGACATCCTACACTACTACGCGAAGAACTGCGAGAATATAACAACTGCCCGACAACCCCATCATAATTTTCAAGGAACCCAAATACCAAGGGAACTAGAATTCAAACGAGGACCTCAAACTATGCGTCCACTGCATTGGGAGACGAATCGGAGTTCATCACAAGTGCACTCCCCGCAAGTTTGATCTCCGTCATTTGAACTGGCGGGACGAAAGGTACAGGTAACCCAGAAATTTAAAATTAAATTTGCGAATCCTTATCTCTAAGATAACAATCCCCAAATTGGGGGACTACATGATATGGGCATTTCCCGCATATTGGGCCAGGCCCAAATTAGGCCCATATTGGACTATATCGGGGATTATATTCGATGTCATATCGGTAATAATCACCGATATATTACTGTGGTCCCTGGATCCCGAGGTCTATAAATACACGGTGCCCGGATCCCAAAACAAGCAATTATTATCCCTCAGCTACCACGCGGCATATCGAAATACATCACTGATATCGCTTTTGATATCTTATTTGATATCAGGACTACCACGTGCACCTGTAACACGTCATACCAGCTCATCACCGATATCACATCGGGGGTCATCTTCGACATCACATCGAAGGCAATCACCGACGTCCGTTCGATCTATTTACCGACATTCCACTCCCATCAAAGCATCGAAGCGTAGGTTCGAGGTGTTCCGGACCAAGCCTACACGAGACACGTAGTGTAGGTCTGATTTGAGATAGACTCGTTGTATTGCCAGACTATTCACTTGTAACCGACACTTGCATATATATAAAACGATCTATTGTCAAATCAATGATTGTTACATGGTTTCTCTCCTATAAAAGGTGGCCTTCTGCAGAAGTGGAAAACCATCTTTCATCAACATATTTTCTTTGCATACAAAATACATAGCATTTTCGATTCTAAGAGTTCTGAAAAATACTTTGAGTGTCCAATTTGAGAAGGTAGTATTATCCTTCACTTACTACCTTATTGTGTGAGGACGTTGTACCTTGGGAGGTCGTTTCCCACTGAGGGCTTGAAGGGTAGCCGGGAAAATTGATCTTCAGGGGAGGAGGTTAAACTTCCAACTCGTCCAATGGTTCGACGGAATTTTCTGACTCGTCTAATCCACTCCAAGGATTTTCCTACAGTTGCTGAGAGGTCGAATTTATTTTATTATCGTATTTTAATTTCATTTATGCAATTATGTTATATGTTATGATTTACGTGCTCTGGAAATCATCATACGTTTATGTATATGCTTATATTTATAAATTAACATGTATATGTGCAGCACGTACCCAACAATCATAAGATCAATCTATATCTACGTATAATGTGTTGCACGTTAATGTGGTTTTTTAATTTTCAGAATATATTCATCTGTTGCGATGTTATTGCTAATCTGTTTGTTGTGTTAGAGTGGATAATCTGTCCAAGAAGCTTTTTGTTGCTGTGATTTGTTGAATTAGTTTTTATTTTCTGGTTATTGTATGGATTTTCAGTTTCAAAAGTTTTGGTTTTTTGTTTTCAAATGTTGGAGTTAGCAGGCTTCTGTCAAATTTTCCTAGTAGTTTTTTCTGTTCTCTGTTTCTGATTTCAAATTCCAAAGTCGCTCAGTTTTTTCAAAAATAAAATTTTGGTTTGCTAGTTCTCGGATTCGAACTTTGCACCTCTACCATATGCATGGACATCCGTTACCATTGGGCTGAATTAATTCTTGTGAATTAATTGATTCGTTATATATTTATTGCTTTTTTATTATGTGAATTTACCTGTGATTTTTAAAAAAAAAGCGTAACTGCTGAGAATCGAACCCGAGTCCCTCTGTTTGCCAGCTGTTATCGTGACCATTTGAGAGTTATGGATCTTGTGTGTTAAGTGGTTCGGTTACGTATTCAATACATGCTATTAATTCGATGTTAATTTAATTCGCTGAGCATGTTTTAAATTAAAACGTAACTGCTAAGATTCGAACCCGAGCCCCTCGGTGTAATTGCTGCTGCCTTTACCGTTTGAGCGTTTCAAAATTTGTGAATTTATTGTGCGGTTACATATTAATTTCACGTCATAATTTGCTGAAGTAAACCTGCTGAGCATGCGATAACTAGCCAAAACGTTACATCTGGATTTGAACCCAGGACCTATGCGAAAGTAACTCAGCCCCTTACCAGTTGACCAACCTTATTTTCTTGGTTAATTTGTGCGTTACAATATACATGAACTGTTATGGTGCAGATAATCATTTTAATTATATGCTCAATAATCCATGCTTTAATTTCGTGATTCTGAGTTTGAGCAGAGTGTAAACACATGTTAAATAATTGCAATTGAGATATGTGAACATATATAAAATTGCAAGCGTACCCTATAAAGACTTTAACTAACTCTAAGTGCGAGACTTGTGAATTATTTAGAGATATACCTAGTGAGAGCACTAACAACAATGCCGCGAGCATCGAGAATTCACCAATGACGGGCGACATTGAGGTCGTTACGCTAAGTCAAAGAGCTAACGGTATTGAGACCTTAGTACCGGTTTTGAGAACCACGATGTCATATTCTCAACTAGAGAAACCAAAAAGAAATCATTCTAAGTACTGAGACTTGTGAATTATTCGAAGGAAATTAAAATTGAGAATAATTCTAAGTATTGAGACTTGAGAATTGTTTGAAAAAAATTCATAATTAGAATAATTCTAAGTATTGAGACTTGTGAATTATTCGAAAATAAATTCAAAATGAAAATAATTCTAAGTATTGAGACTTGTGAATTATTCGAAGATATTCTAAGTGAGAATATTTATACAGACGGTTCTTTCGCAGAAAGGTGGAGTGTAAGCGGACTTCTCCCTCCACTGGCCTGGGAACCTAATATTCTGTCGCTGAAAGGTGGACTTTAAAGAGGGTTTGTCCCTCCACTGGCCTAGGAATATCTGTATAAATAGTTCGGTTGAGAATTCTCAGCGATACTAGTAAAATTAATTGTGTGGATTATTTAATTAGTTATGGCTGCTGAAAATTCAAACAACAACTCGAACGAATGGTAGGTAGACATTGGGGCTACTCGACCACATCTGTGCGAACAAGTGGATGTTCATGACCTATCAATTTGTGGAATACAATCAGTGTTTCTTGGGAAACTCTACAATCTCAAAAGTTGAAGGCAGGGGAACGATCGTGCTAAAGAGGACCTCGGGGAAAGAGTCGACCCTGAACGAGGTGCTTCATGTTCCAAAGATTCACACGAATCTAATATGTGGTACAATGTTGAACTAGAAATGGTTCACACTTGTCTTTGAGTCAGACAATGTTATCCTGTTTAAGGGTGGAACCTTTGTAGAAAAAGGATATGGGTCTAAGAATCTTTTACGATGTCTGTTATGACCATGTCACCTAAGGGTGAGGCTAATACTGAGGCTAGTGTTCAAGTTTGATGTAGTAAAAAGTCTCGTGTGAAGAGACTAGTTTTACGAATAAATGTAATCGAAGTTGCATGTGAGGCAAATATTATATATAAGTTATTTCGATTACTTGTGACGTTTTTATGACATGGAAAAATAATACAAGTGCGAGACTTGTATATTGTGTGTGTGTATATATATGTATATATATATTATATAGTTGTGAGAAATACAAGTGTGAGACTTGTATAATATATATATATATATATATATATATATATATATATTTGCAGGAAATAAAACAAGTGCGAAACTTATATGTTATTTCATATATTTATTGGAAATAACACAAGTGTAAGACTTGTTAGAGTGAGACTTGTATGTTATATATATTTGTAGAAAACAAAAATAAGTGCGAGACTTGTATTTTATTATATATATATATATATATATATATATATATTTGAAATATTTGGAATTGAGTCCAAATATAAGTGTGTAAATTAAATTGCTTAGTGAGAAGCAAGTGAGATTTAATACTATTTATTTTACTAATAGATTAAATATTCAAATTTATTTGAAATAAGACGTTATGCACGCAAATCAAATAAATTCTATTTTCTTTGAGGCTAGAGACATTTTTTTCTTGAGGAAAAGAAAAGAAATGTGGCGGTTAGAAGAAGAAAGTGTTGGTTAAGATTATTCTAAACTTTTAATTTAGAAAATTAATCATTTAAGAGTTTAAAGAAAATATTGGAAATGGGAATTAAGCCCTCCAAAAGACATCAACCCATGATGGAAACCCTACCTGAATTGTAAAACCCAATTTGCAGGTTCAAAGGGACAACCGAATTGTGGGGGGATTCGAACAAAGCACTAGGGAAATTGAGTTCCCAACCCATTTCTAGGATGAAAGAGTGATGGACCTGTACAGGTTAAGGAGAACTTGAGATTCTAATGATCCTTATGTCTTATGAATACAAGCGGGGTATTGCAGGATACCCTTAATGAGAGATCACTTATGTCGAATGTGAAGGGGTCGCTTCTATGAGATGAGTTAAAGGGCTAAATCTCTAAATCATTCGATGAAATTTGCCAAGGCAGTCCAGGGCCGAAACGGACAACAACGAGGACCAATATGGTATTGGAATGCGTTGTGTGAGTACCATTGTCTTGGTATACACAAAACGCCGAACAGTTCAAGGCATCACGTCCACTGGTTGGCAAGTATATCCGATGATATTTCACTAAGGAATGTTCAAGGCCCAAAACCACCTATCCTGATGCAACAAGTTCCGGCAGAACTCTCGAATTGCATATAGCATTGCTAGGCTCACGTGCATTTTAGCCAATTACATTCATGTGGGGGATTGTTGGAGGAATTCCTAATTTTGTATTGAGACAAAAATAGAATTAAAAAATTTAGAATTGAGTCCAAATAATTTAAGAGTGTGAATTACATTGGCTTATTGAGAAGCTAAAAGAATGCTACATTTTTTACATGTATATCTTAATATATGTTGTGAGAAAATGTAGTGGATTTATTTATTTATTAAATAAATTCAAGATAAATATTTAAACTTTATTTAAATATTTGAAATTAAAATCACACTCAATGGCCTATTAATTCATTTGACTGAATTAATTCCTCCCCTTAATGGTGTAGTGGTTGTTACATGGTTTCTCTCCTATAAAAGGTGGCCTTCTGCAGAAGTGGAAAATCATCTTTCATCAACATATTTTCTTTGCATACAAAATACATAGCATTTTTGATTCTAAGAGTTCTGAAAAATACTTTGAGTGTCCAATTTGAGAAGGTAGTATTGTCCTTCACTTACTACCTTATTGTGTGATGACGTTGTACCTTGGGAGGTCGTTTCCCACTGAGGGCTTGAAGGGTAGCCGGGAAAATTGATCATAGGGGGAGGAGGTTAAACTTCCAACTCGTCCGATGCTTCAACGGAATTTTCTGACTCGTCTAATCCACTCCAAGGATTTTCCTACAGTTGCTGAGAGGTCGAATTTGTTTTATTGTCGTATTTTAATTTCATTTATACAATTATATTATATGTTATGATTTAGGTGCTCTGGAAAATCATCATACGTTTATGTATATGCTTATATTTATAAATTCACATGTATATGTGCAGCACGTACCCAACAAGGGATAATTACAGTTACACCCCCTGAGGTATGGTGTAATTACAAAGACCTCCCCTGAGGTTATAGTAATTACAATATCCTCCCCTATAACAAGTAATTATAATGATGATTACAATTACACCTCTTTAGGTTTGGTATAATTACAAAGACCTCCCCTCTAACTAGGGGTGCACATCGCCCGGTTCGGCCCGGTCACCGACCGGATCGATAAACCGAACAAGAGGTTTTCGGCCAACCGAAACCGAACCGTATACCAACCGGTTCATAGTGGTAGAAAATATTAATTGTAATTTATATTACAAAATATTTTTTTAATAATAACTATTTTAAAATATAGTATGAAAGACATTCCTAACAATTGTTTAAATGTGGAGATAACTGCATTTAAAGAATATATATTTTATTAAAGAAATTATGTTGTAATATAAAATTACAATCAATATTTTCTACCACTATGACATAAGTGTTTATCTTTGATTCTTGTACCAATAGGTTTTTCTCGTTAAGAAATATTGAGTAATAAATATTTCTTATAAGTGTAATAAAATTAAATATATGTGAGAATAATTAAAATTAAGTTAGTGTATTTTTTAACACTTTTTTATTCAGTAGCTAATTTATTTAATATTATATGCAAGCTCTTGAAATTAAATAAATATCAAGTATTTTCAACAGGGCATTTAAATTTATTTAAACAATATAATTAATAATGCCAAAGTTTGAAATGCATATACAATTACTAGCTAAAGGGAGGTCATTTTAATTATTCAAACCCGAGGAGAGGTCGTTGAAATTACACCAAACCTTAGAGGGTGTACCTGTAATTATCCCTTAATATAATATATGTACAAGTAATTATTGAATATAATGTTTATTGCATTTGAAATTCTAGAAACTAATATCACTGTTCAAAAAAATAATTCTAATATCACTGTTCATTCCACTGGTAGTGTCCGCGCAATGCATATGCACGAAATAACTTTATTTAACAGAAATTAAATTATATTGTTAGAAAAAATCTCTTAAAATATTGTACGACTAACTTAGAAATAATGTAGAAGACAATATTGTCTGTCGGTTCACTGATTGTGACTGAACCCTAATGCTACGTCTAAAACTATATAAAAGATTAAAAGCCTAACCTTTGTTTCCAAAGACAGGGCTAAATTCTTACTGTCCCAACCCTAAAGCAGGTGCTTATTTGAATCGAGAATTAAATCATCATCTGCAGTTGTACTTCTTATTTTGCTTTACTCAATATTCAGTAATTATTAAGAGTAAGGATTTGACAAGTCATTAATAAGTATCATGACTTTTTTTACCAAAAACTAAGTATCATGATTTATTCAATATACGTTGAGTAATTAGTAAATTCCGTTTTCTGTTAATATATGACGAGATTGAAAGAAAACATATATTTTTACTTATATATATATATATATATATATATATATATACACACACACACACATTAGGGTTTTGGGTAAATGATCTTGTGAAAAATACATTAGCAAGATATACCTTATATGTGATTTTTACACGGCACACGGCACCCCACCCCTGAATAATTTTGCATTGTAATTCAAATATATATATATATATATATATATATAATGAACAAAAAACCTTAGTACTTCTAATGTTTTATTTTATATTTTGAATAACATTTTAGAATTTTTCTTCTATATTTTTTGAATAAAGAAGAAAAAGTTACAACGTAATTTAATTTTATGTTTCCTTGATAATGTAACATATTAAAAAAGTTATAAATCTTTCTTGTTCTTTTTAAGATTTTTTGATAAATTACCTTCTTGTGAAAAATAAATTGGTCAAATACCTCTAGTGATCTAAAAAATTATCATTTTACTTCATTGTGCATGCACTACAGGAATTCGGGCTCATTCCCGACCGGATTTCGGTCGGGACAACTATTCCCGACCGATATTCGGTCGGGAGATTTTAAAAAACCATTTCCGACCGAATTTCGGTCGAGAAAAGTATTCCCGACCGAATTTTGGTCGGGATTATTATTCCCGACCGAATTGCGGTCGGGAAACTCTGGGCGGGAAATTTTCCCGCCCAGAGTGTAGCCCTAATCTCGGCCCAGCTGGGGCGAGGCTTCCCGACCGAAATTATGTCGGGAATGAGGGAGGTATTTCTATAAATACCTCCCTCCTCCTCTTCATTTTCACACTCAAAATTTTCCCTCACCCCCTGCTTTTCTTGACCGCCGAGCCCTTTTTCGCGACCGGAATTTCGTCGGCACTTCCGATCCAGTAAGTTTTTTCGCTTTTTCTTGTTTTTTATGTTATATTTAATGTTTTAATATTTATTTTTTGTGTTAAATTGTTAGATATTGTAGAAATTGTTAGGATTTAATTAGGAAATGCCTTTAGGAATTGTTAGGCTTTGGGAAATGTTATACTTTTATGCCTTTAGGAATTATTAAGATTTAGGAAATGTTATAGTTTTATGATTTTAGTAATTATTTATGCCTTTAGGAATTGGTAGGCTTTAGGAAATGTTATAATTTAGTAATTATTTATGACTATAGGAAAACTATATATGATTTTTATATGTGTTAATTTATTTATTAGGACGTTAATTTTATGAAATGAGTTTAGATATCTTAGAAATGATAGTTTCTATAACATAGTTCATGACTTTAGGAAAAAACTATATAACTTAGTATTGATTAAATTTAGGTCATCTCTATAATTATAAAAGTTCTAACTTAGATGCTTTTACTTAGTCCGTAGTACTTTCATCGACGACATGTCGTCCTGTGATAGCGATCGTGGCCAGCCCTCGAAGACAGAGCGTAGTGGTCCATCGAGAGCTCCACCGAGTGCTCCACCTACTGATCCACCGAGGTTAGGTCCTCGTCTACAGATCATTCATTCTGGCACTGCACCACCCGATCCCGTCGATGTACCTGATACCGATCTTGGCGAGTCCCCTGCTTCTTCACATCCACATAGGAATACTATCGGACCGAGTTGCGGTACTCCACCAGATCTAGTAGTACCATTTTGACTAGATGATGATCACATAGCATCGACGCCATCGTCATCATCTAGGCCATCGTCATCATCGAGGCCATCATCATCATCGAGGCGTACGGCACCTAAGCCACGCTCTACTGAGTCTGCACCGGCTGGTCCTAGTACTTCTTCCCCTGCAGACGATGCCAGTGCAGGACCATTTTCAGCGACGCAGTAGAGACCGGTCCGAAGCATATCGAGAGACCCGCAGGTTCCGGCTGACCGTAGAGCCCGTCGTAGGGTCGAGCTGGATGAGCACAGCGTATTTGTTGATGGGAACAAGATAGCGGCGACGATTAGCTCGATCATTAGGGAGCTTATGAAGACGTGTATTCCTTCATACACTGAGTTCGATCCAGTAGTCCAGGGACAGATGTGGGCTAAGTTTAAGGTGAGATTTTGAAAGTTTACTAAATATATATACATAGTAAGATTTTTATTTAACGAACCCTTAATTAAAAACCTTATTTAATTGCAGAACATATACTACATTCATCCGGCTGACATGCTTCGGGCACATTCCATATACGAGATGAAGGCTAAGAAGTGTTACAAGGAAGTCATGTACAATGCGAAGAAGAACTATTATGACAGGAAGGATGATCCGAAGTGGGCGACGCATTCGAAGAACGGTTGGATGAGTGACAAGTTAGAGAGAATGTTCGTGACGCATTGGGAGTCAGCTGAGCATGCGAAGAAATCAGAGTCAGGACAGAAGAACAGGCGATGAGGGCAGGCACCAGACCCTGATCGTCCTCCACGAGCTACTCATGCTAGTGGGTCCCGGAGCTACACGGAGATTCGACGTAGGATGGTATGTCTTATTAAATTGAGTTTCTATACGAATAACTATTGTCGTAAATTTAAATAGCTAAAAAAAACAAATGTATATCAATATGCAGGCTGCTTCGAGACCTCCAGGGGCCCCTGAGCCTCGGCACGATGAGGCATATCGTTATTAGCACACACATGTTCCCAGTGGTCTGCCACAGTGAGCTCCACGTCGCCGCGTTTGAGTTCACCCCAAGTATAGGGCTATCTACGTAAGTATTTAACTTGTAAAGCATTCTTTATTACTATATTAACATATGTCTTCCTTAATTATGTACTAACAATTCTGACAAGATGAACAGGAAGACTACATAGGCCGTATGATCGAGAGGTACGAGGCGGATCGTTCTGCGTGGCCACCACTAGATCAGGAGCTGTGGAGTCTAGCGATAGGAGGAGTGAAGAAGGGGAAGGTTGCGGGTCTCCCTAAGGATGCACGTCACAATCGGTTTGGTTTCTCGACGAAGAAGAAGCCAGATGCGACACATGACTATGCGAGGGCGTTGGAGAGGGAGAACCGTCGTCTTAGGACTGCTACTGATGAGAGGGTTGACGAGCTTGTTACTCACATAGAGTACAGTCCCAACACATCACCCATACTACAAGTACTCCTTCTTCTCGACCCATGCCTAATGGATTCATGCATGATGCTCGTCGAGCCGGCCAGCGTTCCTCGCCCCCCTTCTGATCCTTTTGCGCATGGTGCTCCGAATGTTACGATGTATGATCTTGAGTACGCGGATGACCACGAGGATGACCCCGAGGATGACACTATCGATGGTGCTGCAGCCGATCATGGCGGTGATGGTGATGATGGTGTTGGACCCTCCACAACTCCTGATACATTTGGCTTTCATGATGAGGACTATGAGTAGTAGTATTTTTATTTGTTCGTTTTATTTAAGTATTGAAAACTGTGTTAGTTCTTTGTATTTATGTAATTCGTTTGATGCTTGGACCAATTATGAAATGTTAAACTAATTTCGTATTTATTCTGTAATTATGCGGAGTAGTAGTGTATTATTTGTTTGTTTGATGCGGAGTATTAGTATTATTTGTTCGTTTGATGCGGAGTATTAGTATTATTTGTTCGTTTTATCTAAGTATTGAAAACTGTGTTAGTTGTTTGTTTATTGGTAATTATGTAATGTTGTTATTACTACAAGCACGAATACAAACTATAATATAAAATTAAACAACGTGAATCAAATTTTTTTATAAAATCGAAATCGACCACTAAACCATAATCGCACGCTAGTCATACATACTATCCTCAGAATACGAGTCACACATTATCTTTTCCTCTTCCACATTGCCCTCCTCGTCCTCGTTGCCCTCATCTTCCTCGTTGCACTCCGTTGCTGCCTCCTCGTCAACCACATCTAATCCCTTGTTGGCCAATTGGATATTCATTTCGAATGAGGAAAGGTCCACGCATAAGTTAAACCCTTCATATACATTCTCTTGTAGCACTTGGTTCGGCATCCCAGCATCGACATCGTTTGATCCCGCAACTGATGACATGTCGATTATGTGTCTGGTAGAAATAGTGGATACGGCCAACCATCCTCTTTGTCCCGGTCGCCCCGTCGTCTTCTTTGGATAGGGCACATAGTACACCTGTTTTGCTTGGTTAGCAAATACAAACGGCTCATTGGTGCTGAGGGTACGCCTTGGGTCGATGTCAACCAACTTGTACGTTGAATGCTCATGCGTACCTGCGTTTATATCATACTAAGCACATTTGAACAAGACTATGTACAGGGGTCTAATTCTGCCCCAATATTCCACATGTATAATGTCTTTCAACGTTCCATAGAAGTTGGTAGCATCGGATCCTCCCATGTCTCCCTTCACATAAACACCGCTACAATCACTCTTCTTCGGCCCCAAAATCATATCGGTGTGAAATTTGAACCCATTCACAATGTATCCCTCGTAGGTTGCCACTGAATTAGCCGGACATGTGATTAAAGGATCTATTCATACGTCGGTCTCGTATTTCCCACTTGAATATGTCTGTTTGAGCCATGCTACGTACTCTTGGTTCCTCTTGAATTGTATCTCCATTGGACTAAGTCCACCGCACTCATTTTCTTCAAACAGTCTGCATAAGAAAATTTTCATAAGTTAGTTTTCTTTAAAGCGCTTAATCATTTCGTTATTAAAAATAATTAACGACCACTTACTAGACCCATTCGTCAAGCTCTTGACAGTTTAGAAGCGTGTATCGCCTTTTGTTTAGTGGCCCTATTGGCGCCCATTTCTTGTGAAATATTCTAAGCTCATCATCCCACTCCGTGCTATCTACTGTCTCGTTCCTGTTGAGTTTTTTGTATTTAGTCTGAAAAGATACATCCAAATATTGAGAACACATATTGGACAGCTCAGCAAGTAGGTATTGATTGGCTATGGATCCCTCCACCCTCGCCTTTTTCAGTACTGAACCCTTCATGTCGAACATCCGCCTAATTCATAGAAACGAAAGATTAGGCAAAGAATCGATATTTGTAAAAGATAATTGTTATTAACAATATAAAACCGTACCTCTCGAATGGATATATGCATCTATAATGAACTGGACCACCAACTCTAGCCTCGTACGGAAGGTGTATGGCAAAATGCTCCATAAAGTCAAAATATGAAGGAGGAAATATCATTTCCATATTGCACATGGTAACAATAAATGATTCCTCCAATCGCTCCATATCCTCGGCCGACACCTCTGAGGCGCAAATCGCCTTGAAAAAAAGGCTAATCTCTACAAAGGTCCCTTCCAATAAGTCGCGAAATGCAATCGGGATCAATCTCTGTTTGAAGACGTGACAATCATGACTCTTCATACCATAAAATTTTCTTTGTTGTTTTTGCACACATCGTCCCAAGTCCGAGGCATATCCATTAGGAAACTTCAGTTCGGTCAGCCAATCAAGCACCATGTTTTTTTGATCCCCCGTAAGACAATATTTTGCCTTTGGCTTTATATACTCACTTCCTCTGTCACTGGGTTTCAAGAAGAATTCTTTACGGTTGGTCAACAGTTTAAGATCGTGCCTCGACTTAATGTTGTCCTTCGACTTAGCATCGTCCAACACCGTGTTGATGATGTTCTCAAAAAAGTTCTTCTCACAATGCATGACATTTAGATTGTGGCGAATCAAGTTCGTGGACCAATAAGGTAGTTCCCAAAAGATGCTTCGACGACACCAGTTTTGAGTTGTGTTAAATCCCGAAAGCTTTGTGGAGTTTACCCCAGATCTAACCGATCGTAGCCTATCCACAATTACCCTCATCTCCGCTTCTGTCTTCCTTCGAATGGGCGCTTCAAGTACCTCCCTATCCTTGTAGAAATCCTTCTTGTTGTACCTCCATTTATGACCCTCTGGTAGAAACCAACGATGACAATCGAACCACGAGGCTTTTCCACCATGCTTAAGTGTAAAAGAATCTGTCTCACCCATGCAATAAGAACACGCCAACTTACTGTGCGTGCTCCACTGGGACAACATTCCATAAGCAGGAAAATCGCTAATAGTCCACATTAGGGTCGCTCGCATTTGGAAGTTTTCCTTTCGTGAGTTGTCATATGTCCACAAACCATTACTCCATAAATCATTCAACTCATCAATCAACGGTCTCAGCAAAAGATCCAAGTTCTTTCCAGGACACTTTGGACCGGGTATAATAAGGCTTAGAAAAATGAACTCCGGTCGCATTCATAAATCTGGCGGGTGGTTATAAGGGGTAACAAACACGGGCCAACAAGAGTAGTTCTTCCCAGATTGCCCAAACGATGTGAATCCATCAGTACATAGGCCGAGTAGGACATTTATAGGCTCTACTGCGAAGTCCGGATACATACGATCAAAATGTCTCCACGCCTCGCCTGCAGCTGGGTGAATCATTCTATCAGTTGACTTTCGACACTTCAAATGCCAAGTCATATGTCTCGAAGTGCTAAAAGTATAAAACAATCGAGGGCCTAGGGGAAGCACCACAATTTCTGCCTTGCGACCATGGACTTTCTACCAGCCTCGTACCTATCGGTCATGCATATCGGACACGATGTGAGATCCTGGTTGGCATTATCGTTGTAGTACAAGAAACAAAAATCCGAACATACGTCGATCTTTTCGTACCCTAAATCCAAACCCGCGAGCATCTTATTCATGCCTGGAACCGTATTCGGTAGCATTTCCTCAATCGTTGGGTCCATAATATCTTTAGACAACCTTAAGTACTTTTCGCAAGCGATATTAGCTACTTTGTGCATCGTCTTGGTAGTCAAGAACTCGACAAACCACAGGAGCACAGTCTTTGGCTTCTTACTGTTCATTTTTATGTCTCCCATCTGCATCAATTTGTAAAACTCCTTTGCCTCGGGACTTGGATCTTCGTTGCGCACTTCTCCCTCAACAAATGGACCCCCATATGCATCCACAACCAATTCTCTAAACGAAGTATCAGCATGAACCGGACTATCAACGTGAATACTAGCGGACGGTGATTCAGGTACATACGATGTGACGCCTCGCTCGCCTTTTCTCCATGCAACACCTATATCCAATATTGATACAAAAATCCCGACTTATGAAGATGATCCCGTACTACGTTTCGATCAAAAAACTTTAAATTGATGCATCTCTGGCACGGGCACCTAATACGAGATCTTAGATCTAAGTAATCTCTATGTTGTGTTGCATATTGTATGAATTCACGAACCCCAACCACGTAATGTTGATTCAAATAACCAGTGTTACTATCTATCCTATCGTACAACCAACATCTAGCGGGACGATAATCCATTTCTAATCTAACAAAGAAACATGAAAAAAAAAGTTAATAAAGATGATCTTAATTGAGAAAAACTAACAAAAAATAGTTATAACAAGAGGAAATCGTGGATACCTTAGCAAGTGATGAATGTTGGAATGATTTCTCAAGTGGAATATAGAGGGGTATTTATAGGGGGCTGACACTATTCCCGACCGAATTTTGGTCGGGAATAGTAATGACCTCTTTATTGCCGACCGAAATTCGGTCGGCAATATTAGAGTTTAGGGTTTAGGGGTATTGGCGACCGATTTTCGGTAGGGAATAATATTCATATTCTTAATTTCACAATTTCGCTCTCCATTTTAGATAAATCGTTGATTTAATGATCAAATACATCAATATTAGTTATATATTACTGAAAACCTAAAAAAAAAAATTAAATTTAGTTGCACATTGATGAATCGTTTGAAGCGTCGATTCATATTAACACTTATAAATAAATTGGTATATGTAGCTGCTAATAACGTAACTACTTACGATTATGTTAAACATATGTTAATATATATATATATATATATATATATCACAATTAGCCTCTCTATAGTAACGTTTGTAACAAATGTTAATCACCAATTGTGAATACTCTATACTACGTATGATTAATATATGTAAAACATCAAACTAACTTAACTTATATTTCGATAATCTATACTAATTTCATAATTAAAAGTACATTAAACTAACTAACTATTTGTGTAATTCATGTATTTAGTGAGATTCTATAGTTATACTTAACAAACACAACAAGTTTTTCCAAAAGATCGGAAAAAAGTAAAATTTACTATTTTTTCGGTCGGGAACAATTTTCAAAGTCATTCTCGACCGATTTTCGGTCGGGAATAATATTCAAGGTCAATGCCGACCAAAATGCGGTCGGCATTGACGCGTATCTAGGCATGAAAGAATTGTCGACCGAAATTCGGTCGGCAAATTTTGAAAATTTGGCGGGTAGGCCAACTTTCAAACTTTTCCGCACGAAATTCGGTCGGGAATACTCGAAAAAATTGGTGGGACTCGGTGGGAAATTCAAATTTGCCGAAAATTCAAAAAAATTCAACTTTTTCTATAAACACACTTCATTATTCTCCTCATTTTTTCTTCAACTTTCTCTTCATTTCAAAACTTTTTTTCTACAAACACCATTTATTCTTTCATCTTCAAACACTTTTTACTTTCATCTTCAAAGATAAATTTTTCACTTCCTTCTTCAACTTTTAACAAACATTTTTTTCCTTTTAAATACAAACTTATTTAACTTTTTTTGTGTTTTAGATTGGGCAATGAATCCAAAATTTAATTGCCCATCTAAAACACAAAAAAACAAAAGAATGTTTTAGATTGGGTAATAAATCGATAATATTTCAAAATAATAATATTTCGGTAATTATTACCGAATTTTTTTTTATTCTTACGAATTTCATTCCCGACCGAATGGCGGTCGGGAATAATATGAATATTATTCCCGACCTATTTTCTGTCGGGAATACAACAACCATAATTCCCGACCGGGCTTCTGTCGGGTTTACAAGTTAAGGTATTCCAGACCGGGAATCGATCAGAAATACCGGCACCAATATTTTCGACTAGATCGCGGTCGGGAAGTAATTTACGGTATTCCCGACCGGCTATCGATCGAAAATGATGGAAAAAATATCCCGACCGAAAGCCGGTCGAAAATTACTTTTTCGACCGCAGTCCGGTCGGGACGGTGCCCGGCCGGACTTCGGTCGGGAATCTTTAGCCTGACCGGACTGTGGTCGGGAAACTCCCGACCGATTTTCGGTAGGGATTGCTGGTCGGGAAAAACCCGAGCTGACCGAACTTCGGTCGGGAAAATTTTTCCGACCGAAGCAATGCCAACCGGCCCGTCCCGACCAAAAATCGATCGGGAAAGGGTCATTCACGACCAAAAACGGTCATTCCCGACCGACTTTGCGGTCGGAAATGACCCGAAAATCCTGTAGTGATGGAGGTGTAACTCACTCTCCCATACATGAGAGTAAAGGTTGGATTTTGGTTCAAAAAAGGCATTTATATTCCTTTTTGTTTAAATATGTATATCTTCTATTTTATACTTTAAACTATCGAAAAATATAAAATTAAATTACAAACTTAATGTATGTATATATATAGATATTATATTATGTATATGCCTTATTCTTTACAAGCCTACTTTTATAAAAATAGAAAAATACAATAAAATAAATGCAAAATAAAACAAAAGAAATTATTGAAAGTACTAGGAGGTAGTTTGTCAATTTAACATAACATAGGGAGATAATTTGCCCAAAGCCCTTCCTTTTGACAAAAATGAATTCTCGTTTATAAAAGAGTGATGTGGGCCTTTTAAGGATTTTTATCAAACTTAACCCACTAAGTTGGCATTTTTTTATTTTACACCCACTATGCTGGCACATTCTGAACTTAACCCACTAAGTTGGCATCTTTTCATTTTACACTCACTATGTTGGCATACTCCGAATTTAACCCACTATGTTGGCACCAGCGTCCATATTCACCCACTATGTTGGCACACTTCAATGTCAACGGTGGGTGAATATTGATGTCGATGCCAACATAGAGGGTTGAGTTTGGAAGTATGCCAACTTAGAGGGTGTAAAATGAAATAGTGTCAACTTAGCGGATTAAGTTCGGAGTGTGCCAACATAGTGGGCGAATATCAACGTTGGTGCCAACATAATGGGTTAAGTTTGGAGTGTGCCAACATAGTGGATGTAAAATAAAAAGATGCCAACTTAATGGGCTAAGTTTGATAATAACTCGCCTTTTAAACTACCTAATATCCCAACCCAACAAGCAGTTGGTCCAAGCCCAAAGAGCTCGCGAGCCTGCCACATATCGAGGATTCATATTCGATATGTCTTATATATCGAATATGCACATTCGATATGGTAAATCTCGGGAGCGGTCCCCGCGCCCTGACATCTATAAATATCTCCCGCTCCGCATTCCTAAAGAAACTCATTAATTGATTTGCATTGTTCACACATTGATATCTAATCTCTCACACCTGATATCTATCTCTCACCCGATATACTTTTTTACCCGATATGGAGATGGTACTCGACGTGTCTTGAGCCTGACATCCACTCTGCCCGACATACAAGCTGTCTGACGTCCACACTGCCTGATATCCACGTTGTTCGATATCAAAATTCCTTGATATTGGTCAGACTCGATATCTACCATATTAGACATATAGCAGATCTGATATCTAAGACCCTCGACGTGCTTCGATTGCTTTCCTAGGCTTAGTCAGTTGGTGTTCCGAACGAAGTTAGTCTAAACACTTGTATGAGTTATGCATTGACATAGTTTGTAATATGTTCACGGTTATACTTGTAATTTTCCTTTTTGTCTGTAGCCTACGAACTTGTACTAAACAAATGACGCTGTCTATGGGAACACCACATTTCTGAGATGAGGACGCTAGGATGGCACGCCCCCGATCACGATCATAGAGACTGACTATAGAGAATTCAACTGCTGGAAATGTTCATGTAGACCGAGAGCAACTACCACACGGACCACAATCGCAACAAGCCCCAGCTCAACGCTACTATGCAAGAAACTGTGACCGCAACGTTAGCCATGTCGCTTCCGTGTCATCAACATGCTAAGGCTGGAACTTTGCCGCCACGAGCCCAAGAGTCTAGGGCGAGGGGTCCTGCCGAGAGAACAAGAAGTCAGAATGATGAGGAAGAAGCTGAATCCACCGATAGGTTTCCTGAGCCTCAAGAGAAGGAGCCCCCAATCCGAGAGCGGAGATGAGGGAAATAGCTAAAATTTTGGAACAACAGAACCAAGAAAGGGAAGAGGTGCACCATTATGTGATGAGATTAAAGTTGAAGCTCTAGATAGGGGGAGAAGATCCCACATCTCAAGACCTATGATGGAAATAGTGATTGTCGTGAACACCTCTTTTATGTGGATGGAATATTAACTCTACGTGGAGTCTTTGATAATGTGCAGGCCCACATATTCGTCACAACCCTGTCAGGAGCGGCACTAGATTGGTTCACAAGAATATCATTGGGTTCGATGACTAGCTACGAACAAATAAGGAAAAAGGTTTGAGAGTTAGTTCATGAGCCAGAAAATGACGCACATTAATCTGAATCACTTGAACTCGGTCAAGAAGGAAGACAAGGAAAGTCTAAAGGATTTTATGAAAAGATTCAATGAGGAGCTGCTTAAAGTGGATGAGCCAAGGGGCGAGCATATAGCCATCATACTTTTCAATGCGACTAAGCACAAGAGGTTCGCAGCTGCCCTTCTAGAGGAAGAGCCAAAAACCATTGAACATATTAATGAACTCACCTATAACACGGTCTATTGTGACGAGATGATGGCAACCAAGAACACTCATAGCTAGATGCAGAGTCGACCCACATGAAAGAAATGATGGAACCGAGACATAACTGACAGCCATGGCGACAAACCTCCTAGAAGATACACTCCCATGAAGAATGATATCCTAACGGTATTTTGCATCGCACAGAAAAAGGTTTTCAAAGATACACAGATGAAAAGTTTTCAAAGCAGTAGTGCAAGTACCACTGCCAAGGGGGCCATAACACATAGGATTGCAAAGAGCTCAAGGATGAGATATAAAGGCTTATCTGTGAAGATAAACTGGTAGAATATGTACGCAATCATAGAACATGGATGAGCCAGATGAGAGGGACATATCTCACTCACGACGGAAGGACAAACAGAAAGCTATTGAGGCTCATATCTCCCATAATAGCAGCATCGTCAACGCACCCACTAGGGGAATAATCATTATGATAAATGGAGGGCCTATGGGCACTGACTCCAGCAACGGACCAAAGAAGATTACTCGAGCCAAATAAGATTACTCCAGAGATAAGGGAGGACAGATACGTGGGTTTTTCCGCACTACTTGAGATTGGGGAATTGCTCGAAGAAGAAATCACTTTTACCAAGAAAGACCTGATGCATCTCACCCCACAGGTTATCCAAGTAGGTAAGCTAACTTGCCCCTCGTAGTTAAGCTTGCTATCGCTAACTATGGAGTTTCAAAAGTCCTCATTGACAATGGAAGCTCAGTGAATATGATATTATCTCGTGGCATTGGGTCAGAACTTGATTGAACGGACCGCAAAACCTCATAAGGGTTTCGAGGGGGGGCGGAAGGGGTTCCACTAAGATAGGTCATTTTGCCGACATCATTTGGGGAAGAGCCCTTGAAGAGAGCACTGAATGTCCAGTATTTACTTACAATGTGATAATTGACCGCGCAACACTCAACGCCATTCGAGATGTGGTATCTACCTACCACCAAAAAATGAAATTCCCAACTTTCGGAGGCAGAGACACTACAAGCCATTGCACGGGATGACCAAGCTATGAATGAGTAGCCGAATCAGTCCCCACAGTTTCATTTTCTATTTATACAGGAACAATTTACGTTTATGTCTGAACAGTTAAAGTTTCCCTAGAATTGCGCTTCTTAGACTAGCATGTAATTAAAACAGTAGGGGCTACGGTAGCTTGATTCCCATACTACGGGATACATAGGTGAATTATAATCTATTTGTTTCTTGGCCTTTATCTATCGTAAATCTTTTATCTCGGTAATGTGATTTGTCTCCTATACTATCTATATGATTACATGACATTCCTATCTCATGTCCAACGTGATATGACAGAAAACACCTTAACCGGTAGAAGAATATCTCTTATCCACCGTAACATGACAGAGAATACCTCAAACGGTAGAAGAATATCTCATATTCAACGTGATATGGCAAAAAATACCTTGAACGACAGGGGAATATCTCATATCCACTGTGATATGGTAGAGAATGCATTAAACGATAGACGAATATCTTCTATCCACCGCGATATACCAGGAAATACCTTAAATGGTAGACGATTATCTCCTATCCACCATGATATGGCAGAGAGTACCTTAAACGGTAGACAAATATCTCATATTCATCGTGATATGACAGAGTGTACCTTAAACGATAGGCAAATATCTTCTATCCACCGTGATATGTCAGAGAATACCTTAAATGGTAGATGATTATCTCCTATCCACCGCGATATGGCAGAGAATACCTTAAATGGTAGATGATTATCTCTTATCCCCCGCAGTATGGCCGAGAAAAACCTTTAATCGCATATTATTATCTCATATCCACCACAATATGGTTGGGAATACCTTAAATGGAAGACAAATGTCTCTTATCCATATGATATGGAAGAAAGTACCCTGATTTGACAATAGATCATTTTATATATGTGCGAGTCTTGGTTACAAGTGGATAGTCTGACAATACAACGAGTTTATCTCAAATCAGGCCTACATTATGTATCTCGTGTAGACTTGGTCCGGAACCTGTTGCTCGAGATCTGGGATAGGTCTTTGATATGACGTCGGTGATGATCCTCGATATGACGTCGATGATGGTCCTCGATATGACGTCGAGGATTGGTCCCGAAATGGCGTCGGTGACGATCTTCGATAGGATGTCGGTGACGATCCTCGATATGATGTCGAGGATGGCCCTCGATATAGGTGGCGGAATGCTAACGTGGACAAGACTATGCCCAATATCGATATCGGGTATGATATCGAATATCTCTATTCGATGTGATGCGGGGTGACCGAGGTCAGAATTGATTGCCTTTCTCGGTGTGCGGGGCAGGATATTTATAGGCGCGGCTGGCCTATATTGAATTCTATTTTCGACGTCACATCGAGATTGATCCCCGATATACTTGATCATGGGCCGCGGCCCAGAATGGGCCCAGCTGATAGAAACCTCCATATCATGTAGTCCCCCAATTTGGGGATTATTATCCTGGAGATAAGAATACGGAAATTTAGTTTTGAATTTTTGGGTTACCTGTACCCCACGTCCCCCTAGTTCGAAAGACGGAGATCGAAAATGTGGGGAGTGCACTTGGAACTAGTTTGTGCGGTTCCTCAGTGCAGTTACCGCATTGCACGAGTTCCTCGTTTGAACTATAAGTTGTAGTGTTGGTACAGTGAATTCACGTCGAAAATCAAATCGAATATTAGGTTCGATGTAATCCCCGATGTAGTGTGTTTAATGCTGTGGGCCCCTGCTTTTGTCTGTTATAAAAGTCGGTACATGCCTTGTCATCCCTCACTTATTTTATTCCCCCGTGTTGTCACTGTCGGGACTACATCGAATTTTACATCGGTAAATTTCCCCGATAACTTCTTCGATATATTTCTCGATATTGCTTTCGATATTCTGCACCTCTTTTGCAATAAGTCTCCTTAGTTGTTTTGTCGAAAGATGGTTCGTGATAAGAAATCTCCGAGGAATAAAAAACTTGTTGTATCGCCGCAGTATTGTGCAGCTGGCCCTGCTAGGCGGAATGCTTCCGTCGTGTCAGACGATGAATCTTCTGATTCTGAAAGTTCTGCGAGGGACGTGCATTAGATGACGGTTTGGTGCAAGTCTCCGGAATCTCCGCCAATCTAAGGTTACCCCGAGTTCCTCTTCATGAACGGAACTCTCGGTTCCCTGATAAGTATGTCGTAATGCAGTCAAATATTTATGGTGGGAGTGTTATTGTTGGAGATCGCACTGCCATAGTAGAAGGTATTCGGTTGGAAGAGGATATAATTAATGCTATGACCGTGGATCACGCTTCCCATCAACGTATGGCTGCCAACCCTCCCCGGGTCAAAGTGAATCTGCCACCAGCAGGCGCACCGGCTAACTATTGGCATCCTCGGGCTCGGGCTCGCTTTGAGGCATTGGCAGGGGGCTTGGGGAAAGTTCCCATTCTGACCCACAACATTTTGCGGTGTCGCCCGGTGCCGGGAGTGGAAAGCTTGATCCTGATGAAGAAAGTTGTGATGAGGTTCCCGTTGTGCCGGCCGCTCCGAGCTCGTCTGCTTCGGCCACAAAGCATGCTACGGCATCCCCTGGTAACATTGATACTGAGGGGCCATCTGTCAGTAGAGCACCATTGAGGGAAGATTACTCTTTTCTCTGTGGTCCTCTTTCGGAACGGTTAATTATGCGGATTGGGAATAACAATATCCGTGAAGAGGATGCTATTCGAGGCTTGGAAACTATTTATGGAAATATTGATCCTTTTGAATTGTGTTGGGATCTGGGGTGGATTTAGCACCACGCATATGTCTGATGCTGCTATATACAGTAAGGAGATTGCCCTGTTGTTTGTAGGCTGTTACTGATGTTCATACCCTCTTATTCGTTACTAATGATTATTCGGTTCTTTGGCAGTTTGGGCACACGTTCCATGAACTGTGCAGAGATTACATGTTGCTTGGGGAGGTGCAGACTCGTCACGATGCTTTGGTGAAAGAACTTTGTGCGATGATTGCGCATAGTGAAATTAGTCGTGATCGTGCTAACAGCCGGGCTCGTGCTGCTGAAACTCAGAAATGCATTGCCCGTGACGCAGCGTGGAAAGCATTGGTCGCTGAGGAAGAGATGAAAAAGATCAAGCTCAACGCCCTTGGATTAACGTTCAACTAAAATACACGTGGAAGAGATCAAAATCAAATCCACTCAAGTCAACCAAATTTTAAAATCATTTGTTTGAGAAAAGAATCAGAGGAATAAAGAGAGATTGCACCACAATTGTACTTTAAATTTACTCAAATTTATTTTGTAATCTTTTCTTGTCTTTTAATTTCCGAGATCAAGAATTTGTCGTTACAAATTTGGCACGCCCAGTGGGACCATCTCTACCTCTCATCTCTTTTCTAACAAGTCTCAAATTTGAAGTCACAAGAAGTAAGTGTTGCTCAACAATGGACAAGTCAATGGGGGCAACAAGCGGAGGCTCTTCGCAACCGATGATCAAAGATACACTCGCACTGGGGGCAAGACATGAAGCTAAAGAAGATAATCAAGCATCCTCACTAGAAGAGCCATTGCGAATCTCACAACTCAAGCTCAAAAACGTGAAGACTACTTGAATCACCTTCTCCAAAAGCTAGAGCACAAAGAAGGAGTTGAAAATTCTAAAGAAGTCACCAACAACATTGGAGTTCAAGGATGCATCAAGACTACAATCGCCGAATTTGAAGTCTCTCTTCATCTTCGAAAGCAAGAGCTCGGGGAAAGCGGCGATCAAAGCATGGCACATGAAAATGCCACTCAAGGAGTTGAAGCTCAAGAGTTTGATGAAGTTCTAAGTGAAAGAATCCAAGCCACGTCTCTTTTCCACAAGTCAAATTTCTCAAGGAAGGAAGAGCAAGGCGCCATGATGCACACAAAGTTTGCCAAGAAAAATATTCAAGATGTTGAAGTTGAAGAAAATTCTAAGTCTTCAAGCAAACAAATTCAAGTTTCCTCACAAGGCCTTGTCTCTGCCGATCAATTGAAAAAGCTCATTGAAGAAGTTGCAAATGATCATAGTGATCAACACAAGACTTCCAAATCTTACACGAAGCCTTATACTCAAAGGATAGAGCAATTGCAAATGCCGAAAAGCTATCAACCTCCGAATTTTCAAAGATTCGATGGGACTGGAGACCCAAGACAACATGTTGCTCACTTTATTGAGACGTGCAATAGTGCCGGCATTGATGGAGATCTTCTAGTCAAGCAGTTTGTTCGAACCTTAGAAGACTTTGCATTTGATTGGTACACCGATCTCGAGCCAAACTCCATTGACAATTGGCACGATCTACAAACCAAGTTCTTCAACCGCTTTTATAGCACTCGACGTACTGTGAGCATGATTGAACTTGCCAATTCTCATCAACAAGAAGACGAACCAGTGATTGAGTACATCAATAGGTGGAGAAGTCTATCCTTAAGTTGCAAAGAGAAACTGTCTGAAACTTCAGCCATGGAGATTTGCATTCAAGGGATGAATTGGAGTCTCTCTTACATATTTCAAGGAATCAAACCAAGAAACTTTGAAGAATTGGCAACGCGAGCGCATGACATAGAGACAAGTGTAAACTCTATTAAAGAAGAAAACTCAACTCATGGCCTTGATGTTGAAAGTGATGATACAGATGACGACGATGACAATGAAGAGGGCGCGCCGTCAAGTTTTGATCCAACCAATATGCTCCTTGATACGAGCTTAAACTATCTCAAATCCTCAAATTAAGTGGCAAAATATATACTCCTTGATAAGAGTATAAACTATCAACATACTCCTTGATAAGAGTATAAAATACCAACATTCTCCTTAACATGAGTATAAACTGTTTTCACTTTGAAGTCAAAGAAAATTCTTGGAAACCAAGTTTTAAAGCAAACAATTCGAAGTCCTCAAGTCTCCTAGATACGAGCCAAAAGGTCTGCATATCCTTCAAGTCTTCAAAACAAATGTGCAAGTCTCCTAGACACGAGTCAAAAGGTCTACAAATCCTTCAAATCTCCAAGTCTCCTAGACACGAGTCAAAAGGTCTACAAATCCTTCAAATCTCCAAGTCTCCTAGACACAAGCCAAAAGGTCTACAAATCCTTCAAGTTTCCAAGTCTCCTAGACACAAGCAAAATTGTCTACAAATTCTTGAAGCCAAAGCCTCCTAGATATGAGATAAAACTATCTACAAATGTCCAAATCAAATGCTCCATGGCGCACGAGCTTAAACTGCACGTTACTCCTGGCCCGCATGAGTAGAAACTGTGTACGGCACCCCCTTCAAATCAATCTTAATTTCTTTTGAACTACGTCATGACTTGATTCCTTCATTGGATACGTAGGCAGCTATAAGTTCATTCTTAGCCCAATCATATCATATTAAAAAAAATGCTCATGCAACATTCAAGTTAATTGATCCAATGATGAAGCTCACAAATGTTTTAAACTCATGAAGTGGATTTATGGTGGTTGAATTGAAGCACGAGAACAAGAAAAAGAAAGATGTCGAGACTTATCCACTCACTGATGCGTTTCAACACAAATCGTGAACAAGTCTCGAGGGGGCAATTTGTAGACACATTAATTTTGTGTCTAATTAAATTAAATGATGGTAACTCTTAAGATGCAAGAAATACAAAATATATTTTATTTAGTCTTAATATTTTGAGGGATTAAAATAAATATATTAATTAAATCTTAAGACAAGGAAATAATTGCTCATCAAATCTCAAGACATGGAAAGTCTTCTCCTCCAAGTCTCAATCTTCAAGAGATGGAAAGAATTCTCCACCAAATCTCAACACAAGGAAATAATTCCCCACCAAGTCTCAATCTTCAAGAGATGGAAAGAAGATTATCTTAGATCAAATCTTCCATATCAAGGAATTGTAGACGCGATCACAACCGTTCATCTCATCAGGAGATTCTAATTGAGATTCACTCCACAACTATAAATAGAGGTGGTCTTGAAGAAGAAAAACACACACACAAAATATTCACAAGTTGAAGAGGGAAAAGCTCTAAGTTTTTCGCTCCACCAAATTCATCCATCTTCAAGCGTCCTTCGCGGCATTCAAGACATTCTTCAACAATCTTCAAGGTGTCCTTCGTAAAGGACTCCTTTCAATCCGCTGTCAAGTCTTAATTCCATCCAAAAACCATTTTTGAAGAGTGCACTTCTGCCGAGGAAGATCAAACTCCAAAAGGTTCAACAAATCTGAAACCAAGTCCATATCGTTCTTCATTCATCTTCAAGTCAAAAATCCGTTTAATCTGAGATCAAGTCCTAAGACCCTCGAAAAACCGTTTTTGAAGATTGAAGTCCATTCAAGAAGATCAAAACCCAACAAAACTGAAGAACTGAAGACGAAGATCATACTAATCTTCATCAACCTTCAAGTCAAATTCCAAATCAAATTTCCGTTCGATCCGAGATCAAGCCGTCAAGCCCTCGAATCAACGTTTGTCAAATATCCAAGTATTTTGAAGATCAAGATTACTCCAAAGAAGATTGACATCCAAAAAGTTCAAGACGAAGATCAAATTGTTCGTCGCAAATATCAAGTCAAGTAGATCGTCAATTCAAGATCAAGCTCAACGCCCTTGGATTAACGTTCAACTCAAATACACGTGGAAGAGATCAAAATCAAATCCACTCAAGTCAACCAAATTTTAAAATCATTTGTTTGAGAAAAGAATCAGAGGAATAAAGAGAGATTGCACCACAATTGTACTTTAAATTTACTCAAATTTATTTTGTAATCTTTTCTTGTCTTTTAATTTCAGAGATCAAGAATTTGTCGTTACAGCTACCGTTTTATAATCAACCCCGTTATCACACGGAGTATTTTTCCCGTGGGTAGGGGGCATCCCGTTATCACAGGGAACCCGCTACCGTTGAGATGTTTATGATCGACCCCGTTATCACAGGGGATATTTTTGTTGTGGGTGAGCCTTTCCTTTGTCTTTTTGACTATGTCTCTTGGTGATTCTGTCGTCGTTGAATATGGACGTCATTGAGCCCTGCAAAACATCATAGACAAGAAAAATTTTCGACATAAAAGCTAATACGAAAGCACGAAATGACGTGCATGTGTTATTTGAGGGATGTTCCCTCAATCTGGGAATATCTGTTTTACACTAGAAATAGTGTTTCCATAGTGTTCTATCATGCATGTTGTACCTGTTTGTACCTGTTGTACCTGTTTGAATAGAAAATATAGAATAATCTGGGGCAATGCCCCCTGAATCACCATTTTAATATACTATATGTCCTTTTCAGACATAGTAATGGGCGATCCTTTGAGCCATGTACCTGTAAGAGGGAGATGTGTTAAACATATATCTAGGGGAACATTCCCCAATTGTTCGTGCAATTCTATGCACTTCTGCAATGTTCGCTTAGGACATATCCATGCATCGAACATAAGATTGTGCCAAGCAACAAATAAAAAAGGTAATAAAGGATAACGGTCGAGGGCTGGGTAACCCAACCCGCCTACGTATCATGTTGCATGGGGAATCAGACCGGCGTAGTTCCCCTTGGATCGGCCCCGTTATCGCATGGACTTTTTCTTGGATTGGCCCCGTTACCACAGGGACTTTTTCGAATCGACCCCGTTATCACAGGGGAATTTTCTTGGATTGGCCCTGTTATCACATGGACTTTTTTGAATCGACCCCGTTATCATAGGATATTTTTCTTGGATTGGCTCTGTTATCACAAGGAGTTTTTTGAATCGACCACGTTATCACAGGGGATTTTTCTTGGATTGCCCCGTTATCACATGGACTTTTTTGAATCGACCCCGTTATCACAGGGGATTTTTCTTGGATTGGCCCCGTTATCACAGGGACTTTTTTTTTTTTGAATCGACCCCATTATCCCAGGGGGTTTTGCTTTTATAGACGACCCGGTACCGCTCTCGGGCAGGAGCCTTCCTCCTTATCATGATAGTTTTAATGATAGATTGGTGCTAAACCGTATCCGGTTGCCTACGTATCCCGTGCAGGGAATCAAGCCTCGCGTAGTTCTTTACATTGTTAATAGTGATTTAAATGCTGAATCCCTCAAGAATAAAAATGCCTGAGGTGTTGCACGTTCCATGGCCTGGGAAGGGGATCGTCGTGCATGTCATCGAGATAATAATAGCCTTTCGCGTTGGCGTGGGTGACCCTGTAGGGTCCCTCCCAATTAGCTTGTAGCTTCCCCACGTGCTTACTTGCTTTCACACTTTTCAGCACCAAGTCACCCACTTGAAAGCTCCGGAGATGTACTCGTTTATCGAAACTTTTGGCCATTGCAGCTTTGAAGGCCACCGTCCGTTGGTAAGCTTGCTCTCTTGTGGAACCAATCATTTCTAAGTCCATTTTTCGCAGTCGTGCAGCGTGCTGCGGGTCATACTCGGCAATTCTGTATGTTGGCATGCCAATCTCAACTGGGACTACCACCTCGGACCCGTATATTAGAGTAAACGGTGCCTCTCATGTGGATGTTCTAGGTGTAGTCCTATATGCCCATAGAATACCTGGCAGTTCGTCGATCCAACTTCTTCCGGTGGCGTGTAGTCGCTGTTCCAAATATTGTTTAAGAGTCTTGTTGGTGGACTCCACTTGTCCATTTGCATGTGGGTGGGATACCACAGCAAAATGCTGGGATATTTTTAAACCTTTGCACCATGCGACCATTGTCTTCCCTCTGAACTAGGTACCATTGTCCGATACCAGAACTCGGGGTAGTCCAAAGCGACATACGATGTTCTTCCAGACAAAGTCTATCGTATTTTTCTCCGTGATGTGCATTAAAGCTTCGGCCTCCACCCATTTCGTAAAGTATTCTACCGCTACCAAGAGAAATTTCTTCTGACCTCTAGCCATTGGTAGCGGACCGACTATATCGATTCCCCACTGATCAAATGGGCAAGTGATCTCTAGGGGCTGCATCAGTACAGCTGGCATGTGTACTAGTTTGGCTTGGTACTGGCAACTCTCACAGTTGCGGCAGTACAGGGTGGCGTCATGTCGTACCGTTGGCCAAAAATATCCCTATCTTAATATTTTCTGGGCTAACGCCCTCCCTTCTGAATGATTTCCGCAACTACCCGCGTGTATCTCCTTCAGTATGTACTGTGCGTCCATCGGTGATACGCATCTCAGCAGCGGGCCTTAAAAAGATCTCTTATAGAGTTCGCCCTGGTAAATGGTAAACCTGTATGCCTTGTGCTTCAGTCGTCTTTGGGCGTTAAGGTCGACTGGGAGGGTTCTATTTGTGAGGTAACCATAAATATCTCATCCTTCCAACATGGCGTACTTGCGATAGGAAAAATAAATTCCACGTCGGCACATTTTTTGTTGGCTTTTGTCACCCCGATCGCAGGCCTAGAGGTGGTCAGCAAAGTCACGCGTTTTCCCACAAAGATGTCAGAGGAACTAGCGAATTTGGATAAAGCGTCGGCCTTTGCATTTTCCGATCGAGGTATTTGTGTCAGATTGAATGTAGTGAACTCGACCGCCAATTCTTTCAATTTTGCCAGATATAAAACCATGGTTTCCTGCTTTGCTTCGAAGAATCCCGAGAAATGGTTAGCCATTAACTACGAATTCGTGAAAACTTCCAAATGATCCGAACAGAGGGTCTTAGCCATTCTGATTCCCGCTAGGACTGCCTCATACTCCGCCTCGTTGTTCGTTATAGGGAAGTTCAGACTGATAGCGAAATCAATCTCCCTACGATCTGGGGACACCAGGTGAATTCCTGCTCCCCCGCTGTTTCATGTGGAGGAGCCATCCACTTGAGGTAGCCACGCTGCGGGTTTCGAGCTGGGACAAGGGTCCTGGCTTATAGGAAATATATGGTGTCACGAATGGTCCAAGCTGTTACCTAATGCCTCTGCCATAAAATCGGCTAGCACTTGTGCCTTAATGGACGTACGGGGACGGTACTCGATTCCAAATTCTCCCAATTCTCTGGCCCATTTTACCAACCTCCCCGAGGTATCAGGGTTGGTCATGATCTGGCGGAGTGGTTTGTCTGTCATGACCACTACTGGGTGTGCTTGGAAATAAGGTTTCAACTTACGAGCCGTCATGATGACAGCCAAGGCAAATAGTTCAATTTGCAGATAATTCTTTTCTGCTCCGGGAAGAACACGGCTGACGTAATGAACTGGAGATTGCTTTCCGTTTGCTTCTTTCACTAATACTGTGCTAATGGCGTTGGCGGAGACCGCCAGATATAGATAGAGCGTCTCGCCTGGATCTGGTTTCGCCAGGAGTAGTGGTGCCACCAGATACTCCTTGAACTGTTGGAACGCTCTCTTGCATTCTTCGGTCCACTGGAAGTCCTTGGCCTTCTTCAAGATTTTGAAGAAAGGAAGACTCCGCTCTGCTGAGGTAGCGATAAAGCGTCCCAAGGCCGTTATACGTCCCAAAAGGCACTGCACATCCTGTACTGAGCGTGGGGAGGCGAGATTCAACACGGCCTCTATCTTGTCTGGGTTGGCTTCAATTCCGCGCTCGTTAACCATGTATCCCAGAAATTTTCCTGTTGCCACTCCGAAGGTGCATTTCTTGGGGTTGAGCTTCATCCCATAGTTTCTCATAATGGGAAATGATTCCTCCAGATGCTCAACGTGATCCTGTGCCCTCAAACTTTTGATCAAAATGTCATCCACATATACCTCCATCGACTTTCCTATCAGGCTGTAAAACATCTTCGCCACCAACCTTTGGAACGTCGCTCCGGCGTTCCTCAGACCCAAAGGCATTACACGATAACAGTATACGCCCATGTCCGTAACAAAGGTTGTTTTCGATTGATCCTCTGTTACCATAAAAATCTGGTGGAACCCGCTCTTGGCATCCATGAAACTAAATAAGGCGCACCCAGCTGTTGAATCTACTAGAAGGTCGATCCTTGGCATTGGAAAAGGATCCCGCGGGCAATGCTTGTTCAAATCTTTATAATCCACACACATTCTCCACTCTGCTTCTTTCTTCAGCACCAGGACGATATTGCTGAGCCACTCTGAATAGCGCAATTCGTAAATATGCCCTGCTTTAAGCTTTTCCACAACCTCCTTCTCTGCTGCCTCGCTCTTCTCCTTGCTAAATGTCCTTTTCTTCTATCGTATCGGTTTGGCCCGTGGATCAACATTCAGCTTATGCTCTATAATCTTCGGGTCGATCCCGATCAAGTCAGAATCACTCCAGGCAAATATATCGAGATTTCTTCTTAAGCATTCAATCAATGCCTTCCGAATATCAGGTGGTATTGTACCTCCTATCCTCAACGTGTGCTCCGGTTGTCCCGGGTCAATCTCTATTGTGATAAACTCTTCGGCCGGCTCCATTCTTGGTTCACCCTGATAAGGAATGATCGGCCTTTCCATCTCGGTGCGTTGCGCCCCATTATCAAGCCTCGACCTCTTGCCAGTCTTCATCACATTGGGATCTGTCTTGTTCAGTTCCTGCCCTTCAATACTTCGATGCCTCTTTCCTGCCATCTTGTCTGACGATCCCCCGATTTAGAGAACCTTGGTTCCCACAGACGGCGCCACAGATTTGACAATAGATCGTTTTATATATGTGCGAGTCTCGGTTACAAGTGGATAGTCTGGCAATACAACGAGTCTATCTCAAATCAGGCCTACATTATGTATCTCGTGTAGACTTGGTCCAGAACCTGTTGCTCTAGATCGAGGATAGGTCTTTGTTGCTCGAGATCAGGGATAGGTCTTTGATATGACGTCGGTGATGATCCTCGATATGACGTCGGATATGGTCCTCGATATGACGTCGAGGATTGATCCCAAAATGGCATCGGTGACGATCTTCGATAGGACGTCGGTGACGATCCTCGATATGATGTCGAGGATGGCCCTCGATATAGGTGGCGGAATGCTGACGTGGACAAGACTATGCCCAATATCGATATCGGGTATGATATCGAATATCTCTATTCGATGTGATGCGGGGTGACTGACGCCAGAATTGATTGCCTTTCTCGGTGTGCGGGGCGGGATATTTATAGACGCGGCTGGCCTATATCGAATTCAATTTTCGACGTCACATCGGGATTGATCCCCGATATACTTGATCATGGACCGCGGCCCAGAATGGGCCCAGATGCTAGAAACCTCCATATCATACCCTCACCAGTAGACTTTTATCTTATATCCACCAAGATGTGAAAAAGAATACCTTAACTCGTAAACCGAAGTCCCTTATCGAAAGAGAGATGGGACACCACGTAAGAGGTGAAAGAGTATACCACTCACCAAGAGAGTGCAATAAACATAAAATTTTCACAAAATAACATAATGGCGAGAGCCATAAATGGCATAATTACCGCCACTTATCAAAAATAATACCAATATAAGAAAGTAAACGCAAAAATTTAGTCAAACAACAATGTAACAGAAATCTCATCGACATAGCCGTCGATCATACATGAGTACAATTATTCATGATATAACAAATAGAACCAAAAGGGTGACGCAACACCCTAATAAGCACTTCACATTCCGGTATAAAGAGGGGCACCGATCATCCCAATCTTGATAAGACTCTTGATAAGAGATTTATTATAGCGATTTAAGTACCTCATTTCCTAGGCTTTTGTAAAATCCTTGTAGCAATTCTACTTGTTTTAATATTGTTTCGTTGGTTTTGTAGTTTGAGTCGAGTCGGAGTAAAATGATGCTTATTTGGAGGATTTCAACACTTTTTGGTAACAAAAGATAGTAGAGCTACGACGCTACTAACCACGCTACTAAAGGGACCAGAAAACAGAATGCAGGGCAAAGAAAAACTATAAAAGGAGGCGACCTTCAACAGATAGGGTACTATTTTTAGTAGCCACAAAACACCACTTACAAGAGCATTCTAGGGCTAGATGAGTAGAAATTCTACCGTTTGTAGCACTACAATCATAGTTGAAAGAGAAAGGTGAATAAGAGGAGACCATCAGACAACAATCAGAGTAGAGGAAAGCAGCGAGAAAATAAGGAGTTCAATCTTTTCTTTTCCTTATTTGAATAATCTATGATGAATTGTTGTGACTTGAATATGACTATGAGTAGATAATCCTCCCAGTATCTGAGGGAGGTTGTAGTTAATCTCATATGGATGCACCTTGAACCTATGTTTATTGATGACTTCATTTTGTTGGATATTATTTGTTGCTTATGTCACTTGGTTTGTTTGATGCAAGTGTTTCTATGAGGCATAGTGGTGACATTGAATAACCTTGTATTACGTTGAATTACGCATAGGAGATTGTTGATGCAACACTAGCATAGTAGATCAGACAGACAAATCTTTAGAACTTCGACTTTAGCGTGTTCGTGGAATCTAAATCATAATTGGTAACTCTAATTCACTTCTAAAACACTGTATGGATCATATGACATGGTGAACTTCTGGTGAGGGGAAAGTGCTTAACCACCTGACATCATTAGGGATTAGAGAGTTTTTTAGTACTTCGAAAGGTGGCTAATTTACTACATCAACTTGAAAAGAAATAACCATCAATAAATAACGTCTTGCATAGGAGTCGTGTGTAATTTGTTTATGAAATACATGCATCTGAGATTAATAAAATCCACCTCTTAGATATTTTTTACTCAATCTATTTCACAGCCTTAGATAACTATCAATCAATCAATCAATTAAATTTTAATTTAGTTAGTTAGTTTAGTTTTAGTTCTTTTATAAATCTTTCCAATTGCAATCTTTAGTTAATCTTACTTCAATATTTTAGTTTAGATCTTTAGTTCTTAGTTAGTTAACTAATATATTTTTGTCTTTATTTATTTCTTCAACAATGAAAGTAAAAAGAAAATAAAATAAATTCATTAAGTGTGCAACAATATAATTACTAGAATTACAAACATCTATCCTCTTGGGATTCGATACTCGGTTAGTAACTATACTTTCCATTTTAGTATTACTTGACTCGTATACTTGCAATAGATTGTGTATTTAGATAATATTAGAACACATATATAATACGCATAAACTCTCGTTATTGAGAAGAGGAGAAAACACATTTGGCTCCGTCTCATCATCCAATTAAGAATCCGACATGGGGATGTATATCGGGTCCCAAGTTCACGTCCAACTGTTTGGTGTCGAAGCCCCCTACGAACCCGTTAAGAGTTTCGATTTACCCAATGCGGGTATCCTTAGCCTCCTCCTGGTCTTTGTAGGATGCGCATCACATTGATGTCCTTGTACGTCCCGCTGAGCATGAACTGTGTGGCAATTTACAACTTGATCTCAGGCGACGAATCCTATTAAAACAATTAGAATAATAATATAGAAGAACAAACTTAACTCCGTCTGGATTTGGCACAACCCTACTTCATATGTATGTATGCTATTAGAAGTGGATAATAGATAGTCACCTCGAAACGCAATGCTCAACGGGCATCGACAAACTCTTGTTCTCGACGCTCTTTGTCCTCCTTGAGATTTTACACCTCGAGCTCGGAGACTTCTTATCCTTTTTGTCCCGACGGCGACCACCTTAGTTTGCGCCAACTCTTCCTTAACCTTCCTCACCTTCTTGCAAGCTGAGCGGACATACTACTAAGAGTCCTTCAATTGACCTAAGGCATGCTCCTTCTCCATAGAGGAAACCCGAGCAGCGGATGGGTCAAAGCTAGACAATTGCTCAATCTACTTCTCGAGCTTGGCAACGGTATCAACTTTGTCTGCCTCCGTGTTAATCACAACTTCACGTTAGTGAACAAGAATTTGCCAACCTGCGCACACCCACACATGGAATAAATCATCCTAAAGATTTCAACGACCAAAGTTAAATAGCACTATCTCGATAAGCAGATAAAATATAAGAAGATGACACTTACAACTTGAAAGATATGAATTTCTTGTCGCAAAACATGCGCTCGCTCTTGTTCACCTGCGATGAAATCCTTCGCCAAAGTAGAAAAGAGTTCCCTGACAGAATAAGCACACACACATATACACGCATATATGAATGCAAAAATGCATGATGATATCTACTACTAGAGTTATACCCAGACTATGTGGACCATCGTACGGCTTTAGGCGATAGGCCACCAGCTATCACAACTATATCCTGAGTCATGAAGGTCAGGTCAAACTCGTGACTAACTAGGGTCTTTATAAAGCTCTCCCCCCAAGTCGGAGCACCCACCCCTGATGGGATCCAAATGCCTTGGCCTTAGAACACACACGCGGAAGATAGCTAAACTCTCTAGAAATCTTTTCCCTCACATAAAAATATGCTTTCTTCTCACGTGACCCATAGCTGGTCTGTGTACCCCCCCAAGAACCTATAACCTGGATTGACCCTCAAAAAGTAAAATGTTATTCTCGCTAACTTCCAGAACTCGTTGACGCCGCAAGGGGCTCCGAAGGCCTTCATCACCAAGATGAATGCAACCAATACCCCGAATGAGTTTGGTGATAGCTGTGCCAAGCAAACACCCATGCTACTTAACAACGCGCTAAGTAGCGGACTAAGGGAGAACCGCAAACCGTTAAATAAATGCTTTGCATTAACGATAATCCAACTCTCCAGTGAGTTGTGCATAGTTGTCGTAATAATACTTTGGCATGTGGGGAACACTCGATACCATATCTTGGTACTTTTATGGTGTCTTGTAACGTTTGGTCTCACCCTCCCCGTCAAGGCCAAAATCGTTCTCCTTAGGGGCATCATCGAAAACATCTTCCTCCTCTCCCTCCTCTTTCATGTACCTATCTCCTATCATGTATTGTGATGGGTCCCACATTTTAGTATCATAATCAACCAAGGGCACATAACCTAAACCATGAAGGGATCTCTCATGAGACTCCCCAGGTTCACCTCGGTGAACCGCGACCGCACTCTTGGAGCCCGCGTTAGAACTTCCTTGCTAAGACATTGTTCTAGCAAATACAACAAAAACTCCTTTAAACTTACACACTTAAAACGAAAACCTATGAGTTCGACGAATTTCGACTGAAATTCTAAAAACCCCACCTTTTTGTATTAGATGTACGTACACGTTTGCGCTACAAAACCTGAAAAAACACAAACTTTAATAAGCAAAAAATCGGTCTAAAACATATAAAATTCCCTAAGTATAGACATCGAATTTTCAATTTTCCATATCGAAACTAGTCCATCGATGTAAGTGCTATGTTGAAATTATACTCAAACTCGAGTTAAAATTTGAACCCGATATAACTACACATTGAGGATACGATAATTAAAATACAAAATTTGATATCGGAGGAAAATTCGACGTACCTTTGCCGAAAACAGAAAACTCTCGCTAAAAGACAAATGCTTTCTCTCTCCTCCTTTCCCATATTTATAGAGGTCCCACGCATAATAAATACATTAATTAAAGACCTTTAGATTTGTATATCGGACCGTCGTGATATTTGATATCAATTTCATACTCGATATCTACATGCCCGATATTCGCACTTTCGATATACATTATACTCGATATCTTGCATTTTCGACATACATCATACCCGATATTAGGCGTGTTCATGGCTCAGTTTTTCAACCATTGGTTCGGTTTTCAAAGGACTTTAATTTTTGGTTAGCCTAAAAACGATAACCAATAACCGAACCAATAAAGTGATTTGGTTTTCGATTAAAAACATTTGGTTTTGGTTATGATTTCGAGTTAACCAATCACCTACTATTTCAAAGGAAAAAAAATATTTCCACACAATTAATAAATATATAAAATTCTTTTAAAAAATTAAATAAATATAATTTAAAAAATCAAATTAACAACGTATTTCGCATTAATATTACAAACTCGTCTATTAATAAAAAGAAAGCCATGTCCAAAACATATCACACATATATTTTAAAAGCACATGTCTTATAATTCAGTACTTAACCATCCACAATAATTTGTAACACTTATTCTACAATTCATTCATCATAACTAGTTAAACGTACTCAAATATTCGTTCGTGAGTGTATAACATGCATATTTAACAAACCATCCATCAATTCATAAAAGATCATAGTCAGACATTATTATTTTGCTTTGAAATGGGTGATATTCGATTTACTTGGATTAACCAGAGTTCGATTTTAAAAGATCTTGATTATTTTTAAACTCCAAAAGCCATAACCGAAAATCGAACCAAATCCATAATTTCGGTTATGGTTCGATCTAAAATTCCGGTTAACTTATGGTTTCTTAGGTTGGACCGAACCGTGAACACCCATACCCAATATCTTATACTTTCGATGTATATTACATTCGACATCCGCACAAATTCGATGTATACAAATTTCGATGTCGAAGCCCTTCGATCGTGTCACATGGGAAACAAATACAAAAGCTATTTATGACATGGTCAAAGTGACAGTTTACATCCCTGACTCAGCTCCAGACAATTTTCATATTAGGAGAACAACTCGCGCAATCAAATATAAAAATTTACATCTCGCTTCGAGTCTGAAATATAAACTAGTGGGACATGGAGTACCAACACTATAGTTTACGAGCTATCATCGACAATGATAAATTCTAGACTAGGGGGATATAGGGTACCAACACTATAGTTTACAAGCTATCATCTACAATGATAACTTATAAACATGGGGACTACATGATATAGGCCTTTCTAGCTACCCAATAGGTCGGCCCAATAAGCAATTGGGCCAAGCCCAAAGAGCTCGCGAGCCCGCCGCATGTCGAGCATCCACATTTGATATGCCTTATATATCGAATATGCACATTCGATATGGTACGGCATTCTAGAAATCCCGGGAGCTATAAATATCCCCCGCTTTGCATTCCTAAAAAAGCTCATTAATGGCTCTGCACTATTCACACATCGATATTGAATCTCTCACATTCGATGTACTTCCTTACTCGATATGGAGATGATACTCGACGTCTCTTGAGCCCGACATCCGCTTTGCCCGACATACGAGTTACCTGGTGTCCACATTGCCCGATATCCACGTTGCTTGATATCCGCATTCCCCGATATTGGTCATATTCGTTATCTACCATATTCGACATATGACAGATCGGATGTCTCAGATCCTCGACGTGCTTGCATTGCTTTCCTTGGTGTTCCGAACGAAGTTAGTGTAGACACTTGTATAAGTTATGAATTGACATAGTTTATAATAGGTTCATGGTTATACTTATAATGTCGCTTTTCGTTTATAGCCTACGAACTTGTACCAAATTGGAGAGTGAGCTACACATAAAGGAAAATATGCCAATACTTAATCCCCACCCACACACACACACATAATAATACATAGGTTGGACTTATTTGTCAATCGGTTAACGGCACATTTGGATGCCCTTAATAGGGCATATTAATTAAATTATGTGAGTGTATACCATATTTGGTTGGCAAATAAAAGGTGGTGGTGGCCCTAAATAAGTTGCATTTTTGAAGCATTTCCCCATATAACTAATCTCACCTTCCCCCCTATGATAATTTAAACCCACAACAACTCACAATAACCCCCAAGTAAAATACCGTTTCTGCCCTTACTTTATCAGAAATTATTTTGGGGGTACTCAACTTAAGGGTAGTTTTAGTAATTCATGAATATTGTGTACATTTGTATGTGGAACTAAACATGGATTTAAGTCAGATTAAGGTTGTAAATTGGGAGAATATTTTGCAACCAAACGTAAGGTTATTTCGTTTATTTTACTTTAATCATGAGACTCAATTATGGTGATTTTGTGCTCATGTGGCATCCAAATGTGAGGTAAAGTTATTATTGACACAAGAGTATTGCTAATAAAAATGAGTATTCCATTTTATTTTAAAATTCGTTTTCCTTTTACATGGATAACTATTATCGACACCTCGATTTGATCGTCATAACTCACATTATTTTTTTTCTTGTCACAAAAAAATGAAATTTAGCCTAGGATGCACGGATACTCAAAAAAAATGTTCGGTCAGCTCCAGATACGTATCGGACACGGATACGTGTCGGATACGTGCGGGATACGTATCCGATACGCCAGCTGGAGTATCCTAAATTAAAATTAATTAAAAAATATGGATACGAGTATCGGATACTACTCTCTTGAAGAGTACCCGATACGTATCGGGGCCAATTTATAATTTTCTCAAATATATAGTTGTCTAACATAATAAACTTACAATTAAAATACAAAATTGCAATTTCCATCGAAATATACTTGTGAAGTCGTGTTACCTTCATCATTTTGAACAAAACAAAAAAAAAAGAAAAAAATTTATTATTTATTAATATTAAATATTGAGCTTTTATGAATTGCTTATGTATATGATATAATATATTATTTGACTTTTTTTTAGTTATATATTTATATAATTATTATTTATTAATATTAAATATTCGAAATATCTTACACGTATCGTATCTTGTAATTTAAAAAAAAAAATCGTATTCACGTATCTGTGCAATCTTGAATTTAGCCCTCTCTAGGTACCAGTGGAAGGTGTAGATACAAACTTATTGACTTTGGGGTCCCTATGAGGCCACGTCATCATTTAAACAAAATATTACTAAATGCCATTTAACTTATTTAACCCAAGTTCTTTTAAGGATCATCTTCCTTTTATAAAATTTTCTCTTCTTTTACTGCCTCACGTACCCGTTCACAGAAGAAAAAAAAAAAAAAAAGGACAACTCAGAAAGATGTCATTCAACCCTCTCCACATCTCCAAGTGCAAGAGTTCAAGAAGAAAACCTCAAAATAAGGCCTTGGCAATAATCTTTTTCCAATATAAATACAATAATAAATTAGGCACTATGAACTGAATCGAACAAAATAATCATAGTATGTTAAGATTAATGTTTGTAATCATGTTTTCAATTAAAGCACAAAAGATAGAATAAATTGATTAGATTGCGCATAGTTTTGATTTCTAATTTGTGGTTTTTTGTTTGGTGTTAAAAAAATCATGGAGAAAAATAGAAACGAAGAAAAAAGAATTCTTGAAGGATGTGATAGTTAAGTAAATGCTCTGCTGCAATTTCATATGATGAATGGAAGCCAAGCCATCTCCATCTTTTGGAAGTTCCTTTTTCTTCATCAGTCACGGTGCCGGCGGGAGGCGTGGCGCCGGAGAAATATGCGGTGGTGCGGAAAAGCTAGAAAGTTTTAATCTATATATTCATACAACCGCCATAGATCTCTAGTTATAAGATGCGCTGCTACAGTAATTGGTGTATTTCTTAGTTGTCCATATATTGTCTTTTCTTCTGTGAAAGGTACTTTTTGTGGCAGTAGAATTAAGAAAGAGAAACTTTTATGAAAATGAAGATGAACTTGTAAAAGATAAATAAGTTAAAAAGGCATTTAGTAATATTTTGTTTAAATGATGACGTGGCCTCATAGGGATCGCAAGGGACTATAAGTTTGTCTGTACACCTGGTCCGCGTAAGTATTTTTTCATAAGTAAAAAGTAAGTAAGCACAAAAACAACTGTTTAGTACTTTCCGAAAAAAGGCAGAAACAAGTAGAATAAAACTCGGGTGACCGGCCCTGCTTACATATTATATTCAGAAAGAGAAATCAACAAAGATATATATTGCTTATGCGTGTGTACAACAACAGGAAAAAGGAAAATGAAAGCAGAGAGTGTGTGCAGATATACTTCATCATATCGCTATTGCATAATTTTCTCAAGTAGGGTTTGTAGAGAAAAAAACACTCAAAAAGGGGCAGCACAAGAACTGAAAAAAATGGAGGGTGGCAATAGTAGTAGTCTGATGGCCGCTTTTGATGATCATCACATCAACAATTTTGGGTTTTTTCCTAATAGTAATATTAGTACTAGTACCATGATGATGATGATGCCTTCTTGTTCACAATCACCTAATGATACTACTTCATTTCTCCCTCCAATTCCATTCACAAATCATCATCATCATCAAAGTGACCCAATTAACAATAAGAGCCCCATGATCATGTACCAAGAAGAAAATCACCACAACAACAACAACACAATTACTAGCACCGGTTATTACTTCATGAACAGCAACGCTGATGACTCCTCTCTTAAGGCCAAGATCATGTCTCATCCTCATTACCACCGACTACTCGCCGCCTATGTTAATTGTCAAAAGGTAACATTTATTTATCCATAAACCCTTTAAAAAGTACCAAGACAAATTTAATAACATCAAAATTGTAGAACTGATCTGATGTGGATTTTTGGCTATACGACGAACAGATAGGGGCACCGGATGAGGTGGTGGAGAGGCTAGAAGAAGCGGCTGCGATGTGCCGTAGCCACGGGTTGCAAGGTTCGATCTGCGTGGGGGAAGATCCGTCGTTGGATCAATTCATGGAGGCTTACTCTGAAATGTTGACCAAATATGAGCAAGAGCTCTCCAAACCCTTGAAAGAAGCAATGCTTTTCTTTTCAAGAATTGAGTCACAGTTCAAAGCCATCGCTCTTTCTCATCCCTCTCCTGCAGCTACAGGTTATTACAAGAAATATATGCATATATATATATATATATAATGATTTTCTGCATGTGCATGTTGCTATGATCATGGATATATTTGCTTATATGTTAGACTATTTGATGTGGTGTTAATTTCCAGATATATAGATGCGGTTACCTCCATTTTTTAATGGCTTTCTCTGTCTTCCACATTTATCTTCTGTGCAATCTTACTTCCTTTTTATATTTTAAAATTATGTAAGCACAACAAATCAAATCTCCCTACAACAAATCAAATCTCCCTTTTTCTGTTTTTGATATTATATTGTTTATAAATGGTAGCCTGGTCTAATCATTTTTAAAGTAACTAAAGAGTTTCCAATGTTCTTTGCATACTATTGTGCAAGTCTGAGTTATGTAATCATGTTACGAAATGGAGGTGTTTGTAGGATATATAGTAAAATAGAATGATATCCTACTGTGTTTCCGAAAGTGTATAATGTAAAACTCCTCTCCAACTTTAGTAGATTTTATTTCTCAAACGTTTCATAGTTGCAAGTTGTAACAAACTTCACTCACACCTATTAATTATGGTACATATATTTTTCGTTGTGGATATGATCTCTAGAAAACTTACATCTCAATGGATATTTTTGCACACATTCTAGAAATTTATATTTCATTGGAGGTCTTTGCTTCATAAGCCGACACTTGTTGGTCTAATCTAGAAATGTAAGAAAATTCGACATAGCATACTTCAGTAAATTGTTATTCGATCTCTTTTGTATCTATTAGGAGTGATCTTTAATAACATAAACTATTGATTGAAAGATTATCTTTTTGTTCCTTGCTTCTAAGCTCAAATCACTTATTATACATATTTGCAGCTCGTGGCGAGGCACTGTATAGAAATGGGTCGTCAGAAGAAGAAATCGACGTGAACAACAGTATGATAGACCCTCAAGCAGAAGATGTCGAATTGAAAGGTCAGCTATTCCGAAAATACAGCGGGTACTTGGGCAGCCTCAAACAAGAATTCATGAAGAAAAGGAAGAAGGGGAAACTGCCTAAAGAAGCAAGGCAACAATTACTAGACTGGTGGAGCCGCCATTACAAGTGGCCATATCCTTCGGTATGTCTATAAATATGCCCATATATCACCTTATAAATTTGTTTATTAGCGGACTCCTTATCGATATAAGATTACTGGCTTTTATAGTCTTAATTTATGAACTATTTGCTGCTTCATATGCTTCTCATATATATTTGATGGTATTTTTAACTATCATGTTCTATTTGAGTTTCATTTTCTTGAATTGCATAGTGACTGTAATGCACTTTTGATTTTTTTTCCATAATACGCAATATCTAATAAAAAGTTAAAGATGACCACACCGTGGCGATTACCTAAACTACGACTATCTAATGGAGTGCTTAAAGAGTAATAAGCTTAGATATGATGAGGATCTTGAGTAATATGTCATTTTAATATTTTTTTTGACGAGTTATTAGCCTAATTCGATTGGTGTTAATGACCAAAATCCACACTATGCCATGAAGCACAGCCAATTTTGCCCAAACCTTGTTTGTCGCAATCTCTTGCTCTCTAAAGCTTAGGTTTTCTATTCCTTTTGTTGGAGAGAGTATTATGTTATAGTAGTTATCCCATATTGTCTTAGTTTTTATTTCTTTTTGGAATATAGTATTTAATGCACTAGAAACCCTTTGAAATATGAGGTGAGATTCAATAAAGTACTATTGAAGTCCTCTCATTTTTGTGATTGTTCATCTCTCCTATATGCTTCCATACGTTGTTCCAAAAGATTAAATTTGGAACTTAGTCGAGTAACATACGCCTTTCTCTACAATCAATTACAAAAGACTTCTTCGTCGTGATATATATAAGTATTCAAAATTAATACATTTAAGCGTGCAATTGATTAAACAGGAGTCACAGAAGCTGGCGTTGGCGGAATCAACGGGGCTCGACCAGAAGCAAATAAACAACTGGTTCATTAACCAAAGGAAAAGGCACTGGAAACCTTCTGAAGACATGCAGTTTGTAGTGATGGACGCAGCTGCTGCAAATCCACAACAATATAGTTACATGGATCACAATGTGTTGGGTAATCCCTTTCCCATGGATATCTCGCCTGCACTTCTCTAAAGTAATATCTAATATGATTGAGCTAAGTTATGAACTTTTAATTATATAGTGTACTAAGTACATGTACTTTTGAGAATGAAGTCTCTACTCTTTACTAGTGATAGATGCATACATCTAGTATGCCAGTGACTAATTTATCAAGGTGTTATGTTCAATTCGGAGACAGATATTATGATGATATATATACTATGTCTTATATTTTATATAATGCTAGTTTTACGGGCAAAATATTTTTTTTGCCCTTTATTTTATGCCAACTTCAGGTTTTGCCCTTTAACTTTTCGGGCTTAGAAAATGCCCGCTAACTCCTTACTTTTTTATAAAAAATGCCCGGCGGGCTCTTGGATTGGGTTTGGGCTGGTTTTGCTGACGTGGCGTTTGACTGGGCGTCCCAGTCAGACGCCACGTCATTAAATTTTTTTTTTTTTTATGTTGCTAAATGGAAACAAATAAACACATATATATATATGTGTTAATATATATATATATATATATGTTTATACATTAAACATATATTTACATTGAAAACATAAAAAAAAGAAAAGAAAAATTGGTTCAGATATATATATATATAGGTTAATTCAATATATAATAAAATTAGATATAATTTTGAATTAAAAAGAGAAATTTAACTAAACACTAAAAATTTGTATAAATTCAAGTTTAATCGAAAAACCAAAAAAAAAAAGAATAATTGTAGCATTTGCATGTATATGTATATATATATACACAAACTTTTTTATAATCTACAATTTAAAATGGTAATAAAATAAAAAAACAAAAAAAAATAATTCTAGCATATTCATATAAATGTATATATATACACAACTTTTTCTATATCTACAAATTTATAATAGTTATAAAAAATTATAATAAAAAAGTACATTCAAAGAAAAAAAAATTATATCATCCACACACACATATATATGCAACTTTATTTTATTTTTTCCAATTCCTTTTTATATTCTTAATAACAATTTATAAAAACTATTTAAATTATAAAAAACAAAAAAAAAACATTTACTTTTCTATCATCTTCCCCAATCTCCACCAGCCCCCCCCCCCCCCCCCACCCCGCGCCACCCCCCCACCCCCACCATCCCCACCCGATTTCGCGGCGCCTCCCACAACCACACCCCCGATTTCGCCCCCCACCCCACCCCCTTCGCGTAACCACCCCCGATTTCCCTTTATTCGGCCTTGGAAATGGTGGCGCGTGAAACTACGGTGGATTCGTCGGATTCCGATTCGTCCAATTTGAACGGCGGTTCGACGCATAGAATATCGAGCTCCAATTTGCCGGATTCGGAATCGAAGAATTATTGCAATTTTGTGGTCGTTTGTGCGTCGGATTGAACCGCCATTGTTGTTGATTTGAAGTTGGTGGTGGGGGCAGCCGTGGTGGTGGTGGTGATATAGATGACGAGGTTGGGGTGGCGGTGGTGACCTTGGGTGGGTGATGAAGATGATGGGGGCAGCGGTGGTGGTGGTCGGTGGAGATGGAGATGGTGGCGGATTTGGGGGGTGTGGTTTATAGTGATGGCGGCGAGGGTGGTGATGGTCGGTGGAGATGGTGGCGGGTTTGGGGGGTGTGGTTGATAGTAATGGCGGCGAGGGTGATGGTGGCGGATTTGGGGGGTGTGGTTGATAGTGATGGCGGCGAGGGTGGTGGTCGTCGGTGGAGATGGTGGCGGGTGCTGTTAGGGGCTGGGGGGGTTATTTTTTTCTTTATTTTTGAAAAAAAATATTAGTTATTTAGATTAAGTTTTAAAATTAGAATTATATATTAAATTTCATTTATAATATATTTATAATTTAAAGTTATTATAAAGATTTAAAGTTATTATAACGATTTAAAGTAAAAAAAATTCTTAATTTCTTAATAATTAAAAACTGAAAAATGAAAGTTAATTTGTATAATAATTAATTTTGTTTTGGGCTTAAGTTAAGTATTTTAGATACTAAAACTTAAGTTTTTAAAATATTATAAGTTTTAAAATTTATGTAATAAAGTTAATTATAAAGATTTTAATATAAAAATAAAAATGGGGGGGTTTTCTTTAAAAAAACAATATGTGGCGCCACGTGGCGTCCGAGTGGTGGCCCAGTCATACGCCACGTTGGCAAAATTTGGACTTGGGCTTCTTTTGAGCCCGCCGGGCATTTTTTATAAAAAACTAAGGAGTTAACGGGCATTTTCTAAGCCCAAAAAGTTAAAGGGCAAAACTTGAAGTTGACATAAAATAAAGGGCAAAAAAAATATTTTGCCCCTAGTTTTACAGACCCGCTGTAAGATTTGGACTTACAGCCGGTCATTAATTAATTATTGAATTAAGTAATTGACTGAGAACTTCGGGCTTAACCGCTCAATTAGGAAGAGAAACTGAACTTTAAAATTGATCAGATATTTAAAATGAATTCAAATGAATTTAATAACTTTTCATTAAACATGAATTATAACAATATATCTATTTTTATAACTATAATATGCGTTGCGGATTTTGCTGATTCTTAATACACTTCAAACAAATTAATATTTACGGTTTCATAATATAATATGTTAGATTTTAAAAGTCATACTTTATGGACTTACATATAATCTAAATATTGATTATGAATATCATATTAGCTTACGTAATGCAATAAGACAATTCTTTCTGTTTATTTCCTAATATTAATAATAATACATGATAATTAAAAGATAAAAATATAAAATCATTCCACATGAATAAGAATGAGGCAATTGGATATATATATATATATATATATATATATATATATATATATATATATATGCATCTATTCTGAGAATAAATATTATGATAATCATGAAATGCGAAAAAATTGAGCGCGTGAGCCACTGTGGGCGATTTTCACACAGTGACGCTGCGATTCAGAATCAATGGAAACTCGACGCATTAGTCGACCGTCGAAAAAGGCGGCGACACTGGTAGCTACACCAGCGAGGCCATAAGCAACTCGCAGCTCTGCAAATCAAGTACATAGCGTAAACACCCTAGATTCAGTTGAAGAAATGCTGCAAAGAGAGAAAAGTAAATCCCCGCGACACAGTAGGTCACCGCCGTCGGACAATATGGTGACAGTGGAGTTTATACCGCAATTCAGCATCACGACGGATGATACTGGGAATCAGGAGGCGGCAATCCCACTGCGGTACAAAAACCCGTAGCAAAACCATGGGTCGACATAATTACAGGTAATCGAATCCCTAATCATGGGTCGACATATATATAGATGCATATATATATATATGCATCTATTCTGAGAATAAATATTATGATAATCATGAAAAGCAAAAAAATTGAGCGCGTGAGCCACTGTGGGCGATTTTCACACAGTGACGCTGCGATTCAGAATCAATGGAAACTCGACATATTAGTCGACCGTCGAAAAAGGCGGCGACGCTGGTAGCTACACCAGCGAGGCCATAAGCAACTCGCAGCTCTGCAAATCAAGTACATAGCGTAAACACCCTAGATTCAGTTGAAGAAATGCTGCAAAGAGAGAAAAGTAAATCCCCGCGACACAATAGGTCACCGTCGTCGGACAATATGGTGACAGTGGAGTTTATACCGCAATTCAGCATCACGACGGATGATACTGGGAATCAGGAGGCGGCAATCCCACTGCGGTACAAAAACCTGTAGCAAAACCATGGGTCGACATAATTACAGGTAATCGAATCCCTAATCATGGACACACTGTTGAGTTCTCCCCCCCCCCCCCCCCCCCCCCCAAGTAGTTGATGGAGATTATGAAGTTGAAATTGAGGGAGCTGATGTAGAAACTGAATTAGAGTTATGGAGAAACGCTTTGATAATGTATGTGTTGAATGACGGCCTAACTATGAATGTGGTGAGGTTAGTCATTGAGAATGTGTGGAACTTTGTCACAATGCCTGACATATACTACAATGAGAAAGGATATTTCATCCTCAGGTTTAAAGATGAAAATGACAGAGATGAGGTGCTTAGAAAAGGACCATACTCCATTTATGGGAAACATATGTTCATGAAAAAGTGGGAACCTGGATTTGAGTTAGAAGAGGATCTAAGGGTTGTACCACTATAGATAACCTTCCCTCAACTACCACTGCATTTGTGGGGAGAGAAAAGCATTGGAAAAATTGCAAGTGCTGTTGGGAAACCACTGGTAACACAGATGAATGCACTGCTAGGAAACTAAGGGTGTCTTATGCTAGAGTAATGGTGGAAGTAGATGTGTCCCAGAAGCTGAGAGAAACATTGATCATAAAGGATCACATGGGGAGGAAGATTGTGCATGACATAAAATACGAAGGCATACCATTATATTGTACTAGATGTCTAAAAATAGGTCATAATTGTAACAAGAAAACGACAAAGCAGAGCCAGAGACATAATAAACAAGACAAAATATGTGGCAAAAACTGTACAGAACAATGATGATGAGAAACAAGAGCCTATTGGGCAAAAGACAGAAGTAACAGAAAGTGATGCTCAGAGAACACAAGAAGTAATCGCAGCAGAAAATACTAAAACGAAAAAAGAATCTGCACAGGAAGAAAAATCATGGTCAGAAGTAAACAGATGGATAAATAAAAGTGGCAGGGGTAGGAGGACAGAGGAGACAACAAGTACAAAGTGTGATAAGAGCGATGGATTCACCTCTCTAAGGCTTGGAGACTGGCTAGGGGTGATGACAGAGGCATCCCATGATCCTGGAAAGGAATATAAGGGACATAAATAAAAGAGCTAGGCACAAAGAGGTTAGCTCATATTCTTCTACTTCACAAATGTGCAGTAGCTATATTAGAAGAAACTAGAGTAAAAGAACACAAAGCCAGTAGTATCAGGAACAAATTGGGACTAAGGTGGACATACCATGACAATTACAACAGGCATAACAATGGTAGAATATGGGTGATGTGTGACAGAAGTAAAGTGAATGGAAGTGTGGTGGAGCAATCTAATCGATATGTACATATGAGGGTGCATGATGCTAATGACAACCTCCTATACTGGCTCACAGCAGTATATGCACAAAACCAATTAGATAAGAGGAAGAAACTGTAGAGGGACACTGAGAGAATGGCTGCAAATGTAATGGGACCCTGGATAATCATAGGAGACTACAACAATGTTCTCACAAAGGAAGACAAAAAGGGAGGGCATAGGGTTCAGTTAAATGAATATAGTGACCTGGAAACCATGATGAATGCAGCTGGGCTTTTTGAAGTACCAACTGAAGGAGCACACTTTACATGGTCTAATAAACATGATCCAAATGGAGGGATGGTCTACTCTAGGATTGACGGGGCTATAGCAAATGTTGATTGGTTCACTAGCTTCCCTAATGTAAAGATGGAGGTGATGCAGGCTACCATCTCATATCACAGTGCCTTAAAGATGCAACATAGAACTCTTGTAAGAATGTAGAAACAGACTTTCAAGTTTCTGAACTGTGTCAACAAAGACCATGAATTCCTAGAGATAATAAAGAGGAGCTGGGAAGGAAGGATAAGTGGAAACCCTATGTTCTGCCTATGGGAGAAGCTAAAAAGACTGCAACATCCCATGAGAGAGATGGCAAAAAACCACAGTAAAATCTTTCAATAAGTCCTAGACAGTAGGGAGAGGTTGGAAAGATGTCAAACAGCATTAAGTAATGACATGTTCAACACTCAACTGGTGGAGGATGTAAAAAAGGCAAATGAAGATCTTATGAGATTACACGCTACTCAGGAGGAGATTCTGAGTCAAAAAGTAAAGGTGGATTGGCTAATGTTGAGAGATGGAAATAATGCCTACTTCCATGCAGCTGTAAGAAGTAAGAATCAGCACAACGGTATATATATAAGCTGAAGAAAGATGATGGTACAATCCTGGCTACTCCTACTGAGTTTGAGAATGAAATCCTAGCTTTCTATGGGGATCTGGTGGGGAAAACTGCTAATAATCTGCAAGGGATAGACATCCCATCTATAAGGAAGGGAAAAGCAATAACAAGAGAGGAAGGCCTACAACTGATTAGACCAGTTACTGATAGAGAAATTTGGGAGGCATTGGAGATACAAAAGCCTCAAGCATAGATGGTTACAATGCCCTTTTCTATAAGGATGCATGGGCAGTAATAAAGCATGATATACCAACGGTTGTTGGCTCAAGTGGTAAGGGACTTGAGTTCACTTAAACAAGGTCTCGGGTTCGAGTCTTGTGGATGTAAAAAACACCGCTGGGAGAGTCCCCCCCCCCTCAAAAAAGGGCCCGGCCGAGGCTTGGCTGGATTAGTCGCATAAGCGGACACCAGTGAGAAATCAAAAAAAAAACAAAAAAAAGCATGATGTGATTGCTGTTGTGACTGAGTTCTTTCTAGAGGAGAGAATATTTAGAGCTATAAACTGCACTTTGGTCACACTTATACCAAAATCCCCAACTGCTCAAACCATGAAGGAGATGAGACCTATATCTTGTTGCAGTACCATTCTCAAAATCATTTCAAAAACCTTACCAAAAGACTGGGAAGAGTTATAAACAGTGTGGTAGATGATAGTCAATCAGCATTTATCCCAGGCAAAATGATCCATGACAACATACTCTTGGCACAAGAGCTTGTGATGGGGTATGGAAGAAAGGGTGCCTCACCAAGATGTATGATCCAGATGGATATACAAAAGGTATACGACACAGTGGACTAGACAGCCTTGAAGAACATTCTGAGGGAACTTGGATTCCCACTTAAATTTGTTAGCTGGATAATGATGCTCATTGCCACTATATCTTATAGATATTCATTGGATGGGAGCCCATCTAGTATCCTCAATGCCAAGAGAGGACTTAGACAGGGAGATTCTATCTCCTCCTTGCTGTTTATCATTGTCATGGAGTATTTACATAGGGTCCTTCAAAAGCTGAGAACTATGCCATAGTTCAATTTCCACCCTAGATGTGAATCATTGGGCATAACAAACCTATGATTTGCTGATGACCTTAGGATGATGTGCAGAGGAGATGAGGGATCTGTGAGAATTCTTATGCAACAGTTCCAGAACTTCTCAGCTGCAACAGGCTTGAAAGCCAGCCTACTAAATGTAGAATATAATTTGGAGGTGTGATGAGTAGTGTGCAAGAGATTATCTTGGGAATGACTGGGTTTGACAAAGGGGAACTGCCAGTGAAGTACTTGGAGTGCCCCTGGACTGCAAGAAGCTGACAGTGGTAAATTGTAGTCCTTTGATTGAGAGAATTCTAGAGAGGATCAGACATTGGAGTTCTAGATTACTTAGCTATGCAGGGAGAGTAAAACTCATAAAGAGTGTCATCTTTGCTATGGCACACTATTGGTTATAGGTTCTACTACTACTAAAGAGAGTATTGAAACATGTAGAAACTATTTGCAGAACCTTCCTCTGGACTGGGAAGGAGGCTGAAAGCAAGAAAGCACCAGTATCATGGGACCATCTCTGTGATGCAAAAAATGAAGGGGGGTTGAACCTGATCTCACTGGTAGAATGGAACCAAGCCACCATTGCCAAGCTGCTATGGAACATCACTCTAAAAGCTGACAAACTATAGGTGCGCTGGATACACACATACAACATAAAAGAGCAACATGTTGAACAGTTCCACCCTGTGAAATCCTGCTTTTGGCTGATCAAAACAACTTTCAAGAAGAGAGAACAGCTGGAAAACAATAAGGGCTGGAAAGAGGCATGTCAAACTGGTAAATATAGCACAAAAAGAGTATGCAGAGGTTTTAGAGAGATTGAACAAGTTGTTGCCTGGAGAAAGTTGTTCTATGGATCTCTTGCCAAGCCTAGAGCACTCTTTACACTATGGATGGGATGCTTGCAAAGAATGGCTACTAAAGACAGGTTACTGCAGTTTGGCATAAACACAGGTGGCAAATGCAGCTTCTGTGGGAATCCTGAAAGCATTGATCATCTGTTCTATAGATGTAATGAGACAAGTAAGGTCTGGTGTGAGGTGCTAAGATGGCTCAGAGTAAAGCACACCACTGGGGGCTGGGAGGCAGAGATGAAGTGGATCACACAAGCATGCAAAGGGAAGAGCATGAAAGCAAGAATGCTGAAGATTGCAACAGCTGAGACTATGTATGCAGTGTGGAGTAGCAGGAATGAAGCAGTATTTGCACAAAAACAGCTGAATAAAAGCCTAGCAGACCATGTGATACAAATTATTAGAGTTAGAGCCCAAAAACATGATGGGTTAAGCATGTATTGTTCTAGACTTTAGAATATTATGTTACACTGAATAATTCTTTGTATAGTGGTGTTTAGTCCTATGGTTAGGCCTGTATCGGTTAGGATCGGCATCTGTAATGACACTTCATTTGGTAAAGGAATTTTCTTCTTGCTTCAAAAAAAATTATGATAATCTTAAAATAAAATCATTACACATTAAACAAGGATTAATGTTATGGTAACTCAAATAAAGCCATATCTTCTACTATATATAAGAGTAAACGGTGTTGTCACGGTAAATTGCAGAATAGTCCTTGTGGATTTGAATTCTTTCACCTTCGCCTCTAAATTTTTTTTACTAATTACTTTTGTGTCACGGTAAATATCAGAATAGTCCTCGTGGTTTTGAACTCTTTCACTTTTGCCTCTAAAATTTTCTACTAATTATTTTTTGGGCCCCGTGGTAAATTTTAAAAAGTCCTTCAAATCTTTTTTATTTTTTATTGTTTACCCTAAAATTTTTGTTATTTGACTCATTCAGTCGTTCATCTTTTTTTTTCCAGTTCTGCCCTTGTAAGTTCAACTAAGTACTATGTTCCATTCTATTCTATCTATCTAGACTATATATATAAATGGCTAGGATTTTAGTCTTGTAAGTTTGGATGTCCCTATTTTGTCCCTGTTATTTTTTGTAATTACTTTCCAATATACTTAAGCTCAAACACCGAAAAAAGGGTTAGCCGCAATTGTGGACTTTGTGGCGTGAAATGTGGTGGTGGGCATTGTTGGAGGCGGAGACGCGGGATGTGATGGTGCGCGTTGCAGGAAAAGTGGGGTGTGGTGGTGATGATGCGCGTCGTCGGTGGGGTCGGATGTAGTGGTGGTTGTGTGCGTCGCCAGGGTCGTAGGATGTGCTAGTGGGAGTTTAGTGGCGACGTGGTAGGGGAGAATTGATTTGACATCGAGGGCGGATGAGGCTTGGCGAAGGAGTGGAACTTTGGCCAGAAGTCGTGTGGTGGGGGAGGCTAAGGCGAGGATTCAGTGGTAGAATCGTGGAACCATGGGAAGAGGTGGTGTCGTGCGCGCGCGCGCGTGTGTGTGTAAATAATATTAAAAAAATTGTATTTTTTAATCGGAATGGTATCTCCAAATCTCTCATACAAAACCATTGCAGATAATTGGTGATTCTCTGTTTATTACTTTTATTAAAACTTAATTTGCATTGAATTGAGCTTCGTTTCGTTTGTGACTTTAATTTTGTTCTTCATATTGATATTTTAGCTTCCCTGTGTTTAGAAATCTAAAATATTTTAGGCTATTAACTTATATCTTACTATACAATTTCTGATACTTTTGAGTCACTTGAGATGTTGATGATATATTATCTAAAGAACTGTTATCAGTATTTAGTTCACAAAAATAAAACGAATTTTATCAATCTTTTTCTTATTTCGATAAAAAATTTGTAACATAGATTTAATTACCACACAAAATAAAAAAAGTTTGTTAATTGCACCCCAAACGTTAAAGAATGCTTTCACATTTCTCCCTAGAGGTGTTCAAGGGGTTTTTTTAACCATTGGTTCGGATTTCGAAGAACTTGAATTTTTGGTTAGCCGAAAAACGATAACCAATAAACAAACCGGTTAAAACCGTTCGGTTTTGGTTATGGTTTCGAGTTAACCAATCACCTACTCTTTCAAAGGAAAAAAAAACTTTCCACACAATTAATAAATATATAAATTTTTTCAAAAAATAATACAAATATAATTAAAAAGTCAAATTAACAATTTGTTCCACATTACAAACTTGTCTATTAATAAAAACCAAGCCATGTCAAAACATAACACACACACACACACACACACACATACACATACACACACACACACACACACACACACACACATATATATATATATATATATATATATATATATGACGAATTATAATGTGTGCCCTGTATGTTTCACTTTTTTATAAAAATGCCCGTTATCTTTCGAATTATTGAAAATGCCATGTAACTTTGCCATTTTTTGTAGAAAATGCCATTTGAGTGCCACATGCGAAATTCGGGCGACGTGGCCTCCACCGTGGCTGCCACATGTAATATATTTTGTCTATGTGGCTGCCACATGTAATATATTTAAAATATAAATATATTTATATCCATAATATATATAAATATATAAAAAAAGATATATCTTTATGTATTAAAATATATCAAATATATATAAATATATAAAAAAGGAAAAAAATTATAAATATCATTTATATCCATAATATATAAATATATAAAAAAGTATATCTTTATGTATTGAAATATATCAAATATATATAAGTATATAAAAAAGGTAAAAAATCATAAATATAATTTTTTATTGCTGAAATAATAAAAAATCTTTTTTTACTGAAATTAAAAAAAAATCATGTTTTTTACTGAAATTAAAAAAATCTTTTTTTTACTGAAATTAAAAAAAATAAAAAAAAACCAAAAAAAATTGATTCCACACCCACACCGTCAACCCCTCTTACCCCCCCCCCCCCCCCCGCTGCAACTCGCCGGTTGCAGCGGTGGCGGCGTTAATTAACGTCGCCACCGCTGCAACGGGCGAGTTGCAGCGGTGTGGTGGGGGGAGGGGGGGTGACGGGGTGGGGGTGGAATCTATCTTTTTTTGGTTTTTTTATTTTTTTTAACTTCAGTAAAAAAAATTGATTTTGGTTTTAATTTCAGTAAAAAAAAAGATTTTTTTTATTTCAGTAAAAAAAAAGATTTTTTTTATTTCAGTAAAAAACAAGATTTTTTTTAATTTCAGTAAAAAAAAATTATTTCAGTAATAAAAAAATATATTTATGATTTTTTACGTTTTTTTATATACTTATATATATTTGATATGGATATAAATATATTTGTATTTTAAATATATTACATGTGACAGCCACATAAACAAAATATATTACATGTGGCAGCCACAGTGGAGGCCACGTCGCACGAATTTCACATGTGGCACTCAAAGGGCATTTTCTACAAAAAAATGGCAAAGTTACAGGGCATTTTCAATAATTCGAAAGATAACGGGCATTTTCATAAAAAAATTAAAACATACAGGGCACAAATTATAATTCGTCCATATATATATATATATATATATATATATATATATATATATATATATATATATCTGTGTGTGTGTGTGTGTGTGTGTGTGTGTTTAAAAGCACATAATGCATGACTGCGAGAAGAAGTACGACTAGGAAGGGGACCTTAAAGATTTGGCGAAACACCCATATAGTCCATGGTTGCGCGAGGTCAACACTCGACCTCCTATCCCCAAACGTGCTAAACGCCACGTGGAGATGAACCCCATCTTTCTACTTCTCGGGCTATGTCAGGTAGCCGTAGGGGGGAGATATTTGGGGAGTCGGTGCTGAAAATAAGAGCAACTTACGGGATAGATCGTCTCACTCGTCAGTGCGGAGCGGAGATAAAGGGAAGGGAGATGGTGAGATACAAAGCAAAGGGTCCCAACGTAAGGAAGTCGAGGGATCGGGAGTGATGCCGAATGAAACAGCATTGTATGGTAGGGGTTATATAGAGAAGGTATTGATGGAAACTGATCCGGCCATGAATAAGGAGGGGAATGTTGTTAAAGCGACTATGGTTTCAACGCCAACTTCTTTTAGTGCGCATGGTACCAGGGATTGCATAGCTGTTGAGAAAGAGGGCATGTTTGCACAAAATGGAGTGAATACTGAAGGTAAGTCACAAGGGGTGAAGGGTAAAATGGTTGTGGGGGATATTGTCTTAAAAAGTCAATGTGTGGAATCTTATAAGAAAAAAATGGTGGTTCGGGAAATTAGGCAGCGTATAGAATCGAGGAGTAATGAAAAAGTGGAGCTGGGTAAGACGAAAGGTTTGACGTCTGACGGAGATTCACTGGCTTCGAAGCGGGTTTTGAGGTTGAGAGATTTGGAATTTACAAATTATGGACCAGCGGCGGAGATTGTGATGCAGTCCCGCCGAGACCAATGAAAATCTTATCATGAAACTGTCAGGGCTTGGGGAACCCTTGGCAGTTCGTGAATTGCACGAATTGATTACGCAACACCACCACTCTCTCATACTTCTAATGGAAACTAAATGCACGAAGAGGAAATTTGAGAGAATTAGAGGTAGTCTTATTATGTTTGGAGTTGACGTTGAGGTTAAGGGAAGGTCGGGGGGCCTTGCCCTCTTGTGGAAGAATGAGATGGATGTGAGGTTATTGAGCTTGTACAAAATCATATCGATGTGATGGTGTTTGATATAGATATTCAACATGAATGGAGATTCATAGGGTTTCATGGGGATCCCGATGTGACACGGAGACATATTACATGGGATATGTTGAGAACATTGGGATCTAATGTCACGAAGCCGAGACTTTGCGCCGGGGATTTCAATGAACTATTGAGTAATGATGAGAAAGCGGGACTTTACGATCGTCTAGTGAGTCTCATGCGCCGCTTTCGACAAGCTCTCGCTGATACAGAGCTTCATGGTTTGGGTTTCTCGGGTTCCGATTTCATGTGGTGCAATAGGTGGCCTCACCCGACTACGGTTTGGGAAAGATTGGATAGGGCGTGCAGCAACGAGGCGTGGAAGACTAATTTTGAAGTATCACGAGTGTTTCATGTGGATGTTTTGAATTCGGATCATTCGACGCTTCTTATTAATGGTGAGACGAGGGTGCGACGGGTTATACAATGGCGTCGGGGGCACCGTTTTTGTTTTGAAGCGACTTAGGTTGGGAAGGAGGGTTGTGATAAAGTCATTAAGGGCTGATCAAAACATCGACTTGGGTTCGGGTTTCTTCAGACTTTGGTGGGGTGCAAGGAGGAATTGGGACGTTGAGAAAAGATATCGAGGCGGCGCAGCCACGGGCGCGTGGATGATTTGAAGAAGCGCATTGTTGATTTAAGGAGGGGGTTCTCACGGCTGAATCTAAGGAGGAGGAACGGGTTTTAGCTAGGGAGTTAGAGGGATTACTTGACAAAGGAACTTTATTGGAAGTAAAGGGGCAAGGTGCAGTGGTTAGCGAAGGGGATCGAAATACGATTTTTTTTCACAAAAGGGCGTCGAAAAGAAGGAAGACGAATGAGATTAAGGGGATTAGAGATAGATTTGGTCAGTGGAAAGAGGAACTGAGGGACGTGCAGAAGGCTATTGAAGATTACTTTGCGGATATTTTCACTTCCATGAGGCCGAGTTATGAGAATATTGAGGAAGTGCTTGGCGTGATGCAGAGTCGAGTTACAGATCATATGAGCCAACATCTTATCCAGTCACATTCGCCAAATGGGGTAAAACGTGCTTTATTTCAAAAGTTCCCTTTTAAATCTCTTGGCCCCGATGGTTTTTCAGCTGTTTTTTACCAAAAGTACTGGCATCTTGTTGGTCCCTCTGTTACAAAGTTTTATCTCGAAATTCTTAAAGATAATAAACCTCTTGCTGACATTAACTTTACCAATATTTTTCTTATTCCTAAGTGCACTAGCCTTGAAGTTATGCAGAGCTTTTGACCTATCAGCTTGAGTAATGTTTGCTTTAAAATTGCGTTCAAAGCAATCACAAACAGACTTAAATCGTTTCTCCATGATATTGTCTCATCATCTCAGTCTGCCTTTATCCCGGGTCGTTTAATCACATACAATATTCTAGTGGCTTTCAAGGCTAATCACTTTTTGAAGATGAAAAGAACGAGAAGAAAGGGGTTGATGACTCTCAAACTTGATATGACCAAAGCTTACGACTGAGTCGAACGATCCTATATGGATCAGGTTTTACTCAGTTTAGGTTTTCACGGTAATTTTGTTTCCCTTGTCATGAACTATGTTAGATCTGTGTCCTATTCTTTTTTGGTTAATGGTAATGAATTTGGCTCCCTTATCCCGGAGCGGGGTACCCGTCAGGGTGACCCATTATCCCCTTACATTTTCTTGATGTGCACAGAGGGTTTTTCTGCTCTTATTAGGCACGCTGAGGAGAGGGGTGTTGTTAGAGGAGTGCGAATTTCGAGACATGCGCTAGTGATTTCACATTTGTTTTTCGTCGACGATACTCTGCTCTTCTGCGAGGCCTCGGTTGAGGTAGTGGATGAGATTAAACGAATTCTACAACTATATGAGGCGGCGTCGGGCCAAAATATTAACTTTGCAAAGTTTGTGGTTGTTTTTAGCAAAAACACGACTACGGAGGTTACGAGGGGACGCATTGGGAGTGCGTATGGCTGAGAGGCATGAAAAATACTTGGGCCTTCCGTCGGTTGTGGGCAAGTCAAAGAAAGAGCTTTTTAGCTATATGCGGGATCGTATCTAGGATAGAGTTAAAGACTATAAGGAGAAGAGGTTGTCTATTGGGGGAAAGGAGGTGTTGATTAAAGTTGTGCTTCATGCGATCCCTATGTTTTCCATGATCCTTGCTTGTGTTATTAACTAACAATTAAAAAAGTCAACTCATTTTTCTCTCTCTAAAACGCTCTCTCCTCTCTCTACTTCGCGGATTTTGGGAGTTGTTTGTGTAGTCTCGGTAAATTAATCATAACTCTCTCTAGGAATTTGCAAATGACCTCCCGTGTATTTCATTTGAAAGAGGACTCGTAGAGCTTTCCAACCATATATGCCATGCTTTCTTGGTCCTTACCAATCAGAGCAGTTTTTCGCATGAAGTTGGGCTTCTTGTTGGATTTTATGCTGAAATCTGATCTCACGGATTTGGGGTAGGTTTTTCTTATCTTTGGTTTCAAATCTTGGTATTTTGCTTGGAAATAGGTTGATTATCCTCCTTTGTAAGATTGTGGAAGCTTGGTCACTTTCTTTAGATTCGCACTATAGTGTTAGTTTCGCAAACCTCTTGGCACGGTCTTCAGATCTTCCTTGTTTTGGTTTGGAATCTTCCACCTTGTGTTGATCTTTGGATTATTTGGTTGCTTTCCACGGTTCTTGATGTCTTGTTATTGGTCTTCTTGGTCGCATTTGGTGTTTTTTGGCTTGATTCTTCAACAACACAACCTTGTTTTTACTCTCACCAAGTTCAGAAAGTGGTTTTGGGACGTTTTGAGCTTCACGGCCATAACGCCGCCGCGGCACCACCTCTCTCCACCTCCTATCCGCCCTCTAACCTCCTTGGTAATTTTTGGCCAAAGGTGTGGTGGTAGGGGTCAGATTTCAAGCATTCAAAACGTCCATTATTGTTCATTAAATAGTTCTCATTTTGGGAGGGACATAGTGCGAACGCATTGAATTGTTTATCTTGCAAATGGTTGATCTTGATGTTAAGATGGTTGTAAGTGGTAATATTGATGATGGTAATGATGGTCACGCCATCGTTGAACCACCCAAGGCCGTCGCGGAGCCGGTGGTTGCTTTCGATCGTGTTGCATGTGAATTGGAGGATAAGAATTCCATGCAACCCAAAAATCGTGCCACAAACATCTCTAAGGTTCCATTGGCGGCCCCCTCGTTGCATGGTAAGGATTTCTTCCCGTCAATCTCATCTAATTTTGCACCGCATCATAACCTTGTTCCGTTAGTTCCGCCGGTTAAAAAGCATGCAACCGTAACTAAGCAAAATCCTTTGAATGCGGCTCCGAAAAACCCGCGACCTTTTTAATTGCGCCAACCTTTGAAAGGGGTCTCGTTTTCTCAAATGTTGGATCCTAAGAGAAGTTACGATCTTAATCGATCCCTTGTTGATGATCCATTACTTGTTCCGAAAAAGTTCCATAACATCAAAGGCAAACCGATGATAGTCTTTGAAGAAAAAGAGATTAAAGAACTTGATACTAGACTTAATTTGGTCCTTATTATCCGATTTTTGATTGCTAAACCAAGATATTTTTTCATGTACCGTATGATAGAAAATTTGGTCTTAAAGGAACATACAAGATTGGCCCAATTGGTCTGCGTCACGTAATGCTTAAACTCAATAAAGAAGAGGATTATACGAGGTTATGGATGATGAACTCTATTGATTTCCAAGGTGTTACGACTGAGATGTTTAAATGGATACCTTCTTTCAGTCCAGAATCAGAACCACCAATTGTGCCTGTTTGGATAGGTTTTCCGAGTCTGAATTTGAGATACTGAGAACGCAACGTGCTTATGTCTTTGGGACAATATATTGGCAAACCGTTGTGGTTAGATGAAGGGGTTGTTACTTTGTCTCGCCCGGATTATCCTCGTGTTAGTGTTGAATTGAACTTATTGAAAAAATTCAGGATGAAATCGAATGGGGTGTCGAAGTCGCGATAAAATGATTTATGTTAGACAAAAAGTTGTCTATGAAAACTTTTCAAGTTTTTGTCAAAAATGTCAACGTTTAGGCCACCCCATGGAAGATTGCGGCGCTGAGAAAAAAGCAGAAAAAAAGATTGAACAAATTGCTAAAGTGCCTATTGAAAAAGAGAATCTGAAAGGTTTGAAACAAGCTTGGCTTTGGTTTGTGGTAAGAAATGAGTGAATGCAAATGGTAGTGCGTCTTCTCCAGTTAAAATCATTAAACGAGAATACGAGATAACGAAAATTCATTTGATGCTCTTGTTAATGATGAATTGAATGATCAGATTGATTGTGTTGAGGTGATTAATATTGTGTCTGATGCCAACCCGAAGGGTACGACTTTAATTGATAAAGGAAAAGCTTTTTTGGTGTCTAATGATGTTGATGATTCGCATAATCTTGTTGGTAACTTGGATGGTGATAATTTGGCTACTACTTCTCTTGTTGTGAATGTTTCTCATGATGTTGTTGACGTTGGAAAAACTGTGGTTAATGATTATATTATTTTTTTCGTCAAAGAATATTAAAGAAACATCTATGGCGTTGGTGTCTACCATTGTTGATACTTCTTTTGATCCAGATGCTCTGGAGAATGACATTTTGAAGGATACTTTTGATGATTCTGTACAACATTCTGATTCTAATATTCAGCAGAGATCTCGTGTTTTATCTACGCATTTGTCTGGGATTAAATCTATTTATGCAAAGTCTTTTTCTTGTGATACGTCGGAATCACCCGGGGCTGATCTTGGTAAATTCTGTTAGTGGTATCGTGGAGGAAAGTCATCACTCGGATGGTGACGATGAAATGAGGCTTGCCCTCAACTTAGTCATCCAAATGAGGTTCAACTCAAAGTTCCGATTTCCAGTTGCCATGATCGGAAATAATTCTTTGCCAAAGAAACGTACAACAAAAAATGTTGAAAAATCGGCTCGCAATCTACGAAGTCGTGATGGTATGTCTCTTACCCCCCCGTCGTTGATTGTGTTGCTTTTATGTTGGAATGTTCGGGGTATTGGTAATGATAATGCTCGTGATATTGTGCAAAATTTGGTTTTAATTCATAAACTGAAAATATTGCTGCTTATTGAACCTATGATGAGTTTGGAGAAAGATAAAGCTGAATATATGCGTCGTTTTTGTTATGACAAAGTGTTTGGTAATGTGAATAATACTATTTGGGTTTTTGGTGATATTGATATTGGTATTGAGGTTATTGAGAATGACGAGCAGTTTCTTCATTGTTCTATCACTTTCGTTACTTTACCGCAACCTATTATGTGTACTTTTGTTTATGCGGCGCAATCTCGTGTCCTTAAACGCTCTCTTTGGGTTGGTTTGCAGCGTAATGATACTCAGAATCCTTGGATGGTTGCGGGTGATTTTAATACTCTTCTTAAGCCTGAAGAAAAACAGGGTCGTGGCCGTTTGCTTTTGGGGAATATGGAGGATTTTAATGAATGTGTGGATGATTGTGGTCTTCAGGATGTGGGGTATAAGGGTAATCCTTTTACGTGGTCGGCTCGTGGTATGAGAATGCGAATTGACCGTGCTTTGATTAATTTTGTTTGGAGTGCCTATTTTGCTACTACGAGGGTGGTTCACCTACCTCGTTTGCAATCTGATCACTCTCCTCTACTTATTTCTGTTGAGAAGGAATCGAGAAGGAAACTGTTTTCTTTTAGATTCCTAAATTTGTGGGTGAAGCATCATTCTTTTCTTGATATTGTGGCACATAGATGGAATCAGACTACTCCATGTGTTGGTCTTTATGCTTTAGGTGTTATACTCCTTCGGTTAAAGAAGGATCTTAAATCTTGGAACAAGAATACTTTTGGGAATATTTTTCAGAAGTTACTTGATAAGGAGGAATCTCTCCGACTTGCTGAGATCGAGCATGATCAAAACCCTTCTCCGGCTTCTCGTACTATTTTTCACAGGTGCTTGGCCCTCCTCGCCAAACAAATTTGGAGGATTTTTAAGTATCCGGATAGTTTGGTGGCGTGAATCTATAAGGCAAGATACTTTCCTAATTTTTCGGTGCTTGAAGCAAAGCTTGGGGCGACACCATCCTTTTCATGGCGATCAATGTTTGAAACGGTGGAGGTGATTAAAGCATGGTTGTGATGGAGAGTGGGGAGCGGGGATAACATTAGCATTTGTGATGATACGTGGTTGGCACAGCGGCATCCTTCTCGAGTTCTCATGACACAGATTGAGGAGCTCAAGGATACGAAGGTCTCAGATTTGATTGATGAAGATACGGGGCAATGGAATGTTAGCAGGATTCGAGATCTCTTTTGGGACTATGATGTGGCGGCTATTCTTTCTCTTCCATTGGGTGAACGGGGAAATCGAGATAAGATTATTTGGCGTTTTTTGGCATCGGATTTTTTCACTGTTAAGAAGGCTTACCATCTCATCTTAGATCGGGGTTTGCATCTTAAGGAGTCGCAACAGGGTGAAAGCTCGAGTGGTTCGGGAGATTTGATCTTTCTACGGAAGCCTACATATCTGACTAAGGTAAACCTTTTCAGTTGGCGATTTTGTCATAATATCCTTCCTACTAGAGTTTCGTTGGCTAGTAGAAAACATGTGTGTGATAAAACGTGTCCGGTATGTGGTCGTGGGAGGAAGATAGTAGGCATATTTTCTCGACTTGTCATGTGGCGAGACAAGTGTGGGCTTTAATGTTGATTTAAGGTTCAGATCTTATGCGAGATAATGAGGGGGAGAGGGATGGATGCGGCGTCTATATGAAGGAAATGGGCAGGGGATTCTTGACCGAATAATCGTGACTTGTTGAGCGATTTGGGGCAACATGAACAGGGTCATAGTAGGCGAGAAGGCTGCTCTACCACATGAGATTGCGGTTTTTGTTGAAAATCAACTTGACGTTTGGTGCTCGGGTCGAATGGCGCAAAGAGGAGCGGGGAGAGTTGATGAGTTGGGGTGGCATGCGTCGCTTCCAGAACCGTTCTTTCGCATTCGATTTGATGGCGCTACCTTTGAGGCGGATCAAAAATTGGGCATCGGGGTATATGTTGTGGACTCATTGGGAAACCATGTGACAAGCATCCAACGGAGTTTGAACGTCTTGTTGGGGGGCGCAACACTGAGGCGTATTCGGCATACGTAGCGGTAAATATGCGGTGGACGAAAATCTAACAAATGTTATTTTTTAGGGCGATTGTCTTTCCGTTATCCATGATATTTGCTTCCCAAATGCGGTAAATGGTGAGCATGGCTACATCATTGGCGATATTTGGTCTTATGTGCGAATGAAGAAGTATTGGGTGTTCCAATGGATTTCTAGAGATGATAATGATGAGGCACATGTTCTTGCCCGTTCTGTAACTTTACGAGTCTAATTTATATTATGTTTCGGCTGGAATAACTTTTCGCCTTTATGACTTTTTATAATATCTCCTCTGGGTGTTGATTTAAAAAAAAACACATCCTTACAATACATTACATAACTATCCACAGTAATTTGTAACACTTATTCGACAATTTATTCATCATAACTAATAAAACATATTCAAATATTCGTTCATGAATGTATAACATGCATATTTAACAGATCATCCATCAATTTATAAAATGTTATAGTCAAACATTATTATATTGCTTTGAAATGGCGGTTTTCGATTTATTTTTGTTAACAGGGGTTCGATTTAAAAGAACTTGATTTTTTTACACTCCAAAAGCCATAACCGAAAGCCGAACCAAGTACATAATTTCAGTTATGGTTAATAATAATAATAATAATAATAATAATAATAATAATAATAATAATAATAATAATAATAATAATAATAATAATAATAATAATAATAATAATAATCGTTTGAAATCCGCACGGGCCAGTTTACTAGTCTTTTGTTTACTATATAATAAGAATGAATGTTCTCAAGCAAGCTGAAGACGGAGAATTTTCGTGTTTCAATTTTGCCCATGTAAGTTCAACTAATTATTGTATTATGTTTTGTTTTATAGTAATAAATATCTGGAGGGTCGCACGTAATAATTGGTTGGGACCCGCAAATACTAACATTTCTTAACAGTTAATAGCGTTGTGGTCCTTCGTAAATTGCAGAACAGTCCTTTTTTTTAAGTCTTTCAATCTCGACTCAAAAGTTTTACGTCTCACATTTATTGGCGTGTTGTAAATTGTAGAATGGTCCATTTAATTTTTTAGTTCTTTTAAATTTGAGCCAAAAGTTTTTGTTATTTATTTATAAGCGCTACTGCAAATTATTAATTGGTCCTTTTATTTTAGAACTATTTCAGTTTTGCCCCAAAAGTTTTGCTACTATATTTTTTGGGATTTTTCCGTAATAAATAACTTGTGTGCTCGCTCGTATTAAACAATTGTGACCCGCTTAGTATAAATTGATTAACACTCAATACTGTAGGGGTCTGCTATAAATTTTAGAATATACCTTTTAATATATTATATTTTGGGTTATGCAGTAATACATCATTAAACTCGTCCCAGTTAGATTTCAGTAATTAATAGTACAACGGTCCGAGTGTATTTACATTGGCCCCGCCTAATATTTATGCTCGTCCATCTTTCGAGAAATTATTACTTACAACCGCTGCACCACGTCATCGTGTCCTATGTGGTGCATCACTCCAATAAAAAACTTACACATGAGATAGCAAAAAGAAAAAATCAATTACACATCATGATTACAATTGTCTTCTCCATTTTCATTGGTTCTCTAACACACACCAACACATACCCGAATAAAATTGTCGGTCTAAGTATGTTCATCCCACCGTCCAATAACACATTGCCACACCACACTTTCAATTTTACACGACTTTTTCATTTATAAAATATAGATCCAGATATTTTTATTATGTTTTCCTTTGGCCTCCAGAACTACAAACGAAACTTCAACAATTTTCTTAACTAGCAATCTCATCATATGCGGTTTCTTACACTTATAATTTTTTATGGTATGTCAAATGACTAGGTTTGTTACAGTACGTGATTTCTACGAAGTAAGAAATGTCAAGAATGAGTGAGAATTTCTTCTATTAGAGAGGAAAATAAGAGATGGGCACACGAAATTCGTAGAGGTTAATCTTTGTTTTGAAAGCAGGGAAAGAAAAAATATCAACCCACATAATACAGAAATTCATAGAGGTTAATATTTGATTCGTTGCTGAAAATCCGTCTGTGTGTGTTTGTACATGAGAGAGAAGATCCAGAAAAATTATAAAAACGATGACTGTGATATTATTATCCATTTGTAAGTTTTTTATTGGTTGGATGCACCATGTCGTATGCGATGACGTGGTGCAGCGTTTGTAAGTAATAATTTATCCCATCTTTTATTGTTTACAAGTTCTATAAGTTTAACAAATTACTATATTCTGTTTCAAGAAAATATTAATATTATAGTCACGAGTTATTTAAAAAATAGAATTTGAATATCATTTTAAACATATAAAAATATTCATTATTTTTTTACATAAAAAGTATTTATCGTTCAAAACGAAACACGTCCGTGCGGATGATGAGGCTGCCTAGTTTCTATATAAACAGGAATATAACTAAACTAATTAATACAACTGATCAGTGATCACAAATGCAACGAAATAAGAATATGTCACCTATTCATTAGGTTGCCGGTAATTTTGTTTTATTTAATGAAGGATGGGGCGGTGTGTACTTATACAGACCCTAAGGAAAGCATTTTCCTAATTTCTTAGGTAGCTTACGGCCTATTGATACTATGTTGCACAAAATGTTGGATATATTGGGTTTGGTGTTGAGTCCAAGACCAAATAAATATTAAACTGAAATCCAATATATGGCCTTTTTGACGAAGTGACCTTCAATCAGTAAGTCAGTAACATATTATATAACTCCTTAATTTTTTTCTTACGATTCTTCTTTTATAAACTCCCATGCATGATAATCTAACAGACGTCTATAAGAATTAATTCTTGCAGATTATTAAGGGCCACAAATCAAATATGGCAGTATATCAATAAATACCGAAGGATCTTCCTCCACTAAATTTATATATAGAATAGAAACAACTAATGTATGATAATATGTTTTCTATATTTTAATATTTCCAATTTCAATTGCATTCAATAGAAAATAATTGAAAGCTTGATTCTTATTTCTATTTTAAATTAAAATACACAGTGTCCAAAATTTAGAGACTCTCATGATGTTCTAAATTTTAGATAATAATTTTCAAAAATAGATTTAAAATACAAATATACATTACATATTATTGTTCAAAACTTAGATTCTAATGTTCTAGTTTTTTAGTAAATTTTCGAAATATGTTTTTCTAAGACAATCAACAATAAATAGAATTTTACGGAAAAGGTTTTCTTATGTAATTAAACCAACAGTAAATATATTTTGTCACATCTGCAGTAATCAAAAATCGATAATTATATCAAAGCACTCCTTGTTAATTATAAACGGGATATGGATTTTAAAATTGCCAAGGAGAATTGATTTTTTTTTTTAGTTAATTATATATATATATATATATTTTTAATATTTTAAACAGTGCATATGATATTTATAGTGTATCAAATCTCAATGGATTTAGATTATTACTCTAAAAAAGAAATCACAAAACCGGCACAAGTTTCCTACTAATTGTGTGAGATAAAATTAGTGGTGAAAAATAGTCTGTAATTTTCCTAATTAACTCTTTACCCTTTAGTATAAAGTTGTCCATTATCTTATATCAATTTCACGATGAAAGTTCTGCAGTTGAACGGTTATAAAGTATAGTAGAAAGAAAAGAAAAACATATTAGGAAAATACTACCAAAAGGCATAGATTTAATAATAATAACTAAAACAGGCAACTAGAAATGAAAGCATTTCTTAAATTACATGCTTCGAGCACAAGGATTTAATTTACTTCAAGAAGGATTATGCATGACCCATTCCTGGGCTAGGTGTAGGTGTTGTAGGACGAAAAGCTTTGATCTCCATCGTTTTTTGCTCGTTCATTTTAAAATGAGCATCATTAACTAAAGCATGAGGCGGTACACCGTGACCCATTCCAGGGCTAGGTGTTGGTGTTGTAGGACGGAATGCCTTGATCTCCCTGTTCTTTTCTTGGTTCACTTTAAAACGGACATCATTAACCAAAGCGGGAGGCGGTACATCGTGACCCATTCCAGGGCTAGGTGTTGGCGTTGTAGGGCGAAATGCCTTGATCTCCTTGTTCTTTTCTTGGTTCACTTTAAAACGGACATCATTAACCAAAGCGGGAGGCGGTACATCGTGACCCATTCCAGGGCTAGGTGTTGGTGTTGTAGGGCGGAATGCCTTGATCTCCTTGTTCTTTTCTTGGTTCACTTTAAAACGGACATCATTAACCAAAGCGGGAGGCGGTACATCGTGACCCATTCCAGGGCTAGGTGTTGGTGTTGTAGGGCGGAATGCCTTGATCTCCTTGTTCTTTTCTTGGTTCACTTTAAAACGGACATCATTAACCAAAGCGGGAGGCGGTACATCGTGACCCATTCCAGGGCTAGGTGTTGGTGTTGTAGGGCGGAATGCCTTGATCTCCTTGTTCTTTTCTTGGTTCACTTTAAAACGGACATCATTAACCAAAGCGGGAGGCGGTACATCGTGACCCATTCCAGGGCTAGGTGTTGGTGTTGTAGGGCGGAATGCCTTGATCTCCTTGTTCTTTTCTTGGTTCACTTTAAAACGGACATCATTAACCAAAGCGGGAGGCGGTACATCGTGACCCATTCCAGGGCTAGGTGTTGGTGTTGTAGGGCGGAATGCCTTGATCTCCTTGTTCTTTTCTTGGTTCACTTTAAAACGGACATCATTAACCAAAGCGGGAGGCGGTACATCGTGACCCATTCCAGGGCTAGGTGTTGGTGTTGTAGGGCGGAATGCCTTGATCTCCTTGTTCTTTTCTTGGTTCACTTTAAAACGGACATCATTAACCAAAGCGGGAGGTGGTACATCGTGACCCATTCCAGGACTAGGTGTTGGTGTTGTAGGGCGGAATGCCTTGATCTCCTTGTTCTTCTCTTGGTTCAATGTAAATTGAACAACATTAGTCTTCCTAACCGGGTTGCCATGGCCTTCTCCAGGAATTGCAAGAGTCGAAGTTGTAGTGTATGATATTGTCAAGGCCAAAGCCAACAACCCTGTGAAATAATTTGATCTACAGGCCATTTTCATTTCTTATGAGTTTGTGTGTACTGTATATTTTCTCTTGTCCAGTTTCGCTTATTTATACAACAAAAACGAAGTGGATTCTTGAAATCTTCGAGGGAATTCCTCAAATTCGGGACATAGTTGTTGGTCAAATTTGTTTTTCTTTCAACTATTTGGCAAGTAAAACAAATTGTTAGATTTATGGTAACTAAGCGAAATAGTATCTTGGAAATGACAAAGATATAAATTAATTTATTAAGTTTTATAGTAATTAACTCGATGCAAAAGAAGAAAATATTATTTGGTCCACTTACTTCCTTATGCACCAGTATTCCTCAAATATTTGAAAAATCTAAGTCGGATTTGGTTCGTAACATCGTATATAACATGAACTTGGAGAAGGGTAAATATAGTTACAAGCTTAAAATAAAAATGCAGTCGATAAAGTTTTATGAAAAAATGGCCTTCATGTCAACATGTGTATCTAAGAATGTGGGATTAAGATAAGATTTTAGTAAGCACATTAATGCAAAAAAAAATCTTGGGATCTTGAAGGTTAAAGATAAGATATAAAACGTCACCTGATAGGGGAACGTGTTGGATTTAACTCTAAAACGAAATACTTAACAAAAATTACAACAATTATAAATATATATGTTTGATATTTCAGAGTATAATTAAAAATAATTTATGAATAACGAAATTGGAAAGTTACGAAAGTAAAGTAATTATTTCTTGAAATAAATCAAAAAAAATGTCGCAACTGATCAAGCACATTGCTAAACTCAAAAACAACTAAAAAATAATCATGCTCGGATTAAGGCTTGTCGCATCCTATGTTGCATTGACACGAACACGGCAGGACACGGACACGGGGACACGAATTTTTTAAAAAAAAAATCCCCACGGCCAGGACACGGCTATATATTTTTATTATTAAAAAATATTAAATATTAGTAAAACTTATTAAATTAATATATTTAAATTCAAATAAAATGATCACTTATCACTCACTAATTAATAACAAAAAAAAAGTTCAAATGAAACACTTACTTAAATTCAACTAGCATTGTAAAGCATAAATATAAATCATAATAAATAATTAGTAATAATACTAAAAAACATACATGGCTACATGCTACTAAAATCAAATCATGCATTAATTGGAAATCGTTTAAGTTTAGACATTTTGCTTTGTTATTTGAGTTTTAACAATTTGTTTTATAACTCCTTTATCTTTTATTTGTCAATTTATAATATGATTTTAAATAAATTTTAGAACACAAACAATTCAAATATATAATTTCTCTTGAACATGTCTAAAACATGTTAGACACATTCTTATTATGTGTCGAACACGACACACTCAAGTATCGGATACGGCATGCTCAAGTGTCGGACACGACACGCTCAAGTATCGGATACGGCATGCTCAAGTGTCGGACACGGGTGTCGAATTAATTTTTCTTTAATTTAAATGACACACGCCACGCGACGTGTTTGATACGTGTCGGTGGAGTGTCGGACGAGTGTCTGTGTCGGATAGATGTCAGACACGGACACGACTGATGTTTTGAAGTGTCGGTGCATCATAGGTCACATCCCTTGCCAAATTATGAGCCTCTTCATTATCTTCTCGTGTAATCGAAAAGAAACTCCATCTATGCACACCAACCCGCTTCCAAGCTCGCACAACCTCTACAAATATATATGGTAGCAGCTGTTTATCATCCCGCAAGAGCGCCAATACCTGCAGTGAAGGAATATCCTCAAGAACAACACTAACGGGTCGCTGCCTCGACGCGCCTTTTGCTACTTTATCAGCTACCTGATTTCTTTCCCAAATAATATGTGTAATTTTGAATGTTCCCCTCCTCGTTGAATCTCCTCGACTACATATGCAATTCTCCATCCTCCGCGTCCCCCTTTACTATTAGGAAGGAAGATACTACGGAATTTTCTTCCCCTGATTAAGGGATTCTAGCCTATCGTTACCATAGTTAGATAGTTATCTTTACCATACTTAGATAGAAGAATTTTTCCTTATTGTATACCCTTGTAGTTGTATATATATCCTTGTAATTCACTTTACTAATAACTCAATGAAATACCATTCTAAATAATTCTCTACATGGTATCAAGAGCATCAAAAAGATCATAAGATCAAACGATCCACCCTACTCTTCTCTTCCATATTTTGGCCGCCACCACCAACTCTCTTAAAAAAAACGAAAAATTCTTCTTCTTCTCTTTTGGCCGCCACCATCAATATGTCAACCGAATCGACCCTCTGGCGCTAATTTAGACCGCAACCCAATCTCGGACCTCCCCACCGCACCACCAGCCCCACCACGCTCATACACGTCACTCAATCCCACCACTTCTCTCTCAAACTTACCACTACCAACTACCTATCGTGGCGGCTCCAAGTTGTTTCACAACTCAATGGCCTAAACCTCCTAGGCTACCTTCAGGGACGGTTTCCATGTCCTCCCCCATCCGACATCGCGGGTTACACTTTGTGGTTCCAACAAGACTCGCTTCTCCTTGGTGCCCTCGTCGAATCCATCTCCGATGAACTTCTCCCTCTCATCCAAAATGCCACTACTTCATCCGAAGCATGGGTCTGTCTCATGCACAACTTTGCCCGCCCCGATTGCACGCGTGTAATGGCGCTCAAAGATGCCCTCAACTCGGCCACCATTGGATCACGCTCAGTCACCGCCTTTCTCACTGACATTAAGGCCAAGGTTGATGAGATAGCGATGCTTGATCGCCCTCTCCACCCGGATGATGTTACTCTCTATATCCTAAACGGACTTGGCGCGGCGTACAGGGACATTGCCACGTCCATCCGCCTTCGAGAGAAATCCCTCACCTTTGCTGAGTTACACAGTGCGCTCGTCTCCCATGAGGCGTACCTTCGGCATTTGGATCAGGCCGCCACCACCCTTGTGGCTACGGACAACACGGTGGCTCATCACCATGCACTCCGCAACTCCGCTCCTTATCAGCCCAACCGTCCCCCCCATACCCACGGCCGTGGCTATCATAACTCCCGCGGTCGCCACTCTCGCGGTCGCACTCTAGGTAACAATCACTCCATGACAAATACCTCAAATACTCATGATTCTAACGTGCAATGTCAGATCTACGGTCGTCATGGCCATACCGCGCCCCGCTGCTATCAACTTGGCTCCATCACTGCCACGGCTAATGCCGCCCGCACCCCACCACCGACCCACCACCGCTACGGCAATGGAGGTTGGCTTGTTGATTCCGGAGCATCCCACAACATCACTCCGGATCTCAACACTTTGAACTACCACTCGGAATATGATGGAACGGACGAGGTTCACATTGCTGATGGACATGGTATGGAAATAACACATGTTGGTTCTTCTGAATTAAAATTTCATCCACGCACGTTTACTTTATCCAATGTTTAGAGGGTTCCCTCATCTCAGCATAATCTTTTATCCGTGCATCGATTTACGAAAGATAATAATGTGTCTATGGAATTCTTTCATGATTATTCTGTCATTAAGGATCAACCGTCGGGGGATTTGTTGGCGAAGGGACTTTGCAGTGATGGTGTGTATCACATTCGGCCTCCCTCTTACTATATGAAGTCCGCTGCTCGTTTGGCTACCTTGGGAGTCCGAACCACGTTTCACACTTGGCATTCCCGTCTTGGTCATCCGGCATCCAAGACCAGTTCGTCTTTAATTTCGTCATTTAATTTACCGTTGAACACTACTTCCTCTGCGCAGGACTTATTTTGTGATTCTTGCCATGTTAGCAAGTCTCACCGTTTGCCTTTTATGGACTCTTCTTTTACTGCCTTACATCCGTTACACTATATTTTTGCGGACGTTTGGGGTCCCATTGTGGCCTCGCTTGATGGATTTCGTTATTATGTGATTTATGTGGACTTATACACTCGCTATTGTTGGCTATTTCCATTGGTCGCTAAATCACAGGTTTATGATATTTTTATCCACTTCAAGCCATTGGTGGAAAAACAATTTTCTCAAAACATCAAGAATTTTTACCGTGATAATGGCGGTGAATTTCTGGCACTTAAAACCTTTTTTGCAAAATCGGGCATAAGCTGGTTAACAACTGCGCCACATACGCCACAACAAAATGGGATTTCTGAACGACGCCATCGCCATATAGTTGAAACGGGTCGGGCCCTATTACACCATGCCAAATTACCGCATGTTTTTTGGTCCTTTGCCCTTCAAACGGCTGTCTATCTCATTAATCGAATGACGTGCTCCGCACCGTTTCAGAAACTATTTGGGTCTTCCCCGAATTATCTCAAATTACGTGTCTTTGGGTGTCTTTGCTATCCATGGCTAAAACCGTATGAACCGGGCAAACTAAGCTTTTCGTCACGACCATGCTTATTTCTTGGGTACTCGACTTCACAAAGCGCATATAAGTGTTGGGACACTTTGACAAACAAGCTTTTTATCTCACGCCATGTTCGCTTCTGTGAGGACAAGTTCCCGTCGCATGTGGCCAAACCCGTGACCCTTGCACTTTGGTCGTCACCCTGCCCAGCCCTTCCTCCATTTCTGGGCCCGTCCATGACCATTGCGCCCATCCCGCCTGCTCAGCGGTTGGCCCAGCACGCTCCAGTGCCCACCTCTCAGGCCGACCGCCCGTCCCATCGCAGTCCCTCGCTAAGCTCATCGACCGACCGCTTGGCCCAGCGTTCCTTACCGCCCGCTCTCACGGTCCTCCCTACTTCCGAGCCCCTCATTGCACCAACCGCCCCGGACCCATCTCCGCCGGAATCCTGTCATCCTATGACGACCCGGTCCAAGAACAACATCTTCAAGCCAAAACTAATCAACCTTGCCACCAAGTATCCGCTCGACATAGCTACTGAGCCAACCACTGTTTTTGCTGCTCTCAGGATTCCGCAATGGCGTGATGCCATGTCCTTGGAAATTAATGCACTTCTTCAACACGGGACTTGGGAACTCGTTCCTGCTCATCGGGCCTCTAATATTGTTGGGTGCAAATGGGCCTTCCATATTAAACGCAATCCCGATGGCTCCATTGACAAATATAAAGCCCGTCTGGTTGCTAAAGGCTTTCACCAACGGCCTGGCGTTGACTACACTGACACTTTCAGCCCTGTTGTCAAACCCATCACCATACGCCTTGTTCTCTCACTTGTCGTTGTGCACTCTTGGCCCATCCGTCAGCTAGATGTGAGCAACGCCTTCCTTCACGGTGATCTCACTGAAGAGGTTTTTATGGAGCAACCCCCGGGTTTCAAGGACGAAGCTCGACCTTCCCACGTCTGTCTTCTTCGGAAATCCATCTACGGGCTCAAACAGGCTCCCCGTGCTTGGTTTCAGGCTCTCCGATATGTCCTTCTCTCACTCGGATTTCTTCAGTCTAAATCCGACACCTCTCTATTCATTCTTCGACGTGGCCCCACCGTTCTCTTTCTCTTGGTATATGTGGACGACATTCTCTTCACTGGCACGGATCCTGACCTTATCTCGTCTCTTATTCGTCGCCTTCAGACGTCCTTCGCCATCAAGGATCTTGGTTCCCTCTCCTACTTTCTCGGCATTGAGGCTTTGCCCTGTAAGGAAGGACTTCTCCTCTCCCAGCACAAGTATATCAGTGAAATTCTTCATCGTCATCATATGGAAGGTGCCAAGTCTGTCTCCACTCCTATGGCCTCCAATGCCGCTTCGACCTTTCGGGAATCCTCGCTCGACTGCGATCCTAGTCTGTTTCGCCAAGCCATTGGTGAACTTCAGTACCTTGCTCTCACTCGCCCGGACATCGCTTTCCCAGTCAATCGTCTTGCCCAATTCGTCTCCAAACCCACTGAGGTACATTGGGCCGGGGTCAAGCGGGTCCTACGGTACCTTAAGGGTACTATCACTCATGGTCTTCTTATCCGGCGTGACTCACCTCTTACTCTTCGCGGTTACTCTGATGCCGACTGGGCCGACGACCCTATTGACCGCTCCTCCACCACGGCTTTCATCATTTTTCTAGGCAACACTCCGATCTCCTGGAGCTCTCGCAAGCAACGGGCCATAGCTCAATCTTCAACCGAGGCCGAATATCGGGCTCTCGCCACTACCACATCGGAAGTTCGCTGGATTCAAAATCTTATGTCTGAACTTCACTTCTCACCACCGTAGCCTCCGACCATCTACTGCAATAACATTGGTGCCACTCATCTTTCTCTACATCCCGTCCTACACTCACGGATGAAGCACATCGCTATTGATATTCACTTCGTTCGGGATGTCGTCTCCAAAGGACTCCTCTGTGTATCCCATATCAGCACTCATGACCAACTCGCCGACATCCTCACAAAGGCTCTCCATCGACCGCGATTCATCTCCTTGCGTTCCAAAATTGCCTTAGCCGATGGAACGGCAATTTTGAGGGGGCGTATTAGGAAGGAAGATACTACGGAATCTTCTTCCCCTGATTAAGGAATTCTAGCCTATCGTTACCATACTTAGATAGTTATCTCTACCATACTTAGATAGAAGAATTTTTCCTTATTGTATACTCTTGTAGTTGTATATATATCCTTGTAATTCACTTTACTAATTACTCAATGAAATACCATTCTAAATAATTGTCTACATTTACCCGTTAGGAGATTGATAGCAATTTGGGAGCCTGATTCAACCCAAATTTGAGACCATCCTAAGGAAAAATTTGATGCCTTCACAAATACCTCGTAGTTCTGCTTCATTATTGCTCACATTACCTAATCAATTTTTAGGGGCATAATTCAATGAATTGCCATATGCTCTTTAGAAACAATGAAGACTTGATTACTGCATGTTTAAGAAACTTAAGCGTAATTATAATCCAAATTTTATTTTCCATTATTCATAACTATTTTCTTCATCTCGAGGTATATGTTACGCAGTTGGATCTGGGCATGGATAGTTTTAGCAACATTTTCTGATGTTCAAGTGTAGTAGCAAGTAGTAACTAATATAAAGGACATAATATATTTATTTTATGAATAATCTTTCTGTACGCGATATCGACTCCAGTTTCAGCTTAAAAAATGCAAATATTAAATTAAAAGAGAGAGATACAAACAACAACAACAACAAAAAAAAAAACAAATTCAAATGATTTGTCTTTAATATTGAACTAAAGAAGGAGACGAAGTTTCAAGTGAGAAGAATTGAGCTTGTTAACTGGTCAAAGAAATGAGTTTAGTATTGTTAGTTCTTTGATTTCTTTTTTAAATTTAACTAATTTCCACATAAATTATACATGTATCTTATGTATATATACTAAGAAATTGAGTTTTTAGTTAGACAAATGTTGTTTTTAAGGCGATTGTTTGAATATTATTCATATACTAACGAATACGCAAATCCTTAATGATATCTGCCATTTTTTTAGCCTTAGTGTGGGTTTTGTCATACGATTGGTTGGGTGTAATTCAAATGTGGTTGCTTATGAGTTGGCTCGTAATGCCGTCGAAGACGCAGACCGGTTCGAATGAAACTTTGTTGTTTTCTTAGAGTTTTTGAGTTTCTCAGTTGCTAGTTAGTGTGGTTTTTTAGAGCGTTATTGGTTTTTATTGTATTGACATTGGGCGAACCCGTTGTTCTTTGTCGAGTCGTCTGTTTTGGTTTCTTTGGTGATATGATATTGATCTTAAGAAAAAAAATAAAAAAAATAGACAAATAGAAACTTATTTAAAGATTATTAGCCTGCCCAGTGCCCACTATATAATATACATAAACGCACACATAGACGTCAAAGATTTTACTTAGGCCCGAGCACACCCTAATCATTGTTGCAAGGAGCCACATTTGTAAGTGTGACTGTGTGAGCACTAAGCTCACACTATCTTACTATTAAATGTAATTTCAGATGTTTGATGATTATATATCCCCAACAATATGAAGCAAAACTTAAGAGAAACAAATAACTTTTTTGAAAGAAAAAAAAAAAAAAGAGGACAGAATGACATCTACATAAGACAAACACGTATGCGAAGCGCCATTGTGCAGAATGATGAAGTAGTAGTAGGTCAACTGTTTAGATGTTTTTTTTTTCTTCTTTTACCTAGCTAAAAGATCTAAAATCTCACTCTTTAGTTTTGAACTCCAAAGATGACAAAATCAACAATCCACTACATTATTATAGCTATTTGTGGCCTTAACGAATACCCATGGTGATTACACGTCTTTCTTTCGTGGTCTTAAATGTCCCCTTTTCAAGATGAACTCTGAAGACGAGATTTGATCCATGATTCCAAATTCTGAAGCTCCTCGTTACTTATGGAGTGACCAAGACCAGGGTAAGCCTGTGAAAAAATGAAAAGACAAACAATTTCATGGTTTGCTTAAGATTTGGTTGAAGCACTATCATTTGCACTTGTTTTGGCGGACTCCACTTAGAGATTTAACGGATTCCAATTCCAAACATATACACAAAGACTCGGACAAAAATACAAGCGTCTCCGTAATGGTACTAAAAACAAAAGACAGGGTCCCATGTGATGCACAAAAATGTAGAAACTTTGAAGCCCTATAATTGCTTCCCATGAAGGCCTTGTTAATATACTAGAAGCCTTTTGATATAAGGTGGTCCAGTTCTTCTCCCATGTCGTGTTAGATAATTCCTAATGGATACTAAATGTTATTGTGTAAACCAAACATAAAATGCAGAGGACATGGTGAGATGGTACCTTGAATTCACAGGTTACACCAGCTTTTTCAAGGAAAGGTGGACCTGCTTGCCCAGCTTCAAAGAGTACGGTTCTATCAGCCATCCCGTGGGACCACAACATAGGAGTCTGGTGGAGGCATATTCCCAAATACAATCAGGTAATTCAAAATAGAACATAAATATAGATGCATATTAAGGATAGCAGTACAGGAATAAAGCACAGTTGAGTACCCAGGACGTAAGGTACAAAATCATGTATGACGATCTAAGTGAAAGTGAAATGCTGATGAAAATATGATAAGTTCAGAGTGCAAAATCATTTTTAACGGATATCCAAGTGAAATACACTAGCACCAAAGCCGACAAGTTTTTCGAGGTCAAAAGACAGGTTTCTAAAGCAAATTAATGGTCTTTGTTTCATGTGCTTCAGGTCCACCAGTGTTTACAAAAGCGGCACCCCATCTTACAAGTAATCCTGGGTTTGGAAATCCACAGCAACTATATAGAATGTTTCAGTTAGAAAAAACATGAACGTGAAGCATGTGTCTCCTCTAATCATCTTTAAAGTAGTATCGCAAATTTGAGGTTCTGCAGTACACAAGCACTCACTCTTGCCCAGAAATGCGACATCACCTGATCAATTTGTGGATCTCTTAAAAGAAAAAGAGAAGTTTGGTGCTTCCAACAAACTCTGGAAATGCGATTGAGCCACGTACTAGATCTCACAATTAGTTATATCAAGAGTTAAGTGGGTTTTGATAATTCTCATTTGATTACCGAATGTATTTTATGCAGGCAGGTCAAAGACTAGGTATATCTGAGAAACTACCTACATGAGACGCCTTAATTATACAGACAAACTATTTCCATCCAATAATGGCATTCTCCGATGAGAAGCGTGTTTTCAAGAGTAACAAGGTCCTTTACACTTTATTTCAGTTGATGATTGTGCCAAGTGTGAACTGAATGTCAAAAGTTAATGGCTAGTAAAGACAAAGAGCATGCAAAAAACAATAAAAATAAATCAAATATTAAAGGAAAAATCAGAAGTAAAAGATAAGACGCTGCAAAAGAGGAGCGGAAAGAAAGACCTTTTTTGCATCTGGTGTAACTCGTTCAAAAATTGAAGAATTGAATGGAACCCATCCGCTAAAGATTGCACCTCCACCCAGAGTATTTGGGTACAGCAAAACACTTGCTAATGTCAAAGCACCTAAAAGAATATTAACTTTGTAAAAAACCAGTAGAACAACAACAATGGAGCATGGTTCCACAAATGCATCAGGAAATTGGATGTATGAGAACAAACAGGTACAGACCTCCTTGGCTAAAACCACATACGAAAATATTTTTTGGGTCAATGCCAGCCAATATCTCCTTGTCTATAATTGCATGTACATTCTGAACTGCTTTGAGCAGACCACCTTCATCGTTTGGGGAATCCTGAAAAGGAACAATAAATTAGACGACTCTACTTCAAATCAAATTAAAATTTCATTTTAATTAAACCAGAGTATAATTGGGAGACCCGTCGCCTATTATTCATAGCCAAAAATATTTAATTTCATTTTTTTATCAGCACCAAAAATGTTCGATTGTATCATTTATATTTTAACCTAAGCATCAGAAAACACACGGATCAAACATAGTCAGAATACTGTATCTGCAGCATCAGATCATTGTTTGCATGCATTCACTAACTTTGAAGCTTTTCATCAACTTCATTTCCTCTATTTGGCATTTATCCAACCTCAATCCAGAATGAAGACTTAAACATAAACCTATGTGAACAACGACAAGACAAAAGGTAATCGAAAATTTTAAAGTACCGTTTTACAGAAAAAGTAGAACTTACAGCTGTTACTGGAATCTCATGAATGTCAAACCATGAAGGCATCACAGCACCATCTACAGGAATGGGAAGCAGGCAATCACAGTCAACGATGATATCTTATTTAAGAATCAATCTTCAAAAGGCTCAAGAAAATGCATTGCTAAATAGAAACATTTCACAGATCTACTTGGCTGAAATTCATCACCATGAGTTTACAGGAAACCGCATATCTCTTAAAAAAAATCAAAGTTTATGAGAAATGCTAATTCATCTACTCATTTAGTGTCTACTTGAACCTTAGGGAAACAGAACATGATTCCCATGTTGTTTTCAAATCTGCATCTCTCGTAGAACCAAAGACGCAACAAAATCAAGTATGTTAGTCCAATCATGTAATACATTGACCTATTGAAACATTAATACAACGTCGAAAAGATTTCCCAATTCACGCAAACGTAATAAACTAAGGTATACACCACGAAAACTCAGACCGAGCATTCCAAAAAGATCCAATCTTTAAACAACTAACTACTCAACATTAATGCTTGGCTCAATCATAAAACAGACGACGACGACCAAAATTCACGTCCCCAACCCAATGCAAATCACATTCGGCACACATAGCAAAAGCCAATCAACTGCGATTACGACCAAAACGCTTCCTAATTCTAATACTTGCACAATTAAAACAGTCAAATGCAAAAGCATTACACAACAAACACACACCCTGACCCCGCCAATGAATGAATTGAGATTAAACTGAAATTAAATATAATAACTTACAATTACAGGTAACTGGGTTGTTGGGGGCAGAAGGGAAAGACCATTTGGTGGTCCGAAATTGTGGGGAAGTGAAAAGGGTCTTAATGGGTTCGTTGGCGGGACCCGAATCGCCTAACCCGTGGAGCCACAACACGAAGCTCCGGGCCATGGATTCGGGTTCGGGTTGAATCGGAGGAGAAGGGTTTTCGTGGGGATTGAAGAGCAGGAAGGAAAGAGTGATGACGAAGGTGAGTGCAAGCAACGCTATAGGCTTCGCCACACTTGATCTCATTTTCTTTCTTCCATGGAGACCACTCTTAATAGCGACTAGTGAGGTGCCGTCAAATTCAAATACATTTTTTTTTCCTATTGTTGTTTATTAATAATAATAGTATAAAAAGGTATTTGAGATCGACATTTGACACTCATGTGGGACACGTCACGTGGCGTGTTAATATAAAAATAAATAAAAAATACTTATAAAATTAAAAAAAATCGACACACATCCGACACTTGAGACGCTCGTCTCCGGCATGTTTGAGAGGAAATTGAAAAACTTATAAAAAAAATAGGGATAAAAGCATCAAGCCCTCTGAACTGTGCACGTTTTGCAACTTGCCCCCTAAACAAATTTAATAAGCATTTTGCCCCCTAAACTATGCACGTCTGTTCGATTTGCCCCTTCAATGGATTTCCGACCATTTTAGGCCGGAATATTCACCGTTCGAAGTGTTTTTTCGCCTACTTTTTGTCATCAACTACCAAAATACATCTAATACAATAAATATAAGTCGGGTAGGGGGAATATTCCGGCCAAAAATGGTCGAAAATACACTAAAGTGGCAAATCGCATTTTCGGTGATTTTGGGCTGGAACACCCCGTTTGAGGTATTTTTTCCCCAACTTTTTGTCATCAACTAGCATAATACATCTAGTACAACAAATATGAGTCGGGTACGGGGAAATATTCTGGCCAAAAATGGCCAAAAATCCATTGAAGGGGCAAATCGAACAGACGTGCATAGTTTAGGGGGCAAAACGCTTATTAAATTTGTTTAGGGGGCAAGTCGCAAAACCGTGTATAGTTCAGGGGGCTGATGCTTTTATCCCAAAAAAATAACCATAAATTGTTTTAGTTAGTGCATTATCTAAATTGAGTAGGAAATTGATTGTTATTCATTTTAATTTGTATTCGTGTTTGACACTTATATCTGAATTTAAGTGAGCGTCTTATTTAGACTTCTCTTTGGTTAATAAAGTGGTGAATATTAAGCGACGATTTTATTTAAACATAAGTATGTTATGTATTTTTACTTGGGCTTAAGAATATTAACCCTATATTTTTAGTGGATTTTAATATAAAAAAAAAATTAAAAACACAGTCGTGACCTAGTTGTATCGATTTTATCAAGAATTTGTTTCATCGTGTCCGCGTCAGTGTTCGCGCATCAATTAGGGATCCATTCCCATCGATCGAGTTCTCGGAAGAATTTGAGGAGAACATGAACGACCAATGGAAGGATTCAATCCTTATTAAGATTTTGGGAAGAACTTGGTTTTACCCTAACTTAGTAAACCAACTCTCGATCATGTGGAAGTTGACATCGGATTGCGAAATAGTTTATTTGGGTTTCGGGAGCTACTGCCTCAAAGGAACGAACCCTAGTCAAAGGGAGAGGATACTAACTCAAGGACCTTGGCAAATTGCGGGGAGTTTTCTATCCATCCGTAAATGGAGGTCGGATTTCTGGGCAGACAATGACAACATTGATCACGTAATTACGTGGGTGCGGGTCATGCACCCTCCCTTCAAAACGTTTCGAGAAGACGTAATTAATAAGATGGCAAGATGCTTGGGAGACCCGATTAAAATTGACAGAAATACGTATTTGGCGGCACGAGGAAAATATGCAAGGTTTTGCGTAGAAGTCCTACTAAACAAGCCATTGGAGAGGGGAATTCGTATCAGGCGTCGGGTGTACCACGTTATGTACGAAAATCTGTCGAGCTTATGTTACGTTTGTGGATGTGTTGGGCATATTGCTAAGGAGTGCGTAGCGAAGAAGACAACCGATAATAATACGTCGATGAAAAGGAATCTGAAAAGGAGAATTCGGGCAAAGAGAAGTCGGAACCAACCCAATGGCTAGTAGAGAAAACGAATCAGTTTTGGTGATTGGATGACAGTCACACGTAAAAAAAAATAACACGCCCACGAAGTTGCAGTACTTGGGTAAGGAGATTACAAAGGGGAAAATAAGTCGACTATAGAGGCGAGCAATCCACACGTCATAACTCTTTCCATCCGGGAAAAGGAGATAGAGTCCCACCACAAGTGCTAAATAAAAGAATCCTTCCTATTTCAATTATGAAGAGACCTGTTGCACAAGGTAATATTACCTTGAGCCAATCTGGGAAGGCATCAATAATTTAAACCCTTTTGATACTCTTGGTTCTTTGGGTGAACAAGAGGAAGAGACGGTCCAGAACCAACAAACCCGAGATATACAACCGAGGGTAGTTGAGGAGGATGGCAGAATTTCTGAACCCTCAAGTGATAAACGGGGAGCTGGTGGTCGTAATAGATCCACAATTTTTGGGAATACAGAATGTTGCGCAGTCGTTTCGACAGTCCCTTGAAGATATCACAAATAAATCCGAGGTTAATCGAGGTGATAGAAGTATCCCCTCTAATATGGGAATTCGATATAAAGACACGGATTATCGAGAGAGTGGAGAACTTACCAACATGTTGGTAGAGGATGAGCATGAGCGAATGGGAGTTTTGCCAACAACAAGTACTCATGATAGAGGCGATGAAACAACTGATGTCGTTATGCATGGGGCAGGTTATTGAGTACCCCATTGCACTGAACCAACTTGCTAGTTTATCCATGAAGACAGTGATGTGGAATTGTCAAGGGGCCACAAACAACGATTTTAGGATTAACTTTAGAGAGTTGGTTTGGTCACACAGACCCGAGGTGGTCTTTCTTCTTGAAACTCGGGTATCCCAAGAGAGGGCATATGAAATAGCCCGAGTCTCGGGTTTTCTGATTTTTGTATCGCTCCTACGGAGAAAATGGATGGGGGGATTTGGATGTTGTGGAACTCGGAGGAAACTAATGTGGTCATTGAAGAGATTGACGACCAAGGGATACACGCGTTGGTAAGTCCAAAGAATCAAGACTTGTGGATGCTATTTGGTACCTATGTGAAGCCGCACAAAGTTGATAAAATCTGAGCCTTCGATAAGCTTGAATCAATGGCCCGAAGGATGAAAATCCCTTGGCTAATTCATGGGGATTTTAATGAAATATGCTTTGCACATGAGAAGCGAGGGGGAAGCAAGAACGTGTATGCACGATGACGTGATCTTCATTAATGAATTCAGTCATGGAATGTGTATGATTTGGGATTTAACAGCCCCAAATTTACGTGGACAAACAAACGGGAGGGCTAAGCTATTGTACATGAACGAATCGATCGTGCTCTTGCCAACGAGGCTTGGATGAACAAGTTTCCGTATAACGAAGTGTTTCATCTTTCTCGGACCCATTGTAACCACCACCCTATACTCACTAACACCGACGGATGGTATAGGCCGATCGAGAAAAGGCCGTTCCGCTTTAAGGCGATGTGGATGCAACACTCGGAATGTGAGGGATTAATCAAACATATTTGGGGGGAGAAAAGAGAACTGATCCATGCGATTAATCATGTCCCCGAGGTTTTAATCCCATGGAATAAACAAACGTTTGGGAATATCTTTCAGCAGAAAAAAGAATTGGTGGGCCGACTGGATGGGATTGAACGGGCGTTGGCTAAGGGACCGAATGAATTCTTAGTAAATCTAGAAAAGGATCTCATGGGACAGTACAACGAAGTCTTGAGGAAGGAGGAGATATATTGGAGACAGAAATTGAGGGTCAAGTGGCTTGCGGAGGGGGATCGTAACACGGCCTACTTCCATCGCTCTACATTGGCGCGTCGTAAGCGAAACTGAATTGTCATGTTAAAGATTGAGGATACTTGGGTGCGGGATCAGTCCATGCTAAGTTCACACGCGTGAGATTATTTAAAATTACTGTTTACAGGTGGTGAAACGGCAACACCTACTCTTCGGACTTCAAGGTTTCAGTGTACTCTTTGCGCGGATGATGTAGAACTCGTAGGACATGAGGTGTCGAGCAGTGAGTTGAAAAATACCGTGTGGAAAACCCAATCCAATAAGGCACCAGGTTCCGATGGCATCCAGGGGATGTTTTATCAAAGATTTTGGGAGTGGACAAATGAGTCGATACTTGAGTTTATACATACTGCATTTTAGGAGGGGTGTTTCGACCTGAGGGTGTGCGAAGCGCATTTATGTCTAATTCCTAAGGTAACTGATCCGTCCCTCATATCTCAATTTCGACCTATGTCGTTGTGTAACGTGATATACAAAATTATTACTAAATGCATAACCCTGAGGTTGAGAGATATAATGCCCAAGATAATTGCCCCGACGCAATTTAGTTTCATAAAAGGGCGAAGTACACAAGACAATATATTTTTGATGTAGGAGGTCCTCCATTCTTTGCGGTCGAAGAAAATAACAAGACGGGTTGCATGATTCTCAAATTGGATTCAGAGAAAGCATACGACAAAATAAGTTGTAAATATCTTGAGGAGACGTTGCATGCTTTTCTTTTTCGAAGAATATTATAAAACTTATCATGTTTTGTGTGCGCAACGCGGCTACGAAGCTTTTGTGGAATGGCGAACCTCTAGAGAGATTTCAACATGAATGTGGGTTGCGTCAAGGGGACCCTCTCTCCCCATATGTATTTGTCCTATGTGTGGAAAGATTAGCTTATTTGGTTGAGGAAACCGCTAATGACGGAAATTGGGAAGCACTAGTGCCATGTCGGATGGGTCCAAAATTACCCCACGTCTTTTTCGCTGATGACCTCATTTTAATGGAAAAGCGACTTTGAAAACAGCAAGGGTAATGAAAAGGATTTTGGATGAATTTTGCAAGTCCTCGGAACTTTAGATAAATAAAGGGAAATCCACGGTCTTCTTCTCTAACAGAGGCGGCTTTCGGTTGAAGAGGAGACTTTGTGCGAATCTCGGGTTTTCACAAACTTCGAGTCTCGGCAAATACCTGGCGCGCAGCTGGTGCACGGTCGTGTCAATTGTGATCACTATAATGATTTATTTGATAAAGTTTTAGCGCGCTACTCTAGTTGGAAGGATAATCTTTCTCTTGCGGGGCGTTCGATTTTGATCCAATCGGTATCCACTGCCTTGACGATACACATCATGCAATCGAGTTGGCTACCAGAGAAGGTGTGTGACCGTCGTTTAAATCGGGATTTCCTTTGGTCTAACAATCCCGACGCTAAGAGGATTCATCTTGTTAGGTGGGATAAAGTCATTAGAGGAAAAAAGAAGAATGGGCTCGGGATTAGGACGACTCTCACTAATAATGAGGCACTCCTAGTGAAGTTTTGTTGGAGGATTTTACAAGAGAGGCCAAGTTTTTGGTCGGATATGATTGAAGCTAAATACTTGAAGAAGTCGAAGTTATCAAAGTATATCTTGAAACCCGGAGATAGCTCGACTTAGAAGGGAATCGTTAGATGCTTCGCACTAATCGCTCCATTTATCCGTTGGAAGATAGGGGACGGTAAGTCGATCTCGTTTTGGTTTGATAATTGGCTTGGCGATACGCGTCTAAGTGAGGTAGTCCCGAGTATTTTGCAAGAAGAACGAAAACTGGTGCTAGCCGACGTGTTAGATGAGGACGGTTCTTGGTTACTTGAACAACTAGAGTCGCAAATACCAGAGGACTAGAAAGAAGAAAATTCGAGCGAGAAGTATCAATTTGATTGATGGGGACGATAGAGTTATTTGGGGAGAAACAGCGAACGGAGAGTTCTCGTGCCAAAGTGCTTACAAGGCTTTATTCCGCACGTATACGAACGTTGTGAATCCAAGAAATAATATACATTGGGTGTGGAGCATTCCGACGAGTCAAAGGATTAAATATTTTGTGTGGTTAGCGTTGCAAAATAAACTTGCAACGAATAAGTTGCGAAGGGATCGAAAGCTAGCGTCCAGTGCTGAGTGCGACTTATGCCCAGGGAAAGAGGAGATCGTTCTACACATACTTAGGGATTGTCGGGATGCTAAGCGTGCATGGAAGGAGTTGGTGCCAAGAGAGAAACTGGAGCAGTTTATGAGCGTGGATGATTCCAGGTGGTGGAGGCCTAACCTGTACTGTCCAGTGACTATTAAATCAAAAATAGGAGACCTCCATTGGAATATTTTATTTGTCGCATGTGTGTATGAGTTATGGAAAGCACGAAACAATAGAATCTTCAGGGGAAAAGCAGAGAACTTAGGCGTAACTATGGGCAGAATCAGTCTCTTGGCAATAGACTTGAAGAAAATTCATGGTAAGCTACTAAGAAAGCCGACTAGAAAATGGGAGAAACCAAAAAATGGATGGCTTAAGTTGAACGTGGACGGTAGTGTGTCGCATACTCATAACATGGGCTCTATTGGAGGTGTTCTTCGTGATGAAAATGGTAGTTGGGTGTGGGGATTTGTATCGAAGATCCAAAGTCCTACGGCTCTTGAGGTGGAGATTGAAGCAATCCGAATCGGATTAGTTACTGCATGGGAGAAAAGGATTAGAAGGATAGAGGTCGAAACGGACTCGTTGGAGGCGCATGATTTAATTAAGGATGATTCTATCCGAAATCACCCGCTTCAGAAGGCGATCGATGAGTGTCGCAGTCTGTTACACATGCCATGGAACTTAGAGTTCAAGTGCATTTTGAGATTGAAGAATTCCATGCGGATGCAATTGCGAAAATCGACACAACATCAAGTGGAGAAATTAGTCTACTACTTAGTCCTCCTACTTGTATTAGTTCTTGTATTAGTCCTATTTAGTTTTTTTTAGCGCTTTCGTTTATCTACCAAAAAGAAAAAAAATACATGCTAGTGTGAGGAAAGTAAATTTTGTCACATGTCAAAAAACTGTAATATATGGTCACACAGACGCAATAGTTTAAACCTTAAATTATTATTTATTAAATACCTTAAAACAAATAGTAGGTGTGGAGAAACGATCAACTAAGTAAATCTAAGTTCACCAAATTACTCGTGTCCTATTTCTTTCTTTTTTCCAATACATATAACTGTATTGCCTTCAATTCCGTTAACAATGTGGGATCGAGGATCATTGTGCCGTGTTCATAGTAATTCATTTGGAGTCGGTCCCAGTGTTTTTGACTCGCAGAAGCCTTTAACAATTGACGGCAATGGCGAATTTGTTGCGAAGAAGCTAGCCAAACAACTTTCCTCAACGCTCAACAACGCGCCGCAACATTGTGGGCCGATCTGCAGCTGAAGGTTGAGAGCCGACGACAGCAGCTCTTCCACGCAGCCTGGAACGCTGACTATTGTTGATAAACATCCTATAATATTTGGCAACCCAGATAGTAAATCAGCATCGATACGTGCGGCTGAGATTAATAGAACTGCAAACAAAATCGCTAAGGAGCGTGTGCTTATAAAAGAAGACATTTTGAATCTCTATTTAATTGGTTTATGTGTGAGGAAATGGAAGAGGGGAGAGTGTTGTATTTATATGCTAAGGTTGCTGATACAAGTATTTACTGCAGCTTAAATTGCATGTTTAAAGATTTATATTAATAACTGGGAGGTATTAAACGGACGGTTTTAGCTTTTAAGATTTGCGTTGATCGAGTGTAGTTTAATTACACAATTAACAATTCTAATTGCTGGTGCATGAAGTTAATAGAAACTGTAACTAATTAACAAGCTAAAACATAAATAAAAGGAAGAATTACACAAACTACCCCTCAACTATGAGATAATTACACAAACTACCCCTCATGTTTGAAAAATTACACAAACTATCCTTATAGCCGAAAAAATTAAAATAATTAAGACAACCTTTCAACTTCAAATCATAATAGAGACTAAAATCCGCAAATATTTTATTTTTCTTTGAGGATATTATTTGCTTTTATTTTTTTTGGTCTTTCTGGACGAGATAAATGAGATTTAATGCAACAATTTGATTTCATTTTTATTTTATTTGTAAAATTAATGAAGAGCATGAATTTACATTCAATAAAATGTAAAAAAAGTATGCAAAAAAATCGACCATAAGGGTAGTTTGTGTAATTTTCCAAATACGAGGGGTGATTTGTGTAATTACCCCATAGTTGAGGGGTAGGTTGTGTAATTCTCCCATAAATAAAATAAAAAATCAATGAAGGCATGATTCATGAAGCCATTACTCAAGCGTTTAATAACCCAATCCATACTGAAAATTTGATGTGATTTCTACATTATCAACCCCCCACCTAAAACAAAAAGGCCTCTGATGGAGTCCTGGAGTAAAGAACACTGCGGCATTTGAGTGCACCATTCAATCCATCTGCGAACCTCATTTCCCCCCAAAACAAACTAAGATATGAGAAGTTAACGTTACCGAATTAAGCTGAAAACAAAGTTAGAAATGACGCTAGTTACAAAAAGAAGCAACATTACCTACTCTTCACCAGTTACAATCACAGGTTCAACCAAATTCTGAGAACGGGACTCAACCGAGTGAACCAAATCTATCATAGGCCAATATCCCACCCCCACCCCGCACCAAATCTGTATTCACAAGACTATTTTCATTGGCAGGGACAGAAAATTGCCGTAAGATCTCCGAAATAGCAACTGCAAACATCAATACCATCAAGAAATAACATGAACCTGGCAACAGAGTAAGACGGGAATTTCATATCTATCTCAACAGCTGCATGTTAATAGATTACTAATGGTTGTACTTCAGTACAAAAGCTGAAGAAGCACTTCCAAATATACTGATTACAAAGCTGAGTCTTGTGTTTATTCAGAACATGAAACACTCAAAAATCAAGAGAACACCAGCAAAATTGTCGTTAAATAATGTACTGTGTCCCTAAAAGTAATGTTACTGGATGATGGAAACTGATATTAATGGTAGCAAAAATATTAGAATTGTTCTGTATAAGCTCTATAGTGTCTAGGGATGCATATTTTTTGGCAAAGTGACAGAGGCAGGATATATGATGGCGCCTTGATGTATCCACAATCTCTCGTGTTTCAAAAATGACAAACACCCAGGTGAAACAAGTCACACATAATATGCATAGCCCTTCGGCACAAATTCAAGTTGACTACTCTGTTGCGGATTGCTTAAGACAGTAATCGCAAAATTATAATTTCTTAAGAAGAGCCAACAATGAAGCTGCTTTTTCTACCATCATAATGAAATAGAAAACTTTTTACCTACATAACGATAAACCACAATGAAAAAAGACGAAAGCTTCATTATCAGAAAAGAAATTCTGTCTCAGAAAATCTAAATAGGTGTAAAACCAATAAATCTAAGCAATATTTGACCTAGCAATTTAGATGGTTTTGTATATGTACACTTTACACAAATGCCACACAATATTTATAAAATTTTAATACTCTCTATTTAATCACTGTTCAGAATCAAGATGTCCACTAATTATCATTTCTGCTTACATGCTTGTCTCTCCGCACTATTGCAATATCAAAAATCTCAAGAATTACTAATACTAATTATTCAATGGCTACAACAAGAATGACGGGAAGGATACCATCACTGCACTTCTGCTGATATGTTTCCTCCTGGTTCAAGCAGCAAGTGCAGAATAACATATTACATACAGTGCCCTGAGCAAAGGAAATCGACCAAGTTCATGGCCGAAAAGAACAGTTCAACTTAAGTTGTCTGGACTGCACATCAGAAGATTCTTGAAGACTGACCAGAGATAGAATTAGAGATAATCCTATCCACTAACATATGACTAAGCAGCCTTCGTTATATCAATCAAGTGTGTGTCTCAGTAATTACATTGGGTTTTTTCTATAAAATAAAGCACAAAAAATGCAATAAATGAGTGAGTTAAAATACTTTTGAAGACATTACAAGAATATTAGAGGTAATAAGAAATTACAAATAGCATACAGAAAAATTACTGATATACTTCATTGTACACACATTAACTTAAGTTCCATATAATTTTTTCTTCTCACTCTATACATCCCACATATTTATCAATCAAATAACCAACAGAAAACCCAAAAAAGAAATTTATAATTTAAACATCTATTAAATTCATTAAATAAGATGAATATGAAAATAAAATAAAAAACCGATTTTAAATTAAAAAAGAAAATCTTTCCATATAACCGTTAGTGATACAAAATAAGAAAATTTACAGGATATGAATGGACAGTCATAAAATAAGAAAAATACCAAAATTTCTTTTCCAACTTTGGCGTCCAGATCCATGTCCAGAGTATGGATCATATGACTTTTGCTCCTGTGACTTATGCCCCTGCAAGTTTTGCCCAATGAACTGCCTTTCGGCGCCTTTTAGCTCATTTTACGTAAAGCGAGCACTGTGAGCACCCTGGAGCGCATTTCTTAAGACATTGGTTACACTTAAACAAAATCTACAAACATTAATTTCAGATAATTGCCCCTTATCTTAGCAACTAATTTATTGACTTCAACCAAAATATATAGCTATACCACATACAACACGACATTTGTCGCAAGGTTTTAAATCCCATTTATTAGATTTATACAATCTATAATTTATGTAAATTACAGTCAGAATCTAGCTGTCACGTAATTATCAACTTCTACTAAAAAAGTTTCTCAATACTAATGCAGCATTCCCACCCAATTTTCAAGAAAATACTCAATAAAATTAGAGAATTACAAATATAAAAAATATTCAATGTCTACAACAAAACTGATAGGCATCGGCATCGGAGTCCTTCTGATATACTCCCTTGTGGTTCAAGCATCGGATGCAACAACTCTTTCCTATGATGCCCTCAGCGCAGGAGATATGACGAGTGAATGGTCGGAAAATGGACCGACACTTGCTCCAGCACCTTACAGCCGAGGGTGCTTGAAGACAACCCGATGCAGAGATGGAACTTAAGATAATTCAGTCGGTTGACATAAGAATAGGCAATCTCAAGCATATGAAAAATCTCTTATCAATTAGAAAGAGATTCATATGAACAACACATATTGGTCAGTCGCTCAACATCCTTATTAATAAAAGTTACCTTCATCAGATGTAGCTTTTACTCATGTTTCTTGGTAATTATATTGTTTTTCCCAGTATTCTTATTTTACTGCAAACTCTTACTTAAATTATATACATCAGTCCAGGGACAAAATTATTGATTCACAATGATAGTACATTGCTGTGTGAAAAATCGAACAGTTTCCCCTGTTTCAATAAGAATAAAGGAAGAAAAAATATGATTCAAGAATTTGACATGTGACACGCCACACACGTCAGCTTACCGTATGCTGTAATATACAACCAAATAGAAAAGGAAGAAAGTAAAAATTGAGTAAGTGGCCCTCTGAGGATCAACTACAAATTATGACTGAGCGCTATTTGTCCATATAGTAAATCGTGATAGGAGGTGGGAAACCAATTTAATTGCTCTTCATAAGTGTGAAACGTATTGGCAATAATAATAGATCGAGGTTGACTTATTCAACTATAAGATCCAACACGACTTTCATGTTTTTTTGACTACTAACAAGCACCATAAAACTACATTGACTTGTTAAACTATAGGTTCATAATGAATTTCATGTTCAATTTTCCTAGATCTGAGCAACGTATTGCGAGTAGCCACAACACGTCACGTGCTTCACTACCTAGAATGACATCAATGCAGGCACAGAATTTTCTGCCAACACTACCTTAATTACAGAGGAATGGTATAAGCCAGGATTTAAAACGAAAACTCAAGAAGCTATAATCTTCTATGAAAAACCTCTTTCGGATCATGTAATATGAAGGCGTTAGGGGTAATTCTGCGTACACAATTTAGATGGATAAACTGGCGGACATAAAATGCTTTCCAGGAAGCTGTCAAGCATCTGATTTTAATACAATGTAAGTAAATTAAAAAAAAAAAAAAAAAGGAACTAGTTCTATCATTCTAGAAGGCTAATTTTGCTGGGAAGATAACACCTCAGCAGACATATAAGAAGTATGAAATATAAAGAGAAAAAAATAGAAAATAACATCAGAAGTAAGAGAACCACCTATAATGTCGACAAATATTTGCTGTGGATCAAGAATTTGCAGACAACGAAGATGCAAATATTCAAGTGTTGGGCTTTAACTTCAGACAACTAATCACAATCCGATTAACACGAGTAAATTGTCCTTTAGAACAAGTATTGCTTTCGAAGAACGATGCATAATGCGCAATAAAACACTTGCTCTACGCAACGCGATTGTTTTAGGCCTGGACTTAAGCTCTACAGCTAACACGGGCTAATAAACCCAAGTTCAAGAAACACTACATCATGCCACTCAGCTTTTCTTGAAACCTCCAGCAGACACGATAAAGTTTGAAAAATCAGATGTCTGCTAAGACATTGCAACATAACATACTGCAACTTACCGATGAAGACACCATTTAAATCCCACAAGTTAGTTCCAACACTTAGACTTACAATTGCAATGAAACTCCATCTATATACCAAAACATAAAAGGTAGAGTTTGCACCATACAAAACAATTCAATGTAGAGTTCTAAACAAAACACTGCCATCGGAACTTGCATGGTCACATTGTTACTTAAAATAAAGTAAGAACAAAACTCATTGGTATGTACACAATCTTTCCAGAGACAAGGTAAGATAAAAGAGGCAAGAAAACATAACCACAATGCATAGACCATAATTCTTAGTAAAATAGTTTTCCTATAATTCACTGTTTCAATGCTCTCTAGAATAACAGAATACACACTGCACTTCAGCAAAAACTACGCATTCTTTCACGTTCTAAAGGCAATTAACCTGACCTCTAAAAGTCGTCAAATTTCTCGAAAGCAGAACCACAACGCAATTGCCTTCACGATATCCAGTGACATCAAGCAACCTTCCTTCACATAAAACAACCTCAAGCAGCATCATTACATCCCTCAACCGTTTGCTTCATCACGTCCAGCTGAGCAATCACATACTCCAGCTTCTTGCAACAAATCTCGTTAGATATTCTCGGAACATAGTCGCACTTCTCAAACGGACGATACTCGCACGCGCCCTTAATCTCCTCTCGCAGCGTCACTTGAACCTCCTATTCTTTTTGCAAAACAAATTCACAATACGAATCACCATAACTAAATTAACCATTCACCTACCCTAATACGCAAACCCCCAAATTACAGAAAAAAAAAACCCTAGAATCGATAATTAAGGGGGAAATTGAATAATCACCTTGGCTAATTGCATGAACTCGGTGCACTGGCTGTTGACGAGGTCCTGTCGGGCCCCACTAGGGTTTGCCATTTCATCCATTACAGCGCCTGCTATTTCAACTGCCCTAACTATTTTCTGTTAGTAAAAAGAAAAAACATTAAATTAATCGGGTAAAATTTGGGTATTGCTGTACTGTTAATGTGGAGATATGGAGAAAGTACCTTTTCGACGGTTTGTAGCCGTTGCAGCAGCGTGGTGTTGCTCTGTGGATCCATGGCGGTCGGCGGACGATGTGGGTTGCAGAGTGCTTTTTAGTTTTATTAATTAAATAGAAAATGGCGCCTAATATATTTTAATCTATTTATTTGTTAATAATAAAAAAGAAGAATCTTTAATATTTTTTAATAATTTGCGTGGTAGATACTTGAGTCACGTGAGACGGATGTTGGTGCGAGTGTGACACGCACTTCGTCAAATTTGAGATACATAAATTTCAAAGCCTTTTTATGCGTTTAACATATATATATATAATATATATATATATCGAATATTGATATATAATTTTATATATATTTGAGTATTGTTTAATATATATGCATAGTTATTAATTTTGTTATTTTCTAAATTATTATGATGGAAAGACAAAGATATAAGCTTTAAGTTACATTCATATTTTGCAAATTATTTTATTTTTCTGCTCGATTTTGTTCCCTTATTGCTTCCACTTTTTTTCTTTTTTCTTTTTGAAAATAACTCAAAAGAGATATTATAATAAAGGCCAACAAACCGAAGAATTCATATAAGTCGTAAACAAACGGACAAAACGGACTAAATCATGTCTAAATAGGTGCGGTACGTGCGAGATGATGGGCCTCCAAATTATCGTCTCTACTAATTTATTAGAATATCCAATATCACATATGACGCATATGAGACCAGATGTCACCTATAATATTTCCATGTTCGCCATTGACCTCGCTCGGGAAACATATATCACGAATAACGGATAGACAATCAGTCTCAAATATAACATTCACTAAGTTCTCATTCATCGTGTTTCGTTGCCAAATATGCCGCATACGCCTCAAAATATCGCGCGCCAAGGTTCCCCGCCAACGTCGTTAAAAGCTTGCCAAATGATTCCCCGAAGAATCCATAACATAGACCCCAAGACCCATCTCATGTTCCTCCTCAAAAGTAGCTCCATCAAATCGAATGCGAAACCACGGATCGGGTAGAGAGGCTCACCACCCCGAATCATTTGGTCTCCACACCTCCCCCGAAATTGTATGTCTCGAATTCCAAAAACTGGTTTGGTTTTCCACAAAATCCGAGACCTCATGAGGCACTGCAGCTTTCTCCCCCGCAACAACCTTATTCCGATTACCCTATAACGGCCCAGCACGTCACAATAATGCGGTTCAATCGTGTTCGCCTTCGTCTTTCACAGATACGACACAACCACCCTCACTATCCTCGTTATCTCGTAGTAAATCCAACACAGGAATAAACATAAATGCTCATACTTGTCGAGAAAAATGGCATGAAGTCAAAATATGCCTAATATCCTCCTCACCGCATAGATAAATTGGACACAAAGTTTTTGTAACTACTTTTCTTTGCGCCAATAAACATTTAGTAGGAAGAATATTGTGGCACACACGCCAACTGAAAATATTAATTATCGTCGGATATTTGGGCTTCCAAAGAAAGTCCCAATCACGTACAATGCTACAGCTCGCCTCTTGATTTTGATACCTTCTTATGTAAACCCCGCTCTATGATCAGATGGTACGCACTTTTAACAGTGAAGAAACCTGACTTAAAGTAGTGTCATATCATCTTATCGATATTACCAGGTTCTCCAAAGGGGAGGGAAAGAATCATCGACAAGTCCTCGACCCAAAAGAGTTGGCACACACGGCTAACATTCTATGCCCTCGTTTATGCCGCAATTAGGACCAAGACCTTAGCATCCATATATATATCCATATTGCGTGGTGTCATGATGCGGAACGAGTGTGGCCATGCTAACCATATGTCCTCCCAAATACGAATTCTTCCCCACGTCCAACTCTCTATCTCAACTCGGCTTTTACCGCCTCCAATGTCTCAAACATGCAACGCCACGAGAAATACGGTGATGTCCCAATCTTAGCATCCAAAATTGAGCAATTAGGGAACTTATTCACCTTATATACTCTTGCAACCAAACTATCTGGATACCAAAAAATACGACAAGTCTGTTTCGCGAGAAGAACCAAACTGGAAGCCCTCAAATCACAAAATCCAAGCCCATCATCCCCCTTACCCCTACTAATATTCCTCCACGCAAGCCAATGTATTTACTTTTTGATCTCTTTTTTCCCACCAGAAATTGCTAATCATAGATTCTGAAAGTGCAAGTTTCTGGGTCAATGTTAGAGCAACACTGTGACGACAATGTTGGGTTAACATTGGAAACAAAAAGTTTCTAACATTCCAGTTTTATATCTTATTAATTATTGTTTTGCCTTTATTCACTTACTAACCTAGTTCCACGAGTTGTAGTTAGTTTTTCTATGTGCTTCAAAGGTGGATCTATTTCCTTAAAGAGAAGTTGTCATTCAAAGAGAAGTTTCCAAAGAAGAATTTTCCATAATTAAATAAGGAAAGATGTGTGCGGTGCAATGGAAAGATCAAGGCGTGTGAATTGCAAGAAGGAAAGAATATTACTTGCAGTAGGATTCATTCCATAGAAGACTACAAGATGGAGAAGGATACTTTCCTTAGAAGACTTGAAGTTAAAGAAGGAAACCTTTTTATTGAAGACTTCTAGTCAACGAAGGAAACATTTCCATGGAAGACTTCAAGTAGGACAAGGAAATCTTTCCCTATTGAAGGAGACTTGCCATGAACGAAATTAGAGTCATACAAGGAGATCTAATAGCAACCAAAAACGTGCACAACATGTCTTGGACATCAAGGAAGACTACACTATAAATAGACATGTTGGCAAAATGGAGCCACCCTAGCGGCCTAGCCCATCGAGTTTAGCTTTATTAGCTAATAAAAAAGGACCCCCCTTTCTTGACAGCCCGGCTTTCCCCAATTCTCATTGCCTTGAGCAAGACATGAACAAGATCTTTTGGATAACGAACTCATCTCAAGGGTTTAGCAACCTGCTATGAAACATCATAAGTTGTTGACTACATAGATGGAGGATTGCACATAGATGCCTGACTTCGTATCCCACTCTCTCCTCTGATCTACGCCCTCTTTCAGCTAGAAATATTTGATCTTAGGTGCGGTCTTAGCAAGTCCTTTCCTGCTTAGCATCCAGATCTTAGAAACCGTTGAGGATCAAGGCTCTCTTTTATACCTTGCTTGATGCTCCGATCGAGCCCTATTAGGATAGTGGGCTTAGTCAGCCCAACATAGGTTGTCAACCAAAAAGGAGAGTGGAATGCCAATCTCGATATCTCGAATAGGCTAAACCCTTTAATGAGAGCTCAATCTGCGGCATCGATTACCCTCTTCTTATTCATTCAGTGATGACAGAGAGGGCAAGATGGTCTTGGAGTATTCCGATTATGGGCATCAACTGACGTTTTCTTACTTCTCGCAAGAAATCAACAAGCTTTTGACACTCAAAGAGCAGCAACTCCCTGATCAAGAAAGATCTTGCACAAGAGCAACAGATCTTTCTTGCTAAGACCGGCTTCCAGCTTTCTCCAATCTTTGAAGTCTCTGGTATACCACCATAATGAAACTGCCTTTTCTTTTTTTAAGATCCGCTCTTCTCTTTGATTCCGAAAAGGGGAAAGAAACGGAGGCATTCATTCAGTGACCCCACGATCGCCCTCTGAACGATCAGAATAAGGTAAAGCTTGATCGTCATAATTAGTGAACAAGTGTAAGCTTTGCTCCCGGGCACGGATTATTCTAACTGCACCCGCTGTTAACCACTTGAATAGTGCTTTTTAAATGGCAAAGTCAAGAGCCCAAGCCGACTAAAGAGGCAACGAAAGACATGAAGACAAGAGCGAAAATCTCCCGTGAGGAAATCTTTATAGTCAAGTGTCTTTGTCTTGCTTTTGCAAAGTTTTTGAGTTGTTATATTAGTTCATGGTTTAGAATTAAGAGAGCAATTCTTGTCTGCTTTGTTGAGTTCGATCAATTCGAGAGTGTGGAGCTAGAGAGTTGTGAGAAAGATATTTTGATAAACCCTTATGGTATTTTGCCTACGGCTCGGAAGATCATATTAATATATTATCTTCTTAAAATTACATATACTTGTGTTCTTTATTTATCCGTTGCGTTATATTCTCTGTCAAGTAGATTTGTGCTAACGTTAACTGTTATGAGACGAATGTTAAGGTAACATCAAGAGTCCAATATCAGCTTAACATTGGAAAAGCTAATCAATGTTAGATTAACATCAAGGTTAACACTGTGCGACAAGTATCAAGTCCCGATCCAACAATTTCAATTGGTATCAGAGCCAAGCACCGACTTCACTGGTGTTTGGATTTGATATTAAAGGATGGACAACTGGAATCTGAACAACAACAAATTGCTTGTCTTGGATGGATCCAACTATTCTTATTGGAAGGTTAGAATTCGTGCACTCATTAGATCATTCAGTTGCGAGCTTGGAAGACTGTGATCGAAAGGTATGCAGTCCCTATGTGTGCTCAAGATGAAGATCATGACGTTGTTCCTAAGCTAAAATCAGAGTGGACTCAAACTGAGCTAAGCAACGCTTTCTTCAACGAAAAAGCCTTAAATACCATATTTAGTTTGGTTGATTGTCACATGCTTAAGTTAATTAAAAATTGTTCAACTGCAAAGCATGCTTGGGATATAATCATTGTAAAGGTGATGTATGCACTAAAAAGACTAAGCTATGCATGTTTTTGAGCAAATTTGATAATTTAACAATGGGGGAAGACGAAAGTATTACTGCTTATTTTGTGAAACTTATGGATCTTGCTAATGAAATTCAAGACTTAGGTGAGTCCATGTCTACTAAGAAATTGGCGTACAAAGTTGTGAGAACTCTTTCTAAGAAATTTGAAGTGATTGTTATGCAAGAAGCTAGGAATATGAACACTTTAGACTTTTATACTCTACTTTGCACTCTGAAAGAATTTGAGATGAATCTTGAAAAAGTAGACGATGAAGAAGAAATTCAAGCTTATAGTGAAACTGTGTTTGAAAAGTTTAATAAGCTTAGTCTAATTGATAAAAATATTCTTGCTGGTTTAAAGAAAGATTTCTCTGAAGAGATGACCAAATATTCTTGTAAACCTACTCCTCATAATGATACACATCTCAAAAAGATTCAATGTTATGAATGTAAAGGTTGGGGCCATTTTGCTTATGAATGTGGTAACAACCTTAGAACAAAAGGGAATTCTAACTTGGTTTGTGTAGATGATAGTGATGAGAGAGGTTTTGAAGAATATGGTGATGGACAGGTGCCAACGATTGAAGAAACTCAAACAACAGTGTGTGCAAAGGTGGACATACCTGCTGGTGTCAAGGCTTGGTGTTCTGCCACCATCCAGACAACTTGATGTTATGATAACATCCAGATGACAACATCAGTCCGGGAGATTTTTGTTGACAAGTGGGATGAAACCATTTGTTTAGACAACAATGAGTGTTTGATTTCTGTTAATAATAAGTTTGATGATGATTCTGACTTTGAGCATTTGCATGATTCTATAGGTTTGGAAGATGATAGTGTCCTTGAAGGTAAATTGATTCAAGAAGAGTTTCTTGATGAATTGAAAATCATCTGCCAAGACCTGCTCAATGAAAATGACAAGTTGAGTAGAATTGAGAAGGCTATGGAAGATAATGAAAGCTTGAAGGCTACAATCACTCAACTTGAGGTTAGTTTGGATAGAAAAGATGATGAAATAGAAAAGGTAACTTCTAAGCTAGGAATTGCTGAACATACCATTGCCAAGAGGAATACATGTACTTACAAACTTGATGAAGTTTTATGTTTAGGAAATGATGGTAGTTCTGGTTTATGATATCAAAGTCAAGTTACTCACTCCACTAATTCTATTGAATCCACTATTCCTGGTTTTGAAAAGGAAAATGTACTTTCTAGAGAATCTAAGAAAATGGCTTATATTTGTTAATAATGTTTTCAATTTGGACACTTTAAACCATATTGTTATAAATATAGAAAGTCTCTTAAAAAGAAAATAGTTGAACGTAATAGGGGTTCATGCAATGCTGATGCTGGTGTTAAGCCAACACTGGAATCTGAACATTCCAATGTATATACTAGTTATTCCAGTGTTACCTTAACATTCGGTTCCAACATTGCTTAACTATAGAGTGGGATGAGAAACGCTAGACTTTGGTTTTCTAAAGCTTATATTGTTTGCAATATTATCTTTTCTACTGTGCATACTAACCTTGCAGGTAAGTGATACTCGGATAGTGGATGTTTGAGGCATATGGATGGATACAAATCTAATTTGATACGGTTATACGTGATGTTAAGACAACACTGGATAACCAATGTTACCTTAACATTGATAACTGATTGTATTGCCTTAACACTGCTCAAGACACGTTACTGGAAAGAAAGCAAATATGATTTGAAGAAGTGTGAACCACTAACCACTAGAACTTTCACCTATGAAGATGGAAGTAAAGGAAGAATCATTGGCAAAGAAGTGTTGAATGTTGGTGGATCCCCACCCTTGAAGGATGATATGTTATTGGTTGGATTCTGTGAAAACCATATAAGCATCAGTCAATTGTGTGATGATGACTTATTGGTAAGGTATGTTAAAGATTCTTGTGATGAATCTGATTGTGCAAATGTGTGTGCTTTGACAGGTAAGAGGTTTGAAGACAAATACTTGGTGAGGGATCAAGTGACTTTCTTTCAAACAAAGGTGGACTATTCAGTTGCCAAGAACAAAAGACATAGACACGTGCACAACAAGAATCTGGGCAAAGTGTTGAAACTTGAAACCGTGAGAGGCATTCCCAATCTCATGAGTTCCGGTAAGATGGTCTGTTATGATTTCTCAAAAGGTAAGGTGACCAAAGCTTCTCATAATCCAATCCAAGTGGATGAACAGGTTACAAGTACCTCTAATTGTTTTCATCTACTTCATATGGATCTCTTAGGTCTTATTGAAGTAAATAGAGTTGGGGGTAAGCAATATGATTGTGTGATTATGAATGATTTTTCTGGATATACTTTGATAAATCTTTCAAAGAAAAATCTGAAGCTCTTAATACCTTTAGAACATTACATTGCATGTAAGTGTTGATAACTTACATGATGCTTCTTTTGGTAATATTTGGTCAAATCATGATAGAGAATGAGAAAATAGGCTCTGCCTTATGTGTGTTTAATAAAAATATTCATAAATTCTCTATTCCCATGACTCCTTATGAGATGATGAAAAAGAAGAAACATGATCTTGCTCATTTTTATGAATTTGGATATGTTTGGTATACTTTAAATGATAAAGATTTTTTGAACAAATATGATCCAAAAAGTGAAGAATGTATCTTTGATGGCTATTCCTTGAACAATACTGCTATTAGAATGCTTGATACATGATTGAATATTGTTCAAGAATCTATATATGTAGTTTTTGATGATTTACCAAGTGTTGCAGGTGAGCTAGAGGTTGATATGTCAAGTCTACTGGATTCTGATGTTACTCCAACATTGACTCCAGACAATGTTATTCCAACATCACATGCAGATCCAGAACCTGAACAGGAACATGAACCAGAAGCTGATGTTATGCCAACATCGACCAGTCCTGATGTTGACACAACATTCGAGCAATCAAACTTACATGAAAAGGTCCAAGTTCAAGATGTTTGGTGGGATACAACTGATAGGACTCAGAGTAATCATCCTACATCTCAGGTTATGGTTCAAATCATTAATGACATCAAAACACACAACAAGAAAATGGTAAGTTGTAGAGATATGATAATGTTGAGTGTTTGTATGTCTGCTACATATTCTGATAATTGTTTAGCTCAAAGATTTGTTGATGACATTGTCTTTGTTTATACTAACAAGTCTACTCTAGACAAGTTTGTTGAGGCTTTGACAGGTACATTAGTGATGAGCGTAATTGGTAAACTGGATTTCTTCTTGGGTTTGAAAGTTAAGCAAAAGGAGGATGGGATGAGCATGATTGGTTTGGAGGAGTTAATGTCGAGCAAGACTCAAATGTCTTCTACTTTGTGATTGGAAAAGGAGACACAAGCTTGTTATATCTATCCATCACTTGCCCATATATTATGAACTCGGTTTGTGTCTGTGTTGGTGCCAGGTATTACGCTGAACCTAAAGTTTTCACTTAATTGTTGTGAAGCGAATACTGAAATATATATATGGTACTGAAGACTTAGGCATTTGGTATACACATGATGCAAATACAAACCTTGTCGGTTTTGATTTTGACTGGGCTGGAGATTTAGCTGATAGAATATCTGCATGTGGGGGTTGTTTTTCTTTGGGAAATAATCTTTCTTCATGTTATAGCAAGAAACATAATTTTGTGTCATTATCTACTGTTGAATTTACAGCTTGCAGCTGTGCTACCCGTTTTGTATGGCTTAAACACATGTTGCATGATTATGGGATAAAAAGTGACACATTGTTGTTGTTTAGTGATAACCTTAGTGCCATTAGCATATCAAGAAATCTGGTACATCATTCTAGAACAAAGCATACATTTTTTATGCATAATTTCTTAAGAAATCTGGTAGATGACAGGGTTGTAAACGTTGATCACTTAGAGACCAATAATCAGTTAGCTGATATGTTTAAGACGTCATTAGATAGCGAGAGGTTCTTCAATTTAAGAAAGTCTCTTGGCTTTAATGTTCTATGATTCAGTATTGCATTCCGGTGTTGCCATAACACCACTGGTTAACACCGTAGTATGTTTGTGGTGTATAGGATTGCATTAGATTTTTTCTGTTTGATTTCTGTGTTTGTTCTTGTTTGTCTTCATGAATGCTTTGTTACTACTGGTTTGTGTGGTTAACCTGTGTTGTTAGCTAAGTATTCTGGTGGACATGTTCATATCAAATGTTTTGTAAAGTAAAAACTTTGTTGTTGGTCTGAGAATGTTAACCTAACATCTGGGAGAAGCTGGGATACACAGAGTTCACTACTTTGGTGTTATTCAGTTGTGACTTATCCATTTTAGGTTGGACAGAACATGAAGAGAAGTTGGGATTCATGATGTTGATAGCTTCAATGATATTCAGTTGTGCTTATTTGCATGTTTCTGTTATGTTTAGCCAAGGAAATTCATGATGGTGATCCTTTCTACTGGGATGTTTGAAGTTTCGACTGCCTCACATTCAGTAGCACTGATCACTTGGTGTTTCTCTTGTAAACAGGTTGGTCAACAAGTATGCATAAGGAGTTGTGGTGATGAAATATATGATAAGTGTATTGTCTTCGTTTAATTCCTTTGTACTTGCCTAATCTGTAGCTGATAATAGTGTTAATGGGGTGTGTGGAGTCTTGTGCTGCCCTCATTTAGTGATGATATTGTCCTTTTTAACATTCTTCAGTTTTGGTTCAAAAAGAGTTTATGATAATTGATAAAGATTTGAGTTGATATGATATGTTCCCAGTCTATGTAGCTGATACTCCATGGTTACCATCTTCCAATGTTGACTTAACGTTCTGCATTCTGCATTTCATTTAAGCCTGCATTCATTCTTTCTTTCTTGACGTGTCTGTGTCGGTTTGAGCTTAAGGGGGAGAAATAGTTATGTTCTCATGTGAAGATATATATTTTGGGTGATTCAGCTGCGGTGACACACTAAGTTGTCTCTTATTATGACTTGGAAGCATATTAACTCCTTTAATTTACTTCATACCCAAAATATTGGATTTTCTGTTAACTAACTCTCATTTCCATGTACAGGTCTGATATATCTGTGGTACTAACTTGCTAATATGTCTTAAGTTTTAGATATTCGTTTTCAAATCTAGCTCATGCTTTTAATTGAAAATATCTTGAGGGTAGGCTCAATACCTTCACATTCACAAGAACCAATGTTGATTCAGAACATGTGTCAATGTTGTGCCAACATCAGTCTGTAAGCATGTTGTCTCAACATCCATGTTTAACATTATGACTCATAAGTTTTTTTAGTGAACTGCTCTGGTCATGTGTGAAGTAACTTGGTGTCACTTGTTGTCTCAACAGACAATAATTTTTTTAAGAAATCGCCCATTCCTTCTTTTCACTTGTGATTCTGAATCTCTAATCTCTTTGTGCCAATTCTCTGAAATACTGTGAATTTTCACTTGCAATTGTTTTTGAAATCCTTGGCATGCATCTCTGATCTTGATTGTGGCCCGTGGTATGGTGAATCAAGGATATAACCCCACCCCTACTTATGTAGTTCTTTCTCGTAGGTACAACACTCGTTCCAAACATTGTTGCTGAGACAAAACAAGTTAAAACTGAGGAACAAGGTGTTGTTTTTGTTGTCACTTCAAACACAGTTGAGGAGACAGTGCTTGAGGAACATTTTGCAGAGAAGGCTGATTTGATTGAGGGGGAGAACATGTTAGTTGTTGGAGAGACTAATGTGGGTGATAATGGTGGTTTTATTGTTGGATTTTGTAAACTCTTGTGCAGATACATTCTGGTTTCAATGCTAAGACAACATTGATAAACGTCAATGTTAGAACAACATTATGGATTCAATGTTAAGTTAACATTGATACAGTCTGATGTTATGACAACATTGATAGATGTCAATGTTATGCCAACATTGAGTTTGATAGCATGCATTAAGGGGGAGCAGTGTTATACCGCTGGTACTTATAAAAAAAAAAGAGATGTTGATGTTGCTGGTTGATTGCAAGGTGATAAGGAGAATGAGAAAGAGAATGAGGACAGAGAGGTAGAGAATGAAGATGAAGTGGTGAAGAAGAAAAAAATGGTTCTGAAGAAAAGGATTAGGAAACTGAGAATGGTGATGATGAAACCATTGAGATCAAGAGGATAAGGAAGAAGGTTCTGAGAAGTCTGATGATGCTGAGTCTGAGCTAGTTGTTATGACAACATCGCTGGAGAACAATGTTGACTCGACATCAGAGGTAACACTTAAGGCAATATCTACAATTGAGGCTAACTTTAATTTCCTGTTTGGAGATAAGACTGTGGCTATGGAGGATTTTAAGAAACAGTGAATGATAAAGTTCTCAGAGAGAGAAATGGAAATAGCTGCTAAAAAAAGAGATATAGAACTTTATCCTATGAAGTGATTTGCAAGATTTTGCTTTCCTCACAAAAAAGGGAAGAAGTAAGCCATTCTATCTTCATGTTTATTCTACTGGTTTTGCAATTCTTATATAGCAAATGTTTTCAAAGTTATGCTGATAATTGTGATGTTTAACTCGTTGTGTATTCTTAATTAGTATCTTAAAGCTACTTGGTTAATAGTGTCATATTAAGGGGGAGTAGTTTAAGATATTAATGATGTTGTGTTGTTGGAGCACTGTGCATGATATGAACTGTGAACAAGTTTGGTTTTGTGAAGAAAGGCAAAAAGGGGAAGGTTGAAAGTGCAAGTTTATGTGTCAATGTTAGAGCAACAGTGTGACGACAATGTTGGGTTAACATTGGAAACAAAAAGTTTCTAACATTCCAGTTTTATATCTTATTAATTATTGTTTTGCCTTTATTCACTTACTAACTTAGTTCCACGAGTTGTAGTTAGTTTTTCTATGTGCTCCAGGTCAAGAGACTTCAAAGATGGATCTATTTTCTTAAAGAGAAGTTGCCATTCAAAGAGAAGTTTTCAAAGAAGAACTTTCCATAATTAAATAAGGAAAGATGTGTGCGGTGCAATGGAAAGATCAAGGCATGTGAATTGCATGAAGGAAAGAAGATTACTTGCAGTAGAATTCATTCCATAGAAGACTACAAGATGGAGAAGGATACTTTCCTTAGAAGACTTGAAGTTAAAGAAGGAAACATTTCCATTGAAGACTTCTAGTCAAAGAAGGAAACATTTCCATTGAAGACTTCAAGTTGGACAAGGAAACATTTCCCTATTGAAGGAGACGTGCCATGAACGAAATTAGAGTCATATAAGAAGATCTAATAGCAACCAAAAACGTGCACAACATGTCTTGGACATCAAGGAAGACTACACTATAAATAGACATGTTGGGCATCAAGAAAAAGACACGAAGACAAGAGCGAAAATCTCCCGTGAGGAAATCCTTATAGTCAAGTGTCTTTGTCTTGCTTTTGCAAAGTTAGTGAGTTGTTATATTAGTTCAAGGTTTAGAATTAAGAAAGCAATTCTTGTCTGTTTTGTTGAGTTTGATCAATTCGAGAGTGAGGAGCTTGAGAGTGTGAGAAACATATTTTGATAAACCCTTGTGGTATTTCGCCTATGGCTCGAAAGATCATATTAATATATTATCTTCTTAAAATTACATCTACTTGTGGTCTTTATTTATCCGCTGCGTTATATTCTCTGTCAAGTAGATTTGTGCTAACGTTAACTGCTGTTAAACGGATGTTAAGGTAACATCGAGAGTCCAACATCAACTTAACATTGGAAAGCTGATCAGTGTTAGACTAACATCAAGGTTAACATTGTGCGACAAGTATCAAGTCCCAATCCAACAATTTCAGACTCAATCTCCCTAATCAGAGATTTCGGTAATCGAAATCAACTCATAACAAACATGGGAATAACTTGAATAACCACTTTGATCAACACCTCGTTCTCCGCAACAGACAACTTAATACCTCTTAACCATATCCCAAACGCGATCACGAATACAGTTAAATAATTCCTTGGATTCTCCAATCACTGATGGAAGCCCCAAATACTTCTCACGGCGTTCGACCACCCGTACTCCCAGCACATCAACTACTTCCCCCACCACTTGCTCCGCAGTGTTTTTGCTAAAAACTACCACAACCTTCTCAAAATTTATCATATGTCTTGACGCCGCTCATACTTATTTAAAATACAATTTATTTCCTTTGGCATCCTACATTAGCTTCACATAAAGGAAGAGTATCACCGGTGAACAGAAGGTGATAAATCATCGATGCTTGTCTAGTGATACCCACTCCCTAAATCGCTCATCTTTCATCAACGTCCCTGGTAAGAGAAAAAAAACGCTTATGCGCACAACACGAAAAGGTAAGGGGATGGTGGGTCACCCTGACAGATTCTCTAGGGAACCACACTCATGACCATTAACCAAAAATGAGTACGAAATGGATCGAACACAATTCATAACGAGAGAAACAAAATTTTCATGAAAACCTAATCTGAGTAGAACCTGCTCTAAAAAGGACCACTCGACTCTATCATAAGCTTTACTCATATTCAGTATGAGAGTCATCAACCCCTTGCTACATGTTCTTTCGTCATCAAAAAGTTTTTTTGATAAAATAAAGAATTGTATTGCTAGAGCATCATGAATACTCAAAAGATATAGAGGGAACAAAAGGAAAAAAGAAGACATACAAGATTTTCAGCAAATACATGAAAGAAGAGAGTTTTGCCACTCAAACAAGGAGTACGAAAACTCTTAGTGATTCGCCTTAAACCAACACTAAGATCGAACCTTGATAATGTCCAATAGTTCTTGCAGATTCTTGCACTTTCCTTCAATAGAAATTCCATTTCTAAGGGACCAAATTTCCCAAACAGTGAAGAGCCAAACACCTCGCCAATCAGGTTTGAATTTTATATTCCGATTAAAGAATCCACAAAACTGCAAAAACAACGCCTTCGGATCTCCAGCAACCCCAGAAATAATTCCCATCCAACAAAAGATATTCATCCAAATTGAATAAACTACTGGACAACGACAAAGCAAATGAGAAGTATCTTCATTAGCCTTACCACACAACACAATTCAAAAAGTGATAAACCTCAAAGGCCACTAAGATATTGTTTGTGATTAGGCGTCCCGGAATAGAAGTAGACTGAGACGAAGAAACAATCTTATGAACTAGCTTTAGAAGTGATTGAAATAAACATTACTCAGACTAATTGGTCTAAAGCTCTGTATAACTTTAGGATTAGAACATTTAGGTATAAGCACAATATTAGTAAAATTAATACCAGCAATGAGTCTCTTATCATTTAAAATTTCAAGACATAACTGAGTTACAGAAGGACCAACAATATGACAATATTATTGATAAAAAACAACAGAGAAACCATCAGAACCAGGGGATTTAAAAGAGAACATTTGAAACCTACCGCGTTTTACCTCATCAGGCGAGTAAGGATGGAGCAAGTGTTGGTTCATTTGGTCAGTAACTCGACTTTGCATCACACTCATCACTAATATTCTCATAACTCAGTTGCGTGACTTGAAAAGACCTGCAAGTATTCCTCAATCACCTTTTGAATCTCTTTTGATTCCTCATGCCACTGACCTAAACTATCCCAAATGCCCTTAATGTGACGACCGCGCCCCACGAGCTATGCCCCGATCCGAGTTGGTTCAGTGGTGGCCAGCCACTTTACCCAATCCAAACTAAAGCGCAACTCATAAGAAAGGGTCTCACTTGTTCAGGATCAAAACCATACATATTTTATAAATTATATTTGGATATATATTCAGCGGAAGTCTTGGTATTACAAATAATGTGACTATTTTAATAGTTATGCACTAGTGACAAAACACAAATATTCCAAAATGCACGCTTGAACAATTATTCACTTGGTTCATGCTGCCATATTGATTGTATCCTGAAGAATGAACAGAAGAAACGAGGAATAAGTCTTTAATGACTTAATGAGATTCATATAAAAGAACTGGTAATGCAAGAATTAACTGTGACCTATTGGATATATTTCGGGAGTGATCTTACCGGTAGAAACAGTTCAACTAGACAATTTGATGTAGCAATGGTAATGGAGTTTTCATAGAATAGTTAATGAACTTGTGCTTAACAATAAACAAATCCAGCCTTATGACTTCTACTATTCTACCTTATGCCTTCCGACGAGGAGCGGCCTTGCAAACAATCAAGAGACATGGTCGAGTACATGTTGATCCAGAACGCGGGTTACAGTCAACTCCTTATTGCAAGCGGCGCTTAGATAGATGGGTATCAAGTAAAATTACTTAAACCGACAGTCTTTACTGCCCGACAGTAACTCAACTCAATCCATGGGCCCAACTTCCCAAAGGCGTCCCAATGGGTATAACTAATAACCAAATAAGCTAGTAAACCGGATAATATCTGTTACTCCTTGAGCTACATGTCCCGAACATAATTCGTTGATCTTTGCACAATTCAAGAACCAGCAGATGAGATTAGAATATTGGAGAATTATCATGATTATGAATAGATATGATAAATAATAAATGATTGGACATGATTTAACGATGGGGAAGAAAATCATGTTATGAGATGAGATACCAAACAAGATTATGATGAAATATAGATTGTTCGAGGTTTGGTAACGGAGTAGTGGCTTTTCTGTCCAAGTTCCTCATAGTCGGATGCCAAACGGGGCTAGAACAAATCAGAAATGGAACCTCGTCTTAACTCGTATGGGGGCGTTGATTAGTTCGTCAACCCTTTCATCAGATATTTTTAAGGCAACTCATCCCTAACATCACTAGGAACATGTGTAGCCGAATGGAAGGAAAATCCAAAGGTTTGATATGCTAAATAATACTTGAAAACATAGAACCTATTTTCAGATTTTCAAATAAGAGTCTACGGTTTAGGAATTTCGACCTTATAAATTACATTATTTGAAAAACATTTCTTCATATGCAAGTTAGAGGACATCATGAGGAGTATTAGGCTGCTAGCCTTGATCAAAAAGGATTTTTCTACAATTAGTTATGATTTTGCTAAGGTGCATGGTCGAATGGATAATTTCTGTGCACTAAAAGTTTTTGGGTATTTTCGGGTAGAAAATGATGAAATAAGAACTTGTGATGAATTTTCTCTGAAAGTAGACTCACTAACTTAGAGATTCATAGGAAGAAAGAAGGAAAAACCGAAATAATTTTGGGTGTAAAAACTGTTGGAAGAAAGCCTACTATTTATAGGCAAAAAATTATGTTAAAATACTTTTAATTAAGGTCCCACTTTGATTATTTTATAATAAATCACAAAAATTTTAATTATGCTCTTAATGATGTCATGGTTTACCTCATCAAAAATATGTCATGGCTTACTTCATCAATTGGTTAATTGAATATCAAGTCCCTCAATTATTTATAATTAAAATTCAAATAAGTATAATTAGATTTCTTTGTTACATACATATTTACTTATATAATTTTTCTAGGTAATTCAATCAACTTGGTTAATATTTGAAATTGAAATATATGTTTTAGGATTAGAAACCTATAAATATAATAAAAGACTAACTTTTAAGTTCAGGGGCTCAAATGCAATTTTTTCTAAACATTTATGGTCAAAATGGAAATTTTCAAAAGTTCAAGCACTAAATATAAATTTATTTTCTTTCTAATTTTTGGGGCATTACAATCTACCCTCCTTAAAGGAATCTGGTCACCAGATTCTTACATGAATTGTTTCGAAGATAAAGTATTACGATTTCACCTTTTTTTCATCGTATTTCTTTTAATTAATGATTAGGGTGGAGCTAGGGCTCGAGGAATGAATTATCTTTAATTATTAATTATAAAAGTTAAGCTTAATTAAAAAAATACAAAATAAGTTTTTATAAATAAAATAATATATAGTATATTTGAAGCTTTTTTTTTCTTAATCATTAAAAAATTAAGCCGTTTTTATGAATTAAGAAATTAAGCCTCATTTAATTGAAATTACACAAAATAATTTTTTATACTTGAAAAATAATAAAAATATAACCAAAACAGCTATATTTTTGAATTCAAGAAAAATACATCATTTTACGACATGAATTTTTTATTTTTAAGATAACTTTTAGTATTAAGCTTCTTAGAAATTTTAAGATGAAATTACATAATACGCCATAGCATTCTCTCTCATGTGTGTACGACAGTGTGACAACCGCATCACAAATATATAAACATAACACAACCTGGAGGAGGTTCTACTCTCACCTCTACTCATTGTTTGGGGTGACTGGTGGTTGTGCTTCGTACGACCCCGAGACACAGAAGATCAAGCTCACTGATGAACTATGGTGGATAGAATACAAGAGGGTGAGTCATTGTAACAGTAATCACATTTCAATTTTTAATTTAATTATAATATCTTGTAGTTGATGGTGCTCTTAATTTCGAAAAACCCCTGACATTCATATTATATGCACTTACAGGTCCATGGATATGTGAAGAACTACCGCTTGAAGACGTGGCCATTCTATGAGGACTGGGAGAAACTATTTGGAAAGGATAGGGCTAATGGCGCTGGTGCGGAGGACATTTCAGCCGTTGTTCAGGATGTGATCAACAACCTCAAGCTTAATGGCCATGCCAAGCCTTTTGATGAGGATATTGCTGGACCTAGCCGAGTGAGGCGTATGAAGACTGAGACTCCCTCGCCCCCTCAGTGCTAATGGAGATGATGTCCCTAGTGATCTTGATATGGAATCTAGTGCAACTGACTACAATCTACCAGCGCGCACCAAAGACAAAGTATCTGCCAAGGCCCTAATGGAGAAGATGAATAAGGAACGTGCCGAAAAGAAGAGATTGGCGATGGAGAAGGCTGAGAAGAAGGCTAATGAGGTGCCTCCATACATGGAGGAGTTCATGCAGAAGATTGAGGTGAGCATTGAGAGGCTACTGACTGCCTTCACCTAATCTCAGGCTGTTGTGGATGATCCTGAAACCAAGCAGAGGAAGAAGATTTTTGAAGAACTGGAAAAGTGTGAGGAGTTTGATGAGGATCAAAGGATGGTATTGGCCCACAAACTAGCTCACAACAAGGCAGATGATGACCTCTTCTTCAACATGCCTGACAACTCCAAAGCCAAGTACCTGAAGTTCATCCTCAAGCAAAAGTCTGCCAAATGATTCAGTGAAGCACCCTGGTAGATAGTCTGTGAAGCTTGTTGAACATTTATTTAATTCAAATTGTTATTTTGTTGGTTGCCTGATGCAATATGAACTGCTCAACCTTTTGTCCTGATTGGCAGGTGCACTAGTGTGCACATTTTGTAAATGTGGTCTAACGTAGGATCTGCCGTGGTTAGATCAAAGTCTTGATGAGTATTGCTGGATTGGGTTGACTGTGATATGCACTTCCATTAGGAGTGCAGTGGTAACTAGATATAGAGTCTAGTTTCCATTTTTTGGATAGAGCAAATCCAATAGTGATGTAATGTGAATTATTCTATCAAGTTTATGATCATATCCATGCAATGTTTATGGTTTCATTGGTTAGAAATTAGATACATCAGTGTTGCATGTTTTATAATTTGATCAAGACATTGCATTGTCTTCACATATCAGGAAATCAAATTGATAGATAGCAAATGATCAAGCTGGAACTGATAGGCCAACACATAAATACCAAAGTATTAAAAGGAAAATGCAGTGATACATTTTAATAGGACACCTAAAGGCACTTATGCAAAAACCATTACAAGTTGAGTTGAAGTACAAGTAGCAATAACATGTAATGACATAAACGCTCACACACTCCATAACACATTATTCCCATGCAAGATAGAATGCCCCTGCGATTATAAGGCTTACAAACAGGCTATTCCTAGAACGATTAAGAAACAGCAGAGCACGACGCGTGTGAACTATGCTCTTCGCCCTCGTTTTTCTTTTCGACGATTTTCGAGTCGCTTGGAAGATTCATGTAGACAGTTTTCTTCCCGTAGACATCAGAACCTTGGTCACACGAAGCTTGGCAAATTTTCACCTCCTCATCATTTGCTTTTTTCGGTTTGCTTACATGATATGCCCAAATCATTGACAATTAGTAGCGATTAACGGAGTTATCTTTATTAAGAAAAACCCGATAAATGAAAATTAACAAGACATACGGATTCCTCGGACAATTTTCTCATTGCTTTTAATCGGCTTGTCATCAACCACCATGGCAACTTCGCTCACCTTTTCGAAAATTGACTGCAACTCCTCCCAAGCAAACTCCCCGTTCTCCTTGTACGCCTCGACAAGCTTGTTCCACTACATAGCATCCGTTTATTACGTACTTGCATATGTTGTCGTGTTAAATTAAAAACTAAAATTAAACAATTTATATATATAATAATATCAATTATTACCGAGACAAAGTAGTCCCACGTCGTAGGACGACATATTACGGTGTTTCTAGCCTTGTCACAAACTACATTACCGTGCATAAGAATCATCTTGAAGCAATCGTAGCGCTCTTCCAACGCGTAGAAACGAAGTAAGATATCATCGACGTTGGAATTTTTATCGAACAAGAAATTGATGCGATCTCGACCGTTCACGATTACGGTATCCATGAATTTGGTGCTTGATAGAGGGACATAACCGAAAAATGCATTGGTTGATTGTTGCAAGTCGAGTATTAGCTTATCGTCGTACTCTTCCAGCCATCTTCGAGAGTAAAAGTAGCTCGCTTGAGTGTTGTTTGCCTTGCCCATTTCAATTTGGATTTCATACAATGATATTTAGATTGAAAAACCTTTTCTGTGTATATTTGGAGACTGGTGTGATTGCAATATCCTTTGAATGGGTTATGTGTCAAGTCTTGAGTTCCTTTTATAGGAGAATGATGGAATCTTAAAATGGCAGAGCATATAATCATTGGCCAAATATGCTGATGTTATATTTTCAGAACTCATGTTCCCATGACTAAAGTAAGGCACCATGTGATTGATGACCAAGGAAAATTAGATGAAAACACTGCTTTTTAAAAGGAATCTATCAGACATAACAGGACAAAGTAGCATAAAAACAAAACTCACTCATTACAACAAAACACCAACATATTGTTAACATCAAACCAAGTACAACTCACATAGGTTAACTGCAACATGAACTGGCCATTATCAAAATGTTACCATCATGAAAAACCAATGCCATCAAACAGACCAGTTCCAGCCAAATTGCATCAACACACCCAAAACATTGTAGCAAATTTTTAAAAAAAGGATAATATGATCAAAGCACTTCAATCATAATAACATAATGTACTCATGTCAGATAAGCTGAACCACTTTCATAGGTAACAGACCCCCCACCCATTGGTGCACTGAAGCCACTGAAATACTCATTGTCTTGTGGCTCCTCTTTCACATCCCCATCCTCTGAATCAGATAGGAAAAGTGGTTGGTGAGGTGTTCCATCATACTCTTCTGGAAGTTTTGCAAGGTGGAGGTTTTGAAATACATCAATATAAAGGTCCCAAAGCTCACTATCATCATCCTCCTCAAATGTCTCCTGCTCGAAATGAAATCTTGTTATCACCAATTGAATATCTTTTTCTAACTAACAGATCTAACTACTATAAATAAGCATTGAATGTATGCAAATTTAGAAGGTTATTAATGAACTTTACATTGTGTTTTTTGTAGTTGCCTCCAATACAGATCTGGTTTGAAGCACATATGTAATCAACCCCAGGAAGCTTTGTGAACTCCACAAACATCTTATACTTGCGCCTCAGCGACCCAATCTTATAGCGCAAACGTTCCTTCGACACTTCATTCCTAAGAAACCTTGTCACATCTTCTTATAGCTGATCTATGGATTGAAAAACTTCATGCAGATTGGTCATGTCTCTAGTTATACCCTGGTCCTTCAAGAGGCACAGTAATAGCCTCTCGCCTCTTCGACCAAAGAACTCGTCCTTGAAAGTATGTTCAAGCTTCTTAGTTCTGGTGAACACCATTCTACAAAAGGAAATGAATCATTTCATGATTGGTAATGCAAACTAAAGATCATGTTCCATCAGTGAATTATGACAGACTAATCATCACATCATTACAAACAAAATATCATACAACTAAAAAATCAGTCATGCCACACAGGAGGAGATCAATATAAAGTTCGGCAAATATTAGATGGAAAATTGACATTTATTACAGATACCAACTTCTTGGATCACATAATTCAACAATCTTGTTTTAGACTTACAAACCACAATATCAATCACAAACTACAAATTAAACTAGTACTTAACAGTGACAGCTCATGATCAAGCTAAATTACACTCATTTCCTAATTAAGGTCAAACAAAATACAACCAAAAGCAGCATGATAAAGAACATAACCCATCCCACAAAAAACAACACAACACAGCCACACAAGCTAAGGTCCTATTCTCCCCCCCCCCAATCATCTCACAGATTTTTGCAGCAATGGTCTTGACATTGACACCATTAGCAGTTGAAGTGCAAGAGTTTGGGCTAGTAGGGTGGTCAGGTTGTCTGATGTGTGCCTCTTGGTGATGATTGGTGGACTCAGTGAAAGCAGGGACTCTCCGGGACATGTGTGGCTCGACTGTTGGATTCAGGCGATGGGGAATGTGTTGGAATCCCTGACTACCATGCGTTGGTAGGGTATCTAATTCATCAACCCAGACAAATCGGAATTGGTGCCTATGGTTCCTCGGACACAGGTAGTAATGACACCCGAGCCGCGTTGAATTAAGACCAGCAACCCGGTAAGGCATTGGATCACCTCTACAAATGCAAGGAACAACTAGGGCCATCTACAATACATGTTTCATAGCATTTAAGAATCAAATGTACTTCTTTAATTATGCAACAAGCAAATAGGTGAGTCAGTTGGTCAGTTGGGGTCATATATAGTATGCACATATACAACAATCAAGTTTTCAAATCTACCCATATCGTCCTTGACATCACATCAAAAAAATAATCATAAAATTCATAGTTTCTAACAGGAACAATTAAATTACAAAACCCCAATTTCAATATACCTTTCTTTCATCAGTAGAGGATCTGCTCGATACACAGCAACCATCATCAATATCCATTTGTACATACATGATGAAAACAAGTGATTATTTGCAAAAAAGCGAGCGAAACAAAGAAAATCGAAAAATTAAGGTTTATTCGGATCAAATAATGAATTATTAGATGATAAGAGTAATAATCTAGGATCTTACCTTTGATTCAATCTGAAATTATGGCGAGATTCCCTCCCTCACGAATTAAGGAAACTATACGAAATTTTTTCGCTTTTTTTGTGTTCTCAGAAGAGAAAGAGTGGAGTGTGAGGAGTGTTCTGGACCGATGATGTCGTTTGGGTAATGAAACATCAGTGGGGGTAATTTAGGGAATTCAATTCGCTATCCTTCGTAGTAAATCTCAAACCAAACAAGAAAATAAGTTGTATTTTAGCTAATCGTTAATAATAAACATACAAACCAAACGGGATACTAAATAAATGGATAACGATGCTCAGCAGGGATAAGGGATTCGGGCTATCGATCACTAGCTACTATCCCATCTCCGAAACCAAACATGCCCTTATTATACTAAGTTGGCAATTCGGGCCAAAGATTGGCAATTTGTTAGACGTTTTTTTTTGTTAATGAGCATTTGAAAACTGAAAAGCCCAAATTAATCAAGGGCAATCAGCCATCTCGATAATTTAGCGGATAAAAGTTGTAATTCTGCCTTATAGTAACCGCAACACGTATATGTAGTGTCATACACATATATTCCAATCATTTGCGTAGTCATTACCGGGATCTAAAACTACGATAAGAAAATTCCTAACAAATATAAGATTCCTAATTCTACATATGCACAACTTTGAGATGCATAAAAATTTACAACAAAATTTTCTAGTGCTCCAAAGCCGCAGACAAGTTTCCTATTCTAACAACATTCTTAACAACAAATTCCTCTTTACAATATAAAGAAAACCCTGGTGCCACCGCGAACCCCACCGACCTATTCCCAGTAAAGTCTCCACCGATGCTTAATTCATTCCGACTTGAAATCTCATTGCTGGTTCTTTTATATGAGCCAAACCACTTGGCCTGCAAGTAGGCAAGGCGACGCCACGGTGGAACGTGTATCTCCACTCGTTTCATCGACACCCTAATGGCGTTGCACATTAATCTCATCACTTTCTTCAGTTCATCCGGTTTTCCGACAAATATCAAGGGAAAGGTTTCGAGCAGAGATTTGAAACTTTCAGTTGGCCTTGCAATTGTGAATTGTCCGGCGAGATTTACTTCAATTATGTAACGAGTTCCGCTTGCATTGATGTCGATGTAGTCATAATCCCCCGAAGGGCAGCGCCCGATTTTGTCCCATTTTGATTTGCAAAGGCCTATAATCATATAAGAACTGGATAGGTTAAACAACCAATTTGAATAATTATGTTTTAGAATGCAGTAATAGTCATTATAGCTATATATATCAAATAATCAAATGGATAATAAGTCTAATTTCAAAGTTTTTGTGACCATAACCATGCTCTACATATGCCAATTCTTCAGTTGATGAGATCGTGAAGGGCGTGAAATAGATATAACAAAATTCAGACAATTAACTAGACAGGCATAAGAGATAATTAATAATTTTATATGAAGTGGAGACAAGTGATGGCCATTGTATTTTTGCTCTTCAAATTATATACATCTGTACTATTATTTGAAGCTTAAATTTAATAATAAAACGCATCTTGCAATGATGTTACTGTTACAAATAATATAATAAGTCCAAATTTAGGATCTTGTTTCAATGTTTATGTAAGCGCCTTCCTATTTCTTAAGACAAAAATAAAATAAATTTAGTTATTAAGAAAAAATATTAAAACATAAATAGAAAAACTCACCAGCATCGAATCCTCTATCACGCAACCGAGCCATCAAACTCCGTTTAAAATCCGGTGACGAGCTCCTGCTTTCGCCTACCTCCCGAAACACATTCTCTACCTCGGAATGAATATTCCACTTAACAACATCGTCGTCTTTTCGACAATCAAATAAATTCTTCAAAGTATCTTGAAATTCAAACTCTTGAGAATTACTCTCGGATTCATCATCGTTGTCGTTGTCATTAATCTCGTTCGAACTTATATCATGATCATTATATCGCTCTCTAATTTCTTTCTCTAGAAAAGAATTAACGAGATCACTCAAATCAGCGGAATGCTCGCTGCCACTGCTCTCGCATGACCTAGACCTAGACACCTCGCCGAAGGCGGCAGCTACCCTTTTAAATCTCACTGGAATATTGTTCACCATTTTTGTGATTCTATATATTCTTTATCTTTTGGTTTAACACCTTCTTACAAAGGAATGGAAGATTAAGCTTCTGTTTTATATCACTTTTGTTGTACAATAATATTGTATACTTTAAAAGTTAAAGGCTTCTTATATAAGCAACTCACAATAATTATAGTTGGAATTGTTTAGTGCCATTTTTTTTTTAAATCGTGAGTGTATGCACCAACGAACCTAGACGGCAAGTAAGATCAGGTTCATTCTGTTATAGGAAAAAAAACCATGCAATTCAAGTAGATCCCGATTTTTTTTTTCCCAGTGACAACTACAGCAATCAATAAAAGAAAGATGCACCATAAATCCAAATGTAGGAATAGATTTTTACCCATATGTGGGAATATTCGGATAATTCCACTTATGGTACTTAACACAAAACGAGTCTCGTTTTGTATATTTCATTTCCATTTTCTGTCTAGAAAAAAATGTTATATTTTGACAATATTTATTGCAATATTGAGAATTAAGCGGATAATTAAAAAGTGAAGTAATTGTAATATTGTGTTTTAGAAAATAGTATACCTTATACTATATAGATGTTATATGTATAATACAATATAGACAAGTTATATATTCTTATAGTCAAACAAGTATTATTTATTAATTCTGTGTATGGAGTAAGATTTAAGAACTATTATCCTGACAAACCGTATCTCATTTTATCCTCTTAGGGCCAATCGATGCGGAAACCCGACAGGAGTACTACAGTCAGATGTCCAAGTTCATTGAACCTAGCACACACACATCTCAAATCTAGCAGGACAAGTCACTGCTATTATCCACATTTTTAGGCCCTAATAAATATTTTAGATGCAATAACTAAAAGTAAGTTTTTAGGTGGAAACCATTTTTCCCCCCCCGAAAATGTGTACTTGTTCTCCTTTAAGGACAGATGCAGTCCAACACTCGAACTATGTTCATAAAATCACCTCGTTCTAGTCAAAACTGGAGGAACTTTGCAGTTTAAATTTTTTTAACTATATATATTGAACCTGGCACAACTCCAGTCTACATACAATCTTCTCTTATCATATTTCATATACCTAAAAAATGGTTTGCAATGATTGATGACTCCACCTGCCATGTCAGCAATAAGATTATAAAAGAAATAGCCACTAATAAAAAACAGGATAATGTTCCTTCGAGTCTTTTTGGCTGATTCATAAGAACATAATAGTAAACCCAAGAGGAGGTTTGGAGCTAGGTCACATAAGACGGATGCATGTACGAGTGCGTAAGTTCGCCAAATTTAAAAATACATAAAATTCAATGTGCGTTAGTGCGTTTATTAAAAATAATTAAATATTGAATATTTATATATAATTTCGTATATATTTGAGTATTTATTAATAACTACTCGTGATAATTAATTTTATATAATATTTTTTAAATTATTATGGTGGAAAGACAAATGTATAAGTCTTAAATTACTTCCAATCTTCTATATTTATTTTATTATCAACCTAGTTTTTTCTTCATCTGCTTCGACTCTTCTTTATTATCATTCATTTGTTTCATTCTTTACAAATCTTCTACGATTATTCATTAAATCTAAATAAAAGAACTAAGAAATCTTAGTGCGAGAATTAAGAATTTATAATGCGTCTCAGTGCAAAGCACGAGCACTGAATGCGTCAGTGCGAGACCGGTGAGCCGAAAACTTTGACGATGTAAAGGATTATGTGATCTAGGTTTGGAGTAAGACTCACCATAATTTTTTAAAAGAACAAAAGTAAAAGTCTTCATAACGTTGGGGACTATGCATAATTGCATATAATAGTGAACGAGGCCAAAGCCAAACAAGTACATAACCGGCCAATGGTAAAGCAAGGGAAGTCAATAATTTGATTTTGGAGTTTAAAAACTATCTTCTTTAGTTTTTCGCCACAACTACTCAACTAGAGGCGTGGATAAAAATCGAAACCGACTAAACTGCTCAATAACCGAACCGATGATTGGTTAAACGAACCAAATCAAAACCGCATTATTATTAGCCTAATTATTCAATAGTATAAAATTCTGATACTTTAAACTATTAAATTTGTGTTAATACAATAAAATTAAGCAAGTAGATGAAGTCATAAAAAATCTAGTTCAAGTAAAATCATTGTAATTTATAAAATATGAAAAAGTATATTATATTGGCGTTGTATTGCTCAAAAATATAAATAGATAGTTTTATGTATGCATGAGTATATATTTTGTATAATTTTAGAAGAAAATGAAACGACGATTAATGAAACGACCTTTTCGATTTTTTATTGTTGATGATTAATAATTAGCGGCTGATGAACGATCTATATAATTAATAAGTTATTTTATATTAATTATTGCATGTTGTTTGTTTTTTTATATATTCTCTATCAAATCATTGTTCGAATCAAAAATTGATTATATAAATCAGAAGATTTATACATTCTTTTGTAACAATGAAGAAGCAAAAAGTAAAATCAAAAGCAGTGCAAAAACCCCAAATCGGTGTTGATTTAAACCGAACAAAACCGTGTTAAACGGTTTGATTTGTTGTTTGCTTTAGGAAGAAACCGAAACCGATTCTCATTCAAAAATCGAACCAATGGTTTGGTTAAACCGAACCGCCCACCTGTAGCTACACCACAACATTTTAGTAGCTATTAGCTATTTATATGAGGAATTAATATTGATTATTGTTATTGAGTTACAAATTTAAACTGCAAACTCTCTCTTCCATTAAAGGCATAAATTGCACAAAGAAAATATGTTGTGACGATGCATTTTAATGTGACGCAATTAAATGTTAAGCTGGCAATATATCCCAATGTAAGTTCTCATACTTTCTTGTTTATTCGAAGTTTTGTTTATATCAACAAAAATATGATATGTTGTAGATGTTTATGCGGGAAAGGCTATGTTAGGGCATGGGTGGTCAACGCCTTGGGAATACCTATTGATGGAAGAGGGGTTGGTTCTAAGTGCTCACGAGCGAAGACGTGTCGAAGTGAAATTGTGAAATTATTGAACGTAAATATGTGCACGAGCCGATGCAAACAATGTTAAAAGCAGTAGATAACCTAGTTCCTTCTTAGCATCAACCTATTAAAGGAAAGAATTATTACATACGCCTACTACATGATGACGTGGCACAACAAAGAGTCAGGATATTATATATCACTTTCTAAATTAGAGTGTAGTAACTACTCCACACTCCATTTCATTCGCGCATTAACGCTAATAACCAAATTGACTTCATCGCCACACTGTGCAACCGTTGCGCCTAATAGTTCTTTTTTTTGTGGTAAAAAATGTGTTTTTATTTCCAATTCATCAATACTACGTACAACCAAAGCGAAAAACCGCTAAAACTATGCTTCCTCAATGTGAGAAGTAACTATGTTATCCACCAAAGGAACTAAACTGAGAGCCACTTTAGCTAAGTCGTGCACCTCGACATTATAATCTCTATTAATCCAACTAAAAACCCAATATAGCTCACCTTGCCAAGATGCAACAATGTCCTCAATGACGTTTGCATGATCTCCCTCCACTGTCGTAGAAAACCAAACGTCTTGGACCACGTTGATGCAGTCACTCTTCACCAACACATTCTCCCAATTAAGTTCCTAAATCAAACGTACTGCTACGCGAAGAGCAACCGCCTCGGCCACGCGTGGTTGCATGAACCCACAAGCCTTTCTTGGAAACGGAACACTACCTCTCGCCTAAGTTATTCCGAGCCATGACTCCAATACATGTAGCGCCTCCACGCGAATCCAATGCTTCATCCACCCACACTATGAACCACAAATTTCCAGCAAACCCGAGCCCCGCGTAATAGTTCTTTGACGTGTGACAAATGAATATAGTTTTATTATTTAAGCTTTTGAACTGGGGCCTTGATGAATTTTAAACAGAAGCCCATTTGTATAATGACGGGCTTAACAACAAAATTACAAAGGTTATTGGGCTACCGCCTCTCTGAAAAACAAAGCCCTAATTCTCATTGATAATTGATTCTCCTTTCTGTCAATTAGGGTTTCTTTCAATCGGCAACTTGCAGAAACTGCGATCTCCTCTGCCGCAGCAATGGTAACTTCACTTTGACCACTTGTCCTTTTCACAATCAATTAATAAAGGCGGCGTTAGCATTTCGTTTGATGATTTTTGTTTGTTGTGGGTTATTTGACAGGTGAACGTACCAAAAACAAAGAAGACTTTTTGCAAGTCAAAGGAGTGCAAAAAGCACACGTTGCACAAGGTGACACAGTACAAGAAGGGTAAGGATAGTTTGGCCGCACAAGGGAAGCGCCGTTATGACCGGAAGCAGTCCGGTTATGGCGGTCAGACCAAACCCGTCTTTCACAAAAAGGTTCTTTTTTTATTTTTTATTTTATTTTATTACTGTGTAAATTAAACTTTTAGCTGAATTTTGAATAATTTAATTTTGTGAAAATAGAGCAATTATGATGGATGGCGTTTTGTTTAATTGACAGGCGAAGACTACGAAGAAGATTGTGTTGAGGCTGCAATGCCAGGGGTGCAAACATGTATCACAGCACGCGATCAAGGTTGGTTATTTTTTTATTTTTTTTTTATGCGGCGTGAGTGTTTGGCTTGTAATTTGTCGTTGTGGATATTTGCTTACGGTTATTTTTGGTTGTTGGGATTGCAGAGGTGTAAGCATTTTGAGATTGGTGGAGATAAGAAGGGAAAAGGAACGTCTCTCTTTTAAGCTTGTTGGAAGTTGCCGCCTTTGTTTTTTGTTCGTTATCAAGGATCGCTTGTGTAGCTCGGTTAGACAAATTCTATTTTCTGTGCTTGGTTTTATCGGCGTTGTAATCAGTCAGCATATATGCTTTGCTTATTGTTCCATTACTGTTGATGATGATTATGAATCTTGATTGCATGAACATTTTTTTTATTACCGTTCTCAAGATCCGACTTGTTTCTTTCAATATCAATAGATAATTGAATGAAAAGCACTTCTCTTGGATGGCTTTGCTAAATATCATTTTCTTCTGATCGGTTGCAATCGTATTGGTGATATGAAACTGGTCACTTTTGTGTTTGAGCGTTTCGTGTAAGTATGTATGTATATTTTCCAATATGACGCTAAAAAAAGGATGGTACATAATCCGATAATCAGCAAAGCAATAGTGTACTAGTCAATTGGAAAACTTTAAATTACTTCTCTACTTCTTGGTTTGGGATGTCTTTAGTTTTCTTTTTCTTTGTTCTCCTGATCTTGCATCATATTCCCATCGCCTTTTTTGTGTTTGTCTTTTCTCCGAAGAAGCATTGTGGTATATGCTAGTTTCATGTCATATTGTGGAAACAAGATTTCTCACTAGTACTACATGCACCGGTTACCAAACAAAATTCCAGCAAGTACATCCTAGTTCCAATTCACCTCAATGCTGCAGCATTCCTAATTACTTGCACTCGTCACTGTCCATTTCAACTCATTCTACTTAGGAGCATTTTACTGTGACAATTAACACGTTGTGCAGACAATTTTGGAGCTTTACAGTGCTGAACGTTTTCTCGATCAACTAGTTTGCTTACCCGTTGACTATTGATTAGGATGTAATGTTTGATGAGATGGCCACGGCCCTGAGTATGCCTGTGGATATTACTTTGCAAGAGTAAAAGCACTGAGTAAACACAAAAACTGGTATCCATGGCGACTCCAGTAGCAACTAGTATGTGTGTAGTTACATATCTACACCATTTTTTTTCCATGTCAACCCCATTTGATCAGTCAGTCAGTTTTTACGCGGGAAAGATCAGTCAGTTTCTAAAACAATATATCTTTGTGCACGAAGATCAGTTCCTCTACAGCTTGCTTCTTTTATTTTTTATTATTTGAATGTAGATCAGTACATCTAATCAGGTAAAGACTAATCAGTTCAAGACAAATTCATGGAAGATGATTGACACAGGCGCACGCACAGAAGAAATATGTCAATGAATCATCATAAATCAAGCAGCAAATTTATTGCATGACAATCAACAAATGAGAACCTACAGCTATAATTTAGGCTTTTTGCCAAAGGCAAGCAACCAGTTCATTTTCCTTCTGGATTTTCATCATCTGGTCACTTCACAATAAACACTGAAATGAACACTCAACATTCCAATGGGATACATTTTTGGAGCAAAGGGAAAAGGCTTCTGCAATTGACTGTTGATCTATGCCGACTGCCATTCTTTCTTGATATCAAATGTATAATTCAGCTCCAAATAGCATTTGTTATCGTCGTCAAGGAACTGCGCACACAAAGAGGAGCCATTAAAGATATTGGTAAGAACGAAATGTCACTTCACTGAACATATAGATCTATGAAGATCTGAGTAGCTTCAAATACAACACGGTAGACACGTATCTCTGTAAGAGTTTAAGTCTCATTCATCTTACTAGGAGTAACTCTATTCACATCACTCAATATTTGATCCAACTAGTTTGAGTACTGATAGGATTTACTGGCACAAGCACAATAATGTAGATCAAAGTCTCTGTTATGTAAAGTATACAGCAAGACAAAAGGAGAAATACACCATTGCATTTCAAACATGTATCATCAATATGCCAAACACTCTCAACTTGACTCAAAGCAATGAAATAGTATGTTGGGAAATCAAATATTCACAACAGGCGATTCATCTTTTGATTACCTGCGTTTTTGCGGTATACGAACCCCTGGCGAACATACCAGAAGGGGTTGTCTCTTCGTGCATTTCATGTGTATAAGGCTCTTCCTGTGGACTGAAGGTTCCAATCATTTCTTTCGTGTTGTCGACTGGAATAAATTTCGAGAACAAAGGAAAATGTTAGCTTCTTCATCCTCTCCGAAATCCTTTGTTAGCTTGTGCCAAATGACCATTATACACATAATATGGGAAGGGACTATTATTAACCTTTTATGCCGGTTTTCCAAACATAGTTCTTGTACTTGAGGCCCACCACAAGATTGTTCTTGACCTGAAAAGTGAACTTAAGCTTGTAGCGGCTGCCCTCTTTCAAAGTAAACCACGGTCCTTTCGGCTTTCCGCCATCAGGGATTTGAAGAAGAATATCATCCCTACCAGGGGATACAATAGAAAGGCTCAAGATTTTCACTTCTGGATCAAGAGTTTCTGTAAATACAAAAGATGTAATGACTACCTCGTGCTCACAAAAATTGCCTAGGAAAAAGAGAAAACAGTGCAACGTATAACGATATCCAAATCCCGACACAATACAAAATAACATTGCAAACTATCCTCCATGTACTAGAGAACTACAGTAAGATCCAAAAAGAAAGGACAATTCATGTATATAACAGAAAATCAGAATTAAATACCGTGTTTGACATGTACATTAGTCTGATCAAACTCTTGTAATCAACACATGATAGATATGAGGCCCACAATCACATTTTGACATTTTTTAGAAAAGATTTACCATGATTTCGAATCAATGTGCAAACAAAGTATAGAGTTTAATCCCTCACATCTCCTCTTAACACAATTTGACAAAGATCTATCAAGATTTGAGTTTCACCACACAGATTGGAACAGAATCACAAGCACATTTTTCAAAAGAAATAAACAAGCATACCTCCAACATTGTCCATATCCACACTCCCAAGTAACTGTTCCTTCCACCTCCTCAAACTCTCATCATCCTAAACATCAATAGCCAACATTCCAATTACACATAATTGCAAAAAAGATTCAATCTTTACCATTTTTATCCACATTTGCATCTCAAAAAAGCACAAAACACAAGTCCAAACGAAATTACCTTGTCTTTTTCAGACAATTCTTTGAGGGTGCATTGAGGACCCAACTGAATCTTGGATTCATGATCCTCCTCATCTTCATCCTCAGTGGCATAAAAAGAGCTCTCACTCATTTGCCTGCTGACCCCACCACCACCATAACTTTCAATCTCAGGGTCAGAATCAACCTCCCCTTTCTTCTTCTCATCAAATCCCATGTCTTTGGTACCACTACTTGATACTACTCCAACAGCCAAAGACATCAACAACAATGAAATAAATAAATATATAAATAATATTTACAAAGAAGAAGAAATCCCTGATTTCACCCCTCGCCACAATGTAATTATAATGAATAAAAAGAACCCAAAAAGGGGTGACCCCAAAGAGGAAAAGGGAATTAAAGATGGATGATATCTTTTTTTTTTTTTTAATAAAAATTGAATCTTTACATAAAATATGTTTAATGTATGCAAAGGATAAGGGCCCAAAAGAAGAAACTAGAAAAATGACACCAGAAAAGATAAAAAATTAAAAGAATCAAATGGAGAGCGAAAATCAAGTTAGGGGAAAGAAATGGTCTTGTGGTGATCCGGGATTGTGAATTAAATGAGAAATGAATTAGGGGGGGTGGGGGGGGGGGGGGGGGGGGTAGGGTTTTGATCGTGAAGATCACTAAGTTGCATTTCTTACAAAAGTATTTAGTGTATGGTGTTTAGGACAGCCTAGGATGGGAGGGTTGGATCATGGGACTAACAATTTTTAGATTGGCAACTTGTCATTGACCACTTTTGATTGGCTAATAATGAGTGATATATATATATATATAAATATAATTTGGTACTTTTTTTGTTTTTAGATGATTATATCCACGACTAATTGTTTTTATGTATTGTAATGTTATTTACATGTATTATATTTTGTCATCATAATAAATATTTGTTGTTCTTAAATGATTTTTGAGAATCTTTGCAAACATTATGAATGTGTTAGTAACGCATTTCTTGTTTATGGGTAATTCTTGCACTCAGATTTTAACTCTATATCTTTTTGAATTACAGTATCTTATTGACATAGGCATTTTAGAGTTTATTTAAGATCAATTTTTAAACATGTAATGGCCCGTCGTCTGGTACACAGATAGAAACAACATGATAGTTCTTATCCATGTCAATAATCGTCCTCATAAACTATGCTCTTTACTGCAAGAAAAATGATGAGGATTCATATAAACACAACATGATATAGAACAATAGTATGAGTTTAAAAATTACGAAAGACGACACGTCTGCATCATTATTGTAGTATTGTATCTTTGTAACATATAAAAGTGAGAACTTTTTACTTTTGTATTGTAAAATGTTCATTATCTCCAAAACATTATTAAAAACTTTATAAATAATGATTTACAGTCCAAGGAAAAATATAAACAGTGAATTTAAAATGAAATACAAAACCTGAAGCAATTAACAAAATGAAATACAAAACCTGAAGCAATTAACAAGAAGTACCCGAAAATAAATTAAAGGTTTAAGATTTGTATAAATCCAGTTGGATCCATCTTGTAAATGTTAGTTGAATATAACACCGGTTGAGTATAATATGGTGTAACTAATAGAAGTCCTGTTATATTGAACTGAAATTGAATCTCAACTGACTGAGCGAGCCAAAATGGATAAGACCAGTAGCAAAATCGGAGCCATTATATAACATTTTAAAAAATAATTGGTGATGGATCTTTAAGAAACTTTTAAATAGTTGTTTTAATTTTCAAATTTGAATAACCACGTCAAAGAAAACCTTCAATTATATAATACAGAATAAAACACCAATACAGAAATTGGGCTGCCACTCCTACTCTTAAATAACCCCTCAAATAATTACTTTCCTTTGTATAATTTTTATATTGGCAGATAAAAAAAATAATGGCCCATGCAGGTCTCGAACCTGCGACCTTCGCGTTATTAGCACGACGCTCTAACCAACTGAGCTAATGGGCCCCGACACGCCTCAAATTATACAAGATTGTTATAAAAATATTTATGTTAATTCTTGTCATATGTAATGACAGATTTAAGCAGGCCTCTTCACGTTTAGATAGTATAATTAGCATTTAGATCATAAACGGATACATCACCATTTTCCAGAAAGAAAAAAAAAACATAGGATCTTAAAGAGAGATTATTGATATGTCGGAATTAACAAAAAAAAAAAAAATGTAAAATAGTGAGATATGCATAACTTGATAATTTGAAAGAAGGCCACTAGTTCAGAGTCTAAACGAGTGTTGAGTAACATTCAATAGTAACTAAAAGCACGAGCATGCATGAAATTTTATGGACCGAGACTTAGTACTTAATACTGGTGTTGCACTAGCATACACGCATTGTTATCCTAATACTTTTACCCGAATGATAAATCACAACATATAAAAAAGATCAGAGTAAATGTTGAATTTTAAGCAAATTATATAAATATAATCTGCTGAGCCTTAGGCGAAACAATCACTATAATGTAATAATTTTACAAAAGGTTATCTTGACTATTTTAGGCTCATCACCAATAATACTTAAGAAAAACAATCTACTGGACAAAGTATGTAACTCCTTAAAAGTTTAGCTCTTTATATCTAACAACTTAGACTTATTTTGCTAAACAAAAAATCGAAAAAGTAAGACATGACTTTCAACACTAAATATTTAATCTCTCGAATTCTTATGGTCTTGTCTGCAAGCAGCTGAAAGAGAAAGTCCAACTTAGGCGTCAGGCTTGAGAAGTGTCTTCTGGTAATGTTCTCCATGTCTTTATATAGATAGGTAGAACTCATCGATTTCTTAGCTCGGACGTGGAACCTCGAGCTCCTCTCTCCATTTCTCCCTTCGAACATCTTACAAATCATTAAAGGAATCCACCTGCCCTTAAAGGGTAAACAAAACCATTTCTCTTGGGCATGGCCAAAAATCATAAATTCTCCATCTCGAGTACTTACAACACTCTCACAACGCCATACGCCACCTCTAACACCCCTGCTCTTCCTTGGACCGTATCCTAAAAGCTCAAACTTAATCCACGAGTATGTGATTTCTACTGGATCCTCCGTCATGATAATTAACGACTAATCAACGGTTGTACGCCCAATGTATTATCTCATCTGAATGCCAGATATGCGAGCTCTTGAAAATATTGCATCTGAAAATCCTCATTATTAAACACCTTCTAATTTCTTGCGTATCAAATGGACCACAATATCAAACACCACACCCCCAATAAACTATAGTAGCAAACATTCTAGCTTATTTTGCAATATTAGAACAACCTCGAATGGTTCTAAAGTCCCTGCATAATACACAAAAAGATGCTAATTATTCTTTCAACTCGTTATAGCACGTCTATAATGCACAAATGAGATTAAAATTGACGAGATTATATTAATGCCAACAATATGACTTTCTGATAATATGATCTTTAAAAGATAAAAATAAAAATGTTTCAAATACGACGTTGGTGGTCTAGATTGCTACCCAACCTCTCGAAATTATGCCAAGATTGGCGCACCTAATTGTAGGTCACCCATTAAAAGTTAGATTTAGTTTTTTAATTAATAATCTTGTGAGAGATATCTCATATAAAATATTGGTGGGATAAAGTATTTTGAGTGTTATCCCACGTTGGTAAAATATGTTGAGTTCTAGCTCAAGTTTCATTAAAGGCTTTTATGGGCTTTAAGAGCTTTTAACTCTTATAGGCCAAATATTTAAATGTGGCTAAGTATCCCACATATGAAAAGTAATAATTCTTTGTGAATTTATATATGTTTGCACTCTATTACTTGAGTAATTAAATGTGCAAGACATAAGTGGTGCAAAAGCACACACGCGCGCCGCGTGTGTGGCTTGGGCTCGTGGCGCTTAAGTACCTCTTTTGTTTTGTACCTCTTTTGTTTTGCGCACTTAAAAAGCACTTAGCACGCGTGCATCGCGCATCGATCTATACTGTAGATTTTATTGATTTAAATTAAATAAGATGAACGACTAGGATTTAATCTGGATATTAAATATAATATGGATGGTGCATATTTGATCTTACTCATGATTTAAATCTAACCTCTTACATTAATCTGGAGGTAATTGGTGAGAATGTTTAAAAGTCAGATTTTAAATATTAACAGTCACTTAATTTGAACCATTGCGTCATATATTTAGATGATCTAACGGTTGAGATTTAAACTGGAGAGTTGTACCTTTCTGTGAAAAGTTTCCCGAAAATAGATGTGTCTTTTCGAGACACCACTCCAGTGTTTATAAATCTGCAAGATTGTCATAAGGAAATTATCATAAAAAACGTGTTCTCTCTTTTATACATAATTTATAATTGTCGTAGAAATTATTTCTGTGTTCTTTAGCACTCTTGTTCTTTTTCCTTTTATTAGATTTCGTAAGTGCAAAACGCAGTCTACTACTTATTTTTGGACTTAAATTGTATCCTGGGAAGCGATTCGGTGTAACCCTTTTGGCACACACGAGGTCAGAGCGAACTACGCTGTAAAGAAATCGTCTCAATTTTCACGACTTTAAAGTTCCAGATTGTGACATTTTCGATAAACTCACCAACATTCACATCTCCTCATCCTTGCTTATTATGTGATCCATGTTAAATTATAAATTTAGGCTAAGGATGGTTATTATTGATTAAGTGTAGGACTAAAGTTTTAATTTCAGAACATGTCAACAAATCTTCATTGTATTTCAATGTATTTTGGAAAAATCGTACATATGATAGCTGCAAGAACGTAGAAAATACATGTATATGTTTTTTCGCTAAAGTCAAAAATAGAAACCTTCCTGATTTTTTCGTAAAAATGTAAGAAAATTTTGATCAATTGTTAAGCATACACGAATTAGCTACTCATGCTTATGAGCACAATAAGTTTATATCCCAGGCCATCTAAATTATGGATACATAGACCACCTACATTATATCATACACCTTGGATTTTAATAGCAAGCATTCTCATCTAGTTCTACTGGATTCAAGTTGACAGGAGTCGAAGCTCAATCAGATACAGTTTATTGAGAGCATAGTTGGGTGAATCAATGGATCTGGATCCATCTTTTAATCATTGTCCACCTTAATGGTTCAAAATATTTTCTTTCAACTTAGTCAGCCTCCCCTCTTTCCATCAAGCATATTTACTACCAGAATCTCTAGCCTCTTCAACATTTTACGTGGTGCCTTTATCTTCATCGTTGTTCATAGCAATCGCGTTGTTGTTAGTACAAGTTCCTCGAATGCAATCAAAAAGACATAGTGTAGATATCCACTCCATCATGCCAATTGTTTCATATCCACTTTCAGTTTGCACAATCCTCTATCGTTCAACGTTAGGTCCTCAATTATGTTACAAGAACAAAAGGTGCTTGCGCATAATTCAGTCACGCTCAATCCTAACTGAAAGCAAGACATTGGCTTGCAAAAGATATATGCCTTGTTATTGGACATGTTGTTTAATCCTGCAAAAAGCCATGGACAAAGTTTACAACTAAACATAGTATGGAAAATAAAGAGAAATTCCTAAAAGGTTTCATGAAAGTCTTCTTCCCCATAATTTACAAACACTTACTATACAGTTAGATGCAACTTTATATTTGCAAACATAGATCAATCAGAGAATGACTACCTATAGTCCATGCACGAGTAAGAACCGCCACGAAAATGATGGAATCTGTTGGTATCTCTCTAGATGATCCCTCTATCTACCAACTTAGGAACAAACTTGAATGCAGTATGGCAGTCCCTACAAACTCTAACGTTTTTCTTTGTTCTGATGGATGATTCAGGTGGAGTGTTGAAAATCGCAAATGCAACAACGAGTCTTTCACTAAGATGTTGCAATATCTCTTTCTCTCTTGCTCGTCTAAATACCATAGCACGTGGCTGGTATCAGGGACATGACCAATTTTCTATATTCCATCTCGGAGCTTCTCCCACATTGATCGAATTCCAAGTTGTTGAGGGCGAGTATCGTCGTTGGCCACAAATACGTGGACAACACTCCCAATCTCCACCCAACTGCAAGCAGGTTCGTTCTTATCCTCACTCCCATTCATCATCTTTCTAACTCTTGCAGCCTCACTTACTTTACTGGCGGAGGCATAAGTGTTAGATAACAATATGTGGGGACCAAATCATGAGGTTAAGTTCAAAAACGCGCTCGGCAGCATAAGCTCCCAATTCCATATTCTTATGCATCCTACACGCTCCAAGCAATGACTTCCAAATGGTTGATGTAGGTGGGGAGACCATCCCTCTAATAAACTTCTTTGCACAATCAAGTTGGCATGCTCAACCAAGTAAATCAACAATGGTCACATAATATGTAATGTCTGGTTCTAATGTATGTTTCTTCATCACTTCATAATAAGGCAACCCCTCGTCCACAAGCTCGGCGTGACTGCAAGCGTTAAGCACGCAAAAGACTGTGGTTTCATTTGGTTGAAACCGCACCCCACGCATTTGTTCGAAAGAGATTCATAGTTTCATTTCCAAGTCCATGTTGTGCATAAACGGTAAGCATTGAATTCCAAGAAGTCACGTCCTTCTTCAACAGTCTAAACGACACCTTCTCTGCATCCTCTATCCTCTATGTTCCATCTTCATGTTAGGGTTAAGGTTTTATTCGAGCTAGAACGAGCTCCAAGATGTATTTAGGAGAGAAAAGAGAATAACAAGTGGAAATAACTAAGATTTTACTGTTCTTGAATGAATAAAAGTTACAAGACTTGGAGTATTTATACTAATACTAATAAACCCATACCAAATAAACCTAGACTACTAAAGGAAATAGAAATATAATACTACTCTAATTAAATAAAGATTCATAATCTAAGACTAACATAAGACTCCTAATATAAGAATAACATAACTTAATAAACTAGTTTTCTAATTTAAGACCAAGATACTTAATTAACTAATTCCCATAATATTTAAACCATGTGGGCTTATTCTTTATACGATTGGGCCTAGCATCATTAGTGGGAGTCTGTTGGGCCGTATCAATGCACCCCTCTGAAAAAGAGGCCTTGTCCTCAAGGCCCAGTTGCAACTTTGCACGGCCCAATTGTCCTTGGCCTGATGCTATAAAGTCTGGATGGGCATTTGAAGAGTCATTAGGTTCACATTAGGGTTCATACTCTTTCTCCCCCTAATAGCAGCCGTCCCCAACTCCTCTCCTATTTCCTCCATTTCCGCCGTCAACGGTGGGTCTGCACCCCGATTCACCCTTCTGCCATCGTCCCCACCCACAAGTTGCGCCACCTCCGCCTCGTCCACCCACGAAGCGTCCTCACTCGACGAGCCCAGCCAACTCACTAAGCATTCCGTCACTTTCCTCCCATTTTGCCACACAACCCGTCGATCCAACACCCCCTCTCGGGCGGTGCAATCATTACGTCATCGCTATTTAGTGGCAGTAGCATGGCGGTATTGTCCGGAAGCGGCCCATGATGCGGTCGGAGTAGCGACACGTGGAAAACGCGGTGGATCCGTGACCCGGCTGGCAGATCTAGCTCATATGCAACGGCTCCGATGCGACGGACCACCCAAAAAGGGCCGTAGAAGCGGCGTGACAACTTGTGACACCCCGCGCGCCGAACCGAGAGCTGCCTATAGCTTTGCAGTTTCAGGTATACCCACTGATCTGTCTCAAATGTGATATCGGTGCGATGTTTGTTTGCTTGCGTAGTCATCCTTTGTTGTGCGGTGTGCAAATTGTTTTTGATTCTGTTGAGCATATCAGATCTGACAGTAAGTGTATTGTCAATGACTTGATTGTTGGATGTACCCGTGATGTATGTTGGTATTGTAAACGGGGGTCGCCCGAATAGTGCCTCAAAAGGGGAAACTTGTGTTGCTGAATGTTTGCATGAATTGTACCAAAATTGCGGCATAGGAAGATATCTCGACCACTGTTTTGGTTCGTCCATACTAAAACAGCGGAGATAGCATTCCAAAGATTGATTCACCACTTCGGTTTGGCCATCTGATTCGGGATGATAGGCCGAACTGTAGCATAGATTAGTACCAAGCTGCTTGAATAGTTCAACCCAAATTTTGCTTAGGAAAATTGACCCTCTGTCTGATACAATTGAACGCGGTAACCCGTGAACACTGTATATATCTGTTAAAAAGATCGAGGCAATATAGGCGGCGATAAATTTTGTTGGTAGCGCTATAAAGCGAGCAAACTTGGTTAATCTATCAACAAGAACCCAAATTGTTGTTTTGCCATGTGACATGGGTAAGTGAGTGATGAAATCCATGCTTATATCACACCAAACTTGTTCTGGTATCGGTAGTGGGCTCAAGAGGTCGTACGGCTTCGTGGTGAGATATTTTTGTTGTTGACATACTTGACATGTTTTGATGAATTCTTGGATTGTGTGCTTCATGCGTGGCCAAAAAAAGACACCATTGAGGCGTGATAACGTACCTGAAACTCCAGAATGGCCTCCTTGTGGTGTTGAGAGAAATTCTTGAAGTATTTGTTGTTGCAAACCACTAGAGTCGGGCACTAATACTCATTGTTTATAAAATAGTAACCCATCGTGCACCCTATATTTCTCATCTGTGCACGCCAACTGTTTGTATTCATTGACTAACTCCAAACCCTTTTGCGAGGATTGAAAAAAACTGGTGCAACTCGGGCAGCAAGGAAGAAGTGGGAATGGAGATGGACAAGTGGACACTCGGATCAACCCGTGACAAGGCATCAGCCACGACATTCGTACGCCCAAGTTTGTATCTTACCTCATAATCAAAACCAATCAACTTGATTATCCATTTTTGCTGGGCTGGGGTATGCATTGACTGAGTAAGAAGGTGTCGTAGACTTTGTTGGTCGGTATAAATGATGAATTTTCTCCCCAGGAGATAATGACGCCATTTCTTTACTGCCTCGGTTAACGCATAAAATTTTTTATTGTAGGCCGAGTCAGCACTCATGCGAGGGGACATTTTCTTGCTGAAGAACGCTAAAAGGCCGTTGATTTTGGGAAAGAACGGCCCCAACAGCAACGGCAGATACATCCGTAGTTAGTTCAAAAGCTGTATTAAAATCTGGTAAAGTTAGCATAGGTAGGTTTTGCATCTTGAGTTTGAGCTCGTCAAAGGCCTGCTGAGCCTGTGTACCCCATGTAAAACTGCCCGACTTTAATAAAGAGGTGAGGGGAGCGGCGACTGTAGCATAGTGACAAACAAACCGACGGTAGTATCCCGTAAGCCCCAAAACCCCCTTAGGGCCGTGAGTGACGTTGGCTTCGGCCAAACAACCATTGCATGCACCTTCTCTGGATCCACACAAACTCCACCCGAACAAATAATGTGGCCCAAATAATGAACTTTAGCAACAGCAAAAACACACTTCGAAAGCTTGGCATAAAACTGGTTATCCAAAAGAAGTTGAAAAACCACCGTTAAATGCATATAATGACTTTCGATGGATGGGCTGTAAACAAGGATATCATCAAAAAACACTAAAACAAACTTACGTAAATGCTCACGAAACAGATCATTCATGGCCGATTGGAAAGTAGACGGCGCATTCATCAGACCGAAGGGCATGACGACGAATTCATAATGCCCGTCACATGTCCGAAATGCAGTTTTGTGAATGTCGCGTGCAGCTACACGAATCTGGTGGTAGCCGGAACGTAAATCTAATTTAGTGAAGATTGTGGCGCCTTTAAGTTCGTCCAATAACTCGTCTACAGTTGGAATTGGGAACCTGTCTTTGATTATGATAGCGTTCAAACCTCTGTAGTCAACACAAAAACGCCAAGTACCATCTTTCTTTCCGACTAGTAAAATAGGAGAAGAGAAGGGGCTCGTGCTAGGGCGAGTTTGGCCTGAAGCAAGCATGTCAGAAATTAATTCAGTCATGATGGCCTTTTGGTAATGTGGATAATGGTAAGGTCGAGAGTTGACAGGCTTAGACTGTGGATCAAGATGGATAAAGTGATCATGGGGACGGTGCGGTGGTAACCCTTTAGGTTCGGAGAATATTGTGTGAAACTCCTTAAGTAGGGTGGTTATCTGCGGTGAAAGCCCTGTCCTGTGGTCTGCCGGTGGCCCGCTGTCTATTGTTGCGTCAACTACTGACAACATATGAATTGAAGCAACAACGTTCGTTTGCAATATGCGACGTACCTGTGTCGGAGTGGCTTCTGAAATAACAAAAGTTCCTTCAAGCTCAATTAATTTACCGCCCAAGTCGAAAGAAATTCTCGGTATGGCAAAATTGGCTTTAATTTCACCTAATTAACGGAGCCATTCAATTCCCAATACGAGATCAGCACCTTGAATGGGTAAAACCAGCAAGGGTACACGGAATTCAGTGTCCTTGAGGTATAGCTGCGTATTGGCACAATGTCCCTCGCATTGCAAAAATGCTCCATTGCCAACCATTACTTTAATTGGAGTTGCATCCAGAACAGGCAACTTCAATTGGGTAGCGACCCGAGGTTGGATAATGTTATGCGTGCTACCAGTGTCAATCAAAACAGTTAGCGGCTGACCCTTGATATACCCAACCAATCGCAATGTCTGTGGTGATGCAAGACCTATATAAGCTGCAAGGGACAAATGAAATTGTCCGATTTGTGAATCTTGTAGTACAGCATTGATGTTGTCGGCGTCTGGTAGGGAATTATCTTCAGTGCAGTAATCTATGTTGTCACCTGGGGAACCCTCTTCCTCGAGCAGCATTAAAAATTGTTGTGTTTTACATCGATGAAGGGGGCCAAACTTTTCATCACAATTAAAACAAAGGCCCTTTAATCTGCGTGCTTGCATCTCACTATGAGATAAGCGTCGGATTGGTAAGGGGGGACTTTGGATGGGCAGCCGGCAAAGTGAGTGGCGGGGTAGGCAAAATCGGTGGCAACGCTGCTTGAGGCCTAGGAACAAAGCGGGGTTTGCTTTCCAAAATTTTTTTCTCAAATAATTTTGCCAAACCCACAGCATGATGCATGGAGTGTGGTTTCATAATTGCCAATTCATTGCGAATATCTGGTCGCAACCCTGAAATAAAACAATTCATGCGGACCTCATGAGATAAACCTGTCACAAAGTTAGAAATTTGTTCAAATTCTTTTTGATAATCAATAAGGGTCCCAACTTGACAGAGTTTAAAAAGCTCAGTCTGATGATTCTCGAAAGAGGATGGGCCAAATCGTGAAAATAAATCTTGAACAAACGCTTCACATGTACTTATCATCTCGTTATTTGTCATCCAATTAAACCAACCGAGTGATGTCCCCTGCATAAAGAATGAAATATGCGAAATACGATGTTCGGGGGGAACATGGTACAGTCGGAAATAGTGTTGGGCCTGTGCAACCCAATCCCTAGGGTTGGAGCCATCAAAGGGCGGCAGATGCACCTTAGGTGGCTTGGGCAGCGAATCTGTGTTAGGGGCATACGAATTAAAATCTCGTGAATGAGATGGACTATGAACCTGATAGGATTAATGTTGTTGCCCCATTGTAGCTGTTGGACTCTTGGTTTGTTCCATGGCTGTTTTCAAGTCAGCAATCATCTGAAACATGGAATCAACTTTTGCTGATGTTGCTTTGAATTCTGCCATATCGGACTGTATTTGTCGAACTGACTCTGCGAGGTTTGAATCTTCGGACGGAGCTGTTCCATCCTTTCGAGGAGCCATGAGCACAAGCACAGATTAAAGAGTGCAAAAGATGAAAGCACCAATTGTTAGGGTTAAGGTTCTATTCGAGCTAAAACGAGCTCCAAGATGTATTTAGGAGAGAAAAGAGAATAACAAGTGGAAATAACTAAGATTTTACTGTTCTTGAATGAATAAAAGTTACAAGACTTGAACTATTTATACTAATACTAATAAACCCATACCAAATAAACCTAGACTACTAAAGGAAATAGAAATATAATATTACTCTAATTAAATAAAGATTCATAATCTAAGACTAACATAAGACTCCTAATATAAGAATAATATAACTTAATAAACTAGTTTCCTAATTTAAGACCAAGATACTTAATTAACTAATTCTCATAATCTTTAAGCCATGTGGGCTTATTCTTTATACGATTGGGCCTAGCATCATTAGTGGGAGTCTGTTGGGCCGTATCACTTCACCATATGCGCGCATTCACCCATTTCCCCTTCTCCAAAGATCCCGTACTTGCACAAGCTGCAAAAATACTAGAAAACGTGAAATGGGTCCGTTCAAAACCTCCATGTTTCATCTCTCACCCCCCCCCCCCCCCTCTATCGCATATGCAGCGATCAAAGAGTTCCAACACACCTCATTCTTCCTATTCATTCCATTAAACACGACCCCAACCTCCTCCATATTCCCACACCTAGTATACATATCAACCAATGCACTCCCAATCCCAACAAATACGTTCTTCTCATAACCAGACTTCGAACAAACCCATATATCCCTCTACCCGTTCCATCGTTCTCCAATCCCCCCAAAGTAAGCTCGTTTAGCTGAAACCCCATATATATTTGATAGTTAATTTATTTTTAGTTTTGAAATCAATCACATGTTATTGGAAAATTTGTTATGGACCATTGTGGGTACTTTGATTTCTCAAACATGGTGAACATTTCTATCAAAAACATTCCTTTAACATATATCATAATTGTGTGCACACGTGACACGACTCCGCATGTAACCTTATCTTTGGAAACAATAGCTTATTGGCAAGTATGCATAATTATAATTTCCATTTTTGTTTGAAAGACGTTTTACCAGTTGGTAAGGTTCATACAGACTTCAACTTCTTCTGTAACCATTTAAATCTCTGCAGGTGGAAAGAAAACAAAACTATATATTTCCATGATCAAATGGTTTTCGTTAAATTCTCATTCTAGTTACATCTTTCTTGTGTCCGTCGCCCCAAACGCATAACGAGTAATCGCATGAACATAAATTGATACATATATATATATATATATATATTATATATATATACTAGGCAAGTCTAATTTTTATTATTTTTTAATTATCATTATTAAATTAGTGATCAATTAGATTAAATTAAATAATATTTATATTTAATACTATTTTGAGATAGAACAACAAAAAATCACAATGCACTTCTTCATGTGGTTATTTTTTCTTTTTATGACTTTTCATTACATAACTTACTCAATTTTATTTCAATCTAAAAATAAAGAATACCTTTTTAAACATTAAAACAATTTAACATGGAGTTTTCTTTCCGCAGTCAAATCATATCTTCTTATCTAGCAAGTAACTAATCTTAGAAAATGAGAAAACAAAGAAACATACTTAATGATGGGTTAAGAATTAGGTATATATTCATTTGTTGACCTCCTCAAAAAAGAGTACAAACAAATTATATATTTGTTTACCAGTGAAATCTTATTTCTTAAATTACATAAGCAATTCATGAGAATTTTTGAAATTACTTGTTTTTCAATATTATTAATTAAACTACATCATTAAAATATGGGCAGACCATAAGATAAGTATATTTATGGACAGCTATAGGTTTTGCAATATTAATACTTATTGGTACTGTCATATACTATCATATGATAAAAATGATACATTATCTTATGATCACTAACTATCATTTTATGATATTCTATTATTTTTTATCATGTCAAAGAAACTTTATGTATTGCACATACGAATATAAATCAAAAACTACCGTCACCCATTTTCTAGACTTAAAAAGGAAAAAAAATTGAGGTCCATTAGTTGCACATAAAAGATATAAGTCAAATCATATTGTGGGACCGCCACCCATTTTATTTGATATTCAAGGTTAAGAAAAGTCAAAAACCTCATGGTAGAGTCTTTTTTTTTATTTTTTTTTACCAAGAATAAGAAAACATACATTGTGGTTGAGAAGTAATTTGCAAATGAAATGAGGACAAAATAGAAATAGAAAAATTAACGTCGAAACTTTTTTGTAATCATGTTATATTAGATGGACCCCAATCAATTAATACACGTGCTCCCTAAGAGATTTATTATTGCAAAACAAGATGAACGATGGAATGAGTTTTATAAGAAATCTTTTGAGGCAAAAATAAGAAAAAAAATCAATTTGAAGGACTATTTTACAATTTATTGTGAGGACCAAATGTAAATAATATCAAACTTTATGGGCAACATTTAAAGGGTTAAAAACTATAAAAACTATTATGCAATTTGTATGAGTTAAATTAGAAAGCTTTTGGGGCAAAAATAAGAAAGTTTAAAAGTTGAAGGACTATTTCATAATTTACCGCGAGGCCCAAAAGTAAATAATAGCAATTTTAGGGGCATAATTGAAAAAACTAAAAATAAAAGGACTATTTGGCAATTTACATCTAACCCGTAAATGCGACGTAAAACTTTTGAGGCGATATCGGAAAACATAAAAAAATAGAAGGACTGTCCTGCAATTTACGAAGGACCACAATGCTATTATTAAGAAATTTTACATTAATACACGGGCACTCTAGATATTAATTACTGTAAAACAAAAAATAGTAGAGTAATTAGTTGAACTTATAGGGGCACAACGCTATTATTTAGAAATTTTATTATTCGCGGATCCCAACCGTTAATAAGTGCGGGCCCTCCAGATATTAATTACTGTAAAACAAAAAACAGTACAGTAATTAGTTGAACTTATATGGGCAAAATCAAAGAACAGAATGTTATACGTCTGCAGCCTACTTGTTACATCTATTCTGATTATATAGTAAAGATAAAGAAAAGATAAAGATATATTGCTAACTATATCTCTCTTCCTCGTCAATTGGATCAGAACTATTTATATCATCGACGAAAATATTCACATCTTCAGGTCTAGTGCTATAGGGTAGCCTAGACAAATTGAATTACAAGTATTTCTTATTAAACCACACAGCTCAATCTGAATTTGATTATTTAGTTGTTGGGCACAAATATGCGGTAATTGGTAAAATTTACTAGTATAATCGTGTCAGAGCAAGAACAAAGTCTGGAAACACTGGAATGCAACCAAAAGGGTTGGAAGTTGGAACAAAATATTGTCCATTTGACAATATTAAAAGGGTCCATGATTCCTTTTTTTACTTTTTTTATGGGTAAAGGTTCCATGATTAAGCTGCAAGCATCATGACAACAATTCTTAATATCCTAAAGTTTTGTAAGAAAATAACAATTACCCTCAAATAATTTATACGTATATATCTATGTCTAATACAAAAATATAATTACATAATCTCAGGTTAAGAGATTTCTGCCGCGTGCTTTACAAGTTTGTTCAATGCATACTCATTCGATACAACATAGACAAGACTAAACAAAAAAAATACCACTCGCACCAACTCACGACCTCCTGGAAACCTAGATAACATGGAACAGCATACTGCATACAAAAAAAAAAAAAAAAAAAAAAGGTAGTTCTAGCAATTATTGTTTCAAAATGTGTTTTGATTATCAAATGTTGAAGGTTTCTAAAAGAATATTGATATTATTATAAGGTCAAAAACTGATAGATAAACTAATGAGATTTGATAATCAGAGTGCTACTATAGCAAAAGTAGTGCAAATAAACCATTGGCCCAGCTATTTAACTGGGGTTGGGGTGGGGATGCGAGCTACATAGTTGAACAAGTCGAGGAAATTATCACATTCTTGAACAAACTAGTACAACAAAATAGGCACACCAAATCAATAGATACGGGGCAAGCAGATTTTACAAGAGCCCTCTAACTCATTAAATTGAGATTACAGAGTCGTCTTTCTTTCATCATCGTCCAATAGCCATCATAACCACAGATCTGTCAACAGTAAGGATATAATATGGCACCGACTTCTGTTATACTCTCTGCTTTTCTTGCTTGATCAGCCGGATGAACTCACCAAACACTGTGACATATCAAAGTTTCAAATTTAACAGAAGGAAACAACTAAGAATTTTTTTGCAGCGTTCAACAAGTTAGCATTGTGCTTAAATTTTAAAACATTCATATGATTGTTTTTTCAATGAAGTATGAACAGCGTGTTCTCCGATATCCAGTATTAAATTCATAATCAGAGGCTCCTATGTCGGTCTAGAAAAGCTAATAGCAAACAAGCTACAGTCTGAAAATGTTTAAAGTTAAAACTAAGAAGCGTCCAGGACAGGGTGCGCCACAGCAATCAAAACCAGCTACTCTTTGAGATTCTGAATCTCAGTTTACGTAAAAGAGCCACATAGAGATACATGAAATATATAATTCATTAAATGCAAAAGAGTACCAGGATCTGAATCATGGGGTCCAGGCGACGCTTCAGGGTGGTATTGAAGTGACATGAGCTTTTGCCGAGGAAATGCAAGCCCAGCACAGCTTCCATCATTGAGATTGACATGAGTTACCTCTACACCTTCAGGAAGTGATTCAGGATCGACAGCATAGTTATGATTCTGTACAATACACATATGAAGAAAAATCTATAAGAACTTGTATCTAATTCCTACAGATAAGGAGAAATACAATTAAAGACAGTTCCATGGATAGCGATATTTTACTTTCACCCAAATTCTCGGAAGCATATATGTATACACACATACCCATAAAAAGAACAGAAACAAGCTGCAAGGAGCATTAAGTCAAGTATAACTAAAATAAAATATTCAAATTATTCTACAAAAAAAACAAAATCATATGAATGGACAAACCTGAGCACTGATCTCAACACGGCCATTTTGTAGATTCCGAACAGGATGATTTCCACCATGATGGCCAAACTTCATCTTGTAAGTTTTACCCCCAAGAGCTTGACCAAGCAATTGGTGACCCATGCAAATACCAAAAACAGGAACTTTTCCAATTATTTCCTTGACTGTTTCAACAGCATAAGGAACTGCAGATGGGTCGCCTGGACCATTGCTAAAGAGAACACCATCTGGATTCAACTTTAGAGTTTCAGATGCAGGCCATGTTGAAGGGACTACTGTGATTTTGCAGCCATAAGATGCGAGCCGTCGAAGTATATTATGCTTGATCCCAAAATCATATGCAACAACCTTGAGCCAAAAAAAAAAACGAACACGTGACTACAAATTTGCATGCATCTACCTCTTAGATTAAGACATACTCAACGTGGATGCTAACATGAAAAGTCTCTTCATTTCTTTTGTTGAAGTTGAAATCCCATTCTGAACCTGTTTTGTCAACCCACTCATACGGTGTCTTACAAGAGACCCCACTGATCAAATCCACCCCTGTAAAATTAAAATTGTTCATAGAACAGATCAAATTATCTGGTTTTGATATTGACAGAAATATCTAATGATATGCAGGCTGTATAGTGAAAATTATTACCAACTATATTCCAATTTTGAGACGTTTCGAGAAGCTCCTCATCAGTTTTAGATTCTTCTGTGCTCAAGACACCAATAAGGCTGCCATCTTGTCTCAATCTACGGGTAATAGCCCGAGTATCAACATCATCTGTGCATGCATTTTAATAGAACAACAAGTAAATCATCAGAAACAACTGTCTGCAACTCTAAGAAAGCTGACATGGAATAAAAGCTGCTTACATATCCCCATGATGTTCCTTGATGCCAAATAATCCCCAAGAGTCTCTGTGCATCTCCAATTTGAGGTGCTGAAGAAAGAATTATCACGGGTCAACTAAATGTCTAAATTTGGAATTAAGGACACAATGCGCCAAATATCTGAACAGGAACTAACTAACCTGATACTCAAACTTCGGATAACCAATCCAGCTAGAAAGCACTGACTCGATTCCTCATCATCTGTGAAGAGAAGTACACGAATTCAGACCATTGTTTTAGATACAGAAAATGACAATAGCACTCCTCCACGTACCGAAATTGACGCCGGTGTTGCCAATGTGGGGGTTGGTCATGAGAACAAATTGGCCAGCATAACTAGGATCGGTGATGATCTCTTGGTACCTACGTAAGTAAATAAACCGCAAGGTCGGATTTTTAACGACGACCACCATATATATATATATATGATGTGTGTAAGTAAAATTATAATTATAATTACCCAGTCAATGAGGTATTGAAAACCACTTCACCAACTTGGGTTCCAGTAGCCCCAAACGACTTTGCCCGCCATATCGAGCCATCCTCGAGCACCAACCGAGCATCAGACACCTTCCACGGCCTTTCCACCACCGACCCTACAAACCAACCATTTTTCAATTCAACAGATAAATAAATAAATACAGGGCAACAAATCAACAACAAACAATTTCCGTTGTTCCAATTACAATTAACACATACATACATACATACATAACGAGCATATATACGTACATTAATAATTACATAAGGAAAACTAAATTAGGGCACCAATAAAAGAGATAACAGTAATTATTAATTCATACCGGGTGGCGAAGAAACAGTAACGGATTGACAGCGTACGGTGAAGATTCGGGGCTGAGCTTTGCTGCTATAATGGCATGTCGGAAACCGAGGAGAGAGAGCACACTCCATTGTTGTACGGATCCTTTTCTGTAAGAGAGAGTGGCTTTCTTTTCTTACTGATAGTACTAGGTTTATGCGCCACCTTCAGTGTGTGTGATTTTGTTGTAAAAAGGGTTCAGTGAGATAGATGAATGGGCTTAGAAAGAAATAAAAACTAGCAAATCCATATTATATGGGCCCAAATTGAGAATAGTTTCTATTGGATTTTCGTTGCTCAAGCACCCGAAGCACCATCCGTCTATCGTTATTTGACTACATAAGTTTTTGGTATCTATCGTTCCCCCATGTTGTTGCCCGAGTTTCATAACTTGATTTGATTATATCGTTGGGTTGCCTCCACTCGACACGTTTGCTACGGATTGCACCTAAACTCGAACAACTCATTATTGATTGACGAGGTGTATTATTCTTTAGGTTATATTTTGAATAAACCTAAACTTACTTTTGAATGCATATGGTTCGTGGATTGTGTTATGAAGAATATTTTTTATTCTCTTTATTAGCCTTAAAAAATATGTAGAAATTAGAGTGTATCACATTTCTTATTAAAATACCTTATTAGAGGGAGAGTGGGAAAATATTTATATACAGAAGAAGCATAGGGTAGTACCCAAGCAATGTGTGATAAGTAATTCAATACGCATCCATCACGTGTAGGCTGAAACAATATCAGATAGAACTACGCGTGAGAAAGAGATGGGCAATCTCAACATCGATTAGGGTGAGCTCCGACTCCATGCAAGAGGAGAAGTGTTTTGAGTAATAGCTTATGTATTTTATTTACTGTGACGAAATATATATATACAAAGTCTCGTTAGTTACCTTACAATATAAGAAGAAAACCAAACTACAATTGAGAGATTTTACAAATGCGGAGGCAATATATAAAAAAAAATAAAAATAATTGGTGATGGATATTGAGAAAAATTTAAATAGCTGTTTCAGTATTTATTTAATAACCACGTCAAAGAAAACCTTCAATTATGTGGGCCTTTCCAATATGAGTCCCACTATAAAATCGGGCTAGAAAATTTATTAGTTCCTTTAAATTGGGCCGCCAGTCATATCCTTAAGCTAGGAACATCCGTCATCTGTGTGACTTGTTACAGAAAAAAAAAATAGAACCTCTCAAATAATTAATTATTATTTTTAATTTGCAAATGAATAAAAAAGAGAAGTGGCCCATGCAGGTCTCGAACCTGCGACCTTCGCGTTATTAGCACGACGCTCTAACCAACTGAGCTAATGGGCCGTTACATGTCTTAAAATTGTATCAATACTACTTAATAAAAATTAAACTAATTCTTGTTAATTCCAGTCATATGATATAGATTTAAGCAGGCATCTTCACATTTAGATAGTAATTAGCATCTAGATCTTAAGCCATACAACACCATTTTCGACTTAGAGAAGCCTTGATATCAGATTTAAAAAAAATATATAGTTGCATCAAAGTCAACTAGAAAAATGTGAAAATTAATGAGATGCGTATAATTTGATAATCGAAAAAGGTAATGGGGTTATGGGGGGTCTTTCACAGTCTAAACAAGGGCTGAGTAGCATCCAAAGATTAAATAAAAAGCCTAAAGTACACATAACTTCATTTATTTATTTTGTGAAACACATAACTTAATTTTTTTAAAACAACTCTTACCAAAGATTAAATAAAAAGCCTTTGTATTCTCATGAGATGGTGTTTCATGCTTTCATTTTCGTGTGATGTAATAAATATTTTTACTACTTTCCAAATGTTTACAACAACTAATGATGCTTAAAAAGTCATCAATGTGTACATATGTTGTAATATTAAGTTTTATTTGCTACTATTCGGTAGATGATAACAATTCCCTTGCGCAAAGTTGCAAACCATATCTAGACAGAACTATTATTTTTTTTTTTTGATAGAAATCTAGACAGAACTAAAATATGGACTTTTGCTAGTATTTTATGAGACCAACTAATCCTTTATTATGTACCCAGTTGGTCCCGTCACATTCAGCACATGGTAATATTGTACCATCTTGTTTTTAACCAGAAGTATTTTTACGATTCGGCCAATAACACATAACAAAAAATAATTTAATATCATTACTCGAAATGAAACTATGAAAGTAAACAACATGCTACTTTTGGTTGTAAGAGTTGTGCTTTATCATAAATAGTAATGCGTCCTTAGTTTTTCAAAAAATGAGCCAGATAATGTCAAGTTTATAACATGATCTATATATGTTGATTATTAGGTTAATACATAAAAGACTTGAAACCAGTTTATTGTTTCGTGCACAACTATGTATATGAAGTAATGGACGACGACACAGTGTCATTATAGGTTTTATTTGATAAAAGAAATTACTTTTGGCTTCATGTTAATGTAGAGGTAGTAGATCTCAATATTGATATAAAAGATGCAATTCATTCCTTACCATTAATTTAATATACGAAAGTTTTTTACCCAAAAGAAATGAAGTTCGTAGTGCTACCGTTGACCATCGAAAAGTGATCGAAAAATGATCAGAGAGTGATCAGAATCGTAACTGAATTCACATATCTCATTAACTGGAAAAAAAAAAATATTAATGTACAACTATACAGGAAAAATGCGGGCTCAGCTAAGTAGAAGTACTTGAGCTGTTGAGTGAGATGAAGGGTTAGTTATAACCAACTATGCTAAACATAATTACAAAACGACCACATATAAAATGAATAAGTACAAAGTTGCTCCTAGACTTTGTGAAACTGGCAAATGACTCCAATAGCCTCTCCTTAGTTGGACACTAGTGAGGATGTGATATGCCCAACTTGACCAACCAATTGTGAAAGACTGAAACTGCCATAGGCTTTATGAATAAGTCACCCAACTAAGAAGAGGTAGGGCAATGCTGAGGGAGAATAAATTTTTCCTCAAAGCAATCTTTGACCACATGACGATCATTGTCAAGATGCTTGGTCCTCTCATGAAAGATTGGGTCTGTGTAATGTGAACAACAAATTTGTTGTCATAGAGCAGAGGTATAAGGAATGAAACTAGTGCACAAAGATCCCGGAGAATATAAGAGATACATTGGACCGGGTCGGGAATACGGGTTCCAGCCCGACCCGATGGGTTTTTCCCAGATGGGGAAAAACAATCATTTTTCCTCCGTCAAGGCAGGGTAAAAGATCCCGATTTGGATCCCGGTGGGAGGAAACGGGATCCTACGGAAGAATCCCGGGCTCCAACGAGTGTCATTTTTGTTTACTTAGTCTGTTATTTTTTTTTCTTAACTAAACACACACTCTCACCACACACACACCTCACACACAAAACACACACTCTCACAAAACACACACCTCACGCACACACTCACTCACACACACTAAACACACACTCTCCACAGCACCAACCAACGACCACCATTGTCCACTGCCCGACTGCCGCACCGGACACACCACCACCACGTCCAACAACAACAACAATAGTCAATATCAAAAGGTAATTTGTCAAAACCCTATTTTTTTGTAAATATTTGAATTATAGTTTGATTACTTTATTTATTTGAATTATAGTTTGATTACTTTATTAGTTACTTGTTATTGATTTACATATAGAAGTTAGGGCTAGTGAGTTCTCAATTAGAGTTTACAAATTGAGGGTTTTGTGCAATTAGGGCTTGGTTTTGAAAATTGATATGATGAGAGGCATTAAAGTTGGTTAGTAGGATAAATGAGACGAGTTAACGTGAAATTGATTGTGTTGTTTAGATTAAAGTTTGTGGAATTGATCATAAATTAAATTTGTTGATGCTTTTGTGTTGATATAATTAGAGGCATCATTGTGGCATTAAAGTTCGTGACATATACGTTGATTTTGATTTTGAAATGAGTTAATTGGTAATGGACTTTGTCATTTGGTTTTGAAATTGATCATTGAGGCTTTTGTATTGATATAGATATTCTATTAATTGGTATTGAATCTTGTCTTTCTGGTTGTTTAGATGTTAATAACAAACAAGCAAACGAAGTCCTCCGTCGAAGCTTCTACAAGTACCGCGATTAGATTTTCTCCTTGTAAACGAGCCTCTACTTCCACGGTACCGACTACTTCGAAGGCGGTCAAGGCTTCCAATAAATACACGGCACCATCTACTTCTCATGGCAATTCGGTTAAGTCTTCTCGTCCTCCCAAGGCACCATCTACTTTGAAAGGCCAAACTCGGGAACTCTTGTCTTGAGAGCAAAAGGAAGCATTGAGGGATAATGCATCGTATAATAGTGAAGAATCGGATGAAGATGATGTGGCATGAGAGACCACACAATCGCCACATGAAGATGTCGTAGACGAAGTGGAAGAAGAGGAGAAAGAATGTTGTGGAGATGATATTATTATAGACAAAGAAGGAGAAGATGAGGGGAAAAAGTCCCTAAATTTAGCACGAAGAAGGTACACAAGTCCTGCATTACTTACAGTTGGAAACATGACAAATGTGGAAAGATGAAATGGGGAAAAATAAACCATACACTAACGTCACCATGGTGGATGGAGTTTCAGCCATATGAGGATATAAAACTACACATTGTTATGGGCCAATGCCTTCATTGCATTAAATCCATAAAAGCCGATGGTAATGCACACGGAACGGGAGGATTGAGAAGTCACGCTGAGAGATGTAAGGTGTTAAAAGGGAAGATGGTGAAGGGGGAAGACAAAAGAAGAAAAAACTAAAAGTGGAGGCTAATGGTTTAGTTAGTAATTGGGAGTTTAATTAGGCGTGGGTGCTCGAGGGAGTGGTTTTGTACATGATTAAGAACGAGATGTCTTTCATAACGGTTGAGAAGGAATCATTTAAAGAAATGATGTATCGATCTTAACCAAATTTGAAACTTCCTTGCCGATAGACCATACGGGAAACTTGTTATGCGTTGTATCTTAAGGAGAGGAAAATGATGATACAATTTATAAAAGATAACGCAAATAGGGTTTGTCTGACCACCGACACTTGGACATCGATCTCGAGGGACAACTACATGTGTGTTACAGTCCACTTCATTGACAATATGTGGAATTTAAAGAAGAAAATCATAAGATTTAGCTTGACATCCGGTCATATGGGAGGGGCTATAGCCAATGATATAATGCGGTGTTGGGTGATTACGAGATTGACCGAGTTTTCAAGATCACATTTGATAATGCCTCTTCCAATGACACATATATTAATGATTTGGTGAAATGGTGGGTGGAGAAAGGCGACATATCGAAAGAAAATGGGGCTCTTGTGCAGATAAGGTGCATTGAGCACATTCTTAACCTCGTGGTTCAAGATGGCTTGAAATATAACGGCGGTGACATCTCGGAAGACAGTATTAGAGATTGCATCAGTTACATTAAGGCTTCTCCGAGTCAATATACCTTGTTGTTTAAAAAATGTGTGATGACCGCTAAAACAGAATGTGACAAATTTCTATGCTTAGACATCCCAACACGTTGGAACTCCACATAAATGATGCTTAGTGCCGCTTATGATATGAGGATGGCTTTCGTTTGATATCAGGAAAAAAATGCAACCTATGCCACTGAGTTAAAGGATTGTATACCTGTTTGTTTCACTTGAAGACCAAGAAAGAAAGTTAATTCTCCCATCATACTCATCTCAAACTGCCCTGTCATTGATTCAACAAATTTTTCTAGAATGGAATTGTTAGTTGATCCAAAAACAATATCATCTACATAAATTTGAGCAACACAGACATGCGAATCTTTCTTCAAGACAAACAGTGTTCTATCTCCATCACCTCTAACAAAACCAAGACTTAAAAGGAATTTTGTAAGCCTTTCATACCATGCTCTAGGTGCTTGTTTAAGACCATACAATGCCTTTTCAAGCTTGTACACATGGTTTGGATACTTAGGATCTGTGAACCCCTTTGGCTGTTCAACATATACTTTCTTATCAATCAGCCCATTCAAAAACGCACCCTTTACATCCATTTGGTATAGTTTTATCTTAAGGCAACATGTTATGGCTAGAAGTAACCTAATAGATTCAATCCTAGCAACTGGAGCAAATGTCTCATCAAAATCTACACCTTCAACCTGTGTGTACCCCTGAGCAACTAGTCTAGCTTTGTTTCTAACTATAACCCCTCCCTCATTACTCTTGTTCTTAAATATCCACTTCGTCCCTATTACATTAACATTAGGTGGTCTAGGTACAAGTATCCAGACATTGTTCTTAGTAAACTATAATAGTTCATCCTGCATGGCATTAATCCAAAAGTTATCAAGAAGGGCTTCATTCACATTTTTAGGTTCTATGGTGGAGACAAAACAAGAAGCATTATCAACAGTACAGGTGAAGTTCATACAGACACACAGTTTTACCATATCTCTATAGTCAAGTCTTTCTCTGTTGCGTGTCCTTACCCGTTCAGTGAGTTCACCTATTACCTGGGATGCTGGATGGTCTTTCTGAATCCTAGCTGGGGGACCTCTTCTAGGTTCAGAGGCAACTTCATGTTCTGAGTCATAATCCTCTGTTGTTAGTCTAACATCAGATCTTGCTGGTGTTAGTCTAACATCGTTCCCTGACTCCTGTTCAGTGTTTCCAGCTTCCAGTTCCAATGTTGGTGTAACATTGTCAGGAGTAACATTCTCGGTTTCCACTGTTGGTTCAACATTGGGAACTAAGATGTCACCAGTACCTGTATCAAGAGTGAAATCATCAAACACAACATTCACTGATTCCTGAATTGTCTTCAATCTAAGATTGTAGACTCTAAAGGAAGTACTATTGGCTGAGTATCCTACAAAAATGCATTTTTCACTTTTAGAATCAAATTTACTCAGATAATCCCTGTCATTTAGTAGATAACAATCACATCCAAATTCATGGAAATATGCAACATTTGGTTTTACACCCTTCAAGAGTTCATATGGAGTCATGTTAGTTCCAGGTCTAAGATACACCCTGTTACTAATGTGACAAGCAGTATTTAAGGCTTCAGCCCAGAGTCTTTTGGATAAGTCTTTGGCATTGAGCATAACTCTGGCCATCTCTTGAAGAGTCATGTTCTTTCTCTCAGCAATACCATTCTGCTGAGGTGTCTTAGGAGCTGAAAATTCATGGAAAATACTTTTAGTATTGCAGTAGTTATCAAAACTAGCATTTTAAAATTCTTTACCATGATCAGACCTAATCTTAGTCACAGTGGATCCATACAAGTTTTTAATACTAGCACAAAGAATTTTGAACTGATCAAAAGCTTCTGACTTTTCTTTAAGAAATTTTACCCAAGTGTATCTAGAGAAGTCATCTACAATCACAAAGGCATATCTCTTCCCACTGAGACTACTTACCTCAATTGGACCCATTAAGTCCATGTGCAGCAATTCAAAACACCTACTAGAGATGATTGGACGAGGGAGAAGTTATTTATCGACTTTTTAGAGCATTTCAAGAAGTTAACGGAGGTTGTTCCGGGCACAATTTATGTGACATCGCATATGGTACTAACACAACTTTGCATTATCGACAATCGCTTGGGTGTGTGGTTTAGACGTTTGACAGTTGATCCTAGGACCCCAAAAGTCGGATGGTTTGAAGGCAATGACATTGGTTATGAAAGAAACATATGACAAGTATTGGGGTGTTAACGGGAAGATGAATCACTTTTTGTATTATGCCGCCTTGTAGATCCCCGCCTCAAGCTTAACTATGTTGAGAAAATGTTTGAAAAAGAAGTTACACTGGTTTCGAAAATTAAGCAAAGGCCCTGTGAATTATTTGAAGAGTACAAGGCCATGGTCGAAGCAAATTCACCAACAAGTACCGCTTCTTCAACTTCATCTCTTACGTCTACCTCATTTGCAAGTATGACTCCTTGGATCGAAGAGGACCTCTTGTTTACAAGGCACAAACAATGGGCAAGGTACACTCAAGAAGTCTCCAAGTTTTCTATGTTTATTGAAAAATTCTTGATTTGTGTTATTAATTATCATTTATTAATTTGATAACCGAGGAGGAAGCACCACAGTGCAAGATGTATTTATACTTTGGGGATAGGCGGGAAAAGGGTCAAGATAATTTCGATATCCTCACTTGGTGGAAGGTCAATGGCTATCAGTATCCTATTATTGTCAATATGGATCGCGATTTGTTGGCTATTCCGATCTCAACAGTTGCCTCTGAATCTGTTTTTAGTGCTGGGGGTCGTGTCCTTGACAAATTTAGGAGTTCATTGACTTCTAGAATAGTTCAAGCACTTATATGCTCTCAAGATTGGCTACGAAATAATACTACACCAATTCAAATCGAGGAGTGCTTGGAGGACTTGGAGAAACGTGAAGCAGGTATACAACGTTAATAGTTAATCGGTGATTGGGTTAATTATTATTTTTTGCAATGCTAATATTTTGATTTTTATGTAGAATTTGCGTCAATGGGTAAGGATGCCTTCTTTTTGGGTGGTTTGAATGAAATACCGAGTTTGTTTGGATTTTTATATTTATGTTAGATATATTGACAAGTCAAATTAAATTTTTTATCTGGGTTTGTTATGTTCGATTGTATGATTTATATTTTGTTGGTAATGGATGCTTGTTGGTATCGGATGATATTATATGTTATGGACTTATGGTGAACTTGTGATGCATGTTTTTTAATAGTGTCGATTGTGTTCTTATTGGTGATCGAATGATCCGATGATGTATTGTGGTGTATTTTGGAGATTAGTTTTTGTAAATGGTATTATAGAATGCATTGTTAGTGCATACGAGAAGCAAAACAGAGGTGGAAAGGTCTGTAACAAAAAAAATAATAAAGTGTGGAAAACAGGAAAAAATGGGCTAGAAATTTCCAGCCCCAATTGCTCTCTATTCGCCGGGATCCCGGGTCCCTTCCGTCTCGGCCGGGAATACTCCTCCTGGCGGGAGAGAACGGGAGCTACAAGGTAGCTCCCGTCCCGGGTCAATCCCGTGGGCCGGGGTCCCAGACCCATTACAGGTGTAGTGTTAACAATGTTTCGTCAAATAAAATACTTGAATGAAACAGTAGGATAACTAATAAAAACAAATAATTTCAGAGGAGGACAGATCCCATCTTAGAGAAAACTTGATATCATATAGTCCTTTACTATTCATAGGACAAATCACATCACCTTTTCCAACAATTTGTGTGATTTTGTCAAAAACGCAATATCATTTACTATTGATACCCAATAAATGCATAATGATACCAAATATATTCTATAAATGGCTATTGCTAGATAACGCTGATATGTTTATATGACTTTTCTTTTTCAGAGGCGTGGCTAGGTATGCGTGTATAATACTTTATTGGTAACAGAATCGTTCCATAACTACTGGACCGTGTGATGTGCAACCCTCTCAAAAAAGGGTAGGCATGTGCATCAATTAAGATTTTCTGACGCCACACTTGTTAATTTTATTAAAGTTTATATATGAAATATAACAAAATTAAAACAATCAAATATTCAAACTAAAGGCTTGTAAAATAACTTTAAGGGAATTGTCTAGGGGTGTTCGGGCCGGGTCAGAAATCGGGTTCCCGCCCGACCCAATGAGTTTTTCCCGAACGAGAAAAACCTGTCCTTTTTTCCTCTCGGTAAGGCAGGGTAAAAAATCCCGATTTGAATCCCGGCGGGATCCCAGGCTCCAGTGAGTATCGTTTTTTTATGACTTATTCTGCTATTTTTTTTTGTCTTAACTAAACACACACTCTCACAAAACACACACCTCATGCACAAAACACACACACCCTCTCCACGGCACTGACCGGCGACCACCATTGTCCACTGCCCGACTGTCGCGCCGCACGCACCACCACCACCACCACCACCACCACCAACAACAACAACAACAACAATCAAAATCAAAAGGTAATTTGTCAAAACCCTAATTTTATTTTTGTAAATCTTTGAATTATAGTTTGATTACTTTATATATTTGAATTATAGTTCGGTTACTTTACTAGTTACTTGTTATTGATTTACATATAGAAATTAAGGTTTATGAGTTATCAATTAGAGTTTATAAATTGGAAGTTTTGTGCAATTAGAGCTTGATTTTTTAAATTGATATGATGAGAGGCATTCATGTTGGTTAGTAGGATATATGAGACGAGTTAAAGTGAAATTGATCGCGTTTTGTAGATTAAAGTTTGTGGAATTGATAGTAAATTAATGCTTTTGTGTTGATATAATTAGAGGCATCATTGTGTCATTAAAGTTCGTGAGATATACGTTGATTTTAATTTAGAAATGAGTTAATTGGTAATGGACTTTGTCTTTTGGTGTTGAAATTGATCATTGCGGCTTCTGTATTGATATAGGTATTCTATTACTTGGTATTGAATCTTGTCCTTTTGGTTGTTTAGATGGTAATAACAAACAAGCAAACGAAGTCCTCCGCCGGAGCTTCTACAAGTACCGCGATTAGAGTTTCTCCTCATAAACGGTCCTATACTTCCACGACACCGACTACTTCTAATGAGATCAAGGCTTCCAATAGATAAACATCACCATCTACTTCATATGGCAATCTGGTTAAGTCTTCTCGTCCTCCCAAGGCACCATCTACTTTAAAAGGCCAAACTCGAGAACCCTCGTCTCAAGAAATTGGAAGCATTGAGGGATTATGCGCCGTATAATAGTGAAGAATTTGATGAAGATGACGTGGCACGAGAGATTGCACAATCGCCACATGAAGATGTCACATGAAGATGTCGTAGAAGAAGTGGAAGAAGAGAAGGAATAAAGTTGGGGAGATGATATTATTAGAGACGGATAGGGAGAAGAGGTCCCAAATTTAGCATGGATGAGGTACACAAGTCTTGCATTACTTACGGTTGGAAACATGACGAAAATGAAAAGAAGAAATGGGGAAAAATAAACCATACACTAACGTCACCAAGGTGGAGGGAGTTTCAGCCATACGAGGATATAAAACTATACATTATTACGATGCCTTCATTGTAGTAAATCCATAAAAGCCGATGGTAATGCACACAGCATGAGAGGATTGAGAAGTCACGCTGAGAGATGTAAGGTGTTAAAAGGAAAGATGTCGAAGAGGGAAAGATAAAAAAAAAAAACTAAAAGTGGAGGCTAATGGTGCATTTAGTAATTGGGAGTTTAATTAGGCGTGGGTGCTCGAGGGCGTTGTTTTGTACTTGATTAAGAATGATATGCATTTCATAATGGTTGGGAAAGAATTATTTAAGGAAATGATGTATCGAGCTTAACCAATTTTGAAACTACCTCGCCGGCAGACCATACGGAAAGCTTGATATGTGTTGTATCTCAAGGAGAGGGAAATGTTGATACGATTTATAAAAGCTAACGCACATAGGGTTTGTTTGACCACCGACACTTGGACATCGATCTCGAGGGACAACTACATGTGTGTCACGATCCACTTCATTGACAATATGTGGAATTTAAAGAAAAAAATCATAAGCTTTATCTTGACATTCGGTCATAGGGGAGGGGCTATAGCCAATGATATCAATACGGTGTTGGGTGATTACAAGATTGACCGAGTGTTCACGATCACAGTTGACAATGCCTCTTCTAATGACATGACTATTAAATATTTGGTAAAATGGTGGGTGGAGAAAGGCGACATATCAAAAGAAAATGGGGCTCTTTTGCAGATAAGATGCATTGCGCACATTCTTAACCTTGTGGTTCAAGATGGCTTGAAATGTAAAGAAGGTGACATCTCGATAGACGGCATTAGAGATTGCTTCAGGTACATTAAGGCTTCTCCGAGTCGATACACGTTGTTCAAAAAATGTATGACGACCGCTAAAATAGAATGTGTAAAATTGATATGCTTAACCATTTCAACGCGTTGGAACTCTGCGTACACGATGCGTAGTGCCAATTATGATTTGAGGATGGCTTTTTGTTGGATACAAGAAAAAAGATGCAACGTATGCCACTTAGTTAAAGGATCACATACCAACCGATGATTATTGGACGAGGGAGAAGTTTTATCGACTTTTTGGAGCCCTTCATAAAGTTAACGGAGGTTGTTTCAGGCAAATGGTACTAACCCAACTTTGCATTATCGACGATGGTTTGGGTGTATGGTTGAGACGTCCGACAATTGATCATATGACCAAAAAGCCGGATGGTTTGAAAGCAATGACATTGGTTATGAAAGAAAAATACGACAACTATTGGGGTGTTAACGGGAAGATGCATCACTTGGTGTGTTATGCCGCCATGGTAGATCCCCGCCTCAAGCTTAACTATGTCAAAAAATGTTTGACAAAGAAGTTACCTTGGTTGTAAAAATTAAGAAATGGCTCTGTTAATTATTTGAAGAGAATAGGGCCATGGTCGGAGCAAATGCACCAATAAGTACTGCTCCTCCAACTTCATCTTCTACGTCTACCTCTTTTGCGAGTACGGCTCCTTGGATCGAAGAGGACCTCTTGGTTATGAGGCATGAATAATGGACAAGGTACATTCAAGAAGTCTCTAAGTTTTCTATGTTTATTGAAAAAATCTTTATTTGTGTTACTAATGATCATTTATCAAATTGCTAGAGAAGAGAATACCGAGGAGAAAGCACCACAGTGCGAGATGGATTTATACTTTGGGCATAGACACAAAAAGGTTCAAGCTGATTTCGATATCCTCACTTGGTGGAAGGTCAAATACTATCGGTATCCTATTATTGCATAGATGGCTCGCGATTTGTTGGCTATTCCGATCTCAACAGTTGCCTCCGAATCTGCTTTAAGTACTCTGGGTGGTGTCCTTGACAAATTTAGGAGTTCATTGACTCCGAGAATAGTTCAAGCACTTGTATGCTCTCAATAATGGCTACGAAAGGATACTACGCCTATTCAAATCGAGGAGTGCTTGGAGGACTTGGAGTAACGCGAAGAAAGTATACAATGTTACTAGTTAATCGGTGATTGGGTTAATTATTATATTTTGGAATATTAATATTTTGATTTTCATGCAGGATGCCTCCTTTTTGGGTGGATTTGAATGAAAGGCCGAGTTTGTTTGAATTTTTATATTTATATTGGATATATTGACAAGTCAAATTTAGTTTTTATCTTGGTTTGTGATGTTGGATTGTATGATTTATATTTTGTTTGTATTAGATGTTTGTTGGTATCAGATGATATTATATGTTATGGATTTATGGTGAATTTGTGATGCATGTTTTTTAATAGCATTGATGTGTTCTTGTTGGTGATCGGATGATCTTATACTGTATTGTGGTATATGTTGGAGATTAGTTTTTGTAAATGGTATTAGTGAATGCATTGTTAGTGCACACGAGAAGCAAAGCAGGGGCATAAAGGTTCGCAACCAAAAAAATGTGTGAAAAACAGGAAAAATGGGCTGAATTTTCTAGCCCCAATTGCTCTTTGTCCGCCAGGATCCCAGGTCTCTCCCGTACCGACTGGGAATCCCGACAACGGGAACACTCCTATCAGTCGAAGGGACCCATCCCGGGTCAATTTAGTAGGTAGGTGTCATGACCCGGCGAGTCCCTGGCCCATTATAGGCCTAGCATTAACAATGCTTCATTAAATAAAATACTTGAATGAAACAATAGGATAACAAATAAAAACAAATAATTTTAGAGGATATGTCCCATCTTAGGGAGAAATTTATATCATTTAGTCATTTACTAATGATAGGACAAATCCAATCACCTTTTACAACAATTTGTGTGATTTTGTCAAAAAAGTAATATCCTTTACTATTGATACCTTGTAAATGCATAATGATACCAAATATATTCTATAAATGGCTATTGCTAGATAACACCGATATGTTTACATTACTTTTCTTTTTCAAAGGTAGGTATGCGTGTATAATACTTTAATAGTAACAGAACCATGCCATAATTATGGTGCCGTCTGATGTGCCGCCTCTCACAAAGGGGCATGGATGTGCATCAATTAAGATTTGTTGCCCTACACTTGTTAACTTTATTAAAGTTTATATATATATGAAGTATATAAGAAATTAAAATAATCAAATATTCAAACTAAAGGCTTGTAAAATCACTTTAAGGGAATTGTCTAGGGGTATTTGGGCTGGGTCGGGAATTCAGGTTCCCGCCTGACCCGACGGGTTTTTCCCGAACAAGAAAAACCTGTCCTTTTTTTCCCTCCCGGTAAGCCATGGTAAAAGATCCCGATTTGGATCCCGGCAGTAGTATCCCGTTTCCTCCCGGTGGGATCCCGGGCTCCACTAAGTGTCATTTTTTGTCTTAACTAAACATACTCTCACAAAACACACACCTTAGGCACAAAACACACACTCTCACAAAACATACACCTCATGCACACACTCACCCACACACTCTCCACGGAACCGACCGACAACCACCACTGTCCACTGCCTGACTGCCGCACCACCACTACCGCACCGCACACACCACCACCATGTTCAACAACAACAACAATAATCAAAATCAAAAGGTAATTTGTCAAAACCCTATTTTTTTTTTTGTAAATTTTTTAATTATAGTTTGATTACTTTATATATATGAATTATAGTTTGATTACTTTACTAGTTACTTGTTATTGATTTACATATAGAAATTAGGGTTTATGAGTTCTCAATTAGAGTTTACAAATTGGGGGTTTTGTGCAATTATGGCTTGATTTTGAAAAATGATAAGATGAGAGGCCTTAAAGTTGGTTAGTAGGATAAATGAGTCGAGTTAACGTGAAATTGATTGCGTTGCGTAGATTAAAGTTTGTAAAATTGATCGTAAATTAAATTTGTTGATGCTTTTGTGTTGATATAATTAGAGGCATCATTGTGGCATTAAAGTTCGTGAGATATACGTTGATTTTGATTTTGAAATGAACTAATTGGTAATGGTTATTGTCATTTGGTGTTGAAATTGATCATTGAGGATTTCGTATTGATATAGATATTCTATTCCTTGGTATTGAATCTTGTCTTTTTGGTTGTTTAGATGGTAATAACAAACAAACAAACGAAGTCCTCCGCCGGAGCTTCTACAAGTACCGCAATTAGAGTTTATCCTTGTAAACGGGCGTTTAATTCCACAACACCGAATACTTCGAAGACAATCAAGGCTTTCAATAAATCCACGACACCATCTACTTCTCGCGACAATCCGGTTAAGTCTTCTCGTCCTCCCAAGCACCATCTACTTTGTCTGACCACTGACAGTTGGACACTGATCTCGAGAGACAACTACATGTGTGTCACGGTCCACTTCATTGACAATATGTGAAATTTAAAGAAGAAAATCATAAGCTTTAGCTTGACATCCGATCATGCAGGAGGGGCTATAGCTAATGATATCAATGCGGTGTTGGGTGATTACGAGATAGACCAAAATAGCTAAAAATGAGGAGCCAATGCATTTGGTAATCAATCAATTATCAATTTAGATGGAATGAATCCATAAAAGAGTAGAATATTGGTGAACTCCGCATTCCACTGTCTAGAGGCGTGTTTAAGGCCATATAAAGACTTATTCAATTTGCAAAACTGACAAGGTGAGATTGTGTTATAACATTGAGCATAAGTGATGTATATATCATCATCAATGAACCCATTAAGAAAGTCATTATTTATATCCAATTGGTGCAAGTGCCAGTTGAAATGAGTACTGAAAGCAAGCATAATCCCGATAGTAACTAGCTTCACAACATGAGAGAAGCTATCAACATAATCGAAACCAAACACCTGGTTGTAATCCTTGGCTACCAGTTTGGCTTTATGCCTGTCCCATGAACCACCAAGCTTAATTTTAAGCTTATACACCCATTTAGAGTCAATGAGTTTTTACAAGGAGGTAAAGGCATTAGGGTCCAAGTATTATTGGCTTCTAAAGCATCAATTTCAACCTGCATAGTCTCTACCCATTTGGGGTTAAGGCATGCCTCATTATAAGATCTAAGTTCATTATGAGCAGTGATGTTGGCCAAAAATGCCACTTGAGAGGGTGAGATGTCAAGATTCACCACAAAAGGAAAGGTAAGATGAGTATAAGTAGAACTGAGGGTTGTAGAAGAAGGGATGTTAGTGAAAGGATATGTGCTATAAGGCAGAAGAAAGTCTTTAAGGTAACCATGGACAATTCTAGGTTTGGAGCTTCTTCTCAATGCAAGAGGAGCTACAAGTTATAGAGGCATAACATTTGTATAGTAGCCTAAGAATCCAAAGACTTTCAAGTTATAGAGGTCATATTTAGATCTATTAAGAAGCTCATAAGGGGTTTTCAATTGCAACACATTGACAAGTATTATGTTGATGAGGCCAAAAGAAGTGTAGTGTCCCAGAAAGAAGTTGGACAATCAACTTGAAAGAGCAAAGCTCTAATGACCTGAAGCAAATATTTATGCTTCCTTTCAACCACTCAATTTTGTTGTGGTGTGTAGGGAGCTGATTTCTGGTGAAAAAATCAAAATGGAAGAAAATAAGGATTGCCAAGTATTGTTAGTGTACTCTGCCCCATTTTCTGATCTTATAGTTTATATCTTAGCAGAAAACTGAGTGTGCACATAATTAATAAAATGTGCAATGGTAGTAGGCCCTTGACTTTCGCAACTTTGTAAGAAAGTCCAGGTAGACCTACTGAAGTCATCTACTATAGTTAACACATAGTGAGCATTAGTAGTTGCAAGAACTCTGTAAGGACCCCACACATCTAGATGAATCAAATTAAAACAAGCAGTAGAGTTGCTAACACTCAGAAGAAAAGAAGATCTATGCCGTTTAGATTTATGACAAATGTTACAATCGTTCAAGCAGTCAACAGAGAGAGCAGTACAATGAATGCAGGAAATATGTTTTAAATCAAGAACAAAAGCATGGCCATTTCTATTATGCCACAGAGAAACGTCATCAGTAAACTTATTACAACCAGCATAACTGAAACAAGAAACACCAGCAAGTAAGGATAATTGTTGAGGATGTAGAAGATAAAGATTGCTAAGAAATGTTTAACTGCAATGGTCTTCTTAGTCAGTTTGTCCTGCAAAACACATTGTGTTGGTAAAAAAAAAGTGCATTTGACCTTTGATTTCCTAGTGAGTTTAGATACAAAAATCATATTGAACTTGAAATATGGAAGGTACAAAGCATTGTAAAGCTGTAGATTATGACTCAGTATGACACCACTAGTATTATGGACCATCTTAATAGTTCCATCAGGTAGAAAGACATGCCTGTGAACCAAGAGAGGTTTGAGTCCAGTAAAATACTTGAGGTTCAGAATCATGTGACTTGATGCACCTGTATCAAGTGTCCAGCTGGCATGTTTAGAGGTAGGAAGGCAAAAGTTATTACCAACAAAGTCTCCAAACTGTGCAAAGTTCTTATAGCTTGCAACTTTTCGAGCTATCTATTGTCCCTGAGTCATCACAATCTGCATCATTTTGAAGAACTTCTGCTGAAAAGTGTCAGAAGAGAGATTGAAACTACCAGGCTAAGAGGAGGGTTGAGCAATCTCCACAGAGTTAGCAAAGGACTTCCATGAAGCACCTTTCTTTTCTTTCAACTCTTTATACTGATGAGGAACCCTACTAAATTGAAACATGCGTCTCTAGTATATCCTTTCCCTTTCCAAAAGTCATAATGCCTATCAAACTTCTTCTTAAAATCCTTCTGGTCCCAAAAAGTCACAATGCCTATCAGACTTCTTCTTAAAATCCTTCTGATCCTTCTGTCCTCCAAAAGTAGAAGCACATTCAGAGTTAAAACTCTTCACAAACATAGAATAGTTCTCCACAGGGCCAACATGGGGTAAATGGACTTCTTTCTATTTTCCAACCCTCATAACCATGGCATATGCCTTCTCTACCGGAGGCAAGGGTTCAATGATCAGAATCTGACTCCTCACTGAATCATAAACCTCATTGAGTACCATCAAAAATTGCATCAAGCGAGTCAGCGAGGTTAAATCTAAGGCATGCTTAGATATACTATAAGTACAGAAAGCAAGAGCCTCACAGTAACATGCATTTGCAGGAATTAAACAGCTCAACTCATCCTATAGTATTCTAAGCTTAGCGTAATAGGTTAAAACATAATTTATACCTTGTGAAGCTGAGGCAACAACATGTTGCAATTGGTACAACCTAGGGCCTTTATTCATGCTGAAAATTGTCTCGAATTGATGCCACATACCAACAACAGTGTCCACAAACAAAAATACATCGGATAATTCCTTAGAAGTGCATGATCACGGAGCTTACATACAATCAACACGAAGCCAATCCTCGTAGTCAGGTTGATAAGGAGGGGGTTGCGGAATGGAACTGGCGATGAAACCGAGTTTGCGGTTAGCTATGAGCGCCATTTTTACAAATCTGCTAGAAGACCGATAGTTATGAAGGCCTTCCGATGACATCAAGGTTAATGTCATGTTCGGATTGTCAGATCCTTGCAATTGCAGTACTCCAGCATTAATTCGAGTAACGGTAGGCGCAATCATCGCATGAGAACTAGACTTAGTCGAATTAGTCATAGGAGAAAAAAAATGAACAAGAGATCAAAAGAAGCGAAGAGAAAAAGTGAATGATTACAGCAAATCGTCACCGGAGACGACGACATCAGGCGAAAGTGTGTCAAAACCCGGCGAGAGATACCATGTTGACGATCGAAAAGTGATCGGAATCCTAACTGAATTCAGAGATCTCATGAATTGAAAAAGAAAAAGATTAATGTACAACTGAAATGGAAAAGGGCGGGCCCAACTAAGTACTTGAGCTGTTGAGTGAGCTGGCTGAGTTACTTACAACTAGCTTTGCTAAACATAATTACAAAACGACTACATATAAAAGGAATAATTATAAAGTTGCCCTAAGACTTTGGGAAATTGCGCAAATAACTCCAATAGCTACACAAAATAAAGCAAGAAGTCAGAACACATGATTTCTCTAATAACCACATACATTCAATATGAAGTTAGCTAATTTGTTTTTTTTTCTTTCAACATCTAACTTATATAGTTATATCTGTATACATATGTATTACTTAAATTTCGAATCAGTTCAAACACAATTTCTTCATATTATGAAGAAAAAATGCTTGAATTGGCTTTCAAAGTCCTGAATATATTCCAAATCAAATCCCAACTGTTAACGAGTTTAGAATTATTTCCTATTAACTGAATTATTTATTAAGGTTGGAACGCCTTTGCCCGTGGTTCAAAGGCTAAATGCTATGACAAGAATTTTCCTTCCTTTTATTGACTATACTTCATTCTTTTCTCCGAGTGGATTTTCTTACATTTTTCAGTCTAGTCCCCCTCCTCTCCTCTTTTCTATTGATATCTTCCTTTATATAGGTTTTGATAGGGGCAGGTGTCATGGTGCATGTGTTTACAGGTGTCGTTATGCATGTGGTTATGTTTACACGTGTTACAATGTTTATTCAGCCAATAAGATAACGCGTTCACTTTGAGTGCTGACTGTATCCTTTCCGAGGGCTTTGGTCTTCTTTGTGATACGGGGTAGATTACTTTCTTTGCTGTCTCTAATGGTAGCTTCGAGGACCAAGTTTGGAGCATTCCCGTTTAATGATAGTGCTTTTCCGAGAGATGCGTATTCTGAAGTAAGTGTTTCAAGGTATTTTCCGAGAGGGTGGGGGTGAGTTGGTTTCCGAGAGGTTTTTGAGCTATCGTGGGTAGGTGTTCTTCTTTCTCCGAGTGTCCAGAGAGGTTAATTGAGTAACGTTCTGATTTTTAGTCTGATCGTTGAGAGTAGTGTTCCGAGAGCTTTCGTGTTTGGAATGTATAGTCAAGGAAGGTTTTTTTGTCAAGGTTCTGGGACTGTTGTCCGTTGGGGCCCTGTTCGGTATCATGATGGATATCTGACTCGGGTGGATTCCTCCGGGTTTGCTTTTTATCCGAAGTCACCTTGATATCTGGTTTTGAGTCATTATGAATTTCCGAGGGACGCTTAGGTGCCCTCGTCGGGTGGCCAATCATATCGCTTTGAGTTAGTAACTGAGCGATATTGGTCACACCCGATGGGCCTCCTCTTTGGGAGCGGGTACAACTCATCGGAGGTACTCGTGACAATTTTATTGTCCATTTATTATATGCCCTTTTGGTTTAGGACCAGTATTTTCTTTTTATATCTTTATTTTCTAGTGTTAACACTAGCCCCCCCAAATTTCGATCGCTCTCGTAGAGACGAGGGAAATTTTACTTTGTGGCCTCCGTGAGGCAAGGGAACTGTTAGTATTTATTATTTCTATCATGGGTAATTAAGCCTGCTGATTAAGATAATAGAAAGGCTTGCTGACTAGGCTTAAATATTAAGGGTGAGGTGTCGTTTGGCATGTAGCCCTATTTTCTTAAATAAGAAAATTGGTGGACACGTGGATCCCATTAATTATTTTAGACAACTCAAGCTTTTCACTTTTCTTCTGAGGCGGTATAAATAGTTTATTCAGTAATTCTCTCAGAATTACCCCGAAGTTTTTTACTGTGCAGGCTTGTCACGTTTCTAAAAAAAAACGGAGTTTGTTTTTGAGTGAAGTAAGCGAATTACGTACCTTGTCAAAAATGATGCCCCCGTTTTTCAAACAGGATGACTCTTCCTCACCCCGTCACTCTAATCGGAATTTGGTTCGGACTTCTTCCTTATCGTTAGGGGTACGGCATGCGACTTCGGAAAATTCGGTTCAAGGGAGCAGGCATAATGAGAGCAGGGTTCGCGGGGGAAGAGGTAATTCCGTGAGGACCACGTTAATATCTCGTGAGGAATTTCTCTCTCGTATTAACCACATACGTCAAGTGTTCACGAGTCGTGACCCTTATCCTTTGGTAGATGAGTCATCGGTGTTTACCAGGCTTGTGCTGGAGCCAGAGCGGATGATGGGGCCGGGGCGCGTGGGTACTGCCGTTGGGAGTGAGCATAGTGCTTCTGTTACAGACCTGTTTGCCCAATATAACCTGGATATTGACGAATTTGACATAATAATACCGCATCCTGAACAGAGGGCTTATGATCCTCCGCTGGGCTATCTCACCGTTTTTCGGGAGCAAATGCGATGTGGGTTACGGGTGTTTTTTCATCCTTTTCTTCAGAACTTGTTTCACTATTGGCAAGTATGCCCGAGTCAGCTGACTCCGAATTCCTATCGTTACCTGGTGGGATATATTTTGTGTTCTGAGTTGCTGAAGTTGCAACTGTCCCCTTCTCGGGTGGGGGCTATATTTAACCTCCGCCCTTGCTCGGGCGGTCTTCCTTTCTTTAGCCTGGCTCATCGGGACAAAAGGAAGGCCTTTCTGAACGTGTCCCACTTTCGTAATAATAGGACAGATTGGAAAAGGGGATTCTTTTTTGTTCGTCCGAGGGGCGTATCGGCTAGGTCATGGGGAGTACCGCTTCAATGGGGGTTGGGTTACATTACTCCTGCCGAACCGATTTTAAGAAGAGAGTGGGACATCCTATCTGGTAGCGGGTTGTTCTCAGGGATGTACGATATCAGTAGTATGCTGGAATTCCCAGAGACTTTAATTATGGCCGGCTTACAGCAAGGGGTGGAACTTTTCAATCTTCCCCAGCAGCCTCTTTATAGCAATTTCTTTTTTCGTTAGTTTCTTCTCTTTTAGAGCTCTTTTTTATGATATTCTAATGTTCCTATTACCACGCTTATTTTTGGGTTTTTGGCAGGGGCGGAGATGGGGGCTTTTGCCATCGAGCCTTTCAGTGAAACTTTTCTAGGGAAAGTAGTAGATAGTGGGTATGCTATTTCGGATAATGATTCATCCGAGGGCTTTAGTTTGGGTGAGGTGGCTGGTCCCTCGGGGGCAGGGGATTTACGCGGGACAGCCCCCCCAGTAAATTCCGAGGCTTCTACATACGATCCGATAGCTGCGCTTGCGCAGGCGGATATTCCTTTACCTCCGTTAGCATCGCATTCTTCTTCTCGGGGAGATACGAGGACCGTGCAAGCTATTGAGGAGGGGGTTTTGTCTCCAATTGTGGGAGCCCTTATTCCATTCGGAGAGGGTTCTGACCGCGTCTCGGGGCCGCGTTTTGACGAAAATCCCCCTGTCATCAGCTCGGAGCCTCTCGAAAGCGGCGCCTTGTCTCCCTCTGCTATAGGGACGATTAACTTTTGCCGCAATTACTTAAGCGGTCTTTTGAACGCTATTGATTGCGAGCATATGAAGTCGTTACCCTTATCGGGCCTTCAAGATTTAGTCTGCAAAGATTTATGCGAGGTAGTATATTCTTATTGCGTAATACTAACCTTTACGAGATATCTGACACTGCAACTGTTTGTTCACAGATCTACATGGTGTTGAGCGCCATCGGGCCTCGGGGAGGATCGTCTTCTGATACCGAGCTGGTATACCGCCGTAGGGACGAGTTAGAGCAAGGTTTGCTGGATGCTCGAGAAGAAATAGATAAGTTGCGGAATGATCAGGAGAATTCCGACGAGGCTCATGCTATTCTTTTGCAAGCAGAGCGGGACAAATCGTGGGACTTGGAGCGTCTTTTGACGATGGAGAAGGCTTGTGTAACGAGTCTAAAGGATGGGGTAGATAACTTCCGAGAGCAAGTTCGTGCTGTCAATGATCAACTGTTGCGGGTGACTGAGGAGAGAGACGCGGCGAACCTACGGGTGTTGGGGTTGACTCGGGCTCATGAAGTAGCACTAGTGCTGGCTCGGGTTCAAGCGGTTTTGGGTGTTGCGGGGCCTCCTGCTTTCCGCGAATCTCTTGCGCAGGAGATGCGTGATCTAGTCCGCATGGGATATTACTTGTGCCGGGATTCTACGGAAGCTCTGCCAGGATTCCCTTCGGACATGGTGATCCCCGAGCTGGATATTCATCAAGTGTTTCCCGAGGCTCCCCCTTTGCAGGGGCCAATAGTGTCGACGGGAGATCCGGATCCTACGTCCATGGAGGACCGTCGCCGTATCATTAGGGAGGGAAAGCGTCCGCTAGAGGACGCTTAGTTTTCCCCCTTTTTTGCGGGATCTTGTATTGCATGCTTAATGGTCCCTCGGGTTAGGTTGCCAGTATGACTCGTAGATAAGGAGTCATTATTTTGTCGGGCAACCTTATTCCCTATGTATAATACAGGTCTTATTTGTAAACAACTTTATTCAAGTACCAAGCTGTTTTACATTACGCATAGTATTTCTTAAGGTTAAAGGCATTCCACGAATTGTTAAGGATAGCGTCCTCGGAGTTGGCGAGGAGATATGTCGCAGGTCCGACAATCCTCGCAATCTTGTACGGTCCTTCCCATCGTGGTTCGAGTTTGCCCACGTTTTTCGAGGCTCCAACCCGTTTCATCACTAGGTCCCCAACTTGAAAAGTCCGGGGTTTTACCTTTAAGTTATAGTATCGGGACATTCGGCCTTTATATTCTTCATTTCGGGTAGCGGCCCGCATTCTTTTTTCTTCTAGGAGGTCGAGGGCAAGGGCCAAGTTAGAACTGTTAGCCACTTCTTCATATTCTCTAACTCGCCAGCTCTCTATAGAGACTTCCGTAGGTACAACAGCTTCGCAGCCGTAGGCTAAGCTGAAGGGGGTTTCGCCCATGGCCACGCTCTGCGTAGTCCGATAGGCCCATAGTATGCCAGGGATCTCTTCCACCCACTTAGCTTTGTGCTAGTCGAGTCGGGCCTTCATATTCTTTAAGAGAGTTCTATTAGTTCTCTCTACTTGGCCGTTGGCTTGTGGGTATCCTACCGAAGCGAAGCGGTGTTTAATTTCCCAATGGTCGCACCACTTTTCTAACCCCTGGTCCGTAAATTGTAGACCGTTATCGCTTACCAAGTGACGAGGGACTCCAAAGCGGCACAAGATGCTTCTCCATAAAAAGTTGATGACCGCGCCAGCGGTGATACGGGCCATTGGCTCCGCTTCCACCCACTTAGTAAAGTAGTCTACTGCAACGAGGAGAAACTTTTTTTGTCTGGCGTCGGGTATAAAAGGTCCCACTATGTCTATGCCCCATTTAGAGAATGGGCAGGGGGTTGTGTGCGGTTCCCATGGGGCAGCGGGTTGATGAATCCGAGGGGCATAAGCTTGGCAGGGTTTGCATCTTTCAGCATGATCCTTGCAATCCTTGGCCATCGTGGGCCAATAGTAGCCTTGACGAATCAGGCGTCCAGCCATACTCGTTCCACCCGTATGACTACCACATGTTCCTTCGTGGGTTTCTGCCATAGCTAGTTGAGCCTCTTCCTCATTCAAGCATCGAGAATGGGGGCAGGAGTATGTCCTGCGGAATAATATTCCATCTTTAAGGAAATATCTGATAGTTTTCCTATCCATAAGCCTTTGCGTGATTCTACTCGTGGAGTAGCCTTCCGGGTCCTGCAGATAGACTTTAATAGGGGTTATCCAGCTGGTCGGAGGATCTATAGTGGCATTCACCTCCTGACTTTCGGCCTTCTCGGACTCGGTGATTTGAAGCAATGTGACTTTCCGGGTGCGAATAACGTCTACTTGGGTAGCCATTTTAGACAGGGCATCCGCCTCTTGGTTTTCCTTTCGGGGAATTTGGATTACTTTGCACTCGTCAAACCATTCTTGTCTGCGGTGAACCGCTTGGAGGTATGTTTGCATCCTTTCTTCTTTAGCTTCATACGAGCCATTGATCTGCTGCACAATTAGTTGTGAATCACTGTGAATGATTATTTTTCTGATTGCGCCTTCTCGGGCAAGTCTCATCCCTATAAGAAGGGACTCGTACTCGGCTTCATTATTTGACAAGGGGTAGTCAATTCGGACTGCGAAGTGGAGTATCTCCTCCTCGACTTCTTGGTTTGCTAGGACTATTCCTGCCCCCCCATGTGTGCTCACAGAGGAGCCATCCACATAAATGTGCCATAGGGGTGTCCTTTCCTCGTTTCTTATTCCCGTCATCTCTGTCACAAAATCTGCTAGTACCTGTGCTTTGACAGAGGGCCTCGGGGCATAAGAAATATCATACTCGGTGAGTTCCACGGCCCACTTTATCAATCTCCCCGATGTCTCGGGTTTGTTAAGGATCGCTCGCAACGGGTGTTTGGTTAGCACGGTTACGGGATGTGATAGAAAGTAGGGACGGAGCTTCCGAGCCGTCGTAACCAAAGTTAAGACAAGTTTTTCGGTTTGAGTATACCTGGTTTCGGCCCCGAGGAGAGTCTTACTCACATAGTACACGGGGTGGTGGTCCTTGTTCTGATCTTTAACTAACACCGCACTTATGGCTTCTTCCCCGACGGATAAGTACACAAAAAGTTCTTCCCGTGATGTCGGTTTCATTAGCAAAGGAGGTTTCACCATGTAGCTCTTCAACTGTTGGAGAGCTTCCTCGCATCGCGAGGTCCATTGAAACTCTTTGATATTACGTAACACCTTAAAGAATGGAAGTCCTTTTTCCGCCGATTTGGAAACAAACCGTCTTAAGGAGGCCATTCGACCTGTGAGTCTTTGTACATCTTTGATAGTCTTTGGGGTAGGTAATCCGAGGATGGCATCAGCTTTTTCGGGGTTCACTTCTATTCCCCTTTCCGTAACCATGTATCCGAGGAACTTGCCCCCTCTGATGCCAAAGGAACATTTCTTAGGATTAACTTTCATCCCGAACTGGTCCATGATGGCTAGGGCTTTTCGTAGGTCCTCAGGATGGTCACAAGCGGAGCGGCTTTTTACAACTGTATCATCCACATAGACTTCCACCGTATCTCCGATATATCCTGCAAACATTAAGCTTACCAGTCGTTGATAGGTAGCTCCCGCATTCTTTAGCCCGAAAGGCATCACTAGGTAGCAAAAGGTGCCCGCGCCAGTAATGAAACTAGTCTTGTCTTGATCCATAACGGCCATCGGGATTTGATTGTACCCCTGGTTCCCATCTAGGGTAGATAAGAGGGCACAGCCTGCTGTTGAATCTACTAGTTGATCGATGCTCGGGAGGGGATAGCAATCCTTAGGGCACGCGTCATTGAGATTAGTGAAATCCACGCACATTCGCCACTTGCCCCCATGCTTTGGTACTAAGACCACATTGGCCAGCCACTCAGGATAAGTGACTTCTCTGATTTGCTGCAGGCTGAGGAGCCGCTGAATTTCCGATCGGATGATCTTGTTGCGCTCTGGGCCCATTTTTCTCTTTTTCTGTTGGACCGGTTTAGCCCCGGGCTTCACATTAAGGAAATGCTGACATACCTTATTGCTGATTTGTCCTGGCGGACCATCTTCCCACGCGAAGATATGGTGGTATTTTTTTAAGATGGGAATTAGTTGGGCTTCTAACTCAGGTTCCATTTGGGTACCTATTTTGACAGCTTTCTCCGGGCTTCCTTCCACGAGTGACACTAGCTTTAGCTCCTCTACTGGTTGTACTCGTTCCTCCTCTGCTTTTCGCTTTTTATTGAGGCTGAGTCCGTCTCCTTCCAAAGGGAGGGCATTCATACGGCATTCCCTAGCCCTTGCCTGGCTTCCTCGGACCTCTCCGATACCTGACAAGGTTGGAAATTTTACCTTGAGATGGAGAGTTGAAGGGATTGCTTCGAATGCTCGAATGGAGGGTCTCCCGTATATTGCGTTGTACGTTCTGGACGAAGCTTCTACAACCCAAAATTTCGTAGGCTCCGTTCTTCGAAGGGCTCCCTCTCCCCATGACATCGGGAGCGTCACAGTTCCTAGTGTATTGGAGGTTTCTCCCGAGAAACCTATCAACGGGACTTCGGCCAATTCTAATAGTTCTTTCCTCAACCCCATGGCCAGATAAGTGGGAAGAAACAAGACATCCACGGAACTACCGGTATCTACCAGTATCCTTTGGACGTCAATCCCATATATCACTGCCTCTATTACTAGAGGATCTTCGTGGGGATAAATTACCCCTTTTAAATCCGCGGGTCCAAAGGAGATGCTAGGAAGCTTCATACCTTGGATAGATCCCACGAATAACCCGTGCTCCGCCCTTCTAGCCTCTTTCAAGTTTTCCTTCTTTTTTCCTTGTGATATCACCGAGAGGTCTCCTCCTTCTATCATACTGATAGTACGCCCCGAGGGCGCGTTATTTTTGTACGTTTCCGGGGGAGGGGGTGGAGTCTGCTGCCTCGCCGTTTTTTCTCGTGGCTTCCGTCGGGGAGTCTCTTGATCCTTTCTCTTTTCTTCCTGCCGGGGTCTTTTGTAGGTATAACAAGGGGGAGGCTCGGGGTTGTTTATCTTGAGGTAGTTTTTAAGGTATCCTGCTTCTAAAAGGCGGAGCACCTCCCTTTGCAGGGTGGTACACTCCTCAGTGGTATGTCCATAAGTCTTATGGTATTTGCAGTACTTACCTGTATCCCTTTCTCTATCGGGGAACCGAGCTTCCCTTGGCCATCGCAACTCAGTGCTGCCCCGCATCACATTGAGTACCTCTACGGGGGCAATGGTCATTGGGGGTAAAGGTACTGGTTTAAGGAATTTCTTAACTGGACCACTCTCGTCTTTGCGTTGGGGGTATCTTCCTTCACGGTTTCTGTCCTTAGCTTTTACCTCTCGTTCGATGGATTCGCATGGTTCATTGTCATTGTTCTCTAGGCGTCTCTTCGTGCCTTCAGCCTCCTCCATTAAAATATAAGTCTCCGCTTGCTGCATCAGTTCGTTCATATCAGTGATATGATTTCCTGTAAGGTAACGGAAGAATTCGCCGGCCCGGAGTCCCTGCGTAAGTATGTCCGCCAGAATAGTGGTACTAACGTTCGGGACATCCAGTGCCGCATCCGTAAAACATTTTATATACTCTCGCAGCGGTTCATTCTTTTTTTGTTTAATGGTGAAAAGGTGCGTGGCGGATTTAGGATATCGCCGGTTGCAAGCAAAGTGCCTTACAAATAAATGGGCTAGTCGATCAAAGCTGTCGACAGACCCAGGTGCAAGTTGAGTAAACCATGACTGCGCCCGTCCTCCAAGGGTTACAGGGAATACCCGGCAGAGCACATGATCCGGGGCGGAGTTGAGATCCATTCCTACCAAGTATTGGTGTATATGGTCCTGCGGATCCTTTCCATCTACGTCACCAGTATACAAAGGGCCATTCACGGGTCGCATTCCCGCGGGGATAGAGGCCAAGGCTATCTCGGGGGTAAAAGGGGATGTTTTAAAGGTAAGTTCTTCCTTAGGTCCCATTGTTTTTTTAATATCGCCCACCTCTTTCCTTAGGCCCTCGAGGATTCCCCATATGGTTTGATCTTCACTGGAAGTGGGGAAGGGTGCGTGGGGTGCCGGAATCATTCTTCTAGGCTCTCGTTGGCCGACTAGACACGTTCCCCGATAGGCAGAATGCTCTCGACCATTCCAGGGGGTTTCATAACCCCGGTGTTCGGAGGCAGGGCTCCACCTAGATTGAGCCGGACCTTCCCCCGTTCTAGGGTATAGGTGGTGGGCGGGTCGAGGGGATGAATCGTGAGGATCTCTATACCCCAGTGGGGTTCTTCGGGCTCCAGTTTCTACAAGTCTTTCAAAGACGGAGCGAGGGACATTAATATAGTCTCTTTCTTCGCATCGACGGTTGGATATAGCTTCTTCCGAAAATCGAGATTGCTGAGGATAACTCCCGCTATAGAATAAATTCTCCACGATAGGCATGGCTCTTGAACGCTCTCGAAGGCAAATTTTATGGCGTTCCCACAGACGGCGCCATTTTGTTAACGAGTTTAGAATTATTTCCTATTAACTGAATTATTTATTAAGGTTGGAACGCCTTTGCCCGTGGTTCAAAGGCTAAATGCTATGACAAGAATTTTCCTTCCTTTTATTGACTATACTTCATTCTTTTCTCCGAGTGGATTTTCTTACATTTTTCAGTCTAGTCCCCCTCATCTCCTCTTTTCTATTGATATCTTCCTTTATATAGGTTTTGATAGGGGCAGGTGTCATGGTGCATGTGTTTACAGGTGTCGTTATGCATGTGGTTATGTTTACACGTGTTACAATGTTTATTCAGCCAATAAGATAACGCGTTCACTTTGAGTGCTGACTGTATCCTTTCCGAGGGCTTTGGTCTTCTTTGTGATACGGGGTAGATTACTTTCTTTGCTGTCTCTAATGGTAGCTTCGAGGACCAAGTTTGGAGCATTCCCGTTTAATGATAGTGCTTTTCCGAGAGATGCGTATTCTGAAGTAAGTGTTTCAAGGTATTTTCCGAGAGGGTGGGGGTGAGTTGGTTTCCGAGAGGTTTTTGAGCTATCGTGGGTAGGTGTTCTTCTTTCTCCGAGTGTCCAGAGAGGTTAATTGAGTAACGTTCTGATTTTTAGTCTGATCGTTGAGAGTAGTGTTCCGAGAGCTTTCGTGTTTGGAATGTATAGTCAAGGAAGGTTTTTTTGTCAAGGTTCTGGGACTGTTGTCCGTTGGGGCCCTGTTCGGTATCATGATGGATATCTGACTCGGGTGGATTCCTCCGGGTTTGCTTTTTATCCGAAGTCACCTTGATATCTGGTTTTGAGTCATTATGAATTTCCGAGGGACGCTTAGGTGCCCTCGTCGGGTGGCCAATCATATCGCTTTGAGTTAGTAACTGAGCGATATTGGTCACACCCGATGGGCCTCCTCTTTGGGAGCGGGTACAACTCATCGGAGGTACTCGTGACAATTTTATTGTCCATTTATTATATGACCTTTTGGTTTAGGACCAGTATTTTCTTTTTATATCTTTATTTTCTAGTGTTAACACCAACAATTTCGATTGAGCCCCATGCCATCAAAATTGAGAAAAGCCCAAAATCCATAAAATTGTCATAATTAATTATATTTTTATCAGTCAACATCCATACGTGACGCACAAACCAAATGCTAAATGCCACCATCCTCCTCCATTCGATTTACCAGTTTACACGTGGCATGTCCTAAATGACCCATACTACGGTTTAGTAGTAAACGACATAAACCCAAATTTACTTGGTATTTTTTTTAACAGGAGCCATGAAGCAATTTGCATGGCCCCTAGGCGGGGATTACCCACCGTCCAACCTAAAAAGTTTCCATCAACTTTTAATCTTTTAGGACCCTATAAAATTAATAGCGGAGGCATGGGTAAAGTCTATTATCGAAATTATTAAATTGGTTATTAATTAATGATAACTACATACAGTATCGTGTAGTTACACGAAATGTTTGGTCAAACTCTGAAAATTACATGCTCTGTCGTCAAACTAGCGATCCCTCGTACACAAATTAATCAATTGAACTGTCGTCATTGTATTTGTGTCTTAACATTTTAATTACCTATAAGTATCAATAAAAGACGCGACTGCCGACTGGCTATGTTTTATTCGGTAATTAAACTCAAAATCTTCTCACAAGCGGCTATGGGTTTATAATCATATCAAGCAGTTATTACATAAAGAAAGATAAAATAGATGAATATTGCTTTGGCTATGGGGCCATAAAGTTGGATCTTGTAAAAGCTAGCTATAAGCCTACAATTGAAATAACTATTTTATGTCAAAGTAGGTGTATCTTACTTACCCAGTTACCCTTATGAATTATACCTAATTTCCTCACATAATATATAAATATAGTTAAAGAGAATATCAATCACGTAGCGATTGTGTAAAGGTAACATAAATGATTCGTTTCAGTTCACGGGTTCAATATTGTATTTCTTAATTTACCCATGAATACATATTTTGTTACTCTAAGTGTTCATTTAAATGAAGAAATTAAATGATTCTATGTCGAAAATATTCAAATCCAAGAGGGTAGTTGCATACTTGCATTAGAATATTTTTTTTCTTTTTCTGATTTAGAGGGACAAGATCATTGATTCAGTGGTCATGAGACTCATGACTGAGATCCAACGTGGCTCCCCTGACCGCATCTCGCACGGGGTCCCACACAAATTTAGAAAGGTCGGCACTCATGGCGGAAAATTAGGTGTAAAGTTCATCTGGAAACATTCGATTTTCTTAATTTCATTTGACACACTTGAGTAAAATTATAATCGTAACCAGAATCGAATCGATTGAATCACAAAGATAACATCTATTTTTTATTAGCTAGCTGAAGTCACTTTTTGTGATTTAAATGAGAGCAGTTGATCAGCATATTAACTCTGCTGTTGATAAGAGGCCATTTGATGAGAAAAATATGTTATTTATGAATTATGAACCACGTAATGAATTTCAAAAGAAAAAAAATAATCATTTTTGTATTAGAAACTTGTAGTGTATTATCAAAAGTCCGAATCACCACAATGAGAAATAATTTCACCTTTTGACGGATACTGATGAATGATACTTGGCGGTGAATCGCTGTCATAGTGTCATTTCATTTGATTTTGTGTTTTGATTCTTTTTTTTTAAACCCCTTAGTCTAAAATGCTTAAGCATTTAGTACATCGTTTATTTATATGTTTTGATATACGTACATTGTTTAATTAATATATTACTATCCATCATCATATTGTTTTGTAATTATACTGCGCGTTTAGATGGTCTTAAGAGGCCTTATTAATTATTTAGTGTGTGTTAATATCAAGTTTGGGTGGAGTATAGATTGTAATGAGGGTCCTGTATAAGTGAGACATGATTGTACTTTTATGCATATAAATTATCTCACTTCCTCTCCTAATTATGTAAAAACAACCACCATATTAAATAATAAATGTTTTGACTTCACGGTTCCGAACACGAAGCTCATCTAGAGGTTTGTATATATAACTTGGCCTTCATCTCAGGTTCATATAATTATTTAATATTTTCAATAGTCATGAACAAATTGACTCTTGCAGTATCAAGTAGTGAAAATAATTCGTGGGCTGGTATTATGTAAAATCTGAGCATTCACTAATAATAGGAAATATGTTACAACATGCACACACATGTTTTTTTTTTTTATTTTACACTGGTGTCCGCTTATGCTACTAATCTAGCCGAGCACTGTCAGGCCCTTTTTGAGGGGGCGGCTCTCCCAGCGGTGTTTTTTACATCCACAAGACTCGAACCTGAGACATTGCTTAAGTGAACTCAAGTCACTTACCACTTGAGCCAACAACCGTTGGTCACACATGTTATTATAAGTAGAAAAGGGAAAATGAAACAACATCTAACTCATTGAACTAATTCTCGATATATTTTAAGATTTTGTTAGGCACTATTTTTGCATGTTTATCGAATATATTTTATCTATAATTTATTAACAACAATATAAGAAGTTTCGTGAAGAGTTTTACTAGTGGCATGGAGTTCAATATACCAATGACACATCGAGATTAGATTGTAATGATTTAATGTAACCATAACCCAAAAAATATGTAGTAGAACCGTAATCTGCACGTCTTTACTTTGTTGACGTACGTATCTAATTTCCCGATATTCATATCAATCTTTTTCTTTTCGGTAGAGAAATGTGGTGTTCCTCTCTAGAAGACCGCTGTTAGTTAAAATTAGGTATTTAATTAAAATATAACTACTTGATGGCAACATTGAATTCAGCTGAACGTTAAGCCTTTGGGCCATGACTTTTATAACGGAGATATCACTACTATCTATTTGATCAATTTATGCGAGTTGAATTTCACAATTTAGGTAAAAAAAAAAATCTAAACTTCAAAACTTGTATTAAGATCAATAATCAAAACTCTCCCCAGGGGACCATAACCGTTACATGAGTACCAATGATAGAACACAAAACCTTAAACCAAAAACATAAAAACATAAGAGAACTATGCTACGTCAAATTCATCCGCATCCTTAATGGTGTTCCTAGCGAGCTCATGTGCAACCGCATTAGCGAGCTCATGTGCAATCGCATTAGAATCACGTCGAACCCATCCAAAATAAAAATCTTTGTGATCTCGAAGCATTGTTCGCACATCTTTAAGTGCTCGCTTAATTACTTTTACTTTTAGCTATCTGAGTTTGAGATGTTTGTTAACTTGCTTATACAATAGTACATATTGATTATTCTACACATGTCATCAATGACTTAAGTAATTTTTTTAATCTTAAATAAGTTTGTAAACTCTCTTGAGTTATTACTTTGAGTCAAAAGTTTCACCAATCATAGTAAAAAAACTACTTCTATAAGCTCTTGCAAACATGTATTCTTTAAACATTAACTTCACCGGCTTGTGCTTTTTACAACTCGATCTATTTCAAGTTTTTAACAAGAAAAACGAAAGCAGCTATAGAAATTAGAAACACTCAAAACTGTTAAGTTGGCTCAGAGGCCATTTCATAAGTATTTGCAAAATTAAAAACCTAACTTGAATGCATAAGACGATATTTTGACTAGAAATATGATTATGATAAATAAAAATTGTACTATAATATACATGATATTATTGTAAGTATAATAACATGCATATATATATATATACTATAATATACATGATATTATTGTAAGTATAATAACATGCATATATATATATATATTCAGTCTTGATAAAAGTTTCTTGGAAGCAAACCAACATGCTGTACAACACACAGAACAACCATCGAAGAAAAAGATATGAATCAACCATGTGATATGGATCTTGGCCATGTGGTTTTGCCAGTTCAAAAACCAAAAAGGCAGTCCTTTTATGTATAACTATCATTTATTAATATTGGATAAGAACACCTCATCGCGATATTTTATTCCATTTTCACGTAAAGTAAAATCCCATTTACAGCTAGACACACCTAATGTTCCCGGTGCATCACAGATTTCCATTCTGTTATAAATTATAATGCAACCATCTTATTCATAAATAAATAAAAAATCACATATTGTATATTAAGAGTTCATGAACAAAACTCAAAATTCAGTAGTACATGAGTGAATTTTGAAAAAGTAATATTATAATTAGTTTATGCGATTCCAAAGAAGTATAATTATAATAAATCACCTTCTAATTGTTATAAGTAGTGGAATATGCCTACTGACCATTATTGAAAATTGTGTACAAATATTATTTTATAATAATAGTAGTTGTTTCAAATAGTATAAGATACTGAAAATTATTCCCTATATAAAGAGCCATCAAGATGAACAGAAAAACACGCATTCACAAGTAATATACTCCTTATTTGCTCTTCTTTCCCTATGTTCTTTTAAATATATTGTTTATAAACCCCAATAGTTTTAGCTTTTCTATAACACGTTATCAGCACGATAGTGCTCGATCCGGAAGAATTCAGTTCATTCGTTAAAGAAAACGTTCAACGTTAAAATGTATGAAAGATTATATTTACTTGTTCATCTATCTCCATTATTATAGACAAGGAGGATTACCGCCTATCTATAATTTTATGATTAGATGAAAATCATCTTTATATTTTACTGTCATTTAACTCTACACTAACGCTAATTTTAACTTTCGTTGATGCTTGAGTTAACCCCAAGCTAGAAACGACTACTGACAATTTATAATTATGGAAGGTTTTACCTCTTATTACTGCTGACAATTTATTATTATGGAAGGTTTTACCTCCTATTACTACTAAAACATTACTATTAGAGAAAAGTGCAAAACCAGACCTAACCTATAGGTAGGGGTGTTTGGACCGGGTTGGGATTTTGGGATCCGACCCGACCCGCCGGGTTTTTCCCGAACCGGGAAAACCCCGGCAAATTCCCTCCCGGTCAAACCGGGAATTTGCTCCCGGTTTGACTTCCGCCGGGAGGGAACGGGATCCGAACCGGATCCCGTTCCCTCCCGCGGGATCCCGGGAAGTTGTAGCCTGTTATATATATTTTTTCCTTTCATCTCTTCATTTTTTTGCCTTACACTCAGTCACGCACAGATTCAGACACACAATACAGTACGTAACACACACCGACGCTCCCCCTCCATTCCAAGTTTAGTCAATCTCTCCAAAGCCCATCTTCCACCTCGATGTAAGTACTAATTAGTTTAGTAACCCCATTCACTTCTTCTTTTTGTCTTTTCAATAAATTATTCATTAATAATGATGGGCACTCAATAAATTATTCATTATTGTGATGATATTGATGATACTTAATAAATTATTCATTGAGTGCTGACTGCTGAATTAGTACTCAATAAATTATTCATTTGTGAACTGCCGGCCAGACATTACCTATTTTCTATTTTTTTAATTTTTTTTATTCTAGTCTTTCTTTTTTCATTAAACTCACGCAGCAGCAACAGTGCACTGCAGACCTCACAGTCCTCACCTCACAAGCAAAAACACTCACGACCAACACACAAACACCGCCGCACCTCCACGTCGCCGCCTCGCCGCACCAGCAAACACCTCGGTCCGACGCTCCCCCTCCACTCCAACAACACCACCAACAGAAATTATTAAAATTAAAAGATAATTTGTCAAATTAAAAGATAATTTGTCAAATTAAAAGGTAATTATTAAGTATAGAAAACAAAAAAAAGGGACTGGAATTTCCAGCCCCAAACTCACAAGCTGACCGCCGGGTCACGGGATCCCTCCCGTCCCGGCGGGAATCCCGTTCCACCGGGAACGGTGTTCCCGGCGGGAGGAACGGGAGCTGTTCATCAGCTCCCGCCCCGGCAATTCCTGATGGGCCGGAGTCCCGTCCCGGCGGGACCCCGGCCCATAACACCCCTACCTATAGGCCCTTTTGCAGAACTATACTCAACGTTTAAAAAGTTGCAAAACTATACTTAACCTTTGTATTCTGTTCGAAACTAGACCTAACGTCTAATTCCGGTCACTTACAGGGGCAAAACCGGTACTACACTTCTAATTTATAAAAAAAAATATTATTTCACCTATTATTATATTAAATCAAATGTAATTAAACTATTATTTCTTAAAATTATATCTTTATATATTCAAAAAATAAAACATTTAACTCCTTAACATATATAAATATATATAAAAAAGTATATCTTTATATATTAAAAACAATAAGATATTTAATTCTTTGATATATAAATATATAAAAAAAAGTATATCTTTATATATTAAAAACAATAACAAATTTAATTCCTTAATATATATGAATATTTTAAAAAATATATATTTTTATATATTAAAAACAATAAGATATTTAATACCTTAATTTATATAAATATATATAAAAAGTATATCTTTATATATTAAAAACAATAACAAATTTAACAAAAAGTATATTTTTAAATATTGAAAAAAAAAACAAAAAGAAAAGCCTCCCCAACCCCTAGCCCGACCCCACCCCCACCATCCCCGACCCCCTACCCCGCCGCACCTGCAAATCGCGGCGGCGTCGCAGTGGCATCGTCGTAGATTTGACGCCACCACCACTGCAGTGGTGGCGGCGGCGATTTGACGCCACCACCACTGCAGGTGGTGATGGCGTCAAATCGACGCCACCGCCACCATCCCCGCGATTCTGGTGATGGTGTTTGGTGGGGATGGGGGTGGGGGTCCGATCTGGTCGTGGGGGTGGGGAGGCCTGGTTTTCCGATCTGGTTGGGGGGGGGGGGGGGTTTCCAATCTGTTGGGGGGGGGGGCATCGGGTTGAGGAAGATGAAGTTTTAAAATGTTTTTGTTTTTTGTTTTTTGTTTTTTTTAATAATAAAAAAAGATAGATTTTAAATTTAATATTTTTTATGTATATATTTGTGAAATGTCTATTTTGCCCTCGATCAAAACGGAATATGATGTCATCACGTCGAAATATGACATTTTTTTGCCGGAATTAAACGTTAGGTCTAGTTTCGAACAAAATGCAAAGGTTAGGTATAGTTTTACAACTTTTTAAACGTTGGGTATAATTCCGCAAAAAAACCTATAGGTTGGGTTTAGTTTTGTACTTTTCTCTTATTATTATGGAAGGTTTTACCTCCTATTACTACTAACACTTATTATTATGGAAGGTTTTACCTCCTATTACTACTAACACTTAATTATTATGGAAGGTTTTACCTCTTATTATATTGCTTAGTTTATTCCACAAGCCCATGAAAGTTTTTACAGTAATGTGGCGGAAATATCTATATGTATTTACTTATCGTAATATTATTTCTTATGCCCGTTGAAATTTATTAACGCGATTGAAATTATTTACTTGTTATACAATTAATCCTTGTTGCTCGATTGTTAAAGATATTATCATTCATCAATTATGCCAAATTAAACAAAACAAAGAAAAATGATTATTTTCTAACGGCTATAAAATGGCTACTTATAGATATCTTTCTTCTATAAATATGCAGATTTCATAACTCAAACTCCACACAAATCTTTATCTTTTTTCTCTCATCTTGCAAAATGCTCCGCACGTCAACAATGATCTTGATACTCGTTTACCTTTTATTTTTCATTTTGATGCTAGCAGCTGAGGAGAATCCTATGTTTCTACCTATTATATTGCTCACTTTTGTCGTAGCAATGTTCGAGTGCATAATTTGGCTAGAGATGAGATAATTGCATCATACTATTGTAACAATTGTGCTTGTGTGGTTGCGTATTAAAATAAAATATTTTGATCCTAATTATGTTTATTTTAATGTTCATTTAGCTGCAATATGTCTAATCTCTCGAAAGTAGATTTTACCGAACTCACTGTCGATGGAAAAAACTATATGCAATTGGAATCAAATGTGAAAACGCATCTTACTGCGAAATTTCTCGCAGAAACAATTGATGAGGAAAATGAATGTACTGACCAGCAACGATGCAAGACAATTATATTCCTGCGTAGACATTTAGATAATTTCCTGCAAACGGAATATCTCGATATTACAGATCCTTCTGAGCTATGGATTAATCTGAATGAAAGATATGGCCACCAAAGGGAAACAATGCCTCCAAAAGCCATACATCAGTGGAACACATTAAGGTTCCAAGATTTTACATCAGTAAATGATTACTCCTCTGCCATTCATAATATCCGGCAGACGCTAAAATTTTGCGGGACATAAATTATTGATGTGGAAATGATTGAAAAAACTCTTTCTACTTTTCATGCCAGTCATATACTCATCCAAATGCAACACAGACTAGTCGGATACACTAAGTATCACAAACTAGAGAGGGTGTTGTTAACGACATAAAATATTAATAATGTATTGATTAAGAATTCTGAGTTATGCTCAACTGGAGCACATGCATTGCCAGAAGCACATGCCATAACTTTCTCAAACTTCCGTGGGCGAGAAAATTACAATAATGGTGGTCGAGGCAGAGGCCAATATCAAGGTCGGGGTGGTTATATATGAGGATATGTTTCTAGAGGTGGTCGTGGCCACAAAGGTGGTCGTGGTCGTGGACGTGGTCGAGGTAGTTATTACAACCCTTCGACCAGTGATACGATCCATAATAATAACCATCATAATAAAAGAAAAAATGCTCATAATAAATCTGAAGGTTACTATTTTAACTGTGGAATGAAAGGACACTGGGCCAATACGTGTCGTACACCTGAATATTTTGTAAATTGTACTAAGAGAGTAAAGGCAAAGAAAAGGAAGTGAACCTTGTTGAACAAATGACTAATAATCCACATATTTAGCAGCATCTGATTTCACGGATGATCATGATGTTATTATGGCTTTATATGAGCTATGTGATTCATGTCTACGTGATTCCTGGTTTGATTTTCATTATGTGATTCCTTGTTGTGCGATTTTTGAATTGATATGTATTTGCGATTTCCGCTTGTAATGTGATGTGTTCCATTAATTGTGTTTCCTTATGTATCTTAATGAAACTATTTCCCTTTTCTCAGTTATATGCTTCGTTTATTGTTATATCATGTTTAACTCTACTTGTTTGACATGAAGCCAGTATGGAGCATACCGGTGATTTTTGCATTCCTGATAGCTGTACAACTCACACAATTCTCACAAGTAAAAAATATTTTACATATCTAAAACCAACAAAGGCAAAAATCAATACGATATCAGGTCCTACTGACCTGATTGTAGGATTTGGTAAAGCTAGTTTTATTTTACCAAATAGAACGCTATTTATCATCAGCGATGCCTTATTTGCCCCAAAATCCAGAAGAAATTTACTGAGTTTTAATGATATATATCGTTATGGATATGATACCAACTCAAAGACTGAGAATAGAATTAAATATCTTTTCATTATTAAGTATATATCAGGGAAACAACATATATTTGAAAAACTACCAAAACTCTCATCGGGATTGCATTATACATATATTAATGCTAGCAAGTCAAATATGGTAGTCAATGAAAATCCTGAATTATTAACTTTATGGCATTATCGACTAGGTCATCCTAGTTCAACAATGATGCGACGAATAATTGAAACTACACATGGACATTCATTAAAAGGATCAAAACTCAATTTAATCAACAATAGTTCATGTGAAGCATGTTCTCTTGAAAAACTAGTTATAAAACACTCACCAGTTAAAATTAAGACAAATTACCAACATTTCTTGAAAGAATTCAAGGTGATATTTGTGGACCTATTCATCCATCATGTGGACTATTTCAATATTTTATGGTATTAATTGATGTCTCAAGTCGATGGTCACATGCCTGTCTATTATCTACTCGTAATATGTCATTTGCGAGATTTTTGGCTCAAATAATTAAAATAAGAGCTCAATTTCCTGACTATACGATCAACAAAGTCAGACTTGACAATGCCGGTGAATTTACATCTCAAGCTTTTAATGATTATTGTATGTTAACTGGAATTACTATTGAACATAGTGTTGCACATGTACATACTCAAAATGGTTTAGTTGAATCATTAATTAAACGTCTTTAGTTAATTGCTAGGCCATTGTTAATGAAAGCTAAATTACCAACTTCTATATGGGGTCATGCAATTTTATATATTGCATCACTAATTCGCATTAGACCGAGCTCGTATCATGAATATTCCCCTTTACAACTTGTTTTTGGCCATGAACCTAATATTTCTCATATAAAGATTTTTGGTTGTGCAGTTTATGTTCCGATTGCACCACCACAACGAACAAAAATGGGACCTTAAAGAAGGTTAGGGATATATGTTGGATATGACTCACCATCTATAATTAGGTATCTTGAACCATTAACATGTGATGTTTTTACGGCACGTTTCGCCGATTGCCATTTAAATGAGGCAAATTTTCCAACCTTATGGGAGAAAAGAAGCAGTTGGAAAATGATATATCATGGTATAATCCATCTTTATCACACTATGATATTTTAACAAAACAATGTGATTTGGAAGTTAAGAAAATTTTACATTTTCAAGATATTGCAAATCAATTACCCGATGCATTTACTGACATAAAACGGATAACCAAAACACATATACCAGCTGCGAATGTTCCTGCTTGGGTTAAAATTCCGAGGGACATATCCAACAATAATAAAATAAATGCACGTAAGAAACGTGGTCGTCCTGTTAGTTCAAAAAACAAGAATCCTCGAAAAATAAAAGGAGAAAATATTATTAACTCCATTATCCAGGAAACTATTCATGATGAAACAGAAAATGTGACAAATGAGATAACTCAAGAGATCACCAAACCAAACCCCAATACTGAGATCTTTGTAAATTATGTTAATTTAGGAGTTATTTGGAACCGAAATGAGATGAAAAATATAAGTGAAATATTTTTATATAATATTGCTTATGATCTTAAGAATGAAAATGATGATCCTGAACCACAATATGTGGATGAATGCCAAAATCGGGACGATTGAGTTAAATGGAAAGAAGCTATGCAAGTTGAATTGAATTCCATCAACAAACAAAAGGTTTTTGGACCTATTGTCCTCACACCTAAAGACGTAAGACCTGTAGCCTGTAGGCCACAAATGGGTCTTCGTTCGAGAAAAAAAAAAAGAGAAAAAAAAAATTGTAAGATACAAAGCTCGACTTGTTGTACAAGGTTTTTCTCAAAGACCTGAGATTGATTATGGAGAAACTTATTCCCCAGTAATGGATACAATTACTTTTTGATTCTTAAACAGTTTAGTTGTTTATGAAAACTTAAATATGCATCTCATGGATGTTGTCACATCTTATCTTTATGGATCACTTGATAATGATATTTATATGAAAGTCCCTGAAGGACTTAAAATGCCTGAATTATCTCGTTCCAAACCTAGAGAAATGTACTCAATTAAATTGCAAAGATTGTTATATGGTTTAAAACAATCAGGTCGCATGTGGTACAATCGTTTGACTGAATATTTATTAAAAAAAGAATATATAAATAATTATTTGTGTCCATGTGTTTTTATCAAGAGAACATCGTCTCGTTTTGCAATTATTGCGGTTTATGTAGATGATTTACATATCATTGGCACTGACAAAGAAATTCATTCAACTATGAATTATTTAAAGAATGAATTTGAAATGAAAGATCTTGGTAAAACCAAATATTGTCTTGGTTTACAGATTGAGCATACTAAAAATGGTATATTAGTACATCAATCTAATTATACCAAAAAGATTTTAAAACGTTTTAACATGGATAAATCAACTCCTTTAAATGATCCTGTCATTGCTAGATCATTAACTAAAGACAAAGATCCATTTCGTCCAAGTGAAGAAAATGAAAAAATTCTTAGTTCTGAAGTTCCGTATTTAAGTGCCATTGGAGCTTTAATGTATCTAACTAATTGTACTAGACCTGATATATCATTTACTGTGAATTTATTAGCCAGGTTTAGCTCATCACCCACAAAAAGGCCATTGATTAAAATTTCGATTTAGATGTAGGTTTCGGTGCGCTGGAAAATAGAAACGTTTCGTAATATTTCGAGAATATTTCGACATGTTTTGAGAAATTCGTGAAAACTATTGTTATAATGAACATGAGAAATACATGTATGTTTCGTTTCGGTAGTGTCAAAAATGGAAATGTTTCAGTACTTTTCTAGAAAACGCACGGAAATTTTGAACCATGAAAAAGGCACTGAAAAAGAATTAAACATTTATTCCGTTATTTGCAATGAACTGTGGATCTTGGTCTATTTTATCCTAACAATGCAGACCAAAATTTGATTGGTTACGCAGATACATGTTTTCTATCAGACCCACATAAATCCAGATCTCAAATTGTATATGTATTCATGTATAGAGGCTCTGCTATTTCATGATGTTCTCAGAAACATATACTTATTGCAACATCATCGAATCATGCTGAGATTATTGAAGCAAGCAGAGAATGTGTATGATTACGATCAATGACACATCATATAAGAAGTACATCTGACTTACCTATTAGAGAGGGTCTTACAACATTATACGAAGAAAATTCTGCATGTATTACACAGATGAAAGAAGGCCATGTCAAGAGTGACCGAACCAAACACATACCCCCACGATATTTTGCCTACACTTAGAAACTCGAGAATAACAAAGAAATTAATATCCAATATGTTCAATCATGTGACAATATGGCAGATCTTTTTACAAAGGCACTCACTATTGTAACTTTTAAGAAACATTTCAAAGTATTGGGATGCGTCACCTACGAGACTTATGAAGAATTGGAGATGCCAACTTGAGGGGGCGTTCACACGGCTACACTCTTTTTCCCTTATTAAGTTTTTATCCCATTGAGTTTTTCCTTATAAGGTTTTTAACGAGACAGCATAAGACGTATGCAGAAGACGGATCATGTACATAACAGAATCTTCAAATGGCCAATGGGGAGTGTTATAAATATGGTTAGTGGGATATGCCTAGTGGCCATTGTTGAAAATTATGTACAAATATTATTTTATAATAGTAGTAGTTGTTGTAAATAGTGTAAGATATTGAAATTTTTTCCCTATATAAGGAGCCATCAAGATGAAGAGAAAAACACCAATTGACAAGTAATATACTTCTTATTTGCTCTTCTTTCCCTATGTCCTTTTAAATATATTGTTCTAAACCCCAATAGTTTTAGCTTTTTCTATAACACTAATTAATTTTAATCTCATTATATCATCATACATAGAGGATAAAATATCACGTACTACTGAATTTAGAGTTTGGTCCTAAACCATCTACTGTATAATAATTAAATGATTTTATTTTGAATTATTGTACATATGTCACGGATATAGAAACTAAAGTTCACAACATATAAAATAGGGATAAATGCATTAAACCCTCTGAAGTATGCAGGTTTTTGCGTTTTCGTCCTTAAACTAAATAAATAAGCGCTTTGCCCCCTAAACTATGCCATTCTGTGCGATTTGCCCCATGGCCGGGTTTTCGACTATTTTTGGCCATTCTTGGCCGAAATTTTTTCCCTTACCCGACACATATGTGTTGTACTAGATGTATTTTAGTAGTTGATGACAAAAAGTAGGCGAAACAATACCTTGAATGGGACATATTCTGGCTAAAATACACTGAAGAGGAAATCACAATTTAGCCGGAATATGTCCCGTTCGAGGTGTTTTTTAAAACTCGATTTGTCATCAACTGCTAAAATACATCTAGTACAACACATATGTGTCGGGTAAGGGGAAAAATTCAGGCCAAGAATGGCCAAAAGTAGCCGAAAACCCGGCCATGAGGCAAATCGCACAGAATGACATAATTTAGGGGGCAAAACGCTTATTTATTTAGTATAAAGACGAAAACGCAAAAACCTGCATACTTTAAGGGATTTAATGCATATATTCCTATAAAATAATACGTAACAGAATATCCACAGTACACCATGATCTCATACATCAATTTACCGAGATTCTTCCACCATCTTTTATTATTTATTTTTTCGTCCCTTTTGATTAATTTGTACCTCTATAAATAGCCCCTAAATGATCATTTCCACTCACCTCATTCACCAAAAGCAAACATTCACACTCTCAGCTTCTCTACTTTCTGCCCTTTAATTAATTAATCTCTTCTTCACTACTACTACAATGGCCACTGTTGAGGTATAGTGATCAATGAGTTCTCTTTTAGTGTAATATATTTTCTTTTGCATTTTCTAATTGAATCAAGCTATTCAAGCTTTTGTTTTAGATCACATTATATATCAACCTTTTCGAGTTGATCAGTTTCATTTAAATGTCGTTCAGCAATCAGCACGGTGATCAACAAAATAACTTCAATGAGCGCATATATATATATATATATATATATATATCTTTAGAATGTTAAGAGTAACGCGTACATTCTCATCGAAATTTTAATTCAATAAAATCTCGCTCTACTGATGCAGCAAAAAATACCAACTTGTTAATTTTAATACATCACACGAGAGAAACGCTAATAAGACACACTAAAGTATGTATTAGTTAATATTACTAGAGTTAAGTGTTTGTTACTTAATATTATTACTTCTAATTAGAAATCTAGTATATTTAACTTAAATTTACTACACATGTATGTTTATGCAGGTAATTGAATCAGTTCCAGCACCAGTGGCTGAGAAAGAGATCAGCACCCCTGAGAATGTAACAGAGGAAGTAGCCGCACCGGCAACAGAAATCGCCACGGAAGTGGCTGAAGAAGCGGCACCAGTAGAGGAGCTAGCCGCGGAAGCCGAGCCTGAGAAAGTTGTCACAGAAGTCCCTACTGCAGCACCTGAAGAGCCAGCCGCGGCCGAGGTAACCGAGCCAGCTGCCGAGGAAGTTGCAGCCAAAGAGCCAGCCGTCGTAGAAGAGGCAGCCAAAGAGCCAGCCACCGAAGAAGTGGCAGCCGAAGAGCCAGCCTCCGTAGAAGTGGCAGCCGAAGAGCCTGTGGTGGAAACAACCGAAGAAACCGCTCCAGCAGCCGTGGCGGCTGAGCCAGAGGCGGCAAAGGAAGAGGCTGCCCCGGTTGAAGTAGCGGAGGAAGCAGTGGCCGCCGTCGCCGAGGCAAACTGAGTGAGATGCATGTATTTGCTTGAATGCTAAAGCTATTACAATATTAATCATTATTTCTTAATCTTGTATGATTAGTTTATGTATGAGTTTTAAGTTGTTAAGTATTTGGTATCTGGGTGTTTAAGGCAGCAGCCTACTATGGTTTGATGATATATAATGGTATTGAAAGTGTTGTCACCCTTGGCTTTAAAGAATAAAATGAGTTTTAATTTACATTTGTGTCTTGTTGATCTTTAAGTATGGATCTTTGTATAAACTATTATACATCTAATCTTATTTCCAAGGTTTTGTAAAGTTGAGAAGAATTTGAGATGGTAAAAGTGTCCCTCATTTTTTTAATAAAAGGTTTAAATTTCATATCATGTAACGAAGGCCCTAAAAAGGCTTACAATGACTTAACAATTTAAGCTAAACTTCCATTTTGTTTATATCCTTAAGCACAGAAAGTGTGTAGACCTTTTTGCCACATTACTCAATAAATTGCAATGCTAAATACCGAAAAGCTGTCATGAATAACAAAATTAAAGCTTCATGTTTTATATAATAAAGTAGAAAGTTGAGAAGAAAAAAACCCAATGTATCATAGACTGATAAAGAGAAATTGAAGTTTTATTACCAAAACAAAAAGACACTTGCCATGACCTGTTGCATACCTTCTTAATCTAATTAGTAAGGACAACGCATGCAAAGCCACATCCCAAACAGATTAACTTGAACTTGCCCTTCTTTCTTTATAACCAACCATCAATCCACAGAATAAATTTAAAAAAAAAATCCCCAAAATTAAAAATTAAAAGAGAAAAAACCCATCCGTCTGCTTTCTATGTATACTTCAAAGTACCGATATCAACATTTGACAAAAAAGGAGGCTTCAAACTACAGTCTTAGCCAAAGAGACGACAGTCTTGAGCCAAGCTACTTGAAGATCATCACCGCCACCTATTATGTACAAGCTAAGTACAGTAACTTCTATATGCACCTGAGAAAGCCAGAATCGCAGATTTTGTCACCAAGTACCGAAGCTGCAACCCACATGCTCTTGAGTAATGATCTGAAGACGCTCATGCATCATGGCCTGGGAAGGGTAAGCCGGGAAACATAGCCGAAAAAAGCATGTGTGAGAGGATGGCAGGCGATTGAAGGGCTCTGCAGTCTTGTAGATGTAGAGACGAGAAGCTAAACCACCGAAGCCTTCGATGGGTAGATATTTTATGGAGGTCCAGAAGAAGAGAAGAACTTTTTTCTGCTCCGTTGACATGCGCCCAACAATCTGAATGGTCGAAATTAGTAGATAATCATAGATGAAAAGAGACATACACAGAGAAGTAATAATGATTATGATAAGTAAATCGGTACAAAGTGCTATGTATTTTTATCTATTGGAATTTTCAAGCATTCTCAGAATATAGAAGGAGATAACATTTAAGTTCAATTGTTACTATTAACTATTCCTATAACCAAGAAATGAAGGGAAATACATTTTTGTAATATGTTTTAAAAAATCAAAGCACAGTTCTAACCAAATTACCTCACATATAGAGTTTCCTAAAATAATTAAGAATATCTTTGTAAGTTGTATGAGCAAAATATACCCAAACAATCAAATACTTGTCCAGCTAAATGGTTCACTTGAAGTTAGTGTTCTATAGTCTACATAGCCACAAATCTCAACGAACCTAGCTATAGTCTCTCACTCTTCCACACACTGTATGAACCGCTAGTAAAGGAATTACCAAAAACATATATTTTTAACTATGACATAAACTGAAACAGAAAGCTTTCTAGGAATACTAAGTAGTGATGTAAACTTCTTTTGCGCAAATGAAGAATAAACACAAGAATCATACCTTCCAGAACCACAGTATCTGAGTATCAGTTTCTTTGAAGCCATGATACTCCGTATGTGCCTTCCAATCATCTACAGAAATTGCACTTTCACTGCCATGTAACATGCGATCAAGATCCTCTGGTTCCAAGCAGTAGAAGAAGGATCGCTGGAGCCATCGACAACTCATAACGTCAGCAAAACCTTGGGCGAAATGCGCCACCTGTTCACTAATAGCTGTAACAAACCGATGTTGGATAAGAGAATCAACATACTCCTTCCTATTTTTACTATTTACAACCACGCTTCTTCCTTCGGGACAAAGCTCCATCACTTTCCTCGTCCCCAACTCTTCAACTTCATGAACAAATGTAAGACCCAAGGCATCTTGATCTACAGCCTCAGGATCCATCTCCAAAATCTGCTTACAGCTGCTATATAAGTAGGGATCTGCATCACGAATATCTTCGATTGAAATACTACATCCGGCTAGTTGCAAGAAAAATACGCGATCAAATACGATGCCGACTTGTACTTTATGCATCAAAGCTAAGGCAACCACCCTGCCAGAGAAGACAAAATACTCGAGGTGCAAAGGGTCCACTTTAGATGCTGCAAATAGAAAACATACATAGCATGCAAATTATTAGCCTTATCACAAGTCCTTGGTTACAAGAATGGGGGTACATATGACAACAGACCAAATCATTTACAAGCACATAGTTTACAATCAACCAACATTGGTTTGTGAGAGTGGAGAGCGGCATGTTGATTGAAATTGTATTTTTAGTTTATATTGCAAATACATGAAGTGTCTTCACTGTTGAAGCAGATTGTACCCTTTTAAGATGCTAGAGTTCAAAGATAACGATAGTTCTCCGCAACTAAAAGACTGTAGAGGGGCAGAAAAATGTATAACTTCAACTGCTTGAAAATTGACCTCTTGGATTCCCAGTAAAATGACTTTGGTGACATTTACATGCTACACGCAACAAATGAACTGTAAAAATCATTACATGTCACATCATTTAAGGTAGCAATATGGCTCCAACATGGAAACAAGAACATACGCGAAGAGGCAGAAATAGATAATGTTTTGGTAAAGCATGAATACTTTGAAAACGACACATCAGAGGAAGGACCACTGCCAATCGGAAAAACGAAGAAGATAGAACAGAATACTTCACCTCAACGACAAGATATCCAAAGAGCATTACTGTGTTAGTCCCAACAGATACTTTTAACACTTCTAGAAAATAATGGAATCAGTAATTTCATTCAAATCGTACACGCTGTAACCATTTCAACAGAAACATGAAAACCAGCAATAAGAATCATTGAGTCTTTATAGAAAAAGTAAAGTAAAACTAGAACACACTATTAGCATCAATGCTAAGTAATGCAACAAAATTATCATAGTCCCTACTATAGAACACACTCTTTAAGAAAAGAAACATAACAATGCTTTTTCCTTCGATAAGTGGAATATATAAACAAGTCGCAAGTATATAACCAACCTCGACAAACAAATACTTACCTAGTATGCAATTATTATCAACAGTAATGAGTAATGTTAAACCTAATAACCACAGTTCTTACGAATTATATGCACTGCTGCTCTAACATTTTTAACTTTATAAAGAAGTATATAAGTACCTGTCACGAAAAAAAAACATTCCTCAATACCCTATATGAATGAAGAGATACAGGACTGTTTTTCTTTTTGGTCACTTGACAATAATGGCAGGAAGCAAAAATGGAAGTACGAGCTACCTTTATCACAGGCAATTTCTCTATCTTACGCATCACACAAAATAAAAGACCAAAATGACTTCTAAGTCATTGTTGATCAATCTAAAGAACAAAATCTAACCATCAAGCATGCCTCAAAATAGAACCAAATGTTTCTTTTATAAAATGCAAGTTCCTCCAAATGAACAGAGTACCACATTCCTGAGAATGGGTTCCTCTTATAAAATGGGGGGTGTAGGTCACTACGACAGTAGAATGTTACCTCACATGTGATATTACTACTTGCATGTATCTCAATACCTAAATTTCTTGCACTTGATTAAGTTGCTACACTTTTCAAAATCTCAGCTACTCACGATTCTATTTCTTATTATCGATTACTTCTTACTATTATTGTATCCGTGTTATTCACTCATATGTTTTCATATTAAACGTCAAGCTTTACCTAGTAAAAAGTAGGTGATTTTCACAGAAGTTCGTGAAGACGATTATCAACAAAATACTCCTAGCCAGTTCTACTACTTAAAACAAACTGTGCAAAGATGTATATATTCCATTTTTCAAAACTATATGGCATATAGAAAGAAAGGAAAACCTCAGAACTATAAATATGTCAATTAGAGTTCATAAGAATATAAGAAAAGAAGATCACTAACATGACAAGCAAGGGGTATGCACATTATCCTATTAGTTTATGTTCTGCTTTTGACTTGCCAAGCAGCAGTGCAGAGGATAATATGTCTCATTACTGTTGTTGTGCGTCTAACGTTTAGGTAGAAGCATGAAAGCTACCAAGAAATGATTAAGGCACAAAAACAAGCTATAATTTGTCAATGACATTTGCCAAAAGAACACACCTGGATTCGGAAAGAACCTTCTGCGATCGTTTGGACAAGCCAGGAAGAGGGTGTGTTGAGGGTTGAAGATAGCTTGACACACCAAGAAGAACCACTCCCTCAGAACACCAGGTCCCGTGGCCTCCTCATTCTTGAACTCCATGAATAAACCAGCTCGGAGAGATTCAGGGTCTGCACGAGCAATATACTCAAACGATTCTGCCAACAACTGGGAACGATCAATAAGCATCTCATGCAGCTCCTCATACTCATCCTTCACATCAGGAAGTAGCATCATCGCTAAATGTCTCCGTGTCTCAAAATTCGTTACTTCCTTGCCCTCAAGGATCCATTTATGGTCATCACTCCTCTTTGCAAACCTAACAATGAGGTAGCAAAGAGCACTCTTTCTCTGCTTCATAGTCTCCCAAAACACGTCCTTGGTACCTTGGTAAAGTTTTGAAATGCTATTGAGTTCCTTTAAGATAGCAAGATAATGACACCATCCAAAGAATACAGTCTCACCATCTTGTTTCATTACCCCATCCACTTGCTCCCCAATTTTCACCAAGCATTTGTCCAACTTACCCAACAACTCCAAGAAAACCCCATGCAAATAAGTAATCTCCTCCGCGTAACACCCGGGAAGACCATACAGCTCTTCACCGAGCGGCATCTGAACAGGCCCATGTAATGCAACCTTCCCCATGATCTCATTCTTCACAGGGCCCAAAAACGAAGTGAAATCTTTCACGTCACCCAAGGACGGACCAACAAAAGAGATTGACTCAGTACTCAACTCCAAATCATGCGACAACTTAGTAGCCAATTCACTTACAAACGGAAAAATATCACGAAGGCCAAGCGAGCCCTTCTTATCCGTAATTTCCGGCAAATACTCAACCATCGTCCCCAAACTACTCCGACAGAAACAATACAAAGGATCATCAGTTCCAGCAGCCTTGCTCAGCATCTTACAGAACTCCAAAACTATCGGCATAGACTGCTGATGCGTATACTTAGGCACAACATTCTTACTAGAGGTAATAAACTGCCGAATTGCATCATCAGCCGAATCCCTATTAGGCTTATAAGGAGACATATAGAGCATTACCAGCGCCTGCGGTGCGGAGGAGGCCGTAAAAACCTGGAAATGAGCCGCAGCCTGCTCTGGCTCATCCCTAGGCGTCAACGACAAAAACTCCACCAGCATCGATTTCACAGTCTTCGGGTGAGGAATGGGCGGGTGCATCACCATGGTAGAAGCCGGAGGGTTGTTCTTATACAAAAAGAAAATGAGCGAAACGGTATCATCAATCAGCTGCCACGCCTGCGGATGCCCCGTGCTCCTCATCCTCCCCACGAGGTTCAGCACGCCGTCGTTCGGTATCTTACAGTCGAGTAGGGTTTGCTCCCACTGCAGCTGCTTCCCGCCATAAATCAAGCGCTGCTCGATGATCGGTATGCCCGTCGACGACTGAATCTTCTCGTGAATCGACCGTATCGTGTCGGTCGGGTGCGCCAGCACCACCAGGCTCCGGTCGGTCACTGATAACATGCGGACAAAGAACTGGATGCGATTGAACGGCGATCGCGAGCGGGAGGAGGGAGGCGAAGAATTATTGGAGGAGGAGGAGGAGGCGGCGAGGGTATTTTGGTCTTTCCGCATCCTGGTGACGGAGTTTGTGAAGCTGTTCACGGCGGCGGCGGAGTCATCGGCGGTGTAGTAATCGTCGAGCTTACGCTTCGAGAGAGAAGACATTGGTGAGGGCACAGGGGTTTCTACGGTGCACCTAACCCCATAGAATCACGAAATAACACAAAATAAATAAATTTGCAATTTTTTTTATAAATAATTTCAATTAATAAAAACACCGTTACAGTACTCTTTACTGGAATTTCGATTTCACCGATGATCGATGGAAATAAAATTAAATTTGTGAATTCAACTGCGTGCACAGAAAGTGTGTGTTAGTGTGTGCGAGGTTTGGCTGTGTGTAGGTGATGACGAGAAAATAAAATTAAATACAATAAATATAATATATTGAAAAGGAATTTAACTCACGCTATGTGTGTGAAAGGACGAAATTGGACATGATTCCCGCGGATATGTCTGCCCTTTTTGCTAATTTTTTAATCAAAATTGAGAGGATGAGTGATTAAATAAAAGACTATCTCTTGATTTTGAGATTTTTTTTAGGGATTTTATATTATAGATAAGGATGGTGTGTGAAGCTTCTGTTACATAAACAAATATATGAGTTAAGTATGTAATGGTGTGGGTGAGGAATGAGGAATGAGGAATGAGGAATGAGTGTTGTTTAGAGGGGTATTTATAGGTGTGGAGTGGTGATTTATAATTTATTGTTTAATTCCGAGTTACTTATATTGCGTGACTGAATTGTGTTAATCGTATGAAAAAATAGAGAATTGAGGGAATAAAATATCGGGTTTGGGTAATCGTGTGTTGCGAATATGCGTTTTGAAAATTGTGTGGATATGTGAGATAATTGCTAGTATCTTGTTAATATCTTATGCGAATTTGTACGATTGACATAGGGTATTTTGTTGCGGATGGTAACTCTTTTCCGCAAGTGAAATTAGTAATATTAGACTTGAATGTTTTAGTAAGTTTTAAGTAATAAACGCATGGACATACTTGAATTTTTATGGTTTTTTACGTAAAAAAGGAAATTTTTAATTGGTATGATATTGAGAGTGGGAAACTTTGGAGCAAGTGTGTAAATGTGATGTGATTTTTTTTTTTTTGAAATATAGTAAGTAGAATTGAATTTACCAAATTGGGCCGTGGTCTTTTCTCTTAATTCTCTATATCAAGACGTGGGATGAGGAGTGGACATTTGAAGCGGGACCACTCCCGTCCCGTTGTCGATTGGGTATTTCCTTGTTGGAGCGGGTAAAGCAGCAATGGGCACCTACAACGCGAGTACTCGCAGTTTAGCCTATCAAACGAGAATGAGAATGGGTAGTATCTCTATATTTCCCTCTCCATAGGGGTACAAAAAACATTTATTTAGTAATTTTATTTTGTACACACACAAATATATATATATATATATATATAAACAATATATCAACAATATACCAATTTCAAGTAGCATGACATCTTTTACTAAAGTTATATTTTTATAATTATGATTTAAGTAACTGTAATTAACTAAGACATTGATAATTTTTTTAGTATGGCATTTTTTCAAATAGTTTGAAATATTTCTCAAATACGCTAAAGATAATACTATTGAGGATCGATTTAGAATAATCACATCATTATCCAAGATTTATAACATACAAAACATAATTTTTTTACTAATCCATCTACGTTAATATGAGACAAATCTCGAAGAATGTATGATCGTGGTCCTCACACAATCAAATTAAACTTTCATGAAATATTTTATTTAATTAATAAATTATTTTAACTGATAATAGAAAATGCAAATTTAGCTAACAAAATGATTACTCTATGTAAGTGCATGTTTGTGAAGTAGGCATTTCTGCAATACTGTATTATGGGTTTGCACACTGTCTGTCAATATGCGTTTTGCTTTTACTCTCCTTCTAAATGAGTTTCACATTAACATTTTTGTTGATATTTACAAGTATTTTAGGTTTACAAGATTTCAAGTTGGATAAGGATTAGCTTAAGAATAAGTAGAGTTTATATATAAAAAAAAAATCTTAAAAAATAGATTGAATCAAACAAGGACTCTTTCAAACCTTGAGACCAAGACGTGCGAAAAGGCTAAGAGCGTATGGGATAAGAAATCTATCAACAAGGGGACCTCTGAAGTCTTTAGGCCGGATGATAAAGATCAATCAAGATCGGATCAAGTTGTGAACCCATGTTAGCTTAAAGTCAAGAGTTCTAAATGAATCTATGTTGTGAAAGGCGCGCCTCGGGCCACGCCCGGGGCTCGCCTGCGGTGAACTTGGCCTTAAAATGCCCATAGGCACTGTATTGGAGCGCCACCTTTGTGGGGCGCACACCCCAAACGTTGCAGCGTGCGCTCGAAGTCCAAAAGACGCATGGACGAGCTCCTCAGATGGTTGCAAACGCCCCACAAACTTGACTGTATTTTTCTTTTTTCTTTTTTCTTAATTACCCAGCCCAAAAGTGAATAAAAAACATGAAATTGGCTCACTCTAAAAACTCTAGGCCCAAAAGAGAATTTAAAGAAAGAAGAAAAAAAAACAAGAGTTTTCAGTTGTGATTTGTGAAAGAATATGATAAATCATACGTGACATGAGTTTTTTACTTTCCTTCTTCATTTTTTCCCTTTATAATTGATGTTTGTGACTTGTGATGAGTTCACTAATATTTTTGGGCTTTTGCATACGACAATTTGGTTTTAAGTTTTAACTCATATATATCTTGATTATTCTCATGGCTATAAGTTTACTTTGGTTTTATTCCATAATTTTGTTTGTATTATTATATACTCATTTTATAATATTATGCTTATAATAAATTAAAATGCCAATACTTATTGTTACGCCCCATGCCTCGAGGCTAAACGCCTCTTGCTATGAAAAACGCTTCGCTTATGAACTACGCCTTTAACAACACTGAAATGAATCAAGATTCATATCCAAACAAGAAGACAAGAGACCAATGTGAACTAGGAATATGTTTGAGCTTGGATAAGGACAAATCAAAGACAAGATTACCTCAATAATGGATCATATCAATAAACAAAATAACAAGATAATTACAAGGAGATTAAGCAATCCAAAAACGCACACAAGTCGTGCACAAGAAGGAACGTGACATTATAAATAGACGTGTAGTGGATTAAGATTAAATACAACTTATAAGCACAATTCTCGAGAATTTAGATTAGTGACTTCTCGTGTGTTTAAGTCTTGCTTTGCTAGTTTTGTCTAGGTCTACCTCTAAGTGATTTAGAGTAAGACTAACTAGATTGAAAGTGATTTGGTTCTCTTCATTTTCTTAAGCGGTTTGGGTCTATAAATATAGTGAGATATCTTAGCTTATTTCACTTTATTATTCATTTAGTTCTATCGATTGGTTTTCGGGCAGAAGTGAGAAATGCCCTGACGCAGAACGCGACGTAAGATTTCAAAAATACCAACTATTAATGAAGACATATTTTGGAATTCACAAGGATTTGGAATAAAATCCGATTTTATTGATAAAAATTTAAAATAATAAAAGTCTCCTTTACAAATAATAAAAAGGAGTTATATATATGGCTCATAAGACCTAAAAAGGCGAACTACAGTCCTATTACCAAACAACTAGTCTAATAGAACTAGGAAACAATTTCTAGTTCAAAAAGAAACTAATAACTTGCGCAACAAGACAAATTTCTAGGGAAGACACATATAGATAATTAAAAGACGTTCGATTTAATATCTCATGGGCCAAAAATAGAGGAATGAGCCATAAGATATGGCGATTTTCGTGTGGGCCTTGATTTGTTACGAATTTCTTCAAAAAATGGGGTTTTCTTGTCCTACATCATGCCCGAAATTTTTGGTTTTATCTCAAAATATGAGATAAATAATCTCAACTTGCTTCGTGAGATAAATAATCTTGATTTTACCTTATTTAGTGTTCATTGAAATTGCCCATTATACCCTTCTTTATAAATTTATAAATTACTTCTATTTTCGAGTACAAATCAGATATAATTCTTATTAAAGCTCAATTAAAAGTTTGAACAAAAAAATTCTATTGTTTACGAATCAAATTTCCAATTTTTTTGGATAGTTTATTTTCATGATTTTAGTATTTAATCACATGTACATATATATATTATCTTTTTATTTGCAGTATGCAACAAAATTTCAATTTAATCTCTCTTACTTTTTTCTTCCTCTTTAAAGGTGATTAAATTATAATAACAATAAGCCAACATTTTACGAAATTATTTGACTTGTTTTTAACTATAAAAAAAAGCATATTGATTCGTAATAAATGAAAAAGAGAAAATACTTTAGCTTCTTTTTCCTCTCCTACTCGAGCATACCACCTCCACTCTAAATATATGTACTTTATATTTATTGTCATAACTTTTTTTCTTTTATAATATTCAGGTTATATTTTTATTTAGTTAATATTTGGTGAATAAATAGTGGTCATATAAAAAAATAAAAACTAAACATATTTGATGATGCTACACATAACTCAATAAATAAATATTATAAGTTCAACATAATGGTGAGAAAAACATACGAATATTTATTCTATATGAATATTTTAGTGAAAACATCTTTGAGTGATTAATGTTTGTCCAAATATTTTAACCAATGGCTCTGATACCATATTGTGACGACCGCGCCCCATGAGCCATACTTTGATACGAGTTGGTTCAGTGGTGGCCAGCCACTTTACCCAATCCAGACTAAAGCGCAGCTCATAGGACATGGTCTCACTAGTTCATGATTAAAACCATACACGTTTTATAAAGTATATTTTGATATATACAACAAAAGTCTTGATATTACAAACAATGTGACTGTTTTAATAGTTATGCACTAGTGACAAAACATGAATATTCTAAAATGCACGCTTTAACAATTATTCACTTGATCCATGCTGGCATGTTGATTTTATCCCGAGGAACTGACAGAAGAAACGAGGAATAAGTCTTTAATGACTTAGTGAGATTCATATAAAATGACTAGCAATGCAAGAATTAACTGTGATTTACTGAATACATTTCGAGGAGTGATCTTACCGGTAGAAATAATTCAACTAGACAATTTGATGTAACAATGATACTGGAATTTTCATAGAATAGTTAATGAACTTGTGCTTAACAATAAACAAATCAAGCCTTATGACTTCTAATATTCTACCTTATACCTCCCGACGAGGAGCGACCTCGCAAACAATCAAGAGACATGCTCGAGTACATGTCGATCCAGCACGAGGGTTACAGCCAACTCCTGACTGCAAGCGGCGCCTAGATAGATGGGTATCAAACGAGAAATTAGTTAAACCGACAGTCCTTACTGTCCGGCAGTAACTCGACTCAATCACTGTGCCCAATTTCCCAAAGGCGTCCCAATGGGTATAATAAATAAACAATAAGCTAGTAAAGTGGATAATATATGTTGCTCCTTGAGTTACATGTCCCGAACATAGTTCGTTGCTCTTTGCACAATTCAAGAACTAGCACATGAGATTATAATATTGGATAATTACCATGATTATGAATCGATATGATAAATAATAAATGATTGGATATGATTTAACGATGAGTAAGAAAATCATGTTATGAGATGAGATGCCAAACATGATTATGATGAAATATATGTTGTTCGAGGTTTGGTAACGGAACAATGACTTTTCTGTCCAAGTTCCTCATAGCCGGATGCCAAACGGGGCTAGAACAAATCAGAAATCGAACCTCATTTTAACTCGTACGGGGAACCTTGATGGTGTTAATTAGTTCGTCACACCTTTAACAAATTTAAATAATATTAATCAACTGAATTTATAATTCACCACAACAAATATTAGTAATTTTTCTTCAATTCTCATGTTGGTGAAATTGAGAACACTCTTGTAAAGAATGTTAGTTACAATGTAAATATTAGTAAATAACATATAAGCTTAATTTATGTCATGACACAAAACATGAAAATCTTAAATGATGAATTTAAAGAAAAACACATGCTTTAATTTGAATATTGAATATCTATTGTTTTAACCACCTAATTTATACCTCAATTTTTTCTCAACCAACCATATGTTCACACTTATGATCGTGAGTCTTCATGTTAAAGTCATTTCGATGACAAGTCACGGTAACAAGTAAAATTTGATTAAACATCCAATTTGAAGCATAATCAATCCTTAAAACATATTACTATCTAACTCTAAGAAAACTCGTATTTTAAGCATTTAAGCAATTCAAAGCTTTTAATACCCACACATCAAATAATTATCATATGAAGTAACACCTTGAAAGGTATAACTTAGTCAATTATTACTTTATTTTACATAGTTAGTTTAAAATGCATATAATTATGTTATAACTTAAATATAAAGATATAAACATGGGAAATTTATCAAAACATGTGATAAGAAAATGTTTATTTTGATAAAAAAATCTTATTTGATGGTTAAGTCATGAAGTGAAAAGAACAATCTTGTAAGACTTATGAAAATAGTATGTTAAACATGATAAATATACCATTTAAATGCTATAAATAAAATCATAAAAATGTCAATTCATGATTATAAATCATAATAATCTAATTATAACTAATACTATATCATGTTAAATTTATGTGTGTGATAAATACTTGAATTATGATGGTGATTAAACTTATAAATTAAGAAAACAAAGGTTGTGCCAAATAAACTGAAAAATCACCGCAGTTTTGGTTTTACCTTTGATCGGACATCCAAATGAACTTGGTTTTTAAATCTTTTTATGGTTTATCATTTCTAGCATCATTAGAGATGTGAGAATCCAAGATTTTGTGAAAACACAAAGGTTTGCTATGCTACATAATTCTTGCAACATAAGAGTTGCTATTAGATTTCTGAGAAACAGTTAACGATTTATGTATTACGGCCTTCTTAATAATATTATTTGGTAAAGATGTCTTCATACAAAGATAGAAGACACCAAGAAGGGTATGTATCCAAAAATTTGGTAGTAAAATAATATTTCTACTATTTGATATGATTTTTCTAAGATGTAGGGGCGGAATCGGCATTTTCCGTGCAGTAGAATTTTTGGCGTCTTTTGGGTAGAAAATAACAAGATAAAAATTTGGAAAAATTATTTTTTTCGGAGGAAAACACAAAAAGGAACAACTCTTATTTCTAGGAACTTTTGCAGAATCAGATTATTTTGGGCTGTATAAAATGTTGAACAATGTTGAGTATTTATAGGCGAAAATAATAGTTTAATTATAACTATTTATGTCCCACATTGATTATTTTATAGGAAATCATAAAAATTTAAATTTAATCATGCTCTTAAGGATGTCATGGCTTACCTCATCAAAAAGATGCCATGGCTTACATCATCAATTGGTTAATTGCATATCAAGTCCCTCAATTATTTATAATTAAAATTCTAATAGGTATAATTAGAATTATTTGTTACATACATATTTACTTATGTAATATTTCTAGGCAATTCAATCAACTTGGTTAATATTTAAAATTAAAATATATGTTTTAGGATTAGAGATATAATAAAAGACAAACTTTTAAGTTTAGGGGCTAAAAAACAATTTTTTCTAAAAATGAAAATTTTCTAACTTATGGAGTTTGTAAGTTTAACTCATCAACTTTTCTCTCCTTGGAGCACAATTTCGTTGTTTTTCAATTCTACTTAATTGTAGAGCCCTCATTATTTAACGATGGTAATTATTTTCGTGTAACATTAGGAAATTTTGAATTTTGTTTGTTAAAGATGAGGATATTACCCTATGATTAGCTCTACACGATTTACCTCTATCATCTCTCTGATTTTGGCATATCTTTCTAAAAAATTAGATTTTATTCTATTATGCTAAGATTGCGTTTTGGAGGGGAAGTTTTCCCCCCTTTTCTAGGGTAAAGATTTCTATTAATTACAACTGTTCCCATCACCAATTACTCTTGCAATTACTCCTCTTTACTCTCGACCTCTCACCGCCTATCGCAAGTTTTTTTCTCTCTCTTTCTCACAGATGGGTAGTTCAATGAAGCGATCGGCAACCATGCACTCTGACACCAACGAGCCCATCACCATGGAACCACTACAGACTCTCCCTCCTTCACCACCACCGTGCATCCTGATGAAAACGATGTTCGTGTTCCCCCTACTGATCACTCCACTCCAAAATTCACACCGCCGCCTTCTCCTCCACGATCGCCTGCTAGGGCTTCTGCTAAGGCCATGGGTAAGGCCAAAGTCGGGGAATCATCTACTGCCCACGATGAGTTGGGTGATGTTGTGGAAGAGACACATGCCCCTCCTCCATCTGCTTCTGGTGTTGCAACCAAGAAGCGGACCAATTGCTCGCAAGTGAGTTCGTCCCATGCGACCGCACATGATTTCTGAGCAGTCTACATCTGAGGGTGATTTTGATGAAGATGCCCCCACTGAACCCACTGCTGTTGATGATGAACCAGCGCATAAGAAGAGCCGCCAAGCTGCCGCCCTTAAAAAGATGGCGCTACCCCCTATTGAGGACCAGTTCGCCTATGCTGAAGTTGCACCTGCAACACTTGCCTTGAAATCCGTGCATGCATTATTCTCCCGATTCTACACTCGTGAGCCCAGGCCCGCTTCACGACCTATCTGAAATGCACTCTGGTGGAAGAACGGCCACTTGAAGAGAAGTCATATGCCAACACGGACATCCTTGACTCGCTGACTGAGAGGGGTTGGTTGGTCGCAACACAGAAGGCCAGCAGCTACTCCAAAGTACTGGTGCAAGAGTTTTATGCCAACTTGACTCCACAGTTGGATGCAGAAGGTTCCCTCCAGAGGCATATGATTTATTCGCGTAAGCATGTGTGCCCTTTCACCCCCGCCATTATATCTGTTGCATGGGTGTTCCTGAGGTGGACACTGGCGATCAATCTGAGTTGCGACTGGAGCGCAACATGAACAAAGTTGCAACCGAGCTCATTGGTGGCCTCATCCGCTCTTGGACCTCAGGTCCCCTCACCGCTAGTGACCTCACCAACAGGTACAATTTACTTTTTCGCATCCTTGTCTATCATTGGATGCCTTTCACCTACATCTCCTCCATGAATGCGGACGTCGCTAGCGTCCTTTACCGTATTGGGACGAGTGCTGCGATTGACCTGGGTAAGCTCGTGTTTGAGCGCATCTATATGGAAGCCTTCCAAGACGTACATCTCTCCCTTGGCTTCCCATCGCTCATCTACCACATCATCATTGCCCATGTGCCATCCCTCAAGGCCAAGAAAGAGGACCTCACCAGCGTTCAAGCCATGCGGGCCAGTCCCAAAGTGGTGAACAAACAACCCCCTCCCTAGCTGTAATTGGAAACTACTCAAACAAGGGGTCAGGCTCTCTTCCAGATGCAACTGCGAGTCTTGATGGGCTCTACATGGAACTCGCCCACCTCAATGGCCTGGTAGAAGCTCTGAGCAAATCTCACGAAGGAATAAGCACCTCTATGGAATTGATGGACTCCAAACTAGACCGCCTGGAGGCACTGTTACAACAGGGTGGCACTTCTGGCACCCCTTGATTTCTTCTATCAAAAAGGGGGAGAACCAGTTGAGGGGGAGCTTATTTTGCCCTCAACTGCGTTTTATTCAGTATGAACAGTTTATCTTTCTGCTTGTGTTTTGCAGATGGTTGCATCGATTTTGCTACTATTTTTTTGAACTATCTTGTTATGCACTTTGTTTTGAGGCAACTCTTGTTTATCTGCCTTGTGCTAACACTTCTTGTAGAGAGGTAAATGATTTTGACAAAACAAATCAAATGGGCAGATTGTTAGGGCCGGTTTCCACGAGTCATGTGGGCTTAAGTTGCGTCGGCCCAACACACCTTATTGATTTTGTTTTGTTTAAATCATTAGGTTAAAGTTAAATCTTAGATGGTAGTTATCTTGTTATTATTTCCATATCCACATAAGATATTATTCCATCTTATCATTTAACTTACATATATCTCATTATCATGGATCTAGACATATTTAGGTAGCATATACAATTGGATATCTTGTATGATATTGCAGGATCTTTTGGATAAGGCAAAGAAATATAATCGGGTTACAACCGGATAATCAGACGCGCTTATCTGTAAGGAAGGAAGATATCTTGCGGATTGCAACTAAAGATATGATGAAGATTCTGCCATGCCTATATAAGGAGAAGACTCGGCACAATTGAAGGACACTTTGAAAAATATATTATCGAGTTTGTCCTGTATCGAGTCAACGCCTTTTGAAGAGCATTAAGTCAGAGGATCTCTGAAGTAGCTTAGTGTTTTTTTCGATTCAATCGAGTATTCCAAAAATAGTTAAGGGACAGGTGTTGCAACCGCAAATATTAGAGGCAGTCTAAGTTTTGGGTTGATGTAAAACCTACATTGTAATTCTTAAGTAGGATACTGTTTGAGTCAAACATTTGGGTGCAAGCTCCGTGGACTAGGACCATTTGGACCGAACCACGTTAAAATGCTTTGTGTTCTTTACTATTTTATGTTTAACTGTCTTCTATTAGTTGCAACAGAAAACTGTTGTTAAAACATTAAAGTACAGTTGTTTGTCTTACTTATGAGTGCAGTTGCAACTACTGTCAAATGCAACTGCATCCAATAACAAGTAACATAGACCTAAGATCTTTCACATATAAATTGAATTTATAATATATAAATTAAGTTTGGCCCATGAAAGTCTATAAAATTGCCAATACGCCATACTTTGTTAGGGATGCGTGTTGTATACACCCTAAAAGTGTATCCAAATGCATCCTTTTTTATTTTCTTTTATTTTTTACTGGGACAAGGCACTTGACATATCTGACACATGTCTTAGGCATATCCCAGCCGTATCCTCTTCTTACACTACAAGAAAACCGCCTCATCTGCAACCGCATATGCGGTTGCAGTAAATCAAAATACGGTTGCAGAAGGCTTTCTGCAACCGCATCGCGGTTCTAATTACGCGGTCCAAATTGAGCTCGGTCGCTTCTCATCAGAGACCGCGATGCGGTCCTAGAAGAGAGCAACTGCGACTCAATTATTCTGGGCCCGCAACGCGATTGCAGATACAAATAGGAACTGCAACGTGGTCCCAATAATCCGTCGAGTATCTGGAATCACATTTTGGTCCCATATATCTGAAGAACATCTAAGACCGTGTCGTGGTTCCAGAATGTTGAAAACAAACTGCAACTGCGTCGCAGTTCCAGAATGTTGAAAACAAACTGCAACCGCATCGCAATCTCTGATGTTCGAAAGGTCTATTGAACGGCGACGCGGTTGCAGTTATTATTCAAACTATGGAACCGTGGTGCGGTCCCAGATAGTATGAATATTAACTGCAACCGCGTCGCGATTGCAGATACTCTGTGAACGAAATAAAAAAAACCCAATAATATTCCAGTAAATTACTGGGATATTATTGGGTTTTTGATAGAAATTAGATAAATAATAATATAAAAGAATAAATAAATTACATATGAATAATGCCAACAGAACAATATAAAGGAACAGATAAATTAAATAATGAAATGGAAGATTAATATATAAAGAAATGTAATAAAGATGAACAAAAAAAACTAATGAAAGATAAAAAAAATAAATTGGAAAAAAGAAGAAGAGAAATTAAGAAGAAGAGATAAGACTTTTTGATTTGGAAAAGAAAATAATAGTAGTGTTTCGTGTTATTGTTTTTTGATTTAAAAAAAGAAAGAATAGAAGAGTATTTTTTGTTGATTTTTTGGTGAGGGAAGAGTTGTGTTGGTGATAGTTTTGAAAAAATGAAAGTATAGTGGTGGGTATATATAGAAAATGGGGTGAAAATTAGAATTTTCAAGAAAATTTGAATTTCCCCCCATTGCCCGCCCGGTTTTTTGAATTTTTTGAGGTAATTGCAACCGCGACGCGGTCTCTAAAAGTTTGATAATTACAAATACATGTTATTTGAGACCGCATCACGGTCCCAAATACTATAAATATTATTACGGACCGCAACGCGGTCCATAATACTATGAATATTAGTTGGGACCGCGTTGCGGTCTCAATTGGTCTTATTTGGGACCGCGTCGCAATTGCAATAGAGGTTATTTATGACCGCGTTGCGGTCTCAAATAATATTCATACTTTAAAATCGTTATTTTATGGATCTATCTCATTGTGTTTATGATTTTTAGCAATATACATCAATGATACATGTGAAATGAACTAATAAATGGTTACAAAACAAGTAATTGAGCAATGTAAGAGTAGATTAGAAGTGAAATGATCGTGCGAGTCATTAGGGTTGAACTTGTTGTATGTTATATATATCAACTACTTCCATCATACACATCTTGTTGCTTTGTTATTATGATTAGCTTAACAAATTAAAGTATAAATGTCATTAATCGATTTAATTAATATATCATCTTACACATTATGTTAATCTAGGCATGATATATATATATATATATATATATATATATATATATATATATATATATTTTGATCGTTATCGTTCGAACTCGAGAGAATCTTCTTACCGGCTTGACCGACATATATAAAATGGCCTTATTGCAATGTAACAATGAAATTATGGTTGTTTTTACTATTATTAGGGTAGTTATCAACTAAACTATTAACGTGGTACCTCAAATCATCGAACACACATTACTTTGAAGTATGAATTATTAGTAACAGCAATGCGGTTACAAATTCCAGTTTTTGTAACCGCGCTGCGGTTGCCAATAGTAACGGTAGGAATTTTGCAACCACGCCGCGGTTCTAGAAACTAATGGCTACTTGTTTCTGCAACCGCTTTGCGGTTGCTAATTGTAACATCTACTTGTTTCTGTAACCGTATTGCGGTTGCAAAAACAATTCGCCTTTGGTTTCTGGGACCGCATTGCGGTTGCAAAAATGTAATTTTTGCCTATATAAAAGTCTTTCCCTCCTCTTCAAACATTCATTCCAATCTTCACTCTTTCTTAAGGTATTCACGTTTTTTTTCCCTTAACTATCTCAAATTCTTATTTTCAATAATATAATCTGTGACTCAATTCTAAATTATGTTTATTTGTTTGTTGATAGATAAATGGCACACACACCTAGTGTAATCGTGGTATAAGCAACATTCTTGAAGATCGCTTTTCACGCGTCAAGAAGTAAGTTGTTAATTCTATCGCTTTTTAACTCGATCGTGCATGACATAAATTGATTAGAGTTTAAATTGTAATTATTTATTTTATATTTTACTACTTAGATCAATAAATAATGGATTATAAAGCGGATAGAGCTTGGATGTATGATACATTCGATAGTGACGGTTATTTGCGAGAGGATTTTATGTGCGGGGTTCGAACTTTCATTGATTATGCTATGACTCAAGTCGCATACTTAGATCTACAATCACAAATTAGGTGTCCTTGCATGAAATGCAATAATATAAAATTTCAAAGTAAATACATTGTACGTGATCATCTACATAAGTCGAGATTTACGCCTGGGTATTTAGAATGGGCATTTCACGGGGAAACGACAAAAGAGAATATACCGTCGTATTTTCCCGAGACCTCCACCTCATCAAACACCATTATTCCCGATACGACAAAATTTGTTGATATGCCGTTTACAGACATGATCGTAGATGCACGTAGAGGTCGTTATTTTGAGGACGAGGCCATTAACCCATATCCCAATCCGAAAGCGAAGGCTTTCTACAAACTGATGCACCTAGGAAAGGTGAAGTTAAATCCAAATACAAATATAAGTATCTTTCAGTGGATCGCAGACTGGTTGGAGGACAAGGCACACCACAAGGCGAGCAATGTTTATTCCGATAAAGCTTTTAACAAAACGAAGCTAGGTTTCATGCCAGAGACTGTGAAGTTGTTACCAAAGGACACGAAAGGGATGCATACGATGTTGGAAACAAAGTTAGGGTATGTTAAGTACGATTGTTGTCCAAAACAATATTTTTTTTTATTATGGTGAGGGTAAGGACTACGACAAGTGCCCGATTCGCCTTATGCATAGATATATTCCTGGTTTGAAAGCTAAGGTCGAGAAGAAGAAATTGTGGATTTTCCCATTATTCCTCGTCTTCAGAGGTTGTTTTATACCATAGGAACTGCAAGGCATATGTCATGGTATTTGAAATGTGAAGCGGTTACTGATCGAATGATTCACCCAGCGGCAACGGAGGCATGGCAACACGTTGACCGTACGCACCCAGATTTCGCAGCGGAGCCCCGTAACGTAAGGCTTAGTTTGTGCACAGACGGATTTTCTCCGTATGGAGCATTTGGCAAGAATTACTCATGTTGGCCAGTGTTTGTCACACTGTATAACCTTCCTCCAAATATGTGCATGAGGAAGGAGTTCATATTTTTAAGCCTAATAATTTTCGGGCCTTATACTCCTACAAAGAACTTGGATGTTTTTTTGAGACCACTTATTGACGATCTTAAGTTATTATGGAGCACTGGGGTCGAGACATACGACATTTCTAGAAGGCCAAACTTTCAGTACGAGCAGCCCTCATGTGGACGATTAGCGATTTCCCAGCGTACGGGATGTTTGATTTGTGACTCGCAGGTTGTTTATTGAAGAGGAGTGCATTGGATTGAATCCAATGGAGGTGCAAACGAAGAGAAACGTATAGTATGTGGCGTGGTTCAAGCATACATGCTCCAGTGAAAAGTACATGTCGGATGATCGTGTAGTACCATTGATTTATGGTCCCCTCAACACGGCGTTAACGTACGGAGGCTACATTATTAATGGGTTCCGATTCCATGTTGATACGAAATTGGGCCCTAAGAAGAGTGATTGCAGTGGGGTGTACGTGAAGGGTGTCATGGGAGACACCGGCTCTACCAACTTCTATGGGACTTTGAATAAGATCTTAGAAGTGGAATACCGGGGAGGAAGAACTGCAAAACCACTGTACATTGTATTTTTCAAGTGTAAGTGGTATTATATCACAAGATGTGGCACGGAGGTCCACGAGACGTTCAACTTGGTTGATATCAACCCACTTCGATCACTTTCAACCAATGAGCTATTTATTTATGGGAATCAAGCCCTACAATCTTACTACGCGCCTTATCCGAATCTATCAAATGGAAGGCCTGGGAAGAGGGGATGGCTGTCGGTATCTCATATTCCTGCTAGGCACATCATTGACATGTCATCCGTTAGTGGTTCTAGTCAAACTGACGAGACAATGCCGGAGGAACCAATTCTTCAGGAGAACGACTCTTTGGGGCTTAATATATTTGTACACTTTGCGTCATTTAATATGGATATTCAATTGTGCGTTGGTGAGTTTGAGGTCGTCAATATGCTCGATGCGAACGAGGAAGCGGGTAGAGAAGAAGAAAATGAAGACATGGGACTGATGGTTTCAGATGAGGATGTTTATTATTATTCATCGGATGAGGATTATATTTGTATTAAGATGTATTGATATTTTATAGTTTATTGTTCCAATTACAGTTCGGCTCTAGTTTCTTGACATTATAGTTTTTTTTCGTACGTTAATATTGATCGATGAGTTTTGCAGGTTTTTTTTACAAGAATTTTGCACCTAATTTTTGTTTGTTAAAAGTGATCGATGAGTTTTGCTTTTTTTTTTTGCAAGAACTTTGCACCTATTAATAGGACATACAATAACAACAAGATAAATAATTGGTAAAAAATTATCATCTCATAGAACCAAATCATTCGCAGTCAGTCACAACAAACTAATCACAAACTGATCACAAAAAACAACAAAACTTGGTTCCAACAATGACAACTGTCTACCAAACTTGGTTCCAACAATGACAACCCAATTTTAACTTTAGACAATTGGAACCGCGTCGTGGTCCCAATTGTGTCACTGAAGACAATTGGAACTGCAATGCGGTCCCAATTGGTCCAGATGATCAATTGAGACCGCATTGCGGTTCTAATTGGGTAGCAACCGCGATACGGTCGCTTTGCGATATCAGAAACTTTGCGGTTGCTAATTTGGGTCCCAATTGAGGCTTAATTCTTGTAGTGCTATACATATTTGACACAAATACGTACGAAGTTTAAGTGTATCTCAACATAGATTTCCATATGATTAAATTGATTCAAACATATTTTATTGTTAAACATGCATACAAGTATACATCAAAATCATTGTGAAATAGATTTAAGCATTAGTGAAACAAAATTGTGTGTTGCTGACTAAATTAAATGTAAAACTAGAGGATGAAATCATGAAAGCATCACCATGGGCGAAGGGAATTGGGGAGCAGCAGGGGCGGCTGCAACCCCTCACCCCAAACTAATCACTTAACGACATATTTGGATGCCCTTAATAGGCCATATTAATTAAATAGTGTGGGTTTATACCACATTTGGTTGGCAAATAAAAGGTAAAAGGGGCACAAGATAAATTGTTTTTTTGGAGCATTTTCCTAGATAACTAATCTCACCCCCCCCTATGATAATTTAATGCCACAACCACCAGGTCCAGCTTTTTTGTGAAATGACTTATTTGCCCTTGCTTTTCACTTTATATTTACAATTTGTATTTTAATTTTTTTTTCTTCTTTCTTCTTCTCTCCTCCCCGCCACCCCTACCCTACGACCACCACCACCGTCACCCCTTCCACCTCCAACACCGAATCAAAAAAGCCCCTTCACCACCATAGACAGTTTCCAACTGTTCATCAATAACACGCGCACAATTTGACAAATTCGAAGGCTCAGTGGAAAATCTCGAAGGTGATGACCAAATTGAATAAGAACAAGAAGAATTTGAAGAGGATGACAGGTACAATTGCTTAAAAAACGATCTTTAATTTCCTGCTAAAATAGTGGAAGATTGTTAATTTATAGGTACAATGAGCTAAATCGTATGTTATAATGTTTGTAGAATCGGATATGTTTGCGTGGATACTACGTTTAGTATTGCTCGTACGTTTTCGATTGGATTCACATTGCATTTGTCATACATAGCTGCAACTGTTGATGAAAAAAATTTGAAACTTTACCCATTTAATCATGTGTTTTCAGTTGCCTGCCTTCTGATTTGGAGGGTGCGGTTCGTCAATCGGGCGAAGCAAGTGCGGAGTTTGTTAATGCGGGAGGAGCTAGAGCGATTTTATCTATTTAAATATTCATGAATGCAATTATATTGTGTTGTGTTAAATGAAAATGATAATGGAAGCCTCTTGCGATTTTTTTGGGTACTGTTTTGATTTTTTTGTTATTTACGCTTATTTTTTAAAGTCTTTATATTAAATTTAGTTTTGAGGAAAAGATATATCAAAAGTAATTTTCTAGTTTTGAAGATGATATTAAATATGAAGTTTTATCTTAAAATTAAAAAATATAAGGAGATAAATATAAGTAATTACAAATAAATTGGGGAAATAATAATTCTTTTTCCTTTTGCCACAACTTAAGGGTAGTTTTGGTATTTCAGGAAATTATGTGGATGTGTATGTACAACCAAACATGAGTTTTAGTAAAATTAAAGGTTAGAAGGTGAGATTTTTTTTGACAACCAAATGTAAAATTAATTATTTTATTTAATATAATATTGACACTAAATTATATGAGTTTTCAGCTCACGGGGCAACCAAATGTGCCGTAATTATGATTATAAAACAAGAAGAGTTGCAATAAGGTTATGTTTGCACCCGTAATATCTTGACTCAAGAAGTCCAACAATCTAATGGCAACTCTCATTACTATTGCTTATTTAATTTATATATCTATGTATATATAACTCTGGCCCACTAATTTATGAATTATTAACCATATTTAAAGACTAAAAAGTAAAAACTACAACTGAACCCCTATGTGTATAATAACAGTTTGCTCACAATTTCTTGCAGAGTTTACTTGTAATTAGTTATTTTTGTAGACCATATATAGTTCTTACTCACACACCATAAGACTCAATTTCTTGCATAATTTACTTGTAATTAATTATTTTTTTAGATCATGGTTGTTAGTTACTCACCACAAGACTAATAATGCCTAAATAATTATTTGTATAATTTAATTTCTAATAACTTTAAAGCACTAGATCAATTTATTTATAAAGTTGATATATATGTACACGTGTCTGATCCCAAGAAAAAAGAACCCGAGACTACAAAAAGATGAGGAGAAATCTGATTTATTATAATAAAATATAAAATAATATGGAATTTTGAATCTAAAAAATCTCTACTCAAATTTTTAGTAGGCATATTTTAGAATATAGTTTAATACTTGTTTGTTATCTTAGTTTATTACATAAGAGAAAAAGACAAAAAAGTGTATATATAAAATAAAATACTTATTAATATTTAATAAGTTGAGGCGTAAGCTCAAGAATCTGGGGCGTTGTGACAAAAAAGCTCATGAATAAGGTGAACACATTCAATTCTAAAAAAAGTCATAAGTTTTTTTTGTTTTATTACTGTGAGATTTTGTGTTTCTTTTTTAAGCAACTATTTATATTCAGTATTGAATTTTAATTTTTTAAATAATATTTAACTTATTTATAAACGTGTTTGAAAAAAGGTCCTTGATGTTATTTTTGGGGAAAAATTGCTTTTCCCCCTTAACTTTCGCTCGTCTTTTACTTACTTTATAAACTTTAAATGTTATGACTCAACCCCCTCCCCACTAAAAAAAGTATGATAATCATATCATGTTTCTCGTTTCAGCATTATTAAACTCCTAAGTGAAAGTAAAATGGTCACCTAAGCGTGCCCCCGGAATAAGAGTAAAATGAACAGTTTCGCTTTCTCGCACAAATATCATGGGAGTAAAATTGCAACCTTAAATCACATTCACTTTCTCTCGCACAAGAAATAAACCTCAAACCCAGAAATTAAATCATCTACATTAGAATCTTGATCAATTATCCTGGTAATCCGACGTAATGGTTTGGAAATTAAGGAGCCCATGTGATACAATCCACGAAGACAGGTGCTCACCTGTTTACGTAAATGTTCTCCAAGATGATAATATCCCACCAGGTCTTCACCACTACCCTTGCGTTTGATGTTTTTGGGAAACAATCAGTTGTGGGAGGATAAATTGAAAGATGAAAATGAAGTTAGGGTAAAAGTTGTAACGATTTAGGCGTTTCCAGTTTTTGTTTATTTTCGACCTTTAAAAAGGAGAATTTTCTTTACTCATGCATTATCCTTTAGGTACGTGACTATTTTACGGTCACTTAGGAGCTTAATTATGTCAAAAAGGGGAACGTGATATGATTAGAATACTTTCGCGAGGTAAGTGATAGAACTGATAGTTTAGGGGTATGCGAAAATGAGCGAAAGTTTAAGAATTACCTTCATGCCAAATTACCTTTTTCTTGGGCCCCAAGAAGAGTGATTCTAGTGGTGTTTATGTTAAGGAAAAAAATGGAAGGATCTCATGCCACCAACTTCTATGAAACATTGAAAGACATGATACAAGTAAAATATTGAGGACGAAGAAGACCGCTTTACATTTTGTTGTTCAATTATTTGTGGTATGATATACACGCAGGTACGGAGGTGTACTCAATGTACAAGGTAGTTGATATTAACCCACGTCGTACCCTCGCCACCAATGAGCCGTTCTTTTTTCTAATCAAGCACTACATGCGCCATACCCAAAGAAGACGAAAGGGTCATCTGGGTTGTAGAGGATGGTTGGTTGTATCTACCATTCCTGCTAGATAGATAACCGATATGTCGTCAGTGGTCGATTCAAACAAGGCCCAAGAAGGAAAGCCAGACCAAGTGGACATGAAATGAATAGCGAGGGTTGAATTTATGTGTAGACCTTTCCTCGTTCAATATGAATATCCAATTAGCGAATGGGCGATTTGAGGTGGTTGAAGAAGGAAGTTCAGATGAGGAGGATACTGTTGACATAGATGAAGAGGGCGATGGCACGGGGGACTCAGAGTCAGATGATAGTTTGTACGAGTAGCGTGAGATTATAGTTTAGTCTTTCTTTGTCTTAAAATATTTAATAAATATCATTTAGCGTCACATTCATATTAAAGTTTGTATGAGTATCACAAAAGATTATTGGTTACAAATTCTTTTATGTCTGCAATGTTGTCAAGTGCAATTGAAACGAACTATCGTATTAGTACAATGAAACTAGTACAACGAAAAGATGAAAATGAATTACATGAAGTCTACATAAACATAAATGGATTACAATAATATATCAATTAACATAACATAATTACACTATGAGTATGCAGCTGGAACTTAATATATGAAATCTACTTAAATATTAATTCATTACAAAATAAAAAGCAACAACTGATACTACTAGTCGGTATAATCATCATCAGCAAATCCGAAGGTACATGGAATGGAGTCTCCACCATCATCGCCACCATCATGACCACTGAAAGATCTTAGATCTATATTACTTAAATTTGAATACAGTTGCACTGGACAGTAGTTGCAACTGTACTCGTAAGTAAGACATATGACAATTTCTTAACGTTTAAAAGTTGTTTTACTGTTGCAATTGTTAAAAGATAGTTAAACATAAAGCGATAAAGAACACAAAGGTTTTTACGTAGTTCGGTCCAAATAGTCATAGTCCACAGGCTTTGCACCCAAATGTTGACTCAAACAGTACCCTACTTAAGAATTACAATAAAGGATTTATATCAACCCAAATCTTAGACTCCCTCTAAATTTGCAGTTGCAATACCTAACCCTTAACTATTTTTGGTGTACTCGATTGAGTCGAAGAACACATCAAGATACTCCAAAGTTCCTTTGACTTGATGCTCTTCACTAAAAGACCTTGACTCGATACATTACTAAAATTACAAATTATCTTTTTCAAAGTGTTCTTCAATTGTGTCGTGTCTTCTCCTTATATAGGCATGAGCAGAATCTTCAGCAGATCTTCAGTTGCAATCCTCAGAATGTCTTCTTTCCTTATGTGATAAGCACACCGATAATCCAATTGCAATCCAAATAAATCTTCTTGCCGTATCAAAGAGATTCTGCATGATCATCAAAGATATCCAACGAACATGCCTAATAATATGTCTAAGTACATAGATAGAAGATAACGTTAATATCATGCAAGTTAATATTTTTAGGATAGAATGATATCTAACAAATATATGGTAATAAAATCAAGATAATTACCATCTAAGATTAACTTAACCTAATGATTTTGTAACGATAAATTCTTGCTATCTCTCTATAATTAAAAGACAAGAAAAAGATTACAAATATTTTTTGAGTAAATTTGAAGTACAATTGTGGTTCAATCTCTATCTAATCCTCTGATTCAATTCTACAAGAACAATATTGAAATCTGTGGTGGAAATCTTCAATTTGATCTTCACTGAGATGATTTGAACTTGGAGAAACGTTAATTCGAGGGTCCTTGGACTTGATATCGGATTAAATGGTGATTTGATTTGAGGATTGATGAAGGGTGATATGATCTTCGTCCTCAATTCTTTGGATTTGTGAGTTTTGATCTTTCCAGTATGGATTTTGATCTTCAAAAACGGTTTTCCGAGGGTCTTGTGACTTGATCTCGGATCAAACGGATTTTTGGTTTGAATGTTGTTGAAGAACGGTATGAATTTGATTTGGGTTTTTTTTGAATTGTTGAAGATTTGATCTTCTTGACAGAGACACGATCTTCAAAAACGGTTTTTGGATGAACTTGAGGCTTGATAGCGGATTGAAAGGAGTTCTTAACGAAGAACACCTTGAAGATTGTTGAGCTTGTTGGAGAGGATTTGTTGAACTTCCTTGCTCTCAATTCTTGAAGTTTTAATTGTGTTTTTGTTCTTTAAGAGCTCATCTATTTAAAGTTGTAGAACCGAGCCTCCTTGCTTGTGATTGGTCGGTTTTATTTTTTTTAATATAAGCATGGATTTAATTTAGCTTGTGGTGGACTTCTTCCCCGGACCCTCGCATTGCGGGGATGCTTTCGTGCACTGGGTTGCCCTTTATCAAGAAATCCTTAGAACACATCGTATTTCCACATGACTTTATTTGATCGGCCAACAATTCTCCATCTTTATATTATAAATCAATTAATTAACCTATTAATAAATGGAATTTAATTTAGTAAAATTCCAAATTAAAAATAGAAATAATTAATTTAATTTATAATAATCAATTTTGACACTTGTCAATATTTAATTGGAGTAGATAAAATTAATTTGTCTACAAATGCCCCCTTGCGACTTGTCACGAATAGCATTGTAAAAATGCGTCTTGAAGTGAATATGTCGCAATATATTTATTTCTGGGCCATCAATAAGATTTGATGAAATATATGTCCTTCATTTAGAAAAGATCAACATTTAGGGACTTCCATGTCAATTTTCTTTAAGGACCAAAATGCAATTTGCGTACCAAATCATTTTTTTTCTTGTGCGTGCATGTGACACTTGACTTTTTTTGCTTTGGTCTACTCCCAGCACATACATGCACATGCAGCTAGTATGTCATGCCAAACCAAGGAAATTTTTTATTATATATTTTTTTCTTCTTCTTCTTCTTATTTCTTTCCTATATAGGAACAACCGTGTAATATTTCTTATACAACAACAAAAGAGAAAAAAAAATCCTTTCTCTCTCTTCTAGCTCCTCCCATGGCAGCCCCTTTCACCGGAGTTTCCATGCGACGGTGATCGAGTTTCAACCCGGAGAATTCATCATCATACTCGTGAGATCAAGAGGAGCGTGTATTGTGGTGGTTTGGAGGTACTTTCTTGTGGTCACGCCATCTCCATTCTCGGCTCATTACGTTTTTTGCAAGTGCTCATCGTCTCCTCCATCTTGAAGCCGGTGTCATTGGATCCGCATCGTCCCTAGCTACATTTTGGTGGTTTTGATTGCATTTTCCGAACGCATCCGCGTCTCCGGCGAGTTACCGACGACACACCGCCGCACCTCCACCGTCCGCCTCTCTCTCCGGTCAACGAAGTGGTGGCGACGGTATTTTTTGGTGCTAGGGTTAGTCGTGGGGGACAAGAGCATTCTCACAGATCCGATTTTGTTGTTCCTCTCATCTGTAGCGTACTTGGAGTGGCACCGCCGCGTTTTTCCGACCGCCTTGATTTTTCCGACGACTTTCCGACGTAGCTCCGGTGCGCCTCTGTCGTCCCTCCTCCTCTGGTCAACAAAAGGGTGGCGGCGGTTAACCTATTGCTAGGGTTTATTGGTGGGACAAGAACATTTCCGGCGCTCCACCACCGGAAAGTTCTAGTGTTCCGATTGTCTAGCTTTTCCGAGCACTATTCACGCGGCCACTATTCACCCGAGTACTATTCACGCGGCCACTATTCACATATTCCACTACATTGGACTTTGGGACTTAGTGGAGGTGTAAGACCATTTAGGGAACAAGTGTGCTATTTTGTTTTGTCCTTGTCTCCTAGGGGACAAGAGTGCTCTTGCTTTGTCTTTGTGTCCCCCATTATGGTTGTGGCCCCTACCTCACACTTGTCATCCAATTTAGACACCTCACATTGCAAGACAAATGTAGACCCGCGTGCCACATCAGCCGCATTGACTAAGTCAACGTTGACTCTCGAAAAGTCAACTCCGAAGGCAAATGTTGACCAAATCCCAAAGATGAACTCGAAGCTCGTTTTGTTTGAAAAGCCTAAGCTTGGATCTGGTCATTTCCTGCCTCTCTCGAATAACTTTTCTAGAGTCACGAAGCCTCCTATACTTGATAAGCAACCTAATGCGACACCGGATAATCCTAGATCATATCACTTAGGGCAGACGATGATCTTCCTTTCGCTACCTAATGCGACGCCGAGTATCAGACGATGATCTTCCTTTCGCTACCTTAGGGCAACGTATTGCCAAAGGTGATGCCATATGGGACGATGCATTTCTTCACTTTCCCGGAAAAATCCATTACTTTCCTGGATATTGGGAGTGGACAGAAGATGTCCTTGTTCGGTGCAATCCTACACTTACTTCCACCAACACGTACGAGCCAGTCTATGCATCCCTGTTCACATATAATTGCAACTTGGAGATCGTGAAGTCTTGTGCGAAGCGTGGTCACCGTCTACAAACACCCTTGTCACTTCACTTGGAGAGCTCTCAGTTTCCCTATGGGACTTGGAACACCTTGCCAGTCTGCCTATGCATCCTTATTCACATGTACTTGACAAAATCCGGATCTCTTGCAGAGAGAGGAAGAACACAATCAAACCTCAATTAACACAACATCATTTGTGAGCTTGAAAGAGGAGACATTCTTTGGACGACTCGGCATCAAAGAAACTTTGAAGGAGACATTCATTTCAGGACTCGTCATCAAAGAAACCTTAAAGGACACATTCATTTCACAACTTGGCTTCAAATGTTTTCGAACGGAAGAGATTTGCTTTCAAGACTTGGCAACAATGACATTCAGCAGGAGTAGACTTGTTTTCAATACTTGGCATCAACGACATTCAGCAGGAGTCGACTTGGTTTCAAGATTTGGCATCAAAGACATTCAACAAGATCAGACATTGTTGACTCTACATCAAAGGCCGCTTGAACGAGGAGACATCATTTTCATGACTTGGCCTCAAAGACACCTTGAAGGAGCACATTGTTTTCACGACTCGACATCAAAAGGCATCCGAAAGGAAGATATTTGCTTTCAAAACTTGGTTGCGCGCGCAGCTTTGTTGGCCTGTCATATCTGAAGGATCTTCATGTAACATCTTCCACGCAACATAACTTGGCAAAAGAATATGACCGAACTCAGAATTATATAACTCCGCAGAATCCAGAATATTTCCATTTGAATCACAACCACCAGCCAATATTGTGATTTCCCCGAGGCTCTCATAGCCAAACAAACATTTAGGCGCATTCATACTCATTCTAGTAGTCCACGTGTTTGTCAACAAACTGTAACGATAGATAGTGTAAGACACGAGTTCTCTACCGAAAAGAAGAAGTTCAGTTTCAACCGCCAAAGATTCCTTATTTCCAAAGACAAAGCATTGATTAGGATTCAAACTCGGTAAAGTCATCCAACGACGACGCTTGGGGTCAAATGCTTCCCATTCGAGCAGCTGGCAGAAAACATAAATCTAATGCTCAACTACTCCATTCTGTCTCCTCAGCCTGTATAACTCGCCGCTTCATGATGTTTGTTATCGGATTGGTCCGGCTGAACAGAAGGACGAGTCAAAATTCCACCAAGCAATAAGGCCGTATCTACATGATCATCAGTCAGTTTTGACACTTTCTTAACAAGCACGTCATTCACCTCGACAAAAAGGATCAAATCACGACGTAGTTCAAAATACATGAATTTGGATTTAGGGGTGGCATTCACGGCTTATGCTCACGCGGGCTTGAAGTAACGTGCAGTTTAGACTCGTGCATCATGGAGCAATTGACTTGAAGAAATTTCGTGCTTGTGTCGAGGAGACGTGAATACTTGAAGGATTTCCAAGCTTTCGACGTATCTCGAAGACTTGCACATTTGCTTTGAAGACTTGAAGGATTTGTAGACCTTTTGGCTCGTGACTAGGAGACTTGTGAATTTACTGTGAGGACTTGAATGATTTGTAGACCTTTTGGATCGTGTCTAGGAGACCTTTATTTACCTCATTTTGAGTTATTCATTTGCATTGGCATCATGTTTCTTTCCCATGAATATTCTAACATAACGCAACAAAACCAACTTAAGCAAATTTCATGACTGAACTTAGAAAACTTCTAAGCTACCTACGTACCTCAATAAAAAGGATCAAGTCATAACGTAGTTCAAAGATATCAAGATTGATTCAAGGGGGTGGTGCCGTACACAGTTTATAGTTTATACTCATGCGGTCCAGGAGTATTCATTTTTTAACCACTTTGAACAAAGTGGGGTATTTAAAATTTAACCACATAAAACACCTTTAGTGGGGTAAGTTATCATTTTAACCACATAATTTACCATTGGTGGTTGCCATCCACAGTTTATACTCATGCGGGCCAGGAGTAACATGCAGTTTAAGCTCGTGCGTCATAGAGCATGCTTCAGTCATCAAGGGTAGTATTGTTTCAAGAATTTTCCATTGATAGGACCAATTCTTAATCCATCTTCGGCAAGTAACTTATATGCGCCATTCGTGTATACTTCTGTGATGACATAAGGACCATCCCACTTTGAAGTGAACTTGTTTTCGGTTCGATGAGTGATAATGATGGGCCTTCTCACTGCAAGAACCAAATTACCAACTTGAAAGGAGAGTTGGCGGACCTTTTTGTTAAAAGACTTGGAGATACGAGCTTGATAACACTCAAGTTCCTGTTGCGCTTCTAGTCTTTTCTCATCAAGAGCATCTAATTCTTGCAAGCGCAAATGAGCATTCTCTTCTTCGGTGAGTCTTTCTTGCAGAGCTATCCTTAAAGACAGGATTTGTTGCTCAAGAGGGAGAACTGCTTCTACTCCGTAGACCAATGCATACGGGGTTGCCTGAGTTAGCGTTCTGTGTGTAGTTCTATATGCCCATAGAGCTTCTCCAATTCTTTCATGCCAATCTTTCTTTGACTTTGCCACCACTTTCTTTAGCAAGTTGCAGAGATTTTGTTGAATGCTTCGGCGAGGCCATTAGAAGCAGCATAATACATGGAAGAGTTTCTTTGCTTGAATCCAAACTTTTCACACAACTTGTCTATCAAATTATTGCAAAACGGCTTTCCATTATCATTGACGATGCATCGAGGAACTTCGTAGCGGTAAATGATATTGGTACGAATGAAGTTGACATCAGTCTCCTTTTTGACTTCTTTGAGAGGCACAGCTTCGGCCCATTTTGAGAAGTAGTCGGTTGCAGCCAAAATGTACAAGTGTCCGCCAGAAGACTTTGTCATAGGACCGACAGCGTCTAAACCCCACGAATCAAAAGGACAAGAAGCTACAATCAGATGTAAAGGTTCAGGCGGCTGATGGATGAAGTTTGCGTAGAATTGACAAGCTTGACATCTTCGTGCATACTTCATGCAATCTAAAACCATGGTAGGCCAGTAGTAGCCCATTCTTTTGATGCGAAAATGTAACTTTGGACCAGACTGATGAGCTCCACAAATTCCGGAATGTGCTTCTTCCATAGCCTGCATAGCTTCTTCCTTTCCTAGGCAGCGTAAGAAAACCCCATCAAACGAGCGCCTATAGAGTGTGTCTTTATAGAAGATGAAGCGAGCTGCACGACGCCTAATGTCGATCTTTTGCCGTACGTCATCAGGCAAGTTTCTGTGCTTTAAGTAGTCCACGAATGATTGTCGCCAATCTTCAACTTCAATTTCGTATACCTCCACATCATGACATTCATTATTATTACCTTGCTTACTGTTATCTTCTAGAATAGGCGGGAGTACCCATTTGTGGCACACGGGTACGAACGTCTTCTCTTCTGATGTAACCAACATAGAAGCAAGTTTAGCTAAAGCATCGGCTTGCCCGTTATCTTTCCTCGGCACATGCTCTAATGTAACGTCACCAAGATTTTTGATCAATCTTCTTGCATACTCAACATATGGTAGGAGCTCTGGCTTCTTAACCTCAAATTCGCCATACAATTGATTGACGACCAACTTGGAATCGCCATACACTTTTAGATGAGGTTGCCTCAACTCAATTGCCATTTCTAACCCGAGTATCAAAGCTTGATATTCCGCAACATTGTTTGAGCAATTTTGAGTTAATGTGAAGGAATACGGCAAGACCTCTCCATTAGGCGTGAGAAAGATAACGCCGGCGCCGACTCCATTTCTATGTGCGGCACCATCAAAGTACATTTCCCATGGAGGAGTAACTTCAACCACGAGTGCATCTTCATCGGGCAAGTCGTCCATTAACTCCCACTCAGCAGGAATAGGGTGGTCAGCTAGAAAATCAGCCAATACTTGTCCTTTCACAGCCTTTTGAGGGATATATGCAATCTCAAACTGTTGCAGCTGGAGGTACCATCTTGCAAGTCGATCAGACAACACCAGCCTTGTCATGACATACTTCAAAGGGTTTGCTCTGGATACAAGACGAATAGTATGAGCTTGAAAGTAATGCTTCAATTTTTGAATTGAGAACACAAGGGCTAGGCAAAGCTTTTCAATAGGAGTGTACTTCAACTCATTCGGCGTCATTGTTCAGCTCAGGTAATAAAGTGCATTTTCCTTCCCTTTGTCATTTTCTTGGGCGAGTAATGCCCCCACTGATCTTTCTTGGGCAGCAATATATAGGATCAAGGGATGTCCCGACACAGGAGCGGCTAAAACGGGAGGTTTCATCAGATACGACTTGATTCGTTCAAAAGCATTGCGACAAGATTCATCCCACCTAAATGGAACGTCTTTCTTCATCAAATGACTGAAAGGTTGGCAACGACCGACTAAATTCGAGATGAAACTTCTGAGATATGCCAATTTTCCTTGTAAACTTTTGAGTTCATGAATATTTCGTGGCTCCGGCATCTTAACTATTGCATCAATCTTGGCTTGCTCGAGTTCAATGCCTCGCCGACGAACAATGAAACCAAGGAACTTTCCCGATGTTACGCCAAATGCACACTTCATAGGATTCATCCTTAATTGATACTTTCGCAATCGTGCAAAGACTTTTCGTAAGTCATCTATGTGATCTTTCCTTTCTCTCGACTTTACGACAAGATCATCCACATAACACTCAACATTCTTGTGCAACATGTCGTCGAAGATATTTTGCATTGCCCTTTGATAGGTAGCACCGACGTTCTTCAATCCAAATGGCATCACCTTGTAGCAATATATACCCTTCGGAGTACGGAAATCAGTCAATTCTTCATCCCTTGGAGCCATACGAATTTGGTTGTATCCGGAAGATCCGTCCATGAAAGACAAGGCTTCGTGTCCCATGGTAGCATCAATCATTAGTTCAGCAATCGGTAGAGGAAAGTCATCCTTAGGGCATGCTTCGTTCAAGTCTCTAAAGTCAACGCAAACCCTGATTTGTCCATTCTTCTTTCTTACCGGTACGATGCTAGAAATCCAAGTTGGGTATTTGACTTCTCTGATGAACCCGACTTCAATGAGCTTGTTAACTTCGGCTTCGAGCAATGGGACTAAGTCAGGTCGAAACCTTCTTTGGGCTTGCTTGACGGGATGAACATCTTTCTTTACCGATAAGTTGTGTACTGCCACATTTGGGTCCAAGCCTGGCATTTCTTTGTATGACCAAGCAAACACATCCTTGAACTCGTGCAACAACTCAATGTAACTTCGTTCTTCATCAGCTCCGAGCAATGCAGTTATGTAAATCGGTCTTGGATCATCGATGTTGCCCAAGTTTACCTCTTTTAACTCATCAACAGTGGTCTTGACACCCTCCTCCCACTCAACAGGCGCATCTTCGGCGTCTTCTTCAACATCTTCTTCACGAGAAGTGATATGGCATGACGATCCTACACTCTCTTCATCTCCGTCTTTGGTCTTCGTGAGTACCACAGTTTGTAACTTGACTTTGAGAGTTTCCCCACAAGACACTATCAAGCCTTCGCGGCGAGTCATTCGAGATGGGATCAGACTTTGAACTTTCTTAGAGTTTGATGACTTGAGGTTTCTCTTAGCGTGTGTCGACATATGTGGAACACTCAAACTTTTTCCAAGTAAACCTTTTATTTGGACCAAGCCTATCAAAGACTATTTTATTCGGACCAAGCCTATCAAAGACTGTTTTATTCGGACCAAGTCTATCAAAGACCGACAAGTGTGGTATCTTCTCTTCACAGCCTGTTGTTGAACCCTCTACTTCGCCTATGTAGTTGGCATTAGCTCTTTTTATAGCAATACGAACTGGGTTTGGTGGCTTGTAGCCAAGGCATACCCGAATGTTTGGAATGGTATGCCCCTTTTCCTTTAGCATAACTTGTGTGGCATTGAGTACGTATGGCTTCTCTGCAGCAGCATCAAGAGCGAGGCCCTCCAATCGTGGTTCTTCATTAGGGTCATATCCAGCTTTAACTATCAATTTGAAAGCTTTCGGGTCGAAGCATTGCTCAATCTTCTCTGTGGGCAATGTTCCATGCTCTGTTTTTGGTCCTTTGGATGGACGAACAAATCCTTCAAGTGGAAGAGATGGCCCTTTCTTTTCAAGTGTTGTAAGAGGGAATGTTAGTTCTTTCAAAGGCTTTGACTCAAGGGGAGATCCATAAATTTCACTCTTCTCTGTGTCACTTGTGTTATCGGAGCCTTTTACACCATGCTGCTGGAGTTGCTCAGTTTCATTGAGTCTCACAGTGTTCTTTCCTTCAATATAGTATTTTGCATCTGCAAAGTGTGATTCAACATCTGAAAAAAAGGCTGTACATCACCATGTACCTTTGTTTAGACTCCATCTTGATAATATCCGAAGCACTGGTGTAATGTTGAAGGAACAACACCATTTTCATGTATCCAAGGTCGACCCAATAACATGTTGTAGGATGTGTTGGATTCGATGACATAGAATAGCGTACTGGACGACATATCTTCAATAAGAAGATCTAATCTTATGATGCCGATGGCTCTTTGCCCCCCTTGGTTGAAACCTTGGATCGTCAGACGACTACTTGATAGTTCATCCACCGAGATCCCTAATGTATTCAAAGTGCGTAGAGGTAAGATATTGACCGCAGAGCCCCCGTCAATTAACATTCGATTGACTCTTTTCTCGCGAATATAGCCGGCGACAAACAATGGTTGGTTGTGGAGCTTGGAACCTAGTAGAAGGTCTTCATCAGTGAAGCATATAGTGGACATGTATTGGTTTGTGACATGAGCAGTCTTTGAAGTGGAGTCTTCAATTTTCTCTCCTTCGTGAGTTGCATTGCATGAAACGATGAGGTGTGAGTCATCTAGGTTATCATCTGGGCTTAAGAGTGCGACAAGGTTTGATGACACGACATCCTCTTCTAGCGTGATCTTCCCATCACGAGCCAACCGCATCACCTTATCCTTGAATATGAAGCAATCATGGATTGGGTGGCCTACGAGACGGTGATATTTGCAATACTTAGGATCATCGGTGCGACCAGCCTCTTCTGGTCTCTTCATTTCAGGTAGCTCAATTAAGTTAGCTTTGAGCAAATAATCAAATATGGCTGAAACGTCAGAATCAAGGAACGGATATTGCTTTGACCGCATCTCCTTGAGTGTCGTCTTCCACTGCTCATTAGCTTGTGAATTATTGACCTTTTCAGATACCAAAACACCTTTTCGTTGGTCGTTGCTATCATTTGTCTTGGCCTGGATTCTCAACGGAGCAACATTCACCGCTATAGACTCTTTGGTAGGTGCTTTGTTGAAAGATTTGCCTCCTTTCCTTGCATCTTGCTTGTCATTGAATCTTCGCGGATCTTGCATAGGCGGTCCATTAACTCCACTTGCCACCATACTCAGTTCCATGTCATGAGCACGAGTTGCTAACTCCTCAAACGTCCTTGGTTGTATTTCTTGAAGAATGTAACGGAGCCCCCATTGCATGTCTTGGATGCACATCTCTATAGCCGAGGTCTCGGACAATCGATCCTTGCAATTGAGACTCAAGTTTCTCCAACGGTTTATGTAATCAATCACCGGCTCTTCATCCCATTGGCGAGCATTTGTTAGTTCAATCATGCTGACGGTCCTTCTTGTACTGTAGAAGCGATTGAGGAATTCTTGCTCTAACTCATCCCAACTAACAATCGAGTTTGCTTCCAAGTCAGTGTACCAATCAAATGCATTTCCCTTCAGCGAGCGAACAAATTGCTTGACAAGATGGTCACTGCAAGTTCCGGCGTTGTTGCAAGTCTCAACAAAATGAGCCACATGTTGCTTTGGGTTGCCTTTGCCATCAAACTGCTGGAAATTTGGTGGTTGGTAGCCATTCGGCATCTTGAGGTTATCTATCCTTTGAGTGTACAGTTTAGAATAGGAGAATGATGATTTGAAGCTTGCCTCTAGTTTGTCCTTGATAGTTCCCATGATGAACTCCTTTAATTGATCAGCAGGGATCATGCCATTTGAAGAGACTTGGAACTCCTTGGCAATAGACTTTTTCTTCTCATTGGACAATTGCTTCATGGATGTTTCACCCTCTTCAAAGCCTCCAAACTTCAGTTCCTTTACATGACTTTCTTCCACCTTGGCTTCCCTACTCAGCAATTTTTCTATCTTGGAGTCTTGGTCTTGCACATGTTTGTTCAGCATCTCTATGGCTTTGGTTAACATCCCAATTTGTTCCTCCAAAGTTGTAGCACTTGTTGTCAATGCGTGCACTGTATCCAACGGAGGTGAAGAACCCGATGCGGAGTGAGGAGTTAGTAGGGAGGAGTCGCCGCTCTCAACATCCTCATCATTGTTGACGTTGTCGGAGACAAAGGAGTCCTTTTGAACAATGTCGTGGACGACTTCACTTGGCATCTTCGTGGATGGATCAGCCAATAGATCAGACAACCTTCTTGTCTTGCCTGATGCCATATGGTTGACTGGTTGTTCTTGATGAAAAGAGATGAGAGGTAGAGTAGTCCCACCGGGCGTGCCAAATTTGTAACGACAAATTCTTGCTATCTTGAGATTATTTGAACTTGGAGAAACGTTAATTCGAGGGTCCTTGGACTTGATCTCGAATTAAATGGTGATTTGATTTGAGGATTGATGAAGGGTGATATGATCTTCGTCCTCAATTCTTTGGATTTGTGAGTTTTGATCTTTCCAGTATGGATTTTGATCTTCAAAAACGGTTTTCCGAGGGTCTTGTGACTTGATCTCGGATCAAACGGATTTTTGGTTTGAATGTTGTTGAAGAACGGTATGAATTTGATTTGGGTTTTTTTTGAATTGTTAATGATTTGATCTTCTTGACAGAGACACGATCTTCAAAAACGGTTTTTGGATGAACTTGAGGCTTGATAGCGGATTGAAAGGAGTTCTTAACGAAGAACACCTTGAAGATTGTTGAGCTTGTTGGAGAGGATTTGTTGAACTTCCTTGCTCTCAATTCTTGAAGTTTTAATTGTGTTTTTGTTCTTCAAGAGCTCATCTATTTAAAGTTGTAGAACCGAGCTTCCTTGCTTGTGATTGGTCGGTTTTATTTTTTAATATAAGCATGGATTTAATTTAGCTTGTGGTGGACTTTTTCCCCGGACCCTCGCATTGCGGGGATGCTTTCGTGCACTGGGTTGCCCTTTATCAAGAAATCCTTAGAATACATCGTATTTCCACATGACATTATTTGATCGACCAACAATTCTCCATCTTTATATTATAAATCAATTAATTAACCTATTAATAAATGGAATTTAATTTAGTAAAATTCCAAATTAAAAATAGAAATAATTAATTTAATTTATAATAATCAATTTTGACACTTGTCAATATTTAATTGGAGTAGACAAAATTAATTTGTCTACATATTTAAAAATAAAATAATATCAATTTAAATCCTAGTTGGGCCGAGTCGTAATGAGCCAATATTCACGAGAAATTGGCCCTAACAATCTCCCCCTTTGATTTGTTTTGTCAAAATCATTACATCTGCACAATTTGGTTAGAACAAAACATGCATTGAATGTTCATAATAACCCAAACCAAAGTGCATAAAAGGTAGCAGTGTAGAAAGAGTATCAGTTGCAACATCGGTGCAACCATCCGACAAAACAACAAAAGATAAAAGGACTTCAAAGAGTTCAAGAGTTTGCAAAAACAAAACCAATGGTGCTCCCCTTTACTTTCAACTCCTCCTCAAATCGACTTCGTTCTCCCCCTTTTTGATATAACAAATCAAGGGGTGTCGGACTGTTCCAACAGTTGGTCAAGCTTGAAGTCCATCAGAGCCTTGGACGTGATCATCTCCTCATGCGACTTGCTCAAATGCTCGACCAGGCTGTTCAAGCGTGAGAGTTCCACGTGGACACCCTCAAGACTGGCAGATGCATCTGGTAAAGAGTCGGCGCCCTTCTTGGAGGTACTTCAGTTGCAACTAGGGAGGGTGGCGGCTTGTTGAGAACTTTGGTATGAGCCCACATGGGTTGGACATGTGAGAGCTAACAGAATCCTGTATATTAGTGACGGAAAACCAAGAGAAAGATGCAAGTTAGGAAATGCCTCTCGATAGATACACTCAAAAACTAGTTTATCCAGATCAATCGCAACTCCAGTACCGATACAGAACAGAACACTTGCAACATCGGCACTTATGGTGGAAGTTTGTGTGCACGACATCCAGTGACAGACAAGAATGCGAAATAAAATATTGTACATGTTGGTGAGATCACTGGTGGTAAGAGAACCAGAGGGCTAAGATCTAACCAGTCTGCCCATGAGCTCACGTGCAACCTTGTCCATGTTGCACTCCAGTCGCAACTCGAACAGATCACATGTGTCTACTTCAGGGACACCCACAGTAGTGGAGAGAATTTCAGGAGTAATGGTGCATATGTGTTTCCGCACATACACCACGTGGCACTGGAGAGAACCTTCAGCGTCCAATTGGGTAGTCCTGCACCAGTAACTTACCATAGCTACCTACCCGTTGAGATGCAACTGGCCAGCTGCGTTTCTCCAGTGATTCGAGAATCTCGGTCTTGGCATAGGATTTTTCTTCCAGAGGACACTCCTCAACAATTGGGCATTTCAAATACCCAAAAAAACATGCGCAGGCCTCAGGAGTGTAAAAACGATTAGAATAAGTACGTGCGTCTTTGAGAGTTGTGGAGGCAGGTGCAACATCAGGCATAGTGATTGGGTCTATGGCAACAGGAGAGGTGGCCTTTTTAGACATGGGAGAGGGCCGATATTTGTTTGCTGACGGTTCGACATTTGTGTCGAATTTTTGGACCTCATCCTTACCAGAGTCCATCTCGGAGGCAGATTTCTCAGAGATTTTGTGCAGTCGCCTTCCCCGGATCGGTTTTTGAGCACGTACCTTAGTGCGATTTCTAGTTGCAACACCAGGCGCAACAGTGGCAGGTGGGGCAGGGGTATCCTCCAGATCGTCTTCTAATTTGGCCAGAGCGGTGGAGGTTTTGCGCACCTTGGCCTTCCTTTTGGCCTGAGCGGAGGCCTTTGAAGACGACGGGGCCAGAGACTGAGCAAGAGTAGGATTTGGGGATGGATGATCCTCCTCAGGTGGAGGGATGAAATCATCGTCGCCATCGGAATTCATGGGGGAAGGTGGATCGGCTACCAGAATCGTTTGGAGAGGCTCAATATTGATAGCCTCATCAGCGTTGGAATGCATAGCAACATGTTTCTTGGATGAAGCGCCCATCTGGAGAGAGAAACTTGCAAGAGAGATGAGATGTGAAAGAGAGTAAAGACTGATGAGAGATGAGATGATGAGTGGCAATATAACTAGCAATAAATAGAACAACTCAACCCTAGAGTTTTAGGAGGGGAAATTTCCTACCAAAACTCAATCTCTTATGTTAATCCAATCCAATCTTTCCTAATAAACAAGGATCGTGAGATATGTATACAAGAGAGAAAAAGATAAACAAAAATCTAGTTGAGATAGTCATAAGGTAACGCCATCTTATCTTAACAAGCATTAAACAAAATCTCCTAATATCACATGAAAGGAAACACAATCGAGGGGTAATTAGGATCCCACAAATTACGTAGAATTGAATCCAACGACAAAGAGTCCCAAGGAAATAAATTAGCCAAAGATAATTTATAATTCCATCAAGAAACCGAGTCCAAAGAGAAACCGATATCACAAAATCTCCTCAGTTGCAACTTGATACACGCAATTGGTAGCTTTCACACTAACACATTTGTGCACAAGGTAGCTCTTTTCAATGAGTAAACGCGTGGGATGTGAATTGATAGCTTTCACACTTGTGTCTTGTAGGTCAGGTAGCTTTTTCCAGTTGCCACTGAAGGCTTGTGTGACTGGGAAAAGAAAATTCACCTTTCGGTGTTTGCCTCATTTATTTTTATGAGACATTCGCTGTTTTTGCACCCTTTTGAATATGTGTCAACAATGGTATACTGAGGAGAAAAAAATGTACCAAATCAAAACAAGGGACGATAAATTATTGGTGGAATAAATAATTAAGTCCAGATAAGTCACCCTGGGTTGCAAAAGTGTCCATGTTGTAATTCACATAAGGCAAAGGCCTAACGACTTACGAAGGTGCTCAAATCGTGTAACATCGAGAGCATTTGTAAAGATGTCTGCAAGTTGAAGGTCAGTACATACATGATGTAACTCAACAGTCTTGGCTTCTACCAATTCTCTAATGTAGTGATATCTTATGTCAATATGCTTGGTGCGTGAGTGTTGGACTGGATTTTTAGATATGTTAATTGCACTGGTATTATCACAATAAAGAAGACTTTCATTTTGAGAAATACCATAGTCTTGCAACATTTATTCCATCCAAACTAAATGGGTGCACCAGCTACATACATCAATATATTTAGTCTCTGTTGTAGAAAGAGTTATAGAATGTTGTTTCTTACTGAACAATGAGACGAGCTTGGCTCCAATATAGAAACATCCTCCCGTCGTACTCTTCCAATCGTAGGCACATCCAACCCAATCGGCATCACTGTAACCTACAAGAGAGAGGTTATCGTTAAAGTTGTAACTGAGACCAAAGTCAGGTGTACCATAAATATAACGAATGATCCTTTTAACGGCTTTAAGATGCAACTCCTTTGTGTCAGCCTGATAGCATGTACACACCCCAACACTGAAACATATGTCAGGACGACTAGTAGTGAGGTAAAACAAGCTTCCTATCATGCTTCTGTAGAGGCTCGGATCCACCGAGTTGCAACTATTTTATGTCCTTGAACACCGCAGTGGTGGCAAGTTGGAACAAACCGCCCTCTTTGATGTCTGTCAAAAGGAACAGAGTTAGAAACATGTATATGTGAGTTGCAACATAGGATATGCCTGACCCTGAGGCAGTTGGATCTGGGAATAGTCAAGCGGAATTTCCACTCCCTTAGGTGTCCATTTCTTTTTTGATATAGTGATTTTAGTATCTCCAAGAGACTTTGAGTTGACATGATCGACATAACCAACTCCTGTTTTCCCAGTTGGAACTTTTTGAGTGTCCAAAACTTTTTCTAGATTGTCAGTACCTGGTGCGAGTAATCTCACATTCTTCATTATGGCATCCAACTCCTTTTGAGTAAGATCACACACATCTTCTAATGCCTTGTGCCTTGAGGGTTGTATCTAGGTCAGCAGAGAGAAGATCTCTTTCCCTAGTAAGTGAGAGAACTTTCCTTTCAAGCTCCATGATTTTGTTGTTCATTTTGACTGGGCTTTCAAACGTTGAAACTATTTTGAGTTGTGCCTCAATTTTATAACTTTTCTTGTAGATGGCATCAATATTCGCCAATAGATCTAGATCATCACTATCAAGTGAGTCGCAATTGGATTCTGTCAGGTTATGGATTGCAGCAGCCATGTTGACTCTGGTGAACGGAATGAAGGATTAATGCAAGATCAACAACTTCTTCCATGTCTTCCTCGCTATCTTCTAATTCTTCATCGCTCCATGCGAGTAGAGCTCTATTCTTGTTTTTCTCAATAAGGTTCGCACCGTTTGCTCTTATGTGTCCAAATCTTTGGCATACCCTGCATTGAATACCTTTCCAAACCTTTTGTTGTCAAGTATATTAGTAGCAGAAGGCTTTATAAAATTATCAGAGGGACTTGCAACAGGACTAGAAGAGTTACCTTTACTCGAGTGTTTGTTCATTTTATTGAACCTTTTTGTGAGGAGCTAGTGATTGGACCAAGTCGGTGTTGGGACTGCTCTGAGGGAGATTTGCGTGTAGTGCCACTTCTTTGGCAATGGTGTCTCATTCTCTCTTGAGCTTCATTTTCCATGCGGTATGGAACCCCATGAGGTCAGCAAGGGGTAGAGTGTTAATGTCATTTGCTTCTTCAATTGCTCAGACCTTCATTGCAAATCTTCCTGGAAGGGACACCAGGAGCTTTAGCACACTTCTGGATTTTGGGAAGTCAGCCCCAAGAATGGCGGCTTCACTTGCCAGGTGTTTGAGATTGGAGTGGAACTATGCAATTGTATCAGTTTCTTCCATGCGCACAAAATTGAATCGGTCATTTAGCAGTTGCAACTTGGACGCCCGAACTTTTGCATTTCCCTGGTGACCATTCTCAATAGCCTGCCAAGCATCTCTTGCAATTTCATAGTTAGAAATACTCTTATATTGGTCATAATCAATTGCAACTAAGATAATATTTAAAGTAGTAGAGTTATAATTTGCAAGAAGTTCCTTTGCATCGGTCCATTCCAGTTCGGATTTGACTCTTCCCTGGTCATCTGTTGGGGGACTCCACCTTTTCAGAATGCTTTTCCACGCCTTCTGATCCTGCTGGTTGATGAAGTTTTGCATGCGATTCTTTCAGTAGGAGTAGTTGGTTGCAGTCAGCATTGATGGATTTATGGTCGACATACCTTCCCTCATTTCCTCCATAAGAAAAAAAATTAAACAAAACGAAGATCTTTAAACCCAAAATCAACACTATAGAATATAGTGACCCGCTCTTTATGCCAATTGAAAGATCTTAGATCTATATTACTCAAATTTGAATACATTTGCATATGACTGTAGTTGCAACTGTACTCGTAAGTAAGACAGATGACAGTTCCTTAACATTTAAAAGTTGTTTTACTGTTGCAATTGTTAAAAGATAGTTAAACATAAAGCGATAAAGAACACAAAGGTTTTTACGTGGTTTGGTCCAAATGGTCCTAGTCCACGGGGTTTGCACCCAAATGTTGACTCAAACAGTACCCTACTTAAGAATTACAATGAAGGATTTATATCAACCCAAACCTTAGTATCCCTCTAAATTTGCAATTGTAATACCTAACCTTTAACTATTTTTGGTGTACTCGATTGAGTCGAAGAACACATCAAGATACTCCAAAGTTCCTTTGACTTGATGCTCTTCACTAAAAGACTTTGACTCCATACAGGACTGAAATCACAAATTATCTTTTTCAAATTGTTCTTCAATTGTGTCGAGTCTTCTCCTTATATAGGCATGAGCATAATCTTCAGCATATCTTCAGTTGCAATCCTCGGAATATCTTCTTTCTCTATGTGATAAGCATGCCGAGAATCCAGTTGCAATCCAAACAGATCTTCTTGCCTTATCCGAAAGATTCTGCATGATCGTCAAAGATATCCAACCAACATGCCTAATAATATGTCTAAGTACATAGATATGAGATAACGTTAATATCATGCAAGTTAATCTTTTTAGGATAGAATGATATCTAACAAAGATAAGGTAATAAAATTAAGATAATTACCATCTAAGATTAACTTAACCTAATGATTTAAAAACAAAACAATATCAATTTAAATCCTAGTTGGGCCGAGTCGTAATGAGCCCTTATTCACGAGACATCGGCCCTAACAACCACCAATATCAGCAGCCTCACCATCAAGAGTATCCTTATCATCATTAACCAAACCAACAGCCTTATAGTCATCATCCTCATACTCAGACGCATACATCGACGCAGTCGAACAACTATGAGCAAATGGATCATGTGCGCGGGGCGAGAGTGGGGGCGGGGGAGTCGTCATGGAACTCATGTAGGCTCTACGGGTGCTTCAATGAATCTAGTAAGAAGCGGAGTAGGATGAGTACTTATCGCCTCGATGATGTGCCGTGTCAAGCTCTGAGTGTAATGTAGTAGGACGTCAACTCTATGATTATTAGTGGTCTTAAGACGACGGTTCTTTGACTCCAAGCTTTCAATATAGCCCTGTGTCAAGTCCAACACCTTTCTCGATTGGATACCAAAAGTATCTGGAGATGATTTCGAAGGCAAGCTCACACCCTTCCGCTTCTTCACTCCTCCAGATGCTCTTTCCCACAACACGAAATCCATGAAGGGACATTTAGTCCGATCCGCTGCATACCTCTCTATCATCAAGGCTATGTAGGTCTCCTGTTCATTTTATTAATAATTAGTATATAAATAATAATACATAAGTCAATATAGAAATTGGTAGATAAATTACAAGTAAAAATTAAAAATACTTACGTAGATAGCCCTATAATGTGGGGTCTAACCAAAGGCAGAGACGTCGAGCTTCAGGCGGCATATCATTCGGCATATGTGTATGCTAAAAATCGTATGCCTCATCGTGTCGAGGTGGGGGTCTTCCGAAGCAGGTTTATGTGCATCTACATATTACAATAAAAAATATGTTAACCTTTATAAATTTAAGAAATTTATGCGTTAATGACCAAATTAATGAAGACACACCATCCTACGACGGATCTCCGTGTAGCTGATGGACCCCTTATCATGAGTGGTACGTGCACGAGGGCGTTGTTGAGGGGTCTCCCCCTCATGTTCTTCTGTGCTCTCTCAGATCGCTGTCTTTGGTCATCTCACTCCCAATGCTGTACAAAAGCCCTCTCCAACTTGTAGTTCATCCACCCAGTCTTCAGACGACCCGCCCACTTCGAATCATCCTTCCTCACATGGTAATTCGTCTTCACTTTGTGTACCACCTCATTATACCTCTTTCTAGCCTTCTCCCCGTAGTCTATAAATACCTTACCTCAATCATCTGAATATTGTATGTAGACTGCAAATAATTAAGGTTATTTTTTGTATTTACAGACTTGGTTTTAAAATATTAAATACACTCCGTTAAATAAAATACTCATATATATATATATATATATATATATAATAACTTCTCACCGTAAATCTAATTCACATCTGGTCTCTAATCGTCTGCTCAAGATCACTATATGTGAGAGCACATGTCATCATAAAGCTTCTAATGATCTCTATAATTGTCCTCAAAATCCCGCGCCCATCCACAAAAAGTCCATGCTCATCCAAAGAAATGGGACGACGACCTCTAGGGTCAGGTGGTACTAGGACTCCTCTAGATGGCCTCCTACCACAACGCTCCCGCATGCCTGTAGATGATCCTGCTCTGGCGGACTCTGTCGATCTACTACTCGGTCCAACTCATGTGGACTCAGCAAATTGTGGGCCATGTACACTATAACTCGATCTGAATGATGTACGAGACATCGATCCTACATTCTAATAATTTAATCAGTGTCAAACGACTGCCTCTGATGGAGTACCTCCATCCACCCTGGAGCCCACCAATTTGGGCCTGGATAGGTGGCTCGATGGATCACGAAGCTGAGAAGTGGCAGAGGCCTTGACCTCGACACGATCGGGCGGTGTAGTACCTGAATGAACTATTCAGAGGCGAGGGCCGACACTCCGTCCGCCACCACGCCTTCTTGATAAGAGGAGAATTATAGTGAATCAAGTACTTGATTTCTTAGACTTTTGTACATGTTTTAAAAAAATGTTACATGTTTTATTGTCATTTCATTGTTTTTGCAGTTTGAGTGGGAAAAAATTGACACTAGTCCTTTATTGTGTCATTGTTACAAGTTTCATCCTTTATTGTGCTCTTGTTTTTTTTTTTGGTTCTTTATTGTGTATTTCGTTACAATTTTGGTCCTCCGAGAGAAATCTAAGCGGAAAATGTCACGCGAGAGCACGTGTCGTCCAATTTTTTATTTTTGAATTCACGCGTGCAAATTCACTTGTAAGAACGCCGATTTCAGATTTTCAATTTTTTTATTTTAAATTCTGACCAATCCAAGCCGGCCAACTCCGGCAAATCTGGCGGGATGGGTCAGAATTTAAAATAAAATAAAAAATCAAAAAAATATAAACCGACATTCCAATGTGCGAATTTGCACGTGGGAATTTAAAAAATTGAATTTTGGCCGCTACGTGCTTCCACGTGATATTTTTGTCTTAGATTTCTTCTGGAGGACTAAAACCGTAACGAAATACACATTAAAGGACCAAAAAAAACACAAACACAATAAATGACTAAAACTGTAACTATGATACAATAAATGACCAATTTTGATTTTTTCCCCAGTTTGAGACGAGTCGGAGTAAAAGGATGCGTTTATGGAGGATTTGGCACTTTTTAGTAACAAAGGGGAATATAGCTACGTCGCTACCAACCGCGCTACTAAAGAAACCACGAAACAGAATGCAAGGAGAGTAAGAGGGCGAATGCGCAAGGAATTTGAAGAAACAAGGTGTCGCGCGATGAGAAGAAATTTTGGGCTAACGTTAGAAACCCTAAAAAGAAGCCCATGACGAAGAAAAACTATACAAAAGAGGCTACATTCAGCAGCCAGAGTACCGACTCTCATAGAACAAATCACCACTAAAAAGAGTTAGAAAGCATTCTCGAGTTAGAGAAGAGCGGAAATTCTACCGTTCGTAGCACCACAGTCGTAGTTGAAGTAGAAAGGTGAACCCAATGAGTCGGCAATCTGAGTAGAGGAAAACAACAAGGAGATCGGTAGTTTAATCTTTTATTTTTCTTACTTGAATAATCTATGATGAATTGTTGTGATTTGATTATGACTATGAGTAGCTAATCCTCCCAGTATCTGAGGAATGATGTAGTTGATCTCACATGGAAGTGCCTTGAACCTATGTTTTGATTATGTTTATTTATGACATTATTTTGTTGAATATTATTTGTTGCTTATGCTACTTGCCTTATTTGATGCACAAGTTTCTCTAATTGTAAAGTAGTGACATTGAATAACCTTGTATTATGTTGAATTATGCATAGGCGATTGTTTAACACAACACTAGCATAGTAGATCATGTAAATAAATCTTTAGACTCTTGATCATTAGTGTGTTCATGGAATCTAGATCGTAATTGGTAACTCTAATTCACTTATAAAACACAACATGGATCCTATGACATGGTGAACTTCTGGTGAGGAAAAAATGCTCAACGACATGACATCATTAGGGATTAGAGGGTTCTTTAGTACATCAAAATGTGACTAATTTTCGACATGACTAATTTTCTACATCAACTAGTCTTGCATACGAGTCATTAATATATTGTATATGAAGTACATGCATCCAAGATTAATGAAACCCATCTCTTTGAGTTACAACTTTAGATAGAAATCAATCAACCAATCAATCAATTAAATTATGTTCTAGTTATTTAGATGGCTTAGTCTTAGTTCTTTAGAATTACCTCCAACTGCAATCTCTAGTTAGTTAATTACATTTAAGCATTCTAGTTCAGATATCTAGTTATTAGTTAGTTAATCAAGAAATAGTTCATAGTCTTAGTTTAATTCTTCAACGATAAAATCAAAATAATAAAAAAAATGCTTAAATGCGTGTTCAACAATATTATCGCTAAATCACAAACATCTAGTCTCTTGGGATTCGATACTTGGGCCGTAATCTTACTTTCTATTTTATTTTTACTTGATTCATGCACTTGCGATATCGTGGGACTTAGCAGTAATAACTTTTTGCTGAAATTTATCCTATTCAATTACACCTAATCAAAGCCCCATCACCCCTCTTCGAGATGTGGTCATCGCTAGACGAACGTGACGAGCGTGGATGATTGTCTGACATGTCATCGACTACACACTACGTACTAAGTCAAAATTTCTAAGTTAGATTATTTCAAAATATAAAGATGATCTAGAATTTAATCATTACTAAGTTATATAGATTTCTAAAGGCATGGGCGATGTTGTAAAAACTAACTGTTCTAGAAGATCTAACAAGAATTCCTAAGGGCATACATATAACTTTTAATCCAACTAACTAAGCTTATATATATATATATTAACAATATAAAACAAACAATTCTAATATAAATCATTATTAAAATTAAGTACATATAAGACATGCATAAATAAAAGAATAACATTAAACCATACAAATTTAAGTTAGAAAAAATCTATTATAGATACGAAATTGCATAGATTCCCTAAAGAGAGATTCCTAAAAGTATAATGATTTCTAGGTTAAAGGAATTCCCTTAACGCATCATGATTTCTAACAATTCTACAATATCTAATAATACCTAAAGACATAAACAATATTTAAATGCTAAACTAAGAATTTACATATAAAATTACTATTAAAATATTAGCTATAAAACATAAATCGAAAAAAGGAAAAAAATTACAAATACAGGGTTTGCTACGAAAATCCTGTGATAAAAAAAGAGGGGGCAGTCGCAAGGAGGGAGAAGAGAAAGACGATATGTGTGTAAAGTAAGAGAATAAGCGTGATGTATTTATAGATTACCTCCCCTAGTAGCGACCACATTGCGGTCGCTACCTTCGACCCAACTAGGCCAAAAATTGAGTGTCGCCCTAATTCCAGTAGCGATCGCAATTGCTGTCGCTATTGGGGTTGGCAGGAAATGGTCTCGCAAAACGATTGCGACTGCATTGCGGTCGCAACAGGTTGCAAAACCTTAGGACCTCATTGTGGCCGCCCTTTTTTCGTTTGGAAAAGGGCGGCAATTCTTGTAGTGTTAGTGATAACATAAGGATAGTTTATTTCATCTACCTAAAAGTACACTTGGCTATCATGTAGGCGAAATAAAAGCATGAGCATGATTTTGCTAATTAAAACACTACACAGGGTAAATTTGTAACTATAGATAAATAGGGGTAGTTTATTTTATCTACCTAAGAGTACACTTGGCAGTTGTGTAGGCGAAAAACTAGGTTGGGTTTTAGTTAGGCATTTGCTGCTAATTTTCGAAAAGATGCAAAATGATTTTTCGAAAAGATATTGGATAAAGTCAAAAACACAAAACATAATGGGCAAATTTAACAATTCTGCTAATTTAGTAACATTATAAACATTATATTAATTAAGAAAAATATACCAAAGTAACATAAAAAAAACATTATACATTCACTAGCCAAATGTTAGATAGGCAAAAGTGAAAATAAATTATATACAATTGCTAATAACATGGTGCAATCAATAACTATTGCATGTTACTATATTATCTATGTCGTAGGTACTAATGTTTTAATTGCTCCATCCCAACTGTGTGTGCATTAACACTTTCACCAAAATTTAGCGCACCTATCCACCAACAATTGCATGAAATAATGATTCTTTTATCAAAATGAATAACAGTAGCATCGCACCAAACGAACAAAATAATATAATAAATGGCTAAGAAAATAAAACACAAGTAACGTAACCAAAACAAGAAATAGATAACCTCAACCGACAGTGAATCGAAAGGTCGAGAACCATTTATTACGAATCATGCAAAAACCTCAAAATGGAGCAGGAGCCCAACATTGCCAAATAGACCGACATTTGACGATTATGTTGTCGTGTGCGCGAGCGCCAGATCGCACTAATTCGATGGATTTTGGCCCAAGATTTGCACTCCCCCTCTGCTCACGTAGGAGAGGAAGGAGCCACTAGGCAACACATTTTTATAATGCTAAGAATGCATTCTCATAGATAAATCTCAAAAAGAAGTGTTCTTCTTCCAATGTGGAATATCCACTTTTTCCAATATTTTCAGTTTTTAACTATTTTTCCCAATATTTTCAGTTTTATGTAGCCAACTTTGAGTGTCAATTTCTCATTCACCCATGTACCATTTTGAGCGTGTAAGGTACTGTTTCGAAGCTCTCACATAGGAGAGTATGTTCCCATCTTAAACTCGTCTCGTCAAAACAACAAGTGAGATCCACTCAAAGCCTGACCCAGGGTGAGTTGTACAAACCCATTTTATTTTACTCAATTTTCCAACATGAAAATATTCCCAACCACCACCCTATACCTCTTGTAAATTTCAACAATATTAATCCTACATCAACCAACCTACCAAACCATTTCTTTACAGTTGCATGAAATAATTACACTTTTATCTAAATGGATGGTACACTACAAGGTTGCAGGGTCTTTTGCAACCGCAAAAGGCCCAAATCCGGTTGCAGATAGTCATTTGCAATCGCGATGCGGTTGCAGATGACGAGGTCTCGTAAAGCCTCGGTTACTTGTCATCCGCGACCGCATCGCGGTTGCAGATGATCATCTGCGACCAGAAAATCAGCAACTACATCGCGGTTGCAGATTTTTACAACCGCGATGCAGTTGCAGTTTCTTATTGGACAATTGCAACCGCCTCGCGGAATTGTTCTTGGAGTTTTTGCAACCGCATGGCGGTTGCAGAAAGTCCAATAGCCATCTGCAACCGCAATGCGGTTGCAGAAAGTCCAATAAGCATCTGCAACCGCAACATGGTTGCAGAAAACATTCATACCATTTGCAACTGCGTTGCGGTCGAAAATGACCTGCGAACGAAAATAAAAAAAACCAATAATATTCCGATTATTTACCAAAATATTATTGGTTTTTGTTAAAATTACAAATAGATAATGGCAGCAAATCGATATAGTGAATATACAAGAACTAATGTGATTAAATAACGAAAAAAAATGAATAAAATGAAATGAAAAATGATAAAAGGTTGAACAAAAAAACATAAAGAAGAAGAGAAATAAAAAAGCAAAAAATGAAGTGTTAGGAGTTATTTGTTTTGGATTTGAAAAAGAAAAGAAGATAAGTGTTGGTGTTTTTATTTTTTTTTATTTTTTGGATTTGGAAAAGAAAAGAAGAGAAATGTTGGGTTGTTTTTCATTTTTTGGATTTGGAAAAAGAAGAGAAGTGTTGGTGATTTTTTGGATCTGGAAAAAGAAGAGAAGTGTTGGTGATTTTTTGGATTTAGAAAAAGAAGTGAAGTATTAGTGATATTTTGGATTTGGAAAAAGAAGAGAAGTGTTGGTGATTTTTTGAATTTGGAAAAAGAAGAGAAGTGTTGGTGGGTATATATAGAAAATGGGGTGAAGATTTGAATTTTCGCGAAAATTCAAATTTCCCCCTAACCCGCCCAAATTTTGAACAAATTGCAACTGCAAAGCGGTTCCTGAAAGTTTTAAAAATTTAAAATAATAGTATCTGCAACTGCAATCCGGTTGCAGAAAGTATGAACACTTTCTGGGACCGCGACGCGGTTGCGAAAAGTATGAATATTTTCAGCAATCGCATTGCGGTTGTAAATACTAGCTTTTGCAACCGCTTTGCGGTCCCAATAGTCTCTTTCTGCAACCGCACTGCGGTTGCAAAAAATATTCATACAGGAAAATCGCAATTTTATGGGACTTTCTCAATGCGTTTCTGATTTTTAACAACAAACTTCAATACTACATGTGATATAAACTAATAAATGGTTACAAAACAAGTAATTGAGGAATGAAAGAGTAGATTGAATGTGAAATGATCGAAGGAGTTATTAGACCATGAATATATTGTATGTTCTATTTACTACTCATCATCATATTTCTTCTTGTTATTATGATTTGTTTCACTAATAATATGATTAATTGGTTGAATTAGTAGATAAATTTTTCACAGTACGTTTATTTCTATATGTATCTAGGGATGATATTTTTATATATATATATATATATATGTGTATACGAACGTTATCATTTGAAATCATAGATATCACGGCTTATCCCACATATATAACGCTTGAAATTGTTATGAGAATTGTAATTATGGTTGTTTTTACCATTATTAGGATAGTTATCAACCAAAATAACAATGTGGCACCTCAAATCATAAAAACAAAAACGGCATTTTGAAAGAATGAATGTTTTCAGCAACCGCATTGCCGTTGCAAATAGTAACAGTTAGAATTCCGCAATCGCCTTGCGGTTGCAGAAACTAATGTATACTAGTTTTTGCAACCGCAAGGCGGTTTCTGCAACCTGCTGTGGGTGGTGTCCTCTGTGCTCCGCTAGACTCGACAGATGGCGGTCGATGGACTCCGGTCGACTCTGATGATCGTGGTCGATGGGCTCCGGTCGACTCTGATGATCGTGGTCGATGGGCTCCGGTCGACTCTGATGATCGTGGTCTAACCCCAGATGCAGACGATGGACGGTGGGTTGGGTGCACTACATCTGCAAGAGGGGACTCGTCATCGTCATACGTAAGCAAGCATGGTACGGCAGGAGACAGCGGCGGTAAGGATGTCTCGGCTGGACCACTAGTTGTAGGACCACGACCCGAGTGGACAATACGCACCATCGGCCTACAACTACCTCGACCACTCTCGGCGCTACGGCCTCCAGGTCCGCTACCCTGACTATCTGCACTACGGCCTCCAAGTCCACTACCTCGACCACGACCACGACCAACTCCTGAAGGAGGGACACCACGAGACGTACGTGGCCGGCACGAAGGATCGTCTGACATGATGTACTAACAAACTAAAGACAAATTTCTAAGTTAGATTTACTAAAAGTATTTATCCTTACTAGGTTATGAAGTTTTCCTAAAAATAACATTACATCTAAGTTACAAAGGTAAACTAACGTAATAAAGATTTCCTAAAAGTATTTATCGTTACTAAGTTATGAAATTTTCCTAAAAATAACATTACGTCTAAGTTACAAAGGTAAACTAAAGTAATATAGATTTTCTAAAAGTATTTATCGATACTAAGTAATCAATTCAATTAAACTAAACTAACTCTTTAATTAACATCTAAACTAACATTTAGCAATTAAACAATCTAAACTAACAATTAAAACAGAAAAAGTAACAATTAAACAAATAAACTAACAATTAAACATATAATCGAGAAATAATCAAATAAACTAACAATTAAACATAAAATTGAGAAATAATCGAAAAAAAACCAACAATTAAACATAAAATCGAGAAATTATCGAAACAAACTAACAATTTTCCGACGAAGCTACGAGCGGCGGTGGAGGAGTGAAGTGACGAACGCACGGTGCGAGAAGGACGCAGAACACGAATTTTACCAAATCGGGTTCGGGTTCGGATTCGGGATGGGTCGGGTCGGGGATGATGATGGCAGATGGGGAGGAGGCTCGCGGTGGCGGTGGAGGTGGAGGGTCGGGCCGAAGATGGTGGTGGCGGGTGGGGAGGAGGCTCGTGGTGGCGGTGGAGGGTGGGGAAGGAGGTGGCGCTGGCGGTGGAGGGTAAGGAAGGAGGTGGCGCTGGCGGGTGGAGATGTGGACGTCGCAGTGGTGGTGGAGGATGGGGAAGAAGGTGGAAGTGGCGGGTGGAGTAGATGCGCGTCGCGGTGGTGGTGGTGGCGATGGAGGAGTAGGTGGAGGAGCTCACGGCGGCGCGGTGGTAGCGGGGATGGTGACGGCTGCTATGGAGGTGGAGGAACCGAATCGCGGTTCCAAATGATTGAGGAGGAGAGAAGAAGAAGAGAATGAAATCAGTTTTTTTTTTTTAATAAAACAAAAATCAAGGACCGCGACGCGGTCCCTGAAAGTCTCCCTCGTGGTAGCGAGGGAGGCGCCCAGAATTAGGGCTTACAAGCCCTAATTCTGGGCTGAACTTTTGGCCCAAAATGGGCCAAAAGTTCTGACCCATTCGCTGGGAAAGCCCAGCAAATGGGCTGGGCGACATTCAGGGACCGCATTGCGGTCCCTGAATGTATTTGCAACCGCATTGCGGTTGCAGATTCCGGTCCCTAAAGGCATTTGCAACCGCATTGCGGTTGCAAATACTAGCAACCGCAATGCGGATGCAGATTCTCGGTCTCAAAAGACCCGGAAATCTTGTAGTGGTAGTATTCCCAACCCCCACCCTCTTTCAAATATTAACAATATTAATCCTAAATCAACCAACCCACCAAACCATTTACTTTCAGTATTACTCAACAATCATGGCACTCAGGTCTTGCTCTCTCTTCGTCTTTTCTGTTCTCTTAATTTTGGTGACATCAATTTCTTGTGAAACCAGCACGAAACTTGGTGTAGCGGATTCTCGTAGTTGGGTACCGATCGATGACTTAAACGACACGTACGTGGTAGAGGTTGCAAAATTTGCGGTGGCAGAGTTCAACAAAAAGGTTAAGAAGCCACTGGTGTTTCAAAACCTTGTATATGGTTATCAACAGGTGGACGTAGCCAGAAATTATCGATTTATAATCACCGCAAAGGAAGGCACCGCCACCCATCTTTATGCAACAGAACTGAAGCAGAATATACTTCTCCTCACATATGTACTCTCATTATTCACTATAGTAGTATAATGTTGCTTGAAGAAGCCTGGTAGGGTGTTTTGTGGTGCGCGCTATACCAGGTCGGATCAAAAGGAATTAATTAATTAAGGTTCCAGTTTGTAAAATGAAGTAAAAATGTTGATTTACAATATGTGTTCCCGATGATACCATAAAAACTAAATCATCACCCAAGCTTTTAATAAAAAAATTTAACTAACTCTAGTTATCCCAGCTTTAAAAACAAATACCAACTCATCTTAATTACGTCCCAGCACTACTACATATAACAAAAATTAAATGAATCTATTTTAAAGGTCTAATTGCAGTTTTGGACAAATTACTTGACCGTATAAATTTAAGTTTTAAAGCTTTATGAACTTTTTGTTGCTAACAATAGAAATGCGGTTTTCATTGGTGATAATTAAATTACTTAGTTGGGACAAGTTAGTTGACTCTGATACATTTAAATATTAAAATTTAGGGAAAATAATTGAATGAAACATATATATATACACACACACATATATATATATATATATATATATATTGTTTGATATTTAATTAGTGTGTAGCAAACCGGTCAAGTTTTAATTAGGGGTTGTGCAATTTTATTTGCATCCTCTATCCTCCTTATGATATCTCACTTGTGTTACATTAAGCATTCACCTTTTATTTATGTGCTTCATCGTATCATGATCCTCAAATCGTAACGAATTAAAAGTTAATGCTTATGGGTACACAAAATAGGACACCAAAAGTGGAATAGAGATTCTCTCCGATTTTATCTATGTTAAGGGAGTGTCGTACCTACTCAAGTGGTGTTACCCATGGCGTGTTGGGTATGTAAAAGGAAATCCACACTTGTTGATCCCAAGCCCACTAGCTTAGATGGTTTTGGTGTTGTGCATGGGAAAAGGGCTAAAGACACTTAGAGCACGTTTGGTTGCAATATGACCTATTAGCCATTTTCGTATTAGCACCTCTTATGATCCTTATTATTCAAGATTATAACAATTTTGGTTGGTAATAATGTACTCATCTATCACTTGTGGGCCACAAGCTATACTCTTCTTTGGTTGCAATTGTACTCACCCATTTTAACTAAAATTCTAACCAAAAGTCTATTTTACCCTTTATCATCTCCCTGAACCAATTCGTAATTTTTATTTGTTTATATCTTTTTTCTACTACATTCCCAGCGTTTTCCATAAATCTTATGGAGTTTCATGTATTATTCATTTGCTTTACCTCTCTTGTTTCATTTTACACACACAAAACTTTATTTAACATGTTTAATTTCTCAGCAATTATACAATATTAGAAAAGTCAGCTTACTATGACATATATAATTAAGTCTTTTAATTAGGCAATTAAATAGTTAAAAACAAAAACAACACTCATTACTAGTAGCCAAACAACTAGTTTTAGCTTATCAACTGCCTTCAAAACTCAAAAATAAAAAATACTGAAATTCTATTACAAACGGATGTCAATTTTTTTGTGAAACAGAACAACACTACTTTTTGTTGAAAATTAATGGAACAGATCAAAAGCAAATTTTCTTCTATTCGGATGGTTGGTTGTATTAATCCTAACAGAACTTGTACTTAAACAACAACGTAAACTTCAAATTCGTTAAACAACAACAACATAAAATAACCACATGATTGATATTGTCATGTCGCATTAGAGAATACTTAGACTACAATACAAAAACAGTTAATAGTTCATAAAATAGAGTTCGATAGAACCCGTTGCATTCCACCATCTCTCGACGTTATCACTCCTCGTCGATGTTAATCGGCACCAATTATGTACTGTGACGCCCCATAGGGTAGACATCGAACCCCTCAATCAATGAACAAGTCCTTGAAGATTGGGTACATTCAGGTGGAAATATATGTTCCCTAATAGATTCCTAATTAAATCGAACTGTTAAAGAATGGAAATAAAGAGTAATTGGTATCCAAGTACTATACACGTATTTGATATGCGTTATACCAAATGGGATGTTAGACGAAGTAACTAACAATACCAAACACGCATATCAAGTAATTTCCATGTTTTATTGATTACATTCTAAATAATAAAAGAAAAGAACTTCATTCATCCAATATGCCACAATCTTACATGAACCTCCTAACCCAATTAATCAACCTTATGCACAAATGTTTTTCTAGGCATGCAATGTAATTTCTCGATTAGAAAGGATCTTTGCTGTGTTGTCAAGCCAAGAATTGCTATTTTCAGATGCTAAGTTGCAAATTATAGTAGCACTGATACATAAGTAATATAAATGGCATCACAAAATTTTGTCATTGCCTCACTACGGATACTACTTGCCATCCATCTCTACAATCAAATTAATTCTGACTCACTTCAAAACTAATTACCAGATATGACTTAAATGATGAGGCAATTAACAAACGCAGTTTAAAGAGCGTGGTTGCTTCAAGTCTACATATTGGTACTACGCGCTCTAGTATTTGCCTCTTATATCATCATAATCAAATCTAGCATGCATGATCAATGTGGGGTGATTCTCTATTATATATAAATAAGAGCATGCATTGAGCATTGCTCGTAACGGTGTTCAAAACCAACATTTTATACCCAAACAGTCCAACTATTCGACGTATGAATAATAACCTTATATAGACCAGCCATATACTCGAGTTTTACTCAAATAATTGGCTTCAATATTGTTTCATAGAGATTACCTACAAAATTGATTGAACCTGAATAATCATTCTTGACAGTGAATGTCCAACGCCGCCACCGAAAAGTTGCAATTAAATGCAACGAAATAAGATGCGGTTAGGGTAACTTTTAAAATAACAAAAATTTTCAACAGTCGTAACTAGTTGTCGAGTGAGGATGAATTACCTGTTCATTTCAATTCGAGAATCGGTCCTGGCAATGCACAACCGTGTGAAGAAAAAAAACAGTCAATCGCTATCTTAGCAGACCAAAACGAGTTTGTAATGTAATACGTAATAACAATTGGAAAAAAAGAATTACATCATTAAGAAGTTTACCTCACAAAACAAGCAAGGGCTGAAGTATTATTGCACGCAGTTGTTCAGAATAGGGATTTGAAAATGTGACAAATAAAATTGAGGTTTGCGAATTAGTTCAATAATCGAGTCAACCCTAATAAATAACAAGAAATCAAAATTTCCCAGTTAGAGGAATTACCTGATTATGCAGCGCAGATGTTTGCAATTGGCCTGATGAGAGCGATTTAGGGTTTACGGGGTCTTCAGATTTGGGGACACAAATTCAAATGATTTTTCTACAAGAATTTGGAATGTAATGTTGGGCAATCTTTTTAGAGTTTATGGGCTCATGTCGATTTGGGAGGGAAATGAAATGGTAGGTGACAGCAATGTTACATGGAAGAGGGTTATGTTAGAAACTTTACACGTAATTTCAGGGACATATATGTCTTTCCTGTAAGCGCCGCAATTAACTATTCAAGTCACTTTACGAAAACGATGGGGGGAGCTCCTTACTATATTCCATACTAATAACCGAGTCAGTCATATTAAGGTGGGTTGACCCTGAATTAGTAATGCACAACCAAAGCTACAAAAAGCACTATTCAACCCATATAAGGTCATATAGTGATTAACCAAACGACCCCTTAATATGCTGTTTAAATATGTTGTCTTGCATTTATTGATCAAAATTTCTGTGCGTTTTCTCGAAAAGTACAAAAAAACAATTTATTTTTGACTTTACCGATACGAAATATACATGTAGTTTCCATGATATTTATAACTACAATTTTACGAATTCTTAGAAAAATGCTGAAAAATTCTTGAAATATTATGAAACATTTCTAATTTTTAGCTAACCGAAACGTACTCCCATACTGAAATCTTCATCTATGCTTGCATTAGAAAATCAAAAGTTTCGCAATCCTTCTTGTACATAGATCACTAGTCTATCATAAATGTCACCATTTTGTTGTGTTTCTGATTTTGTTTTAAAATTAAAAGTAACTTTGTTATAAGTATACCAAAACTCGATTATACAATACTATCCATTGTGTTTTTGTTTAGCCTCAAATTAAAACAAAAATATCTTTATATATATATATATACTAGGTGACCAGCCCGTGCTCCGCACGGGCAAGTCTAATTTTTATTATTTTTTAATTATCATTATTAAATTAAATAATATTTATATTTAACACTATTTTGACATAAAACAACAATAAATCACAATGCACTTCTTCATGTGGTTATTTTTTTTTTTATGACTTTTCATTACATAACTTACTCCATTTCATTTCAATCTAAAAATAAAGAGTACCTTTTAAGCATTAGAACAATTTAGCATGTATTGGGCGTGTCAGTATTTCATTAAATGGAGTTTTCCTTCCGTAGTCAAAGCATATCTTCTTTTCTAGCAAGTAACCTTCAAATTTTGAAAAACGAGAAAACAAAGAAACATACTTAATGATGGGCTTAGAATTATGTATATATCTATTTGTAGGCCTCCACAAAAAAGAGTACAAATAAATTATATATTTGTTTACCAGTGAAATCTTATTTCCTAAATTACATAAGCAATTCATGAGAATTTTTGAAATTACTTGCTTTTCAATATTATTAATTAAACTACATCGTTAAAATATGAGCAGACCATTATAAGCATATTTATGGACAGCTGTAGGTTTTGCAACATTAATACTTATTGGTACTGCTATATACTACCATAAAACAAAAATGATACGTCATCTTATGACCACTAACTATCATTTTATGATCTTCTATTATTTTTTATCATGTCAAAGAAACTTTGTGTATTGCACATACGAATATAAATCAAAAATTACCGTCACCCATTTTCTAGATATAAAAAAAATAATTTGGGTTCCATTAGTTGCACATAAAAGATATAAGCCAAATCTTATTGTGGGACCGTCACCCATTTTTCTTGATATTCAAGGTTAAGAAAAGTGAAAAACCTCATGCTAGAGTCTTTATTGTTTTTTTTTTACCAAGAATAAGAAAACATACACTGTGGTTGGGAAGTGATTTGCAAATGAAATGAGGACAAAATAAAAATAGAAAAATTAACGTCGAAACTTTTTTGTACTCATATTATATTAGATGGATCTCAATTGATTAATACACGCGCCCCCTAAGATATTTACTATTGCAAAACAAGATGAACGATGAAATGAGTTAAATAAGAAATCTATTGAGGCAAAAATAAGAAAAAAATTTAACTTGAAGGACTATTTTACAATTTATTGTGAGGACCAAATGTAAATAATATCAAACTTTAGGGGCAATATTTAAAGAGTTAAAAATTATAAGGACTATTCTGCAATTTGTATGAGTTAAATTAGAAAGTTTTTGGGGCAAAAATAACAAAGTTTAAAAGTTGAAGGACTATTTCAAAATGTACCGCGGGCCCAAAAGTAAATAATAGCAAATTTTAGGGGCAGAATTAAAGAAATAAAAAGTAAAAGGACTATTTGGCAATTTACAACGAACCAGTAAGTGTGAGACGTAAAATTTTTGAGGCGAGATCGAAAAACGTAAAAAATAAAAGGACTGTCCTGCAATTTACGAAGGACCACTACGTAAGAAATTTTATTATTCGCAGGTCCCAACCATTAATACGTGCGGACCCTCCAGATATTTATTACTGTAAAACAAAACACAATACAATAATTAGTTAAACTTACAGGGGCAAAATCGGAACACAAAAAGTTATACGTCTACAGCCTGCTTGCGTACGTCTGCAGCTTGTTACATCCATGCTTATTATATAGTAAAGATAAAGAAAAGAAAACAAAACACAATACAGTAATTAGTTGAACTTACAGGGGTAAAATTGGAACACGAAAAGTTATACGTCTGCAGCCTACTTGCGTACGTCTGCAGCTTGTTATTACATCCATTCTTATTATATAGTAAAGATAAAGAAAAGATAAAGATAAAGATATATATATATATATATATATATATATATATATATATATATATATAGAATAAAAGTAAAAACACGCACATCCTAAATTTATTTTCTAGCTTGTCATATAAATATTGATTATACTTAATTAGAATCCTACTATAATATGGAAAGTTGTGTAAAATAATACATTTGATTGTGGCGTAATTTAGAATATATATATACACTTAAGTTAAGAAATTAATTATGTGTCGTTATGGGTCTAACTTAAATTCTTTGATACAAATGAAAAAGATTGACTATGTTGACTGTTGAATACCTAATTTTTTTTTATATTAGTATAGATATAGATTATAGTCTTTATTCTGATTTTCTTTTTAAAATAATATCAAACTTTAAAATAAAACATTTTTCTTATAGTCTTATTGTAAATAATATCAAACTTTAGGGGCAACATTTAAAGAGTTAAAAATTATAAGGACTATTATGTAATTTGTATGAGTTAAATTAGAAAGCTTTTGGGGCAAAAATAAGAAAGTTTAAAAGTTGAAGGACTATTTCATAATGTACCGCGGGTCCAAAAGTAAATAATAGCACATTTTAGGGGCAAAATTGAAGAAATAAAAAGTAAAAGGACTATTTGGCAAATTTACAACGGATCGGTAAGTGCGAGACGTAAAACTTTTGAGGCGAGATCGAAAAACGTAAAAAAATAAAAGGATTGTCCTGCAATTTGCGAAGGACCACAACGTAACAATATTTATTATTCGCGGGTCCCAACAATTAATACGTGCGGACCCTCCAGATATTTATTACTGTAAAACAAAACACAATACAGTAATTACTTGAACTTAAATGAGTAAAATCGGAACACGAAAAGTTATACGTCTGCAGCCTGCTTGCGTACGTCTGCAGCTTGTTACATCAGTTCTCAGATATTTATTACTGTAAAACAAAACACAATACAGTGATTACTTAAACTTACAGAGGCAAAATTGGAACACGAAAAGTTATACGTCTGCAGCCTGCTTGCGTACGTCTGCAGCTTGTTACATCCATTCTTATTATATAGTATGCAGCTTGTTACATCAATTCTCAAATATTTATTAATGTAAAACAAAACACAATGCATTAATTACTTGAACTTACAAGGGAAAAATCGGAGCACGAAAAGTTATACGTCTGCAGCCTGATTGCGTACGTCTGCAGCTTGTTACATCCATTCTTATTATATAGTATAAAGATATGTGTGTGTGTGTGACAACCAAAGATTATATTCTATATTGAATAGAATATATTTATACCAAAATAGTATTATATTATATAACTGAGACTAAAAATTCACTCGCCAAACGTCATTTAGATTCTCATAAGTTAGAAAAAAAGTCTTTCACCAGCCGCTAGATAATGACAATATGTAACCACTAGAGGAGATTATCGTTTTATCAATATTTTTCTTTTACCTAAGGCCCACTAGAGGAGATTATCGTTTTATCAATATTTTTCTTTTACCCAAGGCAACGCTTTCGGGCACTGGTGGAGCTATATATAGTTTTGCAAAGTGTTACCGATATCAACTTTTGTTCTTAAATGTTAATTTGTTTCTTGATAAGTTTTTGTTTGATTACAAATTAATAAAGCTAATAAGTAGGTGGGTTTTGAAAATAGTTATATAATAGATGAAGGGAAATATTTCAATAAGGGAAAAATATTGTTTTGCCCTTTATTTTATATGCTAACTTCAAGTTTTGTCCTTTAATTTTACGGGCTTAGTAAGTGCCCATTAACTCATTTGTTTAAAAAAAATGACCGACGGGCTCCGAAACTGAGTTCGGCTGATTTTTGCTTATGTGGCGTCTGACTCTCGGACGCCACGTAATAATTTTTTTCATATATATGCATATATATATACATATATATATATATATATATATATATATATATATACGCAACTTTTTTATAATCTATAATTTATAATGGTGATAAACATTATAAAAAAAAATCTAGAATCTTCATATATATGTGTATATATATATATACACACACACAACTTTTTTATAATCTACAATTTATAATGGTGATAAAAATTATAAAAAATAAAGAAAAAAGAATAATTCTAGCATCTTCATATATATATATATATATATATATATATATATATATATATACACACACAACTTTTTTATAATCTACAATTTATAATGGTGATAAAAATTATAAAAAAACAAAAAAACGAAAAATAATTCTAGCATCTTCATATATATGTATATATATATACACAATATCTACAAATTTATAATAGTTATAAAAGTTATAATAAAAAAATACATTCAAACAAAAAAAAAATTATATGATCTTCACACACACACACACACACACACACATATATATATATATATATATGTATGCAACTATTCTTTTATCTTATCCAATTTTTTTTTATATTTTTAACTATTTATAAAAATTATTTAAATTTTAAAAAACAAAAGAACAAAATACATAAAAAAAAAATTGTTCATCATCTTCCCTATCAGCTTTCGGGAGCATCTTACCTAACTACAAGGTTAGCAACCATAAGTCCCAAATGACAGACATGTGGCAAATGGACCACACTCTTTTCAACATTTGTAGAACTAGAAAAAGTGATGTACAAAACTACCCTTCTTCCTTCTTTTTACTTTCAAGAGTCCTTCTTATATAGATTTTAAAATTAACCCCACCATTTTGAAATATACTAATTTTTAGTTTACCGTAAATGAAAATAGTCCATAACGACCATATCAGGCCTAGCATGCTTCCGTATCGATAACTTAAAATATAGATTCTAAAAGTACCTCATTTTGACCGTGATATCGTCGGGTATCCCACCAGGTTTTACAAAGACCCCAACCTTCAACTACTCGGTCGCAACCGATGGTTCTGTAATGATTTCTTCAACGATAAACAGCGCAACCGTGGTTCATTTCCTACTCCGGGTGTAAGAGGTATAATTCAGAATGAATATAAAAGAACACGATGCTTCAACACACTTAGGCAAAAGCCCAAATTTTATTTATAAGTGGAAACTTATTTATTACATAACAACCATAACTCATTTAAAGAGGAGTTACATGTTTAGCTACACATAGTAGCCTTGTTTCCTACACACATACACTCAGGATTTTAAAGCATAACTAATAAAAACACTCTACTTATTATAGACTATTTAGACTTCTTCTGATTTCTAGTAAGAAAACAATGGGGAATACTTGATGCCCTTTGCTTTCTTTAGTTTGTCAATATATAGGTGAAGCCTCAGACTTCAAATGCAAACTTCAACTACATTGGACAGTGGAATCGTCACTGCTTATGTTTCCCTTCACTAAAGCTCGTGGTCCCTCCATTATCAATCTGAAATTTAGTGGAGGTGGTCCTGACCCTTATCACATTGTCAGTAAAATTTGTCCACTTTTCAGCACGCGGAACCTTTCCCTGTCCTGAGGGGCCTTCTCTGTCGTTTTCCCATTTGTCTATTTTTATTGGAAATCTCCTTCCAAAAAGTGGCTCTTTCTGATCGGGACATTTTGGACATGTACGTTCTTTCCATCGGCCGGCGTGCATCATGTTGCAAAATTTTCGGTTGGTTTCTCCTATTGTCGGAATCTCGTTTTTCCATAGCATTTGCCTTTTATTTTCAAAGATTGTTTCTACAAATCGCATGGTATTATTTGTCATGCTATTCAACATAAACAATATGTTCTCTGATTTTTGAAAGATCTTGAACGAATACTTGACTATATCTATTTCGGTAAGGCAGACCCAAAGTCTCCACGTTCTTCTGGTAGAAATATCATCCTCAAAAATTGGGGAGACTAAGACTTATACTTCTGGTGGTGGCTTGATGTAATCCATAGCCTTCATGTTGGGTCTCTGTAGCTTGATATAATGGAAGCTCGGATGGAAACTCTTTTCTGTAATTTATGGAGCTGCTGATATAAACTTTAGCTCCAAAACATCTCCTCTTTCTAGCGCAAGGTTGTTCTTTCAAGTCTCGTATACTTTCTCGTGAATCCATTCTGGAAATTTAGAAATTTCCAGAAATCCTTGTGATGTGGTAAAGACTGAAGCTATGCAGCCAAAGTCGAATCATTCTCGTACACTCTAAGGCTTTGAACCTGGTAGTATCCAAATTCTCGGATATTTCCCTGACCAATCGGCCACGGATTTTCCTGGGAGAAGTCCCATTCTCGTATATAGCATGTCCCATGTCCTCTGATACTCAATCAAAGGTGCTTTCGGCTTGTTTTTAGCAATCTTAGAAGTCCCTATTATGGGCCTAAGATTAATCTCGTCCTCTTTAATTTATGAGGTATCTTGTGATTCTTTAGGTGTTTCCATCTTTGAATCAACCTGATCATTGGCGTTTTCCTCGAAAGGATCACCAATCGGACCTATGTTGATGGAACTTGAATTTTCATCCTCAAGCGTTGTCGCTTGTAGCTCGGATTTTACCTTCGATGTGGAGGCATCTCGTAATATTGGGTCCATAATACTTTCCCAAAAACTCGTGCTACCTAACCAAGTAGGCTTCATCGCAGATTGGACCTTATTAATATCTCTTTCCTGTACATGAGCGAAAGCCTTAACATTAATTGCCAGACTATCGCTCGCCTTGCTGAGTTCCTCTAGGTTTTCCCTGTGGTGCCTCCATCTCGTTAGAATGGTATCGGCTTCATGTGCCTCCATCCCTTGTTAGAAAGTCTGCAAGAATATTTTCGTGAGATTTAATTACAAGAACATCAAAATCATAATATTGACATTCAACCTGCCATCTTAGCAATCTAGCTTTCTCAGGTTTACTTTCAATTTTATTTTTAGGAAAGCTTTGACACTCGTTTTATCAATTTTCAACGTGATTTTCTTAGCAAGTAAGAATAACGACCATTTTTTAAAAGCCTTTCGAACTGCAAAAAAATCCTTCTCGTTGATATGCCATCTTGCTGCTTTATTGTCAGCGTCCGCTGCAATATCTGCTAGGGACTTCTCCTTTTGGTTCAACCTTCGTTAGAACCACCCCCCACCAATGATCGCTTGCATCTGTATAGAGTACCAGATCATCCTCGTCATTAGGTATGGCAAGTTTGGGAAGGTTCTGACAGATGGCTTTAAGCCGCTGCACCGTTCCCTTGTGCTCTTTCGTCCATCGAAACTCTGCATCTTTCTTAAGCAATGGACTAAAAACTTTTCTGTAACTTGCCAGGTTGTTAATAAACATTCCCACAAAATCAACCAACCCCATAAAACTCTGGAGTTGTTTGATGGTTTTGAGATCATCAGGAAAATCGCGTACCTTTTCAACCAAATGGTTTTGAAGGATGATCCTTGATTCATCAATCTCTATTCCAAGGAATTCAATCTTCCATGTAAGAATCACCGCCTTCTTTTCAGATAGAACCAATCCCTCCTTGTGACAAACATCTGAAAATATTTCCAGATGTCTAATATGCTCTTTGATGTTTCTTGAGGCGATGATGATGTCATCGACATACACGGACATGAATCTGAAAAAAATCCTTGAAGAGATTATCCATTTTCTTCTGATATATCTGGGGTGCATTAGTCAATCCCATTGGCATAACATTCCAAATATAATGTCCTTGCAGTGTGGAGAAAGTCGTATATTCTTTGCTTTCTTCTCCATCTTGATTTGATAAAATCCCGATTTGCAATCGAACTTCGAGAAGACCTTTAGTTTTGGAAGAAGTTGATCAGGTGTTCACTGCTTGGAATATAGTATCCATCAAATTCCAAGATTTTGTTGATCCCTTGGTAGTTGATCCCTTGATAGTTGATAAGCTGGCCTTTAGGATCTCGATTGTTTTGTTTTTGATCCTTTCATTTTTTCGGCCACCTAGGCTGTCAATCCTAAGCTGAAGGACTGCCTTACCATATTTCCTCTGATCGCTCATTTTTGGGTGGCGAAGTTTCCCTTCATCACCATGCTTGTTGCGAAATTGAATTGGCAATTTTCTGTAAAATGTCTGCATCAATCATTGCACCAGGATCTTATGATCACAAAGTGTTGTGAGGATAAGGCGTCTTGTTTCATTATCCTGGGTAAAACATTTAAACGTTTCCAGGATATTGTTGCCAAGTAAAATATCGGCTCTGGTTTCATGAAAATAGATTGGTGGCGTCTTTGCCTTGTACCATGGGGTACCTCCTGCTCCGCCAATCAATATTTCGTCTTGTTTTCTTCCTATTTTGAAGATAATAATCTTCTTCGAGAAATCTCTTCCGACAACTGCTGGTAAATTTTCTCCGATATCTTTGGGGAAAACTCCTGGTTTAGCTGTGCAAATGCCAGCTCCTGAGTCGATATACGCCGTGAAGTATTCGGCTCGAAACTTCTCGTACAACATTCCCACTGGGATGTATATTGAGAATGGACTAGTGGTAATCTGAATTTGTATCTCTTCCCGTCCACTGTGAATTCCATTTTATCTGGTAATCTCTCCCAAGGTTTGTGATCCTCAAGAAATTCTATATTCAGAGATAATTGTTCCAGGGTTTTCCCTGCTCGCCCACTGATGGTGAAATCCATTCCACCTAATTTTAGGTTTCCTTGATATCTTCCAACTAAGGGCTGCTTCAGATAATATAAGGCGTCATAAGGAAGGGTATTATCCTTCTGAGTGATGTCAAAGATTACCTCGACCTCGCACCATCCTCCTGAACATTGGAGTTCTCATTTAGTTGTAAATATTCCTGGATCGATTACAACTTCAATAATTGGTTTCTTTCCCCATGTTTTCATGGAAAGATACTCTTCTGGGTTCGAACCATTGACTAGTATTCTTGTCGAATACTGGTTGATCTCGTATTATCATATCCATCTCATGGATATGTGGAAGGTCGAAAATCTCTGGTTTGACTACATGGGCAACTTTATCAAAGATCTCAGGTATCTCACAAACTCCTTTCTTCGAAAAAGGTCAGAATGATGAGTATTGGAGAGGGCATAGAAATATTGTAGGTAATAGAGTATGGCATATTTCCTTCATTCATTAACTCATTGTTTTTGAAATCATGATGGAGGGTAAGAACCATGTTGAAATCTCGATCTGCTAGGTTATAGGCACTCTCCGGGTAAACGAACGTTGTCACATTTCCAGCAACTAGATTCCCTGATATACCTCCAAGACAGGCGTCCCGTAGGGTTTGAATTCTTATGTCAAAGATGGCAATATCAATTGGCGAATTGGTTCCTTCCTTGAATGGCGCTTTGATCAAGATTCTTATGGCTCCGATATGGATCCATGACATCTTCTGAGCAACCTCTGGATTGAGTCGACTTAGTTCCTCCTTTATTTCATTCATATGAACCAGTTGCATTTCCATCACATTACTTATTAGTTCAATTGGGATCGCTATTTCTCCCGCTGTAACTTTGTAGACGATGTGATGCTTTCGTTGTTTGAGGCTTAGATGGGCTAAGGCTCTCTTCATTTTTCCAATCGTAAGCCCATCGTAAACTCGAAGCTTTGGGTCTTCTCGCATAATCCTCATCAACCCTTTGTGAGATATGCTCGTTTGTGAGAAGAATCCTGACAGATCTTCTTGTAATTCCTGGCGGAAGATCCTCGTCTTCAATTTGATTCTGATTCTGATTCTGAAGACTCATATCGGCCCTCATCTTCTTCATATATACTTTTGTCTGAAGGAATATCTTCAAAATGGTATACTTGACCGAGGTCTTGAAAATAGACAGCTTCTTCGAACTCTGGAATAGCCTCGAACTGTCTAACTCCTCTTCTTTGGTTATCTAGACAGTCTGTTGAGATGCGTCCCTTAGCACCACATGTCCAACAGTTGTAGTCTTTGAAACTCTCATTGGCCCGTGTATGTGCTCTTTTGAAAGTCCCGCTCATTGGTGGTCTGCTTATACTTCCTTGATTGGAAGACGTTCTACCACGGCTAGGTACTAGTCTCTACCCTGATTTGCAACTCCGAGCCTTTCTCCTTGTTCTCCATGAAGATCTTCTAGAAAACTTGTTTTCTCTTTGTTCATAGGGGTGATCCCTATGTTTCTTTCTTTTGTGTCTTTCAGGTGCTCTTATGACCGTTAGGACGTCATTATGTCGCAGCAAAGACGAACTAATTTGTTGATTCCTCCCAGTCTCTTGTAATTCTTCTGGAATACTGCCTTCTGGCACTACTCGTTCAGCTTCACCTTGAGAAAAGTCATCCTCTGGGTTATTGTATCCATCCCGACATGTGTATATTTTCGCAGTAGCATCTCTCGCCATGGGCTTGGTATTTTGGCGAAGAACAATGGGATCGTCGTTTCTTCGTTGATTCAGCTCTTCCATTTGTACTAAGTAGAGAGCTTGATGTATAAATCGACGTTACATATATCATGTAACTCCAAGCTATACAAGGCTTGCTCATATCTTCTGGCCCTTTCTTGGTCACCTTCTCTGGTTTGGGGATTAATAAAATATCCTTCTCCGATGAAGTAGATTTTGAAAAGTATAGCCATCCTGTCAACAATGTCTTTGAGGGCATCGCCGGATAAAACACCGTCTCTAACTTCTGGAGTGGCATGTTCCCATCCGAGTTTGATTGATCCGTTGAGGATCATTTGTAACATAATTATGAACCCTTCCTTCTTGAGTTCCAGCATTGCTGCTACAATTCTCATGGTCGATGCCCATTCATCGATCAATGTTTCTCGGTTTTTGAAATCCAATATATCTAGATTGAGCATGAGCCCATAAGGATGAATCGGATCAAGTTGGTATCTTCCATATGGTGTCCCATGGATGTCTGGTCTCCGTGGTCTTGATATGGTTGGCATTGCCGTAAACATCGATCCTACCATGAAATCATTCTGATGTGGCATGGGTTCATCTTAAATTGGATTCCGATTTGGATTATCAGATCCAAAACTTTCATTTATTATTGACTGCTCCTGGGGAGGATTTTGTCTTGGCACAATTACGTCCTCCAGGGCATGAACATTAATGACTTTTAAACCCTAAAATGATTCTGCTGAATCGGAAAGATCTTGCAGGTCTCCGTAGTTGATCTCGTCAAGCTTGATTCTAGACATGATCTTAAGAAGTACATGGTCTTCCTCGTATCAAGGCCTCCAGCTTCTCGTTTCTTGTCAATTCTCTTTTGACCTCAACCGCTTTACCCTTCTGGTATAATAAGGGCTCGCTTCCAAAAGATGGTGGTAACCATCCTCCTTTCCTTCTTTCTGATGATCTTGGAAGGGATTCCAAGTTCTTCATTCGTCTTTGGATATCTTGAAGATCCTCAAAAATCTCCTTTTGACGTTTGGACATAGTCTCCAGTTTAATCTGGATTTCTTGAAGGTACTCGGGCACATGGTATCACTATAATTTGTTTCATGTTTTCCAATTGCTCGAAAAACTCCCTGTTGAGACTGTATCTCGAACTTTCGTTCGGATTCATAATTATTAATTACTCCCCTTATGAGGTGGTTAGGTGTTAACATAATAAATAAATTTCCACATTTAATAAATAAACCTGGCCCTGATAGCATTTCACTCGTAACATAAAAATAGATCATTTCAGTTCTGTGGGGTATATTTTAATATCTTCATAATTAAAGGCCTTGAAGGTAAAATAAAGACAGAGGGTATTTTGGTCCATTATTAATTCAAGAATCCACAAATGTTAAAATAAATCAGAAATTGGGACCACTGGATTCTAACCTTAAGGGTAGCTCGGATATTTCTCCAGCTTTTCTACCACCCCAAGCCCCCGATTTTGTGGAGGTGATTGAATTTTTGGTGGTGGTTGTGTTAGTATGGATTTAGGGTTTTGGTGATGGTGAGTTGGTGGTGGTGGTGGTGGTGGTGGTGATGGGCTGGGTTGGGGAAGAAAATGTTGACGGGGTATTTCGGTAAATTCATACCCTCGTACAGTCAACAAAAAAATTGACTGATGTGGCGTCTGAGTGGCGTCCCAGTCATACGCCACACAGGCAAAAATTAGCCCAACCTAAAATTGGAGCCCGTCGGGCATTTAAAAAAAAAAAAAAAAGAGTCAACGGGCATTTACTAAGCCCGTAAAATTTAAGGATAAAACTTAAATTTTGCCCAAAATAAAGGGCAAAAAGAATATTTTGCCCATGCAAAAATATTGCATGGAAATATTTAGTTGTACCTAGTTGCAACCAAATATTTTTTTGCAAAATGTACTAATTATATATTCCATCCAAAAATTCCGATGCAAAACACTATGCAAAGAAAAATTCGGTTGCAATTGTTACATAGTCTCAGTTGCAACTGAATTCTTCCTTGCACAGTTTCCAATGCAAGAAAATCTTGCAATTTCTCATATCAATACCTCCACACCTCATTCATTTCTCATTCATTCTCTTTTCATCACCTCTCATTACTTCTCTCCTTTGATGAAATTATGCTCCCTGTCCCCCTTTTCACAGAAAATGGAGAGATGAATTGATGGCAGATTAGGATTTTAGTATTTACATTTTAAAAATTATCTTCATTTTTAATAAATTTTAAATATATTATAGTTATACGAAATATTATAAATACGTATTTGTACGAAATTGTATAAAGAAATCATATAAATATGTATTTTATAAGAATAATACTTTTAAAATAATAGTTTAATTACAAAATATATATTCTGAAAAAATATAAATACAAAAACCTATTTATAATCATTAAATAAATTATTTTAATCATGAAGAATAAAAAATTTAAATGTGGCGGAATCCCACCACATTTGTTTTTTATTTTTTCGAAAATATATTGCATGGAAATATTTCCATGCAATAATATAAATTGCAACGCAATATTTCAATGCAATATCATGCATTGAAGAAATGCGTTACAATACCTATTACAACCGAAAATTCGGTTGCAAGCTCTGCACCACCTAGAAGCTGCCACGTGGCCTGCTTCTGCTTTAAGCTGGGTTGGAGTTATGCTACCGAAATTTTCAATGCAAACACTCTTTCTGCAACCAAATTTTGCAATGCAGTATCATCAATTGCATGGAAAAATTCGGTTGCAGTATTGCAATCGAAAATTCTGTTGCTTCGATCAATTCCATCGAAATTATTGGACGCAATTCTCTTGCAACGAGCTCTGGAGCATCAAAAGCTTGCATTGGAATATTTTCATGCAATTGATTAATTGCATGGAAATTGTAGTCTATTGCTTGGAAATAATTCCATGCAATTGTGGTGTTTTGTTGTAGTGTAATCTTATCCCTTCTATCCTGGTAAGAAATCAAATCCCCTGCATTTAAAGAAAAAGAAAGCAAAGAATCGTTTTTCTAATGAAAGAAAAAGAAACTTAATATTATATTTAATCAGATATAAAATATTCGACATTTTTAGTTGATGACACGAGTATATGTAATATCATACATACTTACAATTATTATGAGATAAAAATAAGAGAACAATAAAAATATTACTCTAGATGCTCTGAATTTAGAGATTTTACTCTGGATATATCACCGCACTAGAAATTATGTAGTCATCTCATATTTTGTTGTAAAGGATAAAGGTGTAAAATCATATGAATTTGCCCTGTATTTAAGAGATTTACTCTGAATATATCATTAACCCAATATATAGTGGTAACAGCCAATACTAATATAATAAAATTACTAAACCAAATACTTGCCACTTTCCACTAAATCTTTCTTCCCATATCCTCTCCTCACTATAAATGTCAACCACTCCATCAAACAATTTCACTCCCAAGAAACTAAAAAATCATGGCACTCAAATCCAGCTCTCTTTTGATCTCCACACTCCTCTTAATTTTGGTAACTTCAATTTCTTCCGAAGCCAGCAACAAAGAATACGATACAAAAAGTGCTGGTCGCTGGGACACAATCTCGGACTTAAACACCCCGATGGTGATAGAGGGTGCAAACTTTGCGGTGTCGGAACACAATAGACGGGCAAACACGTCGCTGGTGTTAGTAAGGATTTTACTGGGAGTACAACAAACGGATTTAGGTTTGGGTTACCGACTCGAAGTCTCCGCGAAGGATGGAGACGCCGTAAATAATTACATTACAGAGGTTCATAAGTCTATGATTTTTCCCATATGGTCGCTCTCATACTTCGTAAAGTTTTTTTGATCGATAAGTAACATTGATTGTATGCATGATGTTTTGTGTTGCGTGTATTTGGTCGGAGGAACTAACTAGGGTCCCGATTTGCTAAATGAATCAAAATAAAGATTTTTTATGCCTTTATATACAATGATATACCGTGAATGTTATTATCATTTAATATCATCATTTAGATAAGAATCTTTATCTAAACTTGTAATAGCTTTATAAAATTATACCATTTTTTACCTATCAAAAAAGAAAATAACAATGAAGTACAAGGGGTGCTTCAACACATTTACAAAACGAGATGATTCGCCATCTACTAACTCGCTCGATCATTTCAATCAAGTAAAATGGAGAGATTCATGATTATATTCTGTTTTACTATTTTAATTAGTTATATAAAAAGAAGAAACTAAAACTCTTATATCTTAATTTAGTTAATTGTGCCTAGAATCAAATTAAATGATTTGAATGACATCAGTTGTTGCATTGTAATTTCTAATGCCAGAGTATCTCCAGAGGCATATTTAGCAACAAACATCAATAAAACTTGTCTAGTTAAGAAAACCTGTCTTTTTAAGAAATAAAACTATTCCACAATTTCAAACACAATGAACCCAATAAAATTTGATATATTGTCATGTTTTACATTTATAATGGCCTTTGCGTATGAATTTTGTAACCCGCATCCATCTGGGTCACGAACTTAGCTTTAATTTGGTCTAAATATTTGTTTTTCTTTCTTTTTCCAAAACCTTCACTAACTCTTCTTTTCTTTTCCTAAATCCACAAACTCTTAAATTTTATTTCATTTCTTTTTCTTCATACAAAAATTATTTATTTTTATTTTTGTTTATTCATCAATTTTCATTTCATTTCGTCATCTATTTTCATTTCATTTCTTCATCTATTTTCATTTTTTTTCTTCATTTCTTTCTCTTGACTTTTAATTTTTACTCCAAATTTCTTTTGTTTTACAACTCTTTTTTATGTTTCACTCCTATTTCTTAGTTTGCTTTATTTTTTATTTGTAATTTCTACAAAAATAAAATCCGAAAATTTATAAGAATATTATTATTTTTTTCATTCTGATAAATATTATTTGCTACGGCCCGCCGGTAGCAAATAATATTCATAATATTCACGGCCGTTCGACGGTAGTAAATACTGTGAATATTGTTCGCTACCGCTAGGCGATTGAAAATTATTTTGCTAGCGCCAGCCGGTCGCAAATAGTGTTGTGACGGGCAGGTGGTTGCAAAAGATGCCATTAGCGGTCGCAAATGGACCCCAACGGGCCGCATTTGCAACCGCATGGCAGTCGCAGAAGGGGTTTTTGCGACCGCTAGAAGGTCACACGCAACCGCCTGGACGGTTGTGAATGACCCATTTTTCATGTAGTGGACTCGTTGATTCACAAAAGAAACTGAATATTTGATGTAAAATTTTGACAGTTTTAATTTCTTTGATCATCAAAAACTGCTTATCCAATTAAGTTGGCGTAGTTTGTCGGATATTGCATCAACCCGAGTGTTTACCTGGTGTAAACCTGAAGGATAGCGACTTCGATTTCCACGTTATAAAAAAACAAATTACCTCTAAATATAAACACTAGTTAGAAGAAATAATTAAATTACAACATACTCTTAAAACAAAACAAAACAGAAAATTAATTTTACAACCAAAATAATAAGTTTATAGTTTAACCTTTGAACAATGAAATTTGACAAAGATTATGGTGCCACAATGATACAAATTTTATGTCTTGTATTTTGGTCTTATTTTGTCTAGGTTACAATACACCGAGAAATCTATACAATGGGGTCTGGCTTAACCAAAATAATGCTATTATATTACAATGAATGGACTAGTTTGGTCAAGAACACCTATTACATATAAAGAGGTATTAGATAACGGGAAAATCCCTAAATGGCCAAGTTGAGGGAACAGTCGAACGGGACAGATTCGATGCTCTTCGACTGTCGAATTGGGGGCGTTAGATACTTATGATTTCGGACTGAACTTGGGATCGTGCCAAGCTGCCTACGTATCCCATCGAGGGAATCAAGCCAATTGAGTTCATTTATCTCTTTTGATATCCTTAATTGGGTTGACCCCTAGCGAGGCTGCTTGGTTCACTTAGTTCTGTATTGCGTGACTCCACGGTTTTGATAATATCTCCTTAATGGTTGGTTGGAACCTCGATCCGCTTCTTGATTCGGGACCCTAACTCACGTAGCTTTCAGGGCATGTCTGGCTCGGATCAAGTTGAGCATCGAATTCACTTGGTTCGATCAATGATAGATCGAATTGGGAAAATTCGAGACTGCATTGCGCGACTTCACGGTTTCGATCATATCTCTTTAATGGATGATCAAAACCTCGGTCCGCTTCTTGATTAGAGACCCTGACTCATGTAGCTTTCAGGGCATATATAACTTCGATCTAAGGGAGTATCAAATTGACTTGATTCGATCGATGATAGATCAAACTGGTTGTGCATTGAACTGGCTGTGCATCTAACAGGTTGTCCATCGAGCCGGATGTGCATCGAATTGGCTGTGCATAGAACCGAATGTGCATCGAACTGGATGTGTATGGAACCGACTGTGCATCAAACTGGTTGTGCATCGAGCCGGCTTGGATTCGATCTTAAAACTTCGTCGTTCGTCCCCCTACTTGTGAGGAGTGAGGGGTATATATAGGCATGATTAGAGGGACTTAAAGTTAATTTTGGGCTTAGATCGAATTGAGGCGGTTCGATCGAACTCACGAAATTCGATCTACTTTTAGTATCGAATTGCGCGAATTCGATAGTGACCTGCGCAGCTCTACTATTTTGAGCATAACTTTCTCTCTAGATCTCCGAATTGCATTCCGTTTGTTGCGTTGCAAACTTAGACTCATGTGCCTTTCCAATGACATATTACTCAATGTCTAATTCGCTATAAAGATATAATGGTGAACAAAATACAGCTAAGGTAACTTTACCTTTAAGCCTTTTCGACACTTATCGGTCAGTTTCGCGCCATCGTGGCTTTTTCTTGACATGACACATTATGTCACACCATCTTGCTCAAGTGGTTGCTCCACTTAAAAGTTTTACCATTTTTGGGTAACGAACACCGTTGGAGTTTGCCTAATTTAGACTTTAAGTTGCATTCTTGATTCACATAATCTGTTTTGTGTTCTGCACTTCATCAATCGTTGTGCACGAAAAATCATGAACTTTCAGTTTTGCATGGCTTTTCTTATATAAATCCTACTTTATCACAAATGCGACGTATACTTTACAATATCTTAGAGTCCAAAGTAATTTGGTTGTAAGTAAAGCTATCGACAAATAGTTCAAATACTTGATACACCACCTAATTTTATTTTTTAGCCCTAAATTTAGGAAAACGTCATGACTAGAGTAATATAATATGTTTTATTTAATATTACTTTTATAAATCAAAGAAATATATTGCATTCGTTATACAAAAGCCAAATTCCCATTAATTTTAAGAAATAGTTTAATAAATAACACGTACAACCAACAACAATTATCTGTATTTATTTAATTGTTGCTAATACTTTAATGACTCCATCCCAACTGTATACATTAAAATTCACCAAATTATGTGCACAATATCATCCAGCAATAACTACTTACCTATCTCAAACATATAGCGCTTACAACCAATATTAACACAAGTTGTTAAGCCAAATACTTGCCACTCTCCACTCTCCACTTTCCACTAAATCCCACTTCCCATATCTTGTTTGAGGTGCCCTCTCCTCGCTATAAATGTCAACAACTCCATCAAACAATTTCACTCCCAAGAAACTAAAAAATCATGGTAATCAAATCCAGCTCTCTTTTCATCTCCACTCTCCTCTTAATTTTGGTAACTTCAATTTCTTCCGAAACCAGCAACAAAGAAGACGATAGAAAAAGTGTTGGTCGCTGGGACGCAATCCCGGACTTATACGCTCCAAAGGTGGTTGAGGGTGCAAACTTTGCGCTGTCGGAACACAATAAAGAGGCAAACAAGTCGCTGGTGTTGGTAAGTATTTTACTGGGAGAAGAGCAAACGGTTTTAGGCTTGGGTTACCGACTCGAGATCTTGGCGAAGGATGGAGACTCCGTAGATCATTACGTTACAGAGGTTCATCAGCCTATAATTTTTCCCATTTGGTCGCTCTCGTACTTCGTAAAGCTTTTTTGATAAGTAATATTGATTGTATGCATCATGATGTTTTGTGGTGCGTGTATTCGGCCGGAAGGAACTAATTAGGGTCCCGATTAGCAAAATGAACTAAAGTAAAGATTTTGTATGCGTTTATATACATTGATATAGCGTGAATATATGTTATTATCATTTAATATCATCATTTGGATAAGAATATTTATCTAGATTTGTAATAGCTTTACGAAAAGATTTTTTTTTTTATCGATCAAAAAACAAAAATAACAATGAAGCACTAGGGTGCTTTAACCCTTTTACAGAACGAGATGATTCGCCACCTACTAACTCGCTCGATAATTTCAATCAAGTAAAATAGAGAGGTTCATGATTATATTCTATTTTACTATTTTAATTAGTTATATAAAAAGAAGAACAAAAACTCTGATATCTTTAGTTAATTGTGCCCAGAATCAAATTAAATCATTTGAATTACATCAGTTTGATATTGTAATTTCTAATGCCGAATATCTCCAGAGGCATATTTAATATAATAAGAAATCACTGGAATTGGCATACCACGAGATTTTGAGTTGAGAAGCAAATCGCTCGTGCAATGAGATGCGTCTGAAAATATCACTAAAACTTGGGTTAAAGGCAAATGAGATGCGTCTGAGAAAAATCATTTGCTTACCAAAAAAATAATATCACTAAAATTTGAGTTAAAGGCAAATAATATAATTTGTAGAAGCCCTTTTTCAATTCCTTTGCTAACCCTCTTATTCCTATTTTTGTATTTTGTGATGGGATCACCCCATCATTGACTTTGTTTAATCGTTTTATAATATTTCTAATTTATCAAAAAAAACTTGTCTAGTTAGGGAAACCTGTCTTTTTAAGAAATAAAACTATTCCACAATTTCAAATACAATGAACACAAGGACTTTGAAATATTGTCATGATTTACATTTATCATGGCTGTTATCCCTGAAAAAAAATCGAAACCAAAATAAATACTATCCCCACGACAGATATCTCACAGAGTACAAATACCGTGCGAGATGTCGGGAACTTTAAATAGTTTTCCGAAATACCCCCCAGGTATACGATACTCTAGCACCTATCTTGTCATACGGGTATACAGAGCAGCATACTTCCACCTCCCTCCATGGAGCCCTCGAAGCAATATGCCTACCTCCTTTTAAGGAGCCCCCTCAGAGCAATATACCTACCTCCTTTTATCGAGCCCTCGGAGCAATATATCGGCCTCCTTTCAAAGAGCCCTCGTTTCTCTCACATTATAACGGAAGCCCTCGGAGCACACGTGCCATCCTTATCCCGATAGATGGATAAGAATCTCATCAAGAAAGCCACGCCAGCTCCCTCAAAATATCTGCCCCTCATCCGAAGTATCTAGAAGCCACAACAGTTGTTTGTCTTTATCAGAATCAAGATAATACCCGTACAAAGTTGACACCGGTAAAACTCTTACTTGTATCCAACGAAACCTCCTTCTATAAGAGGGGAAGAAAACTAAGAAAATAAGATATACTGTTTTCCAAGAATAAAATACAATAGCAGGAATCTCTTCAAACTCAGACAAAAGTGATTATTCCCACTCCAAATATCTTTGAAATAATATTACCGTTAACAAAATGGCGCCGTCTGTGAGAACCGCCTTATAACTTTGTCTTTGAGAACGTTTGAAGAAGATCTCTTTACAAAAAAGAAAGGAGTTATCATGAGTAAATCCCCTAGTTCTAGGCCTTCAGAAAACCAGCAAAACTCCGAAGAATCTATGCCGAGAGAACGTTCGGAAACATACTCGTCACCAACAACAGAAAGAGGGAATTTCGTAAATATCCCTCAATCAGTGTTTGAACGTCTGGTGGAAAGAGCCACTCGGAGAAACAGACCGGAAGGGGCTTACCCCCGAGACGAATTTCCTACGCAAGACCATAGGGAACGATTCTACTCGGAAGAATATGAGTCCCGCCCAAGATCCCGATTCCAGTCGACCCCACCCCGAAGGGATACCTACCCCTCAGTCAGAGAAATGAGAACTCCCCTTGAGGATGCTGGGGGTAGAATACCCCGAGGCATAGATGGAACTAATGTTCCTTATCCCCGAAACCACCAGGAACCCCTCGTTTACTCCCCCGGTGATCATTCTCTTTGGAACATGGTCACCAACCTAAAAAGGGAAATGAGGAATCTACAAAGGAATCTAGCCCCGGGTGAGGAAGTCGTATATCATGGGTCCCCGTTCGTTCCTGAAATAGCCCGCGCTCTAGTTCCGCCCGGGATGCGCCCCAACAACCTACCCCTATACATGGGAGAAAAGGACGGGAGAGATCCTCAAGATCACATCTTGCTACCATGGACCTAGCCTCCGCGTCAGATTTCGTTCTGTGCCGAGTATTTCGTATCACCCTGGCAGGTAGAGCACAAGCTTGGTTTTCCCAGTTGATGCCTGGCACAGTTTCCTGTTTTGATCAATTGGCATGCTTGTTCGTACGCCAGTTCGCTTGCAATCGGAGATACCCAAAATCCGCCAGCCACCTGTTCACAATTAAACAAGGTAAAGATGAGCCTCTTAGAGAGTATATGAAAGGTTTCTCGGATGAGGCCTTAGACGTGCCAAATACTCATCCGTCCATCATATCTTGACTCAAGGACTTAGAGCGGGTGACTTTTTCCGATACCTTATGGGCAACCAAGTTAAAGATATGAATGAGCTTATGCATAAAGCAGAAACCTACATCATCATGGAGGAAGCAGAAAATTCCAAAATCCGGGCAGAGCGTCATGATCTAGAACATGATAAGACATACCCAAATAAATCTAAAGAAGGAAAAGCACCCCCGAAGAGAAAGGAAAAAGAGGGGCCAGTAAAATGACATCTCCAGCCTGCGCCTTTACCCCCTTAACTATCACTCCAGCGGAAGTACTCAATGTTATAAGAGGAAGCGTTGATCTCCAATGGCCCCGCCCCGTTAGGAGACCCCATAATAAAAAAGAGTCTGGCATATTTTGTAAATACCACAAAGCATGGGGGCATGATACCAACGCTTGCACCACTCTGAAAATGGAAATACACCAACTTCTCGGTGCCGGGTATTTGGGAAATTATTTACAAGAAAATAATCAAGAAATCCCCAGACCCAATGTGTGGAAGAGACTTCGATCCGAAAGAATTACGGAGGAAATAGGGTCCGATACGAGGAAGCGGGAGGACACCCCTCGACAAAGGTTACCATCCCCTCCCAAATCCTATGAAGATAATCCCCCCTCGGGACGAACAATTAATATGATAGAGGGAGGAGACATCTCAGTATCCCCTCCGGGAAGAAAGAAGAAATATTTAAAGGAGGCAAGATGGGTAGAACAAGGACCCCCCGTATGCTCCGTACAGGGAGCCCTGCTGCCCACTATCGCATTTGGACCAGAAGACTTGAAAGGAATTGTATAGCCTCACGAGCATCCTCTGGTAATAGAAGCGATGATATTTGGCGTTGAAGTCCAGCGTATCCTAATTGACACGGGCAGTTATGTGGATGTTCTCTTCTTCCCGACCTATTTAGCTATGGGGTTAAGGAAAGACCGCCTGGAAGCGGCTGAAGTGCCCCTTGTTGGATTCTCAGGTGACGCGTGTCGCACCCTAGGAACTATCATTTGACCTATGTCTTGGGGAGCGGGCGCCACCAGACGCACCTAATCGACCAAATTCTGGGTAGTGGAAGCTTCCTCTAGAACGTATAATGCAATATGCGGACGACCTTCAATACGAACTTTTGAGGCCATCCCCTCTACCCTACACCTGAAGATCAAATTACCCACCCCCTCAGGCATCGGGGAAGTTTGGGGTAGTCAAGTCAAAGCCCGAGAATGCCGCATGAATGCTATCCCCTCGAAAGAGGAAAAAGGGCTCCCCCTACCGGCCAAAAAACCAAAAATAGGGGAGGAATTAAAAGTACAGCCTGTGGAAGAGCTAAAGATGATTGAAATAGTGGAAGGAACCCCCGCTAAGACTGTTAAGATAGGGACGTGCATGAATCCAGTAGTGGGAGAGGGGGTGACCCTTATACTTAAGGAATTCAACCATCTCTTCGCATGGGAAGGTGGGCCTCCGGGAAGGATAAGTAATCAAGTATGCCAACACTTCCTCAATGTCAAAACTGGAGCCAAACCCATACAACAAAAGAAAAGGAATATGGGACCGGACATGAATAAAATTATACGGTCCGAAATTCAATGCCTGCTCAACTTACATCAAATTCGAGAAGTGCATTACCCCGAGTGGTTATCTAATGTGGTCCTCGTACCCAAGACAGGAGGGAGATGGCGTATGTGTGTTGATTTTACCAACTTAAACGAAGCTTTCCCTAAGGACTGTTATCCCCCACCAAGCATAGATCAACTGGTAGACTCTACAGCTGGATGTGCACTATTATCCACGATAGACGGGGATCAGGGATACAACCAGATACCCATGGCCGCCATAGACCAAGACAAGACTAGCTTCATTACTGAGGCAGGCACCTTTTGCTATCTGGTGATGCCTTTTGGATTAAAGAACGCTGCTGCTACCTATCAGAGGCTCGTGAACTTAATGTTCGCCGGCCTAATTGGGAAGTCAGTGGAGGTATATGTGGATGATATGATTGTCAAGAGCCCTCGGGCATAAGATCACCCCGAAGACCTCCGTAAGGCATTGGCCATTATGGACCAATTCTGAATGAAAATCAACCCTCGGAAATGTTCTTTTGGAATAAAATAGGGTAAATTCTTAGGATTTATGGTTACGGAAAAAGGAATAGAAATGAATCCCGAAAAATCCCAAGATATCCTAGATATGCCTATTTTTAGAACAATCAAAGATGTCCAAAAGCTCACAAGAAGAATGACATCTCTAAGCCGATTCATCTCCAAATCAGCTGACAAAGGACTACCTTTCTTCAAAATCCTAAGGAACATTAAAGATTTCAAATGGACTGAACGGTGCGAAGGAGCTCTAGAGGAGTTAAAAGCTTACCTAACTCGCCATCCCTTATTAATGAAACCCACCCCCCAAGAAGATTTGTTTGTATAGTTAGCCATCGGGGAAGAAGCCGTAAGTGTGGTGCTAGCCAAGGAGCATAATAGGGAACATCACCCGATATATTATGTTAGTAAAACATTGCAAGGGGCCGAAGGACGATACACTCAAACTGAGAAGTTAGTGCTGGCTCTCATCACTACCGCGCGAAAATTTTGCCCATACTTCCTTTGCCACCCCGTAATAGTATTGACTAAGTATCCCTTGCGAACCATCCTTAACAAGCCTGAAACCTCGGGTCGACTCATCAAATGGGCCATCGAACTCACAAAGTACGACATCACCTATGCCCCCCGTCCTGCCATTAAAGCCCAGGTTTTGGCAGACTTTGTAGTAGAAATGACAAGTATGGAGATTGCTCGAAACCCCCCTATGTGGCACCTTTTTGTAGATGGATCCGCCACGACAACTCATGGTGGGGCAGGAATAGTCCTATCTAACACGAAAATAGAAGACGAAACCCTATACTTCGATGTTAGACTTGATTACCCCATATCTAACAATGAAGCTGAATATGAGGCCCTATTGATAGGACTAAGATTAGCCCGAGATGGAGGGATTAGAAGAATCATAATGCATAGCGATTCTCAACTCATCGTGCAACAAACAAAGGGTGCATATGAGGCCCGAAAAGAAAGAATGCGAGAATACGTACAGGCTGTACAACACAGAAGCGCATGGTTTGAAAGCTATGAGACAAATTCCCCGCTCCGATAACCAGGAAGCGGATGCTTTATCAAAAATAGCCTCCCAAACTGCTACCATCCATACCCGTCGTATCACACTTCTCCAAGCAACAACTTCAGAAAAGACGGAAGTAGGGGAAGTGAATACAACACAACAACCCTCCGATGATGATTGGAGGGAGCCTATATTAGCTTACCTCAGGAATCCCAAGGAGTATGCGGCTCATACTAACAAAATGGAACGGAAACTAATGGCGCGAAGGACTGCCCGATACTTTCTCCATGAAGGTACATTGTTTCGACGATCTTACTCCCATCCCCATGCCAGATCCCTAGATCACGCAGAAGCCGAGCAAGTTATTCGGGAAATGCATGAGGGAACCTGTGGTAGTCACACATGAGGAGAAAGTATGACAGGACGTATACTTCGCCAAGGCTACTACTGGCCCACAATGGAAAAAGATTGCCAAGAACATGCCAAACGCTGTAAGCCCTGCCAAACTTTCGCTCGCCAGATACGTCAACCTGCGATACCATGGGTGTCCGGTCCCCCTCCATGTCCCTTCGCCAAATGGGGAATTGACATTGTCGGGCCACTAATCCCCACGGCAGGCCAAAAGAAGTTTTTGGTAGTAGTTGTAGACTATTTCACCAAGTGGGTAGAAGCGGAAACCCTAGCCAAGATTACCGCGGGGGCGGTTATTAACTTCATATGGAGATACATTATATGCCGTTTCAGCATCCCCCGACACTTGGTTAGTGATAATGATCTTCAATTTACGAGCCAATAGCTAGAAAAATGGTGCAGCCATTGGGAGATAAAACATCGTTTTACCTTCGTAGGATATCCCCAAGCTAACGGCCTAGTCGAAAGAACCAACCAAACTCTGCTAAAAAATCTAAAAGCGAGATTGGGTTGGCATAAGGCTACATGGGTAGAAGAGATCCCAAGAATTCTATGAGCCTATCGAACTACTCAAGAACCGCCACGGGAGAAACCCCATATAGCCTAACCTATGGAAGTGAAGCGGTTATACCTCTAGAGATAGTGATAGAAAGTTGGCGAGTCTGAGAATATGAAGAAGTAAACAACAGCTCCAATCTAGCCCTAGCCCTGGATCTTCTGGAAGAAAGGAGAACCCGCGCCGCTGTTCGCATGGAACAATATAAAGCGCGCATGTCCCGACACTACAACGCCCGCGTTCGACCCCGACTCTTCCAAGTCGGAGATCTCGTACTAAAAAGAGCAGAAACTTCCAAAAACATAGGGAAACTTCAGCCTAAATGGGAGGGGCCTTTTAAATAGCTAAAATTGTTGGAGGCGCCACATACCTCCTAGAAAATCATGAAGGGGAAGTATTCCATAATTCCTGGAACGCGTATAACTTGATAAAGTACTACGCTTGATGCCACGATAGCCTGGTGCGAGACCAGCTTCCCCTTGTATATAAATAAAGATGTATATAAATAAAGCAATGTTTGCAATAAGTGGCTCTCGCTTTATTATATGAACAAGGATAGGTTTGCCATTACAAGAAGAACAGTCCACGAAGGACTATCGGCAAACCTACCTCAAGTGGCCATTTATTACAAGCAAAAAAAAAATCACATACGCCTATCAACAATAGAGCTATATAACAATTTATACATTATTAAGAACATCCCAAATCACCATGCAGCACTTAAGAATCCTCACGTGGCCGATTTCCTTCTCTAATCAACCGACGACGTTGTTCCTCTGAAAGATCCATAGGGTCTGCTAGATCCACAGAAGGAACAGGTATATCTTCCGACATTGGCACTACCTCAGAAACCATTGCCGTTGAAGTAACAGGGGATTCAGGCACTATATTCAAGCGTGGGATCACTAGAGTGGCCGAAAACCCCGACAAAGATCTCACAGCTTCCTCGCATAGCTTATACCCGATACGCACCATGTCCCGAAACTGCTCTCGGAGTACATCCCGAGGGGAAAGAGCATTGGATAGGTCCATAAGCGATTGGGTTCGAGCCAACATTAATGCCACCTCCTGCTTTCGCATCATTTCCAACAGTTTCCGAGTAGCAGCATCCTTCTCTTCTAAGACCAAGGACAATCGCTCTTCTAAGATACGCAGTTGCCCTCGAAGGTCCTCCACCCTCTCCTCTAAACACACCACCCGTGCTCGCTCCAAAGACAAGCGCCTTTCCATACCCCATGACCTCTCTGTCAAATCTTTTACCACTTCACGATGGCTTTCCTGCATCATCTCCCTATCGCCTCGGAGCTGCTCCACCTTTTGCCTGGTAAGCAGAAGTTCTCTTTCAAGGTCATCCCGATGACGGTAGATTAACGCCGCCTCGGAAGCAATTTGGTCCCTCCGAGAGCCCACAACATTAATCACCATGAAAAGCTAAAATATTTCATCAGAGGAAAACCTAAGTAGCCATCGGAGTAAAAGTTATACTCTGAAGTAGAAAAGAGAGATATTATTACCTCACAAAGATCCTTGCTAGCCAAATCCTGTAGAGATGACAGTGGGAGAGCGTTTAGCTGAGAACAATCTAAATTGTTCAGCAATTCGCTCATAAAAGTTCGGCAGAAGAGTACATCGGGGTTAAGCCCGGGAAACTATTCCGCTGCTCGCGAACCCTCCCCCTATTCCACACCTGCAACAGGAGGCGGCGTATCGGGAGAAGAGGGAACACCTTCCTCTATTGCATTAACGGAACTTTTATTAAAACCAGGAGCATGACCCCCCTGATTACTGCTCTCTCCGATAGCCCTAGAACCCAACCCAGGGAAAGCGACGGACTTGAAATAACTCCCACTCTCGGGAATCTTCGTGAGTAATCTCCAATTAGTTGTAATGGAAAACGGCCCGAGTCCCCCTCTAGAGGGGATAGCTCGTCGGAACCACTACTCTCGAGAGCTCTTCTGAATCCCCCTACGGCAAAAAAAATCCATTTCGGACCCTGTAAAAGGAATCAACACATATTAGATTATAACTATCCCCCACTACAACATATCGCTAAAAAAAAGGGGGAGAAGAAGAACGTTACGGAAAAAGAAATTAGTATGGAGAGGACGAGGAGAAAGCTCTCGTGCCGCTGATCCCTCTTGTAAACCAGCCATGGAAAGAGCATCGGACAACTCCAACAGGCCACATATATCATAACTACCATTGAAAAGTGAAGACTCTCCCAAAAACTCTGATTCACGAGTAACCACTTCTACAGAAGGAACCACATAGCCTAATCCCCAATGAATGGGTACTCCCCAGGCACAAGTTGCCACCACGAGGCTTTAGATAAAAGAAACGACTCTTCCAATCATCTCGGGGGGTAACCCGTCTAGTGATAGTCGTAAAGGAACGGCGTTGATCACAAAAAAGGGTAAATCTCCAGGACAAGGACGCAATAAAAAGACACTCTTCCAATCACTCGGTACTCGTCGCACCATATGTACAGAAGGGGACCTACGAGAAGAGGTAAGACCCCCTGGAGAACGTGTAGGACGGGGAAGTGTCATGGCAAGCTTATCTAAGTTTGCTAAACCTTTTTCAAAAAACCAAACACTTAAAGACAAAAATGGTCTTTTTCAATCAACAAGTGAGCTTTAGGAATGATTTTCCTGATGAAAATGACAAGTCATGAGAAAGTAATTTATAGCAAGTATAGGGAGCCCACCACCAACAGCAGGACCACCCGGATTTTGCGGTTCTCACAACCAATAAAGAAGAAACACGAAACTCCACGTGTCGCCATCTTAGAAAGTCAACTAGAACATACTCCCACCTACCCCATGCAAGTAAGAGAAAGAAGCACGCAGTTGCTAACATTAAAAACTTCCAGATAAGGATAAAATGTTTTTAAAAGAGGAACTCTGATTCCCAGATGTGACAAAACACAACTACTCTATTTATAACAAGTCAATCTTAACATAAAAAGGACAAAACATGAAAAATACAAAAATAAAAACCCATGTAAGTGACAAATCCCTTAAAAACGTACACTTTATTTAAATTAAATTACAAAGACAAGTCTCATTAAAAAAAAATAAAAAAAAATACAATTATGCTAGGAGGGAAGAGGTCTCTAAGACGGGGGAGGTAGAGCCCTCGTGGAAGCAGGGGTTGGTACATTTGCAGCAGGAAGAGTCGGAGCACTTGTAGAAGATGGAGTGCCAGACGGACCAGCCTGTGCCCCCGTACTGGGAGGAGGGCGAGCTATAGGCAGCGGGACCACGGTAGTCAAAGGGACCCGAGTTGGGGCAGAAGAAGAAGGAGGAAACTGAGAGCTATTCTTCAGAAAGAGAGAATAAGCTTGTTCCAACGTGGGCCTCTGCATCTCCAAGATATTTATCTGGCGCGGATCAACATTGGGAGCTATCTTCCTGCGCACCTGTCCGAAGCATTGAAGAAACCCCTACATTACATGCCCAACTAAGTACCCATGATTCCTGCGGACATATTGCTCCTTAACTTGAACAATGGCATCCTCCTGGGCTTGCTTAACAGCGGCAGTCATCTTCCTTTGCATCTCCTCGGGGGAGATGCCCCCCGAAACTGGGGCTTTCGATAACTGTTCCGTGAGAGCATCCACCCGACCAAGTGCTTGGGACAAGCTATGCTCCAACTCTTTATGCTTTACTCCCCAGGCAGCTTTTTCTTCCTCAAAAGAGCTAACTTTTTCTTTCAGCACCAACCCCGAGGCCTCCATCTCCGATACGGATGATTGAAGCCGCTTCTTTATGCCCTATTTCCTGAAGCTGCTTCGTGATCTTAGACCACGCCGCTTCGTACTTCCCTATTTTCTCCCGAAGACTCGCATTTTCTTCCTCCGTCTTTCGAGACCTTTCTTCAACTGCGGTCTCCAACTTTTGCAACTTCTCAACCTCAAGCAACAGAAGAGGAAGCATTTTAGGTGCCTAAAAAGCAAAACAAAAGAATAAAGACCCCAACACTGGACCCTAAGCAAATAAGATAAGTAAAAAGTAAATCTTACCAACATAGCCACACAATTCGTGCAAGCCTGGACAAATTGCCACCCATCCGATGGAAGAGAGTTGGCAGCAGATAGAAATCGAGTGACTGTATCGAGGGCCACCTTGGCTTCTTCCGGGCTAGGCTCTTGTCCCGAAGCTGGAATGCTAGAAGACGAAGGTCCCCCCCCCAACGGTACCCCTCCCCCCTGATACGGGCACCTGGTAACCACGGGACTGTCTGATTGTATTGCGGCCAACAAACTCGGAGGGGGATGATCTGCAAAGGAGGGGCGGCGGCCATCAGCTCATTTAATAAGAGCATCGGATCATCGAAAGATAGAGGAGCATAAGGATCCGACGGAAAGGATCCTCCTTCAAGGTTAAAGTCACCCCCTGCGAATTAAAAATCTCCCCAAGTAGGTAATGTATTCCCTAAAAAGAAAACAAAAGGGGAAATATTTTAAACTTACCCAAATCAAGAGAGTTTTCTAGCAGAGATACCCCCTCGTTCTCAGCCAGGAGGGCCTTTCCTTTATCTATCAAAGACAAATTTTGATAAGTAAAGATACAAAATATCTCAATATCATTTGAACCAAGAAACGATACATACCTTGGGGAGGAGTTGCTAGTAATATATCTACCGAATCCCTCGATGTCTCCGAGGGTGAAGACGCATCGATAGCCCCTAAGGGGGGCAATGGCATCCCCCTTATTCCTACATCATCTTCCGCTCCTCCTATCGAGAAGGCCTCCACGAGGGCTGTATCTGCGGAAGTTATATCCAAACCCGTTTCTTCAAGGGTATCGGACGTTCCACTAGATGACCGGGATATAGTTGTCCTTGCTCGCTCAGCATTACCCTCCTGGGCCATGGGGACTTCACTTTCCCCTGACATCAGTCCACCTTCCTGAGCCCCCTTTCCCTCATGAACACCTTCCACCATATATGGCCGTAAAGCATCCACTGCGAAAACACCCAAAGTCAAACAAAAAATAATAAACAAAAAAATAAAATAATAATAAAAATAAAAGATTACCAAAGGCGTTGAAGTATTTCTCGGGTACAGATAAGGGAGTCTCGAGTCGATCTATCGGAGCAATATATCGCAAGCCCGCGGTTCGATAGAGGGCAGCAAATTTCCCCGACTCCACCAAAGACTTCGCAGCAAATACGAGGGAGAACACCAAAGTATCATCTAAAACCCTTTCTGGAAACTTGGGCTCCCTCCAAGTATAGGGCATGTCCCACACCCCCTCGGTAGGGCGAATATAGAAGAATTTGTTCTTCCATGTACTGTGAGAGCTAACGTTGCCCTCGGAGATACGGTCATCCTTATTCCGATGACTGAAACAATAGAAAGGAGCCCCTCCCGGAGACACCTTCAACTCAAAAATAGAAAAAAAACTATCTCTCGTACACTCTATCCCCCTCACCAAACACCAAAAGACGAATAAAGCCAAGGCCGTGAAGGAATTGGGGGTGAGTTGGCTAGGGCCTACATCGCAGTACTTAAAAATTTTGCAGTAAAAAGGCGGGAAAAATGAACGTAATCTCGCCTTTACCTGAGAATAGTACACGGTCAAATGCTTCGTCGGAGGAGAATTGCCCCTCTGATCTGCTAACGGAAACTCCACCGTCACATTCCGGCCGGAGGCACCGTATTCGATGAACAAATTCTGAATCACCTCCTGAGAAACGGTGCTAACAGTCGCATCAACTTTCTGGGTACCTCGAGGAGCACCACCCTTATCAGCATTTTTCTTTGATTTCTTCGCCTTCCTCGCACTACCACTGTTCCAGCCCCCATCACCACCGCCGCACCTCTCTTTCGAGAAGTTAAGAAATTACCCCTGTCACCGCCGGGAGATCAGTAGCAGCAGCAAAGGCAACCGCTCCAGTACCAGAAGCGGCAGACACCAAATTAGTCGCCGATTGGGATGCCATTAGAGCTGAATTAAAAAATTCTTAAAGAACAAAGAAGTTGTTTGCAGAGAAAAAAAGATAAGCGGGAGAGTTTTTTCGCTAAAAATTGCAAGTGAGAATAAAAATTAAGAAAAGAGGGTATTTATAAACCCTAGGCCCACTACAGTATTAATTACCCACTAACTCACGATTGGAAATCGTGCTTAGTGGGAAATAACGAACCGGCACGCTTTTATGAAAGTGGCAAACGGTTCGTTTGAATGTGGCATTTAAAGCACAATTGCTCAATTAATTAATGCTACGAAATTAATTATAATTAATGTCCCGACATTAATAAATACATAAATACTAAAATATAAGACTATCGAAACATACCCCTCGAAAAAAACTGAAATTACTCTTGCCTCTCCCAAAAGAGAGAGCCATCGGAATTGGGGGGGCTAATGTTATCCCTGAAAAAACTTCGAAACCAAAATAAATACTATGCCCACGACAGATATCTCACAGAGTACAAATACCGCGCGAGATGTCGGGAACTTTAAATAGTTTTCCGAAACATCCCCCAGGTATACGATACTCTAGCACCTATCGTGTCATACGGGTATACAGAGCAGCATACTTCCACCTCCCTCTATGGAGCCCTCGAAGCAATATGCCTACCTCCTTTTAAGGAGCCCTCGGAGCAATATACCTACCTTCTTTTATGGAACCCTCGGAGCAATATATCGGCCTCCTTTCAAAGAGCCCTCGTTTCTCTCACATTATAACGGAAGCCCTCGGAGCACACGTGCCATCCTTATCCCGGTAGATGGATAAGAATCTCATCAAGAAAGCCACGCCAGCTCCCTCAAAATATCTTCCCCTCATCTGAAGTATCTAGAAGCCATGACATCCGTTTGTCTTTATCAGAATCAAGATAATACTCGTACAAAGTTGACACCTGTAAAACTCTTACTTGTATCCAACGAAACCTCCTTCTATAAGAGGGGAAGAAAACTAAGAAAATAAGATATACTATTTTTCAGGAATAAAATACAATAGCAGAAATCTCTTCAAACTCAGACAAAAGCGATTATTCTCACTCCAAATATCTTTGGAATAATATTACCGCTAACAATGGCCTTTGCGTATTATTTTTGTAAGCCGCATCCATCTGGGTCACGAACTTAGCTTGAATTTGGTCTAACTAATTGTTTTTCTTTTACTTTGGAAGAATTATTAGCCGAAGGAGGAGGAGGGGTGTTCCAAATGTTTTGGTAGATTTATTGGATTTTTGATTGATTGATATGAAATTATGAACATGTATATATGTACAATCTACATACATATAGCATCGTTTCGATGGATAATTCTTCTTTTTCATGTTTCGATGGATATAGTTCGTTTTTGAGCTGCAGTTTATGCTCAATCGATTTGGGGACGGGATTTTTTCCTACGTGCATGCCACATAGACTAAAAAGGAAAAAATAAAATTATGTGGCCAATTTGTGGAAACCAAATCAGCAAAGAAAAATATAAACTTAAAAAATAATTAATAAATACAATTATATCAAAAAATTAAATAATTGTAATTATCATAAATATTCATACTTACCTCTTTGAAAAATACAACTTTTTATTTTTTTTAAAACAAATGAGTTGTTTAACTTGGAAAAAAAATATTTTTAATATATAAATTCTAAAAAAAATTAAAATATTGTAATTTAATATTTATATTCTAAAAATAATAAAATAAGCTTTAATAAATATAAATATGGAAACAATAAAATAAGCATTATAGTTATATCATTTAACTTATAACATTAACAAAACAATAAAAATAATACTATTATATAATTCACAAATAAAAAAAATGCAACTACCAGCTTGCAACCGTCGGGTGGTTCCAAGCATTCGCGACCGCCTATGGCTATAAGCTATAGAGACTTCCAAGCAGTCGCCGCCCTTTGCAACCGCCTAGCAGTCGAAAATGAGGGTCATTTGTGACCATCGGTCGGTCGTTAATAATACCTTAACATTTTGAATCGTTTGACGATTGCAAATGACGGTCATTAGCAATCGCTCGATGGTACTAATAATATTCATGTTAGAAGTTTACGCATTTTGCATTCTAATTTAAGGCATATTGTTGGTTTAATTATTAATTACAGTAATAATAGGTACAAATAAGTTAAATAAACACAAATCATAGGTTTCGTTGCACATTCAAGCGTCATTTAAAGAGACATTTCATAATGACACTTCTAACTAATTATAATGACGATGTAGGTAATGACTACACACATACATATATTTAAATGGGTGTGTGTGTGTGTGTGTGTTTTAGATGGGATACTAATTTAATAGCATAATGACATCTATACTTACATTTTTAACGAATATCAATGGTATATGAAACGATTATAACAACTTCGTATAATTAGTTGTAAACATATAATAGTTTAATCTTTAATAACTTGGTTAATCGCCTATGAATTATTATTTTAATAACTCAATTACTAGTGTACTAATTATATATTACTTCAGTTCACATGCATTAAGGAGATTCTTTATTAAAAAACACAAACAAATCAAGATCGTATAAAAAGAAACTAATAAAAAGAAAAAAATTATGCCCAGAATTGCAACCATCGGGCGATCGCAAATGATATTCATAGTCATCTGCAACCGCCCAACGGTAGCAAGTTCTGGGCACAGGGTGTTTTGCGATTGCCCGGCGATTGCTAATAATATTCATATTATAAATTTACGCATTTCACATGATAATTATAGCCGTGTTGTTTGTTTAATTGTTAATTACAATAATAATAGGTACTAATAAGTTAAATTAATTCAAATCATAGATTTCTTTGCACATTCAAATATTATTTATAGGGACGGCTCTTAACGACACTTCTAACTAAATATAATGACGATGTAGGTAATGACTACATACATACATATTCATAATATATATATATATATATATATATGTGTGTGTGTGTGTGTGTGTGTGTGTGTGTGTGTGTTTTAGATGTGATACTAATTATTAATGAAATCGCTTAATGACATCTATACATACATTTGTAAAAAATATCAATCACGTATGAGGCAATTATAACTACTAGGTATGATTAGTTGTAGAACATAAAATCGTTCAATCGTTAATAACTCGCTTAATCACATATAATTTACTATTTTGATAACTCAATTACTGGTGTACTAATTATATATTACTTCAATTCACATGTAATAATGAAATTTTTTTGAAAATGACAAACACGTCAAGATAGTTCAAAAGAAATCACAAACGAAAAAACTTGAACATTAGCAACCGCCGGACAATTGCAAATGAGGGTGTTTTGCAACCGCCAAATTAATATTCAAGCTATTTGCGATCGTCAAGCGGTCGCAAATAACTTTCATATGAGGGTCGTGACCGCCAAAGCGTTCGCAAGTTTTGGGCATGGGGTCTTTTGCAACCGCCCGACGGTTGCAAAAAGACCCGACATTTGGCAGAAAATTTAAATTTTCAAAAAAATAATAATTTTTTTTTTTGCAACCGCTTGGCGATCACGAAAATTATACTCATAAAAAGAACCCAACACCTTTACTTTCTCCTCATTTTTTTTTTCCAAAATCTTGAAAATCTTTCATATCTCCAAAAAATAAACCCTTCACTTTTACTTTCCTTTCCTTTCCTTTCCTAAATCTTCAAAAACTATCATATCTCCAAAATTTCTCTTCATTTCTTTTCCTAGATCTTCAAAAACTTTCATATCTCTAAAAAAAAGAAAAAAAGAAAAACCCAACATCTTTACTTATTATTATTTTTCTTCATTCACTTCTCTATCTCTTTTATTTATACAAGAATTTCTTTATTTCATTTTGATGTAGCGAGCGGAAGCCATAAGGGAAAATGCAAGAACACGATAAACCAAAGTTTCGTTGATTCCGCAAAATACCAAAAAATTGAAGAAAACTCAGAAAACTCTCAAGTTTAGTTTTTTTTTTATTCTTTCAACAACTTACTACAATGACTCAAAGACAACTAACTTATAAAGTGAAAACCCTAATTAAGAAAAATGCCAAAATTACAAAAGACTCTTAAAATAACTAAATAAAACATAAAATCCCGCTGGAAATAATAAACTGCAAATTTGACCCTCTAAACCTTCGAATTTGACAAAAATCATGTGGGCGTAAAGACTTTAGTCTTTACGTTTTGCTCAGGAGGCCACTTTGTTTGCTCGAAGAGTCGGACGCTTACTATTGTGGAGCGTGCCACACTCATACAATCTGTGTCATCCGCACTTCCGGTGTATAATATGCAAGCTTCATGGCTTCCGAAAAACGTTTGTGACCAACTTGATCGTCTTAAATCAAAATTTTTTGTGGTCCTCGGATGTCACAAAGAGAAAACTTCACCTTGTGGGATGGCCTCGAGTCACGAAGCCGAAAAGTAAGGGGGTCTTGGGATAAAAAAGGCGAGAACGTGTAATGAAGCCTTGCTCTCAAAGCTAGCTTGGAGGATCATGCGGGGGGAATCCACGGTATGGAGTGAGCTTGTCGCGGTGAAATATCTCAACAAGGAACACATCACGGATTGCACCACTAAACCAACAGACATCGCTACTTGGAAATGTTTAATTCGGTGTGTGGCTCTCATGGAGCCTTTTCTTCGTTGGAAGATCGGAAACGGGCGTATCATTAGGTTTTGGCATGATAATTGGCTCGAATGGAAGCGGTTGTGTGACGGAGGCTACCTTATCGATCCTATTGATGCAAATGCTACCTTGCGTGACCTTCTCGATGACGAAGGAAATTGGTCGCTTGCGCAGCTTAGGTAATTAATTTTGGACTAGGTAAGGACTGAAATCTTGAAGTTTTGTGTTGTATTGAACGAAGGGGAGGACATAATTATTTGGGGTGCGAGTTCGAACGGTAAATTTTCGCGTCAATCCGCATGTATGGCGTTCGCCGAGGGTCATGTTGATGATTGACCCGCACAAGTGGACACGGGGTGGATATGGCGAATTGATCTTAACAATAAGTTGTGGCACTTCCTTTGGCTTACGTCACAAGAACGACTTGAGACTAATTTCATACGACGGATCATGGGCATCCCCACATCAGATCTTTGCCTAGTTTGCTTGCAAGTCGAAGAGAGTGTTGTCCATATGTTGCAACATTGCTCAATGGCGTAGGGGATTTGGAAAACGATTGTCGCAGCGGAAGATCTCGACAAATTTGGGAGGATTCCGGACGAGTGATGGTTAAAAGATGGAATGTTGAGCAATTGGGCGTTTGTATTTGCGGCGGGACTCTGGGTTATTTGGAAGAATAGGAACAAGAAAGTGTTCAAGAATTGTATGGACACGACCAAGGAGTGTGTGTTCCAAATTAAACTACTTAGCAACGATTTCCGAAGAGGCCGAAAAAAAATAGGGTGAAGCGTGGCGAGGAAGAAGTGGGAGAAACCCGGAGAAGAATGGGTTAACTTAATACGGATAGGGAGTAATTGCGGAGGAGAATCGAGGATGCAGAGCAGGCGTACTCCGTAAGGCGGACGGCCATTGGGATTGGGGATTTAAGGTCGCACTAACATCTCCAACGGTGTATGAGGCTGAGCTTGAGGCGATAAAAAAGGGACTCACATTAGCTTGGGAAAGGAGATATCATCGGGTAATCTAGGAGATTGACTCGCTTGTTGCTTACAAAGGCCTCCCATAATCAAGTGAGGAAAGACCCCGCATGCGGATTTGCTCAACGACTGTCGCACGCTTTTGCACCTTCCACGGGAGGTTCGCGTCAAATGGATACCAAGTGAAAAAAACAAAGTGGCGGACAACCTTGGAAAATTTAATTTATCTACTAGAAGTGTACACTACAAGAAAAAGGGGTCATTAGGGACCGCAAATTAGCGACCGCCAAGCGGTCGCTAGTCTTCAGCGACCGCTGAAGACAACAACGACCGTTAAGCAGTCCCTATTGAGGTCATTAGGGACCGCAAAATAGCGACTGTTAAGCGGTCCCTAATGACCTCAATAGGGACCGCAATATAGCGACCGTTAAGCGGTCGCCATACTTTTGAATAATAGGGACCGTCTGGGCGGTCCCTAATGTAGAATAATAGGGACCGCCCAGACGGTCCATAATTTTTACAATAGGGACCGACCAGACGGTCCCTAATTTCTACAATAGGGACCGTTAAGCGGTCCCTAATGACCTCCAGAAAAAATAAAAAAAAATACATTTATATTCCGAATTAAATCCGGAATATTATTGTTTTTTTTATGTAAAATTGTAATTTTAACAAGATCAAAACAATAAAATGATGAATAAAAAGTTAATACAATGACAATTGACATGAAAGAATAAAAGAATGTGAAAAGATGAATAAATGAGTAATAATATAAAATGAATGAAATCAAAAAACAATTGACAATAGGGACCATTAAGCGGTCCCTAATTTGACATTAGGGACCGTTTGGCAGTCCCTATTGTTAATTTAGGGACCGCTTGGCAGTCCCTACTAATATTCATACATCAAAATTATGAATTTTTCGATGGTTCGAGGTGCCGCGTTGTATTTTTAAAGTCATAATAACCATTGGAATAGTTAAAATAACAATAAGTACAACGACACATTGTATATCTAAACATTATACAAGGAGAACGGGCCGCTTTGAAGATTCTCCTACTGTTTTGTACGACGAATGACATAATGACAAATTAATTCGATCTACATATATACGTATAATTAATGAATACTTGATCTAATGATTATGCCTCATAATCGTATCTATGCTAACGGTTATGAAGTAAATCACAAACACGGATAACAATTACAACTAACTAATGATAATTAATTAGTTGTACATTTGTGAAATATATCTTGAACGTTAATAACTCGATCAATCGCAATTAATCTATTATTTCACAACTAATCTACTATAAGGTTGGTTTTGCAATCATTTATTACTTCAATTTATATATTACAATGAGTTTGGTTGCTTACAATCACAAACACAACAACATCAATAAAAAAAAAATCGATTTTTAAGTATGAATATTAGTAGGGACCGTTAAGCAGTCTCTAATTTGACAATAGGGACCGTTAAGCGGTCCCTAATTTGACATTATGGACCGCTTGGCAGTCCCTATTGTAAAATTAGGGACCGCTTGGCAGTCCCTACTAATATTCATACATCAAAATTATGAATTTTTCGATGGTTCGAGGTGCCGCGTTGTATGCTTAATTCATAATAACCATTGGAATGGTTAAAATAACAATAAGTACAACGACACATTGTATATCCAAACATTATACAAGGAGAACAGGCCGCTTTGAAGATTCTCCTACTATTTTGTACGACGAATGACATAATGACAAATTAATTCGATCTACATATATACGTATAATTAATGAATACTTGATCTAATGATTATGCCTCATAATCGTATCGATGCTAACGTTTATGAAGTAAATCATAAACACGGATAACAACTACAACTAACTAATGGTAATTAATTAGTTGTATATTTGTGAAATATATCTTGAACGTTAATAACTCGATCAATCGCAATTAATCTATTATTTCACAACTAATCTACTATAAGGTTGGTTTTGCAATCATTTATTACTTCAATTTATATATTACAATGAGTTTGGTTGCTTACAATCACAAACACAACAACATCAATAAAAAAAAATTAAGTATGAATATTAGTAGGGACCGTTAAGCGGTCCCTAATTTGACAATAGGGACCGTCAATCGGTCCCTAATTTGACATTAGGGACCGCTTGGCAGTCCCTATTGTAAAATTAGGGACCGCTTGGCAGTCCCTACTAATATTCATATATCAAAATTATGAATTTTTCGATGGTTCGAGGTGCCGCGTTGTATGCTTAGTTCATAATAACCATTGGAATGGTTAAAATAACAATAAGTACAACGACACATTGTATATCCAAACATTATACAAGGAGAACGGGCTGCTTTGAAGATTCTCCTACTATTTTGTACGACGAATGACATAATGACAAATTAATTCGATCTACATATATACGTATAATTAATGAATACTTGATCTAATGATTATGCCTCATAATCGTATCTATGCTAACGTTTGTGAAGTAAATCATAAACACGGATAACAATTACAACTAACTAATGATAATTAATTAGTTGTACATTTGTGAAATATATCTTGAACGTTAATAACTCGATCAAGCGCAATTAATCTATTATTTCACAACTAATCTACTATAAGGTTGATTTTGAATTATTTATTACTTCAATTTATATATTACAATGAGTTTGGTTGCTTACAATCACAAACACAACAACATCAATAAAAAAAAAATCGATTTTTAAGTATGAATATTAGTAGGGACCGTTAAGCGGTCCCTAATTTGACAATAGGGACCGTTAAGCGGTCCCTAATTTGACATTAGGGACCGCTTAACGGTCCCTAAAGTCGAAAATTTTGAATTTTTGGCGGAAGTGAGGGGGAAATTTGAATTTTCACCAAATCAAATCTCAACCGTCGATGAAATCCTAATCTACGGTCATAAGTACATGTCATGTCTTTAACACGGATCGCCATCTTAAACCGTCGATCATCTAAAATCATCCAACGGACAAAAACCAATTGAATATATATATATATATATATCACCACTCTTACACCCATTTCACTATCTCCAAAAAACACTATCTTCTTTTCTTCTTTTCACCAAGACAAAAACACTTAATTGTTTTTTCTTATTTTCACCAACACAAAAACTTTTCTTCTTTTCACCAACACAAGATTTTCTTCATTTTCTTTTCTTTCACTTTCTTTATTTTGGATCTTCATTTTCTTTTTTTCACCAATACAATCTTTTTTTCTTATACTTTCTTTATTTTGGATCTACATTTACTATTCTTCACTTTTGATTTCATGTTTTTGATTTCATTCATTTTATATTATTACTCATTTTATTCGTCTTTTCACATTCTTTTATTCTTTCATATCAATTGTCATTATATTAACTTTTTATTCAATATTTTATTGTTTTTAATTTGTTAAAATTACAATTTTACAAAAAAAAATACTTATATTCCGGATTAAATCCGGAATATAATTGTAGTTTTTTTATTTTTTCTGAAGGTCATTAGGGACCGCTTAACGGTCCCTACTAATATTCATACGATGAATATTAGTAGGGACCGTTTGACGGTCCCTAATATCAAAATCAGGGACCGTTTAACGGTCCCTATTGTAAAAATTAGGGACCGTCTGGGCGATCCCTATTATTCCACATTAGGGACCGCCCAGACGGTCCCTATTGTTAAATTTAGGGACCGTCTGGGCGGTCCCTATTGTTCCACATTAGGGACCGCCCAGACGGTCCCTATTATCAAAAAGTATGGCGATCGCTTCACGGTCGCTATACTGCGGTCCCTATTGATGTCATTAGGGACCGCTTAACGGTCGTTATTTTGCGGTCCCTAATGACCACAATAGGGACTGCTTAACGGTCGCTATTGGCATGCGACTATAGTCAATAGCGACCGCAAAATAGCGATCGCTAGACGGTCGCTACCCCCTCAATAGCGACCGCAGGGGGGTCATTAGGGACCGCCCAGGCAGTCCCTAATGGCCCTTTTTTCTTGTAGTGGTAGAAATTTTGTGGGAACACCCACCGGCTTTTATTTCTAGTTTGTACTTAGCAGAAATGGTCTAACGACCTTTCTTTTTCATTATCTATCCAAAAAAAAAAAATTGACAAAGATGTTTTCTGACTGCGTACTTGACTTTAAAAACATAACTCCGACGAACAATTGGTGTGTTCGAAAATAAAATACCGGAGATGCATTTTGTTGCCTAATAAGATGTCAAAAGAAGTACTCAATTGCGAAAATAATATCATGGATAATATATTTGACTCTATTGCTTAAACGCGAACATATTTTATTTTATTTCTAGAGAGTTTATGTGGGAGGTACTATATTTTTCTCAAATATTTTGAATAATGATGTAATAATAACACATTCTGATTTTTAAAGATATAAAAGAGCATTGTACTTCACGAGCCAGACATATCTTTTATTATTTTTGCACTGGTTTAGATTATTAAGTTATACAAGTCATGTTCAATAATATGCATGTTAATAACCAAAAATTATTCTTTTAAAATTATTTCGTCCTCGCAAACTCCGCTCTTGAACTCAATTAATTTTATGAATATATATATATATATATATATATATATATATATTCAACCACTACCTAAAATATCTACAATGTATAATTACTAGTCCTCCCAACACCCACACTACTACAAAACAAATGACTTAACTAATATTCGTAATCCTCCAATTGTTGTACATAATAATTTTTCAATAACTCCTCCGACTATAAATACCAATCACCTCACCTTGAATCAACCATCTCACCACACAATTTCAGTTCCCAACTTATGGCACACAAATCTGCCTCCCTTTTCTTCATCTTCGCCCTCCTCTTAATTTTGGTGACTTTAATTTCTTGCGAAACCGCCACCAAGCCCACAAGTTATTACCACCTATATCCCGGCGACTGGATGAAGATCAGAGACGTAAACGGCACGAGTGTTGTGGCGAATGCAAAGTTTGCGGTGTCGGAGCACAACAAAAAGTATAACAGGAATTTCGAGTTCAAACAAGTTCTCGAGGGAGAAATGCAGCTGGTTGACGGCATGATATACAGGGTGAAAATTTCTCTTAAGGACCGGGCCGGCCTTGGATCCGATCTCCTCACTGGTGACACGGAGATTTACGAGAGGCCAAACGAATCCATAGAACTACTGTTCTTCCGGGAGCTAGCAACCTAGTAATTATCAAGGCTTAGAATTAATTTGCAGAATGCAAGTCAACTTGTACGGTTTATGTATGTGTTCGTGCATGTGCATTATTAGTATATTGAGTACCATATAACTATATATGTTATTGTGAATTGAGAAATTTTATGTTGATCGTCGGGTTTGACAATTTACAGCTTTTGAAACTTCATAAATAATTAACCTTGGTTTAATTTGATTAAGAGTTGAATATGCTTTTGATCTATGTTTTTATAATGAAAACGATTACTTCAAGAAAAATGCATAAAATAATAAAATCCCATGGTTTAAAAAACGTGCAAAAAATCGAAGATTTTATTGTTTTGATAATTGTCTAGAACTAGAACATAATTATATTTCTACCTATCAACCCGCCAGGAGCATATAAAATAATATTTTTCTCCAGTTGGTACAATAAAGATCTTCATTTAATTATCTACCTTTTTGTTATAAAATAACTAAAACTGTTGGGGTTTATAACAATATATTAAAAGACATGATCCGTCTTCTGCACACGTCTTATGCTGCCTCGTTAAAACCTTAAAAGGAAAAACCCATTGGGATAAAAACCTTAATAAAGGAAAAAGAGTGCAGCCGTGTGAACTCCCCCTCAAGTTGGCATCTCCAATTATTCATAAGTCTCGTAGGTGACGCATCCCATTACTTTGAACATGTTTCTTAAAAGTTACAGTAGGGAGTGCCTTTATAAAAAGATCAGTTATATTGTCACATGATTGAACATATTGGATATTAATTTCTTTATTCTTCTCGAGTTCCTGAGTGTAGACAAAATATCTTGGGGGTATGTGTTTGGTTCGATCACTCTAGCCTTCCTTCATCTGTGTAATAAATGTTGAATTGTCTTCGTATAATGTTGTAGGACCCTCTCTAATAGGTAGGCCAGATGTACTTCTTATATGATGTGTCATTGATCGTAGCCATACACATTCCATGCTTGCTTCATGGAGTGCAATAATCTCAGCATGATTCGATGATGTTGCAACAAGTGTCTGTTTCTAAGAACGCCATAAAATAGCAGTGCCTCCATACGTGAATACATATTCAGATTGAGATCTGGATTTATATGGGTCTTATAGAAAACCTTCATCTGCATAACCAATCAATTCTTGTACCGCATTGTTAGGAGAAAATAGACCAACATCCACAGTTCCTTGAAGATAACGGAATAAATGTTTAATTCCTTTCCAGTGCTTTTTTGTGGGTGATGAGCTAAACCTGGATAATAAATTCACAATAAATGATATATCAGGTTTAGTACAATTAGCTAGATACATTAAACCTCCAATGGCACTTAAATATGGAACTTCAGAACCAATAATTTCTTCATTTTCTTCACAATGACGAAATGGATCTTTATCTATAGTTAATGATCTTGCAATCATAGGATGGTTCAAATGTGTTGCTTTATCCATGTTAAAACGTTTCAATATCTTTTTAGTATAATTAGATTGATGCGCAAGTATTGCATTTTTAACATGCTCAATTTACAAACCAAGACAATATTTAGCCCCCGTTTGGTTTTCATTTGAGAAATAATTTTCAGAAAACAATTCATTTTGAGAGAATTTGGGCTTCTCAGGAAAAATATTTTCGGCCCATTAACAAGAATTTTGGGGGGAAAATGAAAATATCTGAATAAAATTAAAGGGAAATAGGGGGGAAATATAGCATTTCGCATAAATCGAGGTGGGGATATGACATAAAGCAAATGATAAAGCTGTTGGTTTATGTAGCTAATGATTACATAACTAACAATATTAAAATTTGAAAATAACGGTTGGTACCATTTGCTAAAGAGAGAACAGTTGGTTTGCCTCCATTTTTTGAATATCATTTCAAATGCCCCACTCCACTTTCTGCACGGTAATTTGAATTTTATGTGGTTGTGTTCGTGGTTGACAATTTAATTAATTGTATAAGCAATAATCCCTGAATATTATTGTCTCCAAGGGGAAATAATTATAAAAAAGAAATTTCATATTATATTTGGTTAAACCAACCAAAGTTTAGTAGATGACCATACGTACCAAACCAATCATCATTTATATTATCCCATTACTAGTATATTGAGTTAACGTTGATCACAACAATAAATTCACAAATATGAAACTACGTTACATATTGTTCATCATAGTATAGGTTACTGGAAACAATGTTATGTCAATGTTTAGCCAACATCCATCTAACATTGAAATCCGAATGTTTTCTAACTATTATTTTAACTATATTTTTGACGTGTGCGTAGAGTAATTAAATCAGACCAGGACATGACCAGGTCTCATTAAAAATAGTGTTACATGTATTTTTTAAAATAGATAAGTTATTTTATTTGTCTGTTTGTGTACCTATTGCGGAAATTCAAACAAGGGGGGTTGCAACAGGATTTTCCGTACTCGTAGTTGTACTCGTGCTTGTTCTTACCAAACTTGGTTTCCAGTGGAGCTGTTATAGTAACATTGATGAAAATTGTGCGGTACGGAAATATATGCATGGAATGCCTCTCTTGAGTGCTCTATCTAAATTCCCCCCCGAAAAGTGAACTTTGATTGTAACACTTTTGTGTTGCCATTACTACGCACAACTGCCAATACATATAGGATACATATTAAATGTGGTAACCATTAATTAAGAAGTAGCCAACTCTTCATGTGACTTGTTCAATGCAATCTTGAAAATCTTTTGACGGGATTGGCATGGAAACTCCATAATTGTGAGTCGCCCAGCACATCAATGAAATTTGGTAATATTGTAATACCATAGCTGTGTTGGCCACATGGCTACCTAATTAAATACCCAAGTCAACTCATTTGATTGTTATTGTCAAATATTATTTAAAAACCACCATTTTTTGGTTGCCATGCACGCGATCTAAGCATTACGATATCCCTACTTTATTTCACCATTTAATGAATTTATTAGAAACATGTAAACGTACTCTTGTGTTGAGATGTAATTATCCTTTTGAAAATATAATATGTACTTTAAGCCTGGGTGGTGAGATTGATTTTGCGTTGCATGTATTTTGATGCAAGGTTGTCCCCGTATTATTTTGTTTTTTTGTTTCCTAGAACGCAAATAGGTTGTTATTTGTAAAAGGGGCGGCAACTCACGGTAACAAAGTTAAGTTCAATCGCCGAGTGAAATATCATCTTTTTCGGCCAAATGAGTGCACGCGCCAGTATGTTAATATTATAGCAAATTGTCTCAACCCATTTATGTGGACTTAATAAAAAAAATACATAAGGCAACCAGCGCATATATTGAGAACTACAAATATAATTCGAGGCAGGTACCATTCTAGCATGATAATAATATAAATCTACGACGAAGCCGCAAAATGTTGGTCGATTGCATGACCACAATGTTCCTATCTTAGTAACTTTTTGGATGACGCGCATCTCTTTCCCCGAAAATGAACTCCATATAGTCGTAGAGCGGCAAACCGTGTTTGCGAAAGAACCTCTTCCTAAGGTCATCCTGAGAATGCAGAAAACCATAGTTAAGTTATGAATGACTGGCGTCTACGATATTTAACTCAAGTTTAGTTATTTTCCAGGCTGTTACCGCATCGCCGTTCTTTAATCGCTCTAATTTATTGGATACGCTAACACAATTGTTCTTGGGGTCGAAGGTTACGCCCGGTGAGCGAATGTAGTCCTTGAATCCGACATACCTCCTGCATAGAATCCGGTACTGATCCATTACATCTGTTATCGAGATGCCGAGATCGGGACGAGCGTAGCATAGCATGAAGTGCACCCGGGTGAGTGCTTCTGCGACACCACGTCGCGTTGTTAAGTCGGCCTCTTTTGCAACGCTGTACAATGTGTTTATGTACAACTCATCCAATGAACGGTTCCATCCCCACTTGTAAATAGCCCGGTTGGTATACATAGTACGCACCCCCCGTGTCTTCCAAAAATAAGAAATGGAAATATGATTAGGTTAAGCACTCGCCAAAATGGATGCACAATATATTACTGTAATGTGGCATGAAATGAAACGGAAAATCATAATAAAATGAACGTCCCTCCCGGAATGGCTAATATTTACTTAAATTTAATTTTGCCACGTTACCTGAAGTATGGGTAATACATGATATTTTGGGTCCGAGCTACCTCCTCCATACTCGAAGTTCTTGCCTCTGCAATCGCCATTAACTTTTTGCTCCATTGCTGCGCAATATCTAATCGTTTTAAAAAGATTTACTGATAATAATTGTTCACTGCACAAGATGTTGTAGTAGACAATGCATTTTATAAGGTGTAACATGTCCCATCATGCTACCTTCTGCGGCGATATTGCCTTTATTATCCCTGCATCCGGTAGATTGATTTATTTATTAAATGATGGTAAGCAACGGAGTGCTGTATAATTAAGGTCCCCACAGTTCCTTGAACTTATTATATGGCAACTGTAATAACCCGACAACTAATTTGGTCCAACATTACGTTTTACTTTTTGGACCTCTAATGTTTGATTTTTTAATGTAATTACGGAGTTTTATTTTGACCGGCTTCATTAGTAGTAGCTAAATTTATGACTTCCGTTTGGTAATATTTTGAAAAGTTATAGGTTGCCGAGAATATAATGGCCAGTCAATTCCTGTAATTGTTGTACGCAAATTTTATTCAAACTAGAATAAGGATTGTGACGTTATTTTGTCTCAATGTTTGATGCCTGTTGCGTCAACATTGTGACAACATTCAAAGCCGAACCCTCCTATTAAGTGCATATATAGGTAGTCGTTCTAAATACGCGCCCGATGTTCAATATAGCTTACTGCCACACCTCTGTTGACAAATAATAAATGTATTTGGTATCTATACAAGGTCTTGATTATGACTAGTTTTTACTGGTATCAATCATTATGCAAATTGTAGCTAACATTCAGTAAGTCGTTTGCAGTAAACCATATATTTATAGTATTGGCGATAGTTTGTAGAGTTATGTGCGTTTTCACTTTTTCATAATAACCATGCACGTGTACTCTATTCGTGCGTACCACACGATCCCTAATTACGAACTACGCCGCGAGTTGTTTATAGTTTGATCCGCCTTTGTAGAACAATATGAAAAACCTGCAATATCATTATTTAAAATATATGTTAAGTTAGCGCAACCCATAATATAGTTAATTGGTGTATATTAAAGTTTGTTTAACAGTTGCAGGTGCCGTTGAATTGTAGTTGTATGGGGCTTGGATGTGTACGCAACGAAATAGCCTCGTGGAATTTATTTAGTGGAGGTGTCCTTCAACAACCCCAACCACCATTGATCAATGCCATGCAATCTGTCTTAAATACCCTAAGCATGTAGCTATATTATACCTTCTTGTATATTATTCCTTTCCCCCCTATACTTTGCTCACGAGACATTCATCACGTTCGAAATCAATCCTATCTCCAAAACCCTCAGTTGCCATTTCACCATGTCGTATGAATTCTCCACTTGCTCCACCATGGATAGCACCGGCCGAACCCCTTCGATCGAGGTACAGTTATCCACTCATTATTGAAAATAACTTTGGCATTAAATACCAAAGTTATACAAAACATATGCTTCTTATTGGCTATAGTCTAACCGGCCGATATTCACTTCATATTGTTAGGATAACAACCGAGACTATGGACATCCATTTCACTACAACAAATTTTGGTGCGCCGAAACCGAAGCACAACTTGCATTTGCCCTTCGCGAGTTCTCCAAACCTCATCCGATTTTAGATTGCACCCACATGTGGAAGGTTATGAAACAGGCGGGCGTTTTCATGTCGAAAACGTTCGTTAACGATATTACCCCCGGCATGATACGAGCTCGCGTTGGCGTATTGCGCGAAAGATTTATCAAGTTCCGTCGATATATGTCAATCCCAGGAGTTAATTTCGACCCACACAGTGATTCTGTTCGCACCGATGAACTCTACGCTGAATACGAGCATAAGGTACTCATTTTGCAAAACCCCCTTATTTCTATGTAATTGATCCATTTTTGCATAACATATCTGAAAAAATCAATTAGCACAAATGAGGGGGTATGAATCACGTGTAGACAATTTATTTAGACCTTGAAGTATGAATCACTCAATTTTCCGTTTATCAACTTTTTGACCCGCGCTATATCTTTGCATTTTGTTTGGGTGGTCCTATTGGAAAAGTGAGTAAAATGCGTCGTTGTAACTACTCACACATGGCATCGAACGGATATTGTCCTCTTCACTACTCCATACTCATTATGCAGGAAACACTACTTGACTTCTATTTTAAGGTGCACGGAATGCCCAATTATTTTGAGCTTGATTACTTCTTCAACGTCAAGCGTGCTCCGTTGACACGCGTTGAGGAAATTGGATCTTCAAGCACCCCGTATGAGATTTTTGAAGAAGCATCAACAACCCTTCAGCTGAGCTCTACGTAGAGTGTTAAAAATGGCCATTCAATATTGTTATGTTAACAAGTTATAGTTGTATTATATATCCAGTCCGGCGCAATGAAACACGTGACCACTTATGGTTGTAACAGTCGATACTTTACTATTGGGTGGCCAAATGTTTTGTCCCATTAATTAAATTGATGGAACTTTAGTATATATATTTTTGTGGCCGGTAACCTTCAAAACAACAAACATTCAAGTTGATTGTTCTAATTGTCCCATCGGCTGTACATGGGGAACACAAAGCATTAAATGCACAAATCTCTCTCATGATTAACATTATCTCAAGACTGGTTATAGTACAATATTGGCGCTAAAATTACCCGCCATAACTCCAACATCATTTTCCCCCCTTTATCTTTTGCCTATAAATTACTTCCTTTGGGCAGGCTATTTGACCAAGTAGTAAAAAAAGGCTCTTTGCAATTAGTTAAGTAATATTAAATTATAGAATTGGGTTAAAGTTGTTTTTCAAAGTCTTTAGTCGAGTCTTTGCTCTTTGTTGCTCTACTTTGTCATTTTACTAAAAAATATCTTTAACAAATATGGATGCCAAAAAAGTGTTGTTCTACGAGTCCCCTTGGAATGCCGATATCGATGGCACTTTCATTGGGATCTTGGCCAAAAATGCGGAACTTCTCGAGCGCAACATACAAAAGAATGATAAAGTTGTGTTTGTCGAGTGTATGGATGAATTGAACGAGAAATATGGCACAACATTCAACCTAAAGGCATTACGTGATCGGTTTGAGCACTTGCATGCTAGGTTTAACTGTTTCTCTTGGCTCGTAGATAATCCTTTCATAAAATTTAATCCTATCACTTTTGAAGTTAGTGCTCACTATCAGTGTGTGTGGGACTTCGCCGTGCAGGTATTATTTTTAATGCATGTAAAGTTATGTTCTCGCAAGTTAATTACAACGTTTTTTGCGTTAATTACTGCATTGTTTATTTACATATTAACTGATGGAACTGTATTAGTGTTACAAAAGTAACTATAGTTCATCTGTGTTACCTTTATAACGTTACCACATCAAATGAGTTAAGCATACGTTTGAAGAAATATTTGATATTTCCTCTACATTTTGATAAGTTTTCGCCATAAATACGTGATGTATAATAACAATTTGTTGTACTTTAGAAACACGCCATTTCCGTGGCATATCACACGGAGGGTGAACTTGCGTGGAATGAACTCGTTTGCATTTTTGGGCGACTAGAACCTGCTGGATCCGGCCGCACTTTCCCAATCGTCGATCTCACTGTCGATCCATTTGTCTTCGACGTGGTGGACGCCGAGGACAAGTATGGTTCCGAGTCCTCGGCCGACAATTTCATTGACCTGCCGAGCCCAGATTGCGTTCTCCCTGTCCAGACGCACAAGCGAAAGACATTCACAATTGATGACCTTCTCGAGTGGTCTCACCCCGCAAAAGATCCTCCCGTAGAGGAGCTTGTCCCCAAAAGGAAGAGGGTTGCCACGGCAAAGTTCTTGTTCCCCGTTAAGGAAGAACAGAAAACTCCGGACTCGAAGCCAAAAAACATCGTCATCATCGACTCTAGCCCCGAAACGCCGTCTACCAAGAAGTGATGCGTATGTGCATTACAAAGCTCTGCTCACTAACTAATGAAAAGCCCTTGGATGTGTACCGTAATATGCATTCAATCATCTTAACACTTTAAAGTGTGGCTTTATTTTTGAGCATTGCTGTTTTTGGATGTTTTGTTATAGTCTTGAACACGTACACGTTGTGTGTTTTTTGTTGGTTGATTGTGGTCGACCATAAGTATGTAATTTTTCTTATTTTGTAATTTGTGTAATCAGTACCAATGTTATTCGTGTGTGGTTCCATTTTGTGATAAGCCTCAATTCAATTTTCTAACAACTACAATTGTGCAACTGCAAATTCGTCTGGACCTATTGTTGAAACGAAGTTGCACCAACTTCGATCTAACATTGACAACAGTTCGGTGTGATATTTATCTAACACAAATAACACAACCAACCATGTCCATACGGGGTTCATGTTTTTGCTACACAAACAATCTTTGTTGTTTTAACCCCAACCGAAAATTAATCAGGTTTAACAAATGTCAATTTTAGGTTATCTATTTAAAAACCTCGACCTAAAACACATAGATACTAATAATAAAACGGAACTGATTTTTAAACATCAATAAATTACCAATTACTTTTTGGGATGCTAACATATGTGCCAGTCACATGTCAATACTAACAAATGAAATAATTGTAGCAAGGCTTAGTAAGTTATCCTTATGTTATTAATTTTTGGGATGCGTTAGAAATTTATTTTATTATATATTATACAGTGTATGGTCGTCTTGTGTCTAAGTTGGATGGATTTTTGTTCCTTACTACAAGGGTTAAGAGATGAATGGTAGTGGCATAAATACATTTTTTCATCGGGTTCCCAGGCATGACACGACTTTTAAATTCCACTCCCTCATTAAATGTACGCGACGATTTAGGCTGAACGTTGTACCCCCACTCAGGTTGGGGTTTCAACGGTCCATTATTTGATGTTCATATTTGACGAGGCCTTGACCAAAAAAAAAACAATTAGTCGACGCCCATATAGGCATTCCCAACCCCCCCCCCCCCCCTCCAATTTATAATTTTCAAATTCTGTAGCACCAGACAAGGAACAGTTATTATCAAACCCTTATGGAACCACTAATCGCCGAGATGAAGCGTCTTGGTTCAACACCTATTGAAAGAATCATTGTATGCTTATATACTGGCAGAAAAAGCTTGAATTGTTAATCAACGTTGCTTTTATTATATTACTTTTCCATTTCCATTAAGTAGTTGTTGAGAAATTGACATTTTCTATAAATGCGTCAGGAACCGCCAAATGAAGCTGTCTATGCACCGATGGAGTACAACGACGACTGGGATGACGCTAGAGAAGCAATGTTACTCAAATATCTCCAGTTGTTTGGTGACATATCAAGGGGCAGATCCATGCACATTGCACTAAGAAAACTTTCAATCGAACTACAGAGGCATAGCGGCCCACCCCTGGTTCTAGAGAGCCTTGTGAATCGGACGAAGATTTTGTATCAACGCATGTCTTCCTATTGTGCCTTCATTCGTAGGGAAGGCGTATCTTATGATGAGGGCACGCATCTTCCTACTATTAATATTGACGCGTATTTGGCAGCATTGGCACGCGAAGGGGTAAGTCAAATGTGTATGGCTTTCTTCATAAGAAGCATTCTGGAAACAATGTTTGATTGGTGTTCTCTAAACATCACCCCAACATTAAAAGTTGAACCGTCGCTGCCGTTGATTTTTGCAATTTGTGTTTCACTAAAACTTTATATTTCATTACTTAATTTTACTAATCATTGTATATGTTAACCCTAGGGTTCTGAGCCTAGCATGTATAAGTTCTTCCGTCTGCACGGGTTACCGAACCACGCACTTATGTTCGGCGTGTTTGACACGATGAACGGAGCATATCCTAATACAGATGCCGAACTCAGTGAAGGCTCTGACGATGAGCACACTAGCGTGGATGGGTCAACAGAGGTCGAATACTCGGGTCCAGTTAACGCAGACGTAGATAACGACGAAGACGGTTGCTCTTTTGATAGTACCAATAGGCCATCGCCCATCAACGACGGAAAAACGCATTGCTTGAAGTGTGGCGATTTTTATGATCTGTGTGTTTGCCCATCTACCGAAGGGTCGGAGGACATGTCAACGGAATCTTATTATGATGAAACTGATTAAACATTGTATAAAATTATTTCCAATGCTTTAATTTAATGATTATTGGCTAAGGGCATTTTGTCTTGGAATGTAAATTTGAGTAAAGGTGTTTTTATTGTTGCATTACGGGTCTTATCACAGTTAATGAATTGAAAACGAAGTGCATCTAACTATAGTTTTAATGTTGTTCTTATGTTGGCAGAACATCCATGCAACATTACATCCATTATTGACTCATTTTATAAAGGACCCACTATTACTATGCTTACCACCCGATCAAACAAGCTGGTACTCAGCATATATTTAACGCACATATCCAGTGAACGCGCAACATATCATGCTTCAAACCGTCAAAACAAAACCTGGGAGTTCTACATAAAGCCCCTTACAATTATGAAACGCAAAATAAATATTGAAATGGTCATGCGATTACACATCACATAGCATAACCATCGCCAAATGGCTTTCATGGGGTGGCAGACAAAACTTCCATCCTGGAAAGCACCTTGATTTGAGGGATGGGGAGCTCCTTCACCACGAACAGATACTGCATTTTTGAATAGTTCATGAATCCCTTCTCCTTGAACCTCGTCTCAATCGTCAGAGGCTGCATGTACAAATTTAGCAATGTTTAAGTCATTCAGATAACACTCATATAACATTGTGGGATTCAGATTAACTCACGAATCTGGAATGCACGTCATGAAGATTTGGTTTAATTGTCACTTTTCCTGTCTTCTTGTTTAGCCTAACACCAGGGACTTTATAAAATCTGTTGAACAAATTGAAACGGGTGTGCATGATGATGAGCCGTTCCTTGATCATCATAGGGGATATATCAGTCCCCTTCTCCCTCGTTAGTTTTTTTCCCAGTTCCTCGTAAATCTCCATCATCATCTCCGCCGTGTACCAAATTTGCCGATCGACGATCTTGCGAAGACAGCGTAGTAGTATATTCTCATCTCGCTGACTAAATTCTTTGAAGCTAAGGAACACATTATGTATGTCATCCTATTCATGTGTCGAGACAAATGAACATGTCATCAGTGCACGCCATATGAATAATACAGTTGAAGTATAATTATTGATCATTTACCTTTGTCGAATCGTAGACTTCCTTCAAATTGCTTCTGGTGGATGCCATTGAGAGAGGATAAATGAAAATGGTCAACAAGAGCGAATAAATAAAAAAGAAATTATGAAACATGGGGTGTATAATGGATGACTATGTAATATAGTCATACCTCGAGATGTACATACCTGTCATTACTTCTCTTAATGGTGCTTTTCAAAATAAAATTCAATGTAATGTACGACGATCAGGATTAATTGGCAGATTTAGTAAACAATCAGATTAAATATAAAATAATAAATAGCATGTACGTCATAGCTATGCGGAATTACACGATAATATGGTGGTGACCATACTGTAGTCAATATTGTTCTTCGTTCCACATAGTAAATTGAGGTCGATTTAATATGTGGTACGGGGTAGGGAAAAAAAAGCCCCAACTTGCAACATTTACAATATATTCACCTAATAATAATGAGATAAATGTAAAATAAAAGGAAACCGAGATCAGCCATGTAAAGTACCTATAGATTTTTTAGGAGATCAGGCTGCGTAGTAGCCATCAGCGGTAATATCAACTTATGGCCGCCGAAAGCAAGATACGTTGTGTACTTCACAAGCCAACTTCATTGATTATTTGTTGGAGCGGGTTTACCAACTCGGTATGTGTATACATTTCAAACCTAGTTGCGTTCCTCCCAAAATGTTCACAAGTATTATTTTAGGGTTATCATAAACAGTTAAGAGGAGCGATAATGGTAGTATTAATTACTGGGATCAAATTGTGCGTCATTGAAAGGCACGAAATTTGAAGACGTTGTTTTTTGAAACGGATAATTATTTGTTACTAACCTAAAATCAATAGAAATGTGACCATTTCCGATTACAAGATATTGTGTGAAGTACGTTGCACCCCTTTTTTCAAACAAATACAAAATATTATTGTGACAAGTATTAATGACAGGTCCAAAGATGCCATACACCGGTTATTTGAATATATACACTCAATAGATTTGGAAATAGTAGATTAGTATTCATACACTATTATGCACCTTATCTGCAGTAATATAAATAAATATATCTCTACCATTTTGTATTTATTATTTTATTTAGATTCAGATGTAAATGACTTTCTAATTTATATTTGGGCGTTCCAAATATATGAACAAAGGCGACCATGTTAAATGGATTTGTGGACACGCTAGTACCAGTCATGTCAAACATGACCGTTGTGAAATAAAATAATAGATTTATAATCTCCATCTATTTAAAAATTCAAAAGTACATTGCGCGGAAAATCTATATAACCATTTCACATAGGGACATAAACCATAATTAATCGAATAAGCGAGTGTTGTATATTATAACTTTGAAAATCACGATGGAATACGGAGAAAGCTCTGCTGTGAGGGGGCGGCAAATCCCAGGGTCGGTACACGGCCTGGTTCTGTGCCACTGTGGGCGAGAGTCGGTGATGCAGACCGCATGGAAAATTCCTAATCCCGGTCGCCGTTACTGGAGATGCCCGGTGGGTATATTCATACTTCGTGCATTTTAAAAGTTTTGATTGGGTACTAGTACGTAATATGTTACACCAATTTTTATTACACTATTGCAGGCCTTTAGATGCAAGATGGTGTCCTGGATTGACCCCGAACCTTGCCCCAGGTGCAAGGCTCAGGGCTTGTCAATAACCTAGAGGGCCAACAGTCCTTAATAGAGCGTTACCAAAAGCGCCACAGAATTGGAGCATTGTTGGCAGTGGCGGCCTGGATCTTAGTTATGGCAGTGTTTGTTAAGATTAAATTGATGTAAAGTATGATTACCGTTTTATTTGTAATTTCCATTATCCGTGTGATAATGATAATATCGGAGTTAGGCACCTATCTCATTAGTAAAACATCCATTGGGTTGTCATGTGGTGTATCATCCTACTTCCCTTTTAACACCGTCTATATTACGACCATACTGTTTGATATGTGACGCAGTTGTTGGCATAACATCGATCCAACATTGTTACCCGATAAACCAAAATATATCTCAACCATCTATTTATACAACACAGGTCGATATTTTACACTTTTTTGAGATCCACAAATTCAACAAATTTAACGAAAAAGCAATCATTGAGCAGGAGGGCAAATATATTATAATTCATGTATATATAGAGTAGTCGATTCGGATTGAAAACCGTATAAACTAATTTTTGTTTATGTTTGTAAATAATTGCCTTCATTATACGTTAGATATGTCAACCGAAAAAACCTTTTAACTAAATAAAAATAAATTGAATATTGGTTTATACTTTGTATAGATTTTGAATCAAACACTTTCCAAAATAATGTTATTAAACTTTAAATTAATTTAGTTTTCCTATTTGCCTCAAGTAATACAGTGATGATAATGCCCTTACTTGCCATCTTATCGTGAAATAGTATTTGAATCATCACGCAGCTGAGGTTCCACACGTTATATATTGATTTGAAAAATACAGATTCAGGATAATTAACTGCACATGGTCTTGTCAAATCAAACAGCTTTTTGAAGGATCTGCGAGATATCACAGACTTGATTTTCGGCAAATCATTTCAGGTAGCCGAAAACACGCCAAACCTATTTCAATGTTGCCACATAGTTGCTATTATGTCTAAGGCTATGCGACAGTATTATATATTTTTGTATTCCAATAATTTTGCGCAATAGTTTATCCCGTGATGTCCAACACAAAAAACATACATGTCGTCATGGATAAATTATAACCTTAAACAAATGCTTAGATATATTAATTTGTTAAGATCTCATATAATTCTATTTTATTTTTTTCCGTTAAGATCAGATATAATTATATTTAAATATTTTATGATAACATGTGTTCAAATTATATCAAAAATCGTTTGGATAATACTTAAATAATACTCAAGTAATAACGTTTATTTCCATCTTTAATTGCACGAGGAGGAACGGTTAAAAACACTGCATAGGTAAAGCCCGCGCCATTTTGACATAGTCCTATAATGTAACTTATGACGCTGATTTTGCACGGTAAAGCGGTAATGTAATATGCCGGAATCACACACTTTATATGCAAAACAATACAACGCATTACATTTTGAAACCGTTATTATTGGTTGTAAGCTACAGCTTTATGGCTAATCAAAGTAGGGAATCTTCTATGAGTTGTGCTCTATAAATAATAGTATGAGTAGCCAAAAGCATTTGCACACATCTCAACCGGAGATCTTTTTCCACACCGAGCCACAGATAAAACATCCACCACCACACCGATAATATGGCACCATTTGTTCCTATGCCACAGGAAGATATGTTTTACAACAAAGACTAGACAAAGGAAGTTGACACCAAATTCATCGAGGTCCTTGCTGACATTGCACGAACAACAAAAACGAACCTATCGTTGTGTGACTTTGATGCCATAGCAGCAGCCGAAGTAGAGACAAACATTGAATTCGGAACAAGTTTTTCATACACGGATTGCGTGTGGCAATTCCATCTACTAAAGCAACGATTTGATACTTTCACGGATCTAATGGCAAGGGATGGTTTTTTCTGGGATGAACAAAATAACCAAATTGTTTATACCGAAGAAAACGCTTTTGACGAAGTATTAAAGGTAATCTTACATTGTATATTGTTTGTGATAACTTCTCCTTGAAAACGATGACTTATATAGACATTATGAGAATATTTGTTTGTAGCATAATCGTTTTGCGGTGGTGTACATGGTAAACGGTGAGCCAACATGGAGCGGATTGTGCGATATATTCCGCGAGCGCGCCCATTTTTAAAGTAATAACTTTTATATGAGGTGTCGTTAAGTTTTAATTACATTTATTTGGCAAATTAACCGCTATCTATTGTCGATTGGTATCGCCGACATCAACCTCGTATTGCACGGGTTGGGGAAGCTTAGCTGTGAATTTGGATTCCAACGGCGAATACAAAGTGGGTCATACTAAGTTCATAATCACCAATTTTACTTCGGGTATTTAAGTTACGGATCTTGTTGTTGCCGTATGTACCCCGACCTATTCATCGTGTACTATTTTAAGAACGTTTTATTGACGATGGTTGGGTCCCACGTGCATGTTAATTAAATATATTAGTAATTCTAACAGTGACACAAGAATATCACATGACGTTGTAACTAGTACCCCCAATTAAATTGCTACACCACGCATAACTAATTTACCTCTATAGCACATGAATCGCCTCATAGCAAATTATAGCCTAATGTATTCTGGAACGAATGTTGGGCTAATGTTGCGTCTTCGTCGTAACAACATGGAACACAGAAAACTATAGAATGCAGTTTCGCGGCTGGCTGGGCAGGTGTATATTATTTATGCCGGAAACCAATTTATCCAATATCTTTCTGTTGTGGTCTAACAAACAACAAAACACAACACTATACTCACCTCAAACTTATGAAAGGTTAGCAAAATCAGATACATCACACCCAACCATTCAACAAAAGGGGTTGGTCTATTTGTTGGATCGATGTTGCCTAAACATGCATAACATATTGATGCCAGAACGATCTACTTTCATTGACGTGCATCACCTAAAAAGTCTATTAATTGCTTCCCAAATGATGGCGCGCATGGAATTGAAAGGCATGTTCAAGTTAGAGCACATTAGACACAACACTGATACTACAAACCAACATCATCCAAATACCAAACATACATCATATTCAAAACAAAACATGCCAGTAGAAACAGAGAAGTAAAAGTTCAAACTATATCAAGCATGGGTCAATCCATAGTGTTGTTTGCAACCAGCTCTTCCATGTTGTTGATCAGGACACCAAGTTCCTGCATCCGAACTTGTTTAGCTGAAATCTCTCTCTGCAGATCGGCATATGAACTTTTGTACCAAGCTAGTTGGTTCTCCACAAAACGTTTGGTTGTCACCATGGTTTCTACCGCATCAGATTGAGGGACTGCTTGACCAGCAGACAGATGATACCTCCTCTCCCCGTCTTCAGAAGCCTCAACTCCATCACCACCCACCCAAGTCAAGTCCTTCACCCTATCGTTCGTCAAGTACGTTGATGTGATTGTGAACTTATCATTATTCACCGCCATTTCTCCAAATTCTTCATTGCGCATACCTTGTTCGAGGAGAAGGCCAGTGATCAACGAAGGGAACGGAAGGATCCCTGATTTCCTCCCAGCAAACTCTGCCATAGACCTAAGGACTCGTTCACCAATATTAACGGGTTGACCGTTCTTCAGCTTATATATCAACACAGCAGCATCCTTGGTCAAAACGGTATTATTTTGCGAAGGCAGCCAGTTATAACAGGCAAGTTTGTGCAAAACGGCACTTAGGGACGTGAGCATCGAGCCTGGCATTGAAGCTTGCCATTCCCTCTCCAAACCTCCGGATAAATCCTCAATCACCTCGTCCAGTCGAGGGTCATCCCCTTCCACTACGTCTTCCAGTCCCCAAAAACGGTTGATCGTTTTAGGGCTAATGTCGAACGTCTTCCCCCTGACCCATGCCGTGCCATATTTCGTCGACAATCCGCAGGTGATATGTTTAGATAGATTCATGTAGAATTCCTAAACGACCTCGGCCGAATACAGCCCATGCTCCCGCATACTACCCATGACCCCTCTCAATTCAAGGAATTCAAACATTCTGTATTGTGTCGCGCTAATCTTCTCCAACACCCGCTCCTTACGGATTGTCCTGTTCGTCCGAAACTCCACTGAATGAGATTCTATCTCCTTGGTTAGATAGAACCTAGATGAATCACTGGTACGATAGAACTGCGAAATTGTGTCACGGTACTCTTCTGCTTCTTCTTCTTCTACAACACCATCATCCACTACACGTGGCCGTTTCCTACCTGCACCGGCCTTTCGCTTGCTACGCTTCTGTTTTTTGGTCTTTGTTGAGGCAGAGCCCGCTCCCATATCACCCAAAATCCCGCATTCTTCGTCCAAATAAACCTCATCATCTCCAACCACAGCTTCCCCTTCATCCTCCACCACCACATCATCATCCTCCACCACAGCTTTACCCTTAGAGGCAACTTCAGCATTCTTTTTCACACGACCAACTCGTTTAGTTCTATTTGCCGCTTTTCGCTTCTTACCTCCTTTTGGCGATGTCCTGGTATCTGCCTCGCCCAACGGCTCCTCAACGACATCCGTTGCAGGCTCCCCTTCCACAACCCTATCATGTCGTCCCTCTTCCATCTCCTCAACTTCTTCCACAACAACTTTACCTTTACCAACAACTGCATCATTCTTTTTCTCACGTGTGACTCGTTTACCTCTTTTAGTCACGGACTTCTTCTTACCCACTTTCGACGGACCCACAATAACTGCATCGCCCAACGCCTCCTCGGCGACCTCCGTTGCAGGTTCATCATCCCCAACCCTTTCCTCCCGTGCCACTACCAGCTCCTCAACCGCAGCTTCCCCTTCATCAACACCTGTACCTGCACCGACGACTTCATCCCTCTTATTGCCACGGCTAACACGTTTACTTCTATTAGACGCGCTTCGCTTCTTACCTCCTTTCGACGCTGGTGCCATAACTGCATCGCCCAAAGCCTCCTCAACGACATCCGTCTCAGCATCATCATCCACAACCCTTTCCGCCCGTTCCTCTGGCATCTCCTCAACGGCATCCATTGCAACTTTAACTTTACCCACACCTTCAGCATTCTTTTTCACCTTACTAACGCGTTGACTTCTTGTAGACGCGGTTCTCTTCTTACCTCATTTCGCCCTTCTACCCAAAACTTGGTCACCCGCAACCTCCTCAACGACCTCAGTCGCAGCCTCACCAAACTTTTCCGCCGCTACCTCACCAACGCCTACTGCCGCAACCCCCTCCACGTTCTCCTCCTGAAACTCCCCCGCGTCTTCATTCGCAACGTCAGTCACGTTTGCACCCGAAGTATCATTCCCGTTTTCCACCGTTGCGGTGGCGTCCGGGGACTGTGCAACGTCATTTATAACAGAGTTCGTCACCTTTTCATACAGTCCTCTGGTAATTCGCCTCTGCATAGCTTTTAGTCGGACAGCATCTGCTAACGCTGCTGCCTCACTAACAACAGCTCCGCGAGCAGCAGAAACACCACCTAGTCTAGGGTTAGGTTTACCAGCAATTAATTTTGGGAAACCTCCAACCAAATCTGCAGTAGATGTTGAAGGAATGTTGGAGCTTCCCTCAGAAGTTTTGCTTGCTTTCGACTGTACCTTTCCCGCGACTTGCGTGGATTCCTTTACTGAGTTGGGTCCTTGCCGAGCAAGCCTTCTTTGCGAGCGAAGACTCATGGGCTGATTCGGTGCATCCTTGGTCAAAGCAACATCAGCGAGTCTATCCAAGGGGGTTTGATCTGCCATTTCAAATATAGAGATGGAGGATAGATTTGAGGGGGATAGTTGGAATGGTATGGGTAAAGGAGTAGAAAGGGAGATTTTAATTTGCAGCAAAATTAGGGCAAAAATTATGGGTGCGGCGGGAGTGTGTGCGAGAATTCGATAAATTGAATGAGAGTTGGGGTGGCAGTTTGTACAGTGTAGCCGTTCATAAATATTTCATAAGTGCCCCCATTACAATTAATTGACCAATAAAAAATACTTTTTATTTATTAATATTCGATTGAATTTGGCAATCACATATAATGGAACACCCCACCGCCAATATGTTTTTTATTTACAACATGCAAACAACACAAACTTAGTTTTCATAACAATTATGGCTAAATTTATAGATATATTAAATTTATACGTTCCAAAAAAACTATTATTTGAAATAACACTGAAATGGGTTGTGTGTTGTTTCGGACTTCCATGTTATAATGATGTTGGTGTAACATCTGTTCAATATTTAAACCAGTTCTCTTCCAAATGGGCCGCCACCACATAGAAAACAGTTCTCTTGCAAGAAGACCTTGTACAGACGAGATAAATTACCAAAGTTCAATGTGTGGAATATCCTTAGAATTAATAGCCACCACACAGTGTACCCGTTCATAAATATTTCATAAGTGCCCCCATTACAATTAATTGACCAATAAAAAATACTTTTTTTATTAATATTCGATTGAATTTGGCAATCACATATAATGGAACACCCCACCGCCAATATGTTTTTTATTTACAACATGCAAACAACACAAACTTAGTTTTCATAACAATTATGGCTAAATTTATAGATACATTAAATTTATACGTTCCAAAAAAACTATTATTTGAAATAACACTGAAATGGGCTGTGTGTTGTTTCGGACTTCCATGTTATAATGATGTTGGTGTAACATCTGTTCAATATTTAAACCAGTTCTCTTCCAAATGGGCCGCCACCACATAGAAAACAGTTCTCTTGCAAGAAGACCTTGTACAGACGAGATAAATTACCAAAGTTCAATGTGTGGAATATCCTTAGAATTAATAGCCACCACACAGTGTACCCGTTCATAAATATTTCATAAGTGCCCCCATTACAATTAATTGACCAATAAAAAATACATTTTTTTTATTAATATTTGATTGAATTTGGCAATCACATATAATGGAACACCCCACCGCCAATATGTTTTTTATTTACAACATGCAAATAACACAAACTTAGTTTTCATAACAATTATGGTTAAATTTATAGATACATTAAATTTATACGTTCCAAAAAAACTATTATTTGAAATAACAATGAAATGGGCTGTGTGTTGTTTCGGACTTCCATGTTATAATGATGTTGGTGTAACATCTGTTCAATATTTAAACCAGTTCTCTTCCAAATGGGCCGCCACCACATAGAAAACAGTTCTCTTGCAAGAAGACCTTGTACAGACGAGATAAATTACCAAAGTTCAATGTGTGGAATATCCTTAGAATTAATAGCCACCACATAATACGATAAAAAATTCATATGTAACGACACATTCTTATCAGCAAAATAGATTATGTCGCACAATTCAAAATGAAGGCCACGTCGAGGCGATAACTAAACCCTACCCAAAATAGACAACATGTCTAAAGTCATCCCGCAATTGTATGTGAATTGCTTCTAAACAGCTAAATTTGTTGTGCGATGGTCGTCCCACATTGTCCTACCTATTCCGACCCTCCTTCGATCCATTGCTCTAGCTTCGGCAGCAACTGCATTAATTCGACTTCGCGATATAAGGCTACTGACATGGTACACGTCGTCTGGGTGAAAATCAAACAAGAAATCACCATCAATTCCGTTCTTGCATATGAAGTTGTGCAGTGTACAACAGGCAATGACAATCTTAGCCTGATGTTTTAAAGTGTAGTTGGGCATCATCTTCAGGACGGGGAAGCGCATCTTCAACACACCAAAAGTACGCTCAATCACATTTCGGAGACTCGAATGTCTGAAGTTAAACAGCTCATCCATTCCCACCGGCTGATTGTTTTGGAACTCACGTAGGTGGTATCTCCCGGATGCAAACGGAGTTAGGTAACAAGTGTATAACGAGAATCCCGAGTCAACCAAATAATACTTGTTTCCCGGTGGATGTTTCCAGGTTGGGTCCCTCGCAATAGACATTTGCAGTGCACGGCAGTCGTTCATAGAACCTTCGTAACCGGCACCGACGTAAGTGAAGTTCATGTCAAAATCACAAACAGCAACAACGTTCTGGCTCAGCTGTCCCTTTCTGTTGATGTACGCCGTGTGTAGATGCATTGGTACGTGTGCTGAAATATGTGTACCATCCATAGCACCAATGCAGTCCTGCCATGCCTCAACGAAGGGTTTTGTTATAATAGTCTAACGAAATTAAAATGGCCCACAAAACAAAACTTCAATAATGTTGAAGAGGATCTGGATACAATGTTCGATCGATGTTCAGTCAACATCAGCTCACCAGTTAATCCTAAAATAATATCAACGTTCAACGCATACTCATTTAAAACACAAAACGTAGGCAGTAATGAATTAACTTATGATCGGTAAAAATATACCTTAAAGTAAGGATAAAATCGGCCATCCTTGGCTATGCGGTCATGCACAACGTCGAAGTCCGGTGGTACGATCATGTCAACAGCCATGTTTAAAATGGCCTTCGTCACCCTGCGCACGTGCCGGTGGATGGTCTCGGTTGAGTGTTGGAAGCGCTCGCACGAATCACGAAACCGGTGATTCAACCCAACAGTCCACATAAAGATGGCTAGTGCCTCCATGGACTGAACCTGCGAGTTCCTAGAATCGGTCAGGCCGTAATGGTTCTTGAGCGTGTCGTGTAGCGTGTAAAATGTATCCCGGTTCATCCGCAATGCATCAAAAAACCGATCGTCGTGACCAAGCAGTAGCTCCAGCAGCCACTTCGAACCCGTCAATTCAGAGTTATTCCTAGGGCGCCTCGGATAAAACCAATCAGGTGCCAAACACAAACCAATGAACATGAATTCGCTAAGGCCATCGTCGCTATCATCGTTGCTTCTGTCAGTCAACGTCGAAACAGTGTTATCGCTTTCTGATTCCATTGCTGCAGATTATAAAGTTCGATATATCAAAATAACCATTAGTACAGGAAAACGGAACGGGGATTGATAGTTAAGCCCCTCATAAGGTGACAAATTTAAAATATCGTAACAACCATAGAGCAGTCAAATAGTTAGGGCACAAGCAAACACCATTAACGGTCGTCAACAAAATACAAATAGTTAACAATATGAACTGCAAGAATCTACCACAAAACAAAACAACAAGGGCATTTTACAAGAGGGCTACAGGGGAGACCAAACATAGAATACAAGTCTTATACTAATGATTGGGCCGAGAAGGCACAAAATGAAAATGCAGCTCTAGGGGCAAGTCTCCATGTTGACAGGGGGCTATTCAACCGGCAGACGCATCACCCATTCGCGACGATCATCTTCCTTCATCCGCATAAAAAACAGCCTTGTCTCTTTGTCCTTCAAGCACTTGATGGCTTCGAAAAACAATGACTTAGGCGCAATATCGAGCCTGTACAATGCATCCATGCATTCACCAATCTGGCTGGCAGTTGACTGCGTGATATTGGCCGCTTTTGTCTCGTTCAACATATTCCAGCACTTAAGAGTAGTGTCCAGCATTGCGCTTCTGGAAGTAGGGTTATCGGATCGTTTCCTGGGGGCACGCCTGGTTGCAAGCCCCTGCTGAGAAGGAGTCAGATTAACCGCAGGGGGGGTGGGCACGGAGGCGTTCGGGGGATTAAGACTAGTTGACGCAAATTGTGAAGCTTCATGTGTGTATCCAGAAGATTCACAACCTTCAGGAATGGCGTCCTGATCAAACGCATCGCTTACCGGATCAACATGATCAGGATCACCCAGTTGCGTAATCTCGTCTTCGGAATCGGAGCCGCCCTGCCCGGAGTATCGGGCCTCCTCGCCGGTGGCAACTCGGTTGTGCCACATCTCCTCCAACAACTCCCAGTCCGGACAACCTTTCTTGCAGCTTATGACGGCAGCGGGATCTTCCTGCAATATGCCAACCAACCAACATATTAGACTGATTTGTAAATGATAAACTGTGGAAATTAAGTCTGCAGTAATAACGGATTACAATTTACCTTGTAGAACTGCGCCCAATGCTCGTCGTCAAACTCCAGCTTTCCAGTAGCTGGGTCCACACCAACGCCCGTCTTCGACCTGCCTAACCTAATGTGCCTCCATTGCACCTTCAGCCTATTATACTTGCCCTTAAGCTGATCAACGGTGTAATCAAACCTCACCGGACAGTTTGCTCTCATTGCGTACATCAGTTCATTCCATGTTCCGGTGGTAAAGGTGCTCCCTAGTAACTTTCTGGCAAGAAATTCCTGGTAGATAAGCTTGATGAAAAAACGCTCATTTAAGTCACCCCAATAGGCATCTTCTTTCTTAGAACGCTTTGGACGTACCGGCGCCTTATCGGCCCTGCCACCGCGGGGAGGTACCATCTAATACTAAATTAACTTGTCCAGTTAGTATCACTAACCAATCGAACATAACCAATTAACTCACACAGGGCAAATGGGAAAAGTCAAAAAAATACATATCAAAGTGCAAAGTGTTCGGGTTGAAATGCTGGAAAGATGTTGGCCCAACATCAGACCAACATTGATATCAGAAACTATTATGCCACATAGTCATAGCATACAATGCATGTAGTTATGGATTAACTGACACAGCATTTAACCAAATGTCTTTTGTTGGCTGACATTATGTGCGTCAACATCCTAATATACAAAGTAAGAGCAAACCAAGATTACATGGCATAAGCAGATATACGAACAGCACATGTTGTAAACAGGTTACTCTGCAATGAAACTTTTTTAGAAAAATTGGAAACTTATGCATGTAAGAATCATGGAACACGTGTTGTGCGTGTATTGAGTGAACGTTGAGATGTGAATGTGCACACAAGGGGGAGAATAAACACACTAGATGCATGTAGCACGGACATTAACATTTTGGTACATATACATATATATCACACGAACTCAAATCACCAATAGATGAGGTGAAAATGTAACCTTTTGTTGGAATTTGCAGAGGAAGAAGGGATTTGCTGCCACCTGACACACCAACAAAACATGAAATTAGTAAGCAATGCTTAACAAGAAGAGAAATATGTAGGAGAATATGAAGTGTAACAACTGGAACAATTTCTCTCACCTTAACTAATAATGAACGTGCTTGGGAAATGAGGAGAGTGAGGGCTGTAATATATAGGAGTTCAGTAGGGGGAAACCAAAAAATTCGAAAATTATTTGGCTGCCACAACACAAAATTTTGATTTAAGGAACCATGGTATTATTACTCACTTACTGAAATTTGGAGGGAAGAGTTGCCGCAATTTTTTCTGTACAATGCATAGATTTGCCGCTAAATTTATGAACAGTGGACGTCGCGTCGGAGCAGCCAGCTTTTGGAAGCTGTCACGGCTGACAGTGGCAGAAAGGTAGAGCTATTTTCTAGCCTTAGTTTCTATTTATTTAATTCCTGAGTTTTGAGAGCAAGAATGGGCCGGTTACAATGCTTATTGGGCTGTCTCAGGAGTCCTAAACCAAACAATTTTTTTTGTTTCTGAAACAACTTTTAAATCTCTCAAATGAAAACCAAACAGGGGCTTAGTCTTTCCAAGATCTTTCATTTCAAATTCATCCTTTAAATAACTCATTGTTGAATGAATTTCTTTGTCAGTGCCAATGATATTTAAACCATCTACATAAACAACAATAATTGCAAAACCAGATGATGTTTTCTTAATAAAAATGCATGGACACAAAGAATTATTTATATATCCTTCTTGTTAACAGGTTTGATATTATTCCCTATTTAACGATTTATTTTGGGGTTGGAACGCCCTGCCCGTGATTCAAAAAGCGATGATTTTAGAGAGGAGAACAAAGATGCGAGAATATTCCTTCCTTTATTCACTGAACCTCACTCCTCAATTTTGTATGTATGTGATTGTCTGTCTATGTGTGTTAGTCGGTCTCCTTTCTTCAATTTGATCACCTCCTTTTATATAGAGTTTTTTAGGGACATGTGTCGTTATGCATGTGCTTTAATAAGGTACAGGTGTCGCAATATGTGTAAAAAGATAAGATAAGGTATAGCTTTAGTCTACTAGATGCTGACTAAGCTGGTCTTTGCCTCTTCCGATGGCTCCGGGGATCTCCGAGGGGTTGTTCTTCGGGATGCTATTTTTCCGAGGGGCCCTATATTTGGTGACGACTTGATGGACCAGTTAGGACCTTCTTCGGGTGGTGTTGTTGCTTCGGTAAGGGTTCATTCTGGTGTAGGGGCTTCTGTTTATATTCTCCGAGGGGTGTTTCCGTCTTTAACTTGGGCTCCGAGGGTTTGGCATGGTCTCCGAGGACTTGGCTTGATCTCTGAGGGTTTTGACTTGATCTTCGAGGGTTTGACTTGGTCTCCGAGGGCTTTACTTGATCTCTGAGGACTTTACTTGGCCTTCGTGAAGTAGTACTTTCGTGTCCAAGCCCTCGTTGAGGGCCTTCCTGGGGTTCTTGTACTTAGATTGGGTTTTGTTTTGAGATTCGGTCTTCGGAGTGATGTTCTGAGGGCGGTTTATGTTGAAGAGTGTTCAGCAAGGAAGTGTTCTCGCAAGATTATGAGACTCGGGGTCCGTTGTGGTCCCTCTTGGCGCATTGATGGATATCGGAGTCGCGCGGATCCATCGGGGTTTACTCTTTTTCCGATTCCGCGTTGATATCTCTTTTTTATTCATCGTTGACTTTCCAAGGGATGCTTAGGTGTCTTCTCAAATGTTCCTTCGCACCGCTTTGGGTTAGTGACCGAGGGGTGTGGTAACATCCGATGGGCCTCCTCATTGGGAGTGGGTACATCTCATCGGAAGTACTCGTGACAATAGCATTGTCCATATATTAATTCCTATATTTAGGACTAATATTCTTTTTAATCTCCTATTTATTTTTCACGGTTAACATTAGCCCCCCCAAATTTCGATCGCCTTTGTAGAGGCGAGGGAAATTTTATTTCGTGTCCTCGGTGAGGTAAGGGGTTAGTCCGAATTTTTTCCTTCGATGTATTTATTTTTGGTATTTTTCCGAGGGAGTATGCATATATTTATAATTATTTAAAAATGGATCATAAGGAATTTACCTGATTGCCCTTGGGGGTACTGTCCTCACGCACGCGGAGGTTTCATAGCGTTCGTTGCAGATAGCCGTTGACCGGTTTCAAAGTTCAAAACATCTCACCGTTGGCAACTGTCAGGTTTGTAACGGCGTGGCGCGTGAGTGAGGGAGATACGTGGAGCTCTAAACATGCTCCACGTTTTAAAGGCTTGTGACCGTTGTCACATTTCCGGCTATAAATAGGAGAACTATTCATCCCTCTTCTCACTTTCACAATTTCTTTCCTTAGCAATTTCGACGAGCAAAATCTTCTATTTTCCTCTTTTCTTCTCTCGCACTTCAATCTTTCGGTAAATTCACGCGCACTTCTTCTCTTTCCCTTTTCGGAGAAACACTTCCTCTTCGTTATCGCTCAAATGTCTTCTTCCACCAACACTGATCCTATCGCTACTTCCACTACTTCTGGAGTTACTGCCCCTGTTGACTCTCTGGCAGGTATGGGGGGTGCTCCGACGGGGGTAATCACCCGTAAACGAAAGGGGGAGACTTTTGATGTTGTCCAGGGCGGCGCCGCCTCTTCCAAGAAAGCTAGGGTTCCCAAATTGAAGAGGGCTTCTACTCGTGATTTTGCAAAAATCGAGAAGATTCAGAGTATTACTACTCGTGAACAGGTATTGGAACTGTTCACATCAACTGGGCTTTTCAGAAGAACATGGTGTTCCAGATTCCGACGAATGATGAGAGGGCATGCCACCCGCCCCAGGGGATGGTAACTGTCTATTTTGCTCAAGTAAAGTATGGGTGGCGTTCATTCATGTCGCCCTTCTTCTGCGAAGTGTTCAAGGCATGTAATATTAGTCCGAGTCAAATGGTTCCGAATGGGTTTGCTGCTCTCTGCATCTACGTCTTCTGGTGCCAAGTGAATGGATTGGAGTGTGGGGTGGACCACTCTTTTCCCTTTTTGACGTGGTGATTTCACCCGGGAGTTTTCCCTTCTACCACGTCCGTTACAGGGACAATACTAAATACTCCACGAAGAGGATACTGGATGGGTCAATTAGTTCTCACAGTGTTTGGAAGAACAAATACTTCTTCGTGCAACCCGCTCAAGGCAAATGGGATATGCCTTTTGACTGGAGAGAGGGTGCGGCGCCCGTGCGCACCCTGGATCAGGAGGTAGTTTTGTCCCCGGTGATTTCTCAGCAGCTTTTGATGGAGTCGGAGGACTTTTTGATGTTGTTCGAGACGTCCGGGCTTCATCATGCGGTGTTCACTGACGATGCTGTCGAGAAGCCACTGTCCATATCTCCCGAGGCTCTGACTCTTTTTAGTAAGTACCTTGTTTTTGTTCTCGTTTTTTCTCTTGACATAGGAATAGGTTATAATTATGCTTGTTGGCTTTTGGGTGGTGCAAGGGATGTTTTAGCGAATTATTTTTCGCAGTCGGGACCTGTGGAACCCGTTCCGAGCGGTGTTTCCGACGCTCCGGAGGAGGGTGATCATGATGAGGAGGAGGTTAATGCTCCTGAGGGTGCACAGATGGGCCAAGAGACAGGAGGAACTTACGAGGACAATGCACCCTTGTACATAGATGTTGCGGGGGTGATTCAAGATGCGGTTCCATTACACCAGGTAGGTCCTTACTCAGCTTTGGCTCTGGTGCTGGTCCCCGGGTCCGATACGGGAAGTTCTCCGAGGGCTTCAGAAGAAGAGGTCTCTCCGAGGGCTGGTGGGGAAGATTCTGCTCGGAAGACCACCGAGGTAGTGGCCGTATCTTCCAGGGATCCGTCTCCCGCCTCTCCCCATGGAGTTGAGGCTCCTTTGCCCATGTCTCCGATAGTTCTTGAGTTCTCGGATAGAGCAATGTCCGAGCCTGCTCCCCTCGGTAAGTTTTTGTTGGTCCTTAACGAGATTTTCTAAAATGTTTAAGGAGTTAGTTCATATACTAAGGTTCTCTCTTCTAGTGCAGATATCGTGGATAAGGTAAAGGCTCTGACGGCAGAAGGGTCTTCTCTTTTAGGTAAGCATTCTTGGCTTACTTCCTAATTATCATTCCATGACTTTTCTAGTTTCATTCGCTCTCCTTACTTATACATATTGTCTTTGCAGAGGAGGATTTTTTGGCGCAGTTTCTCAATCCCGTTCCGAAGGCTTCGTTGGGTGACTCCGAGGACATTCACGAGGAGTTTGACCCGTCGTCCAATGACAGGGATGCAAAGGTGGAGATACTGAGCTCGTTGGTTGGGGAGGCGGGGCCGTCTACAGCTGTTGGAGGTCCTCTGGTGGTATTTACCGACTCGGATGTGGTGACGCCAACTCCGGGGATCATTCCTCTGAGGGGTCACGTCCCCGTCACGCTTTCTCCGAGGGGCCTCACCTTTCAGACTCCATTGGCTCCTCGGAGTCTGGAAGATCTACCCTCAATGCAGGTTCTGGAGGGAGCTTTCTAGGAGATTCTTCGGTTTTTTGCTTCCTCGAATGCGACCCCTGCCGATGGGTTCCATTTCATGCATACGAGCCTTAACTGGATGGCTGTTATGGTAAGCTTGACCCCTTCTCTTCTTTACTTTTGTTCATCCTTCTGTTAGGTAATCGGTTTTAGATTCTTACGCATTTTATTTCCTTTTCGTAGGTCGGGAAAATTCGAGACGCAGCGGGTGCGGTAGAGTAGGGGTATCATAAGGAGGGGGAAGAAGTAAAACTTCTCCGAGCGCAAGTGGCATCCCTTCTTTCCAGGGAAAAATAGAGCAAGATGATGGAGGATATACTCCACATGAAGATTTTGGATATCCACTTTCTCTTACAAGAGGCTCAGAAAGATAAAGAGAGTTTGCGCCTCAAGTTAGAGTGGGCAGAGGCTGCTTACGAGCGGATGGAAGCATCCGACAAGGCTGCCAATGGACGGATTACCCTTCTGGAGAAAGAGAAGAAAGAGTCCGAGGAGACTCTTAGGGCTCAAATTGCTGCTCTTGAGGGGGAGAAAGTCGGGGGGATGGCCAGGGAAAGGGAGCTTCAAGGGTTGTTGGGCTAGTTCACCGATCGGGTTGAGTCGGCCGAGGAGAAGTTGGCGAAGGCCCTTTCCCCCGAGGAGGTGCAGGCTAAGATTGACGCGGTGGTTCAGTTCGCTCAACATGAGACCTTTAGGCAGCACTCGGAAACTTCCGATAAGTCGCCACAAGAGCTTTTAACAGGCCATATGCTATGGGGCTATCTGGAATGTGCTAGACTGGCGAAGTCATTATTGTGGCCAAACGTGGACTTTTCTAAGTCTTTTGATCTTCGTGAGCTGAAGAAGCCCTCTTCTGGGGATTGTCGTGTCCTTGTGGGGAGATTCAGTGGCTTGTTGTCCCCTCAGGATTCTCCTGCACCTTCTCCAATGCGTTCAGCAAGTAGCTCGAGTCTGAGGCCCAGTGGCTCAGGAGGGTTATCCACGATCTCTCGTATGGCTCCGATGACTACTTCTACTGAGGCGACGACCCCCTCGTACCCCTCCCCACATCCGTCAACCACGGGGGCATAGTCTAGGGCTTTCTTTATTGTAACTTTTTGTTTTCGCACTCTATCTTTTTCTTTGTAAATGTACTTGGTTTTTCGAGGGCTTCTCGGCTTCCGAGTGAATAAACAGTTATCTTATTTCGCCCAATTTTGTCTTTCTCTGCCCTGTTTCGTTTTATCATTGACAAATACTCTAATTATTTCTCTAATTTAAATTGAACTGAGAGAGATGCGGATAAGACTTTAATTTTGCTGACCAAGTTTGCCCCTAAGTAGGACGTGTCAGTCTGCATGGTAATATTAAGTACGTGTCCTTCTTATGTAGGAGCATTTTATTGACACGTGCCCCTCACCTTAGATAATGGAGGATTAAATCTAATTCTTTAATCAAATGGTGATGAGTATATAGGTGCTAAGTGTTTAGCAAATATATTTATATTTACCCTAAAGAGAAGCTTACTAATTCTCCCGCAAATTTATCTTTTTACTTTCACTTTAGCTAGTTCTTGTCCTTCGATTTCTCTTCCTCCTCAATTAAATAATCGTGAGAAAGAAAAAATACTTACTTGTTGAGATGATGCCCCCATATTACAGGCGAGGAGGATCCGTTTCATCCTAGGGCTCTCCTCGGAACTCTGCCCGGAATTCTTCTATACCGTCAGGGGTCCGTCCCATTTCCTCAGAGGGTTCTTCACGAGGGTAGGGGGATAGTCTTGTTGGGAATCGAGCGGCCCTTGAGGCGAGTTTTTCATTGAGAGTGGCACATAGGCTTTCACATGCGGATTCTCGCCGGATGGATCACATCAGGGGGATATTCATGGGCAGGGGGCCGTATTCTCTCGCCGATGAGTCTTCTGAATTTGATTTGATCCCTCTTAACCCTGCAAGGTTGATAGGGCGAGGACGTGTGGGGTCCGTCGTGAGTACTGAGTGTGAGAGCTTCGTAATGACCCTTTTTGCGAAGTATAACTTGGATTTTGAGGAGTATGACGTGATCATGCCTTCCTCGGACCAGAGGGCTTATGAGCCTCCCTCGGATTATTTGACTATCTATTGTGAGCAGATGCGCTGTGGGTTGCGGGTGTTTTTCCACCCCTTCCTCCAAATACTCTTTCGGTACTGGCAGATATGTCCGAGTCAGTTGACACCAAACTCATATAGTCATCTTGTGGGATATGTCTTGTGTTGTGAGCTTCTGAACCTTCCTATGTCCCCTCATCGGGTGGAGGCGATATTCGTCCTTCGGCCCTGTTCGGATGGGGATCCCTTTTTCAGCCTGACCTATCGGGACAATGAAAACGCCTTCACTCATGTATCCAATTCCCGCTCTTGTAGAGGGGACTGGAGGCGAAGGTTTTTCTTTGTCCGTCCGAGAGGTCAATCGGCTCGATTATGGGGAGTGCCCATCCGATGGGGTATGGGATATATCACTCCCAACACCAAAATGTGGGGTCGTGAGAGGGAGGTGTTGTTTAGTTCTGGGATGTTCTCCGGCTCTTATGATATAACCGGGTTGCTGGATTTTTCGGAGGCCCTAATTTTGGCGGGCTTACAGGAGAGGGTGGAGGGGTGCAGCCTTCCATCTCATCCCCTTCATAGTAACTTCTATTTTCATAAGTTCTATTTATTACGCCTCTCTTTTGTTCGGTTTGTAGGCCTTCTTTGTGCCCTCGGATTTATGGTACGCTAGTGTTTTTTGTAGGCGCAGAGATGGGAGAATTTTCTCTCAAGCCTTTTAACGGTGTTTTTATGGGGCGGGCGCTACACGGTGGACAGAGGACGTCCGAGGCTGGCGGTTCCGATCGGTTGGTTAACGAGGTGACGACTGATGTTTCATCGGAAGAACAGGAACAGGGGGCTTTGCCTGTGGTAGCCCCCCCAGTGAGCTTTGTGGTTCCCCTTAGGGTAGAGGATCCGATAGCGGCTCTCTCCCGGATGGACTTTCCTATACCTCCGTTGGTGTCACAGCCTCTTCCTCAGGATTCCGATGTAGTGAATGTGGTGGAGGAGGGTCTTCTTTCTCCTGCTATGGTAGGGTTACGGCCTCTCGGAGATAGTCCCAACCGTGTCCCCGCGCCGCTGCTCGAAGGGAATCCTCCCCCTGTGGGGTCTCCCCTCCTCGGGGGTAACAATGATTTTTCTCCCCTCGGGTCGGCGGTAGGGTTTTATCGGAACTTTCTCAGCGGTCTATTGAATATGACGGATTGTGGGCTGATGAGAATCCTTCCGTTATCCAGTCTTCAGGACTTAGTTTGTAAGAACCTGTGCGAGGTATGCCATTATTTTATCTACTTTATTTAATACTAACATGTCGCCCTTTTTTGATGTACCCCGTTTATCTTCGTGCAGATTTATATGGTGTTGGATGCCATCGGATCTCACAGAAGTTCTTCTTCCGATCCTGGCTTGGTGTACCGCCGCCGGGACGAGTTGGTGCAAGGTCTGCTGGAAGCCCAGGCGGAGATAACTCGATTGAAGGAGGATCACGAAGCTACTCCAAAGATTCGTGATGGGATGTTGCAAGTTGATAAGGATAAATCATGGGAATTGGAGCGCCGATTGGTGCTGGAGAGGGCCCGAGTGATGGGCTTAGGGGAAAGGTTGGGGGAGTTGAGAGATCAGATTCACTCCTCCGATGGGTAGTTGTTGCTTATTACGCGGGAGCGAGACGCGGCAAACCAGAGGGTGCTGGAGATAACTCGCGCTCATGAAGTAGCTTTGGTGATGGCCCGAGTCTAGGCGGTCTTGGAGATTGCGGGTCCGTCTGCTCTTCGAGACTCTCTACAAGGGGAGATGCGTGACCTGGTCCACATTGCATACCGATTGTGCCGAGATTTAGTGCAAGCTTCGTCGGAGTTTCCTGTGGGTCTGATTTTCCCCGAGCTTAACTTTCGCATAGATTTGCCGGGGGCTAACCCGATGGCGTCGGAAGGTCCAACGGTGACGATGGATGATCCCCTTTCTTTGTCCACCGAGCAGCGACCGGTGGGGGATACTTAGTTTGTAGTAGATGGCCCTTCTGGGTTTGATGACTGTTGTTTGTAATAAATGGTTCCTTAGGGTTAGGTTGCCCGCGATGACTCCTTATGTAAGGTCATAATTTTGTTTTGCAACCTTTTTCTCCTTTTTTTTCTTTGATTTTTGTATCGGAGCCTTCTATGTATAGAAACAACTTTTTATTTATGTACAACTGTTGCCTTACATTAAGCATAGTATTTCCTAAGATTGATTGAGTTCCAGGTGTTGTGGAGCACTGTGCCCTCGGAATTGGCAAGAAGATAGGTTGTGGGTCCCACAATTCCCTCTATCTTATAGGGTCCTTCCCATCGGGGATCGAGCTTGCCTACGTTCTTGGAAGCTCCGACTCGTTTCATCACTAGATCTCCAACTTGAAAAGTTCTAGGTTTTACCTTAGCATTGTAGTATCGTGACATCCGAGTTTTGTATTCTTCCATCCAGATGGCTACTCGAGTCCTCTTTTCTTCAAGTAGATCAAGGGCCAAGGCTAAGTTGGAGTTGTTGGTTACTTCCTCGTATTCTCGGACTCGCCAGCTTTCTATGGAGACTTCCGAGGGCAGGACTGCTTCGCAACCGTAGGCTAGGCTGAAAGAAGTTTCACCCGTAGCGGTGCCTGGCGTAGTCCGATAGGCCCATAGTATGCCAGGTATTTCTTCAATCCATTTGGCTTTGTGCCAATCGAGTCGGGCCTTCATGTTCTTCGGGAGGGTTCGGTTGGTTTTTTCTACTTGTCTGTTTTCTTGGGGATATCCCACTAAGGTAAAGCGGTGTTTGATTTCCCAGTGGTCACACCACTTTTCTAACTCTTGGTTCGTGAATTGTAGGCCGTTATCACTTACCAGGTTTCGAGGGAATTCCAAAGCGGCATATAATGTTCCTCCATAGGAAGTTGATGACGGCGCCCGCGGTGATTTGGGCTAGGGGTTCCGCCTCTACCAATATCGTGAAGTGGTCAACTGCCACGAGTAGGAATTTCTTTTGGCCGGCATCGGGGATAAGTGGGCCCACAATGTCTATACCCCACTTGGAGAAAGGACAAGGGGTCAGATGGGGTTCCCACGGGGCTGCGGGCTGATGGACCCGAGGGGAGTACGCTTGGCACAGTTTACACCTTTCGGCATGGGTTTTGCTATCTTTAGCCATCGTGGGCCAGTAATAGCTTTCCGAATCAGACGTCCGACCATGCTTTCACTGCTGGTATGGCTTCCGCATGTTCCCTCGTGAGTTTCTGCTAGAGCTAGTTGAGCTTCTTCTTCATTCAGGCATCGGGCGTGGGAGCAAGAATATGTCCTTCGAAATAGTACTCCATCTTTGAGGAAATATCGAATGGTTTTCTTAGACATTATTCGTTGTACAGCCTTGTCCGTGGAGTATCCCTCCGGATCTTCCAAGTAGGCTTTGATTGGGATCACACACTGGAGGGGGGATCCATGGTGGCATTCACGTCTTTACTTTCAGTCTTCTCAGACTCATTGATCTGGAGTAGAGTGATCTTTTGGGTATGAACGGCAGCCATTTGACTGGCCATTTTAGATAAGGCGTCTGCCTCTTGGTTTTCTCCTCGTGGAATTTGGGTGACTCTACACTCATCGAACCATCATTGTCTTTGAGGGACTACCCGGAGGTAATCCTGCATACTTTCTTCTTTGGCCTCGTACGAGCCATTAACTTGCTGAACAATCAGCTGAGAGTCACTGTGGAGGAGTAACCTTCTTGTTAACCCAAAAATAAAATAAAGAAGATTACTCTTACTCGGAAAAAACAATAAATGGACAATACTATTGTCACGAGTACTTCCGATGAGATGTACCTATAAAGAAAACCCCTTGGAGGATTGCCCTACCTTTCAGTCACTGACCCGAAAAGGTTTATAAGAGCACCCGAGGAGGAACATAAGTGTCCCTTGGAAAGTCAAACGGTGAATAAAAAAACAGATATCAGCACGGCATCGGAAAAAGAGCGAACCCCGATGGACTCGTACGACTCCGATATCCACCAATGCGCCAAGAGGGACCACAACGGACCCCGAGTCCCATGAACTTACAAGAAAACTTCCTTGCTGAACACTCCTCGGAAAAGACGACCCTCGGACCATCGCCCGAGGACTCATTCTCGGAGAAAAATCAGAAGTAAATAACAGAGTGCCCATATAACATATTCCGAGGACTTAGATGAAAAAATACCATTTCAAAAGGAGCAAATTCAGCCCTCGGAGATCATATTTAACCCTCGGAGATTATACCACGCCCTCGGAGATCAAATTATGCCCTCGGAGATTACTCCTGATCATTGAAGAACGGACCCAAATCAAGAAAGAGAAAAAGAGTCCCTCGAAAGAATAGCTCTATCAAAACAATCCACATCAAAGGCCCTCGGAGCTATCAAAAGAGATGGAGATTAAATCTAGTCAGCGCTTAGTCGATAAAAGATAAACTTTATCCTTATTTTAAACACCTGTATCAAGGTAACGACAACACCTGTCCTTACCAAAGCACATGCACAATAACACATGTCCCTACCAGAGTTTATATAAGGGGAGGTGATCCGTAGAAGAAAGAACAACCTAAGATAACTCAGTTTACTTACTACAACTTGACATTCAAATACATAAAAAGAAAGAGAGGAGGAAAAGTTCAGTGAATAAAGGAAGGGAATATTCTTGCAGCTAGTCTTATTATTTCCACTTGTCATTGCCTCTGAATCACGGACAGGGCGTTCCGACCTAAATAAATATCTTCCGTTAAATAGGGAATAATTCCAAACCCGTTAACAAAGTGGCGCCGTCTGTGGGAACGCCATAATATCTGTCCTCGAGAGAATTCAAGCAGATGTCAGCTAGGATGGACGATCTTTTCGAAAGTGACAACCTTCCTTTCTCGAACAGCGACTCAGAAGAAACTTTGTCCAATTACGAACCAGGTACTAGAGATTTTATTAATATTCCCCGATCTGTTTACGAAAGACTTATAAATGCTACACGAACACCCCGGAGGAATGAACCTATCGGACACGCGTCCTCTGTGCTCTTCGATAATGGGAATTCCCCCTCGGAGGGAGATGTACCTCCGATGGCGTGGAACCCAAATTCGAATCCTTGGCAACAAGAATCCCGACAGATGCCTCGAAGGTATGTGTGTCAGGAAAGAATTCCAGAGAGGGGTAGAGAAGAAATTTCTCGCCCCTCGGAGTATCGAGGAGAGGTTGAACATTCCTTATGGGGAATGATGGATGATTTACGAAAAGAATTAGGTGACCTAAAGAAGACCATGGTCCCTGAAGAGGACCCTACATTCAAGACCACTCCTTTCACTCCCGAAATCGCTTCAGCTTCTATCCCCTCGGGGATGCGACCTGTCAATATCCCATTATACACTGGAGAAGCTGATGGAAAGGACCCACAGGATCACATTCATCAATATCTGGCCGGAATGGACCTCTCTTCTGCCCCTGACCACGTGTTATGCCGCATGTTTCCTGTTACCCTCGGAGGGCGGGCCCAAGCCTGGTTTACTCACCTTCCACCTTGTTCCATTACGAGCTTTGATCGATTAGCCCATTTGTTCGTGCGACAATTCGCCTGCAATCGAAGGTACCCTAAATCTGCCACACACCTATTCACTATTAAACAGAAAAAAGATGAAACCTTACGAGAGTATATAAAGCGCTTCACGGATGAAGCACTTGATGTTCCCAACGTTAGTCCGACCATTATGGCGGACATATTAACTCAGGGACTCCGAACGGGGGATTTCTTCAGATATCTTATGGGAAATCGGATCACGGACATGAATGAACTAATGCAAAAGGCAGAAATCCATATCTTGATGGAAGAGGCAGAGGGAACAAAAAAGCAAATGGAGCAGGAGGATAATGAACACCTAGAGCGCGTCGAGAAAGAGGTAAAGGCTAAAGAAAAGAATAAGGAAGGAAAATCTCTTCAGCGCAAGGACGAAGGAGGAGTGGTTAAGAAGTTCCTCCGACCCGTGCACCTACCTCCGATGACTGTTACCCCACCAGAAGTGCTCAATATAATGAGGGGTAGCAACGAGTTACACTGGCCCAGACCGACTAAATTCCCTAACCGAGACAAGGACACGGGGAAATATTGTAAGTACCATAAAACTTACGGGCACACTACGGAAGAATGTACTACCCTTCGGTTAGAGGTGCTCCGCCTGTTAGAAATAGGGTATTTGAAGAATTACCTCAAGGAAAATAACCCCGAGGAGCCCAAAGCTCATGTTTGGAAGAGATCACGAAGAGAGGAGGAAGAACAAGAAAGGGAAGAAAGGATACTTAGTCGGAAGTCACGAGAAGGGACAACTGGACGTCTCCGATCCCAAGAGAGAATTAAAGATCGTCGGCAAAATTCACGAGAGAAAACGACAGGGTATCAGAGTTTGCCTCCTCCACCTAACTCTTACAAAAACAACCCCCCAACAGGGAGAACGATCAATATGATTGAAGGGGGTGAAATTTCCATGACACCTCAGGGTAAAAAGAAGAAATATTTGAAAGAAGCCCGACGAGCAGAACAAGGATTGTCTGTCTGCTCCATTCAAGGATCAAATCTGCCTAGCATCCCTTTTGGGCCCGAGGATCTTATGGACGTAATATACCCTCACGAAGATCCATTGGTTATTTCTGCTGTCATCTACGGGTATGAGATCCAACGGATCCTTATAGATACCGGTAGCTCCGTGGATGTACTCTTCTTACCTACCTATCTGGCTATGAGGGTGAAACAAGAAACATTGGAAACCGTTGAGGTCCCGCTAGTAGGATTCTCAGGAGAAGCCTGTCAAACCCTCGGAACTGTTACTCTGCCAATGTCATGGGGGAAAGGAGCCCTTCGAAGAACGGAATCTATTAAGTTTTGGGTAGTGGAAGCTTCCTCACGAACATATAATGTCATCTGCGGAAGACCATCTATTCGGGCCTTTGAGGCTATCCCATCCACTCTGCATCTTAAAGTGAAATTCCCCACTTCTTCGGGAATCGGAGAAGTCCGAGGAAGTCAGTCGAAAGCCAGAGAATGCTGCATGAATGCCATTCCCTCAGAAGAGAACGAACACTCACTCGGAAAGAACAAAAAGTGTAAAACCGAGGAAACACGAGTCCAACCTGTGGAAGAGTTAAAAATGGTGGAATTAGTAGAAGGAAGCCCCGAGAAAGTAATCAAAATCGGCACCCATATGGCTCCAATCATAGAAGGTCAACTGATCTCTCTCCTCAAACAGTTTCATCACCTCTTTGCATGGGAAGGTGGACCACCCGGGCGAATCAGCAATAAGGTATGCCAACACTTTCTTAACGTAAAGCCCGGGGCTAAACCTGTCCAACAGAAGAAAAGGAAAATGGGACCCGAGCGCAACAAGATTATTCGATCGGAAATACAACGCCTTCTTAGTTTGAAGCAAATTCGAGAAGTCATTTATCCCGAATGGCTAGTTAATGTCGTGCTAGTACCCAAGCATGGAGGGAGATGGCGAATGTGTGTTGACTTTACCAACCTTAATGAAGCATGCCCAAAAGATTGTTATCCCTTACCGAGCATAGATCAGCTAGTTGATTCTACCGCAGGGTGCGCGCTACTATCAACTTTAGATGGAGACCAATGGTATAACCAAATCCCAATGGCGACTATTGACCAAGATAAGACCAGCTTCATCACAGATGCAGGCACATTTTGTTATTTAGTTATGCCATTTGGGCTGAAGAATGCGGGAGCTACCTACCAAAGGTTAGTAAGTCTTATGTTCACAGGACTTATTGGGAAATCAGTAGAGGTTTACGTAGATGATACTGTAGTTAAAAGTAACACTGCCGAAGAACATCCCGAGGACCTACGGAAAGCGTTGGTCATTATGAACAACTTTGGCATGAAAGTTAACCCTCGGAAGTGCTCTTTTGGTATCCGAGGAGGAAAATTTTTGGGATTTATGGTTACGGAGAAGGGAATCGAAGTAAACCCCGAAAAAGCAGAAGCTATCATGGGATTGCCTACCCCTAGGACGGTGAAAGATGTCCAAAAATTAACTGGAAGAATGGCCTCGTTGAGTCGATTTGTCTCTAAGTCTGCAGAGAAAGGGCTTCCCTTCTTCAAGATACTTCGAAATGTCAAGGAATTTCAGTGGACCCCTCAATGCGAGGAAGCTCTCGAAGAATTGAAAAGATATATGTTGAAACCGCCTTTGCTGGTAAAACCTATACCCCAAGAAGAGTTGTTTTTGTATTTATCAGTCGGAGAAGAGGCTATTAGCGCTGTCTTAGTCAAAGAACAGGAGGGGGAACATCACCCGGTATATTACGTCAGCAAAACCCTCCTCGGAGCCGAAACCCGATATACCCTAACTGAGAAACTAGTTCTGGCATTGGTTACTACGGCTCGTAAGCTACGTCCCTACTTTCTATCTCATCCAATTACCGTGCTAACTAAGCACCCCCTGAGGGCAATTCTTAACAAGCCTGAATCATCAGGAAGACTGATAAAATGGGCCGTAGAGCTTACTGAGTACGATATTTCCTATGCTCCGAGACCATCAATCAAAGCGCAAGTTCTGGCGGACTTTGTAACAGAACTTACGAGCATAAGACCCGAGGAAAAGGAGCCACGATGGCATGTATATGTAGACGGATCCTCGGTAAGTACACATGGGGGGGCTGGAATAGTTTTGGTAAACCAAGAAGGGGAGGAGGAAAGACTTCATTTTGCGGTTAGAATAGATTACCCCCTTTCTAACAATGAAGCCGAGTATGAAGCTCTCCTTATCGGTATGAGACTAGCAAGGTAAGGGGGAATGAAGAGAGTACTCCTCCATAGTGACTCCCAACTGATTGTTCAGCAAATTAAGGGGTCATATGAAGCAAAGGAAGAAAGAATGCAAGAGTACCTCCAAGTTGTTCGTCAAAGATCCGAATGGTTTGAAGAGTATGATATAATTCAAATTCCCCGAAAAGAAAACAAAATCCAAAATGGCTACACAAACAGCTGCAATACATACTCGGAAGATTACTCTACTGCATGTCAATGAATCTGAAAAGAGCGAAGGCCAAGAGGTGAATACCATTTCAGATCCCTCATCTAGCTGGGTGACCCCTATCAAAGCCTATTTGCAGAATCCCGAGGGATACTCCTCGGACAAGAATATTCAGCGAATGATGTTCAGAAAAACCCTTCGATACTTCCTCAAAGACGGGATACTCTTCTGAAGGACATACTCATGCCCCCATGCTCGATGCCTTAATGAAGAGGAGGCACAACTAGCTTTAGCAGAAACTCACGAGGGGGTATGCGGAAGCCATACCAGCAGTGAAAGCATGGTCGGACGCTTGATCCGACAAGGCTATTACTGGCCCACAATGACCAAAGATAGCAAAATCCATGCCGAAAGATGTAAATCCTGCCAAGCATACGCCCATCGGACCCATCAACCTACAGCTCCTTGGGAACCCCATTTGAGCCCTTGCCCATTCTCCAAGTGGGGTATTGATATACTGGGACCTCTTATTCCCGATGCCGGTCAAAAGAAATTTCTATTAGTAGCCGTTGACTACTTCACCAAATGGGTGGAAGCGGAACCCCTGGCTAGCGTAACTGCAGGGGCAGTCATCAATTTTCTCTGGAGGAGTATTATTTGTCGCTTTGGTGTCCCTCGGAGCCTGGTAAGTGACAACGGTTTGCAGTTTACTGACCAAGGATTACAAAAATGGTGCGATCATTGGGAGATAAAACATCGCTTTGCCTCCGTGGGATACCCTCAAGCAAATGGCCAAGTAGAAAGAACCAACAGAACCCTCTTGAAGAACATGAAGGCCCGGCTTGATTGGCATAAAGCTAAGTGGGTTGAGGAGATACCCGGGATATTGTGGGCCTATCGGACCACGCAAAGTGTTGCTACGGGCGAAACCCCTTTTAGTCTATCCTACGGGTGTGAAGCTGTTTTGCCCTCGGAGGTCTCCATAGAAAGCTGGCGAGTCAAAGAATACGAGGAAGTGGCCAATGGCTCAAACTTAGCCCTTGCCCTTGATCTTCTCGAAGAAAAAAGAACCTGAGTCGCCCTCCGAATGGAAGAATACAAGGCTTGGATGTCACGATATTACAATACCAAGGTAAAACCCCGAACCTTTCAAGTTGGAGATTTAGTGATGAAACGAGTCGGGGCCTCTAAGAATGTGGGTAAACTAGATCCACGATGGGAAGGACCCTACAAGATAGTGGAAATTGTGGGACCGGCGACTTATCGGCTTGCCACCTCCGAGGAGGCAATACTTCGCAACACATGGAACGCAAGCAATCTTAGGAAATACTATGCTTAATGTAATAATCATGCATGAATAAAAAGAGTGTTCATATACGAGGGGATATAGTACAAAAAAGAGTTGTCCGACAGAATGATGGCTCTATATATGAGACATCGAGACAACCCGATAATAATAAAAACCCTATGTATTATGAACTAAACTATATAACATTCATCTACAAGCTAAGACCCTCCCATGGGACGTTTCCCCTCTCTGATGAGTCTTCTGCGCTGCTCCTCGGAAAGAGAGAATGGGTCATCACAGAACACAGTTCCGATCGCAAAATCTCCACTAGGTGAAGGTAGAAACTCCTCGGAGACTTGACGGATATTGAGTTCCGGAAGGAGCAAGCCCGAAGGGAACTCTGGCAAAGCTTGTACGGCGTCTTGGCACAATTTATAGCCTATATGCACTAAATCACGCATCTCACCCCGAAGAGACTCACGGGGATTGGATGGACCCACCACCTCCAGCACAGCTTGGACTCGGGCCATAACCACCTCTACCGCATGAGAACGAGTTATTCCTAGCAACTGCTGACTCAAGGCATCTCTCTCCATCGTAACCTGTGTTAATTGCTCCTCCGAGGACCGCATTTGGCCACGTAACACCTCAATGCTCCTCCCTAAATTCAATACACGAGCTCTTTCAAGCACTAATTGGCGTTCTAATTCCCACGCCTTATCCTTCTCGGATTGTAACGCATGGATATGAGTCTCCTGAGCGGACTCGTGAACTTCCTTCAGATGAGTTATCTCCACTTGAGCCTCCAAGAGACCTTGCTCTAACTCGTCCCGACGACGGTATACCAAACCTGGATCTGAAGAAGAGCTTCCGTAAGAACCAAGAGCATCCAACACCATATAAATCTGGTCAAAAAACAAAGCAAGGGGCATCAGACCGGAAGACAGGTTAGTATTAAATAAAATGAATAAATACCTCACACAGGTCTTTACAGGCTAAATCCTGGAGAACGGGTACCGAAAGGGTTTTCATCAGTTCACAATCTGTTATGTTCAATAAACCGCTGAGAAAGTTTCGGCAAAATCCCACCTCTGATCCAAGAAGAGAAACATCCCGACTATCCCCGGGGGGAAGAGTTCTCCCGAGGGAAGGGTGCTCCTCGGGCGGTGGTACAGGAATACGATCAGGGATATCTTCCCGGGGCGGCAAGACCTCTGTGCCAGGGGAGAGAAGATACTCCTCTAACACGCTCACCATGGCAGGGCTACGAGGACTAGGCTGTAACACTATAGGATTCCCGTGAAAATCTGCTGGGGAAAGAACCGCTATCGTATCTGACGGCCCCGGAGGAATTATATAACTGACTGGGGGGGCTGCTACAGGTTTCTCCTCCTCCGAGGAAATCTCAACCATGCCCTCATTCACGAGAGGAACGGAATTACCAATCTCCACCATTCCGGGACTACCATGCAATGCTCTCCCAAGGAAAACGTCGGTAGAAGACCCGAGGAAAAATGCTCCCATCTCCGCTCCTGCAAAAGATATTAGTAGGAAAATGGTCCGAGGGCACTTATAAAATTTACAAGTTAAAGAATGATTAATAGAACTTACGAAAATGAAAGTTACTGTGAAGAGGACGAGAAACAGGAGTATATCCCTCCACCCCCTCTTGTAAACCTGCCAAAATCAAGGCTTCGGGGAAATCCAGTAGCCCGGATATATCATAAGAACCAGAGAAAAGTCCCGAGTGAAGCAATATCTCCCTCACTTGCCCTTGTGTTTCAAGGTTGGGAGCAATATATCCCAGACCCCATCGGATGGGTACCCCCCATGATCTGGCTGACTGACCTCTCGGACGGACGAAGAAAAATCTCCGCCTCCAATCCCCTCTATAAGAATGGGAGCTGGATACACGAGTGAAGATATTTTCCTTGTCCCTATAGGTCAAGCTAAAAAAGGGAGTCCCCTCTGAGCAAGGTCGAAGGGTGAATATTGTTCCCACCTGATAGGGGGACATTGGAAGGTTTAAAAGCTCACTACGAAGGATGTACCCCACCAGATGGCTATAAGAACTTGGTGTTAACTGACTCGGACACACCTGCCAATACCGAAAAAGTATTTGGAAAAAGGGGTGAAAAAACATCCGCAACCCGCAACGCATCTGTTCGGCGTAAACGGTCATGTAAGCCGAGGGGGGTGCGTAAGCCCTTTGGCCCGAGGAAGGCACTATTATATCATAATCTTCGAAATCTAAGTTATAACCAGTGAAAAGAGATCTTACCGAGGTCTCACATTCTGTACTCATAGTGGATCCTACACGTCCTCTACCTATCAATCTTGATGGATTAAGAGGAATCAAATCGAACTCCGAAGACTCATCCGCCAAAGGATAGGGCTCCCTACTCATGAATATCTCCCTGGTATGGTTGACTCTACGTGAATTTGTAGATGGAGTCCTACGAGCCACTCCAAGAGAGGAACTAGCACCAAGTGTCGCTTGATTTTCGGATGGATTGTCCCTCGGGGGAACCCTTGATGATCCAGAAGGACTCCGAGCAGTATCTCGAGAAGAACTACAAGACGAAGCTGAACCGCTTCTTCTATAATAAGGAGGCATCATCGTATCAGGTAAGTATTATCTTCGTACTTGCAATTATGAAAGAAAATCAATGGTTAATTATGATTACAAAAGTAGAGATAAGTGCATAATTGGTAAAAAGCTTAAGTATATATATACTCTCTAAACTCGTGGTTAAAAGAAGAAGTTTAGATTCTTATTATGTTAAAAAAGGGACACGTGTTGAAACTTTTTTTAATTAAGAATGACACGTACCCTACTTAACCATGCAAAGCAACACCTCCTACTTAGAAAGCTTACTTAGTCATCAACCTTATAAGAATTGTCATTATCTGATTTAGTTAAATTTTAATTATAAAACCAAAAAATAGAAAAAGGAAATTGAAAAAAAATATTTATTTAAGCCGAAGAGCCCTCGGAAGGGTAATAGATACAAAGAACATTCTTGCAAAAAAAAAAACACAAAAAGAGAGCAAGACTAAGCTCCCGTGGAAGGAGGGAGGGGAGAAATTGTCTCTTCAGCAGAAGTACCCAATGGAGCGAGGCGGGAAATTGGAGAAAATACCCCCCGGAACCACTAGCCCTCGGACTCGGACTAGTGGCAGATCGCATCGGAGAAGGTGCTGGAGAATCCCGAGAAGATAGTAAACCCCCAAATCTCCCCACAAAGTACTGGCAATCATCGGGAGTTGGCCTCTTCAGCTTACGAAGGTCAAAAGACTTTGAGAAGTCAACCTCCGACCTTATCAAAGACTTAGCCAACCTAGCACACTCCAGATAACCCCATAAAAGGTGGCCTGTCAAGAGCTCGTGAGAAGGCATCTCGGATACTCCTGATTGCTGTCGTGAAATCTCCCGCTGAGCGAATTGAACGGCTGCATCCACCTTAGCTTGCACGTCCTCGGGAGATAGAAAGTTTACCAACTTCTCTTCAGCTGACTCAGCCATATCAGTAACTTGGCCCAATGTCTCCTGGAGAACCCTCTCTCTCTCATTCCCGTCCGCTACCGCCTTCTCGAGAGCCGCAATACGAGCAGTAAAGACCCCCTCGGACTCCTTCCTTTCCTTCTCCAGAAGAGCTATCTTAGCTGCTGCAGCCTTCTCGGACGCCTCCATCTTTTTGTAAGCGGACTCAGCAGCGTTTAAGTTACCTTGCAAATCCGCCCTCGTCTTCTCTGCTTCATTAAGAGCAAATTCGTAGTCGGAAATCCTGGTTTGAAAAAGGTCCTCCCTAGTTTGACTCTGTTTGTCTCGGACTAAGAGAGGTGCCAATTGCGCCCGGAGTACTTCTAACTCCTCTAGGTCTTTCCGACCGTGCTCTTCAACGGCAGTGACCGCCTCCCGAGTCTTTCCAATCTACATAGAAGTCAACAATAAAGAATTTAACAGAGATATATCATGTAATTTCAGAGGATTAATTTAGAGAAGCTTACCATGAGCCCCAGCCAGTTAAGACTGGTGTACAAAAATTGGTACCCCTCGGCGGGTGTTGAACTGGAGGAGGCGAAAAACCGGAGAATATCCTGATAAGCTTCACCCACCGTCCGAGACGAGAACTGCCCTCCGGATCCACTGGGAGGAACGGCCTCCTGGAATGTATGACCCCACGGAGACAAAGTCACCGGAACATGCCCCCTCGGAGGAGTCGCATCCTTTATGGGAGTCGTCACTTCTGAATTCGTAAAAACGACCCGAGAACCACCAACTGTTGTGGGTGGGCTAGTCTTACCCAACAGTGAATTAAGAATCCTCTCCTTCACATCTCTGTCTTCGGAAGAAGGATCGAACTCCCCTTGAGTATCCTCGGAATCCCCTCGTAAACCTTCATGCTCGGGAATGTTGAATTGGGCCAGAAATTCTTCCTCTACAAAAGATACACACTGTCAGTGAGAAAAAGAATGAAACTAGAAAAAATTATGGGAAAAGGGCGAATAACGGATACTCACCACATAATGAAGGCTCTTCTACCATTGGAGCTTTTCCTTTATCCATAGCTACTACATCAAAAGGAAAAGTGTCAACACATCAGCGAATGTCACGAGTAAGGTATGAAAATCTCATTAAAATCTCATAGAAACTCACCACGAGGAGCGGATTCGGAAACCATCGGAGGCTGAGGAGAAGGACCCTCGGAAGATAAGTCTATTACTTCAGTAACCTTCTGAGCAGATTCTTCCTCGGTAACACTCGGAAAGATCCCCTCCTCGGAAACTCTCGGAGAAGTTCCTATATTAGATTCAGAAGCAGGTAAATTCCCCGACTCGGATTTGGAAACGGGCACCAAAGCCAAATCCCAAGGAGCTACTTGACGCAAGGGAACAACGCTCCTCATGACCCCCGTCATATCCATACATAGAAGAGAATGGTCCTCGTGAAATTCACCCTTCTCTGAACCCATATGCCTGCTCTCGGGAGCATTAACCTCCTCCTCCTCGTGATCACCCTCCTCTGGTATCTCAGAAACACCACTAGGAGTAGGCTCCCTCGGACTCGACTGCAGATAGTAGTTCGCCATGACCTCCCCTGCGTCAACCCACCGATAATGTGTATAAGCACAATTTATTACTGTACTCGGAGAAAGAATAAAAGAATAAATAAAGGGACTTACGAAAGAGACTCCTCGCATCAGGAGACAAAGATAAAGGCCTCTCCACGGCGTCGTCGGTAAAAACTACGTAGTGAAGACCGGAGGTCTCGTACAACATTGTGAAATCCTCTGATTCCATCAATTTGTGCTGAGAAATTATAGGAGATAACACCACCTCCTGGTCCAGAGCGTGCACAGGAGTAGTACCCTCTCGCCAATCGAAGGGCACATCCCACTCACCCTTAACAGGTCCCACGAAGAAATATCTATTCTTCCAGACGCTATGTGAGGTAATAGCAGCACCCAAGATCCTCTTCGTGGAATCCCCCGTGTTGTCCCGATGACGAACATTATAGAACGGATACCCCCCGGGTGATACCGCCACATCAAAGATCGAAAGAAAATGATTCACCGAGCACTCTAGCCCATTCACTTGGCACCAAAAGACATAAATACAAATAGCGGCAAACCCGTTCGGCACCATTTGACTCGGGCAGATGTTACAAGTCTTGAAAAGCTCACAGAAAAAAGGTGACATGAATGAACGCCACCCGTACTTCACCTGGGCAAAAAATACTGTCAACATACCCGGAGGAGGATAACATGCCCTCTCATCCTTTATCGGGATTCGGAATACCATATTCTTCTGAAGGACCCCGGTTGAGGTAAACAGATCCGCTACCTGCTTACGAGTAGCAATATTCCGCATCTTTTCCACCTTAGCGAAAGTCCGAAGAGGCGGTTCCTTTGATTTGGGAACCCTAGCTTTCTTCGAGGAAGTGGCGCCGCCCTCAGCAGCAGCAGCAATTTCTCCCTTGCGTTTACGAGTAACAACTCCCACCGGAATACTCCTCACGCTCGAAGAAGTGTCAATCGGAGCAGTGACTTCCGAGGAGGTAACAGCAGCAACAGGGTTCACGTTGGCAGAAGAAGCCATGGATATAAAAAGAGGAAAGTTTTTTTTAGTGGGTAAACCTACTGGAACTGAGAGTTGCAAGAGAATAGAGAATAAGAGAAGAAATTTGTGGCTCTGAGAGAAAATTATCGCAGATTACACTTGAGTGAATGAAGAAAAGAAGAAGCAACAGTACCCTATTTATAACCACGAGCTACAACGGTCAGATGCCTTCAAGACGTGGCCGTCATTTACCTCTCCACGTAACTGCTGCATAATCGCGCCACGCCATCAAAATTCTGACCGTTGCCAACGGTCAGATGCTTCAAAATTCAAAGCCGGTCAAAGCAACAGTCGGCAACCTGCGCCCCGAGATTCTCGCATGCTTAATAACCATACCCTAAGGGTATTCAGGTAAAATCACTTGCAAAACTCTGAATATATATATTTACCCCTCGGACAAATATCAAAAAATAAGTACAGGGACACTAAAACAAAAAATAACCCCTCGCCTCACTGAGGACGATGATTTAAAATTCCGCTTGTCTCTACGAGGACAATCGAAATTTGGGGGGGCTAGTGTTAACCCAAAAATAAAATAAAGAAGATTACTCTTACTCGGAAAAAACAATAAATGGACAATACTATTGTCACGAGTACTTCCGATGAGATGTACCTATAAAGAAAACCCCTCGGAGGATTGCCCTACCTTTCAGTCACTGACCCGAAAAGGTTTATAAGAGCACCCGAGGAGGAACATAAGTGTCCCTTGGAAAGTCAAACGGTGAATAAAAAAACAGATATCAGCACGGCATCGGAAAAAGAGCGAACCCCGATGGACTCGTACGACTCCGATATCCACCAATGCGCCAAGAGGGACCACAACGGACCCCGAGTCCCATGAACTTACAAGAAAACTTCCTTGCTGAACACTCCTCGGAAAAGACGACCCTCGGACCATCGCCCGAGGACTCATTCTCGGAGAAAAATCAGAAGTAAATAACAGAGTGCCCATATAACATATTCCGAGGACTTAGATGAAAAAATACCATTTCAAAAGGAGCAAATTCAGCCCTCGGAGATCATATTTAACCCTCGGAGATTATACCACGCCCTCGGAGATCAAATTATGCCCTCGGAGATTACTCCTGATCATTGAAGAACGGACCCAAATCAAGAAAGAGAAAAAGAGTCCCTCGAAAGAATAGCTCTATCAAAACAATCCACATCAAAGGCCCTCGGAGCTATCAAAAGAGATGGAGATTAAATCTAGTCAGCGCTTAGTCGATAAAAGATAAACTTTATCCTTATTTTAAACACCTGTATCAAGGTAACGACAACACATGTCCTTACCAAAGCACATGCACAATAACACCTGTCCCTACCAGAGTCTATATAAGGGGAGGTGATCCGTAGAAGAAAGAACTACCTAAGATAACTCAGTTTACTTACTACAACTTGACATTCAAATACATAAAAAGAAAGAGAGGAGGAAAAGTTCAGTGAATAAAGGAAGGGAATATTCTTGCAGCTAGTCTTATTATTTCCACTTGTCATTGCCTCTGAATCACGGACAGGGCGTTCCGACCCAAATAAATATCTTCTGTTAAATAGGGAATAATTCCAAACCCGTTAACACTTCTTATTCTACCTTCTTTTGCGAGCCTCATCCCGATGAGAAGGGCTTCGTATTCGGCATCGTTGGTGGAAACAAGGTAATCAATTTTGACCGCGAAGTGGAGTCTCTCCTCTTCCACATCTTGGTTTACAAATACTATCCCCGCTCCCTCGTGCGTACTTACAAAGGATCTGTCTACATAGGCGTGCTATAGGGGTTCCTTTCCTCGGACATGATGCCTGTCAGTTCCATTACAAAGTCCGCCAAAAATTGCCCTTTGATGGCGGGTCTCAGGGCGTAGGAAATATCATACTCGGTGAGCTCTACTGCCTACTTTATCAATCTTCCCGATGATTCGGGCTTATTAAGAATCGCTCTTAAGGGATGTTTTGTTAACACCGTAACCGGGTGGGAGAGAAAATATGGGCGTAGTTTACGGGCTGTAGTAACCAAAGTTAAGACAAGTTTTCCAGTCAGGGTATACCTGGTTTCTGCTCCGAGGAGGGTTTTGCTGACGTAGTACACTGGATGATGCTCTCTGTCCTGTTCTTTGACTAATACAACACTAATGGCCTCTTCTCCGACAGATAGATAGAGGAAGAGTTCTTCTTGAGGTAAAGGCTTTACCAGCAAGGGTGGTTTCAACATATATTTTTTCAGCTCTCCGAGGGCTTCCTCGCACTGGGGGGGTCCACTGGAACTCCTTTACATTTCGGAGTATCTTGAAAAGGGGAAGTCCTTTTTCTGCCGACTTGGAAACGAATCGGCTCAAGGAGGCCATTCTGCCAGTCAACTTTTGAACGTCTTTTACCGTCTTCGGGGTGGGTAATCCCACAATGGCCTCGGCCTTATCGGGATTTACTTCTATTCCCTTCTCAGTAACCATGAACCCTAAGAACTTCCCTCCTCGGATGCCAAATGAGCATTTTCTAGGGTTAACTTTCATTCCAAAATTATCCATAATGACTAATGCCTTTCGCAGGTCTTTGGGATGCTCTTTAGTAGTATTACTCTTAACCACCATATCATCTACATAGACTTCTACCGACTTTCCGATAAGTCCAGCGAACATAAGACTTACCAGCCTTTGGTAAGTTGCCCCGGCATTTTTGAGTCCGAAGGGCATTACCAAGTAGCATAATGTGCCTGCATCAGTAATGAAGCTAGTTTTGTCCTGGCAGCTGCCGCCATCGGGGTTTGATTGTACCCCTGGTCTCCGTCTAGGGTTGATAGCAGAGTGCATCCAGCAGTGGAGTCAACTAGTTGATCTATACTGGCAAGGGATAACAATCTTTCGGGCAGGCTTCGTTGAGATTGGTGAAATCCACACACATACGCCATTTCCCCCCATGCTTGGGAACCAATACTACATTTGCCAACCATTCGGGGTATATGACCTCCCGAATTTGCCTGAGGCTAAGGAGTCGTTGTATCTCCGAGCGAATAATTTTATTTCGCTCGGGTCCCATTCTTCTCTTTTTTTGTTGAATCGGTTTGGCTCCTGGTTTCACATTAAGAAAGTGTTGGCAGACCTTGTCACTGATTCGCCGGGGCGGTCCTCCTTCCCATGCGAAGAGGTGATGGAACTGTTGGAGAACAGAAGTCAGTTGGGCTTCTACTGCAGGTTCTATGCTAGTGCCCATCTTAATCACCTTCTCGGGGTGTCCTTCTACTAATTCCACTATCTTTAATTCTTCCACGGGTTGAACCCAAGCCTCTTCTGCTTTGTGTTTTTTATTATTTTCGAGGGCGAATTCGTCCTCCTTCGAGGGAATAGCGTTCATGCAACATTCTCTAGGGTAGAGGGGATGGGGAATTTTACCTTGAGATGTAGGGTAGAGGGGATTGCTTCGAAGGCTCGGATGGACGACCTTCCGCATATAGCATTGTACGTTCGTGACGAGGCCTCCACCACCCAAAATTTGGTGGGTTCCGTTCTTCGAAGATCTCCTTCTCCCCATGACATTGGAAGGATCACCGTTCCGAGGGTACGGCAAGCTTCTCCTGAGAAACCTACTAAGGGGACCTCAGCTACTTCCAGCTGTTCTTTCTTTAATCTCATAGCTAAGTAGGTAAGAAGGAATAGGACATCCACAGAGCTACCCGTGTCGATGAGGATCCGCTGGGTTTCAAATCTGTGGATAACGGCTGTAATTACTAAGGGCTCTTCGTGGGGGTAAATTATACCTTTCAAATCCTCGGACCCAAAAGTAATGCTAGGTAGCTTTGTTCCTTGAATGGAGCATACGGGGGGCCCTTGTTCTGTCCTCCTGGCTTCTTTTAAATATTTATTCTTCTTTCCTTGGGGCGCTATTGAGATATCTCCTCCCTCTATCATGTTGATCGTTCGTCCTGATGGGGCGTTATCTTCGTACAAGTCTGGGGAGGGGGTAAATTCCGATGTCCCACCGTCCTTTCTCGTGAGTTCCGTTGACGTTCCTCGGTCCAGCCTCGGGGTCGCCGGCGTTCTGGGGTTCTCTCCCGTGACTGGCGGTGTTCCTTGGTCCTTTCTCGTGACCGGCGACTGGGGGTCGCTTCTTCCTCCTCTCGTTCCTTTCGGGACCTTTTCCATACACATGCCTTGGGTTCCTCGAGGTTATTTTCCTTAAGGTAATTCTTCAAATATCCCACTTCCAGAAGGTAAAGCACTTCCCTACGTAGGGTAGTGCATTCCTCGGTGGTGTGCCCATAGGTTTTATGATATTTACAATACTTACCCGTGCTCATTTCTCTATTAGGAAATTTGGCATGCAGGGGCCAGTGCAACTCATTGTTGACTCTCATTACATTGAGTACTTCTGGGGGAGCAATGGTCATCGGGGGGTAACGGCACGGGTCGAAGAAAATTTTTGACCACACCACCCTCGTCTTTGCGCTGGGTGGGTTTTCCTTCCTTGCCCTTCTCCTTAGCTTTTGCCTCTCTTTCGGCACGCTCCAGGTGCTCGTTGTCGTCGTGTTCCATGCACTTCTTCGTACCTTCCGCTTCCTCCATCAAGATGTAGACTTCTGCCTTTTGCATAAGTTCATTCATGTCCGTGACATGATTTCCCATGAGATATCGGGAAAAATCCCATGTTCGAAGCCCCTGCGTCAATATGTTCGCCAGGATGGTTGGACTGACGTTGGAGACATCTAACGCCTCATCCTTGAAGCGCGTTATATACCCTTTTAAGGGTTCATCCTTCTGCTGTTTGACTGTGAAGAGATGAGTGGCTGATTTGGGATACCGTCGGTTGCAAGCAAATTGTCGTACAAAGAGGTGAGCTAGTCGATTGAAGATCGTGACGGAGCTAGGGGAAGGTGAGTAAACCAAGCCTGAGCTCGTCCTCCGAGGGTGACAGGAAACACGCGGCATAAGACATGGTCTGGGGCAGAGGATAGATCCATTCCGACCAAATATTGATGGATATGGTCATGTGGATCCCTTCCATCAGCTTCCCCGGTGTATAAGGGGACATTAACGGGCCGCATCTCCGAAGGGACAGAGGCTAAGGCAATTTCAAGAGTAAAGGGGGAGATTTTAAACATGGGATCTTCCTTGGGGGCCATGGTTTTCTTAATATCGCTCAGTTCTTTACGTAGGCCATCCATTATTCCCCATAAGGTATTATCACTATCCCCACGATATTCCGAGGGGCGGGGAATTTCTTCCCCTAGGCCCCACCTCGGGGTTCTGTCATAATTAACATACCTTTGTGATTCTTGCAAAGGCTCGCGGTGCCAGGAGACGGGAGTAGGGCTCCATCTAGTATAGGGTGCGCCTTCTTCCGAAGGGAATTTTCTATCCGGGAGAGGCAGAGGGCCAGTTCCTAAAATTTCCCCCTCTTTGTTGCGCTCGTATGGCTGTAGCATCTACAAGTCTTTCGAAGATAGAGCGGGGAATATTAATGAAATCTCTTGTACCAGATTGGTGGTTTGACAAAGTTTCTTCCGAGTCGCTGCGGCGAGCTTGAAGACTCTCGCATTCGAACAGATCATCCATCACAACCAACGTTTGTTAAATTCTCTCGAGGGCAGATTTTATGGCATTCCCACAGACGACGCCACTTTGTTAATAGATTTGATATTATTCCCTATTTAACGGATTTATTTTGTGGTTGGAACGCCCTGCCCGTGATTCAAAATGCGATGATTTTAGAGAGGAGAACAAAGATGCGAGAATAATCCTTCCTTTATTCACTGAACTTCACTCCTCAATTTTGTCTGTATGTGATTGTCTGTCTGTGTGTGTTAGTCGATCTCATTTCTTCAATTTGATCACCTTCCTTTATATAGAGTTTGTTAGGGACATGTGTCGTTATGCATGTGCTTTAATAAGGTACAAGTGTCGCAATATGTGTAAAAAGATAAGATAAGGTATATCTTTAGTCTACTAGATGCTGACTAAGCTGGTCTTTGCCTCTTCCGATGGCTCTGAGGATCTCCGAGGGGTTGTTCTTCGGGATGCTATTTTTTCGAGGGGCCTTATATTTGGTGACGACTTGATGGACCAATTAGGACCTTCTTCGGGTGGTGTTGTTACTTCGGTAAGGGTTTATTCTGGTGTAGGGGCTTCTGTTTATGTTCTCCGAGGGGTGTTTCCGTCTTTAACTTGGGCTCCGAGGGTTTGGCATGGTCTCCGAGGACTTGGCTTGATCTCCGAGGGTTTTGACTTGATCTTCGAGGGTTTGACTTGGTCTCCGAGGGCTTTACTTGGCCTTCTTGAAGTAGTACTTTCGTGTCCAAGCCCTCGTTGAGGGCCTTCCTGGGGTTCTTGTACTTAGATTGGGTTTTGTTTTGAGATTCGATCTTCGGAGTGATGTTCCGAGGGCAGTTTATGTTGAAGAGTGTTCAGCAAGGAAGTGTTCTCGCAAAATTATGAGACTCGGGGTCCGTTGTGGTCCCTCTTGGCGCATTGATGAATATCGGAGTTGCGCGGATCCATCGAGGTTTACTCTTTTTCCGATGTCGCGTTGATATCTCTTTTTTATTCATTGTTGACTTTCCAAGGGATGCTTAGGTGTCTCCTCGGATGTTCATTCGCACCGCTTTGGGTCAGTGACTGAGGGGTGTGGTAACATCCGATGGGCCTCCTCATTGGTAGTGGGTACATCTCATCCGAAGTACTCGTGACAATAGTAGTGTCCATATATTAATTCCTATATTTAGGACTAATATTCTTTTTAATCTCCTATTTATTTTTCACGGTTAACACTTCTTTTAATAAATATTCACTCAAACGATTGTACCACATACGACTTGATTGCTTTAACCCATATAATGATCTTTGCAATTTAATTGAGTACATTTCTCTAGGTTTGGAACTTGATGTTGCGGGTAATTTAAGTCCATCAGGGACCTTCATGTAAATAGCATTATCAAGTGATACATAGAGATAAGCAGTGACAACATCCATGAGATGTATGTTTAGATCTTCACAGACCGTTAGACTGATCAATAATCAAAATGTAATCGTATCCATTACAAGAAATACGTTTCTTCATAATCGATTCAATGTCTTTGAGAAAAACCTTGTGCGACAAGGCGAGCTTTGTACCTTACAATTTCATTTTTCTCATTTCGTTTGCGAACGAAGACCCATTTGAACCCTAAGGGTTTCACACTTTTCGGTGTGAGAACAATGGGTCCAAATACCTTCCGCGTATTAAGCGAATCTAATTCAGCTTGCATAGCATCTTTTCAGTTATCTCAATCATTCATATTTTGGCATTCAGTTACAGATTTGGGTTCAGGATCATCATTTTCATTCACAATTTCATAAGCGACTAAAATTAAAACATTTCATCCATATTTTCCATCTTATTTCGATCCAATAACATTCATGTATTGATATAATTTATAGAGATTTCAACGTTTTCTTTATTTATAGAATCTGATTGGATAACTTCTTGAGGTATCTCATATGTCACATTTTGCGACTCATCAGGCATAGATTCCTCAATAATAGGATCATTAGGTTTTGATGCTCCTTTTCTATTTCAAGGATTTTTGCCCTTTGAGCCAGCAGGACGCCCACGTTTCTTAGTTATATCAAAGATATCATCATTTGATATTTCTTTTGGAATTACAATATGAGTAGGAGCATTTGCAGCTGGTATTATAGGTGGGGAAGGGATGGGATCCCACATCGTGGGATTCAAAAACTCACTCCCGTTCCCGTCCCTTCAGTTGAAGGGATCCCTCGTCGAGGGATCCATTACCGAGGGATTCTTTAATCCCGCCATTTTTTAGTCTCGAATTAGTCACTTTTTAACACTGGAAATTGGAGGGATTCCCACGGGAATCGCTCCGATTTCCAGATTGTACTAAGTTACATTCTGAAAATTAGAGGGATTCCCGCGTGAATCCCTCGAATTTCCAGATTGTAGTACGTTGCAATCTAGAAATCGGATTCCGATTTCCAGATTGTATCTAGCACAAAAAGTGTGCTTTTTTCTCCTTCTCCACTTTTTCCCCTGAATTTTTCATCTTTAAAAGATATCTTCTTTTCGACTTTAATAACGAGTACCGATCTGTTAACACGAATCACAATCTAATAACTAGCCCGAATCACATTCAAAAATCGCAATCCGCTATCACAAATCTCAAAAGAAAATCGTTCGCTGCTCAAAACTCACAAGACACAAGTCACAAACTGTCTAACCATTACAGATAAATAAATATCACAACTTAAATAACTAGCAATAAAAAGTTGTCCAATTTCTAATATTTCTCATACGCACTCGCATCACATCTGTTTTTTATTTTGCAACTAAACCCCCAATAAACATAGTAATTATAGCTTATAAGAAATAGTGGGATTCCCTCCTCCTGTGGGAATCGGAGAATGACTCTCGTTCCCGTCCCTCGACTGGAGGGAATCCCGTCCCTCGTAGTCCCGCTGTGAAGGAGTGTGACGGGATATTTTTCCTCGGGAACATTTCCCGTGGGTAGATACGGGTGAGGGAATTTCCCTTACCCGTTCCCACCCCTAGGCCTGGTATATGTCATTTTGTTACCCTGATTATGTCAGTAAATGCATCGGATAATTGATTTGCAATAACTTGTAAATGCGAAATTTTATTTACTTCCGAATCACATTGCTTTGTTAGCATATCAAAGCTTGTCAAAGATGGATTATACCATGATATATCATTTTCCAGCTGCTTCTTTTCTCCCCCTAATGTTGGAAAATTTGCCTCATTAAAATGGCAATCGGCAAAACGTACCGTAAAGACATCACATGTTAGAGGCTCAAGATATCTGATTATTGATGGTGAGTCAAATCCAACATATATTCCCAACCTTCTTTGTGGTCCCATTTTTGTTCGCTTTGGTGGTACAATTGGAACATAAACCGCACAACCAAAAATCTTTATATGGAAAATATTAGGTTAATGACCAAAGGCAAGTTGTAATGGGGAGTATTCATGATACGAGCTTGGTCTAATGCGAATTAGTGATGCAGCATGTAAAATCGCATGACCCCATAGAGAACTTGACAATTTATCTTTCATCAACAATGGGCTAGCAATTAATTGAAGACGTTTAATTAATGATTCAGCTAAACCATTTTGAGTATGTACATGTGCAACACTATGTTCAACCGTAATTCCAGTTGACATACAATAATCATTGAAAGCTTGAGATGTGAATTTACCAGCATTGTTAAATCTGACTTTCTTGATCGTATAGTCAGGAAATTGAGCTCTTATTTTAATTATTTGAGCCAAAAATCTCGCAAATGCCATATTGCGAGTAGACAATAAACAGACATGTGACCATCGACTTGAGGCATCAATTAATACCATAAAATATTAAAATGGTACACATGATGGATGAATAGGTCCACATATATCACCTTGAATTCTTTCAAGAAATGTGGGTAATTCTGTTTTAATTTTAACTGGTGAATGCTTTATAATTAGTTTTCCAAGAGAACATGCTTCACATGGACTATTGTTGCTCAGATTGAGTTTGGATATTTTTAATGAATGCCCATGTGTAGTTTCCATTATCCTTCGCATCATTGTTGAACCAGGATGACCTAGTCGATCATGACATAGAGTCAATAATTCTGGATTTTCATTGACTACCATATTTGATTCGATTTCATTAATACATGTATAATGCAACCCTGATGAGATATATGGTAGTTTTTCAAGAAAATGTTTCTTTCATGGTATATTTTTAGTAATGAAAACATATTTAGCCTTATTCACAGTCATTGACTCAGTATTATATCCATGATGATATATATCTTTAGAACACAATAAACTTCTTCTGGATTTTGGGGCAAATAAAACATCATCGATGATAAACTTTGTTCCATTTGGTAAAGTAAAAATAGTTGTACCAGATCCTTCAATCAATTTAATAGGACCTCCTATTGTACCGACTTGAAATTTTGAGGGTTCTAAATATGTAAAATATTTCTTAGTTGTGAGAATTGTATGAGTTGTACAACAGTCAAGTACGCAGAAATCACCAGTATGCTCCATATCACGCTTCAGTTCAAATAAACAATAGTAAAACAAATATTGCAATAAACAAGGTATATATTTGAAAAGAGCTTATTTTATTGAAAGCACACAACAGAAATGCAAGAAGTAGATAATACAACTTAAAACATAAATCACAATAAGCATATTCAGCCAGAAGATCACATAACACATATTAAGCCAAACGAACATCATAGTCATCAGTAAAGTCTGTCGCCTCCATAAAGGTGGAATCACCATTTGAATTTTGTTCGACAAGGTTAACTTTCTTTTCTTTGCCCTTCAAACTTTCTTGGTACATCTTACAGAGATGTTCTGGTGTACGACATGTGTTGGCCCAATGCCCTTTCATTCCACATTTAAAACAATAACCTTGAGGGTTTTTATTATATTTTTCTTTGTTGTGGTGGTTATTCTTAAAGACAGCGTTGGTATGCGAGGGGTTGTGAAAACCCCCTCGACCACGACCACGGCCACGACCACCTCTTTTATCACGTTCACCTTTATAGTCATATCCTCCTCTATGACCACCTCTACCTTGACCATGACCACGACCACGACTACGACTACGACCTTGATTGGCATTCTCATTGTTACCTCGTCCATAGGAGTTTGAAAAGTTAATGGCATTTGCCTCAGGTAATGCATGTGCTCCAGAGGACGAGATTGATGATTTTTCATCAATAAGTTATTGTAACTTTCTGCCATTAACAACTTTTGTTGCAAGTCGTGATATTTTGAAATATTCAGCAATCGGTATTGCTGTTGAACATTTATCATGGACATATGGAAAGTAACAAATGTTTTCTCTATCATTTCTCTATCAGTAAGCTTTCTTCCACAATAAATTAAATCTGAACGAATCTCCATAAGTGCGGAGTCATATGCGCTTATAGTTTCAAAATCTTGGAACCTTAAATTGTTCCAATCATCGGTGGCTTTTGGCAACATGGTTTTCTTTTGATGGCCATATCATTCCTGTAGGTTTGTCCATAATTCATGAGGATTGATAACATCGAGATATTCTCTCTTTAAGGTTTCATCTAGATGTTTTCACATGTAGATCACAGCCTCACATTTTTCTAGATCCGTATTTGTATTTACTGCAGTGTTAACTGTGGTGTATTTACGACCTAATTAACTGAATTATTTATTGGGGTTGGAACGCCTTTGTCCGTGGTTCAAAAACTAAATGCTATTTAACGGGAGAATAAACTTAACAAAAACCTTCATTCCTTTTACTCACTATGATCCACTCTCCTTTCCGAGTTAATATGTGTATTTCCGAGTCTATGTATGTTTTGCCTGAATTTCCCGACCTCTTACCTCTCCCTTCTTCCTCTGTTTATATAGAGTTTTCAGGGACAGGTGTCATCATGCATGTTTTTACAGGTGTCGCTATGCATGTGGTGGTGTTCTACATGTGTTACAATGTTCATTTAACCAATAAGATAACGGGTTTATCTAAAGCGTCGACTGTATTATTTCTTCTTCCGAGGGCTTTTTGGTCTTCTTCATGATCAGGGGTAAGCTGTCTTCTTTACTTCCGAGAGTTCATTACGTCAAATGGTGACTCGAGGGCTGAGTCTGAGTGTTCTCTTAGTGACAGTGCTTCTCCGAGAGGTGTGTATTCTGGGGTGTTTGCTCCAGGGTATTCTCCGAGGGGGTGCTCGTTCATGGTTGATCTCCGGGAGGTTTTTAGCTATTGTGGGTAGGTGTTTTCTTTCTCCGAGTGCCCGGAGAGAGTTGTTCTGTAGTTGTTGAGTTATTGTGAAGTTCCGTCCTCCGGGTCGGTCGACATGAGTAATGTTCCGAGAGTGTTTGAGTTGGGAGTGCATAGCAAGTAAGTGTTTTTGTCAAGGTTATGGGACTTGAGAGTCCAATAGCTCTAGTGGGCTTTGATAGATTGGTTCTTTTAGCTCATTCCTTCCTAGAGTTCATCTCTTGGAGGGGTAAAATGAGTGGGGCGGAGTACGTGCCCAATGTTGAAATAGTTCCGATAGCGGTTAGTCTGTGAGACTTTAACTTAGCCTTGTATTCCTCATGTTGACTTTGCTCTAGTATTTGATGTGTGATAGATGTGCTCCGAGGGATAATTGAGGCGTGATACCTGTATCGTGAATGCAGGTCGCATAATCATATAATAATATACCGGGCAATTCCTGCAATTTATTTATTTCAAGCAGGTGAATTATCACCCTGTTAACAAACCCCCACAGTTTGTAGTGCAGTCAGTTATTATTATTGCACTAGAAACTTAATAGTTTAAAGGGTACGAGGCTCTGGTATCGTACATTTTATCAGGTATACGGGGAATGTTTCACAAGGCCTCGTAGAACTCTTCAGGGATGTCGTAAACACTCGTCAGTGACATTTATGTTTTGTTCGACGTTTCCCTCGTTCTTGGCATTACCTTTAAAAAGGCGAAGAGTATCGTGATTACTCTCTCCGAGTGATTCCCGTCGTATTCTGAAATGTGCCCTCGTTAGGTAATTATTGGGGCATTAATTATAATTTAAAGTTATGATATTTATTTAATTGCGATTTAAATGCAATTAATGGCGATTTTAATGCCATGTTTATGTATTGTGCGGGAATCGAAGCATTTTGACCGTTGTGTTTCCGTTAACCGAGGAGATGTGATATTAAGCACGACTTTTAATCGTGGGGCGTGGGTGGGCTTAGTGGTCATTTAAGACACTTAGTGGGTGTAGGGTTTTAAAACCCCTCTTCTTTACCTATTATCATCACTTGCAAATTTTGAGCGAACACATTCTCTTTCTCTGCAAAAGTTTTTCTGCAAAAGTACTTTCTAACTTCCCAAAAATTCTCTATAATGGCGTCACAATCCAACACCAATTTGGTATCGGCTGCTTCCGGTACCGGAGGAGCAGCGGGGGTAGAGTTTCAAGGTTCACGGAAAAGGAGTGTCGCGGCGGTGGGGGCGAGTGGCAGTGGTGGTGCCGGTAAATCAAAGAAAATGAAGAAAAAGGTTGACAAAGGTAGCGCTCCGCGGACTACCCAGAAGGTTGGTAACACGGCTAGCACCGCCACGGAAGACGAAGTTCGCAGCCTTTTCCAGGGGTACGGCGCTTCCGGCCGTAACGTGGAGGTGCTGGTGCCGGAGGCCCACCACCGGGGTGATTCTCCTCCGCCAGGACACCTGACGGTGTACTACCCGCAGATAAAGGCGGGACTGCGCTCTTTTTTCCCGCCATTTTACTGCGATATTTTTAACTATTGCAATCTCTGTCCAAGCCAACTTGCCCCTAATTCTTTCACGGCGTTGGCTTTGTTTTTGTTTTGGTGCCTGGTGAGAGGCATCGAGTGTACGAGGGACATATTTTTTGCTGTCTTCGAGCTGAAGCAATCTCCGGGAGGGGGTCCTTTCTATTGTTTCACTCATCGGGATAAGGACGACAGGATTTTCGAGGGCATGGTCACCTCCCACAGTTCGTGGAAAAACAAGTTTTTCTTCATCTCTCCTGTTGTAGGAGCGTGGGACATACCCATGACTTGGAGGGTGCCTACCTTTCCTGATAGAGTGATGGACGACACACTAGTGTTCTCACCGGTGTTCTCTGCGAAGCCTCTCGTGGAGTCAAAGAATTCCATCCGCCTCTACGTGACCGCGGGATTGAGGCATATTGCTCTTGTGGATAGAATCGAGAATCCGTTGACTATCCCCGAGGAGCTCTTCGACACTTTTGGTAAGTACTTATCTCCCTCGTAGTATATGTAGTTTTAGTTTATGCGGTTACTTCTATCTTGTCTAACTTGTAACTATTTTTGCAGTGAATGTTTTGCGTCCGTTTATGGTGGAGAACGAGGACATAGCAACCAAGAATGGGAAGTTTACCCTAGGAGAGGGTGGACCTTTTGGAGTAGCAGAGGACGAGCAAGGGGGGACTCCTTCAAAGGTTGCTATACCTACGTCCCGGTCATCTAGCGGGACTTCCGATACCCCTGAGGAAGCAGGGGTAGGTGTTACCTCCGCCGATGCAAACCTGACGGGGGCATTTGTCATAGGAGGTGGGGAGGAGGAGGTTGGGATAGAGGGGATGACTTTACCACCCCCCCCGGCATTATCAGGATTCCTTCTTCCTCGGAGTTATCGGGGGATTCTGCTTACGCCCCACTGGCGACTCCTCCGAAAGGTATGTGTTCCTAGTCTTTAAACAGCATGGAAACAGTATATATTTCTTTTATTAGTATAGGAGTATGCTCTAGATAGCCGAAGAGATATCTTTACTTAGATAAATTTCTGATTTAGCAGGAGGTGACGACTTTTTTGGTCTAGAAGGGGGGTCACTTCCTTCAGACCCTGCTCTTCCTTCAGCGTTTGATACCATGAGTCTGTTGGACGAGATTTTGGTTGCGGGTCCCCCGCTTACGAGTGCTCCATCTCCGAGACCACTCGCGGCCATCCTGTCGGACAGTCCTGTAGTGACTCAGGTTCCACTGTCGGGGGGAGTACCTCCCAAGAGGCCTTCCTCTTCTAAAGCTCCCGTTTCAGAGGGGGAGCCTAGCTCAGAAGATGCCCAGGCGGCACTTGAAATAGTCACCCGATACTTGTCGGCTGCTAACTCCTTGTCGTCGGACGGGTGGCAATTCGTCCGAGCTTGTACCAACAATGTGGCTATGTTGGTAAGTTTTTATTTAACTAATTTACTTAAGATCCTTTATCGGGATCTTTATTCTTTTGTTTTGTTTCTTAGGCACCTAAAATGCTTCCTCTTCTGTTACTCGAGGTCGAGAAGTTGCAAAAGCTGGCAAGCACAGCTGAAGAGAGGTCTCGAAAGCTGGAGACCGAGAACAAAGATATTCTGGAGAGGATGGGGAAATATCACAAGGCGTGGGCTATGCTTTCAAAACAAAACCACGACTTGAGGGAGGAGAATAAGCAGCTCCACTCTTCTGTAAAGGAGATGGAGGCTTTCGGGCTGGTGATGAAGGATATGGTGACCTTCTTTGAGGGGGAAAAAATGGCTTGGGAGGCCAAGCAGAAAGAGTTGGAGCAACATCTGTCTGAGGCACTGGGCCAGGTGGACACTCTCAACGAGAAGCTAGCACAGGCTATGGTCTCGGGGGGTGTCACTTCCGAGGAAGTGCGGCAAAGGGTGGATGTTGCGGTGAAGCAAGCTCGAGAGGATGCCACTGCTTACGTGAAGGAGCTGTATATCAGCAATCATCAAGGATACTTAGCAGGATCTGCTATGTGGGGATTCCTTCAGTTCTTCGGGCAGGTACGAAATAAGGTGGCTCCCAACTTATACCCGCGGGTAGTTAATATCGCGGAGATGAAGAGTCCAACTTTGGAGGAAGCCTACGACCTCTTCAAAAAGAGTAGCTCTAGACTACCTCCCTCCTCCTCTTCTCCGACTCGAGTACCCATGTCAGCCATACTTCCACGGCCCTCGGTGCACTCCCCTTTTGGAGCGGGAACCCAAGCTGTTTCCTCGGGCGTTCTTCCTCCTACAAGTGCTCCGGCTCCATCTTCCACCACTGAACCTTCTCCTGTCCGCTCGAGTGTTTTACCCCCCCAGCCTTAGGGGTTTTTAATTTGTTTTCTATTAAGGATCATTGTACTTTTTATGTTTATGTGTAATGGTACTTTTAATTTTTATTTAGAATGAAACATCTCATTTGGAACGAAACTTTTTTCTCGCGTTAATAGTCACACAATTTTTCAGCATATTATAGATACTTGGTTCCTTTCCTTCAATTGTAGAACTTTAAGATTGAGTTTACAGAAATGAGAGAGTATCTCACTCTTACTGGCCAACCAACTTTCTTAGCATAGCGTGTTTATTTGCAATGCAAGTTTGGGGAAATATGCTTTCCTAAATAGGAGTATTCCCTGACACGCCCTCGTAGCCTTTTATAGTATGCTTTGGGCAGCTCAACTTAATTCAGTTATTCGAGGAAATGATCCTAAGTATGTATATATGCTTAGAGTCTAGTGAACATTTTCGCGTTCTTTCGAAGAATCATTCCAATAGAATTGTTTCTATCCTGGTCTCTTTTACTTCCGAGAGTTCATTACGTCAAATGGTGACTCGAGGGCTGAGTCTGAGTGTTCTCTTAGTGACAGTGCTTCTCCGAGAGGGGTGTATTCTGGGGTGTTTACTCCAGGGTATTCTCCAAGGGGGTGCTCGTTCATGGTTGATCTCCGAGAGGTTTTTAGCTATTGTGGGTAGGTGTTTTCTTTCTCCGAGTGCCCGGAGAGAGTTGTTCTGTAGTTGTTGAGTTATTGTGAAGTTCCGTCCTCTGGGTCGGTCGACAGGAGTAATGTTCCGAGAGTGTTTGAGTTGGGAGTGCATAGCAAGTAAGTGTTTTTGTCAAGGTTCTGGGACTTGAGAGTCCAATAGCTCCAGTGGGCTTTGATAGATTGGTTCTTTTAGCTCATTCCTTCCGAGAGTTCATCTCTTGGAGGGGTAAAATGAGTGGGGCGGAGTACGTGCCCAATGTTGAAATAGTTCCAATAGCGGTTAGTCTGTGAGACTTTAACTTGGCCTTGTATTCCTCCTGTTGACTTTGCTCTAGTATTTGATGTGTGGGAGATGTGCTCCGAGGGATAATTGAGGTGTGATACCTGTATCGTGAATGCAGGTCGCATAATCATATAAAATATACCGGGCAATTCCTGCAATTTATTTATTTCAAGCAGGTGAATTATCACCCTGTTAACATGCAGCAAGAGTTTCAACGATACTCTTTGATCTGAGGTACAATTTCGTATCCGATTTCTATTGTCCATAATTCTTGCCAGTGATATTGAGTATACAACTAACTATACTCGACTACTCGTGAGGTTAGACATTTTGCTAGCTTTTAACGTTGAACGTTTTCTTTAACGAATGAACTAAATTCGTGTGGATCGAGCACTGTCGTGCTGATAACGTGTTATAGAATAACTAAACTGTTGGGATTTATAACAATATATTAAAAGACTTAGGAAAATAAATGCAATTATTAAGTAATAGCACTTGTGAATTGATGTCATTTTACTCTTCCAATAATACTCTTTATATAGAGGCTTTTCCAACATAATACACTATTTCAATAGTGTTTATAATAATTATTATTATTATGCAAGTTTAGCAAACAACGAAGAAACAACGATGGCATGGTTCAGTTGGATGGCCAAGAGATACCGAGAAGTGCGCATTTTCGGTATTTAGGCTCCATACTGCAGATGGATGGAGAGTTAGACGGAGACGTCAACCACCGCATCCAAGTTGGATGGACAAAGTGGAAGAGTGCGACAGGGATCCTGTGTGATCATGACTTTCCTTTAAAGCTTAAAGGAAAGTTCTATCGTACGGCTATTAGACCTGCTTTGCTTTATGGCTCCGAGTGCTGGGCTATTAAGCAAAGTCATGCACAGAAAATGAACGTTACAGAGATGCGCATGCTTCGGTGGATGTGCGGTAACACTAGGAGAGATAAAGTGCGCAATGAAGATATTCGACATAAATTGGGTGTGGCGGCCATTGACGAGAAAATGCGAGAAAATCGTTTAAGATGGTTTGGGCATGTTAAACGCAGACCCATAGATGCACCGGTACGACGAGTTGAAGATCTTGACTTAGGACATACGGTTAGAGCTCGTGGGAGACCGAAAAAGACGTAGATGGAGGTTATACGGAACGACATAAAGCTAAAAGATCTAAATGAAGACATGCTCGTCAACCGAAACCTATGGAGGCAGAAGATTCATGTTCACGACTCGACGTGATTCATTTATGGTTCATATAGCCTACCCCAATTTAATTGGGATTACAGGCTTGGTTGTTGTTGTTGTAGTATGCTAAATAGTAAGTCTAAGTATAGGTACAACAATTTCCACAAATGCCACATTTATGTATTATTTATAACAGTTTTGAAGATTTAAAGGGGGCAAAAATTTGTTTGGTCTTTTAACTTGGCCTTGCCTCCAATTTCATCATCTAACTTAATTGGCAACCCCTCAATTTAGTCACGAAATCCCAAATTTCTTACCAATTTCGTCCACTTTACCACAGATTTAAAATTTCTGCCAGAAATTGCTGGCTTGACGGTGGTTTGACTACTGTTCATCAATTTTGACCAAATTTTTTTTATTTGCCACATAAGTGACCTAGTCAGCAAAAAAATATTAAAAAAACAAAAAAAAAAAAGAATTTGGATATATATGCCACTCACTCCCGCCATTATCACTTCACCGTCAACATTTTCCCCCGCTCTTAGCTCTTCACAATCACCCACACTTTTATTTTTGCATCAACTTTTCAGGATAAATTTCATTGTTCCATACCTCCACCTATGGCGCGGCTTCCGAAAAAATCAAATCAAAACCGAAACCACTCATCCGCCATTCTTCTAAAATCACCGGCGTCTGAACAATGAACACCAAATTTCTCATAATTTATGTCCTTCACATCACTAGTCAGACTACTACTAATCACTTGTTGACAGATTAAAATTAAACCAACCAACCAACCCCTAATAATTAACAACCAAATAAAATAACAGAGAGTCGGAAATCAACCGTAACTGCCAATCATCACGGTCCCCTCATCATCTTCTTAAACTCGTCAAAATTCACGCAACCGTCCCCGTCAACATCAACGGACCCGATCATCTTCCGGCAATCCTTGACCGTACACTTCTCAGTTCTCCCCCAAGCTCTTCAGCACCGCGTGTCAAATTCGGAGGAGATCTTGCCGTCGTCGTTGGTGTCGAATTCGTTGAACACTTGAGCGATTTTGTTGCCGATTGGGATTTTGTCGCCATTGGAGGGAAAATTGAGGGGTTTTTTGTGATTTTGTTTTTTATTAATCGTACTATATATTCAATTTCCTTTTTTTATGTTTTTTGCTGACTAGGTCACTTATATGGCAAATAAAAATTAAAGAAAATATATTTTTTGGTCAAAAATTGATGAACAGTAGTTAAACCACCGCCATTAGCGCCAGCAATTCACAGCCAAAATTTTATATCCGGCATAAAGTGGACGAAATTTGTGAGGAATTTGGGATTTCGTGACTAAATTGACGAGTTTCCAAGTTAGAGGACGAAATTGGAGGCGAGACCAAGTTAAAGGACCAAACAAGTTTTTACTCCGATTAAAGTAGATTGAGAGGAGAGTAGTATTACTAGAGAAGAAGGGTGAATGGACAAGTGATGGATGGAGATGGAAATGGCAGTGGCGAATGAACCTCTTCTCTTGGGAAGATCAGCTTCTCAACGACGTGAATAATTTTATTGGCACTTTCACACCGAAGCCAACAAAACCTGATCGCTGGATTTGGATAGGGGATCCTTCGGGGTTTTACTCGGTTAAAGTTGCATATAAATCACTTGTTCCAACTTACATTCTTCTTTCAAATAATATCTTTAGAGTCTTGTAGAAGTGTGATGCACCACCGAAAATGAAGGCAATTCTGTAGAGAGTTGTTCAATTCGTACTAACATTCCGACGAGAAGCAACCTGACTCCCAGATGTATCTTAACCTCGGAGAAAGATATAAAATGTCCATTGTACAATTTTGAAACCGAGGATACAAACCACCTCTTTTGTAAATGTACATTCACGTCCTCAATCTTGTCCTATATTCATATAATTGGTTGCGACTTGCTTCGGTGCTTGCGAGAAACAATAAGGATCATTTTGTTCAGTTTTGTGGCGTTATACCGAACTCATATAAGAGAAAGTCGTGGAGTTGCATTTGGTTCTATGTCTTTTGGAAAATATGGTCTGCTAGAATTAATCTATGATTCAATGGAAACCAACCAAATCCATTTGATGTTGCTGGAAAAAACAACCATCTTTTGACTTACCCAACTTTCTTTATTCTTATTTTATAATCTTTCCTCAAAGACTTTTCGACTCATAATTGTGAGCACCACGACACTCGTGCTCGACTGTGGGAGACTATGGTTTAGCCACACTTCGTCAAGCATATGGACGATAAAAAATATCACCTTAACTTTTAAATTTTACCGAAATATGATAACGTTCAACTGTAACAAAATTATTATGTGCTCGTTAAAAACAAACTCAACCAAATGACCATTACAATAGCGAATCAATAATAGTTCGTCGCATTTAACACAATTCACAATTATCATGCATATTCGATATTTTCAAATTTCTTCCATGTACTCCAATCATCTCTTTCAATAACAACAACCAAGCCTCTACCGTCTACATCAATAATTCGATGTCGGTTATTACATGAAATCATAAATAAATTACGTCGAGCCGAACACATGAATTTTCCGTCTCCATTCGCATGTTATACTAACAATAATATAATAAAGTCCGAGCCACGTGAAGAGATCGATTCCCCCAAATTACCAGAACACTGAAATTAGGTTAAAATGTCGAGTTCATTTGGCGTCACTGAGCTAGTTACCAGCTGATTAAGGGAACAAAGAGTTGTGAATAGGAGCTTATTTGTAGTCCGGCGGTCAACCGGCACCGGAAAATGAAGAGTTTGTTCAAGTCGAAGCCGAAAACTCCGGTCGATTTGGTGCGGCAGGCTCGTGATCTACTCATCTTCGTCGATCTCGGTTCGCCGGAGACCAAAGAGAGCAAGCGCGATGAGAAGGTTTAGTTTCCTAATTTTTCAGTTCATTGAGGTAGATTTGTTTTGTTAGCAGTTAGATTAACCGTAAGTCGATTCCGCAATTGTGTCGATGGAAATGTGATGATTTCTGGTGGATATTTGCTTCGTGTTGCTGGATTAAATTGGGGATATGTGTTGGTGGTGGTGCTGAGTAACTAACACTATCGTTTCATGTTGTTGAGGCGTCGTAGTTTACTAAATAACGTTGTTTGAGGCGGATTTGTTTCGTTCGATAAACGTTAAGTGGATTTTGACGAGTTTATCGATGAGGATGTGATGTTTTTGTTGAATTTTTGAGTGGTGGTGCTGAGTAGCTAACACTTATCATTGCAGCTACTAACAGTGTTTTCTTCTTTATTATTTGTGTTTAGATGGTGGAGTTGAGCAAACTCATGAGAGACTTAAAGAAGGTTCTGTATGGTGACAGTGAATCCGAGCCTGTCCCTGAAGCGTGTGCACAGTTGACGCAAGAGTTCTTCAAGGAGAACACGTTTAGGCTACTTATTACATGCCTTCCCAAGTTGAACTTAGAGGTAATATATCTCGAGATATGTTGAGTTGTCGTGATTCGGCTTTGTATGATCGTAAGTTTGAAAGGCATTTATTCTTAGTTCAGATACTTTTTTGAAGTTATTCTTGTCGTAGCTATTTCTTTTACCATTATGGTTAATGGAGAGGATGATTCGGTTGAATAATAAGATAAGTTTGTGCAGACCCGCAAAAATGCCACTCAGATCGTTGCGAATCTGCAGAGGCAGCAGGTTCAGTCGAGGTTGATTGCTTGTGATTACTTGGAAAAGAACATAAATCTGATGGATATCTTGATAAAAGGGTAAGTTAGAATATTCGTTAGATGGGGATTGTTGCAAGTGAAGCGAATTTGGAAATCTAATTGCTATGAAATTATAGAGTGTATTATTTGTTACTTGGTAAAAGATAATCGTTAATCTCAGTAGTCGATGACCAATTAGTGGGAAGATCTCTCAGTTATTTTCTAATGAGATATGTGTGATTCTGATTTCATTTTCTGTCATGAGAAGCAATTGTTTATGCCTCAATCACTGAACAAAGTTTGGAGCCGAGAATTCTTACCAGTTCACCTCTCTCCTGATGTGTGAGTGAGGTCCATACAATTTTACTTCCCCAAAAGTTGTTGCACACCTCCGAATACGTTGCCTTTAATGAGCATTTACCTCATAGTAAAATTATGTGATATCGACCAATTCTGGAATTCGAGGCAACAAGTTGTGGATCATTTTTCTGGAGAATGGCAATACTATCCATTCGGTGAAGCTTATTTACTCCAGCTAATGTGTTTAGTTTCAGTGGCCTGTTTGTGATTTCCATGCATTACTTGTCTGTAGTTTGTGGTGGAATTGTAAAGATCTGTCAGAACTATTGCACTTTTCTTGCGAGAACATCGTTAATGTTATTTTATACTTGGTCACTGATTAAATCCCTTATATTGCATCTACCCATGTGTTTACGGGTCTGGAGAGTCTTTTTCCTTTTCTTTTAATGATAGTTTTCTTTTCTATTGAATTTAACTTTACTTCACTGTTGATCTACCAGTTATGAGGATACTGATTTGGCATTACATTTTGGTACAATGTTGAGGGAATGCATTCGCCATCAAAGTGTTGCGAGGTGAGTGGATGATTCAACTTTATTGCTTTTAGACTTTAGCATGTATCATGATATTGAGAAATGAAAAGGAAGTCTGTTATAGTTATAGTTTCCGGACTAAATTTTGAAGCCCAACCATATCAGGGGAGATAGTTTCTTCAGGATATGTAAGCAATAAATAATCCTAGTTCACTCTCGATATGTTTTAAATCCTAATATATCGTTGTAACTTTTTGTCATGTCACTCCCAAGCCTGTTAGAGTTCACTTTCATGCACTATATTTATGAATGCACAGATGGATGAATTCTTTGAATTTAATTCCTAAGTTCTGTTACTTGTAGTGGATGCGTCACCTAAATCAATTAAATGGTGGTTTTTGTTCTGAACGGTAGTACAGTTTGATGCTGAATTGGTTGATTTTATAGCTTTTGTTTGCTAATTCTAGAATCTCCTTTGGCTTATAGGTATGTTTTGGAATCAAAGCATATGAAGAATCTTTTTGATTATATACAACTTCCAAATTTTGACATAGCTTCTGATGCAGCTGCCACTTTCAAGGTTGAGCATTCCTACTAATGTAGCAAGTTATGTAATGTGCTGGCTTCTTTTCTGTTAATACATCAATTTTCTCTTGTTTCCGCTATGAAGTAGCAGTATTTGAAATACGGTTGGCTGCGAACATTTACTGTTGGTCCGTCTATCATTTATATTTTTCTTCTGTGATTCCTTAGTGAGGCAACATAGTGTGCACGCCTACTAACACCTGTCTTTTATGAATCTATGCACAAACTTGACATGAATATGGGGGTATGATATAAGCCATTTGTAAGATGGAGCAAATTCTTTGAATGTCTTATCTTCCTTGTATTATTGACTGGCCGAGGCGACAATTATCATCCAAATGGTCATCCGTCCAAACCTGTCAATATTAAATGTTTATGGGTCGTCCAGTTATTAAATGTGTGATTCATTAACGACTCCAAATTTGAATATGTACTTGTAATACTAAACAACAGACATTATGTTAGCATCCTGATGTATGAGGGCCTTGTACTGTTAAATTTTTAACATGTCTTACTTCCGCTTACTGCTAGTTGCTGCATGATAGGCTATGAGATGGTTGTCTTTTCTTCTTCGTTTTCTGGTTGCATTGTGATGTCTGTTGGTTGCTTGTTGCAGGAACTATTAACTAGGCATAAGTCAACAGTAGCTGAATTCCTTTCCAAAAATTATGACTGGGTTAGTATTTTGGCTTTGATAGATTTTGAATTATTTGTATGCATCTTAACATGCATTCATTGGCTAATGAAGAACTTATGTTAATTCTTTCGAGTTTCTTTTCCTGCCATATCTAGAAGCCCTGAATGCACTTTATATATCTTTTGCTTCATTTTTTTTTCTTAGAACAATACAATTAGTTCTCTATGCTTTTGAGAGACCTTATACGTGCCCCCCGCTTTTTAAACTATGTATTCGTGATGAATTTTAGTGCTCAATTTCAATACTGAAAAAATAAGTCTTTCCTTTTTTCCTGGATAAGCTTCTATTTTTAATCTGCTTAAATTCTTCTCAATTTAGTTCTTTGCAGAGTACAACTCGAAGTTGCTCGAGTCTACAAATTATCTCATTAGAAGGCAAGCTATCAAGGTAATACCCTCTTTTATGCTCCTTTTTTGTTATACTTTGGATTGGACTTGTTTTCCTTTTTCATATGGGTGCTGATTTTGCTGCTTGATTTTCTTTTTCGGTTCTTATTCAATTCTGTTTCTGCCGTGCAGCTGTTAGGGGACATGTTGCTCGACCGTTCAAATTCAGCCGTGATGACTCGATATGTTAGCACACGGGATAATTTGAGGATCCTCATGAATCTTCTTAGAGTATGACTACTCTTACCTCGTATCTTATCTCACATGAACAAGTGAGAACACAATAAATGAGATATTAAGAACACATGAAAATGGGGCTATTTAATGAACGTCAAGAACCTACAAATTAGTCCTATCGATTCCTGATGTACAAACTCAAGCTCCTCATGTTTACTGCTACGCCCACAGCATGAAAATGCTTAGGACTTTTAGATGTTATTGCAATATTCACGATGATTTGAGTATATCTTTACTGTATAACAACGTCCGGCCTAAAAAATCTTGAAACAAAAATAGAGTTCCATCTGAAAATCTCTACCTAAACTTTAAACTATGTGAAACGTATATACATCTTCATCACAATTCTTCCACCAGTTTATTTCACGACTCTTTTAAATGACTTGACGAAATTGTGAACTTAACGTTAGTAAGAATGGCCATGTTTTATCTTATGCTTGTGTTTTTCATATGCTAGCCTCATTTTAAGACTCCAAAAACATGTTGTATTCTGATCATTTATTTTGGATCCCTCATTTGTTCAAATTTGTGCTATCACCTTCTTCCAGGAATCGAGCAAGAGCATTCAGATCGAAGCTTTTCACGTTTTCAAGGTGCCAATTTTATGTCAATTACAAAGGTTGTGAAAATGGAGCTGCCCGCTTCACTTTTTTTTCTGACTCTAATACAATTACGCGCAGTTGTTCGTAGCTAATCAGAACAAACCTCCAGATATAGTCAGTACTCTTGTGACAAACAAAAACAAGCTTCTCCGTCTGTTTGCTGATTTTAAAACCGAGAAGGGTAAGCATAGGATGCAGATAAAATCTCTACTCTCTGTGCTAGTTTGAACAATTGTGTATCTTACGCTTGGTTGCTTCTGATGCAGAGGATGAACAGTTTGAGGCTGATAAAGCACTAGTCGTGAAAGAAATTGCTGCACTTGAACCCAAAGAATAGCCATGACCTAAGCTCCAGATTTAATGGATTTGACTGTCGGCTGTCGCATGTTGTACGAGTAAATCCTGTGGTTGTATCTTTTTCTTCTATATATAATTGCCAAATATTGTGAATTTGCCACGAACATATTCTGGTCGGAGTTCATCCTGCAGCTAATCCATATTCTCTAGATTCTTGTTAATGGTATTCTTGATGGAAAATTAATTCCGAGTAGGGAACTATTTGTTTCGAAGTATATGGTTTCAAACGTTGAATAGTTGTAAAACTAATACGTGAAAAAAAAAAAGAGAGGATGACATTAATGGTACGTTCTGCCTTGTTGTTTGATTACTATGATAGAAAAAACTGAAACTTTGTGTTGCATTTTAGCCTCCGGGTAATTTGAATGACGTAAATAGCAATTTCTTTCTTGCTGCCTTAAGCCTTATTAGTTTTTTGTGGTAATTTCTTAATTATTAATAATAAATCATCTTGTAACCCGGCTCAGTGGCTTCATATGATGGGCCTTACAGGGGATATCATGATCCTAAGCAAATAATTTGAAGCCACGAAACAAGAGAATCGATGAAATTAATCACTCTATTACAGCAAATTAGTAGTTCCCTCTGGCATTAGCTTTTGATAATAAACGATATAATACTCAAAGTGGAGAACTACTAAAGTTTATTTAATAAAACACTACTTATTGGATCTAGTACTACCGGGCCTTGACCCAATGGATCTTAAATCTAAATTTATTTATTTTTTCTTTTGAAGAGTAGCAACTTTAAAACCCAAAAGATGTATAGCGGGGCAGCGGGGCTGGGGTAGGGCTGGCGGGAGTCTTGTATATGTACAAGTAATATCACAAAAGGCAAGAAACTGCAATTCAGGCGGGCAACCATGCCAGCACAAAAGGGCGGCTACATGAGGTAGTCCATACAAGATCGGTTGGCTTCCTTTTTCGCAAACACATCCGCGAGCATATGTGTCTCCCGGTACATACAGAAGCAAACAGGGTGGTGCTACTTCCTCCTAACCTCCAAACGTCACAGAGGAGGACTTTCCTCTCTTCTGAATCCATATGGCCAAGTCCTGGTTCGACAGTTGAACGTGACTTCCGAGTTTGTTTCAATAATCAGTATAGGTATAGAAAGACGTTATGAGAGCATTACCCCATGGGCGACTAGCACGGAGTTCTACTATGTTGGTGCTACATCCCGTCGATTCGGAAAAAGCCCAACTATATTACCTGCAAAATCATGTATCATGCCACCAATACCCGAGGGGTCTGGTTGGCAGTGCGGTCCGTCCATGTTCAACTTGAAGACATCTTTCATCGGCGAATTCAGCGGTGAATTCTAGCGGATAGATAACCTGTAGCATTTGGGAGGTTTCCGGGAGGTCCTGGTAGACACTCCGCCAAAGTTAGATTAATACGGTGCCACATGCGTAGACAGTGAGTGGCCTCGAAACAGGAACTCGTTACGTGCGCGCCAGATAGCCCAACACCCAATAAGGGTGACGGTCGGGCTTGGGAGGCTGTTAAGATGTGCAATGGGGTGGTCCCTTTGAAAATGTTTGTCGAAGAGGAGGGGGCACTCCGTGATAGGTGCGTTGTTGTTTCTACCGCAGAAAGACTGAGGGGGCACGAGTTGAAAATGGGAATATGGTGCCGTACAAGGTTTTCCCGCGTGGGCAGAGCTTTGTGCGTCTAACCAACCAAAGAATTTGATACGAATCTGAAAAAATATGGGTCTAAGACTAAGAGGGGTCTAATGTTACAAAAGCGTCTTTAACGATGATAATTTTAAAACTATGGACTGTTTAAAATAAAATCCGAATTAGCCTTATCAAAAAAAACAAAAAAAAAATCCGATTTAGGGTGGTGATTTTGTGAAAAAAAATGTGAAGTCGGTGGTGGGTTGTGGTCCCAGGAACAAACAAACATACATGAATGGTGCCTTAATAAATGTACACATTATTGCATACTCATGATTCTTAGAACCTGCTAATTTGTCAACCAAAACCATTAAATTCTGTTGGAATCACATTTAACACAATAATAATTTAGAATTTCTAAACGTCAGAAAGTTTTGGTACGGATTGGCCAACTGAAATGTATTATGTACGTATTATAATATAAAATTAAATTTACGGCAATAATATTTATAGGTAGCTTTTCAAAATTGAGGACAATTTTGCTTTGAGTACCAGGTAGGGTTAATAAAGCTGACACAAATAGTTAGGATTAATTGAAATACTCGTGAGAAATTATACGTAAGTTTATCTACATTACAATTTCGAGTAGTAATATTCTAAAAGTTTTTACGTATATTAGTAATATTTTCATATAGGGAGTTTATCTATTACAATAAAATCATATGCTAGAAGCCATTTGAGGATTTTAAGAATATTTTATTATTTATTACTTTAAGTGTCTGTTAAGAAATTTACGTGACTCTACTAAAAACAAGGACGAATTATTAAAAATGTCCGTTAATTTTTTAAAAAAATTAAAATACTCATTTTTTTCGGGTCTTGCCAAAATGCCTCATATGCTTCAAATTTGTTAACAAAAATACCCTCGGCCCTTATTCGGGCCAAAATTGTCGACGTCGCGTACAGTCAACAAGTTGTCAATGTCACGTCATATTCAGCCAAAAACTATTTTTTACATAAACCCTTGTAATTTTAAATATTGTATTTGCACCCCAAAATAAATTGCACTTTGTACCCCAATATATATATAACATATATATATATAACTATTTGTAAAAATAAAACATATATATATATATAATAATAAACATATATATAACTATTTATAAAAATAAAAACATATACATATAACATTTATAAAACTTAAATCTTAATTCAAAAATATATTTAATTTTACTATATAATATTTAAATCATAAAAAAATTCATAAAAAGTTTATCTGAAAAGGATTAATAAACTTAATTTTCAACATATAAGAAACCTAAAAGAAAGGAAAACAAAAAAAAAAGTTAAGTTCCCCTCCCCCTCCACCCCCCTCCCCCTCCCTCGCCATAATACCACCACCGCCGGTTGCTGTGGTTCAATTTTCCTCAAAATTGAAGGTGAGAAATGTATCGGTGAAGAAGAATGTGACGAAAATTTGCGATGAGAAGAGTAATCGGCAGCGGCGGAGGACGATTTGAAGGTTATGGCAAATCCGGCGGCTACAACCATTGTCGACGAGGAAGAGTTGCGGAGAAGAAAACGAGAATAAATTATACTATTGATTGAGCTTAGGAGAAGATGACGGTGGTTTGAGGATGGCGTGCGGTGGTGTTGCAGGTGGTGTTGGTAGGGTACGGGAAGGGGATGATGATTTTTTTTTAATTTTTTTTTTATCTTTTATAAATTATTAAAGATATAAATATATATATATAACAAAATATATGAAGATGGTGAATTTTTTTTTGTTATTTATATTTTTATAATCTTTATAAATTGTTAAAGATATAAATAATTTAATATATATATATAAGAAAGATATATATATATATTTTATAATTTGTAACTTTTATAAATTGTTAAAGATATAAAAACATTTGTATATATATATATATATTGGGGTGCAAAGTACAATTTATTTTGGGGTGCAAATATAATATTTAAAATTACAAGGATTTGTTTAAAAACCGTTTTTTGGTTGAAAAATATGACGTGGCAGAGTAACTTATTGATGTGGCATTGACTATACCGCCATGTACGCAATTTTGGCCCGAATAAAGACCAAGTGCATTTTTTATAACTATTTTTAAATATATGCGGCATTTTAGCAAGACCCAGAAAAAACGAACATTTTAACTTTTTTAAAAAAGTTAACGGGCATTTTTAATAATTCGTCCTAAAAACAATGACAAACGAACAAAACGAATAATCTTGTACGACAAAGCAAAAAGATTAAGTTAGATTCCGTATAAGTTTTGTGGTTATAAATTTTGACTCGTTAAGAATAATTATAATGATGTGTATATAGTATAAGAAACTTGTTACTTGGCAATATCGATGTCCTTTAGAAAGTTTAACAAAGTTAATAAAGAAAAAATAACTGTAATGTACTGTTTCGGCTATCCCTCACGTGATTACCAAAGTGTAGTAACATAATAATATACTTTGTTGTTAGTTACGACTCTCTTATCCAAGTAATAATTATAAAAAACTATAATTATTCATCAAAAAGAACTATTAAACTTTAAACAGGATATTATATTTTTTCCTCCGCCAAAACAAAATATTATTATTAGGTACATTAACAACTCAGCGTGTCATAAAAGTATAATGAAATAATTAAATATAATATTCATACGTCAAGGATACTTGTACGAAAAGGTTCATAGTATGGTGAATTAAGTAATTTTGCATTTGGTTCATTGCATGTACCTTTTTGTATGTTATTTCTTCAATCATTTTGCGTGCTTTTTTTTTTTTTTTGTCACTTATATATTCGAGTTAGGTACTGCACATATATCCATCATTCATTATCTGAAGTATGAACAAGTGTGAAATAGCCAAGGCTCCTGACTAAAATATGAACTGATAAAAAGTTATGACGTTTTGTAAAACTACAAACAAAATATTGTCCCCTTTAACAAAAAAAGAAATCTTAGGACTAGGGCACTATAACAAAAGAAACTAGTATGGATTATCATAGTACCAGAACGCGTTTCTGACTTGTATATATTAATATTATAATGAGCCTGTCACTGAAAAGGAAGACAACACTGTGAGATTCATAAATCTTACGAAAAACTTAGGATAACATTATTACCAAATTCTTTTATCTAGAATAATTTAATTATGAATATCAAAAGAAAGAGAACAATATCAAATTATTAATATCACAACTGGTTCATTTCTATTTCTACATGTCCAGAGAATAGTTTTTAATAGTGTGAAGTTTAAGATAGTAATATTCACTTTGTGATTCTTATTCATCATGGTATAAATACAATTACAAGATGTGATGATAAGGTAAGAGATAACTATACAAAAGATTTCTACGATATGATAACTATGGAATAAGATAAACTAAGATAATACAATATCTAATACACCCCCGCAGTCGGAACGGGAGGAGGACGGACGTTGAGACTGGAACGAAAGTCTTCAAAAAGAACACGAGGAAGGTCTTTCGTAAAGATGTCGGCAATTTGGTACCGAGAGGGGACGTGAAGAACTCAGACGAGGCCCACGGGCGACTTTCTCGCGAACAAAATGAATGTCCATCTCCATGTATTTGGTTCTTTGATGTTGAACCGGATTTCCCGATAAGTACACATCACTAATATTGTCACAATAGACCAAGGTTGCTTTGGTGATAGGACAGTGAAGCGCAAGAAGTAAATTTCGAAGCCAACATGCTTTGGACACCACATTAGCAACACCTAGATATTCGGCGTCGGCACTGGAACGAGAGAGAGAGAGAGAGAGAGAGAGAGAGAGAGAGAGAGAGAGAGAGAGAGAGAGAGAGAGAGAGAGAGAGAGAGAGAGAGAGAGAGAGAGTGGATTGACGTTTGGCTGACCATGAGATGAGATTGTCACCAAAATAAACACAATACCCCAAGGTGGAACGACGAGTATCTGGGCACCCGCCCCAATCAACGTCGGAGTATACTACAAGGCCGAAGACTGTGGAACGAGAGAGAGAAAGGCCGTGATCTAGTGTGCCTTGAAGATACCGAATGATGCGCTTCAAGGCTTGCATGTGAGAATCCCGAGGGTCATGCATCGACAAACAAATTTGTTGCACGGCATAAGAGATGTCTGAACGGGTAAAAGTGAGGTATTGTAGTGCACCCACGAGACTCCAGAATAGTGTGGGGTCGGAAAAGAGAGGATTGTCTGTCGCCCCCTAATTTAGAGGAGGTGTCGACAGGAGTAGCACACAGCTTGCACGAGCCCATACATGCGTGCTCAATAATACTCTCGGCGTGCTTTCTTTGAGATAAAAAGAGACCATTAGATACCCGAGAGACACCAATACCCAAAAAGTAATTAAGTAAACCCAAGTCCTTCATGGCAAACTCTTTTCCAAGAAGAGACATAATAGAATGACGTAGTGAGGATGAAGAAGCCGTCAATATAATATCAACCACATATAACAATAAATATGTTGTGTCACCCCCACGACGATAGATAAATAAAGAGTGATAAGATTTGCTATGAATGAAATCAATAGTAGCAACATAATCGGTGAACCGCTGATACCAAGCCCAAGGGGCTTGTTTAAGACCATAAAGAGACTTCTTGAGTAAGCATACGTGATCGGGAAAATGGGAATCATGAAAACCCATAGGCTGATGCATGTAAACGTTTTCATGTAGCGTACCGTGTAAGAAAGCATTCTTAACATCCAACTGATGTATATCCCAAGAATTAGAGAGAGCTATACTCAAGACAATCCGAATGGTGGCTGGCTTGACCACTGGGCTGAACGTCTCGTCACAATCCACTCCAACCTGTTGAGACTTGCCATCACCAACAAGACGGGCTTTATGCCGCCAAAAAGAACCATAATAATGAAATTTATGTCTAAAAATCCACATGAAACGAATAACATTAACATTAGACGGGCGAAGAACGAGCTCCCACGTATTATTATTAATAATAAGAGTGTTGTATCCGTCAAGCATGGCTAGTTTCCAATTGGGATCGGATAAAGCGACCGTGGGAGAACGACGGAGAGGGGAAGGAGACGAGGTAGTGTTTAGGTCGAAGATTTATTTAGGCTTGAAGATGCCATGACGGCTGCGAGTCGCCATTTGAGGGGAAGAGCCGTGAGTAAGAGGCGGTAAAAGAAGATGGAGACGATGGTGGAAGAGATGGAGAGCCGTCGTGTGTTGGTGGTGGTGACGGTGGTGGAGTGGTGGTATGGATGGTGTTTGGTGGCGCGTGAGGCGCGTTGTGGAGTTGGTGAAGGATGAGAGGGGAGACGTCATAGTCGAGAAAAGTATAGGAGGAGGGTTGCGATTGAGTTATTTTGGTAAAGGGAAAGGTATTTTCATCAAAACCCACGTGACAACACACAATGATTTTGTTTGATTTTATGTCAAGACATTTGTAGCCACGTTGGTTAGATGGATAGCCCAAGAAGACGCAAGGAGTGGAGCGGGCTTGTAATTTGTGTATAGTAGAGGAGGGAAAGAGGGGAAAGCAAAGACACCCAAATACGCGAAGATGTGAGTAAGAGGGAGCTTTGTGGTATAGTGTTTGGAGAGGCGTGGAGAATTTAAGTGTTTTAGTGGGGAGTATGTTTAGGAGATATGTTGCCATTTGGAGGGTGTGAGGCCAGAAAACAGGAGGTAAAGAGGCGTGAGAGAGGAGAGTACGTATTATATTATTTATGGTGCGAAGTTTGCGTTCGAAATTTCCATTTTGAGAAGATGTATAAGGGCAAGAAAAACGAAAAATCATCCCATTTTTATCACAAAATTGGCGAAAAGGAGCATTATTGTATTCTTTCCTGTTGTCACATTGAAAGCTTTTAATTTCGCATTCAAATTGAGTTTTTATAAGTGCGCGAAAAGCTAAAAATGTAGAAAAAACTTGTGATTTGTTAGCAATGGGAAAAGTCCATAAACAACTAGAAAAATCGTCCAAAAACAAGACATAATAACGGAGTCTTGAAGAACTTAAAACGGGTGAAGTCCAAAGATCGCTATGAACAATATCAAAAGGTAGTAAAGTACGAGAAGTAGATGACAAAAATGGTAACTTAATATGCTTTCCTAAGGGATACGACGGACAAAAGATAGATGGCGCCAAGGAGCAAGAGATGTGATCGGCGTGACAGAGGGAGGCGAGGATGGCAGGGCCGGGATGGCCGAGACGGGTGTGCCAAAGGTTGGATGAGATGGCGGCAAAAGATGAGGGTCGGGAAGAGGTGGACGATGGTAGAAGTGGATATAGATCTCCAAAACTATTGCATCTCATAATGTGTGTGCGCGTCTGTAGGTCCTTCACAGAAAAAACCCAAAGGATCAAATTCAATTGACACAGAGTTATCAATAGTGGATTTACGAACATAAATAAGATTTTTAACAATTTTAGGTGCATGAAGAACATTAGACAGTGAGAGAGGAGGATAAGAAAAGAGAAGGGACGCGTTACCCGAACCAACAATTGGAATAGTATGGCCATTGCCAAGTAATACCATTAGAGTTGCTCAAATTAAAATAAGACGTAAGATTACCGTTCCATGTACCAATTGTGGTCAGGTGGATTGAGAGATAAAGTGTTGAATGCAGCGTCGACATCGGTTGGAGCATAACCCACGTTGGACGAGGCTGTCGCGACGTGGTAGGCATGATTAGGGTGTGGGCCGAAGATGCCTGGTTGGTGGGCTGGGGGCGGTGGCGGTCGAGGACTCCACTGAGCCGTGGGTAGGGCGAGGCCCACGACTATGGTCCATAAGTGGGCCAAGGGTACGACCAAACTCAATGGGAAGGGGCCGAACCGCGCCCTTGGCCGCGACCGCCACGACCGCGATAGGCTGAGCCACGTCCACAGGCCGAGAAATTGCGATCGCGGTCGTTGGATTGCTGGTTGGTTGGACGGAGGCGCACCATCCAGAGGCTGCGACGGAGCGTGCGAGATGAGGGCGGAGTCGGCCTGTCAGGTGGCCCGTTTGTTGATGCTCGTTTCCTCCAACCCTAGCATCGAGAGAGCCTTAGAGAAAAGAGGCAATGGGTCGCTTTGTTGGATGAGAATTGCGACGTCACTGAAATTCTCATTAAGGCCCGCAATAAGTTGAAGGGCAAGACGTTGATTGGTCACGGGAGCACCAACGTTAGCGAGTTGATCCTCTATCATCTTCAGTTTCTAACAATAGGCCCCAACATTAGGAAATTCGTCAAGGGTAGTATGCGAGAACTGATGTTTAAGATGAACCGCCCTCGAGTTTTTGTTGTCCTGAAAGATGTTCGCCAATCGATTCCATGCGCCCATAGCAGTGGAATCGGGTTTAATGATCGTGTGAAGTAGATCATTGGAGATGGTGTCGTAGATCCTTTGAAGAACGGTGGCATTTAGGCGGTCCCATATTTTGCCATCGGAGTCGGCATGAGAGAAAGAGACGTCGCTTTTAGGAGGAAGGATGTGATCGAGCACTTGGTAGGCTCGAGCATGGATTTTGAACAACTCGGACCATGAGTTGTATTGGCCATTCTCAATGTCTAGAGTGATGGGGATGAAGTTTATAATATTCGTAACGGTTAAGGCGTGGAAGACTTTAGTAGAGGACATTGGCGGCGGCGGCGTGGCGGGAGATTGAGAGGTGGCGACGGCGTCTAGGATAGGATCGATCATTTAGGAAGGAAGAGGAGAGAGGGGAGGCTTGATACCATGTACGATAGTAATATTCACTGTGATTCTTTATTCATCGATGATTGTATAAATACAATTACAAGATGCGATAATAAGTTAAGAGATAACTATACAAAAGATCTCTGCGATATGATAACTATGGAATAAGATAAAATAAGATAATACAATATCTAATATCAAGGGCAAAATACTATTTATATTCGTCATCAGATGTAGAAATCGTTCGGCCTTAATTACCGTACATGTAAACAATAAAATTACAAAGATCTCACATATACTATATATCGACACAATACCCTTTGAAAATTAAGTATATCAGGAAAGAAAAAAAAAACTTAGGAGATTTACGTAATTACAGAGACACCTTTAATTTTATAAAGCACATATTACAAATAAAACCACATTTTTTATGCTTCCAAGTTTAAGGGAATTTTCTTAGCTATTAAAATACAGAGTTTTTATGATTATTAAAGTAGAGTAAGAGAGTGTATGTGAATTACTACCTTTTAGAATTAGATATTTTTCTAGGACCAATGCCAAATGCCCAAATGCTATTTCCTTAGTAAAAAAGGCTTTGGTTACTAAAAGTTCGGAAGCTAATCATACTTTTTATACTTTACTTTGCTAATTAAGTATGAAACAATGTGCCAAAATTAGGCGTGTAAAATAATTAAAGGCTTGGCACTAGTAAAAGTTAGGAAACTAATCATGCTTTTTAAAGTTTGCTTTAAGATTATCGAGTATGACTCGTCGTTGCATCATTCGGAATTGAAGTTATTTACATCGAATAGGTGCGCAGTTAGTAAAACTAAAAGTTACAAGGGTTTTATTCGTAATATGTTCTATTTTGTTTGTGTGCAAATTAAAGTATTAACCTCTGAATTTTTGTTCTTAGGTTCATATACACCCGAATAATACTTAATTATATCAAATAAATTATTACTAATACTCATGTTTGAAATTGTATACTTTGATATTTTCAGGATTTACATCAATTATGGGCTTTGCATATGGGTCACCAAATTAGCTTGAATTTGGACAAAAAAAGAAATCCTTGGAAGAATTATTGGGAACCCAAAATTTACTGACAAAAAAGGGGTGGTTCAAAATGTATTGTGTGTGTTAGAAACTTAGAATTATTGATTTTTGACTAACTGATATATACTTCATAGTGAACATTTAGGTCTATTAACATCGTTTCGATAGATTTGCTATTCTGAAAAATGGTTATATCAGAATATGTTTTCTCAACTTGCAATAATGGGATAATTATTGTAGTTAATCCCCACGAGGTTTGGTGTATTTACATAAACATGCAATGAGGTTTTAAACTCAGAACAATGTTGCGCAAATTAAGCGATCGTTTAGGACGTAGATGAAATTTGTTAATGATACTTTAGTTTTGTTCACGTTGAATAAAAACTTTAGGAGTTGTAACATTGGGTGTCTTCGATGGATTTATAAACTTGTTGGGGGCGTGGATAATATATTGTATGTAAAGTATGCACATTAGTTAGCTAGGTATAGACTCGTTTGGATTACATGTGGATGATATATGTAAAGTATGCACGTTAGTTAGCTAGGTATAGACTCGTTTGGATTACACGTAGGCAACTGAAATTATAGAACGTAGACAAAATATACCTATGTTAATCAAGAGCTTTCGAGGAGTCTCGAGATCTGCTTAATCAGCAACACACCAACTCTGCGGTCACGTCAAAGTCAAATATTATGATAGATCGAATCTCCTTATAGATTGAATCCTCTTTACTTTAGGGTGAATCCAGAACATATCGAACTTCCAACAGTACGAATATGACATATCCAATTATAAGTTATATCGATTTTTTCCAAGGTTCGATATAAGAGCGGGTAGGTACAAAATATATTAATTGATGTCCCTTGATTAACATGCTCGATATATTAATAGTCATCAGGATGCAAGATCGTTTTTTGTAATTAACACGTACATCGAATCTTAATTACACGGACACATCAAACCCAGGATTCGATGCATGGATCAAATTTCGATTCCACAATAAGGGCTCGTTTGGTACATGCTAATAGGTCCTTTTAGGCCCATATAATATGGGTTGAACAGTATTAATCCCTCCTTTGGTAGACAAGACTAGAAACCGGGTCATCCTTATTGAAACAAGGTGACCCGGGCTGAGAGGCCTGATAGTAACTGGGCTCCGAGGCCGTTTTTAATAAAATGACTTCTACAGTGTATTTAAATATTGTCCTGCAATTACATATATACCCCAAAAGTAAAGTATAACATCCCTATTTTCTCATTTGTTCCCACTTTTTCGTTGTAAACAAAAACACGATCTGCATCTTCTCCCAACAGTAAGCCCTAGCTCGTTGAGAAGCCACAATTTCCGTCTGATTGGTCTGAACCCAGGTATTTTTTGCCCAGAATTTTGACTTTTCTGTTCGCATCGGTCGTGCGTTGCCCAGATTTTGTGTAATTCTTATCCCACCTGCCGAAATTTATTGGACTTTTTGTTTTTATGAAACCTACCTTAACAACGAATTATAAAGCATTTCTGGAAAAAATTATATAACAGAGGCCCCTCGATTTCAAATAATTAGTCAAAAGTATTTCTGGAACATCTCAAATTCCCCAGTAGCTTTTGCATTTTCTAATTATTCATCTATTGCTTTCTTTATTTGGCATTTTTCCAGAAATGGTTGAATTGATTTGTGGATTCTGTTCTTGAATTTATGCCTAATTTTGTTTATTTGGGGGTTCATGTGACGTACTTTTTTTTTTACTGCCGAGGGTACACGTACAACTAACTGACGATTTGGAAATTGTTTCGACGCAGACAGGAGTATTCAGATAAATCATTCGTGGAATATTTTCTGTTAAATTGGGGTGAAGACTATTGTTTAACATGCATACTTATGTTTTCTTCCATAGTATGTTTTAGGTTGTTGTTACTTGGTTATGCCATCACCATTGTTTTGATCGTTGATATATTAATGGGATGTGTGTTGTTAGAGTTATGCAGGTGTTTTTTAATATATTTTGTCATGATTTTGAGCATATAATCTTTATGTGCTAAAATGTGTATTCCTCATAAGTGATTAGTATTACTTTTCCTGATTGTTGTTTAGTTATAAATTATTAAATATATGTTGTGAATTCATTACATAAAGTGGTTGTGCAGAAAAAAAAAGCTTTTATATTATTTTCCATCTATATGTTTATTAACTGTGAGTTAGATTATTTCCTGCTTCTTGCTTAGTAAGGACTATTTATGACTTCCAATTACATACATATAACATTGTAGGATGGAGTGGAGGTTACATGCTATGATTATCGCAGGAACCGAGTTACTTCTTTTACGTCTAAGGCTTTTATTGATTTTAACAACTTATCTAATTGCAAGGAGCCGTATTTGTGCAACTAAAAAACGAAAACAAGGTTATTCGTATAGCATGATTGAGAGACTACCTAAACAAGTCGAGCACATGAGAGACCTTGTCAACATTAATGACACTGATTGTGTTGACATCCTAAGGATAGATAGAAATAGTTTCCATAGGCTTTGCTATTTGTTGGAACATGGAGGTGGTTTAACGAGCTCGAAATATGTTAATGTTCAAGAGATGACTGCGGTTTTCTTGCAAACACTAGCCCACCACGATAAAATCCGGGTTGTACGCTTTAACTTCAAGCGCTCGGGTCAAACGGTCCGCCACTATTTTCATAAAACAATGGTTACTCTATTTAAAATTTCGGGCCACTTATGGGTTACGCCAACTCCCATTACAAGTGAATGTACCGATGATAGATGGAAATTTTTTCCGGTAAGTCTTTGTATCTATTCCAACTATTTATAGAACCCGCTTATTATTTTTAAAATTTAACATTTTAGGATTCCGTCCTCACTTAATATTAAATCTTTTTTTAGGGTTGTCTTGGTGCACTAGATGGTACCCAAATAGCTGTACGTGCGCCATTAATTGACAAAGAACGATATCGAACATGGAAGGGACTTGTTTGTACGAATGTGTTGGGCGTGTGTGACGTAAATAAGAACTTTGTTTATGTATTGGCGGGTTGGGAAGGTCATGTTGCTGACAGTATGGTTTTACGGGAGGCATTAGTGAGGCCGGGTGGTCTTAAGGTTCCCACTGGTATGTTTTGGGTTTCCTAACATAGAAGTTACTAAAAAAATTAAAAAATTATTAACACATTAAACTAACAATATATGTTTATGAATACAGGCAATTATTACCTTTGTGATTTGGGGTACATGAATGGTGATGGCTTTTTGGCGCCTTATAAGGCTAGGCGGTATCATTTAAATGAATGGAGTACTGGCCGTGATCGACCTGTAGATCGAGAAGAGTTTTTTAACATGAAGCATAGTCGCGCTCGAAATGTCATAGAATGCGCATTTGGCTTGCTGAAGATTAGATGGCCCATATTAGACCACCCAACGCACTTTTCTATTGACAACAAAAGCAGAATAGTTTTAGCTTGTGCGTTACTTCACAATTTTATTCAATTGCATATGGAAGTCGATCCCCTTGAAGCTAGTGGGATTCAATTACCTTCTGAGCCCCCCGACAACACCGTGTACATCGACTCTGTAGCCCCAACACATGCGTGGAATAATAAGCGAAATAACATGGCAGGGGAAATATTTAACAATTGGCATTTACGTCGAAATCGCAACTAGTGCTATATTATTGATCACTTTTACATTTATGTATTTAGCGAATGTAATAGACTTCTATATTTCCCCCAACAAATTTAATTATGTTGTGTTGTAAAACAATTTCATTTATTTTCCATACTGATGATAGTCCAGACCATGTGGTTTGATTCCATAGCATTAAAATTTGGTCATGATTTCTTCTGTTTTATGTATCCAATAATGCATTAAATCTGGTGCAGGCTCTTCAAACAAAGCATTATCATGCAATGTCATATAATGTGACCAAATTATGATTTGTTGGGTACTTTGTATTGACTGTATGTTCATTTCCTACTGTAACTAGGATTATATAGGAATTTATATATATATATATATATATAACCATAAATTTATATAAATATATATATGAATTAATATCTGTTAGCATTCTACATATATATACTTAATGCTAACAAAGAACAGTAGTAATTTTACCATTGTTGAATATATACTAATTCCTACAAGTTTATCTCTTTTCAGTTTTGGCAATGGACAATAATACCAACAACAAACCTGCTAAAGGAAAAAAAAACAAGGGAAATGGTACTAGGAAATTTTGGAGTCGGACGGAGGAAGAAGCTTTGATTGAATCGGTCAAAGAGCTCATAATGGAGGGATGGCAATCAGGCAATGGTTGGAAACTGGGTTTTAATGGACAAGTGGCTATAAGAATCCAAAATAAGGTTCATGGCAGTGAGATGTTAGGGGATCCACATGTTATCTCTAAAATGGCATCTTGGCGCAAACACTACGGTGCTTTATCTCGTTTGTTTGGTCGTACTGGCAGCAACTTCGTTGGTTTAGACCATTTGAAACACACTATCACCATTGTGGGATCTGAAGTTTGGGAGGCTGGAATAGTGGTAATTATCTAAATTTACACTAATATTTAGCAACTGGTTATGTTCTGTTACTTGTGAACAAACTGAAACTACTCATATTCTAGCTGACCTTACAATTTTTTCCAACTGATTGTAGGTCAATCCAGAGTTGCTAAAAATGCAAAACAAATCTTATCCACATTACAATGACTGGGATATTATATTTGGCTTCTCAAAGGGGACCTGTGATCATGTCGTGGATGGATTGGCTGCTAGAGAGAGGGCAAATAACATGCCGCCCATGCCAAATGCACCACCGCATGTAGATCTGGAGTAGAGGACATAACATCCCAAGCTGGAGAGTCTTCATCCGCACCACAGAACTCAGGAGGCCCTGGTCCGTGGAAACCCTCAGGGATTAAGAAACGCAAGAATCGCACGCCTGGTTTGGAAGACGAGGTCATGTTAAAGATTATCGGCTCACTCGAAAGAACAGATGTTGCTATCAATGATCTGTCGAGTGCAATACGGTCTCTAAAAGACGTTGACCCCCAAGTAACTCTTATTTATGCCGCTATTCAAGACTTGTCTGAATTTACTATGATCACTATGGTGAGGGCCGCAAAAATAATTTTTCAATCTCCTACACATGTTGCTTTGTTCTTCAGCATGGACCAGGAAAATCGGAAGAAGTTTGTGCGCAGTATACTCGCCGAGTGATTGTATCGTTAACTATATGTTATTTAGCCACTATCAAGTGCTTTTTGATCCACAATCATTTCCTGTTATGAGACCTGCTGAATAATATATGAGCAGATACTTTTTGGATTGTGGACAGTGGATGGTTAAAGGCTATATATTTTATGGTTCATTTTGGTTTTTATTAGACTTTCATTCTCTGGTAATTTTGCGATAAATGTTGTCTGCTCTCTTGGGACCAAGATGTTCACTGCAAACATTTAGTGGATTTTATTTTAAGGTTATTTTAAACTTCTATCTGTTTATTGCATGACATTTGTTTTATATCAATATATTTTTTTATATTGTGTACAGATTAATGTTTACTATAACAGTTGTATATACAGAAAAATGTTTTGTTTGTATTTGTGTGGTGCATTTTATTTTCAATTAGCAATTTCATTTATTACATTGTTTACAGACAATTGTTTCCAATCACAAATTTATATTCAGTAGATGGGTAATATGTGCCATTTCGCCAGAGATATATAATTAACGGATCTATTTTGAGTATTTTTTTTAAAAACTCAGTTAAACTAGCCTAGGCCCTATTAGGCCCAACCAAAGTAGAGATTAACGCCTATTTTAGGTCATCAAGGGTTGCACTACCATTTTTTGCAACGGCACTCTCAACAATCGAATTTCCCCAACCTAAACTCTCTTACCCAAAAAATGGATCCGGAACTCGAATCATGCGGAAGTGAAGAGGAAGAATATGCAGAGGATGTAATGGCGCGTTTAGCAGCCATACCCGTCTTTGAAAAAATTGGATTTTCGATCGAAGAATTGGAACGTACAAACACCCGGACGGAAAAGGTTAGATCTGTGTCCTTACGATTTTTCATCTGTTTTGTCGATTAAATTTCAGCATATTGTGTTGCAAGTTAGTAAGTCCTTGACATGTAGTATGAATTTAATCTCCTACATATGTTTGCCCCCCATCTATTATGTTCCTCTGCTAAATCGGATTACTTGCCTTATGTTTTAGGTTTGTGTGAATATACATATATATATATATATATATATACATGACATATTATAATTTCTATGCGAGGCTTGTACAATAGTATAGTATTCGACATGAGGTAGTATTTAGATTAAAATTTAATGACTACTTGTTGTGTGATTAGCGCGCTACAAGGATGGATATTGCAAAGAAGGTCCTTGGTAGAGACTTGTGGAGTTTGGAGTTAGATGTGGAATTGATGTTAACAATGTTGCGTGTTGTCCCGGAGCCCGACGGTAATACTAAAGAAGACAACATCATCAATGTGATATCATATGCAATTGAGCAATCCTCAAAACTTAAACCCTTCACTGATGTCACCATTGTGCGTGATAGAGTTGCACTTCTGCGCAACACGCTGATAGCATACCACCACTGGGAAACCATACATGGAGTGGTCAAGAAAGATGATCGCTACTATGAAACTACCGTGGACTACCATAACCATAAGGTACTTGTAACACCTTATCCTTAACTTTCCTCTACTAAAGTTTATAGCAATCCTAACTGAAGTATTGTTATTTAATCCGACAACCTTGTTAGGAGACGTACTTGGAAAGGTACTTCCGTTTGAACCAGCGTTTGCCGATGCTAGAGATGTATGAAGAGTTATTTGAGGTGTGGGCATTTGACCCTTATCCCAATGGTCAGCCTGGTTCTCACGGAAACCCCGTAAACATTGACGGATAAGGCGGCGTGTTCGGGATTCATAAACTATTTGTACTGTATGTGGTGTTTCCATGTGGAATGATGGTAACCATCGGGTTTTGTTGTTGTAGTTTACCTGTGCTTTAGTTTCCGTTTGCATGTATGTCGAGTACTTTTGTGTAAGCCTAATTTTGTACGATGAGCTTTATGTTATGCTAAGTTCGTATAATTTCCGCTTGTCCATTTAGACTTCGACAACACATTTTATAAGTGTGAGTTATAGTTGGTTAATTGGCGTTTTACAAGTGGAAAATACCAATGAATTTGTAATCAAATGTTTTATTTCAATACTAAATAATTAGATAATCCAAGGATTCAACACATGAGTAGCAGTTTGAAAATTCTCATTAAAAGTAGGGATAATTAAATCCATTATTACACACAACTACAAACACAGCTAATAAAAACATAATATAACCTTAAACTATTTATGATTCCACACGGAAAATGGAAACTAGCATCAACATATTAGTAAGCTTCATAGCACCAACAAAAAACAAAGTAACATATATTATGCATCGAAAATAGTAGTTTTATGAAACACGTTAAGCATAGAAAACTAGTTGCGCATAATTCGAACCGCATTGAACACTTTTTTGTACTCGCGAGATCTTATACGGTCAATGAATGGTTCATCACTTGGGGGAAATTTGCGAGGGATATCAAAATAACCATCACTTCTATTCGGGAAAATCAACCGTGGATCATGCTCCCATATCTCCGGCCAATCAAATAAAAACGATAGCTTGTTCCACAATGGTTCGCCGGTATAGAAATAGCGCCTGAGCTCGGGTTTGCCCTATGGAATGTTTGTTAACTCGGATTAAAATTAGAATGCTCAAAAGAAAACATATTAAACGTGGCCATAATTTCCTACGTAAATGTATATTTGTACTTTAAATACTAAAGGAAATGCATAGAGGAGCCTTACATGTTTTATGGCCATCATGACCATGCTTGGGATGGAAACGACGTTGGTCTCGGCGTCCCATTCGACCATGGGGGATTCGAGTAGTTCCTTGAATAGTTCATAGCGATCATTGAGAAGTTGGTAGTGGACGCGGAAAAACTCGGTCGAATAAGGACACCTAAACGAGTAAGTCATTGCAATGGTGACGACTTCCAACACCTTGTTGATGGTATAATTATCAACAAGTTCCATATAACTGCGAGCTTCACCCAACTCGTCCACAAATTGCCGAAGCTGTTTTCGTCCCCAAATGACCGCACCATTAGGAGTGTGCAAGGTGACTTTGTTGTCTAATTCATATTCCATGTATACTGGTATTTGGAGGTAATTGTTTAAAAACAGAAGAGTTACTTTGAGCTTTGATAATAAAAAGTTGCTGTTAATGGTGAGTTATTAGGTGATAAATCAGTGGGTTTAAATAAGGTGTAACCTTGCATGTAATAGTAGAAAACCATCATTACCACACGGTAGAAATTAAATTCCTTACCAACCATTTTAGTTGTACACAAATTGGTAATGTGACAAGTCAATCTACTTATGGTCATTGTTCAGACCTGGAAATTATAATGAATGATTATAATTTGGCAAATTGGTCATATCAAAATAAAGCCACTAATATATTTGTTTGCTACACTGACCATCATATTAATGACATACAAATTGAGTTGTGTGGGAAAACCAAACTATGGCGGTAGGAAAAATGATTTTGCCAGCAAGTAACATGTACGCCCAAACCGATATACACTTTTTCAATTCATTTCCAAGTTAGGGAATTTTCTATTATTTGTTTATTGATCAAAAGTGATATAAGGACATAGAGCATAGTTATTAAAAACAATGGTACATGACTCCTAATATTTTTACAAAATATGATTGACGTAAAAACATAAAATATAACATAACGGGTTCAACATTTAAAACACAATAATGGGACATAGCGCGTAGTTAGAATGAAGAACATCCCGCAACGGAATATCAAGCATCACCATCGTTACATGTTTACCGACGGACGGTATATATAGTTATAAATTCCACAATATATGGTTGCCCTTTCTAGATCACCCTCGTTTGAAAACTCGGTGTTCGGGATCATACCAACATCAAATGTCTCTAACCTTGAAGCAGGGTGAAGGACTCGGCCATCGTGTACAAACTCTTGCGGGACTTTAAACAAAAAATCGAACTCAGTCCAGTAAATCTCCCCTTAAATAAAGTACCTCGCAGATGCCGAGTTAAACTGTTGTAGGTTAGAGTGGCCATAATACGTTACGCTGATTTTGAATGTATTAAATGTAATAATATAAACGATATAGCATATGGTATACAAGCGATCTTTTTAATTAATGAATATAAGAATTAAATATGGAATGCATGTTTACACTATAGTACTCACATGTTTAATAGTAGCCTCAATTTGCGCAGGCATCGTGACAATGTTCGTCACTAAATCATGTCGAACAAACGGAAACCCCTTCATCCATCTAAACAACTCATATCTACCTTTGAATGACGCAAATTTCTCTTGAAGTGCATTGATATCGAACGTGTGATTGAAAGTTTCACTCATTATAATACGGATCGTATTAAGAACTGGGATTACCACCTCTTCTTGGTGAAGAGGGACATATTTTCTACAAAAAAGTAATTCTTGCAAAAGTTTTGTTCACGACCAGCACCTGCAAACGCATGGCCCCATCCATTTGCCATAACCAAGCTCCTAGAAAGTTATTTTAATTCGTAGTAGTGTATACTTTTCTTTGTTATTGATGTAGTACTACAAATAGGAGTACTTATAGGAAAACCATGAGGTGCAGTTGCCTACTTTCACAACTAAATTATTGGTTACGTAATTATTGAGATCACTGCATTATTTTGTCTTCGAATAATCCAAAGCAGGTAGGGCATGGGATTGTAATAATTCATGTATGTGCTATTATGAAAGTTGCATATTATTTTGTTATACTCCAATAAGATCAGGTGCGCTGAATATTTTACACAAAAGGTGCTCAACAACGAAACTACTTCATTTTAAAAACAGCAGATGCGCATAATACGAATACAAGATAACGTTGATAATTGTAAAACGAAATATTAGCTAGAAACGAAAATAGTTAAATATTGATATCACAACCGCACATCACTTGCATATTCCTTTTATATCTCCGATGAACCCGCATACCAGTTGCATGAAGCCTCCGAGCTAGGTTCCTCATCCATCGAATAGTAAGAAGTAGACGGCTCTTGCCTTGTTGGATACGGGACGTTGTTAGCGTTGTTGCGACGAACATTATAATTTCCTGTACATGTCAAATAGTAATGTTTAATACATGTGAAAACGAAATTGTGGATAACCTTGTTAAATTGCGAAAATACTAATTATAAATTTGCTGAAAATAGCTAAAAATCACCTATGAAAGGATCAGTGTCCGAAGAGATCATGATGGTATCAGGATTCAAAAAAGGAAGTATCGGTTCTGGTTCACCAAATATTTTCTTTAGGTACTCCCAACATGGCTCCCCCTGATTTCGATAGGTGAGTACAATTTCTTTGCTCTAGAAAACAAACAAATGTTAACCATCTAAATTTTTTTTGGGTACCACCATAAATAATTAAAAAATATTGCATATTAAAGGAACCTTAAATTTACCATGCATAGTGTGTCCCAAACTTCTTTGTCAGCATGGAGAACATTGTTATCTTCGTCGTAAGTAAATTCGTGCATTGCGAGTAACGCTTTGAAAGTTAAATACCTTTCCTCAAGTTTTTCAAAACGTATCAAGCAAAATGGTTTTGTAAATCGTGTGCTACAACGTGAATTGACTTCATCTCAAGCCGCAAATATACTTAACCTTGATTTCCTAGTCAATGGGCGACCAACTAATTCAACCTCCAAAGCAAGTTTTTCTATGAAACATAAATCAATATGTTCCTTCCAATGAATAGTATAAAACAATGCCTCTTGAAAGCAATCAACAGCGATTGACATGCCCACAATATTTGATTAATTTTATTAGATATTCTAATAAAAGTGATTGTGCATTTGTAAATAAGGGAAATGAAAGCCCTATTTATACACGGTAATTACATAATGTACTATTATTTACAATGATTATTGGTGGAGATTATGTTGCTTACATGTAAAGTTGGTATTGTGTCCATGTGTCCCAATTCAACCAACTTTGTGTCTACATATTACAGATACTTTCAATAATTACCCCTTTGAATTCAAACTACTATTTATCACATCTTTGATTCGCATTGTATATGATTTGGTCCGAATAAAGTTAGAATTTTTGATCTTTTGACATGGCCACATGTGTAGAGTAATCTCGCCCTTCATACCACCTACTAAAATATGGAAGACAAAAATGTGATGACAACTCACGTATGACATGTAGTGCATCTACTCCATATTGATTGATACAAAATCCCATTATTATAGCAAACAAATCAGCTGATCACATCACCACTTAAAGAGAGTATTGTTTTACGGAGCTACATCAGAAATCAACTATGATCCATTAGGAAGTCCACAAAGTGAATTAACATTCAGCCACAGATTTGTATCTTACACGAAGACACAACCAAAAATATTGCAATCGGCTTCCATTAACGGGGAAAAAAATGTCTCATCGATCCAATATTTGCAGTAAGGACAACCCTTGGACCTTCATGCACTACGGCGAAGTCATTAGGCGACGCAACTGTTTTTGTGGTAAGGAAATGGTGTTCAAGACTCATTGGAGAGAGGACGATCCCGGCCGGAGATACTTCAAATGCCGATGCAACGGAGTAGGTTTACATGTTTTTATCTGCCAGTCAAAATTTCTTTACATTACAGATCTGCACAAATTTAATTATGTTGTGTTTATGATGTTATAGGAAGGCAGTTGTGGTGAAAGGGAGTGGCACGACCCTCCTATGTGTTTAAGGGCAAGAAGGATTATTCCAGTCCTGCTACAAAAACTCAACAAGTACGAACACGAATCGGCATCATTTGCATCGCAAGGGAGTTGCGAACAAGAGTCAATAATGAATGACATAGAGCTTGTCAACAACCATACAAAACTTCAAATTGATTTGAAAAATGCTTTGAAGAAATCAGAGATGAAAGTTAGAGTAACGAGGGTGTTAGTAGCCATATTAATATTACTTTGTATTGCTATTACCGTCGCAAACAAACGATGCAAGTAAAACAGCTTTAATGAATAAAAAGTGCATGCAGTTGTAATGTCAAAAGAAAAACATCCATCTGTGTATTACAACTTATACTTGGAATGTTGATTATAGTGTTTTATTGATGATGAGGGCAAAATGGACTTTTATTAACTAAAATGACTTAGTAAGGGATGAACATGTACAACCAAAGGTGGTGTTGTTTCACTAACAATTTCCTAATATGACATCCATTTTACACTACCAAACCTGATATTCATGTTACTAATATGGATCTTAATAGGATCCATACTCTAAATGACTTAATCCCAACCGAATAACCAAACGAGCCCTAAATATGTAAACCAACATGAAAATAACTTTATCGAGTTACCAAATACATTTAAACTTTATATTTAATATTAAAATTTTAAAACAAAATATCTAATATTTTAGTTTCAATCAAAAACATCATCAAATCACAAATTAAAGAAAGACCCACACGTGTGCAAATGACCCCACACATTTCACACACGCATCGCAAGGTGAGAGACGCTGGCACCCGTGTGAGCCCCCAACCCGATTCTTCCAGCTGTCAAGTTAAATCAAACCCCGATAACCCATGACCCACCCGGATACACGAACCGGATCCATATCCACTCCTCTTATAAAATCCACCATTGTTATCAGTCATCACTCAAGCTATACACTTCTCTCTCCTCCTAATCCGCCATGAAAGCACCTCAACACAAACCTTAAAATCACCAACAAATCCTCTCACTAACCTCGCTCACCATGGTATCAGCAGAAGATTCTCACTCACAGTCACACTCCACCCCTAACATCACAGCTCACCACCACCAACCGCCGCCGTACTACCACTACTACACTCCTCCGCCCTCCTCCGCCAAAGTCACCCGCTCCATGGGCCGCTCTATGCGCACAATCCGCTCCAACCTCTTCCAATCCGATTCGAAATCAAACGAATCGTCTCAAAATCTCGGCGATTCAGTCGCCACCGACGACGATAAATCGAAAATCTCGTCCTTCTCGTCCTTCTCCGGCGATATTTTGGAAATCTCGCGCGATTTCTCCGCCTGCTCCAGCGACATCTCCGGCGAGCTCCAGCGCCTCGCGAATCTCCACGATCCTTCCGCCGCGAGTGACGGCACGACGGCGGATCACGAGTTTTTACAGAGAGAATCGGAGATTACGGAGTGTATGTCGCCGGAGGATCTCCAACCGACGGTGAAAGTCTGTGTGGATGCTTTACAGTTCTCTTCCAATGCGGTGAAGCGGTCAGCCGCGGCGAAGCTGCGGCTTCTCGCGAAGAATCGGTCCGATAATCGGGCGTTGATTGGGGAATCCGGCGCTATACCTGCTCTGATTCCGCTTCTGCGTTGCTCGGATCCGATTGCACAAGAGCACGCTGTCACAGCATTGCTGAACTTGTCGCTCCACGAGAGCAACAAGAGTTTGATCGTTACCGCTGGTGCGGTGAAGTCACTAATATACGTGTTGAAAACAGGTACCGAGGCTTCTAAACAGAACGCGGCGTGCGCGTTGTTGAGTTTAGCTTTGGTTGAGGAGAATAGGTTGTCGATTGGTGCTTGTAGCGCGATACCTCCGTTGATTGCTTTGTTGATAAACGGGTCGAATAGAGGGAAGAAGGATGCGCTTACGACGCTTTACAAGCTGTGCTCGGTGAAGTTGAATAAGGAGAGAGCGGTGGTTGCAGGGGTGGTGAGGCCCCTCGTGGGGCTTGTGGGTGAGCAGGGGACGGGGTTGGCGGAGAAGGCGATGGTGGTGTTGAGTAGCTTGGCTGCGATTGAGATAGGGAAGGAGGCAATCGTGGAGGAATGTGGGATATCGGCGTTGGTGGAGGTGATCGAGGATGGGAGCGATAGAGGGAAGGAGTTTGCGGTTTTGACTCTGCTGCAGTTGTGTGGAGAGAGTGTTGGGAACAGGGTGTTGCTTGTTAGGGAAGGGGGGATACCGCCGCTGGTGGCGCTATCGCAGAATGGGACAGCAAAAGCTAAGCATAAGGTAGTTAGTTAGTTACTTAATTCATTAATTCTTCGTTTCTTACTCGTGTTCTTGTGTTTTAGTTGCTAACAAGTATTTTATTTTCTTGGAAGAAAATTGGGATTTTGGATTGGTTTTGCCAATTTTAGATACTGGTCTGAACAGATTCTTGTCAACTTCTTTTTTTTTTTGATACTAATTCTTGTCAACTTCTTAGTAAACCGAAGAATCGTCCTTTTTTGTACTCTAATGATTTTGAGAGATTTGCTACAATGTTGCTTTCTTTATGTGTATTCTTGTGTTCTGTAAAGTAGAAGCTTTGCATATTTCTTCCAATAATTAATGGTGGTTATTTATTCACTTTTGGCAGGCTGAGACACTTCTTGGGTATTTGAGAGAATCAAGAAAGGAAGCTTCTTCCTCAACTCCATAAGTAGAGTGTGAGGTATTAAAGATGGTTGGTTATCATATAATGCTTTGAGGAATGCTTTTGCTGGTGGTTGTATATATAAAGTTCAGTTTTTAATGGACATATATATATATAATAGATATATAGTGGTTGAGTAATTTGAGAATCTTAAGAATAGAAGTGGATGTATATTTAAAGTGTACTAGTAGTGAGACGAAGCATATTTTGGTTGTGATTTGGTTTGACTGGTTTGAGAGGTTTAGCTTTTGTATGTCCCCAACGCTGATTGGCTGGCGTTACTCTTTTTTTTTTTTTTTTTTCTCTTTTTGTTCGTGGGGAGGAACTTAATTCTAGGTTTTGTATTTGGTGTAATGAGGATTTGGTTCATCACCCTTAGTTTTTTTGTAAGGGGGAGATCAAGTTCCTGCTAATTGTCTGATCTAGACTATGTAAAAAGTTTGAATCGGCTTGTGCTTGGTTTGTACTTTGTGGTAAGTATTGCATCTTCTTTTTGGTGTACTTTTGTTGCCCTTCTCTTTACTCTTCCTCTATTTGTTTTGGATTTCATTATCTCTTAACATGAAACAGGTAATAAGTCATCCATATTCCGTTTCATAGCTGTAAATTTGAGCCTTTAATGAGAAACTTGTAAGGGACATTCATCACATGTTACGTTTTCGTTTCACAAGGCTAATCTTGTAAGAGAAAGTACTGTAGCTGGCAACTTGCTTGATGAATCATTTGTCACTATCTTATTCCCAAAAATGTTGTGCTTCTAAATGTTAATTATTGATTTGACAAATAAATCACCTCTAGTAGTAAAGGTAAAAGTAAATATAATGGGGTGGGGCACTTTTTATCTTTTGGGAATATTCTGCTGTAACTGTAACCACCCATAGCCTGATGGGCCTAACAAGAACCATGATGGGGCCTCTTCATCCACCCACTAACCTAACATATTATTCACATTAGCCAATGATTTTACCTGAATTTTAAATCTTATCGCTTAATGTTCCCATGTCATTTAAAGTAATTGTTGATTGTAATTAACGAAATCTGTTGTTGTGGCTTGTGATTATATTAGCTGGCCGAGCATGTAAATTTAACTGTGGTTGCACTACTCCACGTTTTCCGTTTCAATAAAGTGTCGGTGGATACTATTTTTGATATCTACAAAATTATTGGCCAATAACATTTATCTGCATCAAGTAGATAATTGGCCCCAATGACATGCCACCTAACATTGGCTCGAAATAGATCACATAAAACAAATTCGCACCATTGCTATCTAGAGACCAAGAAAAAGGCAACTCCAATAATTTATTTCCACTTATTTGACCAAGAAACCAATTTCCCTTAGGTGAAAAATGGCTACTAAAAGCTAAAATCACCACTGCAGACTCCAAAATTCTGGAGTTCACGGTTTTGTGAGCCCTACCATGCACAGTTGAGGTTCTCTTGTAATTTAGAAAATAACTTGAAAAAACATTCTAGGTTGTACATGTTCTTTATTCATCATCTTCTTCCTTTGAACCGCAACACAATTTCGGCCTAAACCCCTTCTGAAGCATCTTCTCCACTTCCTCAAACTGTAATCCCTTGGTCTCCGGCACGAAAAAGAAAATGGCCACAAGCCCGATAGCCGAAAATCCAGCGAACAAGAGAAACGTTCCAGCTGAGCCGAGAGCTTCTGTAAGAGTTAAGAACGTCTCGCTTACTATAAGATTAGAAATCCAATTAGAAACGGCTGCGATTCCCCCTCCAATGCCCCTGTATTTCAATGGATATATCTCCGAGTTCACGATCCACGGTACGGTTCCCATTCCCGGAGAGTAAGAAATGATGTACGCTCCTAGTAAGAGAACTGCAAATATTCCAAACCTGCTCGGACAACCATTTGTGTACCATGTACGACGTTCTCCACGACATAGGTCTTTCACGGCGTCTGTGGCGGACAAGCAAGCTCCAGGTTGGTACTGACAAGGTTAGCAAGAAAACGAACCCACAAAATTAGTTACATGTTATCTTACTAAGGGAGGGCTGACAAGAAATAATGAAATCCACATCTTATGGTGTTTAGAATACATAATCCCCTTGCATTTCAAAATTGCAAAAACAATAACGCCATACATAAATTCTGCCAGTCGCAAGACCCGATAAAAGAAGAGGGTTCTGGTATTTCTGATAGTCAACGTAAAAACTTCGTTACATCATATGATATTAACGAGCTTAACCCAGTTAATTGTCATTGAAGCCTTTGTTGCCAAATTCAAAATTCCATTATTAATCCTTCTGTATAAAGAATAAATGCTCTAGAAAGCATCAGTACTATCAAGCGTCCAACTTAGGTTTATTGTCAATAAGTTTTAACACGTCTATTCATAAAATGAGGTCTTCTGCAATTGATAGAACGCAAAGGGTATGCAATGTGACCAAGTAATAGGAGTGCGATTGTGATTCAGCATAGTATAAAAAAGTTTCAGATGAAAAACTTACTTTACTAGCTCCATTAGAGCAAAAGGCGCAGTCAGAGGAGGAAGCTCTCAGGCAAGACATACAATTCCATTTCGACGGGTCAGAGGCTTGCAAGAAACTCGAACACGTTGAGTTTCGTCCAAAATGAAGGGACTCAGAGCTACCAACAGACGGGGCATGAGAAGAGGCTTCAAAAAACAAGACAGACAATGCAACGAGGCAAATTATGATCCCAAACATGGATATAATCATCAGCCGTCTCCTCCCGTATCTGTCCACAAAAGCCATGCTGACAATAGAGCCAATGGCATTCAGACCAGAAGTAATGAGGGACAGCGCTAGAGCGGTTTTGTTTGATGCGAATCCCGCAAACTGAACAATAGTGGGACTATAGTACATGACAGTGTTTATGCCGACAAATTGCTGAGCAACTTGGACGGTTACACCGGCATAGAGACCTCTACGAACAACGTCATTTCCCCAAACACTTTTCAGTTTTGACATAAAGCCGCTCCCGATTGTTTTTTCCTCGGCTTTCTCTGCTTCAACGGATGTTTGTAAAGCCCTCATTTCATCATCTACTTCATTGGCAGGATATATTTTCTCCAAAATGGCTCTGGCTTCTTCTACCTTGTTCTGATCAAGATTGCAAAGCGAGAGGTTATATTCATGCTAATCTCATGTCGGGGGTTTTGTATCAGATAATAAAATAACGGATAATTTCTTCTGTACCCATTGAGGTCTCGTTTGATACTTTAATTACACACAAAAAAATCTCTAAAGTTCAAATATCTACAGACACCTCCGAAACTTCACGAGCGGGGGCCTATCTTAATGTTTTCTCACACTTTAGGAGGTATTTTGGTAATTGTCTAAACCTCTATGAAGTGTGAAGCCTATCTGTTCTGCATCTTCCAGTAATAGACGGTCTCTCTATAATTATTCAAACCTCTTGCAATGACTCTGTAACTTGAAGATTTGACGAAGTGTATATGTTGTTATCCCATAAAATAGAGAAAATACACTAATGTTACAAGATTAATGCATGGATTCTGAAACTAAAGCTTGTTACCTGTCGATATAACCATCTTGGAGATTCAGGAAGTGATAGCATTAAGACGAACTGAACAACGGCCGGAACTCCTGCTACCCCAAGCATCCACCGCCAGGTTCCAGGTGTCTTAAAACAGCAAGTTCACACCGACCATGTCACATTTATGGAGTTTCAATAATCACATTAAAAAACTAATATGGATTAAAAAGAAAGACTTAAACTAAAGTTACCTTAGTAAACGCTAAGTTAATAAGGTATGCCAAAAATTGCCCTCCTGTAATTAGTAAGCCATTGGTGCTAACTAACGCTCCTCTGATTCTGGCTGGAGATGCTTCCGAAATATAAAGTGGAGCTGTCATGGAAGCCATTCCAACTCCTAGACCAACAAATATTCTGCCGAGGATGATCATCCAAGGAGCTACAGCACTAGCCATGACAATTGCACCAGCAAGAAAGAGAATATCAGCTAAAAGAATGGATTTTTTTCGACCAAACTTGTCGTTCAAAAAACCACCAACGGCAGCGCCCACTATAGCTCCTGCTACAGCCATGCTCACAATGGTTTCCTGCAAAGTGGTGAGAGAAAAAATTGATGAACTTGTTCATGATAAGTCCAAAATTTTTAATATAAGATAACAGTTACTCGCCTGCAACCATGTCTGCCTGTCAACAGACCTATAATCCTCGCGAATGTAAAGTAGGGCACCAGAAATAACACCTAGTAAGAAGTAAGAGTTTATCAGATTATGGAATATCAACACGGGGCAAACCACAAATTTTAGATGAAACCCAGCATTTTGTAGCAGAAACCATGTGAGTTAGTAAAGTTCATTTTTCAAGGTTTTTGTACAAAAGGTTATATGAAAACTGGGGAGCATGGATAAAATTCTATGGTATTGTACCTGTGTCATAACCAAACAAAAGCCCTCCAATGCCTGCTGATAAGGCAAGCCGCATAATGTAAGGTCTCGTAAAACTTGTGCGCCAACATTCTGTGAATTCTGTTTTATCAGGTTTAACGACACCAGCCTCCATTTCGTACAGATTTTGATAATTACCTTAGCACAAGATTTACCAAACTGGAAAAGAAACTCCAACACTTTAGTAGGAACTTATGAATACCAACTACCAAGGTAGCTAAAATTTCAAGACAATATGAAAGATAGTACACGCGAAACTCAAGTGCTTCAAAAAACAAAAATAACTCCTAGTACTCACTAAGCATAATCAGTTTCGCTACATTATAAGGAAACAGGCATGCCCTTGACTGGAATCACCACAATCCAATCAACATAAGGTAAACACTTGGCAACAAGTAACGTGTAGGACTAAGGGTATGAAACAATCACCACAATCCAATCACGAATAACTTTTAAGGTCAGGATATCCCTCAAAAAAACGCTATTTCAACACCGAACATCCAAAAACAAAATATTTCATGAATATTACAAGATGATTAAGGAGAACCAACCATTAGAGGATCCCCAAAAAGTGAAAATGACCAAAAAAAAAGTTCACACTTAATTAGTCACAACTAGTACTTGACAATGATCACACTCTTTAAACACCCTTCCCCCTATTCATGGCAGCGCGAACCACAAAAATTCTCTCTAAAGCACCTTTTTCACCTTCCTTCAACACTTATGGTAGTTTCTTTTTTCCTATTCCCTATTTAGAGGTAGCTAAAGAGCTTTTGCTGCTAAATTTGGAACAATATTCACCATCTTATCCATGAGTGGATAAATTCTCTAATATCACCTTTTCCCAATATTCTCCAAACCAACAACCACTCATTAAAACCCTTTTCACCAGCATCATCATCAATCAGCATAATGTTCAACATCCATAAAACCTTACCCAATAATTTTTTTCATAATTTTTTTCAATAAATCAGAAAACTAAAATTATGGGAATTTCACAACATCCCTTCTACTATGACAAAAACCCACATAGCAGAACAAAAATCAAGAACCTTTAAAACAACAAAATCATAAAAAATTAAAATAAATAAAACCCACAAATCATTTCATGATAAACAACAAGAAAACGTGAAACCCATATCACATTATACCTTAAAGGCGTGATCTTTCCAACAATTCAGCTTCTCCTCATTCGCATGCAAAATTTATTGGATTATTTTTGAAGAACTGTATATGAAAATAAATAATACTCTGTTACTAATAATGAATAACTAAATAGGATGAGAGAGCAAAGATGACTACTGCCCTTTGAAGATTCGTACTGAAAGGAGTCGCGGATTACGACGTGAAAGCAGAAAAAAAAATAAAAAAAAAATATTAAATAGCAGTAGCAAAAGCCTACTCACTAATGATTAATGAATGTGGTGGAAATGGGAAAAATAAATATTTTCTTTATTTTGAAAAAAAAAAAGATTTTGTAAAAATGATCTTATCCATTACGAGGTTTATCTTGGGAAAATATACGGCAGGTTTCTAGTTATAAATATTGTGAGTAAATTGTTGCAAATGAGATGTTAGAATAATTGCATTACATATTATATTACCTTTTTATAAGTGTATATTAAAAAACTGTTTTCTAATGAAATACAAAGATAAATAAACTGTCACTTAGTATTATTTTAAATATTTTGGATATCTTAAGAATCCAGCTTAGGTGGCGGTTGGAAGGTTTTCCATATAAAGTATAAAATAAAGTTTAAGCTAAAAGATTAAGGGTAGCCATATTACTAAATCAGAAATTGCTGGATTTAGAGCAATAATTCAAATATCTTTAAATATCTCTATTTTACCCTTCATAATTAAGGAAGATTAAATCCATTCCTAAATATTAGCATATGTATCCCTTAATTATACTATTATAGCAAGTGAATGTTTATGATTGACTCGATATTATATTGTTTTACTACTAAATAATTGTTTTAAATTGAAAAAGAACATTTCATTATTATTATTAGCCACCTAGACATTAAGATTCAAGAACAAAACTATAGTTGAGCATATACGTATATACATATATTTTAACAGGTAGCATTAAAGAAAAAAGAAGAAGAAGATACATCTGTATTTTTAAGATTTACTGCATATATAAAATAATTATTGAGCAAAACCACTGAACTAAGGGCGAGATTGTTCCAAAGATAAGTTTTCAAATATTTATTTAACGAAAAATGTGATTTGAAAAGTACGTAACGTAAATAGTTCGGTTGATTAATACTATCTAGGTCTGAAAATGTATTAAAAGATCAAGTTGCTTACTTTGTTTTTAATAAAATACATTATTAATCCCCATAAACAGTTTTGATTGTTTGGTAACATAAATTCTTAAAAGTAACAAATGACGACAATGATTCTTAGTGGGGTAGGGTGGTATAGACTAGAGAGAGGGCAAAATTGACTTAAATAAAGGGAGACCTCCCTTATTTAAGATAAGTGGACCCAAATCTTTGAAACTTATAATTATTATATGTTAATGGGACCGTTATTCTTATGGTAGGTCGTTAGGAAAGGTACGTTTATAATATTCAAATACTCCAATCTTTGACCTTTTTTGTGAAAATGTGGTGTACAATATTGTAACCTAGTAGGTTCCATATCAATATTTTATGGTTACTAAAGGATGAAAGGATAATTATTATTGAGTAAAACATAAGAGATGAGAAGATACTGTAATATAATCTCTTTACTTGTCTTTCTTGTTGTGACTTGTGGACTTGTGAGGCTTATAAGTTATAATGAATGATTAACGAGTAAACAATTGTGACTTGTTTAAAAGAAAAAAAAAATTGCAAGAAGACAGAAACTTCCTTTGTTCAATGCGCCAATATTGGTGTTTGCTCATTGTCATCATTATTGAATTAACTTGGTAAAAGAAATAGTGGCAATATTAATTTAGAATTCTTTATCACACAAATTTAAACAAGAATGAACCGAAAAGGGAAATCGAGGATGCAGGTCTTTTTATTATTATTATTGTACATGATAAACAACTACTTGTAGAGCTCTAAGATATGTTCATCAAATTTAGTATAAAAATTCAAACACAGACTTTTGCAAAACTTTTATTTCAATTTTTATTAATAATTAATATTAACCAAGGGTTCAAGACTCACTCTAGCCTCTAAATGCTTTAACGACATTGCAATACTGCAGAATTCATAAATTAAAATGTGTCCGCATAAACCTATGAAATTAGTAGTGATGAATTTAAATCTGAGTAAGAGTGATGGTAGTTAATTGAATATGTGTATATAATATATATATATATATATATATATATTTATATTACTGACCTCTCGGTCAATAATGGATCACAAAACGAAGAAAGTGACATAAGAATCCAGAATTTTCTGGTCATGATAATGTTATAAAAGTGTGATGAGGTCATCCATCTTTCTTGTTCCACTCTTTTCCAAACTTTTAGTCAGTATCGTGATTGAAAAATAAAAATGAATAAAACAAATATGACTTTTGTTCAGCACGATTCTGATTTCTGGGTGGAATTGTTAAAAGCTAATACCTAAAAAACAAAAAAACAAAAACAAAAACAAGAAAAAAAAATCTTTATTTATTTCTTCGTAAATTACAGATCGTATACTACTTGCAATCCTTATCCAAAAGTAATTGACTTACGGATAATTACAACAATCAATAAAAAAATTCTAATTACTTAACTTTCCTAAATTAGAAATACGGTCTACTAATTCTTTTTTTTTTTTAAACAAGAAGTTCAAACTAGCATTACATTATCAACTAAACTACTAATATACTTAGAAGGAGGATTATCCCACAAGACAATCTCCTCACTATCAACTCCATGCACTTTAGTCAATGCATCAGCTAGAACATTACACATTCTAGGAATCCACTCAAACTTATGATTCCATGGAAATGGCATCCTAAGCAATCTTCTGCAATCCTCCACTAAGTTGACATGATCAGGCAGAGGTTCTGCTGCTCTAGAGACAAGTCTGAACACCACAAGTGAGTCCACTTCAATTTCAATGTTGAAGATTCTCTTGTGCCAAGCCAGTTCAAGACCAACTTTGAGAGCAGTAAGCTCTGATTCATCCACAGTTGGGGATATAAGACTCCTGGAGTATCCCCAGCACCACCTGCCATCTTCTGCCCTTAGCACACATGCTGTTATTCCTTTATTTGTAGTGTGAATTAAGCTAGCATCAGTGTTAAGTTTAAACCATCCAATCTCTGGCTTCTCCCACTTAACACTTTTCTTTGATTGTTGTTGTTGTCTTCTCCCAGCAAAAGATCAAAACTGGGTCTTTTGATGTGTATTAACCTGCTTTGGACATTTACTTCCTGTTTGTGAAAAGCTCTAAAGTTTCTATGCTTCCAGCATATCCAAAGAGTGGCCATGAATATCCATTTCCGCTGGAACTGAGGCACCAAAAGGTTCCTGATTTGCAGCTTCTGAAGATTGTCCTGCAGCCACACTTTGTCCTCAACTGTATCAAACAATAGAATATCCTCATGGTGAATAATATGTTCCCACACTTCTCTAGCTTCTTTACAGTATCTTAGTAAATGCATACTAGCCTCTTCATAATAATCACACAATGTACACATGGCAGTGAGGGTTGCATGTCTTTTGAATCTCATAGAATTAGTAGTTAATCTTTCCAGAGATAGCAACCATAGGAAGTGTTGCATTTTGTTGCTTACATCCACACCCGATACCCATTGGTTATGACCTGGATTACTCTCAAGCACTTCATGTCTTCCCTGGAAAAGCTTGTAGGCTGATTGACATGACAACAAACTATTAGATATCCCATTCCACAACAACCTGTCCTCCTGGTCATTCAATGATAGACGTCTCCCTTGAATGTCATGTAGAATATTAGTAGGAATCTCTGAGAGGATTTCATCCAATCTCCATTCACTGTTTTAATCCAGGGCATCCTTCAATTTCCAGAACTTCTCAGAGTCATGAATACTTACCTCCTCTTCAGCTAAGCTTCAGAGCCTCTCTAGTTATCAAACCAGAGAGATATCTTGTCCCCCTTCCCGACCTTCCATCTGAGGTGTGGTTTCATCAAATTCATGCATTTAACTACCCCTTTCCATGTGATACTATCAATAGCTTTGGCTACATACTGAGAGAGACATTGTTGTTTTAGGTATTTAGCCTTCACCAGTTGGCACCAAATAGAATCCTCATTACTCAAGACTTTCCATGCCAGCTTTGCTAGTAGGGACTTATTTGATGATCTAGATACTCTTATACCAAGCCCTCCCTCCTTCTTAGATCTAGTAACTTTCTTCCAGTTCACTAGATGCATTTTCTTTTGATTAATGTCTGTTGACCACAAAAAATCCCTGTTCAACTTATCCAATTTGTTGCGCACTTGCTTCGGAAGATAGGAAGACTGCATAGAGTAGACAGGGAGTGTTGAGGATACTGATTCAATTAGAGTTTCTCTCCCTGTTAAGGATAGAAGTCTGCTCTTCCATGAGCCCAACCTGCTCCTCACTCTATCAAATAGTTCAGCATAATCCTCTCTGGTTATTCTTTTGTCTGACTCCTAAGTATATCCCCAGATTAGTAGTATGTCCAAAACCAATAATGACACTAATGTGTCTCTTGAGATTGGCTCACCGACTCCTTAAGAAAAAGACTTTTGATTTTTGGGGACTCAGCTTGAAACCAGAAGCTTTGCGAAAGTGATCCAAAACCCTCTTGATAGAGTTATTTATCCCAACATTGGCCATTCCCATAAGAACTAAAGCATCTGCAAAGAACAGATGAGATAGCTTAGGACAATTCCTACATTGAATGAGTTGCTTCCATTTTCATTTCTGAACTTCCTCTTGTATCAAATAGGACAATCTTTCAATACAAAGGACAAATAGATTAGGTGAGAGGGGGTCACCTTGTCTGAGTCCACAGCAATGATGAAATGCTTCCAATGGAATTCCATTCCAAAGGATCTTAGTTGAGGAATTTCTAACACAGAACATTATTTGTTCAACTAGCTCAGGGGGAAGTCAAAAAATAACAGAGTTTCTTCTAGGAAATCCCAGCTGATCTTGTTATAGGCCTTCTCAAATCAAGTTTCATGATCATGCATCTTACTTTATTTTTCTTCTTAAGTCTCTAAGACTGAAGAACCTCTTGAAGCACAACAATGTTGTCCTGAGTGCTCCGCCCCTTGATGAAGCTGGACTGAGTTGGAGCCACTATCTGAGGCATCAATCTCCTTAATCTGGTGGTTATAAATTTTGTGATTAACTTGTATAACACATTACACAAGGAGATTGGTCTGAACTGTGTAATTAATTATGGACTTTGGACCTTAGAGATAAGGCACATAAAAGCTTCACAGACTGTTTTGTCAAATGACTTGTTGAGAAAGCCTGCTTAACAAAATTTGTAACTGAACCTTCAAGCCATTCCCATCCTTTCTGGTAGAACTTATCTTGGAGGCCATATGGCCCATGGGCTTTCATAGGATGCATAGAAAGAGAGCTTATTTAATCTCAACATTATCAATATCAGCAATCAATTTCTCATAGCCCTCCGTGGTAAGTTTCATTTGAAACCTTGATCTATGTAGAATACATGATTGAGAGAAGTCAGGAGTGAGAGAATCACCACCAAACAGCTTAGCATAGTATTCTCTAACATGACTCTGAAGAATCATGTCTGATTTCTCCCACTCACCTTCAATATTTAATCTTGTAATCTTATTTCTCCTCATGTGTTCCATAGTAGATCTGTGGACGAATTAAGTGTTTCTTTCACCATCTCTGATCCACTGGATACTATATTTTTGACACTAGAAGGTTTCTTCTTGCTTAAGAACGTTCTGGTACTCCTGTAACAGATCATCTTCCATTGGGATAAAAAAAAGATTAGCTCTCACTCCTAGAGCTTTTTGAATTCCTCCAAGTCTGGCTTCTAAGATCCTCTTTCTCTTGAATATATTACCAAAGCTTGATTTGTTCCATGCTAACATGATCTTAGGAACTTCCTGGATGGCCTCAATTAAGGATGCCTTTGCATTCCAAATACCCCTCAGGATGCTATCACAATCAAGCTTTGAGAACCGCATTTCTTCAAACCTGAATGGTTTTGGATTGTTACTCCTGCTTTTTCCAAGGCACCAAGTCAGTATAGGATGATGATCATTATATGTTCTGGGGAGGTTCTCCACTTCAGAATCAGCAAACATATTCATTCACTCTGGATTTGCCATAACTCTATCCAGTCTAGCCTAAGTTAAACCTCATCCCTCTCTTTTATTAGTCCAAGTAAATCCAACATATTACAACCTTCCATGAAGCTTCTGAAGAATTGCAACCTGCTTACAAATCTTGTTCTCCCCCATTTCTTCTCATGAGCATAAGCAACCTCATTAAAGTCTCCAGTAATCAACCAAGGGAGAGGTTGCTCAGTAGACAATTTAGCAAGATCATTAAAAATCTTGACTTTAGCAGTTTTCCTAGACTGAGCATAAATACCAGATAATCTCCACCTATCTGACATGTTAGGCTTAATACTAACATAGATGGCTTGGAAGTCAGTGTGAGTGATCTCAACTTCCACCTCATAATCATTCCATATCATCTATATCCCAATAGACATTCCTTCATTGGGTGCAATCTCATAACAGTCATAACCTAGATAAGGTACTATTTCCTAGGCTTGATCCTCAGACACTCTAGTTTCAAGAAGAAAAAACATAGTAGGATGATGGGAACGTACCAATTCTCTAAAATTTCTCTGAAAAAACTCATCTCCTGCCCCCTGACAATTCCAGGACACCACCTTCATGTTGGAGTTATACAGGTGCACTGGTAGAACTGGATTCTCAATTGGAATCTTGTTCCATGTCGCCAAGAGTTGGTTCATGATTTTCAGGGTGAGAGTTCTCTTTCTGTTGAACTCCCATGGTGTTATCGCCATTCTCTCCCACCAAAGGTGGTTTGCATCCAAGCGTTCCTCCATGTGGACTTGAATGCTAATCTCCCAGTATGTTGTTGGTATTGATGTAACCTGCACTACTTGATCCCACATGCTTATGTTTGTGGTTGTAGTTGGAGCTTGGAACTGGTTGCATCTTGTTATGAACTCCTGTTGGAGGAACCAGTCCATCTCTTCGTCCCATTCGTTCTCCATGTTCAGTAGTTTTTTGTGATGCTGGAGAGTTTTTTGCGATTGACTTTTGAAAGTTCACGAAAACTTTCTTTTGACAGAATATCAAAAGGATTAGAACTCTTGGATATAACGCTTTCTTCTACTCTTGAAGAGTTTGAGACTCTTGGTTTTCTTTTGATATTAGTAACTGCCACACGCCTTATTATAACTGCCTCTTTACTCAGACTTGGGTTACGAGATGCTGGTAGAATTCTTTTAGATTGAATTCCCCCCATTTGGTCCTGACTATGCATGTTAGCATTCTCCTCACTCACTTTCTACTTACCTTTTCTACTATTAACCTGAGCAACATGTTTAGAGTTAGCTTTTGAGGACAAGGTATCATTTTTGACACTTTGAACATTTTTCTTTTTGCTCACAAGCATCCAACTGCCATACTCCTTGGATTTTGCCTTTTCAGTTAGCCACGATTCCTTCTCCTCAGATGGAGATTTCCTACTTGAACTTTGAGAGCTTTCTTCTGCATTCATGTTATTCTCCCTATCTGACAACTTGGTACATGAGGCTTTTGAGTGTCCAATCTTACCACACTCATAACAAAGAGATGATATATTCTCATATAGGACTTGATAAACCTTGTTATCAATCCAAAGTCCCAACTCTAGTGGTTTATATGTGCGTAGTTGAACACAGAATCTTGCAAAATTGCCTCTAGAAAGGTAAATGCAGAATTCTAACCCAAGTAATACTGCTATTAATATCATCTTTAACATACCTAAAATTAGGAGTCCATTTTTTTATTGTCATTAGACTCCCTGCCAATTGCCAAGGGCCTTCTGTTAGGATCATCTCCCTCTTGTGTGATGGCAATCCCTTCATGCAGTAGCATCCATAGCCTAGATCCACAAGTTCAAAGTCATTGTGGAGTTTCCACATGAGATCAAGCCTTGTGTGGAGTGTTGTATAGTACCATGGCTTTCCAGAGATTCTGACTATGATAAAATCTTCCCATTGCTTATGCATTTTCTCCTTAAGATCATGATGAATGTGGACTTGTTTGAAATGGATATGTTCATCTGCTTCTTTTATGGCAATAAGTTTGATTTCATCAGCCGTTTTTTCTTCATTATGACATCGATCCTTCTAACATGATGTGCCAGAGCATGAGTGTAATAAGTTGTCGGAATCTGTGTTTCAGTTGCAAGATTTTGAAACAAAACATTCCTGCCAAAGTCTGGCATGTCACTCGCTTGCCATTGTCTTTTTTGATTTCTTGAAACTCCATTACTTTGTGGTAATGATTTGAAAACGGTGGTGGCGATGATGTCAAAGCATGGTTCTCCATGTCCGTACTATCCGTTGCCATGGCGGTTAAGTCGGTTATTTTATCTTCCTTAATTCCCGGAGAGAAAACAGTTATTTTTTCCTTTTTCCTTGCTTATGCATCAAATCTCAATGTCGGTCTACTAATTCTTACTATTTCATAATATCTTTAATATTCCATAATCGTAAATATATATTCTACACAATAGGTCAGGCCCATGACATTACTTTTAGTAAATTAAGCTGGCCAATACTGTTCAAAAGTTACATGATAAACTATTTACTTTAATAATAGAGAAAGACTGATGGGCCATTGCAAATTTACAATTGGGCCTGCTAGAAACATTGTGAGTTCCATCAGAATTCTTTTCTTTTCTTTTCTTTTTCAGAGGGCAAAGGAGTTTTCTCTTGCGAATTAAATTCAGGGACACCAAAAACAAAATCAAACTAGAAGATTGGGGACGAATAAGGGATTACTCAATATACTCACGAAGAAACTTACTGAAATGATTTTTCATCAGTTAGGCCAAACTAATCTAGTCTACGGTGATATAAGAGAATTTAACATATTCATGATAGAACGATGTAATGGCGAAATAAGAGATCGTGCTATGTTTATATTATTTGTCAATATAAAGTAGACGTTGTTCTAACTTCTAACTATATAAAATGACGCAAATGATAGCTTGTTATATATTTCTTAAATTAAGTTTTCATAATACTCTCAAACACTTACCAAAATCTTATCAACTTACCATTCTAGTTGAACTCAACATAAAGTTCCTTTACATTGAAACTCAATCATGACTAAAACTAACTAAGCATCGAAGTCTCGATGTTGATATTTACATGTACACATAAGTAATTTTCGACACAAGACAACACATCAATAGTATGTCGCACAACAGTTCAAACGGTGAATTTCTCTTTTACATTGTATATATACACCATGTTTAAGCCGTCGTGTTAATATAATTTTACAGATTCAAATAACTAACTTATCAAATGGCTGCTCCTCTACTCACATTTAGAAAAACTTCATAGTATATATAATTCAAAAAATAATAAGTATTTTTATAGGACTATCATAATAGAAATAAAAACATCTTTTAAAATAGTATATAGAATTAGAATTACTCTTTCGTATAGTTATTATTAATAATAATAATATTCAGAAGCTTTAATTTATGAAAATAGAATAGAATAAAAGCATCAATTGAAGCTTGCTTGCCTGCCCAGTTATTCTCCATCTTTCTTCTTGTACTGTGTCTGTGTGGCAAAATTGTAAATCCGGCTCTTCAATTTTCCCTTTGGTGTTTGTTGTTGTCAAATCGTGAAATCTAATCAAAGGGGCCCAAATACCCAATTTCCCCTGAATCCGATAACGTTAGGGCACTTGATTTGATTCATCATTAATGACTTTACCACTCAATTTCAATGATTTGAAAAGGGTTCGGGTTTGATCCAAGAGCTATTCAAATTTCAAACAACAAGTGGGTATGTCTGATTCACTCTTTCCAATGCCAATTCCCATTCTTTTTAGGGTTTCTTTTTTAATCCCAATAATTTTGTGTATTATTTCCTTTTTGTTTCCTGGTATGTTTGAGTTGCTGATTTTTATTTATTTTTGTTATTTATTGTGGAATGTCAAGAAACGAGCTTCAAAAATGGGGATAATGAGAAAATGGGAGTTCAGTTAATAATGTCTGTTTGAGCTGCATTTCACTATATACGCAATACGTGCTCAGTGCACTAGACGACGTAGTATTGTACGGTTCACGGTCTTAACTCTTACGAGAGTGAGTGAGTGAGTTCGTGGGATTTGATTATAGATATAACCTTTGTTTGATTCAAAAGTTTGTTTAGTCCCATTTGTAATGCTTTGGTTTGGACAGTTACTGTATTCGTGATTGCGGTGGAAAGACCCTGCAGCTGAGTTTGATCTTCTGGATAAGTATGACTACGCAAAGTTGTGTTTGACATTCCTCCATCTCATAATTTTGTATTCGGTGAGGAGAAATGTTAAGTCACGGCTCATGCAATAAGCGAATGAACTGAGAGGAGCACGTTGTCTGCTCCAAGTCACGCTCTTTAGAAATGAGTCGTGTAACCAATTAATGAACGCTATGGAAGCATGTTGTATACTCCAGTTCTGATTAGTCTTGTTTTTCGTCATGAGAAGGGCGTAACTAGCTGTTGCTTATTCTGATGAAAAGTGTATTGTGATTGCATGTTCTTCAGTTTGATGTAATTGGGTAATTAGATATTTGGTCTGAAGTTGATTGAATTCTGCTTATTCTTCTGAGCCTAGGCCTGTATTTTTGTTGCATAAAAATTGCTGGGTTAGAAATGCTAATTTTTTCAGTAAGGGGTGGAGATTTTGTGGGACTAAGATTCATTCATTATTATCAGGACAAGAAAGTGTTGGGATCTCTTTGTTCCATGATGATTTTTTTTTTCTTTCAATAATATCCTTTTTTATTGGCTCTGATTAGACATAACCAAATTTTTTTTTTTCTGTCCATTTTTTATCACTCAACCTCATCTTCTTTATCTCCTTGTGTTTTCTTTGGGTTGGGGTGGGAGGATATGCCCAGAATTCTGGCGCATAATGGAAATCATGCTTTTCTGGTCGATGTTTTGGATATACTTATTTGATTCTACTGGGCTTCCTTATGTTATTGATTTTAAGGCATGTAAATTTAAAAGGCAATAATGAGAAGATGATGGATTGCTAAATAATCATAAATGTTTCCACAGGTTTGCGTTAGAAAGAAGAAGGGAGATGAAGAGCCTATTGCTGGAGAGAGCCTAGATTAAGGAAGTATCTCTGAATGTGTGTATAACAGGTAAAACATTTGTAGGAGTGAAAAGCCTGGAAAATTAATTATATGTACCTATGATATCTTCAAACTATTTGAAATGCTCTACTTCTGTTTCAACTCCTGGAGGTGGACTCATCTTCTTACAGATAAAAAGTTGTAACCATATCTATATGAAACTTCTGATTCTAAAGCTTCCTTGAAAATGCAGGTTTTTTTGCTATCACCATTAAAAAGTGGCCAGACTGAAATCTCGAGTATCCCAGCACCAGCAGCATTGGCAAGTGGGAAATCTGTTGCTTAGTTTGTTACATCTGTATAAGTGCTAGTATTGCTCCATTGTGAACTTTGTGTAGTTTGATACTCTTTGTCATTTAGCAGTAAGGGTCCTGAATTTTAGATAAATACACCTCAAATATGATTTAAGAGCTGTGACTTCAAAAGGTGAAGATGGCGTTTTATGGAGAGGAGGAACAAACTCAAGATTACCTCTTCAAGATTGTGTTGGTTGGCGATTCAGCTGTTGGTAAATCAAACCTACTTTCTAGGTTTGCCAGGGATGAGTTTTATTCCAATTCAAAATCGACCATTGGAGTAGAATTTCAGACCCAAAAATTGCAAATAAATGGGAAGGAAATTAAGGCACAGATCTGGGATACAGCAGGCCAGGAGCGGTTTAGGGCTGTTACATCTGCATATTATAGAGGCGCGGTAGGTGCTCTTCTCGTTTATGACATCAGCAGACGCCAGACTTTTGAAAGCATCGGCAGATGGCTTAACGAACTACAAAGTAAGTGGGATATTTTAGTGCTTCATTTCTATGTTTGTTTCCCCATTTGGATACGTCTGGAAAATTCTTGTACGTACTCTCCTCACGTATAGTATCAGAATTGGCTAGTCTGCAAAACTAGGAATTTCTTTATTGCACATATGATGTTTCTCTGGAGTTAATTGCAGATTTCATTTATTAATTTCTGTGAAAAATAAATTTATAAACTATGTATTTTTGTATAGAGTGCTTGGTGCTATCCTTGTTCTGTTTTGGTTGGTTCTCTGGATTCGACATATCCTAGAATTAAAAAAACTTTAACGTTGGTGTACTTAGTTGTTGAACCAGGGAACTTAATTGTAGAGTAAGTTTCGTCGATAGTTCTTCATTCTTGGTCAAATTAGGACCACCACTCATGTTTCAGAAAATACAAAAATGCTTCCTTTTCATGATTGCACGTCGACTAGAAATGATGACCAAGATTAAAGTGCGTGTAGAGTTTTTTCTAATAAAAATAGGATAATTGAATAAAATTTGTAGCCAGACTTTCTTTCTATTTATCTATTTATCTACTCTTATATGCAGCAGTGTTCTTTCAGTAGCCCATGACAACATGATTTGAACAAGGAGTGTGATTTGATAGTGCTATTAATTAACTTTAGTTGTCTTTGTAATTCTTAAACTGTAGGGTTTATAGTTCTAGTATGACCATACGTCAAGAAGTGACATTGTAATCTACCATAAGTATGTTAATCTACATTATTTTTGTGAGATATGATTGACAATATCCTTTCTCTCGCTTTTTGCTATATGTTCTGTGAACTCTTGGCTTCTTAGCTCAACATCCTTGCCTGATTAGAATGTTCAAACTTTTTGAACAGCTCACTCTGACATGAACGTAGTAACGATATTGGTGGGCAACAAATCAGATCTGAAAGATGCTCGGGAGGTTACGACAGCCGAAGGCAAAACCTTGGCTGAGGCACAAGGTCTGTTCTTCATTGAAACTTCAGCTCTCGATTCCTCCAACGTTGCTGATGCATTTCGGACTGTTGTGAGGGAGATATATAACATTTTGAGTAAGAAAGTTATGCAATCTCAAGAGCTCAAGCAAAACGACTCCGGTCGTCTGGCAAATGGGAAAACAGTAGTTTTACAGGCTGGTGAGAACCAAGAAACAGCTGGACAAGGTAAAAAGGGTGGGTGCTGTTCATCGTAATTGGTTCCAAGTAATGCTATTTCTTTTTTCCCTTTTTCATCTATACAACTTGCTTTGAAGCTATTTTTTACATGATACCCGATTTAGCAGTAATGCTATCTAGTGTTATGTTAAATCTGTAGACTGCCTCCCCTTCTTCCTTTTTTTTTCCCCCTCTCTTGGTATACATGGATGGACTTCAGAAGAATCTGTAGTACTGTAATGGAAGTTGTAAATGACTTGAAGGAGCGAGCATTTTTTGATAATTATCACAATCATTCCCATATGTAGTGCATTTGTTTACAATTTTCAGTTCAATTTAGACAGATTCTTGGATGTGTTTGATGAACATAAATAACTGTACAGGTAACTTCTGGTTAAATTTCCATAACAGTGTCAAAATGATGGATCTGCTATATGGTCGTAATAATTATAAGCAACGGAGTCCGAGTGCACGCAAATTTCTCTTAGTCCAGACTGCGGATTATATATTTTACATAATTTTAAGATTAAGCGTATCAAACAAAATATAGTATACTCATTTTTAAAGCCACACATAACGAAGACTGGTTCATTAGTTTTTCAAGGAGCTATATAAAACTGCAGATCTTAATCTGAATACAAAGTACTAATCCAAGAACGCGAACAGTTGCAAACAGTCCAAATTGCATGGGATATAGTGCTAGTGATACATGGAGACTTGTGGTTCCTAAGATTAATGATTTTCCCAATATCAACTCCTTGTCATAGTCCAGGAATCGGAGCCAAGTGTTCTTTCATAAGTGTGACCTTGTATTAACTTCAATCTCCGACGAGAACCTCTGAGACAGTTCTCAAATGTACTTTCTGAGGTGTTACGTGCATGCCGCCATACAAGCTATGTGAGACAATTCTCAACATAGGTAATGAACTTGAAATAGGAATCAAGCTACTGCATTGTGGAATAAGAAATGATTGAGTTAAAGCTGCAACCTACACTATCACAAGAAGCTTAAAGAAGACAAAAAAAATGAAGAGATCAAATCAAGAGAGAAAAATGTCTCCTCTTAGTAAATAAATGTTTCAAGCCTAAGCAAAGTAAAAATAATATCTTGTTGCAACCGATTGCATAACCAGAAACGAATGGGAATTTTACGCATTAAACAGCACTACAAATTTCTAAATACAAAACAAATTACAAGAAACAAGACCTATATTAAAGATCGGGTTTCAAAGTTTAATACAAAATCTCTTGCAATTTCTCATGGCAATGTAATGAGTTCTGTAGAACATGGATATAAAATAGCTTGGTTTAATGTACTTCAAGGACAGAAGTGTCTCCACCCTTGCGGTTCCATGTGTATATGAGCCAACATCGTTGTTGTAAAGTGCTTAGTATCCACATCGTAATTTCTCCTAAGTTGCAATTCCTGTTTGGCAATAACAAAAGTTAGAACTCAGTACAGACAAAGATAACGTAGATGGATATAACATGTTTACCGTTGTTTGATCTATCATTAGCGCTATAATCCCCAACATAATTGTTAGGTGGTTCATCTACAGCGGCACCACGTCCATAACCAAACGAGGTGCGACCCTCAATCTCATGAGACGATGAATGCCAACCATGATCTCCAAAAAATGATTTTTCCCCTAATAAGCTCACAAAAGCCCCATCTCTAGTATTATTGGAAATGGTATAAGGTGATGTTGCGCTAACAGTGTCTCTGGAGTTTTCAGCATAACCCGCTCTCGCATTAAAAATATCTGTCCCCCTGCCTTGAATGATATCTTCCCTGCCACCTTGAGGAACAGTAGACGAACCCCAAATTTCCCCAATACTATCAAAACTACCAACCGTCCCACCGTTTCCTGTTCTAGAGCCAGTAAAAGCATTCGAGGAAACAGCATTTGTACCGTAATGAAGACTAGTGTTCCCCCACAGATGTTGATTTGTAGCATTCAATAAAGGACTTCTCCCGCTACCAATATCATAACCAATAGGGCTGCTGTATCTACTAGAATTTCCATTGTAATAAGAGTTTGTTCCACGCCCATAGCCCAATCCAGTATCTCCATAGTTCATTCTTAATCCAGATTCCAGATTCAGTCTCATGATATAATCAGAGGGGCTGAAGGGAGGATATCCACTTTGATCCATAGTTGCAGGACTAAATCGACCATCCATTCTCATTCCATAGCCATAGCCACCCATGGTGGGTGAACTATACCCTGGAATATGAGTATTAAGTAAACTGCTCATTCTATTCGGGCCATAGTTATAGCCGCTAGATTGGGTTCTAGTAGGAGCTGGAGATAACTCTTTTGGAACAGCTCGTTTCACCTCAACCATTTTCCCGTGAAGTTCATGAAAGGTTTTGAACAAAACTTTATCTACCGCTTCCTCCGAATCGTAAGTGATGAACCCAAAACCTCTAGGCCTTTGTGTGTTATGGTCATACATCACCACTACATCTGTTATTGTCCCAAATTGGTCAAAGTATATCTTGAAGTCACTTTCTGTTACGGTGGATGCTAATCCTCCTACAAAAATCTTCTTTGTACGGGCTGCAGGACTAGGGGACCCCTGGATGCTACCGTTGTTTCTGTTTAAGTTTTGATGATCGTCCCTCGGAACAGCCTTCTTTGCTTCTACCTGAGAGTTGAAGATAGTTATGTCAGAGCCGGATATTTGTAGATTCGTCAGAAGAAAATGAATTTACTTCCATACAGACATAAATGAAACTCAGTCCAACTTAGAAAGGAAGTTTTATTTAAACATCGAAGCTGCTAAACGTGTGGGAATGACTACATAAGAAAAATGAGATAAATTAGCCAGAGTTTTCTTGTTCAAGTTCTAACCAAATATCATGCTGTAGTTCATTCGGAAAAATCTCAAATATGCTTCATATATCATTCCATAGGGTCCAATAAAGCAGAGGAGAATGATGAAAAGCATTAAATAGTTAAGGTCAGTAGTTTACTTAGATATCTTCAATCAGCTTTAAGCAACTTCACAAAATATGCATATCCGCATACCATCGTATGCTACCAATCCTTAGGTCCACTTTTTAGACAAAGCCAATGGTGTAACCATCACAATTCAGCAAGTCATACCTATGATCCATTACGATATGGGTATAAACTGTCTTATGAACCAAATGCAAACAGAATACATGAATGCTCGTGTGTATCAGTTGTTACCGAAGATGAAATGCCATACATACTGAATACATGATTGGATGATTGAAATAACAGTAAAAGCTTGAATCTAAATAAGCTTAACAACATTGATTTTCTGAGTGACAACAACCAGATAACCAGCATTGGCAAAAACGACTTACAGTTCTTCCATCGATAATGTGCTTCTCCTTGACAACTTTTTCGGCAACAGAAGCATCCGCAAAGACAACGAAACCAAAACCACGGGCACGCCCTGTAGTACGATCTTTCATTATCACGGCTTCTACCACTTCACCAAAACTTTGAAAATACTCTCTAAGATGCTCTTCATTAGTGTTCCAAGAAATCCCACCAATGAACAACTTCCCTGATTCCATTTCCATCTTCTACAACAGCCTGATCACAAATCAGTTTCATCGTTATCAGTTCATTAATACGCAACAACCGGACATTAAACTCTACGATGAAAATCGATCATCGAGAATTCTAAATCCTCACAATTACTTGTAAAGGCAAGCTAGCAACTCTATAACAAGTAAATTTAGATCATTAATCTAAATCTTATAGCAATTCAATTTCTATATCCGATACGAAATCGTTCATCAAAACAATAAATTCCAATCATTACAAACATGATAATGTAGATTAAGTAAAGAACACCATACCTAAATGAAACAAATGACAACAGATTCTTTTACTTAGATGAAAAATGGGTAACTTTTCAATTTAACAGGGGATTTCTTGATGATTAACAGATCATAATGAAAACCTCCACAATCCAAAACCCAGTTGAATAAATCAATAAAGATTCAATCTTTTGAATTGAAACAATCAACAAAATATCAAATACATCAAAATAAGGATTCTATTCAATAAAAACCATAGGCCTACAATGAAATTGGATTCAATTCAAGGAGGCAAAGATAGGAAAGTAGAGGGCTTGAAGGCCCTCTTCTTTTCTTTCTTTCTTTTTTATTTTATTTTCTTTTCTTGTCTTGTCTTGTTTATTACAAAATTCAGTCTTTGTTAGAATTTTACAAAGATTTGTGTATTTATAGTATGTGTTGTCTGAAAGAGATTGATTCTCACGTCAAAAAAATAAGTGTAGGGTTGATAAAATACGTGTAGGGAGCCACTTCGTAAGAAGGTAAGGATTAAATCTATTATAATGCACATTATATAATATATTAATTGTACGATTACATTGACGTTTAGTAAACACTCGCATAATCTGTCCTCGATGCATTATGTAATTCACCAAAAGATTATAATGTGCAACGAAATAAGGGCCGACAAGATTTCATCCAGTCAATTAGACTCCATCTATAATAGTCCTACGATGTGGCGTAATATTGTATAAGAATATTGTATAAGAGTATGGTAGCGTAATATTGTATAAGAGTATTGTATAAGAGTATGGTAGCGTAATATTGTATAAGAGTCAAAGTAATACCCCGTAACACGAGGCTACTATAGGATATCAAACAGCTTTGGATCGTTTAGATAAATGTGGGTGTGATGCCCATTGTTTTAAAAAGCTCGGACGACACTCTTTCGACATGTAAATTAACTTAAAAATATAGGTTTCAAGCACGAAAAATGTATTTTTTGCGTTTCCAATTACTAGGCTTATGCCTCCAAAAAATTAGCAGAGTAATATTATTTTGTTATTGTTGCGAATATTTTGAATGCTTAAACATAGTGGTTCTCAATTTTCATCTTCTCTTCAATAGTAGATATCAAATTTATTGTGGATTTTTATAGGTATTTAGTTGCTATTTATTTTTACATTTATCATTTATCAATCAATTTCATGAAATGTGAAATAGGATGATGGTTTGGTGGAGTAAAGTTTAGACGTATCGTAAGTTAAGTACTTATATATCTTCTTCTTTTTTGTAAACTAATATTATAAAAACTTTCTTTACGTCTTCTAAAAATATCTTAATCAGTTTTTCTAGTGGTGTTATAAAACTTAGATATTATATTTCTTGGAAGATTGCCTTCTAAAATTATAATAAGTAATGAGTTTACCTATATATTGGAATAGAAAATATAGTAATATACATATAGGTGTTTTGAAAAAGAAAAAACTAATAGGGCTCCCCTTCAAAGCAAGACTTTAGGCGAGACTTTAGGACCACTAAATTCGAGCAACTCTCAATTTTTCAACCATTTGAATAGTTCTTAATTTTATTCAGATGACTTCTTTTAGAATTTTGATTTTTGCTCTTTGTCCCACAAACTATGAACGTGTATTTATACTTCTTTTAGAATTTTGATTTTTGCTCTTTGTCCCACAAACTATGAACGTGTATTTATATTATCCCTAAGAAATTGCCTAAAGAACCACTTCGATCTTATACAGTATTCTTTTTTAATTAAATCCCAAGTTTAAATGTTAAAAGAAAATCATCATATATATTGATGCGGGGTGATTTCGTCTGCTGACTAAGCACTCCACGTCAGACTAACCCAAGCTCCGTACTGGTGTTGGGTTAGCTTTGAGTTCAAAAAACCTGCACTGAAAAACACGAAAAGTATATACCTGAGTGAACTTGGAGTTTGTTGATTTCGGACTGAACTTGGGCTAGGCCAAGCTGCCTACGTATCCCATATAGGGAATCAAGCCGAACGTAGTTCATTGTTTCTCTGTGACAGCCATTTTTGCGCGTCAAGCTAATGGGCCGTGTTGAACGGGTATGCCTTGTGTTGGGCTTGAAGCTTGTTGGACTGTGTTGAACGGGTATGCCTTGTGTTGGGCTTGAAGCTTGTTGGACCATGTTGAACGGGTATGGATTGTGTCGGGCTTGAAGCTTGTTGGGCCAATGGACCATGTCACATAAGACTTCGTCGGACCGAGCGGGTGGGACGGAATTTGATCTCTCAAACTCTAGAGAGAGAAAGCTCTGACTTAGAGAGAGAAAGTAAGATGTGAATTGTGTGTTTTTTGCCTTCAGGGGATGGGGTATTTATAGATATCTCACGGGCCTAAGATGGGCTTGGGCCCTTCTTAGGGGCCTGGTCCAAGTGCAAGCGTGCAACCTCGCTACCTTGCTAGCGTGTAGTCGTGTTACCTTGCCAGTATGCACTTGTGCTACTGCGCTTGTTACGGCGTGCAACCTCGCTAGCATGCAACCGTGTTATCTTGCTACCATGTTAGCTTGCGACCCTTTACCTTGTTACCTTGCTAGTGTGCAACCGTGTGACCTTGTTAGTATGAAACTATATTACACTAAATTCAAGTCTTCAATCACTTAGGACATTTTTGGCTGGAGAAACTCCTAATGCCATGCGTTGGCGGCTTGTAAGCTTGCCGTGTGTCATTACCAAATTATGGCACAACAGTAAGTCCCCCAGTTTGTAATGGGTTCAATGTAGGTGAGCGCATTGCAAACTTTATAAGTGTTCATAATTTGTTGTAGTTTTGTAGCTGAATGACATCCAGATGCAGTTCCAGTCCCACTAGTCGGCCATCTTGCTTCTGAGTGTAGGGCTAATTGGTTGGCGTAGTTCATGAGATGTTTACCCAGTGTGTTTGGAAACAAATTTATTTCTGTAGGGCTTACGCTAGTGGCCTACTTTATGAGATACTCGCCCAATAGGCTCTTCTCCTAGTTTATTTTGGTAGGGCTTACGTCGTTTACCTACTTTATGGGATATTCACCCAATAGGCTCTTCACCTAGTTTATTTCGGTAGAGCTTACGTCGTTTGCCTACTTTATGGGATATTCACCCAATAGGCTCTTCACCTAGTTTATTTCGGCAGGGCTTACATCGTTTGCCTACTTTATGGGATATTCACCCAATAGGCTCTTCACCTAGTTTATTTCGGCAGGGCTTACATTGTTTGCCTACTTTATGGGATATTCACCCAATAGGCTCATCACCTAGTTTATTTTGGTAGGGCTTACGTCGTTTGCCTACTTTATGGGATATTCACCCAATAGGCTCTTCACCTAGTTTATTTCGGTAGGGCTTGCGTCGTTTGCCTACTTTATGGGATATTCACCCAATAGGCTCTTCACCTAGTTTATTTCGGCATGGCTTACATTGTTTGCCTACTTTATGAGATATTCACCCAATAGGCTCTTCACCTAGTTTATTTTGGTAGGGCTTACGTCGTTTGCCTACTTTATGGGATATTCGCCCAATAGGCTCTTCACCTAGTTTATTTCGGGCTTTAGCTTATATTGTTCCTCGATTTAGCTTGCCCAAGATTTTATTTGTTCCATGCCTTGTTTCTCATTCTCACCGTGTCCCCTCTGTAAAGGTTGGATGATCCGTGTTGTGCCCTGTGCAGTGTGTGTGACTACGCTCTATCACGTTGTGCAGAGTGACGAGGTAGTGAGACACCTCTTGATTGTTGCGAGATCATGTATCTTGAACTGAGCTCTTTTTCTTGATTAGTTGATCATCGTGAATAACTTTGCTAGTTGATTTATTCTCTGGAATATTGTACCCCACTTAAGTGTGTTATAGGTACTTAAAAGGTGATGTCATGGTACGCATTCAGCGCCTTGAGAGGCATTCGCGGTTGTGAGAGGCGTTCAATGCCTTGAGATGCGATCAAAGCCTTAAAATGTGTTTAGTGCCATAAGAGGCATTCTTTTGGTGTAGTCGCTTCGAGAAGCAATATTGACGCGTAAGTCGCTGAATGTAGCACTATTTTGTCATAAATCTTAACGAAGCATTGTTGACGCTAAGTCGCTTAGTAAAGCGTTATTTTATAAGTTACTTAATAAAGCATGAAGCATTGCTGACTTGTAAGTCGCTTCATGAGGCTCTTTGTAGTTTGAATGTTTGATGAAGACATGCTAGTTTGTATCTTGATGTAGTTTGATCCAACCTTTTCTTTTATTCGTGGAGGTAGTTGATCCATTGACATGCAACAACCATGCCATATTGGATTTTCTTGAGTTGAGGCCCGCGTCTATAATAAGAGCATAAGCGACATTCCTTATTTATTTGCTTCACATCTGGGGGTCGCATTTAATTTTTGATGTGCATGCCTTCTATGAGGTTGAGCTCAATCTTCTTTCTGCACATTCTCTTTGAGTTCGCATTCATTCTTCAAAAGTGCATACCGCATGGAAGTCACATTCAAATTTTATGAAACTATTCTTGAGCATCTTGGCTATTGGTTAAGCTAAGTCGTTACTAGTTGAGATTTAGAAAATCTAACTCTTCATGAGCTTTGGAGAAGGACAAGTGTTCTTCAGCTTCGAGAAGCTATGTCTTTAGTTCTTGAGCATGGCGGTTTAATCTTGACCTCCACTAAGTTGTATTGATTTGACCTTGTATTTGGGCGGTTGTATGAAAGTGGGACCGTGCTGGTCGGACAAGTAGATGAAGAGATATGTGACTTCGAATGATAGTGTCGGGTAATGCCAAGGTTATTATTGGAGTAGCTTGTCTTCCGTCGCTTAGATGAGTAGAATTCGCCTCACAAGGAACGGTATCATAAGTCTCCCCACTTCGCGGTGTGTTATCAGGCAGATGAGACAGTGAGAAGTTGATTTAATGGTTCTTTGTCTGTTTGGCAATTCATTAAGGAGTACGAATGGATTAAAACTTGGCGGATTACGAAGCAATCTGCGCAATTCTAAGAAAACGGTCATAACTCCTTCTACAAAATTCCAAATGACCTCTAGTTTGTTGCATTTAAAAGAAGACTCGTAGAGCTTCCCGTTCGTATATAGCGCACTGTTTGGAACTGTCTCAATAGGAGCAGTTTTTTGAACAAACTTGAGCATTGTACTTTAACTTAATAGATTTTGAAGCAGTCTGCGCAATCTCAGAAAAACATCTATACCTCCTACTAGAAAATTCTAAATGACATCTAGTTTGTTGCATTAACTAGAAGACTCATAGATCTTTCCATTCGTATATGGCGCACTTTATGGAACTGTCTCATTAGGAGCAGTTTTTTGAAAGAACTTGAGCATCGTAACTTTAACTTGATGGATTTTGAAGCTGTCTGCGCAATCTCGGAAAAAAATCCATAACTTCTTCTACAAAATTCCAAATGACCTCTAGTTTGTTGCATTAACTAGAAGACTCATAGATCTTTCCATTCGTATATGGCGCACTTTCTGGAACTGTCTCAATAGGAGCAGTTTTTTGAACGAACTTAAGCATCGTAACTTTAACTTGATGAATTTTGAAGCTGTCTGCGCAATCTCGGAAAAAAATCCATAACTTCTTCTACAAAATTCCAAATGACCTCTAGCTTCTTGCGTTAAAAAGAAGACACATAGAGCTTTCCATCCGTATATGGCATGTCTTCTGAAACATTACCAATCAGAGCAGCTTTATGGAAGAAATTGAGCCTTTTGCTGGACAGAACGCTGAAAATTTAAATTTAGTCAACTAATCTTTCGAAGCAGTGTTCGCATGATTTCTTCTCGCATCAATCAAGCTTCCAAAAAGCGAAAAGTTTATGAGCATTGAGGATTCCAACCCTTCATGAGTAGGAGAAAGTTAAGTCTTCGATGTTGAGCTTTAGAAACGCTAAGTTTCGCAACTTCTAACTGCCGATTGTTGAGTGGATCATTGTTGATCATCTTTAAAGGCAAAATGAGCCTTGAGAGTATAGTATATAGCCAATCTTTGTTTTGTGAATGATCAATATCCAATTCTTGGAAACAATTGAGGCTAATTTATAGAACTTCTTGGGGTCTTTGCAAAAATATCAAGTTTTGATAGAACTTTGTAATTTCTAAATCTTGTTGGGATCCTCGGTCAATTTTCGAAGTTTTTTGTGGTTCTCTTATAGTTTCTGAAATATTGTAGGTGCCTTCACAAAATTTATGAGCTATCCAGGGTCATGGTGCAATGTCATGTAATGGTTCACGGACCAAAGGAACCTTTCTGATTCATCATTTGGAAAACACATGCATAGTGGCATAATTTTCGCTTAATCACTTGGGAATTAAAATGTATGAACTGATCTCTCATGGCATAATTTTGCTGGTGCTCACCCTTTGATGGTTCATGTGGTCCAAGACACTCTAGCCCTTCCTCCCCAATTGATTGCATAACGGCTTGAATTTTTAACATGAACCCCTCGGCCGTTTCTTTTTTGCTTAATTATTTCCATCAATCTTGCTGAAAATCACAAGAATTTCGCTCGTCAAGTTAAATCTTCTCCAGATTTGCTCGTTACATTTTTAGAAGACTTGTAGTTATATATATATATATATATATATATATATATATATATATATATATATGCGTCTGGCTCAATCTTCTCTCTTTCAAAATTCCAGCCGCCTCCGAACCGTTGTTCCGAGAGCAGCTCGTTGGAGGAAGAGTTCGCACGCTGAGGTCACACACCGTGAGAGTTCGCCGTTCTGCTTGTCCGTTCAGCGACAAGGGAGATCGGAGGAGAAGAGTTTAGCAAGCCGATCAGTCCGCACGTTCGCCATGGCTGTTAGGATTTTTCCGGTGCCAGAAGTTTGCATGGTTCGAGGAGTTCAGCGAGAGGAGTTAGCCGTTGTTCGTCGACACGAGGAGTACCAACGTGCTGCCGTTTTTCAGCACGAGGAGTTCCGACATGCTGAGTTCCGATAGAGCTGCTGCTCGTGCAAAGAAATCAGGCGCAACTGTTGTTCGTTCAAGGAGTTCCGGCACGCTTTCGAACAACGAGTTTGTGCAGGGAGTTTGGTTGCTTCACTGTCCATTGGCGGTCATGGAGGTCCGCTGTCCGGCTCGGAACAATATGGAAGATGCATTTTAGCTGTCGTGAGTGACAAAACAAGGTGCATGGCTTCATGTAGAAATGCAACGAGGAGCTCGTTTTGAATAGCGTGTGATAAAGTCGAAGCTCAAATTCTTCCCTTCTTTCTTTGAAATAGCTGCAACCTTGTTTCTTTTCAATTATTCATTCATTCTGGAACTTGATTTAAGATTTTGACGTTAAGTCAGGTGACCCATTGACGAGGGAGACGTTTGGGCAGCTCGGTTGTGGAGGATCGTGAAGGCGCGTCCATGCTCCGATTGAGACGTGGTTGCTGGCGTTGGAAAGCTAACGCCGAGATCTTTCAGATGGTATGGCAGCTTTCCAATTGGAACCCAAAAATTATAGGAAAACTGCATTTCCAGCCGCTGCAGAAATCGAAAGCTTGGTCATGGCGAGTGGCAATGAGCAACCATCTTCAAAATGCCCGTACAATCGCGTCCACTGTCGGATTGGAGCGTGGTTGGTGTCCTTGGAAAGCTGACATCAAGAATTATCAAACAATGTTGACGGAAGTTCTAGCAGAGAGTTATAACTATACGAGAAATTCATTTCAACTGCTGCACACTTCTTTGATGATAGTGCGACAATGAGCAGCGATCTTCAAGTTGCCCGTGGTGGAGCATCCAGTACCGGAAATGAGCACGGCAGGTGGCGTTAGAAAGCTGACATCAAGAGGTTTCAATTGATGTGAACAATGTCTCGATTGAAGGCCGAACACTATGTGAAAGTTTCATCTCAGCTGTAGCAGTGACTTAACAGATGGCATGTGCCAATGCGCATCGATCTTCAAAAAACTCGTAAAGGAGCTTCCGGAGTCAGTTAGGAGCATTGTTTAGACCATTGGAAAGCACACACAAAGATATTTCAACCAGTGGTGGTGGAAATCCGAATGGTGACCTGGAACCATTGGAAATTTACAGTACATCCGCTGCAACAACGGAAACTTGGTGATGGCGAGCGGCAATTAGCAACGATCTTCAAAAGACCTGTACAACCGCGTCCGCTGGCGCAGTGATCCTCTTGAACGTTGATAAAAATATAAAAAAGACACTTAAGTTGTTGTAGTGATAAAAACTCGTCGATGGTGCAGTGATCTTCAAGATGAATGGGAAGGCGCTTCACAGCTCCGATCAATGCATGGCTGGCAGTGCAAGAAAGCGTACGTGCAATTTGGTTGGGACGCTAAGATGCAGCTACTGAAGCTTCCTTACGTTGCTGTGTAGGGATCATTGTAGCAACTCTCCCAGTAATTCTAGCCGAAGATTCTTCTCGCTGCTGAGTAATCGTTGTGGCTTTGGCCCTCAGAGTTGTTGTTGTAGACTTTGCCATGGTAATGTATACGGGTGTTTCTTCTACAGTGCACTTAGTGGTTTCCGACAGACGGCGCCACTGATGCGGGGTGATTTCGTCTGCTGACTAAGCACTCCACGTCAGACTAACCCAAGCTCCGTACTGGTGTTGGGTTAGCTTTGAGTTCAAAAAACCTGCACTGAAAAACACGAAAAGTATATACCTGAGTGAACTTGGAGTTTGTTGATTTCGGACTGAACTTGGGCTAGGCCAAGCTGCCTACGTATCCCATATAGGGAATCAAGCCGAACGTAGTTCATTGTTTCTCTGTGACAGCCATTTTTGCGCGTCAAGCTAATGGGCCGTGTTGAACGGGTATGCCTTGTGTTGGGCTTGAAGCTTGTTGGACTGTGTTGAACGGGTATGCCTTGTGTTGAATTATAGTCTGATGACTAAAAATTAGCTTTTGTTGAACATCTTCCGAGAGCGTGAATACCTGTGAAATGGGAGATTTCCTTGCATTCTCCAACTAAGTATTGCATATCAATTCTGCTTCTGATTTCTTTCCATGTTTTCTTGCGCAAAAATTGAAAAAATAATCATACTCTTTGATTGTTGGATTCGTATGATTCCAATGTCAGCGGAAATGAAGCCAACAACAGGAGATTTTCCTTGTTAATCTTTCTGATGCAATCTTTTAAAGAAGGAATAATGGCTACGCATGACTTTATTTTCTTTCCCTAATTTCATTTGTGATGTCGCAGAATATCTTTGTGTATCCTTGAGGATATTAAAAGGTATGAGACCTCTCCTTCAAACCGTAATTGACAATGGACTAGAGAAATCCGTCGACGTTGAGCAGCGGATCAACAATGGTGGTATGGCGTCTCAGAATAAAACGTCATGAAGTTGAATAAAATGTCTCGGAGTCACTGAAGAAACAATCCATGAACTATTGAAGAAAGCGCCATGTCCTTGACGAAAGAATTGAGAGTTGATGAAGAAGGCGCCTTGTCTTGCTGACGAAAGTGGATTACAAAGCTTGAATGAGTAGAGGCCCATGTTGTAGTGGTAGCAAGTCCTAAAGTGGTGCTATTGCAATTGCTGACTTGTCGCAGATGCACGTCGCTTCGTCAGAATTGTTCCAAAGCTATTCATCAATGAAGAGGTCGTGCAAGGATGTCGTACGTGCTTCTGTTCATTGATGCGAGGAAGACCGTCCCAAAGTTGTTCGCCATTGAAGAGGTTGTGTAAGGAGGCCAATTCACACTTTAGCTGCTGGATCAATTCACAAGTCTTGAGTTCGTCGTGCTCTGAAAGTGGATTGCAGAGCTTGAATGGGTTGAGCCACATGTTTCGGCGGTAGCAAGTCATGAAGTGGTCCTCTTGCGATCGCTGACTTGTCGCGGGTGCATGTTGCTGGGTTGGGATCGTTGCATCAACTCTCCTAGTAGCTCTAGCAGAAGGTTCTTCTCGTTGCTGAGTAGCGGCGTTGATCCTCTCAGTTACTTTTGATCTCTCAAACTCTAGAGAGAGAAAGCTCTGACTTAGAGAGAGAAAGTAAGATGTGAATTGTGTGTTTTTTGCCTTCAGGGGATGGGGTATTTATAGATATCTCACGGGCCTAAGATGGGCTTGGGCCCTTCTTAGGGGCCTGGTCCAAGTGCAAGCGTGCAACCTCGCTACCTTGCTAGCGTGTAGTCGTGTTACCTTGCCAGTATGCACTTGTGCTACTGCGCTTGTTACGGCGTGCAACCTCGCTAGCATGCAACCGTGTTATCTTGCTACCATGTTAGCTTGCGACCCTTTACCTTGTTACCTTGCTAGTGTGCAACCGTGTGACCTTGTTAGTATGAAACTATATTACACTAAATTCAAGTCTTCAATCACTTAGGACATTTTTGGCTGGAGAAACTCCTAATGCCATGCGTTGGCGGCTTGTAAGCTTGCCGTGTGTCATTACCAAATTATGGCACAACATATATGGTCCAAATCACAATACACACACACATGACACATCATGTATCTCGCATATTTTTTTAAACAAAATGGATATTGAAGGTGAAAACGCATATCTCGAAGGTGTATCTCAAAACTTCATTCCTTTGAAGAGAAAAATAAAATAAAAATGAAAGCATAGAAAAAGGAAACTTTGCTTTCATTGAGAGTTGAACTCAAGACCTCCCGCTTACTAAACGGGTGCTCTAACCAACTGAGCTATGAAAGCTTGTTGATGTGAAGCTTCTAGAATTAGTATTTGAAAGCTGTTCTTTACTGAAGAGAATAATCAGTTTTATTATAGAGAATAAGTTAATTTTCACATTATATTAATCGAGTTGTTTCATTTACAGTTTTCGTCACTAACTCACTACGCATTCCAGAAACAATTCAACAAAAAATAAACAGATTTGGTAAAACTTATATAGAGAACAATCTGATTTTTTTTGATAAATAGAACAATATGAATTATGCAGAACATCAAGCATGAAACCTATGTAAATAAGTTACCGTTTCTTAAAAAAAAATGTAAATAAGTTGGGCCTAACGTCCTCGGAAGTAATAAAATGAAATTTCTACCTTTAACACATGGTTTTGTTACATTAACTGTCATTTACCGTTCATTGTTACTGAGTGTTACTTTTTCTGAGGCTGTAATTAGGCCAACTAGATTTTGTCCAAGCTTACCCATCTGGTCTAAATACAGGAGTAGTGCGTATTACAAGTGGCTTTTATTTAATTTTGATGATTCATTCATTGAATCTCTGAATTTGATAATCATATGTTACCAAGGTCAAGTAAAATATAGTTGCAACAGCTCAGCATATATAAATAAATTGTTTTTTGTCGCATTTCAATAAGATTCATAACTGCTAATGTTTACTTCTAAAGAAAATCCCACTGAACAGTACAATAAATCTTGAGCTAGCTAGCCTTTCTTTAGATCTAGGACAAAGATATCAGATTTACTTTCAAGTCCCAATCTTGTCCTTGATAATATACATTTATTCACTAAGTAAATTGCAAAACCACCCCCGAGTTATTTTCAATAAACAAATAACACCATATGTAATTATCATTCCGAAATACCCATAGTGAGGATTCAAAATTAGCAAATAACCGTGATAAAATTAATTCATTAGCACGCACTGATACTAATAGCTAAATTGGATTCATGTAATATCTTTTATTTGATGCATAAAGTCTTATTGTTCAAATTGAAATTTGTTTACATATCTTAAAAAAGTATTTATTCATAAATAAAAAAAAACAAGGTCTTATAAGACATTACTTATTAACATACGTTAATATAAAATAAATTACAGTACTGATCTATTTAGATACTTATAGAGTCAGAAAGAACCCTAGAATTACAAATATCATCTAATATATAGTTGAATAAGTACACATTTAATGTTGAGTATCGATATAGTCGAGTTAAGACGTAATAACATGAGAAATACGTTGATATCTTAAATGTCATGGGGTTGTTAAGTGAAAGAATCTTAATTACAGAGGGGTTCATTTGCCAATTAAACATGAGACATGGTCGGTTTATGAAATTAATTCTAACATCAGACATGTATATAAAGCTTCCCATTATTGAATTCAATTTGCTGTTTTTTATTACAAGCTTCAAGTGCAGCTTAGAACTGATGAAGATCCTACTCGCTCTGATCTTCTTGCTCACAATATTGCCAAACTCAGGTAATTATAATTTTCTTATTTTATATCAAGCCATGATTTTTAATCTACTTCACTTCAAATTGACAATATTGTGAAATATGCTTAATTTAGACATTACTTATATATGTAAATAATGAATTATCTAGTACAACACCACCATCTAATCTATAAATTGGGTAAGCTATATGAACTAATTAATCACGTCAATTTGTGTACATCAATTATTTGTCTCCATTATATCTTTATTTAGGTCTCGAAGCTTGGTGTTGTATAATCTCATCCGCGTTTTCTTCAATCTCTCACACATCAGATAGTACAATATTAAAATTTGTGTGAGCCAGTTTTATGTAAATTTGATATGAAACGTAATAGTGGGATTATTGTATAATGTATATATATTAAAAATCTCACTTTTTTGCAATTATAATTTTGGTGAAATTTAGGTGCACAGTACGAGGACTACTGCGTGGCAGACGAGCAGACCCCAGATGATCAATTGACGGGCACGATGAACTGGGTTTGCATCAACGGTGCAGATTGCAGCGCGATTCAGGAGAACGGTGCATGCTTTTACCCTAATACAACAAAAGATCATGCATCTTATGCATTCAACAGCTATTACCAAAACATGAAGCACAATGGAGCTGGTTGTTATTTCACCTCTGCTGCTCTTTTAACCGGACTAGATCCCAGTAAGATTTAACTTATTTAACTACTCAACAGTCAACACTAGTTCTTATAATAATTAGTATTATTATATAAATGAGTTACTAAGATTGAAATTTTATACGACTAATTAAAGAACTTATAATACCAAACTTAATGTGTTTTTTGTTAATAATTTGCAGGTCATGATTCGTGCAAGTTTGAGTATATCCCCTAAGCGAATTAAGGGTCATCAAGATCTTACGGCGTGTTTTAGATATATTTTTCATTGAAAATGAATGTTGTAATTCTTTTAGTTTTGAGTTTAATTTCAATTGCTCGTGGACTCTATTGATGCGTTCGCTCTCCCTCAATCAAACAATCACTACAAGAGAAACGGGCATTTTCGACGGCACAAAACCCGTCGGAAAAGGCCTATTTCCCGTCGGAAATGGTCTTTTCCGACGGTTTAATCCGTCAGAAAAGATCGACGCAAAAGCCTCCGTAGGAAAAGATCTTTCCGACGGCGCCGTCGAAAAAGGTCTTTTCCGACGACAACATGCCGTCGGAAAAGCTGTCGGGCTTTTCCGACGGTACGATGCCGTCGGAAAAGCCCCCTTTTCCGACGGCACTATGCCGTCGGAATTGACCTCTTTTTCGACGGCATAGTACCGTCGGAAAAGGGTCTTTTCCGACGGCATCGTACCGTCGGAAAAGGCTCTTTTCCGACGGCATCGTACCGTCGGAAAAGACCATTTTTCATACGTATTATTTCATACGTATTTTTAGAAAATACATATTAAATTAAGAATACGTATTTAATTATTTTAAAAAATATTATTAAAATACCATTTTCGACGGCATGGTGCCGTCGGAAATAATATTTAAATATTATTAAAAAATTATTTCCGACGTCTCATTGCCGTCGGAAATAATATTTATAAATATTAAAAAAAAATACGAAAAAAAAACATTTTTTTTTAATTTTCATCTCAAATTTTGTCCGAATTTTCGGAAAAGGCTATAATTAAAACATAAATATATATATAAACATTAATAATATATATTAGCTATAAAAAATGAAGGATTTGGTACGAAAAACATAAATATAAACTAATTTGTAATATATATAGATTAATAAAATAGTATTAAGAATAATATATGATATGTGTAAGAAAACAAAATATATATGATAAGATAAAAAATATAAATAAAATATAAGTAAGAAAAATAATTGAAGAAAGAATTGAGAGAAGAAAGGTAGTTAGGGAGATATAATTTGAGTGTTTGTGTATGAATAAATGAATTTTAGGTGTAAAATTTGGGGGTATTTATAGATTTTGGAGGGGGAATAGTGCCATGTCAGCGATCCGCGCCAAAAATCCTCAAAAAACGCTCATTTCCGACGGCACCATGCCGTCGGAAAAGGGTCATTTCCGACGGCTTTGTGCCGTCGGAAATGAGCGTTTTTTGAGGATTTTTGGCGCGGGAAATATAATCCGAGAGAAATGAACTTTTTCAAATCTCGTCAAAAACGGAGTAACGAAAGCCACAAAGAAACATTTCGGAGTGAAAATGTAATTATTCAAAAGTTGGAAAACAACTCAAATTTAACTTTTTTTCCACCATCATCTTGTAAACCATAAGTATGAGTGTTCTTTCAAATCTCGTCAAAAATGGAGTAACGAAAGACAAAAAGAAAAATTTCGGGGTGAAAATGTAATTATTCAAAAGTTGGAAAACAACTCAAATTTAACTTTTTTTTTCCACCAACATCTTGTAAACCATAAGTATGAGTATTCTTTCAAATCTCGTCAAAAACGGAGTAACGAAAGCCACAAAGAAACATTTCGGGGTGAAAATGTAATTTTTTAAAAGTTAGAAAACAACTCAAATTTAACTTTTTTTCCACCAACATCTTGTAAACCATAAGTATGAGTGTTCTTTCAAATCTCGTCAAAAACGGAGTAACGAAAGCCACAAAGAAACATTTCGGGGTGAAAATATAATTTTTTAAAAGTTGAAAAACAACTCAAATTTAACTTTTTTTTCCACCATCATCTTGTAAACCATAAGTATGAGTGTTCTTTCAAATCTCGTCAAAAACGGAGTAACGAAAGCCACAAAGAAATATTTCGGGGTGAAAATGTAATTTTTTAAAAGTTGGAAAACAAATCAAATTTAACTTTTTCTTCCACCAACATCTTGTAAACCATAAGTATGAGTGTTCTTTCAAATCTCGTCAAAAATGGAGTAACGAAAGACAAAAAAAAACAATATAACACTATATGATCTTCAACTCTAAACCCTAAACCCTAAACCCTATATAGGTATACTCTATTCTACTAAAATTGTATTTTCACATGTAGAGAGTGTCAATCAATCCACTCGTCGATTTTTTTTTCACCATATGCTATGTTATTAAAAATAACAGTGTTCTACAAAATTTCGTAAAAAATGGAGTAACGAAATACAAAAAGAAACATTTCGGGGTGAAAATGTAATTATTCAAAAGTTGGACAACAACTCAAATTTAACTTTTTCTTCCACCAACATCTTCTAAACAATAAGTATGAGTGTTCTTTCAAATCTCGTCAAAAATGGAGTAACGAAAGACAAAAAGAAACATTTCGGGGTGAAAATATAATTATTCAAAAGTTGGAAAACAACTCAAATTTAACTTTTTCTTCCACCAACATCTTCTAAACAATAAGTATGAGTGTTCTTTCAAATTTCGTAAAAAATGGAGTAACGAAAGACAAAAAGAAACATTTTGGGGTGAAAATGTAATTATTCCAAAGTTGGAAAACAACTCAAATTTAACTTTTTCTTCCACCAACATCTTCTAAACAATAAGTATGAGTGTTCTTTCAAATTTCGTAAAAAATGGAGTAACGAAAGACAAAAAGAAACATTTCGGGGTGAAAATGTAATTATTCAAAAGTTGGAAAACAACATCAAACCTCAAACGCGTAAACTGATTACACACAACTTAAAATGGTAAGTGAAACGTACAAACTCACACTAACACAAATAACATAAAACATACAACACTTAAAATGGTAATTGAAACATACAAACTCACACTAACACCCATAACATCTTTATTCCTGATTGGCGGGGCCTTTACCTCTGTTACCCCTTGGCCGAGATTGTTGATCTCCAGTATGGGCATTCAACCAAGCATTATTACTCAAAAAGTCGACCTCCCCGATAGGCAAACTTGATAGGTCGGCTATTGTTTCCTCGTCCTGAGTAACATGGGTGGATACATTATCCTGCCGTGTACTTCTTGAGGCACTTGTACGATCCCCACTAACACTCTGGCGCTGATTATTCCCACCAAATTCAGACCGCATCAAATAATCCAAATCCTGATCAAAATTAAGGTCGTTGTTTTGGCCATGCGTACCTGGATGACTCGTCTGACCGATTGACACTTGCCACGACGTGTGTGTTCCATGAAACTCTTGGTCCCAATACTGATAGTTTTGACCAGGATGTGTCTGGTTATGTTGCCAATAATCGTTTGGTTGACTTTGCGCTCCATGAAACTGATTTGGAGGATAGTTGCTTGAATTGTAGTTGTTGGTGTTGAATCTCTGCGGGTTGTTCCATTGATAACGATCCCTCTCTTCTCGGTCGCGAGCTCGCTCCCGCTCTCTCTCCTCTCGCTCACGAGCTCGCTCCTGCCTCCACTCCTCCCGGTCCCTCGCCACTTGGCCCTCCACATCGATAATTTTTTTCTCCAAGCCCGCAACGGTTTGTTGCAACTCAACAGTAGCATCCTTGACTGCTTTACGTGTTCTTACCACCTCAGCACGGTTAAGATTTTTACCCTGCGACTTACCATAATCTGCGAGGGTATTGCACCTATCTTTGCCTTTGAGCCTCCCATGTGTGCCATTATGATCTGCAATGGCCGCGATATTTACGTCAAACTGAAGCGGCCATTTGGCTTTGTCTGGACCACAATTATCCTCGAGCGCTTCAATATAATTTTTCTACAATGTTCAAAGTAAATAAATGAAAAAGGTATATACGCAAAACAATCATATATGTGCTTAATTAAGATAACTTACAAAATACTCTTCTGCTTGTGGGGTGTCCCAATAGAGTATTCTTCCATTTGGATCCGTTACTAAGTGGTCGTGCATGTATTGCTCGTCGAAGCGTATTACATCATCCGTGCCATACTATAACAACATTTTTTTAAACAATATTAGTGTTAAAGAGTAACACAAATATCACAAAATGTATTCTGCAAACAAGGAAATCCTAACATATCGTACCGTTGCTGAGCTCCTCTCTTGTGTACTCACAGATCCACCGTGGTACGTACCTAAGGATCCTTTTCCATCGACGCTCTTTGTCTTATTGGCCAGTCGATTCTCCGTTGCTTTTTCTGCAAGTTCAATCGTCATTTCATTCTCCCAATGATTACAGTACGTCGATTCAAAGCCGGTTGGTAGCCAAGTCTTTTGGTACCATTGGGGGTCTTTAGCTCGCTTCTTGTAGAGCTTTTTGCAATCGTATATGGAATCCTTCCATTTTACTTGTGCCACCTTATGGAATGTCGTTCTAATGTTATCCGTTTCTTGTAGATCCCATTTGTATATAGTCTTCAAAATATGATAACATATAAGTAGAATGCAAAAATTATAATGGACATAAATAATGAAAAATGTGTTAAAACAAGTTAAAAGAAGATACCCTGAACCAGTTTATGAATTTTTCTTTTTGTTCCTCGGATAACTGAGAGTAATGTATCGCCGGTTCGGTCACTATGCATGTTATCGTAACTTGAATTGATCGATTAACTGTGTCGATAGTATCTTCACATAAATTTTTGTCAAATTGAAAACGCTCGTTCACTACAACTTTGAGCCTCACATCGTCTGAGTTTGTAGTACCTCGACCCTTCGCCCGTCCCCTAGGCATCCTATTGGTATTATTAGAAGCAGATTCAGAAGCAACAGATGCTGGCGAGGGTTGTAGTCCCGACGAAGTTCCTTCGTTGTTGGCTTGTGGAAGTTCATCCATTATGCCATGCGGAACAACCAAACGTGAAGGAGTAATTCCAGGCAAAAACAATGGATCAGGGTCGTCCCTCAGTCGGGGAGCAGCAGCTCTTTGGCTCCTAGTGGTGGGGCGTTGTGGTTGTTCACGAGCAGGACTAGGGGCCTGAGTTGTAGTTGGGCGCTGTTGGGTAGCAACCGGAGTATGCTGAGTTTGTGGCGGAGGTTCATCGACTTGTTGGGTAACTTCGTCGGGACAAATTGTTTCAGCATCGCCACCACGCCGAGATTTAAAAGTACTCGAAAGTTTATCGAAGAGGGATCTCGATAAATTTGTATTGGAAATATATAATTTCTGTTTCCCTTTTCCTTTATCAATATTTTTTTTGCGATTATCGGCCATTTATTAAATGACAATTTTTCAAAAAAAAAGATATATATTGGAAGAGAGTAGGATTGACATATTTAGAATGAAGAGTGATTGGTGTGATTATTGAAAACATTTGGGGGGGTATTTATAGATTTTTTTCTTTGTTTTTTTTTATTTTTTATTAATTACATAAAAAAATGACCGGCCATGGTCATTTCCGTCGGCGTAAGACGGCTGCCGGCCCACGAAAATGACCGTGGGCCGGTCCCACCGGCTTTTCCGTCGGCGTAACGCCGACGGAAATGACCGAATTTAATTTTTTTTTTTTATTTTTTTTTCGATCTTTTCCGACGGGCTTCACCCGTCAGAAAAGATCATTTCCGTCGGCACTATGCCGATGGACATGTCTTTTCCGACGGGTGAAGCCCGTCGGAAAAGATCCGACGGAAACCGGCCGTCGGAAAAGACCTTTTCCGACGGCCAGGTGCAGTCGGAAAAGTGTTTCGCTCATTTCCGACGGCCGATTCCGTCGGAGGTCGTCGAAAATGAGCGATTTTCTTGTAGTGAATAGTCTTTATATAGTTACTTATGATACATAGATATTGACATGAAAATGAGAAATAGGGACACACATTTTAATAACATTTTTTATTTATTTAAGGCGTTTAACATGGGGTCGGACATCCCGACACCATAGTTCTTCATAATTCATAATTGAACAAATGTAATCGTTGAGTTCTGTAGTGACGAACTCAATAGAGTCAAATATAGTGATCCTATCAGCGCTCAATTGAGTGAATTTTTGAATTAGATCTAATGGTGTTTTTCGCAGCAGTCCAAAGGGGTTGGTTTATTTTTGAAACATGCTTCATTTGCTTTGATCTTCTTCTTTGATAGGGGTATTTCAGGACCGGCCCAGCACTGTATATTGAGCCGGCCCAATAACATATCGAATAGGTACTATTCGATACCAAATAGCGTATCGAATGTGGGCTATTCGATATGGACATCGAATCATCTTCATTCGATGCGTTTTTCACAGCTGTCTAGGGGTCCCACGGAGCAAGATCTATATATATAGCTCGTCCCCAGACTGTTGGGAGAGAGATCAAACTTGTGCCCAACCACTACCACATCGAACAAACTTGTTCGATACGTTTACTCGATCGATACCTAACTTCATTCGACGCGCTGCATTCGACACCATCTAGATTGTTTCATATCGACATTGAATAATTCGAGTCAAAGCAACATCAAATCTTAGAGATTCAATGTGCTCGAATCGAACCAGTTATCAGAGAATATACTCATCATCGAACCAGCATCAATCGAGGTGCACATCGAACGGTTGGAATTCGATACGCAAGTTAATTTGTCTTATTAGGATGTCTAAAGCAATTCAATATCTGTAATAGATAGTAGGTGTTCCGGACAAAGTTAGTCCGTTCATTTTATTGCATTAACATTATTTTGGGTTATTTATATTTCACTTGTACTATTTTACCGTGTTCTATTAACGTGACGAAATAAGACCAAAATATTCTTTATACACATTTATCTTGTGTTGAAATCTTGTTTAAATATGTTTTCTTACCCAAATTTGGATCATAAATTATTACTGGACATTTTTATTAAGGTATAAAGTAAAACATCATGAGCACAATTTAGAGATTAAAATGATCATGGAAAGGTTCTGACTCTACTGGGCTAGGCCTGAACTTTTGACATTTAAATTAAATTTAAAACTATGAACAAAAATAACATATGCAATTTTCATTAACCAAATCGATTGGTAAAATAAAAATGACGACGCTCACACAAAAGAGTTACTAGAATTCTTATTAAGATGCAAGATATTAACTAAAAAGATTTTGAACATCTAATATTATAAGTCAAAGAGACCTAAATGTCAGCCTAAATAACTGTGTTAAAAATGCATATTTCTTGAAATTGTTAATGTGACCAAAAACGTCATGAAGAGCTTTCTTGATACTCTCTGAGTCACTCAAAGCAGTGCTAGGCGCGTTTTTCTCTTTTCCTTTATGCGCATGAGGTGAGATTGATTTCAAAGAACTTGAGCCTGCCGCATTTTTGTTTTTACGATCACGCCACACGGCATAGAATGAATCACCAGGCCTAGGAGTACGCAAATCATCATCATTGTCACCACTAGTCTCTGGGATCTCCATTCTCGAACCTCGACTCGCATCTAGCATATCTTTACGGAAACCATCTCCAAGATACCCAAGATGACCAGCTTGATCAACGCCAAGTTCCATTCCATATTTCATATCGGCAGCACCGCGAAGTAATTCGAGAAATTTATAAACAATGATATGTGTAAAATTTTGGGCAATGGAGCATCTATAATTCTCCGACTCAAAATATTTGATACGACGATTCAAATTGGCAATGATATTGTCCGCTTCGACAGTTGACGCTGTGAGAGAACGATTCACGCGCGTCAAGGAATCATTTTTCTTTTTTAGCGCAACTATCTCAGCGTGTAATGCTTCAGCATTCTCTTCTGCCTTCTTGGCCTTAACTTCAACATCATGAGCGTCGCGTGGCACATAGGTTATCAATGACAGCGTTGTGTTGATTTTGAACCTCAGCCAAACCGCTATAATCCCTGCACAGTCGATATACTGCTAAAATAACATCAGCCAGGAATAAGCGCCCAAAGCGAGCCACACCCTGAAATTCTAATCGTTCAATTACAGCTTGGCGATCTAACTGAGGCCATAAACTCCGCATTATTTCTCCTGCTTGCTCCTCTCTCAACCTATATGCACCTAGTGTGGCGCTCAATGATTCTGAATTATCATCATTGAGAAAATCATATTTGACAAGGCTCCCTGGAGGAGCCGGCCTCGGGTTCCCTGATCGTTGAGGATGCCTAAATGGGGGTGGGGGTTTATCTTGAGCTTCTCGAGCAGATTCTTCCTCCGTCAATTTCCTTTTAGCGGAAGTGTACCAGTCCTCACCTCCTGAATGGGAGGAGCTTGCCTCGTTTGTATTTCGCACATTCCTGAATGTGGGATTAGACGCGTTAAATATAGCTAAATTTGCAGCAATTCTCTCATCCTCAACATCGATATCTTCCATGATTCGAATCTGACGATTAGTCCCTACCTTAATACGTCCAGCAGTAACGGTTGGCGTCATTATCAATCTTCGCGGGATGACATTTTTGTGACGCTCAAAATCGCTCACGATAGGTACCCGAGTACCAGCACTAACTCCACTGAGTCTCATCGTCGAATGATCTACTAGAGGAGTATCAGAATGACCCGCACCCCAATTATCGGAGAGATTCCCAGGGGCCGTAGTTTTAGGTTCATCTCCAGCGGTCTCCCTTGGATTATCCTCTGAAGAAATATTGGCCGCAGATGGGCCCGCTTCGGAGGGTTCATTTCCTTCGTTCCGTCTCTGAGGGTCATAAATATTCTCGGGAGACACCACAGATTTGCTCCGATTTTTAGATTTTGTCTGTGCCATATCAAACAAATTATAAAATAAGCTGAGTTGAGGTAGACAGATAAAATCAAATACGCATCGAATCCGCAAAATTCGATGCGAGAGCGTGTCGAACAAGGAAAATTCGATGCCGGCTACATCGAACGATCCCCGTTCGATGCGATTGAGAAGAGAACAAAAATTTACTTCTGGAGAAAAAGACAAGAATGACATGAAAGGTGGCCCTTTATATAGGCCCACGCACGGTCAACCGCCATAACTGCATCGAACGAACTTCATTCGATATGGACGCTTCGAATGTCTCAAGTTCGGTGTTCACCCTAAACCGCATCGAATGACAACCGTTCGATGCGATGGAATCAAGTCGAACACTGATTCGATGCATATCATATTTATTTTTTAATTGTTCAAATAATGATTGCAACTATACCAACCGGTTTCGAAGTGACATATGATTACGAACTTTTTAATTAAGTTTGGAAATGCGCTCTCTAATTGATACTGTCTTCCAAATTGGGGGGACTATATGATAGGGGTATTTCAGGATCGGCCCAGCACTGTATATTGAGCCGGCCCAATAACATATCGAATAGGTACTATTCGATACCAAATAGCGTATCGAATGTGGGTCATTCGATATGGACATCGAATCATCTTCATTCGATGCGTTTTTCACAGATGTCTAGGGGTCCCACGGAGCAAGATCTATATATATAGCTCGTTCCCAGACTGTTGGGAGAGAGATCAAACTTGTGCCCAACCACTACCACATCGAACAAACTTGTTCGATACGTTTACTCGTTCGATACCTAACTTCATTTGACGCGCTGCATTCGACACCATCTAGATTGTTTCATATCGACATTGAATCAACCTAATTCGAGTCAAAGCAACATCGAATCTTAGAGATTCAATGTGCTCGAATCGAACCAGTTATCAGAGAATATACTCATCATCGAACCAACATCATTCGAGGTGCACATCGAACGGTTGGAATTCGATACGCAAGTTAATTTGTCTTATTAGGATGTCTAAAGCAATTCGATATCTGTAATAGATAGTAGGTGTTCCGGACAAAGTTAGTCCGTTCATTTTATTGCATTAACATTATTTTGGGTTATTTATATTTCACTTGTACTATTTTACCGTGTTCTATTAACGTGACGAAATAAGACCAAAATATTCTTTATACACATTTATCTTGTGTTGAAATCTTGTTTAAATATGTTTTCTTACCCAAATTTGGATCATAAATTATTACTGGACATTTTTATTAAGGTATAAAGTAAAACATCATGAGCACAATTTAGAGATTAAAATGATCGTGGAAAGGTTCTGACTCTACTGGGCTGGGCCTGAACTTTTGGCATTTAAATTAAATTTAAAACTATGAACAAAAGTAACATATGCAATTTTCATTAACCAAATCGATTGGTAAAATAAAAATGACGACGCTCACAGAAAAGAGTTACTAGAATTCTTATTAAGATGCAAGATATTAACTAAAAAGATTTTGAACATCTAATATTATAAGTCAAAGAGACCTAAATGTCAGCCTAAATAACTGTGTTAAAAATGCATATTTCTTGAAATTGTTAATGTGATCTCAAGCATGAGAAATTTTATTTGAGTATCGAGGAATGCCTTGCCTGGCCGTTGATTTTGAATTTGTATCTCTGGTATCGGAAATTATTATACAAAATGTTTAGTCATAAAGGAGTTGTTATCCTTTCTTCCTTCAAGGGTGGAGGTATTTATAGCCTCTTGGGAGTACAAATACAGAGTGTACATGTCTAATACAAAGACACATGGCGTATTTGTGAGCTGGCGCATCTCGTACCACGATGACACCTAGTTTTGATTATGCTGATATACTTTGACATATGATGGCACCTGGTATCTATCGTACTGACGACACCTGGTATCTATCGTGCTGATAGATCTTTGGATTATAATGACACATGGTATCTATCGTGCCGATACATCTTGGATTATGATGACACCTGGTATCTATTGTGCTGATATATCTTGGATTACGATGACACCTGGTTTCGGGCATGTACAGGAACCTCATGGGAACCTTATATTTCATCGGGGACTTTTGAATAATTCTTCCATCGGAGCTACGATACCTTATATTTCATGGGAACCTTATATTTCATAAGGGACCTTTTGAATAATTCTTCCATCGGAGCTACGATACCCACTTTGGTCATGAGAAATCATTTATTTCGTACGAGCTTTGTACTATCGGATTGTCAACTTGCTAAAGCATCAGCGATCGTAACCTTAGGCATCGTATAGTCATCTAAGACTAGCAGTGCCTTGTATATCGGATGCTTTGGGAGTTGTATAACCTTATGTGTATCGTTTTGTTCTCCAAGTCATTTAAGTCCCGAAGAATTGATTATCCGATAGCTCCTTATTCCTCGAGAGGTTAACAATTACTATTCCAAAGCTGACGTTTTAGAGATAGAATTTGTTTTTTTAAAAAATAAATATGTTGGAGATAATATATAAATATTAAATGTCTACTATATTTAACAACTTAAGCTTTTAGATGATATGACAATTAAATATTGTATAAGAGCCACGTTAAGGAAGATGTCTTGGGTTTCAATTCCACTGTCACTCGATTATTAAAATATGTTACGTGACAAAAAAATTTACAACTTGCACGTAAAAAGCATGCTGGAGATAATATATAAATATTAAATATTTAAGCTCTTAGATGAGATATCAGTTTAATAAAATAAACTCTCATTAATGGTGCTGGACCTTTGATTCAAAGTTTTGATTCCTAGTTCCCAGGCGTAATTGCTTTAAAGATTGTGGTGTCACATCATACTTGTGTCCTAAAACATTTACTGCGAATGACAATTCTGAATTAGATAGTTTATTCAAGATTGGTGTGTTAATTTAAAAAAAAAAAAAAAAGGTTGGCGTGTTAATTTCGAAATCACATAAAGATATCTTGCTGATGTATTTGCTAAGAAACCTTATATATATATATATATATATATATTTTTTTTTTCTTCCATTTCGTCACATATCAACACAAACTGTAATTACTCGATGTATATTGAGATTCTAAAAAGAAATCTACCTTAGTAATTATTTTCACTTACAGATAATTACCCAGAATTAGTTTTCTCGGATTCTTGTGCCTTTATAAAATTTGATCTTGAGTTGTGTTGTGTGTATTAAATATTGTCGGACATTTCACCTGTTTTTATTTGTGCGTGCTTATTTTCAATTTTGTACTTTTGATACATCTAATTGACGCATACGTGGTCCCTTAGTAAGTACAGATCGAATCTAACCACACGAAATTTAGAACTTTAGCTACTCTTGTACTTTTGTCAATTTACGCCTAAGAGAAGTCATTGATATTATACATAAAAAAGAAGAACTAACTGATATTAATTTAAGGGCCCTACGATTATTTGATTATATGTTTCAGGCCAGGTTGACTAGTTGAGTACATATATATGAGAAGCTACAGCTGCTGGTGCATATATTAATAAAGATATATATAATACACCTGTAAATTATACGCCCATAACAACTTTGTCATTGATTTTATCACAAAGTTAGGAACGGAAAGAAATTAATTCTGAAATATAGCCATCTTAATTGCGGTAAGAAACAGGATATTTTGAAGAACAAAGAAAGGAGCAGTAACAAAGCTTAGAGAGAAGCTTCTGATCCCATGATCCCATAATAAAGCATAGGATCCTTACATTTTTAGCTAAACAAATCTCAAAAGTAAGATTGTACTAATGCAACAAAAAGGAAAATAAAGATTTATGGGCTAATTTGAAATGAGGCCCTATAATCTACCGAGGCCCGTTCTGCAATTGGGCCTAGAGTAAGCCTCGGTCCAAACCGTATTGGCCACTCTAACAAACTAATTGAAAATGCTAAAAAAAGGAATTAATCCAAATTTGATCCCCTTCTTCCTTCAATCGCAGAAACCCTAACATTTAGCCAAATTCAGCAATTCCTCTCCCTCTCCGTGACATTGCTCCCTTCTCAAAACAAAGCTTGACCTCAAGCTTTAAAATCTGGAAAATTCGCCTCAATCCACTCAAAATCTTCCCACGTCGCCTCTGATTCCTGCAACCCTTCCCACTGAATCAACCATTCTACCCCTGCTCGGTTATCCTTCTTCATTATTCTTCGAGCTAATACCTTAATAGGCTGTATTATCTTTCTCCCTTCCTCGTTCATAATTGGTAGCTGGGTAGTAACCTTAGTGGTCGGCCTGAGGTGCTTATTGAGCACAGAAACATGGAAAACGGGATGCATGCGGGCACATGAGGTAACTTCAACAGGTAAGCTAGAATTCCCACCCTCTTTAGAATTTCAAAAGGCCCTGCATACTTGGGGCTAAGTTTTCATGTGTTAGTACCCCTAATTGTTGATTGTCGGTAGGGTTTTAGTTTTAAGTAGACAAAGTCGCTTGTGTTGAATTCTCTGTATGCCCTGTGCTTGTCTGCTTATTTCTTCATATAATTCTGAGCTTGTAGGAGAGATTCTTGAATTTGTTGTGTCATGAGTTGTTTTTCAGTGACGAGTTCTTCAACCCCTATAACCTTAACCTCCCGAAATGGTCCCATTCCCCATTGAGGTGGCTTGTAGCCATACAAAGCCTCAAAAGGGGCCACTCCTATAGCCGAATGGTAACTGGTATTGTACCACCATTCTGCTAGGGTAATCCATCTTCCCCACCTTTTTGGGTGTGCCCCTGTCATGCACCTTAAATACCACTCCAGACATTGGTTGACTCTCTCTGTCTGACCATTTGTATGGGGGTGGTATGTAGTACACAGTTGCTGCTGAATTCCCAAGCTCATCATGAGCTCTCTCCAAAACTGACTGATGAAAATACTATCCTTGTCACTGATAATAGAATCAGGTAATCCATGTAGCTTGTAGATAGAGTCTATGAATAGCTTAGCTAGGTCAGAAGCATTGTAGGGGTGTGTTAGTGGTAGGAAGTGAGAATACTTAGTGAATCTATCCACTACCACCCATATTGCATCCTTCCGTTCTGATTTAGGTAACTTGCATATGAAATCCATAGTAATATTCTGCCATGCCCTATTAGGAACCTTTAATGGGAGTAACAATCCAGGGGTAGCTACTGTCTCATGTTTGCAAAGCTGACATGTAGTACACTCCCCAACAAACCTTTTTACATGCTCCCTCAACCCAGGCCACATGAAAGCTAGTTGGATCCTCTGATAGGTACTAGTCACTCCTGAATGCCCTCCAACACTGCTAGTGTGCATCATTTCTAGCACTTTATTCCTCAACTCATTAGTAGCCCCCACATATAACCTTCCCTTGTATCTTAGTATAGCATCCTTGTAAGAGAAGTAACTCACATCATAGGGATGAAGTAGGTTAGCTTGTATGGCTTCCACTGCCATAGTATCCCCTTCATAACTCTATTAATTCATTCACCCACTCTGGTTGAATAGTGCAAATGGCATTGCATTCAATTTCTTCCACTCTTTCTTCTTTCCTAGACAAGGCATCTGTTGCCTTGTTTTCTTGCCCCTTCCTGTACTCTATTCTATAAGTATAACCAAGGAGCTTGATCATGTACTCATGTTGTAGAGGTGTTGATATCTTCTGCTCCATCAAATATTTGAGACCCTTCTGATTAGTCTTAATAATGAACTCCTTTGAATCAAGTATTGCCTCCACTTGTCAATAGCAACTATGATGGTCATGAATTCTTTTTCATAAACAGAAAGGCCTAAATTCTTAGGTCCCAATGCTTTGCTGAGATAAGCCACATGATGTATTTCTTGGCTTAGAACTGCTCCCAACCCTTGATAGGAAGCATCAGTTCCCACAGTGAATGTCTTCTAAAAATCTGGCAATTGGAGTACTAGGGCAGCTACCATTGCCCTCTTCAACTCCTCAAAAGCTCTTTCAGATTCTTCATTCTAATGAAACTGACCTTTCTTAGTCATGTTAGCGAGTGGACTTGCAATCACTCCATATCCTCTCACAAATTTTCTATAATACCCTGTCAAACCCAAAAAACCCCTAAGTGCCTTAAGATTCTTAGGTTTCTTCCAACTTACCATGACTTCAATCTTTGAAGGATCAGCCTTCACTGTTCCTTCCCCAATAACATGCCCCAGATACTCAACTTCTCTCTGCCCAAAGGTACATTTGGATGCCTTGGCTAACAGAGAATTCTCCTCCAACTTCTCAAAAACCATTTTCATGTGCTCCACATGCTCCTTGCCTATTTTACTGAACACTAATATATCATCAAAGAAGATCAGTACTGTTTTCCTCAAATACTCCTTGAAGATACTGTTCATTAAGGCTTGAAAGGTGGTTGTGGCATTAGTGAGCCCAAATGGCATCACTTTAAACTCATAGTGACCTGAAATAGTGACAAAAGCTGTTTGAGGTATGTCTTCCTCCCTCATCCTTATCTGGTGATAACCAGATCTAAGGTCAATCTTTGAGAACACTAGCAAGAGCTAACTCATCCAACAGATCGTCAATCAAAGGTATAGGAAAGCTATTCTTGATTGTAAGCTACACAAAACCTCCATCCTCTATCTTTCTTCTTCACTAGTAATATAGGGGAAGAGAAAGGACTGTCACTATGCTGAATTAACCCTGTGTCCAGCATTTCTTGGACTAACTTCTCCACTTCCTTCCTCTGTCGGTAGGAATACCTATAGGGTTGTTGCCTGAAGGGTGTTGAGCTTGTCAATAAGCAGATAATGTGGTCTGTTGCCCTAGCAGGGGGCAACTCCTTTGGTTCCGCAAACAATGATTCATACTCTTTGAGAAGAGGTTTGAATTCAGGGGGGACTTGGTTAGAGACCCCTTCTCCAGCCTTCCCTATCATACCTAAACAACCACATACATGGGAACCCTTCTTCTTAAGGGTTTTCTCTATCTTATCTTAGCTTCAGTTACCCACTCCAAATTAGATTTGGACTATATTCCTTTGAGAGTATGCATCTCTTCCCCCTCAAAGAAATAAATCATCTTCCTGTCAAAGTCAAATGTGACAGGACCCAACCTCCTGAGCCAGTCAACTCCCACTACCATGTCACAGCCTCCCAATTTGATAACCCTATCATTAGCATTGAAGTTTTTGTTTCCCATTTCCCAATTGAACTCAGGGCATCTAGAGTTACAATGCATTGTATCTCCCCCTACTACTGTTACTGCCACAAGCTTAGTATTGATAAGCTTACACCTGAGTTTTCTTGCAGCCCGATAATCTAAAAATGTGTGTGTACTACCAGTATCCACTAGAATAGTGAATACCATCCCTTTGTAATGCCCCTCCAATTTAATAGTCTCAAGAGCACAATATCCAGCCAGGGCATGAATAGATATCCTTGCAGTCTCCTGATCATAGCTGGTCATAGTGTGAAGGGAGATTTTTGGTATTTTATCCCCTGCAGTCTCCTCTTCATCCTCTTCATCATCTGATCCCTCCTCTCCTAGTATCATAAACAGTCTTTTACATTTATGCCCTAGTACATAGAGTTCTTCATAGTTGAAACACAGTTTCTTCTTCCTCCTTATGTCCATTTCTTCAGCTGTTAGTCTTTTGACAGGTGGAGATTTGTCCTCTCCTCTGAATCTGTACCCCTCTACTCCATTTCCTTGAGTTGTCTTCCCTCTGAAAGGGACAGAAACTCCTCTGGTCACCCCCTTATTGGATCTGGTGTTCTCCACTAGAACTTCCTGTTTTCTTGCCATGAAAATGGACCGTGAGAGTGTAACAGGGCTGAGCATCTCCACCATAATGCGAATTTCATTTTTTAAGCCACTGATATAAATCTTAAGGAAGTACTCATCATCCAGGTGCATGTTCTTGTGCATCATGTAGGATTTCAGCTCATCAAATTTTTTAGTGTACTCATCTACTATACCTGTTTGTTTGAGCTTGTTGAACTCTCCCACAAGATTATTCCCTTGAGCCGGTGTAAAGCGCTCCACCAGTAGCTCAGTAAACCTGGGCCACCCCATGCTTTCATTACCCTCAATATTATCCAAATACTAGTTTTCAGAGATTCCCTCCATATGGAATCCTGCAGCTAGAATTTTGTCAAAAACTGACATAGGGTTTATAAGAAAATAGCGCTGGCATTTCCTCACCCACTCCCTTGGTTTGTCACCTCTAAACATAGGAAAATCAAACCTGGAAGCCCTGTTGTTGTTGTTGTTGTTGTTGTTGTTATCAGGCCTATTTAACACCCCATGGTCTGCTTCATTCACTACTGGAATAAATGTATGAGTCGACTGTGCTGTTGTGTTATCTCCCACAATGTTGTTGTTTAGTTTTTGAATCACCTGAGTCATCATGACTTTTAACTCATCAATGCTATTTTTCATTTCATCTTGGTTCACTTGCAGACGGTTGGTTTGCATCTCCAGGTCTTCAATACGCAGTGTATTGTTCCCTGGTGCCATCTTGGTTTGAAAATAGAGCAGCGGATCAATCTGGCTCTGAGGCCAATGTAAGAAACATGATATTTTGAAGAACAAAGAAATGAGCAGTAAGAAAGCTTAGAGAGAAATGTAGAGAGAAAAGACAAGAATTGTAATAATAACTTTTCATAATACTCTGGCAGGTCTCCTGATCCCATAATAAAGCAGAGGATCCTTACATTTTTAGCTAAACAAATCTCAAAAGTAAGATTGTACATTTGTACTAATGCAACAAAAAAGGAAAATAAAGATTTATTGGCTAATTTGAAATGAGGCCCTATAATCTGCCGAGGCCACTCTAACAAACTAACTGAAAATGCTAAAAAAAGGAATTAATCCAAATCTGATCCCCTTCTTCCTTCAATCGCAGAAACCCTAACATTTAGCCAAATTCAGCAATTCCTCTCCCTCTTCGTGACAATTGCCTTCTTACTTTATGTTATTCAAAACGTAGCATTTTCAAAAATGAATTTACATGCACAATAACTTATTCCCCATATGGTTCTCGTTTGACACCAGAAGGTACGTTTCTGTTGTATTTGACGTATTATAAGTTATAACCATATATTAACACATGTTGCCTTTTAACAAGGGAATGGGTAATTGAAATAAACTAGACTTGTGTTTTTTTATTTAATTTAAAATAAAATGGACAGAGAAGTACGACCCCGGGCCACTTTCGATGTTGAATGTTGGCAGGGCCAACTCAACTCTTCTCATCCACATTTATTTTTCTTACATGTGTTCACACAAATATAATGGGCCATCATAAATTCTGCCACCAGTAACTGGTAAGGTAGGATAAATTATAGGGCTTCCCTATAATCTTAACTACATATAACAATTTCCAAACGCATTATATTACCTAATAATACATAAGAAAAATAAAAAAGTATACATAAAAATGTGTCAACTGTATAGTGTATACAATATACTCAACGAACCTAATAAGAATGTAGTGTACTAATATTTCACCATTTTTCTTTAAGCTAGATAGCTGATCCGCCAACGACCACTGTTAAGACTAGCTTTCATTAATGCTCCATCAATAGAGGTGCCAGAAAAGTTGTCCTCGTTCAGAGTTCATCACTTTAAAGTTTAAACATATGATAAGAGAGAAACCCATTTTTTATTTTTGTTATGGAAGAGAGGAACACATATACCATGATTGAGAATAGAGAGAATTACACAAACTATCCTTAAATTATAAGGTAATTTCATAAATTGCTCTTCATGTTTGAGAATTATACAGTTCATCGTAATGGCCAGTTTTTCGTATAAAAATATTAAATTTTGTTAAATATAAATTCATGCCTCTCATTTATTTTGCATAAAAAATAAACAATAAATCAAAATTGCTATAAAAAACAAGCATTAAGCCTGTTTTATTTCGTTTAAAAAGTCCAAAATAAAATCAAAATATCTTAAAAGTAAAAGTAAAAGTAAATTACATATGTCTGCTATAATTTAAAATTGTATGTTTGTCTTAATTATTTAATTTTTCTTTACATAAATGTGATTTGTGTAATTTCTCAAACATGAGAAATAGTTTGTGTAATTATCCCCTAATTCATGGAAAGTTTGTGTAATTCTCCCTTGAAAATATTGATATATTTCTTGCTGAAAGAATTATGATATATTAAAGAATTGTTATAAAAAGGGCTGTTGTTATTTATCCATGAGATATTTTGCCTTTTTTTTTACTATGAAAAAATTATGTGCCCATGACAGAAAATTGAAAATATTAGAAGGTAATCTGTAAAAGGCAAAATAGGCACACATTTAGAACACTTCATTTATCAGTGCCAAACTCTGTACTTAATAATTTTCTTCACGTCCATTTTGTCTTTTTCTCAAGTCTCAACTCCAGACTCCATAAATCTGTACTTTCACACACAGAGTCTTGTGAATGAAAATGAGTAACTTGAAAGAAATGGACAGGAGAGTGAGGCTTGCGGAGCTGGTTTTAAGGTGTGTTATTTGCGGTTTTGCCATTATCTCAATTGCTCTCATAACTTCAGACACTCAGGTTAGGGAGATTTTCACTATCCAAAAGAGGGCCAAGTTTACAGACATGAAATCCCTTGTGTAAGAAAGATACATACATACTTCCCCTGTTTTGTCTTGGAATCTTGTCTTGGTAATAAAAAATGAATCTTTTTGTTGAGTAAACGTTTTTTTATTTTTTTCTTTTTCTTTTTTTGCAGATTTGTGGTAATTGCAAATGGGTTAGCAGCTGGGTACTCACTTCTTCAAGTGCTGAGGTGTGTTGTGAGTATGAGGAGTGGGAGTGTGCTCTTCAACAAACCCTTAGCTTGGGCTATTTTTTCTGGTGACCAGGTACTTAAATTATTATTTGTATGTTATGATAATTCTTGGGTTGTTTTAGTTAAGTGCATGGCTTTTTGGAAGTTATTTGAAATTTGGGTGAATTTAGGAAACAATGCTCTAATGTTTGGTTAAGTATGATATCTCTCTTGCCTTTGTCTTCAATGTAATGCAGCAAAATAGTATTTTTATAATTAGTTTTAGTGGCACAAGGTAATTTTGTAAATTTTGAAAGTCATGGATGTTTTTTCAGCCTTGATTCCATCTATGATATGAAGGGTAGGTGGAATTGTGGAATCTGAGAACTGAGATATGTATATAGTATATGCATGTATGGTTAAGTTCTTTCTGGTTATAATCTGTTAATTATCAAGATTGTGCTTCTAAGTGTGCAAAAACTTGGCATTTTAAGGTTATGATGGTGGTGAGTATACAGAACTGGTAACCAATGTTGTGCTCTAACTGTGCTTAGTTGGATATGCACGAGCATCGTCCAATATTAACGAATGCCACGTTTAACTCCTCATAGTTCTAGGAGGCTGAAGTTTATTGAATTCGTCCTTAACCGTGGCGAAATGAGTTAACGAATTTGTGGTCTCCCTACATTCTGACTTGTCCAAGACCATTTTTTTTCTTTAATTTTGCTGATTATTAGTTGGATAAAATGTTCGAATGTTGCAGATAATGGCCTACTTAACATTGGCTGCAGTAGCGGCTGCCATCCAGTCGGGAATTTTCGCCATGTTTGGGCAGAGGGAGTTGCAGTGGATGAAAACTTGCAATTTGTATGCTAAGTTTTGCAACCAAGGTGCGGAAGGCATGGCAAGTGCAGTAGTGGCGAATGTATCTATGGTCGTCCTCTCGGCAATTTCAGCTTTTAATCTATTCCGTTTGTACGAGGACGACAAAGGAAAGGGCAAAGGAAGTTGGTAGTTGTACACTTGTACTAGATTTGTGTTACGAGTATTTTGTTTCTCGTTTCGTGTCTTGAGCATGAGTGTGTATCTCCTTTTTCTAATGTTAAAAAAGATGGTGGTTCCTTCTTCTTGTGTTATAAAATGGTGTTTAGCTTTTGTGGAGATTGTCTTGTGTGTTGCTGAATAATGGAAAAAGATAATGCATATAGTAGATGGAGATTAATAGTGTTGTAATAAGAATGCAACCAGTTCATCTTGGATCCGAAGGGTCCAACCTGGATCTAATGTGGATCATATATGGATCCACTTTGCCACCCCCCAAATGCTGGTATAGAGAGTATCTGAACTGAACATAATAATATATGAACTGTGTAGAGCTGTAGAGCAAAATGGACTTTAAAGGCTCTCTTGTCTACCTTACCATTGCCAATCAACAATGAGGTACAGAGACTCTCAAAAGTCAAAAGTCAAAAGTCAGCAATTACCCTTCTTTGTGTGAATTGACATGACTAGTATGGATTTATGGATAAAGTGCCAAAATATAAGGAAAAAGTACAACCTCAATGGCAACAAGTTCAACCACTGGTCGCGATGCCACCCCTACTACATTCTCACCCTCTTATACATCTCGCGATGCTCTCTCCCATGTGCCCTAAACGCTGGACCATCCTGGCATGGACGATCTGGAGCGCAAGGAATGATTACGTCTTCAATCAGCAACCCATTACTAGTGCGAGCATACAAGTACGCTTCCGATACCATCTCACCTACCTACCCAAACACCACCAAACTGAGCAGCCGAACCTTAGTCCTTCCACCTCTGTTCTTTACTTAAAATGGATACCACCACCTTCCGGTTTTGTCCAGTTAAACGTTGATGGCTCATCCTATGGTAACCCAGGTCAAGCAGGGATAGGGGGTATACTCCGTGATTCCAATGGAAACTTTGTTGCGGCTTTTTCTGCATCGGTGGGTCACACTTCTAATAACCAGGCGGAATTTTGGGCTCTTCGAGATGGCCTAATCTTAGCACAGACTCTGAGGATTACACATCTCATCATTACATCCGATTCATTGTTTTTGATGGATTGCCTTTCCAGGACACAATCTCCACCGGCTCACCTGAGAGGTCTTCTTCAAAAGATTCAGAGTAGAATGGATCATTTTCAGAAAGTTACGGGCACCTTCTCATACCGAGAGATCAATCAAACAGCGGATTTCCTTGCTAAACTTGGAGCATCACTCATGAAACCAGAAGTCATTGCGACACCACCGTATCACATTTGGCTTACTTGTCCAAACTGGCTACAACCTTTACTGTTTTACGATTGTAATAATGTTGTTTCTCGTATTTTACATTCTGTACCTTGTACTAAAACTATCTGCTTACGTTGAATAAATTGACTTCGGTCTGTTCAAAAAAAAACAAAAAAAAAAACCACTCGTCGGATTGATCTAACGCTCTACACGAATCGACATATGTATACTTAGATGTAATATTCTAAAAATGTCTTATATCAATGCTTTTTATGTTATTCACCATGTCCATGATAGATAAATTAGTTAAAAGTTAATAAAATCTCAAGAACAAATTTGAACTTAAAGGAAAGTTTCAAAATTTACGATTGCTACTAAAACCAAATATTAATAAAGAATTGCAGGTCTAAATAAAAAACAAATTAACTTTTTGATAATTACAGTTAAGCTATAGTTCAATTCTCATTACCATTATCATAATTGGATGGATTTTGTTAGTCATTTCAATAATACCTCTAATGATAGATTTAGTTGTCATTGTTAGAGTGATTTAACTGCTAAAGGCCTTTTCAACGCCATGTTGTAGGGTAAATTGCCAGTCAACAACTTTGATTATCCTCTTCAACTCGTGAAGCTTGCACGACATGTAACAACTTCAAGCATTGAAGTCTCCAGCTGATCATGAATTAGACCTCTTACCGTCCTTCTTCCTTGGCTATAAACAAATGTGCTACGAGAGAGAGAAAACGTGATGAGAGAAGAAGAAAAGTTACAGAGAGAAAAAAAGGCATTGGGTATAAATGTGAGGTTTTGAAGGTTGATTTTTTGTATTAGTCGAGGGCGAGAGTTGCTCCTCCTATTGTAATTCGTTAGTATCGTTGAATGAAATTTTTTCCAACCCCAATACATGTTATTGCGATTTTGTGCAGCTGTGTCAAAAATATTTTCTGATATATATATATATATATATATTAATATATATGCATATTTTATATAAAGTAAATCAATAGTAATTAATTAAGTTATTAAACAAAAACACTAAACATAGATAAGTAATTAAGTATTACACCAATTCGAGAAAAAAGAGTACTACTAATCCCATTAAGCAAATAAATATCTCAAACTGGTCCAGACTGCACCGGAGGCAGACGATAACTTTCTGTACCGCCTTCAAGTCCCAATTTGATTCCCCCACTCAACCAAATTTGAAGCCCTAATTCCTCTAATCCCTAATTACAATTGAATTCATCTCTACTCCACCATTACTGATTCCGATCACCTTTCAATACACAGCGCACAACTCTGTATAACTCGCCTATACCTTATACATACAGAGTATTATTCATGTCGGAAAAATTCTCAGCTACGCTCAGAATCGGCGACTTGAATGATTTCATAGCTCCTTCACAAGGTTGCGTTATCAAAACTGAGGTACCAATTCTTTTAGGGTTTGAAAAAACTAGTACAAATTGGAGCTCAATTGAACTTAGCTAATAATTGTTACTTCAAGTCAATTGATTTTGTGTATTTGCATTTTTAATTGATTTGAGGGTATTTGTATTGTATGCTTCTTTTGTCTATTTGTGGTGGTGTGGTGTATTTTGTTGACCTTGTTGACAGAATGTAGGGAAAGCGAGGCCTGCTGCTCCTAAAGCGGTGCAAACAGAGCCGGTCAAGATATCGCTCAAGGATTGCTTGGCTTGCAGGTAAACTGTCACCTGTGGGTTTTATTTATGCTCGGGACGATATTTTTCTGTGTTGGTGTTGATAAAGTTGTGACCTTTATGTCTGTGTGAGTGTAGATATATATGGTCTTAGATTCTGAAAATTAAATTCTCGTGCAGTGGGTGCATAACATCCGCAGAGACTGTTATGCTTGAGAAGCAGAGTTTGGACGAGTTTTTTGCAAACCTTGACAACGGGAGAGCCGTTATTGTCTCCCTTTCTCCTCAATCTAGAGCGTCCATTGCCGTTCATTTCGGCCTTTCTCCTCTAGAGGCAAGACTTTGCATAAAAAAAAAGAGATGGGTTTTTGGTGTTGTTTTTGGCCAATTTTTGTTTATTTCCCTTTGGGGAATGTGTTTTATTGATTAGAAGTTTGTTAATGGATTTCAGGTATTTGGAAAACTCACCACGATGTTCAAGTCCTTGGGAGTGAAAGCCATATTTGATACTAGCTGCAGCCGAGATTTAACGCTTATAGAGTCATGTAATGAGTTTATTGCGCGTTATAAGCTGAGCGGTTCGACTGATGAGGAGAAATCAAAGTTACCTCTTCCTATGATTTCATCTGCATGTCCAGGTATGCGAATCCTTGGTTGTTAATAGTTAGTATCACAAATATTCAGACCTGTGTTGGATGCGCAGGCCAAAACCACATAATGATAAAAGCACCATCTTTCCTTCTTTTTCTTAAATCTATCGTGTTACGATGTGGTCTATTCCATGTTTTATGCAGTCAGCAATTTTCCTAGCTTGTATTTGACTCTTCAGTTATATGCCATGCAGGTTGGATATGCTATGCTGAAAAAACTCTAGGATCTTATATTCTTCCATATATTTCTTCAGTGAAAAGCCCCCAACAAACCATTGGAGCTGCCATTAAGAGCCACGTATGCCAAAAATTATGTCTTAGGTAATTCTTCTATGACATTATCATAAATGATTCTGTACTTATATCAATGTTGCTCATTTCATTTACTATTGCCAACTTTTTACCATGGTCGATGTTATAAATATGATTTTGGTGTCCGACAGCGGTGAAATACTGCTTCAATCAGTGATTAGGAACTTAATGGTTAACCTATTAGGAGATTCATTTAGGATAGCTACTAGCATTAGTTTTTTGTGTGATAACCCCATTTACCCCTTCATGCAATAGACCAAACAGAATTTTCGGAAAATAGTTTCATGGTTCTAATAAATATGTATAAGGTGTTTTATCCTAAAAAAAAAAAGATAAGGTGGAAAGACATTGGTTTATAATACCGTGGTGTATATGTACTCGACAGGCCAGAGGATATATATCATGTTACAGTGATGCCTTGTTATGACAAAAAGCTAGAGGCTGCTAGGGACGATTTCACTTTCCAAGTGGATACCGATAGTGAAAGTATACCTGAGGTTGACTCAGTATTGACAACTGGAGAGGTCTTGGAATTAATTCAGGTAATCTTATGGTGCTGGTAGTTGGAACATAGTGCAGTCTTATGTTACATTCTTTTTTCTATTCCTGTAATTTTTATTTTTTTTGTTTATGCAGTCGAGATCAATAGATTTTGCGACCTTGGAGGAATCTCCAGTAGATAAACTGTAAGTATCGTAACCTTTTTAAGGTACACTGAAACTGGGTATGGTGTTTCATCTCTAATAGTAATTTGTTCCTCGGCAGATTGTCAAATGTGGATGAAGAAGGTCGTCTGCACGGTATCCTAGGAAGCTCTGGAGGATATGCGGATACAATATTCCGATATGCTGCAAAAATGCTTTCTGGGAAGAAAATTGAAGGTCCACTCGAGTTCAAGACTATAAGGAATGCAGATTTTCGTGAGGTGACTCTGGAAGTAAGTTTGAATGTTTGATCCTTTATTTGTGAACCCTTATGGTAAAGAAGTTTGAAAGATGGTTTCTTCTTTTTGTGCGTTCTAATTAGATATCCTCTTCATCTGTGCTCTACTATTATACTTAGCTCCTTGTTATGGCTTGATATCAGTTGATGGTATCTTTTGTGAGTGTGACAAAATTTAAAGTTTTTGATCAGCGACTGCTTCTTCAGTTAAGATACAGTAGTTTTCATTTTTGTCCTCTCTAAGAAAACAATACATGGGCCTTGTTATGCAGGTAGAAGGCAAAATTGTCTTGAGATTTGCACTGTGTTATGGATTCAGGAATCTACGGAATGTTGTTACAAAGATAAAAAACGGGAAGTGTGAATACCATTTTTTAGAGATCATGGCTTGCCCATCAGGTAGTGTTCCTTTCATATTTATGCTTCATTTATCTATAAATTGTTATTGTTCACTGAATCATTTTTGACATGGACATATTTGAACTGGTGGCAGGGTGCTTAAACGGTGGAGGTCAAATCAAGCCCAAGCCTGGACAATCGGGAAAAGATTTAATTAACTTGTTGGAAACAACATATTCTGAAAGTGTAAGTTTAATGGGCAACATTGGCCTTCTTTTTGGGTATTTATGCTGAATACTAACTAAAATTTGAAATTCCATTCAAGTTGAAATATACTTACTAAAAGAATATGATCGCATAACTTCTGTGCATCGGAAGTACTACTTTCAGTACGCTGAATTTTTTAGCAAGGTGAGAACCAAGTTAGTAACTAAGTTTCTTTGTTTTACCTAATTCTTAGGTTTTGGTTGCCGATCCATTTGAAAATACTCGAGTTAAGAGGCTATACGACGAGTGGCTTGGTGAGCCTGGTTCGGAGAAGGCAAAGACGCATCTCCACACAGAGTACCATCCTGTTGTGAAAAGCATTTCCTCACAGTTGACAAACTGGTGATTGATTTTGTCCAATATGTTCAAATTTATAATAAAGTTATACGAATTTCTATCCTAGTGTCCAGACAAGTCATTTTCTTATTGTTGTTGCCATTGTGTTCATATATAAAATTGAGTCATTTTTGGTAGTCAGGTCACATTTTCTTTTTTCGCATCCAATTTTGGCAGTACTTGATATGTATGTAGGCAACTTGTTCAATGTTGTATATACTCTAAATGATGATGAAAGGAATATTTATTCCAGCTCCACGTGAACTGATAAACTTGTGGATGAATGTAATTTTGATATTTCAAAAGCTTTATTGGTTATTTCTTGCTGAATTTTATGTTGGGGTAAACTTTATTTAACGATTAAGCATTTGGATATTCAATGAATGGGATGCGATAGAAAGAATATGTTTGGAGGCTCCGTCTTTGGGCCGTCTATGCAATCGTTGGACTTGCATCTTGCGCTATGGATCACGTACGTTTGCTACCTACTAGTGCATGTAAAAATCATCCGTTATTCTACATTTCAGTCCTGCTCAAGTTGGGTCGTCCTAAATGTCATACGGTCCCAACTAATGATGGAACACATATACAATATTCCAATTTGGACGATGTTAACGAGAGCAAACTTGGTTTCCGTCATAATTATACAAGATAAGAAGAATTTAAATGCTGAGAATTAGAATAACAAAATCCACGTAAAAGGAGATAGACAACTACTTATCAATGTAACCATGCTCTTTTGTCTTACTCATAAAAAAAAGCATGTTCTTTTGTTATTATTCTTTGCTCTTCGCCCTTGGCTTCATAAGTAAATGAAATGATAGATTTTCTTGATTTAATTGAAATAGACTTTGCTCAATTTCTCATCAAAACATTGGTACGTACAAATTTCTTTCTGCATTTTTAATCCATTAGATGGTAGATTGATCGCTATACATGAGAGCGCTATACAACACGCGTGTTACCGCATATGTATATGGATCTCAATTATGCTTCATTGGCTACCACGGAAAAATTATTACGATTTTAAGACCAAAGGCAAAACACAAGCTGCGTATCTGTACTCAATAATTATTTGGAAAAAAACAAAAACAATACAGTCCTGTTGAAGAACACAATTCTGTCATCAAGATCACAACTACAAAATCTCAAAAACCAAGAATATACTCTTTCTATTACCAAGAAGTTGAGAAACACCATACCATTACAGTAACTCGTAGCTACAAATCTAAGCATCCTCTACTTAATGTGAACGTCTGGACTCCAGCCACGACGTTGCTGCAACCTTGGTTGTCAAAAACCACCCGGCTTTATCTGAAGACTGGTGAAATGGAGCATTTAGTTCCTTCAGATGCGACTCAAAAACACCTGCCAGACCTTTCTCGGAAAATATATGTTTGCCATGCCCCGTGTTGATGCCAAGCAAAGCCGGCAGCTCCTCCCCATTTTCAAGAGATTTTGACAAGTCATCGATCCATATGCGTAGTGCAGTCAAAGATGCCCCAAGAGAAAGGCCCTTCACGTGCAAAGACCATTGTGTCGGAGTTCTAGACATTATATCGTTGTATATTTCGAGTCTACGTCCAAGGTCTAGCAGCTCACCAGCACTTTCCAACCTCTCTAGGTTAACACAAAGATCGACCAAGCAGTTGCAGTATCCCTTTTTCACGTCAGCGCTAACAGAATCAAAAAGTTCGCCAGCTTCTCTTTTAAAGGTTTCTCCTTCAATGTTTCCATCTATAATGATTTTCACAACATAACCAAGCTTTGGATTGGCTTTCTCAACACATCTGATCAGCTTACCTAGTTCTTCAACCCGTGCATGAGTTATTACATTTAGTAGACAACCAACGAACCGCTCATCAAGAGTGACACCCAACTCTACTAGCCGATCAAATATCCTTACAACATCGTCTATACGACCAGCTTTCCCATAGCATTGGATAAGCGAGGTCGACACGAAAATGTTGGGCTCAAAACCGGCTTCCACCATTTCACGCAACGTAGCCTCCGCCTCTTCAACTTTCCCACTGCAAGAATATATTGTAATCAATGAAGCAAATGTATAGCTGTCTGGAGCGCAGGTGCCTGATTTCTTCATATCCTCGAAAACCTCCAAAGCTTCATCAGTGAGCCCAACATCGGCGTAAGCGGACAAAAGGGTGTTATATAAATTAGCGGTCAAATTCAATCCCTTGTCCTTCATTTCTTTGTAGACAGCAGCTGCATCTTCACCATATCGAGCCCTACCGTAGGCCCTAATTAGTGCTGCATAAGTACCCCATGTCGGCTCAATCCCGTTGTTCTGCATCTCCCTATAGATTGTTTTTGCCTGCCACGGTCTCTTGGCTCTCCCCATAGCATCCAACAAGGTGTTGTACACAGAGGCAATAGGCCTCACCCGCAACGCCTTCATCTCCTCGTACACATTCAAACACCCATCATAGTTCCCCGACATACCGTAAATCCTAATCACGGTAGCAAAAGTCTTGGCATCAATACGCCATTTCTCAGTCCTCGCACGATCGTACAAACTCAAAGCAACATCCTCTTTCCCCACTCTCCCGTACGCATCAATCATCACCGAGCGAGTCACATCATCTGGCTCACACCCAAACGAAGGCATCTTCTCAAACCACTCAACCGCCTTCTCCGGCAAAGAACAAAACCTAGCACAACCAATAATCGTCGAGAAAGTAACATTATCCGGCTTAACACCCTTCTCCAGCATCCTACCAAACAAACTCTCCGCCCCATCCAAATCCTTAGCCTTCCTAAACACCTTCAAAGTCACATTATACAAAACAACCTCCCTCCTCATCGTCACCCTCTCGCGAAAGTAATCAAGCGCGAGAACCGCGGTTTCAGTATTCGACATGTTGTTCAAAACATTCACAGCCTCCTGTTCCTCTATACTCCCCCTATTGTTCACTTTTAAAACATCCAACACACTTGCAACATCCTCTTTCACAGGCTTACAACCATTTAAAGCTTCGGAGATTTTAGTTAAAGAATCTGACCTGAAATCATACGAACTCTGCCTCAATTTGGAAGCTCGGGGGCTGTTGGGGTTGACCCACACGGGGGATTTGGACAAAGATTTGATTTTTACAACTGGGGTTTCGGAATCTTGGGAAATGGCGGTGAGGGGTTGTTCTTGTAAGGAGATTTTGGAGGTGATTGTTTTTGTGCGGTGGAGATTGTACGGAAAGGTGAGATTTTTAGGGGTTTTGAGTTGAAGGAGGTGTAGTGGAGAGAGGGAGTTGCAGAAGAGATGGGTTTCATTTGAGAGTGAAGTTGAAGGTGAAGCACTGATGTTATACGCCATTGTTGCTTGTTTGTTTTCTCTTCTTTTCACTCTTTTTGGGGTTTTGGTGTTTGGGGTTCTACAAGACGGACCTTATCAGAGTTTGAGTTTTGTTAATTTTAAAATAAAATAAAAAAACGATTTATTGTCCGCCTTAGGTCATTTGCCAATTGCTATAATTTTGTAGGTAGGAATATCATAAACACCCTCTAACTCTTGCCACTTTTGGGTTTTGCCCCATTATTTTTCGGACGTAAAAAAGAACTGTAACTCTTGAAAAATGAGTTAAAAGTGTCTTAACGAGACTCGGCCCGGCTTTCGTTCTAGGTTATTGCCAAGTGCCAACTCTTCGAATGCCTTAGCAGGTGGAATTAATTTGTAATTAAATTGCAAAAAATACACATAATTATCTCTAATTGACAAATAGCCCGACATATAATTTTAATTGACAAAATGCCTCCCTCGGCATTGATATGATGGAAAATATCATTTGTACCCCTCTTTGTAAGAAATATAAATTGTACCCCACCTATAAGTCTCATAATATTTATCATCATAAATTTCACCTTTATTTTGATCAAATGTATTTTTTTTGAACAACTATATTTTATTAATTACCTACGACTGATGCCAAGTAATGTATATAGCGGTACGAGGTCGGGGCTGCCAAAATAACCGGGTAAATGCACAATGCATATCGTCGATGCCAAAATGCGCTAGATCAGACGGGCAACTCGTCCAAGCTGCACAAAAGGGTGACTGGAGCGGGCAGTCCACGAAGGCCCGATCGGATCTCGTGCGTGCCAGCACGTCCGCGAACATGTTCGCTTCTCTATATATACGTGAGACGAACATGGTGGAAATTCGTCCTTCTTACTTCCATATGTCAAAAAGCAGGGCCAACGACTGTGCCAAGCTGTAAGGCCCCGCATTCCGGTCAGGTTGTCAAATACAACTTCCGAATCAGTTTCAATAATGAGAGCAGTAATCGAAAGTTATAGAGCAAGTAGTATTCCTTGGAGAATTGCACGGAGTTCCGCTATGTTGTTAATGCTGCATCCCGCCTTTATGGTGTATTGTATGACAGTGGCACTTGAAATGCAACACTACCATTGTCTAGTAGCATACCTAACAGACTTAATTTGCACTCTTTACATTTCAAGGTATCTTTGATGGTAGTACATGCATGCATTGAGTCCCTCTAATATATCCCATAATCCTTACATAAAAAAATATATTCTATCTTAGACGTGTTAGTAGATAGATAATCATGAAATATATTTTAAAATCATGTTTGTCATTTTTAAGTTTTGAAGTAAAAGACATTTTTTTAATTTTTTTGTTTTTTACGTAGCTGTTTTATCCCTTTAGTTTTTGGTTGAGTACCAGTTAAGATAGTATTTACGCATATTGCACCACTCATAAACTATTTAAAATTTGATCGAAAACAAAACTATTTAAAATCGAAAACAAAAAGTGAGTAGTAAATTGTTCTTAATTATCATTTCTTACAAATGTCGAAGTTGAAGTTTCTTAGATAAGGGAGAAGAGAACTTCAATTGTGTTTTTTCTTTTCTTGGTAAATAAAAGAGAGTCTACAAATTTAATTTTTGTCTAAACTCAAAATCTTACCAATACTAGGGGAAGGGTATCCCAAAATATCTCTTCGTCCCTATTATGGAGTTCCATCTTTGCAAGGCGATCCGCCACTTCATTCGCCGCTCATTTGAGGTTTACTTGCCATGATAGTTTCAGCAACTCTTTACACGCCTTAATCAAATTGCAATTTGATGTATTAGTCGTGTTCTCATTCTTCAACAAGTCATAAACATGTGTGGAATTCATTTATATCTCAAGTCGTGGTATTCGTCGTTCCCATGCTAGCTCAAGCCCACGTTTTAACATGGGAAGTTCCACCCCACTCCCATTCACCCACATCTATTCTCAGAATTCCACCAGCCCCTCTATGAAATCGGTTTTCCTTGATACTCCCATCTGCATTGAGCTTAGCCCAACCGTGCTTTGATTTCTGCCATTTTGGTTTTGTCACGTTGAGTAGTGTTTTTTTCCTTGCCTCATGCAACTCGAAAGTTGAGTAGTTCTGGTCCCAAAGTTGGCGAATCCTCATCACATTAACGAATTTTGACCCATCTCGTTAATCAAGTACAAGATTCTTGCTAAATTATTAGCACTTAGATTGGGGAGAGTAATGCATAGTATCATCTCTAAGGAGTAATCTGCTTTCTTAAAAGGAAGGAGTATAACAGATAGCATTCTTGCTACGAGTGAGATCGCGATGAAGTTTTAAGAAGCAGAAAAATGGAGTCTTGTTTAAAGTCGACTTCGAAAAAGCGTTTGATAGCGTCAATTGGAGTTACTTACATAACATGATGAGCCTAATGGGATTTTGCGATGTTTGGCAGAACTGGATAAAAGAATGTCTCCAGACGGCTACGCTTTTAGTTCTCGTTAACGGGTGCCTCACTGATCAATTCAATGTTACTCGAGGATTGAGATAAGGCGACCCATTCTCGCCTTTTCTCTTCCTAATTGCTGCCGAAGGCTTGAGTGGCCTTATTAAAGCTGCAAAGCAAAGACATCTGTTTAAAGGGGCTGAATGTTGGGACCGATGTGCTGGAGACTACTCATATTCAGTACGCGGATGATACGGTGTTGCTCTGTGATCCATCTCCCTTGAACATCTTTGTGTTGAAAACTATTCTCACAATATTTGAGTTAGTCTCTGGACTAAAAGTCAACTTCGCCAAGAGTAGTTTAGTGGAGCTCAATCTCGAGGCTGATATTACCTTGGAATATGCTGCTTTCATGAATTTTAAGGTGGAGAACCTCCCCTTTAAGTATCTGGGAATTCCTATTGGTGCAAACCCACAACGATGCAAAATATGGAAGCTCGTGATTAATGCGATGATGAAAAAATTTAATAGTTTGGAAAGCATTCATCTTTCTTTTGGAGGGTGACTTGTTTATTTAAATTATGTTCTAATTGGCCTTCCGTAGTACTTCTTCTCTTTCTACAGGGCACTAAAGAAGATCATCAAAGAAATCAAAAAGATCCAAAGACGTTTTTTGTGGGATGGGAACGCGAATACTGAGAAGATCTCGTAGATAAAGTGGAAAACTTTGTGCAAATCAAAAGAGGAGGGAGGGCTGGGGATAAGAGATATGGAATCTTTTAACGTCACCTTGTTATCAGAATGGAAGTGGCGCTTGATGCAAAACGAGGAAGGCTTGTGGAAACAGATCATTGATGCCAAATATGGAACTTTCCAGAATGATGATATTGGCCTTATCAACAATAAAGCTTCTATATGGTGGTGTGATCTAATTTCAATGGACAAGGGGTGTCGTAATGAGAGATAGTTTCAAGAAGGTATCTATAAGGCAACTGGCGACGAGAGGAGCACTAAATTCTGGAAAGACAAATGGATAGGCGATGAACCCCTCTTTGTTCGGTTTGCAAGACTATTCTCCATTGCAACAGACATAGATATTCTCACTGCTGAAAAAGGTGAGTGGATATCAGGCGAGTGGAGATGGCGTTGGGCTTGGAGAAGACATATGTTTGCTTGGGAGGAAAATCTGCTCTATGAACTGAATCAATTGATTAAGAATTCGGGCAAGATAAGATAGATAAATGGGAATGTAAATGGGACATAAGAAAAAACTTCTCCGTTAGATCGGCATATCTCACTATTACAAAGGAACCACAAGATCAGAAGGATCGTGTGCTTAACTTAATTTGGGAGACGAATGCACCTTTTAAGATGAAGACCTTTGTTTGGAGACTTGTTCAAGATAGGCTGCCAACCAAACTCAATCTAAAGCAAAGAGGGATCAAGGTCAGCAACGACATTGAGAAATTCCCACTTTGCAATAACAACGAAGAAAGCATCAATCATTTGATTTGTCATTGCTCATTTTCTTACCACGTTTGGATGAGAATTATTAATTGGCTTGGTAGAAATTCTGTTTTGAATGAGAATTGCAGGGCACATTTTATTCAGTTTTACGAGATTCTTTCCAAAGGCTAAAGGCAATGATGAGCCCGGTCTCTTTTGTATTTGGTTTTTCGCGACTTGGACGATATGGTTGGTTAGAAACGAAGTTATTTTCAAGGGAGTTCGCAAGATAATTTGTGAGGTTGTTGACCTAATAAAAGCTCGTTCCGGGATTTGGTTTAAGGGTAGATTACGACACTTCACTTACTCTTCCACATAAGTATTTTTCTTTGCTAATTATACAAAATGATGAAATGACTGAGCCTATATATTTTACCATATGAATTGCGCACACATTCAGTTATAAATACTTTGAGGTTATCATGATATTTCGTAGAGAAAAGAACACATTATGTATAATCAAAACACAAACATATATAGTCGTGTTAATTTCATGTATCATACCGCTTATTGGCGGTGCAAACGTAACATTAGAAATGGTATTTTTGGATTAAGACCCCAAGAAACGATATTGAAAGTGCAAGCATTATGGCAATGTTAGGATAGCATTGAGATTTTAATGTTAGAGTAACATCGATAGACATAATCTTTTCTACAATACAGTTTTAGTATCTTAATTATTGGTTTGCCTTTATTCACTAAACTAACTCAGTTCCACAGTTATGATTGTCTTTGATTATTATTCAGGGAACAAACTTACCATAGGTTGATCGTTCAAAGTTTCCATTATGAGAAGTTTCCTTAATTAAGTTAACCGCTCAACTTAAAAGGAAATAAGGGTTCGAGTGCAACTAGGAAACACCCAAGATGAGTCATGATTTGAAGAAGGAGTCTTTCATTAGTTAGTTTACTAACGAAGGAACTATTATTCAAGAAGGACTGCGAGAACTTGGAAGAGGAGTTCAACAAGAAAACTTGAAGAGTTACCAACCGTGTACAACACACCTCTAAGATGAAAGATCTGGTATAGAGATGGAGATGATGATCTGGTTCCTAAGCCCAAGGCACAGTGGACATCCAATGAGATTGCTCTCTACAACTTCAATGAAAAGGCTCTCAATGCTACTTTCAACTGGGTACGTAATCATATGTTTAAACTTTTTCAAACTTGCAATACAGCTAAATCTGCATGGGATATTCTTGAATTTTATTGTGAGAGAGATGTGGCTGTCAGGGACTCTAAACATAGAAAGTTGCTTAAGGACTTTGAATGGATAGAGATGGGTGAAGATGAAAGCATTGATAGTTACTTTGAGAAATTATTATATAGATAATCAGTGTTAGAACCTAGGTTTTGTTATCTCTAATAAAACCATGGTGTACAAAGCTTTTAGATCAATGTCTTCTAAATTCATTGTCAAAAGGATTGCCATGAATGAGTTTAAAGATCTTGCCAATATGGAATTTCAAACTTTAATGAACACTTTAAAGGAATTTGAACTAGAATTTCTAGGTAAGTCTAGTAAACAACTTGCTAGAGCCTTACTTGGAACTAGCCCAAACACTTCAGGAAGTGATGATGATGAGTATGAATTAATCTTTTCTATCTATGGAAAATTTACCAAGAAATTCAGTAAACTAGGTTACAAAGATAAAAGCAAAGAAAAGCAATCCGGTAATACCAGCCCTGGTTACAAAAAATTACCCCCTAAATTCATTAAGTACATGGCATCAAAGAGCACTCCTCAAGATGCTGAGAAATTGAAAGATGTCAAGTGCTATGAATGTAAAGGGTTTGGTCATTTTAAAAATGAATGTGCTAACACCCTCCGAGCAACAGAGAACTCTCATTGGGTTTGTGTAGATGATTTCAATGAAGCTGATTCAACTCTGGATCAAGTTCTGATGGAAACTCAGAAGAAATCAACACTGTTGCGCTTTACACTCAGATTAACTGGTGATGAGAAGATTCCAGAATCTGCAATGGATCACAATGTTACTCTAACATCCAGGAACCAACAACAACACATGAGATCTTCTTTGGGAATTGGGACAATAATGACCTAAAGGTTAACTATGATATATACTCTGACATATGATGATACTAACTTTGATTGTTTTCATGGTTTAGTTGATCTAGAGGAGGAATACTACTTTGAAGGAGAAATGTGCCAGGAGGAAATCATAGATGATCTGCATGCTACATTTCTCAAACTGGAAAGATAGAACATTAAACTCGTCGAAAGTAATAAAGCTTTGAAGCATGACATTGATTGTATGAAGAATATGATGAAACTCTATGAAAGATATCTTGACAAAGCAGAAGTTGAACTGAAAGAGGTAAAAGAAAAACTCAAAAAGAATAGTCACATCATTGCCAAATGGAATTCAGGGTCCTTCAAACTTGATGAGGTACTGAATTTGGGTAATACAGGTACAAATGGTCTAGAATTTGTTGAGAAATCTCTCTTCTGATGTGAATTCTGCCTACTTAAAAACTAGCTTTGTCAAAGAATCTACAAACTTGAGTTCTGGTCCTATCAACACAGGAAAAAGTAAACCTACCTATATCTGTCAGTACTGTTTTCAACCAAGCCACATTAAACCATTTTCTAAAAAATATCTGAAAGAAAGTGGAAAGAAAACAGTCTTTGTATCTAATGTTAAACCAACAACTGCTCTGATGTTAGTCTAACATTAGGCTTTGGATAGAAAAGTAGAACTTGGATTAAAAAGAAAAATCCCCTAAGATTAAGATTGTGTGCAATGTTGTTTTCTCTGCTGTTTACTCTAACCTTTTAGGTAAGTGGTACTTAGACAGTGGATGCTCACGACACATGACAAGCAACAAAGAGAATCTTAAACAGATGGATTCCTCTTAGTGTTGGAACTGTGACCTATGGAGGAGGCACCAAAGAGAAAATAATTGGAAAGGTAATACTCAATGTTGAAGGATTTCCACCACTCAAGGATGTTCTGTTGGTTGATTGGTTAAAAGCGAATTTAATTAGCATTAGTCAGCTCTGTGATGATGATCTGCTAGTTACTTTTGACAATGTCTCTTGTAATGTTTATGATAGTGACAATGTCCTTCATGTACTAGATCCAAAGACAACTGCCATCTGAATTAGGAAGAAGCAGAATGTTTTCATGCTAAGGTAGATGAGACTTCTATCTGGCATAGGAAACTGAGACATGTGCACTACATGAACTTGGAGAAATTACAGAAAGTTGATGTTGTAAGAGGTTTGCCCAAGATAACTATTCCATGTAAGCTTGTGTGTGGTGACTGCCTCAAATGTAAGCAAACTAGAGCTGTTCATACACCCTTACAGGTACAGAGTGCTACTCCTAGAACTAGTAGATGTTTTGAATTGCTGCATATGGACTTGATGGGTCCTATTGAGGTAAGTAGTTTGAGTGGTAAGAAATATGCCTTTGTTATTGTAGATGACTTCTCTAGATATACATGGGTAAAATTTCTTAAAGAAAAGTCTGATGCTTTTGATCAGTTCAAAATTCTTTGTGCTAGTATCAAAAACTTGTATGGCTCTTCTGTATCTAAGATTAGGTCTGATCATGGAAAAGAATTTGAAAATGCTAGTTTTGATAACTACTGTAGTACTAAAGGAATTTTTCATGAATATTCAGCTCCTAAGACTCCTCAGCAGAATGGTATTGTTGAGAGGAAAAATAGAACTCTTCAAGAAATGGCCAAAGTTATGCTTAATGCTAAAGACATATCCAAAAGACTTTGGGCTGAAACTTTAAATAGTTCATGTCACATTAATAACATGATGTATCTTAGACCGGGAACAAATATGGCTCCTTATGAAATCTTGAAGGGTTGTTGAGAGTATATTATCCCACATCGCTTGGGTATGGTCTTGGATTAATGTTAATAAAGAGAAGTTCTCCCTCTGCTTAATAAGGCCTTTTAAGTGGAGCAATATGGGCTTCAATTTCTATCATGGTATCAGAGCCAACCCAAGACGATAGTTGGGCTCCACGACCTACCCACGTGATGGCACCGAAGATAATTACCGGGCCACACGTGAGGGGGCGTGTTGAGAGTATATTATCCCACATCGCTTGGGTATGGTCTTGGATTAATGTTAATAAAGAGAAGTTCTCCCTCCGCTTAACAAGGCCTTTTAAGTGGAGCAATATGGGCTTCAATTTCTGTGAAACCAAATATTGCATATTTTCATGAGTTTGGATGTGACTGTTATCTACTAAATGACAGGGATTATCTCAGTAAATTTGACCCAAAAAGTGAAAAGTGCATCTTTGCAGGTTACTCTGCTAACAATACTTCTTTTAGAGTCTATAATCCTAGATTAAAGACTATTCAGGAATCTGTGAATGTGGTGTTTGATGATTTCACTCTTGATACAGGTACTGGTGACATCTCTGTTTCTGATGTTGGACCAACATTGGAAGCTGAGAATGTTACTCCAACACTGGAAACTGAAGCTGGAAACACTGAATAAGAGACAATAAACAGATGTTAGACTAACACCAGCCAGACCGGATGTTAGACTAACAACATGAGAATCTGACTCAGACAATGAAGTTGGTGCTGAACCTAGAAGAGCCCCCCCAACTAGGATTCAGAAAGATCATCCAACATCTCAGGTGATAGGTGAGGTCACTGAACGGGTAAGGACACGCTACAAAGAAAGACTATATTACAGAGATATGGTTAAGTTATGTTTGCATGAATTTCACATGTACAGTTGATAATGCCTCATGTTTTGCCTCTGCCATAGAACCTAAAAATGTGAATGAAGCACTCTAAGATAGCTTTTGGATTAATGCCATGTAGGATGAACTATTATAGTTTATTAATAACAATGTCTGGATTTTGGTACCTAGACCACCTAATGTAAATGTAATAAGGACTAAATGGATCTTTAAAAACAAAAGCAATGAGGATGGGGTAATTGTTAAAAATAAAGCTAGGCTTGTTGCTTAAGGGTACACACAAGTAGAAGGTATTAATTTTGATGAGACTTTTGCTCCAGTAGCTAGGATAGAATCTATTAGGTTACTTCTAGCTATTGCCTGTTGTCTTAAGATTAAATTATACCAGATGGATGTGAAGGGGGCTTTCCTAAATGTGATGATTGATAAGGAAGTATTTGTAGAACATCCTAAAGGATTCACTGACCCTAAGTACCCCAATCATGTGTACAAGATTGAGAAAGCTCTATATGGTCTTAAACAGGCTCCCGGAGCATGGTATGAAAGACTTGCAAAATTTCTCTTAAGTCTTGGCTTTGTTAGAGGTGATAGAGACAGAATACTGTTTGTTTTAAAGAAAGATTCTGATATATGTATAGCTCAATTTTAAGTGGATGGCATAGTGTTTGGTTCTACTAACAGTTCTATTTTAAAAAAGTTTGTTGAATCTATGATAAGAACATTTGTGATGAGTATGATAAGAGAATTAAATTTCTTCCTTGATCTCCATATGAAAGAAACATGTACAAGCATATTCTTGTATCAGGAGAAGTATGCACAACATTTGGTAAAAAGGTTTGAACTTGCAAATTCAAAACCTTGTAAGAATCCCATGTCTGCCCCAGTAAAGATCACCAGAGATGGAATTGGAACCAATGTTGATCCAACATTGTACATATAAATGATAGGCAGTTTGCTTTATTTATCTACTTCCAGACCTGTTATAATGTTCTCTGTTTGTGTATGTGCAAGGTACCAGGCTTGTCCAAAGCAGTCTCACTTGATTATTGTGAAGAGAATTCTTAGATACATATCTGGAACTTTGTCCCTTGGCATCTGGTATTCATATTACGCTAACACTAACCTTGTGGGTTTTAGTGACTCAAATTGGGCAGCTGATGTTGATGATAGAAAGTCCACAAGTGGAGGGTATTTTTATCTGGGGAACAATTTGGTCTCATGGAACAGCAGAAAGCAAAACTATGTGTCTCTATCCACTGTTGAATCAGAATACATAGCAGCATACAATTGTGTTACCCAGCTTGTATGGCTCAAACACATACTACTGGATTATGGGTTAAATAGTGAAACCTTATTTATACTTTGATAATCTTAGTGCTATCCGTATTTCTAAAAATCCTATGCAACATTCTAGGACTAAGCGTATAGACATAAGGCATCATTATCTGAGAGACATGGTTGATGACAAGTTAATAGACATTGAACACATTGAGACAAACAATCAACAAGCTGATATGTTCACTAAGCCCCTAGATTCTGAGAGGTTCTTTAGTTTGAGGAATTCTCGTGGCATGTGTATTGTGTAAGAATGTTAGTACACCAGTGTTGACATAACACCACTGTCTAGCACTGGTCATTAGTTGTGGTGTGTCTGTGATTCTTTTATTTTTCTTTTTGCATTCTTTCTTTTTTGCATATTACATCTTTGTTTAGTCATGTTTTGGGTTGTGTGGTTAATCTATATAAATAGTTAAGTTGGCTGATGAATAGGTTCATATCAAAAGGTTTGTAAAGTGAAAACTCTGTTGTTGGTCTGAGAATGTTAACCTAACACCAGGAGAAGATGATATACACAGAGTTCACTAATTTGGTGTTACACAGTTGTGACTTATCCATGTTTAGGTTGGACATGACATGAAGAGAAGCTGGGGTACATGATGTTGAGAGCTTCAGTGTTATTCAGTTGTGCTTATGTTCATGTTTCTGTTATTTTTGGCCAATGAAATGCATGATGGTGATCCTTTCTACTTGGATGTTTGGGGTTTTAACTGCCTTACATTCAGTAGCACTGATCACTTGGCGTTTCTCTTGTAAACAGGTTGGTCAACAAGTATGCATAAGGAGTTGGGGTGATGAAGTATATGATAATTGTATTGTCCTCATTCAGTTCTTTTGTACTTGCCTAATCTGTAGCTGATGATAGAGTCACTGGGGTGTGTGAAGTCTTGTGCTACCCACATTCAGTGATGATATTATCCTTTTTTAACATTCTTCAGTTTTAGTTCAAAGAGAGTTTATGATAATTTTTAAAGATTTGAACTGATATGCCATGATCCTAGTCAGTGGCACTGCTTGTACTTGGTTACCATCTCCCAAATGTTGAATTAACTTTGTTGCATTCTTTCTAATTTTGCATATTTTTTGTGTCGGTTTGGCCTTAGGGGGAGTAGTAATCATAGTTCATGTGTTGAGGCATACACTTTGGGTGATATACTGTAGGTAAACACACTAGTTTGTGATCTTCTATGTTGTGGGAATGAATTTTTCCTTGAATATTCATATCTACTATCTCTATGTATTTTTCTGTCAGCAATGTCATTTGCTCATAATGATGATCTTAAACTGTGTCTTGTGTACTCATGTGCTTTGATGAAGTTTCAAATCAGTTTCATTAATATCTCACGCTCTCACATGAAGTTGTTTTGGATGAAGCACTGCACCTTCAGCTTTCTGCCCTGCTGTCTTTAATTAAGGAAACTGCTCTGGTCATGTGTTAACCTAACACTGACACGTGGGAAAGTACTGTGCATGGGAACGTGTGACAGTGTCCGATTATTTTGGTAACATGTTACAACACCACTCTTACCACTCTTCAGATTCGATTGTTATATATTTTGCCCTAATCTCTTCAAATTCTTCATGCTTTCTTAAATAAATTGTGCAATCAAAATTTCTCTGAATTCAAAATCTTTTATTCTCTCTAAAATTACTCTAACAATGGCTCGCAAGTCTTCGATTGATGCTCTTGTAGATGCTGATGAGCTGATTGAGCAACCATGAAGGTACAATACTAGACATGCACCAACCGAAACTGCCGCTGCCACTGCTTCAAAGAAGACGCCTACCTATCAAAGGCGCAAGGGAAGAAATCGACGAAGGGTGATGTTGGAACAACATCAGAAGTTGCTGAGAATACCTCCACCCCCACTAACACAGAATCTGAGGTAATGATGGCTAACCCTACTCAAAATATAACTGCTGAGGTTGGTATTGAGGGGGAGAATGAGACCCTTGTTGTTGTGGGTGAGTCTGAGGTTATTTTTGAGAATCCTGAGGTGAATGTTGGGAATGTGCCTGAGACTGTGGTTGAGCAGGCTGAGAATCTGAATGTTGATATTTCTACTGCTGAGGGCAATATTGTTTAAGAGATTGTTGCTGAATTGGGTACTACTGAGGGTACCTCTGTTGATATTGGTGAAGAGAGTAATAAGAAACCTGAAGAGGTTGAGAGAGAAGAAGAAGAAAGCCTCACTCTCACTGCTCTGGCTAATGCTGCTAGAAAGAGAAAGGCTAAGCAGGTGATGGTTGCTTCTGAGTCTGAGTATTAGTAGAAGAAGAAGAATGGTAGAGGATCTTGCTGATGTTACTCCAACGTCAGACAATGATGAATATTTTGATGAAATGAAGAGTCAGTATCCCAAGAAACCTTATTCTGATTTCTATGTATATGTGGAAGTAGAGGAACAATGGGAGGCTTATCAAGCCAGAGTAATTCACTAGGAAAGGGAAATAAAAGAGGAAAGTTTCAAGGAGAACATAATTTATGAGCTGCTGGAAGCAAGAGGTGTTTTGGGGTCTGTGATGAATCACTCATCACATGTTCCTGATGTCATCACAAAGTTCTATATGAACCTCTCTCATTGGGTGTGCCACCAGAAGTCCCCCAAGTATGGAAAGGCTTGGATTAAGAAGAGTGTTTTTGGCATAAGCCCTTCCATCATCAATGAAGCATGGGGACTTCCTGATCTAGAAGAATCCAGTAATCCAAGCATGGATGAGATCATCACTGATCTCACTGATGGGTTGATAAGGAAGTGGAATGACAACTTTCCCACAACAAAGCTAACTTCTTTGAGTGTTGTGCTGCACAAGATTTCTACCTACAACTGACTCCCATATTCCAACATAACAATAATGACTAAGGAGTCTGCCAAACTGGTGTTTAAGTTGAAGAATGGGTGGAATGTCAATATAGGAGAAAAGGTGATGAGAGCAATGAGGGAAGCTACTACAAAAGCTAAGGGCATCATTCCATATCCTTCTTTGATCTCTAGTATCTTGGTGAAACAAGGGTTCAAAACCTTGAAGACAATGGGGTGGGTTAAAAATAATGCCAATATGTCTATCACCATGAGCTACTTCACACAGGTGCTTTTCAGAAAAGGGGAAGAGAGGTTCGTTTTTTCCCGCATTATCATTGATGTGTCAGCACAAAGGGAGCATATTTCTTCTATTTGCAGGCAGGGCCTAGGGTCCCTTGGACATAGCCCTTTTAGGCAGTGGGCGTTTAGTCCATGGTCCATTGGATGGTCGGTGCAAGGCCCTCGACGACTACTGGTCCCGACGGTCCCGCTCGGCCCCGCCTCGAAACTCCATTTTTCATAGATTATTGAAAGCAAAGCTAGAAATCGGGGTAATATTCTTTGGTGAGGATTCAGGAACTTCCATGGAACCCTAAAGATGGAGCTGGTCCATGCAGAAAGAAGAAGAAAAAGACTCACAAGTTTGTTGCTTCTTTTGTCCCTATATTCAGTGGGGATAGCTGCTCAAAGATACCTGATGCTTTTGTGGAATAGACTCTCATCTGGTTGGACAGAGAATACAAGGACACTCAAAGGGAGATTGTTGACAAGCAAGTTAGGCTTCAAGAGATTGACAGCCTTAGAAAACATCTCAAGGATCTGCCTTCCTCACAAAAAGGAGGAGAGTAGATCAAATTTCAAATTTCTGAGCTTTAAATTTTCTGTTTCTTATCTCCTTAAAATTTCTGAACTATTTCTGTTATTTTTAAATTGTTTCTATTTTTTTGTTCTATCTTTGTTCTGCTCAAGGAGTATGTTCCTTGTTATAGTTATGGCTTGTAATTAAGTTTACTACATTTTGGTTCTTTGTGATTCTGCTTATGTAGACTTGAATATTTGTTACAAGTTCTAACTCTTCTGCATGTCTTATCTGATATATGATTTTAAGATAACATTGAGAAAGTCAATGTTAGAACATATGTCTGGATTCAATGTTAAGCTAACATTGAGAAGGTTGGATGCTATGACAACATTGAAAATATCATTGTTTGAACAACATTGAGTTAGGCTCTTCTGATATTCAGGGGAGTTACTTGATCAATATTTGTTCTTGTTTTGATAAGTTTGTTTCTAGATATTTGATCTGAATGAACATGATCTGAGGTTTTGTGAAGTAAGGCAAAAATGGAGAGATTGAAAGACCAAGCATTCTGAAAATGTAAGGATAACATTGAGATTTCAATGTTAGAGTAACATCGATAGACATAATCTTTTCTACAATCCAATTTTAGTACCTTAATTATTGTTTTGCCTTTATTCACTAAACTAACTCAGTTCTACAGTTATGATTGTCTTTGATTATTATTCAAGAAACAAACTTACCATAGGTTGCTCGTTCAAAGTTTCCATTATGGGAAGTTTCCTTAATTAAGTTAACCGCTCAACTTAAAAGGAAAGAAGTGTTCGAGTGCAACTAGGAAACATCAAAGATGAGTCCTGATTTGAAGGAGTCTTTCCTTAGTTAGTTTATTAATGAAGGAACTATTATTCAAGAAGGACTGCGAGAACTTGGAAGAGGAGTTCAACAATGAAACTAGAAGAATTACCAACCGTGTACAACACACCTTGAAGACCAAGTCAAGAACCTATATATAGGTGTGAAGTACATCAAGACAAACACAAGACAAAAGCTAATCAATCTGAGAGATTTATTTACAAGTTGTTGAGTGTTGTCTTGCTTTGCAAAGTTTGTGAGTTGTTAGATTAGTTATAGATTTAGAATTAAGAAAGCAATTCTTGCCTGGTTTGTTGAGTTCGAACAATTCTAGAGTGAGGAGCTTGAGAGTTGTGAGAAATACCTTTGTTAAAACCTTAATAGTTATTTTGACTACGGCTCGGAAGCTAATATTAATATATTATCTTCTTAAATTATGTGTTTGTTTATTTTCGCTGCAATTTTATTCTGGACCATTGTTAAAGTAACATTGTTAAGTTAACAACGTACAAGTATCAACCCGATCCACAATTTCACAAGCCTCACTTATAAGTAATTTAAAATATATCTAAAATAAGAATCAAAAATACAATTATATAAACTTCCGCGCACTCCACCAAATCCCGGGCTTAGCATTTAGGCACTTATTGATACCAAAAGTTGTACAAAGCAATCTTATCACTTACACATCTTTTTTTGTTTTTTCTTTTCTTCTACTGTTAAGTCGTTAACATAAACAGAAAAACACGTAAATGGAGTGCGCACAAATATTTGTGGTTACCGCTGCCGCCACAGTGGCACAACCGTTATAATGTTGAAGAACGCACAAAAGCGGCTGCTAAAGCAACAAATGCACGCATGGGCGGAGCCAGAAATTTGTGTTAGAAAGGACGTGATATCGTTTGAGATTGCTTTCCCATACGCGGAGTTTTATCGTTCTAATTATTGCAAAATGTATAATTAATTGTAAAAACATCATTAATTTAAAAAGGAAATGAACAGTTCTAAATATAATTACTTAAAAGTTATTATAACATTAAGCATGAGAAGAAATAAGTAAAATGATTAATTATAGAAAGTTAAATTATACACAAACAAAAAAAGTTGAAAACATTTAAGTATATATATACCAATATGTTAAACTTTATAATATATTAGAAAGGGATAAAAGCATCAAGCCCCCTGAACTATGCACGTTTTTGCGACTTGCCCCCTAAACTAATTTAATAAGCGTTTTGCCCTCTAAACTATGCACGTCTGTTCGATTTGCCCCCTGGCCGGGTTTTCGGCTATTTTTGGCCATTATTGGCCGGAATTTTCCCCCTTACCCGACACATATGTGTTGTACTAGATATCTATTAGTAGTTGATGACAAAAAGTAGGCGAAAAAATACCTCGAACGGGGCAAATTCCGGCTAAAATACACTGAAGAGGAAATCACATTTTGGCTAGAATATGCCCCGTTCGAGATGTTTTTTCGCCTACTTTTTGTCATCAACTACTAATAGACATCTAGTACAACACATATGTGTCGGGTAAGGGGAAAAATTCCGGCCAAGAATGGCCAAAAAATAGCCAAAAACCCGACCAGGGGGCAAATCGAACATACGTGCATAGTTTAAGGGGCAAAACGCTTATTAAATTAGTTTAGGGGGCAAGTCGTAAAACGTGCATAGTTCAGGGGGCTTGCTTTTATCCCTATTAGAAATTTGATATAGATAACGTACGTACATACATAGATATACATGTACAAATATCTATGCAGTTATATATATATATATATATATATATATATGTAACATATATGCATAGCATATATGCACATATATTATATATACACACATAACATACATATAAAAGTGTACATATATATATATATATATATATTATACATATTAATATGCATCGACACACAAGAAAGGCATGAGGTTGGTGGGGGCGGTGGCCCCTGATCGCACCCCTGGCTGCACGAGGCGAAGGCGAAAAAGAAAGCCGGGATGGAGCACAAGAAGAGAGAGGCTGACGTGATTAGCATTTATTAAATGATCAAACCAACCACTTATATCTAAAATATCGACATAATATAAAAATTATATTTATCTCCTTAATATATTTATTCTACACATAAACCAAAAGAGAAATACATTATGAACAATATTGCATGAGGACAACATGGCCATGAACCGGGACCACAACCCACAACCGATGATGAGTAATTGCATAAGCATATATTACATGATGGAACAAGCTTGTGGATTTTCTTCACTAAAGTAGCTATCATCAAATCTAGCCACATGCGATTGATCACTTGCATGGCCATGTCCATAGCCATACCCATACCCATAACGACCATCATAATATGGTTGCGGTGCCCCAACATGACCTTCATGGTATGTTCCGTAGTAAGGTTGAACCGAATAAACCGAGGGGAAGCCATCAACCGGTCGAACCGATTCGTTCTTCTTCAATGAATTAGGAGTCGATTCGGAGGGTTTCGGTTTCGATGCTTCGTTGGATTTCTCTTTGGGCTTATCGTGTCCTTTGACTTTTCTACGTTAGCCACTTTTGTCTTGTCGGGCTTGTTCGGGTTCTCGATCACGACTACTTTGGGTTTTTCGGTGGTTTTGGGTTGTTCGACTCCTGTTGCTTTGATTTTTTCGGGTTGTTTTGGTTGTTCGATTCCAATCACTTTGGGCCTTTCGCGTTGCTTAGGTTGTTCCGGTTCAACCACCTTAGGTTTTGTAGGCTTTTCGGACTCTTTAGACTCTTTATTTGGTTTAGAACCCGAATCTTTAATTTCAATGCTCTTGATGACTTTGCGACCTTTACTACATAGTTTGTCACGAATTCCTTCGGGGCTGCAACATATGACGGAGATCGTGACAGTGTTTGCTTTCTCATCGTATACTTGATTTCTAATTTCTACAATCAAAATATTCAACCATCAGGTAATGAATTACTCGAGAAATTAAACAATTTAATAAATACAGTTTATTGCATGATTGATGATACCACAATTTATAATTTAATTTTTGTAACTCTATCAATCTGGCTAGTAAAAGTTCGCAAATACATAAACCAAACACATTTTTCCTAGCGACATTTTAGCTTTGATTAAAACTGCATGTATAACTCTATTTATACGAACAAGCGAAATTTTGGAGCAAGAAAAGTAATTTCCAGATTAAACAATAGATGATATATATGTGCCAGCATGAGAAGCTAAGTCACAATCACTCAAATTAAAGTTTTTGGGTTTTCAATATATGACGTTTGCAGTAACTTGTGCGAAAACTAATTGATGATGCACAAATTCAATAAATATAATTAAGACTGACGTACGAGGAGTTTTGCAGATGATTTTCTTGACTTTCTTGTAGCAGCAAGGACACTGGAGATCAACCTTGAGTACCATTACAGTCTCCTGTTCCATCAAATAATATTACAAAACAAATAAATCGTGCATACTCTAGTATGGAATTATACAATATAATGATGTTGAAATTAGCATTGCCTTGCACTGGAAAAAATAAAAATAAAGAGCAGAGTGGGAAATGCATATATACCTTCTCCGCCATGTTGATGCAGCAAAAAAGATAGAGAGGAGGAGGTAAACAAGTACTAGGTAATGACAACCCAAGACTGGTTGATATAAATACTAAATAGAGACCGACAATGAATAAATAATTGAAGTTTATGGGACGGGAGTTACATGAAATTAAATAGGCATGCTGCCCAATATAAGATATAAATTAGAGAATTACATTATTCTTTGTATTGTGTTAAGTAAGTAAGTACAAATCTTGCATAATAAGTTCAATGTACACATGAGTTTAATTTATATGCATATTTGTTTTGATCTAGGGGTAGTTAATAATATGCTTTAACATACATATGTAAGATAATAGAGAGGTACGTAATTCGGGATTTTAAATCTTATAGTAAGTTTTTGTTTTGTCTATAAGTTAATATAATAATTTAATATAATGGAGAAATATTAAGTGTTTATCACGATGGAGCCAATGTTTTTAAGTTCTATAATAAAAACACAACTTTAGATGGTGGAGTGGGGGAGGAAGTACTCCATGACCATTTATGACGTGAAATAATAATAAAAGAAAATGGTCGTATTTTAGAATACATGAATTAAATTAAGAGTATGACCAATTTAGATTCCCAGAGCATTATACAAATCATATGGTTCGAACAAAATTTGCAAATGCATGTAATATATAAAACCCTGTCTTTGATTCTACATGTATGTTTGCATGTGCTGGCTTTGACAAACACAACTCACCTTCGAATATTCTTACTAGTTTCGGTTCAATCATACACAATAACACAACCAATTATTAATTAGTTTTAGGTGGAAACTTAGAAAAGGTTTTTTGGTCAAATGCAGTTTCGGAGCATACACCCCACATGGGCATGCCATTGTCGACTACAAATGAAAAACATGAATTTATAGTAACCTTTATGCATTGCCAATCTGTTATAAGCCAATATATTTGATTTAGTTGTAACACTTCTTAGTGCAGGAATTATGAATATTTCAGAGATTTTATATTTATACTGATTCACGCATGATTAACTGAAGTAATATAAGTTTTATGTAAACTTCACTGTAAATGTTCACCAACAGAGGTCACTATCTATGGTGACTAGCTAGAAAGACTATAGTTATTGAATAAATGTATAGAAACTTCTTGCTTTGTACCCATAAATTTACTAGGAAAACTAATCACGGTTGTAGAAGTTGGGTTGGGATTTGTGGTTATTCTTGTGAAGCAATCTGGTGAGTGCCGCCACCGGTTAGATGACAACATCATTAACGACAAGATTAGTTGCCCAAAACTTTGTCTTAAAGAACTTTGAAAAATAAAACTGAACTAATGGATTCTTAGGCTCTCTCATCTTTTAATATATAAATATTAAACGTCTACTCTCTCTAACTATCTAAGTTTTTAAATGAAATGGCAATTCAAAACGGTATCAGAACTCAGGCTAAGGAGGAGGTACTCAGTTCGAATTCCACCGCCACCTGATAATCAAAAAGTGACACGTGACAGGCGTAACAAAAGATTTACAACCTGCAGGTGAGGGGGCGTGTTGGAGATACACTACAAAAAAGGGGCATTTCGCGACCGCCCGGGCGGTCGCGAATGACCCATTGGCGGTCGCCAATGACCGGTCGCGGAAAGTCTCGGTCATGGATGCTCCTGACCGCTCAACGGTCACGGATGACCCCTTCTGCGATCGCCGAGCGGTCACGACAGTCATTTGTGACCGCTGAGCGGTCACGGATGTCCTCCGTGACCGCTCGGCGGTCACGAGAACCACCGTGACCGCTCGGCGGTCGCGATCTCCGTCGTGACCGCTGAGCGGTCACGAATGACACCGGAAGCATCCGTGACCGCTTGGCGGTCACGGATAATATTCAAATCCTCAACCGCCCGGTGGTCACGAATAATATTCAAACCATTCGCGACCGCCCGACAGTCACGAATACCACTGAACAAAATAAAAAAATATATTCCGGTAATTTATCGGAATATTTTTTTTTGAGAATAAAATGTATGGTTGGTCGATTTTTTTATATTAAACATCATTTATGAGTAAAAAGATTTTGGTTTTTATTTTTGGTTATAAAAAAAGAAAGAAAGAGAATAAGAGAGATTGTGTTTTGATTTTGAGGATATAAGGAAAGGAAAGAGAAGAAGAAAAATTGTTGGTGTTTTTGTTGTGAATTTTGGAAATGAAGAAAGGAGGAGAAAGTGTTAGGTATTTTTTAGAGAGGATAATTTGAGTGTAGTGAAAATTAGTGGGTGGAATGGTGGGTATATATAGAATTTGGGTGAAAATTTTGAATTTTCGAAAAATTAGAATTCCCCCCCCCCCATCCCGCTAAATTCTAAGGTCTTTCGTGACCGCCGCCGAGCGGTCACGAACGGTTCCGCGACCGCCGAGCGGTCACAAATAGCTTCCGTGACCGCTGGGCGGTCACGAACCTATTTCGTGACCGTTGGGCGGTCACAAAAGACCCTTATTCGTGACCGATGGGCGGTCACGAATAACTCTCATTCCACATTTTTTTGATTTTCGTTTGTTTATTTAAGGTGCGTTGTTTGTTAAATTGATAAAATAATCACTACTAAGTAAATTATAAGGTTATCACAAAATCGCATATAACAACTAAAACAACTTGGTATATATGATGATTAGTTGTAGAACATAAAAAATAGGTTATTCGTTCATAACTCGCCTAATCACATCTAAACTACTATCTTAATATGTTAATTACTAATCTTGTTCTAATTTATTAATTTTATTCACATGTAGTAAAGAAATTTATTGTTAAAAATCATAAATACATCAAGATCGCTCCGTAAAATCTAATTTTTTGAATATTATTAGTGACCGCCTAGCGGTCACGAACAGCTTCCGCGACCGCCCAGCGGTCACGAACCTATTTCGTGACCGCTGGGCGGTCACGAATAACCCTCATTAAACATTTTTTGATTTTCGTTTGTTTATTTAAGGAGCTTTGTTTGTTAAATTGATAAAATAGTCACTACTAAGTAAATTATAAGGTTTTATCACAAAATCGCATGTAACAACTTAAACAACTTGGTATATATGATGATTAGTTGTAGAACATAAAATAGGTTATTCGTTAATAATCGCCTAATCACATCTAAACCACTATCTTAATATGTTAATTACTAATGTTGTTCTAATTTATTACTTTAATTCACATGTAGTAATGAGATTTATTGTTAAAAATCATAAACACATCAAAATCGCTCCATAAAATTAATTTTTTTTATGAATATTATTAGTGACCGCCCGACGGTCACAAAAGAGGGGTCTTTCGTGACCGTCTGGCGGTCACGAACAGCTTTCGCGACTGCCCAACGGTCACAAACCGATTTCGTTACCGTTGGGCGGTCACGAAAGACCCTTATTCGTGACCGTTGGACGGTCACGAATAACCCTCATTCAACATTTTTTTTGATTTTCGTTTGTTTATTTCAGGAGCGTTGTTTGTTAAATTGATAAAATAGTCACTACTAAGTAAATTATAAGGTTTTATCACAAAATCGCATATAACAACTAAAACAACTTGGTATATATGATGATTAGTTGTAGAACATAAAATAGGTTATTCGTTCATAACTCGCCTAATCACATCTAAACTACTATCTTAATATGTTAATTACTAATGTTGTTCTAATTTATTACTTTAATTCACATGTAGTAACGAAATTTATTGTTAAAAATCATAAAAACATCAAAATCGCTCCATAATTTTTTTTATGAATATTATTAGTGACTGCCTGGCGGTCACGAACAGCTTCCGCAACCGTCCAGCGACCACGAAAGACCCTTATTCGTGACCGCTGGGCGGTCGCGAATAACCCTCATTCGACATTTGTATTTATTTTTGTTTGTTTATTTAAGGTGCGTTGTTTGTTAAATTGATAAACTAGTCACTACTAAGTAAATTATAAGGTTTTATCACAAAATCGCATATAACAACTAAAACAACTTGGTATACATGATGATTAGTTGTAGAACATAAAAAGTAGGTTATTCGTTCATAACTCGCCTAATCACATCTAAATTACTATCTTAATATGTTAATTACTAATGTTGTTCTAATTTATTAATTTTATTCACATGTAGTAATGAGATTTATTGTTAAAAATCATAAACATATCAAAATCGCTTCATAAAATTAATTTTTTTTATGAATATTATTAGTGACCGTCCGGCGGTCACGAAAGAGGGGTCTTTCGTGACCGATCAGCAGTCACAGAAGTTTCCACGACCGCTGGGCAGTCGCGGATGCCTCCCTGCCACGGTTGCACCGCATTCGCGACCGCCCAGAGGTCGCGGATGCGGCGCTGCAGACCGCATGCGGAAAGTTCTCCCTCCTGCGGTATCCGTGACCGTTGGGCGTTCACGGACGTATTTGCAACCGCCTGGCGGTCGCGGAGTCTGCGGCGACTGCTGCGCGGTCGTCGATGGTGGTGACCGCCCGGCGGTCACGAGCTGGCGGTCACGGTTGACTCTTTTTTTTGTAGTGATAATATATGAATATTAAATGCCTACCCTCTCTAACAGCTTACGCTTTTAGATGAGATGGAAATTTAATATGGTATCCGAGCCAAACCAAGACGAGATATATGTTGGGCTCTGCTGACCTACCCACGTGATGACACCGAAGTTAATATCGGGGCACACGTGAGGGGGTGTTGAGATAGATATCCCACATCGCTTGGGTATGGTCTTGGATTAGTGTTAATAAAGAAGAGTTCTCCCTCCATTTAACAAGGCCTTTTAAGTGGAGTGATATGTGCCTTTGGTTTTTAATATAATCCACCAATAAAATTCGAAGCGGGTTGGACGCCTAAAAGTTTTACAGAAACACTAATAGAAAAGGGAAAAAGTGTTTGCAGTCATAAGTCTTTTTAATTTTTTGAATTTCTACCCAAGATTCAATGGCGTGTGAATAATTCGACCTCGAATCAGAGAACATTAGGATTATTTCGATCTCAAACAATGTCATTTCATCTCATAAACAATAAACACAAGGCTTGGGCCTTCCATAATTCTGTGTCGTAGATCAGCCCTGATGGGGGTATTTTAGGAAGGCCCAATAATACATTTGGGTCAGCCCAATGGAGAATCGAACAGAAAGAATTCGACACACACAAGGAAGATCGAATGGATATGATTCGACCTTCCCTCGTCAACTACCATTGAGGCCCGCGGGACGGGATCTATAAATACCCCATCATCTGACATCAACGAGGGCTTTTCGTGACTATCGAGAATCTACTCAATATTGAACTTGGCGATTCGATCCTCTGGAATTCGATCTGTGCGGATTGGACCATACCCCATTCGACCTTCACTGGATCGAGCCCCTCAGATTCGACATTCATCTTATTCGAGTTATTACCGATTCAAGGCTCATCACTCTTGAACATGTGCAATTCGATCCATCAGCCAATTCGAGCCTCATCTCCATCGAATCCGTGTGACTAGATTATCATCATATTAGCCATATTTCTACTTGTATTGCCTAGTCAGCTTGTATTAGGTGTTCTGGACCAAGCTAGTCCGATCTCTATATTTGATTAGCATTATTTTGGCATAAGTCAGGCCCTATGTAACATTTCTAAGGTGTGTAATAATCCAGACGAAATAAGACCAAAATATTGCGCCATCTGTGGGAACAACATTTATCCCAGTATATTAGGCATGGCAACTAGAAGGACTAGATCGCAAAGTATGGAAAAAAAGAGTAATAATATAGAATTGGAACGAACGACCGTAACTCCTACTATCCCAGAAATAGAAGGACCATCAGTGCTACCCGCTGGGGTACCTATGCTAGCGAGGCAAGATCAACCTGGTCCAACGAAAGGAGATTGACCAGCGCCAGGCGCGGGCGCAACGGGGGCTACATCTACGATAGATTCGCTGCCCAGTACTTTTAGAGATGAAATTTTGGCAATGATTCGATCGACAATGGTTGAGGCACTGCCCGCACTGCAAGTGCAAACGCCACCACCCAAGGTTTGTGGGGAAGGTGTACGGGAGCAGCGATCTGTGGCCAAGGGCCCATACGCTGGAGGTAGGGATAGAGCCCAGGTGGACTACCGTAGGGCGAGATCTAACTCGATCGAGGTCCAGTCAAAAAGGAACCACGACGCGAGGGGGCATGAAGAGAGCTGGCAAATTAATGTAAGAAAGTGAGAGGAGAACATGGAGAATAGTATAAGGAGATGCGAGGAGAGTCGAGGAAACGACTCCAGAAGGTAGCAAGCTGAAGTAACAAGGAAGTTAAATAGGCTCGAGAAAGAAAGAACAGAGGTTGAGAACAGGATGGAGCGATTGGGAAGAGCTCACAGGAGCACTCCATTCTATGAAGAGACAGAGGTAGAAATTCTGGGGCACGGTGAAAAGATACTGGCGCTGAAAACATACGATGGGAAGACTCATCCGCGTGACTATCTTTTTCAGTTGGACACTACGCTCAATCTGTACGGTTTCAAGGAAAATGTGCAAGCCAGAATCAATGCCACCACCTTGGTCGGAGTGGCATTCGATTGGTTCATCAGAATCACCCCGGGATCCATCAGAAGTTACCAGCTGAGAAAGATGTTTGAAAATCAATTCTCCAATCAATCCAGATTAGTATTCGACCATTCCCATATTTATTCTATCAATCCAGGTGAGAGATAAACCTAGAAGGATTTCATGAGTCGCTTCAATAGTAGATACAGGAACTCGTTACCGAGGCGATATACACCCTTAAACACTGATATTATGACAGTGTTGGACAACAAAGAGGAAAGGTTAGCTGAAAGAGACAAGGCAAATGAGAGACTCAAAAGCAACGAGATTGTCAACCCAATACTGCAAGTACCACAAGCAGAATGGACACGACACCGAGGACTGCAAAGACCTCAAGGATGAGATCGAGCGGTTGATAAAAAATGGCAAGCTCGTGGAGTATGTCAGAAATTTAAAAGATCAGGAGGATAAACCGAACAGAGATAGGTCTCGCTCTCCAAGGAAAGACAAGAAGAAGGTTGTCGACAGCCTGCAAGTGTTGGATTATCCCTAGCTAACGGATAGCAACGTCAGGAAAGGAGTTATACACATGATTTCAGGAGGTCCAGTTGGTGCGGACTCCGCAAAAGGCCAAAAGAATATCACAAGAGATATCTATGTAAATCGTTTTGTCGATTTTGTCGATCTACTGAGAACAGAAGAGATGGCGTTAGAAGAAATCACCTTCTCAAGAGCAGACATGCGGAAGCTGAGCCCTCAAGCGATTCAAGCAAGAAAATTGAACTGCACTTTTGTGATACCGGTTGATATAGCCAACTTTGGCGTGATGAAAGTGTTGGTGGACAACGGTAGTTCTGTCAAGATATTGATGAGGTCAACATGGGAAAAAATGGGCTCAGGAAACGAAAGATTAGAGCCAATCAGAACCTCGTTGCATGGTTTTGGCGAACCAAAAGTAGTGCCCCACGGTATGTGTCTCTCCCAACTTTGTTGGGAACCACGCCCCAAAGAAAGACATTGCTAGAGGATTATGCAATGATTGACCAACCCTTCCCGTACAACGCGATTCTGGGAAGTCCAGCGCTCAACACTTTCTTAGCTTTTCCATCGACCTATCATCAAATGGTCAAATTCCCAACCCCTGCAAGAACGGGCAAAGTTATGACAGATCACAGGGAAGGTTGGCTATGCTATGTGGCATCGCTTAGGTTGACATCGTAGGAGGAGCAGAAAGCGTTGAATGATCTGGGTCCCATGGAGATGGAACAGATTGATTGAGTCTTACTTTTCTCAATTTTGCAAGTCTTTTAGATTTCTGCACATTTTGACCAACTGTTATTCGCCCCCTCTGTCGTCATGAGCATGAAGGGCTGGTATGTATTAACCTAAAACAAGAACACTTAAGGCTTAAGTCCTAAGGACCCCCTCGGGAAATATAGGAAACTTGGCTTTACGCTAAGCTCTGACCTATCTATTATTTAAATTCTATCTCCACTAGGGATATTTTTGAATTCATGCTTACAACACTATTCTAACAAATGTAGTAAAAGGCGGAACCCCGCGTTACAAAGTTATATACACAGCCAATCTCCATCGATAGGAGGTTCACGGAATTGTCGTTCCCCCACTATGGCCTGATGTATTGCTTCTATGTCAAGGAACTTCCGATCCTTGAGATTAGGGTGTTGTCTTTGATGGATATACTGTATGCGGATGATTGAAATTTTTGAACAGTTATTTTGTGGTTTTTATGTTTTGGATTTTGGGGAGATGTTCCCCCTGAACATGTTTTTATGGGGTATATACCCCCAGTACTGCTGGTGGTTGGATGTTTTTTTTTTATTTTGTTTTATGCATTTGTGGGGTATATCCCATGTACTACTTATGGTTTACTTCTGTATTGATGTATGTTGTGCTCTTCTTTTGTGGGTTTTTTGATTATCGGTTTTGTTTATATTGAACATTGACCACTTACAGTTTAGTCTTGATGTAACATTTTGTAACCACATTGAGGAGGATATGTTGTTGGCTATTTTGCTTCATTGGTTGCAGGTACATAGATCAGGGAGAGCTAAGGAGGAAGAGGTCAACCACCAAAGGAATGGGATAGAATGGTGACAATGACAGTGAAACTGAAGAGTCCCTATGCTAGTAGTTTCATGACTTCTCTGGCTTAGGATGCCATATTGTAAAACTTTTAACATGACTTCTCTCATATTGCAATACTTGTGATGTTTGAAATAATATATTTATAATTGTTTATCGTAGCATGTAAATATGTTCTTTTACTTTGTGAACCTCACTCATAACACAAAGCCTCAAATCACATAAACAAAGCAACAAATCATCTCCAAAACCACATAAACTATGACGCATTTCAACTGATTGAACAAAATACCACATTCCAGAGATTGATACGAAGTATCGCTTACTACACGTTCTAATCACAACTAGTGTATCCCGCAAAAGCGATCATTCATAATTCATTACAAGGGTACAAACACATAATAAAAAGCAAATCATTGTTCGATGGAAAATAGTTCAAAACATGTCCTTAATAAGTAGCAAACATTATCACAGTAAGCATGTGAAGGCCACACTATATCAAGGCATTCACATTGATTAGTTCAGGTACTATATTACACATATCGTTAACATTGTCTTCACGAAGAACATTGACAAGGGCTTCGCAGTCTCCAAACACCTCGTCCCAAGTCTCATAGTAAGGAAACTGCTTCTCTAGGTACCTCTCACAGTAAAGGTGATCCTGAAGAAAAAAAAATGCATTTATTACTACATTGCTGCCTTAATAAGGTTGGCTCTAAAATTGATAACTATAAGTAATCAGTTGGTTGGTAATACCTTCACATAATCGTTCCACAATCCATAATCAGACACCTCAATTGTGTGAGAGAAACTGTTGAACCATGTCGCTCATGTAATGTTGTTAAACAACTCGTGGAGGTGATGATAACACTTTTTTCACACAATCAACTTGGACTTGATGTGTGAAAATGCCTTAATACCATTATTAGGCAGTAGCTCCTTCACCTTGGCTTCAAGACCTTGAAGGTATCCGACTCTAATGTGATTGATAATGTGCCCTTGTTCGTTGAGTTTTTCTCTCAATGCTCATATCAGTGCCTCCTCCTCCAGCCTAGTCCATGCATGACGTGTCGTTGCCATCTAACAAATAAAGATTCATGTGTATGTCATGCACAAGGCAACTAGAGTAAGCGCTAATCAACTAGAGTAAGCACTAATGGTACTAATTATCAACTCAACTAGAGTAAGCACTAATCATCAACATACATGTAGACATATACTAGAACAAACTAAATGTAATGCAACTACATTGTGGACAATGTTAATAGAACAAAGTGATTTCACAGCCATTAACCGTAATTACAGTAATTAAAATGTGTGTAATCAGTAATGCTATTACTTAATTGCACACAAAAATGGGATATTTTGAAATTTTCCGAACCATATTCATGAATTATAGTATGACGAAATATGGTTCGCATTAAATAACAATAATACATAACAAAATGAGTAAATATGGCAGAGGAAGTATACCTTAGTAGGTAAACACGAAGAACAATCTAATTTCTAGGATTTTAATTACGCGAATCGATAATCTGCACCAATGAAATCAAAAAATATAATGAAATTAAGGCATCAGAAATAACACATGTCATGGATCTAACAAGATTTAAGAAATAGGCAGCAATAATAAAGTAAATGGAGAATCAGTGTTACAAAATTAGGGTTCGAGCCACTTACCTTTCAACAGAATCGCACCCAATTTGTTTGTCAAATTATTTAATTTTGTTTTATAATGATTTTATGAAGTTGTTGTGAATTCAGACAAAGAAGCAACACTTTCATAAGTTGTCAACTCGTTTATTAAAAGTAAGGGTAATGCAGTCTTCTCACATGGGGTGATTTAGTAACAGAAGTTAGCTAATAGAATCACTGGGGGTAGCGATTGCTATCCGAGTTATTGAGGTGAACATTGGTGGGCCGCCTGACTTTTTGGTCAAAGCCCAAGTCCTCTTTCTCACGAATCAAACTTCTTATTAAGTCAAATAAGACTCTTTATTTCACATAATATGCGGAACCAAACATCACCTTAGAGTATTTTTAATTTGCCCCTCTTAATTAACGAATACAATATTAAAATTCTAAAACATCTAATTTCCTATCTATACTCAATTATAGCAACATATATATTCTAATTTCTCTACTTTTTTTGTGAATGGATCTAATCTCTCTATCTATACAAACAAATAACATTTCATCATAATTAAATACTTTTCATCATGCGTACATGATTATTATCTAACAAAAATACAATTATAATTCTAAGTTGATTAACAGATAAGATCTTTTCAACCTTCTTCCTAGAATTCATATAAATAGATAAGATCTCTACTCTTTTAGTTTTCAATTTAAAAAAAACAATTCTGAATATTCAGAGTCGCAATTGCATTTTCACTTAAAATTTCAAGAATATAATATTAAATAATTGGTTGTATACAGAAGATTCAATAACGATAACTGATAAATAATATTTTTTATTTTATCTTTGTTTTTGGTCTAGATAAGAAAAAATAAACAAAATGGGATAGTTAAATCTAATGTGTGATATATAGTTTAACTTTAATTTTAATCTAGGCATGGCTAGAATGAATGCCTTATCGTTAGAATAATTTAATATTTTGTAATTTCCTATACCTCATGACAATCTATGATAGAACTTTTTGTTGTATCTAGCGGCTTTCTTTTTGGATATGAAGAGATTTTTACTCACAATCCATAGTTATGACTCTTTTCCCTTTTTTATTTGATAAGAAAACCATGTTATTTTGTATTTCAAACTTTGATTATTTTTTACCTGAATTAAGAGGGGTAAATTAGAGACACTTAAAAATTTGTTTTAGCAACAATAATTATTGCTTTGGAATTATGGATAGCCGTGAAGAAATATCCATGCATGCATTAACTACTAGTTAGGGGTAGTCTTTGCGTAAAAGTTTCTACTTTTAGAGACAATCTCGTATTATTTAGGACGAATTATTAAATTTCTCCCTTAACTTTTTTTTAAAAGTTAATATATATGCCCTTTTTTGGGGGCCTTGTTTTTATACCCTTTCTCGGAAGAGATTTTTTGTAGTTTTGTAAGCTATCATAAAACATTGTACCACGATATATGACGTACTTATCCACAAAGAAATCTTATTTGTCCTTAAATGGCTAGTTTATAAATATACTTATTTATGTAGCAAGTAAGCAAACTATTTCATATATATCTTCCTAAATGAAAGAAAGCAATAAAATTTAATTATTTGAAATAGAAACAAGGACGAATTATCAAAAATGCCCGCTAACTTTTGCCTTTAATCCTAAATGCCCGATTTTTCAAAATCTGCTGAAAATGCCCTGTATCTTTTAAAATTTCTACTAAAAATGCCCGAAATAAAATTTTCGGACAAAAAACCCTACGGAGCGATTCTTTGATTCAGCAGCGCGCCTCTTTGATTCGGATGCCACGTCGGATAAAATGTCCGAATTTTTAAAATCGGGCATTTTTGTTAGAAAATTTAAAAATTAACTGTCATTTTCAGCAGGTTTGGAAAAATCGGACATTTAGGATTAAATGCAAAAGTTAACGGGCATTTTTGATAATTCGTCCAACATGAGGAGGTTACATATTCGGAACAAAAATACTTGCAGACAAAGCGAAATCTTTTTTGTTGTCTCTAATTAATTTTTCCTTACCAACTCGTTTCCTAAATCCAGTTAATTCGTAGTTTCTTGTTTTAGATTTTAGAGGCACAATAGAATGGAAATATACTCTCTCATATTAAATGACAGGTTTCTTTTTCTTAGTTATGGGCACAACAGTCAAACGAAAAAAAATCTTTCTTTAAAGTTTGAAAATATTCGATAAATATAATTCGTATAATCTCATAAAACCTTTTTTCCAAAATCTAGAGTATAAGATAATTCCGTTTACTATATTGATTGAGATAATCTGTATCTTTAATAACAGGAAACAAAAATATTTCGCTGAGTTTATTAACCAAGATTCTCTAATTATTGATGAGCATTGCACTTAAATTTTAAAAAATAGAGAATAATGCAATATTTCTATAAATTTAGAGAGATTCTGCTCCACCTATATTGATTGCCAATAGATAGAGTGAACTAACTAAAACTTCACGCATCGTATATTCTATTCTCAGAAAACAATTATGTATATGCAGATTTTGAGTAATTGATATCATTATCGTACAATCACATAGATATGATTACTGTAATTTCAAAAAAAAAAAAAAAATTGGTTACAACCCCTTTAATTATATTTGTCAACTAATATATATGAGAGTAGCAATGCACGCAAATTATCACACTTACATAGACTCAATTGAGCAAGAGAGAGATGGCTCGTATCGGCGCAATGTTTTGCATTCTCTTTGCACTAATGTTTCTTGCATCAGGCAATTAATTAATGAATAATTAACGTCCATTTTTTAGTCCCTATTTCGTGTGTTTTAACTAATTAAATTCTTCTATTAATTATTTCTCCATGCAGTTAAGGAGATGGAGGCTGCTAGGCCAGCTGAATTTCTGGGTCCATTTCCAAGTAAAGTTGAGCTATGCAAAACGGGTTATGGTGTGTGCACCCGAGATGAATATGAGTGCAAATACAAATGTGAAAAATTTTGGGAATCCTTTCATCCGGAAGCTTATTGTGATAGAAGCCTATATCCAGCAGGACTCTGTGTATGCGTCCATGATTGTGAAGCACCTAAACACTAATATTATGTACTAAATAGAATAAAAGATTATGGCTAATGTTCAATCATTTCTTCTTTGCATTAATTGCATCGATATATGATGTAGTACATGACTACTGACCAAACTTATGTTTCAAAATAATAATGGAAGCCTATATATATCCAGCAGTCGTGCAAAATATTGGTGTGGTTTTCATGCTTTCTCAATGTATTTTTGGACCTTTTTTTTTCGCGCACATCGAATGGTTCTTTTGGCATCTAAAGAACAACTTTTGTTCAAATTAAATTGGCTTAGCTTCTCGATCGGCCCTTCTGCTTTTAATAAATTAATTATTTTCCTTGTATTAATATCGAATCACTTGTAACGATTTTCTTGGCATAGTTACCATGCATATCTGTAAATATAGAGCAGGCTTCTCTAAGGGCCGGGGATACTGTCAAAGCAAATGTTTGAGTGTTTCTAATTTGCCCAGGAATAAACTAATCAAAAAAATTTAAACACCTAATAATTATGTCATTTCCTATCTGTTAACCCTAAAAAATAAATAAGGGATTATATAAATTAAACCAAAGATTAACCCTTAAACTAGGGATTAAATCCCAAAGGCGATACTATCGTCACAAACACTCTCGTATGTCACATATCTTACTATGGTATGACGTGGCACCCGAAGAGGTAATAGAATCCCTCGGAATTCACATATCCTACCAGGATACGACGTGACACCCGAATGGACATCTAAGCGTCCCTTGAAAAGTCAAGATGAATAAAAATAAGATATCAACGTGGCATCGGAAAAAGAGTAAACCCCGGTGGATCCACGCGACTCGGATATCCATCACTGCGCCAAGAGGGACCACTATACGAAAATACTTCCTTGCTGATCACTCCCAAAGCCCTCGGAATCACTATCCCGATGGCCAAAATTCACAAAACAATGTTCTACTCAAAGCACCAACTGCTAAACTCCCTTACTCCGAAGGCACAAACCAAGAAGGTCATTTAACAAAGATCGGGAAGCCCTCGGAGAATGACTCCCGAAGGAGCCACTACTCTCACGATAACAAAAAACGCTTGGAATACATACTACGGGGATCCATACGCAAGAATACTGCCTTACATGCACATTAATGCCCTCGGAGCCCACCTTACATGCCTAGAGAGGCAAATCTGCCCCTCGGAAAATCTTACTAAAGAGGTAAATAAAGAAATTGCCGTCTCCAGAACAGAAAACTCCTCGGACACCCACTTCACTTCAAGTAGTGGACCTCCTCATGAAATTCAGCCCCTCGGAGAAAAGAAAACAGAAGATTCCGTCTATCAAATGGAAGAAAACAGAAGAAGTAACCCCTCGGAACTCCCCGCAACCCTCGGACAAGATAAGGATCAGCCTAGTCAGCACCTTGTCAACAAAATATACCTTATCTTATAGAAGGACACTTGTAATACATGCAACATTACACTTGTACCACATGCATAGTAACACATACTCCCTCCCATACCTATATAAGGGACAGGAGAAAAAGAAAAAAATGAGGGAGAAGGAAAACCTACCCAAAAAGCATAAAATCATATTTGTGCTCCTCGGAGTGAGAAATTCAGTGAATGAAGGAAGGATATTTTCGTAATTTTTCTCCAAATAGTCATTTACTTTCTTTGAACCACGGATAACGGTGTTCCGAACCTCTAAATAAATCAGTTAATTGGGTATTATTCCAAACCTGTTAACAAAATGGCGCCGTCTGTGGGAACGCCATAGAAGTTGTCCTCGAGCGTGTTCAAGAAAGCAAATCCACTATGGAAAATTTGTTTTACAGCGAAAATTACTTGCCCCATTCGGACAATTCGGAGGAAACTGTAGCAAATCGCCGTTCCGACGAAAGGGACTTCATCAATGTCCCCCGATCTGTTTATGAAAGATTAGTGGAAGTTACCACTCGAGTTAATCACCGAGAACTCGAATCTCCCCTGGAGACCGCCCCAGGATCTCCGAACCAAGGAAATCACCCCTCGGAACAAGGCGAGGTTTATGCAAGAAGGGCACAATACCCTACGCCAATCTCGTGGTACCAGGAAACTCCTCGGAGGACGCCAAGGCGTTATTATCATCTGGAAACTCCGAGGATAATCCAGAGGGAAGAGAGGTCTCTTCCCGTATATCGCCCCCCCTATTATCACTCCTAACGGAGAACCAACCTTATGGGGAATCCTTGAAGATCTACGAAAAGAAGTAGGAGATCTCAAGAGGACTGTAGGACCCAAGGAAGATCCGACGTTTAAGATATCTCCCTTCATTCCTGAAATAGCATCTGCTCCGATTCCTTCAGGAATGCGGCCTATTAATGTACCATTATATACAGGAGAAGCTGATGGGAGAGATCCGCAAGATCATATACACCAATATTTGGCAGGAATGGACCTATCGTCCGCCCCGGACTACGTCCTATGCCGAGTGTTCCCTGTTACCCTCGGAGGACGAGCCCAATCTTGGTTTACCCATCTCCCTCCCAATTCAGTGGCCAACTTTGACCGGTTGGCTCACCTGTTTGTACGCCATTTCGCCTGTAACCGGAGATATCCTAAATCGGCCACTCATCTTTTTACTATTAAGCAACGCAAGGATGAATCCCTTCGGGAATATATAAAACGCTTCACGGATGAAGCACTGGATGTTCCGAATGTCAGCCCGACTATTATGGCTGACATTCTGACACAAGGGCTCCGAGCGGGAGAATTCTTCTGATACCTGATGGGGAATCATGTCACGGACATGAATGAACTTATGCAACAAGCTGAAACTCATATTCTTATGGAAGAAGCCGATCACACAAAGAGAGGGTTGGAGAAGGATGACCATGAACGTCACGAGCAGGCTGAAAAGGAAACTAAAACCAAAGAGAAGGGCAAAGAAGGGAAACCACCCCCTCGGAAGGACGATGGGGAGACGGTTAAGAAATTCCTTAAACCTGTGCCCCTTCCTCCGATGACTCTAGCTCCCGTGGAAATACTCAACGTGATGCGGGGCAACGAAGAAGTGCGCTGGCCCCGGCCCGCCAAACTTCCCAACAAAGATAAGGATACGGGTAAGTACTGTAAATTCCACAAAACTTATGGACATACCACCGAGGAATGTACTACCCTGCGGAGAGAAATACTTCGCCTTCTGGAAGCAAGATATCTGCATAACTACCTAAAAAGAAACAATCCCGAAGAGCCCAAAGCACATGTATGGAAAAGGCCCCGAAGAGGACCTGAGGAGGAAAAGGATACTCTCCACCAGCAGTCACGAGAACAAACCGCGGAACATCGGAGGAGGTCCCAAGAAGAGACTAGGAAGCGTCGAAGATCCCCCCGAGAGAGAACCGTTGCGTCTCCGTGGCGATCACGGGACAGGACCGCAGGGTATCGGAACCTACCTCCCCCTCCCGACACGTACGAGGTCAACCCCTCCTCGGGACGGACGATCAACATGATAGAGGGAGGAGACATTTCCAGAATACCTCAGGGTAAGAAGACAAAATATCTCAAAGAAGCCAGACGAGTGGGACAAGGGCTCCCAGTATGCTCCGCCCAATGGGCTAGATTACCAAATATCACTTTCGGACCCGAAGATCTGAAAGGTGTAGTCTACCCCCACGAAGACCCTTTGGTAATTGAAGCTACCATCTATGGATTTGAGATCCAGCGTATCCTCATAGATACGGGCAGCTCCGTGGATGTCTTGTTTTTTCCCACCTATCTAGCCATGGGATTGAAGAAGGAGCAACTGGAAGTGGCTGAAGTCCCTCTAGTAGGCTTCTCTGGCGAAGCCTGTAACACCCTCGGAACTGTGACCTTGCCAATGTCGTGGGGAGAGGGAGCCCTACGAAGAACGGAACACACCAAATTTTGGGTGGTGGAGGCTTCGTCAAGGACATACAACGCTATATGCGGCAGACCCTCCATTCGGTCATTCGAAGCGATCCCCTCTACCCTCCACCTTAAGGTAAAATTTCCTACCTTGGCAGGCATCGGAGAAGTCCGGGGCAATCAAGCCAGAGCCAGAGAATGCCGAATGAATGCCCTACTTCCCGAAGAAGACGAAAACCCCTCGGATAGTGGCAAAAAACGGAAAGTAGAAGAAACCCGAGTCCAACCCATTGAAGAGCTTAAGATGGTAGAACTCGTGGAAGGAAATTCCGCTAGAGCGATCAAGATGGGCACTAATATGGAACCTGAATTGGAGACCCAATTGGTATCTGTTCTAAAGGAATTTTGTCATCTTTTCGCATGGGAAGGAGCCCCCCCGGACGAATCAGTAATAAGGTATGCCAACACTTCCTTAATGTAAAACCGGGGGCCAAACCCATTCAACAAAAGAAGAGAAGAATGGGACCCGAACGCAACAAGATTATTCGGTCAGAAATTCAACGGCTTCTCAGCCTACGACAAATCCGAGAAGTCGTATATCCTGAGTGGCTGGCCAACGTGCTCCTGGTCCCTAAGTCAGGAGGAAGATGGAGAATGTGCGTTGACTTTACCGATCTCAATGATGCTTGCCCAAAGGACTGCTATCCCTTGCCAAGCATAGACCAATTGGTCGACTCTACTACTGGTTGCGCACTCCTGTCGACTCTAGATGGGGACCAAGGATACAATCAGATCCCGATGGCATTCCCGGACCAGGACAAAACCAGCTTCATTACGGACGCATGTACTTTTTGCTATCTAGTTATGCCCTTCGGACTTAAGAACGCAGGAGCTACATACCAACGGCTGGTGAATCTCATGTTTGCGGGACTCATCGGAAAAACTGTGGAAGTATATGTAGACGACACAGTCGTCAAAAGTCGTGCCGCGAAAGATCATCCCGAAGACTTGCGAAAAACCTTGGCTATTATGGATCGCTTTGGGATGAAGGTAAACCCTCGGAAATGCTCCTTTGGCATCCGAGGAGGCAAATTTTTGGGATTCATGGTCACCGAGAAAGGAATAGAAGTTAACCCCGAGAAAGCTAAAGCAATTATTGGGTTGCCAACCCCGAAATCCGTAAAGGACGTGCAGAAACTGACTGGGCGAATGGCCTCCCTCAGCCGATTTGTCTCCAAATCAGCAGAGAAAGGACTCCCGTTCTTTAAAATCCTTCGGAATATCAAAGACTTCCAGTGGACCCCGCGATGTGAAGAAGCTCTCCAGGAATTGAAAAACTACATGATGAGACCACCCCTGCTGGTCAAACCGTCACCCCAGGAAGAGCTCTTCGTGTACCTGTCTGTAGGAGAGGAGGCTATCGGAGCGGTATTAGTCAAAGAGCACGATGGGGAACATCATCCGGTCTACTACGTTAGCAAAACTCTCCTCGGAGCGGAAACCAGGTACACTCTGATAGAAAAACTTGTACTCACTTTGGTTACCACGGCGCGTAGATTGCGCCCATATTTTCTCTCCCACCCGATCACTGTCCTGACTAAGCACCCTCTACGAGCGATTCTCAACAAACCTGAAACCTCGGGGAGGTTGATAAAATGGGCCGTCGAACTAACGGAGTATGATATCTCCTATGCCCCGAGACCTTCCATTAAGGCCCAGGTCCTGGCAGACTTTGTAGTAGAACTTGCGGAAATCGGAGTAGAAAGGAAGGAACCTCTGTGGTACGTCTACGTGGACGGTTCCTCCGTAAATACGCATGGTGGAGCCGGGGTAATCCTGATCAACACGGAAGCCGAAGAGGAGGCGCTACACTTCACGATTAGAATTGATTACCCCGTATCCAACAACGATGCCGAGTACGAAGCTCTCCTTATGGGAATGAGGCTCGCTCGGGAAGGCGGAATACGAAAAGTTCGCTTGCATAGCGACTCTCAGTTAATTGTCCAGCAAGTTCAGGGCACATATGAAGCCAAAGAAGAGAGGATGCATAGTTATCTTCGAGTAGTCCATCGGGCCAAAGCATGGTTCGATGAGTATCAGTTAGTGCAGATTCCCCGAAGGGATAACCAGGAAGCTGATGCCTTGTCCAAAATGGCTACACAGTTGACCCCCATTCGTACTCGGAAAATCACTCTACTACACACGAGCGAATCCGAGAGGACTGAATCTGAAGAGGTAAGTGTCAACATGACAAATCCTCCGATAGGCTGGATAACACCCATTAAAGCATACCTACAAGATCCTGAAGGATACTCCGAGGACAAATCCGTCCGACGAATGATGTCCAAAAAGACCATCCGGTATTTCCTTAAAGACGGAATACTATTCCGAAGGACGTACTCCTACCCTCATGCTCGATGTTTAAATGAAGAGGAGGCGCAACTTGTCCTGGCAGAAACTCACGAAGGGGTGTGCGGCAGTCATACCAGTGGCGGAAGCATGGTCGGACGAATAATCCGACAGGGTTATTATTGGCCCACGATGGTCAAAGATTGCAAAAACCACGCGGAAAAGTGTAAGTCGTGCCAAGCTTATGCCCCTCGGATTTATCAACCAGCGGCTCCGTGGGAACCCCATCTGACCGCATGTCCTTTCGCTAAATGGGGAATAGACATAGTCGGTCCACTTATTCCCGATGCTGGTCAAAAGAAGTTTTTACTCGTAGCAGTAGACTACTTTACGAAATGGGTAGAGGCGGAGCTCCTAGCGCGAATAACTGCAGGGGCGGTCATTAATTTTTTGTGGAGAAACATTTTGTGCCGTTTTGGGGTCCCTCGGAGCCTAGTAAGTGACAACGGTCTACAGTTCACTGACCAAGGGTTAGAAAAGTGGTGTGATCATTGGGAAATTAAACACCGTTTTGCTTCGGTGGGATACCCTCAAGCCAACGGACAAGTTGAGAGAACTAATCGTACTCTCCTGAAAAATATGAAGGCTCGACTCGACTGGCACAAAGCCAAATGGGTTGAAGAAATACCCGGCATACTATGGGCCTATCGGACCACACCAAATACCGCCATGGGTGAAACCCCATTCAGCCTATCTTATGGTTGTGAAGCAGTCGTACCCTCCGAAGTCTCAATTGAGAGTTGGCGAGTCAAGGAATACGAAGAAGTGGCCAACAGTGCTAACTTAGCTCTGGCCCTTGATCTCTTAGAAGAAAGAAGAATCCGAGCAGCCATTCGGGCCGAGGAATACAAAACTCGGATGGCACGACACTATAATACCAAGGTAAAGCTTCGATCTTTTCAAGTGGGTGATCTAGTACTGAAACGGGTAGGAGCCTCTAAAAACGTAGGCAAGCTTGAACCCCGATGGGAAGGACCCTACAAGATAGCGGGAATTGTCGGACCCGCAACTTATCTACTTGCCAATTCCGAAGGCGCCACTCTTCGTAATACGTGGAATTCCTTCAATCTTAGAAAATACTATGCTTAATGTAACATCTTTATTGTTACATAAATAAAACTGTTTGTTCATAAGTGGATGGTTATGATACATTCGAATCCGACAGGGTACATAGGGTTGCAAAACAAAAGTGATAGCCTTACACAGGAAATCATTACAAGCAACCTAACCCCTAGGAGCCATCTGCTATAAATAAACAGCCATCGGACCCCAAAAGACCACCTACCACAAATTAAATACTACTTACTACAAACTACTCCTCTCACAAAGGACGCTTCCCTTCTCGGATAAGGCGACGACGCTGCTCCTCGGACAAGGTTAGTGGATCCGCCAATAAAACGCCCTCGGAAACCACGGGACTATCTTCGGGAAAGATGGGATGAAGACTAAGCTCGGGAATAACTAAGTTCCCAGGACATTCTAGCAATGATTGAACCGCATCCGTACCAAGTCGATACCCGATGCGGACTAGATCGCGCATCTCCTTTTGCAAAGACTCTCTCAAAGTTGAAGGACCCGCGATATCCAGAACAGCTTGGACCCGAGCCACCACTAAAGCAACATCGTGAGCGCGAGTAACCTCTAGCACCCGATGAGTTGCCGCATCCCGTTCCCGAGTCATCTGTAATAATTGCTCATCGGAGTGACGAATTTGATTCTTCAACTCCTCCAAACTCGCTTGAAAACTCGTTACCCGGGTCCTCTCTAGCATTAACTGACGCTCCACCTCCCAAGACTTATCCCTCTCAATTTGAAGGACCATCTCGTGAATCGCTTTAGCAGCTTCATGCTCCTCCTGTAAACGGGAAATTTCCATCTGAGCTTCCAACAAACCATGCTCTAACTCATCTCGTCGACAATATACCAGGCCAGGATCTGAAGAGGAACACCCCCGATATCCGATGGCGTCTAGCACCATGTAAATCTGGATGAAGATGAATGGATCACTACTGGGAAAGTAAAAGGTAAGTAACCAAAGTTAACAAATAAAATGAATATCTACCTCACATAGGTTTTTGCAAACCAAGTCCTGAAGACGAGAGGAAGGAAGGGTCCTCATGAGTTCACAATCCGTAACATTCAGAAGACCACTAAGAAAATTTCGGCAAAACCCCGACACCACCCCGAGGGGAGAAAACCCCGGGTCCGCGCCCGTGGGAGGAGAGCCCACGGGAGGAGGATTCCCTCCGGATAGCAACAGAGGTACGCGCTCGGGACCTCCTTCTACAACATTCACGATATCGGAAATCCGAGGAAAGGGTCGTGACACCAAGGGAGGCCCTGGATAGTCTATCGGAGAAAGTGTCGTAGTCAAATTTTCTGCCCTGAGAGGAATCACAAAGCTCACTGGGGGGGCTGCCACGGGCGAACCCCCCGATTCCTGCCTCTCCGAGGGGGAGTTAGCCCTCGTAACCTCCACGAAGGTATCGGAAAGGCCTTCTGACGCCCGCCGCATACCATGTAGAGCTCGCCCTAGAAAAACACCATTAAATGAATCTATGGAAAAGGCCGCCATCTCAGCACCTATAAGATAAATATAGAGTATGTGATGATCCCGAGGGTGTAAATTGATAAAAGAGAAGTAGACCGATCTTCAGACTTACGAAAATAGAAATTGCTATGAAGAGGATGAATTGGCGAATTCTCTCTCCTTATTCCCGCTTGAAGACCTGCCAGAATAAGAGCCTCAGGACACGCAAGTAGACCGGTAATATCGTACGAGCCAGAAAATAACCCGGAATGACTCAGTTCCTCCCACTCCCGCCCCAACGTCTCGGATATGGGCAAAACATATCCCAAGCCCCATCGGATAGGCACTCCCCACGATCGGGCCGAATGACCTTTCGAACGGACGAAGAAATACCTCCGCCTCCAGTCCCCCCTGCGAGGGCGAGGACTGGACGTACCAGTGAAGGCTTTTTCGACGTCCCGATAGGCCAGGCTGAAAAGGGGGACTCCATCCGAGCAAGGCCGAAGGATAAAAATTGCCCCCACCCGATACGGTGACAAGGGAAGGTTAAGGAGCTCGCAGCATAAAACGTATCCCACTAAAAGGCGATACGAAGTGGGTGTTAACTGGCTCGGACAGATTTGCCAATACTGGAAGAGCGATCGAAGAAAAGGATGAAAAAACACCCGTAATCCACAGTGCATTTGATCACAATAGACGGTTAGGAATCCAGGAGGAGGATCGTATGCTCTCTGGTCCAGGGAGGGCACAATCACATCAAAATCATCGAAATTCAGATTGAATTCCGTAAAAAGAGTTACTAGAGACTCTCAGTATACAGTACTAACGGCGGAACCGACCCGTCCCCGACCTATCAACCGTGAGGGACTCAAAGGTATTAAGTTAAATACAGAACGCTCATCAGCAAGAGAATACGGTTCTCTACCTAGGAACACATCCCTTATATGGTCTATCCTTCGAGAATCCGTGTACGATGACCTACTCCTCACCCTTGAAGACGAACTTGTCCCAATGATCACTTGATTCTCAACCAACCTATTACGCTGTCCCGGGGAAGAATTCTCCGAGGAGGCACTATAAATCTGGGGCCCAGGGCCGACTCGGGCACGACTCCGAGAAGAACTACTTGATGATGTGGACCCCCCGGGCCTGCGATGTGGCGGCATCATCTTTAATAGTAAGTTTTCCGTTTACTCTTATACGAAGGTCGAAAATGAAGTCTTGAGTACAACTACGAGAGCAAGAACCAAGTCTTATGAAGGTGGATTTCTAAAAGAAGAAAGTAAAATGATTTATCTGCTGGAGCAGGATAGCTTTTAACAATGAATATAAATACCATTGTTAGCATATTATATGTTAATGAATTACTCATATGGAAAGAAGCTGGAGCTGTCCCACTCACTTCTAGGAGTATGACACGTGCTAATGAGTGTCCTTGATTAGGATAAATAACTCTTAAGCCTGCATGTAATTTGACACGACCTGTTAAGTTATGCACTTAGTCAGCAGGTAAAAGGTTTTGTCTTTAGCCTATCTTTTTGAAGAAGGGTAAAAAGAATAAGTTTTATATGTAAGCATGCTAATAATTTATTAATATCTCATGCTAATGGACAAATAAGACAAAATTGAAAGGCAGGAATAGGACAAATTGTTCATTTATAAATCCGAGAAACTCTCGGAAAAGGTTACAAAAGAGGAAAAAATAAAAAAGAAGGGATCCTGTTCTAAGTCCCTGTACTCGATGGAGGTGGAGGTGGAGGTGAAATCCCACTTGAACCAGTAGCCCCAAGGTTTGACGCGGTCGGAAGAGGAGCAGGAGAGCCTTTAGGTGTCATCACTGCATCATACATCTCGAGAAGATTTTGAACCTGCTCAGGAGACGGCTTGACAAGCTTCTTGACGTCAAAAAGACTACCAAAGTTTACCCCCGAGGGCATTACTCCACGGGCTACGGTAGCACACTCTAACCATCCCCATAACATATGCCCAAGGGAATCCCGAGCGGACAAAGAAGCACTTTGACGCTCCGCTTCCACCGCCGCGTACCGAACAGCCTCGTCAATTCGGGCTTGCACCTCCTCCTGAGGCACCATCTTGGCTATTTTCAGATCCACTAACTCCTTGACCCGAGATTGAAGCTCCTGCTCTCGCTCCAACCACCCCAACTTTTCTTTCTCCAGAGCCTCCACCCGAGCACGGAGAAGCTCCTCGGATTCCCTCTTCTCCTTCTCTAGAAGAGTCAGTTGGACTCGAACAGCTCCCTCGGACGCTTCCAGCTTGTCGTAAGCCGACTGCATCCTCTGCAAAGTGAGCTGCATCACTTCTTTGGCTCTCTGATCTTCCCTCCAAACGAAGTCGCTGGCCTCCAACTTCGTTCGGAAAACATCTCTCATTGATTCTGCCTCATAGAGTTGAGCCCGAAGAGAAGTCACTTGCCCTCGGAGAGATCCTAGTTCAGCCACCTCCTTCGAATGGCGCTGCTCTACTGCAGTGATGACCTCTCGAGTCTTCTTGGACTGCAAGACAGGAAGAGAAACATAAGGAAAAATACAGGAAGATTATTTAAAAATAAAGTGGCTAGAGAACTGATACTTACGATTGTTTCCATCCAGATCATGCTGGCCCGCAAAAATTGATACCCTTCTGCGGGCGCAGCAAGAGAAGATCCAAAGAAATGGAGGATCTCGTGGTATGCCTCCCCTACAGTCGAAGGCTCCTTCTCGGGCAAATCTTGAGATGAAAAATCCCCCTCGGAAGCCGACCTCCGCAAGGGAACCCTCTTCGGGAGATCTCCTATAGGAGAAGGAATATCAGTAGCAGGAGTCGTGGCCACGGCTTCCGTTGTGACCACTTCTGGAACTTTTGCAGTGGTCGAGGGACCCTCTCCCCGGAACAGAGTATCCCACACTTCCTTCTTCGCTTCAAAATCCTTCAGTAGATCCGTTGGACCTTGACCGATCCCCTCGGATGGCTTCTCCGAGTCCGAATGGAGTAGTTGAGCGAATAAATCTGCACCTGGAAACATAGGGGCCTTGCCCTTATCGACATCTACAAGCGCCAAATACATGGTCAGATAATGATAACAAAAGTTGGAGATAAGTAGAAAAGAGAGAAACTTACGAGGACGAGTAGAAGAAGGATCAGGAATAATGGGAGAGGGGTCTCGAGAAGAGACTAAAACCACATCTGGAGACGAAGACTCTTCTTCTTCAGCCCTCGGAGATTGCCCCCCTTGCGAGCCCCTCGGAAGACTACCAGTGTCTGACTCGGAGGCAGATCTCCAAGTCAGGACGGACGAGGGAGCTACCTGTCGTAACGGGACAGCCCCTAGAGGCACTCCCCCGACCTCCTCGGAAGGAGGCGGAATATTTTCACAAACATTCTCGGCCTCCGCGCCCATCCCTACCTCCTCGGACTGCGTTTCCGCCCCCTCGTGATCTCCTTTCTCGGAAGCTCCGCTATGACCACTTGGAGCCACTTCTTCGGAACCAGGTACTAAATAGTACCTCGCCAGAACCTCCTCTGCGCCACCCCAAAATGTCTTAGAACGAGTAATGGAAGAGTACGAAAAACTGCTTGAGGAAAGTAGATATGGAATAAAAGAGCATACGAGCAACAGGAGGAAAACTTACTGAAAGCTGGCATGAGCAGGCTCGTAACGAAAAGCGGTTTCTTCACGTTGTCATTAGCACCCACCACGAAGTGAAGTCCAGACTTACCAAATAGCCATCGAAAGTCTTCTGACTCCATTAGCGCATGCTGGGCAATCACTGGGGAGAGCACCATATCCTCAGCCAAAGTGTGAATTGGAGTCACACCCTCTCCCCACTTGAAGGGCATATCCCATTTCCCTCGTACAGGCTTCACATAAAAGTACTTGTCCTTCCAAACACCGTGTGAACTTATCGTCGCACCCAAAATCCTCTTCGTCGAATTAGCCGAATGATCTCGGTGGTGAACGTGATAGAAGGGATATCCCCCAGGTGACACTCCCACATCGAAGATAGACAAGAAATGATCCACATTGCACTCATACCCCTTGACTATACACCAGAATACGTAGATACAGAGGGCGGCATAGCCGTTGGGAACCAGCTGACTCGGGCAGATTCCACAAGTCTTGAAGACTTCGCAGAAAAAAGAGGGCATAAACGCACGCCACCCGTAATTCACTTGCGCAAAATACACCGTGAGCATACCCTTAGGAGGGTAACACGCCCTCTGATCCTCCGAAGGAATGTGAACGGTCACATTCGCCATTGCAGTTCCCGTAGCCTCAAACAAATCCATGACCTGCTCATAGGTCACCACGGATGGGACGTTCTCAATTTTAGAGAAGTCACGGAGAGGGGGTTTTTTTGATTTAGAAACCCTAGCCTTTTTCGTGGCGGCGGCGCCACTCGCTGCGGCGACAGCAGCCCGTTTCTTGCGGGTAGCAGTAGCAGGTCCCACGAGGGGAACGGTAGTCGCAACGGGGACAGGAACATCAACGGAAGCAGCAGTGGCAGAGGACGTGTTGGCAGAGGAAGCCATCTACTTTTTAGGGCGGAAAGAGATTTTTACGAGCTGGGTAAGTGAGAATAAAAAACTAAAGAGAACTAAAGTCACTCTTTTCTGCTTAAGAAAAATCAGAGAAGATTGAAGATTTGGAAGCTTGAAGATTGAAAGATTTTGCGAAGATAATGGGGAAAAAGAGTACGGACGGGTATATTTATAAGTAGACCGCCATTAAAGACGTGCCCCGTTTCCCACGCCCCACGTCTCCACTCAGGAAGCGACGTGTCAATCCACGCGCTAGCCGTTACTGCAGATTAACGTACGGATGAGTGAATGTCATTTAAGACATCCAACGGTTAAAAAGAGCCGTTATAAAAGTGATTCTTCATCTGGACCGCTGCTTCCCAAGACCATAACGGTAATTTTATTTCATGGTATTTCAAGTATATATTTATATACATATAACACCCCCGTAAATCATAAAAAAGAATGAAGAAAATCCTAAGCCCTCGGAAAAATTACCAAAAAATAAAGAAAAAGCCCCTTTTGCCTTATTAAGGCCACGAAATAAAATTTCACTCGTCTCTACGAGAACGATCGAAATTTGGGGGGGCTAGTGTTAACCCTAAAAAATAAATAAGGGATTATATAAATTAAACCAAAGATTAACCCTTAAACTAGGGATTAAATCCCAAAGGCGATACTATCGTCACAAACACTCTCGTATGTCACATACCTTACTATGGTATGACGTGGCACCCGAAGAGGTAATAGAATCCCTCGGAATTCACATATCCTACCAGGATACGACGTGACACCCGAATGGACATCTAAGCGTCCCTTGGAAAGTCAAGATGAATAAAAATAAGATATCAACGTGGCATCGGAAAAAGAGTAAACCCCGGTGGATCCACGCGACTCGGATATCCATCACTGCGCCAAGAGGGACCACTATACGAAATTACTTCCTTGCTGATCACTCCCAAAGCCCTCGGAATCACTATCCCGATGGCCAAAATTCACAAAACAATGTTCTACTCAAAGCACCAACTGCTAAACTCCCTTACTCCGAAGGCACAAACCAAGAAGGTCATTTAACAAAGATCGGGAAGCCCTCGGAGAATGACTCCCGAAGGAGCCACTACTCTCACGATAACAAAAAACGCTTGGAATCCATACTACGGGGATCCATACGCAAGAATACTGCCTTACATGCACATTAATGCCCTCGGAGCCCACCTTACATGCCTAGAGAGGCAAATCTGCCCCTCGGAAAATCTTACTAAAGAGGTCAATAAAGAAATTGTCGTCTCCAGAACAGAAAACTCCTCGGACACCCACTTCACTTCAAGTAGTGGACCTCCTCATGAAATTCAGCCCCTCGGAGAAAAGAAAACAGAAGATTCCGTCTATCAAAGGGAAGAAAACAGAAGAAGTAACCCCTCGGAACTCCCCGCAACCCTCGGACAAGATAAGGATCAGCCTAGTCAGCACCTTGTCAACAAGATATACCTTATCTTATAGAAGGACATTTGTAATACATGCAACATTACACTTGTACCACATGCATAGTAACACATACTCCCTCCTATACCTATATAAGGGACAGGAGAAAAAGAAAAAAAGGAGGGAGAAGGAAAACCTACCCAAAAAGCATAAAATCATATTTGTGCTCCTCGGAGTGAGAAATTCAGTGAATGAAGGAAGGATATTTTCGTAATTTTTCTCCAAATAGTCATTTACTTTCTTTGAACCACGGATAACGGTGTTCTGAACCTCTAAATAAATCAGTTAATTGGGTATTATTCCAAACCTGTTAACACTATCAGTATACTCCTTTATTATAGCAACAAATAATCTAATCTTGCTATCTTTTTCTTGTGAATGGGTCTTATATATCTCTCTATCTACATACACAAATAAGCTTTCATCATAATTAAATACTTTTTTTCATACCGTATACTATCTAAAAGAAAAAAAATTATAATTCTAAGTTGATAGATAAAATATTTTTCAACTAGCTTCCTAGAAATAATACATAAGATCTCTTCTTCTTCTTCTTCTTTTTGTTTTCTGTTTAAGAAAAATGAATATTCAAATGCACTTACATTTTCACTTAACATTTCAAGAATATAATATTATATAATCGACTGTATACACAAGAGTCAAGATAAGAATACATAATAACGATTATTGAATAAATAATGATTTTTCAATTAGCTTTGATTTTGCTCTACATAAGAAGGGTAAAAAATGAAAAACTTAAATTTAAGGTGTGATAGTTTAACTAGAATGAATGTCACTTTCGTAAAAATAATTTATTATTTTATAATTACATATAACTCAAGGAAATCTAATAAAGAAAATTAATGTAGCCTGTTTTTCTTTTATTTTTTTGGATATGGCAAGAGATTCTTTACTCACAATCTATAATAATGATTTTTTTTTTGTTTCTTTTGTTTCTATAGCGCTCTTCTATGGGTTATGCCAACAATAACTAGTTTTTAAAATCTCGCTTAATACTAAACATAACATTATTATATCAATTTTCTATTAGAACTTTTTCCGTAGAAACTTTTTATTTTTAAAGAAAGAAAACGAATGATGAAAGGTCAGAGAGAGTAAGGGTTTTATTTGATACGAAAATCATGTTATTGTAAATAATATTTGTTAACGGGTTTGGAATTATTCCCTATTTAACGGAAGATATTTATATTGGGTCGGAACGCCCTGTCCGTGATTCAAAAACAATCGTAGATGGAAATGTCTGGAAAATAACTAGAGGTACAAGAATATTCCCTTCCTTTATCCACTGAACTTTTCCTCTTCTTATCTTTGTGTATTTGTGGTAAGTTGTGCTAAGTTAAGCTTAATTTTTTTCTTCTGTTGATCACCTCCCTTTATATAGACTTTGATAAGGGCAGGTGTCATTGTGCATGTGCTTTAGTAAAGACAAGTGTCGTTTCATTGATACAGGTGTAAAAATTAGGATAAAGTTTATCTCTTAATCTACTGGATGCTGACTAGACCCGATTTTGTGCTTTCCGATGGCTTCGAGGATCTCCAATGAATGATTATTTTGGGGACGCTATTCTTCTGAGGGCTATGCTTTTTTTGACACATAATGAGAATGCTCGTATGGAAGTAAGAACTGCTGTATATGCTTTCCGAGGGGTTTTATTTCTCTTTCTTGACTCGGGTTCATTCTTCAATGATCCGGCGCGATCTCCGAGGACATAATGCGATAGCGTAACAGGATCTCTGATAGCATAATGTGATCTTCGTGGGCTTGATTTGATCTCCGAGGGCTTGATTTAATCTCTGAGGGCTTGGTTTGATCTCCGAGGGCTTGATTTGATCTCCGAGGACTGTATCTGCTCTGTTTGAAATGAGACTTTTCCGTCTAAGTTCTCGGAATATATTTATTGGGCGCTTTGTTCTTCTTTTCTGGTTTTTCTCTGAGAATGAGTCTTCGGATGATGGTCCGAGGGCAATTTTCATTGAGGAACGTGATCCGAGGGCAGTTCATACTAAGGAGTGTTCAGCAAGGAAGTTTTCTTGTAAGTTCATGGGACTCGGGGTCCGTTGTGGTCCCTCTTGGCGCATTGGTGGATATCGGAGTCGCGCGGATCCATCGGAGTTTGCTCTCTTTTCGATGCCGCGTTGATATCTGTTTTTTCCTCACCATTTGACTTTCCAAGGGACGCTTAGGTTCCTCCTCGTGTGCTCTTCTATGCCTTTGTTAGGTCAGTGACCGAGAAGTAGGGCAACATCCGAGGTGGTCTCCTTGTTAGGAGTGGGTACATCTCATCGGAAGTACTCGTGACAACTGTATTGTCCATTTATTGATTTTCCGATTAGGATTGACCTTCTTCTTTTCTCCTTTTTTTATTTTTATGGTTAACACTAGCCCCCCCCCCCCCCCCCCCAATTTCGATCGCCTTCGTAGAGGTTAGCGAAATTTTAATCATCGTCCTCGGTGAGGCGAGGGGTTAGTTCACGTTCTAGTATTCCTTATATTTATTTTTTGATATTTTTCCGAAGGAGTGTATATAAGCATAATTATAAAAAAGTAGACCGAACAGAATTTTACCGTGCTGCCCTTGAGGGTTCCGTTTCAGTGTAGGCGGAGGATGCGGAGCCTTTGTTGCAGGTGACCGTTGGTTCTTTAAAGTTTCAAAATCTTTGACCGTTTGTAACAGTCAGGCGTTAATGGCGTGGCGCATGGATACGGGGGTTACGTGGGTTTTCAATTGCGCTCCACGTGTTGAGGGTTTGTGACCGTTGTCCTTTTTCTTCCTATAAATATGAGAACTGTTCCTTCTCCCTTCTCACTTTCACAACTTTCTCTCACGGCAAATTCTCTCTAGAGCAAATTTTTCTTTCCTTCTTCCTTTCTTCTCATACTTTGCGTATCATTCTTTCAGTAATTTCACGCACAATTCACCTTTTTTTCTTTTTCGAACAAATACCCCTTCTGAATTATTACACAAATAGCTTCCTCTGCTAGCACTGATCCTATTGCCGCCGCCACCTCCTCTGAAGTCACTGCTCCGATTAACTCTTCTGCAAATGTAAGGAGTATTTCGGTGGGGGTTGTTACTCGTAAACGCAAAGGAGAGATTGCTACCTCCTCTGAGGGCGGCGCTACTTCTTCTAAAAAAGCTAGGGTTTCCAAACCGAAGAAGGCGCCTCTTCGGACTTTCGCCAAAGTGGAGAAGGTTCCGAGTATCGCTACTCGTGAACAAGTGTTAGATTTGTTTACTTCAACCGGGGCTTTTCAAAAGAAAATGGTGTTCCAAATCCCGACGAGGGATGAGAGAGCATGTTATCCTCCTCCGGGTATGTTGACAGTTTACTTTGCCCAAGTAAAATATGGGTGGCGTTCATTCATGCCACCTTTCTTTTGTGAGGTTTTTAAAACTTGTAATATCAGCCCGAGTCAAATTGTTCCGAATGGGTTTTCTGCCCTCTGCATTTATGTTTTTTGGTGCCAAGTGAATGGGTTAGAGTGTAGGGTAGATCACTTTCTTTCAATTTTTGATGTGGGGGTATCGCCCGGGGGGTATCCCTTTTACAATGTTTGTCATCGGGATAATTCGGGAGATTCCACGAAGAGAATTCTAGGTGCGGCAATTACTTCACATAGTGTCTGGAAAAATAGGTATTTCTTCATGAATCCCGCAAAAGGTGAATGGGATATGCCCTTCGATTGGAGAGAGAGCACAACTCCAGTGCATACCTTGGACCCGGAGGTAGTTTTATCTCCTGTGATTTCTCAGCACAAATTGATGGAGTCGGAAGATTTTATGATGTTGTTTGAGACATCTGGACTTCACCACGTGGTGTTTACCGACGATGCCGTGAAAAATCCCTTGTCCCTGTCTTCCGAGGCCAGGAATCTTTTTCGTAAGTTCCTTATTCTCTTCTTTTATTCATTTTCTGCGTATAATGGTGAATTGTACTTGTATATGCTGACTTTGGGGTGATACAGAGGAGGTCATGGCCAATTGCTATTTGCAGTCGGGTCCGAGTGATCCTACTCCGAGTGGTATTTCTGATGTGCCATAGGAGGGTGATCACGAGGAAGAGGAGGTCAACGCCCCCGAGGGCGAGCACACGGCTTCGGAGGTGGGAGGAGCTCCCGAGGACCATTCCACTCTGTGTATAGATATGACGGGGGTTATCAGAAGTGCGGTTCCATTACGCCAGGTAGCTTCTTCTTCTTGGGACTTGGCTTTGGTGCCAGTTTCTAGGTCCGAGACGGGAGATCTACCCGTTTCTGGATCCGATATAGGAAATTCTCCGAGGGTTTCCGAAGAAGGGATATTTCCGAGAGCGACTGAGGAGGAATCTGTCCAGAAGACTACAGAGGTGATAGACTTGTCTTCTGATGATCCCTCTCCTATGTCCACTTATGAAGCTGAGCCCGCGCCCATGGAGGTTTCTGAATCTGCCCCTCGTGGTGAGTTCTTATGAGTTTTTAACGAAATTTTTCATATCCTCACTATAAATTTTATTCATGTGCTGATGTTTTCCTTATTGATGCAAAAACTGTGGATAAAGGCAAGGCTCCGATGGTAGAAGAGCCCTCTTTATATGGTAATCGATCGTTATCTGTCCTCTTTCAGTGATAATTTTTTCTAGTTTCACTCTCTTTCTCACTTACAGAGATTGCCTTTTGTAGAGAAAGATTTCTTGGCCCAGTTTAGTGTTCCCGAGCAGGAGGCCTCACGAGGGGGTTCCGATGATACTCAAGGGGAATTTGATCCTTCTTCCGAGGACAGAGATGTGAAGGAGGGGATTTTGAATTCACTGATGGGCGAGACTGGTCCGTCCGTCGTAGCTAGTGGTTCTCGGGCCATATTTACTAACTCGGAGGTGATGACTCCAGTACTGGGAACCACTCCTCCGAGGGGACACATTCCGGTACCCCCTTCTGTTCCCGTGACTCTATCTCCGAGAGGTCACACCTTTCAGGCGCTCATACCTCCTAGTGGGCCAGAGGGGCAAGTTTCATCTCGGACAGTTGGGGAAGCCTATCAGGATATTCTCCAGTTCTTTGCTTCCTCTAGTTCAACACCCGCCGAGGGGTATCAATTTTTGTATACCAGTCTTAACTGGTTGGGGCTCATGGTAAGTTTCTTTACATCAGTTTTTTCCTTTTTCTTTTTCTAGGGTTGTACCATTTATCCGCAATAACTTCTTTTTGTGCTCATTTTCTGCAGATTGGGAAGACTCGGGAAGCAGTTACTGCGGTAGAGGAGTGGTCTGAAAGACGTGAAGGAGTTGGAAGCTCTCCGAGAGCAATTAGCACCTCTTTTGTCCAGGGATAAAGAGAGTCGGATGAGAGAAGAAGTGCTCCTTACCAAGATTTCCAATTACGAGTTCATGCTACAAAAAGCGGAGGAAACCAACGAGGGCTTGCAACATAGGTTGAACTTGGCGGAGTCTGCTTGTAAGAAGATAGAAGTCTCCGAGAAGGCTGCAATGGCCAAGCTAGCCCTTTTGGAGAAGGAAAAAGGGGAGTCCGAGAGGGTTCTCAATGCTCGTATCGCTGCTCTCGAGAAGAAAGTGGCAGAAGGTTGTGAGAGAGAGAGGAGTCTTCAGGAGACATTGGGACAAGTCACCGATAGGGCTGAGTCAGCTGAGGGAAAGTTGGTAAACTTTCTTTCTCCCGAGGAGGTGCAGGCTAAGATTGATGCAGCAGTTCAATTTGCTCAACGAGAGATCTCTAGGCAGCACTCGGGAATCTCCGATACGCCTTCTCACGAGCTTTTGACAGGCCATCTTTTGTGGGGCTATTTGGAATGTGCTAGGCTGGCCAAGTCTTTGCTAAGGCCGGAGGTGGACTTTTCCAAATCTTTTGACCTTCGCAAGTTGAAGAAGCCAACTCCCGATGACTGTCATTACTTTGTGGGGAGATTCGGAGGTTTACTATCCCCTAGGGATTCTCCCGCACCTTCTCCGATGCGCTCTGCCAGCAGTCCGAGTCCGAGGGCTAGTGGTTCCGGGGGGTATTCTCCCCAATTTCTCGCCTTGCTCCGCTGGGTACTTCTGCTGAAGAGGCGACTTCTTCACATCCTTCTACCACGGGGGCGTAGTCTTCTCTTTGTAGTTTTTTATTTCTTGTTTTAAATGTCTTTTGTACTTATAACCTTTTCCGAGGGCTCTTCGGCTTCTTAAATAAATAAACATTTTTTCCACTTTCCCTTTCTTTACCTTTTGTCTTTATTGTTAAAATTTAATTAAGGAGGATAATGATAAACTATATAAGATTGATGACTAAGTTTATCTCCTAAGTAGGAGGTGTTGCTTTGCATGGTAATGTAAGATACGTGTCACTTTTAATTAAGAAAATCTTTTGACACGTGTCCCTTACTTTATGTAATATGGATCTAATCTTTTTCTTTTAATCAAAGAGTGAAGAGTATATATGCACTTAGGCCCTTCATCATTTATGTACTTAATACTAACCTTATAATCATAACTAGTCCTTGATCTCTTTTCAATCTTGTCAATAATTGTAAGCACGAGGATAATACTTACCTGAAAAGATGATGCCTCCTTACTATAGAAGAAGCGGTTCAGTTTCATCTTGTGGTTCTTCTCGGGACACCGCTCGGAGTCCTTCCGGACCATCAAGGGCTCCTCCTATTCTTTGTGAGAGTTCCTCTCCGAGGGATAATTTGCCTGGAAATCAGGCGACGCTAGGCGCGAGTTCCTCTTTGGGAGCAGCTCGTAGGCTTTCATCTACAAATTCTCGCAGAGTAAATCTTATTAGGGAAATATTCATGGGTAGAGAGTCATATACTTTGGCGGATGAGTATTCGGAATTTGATTTGATTCCTCTTAATCCGTCCAGACTAATAGGTAGAGGACGTGTGGGATCCACTACGAGTACGGAGTGCGAGAACTCAGTAAGGTCTCTTTTTACTGGGTATAACCTAGATCTGGAAGAATATGACGTAATAGTGCCTTCCTCGAGTCAGAGAGCTTATGCACCTCCCTCGGGTTATTTGACTGTCTACAACGAACAAATGCGTTGCGGTTTACGAATGCTTTTCCACCCTTTTTTCCAAACACTCTTTCGGTACTGGCAGGTATGCCCGAGTCAGCTAACACCAAGTTCATATAGCCATTTAGTGGGGTATGTCCTGCGTTGTGAGCTTTTAAACCTTCCTATATCCCCCTATCGGGTGGGAACAATATTTGCCCTTCGACCTTTTTCAAAGGGGACTCCCTTTTTTAGCCTGACCTATCGGGACAAGGAGAATATCTTCACTCGTGTATCCAATATCCACTCTTGTAGAGGGGATTGGAGGCGGAGATTTTTCTTTGTCCGTCCGAGAGGTCAATCAGCCAGGTCATGGGGGGTGCCCGTCCGATGGGGTCTAGGATATATTGCTCCTAACGCCGAAACACAAGGTCATGAGAGGGAGGTATTGCTTCACTCAGGGCTTTTTTCTGGTTCCTATGACATATCCGGGCTGTTGGATTTCCCCGAGGCCCTGATTTTAGCGGGTTTACAAGAGGGGGTAGAGGGGTGTACCCCCACATCTCGTACTCTTCACAGTAACTTTTATTTCCGTAAGTTTTACTGATCACTCCTTACCTGTTCAATTTGTAAATTCTCTGGGTGTCCTCGGACGGTTTGCATACTGATGTTTTTTGCAGGCACATAAATGAGGGCTTTTTCCTTTGGGTCTTCCGATGATGTCTTTCTAGGGCGGGCATTGCATGGTAGTCCTGGACCGCTGAGAGGTGGTGGTTCTGATCCACTCGTAAAGGAAGTGACGGTTGATATTTCTTCAGAGGAGGAGGGACGGGAGGCATCGCCTATAGCAGCCCCCCCAGTAAACTTTATAATTCCTCTCGGAGTGTCGGATCCGATAGCGGTAACCTTCCAAACGGACTCTCATATGGCTCCAGTGGTATCACAACCTTTTCCCCGTGGCTCTGCCGTAGTGAACGTTTTAGAGGAGTATCTTCTCTCCCCCGATACGGAGGACTTGCAGCCCTTTGATGGGGTCCCTGACCGTGTTCCCGCACCGCCGCCCGAGGGGAATCCCTCCTTAGGGAGATCTTTTCCCCCCGAGGACAGTCAGGATGTTTCTCCTCTCGGATCAGCGGTGGGGTTTTGTCGAAACTTTCTTAGTGGTTTATTGAATGTGACTGATTGCGGGTTGATGAAAACCCTTCCGGTGTCCGTTCTCCAGGACTTAGCTTGTATAGACATGTGTGAGGTATTTTATTTATTTTTTCTATTTTATTTACTACTAACCTATCGCCAGTGTTTGATGTAACTTGCTTTGTTCTTGAGCAGATTTATATGGTACTAGATGCTCTCGGATCTTACGGAAGCTCTTCTTCTGATCCTGGTTTAGTATATCATCGTCGGGACGAGTTAGAGCAAGGTCTCTTAGAAGCTCAAGCGGAGATAACTCAATTGAAGGAAGTTCACGAGTCCACCCAGGAGATTCACAACAATGCGTTACAATCCGAGAGGGATAAAGTGTGGGACTTGGAACGCCGACTGGTGCTCGAGAGGGCTCGCGTATTGAATTTAGAGAGGAGAATAGAGGAGTTACGCGACCAAATACGGTCCTCGGAAGAACAACTGGCGCAGGCCACGAAGGAAAGAGATGCCCTAAATCAACAAATACTAGGGGCAACTCGCACCCACGCAGTGGCGTTGGTTATGGCTCGTGTCCAAGCGGTGTTGGAAGTGGTGGGTCCATCTAGCCTTCGAGAGTCTCTCCAGGATGAAATGCGTGATTTTGTTCATATAGGCTATCGGTTATGCCAAGATGCTGTACAAGCTTTGCCGGAGTTTCCCCCAGGCTTGCCCATTCCAGAACTTAACATTCGTCACGTTTTCGAGGAGTTTCCTTCTTCACCCCTTAGGGATCCTTCTGTTCCGATTGTGTTTGTTGATGATCCAGTTTCCTTTTCCGAGGAGCAGCGCCGACGACTTATTCGAGAAGGAAAGCGCCCTATGGGAGAGGTTTAATTTGTAGAGGGATATTATGTAGTTTAGTTCATAGTACGAGGGACTTTTTTGTTGGGTTGCTAAGATAACTCGTATGTTGAGTTATCCTTTTGCCAAGCAACTCTATTTTCTTTTGTAATGGAACCCTTCGTATATGAATAACTTTTCTTATTCATGCATGACTATTACATTAAGCATAATACTTTCTAAGGTTAATTAAGTTCCAGGTATTACGAAGCACTATCTCCTCGGAGTCGGCAAGACGATAGGTTGCTGGCCCCACAATTTCCACTACCTTATAGGGTCCTTCCCATCGGGGATCAAGCTTGCCTACATTCTTGGAAGCCCCTACTCGTTTCATCACTAGATCTCCAACTTGAAAATTTCTGGGCTTTACCTTGGTATTGTAATATCGTGACATCCGAGTCTTGTATTCTTCCACTCGGAGGGCTACTCGGGTTCTCTTTTCTTCGAGCAGATCAAGGGCGAGGGCTAGATTTGAGCTGTTGGTTATTTCCTCGTATTCCTTGACTCGCCAACTTTCTATGGAGACCTCCGAGGGCAGGCCAGCTTCACATCCGTAGGATAGACTGAAAGGAGTTTTGCCCATAGCAGCGTTTTGCGTAGTCCGATAGGCCCATAGTATACCGGGTATTTCCTCAACCCACTTGGCTTTGTGCCAATCGAGTCGGGCTTTCATGTTTTTCAAAAGGGTTATGTTGGTCCTTTCTACCTGACCGTTTGCTTGAGGGTATCCCACCGAAGCAAAGCGGTGTTTTATTTTCCAATGATCGCACCATTTTTGTAACCCTTGGTCCGTAAATTGCAGACCATTATCACTTACCAGGCTCCGAGGGACACTAAAGCGACAAATGATACTTCTCCAAAGAAAATTGATAACGGCGCATGCGGTTATCCTAGCTAGGGGTTCCGCTTCCACCCATTTGGTGAAGTAGTCAACGGCTACTAATAGAAATTTCTTTTGACCAGAGTCAGGAATGAGAGGTCCAAGTATGTCAATGCCCCATTTGGAAAACGGGCAAGGGGTTAGATGGGGTTCCCACGGGGCCGCGGGTTGATGAATCCGAGGGGCGTACACTTGGCACGGTTTACACTTTTCGGCGTGGCTTTTACTATCTTTGGCCATTGTGGGCCAGTAGTAGCCTTGTCGAATCAAGCGTCCGACCATGCTTTCGCCGTTAGTATGACTCTCGCATGTCCCTCGTGAGTTTCTGCTAAAGCCAGTTGGGCTTCTTCTTCATTAAGGCATCGAGCATGGAGACACGAGTACGTCCTTCGGAAAAGTATTCCATCTTTAATGAAGTACCGAATGGTTTTTCTGGACATCATCCGCTGGATACTCTTGTCCGAGGAGTAACCCTCGGGATCCTGTAAATAGGCCTTGATAAGAGTCACCCAGCTAGATGAGGGATCTGAGATGGTATTTACCTCTTTGCCTTTACTTTTTTCAGACTCGTTGACGTGAAGTAGAGTAATCCTTCGAGTGTGTATCGCGGCTGTTTGAGTGGCCATTTTAGATAAAGCGTCCGCCTCTTGGTTTTCTTTTCGGGGAATTTGGACTATATCATATTCCTCAAACCACTCGGAGGTACTCTTGCATTCTTTCTTCTTTTGCCTCGTAGAATCCTTTGACTTGTTGGACAATCAATTGAGAATCACTATGGAGGAGTATTCTTTTCATTCCTCCTTCCTCTGCTAGCCTCATACCAATAAGGAGAGCTTCATACTCAGTTTCATTGTTAAAGAGGGGGTAATCTATTCTGACTGCAAAATGAAGCCTTTCATCCTCCCTTTCTAGGTTTACGAAAACTATTCCTCCCCCCCCCCCCCCCCCTCCCGTGTGTGCTCACCGAGGACCCATCTACATAGGCGTACCACAATGGTTCTTTCCCCTCGGATCCGATGCCCGTGAGTTCCATTACAAAGTCCGCCAGGACTTGTGCCTTGATGGAGGGTCTCGTAGCATAAGAAATGTCATACTCGGTGAGTTCTACAGCCCATTTTATTAACCTCCCTGATGATTCAGGCTTATTAAGAATTGTCCTTAGAGGATGCTTTGTTAGGACTGTAATTGGGTGGGAAAGAAAGTAGGGGTGTAACTTGTGGGTCGTAGTAACTAATGCTAGGACAAGTTTTTCAGTTTGGGTATACCTGGTCTCGGCTCCGAGGAGGGTTTTGCTGACATAATATACCGGACGATGTTCTCCATCTTGTTCTTTGACTAAAACGGCGCTAATAGCCTCTTCTCCGACAGACATGTATAAAAATAACTCTTCTTGAGGTAAAGGTTTTACCAGCAAAGGTGGTTTCAACATGTACCCTTTTAGTTCTCCGAGGGCTTCCTCGCACTGGGGGATCCATTGAAATTCCTTGACATTTCGAAGTATTTTAAAGAAGGGAAGCCCTTTTTCTGCTGACTTGGAGACGAACCGACTTAGTGAGGCCATTCTACCAGTCAGCTTTTGAACGTCTTTCACCGTCTTTCGGGTGGGTAAGCCCATGATGGCTTCCGCTTTCTCGGGATTTACTTCTATTCCCTTCTCCGTAACCATAAAACCCAAAAAATTTCCTCCTCGGATGCCAAAAGAACATTTCCTAGGGTTAACTTTCATGCCAAAGTTATCCATAATGACCAATGCTTTCCGTAAGTCTTCGGGATGTTCCTCGGCAGTGTTACTTTTAAGTACCGTGTCGTCCACATAAACTTCCACTGATTTTCCAATAAATCCTGCGAACATAAGACTTACTAACCTTTGGTAGGTAGCCCCAGCGTTTTTTATCCCGAAGGGCATGACCAGGTAACAAAATGTGCCTGCATCCGTAATGAAGCTAGTTTTATCCTGATCTACTGCCGCCATTGGGATTTGGTTGTATCCCTGGTCTCCATCTAGGGTTGACAGTAGAGCACACCCAGCAGTGGAATCAACTAACTGATCTATGCTCGGTAAGGGATAACAATCTTTTGGACACGCTTCATTGCGGTTAGTAAAGTCAACGCACATCCTCCATCTCCCTCCATGCTTGGGGACTAATACGACATTAGCTAACCACTCGGGATAGATAACTTCCCGAATTTGCTTCAAGTTGAGAAGGCGTTGTATTTCCGAGCGAATAATTTTATTACGCTCCGGTCTCATTTTTCTTTTCTTTTGTTGGACAGGTTTGGCTCCGGGCTTCACATTAAGAAAGTGCTGGCATACCTTGTTGCTGATTCTCCCGGGCGGTCCTCCTTCCCATGCAAAGAGATGGCGGAATTGCTTGAGGAGGGAAATCAGTTGAGCCTCTATTGCTGATGTCATGTGAGTACCCATTTTGATCACCTTCTCAGGGCTTCCTTCTACCAATTCTACCATCTTTAACTCTTTCACAGGTTGGACTCGTGTTTCCTCGGTTTTGCGCTTCTTATTGTTTCCGAGGGAAGGTTCGTCTTCTTTCGAAGGGATGGCATTCATGCAACATTCCCTAGCTTTAGATTGACTTCCTCGGACCTCTCCGATTCCCTAGGAGGTGGGGAATTTCACTTTAAGATGCAAGGTGGAAGGGATAGCTTCAAAGGCTCGAATGGATGGTCTCCCACAAATGGCATTATATGTCCTTGAAGAAGCCTCCACTACCCAGAATTTGATGGGCTCCGTTCTCCGAAGGGCTCCCTTTCCCCATGACATTGGAAGAGTCACAGTTCCGAGAGTGTGACAAGTTTCCCCAGAGAACCCTACCAAGGGGACTTCAGCGGTTTCCAATTTTTCTTGTTTCAACCCCATAGCAAGATAAGTAGGCAAAAAGAGTACGTCCACAGAGCAGCATGTGTCTATGAGGATCCGTTGGGTTTCAAACCCATAGATAACGGTTGAAATAACTAACGGGTCTTCGTGGGGGTATATTATACCTGTAAGGTCTTCGGGTCCAAAGGTAATGTTAGGCAGCTTTGACTCTTGGACCGAGCAAACTGGGAATCCTTGCTCTGCTCGTCTGGCTTCTTTCAAGTATTTCTTCTTTTTACTTTGGGGTGTCATTGAAATTTCACATCTTTCAATCATATTGATGGTTCGTCCTGACGGGGGATTGTTTTATATGAGTCAGGTGGAGGAGGCAAACTCCGATACCCCATGGTCCGTTCTCGGGAGTTTTGTCGTCGGTCTTTGGTTCTCTCTTGGGGTCGCAGGCGTCCAATTGTCCTTTCTTGGGACCTCCGACTGGGTGTCCTTTCTCGTGACCTCCGACTGGGCGTCCTTTTCTCTTCTTCTTCTTCTTCTTCTTCTTCTTCTTCTTCTTCTTCTTCTTCTTCTTCTTCTTCTTCTTCTTCTTCTCTTCGTGACATTTTCCATACATTCGTCTTGGGCTCCCCGAGATTATTTTCCTTAAGGTAATTCTTTAAGTACTCTATTTCTAGGAGACGAAGTACTTCCCTACGAAGGGTGGTACATTCTTCAGTGGTGTGTCCGTATGTTTTGTGGTATTTGCAATATTTCCCTATGTCCTTATCTCGGTTAGGAAATTTAACTGGTACGGGCCAGTGAAATTCATTGTTACCTCTCATTATATTTAGCACTTCCGGGGGAGTGATAGTCATGGGAGGTAAGGGCACGGGTCGGAGGAATTTCTTAACCACCCCGCCCTCGTCTTTACGCGGAGGAGGTTTTCCCTCTTTACCCTTTTCCGTAGTCTTTGCTTCTCTCTCTGCGCGCTCTAGGTGCTCGTTATCCTCCTGCTCCATTTGCTTCTTCGTTCCTTCCGCCTCTTCCATCAAAATGTAGACTTCTGTTTTTTGCATAAGTTCATTCATGTCCGTGACACGATTGCCCATAAGGTATCTGAAGAAATCCCCCGTTCGAAGTCCTTGAGTTAATATGTCCGCCATGATGGTCGGGCTAATGTTGGGAACATCTAGTGCTTCATCCGTGAAACGCTTTATATACCCTCGTAGGGGTTCATCCTTTTTCTGTTTAACGGTGAATAGATGTGTGGCGGACTTGGGGTACCTTCGATTACAAGCAAACTGTCGTACAAACAAATGAGCTAATCGGTCAAAGCTCGTAACGGAACTAGGTGGAAGATGAGTGAACCACGCCTGAACTCGCCCTCCGAGGGTAACAGGGAACACGCGGCATAACACATGGTCAGGGGCGGAAGATAGGTCCATTCCAACTAGATATTGATGGATATGGTCTTGTGGATCCCTCCCATCAGCTTCTCCAGTATATAGTGGGATATTGATAGGTCGCATCCCCGAGGGGATAGAGGCTAAAGCAATTTCGGGTATGAAAGGAGAGGTCTTGAATGTGGGATCCTCCTCAGGGGCCATGGTTTTCTTGAGATTGCCCAATTCTTTTCGTAAGTCGTCCATCATTCCCCACAAGGAGTGTTCAACATCTCCTTGATACTCCGAGGGGTGGGAAATTTCCCCCGACCCCTTTCTGGAGTCCTTTCAAGATAAACGTACCTTCGGGGCATTTGTCGGGGGTCCTAATGCCAAGGAATTGAGTTTGGGTTCCGCACCGCCTGAGGTGTATTTCTCTCCGAAGGGAAATTTCTGTCCTCGAAGGATATAGAGGACATGTTTCCGAGCGGTTCCCCCCTCTAGGGTGCCCATGTAGCATCTACAAGTCTTTCATAGACAGATCGGGGAATATTAATAAATCTCTCGTACCTAATTCATAATTCGACAGAGTTTCTTCCGAGTCGTTGTGATGGATCGGAAGATTTTCACTTTCGAAGAGATCATCCATCCCAGTCGATGTTTGCTAAATTCTCTCGAGGACAGATATTATGGCGTTCCCACAGACGGCGCCACTTTGTTAACGGGTTTGGAATTATTCCCTATTTAACGGAAGATATTTATATTGGGTCGGAACGCCCTGCCCGTGATTCAGAAACAATCGTAGATGGAATGACTAGAAAATAACTAGAGATACAAGAATATTCCCTTCCTTTATTCACTGAACTTTTCCTCTTCTTATCTTTGTGTATTTGTGGTAAGTTGTCCTAAGTTAAGCTTAGTTTTTTTCTTCTGTTGATCACCTCCCTTTATATAGACTTTGATAAGGGCAGATGTCATTGTGCATGTGCTTTAGTAAAGATAGGTGTCGTTTCATTGATACAGGTGTAAAAATTAGGATAAGGTTTATCTCTTAATCTACTGGATGCTGACTAGACCCGATTTTGTGCTTTCTGATGGCTTCGAGGATCTCCAATGAATGATTATTTTGGGGACGCTATTCTTCTGAGGGCTATGCTTTTGTTGACACATAATGAGAATGCTTGTATGGAAGTAAGGACTGCTGTATATGCTTTCCGAGGGGTTTTATTTCTCTTTCTTGACTCGGGTTCATTCTTCAATGATCTGGGGCGATCTCCGAGGACATAATGCGATAGCGTAATAGGATCTCTGATAGCATAATGTGATCTCCGTGGGCTTGATTTGATCTCTGAGGGATTGATTTAATCTCCGAGGGCTTGGTTTGATCTCCGAGGGCTTGATTTGATCTCCGAGGACTGTATCTGCTCTGTTTGAAATGAGACTTTTCCGTCTAAGTTCTCGGAATATATTAATTGGGCGCTCTATTCTTCTTTTCTGGTTTTTCTCTGAGAATGAGTCTTCGGATGATGGTCCGAGGGCAATTTTCATTGAGGAACATGATCCGAGGGCAGTTCATACTGAGGAGTGTTCAGCAAGGAAGTTTTCTTGTAAGTTCATGGGACTCGGGGTCCGTTGTGGTCCCTCTTGGCGCATTGGTGGATATCGGAGTCGCGCGGATCCATCGGGGTTTGCTCTTTTTCCGATGCCGCGTTGATATCTGTTTTTTCCTCACCATTTGACTTTCCAAGGGACGCTTAGGTTCCTCCTCGTGTGCTCTTTTATGCCTTTGTTAGGTCAGTGACCGAGAAGTAGGGCAACATCCGAGGGGGTCTCCTTGTTAGGAGTGGGTACATCTCATCGGAAGTACTCGTGACAACTGTATTGTCCATTTATTGATTTTCCGATTAGGATTAACCTTCTTATTTTCCCCTTTTTTTATTTTTATGGTTAACAATATTATTCTTACAACAGGAATTATGAGCAACCCTAACCCTAACCCGGCGACGGCGCCTAGCGCCATGGAATCTGCAGCGACTGAGTTCGTCCCCCCTGACGATACCAATTTTACTTTCACCGCACATCAATAGAAGATGTCCAGATCGGTGGGACTTTCGGACGAGCGTGATACTACCATGCACGAAGCAGGCGGCTTCGGTCCTAACCTTAATCAGGCGACCCTCTCATATGCGACTGTTGCTAGGGATAAGGGCAAACTGAAAGAGGTGCGGTTTGACACGGCCAGAACGAAAGAGATTCGTAAGCATGTGATCGTCCACGAACGCTCGAAAGCCATGCCATTCATGACAGTTACATTCACGGAGGAGTTGGAAAATCGCATTGCCCTTGACTGGAATGATACTCTCATTATACGGATCCTAGGGAGGCCGTGGTATGTTGAAGCCCTAAAATCACGCTTGGACATGATGTGGGGACTACGGAACGAATTCGAACTCATGGACTTGGGACACGGTTGCTATTGTTTGAAGGGGCTAAATGCAACCAAACAGGACATGATTTTAACAGAGGGACCATGGCATCTTGTCGGAAGCTTCTTGTCAATACGCAAGTGGTTTCCTGACTTCAAGGCGGATATAGAAAAAATTGAGAGTGCGATTACTTGGGTTAGAATCCTTAACCTTCTGATGGAACTGTTATTAGAAGGCATCATGAATGCACTAGCAAGTTGCATTGGTGACCCGATCAAAATTGACATCAACACACTCAACGCGACGTGTGGGAAGTTTGCACGGTTTTGCGTCGAAGTGAGTACGAACTCGCCCTTGAAATTGGGACTGAGGGTGAGAGAGAAGGTGTACCAAGTCGTATTTGAGAACTTGCCCTAGTTTTACTACAAATGTGGGAGGGTCGATTATATGGAGAATAGTTGCACGATGGACGGAGCCTCGCGCACTTATGAAGAGGAGCAAGACCAAACTGAGGGTGTAATGCCACATGAGAAGCATGAGCGTGCATGGCTCATTGAAAAAGCACAATGAAACAAATATGGGGACTGGATGAAGGTTTCAAGGGGTAAGAAAAAATCTCCAGCAAACACGGAAGGGCCGCTGAAAAATAGAGGTCTTGACATCACTAACCCAATCATCCTCACGAATGAGGTGACTTCCTCGCAAGGTGAGCCGAGTAAGGCGGTTGGCACGAAATAGGATGCATTGCCTACGACAATCTCCGACTCACGGGGAAAACGAGTGTTACCAAAGTCCCTTACATTGCAGGAGAAGCCGAGGGTCAATCAAGTCAACAAAGGAGCACCTAAAAGAAAAGTCTCTAATCCATAGAAACTTTCCAAGAATACTCCCACGACTTCTACTAGGAGTCCGAATCCTGTTGATAGCCTGCTGGCTTATAAAGACCAGGAGTTAGCAATTATTTAACAACAACAACAGGGTTTTAGTCAGGACATCGCGGACAAAAATCTTAATGCACACAATGGAGGAGGAGAACTGGGACGATTTGTTGATGGGGCAGTGGGAGCATCTAGACATAGAAACACGAGTGCAAACCTTCATCGGACCATTCTTAACATCTCAGGTCACACTGGAGGACCAGGATCGAGGTGTTGAGGATCCCGAGCTCCAACTCGGAAATAGAAAAATCAGTTTATTAGTCGCAGAGGGAGGACAATGTCGCAGCTTGGTGGCAAAAGACAAGTCGGAGCGAATGGGAACACAACAGGCAACTCTCTCTAGCAGTGGAGACGGCGAGTCAGATACTTGTGACATAGAGGGGGTCCACAGTTGACCGTCATGTTGAACTGCACCACGTCTATCAAGTTCATATGAAGATTGTGTCTTGGAACTGCCAGGGGCAGGACACGTGGATTTTAGGAGGAATTTCTGAGAACTGGTTCGATCTCATGGATCGTCAGTTGTTTTTGTGTTAGAAACAAAAGTGAACAAGGAGAAGGTGTACGAAATTGCGCCATGGCTTGGGTTTACAAATTATGTTCTTGCCCAACTACGGGGATGATCGGAGGTGTCTGGATACTCTGGAACGAGGAGGAGGTGAATGTCGAAATTCTGGACGTGGATGATCAAGCAATTCACGCCATTATTAACCCTAATCTCCTAGATAAATGGCGTTTATCAGGTGTATATGTGCAGCCCTATCGAAGCACAAAAATCAGGGTCTTTGATAAGATGGCAAACCTTGCGAGGGGTCGAGTTTGTCGTGGCTGGTGATAGGTGACTTTAATGAGGTTTGTTATGATCACGAAAGGTCGAGCAGCAACATGGTGACCTTAAGTCGATTGGCATTCTTTCGAGGGGCTTTAGACCGATGTGGACTAATTAATGCGGGCTTTTGAGGACCAATATTTACATGGTCGAACAAACGTGAGAATGGCGCATTAATTCAGAGACGACTGGACTGTGCGGTTACTAACCAAGATTAGCTTGATAAATATCCGGACCAGGAGTTGTTGCATCTCCCCAAGGTTCACTCGGAACATCATCCAATCTTAATATCATGCGAGGGGAATATTGGTAGTAGGACGAGCCGTTCGTTTCGCTTTGAAGCAGCATGGTTCCACCACCCTACTGCCTACCACTCCTAAAAAATATTTGGGAGACAAAGAGCGACATACTTTCCTCTATAGAGAAAGTCCCGTGCGTGCTTGTTCCATGGAATAGAGAAAAGTTTGGTAATATTTTTCACAAGAAAATAGTGCTTCTTGCAAGAATTAATGGGATTCAAAAATTCGTAGCACAAGGGCCAAATATGAACCTTAGGAATTTGAAGACCCAACTAGTTGCGGAGTACAATGATGTTTTGCAATAGGAAGAAACTTTTTGGTTCCAAAAATTCCGTGTGAAGTGGATCCGTGATGAGGATAGGACTACTGAATTTTTCCACCGCTCCACGATGGTTCGACGCAAGCGCAACATGATTAAAAGCCTCAAAATTGGTGATGTGTGGACGAGTGACGAGCAGATTTTGAGGACGCACGCGCATGGTTATTTTCTCAAGCCTATTCTCGGGATGTGCTGGGGAGATACGGGGTCGCAGCTCGGTTTTTCAGTGTACCAATCCTCTCTCTCTCTCTCTACGGATCAGCAAGACATGTTTGGGCGTCATATGGAGCTAAGCAAAGTCAGGGAAGTGATCTTTTTTATGCATCCCTTCTATGTACCCGGGCCTGACGGGTTACAAGTTATCTTCTATCAACGCGGTTGAGATTGGATCCATGAGTCGCTCTTTGAGTTTGCGCGCAAGGTTTTTGTGGAGAAGAGGTTCGACCCTAAAAATTTTTAAGCTTTCTTTTGCCTTATTCCAAAAATCCCTAGTCTGGATAATATCACGCAGTTTAGGCCAATCTCTCCTTGTAACGTACTATACAAGTTTGTCACAAAGTGCCTTACTTCGTGTCTTCAAAGTATTATGCCCGAGATTATTAGCCCGACGCAATCCAGCTTTATTAAGGGAAGGAGTACACAAGACAATATTTTCTTACTCCAAGAAGTGTTACATTCGGTTCGCAGCAAGAAACGCAATAAAATTGGATGCATGATTATGAAACTCGACTTGGAGAAGGTGTATGACAAGATTGATTGGGGATTTCTTGAAGAGACTCTTCCCGAGTTCAAGTTTCCACTAGATATGATTGAGCTAATTATGTTTTGCGTCCGAAACGCCGCTACAAGGGTGTTATGGAATGCTCTCCTCTCAAACCATTTGCGTACACATGCGGCCTCCTTCAGGGAGACCCACGCCCTACCTCTTTGTCCTTTGTGTGGAGCGTTTGGCGTATCGGGTTAAAGAGGAAGTGGACCACAAAAAATGGCAATCGTTGGTTCCTTGGCGTGGGGGCCTAGCTTATCACATCTCTTTTTCCCCGACGATTTAGTCCTTATGGGGCGTGCGACAAAGAGAATGGTTAGGGCTATAAAAAGAGTGCTTGATAACTTTTGTGGGTCATCGGGTTTGAAGTTGAGTTGTAACAAATCTAAGGTCTTCTTTTCCAAGAGTGAGGGAGCGGGACTTAAGAGGCGAATTAGTGAGATCCTCGGCTTCGGGCAAACTCAAAATTTGGGGAAGTACTTAGGAGTGTCGCTCATACATGGCCGAACTACGCGAGCGGACTTTGCAGGGGTTCTAGATCGCGTGATGAAGAGATTCACGTCTTGTAAGGGGAAGCTCCTTACTCTTGCGGGACGTGCTACTCTTATTCAATCCGTCTCCTCGGCGCTACCGGTTTACAACATGCAATCCTTGTGGCTCCCGTAAAACGTGTGCATGCAATTGGATCGTCTTAACCGTGACTTTCTTTGGTCCTCCAATGTCACAAAATGGAAGGTTCAGCTTGTTAGTTGGCCGCAAGTAACGTCGCCAAAAACACTTGGTGGATTGGGAATACGTTTGACTCGTGTAAGCAACGAGGCGCTTCTCTCCAAGCTTGCATGGAGAATTATGCACGACAAAAAATCCGTTTAGAAGGAGCTCATCGAGGTAAGGTATTTGAAGAAGAGGCGCATCACGGAGTGCATGGTTAAACCATCTGATAGCGCGTGTTGGAAAGGAATTATTCGATGAGTAGGGTTGATGGTTTTGTTTCTTCGGTGGAAAGTTGGGGATGGAAGGAAAATCTTTTTTGGTAACGATAATTGGCTAGGCGACAAGAGGCTTTGCGACGAAGGTTGTACAGTTGTCCCCACTGAAGCTAAACTCACCTTGCGACAAGTTATGGATGACGATGGGATGTGGAACTTGGAGGATCTCGGCTCGAGTATACCGCCAGCGATCAAGGCCGAGATTTTGAATAGGCATATTGAGCTTAGGGAGGTGGCCAATTATATCATGTGGAGCGAAACATCAAACGATAATTTTTTCTTGCTAATCCGCCTATAATTCTTATATTGAATATTATTCGGAAGACTACCAAGCGACCTCGGATGTTACGTGGGTATAAAGGCTTGATTTGAGTAACAAATTGGTCTATTTCTTGTGGCTTGCGACGCAAGAAAGGCTTGCTACTAACGCATTAAGGCGCAAAAGGGGAATATCGACGTCATAAATTTGTCATGTTTGTTTGGAGCACGAGGAAACAGCACTTCACCTCCTTAGGACTTGTTGCATGGCACGTAAAATTTGGGAGGAGTTACTTGAGCCGAGCTGCATGGTTTTTTTGATGATATTTCGGATATAGGGTGGCTTAAAAAGGTGTTGTTACATAAGAAATTGGCGAGCAAATTCTCGGGCAAGGAAGATTGGAAATATGCGTGCAAGTCAAGCCTTTGGACGATTTGGAAGAATCGAAACTCGAAGGTATTTCTGAACAAGATGGAGAGTGTGAGAGCTTGCGAATTCCAAATCAAGCTATTGAGCTACGATCTCAAACAAGGAAGGTGACGCAAGGGTAGGTCGGCCGAGGACCTTAGGTGGGAAAAACCGATGAATGGATGGGTTAAAATTGAACACGGATGGAGGCGTTGTTCATGAACAAAATCGAGGACATGCGACTGGTTTATTGCGGGACGAGAAGGGCAGTTGGTTGTGGGGCTATAAATCCGAGCTTGTTTCACGACTGTTGATGAGGCTGAGTTGGAAACACTGAAAATAGGACTTACATTTGCATGGGAGAGAAGGTATCCGCGCAATATGGTCGAGACGGATTCACGCACGGCCTTCACGCGTCTTAGTGAAAAGAATCACGGGAACCACGAGGAAACTCCTTTGGAAAGGGACTGTCGAGAACTATTGAAGAGGCCATGGGAAGCAAAGCTACAATGGATCCCGCGAGGAAAGAATAAAGTCGCGGATGGACTAGGAAAGATTAAGTTAGTTGTTGGGCAACGGGAGATCTTTTAGGATACCCCGCCCCCTCTTATTCATAGCTTGTATTTAGCGGACTCGGTCTAACGACCTTTTAGTTTATTCACTTTTCACCCAAAAAAATCATGTTATTGAGTATTTCAAACTTTTGATTATTGTATTCCTTAATTAAGAGGGGCAAATAAGAGACACTCTAAAATTTGATTTGGCAGTAGCAATTATTGTTTTGGCATTATTAATACCAGCGTTTTGTAAGGTCTCGATTTATGAAATAAAACCTCACTTATAATTCATGAAGATTCCTGGCAAGATTATAGAAAAACAATCAATGCACAAAAGATTTGTTGGCTTAATCCCTTAAATACAGAATTTATTGGCACAAAAATGGATAATGACAGGGTTTAGACATAGCAAATCCATCAAATGCAGTCTTTATTATAAAATCTCAATTTTAACCCTTCAAAGATTCTTTGTAAGATTCTAGGAGAGCAATCAACTCACAATTAGTAGTCCATATGCACTGATTCTGTGGACTGAGTTCCATTCCTATGTCTAATATGTAGACAGGTTAGACGTCGTATTTTGCTTTTCAATTCTGTCAAAAGTGTTGTAAAGTCTATTCATTACAACAAGTCCTTTATAGAGAACAATTGCTTCATTTCTTTCACATGCAATGTTGTGACTTACAATATACTTACATGTATGTGTTTATAATTGCAGATCATGATGCTCCATTGGAAACTACTGATCAGACTCGGGCTTCTTGGCTTAATAGTATGTTTTATGAATTGATAACACATATGGATTATTCCATCAAACCTCTCAACTATGGCCACTTTATGGGTTTAGGGTCAGATCTTTGTTTTTATACGAGTGAGGTCTAAACTTTGTTTCTACCTACTTTTCTAAAATTCTGTAGAGTTTTGTAGAGTAATGTAGAATGTACCAGAATGGGGCGACGTCACTAAGGCGCCTTAGGAGTTTTAGGGGGGGAAATTAAAACTACTCATTTATTGTGTCCTAATTACAGTTTTCGTCCTTTATTGTGTCCTTGTTTTTTTTTTGCCCTTTATTGCGTATTTCGTTTTGATTTTGGTCCTACGAAAGAAAACTGAGTCGAAAATGTCACATTGGAGCACTTATCGGCCAAAATTCAATTTTTTTTAATTCCCACATGCAAATTAACATGTGAAAATGCCGGTTATAATTTTTTCCATTTTTTTATTTAATTTCTGATTCATCCGACCCGATTTGATCGGGTTGTCCGGATCGTACGAGTCAGAATTTAAAATAAAAAAAAATTGGCATACCAACGTGCGAATTTGCTTGTGGAAAATTCCAAAAAACTGAATTTAGTGCGGCACATGCTCCTATGTAACATTTTCGGCTGAGATTTCATCTGGAGGATCAAAATTGTAATGAAATACACAATAAAGGACCAAAAAAACAAGGACGCAATAAAGGATAAAAGCTGTAACTAGGACAAAATAAATGACCAATTTTAATTTTTTTTTTCCGGAGTTTTAGAGAGTTAGGCACAACATTTGGATCAAAATGATCCTCGCCATCCATTGAGCCAGTTTGTAACTATAAATAGGCACTTATACTTTTCAAAAATAACAAGAAGCAACTTTCCAAATAAAGTCTTCTTATCTTTTGTTTCTAGAAACTTGAGTAGTATCTTCACCACTTGATTTATTGCTAAGACCCAAGATGGTTTAGATGTTCCTCAACCTATAGACAATCAAGTTCTTCAATCTTAAGATGGTTTAGGTGTTCCTCAACCATTAAAAAATCAAGTTTTTCAACCCTTTCTTGAGGAAGAGAAAGGTAAATCAGTTCAACATGGGTATAATAACGAAAACATTAAAGTGAACAGACATATGACATAAAACGAGGTCAATGTTACCCATTTGTATCGGGCGTCGTGCTTGGGTGAATTAGTTCCTTAAAGCTAAGGATTTCGCTCCCATGTGAGAAACCAGAGTAACACACAATGGTCACTGAAATAAAACTTACGGGCATCAGAGCAATTGTGGCAGACATATTTCTCAATGGTGGAATACAAAATTCTTGGATTGCTTGCAGAAACGTAAAGCAAGTTCACTTTCAATGCCAGAAGTTTTAAAATTTCTTTCAAAATGGGGAAAACTTCTGGAATATTACGATACAGTTTCTAAAAAAATCAAGGAATACCTAAGCCACACAAACACATCACGGCCTTTGCTATGATTGTATGTGGATTTGTAATTTTAAAGTTTTACGTGATGAGTTGTGTAATTATAAATTTTAGTATTGTTTATGGTTATTATGTCGCGTTTTCTCATTATTCATCGTTAATACAAATTGTGTATGAATGGCTTTCAAGTTCTCGATTAAAAAATGATAAGGCGCGACGGGGACTTTCTTCAATGGCATGTGCATTGTTCTCGAGGTAATCACATGCATGCGGGGCTCATTAAGTTAAGCTTAGCTTTTGTGAATCGGTATAAGAGTAAAGCTTGTGATACTTCATTTAAACTTTATCTTTTGATGAGCATATTAAACTAGATTAATTTTCACAAGTTGTATTCTAGCCATTAGAAAAAATGTAGTATGAGAAGTAATTACTTGATGGCATGATCCATGGAATAATTGATGTAATACTTAATGAGATACTTTATGGTACCTTTATATCATCATTTTGGAACGTCTTATGGGGGTATTGTGTTATTCAACAATCGAAATGAGAACTTGTCAAATTGTTTGGATTCTTTGGCATAGCACACTATGGGACATGTGTTGTGTCTTAACCATAGATTAAGATCTAGTTTCTAATATGGAAATAGTTTGTGAACTGCATTTAGCATTTGGTTTTTGTTTCGCTGAGCTAAAAATAGGAACTTGTGAAATTTATAAATGTTGAGCATGTTTAAGGAACTATTGAGAAATTAACTCTAAATTTTGTATGCAGTTCAAGTTCTGGTGATGGAAACTATAACGGATCCATCGCCCTAGGGTCGGATAGTTTGAACCTGAGCAGCAATGCTTCAATGGTTGGTCGTTACTGGGGTTGGGCATCGGTTACGGTTCATTTGTTCCTTGCTATCATACTAATATGGTGACGGCATTATTAGGCTTCTATTGACACTCAATGATGCTGGCAACGGTAGAATCATGCAATTGAGCTACATAATCCAAGAGGGACATGGTTGGAGTGTTTAAAAGCAAAATAACTTTATTTAAACAACAAATGTCAAATTGGAAAATGGAGATAGTGAATGGAAGTATATGTCAACTGGAATATAAAGGGGTTTGATGATGTTAGCATTGGCTTGTAGTTGGTACTTGTTTAGACTTCATAATGCTTACACTTTTGTCGCCTATTAGTTTAGATGTTTCTTTAATTATCCCTTAGTTATCCTATGTTAGATGCAACTGATAATTATTTAAGGGGTAAAAGCACCAAACCCCCTGAATTATAACGACTTTTGGGCAGCACCCCTAAACTTTGTAAATAAGCACTTTGTCTTCTAACCTTCGCCAACCTGTTTGATTTGCCCCGTGGCAATTTTCCAACCAAAAGATCGCCGAAAAAATTTATTTTTTTTTTCAAAATCTTCTCCTCGTCAGCACAGTTTTAACGGTATTGCAAAATTCAAAGCCATTACACGAGAAATTTAATTTTAATTTGTCAAATTTTTGGAAAATGTGATGAACACCTTCAAGTGCTCTTCATTTTTTTTTTTAAAAAAATTTGACGAATTAAAACTAAATTTTCTGTGTAATGACTTTGAATTTTGCGATACTATCACCACTACCGGAACCGTCTCGACGAGTATAAAAGTCGATTAAAATAAAAAAAAAAGATTTCTACAAAAAGAATTCGGCAATCCGCGGCAGCGTAGTGACAGGTTGCAGGAATTTTTTGCCAATTCTTAGTGTAGGACTCAATGTTCTACTCGTCGAAATGGTTCCGGTAGTGGCGACGGTATCACAAAATTCAAAGACATTATACGGAAAATTTAGTTTTAATTAGTTGAATTTCTGGAAAATGTGATGAACACCTTCAAGTGTTCTTCATATTTTTTTGCAAATTAGACGAATTAAAACTAGTTTTCCCTTGTAATGGGTTTGAATTTTGAGATATTGTCATCACTATCGGAACCGTCTCGATGAGAAGAAGATTATAAAAAAAAAATATTGGTGATTTTTTGGTTGAAAAATTGTCATGGGGTAAATCGAACAGGTTGGCGAAGGTTAGGGGCAGAGTGCTTATTTACAAAGTTTAGGGGTGGTGCCCAAAAGTCGTTATAGTTGAGGGGGATTGGTGTTTTTATCCCATTATTTAATTTCCTTTCTTACTTGTATCTAGTATATACGTCCTACAAACTTATGTGGGGTTAAGATGTACTTATACTCTTATAGTTATCTTTACATCGTGAAAGTTGAATGTAATTAAAAAAACTAGCACCCATAAAAAATTTAGAAGATTATTACATTTGGAATTTCTCAATGCCGCAATGGATATGATTGATTCTCGTGTTGAGACTGTTATGCTTGAGATTTGAGAAGCGGAGTTTGAACGAGTTTTTTTGGACGACAATGGGAAAGCCGTTATTGTCTCCCTTTCTCCTCAATCTAGAGCTTCACTTGTCGTTCAGAAAGATGTCTTTTTTAGTGTAATTTTTAATGGTATCGGAGTTGACAATTTTGTTCTACGTTTTTGGGGAATGTCTTTTGTTGATTAGATGGTTAAAAAATGATTATCAGGTATTTGGAAATCACAACGTTGTTCAAGTCCTTGGGAGTGAAATCCATATTTGATACTAGCTGTAGGGGTGTTATGGGCCGGGGTCCCGCCGGGACGGGACCCCGGCCCATCGGGATCTTCCGGGACGGGAGCTGCTGAACAGCTCCCGTCCCTCCCGCCGGGAACGCTGTTCCCGGCGGAACGGGACTCCCGCCGGGACGGGAGGGATCCCGTGATCCCGTCGGACAGTTTACAGGTATTTTTTTTTGTGAATAGTTTGCACTTCATTTGATTGTATTTGCTTGCTAGCTGTGATTTTTTCTTTTTCTTTCTGTTACAGCTAAAATATTGCCGGTGGTGAAGAATCAGCACTTGTTGCTTTGCACGCTTCTTATATGCAATGCAGCTGCCATGGAGGTTTCACTTTTACATATATAGTTTTTTAATGAATTCGTGTGTGTGCTACTTCGTTTGAGTTGTTGTTTAATTATTAGTATTATTTTTGGCTTGCTTTTGTAGACCTCTTTTCCAGCCCCTCTTTTCTTTTTTGAAGACAAAAGCTACATTGTCTCCCACTAAATATACTCATCCCTAGAATAAATATTTAAATAATGTTTACTTATGTGAGTTTGAATAAAATAATAAATTGTGGGAGTGTGTGTACTGAGAGAGTTTAAGAAGAAAAAAATGAGAGTTTAAGAAGAAAAAAAATGAAGTGTGTGTACTGTGTAGTGTGTGCGTGTGAGAGAGAGTTGAAGAAAAAAATGAAGTGTGTGTGGTTGTGTGATGTGTGTGACTCGGGATCGTGCTGTGTGTGACTCTGGTGAACTCGACGGTGAACTCCACGCCAGACTTCACGGTATCGTTGAAGCCCTTCACTGAACCTTTCTTCAAACCACCTTCCGCCATTGTTGATGCTTAAACGCTAAGAGTATAAGAAAACAAAATTGGAGGTTTTACTCCCGGGATCCCGCGGGAGGTAACGGGATCCGATTTGGATCCCGTTACCTCCCGGCGGGAGTCAAATCGGGAGCAAATTCCCGGTTTGACCGGGAGGGAACTGATCGGGTTTTCCCCGGCTCGGGGAAAACCCGCCGGGTCGGGTCGAATTCCAAGATCCCGACCCGGCCCAAACACCCCTAACTAGCTGCAGCCGAGATCTAACGCTTATAGAGTCATGTATAAGTTTATTGCACGTTATAAGCTAAGCAATTCGACTGATGATGGGAAATCAAAGTTACATCTTCTTGTGGTTTCATCTGCGTGTCCAGTATGAAACTCCTCTAGTTATTAATAGTTAGTATCACATATGTCAAACCCATGTTGAGTGCGCAGGTCTAAACCACTTGCTATATCGTCTACATAATGAAAAAACGGCATATTTACTGAAGTTTTCTACTCATGATTTTGTATACTCCATTTTCTCTATAGTCTCCTAGCTTATACACTCTTCAGGTGTACGCGGTGCATGTTCGATATGATATGTCGAAAAAATTCTAGGGAACTGGTGACAAGATGCTTAAACGATGGAGGTCAAATCAAGCTTAAGCGAGCAAGCCTGGACATTTGAGAAAATAATTAATCAACTTGTTGGAAACAACATATTCTGAAAGTTTAAGTTTAATGGGCAATGTTGGCCTTCTTTTAGGGTATTTCTGCCTAATACTAACTAAAATTTGGAATCCCATTCAAGTTACAATACATTTTACTACAACAAATGTGATCACATAACTTTTGTGCATCATGCGTACTTTTTCACGCTCGAAAGCTGCATCCTGGAGAGGGGGGGTGGGGTTGTATTCCATACATTATCTTCCAGCCTCTACGATAATCCTTGAGTGAAGAGTCTATACGACGAGTGACTTGGTGAGCCTGGTTCAGAGAAGGCGAAGAGACATATACCATCATGTTGTGGAAAGCATTTTCTCACAGTTGAGGAACTAGTAAGAGAAGTGTATTTATTGTCGGGAAAAAATCACTTTTGGTCCCTTATTGTGGCATAGTTACGATTTTAATCTCATAATGTGGCATTGTCCACATTTAGTCCCTTATTGTGGTTTTTTATACAATTTTGGTCCCACGGTCAGTTTTTTGCCCATAAGTTATTTTTATTAGCAAAACACACCCCCATATGTTAATTATAATTACTCAAAGCCTATGTGTGTTATATATTCTCCTAAAATTATATTTTCACTTACAAAAAGCTAAATTAAAAAAAATCTCTAAGTTACAATGTAAAATTATTTTTTTAATAAATTTTATTATTATAAATATAAATAAATTTTTAAAAAAGAAAAAAAAAAACCCAATTATAATAAAATAATAAGCAAAAACAATTATCTCTCCCCACCCAGCCCCCACCACCACCGCCGCCACCCCAATTTTTTTCCCTCCCTTTTTTCATATTTTTCTGTCCAATTTAAAAGTTTTCACTAAAAAAATAGAATTATTTATCACATGTCAAAAAAAAACCTAATTATAATAACATAATTCAAAGTAATTTTTTAAGAAAAACCTACTCCCTCCCCATCCATTTTTTTTGTTCATTTTTCAGTCATAATTATAGTTTTTCACAAAAAAAAAAAGATTTATTTCATGTTAAGAACCTTCACCACCCCCCCCCCCCCCCCTCTGGCCCCTCCTTTCCCCCACCACCGCCCAATTGTTTTTTTTAACGTTTTTTCCCTCCCAACATATCCATAAAATATCCAAATTAAGGTCCTCTGACACCGATTATTTCGTCGGTAATTAAGCTTCAAAGTGATGTGTGAGGAGGTGTTTGGTCACCAAGGATTGGGAAAACTTGTCGACTTCTTTGTTCTCTCTTTGTTTTTATTTTTTTTCTGTTAGCACTTCAAAAAAATTAGAATAATAAATAATTAAATAAACTGAGTTACTTAAAACAGGGCAAATATATATTTGAATTTTTCAAAATTTTCTTTTTTTAAGTGAAAAATCATTATTTTTGACCTAAAAGTGAATGAAGAAAAGAAGAAAAAAACTGGGTGGTGGCGGGTGGTGGTGGGGTTGGGTGTGGGTGTGGAGGAGAGGGTATTTATTATTATTTTATTATATTGGAATTGGGTCTTTTTTCTTTTAAATTTTAAATATAAATATTTATAATAATTAAATTTTATTAAAAAATCTAATTTTACATTGTAACCTAGGGGATTTTTTTATTTTCAGTTGTTTTTTTGGTAGAAATATAATTTTAGGAGAATACATAACACACGGGTTTTTTATTAATTAGAAATAACTTGTGGCGGTATTTTTTGCTAATAAAAATAACTTGTGGGGCAAAAAAACGCCTATGGGATCAAAATTATACAAAGAGCCATAATAATGGACTAAATGTGGACAATGCCACATTATGGGACTAAAATCGTAACTATGCCACAATAAGGGACCAAAAATGATTTTTTACCGTTATTGTCTGATATATTCAATAATTTATAATGAAGTTGTACGAATCTCTATCCAAGTAAAAAGACAATTCATTTTCTTAATGTATTTGACATTGTGTTTATATATAAAAATTGAGTCAATTTTGGTAGTCAGGTCACATTCTCTTTTTTTAGTTCAATTTATTGGCAGAACTTGTTACGTATGTCGGTAACTTGTTCAATGTTGTACACATATACTCCGAATGTTGATGAAAGGAAGATCTAATCCAGCTCCATATGAACTCATAAACATGTGGATGAATGTACTTAGCGGGTATTATTATTTTTTGGGGGCGGACTTGATTTTTTATTAAGCATTCGATGAATGGGATGCGATAGAAAAGATTTGCTGCAAGGGCCGTATTTGAGCTTTCTACGCACTATTGTCGTCTTACTTGCACTATGTTTTGCGCGATTCATGCTCTAATACTCCTGCATTCTACCTATACACTTGTGTAGATGAACTATTTTGAATTCTTTCGAGTCTTGTTCAAGTTGATAAAAGTATCAAACTACGTTCCAAATGATGATGGATCACATTAACAGAAAATTCAATTTGGTCGGATCATAATTATATAAGACAATCAGAACTCTGGATAAGAGAATTAGGGTAACAAAATCTACGTAAAGAGAGATCAACTACTATCAAAGTAGACTAGTTCTTTTTCTATTCTTCTTTGCTCTCGAGCTTCCTAAGTAAAATCATTTAAAAACAAAAAACAAATATACTCTATTGAGTTGACGAACACCGGCAATTCTGTCATCGCCACCAAAACTACAAAAACCTCCTAAGCAAGGTGAGGTCTAAATTTTATGGTTCTCAAATCTTTGTTTTAAGACCAAGTGAGGTCTAAACTTTGCTAGTCTGTGCGAATTGCCTCATGTTCCACTTTCGGCAATTTTTTGACCAAAAATCGTGGAAATAATTATTTTAAGTTTGACTAGAATCTTCCTCTCTTTGAGACAGTTCCAATGGTGGTGACGGTGTTACAAAAATCAAGGTCAATACACAAAAAATTTAATTTAAGTGTATTGAACTTAAATTAAAATTTATGTGTTATAACTTTGAGGTTTGCAACATTGGAATCGTCTCGGCGAGAGAAAGATTCTAGTCAAACTTTAAATAAATTTTTTGCCCTTTTTTGGTTGAAAAATCATTGAAAATAAAAAATGAAGCAATTCACCTAGACTACCAAAGTTTAGATCTCACTTGGTGATAACTGTTTGTATATAGTAACTTGCCGCTACAAATCAAGCACTTTATTGGGATTTGAGGCCTCATTGAACCCTACACATTATTTATTTAAACATCAATATTCCTTAAAATGATGTAAAAAATCACTGCTATTAATTATTGTCGATTAACCGGATAAAAAAGTGCACAAAGAAAGAAACATAAAGAAAATGACCAAGAAAATAAGATACAAAACTAGTGACCAGTGATTAGAGTGGCTACTTTTATTAATAAATTCCATGACAACGATATCTTACGAGATGACTGATTAGCATTCATCAAGCCAACCACATAGGACTACATACGGACAGAACATAAACCATTAAATTTATATCCTCCACCTAAATTCTACACAAAAATTCAAAAGAAAAGAACTATGAACATTATAACATGGCCATGAACCATGACCACAGCCCACGATCGATGAGGACTAATTGCATAAGCATCACATAATATAACAAGCTTGAGGATTTTCTTCACTAAAGTAACTATCATCAAATCTAGCCACATGCGATTGATCACTTGCAGGGACATAGCCATGGCCATAACCATACCCATAATGACCATTATAATTTGGTGGTGGTGCCCCAACATGACCTTCATAGTATGTCCCGTAGTGGGGTTGAACCGAATAAACCGACGGGAACCCAGCAACCGGTGGAACCGATTCGCTCTTTTTCAACGATTCGAAGTTAGTCACTTTTAGCTTGTGAGACTTGTTCGGGTTCTCGATCACAACGACCTTGGGCTTTCCAGGATTTTTGGGCGGTTCGTCTCCGGTAGTTTTGGGCTTTACGGGTTGTTTAGGTTGTTCGATTCCAATCACTTTGGGCCTTTCGCGTTGTTTCGGTTGTTCCGGCTCAACCACCTTAGGTTTTGTAGGCTTTTCGGACTCTTTAGACTCTTTATTTGGTTTAGAGTCGGAATCTTCAATTTCAATATCCTTGATGACTTTGCGTCCTTTACTGTATAGTTTGTCACGAATTCTTTCCGGGCTGCAACATATAACGGAGATCGTGACAGTGTTTGCTTTCTCATCGTATGTTTGATTTCTAATTTCTACAATCACAAAAACCCAATCATATTCAAAACAAAAAAAAAAATCCAAAGTTCATTGCGTGATACCGAAATTTATAATTTAATTATTTGCTCTACTAATCTAACAAAAAGAGTTCGCAAAAGCATGTACCAAAAATCATTTTTTCCTACATCTTAATTTTATGTTAATTCATAACTTATATGCAATTGATCATGCTCAATTTCAACAAAAGTGATTAGTTAAGGTTTATAGGAATCTTACGGGGGATTTTGCAGATAATTTTCTTGATTTCCTTGTAGCAGCAAGGACACTGGAGGTCAACCTTGAGTACCATAACCGTTTCCTGTTCCATCAAAACTAATTTCTTGAACAAGATAATAAATTTACTAATGGTTGCTTAATTATTCGTGACACTATAGTATGGAATTACATATATCATAAAATGATGGTGATATATAATTGCATTTGCATTGAGAAAAATAAATAAGGAGAGGAGTCGGGAACGCTTACCTTCTCCTCCATGTTGATGCAGCAGAGAGAGAGAGAGAGAGAGGTGTAGTTAAGTACTAGCTAGGTAATGAGGATATAAGACTGGTTGTTATAAATATTTTAGAATACATGAATTAAATAAGAGTATTGATCACTTTGGATTCCAACAGCACCTTATTTATTATATATATACGTTACAAAGAAAACTTGCATATAAAAGGCATCTAATAAAACCATCTTTTTGAGTCTACATATATATTTGCACGTGCTGACTTTGTCAAACACAACTCACCTTCGATTATTCTTACTAGTTTCGCTTCAATCATACACAATAAAAACAACCAAATGTTAATTAGTTTAGGTACAGATTTAAATAAATTAAAGGATTTCTGGTCAAATGCAGTTGCGTAGCATACACGGTACACCCCACATGGGCATGTCATTGACTACAAAAGTAAACCTTAATTTATAGAAATCTTTACGCATTGCCAATCTGTTAATTTGATTTAGTTGTTACACTTCTTAGTGCCGGAATTATAAATATGTAAACTTCGTTGTAAACATTCACTAACATGGCGCACTATTTATGTGACTAAAAAGACTACATTTTAAAATAAAATGATCTTAGGAATTTCTTGCCTTTTCCCCGTAAATTTACTAGGAAAATAATCACGGTTGTAGAAGTTGGGTATTGTTCTTGTGAATCAATCACGCGAGTGCCGCCATCAGTTAGATGACAACATTATTAACGACAAAAATAGATGCACAAAACTTTGCTTAAAGAACTTAGAAAAATAAAATTGAACTAATGATTCTTAGGCTCTGTTTTCCACCAATAAAATTTGAGGCGGTCAATTCACTCATAAGTATCTGTTTGTCCCTATTTAAACATTAAACATGAGACTTCAACCTACGAGAATTTCTTCTCGTAGCACGACTTTACTAAATTTAATCTTTTTTTTAACATGACAAAATTTGATCTTGTAAGTCATGAACAAATAAGTGAGCATATATCCATCAAAAAAATTAAAAAAATTAGCATATGATCTCTTGTTGATTTTCTATATTTCTCTATTGGAGAGTGGCCACCACCTTTGCTAAGTTATAAACAGTATGAACTATCTTTCAATGTTCTTGATCGCATTATTATCAATGTCTAAGCATTGAATCCTAACATTGTCATTTTTACTATGCTCGAGCATATCGGTTCAGCCTCTCACAGATGTATTTATTGCCCTAGAAGCCCTCCTTGGTAGATAGCATCCTTAGTATGGGACAAAATTGGCTTTTAAGGGGTTGTTTGTAAGAGCTTATAGAAGCTAGCTCCTTCTTCCAAGTGTTTACTTAAAGTCATTTAAAGCTCCTTTTGACTTAAATTAATGAGCGTTTGCAAACCTTCTTTAGAAAGCTGGTTAAAACAATTTAAATTGATTTTGTAGTGTTTGCAATAATAAGTGAGAAGCAGTTTTATAATGCAATAAGACTTCAATACCCTTATTTTTCAAGCATACAAATAATTAACATGCACATAATTTAGACCAGTATACGTTCTGAAAGTGCGAGCATTCTGGCAATGTTAGAATAACATTGAGATTTCAATGTTAGAGTAACGTTGGTTAACAGAATCTTTTCTACAATCTAGTTTTAATATCTTAATTATTATTTTGCCTTATTCACTTAAGTAACTTAGTTCCACAGTTATGATTGTCTTTGATTATTATTCAGGAAACAAACTTACCATAGGTTGATCGTTCAAAGTTTCCATTATGGGAAGTTTCCTTAATTAAGTTAACCGCTCAACTTAAAAGGAAAGAAGTGTTCAAGTGCAACTAGGAAACATCCAAGAGGAGTTTTGATTTGAAGAAGGAGACTTCCTTGGTTAGTTTACTAATGAAGGAACTTTTATTCAAGAAGGACTGCGAGAACTTGGTAGCGGAGTTCAACAAGAAAACTAGAAGAATTACCAACCGTGTACAATACACCTTGAAGTCCAAGTCAAGAACCTATATATATAGGTGTAAAATACATCAAGACACACACGAGACAAGAGCTAATCAATCTGAGAGATTTATTTACAAGTTGTTGAGTGTTGTCTTGCTTTTGCAAAGTTTGTGAGTTGTTAGATTAGTTCTAGGTTTAGAATTAAGAAAGCAATTCTTGTGTGCTTTGTTGAGTTCGAGCAATTCAAGAGTAAGGAACTTGAGAGTTGTGAGAAACACCTTTGTTAAAACCTTCGTGGTTATTTTGCCTACGGCTCGAAAGTTAATATTAATATATTCACTTCTTAAATTATGTGTTTGTTTATTTGCATTGCACAAATATTCAGGATCGTTGTTAAAGTAACATTGTTAAGTTAACAACGTACAAGTATCAACCTGATCCACAATTTCACGTTCTAAAAAATATAACAATAAACCGTTTGATATGATTCAATCAATATTTATGATTATTACATCAAAATGCTACAATTATTTGTATAATTACACTCAAGTATTCTATATTCTAAAAAAATCAGCGTTATTAAGAGATGCTATTTTTTTTAATATTTTATATGTTTTTTTTTTTATCAGCTTAATATTTTATATGTTGTGGTTAAGTAAATTGAGGTCCAAGATAATATTTTACTTTTTTATTATTTGAAAGTATTGTTTAATATTTTTTTATTTACATTATTTTTCAAAGATTAGAGATATCTTGTTTCATAATTCTAGAGATATAAATGGATATTTGGAGGGGATTAGGAGAGAGAAACGTTTAAAAAGTAATAATAATTAAAAGCTCTTTATAGAAGCACCATTTAGCCAGCTTTTGGGCTTGTGCTTTTTTTGACTTATTTTAAGATAAGGAGAAGCATATGTTCAATTTTCAAACACTAATTTGTGGCTTCTCTATAGAAAAAAAGCCCATAAACTGCTTTTAAATGTCATTGCAAACACTCCCTGAGTTTAACGAGCACCAACGACAAAGCCTAATTGACTCACTCGGCTTGTTTGTTTATTCTTTCACCAACTAAATGTTATGAGCATACAAGATCGAGATTGTCTTCCTCGTAATCATGCCCTACTCTTGTATTAGTTGTATATATAGGGAACTATTTCTTAGTAAGAAGAGCAAGATTTCTTATAATTTTCATATGCACGACTTAAAACTATCAAGTTTTGATATCAAAAGCTTCACAATATCGAAGTTTCGTATAGTTCACTCACTGTTGGAATATTTAAGTAAAAAGCTTCACAATATCAAAGTTTCGTATATTTCACCAACTGTCAGAATATTTACGTAATAGGGCTCGACGCTTAAATGAGTTAAATTAATTTAGGTTGTCCTTCAATATGTAGAAATTAAGTCATCTAAAACTCAAACAGTTAAAAACCAACAAACTTAAGAAATAAATATTTAACATAGGAAGGGGCTTCACTTTTTTAATTGAAATATAATCATATTATGAAATGTAAAAACTAAAACCCTTTCTTAGTTTTTACTCTCGTCTTTTGAAATAACAGAATTAACAATAAACGTGGGCTGGGAATTATTAAGCCCACATTCAAACCCATATAAAATAAAGCCCCTTGTCATTATTTAGTCCTTACAGTGCGCTCCAAACATAGATCCCATACCGACAACATATCAACTTTTATTACTCTTTATAATGAATATTAACTGAAGATTGGTTGTGTTCGTAAAAAGGAGAGATGGTTGGCATCTCCCCCGACAGGGACGGGAACAGCCTTCGGGCTTTTCTTGTTACCATACACATCCGGTTAAGGCCTTCCACTTCGGTGGATCTTATAACCCAATTTTTTTTTCTTTCTTTTTTCCAATTTATTGATATTTTTTTATCAAAATACTCTGCACCAAGTAACTATTCAATTGTGGGGGGCTGGAGGGGGAATTTAAATGGTAATGAATGTTTATGAATTGTTTGAATTTTCTTTTCTTACAGGATTCAGTGACATTAGCGAAGCTGAGAGGAAAGAACCATAGTGTTTTTGAATTATGATACAATATCTATATACATATATATGTATAAGGGATACAAAGCTTCCATGCACATGTCATGTTCTCTTTATGTTTCATTTTAACTTCTGTTGCCCTCTCTTTCCTAACATGTGAAAATCGGACACGAGCTTTGTGAATTCTCATCTATCTTGTGTGGGAATAGAGAGAGGATCATGGCAAGAGATGAAGTATTTTTTTTTAGTTGAATGATGGTATTTAATGAGCAATCCGGGGTGTAAATGAACTTGTATGCGTGTTCTGTGGCTTTATTCTATGTAACATCTGTTTTTAGTTGTATGTTACGAATTTCCTGGTATTTTGTTGCATCGAACTTTTATAGCTTCACGGGGAAGGTAATGATGCTTCGTTTTGTTCTTTCTCTCAGTGACCGGGAGACTGGAAGGTTCTGATCAATTGCTCAATCTTGTTCTTGATGAGGCAACTAGTTTGTTTTCTATCAGTTGATATCTATACTGACAACATTCATTTTGATTGAATTCCAGCCCTGTACCGCTATGTCAAAACCAGATGGCTAGGCATCGTCTATAGTTGTTTCATGTTTGTTGTTCAGTTTATCAATCCATACAGATTCATTATTGCAAGTCCTTAATAAGGGAGCAATTGCTTTATTACTGCAAGTCCTTAATAGAGAGCAGATCCTTAATTGATCTTCATATGCAAAGTTGTCAATTTGCAATGCCACCTGAATGTGTTTATAATTGCAGATCGTGATGATCCACTGAAAACTACTGATCAGACTCGGCGTCTTGGCTTGATAGTATGTTTTATGAGTTGCAAACACATTAAATAATTACAATGTGATTCGCGCGCGCTAGCGTCATTGTTCACGTACTTAGTCAATTGATTCAAACTTGAGTTGAATGGTAGATAGTCAAGTCATCATGGGAGTTGGGATTTCTTAATTTCTTTCAAAGGTTCTGCATTGTATTACATCTTTGTGAAATCTCAAACTCATTCTTCATGATTACCTCGCTGCAGGTTTGTCGTGGAACTGCTGTGATGCTTTGTTTCCCGACTGATGGGACAGTTGAAATGGCCAATCCATTTGTGAAGAGGCCGAAGAGGCGTAGGTACGGTCACTTGTTTCTCAGGAAGTTTCAAGTCTATTATGCATGGTTTATAACTTCATTATGTCTACTAGTGTTTCAAGACACTGTAGCTTTCTACAGACAACTGCCTTGCCTAAGAAAATAAGTCTTATAGAATTGATTTGATCTGGTCTTTGCCAAATAGCAAGTGTTTGCGTTATATTTTTTTAGTCCACGGCAGACCAATTTTACGAAAATCATAAAAAAGGTTACTAAAAAAATCTCGTTTGATTTCCATGAAAGCTCTTCGTTGCTTTAGTTTTTTAGTGCAGTGTTACCAACGTTTGATATGGTAAAGGATAAAACAGAACTCTTCACTTATAATACACTTCTACTCTTTATGAAACCAACAAATGAGGATTCCCGAAAGTTATACACTTCTTTTTTGTCGCAATTTCTTAATTACAAATATGCACATTGATCATGCGTCATGCTTGAAACACTCCATCTTGTTTTGGCAAGCTAAACACTTCATAATTTTGTACGAGTAATCACTCGCAAAGGAAGCTACAGCTTTATAATTAACAACGCGATATGTTATCAGATGATTATGTTACAATTTGCATAGCGAAAATAAAAATGAAGAGAATAATGTTTCACTCCAGCTCCACAATGCAAATAAGGAGAGTAGCTCTAATCTGATCAAAATTCGGAAACAAAATTCCAAAGCTCCTATCTGTGCTTTTTCCACGCAACAACAATCCAGCAAAAATTACACCTAACTCAGATACATATGTTAATCATATAAATCAATCTAAGTTTCGACGCACTGTCTTTTCACCTTTTGATCACTAATCTCCACAATTTCCTCTCCTTGTGTTGTTACATTTTGACCATTTTCGTTATCTTGAATATCTGCCCCGTTTTGACTTCCAGGGCTTCTCGTGCCATCATCCAGAGATATGATTTCTTCATTTCCCTCTAAGCCAGCTTCACATCTCTTCCTTTGAGGAATTACCTCAAAAAATGAAGTCCTCCAATCTTTTGTTTCCAGGAACTTGAGTATTATCTCCACCACTTGATTTACTGTTAGCACCTGCACGCAAATACACAAATTTAATACACCCATTCTGAGAAGAATAACATTGGAACTTTATGTAGAAAAATACCAACACTACCAAGTACCAACAATACAAGAGGAAAATCAGACATGCAATAAGACTGGGGCAAGTATCCATAATGGGTTTTATACTTTTAGAAAAGAAAAAGAAATGTAATAGAACACTTTGACATTAGCAATCAGATTTCACCTGCAGTAACATCATTCCGACATAATTAAGTTCTTAACAACAATAATTGATCTAGAGTATTTTCATATATCAAGCCGAATCCCAACACTTTATGTGGAGCAAAGCTTCAAGCAAGGATGACAGTGAATAAAAGATCAACATAAACTGCAAGAATACATCAGCAAAAATGTGTAGTTCTAAAGACATAGCCTAATCATATCTGCAAGGATAACCCAAAAACAATGCCCAATTCAGACAAGTGAAATAGCCAGTTGCAACCACCACCCATCTGTTGTTCTTATCGGCAGATACTAATGATGCAATACTTGTAACCATTTAACCCTGCATAAATTTAAAATTTACAATAGCATCTAACCAGTTTTCATTTGTTGATTGTAACAAATAGATGATGATGTTCCTAGATTAAAATATCATTTCACTATGTGTTTTAATGTACTAAATATTTTAACAAATTAGAACTTTTGAGAGCTTTCCAGAATTGAACCAGTATCTCATTTTTCGTTTTTTGACGTAAATGTGTAGAAATTTCAGTTTAAAGATGCAATCTCCTTAAAGGAACATGCACACAGCTTTTCATTGAACTAAGCTTAACTTCAACTTATGTCAGCCAGTATGGAGATATATGATGGTCAGTGACATTAAATCTATTTGGTTTTGGTTGCGTGTTAAAAAACTTATATAAGTACTGCTGACAAATTAGGAATAGCTTTGGTAGTATTGCAATTTACTCCAATTCCGAACAGCAAAATACACCTGGGAGCTTGACATCTTCATGTAAGCGCCAATAGGCAATTTGGCAGTTTTAATCCCTTGCTCTTCTGCTTTCTTCATGGTAATTCCTTTCCAACGGTTTCTGTCCACCAGACCACCAATGATGTATATTGCCTTTGGATCAAGTACGTCCAGCACATTTTCAGAATCGGCAGTGAGATAAACCAAGTTTTCTTTGTGATCTTGGAAAGCTTCTATATATGATCGACCCTCCTTATCGATTACCCATTTGTCATATCCTGGGATTCGTAGGAGCTGATTTTTCATCTCCCCCTCACAACCTGTAAGCCAAAGATGAGCTGGCACGGCATATCTTCCATTCATCGCATAACAGTACATAACCTGCGTTCGATCAAACATAAAAGTCTTATTGATAGGAAAGAGGCGGACATAATCACATACTTTACCCATAACAACAAATCAGATGGTGTGTGACCAATGGCATAGCATCTATGCAATACTAACTCCACAAATAGTTATGTTGAATTAAAGATGTTCTCATATAACCATAAAAAAACAAGAATTGGGAAGGTTTGTAATTAGGCAGGACAAGATATGAGGACGATGATGATATCAATCGGGCCAAAAAACAGCAGCAGGACAGACATCAAAGATCACAGGGCCATAAGCAAGGAGAAAACGTGGGAATCAGACCAAGCTTAAACCATACGGGGGATCTGGAAAGCAGACAAAACACGACTAGAATCTTTCACAGACGGTAACAAACGTTTATTTGGCGTACATACAGTTGAATTATTATTCTTCCAAACATTGCCTTCATCTTGCCCAAGGAACTACCACTACAAATACCTGCTGCTGTTTTAGAGTAAAATCAATCCTAATGCTGCAAAAATGGCAAGAGATGACACGAAGCAGCGCTGAAACCAAAATGTGCTATGCTAGGGCTCCAAAACTAGTGTTTAATCAACACATATAAACTCGAGAACACAGAACTAAAGCAGACTTAATACAATACCAGGTTGCTATTTACAGTAAAATCAATCGAAATGCTGCAAAGAAGGCAAGAGTCGACATGAAGCAGCCCTAAAACCAAAATGTGCAGTGCTCTGACTCCAATACTTGCAATTATCCATCAACAAGTATAAATTCAATTAGAACGATATAAATTAGACTACTTTTAGCAATCGCAAATAAGCAACACAAGCAATCCACAACAAAATCAATCAGACTCCAACCGACGAATAACAACACAAACAAAGCAAACAAACCTACAAAACAAAAAAAAAAAACACTAAAACCGAAAAACGACCTGCTGAACGAGACTGTGCAGCTCATTAGAGCTCATGAGATCCCCAAATTCCAGATCAATCACCACATTCTGCCCGTTAACCCTCGCCTCCTGCATCCTCTGCATCTTCTTCCCTTTCTCCTCCGACCGAATCTCCATCCGCTCTTTGCGAAGCTCTTTACGACTCTCGATCAGCTTCTCTCTCTCCTCTTCTCCGACGCTCGCTAATTTCTCCTGCCACTCTTTTCGCTTGCGCTCGCCTTCTCGTTTTTTGTGCTCTTTCATCTCGGCTTTTTTTTCTGCCTTTTTCGCCTCGTAACGCTGTTGCTTCAGGATTCGCTTCTGCGCGTTCTTTGAGAGTGGTTGCGCCGCCGTGGTGGCAGTGACGGCGTCGTTTTGTACGGACTCCATTTGTGTGTGTGTGTGTGTGTGTGTTTTATTTCAGTTAACGGGTTAATAATAGGAAAAAAGGGGAAATGAAAATAATTGATAGGCAACTCAAAAAAGAAAATAATTGATAGGATTTTGCTTTTACGAATCTAAGGCCTAGTTTGTTTGGTACCACTTTCACATTTTAGACATGGAAATCTATTTCTTTGGCCCAATGTCTCTCCTCTCTTTCCAACAGTTTTTCTTCTTTTGTTTTGGGAAAAAAAATCTGTTTCGTCATTTAATTTGGCACCATCATCAATTTTGTCAATTAAGTGGGCAGACCTTTAAAATGGTCCATCAATTTGACAAACTTCATCAATTTCGTCCATTGACTCCGTCTGCGGTAGTTTCCGGCAAAAATCGATGACATGGCGACGTTGACCATTTGACCCGTTGACCCCTTTTTAAAAAAAAAAAATTTAATCCAAATTAAAGCACACAAAACATAACAAACATCACAAACACAATCGACCATGCGACACAACAACAAATTAAAGCCGCTTTTGTAACGTCGGTATTCTGAATTAACTCATTAAATCCATATCCTTGGCAAACAGATTGAGGGACTACATTAAAGGTGGTGGACACTCGGCTAATGGATTCATTCTTATCTTCATCAAAATTTCCAGTCGCTTCACCTAAGCCGACATCGTCCACAACTTGATTTCTTTTTTTCCGCCGCAGTGAGGAGTTCGTGGTTCTTGTCACCATGTATGGATGAAGATGAGAGTTTTTTTCCATATGGAGTTCCTCAACCCAAGCAAAGAATTTTGGGTGACGAACTCTCTCTGGACATATGTAGTAATATTGACCAGGTCGAGTTGCGTTTATCCCTGCCCTACCGTAAACCATTGTTCCCCGACCACATACACATGGAAACTCGAACACCATCTACAACACATAGCACGTAAACAAATATATCATGAACACCAAAACATAACGAGCAACAATCAGACTCAAAAAACACGAAACGGCATATCATGAACAGTAAAAACAGGCAATAAAGCGGCAATTGAGGAGTAATTCAAAAATTCCAAAAATGAACTATGACCAGAAACTACAAATTCAAACCAATTAAGTGAAGAAACCGTGACTATTCCGGCAATAAACTCCCTAAAAGAAAAACCCATCATCATAACAACCTAAAATTTACCTTTCAAAACTTTTTAACGTTAAAATTTTGGAAAAGAGTGATATTTTACCGAGGGTTAGGTTTAGCTTAAATAAAGATTTTGTAAAGATAATTTTGTTGTTGATCTAATGAAAACTAATCGGTCAACATACCTTCTTCAATTGTGGAGGCTGAACGGTCTCGCGTCGTCGAATTGGCTGAAATTCTGGGAGTGGAATGATTTGTGAATTCTAACTGTTACAGTCGATGCATGTATATAAATCTCTTTTTTTAAAAAAAAAAATAGGTGGAAATACAAGTGGATTTAATTTTATTTTTTTAAAATGGGTCAACAGGTCAAAGGGTCAACGTCGTCATGTCATCAATTTTTGCCTAAAACCACCGCAGACGGAGTCAATGGACGGAATTGATGAAGTTTGTCAAATTGATGGACCATTTTAAAGGTCTGCCTACTTAATGGACGAAATTGATGATGGTGCCAAATTAAATGACGAAATGGATTTTTTTCCCCTTTTGTTTTCTTATTTTGATCGTTGATCGCTCCCCCTTTTCTTTTCTTTTTTTTTTCTTTCTCCCGATGCATGTAATTAATATATACTTTATATTGAATAATTTATATTTAGAACAATAATTCGTAAAATAAAGGGAAAATATATATTATGTTGAAATAAAAACTAATATATATATACATATTTATATTTTTCTCATGTAAAAGATACAAATAATAATTTTATAAACTATCATAAATATGTTCATGCGGAACTACAAAATACAATTTTAATTTAGTAGGTTATTTTATAAATACATATACATTGCGTCTATATGTATATATATTATTTTTTCTTGTATGTACTTCAAATTTGAGAAAGCACTACAAGAAAAATGGGTCATTAGGGAACGCAAATTAGCGACCGCCAGCGACCGCATTGGTCAATAGCGACCGCTTAGCGGTCGCTATTGAGGTCATTAGGGACCGCAAAATAGCGACCGTTAAGCGGTTCCTAATGACCTCAATAGGGACCGCAATATAGCGACCGCTTGACGGTCGCCATACTTTTTGATAATAGGGACCGTCTGGGCGGTCCCTAATGTGGAATAATAGGGACCGCCCAGACGGTCCCTAGTTTTTACAATAGGGACCGCCCAGACGGTCCCTAATTTCTACAATAGGGACCGCTTGGCAGTCCCTATTGTTAATTTAGGGACCGCTTGGCAGTCCCTACTAATATTTATACATCAAAATTATGAATTTTCCGATGGTTCGAGGTGCCGCGTTGTATGTTTAGTTCATAATAACCATTGGAATAGTTAAAATAACAATAAGTACAACGACACATTGTATATCCAAACATTATACAAGGAGAACGGGCCGCTTTGAAGATTCTCCTACTATTTTGTACGACGAGTGACATAATGACAAATTAATTCGATCTACCTATATACGTATAATTAATGAATACTTGATCTAATGATTATGCCTCATAATCGTATATATGATAACGTTTGTGAAGTAAATCATACACACGGATAACAATTACAACTAACTAATGATAATTAATTAGTTGTATATTTGTGAAATATATATTGAACGTTTATAACTCGATCAATCGCAATTAATCTATTACTTCACAACTAATCTACTATAAGGTTGGTTTCGCAATCATTTATTACTTCAATTTATATATTACAATGAGTTTGGTTGCTTACAATCACAAACACAACAACATCAATAAAAAAAATTGACTTTTTAGTATGAATATTAGTAGGGACCGTTAAGCGGACCGCTTAACGGTCCCTAAAATCGAAAATTTTAATTTTTTGGCAAAAATTTTTGGCGGAAGTGAGGGGAAATTTGAATTTTCACCAAATCAAATCTCAACCGTCGATGAAATCCTAATCTACGGTCATAAGTACCCATCATGTCTTTAACACGGATCGCCAAAAATCGATTTTTAAGTATGAATATTAGTAGGGACCGTTAAACGGTCCCTAATTTGACAATAGGTACCGTTAAGCGGTCCCTAATTTGACATTAGGGATCGTTAAGCGGTCCCTAATTTGAATTAGGGACAGTTTGGCAGTCCCTATTGTAAAATTAGGGACCGCTTGGCAGTCCCTACTAATATTCATACATCAAAATTATGAATTTTTCGATGGTTCGAGGTGTCGCGTTGTATGTTTAGTTCATAATAACCATTGGAATAGTTAAAATAACAATAAGTACAACGACACATTGTATATCCAAACATTATACAATGAGAACGGGCCGCTTTGAAGATTCTCCTACTATTTTGTACGACGAATGACATAATGACAAATTAATTCGATCTACCTATATACGATAATTAATGAATACTTGGTCTAATGATTATGCCTCATAATCGTATATATGCTAACGTTTGTGAAGTAAATCATAAACACGGATAACAATTACAACTAACTAATGATAATTAATTAGTTGTACATTTGTGAAATATATCTTGAACGTTTATAACTCGATCAATCTCAATTAATCTATTACTTCACAACTAATCTACTATAAGGTTGATTTTGCAATCATTTATTACTTCAATTTATATATTACAATGAGTTTGGTTGCTTACAATCACAAACACAACAACATCAATAAAAAAAAATCGAATATTCATTGTTCTGAAAAAAAGAAAAGAATAGGGACCGCCTGGGCGGTCCCTAATGATAGTAGCCGTTGTCATTAGGGACCGCTCAGACGGTCCCTAATGATACTATCCGTTGTCAATAGGGACCGCTGAGCGATCCCTATTGACAGTTCCGTTGTCAATAGGGACCGCTTAACGGTCTCTATATGTTTAATAGGGACCGTTAAGCGATCCCTATAAGTTTAATAGGGACTGTTAAGCGGTCCCTATTGACATATTAGCGACCGCTTAACGGTCCCTATTGTCATATTAGGGACCGCTTGGCAGTCCCTATTGTCAATTTAGGCACCCCTTAGCAGTCCCTACTAATATTCATACATCAAAATTATGAATTTTTCGATGGTTCGAGGTGCCGCGTTGTATGTTTAGTTCATAATAACCATTGGAATAGTTAAAATAACAATAAGTACAACGACACATTGTATATCCAAACATTATACAAAGAGAACGGGCCGCTTTGAAGATTTCCTACTATTTTGTACGACGAATGACATAGTGACAAATTAATTCGATCTACATATATACGTATAATTAATGAATACTTAATCTAATGATTATGCCTCATAATCGTATCTATGCTAACGTTTGTGAAGTAAATCATAAACACAGATAACAATTACAACTAACTAATGATAATTAATTAGTTGTACATTTGTGAAATATATCTTGAACGTTAATAACTCGATCAATCGCAATTAATCTATTATTTCACAACTAATCTACTATAAGGTTGGTTTTGCAATCATTTATTACTTAAATTTACATGGTACAATGAGTTTGGTTGCTTACAATCACAAACACAACAACATCAATAAAAAAATCGATTTTTAAGTACGAATAGTAGTAGGGACCATTAAGCGGTCCCTATTGACATATTAGCGACCGCTTAACGGTCCCTATTGTCATATTAGGGACCGTTTGGCAGTCCCTATTGTCAATTTAGGGACCGCTTAGCAGTCCCTACTAATATTCATACATCAAAATTATGATTTTTTCGATGGTTCGAGGTGCCGCGTTGTATGTTTAGTTCATAATAACCATTGGAATAGTTAAAATAACAATAAGTACAACGACACATTGTATATCCAAACATTATACAAGGAGAACGGGCCGCTTTGAAGATTCTCCTACTATTTTGTACGACGAATGACATAGTGACAAATTAATTCGATCTACATATATACGTATAATTAATGAATACTTAATCTAATGATTATGCCTCATAATCGTATCTATTCTAACGTTTGTGAAGTAAATCAGAAACACGGATAACAATTACAACTAACTAATTAGTTAGTTGTACATTTGTGAAATATATCTTGAACGTTAATAACTCGATCGATCTCAATTAATCTATTATTTCACAACTAATCTACTATAAGGTTTGGTTTTGCAATCATTTATTACTTAAATTATATAGTACAATGAGTTTGGTTGCTTACAATCACAAACACAACAACATCAATAAAAAAAAATCAAATTTTAAGTACGAATAGTAGTAGGGACCGTTAAGCGGTCCCTATTGACATATTAGCGATCGCTTAACGGTCCATATTGTCATATTAGGGACCGCTTGGCAGTCCCTATTGTCAATTTAGGGACCGCTTAGCAGTCCCTACTAATATTCATACATCAAAATTATGAATTTTTCGATGGTTCGAGGTGCCGCGTTGTATGTTTAGTTCATAATAACCATTGGAATAGTTAAAATAACAATAAGTACAACGACACATTGTATATCCAAACATTATACAAGGAAAACGAGCCGCTTTGAAGATTCTCCTACTATTTTGTACGACGAATGACATAGTGACAAATTAATTCGATCTACATATATATGTATAATTAATGAATACTTAATCTAATGATTATGCCTCATAATCGTATCTATGCTAACGTTTGTGAAGTAAATCATAAACACAGATAACAATTACAACTAACTAATGATAATTAATTAGTTGTACATTTGTTAAATATATCTTGAACGTTAATAACTCGATCAATCGCAATTAATCTATTATTTCACAACTAATCTACTATAAGGTTGGTTTTGCAATCATTTATTACTTAAATTTACATGGTACGATGAGTTTGGTTGCTTACAATCACAAACACAACATCAATAAAAAAAATCGATTTTTAAGTACGAATAGTAGTAGGGACCGTTAAGCGGTCCCTATTGACATATTAGCGACCGCTTAACGGTCCATATTGTCATATTAGGGACCGCTTGGCAGTCCCTATTGTCAATTTAGGGACCGCTTAGCAGTCCCTACTAATATTCATACATCAAAATTATGATTTTTTCGATGGTTCGAGGTGTCGCGTTGTATGTTTAGTTCATTATAACCATTGGAATAGTTAAAATAACAATAAGTACAACGACACATTGTATATCCAAACATTATACAAGGAGAACGGGCCGCTTTGAAGATTCTCCTACTATTTTGTACGACGAATGACATAGTGATAAATTAATTCGATCTACATATATATGTATAATTAATGAATACTTAATCTAATGATTATGCCTCATAATCGTATCTATGCTAACGTTTGTGAAGTAAATCATAAACACAGATAACAATTACAACTAACTAATGATAATTAATTAGTTGTACATTTGTGAAATATATCTTGAACGTTAATAACTCGATCGATCTCAATTAATCTATTATTTCACAACTAATCTACTATAAGGTTGGTTTTGCAATCATTTATTACTTAAATTTACATAGTACAATGAGTTTGGTTGCTTACAATCACAAACACAACAACATCAATAAAAAAAAATCGATTTTTAAGTACGAATAGTAGTAGGGACCGTTAAGCGGTCCCTATTGACATATTAGCGACCGCTTAACGGTCCCTATTGTCATATTAGGGACCGCTTGGCAGTCCCTATTGTCAATTTAGGGACCGCTTAGCAGTCCCTACTAATATTTATACATCAAAATTATGAATATTAGTAGGGACCGTTAAGCGGTCCCTAATTTGACATTAGGGACCGCTTAACGGTCACTAAAATCGTAAATTTTGAATTTTTTTGGCAAAATTTTTTGGCGGAAATGAGGGGGAAATTTGAATTTTCACCAAAGCAATTCTCAACCGTCGATTAAATCCTAATCTACGGTCATAAGTACCCATCATGTCTTTAACACGGATCGCCATCTCAAACCGTCGATCATCTAAAATCATCCAACAGACAAAAACTAATTGAATCCTATATATAACCTCACCACTCTTACACCCATTTCATTATCTTCTTTTCTTCTTTTCACCAACACAAAAACACTATCTTTTTTTCTTCTTTTTAACAACACAAAACACTATCTTTTTTTTCTTCTTTTCACCAACACAAAAACTTTTCTTATTTTCACCAACACAATCTTTCTTCATTTTCTTTTCTTTCACTTTCTTTATTTTGGATTTTTATTTTCTTTTTTTGACCAATACAATCTTTTTTTCTTATACTTTTTTTATTTTGGATCTTCATTTACTATTCTTCACTTTTGATTTCATTCATGTTTTTTATTTAATTCATTTTATATTATTACTTATTTTATTCATATTTTCACATTCTTTTATTCTTTCATATCAATTGTCATTATATTAACTTTTTATTCATCATTTTATTGTTTTGATCTTGTTAAAATTACAATTTTACAAAAAAAAAAACAATTATATTCTGGATTTAATCCGGATTATAATTGTATTTTTTTTTTTGGAGGTCATTAGGGACCGCTTAACGGTCCCTATTTTTGATATTAGGGACCGTCAAACGGTCCTTGTTGTTGGTATTAGGGACCGTTCGACGGTCCCTACTAATATTCATAGAAAATCTACGAATATTAGTAGGGACCGTTAAACGGTCCCTATTGTAAAATTAGGGACCGTTAGACGGTCCCTATTTTTTTTTCAGAATATACCGACCGTTGAACGGTCGCTAAGTTCTGAAGCACATTAGGGACCGCCCAGACGGTCCCTATTGTAGAAATTAGGGACCGCCTGAGCGGTCCCTATTGTTAAAATTAGGGACCGTCTGGGCGGTCCCTAATGTGCTACATTAGGGACCGCCCAAGCGGTCCCTATTGTAAAAAATTAGGGACCGTCTGGGCGGTTCCTAATGTTCTACATTAGGGGCCGCCCAGACGGTCCCTAATGAGGTCATTAGGGACCGCTTAACGGTCGCTAAATTGCGGTCCCTAATGACCTCAATAGGGACCGCTTAACGGTCGCTATTGGCAAGCGACCGCTGTCAATAGCGGCCGCCATATAGCGACCGTTAGACGGTCGCTATTGGTCAATAGCGACCACATGGGGGGTCATTAGGGACCGCCCACGCAGTCCCTAATATACATATTTATATTTTTCTCATGTAAAAGATACACATAATAATTTTATCAACTATCATAAATATGTTCATGCGGAACTACAAAATACAATTTTAATTTAGTAGGTTATTTTATAAATACATATACATTGCGTCTATATATATATTATTTTTTTTCTTGTATGTACTTCAAATTTGAGAAAGTATTGATTGTGTTTTAATTAATTAATTGCTCTGATTGTGCATTTTTGTACTATTTTATAAAATATTAGACGACCTCATACATCTAAGAGAAACAACAGCTTTTTTTGTTCTTTTTTCATTGTTCATTTCTTTGTATTTTTATAATTTCTTTTTTCAATTCAACGAAATGATTAATTGCCTATCAAAGTGAAAAAAATAATGTTGTTTGATTAAATCAAGAGATCCTAGTTCTTGAGCATGTGAACTTCTATCCGTGAATCTTTTAACATATAAATTTAATGTAGTTCATTAATCTAATTATGTTTTATAAAAAAATTATGACTTGATTTATGTATTAGTAAATCCCAAACTAAACTTCAGTAAAACATTATCTCGTATTCGAGTATTAATGGACTTTATAGATTTTATTATTAAAGTACATGTCCTGACTTACGATAATAAAGAGCAGTCAACAAAAATTAATATTCCTTTTGTTGTCAACTAAAGAATAGTTTTATCATATTTAATAACGTTGCCACTCCAGTAATTATAGTTATTTACGTTATTAATCAAACACAACAATATAGGTTATGCACTTTTCAGAGATGAGATAGCTTTGACATGGAGAAATTATTTTGATGAAAATTATGCTTTATAGGTGAAAATGTGTATTAATGGAACTTTACCACGTATAAGTTGTATTATTGTATCAAATAAAAAAATATAATGTATTAAAATCTTCAAATAATAATATCTAGTTATTAATTAACAAATTATACTAATTAAAATATTTTTTTTATACAGATCTATTGCATTGATGTGATGTTTATATATATATATATATACTTACTTTTCTTCCAAACACTAAAACACTAGAAGTACACCCAAATCAAATCTCAACTTTCTTACACGTTTTTCAGAATATTTTTCAAACACCCAAACGAAAATGGGCGAAACCAAATTGATGGAAATATGTAACGGCCCTGAAATTTGAACAAAATTATAAATTTATAGTTTAGTCCTCAAACTTTTAGAAATAGCATTTTTGACCCCAAACGTTTGAGAAAATTGTATTTTAGTCCTTGAACGAAAATTAACCATTTTTTATTATCTTATATGCTTCAAATATCTTTAAAAAATATATTTTACATGTACATATTGATCTTGGAGTTTTTTTACCTAGAAAAACTTACATAAGTAATAAAAATATCTATTTATTCATATTATTTTTTATTATAAACAACAACAATAATATCACATCATAGGTGAATGGTTTTGAAATTAGCCACATCACTCTTATGACAATTGAAATCTCATAATTAATAAATTGTACTTAACAATTAGTAGTTCTTGGTGGCCAAGTTCAAAAGAACTGTTGTTGTATAAGTAACATCTAAAAAGTTTCTATAAATATTCATTTAATAGTATCCAAAACATTATTAATCAATAAATAACTTGTTAGTTAATATATTATTTTTATATTAAATTTTAATTTGATGTTTTTATCCTACTTTTTTTCCACAAGACATAAACACTAAAACTACATCAAACTGAATTGCAGTTTTGTGATACGTTTTTCAAAATACTCTCAAACATCCAAACAAAAGTAAATCAACCAAACCATGAAAAAACACATCTAAATGTTGGTAACTTGGTATGTATACTTTATATATTCTCATACAAACAACCATTTTTAAGCTTTTAATAATATAGGAAGTTAATTAAGGTAAATTAATAAAATAAGTCACCACACACTCGACTAAAATAATAATTTAGGTTGTTAAAAAAGATTAGAAAAAAAAAATGCTTCTCACCAGATATTCATCGGATGCATGTACAACAACAACACTTGTCCAAAAAGAAACATGACAAATTTCATTGATTTGACACAGCTTCTTTAAAAGTCTAATCCACGTTTTATTTCTTATGAAACAAAATATAAACTCCAGCGAAATCATAAAAAAAATTAACAAAATACCCTTATTTTCCAGTAATTTTCACCACTAACAAAAGATAATTCAAGTACAAAATAGAATCTGTAAATTACGTGCACATCATCTGTTGGACATTTTAGTTATTTAATAACAATGTCATTATTCGTTAAACTATTATACTGGCGAGTCGGGGAATTTCGTAGATCATAATCGTGCAAAGTAAACCCCCGGAAAGAGATAGCTCGTCTTACCAGACAGGATTTCAAGGTTCCTAGGTAATTGGTGGGGTCACAACGGTCCCGCTTAAGAAGCAATTACCTTTGACATAATCGCCTTTACCCTATTCTCACTAGTCACACCACTACTTCGTCGCCAACAGTTTAATGAATAATAACGTCGATACTACTACCGAAATAAATTTACGCAGCGGAATGACGAGATATAAACAATAAATTATTTATACCTCCGTAAGTCGATAGTAGCGTCCACGTTGTGTCGTTGATCCTCCGTGTCGAACCCGGCGGCGAAACCTTTGCATTCCTCGATCTCGGCGGTGGAATATATTACTAGAATAATATTCACCCGATCCACGAACTAAGAACCCCGACGATCGAAAACTACACGAAGAGAGAGATATTGCTAGAGAGAGAAAGAGAGCTTGGGAGATATTGAAGAATTGTTTCTTCTTATTTTGGTGTGTTTTTCATACCAATGTTGCAAGCCTATTTATAGGCCAAAATGGGAGACAAGAAGAATAAATTCCACTTCATCATCTCAACCAACCCCTATGAACAACTAATTGGATTAGTTGGACCACACCATTGCCCACACGGGTGTTAATGAACAATGGCTGGCAACATCTCCCACTCGCATATAGTGGGCACAACCCAGTCATGCATCTCTCTGTGTATTTTCATTGTCTTCATACTAGTTAATAGTTCGTGCGACTACCGAGAACACCTGCAAGTTTGGGAGTACTACACCAAATCTTCTGTGAAAGAAAACCAGCGTAGCACAATCCCTATGTCTTCTCGATATGCCCTAGACTCATTTGATCGCATCAGTTAAACGAGTGCCTAATCCCTTAAGAGGTTGAACCTCAAGGCCATACTTTAACTCCAAACTCTCACAATATATTCCATAACAACTTTGCATACTTAACGCGCAATTGTTCGTTAACGATGGACACTATCAGGGATACGATATCAAATTGTCTTCCTTTGCCCTCATGTCAATCGATTTTGGTTTGACTGCTTTCCCAGTAATGCCTCTTTAGACTGAATCAATCATGGTCATAGATAACATCCTAAAGTAGCTAGCATCAAATCCTCGATGTCATGACATAGTCAAAAGTCAACAAGGGTACTAAAAGATATGTAGCTCACACAGTGAGGAAACAGGAAATTATTCACTCACTCTTGCAAATGGTCGTCCAAGCACATGTAGTATGAAACACATGCTGCGGTGGAATACTCTTTACGCATAAAAGAGTGTATATCTATCGACACCGCACAGATCTTAGCCCAATCACCCTAGTGACTAGCTTGAGTCCATCACTCGTCCGCTTCGCATAACGACGAAGAGATCTCTCATCTGATTCACTACACAGGCTACATAGATTTTGGGAGAAATCTATGTTCGATCCTTAACATCAAGGATCTCATCTTAATATCAAATTAAGGCGATGTATACTTGTATCAACCTCTCAACTCATCTTCTGCAAGACAAGTAAGGGACACATTTATCTCATCTCTGCTCGCTCACCTAGCGCCAGAGGCGATCGCTCGTGTGAGAGAGCCGATCATGCCTGTTGACATACTTCAGTGTGTGTATAAACATAAATGCTATATGGAATCAAACTTGAAATGAACATCATATTGCATTAATATCCAAGTGAAGTAAACAAATTAAGGTCAACTAAAACAATCTACGCAATCCCAAACTTCTAACACGAGTCTGAAAGACATCTCTAGCTATAGGTTTGGTCATTGTAGCAGCAACCATGCGAGTCGTAGATATGTATTTTAGGACTACTTCATTTCTCGTAATCATGTCCCATATGTAGTGAAACCTTAGATCAATGTGTTTGGTTTTTCCATGATACTTTGAATCCTTTGCATGGGCCAAAGCCGCAGTACTATCACAAAATATTGTTACTGGATCTGAGGCATCAGTTACAATATTTAAGTGCGTAAGGAATCTTCTCAACCAAACAGCTTCTTGCACTGCTGCAGAACATACTATGTACTCAGCTTCCATAGTGGACAATGCTATACAAGGTTGTTTCTTGCTACTCCAAGTAATGGCGCCATTGTTCAGCAAGAATACGTACCAGAAGTGGATTTGCGCTTATCAAGGTCGCTGCCCCAATCAGCATCACTATGACCTTGTAGCTCCAAATCTGAACCTTGATAGCAAAGTACATAGTCCATTGTTCCTTTCATATATCTAAGAAACCTCTTGACTGCTTTCCAATGAGCAAGTCCTGGGTTCAACTGGAATCTGCTTACTAGCCCAACTGCATAACAAATATCTGGGCGAGTACACATCATTGCGTACATCAAGCTCCCAACAACACTAGCATAAGGAACACGAGCCATTTGCTCTTTTTCGGATTGAATCTTAGGACACATTTCTTGGCATAAGCTCTCACCTTTGGCGATAGGGGTGTCGATAGGTTTGCAGTTTTGCATCTGGAAGCGCTCTAGAACCTTCGTCAAGTAAGTCTGTTGGGACAAACTAAGAAGTTTCTTAGAGATATGTCTAGAGATCTTAACTCCCGGAATGTATTCTGCTTTACCCACGTCTTTCATTTCAAAGTTTGAAGACAACCACTCTTTAGTGGCGACAATCATCCCTTTGTCATTACCCGCCAATAGAATATCATCAATGTACAATGATAATATTATGAAACTCCCTTTGGACCGTTTGACATAAACACAATGGTCTTCTTCAATCATCGTAAACTCATTCGTAAGAATGGCTCGATGAAATCTTAAGTACCGTTGTCTAGATGATTGTTTAAGGCCATAAATGGATCTTTTAAGCTTGCACACTTTGCGCTCTTTATCCTTGACCTCGAACCCCACTGATTGATCCATATAGATCTCTTCATCTAGTTCTCCATTGAGGAATGTTGTCTTTACGTCCATCTGGTAGAGTTCCAGGTCCATGTGAGCTATCATAGCTAGGATTAGGCGAATTGAGGCAAACCTCACAACTGGAGAGAAGGTTTCCTCGTAGTCTATACCCTCTTGTTGGGTATATCCTTTCGCAACTAATCGAGCCTTATACCTGTCCATCGATCCATCCGACTTGCGTTTAAGTTCGAGAACCCATTTGCTCCCTACAGCTTCACGTCTAGGTGGTAGATCGACCAAATCCCAGACTTGATTTGTCCTCATAGACTCCATCTCATCTTTCATTTCTTTTAACCATTCTTCTTTAACAAGGGATGTAAGAACTTCCTTGAAATTCTTAGGTTCTCCATCATCCTGCGGAGCCACCATAAAAGCTTCCCCTTCAATCTCAAAACGACGACGGGGTATACTTTCACGTGAGCTTTTACGCAGCTGAGAGACTTGTTATTTCTCTTCAAGTGGAAAGCTCCCACTCAGAGTCAAGTCACTCCCACTGTCCCTAGGAGTGTGAAGATTTTCTTCTTCATTCTCAACTTGGCGACTTGGGGTCACTTCCTCTGAAATCTCTTAGAGTTCTAGACTCCTATCAACATCACCCCTGTTAGGGAATGAAGTCCACATCTCGTGACTCAATTTCAGTTACACTACCATCCTCACGTTCTCCAAGCATAACATAGCCCTTAGAGTGTTCAGAATATCTTATAAAGATACACTTATTTCCTCTAGGACCTAGTTTCTCGTATCTATGAGAACTATTGAGAACGTATCCCATAGAACCCCAAGGACGCAAGTTACTCAGATTTGGTTTCTCGCCTGTCCACAGTTCGTAGAGGGTAGAACTAACTGACTTAGAGGGCACTCGGTTAAGAATGTAGACAGCAGTTAGAAGAGCGTCACCCCAAAAGGATATTGGGGGACTAACATGCGTCATCATTGATCTAACCATCTCGAGAAGTGTTCGATTTCTTCTCTCCGCTACACTATTTTGTTGCAAAGAATAAGTCATCGTCAACTGTCTCTTGATTCCTCTTTCATCACAGAGCTTTTTGAATTGCTCAGATAAGTATTCATGACCACGGTCAGTTCGAAGAGCCTTAATGCTCGAATTCAATTGATTCTCTACCATTGCCATATATTGTCTAAAGCACTCAAATGCTTATGACTTATGGGAGATCAAGTATATATGACCGTATCGTGAATAATCATCTATAAATTTAATGAAGTAGACACCACCGTGTCTTGCCCTCACATTCATTGGTCCACATATTTCAGAATGAATAAGTTGCAAAGGAAAAGATGCTCTTTTGGCTTTACCGAATGGTTTTCTTTTTGCCTTCCCTATCAGACTGCTGACATGTGGGAAGAGAGACATTAACGAGATTTCCTAATAGGCCTTCTCGAGCTAATCTTGCCATCCGATCTTCCCCTATATGACCCAGTCTGGCATGCCACACGTTAGAATCTGCATTATTTGAAATAGCATATAGAACAATAGATTCATCGATGATAGGGTAATTCAAATCCATTACTACGAAACTATCACGAATAAAACCACGTTCGTACAAAGTGTTCCCAAGAAATATGGAAGCATTATTTTGTTCAAACACAAAATGAAAACCAAGCTTTAATAACATAACCAAAGAAAGCAAATTTCTTCGAATATCTGGGGCATACAAAACATCGTGTAGTAAAAGAGTGCGTCCGTTGCGCAGATCGAGCTTGTACGTGCCGATTCCCAGCACCGCAACGCTAGCTCCATTTCCTACTTTGATGTCTCGACTGCCAACACGTACTCGACGATACTCCACATATCCAATTCTATCCCGAGCTATGTGCTCGGTTGCCTCAGAGTCTACAATCCATGAAGGAGAGCTATGAGCAACCATAACATGAATAGTTACATAAGCACTTGGGAAAAAAAATTAGAAAGTACCTTATTCTGCTCAGTGCATTCACGAGCAAAATGACATTCTTTGTTACAGTTGAAGCATACCCCATTGGTAGCTTTTGCACCACCACGCTTGCCCCTTTTTCGGTGTTGGTTGGTGTTGGAGGTCTTCTGAACGTGACCAACACACACTTCTGCCTTTTTTGCATGCCTGTTGCGTCTGGGCCTAAATGCCTCATGCGCTCTGGAAGACTCGCCACATAAGCAGAACCGTTAGCATTGGCTGCCTCTAGGCGCTCTACTTCCAGCTCTAAATGACGTGCCGCATCATCAAATGTTTTGATATGCTCACTATGCGTCATAGTTTGGCTCATGGTCTCCCAGGAGCCAGGAAGTGAACGTATCACCGCCTGAACCTGCTGTTCGTCAGGCAACTCGTTACCAGCAGACTTTAGTTCACGAATCATTGACGACATAGCTCTAAGATGCTGCCTCATGTTGTGGTTAGAGTGCATCTTGTATGTGTCAAATCTCATCGTTAAACCACAAAGTCTGGTGGCCGACGTGCCTCCATATCTAGCTTTCACAGCGTTCCATAATTCTTTCGCCGTGCTAAAATTTCAAATTCACCAATTAGATCATTGTGCATGCTGCTTAACATAGTAAAGCGCGCACATAGATCCTTTTTCATCCAGTTGTTGTAGGCGACAAGGTCTTGCTGGTGCCTTTCAAAATTTTCAGCAGTGCGAACAGATTCACTAGGAGCCTCAATTATATGGGTAAGAGTCTCTAGGACCTCTTGCTCGTTCAGGACATACTGGATCTTACGATGCCAAATGTCATAGTTTTCCCCATCCAATTTGTCTCCCTTGTTCAAATCAGCAATGATTCCCTTCGACGCCATTTTCACTACATAAATGGACAATTCGGGATATGATACACACACTAAATAATTTGCCGCGTTTATCTAAAATTAAATAAAAATAATTAATACACGTCGCAAGATCGAAAAATTGCTAAGCTTCAGAATCATCTCTTGCGCCACATTGTCCAATTATAATTATTTAATTTAATATTCGCGCAAATTAACTTATAGGAGACTAAACCCGGACAGCCCTTCGGCGCGGAATAGTGCTCACTATAATCCCAAATTACATTTCTCAATTTATAATTAGCAACATAATTAAATAAACAATTTCATTTTATTTATTTAATCCTAACACCGGGTATCGTACAACGTAGGATCAAAATAACCATACGCTCTGATACCAATGTTGGACATTTTAGTTATTTAATAACAATGCCATTATTCGTTAAACTATTATACTGTCGAGTCGGGGAGTTTCGTAGATCAGAATCGTGCAAAGTAAACCCCCGGAAAGATATAGCTCGTCTTACCAGACAGGATTTCAAGGTTCCCAGGTAATTGGTGGGGTCACAACGGTCCCGCTCAAGAACCAATTACCTTTGACAGAACCGCCTTTACCGTATTCTCACTAGTCACACCACAACTTCGCCGCCAACAGTTTAATGAATAATAACGTTGATACTACTACCGAAATAAATTTACGCAGCGGAATTACGAGACATAAATAATAAATTATTTATACCTCTGTAAGTCGATAGTAGTGTCCATGTTGTGTCGTTGATCCTCCGTGTCGAACCCGGCGGCGAAACCTTCGCGTTCCTCGATCTCGACGGTGGAATATATTACTAGAATAATATTCACCCGATCCACGAACTAAGAACCCCGACGATCGAAAACTACACGAAGAGAGAGATAATGCTAGAGAGAGAAAGAGAGCTTGGGAGATATTGAAGAATTGTTTCTTCTTATTTTGGTGCGTTTTTCATACCAATGTTGCAAGCCTATTTATAGGCCAAAATGGGAGACAAGAAGAATAAATTCCACTTCATCATCTCAACCAACCCATATGAACAACTAATTGGATTAATTGGACCACACCATTGCCCACATGGGTGTTAATGAACAATGGCTAGCAACATCATCAAATAATAATAATCCAACATAGATTCCAAAATCCGCTTTATTAAATTCCAAACAAATAACACACTTCACAATTAAATGAAGTACAAAAAAACGATCACACAAATCTAATAACAACTTGGGGCAAATTCATAATTAACACCCAATCCAAGGACCCATAAACAAACACTAGTGAGAAATCAAAAAAATAAAAAATAAAAAATAAATGTTAGTTTGCAAAATGCACGTTTTTTTAAGCAAAAAAATAATTTCATACTTTCTGATGGACCTATGTTAGAGATTCCATATAAATTTAGGAATTTATGATGAAATCCTAAAATTTGTCATAAATGTTTGACATGCGGGTGCTATTTCAGATCTCAGCAATTAGCTTATTGTTCTTTCTTGCTAATATTTGTAAATTTTGGCACCATTTAATGGAGTAGGGTTAGTTGATAAATTGCTAACTATTATCTTTTAATCTAATTTAATCGTGTACAACAACATATAACGAAAATGAAGAGGAGGGTATATATAAGGATATTAAGTCTCATAAATATTGCACGCAATCCACCTCTCGTAAAAGGATTATATAATCTTTGATCAAATTTTAATAATAACAAGACATTAATTATACTATCAAACAGTCATGCAATCACACTTATGACATGTTGTTATAACTGTCAAACTATTATAATAGATCAGCAACTTAACCTCCATTACATGCATTTAGAATAACAAAGGTACAAATAAATCAAACAATTGCATTGAAACAACAACATAATCCAGCTCTGTTCTTGGAATGTCGATTTGTTGGTCAATGACAAGTTTTGTACTTCGTGGCTTATAAAGACCAATAGCTTAATAAATGCCATTTTTGTTTTTTCCAAATTAGAAACAATGCTTAGAAAAGCTTTAAAGAGATTGCAAAATGTATAAAAAAAATGATGATAAAGATACTATAATAAATGTAACTAATTACCTGTACTACCATGCTCTCAAAACTATCTAAGTTTGTTAATACAGGTCTTCAACAATACAATATAATAACTAATAAGAATCAATTCTGAACCAAATAAAATTATATTTACTCAAACACGCTACGAAAATACGAAACGAAAGGAGCCTTCGTATTTATGACCGATAATTATGATTTATATTTTCTCATATGAAGTTATGAACAACCATGATCATATGCTTTTAAATAATAATAATAATAGCAAGTTCTTACAAAAAAAAAATATATATAATATAGCAAGTTAATCAACGTAAATTAATAAAATAAGTCCACCACACACTTGAATAAATAATAATTTCAAAACTATGACACCTGTCCAAAAGGAAACATGACAAATATTTGCTCTACTGGCTGAACATTCCTGTAGTTGCTCAAAATTCATTGATTTGGCACAATTTCCTGAAGCAAGTTAATCCACATTTTATTCTTATGAAACAAAATATAAACTGCAGCAAAACCATAAATAATAATTAACAAAATATCCTTATTTTTGAGATAATTCAAGTACAAAATAGAATCTAATATCAAATTACGTGCACTTCATCAAATAATAATAATCCAACATAGATTCCAAATAATTGAAGTACAAAAAAAGAAAGATCACAGTCACACACAAACAAATCTAATAACCGCTTGGGGCAAATTGATAAATACCACAAACTCAAAGGACCCCAACCACTAAAAAGCATCAACGCTCGCTTTCTTGTTCGAAAAAACCCAAAATCAAATCCACAAACCCCCAAATTCTCACACACACTGAAAAAACACATACACACTGCGAATGTGAAGTTGCGAACAAATTCCTCGATTAATTTTCGTGTTTTTTCTCTCTCTTCAATGGCGCAAAAGCTGCAACAGCAGCAGTTGAAAGAGCTGGGATCGAAGTTGGAGAATCCGCCGGGTTCGAAGGACGCGCTCGTGAAGCTTTTGAAGGTGAGTAGTTTGTTCTGTTATGCGTTCGAATTTCGAGTTTTAGGGTTTAGTAAGTGATTTGTGGTTGTACGGTAGTTCAATTTGGGGGTGCATGCGTTTGGCGGTGTGGAAAGTTGGTTTTAGTTCGTTAAATTAGGTTGAATTAGGGTTCAGTTGATGAGTTGTTTTGGATTCGTTAGTATGTGTTTTTGTCGTTTCGGTTTAGTGTTGTTGGATTTCGTGTAGTATGGAACTTTATGTATGTTCGATTTGAGGTGAATTCTTCTGCATTGATGTAATCTGTAGTTTTTTGCATAGTTGGCGTTCAATTAGGGTTCCTTGAGGGTTATGTTTGTTGTTTACTAATCTGGCGCTCAGAAAGTTGGAGTCCTTTTTTTGGTGAGTTGTTAGAATTCACCTGAATTTGAATTGAAATAAGAGATTCGAGTTAGATTTCCTTTTTAGCAGCCAGATTTCCCATATTTAGGGTTCCTTTGAGGGTTATGAGGGCTATGTTTGTTTTTTACTTATTTTTGCTCAGAAAGTTAGGAGTCTTTTTTTGGGTGAGTTGTTAGAATTCACCTGAATTTGGCAGAATTTGAATTAAATAAGAGATTCGAGTTAGGTTTCCTTGTAGCAGCCAGCTTTAGTTCCAATTTTGACAAGCACTCAAATTTGTCTTTGTTTGTATTTGTGGGGACTTTATCACATTAAATGTTCATTGTGACCTTGTGATGCATCATGAAGATTACAGGAGATTACATTATTCAGTAATTCTTCTATTTTCAGCGGGCCTCGTTTTTTCACATGTCATGTGTGTTGGAGGAGTACACATTTTTAAGTTTACTTATATCCATGTGATTATAGAAGGCAGACAAAAAAGGATTAAAGAAGGTTAAATAGTTGATACATCACAAAAGAAGCACAAAAACATGTTTCAGTCTCTTGTACCCAAAAAAGGATGTGGTAAAATGATAGCCTTTTAGACCTTTTTGCAATGGGCTAGAGTCTTTTCACGCTGCATCTTGGTGGGAGAGTTGTGCGGATCCATATTGTCTTAGGGTTTCTGAGACATGTTCCCAAGTCTTTATCTTATTAGAATAAAAATGTAACATCACATCTGAAAGATGAATCCTTTTTTATTTCGATGTTGCTCGATTCTAATGGACATAACGTCAGGGAAAATTTCTTGGTTGCTAGACATAAAGTTGCCTAGACTGGCGATGGTTGCTTTCATTGTAATTCAAAATTTCTCCTTTCCATGCAGCAAGGTACAACATGTCTGTCTGAAATAGACCAGTCACCTCCGAAAATAGTGATGGAGTCCATGCAGCCTTTCCTAAACGCGCTCGCAAAGCCAGAACTTTTGAAACATCAAGATCGGGAGGTCAAGCTTTTAGTAGCTGCTTGTATCTGTGAAATAACTAGAATTACTGCTCCTGAGGCTCCATATGACGACGAGGTTTTAAAGGTATGCCCTCCTTAATTAGAAGTAACCGATAGTGAGAGAATTTTAAAGTGTATGTATTTTTTTGTCCTCCATGAATGGGCTCTGACTATTGGTGTTTTATATATTACAGGATATTTTCCAGTTGATTGTAAGTACTTTCAGTGGTTTAAGTGATACCAATAGCCCAGCGTTCGCGAGGAGAGTTGTTATTCTTGAAACATTGGCAAGATATAGGTCATGTGTTGTGATGCTGGATCTTGAATGTGATGATCTTATTAATGAAATGTTCAGTACTTTCTTTGCAGTTGCCAGGTATGAGTCCCTCTAATGTACTACTGTCTGATGCTTACTAGGTTATTTATGAAGTATATGTCAGTCTCTCCCAAGTCCATTTCAAGATTTTATTTTAGAAAATATTATGTTTCTCCTTCAGACGCAGCAAGGTTTTCGTGTTCTGTTTTTTACAAAACCAGTGCATCTTTCTCTCTCTCTCTCTCTCTCTCTCTCTATATATATATATATATATATATATATATATATATATATATATAAACAGTCCTGTTCATAGGAAGAACTCGTATTCGGGCGTCAACACTGTTGAGTGACACCTGAGTCCACTGTACTAGTGGTTTGTGTTGTATAGAAATTGGACAAATAAACTTCGTATTTTGAAATATTCTGTGTTGGCACGCTGACCATGCCCTTCGGGTGCTCATTGGTCACTCAGTTGATGTGTGTGTCTGTATGTAAAGTTGAAGTCTCCTGTTGTACAAAGTATGCGAGACTACAAAGCAGAAAGAAAAAATGTGGAGAATTCAGGGTGTGAATGGCACATTGAATCTGGTTAAATACTGAGCATCAGGAATGCAGTCTGAATTACACGGCTGTGTATATTCTTTTTCTCTTCTCATATTTTTACAGTTACGATCGACATAGTAATATATATGTAGCGTGTATGTATATATCGATAGATAGATATGTAGGATTGTTTGCTGATTAATAAGCAAGCTGGGTTCGAACTTTTTGACATTGTTTACTTCTTGGCCTACTTTTGCATTAGAAACGCAGGTTGAGCATAATCTGCTTCTAATCTTGTTTCATCTTATAACTGGCAGAAGGCTTCCCTGAGATCGGTAAAACGATAACATGCCTAAACTAAAGAACTTTTATGACATTTACCTTTTACAATAGTAATTTGGAGCTGATGCTGTATTAATTATCCTTAGAATGAATGCTGTATATCACTATTTCAAGGTCTTCTTAATGTTTTCCCGTCTTGCTGACTTAAACTGGTGTTTTTACTGTTGTTTGGATGGTGCTCCGGGTTTTTATACTTCATTGACATAATTGCTTGTATTTTTTTCACCGTCAGAGATGAGCATTCTGAGAATGTTATGACATCAATGCAAATAATCATGGAGGTTCTCTTAGAAGAAAGTGAGGATGTAGAAGAAAACCTTTTGCTTACCTTGTTGTCTGTTTTAGGCAATAAGAAGGAGGTGTGCATCTTGTTCTGTTTCTGTTGAGTGTTTATTGATTTAAGTTCTTTTTTGTCATAAAGATTAAAAGTCGGAGATTTTTCTGCTAGGATGTAACCATGGCCTCTCGGAGGCTTGCTATGAATGTGATTAAGAATTGTGCTGGAAAACTGGAACCAGGCATAAAGCAGTTTCTCGTGTCATCTTTGTCTGGAGAAAACAAGTCCCTGAAAGCTGAAATTAATTACCATGGCGTACTCTATGATATATATCGATGTGCTCCCCAAATCTTATCAGGAGTTATTCCTTATCTCACCGAAGAATTACTGGTAATAGCACAAAAATATTTATTTTTGTCCTGCACAACATTAATTCTTTTAGGTTGTGATAATAAGTATGATGCTGGGTAGTGATTCCTTTACTTTTGGGTATGAGAGCACGATGTCATGCTCATTCATTTTCAATAAGTTTTATGGTTTTGAGGCTTGTCATGGAGCAGTCTCCTTTTTGAGTGCTTCAGGAGCTTTTCACCGACTGCCACGTTACCTACTTTTTTGATGATTTCTCAATGTCCCAACAACTTCTTGTAGTTTCAATTTTTCATAGTCGGGTATGTTGAAGCATTCATTTGTTTGAAATTTTGATATCAACAGAGCGATCAGTTGGAGATTCGTTTGAAAGCAGTGGGTTTAGTGGGAGAACTTTTTGCTTTACCGGAATCTACTATTTCTGAAGCATTCCAGACGGTCTTTTTGGAGTTTTTGAAAAGATTGACAGATAGAGTGGCTGATGTCAGAATGTCTGTCCTTGAGCATGTTAAGAATTGTCTTTTGGTGAATCCATTCAGACCCGAAGCTTCTCAAATAGTTGGTAAGGGTTTACTCCAGATGATTTAAACTTATAATGTAAGTCTTTCAATCCTGATGAAGTTGATCAATTTCCAGCCGCGCTTTGTGACCGGTTGATGGACTATGATGAAAATATTCGTAAGCAAGTTGTCTCTGTTGTTTGTGATGTGGCATGCCATTCCCTAAAATCCATACCAGTTGAAACCATCAAGCTAGTGTCTGATCGCCTTCGAGACAAATCTGTATGTTCGCCCATCTCTTACAGACATTAATTCATTCTACTCTTCTTATAATCTTACAACTTATGCTTCCAAAACACAGCTTATGGTTAAAAGATATACCATGGAGAGGTTAGCGGACATATATAGAGAGTCTTGCATTAAGCGGTCGAGCGGCTCGACTGAGAATAATGAATATGATTGGATTGTTGGGAAGATTTTGAGATGCTTTTATGATAAAGATTTCAGGTATGTTCTCCAACCTAGTTTTGCTGTGATGTTTTTTGTTTATGGATGGCATAATAACATTTTGTGCAAATTGCTCATGTATCATTGATTTCTGCCAGATTCATTGTAGGATGTTAAAGAACTAACATTTTTAATGCAAAATGACAGACTAAATTTCCTTGATATTTAGGCATAAGTATTTTCCATATATATGATTGGTGGCTAGCATTATTGATGTTCTTAACTAGTGGCTATTTATATATTTTCATTGTTCGCTAACATTATATGTTTTCTTGACTAGTGGAGTTTGATGCTGAAGAAGGTCTTTATCTGTTTTGCAGATCAGATGTAGTTGAGCCCATTCTAGCTCTTTCTTTGTTCCCCACTGATTCTTCAGTCAAGGATAAGGTGACAAGTTGGGTTACAATTTTCTCTGGATTTGACAAAGTTGAGGTAAAGGCGCTTGAGAAGATACTGGAGCAGAAGAACAGGTTTGTAAGGAGGCCTGCTTCGAGATTTCGAGAGAATTGTAGTTTTCTTTAGTGTTGGTGGATTGTGTTAAATTGCATCTAAACTAGGTTACATCTGTTAACACAGTTTCTGACGGGCTTAGTAATATGATGCAGGTTGCAACAAGAGATGCACAAGTACCTTTCTCTCAAGCAGTCGTCCCAGGTTAAACAATGAAGAGTTTCATGTCTCTCTCTTTTAGTATCAGAAGTCTTTAGTAGGAGCTCTTGTTGAACTATTAGGTATTTGTCTGTGTGCAGGAAAGTGACACCGAGGTCCAAAAGAAAGTATTGTTTCACTTCCGTGTAATGTCTCGCTGCTTTGCTGATCCTCCAAAGGCTGAGGAGAATTTCCAGGTCCTTCACCAATTAAAAGATTCCAATATTTGGAAACTTTTAGGGCAACTTCTTGATCCAAATACCAGCTCTTCTCAAGCCAGTAGTTCATTGGTGGGATGTTTATACTTCGTTTTCTCTTCTTCATTTTCCCTAGTCTTCTATTTTTTTTCTTTCTAACTTTGTCTCTATTTTTGAATGAGATTAACTATAGAAGACTTGCATGTTATATATGATGGTTTCTAAGACTTTGTAAATCAAATGCAGAATGACCTGATAAAGATCCTTGGTCAGAAACATCGACTTTATGAGTTTCTGAGTGCCCTTTCGTTGAAATGCTCTTATATTCTTTTCAACAAGGATCATGTCCGAGAAATCCTTGCGGACGTGGGCATACTGAAATCTTCCGGAAGTAATGAGCTAATCTTGTCCTGCATGACTATTCTTGTGGTATGTCATTCACTTTCTGGATTGTCTCCATCATATTTGTTGATGACTTTAGCTTTACTAATTTCTTGACTTTGTATCCCCTTGACGGCTGTATATGCAGTCAAGAAGCTCTACGCATGTTTATGACTTTCTTGGACGACCAATTTGAATTTCGATCAGATGAACTCATAAAATAGATTTGCTACATGATGTGTACCTGTATGGGACACATCATTCTTTTGTGCTTTAAATGCGTCATGGCAATTTCATTGGAACTCTGCAGATCTAGAGATTTTCACTTATCTTTTTGGTAATCAAAGTTTTTAAACAGAGCTCACAGTTGGTCTCTCGTGAAGGAATTGAGTTTGTGAGCCTGATATCCTGCAGTTTCTAATTTTGAATTTTGCTGTACTGTAAACATAAGATGGTAATCATTTTAATCTTCACATGAAAACCAGCGTGATAGTACAACTTGTATAGCAGTTGCTTGTTTTTGTTGTTTAAATAATTGAGTTCAACAATCAAACCAATCTCTATTTGCACAGAATATCCATGGGAACTTTGAATTTTGATTTCTTGAATGATAACCTAATCTTGCAGGAGAATTCCTTTCCTTTGTTATCATTTAGCTTGGAATTTTGCATCCCGTTTTCATGCATATGCAATTTAAATCTCAGATTCTTGCACGATTTTGTCCCTTGCTGCTTGGTGGAATTGAAGAAGATTTGGTACATCTTCTTGAGGATGACAATGAAATCATAAAGGAAGGTATTTTGCATATTCTTGCGAAGGCTGGGGGAACTATCCGAGAACAATTGGGTGTTTCTTCAAGGTCCCCTCTCTCTCTCTCTCTCTCTCTCTCTGTGTGTGTGTGTGTGTGTGTGTGTGTGTGTGTGTGTACTTTTTATTTGTTATTCTAAAATGGAATTCCTTTGCTTATAGATCATTAGACCTTATTCTTGAACGTATATGCATTGAGGGTAGCCGAAGGCAAGCGAAGTATGCTGTTCATGCGCTGGCATCCATCACAAAAGATGATGGCCTCATGTCGCTCTCTGTCCTTTATAAGGTTCCTCTTTGATTTTAGACTTTTTGTCATACTCTCTGGAGCTTTTATCACCTTATTGATGATATATATTTCCTGTTTGTTGTTTTAAACTTGTAGAGGCTAGTTGATATGCTCGAAGAGAAGTCTCATTTGCCAGCTGTACTACAGTCCCTAGGATGCATAGCAGAAGCTGCTATGCCAGTTTTCGAAACAAGAGAAAGTGATGTTGAAAAGTTTATCAAAGAAAACTTGCTGACGCAAGGACATGTATGCCCTTGGAGATGCTTAATAATTTTGTTAAAGGCGTGATACTTTTATGTTGTAGGAAAGTTTGTATAATGCATATGCCTCACTTGCAGGTGACAGAAAATAAAGCAACTGATTCTTGGGATGAGAGGAGTGAACTTTGTTCTTTAAAGGTCTATATCAGCGTAGTTATTGTCCTTCAACACTTACAAGAGTTGCATCGATTTCTGTAAAACTTTCATGCAAATTAGCGTCTTTTCTGCAGGTTTTTGGCGTTAAAGCTCTGGTAAAGAGCTATTTACCGGTCAAAGATGCTCACCTTCGTACTGGAATTGATGACCTGATTGAAATTCTCAAAAATATACTCTCTTTCGGTGATATCTCAAGAGAGATAGTGTCAAGGTAACTTGCAGGATTGCCTCAAAACAGTTCTTTCAAGAGATTGCAGTTATCAAAATTTTTTCAATTAACTTTCGGTGTAGATATTTTACATTGACGGTGTTTCCTTTTTTCACGTTTCAGTTCTGTTGATAAGGCTCATATGAAGCTTGCTGCAGCAAAAGCTGTTCTTCGACTATCCAAGCACTGGGAGCACAAGATTCCTACTCATGTCTTTTACCTCACATTGACTACTTCAGAGGTAAATTTACTCGAAGTTTGTTGTTTGTATATTGGTAGCCTAACTCTTATGTTAACAAATTCCATTTAAGTATTCCTTCTCTCTCCCTCGTTTTTCATAGGATAATTTTCCTGAGGTGAAGAAGCTGCTTCTGTACAAGATTCATCAATATGTGAAGGATCGGATTTTGGACCCAAAGTATGCTTGTGCATTCCTGCTTGATATGTCGTCTGAACAGTCAGATTTGGAGGAGGTACCTGTTGATTCTGTTTTACTTCATTTCTGCTGATACCTCATCTAACCCTGGAAATTGCTTAAACTGATATGGATATTTGTTCTAATTAATATGACAGAACAAACACAATTTGAGTGACATCATCCAGATGTGTCGGCAAGGGAAGGGTCGGCAAAATTCCTCTCAGACTGATACAAATTCTCCACCACTTTATCCTGAATATATTCTTCCATATGTGGTCCATTCCCTTGCTCATCATCATTCATTTCCTAATGTTGATGAAAGCAAAGATGCTAAAACATTTGAAGCTATGTACAGGTATTCTGGTTTGGCCCTTTATTTTAATACGGTGGTTGAGTCGACGTTATTATGCTGTTGTAATATGTATGGGAATCTTGGTATTGTAATTAATTGGAATAGTTTCCATCCCCACCCCCACAAACCACCCTTCAAAAGAAGAGCAAAAGATGAAAAACCAACTAACCCAACCTAACCCACCGTTTGCTTTTGCTTTGTTGGGGGTTGTCTTTGTTACAGAGGCATTTGAGAAGATTATACTTTACCGAAGGTTTTCTTATGCTTTCAGTATTTGAATTCGCTTACACTTGAGGCAGTTGGACAAGATATATTTCAAACGATTTATTATTTGAATGATATAAGACAATCTCGTAAAATAGAATTAATCATCTACGGAGTTGGAAGAAGTTTTACAGCTCTTAAACTATTCCTATTCCGTGCTTAGAAATTGGAGTTTACTGCTCCACACTTACTGTAAACCCCCAAGGTACTAAAACATCACTTAACAAAAATGGCCGTAGATATAATGACTTTATTATTTAGTCACGGTAAAGACGATTATTTATGTGATACATCTACCTACTATGATCAAGATCAATGCAAATTAATGGCAAATAAATGCTTTTATATTTATTATTAAAGGCATTGATAGCCTAATACATGCATTAAGGTTATAAGTACCAGTCATGTACTTGTTCTCCTGTTCCAAAGTTACATTTTTAGAAGCGGCATATGCTGAGATCCATATGGAGAAAAGGCTCTATTGGATAGAAATAAGAGGTGATCGTTAAAAAGAACAATGCAACAGAATAAAGTGAGTGACGGGCTGGTAACTGGAAAAATGATTGTTCTATATAAATTGTATCACTTATAAACACGTGTCAAAATAGTTCTATGTTAGTGATGTGTCAAAATGGCTGTAAATCAATCATTTATTTTTGGAAATTGATACAATCAACCTTCTCACGTGTAAGGTTTAAGAGAATCCACGAGGTTTGAAAAGTTTGAACCATGAAAGTGGTCATTTAGGGAAAATTAGAAAACTAATCAAAGATTTACTTGTATCACTTGTGGTTGCTTATGTGCGGTTAGCTGTTAAGAGGGCCGTGCTTTATGTCGTATAACGGTAAGCTAGCTAGTCACGCCCCTTCGGATTTCTTGTTGAAGTTCATAATCTCAGCATGAACATCAACAAAGCGCATTGATGTGGATCTTTATGATCGGGTCTAGGTTTAGTTCCTTTTTATTTGAACCGCTTACTATATTTTAGGTTGGCACGAGGTTGCTGTTGTTGCAATGGTATTACTTGCTGAGAAACATAACAAGTATTTCTGAAATTACTTAAAACAAAAAACTGTCAACATACAAACACGATTTGATTCTATGTCTGTATCACGCAGGACATGACATGTTTCGGTCGATCTGTATCTTAATTGCATCTATTCTCTGTCTTTATGGTACTATACTAAAATCTTTTCATTTAATTATAGTACTATAAATGCGCGATACATACCAACTTAGGAAATTATGTGGATTAAAAATCATTCGAAGCACATTGCCTGCAGTAGTTGCTTGGCATTCTTTAATATTTATTGATGTGTTTTGTTGAGTTAAATCCATTAACCTTTTTCATAGCTCTAAAGTTCTCTTTATTTGGGCATGCTACCATATTTTCCGCATAAGGAGTGATTATTGTTGAACCTAGAAAGGAAAAACTTTTTTGGGCAATAATCAGTAATTCTTTGTTGTAAATGTCATTTTTCTAAGAAACTAGATCAGCACTTAATATGAGCCCGCCACAGTTGGTAAAGAATTTTAAAGCTTGAGGAAGGTTGCATTAGCTTCTTCAAATATTTATAAAAAAGTGGATCTTTCATTGATCGCTGCTGATTGATTAAAATAAGGTCGCTTGTAATATCGGCGACGCCTATATCATTCAGTAGAAAAAACTGTTGCCGCATATAAGTTGCTGAGATGGTTTCGTTTTGGGGATACTAGTAACATAGTCATGGAGCCTGTAACATTTAGCTTGTTTTAGAAGTTCATGTATCTGTTTCAGGCAATTGTATTTGTTCCTGTCTATGCTGGTTCATGGAGATGCAGATGGTAAATCTGATGTCAGTATTAACAAGGACAAGGAAACTATCTCATTGTTGAATTCAATTTTTCAATGTGTCAAGCGCTCCGAAGATGCCGTTGATGCATCTAAGTCCAAGGTTTGATATTACTTGCTACTATTTTGTCGTTTTGTTTGCCATGTTGTGCTCACTCTTCTGTTGATTTTATTGTTTAATAAAACAGAATATCTGCTCATTGAACTGTACAAAGTTAACTGTGTTGATTTCTCAGATAACATATAATGCTATATTTTGAATATTCATGGTGGTTACAGTGAAATAATAATCCCAAAACCACTAATTGCAGAATTCATATGCTTTATGCGACCTTGGTGTGTCAATTGTCAAGAGGTTAGCTCCAAAACACGATGATCATCAAGACGCCAGTGTCTCTGTGGCACTACCACCTGTTCTGTACAAGCCACTTGAGAAGAAAGAAGAAAATGACTCAGAGGTATATTTGACTTGACTCTCTCAACCTTCATGAGTATCTTCTTATCGTCATTGTTGAGATTGTGTCAGCCAATGAAAGAACTTTCTATGACCTCTAATCTGAATTGCTTGTGTATGATCGACTATTGGAAGATGTTTCTAAGTTTTTTTTTTTAAAAAAAAAAGAAAGAAGTTGTTTCAAAATCAAAGGCTTTCTTTTGTAATTTATATCTTGGTCCTGTTAATGAGGCAGCAATGAAATAAATAAGAACTGAATCAGATGAACAGCAAATTAAGGTGCTTTGCATGCCTAGAAGTTAAAAAAAACAATGAAAAAAAAACTAGCATTTGCAGTTTTCCATAGGGTTACAGTTGATCATAATTAAACATAAAAGTGGGCTGCTAATTAATCTGGTGCATATGCTTCGTCATTAAATCTGAGGTTTGACTTGTGTAATTTACGGGCACAAGTGGTAGTGCATAGGAAAGCTTTAAGAAACTTGAAGTCCTCTTATCTTTACTTGACCAATAATGTAAAATTGTTAACTCATTTAACTGTTTTATTATATGCCTTGATTCTTCCTATTTTTGACGACTTGTTTATTTCAGCAAGATTGTGACAAGTAGACCATTTAGTTAGTTTCTGCTTATACATTTTGAGGTTTCTTTCTTTCTACAATTAGCAGTGAGCAACTGATTCAGTTCCTATGGGTTTGTGTGAACACCAAAATTACAATCGTACCATAGTCCAACATGTCGCAGACGTGACAATGTCCAATCTCATGCAAGGACCATGCTTTAGAAATTTTCATGGCTTCAAATGCCCTCTTTGGATGTTAACTCATGTTTGTTTTCTTATGTTTTACTTATGAATGTTGCTTCATTATGATAAGGCATTTATTCTGATTGCAAGCCTTTGATCAATACTAGGTTGCTGAAGAGAAGACTTGGTTGGCGGATCCGATTATCTTGGCTCACTTTGAATCACTTGAATTGGAAGCTAATGGAATTGTAAAGACTTCAAATCATTCTGAATTCCTCCTTGTGGCATTTTTTCATTATGTATGTTATTAGTGTAATGTTTGTATATTTTATTTTTTTAGGTTAATCCGACAACTGTCGATGATGATGTCATGAAGGACAGTGAAACGGAGAGTACTGAGATGCCTCTGGGGAAGTTGATGAAACGTCTCAAAGCTAAGGCTGCAAAGGCAAGAAAGGAGTTGAAGAAAGAGTCACAACCAGCTGGAGTGAAGAATGATAATGATTTTGATATCCTGAAAATGGTAAAGGAAATAAATACCGATAATTTGGGTACTACCAGCAAGTTCGAATCAAGTAATGGACATGAAAAAGTTGATGAAAAGAGAAGTGACCATCGTCTTCAGAAGAGAAAAACTCTGTTTAGTGGTTCAACAGACGTCCCTGTACCAAAAAGAAAGAGAACATCGTCTGGTCAAGCTCCAAGGGCTTTCTCATCGATTTCTTTTAAGAGGCCAAATAATGTAAATCAGGAATCTGAAAATGTTGATTTAGATAGAAAGGATGAGGAGCCTGGAATCAATTCAAAAGATCAATCTATGGAAGAAAACAGTGCAGAATCTGCAGAGTCTGATATGTTTGTGTCGTCCATTAGGAAGAAATACAGTTCTTCCTCTAAGAGGAAAGGTAAACGCTCTGACAAGGATCACGGTGAGGCACTTATTCACTCCCCTGATGCTAAGGTATGATCTCCAAAAGATGGAACTTCTGTTATGCGCATGGCGTGAGGGTTTTTATCTTTTTTTTTTATTTATTTTTTATTGTACAGAAGTCTAAAAAACTCCCAGCAAAGGATACAGCACGCTCAAGCAGTCATTCCAAGTCAGGATCTGCGAACAAGCAAAAACCGAGAAGTGCCTCTGGGTTGGCCAAGGTTTGTGTTTTCTATCTTTTCTGCAATTGTTGAGATTGTATGGTAATATGTATACCCCTGTGAGAAGTGAGGAACTTGGAGAAAGTAACAAAGTATATGGCATGCTCTAGATCGCTTAATTCACGTGTAGACTTTGATGCTCAGATCTTAACTAGTAACCCCAGTGAGATGGGATCACCTTTAGCATCTGAAGTAAGTGTTAGTTTGCTCTTCGACCAAACATTGTTAAGAAATTTGAATTGATGATGTGAAAGAGTACCAACAGCCTTGACGGGGTATTTGCCCGTTGCAACTTGAGAAGTGTGGTATCTTCTATAACACATAGAGAGGGAAGAGGGATAAAATGTCCTGGATGGTGCTGAAGATTCATAGTGGTGGTAAAGCAGGTATGTTTATCAATATGTAAGGAGTGAAAACGCATAACACGGGCAATTTGCATAAAGAACAAAGTGTATAATGGATGAGTGAGAGACTGACTAAAATTGGGAGCAGCAGCCGAAAGTGGAGAAATAATTATGATGTATCTAGGTTTTTCATCTATTTCTAGGTTCTTCCTTTATTAAGTGACTCTTAGCGAGAGTACCCCAGGTCCAAGTAAGATACTGCTCTAAGCTTGTCTGAGATTGGGTTACTGCTGAAAGCAAATTTAAGGTATCCAATCTACTGTAATTTGCATATAGATAATTCTAAGACTCTGGCACCCCTAGATAGTTTGCATCATGATGCCCCCATGCCCTCCTCCCTCTGGTTCCATTTGACGTAGGTTTGAAGGACTGAGCTATGGTGATGAATAGTGTCCGTTATGTTTAATGCCATATATGGTATTGAGATAGTTAGCTCAACTAGTCGTGCAGCTTTTTCCAGAATTCAATAATAAATGATCCTAACAGACTTATATCTTCCAATTTCTAGAATGATTTTTAAAAAGGTTAGAACAACCCAACCTTATGAAGAAGATGTTTTATTCCTTTGCAGTCAAGGCACTTACTAATCTATTTCTTTATCTTATTTTTCTTCAGTATTTGTCTTTTTAGTATCAATGAAGTGGTATGAACCATCTCCTGATATATATATATATATATATATATATATATATATATATATATATATGTGACCGGATTGTTTTTTGGACTCCCGGAAAAGCTGCTCTCTTGTGTACCTTTGAGCAGTTTCTTCTTTCTCTGAATCTGCAAAATTACTTTCATTTATCTGTGTTCTCGCAAATTAGTAATTCTAAATTTTACTTAATCAAGCATCTGCTTCGTTTTTCCTTTCCTCTCTCTATAGTGCACAACAAAAGACAATGGAATTTCAGCAGTTGACATCGTTGGTTGCAGAATAAAGGTTTGGTGGCCGATGGATAAGAAGTAAGTAATTATTGATTTGGTATAATTGTGTATCCTATAACCTTGATCATACAATTGAGCATAGCAGAAAAGATAAGCGGGAAGCTTAAAGTATAGAAAGCTACGTCATCATGCATTCATGCAGTTGCTCAAATATGGACTGTTATATCCTTATAGGAAGAAACGATTCGTGTGTATGGTTGTTTAACTGCTTCCTGAAAATCGTGGACTTTAACTCTCCCTAGTTCTGATTAAAGAATTTTCTGGCGGTAAGCCTTCTCAAGCAATCTGTGACAAAATATAAGAAAAACGAGGAACATTAAAATCGTAGATGAATTGTGGATTTTGGTCCATCATTTATTCTCCTTGTTTTTCTTCTTAATCTTCATATTGTCGATGCACAGGTATTGTTTGGTAAAGTTAGTAACCATATTAGAACACTTTACTGACTACTGGGCAGAAAGCTGTTTATTTATTTATTTATTTATTTTTTTTTTTTATTGTGAGATGGTCCACACGTCATCCAGAAATTTTGTCAGCTACGTGTACATGAAATGCATGGAAGATTTAGGGTATTGTATGATTATTCACAGCTTTGGTACTTGTCCAATTTATACAGGTTTTATGAAGGTGTCGTGAAGTCATTTGATACTCACAAAAAGAAGCATGTGGTAAGCTGCATTTTAATTATCTCATTTTCTTCACACCCTGCTATAAGTTTCTAACTAATTTCATTTCAAATTTTTCATTGATGTAATATTTTTCTTTTCCTTTTCCTTTTCCTTCATAGATATTATACGATGATGGAGATGTGGAAGTCCTTCAGTTGGATAGGGAGCGCTGGGAAGTTGTTGAAAAGGATCAGAAATCCAAGAAAGTATGAATTTGCAATAATTTTTTTCCCTCTTATATGTGTGTTTATTTATTTGTTTCTATCTAGCAATAAGATCATAATAGCCCTCAACACTATTTGCAGCGACCTGGCTCGTCAAAGGGATCACGCCCTAAAGGAGGGTATGTGCTGCCTTACTTTTATATGCATATTACTTTTAAATTTATGTTTAATTTGTATGTCACTCTGTATCTACGTAAACTTTTGTACGTATGTACAGTTCTTTTAGTCTCATATATGCATCCCAGTATAAAACTCTGGGGAGAGGTAGGAGTCCGATGAAACGAATGCTAATCGTCTATGCATGTTATTGTTGAGTCTGCATATAGGTATGAATACTTCGAAAAACTAGAAGTGATCGGCCTAACTATTAAGCTCATCTACTTTCTGTGGCGCTGAAGTGACTTTCCACACACAGGAGTTCGCGATGAACCATGGTTTTATCTTCATACAATGTTCTCTATTTAAATCTTTTTCACTTGGCACATTAGTATTGTCATTTTGTTTTAAGAGGGAACGTGAAATAACTGAATTTCGTATGGGCTAAAATTTGAGCATCTTGGTTTGGTTCTGTAATCTAGAGCTTAATTATCTTTGCCATTTTGGTTGCTCAAAAAGGTAAGTAACCGATGGTCAAAGTACATTACTTCATGTAAAAATGGCTGACAATTAACTTTTGAGTGTCAGCTTTAACTATCTGGTATGATACCAGTGTCAGCTTTAACTTTTTCAGTTGAAGTGCATAGTTTGAAAATTTGGAATCGATCTACTGAAAATTGCTGTAGATACTGACCCAAAGTTTATCCTCGTTTATTGAATCGTTCTATTATGCAATCTTCTATTTATTGTTCAGTCTGAAGAGCAGATATATGGAGGAATATCACTTTCCTATCTGCAGAAAGTTTGAGGAACTCTGATTTTGTAATTGCATTATTGATTTAGCTATGGATTACGTTAATGATGTCAATTGGGCTTTTCTCCAATATATACCCTATCTATCCTTCTTGATAAGGGAACTAAAAATCTCTCTGCATAAACATTTCATTTAGTCTGTTCTTGCACCATTGTTATTTCTCAGCTGCTTGTATCGTACCTTTGCAAGAGGCTAAAACTTGATCGCCTATCCATATGTCAACTTGCAGATCTTCTGGGCAGGGAAGGAAACCGATTGGAGGCTCAAAACAAGAAAAACATTTGGAAGAGAAGTACATTTCTTTTCTTCTTTTTTATATTTCGGAAAAAAACATTCTCTAGTTTTGTTATTATCTTATGTAATTGAAATGATTGTCTGTCAGATCACTTTCATCTCAAGTAAGAGGAAAAAGAACTCCACGAAAAAGCTCAAAACAAAAGCAAAAGAGAGTGTTGAAAAGTGAATCCTCTATGGAAAGTGATGTGAGCCCAGTTGTTGGACGCCTTGAGTTTACGAAGGTTGATGATTTGGACTCTGGAGAAGGTCAGTGTCTTGCAATTTATCTCCAAAAGTCGACCAAAAGCAAAATTGCAATTTTTAAGGTTTTTACCCCGGAAAAGGGGTTTTCAAAATTTGAAAACATTGTTGGAACTGCCTTCAATGGTAAATACTGTATTTTACAAACAATACATCATCTGACAAAGTATATGGTTAAAGATGCGACTTGAAACTCTCAGCCGACTTTCTTCTGCATCTGAATTGTCTTATATTTGCATAATGAAGCAATGGTTGCTGCAATAAGCTTACTCTTCTCCTGTATTTTCTGACAATTCAGAGAAGGAACAGAACAAGATAACTGATAAGATATTATCTGACGAGGAACTCTCTGACAAGAAAAAGCAACAAGAGGAAGACGACGAGAAGGGGTCGAGTGAAGAAGGCGAAGAGCCTAAAGAGGAAAAGAAAGATTCTGAAGAAACACAAAGTGAAGATGCACACAATGCTCACGAATCAGATAATGAAGCCGTCTCTTCCTCAGATGAGAAGCAGATAGATGAAACCAAACTAGATTCTGGCTCGGAGGCAGAAGAAGCAGAGGACATGGATACTAGCCCAGAAGCTTTAGAAAAGCCCAGCAAGAAAACTTCTGGTTCTGATTCTGTAGATACCGAGCTTTCTGATGATGAGCCTCTGGTATTCGACTTTATCCAGTCAGTTAAAATATATACAAATTCTTAACATTGAATAACATTGTAACCCAGGCTTATTCTTAAAATGCAGGGTGCCTGGAAGCAACGTGCTGCAAAAAAATAGGGCCGTTGCTACTTGATTTGAACCTGCTTCACCTTGATGGTTCTGATACCGCCTGTGAACTTAGTGCTAGATAAGTAGCTTATTTTTAAGAGACAGACTATTGAACTTTTGATCTGAATAAGTTTCTGTGAGCTCGTGGTAGAAGTTGAGTTTAGTGTTTAGGTATGAGTTTGCTGCATTCCTACTGAGTGCAATTGCAGTTGATCTTTTGTTTGAATCTTTGGTGTACAGCTATAAATAGCCACTTACTGTCTAGTTGGTCATCGTTATAGCTCAGTCCCCTGATTTGTATGTATGTTTGTAATTCATCAAAAGTTGTGCTAGCTCATATCTCCTGTTCTTGACGCATGTATTATAAGCACATTTGCCTGTTTTATTAATTTCAAAACGACATGTTAACAAGTGATATAGTTATTTAGAAATTAGAAAAGAATCAGCTGAGGCGATGATTTTGGAGGTAAAAGAGTTAGTTGTAATGTGACGAGGGAAAAAGAGAGGATATATCTTCTAGTCAATTGTTTACGTATTTTTGAATTGGTTTAGTTGGTGGGTATTTGGTTTAAACAGTAAACTTATGCACAGCTGTATATCTTAGCCACCCATAAGACTATGTCACGGATTTTTTCGTCATTGAAGAGAGTACTTTCTCATGATGTAAAACGAGGTATGTAATATTCGATACACTGCAACGTAAAAACTGGGACTTTGAAAAAAAGAAAAAAATTGCCTTATTTTTATGCCACAGCTGGACAATATATGTGTTCAAAATATGTACCTGTATACTGTAAGGAAATACTGTATACTTTGGTGGCAATCATTATATATAAATTATCGTAAGTAAAATGCTGGGAGACTAATTCTTTGAATTTCTTCTACCATTCTGTCATAATTAAATAGCAACAAAACCAAAAGCAGCGTGAAATGCGTCGGGGTCCAAGTGTCCAACTTAACCGAGACACTCTATTGTTTGAATTTTATATTCTGTGGTTTAATAGTCTCATATTCTTAAACAAATTATGACGAGTAAAAACATAAAAAAATGAGTATCTATACTATTTTTTATTATTTGGAATAATTTACATGGCAATAAAAACTTGTGTATCGCACGCAGTACGGATTTTTCTGATTACTACATTTCCACATAACTCACAAATGGAATTATATGAAGATGAAAAACATCCCATTTTTCTATTGGCCAAGTAGTCAAAAACGCAGGAGCACAATTCGGGGGATTTTTACTAAACTGTATGGTTATAATTACATGTTCACAGCAAAATTCATTGATCCTTCTCTTGCTCTGAAAATCAGGAAGAAAAATCATACAACACCAAAATACAAAGTAGAAATAATATTGCATGGGAAAAGAGAAAAACTGAATGAAAAATCCGATTTTCGGATTTTTTTTCACAGATTTCCTTCTCCGGTAATGCTGACTTCCTTTTGATATCGTGTACGTAAAAAGGCAGAGAACTTGAATACAAAGAAACCTGTTTTTCTGCATTCAAGTCCTAACTCCTTTGAATTTTATTCAAACAAATCACATTCTAAGGTACATTTGTTTGATTTCTTAAACCAACAATGCAATTTTCATGTTCAATGCATCATGCAATATATATTTTGTATGTTTATTCAATCACAATGCATTATTTTCTCATGAAATTGAATCGTCGTGTCTTGTAGCTAGCATATCTCTCAAGAAAAAGAAAAGGTGAAACGAGACCGTCAAAAATATTTCATTAAGGATACCATCTTGCTGCCAGAAAAGGTAAACATCATTTTCTTTTATACATTCTGCATGATATCCATAACGAAATGACTTTACATTGATATATTCATAATGGAAAGCCAAGTTGTGTTTTTTGCTGATTGCTTGAAGAGTTTGATCATTATTGTGGTGAAAATTTGTAGCTTTTTTGTAAATTATTTCGTGGGATCAGAAGATGGTTGGATTTAGCGAGCAAAATGGCACAGGATCTCCAACCTCTGCCGCTTCCCGGAATTCCCCTAAATCAGACGTGGGAGAGATCGATACACGGGCGCCTTTTCGATCTGTTAAGGCCGCCGTCAGTCTGTTTGGGGAAGTTGGATCCCCCACGTCAAGAGCTGTAACAAGAAGATCCAGAGCTGAAGAGGTATGTAATATATACTTGATGATATATATAAATAGCCTACCTCAATTTATTGAAATTACGAGCTTAGTTGTGCAGGTGCAGTCTTTCGTGATTTCTTTCAAACATGTATTCATGCCCTATATATGGAATTTTGTTGCTTATAATCTTCTCATAATGCTTCTCAAATTGTTCTGAGAACTTTTGATCGAGATAATTACACGTGCACCCCTTGAAATTCAATCTAATTACAAGACTCTCATGAAGTTTGAGTAATTAGAGATACACACCTTAAACTTGAAGATATATGAATGACAGAGCATCTATTTGTAATATAAACAGTCTCTCTATAATTATTCCAGCATCAAAATTAATTTCTTTCACTAGGCCAACTATTAGTTGATGCAATTTCTCTCTCTGGGTTGTTAAAAGCAAATTAGATAATGATAAAATTCGTTCACATTTATTGTGGCAGAGAGTGTTAGAGAAGGAGACACAACATCAGATGATCCTTAAAGAACTAGACCACTACAAAGATCAGTTGAAAAATGCTGAAACTGCAAAAGCTCAAACTTTACAGGAGCAGAGAAGGGCCAATACAACATTACTACAACTCACAAATAAACTTGAAGCTCTTACTTTCTCCAAACAAGCTGCAAAACAAGCCACAGAAGTTGCAAAAGTTAAAGTTAAAGAGCTGGAAAAGAAGAAGCTCCTCAGAGCTCAACTTGGCAGCGATGCATGGAAACTGGACGTTGAGAGTGAAAAAGAACGTTGCAAGGCCACCGCTGGAGAACTCGTCCATACTAAACGAGAGCTCGCGAATCTGAGACGGGAATTTGACACGACGCTGGAAAAGAAAATTGCTGCTTCTCGAACAGCAGAAGAAGTTGAAAAAGTTGTAGGAGTGACTCGGCAGAGGCAGAACCAGCTTATTAAAGAAGTTGCAGAAGTTCGTGAAGCGCTTAATCAGATTAAACGCAGTTCGGTCCAAGTGGAAAAGGAACGGTCAAAAGTTGTAGCGGAAAAAGAGGCTCTTCTATTGAAGAGTAGATCCAAAAAGGAAGAAACCGAAAAAGAAACTAAGAATTTGAAAGAACAACATGGTCCTGCAGAAAAGCTCGAGGAGAAGCTTGAAGGAACAGCAGAGGCCATAAGGGTACTGAAGGAGCTGCAAGGTATAGTTTTGGATCTCGATAGCGCTAGAAAATCACTTCTAGAAGTCGCTGATGAGGAAGATTCAATCAAAGGTTCAGTGGAACCAATCAAAATGCAGCTGGAGGAAGTAAAGAGAAAGCGTGTAGAATCTAAAACGAGGGTTGCAGATGCAGAAGCTACTGTTGAAAACATACGGGCTGATTTAGAGAAGAGTAAGCACGAGCTTGAGAAGCGACCGTCACTTGAAAAGCTATCAGCAGAAGCAGAAAAGAGTAGAAGAGAAGCAGAAGAAGCCAGAAACAAGGCGGAGTTACTGAAGCAAGAAGCTGAAGCATCTAGAATCGCAGCAAAGCAAGCCGAGGAAAAGCTGCTTATCGCATTGAAGCAGTGTGAAGCAGCCAAAGCAGCAGAGAAGCTTGCACACGATCAAATATATAATAATCCTTCTCCATTTAGAAAGATCACGTTATCGGTTGAGGAATTCGACTTAATGAACAAGAAGATTGAGGAATCAAGAAATCGTGCTGACGTCAAAGTAGCAACTGCTACGGCAGAGATGGAAAGTGTAACTGCAAGTGAGAAAAAGATGTTGCAAGAAGTCGAGGCGATTTTGAAAAAGAATCGGGATATGGAATCAGAAATCATCGAAACTTTACAGACGGCGGAGATGGCAGAAACTGCGAAAAGGGTAGTTGATAGTGAGCTCAGGAGACGACGTCAGAAGGAACAGAATACAAAGGAAGAAATTGAAGTTGGATCAAAATCGTCGAAAAAGAAGAATAAATAATCAAGAAAAACAGAAGACACACTTTTGCTTTTATGATGTAGCCGTTTCTTTGTAATTCAGAAAAGAAATTGTAAAAACTATGAACTTTTGCATGATGCTTGAATGATTAGATTATATTTAAGAAAATTAAAACTCTAGATAGGATATAGGATACAACGAAAGTTACGAAACAGAGTGAACTATGGAAGAACATCAAGTGTTTAAACTCATAGCATGTTAAAAAATAGTACAAACCATATTCTTTGTATAATTCATGTTAAGCTATTTACTAAATCTACAAATGAAATTATGTTACATACATTAACATTGCCACTTGTGGCAAAAATATCTAGTCTAGTGGTGTGTGATTAAGATTGGACCAATGTGAGAAAAGCTAAGCAGAAAATATTTTCATGAACTGCATTTAACATTGTTTGCGTTAAAAAATCACAACCCGTTGTACAATGATGTATCGTATGATCTATTCCAATAAGAAGAGAAAAAGGGATATAACTTATTCACCAAAAAAAGAGGATAACATTAGGTAATAATTAATAATTGATCATGTAACACTTGGGATAATATCCTTGAAATTCATAGTTCAAAGTTCAAACAACCCTTCGACAACGCACTAATCTCCACAGCTAAAGCAATTTTGACAATTATCTAATAATCCCACTGTAACGTTTTGTCACTAGATCAAAACATCAAAATGAGATGGACAATCGAAGATAGCACTGTCTTATTGATTTAGCCATAAATAGAGGCCAAGTTTACTCTATTGAACTCACAACTCTTCTCAACTAAAATGTTATTATTTCAGATCAAAACATGAAGAAAAGAAGAAGACCGATGTAAGGACTTTAAAGACCATTTAGCAAGTCTACAACATGCAGCGCCACAAAAATCAATAATCTACCTCGAAGCCGCTGGTCCCATGAGCCTTAAACATAAGTAAATGGTCTCTTCCAATAAAAAAAACCATATAACAGTAAATTCCATTGATGTTGAAGGTCGAGTTATTTGCAATGAACTGAAGCATCTGCTCAACTTATTTTGACCTCTTCCCCTCTTTTTTCTTTATAACTTCATCAATGTACATTATGCCTTTGCCCTTGTAAACTTCGGGAGGCTTACAACTGCGAACAGCAGCAGCAAACTGATGCACTCTCGCCTTGTCGATTCCAGTGCAACATACAACGTTGTTTTTGAAGCAAAAAACACGAACTGCTGGAGGTACAGTCAATTCAACCTCATGACTATAACCAAGTTTGAGGTACAAGAGACGACCTTGCGCTTCTGCTCTAGCTTTGAAACCAACTCCAACAATCTTAAGAAAGCGAAAGAACTGGGCTTCCATTATATGATTCTTCTTCACAAACTTATAGAAGAGCTCGCTCTAACCACCTGAAATAAAACAGGAATTATCTGAATAAGAAATGGGCATAAAGTAGTAGTTGAAGTTATGATATCTCAGAAAGTCTCGAAATCTACACAAAGGGAAGAAGAAGCTTGGTGCATAGCTACCTACATTAACATACACCAAACAGAAGTCAGGTTCCTTGGTGGGTAAAAGTTCAAAGAACGTAGTCGTTAACTTAAACCAAAGGCAAAGGCAAAGGCACGAGTAAATAAAAGTGAACTTAACTTTATATTTTATTGTTTGTGGTAGAAGAAATGATCCATTAATGATCACAAGTACCTTGATGTGCGAACAATTGCGGTATTACCGCCGTACATTACAAGTGATATATCCCTGAGTTAAGAAGTTGATCTTTAACTCTGACGAAATAACCATATTCAACAAATAAAACGTAGACACACATGTTATTAAATTTAAAATCAAAATCCATGTTTGCCATTCAAAGATATCTACTGTATGATTCTTCGACTCGAAGTTTAAATATCGGGAAACATGAAAATTGAGCATATCATCAACTCATCAGGAGGTTTCGCATATAACTAACAATTGAGACGAGATTCCACATCACAATAATATATCTATCTATCTAAATTAAACATTTCATTTCACGATACTGTATGCTAATCAAGCAAAAATAAATAGGAGGACGACACACTAAATCTAAATAACTCTAAACCGAACATTATTTCAACAACAGGACAAACCGTTTTTTCTTTGATCAACATAATAACTCAATATTGTACAACAAGAGGACGTACCTTTTCGATTTGGATGAAAGAGAGGATTTTTTTTTTTTGTAGAAGAAACTGAAACCCTAGTTTCTGTTCAAATGTGTTTTCTCTAAACTCCTAACGACGCCGTTTTTGTCTTGTCTTAGCAGTTGGATTATATATATATATATATATATATGATTAAAAGTTTTATTGCGAGTTTTATTTATGATGACATTTTGAATTGAAATGCACAGAATCTTAAGTTCGATTAAAAAAGGGTTTTAAAAAGTTCACTTACAAATTTATTTTTATTAATATAATAAAATTTCACCAACAATAGTTACACTCTATATTACTCTATATTAAAATTATCCATATTATTTCTTTTCATAATCTCTCATATACATAAGATCCTTTTGTACATTTAAAAAGGATAGGACTTTGTATTACTTTTGTTAATAATAATCATTTCTACATGGCGGAGGATATTTAGGGTTTTAGAAATATTTGGAGAAGGAGAAGAGGGATTTTTTTTCCTTTCCTTTTTTAATGTTTAGGTAGGTGAATTTTAAAATAGTAACAAATGATTAAAGGAGTGTAAATATAATGTTGTATATAAATTTTGATAAACCTGAAGATCTCATAGGCTTGTGGAAGTTTGTAAAAAAAAAAAAAAATGATGAGAGAAGTTAAGTCACATCCAAATCCAATGATCAAAATTATTTGTGGTTATCTTATCTATCCTGCAGAGCAGACCACCTATACAAAAACAAACATCACAATGCATCATCAAATATACAGCTAACAATGTCTGGTTGACTGCTTGTAATGTCACAAACATATGCACCAGCACACAAAAATACAGACACTACAAAAGTAAAGGGTCTAACATTTGGTCCTACCATGTCTTTAGATTCACAATCTTTCCAAAAACCAAAAGAAATTATCAAAAAATTTATACATACAATTCTATAGCATGTGGCCACCAAATGCTATCCAACACTACATCGGCCACAGAGTTATCACAACTTGCAAGCACTAAAACAGTCGACAGAGGTCGTGAGCCACGACCATTCATAAACCGTTAAGACGGGTAACAACAATATAACCATGTTTCTTCAACAATCCATTGTTCTGAAGGAATCCCACAATGCAGATCTCCTTGGGACGAGATTGTAAAGATGGTCCGGAGATACATCCCAAAGTGCGCTGCCCTCCTACGGGCAACTTGATGGTCAAGAGTAATTGTTTGTCCATACATAACTTGAGAAAATGCTTCAATAATGGTACTAAATATGAACTTAGAAAAAATCGAATTCTAGATACTTATCACTCTTCTGATCTGTGACTGGAGCAGCGGCAGCTGCAGCAGCCTTTTCATTTGCCGGTGTTGGTGGGGCGGGAAGTCGGTCAAAGTCCACAGGCTTGGGGATTTCAGGCGGGGTGGCACACCGTATCAGAGCCCAATTGACCCCTTCAAAGAAAGGATGCTGCTTTATCTCAGTAGCGCCTCTTTTATAGGCCAATCGATGTTGAGGTTCTTTTACGAGTAAACCCCTGATCAAATCTCGAGCAGCAAAACTCACAACAGGCGATTCTGGGAACCGAAGAGGTTGCCCGACTACATTAAACAACGTGGCTCTATTACCAGATCCCTTAAACGGAGTTTTACCGAACATAAGTTCGTACAGAAAGATCCCAAAAGTCCACCAGTCCACCGCACTTCCATGCCCCTCTCCTTTGATTATCTCAGGTGCGAGATATTCATGAGTTCCAACAAAAGACATCGACCGAGCACTTGTTGGTTCCGCCATAAGTTCGGGTAAAGGGCTAACTTGGTGCGCAATATCGTTTTTGGGTTTCTTATCTTTCTTGGATTTGCTGGAAAAGATTCGAGGAGAAAAGCATGATGTTGGGACGACACAGGATGGCTGAATGCAGGCAGGTTCAATGCATGATGGCTGGGCACAGTAAACAGAATTCTTGTGCTGAGGGTCTGAAAGGGATGAGGTCTTGACCAGAGTCGGGCTAACAGCACAACGAAGGGACAGATCAAAGTCTGAGAGCATTATATGTCCATCTTCCCTAACAAGGACATTTTCTGGCTTAAGATCACGATAGACAATTCCGAGCATGTGAAGATACTCGAGAGAAAGCAAAACTTCTGCTACATAAAATCTGCCACAGTGAAAAAAGAACGAGATCGCTGTAGTTAAATGTGGATCATGATACAAGTTGAATCATTCAAAGTAGTTATAAATCACACTTAAAAATAGGACCATGTCAGTTCTACACTTCAACCTCTAGTGTTATTTTTTACTGGAACATGGTTTTTAACTACAATCTTATGAATATAATTCTAACTTGACCAGGACTGTGTAGTAATACCATGTCTATGAAATTAGAAATGGTCTCAGTTGTGAAGGAATACGCAGGACACAGGTAATGTCATTAGAATATGCAATCACTTCTAGCAATAAACATACTTAGCAGCTGGTTTAGAGCTTTCACTAGCACTCATTTTGACCACGGTTTATATGAGAAATTGGAAATATATTCCTTTGTGAACTAAACAAAAATAATCAAAAATCTTGACAGAAAGCAACATCGTGCAAGGAACAAGTCATGAAACCAAATATGAAAAGTTCAAGAAGAGAATTGTTGAGCAGTATGCAAAGAAAGAGAAAAGAGAGAAGCAAATCATTTATACCGCATAAATTTGTTTTAGGACATATGTTTCATGAAAGTTCAAAGACACCATTGTTGCATTACAACAGAAGACGTCCATTAGGAACTAAATACAGTGGAATAAAAACGAGATCCTACAGACTGATATAGTTTTCTGTAACATCGAATAAAGAAAGATGCATCAAAACTTCTGAAATGAGCAAATTAGTGCAGGCTTAGAAAACAGAGGTCAATAACAAATGCTAATGAACTGCACTATTTGAAGACGTTCGTGTAAATATCATAGAAAATCTTTGATGTAATATAAATACGATACGATCGAAACTTACTTTACTGCTAGCTCAGAAAAATATTTCCCGGGTTGTCTCTGTCTGAGAGTGTGCAAGTCTCCTCCAGGACAGAATTCCATCACCAAACACGAAAACTTATCAGTCTCAAAATGGGTGTAGAGAGAAGGAAGGAAAGGATGGTCCAGGCATTGTAGAATCTCTCTTTCCGTTTGAGCCCGAAGAAGTTTCTTACGACTTGCTAGAGATGTCTTGTCCATAACTTTCATGGCAAAATAACATTTTGTTCCAGTCAGCTCAGCCAAGTAAACACTCCCAATATCGCCGCAACCCAATCTTTTCAGAAGCTTAAAATGACTTAATCCCAACACCCCATCTCTGGCACGGACAACTTGAATGGCTTCCCATCGCACGTCGTTTGCTTTATGAGGCTTGTTGGCGGTGCTGCTATAGCTGCTGGTGCTCTCATCACTCACATCACTACTTGTGCTGGCTCGGCACATGCTGCTCTTTCCACTCTCTAGACGATCACTAACTTTGGCACTTCCACTGGTTTTTGCAAGACTTGTGGCCCCATCACTAATTTTTCCAGATGGGGAACTGTTCTTGACGCTCACCAGTTCAGATGTTTTCTTTGCAGGATCAATTGAAGTTTCCAGTGAGCTTGTTACCTCAAGATCAACAATGGAGGACTTATTGGAATCTGAGTTACCAGATGGCGACTTTGGAGAAGTTGGTGATCTTCTGGACTCATTAGGTAAGCCTACCGTCACAATACCATGTACTTCTAATTTTTGAGGATTAACCGACTTAGGCTTGTTCAATTTCGAGCCCTGCGACGGTAATGATTTGAGATCATGTGGCTTGCTTGAGTGCTGAGTTCCGACAGCTTCATATTGAAGAGCAGGGGGAGGCCTAGAGCTAGTCTTCGTCGCCATCATGAAAACAATACCATATGGTTTAAACAAAGATATGAGTTATATATCCTCTCAAGCCGCTAATAGCTATTGATGAAAACCCCTATCTCCACCAACTGTGTCAAAACCATAAAAAACAAAAACCATCAATTTGAATTACTATAAATCCGCATTATCTCTTGAAGTAAATACCGAAGAAAGATTGTCAAGCTACTTTAGCAGAGATTAAATAAATCAAGATCAAAGCTACAAGGATGTCTGTAACAGACAACGATGCGGATGGGACTAACACATTAAGTGGAAACATAATCAAGACGTAAGAATCTACCCTTTCAATTCGCTATACTCAGATACGAAATCTCAATAAACAAAATCTATATTAATTTATCAACCATCGATGAACAAGCCCAGATATCAGAATATCCAGAAGAACCCTCAGTTGCAGCAAAATTATGAAAGATTAAAATTTTAGTTGAAAAAAGTAAAACAAACAAATAAATCAAAAAGACAAAAATCCAAATCAAAAAGTACCAAACCCACAGTGGCAGATACTCTAAAGCTCCAAAGCAAAGCTGCACAGAGCCTTTATCACATATCAACAAGATATCCAGAAAAACATCAGAACAGAAAAAGAGATGGAGAGTGACCTCACAAGTAAAGAATCCTTGGTCAATTAATCAAATTACACACACATGCGTTTTCTCCATCACAGAACCTTTTAGAAATACACAACAACAAATCTCAATTCCAAAAAACCCTGAGTTTTTTTTTTCTTTTTCACAGAGGGTATCTATCAAGGACCACCAAACCACACATACACACACAAAAATAAAGCAGGTACTGAGCTACTGACAAATTATGATGGGCATGCAATTATATTCAACACTTTACAAAGCAAACATCAAACAGTCAAATTCACTTTGGTTTTTTTTTCCCCCCAACAAAATCAGATCTTGATGATAAACCCATGATTAATTGCAAAATCCCACCTCAGATCCATAATCAAATCTTGAAAAGGAGTCAACCCAGTAAATAAAAAAACGAGCTTTAAAGAGAAATGATTAAAAAAGCACCTAAATTTGCAACAATAATCAGAAAACCCTTGTGGCCTTAGCTTTTTGACAATCAGTGAAGAAGAAGAGAAGCTGGTTTTAGACATGGACCATAGCCATGTTCCTTGCTGCTGGTTATGTATCTGTGTTCTGGAAGAGAGAGAAAGAGAGGAGAGAGAGAGACAGAAAGATGCTTTACTTGGAATAATTAAAAATAGAGTGGAGATATCAATTTATTATTATTATTATTATGAAATCCTTGTGATTATTATTTAGCGAATCACAACTGCGCTATTGCGGTCAAAACTGGAAAAAGCATAAAGTGAATTAAGTTTGACCATTTTACCATTAATTCTACTAGTAGTTAATGCTAATTTGATATTTTGATTCAGATTAAAAAGTGGTGAGTTCAATTTCCAACTCTTTTTTCCTCTTTCTTTTATTTTCTTGTGGGTAACGTATCTATTTTACCTCCAACTAATGTAAGATGAGGTGGCACAATAATTTTTTGTTGCGATCCGCTAAAAATTTAAAATATTTTGTTGTTTCGAATTTTTTTTGGCTTGTTTTGTAAAATTTGTAATTGTAACTAACATTGAAACAACATGTATGTTCCATTTTGGTAGAGTCAAAAATAGAAATATTTCGTTACTTTTCGAGGAAACGTACGGAAATTTGATTCATAACCACTGGCAAATGCATCGTGTGGATGAAATATTGGCTGAATATTTCTTAGGATTCAAGAGATTTAATTTTATCATCGGTTGTACCACGTCATCTTTACTACAATGACTATACATGATATTTATTTCTCTATTTCAGATTTTTTTTAATCTCTATTTTAGTATTTAATTGTGTTATAGATCTTTTAGTGCCAAAGCTGAATTGGGCGTGCTAACCTGTCTATTTGTCGTGTGCTTTGTTAGAAAAGTTTTTGTATAATTAATTTTGTTTAATTACTTACTTGTTATTATTACATAGATGGAAATATGTGAGACCAAAAATTACAAATTCAACTTCGACGAATTGAAAGACATTGCGTTTAGACGAGAATAGAAAACAGATTTGTCTTATGAATTCGAGAGTTATAAATATTTATGATATTATGATAATGATTAATTAGTTAAAAATCAACACTAATAATTTATTTATATTTGTTTTACGAATCGGCTTATCAACCTTTTCAGTTGACTGAAAATAGAATATATATTTCTGATTAATATAAGAATAGCTTAGATCTTGACCTGAAGATTATAACAACCTGTACCATGTGAAAGTTGATGTTAGGATATTGTGTTGTGGAATCTAGGGTTCTTTGTTGTTGATTAAATATAAAATTTCCTTTGTTTTTTTACCCAAACCCGACGTACGTAAGACTGTATTTGAATTTTTTCCATCTCTAAACACTTTTGCAGTGAAATAAAAAATTTGGAAAAGAATATTGATGCTAAGTTATTATAATTACTATTATTATTATTATTATTATTATTAATTGTTAAGATTGGAGATCAATTGTTTACAATTTATTCATCGGGTTGTGGGATTAGTATGTCGTATTATACCGAGTATATAGTTTACTTTCTAGTGTTTGGCGCGCATAATTTTTAGATTAATAAATGACCACCAAATTCAATGAAAAGATTCATCAAGTATATATAAAATTATAACATTATGTTAGAAGATTTTCCAGGTTGTTAAAATGCAACATTTTGATTTCAACTACCAGCACGTTCTGTTTAGATATAAATAAATGTATTCATGAAAGAATTTAAAATGCAAGTTGGTTCACAATCAAAAACAAATAATAGAAATAGCATTCTCCTATAAAGGGAAAATAAAACATTATTGAGAATCACATGCCACCGTTTAACATTTACTTCTTATGAAAATTAGTCGCCAACAACTCCATATATTTCAAGTGGGCCGGGCTAAATATTTATATTAGAGATTATAGCTTAATTAATCGTAGAAATTTGAGTCTAAGCTTAATTTTTTTACTTGCAGAACATTTATTACTATCTTTTGTGTGTATATATACATATAGATGGTATTGTGTTTACCTCTTTAAAAAAAATACCATTACAGGTTGGATCTAATATATATATATATATATAAATATATATATATTTAAAATTAGGTTACACAAAACAGGCTTATATATCCTATTTAACTCTTAGAAAACGCAATCACTCATATAAAAAAAGAAAATCACTCACATAAGTTTGGATACTTGAGAACGTCTCTTTGTAATTGATTTGCATGCATTCGATATTCAAAGTCGACTGGACCCCCATTGAAAATGAACTTGCATGGTCCAAGAATAATGGATGTTATTATCGTGAAGACCATATATTCAAAATATATATATATATATATATATGCCATGAAATATTCTGCATATCAATAGTACTATTATGTCAAAAAGTGGATGATATTTCAACTTCAGTCAACCACTAGTGGATTTTATTCATTATTTTCTAAAATCAGTATATAAGTAGATGGACCATAAATCTTTATGTTCTAGGAATAATATCAACGTAGAAATATGTCACTGTTTTGCACTCTATACATGTTCGACTCAACATGGCTCTTGTTTAATTCATATACATAAGGTATTTGAATTAATTGAAATATGAGAAGATTGGACGTGTACGTATATACGGTCCTTTGAGCTGGATAGTTGGCTAAAATAAACCTAAAATCGATTTGGCTGATCTTTGAAGATTAGGCGATGAAGCCCCAAACATGAATAATGCCACTGCCTTATTCATGCATGCCAGCAAATTTAGCATCTCAATCTAATTTTGTGCGTTTACATGAAAGCACACATATATAAATATATACACACACGTATAAGTTCGTAGTGTGTATTAATTATTTATTATTATATTAAAAGCAAAGCCCTCCACTTGCAAAAAGATAGTTGAGATATCAATTTTTGTGTTTTCTAAAATACCCTCATTTCTCTCTCCTCAAATATAAGAATAGCATGGTTTATAATGTCATTTTACTTACTTTGCTCAATTACACATCTTAAAAAATAAGAATTGACACGCATGTTCACTTATATTCTAGATTTAAAATTAATAATTTGTACGCGGGACCGCTGTGTCAAATTTCTAGTATATATATATATATAAATAAATAAATAAAGTTCGTAGTGTGTACATGTGGCTTAATTTGTGATGGATTTGAATTCGATAATATAGCATTGGGGACGGCCAGCATGTCCCTGATTTTCCATTGATTATTGCGAGCTAGTTGGTTACAATTCATTTCAACATATACATGTGTTTATATATATAGATGTGTGTGTGTGTGTGATCTCGTGATTTATAATAAAATGTAGAGAAAATTATAGGAAATTAATAAATACTTCACTTGGTTCGCAAAATTACAAGTATTTAATCTACGGATGGTTCTTTGATTACTTCATAAATTTTCGTACAGAGACCCTTTCGTCTAACTTCTCATGCTATGTGAGTTAGATGATAGTATATTTTCAAGTTTTTAACCCAAATAGTGAGAATAACACAACTCTTATTGGGTGCGAATTTTAATATCCCTATAGTTAGATGCTTATATATTTTATACTTATCAGCCACTTTAGTTTGTTTTTCATTTCTTATGAATAATCAGCTGAGAGGGGCATAAATTTACATTCAAGAAAGTTCAATAGTTTTCAAACAAAAACTAGCTACAAAGAGTGCGTGTCCTTGTAAATTATGATCTTATATCTATTATTCTCTACTGTTGTTGTAATTTTTATTATCAAATAAAATAGTACTGAACCCCAGCAGTGAGAAGATACAATGAACTAGTAAAACGTACGTTAAGGACCCATCTCTAGAAAAAAAGGATAAGAATTTCGAACATGCAAAGCTTAAAACGACAACACAAAACCTTACAAAGAAATATGGCAGAAAAAGTTGGAATTCTTAAAAGTTTGATATGATTTTATTTATTTATTTTTTGTTTCTCGTGCATTTTGTATTAGTTTATCTTGCTCTGCGTTGGGTAATTAATCACGTCTGCCGTCGAGAATCTAGCTCTATTTTAGCTTTCACTAAACATAAAAATATATTAAAGTGATTCACGAGAATTAGTCACATGCAACATCACTCTACATAATTTAAGATCGTAAAATCTATATACCTCTATATGTACTATTCTTTTTTGTTTGTATTATATGATTTGATAATCCAATAATTTATCTTTCTCGAGTTCAAATAATTTATGTGTGGTTTTTTTTTTTGTCAACATCTTTTCATTTCTACTCGTTACAATTCGTTCATTACTTAAAGAGTTAAAAAGATATGACAAAAATTCGGTAGTGTTCGTTTCTTTCTTCTTCTTTTCTTTTCTTTTCTTTTCGTTTCTTGTTGATTGATCAATGCCTACAAGTATTGTTAAAGTCGTCGTCTGATAATTTAGAAACCTCTATTTTAGAATTAGTAAGTGTCTTTATTACATTAATCGCATCTTTGACAGTACCCACTTTAATCAGCTGGACAAATGGTGTCCACGTCTTATGACTTTTCTTCATGCAAGTCTCTTTTTCAATATCTGAATTTAGGAAGTATCTATCTTTTAGTCATTATGTATACACGTATGCTTGTACACTACTTATTAATTGATTGGATGGCGTTGAAGAATATAATATGTTTGTCAATGGCCGGTAATGGTCAATCGAACCACTTTGGTCGCAAACGATAGATTGTTATAATAGACACAGAACATGTGTTACAATTGATGCTACATAATATATAAGTACCCCAAAATATATTGATATATGCACAAATATAACTCGATACTCCATGTTAGACGAAATTATACTTTAGCCAAGTTTTAATTTCAGCTTAAACTTGAGAACATCTACACTCAAAACACCTAACGTGTGTCTATTGAATATTTTTTCTACCTATGTATACATATAGGTATATATAGGGGTTTTGTAAAGTTTTTGGGGTTTTTGTAGAATATGTATAAAATATAAAACTGTAAACACAATTACACAGAAGAAAGGAACAGACGCTGATTTTGGTAAGCTGGAATCCGGAAATTGCAACTACTACCCATACATTGTGTCCAATTCATAAATGACCCCATGTATTTAATTAGCAAAAAGTTCTTCTTGATGTTAAGATAGAAAGAAAAAAAAAAGCAAAACAAAATATCTACCATTTAATTAATTGAAATGTAATGAAATAACAAAGTTTAATTTTTATTAGTTTAATCTGACACATTAAGAATCATTGTTGCCTAAATTTAATTATATGTATATGTTTTTATCATTTTCTTAAGAACATATTTTTGTTTCTAGATCTATAAAAACATAAGTGTAGTATAGAATAGTTTTATAATGTTTTTATTTAATTTCAACAAACTTGAACGAGCTATATCATAGTTTAAGTTTTTTATGTTGATAGATATATGTTTAATAAAAATTGTAATCCAAAACAGATAATCTTTGGTTATCGGTTCAAGGTAAAACTTTTTATCCAAAGGTCTTTGGATAGGAATTCAAAGTGAAAACTGAACATAGACCTCTGTGAATATTAATTTTTTTAGAAGCTCCAAAAGTCGATAATTTTTTTCTTCTACGTTGTATTGCTTCTATTCTCGCTGCTCTTAATTCTCTTTCAGATTCTTGTTCTTTCAAAACATCAACCTGTTTGGTCACGCCAAGATACGTGCTCCCGAAAGCAAATGTCCATATTAAAATTAATGGCTATTAATTAGAAATTAGAATCTAATTCAATGCGTATCGATGTAAGTGATTCTTAATTTCTTGTTATCCCCATACACATGGTTCTCACACGCATCACACATGTGAACCGTGGTCCCAATTTTACTTATATTGTCATGTAGCTGAGATTAATTTATTGTTAGGCAAAAATGTCAAAAATGTTCGATATTTTTTGTCAACTTTAATTTTTGCCCGATATTTTTTTAAGCCGTCTTTTATGCCGTTATCTTTTACAAAAATGCCCGGTTCACTGTTTTTCCGCCAAATCAATAAATCGCGTCCAACGTGGCAAAATCGCACCTCCATGTGTAATTAATTTAGTACATCCGGATTCTTATTAATTTTAGACCCGATTTATTCAAATAAAAAGTAAAAGAAATTAAAAATATCGTATTATACATACATACATACATACATACATACATACATACATACACGCAATGATATATACATTATATATATGTCACTTATCACTCTCTCACTTAACCATCTAGCCACGAAAATCCCCAAATTCCTTAGAACCCTAAATCCCGTCGATTTTTCAAATTTCGCATTTCCACTTCTGAATTAACAACTCTAATCCACAAAAAATGGCGATTCTTAGGCCCTTACAGAAGATTCTCAATTTTCCCCTCTTTATACATACATACACACAGTGATATATACACTATATATATATATATATATATATATATATATATATATATATATATCACTTATCACTCTCTCACTTAACCATCCCGCCAAAATAAAAACCTCCTTTCTAATTTTCCCTCTTTTTTGAAGAACCTAATTCAATTTGGGCAAATTCAATTCAGATTGTTTTTCTCCCTCTTGTTAATTCTACTATGTCCGAAACCAGTTATCCCGCTGATATGAACTGCTTTTGTGGTAGAACGGTTGTAACAAGGATATCATTGACCGACGTGAATCCTGGTCATCGATTTACAGGATGTTATAAAGGTACAAAATACGGTTGCGGGTTGTGGCTTTGGGTCGATGATCCTCTTTGTGAACGCACGAGAGTTGTGATACCACAGTTGAGGAAACGGATTGAAGCGCTTGAATCTAGATTGAGGGAATTAAAAAATTCAAGAAATGAAACAGAGATGCAGACGAGGATGACAGAGATTTCGAAGAAGAACGAGGAGCTAGAAAAGAAAACGATTATTTTGGAACGCAAGAACAGAAAATTGCTGATGCTCGTTATTTTTTTATTTTTGATGGTGATTTACCGTAGTGTGTGATGATATAAGTTTTAATTTTTAAGTTTTGGTGTATGTTATAGTTGTTTGAGTCAGTGTTGAAGGTTTGGTGTTGTTTGTGTGGTTTAAGGTTTGTTTGAGTCAATTATGGTTAAAAAACATGAGTTTATCATAGTTTAAGGTTGTTTATTGTTGTCTGTATATTATGTTGAGTGTAACATTTGGTTATGTTGTCTGGATTCCAAATAGTTTTTAAGGTTAATTTTCTACTGTGATCAAGTTGTTTGTTTGGTTTTACTTACTGAGTTTGTGTTTATTGTTGTGATAGTTGTTTATAGACGATAGTTAAGACAAGAAAATTAATCAATTTACGTTATTGATCATTTAAGATTAATAGAAAAAGATAGTAATAAAGGGAATTTAATAGTAGGAATAAAACTATATCTCTAAGTTTATGTTCAAAATGGTGGGAATAAAACTATATCTCTAAGTTTATTTGGCTGCTGATTCTATAAGTATTAACCAAATAATTATAGTAGTTGGACCGGTTTTAATGGTTACAAATTTACCAATAGGGTTAATGAGTTCAATAACCTATTTTTAATATTTTAGTTTCTGAATATGATTCGACAAGTTTTAGTGGTGACCGCTCGATTGCTCCTTGAGAGTTGTAACTCATTAAATGCTTGTCTCTTCAACTCTTACACTCTAACATTAATATCCATTATCTACCCTAAACGTCATCCTAAACCATAATTCTCAAGTAAAAAACCCTCAAAGAAAAATAACTCTCCCTCTCTCTCACAATTTGTATCAATGGTTGCACCCAACCAATTAGACTTGAAATCTCTATACGACCCTTGGGAGGATGACATCGTTGGTGTTTTCTACAATTTTTGCGGCTTCACGCAGGAGGAGGAAACCTGGATGTTGAATGTTCTTCGTAGGCTTGTCAAACGCGACATCTGGATTTCTGAGCAGATGATGGAAGACATATACAGAGAGGTTGCTGAGAAACTGGCTCTGAAGAGGGGGAGTCCATTCACTCCCTTAATGATAAATGAGAGACTCCCTTAATGATAAATGAGAGACTGATGATCATGGAGACACAGATTATGCTTTTCAACAGCCTCTATAGATGCCCTGCTTTGTCACTTGCTATGCTTTGTGTAGGATTGCACATGCAGCATGCCTGCAAGGAATATCAGTAAGATCCGAGATCCTATAAGAGCATGTCATCTCTTTTAAATTAACCAAATAAGGCCCTCCAAGCCCACTCAACAAAGTCACCTGATAGTGAAGATTATCTGACTTAGCAGGGATACAGTCAGACACCTTCAACTTTTGAATTTCTTCTTGAACCTTGGGAGCTATAAGTGCAATTTGATTTACTAGTTTTTGGGACGGCCATTTACCAATTGCTCTGTCTCTGTTTCTTGTTATCCTATTCATTAGGTACATCCTTATCTAATCAAGACAAGTAATTATGGACTTCTCTTTTGCTGGAAGTAGAATGTCATTAAAGGTCTCACAAGTGTTGTTCATGATAAGGTATGTGTTGCCTTTTGTGTCAAAGTATGTCTTTGCCCATTGGGAAGGTGGCTTGTCATCAAACCATTTGAATGCTTTGATGCTTTTATTTTTGATTTTCTCAATTGATGCCAAAAATTTAGGCTTGGTAGTCTGATGGGCAGCCTCCCACACTCTATCACTCCACTCCAACCCATTGAATCCAGCTCTCCAAAGGTTAGCTATCATGTGCCTATCACAATACCTATGTGTTGCAGCAGGAAATACATCATTACATACCTGGATGAGTTCTTTTTGCTTATCACTCATGAATATCATGTGACTGTTAGAGATTAGATTCAAGTCTTTTTTAATATCCCAAGGAACCACATCAAATTCACATAATTTTCCACAGAAACAATAGTATAAGCAATTGGATAGAAACTATTGCCTGCATCCAAACCAACATCAGTTAATAGTATTCCTCCATTAGGACCAGTGAGATGTGCTCCATCTAAACCAATATAAGGTCTACAACCATTCTTGAAACCATCCTTCAAAGCTTTCAAGCAAACATACATACAACTAAACTTGTTTTGACCTGTTTCATCCAATCCTATCACCACTGTCGAACCAGGGTTTAGAATTCTTTAACTGGTCAACATAATCCCACAATCTATTGAACTGGTAAGCAGGTTTGCCCTCTAGCTTTTCCAATGCCAATCTCTTTGCTTTATATGTCTGGTTAAGAGATATGCCTACCATCAACTCACCAATACAATCAAGCATAAAACCCTCAGTTCTTCTACTAGGATCAGTCTTAAATACATGCAGATATCTGGCTATCAACCAACGAGACTTCATATTTTTTACATGGTGAGTATCACCACAGCTATGAAGAGGCTGACAATCTGTAATCTGAAATGTGTCCTCAGTCAAGAGTTTCAATGCACTTAGTTTCCACTTACAACCCACCTTTTCATTTTCACCCTTGCATGAATCCTTTTAGGATCACATTTCTTGATTGTAAGCCTTTGTCTTGTTGTAATAACATGAGACTGAATTGCAAAATTTAAATGTTTTTTTGTCTCTAAATAGCATTCCCAACCCAAAACAAGGATTAAATATTTCATCCTCATTAAAAATGGTGGGTCTATTTGCATCTTCTTCAGCCTCAAAGATAAGAGCCCATTTATACTCTTTGGCAACTGTGACCACACCAATCTCATCTATCTCAGTATCCCAATCCTCTTCATGCACTTCATTGACATTTCAGGTAAAATCCTCCAACTTAGGCTCTACAAATTGTGTTGATCCCATCCCCCCAGTATGTTCAGCTCCTGATTACACATGCATATGTGTTTCCCCAATGTCATCAGCTTCCTTGCTGGGATTTCTATCAACTCCAGGTTGCTCATCAGTTCTAACATTCTGATTCATCCTTACACCAGAACCCTCTCTCAAGCCCTTTCCAATACCTCCCCCTAAACCTCCTCTTATACCTTCCTCCAACTCTTCATCAAAATCCGTATCGTCATTTCATAGCCCTCTAACACTCATCTACTCAAATTACCAACATCAATCCAACAACCATTCACTTCACTTGGAATACTCTGATCATCATTGTGATAATCAATGTAAATTGCCAAATTACAATGGAATAGAGCAGTCTCACCTGCCTTCTTCAAAGTATCACCATCTGATATAAGCAGAAATTTACTCCTAATCCTCAAATAACTTTTTTATGACCAACTAGCGCTTTTATGGCATAAATATTTTCTAACATATCTATAGAAAGGTTGTCTACTTCCACATGGTCATACTTACACCAATAACCTCCTTTGTAGTAAGGTATTGGAACCAGCTTGAATACTCCACCTTGAAATAAGGTAAGTGTAATACATCTTCTATCTCAAGCTGTTAAAAATGAAGAAAAAACTATTACTTCCTGATGTACTCTACTATAATTCAACATTCTGAGCAGAAATGAAAAAAATAGCATGAACCCTAAAAATGTATTCTTCAGCTTAAACTTACAATAAAATGTGGAAAAAAAATACAGTACCACATAATCACATTATTACTCATGCAATCTCTAATACGAAACAACATTAAAAGTTCTAAATAAAATCAAATACTTACGATAAAGAGGGGAGAAACTGATAATCTTCTGTAAGGGCCTAAGAATTGCCATTTTTTGTGGATTAGAGTTGTTAATGCAGAAGTGAAAATGCAAAATTTGAAAAATCGACAGGATTTAAAGTTCTAAGGGATTTGGGGATTTTCGTGGCTAGATGGTTAAGTGAGAGAGTGATATGTGACATATATATATATATATATATATATATATATATTGTATATATCACTGTGTGTATGTGTGTATGTATAATACGATATTTTTAATTTTTTTGTTTTTTATTTGAATTAATAGGGTTTAAAATTAATAAAAATCCAGGTATACTAAATTAATTACACGTGGAGGTGCAATTTTACCACGTTGGATGCGATTTATTGATTTGGCGAAGAAACAGTGAATTGGGCATTTTTGTAAAAGATGACGAGCATAAAAGACGGCTTAAAAAGATATTGGACAAAATCTAAAGTTGGCAAATGATATAGGGCATTTTTGACATTTCTGCCTTATTGTTATAATAAGTTTAAAAAAATTAGTTTCATAAACTTATATTTAAGGCTAATCCGGAACATATTCCGCCGGTATTTTTCTTTTTTAATTCGGAATATTATTACTTTATAAACCCGTAGTCCCTCCAAAAACCAGAGGATGTCCACAACATTCAAAATACCGCAAACAAACTAAAAAACTACTCATGCGCAATGATACGAACGTAATACAAATTGATACGAATTATAGAAAAGATACATAGCACCTTGGAGTCGTGCCCAAACTCTTAACAAAAGATACATAATTCTTCAAGTCAAATGTAAAACTCCATTGATGAACTACTCCAAAATTTGCTTAATGAATTCAATACATAATAAAAGTCCTACTTATATTGTTGCTCAAAATTTAAATAAGGAAAAAGAATGAAAATTTGCAAAGGATAGTAACATAATCTGCTGCTCAAAACTAGAAATAAAGAAAGGAAATAAAATATGCAATGAGGTAACATAATCTTCTAGGCAATATCTCTACGTAACACTCCATTCCCTTTCGAAACGACCTTGTCCTCAAGGTCGGGAATGCCATGAACAAAACGCTCTTCAACTAATTGAAAAAGAGCCATTGCCCCCGTTAATATTGATGGTTGAGCAATCGTCTTGGACTCCATCGAGGTCAACAAGGCGGTAATTTTATCGTTCCTCATAATGAGTTCAGAGTGAAAGCACCAATTGATACGAACGTAATACAAATTGATACGAATTATAGAAAAGATACAGAGCACCTTGGAGTCGTGCCCAAACTATTAACAAAAGATACACACTTCTTCGAGTCAAGTGTAAAACTCCATTGATGAACTACTCCAAAATCTGCTTAATGAATTCAATACATAATAAAAGTCCTACTTATATTGTTGCTCAAAACTTAAATAAGAGAAAAGAATAAAACTTTGCAAAGGATGGTAACATAATCCTGCTGCTCAAAACTAGAAATAAAGAAAAAAAAATATGACAATGATGTAACATAATCTTCTAGGCAATCGCTCTAGGTAACACCCAACGAATAGAAAATATAGTATAACAAAACTTGAACCCGAATCATTGAGAATCAAAGCCATCGCCTTATCCAAGGCATTCCTTGCAAGTGCGTGCGCCACCACATTTGCTTCTCGTCGTATCCATCGAAGAAAAAAATTGGTGTGTTCCCGAATCCATTATCCGTGCTTAACAGTATTAGCAACATGCGCGTTATCCTCGGTGCCATAAATGATATCGTGAATAATCCCCAAGCAATCCTCTTCAAATAACACATTGCACCAACCCTTATAAATTGCCCAATCCACTGCCCCTAACGCAGCCGTAGCCTCAATCCCACTCGGATCCATAAAAGATGCAAACCTTCGTTGGCGCCATGCAAGTAACTGTCCATTTCTATCGTGGGCCACCAAACCAAACCCGATCTCCCCATCATCGCTAAACCGCACGCCATCAAAATTAACCTTAATCACGTCGCCCACTGGAGCCATCCACTCCACGACATCCCTACCATGCAGATCACGACCCTTGTTTCCGTGTCGGTTTGTCCATGACCTGACAAACAATTGAACAAATCCAGCAACCTCATCCACCCGCCGTTCCTTTTCCCCGACCAAAATATTATTGCGATTGCTCCAAAGAGCCCAACAAATCGTGTAAATAAAGCTCACCACCTCCGGTCGAGAAGACTGAACAATGCGCACAATCTAGTCCCCCAATAACTTCGTTTCCCGAATCCATAAAGTCATGGGAACATTAGAGATCTTTCATACTTGGCGAGTAAAAGGACAATCAAACACGCAATGCCGCAAAGTTTCCTCGTCCTCCCTACACACAACACACACCATATCCACGCAAATCCGTCTCCTTTCCAATTTCCAACGCGACGGTAAAATATCCATGCAACAATGCCAAACAAATAGCTTAATTTTATTCGCGCAGTCAATCTTCCAAATTTTCTTCCATGACGCATGCAGTTGGGAACTCGATGTCGCTTCACCCATTCGTTTCAATAGACCATGCGGCATTATGAGATGATAAGCGCTACGAACGGAAAAATCCCACTCTTATAGTGCCAAATATGCCGATCTCTATTGCTACTATCGCCCAATGGAATAGATAAAATATGCTCAACATCTACCTCCTATAAGAAACCGCGCATAATATCCACATCCCATTGCCACGTGTTGTTGCAATCAAGTCACGCACCATGAGGAAAGGTTCATCCGACCGCACCGCAAAAATCGGAAGTTGGGCGCGGTAACCACGCGTCATGACAAACAGAGATATCGGCGGTGTTTCCCACCTGCCATCTCACTCCGCGCTTCACCATTGAGAGCGATTCCCAAATACAACACCACGAAAACGATGGCACAGCCCTCAACTGAGCATCAAAAAAATCTAAGGTCGGAAATTACTTAGCTTTGTAAATCGAACTCACCAAGCTATCCGAATAAGAGAAAATTTGTCACGCTTGCTTAGAGAGTAACGCAAGATTAAAAGCTCTCAAATTTCGAAACCCAAGACTGCCCTCCTCTTTTCTCTTACACAATTTATCCCATGTGACCCAAATGAATCATATTTTGCTCCTCGCTACCCCACCAGTAGTTACTAATAATCGGCTCCATCTCCTTAATTAAAAAGTCCGACATCGAAAATAGCTCATAATAAAAGTATGGATGGATTGCATGTCTGATTTCACCAACACCTCTTTTCTCGCTCCTGATAACATTTTACCCTTGTACCCCTGAGCCCGCTTCCAAATACGCTCCCTAATAAAGTCAAATAGCCCCCTTTTAGATTTTCCTCACCGATGGCATGCCAAGATTATTTTCGTGGCGCTCCGCCACAGTGACACCTAACATCCCTCCAACCGCGTCTCGCGTCAATTCATCTGTATTCTTGCTAAAATCAACCACTAATTTTTCAAGGTTAATTTTCTGCCCCGACGCCACCTCAAACCTCTCCAATATGTCTCAAATGTAAGCGATCGATGCCACGTCTGCGTCACAGAAAAGAAGAGTGTCGTTTGTGAATAATAAATGAGACACAAGCGGTGCATCACGACTGATCCATACCCCTTTAATGGCTGCGCGCTCCTCGGCTCTAGCAATAAGGGCTAAAAAAACTTCGAAATGAATAAGAAAATGTAGGGGGATAGTGGATCCCCATGCCTAATGCCCCTTTCAAAAAAAAAAACTCGACACTCGCTCATTCAGAAGAATAGAATAAGACACAGACCGGACACCAAGCATGATAAGAGAAACAAAACTCGAATCAAATCCTAATCTAAGCATTACCTTCTCAAGAAAGGGACACACGACTCGGTCATATGCCTTACTCATATCCAGCTTCAACGTCATATGACATCACTTTCCTGTTTTTTATTTTTATTTTTTAAACAATGGTTAATCTCAAAAGCCACCAAAATATTATCAGTGATAAGGCGACCCGGAACAAAAGTTGACTGAGAAGGATATATAATAGTAGGTAAAAATAGCTTCAGTCGATTAGCCACAACTTTGGATGCAATTTTAAAACAAACATTGCTGAGACTAATTGGCCGAAACTGAGTTATCACCTCAGGGTTAGGACACTTAGAAATACGAACAATATGGGTAAAGTTAGCATAAGAATCAAGCACACGATCATTAAGGAAAGAAAGAACAAAGATAGTAACGCCCCCCCCCAACAATATCCCAAAATTTGTGATAAAAAATCACAGAAAATCCATCAGGTCTCGGGGATTTCAAAGGATACATATCTTTAATAGCTCTTTGTATCTGATCCGCGGTGAACGGCTGGAGCAAGCTTGCATTCATCTTAGTGCTGACCCTCACATTCACGTCTTTCCACACATCCTCAATGGCTTCGTCAGATGGAATGCTGGTGCAAAATGTGGTTGCAAAATAATCTGTCGCTAACTGGTCAATCTCACACGATTTCGTGCGAAGCACACCTCCCTCATCCCTTAACCCCTTAATCTCATTCTTCTCCGGTCTTTCATTCACCCTTCTATGGAAATAAGTTGTATTTCTGTTCCCCTCTCTTAACCATTGCACCTTTGCGCTTTGCTTCCAATAAACCTCATCCGACGCTAGCAACTCTTCAAGTTTCCCACTGATTCATCTCTTCTTGTTTTGACTCCAAAGTAAGGATCCTTGAACGAAGACTAATAAGCTCATTCTTGAGCGTGTCAATGCGCCGTTTAAAATCAATCCCGTCAACCTTGTGCCACTGAGTTAAACCAACATGACATACATCAAGTTTCGTTTTTAGCTCCCCACCGTCACTGTCCTTCCAACATCTCTCAACCACCTCCCTACATTCAGCCTTCATGAGCCAAGCCGCCTCAAACATAAAGCGAGATGATTTCTGGGTTATTTGTTGCTGCCCCAACGTACGGAGAAGAATAGCATGATTGTCCGATTTTATTGTTATGACATGATCAACTCGAGCCAATGGAAATCTGTCCCGCCAACACGCATCCGCACAAGCTCGATCTAACCATTCCCATATCGTGAAAGGAGTAGGCCGCCTACTACACCACGTGAACCGAGGTCCCGTAAAGTCAAGCTCGCACAACCCCGTCTCAACCAAAGTGTCCCGCAAACCTTTAACTTCAACACAAACACCAAAATAATTCAAGCTCACTTTCAACGCCTCTATTTTCCTAGCCTTGCACTTTGTTTTAGACAAGAAAATAAGAGGGGAGGGGGGGGGGGGGATTTGGAAACAAACATAGTTTCCGAACTGTTCAAGGGTTCCCCAAGCCCTGACAGTTCCAGCATAACATACTCATTGGAATTGGTGGGTTTGCTTAGCAGTCGCCGCCAAAAGATCATCAATTTCGTTCGATAACACTTCAAGTCGTGCCCTTTTGTCTGTCGACTATCCAGCCTCTGCATCATCCTCAAAAAGAAGTTTCTGACCCACTTCTGTTGCGTGCACCACCACCCTGCTGTTAGTAAACGCATGACGTCTCACAATTCAAACTCCCCTACCCTGTTGAGTGCTCATAACCTCAACATGATTTTCCACCACTTTGTTACGCCCATGGCCCCTTTTAAAATTGACCCTTGCACGTCACAATCCCCATTCAAGTCCGTCAGAAGCAGTTGACAAATTCTTAGAACCCATACCCCTCGACTCACATGTTCCATATCTGCCCTCGGATCCAACTTCATCAGATCACGTGGAGCTGCAACCATGTCTTCTTGTCAATTAATACCAAACATAACCTCTTCCAACTGCACCTCCGATCCCCTACATCATGCCTTTCCCATATAAAGATTTCTAATAGTGTACACTCAGTTGAGTGTGATGATTCAACCCAATTCGGTCACCACGATTGCTCATTAATGCCTGATCTAACCTGCGCAAGAAAGCCCCCACCTCTACTAGCAAACCGTCCTCGACTAGAGTTGCCACTCCAACCCATATCCGTGAACTGCTGCCCTTGGAAAGACCCCGGGTCTGCCGTGTTTTCTCTTAGCCAATCGCCATATGGTAATTGAGAAGCATCCTTAAAATTAATGTCGTACTTAGCTTCACAGTCTGCCATGATATGCCCAAGCATGCCACACAAATAACAGAAGTTCGGTAAACATTCGTATTTAAAAGAAATTGTCATCTCCTGTCCCTTTTTTCCCCAGAGTTTCATGAACCTAAGTAGCGGTTTAGTTACATTGATCTTAACCCAAATCAGCATGCTAATTCCCGAAGATTTCACAAGATCGACTTCTTCCATGATACCGATGAGACTACTGTTGTACTCGTTTGACGGATCAAAGGAATGTTATATATGTGAACAATGAAACTGCAATGGTCCAAATTTGTGTCGATCAGATTTTCATCCTTATCTACCTCGGCTAGAACTAGCACATTCTTGTCAAAAGACCACATACACCTTTGAAGTGTATAGTTCTTATCAAGCTTGTGAAAGAATTGAAATAAGAAGCGATGTTCATTAATCCGAGTGATCTCAATTCCCTTCCCCGCTTTAAACAATGATTTGAACATTGTGCAAAATGAAACAAAATTTGTCGAATTTCTCGAAATCAGTCGTCCGACTACCACCAAGTTTGAATTTGTGTTATCGTGTTACCACGGTTCATCAGAAAGCAGAACACCCCCCTCACCTTCATCGTCCGTGAGAGAAAGACCAGCTCGCAACATGTTGTATGTGTCATCCATTTTTGCCACGACAGAATTCGTTGAGGATATGTTGCAGTTCGCGACGATCAACCCAACCGAGAGATGAATTTTGGCTTGCACGGACCGAGTCACACCGAAAAGAATACAAAAATAGAAAAAGTAAGTACCAAATAAAACCCTAGAACCTGCTGAATTAAAGAAGAACGAGAACAAAAAGAACGAAAAAAAAAAGACGAGTTCAAAGGAGAAACGAAGAACGCTGAAAGCGAGACCAGCAAGACCCTAACACCCGATCACGACTCGACCACAACAACGGAATCCAGGGACTTGATGTTTAATGACGCTGAAAATCCAAAGATGACGCCTTGCCAAGATCACAATAGAATTTTTCCGAGAAAGTATGTGAATCTGCCCTAATTCCTAGAGACGACCCCTTCATGCGAAGGACTTAAACAGACAGAATCAAGATGTATTAATTTTAACTCTATAAACAAGACGCATGAGTAGGAAAAACTACGTCGACTGATACCAATGAAAATGTACATCAATTGCGATGTTGGACGCACATGGTAACAGTATCTTCGCAGGCTCATTTGGATTATTGTGTTTGTTTATCAAGTTTTGTGATATAATAAAATAAGCATTAAGTTAGTAAACTGCATCATTAGAGGCTGGTAGCTTTTGAGGAAACATAATAAGACACTCCATCAGCTTAGCTTTCAACACAACCCAATGGCCAATGGTTTGTTTTTTGTTTTTTTTTAAAGATAATAAAAATTACTAGGCGTAAAAGCATGCCATCAAAATAAGAGAATCGAATACATCGCGATAAAATATCATAAGAGCTCTACTAGTACGTATAAAACAATGCAAGCTAATGAACGACAAACACTAAGTTTTGTGGATCAACAAAATTCTCAACTGCCGTGCCTGCTAATGGTGAGCAACTTGGTTAGCTTTTCTTCCCACCTATCGAATCAAATATCCTTGTCGTGGTTCAAAGAAACAAAGAAAATCCGACACAATGTTAACATAACATGAGTTCGTTTGTGTACGGTGGATAATATTGTGTATGCTATTGTTTTTTGGTCATTAAAAAGAGAAGCACAAGGGGTGCTTCAACCCCTTACATTTCACACACCCTCGAAAATTACATCCCACGCAAAGTCGTGGTTGTATCACCCAATCATAAAAAGAAAAATAAAACTCTTTTACATTAGCTCTAATCCACGCACAAGTCTTCAGCTTAATACTCTCCATTGTTGAATGAAAATCAATTCTACCACTATGAAAAATCACGTTGTTTCTCGTATCCCAAATGCACCAAATAATTAAACACCAAAATCCTCTCCATAATTTAGCTACCTTAGAATTACCAATCAATTTAGAGTGTTGCAAGAAGTGTGAAACATAGTCGTTTGGCAATGTCGTGGAGAAATCCCACCATTCATAAACTGCCATCCATACCCGATAAGCAAACCCACATTCAAAACATAAATGAGTCACATTTTCCTGCTCTGACTCACAAAAACAGCACCGTAGTCCAGTGCATTCCCACAGCCGGTTTAATAGCCCAAGAGCCGCCAATGCCTCAACACTCGAAGGTTCAAGATTTGTTGTGAATCGTGGTCTGACTCTTGCCAAGATACTGCCCTCATGATCACGAACCACCACTCAAATTCCCATAGTCGCGTATGCCTCAAATCTCACCCCATCAAAATTGATTTTATAGCAGTCCTCTTTTGGTGCAACCCAATCATGCGACGCCAATAATGCAACCTAGAGAGGATTGCTACCTACTTCGCGCCAAGTAGCCGCATAAGTACACGAAAAAGAGGCTATGTCCGCTGAATCTTGCACCTTCTCACCAACCAAATCCGCATTCCAATTACTCCATAATGCCAAAGAAACCGTAATAGCAACAACCCCTTGCTCCTGACCCAAATCTTTGGTCATCCGGTCCACCCACCCCACGAGTGATTCATACGCATGTAAAAAAGTCGACAAGGGGAATTTTGCAAAAGCCCAAACTTGTTGCGCCACGTGACATCCGAAGAAAAGGTGATGCAGATCCTCCCCGCCTTCCCCACAAAACACGCATGTACGAACATCACATACTCGTCGGCTCGCACATAATTTAATTTTATCTATTATCACAAGTTTGTGAACATCGTCCGAAATTATAATGCTCAATCTAAAAACCTAGTATTTTTAACACAATCGTTCTAGAGATTTAATACACAAACAACTTATTTTTGCGATACCGAAAGATCGTATTCGAATAAAAAATACGGATAAGTCTTAAAGTGCAAAGATATGCATTTCCAAGTCTTAAATCACAACAGATATAGTAAATATAGTCTTACGATAGCTAGTAGTAAGCTACATTGCTTTTCATGTTTTATACACTGTTTACGTGTCTGATGAATTATAAAATGTATCTCTATTTTTATTTATTCTTTATGTATTACACCAATATTCAGCCTTTAAAGGAATTAATAGCTAATATCTCCGGCCCATGTTCATGACAGACTTATCATAAATAATAAATCGGGCAGTGTAGTGATCTTGTCATGAATAATGATTGGGCAATGATACAGTTTTAGTCGAGGCCTATAAAATTAGCGTAGCCCACGAATAATTGATCTGATTAGGAAAAGATTAGCTATCGCAATTTGCAACATCATATTAACAATATGCTCCTTCTTTTTCGTTTTAACCGATTTTGCAAGTTTTCGTATAATTTGACATAACGTAAATAATCCTGTGTCTTTTTCTTGAGGAAAATATACTGACTCGTTATTTTTACAAAATAATAGACCAATTCTGATGACGGGTTTTCGTTTGAACTATCAGGACTTCAGACGTAAAAATGTTTAAACCCTTAAAATTTATGAAATAGTGAAAGAACCTGATAATTATTTATTTATTCTGATATAGAAATCTTAGTAGTTTCTTCAACATCAGGTACATATATACTGCTTATCTTACTGTCTATATTTTCTAGTCTCTAACAACTCTAAAAATAACATAATACAAAATCTATTGCACCCAGATGATAAACATGCCCATGGAAATGCATGAAATAATACATAATAAAATGATGGAAGGTTTTTCCAGTAGCAATAACTTGACTACCATTCTCCACCAACAGTATTTTTTACATCTTCATCGTCACTGTAACTCTCATACTCAGATTCGGACTCTTCCTTGCCTGGTTTCATCAACGTATTCATGTCGAACGAAGACTCCTCGATCTCTTCAATGTCAAACGAGTCGTAGCTCATTCGCTCCTCAAATTTATCGTCTGAGCAGTTAAGAAGCCAAGCAAGAGAACACGTCACTCCACTTCGCTCCACCATCTTATGCCTTGGCTTAATCGTTGACTCGAGGCTATACGTGAAGAAAGCAGGAAAATTTACCAAATCATCCAATGGCCTACCCATTGATGATTTAAAGAAATCAAAACTGAGTCTCATAATGTCGATGTTCAACGCCAACAACTGAGGACACCCCAAGACCATCTTCCTCACTTGTTCTAAGGAGAATCCACACGCCTTGAAGAAATCCACATGTCTCACTATTGCTTTGTCGCTTAGGCTTACAATTTGTGGCATTTTCTCTATGACTCTTCCAAATTCTTCGGGACCCAATTCAAGAACGGAGCTGAGGAAGTCTCGCTGACTGCTAAGCTTGGTTTGTAAATCTATTCCTATGATTTCAGGATATTGAGCAATCACGGATGCCATTGATGTTTGTCTAACATTATACTCGACAAGTAAGTCAACATTTGGTTTCACCTTCTCGTGAAGTCCAAAACCAAGAATATGAGGCCGCTTCTCGATTAATCTAGCAACGGCTAGGCTCGGTATACCCAAGCTTCCAAGATACTCCACAAAAGGTTTAATCACTCGACCTACTCGCATGCCCAAAATTTCTGGATATCTCGTTAAAACCCCACCAATCTCACGTCTAGCTACTCCTATTCCAACCAAGTAAGCCACTGAAGTGCTCATTGTGCCCTCAAGTTTAAATCCCATAACTTCAGGGTACCTCTCCAACACCCGAGGAATATCATTAGGTTTAATGTCCATTCCTTGAAGGTATTTAACTACTGGTGCAAGATCAATGACAACACTAGCGTGGAGAACTTGAGGGTAACGACGCAAGAAATCAGTAAAAGTAGATTTCCTCACACCCAAACTGCCGAGGTAGTCGAGCACCGGAACCATGTTTTTCTTCACGCTGCAGCCAAGGACAAGAGGGTAATTGTTGATATCTTCAATGGTAAGTCCCAACGTGTGGAGGAAATCAACACGTTCTTTCATGACTTCAACGGTGACAGGAAGCTCTAGTCCATCGAGTTCATCAGGTACAATGCCTATTTCCCGCAAGAACTCATAAACACGGGTACGGTTGGCTATTCTCTCGTTCTTCATTTCTAATAAACTCGGGTGGGTATAAAACGAAGAGGGAGTTACTTCACTCCGTTCTCTACCAAACTTCTCCCTCTTCGACGAAGATAAATCCACAGCTTTAGACGAACGTGATCTACCACCCACAGTGGAGTGCAGCTTCATCACCAATCTGCACCTACTTTCACTATGACTTGAAATGCATAGCGACGTGATAGAAACCAGTTGTCGTCTATGGAATGTAAAAGCAGGTAACTCGCAATGCACGAGCAAGAAACTAGGCTTTGCAAGGCCCGCATAGCTTGTAATCTTCATGTTGTTTAACAAACTTACACAACCAAGATTACCTGACCAGAATAGAAGCATATTAATCAACATTCGGTTTCCAAAATCATATTAGAAACCATACCAAGACTCAATTTTTACACCAACCCCGAGGTATCAATATTCCCCCATCAACTAAGAGATTTATAATTAACAGAGATAGATAAACCCCATATCAAAAAAAGAAAAAAAAGTGTACCCAAAACTCATTCAGACCACACATCATACACCTAGAAGGCACATCCAACGACTAAATTTATTTGTACAGCAAATACACTCCCATGAGAAGCACAATATTCATAGTATTAAAGTTTTGAAAATGTAATTAACGTAGAAAAACAAGATCTCATACCTTATTACAACATTAATGGAAGAATTCCGACTACTCCGAGCTTTTTCTTTCAGCAGAGGATAAAGCAATGGTTTATTACACTTTAAAGTCACGGATTCTTCGTTATTGTTTTCTTTTCGAGTTGAAGATTCATGGGTCGGGTGAGGCCCGTTTCTAGTTAATAATGACCATTGACCCGGCCCAAACCAAAACTATGAGTTTACCAAAAAGGGTTAAATTACACAAATTAGTTATGAGAGATTAATAATAATAAACCATCTACTACCCAACCCCCCCACCCCCTTTTCTTAAAAGAGAAAACAAAGCCCTTAAGCTACATAAATCGACCAAATTGAAATAAATTCAGGGTCGCGGGAAGGGGGGAATATGCATAAAACAAAGTCCTTCATTTGTATAGCACACATATTTCGCGATAACATCTGCTAGCTTATTTCAAATCCTAGAAATCAATTTAAATTATTTTGCCATGACTTGTAGAGAAGCATCCGACATTCCCCAATTTTCTGTTGAAGAATATGTCCATGACTCGTTGTATCAGTAATCAGTGTGAACGCCTCCTGCGAGTTAGTCTTGATTTTCACCTTATGTATTTTTATTTTTATTTTGGGCTAAAATAAGTCCAATTCAAACTTCAATTTCTGTTTTCAGGACAGTATGACATCTAGTACACAACTTAAATAATATTACGATTATGGGTTATAGAGGTGTTAAAAAATATATCCACGATCCACCCGTCCGATCCGCCTAAGCCCAACCCGCTCAACCAGCCACCCACATGTTTATATTTTTTCAACTTGTGTATCGGTTTACAAAGATGAAAACCCGCCCTTGAGCGGGTGGATTGCGGGTCGAGGCGTAACCCGCCCGTCCATCCGCCTACCCGAATATGAAAGCTAAATATAAAAAAAATCTTAGTTCATTTCACCAAACCTACAATGAACACTAAAAAAAAAAAAAAAGAAGACAAGTAGTAGTGTACTTGCTAACAATAGAGATATGTACATAACATTAGGATTCACTTCATCTATAATGTGACAAGTAAAAAAATTGACTCGTATTGAGGGAAGACTTTAAATACATATAGTTGAACTCAATATTCATTAATGTTGGCATTAAAATGATAAAGCATACGAAAAAAATACAAGTCAAAAAACATATTTTTCTAATATAAGATTATAAGAGTAGTGCACTATATAACGTGTGTGTTTTAACACATTGACAAAAAAAATTATTTGTAATTTGATGTGTAATATAACCCGCTAATTCATCCGCACCCGCCCAAATCGTAATCTGCATAGTCTTAAAAATTATTTCACCCGCACGATTGAAAAATTAATAACCGCAAATATTGAGTATAGTATCTTTTCCAATAACAACCCGCCAAAACCCTCCCGGGAACACCCCTAATGGATTACACCGATCAAGATTTTGGTGTCATTTGAATGTTAAAATATCTTTTCCAAAGTTTTTCAACACCTTTTCTATATTGTTCGGAAATTTTATTGAAAAAAATGTTGTTAACTTGGAAGTTTGCAGCATACTACATGAAAAACACATCTATATTTTGTTTCTATATAACTGAAAATCAACACATTTCGATTCTAGTGAAAACTTTAAAAACTTTAAATTTTGTACGTCTAATCTCTTTTATATTTTTTGAGGTTATTGTTATCATGAAAATTAATTAGTAATGTCGAATTTAAATACAACTTCATATATTTTTTTTTTTCAATTCCATCTCATGCAAGTAACGAGTTTCTTATTCAATTTTCTATTTTGTTTTAGGATTTTAACCGTAGAGATCAAATTCATGATATCATTGTTATGCGAAATGTATTTTGTAAGACTTTCACAATACGAAGAATGTATCGTCTTGTATGTGCAACGCCTTTTGAAACTCAGGTGGTGTCTACATAAAAAACTTTTTCCAACTTCCAAAGGTTTTTATTTTTATTTTTTTCTCGATAATTCTCTACCAACCTCAAACTATTTGTAATTTATTCTGCGGGTAAGTCCTGTCAAACTCCCTAATATATAATGTGTTTTTCACTTTGTCCCTTAACGTTTTAAAGTTAATATTGTACCAATTCCCTGACTGTTGATCAACCATTTATTCTGGACACGTGTTCACATTTTTATTCGTCAAATTTGGTCGGGGGGTATTTAGCATATGTTGAGGGGCACATCGCTAATTTTAAAACGTAAGGGAGCAAAAAATACATTATATGTTAATTGTTAGGAGGCTTATCGGGATTTATTCTTATTCTACCGATAGAGTTTTTAATGAATATTCAGGAAATTCTGTCATTTACCTTATCACACAATTAACTTCTTTATTCGATGAAGAAATTATTTACTTTTAAATCTCAAAACAAACGTCGTGTAAGATAATCCAAAATTAAGTTTATGCCACTAGAATTCAAAAAATAATAATAAGATTATCTCACAAGTTTATTAACCACAAAATAAACACTTAATAAAACAGTACGTAGATCAATAGACACAAGCCCAAAACAATTAATACAATTCCTTTAGCATAGCTTCCAGCATGAAATAATGAACCTGTACATATTATTAGACCAGTAGAAAAAGTACAATATTGAAGATGAGATTTTGCACCAAAGTAAATATGATACAAGATGATGTTAACGAAGCAGCAGCAGAGTGATGGCGGCCATTAACTCTGCCGCCACCTGTACCTCCCAACCCGTGTCCACCTCCACCTCTTCTGCCGCCACCAATACCTCCTCTTGAGCTTTTCGCTGCCACCGTTGTCGCCACGATGGTGACCGTGAGTGCAACCAGAAGAAACTTCCAAGTTCTTGTGGGTAGGCAACAGCTTATCATTCTGTTTTCTGTTTTCACAAACTAATGGATCAAATGTTGGTAAAGAATGACACTGATATAATGTGGGAGTTGTTTTTGATAAGTTAATTGCCAGCTCAAAAGAGAACACAAATGCGAAAACTATAAAAAATGAAGGACCACAAACTGGAAAAGTAACATCAATTTTGACTTAATTGCAGAACACCCCCTTGTATTGTTTTTACCTGTTCCAAAAATCACATATGGTATTTTTAATAGCATGAATCAGCCATTTATCCATAACGAATGCTCTAACATACTTTTTTGTGTCATGTAACCATTCATCTTACACGTATAATAATCACTTTACCTCATGTAATAAGATTTGTTACTCATGCCATTATTGTCATATACCATCTCATAGAGTAGCATGCCTAGTTTTTTTTTTCTTGGGTAGAAAATAGCATACCTAGTTGCACAAATAAATGGCACAGTGTTTTATCACTTCAACTCGCGCCTTACTCAGACTACTTTTGAACGTTGACCAGATAAGAAATATCTTTTTTGCAAAAACTTCCACGATATTATGTAAAAATAGTGGTTTGTGTGAGGAAAATAAAATTACAGGAAATCATTGTGGTTTGAAATAAGGTAAGTAGAGGGTAAAACGGTAAGTTTCAACCAAAAATAAATAGTGCATATGCGCAAATAAGTTGGTAGGAGTAGGGGCGAAAAATGGATGCTAGTGGTACCACCACTGTGGTACCACTCACATACACATGTATGTATATACATACATGTGTATGTGAGTGGTACCACCAGTGGTGGTACCACTAGCATCGAATTGGCCGAGTAGGGGGTGGCATTTTTTTTATAGGGAGTGTTTACAAGAGCTTATAAAACTACTTTTCATAACTTTTACTTAGAATTATTTAAAACTGCGTTTGACTTAAATGAGTGAGTGTTTGCAAAATATTTTTAAAAGTTATTTAAAGCAGTTAAAATAGGTTGTGGTGTTTGCAATAGCTAGTGAAAAATAGCTTTTAAATAATGATTAAAATGCAATAAGATTTAATTACCATTACTTAAAGTATACACAATATTAATTTTTCATTCACACTTACATAGCGATGGTTATTTTAAAATTATTACATTTATATATACGTTTTTATTACATTACATTGCACAATTTATTTTGTGTAAGCCTTTATTTTAAGAAAGTATAACTTTATCTGAAATATGTTAATATAAATATGTCGTACATGTTGTTGTTAAGTAATAAAAGAAAAGTTTTCTTTCTATTAATTTTTATTATAATTTTTTCTTTAATTATTTTTATTATTAATATATTACTCTTAAAAACATCACAATTTAAATTATAGAAGATATCACGTAAATAAGAAAAGAGAAAAATCATGAGATTTATTTCTAATTAACTGAGACTAAAATAGGATGTTGGAGAAAATTAAGAGATATATAAGTATAAGGAGTTTATGGAAATACCTCGTGACATGCTTTTGAGTTTTTATTTCTTTTTGACTTTTTTTAATAGAAGAAGAAACAAAAACATCATCGAAAACACTAAATAAATGCTTTTCATTGACTTAAAGCCCATAAGCTACTTTTAGAAGTTTTTGCTAACACCCCATAATCTGTAGCATGGAGATTATGTCAATAAAAATAAAAAAAAAATGTTTTTTTCTGAGATTAGAACAAATACATGGTGTGTTACTGCAATAAACTCCTGAAAATAAACTAAGGTTGAATTTTTTAAAAGAAAAGCAAGATTGTAATCTCATGGGATGTCATATTTTATTGTAAGAAAATATAATATGAGAAATAAGATAATGGGCTGCCTGACCTTTAAATTTTAAATAATTTGTGGAACCAGCAGGTGATTTGTGATTTGCTTACTTTTCTTTTGTGGTTATAAAAAGTGAAATGTCGAATCACAAATGCACTTTAAAGAGGTTTAAGCTATGGAGTTCAGAATTAAGGTTAATTAAGGCGGCTTTACCCTTTTTTTCGGTTTTAATTAATTTTGTACCCGTTAATCTTTAAAGTGCCGAAAATTAACGGTTATTTTCGGCTTTACCCTGCAAGATGATAATCAGCATCTGATTGGCTACATAATGGAATGGTCTGTGCCCCACTATAGTTTATGTGTCACTTTGCGTGAGCATATACATTGTGCAAAAGACTTACGCTGGAATATAAATGTATATATATATATATATATATATATATATATATATATATAATTCTCAAGATTTCAAAAATTGTGGCTGCTTTACAGTTGAGTTTTTGGTTTACGTTTCAATTTGAATTGTTATTCCTTTACTTTAAGTAATTAATATTATTGGTGAGTGACAAATGCAAATTTAGAATGACGAACCGAATTTTCGTTTGCTCATCCAATAGCTCATAATTCAAGTTAAGCAATTTTAAGTTATAGCCGAGAGTGGCTAAACCACCGAAAGGTGAGGGTTGCACACAGAAAAAAAGGATTCTGTTAATTTTTTTAAAAAATTAACGATAATAATATTAATTTAATATTTTTTATGATTTATAATTAGGTAAAAATACATAAATAGATTTTGTTTATGGAGTCGGCAAACGTCTAATTGAATTAAGGAAAGGGAATAACTATTGAAAGTTATTTTCATGGACGGTCGCTAATAAAGCAATAATTGTTGCTGCCAAAGCAATTATTTTTCTGTCTCTAATTTACCCTTGTCAATAAAAGACTATCACTACAACAAACTGGAGCAATAGCATGGAAAGTCTTGCATTCGAATTTTTATTTTCGGATGCAAGACATTTAGAATCGAAAAAATTTGATTATTGCATCGGAAAATTCGGATGCAGCAACGCAGACTGCATCCGAAAAATCCAATGCAAAGCTTGCATCGGATATAATTGCATCGTACAATATAATTGCATCGGAAAATTCGGATGTAGCAACGCATGCTGCATCCGAAAAATCCAATGCAAAGCTTGTATCAGATAAATAGGATGCAACCTACTCAGGCTGCATCAGAAATTACCGATGCAAGCTTTGCATCGGATGGTTCGAATGCAGCCACGTAGGCTGCATCCAAAAAATCAGATGCAAAGTCTTCTGCATCAGATTTATCCGATGCAGAGATACAAAATCGGATAAATCCGATGCAGAAAAAAAAAGTAAAAAAAAAATCTTGCATCGGATTTATCCGATGCAAAAATAAGAAAAAAAAATCCGATGCAAAGATATAAAAAACAAAAGCCCCCCTTGTCCGTCCGTCGTTCTCCCACACACACACACACCCCCCCACACACCGATCGTGACCATCGTTGACCGCCCACCGTCGCCGGAAATCACCTAAAAACACCGATAAGCAATTCTACTCTTCTCAAGGATCAATTTGATGCAACTTTTACTATTTTTCATCAATTATTTACATTTGTGCAATTTTGAAATTGTTGATATAATTTTGATTATTGTTGTTATTTGTTAATGTGAGTATGATTATTGTGTTGTTATGTGAATTCTTAAAATAGTTTTGTGCTAATTTTTTAATTTTGAGATTTTAGGGCTTAATTTGTAATTTAACAAAAGATTAGGGGTATAAATTGTAGTTAAAAAAACTTGAGGGTAGATAAAGTAGTTTTGAGAAAGTTATAGTCTCAATTTGAGGTTTAAAATTTTTGTGGTGTTGAATGTATTTACTAGAGTATATTTTAGGAATAAGGTAATTAATTAGAAGATTGCGGCTTGTTTGCAAATATCTAGAGTATTCGGTTATTGAACTTTAGATGTTACTTTGTAATTTAGAAAATGTGTGTTGAAACAAAATTAGGAATAAGATTATTAATTCGAAGTTTTGGGTTTTTTTTTTTGGAATATGTAATGAGTTAATAGAAAACATATAGACCGATTGAAAATTCCAAGTAATTATATTTTTTATTAGGACCGAGTTGTGAAGAATAACTTTTCTATAGTGTTAAAATATATTTTAGTAAAGTTTAGGGACGATTATATTTTTATCGGATAATTTTGATGACATATAGAGATCGGAGATCATCTAGAGGTGGAGGTCGTAGGGGGAGGCGTCCGAGGAAGGAACATGCATCTACTAGTCAGCAACCACGTAGACCCCCGATGCACCCCGTTTAACTCACTTGATGATGATGAAGATGATATGCCAGTTCATCCTACGCACTATGACCCGTATGGGTTTATTGCTAACTTCGAGATAGAGCCTCTTCCACCGATCAACACTGCCACCACTGAGTCACCGCATGGCTCGTCGCATGCCTTAGGTTCCGATAGGCCGACATCGTCTCAAGGGCTCGCCGATGCAGGACCATCACATTCACCCGATGACGATGAGCCGAGAAATCTTTGGGGGCAGGGCACAGGGGCACCTGTACCAGATAACCGCGATCAGAGGCAGTGGATCACATTTTATCCATATCTTGAGGGTTGACGAACCAATCGGCCATTAGTGCATCGATTTCTGCTACTTTAAAGAAGTTGTGTCAGGGCCCGTGATTTCGATTCAAGAATTTTCCTCGAGCTTATAGGGACAACGCATGGAAAGAATTTGAAGTAAGTTTTTTTAATCAAATTATTATTAGATATTAAAAATAGTTAATTAAAATGCTTATTTTTTATTTATTGTTGTTTATTTTTTATATGTTTTTGTTTTTAATTATTTATATTATTTTAAATTCGCAGAGCCAAATCAGTGGAATGAAGCCGACGAGTATAGAGTTAGGAGTGTTTGGAAAATGATTGGCAACAAGCGTTATAGCGAATGCTTGAACTCACTGAAGAGAGTATTGCTGGAGATAAGGGACAAACACGAAGATCATAGTACACAAACACTGAAGAGAGTTAGGATGCCGATGCAGCATTACAACAGCCGACGCAACAACACCTTGATGGGGAGTTTGGCATTTTGGAGCCAGACTTTGAGACGTTGTATGATTAGCTTAGAGACGAGATTCAACCTTTTAGCCCCCATCCTAGTATCCCACCTCACGCCGATTAGTTTATTGTGGACCTTATGTGTTATGTTTGTTATTGTAATTTTTATTCCAAGTATGTTGTAATTGAAATTTTGGGACTATTGTTATTTTTCGTGGTGTCATTATTTTTATTTTTTGTAATTTTTATTTTTAAGTTGTCATTAAATCAAAAAAAAAATCATAAAATTAAGACATAGTTAAACAATACAATGAAACCATACATCAGAAGTTCAATATTGAAATACAAGTACATAATAGAACTAAACATAATCTGGGTCGCTACTGTCATCATCTTCGACCTCCTCATCTCCTCCCTCATCATCATCCCCCTCATCGTCATCCTCGTCGACCTCGTCGTCATCATCATCTTCGTCACTACTCACTGCCATGGGTTCCGCCTCAATTGTTACTGGGATATATTGGCCATCCACGGCTAACTCGAGAGTTGGAGTCTGGGAGTTAGCGGAAAGTACCACAACTTCTTACGAGAGATTGGTTTGTATCTATTTCTTGTATTTCGAAAGGGTTTGAAATGAGGTTCCTTACAAACTGGACACACCGCATGTTTGATGGACTCGAACTCCCCGTAGAACAAGAAACAGTTATTTATGCACGCGTCATAAATTTTTGCACCTAGACCCAAACTTTTCATAAGTTTTTTCATTTGGTAAATAGATCCAGGTACTTTATCCCGATATTCATGAGGGAGCAAGTTGTGAATTATTCTGATTGTGTTGTTACAAGATACATTACTAAGCTTTTGTGATACCTTGTTCGACATAAACTGAGAAACCCATCTTAGTATAGTGGTCGGGCTCCCTATGAATACCGGTTCTTCTGCATCACTAAGCATTTTAAAGAAAGCCTTTGCCACACTATTGGGCTCCTCGATTGCACTTGCCCTATTAGAACTGACGTTAAAAAATTGACCGCCAAATGCGTCATCTACCATATTCCTCATTAGGTCATCTCCCTGACCCCTATGACTATGCGATGATGACCCTATTTCAATGTTTGAGTATATATTACCCCCCGAGGTGTCACCTATCTCACCGTGATAAGCCCATATCATATAGTGTGGTATGAACCCCCACTTATACAAGTGCATATGAATAGTATGCCTATTTAAATATTTTGCGTTGGTGCATTTTCTACATGGGCAACGAGCTCGACCACGATTCAAATTACTACTATGCGAGAATGCGTAATCGAGAAAGTTCGACACAATAACCTCAAAATGATAATTCAAGTTTTTGTTTTCGTCTAGCCTCTCGTACATCCAACGTCGATCGGACCACCAATTACTCATCCTTCGTATTATTTACTGACAAAATAACGTTAAACGAAATTAATAACCAATTATTTATTAAAACATAAATATTGAATTAATCCATAATTGACAAAGGTACAAAAATGATGAACAAACCTTCAAACGTAGGCTAGCTTAATTGAGCTTCAATGAATATATACGTAAGAGAAAATTTATTATAATTTGTGAAGGATTCAAAAAAGGTGATGAATCCGAAAATTGCGATGCAAGATATATTGGCATGGAAAGTTTTCCATGCATTGAACAATTGCATGGAAATTATAGCAATTGTATCGAAAATTCCCCGTGCAAAGATAGACTATGAATCCCAAAATTGCGATGCAAGAGATATTGGCATGGAAAATTTTCCATGCATTGAACAATTGCATGGAAATTATAGGAATTGCATGGAAAAATTCCCATGCAAAGATAGACTATGAATCCCAAAATTGCGATGCAAGAGAGCACAACATGGTCAAGTTTCCATGCCAAAAAATACAACAAAATGAATTACACCATTTGGGTTGAAAATGTAATTATTCAAAAGTTGCAAAACAACTAAAATTTAACTTTTTCTTTCACCAACATTTTCTAAACAATAAGTAGGAGTGTTCTTTCAAATCTCGTAAAAAAAAAGGGTAACGAAAGACGCAAAGAAACCTTTTGGGGTGAAAATATAATTAGTCAAAAGTTTCAAAAGAACTCAAAATCCACTTTTTCTTTCACCGACATTTTCTAAACAACAAGTAGGAGTGTTCTTTCAAATATCGTAAAAAACGGGGTAACGAAAGACACAAACAAACATTTTGGGTTGAAAATATAATTATTCAGAAGTTGGAAAACAACTCAAATTTAACTTTTTCTTTCACTAACATTTTATTAACCATAAGTAGGAGTGTTCTTTCAAATCTCGTCAAAAACAGAGTAATGAAAGACACAAAGAAACCTTTTGGGGTAAAAATTTAATTAGTAAAAAATTACCAAACAACTCCAAATTCACTTTTTCTTTCACCAACATTCTCTAAACAATATATAGGAGTTTTGTTCCAAATCTCGTCAAAAATAGAGTTACGAAAGACGCACAATAAACAATATAACACTATATATATGATCTTCAACCCTAAACCCTATATAGGTATGCTCTACTAAACCAAAATTATATTTTCACATGTAGAGAGTGTCAATCAAGTCCACTCGTCGGTTTTTTTTACCATACGCTATGTTATTAAAAATAACAGTGTTCTTCAAAATTTCGTCAAAAACGGAGTAAGGAAATACGTTTAAAAAATATTTGGGGTAGAATATCTAATTATGCAAAAGATGGAAAACGACATCAAAACTCCATTTTTTTAACCACTATTTTAATAACGCTTATGCGGCATATGTACGTTCAAAATTTGTCAAAAATGCGGAACGAACGATGTTTAAAATACTTTTGGGATCAAAAATGTAAATACAAATTTAATAAGTAAAGTTTTTCATAAATAGTAATAATTTACGCATAGAAATTTTTCTATTCAAATTGTACCTGTTTCCACTTGCATAGTAAAATTGCCATGCAAATTGAAGTTGCATGGGAAAATTCCTATGCAGTAGATGTTGCATTGGAATTTTCCCATGCAGTACATGTTGCATGAGAATTTTTCCATGCAAATAAGATCCTACATGGCAATATTGCAATGCAGTACATCTTGCATCTGAATTTTCCGACGCAAAATCTGCATCGTTTTCCTATAAATACCCCGACACCCCCTATTCACTTCTCATTCATCACCTTCTCTCTTCCCTCTCTCTACTCATCTTCTCTCTAAATTTACAATATAAATATATGGCGAATTGTAATTTTTGCCCTTTATTTTATCTAAACTTCAAGTTTTGCCCTTTTTTCTTACCGGGCTTCTTTTTTGCCCGTTATCTTTATTTTTTTGTTTTAATTTTGCCCGGTGGGCTTAGCTGAGGGCTTATTCAAAGCCAAGATTACGTGGCGTCTCCCACGTGGCACCACGACAACAAAAATTTTTATTTTTTTTTATTTACTCAACTTGTAAAAATTAAAAATAAACTAATAGTCAAAATTATATTTAATTTTATTATATATTGATCTAAATCATAAATTTATATTTACTAATAAAAATTTGTATTTACTAATAAAAATATATATTTACTAATAAAAGTTTATCAAAAAATATTTAATAAATTTATATTTACTAATAAAAATTTGTAAAAAGGTTATAATTACTAGTAAATATTAAAAATAAATATAGTAAAATTATACAATTTTTTTAATAACTTAATTTCTCAATAAAATAATAAAATTAATCAAACACCACCAACACCAAATGTTTACTAAATTTATATTTACTAATAAAAACTAAAAAAATATTTATATTTACTAGTAAAAATTAAAAATAAACTAATATTCAAAATTATATCTAATTTTATTATATATTATTCTATATCATTAAAAAATAGTATCACCACCACCACCACCACCACTCCCCCCCACCCCGCCGCCATCACCACCACCACCACCACCAAACAAAAAAATAAATAAATTAATCATCATCTTCATCACCACCACCACTCCCCTCCACCCCGCCGCCGCCGTCGTAGCCGCCACCACCACCACCATATTCATTAGATCCATCACCGAACACCACCACATTCTTCTCCGCCACCACCCTACCACCACCACCAGCACCACCACCTCTCTCCCCCGATCGCTAGCAAGTGTTCTTTAATCTCCACCACCACCACCACCACCCTCTCTCTCCACCGAACACCACAGTCTCCATCGAGCTTCGATAACCTAAATTCGTTACTTCATCAACCTCAATCTCCTCTAAATTTCAAATCGACGCCGACGCCGCCATGTTCTTTAAATCGACGCCGCCACCGCCACCACTGCAGTGGTAGCGGCGTCGATTGGACGCGGCCACCACTGCAGTGGTGGTGGCGTCGAATCGCGACGGCGTCACCACCATTGCAGTGGTGGTGGCGTCCAATTCTGTACGCAGTGGGGTGGGGGCGGGGTAGGGGGTATGAGGGGGGTCGGAGATGGTGGGGGTCGGGGGATAGGGTGGGGGTGGGTATTTTTTTTCTTTTTCAATAAAAAAATGATATATCTTAATTTTAAAGATATAAAGATATACATTTTTTTATTGCTTTTAATATATAAAGATATACTTTTTTATATATATGTATATATGTTAAGGAATTAAATTTGTTATTGTTTTTAATATATAAAATATATAAAGATATACTTTTTTTATATATTTATATATATGAAGGAATTAAATATCTTATTGCTTTTAATATATAAGATATATTTATATATATATATTTATATATATGAAGGAATTAAATAACTTATTATTTTTAATATGTAAAGATATTCTTTTTTTATATTTATATATATGTTAAGGAATTAAATATTTTTTTAATATATAAAGATATACTTTTTTTATATATTTATATATGTTAAGGAATTAAATATATATTTGGTAATTACCCCTATTTCTCAAGAAATTTAAAAAAACAATGTTGATGTGGCGCCACGTGGCCGACGTCCGTACGCCACGTGGGACGCCATGTCGTCTGGGCTTGGAATCAGCCCTCAGCTGAGCCCATCGGGCAAAATTAAAAATAAAAAATAAAGATAACGGGCAAAAAAAAAGTCCGGTAAGAAAAAGGGCAAAACTTGAAGTTTATGTAAAATAAAGGGCAAAAATTATAATTTGCCCATAAATATATATATATACGAAAAATATAAATATAAATATATATACTAAAAATATAAATATAAATATGGCCGACCGGCACTCAACCAGATCAGGGCAGTGGTCTCTACTTATTACCAGAAGATTAAATTCCCGACACCTGAGGGAGTCGGCGAAATTCTAGGTGACCAGATACAAGGATGAATGTGCTATGTGGACTCGCTGAAGCACCCTAGAATCAGAAGAAGACAAGAAATACAAGTCCCACACCAAGAATACATTCCGCGCACGGAGTGATCACCATGAGGAGCAAACAGAACAGTATTTTAAATTTCAGTAGTTTTTAAATTATGCTCGAACAATTGAAACATTGCCCCATCGTGGGTTAGCCTGTATACTTAAAACAGGGGGAACTACGCTGGTCTGATTCTCCATTCAACGGGATACGTAGGCGGGTTAGGTTTACCTAGCCTTCGACCGCTATCTCTTATTTTGCCCCTTCGTGGATCGGCATGTAACTTAAAACAGGGAGAACTACGCCAGTCTGATTCTCCATTCAACGGGATACATAGGCGGGTTAGGTTTACCTAGCCTTCGACCGTTATCCGTCATTACCTTTTTATTTGTTGCTTTGTGGAATCTCATATTTCATGCAGGGATATGTCCTAATCGGACATTACGGAAGTGCAGAGAATCGGGGAGTATTCCCATAGATATGTGTTTAGCACATCACCCTCTTACACGTACATAGCCCGAAGGACCACACATTACTATATCCGAAAAGGACATAGGGAATATTATACCCTCGCTTTTTAAAAAGAGGGATTCAGGGGGCATTGCCCCAGATTATCCAATATTATCCATCTAAACAGGTACAACAGATACAAACATGTACAACAGGCACATTAGAACACAATGGAAACACCTTTTCTTGCATAAAACGGGAATTCCCAGATTGAGGGAACATTCCGCAGATAACACATGCGCTTCATTTCGTGCTTTCATATTAGATTTTACATCGAAAATCTTTCTTGTCTGTGATGTTTTACAGGGCTTAATGACCCATAGACTCCACGACGACAGAGTCACTAAGGGACATAGACAAAAAGACAAAGAAAATGCTCCTACCCATGAGCGGTAACGGGTTCCCCTGTGATAACGGGCGCGCTCCTACCCATGAGTGGTAATGGGTCACCTACAACAAGAAGAATATCCCCTGTGATAATGGGGTCGATCATAAACATTTCAACAGTAGCGGGTTCCCTGTGATAACGGGATGCGCCCCTACCCACAAGAAAAATATCCCTTGTGATAACGGGGTCGATCATAAATATCTCAACGGTAGCAGGTTCCCTGTGATAACGGGATGCGCCCCTACCCATAAGAAAAATATCCCATGTGATAACGGGGTCGACCATAAACATTGCAACGGTAGCGGGTTCCCTGTGATAACGGGATGGGCCCCCAACCACAAGAAGAATATCCCCTGTGGTAACAGGGTCGATCCTAAACATTTCAATGATAGCGGTTTCCCTGTGATAACGGGATGTGCCCCTACCAACAAGAAGAGTATCCCCTGTGATATCGGGGTCGATCCTAAACATTTGAATGGTAGCGGTTTCCCTGTGATAACGGGATGGGCCCAACAAGAAGAGTATCCCCTGTGATAACGGGGTCGATCCTAAACGCATAAGCGGTGGCAGATTACCCATGTTTCTACCAACCCCGAGGAAATTCTAATCATTCCTTGTTGACAACAAACAGATTAAAGAAATATCATCAAATACGAGAACGAAATGAATGCGGCTCAGATATCAGAATCCTGCATACTATATCATCATGAAAATAAAAGATCAACAATTTATTAGACAACAAGGCCACGAAGAGTCACATATTATGAAGACAACAGAGAAATAAATATTCAGTTACAGAACCACGAATTGGAGATAATCCAGAAAGGGATAAATTCAAGTTACAATAAAGGCAGCAAACAGCTACTCCCACAGGGACCCTTTAGTCTTCTTCTCAACGTCCTCGGAAAACACGTCAGGGTTGGCCGTACCCTCCTCCACCTCGTCTAACCCACCAATCAGTAGGTCATTATGATCGTGCCTTGGGTTCAACCCACTCAACTCGAGGGAGTCCTTGAAACCGTCATTTCTCAATACCTGCCCCACGCAAGCGTGAAATGCCGCCTCCCGAACCTTCAAAACTAAGTCTCGGAAGCTCGAGCATTCCATAAACTTCTCCGCTCCAACCCGGAGGAGATCAGGACGACGCTCCTACAAATTGAACTCTATTAAATACAACAGGAAAAAACAGAAGCATATATCATAAACTGGATATATACCAAGTCTAAGGGAGCTAATTTGCCAGTGGAGAGCTCCAACGAGAGACGTTCGTTAGCATCCTTCACTGCCACCACCTGAGCCTTCAGTTTCTCCAGCTCCCTGTTGGTCGCAAGTTCACGCGCCTTTCCTTGGTCAATCTCGGTCACTAATGTTTTGAAGTTGCCCTTCAACAAATCATACTCCTCCCGGAGCTTACGACATGTCTTCAGCGCATCCTCCTTTTCGGACTCCAACTTCTCTAACACCATGGGGTTGAACTCCCCCATCCTCAAGATATCAGCCTCGAGACCGGCAGAAACATCGTTAGGGTCACCCTTGGACTCGCGAATTGTCTTCAAACACGAGACTGCCAGCTTTGCAGTCTGCACAAGACAATACGTAACATTATGTTAAACAGTCAAATAAAATCAATCGAATTCGTGTTTAGACACGTACACTCTAAAATAAGTGAGTGTTGCGATGTATATTCTGGGCCCGCTCAAATTCTGTGAGCACCTGCACGTTTGTAGGAGGAGAAAAAGCCTGCATCATGCCCCGTACAACATCTGCTTCAGGGAATTCTACTCGCTTTGAGGGTTTGACTGCACCCGCCTTCCGGGGGCCCGAACTTGAAGACGAGTGGACACTGTGGACAGTCCCCTCACGAGACCTCTTATTACCTGATATCCTAGTCAGGACAATGGCAGGCTTCGTAACCGAAATCCCAGGAAAAATAGGGGCAAAGCCCCCCAATGTCGAGGGCTCCTGCAGTGGCCCTTTACCCTTGTCGGTCATACCTGAAACGGTCGCTTTTCCCTTGCCACTAATAGGGTTCGGGCTGGAAGAACTCGACCCCACAGTAAAAGGTGCATCCACAGAGTCACCCATGTTGACATGGGTATTCGATTCCAAACCTCCAACGTTCTCGGTCAAAGAAATGTTGGCCAACGGGCGATATATTCACTAGAAGGAGACCTTGCAACTGGTCTATTTGTCGACACAGCCCTGTCAGGCGAAGGAACCACACCTTCCTGTTTTGAGGTCAACACCTCAAAGAGGGTGGCCGCGCCATCCATGCCGCCCACCACATCAAGGATGTCCTAGCTAAGGGACCCAAACGTTCCAGGAACATTGTTAAAACATTCTTCATTAATACGTTCAGGCACTACAGGGCTAGGGGGAGGTTGCTCGACTCCCGATGCCTCTGCCAGAAACTCAGCGGCTGCATTATTCAGGTTAAAGCTAGACGCAGACCCTATTTCAGGCGCCATCGCGACTGCTGCCGTTTCAGCAGCCTTCTCAGCATCACGATCGCCTTGAAGTTTACGCATCAATTGTCTAAACCCCATTCTAACGGAGTATCTCAGAAAAAGATAATGCACCTGCAGAATAATCAGAGTATGAGCATGAGAAAATAATAATAAATAATTCAAGTACAACGCCGAGGTCGAAATACACGTCAGGGAATATATCGAATAGGATTACCGATATACATACCGATGTGATTACACTAAACGACAGGAAAAACGCAGAAAACTATGTCCTTCAAAGTCTCTTACAAGCCCTACTTATAGACGGAGGCCTTAACTATATCGAAACATACTTTCGACATCATATCGGATATGCGTTTCGACGTGATATCGACGATGAACCCCGATATCCTATCCTATTACGCAAAAAAGCCTCGAAGTGCAACTCCTATATTTATAAGAAATTCAACTCCAAAGAACACAGAATTCAAACGAGAACCTCAAACTATGCGCCCACTGCATTAGGGGGCCCATCGAAGTTCATCACAAAGCGCACTCCCCGCATATTTGATCTCCATCATTTGAACTGGCGGGACGAAGGGTACAAGTAACCCGGAAATTTAAAATTAAATTTGTGAATTCTTATCTCTAAAACAAGAATCTCCAAATTGGGGGACTACATGATATGGGCATTTCCCGCATAAGGGGCCTGGCCCAAACTAGGCCCATATTTGACCATATCGGGGACTACCTTCGTTCTCATATCGGTAATAATCACCGATATGTTACTGTGGTCCCCGGATCCCGAGGTCTATAAATACGCGGTACCCGGATCCCAAAGTAAGCAATTATTATCCCTCAGCTACCACGCGTCACATCGAAATACATCCTCGATCTCACTCTCGATATCGTATTCAATATCGGGATAACCTCGTACTCCACTGACACATCATACCACCACACTACCGATACCACATCGAGGGGTATCCCCCATATCATGTCGAAGACAATCACCGATATGCTCCTGATCTAGTCACCGATATCCCATTGCCATCCAAGCATCGAGGTGTTAGTTCGAGGTGTTCCGGACCAAGTCTACGCGAGATACATAGTGTAGGCCTGATTTGAAATAGACTCGTTGTATTATTAGATCATTCACTTGTAACCGACACACACACACACACACACACACACACATATATATATATATATATATATATATATATATATAATACGATCTGTCGCCAAATCACCCTTCAGGTACCCTTCCCCTCCCAACCCCCCTCCCCCGCCACCGCCACCGCCACCGCCGCCTAACACCACCACCCACATGCAACATCGGCAGAATCGCAGACCACTCACAAATTTCTCTCGATTCGCAGAACCACCACGTACCAACAGGTAACAGCCCCACCCTAGATCGATTTGCAGAATCGCAGAACATCCACCGATTCGCAGGACTTTGGCGGTTACGATGGAGGGCATGCGGCTGCAGTGATGAAGATGAAGATGACGACCGTGAGTTAAAAAGGGGGTGGGGTGGGGGCGTGGTGGTGGTGATGAAAATGAAGATGAAGGTGGGGAGGGGCAGCAGAGAGGGGGGGGGGGGGGGGGGGGGGGGGCGTTGGTGGGGGGAGATTGTTACGAAAAGGGCTGATGGAGATTCTTTTTTTTTTTTAATTTTTTCTTATATTTTTTTTGTTGTTTTTATTATTGTATATTTATTTTTGTTGTTTTCTTGTATTTTGTTTTTGTATATATGTTTATTATTTTTACAAATAGTTATATATATGTTTAGTATTATTATTTATATATATATATGTTTATTGTTTTTAAAAATAGTTTAAAATATATATTTATTATTATTTATATATATATGTTTTTATTATTATTTACATATATTTATTATTTTTACAAATAGTTATATATATATATTCATATATATATATATACCTTTATTATTATTATTTATGTATATATATATATTTTGGGGTTGCAAAGTGTAATTTATTTTGGGGTGCAAATATAATATTTAAAATTAGAAGGGTTTGGGGTGCAAATACACTTATTGACGTGGCAGCCATTGTACCGCCACATAGGCAGTTTTAGCCAGAATAAGGCCATCAGACATTTTTGAATGTTTTTTTTAAAACATACATGGCATTTTTGCAAGACGCGAAAAAAGGGGTATTTTAACTTTTTTGAAAACTTAGCGGGCATTTTTAATATTTCGTCCAATGGATAAAAATAAAGGAAATATTCATTTGTGGTAGAAGATGTCGTATCTAGAATCACGACATGATTGATTAATAAGAAAACATTGATTAAATGGATTTAATTAGTTAACTTAAATTCTGTTAGACTAGAAGGGTATATAAGGACTTGTAATAATTGTTTTGGCAGCAACAATTTGTGTTTAAACGATATCGCTATCCTTTTATTAACAGAACAAAGTTTATCCTTATAAGTTTCTAATGCTCACTATCGACCTTCTCAAGTATTTATCCACCTAACTTGATTTCTTTTACTTTAGTTAACGAATATTAATTCTATCAGAGTCGATTTTCCAATGGGCCTTATAAGGTTAAATTGATCTTGTTTTGAAAATCAAATCTAATGTGTTAATCTTGTTAAGATAGAAGTTATCCTAAATAAGGGTGGGAGAGCCGGGTCGAATTCCCGCGATCTGACCCGACCCGATCGGATTTTTTTAGGACGAGAAAAATTCGATCTTTACTCCGACCCGCAGCTGCTCCTGCGGGTCGGAGTCGGGGGCTAGGGTCGGAATTCGATCCGACCTGAGCTCCCGATATTTCCAGGGAGTAGCAGCTAGCAGCAGTCTGAAACACACACAAACACAGTCCTCTTAAAAAATAATTCAAACACACACTCTCTCCTCTCAAACGCGCGGCCGCGGAACCACCAAAACACACTCGAAATCCGACACCGACATTGCCGCACCATTCATCAGCTCCAACATCGACACTCCGCCGCTCCATCGCTCAGCCGCTCCAATCTAGGTATTTATTTTTCTCCAAAATTTAAAATTGAATCGAAATTTCTTGTTAGTTTGTTAAATTGATTAATCCATTGGTTCTAGAACACTTTTTATTGTTAGAAATAATTGAGATTATGAAAAACTATATGTATTTTTTTTCGAATTAGGGTTTCAAATTGGGGGGTTTTCAAATTTGGCCCAATTTGAGGATATTATTGTAAGTAGTGGTAGTCTTTGGTAATAGTTGATTGACAATTAACAACAAAACACGAAAATATTTATTGATTGTAAATTTGACTTGAAGTGTATGGAATTCTTTGATAATTTCTTGTAATGTTGTGAAATCGCTTGTAATTTCGTGTAATGTTGTGAAATTGATAATTGGGTTTGAAGTGTATGGTATCCTTCGATAATAGGATCAAGTATTGGAAAGTATATTTTCTTTTATTTGGTGGTTGCATTAGTAAATCATATGTGTTCGTGGTTTATTATAGAAATGGTAAACAAGAGTGACAATCGTAGTCGTGATGGTGGCCGTTCACCGTCCAAAGTAGTTTGAACAAGTACAGCTTCGACATTTGCTCCCAACCGAAGTCCTCTTAAACGTGCTAAGGGAAAGTGGAAGGCACCGATAATGTCTCGTGATAAGGGGAAAGCACCAGATACTTCTCGGGGGTAAAAGAAAGGCACCGGTAATGTCCCGTGATAAGGGGAAGGCACTGGTAACGTCACATGATAAGAGGAAGGCACCAGATACTTCACGGGGTAAAGGAAAGGCTCTAGATACTTCACGGGGTAAAGAAAATACATCGACGATTTTGGCATCTCAAAGGAAGGCGAAAAATATGGCTCGTGAACCGGAGGATGGACATGAATCCCCTTAAATAGATATAATAATAATTATTCGCATGGGGAGTGGGAGGATCATCTACATACTATTAATGAAGATGAAGAAAACGATGTAGATATGAGCGATGATATGAATGAGTTAGAAGATAGAATAGATGAAGAAGGAGATGGGGTAGAAGAGGATGGGGAAGAGGATGGAGAGGAGGATGAGGAAGAGGATGAAGAAGAGGATGGAGATGATATCGTGGAGAAAGAACAAGAAGAGAAAGTGCATAAGACCATTATTGCTTTCCACACTAAAAAAATGGATGGTAAAATCACAAAATGGTAAAAACTCCACCATCTTACATCCCAGTATTGGGCAACATTTGAACCTTTCCAATGCCCTATAAAGAAATACGTGAAAGGGCGGTGTATCAATTGGAAAAAAGAGATCGTTGCAGATGGACATCAACACGGCACAAGAGGTCTTCAAATTCATAGTAAGAGGTGTCCAAAACGAGTTGACAAAAATGTCAAAAAACAAGGCTGGTTGAAAGTGGAAGTTACGGTGACGAATTGGAAATTTAATCAAGAGTGGGTCTTGGAGGGTGTGGTGATGTTTTTGATTGACAACGAGATGCTGTTCGTCACCGTTGAGAAGCCTTGTTTCCGGCTTATGATGAAACGAGCATGCCCGCATTTGAGATTGCCATGTCGAATGACCATCACCAATGCATGCTACGAGTTAGATCTTATTGAGAGAACTCGATTGATTGAGTTTGTAAAGGAAAATGCTCAGAGTGTGTGCCTCACAACCGACACATGGACTTCAATTTCCAAGGACAACTACATGTGTGTTACTATGCACTTCATTGACAATCAATGGAATTTGAAGAAAAAAGTTAATAGTTTTAGCTTGATTTCGGGGCATAAGGGGATAGACATAGCACGTTATGTCAACAAGGCGGTGGTTAGAGATTATAAGATAAACAAGGTCTTCACAATTACGGTTGACAACGCGGCAGCAAATAACATGGCTATTGATGAATTGGTGACCAAGTGGTCGGCCCGGGGGTTCATTACGAAAGAGAATGGGAAACACATGCATATTAGATGCATTGCTCGCATCTTAAATCTCGTGGTGCAAGATGGGTTCAAGATGAAGGGCGGTGATTGCACAATAGAACGCATTCGTGCTTGCATTCGTTATATCAAAGACACTCCCTCCCGGTATACACAATTCAAAGAAATCGTATCGGAAATTGGGCTTGAAAGTAAAAATTTAGTAAGTTTGGATGTTCCGACATGGTGGAATTCTACGTATATCATGCTTGAAGCCGCCCTTGAGTTGAGAGGTGTATTTGATATTTATGAGCATGTTGAGTCAGACTATGGGAATGATATGAAAGACAATATGCCTAAGGAGAAAGATTGGAAGAAGGCTCAAACGTATGTGGATTTCCTAAAACCTTTCAAGGTTTTGACCGAACTTGTCTCCGGCACCACATATGTGACATCAAACAAGGTTCTTACATAACTAATTTGCATTGATGAAGTTTTAGGTCGGTGGTTGAGCCGTCCGGATGACAAGGTGACCAAGGAACCCGCCGATTTGAAAGCCATTGCATTGCTAATGAAAGAGAAATATGATAAGTATTGGGGTACAAATGGGAAGATCAACCCTTTACTTTACTACGCCGCCATTGTGATCCCCGTTTGAAGTGGTCTTACGTCGAGGCTATGTTAGACTATGATATAGAGTTGCAGCAGACAGTGACGGATGGGGTTTTGACATTATTTGACGAGTATAGGGAAAGGTACGAAGAAAATTCAACTATTAGGCCTACTCAAAGGTCTACTCCCGTATCTACTTTTCCTTGGATCCCATAGAACCTATTGTCGTCGAAGCATGATATTTTTTTTAGGTGATACTTTATTATGTCGAATTAAACGTTGATTTAATTATAATACACTTTGTTACTTTCATATTTATTACCGGTTGAATGTCACTTTTGTTAGGGCATTGGAGGTTGATAAAACTGCAGCGAAGCACGAATGGGAGACATATTTTGAAGATAGAGTTGAGCCATATAATCCAAACTTCGACATATTGCTTTGGTGGAAAAAAAACTCCGAACGCTATCCAATAATTGGCAAAATGGCTCAAGACTTATTGACGATTCCGGTATCCACCGCTGCTTCTGAATTCGCGTTCAGTACGGGAGGACGCGTCCTTGATTGGTTTAGGAGCTCGTTGACGCCGAGAATAGTTGAAGGATTAGTTTGCTCACAAGATTGGCTACGAGATGATGATTCGCCAATTCAGATCGAGGAGTGTTTGACGGACTTCGAGGCACGTGATAGAGGTATGTATATGTTTAAGTTAACTTAATAGTTATCAAATACTTGTCCAAATTTTTGTTAATATAAATGAATTAGCCGTTGATTAGTTTTTGTTATTTTCATTTAGAATTTGCGGATATGGGTGAAGATGCAACTTTACTATATGATTCATGAACGGTTGATGAGTTCTCGTTATTATTTTGTGTTCCTTTGAGATTAATTTTTAAATTATGTTTGGTTGTGGGCATTACATGTTTTGAATATTAGCGATTAATTTGGTGTTGTTGGATGGTTAATGTCTTAATGACAATATTTTCTATGGAATTATTATGGTGTTATGCTCAATGTGAACTATTATATTGATGTATGGCTATGTGAATTATTATATTGAGTATTAAACGGTTTGTTTGAGTTTGGGAGATAGTTGATTTTGGGAAGTAGTAACGACTAAGTAGGCGATTAAATGGAACTTTTGGAGATAGCCGGAATATTTTCAGAAACACGATATCGATAGGCAATCAAATAAGTGTCGGTTATAAGAAAAAGAAAAAGAAAAAGTGTGGATTTTAAAAAAAAAAAACAGGCTGATCCAGGGGACAAAATGTCCCCTGGAATTTTCGGGATCCCGACTCCCACGGGACTCCCGCCATCGTGGGGCAGGTCAGGAGTCTCCGGTGAGCTCTCGATCCCGTCGAAACCCTTGGGTTGGGATCTCGCCACCGCAGATTCCCGGCCCACCTCACCCCTAATCTTAAAGATGGTAGTTATCTTAGATGATTTCATTATATTTTATTTGATTAACATTCCTTGTTGATTAAGATATTAATCATATCTCTTTATTATGTATCCAGACATATTTATTCGGCATGTACATTAGATATATTCAGAATTATCTTGCAAAATATATAAGATAAGGAAATAAGATCTGCGCGGATTACAACTTGAGATGCGCAGAGCTTATCATATAAGGAAAGAAGACCTGCAAGGATTGCAACTGAAGATCTGCAGAGATTCTTCCTATGCCCATATAAGGAGGAGACTCGACACTTTGGAGGACAACCCTTTGATCAATAATTTGTTATCATTCATCCTGTATCGAGTCAAAGTGAGTTCAGTGAGAGAACTTCCTGTCAAATGAGATTTTAGTTATCTTAAAGTTCTCTGTCTCAAAATAGTATACCGAACATAGTTGATGGTTAGGTGTTGCAACAGTAAAATAAAGGATTCTAGTTTTACGTTGGAGTAATTCCTAACCATTGTAATTCTTAAGTAGGTATATCATTTGAGTCACAAATTTTGGGTAAAACCCCCGTGGACTAGGATCAATTGGACCGAACCACGTTAAAATCCTTGTGTTCTTTACTACTTTATGTTTAACTGTTTCTTACTCATAATTGCAACAGTAAAACTGTTTTTCAAGCTTAAAGAAATAAAATTGGCATTACTTTCGGCTACAGTTGCAACTATTGACAAGTTTAATTGTACTCATTTTCAAGTAATATAGATCCAAGATCTTTCAAATTCATATGCAATTTTTACTTTTGATATTGACTAATTAATAAAGAAAATATGGTGTCAAGAAAATTAAAATATTATAGTATTTGATTGAAAAAGATAAATTAGAGAACAAAAGCTAATTAATTTGACAGCAACAATTGTTGCTTTTTGACATTATGGTTGGCCTATTTTTAATAGTAAAGCTCAAAAACACGTTATAAAAAGCATTTCTAACTAAAGCTTCGTAATCAATTTTCGCCAGTATACTGTAATGATCTTGCTTTTCGAAAGGATAATATGATAAATTCATATTTGGATTTGATGAACTTGATAATGTATTTTTGGTATTTTATATTTTTAATAAAGAAATTAAGGATACATGAACATGAAGAAGATAACAGAGAGGGGGAGATAAATTAAAGATTTTTTTTTTGAGTTAAAATTAAAGAAAAATTTAGAGATAAGAGATTTGTTAAACTTTTTGATATCCTTCCCCATTACATTTGTGTGACTACATATAGTGCAAATACAAATTACAAACTAACTCACGTGCCAAACAAGTGTTGCTGACCTAAGCATGATATAAGCAAAATACATAATGAAATAGATATATAATTGTGCCTCGAGTCATGACTTTTCCCCCCGATAAGAAATCCTTGTCCTCAAGCATTGCAACATGACTAGGAATTGCTGAGTTCTGGAGACATTTCTTCCATTTGGCCCCCCTTATCTTTGATGCTTTCACTTCCAGAATTCTTGTTTTTCTCATGACATACAATAGTATCGCCCTCCTAGTATCCGTAATTAGTCTGTAAAGAATTATTTTCAGCGATGTTGCCCATGAAACAAATGTTGACTTCAGTCCAAAGAGTAATGAACAACTTCAAACCAAGTTGCCGCATGAGACTATGGAGCTGGATTGATATGATGAATAGTTAGAGCAAGAGGTTGACAAAGAAACAAACCCATGGAAAAAATTCTCTTATGCTTGCATACAACAAGCCCAATGCTCTGATAATCCCATTCAAAGTCATGAATCTATATTTTTCTTTTATTTTATTTCCAGACTCTAATATTTCCAACCATCTTCTGAGCATGTAGTCTCTCAAAATTATACTCTCCAGAACTTGAGCAAGCACAATCTCTGCTCCATTTTAGTGATAAAATGGCACCTTCAAACAACACCAAGTTAAAATCATGTAAAAATTCACTTTGAGGATTATAAACTAAGGATGTCAGGAACTCATTTTCTGTATCAGGCCTAATAATCCTCATCAGATGCAATACTTTGACAAAATTGGCATTCACATGTTCAACACCAATGATAAAATTTTTGCCAATCCCACTGATATATTTGAAATCCGCAGTCGTTATGCTCTAATTTTCAGCAATCTTATCAGACTTGTGAATATCGTTCGACCGTGTCATTTCCATCTCTCTTAAAAAGTTGAAGTGTGGATCACCAATTTCAGCAAGTACTCCCTTAAATTTGAAAGAGCTAATAATACGAGTTTCCCTGAACCCACACTATATCCACCTGGATCAGATAAGTTGACAACAACTTCATCATGTATATAGCTACAAGGAATCATACCTTTGTTTTTCTCAAACAAATCATCCATTTCAAATTGAGCAAGCTCATAGGTAGTTCTACTTCGACCTTCTAAAGTGATTTTCTGTTTTTCCTAAAGCTCATCACAATTAAAGTTGTTCAGCTAGTGAGTTTGCATTTTTCACTTCCTTCATAGACATTTTGCTCAAGCATTTCGAGATCAATTGATTCAACGCCCATACTCTGGAACACTTCCATAGAACTTACATTGAACATCATTGTATCTTTCATAGGCATTCCGACAAACATGTGGGGGGTTGAACAAATTGTCATCTTTTTTGTTAAAGGCTCTTGCAGAAATTTCATCAAACACCTTTGCTTGCTGCAACAACTTCTTCCCTTTCAGGTATTTCATCAAACATGTTTACGACAACTTCTTCCCTTTCAGATATTTCACCTAACACTCACTCACTTTTGATGCAACAACTTCCTCCCTTTTAGGAAACTCCTCAAACCAGCTGCAACACACCATGTGCCATCTCTTTCATTGCAACATTACTACATTTTTCTTTTGAGGGGAATGCTTCATAGTTCACTATGGTCTTCTCGATATAACAAGATATGTTTGCTGAATCATTTGCCGACCCAGCTGGTTTATTCACCGACTCAAAATATATTATCGATTGTTTTCGTTCAGAGTCTCGATCACCGAATACATCATTTTTCAACATGTCCTCATCGACTGGATATACAACCTGCGAGATTGTTACCATTAGTGTCCGTTCATACTCCATATAGATAGACGGATTTTCTAATTAATGGTTTTGAGCAATTCCCTGGGAGGATCGGAACTAAACTGCTCTGATACCAATTGTAATATGATCTTGTTGCTTTTCGAAAGGATAACATGATAAATTCATATATGGATTTGATGAACTTGATAAATGTATTTTTGTTATTTTATATTTTTAATAAAGAAATTAAGGATAAATGAACATGAAGAGAAGATAACAGAGAGGGAGGGGGAAATTAGAGAGAAATTGAGAGAGAAGAGATTTGTTAAAATTTTTTCGATATCCTTCCCCATTACATTTGTGTGAGACTACATATAGTGAGTGGATTCGATGCTGGCGCTACCAGCTCAAAAGTGGACACGTGTCTCGTAGTGTCATAATTTTGAGACAAATTTTTCCTTCTACTTTTTTTATTTATTGCATTTACCATTTACTATTTGCATGTGTCATGAATATTTTTATCTTTGTTTATTGTCTAATATCGATATATTAGATGAAAAAACTTCCTTCTTTTTCTTTGGCAAAATATTTTCCCTTATTTTGTTTTTCAAGTTTTTTTCGTAATATTTTTTTTTCAGCCGTCCAGTTTTTTACCCCATTTTTGTAAATTACAAATATATCTTTCATGTATATTTAATTATTTATTTTTGAACGCATTCTATCCCACTTCTCAAAAGATTTCCAGCAAATTATTCTCCATATGCTAAATCCCAAATTTGTTTCCACAATCACATCATAAACAAATTGGAAGATTCCTTGTGTGATTTCAATTTTTTTGCCTATTATCTCAAATTTTGAACTTAGAGTGGGTTTTGTTCGAAAAAGATATTTTTGAATTTTCTTAAGAATATCTGTATTTTTATACTATTAAAGAAATATAAATTGAAATTGAAATAAAAAACGAGTTACCAATTAAATGTATAGGTATATATCTTGCTTATACACTTTATTTAGAAAAAATACACAAAAAGTGCAAAAATTAAATTCCATTTCATGCAAAAAAATAAAAATACTTGGTCACTAAATAAAAAAATACAATACAAAATTATCTAAGAATCATAGAAAGACATCTCACAAATATATTTTTCGCGGGAGTAATCTGCTGATTTAGCACAACACATGCGCAATTGCCAAAAATGTTTCTAAAATGAAAAGCCGTATTTTATAGTCTATCACATAGATAAGCTATATTTTTACAACTTAATTTTTAATCCATATGAATGTTCTGATAATTACATCTAAGTCTGGTCAATCTTATTAATTAATTGTAAACTATGTTAAATAAACTATTTAATTATCTTTTAAGAAATGTAAAATAGAGTACATCATTAGGAGTAGAGGAAATTTTCTAACATTTACTTTTTACTGCCCCATAATGACACGTGTCTGAGATATATTTGTAATTTACAGAAATGGGGTAAAAAACTGGACGGCTGAAAAAAAAGTATTACGGAAAAAACCTTGAAAAACAAAATAAGGGAAAATGTTTTGCCAAAGAACAAGAAGGAAGTTTTTTCATCTAAGTTGGAGCAAATACATCGATATCATACAATAAACAAAGATAAAAAATATTCATGACACATGAAAATGGTAAATGGTAAATGATAAATGCAATAAATAAGAAAAGTAGAAGTAAAAAGCTGTCTCAAATTTATGACACTACGGGACACGTGTTCACTTTTGAGCTAATAGCATCGATGGAAGGGAACTTCTGGTGTGCATCAGAGGGCACAACTCACTCCACTCACAGAAAGGTGAGTTCCACACACGGGATCTACGTGCAACCTACCTCTTTGTCAGAGGGAGAGAGATTACTATTGTTTAATTAATGTTGCCAGGTCCTTACTGACAAGGAAATCTATATGTATTATGACTTAATATAACTATTTCTACACTTGACACTGTCATGCTCTACACTTGACACTGTCATGCGGTTTGACTATTCTTTGACTACTCAGTTTCAGCTTTATAATTATTAAACACAACGCGGAAGTCAAGAAATCTTCCAATTATCAGTAGAAGTGATCTCACCTTCCACGAGTCTTGTATATTTTGACCTCGAAAGTACAAAGCAATTTCCCTATGCTATGAGATTTTAGCCTATAAAAAGAGACTACTTAAGTTCCGACGTATTATATACAAGTTCAACTAATATTTGTTATCAAAAAGCAGTTCAACTTCAACTAATATTTTTCAATTGAATAGTCGGTAACTCATATACAAAATGAAGAAGATGCAACAAATCGTGAAGTTAGCTCTCATGGTCGCATTTATCTGTCTGCTACTAGATTTTTCAGTTGCTCGTCGAGGCGGTGGTGTCCGCTCCAGTCGCGTCCGTCCAATATCCACTGGGACTGGGGGGCGGCACTCCAACGACAGTCCAACTACCGCTATAGTGTGGTCCTCCTTGCTCGTGTCCCATATGATACTTTTATGTTTTATTTGACTTGCGTAACTTTTACACACACACACAGCACATAGTTCATTATTAGACTGGTTTTTACCACTTCCAATCTTGTGTAAGGCACTTTAATTTGTTGCGCGTGTAATCAATATAAACTAAATAAATTGTTTATATTTTTATTTTAGAACTTTCATTTGATTTTATATTTTATGACTTAATTTTTATATGTAAATGAAAGATCTTAGTGTCTGCGGTACTTGTAATTGTGGACAGTTGCACTTGACAGTAGTTGCAACTGGACACGAAAGTACAATAGATAGCAGTTCTTTAATGTTTAAAAACAGTTTTACTGTTGCAACTAAGAGAAGACAGTTAAACATAAAACAGTAAAGAACACACATAGTTTTAACGTGGTTCGGTCCAAATGGTCCTAGTCCACGGGGTTTGCACCCAAATGTTTGACTCAAACAATACCCTACTTAAGAATTACAATGATAGGAATTACTCCAACGTAAATCTAGACTCCCTCTAATTTATCGTTGCAACACCTAATCCTCGACTATTTTCGGTATACTCCTTTGAGTCGGAGAACTTCAAGATTAACTCAAAGCTCCTTTGACAAGAAGTTCTCACTAGAAGACTTTGACTCGATACAGGACTGAAATCACTAATTATCCTTTTCAAAGCTTGTCCTCTAATTGTGTCGAGTCCTCCTTATATAGGCATTGGCAGAATCTCTGCAGATCTTCAGTTGCAATCCTCGCAGATCTTCTTTCCTTAACAGATAAGATCTACATATCGCCAGTTGCAATCAACGCGGATCTTCTTTCCTTGTTTGATGGATTCTGCACGATCATAGAATATATCCAACGTACATGCCTAATATTATGTTTAGATACATAGATAGGAGATATGGTTAATATCTAGTAGGATAATCTTAAAGATAGAATGATATCTTATAAAGATAAGGAAATAATATTAAGATAATTATCATCTAAAAGATTAACTTATCCTAATGATTTAACAAAACAATATCAATTTAAACACTAGTTGGGCCGATCCGAATTGAGCCCAAATCAGATAGAAAAACGGCCCTAACAATCTCCCCCTTTGATTTGTTTTGTCAAAATCATTGACCCATCTGCACAAGTGGTTAGCAAATAACGGACTACCAAAAGTTCATAATAAAAGCGAAGTGCAGGAATAGTAGCAGTTGCAACACCGGTGACAATACATGCAACTCCCCTCAAAGAGTTCAAAACAAAACTAAGGAGTGCTCCCCCTTACATGAAACTCCCCCTCAAACCCATTCTCCCCCTTTTTGACAGAAGAAATCAAGGGGTGCCCGATTGTTGCAACATACGATCCAGCTTGGATTCCATTAGGAGGGAAACTTTCCCATCAAAATGCAATCTCCTAACCTAATCCAATCCAATCTTTCCTAATAAGCATAAATCGTGAGATATATTCACAAAAGAGAAAGATAGGCACAAATCATGTTGATATAATCATATGGCAACACCATCTTATCTTGACAAACATCCAAAAAAAATCTCCTAAGGTCACACGAAAGGAAACACAATCGAGAGAAAATTAGAACACCACAAATTACGTAAAATTGAAATCAACGACACAGTGTCCCAAAGGAAGGAAATTAACCGAAGATAATTAAAAATTCCATCAAGAAATTGAGTCCAAGAAAAGACCGATATCACGTAATCTCCTCAGTTGCAACTTTGCATACGACCACACATGCAACTGGTAGCTTTCACTCTCACACATTTGTGAACAAGGTAGCTCTTTTCAATGAGTAGACGCGTGGGGTATAAATTGATAGCTTTCACACTTGTTTCTTGTAGGTCAGGTAGCTTTTTCCAGTTGCAACTGAAAGCCGGTGTGACTAGCTTAAAAATAAATCACCTTTCGGTGTTTGTCTCCTTCATTTTGAATGTAATTTTGAGACAATCACTGTTTTTCTTCTTTTTTTTTTGTGTCAACAAAGATTCACTGAGGAGGAAAACATGTATACCAAATCAAAACACGGGACTACAAGTCTCAGTGGAATAAATAATTAAGTCCAGAAAAGTCACACTTGGTTGCAACAGTGTCCCTGTTGCAATTCACATAAGGCAGAGGCCCAACGACTTACGAAGGTGCTCACATCGTGTAACATCGAGAGCCTTTGTAAAGATGTCTGCAAGTTGAAGGTCAATACACACATGGTGTAACTCAACAATTTTGGCTTCTACCAATTCTCTAATGTAGTGATATCTTATGTCAATATGCGTAGTGCGAGAATGTTGAACGAGATTGTTGGAGATATGAATGGCACAAGTAATATCACAAAACACAGTAAGTTCATGTTGTATAATACCGTAATCCTTGAGCATTTGTTTCATCCAAATCACTTGAGTGCAACACCTTCCAGCGGCGATGTATTCAGCCTCAACAGTGGAAAGTGTAATAGAATGTTGCTTCCTAAATAAAAACACCCTCCAGTGGTGCTTTTCCTATCATCAACACAACCTGCATCACTAAAACATTGAAACAAATAATGGGACAACTTGTAGTGAGATAAAGTAAACTTCCGATCATGCTTCTGTAAAGACTTGGATCAATGGAGTTGCAACTATCATCTTTGCTAAGCCGATCAGTCGATCTCATGGAAGTCTTTATTGGTATAATATGGTCAAGAACAAATCTTTTCACAAGATTCCCTGCATACTTTGCCTGTGAAATGAAGATTCCAATGTGTTCTTGTTTGACCGTTTGAATTGGCCCGACTAAATCCATGTGAAGCAGTTCTAGGATCCTTTCAGAAGGTGTGTGTTGCAACTCTGTATGACTAGTCTTCTTTTGTTTTCCTCCCAGGCTGTCTCCACATTTACCATCACCAAAGATGACATCTCCCTTGTCATCCATGAGCTTACTTAGGATGCTTTTGTCTCCCTTCATGTGCCTGGAGCAACCACTATCAAGGAATCATGAGTTAATAGAATTATTAGAAGCAGAGTTGCAAGTAACAGGGTAATTAATTGTTTTGGCAGATTTTTCAACCCATATTTTCTTTACAGATTTTACAGGTGCAACAGTGGGTGCACTTTTCTTTGCCTTCTTTCTTTTATTCTCCTTCATTTTCTTTTGAACCATTGGGCAAGGTTCGCAAGGTGTAGGAAATTGTGATTCCCAAAGCTGGTAGCAGTATGGTCTAATATGCCCTTTCACTCCGCAATGATGGCATGTTGGAACAAATCTGCTTCTCTGTGACCTGTCAACAGAAAACGGTAAATATTTAGCATTGTTCAAGTTGCAACTAGGATTTACCTGAGATTTATGTTGGTGAATGTTTGAGTAATTCAGTGGAGTTTCTACTCCTTTAGGTATTCGTTTCTTCCTTGACATTGTAACTTTTGCGTTTTGAAGAAAATTTGGTTCACCGATATCAACAAATCCAACTCCAGTTTTTCCAGTTGCAACTTGCTTGGAGTCAAGAACTTTCCCCAACTTCTCAGTTCCAGGAATCAGTGGCTTCACACTCTTCATGAATGATTCTAATTCTTTTTGAGTGAGAATTAGGACTTCATTTAGTGCCTTTTGAGCTGCAAGTGCTTTATCAAGATCTTGAGAGATGTGATCTTTTTCCATTGAAAGGGTGAGCACTTTTATTTCAAGTTCCAGACATTGTTTCTTCATATGAACTGGACTACCATGTGATTGCAGAGTCTTGAACTGAGCTTCAAGTTCAATATTTCGTTGGCACATGGCTTTATACTTTGTCAAGGCAACCTCAATCACCTTGTGATTTGACTCTGACTCATCACTATCGGATTCAGTCAGAATGTCAGTTGCAACAACAATATTTTCTCTTGGTGAGAAGATAGATGTAAATACAACATCGCCCATTTCCTCGGTTTCTTCATCGTTGCTGTCAGTTTCATCGTCGCTCAATGATGTTAGTAGTGCTCGGCTTTTGTTTTTCTCTAGCAAGTTTCCACAATCAGCACTGATGTGACCAAATCCTTGACATTCCCTACATTGAATACCATTCCCATATCTCTTGTTTTCAAGTCTATTAGTAGCGGAAGATTTTTTAAATGAATCAGAGGGACTTGTAACAAAATGGGAATTTTTACCTTTATTCATTTTGTTGAACTCATTTGCAAGGAGAGGCATGGATTGTGTGAGTTCCATGTTTGGAGTGTTTTGCACAAGACTTGCTTGAAACGCAACTCCTTTGGCAAATCTGTCACCTTCTCGTTCTAGTTTCATTTCCCATGCCGTGAGTGATCCCATCAGTTCCCCAAGAGAAAGAGTTGCAATATCCTTGGCTTCTTCAATGGCTGCAACCTTCATTGCGAACCTCCCGGGTAGAGATCTCAATATCTTCTGAACAATACGTGAATCTGGAAAGTCTGCTCCAAGCATGGTAGCCTCAGTTGCAATATGCCTGAGGTTTGAGTGAAATTGAGAAATCGTTTCCAATTCTCCCATCAACATGAATTCGAATTGATCATTCAGAAGTTGCAACTTAGATGCACGAACTTTGGAGTTTCCTTCATGAGCATTCGTGATGGCCTCCCACGCATCCTTAGCAATTTCAAAATTAGCAATACTTTTATATTGATCATAATCGACAGAAACAAGAATGATAATTAAAGCAGTAGAATTATGTTTTGCGAGGAGTTCCTCTGCATCGGTCCACTCAAGTTCAGATTTTACTCTGCCCTTGTTATCTACTGGAGGGGTCCACCCTTTAAGAATGCTTTTCCACACCTTTTGATCCTGCTGTTTAATGAAATTTCGCATGCGATTTTTCCAGTAGGAATAATTAGTTGCAGTTAGCATTGGTGGCCTTGTGATCGAAAGACCTACCCTCATTTCTTCCATCTATGAAAGAGAAAAAAACAAAAAGATCTTTTAAACCAGAATCTACACTATAGAATATAGTGACCCGCTCTGATACCAATTGAAAGATCTTAGTGTCTGCGGTACTTGTAATTGTGGACAGTTGCACTTGACAGTAGTTGCAACTGGACACGAAAGTACAACATATAGCAGTTCTTTAATGTTTAAAAACAGTTTTACTGTTGCAACTAAGAGAAGACAGTTAAACATAAAACAGTAAAGAACACACAGAGTTTTAACGTGGTTCGGTCCAAATGGTCCTAGTCCACGGGGTTTGCACCCAAATGTTTGACTCAAACAATACCCTACTTAAGAATTACAATGATAGGAATTACTCCAACATAAATCTAGACTCCCTCTAATTTATCGTTGCAACACCTAATCCTCGACTATTTTCGGTATACTCCTTTGAGTCGGAGAACTTCAAGATTAACTCAAAGCTCCTTTGACAAGAAGTTCTCACTAGAAGACTTTGACTCGATACAGGACTGAAATCACTAATTATCCTTTTCAAAGCTTGTCCTCTAATTGTGTCGAGTCCTCCTTATATAGGCATTGGCAGAATCTCTGCAGATATTCAGTTGCAATCCTCGCAGATCTTCTTTCCTTAACAGATAAGATCTACATATCGCCAGTTGCAATCAACGCGGATCTTCTTTCCTTGTTTGATGGATTCTGCACGATCATAGAATATATCCAACGTACATGCCTAATATTATGTCTAGATACATAGATAGGAGATATGGTTAATATCTAGTAGGATAATCTTAAAGATAGAATGATATCTTATAAAGATAAGGAAATAATATTAAGATAATTACCATCTAAAAGATTAACTTATCCTAATGATTTAACAAAACAATATCAATTTAAACACTAGTTGGGCCGATCCGAATTGAGCCCAAATCAGATAGAAAAACGGCCCTAACAGTAAAGATAACTAGTCGTGGATAAAAGTTTATTATATGCGTGTTGTCATGTTTCAAGATATATTTTCGGTAGAATAGTGTCAAAAATCATGTTGCAACTTATTGCACAGCATAGACCCTTCAAAAATATAACTACCAAAAATTTAAGTAGAATCTTTATAAATTTAAAATCGATTTCCATCTCTTATTTTCACAAAGGAAACTATCGTTTTTTTGGGTTCAAAAAGTCAGAAATCACGCAAATAATAGGACGTGTATAATACTTGGGATATAAAAAGAAAAACTATGTAAATAAATTTTAAAATAATGAAAGTAGTTTGTGTTTCATTACACTTTGGATGTAAAAAAACCGAGTAACAATTCCTTTCGATGTGATTTAAAAAAAAAACATCTCCTTTAGATGATAGAAAGTTGTTAGGGTCGATTTCTCTAGCAATTGGGCTCAATATGATCGGCTCAACTAGGGTTTAAATTGATATTGTTTTGTTTAAATCATTAGGATAAGTTAATCTTTTAGATGGTAATTATCTTGATTTCATCACCTTATTTATTAGATATTATTCTATCTTAAAGATTAACTTGCAAGATATTAACTATATCTCCTATCTATTTACTTAGACATAATATTAAACATGTTCGTTGGATATCTTTGATGATCATGCATAATCTATCGGATAAGGCAAGAAGATCTGTTCGGATTGCAACAGATTTATTGGCGTGCTTATCATATAAGGAAAGAAGATATTCCAAGGATTGCAACTAGAGATATGCTGAAGATTCTGCTCATGCCTATATAAGGAGAAGACTCGACACAATTGAAGGAAACTTTGAAAAAGAGAGTTTGTGATTTCAGTCATGTATCGAGTCAAAGTCTTTTAGTGAAGAGCATCAAGTCAAATGAACTTTGAGCAAGCTTGATGTGTTCTTCGATTCAATTGAGTACACCGAAAATAGTTAAGGGTTAGGTATTGCAACTACATTAGAGGGAGTCTAGATTTGCGTTGAAGTAAATCCTTTCATTGTAATTCTTAAGTAGGATACTGTTTGAGTCAACATTTGGGGTGCAAACTCCGTGGACTAAGACCATTTGGACCGAACCACATAAAAACCTTTGTGTTCTTTATCGCTTTATATTTAACCGTCTTTTAATAATTGCAACAGTAAAACAGGTTTTAAACGTTAAAGAACTATCGCATGTCTTACTTACGAGTACAGTTGCAACTATTATCAAGTGTAACTATATTTGGTTATAAGTAATATAGATTCAAGATCTTTCAATTGGCATCAAGAGCGGTTCACTATATTTTATAGTGTAGATTCTGGTTTAAAAGATCTTTGTGTTTGTTTATTTGTTTTTCTTATGGATGAAATGAGGGAAGGTCTGTCGACCATAAAGGCACCGATGCTGATCGCAACTAACTACTCCTACTGGAACATCAAACAACATGATCAAAAGCTGTGGAAAAGCATTCTAAAAGGGTGGAGTCTCCCAGTAGATGACCAGGGTAGAGTCAAATCTGAACTGGAATGGACGGATGCAGATGAACTTCTTGAAAATTATAATTCTACTACTTTAAACATTATTTTAGTTGCAGTTGGTTATGACCAATATAAGAGTATTTCTAAATGTGAAATTGCAAGAGATGCTTGACAGGCTATTGAGAATGCTCAGCAAGGGAACACTAGAGGTGAGCATCCAAGTTGCAACTATTGAACTATCAGTTTGAAATCGTCCACATGGAAGAAACTGAGACAATTGCACAGTTTCACTCCAAGCTCAGACACTTTACAATCGTCATGGAACTGCTGCAAATAATCACAGCTGTTGCTCCGCCATCTTCGCCGAGTTCTGACACTGAAGAGGACCCCGCTCCTCTCACTGAGAAAGAGGTTCCTCCCCCGGTTCCCCCTTCTGCTCCGACGCCGGCTCCTTCACCAGCAAAGGCGTCCTCTCAGGCCAAACGGAAGGCTAAAGTGGGTGTTCCACCGCCTCTCCGGCCGATCTCGAGGATAATTCAGAGGCTACCACTGCCACACTCGCCTCTACTGCTTCTGGTGTTGCAACCAGGAAGCGTACTAAGGTCCCTACTCATAAATTGGTCCGAGGTCGGCGAATGGACAAGCTTTGTGAGAAATCTGCCTCCGAGCTTGACTCTGAGAAGGACGAGACCCATGAGGTGGACACTGATATCGAACCTTCAACAAAGAAGCACCGACCCACTCCCCAACCTAAAAAGGCCGCTCTACCTGCTGTGGATGATTAATTCAACCTGCCCGATGTTTCACCTGCTTCTGCAGCTCTTAAGGTTGTGCGTGCATATTCCGATCGATTCTATACTCCTGAAGCCCATGTCCGTTTTAATGGGTATCGGGAAAAGGGCCATTGTTGAGGAACGCCGTTTGGATGAAAAGTCCTATGCCAAGACCGATATTCTTGACTTACTAGAGAAACGTGGCTGGCTTGTTGCAACTCAGAAGGCCACTAGCTACAGGAAAGTGCTGGTCCAGGAGTTCTATATCAATCTCACCACTCAGTTGGATGCAGAGGGCTCGTTCCAGTGTTATGTGGGGTATGTACACAAGAATGTGTGCACTTTTACTACTGAATTGCTCTCTAGTGAGTTGGAGGCCCTTGGGGTGGACACCGGTGATCTGTCCGAGTTGCGTCTGGAGCGAAACCTGGACAAAGTTGTAATTGAGCTCACTAGTGTCACGATTAGATTTTGTCCTTCAGGCTCTCTTACCACCATCAATCTCACCAACATGTATAACCTTTTGTTTCACATTATCGTCTGTCACTGGATGCCTTGTACACAAACTTCCGCCATGAGTGTTGATGTTGTGAGTGCCCTGTTCCGCATTAGCACTGGAGTTGCAATTGACTTGGGCAAACTGGTGTTTGAGCGCATCTATAGAAAGGCTTTTCCCACCTTGCATTTCTCTCTTGGTTTTCCATCACTCATTTACAGGGTTCTGGTAGCACATGTCCCTTACTTTAAGGCAAAGCCGGAAGAGCCCACCTCTGTCTTGAGCATGTGGGCGAGTTCCAAGGTTCTGAAAAAATTGCCGCCTTCCCCAGTTGCAACTGTGAGTTCTTTCAAGAAGGGCGTTAGTTCGCTGCTAGATGCATCTGCTAGTCTTGAGGGTTTCCACATAGAACTCTCATGCTTGAACAGTCTGGTTGAGAGGTTGAGCAAGACACATGAGGAGATGAGCACATCCATGGCCCTGATGGACTCCAAGCTTGACCGCATGTTGCAATAGTTAGACACCCCTTGATCTGTTGTATCAAAAAGGGGGAGAACGAGTTTAGGGGGAGTTGCAAGTAAAGGGGAGCACCCCTTGGTTTTGGTGTTGAAAACTCTTGAACAATTTTTATTTGTGCCGTTTTGTCGGATGGTTGCAGCGATGTTGCAACTGCTACTATTTTTGCACTTCAGTTTATTATGAACTTTTCGATGCATGCCTTGTTCTAACCACTTGTGCATATGAGTCAATGATTTGACAAAACAAATCAAAAGGAAAGATTGTTAGGGATGATTTCTCTAGCAATCGGGCTCAATACGACTTGGCCCGACTAGGGTTTAAATTGATATTGTTTTGTTTAAATCATTAGGATAAGTTAATCTTTTAGATGGTAATTACCTTGATTTTATTACCTTATCTTTATTAGATATTATTCTATCTTAAAGATTAAATTGCAAGATATTAACTATATCTCGTATCTATGTACTTAGACATAATATTAGGCATGTTTGTTGGATATCTTTGATGATCATGCAGAATCTATCGGATAACGCGAGCAGATCTGCTCGGATTGCAACAGGTTTATTGGCGTGCTTATCATATAAGGAAAGAAGATATTCCAAGGAATGCAATTAGAGACCTGCTGAAGATTCTGCTCATGCCTATATAAGGAGAAGACTCGACATAATTGAATGACACTTTGAAAAAGATAGTTTGTGATTTCAGTCATGTATCAAGTCAAAGTCTTTTAGTGAAGAGCATCAAGTCAAAAGAACTTTGGGCAAGCTTCATGTGTTCTTCGACTCAATCGAGTACACCAAAAATAGTTAAGGGTTAGATATTGCAACTGCAAATTAGAGGGAGTCTAGGTTTGAGTTGAAGTAAATCCTTTCATTGTAATTCTTAACTAGGATACTGTTTGAGTCAACATTTGGGTGCAAACCCCGTGGATTAGGACTATTTGGACTAAACCATGTAAACCTTTGTGTTCTTTATCGCTTTATGTTTAACTGTCTTTTAACAATTGCAACAGTAAAACACGTTTTAAACGTTAAAGAACTATAATTTGTCTTACTGACGAGTACAGTTGCAACTATTGTCAAGTGCAACTATATTTGGTTATAAGCAATATACATCCAAGATCTTTCAAAAGTTATAGATTGTAGTTAATTAATTGAAAATAACATATAAAATTTAGCTAGCTAATATATATATATATATATATATATATATATAACGACATATAATGTGAATATATATATATATATATATATGTGCATGATAAAAGTTATATTTTGAACTTGAAATAATTAAGGCAGCTGTGTTTCTAAAGCAGTTTGAACATTTTTGTTGGAATAAGGTAATTCTTGTAATAAAAGTGTTGAAATACGCCTTAGAATCATCTTCAACAAAATGGTACTACATCTTCTACTACATAATCTAGATGTATGCCATGTGGACAAATTTAAAATTTCCTTAATTAACACCGATTCTTTATGACTTAAGCCTAAGATTTTGTTTTGCCTTACCATAATTATATACTCAATACAACACAAATGATTTTCTTTCCCAAATTGTGCAATGCCTTTTTATATCAAATATAGAAGGAGTTTCTTCTACAAATTCAGCTTTGTCATAACTCATAAGTATACCATGTAGTTTAATTGCTAATATTTTAAAATTTCAAACAACGAGAAAATTATATTGGTTAATCAAAAGTAACGATTACAAATATGTATGTCATAATATTGAATATTTTCTTAAAGAAAGCTTATAACTAGATAAAATAAAAAGCAATTCTACTGTAATAAAAAATAAAAATCTGCATATAATCAATGTCTGGTGGCAATTATGGTGCAATTTGTTATATTAATCGATTATTTGTCATGGTAAGAAATTGTAGATATAACTATATATTATGACAACAACTAAATGTTAGCCGCTTCCACACAAATTAAATTAATCGGAACGTAGACGCTTGAATAAATAATTCTTCAATATCAAATTATTTCATATGGAGATCATGTTCTATTATTTTATGTCTTTTTGTTCAATGAAAACAAAAATATACGAGGTTCGTACAAGAAAATCAAATAAAAAAGAAGATGAGAAATAATAATTTTCTCAAAATTGTTGAAGGATGCTTTGTATAGTTTATTCTCGAATTTCTAAGGTTGGACAACATTGTTTGGATTATTATCGATTATTTGAATATTATAAAATAGATCAAAATGGAGTTAATTAAAGTGCTATTTGAAAATGTTAATACCCTGTACGCGAAAATAGATTTATAAATTAATAAGTTTTTCTGAGTTTCCATCTATTAGTAGTTTGTCATGTTTAATTAAATCTAACAAAAAAATATTTTTGAAAGTTTCCAAATAGTAGAAAATCATGCCCTGACAATTAGGAAAACAAGATATTTGGGTTGAAGTAAATTTGTATAAACTTGGTAATGAATAAGTTACCACCTAAGTTTTTTTTTTTTTTTTTTGATAATCACTTGGAATTAAGAAAGACCCATCCAGTGGGCAAAACAACTGTCCAGAGCAGGTAACAACCGCAAAACAACTAAGAGACAATTAAAAAACAGATGAAAAACAGAGTGCAATGACATTAATCAGGTGCAGCGTCTCTAACAGCAATCCAGTCCGAGTTCGGTGATGATGTCGTACGAGCAATTGTGTGAGCAACCTCATTATGGTCGCGATTCCTCCACTGGATAAAGAACGAAGGCTTATTTGCACACAGTCGCTGAATGTCGCTAATAATATTCCCAGCCTCCGCTCCAATCTCGTTGTGGCGAGAAATATTGTCCACGACCTCAAGATAGTCGCCCTCAAATATAACGCTCTCCCACCCCAAGGAAATCGCCATTCTAACGCAAGCCTCTGCCGCTAGTATTTCTGCATTTAACGCCCCAAGATTTCCACTCACCCGGCGTTGAATGCGCGCCATCACCATTCCATTCCAGACCCTCGCCACCCCACCAATACCAATGGCCTCATCATCCTCAAAAACTGCGCCGTCGAAATTAAATTTTATCCAAGGTCGAGAAGGGGCTGACCATCCCTCATCCTCCATCTGCGTTTGATTCCTCCCAAGACCCTATGCCTCCAACCAATTATGAAAGAATAAGTTAGCAAATCTTGTGATATCCATGGGTGTATCAGCGCGCTCGCCCGCAATCCTCTTGTTTCTACTTCCCCATATCGCCCAGCAGACCACCACGATTCTCAGCACTGTCAGGCCATCCCAAGAGTTATAAACTCGACGAAACCATTCCACCAACGCCTCATCTTCCCGAATCCGAGCGGCAAATGGCACAAGAGCAAGCGCCCAAACCTGTCGCGCCAAGTTACAATAAAACAATGCATGATATATATTCTCCAGTCCCCCACCACACGCCATACATGTTGTGTCTAGTGCAATACCCCTCTGCGCCAAATTGCCATTCGTAGGGAGTATATCCGAGCAGACGTGCCGAATAAATAATTCCAGTTTATTCGGTCCTTTGAGGTTCCAAATAAACCTCCAGTCCCTTGGTACGCTGTCCGTCCCCTGGGGTTTCCTAGATATCAGTCCCTGAGACAAAATCATGTGGTACACACTCTTTACAGAAAAGTCCCATTTTTTGAAAAGTGCCAGATTTTCGTATCGACGTTCGAGCTGTCCCCCAATGGCATGGAGAGAATAACCGTCGCATCAACCTCCCAGAAGAGGTTTCAAATCCGATCCCGATCCCACCACCCAATGTTGGCATCAATTAAGTCGCTAACTCTTAACGTCTCATCACCCTCCCTACATGTAGTAATTGGTTTGAACGTGACTGGATGTGGGAGGCAAGCATCAGTCCCAGCCGAAACCAAAAGACCATTCCCAATACGCCATCTTAGACCCCTTTCCAAAAGCGGAATAGTATCACAAATGCTTCTCCAAGAAAAAGAAGGCGCACTCTTGCACTTCGCCTCAAAGATAGAGCAATTTGGGAAATACTTGGCTTTAAAAATCTGCCCAACAAGACTATCCGGGTATTTCCAAATTCTCCAAGCCTGTCTAGTAAGGAGCGCCGCATTGAAAGCTCTAAGATCACGAAACCCCAACCCACCCTCCTTTTTTCCTTTACATAACTTCTTCCATGCGACCCAATGTATTTTATTCTTGTCCATACTTCCCCACCAAAAAAGACTTGCCATCGATTCCAGTTCATCAAGTAAAGAGTCAGGTAGTCTAAAGCACCTCATAGCAAAGGTTGGCAAGGCATGCACCACTGATTTGATAAGTACTTCTTTTCCCGCACCCGAGAGGGTTTTTTCCTTATACCCTTGATATTTGCCCCATGCTCTATCTCTAATATAGGCAAACAGTTCCTTCTTTGTTCGTCCCGCTACGGCCGGGAGCCACAAGTATTTGTCATGTTTGTCTGCAATAGAAACACCCAAAACCCACCCAACTTCCCGAACTGTGGCTTCCTCCGTATTTCTACTAAACACCACCACAGACTTCTGAAAGTTAATTTCTTGCCCCGATGCCCTTGCAAAGCAGTGTAGGATCGACTTAATTTCCTCTACCACTGCCACTTTCGCCTCATAGAATAATAAGGTGTCATCTACAAAAATAAGGTGAGAAACCACTGGCTCAGATCTTCAAATCGACACACCCTTCAAAGCACCCCTCCTTTCTACATCTCGGATCAATCCTGAAAAAACTTCAGTAACAAGCAAAAACATATATGGGGATAGGGGATCTCGTTGTCGAAGGCCCCGGGCCGGCTGAATAATACTCGTCTCACATCCATTGATCAAAACAGAATAAGAAACATAATGCACACACTCCATAATTAAACTCCCAAACTCAGCATCAAAACCTAACCTTCGTAGCACCTGATCCAGGAAGGACCACTCGACCCTGTCGTAAGCCTTGCTCATGTCCAACTTTAGAGACATAAATCCCTTCTTCCCTGATTTCCTGTTCTTGAGATAATGATTTATTTCAAAAGCAATAGGAATATTATCTGTGATGAGACGGCCCAAAACGAAAGCTGATTGAGCGTAAGAAATAATATTAGAGTGACAAGGCTTCATTCTGTTAGCTATGGCTTTCGACGCAATTTTAAAATTAACATTACGTAAGGAAATATGCATATACTGTGCCATGGTGCTCGGGTCACTACATTTTGGAATAAGAACAATGTGAGTGAAATTAATAGAGGGGTGCAGTACTCTATTGTTCAAAATAGACAAAACAAACTTTATGACATCTGGGCCAATTAAATTCCAGAACTTATGATAAAACACTGGGGAGAAACCATCAGGGCCAAGAGATTTAAACGGAAACATGCTAAAAATAGATTTTTTTACCTCCTCTGCCGTGAAGGGGCGGCGCAACTCCTGATTCACTTCCGTAGTCACCTTAGTCTGGATCACTTGTAACACATCATCAATGTCCTCCATCGAAGGCTCCCCCGAAGTGAAAATATGCTTAAAATAGTCAACTGCAACCTTTTCCACCTCCTGTCTCTTCTCCTTCCAATTCCCATTCATATCCCCAATGTCACGTATCTCATTTCTCTGTCTCCTCTCGCTCGCTTTCTTATGAAAGAAAGTCGTGTTCATATCCCCTTCTCTAAGCCACTGAGTCTTGCCCCTCTGTTTTCAATACAATTCTTCTTGATCCAGTAAAATCTCTAGGTCCCTCGTAAGGTCGAGTTCCTCTCGCTTAGAAACCTCTGTGATCGGCCCCTCCTTCAATTTTTTAATTCTCGATGTGAGATCCTCAACACATTTTCTGATATTTGGTCTCGACATCCTAGCCAATCTTGAAAGACCAACACGGCAAGCCGATAGTTTATTAGTGAACTCATCTGGGTCTGATGTAACTTCATTCGCCCAAATTTCCTCCACCACTCTCCCACAATCAGATTTCTTTAGCCAAAGAGCCTCAAAACGGAACCTATATCGGGATGGCCAATTAGATTTTTCGTTCCTCTGTGCCTCAAGAAAAATGTGTATAGCACCATGATCTGATCTCCTCATCGTAGTATTTATGACCGAAGCTAGGGGAAATAATGTTCTCTAGTCATCCGTTGCACACGCCCGATCAAGTCTTTCGCAAATAGTATCTGGTTCCTCCCTCCGGTTGCACCACGTAAAAGGCGACCCCGAAAACCCAAGATCTGTGAGGCCAACATCTAAAAGGGCCATTCTAAAATTCTTGAGGTTCCACGCCGGCTTTGGAAGGCCACCCAACTTCTCATCTTGACTCATAATCTCATTAAAGTCCCCCCACATAGCCATGGTTTTAGAAGACACTCGACCAAGCCTATGAATGATGTCCGAGGAACGTGATCGAAGAGTACCGTCTAGTTCTCCATAAAAACCTGTGAATCTCCATGCTTTATCCTTATCCTCATTCTCCACAATAACATCGATATGGTTGCTCGAGAGGCTTAATAAGCTAACATCCTGATCTTTACTCCAAAGCAAAGCAAGACCCCCTGATTTTCCTCGAACATCAACCGAGACACCGAAGTAACCAAGCTGTTGTTTCAAGAACTCTATTTTTCTGTTGTAACACTTCGTCTCCATCAGAAAAACTAGAGCGAGATTTAAACGGCCAATAGCATGCCTAAGTTCACAAACTGTCCAAGGGGTCCCCAATTCCTGACAGTTCCAACACTTGATATTCATTGATCTCGGCGCTGCTGCGTCGCAGCTAGCGCCGTTGTGCTATGTTCCCTTGTTTCACAAATTTCCATCTCATGTCTCTTGTTAGTAGAAGACTCCATCTCAACATCCATGTGCATCGATATTTTTTCCCCCCAACCCATGCCACTCCCCATATCACTGCCACTTTCTGTGTTTGCAGGCTTTGATTTCAGTTTTCTCTTAACATGCACTCTTCTAACTGCACCCAAACTTTGTTTCCCCACTTCCCGCACTTCCACATTCACCAGCTTCAAACCCGCATGTCGTAAAAACCCCATGTTCGTAATATCTCCCAGCACTTTAGAAGCCGTTACCTGATTACTGCTCACTGTCCCATGCAATATTAGACCACCCAAATTATTGTCATTACTCACTGTTCCCATGCGCACATAATCAGCATAATTCCCTCCCTTATTAAGTGTGTAATTAATAGGATACCCATTTTGAGGCTCTGGATTAACTGGTGCAAAAAATTCATCATCAGACACACGTGCATGGCTGCCAATAACAGTTGCATTAACTTCCATATTAAGCCCCTCTTTTGAAATCTGATTGGATGGGGCAGATTCAGCTCCCTGTTCCTCAAAATCCCTTTTCCCTTCTCGTTGTTGATCGAGGATAACCCCTGCTCCCTTTGCTTGGTGAAACGAGGAGAATTCTGAGCTCGACATCGTATTTTTTTTTCCTAGTATCTCTGTTATTTCCCGTAGCACTCTGGTCATAATTTCGTTTACCAGAGGAATTTTTTGACCCCCGGGTTTATTCGTACTCGCTCGCAGCCATGGCCTAAACAGAAGGTCATCCTCATTCTTAGGATCACCGCCTTCATACCTGATATCACAGTCCACAAATATATGTCCCATGTGGCCGCATAGATAGCAGAAGTTCGGCAGCCTCTCGTATGTAAATCTCGCCACTAGTTCCTCTCTTGTACCCCCCTAAGTTTCATGAACCAAAAAAGAGGCTTATTCACGTTCAGTTTCACGCGAATGCGCATGCTTGCCCCAACACTTTCGGCCCGATCAAACTCCATAAAGAAACCCAGTTTGCTGCCGATCGCCTCTGCCATCTCTTTAGTCTGTCTCGAAAATAGGATGTCGTGGATGTACACATAAAAAGCGCACATGTCAAGGTTAACACTCGTTGGATTTTCCTCGCTTTCGATTTCATTGAGTATTAGGAAAAAAAATAAGAAGACCTAGCCCTAGAACTGAGAAGAGACGCAGAAAAAACTAAGGTAGAAAACACTATTCAGAACACGGAAATAGAGCATTACCAGAGAGACGCCACGAAGTCCGACAAGAGCGAGGGAAACGGAGTCACAGAGGGCCTTACCGGAAGGCACGTACTCACTCATGAAGAGAGACTAGTTGTTGTGCTTTTTTAGATGCAACTTTTGGTGAAAGGTAGTTACCACCTATGCTTTTAATAGCAAGCAAACATAGTATTGGGAAATCTTAAATTATTAACACATGGCATACATCTAGACTATGTATTAGAAGATGTAGTACTATTTTATAGGACAGGATCCAAGGCAGTTGGAATATAAACTGTTTCAAAAGTCTTCAACGTTGAAATCCAATCACCTTAGCTTCCATTAATAAATTTGATCATACCGGGTCTTATTTTCACCTTAATTAAGCGAGTCTTCAACTTTCAAATGAGTAGGGTGCTAAATTCCTAAAACTTTAACTTACATACGGAGTGGATATCCCAAATCCGTTCACCTATGATCAACATTTATCAAAGTTTTCAAATATCAATTTGAAGAGTACGTCGATATGATACATGATATTGTATTAGTCACTTCTAGTGCAACGATAGCTTGGCAGAAAAAATAATCTCAAACACTTTTAAAAGTATAATGAACTTTGTGAAAAAACTCTAACATTCAGTATGTAAGACCAAATACACGTAAAAATAAAACTTTATTTCGAGAGAGGTAGTATGCGTTCGAGTCACTTGGAGTACATGTGATTACCACAATTGCTAATGTTTACGGAAGAACAAGTAAATCCCATCTGTTCAATGAAATGGTCACCTTAATTCATTCTCACCAAACAAGGTTATGAACAGTGGATCAATTCAAATCATTTCTACTATTAACAAATAACTTGCCCAATTTTTCTTTGGGGAGCCGCGAAGGAAAGTGAAAGATCCATTGAGTGAGATGGGATCGACTTTGTTTACCAGAAAAAGAAGGGGAATGTGCATATGTAAGATGGAATATGTGGTGGATGCTTTTGCTTATAAACTATGGTTCAGATTTCGTGAACAACAATCGCTTTGGCAAGCTACATGTTTCAAAAATATTGCAAAGGTACAAACCCAACTCTGGTTTGGAAGTCCTGTCCCAATCTCCTAGCTGGCGAAAGATGCTAAGAGTTCGTGACAGTGTTTAACCTCAAATATTCTGGAAAATTGGAGCAAGTAAATGTTATTTTTGGGAGGATCAATGGCTGAAGGAAGGAGTTATTAAGGAGCTTATCAAACCAAACACTAGCATTCTTTACAAAAATATTCGGGTGGATGAATTATGGAAAGATGTGCAATGGGATTGGGCTCGACTTTGGCTAATGGTACCTGAAGATATATTACAACTCATTGCGCAAGTACATATTTCTGAAAATGGTGTTGAGCTGATCTGGAAACTGACCCATAATGGGTCTTTCACGGTGAAGTCGGCATGGAATATCATCAGAACTCCAAGCAATATGATGCAGCCATGTAAGTATATATGACACCAGCTTATTCGTCCTACCATTTTTATATTTTGGATTCGTTTGCTGAATGGGTGGATTGCAATGGACTCATAATTAATTAAGAAGGGGTATAATATGGCATCTAAGTGTCAGGGTTGTCACAACACGGAGACGGTGGCACATTTATTCTGGCAATGTAAGTTGCTCGAAAGGGTATGGGATTTCTTTGCCTCTATATTCCATATTTCTATCCTAAACACAGAAGTAGGGGCAACATTTTTTCAACATTGGTTAAATTCTTCACACCATATTGTTGAGGGTCGTGTGAGGGTCTTGGTTCTTATATTTACACCGTGGTACATATGGCGAGCTAGGAATGATGCAAAATACAATTGAGTAAAGATGAACCACCACCTTATCTTGAATGCTATCCTGGTTCATATCCGTGTGGTTCATAGCTATTAGACAAGTAGCACAGAAACGAACAAATATAATATATATTGACGAATAAATAAGCAATCAAAAATATTATAATAAAATGAAGTTAGAAATTGTAACCTCAACCGTAGTGAATCGAACGTGAAGATGGTCGAGTCTTTTTTCAATTTCCTTAGAGCAGATTAGTCCTTCTCTACCGTGCTGAGAACGTTGGACTACCACCTCCCAGGATAAAACGACCTACGAACTGGATTATTAGCACTCGTAAAACAGTTCTGACGAACTCTCATAATAACTTTCCTCACCACCACACAATGATAAAAATATTTGGTTGCGAAAAAGCCTTTTTTTCGTGTATGCAAAGTGTTTTTTGGATGATTAAAACCTATGGGGAGCGACCCCTTTATATACTAGTTGGGGAGAGGGTTGGACAACTTGGTCATCAAGTAAGCAAGTTAAAAGATAATTACGAATCGTGTAATTAAGATAAGTACAGATCTCGCAAAGATCTCGGATGAACTTAGACACGTTTTCAGTTAAAACTGAATTACAAAATATTTTATTTCGTAAGGTAATTTTAATTACCAAAATAATGCTACGAATTTTCTATATATATATATATATATCAGAAAATAAATAATTCTGTTAAACAAAACAGAGAAAAGAGATATTGGAATTGCAAAACAAGGCACACGCGAGCAGGAGCTCAACATGACAAATAGATCGACATTCGACACGTACATCGTCGTGTGCGCGAGCCCGAGTCGCACTAATTCGATGGATTTTGGCCCAAGATTTGCACCATCCGCGCGCGCATAGGAGAGGGATGAGACAGTAGCCAATACATTGTTACAATGCTAAGAATGCATTCTCATTGATAAACCCCAAAAGAAAGTGCTCTTTTTCCCATGCGGGATTGCCCTCTTTCCTTTTAAGTTTTTCCTCATTTTCCGAATATTTTCAGCTTTGTGTAGCTAACTTTGTGCATCAATTTTTCATTCACCCGTGTACCATTTTGAGAGTGTAATATAATGTTTCGAAGCTCTCACAAAGGAGAGCACGTCCGCATCTTGAACTCGTCAAAACAACAAGTGGGACCTGCTCAAAATTTGACCCGAAGTCAATTGTACAAACCCATTTCATTTACCAATTTTCCAACAATAGCAACATGCTTGCTAATACTAAAAGGTGGCGAGGTGACATGGATATTGCTAGGGAGTGGGCGCTGCAAATCGAATGAGGCCACGCAAAATCGATCAGATTAGTATATTGGATGAAGCCTGAGGATGGATGGGTGAAATTGAACACTGATGGATGTGCTAAATGTGAGGATCGGACAATGGCAATGGGAGGTTTAATTAGAGATCACGCTGGAGAAATAAAGCTCGTCTTTAAAAAATGATTGGGCGAGGTGAGTAACAATGAAGCAAAGATTCGAGAGATTTGTGTAGGTTTGAAAATTTTCCATGATAATGAATGGTTTAAGGTCTGGATTGGAACTAATTCCCAGGTTTCTTTGAACTAGATTGAAGGTAAGGGTAAAAGAGGGTGGCGAATATGTTCTATCATTGAAGAGATTCAGCGAGAGAAGAGGCACCCACATTTTTCAAGAAGGGAATCAAGTAGCAGATAGAATAGCCGACGGGGCACGGAAAGAATGGGAATCAAACATTGTGTTTGACCAAGCCCCTACAAGACAAGTTTCGACATTAGTTAGGAGCGATAATCTAGGCATACCACACATTAGGACGTAGAATATCTTTTGTATAGTTGAGGTAGCTAACTTAAATCTTAATGTTATATTTGTTGGTTAGAATTTGACTTGGTTTTGGTCTCTATCACTGTAAGTTCAGAGATATTGTTCTCTACTTTGTACTCCCCTAATATGGAATATAATTGTTAAAAAAAATGAACAGTTGATCAATTTAAACACACAATCAAGGAATAACTTTATCGATAAAACTCAAAACTGTTTTAATTACTCCAAATTAAATACGTAAATAAGATTAAGTGTAATCAAAATATGATGCGGGGATGACCATGAAAAAGAGCGAGGGAGATCCGATATCCACTAGCACTACAAGAAAAAGCCATAATGGAAAACCCAAATTTGGTTCCCATTGTCCTTATTTTCATTTTCAAAGGCCAATGGGAACGAAATGTGGGAACCAAACCGTTCGTTCCAATTATTCCCGTAATTTTTATTTTATTTTAATTATTGATTAGTCAAAAGGTAATGGGAACGGAAATGCTGGGAAAGGAAACGATGGAGAAATCGCCCCTATCTATTCGCATGCTCGTTGTGTGGAAAGGGAGGATTTCAAATCACTCTTCTTTTTGTCTTGATTACTACTTACTGCAAAGAGAAATAAAAAGAAAAAGAAGAAGAAGAGAAGTAAACAGAAACAATGGCACAGAACGAAAGTGACATGAAGAAAAAGAAAGCTTGATTAGGGAAATAGTTGTGCTTTCCTACTTATTATATTGGGTCTGGTCATTTACTTTGAATATCAAATGGGCTTATAAAAATAACCTTTGCTAATGGGCTCCTCCTATAACAGTTGTTGAATTTGTTTTATATATATGGATATATGTATAAGTAAATTAGAAAAAAAAAACATATGTATAGATACACATAGTTGTTAATTGGGAAAAGGTAACATATTTTTAAATGTCCAAAATTAGACATCTTAACTAATAATATGAGATTAAGAAAACATATGTCTACTACTTTTATCTTTCAAAGATGATTTTAAAATACGTCGTTTATCGATTCAACCAGTGGTTTAATCTATCTAACCGATTGAACCTGTAACCAGTAAGCTCACCGATTCAGTTTTCAGTCCAGTTCTGAACACTAGTTTAAACACCACCCTAAAATTGTCAAACTTGATCTATCTTACATGAGCTTTGCTGATAATTTATTACTCTTTTGCAGAGGGGGATGCAGATTCCTTTCAAACTCTAAAAGATACATTGGATGAATTTTTAGACACTTCAGGCCCCGAGATTAATAACAATAAAAGCTCTATTTTTATTTCAGGTGTCCATGTGGAGGAGAAGGAAAGATTGTTGCAAATATGGAACTTTCCAGGAAGAAGTTTTCCTGGCAAGGACTTGGGGATTCATTCGAATCCCAGAATGCTGAGGATCATAGAATATGACCCCCTCATCAAGAAGGCGAGTGCTAGAATACATAGCTGGATTGCAAAACAGCTAAGCTATGCAGGAAGATTACAATTGGTGAGATGTCTATTCAAAGATTTTGGTGCTTTGATCTTCCTATGCTTGTAGGTGTTGCAAAGAAAACATAAGCTATGTGTATAGACTTTCTGTGGACTGGCAAAAAGCAAAGAAGAAGAAATTTGGTGGCTTGGGATAGAGTATGTCAGGACCATGAGCATGGAGGCTTGCAGATCAAAGAGATTCTGAGTTGGAATAAAGCTTTGCTATGCTCACAAATTATCTGCATAGACAACCATCTAAATAGACCTACTATCTGGACTAACTGGATCAAGGGATACAAGCTAAAAGAGATGGATATATGGACTGTACATATTAAATCAGGAAACTTCCCTCGTGAAAAACCTATTTTAAAGCTTGGAGATGAGATGGTAACACGATTCCCTACCATGCAAGCCGCAAATTTGAGAGGGAAAGCTCAAAGAAAGGCAGTTCAAGAGTGTTACCAAGCATTGCATTGTGAAACTCCTCCTATTGAATGGAGTGCTCGAATATGGAAAAAATTCTCGACCCCTAGAGTCTTTTTTATTAATTGGTTAGTCATGCATATGAGACTTTCTACTAGAGAGAGACTCGCTAAATTCATTATTATATCTGATATGAAGTGTGCTCTATTTAATAATGTAGACGAGTCCTTGGAGCATCTGTATTTTCAGATGCCCCATGGTTAAACGTATTATTAACACCACGATGAGGGCAACAAGAATGTGTGTACATGATGGACAGTTGCAAACATCAGTGGATATGTTTTGCAAATCCTCTTGCAAACAGATCAAATAGTATTCAAAGTGAGAGAAGCTGTGTTTGGTAGTGTGTTGGCTGACATTTGGAGATGGAAGAGTGTAAGGATTTTTGAAAACAAGCTTATTCATGTTCAAAACATATGCATGGAGCTCGCTAGTGAACTTCAGGTGAGAATCAAATATAAAATGGGTAAGAAGAGCTACAAATTCATGAGAAGCATACTTGACAACCTTGTTAAAATTTAAAGTATCTTTAGTTTACTGGTATCTCACTCGGTCTTGGCAGTTTGGTTGGAGCTGTTTGTTGCTATGTTTTACGGGCCATGGAGGCTTCAATAGATGTTAGATGAAATGGATCTGGACCTGAGGAGGGTAAGGCTAATTAGCCTAGCTAGGTAACGGTTTATGGTCCTTCTTCCCTCCTGAAAGAGAGCAGGATCAGTGCAGAAGCAACTATCATTGTAGAAAAGCAACCATGTTTTACGGGGTGGTACCTGGAGAGTACGGTCACGAGCAAGACCCAGAATTGGAATGAAATGGGTATTATCCAAGATCTGGAGCATAGAAAGTAGAGATGGTTTGAAGCTTTACACGAGTTATAGTCCTAGGCTAGCGCTTTGTGTATTCCTTAGCCTGATAGTGCAGTGACGTGTATGGATGGTTTAGTTTCGACTAGAATTTGCTTCGCCTTGGGGTATGCCCCTCGTATTCTGTATGACTCTCTTTCAGTTCTATTCTATTTACCTCACATGCAAAAAAAGAAAAAGAGAAATTTTTATTGATTAAAAAAAAAAGAAATCTTTATGTAATCTTTAATTATATGAGTTTCATCAAATATATAATTTAAAACGTTGTAAGATCATTATGGTATATCAAATCTAAAGAGATATTTAGATGATCTTCAAAAATAAATATGACAAGTTTTCAAATAATATTTGAATTTCGTGTAGAAAATTGTATGTATGATTAATTACCTAATTAAGATACTCATTTTCCAAGTACATAAATACAATATTACCATTTTTAGACTTCATACAGAGATTCGACTAATCGTTGACAGTCCCAAATTATGATTAAATTCATCATGGAAATCTTCCATCGATACTAATGGCCTCTCAGCTTCCGCGAGACTTCAATTTTTTAATTCGATACCGGACAGCAAGTTCTCTATTTTATCTATGATTTTAGCCTATATAAAAAGACAGGTCTAATTAATATTTTCAATTGAATAATAACAAGATGCATCAAATAAAGAAGTTGGCTCTCATGGTTGCAGTTATATGCCTGCTAGTAAATTCTTCACTTGCTGGGCGAGGCGGTGGTGGTGGCGGTGGAGGTGGAGGTGGAGGTGGCGGCTTCCGTGGCGGTGGTGGCTTCCATGGCGGAGGCGGATTTAGTTTTTTCCGTCCAACAACATGGTGGATTGGTGGCACTCCAACGGCGGCACGCATAGTACCACTTTGGCGTGGTACTCTTTGCTCGTTTCGTATATATTTAATTTGGTTATGCTTCATTTAATTTAAATATTTAATTACGTAATTATATAGCATATTGATTATATTAGTGCATATTTTGCATTAGAGAGGTTTTTACCACTTCAAGTCTTAGCTTTCAGTTTTAATCTGTGTCCCGGTAATCATTACAAATTATAAACTTCATAATTTATTTTTGTACTTGCTTTTGATTTTATATGATATATAGGATAATTATATATTCTTGGATTAAAGTTTCATAGGAGTATGTTTCAGCCATTAATTAGTATCTATTTAAAAAAAGAATTTCCATGTTTAAAGATCTTTTCATCAAGTTTGGGCATATCTAAGAAAACCATTTCGATAAAGGTCAAATTTATGTTGTAACCATGGATCAAAGTTTCGTTTCGATAGTATATTTTGGTCGGTTAAATATTAGAAAATATTTTGAGATCTCTTGCCTCGAGAAAATCGTAGAAATTATTGCAAATAACTTAGAAAATAATTGTGTGTTTCGATTCGATAGAGCCAAAATATAAATATTTATGTGCTTTTCGTGAAAAAGAAAATAAACTTTGATCCATGGTGGTAATTTGTACCCAGCGAAATAATTGAAAGTGACAATGTGGTAGTCCAAGTAATATCTCTGGCTTCTACCTTATATTTTAGAAAACTCGATATTCTACAAATAAAAAGAGATATTTACCTTTATGGACGAGTTTGATAAACTAAAATTGTTGAATACGTGCAACATATATAATACATTTCATCTTTTCCACATTTTTGTAATAACTATCTTATGATTTGCTAAGAACCAGTGTCCGACGCATGCATGTATATATAATTGACCAAAACTTCTGAAAAGGTACTAGGTATAATTATTCATGATTACTGATCAATCAGTCAATACGTATTTCCTTGCTTCACATATGGAAATTAGTAGGGTGCAAAAATCCTAAAACTTTAGCTCGTGTACCTAACACAGCTCAAAATCAAATGGATATTTCACCTATGAACATATATCAAAGTTTCCAAATATGTCTGTGAAAAGTACTTTCTCGAAATGAAAAGTAATATATTTGTCACGTCTAAAGCAACGATAACTTTTACAAATTTCCTCAGAACTTTACACTACAATAAAACGCAGCAATTGCATGGAAAAAATTCCATGCAATTAGGTACATTTTCCATGCAATTGATCAATTGCATGGAAAAAATCCAATGCGAAAATCCCATGCTTTTGGTGTCCATGCAAGAGAATTGCATCGAAAAATTCCGATGCAATAGGTGGCTGCATAGAAATTTTTCCATGCAGAGCTGCATAGAAATTTTCGCAAACAAAAGACTCTGCATCGAAAAAATCGGATGCAAAAAAACCCTGCATCGAAAAATTCCCAAAAAGCCTGCATCGGAAATTTTCGATGCATAACCCAACACCGGAAGTGTAACGTGGGGTTCGGTAAAAAGGTTTTGCATCGGAAATTTTCGATGCAATTGATTAAATCTTTGCATCGGAAATTTCCGATGCAAGATGCAATTGATTTAATCTTTGCATCCGAAATTTCCGATGCAAAGATTTAATAAATCTTTGCATCGGAAATTTCTGATGCAAAGTTTACGAATTTTTTTTTTTTAAAAAAGTGGCGGAAATTTATCCGTCACTTTTTAAATATTTTTGTTTTAATTAATATAAATAATTATTTTAAGTATATTCTTTTAAATTTTAAAGTAATATCTATACATAGTTACTTTAATTTTTTCGTATACTTAATATTTTAAAAAAAATTGTTTTTAAAACTTGTATTAATAATAAAAATTTGTTATGAAAACTTGTATTAATATTTATATTTTTCGTATATATATTTATATTTTTCGTATATATACTTATATTTTTTGTATATATATTTATATTTATATTTATGTTTGTCGTATTTCTATTTATATTTATAATTATGGTATATATATTTTTATTATAAATTTAGAGAAAGGAGAAGTATATATATAATTATGGTATATATAAATTTATTATAAAATAGTGGTTAAAAAAAATGGAGGTTTGATGTCGTTTTCTATCTTTTGCATAATTAGATATTCTACCCCAAATATTTTTTAAACGTCTTTCCATACTCCGATTTTGTCAAAATTTTGAAGACCACTTATATTTTTAATAACATAGCATATGGTAAAAAAAATCGACGAGAGGACTTGATTGACACTCTCTACATGTGAAAATACAATTTTAGTATGATAGAGTATACTTATATAGGGTTTTGGGTTTTGGGTTTAGGGTTTAGAGTTGAAGATCATATAGTGTTATATTGTTTATTTGCGTCTTTCGTTACTCCATTTTTGATGAGATTTGGAATAACACTTCTACTTATTGTTTATAAAATGTTGGTGAAAGAAAAAGTGGAATTCGAGTTGTTTTGCAACTTTTTACTAATTACATGTTCACCCCGAAATGTTTCTTTGTGTCTTTCGTTACTCCGTTTTTTACGATATTTGAAAGAACACTCCTACTTATGGTTTAAAAGATGTTGGTAGAAGAAAAATTTAAATTTGAGTTGTTTTCCAACTTTTGAATAATTACATTTACAACCCGAATTGTGTAATTCATTTTGTTGTATTTTTTGGCATGGAAATATTTCCATGCAATTGCTATAATTTCCATGCGATTGCTTAATGCATGGGAATATTACCATGTTGTGCTCTCTTGCATGGGAATTTTTCGATGCAATTGCTATAATTTCCATGCAATTGTTCTATGCATGGAAAATTTTCCATGCCAATATCTCTTGCATCGCAATTTTGGGATTCATAGTCAATCTTTGCATGGGAATGTTTTGATGCAATTGCTATAATTTCCATGCAATTGTTCAATGCATGGAAATTTTTCCATGCCAATATCTCTTGCATCGCAATTTTGGGATTCATCACCTATCAATGCATGGAAATTTTCCCATGCAAGTAATTATGCATTTGAATCACTCACAAATTCTTCTTCAATCTCTCAATACTTATTTGAATCTCTCACAAATTATAATAAATTTTCTCCTCCGTATGCTCCCTGAAGCTCAATTAAGCTAGCCTACGTTTGAAGGTTTGATCATTATGCATTAATTCAATATTTATGTTTTAATAAATAATTGTTTATTAATTCCGTTTAACGTTATTTTGTCAGTAAATAATACGAAGGATGAGTAATTGGTGGTTCGATCGACGTTGGATGTGCGAGAGGCTAGACGAAAATGAACAGTTGAATTATCGTTTTGATGATGGTGTGTCGAACTTTCTCGATTACGCATTCTCGCATAGTAGTAATTTGAATCGTGGTCGAGCTCGTTGCCCATGTAGAAAATGCACCAACGCCAAATATTTAAATAGGAATACTATTCATATGCACTTGTATAAGTGGGGGTTCGTACCACACTATATGATATGGGTTTATCACGGTGAGTTAGGTGACACCTCGGGGGGTAATATACACTCAAACGTTGAAATAGGGTCATCATCACATAGTCATAGGGGTCAAGGAGATGACCTAATGAGGAATATGGTCGATGACGCATTTGGCGGTCAATTTCTTAACGTCACTTCTAATATGGCAAGTGCAATCGAGGAGCCCAATAGTGTGGCAAAGGCTTTCTTTAAAATGCTAAGTGATGCAGAAGAACCGGTATTCATAGGGAGCCCGACCACTGTACTAAGATGGGTTTCTCAGTTTATGTCGAACAAGGTATCACAAAAGCTTAGTAATGTATCTTGTAACAACACAATAAGAATAATTCACAACTTGCTCCCTCATGAATACCGGGATAAAGTACCTGAATCTGTTTACCAAATGAAAAAACTTATGAAAAGTTTGGGTTGCGTGCATAAATAACTGTTTCTTGTTCTACGGGGAGTTCGAGTCCATCGAACATACGGCGTATCCCGTTTGTGAGGAACCTCGTTTCAAACCCTTTCGAAATCCAAGAAATAGATACAAACCAATCGCTCATAAGAAGTTGTGGTACTTTCCGCTAACTCCCAAACTCCAACGGTTGTACATGTCTCGGTCAATTGCTAAGCACATGACGTGGCATACCAATTGTCGTGAGAACAGGGATCACATGATACATCCGACATCCGGCCATGCTTGGAAATACTTTGATAATCATCATCCTGATTTTGCCGCTGAGGATAGAAATGTAAGGCTAGGATTGTGCACCGATGGATTCGCCCCTTTCGGCAGCTCTTCGGGTTCTTATTCTTGTTGGCCTGTCTTTGTAACACCGTACAATCTCCCACCAGATATGTGCATGAGACAAGAGTACATATTTTTAAGCCTTATCATTCCTGGCCCTAATAGCCCTGGCAAGAACCTAGATGTTTTCCTGCGCCCCTTGATTGATGAGCTAGTCTCTTTGTGGCAAGTCGGCGTACAGACGTGGGATAGCTCTAGACAACAAAATTTTCAGTTACGCGTTGCTGTTATGTGGACTATTAGTGATTTCCCAACGTATGGGATGTTGTCTGGATGGAGTACACACGGAAAGCTGTCGTGTCCTTATTGTATGGAGTACACGAAAGCATTCCAGCTTAAGAAGGGTAGGAAGACAAGCTTCTTCGATTGTCATCGCAGATTCCTTCCGTTAGATCACGAATTGAGGCAGAATAAAACTGATTTCTACAAGGACCACTTAGAGACTGACCCACCTTTGCGTAGGAGGACATGGGCGGAAATGAAACGTCATGTTGATCGCCTCCCTAATGTCAGTTTCGGAGAAGAAAGGGGGACCATCCAATGGGCGGGAACGAAGCACAACTGGTGTCGTAGGAGTATATTTTGGGAGCTCCCTTACTGGTCAACAAACTTGATACGTCATAACCTTGACGTGATGCATTGCGAGAAGAACTTCTTCGACAACATAAAGAATACGGTCATGGATGACCCAGAAAAGACAAAGGACAACATGAATGTGCGTTTGGATTTGCGAGAGTATACCAACCGAAGTGAATTGTTTTTAGTGAGGGGATCGGATGGACGTACTCATAAACCTCATGCAATATATTGTCTAACAAAGGATCAAAAGAGGCAAGTGTGCGAATGGTTGTGCAGTTTGAAGTTTCCCGACGATTATGCTTCTGATATTGGCCGATGTGTTCAGATGCATAATCTAAAAGTAACAGGAATGAAAAGTCACGACTGTCATGTGTTTATGCAAAGACTAATTCCTATTGCTTTCAGAGACTTCTTACCAGATGATGTATGAGGTGCGCTAGTAGAGGTCATCAACTTTTTTAGGGCATTGTGCGCAACTACCATTCAAAAAACTGATATGGCTCACCTAGAGGTTGCAATTGTTGAAACAATGTGTAAACTGGAGCTGATATTTCCACCAGCATTTTTTGACTCCATAGAGCATCTAGCTATTCATCTTCCATGGGAGGCAAAAATGGGAGGACCGGTGCACTATCGATGGAGGTATCCCTTCGAGAGGTATTCAACAACTGAATTTACAGTTATTTACATTGATGCTTTGAAGGGTAGTGTCGGTAACAAGGCGAGGATCGAGGGATCTATTGCTGAAGCGTACCTGACGTTTGAGATGACCAATTTCTGCGATCATTATTTTGAGCATGATTTCGATACACGTCTGGTCCGCCTGGGTAGAAACGAGACAAGAGTTGATCCTAATGATTCTCAACGACTATTCGTCTTTCGAAAGGTCGGTTCGCCAGTAGCACAAGCGTCTCGCATACGGCGGTTAAGCGCCGCCGAGCTCAAGGCTGCCGGGTTGTATATCTTTTTAAATTGCCCGGAGGTTGAACCCTGGATACGGTTAGTGATAAATAATATATAAATGTTTATTAAGTTCTCGTACTAAAATAAATACATTAATTATTTTTCAAATTGTGTTATATCAGTGTTTTCGATGAGGAGATGTGCGTTGGGTTAGTCGATGATGCAATCCATCAAAGACGGAACGATCAATTTGTACAATGGTTCAAAGACATGGTATTCAACAATCGCCACGATTATGATCCGCGTTTGCTAAACCTAGCACTTGGACCAAAGAATCAGGTGATTAGTTGGGAAAATGGCTATGTGGTAAACGGTCTTCGTTTTTACACAGATGGATACGCCGCTGGGAAAAAGACGACGAACAGTGGGGTATGCGTGAAGTGGTGCAGTGACGAGCAGGAAGACACGTACTTTTACGGGACTTTGACCGAAGTCCTAGAGCTAGAATACCAAGACCGGGAATCTATCTTCCTTTTCAAATGCATATGGTATGATACCAGCTCTCGTGGTTTGCGAGTCCACCCGTCATACCGTTTGATCGAGCTTGATCCCACTCGTCGTCTCCCGTCTGGGGAGATCGAACCATTCATTCTAGCAAGCCAAGCGCAACAAGTGTACTATACGCCATATGCATGTCAAAAGAACAGACAAAGAAGGGGATGGTGGGTAGTGATTCACACTCCAGCGAGACACGTGGTTGACATGAGTTCTATGACTGATAAAGTGACAGAAGCTCCCGGAGTTCAAGGTCTACCTGAAACGGTATTCCAAGAAGAAAATGTTCATGTGTCCGGATTGTTCGTTGACTTTACATCATTTAACGTGACAGAGTTAGCAGTGGATGGCCAATCTATACCAGTGACAATTGAGGAGGAACCAGTGGCAGTGAGCAGTGGCGAGGATGACGATGACGAGGAGGTTGACGAGGATGATGAAGAGGAGGGGGATGATGATGAGGGAGAAGAGGAGGTGGTCGAAGATAATGACAGTAGCGACCCAGATTATGTTTAGTTCTAATATGTACTTGTATTTCAATATTGAACTTCTCATGTATGGTTTCATTGTATTGTTCGACTATGTCTTAATTTTATGATTTGTTTAATTTTTTGATTAAATAACAACTTAAAACGAAAATACTTGGAATGACAATAATACCAATAACAATAGTCACAATAACAGGGGGGCAGTGGGTTTTAATATTTTTGCATCGGTTTTATCCGATGCAAAAATAGTTTAATAGTTTTTTTTTATTTTTTTTTATTTTTTTTAATCCTGCATCGGAATTATCCGATGCAGAGATATTTTATATCTCTGCTTCGGATTTTATCCGATGCAGGTTTCCTTGCATCCGAAAATTCGGATGCAGCCCACGTGGCTGCATCCGAATTATCGGATGCAAATCCTGCATTGGATATTTCCGATGCAGCCTTTTTAGGCTGCATCGGATTTATCCGAGGCGGGCTTTGCATCCGATTTATCGGATGCAAAGCCCTTTGCATCCGAATTTTGCGATGCAATATAATTGCATCGCATTTTTTTTATGCTACTTATCTTGCATCCGAAAATAAAAATTCGGATGCAAGCCTTTCCATGCAATTGGTCTGATTTGTTGTAGTGTTAATCCGATTTTGAGGTAATACAATATGCGTTTGAGTCACTTTAACTGCATGTGAGTGTCACAACTGTTTTATATATGTTTGCGGAAGAAAATGAAATCCTAAATGTTCAATGAAATGGTCACCTCAATTCATCCTCCCAAACAAGATTATGAACAATGGATCAATTTAACATACAACAAATTGAATAGCCTAACTAATAAAACTCAAAACTGTCTTTAATCATGCAAATTTAAATAGTAAACCAGATTAAGCATAATCAAAATATGATGCGAGGAGGACCATGCAGAAGAGCGAGGGAGATCCGATCCACTGCAGTTGTGGCCCTTGTGGCAATGATGCGCCCTTGGCACAAAACCCCCAGCACCACCACCTCCTCGTCCTCTGCCGCCTCTTCCTCCGCCTCCACCTCTGCCACCGCCACCGCCACGAGCAACTGCGGAGGTGAGAAGCAGACAGATTATTGTAACCACCAAAACAAGTTTTGTGGCATGTTGCATTTTTAATTATTGATATATAAAGTGTATATTACAAATAAGTATAACACTATTACAGAATAATATCATTAATCATAATCATGATCAATAGTATATTACGTTGCCAGATCTTAAGTTCTTAACTGCTGATTCTACAGATGCAATTTTGGTCGTACAAATCATGAAGTTCCCGAATATAAAGATCTCGATATATATTATTATGTAGGTGGTACGCGTGACCTATTTTTAGAAAGTAAGTAAAATATAACAAACGCAACAAACAATTCATCTTATTGTGCCCTTTCAGATATAAGATAGAAGATCGCAAATTTGTACAGGAAAAAAGAAGAGATCAAATAAAGTAATCCCTAAAGTACAAACACACATATAATATCTATACTATTATGTAAAAGAATCATATTGCCACCAATCTTTCGATTTTCTTATTTATCCCTCGAAATACTATTAAATTTTGATATTTAGTTGAAATATAACTATAATTTGTTTATCTTTGTTATTATTTAAACCTTCTCATTAAAGGAAAAAAGGTATTACTTGATGATTCTCTTTATATAAAAATAAGGTTAAGGCACATAAATTTTCTATCCATAATTTAAGCTATAAACATTATCATACAAATAAATTATAGTCTACTTAAAATAAATTATCAATCACGCAGGTACCGCCGTTCCGCGTGTCAATATTTTTAGTATTTTTACATATATATGTATATATTAATTATAGATACCATAGATTAGCTTGTGCACTTAGCAGAAGCATCTCCGGAAATTATATATCCAATAGCTAATCATACATATTGAAGTCAAGAATCTAAACAAATTGCCTATTTATATATTATATCATACAATATTGTTTATTAAAAAGTTTAGAGTGTCGCCAATTAACTAAATATTATATTAATGGAGCATGTGAATTACGTTGTTGTTGTATAATAATCACAAAACAACAGAACACCAAAATTGTAGTAAGTGTGTACGTGGGTTTATGTAGATTTGAACTTTTCCATATAGTATTTGAGTAACTATTTGATATTCTCCCCTAGCTTAAATTTGAACTTTTGCGAAAATTGTCCCAAGTGTGAAGCGACGTATAGTTTGGATATTTCTTTTTTTATCAAGCTATATTTTCATGAACTCGTAATAATCATATTCCGTATACATGACTTTGATAAATTTACTTGTTGATAATTTTTCTAATAGTTACATCATATGATTATCATATTATTAGTTCATGAAAGTCTTCAATGATTAGACTGCAAAAGTTAGCGAGCCTATAACCTTCCAAGCCCAACGTTACATACAGTCCCCGAGCTCTAACTCTTACTAAGCCCAATATAATTCTGCACGTTGTATAAATCGAATTGGCGCAAATCAAGAACAATATGATTGTGCGTACTTTCAAATTAATCTGAGATCGTTGGACTTTATATCATATATAAACTATACAACAACAACAACAACAAAAAAGTCGACCTACAAAAACACCATCAAAATAGCTTTACAAAAAAATAAACAAATACTTGGCCTATTTTAATTACAGTTGGCTACAAGCCAAACTATGTATCACACAAAAATTTGGACGTCGTAAGAATGATCCTATATGTACTATGCTTTAATTAAATGAAGCATAACCAAAGTATAGACGACAAAAGCAAAGAGGACCACGCAATGGAAGTAGTCGGGCCTCCATTGGAGTGCCGTCCGGTAGGTATTGGACGGACAGCATTAGTGCCGCCACCTACAACTCCACCTCTCACTCCTCCGCTTCCGCGGCTGCTGCCACCGCTACTTCCACCTCCGCGGCTTCCACCGCCTCTTCCACCTCCGCTTCTAGCAACTGATGATGTTACAAGCAAACAAATAACTGTGAGAATCAGAACCAACTTCACCATTTGCCTCATTTTCTAAATTTTCTATAGGAGTTATTGTCTTTCAAATTATGTCTAAATATGTGCTTAGCCTCTTTTTGTGTTTGTTTGTTTTATAGACAAACTAAAACTATGTAGAGAAATTGCTGTCGTGCTTCGGACTAATTAAATAGTTGGAAACGCGGAACCACAATGGAGGTTTGCTTGCGTGTTCCGCGTTGAATTTTCTATAATGAGATGAATTATTAGTCAACTAAAGATAAGACGTCAAATCTGTACGACGAGTCGACGACCCGAGGTGAACAAGTAATTGTACCAAGATTTCATTGTGTGTACAAACGTACAAGTGGATTCAAGAAAAACCAAAAATATTATTGAATTATTTTACTATGAAGATACATTGAAGATTTTTTTTCATTTCAGTGAATTTTCGTATCCATTTGTACTTTTGTAGATTATATTCAAATCTTTATTAGTCGTGTATTTGAGAAAGATATTTTTATTAAAGAAGTTACCATAGATTGGAAGCGTGACCCTGATATGTATTGAAGCCATGTACATTCAAAAAGATATCTATTATGCTTGCAAATTATCCTCTTCTTCCTTTTTATTTTTTTATTTTTTTCAGAAAGCCAAAAAGGCATCAAATTTGACCAAGGTCAGTTGATCGGCTCCCAATTGGACTTATTCCAACACCATTATTTTTAAGGAACTCTAGAATTTATGAGTTTGCTACTTTTACAGATAACCAGATATCCAGTAGACTACTAAAGTGTATATCCAAATATGTTGGTTCATAGGAAGACAAACATAAAGGTGGTCTAGTTTTTTAGAAAAACCCCACTATTCAATTAAACCATATCTATCACTTCTTCGAGGAAAAGTAGAAGAAGAGTTTGGATTAAAGCCATGTGTAAAAAGTCTTGTATACTTAAAAAGTTCAATTTTATCTTAGGCGAAAGCCTCGTATACTCAAATTAATTGGTCGGATCACGTTAAATCTAAGGGTCAATTGGTTCACAAACGCTAAGTGAGATAAATCGTCCAGTTCATAGCTGTAAACAGTTTGATTCTGATGATGTTTTCGTTCGCCACAATTTTCGTTTGCACACTTCAACGCTAATTAAAGACTTTACTCGGTCATATTCAAATCTACAATCAAGAAACAAATAAACAAACGATATATATATATATATATATATATATATACACACGCAGCCGGCAGAACTCTACACATCTGAAGATGATATAACCAAAAATTACACATTTTCACTTCAAGCTCTTCAATCTTGAAAAAGAAAAAGAGCAAAAAATAACTTTATAACTCACATAAGTTATATATGAACTCAATTACGTCAATTGAGCATATATTCCCAAGTATAGTATACCACGATCACGGCGGACCAAGCAAAAGTATGAAACAAGCCGCTTTTGGTTCCCTGTCCGTTTGTTTGAGAACGGCCAGTATTAGATCCACCTATTACTCTACCACCACTGCTGCCGCCACCTCCAGCAGTGCCGCCCCTTGATCCACCACCTCCGCCTCCTCTTCCTCCTCCTCCTCCTCCTCCGCTGCCGGTGCCCGCAGTAACTGTGGAGGTGAGAAGCAAGCAAAATATAATAAGACCCAAGACCAACTTTACCACTTGTTGCATTTTCTTTAATATGATATGTTGAACAGTTGAATGATCAGCTTCTTGTTTATATGCTATAGTCCATATAAACAGAACTATTAATCTAGTATTATTCACGCATTGCTGTCACAGTTTCTAATTTTAAAAACAAAAAGACGTGCAAATTCAGAAACTCCATTTGACTGGTACGATTCGTTGATATATATATGCTACGTGGACTGTGCTTTCTCAGGTTCCATTGACTTAATACATACCAGTAACATGGGAATTATTTTTGTGGAACACACATGTGACATGTGCAATTTACAACTGGAAGTAGCTTTTGATAATTGCCTTTTGAATTCTTAATTATAATAGTCAATTTAACCCTTAATATAGCTTTAAGTTTGTCTTGAAAGTTTAAACAAACTTAGGATGTTGTACATAAGGGGTAAACTGCAATAGATTAAATATTTTTTTTTAAAATAAAATGTACATATACTTTAGTTGTTAACTCAACAAAAATCAAACAATTGGTATTGGACATGCACATATATATATATATATATATATATATATATATATATATATGTATATAACTAGCTAGCTAATATCATAAGTTCCTAGGTACTCCTAACTAAACCTTCAGAATCTTTGCGGATAGATCGAGAAAATGTGTGTTATTTGCTAATCATTAATTTTTATTTTGTAAAATATTATTGCTAATAGGATTGTTCAAAGAAAACTCACTTACAAAAATACAATGTAAAATATTATTGCTAATAGAATTGTTCAAAGAAAACTCACTTACAAAAATACAAGAAATTGAAAGAAATTGAAGCTCATATTCTTACATATAAAAGGCCTTATTAAGTAAGCATAATCCCATACCATTTTCAAGCCATGTAAAATATTTTCTTAACACGCCCCCTCATGTGTGACCTGTCATTTTCTTCGATCTACTTTCTTAATGAATTGGATTTATTAATAACGTAGAGTATAGACAATAGACATGAAACCCTACTGTCGATTGTAATGTGACGGAAATAATTTCAAGCTTATACGATTAAAATTGTGTTACTTGGAGCTTAATTTGGACATGGATCTACTTTAACTAATGCAATAGACTCAACAACAAATGATGAACAATCTTGTATCACACTACAAGATTTTTCGCCCTTTCCCGACCGGAAAATCCCGACCGGAATTCGGTCGGGAGCATTCCTGACTGCAATGCGGTCGGAAAAACTTTTCCCGACCGCATTGCGGTCGGTACGTTCTAAAAAACCATTCCCGACCGCATTGCGGTCGGGAAATATTAATCCCGACTGCAACGCGGTCGGGATTACTATTCCCGACCGCAATGCGGTCGGGACAACTCTGGGCGGGAAATTTCCCGCCCAGAGTGTCGCCCTAATCTCGGCCCAGCTGGGCCGCGCAGCTGGGCCGTTTGGAAAAATATTAGATTTTTATGCCTTTAGGAATTGTTAGGCTTTGGAAAATATTAGATTTTTATGCCTTTAGGAATCGTTAGGCTTTAGGAAATAGTATAGTTTTAATTAGGAAATGTCTTTTGGAATTGTTAGGCTTTGGGAAATGTTAGACTTTTATGCTTTTAGGAATTGTTAGATTTTAGGAAATGTTATAGTTGTATGATTTTAGTAATTATTTATGCCTTTAGGGAATGTTATAATTTTATGATTTTAGTAATTATTTATACCTTTAGGAATTGTTAGGCTTTACGAATGTTACAGTTTAGGAATTATTTATGACTTTAGGAAAACTAATACGGGCACCTAATACGATTTCTTAGATCTACGTAATCTGTCTGTTGTGATGCGTATTGTATGAATTCACGAACCCCAACCACGTAATGTTGATTCAAATAACCAGTGTTACTATCTATCCTATCGTACATCCAAGCTCTATCGGGACGATAATCCATTTCTAATCTAAGAAAATTAAAAACAAATTAAATTGTTACAATTAATTTCACCAATCAATATATTTATCATTTATAGAAAAATTTTAAAACTCGAGTATTTTTGGCGGTTTTTTGAAATTTGGCGATTTTGTTACTATCGTATTTGGCGGTTTTTTGAAATTTTTGAAAAAAATAAACATTCCCGACCGATAATCGGTCGGGAATAATCGAAAAACTTGGCGGGAAACCAAATTTGACGAAAATTCAAAAAATTTCAACTTTTTCTATAAATACACTTCATTATTCTCCTCATTTTTTCATCTCCACACAATTTTTTCAAACACTTTTTTCATTTTCAAACACTTCTTTCATTGTCAAACACTTTTTCAAAAGCTTCTTTCTTTAAACTTCAAAATTAAAATTTTTCACTTATTTATTCAAATTCTCAATAATCAAAAACTTATTTAATTTTTTTGTGTTTGAGACTGAGCAATGAATCAAAGATTTAATTGCTCATCTAAAACACAAAAATACTAAATAATGTTTTTAAAATCTTACAATATATTAAAAAAATAATATTCCGGTAATTTATTATCGGAATATTATTTTTTTTTGTTCTGATGATTATTATTCCCGACCGCGTCCCGGTCGGAATTACTTTGAATATTAGTCCCGACCGCGGGCCGGTCGGAATTACTTTGAATATTAGTCCCGACCGCGGGCCGGTCGGAATTACTTTGAATATTAGTGCCGACCGCTCGCCGGTCAGGATAAATATGAATATTAGTCCCGACCGGTCAGCGGTCGGGAATAATATTCAAAGTAATTCCGACCGGCCCGCGGTCGGGACTAATACCGACCGCCGTTTGGTCGGAAATTGGCGCAAAAAAGCCCGACCGCCATCCGGTCGGAAAATTGGGAAAAGTCCCGACCGCCTTCCGGTCGGGACAAAAATTCATATAATCCGGACCGCAAAGCGGTCGGGAATAAGATTCAATCATTTCCCGACCGATATGCGGTCGGGAAATAGTCCGACCGTTTTGCGGTCGGAATAATCGGTCGGTAATTTCCCGACCATAATTCGGTCGGGAAATGCGGTCGGGAAAGGTCCGTGCCGACCGGAAGGCGGTCGGAAAATTTTTCCCGACCGAAGCAACACCGACCGCGATTTTCCGACCGCAGTGCGGTCGGGAAAGGGTCTTTCCCGACCGCGGAGGGGTTATTCCCGACCGATTTTGCGGTCGGGAAAGACCCAATTTTTTTGTAGTGTCAGCAATATTATAAACACCTAACTATTTTGCCACTACTTGATGAATCCAGTATAAGAAAAATATTATCAAATAAATAAATAGCATGCAAAATATGAGTTTTATAAACAATAAGTAGGGTAGCAGTGGCCAACATTATATTCTCTTCTTGCCGAAAGAATCATCACGTTGCGGACATGATAATCTTACTATAAGAAATTTGCCTATCCCCAACGTTTTTTTTTTTTTTAGCACCTCTTGTAAGTGCTGGTAAAAACGTTCGGTACACAATACACCAGCGCCATATTATTACAATAACTCAAAAAAAAAACAGTGTTGTTGTATGGATCTCTAGCGCAAACAACACCAGCGCTAGGGCAGTGCTTAAAAAGGTTTTTACCAGCGTAAAATGGCACTGGCAAAGGCCTAATAATACATTGGTGAAAACTGTATTTTCCGTAATGGTACTTTTAATTGATTACGGTAGTACTCTTTTGCTGATAAAAAACTGTAGTACTTTTTTTTTCTCCCTTAGCTTTCCCTTGTATCTCTATATGTTGAATGGATTAAATTGCTGCAACGCGGTTGTTTTTTTATAATTTATCTATTAGCTTTAACGATTACTCAATAGTCAGTTGCATAGAAGAAGTCTACTGACTCAATTATAGCGACCGGTTGTCGCAAAATACAAACACAATACCACAAAATTAACAAAAACGAAGAACAAACTACGGTATAATAGCGAAAAACAGTAGCGTAATTATAAATTAAAGAATAAAAACTGTAGCCACAAATTAAATCATCATATACACATTCGGATGAGACCTATCTAAATCTAATGAACTATTCCTATGTACTCCCCGCAAATTTTAATTACGTAAATAAATTAAATAAAAAATAACGAAAGTAGTAATTGTGACACGATCAAAGAGGACCATGCAAAATTGGTAGATGGGCTGCCGTTGTAGGAGTGGTGGTGGTGGTGGTGGTGGAATTCGTGATGGTGGTGGTGGTGGTGGTGGTGTCCATAAAGCCAACCTCCTATAATTCCACGAACACCTCCATAGCTATGACGACCGCCGCCTCTAATTCCGTGGCTTCTGAAGCTGCCGACCCTTGCAAAGGAAGTGGTTGCGAGCAAACATAGGATGGTGAACAAGAGCACTAACTTCACGACTTGCCGCATCTTTCCAGTTTATATACTTATTATTTGAAATTTTGGAACTTCTTTTGGTTGATATTTGATAGTTATTTAGTATTTGTTTGTGAGTGTGCAATGCATGCATATTTATAATAATAATAATAATCAGTTAAGGTTTCCTAGTAATATTTATATTAGGAGACTGATGACACGGTGAAACTATTGAGAATTAGACGCGGAAGAAGATTTTTATCGCGTTCTGTTACGATTTTACGCGTCGATTTTACAAAATTGTGAGTTAATTGCGAAAACCAAACAAAATATACTTTGGATTATTCCTAGTGGCCAATTAACCGCCTATATATGTTGTTTTCATCAGCAACTATTTCATTTTCACGTAAATATTAGCTAATCATCAACAATACTTTAATTAGTTTAATTAATAAATTGCAACTAACACTGACAATGATATTTTACTTATTTGGTGCATGAAGGATTAATATGTTCAATTTAGATTACAAATAAAGTTGTTTAACATAATTCATAGAACAAAATATTAAAAATGCCCGTTAACTTTACAAAAAAAGTTAAAATGCTCGATTTTTTCGGGCCTTGCAAAAATGTCCGATATCTTTTAGAAAATCTTGCAAAAATGTCCGATGGGCTTATTCGGGCTAAATATGCCTACATGGCGGTACAATGGCTGCCACGTCAATAAACTGCCCCGTCACGTCATATTTTCAGTCAAAAATATTTTTTAAAGAAACCCTTCTAATTTTAAATATTGTATTTGAACCCAAAATAAATTGCACTTTGCACCCTAATATATATATATATATATATATATGTTATATAACATTTATAAAAATAAAACACATATATATAAAAACAATAACAAACATGTATATATATATAAAAACTTAAATCTTAATAAATTTTAACATAAATATATTTATTAATCCATAATATATATATATATATATATAAATATATCTTCATGTATTAAAATAATAATAATAAAAAAAAATTAAAAATTAAAAAAAAATAGAGCACTCCCCACCCCACAACACCCCCTCCCCCGCCCGCTGCAACTTGCAATGAATTGATCACTTCAATTCATTCCACAAACGAGATTATGAACAATGGATCAATTTAACATACAACAAATTGAATAGCTAACTAATAAAATTCAAAACTTTCTTTAATCATGCAAAATTAAATAGGTAAACCAAATTAAGCATATTCAAAATATGATGCGAGAAGGACCATGCAAAATTGCGAGAGAGATCCGATCCACTCTGGCCCTTGTGGCAATGATGCGCCTTTGGCACAAAACCCCCATCACCACCACCTCCTCGTCCTATGCCCAGGGGCGGAGGGAGAGGGGGTGCAAGGGGGCCACTGCACCCCCTCACTTTTCAATTTTTTTTAATAGTAATATTATAGTAGTTTGAAGTAAGAAATTGTGGGCGGGTCTTTGCTTGCACCCCCCAAGTAATTTGGGCGTTTTCAAGACCCCATTATTAAATATAAATACAATAAGTCTTGGCACATGTGTACATTGATATAAATACAATAAGTCTTGGCCCATATAGTATATTTAGACATGTACGTGTACTTCCCCTATATATATTATATATATATATACAAAAAAGTGAACTAATATTGTATTATTCAGCTAAAATCAAAAAGAAAATAAAAGAAGAAAAAAGTCAAAATTAATAGAAACAAGAAGCAAACGACAAACCCTTTCTTCTGCCCAACCCCATGCCCACGCAGCTCCTACTCCTTCCTCACTAAGTACACATCTCCTTGTTTTTTAATTTGCTTTTTGTCTTGTAGTTGCAACATAGAAATAATATATTATATACAATAGTTCGTTAAAGTAAATCCTTCTTTTGCCCACCCCATGCCCACGTTTCGTCCTCTATCAGTACAAATTTAGTTGTTTTTTTTATTTTTCTTTTTGTCATCTTGTAGACTATTTTTTTAGTTTGTGAAACAGATAATATTTGATTGTTTGAATATCGTTATGTGTTTGTATAGGGTTTAAATATTGCCATACCAAATTGTAATGTTAATTGTGAATTGCAATGTCATACGTATGTATTTTGGTCTTATTTCGTCACGGTAATAGAACACAATAAAAGATTACAAAATGAGATCAAAACAATGTTATCTAACTTTATTAACGGACTAGTTTGGTGCGGAACACTTATTACAAGCTTATTAGGTAGAATAACTAAATTACAATATTAATGTAGCGTATCGAATTGTAGGTATTCGATGCTGACGTGTCGAATGTCTTCGTTCGATGCAGAACAATTAACGTTGGTTCAAAGTCGTCCTAGAAGGTATCGAATTCGATGCGTACAATAGATGTCGAATTCGATGCGTACTTTGGCGTATCGAATGGAAGAACACTAGATCCGATGCGTGTCGAATGAGAGGAGAATCGATGCTAACTGTGCTGAGGTGGTTATCTTTTCGAAAACGTGCACGGAACTCAAGGGGACGGGCTATTTATAGCAACCCTCCCGTGGAGTCCACAAACCAATATAGAATGGCGCATCGAATCATCCCTGTTCGATGCGCGCATCGAATCATGGTTGTTCGATGCGCTAATGGGCTGGCCCAATAAAGAAGCATTAGGTTGTTGATTCGATGCACGCATCAAATTCTCTCAATTCGATGCGCTCATGGGCCGGCCAAATAACGATGTATTGGGCCAATCTTAAATCACACCCATCATATAGTCCCCCTAGTTTGGGAGACGATGTCAACTTGAAGATCGTCTTCCAAACTTTAAAGAATATATTCGGGATTGCTCGGCACGGTCTTCGTCGTACTCCTTTAAATTTTTAGATATATTATCAAATATTTGTACTGATTTGGGATATTCCTACTCATAGTATAGTTCGGAACGGTTCACAGTAGTTCTATATGAATACTAATGAAATGCATCGAACATCGTCAATTCGATGCGTGAAATGAACCGCATTGAATTCCATTCGTTCGATGCGGTTATTCGATGCGGCCACTGAATTGGGCCTGATGGGCCTCTCGGTCCTTATATAAAGGGAGTGCTGCCCTGAGGAGCTCATTTCGAAGCCAACACACTCCGTTCCTCAGGTGAGACGCATCGAATTGGCGGCATTCGATGCGATCCGCATCGAACGATCATCAATTCGATGCGATCAGCATCGAATTGTGATGGTTCGATGCGCTAATTATTTTTATCTTAATTAAATCAGTTCCTTTTCCTTTTTTAAACATTGGCATGGGCACTAACTTGCATTTCTTTTGCTTAGGATTTTATTTGACCCAGCAAAAGCTATTTCTACCGGAAATTATATCAAGGTAAAAAAAAAATTGCTTTTATTTTGCTGAATTATTTGTTTAAGAAATTTCTCTTTATGTATGTTTGAGTGATATGCGAGAGTGTAGAGTGACGAGTTCGTCCTTAGTCAGTCTCTATTTTTAATTTATTCCAGCTCATTCTCGTCAAAGATGGTGAGCAGTAAATCAAGTTCTGGCAGTGAGTCGAGTACTTGCTCTAGCTCCAGTTCCATTAATAAAGGAAACCCTTTGAATGCTCTCGTGGGCCCGAGCACAGTCGAAGTTAATGAATTCAATTTAATAGATATAGAAATGTTGGATTCACCCGCTGATAACAACCATGTTGGCGATATTGAACCCGCGCCCGAAGTGGACAGTGATGACTTGTCTGTGTCATCCTATTGGGATAATCGCGCTCCAAGCGAGGGTGAAGAGGATGTAGATTATATTAATATGGAGTTCAACGATCATGTCGAGGTCCCATGAATGGCCTACGATCAATATATTTCTCGTCTCCAACATAGTCGTAAGAGGCTTCGGAAAAAATTCGATATACCTGATAAGTATAAAGTCGTCCTCCCGGGCCCGAATGATCGGATGCACACCCCACCGCCCGGTCATATGATTGTATTCGTTGGTCAGCTCCTGAATGGTATGCGCTTTCCAATTCCTTATGAGCTAAGATGGCTTTTAAGAATAATAAATCTCGTGTCCGTGCAACTCACGCCAAACTCTTATGGGAATCTGATTGGCTTTATTATAGTTATGAAGGTATTGCGCCAACCGCAAAGTCCCAATGAGTTTTACGCTTTATTTGAGATTGCGAGGCGTGAAGAAGGATTTTATCATATTAAAGCACAAACGAACCGAAAGTTCTTGAATGGTGGGGCAACCGGATATGGAAAGGATTGGAAAAGAAGATACTTTTATATCGAGGAGAGTTACGAAGGAGAGTTTAGACTATACCGGCGTGAATGGTACACCGGTGCAAGGGTAATGATTCCCAGCGATGTTGCCATAACTTCATGGGATTGCGAGTTTATCTCGAGCTTAGTTCAAGAACATCAATTCGATGTTAAAAAACTTGTTGAAAATCGAGTCCTTTCGTTAGCTGGATTGTCTCCAGTGAAATATACTGGAAGGATGACCCTTGGTATTATAGCGCAACTCTTTTGATATTTTTGATTTACGCTTATTATGATTCTAACGATTTATTTCTCTTGCAGCCAAGTATTTTATGGGCCGCCACGCGAGAATGAATCGAGTTGTTGCTGCTGACTTGGCGAGCTCTCAAACCAATATTGTGCCCGAAATCCCACCCCCCCCCCGAAGAAGAAAAAGTATGGGCAAGAAGAACATTGTCGGTCCCTCTTCTGCTGCTGCAACTGATTCAACAGTTGATCCCTTTGAGGATATGCTGGGGGATAACCCCGAGAATATGCAAGGCGGTGCACAGACGTCAGAGAGCATGGCAGTTGGAGCAGGTGACGACATTGAAGTCGGCGTCCAAAGCAAAAAACGAAAAATGCCTCAGACTCGGTCGCAATCCGGAGGGGTTGTCCCACTAATAGGCCAAACAAGCAGGTCTAGTGCCTCCAATGCCCTAACCGGTGCAGTTGGGCCAAGTGCAGGAGCTGGGCCTACCCAAGGCCCTCGTGCTCGAGCCGCTGGGTATGAAATCTCGGAGGCCGAAGCCATCGACCATTTAATGACGATCCATCGCAAATCACGGAAGTGTTGAACCTTATCAAGTTACGGTCATGTGATGGTTGAAGGCTAATAAAAAAGGATTCTTTTACTCTCTTTTTTTTTTGAACTCAAAGAGTGGAATTTGTATTACCTCCGGGAAAAAATAGAAGCCCTTCCAAAAACAGGAAGTACTCCCAAGCAGTCAAAAACAACAGTACTAATACCAAAACACAACTCGCAAAAATGTAAAAAAACACAAAGAAAAACTCAAAAGTTCCTACAAATCTTCAAACCCGTCTTCTTTTACTCTTTCCTTGATTGGTGTACTTTGCCTAATATTTGTTTAGGATTCTAAACTCTCTCGTGCTCCTTTTTAAGAGTATTTCTTGTACTCCTTTTGTTTAATATATCTTTTACATTGACGATAAAAAAATTAAAAAAAAAACTTTTGCACTTAGCAAGCATCTTCGGAAATTTATATTCAGTGGCTAATCGTATATACATATTGAAGTAATGAATCTAAACAAATTGCCTATTTGTATATTATAGCATATATACAATTGTCTAATTTATTTAAAAAGTGTAGAGTGTCGTCAATATTACTTAATATATATTCTTAATAGAGCATGTGAGTTATGTTGTATAATAATCACAAAACAGAACATCAAAATTGTAGTAAGTGTGGGTTTATATGTAGATTTAAACTTTTCCATATATTATTTGAGTAACTATTTGATATTCTCCCCTAGCTGTTAAATTTTGAACTTTTGCGAAAATTGTCCCAAGTGCCAACCGACTATATATAGTTTGGATTTTTTTTATCATGCTACATTTCCATTAATTAGTAATAATTATATTTCTTAAATTTTACTTTGATAATTTACTTGTTGATAATTTTCCTAATAGTTTACATAAACATTATATGATTAATTACCTACTAATAGATTAGGCTACAAAAAGTAGGCGGCTATGCTTTCCAAGCCCAACGTTACATACAGTACCCAGCTCTAATTCTTACTAAGCCCAATCTAATTATGCACGTTGTATAGTTGGCGTTAGTAAAGAACAATGTGATTGTGCGTGCAAATGTACGTATCAATATAATCTGAGATCGTTGAATTTACATCATATATAAACTATACAACAACAACAACAACAAAAAAGTCGACCTACAAAAAATCATCAAAATAACTTTACAATGAAAATAAACAAATACTTGGCCTATTTTAATTACAGTTGACAACAAATCAAACTATATATCACACAAAAATTTGGATATGTTAAGAACCTATATGTACTATGCTTTAATTAAAAGAAAATTTGGATATGTTAAGAACCTATATGTACTATGCTTTAATTAAAAGAAGCATAACGAAAGTATAGACGACAAAAGCAAAGAGGACCACGCAACGGAAGTAGCCGGGCTGCCGTTGGAGTGCCGTCCGGTAGGTGTTGGACGAACAACGCTAGTGCCGCCACCTACAACTCCACCTCTCACTCCTCCGCTTCCGCGGCTGCCACCGCGGCTTCCACCGCCACCACTGCCTCTTCCGCCTCCGCTTCTAGCAATTGATGATGTTACAAGCAAACAAATAACTGTGAGCACCAGAACCAACTTCACCATTTGCCTCATTTTCTGAATTTTCTATATGAGTTAAGATTTTTGTCTTTCAAATTATATGTCTTAATATGCGCTTAGCCTCTTTAAGTTCCTTTTTTGTGTGTGTTTGTTTTATAGGCAAACCAAAACTATGTAGAGAAATTGCTGTCGTGCTTCGGACTAATTAAATAGTTGGAAACGCGGAACCATTAATGGAAGTTTGTTTGCGTGTTCCGCGTTGAATTTTTTATATTGACTATTGAGATGCATTATTAGTCATGTACCAAGATTTCCTTGTGTGTACAAACGTACAATGCAAGTGGATTCAAGAAAAACCAAAAAAATTATTGAATTATTTATTTTTTGCATTTCAGTCAATTTACGTATGTATTTGTACTTTTGTAGACTATTCAAGACTTTTGACTTGTATTTGAGGAGGATATTTTTATTCAAGAGTTACCATCGATGATTGGACGCGTGAGCCTGATATGTATTAAAGCCACGTAACATTCAAAAAGATATGCATAATGCTAACAATTCATCCTCTTCTTCCTTTTTTGTTTTTTTTTTGTTTTTTATCAGAAAGCCAAAAAGTTGATCGGTTCCCAATTGAATTGGATTTATTCCAACACCATTATTTTTAAGGAACTCTAGAATTTATGAGTTTGCTACTTTGAGAGATAACCAGATATTTCAGAAGACTACTAAAGTATATATCCAAGTCAGTTGGTTCAAAATAAGAAGAAAAACTTGAAAGTGGTCTAGTTTTTGTAATTATCTCTTACCAAAATCCTGGCTATTGTACTTGTATTTATACATTTACCATTGAATGAGAATAAGACACATAATTATTCTATCTTATATGGTATCACGCCTTTTCTATTTTCTTCATGTTAACTCTACCGATCCTACCCTAAAGGACGACTCCGCCGCCTCCAAGTCTTCCACCACGCCGCCGCCATCTATGGCCGCTCAAAAAGTCTTCCCTGCGTTGACCAGTGCCAATATCAAGAACTTCATCCCGATCCTCTTAGATATTGCGACCGGTCAATACAATCTATGGTCGGAGTTGTTCAAAATTCATGCTCGAGCTTACCAAGTCCTCGACCATATTCTTCCCCCAAAAGGCGTCGTCTTTTCCGTCGACGCCAATTCTGATGATGACATATGGGACCGCCTAGATGCCATCGTTCATCAATGGATCTACGGCACCGTATCCATTGACCTCCGTCACACCATCATCGAGAAGAAATCCATTGCCATGGGCGATTGAAACCGTTTAGCGGACATCTTTCAGGACAACGAAAACTCTCGGGTTGTTCATCTTGAACACCAATTCTCTCACATGACCCTCGACGAGTTCTCAATGTTGGGGCATATTTTTAGAAACTAAAGATGCTCACTAACCAACATTACAACGTTGGCGCTCCCGTGACAAATCAGCGCCTCGTTCTCCAACTCGTTGCGGGCCTTAATGAGAATTTCGGTGGTGTCGCAACTCTCATCCAACAAAGCGATCCGTTGTCGCTATTCTCTAATGCTCGACCGACGCTAGGGTTGGAAGAAACTAGCAATGCCAAATGGTTTGCACGCCAAGACGAATCCACCCTTCTATCACAATCGCAGCCGCACCACACGGACAGTGCGTCCTACGCCACGGTTCATTTCGAATTGCAGCACCGCTCCAACAACACGCGCAACAACAACAATCACGGTCGGAGACGTGGTCGTGGCTCTTTTTCACGCGGACGTAGGGGTCGCGTCCAAGGGCGAGGTCCGCCACCTCATCAGCCTCCCTCTTGGTCGTGGCCCTACCCAAGCCTGCTTATGGACCGCCACAGTGGGCTGCTCCACCGTCACCTTATCCCAGTGCGGCCTGGTCCTTGCGCCCTCCACCCACGCCGCGTCAACAAGGCATCCTGGGTCCGCGCCATTTCAGGCGTATCATGCCGAACCCGCAGCCTTCAACACTATGTGTAACGCCCCTGAAATTTGAACAAAAATATAAATTTATTGTTTAATCCTCAAACTTTTGAAAATATCATTTTTGACCACAAACCTTTGAGAAAGTTTGCATTTTAGTCCCTCAACGAAAAGCAACCATTCTTTTTGACTAATATGTTTCAAATATCTTTAAAAAATATATATATTTTACATGTACATATTGATCTTGGAGTTTTTTTTAACCTAGAAAAACTTACATAAGTAAATATGAGTAAAAATATCTATTTATTTATATTTGATTTTATTATAAACAACAAGAGTAATATCACATCATATGTGAATGATTTTGAAATTAGCCACATCACTCTTGTGACAATTGGAATCAGATTTTGGTGATTATTTGTTAAAAAAATAAATTTAGACATTAACCTAATTTGTTTTAACATGTATAAAAAAATAAATTTGTATTTTGTTTGCATTAGACATATCATATTTTAAGTTATGGAAGAACAATCAGTCACATCTTCCTATTATCATATTAGAGTTTTCATTAGGTGACCAAGGATAAAGAAATTAAAGTGGGACCTTAATAAAAAGTATTTCAACATGATTTTTTGACTACAAATAGTAGAATTTATTCTAACAATTTTCACACCCAAAATCATTTCGGTTTTTCCTTCTTTCTTCCTATGAGTCTCTAAGTTAGTGAGTCTACTTTCAGGGAAAATCCATCCCAAGTTTTTATTTCATCAATTTCTACCCGAAAATACCCCAAAACTTTTATTGCGTAGAAATTATCCATTCCGCCCTGCACCTTCGAAAAATCATAACTAGTTGTAGAATAATCCCTTTTGATCAAGGTCAACGACTGAATACTCCTCATAATATCCTTTAACTTTCACATGGAGATATGTTTGTCAAATAATGTGATTTAGAGGATCAAAATGCATAAACCGTAGACTGGTGTCCAAAAATCCGAAAGCATGTTCTATGTTTACAATAATTATTTAGCATAGCAAACCTTCATATTTTCCTTCCCATTTGGGTATACATGTTCCTAGTGATGATGGCGATCAGTTGCCACAAAAATATTGGAAATAAAGTTCATTTGGATATCCGATCAAAGGTAAACTCGAGACTACGACGATTTTCAGCTTATTTTACATACTTTAAGTTCTTAGTTTATGATTGAAAATAATCATCATGATTCCATGATTGATCACCCACACATGACTCTTATAAGATATAACAATGATTAGAATCACTTTAATATAATTTATATTTATGAATTAATATTTTTGAGATTTTTCTATATCATAAAAACAGGATATGTGTCATGTTTAATATATCTTTACATAAGTTTTATAAGATTATCATAGGTACTTTCATGGTCTAATCATCTAATATGATTATGTATCGAAATTAAAACATTCATTGAGCCTTTATCTTGATTATGTTTATATATTAATATTTTTATAAGTTATAAATACAATGTTATGTAATTTAAGGTAATCTTGAAACAAAATAATATTAACTAAGTTATACAATTTAAGGCATTACTTCATAGTATATTTGTTTGATGTCATGATTCCTGAAAACTTTGGATGGACTAGAGACCTAAAGAACGATTTTTTATAAATCTAGTTAAGTAATATATTTTGAAGATTTATTATGCATCAAATTAGATAGTTTATCAAATTTTACTTGATATTATTGCTTGACTTCTAAAATGATTTTCTAACAATAGAAAGAAAATATAGATAATTAAAGTTATACATTTATACATATATTTGCTTAAGATAAATCTTGAGATATCGATTACGTATACAAAAGATATTTGATATTTAACTTAACATTATGACATCGAAGTTTATTGCATAAGGTTTTGATGTGATATGTGCTATTTACTTAAATTAGTATTAGCTACCATTTTAACAAGAACTCCTCAAATTTCATCAACCCACAAAAGTTGACTAGTACATATGTTTATTGTGGTAAATTATGATAATTTAGTTAATTGATATTATTTTAATCTATTAAAGGTTTGACAAATAAAACAACGACGGGCAAGATTCTTGGTACAAATAAAGGCGAGGTTCGATTTTTGATTTTTTTCTAGCCCAGTTTGGCATCCGGCGTGGGGAACTTGGACAAAAAAAAACATTACTCCGTTACCAAATCACGAACAACTTATTATTCACCGTATTCCTATTTTTGCATCTCATCTCGTCTCATAACATGATTTCATTACTCATCGTTAAATCATACTCAGCCATTAATTCTTTATCACATATTAATTCATAATCATGGTAATTCGTCAATTATCTCATCTGCTGGTTCTTGAACTGTGCAAAGAGCAACGAACTAAGTTTGAGACATGTAGCTCAAGGAGTAACGGATATTATCCGGTTTACTAGCTTATTTGTTTGTGACCCATTGGGACGCATTTGGGAAGTTGGGCCCAGGGATTGAGCCGATTTACTGCCGGGCAGTAAGGACTCTCGATTTAAGTAATTTCGCTTGATACACATTTATCTAGGCGCCGCTTGCAGTCAGGAGTTGGCTGTAACTCGCGTGCTGGATCAGCATGTACTCGAACATGTCGTATGTTTTGTTCGCGAGGTCGCTCCTCGCTGTGAGGTATAAGGTAGTATTCAGAAGACATAAGGTTGGATTTGTTTACTGTTAAGCACATGTTCATAAACTATTCTAAGAATACTATGATACTACTATACATCAAATTATCTGTTAAACTATTTTTATCGGTAAGACCACTCCTAAAAATACATCAATTGAATTATGTTAATTCTTGCATTGCCATTTGTTATGTATGAATCTCACTAACTCATCAAAGACTTATTCCTAGTTTTTCCTATCTGTCCATTCCTCAAAATAAGACTGACATGGCAGCATGGATCAAGTGAATAATTTTGCCAATCTTGCCTTTTGAGAATATTCGTGTAATTGAAAATAATTTATCATCAGTACGTAATTATTAAAGTTGTCAAATTATTTGTATTTTCAGGACTTCCGTTGTGTATATTAAAAGTTATTTATTTTTATCATAATGTGTATGGTTGATCCTGGACAGTGATATCACTTCTTAAGAGTTGTGTTTCAATCAGAGTTGGGTAAAGTGACTGATCACCATCGAATAGGATCGGAACACTACTCTTTGGGCGCGGTCGTCACAGTATGGTATTAGAGCCATATACTAAAAATTATGATATACCCTAATTTTCCAAAGATCTTTTAATAACTATTCATAAAGATAAACAAATATTTTATTGCATCAAGCATGAATAAGCATAATTTTACATTAAAATAGTTACAACTAAAGTATTGTATTTAAATATAACCTTAGTACTACTATTATTACTATTACTGCCGCTACTGCCCCTACTCGCCTGCCATTGAATCTTTGACTATGTAGGGTCTATTTTCGGCTCATATGCTTTAAGTTTGTCGATCAATTCATCCGCAGTATGTGCAAAGATGAAAATTTCAGGGATGACGGCTTCATAAACTCCTGCTCCACACAATGATCTAGAAACGACAACAACTTGTCATAAAAACCAATAACATTATACAAACATATAGGTTTCCGATGCATATTTAATTGAGGCCATGAAGCTATGCAGGAAATCTCTTCAAGTATTCCTAGCCCTCCAGGTAATGTTATAAAGGCATCAGAATTATACAACATAGTAGCTATTCTTTCATGCATGCTAGATACTATAAGCTCTTCACCTATGGTTGGACCATCGAGATTAATGTGAACTAAGGATTTCAGTATGATTCCTAAAACTTTGCCGTCTCTACAAAAGGCGCTCTTTGCTACACACTCCATTAGCCCTAAACTTTCTCATCCGTACACTAGCTTCTCTTTGTCAATATGTTTCCCAGACTACTTGCTACCTCTAGAAACTCAGGATCCTTTCCAAAACTAGATCCACAAAAGACATAAATAGTATTTATCTCTCGAGTTGAAGGTTTTTTCATCTGAAATTATATTTTCCCCCCATATAATGCGGTATATGTTAATGTGAAGTTCTCATCAGCATACAAGCAGTATTTATAAGAAAAAATATACTAAGCGTGTGAGGAAAGCTTTGAAAGAAAAATAGATTAATATAATATCTTCAAATAAAAATAATGAATAACTTAAAAACGTGTCTTCTTAATTAGCCTTCATCTCACACTAGTACCTTAGGTAATTGTATTATTATGATTTCAGTTCTTCCTTTGAAACTTTTCTAAAATATATGAAATAGCTTTGTTATCAAAACTCATCAAGGGCATAATTTTTCTACGAGTTACTTTTGAATATTTTAAAAGAAAAATGAAGATTTTCAAACACACTAGAACTTTTTCAACATTAGTTTATGTTTTCATCATTTATGTGCTCAAGTACGTGGATTATATTTTAAAATCCATTTCACAAGATAATCAGCCCAATACCATATTTCAAAATATAAAATAATTTTGAGAGTGTCGATGAAGTTTCAATGTCTTACTTCAATAGCTTCTTATATAATCCAATATTTTATAGTTTAATTTGACCAATCTAGGTAACCGCATTCACACCATTTTACTTCATCATATTTTCCTTCTATCGAAAACAAATATATAAGATTCTTAAGTTTTCTTTATTAAAAAAGAAATATTTACATAAATTTTAATATAGACGCTTCAGAGAAAATTTGAATTTGTTTACTACCTTATTTTTCTCTTGAGTTTTTTTTTTCCTTGGTGAACTCAAAACTTCAACGACTTCTAATTATTTTACAAAGTATATTTTCTCATGTTCTCAGTAGTAGTTGTGAATTTTTTAACAATAATCATTCAAAAGGAAAGACATCGACCAAAAAGAAATATTTTTTTATTCTTGTATTTTAAAAGTACTTAGTGAAATAGTTTCTTAACTACTTTCAACAAGTTCTCGTTTTATAATTTCAAAACATAATTCATCTTTCTTGGGGGCATCATCACATATGCCATCGAATCATGGTACTCTTATGTCTATTTTAATTTGAGCAATTCTAACGGTATTACTGTAGGCAATGGTCATACTATTCCAATTATTGCTTCGGGTAACGTGTCTCTTCCCTCTCCCTATCCACCTCTCTCCTTATCTAATATTCTTCACGCACCTAAACTCGTTAAAAATCTTATTTATGTTCGTAAATTCGCTATTGATAATTTTGTGTCAATTGAATTTAATCGTTTTGGGTTTTCTGTGAAGGACTTTTGGACGCGCAAACACCTTATGAGATGCAATAGTTTCGGGGACCTCTATCCGCTCCTTCTGCCCTCACCAACAACCCGCTCTCACTCCTCCTTTACTGCCTTATCTTCCGACATGTGGCACGCTCGTCTCGGCCATCTCATCCCCCCCGTCATTGCCTCTCTTCGTCACGCCGATCACATCTCTTGCTCCTCGGTGCCTTCTAATTTTTGTTGATCTTGTCCGTTCGGGAAACATTAAATTACCGTTTATGTCATCGACTTCTAGAACTAGTTTACCTTTTCACATTATTCATAACGATCTTTGGAGGATTCCTATTTTGGGTTCTTTGGGGGTCTCGCTACTATATTTTGTTTTTGGATGATTTCTCTAATTATTTATGGACTATTCCTTTTGCTCATAAATCTCAAGTATTTTCTACTTTCTTAGCTTTTCGCACTCTTATTAAAAATGGCATAGTTTTCTACTTTTCTCAGTTTTGACAATTTTGTGCAAACAATGGCATAGTTTTTCGTTTCTCTTGTCCTTATACTTCTTCTCAAAATGGAAAATCTAAACGAAAAATTCGTTCAATAAATAATGTGATGCGCACTCTTCTCTCTCACGCCTCCGTTCCTCCGAATTTCTGGCCTCATGCCCTCCAAATGGCGACTTATCTAATTAATATCCTTCCCTCTAGGATCCTCAAATACGCCTCTCCCCTCCAAGTCCTATATAACAAAACTCCCACATACTTTCATCTTCGGCTCTTTTGGTGCCTTTGCTTTCCACTCTTTCTCTCCTCTACTATAAATAAGCTTCAAACCTGATCCACCCAGTGCGTCCTCTTGGGCTACCCATCTAACCATCGCGACTACAAGTGTTTTGACCTACACTCTAACAAAATAATTGTAAGCCGCCATGTATTATTTGATGAAAAATCGTTACCCTTTACTACTTTCACACGTCCAACTCATCTCTCTTGTACGTTCCTTGACTCAGACATCAATCCTCTCGTGCTCTACCAAATACTTTCCGCACCGAGTCCATCTCTTCCATCTCTCGTGCCACCTACTCCACCGCGTGGCTCATTTCCTACTCAATACCCGACTTGGTGGCTCTCCTACACCTCAAACGCCACCCTCTACACAACCATCACCTCCTTCTCCTTGCGCGGCTTCTCCTCAAATGATGACCCGCAGCTGCCACGACATATGTAAACCTAAACAGATTTTAGGTCTTGTTTCTATCTCCTCTAAATCCCCTCTTTCTCGCTCCCCTTTTGTCGCTCTATCCGATCCAAATTGGAAGTTGGCCATACTCGACGAATACAAAGCTCTTATTATTAATAATACGTCGGAGTTAGTGCCTTGTCCATCTAATGTTAATGTCATTCGTTCCATGTAGATTTTTAGACATAAATTTAACTCTGACGGTTCTTTTGAGCGGCATAAAGCTTGTCTTGTTGGTGATGACATGTCGCAACAAGTTGGAGTTGACTGTGATGAGACTTTCAACCCCGTGGTCAAACCCATGACTATTCGTTTGTTTTGAGTATTGCTCTTTTTAAGTCTTGGGATATTCATCAACTTGATGTTATGAATGTGTTCTTACACGGATATCTTCATGAAATAGTTTTAATACACCAACCTATGGGTTTTCGTGATTCTCGGTTTCCTGATCATGTTTGTTTGCTCAAGAAATCTTTATGGGTTGAAGCAAGCCCCTCGAGCTTGGTATTAACGGTTTGCCGACTATGTTGCTACCATTAGTTTTATTTATAGGAAATCCGATCATTCTCTTTTCATATATCGTCAAGGGGATGACATGGCTTATTTTTTATTATACGTGGATGACATTTTCTTGACCGTTTTCTCATCCCCTTTTCGTCAATCTTTTATGTCACGCCTCGGCTCAAAATTTGCAATGAAAGACTTGGACTTGCTTAGTTACTTCTTGGGTATCACCATCTCTGGGGTTTCTAACGGTTTATTCCTCTCTCAAAAAAAATACATCGAGAGCATTCTTGAGCGCGCCGGTATGAGCTCTTGCAAGCCGGGTGCTACTCTTGTGGATACCAATTCCAAATTGGGAAGCGCAACGGGCATACATCTGTTTTTCGACCATACACTTTTCTGGAGCCCCACGGGTGCTTTGCAGTATCTCACGTTTACACGTTCAGACATATCTTATCCCGTTCAGCAAATTTGTTTGTCCATGCATGACCCACGGGACCTTAACATGCAAGCTTTGAAACGTATTCTTTGGTATGTTCAATGCACTCTTGCTCACGACCTCTCTCTCTCGATCTGCCATCTTCGGCCTTGTTTCTTATTCCAATGTCGATTGGGGCGGTTGTCCGGATACTCACCGCTCCACCTCGGGATATTGCGTCTATTTTGGTGACAATTTTGTGTCTTGGCCTGCCAAACGTTAACCTACTCTTTTTCGTTCCAATGCTGAGGCAGAATATCCTGGCGTCGCTAATGTGGTATCCGAAGCTTGTTGGCTTCGCAACTTACTTCTTGAGCTTCATTGTCCGATCACCGAAGCCACGTTAGTTTAGTGCTATAATGTGAGCGTTGTTTACTTATTGGAAAATCCGATTCAACATAAAAGAACCAAGCACATTGAAATGGATATTCAAATTGTTCGCGAGAAAGTTGTCTGTAGTCACATCTGAGTTCTACATGTCCCGTCACGTTACCAAGTTGCGGATATCTTTACAAAAGGCCTTCCTCGCGTTCTATTTGAAAATTTTCGATCCAGTCTAAATGTTCATTCTCCTCGCGTTTTGACTAAGGGGGTGTAATAGATATTGTAAATCTTAATAAATAGTTAGATTATTTTGGAGATCTTGTTTGTAGTTATCTCTTGCCAAAACCATGGCTATTGTATTTGTATTTATACGTTTACCATGGAATGAGAATAACACACATAAGACACGTAACTAAATAGGTGGATAAAAACACTCAACTCAGATAAGACATTCGATTTGGTTTATGATTTTTGTGAGAAAACCAAAATCGGAACCCCATTCAAAACCGAACCAATAATTCCATTCACCAAATCATCCACCCCCAATTTTGTCTATGCTTACTCATCATAAAGATACAATTGTCTTTGTAAAACTTATTAACTGTTTTAGAACAACTTAATTGGGGGAAGGGAAGACCGTACACAAATTCTGGCACAACTTGTGGCCCAATTGTAATTTTGTAGCTAAAAGACTAGTTATAAAATTTACAATTTGCACATTTCAATACTTAAGACTTGACTCGATTCAAATTCACAATCATGGGAACAAAGAAACAAAAGATATATACAGGCAGCGGGCAGAACTCTACAATCTGGAGAATGATTAATCACAAATTACACATTTTCAATTCAAGCTCTTCAATCTTGAAAAAGAAGAAAAATATAATGAAAAAAATTTAACTTCATGACTCACAAGATCAATTGAGCATATATTCCCAAGTATAGTACGCCACGATCACGGCGGACCAAGCAAAAGTAGTGAACAAGCCGCTCTTGGTTCCATATCCATTTGTTTGCGAACGGCCAGCATTAGATCCACCTATTACTCGACCACCACTGCTGCCGCCACCTCCAGCAGTGCCGCCCCTTGATCCACCACCTCCACCTCCACCTCCGCCTCCGCCTCCTCTTCCACCTCCTCCTCCTCCGCTGCCGGTGCCCGCAGTAACTGTGGAGGTGAGAAGCAAGCAAAATATAATAAGACCCAAGACCAACTTTACCACTTGTTGCATTTTGTTTATTATGATATGTTGAACAGTTGAAAGATCAGCTTCTTGTTTATATGCTATAGTCCATATAAACATAACTATTATCTAGTATTATTCATGCATTGCTGTCACAGTTTCTAATTTTAAAAACGAAAAGACGTGCAAATTCAGAAATTCCATTTGACTGGTACGATTCGTTGATATATATATATATATATATATATATATATATATATATATGCTACGTGTACTGTGCTTTCTCAGGTCCCATTGACTTAATGTACACAAGTAACATTGGAATTATTTTTAGGGATAATTACAGCTACACCCCTTGAGGTTTGGTGTAATTACAAAGACCTCCCCTGAGGTTTGAGTAATTACAATGACCTCCCCTCAATTGTAAGGGTTGGTTATAATTACACCCCCTGAGGTTTGGTGTAATTACAAAGACCTCCCCTGAGGTTTGAGTAATTACAATGACCTCCCCTCAATTGTAATGGATGGTTACAATTACACCCCCTGAAGTTTGGTGTAATTACAAAGACCTCCCCTCAGGTTACAATATTATTTTTAAAAATAATATAAATAACAAAAATACTAAAAAATATATTAAAAATAATTTTATTTTGCTTTTTGTATTTAGGATTTTTTTTAGTAAAAAGCCCTCATTTGTTATATATTTACATAAAATTATATATTCACTTAAAAAAGCTAAAACATATACAAAAAAAATTACAAAAATATTTATTTATTAACTAATTAAATAATTTTCTGTCAATTCTAAAATATAAGCTCAAAAGAGTCATGTTGTATATTTATAATTTTGTAAATACATATAATTTTATTTTTAAACTTTTAAAAAACTTAAAATGGAGATTAATGTAATATATTTCTCAATTTAAAAATATATTAACTTTTTCTTATATATTTAAGTTTGTAATAAACCTAGACTAATTGAGTGATGTGGAATCAATTTTTATTTTCTAAATATAAATAAATTTTAAATATAATATAAAATAGATGATTTAATGAAAAAAATTAAAAATATCATTTTTTAAAATTATTAAAAAAATAAACAACAAAATAATTAAAAAATACACAAAAAAAATTTATCAAGAAAAAAAAAACTAAAAAAAATTCCAAAATACCGAAAGAAAAATAAAATTATTTTTAATATATTTTTTAGTATTTTTGTTATTTATATTATTTTTAAAAATAATATTGTAACCTGAGGGGAGGTCTTTGTAATTACACCAAACTGCAGGGGGTGTAATTGTAACCATCCCTTACAATTGAGGGGAGGTCATTGTAATTACTCAAACCTCAGGGGAGGTCTTTGTAATTACACCAAACCTCAGGGGGTGTAATTGTAACCAACCCTTACAATTGAGGGGAGGTCATTGTAATTACTCAAACCTCAGGGGAGGTCTTTGTAATTACACCAAACCTCAAGGGGTGTAGCTGTAATTATCCCTTATTTTTATGGAACACACATGTGACATGTGCAATTTATAACTCGAAGTAGTTTTTGATTATTCCTTTTGAGTTATTTGCTTATAAGAATCAATTTAAACCTATTTATATAGCTTTAAGCTTGTCTTGAAAGTTATAACAAACTTTTTATATATGTTTGTTATAATTAGGATTTTGTACATAAGGGGTAAACTGTAATGGATTAAATATTATTTATTTTTAACATAAAATGTACATACACTTTAATTTAGTTGTTAGCTCAGTGTAACAAAAATGAAACAATTGGTATTGGACATGCATATATATAACTAGCTAGCTAATATCATAAGTTCCTAGCTAGGTACTCCTTACTAGCTAAACCTTCAAAATCTTTGCGGATAGATCGAGAAAATGTGTGTTATTTGCTAATCATATTTTTTATTTTGTAAAATATTTTTGCTAATAGAATTGTTCAAAGAAAACTCAAATTCAAAAAATACAAGAAATCGAAAGAAATTGAAGCTCATATTTCTACGGGCGATTTCTTTTTTTTTTGCCCATTACGTAATTTGAACTTCAACTTTTGCCCTTTTTTTGGACCGGGCTAGTATTTTGCCCGCTAACTTATTTTTTTATTTTTAAAATATTCACATCGGGCTTCGGCCTGGGCTTGGTCAAAGCCCAGTCGACGTGGCCACCCACGTGGCGTACACATGACGACCACGTGGTGCAATAAGAGCAACGCAGTAGCGACCGGGTCAGGACTTGTCTAGAGGCGATCAGGTTCCGTTTGACAGTAGAGGCCGTGGTAGAGTTTTTTTGGATGAGCACGGCATATTTTTGAAGGGGCGCAGGATATCGACAATGATTACCGAGATCGTTAGGTCATTTATGACGAAGTGTGTTCCTTCATACAATGCGCTCAAAGAGACTGTCAGAGGTCAGATGTGGATTAAGTTTAGGGTGAGATTTCAGAACATATATATATATATATATATACACACACATAGTAAGATTTTTATTTGACGAAACCTTAATTAAAACCATGTCTCAAAACATAAAAACTTTAATTAATTGCATAAAACATACAACATTGGTCCGGATAAGTTACATAGGTACATACGGCCTACAAGGCGAATGCTAAGAGGAGTTACAAGGAAGTGGTGTACAATTCTAAGACGAACTACAATGTGAGGAAGGATGATCTGAAGTGGGCGGGGCATCCGAGGACTGGGTGGATGAGCGACAAGTTAGAGACTGAGTTTGTGAAGCACTGAGAGTCAGAGAAGCATCAGAGAGAGGACAGAAGAACAGACGAGGAGGAGAGAGCCCACACCTTGATCGTCCTGCACGAGGGACTCATGCTAGTGGGTCCATTAGCTACACGGAGATCCAGAGTAGGATGGTATGCCTTATTAAATTCGATTCTATATGAATAAATTTTGACTTAATTTAAATAGTTTAACAAAAATTTTATGTCAATATGCAGACGCGTTGGAGACCTCCAGAGGCCCCTGTGCCTCGGCACGATAAGATGTATCGTTATCAGCATACACATCTACCCGAGAATCTGCCATATGGAGCTCCACGTCGTCGCGTGTGGCTAGACCCCGTATATAGGGCTATCTACTTAAGTATTTAACTTGTAAAGCAATTTTTGATTACTATATTAACATATGCATTACTAATTATGTACTAACTATTCTATCAAAATGAACAGGAGGCCTACATAGGCTTGATGATCGAGAGGTACGAGGGGGGTCGTACTAAATGGCCCTTCATCGATCAAAAGTTGTGAAGTAGGGCGTCCAGAGAAGTGAAGAAGGGGAAGGTTACGGGCCTGCCTTCGGAGACACATCACGATCATTTTGGTTTCCAGACGAAGAAGGTGCTAGACTTGACACAAGCCTATTCGAGGAGCTTGGAGGAGGAGAACTCTCGTCTTAGGACTGCTACTGATCGAAGAGTTGACGCCCTTATGGATCACATCAAGCACTTGATCCAGCACATCACCGACACGACATGTACTCATCCTTCTCGACCCATGCCTACTGGATTCATGTCTCAGGCTCGTCGAGCCTACCAGGGTACCGTGCCGACACCACAGATCCTGCCCTCCGCCTCCTCATGATCCATTTTCCCGTTCGGCTTCGGATGCTATGATGTATGATCCTGAGTACACGGATGACTATGAGGATGGCGATCTGGATGACACTCTCGATGGTGATGCTGCCGATCTTGGTGGTGATGATGATGATGTTGGTGGAGCCTCCAGAGATAATACATTTGGGTTTGCTGATGATAACTATGATGACTAGTAGTATTAGTTGTTCATTTTTTTTGAAGTATTGAAAATTGTGTTAGTTGTTTGTATTATGTAACTCGTTAAATGTTTGGACAAACTACTTTATGTTTATGACTCTATATTTGTGTAATTTTATGTTTATTTGTAATTCAGTAATGCTTATATGAGTACTAGTTAAACACAATTGATTTTAGTATAATAAATGCCCTTGATTTTTTTAGCAATACAAAAACCCAACATGAATACAAACTATAATATGAATCAAACAGCGTGAATCCAAATTTATTATAAAATAGAAATCGACCACTAAAATATAATCACACGTTATTCATACATACTATCATCAGACTTTGAGTCACTCATTATCTCTTCCTCGTTGCATTCCTCTTCCTCCTCATCTAATCTTCTCTCGTCAAGAACATCAAACCCCTCGTTGGCCAATTGGATTTTCATATTGAATAAGAAAAGGTCTACACATAAGTTCAACCCTTCAGATGCATTCTCATGTAGCACTTGGTTTGGTATCCCCGTTTCGACATCGTTTGATTCGGCAACTGATGACATATCGATTATGTGCCTGGCAGGAATAGTGGATACGGCCAACCATCATCTGTGTCCTGGTCGCTCTGTCGTCTTTTTTGGATAAGGCACACAATACACATGGTTTGCATGGTTAGCAAATATAAACGGCTCATTGGTGCAGGGTACGCCACGAGTTGATGTTAACCAACTTGTATGTTGAGTGCACCTGCGCACATGCGTTTATATCATACCAAACACATTTGAACAATACTATGTACAGAGGTCTAATTTTCCCCCAATATTCCACCTGTATTATGTCTTTCAACGTTCCATAGAAGTTGGTAGCATCGGATCCTCCCATGTTTCCCTTTACATAAACACCGCTACAATCACTCTTCTTCGGGCCCAAAGTCATCTCGGTGTGAAATCTGAACACATTCACAATGCATCTCTCGTAGGTTGCCACTGTATTAGCCGGACCTGTGATTAGAGGATCTATTCGTGCGTCGCTCTCGTATATCCCACATGAATACGTCTACTTGAACTATGCTATGTACTTTTGGTTCCTCTTGGATTGTATCTCCATTGGACTAAGTCCACCGCACTCCTCTTCTTCAGACAACCTGTATTGGAAAACTTTCATAAGTTAGTATTCTACTTGTCTTTAAAAATGTTTAATCATTTCATTATCACAAATAACAATAACTTACTCGACCCATTCGTCAAGCTCTGGACAGTTTAGAAGTGTGTAAAGCTCTATTTGCTCCATTTCATCGGAAGTCAAGTATCGCCTATTGTTTAATGGCCCTATTGGCGCCCATTTGTTGTGAAATATTGTAAGTCCTTCATCCCACTCCGTGCTATCTAACGTCTTGTTCCTGTTGAGTTGTTTATATTTAGTCTGAACAGAGACATCCAAATATTAAGAACACAAATTGGACAGCTCTGCAAGTAGGTATGCATTGGCTATGGATCCTTCCACCCTAGCCTTATTCAGTATTGAACCCTTAATGTCGAACATCCGCCTAATTCATAGAAATGATTGATTAGACAAAGAATCATTAATTATAAAAGCTAATGATTTTAAAAATATAAAACTGTACCTCTCAAATGGATACATCCATCTATAATAGACTGGACCTCCAACTCTAGCCTCGTACGGAAGGTGTATGGCTAAATGCTCCATAGAGCCAAAACCTAAAGGAGGAAATGTCCTTTCCATCTTGCACATGGTAACAATAAATGATTCCTCCAATCGCTCCATATTCTCGGCCGAAACCTCTGAGGCACAAATCGCCTTGAAAAAAGACTAATCTCTACCAAGGTCCCCCAAATCTCGAGTTCCAAGAAGTCGCGAAAGGCAATCGGGGTCAGTCTCTAGATGAAGATGTAACAATCATAACTCTTCATACCATACAATTTTTCTTGCTATTTTTGCACACATCGTCCCAAGTCCGATGCATATATGTCAAGAAACTTCAGTTATGTTAGTCAATCAAGCCCCATACTCTTTTGCTCCCTCTGAAGACAATAATTTGCCTTAGGCTTTATATATTCAGTTCTTCTGTCAGTGGGTACTAAGAACAATTCTTTACGGTTGATCAACAGCTTAAGATCTTGCCTAGACTTAATGTTGTCCTTCAACTTAGCATCGTCCAACACCATATTGATGATGTTCTCAAAAAAGTTCTTCTCACAATGCATGACATCTAGATTGTGGTGAATCAAGTTTGTGGACCAGTAAGGTAGTTCCCAAAATATGCTTCGACGATACCAATTATGAGTTGTATTAGGGTTTGGCCCAAGTCCAACCAATCGTAGACTATCCACAATTGCCCTCATCTCCGCTCCTGCTTTCTTTCAAATAGGCGCTGCAAGTACCCCTTTATCCTTGTATAACTCCTTCTTGTTGTACCTCCATTCATGATGCTCTTGTAGAAACGGTCTCACCCACGCAATAAGGACAAGACAGCTTCCCATGTGTGCCCCACCGGGAAAACATTCCATAATCAGGAAAATCGCTAATAGTCCACATTAGGGCCGCTCGCATTTGGAAGTTTTCCTTTCGTGAGCTGTCATATGTCCACAAATCATTCAGCTAATCAATCACATGTCTAAGCAAAACATCCAAGTTCTTTCCGGGACTCTTTGGATCGGGTATAATAAGGCTTAAAAAAACAAACTCCGATCGCATGCATAAATCCAGAGGGGGATTATAGGGGGTCACAAATACTGGCCAACAAGAGTAGTTCTTCCTAGATTGCCCAAACTGTGTGAACCCATCCGTACAAAGATCGAGTCTGACATTTCTAGGCTCTGCTGCAAAATCCGAATTCGCACGATCAAAATGTCTCCATGCCTCGCCTACAGTATAGTGAATCATTCTGTCAGTTGACTGTCGACACTTCAAATGACAAGTCATATGCTTTGAAGTGCCTACAGTATAGACCAGCCTATGTAATCGAGGCCTAGGGGGAAGGACCACAATTTCTTCATTGCGACCCTGGACTTTCTACCAGCCTCGTACCTATTGGTCTCGCATATCGGACACGATGTGAGATCCTTGTTGGCATTCTTGTCGTAATACAAGAAACAAAAATTCCAGCAGACGTCGATCTTTTTGTACCCTAAACCCAAACCCGCGAGCATCTTTTTCATCCCTGGAACCGTATTAGACAACATTTCCTCAATCTCTGGGTCCATATGATCTTTAGACAACCTTAAGTACTTTTCACAAGCGACATTAGGTACTTTGTGCATTGTCTTGCACGTCAGGAACACAGCAAACCACGGGAGCACAGTCTTCGACTTCTTACTATGCATTTGTATGCCTCCCAAGTGCATCAAATTGTAGAACTCATTCGCGTCCGGACTTGGATCTTTGTTGTGCACCTCTCCCTTAACAAATCGACCCCCATATGCATCCACCACCAATTCTCTAAACGAAGTATCAACATGAACCGGACTATCCACGTGAATACTAGTGGACGGTAAATCAGGTACATACAATGTGGATGCCCTGCTCACCTGCTCTCCATGAAACACCCATACCCAATATTGATACGTAAAGCCCGACTTATGAAGATGAACCTTAACTACGTTTCGATCAAAAAGCTTTAAATTGTTGCATTTCTGATACGGGCACCTAATACGATTTCTTAGATCTAAGTAATCTCTCTGTTGTGAGGCATATTGTATGAATGAACGAACCCCAAGCGCGTAATATTGATTCAAATAACCAGTATTATTATCTATCCTATCGTACATCCAAGATCTATCAGCAAGATAATTCATTTCTAATCTAAGAAAAATAAAAAGAAATTGTTATAATTAATCCCGCCAATCAATATCTTTATCATCTATATTAAATCTCTCAAACATAGAAGTCAAGTCAATACTTACTTGTTGTACCGTAGAAAATACTTAGATCAACTATTGTTTGTACACACACGTCCCTCGTTGCATTTAGCACAATATCTAATAATACACAAACAAACATATAAAAAAGTTAAGAGTGATCGTTTTAGTAAGAAATTATTGAGAAAACAAATACAAAATAGTTATAACAAGGAAAAATCGTGAATACCTTACAAATAAGGAAGAATGGAATGATTTTACATATGGAATGGGGTGGGTATTTATAGGGGTATCTGCACATTTTTTTTTACCGGGATCCGGTCAAAAATAACAACGGATAGTTATTTTTTCGACAGGAATGCGGTCGGAAATAGCAACGGTTACTAGCATTTTTGACCAAATTCCAGTCAAAAATGCTAGTAACCGTTGTTATTTCTGGTCGAATTCCGGTCGGTAATGTTAAGGCTTAGGGTTTAGGGTTTAGGGTTATGGGTTATTTCCGACTGGAATGCGGTCGGTAAGGCCTGTATTTCCGATCAGAATCCGGTCGGTAATAATATTCATATTTTTAAATTAACAATTTCGCTCTCCAATTTTAGATAAATCGTTGGTTTAATGATCAATTACAACAATATTAGTTATATATAAGTATATATATATAAGTTAAATATTAGGCAAATCATTTGAAGCATCAGTTGATAATGTCTCTTGTAAATAGATTGGTATATGTCGCTAATAACTACTTATGATTATCTCACAATTGCTTTCTCTATACTAACGTTTGTAACGAATGTTAATCACAAATGAGAGAGTACTCTATACTTTGTATGATTAATATATGTAGAACCTAAAACAAGTTTAATAGTAAACTTACTATGTTAATCAATATTAAATAAATGTTAGTTCAAAAGAACATTAAACTAACTAAATATTAGTTCAATTCATGTATTTTTAGTGAAATTCTATAGTTAAACTCACAAGTCACAAACACGTCAATATGTTTTTTCTAAAATCAAGCCAAAAATCAAATAGTTAGAGTATTTCCGACCATATTTCTGTCGGAAATAATTTTCATGATTATTTTCGACCGGAATCCGGTCGAAAATAATATTCATAAGCAATTCCGACCGGATTCCGGTCGAAAAAATGGGCAGAAAATAATTTCTGACCGGATCCCGGTCGGAAAATCTGAAAATATTGGCGCATTTCTGAAATTTTCAAATTTTAAACTTTTATCGACCGGAATTCGGTCGAAAAAGCTCGAAAATTTAGGCGGACTTAGGTGGAAAATTCAAATTTTCCGAAAATTCAAATATTTTCTCCAAGTTCAATGTATACACTTCATTTTTCACACCATTTTCATCTTTACATACTCTTCAAAAACAAAAATTTCACCAACTTATTTCAACTTAAACACTTTTTTCATCTATATATACTCTCCAAACACAAATATTTCACCAAAATATTTCAATATAAACACTTTTCTTTTCATTTCATCTTTAAATGAACACTTTTTTCTTCCTTTCATCTTTAAAATAAACACTTTTTTCTTCAAAAAAAAAATTTTGAAACACTTGTTCTTACATATCTTCCATTAATTCAGCAATATTTTGACTAACAATCACTTGTTATATTTTAGATGGGTGCAATAAATCGAAATCCTTCAAAAAAGTAAAAAAAAAAATCTGGTAATTATTATCGAAATATTTTTTTTTATTGTGTTAAATACTGTTTCCGACCGCATTCTTGTCGAAAATACTTTGAATATTATTTCTGATCAGACACCCGGTCGGTAAAGTTTGAAAGAAACTTTCTGACCGGAGTCCGGTCGCAAGAGAATTTTCCGACCGCATTACGGTCGAAAAACTTTTCTACCGAAGGTCAGTCAAAAAAAGTGAATTTCGACCAGAGTGCGGTCGGTAAAAGTTTTTCGACCGAAGCAATCCCGACCGGAATTTTCTGACCGAATTTCGGTCGGCAAAAGGTCATTGCCGACCTGAAAAGGGTTTTTTTGATCGGAATTCCGATCGGGAAACATGATATTTTCTTGTAGTGCAATACACCAAAGAGGTAATTACTTCTTATTATTTAGACCTCAAATTTGATTTTATTGTAAATTATTGCTAGTTTGGTACTTTTAAATGAAGGAGAACTATCAAAAAATATATATGTAGATTCGGTAATTGATGAATTTTATTTCATAAAGGATCGGAGAGCTCATCTCCGATAGTATTATTATTTTTAGTGTTTATTACTATGAAGTTTTTACCTTTACAATTTTGTATTGAACATTGACTATTTCTCATTTTATTTAATATCTCTGTACTTAAGTTTTTTTTTATTTTTTAATCTTACTTGAGTATAAAATTAGCCCAAGTGATGAAAAAATCGTGAGTCTGACACTGGCACCGTCGTCCGAGGTTCCACCTTGTACCTAGAATATTTTTCCATGTTTTGTGTAAAGTCAAAATTGCTTTCTTTTAAGAACTCAAATTGTGCAGATTTCGTCTAGTGCAACTCTTTTTTGTTTGCATATATGTGTTTGGATACTTGGTGCTCTTTTTTTCTGCTGAGTATTATTTTGGTCTTATTTCATCTGGGTAACAAAACACCGCAAAACGTTACAAATGGCTTATAAACTGCCAGAATAATGCTAATCAAATAGAAATCGGACTAGCTTGGTCCAGAACACCTATTACAAATTGACTAGGCAGAATAAATAAAATTGCAAAGTTTAGGTTGCATATCGAACTAAGGGAATTCGATCTAATCTGTTCGAATTGTGCACGTTCGATGTAGAGTAAACTTGAAGGTCCAATATTGAATTGGGGTCCTTCGATCTATGAGTGTATCGAATGCGGATCCTTCGATGTAAGACTAAGGAGTATTGCTGAATATCAAATCGGTCTGCTTCGATCGAACGCTGTGTATCAATGCTGGGACTTCGATCGAATGCCGATGGTTCGATGCTGAGTGAGTTCATGATAGTTGGAATTTGTGCTGAGAATGTCAGGAGACGGGGTATTTATAAGTTCCGTCCCGCGGGCCTCAGTGGCAGTTGAGGATAGTGTATCAATCTGGGATGATTCGATCGACTTATTAGATCGAATCGAGTCCGTTCGATGCTCGCCCTATATCAAATTTTTCCTGTTCGATGTACTATTTTGGGCCCTTCTACTTGGATCGGCCCAATATTAGTATTGGGCCATTCCTAAAATACCCCCATCAAGTATGAAGCTAAAAACACACTGCGAAATTATTGAGCAGCATTAGCTTATAAATTAAAGAATAAAAATTTCATCCAGGAAAACATCAAAGAATAAAAACTTTGTGCCATAATTTGGTAATGACACATGGCAAGCTTACAAGTCGCCAATGCATGGCATTAGAAGTTTCTGCCACCGAAAAGGTTCTAAGTGATTGAACACTTGAATACTGACAAGGTTACACGGTTGCACTCAAGTGAGGTGACAAGGTAACATGGTTGCAAGCTAGCATGGTAACAAGGTAACACAGTTGCATGTTAGCAATGTAGCAAGGTAACACGATTGCATGTAGCGAGGTTGCACGCCGTAGCAAGGTTGAATTCGTAATAGCACAAGTGCATACTAGCAAGGTAGCAAGGTTGCACGCTTGAACTTGGACCAGGCCTCTAAGATGGGCCAAGTCCATCTTAGGCCCGTGATATATCTATAAATACCCCCTCCCCTGAAGGCAAAACGAACACATTATTTACATTCTACTTTCTCTCTTTAAGTCAAGAGCTTTTTCTCTCTAGAATTTGTCTAGATTCGTTCTAACTTGAGCGTCGGAGTGCCTCCACCGGGACCACCAGCTAGTTCAACTTCTTATGTTATTTAGTGCAGGTTTCTCGAACCTAAAGCTAACTCAGCACCAGTATGGAGAGCTTGAGTTAGTCTGACATGGAGTGCTTAGTTAGCAGGACAAAAGCACCCCGCATCAAAAAAATAGTCACAAATTAAAGCATCACATACACGTTCGGATGTTGAAACAACATATGTCTAAATCTAATGAATTAATATTGCTAATCACCTTTGTACTCCCCGCAAATTTAATTACGTACATAATTTAAATAAAAAATAACGAAAGTAAAATAGGTGACATGATCAAAGAGGAACATGCAAAATTGGTCAATGGGCTACCGTTGTAGGAGTGATTGTTGTGGTGATGCTTGTGTCCATTGGGTTGTGGATAAACCATATAAGATATGCCACCTCTTATCATACTACCACCTCCATGACTACGACCACCGCCACCACCGCCTTTGCTTTCACCGCCTCTACCCCTACTTTCGCCGCCTATACTTCCACAACCTCCACCTCTACTTCTGCCACATCTGCCTCTAATGCCGCCACTGCCTCGACTCCCGCCTCTTCCAAAGCTACCGCCCCTTGCGAGGGAAGAGGTTACAAGCAAACATATAATGGTGAGCACGAGAGCCAACTTCACGATTTGCCGTATCTTTGTTGATAATTACTTGGAATTTTAGAATTTCGTTTGGTTGATATTTAATTTGTTTCTTAGTGTGCAATGCATGCATATTATTTTGGTCTTATTTCGTCTAGGTTACAATACACCGACAAATCGATACAATGGGGCCTGACTTAACCAAAATAATGTTATCCTATTACAATGAATGGACTAGCTTGGTCTGGAACACCTATTACACATAAGGAAATATAAGATGCCGGGAAAAATCCCTAAATGGACAAGTTGAGGGAACAGTCGAACGGGATAGATTCGATGCTCTTTGATTGTCGAATTGAGGGCGTTAGATACTTATGATTTCGGACTGAACTTGGGAACTTGCCAAGCTGCCTACGTATTCCATTGAGGGAATCAAGGCGAATGTAGTTCATTTATCTCTTTTGAGTTACCTCTATTGGGATGACCCGTGGTAGGGCTGCTTGGTTCACTTGGTTCTGCATTGCGCGACTTCACGGTTTTGATCATGTCTCCTTAATGGTTGGTCGGAATCTCGATCCACTTCTTGATTATGGACTCTGACTCATGTAGCTTTCAGGCCATGTTTTAGTTCTATCTAATTGAATGTCAAATCACTTGGATTCGATCTATCAATGTCGAATCACGTGAATTCGAGACTGCATAGCACGACTTCACGATTTTGATCATATCTCTCTGTTGGATGATCAAAACCTCGATCTGCTTCTTGATTCGGGACCCTGACTCATGTAGATTTCAGGGAATATATGGGTTTGATTTAAGTGAACATCGAATTAACTTGATTCGGTCGATGATATCGATCTGGCTCTGTTGGAGGTACAATCGAGCTGCAGTGCGCGACTTCACGGTTTTGATCATATCTCTTCAATGGATGATCGAAACTTCGATCTGTTTCTTGATTCGACACTCTGACTCACGTAGATTTCTGGGAATGTATGGATTCGATCTAAGTGAGCATCGAATTGACTTCACGGTTTCGTTTATATCTCTCTAATGGATAATCGAAACCTCAATACGCTTCTAGATTCGGGACCCTGACTCATGTAGATTTCATGTATCTAATTAACTTGATTCGATCGATCACAGTTTGATCTATCAATGTCGAATCGACTTGGATTCAATCTAAGGCTTCTCCGTCCGTCCCTCTTACTTGTGAGGAGTGAGGAGGTATATATAGACATGATTAGAGGGTCTTAAAGGTAGTTTTGGGCTCAGTATCTAATTGAGGTAATTCGATGCTCTTTCAGTATCGAATTGTGCAAATACGATACTGACATGCACAGCTCTACTATTGTGAGCATAACTTTCTCTCTGGACCTCCGAATTGCATTCCGCTTGCTGCGTTGCAACCTAAACTCGTGTATAATTCGGTATATAGATATAATGGTGAACTAAATATCATTTTGTCCCCCAATTTGGAGTGTGATTTTGGAACATAAGCATACTTCAAACTATAATGAAGTGCTAGAGTCGTTTTGCCTCAGTTTTAGTGTGATTAATGTCATTATGCACCAGTGTAGCCTACCGAATAAGCCGGTATCATATAGTCCCCCCATTTAGGAGTCGGTCTTGATTAAAGAGTGGGTGCCAAATTATAAAAATCTTGTTTGCCTTCAAAATATACCCCTCACTTGGGAGCCGTGATCCGGAGGATCGGCTACCAAATAACTTTTATTTGGCTTAATGCGATGCACACACTTGTGTGCTAGTGATCTATTTTATGAACGTCACGCCATGGGTAGTGATCTAGTTTGCACTTACCTTAAGGTAATATTTCGAATAAGTGTCCACGATAGGTCGAATCTGTGTTGTTTGATCCATGATAAGAAGGATCTGATGACGATCGAATCGAGTGGATTCGATACAGGGTATCTCAAATTGGCCTATATCGAATCTAAAGTGTATCGAATTGAGGTAATTTGATCTAGGCAGTATTGAATCAGGTGTGTTCGATACTGAGTGAGCTTGAATGATTCAGTATCGAATTTAGGTCCTTTGATCTAAGAGTGTATCAAATTAGAGCCTTCGATCTAAGTATGTGTGCGGTTGTTGTGTATTGAATTGGCCTGCTTCGATGTCAAGTTGAGTATCGAGTGTAGAGGCTTCGACGATTGCTATATCGAATGCTTCGGATTCAATGTTGAGTAGGTTGGAGATAGTCTTAAATCTCCCTTGAGAATGTCAGGAGATGGGGTATTTATAACCCCTGTCCCGTGGGCCCCAGTGGTAGTTGGGAAAAGTGCATCGAATTGGGATGATTCGATCGATCCCTTAGATCGAATCTAAGTCGTTCGATACTCGTTCAACATCGATGTACAATTTCAATGGGCCTTCCTCCGTGGGCTAGCCTAATATTCATATTGGGTCATTCCTAAAATACCCCATCATATAGTCCCCTCAGTTTGGGAGACGGTGTCGATTAGATAGCGGGTGCCAAACTCAAAAAAAATTATTTTAATTTGTCGTTTCACGATTACGATTTTGATAATATTGAAAATCATGCCCTCGATTGGGAGGCGTTCTCGAACAGAGATGCGGTTTCATGCTTTGAAGATCGAATTTCATTATGTTGAAAATCATGACCTGATTGGGATGTAGGGTCTGAAAGGCGCGGATCCCAAGCATACTGCCTCAGATCTATCGAGTCGGGCTTTAAATCATGTTCGAAACCTCTCTTTTTATTTGCGTTTGTTATGACAGATAATTAATGTGTATCCTTTTTAATGTTGGTGATGCGATTGAATGAGTTTTGTTTGATCTTGTGATGGTTTGCTTGCTTGTTTGGCTCGTTTTCGCTGCCTTTTCTTTCAATTGTTGTTATCGCATTTTACTTTATTTTGACAATTCTAACGCCATTCCACACTTGTGGAGGGTTGTATGTTTTCTCTTTAGTCAATCGTTGTGCGTGGTCACTATGTCTTCACATCGTATGTATTCGGACAGAGTGTCCGTTCCCTTTTCATTTTTCGGGATTTGCGGTATTCATTTGCCACTTTAGACAGAGTGTCTGTCTCTTTTTATTTTTCAGGAATTGCGGTATTCACTTGCCATTTTGGACAGAGTGTCCGTCCTTTTTTTATTTTTCGGGAATTATGGTATTCACTTGCCATTTTGGATAGAGTATTCGTCCCTTTTTCTTCATCTCGTGGGGTTTTTGGTTAGCACTTGCTGTTTTCGGTGAAGTGTCCATCTCTTTGGAGCTCTATGACTTTTGCGTTGAGCTGAATTCCCGCATACCAGTACTTGTTTTGTCATCCTCACTTGCGCGACACGGACATGTGTAGTGCGCTGGTAGCCCTTTGTTTGTCTCTTGAACGATATGTGAAATCTCAATTTTGTGCAACTTCGTACATGTCAAGTATTTTTGTTTCTCAACGATGGAGTAAATGTATATTAGCCTTTTTACGACGACTACTAGGCGCTCTACTCTTAAGGAGCTCTCTATTGAGTAAAGTTATTCACATAATACAATTTTGCAGGTATTTTTGGAGTCAAACGTTGTTGACTTTGAGAGGTAGATGGTTTCGATAACACATGGTTCTGCTGTTAGGTGCCTCGACTGAGTGAGAGGTCATCTTGACGAAGGCCTTCGATTTGCCATTATCTAGGTCAGATAGGGTGAAAAGAGGCAAAGTTGTGCCAAGTTGTGAATCACGAGGCTCTGGCATAAATATCTATTATGCAATTTCAATTTTTGACTATCCGGAATTGTGTCGCTCTTGTTTGGGTATTTTTTTGCATTCTTGTTCAATGATTGATCGTGTTTTGTTTATGGCACTTTGTGCTGTTACATGTTATTGCTCTTCGACATTGATGGCTAATTCGACGAATGGATATATGCACCTCTTGAGGTGAAAATCCTTTTATAGTAGTCTAAATATGCACTCATTTGGGTACATCGTACCAAGCTGGGTAGTTGCCCGTGGTGCTGCTTTGGACACGTTCTCATTGTATTGTCATAATTAGATGTTTATCGTGTTGTTTTGGGTAGATTTTCATCGTACCTGCTGGGTAGATGTAACTGATTTTCCATGTGAAGTCTATTGCCATATCTAGCCTTTCAGGCATATGGATATGTTGTTTGCATCATGCTTTTGCCAACGAATGTCTATCGTTTGTGGTTTTTGGTTTGTTTCTGACCACGTTGGGCCGATGTCCATTTTCTATATATTTCATATTTTCATCTGACCGCATCGGGCCAATATTTTATTTTTCATGTGGCCGCTCTGGGCCAATATTTCATTTGAATTTATCTCGCCATTTCGGGATAATATTTCATTTTTGAGATTTTATGCTTGCATCTTATCTTGTCGGGTTGATGCTCTTGGTGCCGCTTTGGACAAGTTTGCTTCGTACCGCTTCAGGTAGGTTTGCATCGTGCCGCTTTGTGTGGATGTTCTTGGTGCCACTTTGGACATGTTTGCTTTGTACCGCTTCAGGTAGGTTTGCATCGTACCTTTTAGAGTAGACGTTTTGATGCTGCTTTGGACACATTTGTCGTACCGCTTCGGATAGATGTTTTGGTGCCGCTTTGGACACATATGTTGTACCGCTTCGGGTAGACATTTTGGTGCCACTTTGGACACATTTGTCGTACCGCTTCGGGTGGATGTTTTGGTGCTGCTTTGGAACCCAAATGAACCACCTTGATAGAGGAGCAATGGTACCTATTGAGTAGAAATGATGTTGCATTGCCTGAAGGTTGCGCGCAAGCCGATGAATTGGGGCTTACGGAGGATCATATTTAGGGGAACTGTGCCAATTTTGCCCGTTCAGTGGGTCTTGTCCTTCGTCCGAATCCCCCCAGTCGTCCGCTGAGTAGCGATATTAGGACCTACCATTTTGATGATATTAGGCCTTTTTTTTACTAAACAATTTTTCCATATCACTTCTGCAACGGTTCTCTTAGGAAACTGATTATGTGGCTTGATATCATAGTCTTTTGATCTATATTTTACTATATAGTTTATGTATTAATGAATGATTTTAACCTTTTTCTCAATCGCATTTTGTCTATTTTTAATTGCATATCTGTTTAATGCATTGCATTCTTTTACTGAACCTTTTGAATTGAGAATGCTCTTATGGTGCTATCTTCCGCATGCGGCTACTTAAGGTCTAATGTGGTTTTGACATGACTTTTTTGTCGTGCATGAGGGGTGAACTTGCGTTCAACTGCTTTTGGGCTAAGCGTACCTCCGTCATGACGCTTTTGCGGTGCACGAGGGGTGAACTTGCGTTGGACCGTTTTTGGGAAACCGTACCTCCGTCATGACGCTTTTGCTGTGAATGAGGGGTTAACTTTTGCGTTCAACCACTTTTGGGCCAAACGTACCTCCGTCCTGACGCTTTTTCTGTGCATGAGGGGTGAACTTTTGGGTTCGATCGCTTTTGGGCCAAACGTACCTCCGTCATGACGCTTTTGTTGTGCATGAAGGGTGAATTTTTGCGTTCAATCGTTTTTGAGCCAAACATACCTCCGTCATGACGTTTTTGCTGTGCATGAGGGTTGAATTCTTACGTTCGACCGCTTTTGGGCCAAACGTACCTCCGTCATGATGCTTTTCCTGTGCACGAGGGGTGAGTTTTCACAGTTTTGATCATATCTCTTTGTTGGATGATTGAAGCCTCTATCCGCTTCTTGATTTGGGACCCTGACTCATGTAGATTTTAGGAAATATATGGGTTCGATCTAAGTGAGTATCAGATTGACTTGATTTGATCGATGATAGATCGAATTGGGGAATTCGAGACTACATTGTACGACTTCATATTTTCGATCATATCTCTCTAATGGATGATCAAAACCTCAATCCATTTCTTGATTCAGGACCCTAACTCATGTAGATTTCAGGTCGTGTATGGATTCGATATAAGTGAGCATCGAATTGACTTGATTCGATTGATGATATATAGAATTGGGGAATTCGTGACTACATTGTGTGACTTCACGGTTTCGATCATATCACCCTAATGGATGTTCGAAACCTCAATCCGCTTCTTGATTCGGGACCCTGGCTCATGTAGCTCTCAGAGCATGTATGGTTTTGATCTAAGTGAGCATCGGATTGACTTGATTCGATCGATGATAGATCGAGCTGGCTTCAGTTTTATCTATCAATGTTGAATCGACTTGGATTTGATCTAAGGCTTCTCCGTCCGTCCCTCTCACTTGTGAGGAGTGAGAGGGTATATATAGGCATGATTAGATGGGCTTAAAGTTAATTTTGGGCTCAGTATCGAATTGAGGTAATTCGATGCTCTTTCAGTATCGAATTATGTGCAGCTCTACTATTTTGAGCATAATTTTCCCTTTGGACCTCTGAATTGCATTCCGCTTGTTGTGTTGCAACCTAGACTCAAATGGCTTTCCAATAACATATTAATCAATGTCTAATTCTCTATATAGATATAATGGTGAACCAAATACGGCCAAGCTAGCTTTACCTTTAAGCCTTCTCGACACTTATCGGTCAGTTTCGCGCCAATGTGGCTTCTTCTTGACATGACACATTATGTCACACCATTTAGTCCCCCAGTTTGGAGTGTGATTTTGGAACATAAACATACTTCAAACTATAATGAAGTGCTAGAGTCGTTTCGCTTCAGTTTTGGGGTGACTAATGCCATTATGCACAGTGTAGCCTACCGAATAAGCCCGTATCACATATTTATAATAGAGATTTTAGTGGTTCCCAATCTTAGGTAGCTGATGATCACGTGAAACTAAGATTGAGAATTAGGACGCGAAAGAAGATTTAATCGCGTTATGTTACGACTTTACGCGTCGAATTTACAAAATTAGGGGTTACTGAAAAGAAAAATACTCCTGTTCTATTCCTAGTTGCCAACTAACCGCCTATGTTGTTGCATACGTACTAATTCTTTATCATGATATCATACTTAGTATGCATGAAGGATTAATATGTACAATTTAGATTACAAATATTGTTTATCATAAATAACGTTACTTGTACTGTCTAAGCTAAGCATGTCGTATATATTAGTAACCATATATAGTTTTGGTAGAAAATATTAATTAAAGATCAACAAGGTATACAAATAATTAGCTAACATATATATACACATATATATTATATCTCTCATCATATATATATATATATGGATAAAAGCATCATGTCCCCTGAACTATGCACGTTTTTACAACTTGCACCCTAAACAAATTAATAAGCATTTCCCCGTAAACTATGCACGCCTGTTCGATTTGCCCTTTCAGTAGATTTTCGGTAATCTTTGGTCGGAATATTCTCCATTTGAGGTGTTTTTCCGCCTACCTTTTGACATTAACTACCAAAATATATATAGTACAACATATATGAATCGGATAGAAGGGAATATTCCGGCAAAAAATGGCCGAAAATATGCTAAAGCGGAAAATCGCATTTTCGGCCATTTTTGGCCGGTATACCCCATTCGAGGTGTTTTTTCCCAACTTTTTTATCATCAACTAGCATAATACATCTAGTACAACACATATGAGTTGCGTATTGGAGAATATTCTGGCAAACAATGGTCGGAAATCCACTGAAATGCAAGTCGAACAGATGTGCATAGTTTAAGGGGCAAATCGCTTATTAAATTTGTTTAGGGTGCAAGTCGCAGAAACGTGCATAGTTCATGGGGCTTGATACTTTTATCTAGGGCTGGAAACGAGATTGAATCTCGTTCCACGGGATCCCGTGGTGCGGGATCCCGCTTTGACGGGAAGGGGATTCTTGATCCCGTTCTCGTCCATGAGTCGACGGGATCCCGTCATGGAGGGATATTTTCCAGTAGCCTCACAATCGGGTGTAATCCATAGGATCTGAAGCAAATACCTTGTGTTGGTGGTGGCGCGGCGACGGCGTGCGTGAGAGAGAGTGGAGAGGTGGTGGACGTCTGTGTGCGGTGCGTGCGTGCGAGAGAGGTAATACCACAGTGACGATTTGAGAGAGAGAGAGGAGAGAGAGCGCAGGTCTGAGTTTTTGAAGAAGAGAGGTGAGAGTTGTGAGCAGGTTTTTAATTTGTGGTTGTGACATATTTCTTCTCTTTTATTTTGGTCCATAGACTTTCTTAAATTCTAAAACTATCCAAACTTCTTTGTTTTTTAACATATAACTCCCTTATATTAAAAAAAAATAACATTTTGTATTTGACGGGATTCCCAACGCCCGCGGGAAACGGAAACGGACTCCCGTTCCCGACCCGTGGGCGACGGGAATTCCCATTCCTGGCGGCTTGCCGGGAAATCTTGCGGCAGGAGTTTTTCCCGCGGGAAGGGACGGGTAAGGGAAATTCCTTTACGCGTTCCCACCCCTACTTTTATCTCATATATATATATATATATATATATATATATATATATATAAAAGCATCAAGCCTCCTCAACTATGCACAGTTTTGCGACTTGCCCCTTAAACAAATTTAATAAGCGGTTTGCCGCCAAAACTATGCACGTCTGTTCGATTTGCCCCTTCAATAAATTTTTGACAATTTTTGGCTGGAATATTCTCCCCTACTCGACTCTTATGTGTTGTACTAGATGTATTGTGCTAGTTGACTCTTATGTGTTGTACTATATATATACTAGATGTATTGTCGAACGGGGTGTTCCAGCCAAAATGGCCGAAAATGCGATTTGCCGCTTCAGTGTATTTTCGACGATTTTAGGCTGGAATATTCCCTCCTGCCCGACTCATATATGTTGTACTAGATGTATTTTGGTAGTTGATGACAAAAAGTAGGCGAAAAAATACTTCGAACGGGAAATATTACGGCAAAAAATGGCCGAAAATCAATTGAAGGGGCTAATCGAACAGACATGCATAGTTTAGGAGGCAAAACGATTATTAAATTTGTTTAGGGGCCAAGTCGCAAAAACACGCATAGTTCAGGGGGCTTGAAGCTTTTATCCCTATATATATATTACTCTTTATTTTCCATGTATGCTAATAGCTGGCAATTCCGATAAGTAATAAAATATGAATGGATTTGGACATAGTTTGTTAATTGAGCAAAATTAGAAAATCATCTATGAGAGCTTTGACTAGTGAGGGCAAATTAGGTAGTATAAAAATTGTTTTGGCAAAAATATATATGCAATATCGGCATTACCACAATAGATACGTAAATCACGCAGTAGATTATTTTTCCTTTTTCGAAGATAGTATTTATGGTGGATCAAATGAGACATGTATAAATACAGTTCATGTCGATGCTGTTTCATTCACATAATTAAAGATAAAAAAGGAACAAAAATTATATATTATTCTTGAAAGAGCAGATAAAGAGATACAATGTCTCAAAAGGATTTTGTTTGTTCTGATTTCCATTGCAATTTTAACCGAGCATGTTGTGGCAAAGGTGAATATTAGTCCATTTTATTTGATGTAAATCTTTTTTTTTTTTTTTTGCACTTCTACTGATTATCGTGTCTCAAGTTTCTTGTAATTTCATCTGAATTACTTTCTTTTTAATTTTCAGGCTATAAATATACTTGGCCGGAATTAGTTGGTAAAAATGCGCAGCAAGCCAAAGCAATAATTGAAAAGAATAACCCTTTGGTGACAGTTGGATTTATTGCTCCGGGTGACTCTGCCACAGTACCTGATTTTTGTTGTAACAGGGTTTTTGTCTACGTGGATAATAATGGAAACGTTTTACACACTCCCATAGTCGGTTAAGTGCCAGGGATTTGATGAAATGAGACTTGAATAAATAAGCTGATGAACTAGAGTTATCTGGTGCTACTCCAAAAATTGTACTAGAAATTGCTCGTTGAATAAAAACTATTATTAAATGAATAATTTGAATCATGTAGCATTTTGGTTTGTTGTTCTTAAAAGTGTAAATAGGATTGGACATCGCATATCTTATCACTTTATATCTAGACTAAATTAGTAATTAGGAGGACCCTCTAAGTATTGGTGAGGTTATTCTCGTACATTGTGAAATCAAATATACATGCAACTGCATTTATCTAGACTTATAAAATTAAACTATTCAAAATATATTAATAAGATAGATAAAAAGTACATTGCATCATATAGTTGAGTTCATCAACATTTAACGTTTCATATTTTTTGGTGGATTTGGTTTTCTTCTTTGTCCTCTTGCCCCCACAGCTCTTGTAAAACCCTCAACTCATTCTGGAAAATAAAACTATTCGTATTGGCTTTGAGGGGAGGGGAGGGAGGGAGGCTGGAGAACATAATTCAACAAAAAGTTTAGCATTCTTAACACTTGATTAAATTTAGAATCAAAATTCTTTGTTGTTCCATTCTTTCTCGGCATGCTGATCTCATGTACAACTATGCGCAGGTAGAATTTAAAATTTAAGAATTTCACATTATTTTGAGATGCATACTTTAATTCGAAAACAATGTAAACAAGGGGTTAAAAATCATTTCGCACCCTCAAATTAGCCACTTTTATCACTTTGCACCACCAAAAAGAATTAAATACAGTTTGCACCCTCAAATTACAGTTATATTATCACTTTGCACCCCCAATTATATTTTCAGCCTTTGACCCATTTTAAGAGGGGGTAAAATCGTCATTTAACATATACACAATATTTATATTATTTTTTTCAAGATCTATATTAATATATACACATCAACTTCACAACATTATATTATATATATATATATATATATATATCTTTTATTATATATTTAATAATATGCAAAATTATAAAAACAAAAAAATACTTTAGAAAATCTTTCATCTTCACACACACACACACAAATATAGAAATATATATAACCATTTTTTATAGCTTTTACAATTCTTTCTTATGTTTTTAACAATTTATAAGAATTATTTAAATATTAAAAAACAAAAAAATAAAATACATTTTTTAAAAAATACTATTCATCATCTTCCACCCACTTCCCGTGCGAAGTGATTTTTAACCTATTTGGTGCGAAGTGATTTTTAACCCATTTTAAGAGGGGGCAAAATCGTCATTTAACATATACACAACATTTATATTTTTTTTTCAAGATCCTTATTAATATAAACACATCAACTTCACAACATTATATATATATATATATATATCTTTTATTATATATTTAATAATATATAAAATTATAAAAAACAAAAAAAAATTAGAAATTCTTTCATCTTCACACACACACAAATACATTTAAAAAAATACTATTCATCATCTTAGCAAAAATCAAGGGTGGTGCCGGCGTTTATGATCAACACGAATTTGGGGCTGGTAGGGGCGGCGTTGGGGGGTGGGGGGGGGGGGGGGTGTGACGTGAAGTAGGTGGAAGATGATGAATAGTAATTTTTTAAAAATGTATTTTTTTTTTGTTTTTTAATATTTAAATAATTCTTATAAATTGTTAAAAATATAAAAAAGAATTGTAAAAGCTATAAAAAATGGTTATATATATATTTATATATTTGTGTGTGTGTGTGAAGATGAAAGAATTTCTAAAGTATTTTTTTGTTTTTATAATTTTATATATTATTAAATATATAATAAAAGATATATATATATATATATATAATGTTGTGAAGTTGATGTGTTTATATTAATATAGATCTTGAAAAAAATATACATATTGTGTATATGTTAAATGACGGTTTTACCCCCTCTTAAAATGGGTCAAATGGTGAAAATATAATTGGGGGTGCAAAGTGATAATATAACTGTAATTTGAGAGTGCAAACTGTATTTAATTCTTTTTGAGGGTGCAAAGTGATAAAAGTGGCTAATTTGAGGGTGGGAAGTGATTTTTAACCTAAAGAAGGCCAAAACAGACACAGCCATGAGAATCAAAAATTGTTGGGAGAGTTATTGTGTGGATACAGCTGAACGGTTCAAGACATCACGTTCACTGATCAGCTAAGTAAATCTGATATATTCCACTAAAGAATGTTCAAATCCAAAAGTTACTTTTCCTGGTGCAATGAGCCTTCCGCCTGAACTCTCGCAAATGTACACATTGAATTTTTATTCATGTGAGGGATTGTTGATAAAAAAAAAAAAAGGTCTTGTACCAATATTTGATAATTTACTTTAATGGGTTCTACTTTATAAAACTAGATTTTTTTTACCTTGATAAAATCTACGTTTCATGTAGATGAATCTAGTATATTTAATTATTCAAAACCAATTTAGGATGAATGAGAAATTAAATGATAAAGTAAGCTAGTTGAAATAAGTTATCTTGATGACGCCTTGGATTCTCTCCTACAAAATAGTACTGCGTAGTCTAGATGTATGCCATGTGGACAAATTAAAATTTTCCTTAGCACCCTATTTGTTTATGACTTAAGTAAGATTACTTTTCTGTATTTTGTCTTACCATAAATAAATACTTAATACAACACAAAGGATTTACTTTCCGAAATTGTGCAACACCTTTTTATATCAAATTATATAAAATGAATATCTTCTGCAAATTCAGCTTTGTCATAAGTATCCTATATAGTTTGATTGCTAATATTTTAAAATTTCAAACAACGAGTAAATTAGATTGGTTAATCAAAGTAGTGATTGCGAATATGTATGCCATAATATTGAATATTTTTTAAAACAAATCTTATAACTAGCTAGAAAGGAAAAACAACTTTATTGTAGTAATTAAAAATAAATAAATAAATAAATCTGCATATAATCAATTAATGTCGGGTGGCAATTATGGTGCACTTTGTACATTAATCAACTATTTGTCATGTTAAGAAGTTTTTGACATAACTATTATATTATGACAGCAACTAAATATTAACTTCTTTCACACAAATTATTGGTGAGTTTGTCGAAAATGCCGCAATCTGCAACTTGAAAGTTGCAAAAATACAGACGCTTTCCTTAAAGCGTAATTCGCCCCACCTCGAATGCTAAAAGGGTTACAGCGAATCGCTTCCCATAAAACAATATAAGCCCAGAAAACAAAGAATTATTGACTGCGTTTTGGACTTACGAAATCAATAAACACAAATAAGAACAAGAATGCAAGAATACAGAAATAATTTCTGCAGCAATTATTTTTGTATGAGATTGAGAGAGTACATAATTTGATAATGATTGCTTCTGATAATCTTGTATATTTAAAGGCAGAGAAAAGGAATCTGGAAAAGTCAACTTTTCGAGGAAATCTTTCACATAAAGACACATCCTCTCTATTTTAAATATCAACCATTAAATCATCTGATCTGGTGGTTCTATATAAGTGTCTGTTAATATTTAAAAGACTGACTTTTAAATATTTTCACTAAACTTTCTGGATTAATCTGAGCCGTCAGATTTAATCTTAAGTAAGATCAAATCTACACCATCCAATTTAATCTATATTATTTAATATCCAGATTAAATCACAGTCGATCATTTTATTTAATTAATTAAATAAATTATACGGTCTAGATCGATGCAAGCATGCAAAGTGCTAAGTGCTTCTTAAGTGCGCCAAACAAAGGCGCCACATAAGCACCACAAGCACCACGCAGGCGCGGGCGCGCGCTCGACTCGGCGTGCGTGTGTGCATGTGCACCACCTATGTCTTGCACACTCAATTACCCAAGTAATAAAGTGCAAACATAGATATACCAACAAATAGTATTTATTTTCCTATGTGGGACACTTTTGTCACGTTAATAAAAGTGGCCTATAAGAGCTAAAGCTCTTCAAGCCCATAAAAGTCTTTATAGGTCAAATGAGTTAGAGCCCAACATACTTTGGATGTGAGACAAAACTCAAAAAATGCTTTTATTGTACCTTGCATTCACATCCCATCAACGCATAACTAATGTGAGATATCTCTCACAAGATTTATTATTATTTGGAAACTAAATCTAACACAAATTAAATTAATCGAAACGTAGACGTCTGAATAAATAATTCTTCAATATCAAATTATTTTATATGGAACATGTTCTATTATTTTATGTTTTTTCGTTCATTTAAAACAAAAATATATGAGGTTCGTACAAGAAAGTCAAATAAAAAAAAAGACGGAAAATAATAATTTTCTCAAGATCGTTGAATGATTCTTTGTATAATTTATTCTCACATTTCTAAGGTTGGACAACATTTTTTGAATAAGTTACCACCTAAGCTTTTAATATAAAGCAAACATAGTATTGAATAATCTTAACTTATTAACACATAACATGCATTATGTAGTAAAAGATGTAGTACCATTTTATAAGAGATGATCCAAGGCGGATCCAAGACGCCCTTCCGCCTTTTGTTAGACAGCAAAATAGTCCCACTTTTTAAGCACACCAAAAAAAGAATAATCCACCTACTAGAATATCTAAGAAATTGACAATAAAATCAATGCAATTAATTTTATACTTTTCAAGCATGCCAAAAAAAGAATACTCCACCTACAAATTACAGTCAAATTAAATAATTCCATATATATACCAAATATTTACAAAAGCACATAGTCATAGATACCAAGTATTCAAAAATCCATGGCTATATAAGCAATAGCCATGAACCCCAAATCCATCATCAACCAAACATCTTAGACACACACCATCTATAGCTACAAGAATATAACTTAAACATGGCAAACCTAAGACTTTTCTCATTCTTCATGGTTGTACTAGTATTGTTATCAGGTTTAATTACTTCTTCTATTTTCTATTTAAATTAATGTTACATATACATACATCTATATATATGAATCACTTAATTAGTAATCATGGGTTTACTAATAATTTTTTTGTGTAATTTGTAGGTCTTAACAATGTTGCCGCAATCACGGGGTTGGACTTTAAGTGCTGCGCTTCGCACCAAATAGGTAGTTGTGTGAAGGGAAATGCACCTGACGAAAAGTTTTGTAACCAAGTATGCATTAATGCCGGTTGTAAGTATGGCGCTTGCAGCGAATATTTATGCTTTTGTGGCTGCAATGGTAAATCGATTTTGGAGTAGATCAATTGTACAAGTTTTTGTATAACGAGTTAATTACAACTCGTTATGTACATGTTTTTTGATAATAAATGTATGTCGCTCGACATTCGACTTTGACAAAAAACTGGAATAAAATAACTGGTGAAACTTATATATCTGTGTTGTTGTGTTCCATTACTATAATTAAGGAGTAAAATGCAAAAATCTACCATGTGTTATTTCGAATTAGCAAAAACTTCTTGTATTATTTTTATTAGCAAAAAACTTCCTGCGTTATTTAGTCAAAGCCAAAAAAAGCCCTATGGGCCTAAATTGTTATACACGCGAGTTTAGTAAGTTTTTTTCACTGTAAATTACTAGTACACCCTTAAATTTTCTCTACAAAAATAAATTTGGAACTTTTATATTATTATATAATGGAAGCCATGTTGAGACGAATTTTTTTATTTCCTATTTACCGTTCTAAGTACTATTAAATTTTATTATTAGTTGGGCATAACTGTAATTTAATTATCTTAGCCTTATCATTATTTCAATCTTCTTATTAAGGAAAAAAATTATTACTTAATTATCTTACATAAAAAGAAGATTAAAATATTTAAACTATGTATCCATAATTAAATTGTAATATTTACTATACAAAGTAATTGTATTATACTTAAAATAAACTGCTAGTCACGCGGAGACCGCGTGCCAATATTTCTAGTATAATAAAAAGTATAGCATTTTATTCCAAACTTTAGTTAGGCCTGATTTCAAGATAAATAAGAAAAATTCTAATTAGGAATCAAGTCAACAAGCACAAACTCGCCTTCCTTCCTCTTTGCCTTTCTAAAAATCTGATTCGAGAGTGTAAGATCAAGGCAAGGTTAAATACATTTGTGAATCGGAGCACAACGTTGCAAATCTGAATTAAATTAGGGAAAAGTTGCTTTTTGTAGCCACCCATGGTCGTATGTGGACCGCGGTGGGGCACGGAGGAAGAGGAGATGAAAAGAAGATGATAGGAATTAATCTTTTTATAGTTATTTAATTGGTTGAGTATTCTGATACGTGTTTCAAATTGAGTAAATGTTGATGTTACAGTTTTGTTAATAAGACTTTAATTTGTGTACAAAGATATTTGTGTTTCTTTTCGTTTTATATTAACAACTAAAAATAAAGATATAAAACCTATTAAATAAATAATTAAATTTCCAACTATAGGTTGATAACCATTAAAGGTAATGAATAATAAAATGGACAGAATGAATACAAAAATACAAGCTACAAAGTGAGGACATATGGACAGTCCAACTGAAAATGAAGATTCACCATGGTGGAAGAACATACTAAGGCTAAGGGATGAAATGAGTAGTAGAATACCAGGTATGCAACTCAATGACTAGACAAATTTACCACTCAATCAGATAATCCATAGGTGCTACCAGGCTTTTCATGGTGAAGCTCCAGGGGTGGAGTGGAGCCCCCAGGTATGGAACCCCCCCCCCCCCCCCGAGATGCTTTTATTAAATGGTTGGTCATGCATAAAAGTATTGCTACTAGGGATAGATTAGCGAAGTTTAACATTATCACTAACAAGTTATGCAGTCTATGTAATGTAGCTGATGAATCCCTGGAACACTTGTTGTTTCAATGTCCTCTAGTCAGACCTCTTCTGAAAGAATGATGAAGGTATGCACATGAATACCAGATAGAAGGGTGGACTGAGTTGTTCAATAAATCCACAAGGAAAAGTAGTGATGTCTTCCAAGTGAGAGCAGCTATGTTGGGGAGCATAGTAGCTAGCATATGGAGATGGAGGAACCAGAAAATCTTTGAAAATAAGCTGAGTCCAATAGACACTATATGCAAAGAAATGGCAAAGGAGATGCAGATAAGGATCAGGTACAAAATGGGTAAGAAACTGAATAGGTTTACCAAGAGTATACTATCTAACTTAGCTAGGGTGTAAATGGGGATATTTTAATGATCTTGAAGCTGGCTGGTATGATATATATATATATATATATATATATATATGTTAGTACTCTGGTGGTTGGTTTGTGCAGGTTTTCTTAGACAGGACTAGACAGAGCTCATGGAGGGTAGACGTGCAATTGTTGATTAATGGGACAAAATGTATAATATCAGGTAGTTTCTCTTGTACATTCCCTCCTCTCGCCCCGGCAAGAGTAAGGATCGGTACTGGAGCAATTTTCAAATGTAGCAACCATGATCTACTGGACATTTTCCTGAAGAGTACAGTCACATGCTTGTACTGGAGCTGGAATGAAGTGGGAATGTCCAAATGATTGGGTGATGGCAGAAACGTTGATTGTAGAAATGGTATGAGGGTTTACACGAGTCATAGTCCTAGACTAGAGCTTTGTGTATTCCTTTGCTAGACAGTGTACTGATTTACGTTTGAATTCTTGAGTGTCTTTAGCGTTCAGCTTGCGGATTTTTGCATTTTACTCTATAATTAAGTATCGCACGATCCCTTCAGAAATTCTACGTTAGCTACGATTTGATTGAGTTCAAGTTAAAAATGAACTTTCAGAAGATTTGACGTATACGGAATCATGAAATTGTATTATTCTTTAATTATTTAATTTGAATGCGACATACAAATTTTGATACAATAAAACATTAACAACAAGAGTATATACAATGGTCAAGTAATAACCAGCGTTTGAAAATCACCAGTAATTTAAATAGTAAATGTATCTAATACTTTTTTGTTACTGTTATAATTATTACTTTTGGAAGAATTTCTTTTAGTTGCGACTGTGTTACAATAGCATTGATATGTAATTTATATATATATATATATATAGTATAAATATGTATATATAAATAATATAATGCATAATGTAGCATAAACTACAAGTTAATAGTGATCATCAATACAGGTGTTATGTTGTACTTCTTATACAAATTTAAAACAACATAAGAACAAGCTGGTGGATCACGACAAATCTCGATGGGAAAGCCTTAAGAGTCGCCTCCTCTTCCGGTGATGGCTTGTGCCACTGGCCTTCCACCATGTTTTACAACGTCTCTGCAAAGAAGAAAACTTCGACAAAAACAAATAAAAAAAATACAAACAAAGCCCAATTTAAGCCAATTCTCTAACTTTTGATTCTCAATATATTTCCAGCCTTTTCAAGTTCTTTTCAGCTTCTCGTTACACGGAGTTTAGTAAAACTAAATAGAAAATACTAAATTATCACTGTAACTTTTCTACTTTCTACTTTTTTCATAGAACATTTTGGGTCATAAAATAGTCTGTCAACTTTCTAAAAACTTGACATTTTATGCCCACCTCAGGCCCGTTTGGGATTCCATTTTGTGAAGTTGTGCCCACTGTCATTAGAAGGGTAGCTCTATACTTTCACTTGTTTTGCCACGCAAGCAGGCGCCAGTTAGTGAGGAGCGGTTAAGTGCAGTTTAGCAGCTCACATTAGCAAAATTTAGTTTGTTAACTGACGGAGAGTGAGCGCAGCTTATAAGCTGCGTGTGAGCTCATTTCTAGTTAGTTTTTCATTCTGATTGTTGGTAATTCTCTCTCTGAAACTGTACACTCTGTTAACATCAATAAAGATCCTCCCTCCCCTTGGAATAGGGCTCGATTTCACATTGAAATCCGAGTGCCGAACCAAGTAAATCAAGGGTGCAGATGTGTGTGATTTGTTCTATTTTTGTGCATTGCGTTTGATTGATTTGGAGGTGCCGTGAGTGCAACATTGTGTGTGAACGAGTCGATTATGTGATCCGATTGACAGCTGAATCTTAACAAGTGGTGCGGTGAACGTGGAGATATGTCGTCGGCAAAATTCGACGTGGAAAAGTTCACCGGAGTAAATGATTTCGATTTGTGGCGGTTGAAAATGCGAGCTATGCTCGTACAACAAGGATTGGTGGATGCACTTGATGAACCGAATATGGATAAGGATCTGGATCCGAAAGTGAAGAAATCGATTCTGGAAAAAGCACACAGTGCTATTATTCTTTGCCTCGGTGATAAAGTGCTCCGTCAAGTGTCGAAGGAGAAATCAGCAGCAGCAGTTTGGGCAAAGCTTGAGAGCATGTTCATGACAAAATCTCTGGTAAATCGCCTATACTTGAAACAATCATTATACTCATTTAAAATGCAAGATGACAAATCTGTTGAGGAACAAATGGATACATTCAACAAATTGATTTTAGATCTTGAAAACATTGATGTTGTATTAGAAGATGAAGATCAAGCTCTAATGTTGTTGAGTTCACTACCTAAGTCCTTTAATCATTTTAAAGAGACTCTGATTTAGGAAGAGATGTGTTGACTCTCAATGAGGTTCAATCTGCTCTGAATTCCAGAGAATTAAACCAGAGGAGTGAGCTAAAGACTAGTGTTAAAGCTGAAGGTCTTGTAGTTAAGAGTAAAGGAAACAAAAGGAGTGGCAAAACTGAAAAGAAGAAAAAGTTTGTCAACATTGATAAACAGAAGGACTCTGGTGGTAGTAGCTCTAGTAATTTTACCATTAAATGTTATCATTGTCATAATGAGGGACACACTAGAAGGTTTTGTCCTGAAAGGCAAAAGAACAGTACTAATGATAAGAAAGAAGCAGCTAATGCCACTATAGCACATGATGGCTATGAGTCAGCTAGTGTTCTTGTTGTGTCTAAGGAAAATTCAAAGAATAAGTGGGTAATGGACTCTGGGTGTTCATTCCACATGACACCTCACAGACAGTGGATTGATGATTATGAAGAAGGGTATGGTGGTTCAGTACTTCTAGGTGATGACAAACCCTGTAAAGTTCATGGAAAAGGATCTGCGAAGCTTAAACTTCATGATGGTTGTACCAGAATCTTAACTGATGTTAAATATGTTCCAGATTTAAAGAGAAACTTGATTTCTCTTGGATTACTTGATAAGAAAGGGTTCTCTTACAATGGTAAGGGTGGTGTACTGAAAGTGCTCAGTGGTTCACTTGTTGTGTTAAGGGGATTTAGAAGGGACTGTCTATACATACTAGAAGGTTACACAGTGCAGGGATCAGTAGCTGCAGTTTCATCAGTTAGAACAAACAAATCAGAGTTATGGCATAAAAGATTAGCTCATGTGAGTGAAAAAGGTTTGAATGAGCTGAAGAAACAAGGCTTACTAGGAAATGACAAGATTGAGAAGCTTGACTTCTGTGAAAACTGTGTGTATGGGAAAAGTAGTAGAGTAAGGTTCACCCCTGGAGTTCATAGTTCTAAGGAGAAGCTGGATTATATTCATGCAGACCTGTGGGGGCCTTCAAGAACTGAGTCACATTCAGGAGGAAGATACTACTTGTGCATTGTTGATGACTATTCAAGGAAGATATGGATACATATTTTGAAGACTAAGGATGAAACATTTGATACATTTATGAACTAGAAGAACCTTATTGAAACTCAGACTTAGAGAAAAGTCAAGAAGTTGAGAACTGATAATAGCTTAGAGTTCTGTTCTGAACAGTTCAATGAGTTCTGTAGAACAAATGGTATTGCAAGACATAGAACCATGGCTGGAACTCCTCAACAAAATGGGCTGGCTGAGAGGTTCAATAGAACCCTGTTAGAAAGGGTGAGATGTATGCTTTTGAGTGCAAGGTTACCCAAAGTTTTCTGGGCTGAAGCTGTCACTACTGTTGCATATCTGATAAACAGATGTCCATCAGCAGCATTAGGGATGAAGACCCCTGAAGAGAAGTGGTCTAGGAACACACCTAACTTGCAGAATCTGAAAGTTTTTGGATGTGTTGCTTATGCTCACTTAAAACAAGACAATCTAGAGCCTAGAGCTCTAAAGTGTATGTTTATTGGTTATCCTGAGGGTGTGAAGGGATACAAACTGTGGTGTTTGGAACCTGGACACAAAAGGTGTATAATAAGCATAGATGTTGTGTTTAATGAAGATGAGATGGCTAATGGATATAAGAACTCAGAAACTACAACAGAAATTCAAAGAAATATGTTGAAGAAAACTCAGCAAGTACAGATTGAGGTAGAGTGTGACAATGACACTCAGACTCAAGTACAAGCTGGAAACTGGTTACTTGAGGATGAAGTAGAACAACCTGACAATGAGATCTTACCAGAAGATCATCAACAAGAACATGATGATAATGATGGGTATATGTTGACAAGAGACAGAGCGAGAAGAGAGAGTAGGGCTCCGATATGCAGATCTGATGGCTTACTCTTTAGTAACTGCTAGTGAAGTTCTTGAAGAAGAACCCAAGGATTATAGAACAGCCATTGCAAGTAAAGACAAGTACAAATGGATCCCAGCCATGGTAGAAGAACTTAATTCTCTTAACAAGAATAACACTTGGGAAATTGTGAAGAAACCTAAGCAAGCTAAGGTTGTCAGTAGCAAGTGGATATTCAAGAAGAAACAAGGTATTCCTGGAGTTGAAGAGGTTAGGTTCAAGGCCAGGTTAGTGGCAAGGGGGTTCACTCAACAAGAGGGCATTGACTACACTGATGTCTTCTCCCCAGTTGTCAAACATAGATCTATCAGGATATTGTTGGCTCTAGTTGCAAGGTATAACCTTGAACTTGAGCAGATGGATGTGAAAATAGCATTTTTGTATGGAGAGCTGGAGGAAGCCATCTTCATGAAGCAGCCTGAGGGATATGAAGAGAAAGGAAAGGAGGACTATGTTTGCAAGTTAAAAAAAGGGATAATTACAGCTACACCCCTTGAGGTTTGGTGTAATTACAAAGACCTCCCCTGAGGTTTGAGTAATTACAATGACCTCCCCTCAATTGTAAGGGTTGGTTATAATTACACCCCCTGAGGTTTGGTGTAATTACAAAGACCTCCCCTGAGGTTTGAGTAATTACAATGACCTCCCCTCAATTGTAATGGATGGTTACAATTACACCCCCTGAAGTTTGGTGTAATTACAAAGACCTCCCCTCAGGTTACAATATTATTTTTAAAAATAATATAAATAACAAAAATACTAAAAAATATATTAAAAATAATTTTATTTTGCTTTTTGTATTTAGGATTTTTTTTAGTAAAAAGCCCTCATTTGTTATATATTTACATAAAATTATATATTCACTTAAAAAAGCTAAAACATATACAAAAAAAATTACAAAAATATTTATTTATTAACTAATTAAATAATTTTCTGTCAATTCTAAAATATAAGCTCAAAAGAGTCCTGTTGTATATTTATAATTTTGTAAATACATATAATTTTATTTTTAAACTTTTAAAAAACTTAAAATGGAGATTAATGTAATATATTTCTCAATTTAAAAATATATTAACTTTTTCTTATATATTTAAGTTTGTAATAAACCTAGACTAATTGAGTGATGTGGAATCAATTTTTATTTTCTAAATATAAATAAATTTTAAATATAATATAAAATAGATGATTTAATGAAAAAAATTAAAAATATCATTTTTTTAAATTATTAAAAAAATAAACAACAAAATAATTAAAAAATACACAAAAAAAATTTATCAAGAAAAAAAAAACTAAAAAAAATTCCAAAATACCGAAAGAAAAATAAAATTATTTTTAATATATTTTTTAGTATTTTTGTTATTTATATTATTTTTAAAAATAATATTGTAACCTGAGGGGAGGTCTTTGTAATTACACCAAACTTCAGGGGGTGTAATTGTAACCATCCCTTACAATTGAGGGGAGGTCATTGTAATTACTCAAACCTCAGGGGAGGTCTTTGTAATTACACCAAACCTCAGGGGGTGTAATTGTAACCAACCCTTACAATTGAGGGGAGGTCATTGTAATTACTCAAACCTCAGGGGAGGTCTTTGTAATTACACCAAACCTCAAGGGGTGTAGCTGTAATTATCCCTTAAAAAAATCCATATATGGTTTGAAACAGAAACAGTCTCCAAGACATTGGAATAAAAGGTTTGATGAGTTCATGATGAGACTCATGTACACAGGGAGCAAATATGATAATTGTGTATATTTTAAGTTCTCTGGCAGAGAGGATTTTGTCATTCTATTGATGTATGTTGATGACATTCTTCTGGCCAGCAACAGTAAGCAGAAGATAGCTCAGTTGAAAAATGAATTGAAGGGAGAGTTTGAGATGAAGGATCTTGGACAAGCTGCAAGAATCCTGGGAATGGAAATCAAGAGAGGCAGAAGTAGTGGGCTGCTAAATCTGTCTCAACAAGAGTATTTAAGAAAGGTTCTTGAAAGATTTGGAATGCAAGATGCAAAATCAGTAACTACTCACTTGTCCCAACAGTTCAAGCTGAGTAATGATCAGTCTCCTAAGACTGAAGAAGAAGTGAAATATATGGAGGACATTCCATATGCAAGTGCAGTTGGTTCCTTGATGTATGCTATGGTTTGTACCAGGCCTGATATTGGATACCCTCTAAGCATTGTCAGTAGGTTTATGTCAAATCCAGGAAAGGTTCATTGGCAAGCTTTGAAATGGATATTGAGATATGTCAAAGGAACCATAAACAAAGTTTTAATTTATGGTGGAAGCCAAGAGCAATTCAGGAAGCTAAACATGATACAAGGTTATGTTGACTCTGACTTTGCAGGGTGTTTGGACACCAGGAAATCCTTGACAGGATATGTATTCACTGCTTTTGGTACTGCTGTAAGTTGGAAGGCAACTCTCCAGAAGGTTGTTGCTCTCTCAATTGCTGAAGTTGAATATGTGGCCCTTGCTAAAGCTGTTAAAGAAGCTCTATGGTTGCATGGTATTGTGAAGGAACTTAAGCTGCAAGAACATGTCATTACAGTGTTCTGTGATAATCAAAGTGCCATACATTTGTCAAAGAATCAAATGTATCATGAGAGGACAAAGCATGTTGGTATAAAGTTGCACTTTGTTAGAGATGAAGTTTCTAAAGGTTCTGTGAAGGTGAGCAAAATCTCCACTAAACACAATCCTGCAGATATGTTTACTAAAGTGCTGCCTAACAACAAATTTGTTCACTGTTTGGACTTGGTTGGCTTAAGGAATGGGTAGTTCTTCATTGAACTAGGATGTAGCTCGGTTAAAGAGCTAGTTAGTTCTTATGAACTAGTATTTTTAGCTTCTGTTATAGCTAGTTGGAGAAGAGGTGTTTTTGGTTGATGTTGTCAGTGGCCAAGGTGGAGAATTGTGAAGTTGTGCCCACTGTCATTAGAAGGGCAGCTCTGTACTTTCACTTGTTTTACCACGCAAGCAGGCGCCAGTTAGTGAGGAGCGGTTAAGTGCAGTTTAGCAGCTCACATTAGCAAAATTCAGTTTGTTAACTGAAGGAGAGTGAGCGCAGCTTATAAGCTGCGTGTGAGCTCATTTCTAGTTAGTTTTTCATTCTGATTGTTGGTAATTCTCTATCTAAAACTGTACACTCTGTTAACATCAATAAAGATCCTCCCTCCCCTTGGAATATGGCTCTATTTCACATTGAAATCCGAGTGCCGAACCAAGTAAATCAAGTGTGCAGATGTGTGTGATTTGTTCTGTTTTTGTGCGTTGCGTTTGATTGATTTGGAGTTGCTGTGAGTGCAACATTGTGTGTGGACAAGTCGATTTTGCGATCCGATTGACGGCTAAATCTTAACACGTTTGAAGTGGCACTCCGATGGGGTAACTATTACACGTGGCTTGAAACGCAATCAACGTGGACTTTTTGCCTTGAAAATGTATATTACTACACTTAACACAGTACCCAAATCATTCACATGAGACACATTACAGAATTGTGTCACTTGTTAGCAACACATGCAGCATGTTTGTACATGTGGGTGATATGTGTGCATGTGAAATTTATTGGCATGTGCAAGATTAATCATCTAATAGAGGAAGCACATGGAATGAGTTGTGCAACATGGCTTTGCAATGAATTGTCGGAAATGTTAGCCTATAAATACCAAGCTCCTTTCCCATTTCATATCATCCTATAAACACTAATCTTTCTCTTATATCATTAATAAATAATTAGTCATATAGAGAGTGGTTAAGAGAGTTGTTAGTGTGAGGTAAAAATAGAGAGTTTGTGCGACTTTACTATGGTAAAAGTCTGAAAGTTGTAATTTCTATTTTACACTCATAGTGAAGTTCTTCTACTTTGCCCGTGGTTTTTCACCCTAAAGTAATTTGGGATTTTCCACGTAAAATCTGTGAGTCGTTTATTTTTCCGTCTTTCAATTATTGTCATGTTTGACGCTCTATCTGAAGGGTCCACTTTACAACAAGTGGTATCAGAGCATCAGTTCATATCCAGGGTCTCGGTGATATCTGTGGGTATCGTACTGAAATTATTTTCAGTGACGCTGGTATGTGAAAGAAGCAATGACGGCGAAATTCGAGATCGAGAAATTCAACATGAGTAATTTCTCGTTGTGGAAGCAAGAGATTAAAGTCATCTTGCGAAAAGATGGGTGTCTCACGGTGATCGGCGACAGGCCGGTGGAAATAACAGATGATACGAAGTGGAACGAGATGGACGACAACGCTATTGCAAATATTCACCTGGCGCTAGGTGATAGCGTGTCGTCAAGAGTTGAGGAGAAGAGGACAGCTAAGGAGATATGGGATCATCTCAATAGGTTCTATGAGGCGAAGTCCCTACACAACAAAATTTTCCTTAAACGGAAATTGTCTGAGGATGGCGGAATCTACCCCGGTAACTGAGCACCTCAATGTTTTGAATACTCTATTTTCTTAATTGGCGTTGTTGAGTAACAAAATTGAAGTGGTTGAACGTGCTGAAATTCTGCTGCAAAGTCTGCCCGATTCGTATGATTAACTTGTCATCAACTTAACAAATAATGTCCTCACGGATTATTTGGTCTTCGATGAAGTTGCAGCCGCTATTCTGGAATAAGAGAGTCGGCGCAAGAACAGGAAAAACGGGGAGGCAAGTTCGCAACAAGCAGGTGCCTTATCAGTGACAAGAGGGAGAACGGCGGAGCACGGTGCAAGTGGGTCTAAGAAACATGGGAGATCCAAGTCAAGGACCAAGAGCAGCTGTTGGCACGGTGGCAAGTAAGGTCATTTGAAGAAGGACTGTTGGAATCTTAAGGATTCGAACAAGAAGAGTTCTGATCCTCAGGGGAACGTTGCTAGCACTTCAGATGATGGTGATGTACTATGCTGTGAAGCAGCAACAGCTATTCGAGGTATGCATGGCTTTGATGATGTATGGCTTATTGATTCGGGAGCCAGTTTTCATATGACTCCCCAGAGGGAGTGGTTTCATGAGTATACACCGATCGCTGGAGGATCTGTGTGCAGCTGAAAATTGAACCCTTGAAAGTTGTTAACATTGGTACGATCAAGCTGGAGATGCATGACGGGATTGTTCAGACCATTCGAGATGTCCGACACGTGGAGGGATTATACAAGAATTTGTTGTCTTATGGACAACGGGATGATCTTGGTTATGAGATTGGGTCGTGAAACAAGATCATGAAAGTTAAAAGGGGTGAACTTACTGATGAAGGTGGACAAGATTTCTTGAAACTTATACATGGTATAGGGGAGGGCTCTGCAAGTGGCAGAAGCGTCAGTGGCTTCATCCGAGTCAATTGAGAAATCATCAATGATTTGGCATCAGTGGCTCGGGCATATGTCAGAACAAGGTATGAAGGTTCTTGCAGAGAAGAAACTACTTTCGGGCCTCACAAAGGTATCTTTAGCTTTTTGTGAGCATTGTGTAGAAACATCGTATAAAGTTTTGTAGTTCAGATTCTAGAATTAAGTCATTCTAGAGTTGATTCACTATGACGTATGGCAAGCACCAGTACTATCCCTGGGAGGTGCGAAGTATTTTGTGCCTTTTATAGATGATTATTCCAGGAGATGTTGGGTGTACATGATCAAGAGTAGGGCAGAGGAGTTCTCGGTGTTCAAGACGTACAAAGCGTAGGTGGAACTTGAATCTGGGAAAAAGATCAAGTGCATGAGATCTAACAATGGGGGGGAATATACTGGCAAGGAGTTTGAAGACTTCTGTAAAGATGATGGGATTAAGAGGCAGTTTACTACAGCGTACACTCCGCAGCAGAATGGAGTGGTAGAGCGGATGAATAGGACTTTGTTGGATAAAATAAGAGCCATGATGCAGGCTGCAGGCTTAGAAAAATCGTTCTGGGTGGAAGCAATCAATACCGCATGTTATTCGGTGAACCGATCTCCGTCAACAGCACTGGGGCTGAAAACACCGATGGAGGTGTAGACAGGTAAACCAGTTAATTATTCTAATCTCCATGTATTTGGGAGTCCTGCTTATGTTATGTTTAATACTCAAGAGAAAACAAAACTGGACCCATAATCCATGAAGTGTTTGTTCTTAAGGTATGCTAAAGGAGTGTGAAATTGTCGGGTCGTGGATTGACACAACAACTTTGAGAATTAAGTTGGCGTTGCCTTAACTCTATTATGATCTTCTTGATTAAAGTAATATGCAGCGGAATTAAAAACACAAGATGTATAATTTTAAGAAGTTTTCAATATTATTAAAAACTTCCGAGCCTTTGGCGAAATAACCAATAAAGGTTTTAACAAAATGTTTCTCACAACAATTTACTCACGCTCTTTGTTGGTCGTACTCAACGAAGCAGACAAGTACGAACTACTTAACTTCTATGAACTAGACTTAAATAGTTGATACAAAAACTTCGCAAAAGCAAGACGAAGACAATACAAAGAATTAATCTCTTGGATTGTTCAGAACTATTGTCTTGTCATCATCTTGATGAACTCCGCACCTTTTTATAGATTTCTTGAAACTTGCACTCCAAGGTGTGTTGTTCACAGTTTTGGTAACTCTTGTTGTTTCCTTGTTGAATTTGGACTTCTTTGTGAACTCGATATCTTTCTTGAATAAGTGTTTCCTTTATTACAGATCTAATAAGGTAACACACCTTCTTCAATTCGGAGTAATCCTGGAAAGAATCCAAGTTGCAGTGGAACGCCAATTTGTTTCCTTCTTTGCAAACCGTGTTGAGTTGACTATTCAACTTAACTTGAATTATAGAAACTTCAAGTAAAGAATCCTCCATAGCTCTTCCTTATGATTAAGATACCTTCCTGGCCATAAACATAAACAACTAAAACCGTGGAACTTGATTAATAAGTGAATAAAGGCAAAACTTAAACTTAGCAGTTAAGTAACAGTTTTCGTGCCGACTCTCTGGTTTCAATGTTATCCTCAATGTTGTCCCTACATCGCATAACATTGATTCCAGAATACCTTGCACTTTCAATCTCCCGTTTTTTGCCTTTCTTCACAAAACCAATACATGTTCCAATCAAGTCTTATATCCAGAAGGTTAGAATCAACAAGAAACAAATTAAAACTACTAAACTGCTCCCCCTCAATGCAAACTAACATATTCAAAGTTAAACTAACAGAGACAAGTATTAAGATCATCACTACATCAAAAGATGTTCAGACTCCAACATTCATCAAGGTTGCCTCAACATTGAAATCAGTGCGTTTCCTACATAAAAGGTTAAATAGAAAAACAGTTCAAAATTTGCTTTCATAAGCAACAACAGTCAGAGCAGTCCAAACAGTAGCCATACTTAGAGTTACAGACCATAACTAGATAACAAGGACATGTCCCTTCATCAAATCAAACCAAATAGAGATAATGTACCAGAAACACAAACATAACAACAGTTTTTAAGAAACAAAACATAAAACTAGAAAGCCAAAATTAAAAATTGGAACTACTCTCCCCCCTTTTTGTGAAGAAGGGAGTTTCTCCAAATTGTTCACCAAGCTCTACAGTTCTTTGAGATGTTCCTTCTTATCCTCAATCTCCCTTTGAGTGTCAGCAATGTGGCCTCTGAACCAATTCAGCAGATGATCCACAAAAGTTGAGGTTATGACCATGCAATCTTCCTCTTTGGACATAGGCACTGAAGTTCCAGCAAACTCCTGAGCCTTCTTCTTCTCTGTTTTTGGTCTTACCACTCCTTTTGGGTTCCAAGGAAGATCTCTCACTCTTGAACCAGACAAGTAGCTTGGGAGAATTGTAAGTTTAGCTTCATTCTTCCTCCAGCTCACAGTGGCACTTGTCTTCAATCCTTGCTTGATAAGGATTTGGCAAATGAGTGAGCGAAAAGGCAGCATGCCATTCTTCCTTCCAGCAACTTCAGACATTGACTTCAAAATCCTCTCCCCCATATTCACTGTTAGCCCATTCTTGATCTTGTACACTAAGATAGTTGATTCCTTAGTCAGTACAGTAACATTCTTGCTTGGCAGCCAGTTGAAGCATGCAATCTTATGCAAGACAGCACTAAGGAAAGTGAGTTTTGTAGTTGGCAGAGCATCTTTCCAGACTTTGACCAATCCTCCTGTCAAATCTTCAATCACATCATCATAGTAGGGGTCCTCACATTTATCAGAAAGTGGGAATCCACAAATCTTGTTGATGGTGTAGGGTTCAATATTGAAGACTCTCCCCCTCACCCAAGCTTTTCCATATTTTGGAGATCTGTAATCCCTTATCCACTTGGAGAGATTCAGGTAGAATTCCATAACAATCTCAAGAGCATAATCATTCAACTCCATCACAGATTGATGAATTCCACTTGCTTCAAGCAAGTCCATCACTTTGTGTTCTTTGAAGTTGGCCATCTCTACAGCTCTTTCAGTGTGAAGTTCCTTTCTCTTGAAAGAAACTCACTTCTTCTCCAAATCTTTGGTAAGATAATAGAGGGGAAAATAGTCCTCCTCATCTTCAGGGTAAATCACATACAGTCCATCAGAGTATTCTTCTGTCCCTAATGTTTCCTTAACATCAGCAGCAACATCCTGCTCTTCTTCATCAGTCTTCTCCTCTTCTTTCTCCTCCTCTTCCACTTCATCCTCAACATCCACAACCTCGATTTCCTCTTCCATAACTTGCTTCCCCTTCCTTTTTCTCTCAGTAGCAGCAGATTTTCGATCTTCTTCAGCCTTTTTCTCAGCTTCAGCAGCCCTCTTCCTAGCTAACCTCTCAATTTGCCTTTTTCTAGCCTCAGCACATTTCTTGGCAGTTTCAGACATCGTTCGACCTCCAATCAACTTCTCACCAGTACCCTTGCTCTTTTTCTTTTGAGCCCTAACCCACTTCCTCACCAATTTATCCACAGATTCACCAACCTCCCCCTCAATAGATACATCAACATTAATCTCAGGGTTAGGTTCAGCCATATTTACCTCAATTTCAGGCTCATTGATGATTGGAGTGGTTGACTCAGCAGTTGGCTCAACATTAGAAGTCGATTCTCCCTGCTTGGATTTCTTTCCTCGTCGTACGTAGGGGATCGCCTTTCTTTTTGAAGTCGCGGTTTTCAAAAAATCTGAAAACTTATAAGTTCCTGTTTTCAATGTTGGCTTGCGACAGTGCACAATGTTGGTATAACATTTGATAACATTCAAACCAGAAGGTGGAGGTACAGGCTTCACCAAGGCAAGTTCCTGTGAGAGCTTGAGATACATCCAAAAATACATCTGAAACTTAACCAATATAGCAAGTGAGTACCTCAGACATAATGTTCAGATCAAAATCATGAGTAAGCAACATAGATAACAAGAAACACACAGAGATAAGCAGTTATGAATTTAAGGAAAAAATCACTTCCACAACATAGAAAGTCACAGAAAAGTGTGTCGCCTGCACAACACATGAATTATACTCCCCCTAAGCCTAAACCGACACAACTCAACAACAAGAAAGAAACAATGCAGTTCTACATGAATGCAACAATGTAATGTCAAATAGGCAGATGGTAAACACTTATGAAGAACTCCTCAAACCAGCACAGTTTACATCTCTTTATAATCTTTATTATTTTCATAACTCATCTGAACCAAAAATTGAAGGTTGCTAAACACAAAGCTTATGTCACTATTGAATGAGGGTAGCCTGAACTCCGCACACCCAGTAACAACATTAACAGCAGCAAGTTAGGCAAGTACAAAGGCCTTGAATGTTGGCAATTCATTTATCATGCACCCCAACACCCCAGTTCCTTATGCATACTTGTTTACCAACCTGCATTCAAGAGAGTCACCAAGTGATCAGTGCTACTAAATGTAAGAAATCTAAACCTCAAACACCCTAGTTGAAAGGATCACCCTCATGTGTTCCTTGGCCAAACAAACATAAACATGTAAATAAGCACAACTGAGTAACACTGAAGCTGTCAACATCATGTACCCCGACTTCTCCACATGTCCTGTACACCTTTCATATGAATAAGACACAACTGAATAGACATCAAAGCAGTGAACTTTGTGTACCCCAGCTTCTCCGTATGTTACGCTATCACAACCTCAGACAAACAAAAGAGTTTTATTACTTTTTCAAAACAAAGATGTGAAACTGATAAGAAAGAGTTGTTAATCAAAGAGTTCAACCACACAAACCAAATATGACAAAACAAGGATTAAATGAGACTCACAAGGAAATAAATACAACAAAGGAAAACAACAGAATACCTACTACACCACAACCAATATACCAGTGCTAGATAGTGGTGTTATGTCAACACTAGTTTCCTCAACATTCTCACATATTGCACATGCCAAGAGATTTCCTCAAGCTGAAGAATCTCTCACTATCTAAAGGTTTTGTAAACATATCAGCAAGCTGATTTTTTGTCTCAATATGTTCAATGTTGATCACTTTGTCCTCTACCATATCTCTCAGGAAATGATGCCTTATGTCTATATGCTTTGTTCTAGAATGTTGGACAGAATTCCTAGAGATACTTATGGCACTTAGATTGTCACAGAACATGAGAAGTGTATCACTATCTAACCCATAATCTGAAAGCATGTGTTTGAGCCACACAAGTTGGGTAACACAGCTGCCAGCAGCTACATATTCTGATTCAGCTGTTGATAATGAAACACGGTTCTGTTTCTTGCTATACCAGGAGACCAAATTATTCTCCAAATAAAAACAGCCCCCACTTGTGGATTTCCTGTCATCCACATCACATGCCCAGTCAGAGTCACTGAAACCAACCAAGTTAGTGTTAGTGTCATAAGAATACCAAATGCCTGAAGGTGAAGTTCCAAAGATATATCTAAGAATCCTTTTCACAGCAATCAGGTGAGATTGCCTTGGCTCAGCTTGGTACCTAGCACAAACACATACTGAAAACATGGTATCATGTCTAGAGGCAAAGAGATATAGCAAACTACCAATCATGGATCTGTACAATGTTGGGTCAACATTACTGCCAGTGCCATCTTTTGTTATCTTCACTGAAGAGGACATACGAGTTTTGCAAGGCTTGGACTCTTGTAGCTCAAATCTCTTCACTAGATTCCTTACATACTTCTCATGGTTCAGGAAGATACCATTCTCTAGCTGCTTTACTTGTAGTCCCAGAAAGTAGTTAAGCTCACCAATCGTGCTCATCTCAAATGTTCCTATCATAGACTCAACAAACTTGTCTAAAGTAGACTTGTTAGTAGAACCAAATACAATATCATCCACATAAGTTTGAGCAATACATATATCAGAGCTTTTTCTAAGGACAAGCAATGTTCTGTCTCCATCTCCTATATTGAAACCTAGGCCTAACAGAAAATCAGTTAGCCTCTCATACCAAGCTCTAGGAGCCTGTTTTAAGCCATACAAAGCCTTCTCAAGTTTGTACACATGGTCAGGATATTTAGGGTCAGCAAAGCCTTTAGGTTGTTCTACATAAACCTCTTTGTCAATTAAACCATTCAGAAAGGCACCTTTAACATCCATTTGGTAAAGTTTAATCTTAAGACAGCAAGCAATAGCAAGAAGTAATCTAATTGATTCTATCCTAGCTACTAGAGCAAAAGTCTCATCAAGATCTATACCTTCTACCTGAGTATAACCTTGTGCAACCAACCTAGCTTTGTTCCTTATAATTACACCATTCTCATCAATTTTATTTTTGAAAATCTATTTTGTACCTATTACATTCACATGTGAAGGCCTAGGCACTAGATTCCAAACTCTGTTTTTGGTGAATTGTAAGAGTTCCTCTTGCATGGCATTAATCCAGTAACTATCCTTAAGAGCTTCAGTTACATTCTTAGGTTCAATGGAGGATACAAAACAAGATGCATTTTCAACAGTACATGAAGAAGACATACAAACACACAACTTAACCATATCCTTGTAATTAACCCTTTCTTTGTTGCGTGTTCTAGCCCTTTCAGTAATTTGTCCAATTACTTGAGTGGCTGGATGATCTCTTTGTATCCTAGCAGGAGGATCTCTTCTGGATTCAGGAACGAATTCATCTTCAGAATCTGACACCACAGCTGTTGGCCTAACATTGGGGGTTTCTGGTGTTAAGTCAAAGTTAGTTCCAGTTTCCAGTTCAGCATCTCCAGCTTCTGTGTTCAATGTTGGGTCTAATGTTGGAGCAACATCTAAAGCAGTGACTTCTTCAGTACCTGCAGAAACAGTTAACTCATCAAAAATAATATTAATTGATTCATGTACAGTATGCAATCTTGGATTGTAGACCCTGAAAGCAGCACTATTAGGAGAATATCCAACAAATATACACTTTTCACTTTTGGGATCAAATTTGCTCAAATAATCTCTATCTTTTAGCAAATAGCAGTTAATACCAAACTCATGAAAGTGTGCAACTGTTGGTTTTGAACCCTTCAAGATTTAATAAGGTGTCATAGTAGTACCAGGTCTAAGATAAACTCTATTACTAATATGACATGCAGTATTCAAAGCTTCGGCCCAAAGTTTCTTAGATAGGTTTCTAGAATTCAACATTACTCTAGCCATCTCTTGAAGTGTTCTATTCTTCCTCTCAGCAATTCCATTTTGTTGAGGTGTCTTAGGTGCAGAGAACTCATGGAAAATGCCTTTAGTTTTACAAAAATTAGCAAAGCTTACATTTTCAAACTCTTTTCCATGGTTGGGCCTAATTCTTCCTACAGAAGTGCCATACAAATTTATAATACTAGCATGCAAAATCTTGAATGTGTTGAATTAATCCATGTATATCTTGAAAAATCATCAACAATAACAAAAGCATACTTCTTACCATTCAGGCTACTAACCTCAATAGGACACATAAGATCCATATGTAGCAATTCAAAGCACTTATTAGTTCTAGGGTTAGTACTCTGTACCTGGAGGGGTGTATGAACAGCTTTTGTTTGTTTACCTTTCAGGCAGTCTTGACAAACAATTTTACCTGGACTCATCAACTTAGGTAGACCTCTTACATCATCTACTTCTGTAGTTTCTCCAGATTTCTATAGTGCACATGTCCTAGCTTCTTGTGCCACATGACAGATTCATCTACCTTGGCATGATAGCATTCAGCTTCATCTTGAGCAAGATAGCAGTTATCATTTGATCTTGTACCTGTCATGACACGGACATTGTCACTATTAAACACATCACATGAACTTTTATCAAAAGTAACTAGCAAGTTATCATCACAAAGTTGACTTATGCTAATTAAATTTGCTTTCAATCCTTCACCCAACAACACATCCTTGAGTGGTGGAAATCCTTCAACATCCAATACTCTTTTTCCAATGATTTTCCCTTTAGTGCCTCCTCTGTAGTTAACTGTTCCAACAGTCAAATGGATTACATCTTGCAGGTTGTCAATGCTTCCAGTCATATGTCTTGAACATCCACTGTCAAAATACCACTTACCTGCTAGGTTGGAGTAAACAGCAGAAAAGACAACATTGCAAACAATTTTAACCTTAGGAGGTTTTATCTTTTCAATCCAAGTTATACTTTTATGTCCTTCAGCTTTGTTACCTAATGTTGGGATAACATTCAGATCATAGATTCTCCTAACATTGGTACTGCTATTAATTACTGTTTTCTTCTCAATCACACTTTTATATTTTTTACAATAAGGCTTAGTGTGACCAGGTTGAAAACAATATTGACAGATAAAAGTAGGTTTTTTCACAGTGTTGAAAGGAATTTCACAACTCAAGCTATTACTTTCCTTGATAAAACCAGCTTTCAAATTGGCAGAATTAACATCTTCAGAGGGAGGTTTCTCAACATAGCCCAAACCACTTTTACCTTGATTTCCCATACTCAGCATCTCATCAAGCTTAGATGTAGATGAGTTCCATTTGGCAATGGTTTGTTCAACTTTATAAATTTTACCTTTACCTCCTTCAGTTCAACCTCAATTTTGTCAAGGTCTTTCTCATACAGTTTCAGCATCTCCTTCATGCATCCAATCTCTTCCTCAAGGCTTTTGTTGCTCTTGATGAATTTGTGATTCTCAAGCAGCAGTTTGTGGTAGATAGACTTCAGGTCTTTAATGATTTCCTCCTGGGACATTTCACCTTCAAATAAATATTCTTCATCTAGATCCATTGAGCCATGAAAACAATCAAAGTTAGATTCATCATTGTTAGACACAACATTAGGTTCAATAATAGCATCATATTCATCCCAATCCGCAAAGAAGGTCTCATGTTCTAATGTTGGATCCTGAATGTTGGGGTAACATTGAGATCCGAGGCAGTTCATGGAGTCTTCTGGTGTCCAATCAATCTGAGTGAGTAGAGCAACAGTTTGAATCTCTTCTGATTGTTCTTCAGCTTCTCCAGAACTAAAGTCATCTTCATTGAAATCATCTACACAAACCCAATGAGAATTTCCTCTTTTTCTAAGAGTGTTAGCACATTCATTAGCCATATGACCATATCCTTTACATTCAAAACATTGAACATCTCTTAACTTATCAGCTTCTAAAGGAGTAGGTTTTGATGCCATGTACTTCACAAACTTATGAGGTAATTTCTTATAACCTGGAGAACTATTACTAAGATTCTTTTCTTTGTCTTTTCCTTTAAGGTTTAGCTTATTGAATTTCTTAGTAATTTTACCATAGTTTGAAGAAATTAATTCACATTCATCATCACTTTCATTATCAAGACTTGATCCTCTTAAAGCAACATCCCTATGTTTGCTAGGTTGTGAGGCAAGCTACATCTCAAATTCTCTAAGAGTATTCATCAAGACTTGAAACTGTAGATTAGCAAGGTTCCTAGATTCACCCATTGCAATTTTCTTGAGAGCAAATTTAGATGACAGTGTTCTCATTGCTTTATAAACCATCTCTTGATTAGTCATAGCAGAACCTAGATTTTCACATTGGTTAGTAATATCAAGAATTTTCTCAAAATAACTATCAACACTCTCATCTTCACCCATCTCAAGTTTTTCAAATTGTTGAAGCAATTGCCTATGTTTAAAATCTTTAACAGCAGAATCTCCTTCACAATGTAATTCAAGTATATCCCAAGCATGTTTGGCTTTTGTACAATTTTGGATTAACTTGAACATGTGATGATTAACCCAACTAAAAATAGCATTAAGAGCCTTTTCATTAGAGTTATAGACACTTACCTCTGTTGCTGTCCAATCTGCTTCTGGTTTTCGTACTAGATCACCTTCACCATCTCTTGGTAATGTTGGAAGAGAGTATCCATTGATCACAGATTGCCAGGCTCGAATATCAATAGTTTTGATGTGAGACCTCATCCTGATCTTCCAATATGCATAATTGGAGTCATCCAAAACTGGAATCATGTTGGCATTAGGATTGACACTGTCCATTGTGTTGTATCACCTCCAAACCACCAGTGTAGTCGGTGTTTGACTCTAACGCCAATTGAAATTGTCAGATCGTGGATCGACATAACAACTTTGAGAGTTAAGCTGGCGTTGCCTTAACTCTATTATGATCTTCTGATTAAAGTAATATGCAGCGGAATTAAAAACACAAGAAGATATAATTTTAAGAATTTTTCAATATTATTAAAAACTTCCGAGCCTTAGGTGAAATAACCAATAAAGGTTTTAACAAAATGGTCCTCACAACAATTCACTCACGCTATTTGTTGATCGGACTCAACGAAGCAGACAAGTACGAACTACTTAACTTCTATGAACTAGACTTAAAAAGTTGATACAAAAACTTCGCAAAAGCAAGACGAAGAAAATACAAAGAATTAATCTCTTGGATTGTTTAGAACTATTGTCTTGTGAGCATCTTGATGAACTCCGCACCTTTTTATAGATTTCTTGAAACTTGCACTCCAAGGTGTGTTGTTCACAGTTTTGGTAACTCTTGTTGTTTCTTTGTTGAATTTGGACTTCCTTGTGAACTCGGTATCTTTCTTGAATAAGTATTTCCTTTATTACAGATCTAATAAGGTAACACACCTTCTTCAATTCGGAGTAATCCTGGAAAGAATCCAAGTTGTAGTGGAACGCCAATTTGTTTCCTTATTTGCAAACCGTGTTGAGTTGACTATTCAACTTAACTTGAATTATGAAAACTTCAAGTAAAAAATCCTCCATAGCTCTTCCTTATGATAAGATACCTTCCTGGACATAAACATAAACAACTAAAATCGTGGAACTTGATTAATAAGTGAATAAAGGCAAAACTTAAACTTAGCAGTTAAATAACAATTTTCGCACAAACTCTCTGGTTTCAATGTTATCCTCAATGTTGTCCCAACATCGCATAACATTGATTCCAGAATACCTTGCACTTTCAGAGTGAAGGGGTATTGCTTGTGGGACCCTACTGCCCACAAGATCGTTGTAAGCAGTGATGTTATCTTCACAGAAGATAAGGAAGGAAATGATAGCAGTACAAGGAAAGATCTAGAAACTACGACAGTGGTAGTCTAGAAGGATGCTGAGAAGGACGGTCCTGCTGAACCAGAGCATGAACCTGAGGAGACAACAGAGTCAGGAGTCTCGGGGATACATCGGTCGACACGTGTTAGGAGACCACAAGCTGGCACTCAGAATATTCTATGGAGAACAATGTTGCATATTATCTTTTAATTGAGGACGGGGAGCCATCAACTCTCCAAGAAGCAATGAGTAGTTCAGATGCAGCTCAGTGGATGGCAGCAATGCAGGAGGAAATTGAAGCACTCCATAAGAATAAGACATGGGAACTTATGTCTCTACCACAAGGGAGGAGACCCATTGGCAACAAATGGGTGTACAAAATCAAACGTAACAGTGATGACCAAGTGGAGAGGTATCGTGCACGATTGGTGGTGAAAGGATATGCTCAGAAGGAGGGGATTGATTTCAAATAAATATTTTCCCTGGTGGTTCGAATGACAACTGCGCGGGTGGTTCTGGCAAAGTGTGCTACATTTGATTTACATCTTGAACAATTAGACGTAAAGACGGCTTTGCTTCATGGTGATCTTGAAGAAGAAAATTACATGCTCCAACCGGAAGGATTTATAGAAGAAGGAAAAGATAACTTTGTTTGCAGGTTGACCAAATCTTTGTACGGTCTCAAACAGGTGCCGAGGTGTTGGTACAAAAGATTTGATTCATTCATAATAATCCTTGGATACAATAGACTAAATACAGATCTTTGTGCATGCTTCAAGAGATCTGGTGATGACTTTATTATTTTGCTTTTGTATGTTGATGACATGTTGGTTTCAGGCCCCAACAAAGCTTGTATTGAAGAACTGAAGGCTGAACTGGCTAGGAAATCTGAAATGAAGGACTTAGGACCAGCAAACAAGATTCTAGGGATGCAAATCCACCAAGCAGAAATAGCAGGAGATTTGGCTTTCTCAGAGGAACTATCTGTTGAAGATTTTGCGGCGGTTCAGTATGCAAAATTGTAAGCCAATCTCTACCCCTCTTCATGTTAATTTTAAGTTATCCTCAAGTATGTGTCCTGGCAGTGAAAAAGAGAGGAGGGAGATGTCTCGAGTACCGTATGCATCAGCAGTGGGAAGCTTAATGTTTGCTATGATCTGTACTAGACCAGACATTGCACATGCAGTGGAAGTGGTTAGTCGATACATGGCAGATCCTGGTAGAGAGCATTGGAGTACAGTAAAGAGGGTTCTGAGATACATTCAAAGAACCTCAGATGTTGCATTATGTTCGAAGGATCGAGTTTTATAGTCAGGAGCTATGTTGATTTTGATTATGCATGTGATCTTGACAAAAGCAAGTCCACGACAGGATATGTGTTTACTCTTGCTGGAGGGGCAGTAAGCTGGGTTTCAAAGCTATAGTCAGTTGTTGTGACATCAACAACTGAGGTTGAGTACGTGGTAGCTACGCAGGACAGTAAATAGGCGATTTGGTTGAAATGGTTCTGGAGGAACTCGGGCACAAACTAGAGAGTATTTCACTATTCTGTGACAGTCAGAGTGCGTTGCATCTTGCAAGGAATCCAGACAACGAATGACTCATGGAAAAAGAAGTCCTCGACCTCCCTGGAAAAAGAAGTCCTCGGCCTCCCTTGAAAAGGCAGACAACGGAGGGAAGATTATGGGAGGGTACCCCCACCTCCGAGGGAACGAATGAGAAAGTCCTTTCTGCACACTCCGAAATCCCCTCGGGGAACCCCGACCTTTGGTAAATTGGCCCGTCATCCTCATGGGAGCATCAAACGTGCCCCCGACTTCAACACAAACCCTCTTACCTAAAAAAGTCAACACAAAGAGTCAAAGACCACAAAACAAATACCTCGAGAGGAAAAATGATACTAACCCCAAGTGGCGGAGAGGGTCCCCAGAGGGGTCCTCTTTTTAAGAGAAGGGGCGGCCATCGCAACGGTCCGAGCGACATCCACAGAAATATGAAATCGAGAACCTTTCTTCTTTCTCTTGCCTTTTATAGAATATTCCCCCCCCCCCCCCCCGAACTACCACCACCACTGCAGCGCATAACACGTCAAGCGAGATTAAAGAACGAAGAGACTTAAGCGCTTCTTTTTGAACGCAAACCTTTCCGTCGCATCGGCCCCAACAGAGGCCACATTCGCAAAAAGTAACTCCATACCATATGGACGGTCCACATGAAGCAACTTACGAGAGTAGAACCTCACTCCCTCAGAGGAATAAGGCAACTCGTAGAGATCCTCCTCGAAAGCAGCAAAAATGCACATTTGCTCCTCTAAAGGAAAGAAAGAAAAAGTATAAGGACAAGTATTGAAGATGTAAAAAATGATAAAGGACAGAAGAAGAATGACGAAGATCCTCGAGCAAGCGAATATGCAGACCTGAAGGCCTAGGCAGGCCACCCAGCATAAACAAAACGAAATTCTTCCACGACTTAGACATGTCAAAGAGCTTATGGAACAAGGGACCCTTCTGAAAGTCGTTCAAACGAACTATGTACCTCTCAGAATCAGGATCATGAGGCCCCTCATCTCCCACCTTCCACTAAGTCTTCACGCCTACGTCAGAGGCACCCTCGCCTTTAGGCTCCATAAAGAAAAAGCGATACTTCCAAGTACCAGTAGAAGAGGACTTATCGGTCGAAAATTGGGCATTCTCACTTCAGAAAAAAAATGGTAGATATGGGTAGCAGTCGTGCTAGTACCAACATGATATGCAACCAAAAGAGATTGGGTCGTACAAGTCATGCCAAGCAAGTGATAACACATCCAAAAACCTGCCATTACGTTGTAGGAATTCTCACTTAGCTGGCTCGGGCAAGCCCCGATGTAATTAAGCACCTCCAGATACCAAGCATGGAATAAATAGTGAAGACCATGTCGAACCTGTTCCTCGTAGACTATCAGATAATGGGTAGGAAGAGCGTTAACACAATCTGTCGAAGGCAAAATCTTCATATTCTAAGTCCCGGTGTCGATGTGGTGGTAAAGCAAGAGATTGTTTACCTCATCAAGGGACATAATACTCACCATATCAGGAACAGTGTGAGTTCGCCACTAAGAGACATCATAACCCTTTCATTCTATCTCATGTGGCTCCCCATTAAAGGCGCAGGGTACCGCAGGGAACAAAAAATGTCACCGGAATAGTCTCGATCTCAATTACTCTTGAGCAAATCGTCGTGGCAACACCGTCAGGAGACCTCACCTCACTCGGAATCATAGAAGAAGGAGAAGAAGTGCAACTAAGAGCGTCTATTTCTAGCAGAAGAAAAACGAGGATGCAGAAAAGTTGAAGAGAAACTTTTAAAATAGAGGAAGGCACAAGAAGAGGGAACTCTCCCAGGCCCCATATATACCCATCAAAGGCGGAAATCTAGTGCACACATCCATCCAGTTCCACAAAAAGGTAACTCGTTCAGATCGAAACATGTGTCACAGATCAGTTAGTGGGGAAACGTAGAGACAACTCACTCACGCACTAAGAAGGTAAAAGAATTTAATAACAGGAGCGCGTTTCCCACACCCGCCTTTATAACATAAGGGGCAGAGCCGAAACGACCTCTTATCTACCAACCCTTTGAAAGAGATCATTAATCAAGCCTCCCGCTTCGTATACTACGAACCAGCAGACTTGTTAGGACATCTAATAACACATAAGTACACCAAATAAGGGAGTAACCAAAATATCCAGAGAAAAAGGCTGGGTAGAAGAGCCCTCGTAAAAAGAACCCATTGGGATCCATCTGCCGAAGAAATGGAGAGATCATAACCTCTCCGCTCTGTACAAAGGATTCCCAGGCCTAGTAAGATTCCATAAATGTCCCACTTGAAGGAGTCAAGCGTGCCATAAAGGAATGTCAGACGTTATTAGCGCCAAACTCACTTAAGTCACGGGCGGCCCACATTAAAAGCATTGTCAGCAGATCCATCCCCACGAAGTTACGTTAGTAAACGTCCATCCTCTACATTTAAAGAAGGGTAAATGGTTGTTCATCAAACTATGTACAAGGTCTTATACATAGAAGAATGATTCCCACAATGTAACCAACTTAGATTCAAATTCTCACTCTTATTCTATATCACTATAAGCTATATATCTTTTTTTATTCTCAAGTATTCACATTATTCCATATATAACGGGACTTCGTAACTCGATATTCCCTTAGTATAATTCTTTGTATTCCTACATTTTCTCTCAATGGTCGCAAGAATTGCACTCCGAATTACATTTTTCAGATAATTATGGGATTTCCAAACCCAAATAATTTCTTGTTATCAGTGTAAAAGAGTAAATTAAGTATTGATGAATTATAAAAATGAAGTTTTATAATCATATTTTAGTTTTGATCTTGAAAAAGAGTCTAATAATACTCGTGTTGCTCCAAAAAGTTTCTTAAAAGTGAAATATAAACTTCGTTAGTAAAATTAATGTCTAGTGACCAACCAATTTCATTTAGTGGGTGTGAGCAAATAAGGGGTCTTTGCGACAGATGCAGGATAAAATAAAGAAAAACAAACGCTTATCATATTAAAGATGAAATCATCACATACACATCAGGATGTGGAAATAACCTATCTAGCTAATGAACTAACATTACAATGTACACCGCTTATTTTAACTACGTACATAACTTAAATAAAAAACAACGAAAGTAGTAAATGTGACACGAGCAAGGAGGACCACGCAAAATTAGTAGATGGGGTGCTGTTGGAGTGCGACGCGTGGCGGTGTCCACCAGTTGGCAATGGAATAATACGAGGTACGCTGCCTCCGCCTCTTCTTCCGCCGCCGCCGCCTCTTCTTGCACCGCCGCCTCTACTCCCACCGCCACCTCTACTTCCGCCGCCTCCTCTGCCACCGCCGCCCCTTGCTAGGGAAGAGGTTACTAGAAGGCACATAATGGTGATCACGAGAGCCAACTTCACCACTTGTCGCATTTTTTTTTCTAGTTGATTAGTATTGTCTTGGGATTTGTATTTCCTTTTCTTTTGCTTTGGTAGTTTGTATTCTACTGTTATAACTTATAAGTGCATGTATTTATAGGATATTTAGAGGCCAAGGAAGTTATAGGGTGAAGTTTCGAATTGGAATCCGGAAAGAACACTATATCGCTTTCTGTTACCGTGTTACGCGTCAAGTTTACAAAATTGGGAGTCACATACTACGGTAATTTTCTATTACACGTTGCTTTATCACTGTCTATTTTGCCAAAAACAGGAAAGGAGTAAGAAAATATTATCTTTTTTTCAGAAAATATTATTTTTTTTCTCTTTTCCCCTAACAGATCATTGACTAAACAAATTGTGCAAATGTAGGATTTGTTTGAAAAATACGATCAATAAGATTGGTTTGGAGTTTGGACAATAAGAAATGACCCATGGTTCGAACGAACGGTCAGACAGACGAATGGTCTGGAGTCGGGACGATAATAAGTCTAGTGGATAAAAAATACTCGCTTATGTTGTACGTAAAGCGAATGATGTATGGTTCCTACAAAGGAAAAGATTATTGGTCAATACTAAAAAGTGAGTTCCACAAATTAAGAGCGACTCACCAAGACTATTAGTCAATACTAAAAGTGAGTTTCACAACTTATGAGTGAGTGACATGTGATTCTTAGTAGATGAAAAGACTACTACTAATCAATATCAAAAGTGAAATTGCATGCATTAAGAATGATGCATAGCGCTCTAGTAGGTAACGGGATAACTAACCATGACCCAAAGAAAAATGATTAAAGTGGGACAAGTGACATTTAAATAACGACTCATGAATTATGCTAAGGGTAAAAATGTATTTATTCTTGAGCCGCATTGTAGTCAAATACTCAATGAAGTGTATATTGACGAAGATTAAGGGACTAGCTTAACCAATTAATAGGCTCCTAGTATGTGAAAATACTGACAAGATACTATACTGACCAATATGCATTGTAAATGGGTATGACTTCAAGGTCTGTCTTAATAGAATCTCAAACTACAAGAATATTTCTTAGAAACTAATAAAACCAAAATACAATAGTAATTGCGTATAAACATCATAACCTATGTGGTATTCATTCTAGGGAAAAAGGCAGATAACCCCCTAAACTATTGCCTCGGTTGCATGTTACCCCCCCCCCCCCCCCAACCTTTATTTTCGAGCAGTGTCCCCCCAAGCTTATTTTTCAAAAGTTTTCCACTACCCCGGTACCCCCCAGCTCGCAGAATTGGTCTCCCCAAGGGCAAAATTGGTATTATACTATTAATAACGGCTCTATTTGGTTTCTCAGTCCATTTATACACGAAAAAAGCCCCAAATTAAAAATCATCAAATACTCAAGAACCCTAATACGAAATTCGATTTGATTTCCTGATTATCCTCATACAATTCTTCTATTTCAACACACACAACAAAAGGGATCATGGAATCGACGCGAATATACAATTGTGGGAGGAGAACGAACCAAAAAACTTCGTGGACGGATCAAAATCCGGGAAGAAGATTTGCTCGTTGTAAAAATTATCCAGTAATTACCTTTACTGTTATTCTCACGCTTTTTATTTAGCCTAATTGCGTTTACATATGAATCTGACTTAGTTACACTTCTCGATTTTGAAGGGGCGTGGTGCATGTGACTTTTTTGCTTGGATTGATCCTCCAATGTGCGATAGATCTCGTGTTATTATACATGGGCTGTTAAGGAGGCTAAATAATCTTGAAAGTGAAGTTGCTCATTTGAAGAAATTGAAGAGAAGGCTGTGCTTTGCCATTTTGTTGATTTTGGTTGTTCTTGTGGTGAGAGTTTTACTTGGTAATTGAACCTGGGCAGCTGGTGAATTAAGGGTTAATGTGAGTAATGTGATGTTGTAGTACGGTTGAGTAATATGAGTAATGCGTTGTTGTAGTAATGTGAGTAATGTGATGTTGATGTCTTGTTCTTGTTCTTGTGGTGTGCTTCTGGTACTGGTGTATATTGGCATGTAATGGATTTTATGTAATGAATGAATGTTGATATAGTTTGTTATCATTTGCAGCTATCTTGTGTTACATTTGTGACTGTTTTTCTGGTGTTAATGTAATGGATTTTACTGTTACTGAATGAATGGTGTTATCACACCTCAAAACACACACACATGCTGCAGCCATGATAACACAAGCCTGACCAACAAATAAGACCCAAAATACAATCCTCAAGACTTGTATAATCATCACCACATGCTACAAAATAAAGCAACATTCAAATCACTACCCAGCAGACTTAATAATTCAATTCAACATTCAAATCCATTTCACTCCAAAATAGGTAAAGTATTTGCAAGATTCAATATCATCATGCCCTAGACAAAAAGGCTGGTAACAGCATTTACCAGTCACAAAATAGGGGACAATTCTGAATGATGTTAACAAATCTTATCTACTTCACCCTTAAAATTAAAACCAGCATTTTTAAAAGAAAGAGTCTTCTCCAATCCCTGTCACCATACTCTGTATCTTCCTCTTTGGAACACCAACAACCTTCTTTGGTGGCTTGAACTGTTTCCTTGAATGCTCAAGTGGCATAGATGATGCCACATTACTTGTACCACTTGCAGCACTTGAACCAGTTGGCATGTTAGTGTTTGATGGAGACTCAATTGGCTTCACCACACTCTGCCTCAAGATTGGAGCTTTATCAACAACCTTCTTCTTTCCCTTACATACAGGCAGGTTGGCTTGTTGTGTTGTCAAATCAGGCATGTTGCTTGATGCTGGTGCAACTGAAGGACTTGGATTTACCTACATATTGAAGTCTCAAATAATTAGTTTAATACCAATCCACCAGTTTAATACCAATTCAGTGAGTAATACATTACCTTATTATTTCCTCTTCTTTTTCTCATTCTCAAAGCTGGTTGATTATTTTGTGAACACTGAGTGGCAATTGTACCACTAATTCCGGCAGCAAAATCTGACCCATGTCCACCATTTGCACTAGCAGCTGTTGCACCAGCAAATGCAGAACCAGCCATTGTTCTTTCATCAATTACTGGAGCAGGAGGTTCCATCTTCTTGATGTAATCCCTCTGCAACAACAACAATATTGAAGCAATTCAATACACACACAAATCTCAAACAAATCTCAAATGCAAAATTTAATCAACAATGCCTTCTTGGGTTTGGGCCTGCCTGGGGGTTGTGTATTGGTTTTCCTCTTCCTCTTGGCAACAGCCAGAGGGTCACTTTTCCTCACATTACAGGTTCTAATATTGTAACCCACAGCCAGACAGAAGATGCATGTCATTATGATTCCCTCCTTACCTAGTTTTCCATTCTCAACATCATTTTTACCCTTTTTATCTTGTTTTTCCTATGGTACCACTTTTCTGCTGTATTTCTTAGGCCTGCCAGGCATCTTAATAGAAGCAGGAGGAACCACTTTGGCTACTTTATTCATGGGTTGTGGCCATGCCTCTTTTGCATGCATGGGGTTCATGAAGAAACTGTAAATGCCCAAGTATGCCTCCTTCTTATAAATTGGGTTAATGACATCTTCAGGCCTCATGTGAGCAGCATACAAGGCACATATGGAATGAGGGCATGGTATTCCAGTAAGTTCCCACCTTCTGCAACTACAAGTGCCTTGTCCCAAATGGACCACAAAATTGTCTCCATAAGGATTACCTACTTCATATGCTAAATGTCCATTCCATATAGCAGTGAATCCCATTGCAGAGCCCTTCTGTTTTTTTTCTAATTTAAGGTGTATCTTTGGACATAAATCAGGTGTCCTACACTTCTCCATAGCCAGCTTCTTCACTCCTATCCTCTTCATCAACATCACCCTTATGTTTTCAAACATATCTATGATAGGCATACTCCTTGCCTTCACAATCATTGAATTAAATGATACTGACATGTTATTCAGCAGTAAATCAGACTTGCAATGAGTCTTAAAAAATTCCCTACACCACTGTGAAAGGGGGTTTCTCCACCAACCAATTGTAAGCTGCTTCATCCCTTTCTTTCAATCCTTGCATTACCTTTATAAAGCCTTCAACTCTAGAACATCTAGCTGCATTCCACAAAATTTGCTTCAAAGCTAGGCCCTTGTGTTCTTTCCTGAAGTTTGCATACAAGTGCATGACACAAAACCTGTGCTCAAGTTGGGAAGCACTTCCTCAACAGCTTCAATCAGCCTTTTTTGTTTATCACTCATAATAGTCCAGTTTTGACTATTCTGAATGTTCAGATCCTCAACCACTATCCTCAAAAACCATCTCCAAGATTTGGTTTTTTCCTTCTCCACAACAGCATATGCAAAGGGGAATATACAGTTATTTGAATCCACCCCAACTGCTGTGAGAAGGACTCCACCATTTGTTGTTTTTAGGTGTGTGCCATCTAGGCAGATTAAGGGTCTACACCCACTAAGGAACCCCTCCTTCAAGGCTGCCCAACAGATATAAAACCTCTTGAATTTAGCTTCATCACCAACAATCTTGCACTTAATCTTAACTGTTGTCCCCACATTTGTCTTCATGATTTCTTCTGCATAGCACCAAAGCATATTGTATTGCTCATTCTCAGTACCCAACCCTTCTTTGAATACTGTTCTTTTTGCCCTGTACATCTGATATTTACTAAACTCCATATTTGCTTCTCTTCTTATAACAGTGAGCATAGAGCCCACAGGCTAGTTGGGATCACTTTTTATCTTATCAAAATACTTTTTTGCTATCCACTTGGAGTTGGCTTGAACAACTGATGCCTGCTTACCACATATGTGTTCATTATGCAGTGACTTGATCTTCATTGTGTCTTCTCCAGGGACCTTTGAAGCATACAATCTCCAGTTGCATATCATTTGTTTGCACCAGACATCAATCTTGTGCTTGTCATTCTTCTTGAAGTATACACTCCTGACATTGTCAATGGCATGTTTCCTGATGGCATTCCTTAAAGTGTCTGTGTCAGTAAAGATCATTCCCAACTTGAATTGTATGTTATCCATGTCTATTGCAGGGTTGAACACAATATCTCCCTTGTACAAGAACTGATCTTTAGCAGGTGGTTCTTTAGTAGCAGGATCTTTTGCAGGTGGTTCTTTAGTGAGAGGATCTTTTGCAAGTGGTGCTTGTTTTGCTTTTTGGCTCCTGGTTGCTGGTCTTTTTGAAGTCTCTGTTGCTGGTATAGGATCTGGCAACCCTCCAAACTCTACCTCCTGGTCAACATTCTCATCAAACCAAGTGTTGTCTTCTGTTGGGTCATTATCCTCATCTACTAGATGGTCAGAGTACACTGAGTCATCTCCCACTGACACTTCTCCATCACTCTCATCAGTGTCAACAACATCTATGATAGATGCTAACTTTTCACTACAATGGTCTCTGATGAAGGCTGGTAAATGTGAGGCAGAAGCTCCATTGGTTGAAGGTCCAGGATGGACAATTGGATCAGTTGCTTCCCCAGTTGAATGATTGTTTGATTCACCATTACATGCTTCAGGGTTATTGTGAATTTCACTCCACCAGTTATAATTGGCATCATTTGGATGATTTTCCTCATTTGTATGATCTACTTCAGTGGGATGATCAAATAGATCATGTAGGCTTGCTGTTGGTGCATCTCCTTCATCTGGGACTTCATTCTGAACTTGTGGCTTTGAAACAACATAAACAGAGACAAGTCTCTGTTTACCAGCAGCTCTAGCCATTTTCATAGAGTCTTGATCATCTTTTAAGGCATAGAGATCACTACAATTATCCCACCCTTTTGCATTGTAGAAAAAATCCACATCATAAGGACATCCAACTTCTTTAGCCATTAGAGCAACCTCCAGCTATGAGATTTCATCTATATCACAGTAGTCAATGTGGTCCACCTTACCACCTTGGTAACAAATTATGTTTAAGTTGTTCATCTCCTCTTGATGGTGTAGTCTAATAGTACAGAATTCTCTTTTATTACCTGTAACATGACACAAAAGTTCAATTAACACATGGTGGCTACAAAATGTCAATGTATATGCAAATATTGGCAACATTGAATGGATTGACATGATTTAGTAAGCAAATAAGAAGCATCTCCATACACATGCATACACACTACACTGGAAACCAGAATAAAAATTCGATTTTGGTACAAAAATTGACAAAGTGGACCACATGCATGGTACTTTACCAGAACAGGACCACAACAAACATAAAAAAGAAGGACCACAATTCCACTACACAGAAACCCTACAATCAGTGGATATATCTACAAAATTCGACATAGTGGACCACATGCTTTCTACTCTACCAAAATAGGACCAAAAACATACATAAAAAACAAGAGGGACCACAACAGAAAGGAAACAAATTCAAAAATTGAATCTTTACATACCATAATCGGGTGTCAGTTGAGGGGGGAATACAATGTCGGATTTCGTACGAATCTTCCAACCCATTGCGTAAGTAAACAATACGGACTTCAAAAATTTTTGTTTAGATTATGAAAAATTTAGGGAAATTTTCGCGCGTAAATCGGCTGACGGGTTGGAGCAAAATTAGGGTTTGAGAATTAGGGCTGGAAATCACACGATTTTCACTCTTTATTTCTTCCCTGTGGTTTATTAATAGTAAAGTACCAATTTTGCCCTTGGGTTAAAATGTCACGTGAATGGCACGGCTAATTTAAGACCAATTCTGCGAGCTGGGGGGGTACCGGGGGTAGTGGAAAACTTTTGAAAAATAAGCTTGGGGGGGACACTGCTCGAAAATAAAGGTTGAGGGGTAAAATGCAACCGAGGCAATAGTTTAGGGGGTTATCTGCCTTTTTCCCTTCATTCTATTAGTCTTGTAACTTAATTTTGTGAATTCTCATAGACCCCAAAAGGAGAAGTTGGGTTTTGCTAATTGAGCATAAGCAATTATAGTATGCCACGACCACAATGAAAATAAGTGAGTAGGTTGTTGTCGATTGTTTGTCCATCGGACTCTGGCTGCAGCGCATTAGTGCTTTTTCTTTTGTAGCTAAGAACAATGCCTTGTGTTTTTTTCTAGTCAAAAAATCGCTCTTAGCAATAAAGGAAATAGATGATATAATTAAAAGTCAGATCAAAACAAAAAGCTTTAGGAAAAAAAATTAATTAGCTAATGTGTTATTGTAACTGAATGGACGAATTATTATTTTGCCCATTACATTTTTTTTAAAACTTAAATGCTCCTTTTTGGTTCGGGCCGACTAAAAATATCCCATAAGTTTTTTTCTAATAAAAATGTCCAAAACGCTTTATTGGGCTAAATTCCCTACGTGGTGATACAGTCAAGAAAGCAGCATCCTAGTCAAGAAAACGCCCAAGTCATATTTTTCAACCAAAAAACGATTTTTACACAAAAAAATGTGAGGGGCCTAAATACAAAACAAAAAAATCTCACATTTTCCCTTCATTTTGTAGCCTAATGTGGGCTACAGTTTTGACTTTGTTGGGCCCTCTACGGTTTTGGAGGTAAGGCCGAACTTCTATTGTATTTTTATCCGGTCCTATAAACTTGGGGTGGGGGAGGCATATAATGACGACATCTTGTCTTAAAATCATCAAATGGTTGAACAAAAAGTTGTGGAATTCAAAATACAAGGCCCGATTTGATTCAAAAGATTGTGTCCCTCGTTAATAGTGTGGAGAATGTCTTCATAACATTGGCTAAACAACCATTTCTCCCGTTGATATAGAACAAATATCCAAATCAGCGTCTGATACTGTATTCGAGAAAGAGAAAAGTGTCGACATATTAAGTGTTAATATCGTTTTACTCAATCTCTTCATTACGAACGTACTACAAAAGGACCATGCACTATGTACTCGCATCGAAGGTACTTTAACTCTATTTCTCCCTTCATAACATAACATCATCATCAAATCAATTCGAGCACCTAATGGCTAATACACTACCTCATAATCCTCAATGCAACGTTCTGCAACACATAATCAGATGATTGTACCCACTCCACGTACAACTTGCAGTAGCTTCTTCATCGCCAAATCCTCGTCCGACTGCAAAACAGAGCACCCAATCAGCGATTAACATGCTTTGAATCACAAACATTAAAACTAACATCATTTTATTTAGATTAACACAACGCAAAATATCGATCTCGTAACTTACCAGATGATTGTGTAATTCTTCTTTTTTCAAACTTATTTTAAGAGAACAAAAGGCAAAAATAACTATTACAAACAGTAAATAAATGCTTTTCGACTTAGAACTATAAACAACTTCTAAAAGCTCATTCAAACCACACGAACTTTATAGGACGGCATAAAAATATAATGAGAAAAATGACAAACTAGCCCCAACCTATAGATTTTTTCCGAAACTATACCCAACGTTTGAAAAGTTGTAAAACTATACCCAACGTTTGCATTTCGTTTAAAACTAGCCCTAATGTTTAAATCCGATCACTTTTTAAATTTTACAGTGGCAAAACCGGTATTACACTTCTAATTTATAAAAAAAATATCATTATTTCACCTATTATTATATTAAATCAAATGTAATTAAACTATTATTTATTAAAAGTATATCTTTATATATTAAAAAATAAAACATTTAATTCCTTAACATATATAAATATATAAAAAAAAGTATATCTTTATATATTAAAAATAATAAGATATTTAATTCCTTCATATATATAAATATATATAATAAAATATATCTTATATATTAAAAATAATAAGATATTTAATTCCTTAATATATATAAATATATAAAAAAAGTATATCTTTATATATTAGAAACAATAACAAATTTAATTCCTTAACATATATAAATATATAAAAAAAGTATATATTTATATATTAAAAACAATAACAAATTTAGATCCTTAACATATATAAATATATAAAAAAAAGTATATATTTATATATTAAAAATAATAACAAATTTAATTCTTTAACATATATAAATATATAAAAAAATATCTTTATTTATTAAAAATAATAAGATATTTAATTCCTTAACATGTATAAATATATAAGAAAAAGAAAAAATCATTATTTCATAAATATATTTTTATTATTGAAATCAACAAAACAATATATATATATAATTTTTTTATTATTGAAATGCAAAAAAAAAAAATAAGATATATCATTTTTTATTACTAAAAAAAAACCCTCATCTTCCTCCTCCCCCCACCCCCCACCCCCCTCTGGGGGGCCCCCAAACCCCACCACGGTATCGCGGTTGCAGTGGTGGTGGCGTCAAATCGATGCCACCGCCACCATCACCGCGATTTGTAGTGGTGGTTTTTATGAATATATTTGTGAAATGTCTATTTTGCCCTCGGCCAAAATGGAGTATGATGTCATAACGACGACATATGACGTTTTTCAGTCGGATTTAAACGCTAGGGCTAGTTTTAAACGAAATGCAAAAATTGAGTATAATTTTACAACTTTTCAAAATTTGGGTATAATTTTGAAAAAATACATATAGGTTAAACTAATTTGCCATTTTTCGCAAATATAATAGAAGTTTGGCCTTACCTCCAAAACAGTAGAGGGCCCAACAAGTCAAAACTGTAGAGGCCCACGTCAGCCTACAAAATGTGAAAATATTATATATATATATATATATATATATATTAATATTATATATATATATATATAAAAATACCTGAACAGAGTTGAAAAAGCCATATCCATCTGTAAAAAAAAATATTATATTTACTTGGGATGGAAAAAATATTGTTTTGATACGAAAGTTTCTGACTATAGAAATCAATATTATTATTAAAAGAGCAAATAAAAATGTTTGTACTTTAGGCAAGGAGAGGTTGTACCTTATAGTGAGTACTCACCTAACCTAGGTCACATAATTCGCGCACCCCCCTCACGCACTAGCGCACGATTCGCGAACTCACGAATTGAGTGCGCGTGCGGCGCTTTAAGGCGAATTAGTATTGACTAATTCGCGCGTTAAGATATACTAATTCGCGAACTAAGAAATACTAATTCGCGATTTATACATTGATAGTGCTCGCATTAAACATTAATAAATCGCGAATTAAGTGTAAATGCGTAATTTGTGCACAAATTTTCCTTTTTCTTTTTTTTTCCTTTTTTTTACTTTTGAAATTCACATGAACAAAAATCATATATAGTTAAGATTTGGAGGAATTTCTAAATCTACCCATTAAGTTTGCCATTTTTCTAAAACTACCCAAAAGAATTTTGGGCTTCAAAAATATCCCGTAACTATATGTATACCATGTCAAAAATACACAATCTCTCTTATTTGGGCTATTTGGTCCACGTGGCAATTTTTAGGGCATTTTGATCAAAACGGCAAACAAAATGGGCATTTTTAATAATTCGTTCATAATAGAATAATTCTACCAACAAAAATTTAACATATACTTTCAGAAAGCAAAATATTTTCAACAAACATAATTAGTTTAAAGCTATTTCGAATTAAAACATCAAGCTTAAAAGTATTAATTAGATTTGTTGCAAAAATTTAATTTCTGAAAATATATATCGTTTGATCAAGATGAAGTTTTTTCTTAATTATTAATTAAACAAAAATCTAGTTTAATTAATGGAATTCTTATTTTTTTGAATTTTCTTTTTTTATCACGTTTTTAAATAGTATAATATCAAAAAATTTAAGATATAAATATAAATACTAGTAGTTTAGTTTTTAAGATATAAATATAAAAAAGTAAGCAAAATAATAAATACTAGCAGTTTAGTTTTTAAGATATAGTATATTTTGTTGATGCTTGCAAATGAGTGAAATATAACATGTCACCACGTCACTCATTTTCTGAATGTAATAGCAAGTAATTTAAATGCAGTGATGAACAAACTGACATTTTGATGAATGAAAATACTTATCTTGTTTATGATTAGTATTTTTTTGGTTGAAATAATCATTTTGTTACCTAATATTAAAAATTTCACTTAATATTATTAATATTTTAATATTTTTTTAATAGACGCACTAGAGGCGCATTAAAAAGTGAATTTTTGAAAATAGGCGAACTGGCGCACCCACACACGCACACGCACGCGCTCGCGTTTACGACTTGTGTGACATAGCACCTAACTATAAGTTTTCCAGCTTCCAGTCAATAGTCTATATTCAGTCACTGACCAACACAAACACAGTCCGGAATTAGTCACGTGCGTCTCTCCAACTCCCGCACGTGAATAATTAAGGCCTCCTCCATTCACACCACAGCACACACACATACATACTTTCTCTCTCTAGGTTTCCTTTTCTCCATCATCATCAATCTCAAAATCATTCAATTATTTATTTAATCTATTCCAATCATTTCATTTGTAAGATTTAATAATTATTATTATTAGCTTTCAGAAAGTATTTGAAGAGAAACGAAATTGAAAAATGGCGTATCGGAGGTCTCTGAATTCTCCTCTCAATTTATCGTGAAAGGTTTGCCTCTTTTTCTCGTTTGATTTTAATCGTGGATTAGTATTCGTTGCGATCGATGATTTTGTATCTGAAATTGATTTGCCATGCAAATGTTGTAATGGTGTGTGTTGAGTTTCGCGGAATTCAGCTGGTTTCTACTTGTTTATTGATTCATTTGTTGATTCCTTGCAATACTGGCGATGAGCCGATGATTTGTGATGCATTGACAATTCAAAAAAAAAAAAAAAAATCACACGAGTCGAATTGTGTTGTGTTGGCGTGCAAGGACACACCGAATAGTCGGAATTTCTTTTAGAAATTTGTGTCGTGGTGTCCACGTGTTCGTGCATCTTAGTCGATGATGAGTTGATAAACCTGCTTTTAATGTGTATAGAGACTAATGTATATTACCCTGAAGATGTTGTAGAAGCTGTTGGTACTGTTTTTGCACTCGTTTCATGTGAACAGGTTTACATTTCGATGTTCAGAAGTTATTTGAACTGAGTTAAATTAGGCTCTTGAGGCCATTTATGCTGTAATACGATGCGGTGGCGATGTCTTCACTATGTTTCTTTTTCTGGATTTTGCCATTGCCAATGGTATCGGCTTAAAAGCAAGTGTTTCGTGCGTTTGATACTCTCTCAATACATAGCTTCTAATTTCAGAGATATATAGTGAAATTTTTCTAGTCAAAAGAAAAAAGATTGAAATTTCGAACTTTGGAATTTTTGAGTGGTTGCTTTACCCTGAATGCTGTATTTGTGATACATAGTGAGATATTTCTTACTTGCTCTTCATTATATATATATATATATATATATATATATTACTTGATTTATGCTGAGTGAAACTTGTTTTGGAGGAAGACAAGAAACAGCGGATATGGTATGCATGTTGTAGAGTAGACCTTTCTTCAGTTTTTGTCGTATTTAGTTGGCAGAATACGACAAATATGGTGTGCATGATCTAGATTGGACCTGTCTTGTTCAGTTGACAAGATACGACAAACATGGTAGCCTGATTCAGAGTGGTCTTGTATTCAAGTGTGTCGTATTATATGGTCAATCCACCATCATGATATGAATTCATGAGCGTTGAACAACTAATCTTATGCCGTAAATGGGTTTTATTAAATTATCACTGTCACAATTCTTCAGCTTATTTCGTTTGTGGTTTACTAGTCATGGTGAATCGACTATCATTAAAAGGCGGTGTTGATAATTGCAGCTTGTTGATGCAGAAAATATTTAGACCTTGTGTTCAACTATTTGTTCTATTATTTATCATGCCCAGCATGTAATTTAAACATAAACAAAACTTTGCCAAACGATTACAGGGATGCCCATGAGATTTTCAAAAGCAATTTAAACTACCACCGACAACCTTAGTAATACGCAGAGTTTTACAGTTGCGCTCTTGGATTATTTAGATAATGTTTATGCACTAAACAAAATTCTAGTAACTTCAAGAGAATACCTATGAAGTGGAAGCTTCTCAAGTTTTGTAAATCCAGACACGAATTGATAAGTGAACCTATTCAGAAATGTAGAGTAGTCTTGAGAAGTATACTCGGGGCACAGAAATTTTCACTTCATCAGGCAATGATTTCAGAGATGGTCAAGCATATTAAAAAATTCACCTTTTTTTAACCTTCTCCTGGGGTTATTAACTGTCCGTCTAGCCTCCATATTCTAGATTTCCTTTTTGTCTGTTAACTCGAGAATTGCTGACTGGGTTTCTAATCCATTGGACATCTATGTCGAGCAAAGCAGATAGTCCTTCAGATGCATTTACGACTATGAGTTATTGTTTTATTATCATAAGCTTCAATTTGTTGCTGTACAGGCATGGAGTGTTATGATTTGTGGAAAATATCATGGTGCAGTGCTTAGAGGGAGTGAAACATCTACTTTCTACTGTTGTTAATTGCTGTGAATCTGAGACATACAAGCAACCGGGGGGCCTGGAAAACCCTGAAGCACTAGCAAGGGAGACAGTGTGTATGATATATTCTTATTTCCTTCTCCAGTTTTGCCTACTAGTATTCAGAGTGATGTAACTTTATCTTTGTATGTATCTTCTTTAAAAGCTGATATTTTGTGCTTTCAGAAGAAACTCCGAACTGGGGAATTGGATAAAATTATGGTAGAAGAATTTAGGATTTCATTAGAAAAATAAAAGAAAAATAGAAACAATACAGGTTAGGAAGAGAAATGCCTGTAGCAATCAATGATCAGTTTTCGTCAAAAGGTGTCAATCATATCCTGAGCCCTCTATTAAATCTTGAGTTTCGCAGTTGTTATATGGAGACAACTATAGATGAAGTATATAAATGAAGTAAGTTAAATGTGACCTTATGACTTACTGCTTATTCAACTTTTTTCATTGAAATTGCTAACATTAATTTGTTTGAACAAACTACTTTTGGAAGATGGGAGTTGTTACTTGTGAAAATGAAGATGCATTTTGTTATACAAAGCCAATTATCGGTGCATTGATAACTTAGTGGTCAGGGTTCTTTACTGATTGGAGTGGATGTCATTAAAGTTGGCTATCAAGCTTCTTACTTGATTGATGTGGATGTTATTAGAGTTGGCAATTAAGCTTGTTGATTGGCAGGTTGGCACCAAATGAGTTTTTCGGAGTTTTATTGCAGTTGATCATTTAAAGTGAGAGTTAGATGTTTCGTTTAATACTTGTATGTTGTCATTAATTTGCTTATGTGTGCCAGCCTGGTTGCTCTTGTACATTTCCATCCCTTTTTACAAACGTGCCTCCCACCTATCTGTCCTGCCCCATGGGAAAGTTCAGTGTCTACTAATCAGGGTAATAGATCAAAAATTAACGTGAGAAATATTTAACATGGTTCTGACAGTCCATTGGGTAGTTTTGCGTGTCAGCTTCTTAAAGAGTTTATTGTAATCCTTCTCCTACTGCTTAGATGAACAGATCTGGCACAAACTGCCACATGTCACCTTGCAAAAATAATGTAATGAGCTGATCAAAGAATTTTATATTTTACGTTCTTTTTAGATTTTTGAAACATGGAAGTTGCAATTGAAATGAGAAGAAAGATTGACTAGGCACATGACCTATAAGCCGACTCTGCGCGTCACCATTTTATTAACTCTACATTCTCACAGTCAAGCTCATAATGTTAATTAGCATATCTTTTCTCAAATGATTTTTTTTGATGATATGGTGCAGTCAGTGTTAGCGAAGTAGAAGCGTTATATGAACTGTTCAAAAAGATTAGCAGTGCTGTTATTGACGACGGGCTGATTAACAAGGTGATTGTGCTATCTCTTAGTACTTGGGTCTTTTGTCATCACAACTATTGGGCTATATACAATTTCTATTCATCGACATAAAGCATTAGAACTTTCTATTTTCCTTGCACATTTATTCGTGTTAATTGACAAGTCACTGGGTTTTTATTTGATTTCCATGCCTCTGTATATATTTATTTCCAGGAAGAGTTCCAGCTTGCACTGTTCAAGACAAACAAAAAAGAGAGTCTGTTCGCTGACAGGGTTAGTTTTTGTGGCCATATATTGCAAGTTGTTTTCTGTAGTCATTGTCTATGGAATTTGTGTAAAATGAAGTTACATTAAACCCTAATCCGCATAAGCTGAGATTGTGTTTGAGTTTGTTACTCCAGCATTTCTCCCATGTTGATGTGCATCATTTGACTCTCTCTCTCTCTCTCTCTCTCTCTCTCTCTCTCTCTCTCTCTCTCTCTCTCTCTCTATATATATATATATATATATATATATATATATATATGTGTGTGTGTGTGTGTATGTGTGTGTGAATATATATTTTTATATATTCTCTTCATCGTGTTATTGTTAGTTTATTCATTGCCATCAAGTCCTTGTTGTTGTTGAAGTTATTGTCAGTCTAATACTTCCAATTGTTGATTGTTAAGGTATTTGACTTATTTGATACAAAGCACAATGGGATTCTAGACTTTGAAGAGTTTGCGCGTGCTCTTTCAGTCTTTCATCCAAATGCTCCTATTGAGGACAAGATTGACTGTAAGTATACTCTTGTGAAGCTCTGCATTCGATTTCAGTTTTTCCCTCCGAACTCTGCTCAACGGTATCTACAATAATGTTTAGGCATGAGATATAAAATTCAAAGGGTGAAGTGTAGCACTTGCGTATTCTGTATTTCCATTTTTCTCCCATTTCGGACATGTTCATTATGAATTACCTAAAAGCTTGGCAGTTGTATCGTAAGAGATTATCAGTTAAAGTCATTAGAGCCGAATTAGTTGTGAATTGGAGTTTAGACATAGTCCAGATAAAGTAGGAGTGGGATAAAGAAAGCGGTCTTACAGAAGCGTCTTTAGGAGGTGTTCAAAAGACGACATTTAACCCCAAAGGGAATAGACGGAGATAGAAGCAAGACTGAGCATTCCAGAGGGGATAGAAGACTACGAGACTTCAAACTACTGTTTAATCTTACGTATTGCACCTTTTCCTTTCTTTTTGCAGTTTCATTCCAACTATATGATCTCAAGCGGCAAGGATTCATTGAGAGACAGGAGGTATCTTTTGGAGTGTTTTCAATGGATTCCACTTCCACAATAGCGATAATTTCCAGTCTTGTTAGATGATGATGTCGGAGACTAGTATTTTGTGCTGCTCCCTGATATTAATTCTTTCGCTTCTTGATGTTTACGTATATGCATATGTACAGCCACACCCAAAAATATGTAAATAATGTGTATGTGTGTAAACAAAGTATAATGTAAAAAATATAACACCTCTCGTAACTCGCGGGTTTCTGGTAATTATGATTTGTGAAGTTTAAATGTAAGATCTCTTAGTTAATCAATAACTCATTTCAATGCTACGCTGATGATCCTGAGCTCTCAATGGTCATTGTAGGTAAAGCAGATGGTGGTGGCAACACTAGCTGAATCTGGGATGAATCTTTCAGATGATATCATAGAGAGTATCATCGACAAGGTCAGTCCTACTGTAAATTATGTTACTTCCGTTATTCTGTTGCAATATACTTCTCCTTTAGTTTCAAAGGAGTGTAGAGGTGTTGGTTCCAATATAAGCTGAGTTAATGACTGCCAAAAATACTTAATATTAAGTTAGAGGAAATGGAAGCTAAGACGATAGGGAGCCAAAAGATATCTGGTATTAAACTCAAGACGCAGAAGCCTTTGATAGGTTATAGTTTACCTGGCTGTCAGTATAGCTAGAAAGTTCATCATTAAACCAAAAAGAAACGACGTGTTTTATTATGTAAGACTGAAGATGAGCAATGTACAAGCATGTTGTGGTAATGATTTCAAAACTGTTATAGAAGGTTTAAGCTAATCAAAGTTGATTGATGAGACTGCAAATAATTTGAGCAGTTCTTAAAAAATTAAACAGGTAAAGAGTCAAGAACATTTACTTGCACATTAGCTTCACAATGGGTCTCTCCCAAAATCAATGCTCAAAGCTGAAATACCATTATCTTCTCTTAATCACTTTTGGTTCATTTTCTGCAATAACATTGCCCTTTGCCTTCTTTAATAAATGGTTCTTAAACTGGTATAGCAAGTCTGTACTTTAAGCACCACATATACTTTGTCCAGACTACTTAGCACTTGAGTGATTTTTGGACAATAATTTTAATATTATACAACCACTTGATTTCAGACATTTGAGGAAGCAGATACCAAACATGACGGCAAGATTGACCAAGAAGAGTGGAGGAACCTTGTTATGCGACATCCATCTTTATTAAAGAATATGACCCTCCAATATCTCAAGTAAGTTCACTAAACTTTTTGTATCAGGATCTTTTGGTGGCATGAAGGCTCGGGTGGTGAATAAGATGATCATTTACTCTATGCTATTTTGTATACCGGTTGTTGTTTGGTCACTGTGTGAATCCCTTACTTACACTTCAAACAAATATTGACTCAACCGTGACGCCTCACCCCCCCACCCCCTCCTTCTACCACCCATATACCTACATGTGTACCGCAGGCACACATAAATAAGGTTACAAAATATGTGCAACAGTTACTTCTTCCTGTTATTTTCTTGCATATCTCTGGCTTCTAAGCGTAGCTGTAAAAATATAAAAAATTTAAAATATGAGATATCAAGTTTATTCTGCGTTTCACCAAGCTGCAATTTCATGGAAGTGAACCTGAAATATGACATCTATTCTATGCTTCACTGTCAATTATCTTAAGCTTTGAACATAGCGTCGGAGGTTGCTGAGCTTTTATGAATATTTGCTGGACAGGGACATTACCACCACTTTTCCCAGCTTTGTATTTCATTCTCAAGTTGATGATGCCTAAGTCCCATATGGCCCGATGTCAGAAGTACTAAGGTAGTATCAGCTTTTCGAATCTGGATAAGTGGTCGATGTTGTGCGTAAAGGGCTACAATAGATCCCTCTCTTGCCTAATTGGGCGCTGAGGTGAAAATGTTGAATTATTTTTTCCTTTACAATAGTGACACCATTTGCAGGACTGCATTTTCATGTCGTGACAAAAACATTTAATTTATAGAAATCCAGTTTGAACTTCAAATATATGCTTTATACTCGAGCTAGGGTGGTTGCTGGAAAATGTAAGAGACTGTCTTTGACGGTATGCATCTGTCACACCACAATTCAGTTTTTCTTGTCGATTCTAAAGTTTTCACAAATAGCATGAATACATTTTGGGGGGGGGGGGGGGGGGGGGGGGAAATACAGAATAGAAACCGAACTTTACTGAACTTAACAAGGCGATAGTTTTATTTTTCCAACACAAGAACAATGAGCCAGTTGATCAAAGCACGAACACTCGCATAGAGAAATTCTTACTGATATCTCGACTGATGAGTCTTTAGCTTGATAAACACGAACAAATGAATACGAGAATCACAATCTTTTGTTATGACTACAAAAATATATGGAAAGATCATATCTGCAAAAACTAACTACATAATAATCTACAAAGATAAGGAAAATAGAAAACTGGAAATGAAAAACTTGCGTGAGAATTGGATTGATATACCTGTCTGACTCCCTTCATGCCAAGTAAGAATTCACCAATATAAAATTTGACAAACTTCTCAGTTGGCATTCAGGGAGCCAGGCAGATGTAACTCTACCAATTTTGACAACAAATGATATACCTGTTTTTTTTGAACAGATCAATAGATCGTGGCTGCGCCATATGTTGTTGAGTTGTGATGAACAAGGACGAAGTAATGAAACTTATGTTTTCTAGTTTGGAGAAGGCACTTACTTATATAGCTCTATGTGTTGTATGTATATTCTTGTCCCGTTTTCCTTTTCTTTTTGTTTCTTAATTTCTATTAAATGTTAATTAGTGAAGAAGAAACGATGAATTCAAAGACAACACAAGCTACACAATATTGAAAAGGTGAACGCTGATGAAGACGGCATGGAATAATTAAAATGCAGTCTTTTGTGACGTGTAGTCCCAATAGATGAAAACAAAGCTGCCTATGTTGTGCAGGTAGGAACTTTTCCCATATGAATAAAATTGTGTGAATGACGATACTTACATCAATTATGCCGTCTTTATGACTGACAAAAAAAATTATGGGGTCCAGAATTTGTTTATATGATACTAACAGAAAGGTTGGGGATTAACCAATAGCACTATAGTCTATATACTACTACTTAACATGAGAACACATTTGTGGAATTTGGTGGCTTTTGGGTGAATTATGAGAAAGAAAGTGTAAAAACATATGTAGAACATATTGGTAAGTTTGATTTATGTCAGAGTTTTGCTAAAATTTGACTTATATCTCTTACTATTTACACAGTAAAAAAACATATCCTTGAAAGTTTAAAAAATACAGTTTAACTACAGGGGGCATCTACAAAGTTTCAAAATCATTGCATGCATATAGACTTTTTTATTGTATTAGTCTCCATCCACGTTGCATAAACAATATTAAGCTGGAATCAAATTTTGAAAAGGTGATAGTTATAGGACATCCGATCGCAGATAGAAAACATTTTTTTTTTGGTAATTAAAAACTTTACACGTCCATATAAATAATCTTAATTTTGTTTATCTGTAGTACTAAAAATTAGTTCGTGATCTGGTTAAGTATTAGTAAATAGTGAGCCAACTTCCAACTTAGGGAGCTTGGCTAAGGAAAATGTAGCACTCAAGTCAAATGTGTAAAGTAAATTGTCAAATAAATGCGGTTCCCCGCCGTAATTACCTCCGATTATTGATGAGCTTTATTTATATTACAGTTGATAATGTGCGATAATTAACTATAGACATAAGGAAAATAAATGACATAAATTTAACACATGGGAAGCAATCATATATTAGTAGTACGCTATCTCCGTATATCACGCAATTGCGTGCGCATGTGAATGCCCGAATACAATTCTACAATTAGTAAAACAAAAAATATAAAATTAATAGTAAAAAAATATTTATTTTTAAAAAATTATATTCATGCTAAAAAGGCTTTAAGGCCATGTTTGCATTCAGCACTTTAAGAAAAAAAAAAGCTATAGAGTATAGAAGGCGCAAGTTATTAGTTCACTAATTCGTAATTATTTCTTTATACAAATTAATTTCCGAGAAATTACCACTAAAATAATAGGATAACAGTAGCAATGACTTATTGTTTAAAAAATTGCGTTATATAAATACAGCACACACACACAATTGATATGAAATAATAAAGTGATTACAACGAGAAAGAAGTAATTAATTATCTTTCTTTCGTTTTGTTTTAGTTAACATTTTCGATTTTAGTGTAAGTGGGTTTTCAAAATAACATTTTTAAATGATAATTCATTTTCCCAGAAAATGATTCCCAAGAAAAACATTCATTGCTAAAATCAACTTTTCCCTTTTAACAACAGAAGAACACCCACACACACACAGAGTAGTAGCATCCCACAACTGATCCACATCGCAAAAAAGAAAAATTAATTATTTTTCTTTCCCATTCCATCAACATTTGATCTTTGGATTTTTCATTTCGCATTCGCTATTTTAAGATTCATCCTTTACCGCATTTCATCATACACATTGTGGGCATCCTTTCACCAAAATGTGATTATTTCTTTTTTAATTTAAAATCGAGGCTTTTAATAACCCAAATTCAATAATTTTATTGGGTTTTATTTTTTGTTAAATTTGAGCCCGAAAATCCAATCAAAATTTAGTCTTTTAATGGTCCACCCCTTTTTTCCTTTGTGGGTGTGTTTGTATTGATTGATGTGTTTTTAACTTGGAATTTGAAATCTGAAATCTTGAATTTTGGTAGTTGAGTAATACAAAAGAGTGTCGCAAAAGTTTAAAAAATGAAGATGAAGCTGAGAAAATTAGTTCTTTTGTTGCTGATGGTGACAGTACTTGCCCCTGTTGTCACTGATACTGTTGGATTCTTCAACAATTCCAGTAATACTCTTTATCTTTTAATTTTGCTTTTGTTCAATAAACAAGCACTTTGTAATTCTTAGTATTTAATATTCTTACTTACATTCTTACTTGATTTGTGTTCATCATGTGCTCTAACAGCTGACAATGTAAACATGAAAGATGTTTCAACCTCTGTAAGTATTTTTTTCAATGTACTATCTCACTTATATTTTTTTTTCAAATTCCAGTTCATCGTTCCTTATTGCGAGTGTGTTTTGTTACTGATAGGAATCATCTGTGAAGGTTAAATCGGGTGGAGCTGATCTGGAAAACTCTAATTCCAAGTACTCTGATGCTTTGACCGGAGAGAACGTGCGCATTAGTAGACAACTAACTGAAGGTTCTCATTTACTTCATTTTGTTTTTCCTTTGTATACTGAATTCGGTATCTGGTTGTGATTCATTTAACTTGTTAATAACAGAATTGGCAGAAGATGGAAGTACGGATTCATCGATTGGGAGCAGTAGAGGCAGCGGCGACAAGGTGTCATTAGATGAGAATCTGATAAGACAGGTGACTCGTGCTGAGAGGGGCGATGACAATTCGAGTAAACCGGAATCAGTTCAGAATATAGGAAATGGGGGTGGGCAGGACGAGGTTAAGAAAGAAAGTAACTCGGACCATTCTTTGGGCACAACAGAAGACAAGTCAGATAACATTGTAAGATTTTTGTGTGGAATATTTATCATTATACTTCAATTAAACCTGCTTCAGTCATCTTACAGTTCTCAGCGAAGAAATTTCCTGAAATTATGTTTTGGTTAAAAAAAAAATAAACTAGTAATAATGCTGAAACTCTGGTTTTGAGGACTAAGAATAGTTTGTCTTTGTATTTTAAGGAAAAAAGTCCTTAAAGTTGTGTTAATGTTGTTTGTTCTGTTGATTGTATATTGTATGTTGTTCCATATGGCCCTTACAAGTTGGTGGATTCCAGGACACACATTTCTCCCGAACATCTATTGTTGTTGATGCAGTCAATAGTTAAATGCATTACCTTCATTCTCTTTATAATTTCATATTGATGTTCAGTACGGTCCCTAAAATCTCCGATACATTTTTTGTCTGACCTGATGTTTCTTATAGGAAAGAGAACATCTAAGACACTCTTCCAGCACCTCTGGCAAAGATGCCTCAACAGAAAAATTAAAGGCTAAAACTCAGAAGCATAATGAACAAATGGTATTAGCTGATGCTCGTGTTCGCCACCTTAAGGACCAACTAATCCGGGCAAGGGTTTATCTTTCTCTTCCAGCAACTCAAAGAAATCACCAGTTTCTACGGGAGTTGAGATTACGTATGAAAGAAGTTCAGCGGGCACTTGGGGATGCCAACAATGATTCTCAGCTGCCAAAAAAGTCAGTTTGTTTTTTCTTTCTTCTGGACCTATTTCATATTTAATGGTAACATGAACTTGATGTGATAAATATGACTTTTGGTATCCATTTTCTTTCTCTTGTTGGTCCATGATATGGTTCGAGCATGTCAATTGTCAAGTACTTATTCTTGTTTCCGAGAATTTCATTTAGTTTTATTCTTCTTCACTAATTTGATTTGTTTTGCATGTAATTGCAGTGCTCATGCGAGGTTGAAAGCAATGGAGCAAACACTATCGAAAGGCAAACAAATACAGGATGATTGTGCTACTGTGGTAAAGAAACTTCGTGCAATGCTTCACTCAGCTGAGGATCAGCTCCGAGTCCATAAGAAACAAGCCTTGTTTTTGTCACACTTAGCCGCCAAGACAGTGCCTAAAGGGCTTCACTGTCTTCCTTTGCGCCTTTCAACAGACTACTTCATGTTAAACTCATCTCAACGCCATTTCTTGAACAAGAAAAAGTTAGATGATCCGAAGTTATACCACTATGCTCTATTTTCGGATAACATATTGGCAGCAGCTGTTGTTGTAAACTCAACAATAACTCATGCTAAGGTGGCATATGATTAATTCCTACATCTTAGTAAAAACTAAAATCACGTTATTTTCCTTGTGATAAAATAAAAATATAAAAACATATTCCAGTCTGAAACTGCAAATGCTGATTTGAAACTTTTTGTGTTAGGATCCTTCGAAGCATGTATTCCACATTGTCACCGATAGGATAAACTATGCTGCAATGAGAATGTGGTTCTTGGCTAATCCACCTGGAAAAGCCACGATACAAGTTCAGAATGTTGAGGAGTTCACATGGTTAAATTCAAGTTACAGTCCAGTTCTTAGGCAGTTGGGTTCATCCTCCATGATTGAATATTATTTCAAGGGCCGAGAGGCCGAATCCGACTCCAACGTGAAATTTAGAAATCCCAAATATCTCTCTATCATGAATCATCTCCGTTTTTACCTACCAGAAATCTTCCCTAATCTGGAAAAAGTTTTGTTCTTGGATGATGATATTGTGGTCCAAAAAGATCTCACTGGGCTCTGGTCTATTGATATGAAAGGGAAAGTCATTGGAGTGGTTGAAACGTGTGGAAAAGTTTTTCACCGGTTTGACCGTTACCTCAACTTTTCAAATCCCCTTATTTCAAAACATTTTGATCCTCGGGCCTGTGGTTGGGCTTTTGGAATGAATATCTTCGATTTGAAGGAGTGGAGGAAGCAAAAAGTTACAGAGGTGTATCACAAATGGCAGAACCTGGTAAGATCCATTTACATTTTGCAAGCAAGATTTAGTGTTAATACTTTATTGATACAAACTAAGAAACTAAGAATGAATTTCGAGATACTAATGCGGTTGCATGTAACTTGCAGTGAGCAGGGTAAGTTTGAATCATTCTAATATTTCCTTATCCTGACAATTTACCAGTAAATTGAACTTTAATTTGACGATATGGTAGATTAGTTTTAACCCTGTTCCCATTGATCTCACATGCTTGTTATGGTCTTTATTCTGTGTTGGGTATTAGCATAAATGATCATTGATGACTTGCGATTATACTCCCAGGTCTTGTCAATATTCATCTACAATCACAAGTTCGAATATCACTAAACACCCTTATCATTTGAATGATTGTTGGTTGGGCTAAAACTGATGATACTTCCTTTTGGACCTTGATGCTCGTTTTAGCAGATTGAAATCGATGAAAGTAGATAAATATTACGTGAAATATATTACCTCGTGTTTTGGTGTCTTAAAGAATCTTTCTTTATTTGTTTATCTTCCCAATTTTCAAATTAGTATACCGGATGTTAAAGACCCCGCTTTACGATTGAATTAGTTATTCTGTTTGTAAAATTTGAAGGGGTGTTATTTTAATTTGACCAGATTGGAGGTTATGTCTCACCCCCCATATTGATATTGTATTTACTTTCTCAAACTGAAGTGAAAACTCTTATCTTTTATGCTCAGAATCAAGACAGACTACTTTGGAAACTGGGAACTCTACCACCGGGTTTGATCACCTTTTGGCGTCGAACTTATACTCTCGACAAATCTTGGCATGTTCTGGGACTTGGTTATAATCCAAATGTACCACATAAGGATATCGAACGAGCAGCAGTTATTCACTACAATGGCAACTTGAAACCATGGCTTGAGATTGGGATTCCAAAGTTTCATGATTATTGGGCCAAATACTTAGATGGTGATCAGGCTTATTTGCGGGAATGCAACGTCTCTCCATGAGTATCGACATGCCACGTTCAGTTTCTCCTTTAGAAACGTTCTTTCAGATTCTCCAGCCATTTATATTGTAGGTTCTTACGCTCTACCAATGATGTTTTAAAAAAAAAAAAAAAACAAAAAAAAAAGTGAAAGCATAGGCTATTTAGGTGTACATCTTTCCTTAGTACAGTACCATCTGCCCTAATGCTTTTTGTACTTGCAAATGGTTCTTACAGTTTTGTCCTCTCCAAATATATGTTCTTTTTTGCCCCAGTTGATCTTTTAAACATCTTTCATATATTTTTATTTTTATTTGTAAATCGCAATAGTTCTATATCTAGGGGAACTTAGATGGAGTTAAAACATATTTTGGAGATATTATAGTTAATTTACAAGAGAATCAGCATAATTATTTCTTTAAATGTTTGGAAACACGATAGAAAGGTACAATCATTGTTGCTTTGCATACTTTATCCGAAGCCACCAAATCTTTTCGACTTTTGTTATCCTTGTTCCGCCACTGCATTGGGATTAGGCGAAATTATTAGGTGCGCTTGTTGAACAATGAGGCGGTACATCGAGTTGCTTTATTTCATTTTATATAAGAGTAGTATTGTTTCGAAAACTACCAAATGCAAACTTATATCAATTTTTTTCTGAAAGATATTATAACGTTTCTATTTCAATTCTATTTTGTAGAATGAAAACATAAAGATATTTTGAAGTCTGTTGCAACTTGCAACAACCTCCCATATATTGCATACAAAGTACAAACCATGTACAAACACACACCAATAATGACCGAGAGCATTCACGTGAAATTTGAGATTTCAAGATAAAAGCTATCTTCAATACAATTCTTCTTACCTCACAAACACACAAAACTAACAGAAACGGTACAACAATAATGGCGGTTATTGGATCTACTACTCACCTCTACTTCCTCATCATCACCTGCTCAACACTCTTCCTTCCTTCCACCACCGCCACAACCACCACCAACGAATTAGCAACCAAAATCTGCAAAAAGACCACAAACTACACATTCTGCCACGACGTCATCTATTCTGATCCCCGAGCTTCAACCGCCGACAGGTACGTGCTCTCATACATCGCCTTTGGTCAGGCCTACTTAAATGCCACCGATACGGAACAGTACATCAACGCAACGTTGAAATCCATGGAATCAGGCCACGGTGGAAAATCAAAATCCGGAACTGCAGCAGTACTATATGCTGGCATGAAGAAATGCCGGCGATATTACAAGGAGGCGGTTCGCGCACTGGTTGAAACGTTAGGCAATTTGGATTCGGAAACTTTTTACGGATTGGATAAACTTGCAATAGATGTTGGTGGTTGTGCACGCGGTTGCGAAGCAAGTTTTCGCGGTCACTCGCCAATGTCTAACAGAAACGATAATTTGGTTAAGCTTTCCGAAATTTGCCTCCTTGTGTCGAAGCTTTACTCGTATGCGTGATTTATGCAGTGATTTTCTCAGTAGTCATCAATCAACAATATTACACTTTGTGTATTTATTTTTGCGGGTGTGTAATTTGTACAAGTTGTATTTTGGATGTTAATTCATGTGCCTTTTATTCGTTAGAAGTTATTTTCGCTTTTTTAGTAAATGCAAGTGTCGTGCATTTTGCCATCGCAAGATACTTTAAAGAACAAATCAACAAACATTAACAATATTTTGTGGAAGTTGTGCCGCATATGTTAATAACAAATTGCTAGACTTGAATTAAATCCCTACCTATAAAATATTTTTTGTGAAGGAGGTTTCCGTTATGGGACCCGTTCTTACCTTTCTCATGTCTTTGTTCATGTAAGAAAAAAAATAATAAAAATAATAATAATAGAAAAAACATGCACGATGTATAAGAATTTTATATTTAATTTTTTGCAAGTAACTGTTATTCATGATAATAATCATAGACAGAGAAATCGTTATACAGCAGCGTCCCATTTGCATAATGAAGCATGTAATAACAAACATTACAAAAATAACTGGGATTCGAGGATGCCCATTTGTCATCCACAGTCACCTTTTGTGCTTTATAAATTTTGCAAACGGAACATTTCCTGTAACGCAACTTTGGTTGATATGTGATCAACGGGTAAGCTGCTCGGTTTTGTACATCCTCTGGATGAATCAACCTCATATCACGGAGCACTATGACGTGTTTGCAATCCCCCTAGTAAAACAAAAACAATAACAAGTTACCACATCTGTACTACTCACTAGTAAAATTCTGCTCTCTACTTATGCAAAATTGAGCCATAGACATCTAACTGGAATGGGAAGTTGTGGAGAATATTTAAGGAAGTAATCAATAGACATCAACGTCGATCCAGTTTTGAACAAGAGATGTGAAACAGAAGAGTCTGCAAGAGACGTGAACTTCCAAAGGATTAAAGAATGAAATGTCGACATTATTGGCAACAATACTACTTCAGGTTTGTTCATATAACTGGAGGAAATACTCTTCTGTATTCAGTCGTACTTGTAACTTTACGATGATTAGGACTTCACACTTAAAGGGTTTCATGGTATAGTTGGAAAGACACCCATTTCGGGCTTTTATCAGTTTGCAGTCAAGGCAGATTCAAAAGGTCCTAGACTCCTCGTATTGCCAAAAGGGAGCTTATGGGTGCGATGCAGCAAGTTGTCCATCAGATTTTGCATCTTTTCACTAAGGCATTATTAGCAACATGTCTACCATTTATATTACAGAACCATGGTCTCAATTAGTGTCAACCCAATGTCAGATCCCCCCCCCCCCCACAAAAAAAATAAAAAGATACTGCCGTCAGCCACAAATATAGAAGACCACTGGATCAGTTTATCAATAGCGACTCAGGTTATTATTGCAGTGTAATCTGATATTTATTAACAAGAGAACAGGCAACAAAACCTCAAGGGCAACAAAGATTAACAGGAAAACTGTCATCATCATTATCTGATTATACTTAAAGCGAGAAATCAAACAACAATGAGAAACCCAACAGTAAAAACAGAACGAAAAATATATATATATATATATATATATATATGTGTGTATGTACCTGGTGACAGTAGAGATATCCAGCACCAAGCCGAAATCTAATGTCACAGAACCTTATACTCTGCATGTTAACAGCTCTAAACCTCGGCAATGGCTGCTGTTTTCCGTCACTGCCCAAAAGTGCTCTTTGCTTCTGTTGTAATTCACCAGCGACAACCCATTCCCATTTTTCAGAGGCGTCCTTCTTTGAGTTTTCAAGCCAATCAAGTATGGGCTCACTGTAGTCGATTGCAGAGGGTTCTCTCAAATCATTGCAAAATACTTCCTGCAAAGTGTTTCAATTAAAATTAGTTACATTTAACAATAACCCTGGAGAGAGGCAAACCATATGTTTTAGGGATGCGGAAAGCATACTTCAATCAAGAAGTATCCAGAAGGATCATACTGCCCGGCTGTCTTCATCATCTCATCTGTCAAACAATATATCTTGTCTTTTACTTCTGTCAAAAATTGCCGCCCCAGGACCAGGAATTCTTGTGTCTACAATATTTTTAAACAATAAATCAGCGACACTTTGGATGAACTAGATGAACAGGAGAAACAAGGTAAAGTTATCAAACAGAACGCACTTGATACGTACAATTACTTGGTTTACAATCTAAATTTCTTGTGGTTTTTATAAGAACAAAAGAAAATATTGCATTCCCTTGGGAAATAAATGAGACCAGAATGCAAAACGTGGTGCATAGTTAGAAATTTGACATAGATATGTAAATCATCGGGACCAGAAATGGTAAGCCTTCCAAGTTCCACACTTAAAAGTAATGATATTCTTACGTTTGTCAACCGCAACCCTATATGTGTCATTCACGTATAACTGGGTTCAGAGCGCATAGCAAAATATGACAAATCAAGTAGGAACTTTGTGATGGTTTGCCAGTAGTTAGAATGGAAACACCAATCTAAATATGATTTCTTCTGCCTCGCATCTATAAAGATGGAGACCTTTATGTTATCGGATCCCGGAGGTGGTTACTTAAGCAACCCTATGATAACAAAAGCAAAGTGAGGGGTGAGGATGACTCCCATGTGGCTGCATAATATATTCATCATTTACATGTCTGGTCTTAAAATTTTGCAGTTATCCTCCTTCAGACCCTCACCCCACTCCACCTCCCCAGATGGTATAATAGATGAAGTTAATTCAGCTTCAGTATTCCAAAAAAAATAGTAAGACTGCAGACCCACATGAAAATGATCAAAGGACTTAAGCCATGTTATAAGTTCATATCTGGTATGTTATGCTCAAAATATCTTAGTAAAAATAACTCGCAACAACACCACATTAAAGGCGTAAAGTTTTGCATAGGCAACCAAAGACAACATACAGATACTATTAAGAAATCGACTTGGTCTGTTGAGATGTCAATAAGTGAAAAAGTAGTTTACCTTCAACCACTTCTTTTTATTATGGTAGACCTCAAAACACAGGATAGTCTCTGGAAAATTGACAGGTATGTTATCACAAGTATATGAGGATCTCACCTGCATGTAATCCACAGCCAACAAAAAAATTAACCGGGTAATGTTGTTTACATGATGGAAAAAATTGCAGTAGGTGGACATATACCATTTACATTCCAACGGTTTTCAATACATAAGGACAAGTAAATGAGGCTATAAAGGGGATGGAAGCATGTCTTAGCCCTATAATGTGGATAACAAACCCACCCACCCACCCCCAACCCCCACCCCCAACCCCCCACACACACACAAAGCACTGCTTAAATACACAGTACCAAGCATAGGGAGGGGACAGTCAAAGCATACCAGCTGCCAATCAAAGTATCTTAAACCATCTAGATCATACTTTCAACTTGGTCCCAACACGTACAAATTATTTCCAAACATGCTGAATCTCAAGTTCAGAATCAATTGTACTGATAAAAAACAGCTTTCTAAGTTCACCCTTTCCAAACCAAAGTACTAACAAGGAGCCTTTTCCTTTTGTTTGTCACAAGTAAGTTTAATAGTAAGGCTTGACTAAAAATTTTCCTAGTTCTTTTTTTTTTTTTTCAAATGCAATATTGGACCAAATATCGACTCAGAAACTTCTATCATTCCTGTCAGCCCAGCTAATTTTCTAATGTCATGGACTCAATGTTAAGGCTTCTCGTGAAGATTGAGTCATAAGCTAATTTCCAGAAATTCCTCTTTGACTTCATATGACACATCATATGCAAATGCTTAAGTAATAAAAATTGCAGGCGGAGAGTACAGTTCTGCTGATGTATATTACAGTGGTGCATAACAAATCTAATATATTATGTTTCTACAACCATAAATGTAGTATTATCGGTAAGCAGCAAGCATCACCAGTAAATGTTTTGCTTCAGGAAAAGCATAGGCATCTAAGATACAAATTTCATTTTCTTTCATATGTTTTTTGTTTCTTCGTGCAGTTTGCTGCACATTTTGAGAGCCTCAACATCATTTTGACATTCTGATCATCAAATGCTGAATTTTACTGAAAAGTATTGGAAAGTTTACAAAGACAGAGAGAGATAAGTTGAGGGAGAATTCATCATTAGCACATAACTTTGCAGATATGTACAGTAAAATGGTTCTAGATGCATGTTGGTATAATGAGAAAATGGACAGAAGAAACAAAAAAAGTTTTCTCATTGCAGCTAACCTTTGTTGCACCACTCGCCGATTTAAGAGATGCTACCTTGTCATCTTTAGCTCCAAGTTCATGATTCCTGGAGCTACCACTGCACGAGTATGAAAGAAAATATCAGAAGATGAAAGCCAAACGGATATAACATTTGACATGGCATGCACTTGTAAAGTCTTAAAAATGCTTACTTAAATGAGTGAAGTCTCACAGATGCCTTGTCTTCTTCTTGCTTTTGTTTAATTTTAGCTAGTTGTTCCACCTTTTCCATATAGCTTTCCTGGGAAAAGAAAGGCCAGAATGTCAGAAATAAAATACAAAACAGAATATTAATAGCCAAATCATCAGGCATACATCTATGGAGTTATTCTGTCTACTGTTGTACTTCCTACTCTTCCGCTTCCGTGAAGAACTCCTCTTTGGTTTTTTTGCCTCACGAACTTTGAGAGGCAATATATTCAGGGATCCACTTGGTACCATTGCCTGCATGTCTCCTTCTAAATCTTGCGAACAAGCTCGATCAGGGCCAGATACATCATTATCATCTATTTTCCTGAAAATTCCATATCAAAAACTATATGCATCTGAAATTCCAACACTTGATCGCATGCATACCAGCAAGGCTAGTATCGAGCTATGAAAATATTAAAGAAATAACGTAAACAGCGTCCGAAAAATCCATTCCAGAAAAACATAACACCATAAATGTGCATACCACAAATAACCTCCCACCGCCCTTCCAAAGCACCACAAACATTTCTCCCTCTTTGCTTCACGGTTTGACAAAACCTCAATCAAACTAATATTAATGAAACGTATGATGAGCCTGAGTATTATAAAGTATTTGAAAGTCCTCAAAAATTTAGTGAAAAGCTCTGAGATTCCTAATTTCATGGGCTTGATATGGACCACAACTTGAATGTCACCTTGAAATGCTTCCAAATTGATGATCTTATAACTCCAATCCGACCACTAAATTACTACATTGCAATATAGAACAGGGTGAGGTGTTTACTTAAAAGACTAACGAACAGGCAACAATACCATTATATCAAGGGATTTCTACCTGCAGGACCTAGTACTCTCCAAAGGCCGCCCCACCTCAAAAAAAAAAAGATATTCTTATCTTCTGTTCCAACAGAAGAAAACTGGAACATCTAAGCATCCATTCTTCTTTTTATCATACACGTGTCTTAACATGGGATCCTAAACTAATCAGATCCCAATCAGGCTCCACATCAAACTCTTATTTGCCGTTTAAAGGCATATCTACCAGTAGTGATAAGAACCTAATACTCCAACCTTGGGGCTTGTGAGCAAGAAACAACATCGTACAATAAAAACATTCACAACTATTACACAATAAAATATAGCAATAGACTCCCTCTCTCAGAGAAAAAAAAACAGAAAAAAGTGTTGCCCATCTCTATGATACGATAACTTTGTCATCAATAACCCTGATCCTAATATAGCACATTTAGAAAAAATTGAAACAAAACATACTTATCAGTATACTTCAGGAAAAGCAGAAATGTGAAAAAGGAGGCAACCTAGATGAGGGAGGAAAAGGGAGGAATGCATCTCTAGTATTTGCATTTTGCTTTAGTAGAGACCAAAACAAATGAGTATCTGTAATAAGAAAAGTCATGTCCTGTTGAAAAAATAACCATATATTTACTCACATAGAATGACAAAACTCTTAAAAGAATAAGGATCACAAACTAGAATAAAACTTAAACTGCAAAGAAAACTAGAACTGACCTTTGACTCAAATGCTCCTCTGTAGCTTGTGGAGCATCTACATTCAAGTCACCACCCTGTTTTGCCAAATAATTTACATTTTCAGATAGCATCAGGCAAGTCAGGCACGAAGACACTTCAACTGAATAAAGAGTGGTTACCTTGAAAGCTTCTTCAAATGCTCTCTCTACTAATTCATCTTCAGTGATTATTCTGAGCTCGTCTACCCTGTCGAACTCAAAAATCCAAGTCATTAGAGGCATAACAGTACATTGGATAGTAAAAGTACACCATAATATGTAACCTGGATCATATTTTGTCGCATACAATTCTAAATCGGTGAACTTGTCCAAAAAAAATATAGCAGTTCCAGACATTTTTTTACTTCTTCCACATATAAGCAGCAAAATATTGGCTAAAATAACCCAAAGTTGAATACATGTCAAACAAAAGATACTTTTAATATGATATACACTCAAATTGTAGAGATAAAGAAATTAATAAAGGAAACCAGGGAATCCAGCACTATTTCAGTGTGCTTGAAATTACTTCATATATAACTAATGAGAGAAAAGCAATCATCATAACAGAAAACTAGAATCTAAATAAGTTGCCCAATCTTCACCAGAGATTGAGCAAGCCTTATGTGTAAGTCAGTGATGTTGAATGCTAAGGTTAACCAACTCAATGTAAGCAGATGAATATAACACCACAGTTTCTATCGTAGCTTTTCCCCACATCTTCTATATTATATATAACTCAATCGTAACGCATAAATTGTAATGGAATCATCAAACCTATATCGACCGTATCTTGTATCATTCATTTTATTAATGTGTCTCCAAGACGACCACTTCAAAACATAACAAGCACCACAAATTTCAGCCATGTAGCACAATGCTCAAGACGAGAAGGTGCCAGACAAAAATCAGTTCTGCACGAGCACGAAAAAAACAAATCGAGACACGATTGACACAAAAACAAATTCGGCAAAGAAAAGATAGCGCTTACCGAATCTCGTCATCCAACACATCCGACAAGTCTCCAGACAGCTCTTCCTTCAAGCTCTAAACAACAGCAAAAGTTACAAACAGCACCACTACGGATACTTTCACCTCACACTAATACATACAAAGAAAAATAAACACAACAACGAAACGAATACGAAATAGCACCTGAAGCTCCTCATATACAGAATTCTCAAAGTCCGGGACCCTCGTGAGTGGACCAACCATATTCGGTACGTACAGAGGACCTCCTCGTGGAATCGAAACGCAGAGGTCATCTCCACCACCCGACATCATCTAACAAGCAAAAATCAACGAATAAGTTACGCATTGTGTAAAATTATGGTGAATTTCGAATTTTCGATACAAGCTATTCATTGACATAGTTTATGATTCCATAGCCCAAATTCCGCAGCTGTTACATCACAATTTCATACACATGGCAGAATACACAAACAAATTAAATGAATTAGGGATGAGTTTATACCTAATGATAAGGCGTACGAGCGTCGACCGGAAGTAATTAGGGCTTTTAGAGCTCAGCCTGAGACCACGGCGAAGAGAGAGAGAGAGAGAGAGAGAGAGAGAGAGAGGCGGGAGTGTTAGCTTAGTCGAGAAGCAAACAGGGAAAGGTTTATTTCCCCTCTTTAAAATGTTTTTGAATATTTTTTCAAATCAAGCTCGTGAATCTTTTAAAGTTCAAATACAATCATAATTTAATAGCAACTGACCATAATAGTTAAAATTTGTGCTCAAATCCAACTTAATTAAGGGACTTTATTTAACGCAGATCCATAGATGCATTCATACGACAAAATTTTGACTTAGAACGTATGGTTAGAGCCTGCAAGAGACTGAAGAAGACCTGGATGAAAGTCATACGGAACGAGATGAGATTATACTTAAGAAAATGGTGGACGAGCGTCGATCAGAAGTAATTAGGGCTTTCAGAGCTCAAACTGAGACGACGGCGTGGAGAGAGAGGGGCGAGAATGGGAGCTTTAGGCCTAGTTTGTTTCTCCAGAAAATGGGGGAAAAGGAAAAAAAAAATAAGGAAAATGACGGAAAACAAGGTTTTCCAGGAAATTCCTTAGGGAGAATAAAATATTTTCCTTTCTTTTCCTGTGTTTGGCTTATAATGACTTTTAATTCTTAAGCTTTTGTATTTCTTATAATCTAACCGTTTAAACTTCATAACCGTTTAAACTTCATAATTATACTTTATACTTTGAAATATGCATTAAAAACAAAAAAAAAAGTTATATTAATTTCGTTAATATTTTTATTTTTGAAGTTCTCATTGAAACTACTTTATGTAAAATATCAATAACTTGCATAACTTTATTTCATACGTACTATGATAATTATCTTTAAATATATGTGTTATATATAATATAATTAATAAAAAAAACTTATGCAACGAAAATAAAAATAAAACTGAGATATTTACTCACCTTGTGTAGATGAAGAAGATTGATATGTATAATTAACAAGATACAATTTAGTTTATATAGAGACTAACAAACGAAAATTTTGTTTAAATTGGTGGAAAAACAAAATTTTTTAAATTTTTAGAAGAGATTGAAAAAGTTTTCATGAAATTTTCCCACCTATTTTTAGGAAGTGAGATAAAATTTTAAAATGGGAGATAAAATTTCACACGCTGGTTTTCCTCTCATTTCCAAGATTTTTCCTTATTTTCCTATTTTTTTCAATATTTTATTTTTTCCCAGGAAAATCTTAAATTACCAAACAGTAGGAAAAAAAGAATTTCCTTCAAGATTTTCCTTTTCCTCTATTTTCCGGGGAAACAAACTAGGCCTTAGTGGAAAAGCAAACTCATGAAGGTTCACTTCCCCTCTTTGAAATATTTTTGGATACTTTAAAAAAATAAAAAATAAAAATCAAGCTTCTGAATTTTTTAACTTCAATACAATCATATATTTTGATAGCAATTGATTATGTTAGTTAAAATTTGTGCTCAACCCTAATTTAATTAATGGGTTTTATATTTTTATTTAACTATGTTGTGTAAATCCATCAATAAGTTGGAGTTGAGGCTCCCAGGTTTCTATCTCCAACTCCAATTTCGACAAACAGTTTAGCACGTGTTGAATTTCGATTCTCACAACCTATTTTATAGAATATTTATGACTTAGTAGTTTTGATTCTTTGAGATTTTGACCCCCACCTCCTCCCTACTAAGTACTAACTCAACAATATAACTGAATTGAGAGTGAGAATGCTTTCATATGTTTAGCTATGTTCTTACTCGCAATATATACATTACTTATTGCATAGATGTGATGAAGGCTAAAACCAATCAAAGAATCTATGACTGTGAGTGGTTCAATTAATTGAACCATTGGTTTGATTTTCCAAGAACTTGAAATTTTGGTTAATTTATAAACAATAACTGCTAATTTATAAAAAAAATCATAAACAATAACTGCTAACCAAGCCAATTGATCAGTTCGGTTTCTTGGTTTAAATTCGTTGGTTCGATTTTGGTTATAGTTTAACCAATAAACTAATTTTTTATTTAAACATAATAATATTTGAAATCAAAGATTGGTCGATGATAGGTTTTATGTTGCTATTTCTTAAAAGTTTTCACAAGTTCCGTGTGCATTATAGTTATAAATCTTGTTACTTCAAAAAAAACTATGTGTTATAGATCTATGTTATTGACTTATTTTGTTTATAAGATTTTGAATTTCTTTCCGATTATTATAAAATTTGTAACTTAATTGTGGACCACATTACCATCTTTTAATAAAATAAAAATAAATAGTTATTCATTATGTTCAATCAATTGCCTTTGCCCACAATACCATATTTTAATAAAATAAAAATAAATAATTATTTATCATGTTCAATCAATTGCTTTTGTGAAAGTTATCACAGGGACGAAGTAATCACTTTGTGATTATATGCTTTTTATAAATTTAATATATAAGTAATATTTTAGAAACGTCACATCAATTTACAAAAGAGTGATGAAATAGCAATCTAGACAACGGTCTATTTCATGCTGGGTCTGGGCCTTGTGTGCACCCCCCTAGAATGGTGACACGTGGACAAAAAGACAAAACACAAAGCCACGTGTCACCATCCTAGGGGGTGCGCACTAGGCCTAGTGCCCAACATGCAATTTACCCTAGACAACATTGTCCAACCTTTTTTTTTCTTTTTCATCCTAACTTAGTCAGTGTCTCTTGATATTTTTGTAGAATTGCGGTTTTTGGTCAACTTTTGATTAATCGAGCTTCTGTTATTTAAAAAAAACTTGGTTTTTCTTTGTTGAAAGACCCATTAGAAAACGGAATTGAGGTCTCAAATTATGTTTTGCTTTGGTTTTTTAGTTTGAACAACCCCCTTCTCCTCCTGGAAAAGAGTCACACAAACTACAAGAATGCTTTGACGTGGATCATGGAGTTGATTTGTTGGTTTGTCCAACTAACTAAAGGTGCCCCGCATACTTCTTCTAAATGTGAAAGTTATTTTTCGTACACTTATGTATTACGATTTTCTGTTGTATTTTTTCTTTTCTCCAACCCAATCTCTCTTGCCAACACCAATTACTAATTTTTTTATTTGTAAAAAGGGAAAAAGTACGGACTATACCCATCGTTTAGCCTCTTTTACGAAACTATACCCAACCTTTGAACTTTTGCAACACTATACCCAACCTTTGAAAATCGTAACTATACTATACCTATACTAAATTTCCGGCAAAAAAACGTCATTTCCAGGCAAAGTGACATCATATTTCGGCAAGTGAGGGGGGTAATATAGTCTTTTCGGTATATTTAAATAAATAAATAAATAAAATCATAAATAAAATTTTTTATTACTGAAAATTAAAAAAAATAAAAAAAAAACAAAAAAAAATAGAGCTCCCCCCCCCCACCCCCAGGGGGCTGCACCAGCGGGTTGCAGCCCCCCTACCCCCCCCCCCCCACCCCCACCACGGGGCTGCACCAGCGGGTTGCAGCCCCCCCAACCCCCACCCCCCCCCCCACCCCCACGGGGCTGCGCGGCGGAGCTGATTCGTGAGCTGCTTCCGGTGGCGAGATTCTCCGATGTAGCAGAAATTGATGCGATGGGTGATAATTGTGTGGTGTGTTTGTACGAGTTTCGATGCGACGACGAGATCCGACGGCGAGTTGCAGCGGTGGCGGCGTCGATCGACGCCACCACCGCTGCAACCCGCTGGTGCAGCGGTGTTGGGGGGGGGGGGGGGGTAGGGGGCTGCAACCTGCTGGTGCAGCCCCGTGGGGGTGGGGGGGGGGGGGGGGGGGTAGGGGGGCTGCAACCCGCTGGCGCAGCCCCCTGGGGGTGGGGGGGGGGTAGGGGGGAGCTCTATTTTTTTTGTTTTTTTTTTTTTTATTTTCAGTTAAAAAAAATCTATTTTTATGATATAGTATAGTTGATACCTATTTTACCCCTCAAAATTTTGAATTTTGGCCGGAAATTTAGTATAGGTATAGTATAGTTACGATTTTCAACGGTTGGATATAGTGTTGCAAAAGTTCAAAGGTTGGGTATAGTTTCGTAAAAGAGGCTAAACGATGGGTATAGTCCGTACTTTTTCCCTTGTAAAAATGATTGGAAGTTGTTTAATTTATCTTTCCTCTCTCGAGGGCCCGTCATGTTTGTCCCCCGCTATTTCATCCAATTTCCAAAGACATCATTCTTTTTGTTGATAATCTAATCGGTGTACATAATATGGTAACAAACTACAATGTCAGAATTACTTAAGTAACATCTCGAAATTAAAAAATGTTTGCAGCTAAAAGGCTCATCCGTTTTTTTTTTTAAATAGTGTAAAAACAAATAAAAAACATGTATTTGACAACAAATGCATGTATTCTCAAACTAAATCACATGACTTGTAATGGCCCGGCACCCAGTAAAACTAATGGGAGTTGTATTGTTATCATCAAAGGCCTTTTACACTAACACTATCAATTCATATTCCATTTTTTGTTGGCATCAACAAATCTTTTACACTAATACTATGAGGCACAATCTGTTGGGACGTCTGAGTAAGCCGATTCAGGGCCTTGCACAGGGAGAAATTAGTTGTCATTGAATCTCTTGAACAGAATCCGAAATCGCATTTGTAACTCATCAACCGAAACATATATATTTGGAGGATTGTAGTCAACTATCGTCATACTTTTCTTAAATGTAAAATATTTTATTACTTTTCATATATTTTATTATTTTAGACACTATCAGAAACCTAACTTTACCTTACCGTATCAAGGTGTATTTCAAAAGGTGCCTCTAAAGACTATTTACAAATCTACATCCTTACTGATAAATTTTATACTACTCATTTTCTAAATAGACATTTACGATCAAGACGATTTAACATGTACTAATCAATTTCTACACATTAGTACAAAGTCTTGCAACGGGAGAAATTAGTTTTGTCATTGAATCTCTTGAACAGAATCCGAAATCGCATTTGTAACTCATCAACCGAAACATATACATTTGGAGCATTGTAGTCGACTATTGCCATACTTTTCTTAAATGTAAAATATTTTATTACTTTTCATATATTTTATTATTTTAGACAATATATTAACCTAACTTTATTTTACCGTATCAATGTGTATTTCAAAAGGTGCCTCTAAAGGCTATTTATAAATCTACATCCTTACTTTTATACTACTCACTTTCTAAATAGACATTTAAGATCAAGACGATTTAACATGTACTAATCAATTTCTACACATTAGTACAAAGTCTTTGAAAGTTTTCTTATTTTTTGAATATTTTACAATTTCTAACGATTTCTTACTATGTCATATCTTTATATAGTGCTTATAATAGCACATAAAATAATTAAAGAATTATCTAAAAATTCATATGTATAACGTGGTGTGGTGCCCCCAAGTAGCCATTTTCTGCTTACCGTCTACGATTTGAGTTGTTCGCGCTAGGATCCCCTGTTGCATCTACGAAACTGGTTATGTTTTACATTTGACCAAATTATAAGTTTTGAGTCTAGTAGGATGCCTAATCATGAAAGTGAGGTTTCAAAGAGCTACTTCCTAGCCTCATTCTTGGTTTGGACGAGTCTTGGGGCGAGCTTAATATTTTTGAACATTGATAGGTATTAAGAGTATAAGATATTTTTATTTCAATAGACAATATTTTATAGGCATCAAAGAAAACGATAAATCTAAAAGTTAAAATATAAATATTAGTTCAACACACTTTTTTTTCCAATAGAATATTTATGATAATTTACACATTTTTTTTCAATAGAATACTTATGATAATTTAAACATAAGAAGAAAGAAGATGAATTTTGAATTAAGAATTGACGTGTAGCACTCAAAAATCAAGCCTAAAGGGACCAACATCGATAGTAAAACTAATAAGACTCTAAGAACTAAAATAAAGGAAAACAAACACTGCACGAGGGGTAATACTATTATCTAAACATGAACAATAGTCACCATTTGTTGGGACGGTGGCTTTGTGCAGCAAGTGGGACGGTTGCTTTTTGAAGTGCAGCACTAATTGTTGGACGGCTGATACAAAATTGGGGCGGTATTATTTAAATGAAGGTGCAACATTTGTTCTCCCTATAAATATGCAGCCTTCGGTTGATTCAATTCATCCCAAATCAAAAACAAAAACACATACAAATATTCTTCTTTTATTGTAATTAATAAAAGAGTGTTGTTAGTGTGTTGTAATTGTGAGGTAAAATAGAGAGTTTGTACGACTTTACTACGGTAAAAGTCGGAGAGTTGTAATTCCTATTTTACACTCATAGTGAAGTTCTTCTACCTTGCCCGTGGTTTTTCACCCTAAATTAATTTGGGGTTTTCCACGTAAAATCTGTGTGTCGTATTTTTCGTCTTTCAATTATTGCCGTGTTTTCGCTCTATCGAGAAGGGTCCAATTTACAACAAGTGGTATCAGAGCCACGGTTCATATACGGGGTCTCGGTGATATCTGTGGGTATCGTACTGAAATTATTTTTTCAGTGACGGTGGTACGTGATAGAAGCAATGACGGCAAAATTCGAGATCAAAAAATTCAACGGGAGTAATTTCTCGTTGTGGAAGCTGAAGATCAAAGCCATCTTGCGGAAAGATGGGTGTCTCGCGGCGATCGGCGACAGGCCGATGGAAATCACAGATGATACGAAGTGGAACGAGATAGACGGCAACGCTATCGCAAATATTCACTTGGCGTTAGGTGATGGTGTGTTGTCAAGCGTTGAGGAGAAGAGGACATCTAAGGAGATATGGGATCATCTCAACAAGTTGTATGAGGCGAAGTCCCTACACAACAAAATTTTCCTTAAACGGAAATTGTACACACTAAGGATGGCGGAATCTACCCTGGTAACTGAGCACCTTAATGTTCTAAATACTCTATTTTCTCAATTGACGTCGTTGAGTCATAAAATAGAAGTGGTTGAACGTGCTGAAATTCTGCTGCAAAGTCTGCCCGATTCATATGACCAGCTTGTCATCAACTTAACAAATAATGTCCTCACGGATTATTTGGTCTTCAACGAAATTGCAGCCGCTATTCTAGAAGAAGAGAGTCGGCGCAAGAACAGAGAACGACGGAGCGCGGTGCAAGTGGGAGTAAGAAACAGGGGAGATCCAAGTCAAAGACCAAGGGCAATTGTTGGCACTGTGGCAAGAAAGATCACTTGAAGAAGGACCGTTGGAATCTTAAGGATTCAAACCAGAAGAGTTCTAATCCTCAGGGGAACGTTGCTAGCACTTCAGATGATGGTGATGTACTATGTTGTGAAGCAGCAACAACTATTCGAGGTATGTGTGGCTTCGATGATGTATGGCTTATTGATTCAGGAGCCAATTTTCATATGACTCCCCGGAGGGAGTGGTTTCATGAGTATACACCGATCGCTGGAGGACCTGTGTATAGCTGTAAAAATGAACCTTTGAAAGTTGTTGCCGTTGGTACGATCAAGCTGGAGATGCATGACGGGATTGTTGGGACCATTCGAGATGTCTGACACGTGGAGGGATTATGCAAGAATTTGTTGTCTCATGGACAACTGGATGATCTTGGTTGTGAGATTGGTTCGCGAAACAAGATCATGAAAGTTAAAAGGGGTGCGCTTGTACTGATGAAGGCGGACAAGATTGCCGAAAACTTATACAAGGTACAGGGGAGGACTCTATAAGTGGGAGAAGCGTCAGTGGCTTCATCTGAGTCGATTGAGAAATCATCAATGATTTGGCATCAACGGCTCGGGCATATGTCGGAACAAGGCATGAAGGTTCTTGCAGAGAATAAACTACTTCTGGGCCTCACAAATGTATCTTTACCTTTTTGTGATCATTGTGTTGTTGGCAAGCAACATCGTATAAAGTTTCGTAGTTCAGATTCTAGAAGTAAAGTCATTTTAGAACTGATTCACTCTGACGTGTGGCAAGCACCAGTACTATCCATGGGAGGTGCAAAGTATTTTGTGTCTTTTATAGATGATTATTCCAGGAGATGTTGGGTGTACATGATCAAGAGTAAGGCCGAGGTGTTCTCGATGTTCAAGATGTACAAAGCGATGGTGGAACTTGAATCTGGGAAAAAGATCAAGTGTCTGAGATCTAACAATGGAGGGGAATATACTGGCAAGGAGTTTGACGACTTCTGTAAAGATGTTGGGATTAAGAGGCAGTTTACTACGGCATACACTCCGCAGCAGAATGGGGTGGCAGAGCGGATGAACATGACCTTGTTGGATAAAACAAGAGCCATGATGCAGACTGCAGGCTTAGAAAAGTCGTTCTGGGCAGAAGCAATCAATACCGCCTGTTATGTGGTGAACCGATCTCCGTCAACAGCATTGGGGCTGAAAACACCGATGGAGGTGTGGACAGGTAAACCAGTTGATTATTCTAATCTCCATGTATTTGGGAGTCCCGCTTATGTTATGTTTAATACTCAAGAGAAAACAAAGCTGGACCCAAAATCCAGGAAGTGTTTGTTCTTAGGGTATGCTAAAGGAGTGAAGGGGTATCGCTTGTGGGACCCCACTGCCCACAAGATTGTTGTAAGCAGGGATGTTATCTTCACGAAAGATAAGAAAGGAAATGATAGCAGCACAGGGGAAGATCCAGGAACTACGACAGTAGTAGTCGAGAAGGATGCCGAGCAGGAGGGTCCTGCTGAACCAGAGCATGAACCTGAGGAGACAACGGAGTCTGGAGTTTCGGGGATACGTCGATCGACACGTGTCAGGAGACCACCAGGCTGGCACTCAGACTATTCTATGGAGAACAATGTTGCATACTGTCTTTTAACTGAGGACGGGGAGCCATCAACTCTCCAGGAAGCAATGAGCAGTTCAGATGTAGCTCAGTGGATGGCAGCAATGCAGGAGGAAATCGAAGCACTCCATAAGAATAAGACGTGGGAACTTGTGTCTCTACCACAAGGGAGGAAACCCATTGGCAACAAATGGGTGTACAAAATCAAACGTAACAGTGATGACCAAGTGGAGAGGTATCGTGCACGATTGGTGGTAAAAGGATATGCTCAGAAGGAGGGGATTGATTTCAACGAAATATTTTCTCCGGTGGTCCGAATGACAACTGTGCGGGTGGTTCTGGCGATGTGTGCTACATTTGATTTACATCTTGAACAGTTAGATGTAAAGACGGCTTTTCTTCATGGTGATCTTGAAGAAGAGATTTATATGCTCCAACCGGAAGGATTTATAGAAGAAGGAAAAGAGAACTTGGTTTGCAGGTTGACCAAATCTTTGTACGGTCTCAAACAGGCGTCGAGGTGTTGGTACAAAAGATTTGATTCATTCATAATGAGCCTTGGATACAACAGACTGAATGCAGATCCTTGTGCATATTTCAAAAGATCTGGTGATGACTTTGTTATTTTGCTGTTGTATGTTGATGACATGTTGGTTTCAGGCCCCAACAAAGCTCGTATTGAAGAACTGAAGGCTGAACTGGCTAGGGAATTTGAAATGAAGGAATTAGGATCAGCAAACAAGATTCTAGGGATGCAAATCCGCCGAGACAGAAATGGCAGGAAGATTTGGCTTTCTCAGAGGAACTATTTGATGAAGATTTTGCGACGGTTTAGTATGCAAAATTGTAAGCCAATCTCTACCCCTCTTCCTGTTAATTTCAAGTTATCCTCAAGTATGTGTCCTAGCAATGAAGAAGATAGGAGGGAGATGTCTCGAGTACCGTATGCATCAGCAGTGGGAAGCTTAATGTTTGCTATGATTTGTACTAGACCAGACATTGCACATGCAGTGGGAGTGGTTAGTCGATACATGGCGAATCCGGGAAGAGAGCATTGGAGTACAGTAAAGAGGGTTCTGAGATACATTCAGGGAACCTCAGATGTTGCATTATGTTATGGAGGATCGGGTTTTACAGTCAAGGGCTATGTTGATTCTGACTATGCAGGTGATCTTGACAAAAGCAAGTCCACGACAGGATATGTGTTTACTCTTGCTGGAGGTGCAGTAAGTTGGGTTTCGAAGTTACAGTCAGTTGTTGCGACATCAACAACGGAGGCTGGCAGGCCAGTAAAGAGGCGATTTGGCTGAAAATGATTCTGGAGGAACTCGGGCACAAACTAGAGAGTATTTCTCTATTTTGTGACAGTCAGAGTGCGTTGCATCTTGCAAGAAATCCAGCGTTTCATTCCAAGACAAAGCATATTCGGGTCCAGTATCACTTTGTTCGTGAGAAAGTCGAGGAGGGTACTGTGAATGTGCAGAAGATTCACACTAAAGATAACATAGCTGATTTCTTGACGAAAAGTGTTAATGCTGACAAGTTTGTTCAATGTCGGTTCTCGTGTGGTCTGGTGGAAACATAAGCAACATGGAAGGGCAAGGCAGAAAGAGCTGTGTGTGAAGATCTGATGAGTCTCTAATCAAATCTTCAAGTGGGAGATTGTTGGGGCGGTGGCTTTGTGCAGCAAGTGGGACAGTTGCTTTTTGAAGTGCAACACTAATTGTTGGACGGCTGATACAAAATTGGGGCGATATTATTTAAATGAAGGTGCAACATTTGTTCTCCCTATAAATATGCAGCCTTCGGTTGATTCAATTCATCCCAAATCAAAAACAAAAACACATACAAATATTCTTCTTTTATTGTAATTAATAAAAGAGTGTTGTTAGTGTGTTGTAATTGTGAGGTAAAATAGAGAGTTTGTACGACTTTACTACGGTAAAAGTCGGAGAGTTGTAATTCTTATTTTACACTCATAGTGAAGTTCTTCTACCTTGCCCGTGGTTTTCACCCTAAATTAATTTGGGGTTTTCTACGTAAAATCAGTGTGTCGTATTTTTTGTCTTTCAATTATTGCCGTGTTTTCGCTCTATCGAGAATTTACAACACCATTCTCATCAAAGTGTACAGAGTGTTGCCTAATGGTTACTTTAATATGTAAAGGAGAAACATATTATGTGATAGAAACTTGAAGTGTACACAAGGTGAAATACACATATGCTTAAACGAGAAGAAAATCAAATTATTGCATATAACGCGACCAAGCCATATATACATTCCACTCACAACATCATACAAAACAATGAAACATTTAAAACACAAGCAATAATCTCACTTCTTACCATTTGTTGACACCAACCAATTCATTAAACCGTCAAAATTATTTATTATTTCTTTGTTGAGCTACCTTAAAATTGTTCCACATGCCATAATACATGTTTGTTGACCATGTTGGGTCGTGAAGCTTGATAATGTTGTTGATCAAGCGCAATACCGTAAATCTAGTCCATATTTTCGTATTTTAGGTAATTCATATAAAATTCGTATTAATATTTTGTCTAACATAAATAATCATCTGGTGTAATTCTGACTCTATGAGGAAAAAAAACATATCGTGGAAAATTTGGCTTGGTTCACTCTCAGATGAAATAATAGACAAGTTGGGTAAACTGTAAACGTATTTATTTGTCTTTTGCTTTTCGTGTTTTATGATTTTATGTTATTCATGTTGTTACGCTACAATTATTGGGCAAACAAGAGTTTCACATCTAAAAATGATGATTTGCTTTAGGTTTATAGAATTGTGGATATCTCAAAGGTCTTTTAAAAGTTGGAACCAAAATATAAAACTATGAGAATTTAGGCTAAAAATAGATAATATCATATCAATGTAGAGAAAAAAAGGAGCTTACAACTTAAGGGCTCGTTTGGTTGGCCCTAAAAGGTCATGTTAGCCCATTTAAAACCACTTAAAACTGGATTGAAAAGTACTTGGACCAGCTTTGGTAGCCCATGATAAAAACCGGGTCATCCATATTCAATCTTGATGACCCGGGCTTGGGCGTCATATTGAAACTGGACTCTGGAGCCGTTTTGACAAATATGACATCTACAGGGATTTAAACACAACTATGGAAATTACCAAAACACCCCCAAAATTAACGTATCATACTACCCCCAAATCCAAATCACATTACTTTGCTCACATCTCACATCCTCTCTCAAAAAGTAGCGCGACACACATTGACTCAACAGTAAACCCTCGCTTGAAAATCGTCCACTTTAGCCGTCCGATTCATCGAAACCCAGGTAAATTTGCTAGCCACTCCTTAATTCGTGTTTTAATCTCTGATTCAGGCAACAATTTTGTTGTAATTTCGAAATCGGCTTAGCATTATACCCTCCTCCATATTTTGTAACTGTTTTTCCGCATTACCTAAATTACTATTTTTTTTCATCATGTTTTTGATACGTAGCGTTTATATGAAATATCAGAAGAAACGAGTCCCCAAAGTTTGACGTTTTAAGCACAAATTATATTCCGGCCAAAAGAAGTTTCGTCTGTTTTGAATTGGGTGATAATTGAAGGATACTTTTCTTGATTTAACCCTAATGTGTTGTTGTGTACATGTTACCTATCTGATTGTCTTCTGGCGAGTGATTGAGTACTACTATCACGGCTTACCAGAATACCTTGTGTGATACAGGAGCAATCAAGTGAATATAATACTCAATTATCATGTTCTTATTGCTGTTGTAAATTGTTAATCATATGGTCAATATACCTTTATATAGGGAGTCTGGGAGTTGCTTAATGTTACTGTTGTTTTCAGGTTGTAATCTGGGAGTTGCTGCTGTAAATAGTGTTGTGTATTTTGGGTGATGTGGATGGGTATATGCTTGTATGTGGACTGCATCTTTCTATTTCAGGTGTTATATAATACATTTTGTTTATCCCCAAAATTGATGGTAATTTGTGAATTTAATATGTTGTACTTTATTTGATTGTGAGCAAAGTTGGTTTGCCTCTGTTCATATTAGGGAAATGATTTGATTGCAGCACAACACACATCATTGACAGAAATAATTGTAGATAATTTATATGCTTAATAACATTTTAACAATTGCCTTCTGATGGTGGTTCTATTGGATGATGTTACTGTGTGGCTTAAGAATTATGATTTACATACACCGTAAGTAAGTTATTTTACTACAACTATCTATATGGCGTTAGTTCTATCATTATGAGCACTTACGATTCATATATAATTACACTACAATCCAATCAATACAAATCTTAAATTACTTTATTCGTAGGATGGATTAGAGGTCACATGCTACGATTATTGCTGGCGTCGAGTTAATTCTTTTATGCCTAAGTCTTATATTGATGACGATCACTGACTTAATAGCAAGGAGACGTGTGTGTAATGGTACCAAACGTAAGAGAAGTTATTCATATAGCATGATTGCTTTAACCATCAATTGCTACTTTAACCTCAACATTCTTTTTATGTTAAAAGACCCGTTGACTATGCTTTTATGTTTATCAGGCTTATTTTTGGGTGTTGGGTGTGGATGGTTAAATTATCTTTCTGTTTGTATTGATTTTGGGAATGCTCCTGTATTAGACCTTGTAGTATTGCACTAAAACTATGGCAACATTGTGAACACTAATGTGCCACGCAAACATTTTACTAGGGCTAATGAAGGTGTTATTTGTGTTGTACTTCTTTTTATGAAAATCTTATGCTGAGCACAGTAATGATATTGCTTGTTAATTATTAATTCATTACTGACGCATATAGATGGTTCTTATTTCCCAAAAAAATTACCAATAAAAGAATACACTATATATCATATATTTCGGGCTATTATTTGAAAATACTAGTAATTTATTTCCTTTGTGCGTTATAGTTGGTATAAATGTAAATAACAAAGGTTAGTTAAAAGTTTTCGCTTTCCATTGTTAGTTAAATTTCAACACAAAAAATGTATTTATCCATACAATAAATTGGCGGTAGTAAAGTTATGCCGGATGGGAATACCGCCGAGGATAACATCATCAATGTGCTTGGATATGCCATTGAACAATCCAACAAGCTCTAACCATTCATGGATGTGGACCTTGTTCGTGCAAGAGTTGCATTACTTCGCAACACGTTTATTGCTTTTCGCAAATGGAAAACCATTCCGGGGGTCGTGGAACTTGAGAAGGGGGATTATGATACTACATTGGAGTATCTAAATCATAAGGTACACCTCAAACATCTCGAGGCCTTTAGATAATTGCAAAGTTATTAAGGAATAATTATGCAAATTAGTTTTAATGGTTTATATTGTCAACGATACTTGTATGAGACTTACTTGGAGAGGTATTTTCATTTAAACAAAGGCTTGTCAATGCTCCCAATTTATGAAGAGCTTTTTGAAGTTTGGACGTTTGATCCTTACCCCAATGGCCAACCTGGATTGGACGGCATCCCCGTTTCCATTGACGACTAAGGTGGAGGACGTCCGTTATTCGAAGGATGGTGTGATTGGCTGTTGTGTAGGCGTGGGACAATTGTTAAGCCCCGGATTTTGTTGGTGTATGTTTGTTGTTGGCTACTGTTATGAGTGTGGCTTTCTTTAGACAATGTTTGTTAATTTGTAATGTTTGATGTGTGTTAACTGAATGTTTAATATTATGTATTTGTATTCGACTGTAACTGCTGCACTTCGCTTCATAAATGGTTTTGCATGTTATTTGTTGTTTATGGCCGTATAATCTAATGGATAGTTAAACGATATATCTCTCATAATACTTGATTGTGTCCAAGATTTGTTCAAATTGTATTCACTGGATTCATTCCGTAACTGATATCTTTATTTACAAATTCATTTCCAATTAGTTTGAAAAGGGCCTAATAATATTGTATTATGACAATTGACAATAACTAGAGTTTGATATTATGTGAATAAACAGTTGTTCCAAGTAATCAACTATCACTTATAATAAGCATTATAATATAGTATAAATAATTGATAAAAAACTAAAAAAAGTTTGTGCCGATTGAAAATTTCTCATTATGAGAAGAGGATTAAAAATCCATAATTACACGTACAGAGAGTAACCACTTACCAGAATAAAAAAACTTAAGTACTGCTTCTTATACTAAAATGGAAACACGATTAATAATTATAGTAGGCAACATTAGCAGGTTAATGTTCAAGTCCTGCTTTTTTTTTTTTTTAATGTTTTCCCCAACATTAGCAGGTTACTCTAAACCCCCAAATTGAAACGTAAATTAGCAAAAATCCACCATTGGCAGGGCATTATAGTTGAGCTTTAAGAAATCAAACATTACATTAAAAGCGGATGTGAATGCAGCGAAATAAACATGCCAAGAATCAGGAAATTGCGGGATTAATCCGACGGTGCCACTGATTGCGCTTGAAGACGTCAATTGGGGAAATTTCCCACCCAATTAAAATTACAAAAATGGTATTTATATGACTTGAGGGTAAGAAATTTAAGGGCAAATGAGTAATTGTAGTTGCAAAATGACTTAGGCATGCAATAACATGTACAACCAAAGTTGTTATTGTTTCTATCCCTAGTAACTAATATGGCCACATTTATGAACTACCAAACCTAATATTAAGATTACTAATATGGATCTTAATAGGATCCATACTCTAAATGACTTAAACCCAACCAAGTAACCAAACGAGCCCTAAGGAGATGTCACATGTGACGAGGAGTCGGATTAAGAAAAGGCTTGGAAGTCATTTGTTAAAAAAAAAAAAAAAAATTTAGGTCACATCAAAATGAAGTAAAACGGACAAATTCGGAAATCTCAAACAAGACAATTGCCTGCCAAATTCCAGACCTTTTTACTGTGCCCCCACGCTTTTTGCGACTTTTCACTTTTTTACCCCCACCAGCCAACAGTAGGTAAAAACTAAAAACTAAAACTCAAAAACGCGAATCAACAACAAAACCACACAAAGTCGCATTTTACACGTACAGCACAGTCAAACGCGACTCTAATCAGGTCCGTCCATCCTTTTCTTCTACTTTCTGCTCTCTCTGTAAACAGTACCGCAAAAAGAAACGGCGACGAATCAACAGCGAAAAGGATAGTTGGTAGCTAAAGTGTGTTCACTTTATCTCTCTTAAAGTTAGAGAGAGAGAGATCCCAGAGATGTATCCGCGTTTGATTCAGCCGCTTGAAGGCGTTCAGGGCGGCAACAACGGCGTTGGTCAACGCTCCGGCGTTGACCCGTGTCTGGTCCTCACTTCCGACCCGAAGCCGCGGTTGAGGTGGACGGCGGACCTCCATGAGCGATTTGTTGATGCTGTTGCTCAGCTTGGCGGTGCTAGCAGTTAGCATTTGATTTCCCCTCTTTTGTTTTTTGTTACTGTTACTGTTACCGTTACTGTTTTTTTTTTTTTTTTAAATATTTATATCGTTGGGTGATATAATCATATAGTGTAGTTTGATTGAGAGGTATACAAATGTGATGGATCTATAGAGTACTGGATTTGGGGTTGTTTGAGCTGTAGTGTTGGGGTGTGTGTGTGTGCTTGTTTGTGTGAAAATGGAAGCTCAATGTGGCTTCCCATTGCGCGATATGTCGAACTCTACCAACTGTGACTTGACCTTTTGTGATGAATTGCTTTTGGCTTTGCTAAACATGATTTCTTAAATTGTTTGAAGAAACGGTAGACGGCGTTATTTATAAGTGGGTGTTATCCGTTTGTGCAATTTTTGCGTCCTTCTGAAATCTAGAAAGTAGTAAATGAAACCCTAACTTCATTTCTTAGTCGAATGTGTAGATAATTACCTAGGTGGCTAGGTTCGTGTTTTAAGTTTTGTGTTGAATGTTCGTCTTTTGCTTTCTGTATATTATAATGTTTCTTATTATTTTTTTGACAAGTACTGTATTTTGTCGTTATAGATCAAAAAGCATGAACATTTTTACAGATTTTCTGGTGTAAATCTGTATAAAAGTATATTGGATAATATTAAAATCTGATGCATCAAAGAAATGTAATGGAAAGTCAAGTTTTACTGCATTTTCAGTATGTATAGATCGGGAGCAACTGGATATAGTAAATTTTTGCAAGTTATAGTGATAATTAATATAGCACAAAGAGTATCTGCTAGCTGGAAAGAACATTAGAGTGATGTTTGCTAGGCGGTCGCTCGCATTTTCAGTGTCAGGCTCATTTTTTGCACCGTTTTACATGAAACTTTGCGTCACGTGTGGTTTTAAATCCGTTGCATCACTTAATTTCACTGTCTCCATTGTATCTTCCAAACAAAAAAGACGGTCAATATTTCAGATCATCACTTAGTTATTCAGTGTAATTTGCACAGGCCGGGTCTTCTTGCTGTGAATTGAATAAAAGTAGCTGGTCACCTAAAGGTGGTGTCAACCTTTATTTGACAAATTCATCAAAATTGACAAGACTAACCTAGCGAGCGTTGCGGTATATAGCAAGTTCATATATGTCCGTCCACCAAGGCCGACTGGATACTTCGCAAAATATTTGTTTAAGTTTTAGTTAACATGAATCCACTTGTATATGGGACGGTAGAATAACTGCTCACCTATGAACCCATTCTAAGTTGCTTAAAATTCTGATGTCTCTGTTGCAGTGTATTTTTGTTCTTTTGGTGTGTGGATTTGATATCTTTTTTCGGAAAGAGTTTTGTGACTAAGGATGTCAACCTCTATATGAACTCGAACATGCTATTTTTTGCAGAAGCTACTCCGAAGGCTTTATTGCGTACAATGGGTGTTAAGGGATTGACTCTGTTTCATTTGAAGAGTCATCTCCAGGTTAGGTTTTGCTCTTTTCTGTTTGTAGTAACCAAAATTATTTGCACAAACTGTTGTGTTACATGTACCCTACGTCTTTTTGGTGCTCTTCCCCCTTGTATGACTTGATGTTTCATACTTTCTTGCAGAAATACAGACTAGGGAAGCAGTCTGGAAAAGAATTCGGTGAGGCTTCAAATGACGGTAAGTCCAGATTTTGTTGTCTGTCTCCAAAAGGGCTCAGTATCAAAGCCCTACAAAAAAGTTATAAGCATTAAATTGGTAAGGTGCCCTAGTTTAGAATCTTTGCCATGGATATCTTCTCTTTATGCTAGTGCAGCCAATGGGGAAGGGAGTGGGGGTAATTCTTAGGATATATACAGTACAAAGGATACATCATACAAGTATTTCTCCTAGTCAACTCCATCCCCGCACGACTCCTGAAGTCCATGTATAGAGGTTAAGAATGAACAATGTTGAATGTTAGAAGTTCAGAAGAACCGCACTTGTGTTTGATCAAAGAAAAAAGTCTTTTGACTACAATATCAGCAGAGCTTGGCCTAATGAAGCTTCGTAGCAATAATTATTACCTTTTGATCTTGAAATAATGAGTATTTCCTTTTAAGTAATCTTCAAATGGCATCTTTCAGGTTCATATCTTTTGGATAGCCCCCGTGCCGCTAACAATTCTCCTCAGAACTTGCAATCATCAGACATAAACGAGTAAGAAAGTGTATTATTTTTCAGAAAGTCTGTACTGGGTCTATTTTCCTTCTGATGGTCGCCACATATAATACTTAGAAGCATTTACAAGAATTGCATGATATTCTTTAGGGGTTATGAAGTGAAGGAGGCACTGAGAGCACAAATGGAAGTTCAAAGTAAACTGCATTTGCAAGTCGAAGTAAGCTTCCTTGGCCCCAAGCCCTTACAAACTGGAAGACTACAATTTTGAACTTTTTTTTTATCTCTGACGTGCTGTCTATAATCTAAATCTGCTAATAGTTGTGCTGCATTCAATTGATTCTGCTCTTAAACTCTGTTTCACAGGCCGAAAAACACGTCCAGATTCGTCAGGATGCAGAGAGTAGGTATATGGCCATGCTGGAAAGTGCTTGCAAAATGCTTGCTGAACAAATTCTTGGAGCTACAGTTACAAACGATGATGGAGACGGATATCAGAGAAAAGGAATGAAGGCCCCTCCCGCTACCTCACAAAATCGAGTTGGATCACATCCATCGCCAACCGTTGATGAGTTGGAAATCCACGGCACTGGAGAAGTGTCACCAAATCTCCACCCACTAGGGGCTGATTGTTCCACTGAAAGCTGCCTTACGTCCCATGGGAGTCCCGTGGGATTGCCTCGAGAAGGATCTTCACCCGGAGCCAAGAGAGCTATGGCAAATATGGGCTCGACAAATGGCTCATTTGTATGGAGTGATGCTAATGTTTACACCCCAGATTTGCATCTGGTACATGTTAGCTCCCATGGCATTGCAGGGTGTGGTGTATAAAAATGTCTTAACTAGTATCGCCAAGTAATGATTGCGTTTGATTACTGATTGCTTGCTTATTTCAAGTGGTAGCAAGCTTTAGACCACCAGTCGTATGGGAGGAAATGGTGTATGGTACCAGGTCTTATTTATCTATGAAGTTGTAAATTAAATGCTGATGTTCACGTTAAGAATGGACGACCTCTTTTCTATTATATTCACCTTTAATTTTACCAATTCCTATTGTTAATTCAGTTGCGTTCCCTGATTCACGTGAACTTTCCTTGTCATTTGAGATTCTGAGTGCTGATATCTTCTAGTGACCATATGAAATGTAATAGAGATCAAACGGCTACAATTTTGATCTTGTTTTCATGTACACTTAACTCCATTCATCCAAATGAATAATGGTAAGCAGAGGGTTAACAAGTGAGTTCTATTGACTATGAGTAAAGAAGTAAAGTTTTGGTAAAGAATTGCAAAACCTATTACTCATGGAAAGGGCCATTTACAGTTGCATCAAAGTAGGAACAATTCATTGACTATGATCATAAGGTATCAAGCTAGACCACCAAAATCCCCACATGAACAATGTCCGTTGGAAAACTTGTGCAGACGCTTGCTGTCTCGAATTATAATCGTTCTTGATGTCAATACTGAGGCAACTTTCATGAAGCTATGACAGTGTCCACACATACTGATACTCTTCACCACCAGAATTTGTGAATCCTTTGATGTATTAAGCAACCCAAATGCAACTGCCAACTTCTCACTGTGATAATCAGTAGTTATTTCCTTTTCACCATCAACCGTTTCCAAATTTAGTTCCATCCGATGTCCTGTAACCCTTGCCCTATCAAGTAAATCCTCCAACAGTTTTATCTCATCTGATTGAGGTTTCTTGTCGCCAGACTTGAATGAATAAACCTGGTTTCTAATGCTAAGCCAGCTCCAATCCTTAAGTTTATCGAGCTTTTCATCTTTCATCATTTTTCTCACACGTGAAACATCATTCCATCTCCCTGCAGACACGTACATATTCAACAGCCAGAAATACGTCTCAGGCTCATCTGGTTTCAGTTCAAGAAGTTTTTCAGCTGCATAAAAGCCCAATTCTGACTTTCCATGACTTCTACAACCCGCAACCAAAAGCGACCATATGAATTCATTTGGAGTTAAACCCGTTTTCTCAATAAAGTCAAAAGCTTCATCGATTTGACCCAACCTCACAAACAGGTCGATCAAGCACGAATAATGGTCCATCACGGGATTAATGTTATATTCTTTTTTCATCATTTCATAGTAGCGCATTGCTCGTTCCACTGTCCCAATTTGACTGCAAGCTGAGAGAACACCAACAAATGTGATCTTGTTTGGTCTGACTCCGACAAATCTCATATCCTCAAAAAGCTGTAACGCCTGTTCAGGGCATCCGTGCTGTGCAAATGCCGTGATCATGGAAGTCCATGAAATTAATGTTCGTATCTTCATCTCTACAAAAGATTTGCTAGCTCTATCAATACTTCCACATTTATTGTACATGTTAACTAGGGCAGTCCCCACAACCACGTCTGACAAAAATCCCGTTTTTATTATTTGAGCATGAACTTGTTCCCCTTGCTGCAAAGCCACTAAACTACTACATACAGTTAATACACTAGAAAAAGTAAACAAATCAGGTTTTAGGCCTGAACTGTGCATTCTTTGAAAAATCTTAAGGGCCTGAGTTCCATAGAAGTAGGATGAAAGGCCATTCTCTGGAAGGCTACACATTTCTGCATGACCAGCAATCATAGCATTCCATGTAACTAAGTTGACAGTGTTCATTGAGTCGAACAACTTCTTTGCCTCAGCCATGCATCCACTTTTCAAGTACAGATACATAATCGAATTCGTAATGGGTATATCTGAACCATAACCGAATTTTATACTTAGCGAGTGAACCTGAGACCCCAAACCTAACTCCTGCATTGTGCAACACAAACTCAACACGGAAGTCAATGTGATCTCATTCGGTTTCACACCCTCAGAAAGCATCTGAACAAACATATCCAATCCCATTCGAGCATCCCCATTATCCCCACAGCCAGATATGACAGTAGTCCAAGAAATCACATTCTTCTCCTCGGTTCTCTCAAACGCCTTAATCGCCATCTCAAAACAACGACACTTAGAGTACAAACTACCAAGCGCATTTCCAATACTCGCATCGTGCTCTAAATCATACTTAACTACATAACCATGAACTTGCTTTGCGAAACGTATATCATACAACGAAGAGCAAGCATTCAACACAACACCCAACGTATAGTTCGTCGGGTAACACCCAACCTCCAACATTTCCTTAAACACACTAATAGCCAACTCAGGCCGCGAGTCGCGAATGTAACCCGACATTAACGAAGTCCACGCGACAACATTCCTCTGCGGCAAATTATCAAACACGCGGCGCGCACTTTCCATCATCCCACATTTCGCGTAAACATTGATGAGAAACGTCGTTAGGAACAATTCCTGACCAAACCCAGTTTTTATAATGTGGGCGTGAACGGATTCAGCTCCCACGACCGACTTTTTATCGATACATTCTTGCAAAATCGGAACGTATGACCCCGATTCGAGCTTTTCGGGAGTTTCCCTGATCAAGGATAGTGCTTCTCTGTATTCCAAACTGTAAGCTTTATCCATTTCTTTAATGCTATCATTGTACTTTTTCTACAACACAACAAGAAAAGTTTAAGCATAACAATGGCATATACACTGGATTTCAGTAAAGATTGTACCTTTTCGAATTGAATAGAAGGAGGGGCGAATCTCTTGAAGTCTGGGTCGAGCTTTGTGGTGGAGGTGCCAATGCCAACCACAACTTGTGGAAGAGAGGCCATGGAAATTGAGCCTCCTCAAGTGATTTTTGCTGCAATTTTGAGTATATATATGTAAGTTCAATTTTTAGCTTGATCAAGAAAAGTTCATTTTAGTTATCCGGTAGGTTGTTTCATCATCCTGTCGCGGATAAGTGGCAAGTTCAAGTGGAGGGAGATGCTCGTTTTATCTTTACTAATGTTTCCCTTTTTTTTACCTTTGTATTGTTATTTTTCTCTAAGTAAAAAATAATAATTTGTATATCAAATAAGTTGAGGAAAAAATAAATAAACAAAAAATCAAGGTAGAAACTAAAAACACATGCCCCAAATCCCAATTCCAATCCCAATCCCAATCCAAATGTTTGTGTAGTGAATTCACAGCTAGAGATACTACGTTCAGGGTCCACCATGAAAGGTAGGGTATACATGTACTTGAGATTGAGTAGAGCATACATCCAACAACGCGCTTTAAAAAAGAGAATGAGAATCTCGTTCAACTTCAACAAGAAGCTGGGTTTTTGGTATTTCTACGTTTCAAGTGCCACTCCTGCAATTAGTACTTCAAAATTGGATTTCGTTCTTGTTGGTTTGAAGTGATCCTCTTTTTATTTAGTTATGACCTAATCCACGTGGCATTTAATATTATTCATACTTACTCTTTTTTAGAACATGTCCTCTAATTTACTGAAAAATATTCGATTTATTTTTTTAATACTATTTTAACGAACATTAATACAGATACAATGATACATGTTCAAAATGTGTCTAAAATGAACATTAAATAACGACAAAAGAGACTAGCCGCATCAAATTACGAAAAAAGATACAAGAAAAAATATGTGGTCGGGATATTTAATATTTTTTAAACTATAAATTAATATCATAACGTATCAAAAACCCACTACTTTAACGTATTCTCATTTTTATGAGAACAAACACACAAATTATTGCTAATTATGTACAGACAATGACACACTCACACAACATGATACGATACGAACGACTACACGGTTGTTTAGAAAAAAATCTTACGATTTTATACACGAGAATTTTTATAATATTGGTGTATCATAGATTGCTATTTAACATGTGGGTTTGCGAAAAAAACTTGTAATTTGCACTAAAATTGTAAAATTAGATCATGTAACGAGTTAATGGTATTTAGAAAGAAAATAATCTAATTAACTTACAGAAGAAATGTATTGTATTTGTATTATTTAATAGTGACCATCACAAAGTAAAAGCAAGTAAGTCGCAAGTTCTAAGTTCTGGTCACTTTCGATTTTAAAATGTTATTATACAATTTTTATTTAGTAAAAACAAACTATAGCATATATAAATTATTACATTCTAAGTTTTTTTTATCCCGTTTTAAAGTTAAAACTACACCTAATGGGCTCTTCGCCTTGTCATAACTCATAAGTCATAACTCCAGACTGGTCCGTCTGATTTTAAGGTTTCTCTGGACCGTCAAAACATGATTTGGGCCGAACACATACTTCTATTTTGTATATACAAAATACTAAATTTTACCCACTTATATTCTGATTCTTCTGTTAATAACTAACAGATCCTTATTTATTCCTATCGATAAGGGCAAACAAATTCTTATATCAGGATGTAATTTCCCATATTACATGATTTCTCTATCCTGAGCTTCTGTAATTAATCTTATTTCTTTGACAATAGACATTATTTTCTTTAGGGATAATTACAGTTACACCCCTTGAGGTTTGTTGTAATTACAAAGACCTCCCTAAGTTTTGAGTAATTTCAATGACCTCCCTTCAATTGTAAGAGATGATTACAATTATACCCTCTGAGGTTTGGTGTAATTACAATGACATTTCTCCAGGTTTGAATAATTACAACGACATCCTCTATAACTAGTAATTGTGTATGCATTTTCAACTTTGCCCTTGATTAATTATATTGTTTTGAATTTAAATGCCTTGTTGAAAATACTTGGTATTTATTTAATTTCAAGAGCTTGCATGTAAAACTAATTTCAAGAGCTTGCATGTTAATTTTAATTATTCACATGTATTTAATTTTATTGCTCTTATCAAAAAATATTTAATTTTATTACTCAATTACTTGTTAGATGGGAGGTCACTGTAATTACTCAAACTTCAGAGGAGGTATTTATAATTACACCAAATGTCAGGAGGTGTAACTGTAATTATCCCTTTTCTTTACTACATCTACGTAAGATTTTGTGGATTTGTGCGTCACAATACTCTTATTTCAAATTTTCAAAGCTGTTAATTTTTTTAGCTCACTGTTAACTTTGTCCGTAATTACAACAATTAATTTCAAGTGTAGTTTTGTCTTTATTTATTAAATATTACTTATTATGCCAACAGTGCACACAATGGATGGGAATTTGCCCATTTATTTATTACATATTATTTATTTTGCAAAAAATGGATTCAAAATTTATTAAATGAAAGAAAATTATTAAGTTATTACGTTGTTTATGAATTACACACTTAATCTTTTTATTTAAAGTTAAAATAAAAAATTGTAGCTTGTCTTGTCTTTTTATGAATACATGATAAGAGTATAATTTTTTGGAGATATAATTTATCTAAATCAAGGCTTATTCTACTTTTTAAAATTCATGATAATTTTTATGGGGTGTGTTTTTATTTTTATGTATTCTTTGAAAACAAAAGTACAATAGAAATTATTGATTCGTAGATTGTCCACAAATATCAAATCTAGACAAAAATCTCTCTACGTTACAGTTTCAAAAATAAAATAAAATTTACCAATTTTATTAATACACGTATCTTTCCATTCTCTTAGCAAGGAAGTCCAACACTAAGTAAAAAATAAGTCACGTACAAGTACTATCATATTTTTGCTCTCGTGCCTAAATTTCATAGAAAAAATGAATATTTGTCAAACTCAATGATGTTCTTTTTATCTATGAATAACTTAATAATGTTGTATCATGAGTACATCCTATATTAACATACAAATACATTATTTAATATATTCAACTGCGGTTGATATATAAGGATATATTTATTGTGCACTCAAAGAATATCAATCATTATTTACCAAAAAAAAAAACCATATGCTCATCTATATTTAAAATTTGATTCTACCACAATATTCGATTTTGGTGTCGACATTGTGTGCGTAATCTGCTATTTTTATTCCAAAAGTGACCGATTGCTAGAAAATAAGCAAAATATTATTTAAAAATCTGATACTAAATTAAAAGAACGATATATATATATATATATATATATATATATATATACTAGTGTTGAAAGAGTGTGACTTATGTTATAACTAATTAAATAAAAAATATAGCTTATATAATTACTTTTTAATATAATTTTTTAACGCAAAGTCGCAAACCACATTATTATTTGATTTTAATAAAAATTTATGTGCATTGTTGGCATAATAAATAATATTTAATAAATAAAGATAATACTATCCTTGACAATAATTGTTGACTAGAAGTTAAAGTAAGTGAGAGAAGGTGGATGGAAAAACTAGAACTAGAGGGGAGGTGGATAGAAAGAGGTCAAGGAAGGTAGATGAAATCTGCCATATTATTGATTATACCAAAGTTATTTCAATAAACCACGAATCAAAATTAAACACACAACAACACTAATGCCAAATAAACATTTGAACAGTCATTTTAAAATGGCCCGCCGGACGGAATATTACCTCGAAGATCCTCTGCCGGTCAGTGTCATTTTCCACCATTTTTGGCATCGGGCAGCCCTTCCATTAAGCTGACCGCGGTCAGTTTTATTTTATTCAACAAAACAAATAAAAACTAAAATATTGGACAGGTTTACACTTTTGTCCTTACAGCTTTGCTGTCTCCTCAAAATTCAAATGGACAAAAGTAAGAAAATAATAATTGATTGGTTGAATTTTATGTCAGATTAGTTTCTGACTACTCAATGGTCTATGAAGACCAACTTCCTTAGAACTGGCGAGTTATAGACCAGTATTGGCCACGTATTTTCCTAATATTTATTAATTTAATGAGGAAATTAGGAGAACCTAATTAATTTACACGACGAGATTAAGCACTAATATGTTTTTGCTCCAACAAGAAAATCATTCACATTACTTATAGACACGAGAATACTAGCAATTTTTTATTTCTTTTGAAAACACTCAATTCTCTACTTGAGGCATAGGTAAACATTAAGCATAGACAGTAATAAATACATACTATAATGTGTTTGTTGGAAAAGATACTTGTCAAGTATTTCTATAATCAAAACTTGATAGATTATGTAAGTTCACAAGAAGATAGACAGTCATATTGTATCAGGTATTACATATTTCCAACACGTTACTATTATATAATAGCTCTAACAAACACAATAATCATACTTAACCATCAAATAAAATTCCACACCACACAAATTTTGTCGATTATATCTAACAACCACAAGTAATGTAGTCCAGATCGGTCAAACAAAATCAAGTAATTCATAAACGACACAATGCAAACATCCAGTGTAAAGTTATTTCTCGTTTTTTTTCTTCTTCTACAAATAATACCTTACTTAAAAGTAAAAGTTTACTTGTCCAATTTATCGCTCGAGTTAAAATTCATTACATATTTAAGATTATATTCAAATTTGATTGAATAAATCCGAATTTAGAAGTAGAAATAAAAACATGACCAAAAAAGGAAAGTAAGAAAGTACAAGTCAAAAAGATTTGGTGGCACTAATCACTGCACATTAAACACTCTTTAAGAGTTAAGAGCACATGTAATCCTCACATTAATTAACTGTTGTACCTGAAGTACCCCTGAGATAAGACTTTTGAAAAGAAAGGAATTTATTATATATATTTGTTTTCTGAAATTCAGAGCCATAAATAATAATTCATTCACTTTCCAGTTTCCCCCATTACCTGAAACACTGTTGGTTCCTCTCATTGAACTAAAATCAGCTCAATCTATTCGTAATAATTCGTGTTGTTGGAGCTGCAATTCGACAGATCCAGGTACGGATTCTTCTCCTCTGTTCTTACTTTTTTTGCTGTTAAGATTCTCTAATTTCCATGTTTCAACGGTTAGGGTTTGGTCAACGCAACGTTGAAGCTAATTGTATTGTACGTAACGGTAACTGTGTGAGAAGTTTGTTGGTGATGTTGAGTTAACATTTCATTGTTATGTGATGGTATTAGGTTTCTGCTAAATGTGCTCTGTTTAAGTGGCTTTTTTTTTTTTGTCGATTTTGTTGACTCGTGTTCGATTACTTGTTTCGAGCTCTAGCTTAGTTTATGCCTGTCAATGAATGTGTTTATGATATAAAAATTGCAACTGTATATTGTTTGTATTCACGACGCCTTTGCACGCCCTAATAGTTGTAGCTGGATTCGTTTGGGTTGTCCTTGGGTTTACGGGAGTTGAGCCGTTGTAACACTAAATTTTGGAGCATGTATGTGACAGGCGTTGAGTAGTTCATTCCGCGATGTATTTTGGTTCTTTTCTTCTGTAGGTTTTGGTTGCTGTAAGATCTGTCATTCTATTTAGGACTTGGAATTTGATATTGCGCTGCGGCTAGTCTGTAACTGATGCTTATCTATCAACGTGGTAGCGATATCTATAGTGTTTGCATAGCAGCGTGCTCTTCTGTTCTGACAATGATTGCATTGTGCGGACCTGTAGTGTAGCCTGTTGGATATAGTCCCTCACTGCTTTCATTTTGTTTTGAATTTCCTTTTTTTTCCTTCAGTTAGTTCGTCATTATATACCTTGTGTTAAGCTAGCTTCGTAAGCTCAGCTTGCCGTCAGTTTTAGTGAGATTCATTACAGGTGTAAAACTCAGAAAATAAGTTCGGTTTTTATGTTCCTTGTCTCAAGCTAGTATTGTCGAAAAGGTGTGGTAACCATATTGTTCTTCTTATAAGCTTTATTATAGTCTATTTTAGTTGCTAAAGGTTCTTTATCTCTTGGCATCTCAATATTTATATCTAGATTTTTCAGTTATTGGTTTGTATAGTTTTGACATTCCGAATTTCTGTCATGATGTAGATTAATGAAATATGTATCAACCAAAGGGTGTTCCTAGCTCAAGCTTAGTTCACTACGAACCCAGTGTTGGAGGTCAGCCATTAGATTGTGGTGCCAATGCAATGGATTCTGGTGGTGGAGGAGGTAATATGAGCAACAATTCGAATCTGGCTTCAAAGCAGCGGCTTCGTTGGACACATGAGCTTCATGAGCGATTTGTTGATGCTGTAGCACAACTTGGCGGACCAGATCGTGAGTTCTAACGTCTTTATTCATCTTCATGTGCTATTTGTTTTTTTTTTTTGATAAGGCTTGAGCAATTTGTTGACGTTGTTGTTGTATGTTGATTTTCTCAGTTTGGAAACGGCCATTTCCTGTATTATGTATTATGCCTCAAGTAAAAGTTGTTACGTGGTTCATATAATACTTTTGCCAATCTTAGGATAGAGATAACCAACTATTATTGGAAACATTTCAGATTGCCTACGATTCTTGCAATATCGTATAGCTGTCTTCATTCACACGGTTACTCGCTTAATTATTTGATGTTTTATCACCGTATTTCAGGAGCTACTCCTAAAGGTGTTCTTAGAGTTATGGGTGTTCAAGGGCTAACAATTTACCATGTAAAGAGCCACTTACAGGTATCATTCCAGGGAATCTCTCAGTTAAACTCTGTTTTAGCGGTGGCTAATTACTAATTTGTTTGTTATACGCAGAAATATCGACTTGCAAAGTATCTTCCTGATTCATCATCTGATGGTAGGGATTATCTTTTAATTTATTGTGCTTCATTTGTGGTGTAGATGTTAGTCATCTTGGTTTTGCATAATTCCTATCGAAAACTGAGGATTTCTCGAGTGAATTGTCCCTGTTCATTCGAATATTGATATTTTTTCCCGTATTGATTTGGTTTACAGGGAAAAAAGCCGAAATGAAAGAATCGGAAGATATGCTTTCCGGCTTGGATGGTTCATCGTAAGTTGAATCTCTTTTCATCTTTAAAATAGTCATCCATGTAATTTGTTTCAGAAACCATTTATGAGATGGTGAATTCGTTCTTTGTTTTTATCACAATAATTGATTTGAGCGGTCAGCTAATACCTCGATGCCAAGTTATCATTCATGATCTTAAAGTGATTCACAAGGTAGATCTTACTTTTTGTTAAATCCTCTCTTATATTCTTTTTCTTGTGCAGTGGAATGCAAATAACTGAAGCACTCAAGCTGCAGATGGAGGTTCAGAAGAGGTTGCATGAACAATTGGAGGTATAATTACGTTTAGTTTATTGAGATTGCCAGCAGGACAACTTTGGGTATCCCAGCATGTCATCTTACGAGTCTATCAATAAATCTTACAGGTTCAAAGACAGTTACAGTTGCGGATAGAAGCGCAAGGAAAGTACTTGAAAAAGATAATTGAAGAACAGCAGCGCCTCAGTGGAGTTCTTTCAGAAGCGCCTGGAGCAGAAGATAAGTTCCCAGAATCAGATAACAAGACTGACCCAGCAACCCCAGCTCCTACATCTGAGTCGGCATTTCTGGACAAGCCCAACAAAGAGCGTCTTCCAACCAAGAGTCTTTCTATTGATGCATCATTCTCCTCTGACCACGAGCCACAAACCCCTGATTCTAATTGTAACGTAGCCTCACCAATCGAGAACCTCAGTGAAAGGCCTGGGAAGAAGCTACGAGGGAGCCCTGATTTAGCATTCACTAAACCAGATATGGCGGATATGGGTATTCTGGAGTCGAGCTTGAGCCCTCCTTACCAGCAACCAAATTCACTTTTCTGACAAGAGCAGATTATATTGATCATTCATTGGGATTGTCTGTTGGCCGTGAAAATCAGTTGGAGAAGTCTCATAAAATATGTAATTCTTAGTGGTGCATATTACTTGCATCTCTGGGTACTCACTTGTCACCTTGTATGTGTAGTTTCTGAAAATATAAACACGCAGTAGGTCGAATAACCTTATTGGTATTTAGATGTTACAAGAAGATTAGGCTTAGATTTCGGGATGGGCTTCATAACCGCGCCTTTGTGGGTGGTGAATGTTAAGATGTTACTGAGATATGTAATACTTGGTCTTCATGCTCTATTTGTAATAATACCTATATGTGCTAGTTGTAACAGCGCCTCTCATCTTCCCTCTGCTGAATCATTATCGAGATTAATATAATTGTCATACTTCCATGCAGCCTAGTCGCTCAAAATGCGAAGTAATGTGTTAAAACTGTGCAACTTTCTTCATATAAGATTGAAATTTACAACCTAAAGTTTTCAAGAATTCCTTCTTTTTTCGGAAAATAAACATTGATTTAATATTTGTAGGGGTTTCTTAAAATAAGAATCAAATAAGAAACTAATAAAGGCACAAACCAACAAGCTCACTTTTCTCACTATTCCACAACTGGGAGATATACAAGTAGGAGAACTATATGTAAAAATACAATAATTATTTATTTGCTCCCATGCTGAAAATTTGATACAGTTAACACTTTGTGGGGGTGTATGTAGGTCATCAATAGCAAAGAATTTTTTGGATTATTTTTTAAGAAGAGACGCAGCTTCGTTGCTACATCAGCTAGCAGCCATTTCTCAAGTTTGGAGCAGAACTTCACTAGTTTGGTGTTGATGGGGGCTGTTGGCTTGCAATTGCATTATAGATCCCCTCAGACTGCACTCTATCACCTGCACAATAATTTCAAAAGTCCAATTAAGAAAATTAACTCAGAACTTTCAGGATGGTCATAATTTTGTTACTCTTCATCGAAAAACAATACAAGCCAGCCAAATAGCACACTAGCACACTATTAACTGACGCTTGGTTCTAAAATTGGTATTTTTGAAGAGTGACCCAACTCCAGAAAGGGGCAATTACAAGAGAAGGATTTGGCAACAAAGGCACTCAAAAACAGAGGTCTGAGGTGTAGGGTTGTGGACGGTAAGCTACAGTTGGAACTTATACATATGTTTGAAATCGGATTGCTGCGAAAGCTTGAACTTTTAAGTTGCACAGTTAATAAGTATGTAACTTTTAACACATTGGCACAGGCGCTCCTACTATTGCTCAAAAAGAACATAATTCTATGCAGATATATTTAGAGAAAAACAGTGGAAAGAAGAACTTCTTAGGTAAGTACATAGTTCCATAAGGCAGCAAAATACATCTGAAAAGTATGTGTACCTGTGATGAGTACGTCTTGGATAACAAATCCTCACATTCCTCTATGAGAGATCTTTCTCCACCAGCCATCTTAGCTAGTTCAGAAATGGAAGTATCCATTTCTTCAGCCTGCAGAAAAGGAATTAATGTGAATTTCGAGATCTCATTTAAATATAGACCACGTAAGATTCGATACCTAATGCAGCAGAACAGAATAAGAGATTCTTACTTTTCCCATAAATCTCTGAATTTGAGAAGCAATCAATTCAACCACGTTGATAGCTGAACCCATAGCCTCCCCGAGCTCTTTAGGATCAGCCTGGCATAGTTAATTTCAAAGATCAGTCCACCACATATAAAGCAGAAAGCAGGAAAATCCATGCGATGTCTGTTACTGCGTGAATAAATTATAAACATAAAGGAGAGGCGGGTACGAGAAATCTCACCCGTACTTCCCCACTGACAGGAAGTCTAGCTGAAGAATTGAGCAAAGCATTGGTTGTTCCCGATAGAGAAGATGAGTAATCCTCTTCCAGAGCAGACCAGTCATCAAGATATGGCATCTGAAGTCGGGAAACAAATAAGGATCATAACAAAGTCGCCTTTTTTTATGCTAATGGAAAGGAATCACGGTGTTCAAAGAGAACAGAGCCAGCCAACATGGTTATTTATTGCACTGAGCATGCAGTGTTTTCAAATACATTTGTTTTCAAGTAATCACTCAACCATTGCTGTGCCATCATGGCTTCATAATTACATTAGTTATTTACATAGTATGTTATTATAAATAGTAAAGTGGACACCACAATCTAAGATTCGCCTGTTTATAAATAAACAATCTAATTTTGAAGAAACAAATAAAAAGAAATTGATAGAACCATGTGACATATACCCAATTGTATAGAAAATTAAAGGTTAGTTAAGTTTTCCTTCTTACAGAAGAGTTTCCCTTTAATAGTGGGTAATAATGGGTTGACAGAAAATTGAACTATTTAAAATAATTTAGTGATTAATAAAATACACTGAATGCAAGTCAGAATGCACAACCGTCGACAAAGTTCAAGTAGATGATGCCAAAAAAGATAGCCGCCGCAACAATGCAGGTCAGAATGCACAAATTACAGAAAAAGAACTTTATAACATGAAAACTTGCAAGGAAAATAAGATAAAACCCTTACTTGATCTTCAACAACCGTCGACAAAGTTTTGATTGCTCTTAATACTGCAAGTTCTTTACGTTTCTTATTTACATTAACCCGCAAATCTGATATCTTGCATCCAAGTGAGTAAAGTTTCCTCTGAAATGGAAAGGAAAAGGATTTATTGATGATGTACAACTAAAGAGAGAGCAAATAAGAAGATAAATCAAATGATCCTAAGAAAAAAAGCTGAAAGCAAACTTAACAAAAGATTGACAAAACACAGAATGGAACATACGTTTTAGAAGTCATGAACTAGCAAACAAAAATGACAAAGATGATAATATATTAATGACACTGTTGAACGCAGCAAATCAACATATTGAAAGAAAAAACCTGTCCAATTAAATGCTAAAATATGCTTTAAGCAACGAGTTTATAAAATATATTCTATTGATTCGAACCACAGCGTTTAAAATATGCCACCAAACCAACCTCAGCTTCCTGTTTCTGAGCACGAGCACAAGCCTCCGCCTTTGCATTCGCAAATCGCCACTGCAGAAGATGGTTCGTCAACATCTTGAGAGAATGCACATCTTCTTGATGGCTAGACGCGCCCCTCCCTTTCTTCACCTCGAATCCCGACCTCATATACGGCGCAGGATGTGGAGGCAGGGAAACACCACCACCTCCCACCTTAGCAGACGTCGCGAAATTCAACGACCTAGCACAATCTCCACCGACTTTACCGTGATTATGACTATTCTTCTCCGCAAACCACCTATCCATATCAGACATAGAGGACCGCGTATCAGGAGCAATCCGCGCCTTACCCGTCGACGACACGCACAACGGCGAATTCGGGCAAGACGAACTCCCCTGATTCGAACTACTGCTACACAAACTCGATTCCTCCCCACTCGATGTCGAAATCCTCGAGAGCTTTTTCTCGACGTCACACGTCGCCTCCTGCAAAAGCCTAGCAGCCGCGGTAACAGCGCCGCACCCATTACTGCTCAACGAGTTCGAACCACTAATCGGAGTATTCGACGCCTTCCTGTACCTCGACGGAACAACCCTATCCGCTCCAATCGCAACCGGAGTATCCGGCCTCGACGGAACCCTAACATTCTCTCTCTTAACCGTTTTTGGAGGCTGCTTTCTCTGTACGGTTATTATAACGGAATCCGATGCTTTCTCGGAGCTCCGATTAGTCTCCGGCGCGTGATTCTCGTCGGATTTTGAGGATTGGCGGCGGTGACCGGATTTCGGTAAGTCGCTAGGGTTTGGGGAGGAAATTAAGGGAGACATGAATCGGGAGCTTACTTCTCGGACACGTGGCCGGCGTTGGGTGGCTGGTGGCGGAGGCGCCATTATTACTCCGGTTGAATCCGCCGCCGCCGCTACTCCGCCGATTAACTCCGTCATGTTGTCAGATTTAAGAGAGAGAGAGAGAGAGAGAGAGAGAGAGAGAGAGAGAGAGAGAGAGAGAGAGAGAGAGAGATTGACGGATCCTTAATCCGATGATACAAATACTAAGATTCGGAGAGATTGATGAACAAGCAGCAAAATTCCACTGTAACAGATTTGTGAAGATAAAGGAGAATGGATTTTTGTTAAAAAAAATAAAAAAATGATTTGAAGAAACTAGCCGTTGCAGAAAAAAATAAAATGTATTTTGTGCCTGGGGAATAACGGTTGTATTTCGAGTGTTCTTTTTCTTGCTCCATTTCAAAATGTTGGGGGCTAGATCCGGTTACATGCGGGACCCGGGTTCTTCTATTAGTTAAGGGGCGTGCGTGTGATTTCTATATGAAATCGAATAGTGGCGCTCAATTTAGTAATTTTGTTTTAGTAATTTATTTGGTTTGCAAAAAGCGATATGTTACAACTTAATAATTGGACTTAATAAACTATTTGGTTTAACATATTATTAGTGTTTCGTTATTAATTACGTGAATTTATAATGCTACCCGTGCACCATATATCCTCTTTGTTTGCTGGATTTGCCAAGCACACTCTTCCTCTTCCAGCACAAAAATACCTTAGAGTAGATACTCAGGCGAATCCATGTCACCTATAGACATCATTGAACTAATTCACGCCACGACGACATCAACCTTGGTAAGCCACCCATTAACATCTCTCTGATTCATCAAATTGGTTCAGCGTTGATTACATTAATGTTCTTGTTTTACAAATGAATATTAGTTAAATTGAGATTGTTATGAATTATTTATATTGTTTTTGGTAGTGATGCAATTGACATTCACAATGTTTATGATTTACAATATTTATCGATACACAAACTTTAGGGAGTTTGACCTATTTATATAAATGTGGAAATATGTACATGATATCTTGAAAATGATAGTTGCAAAGATTTAAGTCTGAAACTGGGTCGGTTCAACTACCGAAATTCTATTATAAATCTAAGCTCCTAAATTAACGCATATTGTAGTCAATCCATACACCTCTTTAGGAACATATTTGAGCAGTCATACATCTGATCATGAAAAGACACATAGAGTAGGTGAACCGTTGAAATTCCGATGGAGAGATGCACAACATTTACTAGGCTTATCTTCATATTTAATAAATCGGGTACTTTTATTGGACACTTACTACTATAAATACCTCCCATCTACCCCAGCTTCACACATTATTACAGAACCTAAATTATCAAAATCAATATTAAACAAAGAATGGCCTCTAGCAGCATAACTTTCACGGAAGTTTATGATTCAACTACGGTAACATGCAATGCATGTATTATGATTCTGAATTTATAAGGCCTTATGGTTTCATTGTTGCATTATTGATAGAGTTTGATTATTGCAGGACCACATCCATAATGTTAACCTGAATTTTGATGATTTCACAAGTGATGATGAGAATATGTTGTTGCCGGAGCTCCGTGATTATATAGACCGCGATATATGGTTCACTACTCAGATGATGGATGGGATGTATGAGGAACTCGCGGAGGTACTCACGACATTTAGGGGGAAGGAAGTTACTCGTTCAATGATCAGGTATCGCCTCCGGATTATCAAAACTCGGTTCATCCTCTACAACTTAGTTTACAAGTGTCCGAGGGGGGGAGGGGGGGTGGAGGGAAGGGTGAAACTTGATGAGGCAACATGCAAGGTGGAAATTGATCACGGTATATAGGATAGACTCGTGAAAACGGTAAGTCTATTTTCCTATGTATATGTATTCTTTAATTCGAGCATGCTTGTAACACTCTTTTACAAACAATGCAGCCATCCATCATCGATAAGATGTTCGAGGGTCTGCAGTTCCACAACTATGGCTTTATGTTTTATTACTTCATTATTAAGGAACTTCCCATCCCCTAGATTAGGGTGCTGTCGCGTCAAGATATTTTGTTTGAGAATGTATAACTATGGATAATTTCTTTTGTGATTTTTCTGTTTTCGTTAATTTTTGGAATATTTTCCTTGAACCACGTTTTTTGGAAAATATTTAACTATGGATGATTTATATGATGCTTTTTATGTTTTTTTGGGGAATATTTAAATATGGAATGTTTATGTGGTTCTTTTCTTTTTGATTTTCATTAATGTTCATTTTGATTTTTGAAATTTCACCAGTTACAAGGTAGATTTCACATATTATAACCACAATAAGGAGGATATGTTGTTGACTGTTTTGCTTCATTGCGTGCAGGTATATAGATTAAAGAATACTAAAGAAGAAGAGTTCAACCACATAAGGGAATGCGATTGAATGGAGACAATGACAACGAAGAGTCCATATGCTTGTAGTTTTGATGAGTTCTCTGGAGTTACCGACATCGTGTAATACTTTCGAATAGAGTTATGCATTCGTGTATAGAACACGCTAATTTGGGTGTCTAGTCATTTTGACCTTATTGCAATAAAACATGTTACATGGATTACCTAAGTATGTGCATATGTTTTTTATTTTTTATTTTCTTATGAAGTTAATAGAAATTATGTAACATGTAAATTGTCATAGCGTAATCATGAACCTGACACGTGAACGTCATTAAGAGCACAAAATATTATAAACAACATATCATCATCAAACGCACATACATTATGACGCATATTCATCGATAGAACAGAAAACCACATTTCAGAGTAAGTGATGCAACATCTTTTACTACATGTTCTGGTCACAACTAGTGTAACCCGCAAAAGCTATCCTTCACAATCCATTACATCAGCATAAACCATAATATAAAGCAAATCGGTGTTTAATTAAAATAATATAAAACATGTTCTTAATAAGTACTAAACATCATCCAAATAAGCATGTCAACGCCATGCTATATTAAGGCGTTAACATTGATCACTTTCGACACTATGTTACCCATACCGTCCATATTGTCTTCACGAAGAACATTGACAAGGGCGAAGCGTACCTCGAACACATCTTCCCAAGATTCATAGAAAGGAAACTGCTTCACTAAGTAGCTCTCACAGTAAGGGTGTTCCTGAATCAAATTTTCTCATTTATTACTTCATTGTTGCATTAATAAGGTTGGCACTTAAAATGCTAACTACATGCAATATGTTATTTGGTAATACCTTAACATATTTGTTCCACAATTCATAATCACATACGTCTATTGCGTGAGAGAAACTGTTGAACCATACTGATTCAGTACTGCAGGCAAACAATTCGTGGAGGTGATGATAACACTTTTTTTCAGACGGTTAACTTGGACTTGATGTGTGGAAATGCCTTGACAATAGTATTATGCGTAAGCACCCTCATTCCCGCTTTGAGACCTTGTAGGTATCCAACTCTTAGGTAGTTGGTAATGTGACCTTCTTTGTTAAGTTGTTCTGTCAATGCCCATATGAGAGCTTCCTCCTCCTACCTAGTCTATGCATGACATTTCATTGCCATCTAACCATTCAACATTCATGTGGAGGTCATCAACAAGACAAGATTATATACTAGTATACTCTAGTTTGTATTATCTAACTTAATGATGACAATTAATTATTGAAATGGACAAAGTTTTATCTATTCTACTAAATCTAGCGATTAAATATTATCACCACATTAATCATCAACATTCATGTGGCCGTAAACTACATCAAACCAAATTTAAGGCAATTACACCGTGGATAATGTTAATAGAACATCGTAGTTTTACACTAGGTAATGCGTAAAGGTAGTAGTTCATTGCACACAAACTTGGGATTTTTATGAAACCCCCAAAGCATTACCATGAACTATAATATGATGAATTAGGGTTCACACTAGAGTAAAACATTACAGAACAAGAGTTGTAACTCAGTCAGAGGAAGTATATCTTCGTTGAAAAACGTGAAGAACAATCATATATCTGGAAATGTAACTACGCAAATCAAGAATCTGTTTCAATAGATTCAAAAATTATAATAAAATACATGAGGAGTAACACGTGATATGGATCTAACAAGATTCAAAAGAAACGGGCAACATTATTAAAGTAATAGAGGAATCAATGCTCAAAATTAGGGTTCCAGAAACTCACCTGTCAGCTGAATCGCGCCCAATATATTTCGAAAATGATGTAACTTTGTTTATAATGATTTTATGAAGTTGCTGTGAATTTCACACAACTTATGTAAAAGTGGAACACACTTTCATAAGTTGTCACGCGTGGGTAATTCTGTCTTTTGGCGTGGGGTGATTTAGTAACTGAACTCGGCTTATATAATCGTTTGGAGAGGATAGCGATTACTATCCGAGTTATTGAGGTGAACAGTTGTGGGCCACTAGACTTTTTGAGTCAAATAAGACCCCTTATTTCACCTAATATGTGAAACCAAACGCCCACTTAACAAATTATTTTTAATCGATTATGAGTATATATTTTATGAATTTTATTTATTACTGATCGGCAAAATGTCTTTCCAATTACACGTCAGATTAATAAAATCTGAATCTCTCAATGGTACTCTTTTGCGAGATAATGTGTTAAAACTGCGCAACTTCTTTATATAAAGGCTCTATATGTTATAAAACATAATCCCTAACCAAGTTACTTCTGCTTCGCTGTGCAAGATTGTAGTTTACAAACTAAAGTTTAAGAATTCCTTCTTCTCGGAAAATAAACATTGCTTTAATATTTTAAAGGGTTTCCTAAATAGGAATCAATAAGAAACTAATGAAGGCAATAACAACAAGCTCATTTTTCTCACAATTCCACAAATAGGAGACGTTAGGTAAGAACTATACATAAGGATACACAAATTATCAATTTTCTCCCATGCATAAAATTTGTTACATTAAACAGTTTGCGGGGTGTATAAAGATCATCAACAAACAAATAACGTTGTGCTACTAAAAATCATCATTCTCTCATTGTTCTATAACGCTGTGCTACTCAAAATCAACCAATGATACTAAAACAAAACATCATTCTCTCATTGTTCTATAACCTTGTGCTACTCAAAATCAACTTCGCTAATCAAACAAATTTCTTCAATTCAAGTCTTCTAAGACCAGAATTCCACCTCATCCCGATAAATACTCGAGGATCCTGACCCACCCAATCCTAAGCGAGAATGTATCTTGGGAATATGTATATTTTTTAAATCTCACCAAAAATGGTTTGTCGAGATTTTGAACCCACATGTTGACATCGACACCTCTCACAACATGGAAATTTGGAATAGATACTCTCAATGGAATCAACACGTGTTCATTGAAATATTGGCCACTGACGAGACGCAGCCGGCACGCCTCCACAGATACATCCATTCGTGGCACTTAGTTCCTTGCAATCAATTCATCATTTAGAAACACCATAAAATCTTCAAGATCCCCATCTTCAGGCAAGTCGAAATTCTGTAAACATGGAAAGGCACATCTTGATCCTCTCACAACATGGAAAGGCACATCTTGATCCTCATCATTTCCTTCTTTATCAACTTCAGTCTATATGATAATATTTCATAACATTTCACAGCTTGAGTGTTATGATAACATCTCATAACATAACATTTACCAGATATAGGCACTGATGTCTAAAAAAGTGAAAGTCATGGGTTATATATACAAGGAGCTGGGCTCAATGAACGTTCCACATCAATTTAATCTAACGGCGTTAAAAGACTAAAGAAAGGTTTGACACTTTTCTTTCAATAGAATAAGTTGGCCAATCCTAGCACATTCTAGAGAATTCTAACAATATTATATATAAGGAATAATCTAGATTTTGCCTACATAGATAATAGAGAAAAAGGCGATACTAGACCCAACATATTCGCACTTTTGCGATGTTGTACCCAACCTTTGATTTTTGACCCCGCTGTGCCCAACCTTTCATTTTTAAAACATGTTGTACCCAAACTAACTTTCCGGCCAAAAAACGTCATTAGTCGTCGAATTCACGTCATTTGTCAACAATCCTTGAGGGAAATTTAGTCTTTTACCACTTGGCTGATTTAGGAGGGAACAACAGCCCTTTCTTCAGTGATTCCGCGGCAAAATTGATGACGAACAACAAACCCTAAAATCGCGATTTCACAAAATTCCAAAATTCGCCCAAATCACTGCCCGATTCTTCACGATTTCGACCATTGTTACTGTCCTAAGCACGCACAACGCAAATGGGGTGGAAAATTAGAGGCAATAATGACCCGATTCAGGACCTATCCCTCGTACCCGACTACGGTGAGTAATTGCTTTTGAATATCATCATTTTCCCACTTTTTGGTATGAGGTAGATGATTTCCTAGGGTTTATGGTTTGATTTTGGACATTATATGCCAAAGTAGCCAGTTGTATAAGTTTTTGTTCTTTGGTCCCCTTCTTTATATGTTTTTGCATGGAAGTGGTCCTAAGTGTTCCCCACTACCTAAAGGTTTGTATATTTTAAGAATTTGGTATTGCATGAGCATTATTATTGTGTTTAATATTGTTGCAGTTTAGGGTTTATGCTATGTTAATAAACTTAAGGTTTGTTGTAATTGTTGTGTTTTTCCAGGTAATGACATGGAGTACTTTTCAATCACGATCCATCATTCTGGGAGTTTACTCAATTTTGGCAGAATGTGCTACATGGAGGGTCAAGTTAATTATGTGGATTATTGCACTGAGGATGAGATGTCCAGATTGGAGTTGATCAACATGGCAAATGAGATAGGTCTCAGTCATGATTTGATGGTCTTCTGGAGAGATGAACCTGAAGTTGAATCCCTACAACTGCAGCCTATCACTGATGACTTTGATGCCCTTGAGATGGCAAGGTATGCTACACAACATAGATTGGTAGAAGTTTACCTAATGAAACCAGAACAAACTGTTGCTGGCACACAAGAGAGTCATGATGAGGTTGAGGTGAATACTGATGAACATATTGATCCTCTACCTCCTATCACTGAGCCCTTAAATTATGTTGGTGATGATGAGGGGGGTTCTGAGTTTGGGGGTGAAGAAGCTCCTATTGGTTTTGAAGATGAACTTGAGAAGATAACTAGTCAAGTTGAACAAGGGGTAGAAGATGTTGATAGAGTGTTAGGTCCAGTGGATGATAGTGAAGAAGAGGATCCACCTGGGTTTCAAGATGAGGTGGAAAGATTAGTTAGTCAAGTTGAACAAGATGTTGGTTCATCCAGGGGGATGGATAGTGATGGTGTTGTTGGGAAAAAAAAAGAGAAGGAGAAGAGCAACTATCAATGCATTTGGTGAGAGGATTGAGGAAACATTCAATGATACACCTGAAGCAAACAATGTGAATGGTGACACTGGAATTGGTGGGGAGGGTGTTGCAAATGAAGAAGGAAATACAGATGGGCAGAATAGGGTAAGGGATTTACCAGCCTTTATCATGGAGCACTGTGGACCCTTAGCGGCCTCAACCATTGACCTTGTGAACAGTGATGATAGTGAGGGAGAGGTTTCTATGGGATCTGACTCTGAATACTTAGATGGGTACATTGATCCTGATAATGAAGTTGTAGATGATGATGTGCTTGACACTGAAAATGTGGATCTTGACAGGGCAACCACAAATGCAAGTGATCAGGCTACAATTGCAGCAAGTGGGATTGGGAATAAGGAAACAAGAGCTGGTACTAGTGCTAATGCAGCAAATGCAGATGACCCTACTGCTGCTACCACAGCCAATGAGGATGGCCCTACTGCTGCTGGTTCAGCCCATAATGATGGCCCAGTTGAGTCGACAATGACAAGACACAACAGTGTCAGAAGGAAGAAGAAAGATGTGGTGGCACCAGCTGCAAGGGAGCTCTACAGAAACCATGATGTATTTGATCCAAGAGTTGACATGACCAAGGTGGAGTTTAAGATAGGTATGTGTTTTCAGCATCCTGATCATCTTAGGGCTGCAATTGTCAAGTTCTCAATTGATGAAAAAAGAGAGATTCAGATGATCAAGAGCAATAAACAAAAGATAAGTGCAAGGTGTGTTGATCCAGAATGCCCTTGGTATATTTATGCATCCCTTATGTCTGGAGAGGACACCTTTGTGATCAAGACTCTTGAAGAACCTCATGACTGTGAGGTACGGGATACCAATAGACAAGCGACTTCCACTTGGCTAGCCAAGAAATATTATGATAAGGTGATTTCTGATCCCAATTGCTGCTCCATAAGAAACATTGGTGTAGAGCCTATTTCAGACACACATGCAAGAGTGATTTGATTCTTAATAACATGTCAGAGTCTTTTAATGCATTGATAGTGAAGGCCAGAGGGTTGCCAATAATTGAAATATTTGAACAGATTAGGATGTTATTGATGAAGAGGATAGGTGTTAGAAGAAGAGTAATGGAAAAAGAGGGTAGTTTCTTAACTCCTAAAATTGATGCAATCTTTGAGAAGAACAAGGAAGAAGCTGTTCAGTGGATATCACACTGGAATGGATCATTACAGTTTGAGTGCCATGGTCCCTTTTCACAGAAAATGTGTGTTAACCTTGAGGAGGGAACATGCAGTTGCAACAGGTGGCAAATAACTGGCATTCCATGTCCTCATGCCATAAGTGGTATGAGATGCATGAAGTGGAAAGATCTTGAGAAGAGAGTTCATCCCTGTTACCACAGATCAACCTATCTATGCATCTATAACCATTTCATGATGCCCATGGAGGGGCTTGAATCTTGGCCTGTACCAGCTACAACTGCTGCAATGATGGTCCCTCCAGATCCTACAAACATGCCAGGTAGGCCAAAGAAAGGAAAAAGAAATGGGAGTAAGGATGAAATAAGACAGAAAAGAATGGAACATGCTCAAGAGACAGGTAAACTTGGAAGACATGGACTTGGTATGACATGTGGTTACTGTAAGCAGAAGGGACACAATGTTAGGTCATGTGAGTTGAGGAGAGCTAATCCACTTGCTGGACCATGGAAAAAGAAGACCCCAAAGAAAGGAAATTCTACATCATCAACACAGAATCACCAGGTAGTTTAGTAATGTTTTGATCTTACACTTATGGTTCCTTAACTGTTTACTTCATTATATAATGCATTTTTATGCTTCTCTGTTGAAAAGGCTGAACCTGCTGTTGGAACACAAACATCCACTGTCCACAATTAGCCAACTCCACCTTCACACCAAGACCAATCTTCTCAGGCGGCATCTAGCAACCCTGAGTTGCCAGTCAAAAAGAAAAGAGTGTTTAAGAAATACTATAAGAAGGCTAGGGTAAGTGAAGTAAGAATCTGGAATTGATGTGCCTTTTGAAAAAACCAATTGCATTTTATTGACTATATTGTTGTGATAGGAACCAACTGCTGCCAATGATGTACCTCCCCCAGAATTCACTGCTCCCACAACTGATTTTGCTCCAGCCACTCAGACAACTCAAAGGAGTAGGTTTGAACAATGGAGTAGTTCTGTTCAAACAGGGAATGCAGCTGGTACAAGCTCTACAAAGACTAAGCTACCAGTGAGTGTTTAATCTAGATACTCCATTTAACTTCATGTACCAATACTACTTGATCTAAAACTGGTGTAATCTTTAGGTGAGAAAAACAACTGGTACAAGTGCTGTTGACCATGGTGGAGTAGGGTCTTCTAGACCTGTTACTAGAAGTCAGAAGACACCAACTAAAGACAAGGAAGATGTTGTGGTTCCCACTTCTAGACCAAACACCAGAGGCAACACTCCTGATAAAAACAAGAAGCGGTTGTTTCCTGAACCACCAAGGCCAACAAAATCAAACAAGGCCGCAACAAGTGCAACATGAGAGTTAACACCTCCTGGGAGAAAGAAATTTAAAGTCCCAAATCCAAGGCCTCAAGTTGGTGTTCCTAAGAGAGTTGTTACCAGGTATTTTGTTAGAACATTGGAAGACAATTTCCAATAGTGGTTCTGTTAATGTATTTTCTATTTTGTTGGTACACTTGGTGATTGTATTTTCTATTTTGTTGGTACACCCTCTCCACAGTCATGAACTTTAGCATTTAGACTAGTTTAGGAGGGTGTCATAAATTTGATGCAATTTAGTTTCAACAAATTCTGAACAATTTAGTTTGAACTTTCGAAATTGTGAACAATTTAGTTTGATGCAATTGTTCTTTGGCTTATGTTAGTTTGCATCTAATTTGTTGTGTTGGCCAATTTAAGACACCATTCAAAATCCATAAACATCAAAAGATAACCAAAATACAAATGGCATATAAAACGACTGAGAATCAAATGGACCATCATCAGTAAACCAAACATCACACAATCATAAAAAAACATCAGTAAACACAATCTTCAGCGCCCCTGGCACTACACTATCTTCTTCACCGCCCTAGTCGTCCAGATACTCCGGTAGCCTTTCCAAGCAGCGCACCGCAAACAAGTCGGTAAGGAGAGGAAGGTTCTCGCAACCATAGAGTCGGAAGTATTTTTCCTGATCGGTTTCCTACAAAAAATAATAAAGGTTAATAATGAAACACACTTATTTTGGTCATTTTCCTACAAAAACTAATAAACGCTTTCTTCCACTTACTTCACGATGTCCCAGTATGGGGCGGAGATGGTGACAGTCTTGACGTCCCGGTTTATGGGAACACCAGGGAGGGTAAGGAAGGCAGTGAATGAGATCCACTTCTCCCGCAGTTCTTCTATCTTTGAATATATCTTGGACATCTTGTGATGCCCTCCTCCCCAACGTAAGGCGTCAAGCTGCGGCTTGATCAGGCGCAACGCTCACTCCAGAAACGGGAGATAGTCAAGCTCGTGAGTCCTTGAGTAAGTCGACAGGCGGCGGAGCAGTTCAACCTCAAAATATTGGTTGAATTCGAAATCGGTGTACAACAGATGCACGTCATTTTCATTGCGAATCATCATGATGCTTATGTTAAAACAGAGAAGTGAATAGGCTTAAAGAAGGTGAATGAACAATGAACATAAGACTAGAGTATTTATAGGCATAATTGGTGACTCTTCACATGCTTTGTGTCTCTTCGGTCAAAGCAACACATTGATATCTGCCAACATGAAATGACTACTCAAAATAACCAACACTTCCCAATGAAACCTTACAAACTTACAAAATGCGTTGGTTAGTGAAATCTGCCAAACCTCCACAAACAACCAACATCAAAAGACTGCTCCAAAATAACCTCCACAAACCTTACAAACTTAAACAAACTTACAACCCTAACACAATATTACAACCTTAAACTAACACACCTTACAACCCTAACATTAATAGGCTAGAACAGTTACCAAATAACATACAAAAGCGAAATAAACAATGCAACCCGAAGCACCTTCTCCCTTTTCTTCACCCGAGCAAGTTCATCTTCAATGGCTCCTACCCTACGAAGTAAACCGGGTATAATTTGCCTCGAACGTTCGCACATCGGTGGATCAATCCAAATCCAATAGTTGCACCTTCCCCTACCCTGCCAATTTTAACAAATATGGACAATTTAATCAAATAAAAAGCAGAAATTTCAAAATTTGCTCAATACTTTTAAAAACCGAGACTCACCCGTGATTTGGTGCATTGGGAGAATCTTCGACCATGATTTAAGTTCATCCAGGATGTTTCAATCGAAGCCTTGATACCACAATGGCACAATTCCGCGTATTCTATGCTTAATCGAACGAATTTGATGAATTTCGGAGTATTGAATTTAGGGTTTCAGAAATTTTAAATTTAGGAGAAAAATTCGTCATTTAAATAAGGGAAAAAGCCGTTAACTATCCGTTGGCAACAATGATTTCGCGATTTTACCCCTCGATTTTTAAAATTTTGGCCGGAAAGTTAGTTTGGGTACAACATGTTTTAAAAATGAAAGGTTGGGTACAACGGGGTCAAAAATCAAAGGTTGGGTACAACATCGCAAAAGCGCGAATAGGTTGGGTCTAGTATCGCATTTTTCCTTAGATAATATTAGATATTCCCACGCGCGCCATTTGGCCTGCCTGCATGCATGGAGGGTGCGTTGTTTGTTGGATGATGCGAGCTCCTGCTTGCCCGACCTAGAGGAAGTGTGACCGCTTGTGAAATCGTCTCCCACCGTAATAGGCGACATCCCCGACGCCGGAGAATTTGGAAATGCTTGAATTTCGTTCCAAAACTGCCATATCTCGTCCTCATCTCCCAACTCGTCTTTGCCTCCGATAGTCCCTTCTACGGAATGAACTATTTTCGCCAAGGGTTGACCAATCAACGCTTGAAGGTCCGCTCGACAAGGATTTGACAAATTGTGGTTGTGGTACAACGTTAATATTGTTACCATTGCATTTCATAGTTCATAGGTCCGAAACTTGGTAGCAACAATTAATATTTTTGTTAGATTTTTCCTTAAGCAGCTCAAATAACTAACAAAATCAATATCTCCAAATAATCTCAATCCATCACTAAATGTAAAAAGAACGTCCATCTTTAAATTCCTTTACACTTGAAAAATACATATATTTCTCTCAAACCTTCAACATTAAATCTTGCGATATTTAACATGTTGTACTAAATTATATTATTATATACAAGAAATATAATAATTTTTATTATTTTATTTTCTACTAGATGATAGTCTCGTGCATTTAAGCCAAATTTATTATTTTGTTGAGGCCTTAAAGTAAGACTATTTAAGGTATTTTTAAATGTCGATTAAAGTTTTCCTTTTTCTAGTTATATTGATAAACAAATATTTTAATTAAAAGAGAAAGATGCATATTCCTAATAACTTGTTTACAAGTGTTATTTATTAATTAAGTTTTTCATAGAATTTCATAGATCAATAAAATGTACACCAAACCTTTTAACACGGACGAAAGTGCACTCAAGTGTGCCTTATCTTATGCAATTATTTACTACATTAACGGAAATGATTTATCTTACTTTGCTCATCTTCATCACCACCTTGAGTTGTGAAAAATGGGGTGAGGTAGTTCCTATCTAGGGCAGTAAAAGATGCAGCACTGCAACATAGAATACAAGAACTGATAATAAGAAACAATTGAGCAAAGACCAAAGTGGAATCTCAGCAATCATGTTTCATCACCTTTCATGGAATTCTATTAAGTCTCAGTCTTGAAACTATTTCTAGATGATGACTCCCCCTCACCAGTAGGAGTTTCTAAGTCAGTATTCATCTCAAAGCTCTGAAAGAAGAATTTGTAATGGGTTCATAGTTGACCAACAAACATTATATGCAACTCAGAACCATATGGAAGATGCCCATACGATACCCAAATGCCAGACAATGAGTTCAAGTTTCGTTTTAGCTCAAGCTATGGCTCTTAACGTTATGCAGATAAAAAAGGTTTACTTAAAATAAAGCACTAGCCATTGAAAAGGGCTAAAATCGGCGAGCAGCTCTATCATAAGAAAAGAGAAAAGCCCGTCTCCTAAAGCAACTACCACACAACATTTTTGACATTTGACAAAGAGAAAGTAAAGCAACCGCCACGCAATATTATTGACAAAGAGAGAGTAATAGAATGCAGAAACCAAATTGTACAACTTTCCAATAACTTCAACTTGACCGGGTTGGTAGAGGTTAGATAAATCCTTCAGATCATTTGATCAAAACAACTTTTGTTTTTTTATGAACTGACATACACTTGTTTCAGAAAGATCGTGCAATTATCTTTTGCCTTTTCCTATACGATGTCACTAAGCCAAAACGATAACCAACTACTAAAAAACTCAAATGCAACTAAATTTCACCAATAAAAGGCTTCTGTTGACAAGTAACATAATTAGAATGTACCTCCCCCAATGGGAGGTCATTGGTGTCACCCACAACGTGTAAAGCTTCCAGCATGGTTCCTGTTGATCCTCCTATCAACAAAACCTGAAAAAGCCCAACATTGACAGAAATGTCAAGACCATTGCATCCAATTTTATCTACCACAAAGGTGATTTGTTAAAGATTCATAGTTAAGACCATTGGATCTTTTAAATGTGAGAGATCCAATAATATTTTTATTTATCAATTAACTTTAAATAAACAAGGCAGAAAAGGCTGTAGATGCAGAGAACATACACAGACTGTTGCTAATACGGCTGTAGATGCATATCAGTCAGTAAAATAATGAGAATTTGGAAGAAACACAATGAGCAGATAACATCAACAACTATCGATGATTTTTATTTATTTATTTATTTATGGTAACCAACATGATTTGATATGGTCGAACTAATGGCAAAAACTGATTTTGGTAACAATATGTTACTCTAATATCCTAATGTAAATTTGGTGAAAAATGTCATCTTGATTCATTTATTAAATGCTTTACCAAAGATGTTCTGCCATTTAAACTTTCACCATACTTATGATTAAATGAAGAAGAGCACATTACTTACCGTCAAAACAATTATAGCAGTTGTGGCAGTAAATATTGTTTGGCCATGTCCTTCTAGAAGATCATGAACTGATTGCAAGGCCAATGCAAAAGCCATAGTGCCTCGGAGCCCTGTAATGCTACGTTATGAGTTTGAGCACTCAAAAGTGCATGTTGTAAGTGTGTGTGATATGCTATAGGAAGAAAGAGGATCAGAAAAAGGATCACATACGGGGAGCAAACGCATAAAGGAACACGGTTGAAACCAATTTTTCTGATCCGCTTACCATTGTACCAAAGTGCCGTTTGATGTTTCATGGGTATCTTTACCACTGCTAGCATGACCTAAACCCTAAACCCACCAACCACCGCCGTCACCCACCAGAATGGAAGCTGTCTAATTGACCCGTGCTTCTCATGGGGCACCACTGCCTATAGCGGCGGAATCTGCTTCCCCACCAAAACAACCGAAAATGACAAACTCTTCTCAAAGGTCGTATGCTACAGTAGTTCGCGCCCAATCTGGACTCACGATTCTGAAGTCGTATGTCGATGACCCATCATTACCGATCGCGAATCGAATAATCAAACCTAAACAAGTTGAGATTTACAAGGGGAAACACTCGATTTTTATCCCCGATGATGAAGTGCGAATGCTGTTGCAACCATTCAAGCTCTCTTTAGTTGGAAAATTCTCCCATGGATGCCCTAAACTCAATGCATTAGCCCAAGATATCAGATCGTTGGGATTACTGGGAAAATATTCGATCGGGCATCTCGATCCAAAGCATGTGTTGATTACATGTACATTAGAAGAGGATTACTCCATGTTGTGGGTGCGCCGTGATTGGAAGATAGGGGGCTTCCCAATGAGGGCGCTTAAATGGACAAAGTCGTTCAAGATCGAGGAAGAATCACCAATCGTCCCAGTGTGGATTACGATTCTGATGTCGTCGGCGTATTTGTTATCGAAGGATATATTGATTGAGATTGTAAAGATGATCGAAAAACCGCTTCGACTCGATGAAGCGACGACGTGTCGTACCAAGCCTGGTATTGCTCGAATTTGCGTCGAAATTAATCTTTTGGAGAAAGCTCAAGACTCGGTGGTGGTAAGGATGAGTGACGAAGAGGTGTTGTTGAAGATAGCATATGAACATGTTCCCAATTATTGTACCGAGTGTAAGCATTTGGGTCATGAGAAGACAACCTTCATATGAATGGAGATGGGCATAAAGAAAAATCACATGAGGTTTCCTATGAAAATAGAAAAAGAAGTGACCCAAAAGTGCTCGATGAAATGCTGAAACGAGGAGCAACAAAAGAAACAAATAACCCGACATTATCGGCGACAGTTCCAGTAACGAATACATCGCCGAGGTTAGTTTGTGAACCTTCTAATAAGTTTGGGGTATTAGCCGAGTTAGTCGATAATGAAGGTGAAATGATTTCTTGAACGCTACGTGTTGATGGGGGTAATGAGATTTTAAAATGTGCTATTGATTAAAATGATTTAACTGTTGCAAAGCCTTTTGTTGATGGCGAGGGTTGAGATTTTAAAATCTGTTGACTTAGTGGCTACCGGTGAAGGAAATTGATATGTGGATGGGACTTTAAATGTCGATAATGGAGGAGGGAATTCAAATATGGAGGATGGAGATGGGAGTTTTGATAATATAGATTTAGGGGTTGCTGCTCATGTTAATGCACAAAAGGTTGCTGAAGAGGAGAAATTAGAAGAAGGTGAAATTGTAGTTAAGTACACTAAGGAGGTTTGCAATCAAGAGTACCAAATGGTAGAATATGTTCAACAAGTGAGGGAAGGAAACAAAGAAAACTGGTCTGATTTAGACCCGCTCTTTAAGGGCAACGGAAATGATGTCTTTGCTAAAACTGGAGGAACTTTTAGGCCCTCAACGGAGGATATTTTTCAGGGTATTGTTATAATAAAGATTAATGCTCAGACTCAGAATGCCAAAGGCACATTGACCTCGAATCAATTGATTATATTATTATCAACGATTCCATAGATGACAGGGGTATGTTGTCGGATTCCGAATGCTCAAAGAAAAAATCTTCAGCAGGTATGACAACGAGAAATAGGAAACGCCAACTTGCCAAAAGAAATAAAGATTTTGAGTACTAATAATTCCGTAACAGATTTGCGGGTTTAAGTATGTGTTGAGTTTCATCTGACTTTTGTGAGTGTTCAAGAAAATTAGTTTGGCCTTCTTATATTGGCTTAGTTAATAGATTTTATGTTTTTAGCTAATGGGTTCTTAAGCTATTGCTTGTGTTTTTGTGGCGCATGGGTAGGGTACACTATGCGATCTCCATATGTAGTACTCCTCATTTTCCTTTCTTTGTAAAACCTTTCTCTTCTTTTCTAGCATGTAACTAGAAAGAAGAGGAACACAACAAACACAACGAGAGAAAATGAACCAAGAATTACTAGAACTAATTCCAACAAAATGAATAAAGAACAAGTCAAATATCTTAAGAGAAATATGGGAAAAGAACGAAAAGACATATCTCCAAGTTCTGAAGACTGCATGGAGTAAAAGGAGAACTACAGTAAGTATTTCTTGTACATAAGATCTGAAACAAGAAAACGAGTACATTGAAATAGATGGTACTTTCTCGCGTTAATAAATGATGGTTTTTTGTGGCACTACGTATTGTCATAGTATTTATGATAAATGGCATTTTTAGGACGAAATATTAAAAATGCCCGCTAACTTTTTTTAAAAAGTTAAAATGGCTGTTTTTTTCGGGCCTTACCAAAATGCCCCATATGTTTAAAAAAAACTTTCAAAAATGCCCGTGACCCTTATTCAGGCCAAAATTGCCTACGTGGCGGTACAGTCAACAAGTTGTCAATGCCACGTCATATTTTTCTGTCAAAACGCATTTTTTACACAAACTCTTGTAATTTTAAATATTGTATTTGAACCCCAAAATAAATTGCACTTTACACCCCTATATATAAATAATAATAATAAACATATATATAACTATTTTGTAAATAATAAATATATATAAACAATAATGATAAACATATATATAATTATTTGTAAAAATAATATACATACATATATAAATAATAAACATTTATATATAAATAATAATAAGAAACATATATATAACTATTTATAAAAATATTAAACATATATTTAAATAATAATAATAAACATTTATGTATAAATAATAATAAACATATATATAACTATTTATAAAAATATTAAACACATATATATATATATAAAATAATAATAAACATTTATGTATAAAAGTAATAAACATATATATAAATAATAATAATAAAATTTAATGTATAAATAATAATAATCAACACACATATATGTAAATAATAATAATCATATAATTTTAACAATATATATATAAAAAATCATCATCTTCATCACCACCACCGCTGCAACCCCCCTCCCCCGCCGTCGTCGCCGCCGCCACCGCTGCCCCCAAACGCGATCTTCACCACCACCACTAACAACGACGTCGCACACCACCACCTCCCCCAAAATCCCCCCAAATCAAAACCCTAATTTTTTTTGTGGTGGTGGTGGCGCGATTTGAGCCGCGACTTGCAGTGATTTGCGGCGTTTGATTGAGGAATGGTGGTGGCATGATTGGGCAGCGATGGGAGGTGGTGGCGTCGATGAGAGCCGCGATTTGCAGCGATGGTGGTGGTGGCGCGATTTTGGTGGTGATTGAGCAGTGATGGGAGGAGTTGGCGATTTGCAGTAATGGGAGGAGTCGGCATCGATTAGAGCTGCGATTGCAGCGATGGTGGTGGGCACAGTGGCGGTGCAATTTTGGGAGGTGGTGACGCCGATTAAGATGGTGGTGGTGTTCGGTGGTAGTGGGGAAGAAGATGGTGGTGGTAATCGGTAATGATCTGATGAAGATGGTGGTGGTGGCGGCGACGACGGTGGCGGGGGTGGGGTGGGGGGGGGGGGGGGGGGAGGGGGCTGCAGTTGGATGATGAAGATGATGAGTAATTCTATTTTTTTTTTGTATTTTTTTTGTTTTTTTAATATATATAATTATATTTATACATATGTTTATATATATATGTTTCTTATTATGGTTTATATATATGTGTTTGTTAATATGGATTATATATATATATATATATATATATATATATATATATATATATATATATATATATATTAGCAACCGTGACACACGCTGGGACCGCATGTAAACTCTTAGAATACAATAAAATAGATAAAAATGCAATGTGTGATTTCTTAAATTTTAAATATGTACTCAAATTATTAGTGCCTACATAGTTAAGAATTAAAAAGGAGACAATTACTAAAAGAAAACCTGTATATTTGCTACACATACCTATGTTGATTGCAAACAAGTGATTCAGCCTCTACAAAAAATGAGCAACGGTTATATGCACAATGGCATCAATTTAATAACTAATGTGTAATATGTAATCTATGCATTTACAATACAAATTAAAAACTAAGGCAAAACCGATTGGAAATAACAATTGGACAAAAACTAAATGAATGCCAGAAAAAGTGGTTGGAATTAACACTTCGATGTAATTGTTACATAAATTGAAAATAAATAATTAAAACACAGAAAGATTAAGTTTACTAAATCTATTTTGGTAAGATCATATTTTGCTACAGAAATAGAAAATTCTATTTCCGAAACAAAGATAAACACTGAAACTGCAGGTTTGAGAGTCATCACAAAAGATATCCACCCTAGACACTAAGATAGATGAGAGTAAGAGAAATGGACTAACACGAAATTAATAATAATAAAAAAACTATAAAATACTCACAGTTAATATTTTGCTTCATGGATTTCTTCCATATCCGTTTGTACTTTCTGCATATTAACTTGCGGCTTCTACATTACTGTGAAACTTTTTAGACTGCCTAAAGTCAAAGAGTTGAAAACGGAAGTAATAAGAATATAATACATAATGTAATCGAATTCATGATGTAATTAATCAAACAATGTAATTAAAGAGGCAAAAGAAAGAAGGAAACCATCTACAAAACATTCTTATAACCCAGAACTATGTTTTCCAAACTTAATGCAAATGAATTCTAGAGGTTGAGATGAGAATTAAGAAGTAAAAAATAAACGACAATTTCTTTTTCTTTTTATTTTTTGGGAGCTTAACTGCAGCAGTTATGGAGTAAGTGGTGATTGTGATATTGTAAATTATATTTTTGTACATAAGTAATTAAACGGGAATTTTGAGGAAAACATATAATTTGGTACAAAAGAAATTTGATAATTCAAATAATTAGGAGACTAAACCGTTTTCACATGAAAACAAATATTGCAGAGATTTTAAATGTGCTAAATTTGTGGAGGAATTTGAGGAGTAGATGGTTAGTCACATTTAATTACAGATAAGTCCTTATTAGCGACATGTTGAAAAATAAAAATAAGGGTATTTTAGGGAATCCAAAAGTTGATATCATAACCACCACTTTGTGAGTGTACATAGTCTTCTCTTAGTCAATAGTATACTAGCAACTTTGACACACGCGGGAACCGCGTGCAAATTATGTTAATTTTTAAAAAAAACTTTAAGTGAAAACACGTGACTTGTGAACACGCTGTGTTTTGAGATAATTTATTTGTTAAATTATTTAATTGTAACTTTTTTTACTTAAATTTATACTATTGATGAACTTTCTAAATTATTAAAGGGGACAAACAATTTATTATGCAACTTATGAAAGTCAGTCGTCCGAACTAAACTTACTAATAATAAACATGGAAATATATATATATATATACATATATATATACATATATATATATATATATATGTATCAACCATAAAGAATTTCTAGAAAAACAAAAATAAATGTTAACTCCCGAATAGGCATTCCGAATCGGTTCTTAAAAACCAAGGAGTCAATCTTTTCATTGACTCTACAGTAGCAATTTATACCTTTACATTATATATGTCACAGTTCAATTAAAAAGAAAAACTTTATCTTTCAAACGACCCCGCTCGATTGAATGAGAAAATAATTTCTCAAGATTTTCATGTCTACATTCTCATGAAAATCATAGATGATATGTGTAAGCGTAAGTAAGTGTCTGTTAAGGTTATTTATTACGTAACACACTTGCATAAGTTAATATCACAAAACATCTTTTTTACTCGCTGCCAACCAATATTCAAAAATGGAGTCACAACCCAAAAAACTAAAATAAAAGTAACTAAACCAAAAGAAAAGGATTAAGCACATTGTAGGAGGAGCCAAATATACATAATTGGGGTGGATTAACTCAAAAGAAACAACTGGAAACAATTGCATGGATCCGTAAACCGAAAAATATCAGATATACACAAAAATGACCAGAGGAAAAAACATTGGAGACCACAGAAAATCCATATTCACACGTTCAATCATAGAGAATAAGAGTTATGGATATCTTAAACACAAAAAGATAGAACTTCAAGCTGCATAAAATAGACATGCAATCAAACAAAAAATAGTTAATTAGTTTGTAATCAATATAAGAAAAAGTAAGTGTGAGGATCTAGAAAACCAAAGAAACCAGGGAATACCTTTTCTATCGTTGTGTAGTGGTCGAGATTTTTGAACATTTCAGTGCTTCATTGGGTAGTATATCTGCATCACAAAAACAATTGTTGTATATACATACTGAAAAAAAATCATATGGACACACATAAAAAAACCAATAAACTTTCTTGCATAAAAAAATTGCTTATGATGATACATATTTATACCATTACACTAAACAACGCGTCCTCAGATTATTTCCAGCCTCGAATCGCCACCACACCTAGTAATAAAAAAATCTTTATCGTGATGTTGAACAGATAAATCAATATTAAAGTTGTGGATGGGATATATATATTAGATATACATGAGGAGTTTTAGGCGGATGAAGATCTCCCTTAATTAACTGACAGAACGTGCATAAGACCTATAAAATTCATGTTTTTACATATATCTAAAATGAGGTAGTTACCTAAAAAGTAGGGATCTACAGTTTAGTGAATTTAACTTTTCAAATTTATCAACGTGGTGAAACCGTGTAGTGAGGGGTAAAATTGACAAACACAATTTTGGTATCATAACTACCCGTATGTGAGTGTAAGAGCTCTTATTGACGTGGCAGCCATTATACCGCCACGTAGGCAATTTCAGCCCGAATAAGGGTCGATGACGTTTTTAACAAAAAAATTGAAACATATTGGGCATTTTGGCAAGGCAAAAAAAAAAACGGACATTTTAACTTTTTTAAAAAAGTTAACGACCATTTTTAATATATCGTCCGCATTTTTAACGCTGTAACAAAAGAGATAGTATAGTGATATTTTTATTTTTAGCTACATCGCTACAAGTGGCACTTTTTAAAATCGACACTATATATAAAAGAGCCACTAAAGACTCGTTACATGGCATTTATCAATTAAACCTCGTTTTTGTTGTAGTGCAGCATACTTGAAAAGGTGCAACAAGTCAAGGCATACAAACATGTTATAGGCTTAAAACTAGGGGAGTGCGATCCGGTTAACGGTCCGGTTTTTGAAAGAGGGGTTCGTTTTCGGTCCTCCCAAATGCCAAACCAAAAATTGCACCATTTAAACGGTTCGATTTTGGTTATAACCGAAATCGGTTCGGTTTATTCGAGCTGGTTTCGATTTTCTTTTCCTTTTTATAAGAAAAAAACTTATGCGATTAACCTAAAATTCAAATTTAAATTGTAAAAACTATACTAAACAACACATAGAAGACTCCAAAATAATAAGCAACACATTACTTAGTAGTTTATACTTTACAAAATTTTAACCATCAACAATATAATAAAAATCATGATTCATCAATGAATAATACAACACAAACAAAATTAATATAAAACACAACTCGCAAAACGTTTCATCACCATTCAAAAAAAAAAAAATAACGCAATTTGCAAAAATATCCATCACCATCCAAAAAAATAAATAACATCGTTGTCCCAACAAACATGAAACCATCAATCCAAAAAAAAAAAAAAGAGAGATGCATAACAATTTTTTCAAAGAGTTTCTTAAAAGATATTTTCTAATGACCTAGATTCTTTGATGGCAATTGACTCCTAAGTAATTTATTCTATCTTATCTTTTAGAAACATAATCAATCCTAAAATAAAGTATTACTATATATTTAATAAACTCCTAATTAATACCTAGATTACATATTATGGGAGAAAGAAACGGTTCCGGTTTTGGTCCGGGTAACCAACATTAAACACCAAAACCGCACCGTACGAAGAGTCGGTTTCAATTGTATTCTTAAGTTTTAAATTATCAACTAATTAATAAATCAAACTTAAAAAAATCAAGCTTAAAAAATTATTAATTAAGTTTGTTGAAAAGTTTTAATTTCTAAAAATATAATTCATTTGAAGACACATTTTCTTCAAAACAATTGATAATATATACTATTAAATTTGTAACGAAAAAGAATTTGCTGATGTGTTAAAGTTATTAGTTTTTAATTTTTTGAATATTTTTGAAGTAACAAAAAAATGTAAAATGTAAAATGTATAATATGAAGTAAAAAAATGCAAAATATAAAATGTATAATAAAATAACATTTATGGTGTATGAAGTAATTATACATATTGTACTAAACTTCCTAATATGTAAAATGACAAAATTGCCTCCTCTAATAAAGTCACCGTGATGTCATAAGGTTGAAAAGTGACGTTTTTTGGCCGAGATAGGTCGGAATAAAAGTTTGGGCCGTGAAGTGTCAAGAAAGTGAAAGTTTGGGCCGTCGGGTATCAAAAGTGTAAGTTTGAATAAGTAAGTGTCAAACGGGCCAAAATTTGAATAGGTAATTGAAATTTTTTCTTTTTTATTCGGGAAGATGGGGTGGTATAAATATTCATTTTTTTTTTTAAAACAGTGGTATAAATATTTTATAGTTTGAAATCATCGCCACACACACACATAAACGCGCGCTCACACACACACACGCACATATATAATAAATATTATATGTATATAAATACTTTGGATAGGTGAGCTCTCCTCCTTCACTGCCGCTTAACAGAATGCAAAACGAAGAAAGCAGCCTTCCTCCCTCCTCCTCCTCCTCCGATTCATTGCGATCATGGCTCTTCACTCACAGCCAGTTAAGTGCCCACTTGCTGTATGAGCCGGGTGTGTTTGATCCAGTAATACACAACATCACGATGGAGCAGCGTTCAAGATACATCGCCATCATGGAGCAGCGTTTAATTGCGCGGTGGAAGGAGCATCTCCAATGGCAACCAACCCTACGAGTGTGCGAGGCACAGAACGTATGTGCATCACAACCCTGCTTTACGACCTTTACAACCACCACACCCCTACTGCTTGTAAAGGACCTAACCATAATAATTAAGGACCTAACGACCCTCGTTTTCGACCTTTACAACAACCACAACCCTAACCCTAACCGTAGCAACCCTAACGGTAGTAACCCTGTCAAATCCATGTTGCTCGACTTCTTATCCAGGACGCCGCCCTGTGATCAACCGGATCAGGCATCGGATCATCTCATTTATTTTACCAACTCCACCGCCCCACAGCTACTCGTAATGCTCTATACCTCCTCTCACCAACCTAATATTGATTTGGCTAATCACGCCATTCGGGAGCTTATTATTCAGTCTAGTAACTATGAGGATCGCTTGCCTAATTATAAGCATGCCCTGGCTTTATTATTCTCTAACTGGCTCGGATGGGCTGCCGGGATATACGATCCCTTGTATGCCTTTTGTCGTTCTAATTTAACAATGGTCGATGAGAAAAAGAATAATGGCTTACGTGAATTGGCTAATAGGCTGTTGCATGATTTGGAGTTGAGTAAAGGAAAGTCTGTATCTAATTCTTATTATGTTGGTCCTGCCTTGCGAGACGTGAAAGATCTCGCTACCTTTTTGGTCCTTGTGAAGAATGAGATCATGGCATTACGTGGCGGCGGCCCTGTTGTTCATCAAATGCGTGAAGAGGAGCTTTGCAGTTTTCCCCTGTCTTACGCAGAGGATATTTCTTGTTTGCATCGGGTTTTCCTTGAGTTGTTGCATAAATTAGATGAATGCATGGTGATAATCGAGGAGGAGCAAGTGGACGGGGGAATGAAAAAAGATGGCTTTACCGGATGCTGCCATTATCCGGCAATCTTGAAGGAACTTAATACTATTTCAAAGCTTTACCAGGGCGCCGATGAGGTGTTTCGGGAGACTATCAAGCAGAGGAAGGTTGCTCTGTCATATCTCGTTGTTAAGTTTGTAAAGAGGAATGATGACCATAAGTGGATCCTTGAGGCCAAGGAAGCGACCAACTTTGAATCACGGAGGCATTTAGCTATGATGATGTTTCCTGAGTTGGAGCATGACTATGGGGAGGACATACAGGAGATGTTTGTTGATCGTTCTCATTTGTTTGCAGAATCATTTGAGTGCATTGCTCGTGCAGACCCAGAATATCTGCGTACTGGTCTATTCATAGAATTCAAGAACGAGAACGCCGATGGCTTTGGTGTGCAAAGAGAGTGGTTCTACTTGGTATGTCAAGCTATCTTCAGCCCTCAAAACACCCTCTTTCTGGCTTGTCCTAACGATTGCAGAAGGTTCTTCCCAAATCCAGGTGTGGAATCGATTACTTCTTTTGGCACATTTCATTGACAAATATATAATAGCTTGTTTTCGTGCGTCAATGTGTGTGTCCTAGATTTCATGATTCTACCCAAAAATTAAGGGAGATGATACATATTAACCTCTGCACTACTGCTCGCAGAGGATAGACTATGAATACCTCTAGTTGGTATGAGAGTTATCTTCTCTTTCTAATACTCTCAATAAATGCTTCTGGTCCTGCAACTATTTTTCTTGTGTTAATCAAATGAGCTAAGCACCAACTTATTAATCTGCTTAAGCTTAAGACAATGGTACTGGTCTGAATACAAAATCATGTACTAAAGGAATATTTTTTCACTGTTTTATAGTAACGAGTTTTCGATCAACAGATTGTCCTAGTACGAGTTTTTTTTTTTGTTTTTTTAAAGTTATGACAATATCCCACTGCCGCTATATTAACTTACAGATCTTTTTGGATATTTAGTCTGACATAATATCAAGTTTTACTTTGCTTTTTTCAAAGAGTCCATACTTCTTACTGAGTGTACTAGCTGATTGAATTTTCTCCTTAATTGGTTAAGTATCTGTTGGGGCTAACAACACTAGTGCTCTTTGGACGTAGTCCTTTCTGTTTTCTGTCATTTTTAAAGGGCTCCCGCTTTATCAAAACATTATATATTGTCTTTATTTTGACATATGTTCTAGATTCCACGTTCGAAATAGTTGAAGTTTGATACTTTCTACTCGTTTACAGTAGCATTTTACTTGCAGAACTTATAATCATTTTATTTGACAATCAAAACTAATGGTTTCATTTCCACTCCACAATCCACATGCCCTCACAAACCACTGTTTGGTTGATAGGAAACTATATGCTTGAACATGAATTTGGTCTGTAGTTCATGTCTATTACGATTCTTGTAACCAAAGACCAATGACATATCAAATAACTTACATTGTGTGTATGGTTTTCCATTTGCAGCATCTAAGGTGGAGCCTTTGCACCTTGAATATTTTGGCTTCGCTGGCAGGATTATTGCCTTAGCATTAGTTCATAAAGTACAAGTTGGGATCTTACTTGATCGTATATTTTTCTTGCAACTAGCTGGATACAGTATTTCAATTGAAGATATTAGGGATGCAGATCCCTACTTATATAGTAGCTGTAAGAAAATTCTGGAGATGGATCCTGAGGCTGTAGATCAAGATGTCTTGGGTCTTACATTTGTTCATGAAGTTGAAGAGTCTGGGAAAAGGAAACTGGTAGAGCTTTGTACCAATGGGAGATGCGTGGTTGTAAATAGTAAAAATAGAAAGCAGTATGTTGATTCTCTTATCCAACATCGTTTTGTTACAGCTGTTAGTGAACAGATAGCGCATTTCGCCCAAGGTTTTGCTGACATTATAAGCGATGGATCACGCCAAAGATCCTTTTTTCGGTGCTTGGAGCCAGAGGATCTCGATCGCATGTTATACGGCAGTGAAAAGGCAATATCTGTAGATGATTGGAAGGCACATACGAAGTATCAGGGCTTCAAAGCCACCGACTGTCAGATATCTTGGTTTTGGAAGGTATAATTTATCGTGTTTCGTTTTTATTTTCTGCAAAACAAACTGATTTCCGTTTATTTGATAGTTCAAAGTATTTTCTTTTGGTCAAAGATTGATTGTTTATCTGCAAAAAGTGTGTGTGTTTGTTCGTTGAGATGGGGCATATGCATAATCTGCTACAACACTTACTTCACGTAAACTACTTTTGCTGAACTAATATTTATTGTTTGGGTGGATTTTGCTCATACAACTTATGAAGAGATTATGAAATTCTGTTCTGCTGAAAATAATACAGAGATATATTTCCCTTCATTTCTTTGTTATAAGAATTTTTGGTAGTGATGACTGATGACTTAAATGTGTTAGTACGTCATTTTTTGTTATGATGCTATTTTATTTGTCTGAGTGCCCTTGAAATTCCAATCGATAAGGATAGATTATATCTAGTAGTGATCAAAACTAGTTATAAGGCTATCAGTGTCACAATTACTTGGCTGTGTCTGTTTTTATACTTGTTCTTTTTATATCTCTGATTTTTTTATCAATTCCAACCATCAGGTTGTTGAGTGCATGTCAACGGAGCAGAAAAAAGCTCTGCTCTTCTTCTGGACCGCCATAAGACATCTACCTGCCGAAGGTTTCGACGGTTTACCTTATCGTCTCTACATCTGCAAGACTTCAGAGTCCTTTAATTACCTGCCGTCCTCTCTCACATGCTGTCACCAGCTTTATTTCCCGGCTTACCCTTCCGAGGCCATGATGCATGACCGTCTTCAAATAATTACTCAAAAGCATGTGGCTTTCAGCTTTGGTGATAAATGACAAAATTTGTTCTCCGGAAACAAAGGTCTTCGCAGTTGCATATATAAGATATAATAGGTGGTGATGATATATGTAACTGTCATCTCTTTTGCTAACGCTGTAGTTCTTAAGTCTCTTTTTTGTCGAATGTTGAAAGTGCTCTCTTAAAGTCTTCAGGAGGATGGGATTTTTCTCTTTTTCCTTTCCAGATTTTTATTTATTTATTCTGTGGATTGGTGGTTGAATATAAAGAAAGAAGGGCAAGTTCAAGTTGTTTTGATATTTTTTTTTCTCCTTTTTTTTGATGACTCTTTATAGCAGCATATACCTGCATGCTTCTATTGACAAAATTCATGTGCCTTTATTGTCATTATTCACTCTCTTCTCATATTACTAGCAATATCATTCCTTTGTCTTGCGATATTACGTATGCTATATGGTTTTGGTGAGAAAAAATGTTACATTTCTCCAGTGTTACATACTTTAATTCTTCCTCAGGAACTATACCTGAGAACCTCTTCAAACAAGCCTATTCAGTTAGTGTTGAGTTCATAATGTTTGATCTCCTAAAGGATCTACCTTACACGATTTTCAGCAAGATGCATATAATTAGTGCGATTAACAGGAGATTCTGGATTGTGCAACACAATTTACGATGTTATTTTGCTTCTGGAGAATTGCATTTATAGCTTAATTAGTTTCTAGGTAATGTAGTTGGAAGGCTGTTAGTTCTCTACTTCCAATCTCATCAGTTTCGGTCAATTAATTTTTGAATACAAATATTGTCTGACCTGTAAGACAAGAATAGGCAGTCCAGCGAATGGTTATTAGTTTTTTGCCTTTATAATTTTTAGACTACTTCAAATCTTTATATGACTCCCTCTGTCTTCAATAAGAAGTCTTAGAAATGCCTCCATTGCCCTAAAAGGATTTTAAGTAAAGTTGCATGGAATATCGAATCTAAAATCCTTGCTTGATACCTATCTTATTGTAAACAGACATGACTATTGGTTTGAAAATGTTCATTGATTCCACTTGAGGTTTTTTTTGCTCCTTTCTCCGTCATTCATGTAATCTAGTTTCCTGCAGAATGTTATTTGCGCCACTGATAAATTGCACTTATACTCACCTGCTTGGCCGTCGCCTCTGACTCGAGTCTTGCACTTAATGGTTCAAGTGATGGTTCTGTTCATGTTGTTAATATATCAACTGGAAATGCTCTTCCTTTCTCTTCTTTTTTTCCCCTTCCAATTCAATATGCCACTTTATTTTACTATGGAGCTTTTATACTGTTGGAACAAAAAAAAAGGGAAGAAATAGAATAGCTCCTTTTAAGGAATTATTTTCTAATGTCCCAATTCTACAGGTTGTTACTTCTCTAAGTGCACGCACATTCAGATTCCGTCGAGTGTGCCATATTTGAAGCAAGGTTTGGCCTGCCACTTTATTCTATTTTATCTTGTCATATAGGAGGATATATATAAGACATGTAGAGGCATATATGCTAATGTTTGGGCATTTTCTCTTATGGGTAGAAGAATATAGTTGACCTATGGTTTCCTTGTAATTCCTAATCATAGTTGATGTAAAATCTCATTGTAGTTCTTGGAGGGCTGCAAAGCAAGCATGGGTAAGAAGCTTATGATCTGGGATTCACAACAATCAGATCCACAGCTGTCTACTTGCTGCTTGTTGGAGGACTGGGCCCAGATGAGATGAGGCTATTCTAGACTGGTTAAAGTGAATAGGTACCAATGACCAATTCTTCACCTCAAACTAGTTCGTGCTTAACCTTTAATAAATCGAAAATTTTCTGCACTGCCTGTGCTTGTTTCTATTTGTATTTCTTTAGGACTCAAGACACTCAGTCATTATAGCTCCACTGCCCTTTACATCATGACTGAATCGTTAGGGTTAGGGAATTCAATTTGTCATGCTATTCAAATTTTGTTCCTAAATTGTGGAGATTTAATTTGGTCAATGTTCATGGCTAATGTAGGAGAGAGAGCTCAAGTCACTTATTTAGAACCGCCAGACTCTTTATTTAGGTGACGGAAACCTGAGCAATCAAGTATTCTAGTTATCACAACACATTAGAGGAAACACATGAGGTGGTAAATTACTTTTGTCATACACAAGGTGGTACATTCAAAAGGAGGAGAGAAAATGGTGCACTTTCCGGGCTCTGCTTTCGGTTGGATACCTTGATCTGATTGATGATGAATGGCTAGTGAATTTTACTGTGTACTATGTGTCACATGAAAAACTCGAATCGAGTAAGTGTTGGGGCAAACAAGAGTCCCACATCGGAAATATAAGGGAGTTGAACTGGATTTATAGGATTGGAGAAATCTTAATTGGTATGAGGCCTTTTGGGGAGTTGGACCCCAAAAGTAAAACCATGAGGGCTTGGGCCCAAAGTGGACAATATCATACCAATGTGGAGATTCCAATGCCTAACAACTGGTATCAGAGCCAGTGCTCCCGATCCGTGTGGGTGTCCCAGGAGTGAACGAAAAAGGAGGCGAGCTCCAACTTAAGGAGATGATCACAGGTGGTGAGGCGTCGGGTTAAGGGGAGGCTCGGAGATCCTTTGTTCAAAGGGAAGAAAAAAGTTTGTTGGGCCAAGAACAATATCCCAGGAGAAAAACTGAAGAAGGAGACGAAGTCCGAGTCACGTGAGGCGCACGTAGGGATAATTCGGTGGTCCTTTGTTTGAGGGGAGGATTGTTGGGGCAAACAAGAGTCCCACATCGGAAATATAAGGGAGTTGAACTGGATTTATAGGATTGGAGAAATCTTAATTGGTATGAGGCCTTTTGGGGAGTTGGACCCCAAAAGTAAAACCATGAGGGCTTGAGCCCAAAGTGAACAATATCATACCAATGTGGAGATTCCAATGCCTAACAACCACCATTTGATGAAGAATTGTTAGGTTTTGTGGAGCCTGAATTACCAAAGTTTCCTAGTTTAACTGAGAGTTGTAGAGACCTAGTTTCCTGGGAATTGCAGAGTTTGAGTAATTCTATAATTAGGAGTTGCCTAATATAAAGAGTTGCCTAATATTAGGAGTGTGTCCTTATTATAAATAGCCTCTCTTGTAATTGTAACCCTACAACATAACACATAGTGAAAATCCTGGCTTGGTATCGCCCCCCAGATGTAGGCAACGAACTGGGTAAACAAATAACGTGTCTTTTCTTGCTTTTCGTTTGTGTATGATTTTCTGTTTATCGTATTGCTGCGCAACAAGTGGTATCAAGAGCATCAGGTTCAGTGGGAGCAGTTACGATGGAAGCAGGGAAATCAATCGAAAAGTTTGATGGGTCTGATTACGGGTTTTGGAGGATGCAAATTGAGGATTACTTGTACAGCAAGGATCTCTGGAAACCTCTGAATGATAAACCGGCAGACATGAAAGATGACGTCTGGAAGGTTCTGGACAGGAAGGCGATGAGCGCGGTGAGATTATCGTTGTCGCGAAACGTGGCGTTTCACACCGCAAAGGAAACGACTACGAAGGGTGTGTTGAAGGTTCTGGCAGATATGTTCGAGAAGCCATCAGCAGCCAACAAAGTAAATCTGATGCGTCGTCTGTTTCATCTTCAGATGACAGAGACAACTGTGGCGTCTGATCATCTGAACGAATTCAGTTTAATTACACAACAACTGAGTTCGGTAAATATCGAGTTTGATGACGAAATTAAAGCCCTAATTTTGTTGTCTTCTTTACCGGAGAGCTGGAGTGGGACAGTAACGGCTGTTAGTGCCTCCGCGGGAAGGGTAAAGTTGCAGTTTGACGAAGTAAGAGATCTGATAGTTAGCGAAGAAATTCGCAGGAGAGAATCAGGTAACTCGTCGGGAAATTCTGCAGGCTCAGTTTTGAGTACAGAAATCAGAGGCAGATCAGATAAGAAAAAGTCGAATTCAAATCGGGGTAGATCGAAGTCGAGAAACAGAAAGTCGACGAAGGACAAGAGTTCCATTGAATGTTGGAACTGCGGGAAAAAGGGTCATTACCAGAATAAGTGTCAAGCACCAAAGAAAGATGACAGCTCAACAAACGTGACCACCGAAGATGATGGTGAAGCACTAATTCTGACAGCATGCAGTCCAATAGAGACGTGGGTTCTGGATTCTGGAGCATCGTTTCATGCTTGTCCTGACAAAAGTTTGATGATGAATTATGTTGCTGGATATTGCGGGAGAGTCTATCTGGGTGACAATTTTCCTTATGATGTTGTGGGGAAGGGAGATATTCGTGTTAAATCTCCTAATGGATCCGTTTGGACGATGCGTAATGTGAGGCACATCCCTGGTCTTAAGAGATATTTGGTTGCTGTAGGGCAGTTGGATGATGACGGTTATGATGTTAAATTCGGTGGAGGTGCTTGGAAAATAGTCAAAGGAGCTATGGTGGTAGCTCAGGGTTTGAAAAAGGGCACTCTGTATATGACCGACATCAAACATGATAGCATTGGAGTTGCTGCATCACATAGTGACGCTAATTTATGGCATTTTCGACTAGGCCACATGAGTGAAAAAGGAATGAAGCATCTGTGTTCGAATGGTAAGCTGCCGGGTTTGAAAACAGTTGATATGGGTCTTTGTGAGGACTGTGTGTTTGGGAAACAGAAACGGGTTAGTTTCGCAAAGGGTGGCAGAACTCTGAAGGAACATAAGTTAGAGCTGGTGCACAATGATTTGTGGGGACCAGCCCCTATCACGTCTCTCGGTGGAGCTTCATATTACATGACTTTCATTGATGATGCAACAAGAAAGTTATGGGTATACTTCTTGAAACAGAAATCTGAAGCGTTTGAGGTTTTTAAGAAGTGGAGAGCACGTGTTGAAACTGAAACTGGTCTGCGTGTGAAGTGTCTGAGATCTGACAATGGTGGTGAGTATGAACTTGCAGAGTTTAAGAAGTATTGTGCAGATAATGGCATTCGCATGGAGAAGACAGTTAGAGGAACACCGCATCAGAATGGGGTTGCAGAGCGTATGAACATAACTTTGAATGAGAGGCTAGATGCATGAGGTTGAAGTGTGGGTTGCCTAAGATGTTTTGGGCAGAAGCAATTAACACTGCGGCTTTCTTGATCAACCGAGGACCATCCGTTCCACTGGAAAACGACATTCCAGAGGAAGCTTGGAGAGGAAAGGAGGTAAACCTATCTTACCTTAAAGTATTTGGCTGTGTTTCTTACGTTCATATTGATGCTACTGCTAGGAGCAAGTTAGATGCGAAATCTGTGAAGTGTACGTTCATTGGATATGGCGGCGATGATTATGGGTATCGATTTTGGGATGACCAAAACAGTAAGGTTATTCGTAGTAGAGATGCTGTGTTTAATGAACAGGTTTTGTACAAAGACAGATTGAGTGCATCAAACACTGTGGGTGTTGATACTTGGGTTAAAGACCCGAAGATTGTGGAATTGGATGTCTCCAATTCTGATGAAGACAAGATTCTGGAAAACGAGGTGACTAATGAGGAAGAACAACGTACTCCAGAGCCTACTTTGAGGAGATCAAGTAGGGAACATCGTGCTCCTGAGAGGTATTCCCCTGCCTTACATTATTTGTTATTAACTGATAGTGGTGAGCCAGAGTGTTATGCAGAGGCAGTGAAAAGTGTTGATTCGAGCAAGTGGGAGCTTGCAATGGATGATGAGATGGATTCCTTGAAGTCAAACAACACGTGGGATCTTGTTGAGCTTCCAAAGGGGAAAAAGGCGCTGCATAACAAGTGGGTTTACATAATCAAAGAGGAAGCAGATGGTAGCAAACGTTACAAGGCAAGGCTGGTTGTGAAGGGTTTTCAACAGAAAGAAGGGGTTGATTACACTGACATATTTTCTCCCGTGGTGAAGTTAACAACTATTAGGATGGTTTTGAGCATAGTTGCAGCGGAGAATTTATTGTTAGAACAGATGGATGTGAAGACAGCCTTTCTTCACGGTGATCTTGAAGAAGACATTTACATGCATCAACCAGAGGGGTATGTGCTTGAGGGTAACGTTGAGCTAGTTTGCAAGTTGGAAAAGAGCTTGTATGGTCTGAAACAAGCTCCTAGACAGTGGTACATGAAGTTTGATAGCTTCATGCATGAGATTGGCTTTGGGAGATGCAATGCTGATCATTGTTGTTACTTTATGAGGTTTGATAGTAGCTTCATTATTTTGCTGTTATATGTTGATGACATGCTGATAGCAGGTTCCTGTGTTCAAGAAGTGAACAAGTTGAAGAAGCAACTATCTGAACGTTTTGTCATGAAGGATCTTGGCGAGGCAAAACAAATCTTGGGTATGCGGATTAATCGGGACAAGGTGGCAGGTAAGTTGTATCTTTCGCAATCTGATTACATTGATAAAGTGTTGAGGAGATTCAGTATGCAAGATGCAAAGCCAGTAAGCACTCCTTTAGGTAGTCATTTTAGATTATCAAAAAGGGAGTCACCTACTAGTGATTTGGAGCATGCAGAGATGAAGAAAACTCCATATGCTTCAGCAGTTGGGAGTCTTATGTATGCTATGGTGTGTACAAGACCGGATATTGCGCATGCAGTGGGAGTTGTGAGTAGATATATGACTAGTCCGGGAAAGCAACATTGGGAAGCAGTGAAGTGGATCTTTAGGTACTTGCGTGGTACTTGTGATAGGTCATTGTGTTTTGAGGGACAACACACGGACTTGAATGGTTATGTCGATGCTGATTTAGCGGGTGATCTTGATGGAAGAAATAGTACTACTGGTTATGTTTTCACATTGGGTGGTACGGCTATTTCATGGGGATCTAAGTTGCAGAAGATTGTGGCTTTGTCTACTACAGAAGCTGAATATGTAGCGGTGACGGAAGCTAGTAAAGAGATGGTATGGTTGCAGAATTTCTTGGGTGAATTGGGAAAAGGGCAAATAAATAGTATTCTATACAGTGATAGTCAGAGTGCTATTTTCTTAGCCAAGAATCCGACATTTCATTCGAGAACAAAGCACATTGAGTTGAAGTATCACTACATACGGTATCTCTTGGAGAAAAAGACTTTGCAACTTGTGAAGATTCCGGGAAGTGAGAACCCTGCTGATATGTTGACTAAGGTTGTGACCTTAGAGAAGTTGAAGCTTTGCATGGCTTCAACTGGACTTGGTGCTTGAAGAGTCCAAAGATGGCGGTACCATTGTTATAGGATTGTTAGTGGAAGAGTGAAGATGTGGTTACAGTGACATTAGTCTCCAAGTGGGAGATTGTTAGGTTTTGTGGAGCCTGAATTACCAAAGTTTCCTAGTTTAACTGAGAGTTGTAGAGACCTAGTTTCCTGGGAATTGCAGAGTTTGAGTAATTCTATAATTAGGAGTTGCCTAATATAAGGAGTTGCCTAATATTAGGAGTGTGTCCTTATTATAAATAGCCTTTCTTGTAATTGTAACCCTACAACATAACACATAGTGAAAATCCTGGCTTGGTATCGCCCCCAGATGTAGGCAACGAACTGGGTAAACAAATAACGTGTCTTTTCTTGCTTTTCGTTTGTGTATGATTTTCTGTTTATCGTATTGCTGCGCAACAGTAAGTACTCACCCATCAATGCGAAATTTCTTGATTGATGGTTTTCCCTAATTTAGAACTTTCTGCTTTCTATAGCGCGCTTATATCTTGCAGGACAAGCTTATATCTTGCAGGACAAGGTGATGTGAGAATAACTGGTAGTGGTAAGAGTGCCCATCAGTGTGCTCGTCATCTCACATTTTTGACTTCATCTTGATGCAACTAAGTAATCACTTGTCTAAAGTACGTAACTTAATTCTTGTTGTAGGAGGGAGTCACATCATTGCTATGGCTGGCTGGTTCGAGATATATAGCCACAAGCTGCGTTGATGGCAAAGTACGAGTATGGGATAGTCTCTCTCGAGATTGTGTAAAACTAGGACGAATTATTATTTGTGCCTTGTATGTTTCAATTTTTTATGAAAATGTCCGTTACTTTTCGAATTATTGAAAATACTCTGGATCTTTGGCATTTTTTGTAGAAAATGCCCTTTGAGTGCCACATGTGAAATTCGGTCGACGTGGCATCCACCGTGGCTGCCACATTTAATATATTGTGTCTATGTGGCTGCCACATGTAATATATTTAGATTATAAATATATTTATATCCATAATATATATAAATATATAAAATATATCTTTATGTATTAAAATATATCAAATATATATAAATATATAAAAAAGGGAAAAAATCATAAATATCATTTATATCCATAATATATAAAAAAGTATATCTTTATGTATTAAAATATATCAAATATATATAAGTATATAAAAAAGGTAAAAAATCATAAATATCATTTATATCCACTGAAATTAAAAAAAATCTTGTTTTTTACTGAAATTAAAAAAAAAACTTTTTTTTACTGAAATTTAAAAAAAATAAAAAAACCAAAAAAATAGATTCCCCCCCCCCCCCCCCCGGCACACTGTCAACCAAGTTTTTTTTTTAATTTCAGTAATTAAAAATTATATTTATGATTTTTTCCTTTTTTATATATTTATATATATTTGATATATTTTAATACATAAATATATATTTTTATATATTTATATATATATTATGGATATAAATATATTTATATTTTAAATATATTACATGTGTCAACCACATAGACAAAATATATTACATGTGGCAGCCACGGTGGATGCCACGTCGACCGAATTTCACATGTGGCACTCAAAGGGCATTTTCTACAAAAAATGGCAAAGATCGAGGGCTTTTTCAATAATTCGAAAGGTAATGGGCATTTTCATAAAAAATTAAAACATACAGGGCACAAATAATAATTCGTCCGTAAAACTACTAAGTGGGCACTCAAAGGGCATTTTCTACAAAAAATGGCAAAGATCGAGGGCTTTTTCAATAATTCGAAAGGTAACGGGCATTTTCATAAAAAATTAAAACATACATGGCACAAATAATAATTCGTCCGTAAAACTACTAAGTGGGCACTCGGAGCCCATTCAATCGATAGCTTCATCTTGCAATGGAGATTTCCTAGGATCCGCTTCAGTTGATGAAATTGCTTGTGTTTTTGAGATTGCTGAATTTCAATGAAACTCAAAAGTAAGTCAAGGCGTACGTACCCCTCATCTTTTGGGGATTTCATTGTATTCTCAAATCAATTGTTTCTGCCATGCACCCGTTTTGCAATGCCGTAACTGAATCTTGCTTCTTTGGAATGTGGGATATTACCGAATGAAATCATCAACCTGCGGCAACGAGTTTTGTGGTGTTCTACTGGCGATCACCATTTACATGTATTCATCGATCTCCGCCGCAGTAGCATTTGTTATCCAACGAGTTTTGTGGTGTTTTGTGGTGTTGTTCTGTTTACTTTTAATAAAAAAGACTCATCTATCTATTTGTTTTAGGGAACTAGCAACCAAGTGCAAATCCTTACTTAATATGGAAAGAAGCTTAGTTTGACGTGATTCTCTGCGTGCAAATTTGTGTGCTCACATACAAATGTTTTGATGTATAACTCAAAATTGATTATGAGTATATTTGATTATGGTCTAGCAAAACGTCTTAACTTCTAATTACACTTTATATACAAAGTTGTGAGTCGGAACGAATATTTTACCCGATATCTATTGATTACACTAAAGAACCTTCCCAAATTACCAAAGTGTAACAAGTAAATTGGCTCTCAATCGTTCGTTCGGAATTGACTATTACATTAACTACAATTTGAGACGTCACACAATCAAATGCCTTGTTTGGTTATGGTAATTATTTATATTTAAATAATTTTTATGCACGACATAAAATATCGCGTCAAAACAACAATTGAGTTTGGATGACCAAAGTGAGTCTAAATAATCCGTTGATTGTGTATGGTTTATTTTATTATTAAGTGTTCTTTTACGTACATTTCCAAATCTACCCTCAATCCTTAACATCTTTGTAGTGGCCAGTGGGGTCCTAATTATTTCCTTTCAATTTCCATTAACACATTCACGGCCTACTTTGTTTCCAAAATATCACTTACTCTTTCTTGCAAACAAAATCTCGAATCAAAATCGGCAACTGATGCATGACAAATTCATTAATGAAATCTGGAAAAGTAACAAGATAGAGATCTTGAACTTACCACATGGAGCCTTTTGAAAAGCATACGCTTAAGACATCAAACTTTGGCCAAACTCGAATTTAAATGCAACATATAAATTCGGAAAATGCTTCATTCCAACATAAACTTGCTATAACACTTCAAGTAGAGTAACAACAACATGGCATAATACAAACAACCAAAATATTTTCAAAACTCATGGACCAAATAGAAACGTACTTGTCATGTTTGACCAACAATATAAATTACGGCACAGGGTCTTGCGACTTCCTACCACTCAAACTTTTCCTTCTAACATCATTGAAACAAAATTGAGCTTGAGAATCCATGTCCATTCTCATAAATAGATAACTGTACTGCGAGTTGACAGTCTTTGTTGACGCAAATATTTTAAGATTACTTGGCAGTCCACCAATCTTAAAAATTGTTTCGAACACTAATTCTGCCTTGTCGGGTTTAGGTGCAGATCTGGCAGCAATTTGTTTAGCTATTGACTCCAACGCAGCATTGTTCTTCTCGAATAGTGACCCCAAAATACCAACCAATGGAACATGTCTAGGTGCCTCACCTCTTTTGCTCCTCTTCTTATCTCTCTTTGCCTCACCTCGTGACTGACACAAGCATGGAACTAAAATAATATATTCCTTAGCAGCAAGTGTGCAGTAAGCGTGCAAGTATGGGCTGATTTATATTCTTTTTGTTCCATGCTTGTGTCAGTCACGAGGAGTGTTTTGTCTCCTTGCTTTTATACTCCCCCTCAAGATGAGAGTACATGTTATAGACTCTCATCTTGCACAACAGCTTGTGAAACCTTTGCATTCCCAAAGCCTTAGTGAAAATATCTGCTAGCTGCATATCAGTGGAGACATGTAGAAGTTTGATCAACCCTTGTTGCAATCTCTCTCTAACCACATGACAATCTATTTCAATGTGCTTCGTTCTTTCATGAAAAACAGGATTTGTAGCAATGTGTATGGCCGCTTGGTTGTCACAGAACATTAGTGCTGGTTCTTTGTGATCATAGCCAAGATCTTTCAACACATTCTTTATCCAAACCAATTCACAGACAGTTGAAGCCATTGATCTATATTCTGCTTCAGCTGATGACCTTGAAATAGTTACTTGTTTCTTTGATTTCCATGAAACAAGTGCTTCTCCAAGAAATACACAATATCCTGTTATGGACCTTCTTGTATCAGTACAAGCCCCCCAGTCAGCATCACAATAAGCTTTGATGTGCATCTCATTATCCTTGGAAAAAAGTAGTCCTTGTCCTGGTTCCTTCTTTAGATATCTAACAATTCTCATGGCTGCATGCATGTGTTCCTCCATAGGAGCATTCATGAACTGACTGAGAGTTTGTACAGCATAAGAAATATCTGGCCTTGTCACCTCTAGATATAATAATCTTCCAATTAATCTTCTGAATGATGTAGGATCAGTCATAGGTACCCCCTCTTGTTGTGATAGTTTTAAATTCTGTTCTTGTGGGAAATTGGCAGGCTTTGTTCCAAGAAGACCACAATCCTTAATAATATCAAGTGCATATTGTCTTTGACACACTGAGATCCCCTTACTGTTCCTTGCAATCTCTAATCCAAGAAAGTATTTTAGAGGCCCAAGGTCCTTAAGTTTGAAAAGAGTTTTGAGGTACTCCTTCAGGGTCTTTACTTCTTGTTCATTGTTCCCTCCCACTATGATGTCATCAACATATATGAGAATGACAGTGGTGAGGCTTCCTGAGTGTTTAAAAAAGAGAGAGTGATCATGAGATGACTGAATGTATCCTTGCTTCAAGATGATGGAAGTCAATTTATGGTTCCATTGTCTTGAGGCTTGTTTGAGACCATATAGAGATTTGTGGAGTCTGCAAACAACGTTCTCCCCCTCAGTAGCAAGTCCAGGAGGTGGAATCATGAAGACTTCCTCTTCTAGATCACCATAGAGAAAAGCATTGTTGACATCAAGTTGAGACAATGACCAATCATTAACAACAGCATAAGCAAGGAGGCATCTAATGGTGGTGATTTTTGCTACTGGAGAAAAAGTCTCAAAATAGTCTAGCCCTTCCTGTTGATTGTAACCCTTAGCCACAAGCCTGGCTTTATATCTCTCTACCTCTCCTGTGGCAGTGAGTTTCACCTTGTATACCCATTTACACCCAATAGCAACTTTGCCAGGCGGCAGTGGTTCAAGAGACCATGTCTTATTTTCTTGCAAGGCTGTCAATTCATCATGCATAGCAGATTTCCACACAGGATTGGTAATAGCATGCTCAAAACAAGTCGGTTCAGGGTGAGATGCAGTAGCCAAGATAAATTTGAGAAAAGAAGGAGAAAAACGACCAAAAGACAAATTAAGAGAGTGAGGATTACCAGAATGTTGGACTTCCACATCAGTGGAGTGAGATGGGGCTGTTGCTTGAGCTAGCTTGTACTGGTAGTCCTTGAGATGTGAAGGAGGTCTCCTGTCACGAGTAGAGCGCCAAAGATGAGGCTGAGAAATAGGAGATATATCTTGCACTATAGGAGAGTGTGCAGATGTGTTTGATGGAGGTGAAGGACAATCTGGAGGTGAGTCAGAAGCTGAAAAAATAGAAGTATCATGATTATGCTCTTGTGGAGCAATAGTATCATTTGAAGGATAATGATAATCCAAGAAGGAGTCTGGAGTAGAAGTAGAAACAGGAAGAGTGGAAACAATAGGAAAAGGAAAAATATGCTCATAGAACAAAACATCTCTTGAGATAAACACCTGTTTAGCGTGGAGATCATACATTTTATATCCTTTAATGTGGGCTGGGTAACCTATAAAAATACACTTGATTGCTCTGGATGCTAGTTTGTTATGAGGTTTGGGTAGTTTAGTGGCATAACAAAGACATCCAAAAGTTCTCATGTGGTTGTATTTTGGTGGTTTTTGATGTAAGAGATGAAAAGGTGTTTGGTTGTTTAGTAGAGGTGTTGGTGTTCTGTTTATGAGATAGGCAGCAATTAAAACACAATCCCCCCAAAATTCAAATGGCAAGTTTGCTTGTAATCTTAATGCTCTAGCAACATTCAAAATATGTCTAAGTTTTCTTTCAACAACTGAATTTTGTTGAGGTGTGTAAACACATGATTGCTGGTGAATAATGCCTTTTGATGAGTAATAATCTGGCATATTGAATTCTTGTCCTTGGTCAGTTCTCAAGGTTTTAATGGTGGTCTTAAACTGGTTATATATAAGTTGTATGAAGTTCTTTAGTATTTGTCTTGCTTCACTCTTATGATGCATTAAGTAAATCCAAGTAAAGCGACTGTGATCATCAACTAAGGTTAAGAAATAAGAACAACCATTAAAAGATTTCACACTGTATGGTCCCCATATGTCAACATGTAGTAAATCAAAATAGATGTCAGTTCTATGAGGTTCAATGTGAAAAGGGAGTCTGTGTTGTTTAGCCAAATGGCAAGTGTCACAGACAATATCATTGAAATTACTAGGAAAATGTTCAATATCAGAAGCTAACAAAGATAAACGAGGAGCTGAAGGGTGCCCCAAACGCATATGCCAAAGTAGAGAAGGCTTGATTGAAGAAGAAACAGCAACCTGAGGCTGAGAAGTAGCAGGCTGAGAAGTACTGCTACTGGTGACATGATTATCCTTGTTAAGTGACATGCAGTACAAGCCTTGCTCAACTTTAGCTATCCCAATCACTCCCGAGTTGTGAAGGTCCTGAATAACACAAATATTAGACCAGAAAGTCATATAGCATGACAGAGATGTGGTGAGTTTGCTGACAGAAACAAGATTAAGACAAAAGGCAGGCACACATAGAACATTGTCTAATCTCACTTTGTTATTGAGGTGGACAGAACCAATGGAGCTAGCTACTGCTCTATGACCATTAGGCAATTGAACATATGTGTTGTGCAATGTGTGTGATGAAGTGAAAATTTGAGGATCACAGACTACATGATCTGTGGCTCCAGAATCAAGAATCCAAGTGAACTCAGAGTTGTAAAAACTGTTATTAATAGTAGAATTGAGGTAAATGACACTTGAGGCAAAATGATTACCTGAGTGATCACTCATGGTGGAATTAGGAGCTTTATTAACCTGATTAACCTGATTGAGCAAGCTATTTCCTCCCTGGAGTAGGCTACAAAGCTGATGAAATTGCTCTTGTGTGATAGGAGCAGTAGTATTGTTAGCAGATGTTGTAGGTTGTGTTTGCATCATTTGATTCACAGATCCTTAGGGGAACCTGTTGTTGAACCCTGCTGGTTTGAACTTAGCATATTTATGCCCAGGGGGATATCCAAATACCTCAAAACATGAGTCAACAGTGTGGTTGCTCTTTCCACATTTCACACAAGGTGGTCTGGTTTTGTTACCTCCTTGTTTGTTCCAAGGCTTGTATGGTTGTTTCTGGAACTGATTAGGCATAGCAGCGACATGAGAGGTGTTGTTATGCTCAATGGGTGAAGCCTTGACATTCATGGCTGCCATTTCAACAACCTTAGATTGGTTTGACAACTCCAGATTTGCTTCCTCATGAAGCACAACATTGAAAACATCATTCAACATAGGTAAAGGATCTCTAAGAAGTGTTTGGTTCCTGACTTGATTGAATGGTTCATCAAGTCCCATAAGAAACTGCATAACTCTCTTAGTTTCCATTTTTCTATTTAAGGCAAGCAAAATACCACAATTTGTGTTACTGCAAGTAAGGTGTTCTTCATATTGGTTTATTTCATCCCAAATCAACTTGAGTTTAGAAAAATAAACACTAACTGGATTTCCCTCTTGCTTAGTGTTAATCAAACGTTGTTCTAGCATATAGATACGATTATTACTAGATCTAGAGAAGTTTCTTTTAAGTTCGTTCCAAACCTTAAAAGCAGAATCTCCAAACAATGTAAAATCAGAAATTTCACGAGATAGACCAGCTGAAATCCAACTCAGAACTGCATAGTTACATCTTACCCATTTTCCGTATGTCGGGTCAGTGGATGCGGGTTCTGGTATGGACCCGTCAATGAATCCCACTTTGTTTTTGGTGAGGAGAGCCACGTACATGGCACGGCTCTATTTGTGGTAATTTTGTGATGTCAATGGTTGACTCACAATCGAATGACTAGGATTTTCTCCATGATGGAGAAACAAAGGATCAGATGGGTCATCATAGTTTTTGGCTGTGTTGTTTGTTCGTGATGATTGTGAGGGTTGTGTGATCCCCGATGAATCTGATGCAGCGGGGTTCGTCATGTGTGGTAAATGAAAAGAAAAAGATCGATAACAATGGTGATGTTATCAGAGAAAATAAGCGGAGATGGTGGTAGTGTATACTCTGGTACCATAACAAAAATGATACAGAGGAAAGTGAAGAAGAAGCTATTAAACGTTTCTGCAATCTCTTCTGTATATTTATTATGCTGAAAAGTAAAGTATGTATATATATATATTACATTCAGCCGCACTATGTCTTCTTATATAAAAGGAGAAAGTAAAAGGAATCTTAGCTAAAAGACAAACTAAAATAATATATTCCTTAGCAGCAAGTGTGCAGTAAGCGTGCAAGTATGGGCTGATTTATATTCTTTTTGTTCCATGCTTGTGTCAGTCACGAGGAGTGTTTTGTCTCCTTGCTTTTATACTTTTCCCGTCTTTATTTGCGACTCCCCGTGCCGTTTTAGTGGCAGTTGACGACATTTCCTCATCATTGCCACTTTCGACATTCAACGGTGCATCCCCAACAACCTGATCATCGTCCATAGCAAGTTGTTTTTCCTTTCCAGTTGATGGTGTTCTATACGTCGAGCATCCACCATTATCCAAGTTCTCTTCCCGCATGTCGAGGACAACATCATTGAGTTGCTTGGCACCCTCACCATTAGTATATTCTTTACCGAAAATGAACCCAGTCTTTATAGAACGGTGATGACTTGAACCTCATATTTTCAACTTCAGATTGGACCTATAATCTGTAGCTAGGTGGATAATTTCAAGTCTGTTTATAAGGACAATTTCGAAAACTTTTTTCAGCAATATCCCAATAAAGTTTGTCACTAGGGGAGAGGTTTGATTTGCAATCTACTCATTAACATGCCAAATCAGCAAAATGCAAGATGGTCGTTTGGATGTATTTTGCCAATGTGGTTTGGGTGTTTGGAAATTATTTTAAAAAACGTGTGAAAAAATTAAAAATTTATTTGGATGTAATTTAAGTGTTTGAGTGTTGGGAAAAAGTAAGTATGTAACATCACAATTAATGTAATATTTTAATTAGTAATATTTTTTGTTAATTAAAACATTTTAGATATTATTATTTTAAAAAAAGTTATGAATAATTATCCAACTTGATTCGGTGCTTTCAATCAATTCGTTATTTTTGCCAAATTTTTCTTGATTTTTTTACAAAAAACTAAACAAAGAAAGATTTAAAAAAAAAAACAACATTCATCCTTCAAAAAATCCATCATACAGTGTAAATATCAAAGGCGACGAGTGGAATATCTGTTTGAGTTTTCCCAATTCTAAATTGGGTGTTAAATATGTGTGCCTAGAGTGCGTATAAAACTATAAATAACTTAATTACTTTATTTACCTAATGACATAATACTTAATTCAAATCATTTGACACCTGCCGCGGTTACATATTATAGGTGATAAAATAAATACACAAGTTTGAAGTACCACTTTCAGCAAATATGTATATATATATATATATATATATATATATAATAGTTTGATAATTCGTTATAGTTTGATTATAGATATATAAAACATATCGTATCAGACTCAAATTTCGTAATTATTAGAGGGTCATTTGCCAGATTATTGAAATAATTTGATAAACAATTCGTACTTATCGATATGATTGGTAATGACTCAATCGATTGTATTGTTTTGCACACCCCTTTTGTGTAAATCTAATTTCTCATAACACTACTCAAATTTTGAGAGAAATTTCCTTGATCATTAATTTTAAACATTAATTAAGTATTTAAAGTTAATCAATTTGAACGTAGTAATAAATATTTGAATGCTGTTATTAAGGATATTAACTAAGAATATATATTACAAGATTAAAAGAGAAATTAGTTACAAAATCTTTTCTACTTCTTTTGAAGAATCAGACTTGTGTAAAACCAACAATAAAATATTTATTTATATATATATATATATATATATATCAGTGTTTTCAGAACCGGACTGGACGTCGACCCGATAACTTCATTGGTTATTGATTTTAGTGGTTCAAACCGGTCGAACCACGGGTCCGAACTGTACGACACAATATATTATAAAAATCATAAATATGTATAAAATATATCTTGCTACATAATTTTGTTAATATCAATTTTAGGAAACAAGAAGTTATAAATTTGTTTCTTCACTCTTAATTGATATGTTTCTAATCATAAACTCATATTTTAATTTATTTAGTTAATTTGTTATTTAAAAATAAAGAAAATTAAATTAGAGTATTTGATTAACGTATAATAATTAAAAGATTAAACTACGCATGTATTGGTTAAAGTTTAAGCAAATATGCATAATATTTCATGAATTCTAATTATTAAAGTGTTAAAAAAATAATACTAGTCTACGAACGTCTACTATATAAAAGAAAATAACATAACAAAGATCCTTTATAATATAATACTACTAAGTTATAAAAATAATAGCATAATATATTTGTTTTATATGAGAAAACTATATTCTAGCTATTTAATATATATATATATATATATATATATATATATATTAATAAGTGTGAATACTACCAATTCTATTGTAGATCAATTGGTTAAAAGCATCTAATATTTACTAAAGGTCTAGGGTTCAACTCCACTACCATGAAAAAATTAAATTTTTATGAAGTACTATACAAACCGGTTCAACCATTACCAAACCGGGTCACCGATTCCTGGTTTTGACCGATTCTTACCAAGTTTGACTGATTCTTAAAGTAATCGGTTCTAGATCTCAACCGAACCGGCCAAGCTAGCAGCCACTAGTTAAACCGGTTCGACCGGCCGGTCCGGTCCGATTTTAATAACCCATATTATATATGTATAAGATTGAGTCCGATTTTTTTTTTTAAATCTTAAACGTGAGTGTGCATTTTTCCCCAACTTTGTAGTGTGTTATATAAAGATTCATTTATTTATAACATAACATTCGGCTCAAACATAGAACGGTAATTAATTCAACAGTTTAACAATTGGCCAATAGCTTAATAATTGATTTTAACATATCCTATCAAGAGATTTCATCTATGCTACACCCACTGTGTAGTGCACTGTCACTCACATAGTGGTGGGTCCCACATGTGTGGGCCCCACACTCCATGTGAGTGCACTGTGCACTACATGGAGTGTAGCATAGATATAATCCTTAACAAGTATCAATATAAGAGACTATCTTCACAAATAAGAAAACAAATTAAAAAGGATACAACAAAAAAATATTGAAAAGATAGAGAAAAGTATTAAAAAGTTATGAGGTGACTACATATTTATTACATGTAATAACCAAACAGCGTAAAAGTGAATGATGTATGGATGATGTCAATATCTCTTTCTTCAGAGATGAATTACCAAAACATCCTTTTATCATTGTTTGCTCAAAATCAAGTTTTGTAGTTCATTATGATACATACATGCACACAAGAAAACTTACTCATAGACAAGTAAGGCAATGGGAATATTAATGTGATAAGCACAGATCTAGTCAATTCCAATCTCTCAATTCTTCAGTTCCAAACTCTCAATTCTTCTTCAATTCTAATCTTTCAAGCACATTATTCCATCGCACACCCAGTCGATCCTTCCGATCCAAAGGCACGCCCTTCGCAATAAAGGCTCTCAAAACATTCACCCACCCACTCCCAAGAGAATAAGTCTCTTGGGAATGGAATTTTTTAAACGTAACCTAGTAGGTCTTGTCTAGATTCTCAATCCAAACATTGATTTCTGCTCCTTCAACTGCCTAGAAGTTCGCAATAGTTGCTGTCAAAGGAGTTACAACATGTTGATTAAATGTTGGCCCGCTAATGAGCCTAAGTCGGCAAGCCACCACACTGACATCTGTAGTACTGAGAACTTTTTGAAATCTCCATTTGTTATCCTCCAACAACCAATCGAAATCACCATCTTCAGGCAAGAGAGCAGGCTCCACCTCACCCCGGGTTGATCGTTCTGAATCAAAGGCACACCAACAATAAGGCTCTAAGAATCTTGACTCACCCGCTCCTAATGGGGAAAGTATCTTGCGAATAACTTTTTTTTAAAACTCCATCGGAAAGGTACTGTCAAGATTTTGAACCCATGTGGTGATATCGGCTCCTCTCACCGCCTCAAAGTTCTTAGTAGATGTTGTCAACGAAATTAGCACATTTGTCTGTTGATTCAAGTCATCCCTGCTGACAAACCGAAGCCTGGACGCTTCCACACCTACGTCTGTGGCAGTCAATTATTTCATGACTATCCAATTATCCTCCCTTCATTCAGCATGTTTTCCAAAAAATCTGGATTCAACCCCTCAAAATCAAAATCGAAATTTAAAGCCTCATCTGACGCAGGAGAGCTGGTTTCTTGATTGATTTCCTGTGGCTGCGACATGTTTAGATCCGCGGGGGGTGGCACAACATTCTGTAATACTATGTGTAATAGGTATTTGTAAAAAAAACCCCACTATAATATCACGTGACACGGTTCTGAAGTTTTAGACCTTTTTCACCCGAGAAATCAACACGTGCCGCATAATAAGTGTCTCGATATTAGCCTAACTTAAAACAAAGGGGATCTTGGAGAGAAATGAATTTTGTGAGAGAAAGAGACAAAAAGATTGCTCAAAGCTAGGCAAGTGAGCTAGAAAAATAGTACGTTGATGTCTGAAAAAATGAATGTGTGGGTATATATACAAGGAGTTGAGCTCAATGAACGGCGCAGAACAATCTAATCAAACGGCCCTAGAGGATTAAGAAAGGTTTGACACTCTTATTGCAATACAATGAGTTGGCCAATCCTAGAACGTTCAAGAGAATTTTAACATTATTATGTACAAAGAAGAATCTAGAGTTGGCTTATTTAATAATGTTTGATATTCCCATGCACGTAGTTTGGCCTGCATGTGTGCCTGTCGCGAGTTTTACTGACTGGATGATGCAAGCTCCTGCTTGCCGGATCTGGCGCGTGTGATTGCCCGTGAAATCCTCCCCAACCGCAAATAGGCGCAATCGGAGTATCTGGCCTCGACTGAATCCTAGCATTCTCCCTTTTAACGGTTTTTGGAGGCTGCTTTCTCTGTACGTTATAACGGAATCCGATGCTTTCTTGGAGCTCCGATTGGTCTCTGGCGCGTGATTCTCGTCGTATTTGGAGGAGTGACGGCGGTGACCGAATTTTGGTAAATTGCTAGGGTTTGGAGATGAGATCAGGGGAGACATGAATCAGGAGCTTACTTCTTCGGACACGTGGCCGGCGTTGGGTGGCTGGTGGCGGAGGTGCCATTATTACTCCGGTTGAATCCACCGTCGCTACTCCACCGATTATCTCCATCATGTTGTCAGATTTTAGAGAGAGAGATTGACAGATCCTTAATCCGATGATACACATACTAAGATTCGGAGAGATTGAAGAACAAGCAGCAAAATTCCACTGTAAGAGATTTGTGAAGATAAAGAGAATGGATTCTTGTTAAAAAAATAAATAAAAAATAATTTGAAGAAACTAGCCGTTGCATAAAAAAATATATAATGTATTTTGTGCCTGACGAATAACGGTTGTATTTTCTAGTATTCTTTTTTTGCTCTATTTCAAAATGTTGGGTGCTTGATCCGGTTACATGCGGGACCCAACTTCTTTTATTAGTTAACAAATTATTTTTAATTGATTATGAGTATATATTTGATTAATTTTTTTCTTACGCAAAGTGTCTTTTCAATTACACGCCATATTAATAAAATTTGAGTCACTCAAAAGTACTCTTTTGCGAGATAATGTGTTAAAATTGCACAACTTCTTTATATAAAGGTTCTATATGTTGTAAAATATAATCCCAACCAAGTTACTTGCTTCGCTATGCAAGATTGCAGTTTACAAACTAAAGTTTAAGAATTCATTTTTTTCTGGAAAATAAACATTGCTTTAATATTTTGAGGGGTTTCTTAAAATAAGAATCAAATAAGAAACTAATAACGTCAACAAAATCTCACTTTTCTCACAATTCCACAAACAAGAGATTTACAAGTAGGTAAGTAAGGATACGAAGATTAAGGATAGACATGTGACATAACATCATTCTCAAAATAAAACATATGTCAGTAGGTAGGTTCTATAACATCATTCTCAAAATCTCTTCAATTCAAGTCTTCGGAGACCAGAATTCCACCTCACCCTGAGCTAATTGTTCGGGATCATAGGCAGGATCAGAGGCAGGATCAGAGGCACACCAGCCCCAATAAAGGCTCGAAGGATCCTGACCCACCCTCTCCTAAGCGAGAAGGCATCTTGGGAATAATCTTTTTTAAATCTCACCACAAAGGTTTTGTCCAGATTTTGAACCCACGTGTTGATATCGGCACCTCTCACAACATGGAAATGCATGTTTTGATACTCATCGTTTCATTCTTTATCAACTTGAGTCTTTATGATAACATTTTGATAACATTTCACAGCTTCAGTGTTATGATAACATCTCATAACATTTACACGATATGGGCGCTGATGTCTAAAAAGTGAAAGTCAGGGGTTATATATACAAGGAGCTCAGCTCAATGAACGGTCCACATCAATTTTATCTAACGGTGTTAAAAGACTAAAGAAAGATTTGATACTTTTCTTTCAATAGAATAAGTTGGTCAATCCTAATACGTTCTAAAGAATTCTAATATAAGGACGAATCTAGATTTTGCCTACATAAATAATGTTAGATATTCCCATGCGCGTCATTTGGCCTGCCTGCATGCCTGGCGGGCGTGTTGCTGGTTGGATGATGCGAGCTCCTGCTTGCCCGACCTGGAGGAAGTGTGACTGCTTGTGACATCGTCTCCCACTGTAATAAGCGACATCCCCGACACCGGAGGATTCGGAAACGCTTGAATTTCGTTGCAAAACTGCCATATCTCGTCCTCATCTCCCAACTCGCCTCTGCGTCCGACAGTCCCTTCCACCGAATTAACTATTTTCTCCAAGGCTTGACCCTTCAACGCTTGAAGGTCCGCTCGACAAGGACTTGACAAATTATGATTGTGGTGCAGCGCTAATAGTGTTACCATTGCATTTCATAGTTCATGTGTCCGAAACTTGGTAGCAACAATTAATTTTTTGTTAGATTTTTCCTTAAGCAGCTCAAATAACTAACAAAATCAACAACTCCAAATAATCTCAATCCATCACTAAATGTAAAAAAACGTCAATCTTTAAATTTCTTTACACTTGAAAAATACATATATTTCTCTCAAACCTTCAACATTAAATCTTGCAATATTTAACATGTTGTACTAAATTATTTTATTATATACAAGGAGTATAATAATTTTTATTATTTTATTTTCTAATAGATGATAGTCTAAACCAAACTAACTGGAATCGAGAAAATTAAAAATAAAAAAGTCCTGCAGGTAGTGGATTTGCAAAGTGCAACATCCGCAAGCCAAGAAAAATCTCACCCTCAGATAAGTTCCATGTTTAACATGTGGAACAGAACAAGTAAACCCTCCACAATCCCAGAGTTTTCAAAAATCATGTACACATATCACCAACGTGGTCTGATATAAAGTGGTGACTGATGTGATTCTGGGCTCAATGCTCCTAACCTTCTGACCATCATTTACATTAAAATTTTCTAATCTACATGGCAGCAAGTGACAAAGTTGAGATATGGTGCCTCACCCCTCCAACTTGATATGCCACATGCAACTCTTGCAAAAACTGGAGTCAGTTTTATCTTGCTGGAATAGTAATATCAGCCAACTGTTAGAGGACGATTAGACCTGTTCGTTCATACGGGGTGTCCTGGAACTTCCCAGAAGCTCATCTGCGCAGATTCGACAATAATGGTTGACGTTGGACTTGGATAGATGATCTAAACCATTAATTTATAAGAATAGTACAGCAGTCATAAATAGTAAAATCAAGTGTTTCCCACACAAAATCAGTGAACTATATTGTCTAAAAATCAAGTGATGTCTACTCAACCAGGATTACAACGCTATCATATACAATGCCATCTTTATTTTTTTGTAAAAAATATATTTAGATCAATAAAATGTACACCAAACCTTTTATCACGCACGAAAGTGCACTCAAGTGTGACTTATCTTATGCAATTATTTACTACATTAACGGAAAGGATTCATCTTACTTTGCTCATCTTCATCACCACCTTGAGTTGTGAAAAATGGGGTGAGGTAGTTCCTATCCAGGGCAGTGAAAGATGCAGCACTGCAACATAGAATACAAGAACTGATAATAAGAAACAACTGAACAAAGACCAAAGTGGAATTTCAGCAAACATGTTTCATCACCTTTCATGGAATTCTTGAAGTCTCGTCTTGAAACTATTTCTGGATGATGACCCCCCCTCACCAGTAGGAGTTTCGAAGTCAGTGTTCATCTCAAAGCTCTGAAAGAAGAATTTGTAATGGGTTCATAGTAGACCAACAACCATTATATGTAAGTCAGAACCATATGGAAGATGCCCAAACAATACCCAAATGTCAGGCAATGAGTTCCAGAGTCGTTTTAACTCTAAGTTATGGCTCTTAACGTTATGCCAGCCAGTAAACTCGTTTTGCAGTTAAAAAAGGTTTGCTTAAAATAAAGCACTAGCCAATGAAAGGGCTACAATCGGCGAGAAGCTCTATCATAAGAAAAGAGAAAAGCCTGTCTCTTAAAGCAACCGCCACAGTATTATTGATAAAGAAAAAGTAAGGCAACTGCCACACAGTATTATTGACAAAGAGAAAGTAATAGAATGCAAAAACAAAAATGTACAACTTTCCAATAGCTTTAACTTGACCGGGTTGGTAGAGGTTAGATAAATCCTTCAGATCATCTGATCAAAACAACTTTTGTTTTTTTCTGAACTGACATACACTTGTTTCAGAAAGATCGTGCAATTATCTTTTGCCTTTTCCTATACGATGTCACTAAGCCAAAACGATAACCAACTACTAAAAAACCCAAATGCAACTAAATTTCACCAATAAAAGGCTTCTGTTGACAAGTAACATAATTAGAATGTACCTCCCCCAATGGGAGGTCATTGGTGTCACCCACAACGTGTAAAGCTTCCAGCATGGTTCCTGTTGATCCTCCTATCAACAAAACCTGAAAAAGTCCAACATTCACAGAAATGTCAAGACTATTGCATCCAATTTTATCTACCACAACGGTGCTTTGTAGTTAAGGCCATTGGATCTTTTAAATGTGAGAGATGCAATAAGGCAGAAAAGGCTGTAGATGCAGAGAACATACACAGACTGTTGCTAAAATATGGCTGTAGATGCATATCAGTCAGTAAAACAGTGAGAAACAGTTAGAATTTGGAAGAAACACAAGTAGCAGATAACATCAACAACTATGGATGACAATTTTTTTTTTTAAAGTAACCAACAATTGATTTAATATGGTCAAACTAAGGGTAAAAACTGATTTTGATAACACTATATTACTCTAATGTCCTTATATAAATTTGGTGAAAAGTGCCATCTTGATCCATTTATTAAATGCTTTAGCAAAGATGTTCTACCATTTAAAGTTTCACCATACTTATGATTAAATGAAGAAGAGCACATTACTTACCGTCAAAACAATTATAGCAGTTGTGGCAGTAAATATTGTTTGGCCATGTCCTTCTGGAAGATCATGAACTGATTGCAAGGCCAATGCAAAAGCCATAGCGCCTCGGAGCCCTGTAATGCTACGTTATGAGTTTGAGCACTCAAAAGTGCATGTTGTAAGTGTGTGTGATATGCTATGGGAAGAAAGAGGATCAGAAAAAGGATCACATACGGGGAGCAAATGCATAAAGGAACAGTGTTCAAACCAATTTTTCTGATCCGCTTACCACTGTACCAAAGTGCCGTTTGATGTTTCATGGGTATCTTTCTACGTGCGGGTCTAGCCAAATTCACCAAATAAGCGCAGGAGAACACATTTGCAGCTCTTCAAGAACAAGTACAACAAGGCTTAGTAACTGTCCACATCTAGTATCCAGAACAGCATACAGGAGAATCAAATAATTAAAGTAGTGGTGACTGAGAGATATTCACGTTCAACAAAATATCAAGTGTCAACAATACGAATAAGGGAAATATTCATACCTTGCAATTCCAATGGATAACTGGTGTATAATTTGGATTGAGTTAAAGAAAAATAAGAGTCTATTTCAGTAAATGAACAGTAAATGCTTTCTTTTTTCATTAAGGATTTGTTGAACTGAAGGATACGATTGAAAAAAAGATAAATCCAACATGCGACCAGCTGTGCCGTTCCATAACAATGTCAAATCCCATGTATATAAATCTGCAAGACATCAAACCTAAGTAAATTCGCTGAGTACAATAGAAGCAACAAAGAAATAAAGTAATTAAAAAAAATGCTTACACAAAAGTCTCTGCCAATGATGATAAGAGATGGAAAAAAGCTGATACAAATTTTTGAGAACTGTCCGACAAGTTTGAAAAAGAGTAGTGCTTCATGACCTAATCATAAATAACCACAATGTTTTTGTCATGATATGCCCAAAGTGAAAGAAAACTAAACTGTATTTGCTTCACTTACAATGCCTGTGAATAATATAGATACGATACCCGACAATCCAAGTCCTTCTGCTAGCATGTAACTAGAAAGAAGAGGAACACAATGGGAGAAAAATGAACCCAGAATTACTAGTACTAGTTCAAACAAAATGAAAAGAGAACAGCTCAAATATCTTACGAGAAATATGGGAAAAGAACGAACAGACAGGACTCCAAGTTCTGAAGACTGCAGGAGTAAAAGGAGAGCTACAGTAAGTATTTCTTGTACATAAGATCTGAAACAAGAAAACGAGTACATTGAAATAGATGCTTACTTGTCAATATCCAATCCAGCATACTTGAAAAGGTGCAACAAGTCAAGGCATACAGACGTGCTATAAGCTTAAGACATTAAAAGCAAATATTGAATCAGAAGGAAAAACAAACAACGAGAAGAGGATATTAAAGCAGAAGTCAGTCCAACTCCGACACCTGCAATTCAGAAACAAATTTCAGTTAGTATGCTCGGAAATATGTATTCCCTTATACTGTAATAATGAAGAGAAAAAAAAAACAGCCTAGGAATTGTCAGACAAAGATGGCATTTTGTTGACTTGATATCATCAACCATGGCACGATGACAAAGAAATGATCTTCTGGGGATTAATGACCTAGAAAAAAGAAGGGTGGAAGAAGAAGATCCTGCTAAGCCATTTATGTGAGGAATAAAAGCTTGTTTTGAGTTGGTGAATTTATAGGTTTCACAAATATGAAGTCAAGCACAAAAGACCGTTAAAAGCAAGTTATTGTGATAGGCACAATAACTCAAAAAGCCTGGCATCACTATTCAACTACATGAACATCCTAGATAACGAACATACGCCTTTAAGTAGTTGACACAGTTAAACGATACTTGGAACAGGTGCTACTTAGGTAAAGTTTTACTTAAGCAGCGTAGTAATAATGTGCTTTATTTGAGAAATTAAAATGTATCACCTGCAGTCTCCTACGTAATCAAGTTCTAGGACACGGTAATAATCTGCGAAGTACAATAGGATACTAATGATAAATGTTGTCAATAAATCTAGAACTCCCAAGTATACTTAAAAGTACAGAAAAAGTTGAGTGACAAATGGATTGCAGCAATCAAGTAATTACATGAACCTTACAGCCAAACTCATGTCTCACCCAAGTAAAATTGCTCCTAAAGCGACAGAATGACCGATAGAATAAAGGAATTTAGGTTCACACCTCTTCTCCACATAGGTGATGTGTTTAAACATGCATGCGTAAAACTTATTTTGTATCAGTATACATCTTATAACTAAGCTTTCTTAAGCATGTCAATATATAAGCAAAAACAAAAGGATTAGAATTATTGTCCTGGAAAATAAGTTAAAAAGAAAAGTGAGAAAACTATCAATCACACTGAGAATCAGAAGTGGTGAACTGGTGATGAGTTCAGAGGCTTACCTTTTCTTGGTAAACTAGAGTCCAGAAATTTGCTCTACTATATATCTTACAGAACATCTATTCACATGACGCTGCAAATACATGCAAAATTAAGACTTTGATTCCCCACAGCGGCTTCCTAGTAAATAATAACTCTAAGCAACACATACCCCCAAATAATCAACAGAAAGCGGAAGATTTGCTTCCAGTATAAGTATAAAGAGTGAGGCGAAGGTGATAAGAAAATAACAGCTCATAAACAAAATTTTGAAAATTATGAGAACTTATTGTGGAATTACTATATGGTGCCAGCAACAAACCTGCTGACATTGATCCGAAGAAGGTCTCAAGAAATCTGACCACGATCATGAAAAAACTTTGACCTGACGACATATTGCTCCTCACCAGAGACATTGTCCTAAAAGAATATAGAATGGGGTATAAATTACTGATTCTGCAACTCCAGAATTATTTTGACATATGGCTGCAATTTGGCTCACCTATACAAGGATATTGCCATCTTCAAACAGCAAAATATAAACATTAAACAAACAGATTAGTGAGTCAATAATCACTCAGTGAAAGATATCCATTCTTGCAAAACTTCCTCATGTTTGAAGAAGAAAAATTAGGAAAACTCACGGCATCATTTAGCACGGATTCGCCGAAAACCAAAGCATAGAGATTCATGTCTGAACCAAGCTCCTAAAAATGCGAGATTAAGTTAATGTCTTCTACAATTATCTTAAGATGTAAGGTTATCCCACTTCAAGATGAAGAAAACAATCATATATCCTAGCTTTCTCAGATTGCAAAGAAGTGGCAAAATAAAACAGGAAATATTGATACATGTTCAAGATAAAATACAGATAATTTCAAGATAGTCACTTTTGCCGTCACTAATAACTAACTTCAAAAAAGACCATCATCCATATATTCCTCTTGGACATGCGAACAATGATTTGAGCTTCCATCCATTTTTTGAATGCATCATAAACGATAAATTGGTCTACAAGGGATAAGAAGTGATATATTGAGTACTTGCAAGCTACTTCTTCTTTTTTTTTTAACTTAAAACTTCATTATATTAATCATCAACTCAAATGTTCATACAGAGCTGTAGCAAAATGTCCAAACATAAGACCCCACAGCTATATGTAGCTCTATAAAGGTGCGATCACTCGGCTTCCTCAAGATGCGGCGTGAAAGTAGTGTTTTGCAAGCTACTGCTCATGAGGATTAAATCGAAATCTTGAGCTTAAAAGTCAGGAAAAAAATTAAAAACTAAACTCATAGCAAAGCAACACTAAACTTCACAAGTCTAAAACACCAGATCACCTGAAATATAGACAAAACAGTGACAGGATCAGTAGCTGAAATGAGAGCACCAAACATCAGACACTCAACAAATGGAAGTTTGTACATGAGATATGTAACTCCACCAACATATCTGCAACAAATGACAGAAAATCATAGGTGAGCAAGTATAGGCTATAATATTGCCGAACAATACTGAATATATAGAGAATAATACTCACACTAAAATGCCCGTGACAACAGAAGCTACAAAAGTTCCAAAAATTGCAAAAGTGACTATGGCGCCAAAGTTAGAAAAGAATGGTTTCTGCGAATCAAAACAATTAAAATGTCATCTTGATTGAAAATTAGTAACACTATTCAAGTTAAATAAATCAAATCCACGGTGAAGATTCCTATAGATCTGATCAAAATACAAGAAAATATACAGAGAAATTTATTTTCCTTAAGCTTGGTTTTAATTGTTGAAAGAACAGTAGGATCATATTATCTCAAAGTTCACATCTAGACCCTCGACAACCAAGAAGTTGGACTCTTCCTATCCACATTTCCTGCTACCTTGATATTCCAACAAAGAAAATAAAGAACTGGGTCTCTTATCAGTTCATGTCTACGCATTGATCCTACATATATGACTAAAGCAATTAGATTTTGTCAAGCAACATGCATGGTAGCACAACCAGCCAAAGTGACTCAACCACTATCATAACTACTTCAGAACTAATGTGAAATAAGATGCATGAAGCAAGATGAATCAAGTCTCAGAGCTCAAAAGACTTTCTCCATTGCTCTCTTGAGTTATTTACGTGTTTCACAATTTTGTGTGCTATGAGATAATTAAGCATGGAATAAATCAGTTATTTTCTTTCCTTTTCCAACTCCCTGTCTAACATCATAAACAAAGCATCGAAAGTAAAAAGTAAAAGCGGGAAAACTTACGGGCTGCAGACTGAACCCCGACTGAGTAAAGCAAGGAAACAAACAAGTCAAGGAAATACTTTCTCTACCCAAGGAGAAAAACACCAGTGAATAATAAATAACAACACAATTCAATCCATCTAAGAAAAAACAGAACGTCGCATCAAGGATATAATATAATCGGAGGCAGCAGAAACAATAAGAAAAACTCCTCATGGAAATTGAGCCATGTCCTACAAACAAACAAACAAACAAAACACATGAATCCAAAGTAACACCACCATTCTCACAACACAACACAATTCAGAACCACAAAACGAAACCTGATACTACTCCCCGTATGCGAAATATTAGCCAGCCCGCCCACAATCAAACCTGTTCCCCAAAATCGATCGTAATATTAGGTCAAACTCACATGCAAAAGCTTCATTACACTAAAAATAGGTCAAATGTGACGAAATTAGTTTCAATTTTACCGATCAAAAGAGAAGCACTGGCTTCGGGAAGGTAATAGAAGCGATGACGACGGAGAATGTGGCCGAGCACAAAGGAGAGCACGAGCATCATGATCTGGAGAAGGATTCCGACGCCGGCAGCCTGCTGATCCTTCTCCGGCGAACTCGCCGGAGATATCTCCGATTCCGCCATGCCGATTAAATTTTCGCGGGAATTTTTTTTCCTTTAGTTCAACAAATTGAACGATAATGCATTTACGCCTCACTCGACTTTAACGATAACGATTGTTCATAATTTGGCTTTCATTTAGAGCTTTTTGCCATTTGTGTAGCTTCGACGTGCAGTAGTAGTGCGTGTAATTAATAATAATTACAGGGGAGAAATGGAGTAACCTGTTATTTTGCGCCGTTGCTGCTATCTTACGCGTAATGTGACTATTTAGTATTTACTATGTTTAATTGGTAATAATATACTCATATTATATGATACCACACCACATAACTAATACGAGGTGATAATAAAAGTGATAAAATTTGGAATTAGGTGCGATCGTAACACTCTTCAAGTAGTAGTTAAGAGAGAAATCATGACTATGAAAAAGGAGAAATAACGATAACCTTGGAAATATGTGATTTTATTAGAGAGTGTACTAGTAGTAGAATCTTCTTAGTTTGTTCGTTACAAATGATTTATAAGAGTATATATGGTTTGAGAAAATGGGTTCTTAATTACATGTTTGGCTTGTATGAGTGGCCATATGGGCAACACTTAATAGTGCATTGAGTTTGGTTTCGTTGATAGACTAAGTAATAGTTGTGTGTGGTGTAAATGTCTTCTGAACAACATATATTTGAACAACATATATGACTTATGGCGATAATTGAATAATGATTCACGTGATTCCTCTAAGCGGCTTTTAGGTTCCGGATCTTGTCAGTGTAATTATGCTTTTGTCTTCGGGGCGGGTTTCTTTGTTTGGTGAGGTTGTTGATCAGAACTCTTCTTTTCGAGATTGTTAAGCACTCTTTACTCGATGGTTTATCTTTTACTTCGTGACAGCTGTTTTTAAGAGGCTTGTGATAAGTTTGGTTCTTCCCCGAGGGGCTTCTAGGGCTTTGTGGACTATTAGGTCTTTTTACTACTCGAATTCTTTATGCATTATCATATGTCCCCCAAGTGTGCAGTAATGCAGTAAGCAAGACTGGAGACTTGTAAGTTACTTCGGAGGTGAGGGTATTCTTTCTGCGTAGTTTCTGCTTCGTCTGAGCTAGTATTCTGCGTGAGGTGATGCTTCATATAGTAGACATTTTCTTTGCTTTTGTCGTGTTCACAGACCCTTCTACTACGTCTACTAGCTTTATGTCATGACGAGAGACGTGGGAGAGGTGCCCAGTCCCTCCTCCATAAATGTGGTGTTTGTTTAGTGCTCGAGTGGTTGTTTTGAGTAACCGCAACTCTTCTTTTACTGCAGGTGAGTGGGATCCACGTGCCTTACTTGTCTTCATCTAAGTGTCATATTGATTTTTGTTAGATGTTATCAATAAAATATTAAAAAAATGAAATATTTATTTAAATGATTAAATATAAGAAACGCGTGCATTGTATTTGGTATTAACTTTTAATGAGTTTGGATTGGGTTTCTCCCAATTATTTCTCTCTTTCAAGCTTTGAATCTAATTTGGATGGGCTTTCCAATTTTCGTTGGCCCAAAAAGTTGAGATCTTTTGCCTCCTTATTATTTGGGCGTCGGCTGGGTCAATCATGTGTTTTTTTTACTCTTTCTTTTCTAAATGACCGTGCAATTTTTTCTTTGCAAAAGTCTTGTAATCAATGTTAAGGACCCATATTTGAAAAATATAATTTTGTTTTTTGAATTTGATGGTTATCTTCCACTATTTGTATTATTATTGAAAAGTTGTCCGTTTCTTTTTCTTTTTTCTTTATTTTTTGTTTTTTTATGGATAGTTAGACATCAAATAATTCACTAATTATTTATTATATTTTTCTTCCCTACTAAAATAATTGCTCACCTAAGTAGTTTATAAATAAGGTGCATATATGTAGAAATAATTGCAGAGGCTTCTTCATCCTGTGGCAGAAAAAGGCAAAGGTTTGTTGATTTAATTTTCTTACAACTATAAGGTTGAATTTCATATGTTATGTGTTTTTAGCTATTAACTAAGATTTTATAAGTTGTAAATCAAAAATGCTTGGTAGAGATACTTTTACTGAAACTTTATTTTATTTAATTTGTGTGGTATTTTTTCTTTCTAATTTACATAGGTCCAATTCTCCTAAAATAGCTTCAATTTCCAGGTAACTAATTAATTTTAATCTTGATTCATTTGTTTAATTAATGCATGTTTATTTTGTAGCCTTGATTTTGTAGCATTACTAGAGCAACTTACTACCATGTCATACGGTATTACTTTCATCAATCACATTTTAGCATTTTAGTTTTGATCCAAATACTTTTACTGTTAGATTATATTTAATAATCTAATATTTAGGCTTTACAAATTAAGACAATTACATTAAAAGGCTAATTTTTTATATTGGACTAATTAAGTGATCTAATTAAAGAGTCCAATTAGTATCTTAATATGTATGGGCTTTGTAATGTGTAATTCTTTGTTGTACTTTAACTAGGGTTTATGGGGCTCTAGTTAGTTTACTATATAAGGTTATAGGGTCTTGGTCCTCAAGGCTAATCTTATGACTACTCTTCTCCTCCATTCCCATCAATAGAGAGAGACCCGTAAAGAGAGATAGATTAGTCTGTGGAAGACCAAAGCCTCACCATTCTCGTGTAAAAGCTTATCTGTATGCATCAAGGTACGCTTCACGATTTATTGCTTATGAATTTCTTTATGGTTTAACATGTGGCGGTCTTAGATTGATGATACAATATTTATCGTAAAGTATTTAATCCAACAAGTGGTATCAGAGCCACCATGTTAAATCATATCGGAATTTTGAGATTTATTTTATTGGAATTCCTGCTGTTACTTTTTTTCGGGATCTATGATTTTAGTTTATATGGTGCTGAATAATTATTTGTTTGAATAATTGTTCATGACGAGGTGTTTTTTGTTTATCAAGAAAATTCATTATGTTAAGGGAGATTAATTTTATATGAATGGTTAATGATAATGGATTTTGATGTGAGACTTTTGGTATGTGATATGTGGGATGAGAATTTTTGATTCTTGATTCTTGATTAAGGTTTTGAGAAGACTTTCGTGCTTAATTGCTTACTGTATGCTAATTAATGTCACGTTTTCAATGTCTATTGATCACCTAACTATGGCCGTACTTAGAGTAAGGAGGTTTTGGAAATAATTTCCCTTGTTACAATCTCATTTGATTAGAAACCTTCTATGTTTCATTTTGAGGCTATTTAGAATTTATTCAGTACGGAATTGTGCGAAATAAATTTGGTTTTATTTGGCTGTTTTTGAGTAAAGGAAATTTATGCTTCCACCAGCTTAAATTATTATTATCCTTATTAAGCTTATACGGTTCCTTTCAAATCCTTCTGGAAGCACAATTGCAAGTTAGTCCCAATTTAGCTATAAGGTTCTTTTATTTTTATTTGTGGAGGGACTATTCAGCAATAAAATAAAAAAATAAAATAAAAAAGGCAACTTTTTTTTCTTTTCTTCTCCGGCAAAGCCTTCCTTTCGCTGCAAATTTATGTCCTAAGGTTGTGTTCGGTAGCGGCGCAAGCCTTCACTCATCTCTCGTGCATCCCTCGTCACCATATAGTTACGGTGGACGAGATTCAGCGCACGCGAGTTTCAGTCGTGGCGGAGAGACATATGGTTTCGCCGTCTTCTGTCGCGGGTCGTCACCTCTTTCTACAAGTTCAGTCGCTGAACGGTATAAGGATTCTCTGTTCTTCGGGACTTGAAATCAGAGAAGGTGCACGACTTTCAGTTCTCATATGCAAGTGACGGTTGGTTTGCCGGCGATCGGTAGTGAATGGCATAATAAGGAAGATGAAGTCTGATGGGTTACTTTTGTTTGGACCCATAAGTTTTTTATTTGGGCTATTCTATTAAAAATAAAAATAAAACAAATTAAGGGAAAACGTAAGGCCCAAATTTTAGTATTTCGAGAGCCCAATTCATATTGTTTTAAAAACAATTCTGTTTTAATTCAGCAAAATTAGTTGATTTAATTATGTGATTTAAGTATAATGTCTAAACTTTATGCGGAGATTAATCAGCCAAACGGAAGGTTAATTTTTGGTCAAATAATGACATTAGTTGACGAATATTTGACGAGTTAGTTTTTATCCGTGCATATAATATTTCGACCTAAAGGAAGTTATATTATTGGCAGGATTTATTGTCAAATAGTTATCAGCGATAATAATAAGTATGTGGTAGTTAAGGTGTTCATGCATATAGTATATCGACCCAACGGAAGATGTATTATTGGCAGGAATATATTATCAATATTTATTATTCTTGTTTGGGAGTACCACTTGCGTCGTGTTCGGTATCTCATAAGAATTTACCAAACTTAAATTCTTCACATAATTTAAATCATTGATGTTATCATTAAAGAGTTGCATAAAAATAAAGTTTATTTATATTTTTGGATTAAGTGCATTTTTATGTGTGTGTTAAAGCATGTTGTTTTTGTGCTTTTGGTTAATGTATTTTCTGTATCTGCCATCTTAAATGAGATCATGTATAATGTTCGATTAGGATTTGATATGATGCATGTCTTTGTTAATTATGCATAAGGGTGTTTTATGTATTATGGTGTATGGTAATGATACAATTCATGACTATGTTTTTCTAGTCATAATTTGGTATTTTGGATTGGGCACTTTCTTAAAATCCTATGTCCTATATTTTGAGATAAGTGAATTTAAGTAAAATGTTGCCAAAGTAACCTCTTACGCTTGAATTTATTTATTTTGAGATAATAGGGTGTGTGTATTTCTTGTTTATGCGATTGATGATCGGCCCAAAGGAAGGTCATTGGTTGGCCGAATAAGGAATGCACATGTGGAAATTGTGTGTGATGATTATAAAGTTTCCATGTGAACAACATGTCGGCCCAAAGGAATGTTGTTGTTTGACAGGATTTATTATCATCATTTGATTTCTGCGTGGAGAGTACCCACTTACAAGTTGATGTTTCTGTCCAAAGACTAAACTTCGATGTTGTGCTAGGTATCTTGTTCAAATAGGCCCACCACACTTCAGTTAATTGAAATTTATGTCTTACGTGATTATTTTAGTAAACTTTGCATGCTATGATATGAATTTCTATTAAGTGAGATTATGTAATTTGTTTGTCTTTTGTTAGTTACTACTTATGTTGTCATAATTATTGCCAACGTTAACTTAATTTTGGTGCTTAATGGCACAAACTTTAAGAGCTGAAAATAGAGCATTTAGTTAGTTCTTTGCTGCATGAATTTGGACTTAGTATTAAGGAAAGAACAACCTACTTCTCCTACGAAGACAAGTTCCATTCAGGTCAAAGCGAACTTTGAGAAATGTGAAGGTTCTAATCTTGAGTCTAACTACACTAAAGTACAGCATTCCGGAAGTATTTAAGTTTCGTATGTCATATGTGGTATTTGAAACTATTTTTCTTCAAGAAATTGAAAACGTTTTGTAAAGAACGAAAGGGTTATGACAAGCAAGCTTTTAACTAAACTTGTCCACATAAGGTATAAGGATGAAGGAAACATTAGGGAGCACATTCCGGAGATGTCGAATATTGCTTCAACTTAAGGCACTTAAGCTTGATCTGCTTGATCACTTGCTTGTGCATTTGGTACTTATATGATCAGTTTATAGTTTAACTATAATACTCATAAAGATAATGGACTCTTAATGAGTTCATTTTATATTATGTGCAAGAAGAGGATAGACTAAAGCGTGAAAAGACTAAAGTGCTCGTGTTGCAATTACCTGTAAGAGCATTAAGCAAAAGAGGACTAAAAATAAGGTTACTACTGTGGGAACATCACAAGCTATGCCTTAAGATAAAGGACTTATCCGTTTCTTTTGCGAGACGCTTGGGCGTGTGAAGAAGGATTGTTCCAAATATGCCAAATACGTCTTATGGCGTGCAAATAAGGGTTGCATTCAGAGTCAATCGCCAAGTGATGCTGAAAGAATCATCTATATGGGGCAATGACAAAGCAGTTTTCAGTTGAAGATATTGGAGCATACTTAGATTATCTTTTGGGACTAGTCATTTAGTTGAATTAAGAGAGACTTGTGTAGTACCGTCATTTAGACGGGTATGGTTTTATTTCTTGTGGACAAATTTGGTAATTCTTGTTCATTTAATAATAAATTTAGTATTTTACTTAATTCTATTTTGGTTGCGACTAGTACATTGATTGATAAACTATGTATGCTAAAATAAATACTTCAATTAATAAAACCTTACAAATAAAATCAAGAGGCACTAAAAGTCTGTAGTATACATACTCTGTGATTTAGAGTCTGAGTCCTTCATTGGGACATGAAATCCGAGATATCTTGAGCATGTTGTATTTGAGGGGGGAGATAGTGTTGTCTTTGCAAGACAACAATGAGGACTCACCTATAGAAATCCCTGCCCAATATCAAGAGTCTGTTTCAAAAGAGCAAACACAACAACCTCAAGAGTAAGTATTCTTGTCAGTGGTATCACAAGTATCATCAAGTCATTGCCTCGTGCAATTTAAAGTTTAATACAGTTGATACTTGTGTATATCATTAGTTCTGTGGGAGTAATTTATACTCCTAATGCTCGGTGTTAATGACATACTTTTCTAAATAAAGGAGATACAAAAGATTCATTTCGCTTTGAAAACTGAAACTTTTGTATGCTCAAGCTTGTATGCATCTGGATTTAGCGTACATAATTGATATGTTGGGCAATTACTAATTGAACCTGTATGGATCATTGGATTGCAGCCAAATGGGTTATAAGGTACTTAATAGGATAAAAGATTTCATGCTCATCAATTGTAAGTCAAAAATTAGGAGATCATTTGGTATTTTGACTACAATATGAGGTTGCCAAATGATCCAATTCTTGTTATTTCTTTATGCAATCAAATGAAGTTATATTCTGGGAAAGTGTTCAGCAGACACTTATAAGTTCTTTCATGATAACATTATAGTTCATAGCTTGTCATGTGGTAACCAATTTTGTGATATGACTGTGAAATTTGTCACAAGGCTGCAAGTTGTGGATAAGTTTTGAAAGACCACTAAAGGTTTATGGTGACAATATATTACAGTTATATATTTGAAGCCCTCAAAATTGAATATCAAGGTTAGCATTATGGTAATAATTGGAATTAATTAAACCAATCGTAATTTCTGAACCATTACGTTAGTTCTCTTATAAAAAACGTGAAGCAATCATTAAAGATAAAGTAACATAATAGAATGCACATACATAGTTTTTTCATAAGAAACCATCATTTTCGAATAATTTAAATTTTCGTGTGCACCTATAAAATTATTCTCAAGTTATTGAATATATTTTTTGTGAATAATTTTATCTGAGTATCTTTACTTTATCAATTATTGTGAGTTCTTACCAATATTTTCAATCTTGAAGTAAAACTCTCGCAACTTCAATTATTTTCTAAAAGATCAAAAGTATTTTGTATTCAATATCTGAATTCTTGCTCGTCTTTAGCTTAAGATTAATTTGATTTTCTCTATCCTAATCCCCCTAAAATAAAGAATTTGCAAATGACTTCTAAATGTGTTGAGTGTCCTTTTACAATATTTGTAACATATATATATATATATATATATATTGAGTCTTATTTGAATTTGAAATCCGTCAAAGTCGTTTTTAAAGTAACTCGACCTAGCAAATGTCCATGGTTGAATTGATTCCTAAACGCAACAAGTGGTTCTTTAGGACTTAATTTTTATGAGACTTACGTCTTGTAATTTCGGGATAATAAGGAAGCTGAGAAAGATATACACAAAATTGCTCACATCCGAGTTGATATCCTTATGTAAGCATGGGAGGGGAGATAGGGTTGACCTCGTGAACAAACCTCTTCGACAAAATATGGAGAACAAATAAAATACTAGAGAAGTGGAAAAAGAGTACGTCAATACCACTCTATAAGAACAAGGGCGACGTCCATAACTGTTCAAACTATAATGGGATAAAGTTTATATCTCATACCATGAAGCTATGCAAGAGGTCGATCGAACATCAATTGAGACAAATTGTCCCCATACCAGAGAACTAATGTGGATGTATGCCAGACAGATCGACCACATCGACAATCCATTTGATTCGTCAGCTCATGAAACGCTTTCGAGAGAAGAGTAAAGATTTACATATGGTCTTTATCGACTTAGAAAAGGCATATGGTAGGATATCTCGAGAGCTACTATGGTGGAGCTCGGTGAAGAAGGGGGGTATACATTAAATATATCAACATCATGAAACATGTGTATGACAATGCGGTGACAAGTGTTCAGACTTGTTGTTGTTTAACAGAAGCCTTACCAATTACAATTGGCTTACAAAATGGGTCAACTTTGAGCCTAGTTTTGTTTTCCACTGTAATGAGTGAAATCACCAAAGCCATCCAAGACCAAGTATCGTGTTGTATGTTGTTTGTAGACGACATTGTCCTCATTGATGAGACGAGGGCATGAGTTAGTGAAAAATAAGAGGTATGAAGACAAACATTTTAAGAAAGAGGTTTCAACTAAGTCGAACTAAAATAGTATACCTCGAGTGCAAATTATAAACAAGCAAAGATGGTACAGTCCAGTTGGAGGGCAAAGAGATACCGAAAATCTGGCATTCTCAATATTTGGGCTCCATACTACAAAATGATAAAGATCTAGATGGTGATGTTAACCACAACATTCGAGCTGGATGGGAAAAATGGAAGAGCAAGATAGAAATCTTGTGCGATCGTAACTTTCCTCTAAAACTTAAAAGAAAGTTATGTCATACGACTATTAGACCTGCATTGCTATATGGCTCTGAATGTTGGGCTATTAAGTAGTTACACACATAAGATGAACATGATTGAAATATAAATATTACGATGGATGTGCGGTAACACTAGAATAGACAAGATGTATAATGAAGATATTCGACATAAATTAAGTGTGACATCCATCCACAAGAAGATGAGAGCGAACCACTTAAGATGGTTTGTGCATGTTAAAAGCAGACTCATAGATGCATCGATACGGCGCATTGAAAATTCTCGACTTAGTGCATACGAACATAGCACAAGGAAGATCGAAGAAAACGTGGATGAAGGTCATGCGGAATGACATGAAGCTCAAAGACCTAAATGAAGATGAACCTCTCGACCGTAATGATTGAAACATAGAATTCATGTACCAGACTCGACATGATTCACTCATTGTTCATATAGTGTACACCAATTTATTGGGATTACATGCTTGATTTGTTGTTGCTATGTCTCGTAATTTGGGGTATACATTTAAAGCACAAGGAAGATGAGTTTTTTGGCCTAGCGGTTTTCATTGTTATTATTTTCTGCCAATGATATTTTGATTTTATTAATAATAAAATTGAAATAAACTTAATCTTTCTCTAGACGTTTAAAACAAACTGTTCTTAAGTAAAAATTCATGTTAAAAAAAAACTATTCTTAAGTCAAAATTCATCTTTCCTTTCGTATTTTAAAATAAGAACTATCAAATTTACGAGTCATCATAAATACTCTACGAGTTCAATCACTGATATGTTTAATATATAGATTAAAGGACTGCTCGAATGTGTTTACGCAGTGTAGATATTGCGTAAATTAGTGATTTTTTTTTAAAATTAATATTGGTACAAACGTTAAATTAGCATATATTCAAAGTAGAGGTGGACAATGAGAGCGCGCACCCGCTCTCAAACCCTACCCATACGGGAAATTCCTTGTAGGATCGAATTTATCCGGGTACGAGTCTCCTAAAATGTACCACCCACGGGTTCTAAGGTGAGTGCGAGAATGAGAACGAGCAATTGTACCTTATAAGATACATATTTCTTTTTATACTATCATATTTACTATAGAGAAGATTTCAGATGAGGCCCCCACTTATTGCCGTTTTGCACATCGACACCCAGCATAACAAACGGTTCCATCGTGAGGTCGAAACTTTCATAATCCAACAATGACGACCTCTATACTTTTAAATATACATTTTCCGGCTAAAAAATGTCATATTTCTCGAGCATCTCCAAACGTATGAAAATAATTTCTAAATTCGAAAGCACCTCCAAAACACCACAATAGTTTTTTATATTTTTAAAACACCCCCAAATAACTTCGATTTTTCAGAAACATCCTCAAACAATACAATAGCACCTCATAATCTTTTTAAAAAAATGCCCCCAAACACTCTCATGTATTGAGAAAATATCCTCAAACACCTCGACTTTTTTGAAAACGTCCCCAAACACCCTCAATGGTTTTTAAAAAAATACCCACAAACATTAGAGCAGCTTCTCATAATTCGAAAGAACTTCCAAATACCCCCCAAATTTCAAGAACACATCTTCAAACACCTTCAAATTTTTTAGAAAACTACATATACGCTCAATTTTTTAGAGAACGCCCTCAAACACCTCCTAGTTCTTTTTTCTTCAAAATACTTTGTTCTTCAACGAGTTACATGATGTGCATATGTTACTGAGAGAGATTTTTTCAAATTATATCGAACTTAGGGTGTACAAGAAATTATTGCAATTGGCCCTTGTTCTTTTCCTATACTTTCAGTGATCAACAAAGTAATATTCAACAAGTTACATGCTCATTTTTTTTCCTCCATGTGTACCAAGCTTGCTTGAAATATACATCGTATTTGATCAAAATTCAATCGATCAATATGTATTTATTTGGCAAAATTTAAAGCATGTAACACTTTTGTATGGGATACTTAAAACATATTGAAACTATTTAAGGTTAAAGCAAATCGTATCACTGTGGGCCGAATAAACTAAAAAGTCATGAATTATTAGGCGAACCTTATGAAAAACCATTGTATTATTTTAGGGTATTTTCTAAAATAATGGAGGCATTTGTGGGTGTTTTTGAATTAGGAGGAGGTATTGTGGTGTTTGTAGGTGATTTTTAAAACTTTGGGGATATTTTTTTTAAAACCTGAAGGTGTTTTCTAAAAAAAAATGAGGGTGTTTGAGGATATTTTCTAAAAATTTAGGGGTATTCAGGGGTATTTTTGAATTAGTAAAATCTATCGTTGTGTTTGGGGGTGTTTTCTAAAATATTAAGGGTGATGGGGGATATTTTCTACAAATTTGGGGGTGCTTTTGAATTATGAGAAGCTATTGTATTGCTTGTGAGTGTTTATGAAAAATTGGAGGTGTTTTAGGGTATTTTTTGAACTTTGAGGGTATTTTCGAATTTAAAAAATATTTTCATACGTCACCCTCCGAAATATGATACTTTTTAGCCGGAAAATGTGTATTTAAAAGTATAGGCCCCGTCGTAGGATTAGAAAAGTTCAGAATTCAACACAAAACTTCAGCGAAGCATGTTACTAAGCTCAATAGTAAAGTCAAGCCTCGAAGAATTGCCTTCTCAAGCCTTAGGAGATTTGAATTGAAAGTCGTGGATATTTTTGATTTCAATGCACGTTTTGGCATACTATTTGAGTTTTTAAAGGTAGATGGATCTTACAAAATTTTGTATATTTAAATATGTATAGTAGTAAAAAAAAAAAAAAAACTAGTTAAATACTTTGAAAATGGGGTGTGCATGTGTAATGTACATGTCCTGTTAAAGAATCAAATGAGGGTTCGTGTATTTGAGAATTAAAAAAGTCTCGCTCCCATCTTTTTAATAGGGTAGCCCCCATTTAAATCTCTGATAGGGTCGGGTACACTATCTTGCGGGTGCCCCGTAACATATTATAATTTTTTAAAAAAAAAATTTATATACTTGAATATGAGGTGATATGAGTTCATTATTATATACTTGTATTATTAGGATGGTAAACTACTAAAAAAGGGATATTTATTGTGATTTAAGGGTATATCTTCTTTGATTATAGATAATGGTAAACTTCAGATGAGACTCTCACGTTTTGGCCGTTTTGCACATTTATATCCAACTAACAAGAGTTGCATCGTCGGTTTACTGAAATAGAGTTTATATCTTATATGCACATGCAATTTTGACACAAACAACCCTAGTCTATCTTATCAAAAAAAAAAAAAAAAACTCCATGTCTTAGAAATTGTTGATGAGGAAATAGCTTATTTAAGAGCAAAAATGCAAGTACCTGTAAAGGAGTTGAGACTCAAGACCAATAGGACTAGAAGGAACTCTTTAATCTTTTCTAAGTGTTATCAACTTTTGATAACGTGTGTCAAGAACATCATGTAAATATGTCAACGTGAGAGATTGGTGGAAATGATAAGAAATTTTAGATTTTTAAAGAATTTATATAGAATTCATCCTTAATCGTAGCATCAAATTAATCTTTTGCGTTTATTATGGAGGTGGACTACAATAAATAGAGTCGGTCATTTGTAAACCATCAAATAGTTGTGAACAGTACAAAACTTTGTACCCAAATTGTTTGTTGTCACGTGAGAGGACTTTTTTGTTATGATTTTGGAACTCTATACTAACAAATTTACCTTTTCAGCATATCTTAAAAAGTAAATTTTTTAATTTGTTGGTAGTAATACATACATATTTATTAGTAACACTTTCTTTCCCTAGTTCACAAATGATTCAATGATGGTTCAATAAAAGTAATTGCATGTACACTATAGTTGAGTTTAACAAAAAAACAATAGTGGATAACAAAAAGTCGGTTGTTATTCTATGTCAGCTATCGTGGTACCTCAAGTAATTTTCTTGATATAGTGTTTAGTCTTCAGATTAATATCACGCGACATCTTAATGTATTTTCAGAAGCGAAATAGAGTCTATCGACTTATAATGCATCTGTTACTATCTTACGCATTTGTGCCTTACTACTATCTTACGTGTACTACCGTGTTAACTCATAAAATTATTATGCTCAGTTTTATAGTTAGATTTGTCAAAAGTAATAGAATACCTTTAGAGTAAAAAGAAATTCACTCACACACTCATTGGGCATTTCTCGGGTAGGATAATACTTTTAGAGTTAAAGCACTTACATGTCCATTATCGCACATATCTCGTGTAGCACTACGTGATTTCTCTCTATGAATCTCTCTTGCTCTCCCCCTTACTCACCAAGGGTCATTTTCCACCTTTATCTCCGCCATTGTCGAAGTTGTACGGTGACAATATCTCAATGTAATTTTGAGTATATCTTGTCCGTGACAATATGTAATATATATTTAGTTTTAGTTAACTACAACTACAAGTTAATTTCCGATGAAATCGCTAAAAGTCTATTTATGAAAAGGTGATATTATCTAAATATACCGTTGCTCCTATAACAAGAACAATGAAGAAATAATAGGTTCAGTATTACAAGATTATTTCGGGATTGAATACACAAAAACAAAGACATTAAGGAAATTACACATCTTCTGTAGTGACCAAAAAATTTAATACAGAAGGACATTCTTACTCTCGTTGTAATTTATATAGATCCCTTTCCCGGGGCAACAATACAAGCCCGATTCGCCTCGCTTCGTTTCATGACAGGGTTGGCTCTCTGGAATGGTATGCCATCTTGCTGCTTTGGCATTGGCATAAGGTAGGTCTTTCTTAGAGTCATCTAGGAAAAAAACCAAAGATATCATAGGCTTAAGTCATCGTCGAATAGGGGCTTTTAAAGAGCGTGAGTCTTCTTTTTGAAAAAAGAAAAGACTCCGTTTTTTTTTCTATACACAATTATCAGTCTAGTTCGCCACAACAGATGAAAGTAAGCTTCTTACTCTCGTTGTAATTTATATAGATCCCTTTCCTAATTGAAATGTATCCAAAATGTAACTAGAGATATCCCATGGAGTTGAATATAATTAACTTAATAATTAGATGAACTTTCCAAGTTCACTGTAAATTAATTAACTCTAGCCATGATATCTATAATATTATATAAAGAAAGGCAAACTGTGACACTGATGCGATCTCTTGATAGCCAATAAAGAAATTCTTACGAATAAGCCAAAGTTACACAATAAGTTCCCCCCTACTGCACTCCCATAATATGTTTAAATAAACCAAGACTCCTAACTAAGCTAGACTTCTACTGGTACGAAAATAGCTTCTAAAAATTAAACTAAATAACAAGACTCTGACTCCTAATGACAAAAGACTTCTAAAGAAATACGTTTAGATATAACGCGGGTTAGGCTTCGCCGGTCTTGCACTACGTCGAACCTTATCAATCGCCCTCCCTTCAAAATCAACCTTGTCCTCAAGGTTGAAATCTGGAAACTGTTTCTCAAGATTAGCCACAGGCTCCCACGTTGCATCTTCTTTCGGCAAGGAATTCCACTGTACTAATGCTTCTCGAACACGACCATTTCCTGACCCCATCCAACGAAATGCCAACACTTGCAATGGCTCAACGATGGGCTGGCCATCGTCACAATATGGAGGCAAAGTCGGCTGAATAACTGCTCCATCTCCTACTTTCTTATGCAGCAGCGAAACATGAAAAACAGGATGTATCTTTGCCTCATTAGGTAGCTGCAGTTTATATGCTACTGCTCCCACTCTTTCCACAACCTGAAATGGACCATAAAATCGACTAGCAAGCTTATGATAAGCCCTTTTAAAAACAGAATGCTGCATGTATGGTTGCAGTTTGAGATACACCCAGTCACCTATGTTTAATGTCACTTCCCTACGATGTTTATCAGCATATTGTTTCATTCGATTTCGCGCAGCTGCCAAGTGGTCCTTTAATTCCTTCAAAGTTTCATCTCTTGAGTGAAGAGCCTCATTTACATCTTGTACTACAGATGAATTAGGTTCATATGGTTTGAGAGAAGGAGGAGGTCGTCCGTACAAGGCCTCAAATGGGGACATACCAATAGAACCACGAAAAGTTGTATTATACCAGAACTCCGCCCATGCTAAGTACTTCTCCCACACACGAGGCTGATTACAAACAAAACAACGTAAATATTGCTCCAAGCATCGATTGACAACCTCAGTTTGTCCATCCGTCTCGGGGTGATAAGCGGAGCTAGTGCGCAACTTGGTTCCTTGCAACTTGAATAGTTTTCGCCATAAGATACTTAGGAAAATTCGATCCCGATCTGATACAATGGATTCTGGAATCCCATGCAATCTCACAACCCATTTGACAAACGCCTCTGCTACGTCTCTTGCTGAATAAGGGTGAGAAAGGGGTATAAAGTGAGAATACTTTGTTAAACGGTCTACCACGACCATAATAGAATCCTTACCACCTAACTTAGGAAGTCCGTTCACAAAATCCATGGATATGTCCGCCCATACCTTAGAAGGAATTGGAAGGGGTTCCAATAATCCTGCTGGAGCTTGAGTATCTGATTTATTACGTTGACATGTATCACATTCACGCACATAGGCTGCAACATCCGCCTTCATTCTCGGCCATGTAAAAACATCAGAAATCCTTTTATATGTGCGACTGATCCCTGAATGACCTCCAGTGACAGAGTCATGAAATTCACGAAGAAGATTACGATGAAGTTCTTCACTTTCAGGAACTACGACCAGATTTCCTTGCCATAAACACCCATTTTGCACCTTGTATGGAGAGTTTAGATTAGCATTTCCCTTTATCGTATTGATGATCTCAGCCAGCCTAGCATCCTTCTCAGTTTCACGAGCAATCTCTGTCCAAATTTCCCATTTCGGTACCGTGATAGGCATAATTTCTTCTGTATTATCTCTTCGTGAAAGTGCATCTGCTGCACTGTTCTCCTTTCCTAGCTTATATACTATTTCATAGTCAAAACCAAGTAATTTAGCAATCCATTTTTGTTGCTCTGGTGTGGTGATCTTTTGCTCCAATAAATGTCTTAAACTCTGATGGTCTGTGCATATTTTAAACGTACTGCCCAACAAATACGGTCGCCATGAACGCATAGCCTCTAATATAGCTAGCATCTCTTTTTCATAAATAGACCAAGAACGTTTAGTAGGGCTTAATCCTCGACTTAAATATGCTATTGGTCGCCCTTTTTGAGATAAAACAGCCCCCACACCATATCTGGATGCATCAGTCTCAACAACAAATTCTTCAGAAAAATTTGGCAATGCTAGAACAGGAGTCGTTGTCATAATTTCCTTTAGCCTTATAAAAGCTTGATTAGCAGCATCATTCCAATTAAATTTCCCTTTCTTCAATAGTTGTGTTAGTGGTCGTGCAATCTCACCATATTGTTTGACAAACTTTCGGTAGTATCCAGTCAATCCCAAGAATCCTCACAATTCAGTGACTGATTTTGGCTTAGGCCATGCAACCATTGCCTCGATTTTTCTTGGATCAACCTTTACACCTTCCCCAGATATAAGGTGTCCCAAGTATTTTACTTCAGTGCAGCCAAAAATACATTTTGCAGGTTTAAGATAAAATTGATGGCAACGTAACACCTCCATGATAGCGCGTACGTGGTCTAGATGAGCTGACCATGTCGAGCTATATATGAGAATATCATCAAAAAATACCAAGACAAAACGACGCAAGTAAGGTCGAAATATCGAATTCATAGCGGCCTGAAATGTTGCGGGCGCATTGCATAGCCCAAACGGCATTACCAAGTATTCATAATGGCCTTCATGCGAACGAAACGCGGTCTTGTGTCTGTCTTCAGGGTGAACGCGAATTTGGTGATACCTGGATCGCAGGTCTAGCTTACTAAAGTATATTGCTCCATTTAACTCATCTAACATATCATCCACGGTTGGTATTGGAAATCGGTCTTTTACTGTAGCTTCATTCAAAGCTCGATAATCATTACAAAATCTCCACGTACCATCTTTCTTTTTCACTAGCAAAATCGGTGATGAGAACGGGCTTGTACTTTTCTGAATTAGTCCTCCGTCCAACATCTCGTTGATTTTCTTTTCAATCTCATTCTTTTGAAAATGAGCATATATGTATGGGGCTACACTTACAGGTTTTGTTTCATCGATCAGCCGAATTCGATGATCAAACTCTCTACTTGGGGGTAAATGTTTCGGTGGCTGCATAACATCTGTGAATTCATCCAAGATATTCTGAATTTTTGTTAGTTTAGGTGGTTCTGAATTGCACTCTCTTGATTCAGACTCGAACATCATTATGCCAAAGAGCTCGGATCCATGATGCCAATCATGGAAGATAGCATTCATTCCCACATGCTCAACATTCTTGCGAGGGTTACCGGGCAGCCAATATTTTTTATTTTGCACCCAAAACTGCATGGTAAGCATCTTATAATCAACTACAACCGGACCCAACCCTTCCAGCCATGGTATACCGAGAACGACGTCTAACCCAGAAAGTGGTAAAGCGAACAAATTTATGGCGAAAGAACACCCCTGAATTTTAATTAAGACTTGTTCGTACTTCTCGGAGCACATAAGTCTTTCCCCATTAGCAACCTTAACAGCGAATGGCTTACACTTGATCACAGGTAAACGTAAGCGATAAGCTATTGTTGGATTTATGAAATTCAATGTTGATCCGCTGTCAATCAGGACATGAACAATTTGTTGATTAATATTACCTTGAAGCCGCATAGCATGTCCTCCTGATTCCCCTGCTAGAGCATTGATAGATATTTGTGGATCACCGATAGGCGAGTCTATCACGTCCTCATCTCAATTCTCTGATGTCTCCCCTTCTATCTCAATCGTCAGAATTCGATTATTCTTGCAGCGGTGTCCAGGGGTAAATTGTTCATCGCAATTGAAACATAAATTTTTTTTCTCTGCGTTGTTTCATCTCATCCCACGATAGCCGTTTTAGAGTATTGGCTGACCCCGTCGTATTTGAAAAATTACGACTTGGTTGTGATGCGCTAATAGGAGGAGGGGGTAGTCGTTGCATAACTCTTGGTCCCGAACCTGACTTCCTTGCACCTGATAATTGCTCATCCTTGCGCTTAGCTAACTCGATAGCCGTTTGTAAGTCCCCAGGCCGAAATAGTCGTACATCACCAGCAATATCTTCCTTAAGTCCTGCCATAAAAGCTCCCATGAGCGCTTGCTCTGGCCACGTAGGTAGACAGTTCATAAGGCGCTCAAACTCGCTCAAAAAATCACGGAACATGCCAGTTTGTCGCAACTTGCACATGGATTCATTTGCGTCCTCATAATCTCCTCTCTCAAATCGCAGTAATATACCCTTTTCAAATTTTTTCCACGATAATCGAGTATTACGATTTGTTCTAGCGAACCACTGCCACCATTGGTTTGCTTCTCCTTCTAAATAGAATGTCGCCATCTTCACCTTTTTTTGTTCCATGTATATCTTTTGCCACAAAGAATTGTCTGGCACGATTCAGCCACACCCGAGGCTCTTCCCCAGAAAAATCTGGGAAAATCCATTCTGATGAAGTGTCGCTTGGTACTTCGCTTTTTGCCGCTGTCATGGCTAGATCGTTTGCTTCTTACTGATCCTTCCGATGAGGAGTCCTTATCATTGCAGTCAGAATCAGATCATTTGCCTGAATCCGACGATGATAATGATCGATTGCTAGATGTCGTTGGATTTCGATGTCGCCTATGATTTGGCCCTCTAGAATGCAATTCCAGAAGTTGATCGATTGAAGCACGTAACTCCTGAACTGAGTTTTCTAACCCATCTAATCTTTCTCTGTTGGTCGTCATTGTTGCGAGCGTAGCGTTGATATAATCTCAACCTTGCTCTGATACCAATTCCTGCGATCTCTTGATAGCCAATAAAGAAATTCTTACGAATAAGCCAAAGTTACAAAATAAGTTCCCCCTTACTGCACTCCCATAATATGTTTAAATAAACCAAGACTCCTAACTAAGCTAGACTTCTACTGGTACGAAAATAGATTCTAAAAATTAAACTAAATAACAAGACTATGACTCCTAATGACAAAAGACTTCTAAAGAAATACGTTTAGATATAACGCGGGTTAGGCTTCGCCGGTCTTGCACTACGTCGAACCTTATCAGACACCAAACTTTTGATTTTCGGTTTTAGCTTTATAATTTTATTGTTAGCATAATAGTTTAATTATTGAGTTCCTAATTTAACCTTATAATTTAAGTAGAATCAATAACTATAGTAATTATTGTGATTGAATATTTAGTTTTCCAAAATTTAAAACTTTCTATATAAAGTCTCTATCCTTATTTATTTAATATTTACTTATTCAAATTATTCTTTTACCATATAAATTAAAATAAATTCTTAATCACGCAGGAACCGCGTGCCAGCGTTTCTAGTTTTTTTGAAAATGACAAGGGGAAAACCCACGCCTTAAGCCAATAGCTACTCCTTTACCTCTTTGGCTTAAGATCTTCTCCTCCATTTTCCCTACATCACACCCTCCTCCACTTTTACTAGCCACACACGTGTCAAATGAAAAGTAATTTTTATTGATTTGTTTTCTCTTTCCTCATATGCTACAGAGTACCTTCTAAAAAGTGAAAAAAATAATACGTAATCTATTTTATATGTATATCGTAATAAAGAAAGAGGGATTGTTTTATCAAGTAATTTTAAATTCCTTATTTACTCAAGGAGGAAAAAAACAATACCACGTTAGTCCTTACAACTTTTGTAAAATTTAATACTAGCCTCACTTCAATCAAAATTTGTGATTTTAGGATTAAATTTTAGTTTTTACTAGTTATTTCTTCTTTCATCATTTGAGCTTTACTTTTCTCATGAAAATTGATAATCGGTTAGTTTAATTTTGTCTTCAAGGATGGAGTGCAGTCAGTTTATTTTGGTGCTTTATTTTTGTGCAAGTTTTTTACTAAAACACTTGAATTAAAAATTGAGAATTTTTCTTTCAAAGGATAAACAATGATATATAGTTTAATATTAGTTACGATAATTCAAGTGTTTTAGTAAAAAACTTGCACAAAAATAAAGCACAAAAATAAAGCACCAAAATAAACTGACTGCACTCCATTCTTGAAGACAAAATTAAACTAACCGATTATCAATTTTCATGAGAAAAGTAAAGCTCAAATGATGAAAGAAGAAATAACTAGTAAAAACTAAAATTTAATCCTAAAATCACAAATTTTGATTGAAGTGAGGCTAGTATTAAATTTTACAAAAGTTGTAAGGACTAACGTGGCATTGTTTTTTTCCTCCTTGAATAAATAAGGAATTTAAAATTACTTAATAAAACAATCCCTCTTTCTTTATTATGATATACATATAAAACAGATTACGTATTATTTTTTTCACTTTTTAGAAGGTACTCTGTAGCATATGAGGAAAGAGAAAACAAATCAATAAAAATTACTTTTCATTTGACACGTGTGTGGCTAGTAAAAGTGGAGGAGGGTGTGATGTAGGGAAAATGGAGGAGAAGATCCTGAGCCCCTTTACCTTGCCCCAGTTTTTGAAGTAAATGCAAGAACCGGCGGTTACCTCTTATAGTACGTCCAGCCTAGCGAATAAGTTTGTTTTACTGTTAAAGCAAGATCTCCAACCTTTATTTCGATTAACCCTTTTCAAATACTATATCAAACACACTCCTGAATATATATTTGTTTCGCTATTTCAAATGTAAAGTGGTTGCTATATGCCTCTATATTTTACAAAAAGAATCATTAATTTATCAACAAAAAAAAAACACAAACAAGAAGAATCATCCATAAGAAAACATGACGCCGTAGAAAAATGATAAAACATGGCATTAACGTCAACCCTCTGATATATACATAAATTATCCTTCCAAAGTACTATGTAACAAGCACATATCTCCCTGTTAATCTCGCGTATTATCAAATTTCTTTAGGCTAAAGATAAAAGTATATGTAGCATAGTTCTCCTTAAAATCACCTTTATGCATGCACAATTAGGAACGCCCTTACATTTGATTTGCATGAGTATTTCTAGAACAAGGAATAAACCAATTTTAGTCCTTCTACTTTAGTGTTGTCCATTATTTTGACAAGGTCACAGATTTTGACCATTATTACTTCATTATTTGGATTTGGATTTTCTGGCACAATATAATGCACACCGCGTGGTCTCGGGAATGTGTGATTCCCATCAGTATTATTATATATACTAATAAATCAAATCCTTCGCCTATAAACAAAAGCAAAAGTACAAATTAAAATTCATACACTACTATATCTACAACCGCTCTTTTGAGTTCAATTTCCACTTTTTTTACCTGTTTATATCATCTATATCAACAAAAGACATATGTAAGTTCACAGCATGCACAATTTTATTGCTAGCAATAATTACAGATGTACACCCCCATAAACACAAAATACGTACAAAACTTAAATAAAGATCATCATTATTATTAAGAAAAAGAAGAGGAAAAGATATTTAACTAAGCGGTTCCAGTGACACCCAAATCATCCTTGTTATCATCATCATCTTTACCGGCGCCGAATACCGGACCACCGTGTCCGGCGGCATCCTCCACCTTGTCCTGAATTTTATCAATCTGAATTCCGCCCTCGTCGTCGTTCGAGTGTATATCGAGCCGCGTCTTGTTCTCGCCATGTTCCGTCGACTCGTACGTCGTCGCCGTGAATGATCCCGGTGGCAGTGCCCCTTGCGCTCCCGACATGTTATTATTAAGTTTCAGATGATTATTCTTGTGTAATTTTGATATAATGTGAAATTTTGGTATATGTAATGTATTGTGTTGAATGAGAGTTTATTTATTATATAGGTTGGTGAAAGAGGCCGATCGAACTTATCCACTGTAGATAAACGTGGCGGAGAAAGGTGCTGCCACTTATTTCTGTCTAGTGTACACGTGGTACTCGGCAAGGTGTATGTATCTGTACATAAAATATTTATTCAGAATAAATCCACTAACATTAACAGTCTAACAGAAAATCGGATCTCGTAGAAATTTGTAAGAATATGATGATCACACGACAAGCTGGAATAGCTCAGTTGGTTAGAGCGTGTGGCTGTTAACCACAAGGTCGGAGGTTCAACCCCTCCTTCTAGCGGATTTTTGTTTTTCTTTTTGAACCAACCTTCCAATGCCGAATTTAATAGTAGATTCTAGATTATAGAATACACACAAGCGGAACTGCGTGCAAATTTCTCTTTTGATTTTATTTGCTCCTCTTATATAATTTTCAATGGATATGATAATATGCCTACTTAATTTGTTTTTATTTCTGAAGAAAGTCTAGTATGAACTATGAATTAATGTATTTTTATATGTTAAGTCTATCAAAATTATTGATCTAATTAGTCATAACTTAAGTACAACATATGTCTTGAAAAGAGATTTGAAGAAAAGCAATTTGTTCTAAGCTTATCGTTTGAGCTTTAAAAAATAGAGAAATTATTTTCTTATTTTTCCAAATATATTGTTTCTAGAGCCAGAAAAGATATATGGTTTCTGGTAAATCTTATAATGCAAAGAAAAAGTAAAAAGAGAAAGGTTTTCTTCCCTTCTGTTTGTCTTCCACTATTTTCTATGATTTGTGTAGATAGTGTGGACACAATCTGTTTTACGTATTATTATTTATTATTAATGTGGGCCAAAAATGATGTCCTATATTTTACGTAATAAAATATATTCTTAAAATGTAGTTAGCAACCTAAAATCCGGTCCGAATACGATTGCAAATTGCCACCTATTAACCTAAAAATGTGGTCCAGATACCAACACCACCGTCATTTGATTGCAACAGCGACCTAATAACAGTTACAGCCGATAACAAAGTTTCATATGCAAATATTTTGTCATATTACTCGAATTTAACATTCTGGAAAAACGACCAAAATAATTAAGTATCTGAAAAGTACTATAAAAAAATGAATAGACAAATGCGTATACACATATTCATCGTTTATTTTCTGAGTAAAAATGTCCTTTATTTTCTTTTCTCTTTTCTCTTTTATTATCTTAATAATTAACAATAGAAAGGAGCAAGACAAAAGCAAATCGCATTTTCTCGTAGCTAATTACCAAATGAGTACGTTAAAACTAATTATTTATTGCTATAGTAAAAACAAAGCTCTCTCACTTACAAAAAGCAGTTGTGAAACTAATTTTTGTGTTTTTTAAAATACGCTCATTTCTCTCTCCTCAAATAAAAGAATAGCATAGTTTATAGTGTCATTTTACTTATTTTGCTCAATTACACATCCTAAAAAATAGAAATTTTCAGGCATATTCACTTACATTTCAGATTTAAAATTAATAATTTGCACGCGGTCCTGCGTGTGTCAAATTTATAGTTAACTTATAATAGAAGACAGCCCCACTTCCCGCGCATTCCACATGTATGTCAATAACTCAATATAGTATCTTTATTTATGAATAATGTCAATGATAGCTTGACAAATTGACAATATAACTATTAACTACTCTCTCCTATTTGTCATTGGCCATTAAATAATTAAAGCTTTATAATTTTATCAGTTTATTAATATATGTTAAATACTATTTTTTTTATAACCATTACATATTTACAAATATCAATATATAGCCATAAAATTATTAAGCTAAGATACTTTGCAATCGCACAATGAATATACGGAGGAATCACTCAAATTGTTAATTGAGAATTTTATCATGATTCTCTTATTTTGAAATGTAATGTACTTTAGAATCATCAAAATAAATTTCACCATTACATATGCACTTGGTGAGTTGGTGCGCATAGTTACTAATAATAATTTAGAACACATATTAGTAATAAGTAGTAACACCCAAAATCAACAATAAGAATTATAGAAATCCAAAAGCCCTTAAAAAATAGTCTAGAATAATCCCTTCATTTTCCATTAAATCTTTCTATAATCTCATATTAATTATTGATTAAACCTTCCCCACCTGTCACCATCATTCACCATCATTTCATACAAAAGCCAAACCTTATTATTAGTCTTCTTTCAATAAAACAATAATTATTAACATATCCAATAAAATTTAGTTTTTCTTCTTAATTATAATGGCGAAAAGAGCGGTGTTGATCGGGTGCAACTACCCCGGAACAAAAGCCGAGCTCAAAGGCTGCGTCAACGACGTTCGCCGAATGTACACGTGTCTCATCGAGCGGTACGGATTCGCGGAACAGGATATTACCGTGCTCATCGACACAGACGATTCCCACACTCAGCCCACTGGCCGGAATATTCGGAAAGCCTTATACGATCTCGTGAAATCCGGCCAGCCTGGTGACTCTCTGTTCGTCCACTACAGCGGCCACGGCACCAGGCTTCCGGCGGAGACCGGCGAGGATGACGACACCGGGTACGATGAGTGCATTGTACCTACTGACATGAATCTCATCACTGGTAAGTTGATTTGATTTGGATTTATATGATTCTGTTGTGTGGTAAAAAAACAAAAATGAATATTGGTGTTGTACTTTGTGCTTCAGAGGATGTACCTTGACTTTTGCTAATTAATCTTGGTTGATTTTGTGTTGACTTGTGTAGAATATGACTTGGCTTATCTTGTTCTAGAAAGAAATCTCTTATATAGAATGGATTAGGATTGGAGTTTGGAGCTGAAAATATAAGATTATATGATACTAGGGATTTATTCAGAACGCCCCCTCACGTGTAAGCTGTAATCTATTTGTTATTAAGCTTCATACGTGAGAAGTTTGTAATAGATCGGCGATAGTTCATGGTCGAATGTGGACATGCTTTTCGGCCTGGTTGTCAATGTAATATGAAATTGTCGTTTCGTTGAAAAGTTTAAGCTTATCGAGAGTATAAGATTATATGATAACAGAGATTTTTCCAGGATGCCCCCTCGCGTGGAAGCTGTAATCTATTTTGTTATTAAGCTTGAGACGCGACAAATTTGTGTAGATAGGTAGCGCGGGGGATGCAATATGATATTGTTGTTTCTACTAAAAGTTTAAGCTTTTCGAGATGTTAAACAAATACTTATAAATATTCTTCATGGTGTACATTTGATAGTTGAGGCCAATAATTCATGGAAAATTTGTCACTTTATATTAGAAATGTGACTAGCATTGCTACCTTTCCGCAAGTTAATAGGCAAAACGGGAGTAAATATTTGGGTTCAGAGATTCTGAGTTGATGGTTGGTGCTTTCTTTTCAGATGATGATTTCAGAGATTTGGTGGACAAAGTACGGGAAGGATGCCGGATCACCATTGTGTCCGACTCTTGCCACAGCGGAGGCCTGATTGATGAGGCAAAAGAGCAGATTGGAGAAAGCACCAAGAAAAATGCAGAGAAAAAAGAAAGTGAAGGATCTGGATCGGGATTCAAGAATTTCTTACGTAGAAGCGTTGAAGATGCGATTGAGTCTCGTGGAATTCACATCCCTGCTGAATTGAAATCCGGTCACCACCAGAGACGGCACCGCGATCAAGAAGAAGAGGAAGAACCCTCCGAGGGGTACCAAGGTGAAGCCTACGTGAAGAACAAATCTTTGCCTCTATCAACTCTTTTAGAAATACTCAAGCAAAAAACTGGGAAAGATGACATAGATGTGGGGAAGTTGAGGCCTACGCTTTTCGACATATTTGGTGAAGATTCTAGTCCCAAAGTTAAGAAATTCATGAAGGTCATATTCAGCAAAATTCAAGCCCATGACCAGGGTGAGGGGGGTGGATTTCTTGGCAAGGTCTCGGGCTTAGCGTTGCAGTTTATGAAACAAAAGCTTGAAGAGAACGACGAGGGGTATGCTAAACCTGCCATGCAAACACATGTTGGGAGTAAGCAAGAAGTTTATGCTGGAGCAAGCAACGGTGCGCTACCTGATAGCGGCATTCTCATCAGTGGTTGCCAGACGGATCAAACGTCTGCTGATGCTACTCCTTCGGGTGATGCCAGTAAAGCATACGGAGCTCTGAGCAACGCAATTCAGATCATTATTGCAGAATCAGGTGGTCGTATTAGTAACAAAGAGCTGGTGCTGAAGGCTAGAGAGCTATTGAAGAAACAGGGGTTCATTCAGCGTCCGGGACTCTACTGCAGCGACGACCATGTTAGGGCTCCTTTCGTTTGCTGATTTTGATAGTCTTGATGGATTTCCAACATATAGCTGGCTGTTATGAAGAATTTAAAGACTACACTCAATTATTTGCGAGGTATTTATGCGGTGTCTTACTCATTCTACTCTTTTGCAATTGATCAAGTGAATGAAGAATATAATTTGTTGCAGTGTTGATCTGCTGCTGTATAATGTAAGTTGCAATTTGGTTTGAAAAACAAAAGGATTTGTTATTATTTAATATAGATTTTTGTGTGATTAGCTTACTGTTGCAATACTACTTTTAGCAACTAATCAAATATTTCAGTCTCGAAATTCTAATTCTGCTAGAAATAGTCTCTAATTATCTCTGTCCCAAAATATTAACAAGCACATGACAGTTTCATACAAACAACACTTAATCCTTAATCCTTCATACAAACTACACTTTAACAAATATTTGATTAACCATACAAACAACACTTAATCCTTAATCCAAACTACACGGGATCTGGAGTTTCATACATCAAGGCCTTGTTTAAGCAAATGATAATATATAAACACAACACAAACTAGGGATCAATCTCCGGTCGTGGCTCAAAGCAAAAGCCACTAAAGATTTGAAGGGGAACTCCTTCTATGACAGGGCATTCCTTTGACCATTTCCATTGCATTTGATCTAAATGAAAAACAAGAAGTATCGGCGCACCATATGCCTGGATGTATATAAGGTCATCCATACCACTGCTAGCAAAAATATTGTCAAGCTCTCCAGAACCTTGAAAAAACTCAGGAGGCTTCCGATCTATCTCTTGCCACTCTCTCCCCTTAAGAACCCAAATGCCGATCCCTTCCATAGTGTATCGATGATGCTGTTTAGCAATACCTCCAACCATCACCAGTTTTTCTTTCATATTCATGAGACGGGCACATGTAAGAGAACAGGGCATCAGAACAAAATTATTCATAAACGGAGCATTTGAGGATCCACTTTTAAGGTTATACGCAATGAGGCGGTGGCGGTTGTCCGGAGCACCACCTCCAGTCAAGTAAATTATAAAGTACAACACCCCGTCACAAATCACACTCTGGTCACCGCTTCTCCACCCTGTCAAAACCTCTTGCAGAGACGTTACCCATGTCATAGTTTCTGAATCATATATATGGATAGAGAGATTCCATTCAGAGATATTTCTCCATATGTCCTTAGATTTAATAATCGAGACCTTGTAATGACGAGAAATTTTGTTTACTGAGATCGCCAATGCACTGTAATTGGGAGATGTAGGTCCAGGAGGCTCGTCAAGCTCCTTGTAGTGTCTTGTTATCGGGTTACAAACATAAACCTTGCGCATTTCAGTGCACATAGAACCTACTAACCCATACGATGAAGCAATGAGCCAATAGGATGACTTGATGCGAGGGATATCAATTCCATCCCACTTTCTCAGTACGTGATCATAAGCATAACCGACTGGTTCGTCTGAGCGAGTGAACATGACGTACAAAGGTTTTTGAGACAATAAATGAGAACTATCCCAAGGAAAGTCTTTTGATGTTACTATCTCATTCCATTTTTTACACACACAGCGAGCCCGAAAAATGGCAGCAGTTGGTAGATAGGTTAATATCCGTTCAACGAGCTCATAGGGTAGTATCGAGTCCGCAGAAACAGCAGAAACTTCTTCATCAGATTCATCGTCAAACTCGATTGTGTCAACCGCAAAGTTGTTTATGCAATGAGACACCCCTGAAGTTTCCTCTTGCATAATTAAGAACTTGAACTATGCAAATAAGATACCACTGAATTATGATAAGATACCAAGATGGAATTTGAACAGTAGAGGCTAACAAAAATAAATAAAAAATTTATGGACAAGCAATACCACAGAAATCACCATATAATGATAAACAACAAAAGAAAGATGTATATGCGAATCATGGATCAAAGTTTCTTCTCTTTTCCACGAAAATTACCGAAACACATCTAGTTTTGACTTTACCAAAATATACATGCATTTTCTAAGTTATGTGCAATAGTAATTTTTACGATTTTTCCGAAACATGTTGAACACACTCTCGAAGCGAAACTTTGATCAAGGGCAAACTAGTAAATAAGAATGCTTCTATTTTCATGTAACAAGATAAAGATTATACCTCTATTGTGATGATGCAATAGCCCCTCGATCCACCAATGAAGAAATGTGTTGCTCAAAACCCTAAAAAAACATTGATGGATGCTCAAAACCCTAACTGCAACTTAAGAGGAATAGAAGGATTGGATTTGTTGATGAGTGAGGGAGTGAGAAGATATTGGTTGGGGTTTAATTAATAGGAATAGAGAGATCGGAATATGGGTCACGTAATCCTTTTACTACTTGTGTCGTACTTGCGCGCTAGTTAGGAAATTGACGAACTCGGCGAACTAAGAAATCTTGCTTAGATCGTGCACTTTTTTCAACATTTATTATGAGTTACGTGAGATTTATGATTCTTTATCTTTTTCTAGAGAAAGAAGAGTAAGAGAAAGAAAATATGTCTTGGTAAATCCGTCTGGGTTACACAACATATGACGGAAATACCAATGCGCCTGAATTATACCAAATCATATTAATCTAAGTGACATTAGACTAAATTAGTCGAAAACATACCAAACGCACAATAGATACAAAAGAAATCGTGATGATCAATCGAAAACTATTTCTCTCGAAACTGACTATATGTCAATACTAACGTCAAAATTGGTACTTGTTGAAATGGGACTTGGTTGAAGCTTGGGTCGAACGGAGTTAGATGAACCTGAAACGCTGTTCAAGTCAAAATTTCTATTAATCGAAAGGTCCCTCTCGAATGCTTCCTAAAATTCTATATCAAATGTAAACTTTTGATGAAGAGTTGAGGGGTAAAGTATGGAATACTCATGTGTGTGCTCCTCGGATTAGGGGTATTTATAGTCCTCGGGATGCGGAACCCCTTTCTGAATTTCACGAATGTAACGAGAATTTGGTGTCTCGAAAGGGACTTTTGATACATTTACAACGGTGTCTCGAAATATAGTTTCTAAACATTTCTCGTTGGGCTTTTCTGGGCCAGGCTGGCCTAATTCCGTTTTACTTGGGCCAGCCAATTAAGCTCATATTAGAATACATTGTGAAATAAAGACAAACAAAAAAGAAAATAACAAAATAAATGATGACTAAATACGTTGAAACTTCTATCCCAGTTAATAAATGATTCGAGATTAAATTTAGCATATTCTAATACTAGTAATCTTATATTTATTTGATTTATCATATGAATATATAAGTTTACGCCAAAAAACTTTATTTTGTCTTTGATTAATCCTGTAATTTCTTTTTCTTTTTCTTTTTTAAACCGACGCACTCAAATTTGCGCATTTTTAAACTTGACACGTTGGCGCACTCGCTCTCGCACCCGCATTATATAACCTAAGATTCGAGTGCACAATAGATCGGATCACCCCCGCCCCGCGATTTGGTCCTCGGTTTTAGGGGTTAAGAATCGGATTGAATCGAATAATCATCTTAATGTGTAAAATTTAAAGAAATATGTAATAATAAATTAAATTATGTTAAGAAATAATAATAATAAACTATCAAACCAATGAAATACTAACTATTTGTTTAATTCAAGTTAGTTTAAATATAACACTAATAAACAATCATGTTTAATTCAAGTATTTTTCGCATTTCAGATGCAAAATATAGATGCTATATAGATTTTGTTCCTTAAAACTAAAAAATAATAATTAAAAGAAAAAATGATCGAAATCGGATCGAATTAAATCGAATGCATTGGATCGAATTGAATCCTCTAATTTGATCTCGTTACAATTCTTGTTTGCCAAGATCGAAATCAAATACTATTGTCGATTCGATTCGAGTCGATCCAAATGCATAACACTAGATTAGATAATAAAAGTCAAATTTGGGATAAAATATATTAAACTATGTGATCAAAAGCTTACGTGGATTGTTAATTGTTCAAAATATTCGTGTAATTTTCATATTACCCGAGAACTTTTTTGTAGTTTCACAAACTATCTTCAAAACTCTATTTGTTCAGCTTCCATCAGCAAAAAGTTCCTAGTGTTCCTTGTCGACTACCAACAATTACGAACCATTGATGAAATGACGGGGACATACCGCTTAATTTTAGATAGGTTGCTGACAGATCCTTTCTTGTTTAAACTGCATTGTGAAATCGGTAATTCATGAATTGATTGAGAGTTTTGATATTTTTTACACTAATTGAAATCAAATGCAATCCATCTTCCAACAAGTTCCAGCAATAGCAAGGCAACAAGGCAAAACTTGTTTTTGTTAAATTTATCTTCCAAGAGTTCCAACCTTGCTATGCTAGAAACCCTTTGGCAGAAATTTATATATATTTCTTCACGACGAACTCTGATTTTCTCTAGTTTATTTTTCTAGAGTGCATCGATTTAGGAAGAATATATCGGTAAAGAAAGGTATGTATTATGAATCATTGTCTAAAAAATTCTATAGAGAATGTTAAAAAACAAGATCATGATAAGGAAGGAACGTATTAAGAACAGTCAAACTATTAACAAGCACATGACAAACTTCACGGTTTACAAATTTGTGATTAACCATACAAACTTAAACCTAATCTTCTAATTGCAACTCTACTGATGCACTAGATCAACACAACTGACTAACCTATTCTAAAGCCTGTGAACTACAAACGTCCCACGAGACCTTGGATTTCATTATCATTGGAAAAACATATCATACACAGACACAAAATAGAACTACATAAAAATGTTTGGTCGTGGTTCAAAGCAAAAACTAGTGAAGAGTTGATGGGGATTTCTTTCAGTCACATGGCATTTCTGTGACCATTCCCATCCCCCAAATCCAGATGAAAAACAAGAAGAGCAGGTGCGCCATAGCTGTGGAAGTATATAACGTCATCCATACCACTGCTAACGATACATTGTTAAGAAGCTCAAGACCTCGAAAAAAATTATTAGGTATTTGGGCAATCCCTGCCCAATCTTTCCCTTGAAACCCAAATAGCGATACCCACAGTAATGTCCTAGCAATGTTCTCTAGCTCTTGAAACCTCCGAAGATTACCATCTTTTCTTTTATTTTCATAAGACCAACACATGCAAGAGAACAAGCTAAGGCACCAGAACATAACTACTCATCAACAAACCATCTGAGTATCTGAGGACGCGGTTCCTTAGTTATTCTTATAACTGTGATGTTTAATTAATTGTGTTTTCTTATATGTATCTTACGGCTACTTGGTCAATAATATCATATTAAAGGGGAGTAGCTTAAGATACTGATAATTTTGTGTTAATGGAGCATTGTGCATAAAAACAAATGTGTACTTCTTTGGTTTTGTGAAGAAAGGCAAAAAGGAGAAGATTGAAAGTGTATGTATTAGATCAATGTGTTAGTCCAACACAAAGGTATGCAGTGTTGACTCAACATTGAACTTAACACGGATCACTGCACAATTTGTTTTAAATTATATTATTTATTTTGCCTTTATTCACGAATTAATCTAGTTCCACAGTTGCAGTTTATCTTGTTTATATTTCAAGATAATACAAAATCAAGAGTCCAAGTGAGTTATCATTCAAGAGAAGAATATCTAGAAGTATGAAGATATGTCCGGCCAATATTCTAGGGAAGATAAATGGGATAAGAATTGCAAGATAATGAAGTAAGATTTCATGGTGCTATGTTGAAAGAATTTCAAGATAAAGATGGAAGATTTTCAAAGATTAGAAGTCTATCATAAGAGGACTTCGATCAATAGAAGAGTCTTTTAATTGGAGAAGTCTGGTTCAAGAAGGAAAGCTTCCAAATCTGATGAAGGTAAGATCAAAGAAGATTCTGAGGTTATCAAGAAAATCCAAGAGCAATCCAATCATGTCTATCATGCCTTAGTGCACAAGATAGAAGAACCTATAAAAAGGTATGAAAGACTTCACGCAAAAACACAAGACAAGAGCATATAATTCAAGAGAATTAATTAAAAGAGTCGAGTGTTATTGTCTTATTTTTCTGAGTCTATATTAAATGAATTAGAGATATAGCGTTAATAAGTTCAAGTAGCTAAATTAAAAGGAGTGAAATCATTTAACCTTAGTAAATTGGGTTTTGTAAGATCATTATATAGTGATTATTTGGCCTTGTGGCTTGGCAGATTATATCATATAATCTGCTTAAAATTACCTACTGTGTTATTTAATTGTGTTGCATAACATTATTCTCTGTCAGTAGGTGTTAAGACAACACTGAGTAAGATCATTGTTAGCTCAACACTGACGTCAACACCGGTGTTGAGTTACAAAGTTGTACCAATCCCGATCCACAGATTTTCACATATCAATGGTCATCTTCAAACAACTTACATATGCGCACAGAAAAATTGAACTAGGGAACACGTGTGTTGGTTCAAATAAAAAACCAGTAAACAGTTGAAATGGAAGCCTTTCTGTAGCATGGCATGTCTCTAACCATTCACATTGCCTTTGATCAAAATGAAAAACAAGAAGAATCGTCTCACGAATGTTGTGGATGCATATAAGGTCATCCATACCACTGCTTACGAAAACCTTATAAAGAAGGTTAAGACCTAGAAAAAACTCGTGAGGCATTCGCACTATCTCTTTCCACTATCTTCCCTTGAGAACCCAAATCCCAATCCCCTCAATAATCTTTGGTAGATGTTGTCTCCTGATACCTCGAACTATTACCAACTTCTTTTTCAGGTTGTGAGGATCTGGATTTAAGTTTGTACATGATGACGCGGTTGCGGTTGTCTGGAGCACCGCCTCTAGTCGATTGAATTCGAAAGTACAACACCCCATGTAACGCCCCAAAAATTAGGAAGAAACTAAATTTATACTTTAGCATTAAACTTTTGAAAATTTCTATTTTTGACCCAAAATATTTAAAAAAAAAATTGCATTTTAGTCACATGAGTATTAATCTATGTTGCACGGATACTCCGGAAATGGCTCCGTATCCCGTATCAGATACTAAACGGATAAGGATACGCCTCGGATACGCCTTGGATACGTGTCAGATACGCCACGTGGCGTATCCTATTTAAATATTATTTATTTAATAAATGGATACGTATCGGATACTATCATAAGGCGTATTTGATACGTGTCCTCAATAAAATAGGTTATTTTATTATTTCCGAAAATTTTAGGGGTGAAAAAAGTAATTTATTTATACTACAAACACCAAAATGCAATTTTTTAATTTATTAATTCATTTAACTCATACAATAGTTCATCATTTTCACTTTTCACTTGATGAACCGCACTTTGAGTTAGTTTTGTTTGTTGATGATGTTGTTTAACAATAAATAAGCTATTGCAATATTAATCTTTGTTATATTATGAAACTTTGTAATATTCGTGTTGAACATATTTATCAATTAATATTTGAGTTTGTGGAATTGTGGATCTTTGTATATGGCTATATATGTTGATTATTTTTGAATTTTATAAGTGTTTAATATTCATTATTTTATATATTTACTTAAATAATATATATATATATACATATATAATTTTTTAATATTAAATATTCAACGTATCCTTGATGTATCTCAATATGTGATTTTAAAAAAATCCGTATCTTCGTATCCGTATCTTGTCTGATACGTGTCCACGTATCCGTGTCCGTGCAACGTAAGTATTAATTTACCCTTATTAATAGTCTTGGCTATTATTATTAGGTTGCATGGTTAGCCAAATTGGTACCCTAGATTAAACAAAAAAAAAAAAAAAAAAAACCATATGTTTGCTTGGGCTAATTGACCAAATATTTTTAATCTTGCCACTTATTTGTGTTTAATGACCTTCTTACCCTTATTCTAATTTTTAACTTCACCACTATGTATAATTATTGGATTTATGCTAATTATAAACATGTTATTTTAAGAAAATAACACAACCATGTATAATTATTGGATTTATGCTATAATACACAAGAAGGTCACAATCAATTATTACACTAATTGCTTCTTTCCACTAACAATCGATCACGGGCGTTGGTATATAACTCCAAACACACAAAATTTGATTTGATTGGGATAAGATTAAGCAAGAACAAGGAAAAAAACAATTTTAAATTATAATAATACAATAGATGGGTCTAGGATGACATATTGCATTATTGGTGATATATATATCAACCAATTTAATATGCACTAGAATATAAAAATCCCACTTATAAACTGGAGAAATTATTAGGTACGATGAAATGGTGGTATATCAAGTCAGCTATTGCTACCAATACACGGTGTAGATGACATTATGAGTTGTTATTTCCTATAGTTTAAAAACTATCTAAATTTCCACATTTGATTGCACTACTTCATCCATACATCGGTTGCAGGGGCGAAGCCACGGGGGGTGCATGTGGGTGCACGCGCACCCCCCAACATTTTAAGAAAAAAAAATGTATATATATATATATATATATATTAAGTATATAATGTTATGTAATTAGGGTTCATCAGATGATTTGCACCCCCCACTTAGATTTGGGCTTCCAGCTTGCCTCATGCTTGGATTGATTAAAGAAATATGGGCCACATCTATATAAAATAATTAAAGAAATAAAAAAAAAAGTTCAGCCCACATCAATACAAAATAGGCTTGGATTGATTAAAAAGAGAAAAAAAAAAAAATCAATCCAATGTCTCCCTCTTTTTTCAGCCGGCTGAAAGGTGAAGGTGAAAGAGACAGAGTGCAAATTCTCAAAAAAAATTTCTGCAAATCAACTGTAACTCTGTAAGTGTTGCTTGCGACTGCACATCCTCTTTTTTTTTTCTTTTTCTTTGTTTTGTGTTAATGAACTTTTCCTTTAGTATGCTGTTTTGTCATATTCTAGAGATTTATCATATTCTAGAGATTTTATTTGAACGCTTATAACCAGGAATTAATTCGATTACGTTTAGGTTTTTTTTTTATTATTTATCTAAATCGGTGCTTGTACGACTACGATGTGTTCTCTTTAATTTGTTGATATTTAATTTTGTTTTGCATCTCAATCTACTTTCGTACATGACCATTTTAAAGGTATTATGATTTAAGAGTCATTTTTAAAGGAATGAAATGGATATGGGCATTGTTTAATTGTTAATTGTATATTTTGTTATTATAAGTTGTTGAAGAGTTTCATTAGATTTAGATGGGAACAGCCGAACAATTACATGGTTTCTCATGAGACTAATAATATACTTTCTTTGTGACAAATAATCCCGATGTTGATGAAACTCCTTCCGAAGTTATAAATGTTCCTCAATCTCAAATTTATTATTTTTAATAAAAAATAATTTTATATTTATATTATTATTTTAATTAAATAAAAAAAATATTTGTCATAATCTCGCCCCCCCCCCCCCCCCCCCTTCTTGTAAATTCCTGCCTTCGCCCCTGATCGGTTGTACATAATTTTATAACAAGTAAATCGCGATTTCTTACCCATCAACACTCACATTTTGAAGGTCACACTTATAAATTCTTCTTTAATTAAAATACAAAAATAATTCCTATACTCTAGAGGAGGGAAATACAGCAATGCAACTCAAGTAGTAGTGAAATGGAAAGGAATTTGCGAGTCACGCCTTCAACTCTTTCATTGTTGTGGTTTGAAGCATAACCATTATCATTGAAAGGAAATTACTTTTTCGTTGACATTGAAAGCGAAATTGCTTGAGTGGCCTTAGCCTTTTTAAACTTGATGATGGAATTTACTTTTCCCTACTATAATAATAAATGGGGATAGCCGCCATTTTATCAACTATTATTTTTTTTTTCTTTTTTGCCCTTGCAAATTGCATAATAGTTCTTTTAGTTTTGAACTCTTTCAATATTGCCCTTAAAAATTGTTTCTTTTTTATGAGTCCCACGATAAATTGTGAATCATTCCTTCAACTTTGAGTTTTTCATAGTTTTGGTCGATTGTCAATTGCCCCATAGTCCATGCAATTTTCAACTCTTTCAATTATGCCCCTAGGTTTTCCATCATTTATTGATAGGTCTCACTGTAAGTTGTATAACAGTCCTTCGAATTTTAAATTTTGTCATTCTTGCCCCTGAAAGCTTTCTTATTTGACTCATTTCAACGTTCATCTTATTCTGGTGTAATAAATACTTTGTAAGCTCACACAAATTAATCGATTGGGGTCCACCTAAGATAATACGGGCTCAGCACGCATTAACTGTCGTAACCCATCTAATATAAAACGAATTAGTAATTAATGTTCTGTGTTAAATTGTGGACCCGCTTACCAATAGTTTGATTCCACTATATTTAGACCCACCTAATGTAAAATGAATTAGTAAATAACGATTTTAGGACACGTACACACTCACATCATTCGCGAATCTGCGTACCGTAGATTAAGTTTAATCACCGAGGCCTGCGTACTAATGTTTATCGTTTATTTCAAATTGGTTATTGTTTAAATTAAATCGGCTTCAACCATTGAGGCACTACACAAATTAATCAATTTATGCCCCTTTATTGTCAATATAATTACAATATTAACCAGTCCTAAACCAACGTCTGCATTGATATGCGTAGTAATGATTAGATGTTGGGAATACGCCTACGTAATGTGGAATAAATACAAAATTGAAGTGTGCACATTTCATGTATTTATGGTTTATTTAGTCGTACGAGGCCGGACATGCCCGTGCAAAGCAGGGGCGGTATATTCCTAGTTTGTTAATAAGGGTCGATTATTGGCCATTATTGAAAATGTGAATGTTACAAGCACGGTTAGTTTTAATTAATTGTCCTTGTTAAGATAGGACCACATATGTATTTTGACCTATCCAACTTAATTTAAGGTATCTGATTCCATTAATTAATTCAAATACTCATCTTATGAAATTGGAAGACAAATATTAAAGAAAGAATGAAGAAGCTCACGGAATATCTAATGTACAAATTAAGTAGCATATGTACTAACACGACGGTCAGAGTGTGTAATCTTTCTATTGAGCCTGACTCATATATAAATTAAGCATTGCTATGTTCATCTTGTCCATAACAACTTGATTCAAATAAGAACCAAACTGCAACCGTTACGTGGTCACAGTGTAATCTTCGAGCAGAACGTTAAGATATAATATTATAAATTGTTAACAAATCAGAAGTACTTCAGATAACATCAAGAATGACAACAGAAAAGACGGAGAAAACAAGGCGACAACTTATTAAAGCATATTTCCTGTATATAGTACAACTCTTTGTCACTTATTTAGACACAGAAATGGAGCAAGGGTCTTTTGGAGGCTCCTCTATCATACAAAACTGTTGCAAAATCACATGAATCACTTATTTTGCAACCACGTTACACTTTCAACATGATACCGAGATTAGCTGCTCTTCTGGAAATCACGCCATACGTTCAAAAACTCAGTAAAGATGGCGGGAGATGAGCATGTACCTTCATATTACTCAGCCCATATTTCCCATGCATATATATTTCATCTGCAAGCAAATACACAAGTTTCATCAGGTACTCTGACAAAAGTAACAAAGATACTATTTTTTTCAGGGAAGGCTTTCAGTACTTGTAGCCACAATTTTGCTATAATTCATTGTTATGTTTTTCCGAAGGACGTGATAATATTTAAATACTTCAGACTTTTTTGATAGACCTGGTCTTACGAATTGTTCTTCATAACCATTGTTGAGTCCCTATTCTTGTATGCTGTCATAGTCCAGAATATTCTAAAACCTAACCCTTCCCATGAGTTGATTATAGCTAAAGCTGATGAGGAAAATGAAGTTTTGAATTGGCACTTATTTGTATGGTTTTACAAAGCTTTTGTTAACTGAAGTTAAACAATGATACAAAAAGGTTAAAGAAGTATCATCTTGTTTCCTTCTTTCTGCTTTGATTTTTTACTTATTTTATTTTCTCCTCTTCAGCAACACTATCCTTCTTGTTAATTGACAGGTTGCGACGTTGCGTCATGAGTTGTTTATCCAAGGCCTGAGGGGCGGTTTAAGTTTTATAATTGACCAAGCATCATGGAATTCCATCATGATTCACCCGCGAGAGATCACACATGAAAAGATGTCGCTCTCTTTTAAAGCATCTAAAAAGCTATTCACAGTAGAAAGAAATTAATATACATACCTCAAGATATTCATCCATTCCATATTTTGATCCTTCACGGCCAAGCCCTGATTGTTTCACACCTCCAAATGGAGCCACCTGCACCAGAAGAAAGAAGTCAATAGAGATGAAAGTATGAAACATCCATTTCTGGTGTCTGTACGTCTGCGCAAGAAAAAAAATTCACCTCTGTTGAAACAAGTCCTTCATTTACACCAACAATTCCATATTCCAGAGCTTCAGCGACACGCCAAGAACGTTGAATATTCGTTGTGAAGAAGTAGGCAGCCAGACCTAACAATAGAATTTACAACACTTACCAAATTTAGTCACCTCTAGCATTCGCCATAATTTAAATCAGAATAAATTTCTCATAGGTGCATGGAGGACCATAAGCTGACATTTTCCCAAGGAATCATGACATCTTGATCTTTATTTATAAGAAGAAAATATTTGAAACCTGCATTAGTGTCGTTGGCCATGTGGATGGCTTCTTCCTCAGTGTTAAATTTCAAAAGTGGTGCAACAGGCCCGAATATTTCCTCCCTAAAGTGAGAAGCATGATGCCAAATTAGCTACAGAAGCATTACAATATAAAATATAACCAGAAGCCTCTTAGAGAAAATAATGGGAAACTAAAATTATATGACAGGAATGCAATAGACTAGTTTCAACTAATAATACCTAAGTAACAATAATACAAAACTAGCTTTTCCCAATTCCAGAACACTACTTCTCAACATTGGAATAATAGTACAAGGAAGGTGAATGCCGAAAGTCACCAACAGAACTCAAGCATTTCAAGATTGCTATATTATGCAACATAATAGTCAATGGCTAAGTCACATCACCTTCAGGAAGACAATGGGTAATATATAATTTAAAAACTTCACTCATCACCACCACATGTAAGTAGTAACACACATAAAGCAATAGGGTTGATCATCACATGCAATAGACATTCCATTTTTCGACAATAAAGATGCGTATTTTCAAAGTCTGCTAAGATATTTCCGAGGAGGTGTGCAACAACCTATAATTGAGTGGATGTAACATCTGTAAACTAAATAATATCTTGAGGATTTTAAAGGTACCTTGAGAGGAGCATCTCGCTCTTGACATCAGATATCACTGTAGGCTCATAAAATGTCATTCCAAGACTGTGTCTCTTGCCACCAATGAGGACTTTAGCTCCCTTAACCCATAGCAGTATGTTTATTAGTACAAACAATAGTTACTGAAATAGATAGCATGTCTGCTAGCATGTTGCGTCTGATTAACATTTTCGTGCATAAGTCAAAAACTAAATGTAACAACATAAAGTTTAAGGTATGGAGAAGCAAGATGGATGAGAGGCTAAGAAGGAAAGTATTCTACATCACCCTGTCCAGTATATTTGTACTTTGAGACCACAGTTCACAGTTAAACTCAGCAACGTTGCGGACGACTCATTGACGCGTTTTTCTCAATATTGGTACTTCAGGAAATATAAATTGTTCAAATAAATTGGTTCAGGAATTCATATTGAGAAACATTAAAAAAAATAAGAAAAATAAAAAAAGATGGATTATTTCCACCTCAAATATTTTCTACTTTCGACATATTCTTAGAAAAGACAATGACAATCATCTATAACGCATGCATTTGTTATAGCTATCCATTTGCTTAAAGCAAGGAACAAACCTTGGAGGTAGCATCTTGTATAAATGAATCAACCTGAGGCAAAACGGAGATGTGTCAAATATGGCATCTATTACAATCGAAGTGCCGTTGCACATTGTATAACTAAAACTGGGGGTATGAAACAGAAATCTAACCTTCTGAACTGCAGCATCATTTATCAGTGGGCCCTGTATGTATATATAAGAATAAATTTCAGTATAGATAATTTGGTTTCTATCCCGCTTAACCACAAGCAGAAAACAGTGGGCTATTGTGCTGTGTACATGATATCTTATCAATGTTGAATTACAATAGCCGATGGTAATTTCTTTAAAATGTAACAATTTTAATAGTTACATACCTGTACGACACCTTCACCGAAGCCATCCCCAACTTTCATACTCTTGACAGCATCGGAAAAGGCATTTGCAAATCTATCATATATCCCTAAAGCAGATAACACTCACTCATGTACAATTAAACTAAACATGAAGTACAAGTAATGATCTTCAAGAGCTGTGATTTACCTTCTTGCACAAGTATTCTATTTGCACAAACACATGTTTGTCCACTGTTACGGAATTTAGTTGCCAGCTGCAATTGCATAAACAAAATCATATAAACCCCTTAAAAAGGAGAGAAAATAAATAGAGAAAAACGGTAAAGAACAGAAATCTAGACCATTTGAGATCCTAAAAATCATATCAGTATGTTAGTCACTTGAAACCAAGAATTGCCAACTTAAACATATTTGTGTGTTCTTATCCCATGCTTCTGTTCTCATCCATTTACACGGACGATGGTCTTTCCATTTCAGGCCACAACCAGGCTGCTTTACAAATTTAGGCAAAAGCTACCCCAGTTATCAGACCACTCAATCACATGTAAACAACAATCCGTTTTTGCTTTTCCAGAAAGTAAAATACTCCATTCAAAGACACCATAGTTCAGTCCCCCCATGTGGATGGAACATTCTTTCATACAATACGTAAAGCACACAAAAGACTGAGACTGATATTAAGTAAACAATGAGATTCCCATTAAGAAGACTTAAAATTAAACAAATCAGACACAAAATTTACAGCAAGAAATGCACTGTAGTTGTCCTATAAACTACCCTTCAGCGAACTGCTTAAATGTGAACCAAGTTAAAGATAGCAATCACAATAGACATCCATCCAAAAAGTTAAATATGGAAGATTCTGCAATCTAAATGATGCGCTCTTCCTACAATTTCTTTGATAACATGTGATACTAGGAGCTTCTCCCCAATTCAGATCAGCAATTAAGCGGTGAAACTAATAAAATACATATCTTGAACCGGACTGAGATGATTTTTCTAACTTACAGTTCCTTTTAATGCTATGTCGAGATCGGCGTCATCAAATATTATGCAGGGTGCATTGCCACCAAGTTCAAGGGACACCTACAAACATCGCATTTGAAACTGTGTATCAGGAAGAGTTGTGACTCTGAGGATGCAGGAAGAGTTGTGACTCTGAGGATGCAGGCATATTAGCTACCTACCTTTTTCACGGTGGCAGCAGCACCTTGCATCAACTTTTTGCCCACACCTGTTGAGCCAGTGAACGTGATCTTCCTCACCTATACAAGTTACAAAAAGATCAGAAGCTGATTTGTTCCATGTCCAGAAATTTAAAGAGCTCGAATGGAATGTTAAACATCACCAACCTTGGGGCTTGCAAGCAAAGCGTCTCCGATCTCAGGTGCATTTCCCATGACCACATTTACAGCACCCTAGGTTGTAGAAGAACATTGCAACAAAATATATGAAACATAAAAAATAAAAATAAAAAACTGAAATGAAACAAGGTTCAGCAAATAAGGATCAGCATTCCTTGTGTCATTTAACATAGTGAAGGAAAAATAAAAGGGACAAAACAATGAATACGCTCCAGAAGTTTGTAGCAGTTAGCTAAAACAGTGCAGTTCAAGATTGTGATACGAACATAATACATAAAAATATGTAGTTCTAATGGCTCAAGGGATAATGACATCCACCCCCCTTCAGTTTTGGTCTGATTACAGAAGACTATCCTAAAGCTTTAATAATTACAGAAACACGAAGCTTCAAAAATACTTAAAAAGCAGCAGTCTATCTGAAGCAACTTTCAAAGTTGAAAGGGCGTCATTGTATTTTGCAAACCACAGAGGAGCTGACTGTATTTCTTAACTTTCAAAGGGTGATTCTCTAATTACTCAAACAGTAGGAGAAACTTATGTAAGCAGACTAAACTTCAAACGGTGTAAACGTATTTTGTGCTTATTAGTATTACCGGAGGTATTCCAGCTTGAATGGAAAGTTCCGCTGCTGCTAATGCAGTCAATGGAGTCAACTCAGAAGGTTTGATGACAATGGTACACCCAGAAGCGAGAGCAGGAGCAGCCTGGTAACAAGATGAAAGATCATTTTAAAATGATACCATGAATATGTCTGTCATCTGATTGCACTCGAAAAACATAGTACAGATATCACAACACACCTTGCGAGTAATCATGGCTAATGGAAAATTCCAAGGCGTTACTGCCCCTACAACACCTATTGGCTGCAACAAAACTTTACTTTGTTAGAATAGCCTCAACAAACAATAACCAGAAATGAAAATGTCCCTTTGTTCATATGACCCTAAATAATCATTAATCAAACCAGTTAAAGAATGATTGTACTTTAAGCTCGCTCTTCCAGAGAAAATAAATTATGATATTATTGCAAAATATGCGTTGCAATTTTTTGGCAATAAGAATGGCTCAGCTCGTGCAGGTGAAGGAAAAACAAGCACTTCAATTTTCAAAGGGATTTACAAAATAATGGAGAGGCGAGGCGAAAAAGTCAGTAAGAAATTGGCCCAACACAGACACTTTCAGCACATAATATGCATCATCCGAGGTAACAACGCTTAATCAAACTGCTGTGAGCTGAGGCCATTGTAGCATGAGGTATCACTACATTTTAAGCCACCCTTCATGTTAAATAAGATATCATGAACGACTAAACTACAAATTATAATCCTGAAAAATTAAACCCGAAGTTTTGAGGAATAGAGGTCAGAATTTTCCTGGTGGTACGACATGGGTTTAGTCTATATAACATAAATAAAGTAAGGTTCCCAACAGAGACCAATTAACCTTTGATTCTAGAGTAAGTGTCTTAACCATAGGCCCAGTGACAGGGTTCATACACCAAAAATTCCTACAGATGTTAAGTAGTAAACTGTAGAAGGTATTAGTTACCAGGAAAAAAAAAAAAACTGTAGAAGGCATCGTACAGGTAAAACGCAAAACTAAAAACTTTGGGAGCTTGTCACCTGCTTTAAAACAAATAAGCGCCGATCTGGTAATGTAGCAGGAATAATGTCACCATACACTCGTTTTGCCTCCTCAGCAAAGAACTCAATAAAACTAGCTCCATAACTGACCTGTCATTTGCATGATTCCATGCATGACCAACTAATACAATGTAGGTGATGAAACTTTTAGTTTTTGGAGTAGAAGGAAAATTGAATACCTCGCCGATAGCCTCTTTAAGAGGTTTTCCTTGCTCTAGGGTCATAAGTTGCCCAAGCTCTTCTTTGTTGGCCATTATCAAATCATACCAATTCCTTAGACGTTTGCTCCTTTCACCAGCAGTTAACTTGCTCCAAGCTTCATCAATTACAAATTTTCTTCTAAGATTTACCACTTTTGAATCTAGTGTGTTTATGAATTTAAGAAGGTACACAGTGGACAGTCACCAAATATAAAGGTGCTCAAGCTTCTTAAGAACACTTTTGACCTCTTCACTATTTAACACGAATGTATGAATTTACAATACTTCTGCTAGTGTATTGTCAATCCAGTCACTCTAACCTGCATAATTTTCTTACTTAACCATAAGTGTGGCATCAAAACTAATCAAAGACTTGCAAATCAAGTTGACAGGTCGCTGCTAGCTAAATTCCTCTAAGTTACCAAGGCAAAAAGGAATGGTTCTATAATTCTAGAATCAAATATACCATTCCAGAACCCTAACCGAGCTAAGTGTCTTTAAAACATACAAGGTACAGGCAACTTAATCCATCTATGTAGCTCAGGGTTCGCATCATTTCAGCCATCTTTGGACGAGTGATGCAATCATCGTGTTAGACAGCAGTTGCATGCAAGAGATAGTTTCCTTGAGGTTTCTATTACAATATCGTTTTTCACAAAACAGTTAGGGCACACCTGATGTCATACAGGAGCAGCATATAGTCGCTATCTTCTATTTCAATTAATGAATTGGAGAATTCAGAAAACAAGTACAATGTCACGAACAGAAGTTTCTTAGCAGAAACAATTGAACATCATACGAAACAAAGTACACAAGGCCGTTAAAACCATCGTGGAAAGCGATGTTTTACAGCTATAAGACCAAACAAGGCAGAATACGAACAACAATCCCCAATAACAGAACAGATAGATACAGACTCACAAACAAACGCTTCCTGAGCAGAAGCAATCGCATCGTTTGTCTCCCTTCCACCCATGCAAGCAACATTCGTTATAACCTCACCGGTTGCAGGATTGGTAACCTGCCACATGATTCCAAATCATCATAAAACACAAATTCCTCCTCACAGAATCTAGGCAAATATCGAACAGAGAGACCGCCAAACCTCTATAGTCTTCCCATCGTAGGCGTCGACCCATTTCCCTCCAATCAAACCCTGAGTACGAATCAACCCCAAGCTACTCAACCGAGCCGCAACGCTATTCGCATCAGTACTGATCTGTCATCAGCAACAAATCATCATCACAGGTTCCAATACTAACCAACAGCATTCACAGTAACAAGTAGCCCTAACTAACTATACAATAAAATTGAGTTGATTAAAGCATATTTACAACTATGAATATGAACAAATAACAGTACCTGGCGGGAAAACCGAGCAGCAGTAGGGGAGTGAAGCTGCGAGAGAGTAGTAGAGAGGCGAAACGCCGTGCTCATTAGTGTCCACCTCATTTTCGTTGCTAAAGGTCGATTTGATACTTTTGTCTGTTTGTTCGTCGCCTTAAATACCTAAATTAATATTATTCGATTTAATTAGCATTGCAAATGTTCGGATGCTGCAGCCGCGTGTTGTGGATATTTATTTATTTGTATGATTGATTTTAATCATTTCTTTGAATTATTTATTTTTTAATTGTAGAGGTTACAGAGGTGTGATTGATTTGGATTAATTTAGTTAATTTTAGAGGAAGATCTTTGGTCTCGCGCGTATGTTTAATTTCTGGCATAGATACTTTTTTTTTTCTTTATCATAGACTCTTTGTGCGTGCAAGGCACGTGTTCGTTCGTTTTAGACCTACTATGTAGTAACCAAGAATAGGCTTTATAAACGTATCAAATCATGTTAATATAATATACATGCAGCTATGTACGGGATTGTCTAATATACAAGAGGTTGTGTCTCCTCTCACTATTTTTAGTTTTGGATCTTTCAAATCATTCCCCCAGGAGATCCGGACTGATTCTTTTCTGATCCTTCGAGAAAAAAGAGGGGCGGGCCCCATTGTGGCCCCATGTTTGTGGGGTCCACCCCTCTGTGAGAGGGGGAGGCACAACAGTCAGCTGTATATTAGACGTTCCCCTATGTATCATACAAATTAATTATAATATACTTCAAATAAATTGTGAATCGTACAGAGATCGCATGTCAACGTTTTTAATTTGAAATTGTAGAAGATCAGCTCTTATGAAGATAAGAGGATGGTTATGAGAAGATCACATGCTAATTGTTTGAATTTTTGAATATTTTTAAATGTACCTTCATAACAGGAAGTCATTTGTAATATCTCTTTATCTAAAAACTGTGGAATTGCGCACAATTCAACTGAATGAAAAAAGATATTGAACCTTCATATACTTTGCTTTATGCTTATTTTACATGGTATTATTTTGAGCTGTGAAAAGACCGTCGTCTACCTATTCTTCTCCTTCATCTTTAATTGTCACAATGTCCAATATTACTACTCTAAAATTAAACCAAGAAAATTATCTTCTCTATAAGGCACAAATGGTGCCTGATTTCGAATGACAAGAGCTCTTTGGTTATCTTGATGGCACCACAAAAAAGCCTCACCGATTAATCACCATTTCCACTTCTAAAACAAGTGCAACATATACACACCAAATCTTGTTTATTTCCAATGGGAATGATAAGATAAGATCAGTCTCAGCGCACTCGTGTCCTCCCTCGCTGAGAGTGTGCTTGCTTAAGTCATCAACTACAAAACCTCCAATTTTGTTTGGGTGGCCTTAAAGTAAAACTTTTCATCAACGTCTCGTGCTCGCTATACAACTTTGTACACAGTTGGCCACTTCCACAAAGGGCAATTAATCTACTGCAGAATATTGCTTGTCCATCAAGAATCTCGTTGATAAGTTAGCCATGACATAAGAGGTTATGACACATGATGATATTATAACATAAATTCTTCCAGGTTAGTTTTGTGGCCTCAATCTCTGCTCGAACTGATAATGTGACACTAGAGGAGATTTACTCTCTATTGCTAACGACTGAGGCACGTTTGTCTCGCTATCAACTTGGTACCCATGTCCTTTAAGCTTATGCAAATATAGCACAACACCAGCCTCATACTTACTCATATCGAGGCAGGGGTGAATCTCGAACAAGGGGGCGTGAAGGTCGTGGTAACTTTAATAGCCGCAACAACTATCAATCCACCACTAAGTTTGTGAGAAACATGTACATAGGCTCGTAGGTGTTATCAGATCTGCTGAACAATCCAACAAGACAACCATGGTAGTTGCGGATGCAAAAAAATGTGATAGTGTTTAGCATGTTGACACGGGTGTGACTCGTCATCTCACAAATGAAGTGGCAAACCTGAACCTGAAAAGCTCATAATATGATGGTACATATCATGTGCAAGTGGGAAACCATCTAGGTTTGCATATATCTAAAACTGGAACTTCTAAACTCTCGACTCCTACTACTTTTTATAGGAAACACAAAGATCGGGGTGGATAACCACATTGTCAACCATTACATTTAAGAGAAAAATAATCTACAGCAATAAAATCATTCCAATTTGAAAGAGAGGTTCATTTGTCCAAATTGTGAGTATTCACGTCTACAAGTCCGTAAATCTTCTTGATCCTCCTATTCGCGAAATCCTTCAAATGTTCTTAATGCGAGGTCATCCTTAACACTCCAAAAAAAGAAGAAGCACGATCCCCGAAGAAAATAAGTTTAACTGCTTCAAAATAATTGATTTTGAAAAGAACATTACCGTGCTTCCATAATTGAAGGAAGATGGAAGCATATTGACCACTCAAATATCTACAACAATCACATTTGACAAAGTGTGGTTGTACACATCATCTACAAGATTTTCTCCACAATGGTCTTGAATAATGAAGACGACCACAAAAATATCATTTATAAGGTATCCGTCAACACTGACTTTAAGGAGTTAGGTGGTGGCGGTCGGGCTCCATTCTAGAGACATCGTGAGCTCTGAGCTAAAATTCTAAGCGCAATTGGAACTTTACAAAAGTCTATAACTTGTTCTTTTAGCTAACTGAACAATCTCGAATTGGCATCTCCAAGGAAGGAGGCAATCTCCTCTAATTTAACACTACACACCTGCCTATTTTTATATTTTACATAACATAGTCGCATTCAGGGGAAAAATCAAACTACGTACCATAAGTTGGCTCCTTAACACAAATGGTACCATAAGTTGGCTCTTTATGGTTTGGTACCATAAGTTGGCAACACGGTGGTGAAGTTCAATTGTCGCCTTAAAAATAAACGTTGACCCCCAAATTAAAAATTCTGGCCTGAATTTGACATCTGGACGCTGACTAGTAGGACTGTCCAAATTTCGGTCGGTTCGGCCGAACCGGCCGAAACCGAACCGAACCGCGCCAACCGAAACCGAACCGGTTCACTTTCGGTTCGGTTTCGGTCGGCCATTTTTTCGAAGTTCGGTTATGCGGTTCTTTCGGAAACCGAACCGAAAAACCGCAAATAACCGAAACCGGCCGAATAAATGATTGAGTTTGCTTATTTATGGATGTTTCGTATTTAATTTGTGGATTGAGTTTGCATTATTAGATTATTTAACGTTATGAGATGGGATTGAATTTGTGAATCGTGAATCGTGATTGTGCCTTGCCAACTTGTCGTTGGTGATGGGACATTTTTTTATGGTACAATAGTACTAACTACTTAGTATAATAGTATTGGATTTGGTTACTTTGTTTATGGATTGTTATAATAGTAATAACTAATTAGCCGATCTTAAAAAAATAGTATAACTAATTAATAGTTGTATCATATATGTCGTAACTCGTATTGGATATAATCATTAAATCATATATGACGAAGATCCTTGGATTCTTGAGAAAAAAAACATTCAAGCAATCATTAATTTATTTCAAGAAGATTCAATTCTCTTAATGGTTGCTAAAAAAAGATTGTTACTTAAACTTTCAAGTAATGACACACATAAATAAATGGACAAAAAACGTTCTTAAAACATTATGCCTCAATATTACAAGAACATTTCATCAAGAAGTTGTTTTTTTTTTTTTTTTTTTTTTGCGAACCGGCCGGAAAACCGAACCGAACCGGTTGAAAACCGGTTAAACCGAAACTGAACCGAATGTAGTTCGGTTCGGTTTCGGCCGGCCATATTTTCGAAGTTCGGTTATGCGGTTCTATCGGAAACCGGCCGAAACCGAACCGAACCGGCCGATGAACAATCCTACTGACTAGTACACTGACTTGGAAAATAAATAAAAAATTATATAAAATAAAAATTGAAAATCAACTCTTCTCATGCCCTGTGCTCATTATTTTTGAATAAAAAATAATTTCCTTAGCTCATTTCTTCTTTCTTACGTGTTCCGTCAGCACTCCGACATTTCACCGCTCCGGTTATTCCGTCGTTACTACTGGCGTCGTCACCATTGTCGATGGACGGCTTTGTTACACAACTTTAAAGCATGGCCGACGTTCGACCCAAACTCAAGGCTCGACATCCGTCCAAATTCGACGACCCACCTCCATCTTATGGTTAGTCTTCAATTTTTAGCTGCCACAACCCAAAAAATTGCTTACCCAAATTTCAACTTAAACCATAAACCCACTATATTCCCCACTTAAATACCCACAATAAGTCGAAAATCACGAATCAAGATGACAAAAATGGTGAAATCGGGCTATGAACGATAGGGTACGCAAACACAAGGTTGGAGGAGTAGCTTCACTTACCTTCGATCGGGGAGGAGAGAGCGTCGTGATTGTTGTGATGGAGATGAAGGCTGTTTGCGATGGAGATGAATTAACCGAGGTGGAGATGAAGAATGTTGAGAGAAGGTGAGGTGGGTGGTTTTAATTTGGAGGGAGAGTTGATTTTTACTTTTTTATTTTTTTCTAAGTCAACGTCCTAATCAGCGTCCATGTGTCAAATTCAGGCCATAATTTTTAATTTTGGGGTCAACGACGATCAACGTTTATTTTAAAGGAGACAATTGAGCTTCACCATCGTGTTGCCAACTTATGGTACCAAAACTGTAAAGAGCCAACTTATGATACCATTTGTGTTAAATAACCAACTTATAGTATGTAGTTTGATTTTTTCCCTCGCATTCTCCCTAAAACCCTAAAAAGGATTTGCATAACGCCTTTTCAACTTCCAAGTTCACCCGTGGACAACAAAATTATTTCCAATCACGTCCTCTTTCCTCCCTCCACCCCTTTTTCTTTTCTAGTCCATTTCAAAGTCAAAACAAGAAAAGAAAAAGAGCGTCAAATTTACGAGAAAAAAAGGACCCCCGCCATTACCATTTTTTCTTTTATAATATTTCTCCACTGTATATTTTCTTTAATAATAATAATTATAATCATCCCCAATTTCATAATCCTTCCTTCGAAATCTGCATTATGTCTTTAATTTGATCTCCTAAATTTCTTTTTTCGTTCTTTCTTTTTTTTATTTTTAGGGAGAAAAAAAAAGAGGAACGAAATCATAGGGAGATTTTGATTTTGATTGGAGGAGGTGATGAACTCGAGTACTCCTTCGTCGAGTGCTGGAGGACCTGGATCGGCCGATGCCACCGCTTCTAGAAGAATCTCGAAGCGACCTAAATGTATTTTTATTGATCTATAATTCTATACCCACCCTAATTTATTTGAATTTTATTATTTTATTTTGCCCCCCTAAAACTCTTGTGATTTGGGGTTTTGTGGCCCTAAGTTGTGTGAATGGCGTTTGAAATGTGTGTTGATCCGTGACTTTGAGAATTGAATTGGATTTTTAAGTGTTTTTAGGGCTAGTTATATCGTGCATTTTAGACAGCCACTCGTTGTGTTGTTAATCGCGTGAATTATGATAGGTTTCGAGTTCAAAAATGGTTTAGTTGTGGTATTATATTTGGAAAATTAGACATGTTGGAATGCAAGTTATCATCCGTTGAAAGGACCTACGCGTGTGATCTGAGTTTCTTCCGGAGCTAGTAGATTTATCGTTAAGTGTAGAATGTTGAGGTCCGATTTTGGGAAGATCTTCCTTGTTAAAAGTGAGGCCAAATGTAGTAAGTTGAGGGGAGTGAGGAGACAGTTGAGGATGTGGAAAAATGATGGCCATTGTAACCAAGTAAATGCGGGGTTTTTTTTGATGTTTTCCCGTCTTTGTGTTTTAGTCTGTGATTGTCACCAGCTTTCCCCCCCTCTCAAATGTATTTGTAGTAGTCTCTCTCTTCTCTATGGGTTACCTTGGTGAAACTTTTAGATATTAGATTAATCCTTATTTTCCATTCAGAATGCAGTCATAAGTTTATGTTCTTATCATAACAAAACTGGGTATTGTCTGAAGGTCTGATCTGTAGCGACCATTTTGTTAGAAACTTAGGGAAACAGAAAGTTGGACTTTGATATTGCAATGTCAAGGATGCGGCATCTTCTTATTAATTTTCTGTGGAACAGCGGCAATGGATTGTCTTCTTTATCCTTGAAATGATTCCAGTGGCCATTTTGCAGGATAATTTAGTAGCCAGAATTTAAGTCTCAAGATTTAAGAAGATTTTGTTAATGTTTTTCAGATTCAAGGTTTACACAACAGGAACTCCCGGCGTGCAAACCTATACTTACCCCCAAATGGGTAATTATACCTTTTCGTGCTTATGTTAAATCTACTCTTTATTTTTGGGGAGAAATATTAGAAGGATTCATGCCAACTCCTTCGTGCAGGTGATATCAACATTTTTGCTTGTTAGTTTTATCTTCATCCCCATTGGCGTAATCTCCCTCATGGCTTCTCAAAATGTATGCTGTGTTTAGACTGTCGTCTCTTTTTCCATTTTCGCATTACTTCCACTTTTGCAAGTATTTTGATGATTGATAACGTCTTTCTTTTTACCAGGTTGTTGAAATTGTTGATGGCTATGAGACACATTGCATTCCTGTAGGCTCAAGAAATGACAAGGTTGGCTTTATTCAAAGCTCTGAAGACAAAACCTGCTATAGAAATCTTAAGGTGAGTTCCTGGCCGGTTCGTGCTAATTGCTCTCTGTTGCATCTCTTTTCTACCAGTCTTTGTTGTTGGGAAACCTAAGATATTTATTTAGAGAAAATATAACATTACTGTGATGACTAACTGGTCAATATCAGGTTCCGAAGCATATGAAGCAACCAATTTATGTGTACTACCAGCTCGACAATTTCTACCAGAATCACCGAAGGTGCATATAATGCAGTTTATGTTATTGTTCAATTTTGTGAATGATGATGTGCAATTAACTTATTTGTTACCAACTTGTGTCTGTTTGGGAATGAGTACCAGCAACAGAGAATGGACGAGATTAGAGTAAGAGAAAGGAAGTGAATGAAGAGAGGTTAAGGAAGATACAAGGAGATAGAAGAATTGTTAGCCCTTACTGCAAAACTGAGCCCTCTGTTTAGGATGAATAGCGGAAGATTACCATCTAAAATTTTAACTAGGTTATGCAGATTTTAGATACTTAAGGTAGTATCCCGTACATTGATATACATCATAGATATAGATTTTGGGAATCCTGAATATAGGAATGAAACTTGATAAAGAGAATCCTCCAATCTAACTTTATCTGATTTCTGTAACTCAATGATTCTTTATTATGCGTTGAACTCCAGCATTTGATGATCTTATTTTACATCTATAATGTTCTTAAGATGACCCGGAATAAATGAGATCTTTTTACCTTTCCCCATTCTGGGTGCTAGTACTCCTCTGTTGCTTTTGTTTCAGATAGTTATCGAAGTTTTTGCAATAATTCTTTTATTTTCTTGACGACTCAGATATGTGAGGAGCCGAAGTGATCAGCAGTTGAGAAGTCCAGAAAGTGTGGGCGACGTAGGTTCTTGTAGTCCTGAGGAAAGGAAAGACAATCATACGATTGTCCCTTGTGGTCTTATAGCATGGAGTCTGTTCAACGATACTTATGGTTTTACTCGCAACGACCAGAAACTGGCCGTAAACAAGAGAGATATTTCGTGGAAGAGTGATAGGGATCGCAAATTTGGAAAAAATGTCTATCCAATAAACTTTCAGAGTGGGGCCCTAAAAGGTGGTGGCACACTCAATTCGTCAATACCAGTAAGCCTCCTGCCCTGGCAAAAGTTGTTTGTTTTGTCTTGTAGTTCTAGTCGTATATGCATTCCAGACTAATTTACAATCTCCTGTGCATATGTCTTCACATAATAGTTGAGTGAGCAGGAAGATCTCATTGTTTGGATGCGGACTGCGGCGCTTCCAACTTTTAGAAAATTATATGGGAAAATAGAGGTGGATCTTCAAGTTGGCGATGTCATCAATGTTACAGTGGGGAACAATTATAATACTTACAGTTTCAATGGCCAAAAGAAACTAATTCTTTCTACGACCAGCTGGCTTGGAGGGAAGAATGATTTTGTGGGTATTGCATATCTCACTGTGGGTGGGTTGTGCTTCTTCTTGGCTATGGTTTTCGTGCTTATCTACCTAATTAAGCCGAGGTATGATCTTTTGCCTGCTTTAATATCCATGTTACAGTAGTTGCATAAGACAAGCTTGAGAAGCTCGGTTCAAAATACTTCTCGAATTGCTTTAAGAATGGTGGTATTATAGAAAGTTTTAGGAAGTGATTTTAGTATTATGATCGTTCTAATCTCTTTGAAAAGCGGAGTTTTGTTAATTAGGATCAAGTAGTACATGTATCTAAGAATATTTTAATACTTTTTCTTTTTAAGTTTTAGTACTTCAAAAAATAAAATGAATAAAAGAAATTATTTAAAGATTATGGTTGTTAATATTTAATGGTAATATACTTTTTCTGAAACTTGCATATATCTAGAAAGTAATGTTCTATTTTGTAGTATTATGATATTCAGCAAGAAGCTGCTTCGCGTTAGATATTCCAAAAACATCTTTTTGTTGCTTTAAGTAGCTTTTAGGAAGGTTTGGAGATACTCTTAATTTTTTTCGTTATAAACAATTTTTAAGTAACTTTAAACAAAAATTACTTAGCTGCATCTTTAAGACACTTGAACCAGAAGAGAACATAATAAGTTTATTAGATCACAAAACAATATATCCAACTCATATCAATATCAAATTGTTGAGATGAGTTTTTGTTGGAAATTGCTCTGATGTCATTTGGTGCAAATAGACTTATAGTAGGGTGCACCCTTTCTATTTTTGTGATACAAACTGCATTTACTTACTAAGTGCAAACCACAAAAATGCACCATTTTAGGAGCAACATGCGCATTACCCCGGAATTTCGAGTGAAAACCTTATCCTTGCCAATTTGAGGCAACTTAGTTGTATCCATTCATGTATGAAGATTAGTAATCAGTAGTATTTATTTATGACATTGTTTTATTTTTCAGAAAACTTGGAGATCCAACCTATTTGTCGTGGAACCGAAATCCCGGAGGCCACTGAGCTAGCAACTTACTGGTCTGCTGGTTAATATATCCATATCTCTATGTAGGTTCAAAGATTGTGTTTGTAAAAGGTCAATCTCAGGCGTTGCATTCAGTGAGAGATTATTACCCATATAATTTGGATTAGCAACGGTTACATATGAAATTTCTGAATGCATTGATTTAGGCGTTAACTGATCATCCAATTCACATTTTCTATATTGATTCTCCTTGAAATCATTTAGGTTGAATCGCTAACGAACTGATCTTATTATCGGGTGCAATGGTTATTCAAATGATTTTTATTTTGTTTATAAGAGAATCTTGATTGGAAAACGACGGTGTGAAGAAGATAAAAGTCTCGAAGTTGGTATGAAGAAACTGAATTTTTGTATGGAAGTTGATCATTTTAGGGTAGCCTAGCTTGTGGTGCAGTTGATAGGCCCACCATTTGGTAGGCTTACCCAACGGCTTTTTTTCTTTATGTTCTTACGTTTACATGGGGTTTTAGAACTTTATGTTACAGTTTTATCCTGTTATATGAAAATGACTTTAATTATTCTAAATGTTTCCTTCATGACTAACTAAGCTGTCATGACGAAAAAATGATACTATGTATATCGTTGATGTAAAGACTTATTTATTGAAGTTTAGTAATTGAGCAATCATGTTATGCGAATGCAAAGAAGAAAAACTAACGAATACAGATGCTTACTGAAAATGTGAAAGAGTGACAGGTTGATGATGCCACGATAGTATAATTGAAAATATTGCAAATGGAGGATTTTACAGAAGGGTGCTTGTTTTGTTTTGCGTCAAAAGAGAAAGAACCTCTCATGTTGCAAAGAATTGTATATAAATAAAAGTTATTATGTATATCTGCCTTGTGGTGCAACAAAGGATCTGAGGTAAAAACAATTTCTTATAAGAACACTATAACTATCTATTACTATATAAAAAGAAAGACATTCTCCCCTCACATACGAAAGTTACTCTCACAAAAAGGTAGTTGTTATACCAAAATTGTGTTTTTCATATTTGTCTCTCCCTTGCCTGTTTAATTAAAAAAAAGGTTAAAATCGTATCATTTAATCCCTTTTCTTAACTTTAAAATAAAATTTAAACTGGGAATCCCCCACGATTTAGGATTTTTTTGATATAATTTACGTAATTAAATAAAGAAAAAGAGAGAGAAATTCGATTAAATCAAATTCAAACTCAATTCTCCACCTCTTTCAATTTTAATTTGCAAATTAATTGACTATTTCTCTTTTGAAAATACTTTGTTTTTATATCAATTAGTTTCAATTTCAGAACGTCGCACGTGGTCCCCGTGTGCGCCCGGAAGCTAGTATGGACAAAAAATTAGTATGCACACCTACGTGATACAATCGAGGGTTGAATTTAAAATATTTTCTTATGTAGTACAATCAAGCTATCACTTATAATCTCATTTTACCCGTGTATTAGTTGAATATGAAACAATTTTTTATGTCATAATAAACGATCACCTATAATTTCAATTTATCCGTATGTTAGTTGATTATCAGGGTTGAATTTAAAACAATCTTTTATGTTACAGTAAACGTTCACCCATAATCTCCTTCTAGCCGTGTATCAATTGGTTATCAATGGTTGAATTTAAAACAATCTCTTATGTTACAGTAAACGATCACCCAAAATCTCATTTTAGATGTGTATTAGTTGGTAAAAATAACCAATTAGATGTACCACCTTATTGTGCAGCGGTTGCAATTAATAATTCTCCATCCCTAACATTGGAAGAAATAATCGACTCTTGTGCCACCTAATAATCTCTCAACGTGCTGATGCTACTGCATTGCTTGGCTTCTATCTCAAAACACAAAAAGAAAAAAAAGAACACTCTCTTCTCAAGAACATATATTCTTTTGGTCTTATTTCGTGTGAGTTACAATACATTGATAATGGGTCTGACTTAACCAAAATAATGATAATCTATTACAATTAATGGACTACCTTTATTCGGAACACCTAATACACGTAGCTAAGGTGAAATGACCAAATAAATCCCGATCAGAAAACGGTCGAATGGAAATGTTTCGATGCACCTGCAATGGTCAAATCCGCGAACGGGCGTGGTTCAAGACTCCTGAAGTATCGAAACTAGAAAACTGTCGAATGGCCTTGGTTCGATACACAGAACTCGAACATGGTGTACTCAATGGTTAACAATCGAATCAACAGAAAGAACAGTCGAACCGCATAACTGTCGAATGGATGAATTTGATCGATATGGGTTGGTGAACAGTAATTGACGCGTGACGTAATTATAGAGAAACGGTGTATTTATAGATCCTGATTCGGGGGACCCACACTGAGTACATCGTCAATTCGATACTTATATTATTTGGGCCTTTTCAGGGTAGGCCGGCCCAATCCACTTTTGGTACTCATATAATACCTCCACCCGGCACCATATTATATACATAATAATGCAATGCTTATGTGATCACCACCATATTTATGAATATTTTCTTCATAAGTCAAAATTAAATCACAATTTGATGAAAACACATGCACAAATTTAGGACCTCCGACTCCGGAAATCAAACATTAAAAGCAGCAAACATAAAATCAAATAATCCAACTGAAAATGAAATTAAAATACTGAATATTGACCAACATTACAAAATAATAAGGAGATTTGTGGATGATGACATTGATCTGTCAAAGAGGCACCCTTAGCAGCTCGTCCACACGCATTTCCAAGTCCCGTATCTTCTGTTTGTCAAGTTCACTGGCCCTCTGGAGTTGGTGGTTCAAGTTCTTCATCGCATTATGTTCCTCCTGGAGCTTATTAAGACGTTCCTTCAGATCATCTTCAATAGCAAACATTTGGATCATGTCAGAATACACCATCTCTATAAGTTTCTTCCTACAATACTTCTTGTTGTTGTTCTTCTTAAACTCTTCAAGATCATATAAATATGGTGTATTCTGACATGATCCAAATGTTTGCTATGATCATATAAAATCTAACTATGATCTGCTTCAACTGCGCTTCAGCATGTACATAAAAATCAGACTGGTGGCCTTCTTCGGTTCCACAACAACAATTAGGGTTCCTTGCCGCCTGTTCGCCCATACCTTTGTTTTGTTTTGTTTTTGACCTCCCACTCCACCAACTTCAAGAACTACCACGAGGAGCAATAGGCCCGGCCCATTAAATTCACAAACCCATGGGCCCATTATTGTTAATTAAAAAAATAAATATATATATCTGTTAATTAAATTACACACACATAGTGAAGTGAAAGTACATACACTTAATAATAAATATCATCATCATCATCACAATTCACAGATCCAAAGCACACACTCTGTTACAGTACACAGCGCCATGGATTCTGCAACAGTGCTCTACAATCAGCTCAAGGTTCGCGCCATAATTCTCCCTCATCTAGTTAAAAGTTCGTTATAACTGAAAAATAATTGAATTTGATTTGAGCAGAAAACGGAGCCGTTTTTTGTGCTAGCTGGTCCCAATGTGATCGAATCGGAGGATCACGTCATGTACATGGCGGAGCACATCAAATCCATCACCACTAAGTACTGTGGATCGTAATTTTGGTTAATGTTGGGGGTGAAATTAAACAGTGGGTGATGATTTATTTGTGTGATGCTTTGTAGGCTAGGATTGCCGCTGGTTTTCAAGTCGAGCTTCGATAAGGCGAATAGGACGTCGTCGAAGTCGTTTCGAGGTCCTGGATTGGCAGAAGGATTAAAGGTATCTCTTGTTTTTTCGTGGTTGTGGAAATGAGGAGCCGTTGTGGACTGGTGGATGTGATTTGTTTTTTTCTTGTATTTGTAGATTCTTGAGAGGGTCAAGGCAACTCATGACGTTCCTATAGTTACTGACGTTCACGAGTCTTGGCAGGTTTGATTCGATTCGATTCAATTCGATTTTTCTAATACTGTTTGTGGCAATTTAGTTAGTGTTTCGCTTTTGGTTAATGATGGAAGGAATGTGAATTGGTTTTGCGATATATTAGGAAGTTCCACCGATAAGTTGTAGTAGCAATCCTGATGTGGCGAATGTCGTATATAACTAGCAATCAAATGTCCTCAAGCAAGATACTGTAATTACTATATACAATTTTGAGCTGCCATAATGGCCGAAACTGATAGTTTCGTAAAAACCGGCTTGACTTAAATCAAATAAGTAATTTCTCTATATGATGCACCACTATTTAGTGGGTAGCAATCTCTGATTCTTACTCTATTTTGTCAATGGAAAGCGCTTGCACATGCCAATTCCAAGTTTAAATTTGAGTTTTTGGAAACTTACTGCCCACGAGGCTGTGACTCTTACATCAGTTATTTAACTAGTATATAAGTTGCTATTTGTTTTTGGCTGTCCTTTTGAGCTACTTCTGGGTTGGATCATATTCATGTACTTTCACGTAGCACAAGCTCTGATTAACTTTTTAACACATTATTTTCTCAGTGTGAAGCAGTTGGCAGGGTAGCTGATATAATTCAGATTCCTGCTTTCTTGTGCCGACAGGTTAGATTATAATATGCTTAGTTTAACTAACACTGAAATCATTCCTTACAAGAATGTTCTGCTTTGGTTTATTTCTATACATTTGTTTGTTATTTGTCATTGATTTCGGTCCTTAGGTCCTAGTTATTGATTCTATAGCATCTTGGAATGACAGACAGACCTGCTTGTGGCAGCTGCCAAGACTGGTAAAATAATCAACATAAAGAAAGGCCAATTTTGCGCCCCTTCTGTAAGTTTTCGGTCTCCCGGCACCTGATGTTTTCCTTTTCAAACCATAAGTTAACTATTCTCAGTATCTGGTTAAGAACTTCTGTCAATGGGTTCGGTAGGTCATGGCGAACTCTGCTGAAAAAATCAGAATGGCTGGAAATGACAATGTTATGGTTTGTGAGAGAGGCACAATGTTTGGCTATAGTAAGTTCTTCTACCATCCGGTACTTGTAGTCATGATCATATGCTCCAACCATTTCGTAATATATGAGAATTTGATTGGAAGCGTTTACGTAATTATCATCAAACCCCACTAAGCAAACCCATCCCACTACTACAAGGGTAAAGAATCATATAATTTTGCCTATATAAGTTCTGCACGAGTCACATGTAAATATAGTGCCCTTCAGACAGGTACTTCGACTCTTTATACACAGCCAACAGTTTTTCATTCCTGAAGTATGTTTCTGCACGGAGTAGTTTCATAATTATCGGATTTTCAAACTGAAGTATCTTACTAAGGCTAAAAAATAACTGACTCTGAAGCTATTAGACCAAAATTGACATGTTTGTGGTTGCACTGGTGCATGACTCTTGTGATTCCTCATGCAGATGACTTGATTGTTGATCCCCGCAACTTGGAGTGGATGAGGGAGGCCAATTGTCCTGTTGTAAGATTACTATCCATATTCTAGGCCACCAATTTTGTATGCGTAATTCATTGACATTTCCCAACTACATAATCTTTGATAAGTTTTTGCAATGTGCAACGACTTCTTGTGTGAGCCAACACCTGTAAGGCCAGTCTGCTAAATCAGATGAATTTTCCTCAGGTGGCAGATATTACACATTCACTACAACAACCAGCAGGAAGAAAGGTACTAGTATGATTTACAAAACTAAGTTGGTGTAAATACGACTAATCAGAATCTATATAAATTATAGATCATTTGTGGAAATAAGTTCAGGAGAGGTGACACCATATTCCTGTTTTAAAAGAAGCTCTCTTCTTTTTCTTTTTTATTTCTGTAGTTCTAATTTTATGTAAATGAATTAACTTCTAATTACTTGAACAGCTGGAAGGGGGTGGTGTCGCCAGTGGAGGTCTTCGTGAGCTGATTCCTTGCATTGCCCGGACCGCAGTTGCTGTTGGGGTGGATGGAATCTTTATGGAGGTACAGGGTGGAACTGATTTTTTCCCATCTTCATTGAACAATAATGCAATTGTTTCTTTGTACAAATCTTCGGGATATCCTGAGCCGGTGAATAGTTATATGCCTACATAGCTTCGAACTTTTTGCTGAGCTTCTTATAATGACTTTTGGCTGTTTAGGTGCATGATAACCCGTTAAACGCTCCGGTTGATGGTCCAACTCAGTGGGTAAGCTTTTACAGGACCGGAAGAATTTCATTCATGAGTTATTGGGCTCGGTAAACAGAAAGAAGCAGCTCTATATATAGGTGCACGAACTGATCTTAATCGCGTCCACTTTTCATTATTGTTTTACAGCCTCTTCGCCATTTTGAGGAACTGCTGGAGGAGCTCATTGCAATTGCTGTAAGTTATTTTATGACTGCCTTGTATGAATGGTTAAAAGACATTAAAATTCTACTAATCAGAAGAAGAAAATAGAGGCATTTGTTATCTTCAGAGACCGAATCATGTGGCTTAATTATAGTTTAGACTTCTCGGTAATGTTAATACAAAAGTTTGGTGATTTTCCTGCAGATTCTACTTAGCAAATTATATAACCTGTTTCTGATTCCTATCAAACGTTCGGTTGTGAGTTCCATGGTATCGTGAAAGTTCTCCTTTCTTAGCTGCGGAAGCTAACACTATAGCTCTCATACCTAAGATACGAAAATAGCCGGTCCCTTGAGTTTTAGCTCAACCTTCAATTTCTTTTCGCATGGAGCTACAATCTTGGTTTCAAAATATGCAAAATCCTTTTAGAGTTCTATAGCTCATATTAAAGTTTTCAGAAACGCGTTGTCGTTAGTTATTTAACTGGATTGTTTTTTATTTTTTATTTTTATTCTGTCTAAGGAAGTAGAAATTGTCCTTTGATTTGTGTGTATTTTTTTTGACAGAGGGTTAGCAAGGGGAAGAAAAATTATGAAATTGATCTCACTCCATACCGTTTATGAGAGTTGCAGCATCTGTTGTTTGTAAGATTCTGAAACCATAACCTGTTGATCTATCCAACTATGGTGCTGTTTAAGTTTCTGCTGATAAAATCAGCTACATCTCTAATTATAATCAAATTATGGATGAATTATGATAACAGTCCCATCATTTGGTGAAATTAATGTACAAGTAGCCTCCAGTCATGTAAATTCATCATTATGTTGAAACCTTTGTTTGCCCCTTAATTATGCGGTTTTAAAGCTTGAAAAATATAAAAGAATTCCGTGAAGTAAATTTTTTTCAGATGTTCATTTAACTTCTTTGCAGTTAATATACTTGTTGCAGTAGCTTAGATGACATTACATTCTAATGCATATACTTCAGATTTTTTGCTACCTTATTTTTGGATATTAAACTGGACCATTTGATTTAAGATAAACCTGTCTTATACTTCGTTACACTTAATGCATGAAGAGTGTTTTTATGGTTTTCTAAGCATGAAAATAATTCAATTTTTATCTTACGCAGGTCTTGACATTATCGCGAAGCCTACAATATTATTATTTTCCAGTTGAAAGTTCTACTCCAGGGTCCATCTTGTAATGAAGAACTGGAGATATAATGTGCGAAATTCTAAGCTCGTGTTTCTTTTGCCTATTTATTTTATTTATGGGAAAAGTCACGGTTATATTATTTATTTGTGATCTATGTAGAGCGTCTATAATTGCCCAACTTATTATTACATTATAATTTCTGCGTAAGATGCATCACTATTATGTTTTTCGTTTATCAAATTATGTTAATATTTACGCATGCTTCGACGTTGCTTTTGAAACCAACAGGAAGAAAGAATGATCATCGTATGGACCAAACGTCTAAAAGCTATTCAATAACTCGGGATAATAACGTACGGATACCTTATTTTTTGACTTCATTAATCATTATGACAGTTTTTGTTACAGATTGAAATGGTATCAACACCGCCTGAAGTTCAAATCATTAGCACTATTAACTATACATTAAACTTCATTAAATCATGTAACTTAATTAAGAAAAAAAGAATGTCCGCAAAATATGATTGATTCGAAGTTTTGCACAAAATAATTGAGGGGCCATTTATACTTAATTTATATAAATAAAAATTAAATTATCTCGTGATTCTTGCCCAACTGCTGTTCCCAGGCCCACCCCCTGGCCTCTTCCATTGGCATCAATGGTGCACGTTTGAGTTTTGGTACAATTGTCTATAACGCAGTTGAGAGGGCTAGGTAGTGAACTGCACGAGTCGGAGGACCATCGTGGTGCAAATCCCTTGGTGTGGGAAGGTTGCGAGGATGTGAGAATCATATCCACTATGTTCGAGGCGAAACCACGCCCGTTTCAGTAGCGGACAGAATCATGAAGTTGGGCATCCAACGAGCATGCATACATTGTGGGAGAAGTGTGGCGGATGCTAGTGCTAATTTAATTGAGAATCAAATGGTGTCAAGATTATGAGATCTTAAAGAAAAGAAATGGAGCTTAACTACGGGCTTTGGGAGCATGATTTGGGCTTTGAACAAAGGGAGTTCCAGTTAATGCTACACAATATTGGCACGACTTGTTGATAGGCAAGGATAGCCAGTTCGATGGCAAAGTTGGACGACACTATCTTGAGGCACTGCAAACGAGCTAAAGACAATACATCGCCTTCCTTGGAATAGACATTAGATGGCAAAGTTGGACGACACTATCTTGAGGCACTACAAACGAGCTAAAGACAATACATCGCCTTGCTTGGGTTAGACATTAGTGAACGGCACGATGAATACAAGCCATGCAGGATGCTGCGAACAGATCTCGAGCACAATGTTAATGGGCCGCTCATGTGAGCTCGAGGTCAAGTTCGGTTCTATTATACGGCCTTTGGATATACGACTTGTATTTATATTCCGTTTAAAAAGAATACTTTTTATACTCAGAGTAATGATTTTGATTTTAACTAATATTTCAAGCAACCGTAATAATGTAACTTTTTTTTTTTTCCCCATCCCTACATGAGATACATCAGTAACTGGGACAGATGACTCTTATAGTCTTACACCAATACCCATTGAAGCACATCTTTAAGAATCAGACCATAATAAAGTTCAGACCTGGAATTTGACATAGCAACTGAGTATTTCCAGAGTTTTTACCAGCTTAACAACATTCTCACAATCCATGTGATAACACTAAACATATGTCCTAACCACACCTCAATAAAAGTCTCAAATCACACCAATAGAAGGCGAAGATATTGGTTGCACATGGGAACTGACCACTGGCAAAGATTCAAAAGCTTTAAAATGTAGTACATACGTGGTTTCGAGAAGACACTAACAGGCACGGAGAGAATGAATGCTTTAAGTTGTGCTTAAGGTTCTGTGGTAAAAAGCACAATCTGAGATCACAATTGGCAGACATGCGGCTCTGGCTCAATCAATAACTAATTGGACTTTGTAACATTTCAAATTGCATATCCTTTGTACTACTATCTAGAGAGGGATTTCACCCCAAAGTTGTAAAGAGCTTTGTTCACAAAACATTCTAACGGAAAACATGTCTACATATGAATCTGAAAATATACCAAAAGATTTCATGGTTAGTCTCCATTATTGCGACAGCTAGCACAACAAACTCTTGAAAACTATATTGATATCTAAATTTTGTGATTGACATGTGCTCTAGTACTCTCTATACACAAGTACATAGATCCTCTATATCTGTATATACATCACAAATTCCCACCTTGAACCTTATTTATACTAGAATAGCTATCACAAGTGAACAACGTTTCCACTATAGAAATATATATCACTATAGAAATATATATCAACTACCATAAGGTTCAAGAAACACAATAACATCGAACCTCTAGCACGAACACGTAGCCAAGCATTCTTGAGGAACCACCAAACTTTCTCTATCGATCGTCTCTTTAACCGCTCTATAAAGCTCCAACCACGTACACGACTGAGCCTCAACTGGTCCCCAGAAGAACGTCGGATTCGGGCTCGCAGGGCAAGCCGTAACCAAATCCAAAACGGAAACAGCCGGTTTCAACTGCTGCGGGAAATTAAACGCCAAATTATCCACCTTGTGCTCGTAAATCTTCCCATTCCTATCCAATTTATACCGCGAGGTCCCCTGAAACTCCCCTTTCGCCTCCCACGGGACTCGCGGAACGCCCCTCAAATTCCATCTAATCAGTATCACATTCTCAGAGGGCTGCCAAACTCTTAGTATATCCAGTGATATCTCTCTGAACAAAATCCTTCCATGAAACCTCAATGCCCAAAAAATCAGCTTGTAACGCTCGATTCCGGTAAACGTGTTTAAAGGGTCCTTAAATGTTATATCATCCCTGCCAAAAAAACAATCAATAATCAAATAAGAAATTACCCAATATAAATACCTAAACTTTCTCACAAAATCAAGCAAATTCAAGCATAATAGGCAAAAGGGTCTCTAAATGTTATATCATCCATGCCAAAAAACAATAAATATATAAAAAACAGATTACTCCATATTTACCCAAAATCAAGAACTCATTTTTCTCACAAAATTAATCAAAATCAAACAAAATAAGCAAAAGGGTACCTGTAAATATCATAATCAAGGTCTTTGGTGAAGATTTGAGGGATATCTTCACGAAGGGTCCGTACAGCCAAACCTAAATTGACGTAAAAATCGTTTTTTTGGTCGTGCTTCTTATCCTCCGCACCTGAGGTGCGGTTAACCTGCGCCACGCCACGTGGCGGAGGAGGAACGAGCTTGGTTGAAGTGGATACTACTAGTGATGAGAGGGGAAGAACAATAGCGGAGAATTTGTTGTCCTTCGATTGGAGACGGGTTGGAGAGATATTGGGCAGAATATACGCCATTTTTTTCTTTCTACCTTTTTGTTTTTTGCTTTAATTTTAGCTGATTTTTGATTTTTATGAGTCGTGTTGTGTTGAAAGAAAGAAAGTAGGTTCTTGAATTTGAGTGGTTTTAAATATTGCAAAAAAATATATATGAGTCATTAATATATAATAAATTCTTCGAAGCCTTTAACTGTAATTTCGTAAATTCACTAGATTGCGACCATGTAATTAGGCGGAAAATTCAGCCCGCCCCAACTCCTAAATACGTCACAAATCATCATACTTTAATTTTACGTTATCCAATTCATGTAATTTTACCGTATATTTTATCAGGTTAATGAGAAAAATAAGTTATTATTATTATGTATTTATATGTGCGAAAATATGTAATTTTTTTTCCCGGATAAGTGTAATAGTAGTTCAAAGATTATATAATATTTGAGATACGAGAATAGGTACCATATAAAGTTAATATGACCACGGAGATCGGAATGTTTCCGAATTTGCTTACCTCATTTTACCTAGGTTTTCCTTGTAATAAAGTTACAATTTTAATTAAGTATTTAGAAGGTATACAACCCAAAATGTAGAGTATAACTATCACATGAAATGCAACAATATTTTGACTTTTTTGTTTCATTCTATTTTATCTTAAGACCCTAAGGAAACTGATATTTTCCAATTTACCACATTTGATTTAATTGAGGAAGGCATCCTTCACTTTAGCTAGACAATAAAAAATTGCAAGAAAAAAAAACGAGCTGATAATAATTTAAATGATAAGCATTTTCTTAAGGATATTCTCTAAAGAGAGAGAACTTTTGAGTCCCATAAGTGGAAGCACATTTCTATTTCTATCCTATACTGCATTACAGTGAATATTCGCTTATTGTACCATCTAATCACTAAACTATAACGAATATTTTCTACATGTTGAAATGTATACAAAACTCACTGTACATAAAACACTTTCCTTTTTGGGTAATTGGACATAATACAATTCTTTTATCATATTAATGTAGGATAGTTACATCCATCGTACTTTATATTTGTAAGCACAAAAACATTCTCGGACGGACGGAGCGCGCATTCAGCGAAGTATCTGCACCATTCTCGGGTTTGGTCAAACCCGAAACCTTGGCCGTTATCTTGGTGTGAAACTCACACACGGGCGACCTACTGCAGCGGATTTCGCAGAGATATTGCATCAGATGATGGGGAAATTTAATGCGTGGAAACGAAAGTTGTTTTCGCTTGCGGGGCGAGTGACGTTAATCCAAGCGTTCTCGTCCGCAATGCCGATCTACTTGATGCAATCGTCATGGGTGCCTCAACATATTTGTGATAAAATCGATAGGATCAATCGAAACTTCTTATGGTCAACCGATATCTCTCAACGGCGACTACACCTCGTAGGGTGGCAACGGGTCACGAAACCGAATGAACATGGAGGTTTGAGTATTCGGGTTGCGCGCACTTGCAATGAGGCCTTATTATCAAAATTGGCTTGGAAAATCTTGACAAAAGAGAGGACAGTTTGGAAGTGAATTGGTGGAAGCCAAGTATCTTAGAGGTTCGTCGCTTCTAAATTTTACGGAAAAGCTCTCGGACAGTCCAACTTGGAAAGGGATTGTAATATGCGCTGGATTAATGAAACCTTTCATTCGGTGGAGAATCGGAAATGGCCGCTCGATCTCGTTTTCGTACGATAATTGGCGAGGGAAGGGTCGATTGAAAGATGAAGGCTTCGACATATATAGAGGAGACCTCGATCTCCGTTTGAGAGATTTGGTGACGGATGATGGAGCGTGGGATTTGGACGTCTTACGCACTGTTATACCGCCTGACATCAAGGCGAAAATATTACAACACGAGATAAGCTTCACGGATGATTGCCTAGTATGGAATGAGACCTCCAATGGAATATTTACTTGCCAATCGGCATATAATGCGCTCCGCAAAACGTATGCCATAGAGTACGAGGGATTACAAGGAGGACAGCTGGGTATGGAAGCCGGATATAGGGAATAAATTTAAACACTTTTTCTGGCTGCTCGTGCAAGGACGACTACCCACCAACGTGCTTCGCTGAACTCGCAACCTTACGGACTCATCAGTGTGCACACTATGCGCCTATAGGGAGGAAACGAAGATACATATATTCAGGTACTGCGAGGCCGTAAGGAAAATTTGGGAGAAACTTTTGTCGAAAGAGGATTTACGGGTGATGGAAGAAGCAACATATATTGATTGGGCGCGCGCGAATCTAATGCAGTTCGAGTTTACACATGCGCTAGGGCCGAACGTGGAGTGGAAATATACATTTGTAGCTAGCCTTTGGATTATGTGGAAGCATCGAAACGCTCAAGACTTCATGAGCGCGACCAACAACATTAACGGGAGATTGGCACAAATCAAGATGTTAAGCCACGACTTCAAGAATGGGGTACGTCGAGTTGGGAAGAGGAGTAAGGAAATCGGCTGGTCGAAGTCGGAAAGGGGATGGTGGAAATTGAACGTAGACGGGGGACTCGCGCGACATTGTAATATGAGCGTGGCTGCTGGACTTGTGCGCACGGACCAAGGGATTTGGTGTTGGGGGTTTGCTAAGTCCTTAGGTTCAACGACGGGTGAAGAAGCAGAACTTGAGGTCTTAAAGAGAGGACTAGAAATCGCATGGGAAAGGCACACTCCAAGAATTGAGGTGGAGACAGATTCACTCTCCGTCTACAAATTGGTTCAAGGGGAAGTAGAGGCGATTGGGGCGAATATGCGGCTTGTCCAAGATTGCATGGCGTTACTTCACAAGCCATGGACGTACAAGTTCTCGTAGATTCCGAGGACATCAAACAAAGTAGCGGACAAGCTCACACGACATGTAACCACGGCGCCAGGAGCGGACATTTTGTGGGATAACCCGCCCCCGTTTATTGCTAGTTTTTTAGCTAGAGATATTGTCTAAGGACATGTAAATCATTTTTGTTCTTCTATTACTACAAAAAAAAACATTTGTGCCTGCTGAAACAAGACAAAATGCTTGGACTTGGCAAGTGATTATTTATGTCTCCATCATAAAAAGATTAATCACGGAAGCCCAGAGCTATCTAGACCAGCCCAATGCATAGTGAAGAAGCCCATTCACTCGATATGTAGGGTATTTTATACCTGACACATTCGACAATTATATGTTGGGTATATATACCGACATACCCTGCAAATTAAAGATATCCCTAGAAATGCTCGCTTGATCTCGCTTTGAGGCTTATAAATACTCCAGACCCGATAATCAAGGTAAGACATTTATTACGATCTACTGTTCACTACTCTTACGCCGAGTATTTACTTTTGACATATCGGATAGAAATTCGACGTGTCCAAAATATGCAACGTATCATGATACTCGACATCTCTTTATTGATTGTCCTTTTGCTAAGATTTGTTGGAAAAGATCCAATCTTACTCTACAAACTCACAATGTACCGGATTTCAGTTGTTCTTTCAGATACTTAGAGTTGGGAACACGCTGGAGTTAGCTAACCTCCGTTATTGTGTTTGTGTATTTTGCGTTAACAAAATGCTAAGCTTTGGATAGGTAGTAGCCATTCTCCAAATCCAACAATGCACGAGAGCTTGTCAATTATATGTGATTGGGCGGCAGTGAAACATGACACCATCTCATTTTCTCAAGTTACTAGGCCTTCTATTATGATATTATTTGGCGCTTCTTATTTTGTTGGTAAACAATGACGTGGCTAGTATAGGTTTACATAATGACAGCGGTATAACAATGGTATTATGTAAGAGGGAAGCAAATGTCGTTGCTTATTCTCTAGCTAGAGCATCCCATTTTCATCCTAAGTTTTACTTTTTGGCAAGAGCCTCTAACTTGTATAAGAGCTTTGCTTTTGACTTAATGTTTGCTTATTAATTTATGATTTCTCTCTACTCAAAAGATAAATAAATTATGAGATAAGCGATTACTCGATCCTAATGACAGAACTTTATAAGTCTTTAAAATAAAAGACAAAAAAAGTAAGTACAAATAAACTTCATATAAACTTTGAGTTATAATTTCTAGTAATCTTTTGGTTCTTTTATATTCATGAAACTTGATTGACTTGAAGGTGGAATTGACCTTGATCTCTTCCACATGATTTTGACTTAAAATGTTTATTCAAGCGCTTTCGAGCTTGATCTTGAATCAACATTCCACTTGACTTGATTTTTGCGACGAAACGATTTGACATTCGTCTTGACATCCTAAACTTGTTGAATGTTAATCTTTTTTAGATGAATCTTGACCTTAAAAAGATTTCAACGAGGGCTTCACAACTTGACCTTGAAGCAAAAGGGATTTGAATTGGTACTCTTGACGAACTGTCTGATCTCTGTCTTGAGTTTTTCATATATGTTGAACTTTGATCTTCTTTAAGGAACTTTCGATCTTCAATAACAGTTCTTCGATGGTCTTGAGACTTGATCTTGAATCAAAAAAGGTCTTTAACTTGAAGATTATTGAAGAACGATATGAACTTCTTCTTGCATTCTTGAATTCTTAAATATCTTGAAGTTCGATCTTCCTCAGCATAATCATGATCGTAAAAAAATAGTTATTTGATGCACTTGAGGCTTAACACGGGATCAAACTAGCTTTATTTAATCTTCGTGAAGAACATCTTGAATCGCGGAAGAACACCTTGAAGAACGTACCGATGAACTTGATGAAGAGGAAAATTTAGAGGTCGTTCTTTTCAAAAACTCAATGCTTAATGATATTGTTTTGGTGAGATTTTTTTTAACGGAGGGGCGTCTCTTAACCAAATTATTTGTGATTGGTTGGTTTCTTCTCAAGATAAACATGAATTTATTTAGCTTCTTTTTCAAGAATTTTTTTGATTGGCTAGAATACATCACATTTTTCACATGTATTGTTAATGTGATTGGTCATAGCATATCATCTTTTCCACATGTATCAATATGATTTGTAACATCCCAAAATTTTCCTAGTACATATATATATATATCTAAGAATATAAGTATCATATAGATACTTCTTACAGGAAAAAATAATATTATTTGGTTAATTACCTTTTTGCCCTTCATCTTTTAAAAAGCATTATTTGGTCCCAAATATTTTAAAATCTTAATTTAATCATTTTAATTTAAATTTAGATAAAATAATAAAAAATAATAACTATTGAAATCAGATTTTTCTTTGCTAGGACCCTAAGAAGTAATAGTGGAGACATGAAGGACCATAATAGGCCCAAACATTAAAAGAATGGAGGAAAAAGTTTTTATAATAATTTCATAAAATTTACAATAAGATATATTTGAAAAAAAATTGTTACATCAAAGTTGGCTGAACATTCTTGAAAAAGTACAGTAAATTACTTGAATATAATAATCTAAATAGTATATAAATAGTTGATAGTTTAATTGCCTCAATCATGTAAGTTCGCCTATAAATACAAGCCATTTCTTTGTAAAAATTCCACACCAAAATTTCCTGTGAGTTTACATGTGATTTCTTCACCAAAATTCTCCTAATTTTCGTCCTCTACCCATATAATTTTTCTTCCAGAAGTTCATAAACTCGAAAATTGTGAGGAAAAGCTCAAATTCCAATTTTACCCAAAAATTCCAGTTTTACCCCTGAACTTGAAAAATATAGAAAAAATACCAAGGATTAATATTTTGTAAATTGCTCTTTACACATCTTCCTAAGTGTGTTTAGTACGAAAGCTGTCAAAAAAATTTGGAATTGCAATTGATTAGAAAGGTCGATTAAAGGTATTAAGCTTGCTGCAGTTTTCAGCCCTAAATAACATATCTCTTTTGATTCTTGAAATTAATCTATGCATAATGATCTAATTTTAAAATTGATCATATGTAGTAGTTAATAAAGTCACGAGGACATGTTAAAACCCATTCATTATAAGTTTTAGTTAAGTATAGGTAGTAATTATGATATATTTTTAATTACATGTTGTAGGAAATATATTCATACTTAATTTCTCCTTAATTCCAAATCAAGGTGTGAAATTGTGTTATGATCTAATATATAACCTGATTATATAACCTTGTTTCCAAGTTAATAATTAAGCTTCATCTTATATTAGTTCAACGAAATTATATCTTTGCCATTCCTTATATATGTAACAATATATATTGTTAATAGGTAGTAAGCTTATAAAATTCTATAAATTATTAGATATGAGTATCATGTTAAAAATCAAAGTTATTTGTGTTAAACTAATAGGTAACCGTAAAATAAAATAAGTTTGCCAAAATAGTTCATACATGGATTTTAACAATAAACTAATAATCTTACGGTGAAATAACGAGAACCGAGTTAAATGTGTTTTTTGTCCTATTTCTATTTCTTGACTTGCTTGTAATCAAAGATAAGAAGGACATACGAGAAAAAAATAACAAACTATAAAAGTTAATTATTTGGTTTAAACTTATTAACACATTTAAATTTATTTAGGAGATGGCGCAACATTTCCCGAACACGAAGTTACTGTCGCATGTGAGATTATAATACTTTTAAGCCCTGTTTGGCACCCGACCTGAGGAACTTGGACTGAGTACTTGTGATTCTTGGTTCTAAATGGAGAACAACTTATTCTTTCAACAAAATCGTTTTCTTTTATGATCTCATTTCGTAACCTAATCCTTTCACTTACTGTTGAAATATTTTTGGACCATGAATTCTTAATCATTTTTCATAATTACAATAATTTCTCCAATATGATAATCAACATGTTGGTTCTTGAACTGTGCAACAAGCAACGAAATATGTTCGGGACATGTAGCTCAAAAGCAACGGACACTGTTCGGGTTAATAGCTTATTGTTTATCTGTTATACCAATTGGGACGCCTTTGGAAAGTTGGACGATTTACTGCTAGGCAGTAAGGGTTGTTGATCTAAGTAAATTCGCTCGATACCCATTTATCTAGGCGCCTCTTGCAGTCAGGAGTTGGCTGTAACCGCGTGCTAGGTTGACATGTACTCGAGCATGTCTCTTGATCTATTTGCGAAGTTGCTCCTCGTTGGGAGATAAAAGGTAGTATATTGGATGAAATAAGGTTGACTCTGTTATATGAAATGCACAAGTTCACTATCTTATTGTTCGTTTGTTATTCTTTACCTCTCAGTTCTAATGTTTTCTTTTCATACCATATCAAATTTCATATATTTGTTACATCTATTATTATTACTAAAAATCTCACTAAGTCACCAAAGACTTACATCTCCTGTCATTTTCTCTGTCCATTCTTCAGAATAAGTAAAGTTAAGCAAGGCGGCTGGATTAAACTACTGTGGACGTGTGGGATTTTAAATAAATTAAAAGTGTGTGACAATAAAAATAAATCCCCAATAATTGTGTGTTTTATTACGTATTCGGTGGTTTGAGTTTCGTCTGAATTGTAATAATAAACTCTATAAATCTTGAAAGCTTCCGTTGTAATAAATAAGTTTGTATTTGGCTTTATTATGGTTCCATTTTAGTGAGCCTCTTTGAGGTAGCGTTACAGTTCGAATTGGAAATCTGCAAATACTATTCGGGGACCTAAAAGATACTTTAGAGTTTGTGATCTCACATGATTGGTCAAAACTATTTACTTTTTCCACATGGTGTTATTTGCTTGATCAATAAAAATATATAGAGAATTAATTAATTTGACTATTTTATCTTGAAATTCAAGTTAGTGAAATTCCAAAGACGAAATATTATTTAAATCATATTTTATCTTATGTGTCTACATTTCTACAACGATCTCCAAATCTAAGAAATTAGAAAGTTCTTATGATGATAAGTCATTCATGTAGAATGAATCTAACAATTTAAATCATTTTTTAACTTCTTATATGTCAATATCTCAAGTTTGTCGCAAAACTTTTAGCAACGCGTGATACCAATTAAAGTGGATATAAGGAACATACTAAAGTTACTTAAGGATAAGATAGTATTTTATGAGTTTCATAATTGCCGAGTACGAAACGTTGAAATAAGATTAAGGGCATGTTTGCGTGCCCCAAATAGCCAAGATAAAATTAATAATTTTGGTTAATCTTGCGTTTGGATGACACTCCGGTAAATGGCGGGCACCCGTGATAAGTAGGCTATTTGGCATTATTTGCAAGATAAGAAATCTCACCCCACCCCTTGGATTATTTATATCACATTTTATGGGCACGTTCAAATGACCTCTTTGCCCCCAAAATCCTCTCCCGCCTAAACTCCGTTGCAGTCAAGACAGGTAGAGCCGTTTTTCACCACAACAAAACTCCACACACTCTCTCTCCCCGCTTCACAAATCTCAGCCACGTCGAAAGCTAGGGTTTGCTACAGTGAATTTCTTTTTCTCTTTCTCTCTGCCAAAATATGGTCAAAATCAGTGGATCCTCTCTTTATAACGTTTTGCGTTTCTGTTTGCAGGTCATTGTGAGCTGCATTCAATCCATTCTCCTTGTACCTTGGGCGTTAAGGTTTGTTTATTGTCCTCTTTTGCTCTCCCTTTTCCGTAAATCGGGTTAAATGTAAGTTTGGCACAAAATGCTAGTGATAGTCTTTGAATTCTAGTTTCGACAGTCCCCATGTTTGCGTTTCATATGTCCGAATTACATGTTGTTATGTTGTGTTCATATTGGTTGTTGAGTTCTGCTAGTATTGGTGATTTTGCACGAAATTGATGTTTTTGTATAATGGTCAGTTGAAGTTATACTTATTGTGGTTGTTGATGTTGTCGGTTGCTATTTGTTTTGAGTTAATGTGTGATTTTGCCTCTGCTCATAACGGTTAGGTTGTAATTATTATTGTTGCCACATGTTTTGTGATGGATCCTATTCTGAGGTTGCAGATTCTTATGCTAATTCACCAACACATGTATAATGTTTTGCTCATTGCATTAGTAGTTGTTCTAATATTAGAGCTTGAGTGCGATTTGTTTGGTTGCCAGCCGCGTAGACATGGTATTACATACAGTATTATACACCGGATTCCGTTCCAAATTAGGGAATTGGATAAAATTATAAACACGGGTGATCCCACTTTGAAAAACAGTGTTAGGATGGATAGAGATTATTTTTTGAAGTTCTGCGTTTTGTTGCATGATTACGGTGGCCTCCGAGAGTGTAAGTATGTTGGAATTTCATGCCAAGTTACGATGTTCTTGCATGTCCTTGCTCATCACACCAAAAATCGTATAGTAGACATCCAGTTTGTACGGTCCAGGGAAACAGTTAGTCGCTTGTTTCACCATGTCTTATTAGCGAAGTTTAGATGCCATACTATTCTCTTAGAAAAACCAGAGCCAATAGGTTGGGATGACCTTGACCCTACTTGGAAGTTATTAGGCGTGTGTGATAGGCATGGGAGGTTTGTGTACACGTTACCGGGCTGGGAGGGTTCCGCTACCGATAGTCGCGTGCTTAAAGATGCTATAAATCGGTTAAATGGCCTTAAGATCCCATCTGGTACGATTTTCATATACAAATACATCCCCATAAATCCATCATCATTGTACTGGATTCCAAAGTTAGGTTATGTCATTTACTAATGTAGTGATACCAATTGTAGGTTGTTATTATTTGGCCGATGGGGTATACACAAATGGTGAAGGGTTCTTAGTTCCATACCGGGGGATGGGGGGGGGGGGGTTCGTTATCACCTTAGAGAGTGGGAATATGGTAGTAGAGCGCCTCAAAACTATCAAGAATAATTCAATATGAAGCATTCCCGAGCACGGAACGCTATTGAGTGTGCCTTTGGAGCGTTGCAGGGTTGTTGGGCGATTTTAAGGAAAAACTCTTATTTTCCTATAAAGACACACAATCAGATTATCATTGCTTGTGTCCTACTACACAATTTCATTCGGCGTGAAATGGTTAATGCTCATTTGGACGAAGTCTATCCCCAATCTCCAAGAGAAGAAGGCCCTCATCACGGTTACGTTGACGTGGTTGCCCCATCCCCTGAGTGAACTAATTTCAGAGACCAAATCACGATGGATATGTATACTGTGTGGAGAAATCGCCATTGAAGATCGTTTTTTTAAAATATGATGAAGCCATGTTTCTTTCTTTACCTTCTTTTGTTAATGAGATTTCGAAGGAGGAAACCTCCTGGATTGATTAATGTAATAGGTTAAGGTTTAATATGACTCCCATTTTTCTTGTTTAATGTCTTTGTTATATGTTTGCTGAGTGGCATCGGAATATTAAGTTTATTTCCAGAACTGACTTTATCTATTTCATTTTGGTAATGAGGTTAAAAGGTAGCTAACCTTGTGAATTCATTAACGTAAAAGCTATTTTTTAAAAAATGTGTGTGTTTAAAATCACTATTACATGTTGGCTGCGTGGAATAAGATTACTATACGTATGTTTATTTCGAGTGATTGTCAATGAAATTGTTCAACAATTGTTCTTTTTTAGGCTATAACATTTATAAAACCTGCAACAATTGTATTTGTTGTGTCGGAAATTATAATTTGTATGTTCTACGACATGTAAATGTCCACCTTAATTGTGCAAACACAGTGAGCTTCTATTTTGTGATTTACATCTAGTGATTGCTTTGCACTTTTTTGTTACAGATGTCTGCTCCGCATCCGGCAAATAAGTTTCAATCTAAGCCATACAAGAAGCCTGGAACTTCACACCGTGTATGGAGCAAGCTAGAGGAACTGGCTTTCATTGTTTTTTTGAAGGACCTGGTTGTCAATGGTTGGAGGTGTCATAGATAACAATCGTAGTAGTACATGTATAAGGGCGTCATGGTTACTCTTAAATTTGCGTGTGAATAAGAAAGATTTTATGGTGATGGTTAGATGATAAATTCCAAATGGGAGTAGGGCCAGTTGAGATGAAGTTGACATGTTAACCTCTTTACAATCTCGTGCTCATTCATATGAACCCGTGACTTGTTATAGCTATATCTAGGCTTTGAAAATAAAATAGAGGGTCAGTGTGTTGTTAAATCAGCATTGTAGTCTCTTAAAAAGGGTTTTTATGTGCTACTTGCAAGTACCCCCAAAACGAATTCACATGAATCCAACATGTGACTGTGTCCCTACTAGACATTGGTGTTTTGTTATTTGTTAGAGGTTGCATGAGGACATAGTCAACAAAGGACCACACATGACAGTAAGTGAACCATGCAAGTACACAATTATTGTCCATACAAATTTAATATTAATAAGATGATAGTCCAGGCACCGAAAAAATGTATTATAAATACGTTTCATGCTGGAGGAATGTATTATCCATACTTGAAAAGCTTCAGCCTTCATGAAAAATTGATTCTGAAATTAAATCTGTATAGCATTGTCGGCATGAATGGAGAAGGGGGTGAGATTTTGTGGCGTGGCATACACGAATTTCACTTTGTCGAAGATCTTAAATTTGCTTATACATTTGTGCCTCTTAACAGTACAGTAGTTGTCGAACGTGTGTTAAACGTTATTGCGCGTATCTTTGTATATAGGTTTAACAACGATAGTTACAATTCTTCATACTTATGGACAAGACTTAGTGAACTGTAATATCACAATTCCCTGTTTGGTTTTGTCGTTGGATTTCCAGTTGTCAATCACAACGAGGCTAGTAATCTAATGCGTATGGCCATTGAAATTGAGATGCGTCTCCGACATGTAAGTTTATTATGCTTCATATCTTCCATAAATGTATTGGAAAATGTAAACTTTATGTCGTACATAATTTAACTGCAGATTAATCAGCATTGTGATTTTCAGGAGGGTGAACCCATGTGGGATGAGCTCCAGTTTTTGTTTAACCACCCATGCAAATTATATAATGACCCAAGGGTGTTGCATCCTACATCCCGTGTGGATATGCTTGACATCACGCAACTTCATCTTCAATCCAAACTTACCCGATTTGAATTTGAGAATGCCACGGAGTACTGTGAAATCTACAACATGGTTTACATGAGCGCTTAATTGGAGTATAAGATTCCAGTGATAAGTCTGTAATATCCCATATGAGTGACCACATTGTATAGCTGGTTGCTGTTATTATCATTTCGTAATATTTCCCGTTCTATGTACTTTGTTTGAATTGCAGTTATGTATGAGTCTTTCGATCTTATGTTACTATTGCTATTAATATATCTTCACTCACTTATTCATGTGCATGTTTCCTGTATATAACCTGTAAAATGATAATAATGTAAAAAAGATTAACTCATATGATGATGCAAAAGTTTTGTCAAAATTAACACACAAAGAAAGGTTACTTGTAATGCTCTTTATACCCATTTAATGCTTCTTATCTACCTGCCACACTTTCCTCCCACAACTAATAAAGGGTGGTGCCCATTACTTGAAAATAACAAATGCATATAAGTTCAAGCTTCAGTTACTCTATTACTTATTATAGTAGTAACACTTCACAACCAAAATCATACAAATGACCAGTAAAAACATTGTTCCTGATGAGAGTTGGGTTGAGACATCCACTTTCACAATGCCTCGTTATTGAGCAATGCGATCCGGGGTGAACCGTATTGCTAGATGCAGCTGTGGCAGTGCAGCTGTTATTCACACAAGTTGGTCTCCAGAGAATCCGGGCCACCAATTTTTGAGGTGTTCCAATGACCGAGCAAGTGCCGTTGTATGATTCATTATCGCCATATCTCTTACAATGCCGTTTATATATACAATACTTCCTCTTTTACAGATAAACATTTTTTCTTGGTTAATTAATTATCATTGAAACTAGAGGGGTTTCGTTGCGAGTATCGCGCTTGGGAAGATGACAAATTAACAAGGCATTACAAGGACGTGTTTGAATGCAGCAGTGCTAAGAAATCACGAACTTACAACTTTGATCATGCATTCCAAACAAAATGTTATGGTGTACAAGTTGGCTTTAGTTGTAGCAGGTTTCTTCGTAGTGGGATTACTCGTTAGGGCTTGGTTAGCCTAGTTGGATCGAGTAATATAGGAAATCCAATGGAACACGTGTAGTTTGTTTACAATTCTATTGTGCACGCCTAATGCAGTGTTCTATCTTCTTTAATTTTCATGAATCAAAATGTGGTTTTACTGGATGTTCTTTAAAGGCAAGCGTTTTTGTTTTGTACTCAGCTTTGGTATAATGGTGCTTTGTATAATCTCAGCTGGTTTGTGCATGGCCGATGACAGTTTTATAAATAGTGGTGCAACATGTTTATGAACAAGTAATGTAACACATTATTGTATATTATAATAGTTGTAGTCTTTTTGTTATTCAGCTGAAATTTGCCAAAAAAAGTTGGTTTCAATAGTAATTGGTAGGTGTTGCAGTTGTTGGTGCATTAAACAAGAATATGAAGAATAATTCAACAATAGCATAAAAGCCACAAAATCTTTACTCAATCTTACAACAATATCCAAAGTAAGCTTTTTAATAAATCAAAGATTTAACTTAACCATGCTATTTACCTGCCAATACGACTGAGTGATGGGTCGAATCATTCATCAATGGAAAAAAAAATCTCTTCTGAGATCTGCTTAAACCATCAAAGGCCTTATCAACAACTTGTACTTATAAATGGAACAATTTACAATAATATAACACACCAAGCTCTTCATGCTAATAAGAATTACAACCAACTCCCCTTTGGGAAAACATATGTGTCACATTCTCACGATGCCTCCACACAGTGCAGCCCCAACCAATCCTCGACCCCAAGCTCTTCTGCCCTACAACCCGACCCGGACGTATGCTATCGACACAACCTTCATCGAAAGTCTTGTAGAGGATGCTCTTCTCCTACGTCGTAACCTGACTTGTAAGGACATAGGTGCTGTCCGACGTGCATGTAACAAAACCAATGCAACATTCAATAAGGAATACACGGTCCGACAATGCATCACGCGCTTTCAGAAACTAGTTATGCGTCACATCATATTTAACTTCATCATTTCTCCAAGTGATGTGTTCTACGACAGGGAAAACAATGTGATAGTGCCTTTTGAGGAATATGTTTGGGACTTCTGTTAGTTGGTAGGTGTTGAGTACTATGATTAATTAAACTAACATATTGTTTACGTCTTTATAACTAATATGGTTTGCGTTTGTACAGAAATATCCATTTAGCGAGGCTTATATGATTCGCTGAGAACCCGCATGGAACAACTTGTGCATCCTATTTGGTAATCGAGAGTACCATTCTCCTGACCATTTGTTGGAACCGCTTCAAAACAAGGAGAGCGAAGACGAAGAACCAGCTGTTGTACCTATAATTCCTAATGATGCTATCGGGCAGGTGTTTGAGAATGAGCCGCATAGTCCAACTAACTCGTTTTGGTACGATTTGAGGGAGCATGCTTTCATTGAGTGGGGACTCATTGAAGAAGGTGGAAATAATGAAGCAGGAGTGGAGGGGAACACTGAGATGGAGGGACTGTTGTGGAGTAGCCTCTATCCCTATCTAGGAATGCAGAAGAACTGCTGATGTTGGTTGCCGAGGACACCACTACTAATGCTAACAATGATGGCGGCAATAACACTACATCTGTAGCCTCAGGGGACTCTGTTACCAACCTGGACGACGGAGTTGGTAACAATACCTTTCCATATGAGGAGGTTTGCCCAACAACCTTTGGATGTTAAGCTTCAATCAACAATAACAAGCATTACGGGTGGTGTTCGTGGAGAAGTCCTGTCCTAGAAACCTTCATATTATATTAGTGTAGCCGATTGTTCTTTTGTTGTACTAGTCGGGTAAGACAAAGGTCGCTTTGTCTGATTTTTTTTATTTACTTTGCCTTGCCTATGTTTAATTATGCTTATATGAAAGGGTATACCTCAGTAGTAGTTTGTTGGCTTGTTGTCTTTGTCATGGTTCCTCTAGAGAACCATAGTAACTTGAATGTCGTACATTTCCTTTTCCACCGTTTTCGAAATGTAAGACTCATTCGGCAACTAAAAACACCATCAGGTGTCCTTATGTATTTGGAGTGCAAAACCTTCTATTTTCTGTTATGTAAATGAAAACAGGAACCCTGTGCATATGTAAATGACTTAAGCAAAATTTAATTCAATATTACCAAAAAAACCAAAACAAGATGAGTCAAATCGTAATCGAAATCTTGTTATTTGTAGAAAAGGTGAAGGAGAGGAGTAGGAGTCATTTTTTTAAAAAATCAACAACAGGCTGCTTTAGTTTACTGATATCTATACACCAGCAATCTTGACACCTTATTTTTTAATTTGGTTGTAGAATCCAAATGTTCACTTAGTACCCAATTCACAACGTAAAACCAACTCGTTGTAACTTCATTGAGTAGGAATTATCACGTAATATACACATGTAATGACATAAAACCTGAATGTATATAACACAAGATACATATATGTGAAGAAATAATGTTATATCAATGTTTGCATTTTGCATGTCAAAATACAAACATTGATATAACCTTCTGTCAAAAGGAAATCCAATAGCATATTATTTTGGAACTTCCGATTGAAGCTCCACTGAATTTAGTATGTCAAATAACATCGCTCATGCTTGACTCAAATTCTATACAAGCATGTGAACACACCAGACTGAGGGTGAGCCATAACATCATTAATTTCCTGTTGATATGAATAGAGCAGACACCAGTCACACCTAATGCTCAAATATTTTATGTTGTGCAAACCAAAAGGATGCAGTTCATTCTTTGATTTGCAAGTTAAACCAGTAGCTGAGTAACTAAAACCAGTAGCTGACTTCATATCTTTTGGTAAAAACATGTAATATACATATCCACTCAGATAACAGTCATGAATATGTAGGTATATACAAAAAATAATGAATGTGTGTGTATATAATGTTCTGAGTTTAAGCGTGTATGAAGAAGAACAGTCATGTGCCATAATCATATATAACCTTCTGCTATTAGGCTTCTCAAAATGCCAGTATCAAGATTTTCCAAAAATAAATTGAATAAAGGTTGGGATAATGAGGTTATAGATCATTTAAGACTACGTTTCACTCATTATTTGGCAGACCTTTTGAAATTCTAATTTTTTCCTTGCAAGGAGAGAATCAGTATTTAAATTTCAAATAAATGTCCTTGTTGCTAAATACATTACTCATACACGCATATAATAGGAAAATACTAATACATGCAGCTGACTACAGTACACCAATACACTACTCAACAACCATTTAAGATAAATTTAATAATAAGCCACCAACAGCCTGCACAAAAATTGGATTAACCAGCCTCTTTGACATAACAGTACATCATTACAGGCTTGAAAATTGTGATTTGCTTTATTCGTTACACATGGTTTAACAAGATATTATGGCAGAGAATATACATAAAATCTTTTGAAATGTAACGTTTTACATCTAATGATGATGTTGACCACTTGATTAGCCACTATCCTCTTTTGCTACCATAAAACCAGTTACAACTTACAACTCTTCAAATACTAAACCCTTTGTAGTTAGATTGGCATCTCGTTACTCTTAAACCAAACCATAATCAAGCTCCAATTCAAAAAATCTCAATGGCAAGCCTCCATAATGCTCCTTTGATCCCAAGATCCCAAGCCTTTTTCTTCTATACTCGTGAATGGACTTTTGCCATTGACACGATGTTCATAGACTGCTTAGTTATCGAGTGCAACAGGCTGGGTCGAGTGCTAACCACGATAGACACAGTCTCAGTGCGTACTTCACGAAACCAAGTTAATGCGGTGTTTAACAAGTCTTTCACCAATCGTGAGTGCATATCAGTTCAAGAAGCTTCAACACCGCCATGCAGTCTTCCACTTCATTACCTACCTAAGTGTTGTTTACTACGATGAGTTCAACAATGTTCTCCACGCGTTTGGAGACTTCGTATGGGACTACGTTCAGTTGGTAAAGACTATAACCCTTTTTGCGTATATCGAGCTAATTATGCATAACCTTGAAAACTTTTAGTGTTGTACGGCGTAATTATCACTTTTGTTAGTTTACATAACGTTAATTTGGTTTCATGCAAAAATATAAGTTAGGCGGGGCATATATGCTCGAAGGCGAACCAAGATGGACTTTGTTGTCCGAGATATTTGGCACCCCAGCTGCTGTTTCCCCTTGTCGTCCAGTATGGACGACCGGTCTAATAGGGACCGATTTGGAGGGCAGCATCACAATACCAATTGTGGTTCAGGATAGTAGTGAGCATTCACCACAAATTCTTGTGCAACCCTCACTTTCAGGACTTGTTGATAAAGAACAGTTTTCAAGCCAAATGTTTATACCAGACTCTGGTATTGGGACTTTGTCCTTATGGTCAGAGGTCATAGGAAAGGGCTACAAGGAGTGGGCAGAGCGTGAAATCCACACCAATGTTCCTAATGCAGTCCAACATGGCTAGTCGGAACCTAGAAAATCACCAATGGTGCCACGAAAGTCGGAACCTGGAAAATCACCAATCACCAATCACCAACAACCACACAAGCTTTCAAGGTTCTTCAGCCTCTGTCACATGACCAATGCAGGGGGCCCCAAAAATGCCTAGCTTCATGCGAAAACTCGTCAACAATAAAAGATCACATTACTAAGTTGAATTTCACATCACATTTTCCATGCGTTCAACTAGTTTTGGCATTTATCTGCAGTGTATTTGGTTTATGTTTGTTCTCTATGTTTATGTTTGTATTATTACGTAATAGTAGGCGACTTATAACATTCGTTATCACTTCACCAATCTGTGTAACTGGTATTTTTAATGATTTTGGTGTTCGGCAACGATGTTCGCTATATCACTGGAGCACCGCGTTTCCCTTGTTTTTTAGGTGACTTCAGTGTTAGACTAGGTAGAATGTCAGAACTGTAGCATATGTTGGACTACCATACATATTATGTATTTCTAGTAATGTTAGTTGTGTCTGGTATAACTCTGACCATTAACACGGAGTTTGTATTTTGTGATCCTCATTTCCATGAGGTTCTTATGGTATAATATATGGTAATTTTAAATAGTGTGTATATGCTTATTTTGACACGTCACACAATAATCTTGTTATGGAGAAGTCAAAGCCTTTTAGCTGTTGTTGTCATTTGAAACCAGGGAGTACTACAACCAAGAACACATATTTACTAATTTATTTGCAGAACATTCATCATAAGAGTTGTACTTTTCATATATATATATATATATATATATATACTAAATTCACGTATATATGCACACCATTGATACATGGACCATTTATATGCAGATCATTCATCATATATATGTGCAGGTATTAGTTTGCTAAAAAATGAAGGCTTTTTTTTTTGATTAGAATTAATAGAAATGGTACTTAACCTAATAAATAGGAAATACATTAACATGGAGGAAAGTGTTCCACATCATCATTAATTCCATGCAAACTTCATAATGCATCAACAAGTTCCATTATTTATATCGTCTCCTTTTCCATTCACCCGCTACGGGTTTGAGGTCTTCAATCGGTAGCACGGGCAGATGCGACTTCATTGAATTCTTCTGTTACCAAACATGTCTTGGGTTGAATCTGTGAAACATAGCGCAACTCATCAAAGACTGTTATCTTTGCTGCCTTCCTCGGTTGTGCATGGACAACATTACTTGTCAACCTATGAACCATCGTAGGCCGGATAATGGCATCGATACCCTGATCGTAAGTATCAGTTATCTGGACATCAACTTCAAAATCATTCCATAAAAACTATAGGCCACCAACCATTCCATGGCCTTGTGAAACCCGATAACTGTTATATCCCAGAAACGAAACAATTTCCCAAGCCTCGGCATCAGTTACTGCCGTTTCCATTACAATAACAACAGTAGATTTATGAATACGTACCAACTTTCTAAAGTTTCATAGAAACTCTTCATCTCCTGCCCCTTGGCAATTCCAAGAGACCACCTCCATTCCATGATATGGGCATTTTCCGCGTACTGGGCCTGGCCCAAACCAGGCCCATATTTGACCATATCGAGGATCATTTTCGACATCATATCGGTGATAATCACCGATATGGTACCGTGGTCCCCGGATCCCGAGGTCTATAAATAACGCGATGCCCGGATCCCAAAGTAAGCAATTATTATCTCTCGACTACCACGCATCACATCGAAAGAGATCACCGATCTAACTCTCGATATTGTGTTCGATATCGAGATAATCAACATGCTCCACTAACACGTCATACCTTTGCACTACCGACATCACATCGAAGATGGTCACCGATATACCTCAGACATGATTATCGATATATCTCTGCCATCCAAGCATCGAGACGTTAGTTCGAGGTGTTCCGGACCAAGCCTAATCGAGACACCTAGATTAGGCCTAGTTTGTTAGGATAGATTCGTTGTATTTCCCTTGTACTCCATTGTAACCGACACGTACTTATATAAACGATCTATTGTCAAACTAGTGGCGCCGTCTGTGGGAACACCAGTTCATGGACGAGGACGTCAAGATGCAAGGAAGGAGGACCCGATCCGAATTTAACAGGGTTGTGACTAGAAATACGAGGATTGAGGACACACCACTCCCTCAACAGCCGACTGACCAAGAATAGACAATTACCCAAGCCGAGATGGAGCTTCCTCCAACACAGAATGAACCGCGATGTAAGCGCGGGCCCGAGAGGCCATCGCGAGCCACGAATACGTGTCCAACCGCTGCCACACCGAATACGGCGGAACCTGCCACTGAGGGCCCGACCACTGAAAACCCGACGGTGGATGTCCCAATGACTGAGGTGCCAAATGCAGATCTTCCTGGCTCAGAGGAGACGATGGCTGCAGGACATAGCACCGTTCCCCCTGCCGCCATAACCCCGGAGATACTAGCGCAAATCAACGCTTCTGTAAAAGCAGCGCTTAACACTACACTGGGGCCTTTGCTCCCCCGACTGGCGGAACAAAGAACAAGGGACATTCGGGCAAGGCCCCATGAACCCAGAGCGGGTGTGAGAAGGGCAAGGCAAGAATGTGATGAACATTAGGATGCGGGAGACTCATTCAGAGAGATATCGCCCGCTGCTTACGACAGGGCGGAGTTGACGAGGAAGATGACTCAGAGCCATTGGAAGGGTTGCAGCAGGACCCCGTTTTCGGATGAGATTGAGGCCGGGGTATTGCAAAGAGGGGACAAGATCACGATGATCAAGCCATACGATGGAATAAGTGATCCTACGGATCATCTCCATCAGCTCGATAGCATTTTGAATCTGCACAACTACTCAAAAAACATAAAGGCAAAGATCATGTCCACCACTTTAACGGGCGCTGCACTGGATTGGTTCACTAGGCTGGAGGCCTGATCCATAACGGACTATGAGCAACTAAGGGAAAAGTTAGAGAACCAGTTCTCTAGCCAAAAGAGAATGGAGACCAACATGTTTCACCTCGGCGCGGTGCAGCAGAGGGAAAGGGAGAACCTCCGGGAATATATGAAGAGGTTCAATGACGAATTGTTGAAAGTGGATGAGCCACATGGGGGGCAGGTTATGATGATGATGTTTAAGGGTACGACCCACCGCAGGTTCGCCGGTGAGCTAATCAAATTGACTAAGCCCACCATAGCACAAATCAACATGCTCGCCAACCAAATGGTTTACGAGGACGAGATGATGGCCACACGTCAAGGTCCACTTCCCAACATGAATGCAGACATAGATCGCAACAGAGAGAGGTCCCCAAGGACGTACACACCGTTGAATATAGGCATTCTGGAAGTGATGGCCGTGGCAAAGAGGAACAGATGGTTGACAGAACCCATGCCATTGAATGAGACTCCCGGGATGAAGTCGTCGGGCAAATACCACCGACAGCCCGGACACAGGACAGAGGATTGTATGCACCTAAGGAATGAAATTGAAAGATTGATTAAAGAAGGAAAGTTGGTCGAGTTTGTCAGAAACGCCAATGAGGATGCCAGGGGGACAGACAATTCTTTATCTCCTAGAAGAGATTACTCACCCAGGAGAGGAAAGCAGAAGATGATCGAGGCACCCCCGGAGCGTGGTAGGACCATAGTGAATGCCCCGAGCAGAGGCGTCATAAACATGATCAATGGAGGAGCCTTGGGAGCCGACACTGCTCGCGGCCGATAAACTATAACAAGAAGACTCCAAGGTGGAACCTACATTGGGTACACGAATGCAATCATATCGGAAGCGTACTTGGAGCAGGAGATCTCATTCACCAGGAGAGACTTGGAGCAACTTAATCCATTGGCCCTGACCGCAGGTAAACTAGATTGCCCCTTGGTTATTACTATTAATGTGAATGGATATCAGGTGCATAGAGTTCTGGTGGATAGCGGAAGCTTCGCAAACCTGATATTATCAAAAGCCTACGATCAAATGATGATAGCCCCAGGCCGGCTAAAACCGATATCCACCCCATTGACCTGATTCGGCGGAGCAGAGGTAGTTCCACTCGGACAAGTTATATTGCCCACAGTATTCAGGAGAAACACACGCGCCCGGGTGGCGCTGATAAAATACACAATAGTCGACATCCCATTTCCCTACCACGCCATCATCGACTGACCGGCACTCAACCAGATCAGGGCAGTGGTCTCTACCCATTACCAGAAGATCAAATTCCCAACACCCCAGGGAGTCAGCGAAATTCTAGGTGACCAGATACAAGGATGGATGTGCTATGTGGACTCGCTGAAGCACCTTAAAATCAGAAGAAGACAAGAAATACAAGTCCCACACCAAGAATACATTATGCGCACGGAGTAATCACCATGAGAAATAAATAGAACAGTATTTTAGATTTCAGTAGTCTTTAAATTATGCTTGAACAATTGAAACATTGCCCCATCGTGGGTTAGTCTGTAAACCTAACACATGGGGAACTACGCCGGTCTGATTCCCCATTCAACGGGATAGGTAGGCGGGTTAGGATTGCCTAGCCTTCGACCTTTATCTTTTATTTTGCCCCTTCGTGGGGCGGCATGTAACTAACACAGGGGGAACTACGCCGGTCTGATTCCCCATTCAACGGGATACGTAGGCGGGTTAGGTTCACCTAGCGTTCGACCGTTATCCGTCACTACCTTTTTATTCTCCCTATAATATAATTGCTTTATGGAATCTCATATTTCATGCAGGGATATGTCCTAATCGGATATTACGGAAGTGCAGAGAATTTCACGAAGAGGTTGGGGAGTATTCCCATAGATATATGTTTAGCACGTCGCCCTCTTGCAGGTACATAAACCGGCAGATCACACATTACTACGTTCAAAAAGGACATAGGGAATATTAAACCCTCACTTTTCAAAAGAAGGGATTCAGGGTACAGGTAACCCAGAATATTCAATATTATCCACCTAAACAGGTGCAACAGGTACAAACAAGTACAACAGGCACGTTAGAACAAAATGGAAACACCGTTTCTTTCATGAAACTGAAATTCCCAGATTGAGGGAACATTCCGCAGATAACACATTCGCATCATTTCGTGAGTTCACATAAGTTTTTACATCGAAAAACCTTTCTTGTCTGTGATGTTTTACAGAGCCTAACGACCCATAGACTCCACGACGACGGAGTCACCAAGGGAAATAGCCAAAAGGGCAAAAGGCAGGCTCCTACCCATGAGCGGTAACGGGCCCCCCTGTGATAACGGGCGAGCTCCTACCCATGAAAGGTAACGGGTCACCTACAAAGAAAAGGCTCCTACTCACGAGTGGTACCAGGTCACCTATATCTAAAGACAAGCTCCTTCCAATGACCGGTGGCAGATTACCCATGTTTCTACCAACACCCAGGAAATTCATATCATCCATTATTGTCAAAAATTTCATCAATACGAGAACGAAATGAATGCAGATTCAGATATCGAAATACTGCATAGTCTATCATCACAACAATATAAAATCAACAAGTTATCAAACTACAAGGCCACGCAGAGTCGCAAATTATGAATATAACAGAGAAATAAATATTCAGTTACAGAACCACGAATTGGAAATAGTCCGGAAAAGGATAAATTTAGATTACAATAAAGGCAGCAAACAGCTATTCCCATGAGGTCCCTTTAGTCTTCTTCTCAACAACCTCAGAAAACACGTCAGGGTCGGCTGGACTCTCCTCCATCTCATCTAGCCCACCAACCGGCATGTCGTTATAATCATGCCTGGGGTTCAAACCACTCAGTTCGAGAGAGTCCTTGAAACCGTCTTTTCTCAAAACTTTCCCTACGCAAGCATTGAATGCTGCCTCCCGAACCTTCAAGATTAAGTCTCGGAAGCTCAAGCTGTCCATAAACTTCTCCGCTCCAACCCGGAGGAGATCAGGACGACATTCCTACAAATTGAACTCTATTAAATTCAGGAGGAAAGAATAGAAGCAGATGTCGTAAACAAGATACATACCAAGTCCAAGGGAGCTAATTTGGCAGTGGAGAGCTCCAATGAGAGACGTTCGTTAGCGGCCTTCACCGCCACCACCTCAGCCTTAAGTTTCTCCAGCTCCTTGTCGGCCGCAATCTCACGCGCCTTTCCTTGGTCAACCTCAGTCACCAATGTTTTGAAGTTGCCTTTCAACAAATCGTACTCCTCCCGGAGCTTACGACATGTCTTCAGGGCATCCTCTTTGTCAGCCTCCAACTTCTCTAGCACCATGGTATTGAACTCCCCCATCCTCAGGATATCAGCCTCGAGCTCGACAGCGACAGCGTCAGGGTCATCCATGGACTCACGAATTGTCTTCATACACGAAACCGCCAGCTTTGCCGTCTGCACAATACAAACAGTAACGTTATGTTAAACAGTCAAATAAAATCAATCGAAATCATCCCAAAATACGTACACTCTGAAACAGGTGAGTGTTGCGGCGTATATTCTCGGCCCGCTCGAATTCTGTAAGCACCCGAACATTCGCTGGAGGAGGGAAAGCCCGCATCATTCCCCACACAACATCTGCTTCAGAGAATTCTACTCGCTTGGAGGGTTTGACTATATCCGCCTTCTTGGGGCCCGAACTCGAAGACGAGTGGATACTATTGACAGTCCCGTCACGAGACCTATTATTACCCGATACCCTAGCCGGGTCAACGACAGGCTTCGTAATCGGAATTCCAGGAAAGATAGGGGCAAAGTCCCCCACTATTGAGGGTTCCTGCAGTGGCCCCTTACCCTTGTCGGTCGCACCTGAAGCAGGCGCCTTTCCCTTGCCACTAATAGGGCTCGAATAGCCCGACCCCACGGTAAAGGGCACATCCACTGAATCACCCAAGTTGACATGGGCATTTGATCCCAAACCACCAACGTTCTCGGTCAAAGGAATGTTGGCCATCGACCCAGAACGTGGAGCTACGTACTCACCAGAAGGAGACCTGACATCTGATCTCTCAGTCGACGCAGTCCCTTCAGGCGGAGGAACCACACCCCCCTGTTTTGAGGTCAACACCTCCAAGAGATTGGCCGCACCGTGCAGGCCTCCCACCACATCAAGGATGTCCTGGCTAAAAGACCCAACGGTAGCAGAAATACCTTCAAAGCATTCCTTATTAATACTTTCAGGAACCACAATGCTAGGGGGAGGCTGTTCAGCTCCCGATGCCTCTGGCAGAACCTCAAGGGCTGCATTATTCAGGTCAAAGTTAGATGCAGACCCTGCTTCAGGCACCATCGCGACCGCTGTCGTCGCAGCCAATGCAACCTTCTGAGCATCACGGTCGGCTTGAAGTTTACGCATCAATTGCCTGAAACCCATTCTTACGGGATATCTCAAAAAGCTAAATATACCTGCAGAATGATCGGAATATCAGCATGAGAAAATAATAATAAATAATAAATCAAGTACAACAGCGAGATCAAAAATACACATCGAGGAATATATCGAATATGATTACCGATATACATACCGATGTAGTTACACTAAACGACAAGGAGGACACAGAAAAATATGATCCTCAATGTCTCTTACAAGCCCTACTTATAGGCGACAACTTGAACTATATCGAAAGATACTTTCGACATCATATGGAATATGAGTTTCGACGTCATCTCGGCGATGAAACCCGATATGCTATCCTACTATGCAAAAAAGTATCGAAAATATAACAATTGCACCAGCGGGCCCATTGCAATTTTCAAAGCGCAATTCTTATATTTATAAGAAGTCAAATCCCAAGAAACATAGAATTCAAACGAGGACCTCAAACTATGTGTCGACTGCATTAGGGGGTCCATCGAAGTTCATCACAAAGTGCATTCCCCCAAATTTGATCTCCATCATTTGAACTGGCGGGACGAAGGGTACAGGTAACCCAGAAATTCAAAATTAAATTTGCGAATTCTTATCTCTAAGATAAAAATCCCCAAATTGGGGGACTGCATGATATGGGCATTTCCCGCGTACTGGGCCTGGCCCAAACCAGGCCCACATTTGACCATACCGAGGATCATTTTCGACATCATATCGGTGATAATCACCGATATGGTACTGTGGTCCCCGGATCCCGAGGTCTATAAATAAAGCGATGCCCGGATCCCAAAGTAAGCAATTATTATCCCTCGACTACCACACATCACATCGAAAGAGATCACCGATCTAACTCTCGATATTGTGTTCAATATCGAGATAATCAACGTGCTCCACTAGCACGTCATACCTTCGCACTACCGACATCACATCGAAGATGGTCACCGATATACCTCAGACGTGATTACCGATATACCCCTGTCGTCCAAGCATCGAGGCGTTAGTTCGAGGTGTTCCAGACCAAGCCTAATCGAGACACCTAGATTAGGCCTAGTTTGTTAGGATAGATTCGTTGTATTTCCCTTGTACTCCATTGTAACCGACCCGTACTTATATAAACGATCTATTGTCAAACTATTCCAGTTGTGCACAATTGGGTTGGATGAACTGGATTCTCAGTTGGAATCCCCATACATAGCCCCAAAATCTGTCTCATACTCTCTGGGCATTAGGCTTCTCTGCCTGTTCAACTCTAACTCAGTTAGATCCATTCTCTGCCACCAAAATTGAAATGTTTTGTAAACTTGTAGTTTAATCTCCAAGTGAGTTGGAGGAATAATTGTTACAAGAACAACCCTATCCACGACTAGATTGTTGGTGCCTCAAACTGATCGAAGAAAGTGTAAGAATCCCATGGGTGGATCCAATCTTTCACGTCCAACATGGCCGCTATCTTGTAATGAGAATGTCTTCTTTGAACTTGTGTTGATCAATATTCGAGGTGATTTGAGAGAATGATTTGAGGGAGCAGACTAACAAAATGGTTTAATTTCTGGGAATACAGATTGCTTTGTCTTTATTCAGTGGACTGACTATTGAGCTTCCCTGTAAAACTGTTAACCAATCCAAGTTTGCTATTAACTACACCTGTCCTGAAGTTAGCATTGAATGAGGCTGGTAAGATTGTGTTAGTGGGGGTTATTTGTTGAAGATTACAACTTTTGCATTTCTTATTTAGTAGGCCCCATCTTCGAATTTTTGAAATTTTGGTGTTATTACAGAGCAATGATAAACTAATTTCTGTTGTCGTAGTCTAAGTTTGATTGGGAGCCCTTCCATCAGATTGAAAAACTTATCATTTTTTACCCCTTCTTGTGACATGTGTTATGTTCTAATGGTGGTTAGTTGCGGTTAAGAGCGGTTTTTTTTATTTGCATTTTTAACCTGTTCTTAGCTTGTTCAGTGTTTGAAACTCATGCCGTATGGTCAAATAAAACAAGAACAGAAACATAGCTAAGAACATAACACATGAAGAAGAAAATTAAACTTCACCACATCATTCTACGTTACAGTAGCAAACAAGCTAAAAACATTGACATAAGTAGTCCATTCTAAAACCATCCATTTCTAATCCCAACATTCAAAATAAGTTGTACATCGAGCAAACAACACCTAAAATTCTTATATTACCAATGCTAACTGTTGGCTACTAAACAGACTCCTTAACAAAATGAGAGCTTCCATGAAGGCACGAAGCTCCCGTCTCTGTTTGCCACCCTTCTACTTATGCAGTTACCAACGGAAAAACTTATGCATGTCGCGGTAGCCAAGGAAACCGTATTCACTCAAGTCTTTGAGCCTATTAAATATATGTTCAATTCAAAATGTAGGTTATATACCAATTAACTTTGATGAAAATGCAAGAGTTATAGTAAGAAATTATGTACCTCGTCTGGAAGATCGTAATCATCCTCCTCCAGTATTATCCTACCATGATCCCAAACAATCTCTTGCTCATGCTCATTAACAAAGTTCCAGAGTTTCATGAAAGGGATACGTCTTGACCTGATGCAGCATCGAATTCTGTCTGTCGTGAGGGCTGACATCTCTTTGGCTGCTGTGTTTATAGCATTCAGTACACCATCCACCGTTGTAACATCGTTCTTCTTTGAGTAGTCGCTAAGCAGGTGAAATAGATGAGCACTCTCCATTTAACCCAGGTTCTGACCTCAATTTCATGGAACACATTGTCATTTCTAGCATAATAATATGTGTGTTCCTCAGGGAAGATAGCTGCGTCGGACTAAATGAAAAACACATGAGCATCAAAGAACCCCGCAAAGCCATTGTGTCTAAAATGGGTCTGTATTATCGTCTCCTGACAAAGAAATTCAATGGGTTAAAAAGTTGATGGCTGATAATGTTTTGTCAAAGGAGTCAAGCAAAGAGTATAGAATGTTATTTTATTTTACCCCTTGAATGTAAGGCTTGTACGCGATGGTTGTGGTTATATGCCCGATTTTAGAATTTAAGGGCAATTCATTATATAGCACAAAATTGTAGAACTGAAAAAATACAGCTCGCAGCTTTGCAATTTTCGCCCTCACTTAGCTTTCAGACAGGAACTGCGTTCTACCGAACAATGTTAGATGTTGCGATACGTTAGTCACTGCCATCAACATACCTGGTAGAGTGCGCACATTGTTGGTTGCACAAAATGCACACAAAAAAATTCAACAATGCTTTCTCAGAGGTTTCATCCCAAAGCTCGCGACCGAGTAGATAGTTAAGAGTGTTGCTTCTTGTATTCAGCTGTAAAAGAGAACAATGAGCATTATACAACTGCATAAATTTATAAAATAGCAAGGCAACAACCTCTAAAAGTTGAACGATGAACACACCTCAATATAGTTTCATAAGTAAAATACCAGCAAACAACTTACATCTCTACCACGACAAAAACAACAATTAACTTATAATGAAGGAAAGACATGCATTCAACATATATGCGGTACAACGACAATGATACATCCAACTTAGTTGGAAACCATAAGTACTCCAAACACGTTAAAGCATGATAAGGAGTAATCAAATTAACCGAAAGTTCCAAAAGGTAAGTGTAGGCTAATCAACCAGTTTAATGTGGTTACTAATATTAGATCAAATATATGAGGACAACAACAAACTATGATGAAGTCACTGACTAATTTGAACAACATAAAGATATTAAAAATTGCACTCCAACATATACACCATCAAATTAGTCCATTGCGTAATAAGATATAATAACCGTAATCTGGGGGCGCAAACGACACTCGTAATATAGTGCCTATTAGGTCGCAATCAATTGAAAAGAATAGACCCATATTTTTGTATGCTGTGAAGTCTAATTTGTTCCCAAATGTAACTATCAAAGATTATGAACAAGAAACTCGAAGTGCAACCTGAAAGTAACGGTATAATAATCATTTAGATACATTGCTTGTGTCACTAATCTACCTTGCGAGAAGGGGGTAGGTGAGGCAGTGGAACAACGCCTCTTCATCGCTTGAGATTTTAATGTACGCCGGTTCTTCACCCACGCGTTCATGGTCACTAGATATGACCATGTATGCCGGTTCTTCACCATCGTGAATGCAGCCGCCCAATAAGTTTTTCCCGGAACTCCCCTCACAATTGTTGCGACGTAGTTTGACAAGTATTTCAGACGAGTTAGAGATAATGTTTGGGGGAGAAGAGGATGATGTGGACAAAATTAGGGTTCTTGGATTCCCCCAAATTGAGTTTCTGATTATTTAAAAAAAAAAAAGACGAAATTGGTTTTTGTAAAGTAAGTTTGAATTTGTGGTAAATGTCTAATGTTACAATTGAAGGTAAATGTGTAATTAAACTTTCATGTAAGCCAAGTTATCTTGCAAATCAAACATGAAATAAGAAATGATATTAAAGTTATAGGGTATTTAGTGTTACAATCCAAATGTGATATTAAATAAAAAACCTAACAAGCAATACCTAGATTAATTGTTTCTATGATTCAAATTTGGGGCAAGCAAACGTGCCCTAAAAAGATTAATCATGATCACAAATCAATCCAAATCTTTACCGAAGGACAACGTTGTCCTAATGGGAATGGTCTAATATGCAGCGGGGTGTTGTGCCTCCCGCACTCACATCGGCATGGGCCCGTGCAGGCTTCATGCGTGTGGGGCCCACACTTCTGTGAGTGCGGGAGGCACAACACCCTGCTGCATGGCATATGCTCCCGTCCTAATGATGTGACAACATCGAAAATTTAATCGTTGAGACAAACGTTACTAATTAATTATATATATTTTGACATTCATGTAAGAATGAATTCAAAGTCATGATGAACACCCCAGCGTTCCTATATTGAACGACACCTTAAATTCTCCATATTTGAACAACTTTATTATATACAGCCAATTACACGCGTTGAAGTCTCATGCATACACTAATCTGAAAATTCTACATTCCGTTTAGTACAAACTTACAGCGTATCTCAATTATATATGACCTTGTATAAACTTAACTTAATTCAACTCAGTTAAATTAATCCACTTGGTTAATTGAACCTTAAATAGTTTTAATCCGTTACCAGTTAATTGTTATTAAAGAGTATTAACGGAACCTCATAAAAAAAAGAGCATTACGGAACCATAACCCAACCTAACCCTTGGGCGGCGCATATATACATATGCATATGCTGAATATAATCCCAAATTAAATAGCAATTAGTATAGTTGACTTGAGATCGAGCGTGCTTTTGGGTGGAGTGAGATTTAATTAAACATAACATCTAGTTGTCGTTAGATAAAACCTAATCTATAACTAGTTAATAAATATAATATCTATTATCTAGTTAATGGGTTGGTTCTTACTTAAGATTAAGTCTTAAACCGGTTGCAAATTGGTATTGTGTAATTGAGAGATATTATTTCTCGATTGGATTCTCATTAATCAAACCAGTATATATATACAACAATACAAGAGTTCTATCAAGTATCAACTATGGAAATAATCTAGATAATCTAATCATATCTTTACAAGAGATAATACAATATCTTTCTATCTAATCTAACACACCCTCGCAGTCGAAGCGGGAGGTTCTCGAACGCTGAGATTGGATCAAAAATCTTCAAAAAGTACGCGAGGAAGCCATTTGGTGAAAATGTCCGCTATTTGATAGCGGGATGGAACATGAAGAACGTGGACTTACCGCGGGCGACTTTCTCACGAACAATGTGAATATCCATCTCAACGTGTTTGGTACGCTGGTGTTGGGCCGGATTCCACGAGAGGTAGATGGCGCTCACATTGTCACACAAGACAAGAGTGGCAGAGGGGATCGGATGATGAAGCTCCAATAGAAGATTACGTATCCAATAAGATTCGGATACAACGTTTGCAACACTGCGAAACTCGACCTCGACGCTAGAACGTGATAAAGTAGGTAGCGTTTAGAAGACCAAGAGATCAAGTTGTCAACGAGGAAGACACAATACCCCGAAGTGGAGCGACAGGTATCGAGACAGCCACCCGAATCGGCATTAGTGTAAGAAATAAGTCGAGAAACGGGGGAAGGATAAAGATGAAGGCCGAGGTGCAAAGTGCCTTGCACGTAACGAACAATACGCTTGAGAGCTTGCATATGTTCGAAGTGAGGATCATGCATGTGGAGACAAATTTGTTGAACCACATAGGATATGTCGGGGCGGGTGAAGGTGAGATACTGTAAAGCTTCAACAAGGCGACGAAAGTGAGTCAGATCCTTATAAGGGGCGCTGGCCGAGATTGCGCTCAGCTTTGGTTTAGTCTCGACTGGCGTGAGGCTTGGTTTGCACGTGGGCATGCCCACACGGTCCACAATCTCTTTGGCATACTTACGTTGAGAGAGAAAGAGGCCGTGTGAATCCCGTGTGACAGTGATGCCCAAAAAATAACTTAAATGGCCCAAGTCCTTCATAGCAAATTCGGAGGAGAGGCAACGCATGATAGAGAGACGTAAATTAGTCGAGGAAGGATTAAGCAATATGTCATCCACATATAGTAAGAGATAGGCCGTATCCTTTCCACGACTATAGATAAAGAGAGAATGATCCGATGTGCTATGGAAGAAACCAATAGAAGTAGCATAATTAGCGAACATTTGGTACCAAGCTCGAGGGGCTTGTTTGAGACCATAATCTCATAAAGTGAACACTTAAGGAGACACACATGGTCTGAATAAGAAGAGTTCCGGAATCCCATGGGCTGATGCATATTGACAATTTCATTAAAATTACCATGGAGGAAGGCATTATTGACATCCAACTGATGAATGGGCCAAGAATGGGAGAGAACAATGCTAAGGACCGTGTAAATAATAGTCGACTTAACCACATGACTGAATGTTTCCCCGCAATCAACTCCAACATGTTGAGACCTGCCACCACCAACAAGACACCTTATGCCTCTCAAAAGAACCATTAGAGTGAAACTTTTCACGAAAAATCCACATAGAACGAATGATATTAACATTAGGGGGGCGAGGGACTAACTCATATGTCTTATTTTTAATAAGAGAATTATATTCATCAATCATAGCGGATTTCCAATTAGGGTCGGATAATACGGTGGAAGGTTTAGTAGGAATATATGATTGAGAAGGAGAAGTATGGAGATTGAAGAGTTGTTTGAGACGAAAGATGCTATGTTTGCTACGAGTGGCCATTTGAGGAGAGAGATGAGGTAATGGCGGTGGAGGTGAGGTATGAGAGATGGGCCGTGAGGGCGGAGAAGGTTTAGCCGAGTTGAGGAGACCCAACATTGGGAACAAAATGTGTAGAGATAGGTGCCAAAGCTTCTAGTTGCAATGTTGTCCCAATGTTGGAACAACATCGGAACCCAACATTGGGAACAGAAGGTGCGGAGATAGGTGCTAAAGCTTCTGGTTTTAATGTTGCCCCAATGTTGGGGCAACATTGGGACCCAACATTCGGAACAAAATGTGGATGGGCAACGTTTGAGGGGCGTGAGGCCGAGTTTTGGAGTTGTTGTTGTAATATGGGAGAGATCGGTGTGTCAAGGAACTCGTAAGATGGGGAATGAGTTGGACTAGGTTGAGAAAAAAAAGTGTTTTCATCAAACACAACTTTACGGCTCATAATAATTTGTTTGGTGGCTAGGTTATAACACTTGTAACCATGATGATTAGTAGGGTAGCCCAATAAGATGCAATGAGTGGACCGGGCTTGGAGTTTATTGATTGTAGTAGAGGGAAAAAGAAGAAAACATAAGCACCCAAACACGCGTAGATGAGAGTATGAGGGGTCTTTTTGGCAAAGGAATTGAAGAGGCATTTGGGACCCGAGGTGTGAGTTGGGGAGGATGTTAAGGAGACAAGTGGCAGTTTTTAAGGCGTGGGCGGGATGAAGGCATGAGCCAAGAGGGTGCGCATCATGTTATTATTTGTTCATATTTTTCGTTCAACCTTGCCGTTTTGAGAAGAGGTGTGAGGACAAGAAAATCAAAATTGCATGCCTCGTGAGGAGAAGAGGGTGTCGAACGCGCATTTGTTATATTCAGTACCATTGTCACATTGGAGAATTTTGATGTCACGTTCAAATTGAGTTTTAATGTAATTGTTTAGTGACAAAGACTTGAGATTTTTGAGTAAGGGGAAAAGTCCATAAAAAATGGTGTAATTATCCAAGAACAAAATGTAGTAGAACCTGACGTACTTAAACATGTGACGTTTACATATCACTATGTAAAATATCAATGGGCATAGAAGTAACAACCGTCGAAGAAACAAACGACAGTTTAATACTTTTCCCAAGAGAACAAGATGAACAAAAACTAATTTTAGAAAACAATTAACTAGATTATTTGCACTCAAGAAATGTAAGGGATATCCCCGGGTGACCGAGACATGCGTGCCACGTGGAGGAGGAGAGAGTGACGAAGGACGATAGTGGAGACGAAGGAGTGAGGGGGTAGAGATTATCAAGACTATTTCATCTCATGATGGGATTGCCCGTCTTGAACTCCTTCATAGAAAAACCAAAGGGGTCAAGTTCAACAGAAACAATATTATCTGTAGTAAATTTACGAATAGAGATAAGGGTTTTAATGAGTTTGGGAGCATGGATGATGTTTTTGATAGAGAGGGGTGAGAAGGGAGGAGAAAGAACCGCAGAACCCGAACCATGAATGGGAATCATATGACCACTACCAACAGCAATGTTAGAATGAATGATCAAATTAAAGTAAGGCGAGAGAGTACCTTGATTGGACGTCATGTGCGACGTCGCCCCCGTGTCCGTGTACCAATTATCGTCTTGAGGAGTGAGGGAGAGAGAGTATGCATAGCGGCCTCAAGACCGGTCATGGCGTAGTTGGTGGTCGAAGGGCGACGTGATATGCTTGCGAGGGATGCGGCCCAAGAATGCCCGGCTGTCAAGACGGTGGCGCGGGACACGGAGACCAAGATGCGACCAATTAGGGAGCTGGAGGTGCAGCCCATTGCTGCGGTCCAGGGCAGGCCCACGGTGGATAGGTCCAAGGCAGTTGGGCCCATTTGGGTGACTGTTGATTATACGGACCGCTATTAAGGTAACCAAGGCCTCCGCGACCGTGGCCATGACCGCCTTGTCCGTTGCTATTCCTCCCGCGACCTCGACCACATCCACGACCCCTATAACCAGAATTGTGTTGGAAAGAAGGAGTGTGGGCGTCATCCGGACAGGTTGTTGAGCCGCGGTAAGAAGGGCCACATCTGCGGTGAGAGCGGCACGCTTGGAGAGGCTGGTTTCCTCTAGCGTCAGCATGGAACGCACCTTGGAGAAGAGCGGAAGAGGATCGCTTTGTTGGATGAGGGTTGTGACCCCGTTGTAGGCGTCACTCAGTCCAACCACTAGTTGGAGAACTAGACGATGATTCGTGACTGGTGCACCGACATTGGCGAGTTGGTCGGCCAACATCTTCAATTTCTGACAATAAGTTGTGACGTTCGAGAAGTTGTCAAGAACCATTTGAGAGAATTGATTCTCGAGATGAACGACACGACAATTCTTATTGTCTTGAAACAAATCAGCAACACGGATCCAAGCACTTAAGAGTGTGGAGTTTTTCTCCATGACCTGATGAAGGAGGTCAAGGGAGATGGTCCTGTAAATCCATTGAAGCACAATGGCGTCGAGACGATCCCATAGGTCGTCACGGGTGAGAGAATCGTCAGCGGAAGAAAGAGGCGTGATGTAATCGAGAAATTGATACGCGCGAGCATGTATTTTGAAAAGTTCTGACCAAGCTGTTTAGTGGCTAGTTTCCGAATCTAACGTAATGGGAATGAAGTTTTTAACGTTAGAGATGGCTAAAGCCGGATGAAATTTAGAGGGTTCCATGGTGGCGGTCGAGGAGGCGTCGGAGGAGGGGGAAGAGGCGGCGCCGTCAGATGTAAGGCTGCCGTCACTAGGGTTCGTCATGATTTAGGAGAGAAGAAAAGAGAAGAATATGGCTCTGTACCATGAGAGATATTATTACTCGATGAGATTCTCATTAATCGAACCCGTATATATATATAATACAAGAGTTCTATCAACTATGGAAATAATCTAAATAATCTAGTCAAGAGATATTACTTTCTATCTAATCTGAGTTATCTAACAGTAATTGGTCATACAGTTTTACGAACTGTGGAATAGAACCAATTATTTTTCTGAAGGGCATATATAGTTACACTAAGAAGAGGTAATACGATGAAAATACAAAAATAGCTCCTTTACTTCTGGTTGGTCATAAAAATACTCAATTATTTATATAACTTATTGCAAATTTAATCTACGAAATGAAGTCTTTTTTTTTCGTAATAATAGTCCTAATTATTTTCTATAACTCGTGAATATATATATATATATATATATATATATAAAGTTTATTTGTATTCATAAATATTCACAATACACGTCTGTTTTCTTCACATGTTAGCGATTTATTTATATAACTTCCTTCCTCTCTCGATTTTAGTTCTTTAATTTATCTTTTTGAACTTATCTTAGTCATGAAATTGGCAATTCTTCTCTATCTTTATTCTTGATCAAGAGGTAACTTTTTTTTTCTTTTCTTTTTAAAGTTTTAAAAACTGTAATTAGCCTGAAAAGTAATATATATATTATTTGCTTAATTACATGGATAATAGGATCAGTTTATCAAGATAAATTAATGCACGAATTATTAAATTTGCCCCTTATTTTTTTTTAAAAAGTTAATTTGTCATTTTTCTCCGTGCCTTATTTTCATGCCCCATATCTTTTAAAAAGTCTACAAAAAATGTACTCAGTCCTTATTCGGGCAAAAATTGTCTACATGGCGGTACAATCAACAAGGTGCTAACCCTAGTCAATAAGTCACTACAAGAGAAACGGCCATTTCCGACGGCACAAAACCCGTCGGAAAAGGCATATTTCCCGTCGGAAATGGTCTTTTCCGACGGTTTAATCCGTCGGAAATGGTCGACGGAAAAGCTTTTTTCGACGGCGCAGTGCCGTCGGAAAAAGTCTTTTCCGACGGGTTCGTGCCGTCGGAAAAGCTGTCGGACATTTCCGACGGCACGAGCCCGTCGGAAAAGACTTTTTTTTCGACGGTACTATGCTGTCGAAATTGTCCTCTTTTTCGACGGCATCGTATCGTCGAAAAACACTATTTCCAATGACATAGTACCTTCGGAAAAGAGTATTTTCGACAGTACTATGCCGTCAGAAATAGTGTTTTCCGACGGTACGATGCCATCGGAAAAGCGTGTTTTAAACCGTCAGAATACTTCTTTTAATTAAAAAATACATTTTTTGTACCGTATTTTTTAAACAAATACGTATTATTTCATACGTATTTTTATAAAAATACATATTAAATTTAAGAATACGTATTTAATTATTTTAAAAAATATTATTAAAATACCATTTCCGACGGAATAGTTCCGTCGGAAATAATATTTAAATATTATCAAAAAATTTATTTCCGATGGCTCATTGCCATCGGAAATAATATTCATAAATATTAAAAATAATTACTGAAAAAACAATTTTTTGTTAATTTTCATCTCAAATTTTGTCCGAATTTTCGGAAAAGGCTATAATTAAAACATATATATATATAAACATTTACAATATATATAAATTATAAAAAATGAATTATTTGGTACGAAAAACATAAATATAAACTAATTTGTAATATATATAGATTAATAAAAATAGTTTATTATGAAAGTATTAAGAATAATATATGATATGTGTAAGAAAACAAAATATATATGATAAGATAAAAAATATAAAGAAAATATAAGTAAGAAAAATAATTGAAGAAAGAATTGAGAGAAGAAATGTAGTTAGGGAGATATAATTTGAGTGTTTGTGTATGAATGAATGAGTTTTAGGTGTAAAATCTGGGGGTATTTATAGATTTTGGAGGGGGAATGGTGCCATGTCAGCGATCCGCGTCAAAAAGCCTCCGGAGACGCTCATTTCCGACGGCACCATGCCGTCAGAAAAGACCATTTTCGGAGGCTTTTTGCCTAAAAATATAGTCCGAGAGAAGTTTATAAATTCAAATCACAATCTTCTCCTTTCAAAAATTAAGGTTCGTATTCGCATTTTATTATGATTTTACGTAATATTTTTATACATGTACGCTATATATATGTTAATATAATTAACTTAAGTTATTTTTGTTTGCAAATTGAAGAATAGCAACGAGGCGGGTGTTAAAGATTCTTTCCAGCGTTGTGTTCGACGGATTAATTATTTTCTACAAGAGGTACATACGCGCTTTTAATTATATATATACTTACAATCTCTTTTAATTGTAGACTCAAAGTGTAATTTTGTCGTATTAATAACGGTAAAAACTATTAATTTTATAGATAATAATGTATTCAAATGAAGATAGAAATTGGATGTACGATCGTTTGGCCGAGAAGGGTCGAGTGAAAGAAAGATTTGCCGAAGGTGTATTCAATTTTTTGTAGTTTGCTTTAGCTCAAGAACGTTATCTAGACGATAGTCGAAATCTAAAATGTCCTTGTAGAAAATGCACCAATAGAAAATATTTGAAAGCTAACGAAGTAGCTGCTCACCTACATCGCTGGGGTTTTGTAGAGGGGTATCATGTATGGGTGTTTCACGGGGAAAATTACAACGAGTATAATAGCCTCCTAGGTGCGTCATCAAGTCACACAGTTAGAAATGATCCGATAGCTGTTCAACACGACAATTCTTTTGGAGCTTTATTAGATGATACTTTTCGTTGCCAATTTCAAAATGTGGAGTGCGACGAGGAGCCTAACACCGATGCAAAGCAATTTTTGGAATTGGTGAAATTGTCCGAGATTAAGTTGCGCGGCCCGGAAAACATGTCTGTTTTGGAGTGGGTGTCTAAGTTTTTTACTACCAAGCTAGAGTATAACTCTAGCAGAGCTGAGTGTGCAAAGTTTTAGAAATTATCACGCGAGTGTTTGGGGCCAGAAGATAGCCATTGTTTGCCCGCAGATCTGAATGCTGCCGAGAAGTTAATGAAGGGTTTGGGATTAGGATACGAAACAATCGATGTTTGTGATAACAGTTGTTTCTTGTTCTACGGGGAATTTGCATCTGCCGATTACATAGTGTGTCCTGAATGTGGGGAAAATAGGTAAGAAAATGTAGGAAGAAAAAAGCATGTGGCAAAGAAAAAATTATGGTACTTCCCATTGGCCCCACGGCTTAAACGACTCTTCATGACTCGAACAACTGCTGAGCACATGTCGTGGCACTTAAAGTGTAGGTCTTCGAACGATGTTATGATTCACCCGACATCAGGGGAAGCGTGGAAACATTTCGACAGGACACACCCTGAATTCGCTGCCGAGCCACGAAACGTTCGTCTAGGTCTTTGCACAGATGGTTTCACTCCGTTTGGAAACTTCAGATCCCAATACTCATGTTGGCCCGTGTTCGTGACTCCTTATAACCTTCCTCCAGATCTTTGCATGAGAGAGGAGTTTATTTTCTTGAGCTTGATCATATCGGGTCCGCGAAGCCCAGGACAAAACATTAACGTTATGCTTCGCCCCCTTATCGACGAGTTGAAGGGGTTGTGGCATGATGGTGTTCGTGCTTACGATAGATTCAGGAGTCAGAATTTCCAGTTGAGGGCTGCATTAATGTGGACTATTAGTGATTTTCCAGCGTACGGGATGTTGTCACAATGGAGCACACATGGGAAGTTATCGTGCCCCTATTGCATGGAAAACACAAAGTCGTTCCCGTTACCTTACGGTGGGAAACCTACGTAGTGGGGTTGTCATCGTTGTTTCTTGCCAAATGACCATGAATTTCGCCATGACGGTTCGATGTTCAATGGAAACATAGAATACGATGGCCCTCCACAACGGAGGACCGGTGCTCAAATGGCAGCAATTGTTGAACAACTGCCACCAAGGTCTACGAATCCAGACTTACCAAAAATAGTTGGATATGGGGAAGAGCACAATTGGTCGTACAAGAGCATCTTTTGGGAATTACCCTATTGGAGTACAAACCTGATCCGTCACAATCTGGACGTGATGCACTGCGAGAAGAATTTCTTTGACAACATCAAGAACACAGTGATGGACGACCCGTGTAAGACAAAAGACAACGTAAAAGCTAGGAGAGGTTTAGCGGAGTTGACAACTAGGGAAGAGCTTTTTGTCACTAATCGAGATGATGGTAGAACCGACAAACCAAAGGCCAAGTATTGTCTTGATAGGCCTCAGAGGAAACTAGTGTGTCAGTGGTTGGTTGGTTTGCGATTTCCAGATGGATATGCTTCAAATATTAAAAGTTATGTGCAACGACAACAGTTGAGGTTGATTGGGATGAAGAGTCACGATTGTCACGTATATATGCAAAGGTTAATACCTATTGCATTTCGTGATTTGCTGCCTGATCCGATATGGGGGGCCCTAGTAGAGATTAGTATCTTCTTTCGAGCATTGTGCGCCACAGAGATTAAAGCCTCGGACATGGAAAGATGGGAGGAATCTATTGTGATAATAATTTTCAAATTAGAGACGATATTCCCCCCCCCCCCCCCCCGGTTTTTTTGATTCTATGGAACACTTGGCGATACATCTTCCCTACGAAGCCAAAGTTGGTGGACCGGTTCAATATCGTTGGATGTACCCATTTGAAAGGTAAGCCGTTTTGTATTTCCAACATTATTTGTCATGTATTTATCCGATACTATTATTGAATTACTGGTTTGTTAATAGGCGAATGCTTGGGTTGAAGAAATCTGTGTTGAACAAAGCTCGCGTTGAAGGATGCATTGCAAATTCTTATATATTGTCCGAGACCACCCATTTGTGTTCGGGCTATTTTGAAAAAGGTGTTGAAACGAGATACAACAGGCTCAGTCGAAATGAGGCTGAATTATGTGGTGATTTTACAGGGCAGCTTTCTATTTTCCATCGAAGAGGGAAAGGTCTAAAACCAGATAAAAAAGAACGACGTCTTACTTCCGAGGAGCTGAGGCTTATTGAGCTTTACACGATGATGAATTGTCCAGAAGTCGACGGTTGGTTCACGTATGTATATAACAATTAATATTTTTACATCTCTCTTTTTGAATCTATTTAATACGTTGATGAGATTTATGTTTCACCTGTTTGATAGGTTGTTTGAGGACTTATTTTGCGGCGGTCTTACTCAACAACAAACTCAAAGAAAGCGGATAGCTGAGTTCGTGCGATGGTTTAAAGAAACTGTTTGCTTTGGAAAGTAGATCAACGTTTGTACGCCCTCGCCTTAGGGGCAAACACACTAATAAAAGGGTACGCAGGTTACAAAGTGAATGGTTTTAGATTTCGAACAGAAGCGTTCAATGAGGGTAAACAAACAAATTGTAGTGGGGTTTATGTCAAGGGCAGCGGTGATGGGGTCGAGGGCACAAATTTTTACGGGACGCTAAATGACATCATTGAGGTTTTCTGGTGCGGCGGGCATGATAGGGTACAATCAATTGTATTTTTCAGATGTGTGTGGTACGATATCACTCGTCGTGGTACGACAATACACCCGGTGTACGGAATGGTTGATATCAATCCTACGTGTGCTCTCACTACCAATGAACCATTCATATTTTCAAATCAGGCTCTCCAAGTGTAGTACACTCCATATCCAGCACAACATGTGGCGCGGAGGAGAGGATGGTGGGCAGTTTGCCCTATTCATGCAAGGAACATGATCGATATGTCGCCAATGCAAGAGGAAGAAGAAGCCGCAGAACTCTTTCAAGATGATGAGTCGCATGGACTAAACTTGTGTGCAGATTTGAACGACTTTAACATTGAAGGACAATTGGCAGATGACGTGTATGAGGTGGTTGAAGACGACTATTCGGACCATGACAAGGACGATAACACTTGATACCAATGTACTCGAGTTCAATAATGTATTTGTTACCACTTTGTAATCGTTTCTTCAAATATTCAGTATTTAAGCCAAGTAGTATGTAATTCGCATCAAATACAGTAGCAAAAAACCGATTTATATAGTCGAATTTCAAAACATTACTTCAAACGCGTAAACTGATTACACATAACATAACTGGTAATTAAAACATACAACACCTAAAATGGTAAGTGAAACGTACAAACTCACACTAACACAAATAACATAAAACATACAACACTTAAAATGGTAATTGAAACATACAAACTCACACTAACACACATAACATCTTCATTCCTGAGTGGCGGGGCCTTCACCTCTGTTACCCCTTGGCCGATATTGTTGATTTCCGGTTTGGAGATTCAACCAATCACTACTCATAAAGTCGACCTCCCCGATAGGCAAACTTGATAGGTCGGCTATCGTTTTCTCGTTCTGAGTAACATGGGTCGCAACATTATCCTGTCGTGTACTTCTGGAGGCACCTGTACGATACACACTAACGCTATGGCACCGACGATCCCCACTAACACTATGGCGCCGATTATTCCCACCAATGTCAGACCGCATCAAAAAATCCAAGTCCTGTTCAAAATTAAGGTCGTTGTTTTGGCCATGCGTACTTGGCTGACTCGTCTGACCGATTGGCACTTGCCACGACGTGTTTGTGCCATGAAACTCTTGATCCCAATACTGATAGTTTTGACCAGGTTGTGTCTGGTTATGTTGCCAATAATCGTTCGGTTGGCTTTGCGCTCCATGAAACTGATTTGGAGGAAAGTTGCTTGAATTGTAGTTGTTGGTGTTGAATCTCTGCGGGTTGGTCCATTGATAATGATCCCTCTCTTCTCAGTCGTGAGCTCGCTCCCGCTCTCTCTCCTCTCGCTCACGAGCTCGCTCTTGCCTCCAATCCTCCCGGTCCCTTGCCACTTGGCCCTCCACATCGATAATCTTTTTCTCCAAACCCGCAACGGTTTGTTGCAACTCAACAATATCATTCTTGACTGCTTTACGTGTTCTTACCACCTCAGCAGGGTTAAGATTTTTACCCTGCGACTTACCATAATCTGCGAGGGTATCGCACCTCTCTTTGTCTTTGAGCCTCCCATGTGTGCCATTATGATCTGCAATGGCCGCGATATTGACGTCAAACTGAAGCGGCCATTTGGCTTTGTCTGGACCAAAATTATCCTCGAGCGCTTCATAATAATTTTCCTACAATGTTCAAAGTAAATAAATGAAAAAGGTATAGACGCAAAACAATCATATACGTGCTTAATTAAGATAACTTACAAAATACTCTTCTGCTTGTGGGGGGGGTCCCAATAGAGTATTCTTCCATCTGGATCCCCTACTAAGTGGTCGTGCATGTATTGCTCATCGAAGCGTATCACATCATCCGTGCCATACTATAATAACATTTTTTTAAAACAATATTAATGTTAAAGAGTAACAAAAATATCACAAAATGTATTCTGCAAACAAGGAAATCCTAACATATCGTACCGTTGCGTAGCTCCTCTCTTGTGTACTCACAGATCCACCGTGGTACGTATCTAAGGATCCCTTTCCATCGACGCTCTTTGTCTTATTGGGCAGTCGATTCTTAGTTGCTTTTTCTGCAACTTTAATCGTCCTTTCATTCTCCCAATGATTACAGTACGTCGATTGAAAGCCGATTGGTAGCCAAGTCTTTTGGTACCATTGGGGGTCTTTAGCTCGCTTCCTGTAGAGCTTTTTGCACTCGTATATGGCATCCCTCCATTTTACTTGTGCCACCTTATGGAATGCCGTTCTAATGTTATCCGTTTCTTGTAGATCCCATTTGTATATAGTCTTCAAAATATGATAACATATAAGTAGAATGCAAAAATTATAATGGACATAAATAATGTTAAAATAAGTTAAAAGAAGATACCCTGAACCAGTTTATGAATTTTTCTTTTTGTGCCTCGGATAACTGAGAGTAATGTATCGCCGGTTCGGTCACTATGCTTGTTATCGTAACTTGAATTGATCGCTTAACTGTGTCGATAGTATCGTCACATAATTTTTTCTCAAATTGAAAATGCTCGTTCACCTCAACTTTGAGCCTCGCATCGTCTGAGTTTGTAGTACCTCGACCCTTCGCCCGTCGCCTAGGCATCCTATTGGTATTATTAGAAACAGATTCAGAAGCAATAGATGCTGGCGAGGGTTGTCGTCCCGACGAAATTCCTTCGTTGTTGGCTTGTGGAAGTTCGTCCATCATGCCATGCGGAACAACTAAACGTGGAGGAGTAATTCCAGGCGGAAACAATGGATCGGGGTCGTCCTTCAGTCTGGGAGCTGCAGCTCTTTGGCTCCGAGTGGGGGGGCGTTGTGGTTGTTCACGAGCAGGACTAGGGGCCTGAGTTGTAGTTGGGCGCTGTTGGGTAGCAACCGGAGTATGCTGAGTTTGTGGCGGAGGTTCCTCGAATTGTTGGGTAACTTCTTCGGGACAAATTATTTCAGCATCGCTACCACGCCGATATTTAAACTTACTCGAAAGTTTATCGAAGAGGGATCTCGATAAATTTGTATTGGAAATATAGAATTTATGTTTCCCTTTTCCTTTATCAATAATTTTTTTTGCGATTATCGGCCATTTATAAAATGACATTTTTTCGAAAAAAAAGATATATTGGAAGAAAGTAGGATTTAAATATTTAGAATGAAGAGTGATTGGTGTGATGAATAAAAACTTTTGGGGGGGTATTTATAGATTTTTTTTTTGTTTGTTTTAATTACATTAAACTTGACCGGCGCCCTTTTCAAAAGGCGCCGGTCCCACAGCCATTTCCGTCGGCACTAGGCCCACGAAAAAGACGGCTGCCGACGTAGTTGGCCGACGAAAATGACGTCACGTCGATAAGGTTTTTTTATTTTATTTTATTTTTATTTTTTCGTTCTTTTCCGACGGGCTTCACCCGTCATAAAATATCATTTCCGTCGGCACTAGGCCGACGGACATGTCTTTTCCGACGGGTGAAGCCCGTCGGAACTTTTCTGGCGGGAACCTTCTTCGATGGTCATGTGTCGTCGAAAAAGAGTTTCCCTCATTTCCGACGGCCGATTCCGTCGGAGGCCGTCGGAAATGAGCGATTTTCTTGTAGTGAGTTGCCAATGCCACGTCACATTTTTTAGCCAAAAACGTTTTTTACACAAGCCATTGTAACTTTAAATATTGTATTTGCACCCCAAAATAAATTGCACTTTGCACCACAATATATACATATATATATATATATATATATATATAAATAACAATAAACACACACACACACACATATATATAAAAACATATATATATATAACTATTTTGTAAAAATAATAAATATATATATATAAAACAATAACAAACATATATATATATATAAAACTATTTGTAAAAATAATAAACATATATATAAATAATAATAAAGATATATATATATATATAGAAATATAATAATAAACACACACACACACACATATATATATATATAACAATAAACATATATATATAAAATAATAATAATAAACATTTATATAATTTAATAAATAAATACTTTGATAAGTTATTAAAAATGCAAAAAAACAAATAACAATAAAATACATTAAATAAAAAAAATTAAACCCTACTCGTAACACCCCCGCTGCCGCCTGCCCTAACAACTGGAAATGGCGGACGGTTTCTCAGTGGAAGCTATACGAAGAATAGGTTACGAGATTTGAGTTTTGAGGGTGGTGCTCGGCAGAATATGTAACGCCCCAAAAAAAATTATACTTTAGTCCATGAATTTTTGAAAATTTCTATTTTTGTCCCTAAATGTGTAGAAAAATTTGAATTTGAGCCCCCTCAACTTAAAAGTTAGTCTTTTATTATTTTTACAGGTCTCTAATCCTAAAACATATATTTTAATATCAAATATTTACCAAGTTGATTGAATTATCTAGAAAAATTACATAAGTAAATATGTATGTAACAAAGAAATCTAATTATACCTATTTGAATTTTAATTATAAATAATTGAGGGACTTGATATGCAATTAACCAATTGATGAAGTAAGCCATGACATATTTTTGATGAGGTAAGCCATGACATCCTTAATAGTATGATTAAATTCAGGTTTTTTGTGATTTATTATAAAATAATCAAGGTGGGACATAAATGGTTATGATTAAATTACTATTTTCACCTATAAATACTCACCATTGTTCAACATTTTATACAACCCAAAATAATCCGATTCTGCAAAAGTAACTAGAAATAAAAGTTGTTCCTTTTTGTGTTTTTGTTCGAAAAATAAAATTTTCAGATTTTTATCTTGCCATTTTCTACCCAAAAAGATGCCAAATTTTTTACTGCGCATGAAATCTCGATTCTTCCCTTACACCTTAGAAAATCGTATCAAATAGTAAAAATATTATTTTACTACCTATTTTTGGATACATACCCTCCTTTGTGTCTTCTATCTTTGTATGAAGACATCTTTCCCAAATAATATGATCTAGATGGCTGTAATACATAAACCGTGAACTGCTGCCAAGAAATCCGATAGCAACTCTTATGTTGCAAGAATTATTTAGCATATCAAACCTTTGTGTTTTCACAAAATCTTGGACTCCCACATCTCCAATGATGCTAAAAACCATAAATCATAAAAAGATTTGAAAACCAAGTTCATTTGAATGTCCGATCCAAGGTAAAGCCAAAACTGCGGTGATTTTTCAGTTTATTTGGCACAACATTTGTTTTCTTAATTTATAAGTTTAATCACCATCACAATTCAAGTATTTATCACACACATAAATTTAACTTGATATAATATTAGTTATAATTAGATTGTTATGATTTATAATCATGAATCTAAATGGTAGATTTATCATGTTTAACATACTACTTTCATATGTCTTATAAGGTTATTTTTGCCACTTCATGACTTAAGCAATAAATAAGATTATTTATCATAATAAACATTCTTTATCACATATTTTGATAAATTTTCCATGTTATATCTTTATATTTAAGTTATAACATAATTATGTGCATTTTAAACTAACTATGTAAAATAAAGTAATAATTGACTAAGTTAGACCTTTTAAGGTGTTACTTAATATGATATTTATTTGATGTGTGGTTATTAAAAGTTTTGAATTGATTAAAGGCTAAAAATACGAGTTTTCCTAGAGTTAGTTAAGTAATATGTTTTTAAGGATTGATTATGCATCAAATTGGATAGTTAATCAAATCTTACTTGTTACCGTGACTTGTTGTCAGAATGACTTTACCACGAATACTCATAGTCATAAGTTTGAACGTATGGTTGTTTAATATAATTTTGAGTTATAAATAAGGTGGTTAAAACAATAGATATTCAATAATCAATTGAAGTATATGTTTTTCTTTAGTTCATCATCTATAGGATTTTTCATGTTTTGTGTAATAACATAAATTAAGCTTATGTGTTATTTTCTAATATTTATATTCTAACTAGCATTATTAACAAGAACGCTCTCAATTTCACCAACATGACAATTGAAGAAAAAATACAAATATTTGTTGTGGTCAATTATAAATTCAGTTGATTAATATTATTTAAATTTGTTAAAGGTTTGACGAACTAATCAACGCCATCAAGGTTCCTCGTACGAGTTAAGGTGAGGTTCTATTTCTGATTTGTTCTAGCCCCGTTTAGCATCCGACCCTAAGGAACTTGGACAGAAAAGCCACTACTCCATTATCAAACCTCGAACAACCTATATTTTATCATAATCCCGTTTTGCATCTCATCTCATAAAATGATTTTCTTACTCATCGTTAAATCGTATCCAATCATTTATTATTTATCACATTGATTCATAATCATGGTAATTCCCCGATATTTTAATCTCATCTTCTGGTTGTTGAACTGTGCAAAGAGCAATGAACTATGTTTGGGACATGTAGCTCAAGGAGCAACATATATTATCCGGATTACTAGCTTATTGTTTATCTGTTATACCCATGACGCCTTTGAGAAGTTGGGCCCAAGGATTGAGTCGAGTTACTGCTGGGCAGTAAGGACTGTCGGTTTAAGTAATTTCGCTTGATACCCATCTATCTAGGCGCCACTTGCAGTTAGGAGTTGGTTGTAACCCGCGTGCTGGATTGAAATGTACTCGAGCATGTCTCTTGATTGTTTGCGAGGTCGCTCCTTGTCGGGAGGTATAAGGTAGAATATTATAAGTCATTAGGCTGGATTCGTTTGTTGTTCAGCATAAGTACATTAACTATTCTATGAAAATTCTTGTACCATTGCTACATCAAATTATCTAGTTGAACTGTTTCTACTGGTAAGATCATTCCTCGAAATGTATCCATTAAATCACAGTTAATTCTTTCATTGCCAGGTCTTTTATATGAATCTCACTAAATCATTAAAGACTTATTCATCGTTTTTTCTGTCCATTTCTCATGAAAAAAATTAACATGGTAGCATGGATCAAGTGAATAATTGTTCAAGCGTGCATTTTTGAATATTTGTGTTTTGTCACTAATGCATAACCATTAAAAGGGTCACATTGTTTGTAATACAAGACTTTCGATGTATATAATAAAATTTATTTTAGAAAACGTGTATGGTTTTGATCTAAACAAGTGAGACGCTTCTTATGAGTTACGTTTTAGTCTGAGTTGGGTAAAATGAATGATCACTACCGAACCAACTCGGACCGGAGCATGGCTCGTGGGGTGCGGTCGTCACATAATAGGTTACGAATCACGGCAGAATTGATGTTGGTGGTGGTGCTCGACGGAATAGGTTACGAATCGCAGTGGAATCGATGTTGGTGGTGGTGCTCAGCGTTGGACTCGATGTTGGTGGTGGTGCTCGGCGGAATAGATGTTGGTGGTGGTGCTCGGTGCTCGGCGACGGGGGGTGGGGGAAGATGATGATTTTTTTATTGTATTTTTTCATAGATGTTGTTGTTAAAAGATTATTATTTTTATTTATATATATATGTTTATTATTATTTATATATATGTTTATTATTATTATTATTATTATTTATATGTAAGTTTATTATTATTATTATTATTATTTGTATATATACCTTTATTATTATTATTATTATTATTATTTTTTATATATGTGTTTATTATTAGTTATATATATTTATTATTTTTACAAATAGTTATATATATGTTTTATATATATCTTTATTATTGTATATATATTTTGGGTGTAAAGTGTAATTTACTATGGGTGTAATTAAGTACAATATTTAGAATTACAAGTGTTTGTGTGAAAAAAATATTTTTTAGCTGAAAAATATGACGTGGCAGAGCAACTTATTGACGTGACATTGACTGTACTGTAACGTAGGCAATTTTGGCCCGAATAAGGGCCGATGACATTTTTGTTAAAAAATTTAAAATATATGGGGCATTTATTCAAGACCCGAAAAAAAGGACATATTAACTTTTAAAAAGTAGTTAAGGGGAAAATTTAATAATTCGTCTTAAATTAATATTAGGGAAAAACATACGTACTGATAGTTTTTATTCAAAATTTTGTAATTTTTTTTTTCCAGAAAACTGCTGAGTGCTGACACGTGCTTACTCTTTGATCAATAAACACAAGGATTAATTTTCCCAAATGCTTTACAATATTCTTAGTATTTCTATATTCTGGAAAGAAAAACGAAGGAACTATATTTGATAGTTTAAACACAAGCAATAAACTCTTTGTAAACATCCAGAAGTGTATATATATATATATATCGATCGATATATTGAAAGGAACTTAACTTTATAACTAGATTGTTATATGTTGAATAACTAAACAACAATTTCACCTGCATTTTGACTTTTATATTGCCTTTTAGCACAATCATTAGATTTTGAGAGATTTTTGCATTTTTCCTGCTATTTTTTAGGATTATTGCCCATTGTAAATTTGAACTTTTTAGATGACCAATAACTACGAACATTGGTTCAAAAAATGCTCGTTGCGGCCTGAAACGTCATTGGGCTAAAAAGATATATGTCCGTTTGACGAGGCACGTCACATGGCCGCAATCCACACAGGAGAGAGAATTTTAAGATTTATTTTATATTCTTATCTTAAAATATTTAATAAACTTAAAATTTAAAACTAATATTACTTTAAACAATAAAAAAAATGCTAAAAAATTGTAAATTTTTCTTAATTCATTAGGCATATTTAATTTTATTTATTATGTATTATATTTTATGAAATTATAATTATACAATAATTTTTTGCAATTTATTAAATAAATTTTATTACACTTTTGGATGAAGAAAAATATATATCATTTCAATATTTGTATTTTACATTTAAGTTAAGGTAATATATTGGAATAAACACAAGTTTATTTAAACAATTTAAGATAAAATTATAAAAAGAGAAAAAAACTAAAATATATAATAAAAATAACTATATATTTGAATTGAGGAAAATATTATATTAATCATTTCAAGACATTTTGTTTAAATATTTTAAGATAAAAATATAAAATAAATCTTAAAAATATCTCTCCCGTGTGGCATTGCCAAGTGTTGTGCCACGTTAGACGAACATGGTCTAGCCTAGTGGCAGTTGGGGCCGACAAACGTCATTTTTAAACCGATATTGTTGTTACAGACTTACATGTCATCTAAAAAGCCCTAATCTATAACAGGCAAACGCTATAATCTTAAATATAGCGGACAAAATGTAAGTCCCTTAATATTTTTTTTGAATCAAAAAATGCCTTTATATCATCAAAAAACCAACTCCAATTACAAGGTGTCCAAAACGGTGTTCAACAAAATGCTAAAACAAAACAACGACTAAAACACACCAATGCCCATAAACGAAACAAAACTACCTATTCTCCTAACGCTAATTCTCAAAACCATCAGCATCATTAATCGCGTTCATAGCAAGAGCATGAGCCACCAAATTCAACTCCCTCCCCACCCAAAAAACAAAAAACCCCGTATGCATGTGAAGCAACTCCCGAATGTCGCACAACACAATCACCACATTGATGTCTCCCACGGTATTATGTATCATGTCATGCACAATATTTAGGCAATCCCCTTCAAGGAGCACGTCTCACCATCCCTTTTCAACCACCCGTCGAACCGCTGCCAAGGCCTCCAACGCTTCGAAACCCGTCGACTTTATATAAGACGTTGGACGTCGCTGTCTCCATGCTACCACAAGCCCGTCTTTATCGTGCGAAACCATTCCTAGACCAATAGCCTCTTCATTAGTAAATTGTGCATCGTCAAAATTCACTTTGATCACCTTCCCGTTGGAGCTTGCCATCCCACGCCGCGTACCACTCTGTGCCGTTTCCTTCCGTTATACTCAGCCCAAGTGGTCACATAAGTACGAACAAAAGAAACCACCTCATCCGATCGCCGCGCCCTTTAACCGGCTAACACACTATTCCGATTTCCCCACAACGCCAAACAAGTCTGATCATCCTAATCGAATATGTATTGAAAATCCGGCACAACCAATCATACAACAATTCGGACTCCCCCATCCACTCACTTACGGGTATGTTTGAGAGCACCCAAACTTGCCTTGCAAACGGGCAATCAAATTAACAATGGTGAATCGTCTCAACACCCGAGTTACAAACAACACACTCCATCTTCACGCAAATTCATCTCCTTGTCAACTTCCACCGCTTTGGTAAGATATCTATACAACACCGCTAAATAAACAATTTGATTTTTCTTGCACAATCCATCTTCCACAATTTTGCCCAATATGCGTGCCCCACCGAGCTTGAACCCGATTCCTTCAAGTTTTTAACTAAGCCTCGTTCCATCACAACATGATATGCACTTTGGACTGAAAAAACTCCATTCTTCTCATAGTGCCAAACTAACCGATCCTCGTTACTTGCGTTCCCCAACGGTATCGTCAAAACCACCTCAACATGCATTTCCCACAAATACTCGCGCAACACGTCGATATCCCACCACCCTGTCGTGTTATCAATTAGCTCACTAACCTTAAAAAATGGCTCCTCCATGCCAATAGCCGTAATGGGGGCAAAAAGAGATCGGTCGAGGAAGCCACGCGTCATGCCACACAAGAATGGATTCGCCGTTTCCAACATGCCAACGAACTCCACTCTTCACAACCGGAATAGACTCCCAAATACATCTCCAAGAAAAGGATGGGGCCGATCCAAGTTGTGCAGCACAAAGTGTCGTGTTAGGGTAGTATTTCGCCTTATATATCCGACTAACTAAGCTCTCCGGGTTTACCAACAACCGCCATGCTTGCTTTGGAAGTAATGCCAAATTGAACGCCCTAAGATCACAGAACCCGAGACGCCCTCTGTTTTCCTTCGACACATCCTATCCCAAGAAACCCAATGGATTTTGTTTTGCTCCCCACTACACAACCAATAATTGCTAATGGAAAACACAATTTCTCCTATTAATGTGTCGGGTAGTTGGAAACAGCTCATCAAAAAGGTCAGGATCGATTACATGACCGCTTTCACTAAAACCTCATTCCCCGCACCCGATAGAGTTTTGCCTTTGTCTCCTTGCGCCCTCTTCTAAATCCGCTCCCTAATGAACTCGAACAATCATTTCTTTGATTTTCCCACCACTGATGGCATCCCAAGGTACTTCTCATGACACTCTGCCATCTCTACTCCAATCGCTATCCCAATCACGGTCCGAGTATCCGCATCCGTGTTTTTGCTGAAGACGGCATCAATTTTTTATATATTGATCTTTTGTCCAGACGCTGCGTCAAACCTCTCCAAGATGTCCCGTATACATACGGCCGACTCCATGTCCGCGTTACAAAAAAGTAACATGTCATCGGCGAAAAGAAGGTGGGAGACCGATGGCGCGTTACGATAGATTTTGACGCTGATGAGTGCCTCCGCCTATGCAATCAACGTTGAAAAAACCTCATAAACGAATAAGAATAGGTAGGGGATAGAGGATCCCCGTGCCTGATGCCCCTTTCGGGGTCAAAAACACTCGATGCACGCCCATTCAGTAAAATAGACTACGACACAGTTCTAACACCCATCATAATCAAAGATACAAAACTTGAATCAAAGCCTAGTTTAAGCATTACCTTCTCCAAGAAAGGCCACTCGACTCGATCATAGGCCTTACTTATATCCAGCTTTAACGTCATGGGTAACTCATCCAAAATTCTAGAATTCTATCTTACACTATTATTTGAAAATAGTCTTTAGTTTTTGTTTATACACACTATGCCCATCCCTCTTTAGTAAAGCGTTTTAAAAGGGAAATATGGGGCCCTTTTTTTTTGGTAATGCAAAAGAGTTCACAAAGGGTGTTAGACAATGTTCGCTCAATATAAGTTAACAATATGAGGAGGCAGAGACTCCCAAAAAGACTCTCTACTCCTATCATTTATTCTTGATCTCCCTAACATATCCGCCACTTTGTTGGCCGCCCTCAGTATCCACTCAACAATGCACTCCCATGAAAGTCGCACAAGGCTTCTACATTCGCTCTCAAGCTCGGAAAGTTGTTGTCCTGTCTCCTGTACTTCACTATTGCGCTTCGCCACAGAAAGGGAATCCACCTCGAGAATGATTTTCGGATATCTCCTTTCCCAAGCCAAAGTAATACTCTTCTTAACCGCCTCTAATTTTTCTTCATCCACCGTTGGCGACACCAAATTCATTTGAGATACCCATAGCCAACTTCCCTCCGCATCCCGTAAAAGACCCTCGACATATCCCCTGTTCTCATCGGGTAGTACACCCCCGTCCGTATCCAACTTGAGCCTTCCCCTCTCGGGTTTTCTCCATGTAGCTTCCTTAATCTGCTTCGGAGTGCACCATTTGATCCTCCGAGTAATAAGCTAGATACGCCTTGTACACCGATTGACAAGTAAAATTGCCCCCCGAGCTTTTCGACCACAAAACCCTGTCATCAGACTCTTGAAATATAATTTGCTTCCCACGAACCTCGGCCAAAACAGCCTCTGGTATCACGGACTCCAAGTCCGCCAACATCCAATCTCCCGCGTCGTCTACAACTTCACGTAGTGTTAATGTTGCCTCCCCGGGTCTAATGACACAACCCGCTTCACACAACCTCTTATCCCCCATCCAATTATCATACCAAAATAATATTTTCCTCCCATCTCCAATTTTCCAACAAAGAAAATGGGACATTAGACCAACTCACCTAAGTATCCCTTTCCAAGTCACACTATCGTATGACTTAGCAATGCACTCCATTAGCCGGTCGTTCTTTAAGTACTTGGCGTAATCAGTTCCCTCCATACGGTATTCTCTTCACGCTTAATCTGCCAAGCTAACTTTGATAATAACGCCTCATTATTCACCCATGCTAACCCTCCTTCATTCTTTGTTTTCATGACACACGGCCATTCGACAAGGTGCATTTTCTTTTTTTGTAATATCCGACGACCACAAGAAGTCACGGTTTAGGCGATCTAACTGCGAGCACACGTGTTCCGGAAGGCACGTCGCCTGCACGTGGTAAACGGGTTGTGTCGTCGATACAGATTGAATTAAAGTAGCACGCCCTGCATAGACTTTAGATTTCTGCGCGCTAATTGTCAACCCCGAAGTGCCGCAAAACCCATCTAGCACCTGTTTAATTGCTCTCGCTTTTCCCTTACTTGCGCGCCCCATGAGTACCAAGTCATTTGCAAAAAACAAATGAGACAACCGCGGGCCCCCCGACACGGAACAAACGGTTGCCATTTTTTGTTCTCAACCTCTTCTTGAACTAGATATGCTAGTCGTTCGACGCACAACACAAATAAGTAGGGAGACAAATGGTCTCCTTGGAGAAGCCCACAAGCGTGCTTAAAGGGAGACATCAGAGTACCATTCCATAACACCCTCGTCGACGCATTACTAACACATAACATTATGATCTCAATCAGCACTTTGGGAAAATTAAACGCATGCAACGTGTCATTTAAGAATCCCCAATTGATCTTATCATACGCCTTTTCCAAATCAAGTTTCATAATCATGCCACCGATTTTATTCTTTTTCTTGGTGCGCATAGAATGTAGTACCTCTTGAAGTAGGAAGACGTTATCCTGGGTACTACACCCCTTAATAAAACTCGACTGTGAAGGAGAAATTAGATCGGGCATAAAATCAATATGGGGCCTTTTAATTACGAGCGAGACATGGCAAATCATAATTCTAATTTGGCCTACGTTCAAATTGATTTAGGATTTACCCATTATTTAACCCATGTGATAAAGTCCGATGCTCCTTCCGATCTCATGCAAGAGGGCGTCCTGAATTCTATTTCACATTGTTTTGAAATAATCTTGGACTTCTGTTTATCCTAGCTCACTCCTTCTATCTAACAAGTCTTTACACAGGAAGAAAAAACCTTAATAAAATTTTCTCCGTCGCGATTTTGCTACAAAACCTAACGCGTTGCATGTTTCAAGACTCTATTACGAAAATCGACGGTGAGTAGCGTATGTATGTAGGGGCCGGGGGGGCTGTAGCCCCCCCCCCCCCCCCCCCCCCCGCCCCATTTTAAAAAAAAATAATCAAATATATATCTGTATATATATAGTATTAGGGAAAGAGAAAAGGAGCATATATATGATATTTACATTTAAAAGCTTAGTCCAATAGTTAACTGCAAAAACTCTCCTTTTGTTATATTTAGTAAGAAAATATTTTATTTGTTATTTTAATTTGTAAAAAATTTATCGTGGTGTTAAAAAATAGCAAACAATTTATGCTATATTTAATTAATTCGCACGTGTTGAATTTAATCTTATCTTAAAATGTTTTTTCGATACGCAAAGAATCAATGTTGTTCAAATTAAATATATGAATACCTTTTATCATATTTGTGAAGAGAACATTAGCTTCAAAATATGTAAAAATATATATACAAAATGTATAAAATTTTCCTTTGCTTTTATCTGGTTCAAATATGTCTAAAAAGTTTATAACATAGTCTATAATATTTACCTTGATAAAAAAAATGTTTGTTTGATTATCGTTGTTGTAATTGTAAAAATATTTATTAGTGATTTTTTCGGTTAAAACTAAGTTGATCCAAAAAATTTCTTGTACGCATTCATTCTCTCTAAAAACTCCAAAAAAAATCATTTCAAAACAACATTTTTTTTTCTTTACTTAGTATTTCGATTTTTTTTCTCTTATTTCTTTCCTACTGTTCTCCAAAAAAAAAAATTAGCCCCCCCATATACGATTCCTGGATACGCCACTACCGACGGTAACCTACATACAGTTTGTTATGAATATTAATTGTTTTCCCTTGGAGATATAATAAAACGTGTTTAATTACTCTCCGTTAGATTTCTTTATTATTTCCAGTGTATGGGCGATGGCGGCTGCGCGCCAACTGATCAACATGCAGACCTCTGGAATTCTAAGAAGACTAAGATTCTGTGGAACTAATTAATTTCAATTATGCACGCCTAGCTTAAGTCATAACACAAGATTAGTACATCAAAATAATAGTCTATTTCTGATTTTTACCGGTTCAAAGTTGACATAGCAATACGAATGGATATAAGAGTTCGTCAACGCACCGCGGCTTATCATGGTTGTGCATATAAATAGAAGCTTAATCGGACCTCTTAGTACCAATTATCTCAACTTGCATGTTACCAAATGAAGACACCAAGCATTTCATCTTCCCTTTTATTTGTTTTTCTTTTCGCTATCCTTAGTTCAATAAGCCCCTCTCATTCTCATAGCCCAAGTGGCTTTCTTCAATGCCTAAATAACTGGGGACTTTCGGGGTTGGTTTACACTCCAATCAACTCTTCTTTTGTACCTATTCTCAAGGAAAATTTAGATAATCGAAGATTTGTAACCCCCTCCACTCTTAAACCCATAATGATCGTTACACCAGAGCACGAACGACACATTCGGGCAGTTGTACTTTGCTCCAGACTGCATGGGGTTCAAATCAGGACACGAAGTGGCGGCCACGACTTTGAGGGAATTTCTTCAAGATCCCTCAAAGTGGATCCATTTGTAATCCTTGATCTGTTCAAAATGAGCAAAATAACAATTGATGTTGATCAAAGGACCGCGTGGGTTCAAGGTGGTGCAACCCTTGGACAAGTCTATTATGAAATCAGCAAAGTAAGCAACACGCTTGCGTTTCCTGGTGGATTTTGTCCCACTGTTGGGGTAGGCGGCCACTTTAGTGGAGGAGGATTTGGGCTGTTGTTCAGGCAATATGGCCTTGCAGCTGATAATGTCATTGATGCACGATTTGTAGACGCTCGTGGGAATATCCTCAATCGAGATTACATGGGTGAGGATCTTTTTTGGGCCTTAAGGGGCGGCGGGGGCGGGAGTTTTGGAGTTGTAACTGTTGGATTAATTACTTCATCATGAATTAAATCACGTATCCAAGATCGCCACATGTTAAACCATAAAGAAATTCATAAGTTATGAATCGAGAAGCGTACATTGATCCATACAGATTAGCTTTTACGAGAGAACGGTGAGGACTTCGGTCTTCCACAGACAAATTCTAGCTCTCGATGGGATCTCGCTCAATTGATGGGAAAAGAGGAGGAGAGTGTTTTCAAGAATTGTCTTGGGGACCAAAACCCGAACCTTATATAGTAATCTAATTAGAACCCCATAAACCCTAATTAGACTCCTATTGGGTATTACACATTACAAAGCCCATACTTAATTAGATGCTAATTGGGCTCCTTAATTTAGACCACTTAATTAGCCCAATATATTTATTAGCTTAAATATATCTGTCTCAATTTATTTGTCCACTAAATAGATTATTAGAAATAATCTAACAATCTCCCACTTGGACTATAAATTGAATCCAAATGACAATTACATTAATAACCATAGGTGCACACCGAATTTGCTAATACTGAAGCATCTTCTTGAATCAATCTGGTCCATCTCCTATACCAACATGGAACCAAAGCGGCCTTTGTTACATTTATCGTAACTCGACCCTCAATGATCACACATGCCAAATATATTCAATGACATAGATCAAGCATGGATGTGTAACTGAAAATTACATGCAATGTGATCTGAATCATGCCTATTTCCAATCGGTCCTAAGTCTTTATTGAGATCAACTTTAGTCTTTCAAACCTTATGTCAAACCACAATTGAAAGATAAATAACAAAATATTTAGAGCTATAATAAAAAAACCATCAACCTTTTCTGCAGAAAACTGAACATACATAAACCAATGTATTGTGTTAATGAATGAGCCAAACACATGAAACAAACTCCCACTAAAACTGCATATCATAAAATAAGACAACACTCATGTAAGCAGTATGCTCATGAAAGACCTTGAGTGTCAAACCTTTATAAGTGGGTAAGCTAGCATTACGTTTGTTTCTATACGCTCATTAAACACTAGCTAACTCTGAATTCTCTTATAACAATTAGGTACTTCAATGTCTATGTGGCTAGACCTCGAAGAACTCCTATTGTTCAAATATATAACTGTAATATATTGTCACGATAAACCTTTAGTGGTCTTTCAAAGCTTATCCACAACTTGCAGCCTTGTGACAAATTTCACAGTCATATCACAAAATTGGTTACCACATGACAAGTTATAAATATAATGCTATCCTAAAAGAACCTATAAGTGTCTGCTGAACACCTTCCCAGAATATAGCTTCATTTGATAGCATATAGAAATAACAAGAATTGGATCCTTTGGCAACCCTATTGTAGTCAGAATACCAAATGATCTCCCAATTTTCTGACTTACAATTGACGAGCATGTAATCTTTTATCCTATTAAGTACATTATAACCCATTTGGCTGCACTCCAACGATCCATACGGGTTCACTTAGTAATTTCCCAACATATCAATTATGTACGGAAAATCCAGATGCATACAAGCTTGAGCATACAAAAGTTTCATTTTTTTTTAAAAAGCAAAATGAATCTTTTGCGTCTCCTTTATTTAGAAAAGTATGTCATTAACACCGATCATTATGAGTATAAATTACTCCCACTGAAATAATGATATGCACAAGTATCAAGTGTATTAAGCTTAAAATTGCACAAAGCAATGACTTGATGACACTTCCTCTTGAGGTTGTTGTGTTTGCTCTTTTGAAGCAGGCTCTTAACATTGAGCAGGGATTTCCATAGATGAGTCCTCATTGTTATCTTGCAAAGACAACACTATCTCCCCCCTCAAATACAACATCCTCAAGATATCTCAGATTTCCTGTCTAAAAAAGAAGGACTTATTTATACTACAGACTTTTAGTGCCTCTTTATTTTATTTGCAGGGTTTTATTAGTTGAAGCAATTGTTTTAGCATACATAGTTTATCAATCAAGGTACTAGTCGCAACCAAAACAGAATTAAGTAAAAGACTAAATTTATTATTTCTAAATGAACAAGAATTACCAAATTTGTCCAAAAGAAATAACCATACCCGTCTAAATGACAGAACTACATAAATCTTTCTTAATTCAACTAAATGACTAGTCTCAAAAGATATTCTAATAATTCCAATTTCTTCAACTAAAAATTGTTTTGTCATCGCCCCATATAGATGATTCTTTCATCATCACTTGACGATTGACTCTGAATGCAACCCTTTCTTTGTACGCCATAAGGCGTATTTGGCATATTTGGAACACTCCTTCTTCACATGCCCAAGTGTCTCGCAAAAGAAACAAACAAATTCTTTATATTGAGTCTTGGCTTGTGAAGTTCCCACTGTAGTAGCTTTATTTTCAGTCCTCTTTTGCTTAAGGCTCTTGGAGGTAATTGCAACTCGAGCACCTTTAGTTTTTTCATGCTTCAATCTATCCTCTTCTTGCACATAATATAAATGAACCATTAAGAGTCCATTTATCCTTATTAGTATTATAGTTAAACTATAAACTGACCAAATTGTGCAGGAAAGAATATAAGTACCAAATGCACAAGCAAGAGATCAAGAAGATCAAGCTAGTGCCTTAATTTGAAGTAATGTTAGACATCTCCAGAGTGTGCTCCCTAATCTTTCCTTCATCCTTATACTTTATGTGGACAAGTCTAGCTAAAAGCATGCTTGTCACAACCCGTTCGTTCTTTACAAAACATTTTATTTTCTTGAAGGAAAACATTCACAAATACCACATATGACATACCAAACCTAAATAATGCTGGAACGCCGCGCTTTAGTATATTCAGACTGAAGTGATTCTAACCTTCCCACTTCTCAAAGTTCACTTTGACTTGAATGGAACTTGTCTTTGTAAGAGAAGTAGGTTGTTCTATTCTTAACACTAAGTCTAAATTCATGCAACAGAGAACTAACAAAATGCTCTCTTTCCAGCTCTTAAGTTGTGCCGTTAAGCACCAGAATTTAGATTATGTCGGCAATAATATTGACAACAGAAATAATAATTAATAAAAGACAAACAGATTACATAAGCTCACTTATTAGAAATTCATATCATAACATGCAAGTTTACTAAAATAATCATGTAAGACATAAATTTCAATCAACCGAAGTGTGGTGGGCCCATTTGAACAAGATACCTAGCACAACATCGAAGTTTAGTCTTTGGACAGAAACATCAACTTGTAAGTGGTACTCTCCACGCAGAAATCAAATGTTGATAATAAATCCTGTCAAACAACAACCTTCCTTTGGGCCGGCATGTTGTTCACATGGAGACTTTACAATCATCACACACCATTTCCACATGTGCATTCCTTATTCGGCCAACCAATGACCTTCCTTTAGGCCGATCATCAATCGCATAAACAAGAAATACACGCATCCTATTATCTCAAAATAAATAAATTCAAGCGTAAGAGGCTACTTTGGCAACATTTTACCTAAATTCACCTATCTCAAAATATAGGACATAGGGTTTTAAGAAAGTGCCCAATCCAAAATACCAAATTATGACTATAAAAATATAGTCATGAACTGTATCACCATACACCATAAAACACAAAACACCCTTATGCATGATTAACAAATGCATGCCTCAGATCAAATCCTAATCAAACATTTATATAATCACATTTAAGATGGCAGATGCAGAAAATACATTAACCAAAAGTACAAAAATAACATGCTTTAACACACATAAAAGGGCACTTAATCCGAAAATATAAATTAACTTTATTTTATGCAACCTCATAATGACAAGACCAATGATTTAACTTATGTGAAGAACTTAAATTAGATGAATCCTCATGAGATACCGAACACAACCTGAAATTTCGTCTTTAGACAAAAATACCAGTTGTAAGTGGTGCTCTCATATAATAACAATAATAAATATTGATAACAATTTTCTGCCAACAATACACCTTCCGTTGGGCCGATATACTGCATGCATGAATACCATAATTACCACATATTCATTATTCACCGTTAATAATTACTTGACAATAAAATCCTGCCAATAACATAACTTCCTTTAGGACGAAATATTATATGCATGGATAAATCCTAACTCGTCAAATCTTTATTAACTAATGTCGTTATCCTGCCAGCAAATTAACCTTCCGTTGGACCGATTAATCTCCGCATAAATTTTAGACATTACACCTAAGTCACATAATTTTAATCAAATTAGGTTCTGTAATTAAACTGATTTTTTTTTTTTTAAAAATAATACTTTAAACTTTGTTGAAAATCTGGATGAATTACTACTGAATGGGGCTAATATTGGGCGTTAGTATTTCTTTTCTTATTAAACCAGTGGGTCTAGCAGTCCAGCAAAAGAAAAGAAAAAAAAAACATATAAGGTTCAGCCCATAAGAAACATAACCAACCCACAAATTTCTTAATTATTCGGCCCAGATCACAACTTCATCTTCTTTACCCGTCATCAACCTCCTCGATGGTGAATGCGTTGCCGCCAACGCAGCGACATCAACCTTAAACTCTAAAAGGAGGACCCGACGATGAAGGGTCTAAATATCATTGCTAGAGCACTGTGAGAACAACGCATCATTAATTGCTCGTCATACCTTACCTGGCGGTGATGGCGAAGCCTCACGTCATCACCGCCAGCGGTCACTTCTACTCCGCCCAACGGCGTGAGTTTTATGAAGCCCATCTTTTTTATCCACCCCAAAGGCAAAGCTTTTACGAGCACTTAACCGCCACCGTGAACCTTACCAATGCACCGAATTTCAATCACCAAAACTTGACGGCGATCGAAAGATAGCATAGGTGAAGGTGGCGGCCGATAAAGATTTCTTTCGAAAAGGAAACTATTTTTTTTTTTTTTTTTTTTTTTTTTGGTAAATGGTTAATTACATAGTAACCCTTTAAAAACAGATATCCCTTCTCCAAAATTGCTGAAAGTTCCCGTAGGTGTATATGCATGTATGGAAATTCTCCTTTCCCAATTAAAATCTCAAGTTTCCAAAAATGAGACCTTAATTTTTTATTTTTAATAAAAGAACCCCATATCTCAATGCGAACTTAGTGGGAAGAACTAACCTTGCAAAAGTTAATCTATTTTCCAAAACCTTTATGAAGAATCAAGATCAAAACCGAATTGCTTTCATTAAAGGGAAAGGTCAAACCGAATTTATAATTTCCAACTTTAAAGAATTTCCAAAATTTCTTTCACCATAAGTTTAAAACATGTTCTGTTTTCCGAATGTGCAGCAACAAACCCCAATTCTTAATCCATAATTATGAGTGCATCAAAAATCCTCCTTAAAAATTAATCCAAAATCCTTGCACAAACATCATGCACGAATGTTGCAAGAAACAAAAATAAAAATACTTATCATGCCTCCAAAGAAAAACAATCATGCACTTTTATGACACCAACTTGTGAATAATTACTCAACACTGACAACGAATAATTATTCGGCGTAATGATATAGACAAGAACTTCAATTCTTGATAAGAAATATCTTTAAGCAATTAAGCACAACATGATGAATAATTAATTAATCAACAAAACAAACAATTTATTCACCACAATTACGAATAACAACCCAACATAAGGAGTAATTATTCAATCACCATTGCTCATCCACGTAGGTCTAATCAGCAAGAATTCCAAGAAGCCAAATCAAGAAATTCCAGTATGATTTAACATGGTGGCTCTGATACCACTAGTTGGATTAATTACTTCATCATGAATTAAATCACGTATCCAAGATCGCCACATGTAAAACCATAAAGAAATTCATAAGTTATGAATCGAGAAGCGTACATTGATCCATACAGATTAGCTTTTACGAGAGAACGGTGAGGACTTCGGTCTTCCACAGACAAATTCTAGCTCTCGATGGGATCTCGCTCAATTGATGGGAAAAGAGGAGGAGAGTGTTTTCAAGAATTGTCTTGGGGACCAAAACCCGAACCTTATATAGTAATCTAATTAGAACCCCATAAACCCTAATTAGACTCCTATTGGGTATTACACATTACAAAGCCCATACTTAATTAGATGCTAATTGGGCTCCTTAATTTAGACCACTTAATTAGTCCAATATATTTATTAGCTTAAATATATCTGTCTCAATTTATTTGTCCACTAAATAGATTATTAGAAATAATCTAACAGTAACTGCATGGAAAATAAATTTAGTAGCTGTACCACAAGTATTGACTACGTTTGCCATCGATAGGACTTTAGCTGAAAATGCAACCGAGCTTGTCCGTAAATGGCAGACTGTTGCTCAATATTTTCCTAAGGAAATATATTTTGCGGTCCAGATGAGAAGTGTTAACAATTCAGGCGCACCGGGTGGCAAAACTATAAAGGCCCAATTTACGTGCATTTTCACTGGTCGGCTGAACGCATTGCTCGATATGTTTAAAGTAAGGTTCCCTCAATTAAACGTGAGCAGAGATGATTGCACCGAAGTGAGTTGGGTTCAATCTCTTCTTTTGTTTAATGGATTTTCTATAACCGAAGATCCTAAAGTATTGGCAGATAGAAATCATACTGCGGAACGATTCGCCTACAAAAGAAAAGCGGACTATATTGTCAAACCGATTACAAAATCCGACCTTGAAGGCGTATGGAGTTATTTACACGAAGCTCAAAGCGCGGACGTGCTTTTCATCGCAAATGGTGGAATAATGACCGAAATTCCAGAAACCGCGTTGCCATTTCCTCATAGAGCAGGACATTTGTACGAAATTCTGTACACGGTAAATTGGCATGAAGCAGAACCAGAGAAAGCAGAAAGGTACATAAGTTGGATTAGAAAATTATACAATTACGTAACTCCTTATGCTGGGAAGTCTCCAAGATCTGCATACGTTAATTATAGAGATCTTGATTTGGGAGTTAATGGAGATGGTAAGGTACCCACTTGGGGGACTCAGTACTTCAAAGTAAACTTTCCAAGGTTAAGGAGAATCAAAACTAAAGTTGATCCAAGTAATTTTTTCAAACACGAGCAAAGTATTCCTCCTTATCCTGCTAATGGAGAAAGAATAGAAGAAAATCCCGACGCGTTGAAGGCTTCAAGTTGATTTTATTTTGTACAATTGGACAAGATCGATGTTGGAGCTCTCTAATTTTTTTATTTATTTTTTCTTGCGCAACCCATTCACTAAGGGGTGGGGTTTTAAACTTTGTAAGTTATTTCAGTTATATGAATAAAATACTATATTGATACTTTAAGTTTTTGTGTTAAGTTTGTTAATTTTATTAGTCTTTGAATGGATATATAATTTAGAATATTGGTCGTATATACTAATGTAAAATATTATATAGTAATTAGCTAGGATTTTGTGTTGTGTAAATAAGTCTGATCGATCAGTATATATCTATCATACAATTTAATTAATTAAAGTAAATTAACAAATATTGTTACGTTATTATTATATATTATATATTATTATTATTTATTATTATTATTATTATTATTATTATTATTATTATTATTATTATTATTATTATTATTATTATTATTATTGTTGTTGTTGTTGTCGTTATTTACGCATGTCATAATTCATAACTAGCTACCATAGTAACACACAAGAAATAGAACAAATAAGTAACTATTTTACACAATCTCCTCAAATTATTTAAACAAGCACCATGCCAACAATGGTGTAACTTGAATTCTAATTTAAATTGAGTCAAATTAGTAGGTTTGCTTGAGGACAAGAAAATAATTGAGTTTGGGGATATTTGACAAGTGGTCACATAAGTACGAACAAAAGTAACCACCTCATCCGATCGCCGCGCCCTTTCACCGGCTAACACACTATTTTGATTTCCCCACAACACCCTATAAGTCGTCACCATAGTGCTGATCATTCGAACCGAATATGTCTTGAAAATCCGACTCAACTAATCACACAACAATTCAGACTCCCCCATCCACGCACTTATGGGTATGTTTGAGAGCGCCCAAACCTGCCTTGCAAACGGGCAATCAAATAAACAATGGTGAATCGTCTCAACACCGAGTTACAAACAACACAATGTGTCTCCACGAAAATTCGTCTCCTTGTCAACTTCCACCGCATTGTTAATATATCTATACAACACCGCCTAGTAAACAATTTGATTTTGTTTGCACAATCCATCTCCTACAATTTCGCCCAAGATGCGTGCGCCGCCGAGCTTGAACCCGATTCCCTCAAGTTTTTAACTAAGCCTCGTTCCATCACAACATGATATGCACTTTGGACCAATAAAGCTCCATTCTTCTCATAGTGCCAAACCAACCGATCCTCGTTGCTTGCGTTCCCCAACGGTATCGTCAAAACCATCTCAACATCCATTTCCCACAAATACTCGCGCAACACGTCAATATCCCACCACCTTGTTGCGTTATCAATTAGCTTACTAACCTTAAGAAATGGCTCCTCCATGCAAATAGCCGTAATGGGGCAAAAAGAGATCGATTGAGGAAGCCACGCATCATGCCACACAAGAATGGATTTGCCGTTTCCAACATGCCAACGAACTCCACTCTTCACAACCGGAATAGACTCCCAAATACATCTCCAAGAAAAGGATGGGGCCGATCCAAGTCGTGCAGCACAAAGTGCCGTGTTAGGGTAGTATTTCGCCTTATATATCCGACTAACTAAGCTCTCCGGATTTACCAACAACAGTCATGCTTGCTTTGCAAGTAATTCCAAATTGAACGCCCTAAGATCACGGAACCCGAGACCGCCTTCCGTTTTCCTTCGACACATCCTATCCCAAGCAACCCAATGGATTTTGTTTTTCTCCCCACTACACCACCAATAATTGCTAATGAAAATCTCAATTTCTCTAATTAATGTGTCGGGTAGTTGGAAACAACTCATCAAAAAGGTCAGGATCGATTGCATGACCGCTTTCACTAAAACCTCCTTTCCCGCACCTGATAGAGTTTTGCCTTTGTATCCTTGCGCCCTCTTCCAAATCCGCTCCCTAATGAACTCGAACAATTCTTTCTTTGATTTCCCCCCGCTGATGGCATCCCAAGGCACTTCTCATGACACTCTGCCATCTCTACTCCAATCGCTATCCCAATCACGGTCCGAGTATCCGCATCCGTGTTTTTGCTGAAGACGGCGACAAATTTTTGTATATTGATCTTTTGTCACGATGCTGCTTCAAACCTCTCCAAGATGTCCCGTATACATACGGCCGACTCCATGTCTGCGTTACAAAAAAGTAACATGTCATCGGAGAAAAGAAGGTGGGAGACCGATGGCGCGTTACGACATATTTTGACGCTGATGAGTGCCTCCGCCTATGCAATCAACGTTGAAAAACCTCATAAACGAATAAGAATAGGTAGGGGATAGAGGATCCCCGTGCCTAATTCCCCTTTCGGGGTCAAAAACACTCGATGCACGCCCATTCAGTAAAATAGAGTACGACACAGTTCTAACACCCATCATAATCAAAGATACAAAACTTGAATCAAAGCCTAGATTAAGCATTATCTACTCCAAGAAAGGCCACTCGACTCGATCATAGGCCTTACTCATATCCAGCTTTAACGTCATGGGTAACTCATTTAAATTCATAGTGGTATTACTATTTGGGAAGACAAGAAACTAAAAATATGACTATTCTATTTAATAATATAGATATTAATAAAATGTTTGCTTAACGTTCTATAACGATAATAACCCATCCAAAATTCTAGAATTCTATCTTACACTATTATTTGAAAATAGTTTTAGTTTTTGTTTATACACACTATGCCCATCCCTCATTAATAAAGCGTTTTAAAAGGGAAATATGGGGGCCTTTTTTTTTTTGGTAATGTAAAAGAGTTCACAAAGGGTCGTTAGACCATGTTCGCTCAATATAAGTTAACGATATGAGGAGGCAGAGACTCCCAAAAAGACTCTCTGCTCCTATCATCTATTCTTGATCTCCCTAACATATCCGCCACTTTGTTGGCCGCCCTCAGTATCCACACAACAATGCACTCCCACGGAAGTCGCACAAGGCTTCTACATTTGCTCTCAAGCTCGGAAAGTTGTTGTCCTGTCTCGTGTACTTCACTATTGCGTTTCGCCACAGAAAGCGAATCCACCTCGAGAATGATTTTCGGATATCTCCTTTCCCAAGACAAAGTAAGACCCTTCTTAACCGCCTCTAATTCCACCTCGTCCACCGTTGGCGACACCAAATTCATTTGAGATACCCATATCCAACTTCCCTCCGCATCCCGTAAAAGACCTGCGATATATCCCCTGTTCTCATCGGGTAGTACACCCCCGTCCGTGTTCAACTTGAGCCTTCCCCTCTCGGGTTTTCTCCATGTAGCTTCCTTAATCTGCTTTGGAGGTAGAGGCCGACCCACTTAAGATCCGTACTCAGCAGCCGTATTTGGAAGACACACGATTGTACCGTGTCCATGTTGTCCCGAAACACTCTTGAGTTCCTATTTTTCCAGATGATCAAAAGTTCGGCGACAAATGTACATCTCTAATCCACATCATCTTCAAAGTTATGCAAGAACTCCTTGCTCCTTAAACCTCTCCTAATCCACGACTCATCCGGGATACTCTGAAAGGCGGTATAACTGCTCGCCGCCACGACACTTTTCCAGATCCTACGTGACATGCTACAATGTCTAAGCATGTGGATGGTAGTCTCAACATAAGTACCACACACGGGGCAGACCTCAGATGTCGGGACGCCCAACCTCTTGCGCACAACGTTCGTGGCGAGTCAATTTTGCACGAGTAGCCACAAAAAGTAATGCAACTTATTGCTTAATCCCAAATGCCAAACCCAACTCACATCCTCGTGCACCATCTGATCCTCCTAGTAATAAGCTAGATACGCCTTGTACGCCGATTGACAAGTACAATGTGCCCCCGAGCTTTTTGACCACAAAACCCTGTCATCAGACTCCTGAAATATAATTTGCTTCCCACGAACCTCGGCCAAAACAGCCTCCGGTATCTCGGACTCCAAGTCCGCCAACATCTAATCTCCCGCGTCGTCCACAACTTCACGTAGTGTTAATGTTGCCTCCCCGGGTCTAATGACGCAACCCGCTTCACACAACCTCTTATCCCCCATCCAATTATCCTACCAAAATAATATTTCTCCCATCTCCAATTTTTCAATGAAGAAAATGGGACATTAGACCAACACACCTAAGTATCCCTTTCCAAGTCACACTATCGTATGACTTAGCAATGCACTCCATTAGCCGGTCGTTCTTTAAGTACTTGGCGTAATCAGTTCCCTCCATACGGTATTCTCCTCACGCATAATCCGCCAAGCTAAATTCGATAATAGCGCCTCATTATTCACCCATGCTAACCCTCCTTCATTCTTTGGTTTCATGACACGCGGCCATTCCACAAGGTGCATTTTCTTTTTTGTAATATTCGACGACCACAAGAAGTCACGGTTTAGGCGATTTAACTGCGAGCACACGTGTTCCGGAAGCCACGTCGCCTGCACGTGGTAAACGGGTTGTGTCGTCGATACAGATTGAATTAAAGTAGCACGCCCTGCATAGACTTTAGATTTCTGCGTGCTAATTGTCAACCCCGAAGCGCCGAAAACCCATCTAGCACCCGTTTAATTGCTCTCGCTTTTCCCTTACTTGCGCGCCCCATGAGTACCAAGTCATTTGCAAAAAACAAATGAGACAACCGCGGGCCCCCGACACGGAACAAACGGTTGCCATTTTTTGTTCTCAACCTCTTCTTGAACTAGATATGCTAGTCGTTCGACGCACAACACGAATAAGTAGGGAGACAAATGGTCTCCTTGGCGAAGCCCACAAGCGTGCTTAAAGGGAGACAACAGAGTACCATTCCATAACACCCTCGTCGACGCATTACTAACACATAACATTATGATCTCAATCAGCACTTTGGGAAAATTAAACGCATGAAACGTGTCAGCCAAGAAACCCCAATTGATCTTATCATACGCCTTTTCCAAATCAAGTTTCATAATCATGCCACCGATTTTATTCATTTTCTTGGTGCGCATAGAATGTAGTACCTCTTGAAGTAGGAAGACGTTATCATGGGTACTACACCCCTTAATAAAACTCGACTGTGAAGGAGAAATTAGATCGGGCATAAAATCAATATGGGGCCTTTAAATTACGAGCGAGACATGGCAAATCATAATTCTAATTTGGCCTACGTTCAAATTGATTTGGGATTTACCCATTATTTAACCCATGTGATAAAGTCCGATGCTCCTTCCGATCTCATGCAAGAGGGCGTCCTGAATTCTATTTCACATTGTTTTGAAATAATCTTGGACTTCTGTTTATCCCAGCTCACTCCTCTATCTAACAAGTCTTTACACAGGAAAAAAAACCTTAATAAACATTTTCTCCGTCGCGATTATGCTACAAAACCTAATGCGTTGCATGTTTCAAGACTCTATTACGAAAATCGACGGTGAGTGGCGTATGTATGTAGGGGCTGGGAGGGCTGTAGCCCCCCCCATTTGTAAAAAAAGATAATCAAATATATATAGATATATATATATATCTATATATATATATAGTATTAAGGAAAGAGAAAAGGAGCATATATATGATATTTACATTTAACAGCTTAGTCCAATAGTTAATTGCAAAAACTCTCTTTTTGTTATATTTAGTAAGAAAATAATTTATTTGTTATTTTAATTTGTAAAAAATTCCTTGTGGTGTTAAAAAATAGCAAACAATTTATGCTACATTTAATTAATTCGCACGTGTTTAATTTAATCTTATCTTAACATATTTTTTCGATACGCAAAGAATCCATGTTGTTCAAATTAAATATATGAATACCTTTTATCATATTTGTGAAGAGAACATTAGCTTCAAAATATGTAAAAACATATATACAAAATGTATCCGATTTTCCTTTGCTTTTATCTCGTTCCAATATGTCTAAAAAGTTTATAACATAGTCTATAATATTTACCTTGATAAAAAAAATGTTTGTTTGATTATCGTTGTTGTAATTGTAAAAATATTTATTAGTGATTTTTTCGGTTAAAACTAAGTTGATCCAAAAAATTTCTTGTACGCATTCATTCTCTCTAAAAACTCCAAAAAAAATCATTTCAAAACAACATTTTTTTTTCTTTACTTAGTATTTCGATTTTTTTTTCTCTTATTTCTTTCCTACTGTTCTCCAAAAAAAAAATTAGCCCCCCAATATACGATTCCTGGATACGCCACTACCGACGGTAACCTACATACAGTTTGTTATGAATATTAATTGTTTTCCCTTGGAGATATAATAAAACGTGTTTAATTACTCTCCGTTTGATTTCTTTATTATTTCCAGTGTATGGGCAATGGCGGCTGCGCGCCAACTGGTCAACATGCAGACCTCTGGAATTCTAAGATGACTAAGATTCTGTGGAACTAATTAATTTCAATTATGCACGCCTAGCTTAAGTCATAACACAAGATTAGTACATCAAAATAATAGTCTATTTCTGATTTTTACCGGTTCAAAGTTGACATAGCAATACGAATGGATATAAGAGTTCGTCAACGCACCGCGGCTTATCATGGTTGTGCATATAAATAGAAGCTTAATCGGACCTCTTAGTACCAATTATCTCAACTTGCATGTTACCAAATGAAGACACCAAGCATTTCATCTTCCTTTTTATTTGTTTTTCTTTTCACTATCCTTAGTTCAATAAGCCCCTCTCATTCTCATAGCCCAAGTGGCTTTCTTCAATGCCTAAATAACTGGGGACTTTCGGGGTTGGTTTACACTCCAATCAACTCTTCTTTTGTACCTATTCTCAAGGAAAATTTAGATAATCGAAGATTTGTAACCCCCTCCACTCTTAAACCCATAATGATCGTTACACCAGAGCACGAACGACACATTCGGGCAGTTGTACTTTGCTCCAGAATGCATGGGGTTCAAATCAGGACACGAAGTGGCGGCCACGACTTTGAGGGAATTTCTTCAAGATCCCTCAAAGTAGATCCATTTGTAATCCTTGATCTGTTCAAAATGAGCAAAATAACAATTGATGTTGATCAAAGGACCGCGTGGGTTCAAGGTGGTGCAACCCTTGGACAAGTCTATTATGAAATCAGCAAAGTAAGCAACACGCTTGCGTTTCCTGGTGGATTTTGTCCCACTGTTGGGGTAGGCGGCCACTTTAGTGGAGGAGGATTTGGGCTGTTGTTCAGGCAATATGGCCTTGCAGCTGATAATGTCATTGATGCACGATTTGTAGACGCTCGTGGGAATATCCTCAATCGAGATTACATGGGTGAGGATCTTTTTTGGGCCTTAAGGGGCGGCGGGGGCGGGAGTTTTGGAGTTGTAACTGCATGGAAAATAAATTTAGTAGCTGTACCACAAGTATTGACTACGTTTGCCATCGATAGGACTTTAGCTGAAAATGCAACCGAGCTTGTCCGTAAATGGCAGACTGTTGCTCAATATTTTCCTAAGGAAATATATTTTGCGGTCCAGATGAGAAGTGTTAACAATTCAGGCGCACCGGGTGGCAAAACTATAAAGGCCCAATTTACGTGCATTTTCACTGGTCGGCTGAACGCATTGCTCGATATGTTTAAAGTAAGGTTCCCTCAATTAAACGTGAGCAGAGATGATTGCACCGAAGTGAGTTGGGTTCAATCTCTTCTTTTGTTTAATGGATTTTCTATAACCGAAGATCCTAAAGTATTGGCAGATAGAAATCATACTGCGGAACGATTCGCCTACAAAAGAAAAGCGGACTATATTGTCAAACCGATTACAAAATCCGACCTTGAAGGCGTATGGAGTTATTTACACGAAGCTCAAAGCGCGGACGTGCTTTTCATCGCAAATGGTGGAATAATGACCGAAATTCCAGAAACCGCGTTGCCATTTCCTCATAGAGCAGGACATTTGTACGAAATTCTGTACACGGTAAATTGGCATGAAGCAGAACCAGAGAAAGCAGAAAGGTACATAAGTTGGATTAGAAAATTATACAATTACGTAACTCCTTATGCTGGGAAGTCTCCAAGATCTGCATACGTTAATTATAGAGATCTTGATTTGGGAGTTAATGGAGATGGTAAGGTACCCACTTGGGGGACTCAGTACTTCAAAGTAAACTTTCCAAGGTTAAGGAGAATCAAAACTAAAGTTGATCCAAGTAATTTTTTCAAACACGAGCAAAGTATTCCTCCTTATCCTGCTAATGGAGAAAGAATAGAAGAAAATCCCGACGCGTTGAAGGCTTCAAGTTGATTTTATTTTGTACAATTGGACAAGATCGATGTTGGAGCTCTCTAATTTTTTTATTTATTTTTTCTTGCGCAACCCATTCACTAAGGGGTGGGGTTTTAAACTTTGTAAGTTATTTCAGTTATATGAATAAAATACTATATTGATACTTTAAGTTTTTGTGTTAAGTTTGTTAATTTTATTAGTCTTTGAATGGATATATAATTTAGAATATTGGTCGTATATACTAATGTAAAATATTATATAGTAATTAGCTAGGATTTTGTGTTGTGTAAATAAGTCTGATCGATCAGTATATATCTATCATACAATTTAATTAATTAAAGTAAATTAACAAATATTGTTACGTTATTATTATATATTATATATTATTATTATTATTTATTATTATTATTATTATTATTATTATTATTATTATTATTATTATTATTATTATTATTGTTGTTGTTGTTGTCGTTATTTACGCATGTCATAATTCATAACTAGCTACCATAGTAACACACAAGAAATAGAACAAATAAGTAACTATTTTACACAATCTCCTCAAATTATTTAAACAAGCACCATGCCAACAATGGTGTAACTTGAATTCTAATTTAAATTAAGTCAAATTAGTAGGTTTGCTTGAGGACAAGAAAATAATTGAGTTTGGGGATATTTGACAAGTGGTCACATAAGTACGAACAAAAGTAACCACCTCATCCGATCGCCGCGCCCTTTCACCGGCTAACACACTATTTTGATTTCCCCACAACGCCCTATAAGTCGTCACCATAGTGCTGATCATTCGAACCGAATATGTCTTGAAAATTCGACTCAACTAATCACACAACAATTCGGACTCCCCCATCCACGCACTTATGGGTATGTTTGAGAGCGCCCAAACCTGCCTTGCAAACGGGCAATCAAATAAACAATGGTGAATCGTCTCAACACCGAGTTACAAACAACACAATGTGTCTCCACGAAAATTCGTCTCCTTGTCAACTTCCACCGCATTGTTAAGATATCTATACAACACCGCCTAGTAAACAATTTGATTTTGTTTGCACAATCCATCTCCTACAATTTCGCCCAAGATGCGTGCGCCGCCGAGCTTGAACCCGATTCCCTCAAGTTTTTAACTAAGCCTCGTTCCATCACAACATGATATGCACTTTGGACCAATAAAGCTCCATTCTTCTCATAGTGCCAAACCAACCGATCCTCGTTGCTTGCGTTCCCCAACGGTATCGTCAAAACCATCTCAACATCCATTTCCCACAAATACTCGCGCAACACGTCAATATCCCACCACCTTGTTGCGTTATCAATTAGCTTACTAACCTTAAGAAATGGCTCCTCCATGCAAATAGCCGTAATGGGGCAAAAAGAGATCGATTGAGGAAGCCACGCATCATGCCACACAAGAATGGATTTGCCGTTTCCAACATGCCAACGAACTCCACTCTTCACAACCGGAATAGACTCCCAAATACATCTCCAAGAAAAGGATGGGGCCGATCCAAGTCGTGCAGCACAAAGTGCCGTGTTAGGGTAGTATTTCGCCTTATATATCCGACTAACTAAGCTCTCCGGATTTACCAACAACAGTCATGCTTGCTTTGCAAGTAATTCCAAATTGAACGCCCTAAGATCACGGAACCCGAGACCGCCTTCCGTTTTCCTTCGACACATCCTATCCCAAGCAACCCAATGGATTTTGTTTTTCTCCCCACTACACCACCAATAATTGCTAATGAAAATCTCAATTTCTCTAATTAATGTGTCGGGTAGTTGGAAACAACTCATCAAAAAGGTCAGGATCGATTGCATGACCGCTTTCACTAAAACCTCCTTTCCCGCACCCGATAGAGTTTTGCCTTTGTATCCTTGCGCCCTCTTCCAAATCCGCTCCCTAATGAACTCGAACAATTCTTTCTTTGATTTCCCCCCGCTGATGGCATCCCAAGGCACTTCTCATGACACTCTGCCATCTCTACTCCAATCGCTATCCCAATCACGGTCCGGGTATCCGCATCCGTGTTTTTGCTGAAGACGGCGACAAATTTTTGTATATTGATCTTTTGTCCCGATGCTGCTTCAAACCTCTCCAAGATGTCCCGTATACATACGGCCGACTCCATGTCTGCGTTACAAAAAAGTAACATGTCATCGGAGAAAAGAAGGTGGGAGACCGATGGTGTGTTACGACAGATTTTGACGCTGATGAGTGCCTCCGCCTATGCAATCAACGTTGAAAAAACCTCATAAACGAATAAGAATAGGTAGGGGATAGAGGATCCCCGTGCCTAATTCCCCTTTCGGGGTCAAAAACACTCGATGCACGCCCATTCAGTAAAATAGAGTACGACACAGTTCTAACACCCATCATAATCAAAGATACAAAACTTGAATCAAAGCCTAGATTAAGCATTATCTACTCCAAGAAAGGCCACTCGACTCGATCATAGGCCTTACTCATATCCAGCTTTAACGTCATGGGTAACTCATTTAAATTCATAGTGGTATTACTATTTGGGAAGACAAGAAACTAAAAATATGACTATTCTATTTAATAATATAGATATTAATAAAATGTTTGCTTAACGTTCTATAACGATAATAACCCATCCAAAATTCTAGAATTCTATCTTACACTATTATTTGAAAATAGTTTTAGTTTTTGTTTATACACACTATGCCCATCCCTCATTAATAAAGCGTTTTAAAAGGGAAATATGGGGGCCTTTTTTTTTTTGGTAATGTAAAAGAGTTCACAAAGGGTCGTTAGACCATGTTCGCTCAATATAAGTTAACGATATGAGGAGGCAGAGACTCCCAAAAAGACTCTCTGCTCCTATCATCTATTCTTGATCTCCCTAACATATCCGCCACTTTGTTGGCCGCCCTCAGTATCCACTCAACAATGCACTCCCACGGAAGTCGCGCAAGGCTTCTACATTTGCTCTCAAGCTCGGAAAGTTGTTGTCCTGTCTCGTGTACTTCACTATTGCGCTTCGCCACAGAAAGCGAATCCACCTCGAGAATGATTTTCGGATATCTCCTTTCCCAAGACAAAGTAAGACCCTTCTTAACCGCCTCTAATTCCACCTCGTCCACCGTTGGCGACACCAAATTCATTTGAGATACCCATAGCCAACTTCCCTCCGCATCCCGTAAAAGACCTGCGACATATCCCCTGTTCTCATCGGGTAGTACACCCCCGTCCGTGTTCAACTTGAGCCTTCCCCTCTCGGGTTTTCTCCATGTAGCTTCCTTAATCTGCTTTGGAGGTAGAGGCCGACCCACTTAAGATCCGTACTCAGCAGCCGTATTTGGAAGACACACGATTGTACCGTGTCCATGTTGTCCCGAAACACTCTTGAGTTCCTATTTTTCCAGATGATCAAAAGTTCGGCGGCAAATGTACATCTCTAATCCACATCATCTTCAAAGTTATGCAAGAACTCCTTGCTCCTTAAACCTCTCCTAATCCACGACTCATCCGGGATACTCTGAAAGCCGGTATAACTGCTCGCCGCCACGACACTTTTCCAGATCCTACGTGACATGCTACAATGTCTAAGCATGTGGATGGTAGTCTCAACATAAGTACCACACACGGGGCAGACCTCAGATGTCGGGACGCCCAACCTCTTGCGCACAACGTTCGTGGCGAGTCGGTTTTGCACGAGTAGCCACAAAAAGTAATGCAACTTATTGCTTAATCCCAAATGCCAAACCCAACTCACATCCTCGTGCACCATCTGATCCTCCTAGTAATAAGCTAGATACGCCTTGTACGCCGATTGACAAGTACAATGTGCCCCCGAGCTTTTTGACCACAAAACCCTGTCATCAGACTCCTGAAATATAATTTGCTTCCCACGAACCTCGGCCAAAACAGCCTCCGGTATCTCGGACTCCAAGTCCGCCAACATCTAATCTCCCGCGTCGTCCACAACTTCACGTAGTGTTAATGTTGCCTCCCCGGGTCTAATGACGCAACCCGCTTCACACAACCTCTTATCCCCCATCCAATTATCCTACCAAAATAATATTTCTCCCATCTCCAATTTTTCAATGAAGAAAATGGGACATTAGACCAACACACCTAAGTATCCCTTTCCAAGTCACACTATCGTATGACTTAGCAATGCACTCCATTAGCCGGTCGTTCTTTAAGTACTTGGCGTAATCAGTTCCCTCCATACGGTATTCTCCTCACGCATAATCCGCCAAGCTAAATTCGATAATAGCGCCTCATTATTCACCCATGCTAACCCTCCTTCATTCTTTGGTTTCATGACACGCGGCCATTCCACAAGGTGCATTTTCTTTTTTGTAATATTCGACGACCACAAGAAGTCACGGTTTAGGCGATTTAACTGCGAGCACACGTGTTCCGGAAGCCACGTCGCCTGCACGTGGTAAACGGGTTGTGTCGTCGATACAGATTGAATTAAAGTAGCACGCCCTGCATAGACTTTAGATTTCTGCGTGCTAATCGTCAACCCCGAAGCGCCGAAAACCCATCTAGCACCCGTTTAATTGCTCTCGCTTTTCCCTTACTTGCGCGCCCCATGAGTACCAAGTCATTTGCAAAAAACAAATGAGACAACCGCGGGCCCCCGACACGGAACAAACGGTTGCCATTTTTTGTTCTCAACCTCTTCTTGAACTAGATATGCTAGTCGTTCGACGCACAACACGAATAAGTAGGGAGACAAATGGTCTCCTTGGCGAAGCCCACAAGCGTGCTTAAAGGGAGACAACAGAGTACCATTCCATAACACCCTCGTCGACGCATTACTAACACATAACATTATGATCTCAATCAGCACTTTGGGAAAATTAAACGCATGAAACGTGTCATCCAAGAAACCCCAATTGATCTTGTCATACGCCTTTTCCAAATCAAGTTTCATAATCATGCCACCGATTTTATTCATTTTCTTGGTGCGCATAGAATGTAGTACCTCTTGAAGTAGGAAGACGTTATCATGGGTACTACACCCCTTAATAAAACTCGACTGTGAAGGAGAAATTAGATCGGGCATAAAATCAATATGGGGCCTTTAAATTACGAGCGAGACATGGCAAATCATAATTCTAATTTGGCCTACGTTCAAATTGATTTGGGATTTACCCATTATTTAACCCATGTGATAAAGTCCGATGCTCCTTCCGATCTCATGCAAGAGGGCGTCCTGAATTCTATTTCACATTGTTTTGAAATAATCTTGGACTTCTGTTTATCCCAGCTCACTCCTCTATCTAACAAGTCTTTACACAGGAAAAAAAACCTTAATAAACATTTTCTCCGTCGCGATTATGCTACAAAACCTAATGCGTTGCATGTTTCAAGACTCTATTACGAAAATCGACGGTGAGTGGCGTATGTATGTAGGGGCTGGGAGGGCTGTAGCCCCCCCCATTTGTAAAAAAAGATAATCAAATATATATAGATATATATATATATCTATATATATATATAGTATTAAGGAAAGAGAAAAGGAGCATATATATGATATTTACATTTAACAGCTTAGTCCAATAGTTAATTGCAAAAACTCTCTTTTTGTTATATTTAGTAAGAAAATAATTTATTTGTTATTTTAATTTGTAAAAAATTCCTTGTGGTGTTAAAAAATAGCAAACAATTTATGCTACATTTAATTAATTCGCACGTGTTTAATTTAATCTTATCTTAACATATTTTTTCGATACGCAAAGAATCCATGTTGTTCAAATTAAATATATGAATACCTTTTATCATATTTGTGAAGAGAACATTAGCTTCAAAATATGTAAAAACATATATACAAAATGTATCCGATTTTCCTTTGCTTTTATCTCGTTCCAATATGTCTAAAAAGTTTATAACATAGTCTATAATATTTACCTTGATAAAAAAAATGTTTGTTTGATTATCGTTGTTGTAATTGTAAAAATATTTATTAGTGATTTTTTCGGTTAAAACTAAGTTGATCCAAAAAATTTCTTGTACGCATTCATTCTCTCTAAAAACTCCAAAAAAAATCATTTCAAAACAACATTTTTTTTTCTTTACTTAGTATTTCGATTTTTTTTTCTCTTATTTCTTTCCTACTGTTCTCCAAAAAAAGAATTAACCCCCCCATATACGATTCCTGGATACGCCACTACCGACGGTAACCTACATACAGTTTGTTATGAATATTAATTGTTTTCCCTTGGAGATATAATAAAACGTGTTTAATTACTCTCCGTTTGATTTCTTTATTATTTCCAGTGTATGGGCAATGGCGGCTGCGCGCCAACTGATCAACATATGCAGACCTCTGGAATTCTAAGATGACTAAGATTCTGTGGAACTAATTAATTTCAATTATGCACGCCTAGCTTAAGTCATAACACAAGATTAGTACATCAAAATAATAGTCTATTTCTGATTTTTACCGGTTCAAACTTGACATAGCAATACGAATGGATATAAGAGTTCGTCAACGCACCGCGGCTTATCATGGTTGTGCATATAAATAGAAGCTTAATCGGACCTCTTAGTACCAATTATCTCAACTTGCATGTTACCAAATGAAGACACCAAGCATTTCATCTTCCCTTTTATTTGTTTTTCTTTTCACTATCCTTAGTTCAATAAGCCCCTCTCATTCTCATAGCCCAAGTGGCTTTCTTCAATGCCTAAATAACTGGGGACTTTCGGGGTTGGTTTACACTCCAATCAACTCTTCTTTTGTACCTATTCTCAAGGAAAATTTAGATAATCGAAGATTTGTAACCCCCTCCACTCTTAAACCCATAATGATCGTTACACCAGAGCACGAACGACACATTCGGGCAGTTGTACTTTGCTCCAGACTGCATGGGGTTCAAATCAGGACACGAAGTGGCGGCCACGACTTTGAGGGAATTTCTTCAAGATCCCTCAAAGTAGATCCATTTGTAATCCTTGATCTGTTCAAAATGAGCAAAATAACAATTGATGTTGATCAAAGGACCGCGTGGGTTCAAGGTGGTGCAACCCTTGGACAAGTCTATTATGAAATCAGCAAAGTAAGCAACACGCTTGCGTTTCCTGGTGGATTTTGTCCCACTGTTGGGGTAGGCGGCCACTTTAGTGGAGGAGGATTTGGGCTGTTGTTCAGGCAATATGGCCTTGCAGCTGATAATGTCATTGATGCACGATTTGTAGACGCTCGTGGGAATATCCTCAATCGAGATTACATGGGTGAGGATCTTTTTTGGGCCTTAAGGGGCGGCGGGGGCGGGAGTTTTGGAGTTGTAACTGCATGGAAAATAAATTTAGTAGCTGTACCACAAGTATTGACTACGTTTGCCATCGATAGGACTTTAGCTGAAAATGCAACCGAGCTTGTCCGTAAATGGCAGACTGTTGCTCAATATTTTCCTAAGGAAATATATTTTGCGGTCCAGATGAGAAGTGTTAACAATTCAGGCGCACCGGGTGGCAAAACTATAAAGGCCCAATTTACGTGCATTTTCACTGGTCGGCTGAACGCATTGCTCGATATGTTTAAAGTAAGGTTCCCTCAATTAAACGTGAGCAGAGATGATTGCACCGAAGTGAGTTGGGTTCAATCTCTTCTTTTGTTTAATGGATTTTCTATAACCGAAGATCCTAAAGTATTGGCAGATAGAAATCATACTGCGGAACGATTCGCCTACAAAAGAAAAGCGGACTATATTGTCAAACCGATTACAAAATCCGACCTTGAAGGCGTATGGAGTTATTTACACGAAGCTCAAAGCGCGGACGTGCTTTTCATCGCAAATGGTGGAATAATGACCGAAATTCCAGAAACCGCGTTGCCATTTCCTCATAGAGCAGGACATTTGTACGAAATTCTGTACACGGTAAATTGGCATGAAGCAGAACCAGAGAAAGCAGAAAGGTACATAAGTTGGATTAGAAAATTATACAATTACGTAACTCCTTATGCTGGGAAGTCTCCAAGATCTGCATACGTTAATTATAGAGATCTTGATTTGGGAGTTAATGGAGATGGTAAGGTACCCACTTGGGGGACTCAGTACTTCAAAGTAAACTTTCCAAGGTTAAGGAGAATCAAAACTAAAGTTGATCCAAGTAATTTTTTCAAACACGAGCAAAGTATTCCTCCTTATCCTGCTAATGGAGAAAGAATAGAAGAAAATCCCGACGCGTTGAAGGCTTCAAGTTGATTTTATTTTGTACAATTGGACAAGATCGATGTTGGAGCTCTCTAATTTTTTTATTTATTTTTTCTTGCGCAACCCATTCACTAAGGGGTGGGGTTTTAAACTTTGTAAGTTATTTCAGTTATATGAATAAAATACTATATTGATACTTTAAGTTTTTGTGTTAAGTTTGTTAATTTTATTAGTCTTTGAATGGATATATAATTTAGAATATTGGTCGTATATACTAATGTAAAATATTATATAGTAATTAGCTAGGATTTTGTGTTGTGTAAATAAGTCTGATCGATCAGTATATATCTATCATACAATTTAATTAATTAAAGTAAATTAACAAATACTGTTACGTTATTATTATATATTATATATTATTATTATTTATTATTATTATTATTATTATTATTATTATTATTATTATTATTATTATTATTATTATTGTTGTTGTTGTTGTCGTTATTTACGCATGTCATAATTCATAACTAGCTACCATAGTAACACACAAGAAATAGAACAAATAAGTAACTATTTTACACAATCTCCTCAAATTATTTAAACAAGCACCATGCCAACAATGGTGTAACTTGAATTCTAATTTAAATTAAGTCAAATTAGTAGGTTTGCTTGAGGACAAGAAAATAATTGAGTTTGGGGATATTTGACAAGTGGTCACATAAGTACGAACAAAAGTAACCACCTCATCCGATCGCCGCGCCCTTTCACCGGCTAACACACTATTTTGATTTCCCCACAACGCCCTATAAGTCGTCACCATAGTGCTGATCATTCGAACCGAATATGTCTTGAAAATTCGACTCAACTAATCACACAACAATTCGGACTCCCCCATCCACGCACTTATGGGTATGTTTGAGAGCGCCCAAACCTGCCTTGCAAACGGGCAATCAAATAAACAATGGTGAATCGTCTCAACACCGAGTTACAAACAACACAATGTGTCTCCACGAAAATTCGTCTCCTTGTCAACTTCCACCGCATTGTTAAGATATCTATACAACACCGCCTAGTAAACAATTTGATTTTGTTTGCACAATCCATCTCCTACAATTTCGCCCAAGATGCGTGCGCCGCCGAGCTTGAACCCGATTCCCTCAAGTTTTTAACTAAGCCTCGTTCCATCACAACATGATATGCACTTTGGACCAATAAAGCTCCATTCTTCTCATAGTGCCAAACCAACCGATCCTCGTTGCTTGCGTTCCCCAACGGTATCGTCAAAACCATCTCAACATCCATTTCCCACAAATACTCGCGCAACACGTCAATATCCCACCACCCTGTCGCGTTATCAATTAGCTTACTAACCTTAAGAAATGGCTCCTCCATGCAAATAGCCGTAATGGGGCAAAAAGAGATCGATTGAGGAAGCCACGCATCATGCCACACAAGAATGGATTTGCCGTTTCCAACATGCCAACGAACTCCACTCTTCACAACCGGAATAGACTCCCAAATACATCTCCAAGAAAAGGATGGGGCCGATCCAAGTCGTGCAGCACAAAGTGCCGTGTTAGGGTAGTATTTCGCCTTATATATCCGACTAACTAAGCTCTCCGGATTTACCAACAACAGTCATGCTTGCTTTGCAAGTAATTCCAAATTGAACGCCCTAAGATCACGGAACCCGAGACCGCCTTCCGTTTTCCTTCGACACATCCTATCCCAAGCAACCCAATGGATTTTGTTTTTCTCCCCACTACACCACCAATAATTGCTAATGAAAATCTCAATTTCTCTAATTAATGTGTCGGGTAGTTGGAAACAACTCATCAAAAAGGTCAGGATCGATTGCATGACCGCTTTCACTAAAACCTCCTTTCCCGCACCCGATAGAGTTTTGCCTTTGTATCCTTGCGCCCTCTTCCAAATCCGCTCCCTAATGAACTCGAACAATTCTTTCTTTGATTTCCCCCCGCTGATGGCATCCCAAGGCACTTCTCATGACACTCTGCCATCTCTACTCCAATCGCTATCCCAATCACGGTCCGAGTATCCGCATCCGTGTTTTTGCTGAAGACGGCGACAAATTTTTGTATATTGATCTTTTGTCCCGATGCTGCTTCAAACCTCTCCAAGATGTCCCGTATACATACGGCCGACTCCATGTCTGCGTTACAAAAAAGTAACATGTCATCGGAGAAAAGAAGGTGGGAGACCGATGGCGTGTTACGACAGATTTTGACGCTGATGAGTGCCTCCGCCTATGCAATCAACGTTGAAAAAACCTCATAAACGAATAAGAATAGGTAGGGGATAGAGGATCCCCGTGCCTAATTCCCCTTTCGGGGTCAAAAACACTCGATGCACGCCCATTCAGTAAAATAGAGTACGACACAGTTCTAACACCCATCATAATCAAAGATACAAAACTTGAATCAAAGCCTAGATTAAGCATTATCTACTCCAAGAAAGGCCACTCGACTCGATCATAGGCCTTACTCATATCCAGCTTTAACGTCATGGGTAACTCATTTAAATTCATAGTGGTATTACTATTTGGGAAGACAAGAAACTAAAAATATGACTATTCTATTTAATAATATAGATATTAATAAAATGTTTGCTTAACGTTCTATAACGATAATAACCCATCCAAAATTCTAGAATTCTATCTTACACTATTATTTGAAAATAGTTTTAGTTTTTGTTTATACACACTATGCCCATCCCTCATTAATAAAGCGTTTTAAAAGGGAAATATGGGGGCCTTTTTTTTTTTGGTAATGTAAAAGAGTTCACAAAGGGTCGTTAGACCATGTTCGCTCAATATAAGTTAACGATATGAGGAGGCAGAGACTCCCAAAAAGACTCTCTGCTCCTATCATCTATTCTTGATCTCCCTAACATATCCGCCACTTTGTTGGCCGCCCTCAGTATCCACTCAACAATGCACTCCCACGGAAGTCGCGCAAGGCTTCTACATTTGCTCTCAAGCTCGGAAAGTTGTTGTCCTGTCTCGTGTACTTCACTATTGCGCTTCGCCACAGAAAGCGAATCCACCTCGAGAATGATTTTCGGATATCTCCTTTCCCAAGACAAAGTAAGACCCTTCTTAACCGCCTCTAATTCCACCTCGTCCACCGTTGGCGACACCAAATTCATTTGAGATACCCATAGCCAACTTCCCTCCGCATCCCGTAAAAGACCTGCGACATATCCCCTGTTCTCATCGGGTAGTACACCCCCGTCCGTGTTCAACTTGAGCCTTCCCCTCTCGGGTTTTCTCCATGTAGCTTCCTTAATCTGCTTTGGAGGTAGAGGCCGACCCACTTAAGATCCGTACTCAGCAGCTGTATTTGGAAGACACACGATTGTACCGTGTCCATGTTGTCCCGAAACACTCTTGAGTTCCTATTTTTCCAGATGATCAAAAGTTCGGCGGCAAATGTACATCTCTAATCCACATCATCTTCAAAGTTATGCAAGAACTCCTTGCTCCTTAAACCTCTCCTAATCCACGACTCATCCGGGATACTCTGAAAGCCGGTATAACTGCTCGCCGCCACGACACTTTTCCAGATCCTACGTGACATGCTACAATGTCTAAGCATGTGGATGGTAGTCTCAACATAAGTACCACACACGGGGCAGACCTCAGATGTCGGGACGCCCAACCTCTTGCGCACAACGTTCGTGGCGAGTCGGTTTTGCACGAGTAGCCACAAAAAGTAATGCAACTTATTGCTTAATCCCAAATGCCAAACCCAACTCACATCCTCGTGCACCATCTGATCCTCCTAGTAATAAGCTAGATACGCCTTGTACGCCGATTGACAAGTACAATGTGCCCCCGAGCTTTTTGACCACAAAACCCTGTCATCAGACTCCTGAAATATAATTTGCTTCCCACGAACCTCGGCCAAAACAGCCTCCGGTATCTCGGACTCCAAGTCCGCCAACATCTAATCTCCCGCGTCGTCCACAACTTCACGTAGTGTTAATGTTGCCTCCCCGGGTCTAATGACGCAACCCGCTTCACACAACCTCTTATCCCCCATCCAATTATCCTACCAAAATAATATTTCTCCCATCTCCAATTTTTCAATGAAGAAAATGGGACATTAGACCAACACACCTAAGTATCCCTTTCCAAGTCACACTATCGTATGACTTAGCAATGCACTCCATTAGCCGGTCGTTCTTTAAGTACTTGGCGTAATCAGTTCACTCCATACGGTATTCTCCTCACGCATAATCCGCCAAGCTAAATTCGATAATAGCGCCTCATTATTCACCCATGCTAACCCTCCTTCATTCTTTGGTTTCATGACACGCGGCCATTCCACAAGGTGCATTTTCTTTTTTGTAATATTCGACGACCACAAGAAGTCACGGTTTAGGCGATTTAACTGCGAGCACACGTGTTCCGGAAGCCACGTCGCCTGCACGTGGTAAACGGGTTGTGTCGTCGATACAGATTGAATTAAAGTAGCACGCCCTGCATAGACTTTAGATTTCTGCGTGCTAATCGTCAACCCCGAAGCGCCGAAAACCCATCTAGCACCCGTTTAATTGCTCTCGCTTTTTCCTTACTTGCGCGCCCCATGAGTACCAAGTCATTTGCAAAAAACAAATGAGACAACCGCGGGCCCCCGACACGGAACAAACGGTTGCCATTTTTTGTTCTCAACCTCTTCTTGAACTAGATATGCTAGTCGTTCGACGCACAACACGAATAAGTAGGGAGACAAATGGTCTCCTTGGCGAAGCCCACAAGCGTGCTTAAAGGGAGACATCAGAGTACCATTCCATAACACCCTCGTCGACGCATTACTAACACATAACATTATGATCTCAATCAGCACTTTGGGAAAATTAAACGCATGAAACGTGTCATCCAAGAAACCCCAATTGATCTTATCATACGCCTTTTCCAAATCAAGTTTCATAATCATGCCACCGATTTTATTCATTTTCTTGGTGCGCATAGAATGTAGTACCTCTTGAAGTAGGAAGACGTTATCATGGGTACTACACCCCTTAATAAAACTCGACTGTGAAGGAGAAATTAGATCGGGCATAAAATCAATATGGGGCCTTTAAATTACGAGCGAGACATGGCAAATCATAATTCTAATTTGGCCTACGTTCAAATTGATTTGGGATTTACCCATTATTTAACCCATGTGATAAAGTCCGATGCTCCTTCCGATCTCATGCAAGAGGGCGTCCTGAATTCTATTTCACATTGTTTTGAAATAATCTTGGACTTCTGTTTATCCCAGCTCACTCCTTCTATCTAACAAGTCTTTACACAGGAAAAAAAACCTTAATAAACATTTTCTCCGTCGCGATTATGCTACAAAACCTAATGCGTTGCATGTTTCAAGACTCTATTACGAAAATCGACGGTGAGTGGCGTATGTATGTAGGGGCTGGGAGGGCTGTAGCCCCCCCCCCATTTGTAAAAAAAGATAATCAAATATATATAGATATATATATATATATATATCTATATATATATATATATATATATAGTATTAAGGGAAGAGAAAAGGAGCATATATATGATATTTACATTTAACAGCTTAGTCCAATAGTTAATTGCAAAAACTCTCTTTTTGTTATATTTAGTAAGAAAATAATTTATTTGTTATTTTAATTTGTAAAAATTTCCTTGTGGTGTTAAAAAATAGCAAACAATTTATGCTACATTTAATTAATTCGCACGTGTTTAATTTAATCTTATCTTAACATATTTTTTCGATACGCAAAGAATCCATGTTGTTCAAATTAAATATATGAATACCTTTTATCATATTTGTGAAGAGAACATTAGCTTCAAAATATGTAAAAACATATATACAAAATGTATCCGATTTTCCTTTGCTTTTATCTCGTTCCAATATGTCTAAAAAGTTTATAACATAGTCTATAATATTTACCTTGATAAAAAAAATGTTTGTTTGATTATCGTTGTTGTAATTGTAAAAATATTTATTAGTGATTTTTTCGGTTAAAACTAAGTTGATCCAAAAAATTTCTTGTACGCATTCATTCTCTCTAAAAACTCCAAAAAAAATCATTTCAAAACAACATTTTTTTTTCTTTACTTAGTATTTCGATTTTTTTTTCTCTTATTTCTTTCCTACTGTTCTCCAAAAAAAGAATTAGCCCCCCCATATACGATTCCTGGATACGCCACTACCGACGGTAACCTACATACAGTTTGTTATGAATATTAATTGTTTTCCCTTGGAGATATAATAAAACGTGTTTAATTACTCTCCGTTTGATTTCTTTATTATTTCCAGTGTATGGGCAATGGCGGCTGCGCGCCAACTGATCAACATGCAGACCTCTGGAATTCTAAGATGACTAAGATTCTGTGGAACTAATTAATTTCAATTATGCACGCCTAGCTTAAGTCATAACACAAGATTAGTACATCAAAATAATAGTCTATTTCTGATTTTTACCGGTTCAAACTTGACATAGCAATACGAATGGATATAAGAGTTCGTCAACGCACCGCGGCTTATCATGGTTGTGCATATAAATAGAAGCTTAATCGGACCTCTTAGTACCAATTATCTCAACTTGCATGTTACCAAATGAAGACACCAAGCATTTCATCTTCCCTTTTATTTGTTTTTCTTTTCACTATCCTTAGTTCAATAAGCCCCTCTCATTCTCATAGCCCAAGTGGCTTTCTTCAATGCCTAAATAACTGGGGACTTTCGGGGTTGGTTTACACTCCAATCAACTCTTCTTTTGTACCTATTCTCAAGGAAAATTTAGATAATCGAAGATTTGTAACCCCCTCCACTCTTAAACCCATAATGATCGTTACACCAGAGCACGAACGACACATTCGGGCAGTTGTACTTTGCTCCAGACTGCATGGGGTTCAAATCAGGACACGAAGTGGCGGCCACGACTTTGAGGGAATTTCTTCAAGATCCCTCAAAGTAGATCCATTTGTAATCCTTGATCTGTTCAAAATGAGCAAAATAACAATTGATGTTGATCAAAGGACCGCGTGGGTTCAAGGTGGTGCAACCCTTGGACAAGTCTATTATGAAATCAGCAAAGTAAGCAACACGCTTGCGTTTCCTGGTGGATTTTGTCCCACTGTTGGGGTAGGCGGCCACTTTAGTGGAGGAGGATTTGGGCTGTTGTTCAGGCAATATGGCCTTGCAGCTGATAATGTCATTGATGCACGATTTGTAGACGCTCGTGGGAATATCCTCAATCGAGATTACATGGGTGAGGATCTTTTTTGGGCCTTAAGGGGCGGCGGGGGCGGGAGTTTTGGAGTTGTAACTGCATGGAAAATAAATTTAGTAGCTGTACCACAAGTATTGACTACGTTTGCCATCGATAGGACTTTAGCTGAAAATGCAACCGAGCTTGTCCGTAAATGGCAGACTGTTGCTCAATATTTTCCTAAGGAAATATATTTTGCGGTCCAGATGAGAAGTGTTAACAATTCAGGCGCACCGGGTGGCAAAACTATAAAGGCCCAATTTACGTGCATTTTCACTGGTCGGCTGAACGCATTGCTCGATATGTTTAAAGTAAGGTTCCCTCAATTAAACGTGAGCAGAGATGATTGCACCGAAGTGAGTTGGGTTCAATCTCTTCTTTTGTTTAATGGATTTTCTATAACCGAAGATCCTAAAGTATTGGCAGATAGAAATCATACTGCGGAACGATTCGCCTACAAAAGAAAAGCGGACTATATTGTCAAACCGATTACAAAATCCGACCTTGAAGGCGTATGGAGTTATTTACACGAAGCTCAAAGCGCGGACGTGCTTTTCATCGCAAATGGTGGAATAATGACCGAAATTCCAGAAACCGCGTTGCCATTTCCTCATAGAGCAGGACATTTGTACGAAATTCTGTACACGGTAAATTGGCATGAAGCAGAACCAGAGAAAGCAGAAAGGTACATAAGTTGGATTAGAAAATTATACAATTACGTAACTCCTTATGCTGGGAAGTCTCCAAGATCTGCATACGTTAATTATAGAGATCTTGATTTGGGAGTTAATGGAGATGGTAAGGTACCCACTTGGGGGACTCAGTACTTCAAAGTAAACTTTCCAAGGTTAAGGAGAATCAAAACTAAAGTTGATCCAAGTAATTTTTTCAAACACGAGCAAAGTATTCCTCCTTATCCTGCTAATGGAGAAAGAATAGAAGAAAATCCCGACGCGTTGAAGGCTTCAAGTTGATTTTATTTTGTACAATTGGACAAGATCGATGTTGGAGCTCTCTAATTTTTTTATTTATTTTTTCTTGCGCAACCCATTCACTAAGGGGTGGGGTTTTAAACTTTGTAAGTTATTTCAGTTATATGAATAAAATACTATATTGATACTTTAAGTTTTTGTGTTAAGTTTGTTAATTTTATTAGTCTTTGAATGGATATATAATTTAGAATATTGGTCGTATATACTAATGTAAAATATTATATAGTAATTAGCTAGGATTTTGTGTTGTGTAAATAAGTCTGATCGATCAGTATATATCTATCATACAATTTAATTAATTAAAGTAAATTAACAAATATTGTTACGTTATTATTATATATTATATATTATTATTATTTATTATTATTATTATTATTATTATTATTATTATTATTATTATTATTATTATTATTGTTGTTGTTGTTGTCGTTATTTACGCATGTCATAATTCATAACTAGCTACCATAGTAACACACAAGAAATAGAACAAATAAGTAACTATTTTACACAATCTCCTCAAATTATTTAAACAAGCACCATGCCAACAATGGTGTAACTTGAATTCTAATTTAAATTAAGTCAAATTAGTAGGTTTGCTTGAGGACAAGAAAATAATTGAGTTTGGGGATATTTGACAAGTGGTCACATAAGTACGAACAAAAGTAACCACCTCATCCGATCGCCGCGCCCTTTCACCGGCTAACACACTATTTTGATTTCCCCACAACGCCCTATAAGTCGTCACCATAGTGCTGATCATTCGAACCGAATATGTCTTGAAAATTCGACTCAACTAATCACACAACAATTCGGACTCCCCCATCCACGCACTTATGGGTATGTTTGAGAGCGCCCAAACCTGCCTTGCAAACGGGCAATCAAATAAACAATGGTGAATCGTCTCAACACCGAGTTACAAACAACACAATGTGTCTCCACGAAAATTCGTCTCCTTGTCAACTTCCACCGCATTGTTAAGATATCTATACAACACCGCCTAGTAAACAATTTGATTTTGTTTGCACAATCCATCTCCTACAATTTCGCCCAAGATGCGTGCGCCGCCGAGCTTGAACCCGATTCCCTCAAGTTTTTAACTAAGCCTCGTTCCATCACAACATGATATGCACTTTGGACCAATAAAGCTCCATTCTTCTCATAGTGCCAAACCAACCGATCCTCGTTGCTTGCGTTCCCCAACGGTATCGTCAAAACCATCTCAACATCCATTTCCCACAAATACTCGCGCAACACGTCAATATCCCACCACCTTGTTGCGTTATCAATTAGCTTACTAACCTTAAGAAATGGCTCCTCCATGCAAATAGCCGTAATGGGGCAAAAAGAGATCGATTGAGGAAGCCACGCATCATGCCACACAAGAATGGATTTGCCGTTTCCAACATGCCAACGAACTCCACTCTTCACAACCGGAATAGACTCCCAAATACATCTCCAAGAAAAGGATGGGGCCGATCCAAGTCGTGCAGCACAAAGTGCCGTGTTAGGGTAGTATTTCGCCTTATATATCCGACTAACTAAGCTCTCCGGATTTACCAACAACAGTCATGCTTGCTTTGCAAGTAATTCCAAATTGAACGCCCTAAGATCACGGAACCCGAGACCGCCTTCCGTTTTCCTTCGACACATCCTATCCCAAGCAACCCAATGGATTTTGTTTTTCTCCCCACTACACCACCAATAATTGCTAATGAAAATCTCAATTTCTCTAATTAATGTGTCGGGTAGTTGGAAACAACTCATCAAAAAGGTCAGGATCGATTGCATGACCGCTTTCACTAAAACCTCCTTTCCCGCACCCGATAGAGTTTTGCCTTTGTATCCTTGCACCCTCTTCCAAATCCGCTCCCTAATGAACTCGAACAATTCTTTCTTTGATTTCCCCCCGCTGATGGCATCCCAAGGCACTTCTCATGACACTCTGCCATCTCTACTCCAATCGCTATCCCAATCACGGTCCGAGTATCCGCATCCGTGTTTTTGCTGAAGACGGCGACAAATTTTTGTATATTGATCTTTTGTCCCGATGCTGCTTCAAACCTCTCCAAGATGTCCCGTATACATACGGCCGACTCCATGTCTGCGTTACAAAAAAGTAACATGTCATCGGAGAAAAGAAGGTGGGAGACCGATGGCGCGTTACGACAGATTTTGACGCTGATGAGTGCCTCCGCCTATGCAATCAACGTTGAAAAAACCTCATAAACGAATAAGAATAGGTAGGGGATAGAGGATCCCCGTGCCTAATTCCCCTTTCGGGGTCAAAAACACTCGATGCACGCCCATTCAGTAAAATAGAGTACGACACAGTTCTAACACCCATCATAATCAAAGATACAAAACTTGAATCAAAGCCTAGATTAAGCATTATCTACTCCAAGAAAGGCCACTCGACTCGATCATAGGCCTTACTCATATCCAGCTTTAACGTCATGGGTAACTCATTTAAATTCATAGTGGTATTACTATTTGGGAAGACAAGAAACTAAAAATATGACTATTCTATTTAATAATATAGATATTAATAAAATGTTTGCTTAACGTTCTATAACGATAATAACCCATCCAAAATTCTAGAATTCTATCTTACACTATTATTTGAAAATAGTTTTAGTTTTTGTTTATACACACTATGCCCATCCCTCATTAATAAAGCGTTTTAAAAGGGAAATATGGGGGCCTTTTTTTTTTGGTAATGTAAAAGAGTTCACAAAGGGTCGTTAGACCATGTTCGCTCAATATAAGTTAACGATATGAGGAGGCAGAGACTCCCAAAAAGACTCTCTGCTCCTATCATCTATTCTTGATCTCCCTAACATATCCGCCACTTTGTTGGCCGCCCTCAGTATCCACTCAACAATGCACTCCCACGGAAGTCGCACAAGGCTTCTACATTTGCTCTCAAGCTCGGAAAGTTGTTGTCCTGTCTCGTGTACTTCACTATTGCGCTTCGCCACAGAAAGCGAATCCACCTCGAGAATGATTTTCGGATATCTCCTTTCCCAAGACAAAGTAAGACCCTTCTTAACCGCCTCTAATTCCACCTCGTCCACCGTTGGCGACACCAAATTCATTTGAGATACCCATATCCAACTTCCCTCCGCATCCCGTAAAAGACCTGCGACATATCCCCTGTTCTCATCGGGTAGTACACCCCCGTCCGTGTTCAACTTGAGCCTTCCCCTCTCGGGTTTTCTCCATGTAGCTTCCTTAATCTGCTTTGGAGGTAGAGGCCGACCCACTTAAGATCCGTACTCAGCAGCCGTATTTGGAAGACACACGATTGTACCGTGTCCATGTTGTCCCGAAACACTCTTGAGTTCCTATTTTTCCAGATGATCAAAAGTTCGGGGCAAATGTACATCTCTAATCCACATCATCTTCAAAGTTATGCAAGAACTCCTTGCTCCTTAAACCTCTCCTAATCCACGACTCATCCGGGATACTCTGAAAGCCGGTATAACTGCTCGCCGCCACGACACTTTTCCAGATCCTACGTGACATGCTACAATGTCTAAGCATGTGGATGGTAGTCTCAACATAAGTACCACACACGGGGCAGACCTCAGATGTCGGGACACCCAACCTCTTGCGCACAACGTTCGTGGCGAGTCGGTTTTGCACGAGTAGCCACAAAAAGTAATGCAACTTATTGCTTAATCCCAAATGCCAAACCCAACTCACATCCTCGTGCACCATCTGATCCTCCTAGTAATAAGCTAGATACGCCTTGTACGCCGATTGACAAGTACAATGTGCCCCCGAGCTTTTTGACCACAAAACCCTGTCATCAGACTCCTGAAATATAATTTGCTTCCCACGAACCTCGGCCAAAACAGCCTCCGGTATCTCGGACTCCAAGTCCGCCAACATCTAATCTCCCGCGTCGTCCACAACTTCACGTAGTGTTAATGTTGCCTCCCCGGGTCTAATGACGCAACCCGCTTCACACAACCTCTTATCCCCCATCCAATTATCCTACCAAAATAATATTTCTCCCATCTCCAATTTTTCAATGAAGAAAATGGGACATTAGACCAACACACCTAAGTATCCCTTTCCAAGTCACACTATCGTATGACTTAGCAATGCACTCCATTAGCCGGTCGTTCTTTAAGTACTTGGCGTAATCAGTTCCCTCCATACGGTATTCTCCTCACGCATAATCCGCCAAGCTAAATTCGATAATAGCGCCTCATTATTCACCCATGCTAACCCTCCTTCATTCTTTGGTTTCATGACACGCGGCCATTCCACAAGGTGCATTTTCTTTTTTGTAATATTCGACGACCACAAGAAGTCACGGTTTAGGCGATTTAACTGCGAGCACACGTGTTCCGGAAGCCACGTCGCCTGCACGTGGTAAACGGGTTGTGTCGTCGATACAGATTGAATTAAAGTAGCACGCCCTGCATAGACTTTAGATTTCTGCGTGCTAATCGTCAACCCCGAAGCGCCGAAAACCCATCTAGCACCCGTTTAATTGCTCTCGCTTTTCCCTTACTTGCGCGCCCCATGAGTACCAAGTCATTTGCAAAAAACAAATGAGACAACCGCGGGCCCCCGACACGGAACAAACGGTTGCCATTTTTTGTTCTCAACCTCTTCTTGAACTAGATATGCTAGTCGTTCGACGCACAACACGAATAAGTAGGGAGACAAATGGTCTCCTTGGCGAAGCCCACAAGCGTGCTTAAAGGGAGACAGCAGAGTACCATTCCATAACACCCTCGTCGACGCATTACTAACACATAACATTATGATCTCAATCAGCACTTTGGGAAAATTAAACGCATGAAACGTGTCATCCAAGAAACCCCAATTGATCTTATCATACGCCTTTTCCAAATCAAGTTTCATAATCATGCCACCGATTTTATTCATTTTCTTGGTGCGCATAGAATGTAGTACCTCTTGAAGTAGGAAGACGTTATCATGGGTACTACACCCCTTAATAAAACTCGACTGTGAAGGAGAAATTAGATCGGGCATAAAATCAATATGGGGCCTTTAAATTACGAGCGAGACATGGCAAATCATAATTCTAATTTGGCCTACGTTCAAATTGATTTGGGATTTACCCATTATTTAACCCATGTGATAAAGTCCGATGCTCCTTCCGATCTCATGCAAGAGGGCGTCCTGAATTCTATTTCACATTGTTTTGAAATAATCTTGGACTTCTGTTTATCCCAGCTCACTCCTTCTATCTAACAAGTCTTTACACAGGAAAAAAAACCTTAATAAACATTTTCTCCGTCGCGATTATGCTACAAAACCTAATGCGTTGCATGTTTCAAGACTCTATTACGAAAATCGACGGTGAGTGGCGTATGTATGTAGGGGCTGGGAGGGCTGTAGCCCCCCCCATTTGTAAAAAAAGATAATCAAATATATATAGATATATATATATATATATATATATCTATATATATATATATATAGTATTAAGGGAAGAGAAAAGGAGCATATATATGATATTTACATTTAACAGCTTAGTCCAATAGTTAATTGCAAAAACTCTCTTTTTGTTATATTTAGTAAGAAAATAATTTATTTGTTATTTTAATTTGTAAAAATTTCCTTGTGGTGTTAAAAAATAGCAAACAATTTATGCTACATTTAATTAATTCGCACGTGTTTAATTTAATCTTATCTTAACATATTTTTTCGATACGCAAAGAATCCATGTTGTTCAAATTAAATATATGAATACCTTTTATCATATTTGTGAAGAGAACATTAGCTTCAAAATATGTAAAAACATATATACAAAATGTATCCGATTTTCCTTTGCTTTTATCTCGTTCCAATATGTCTAAAAAGTTTATAACATAGTCTATAATATTTACCTTGATAAAAAAAATGTTTGTTTGATTATCGTTGTTGTAATTGTAAAAATATTTATTAGTGATTTTTTCGGTTAAAACTAAGTTGATCCAAAAAATTTCTTGTACGCATTCATTCTCTCTAAAAACTCCAAAAAAAATCATTTCAAAACAACATTTTTTTTTCTTTACTTAGTATTTCGATTTTTTTTTCTCTTATTTCTTTCCTACTGTTCTCCAAAAAAAGAATTAGCCCCCCCATATACGATTCCTGGATACGCCACTACCGACGGTAACCTACATACAGTTTGTTATGAATATTAATTGTTTTCCCTTGGAGATATAATAAAACGTGTTTAATTACTCTCCGTTTGATTTCTTTATTATTTCCAGTGTATGGGCAATGGCGGCTGCGCGCCAACTGATCAACATGCAGACCTCTGGAATTCTAAGATGACTAAGATTCTGTGGAACTAATTAATTTCAATTATGCACGCCTAGCTTAAGTCATAACACAAGATTAGTACATCAAAATAATAGTCTATTTCTGATTTTTACCGGTTCAAACTTGACATAGCAATACGAATGGATATAAGAGTTCGTCAACGCACCGCGGCTTATCATGGTTGTGCATATAAATAGAAGCTTAATCGGACCTCTTAGTACCAATTATCTCAACTTGCATGTTACCAAATGAAGACACCAAGCATTTCATCTTCCCTTTTATTTGTTTTTCTTTTCACTATCCTTAGTTCAATAAGCCCCTCTCATTCTCATAGCCCAAGTGGCTTTCTTCAATGCCTAAATAACTGGGGACTTTCGGGGTTGGTTTACACTCCAATCAACTCTTCTTTTGTACCTATTCTCAAGGAAAATTTAGATAATCGAAGATTTGTAACCCCCTCCACTCTTAAACCCATAATGATCGTTACACCAGAGCACGAACGACACATTCGGGCAGTTGTACTTTGCTCCAGACTGCATGGGGTTCAAATCAGGACACGAAGTGGCGGCCACGACTTTGAGGGAATTTCTTCAAGATCCCTCAAAGTAGATCCATTTGTAATCCTTGATCTGTTCAAAATGAGCAAAATAACAATTGATGTTGATCAAAGGACCGCGTGGGTTCAAGGTGGTGCAACCCTTGGACAAGTCTATTATGAAATCAGCAAAGTAAGCAACACGCTTGCGTTTCCTGGTGGATTTTGTCCCACTGTTGGGGTAGGCGGCCACTTTAGTGGAGGAGGATTTGGGCTGTTGTTCAGGCAATATGGCCTTGCAGCTGATAATGTCATTGATGCACGATTTGTAGACGCTCGTGGGAATATCCTCAATCGAGATTACATGGGTGAGGATCTTTTTTGGGCCTTAAGGGGCGGCGGGGGCGGGAGTTTTGGAGTTGTAACTGCATGGAAAATAAATTTAGTAGCTGTACCACAAGTATTGACTACGTTTGCCATCGATAGGACTTTAGCTGAAAATGCAACCGAGCTTGTCCGTAAATGGCAGACTGTTGCTCAATATTTTCCTAAGGAAATATATTTTGCGGTCCAGATGAGAAGTGTTAACAATTCAGGCGCACCGGGTGGCAAAACTATAAAGGCCCAATTTACGTGCATTTTCACTGGTCGGCTGAACGCATTGCTCGATATGTTTAAAGTAAGGTTCCCTCAATTAAACGTGAGCAGAGATGATTGCACCGAAGTGAGTTGGGTTCAATCTCTTCTTTTGTTTAATGGATTTTCTATAACCGAAGATCCTAAAGTATTGGCAGATAGAAATCATACTGCGGAACGATTCGCCTACAAAAGAAAAGCGGACTATATTGTCAAACCGATTACAAAATCCGACCTTGAAGGCGTATGGAGTTATTTACACGAAGCTCAAAGCGCGGACGTGCTTTTCATCGCAAATGGTGGAATAATGACCGAAATTCCAGAAACCGCGTTGCCATTTCCTCATAGAGCAGGACATTTGTACGAAATTCTGTACACGGTAAATTGGCATGAAGCAGAACCAGAGAAAGCAGAAAGGTACATAAGTTGGATTAGAAAATTATACAATTACGTAACTCCTTATGCTGGGAAGTCTCCAAGATCTGCATACGTTAATTATAGAGATCTTGATTTGGGAGTTAATGGAGATGGTAAGGTACCCACTTGGGGGACTCAGTACTTCAAAGTAAACTTTCCAAGGTTAAGGAGAATCAAAACTAAAGTTGATCCAAGTAATTTTTTCAAACACGAGCAAAGTATTCCTCCTTATCCTGCTAATGGAGAAAGAATAGAAGAAAATCCCGACGCGTTGAAGGCTTCAAGTTGATTTTATTTTGTACAATTGGACAAGATCGATGTTGGAGCTCTCTAATTTTTTTATTTATTTTTTCTTGCGCAACCCATTCACTAAGGGGTGGGGTTTTAAACTTTGTAAGTTATTTCAGTTATATGAATAAAATACTATATTGATACTTTAAGTTTTTGTGTTAAGTTTGTTAATTTTATTAGTCTTTGAATGGATATATAATTTAGAATATTGGTCGTATATACTAATGTAAAATATTATATAGTAATTAGCTAGGATTTTGTGTTGTGTAAATAAGTCTGATCGATCAGTATATATCTATCATACAATTTAATTAATTAAAGTAAATTAACAAATATTGTTACGTTATTATTATATATTATATATTATTATTATTTATTATTATTATTATTATTATTATTATTATTATTATTATTATTATTATTATTGTTGTTGTTGTTGTCGTTATTTACGCATGTCATAATTCATAACTAGCTACCATAGTAACACACAAGAAATAGAACAAATAAGTAACTATTTTACACAATCTCCTCAAATTATTTAAACAAGCACCATGCCAACAATGGTGTAACTTGAATTCTAATTTAAATTAAGTCAAATTAGTAGGTTTGCTTGAGGACAAGAAAATAATTGAGTTTGGGGATATTTGACAAGTGGTCACATAAGTACGAACAAAAGTAACCACCTCATCCGATCGCCGCGCCCTTTCACCGGCTAACACACTATTTTGATTTCCCCACAACGCCCTATAAGTCGTCACCATAGTGCTGATCATTCGAACCGAATATGTCTTGAAAATTCGACTCAACTAATCACACAACAATTCGGACTCCCCCATCCACGCACTTATGGGTATGTTTGAGAGCGCCCAAACCTGCCTTGCAAACGGGCAATCAAATAAACAATGGTGAATCGTCTCAACACCGAGTTACAAACAACACAATGTGTCTCCACGAAAATTCGTCTCCTTGTCAACTTCCACCGCATTGTTAAGATATCTATACAACACCGCCTAGTAAACAATTTGATTTTGTTTGCACAATCCATCTCCTACAATTTCGCCCAAGATGCGTGCGCCGCCGAGCTTGAACCCGATTCCCTCAAGTTTTTAACTAAGCCTCGTTCCATCACAACATGATATGCACTTTGGACCAATAAAGCTCCATTCTTCTCATAGTGCCAAACCAACCGATCCTCGTTGCTTGCGTTCCCCAACGGTATCGTCAAAACCATCTCAACATCCATTTCCCACAAATACTCGCGCAACACGTCAATATCCCACCACCCTGTCGCGTTATCAATTAGCTTACTAACCTTAAGAAATGGCTCCTCCATGCAAATAGCCGTAATGGGGCAAAAAGAGATCGATTGAGGAAGCCACGCATCATGCCACACAAGAATGGATTTGCCGTTTCCAACATGCCAACGAACTCCACTCTTCACAACCGGAATAGACTCCCAAATACATCTCCAAGAAAAGGATGGGGCCGATCCAAGTCGTGCAGCACAAAGTGCCGTGTTAGGGTAGTATTTCGCCTTATATATCCGACTAACTAAGCTCTCCGGATTTACCAACAACAGTCATGCTTGCTTTGCAAGTAATTCCAAATTGAACGCCCTAAGATCACGGAACCCGAGACCGCCTTCCGTTTTCCTTCGACACATCCTATCCCAAGCAACCCAATGGATTTTGTTTTTCTCCCCACTACACCACCAATAATTGCTAATGAAAATCTCAATTTCTCTAATTAATGTGTCGGGTAGTTGGAAACAACTCATCAAAAAGGTCAGGATCGATTGCATGACCGCTTTCACTAAAACCTCCTTTCCCGCACCCGATAGAGTTTTGCCTTTGTATCCTTGCGCCCTCTTCCAAATCCGCTCCCTAATGAACTCGAACAATTCTTTCTTTGATTTCCCCCCGCTGATGGCATCCCAAGGCACTTCTCATGACACTCTGCCATCTCTACTCCAATCGCTATCCCAATCACGGTCCGAGTATCCGCATCCGTGTTTTTGCTGAAGACGGCGACAAATTTTTGTATATTGATCTTTTGTCCCGATGCTGCTTCAAACCTCTCCAAGATGTCCCGTATACATACGGCCGACTCCATGTCTGCGTTACAAAAAAGTAACATGTCATCGGAGAAAAGAAGGTGGGAGACCGATGGCGCGTTACGACAGATTTTGACGCTGATGAGTGCCTCCGCCTATGCAATCAACGTTGAAAAAACCTCATAAACGAATAAGAATAGGTAGGGGATAGAGGATCCCCGTGCCTAATTCCCCTTTCGGGGTCAAAAACACTCGATGCACGCCCATTCAGTAAAATAGAGTACGACACAGTTCTAACACCCATCATAATCAAAGATACAAAACTTGAATCAAAGCCTAGATTAAGCATTATCTACTCCAAGAAAGGCCACTCGACTCGATCATAGGCCTTACTCATATCCAGCTTTAACGTCATGGGTAACTCATTTAAATTCATAGTGGTATTACTATTTGGGAAGACAAGAAACTAAAAATATGACTATTCTATTTAATAATATAGATATTAATAAAATGTTTGCTTAACGTTCTATAACGATAATAACCCATCCAAAATTCTAGAATTCTATCTTACACTATTATTTGAAAATAGTTTTAGTTTTTGTTTATACACACTATGCCCATCCCTCATTAATAAAGCATTTTAAAAGGGAAATATGGGGGCCTTTTTTTTTTGGTAATGTAAAAGAGTTCACAAAGGGTCGTTAGACCATGTTCGCTCAATATAAGTTAACGATATGAGGAGGCAGAGACTCCCAAAAAGACTCTCTGCTCCTATCATCTATTCTTGATCTCCCTAACATATCCGCCACTTTGTTGGCCGCCCTCAGTATCCACTCAACAATGCACTCCCACGGAAGTCGCACAAGGCTTCTACATTTGCTCTCAAGCTCGGAAAGTTGTTGTCCTGTCTCGTGTACTTCACTATTGCGCTTCGCCACAGAAAGCGAATCCACCTCGAGAATGATTTTCGGATATCTCCTTTCCCAAGACAAAGTAAGACCCTTCTTAACCGCCTCTAATTCCATCTCGTCCACCGTTGGCGACACCAAATTCATTTGAGATACCCATATCCAACTTCCCTCCGCATCCCGTAAAAGACCTGCGACATATCCCCTGTTCTCATCGGGTAGTACACCCCCGTCCGTGTTCAACTTGAGCCTTCCCCTCTCGGGTTTTCTCCATGTAGCTTCCTTAATCTGCTTTGGAGGTAGAGGCCGACCCACTTAAGATCCGTACTCAGCAGCCGTATTTGGAAGACACACGATTGTACCGTGTCCATGTTGTCCCGAAACACTCTTGAGTTCCTATTTTTCCAGATGATCAAAAGTTCGGGGCAAATGTACATCTCTAATCCACATCATCTTCAAAGTTATGCAAGAACTCCTTGCTCCTTAAACCTCTCCTAATCCACGACTCATCCGGGATACTCTGAAAGCCGGTATAACTGCTCGCCGCCACGACACTTTTCCAGATCCTACGTGACATGCTACAATGTCTAAGCATGTGGATGGTAGTCTCAACATAAGTACCACACACGGGGCAGACCTCAGATGTCGGGACGCCCAACCTCTTGCGCACAACGTTCGTGGCGAGTCGGTTTTGCACGAGTAGCCACAAAAAGTAATGCAACTTATTGCTTAATCCCAAATGCCAAACCCAACTCACATCCTCGTGCACCATCTGATCCTCCTAGTAATAAGCTAGATACGCCTTGTACGCCGATTGACAAGTACAATGTGCCCCCGAGCTTTTTGACCACAAAACCCTGTCATCAGACTCCTGAAATATAATTTGCTTCCCACGAACCTCGGCCAAAACAGCCTCCGGTATCTCGGACTCCAAGTCCGCCAACATCTAATCTCCCGCGTCGTCCACAACTTCACGTAGTGTTAATGTTGCCTCCCCGGGTCTAATGACGCAACCCGCTTCACACAACCTCTTATCCCCCATCCAATTATCCTACCAAAATAATATTTCTCCCATCTCCAATTTTTCAATGAAGAAAATGGGACATTAGACCAACACACCTAAGTATCCCTTTCCAAGTCACACTATCGTATGACTTAGCAATGCACTCCATTAGCCGGTCGTTCTTTAAGTACTTGGCGTAATCAGTTCCCTCCATACGGTATTCTCCTCACGCATAATCCGCCAAGCTAAATTCGATAATAGCGCCTCATTATTCACCCATGCTAACCCTCCTTCATTCTTTGGTTTCATGACACGCGGCCATTCCACAAGGTGCATTTTCTTTTTTGTAATATTCGACGACCACAAGAAGTCACGGTTTAGGCGATTTAACTGCGAGCACACGTGTTCCGGAAGCCACGTCGCCTGCACGTGGTAAACGGGTTGTGTCGTCGATACAGATTGAATTAAAGTAGCACGCCCTGCATAGACTTTAGATTTCTGCGTGCTAATCGTCAACCCCGAAGCGCCGAAAACCCATCTAGCACCCGTTTAATTGCTCTCGCTTTTCCCTTACTTGCGCGCCCCATGAGTACCAAGTCATTTGCAAAAAACAAATGAGACAACCGCGGGCCCCCGACACGGAACAAACGGTTGCCATTTTTTGTTCTCAACCTCTTCTTGAACTAGATATGCTAGTCGTTCGACGCACAACACGAATAAGTAGGGAGACAAATGGTCTCCTTGGCGAAGCCCACAAGCGTGCTTAAAGGGAGACAACAGAGTACCATTCCATAACACCCTCGTCGACGCATTACTAACACATAACATTATGATCTCAATCAGCACTTTGGGAAAATTAAACGCATGAAACGTGTCATCCAAGAAACCCCAATTGATCTTGTCATACGCCTTTTCCAAATCAAGTTTCATAATCATGCCACCGATTTTATTCATTTTCTTGGTGCGCATAGAATGTAGTACCTCTTGAAGTAGGAAGACGTTATCATGGGTACTACACCCCTTAATAAAACTCGACTGTGAAGGAGAAATTAGATCGGGCATAAAATCAATATGGGGCCTTTAAATTACGAGCGAGACATGGCAAATCATAATTCTAATTTGGCCTACGTTCAAATTGATTTGGGATTTACCCATTATTTAACCCATGTGATAAAGTCCGATGCTCCTTCCGATCTCATGCAAGAGGGCGTCCTGAATTCTATTTCACATTGTTTTGAAATAATCTTGGACTTCTGTTTATCCCAGCTCACTCCTCTATCTAACAAGTCTTTACACAGGAAAAAAAACCTTAATAAACATTTTCTCCGTCGCGATTATGCTACAAAACCTAATGCGTTGCATGTTTCAAGACTCTATTACGAAAATCGACGGTGAGTGGCGTATGTATGTAGGGGCTGGGAGGGCTGTAGCCCCCCCCATTTGTAAAAAAAGATAATCAAATATATATAGATATATATATATATCTATATATATATATAGTATTAAGGAAAGAGAAAAGGAGCATATATATGATATTTACATTTAACAGCTTAGTCCAATAGTTAATTGCAAAAACTCTCTTTTTGTTATATTTAGTAAGAAAATAATTTATTTGTTATTTTAATTTGTAAAAAATTCCTTGTGGTGTTAAAAAATAGCAAACAATTTATGCTACATTTAATTAATTCGCACGTGTTTAATTTAATCTTATCTTAACATATTTTTTCGATACGCAAAGAATCCATGTTGTTCAAATTAAATATATGAATACCTTTTATCATATTTGTGAAGAGAACATTAGCTTCAAAATATGTAAAAACATATATACAAAATGTATCCGATTTTCCTTTGCTTTTATCTCGTTCCAATATGTCTAAAAAGTTTATAACATAGTCTATAATATTTACCTTGATAAAAAAAATGTTTGTTTGATTATCGTTGTTGTAATTGTAAAAATATTTATTAGTGATTTTTTCGGTTAAAACTAAGTTGATCCAAAAAATTTCTTGTACGCATTCATTCTCTCTAAAAACTCCAAAAAAAATCATTTCAAAACAACATTTTTTTTTCTTTACTTAGTATTTCGATTTTTTTTTCTCTTATTTCTTTGCTACTGTTCTCCAAAACAAAAATTAGCCCCCCCATATACGATTCCTGGATACGCCACTACCGACGGTAACCTACATACAGTTTGTTATGAATATTAATTGTTTTCCCTTGGAGATATAATAAAACGTGTTTAATTACTCTCCGTTTGATTTCTTTATTATTTCTAGTGTATGGGCAATGGCGGCTGCGCGCCAACTGATCAACATGCAGACCTCTGGAATTCTAAGATGACTAAGATTCTGTGGAACTAATTAATTTCAATTATGCACGCCTAGCTTAAGTCATAACACAAGATTAGTACATCAAAATAATAGTCTATTTCTGATTTTTACCGGTTCAAAGTTGACATAGCAATACGAATGGATATAAGAGTTCGTCAACGCACCGCGGCTTATCATGGTTGTGCATATAAATAGAAGCTTAATCGGACCTCTTAGTACCAATTATCTCAACTTGCATGTTACCAAATGAAGACACCAAGCATTTCATCTTCCCTTTTATTTGTTTTTCTTTTCACTATCCTTAGTTCAATAAGCCCCTCTCATTCTCATAGCCCAAGTGGCTTTCTTCAATGCCTAAATAACTGGGGACTTTCGGGGTTGGTTTACACTCCAATCAACTCTTCTTTTGTACCTATTCTCAAGGAAATTTTAGATAATCGAAGATTTGTAACCCCCTCCACTCTTAAACCCATAATGATCGTTACACCAGAGCACGAACGACACATTCGGGCAGTTGTACTTTGCTCCAGACTGCATGGGGTTCAAATCAGGACACGAAGTGGCGGCCACGACTTTGAGGGAATTTCTTCAAGATCCCTCAAAGTAGATCCATTTGTAATCCTTGATCTGTTCAAAATGAGCAAAATAACAATTGATGTTGATCAAAGGACCGCGTGGGTTCAAGGTGGTGCAACCCTTGGACAAGTCTATTATGAAATCAGCAAAGTAAGCAACACGCTTGCGTTTCCTGGTGGATTTTGTCCCACTGTTGGGGTAGGCGGCCACTTTAGTGGAGGAGGATTTGGGCTGTTGTTCAGGCAATATGGCCTTGCAGCTGATAATGTCATTGATGCACGATTTGTAGACGCTCGTGGGAATATCCTCAATCGAGATTACATGGGTGAGGATCTTTTTTGGGCCTTAAGGGGCGGCGGGGGCGGGAGTTTTGGAGTTGTAACTGCATGGAAAATAAATTTAGTAGCTGTACCACAAGTATTGACTACGTTTGCCATCGATAGGACTTTAGCTGAAAATGCAACCGAGCTTGTCCGTAAATGGCAGACTGTTGCTCAATATTTTCCTAAGGAAATATATTTTGCGGTCCAGATGAGAAGTGTTAACAATTCAGGCGCACCGGGTGGCAAAACTATAAAGGCCCAATTTACGTGCATTTTCACTGGTCGGCTGAACGCATTGCTCGATATGTTTAAAGTAAGGTTCCCTCAATTAAACGTGAGCAGAGATGATTGCACCGAAGTGAGTTGGGTTCAATCTCTTCTTTTGTTTAATGGATTTTCTATAACCGAAGATCCTAAAGTATTGGCAGATAGAAATCATACTGCGGAACGATTCGCCTACAAAAGAAAAGCGGACTATATTGTCAAACCGATTACAAAATCCGACCTTGAAGGCGTATGGAGTTATTTACACGAAGCTCAAAGCGCGGACGTGCTTTTCATCGCAAATGGTGGAATAATGACCGAAATTCCAGAAACCGCGTTGCCATTTCCTCATAGAGCAGGACATTTGTACGAAATTCTGTACACGGTAAATTGGCATGAAGCAGAACCAGAGAAAGCAGAAAGGTACATAAGTTGGATTAGAAAATTATACAATTACGTAACTCCTTATGCTGGGAAGTCTCCAAGATCTGCATACGTTAATTATAGAGATCTTGATTTGGGAGTTAATGGAGATGGTAAGGTACCCACGTGGGGGACTCAGTACTTCAAAGTAAACTTTCCAAGGTTAAGGAGAATCAAAACTAAAGTTGATCCAAGTAATTTTTTCAAACACGAGCAAAGTATTCCTCCTTATCCTGTTAATGGAGAAAGAATAGAAGAAAATCCCGTCGCGTTGAAGGCTTCAAGTTGATTTTATTTTGTACTTGGACAAGATCGATGTTGGAGCTCTCTAATTTTTTTTTTTTTTTTTTCTTCTTGCGCAACCCATTCACTTTTGGGGTGGGGTTTTAAACTTTGTAAGTTATTTCAGTTATATGAATAAAATACTATATTAATAATTTGAGTTTTTGTGTTAAGTTTGTTAATTTTATTAGTCTTTGAATGGAATATAATTTAGAATATTGGTCGTATATACTAATGTAAAATATTATATAGTAATTAGCTCGGATTTTGTGTTGTATACGTCTGATCGATGGCAACACGACTTGCCTATATAAAGAGGAGGATGGCTAACACTTAGAGTATTGAGATTTTACAACCTACAATCTTATACTGGAGTTGTGTGAGAGAGATTTGTGAAAACAAATGCAAAGAGAGAAGAGAGAAACACTATTGTACTTTGTTCTAATTTTGTTTTTATATTCAAGAGTCAATAATTGTAACGGAGAAGACAAAGTAAAGGAGTCAAGAAGACAACAAAGCGTCAACGTTCCTCCGGGGTTGAGAAGCTTTTCTTATCTTCTTTATCTCTGCTTATGTTGTTTAATTCTTTACTTTGTGATTAAACTCAAGACTATGAGTAGCTAAATTACTCGTGTTTGGAGTAGGGAGGTAGCTAAGATTTTATGAATATGCTTATTTATTTTGTTTGATGTGTGTTTGAGAGTTCATATGCCTAGATTGATTAGTTATTATTCTGCACGATTAGTATTACTCTCGTTGGATTAAGGATTTATAGTTCAAGATAACTCCGACTATAGGTCACGAAGTCATTATACATGGAAGAATTCAAACAAGCATCGAAAATTCAAAGAAACATATGTAGTTTGCCTATAAACTACCAGGTATAAATCAATAGTGAAATCTAACCTCCAAACATCTTTCAATCATCTGTTTACAATCTTAAGCAATCAACTTTCAATCATCTTAAATTTTGTCTTATTTACTTTTTGTATTGCATTTAGTTTATTTAAACTGTTCTCTTTGCATTCATTTGTGATTTCATAGCATTCACACTGTTTTCCCACTACATTCATTATTTCCTGTATTCAAAACATTCTGCATTTATACAACATTCATATATCATATGAACATAAAAAGTAGAAATTGTGGAAACTATCAGTGCTATAACATTTAAATGATTTTACAATTAATTCACAACTCCCTTGAGATACGATACTTGGTTCATAACTATACCACGTTAATATTTATTATCTCGTAAATTGTACAATGTGGGCTTGAAGTCTCACAGAATTACTTGACCGTGCACTTGCAAAGAGGGCGTAGGCGTAGCAATTTACTTGCTCACTTATTTCCTATTCAGCATTCGCCCCATCACTCTACACTTGTCTTTGGTCTCATTCTCAATGCCTTGTCCCATGTCGGTTATAGAGGTTGTCCGTATACACGTCATTCCACTTTGGGATATTGTGTCTATCTTAAAAATAATTTAATCTCGTGGTCCATCAGACGTTGGCCTACTTTGGCACAATCTAACACAAAGGCCAAATACGTGGATGTGGCAAATGTCATTTCTGAATCTTCATGACTTCGCAATATTTTGTTGAAGCGTCATTGTTTATTGTCCTACACCACGTCACTCTTGTTTATTGTGACAATGTTAGTGCAATTTATCTATCTGCCAATCATGTCCAACATGAGCATAAGAAGCATATTGAGATAGACATACATTTTGTTTGAGAAAAGCTCGAGGCCAAGTTCGTGTACTACATGTCCCTCATAGTATCAAATTGGCGACATATTTTCAAAGTATGTTTCTCGTCTACTTTACGATGATTTTTGAGACAATCTCAAGGTTCGTCCTCCTCCCGCTTGGATTGTGGGGATTTAGTAGATTTTGTAAAGTATTATCTATAATAGCTTTTGTGTTTTAGCATATCCATTGTAATGATCATGATAGGTATTAGGTATTTACCTTACTCTCCAAGACTATGAGTTGTATATATTGGGATATTGTATCAATACAAAATAAGGGTAAATATTCTACTACTTGCAAGATATTGAAGCAAACATAAATTGGTTCCAATAATTCTGTTATTAAGCATAAGTACATACAAAAGGATAAACGTCAAGAGGGAATTATGCAAATCCTCGTGTCCCCATTGCTTGAGGAAGGCGCCGTTACCATGAAATATATTTTCAATAATTCATGAATAAATGACAAAGATGATTTAGATGAGAAAATCATAAAGAATCTAATGCAAAAATATGTTAAGGAACTACCTGACATGATCATTTGTGTTTCGAATGGAATTCTTCGTTGGGTGAGGATGATTGGGTTCTTTCTAGTCATGCGTTCTTTAGGTACGGCCACAAACTTGTTTCATGGATTTGAATTTTTAAATTTTTACATTTATATGGTCTCTTCCTGAATCTATTTGAAGTCATTTTTTTTAAGATTTTAACGTTCGGTATTATTGTTGGAAGATGCTAAATTGTCACGTTATCACACTTTTAGCTCATGTCATACATCGGAAGGATTTTGTAGAATTTGTTGGATATTATTGATAGTATTTTTGCACAATTTATTTTGTACTCTGATATTTTTGGGTCAAAAACCCATTTTGTCCTTTAATTTGGCACCCTCGCCAAAATGGTCCCTTATTTAGTCACCTCGCCGAAATGATCCCTTAAGTTGGTTTTTTGGTCCCTTCACCGGCCCAAATTTAAAATGGCTCGGAAAATGCTGATGTGGCAACCGGTTGACTACTGTTCACCGATTTTGACCAAGAAAAATAATATATTATTCATCTATTTGCCACCTGAATATCCAACTAAGCAAAAAAAAAAATTTGAAATATATATATTTCAGACAATTAAGTTAAGTAAAATAAAAAATTAACAAAAAATAAAAAATAAAACATTATCTCAAAATAATTATAAAGTCAGAATTATATTCCTTTTAAAATATAACATTAATCTAAAATATAACAATATTTATCTCATTTAAAATATAACATTAATCTAAAAATTTTAAAAGTTAATAATAATCTAATATAATTCGTACAACCCCCCCCCCTCATGTCCGCCTCCACCATGAGCAGCGGTGGATGCTACACCGCCGCTCCGCCGCTCCGCCACTCATATCCAGAACGCCGCCGAATCGGAGCTCGAATCCATCGCCAAAACCCTAACCTCCGAAAATCTGCCCCATTTCCTCTCCGCCACCGACTCCTCCGACAAATCCCCCGTCCGCCGCCACTGCGTCCGCCTCATCTCCGTCCTCTCCGAACACCACCACGCTAACCTCCTCTCTCCACACCTCTCCAAGCTCCTCATCTACCTCACGCGCCGCCTCTACGACCCGGACTCCTCCTTACGCGCCGTCTGCGTCGCCGCATTCTTCGCGTTAACGTCGAATCTCGCCTCGCCCCCTTTCTCGTCGATCTGCGAGCCTTTTATCGAGTCGTTGTTCACCGAGCAGGACGCCAATGCTCAGATTGGCGCCGCATTATGACTTGCGGCGGTGATTGAGGGATCGGAGAATCCAAACGTTGTTGTGTTGAAAAGAACTCTGCCGAGGCTGGAGAAATTGGTGAAATGCGAGTGGTTTGAGGACTCCGTGATGGAGGTTAGGTGGTGGCATGGTGGTGTGTGCGCGGGTTGGGGGGGATGGGGTTGGGGCTTGAACGTGATTACCTGTTGAAGAAGAAGAAAGGGTTATAATTTTTAACTTGTTTTTTTGTTTTTTTTTTAACAAATAATAAGCATTTTCTTTTTGTTTTTTCATTATGTCTCAAAAAAGGATTTTAATTTTTTTTATTATGTGGATATTCTAGGTGTTAAATATTAATTAAAAAATTATTTTCGTTGGTCAAACAGAGAGTAAAACGGTCAACTGGTGACCACATCATCATTTTCCGAGCCATTTTAATTTTGGGCCGGTGAAGGGACCAAAAATCCAACTTAAGGGACTATTTTGGCGAGGTGACTAAATAAGGGACGATTTTGGTGAGGGTGCCAAATTAAAGGACAAAATGGATTTTTGACCCGATATTTTTATTAGAGTGACTTTGACTAGTGACCTTTCTTTTGTAGATCTTATTCATGAAATCCCTGGTTGTCGCTCAATAATGGGTTGTAACTTGTAAGTTATTTTTGTGGCTAATTTTTCAGCTAATTAAATTCTCATTTGTTTTTTGTAGGTTTTTTTTCTTTTTAAAGTTTATCAGTATAATATTTGAGTTTCTGTTCCAAACGGGAAGATACGCGTGTGTAGCGTTAAAACATTCTAAGCCTTTAAAATAAGAAACAAGAAAAATTAAGTAAAATTGAATTTTATTTCTTCAAATGAATATGGGGTTACAATCTCTATGAAATCCTGTGATTCTTTTTAATCTTGAAACTTGGGTGACTTGAAGGCGGAACTAACTTTGATCTCTTCCACGTGTATTTGAGTTGAATGTTAATTCAAGGGTTTTTGGGTTTGATCTTGAGTTAGCAATTTGACTTGATCTTCGCGACGAACAATTTGATCTTCGTCTTGACTTCTTGAACTTGTTGAATGTCAATCTTATTTGGAGTAATCTTGATCTTCAAAATGCTTGGATGCGTGACAAACGTTGATGCGAGGGCTTGGCGGATTGATCTCGGATCGAACAGAAACTTGATTTGAAGATTGATGAAGGATGATATGATATTCGTCTTCAGTTCTTCGGATATGTTGGGCTTTGATCATCTTGAAGGGGCTTGAATCTTAAAAAAACAGTTTTTCGAGGGTCTTCTGACTTGATCTCGAATCAAAGTCACTTTTTGCTTGAAGATTGTTGAAGAACGATATGAACTTGACTTGGATTTATTGAATTTCTTGAAGCTCGATATTCCTCGGTAGAAGTGCGATCTTCAAAAACAATTATTTGATGGACTTGAAGCTTGACACCGGATCAAACAGAGATTTTCGCAAAGAACGCCGTGAAGATTGGTGGACTTGATGGAGAGAAAAACCTTGAGCTTTTTCTTCTTCAAACCTGTGAATATTTTGGTGTGTGATTTTTCTTTAAGGGAGGACCTCTACTTATAGTTATAAAACCTAGAACTCATTGCTAGTGATTGGTCGATTTTCTCTTCAAGATAAACATGATTTAATCTAGCTTATTTATCAAGAAATCTTTTAATTGGCTATAACACATTATCTTTTTCACGTGGCTTTATTTGATTGACCAACAATATATATTAGAAAATTAATTAATTAATATATTAATAATTAGAGTTTAATTTAGTAAAATTCTAAATTAAAAATAAGAATAATTAATTTTATTTCTAATAATTATTTTTGAGACTTGCCGAAATTTGATTGGAGGAGACAAAATTTATTTGTCTACAAATGCCCCATTGCGACTTGTCACGAATATCATTGTAAAAATGAGTCTTGAAGTGAATAATGTCGCAACATATTTTTTCGGGCCATCAATGAGATTGATAGAAGATTGTGTACTTCACTTTAAAAAATCAATCTTTAGGGGGCCTCCATGTCAAGTCACTTAAGGTCAGGGAGTGTAATGAAATTTAGGCATTAAGCCCACTTTTCCTTATGCACCCAGCACTAGGGGTGTTTGTGCGGGGTTGGGAATTAGAATTCCCGCCCGACCAGCCGGGTTTTTCCCAAAGAAAAGTGACCAGCTTACGGATCAAAGCTTCTGCAAATCTGATTCCTTGTGCAATTTGAACACCTCCAATTCAGTTTTCCAATAGATCAACACTCCTAATCAAACAATAATTGAATTCAAGAGATTCTAGCTGTTTTCCATTCCTCAGAATTTAAGTTACGAAATCAAACATAACTCAATTACAATTCCATGAGATGAGTTCGACTTAAATTGAAACTCTTCCAAGAAATATTTTTATATAAAGGGACGGGAACACATTTTCTTGCTCTTCATCTTCTGCGATTCCGCGTTTGTAGAGCAGCGAATTCTTGATGTGCGAATAACTGCTCAAGGGAATTCTTTGATCATCAACATGCATTGAAGAACAGGAATTTGGCATCAAAGTCCCTTCGCTAAAGATAATAGTTTTTAAATCTTCGTCCAGAAATAATATCAAAACATCTTTACTTTTGACTCTACCTATACAAAATGTGCAAGCATCTTTAACATTACTACACCAACGACTCCCAATTTTTTTCAAAACATGTTGAAATAATAAAAAAGAGAAATATATAAGCTGCAAAATACTTTTGAAATACTTTCATCCACTCTCCGTTCCCAGGCATGATATATAGTTTATAGTCGGAACGGAACAAAAAGTTTTGAATAAAATCATAAATTGCCCCCAAATCACGCATAGTCCAATTACAACATTGATGCATAAACCTGTTGAACGTAACGGGTGTAAAACAGAAAATAAACCAGATTTAAAGTCGAGGCAGAAGTTGGACTCTTTCTCTTTAAAACGACATTTGCCCCACTCGTTGCTTACGGTTTGATCGCCAATCGCTTTCCAAGATGCAACAACTATCTTCTTAATTTGACAGCACTTTGAATATTAAGTAGCGGCGAACTAAAATATTGTTTTGAACTCTTGGAACAAAACAGACTGAAAGAAAGAATGTTTGTGATTTTATCAAAAATGAAGATGTAGGGGGGGGGGGGGGGGGGGGAGGGGCTATTTATAGTTTACGAAAGTTGGCCTTGGGGTTGACTGGATGGACATGTCTTTTCCACATCACAACTTTTTCGCAGATTTTACACCATTTCGGCTGACTGTGCACCTATTTGGATGAAATGTGGCACTTATTCTGCTGACGGGGTGTGTAGGTGACTGTTCGCTGGCTAGATTTTTCCTCTAATTTTTGCAGCCACTGGACACACTTATTCAACCAGATTTTGACACCTACTCACGTATAATTAATTATTAAATTTATTGCTAATTATTTTCTGAACATTTAATTAATTACTTAATTAAACTTTGTCAAAAAAAAATATTTGATAGGGAAGCCCAAGACCAAGACCAAGCTCAAGCTCAAACTCAAACTCAAGCCAAAGCCTAAGCCCATGTCCCATGACCCGTGACCCACGACCCACGACCCCGGCCCCGGCCCCAGCCCAGGCCCTTGGGCTTGAATTGAAGCATAGCCCATCTAAGTGTTCTCCCCTTCAAAAACTTTTGGTATCCCTTGGGGCCCAAACTCCTATAACAAACAATCAACTTATTAAATGTACTAGTTTAGCTCAAACTTTCTATGTGGGATGGTGACTTTTCACCTTCCCACCTATTTCCTTTCATTTCTTCAAGATAACTTATTTCAACTAGCTTACTTGTTCATTTAATTTCTCATTCATCCTGCAATGGTTTTTGAATAATTAAATATACTAGATTCATCTACACGAAACATAGATTTCATTAAGCTAAAGAAATTCCACTTTTATAAAGAGGAACCTACTCAAATAAATTATCAAAATCATGGAAAAGTCATAATTTTCCAACAATCCCCCACATGAATGAAAATTCAATGTGTACATTTGAGAGAGTTCAGGCGGAAAGCTTACTGCATTAGGATAAGTAGCTTTTGGCTTTGAACCTTCCTTAGTGAAATACATCGGATTTACTTAGTTGATCAGTGAACGTGATGTCTTGAACCGTTCAGCTGTTGGTGTAAGCCTAGACAACTGTATTCACACAGTAACTCCCCTAACAAATTTTAGTTCTCATGGTTGTGTCCGTTTTGGCCGTGGATAACTCTTGGGTTCATAAGTGTTTTTCTTATGAAGCGGACAAACTTCACACTTATATAAGTGATCTCCTTCAAAGAGTATCCTGTCTTACTCTGTTTATTTAAGCTTAGGAATCATTAAAAGTCAAACTTGCCCTTACCCTTTCTACAGGTAGCACATTTATCGTACACGAGAATGAGTTGGAGTTTACTCCAAAGTGCTGTTTCTGAATCCTTACAATTTTGTTGTCCCATTGAACCAAGATATTGGGATCTCCAATCCACATGGTTGGGTTCCATCATAAAGATTATTTAGTGTTGGGTTTTAAACCCATTCCCATTGATAGACAGTATGTTAGATCTCTTGGTAGGCCTTTAGTCAACGGATCTGATAAGTTTTCCTTTGATTTTACATAATCAATGAAAATGACACCATTAGGGATCAACTGCCTTATGGTATTATGTCTGCGACGAATATGTCTAGACTTACCATTGTACATGCCACTTTGTGCCCTTCCAATAGCTGCTTGGCTGTCGCAGTGTATTAAAATAGCAGGCACTAGCTTATTCCAACAAGGAATGTCCTCAAGAAAGTTATGAAGCCATTCTGCCTCTTCACCAGCCTTATCCAAGGTAATAAACTCGGATTCCATCGTGGAGCGAGCTATACAAGTTTGTTTTGAGGACTTCCACGACACAGCTCCACCTCCAATGGTAAAGACGTAACCGCTGGTGGATTTAGTGTCACTAGAGTCTGATATCCAATTCGCATCACTATATTCTTCTAATATAGCTGGATATCTACCGTAATGTAATCTATAATCTAAGGAGTGTTTTAAATACCTAAGTATTCTAATTAACGCCTTCCAATGATCTTTGTTTGGATTACTCGTAAATCTACTCAATTTATTCACTAAGTAAGTAATATCCGGACGAGTGCAGTTCATGATATACATGAGATAGCCTATTATCCTGGCATATTCTACTTGAGAGACAGGTTCACCATGATCTTTGCCTAAGTGTAGACTCAAGTCCACTGGTGTCTTAGCCGGAGGACCGTCATATGCATTGTACTTCCTAAGTATAGTTTCAATATAATGAGATTGTGTTAGGGATAGGGTTCTATTCGAGCTAGAATGAGCTCCAAGAATTATTTAGGGGAGAAGAGAGACTAAAATTATTATAACTAAACTTTTGTTTTCTTGAATCAATAAAATGTTACAAGACTTGGACTATTTATACTAATAAAACTAGACAAAATAAACATAGACTACTAAAGGAAATAGAATTCTAATACTACTCTAATTAAATAAAGATTCCTAATCTAAGACTAACATAAGACTCCTAATATAAGAATAACATAACTTAATAAACTAATTTCCTAATAAGTAAACCCTACGACCTTCATCTTGGGCCGTATCAATCCTTCCCCCTTAACAGGGTCTTGTCCTCAAGACATTTTTTCCGCTTTCTCCAATTCATAGTCACTATTCCTTTATAACCAGCATGAAAAATCATCAAATTGTTGCTATGGCTCACCATCTTTGAATGACATTTATTCCGTGCAAGAAAAAACAAGGCTTTTTTAGTTTTAATGTGAGGTTGTGGTAAGATTGCCCTGTTGACGTTGAATCTCAGTAGTCCCACGTTGGTCTTAAGTTTTGTGGACTCCTTTGGTGTTTCAAAGGAAACTTCAAAAACACGAAATTGAGTGTTGCAGGTTGTTGACGGCGGCTGTGATGCTGGTGGCGGTGGAGGCGGCAATTGTAGTGGTGGAGGAATTTGGGAACGTGCACTCAATTCTCTTTCAATCTTTGACAATAAGCCAGACATACGATCGAGCCGGCGAGACATATCTTTGTAGTCAATTCTTATTGCTTCTGCTCGGCGAGACATATCGTTGTAGTCAAGTCTTATATCTTCCGCCATTTTTGATATTTTAGAGAACGATTCCATGAAATTGGGCATCTTGGAGTGCAAAACATCCATGATTTTTTTTTTTTGATATAATGAGTTCAAAAGATGAAAGCACCAATTGTTAGGGATAGGGTTCTATTCGAGCTAGAACGAGCTCCAAGAATTATTTAGGGGAGAAGAGAGACTAAAATTATTATAACTAAACTTTTGTTTTCTTGAATCAATAAAATGTTACAAGACTTGGACTATTTATACTAATAAAACTAGACAAAATAAACATAGACTACTAAAGGAAATAGAATTCTAATACTACTCTAATTAAATAAAGATTCCTAATCTAAGACTAACATAAGACTCCTAATATAAGAATAACATAACTTAATAAACTAATTTCCTAATAAGTAAACCCTACAACCTTCATCTTGGGCCGTATCAGATTGTGATAACACGATCCCATTTGACGTCTCAGTGATTTTAATCCCTAATATGACATCGACGACCCCTAAGTCTTTCATGTCAAATGTTTGGTCAACATTTTCTTGGTATTCATGACTAGGCCATGATTACTTCCCATGATTAACATATCGTCTATGTATAAGCAGACGATCACGTAATCATTAGGTGTGCCTTTTACGTATACGCATTTATCACATTCATTAATTCTGAAACCATTTGACAACATCATTCTGTCAAATTTTTTATGCCACTGCTTTGGTGCTTGTTTAAGCCCATACAGTGACTTAATGAGTCTACACTACACCCCTTTCTCCTTTCGTAGAGCGACAAACCCTTCAGGTTGCTCCATATAGATTTTTTTTATCTAATTCACCATTTAGAAATACTGTATTGACATCCATTTGATGTATTTCTAGACCTTTCAATGCAGCAATAGCAATGAGCACTCTGATAGATGTGATCCTGGTCACATGTGAATATGTGTCAAAAAAATCAAGGCCTTCTATCTGTCTAAACCCTTTAGCCACCAATCTAGCCTTGTACTTGTCAATAGATCCATCTGCTTTATACTTTCTCTTCAATATCCATTTATGGCCCAAAGGTTTGCTACCTGCTGGGAGATCAACCAACTCCCACGTGTGGTTGTGTAAAATAGACTCTATTTCGTTATTGATAGCTTCTCTCCAAAATAGAGCTTCTGGAGAGGACAAGACCTCACTTATTGTCCTTGGTTCGTTTTATAACATATAAGTCAGAAAATCAGGACCATAGCTTTTAGCTGTTTTAGCCCTTTTACTGCGTCTAGGTTCTTCATCTTCTTGATGATTATCCTTTGCAGCTTCATAGGTTCTTTTAAGAGAACCAGATTCTTTCCTTTCATTGTAAGGATATATATTTTCAAAGAATACTGCATTCCTTGATTCAATGATCATATTTTCATTAATATCAGGAATTGAAGGCTTATGTACTAAGCGATAGGCACTACTATTGTGCGCATATCCAATGAATATACAGTCAACAGGTTTAGGTCCTATCTTTACTTGTTTAGGTTTTAGTACTTCTACCTTTGCTAAACACCTCCACATCTTTAGGTATTTGTAGGAAGGCTTTCGACCTTTCCATAACTCAAAAGGGGGTTCATTTCTACTTTTATGAGGTAACTTGTTTAATATATGATTTGCTGAGAGGATTGCATCCCCCCACAAATTCTGTGGTAAACCAGAACTGATCAACATGGCATTCATCATCTCCTTAAGAGTACGATTTTTGCGTTCAGCGACTCCATTTGATTGTGGTGAATAAGGAGCTGTTGTTTGATGAATGATGCCTGAAGAAGCACAAAATTCGTCAAATAGAGCTCCATATTCTTCACCTCTATCACTTCAGATAGTTTTTATTTGTTTGCCAAGTTGATTTTCAACCTCAAGTTTGTAGATTTTAAAAGCTTGTAGAGCTTCATCTTTACTTCTTAGTAAGTAGACTATGCAGTATCTTGTGTAGTCATCAATAAAAGTAATGAAGTAATTTTTACCACCTCTAGTTTGCACAAATTTTAACTCACATATATCGGTGTCAATTAAGTCTAGAGGTTCAGTGTTTCTTTTTACAGAAGGAAACGATAGTTTGGTTAATTTAGCCTCTACACAAATCTCACATTTATTTTGAGATTCGATATTGAATGGGGGCAATAACTCTAAGATTATTAGTTTTCGTAGAGTATTAAAGTTAACATGTCCTAATCTAACATGCCATAAATCTGAACACTCAACCAAGTAAGCAAAAGTAATAGTTTTATTATTCTTTTCGAGGTCACATTTGATAGTCATTACATTCATCTTGTACATGCGGTTGACCGCGTAACCTTTACCAACAAATTGCCCATTCTTAGTGAGCACCAATTTACCAGACTCAAGCACTAGTCTAAGACCACTTGCATCTAGTGCATAACCAGATATCAAATTCTTTCGAATATCTGGAACATGCAGTACATCAACCAAAGTTATCTCTCTGCGAGAAGGCATCTTTAGCACCACTCTCCCACTTCCAATGATGTCAGACGTTACAGAGTTCCCCATGTACAACTTCCGGTTGTTGAACAAGTAGTATGTGGAGAACATGTCTCGGTCAGAACAGACGTGGCGGGTGGCACCGATGTCGACAAACCACTCCTTTGGATGGTCCACCATGCTGGCCTCGAAGACAACTGCATCGAAGACAACTGCAGTAAGCATCAGGTCACTCATGTCGACCGAAACGCTCTTGTCCTGAACCACAGCAACCTGGTTGGACTGGTTAGGGTTCTGGTTGTCTTTCTTCGGGAGTCGACAGTCTTTAGCCATGTGGTTGGGCTTTCCACAGTTGTGGTAGTTCCATTTGAACTTCTTTTTCTTCTTTTGTTGCCCTCCACCATTGCCCCGATTCTTTCTCTTATTAGAGTTGGGCTTGTGTTCCACCACGTTGGCTCTAGCCTCCATCTGCATCTGCTTTGGCTTGGCCTTAGACATTCAATTATCTTCTTCAATCCGAAGTCTGACTATCAAGTCTTCAAGATTCATCCCCTTGCGCTTGTGCTTGAGATAGTTCTTGAACTCCTTCCAGGGCGGCAACAACTCCTCTATTATAGCAGCAACTTGGAAGGATTCACTGAGTTTCATGTCCTCTGCATCTAGGTCATGTAGGATCAGTTACAACTCTTGAACTTGACTCGTCACCGTCTTCAAGTTGGTCATTTTGATGTCCAAAAATTTGCCAACGATGAACTTCTTCAACCCAACATCTTTTGTTATGTACTTCTTGTCAAGGGACGTCCAGAGTTCCTTTGACGTCTTGATTAGCGGAATAGACATTGTACAGTGAGTTGTCTAATCCATTTAGGATGTAGTCTTGCACATAAAGTCACTTTGACTCCAAGCGTCGAAGGCAGCCCTTGGACGAGGATCAGTCACGTCTTCTGCCACCACAGAAGCCACTTCGGTCAGTATTCTTGACAGGTTCAGGGTTGTAAGGTAGAACAACATCTTCTGTTGCCACCTTTTGAAATCAGTGCCGGAAAACTTTTTCGACTTTTCACCGCCACCATGAACATGCGATATCGTAACCATTTTTTTCTGAAATACACAAGCAAAATATCGTTTTAAAATTGTTGAACGTAGCAGGTGTAAAATAGAAAACAAACCAGATCTAAAGTTGAGGCAAGAGTTGGACTCTTTCTCTTTAAAACGATATTTGCTCCGCTCGGTGCTTATGGGTTGATCGGCAATTGCTTTCCAACATGCAACGACTATCTTCTTAATATGACAGCACTTCGAATATTAAGAAACGACAAACTAAAATATTGTTTTGAACTCTCGGAACAAAACAGACTGAAAGAAAAAATGTTTGTGATTTTATCAAAAATGAAGAAGTAGGGGAGGCTATAGTTTACGAAAGTTGACCTTAGGGTTGACTGGACGGACATGTCTTTTCCACGTCACAACTTTCCCGCCAGATTTTACACTAGGTGACTGTTCGCTGACTTAATTACTTAATTAAACTTTGTCCAAAAAAATAAGTATTTGATAGAGAAGCCCAAGCCCCAGCTCAAGCTCAAACTCAAGCAAAAGACCAAGCCCAAGCCCACGGCCCGTGACCCACGACCCACGACCCCGGCCCAGGCGCGCGCGCGGTCTTGAATTGAAGTATAGCCCATCTAAGTCTTCTCCCCTTCAAATACCTGTGTTACCCCTGGGCTCAAACCCCTATCACAAACAATCAACTTATTAGGTGTATTAGTTTAACTCAAACTTTCTATGTGGGATGGTGACTTTTCACCTTCCCACCTATTTCCTTTCATTTCTTCAAGATAACTTATTTTAACTAGCTTACTTGTTCATTTAATTTCCCATTCATTCCACAATGGTTTTTGAATAATTAAATATACTAGATTCATCTACACAAAACATAGATTTCATTAAGCTAAAGAAATTGCACTTTTATTAAGATGAACCTACTCAAATAAATTGTCAAAGTTATGAAAAACTCATAATTTTCCAACAAAACATATTCAACAAAAACATGCCATTAGTCATAATTTTCCAACAAAACATATTCAACAAAAACATGCCATTGATAAAATTAATGGCATGTCACCTCAAGTTCAAGTTCCAGCTCGCTATAAAAAAAAGTTAAAGTTCCAGCCCAATTCAGTAAAAAGTCTAAACATAACAACTATTATATGTATGGTGGTGCAACAATATTAATTCTACAAATAGCTAATGTACAACGAAATTATAGAGGTGTTACTACCAATGTTAAAAAAATATTATCTTAATCGTTAGTTTCACCCCGTGAACCATATAACTCTTACAAGAAATAATTATTCCATACGTTGTCCTGTGGGTCTTTCAAAAGAAAACTTTGGAAATATTCTTTTCTCATTTTCAGAAAATGTCCATTTTCCTTTCAATAATCACGAGATAAACTCTAATCCAATCATTCGGATGTTTTTTTCGCGGATAAATTAATATATCTGCCCTGTAAGTCACTACAAGAATTTCGCTCATTTCCGACGGCCTTCGACGAAATCGGCCGTCAGAAATGAGCGAAACTCTTTTCCGACGGCACCTGACCGTCGGAAAAGGTCTTTTCCGACGGCAGGTTCCCGTCGGAAAAGTTCCGACGGGCTTCACCCGACGGAAATGATTTCCGTCGGGTGAAGCCCGTCGGAAAAGAGCGGAAAAAAATAGAAATTTTAAAAAAATTATGGCCGACGTGACGTCATTTCCGTCGGCCAAAAAGACGGCAGTGGGACCGGCGCCTTTTGAAAAAGGCGTCGGTCATGTTTAATTTAATTAAAAAAAAACAAAAAAAAATCTATAAATACCCCCCCAAAATTTTTTATTCATCACACCAATCACTCTTCATTCTAAATATTTAAATCCTACTTTCTTCCAATATATCTTTTTTTTTGAAAAATTGTCATTTTATAAATGGCCGATAATCGCAAAAAAAAATATTGATAAAGGAAAAGGAAAACAGAAATTATATATTTCCAATACAAATTTATCGAGATCCCTCTTCGATAAACTTTCGAGTAAGTTTAAATCTCGGCGTGGTGGCGATGCTGAAACAATTTGTCCCGACGAAGTTACCCAACAATTCGAGGAACCTCCGCCACAAACTCATCATACTCCGGTTGCTACCCAACAGCGCCCAACTACAACTGATGCCCCTAGTCCTGCTCGTGAACAACCACAACGCCACACCACTCGAAGCCAAAGAGCTGCTGCTCCCCGACTGAGGGACGACCCCGATCCATTGTTTCCGCCTGGAATTACTCCTCCACGTTTAGTTGTTCCGCATGGCATGATGGACGAACTTCCACAAGCCAACAACGAAGGAACTTCGTCGGGACGACAGCCCTCGCCAGCATCTGTTGCTTCTGAATCTGCTTCTAACAATACCAATAGGATGCCTAGGGGACGGGTGAAGGGTCGAGGTACTATAAACTCAGACGATGCGAGGCTCAAAGTTGGGGTGAACGAGCATTTTCAATTTGATAAAAAATTATGTGACGATAATATCGACACAGTTAAGTGATCAATTCAAGTTACGATAACAAGCATAATGACCGAACCGGCGATACATTACTCTCAGTTATCCGAGGCACAAAAAGAAAAATTCATAAACTGGTTCAGGTTATCTTCTTTTAACTTATTTTAACACATTTTTCATTATTTATATCCATTATAATTTTTGCATTCTACTTATATGTTATCATATTTTGAAAAATATATACAAATGGGATCTACAAGAAACGGATAACATTAGAACGGCATTCCATAAGGTGGCACAAGTAAAATGGAGGGATGCCATATACGAGTGCAAAAAGCTCTACAGGAAGCGAGCTAAAGACCCCCAATGGTACCAAAAGACCTGGTTACCAGTCGGCTTTGAATCGACGTACTGTAATCATTGGGAGAATGAAAGGACTATTAAACTTGTAGAAAAAGCAACGGAGAATCGACTGGCCAATAAGACAAAGAGCGTCGATGGAAAGGGATCTTTAGGTACGTACCACGGTGGATCTGTGAGTACACAAGAGAGGAGCTACGCAACGGTACGATATGTTAGGATTTCCTTGTTTGCAGAATACATTTTGTGATATTTGTGTTACTCTTTAACATTAATATTGTTTTAAAAAAATGTTGTTATAGCATGGCACGGATGATGTGATACACTTCGACGAGCAATACATGCACGACCACTTAGTAGTGGATCCAGATGGAAGAATACTCTATTGGGACCCCCCCACAAGCAGAAGAGTATTTTGTAAGTTATCTTAATTAAGCACGTATATGATTGTTTTGCGTCTATACCTTTTTTATTTATTTACTTTGAACATTGTAGGAAAATTATTATGAAGCGCTCGAGGATAATTTTGGTCCAGACAAAGCCAAATGGCCGCTTGAGTTTGACGTCAATATTGCGGCCATTGCAGATCATAATGGCACACATGGGAGGCTCAAAGGCAAAGATAAGTGCAATACCCTCGCAGATTATGGTAAGTCGCAGGGTAAAAATCTTAACCCTGTTGAGGTGGTAAGAACACGTAAAGCAGTCAAGGATGCTACTGTTGACTTGCAACAAACCGTTGCGGGTTTGGAGAAAAAGATTATCGATGTGGATGGCCAAGTGGCGAGGGACCGGGAGGAGTGGAGGCAGGAGCGAGCTCGTGAGCGAGAGGAGAGAGAGCGGGAGCGAGCTCGTGACCGAGAAAAGAGGGATTGTTATCAATGGACCAACCCGCAGAGATTCAACACCAACAACTACAATTCAAGCAACTTTCCTCCAAATCAGTTTCATGGAGCGCAAAGTCAACCGAACGATTATTGGCAAAATAACCGGACACGACCTGGTCAAAACTATCCGTATTGGGACCAAGAGTTTCATGGCACAAACACGTCGTGGCAAGTGCGAATCGGTCAGACGAGTCAGCCAAGTACGCATGCTTAAAACAACGACCTTAATTTTGAACAAGACTTGGATTTTTTGATGCGGTCTGAGAGTGGTGGGAATAATCGGCGCCATAGTGTTAGTGGGGATCGTCGGCGCCATAGCGTTAGTGTGGATCGTACAGGTGCCTCTAAAAGTACACGACAGGATAATGTTGCGACCCATGTTACTCAGAATGAGGAAACGATAGCCGACCTATCAAGCTTGCCTATCGGGGAGGTCGACTTTATGAGTAATGATTGGTTGAATCTCCATACCGGAAATCAACAATATCGGCCAAGGGGTAACAGAGGTAAAGGCCCCGCCACTCAGGAATGAAGATGTTATGTGTGTTAGTGTGAGTTTGTATGTTTCAATTACCATTTTAAGTGTTGTATGTTTTATGTTATTTGTGTTAGTGTGAGTTTGTACGTTTCACTTACCATTTTAAGTGTTGTATGTTTTAATTACCAGTTATGTTGTGTGTAATCAGTTTACGCGTTTGAAGTAATGTTTTGTAATTCGACTATATAAATCGTTTTTTTGCTACCGTATTTGATGCGAATTACATACTACTTGGCTTAAATACTGAATATTTGAAGAAACGATTACAAAGTGGTAACAAATACATTATTGAACTCGAGTACATTGGTATCAAGTGTTATCGTCCTCGTCATGGTCCGAATAGTCATATTCAACCACCTCGTACACGTCATCTGCCAATTGTCCTTCAATGTTAAAGTCGTTCAAATCTGCACACAAGTTTAGTCCAGGCGACTCATCATCCTGAAAGAGTTCTGCGGCTTCTTCTTCCTCTTGCATTGGCGACATATCGATAATGTTCTTTGCACGAATAGGGCAAACTGCCCACCATCCTCTCCTCCGCGCCACATGTTGTGCTGGATATGGAGTGTAGTACACTTGGAGAGCTTGATTTGCAAATATGAATGGTTCATTGGTAGTGAGAGCACACGTAGGATTGATATCAACCATTCCGTACACCGGGTGTATTGTCGTACCACGACGGGTGATATCGTACCACACACATCTGAAAAATGCAATTGATTGTACCCTATCATGCCCGCCGCACCAGAAAACCTCAATGATGTCATTTAGCGTCCCGTAAAAATTTGTGCCCTCGACCCCTTCACCGCTGCCCTTGACATAAACCCCACTACAATTTGTTTGTTTGCCCTCATTGAACGCTTATGTTCGAAATCTAAAACCATTCACTTTGTAACCTGCGTACCCTTTTATTAGTGTGTTTGCCCATAAGGCGAGGGCGTACAAACGTTGATCTACTTCGTACTTTCCAGAGCAAACAGTTTCTTTAAACCATGGCACGAACTCAGCTATCCGCTTTCTTTGAATTTGTTGTTGAGTAAGACCGCCGGAAAACAAGTCCTCAAACAACCTATCAAACAGGTGAAACGTAAATCTCATCAACGTATTAAATAGATTCAAAAAGAAGATGTAAAAATATTAATTGTTATATACATACGTGAACCAACCGTCGACTTCTGGACAATTCATCATCGTGTAAAGCTCAATAAGCCTCAGCTCCTCGGAAGTAAGACATCGTTCTTTTTTATCTGGTTTTAGACCTTTCCCTCTTCGATGGAAAATAGAAAGTTGCCCTGTAAAATCACCACATAATTCAGCCTCATTTCGACTGAGCCTGTTGTATCTCGTTTCAACACCTTTTTCGAAATAGCGCGAACACAAATGGGTGGTCTCGGACAATATATAAGAATTTGCAATGCATCCTTCAATGCGAGCTTTGTTCAACACAGATTTCTTCAACCCAAGCATTTGCCTATTAACAAACCAGTAATTCAATAATAGTATCGGATAAATACATGACAAATAATGTTGGAAATACAAAACGGCTTACCTTTCAAATGGGTACATCCAACGATATCGAATCGGTCCACCAACTTTGGCTCCGTAGGGAAGATGTATCGCCAAGTGTTCCATAGAATCAAAAAAGCCAAGGGGAAATATCGTCTCTAATTTACAAATTGTTATCACAATAGATTCCTCCAATCTTGCCATGTCCGAGGCTTTAATCTCTGTGGCGCACAATGCTCAGAAGAAGATACTAATCTCTACTAGGGCCCCCCATATCGGATGAGGCAGCAAATCACGAAATGCAATAGGTATTAACCTTTTCATAAATACGTGACAATCGTGACTCTTCATCCCAATCAACCAACCAACCACTGACACACTAGTTTCTTCTGAGGCCTATCAAGATAATACTTGGCCTTTGGCTTATAGGTTCTACCATCATCTCGATCGGTGACAAAAAGATCTTCCCTAGTTGTCAACTCCGCTAAATCTCTCATAGCTTTTACGTTGTCTTTTGTCTTACCCAGGTCGTCCATCACTGTGTTCTTGATGCTGTCGAAGAAATTCTTCTCGCAGTGCATCACGTCCAAATTGTGACGGATCAGGTTTGTACTCCAATAGGGTAATTCCCAAAAGATGCTCTTGTACGACCAATTGTGCTCTTCCCCATATCCAATTATTTTTGGTGCGTCTGGATTCGACCTTGGTGGCAGTTGTTCAACAATTGCTGCCATTTGAGCACCGGTCCTCCGTTGTGGAGGGCCATCGTATTCTGTGTTTCCATTTAACATCGAACCGTCATGGCGAAATTCATGGTCATTTGGAAAGAAACAACGATGACAACCCCACCACGTAGGTTTCCCACCGTAAGGTAACGGGAACGACTTTGTGTTCTCCATGCAATAGGGGCACGATAACTTCCCATGTGTGCTCCATTGTGACAACATCCCGTACGCTGGAAAATCACTAATAGTCCACATTAATGCATCCCTCAACTGGAAATTTTGACTTCTGAATCTATCGTAAGCACGAACACCATCATGCCACAACCCCTTCAACTCCTCGATAAGGGGGCGAAGCATAACGTTAATGTTTTGTCCTGGGCTTCGCGGACCCGATATGATCAAGCTCAAGAAAATAAACTCCTCTCTCATGCAAAGATCTGGAGGAAGGTTATAAGGAGTCACGAACACGGGCCAACATGAGTATTGGGATCCGAAGTTTCCGAACGGAGTGAAACCGTCTGTGCAAAGACCTAGATGAACGTTTCGTGGCTCGACAGCGAATTCAGGGTGTGTCTTGTCGAAATGTTTCCACGCTTCCCCTCATGCCGGGTGAATCATAACATCGTTCGAAGACCTACACTTTAAGTGCCACGACATGTGCTCAGCAGTTGTTGGAGTCATGAAGAGTCGTTTAAGCCGTGGGGCCAACGGGAAGTACCATAATTTTTTCTTTGCCACATGCTTTTTTCTTCCTACAGTTGCATACCTATTTTCCCCACATTCAGGACACACTATGTAATCGGTAGATGCAAATTCCCCGTAGAACAAGAAACAACTGTTATCACAAACATCGATTGTTTTGTATCCGAACCCCAAACCCTTCATTAACTCCTCGACAGCACTCAAATCTGCGGGTAAACAATGGCTATCTTCTGGCCCCAAACACTCGCGTGATAATTTGTAAAACTTTGCACACTCTCAGCTCTGCTAGAGTTGTACTCTAGCTTGGTAGTAAAAAACTCAGACACCCACTCCAAAATAGACATGTTTTTCGGGTCGCGCAACTTAATCTTGGACGATTTCACCAATTCCAAAAATTGTTTTGCATCGGCGTTAGGCTCCTCGTCGCACTCGACATTTTGAAATTGGCATCGAAAAGTATCATCTAATAAAGCTCCAAAAGAATTGTTGTGTTGAATAGCTATCAGATCATTTCTAACTGTGTGACTTGACGACGCATCTAGGAGGTTATTATACTCGTTGTAATTTTCCCCGTGAAACACCCATACACGATACCCCTCTACAAAACCCTAGCGATGCAGGTGAGCAGCTACTTCGTTAGCTTTCAAATATTTTCTATTGGTGCATTTTCTACAAGGACATTTTAGATTTCGAATATCGTCTAGATAACGTTCTTGAGCTAATGCAAACTGCAAAAAATTGAATACACCTTCGGCAAATCTTTCTTTCACTCGACCCTTCTCGGCCAAACGATCGAACATCCAATTTCTATCTTCGTTTGAATACATTATTATCTATAAAATGAATAGTTTTTACCGTTATTGATACGATAAAATTACACTTCGAGTCTACAATTAAAACAGATTGTAAGTATAAAAGCGTGTATGTACCTCTTGTAGAAAACAATTAATCCGTCGAACACAACGCTGGAAAGAATCTCTAACACCCGCCTCGTTGCTATTCTTCAATTTGCAAACAAAAATAACTTAAGTTAATTATATTAACATATATATAGCGTACATGTATAAAAATATTACGTAAAATCATAATAAAATGCGAATACGAACCTTAATTTTTGAAAGAAGAAGATTGTGATTTGAATTTATAAACCTCTCTCGGACTTTATTTATAGGCCAAAAGCCTCCGAAAATGGGTCTTTTCCGACGGCACCATGCCGTCGGAAATGAGCGTCTCCGGATGCTTTTTGACGCGGATTGCTGACATGGCACCATTCGCCCTCCAAAATCTATAAATACCCCCAAATTTTACACCTAAAATTCATTCATTCATACAAAAACACTCAAAATTATATCTCCCTAACTACATTTCTTCTCTCAATTCTTTCTTCAATTATTTTTCTTACTTATATTTTCTTTATATTTTTATCTTATCATATATATTTTATTTTCTTACACATATCATATATTATTCTTAATACTTTCATAATAAACTATTTTTATTAATATATATATATATTACAAATTAGTTTATATTTATGTTTATCGTACCAAATAATCCATTTTTTATAATTTATATATATTATTAATGTTTATATATATATATGTTTTAATTATAGCCTTTTCCGAAAATTCGGACAAAATTTGAGATGAAAATTAACAAAAAATTGTTTTTTTCCGTAAACTTTTTTTAAATATTTATGAATATAATTTCCGACGGCTCATAGCCGTCGAAAATAATTTTTTAATAATATTCAAATATTATTTCCGACGGTACTATTCCGTCGAAAATGGTATTTTAATATTATTTTTTAAAATAATTAAATACATATTTTTAAATTAAATATGTATTTTTATAAAAATACGTATGAAATAATACGTATTTAATTAAAAAATACGGTTTAAAAATACGGTTTATGCCCTCTTTTCCGACGGCATCGTACCGTCAGAAAAGAGAATTTCCGACGGTACTATGCCGTCGGAAAATAGGGAAATTCCGACGGGTTATTGCCGTCGGAAATGTCCGGCAGCTTTTCTGACGGCACTTACCCGTCGGAAAAGACTTTTTCCGATGGCACTACGCCGACTATTTCCGACGGGTTTTGTACTGTTGGAAATGGTCGTTTCTCTTGTAGTGAGTTTGTCCATTTATCGAATTTTTAAAACTAACTCACCTTTTGGCATTTTTTGAATTTTTCTGCGCACCCTCTACCACATAGGAAAAAAATCCTACGTGGCAGCCGAGTTGGAAGGAATGACACATATAATATATTTTTATATCCATAATATCTATAAATATATAAAAAAAGAAAAAAAATCATAAATATCATTTATATCCATAAAATATACATAAATATATATAAAAAATATATCTTTATGTATTAAAATATATTAAATATATATAAATATATAAAAAAGTAAAATAATCACAAAATATAATTTTTTATTACTGAAATTACATTATATATATATATAAAAAACCTAAAAAACATTATATATACACTTAAACATATAAATAATATAACAAAACTATTACTGAAATTTAAAAAAAAAATAGGCCCCCCACCCCGCAAACCCCACCCCCCCTCCCACACACCCGCTGCAACTCGCCGGTTGCAGTGGTGGCGGGTTGCAGTGGCGGCGTCGATCGACACCACTACCGCTGCAACCGTGTGTTGCAACGATGGCGACGTCGATTGACGCCGCCACCACTCTAACCACGAGTTGCAGCGGGTGTGGGGGAGGTGGGGGGGTCTTTTTTTGTTTTTAAATTTCAGTAATAAAAATATTTTTTTATTATTTATATATTTAAGTATATATATAACGTTTTTAAGTATTTTTTATATATAATGTAATTTCAGTAATAAAAAAATATATTTATAAAGATATATTTTATATATTTATATATATTTGATATATTTTATATATTTATATATATTTTTATATATATTTGATATATATTTATATATATTTGATATATTTTAATACATAAAGATATATTTTTTTATATATATATTATGGATATAAAGGATAGTTTTGATTTTTTTTTTTATATATTTATATATTTGATATATTTTAGTACATAAAGATATTTTTTTTATATTTTTATATATATTATAGATATAAATATATTGATATTTTAAATATATTACATGTGGCAGCCACATAGACAAAATATATATTTTTGTTTTAAATATATTGATGTGGCGTGTGGCTTTTTTCAATGTGGCAGCCACATAAGCAATTTTTTTCCTATGTGGCAGTGGGTGGGCAGAAAATTGAAAAAATGCCAAAAGGTTGTTAGTTTTAAAAATTTAGTACTTATTGGGCAGATTCATTAAATGGGCAAACTTATAAAGCATAAATATTAATTTGTGTTTTTTCCCCAAATGGTACAAACATGAACAGAACAAGCATGAATACTACAGTTGAAGGTTTCAGTTAGTTGCAATTGTTTTCTTAAGGTCAAAACACTTGACTATTTCAATATGTGACGACACAACAATTCAGAAATCATATTCTTAACAGATTGGAAATTCTACTTTGTTTAAAATAATTCCCCCGTATATTAATAATTTATTAAATGGACAGAATAAATCATATATCGTTGATTGGGAAAAAAACTTGAAATGCTGATCTACTCTAGCATCTTATGATTCATGCTATATGATGGGTGTGATTTAAGATTGGCCCAATACATTGTTATTGGGTCGGCCCACAAGCGCATCGAATCTGCAGTCTAATACGTTGTTATTGGGCCGACCCACGAGATTCGATACGCCTTTTATATTGGTTTATGGGCTCCATGGGACGGCTGCTATATATAACCCGTCCCCTTGTATTCCGTGCACGTTTTGGGAAGATAACCACTTCAGCACAATAAGCATCGAACCACTATTCATTCGATACGCTTCGGATCGAAGAGCTCACATTAGATACGTGATAAAACAGTGTTCCTCCATTCGACACGCCAAAGTACGCTTCGAATTCGACACCTAATGTACGCATCGAATTCGACACCATCCAGAGCAACTTCGAATCTGTGTTAATTATTCCGCATCGAACAAAGGCATTCGACACGTCAGCATCGAACACTGACGATTCGACACGTTACATAAATCTTGTAATTAGTTTATTCTACCTAATAAGCTTGTAATAAGTGTTCCGGACCAAGCTAGTCCGTTAATAAAGTTGGATAGCATTATTTTGGTTATTTATATCTCATTTTGTACTCTTTTACTATATTTTATTACCGTGACGAAATAAGACCAAAATATTGGCGCCGTCTGTGGGAACACTAAGTTTATTAGTTTGTTAGGCAATATGTCTAGAATTACCAAATCCCAAAGTAAAGCTCTGGAGGGAAATATGGGAGAAGCGGGACAAAATACACCTGAACGAATGACGCAAGATATTGCGAGACCATCAACAGTACCCGCAGCAGTACCAACTCGAGCGAGGAGGGAGAATCAAGGACCTCAAGGCAAGGAGGTACCCGCCACTGAAGCAGGTGCAACTGGAGCAACAACAACGAGTGCTTCGATTCCAGATAATATGAAGAATGAATTAATGGCAATGGTAAAAGCCGCTTTAGCCGAAGTACTGACTCCAGCCCCACCTGTTTTGATACCATCTCCTGTTGAACATCCGGAAGCTTTAAGGGAACAAGGTTCTGTTGCTCGAATGTTAAAGGGAAAGGAGAAGGAAAAATCTCAGCAAGATGATAGAAGAATTAGACATGCTTCGGGGTGAACAAAAAGTAAGAGAAAATCCACCCGAGATGAACAAGGAAAGAAGTTAGTGTCGGTTGAGGTACAATCGAGAAGACATCTTGAGAGGAGAGAAAGGGAAAAGGAGGCAGAACGTGTTACTTAACGAAGAAGAAGAGAAGAAAGGAGACGTTCAGAAAGTCATGATTCCAGAAGGGAACGAAATGAGGAAGAGGACCAAAGAGAATAACTACGAATGAGAAGAAATAGAGATGACAGAAGACATCCAGACGGTCATGATTCACGAGGTGAGCATGATTGAATGGCCACGGATAAAGAAAGGCTGGAAAAAGGGAAAGCTACATCTGAGATTCAAGCGGTACTTATAGCCGCAGTCCATTTTGTCAAGAGATAGAGTCAGAAATCATGGGACAGAGGGATAAGCTCCCGGAACTGAAAACGTACGATGGGAAGTCTGATCCCCGAGATCATCTTTTTCAGCTACATAGAAAGTTGTCCCTTTACGGTTTTAAAGACAATATCCAAGCCAGGATATTTGCAACAACTCTGTCGGGAGTAGCTGTGGATTGGTTTAATCGGATTCCTCCAGGAGTGATCAAAAGCTACAACCAACTCAGAAAAATGTTTGAAGACCAATTCTCCAGTCAATCCAGATTGGTTCTGGATCATTCCCATCTCTACACAATGAAGCAAGAAACTAATGAAAGTCTAAAGGACATTATGAAACGTTTCAATACAGAGTTATTAAGGATTGATAGCCCGTCAGGAGAAATAATTGTGATCATACTTTTCCGAGCAACCACCAATACAATGTTCAGTGGGGATCTACTCAGACGAAAGCCCACCACTATTGAAGAGATTAACAAAATAGCACAAGAGGTGGTTCATTTCAAGGAAATGATGGCGATTAAAGTACATGTTGTTACAATTGTGAAAGAAAAGGAAAAAGGCAGAGAAGATCACAATCGTAATAATTACAATAATATGAACAAGAATTACATAAGGGACAGTTCGCCTAGAAGGTACACCCCGTTAAATGCTCACATCATGGCAGTCTTTGGGGCAGCAAAGAGGAAAGGATGGCTGAAGGATCCCAAACCAATGAGGGAGTCCAAGGCGACGATGTACTCAAATCAATTCTGCAAGTATCACAATCAGAAGGGTCATGATACTGAGGAGTGTATAAATTTGAAGGATGAAATTGAACAGCTTGTAAAGGATGACAAACTTGTGGAGTTTGTCAAGAAGGTGCAAGACCAAGAAAACAATTTCAACCGGAAGAGAACTCCATCGCCCGGGAAAGATAAGCAAAGGGCAGTCGATGAACCGCAACTTTTCCAATACCCCCAGATTGAAGATGGGAACGCCATGAGAGGCATGATCAATATGATATCAGGAGGACCGGGGGGAGCAGATTCTACCAATGGTCGTAGAAAGATCACAAGACTGGTTGAATCGGATAATTTCGTCGATATGGCTAATATACTGAGAATTGAGCAAATGCCGCATGAAGAGGTTACTTTCTCTACAGCAGACCTAAGAAAGCTGAGTCCACAGGCTATACAAATGTCCAATTTAAATTGCCCTTTGGTGATAACAGTGGATATAACTAAGATGCTATGGAGTCACCAAGATGCTAGTGGACCACGGAAGTTCAGTAAACGTGCTGTTCAATTCTACGTTGGTTAAAATAGGATTGAATAATCAGACACTAGAACCAGTGAGAACATCTCTTTACGGATTTGGAGGTCCAGAGATAGTCCCACTCGGAATGCTCAAACTCCCAACGTTATTAGGTACAGCTCCGCAGAAAAAGACGCTTCTGGAGAATTACGTGATCGTTGACATGCATTTTGCTTACAACGGAATCATAGGGAGGCCAACATTGAATGCTTTCCGAGCTTTACCATCAACTTATCATCAAATGGTGAAGTTTCCAACTCCTAGCGGCACATGTGAGGTCATAGCAGACCATATCGAAGGATGGAAATGCTACGTAACTTCGCTCCGGATTCGGCCACAACAAGAAGAAGCAGCTGCAAGGGCATTGGCTCCAAGGCAAATGGAGCATATTGATTAAAGATTCTGTTTCAATTTACAAGTGTATTTAGCATTTTGAATATTTTGAACAAGTTTTTATTCGTTCTCTATGCTATGACATGCATGAGGGACAAAAATGTATGAACTTAAAACAGGCACCCCAAACCATGGATCTGGAGGACAGCACTGGAAGTCAGGAAAATGAGCAATGACCCAAGCTCAGATCTATTTATATAATCTGATTTGGATTGTTCAAAGAAGATTATGTCTAATTATTTGATTTGCATGAATTTTATCTACTATGCATAATAGAAATCTATGCAGGACCGAAATCCCTGAAGCAAGGAGAAGAACGGAAACTCTGTCCAAAGTGGCACGAGATACCGAAAATCCCTGAAAAAAAGTAGAAGAATGGAAACTCTGTCCAAAGTGGCACGAGATACCGATAAAAGCCAAAGGCAACAAAGGGACGAAAACTTTGTCCAAAGTGGCACGAGATACCGAAAATCCCTGAAGAAAGTAGAAGAACGGAAACTCTGTCCAAAGTGGCACGAGATACCGAAAATCCCTTAAGAAAGTAGAAGAACGGAAATTCTGTCCAAAGTGGCACGAGATACCGATTAAAGTCAGAGGCAATGAAAAAGACGACGGTTGTTCCCTATAGGAAACGAAATACCGCAGTACACTCAGAATCTCACAAAGGATGAGGAGGGACGAAGGATTCTTTTTAGAATGACAAATATTACCGAGATTGCTTAGCAAAACAAACAAGGAACAGCCACTACGTATAACACTGTAAGTTCTCATTAACATTCACGACTTGAGAAAATATGAACGAAACTCTTGGTGAGACGGGCACCAACGATTAAACTATGTCCAAAGAGACAAGCAAAACCTTTTCCTAAATGAAAAAAATAATAAATAGCACTATTATAATCGTGCAAGCAAAAACATTACTCAATTCTTCATAGCAGAGGAAAAATAAAAAATCGACATGTTGTCAAAATAAAGTAAAGAACCCAAATAGGATATTGAAATAAAAGGCAACAAATATGAGCATAATAAATAATTAAACAACCAGAGACAAGCACTCAAAAGTGTAATTCCACTAAGCATAAAGTGTTCAAACTCATAAGAGCGACGTAGCGCCACGCATAAATTAAATTAAAAATAAAAATTGTTCAGAAACATGGAAAGATGGAACAGCATCAGCGCTGCAATTTCAGATATCCTCCTCATCTCAGATAAGGGATACTGCTCTGGCATCGGAGGCGGTGGTGATAGTCCCCAGAGAATAAGATTTTCATTCTCAAGCAGTGAAGCGAACTCATCGGGTTCTGCAAGCTCAGAAGTTGTACGAGGCGGCAGAATTTCTCGATTTGGTCCTAAAGACAGGCTCAACTATTCTGGTTTGAAACTGCCACGCACATACTGCGTTGCATAAAATTGATGCACAGTCAAAACTTGAGCATTATGAGCTTTGAGATCGCCACGTCGAGTGCAGATTTCTCGAAAAGTGTTGCTTTGAAGAAACTCTTCGGCTATCTCCACTTTCTGATTGGAAAAAACCTACAAGGGAGTGAAGAATATTAATATAACAATAGGAAATTGAGGTGGTAAATGCCACGAAAAGGAATATATTCTACCTCTTTTAGGCCGCGCAAATAACCGTTGAGGTCGGCGTTATGGGCTTCTTCTCTAGCTGCACCCATTTCCATCTTAAGTTCATTAATTTGCTTATTTAGCTCTTCTTTGAGCTTATCAGTCTCCTCCCGTGCCTCCTTAGCTGCCTCCCGGTCAGCATGCGCCTTCGCAGCATGGTCTTTGGCCAATTGCAAGGCCTTTTCCTTTTCGTCGAGGGCAGCTTTAAGCGCAACGTTGTTACCACCACTGCCTGACTCCCAAAGATCCATGAGTAAAGAGAACATAGTATCCACAAAACCGCCCGTCTAACAAATAATGAGAAATCAGATCAACATTTATAAATTCAGTTTAAAAGAAATTAACTCAATCAGAAGAGATAATTACCGCTGTCAGCAGATGAAGCGTGTTTTGCTCCACTTTTTTCCTCTCTTCGGCAGAGACAGGGAGAGGAACTGCAAGACCAGGAAGCAGTGCCCTCAAATGGTTGATGGCTTCGGCCTCTGAGATTTCATACCCAGTGGCCCAGAGGGCCGTGGCTAGGCACATCTCCTGTACTTGGCCCGGAGCATTGGAGGCACTCGGCCTGCTTGTTTGGCCTACCGGCGAAGCGGCCCCTCCGGCTTGCGACCGAGTTTGAGGCATCTTTCATTTCTTGCGTTGGATGCCAACTTCAACATCGTCGCCTGTTCTAGCTGCCATGCTTTCTGACGCTTCAGCACCGCCTTGAACATTCTCAGGATTATTCCCCAATATATCCTCGAATGAATCAGCTATTGAATCAGCAGCAGCGGCAGTAGAGGGACCGACAATGTTCTTTTTGCCCTTACTTTTTCTCTTTCGGGGGGACGAATTTCGGGCACAGTGTTGGTCTCGGAGCTTGCCAAATCAGCTGCAACGGCTCGATTCATTCTCGCGTGACGGCCCATGAAATACTTGGCTGCAAGAAAAATAAATCGTTAGAAAATAAGCATAAGTCAAAAATACCAGAAGGGTTATGCTATTATACCAAGGGTCATCCTCCCGTTATATTTCACTTGAGACAATCCAGCTAACGAAAGGACTTGATTTTCAACAAGTTTTTTAACATCGAATTGATGTTCTCAAACTAAGTTCGGGATAAACTCGCAATCCTATGAAGTTATGGCAACGCCGCCAGGAACCATTACCCTTGACCCGGTATACCATTCACGACAATATCGCCCAAACTCACCCTCATAACTCTCTTCGATATAAAAATATCTTCTTTTCCAATCCTTTCTATATCAAGTCGCCCCACCATTCAAGAATTTGCGATTCGTTTGAGCTTTGATGTGGTAAAATCCCTCTTCACGCCTCGTGATCTCAAACAAAGCGTAAAACTCATTGGGACGTTGCGGTTGGCGCAACACCTTCATAACTATAATAAAGCCGATCAAATTCCCATAAGAGTTTGGCGTGAGTTGCGCAGGCATGAGATTTATCATCCTCAAGAGCCATCTTAGCTCATAAGGAATTGGAAAGCACAGACCATTCAGGAGCTGACCAACGAATACAGTCATATGACCGGGGGGTGGGGTATGCATCTGATCATTCGGGCCCAAGAGGACGATTTTATATTTATCAGGAATGTCAAATTTTTTGCGGAGCCCCTTACGACTATGTTGGAGACGAGAAATATATTGATCGTAGGCCATTTCTGGGACCTCGACATGATCATCGAACTCCCTATTAATATAATCTACGTCCTCTTCACCCTCGCTTGGAGCGCGGTTATCCTGATAGGATGACGAGGACAAATCATCATTGTCCACTTCGAGTGCTGTCTGTTCAATATTTGCAACGGGGTTGTTACCCGTGGGTGAATCAATCGTTACTATATCTATTAAATCATATACATCTACTTCGACTGTGCTCGGGCCCGCGAGAGCATTCGTAGGGTTCCCCATATTAATGGAACTGGAACTAGAACTAGAGCCAGTACTCGACTCACTCCCAGAAGTGGATTCACTGCTCACCATCTTTGACGAGAATAAACTGAAATAAATTAAAAACGGAGACTGACTAAGGATGAACACGTCACTCTAGACTCGCATATCTCTCAAGCATACGTAAAGAGGATTTATTTGAAGAAATAATCCAGCAAAATAGTAGCAAAAATTTTTACCTTGATTAAATATCCGGTAGAAATATCTTTTGCTGGGTTGCTATATCTTAAGCACAACAAAGAAATACGTTAAAAATGCCTGAGCAAACATATAAATTTCGGAAATCTATGTAACGAATCGCATCGAACAGTTACAATTCGATGCTGATCGCATCGAATTGATGACCGTTCGATGCGGATCGCATCGAATGACGCCAATTCGATGCATCTCACCTGAGAGACGGAGTATGTGGGCAGCGTTATGAGCTCCTCGCAGCAAGATTACCCTTATATAGGGAGCGCGAGGCCCACCAGGCCCAATTCAGCGATGCATCGAATAACCGCATCGAACGGGTAGAATTCAATGCGATTTATTTCACGCATCGAATCGTTGCTGTTCAATGCGTTTATTTAATGTTCATAAAACAACTGTGACCTGCCCCGAACTAACATATGATTAGGAATATCCCAAATCAGTACGATACGCCATAGACCGTTCAGAGTAGTCCCAAATATATTCTTTAAGTTTGGAAGACGATCTCCACATTGATATCGTCTCCCAAACTGGGGGACTATATGATGGGTGTGATTTAAGATTGACCCAATACATTGTTATTGGACCGGCCCACAAGCGCATCGAATTGAATTAATTCGATGCGCGCATCGAATCTACAGTCTAATACGTTGTTATTGGGCCGGCCCACGAGCGCATCAAATCGGCAGAATTCAATGCGCACATCGAATAAGTAAGATTCGATGCGCCTTTTTATATTGGTTTGTGAGCTCCATGGGACGGCTCATATATATAGCCAGTCCCCTTGTATTCCTTGCACGTTTTGGGAAGATAACCACTTCAGCACAGTCAGCATCGAACCTCTATTCATTCGATACGCATCGGATCGAACAGCTCACATTCGATACGTGATAAAATAGTGTTCCTCCATTCGACACGCCAAAGTACGCATCGAATTCGACACCTAATGTACGCATCGAATTCGACACCATCCAGAGCAATTTCGAATTTGTGTTAATTATTCCGCATCGAACAAAGGCATTCGACACGCCAGCATCGAACACTGACGATTCGACACGTTACATAAATCTTGTAATTAGTTTATTCTACCTAATAAGCTTGTAATAAGTGTTCCGGACCAAGCTAGTCCGTTAATAAAGTTGGATAGCATTATTTTGGTTATTTATATCTCATTTTGTACTCTTTTACTGTGTTCTATTACCGTGACGAAATAAGACCAAAATATTATACCATATTTACAATTCATCAATAATCACTATCATAATCATTGCAAGAATATTTCGTCGCTTAAATAGTCAAATATATTCTGGTGAAGTCTTTCCGCATGATTTCTACTATTACACGAATAACATATCACAAAACCGACGGAAAAGCCCTTTTCCGTCGGCTTTTGGCCGACGGAAAAGCTAACATCATTTTTTTTTTATTTTTTATTTTTTTATTATTTTTTTTTGTCCCTTTTCCGTCGGTAAAAAGCTGACAGAAAAGCCCTTTTGCCGACGGAAAAAAAAGGGCCCTTTTCCGTCGGCTTGTACCCGACGGAAAAGGGCTTTTCCGTCGTTTTTTTCCCGGACGGAAAAAAGGGCCTTTTCCGTCGGCCCAAAACGCCGGGCCCGACGGAAAAGGCCCATTTTCTTGTAGTGATAAAACAGTTAATCGCAGAAAATAAGTATGTGAAGTACGTAATAATTATGTGGCCGATCGATTAAATATTCTGTCCACTATCATTATTCAGATTTATTTTATTTTATCGATTAAATATTCTGTCCACTATCATTATTCAGATTTATTTTATTTTATGAACAATAGTCTATTCGTTTAACTTAGCTATGATACCACAAATAGTCAATCTAATTCACTTAAGTCTAAGATAATACTGTATTCCTTACCAATATGCAAGATTATTAACATTTATCTTAAAAAAAAGAAAATATAGCTATATGGATAATATCCAGTATTTTCCGAACCGGATCGTACATAATCGACAACCTTACTGGTTACTGGTTCTATTGATCGGGAGATTGGAAATGAAACACTACAAGATAACAAGGTCAATAGGGACCTAAATTAGGTCCCTATTGACCCCTCTAGCGGTCCCTGAAGGCCAATAGCGACCGCACGTAGGTCGCTATTATGCAGTCCCTATTGACCTCGGTCGCTTCCCACCAAAGACCGCAATTAGGTCCTTAATGAGAGAAATAGCGACCGAAGTATCAGGGACCACAGTTAGGTCCCTGATAATGGCAATAGCGACCTAAATTAGGTCTCTATTGTTGTTGAATCAATAGGGACCGCACTTGGGTCCCTATTGATTCAAAAACAATAGGGACCTAACTCCGGTCCCTATTGATTTTTCGTCAATAGAGACCTAACTGCGGTCCCTATTACTATTATTAGGGACCTAACTGCGGTCCCTAATAGTCTGCGAGAAATATAAAAAAAACCATAATATTCTGAAAATATTTCGGATTATTATTGGGTTTTTTTTTGTAGAAATATGATTATAACAAGATCAAAATAATAAAATAATGAAGAAAAAATTAATATAATGACATGAATGTGTTAATGAATGTAAAAAAATGAATGAAATATGAATAATAATAGAAAATAAAATATAAATGAAAACAAAAAGATGAATGAATAAAAAAAACAAGTGAAAGAAAAGAAAGTGTAGATCCAAAATAATAGAAAAATAAGAAAAGAAAATGTAGATCCAAAATAATAGAAAAGTAAGAAAAGAAAGTGTAAAAGGAAAATAATAGAAAATAAAGATTGTGTTGATGATTTGTTTTTGTGTTGGGTGATTTTTGTTTTGGATTTGTGTTGGTAAAAAGAAGAAATTTTTTTGTGTTGGGTGATTTTTGAATAAAAGATAAGTGGTTTTGTGTTGAAAAAGAAGATAGTGTTTTCGTGTTGGCTATTTTTTGAAGATTAATAAAATTTGATGTGTAAGAGTGGTGAATATATATAGAGGAGAGGGTGAAATTTTCAAATTTTCGCCAAATTCAAATTTTTCCCTCAATCCCGCCTAAAATTTTCGCCAAAATTTCAAATTTTTGGATTTTAGTGACCTAACTGTGGTCCCTAATTTTTAATAGGGACCGCAGTTAGGTCACTAATTTTAAATAGGGACCGCAGCGCGGTCCCTTTTGCCATATTAGTGACCTAAGTTCGGTCCCTACTAATATTCATCCTTAAAATTTGATTTTTTTTATTGATGTTGGTGTGTTTGTGATTCCTAACAACCAAACTCATTGCAACATGTGAATTGAAGTAATAAAATGATTGCAAAACCAACCTCATTGTAGTTTAGTTGTGAAATTATAGATTGAATGAGATTGAGCGAGTTATTAACATTCAACATATATTTCATGTTCTACAACTAATCATCACTAGTTAGTTGTTGTTGTTATTCATTTTTATGCTTTACTTCACTAATGTTATCATATATATTAAACAATAAATTAAACTATTCCGGAATATTACAAACACACCAACATCAATAAAAAAAATTAAATTTAAAGGATGAATATTAGTAGGGACCGCACTTAGGTCCCTAATAAGGCAACAGGGACCGCACATCAGTCCCTCTTTAAAATTAGTGACCTAATTGTGGTCCCTAATTATTAATAGGGACCGCAGTTTGGTCCTGTTGAGTCATTAGGGACCTAATTATGGTCACTATTGACACATCAGTGACCTAATTGCGGTGCCTATTGACAACGGCTAGTGTTAATAGGGACCGCATCTAGGTCGCTATTAACAACAGCTATGCAATAGGGACCGCGTTTAGGTCCCTATTGACAACGGTTAGTGTTAATAGGGACCGCCCTTAGGTCCCTATTTACAACGATTAGTATCAATAGGGACCTAAGTGCGATCCCTATTGATACTTACCGTTGCCAATAGGGACCTACGTGCGGTCCCTATTGACTTCTCCTCTAAAATTAGTGACCTAATTTAGGTCGCTGATAAAAAAAGTTTTTTTTTTTTATAGCAGGAAATCAGTGACCTAATTTAGGTCGCTGATAATCAGAAGGGACTTTCAGCGACCTAAATTAGGTCGCTGAAGGTCTCATTCATTTTCAGTGATCTAAATTAGGTCGCTGAAGACGAGTGACCTAATTTAGGTCACTACTGGGCGGTCCCTATTGACCGCCCAGTCTTGTAGTGAAATGATTGCAACTAAGTACAATTACGAGGGACGAGCCATTACACGATCCCCAAGTGTAAGAAATTAGAAGTTTCTTATGATAATAAGTCATTCATGAAGAATGGATCCAACAATTTAAATCATTTTTTAACTTCAAATATGTCAAAATCTTCAAGAATGTAATACCAGTTCAAGTGGATACAAGGAACAAATTACATTGAAGGATACTCGTAGTTTATGATTCTCATAATTCATAATTTTCGCGTACGAAATGTTGAAATAAGATTTATAATAATAAGTAATAATGATCACAAATCAGTCAAACCCTTTTACAGAAGTACAACGTTGTCCTAATAATGACGTGATAACATCTATACTATTATATAAACGAATCCATGTTGAGACCAATTTTTTGGTTTTCTCATTTACCTTTCTAAGTATTAAATTTTATTATTAGTTGGGTATAAATGTAATTTATCTCAGCCTTATCATTATTTAAATCTTCTTATTAAGGGAAAAATTATCATTTAATTATCTTACATAAAAAGAAGATTAAAATATATAGATTATGTATCCATAATTAAGTTGTAATATTTACTATACAAAATAATTACTATACAAAGTAATTATATTATATTTAAAATAAACTGCTAATCACGCGTGGATCGCGTGCCAATATTTCTAGTTTATCGAAATTTAATCTCAGAAACAAACATACAACAATACTTATTAACTATATAGTGACTTTAATTTGACGCAAGAACTACTTCAAAGACATGAAAACTCCAACTTTCCTATATTGAACACTATACCATACAACTTGGATGCAATCGTTATTACTTTTTGATTGTACACGTTGTCTCGCGTATTTTCCGTTCTTCTATTCCTTGTACTGGAACTCTTGTTTTATTATAATATATGATGTCTTTGCATTGTTCAAAAAAAAAACACGATACCATAAATTCTCCATATTTTGTTTAAACAACCTTATTATATTATAGGACAAAATATTAAAAATGCCAGCTAACTTTTTTAAAAAAGTTAAAATGTTGTTTTTATCGGGCCTTGCCAAAATGCCCCGTATATTTAAAAAGAACTTTCGAAAATGCCCTCGGCCCTTATTCTGGCACAATTGCCGACGTGGCAGTACAAATTTGTAATTTGCACCCCAAAATAAATTGCACTTTGCACCTTAAAATATTTTGGAGTGCAAAATGCAATTGATCTTGTGGTGCAAAGTGCAATTTCGTACTACTACGTAGGCATATTTGGCTCCGAATAAGGGCCGATAACATTTTTAGTAGACTTTTTAAAAGATATGAGACATAAAAACAAGGCCCAAAAAAAGGGCATATTAACTTTTTAAAAAAAGTTAAAGGAGAAATTTAATTATTCGTCCTATATTATATAAAGCTTGCTCTAGTTCAATTTACACGCGTTGAAGTCTCATGCATGTACACTAATCTGAAAATTCTACTTTCCGATTAATTCTAAGTTCAAACATACAAGCTATACAGCTTATCTCAATTATAAACTTAACTTAATTAATTCCACTCAGTTAAATTTATCCACTTGGTCAATTGAACATTAAATAATTTTAAGGACAAATTATCAAAAATGCCCGCTAACTTTTACCTTTAATCCTAAATGCCCGTTATTTCTAAACCTGCTGAAAATACCGGTTAAGTTTTAAATTTTCTAACAAAAATGCCCTATTTTAAAAATTCGAACTTTTTATCTGACGTGGCATCCGAATCAAAGAGACGCACTGCTGAATCAAAAAGTCGCGTTTTAAAATTCGAGCATTTTTGGTAGAATTTTAAAAGATACAGGGCATTTTTAGCATTATTTTTCAGACAAAATACGTTTTTTTTGTGCTTATTTTTCATTTCGAGCATTTTTAGTAGAAATTTTAAAAGATACAGGGCATTTTTAGCATGTTGAGAAACAACGGGCATTTAGGATTAAAGGCAAAAGTTAGCGGGCATTTTTGATAATTCGTCCTAATTTTAATTTGTTGCTAGTTAATACTTAATAGTAATTAGAAAGTATAACGGATCCCATGACACAACGAAATCCTCGAGGACCTAAAGGTGGCGCCTCACTTTATATATGCTAAACCTACTCCAAATTAAATTAGCAATTGGTATAGTTGACTTGAGATCGAGCGTGCCCGTGGTGGGTGGAGTAAAATTTAATTAAAAATAATATCTAGTTGTCGTAAAATAATAACTTATCCACAACTAATTAATTAAACATAATTAATATCTAGCTAATGGTTTGGTTTCTTAGTTAAGATCGAGTCTTAAACCGGCTGCAAAGTAGTATTTTTAATGTGCGGCTGCAAAGTAGTATTTTTTATTTTTTTTTGTGTAAATACTGTGGAAAAGACCAATTATCTTTCTGAAGGACAACATAGTTACACTAAGACGAGGTTATACTATAAAAATACAAAAATAGCCCCTATAGTTCTGGTTGGTTATAAAAATATTAGTCATTTCTTTTTTATAACTTACAAATTTAATCGTTTATATCTACGCAGTAAGCAATGACAGTCTTCTTTTTCGTAATACTAGACCTAATTATTTTCCATAATTCGTGTTTATATATATACATATTATTGATCTTCACATGTTAGCGATTTATGAAACCCCCCCTACTCTCGATTTTAGTCTTTAATTTATCTTTTTAGACGCATCTTAGTCATGAAATAGGAAATTCTTTAATTCTCTATCTTTATTCTTGATCAAGTGGTGAATTTCCTTTTTTTTGGTTTAGTTTCAAAAACTATATATAATTAGCCTGAAAGTATTATATATGATTTAAGTTGCTTAATTACTTGAATATTAACACCAGTTTATCCAGATAATTAATATTATTTGGAAAAAACTACGTACTGAAGATTAATAGTCGTTCTTGTAATTAATATATTTTTGTATTTTTTTAATCAAAAAACTGCTGACATATTCTTACTTTTTGATCAATATAACAAGTATCAATGGTACAAATGTCTTTACAGTATTATATTCTTAGTATTTCTAAGTTCTTCAAAGAAAAACGAAGGAACTATATATTTGAAAGAGTTTTAAACACAATATAATTGTTGAGAGCGCGCGCGCAATAAATTCTTTGTAAACATCCAGAATATATATCGATCGATATATTGAATGGAATCCTTATAATTAGATCGTTATATGTGTAAGAAATAAACATTGTCTATTTCATTCATCAATTGTAGTTTATATACAACTAACAAGGAAACCTAATTAAGGTAAGATACCTAGTTTAGCACAATAAGGAAGGTAATATACATAGTCTAGCACAATAAGGAAGGTAAGATACATAGTCTAGCACAATAAGGAAGGTAAGATACCTAGTCTAGCACAATAAGGACTTAATCTCTTGGTCTTCTAAACGGCAAGCGACCTTATCTCGTTCCAATGCTGAGGCCGAATATCGAGCAGTTACTAATGTGGTTTCTGAAGCTTGTTGGTTAAGAAATCTTCTATTGGAGCTTCGAATTCCCCTTTTCACGACCACGGTAGCTCATTGTGACAATGTTAGTGCTATCTATCTATCGAAAAATCCGATTCAGCATCAACGCACTAAGCACATTGAACTTGACATCCATTTTGTTCGAGAAAATGTCGCGAGCGGTCAAGCCCGCTTTCTTCACGTCTCGTCCAGTTTCCAAGTTGTGGACATCTTCACAAAGGGATTACCTCGAGTTTTATTTGACGAATTTAGATCCAGTCTTAGCGTTCGTGAACCTCCCGCTTCGACTGCGGGGGTGTATTAGACTAAGTAATGATTGGATATAATTATAGTCTTTATTGTGCTAGACTAGGTATCTTACCTTCCTTATTGTGCTAGACTAGGTATACTATGAATAATATCAAACGGAGATAACGTGCGAGAAGTAGATAAAGAAAAGAGGAGTCTAACATGTTTCCCCAAAACGCATGAAATACAACTAGAATCATCAAAAGAACTAGTACAAGGAATTAAATTATTCTTGCTAAGATAAGAAAAATAGCGGATCCGGGATGTCCTAAACGTTGATGCCAAAGAGATGGAGCGATGGCGGCGAGAGAACAGGGAGGTGAGGCACGTGAGGGTGATTTTGTGGTGAGAGGGTAGAGGTCACCGGTATTATTGCATCTCATAATAATGGTCCATGTCTGCAAATCCTTCACAGAAAAACCAAAATGGTCAAACTCAATGGAAACAAAATTATCGATGGTGAACCGACGGGCAGAGATAAGAATTTTAATGAGTTTGGGAGCATGTAGAACATTAGAGAGACGTAGAGGAGGGAGAGGGGAGGGAAGGTTTGTGTGACCTTGACCGTGAATTGGAATATGTTGACCACTACCAACAAAAATATTAGAGTGCATGCTTTTATTAGAATAAGACTTAAGAGTACCTTGCGATGCCGTCATATGTGAAGAAGCTCCACTGTCCATGTACCAATTTGGATCCGGAGGTGCAAGAGGCATAGAGCTCATAGCGGCATCACGATTTTTGGGAGTGTAACCCGTGGGTGCTTGAACCACATAGACTTGCGCAGGTCGGCTACCAAGTATCCCTTGCTGATTGTAAGGCAGAGGGTGCTGCCATGACGCGGTGGGATAAGGACACAAAGGCGGGCCCATGTCGGGGGCTGCCAAGACGGGTAGTAGGGCCATGAGGCAGCCGACGGTGCAGTTGGTTGTGGAGCAAACGACGCGGGGCTAGGGTTTGAGATATACCGACTACGTCCCCTATTTTTGCGTCCACAGTTGTGACCGCGACCGCGTGACTGCTGAGATGACCCGCGAGAATAGCTGGTCCCACGACCAACTGAAGAAGAATCCGTTAGAGGAGTGGCGACAATAAAGCCGTAAAGCAGAGGCGGAGGCTTGCTTTGCTTTGCGAGTTTTCTTAAGAATCAAGCGAGAGAGAGCCTCGTAGAACGGTGGAAGAGGATCACTTTGTTGAATGTAAGTAGCTACCTCATTATAATTCTCATTGACACCCGCAATGAGTTGAAGAACCAACCGTTGATTGGAAACTGGTGCGTTAACGTTTGCCACTTGATCAGCAAGCATCTTCAATTCCTGGCAATACGCGGAGATGTTCGGAAAATCGTCCATATGAACACGAGTGAAGAGGTTTTCTAGGTTTATGGCACTTGAGTATTTGTTATCTTGGAAAAACCCTTGAAGACGTGTCCATGCTTGGTGCGCGGTAGAGTCCTCTTTTAGTATGGTATGCATAAGATCGTTGGAGATCGTACTATAAATCCATTGAAGAACAATGGCGTCAAGTCCCTTCCATAGAGGATCATCGGAGAGATCCGTGGAGGGGGTAGTGGGAGCGATGGAGGACTCAGTTGGGGACTTGTCCGACTTCTCCTTATCGGTGGACGGAGATTTGGAGGTGGACAGCGGATTAGTGGTTTTTGGAATATGACGGATTATATGGTCAATAATGTCATACGCACGACAATGTATTTTCAAAAGTTTCACCCAAGAAGAGTATTGACCCATCTCGATCTCGAGAGTAAGGGATGAAGGTGCGGACATTGGAGACCGCGAGGGCAGGATGGAATTTTTCGTCAACCATGGGAGATGGCTGCGGTTTGATGCGTGAGGCGGAAGAGAAGAAGAGGGGCGGCTAGGTTATGACTATTGATACCATGTAGGAAATAAACCTTGTCTATTTCATTCATCAATTGTAGTTTATATACAACTTACAAGAAAACCTAATTAAGGTAAGATACCTAGTCTAGCACAATAAGAAATGTAAGATACCTAGTCTAAGCACAATAAGGACTATAATTATATACAATAATTACTTAGTCTAATAATATGTTGTTTAGATTTCACATGCTTTCACAAAAAAAAAAACCAAAAACTATAAAAAGATTCACATGCCATGACTGACTTTTATATTGCCTTTTAGAATTTTAGAATAGTACAGGTATGGCTGTTTAAGTTCTGATTAATAACTCATTTAAATTCACTATATTTGTTACTATTTGTGAAGCAAGAAAACTAAAATATTACTATTTTAAAAAAAGTATAAATATTGCAAAAAAAATTGCTTAATGTTCTATTGATGATAACAACATCCAAAAATCTTAAATTCTATCACAAAGTAGTCTTACATTTCTGTTTACACACACTTTTCCTATCTCTTTAATAAAACATTAAGGAAAATATGGGGGCCTTTTATGAGTTTAAACATGAGAAATCGATCATATTCTTAATTTGGCCTAATACCCAACTCAATCTTGGATTTACCATTTATCTAACTTACTGTCACGTTTAGAGGGATTTTTTCGCCCTATTTTGTTAATAGATGAATTTAAGGGAAGGGGATGAGATAACAGAAGAAGGAGATGAGAACTAGAATTTTATAAGACTTTCTGAAAAATGCATGTTCTCATACAATACTTGGGTTTAAATAGAAAACAACTAAGTTACTTAAAATTGCTAACAAGTGCAATTTTCGGAAAATAGGACAACTAAAATACAATTAACAAACTGTGCCCACGAACTTCTTTAATCAGAAAACCAAAAACCCTTTCATTCACTCCTTCTCACTAAGATAAGTCGATTTCTCTCTCTTCATAGTACTGCTGCTGTCCTTCTCTTTATTTGCCACCAATTCTGATGCTGTGTTTGTCCTTGTGTAGGTGCCAACGAAATTATTCTCGCCGTCCCCGTCCTTGTAAGCTGAGCTGGATTTTGAGTTGGATTCTAGTTGCATGTGCTCACTGGTTGCCTCCTCTTTTCATGGCAATTTACCTTTTTGATTTATTCCTTTCATTTCTATTGTAATTAGGGTAGGATCGACTTTTCCATTTGTATCTTTCAAAACCCCTAATTCAATTTGTAGTTTAGGGTTTGGAATTGGGGATTTTGACTTGGTCAGCCCTTCAGTTTCTTTAATTTCATTTTCTGAAATTAATATCCTGACATTCCCCCTGGATATGTTGATCCTTGTCCCCAAGGATCAAATTCAGAAAATGTTGATTCAATATATGTGTAATCTTCCCAAGTAGCATCAGCTTCAGTAGAATTTATCCAATGAATGAGGATTTGAGAAACAACTACATTGTTCCTCTTGATGATCCTCTTTGCAAGAACCCTCAGGGGGTATACCTTAATACTCCCATTAGTATCAGTCATAGGCAGAGTATGGATAGGGATGTATTTTTGACTGATCTTCTTTTTAAGGAGGGATACATGGAAAACAGGGTGTATCTGACTGCCCTGGGGTAGTTGCAATTTGTATGCTACCTTTCCAATCATCTCAATTATGGTGTAAGGTCCAAAATACTTACATGATAATTTGAGGTTCCTCCTTAAGGCAACTGATTGTTGTCTGAATGGTTGTAATTTGAGGTAGACTTGGTCTTCTACTTCAAATTCTCTTTCTATTCTCCTCTTATCAGCATAAGTTTTCATCCTGCTTTGAGCTTGACTAAAATTTCCCTTGAGTGTTTGAGTCATTTTGACTCTCTCTTGGATCCATTCCTCTGTTAAAGTAAGGGGAGTCTCCAGATAAGGTCCAATTGAGAGTTGAGTAGAAGGGTACCCATATAAAGCCTCAAATGGAGTGAATTTGAGGCTGGAGTGGAAGTTAGTGTTGTACCAGTGCTCTGCCAAACTTAACCACTTACTCCAAGATTTAGATGTTGATGAACCATACTCCTCAAGTAATTCTCTAGGCATTGATTAACTCTTTCAGTTTGACCATCACTTTGAGGATGGTAAGTTGTACTGTAGTTCAATTCAGTGCCTAATACCTTGAATAACTCCTTCCAGTACCCATCGATAAAGACTTTATCTGTATCAGTTACTATGCTAACGGGTAGGACATGTAATTTGTAGATATGGTCCAGGAACAGTTTGGCAATAGTCTCTGCAGTGTAAGGATGTGAAATAACTAAGAAGTGAGCATATTTAGTGAGTCTATCTACCACTACCAGAACCATTTCCTCGCATTCAGATTTAGGTAGCCCTTCTACAAAGTCCATAGTTATATGAGTTCAAGCTTGACTTGGTATATGAAGAGGTTGTAATAACCCAGAATATGCCACATTCTCACTCTTGGTCATTTTACAAGTATCACAAGCCCCAACCATGTCCAGAACATCCTTTTTTGACCCAGGCCAATAAAACAAGGCTTTAGCCCTCTAATATGATCCCATCATTCCTAAATGCCCTCCAATAGTAGAATCGTGAATATGTTTAAGTAAGGTAGCTCTTAGATTATTAGCATCACCCACATATAGCCTTCCTTTATACCTCAATATCCCATTAGTGTAAGTATACTCACTAGTGCCATTAGGGTTAACATCCATACTAGTGATGATATCAGTGAAGTAGGAGTTGCCCTTGTAGCTTGCCTGAACCTCTAGAGCCCACTGAGGATGTATAGTATTGATGGCTGTCAATTCTACTTCTTCTAAACCCCTCCTGGATAGAGCATCTGCAGCCTTAATCTCTACCCCCTTTTTGTAGTGTATCTCATAGTCCAAGCACAGTAACTTAGATACCCATTTGTGTTGAAGTGTAGAAGTGATCCTATGCTCCACTAGGTGCTTTAAAATATGTTGATCTGTTTTTATGATGAAATGTTGTACTTGTATATAGTGTTTCCATCTTGTTACAACCATCAATATATAGATAGTCCTTGGTTCTTAATTCCTAAGGACTTGCTCAAAAATGCAATGGGTCTCTTACCCTGCATGAGCACTGCTCCGATTCCTTTTGAACTAGCATTAGCTTCAATTACAAATGGTTTAGTGAAGTCAGGGAAGGCTAGAACTGGTGCCTCCACCATTGCCCTCTTCAATGTCTCAAAAGCCTTTGTAGCTCCTTCACTCCATTTAAAACTGTCTTTCTTAAGTAAATCAGTAAGAGGTTTACTGATTACTCCATATCCTTGTATGAATTTTCTAAAATATCTTGTTAGGCCCAGAAATCCCCTTAGTTGTTTGATGTTGGTAGGAAGAGGCCAATTCAGTATGCATTCCACCTTGTTGGGATCAGTAGCTACTCATTTCTCACTAATGATGTGGCCTAGATACTCCACATGCCTCTGTCCAAAACTGCACTTAGACAATTTTGCAAAAAGTTGATGTTTTTGCAATAACTCTAAGGTGATTTGTAAGTGTTTAAGATGAGACTCTAAAGTAGGGTTGTATACTAGTATATCATCAAAGAATACTAGTATAAACTTCCTCAAATGAGGTCCAAAAACCTGATTCATTAGGGATTCGAAGGTTGATGGGAGATTGCATAGCCCAAAAGGCATGACAAGGAATTCAAAATGCCCATGATGAGTATTGAATCCTGTCTTATGAACATCATCCTCTTTCATCCTAATATGGAAGTATCCAGATCTCAAATCTATTTTAGAAAAATAGTGTTAACCCTAAAAAATAAATAAGGGATTATATAAATTAAACCAAAGATTAACCCTTAAACTAGGGATTAAATCCCAAAGGCGATACTATCGTCACAAACACTCTCGTATGTCACATACCTTGCTATGGTATGACGTGGCACCCGAAGAGGTAATAGAATCCCTCGGAATTCACATATCCTACCAGGATACGACGTGACACCCGAATGGGCATCTAAGCGTCCCTTGGAAAGTCAAGATGAATAAAAATAAGATATCAACGTGGCATCGGAAAAAGAGTAAACCCCGGTGGATCCACGCGACTCGGATATCCATCACTGCGCCAAGAGGGACCACTATACGAAAATACTTCCTTGCTGATCACTCCCAAAGCCCTCGGAATCACTATCCCGATGGCCAAAATTCACAAAACAATGTTCTACTCAAAGCACCAACTGTTAAACTCCCTTACTCCGAAGGCACAAACCAAGAAGGTCATTTAACAAAGATCGGGAAGCCCTCGGAGAATGACTCCCGAATGAGCCACTACTCTCACGATAACAAAAAACGCTCGGAATCCCTACTACGGGGATCCATACGCAAGAATACCACCTCACATGCACATTGATGCCCTTGGAGCCCACCTGACAAGCCTGGCGAGACAAATCTGCCCCTCGGAAAATCTTACTAAAGAAGTCAATGAAGAAATAGCTGTCCCCGGAATAGAAAACTCCTCGGACACCCACTTCACTTCAACTAGTGAACCTCCTCGCGAAATTCAGCCCCTCGGAGAAAAGAAAACAGAAGATTCCGTCTATCAAAGGGAAGAAAACAGAAGAAGTAACCCCTCGGAACTCCCCGCAACCCTCGGACAAGATAAGGATCAGCCTAGTCAGCACCTTGTCAACAAGATATACCTTATCTTATAGAAGGACACTTGTAATACATGCAACATTACACTTGTACCACATGCATGGTGACACATACTCCCTCCCATACCTATATAAGGGAAAGGAAAAAAAGGAAAAAAGAGATACAGAAACTCACCCAAAAAAAGCATAAAATCATATTTGTACTCCTCGGAGTAAGGAATTCAGTGAATAAAGGAAGGATATTTTCGTAATTTTCCCAAGTAGTCATTTACTTTCTTTGAACCACGGATAATGGCGTTCCGAACCTCTAAATAAATCAGTTAATCGGGTATTATTCCAAACCTGTTAACAAAATGGCGCCGTCTGTGGGAACGCCATAGAAGTTGTCCTCGAACGTGTTCAAGAAAGCAAATCCACTATGGAAAATTTGTTTTACAGCGAAAATTATCCGCCCCATTCGGACAATTCGGAGGAAACTGTAGCGAATCATCGTTCCGATGAAAGGGATTTCATCAATATTCCCCGTTCTGTTTATGAAAGATTAGTGGAAGTTACCACTCGAGCTAATCACCGAGGATTCGAATCTCCCCTGGAAACCGTCCCAGGATCTCTGAACCAAGGAAATCATCCCTCGGAACAAGGCGAAGCTTATGTAAGAAGGGCACAATGCCCTACGCCAATCTCGTAGTACCAAGAAACTCCTCGGAGGACGCCAAGGCGTTATGACCATCTGGAAACTCCGAGGATAATCCAGGGGGAAGAGAGGTCTCTCCCCGTATATCGGCCCCCCCCCTATTATCACTCCTAACGGAGAACCAACCTTATGGGGAATCCTTGAAGATCTACGAAAAGAAGTAGGAGATCTCAAGAGGACTGTAGGGCCCAAGGAAGATCCGACGTTTAAGATATCTCCCTTCATTCTTGAAATAGCATCTGCTCCGATTCCTTCAGGAATGCGGCCTATTAATGTACCATTATATACAGGAGAAGCTGATGGGAGAGATCCGCAAGATCATATACACCAATATTTGGCAGGAATGGACCTATCGTCCGCCCCGGACTATGTCCTATGCCGAGTGTTCCCTGTTACCCTCGGAGGACGAGCCCAATCTTGGTTTACCCATCTCCCTCCCAATTCAGTGGCCAACTTTGACCGGTTGGCTCACCTGTTTGTACGCCATTTCGCCTGTAACCGTAGATATCCCAAATTGGCCACACATCTTTTTACTATTAAGCAACGCAAGGATGAATCTCTTCGGGAATATATAAAACGCTTCACGGATGAAGCACTGGATGTTCCGAACGTCAGCCCGACTATTATGGCCGACATTCTGACACAAGGGCTCCGAGCGGGAGAGTTCTTCCGATACCTGATGGGGAATCATGTCACGGACATGAATGAACTTATGCAACAAGCTGAAACTCATATTCTTATGGAAGAAGCCGATCACACAAAGAGAGGGTTGGAGAAGGATGACAATGAACGTCACGAGCAGGCTGAAAAGGAAACTAAAACCAAAGAGAAGGGCAAAGAAGGGAAACCACCCCCTCGGAAGGACGATGGGGAGACGGTCAAGAAATTCCTTAAACCTGTGCCCCTTCCTCCGATGACTCTAGCTCCCGTGGAAATACTCAACGTGATGCGGGGCAACGAAAAAGTGCGCTGGCCCCGGCCCGCCAAATTTCCCAACAAAGATAAAGATACGGGTAAGTACTGTAAATTCCACAAAACTTATGGACATACCACCGAGGAATGTACTACCCTGCGAAGAGAAATACTTCGCCTTCTGGAAGCAGGATATTTGCATAATTACCTAAAAAGAAACAATCCCGAAGAGCCCAAAGCACATGTATGGAAAAGGCCCCGAGGAGGACCTGATGAGGAAAAGGATACTCTCCACCAGCAGTCACGAGAACAAACCGCGGAACATCGGAGGAGGTCCCAAGAAGAGACCAGGAAGCGTCAAAGATCCCCCCGAGAGAGAACCGTTGCGTCTCCGTGGCGATCAAGGGACAGGACCGCAGGGTATCGGAACCTACCTCCCCCTCCCGACACGTATGAGGTCAACCCCTCCTCGGGACGGACGATCAACATGATAGAGGGAGGAGACATTTCCAGAATACCCCAGGGTAAGAAGACAAAGTATCTCAAAGAAGCCAGACGAGTGGGACAGGGGCTCCCAGTATGCTCCGCCCATGGGGCTAGGTTACCAAATATCACTTTTGGACCCGAAGACCTGAAAGGTGTAGTCTACCCCCACGAAGACCCTTTGGTAATTGAAGCTACCATCTATGGATTTGAGATCCAGCGTATCCTCATAGATACGGGCAGCTCCGTGGATGTCTTGTTTTTTCCCACCTATCTAGCCATGGGATTGAAGAAGGAGCAATTGGAAGTGGCTGAAGTCCCTCTAGTAGGCTTCTCTGGCGAAGCCTGTAACACCCTCGGAACTGTGACCCTGCCAATGTCGTGGGGAGAGGGAGCCCTACGAAGAACGGAACACACCAAATTTTGGGTGGTGGAGGCTTCGTCAAGGACATACAACGCTATATGCGGCAGACCCTCCATTCGGTCATTTGAAGCGATCCCCTCTACCCTCCACCTTAAGGTAAAATTTCCTACCTTGGCAGGTATCGGGGAGGTCCGGGGCAATCAAGCTAGAGCCAGAGAATGCCGAATGAATGCCCTACTCCCCGAAGAAGATGAAAACCCCTCGGATAGTGGCAAAAAACGGAAAGTAGAAGAAACCCGAGTCCAACCCATTGAAGAGCTTAAAATGGTAGAACTCGTGGAAGGAAATTCCGTTAGAGCGATCAAGATGGGCACTAATATGGAACCTGAATTGGAGACCCAATTGGTATCTGTTCTAAAGGAATTTTGTCATCTTTTCGCATGGGAAGGAGGCCCCCCCGGACGAATCAGTAATAAGGTATGCCAACACTTCCTTAATGTAAAGCCGGGGGCCAAACCCATTCAACAAAAGAAGAGAAGAATGGGACCCGAACGCAACAAGATTATTCGGTCAGAAATTCAACGGCTTCTCAGCCTACGGCAAATCCGAGAAGTCGTGTATCCTGAGTGGCTGGCCAACGTGGTCCTGGTCCCTAAGTCAGGAGGAAGATGGAGGATGTGCGTTGACTTTACCGATCTCAATGATGCTTGCCCAAAGGACTGCTATCCCTTCCCAAGTATAGACCAATTGGTCGACTCTACCGCTGGTTGCGCACTCCTGTCGACTCTAGATGGGGACCAAGGATACAACCAGATCCCGATGGCATTCCCGGACCAGGACAAAACCAGCTTCATTACGGACGCAAGTACTTTTTGCTATTTAGTTATGCCCTTCGGACATAAGAACGCAGGAGCTACATACCAACGGCTGGTGAATCTCATGTTTGCGGGACTCATCGGAAAAACTGTGGAAGTATATGTAGACGACACAGTCGTCAAAAGGCGTACCGCGAAAGATCATCCCGAAGACTTGCGAAAAACCTTGGCTATTATGGATCGCTTTGGGATGAAGGTAAACCCTCGGAAATGCTCCTTTGGCATCCGAGGAGGCAAATTTTTGGGATTCATGGTCACCGAGAAAGGAATAGAAGTTAACCCCGAGAAAGCTGAAGCAATTATTGGGTTGCCAACCCCGAAATCCATAAAGGACGTGCAGAAACTGACTGGGCGAATGGCCTCCCTCAGCCGGTTTGTCTCCAAATCAGCAGAGAAAGGACTCCCGTTCTTTAAAATCCTTCGGAATATCAAAGACTTCCAGTGGACCCCGCGATGTGAAGAAGCTCTCCAGGAATTGAAAAACTACATGATGAGACCACCCCTGCTGGTCAAACCGTCACCCCAGGAAGAGCTCTTCGTGTACCTGTCTGTAGGAGAGGAGGCTATCGGAGCGGTATTAGTCAAAGAGCACGATGGGGAACATCATCCGGTCTACTACGTTAGCAAAACTCTCCTCGGAGCGGAAACCAGGTACACTCTGATAGAAAAACTTGTACTCACTTTGGTTACCACGGCGCGTAGATTGCGCCCATATTTTCTCTCCCACCCGATCACTGTCCTGACTAAGCACCCTCTACGAGCGATTCTCAACAAACCCGAAACCTCGGGGAGGTTAATAAAATGGGCCGTTGAACTAACGGAGTATGATATCTCCTATGCCCCGAGACCTTCCATTAAGGCCCAGGTCCTAGCAGACTTTGTAGTAGAACTTGCGGGAATCGGAGTAGAAAGGAAAGAACCTCTGTGGTACGTCTACGTGGACGGTTCCTCCGTAAATACGCATGGCGGAGCCGGAGTAATCCTGATCAACACGGAAGCCGAAGAGGAGGCGCTACATTTCGCGGTTAGAATTGACTACCCCGTATCCAACAATGACGCTGAATATGAAGCCCTCCTTATCGGAATGAGGCTTGCTCGGGAAGGCGGAATACGAAGAGTTCGCCTGCATAGCGACTCTCAGTTAGTTGTGCAGCAAGTTCAGGGCACCTATGACGCCAAAGAAGAAAGAATGCAGAGTTATCTCCGAGTAGTCCATCGGGCCAAGGCATGGTTCGAGGAGTATCAGTTAGTGCAGATTCCCCGAGGGAATAACCAAGAAGCTGATGCCTTGTCCAAAATGGCTGCACAATTGACCACCATTCGTACCCGGAAAATCCCTCTGTTACACATGAGTGAATCAGAGAGGATTGAACCTGAAGAAGTAAGTGTCACCATGACAAATCCTCCGATAAGCTGGATAACCCCAATTAAAGCATACCTACAAGATCCTGAAGGATACTCCGAGGACAAATCCGTCCAACGAATGATGTCTAAGAAGACTATCCGATATTTCCTCAAAGACGGAATACTATTCCGAAGGACATACTCCTACCCTCACGCCCGATGTTTAAATAAAGAAGAGGCTCAACTTGTCCTGGCGGAAACTCACGAAGGGGTGTGCGGCAGTCATACCAGTGGTGGAAGCATGGTCGGACGAATAATCCGACAGGGTTATTATTGGCCCACGATGGTCAAAGATTGTAAAAACCACGCGGAAAAGTGTAAGTCGTGCCAAGCTTATGCCCCTCGGATTTATCAACCAGCGGCTCCGTGGGAACCCCATCTGACCGCATGTCCTTTCGCGAAATGGGGAATAGACATAGTCGGTCCACTTATTCCCGATGCTGGTCAAAAGAAGTTCTTACTCGTAGCAGTAGACTATTTTACCAAATGGGTAGAGGCGGAGCCCTTAGCGCGAATAACTGCAGGGGCAGTCATTAACTTCTTGTGGAGAAATATTATGTGCCGTTTTGGAGTCCCTCGGAGCCTAGTAAGTGACAACGGTCTGCAGTTCACTGACCAAGGGTTAGAGAAGTGGTGTGATCATTGGGAAATTAAACACCGTTTTGCTTCGGTGGGATACCCTCAAGCCAACGGACAAGTCGAAAGAACTAATCGCACTCTCCTGAAAAATATGAAGGCTCGAATCGACTGGCACAAAGCCAAATGGGTTGAAGAAATACCCGGTATATTATGGGCCTATCGGACCACGCAAAATACCGCCACGGGCGAAACCCCTTTCAGCCTATCCTATGGTTGTGAGGCAGTCGTACCCTCCGAAGTTTCAATTGAGAGTTGGCGAGTCAAAGAATATGAAGAAGTGGCCAATAGTGCTAACTTAGCTCTGGCCCTTGATCTCTTAGAAGAGAGGAGAATCCGAGCAGCCATTCGGAACGAGGAATACAAAGCTCGGATGGCACGATACTACAATACCAAGGTAAAGCTTCGAACTTTTCAAGTGGGTGATTTAGTGCTAAAACGGGTTGGAGCCTCCAAAAACGTAGGCAAGCTTGAACCCCGATGGGAAGGACCTTACAAGATAGCGGGAATTGTCGGACCCGCAACTTATCTACTTGCCAGTTCCGAAGGTGCCACTCTTCGTAACACGTGGAATTCCTTCAATCTTAGAAAATACTATGCTTAATGTAACATCTTCATTGTTACATAAATAAAACTGTTTGTTCATAAGTGGATGGTTACGATACGTTCGAATCCGATAGGGTACATACGGTTGCAAAACAAAAGTGATAGCCTTACATAGGAAATCATTACAAGCAACCTAACCCCTAGGAGCCATCTACTATAGATAAACAGCCCTCGGATCCCAAAAGACCACCTACTACAAGATGAATACCACCTACTACAAACTACTCCTCTCGCAAAGGACGCTTTCCTTCTCGGATAAGGCGACGACGCTGCTCCTCGGATAAGGTTAGTGGATCCGCCAATGAAACGCCCTCGGAAACCACGGGACTATCTTCGGGAAAGAGGGGATGAAGATTAAGCTCGGGAATAATTAAGTTCCCAGGACACTCTAGCAATGATTGAACCGCATCCGTACCAAGTCGGTACCCGATGCGGACCAGATCGCGCATCTCCTTTTGCAAGGCCTCCCTCAAAGTTGAAGGACCCGCGATATCCAAAACAGCTTGGACCCGAGCCACCACTAAAGCAACATCGTGAGCACGAGTAATCTCTAGCACCCGATGAGTTTTCGTATCCCGTTCCCGAATCATCTGTAATAATTGCTCATCGGAGTGACGAAGTTGACTCTTCAACTCCTCCAAACTCGCTTGAAAACTCGTCACCCGGGTTCTCTCTAGCATTAACTGACGCTCCACCTCCCAAGACTTATCCCTCTCAATCTGAAGGACCATCTCGTGAATCGCTTTAGCAGCTTCATGCTCCTCTTGCAAACGGGAAATTTCCGTCTGAGCTTCCAACAAACCATGCTCTAGCTCATCCCGATGACGATATACCAGACCAGGATCTGAAGAGGAACACCCCCGAGATCCGATGGCGTCTAGCACCATATAAATCTGGATGAAGATGAATGGATCACTACCGGAAAAATAAAAGGTAAGTAACCAAAATTTGCAAATAAAATGAGCATTTACCTCACATAGGTTTTTGCAAACCAAGTCCTGAAGACGAGAGGAAGGAAGGGTCCTCATGAGCTCACAATCCGTAACATTCAGTAGACCACTAAGAAAATTTCGGCAAAACCCCGATACCTCCCCGAGGGGAGAAAACCCCGGGTCCGCGCCCGCGGAAGAAGAGCCTACAGGAAGAGGATTCCCTCCGGATAGCGACACGGGTACGCGCTCGGGACCTCCTTCCACAACATTCACAATATCGGAAATCCGAGGAAAGGGTCGTGACACCAAGGGAGGCACTGGATAGTCTATCGGAGAAAGTGCCGTAGTCGGATTTTCGGCCCTGAGAGGGATCACAAAGCTCACTGGGGGAGCTGCCACGGGCAAACCCCCCGATTCCTGCCTCTCCGAGGGGGAGTTAGCCCTCGTAACCGCCACGAAGGTATCGGAAAGGCCTTCTGACGCCCGCCGCATACCATGTAGAGCTCGCCCTAGAAAAACACCATTAAATGGATCTATGGAAAAGGCCGCCATTTCAGCACCTATAAGATAAATATAGAGTATGTGATGATCCCGAGGGCGCATAAATTGGTAAAAGAGAAGTAGACAGATCTTCAGACTTACGAAAATAGAAATTGCCATGAAGAGGATGAATTGGCGAATTCTCTCTCCTTATTCCCTCTTGAAGACCTGCCAGAATAAGAGCCTCAGGACACGCAAGCAGACCGGTAATATCGTACGAGCCAGAAAATAACCCGGAATGACTCAGTTCCTCCCACTCCCGCCCCAACGTCTCGGATATGGGCGAAACATATCCCAAGCCCCATCGGATAGGCACTCCCCACGATCGGGCCGAATGACCTTTCGAACGGACGAAGAAATACCTCCGCCTCCAGTCCCCCCTGCGAGGGCGAGGACTGGACGTACCAGTGAAGGCTTTTTCGACGTCCCGATAGGCCAGGCTGAAAAGGGGGACTCCATCCGAGCAAGGCCGAAGGATAAAAATTGCCCCCACCCGATACGGTGACAAGGGAAGGTTAAGGAGCTCGCAGCATAAAACGTATCCCACTAAAAGGCGATACGAAGTGGGTGTTAACTGGCTCGGACAGATTTGCCAATACTGGAAGAGCGGTCGAAGAAAAGGATGAAAAAACACCCGTAATCCACAGTGCATTTGATCACAATAGACGGTTAGGAATCCAGGAGGAGGATCATATGCTCTCTGGTCCGGGGAGGGCACAATCACATCAAAATCATCGAAATTCAGATTGAATTCCGTAAAAAGAGTTACTATAGACTCTCCATACACAGTACTAACGGCGGAACCAACCCGTCCCCGACCTATCAACCTTGAGGGGCTCAAAGGTATTAAGCTAAATTCAGAACGCTCGTCGGCAAGAGAATACGGTTCTCTACCTAGATACACATCCCTTATATGGTCCATCCTTCGAGAATCCGTGTACGATGACCTACTCCCCACCCTTGAAGACGAACTTGTCCCAATGATCACTTGATTCTCAACCAACCTATTATGCTGTCCCGAGGAAGAACTCTCCGAGGAGGCACTATAAACCTGAGATCCAGGGCCGACTCAGGCACGACTCCGAGAAGAACTACTTGATGATGTGGACCCCCCATGCCTGCGATGTGGCGGCATCATCTTTAATGGTAAGTTTTCCGGTTACTCTTATACGAAGGTCGAAAATAAAGTATTGAGTACAACTACGAGACTGAAAACAAGTCTTACGAAGGTAGATTTCTAAAAGAAGAAAGTAAGATGATTTATCTGCTAGAGCAAGATAGCTTTCAACGATGAGTATACGTACCATTGTTAACATATTATATGTGATGAGCTAATCACATGAGAAGAAGCTGGAGCTGTCCCACCCACTCTTAGGAGTATGACACGTGCTAATGAGTGTCCTTGATTAGGATAAATAACTCTTAAACACGCATGTAATTTGACACGTCCTGCTAAGTTATGTACTTAGTCAGCAGATAAAATGTTTTGTCTTTAGCTTATCTTTTTGAAGAAGGGTAAAAAGAATAAGTTTTATATGTAAGCATGCTAATAATTTATTAATATCTCATGCTAATGGACAAATAAGACAAAATTGAAAGGCAAGAATAGGACAAATTGTTCATTTATAAATCCGAGAAACTCTCGGAAAAGGTTACAAAAGAAGAAAAAATAAAAAAGAAGGGATCCTGTTCTAAGTCCCTGTACTCGATGGAGGTGGAGGTGGAGGTGAAATCCCACTTGAACCAGTAGCCCCAAGGTTTGACGCGGTCGGAAGAGGAGCAGGAGAGCCTCTAGGTGTCATCACTGCATCATACATCTCGAGAAGATTTTGAACCTGCTCAGGAGACGGCTTGACAAGCTTCTTGACGTCAAAAAGACTACCAAAGTTTACCCCCGAGGGCATTACTCCACGGGCTACGGTAGCACACTCTAACCATCCCCATAACATATGCCCAAGGGAATCCCGAGCGGACAAAGATGCACTTTGGCGCTCCGCTTCCACTGCCGCGTACCGAACAGCCTCGTCGATTCGGGCTTGCACCTCCTCCTGGGGCACCATCTTGGCTATCTTCAAATCCACCAACTCCTTGACCTGAGATTGAAGCTCCTGCTCTCGCTCCAACCACCCCAACTTTTCTTTCTCCAGAGCCTCCACCCGAGCACGGAGAAGCTCCTCGGATTCCCTCTTCTCCTTCTCCAGAAGAGTCAGTTGGACTCGAACAGCTCCCTCGGACGCTTCCAGCTTGTCGTAAGCCGACTGCATCCTCTGCAAAGTGAGCCGCATCACTTCCTTGGCTCTCTGATCTTCCCTCCAAACGAAGTCGCTGGCCTCCAACTTCGTTCGGAGAACATCTCTCATTGATTCGGCCTCATAGAGTTGAGCCCGAAGAGAAGTCACTTGCCCTCGGAGAGATCCTAGTTCAGCCACCTCCTTCGAATGGCGCTGCTCTATTGCAGTGATGACCTCTCGAGTCTTCTTGGACTGCAAGACAGGAAGAGAAACATAAGGAAAAATACAGGAAAATTATGTAAAAATCAAGTGGCTAGAGGATTAATACTTACAATTGTTTCCATCCAGACCATGCTGGCCCGCAAAAACTGATAACCTTCCGCGGGTGCAGCAAGAGAAGATCCGAAGAAATGAAGGATCTCATGGTATGCCTCCCCTACAGTCGAAGGCTCCTTCTCGGGTACTTGAGATGAAAAATCCCCCTCAGAAGCTGACCTCCGCAAGGGAACCCTCTTCGGGAGATCTCCTATAGGAGAAGGAATATCAGTAGCAGGAGTCGTGGTCACGGCTTCCGTTGTGACCGCTTCCGGAACTTTTGCAGTGGTCGAGGGACCCTCTCCCCGGAACAGAGTATCCCACACTTCCTTCTTCGCTTCAAAATCCTTCGGTAGATCCGTTGGACCTTGACCGATCCCCTCGGACGGCTTCTCTGAGTCCGAATGGAGTAGTTGAGCGAATAAATCTGCACCTGGAAACATAGGGGCCTTGCCCTTATCGACATCTACAAGCGCCAAATACATGGTCAGATAATGATAACAAAAGTTGGAGATAAGTAGAAAAGAGAGAAACTTACGAGGACGAGTAGAAGAAGGATCAGGAATAATGGGAGAGGGGTCTCGAGAAGAGACTAAAACCACATCTGGAGACGAAGACTCTTCTTCTTCAGCCCTCGGAGATTGCCCCTCTTGCGAGTCCCTCGGAAGACTACCAGTGTCTGACTCGGAGGCAGGTCTCCAAGTCAGGACGGACGAGGGAGCTACCTGTCGTAACGGGACAGCCTCTAGAGGCACTCCCCCGACCTCCTCGGAAGGAGGCGGAATATTTTCACAAACATTCTCGGCCTCCGCGCCCATCCCTACCTCCTCGGACTGCGTTTCCGCCCCCTCGTGATCTCCTTTCTCGGAAGCTCCGCTATGACCACTTGGAGCCACTTCTTCGGAACCAGGTACTAAATAGTACCTCGCCAGAACCTCCTCTGCGCCACCCCAAAATGTCTTAGAACGAGTAATGGAAGAGTACGAAAAACTGCTTGAGGAAAGTAGATATGGAATAAAAGAGCATACGAGCAACAAGAGGAAAACTTACTGAAAGCTGGCATGAGCAGGCTCGTAACGAAAAGCGGTTTCTTCACGTTGTCATTAGCACCCACCACGAAGTGAAGTCCAGACTTACCAAATAGCCATCGAAAGTCTTCTGACTCCATTAGCGCATGCTGGGCAATCACTGGGGAGAGCACCATATCCTCAGCCAAAGTGTGAATTGGAGTCACACCCTCTCCCCACTTGAAGGGCATATCCCATTTCCCTCGTACATGCTTCACATAAAAGTACTTGTCCTTCCAAACACCGTGTGAACTTATCGTCGCACCCAAAATCCTCTTCGTAGAATTAGCCGAATGATCTCGGTGGTGAACGTGATAGAAGGGATATCCCCCGGGTGACACTCCCACATCAAAAATAGACAGAAAATGATCCACATTGCACTCATACCCCTTGACTATACACCAGAATACGTAGATACAGAGGGCGGCATAGCCGTTGGGAACCAGCTGACTCGGGCAGATTCCACAAGTCTTGAAGACTTCGCAGAAAAAAGAGGGCATAAACGCACGCCACCCGTAATTCACTTGCGAAAAATACACTGTGAGCATACCCTTAGGAGGGTAACACGCCCTCTGATCCTCCGAAGGAATGTGAACGGTCACATTCGCCATTGCAGTTCCCGTAGCCTCAAACAAATCCATGACCTGCTCATAGGTCACCACGGATGGGACGTTCTCAATTTTAGAGAAGTCACGGAGAGGGGGTTTCTTTGATTTAGAAACCCTAGCCTTTTTCGTGGCGGCGGCGCCACTCCCTGCGGCGACAGCAGCCCGTTTCTTGCGGGTAGCAGTAGCAGGTCCCACGAGGGGAACGGTAGTCGCAACGGGGACAGGAACATCAACGGAAGCAGCAGTGGCAGAGGACGTGTTGGCAGAGGAAGCCATCTACTTTTTAGGGCGGAAAGAGATTTTTACGAGTTGGGTAAGTGAGAATAAAAAACTAAAGAGAACTAAAGTCACTCTTTTCTGCTTAAGAAAAATCAGAGAAGATTGAAGATTTGGAAGCTTGAAGATTGAAAGATTTTGCGAAGATAATGGGGAAAAAGAGTACGGACGGGTATATTTATAAGGAGACCGCCATTAAAGACGTGCCCCGTTTCCCACGCCCCACGTCTCCACTCAAGAAGCGACGTGTCAATCCACGCGCTAGCCGTTACTGCAGATTAACGCACGGATGAGTGAATGTCATTTAAGACATCCAACGGTTAAAACGAGCCGTTATAAAAGTGATTCATCTGGACCGCTGCTTCCCAAGACCATAACGGTAATTTTATTTCATGGTATTTCAAGTATATATTTATATACATATAATACCCCCGTAAATCATAAAAAAGAATGAAGAAAATCCTAAGCCCTCGGAAAAATTACCAAAAAATAAAGAAAAAGCCCCTTTTGCCTTATTAAGGCCACGAAATAAAATTTCACTCGTCTCTACGAGAACGATCGAAATTTGGGGGGGCTAGTGTTAACCCTAAAAAATAAATAAGGGATTATATAAATTAAACCAAAGATTAACCCTTAAACTAGGGATTAAATCCCAAAGGCGATACTATCGTCACAAACACTCTCGTATGTCACATACCTTGCTATGGTATGACGTGGCACCCGAAGAGGTAATAGAATCCCTCGGAATTCACATATCCTACCAGGATACGACGTGACACCCGAATGGGCATCTAAGCGTCCCTTGGAAAGTCAAGATGAATAAAAATAAGATATCAACGTGGCATCGGAAAAAGAGTAAACCTCGGTGGATCCACGCGACTCGGATATCCATCACTGCGCCAAGAGGGACCACTATACGAAAATACTTCCTTGCTGATCACTCCCAAAGCCCTCGGAATCACTATCCCGATGGCCAAAATTCACAAAACAATGTTCTACTCAAAGCACCAACTGCTAAACTCCCTTACTCCGAAGGCACAAACCAAGAAGGTCATTTAACAAAGATCGGAAAGCCCTCGGAGAATGACTCCCGAATGAGCCACTACTCTCACGATAACAAAAAACGCTCGGAATCCCTACTACGGGGATCCATACGCAAGAATACCACCTCACATGCACATTGATGCCCTCGGAGCCCACCTGACAAGCCTGGCGAGACAAATCTGCCCCTCGGAAAATCTTACTAAAGAAGTCAATGAAGAAATAGCTGTCCCCGGAATAGAAAACTCCTCGGACACCCACTTCACTTCAACTAGTGAACCTCCTCGCGAAATTCAGCCCCTCGGAGAAAAGAAAACAGAAGATTCCGTCTATCAAAGGGAAGAAAACAGAAGAAGTAACCCCTCGGAACTCCCCGCAACCCTCGGACAAGATAAGGATCAGCCTAGTCAGCACCTTGTCAACAAGATATACCTTATCTTATAGAAGGACACTTGTAATACATGCAACATTACACTTGTACCACATGCATGGTGACACATACTCCCTCCCATACCTATATAAGGGAAAGGAAAAAAAGGAAAAAAGAGATACAGAAACTCACCCAAAAAAAGCATAAAATCATATTTGTACTCCTCGGAGTAAGGAATTCAGTGAATAAAGGAAGGATATTTTCGTAATTTTCCCAAGTAGTCATTTACTTTCTTTGAACCACGGATAATGGCGTTCCGAACCTCTAAATAAATCAGTTAATCGGGTATTATTCCAAACCTGTTAACAAATAGGTTGCCCCATGCAGTTCATCTAGTAACTTTTCAATAACAGGGATATGAAACTCATGTTTAATAGTTAGACTATTAATATATATGTAATCTACACACATCCTCCAACTCCCATCTATTTTCTTTACTAGCAGCACTGGAGAAGCATATGCACTTGTGTTGTTTTGTATAATCCCAATCCCCATCATTTCCTTCACCATCTTTTCTATCTCAACCTTAAATGCATAAGAATATCTGTAAGGGGCTTGATGTTTTGGCATGGCACCAATCTTAAAATTAATCTGATGTTGAATGTCTCTCTTTGGTGGTAACTCATTAGGTTCCTTGAATATGGGTTCAAATTTATCAAGAACATCTTGTATAGCTGGTTCATGAGTGAACTGTCTATCTTCCTTAGTCACATAGCACAGTTTTCCCATGATACCATACTTCTTTCTTTGCCATAATTTTTGTAATGTCTTCCAAGATATAAGCTTACACTCAGGCCTTCCTGTCAATGCCTCTAGTGTAATCTCTCCTTCTTTTCCAGTTAGCTTGAGTGTCATGAGTTTGTAATCAAATGTTACTGGGGAATATGTTCTCAACCAATTACCTCCCAACACCATGTGACAGCCTCCAAGCCTTATTAGATCCAAGCCTTATTATTATAACTGGAAAAGTGAATTTCACCCCTTGAACCTCCCATTCAAAATTCAGGGCAGTGTTTCTAACTTAAGATGTTTGCTCCATTGGCTACTGTTACCTTCATAGGCCTTGTCTCCACAATTTTGCACCCAAGTTTAATGGCAGTTTCTTCATCAAGAAATGTGTGTGTGCTCCCAATATCAACTAATATTCTAATGGAATTGTTTCCAATGAGGCCCTTCAATTTGAGAGTATCTTTATTTCCACCTCCTGTTAAGGCATGCACAGATATATGCATGTCTTCATTTTCTTCTTCATCAGTCCCCTCTTCCCCTTCTCCAGGTTCCTTCAATTCTATCTCTTCCTCTTCAGTCATAATCATGTATAACCTATTCATTTTGCATTTATGTCCAACTGTATAAGTTTCATCACAGTTGAAACATAAATTCTTCTCTCTTCTTGCTCTCATCTCTGCAGGAGTAAGTAACTTCCTGGTAGGTTTAGTGTTCTGTGAAAGATTATTTGATTTCAGTGGGTAATTGTTGGGAGATGTTTTTGTATTGTTTAAGGGGTTAGGTTTATAAGTGGGTCTGAATCTCTTCCCCATAGCTTCTATAGTTCTATCCTGATCCTTGCCAAGGTTCATAGCCTTCAGTAATGAAGTAGGGTGGAGTGCTAACACAGCATACCTAAGATCATCTCTCAGCCCACTTAGGTAGCTTCCCACATAGTATGCTCCAGTGTGACACACCCCAGACATTTCTAACAGTGATTTGAGTTCTTCAAATTTCTCATTGTAACTTTCTAAGTTACCATGTTGGTGTAACTTATGAAATTCCATGACCACCATTTCTAACTGCAAATCATCAAATCTCAGCAACACATCTTTTACAAACTGGTCCCAACCAACCTCTCCACTTTTTTCAAAAACTCATTATACCACATATCTACGTTTCCCTCAAAATACATGGATGCTATCATTGCTTTTTAATTTTCTGGTATACCCCCTACCAATTGAAAATATTTTTGACACTTTATAACCCAACTCCTAGCATTCCTACCATCAAAATGAGGAAACTCTATTTTAGGAAAGTAAGTTATGTTATTACCTCCTCCTGGTTCTTCTAGGTTAATGAAGTTTTCCTTCTGTTCTTAGTAGTTTTCTTGCTTTTTATCTCGTGGTTTTTCTTCTGGTGGTGTGACTCCATCTGTGTTGAGTGTTCTGGTTAGTCATTCTCCCAGCAATGATTTATTTTTGTTGTACATAGACATTTGTTCAGATATTTTGAGCAACTGGAACTGAATGGCATTCATTGATTCTTGCATAGAGGTTACAGAGTTCTGTAACTGCTCATTGTTGTTGTGCAGAGTTGCTACCTGCTCCTGCATTTCTCTCTGTGTATTAGAGAACTGTTCCTACATTTCTCTCTGGCTTTCCTGCAACTCATGTACTCTAGCTGGATCAACCATTTGCTCTAGTGTTCTCCTAGGTTCATAACCTGCTCTGGATACCAAGTTGTCACGTTTAGAGGGCTTTTTTCGCCCTATTTTGTTAATAGATGAGTTTAAGGGAAGGGGATGAGATAACAAAAGAAGGAGATGAGAATTAGAATTTTATAAATTTTTCTAAAAAATGCCCGTTCTCATACAATACTTGGGTTTAAATAGAAAACAACTAAGTTACTTAAAATTGCTAACATATGCAATTTTAGGAAAATAGGACAACTAAAATGCAATTAACAAAATGTGCCACACGCACTTCTTTAATCAGAAAACTAAAATCCCTCTCATTCACTACTTCTCACTAAGATAAGTCGATTTCTCTCTTCATAATACTGTTGTTGTCCTTCTCTTTATTTGCCACCAATTCTGATGATGTGTTTGTCCTTGTGCAGGTGCCAACGGAATTATTCTCCCTGTCCCCGTCCTTGTAAGCTGGGCTGGATTCTGAGCTGGATTCTAGCTGCATGTGCTCACTGGTTGCCTTCTCTTTTCCTGGCAATTTCCCTTTTTGATTTATTATTTTCATTTATGTTGTAATTAGGGTAGGACTGATCGACTTTTTCATTTGTATCTTTCAAAACTCCTAATTCAATTTGTAGTTTAAGGTTTGAAATTGGGGAGTTTGACACAGTCAGCCCTTCAGTTTCTTTAATTTCATTTTCTGAAATTAATATCATGACACTTACATGATAATTCCATTTCGAATTATTTGGGAATAATTTTGGACTTTTGTTTATACATAGTTTGTATCTGTCCCTCTATCTAATAAGGCCTTGCAAAAAAACTTAATAAACAATTTTCCCCTTCCCGATTTTGCGACAAAACTTGACATGTTGCCTGTTTCAAAACTCTATCAGATTTTTACGAAAGCCGACGGTAAGCTTACATGTACAGTTCCTTAGTTAGGAATATTAGTTATTTTCCTTTGGAGATATAATAAAACATGTTTAATATCTCTCCATTTCCATTCTTTATTATTTCCAGTGCATGCATAGTGTATGGGCGATGGCGGCTGCGCGCGAACTGATCAACACACCTCTGGAATTCTAAGAAGACTAAAATTTGATGGCATAAATAAATTTCAATTATACACGCCTGCCATAACACGTACAAGATTAGTACATCAAGAGAATAGTTTATTTCAGATTTTTACCGGTTCAAAGTTGACATAGCAATAGGCATTGATATTTAAAAGTCAATCATCGCACCACGACCTATTATGCTTGTGCATATAAATAGAAGCTTAATTGGACCTCTTAGTACCAATTATCTCAACTTGCATGATACCAAGCAAATGAAGACTCCAAGCATTTCATCTTCCCTTTTATTTGTTTTCCTTTTCACTATCCTTTGTTCTATAACCCCCTCTCATTCCCATAATAGCCCAAGTAGCTTTCTTCAATGCCTAAATAATTGGGGACTTTCCGGTTTGGTTTATACTCCAAGCAACTCTTCTTTTGTACCGATTCTCAAGGAAAATTTAGATAATCGAAGGTTTGTAACCCCCTCCACTCCTAAACCAATAATGATCGTTACACCAGAGCACGAACGACACATTCGGGCAGTTGTACTTTGCTCCAGACTGCATGGAGTTCAAATCAGGACACGAAGTGGCGGCCACGACTTTGAGGGAATTTCTTCAAGATCCCTCAAAGTGGATCCATTTGTAATCCTTGATCTGTTCAAAATGAGCAAAATAACAATTGATGTTGATCAAAGGACCGCGTGGGTTCAAGGTGGTGCAACCCTTGGACAAGTCTATTATGAAATCAGCAAAGTAAGCAACACGCTTGCGTTTCCTGGTGGATTTTGTCCCACTGTTGGGGTAGGCGGCCACTTTAGTGGAGGAGGATTTGGGCAGTTGTTCAGACAATACGGCCTTGCAGCTGATAATGTCATTGATGCTCGGTTCGTAAACTCCAATGGGAATATTCTTGATCGAGATTACATGGGTGAGGATGTTTTTTGGGCCTTAAGGGGCGGCGGGGGCGGGAGTTTCGGAGTTGTAACGGCGTGGAAAATAAATTTAGTAGCTGTCCCACAAGTATTGACTATGTTTGCCATCGATAGGACTCTGGCTCAGAATGCAACCGAGCTTGTCCGTAAATGGCAGACCATTGCCCAGTATTTTCCTAAAGAAATATATTTTGCAGTCCAGATGAAAAGTGTTAACGAGTCAGGTGCACCGGGTGGCAAAACTATAAAAGCCCAATTTACCTGCATTTTCACTGGTCGGCTGAATGCATTGCTCGATATGTTTAAAGAAAGGTTCCCTGAATTAAACGTGAGTAAAGGCGATTGCCAAGAACTGAGTTGGGTTCAATCTCTCCTTGTGTTTAACGGATTTCCTGCAGACGATGATCCAAAAGTATTGGCAGATAGAAATCATACTGCGGAACGATTTGCCTACAAACGTAAAGCGGACTATATTGTCAAACCGATTACAAAATCCGACCTTGAAGGCGTATGGAGTTATTTACACGAAGCTCAAAGCGCGGACGTGCTTTTCATCGCAAATGGTGGAATAATGACCGAAATTCCAGAAACCGCTTTGCCATTTCCTCATAGAGCAGGACATTTGTACGAAATTCTGTACACGGTTAATTGGCATGAAGCTGAACCCGAGAAAGCGGACAGGTACATAAATTGGATCAGAAAAGTATACAATTACGTAACTCCTTATGCTTCGAAGTCTCCAAGAGCTGCATATGTTAATTATAGAGATCTTGATTTGGGAGTTAACGGAGATGGGAAAGTACCCACTTGGGGGATTCAATACTTTAAAGGAAATTTTAAGAGGTTAATGTTCGTGAAGACTGCTGTTGATCCAACTAATTTCTTTAGGCACGAGCAAAGTATTCCAACTCTATACAATGTTAATGGAGGAAGAGCTAAAGGAGATTCTCATGACGTGTTGAAGGCTGTAAGTTGAGCTAGCTAGATGCATACTGTTGGAGCTCTCTATCTTGTCGTAGGTTTATATTATGTCCTTTTCATTTGCTCTTAATTGTGTTCCTATTGCAAGGTCAAAATTTCATTTGCAAGACGCCATTCACTTTCGGGGTGTGAGTTTTAAGATTTTGTAAGTTATTCCAGTTATATGAATAAAATACCATGTTTATAATTTAAGAAAAAGAATATACATAAGGACATAACCATTTTCATTTTCTAATGGATGCATGTAATATAATCCTCAACTTTTTTCGTACTAATGTGAAATGTTAAATAGTAATCGGTTTTGGGCCCCAAATCTTCTACACCACTTTGCTCCTCCAACCCCTTTTCCGCTCTTAATTAAGATTGGCTTCCTGTAAAGTAAAGCTAGAGTTGTATGTGGCATATAAATCTTCACATGTAATGAACGTGACTTGTGTGGTTGTGTTATAGCAATTAAATTTAAAAGAAAGCCTGAGAAAGAGAATTGCATATTATTGCTCATCCAAGTAATTATCCATCTCTAGTCCCCTAAAAATTCTCCACCTCCTTACAAAAATTATATTTAAATGCCATGAATTTTTAATATTTTTGTATTTATGGAGCAAAAAAACTTTCAAAACCAATCTTTCACCATCGTGTTTAATTAAGAATGCTTCCTCGGCTTACCGTCAGCCCCCATCCACACGGTCGGATCAAATGGATCCCATTGCTCCATGGGTTTCCCCTCCGTCAGCATAGTCATGCCCTCAACATAGCTATCGTGCACGTATCAAATTATAAAAATAATAATTTAACTACTAAATTATCTACACGTTAAATATAGTCAATATAAGTTTAAAGTGCAAATTATGAAAACGCTTACTTATGTTTCCTTGCACCACTCGTTGGCCACTTGACTTTCTCATCATCTGTTTTTTCCGCCAGCGTGCATATCCAAATCTCTTGGATAGGCACTTCATTCAGATGGCGACCCCTTTTCCTAACCTTAATAACAAAAAGTAGGAAATATTGAATTTAAACCATAGACTATATTGAATACTTTCTATACGTTGTATCAGAAACGTACCAAAATTAACCTATACTCTCTTGAGTCTTCGATCAAGAATGTGGGGCCCTTCATTTTGAGCATGTTCAAGCGAGACTACCTCGATCGCTTCTTATGTTTTGGACTCAGCCAAAATGCAAAGTACTGCTTCATCCACTCTTTCGAAACCGAGTTAGTCTGCGCATGCAAAGGGTTTTCGCACACCGACATCCACCACTACTTTGCCTTCCTCATCGCGCCCATGAATCACGCCTAGGACTCCTTGCAATACGCCTTCATAAACTTTTTTCTTGATGGAGGGGTCCCATTGTAGACAAATTTTAAATATCAGTAAATATCTAGAAATTAATAATATTTTTAATGAACATGTTAATAAATAATTTGTACCTTAATTCTATTCAACGCTTCTTCTTTCTCGTCTCGTGTAAAGTATTTGAAGGAAAATCGAGACACCCCCATCACCTGTTTCAAGTTGACCGAGAAAGCCGCAACTACTCTCTTTGGCTAGAACGTCACAGCCCTCGCCCGCGTGATCTGTATCTTATCTTCACCCTCCTCATGATGTAGACACGACCTCGGCCTCGACCACTGGTATGGCCAGCAGAGTGGTTATCTATATTTCCCCACCGTGCTAGCTCTACCATTGTCTCTTCCTCGTCCTCCTAAGACTCGACATCCTTCCTACCCCTAGTCGTTTGGGACCCTCGGAGGATGTGATAGTGGGATAGTACTCCATCACAGTCGACGACAAATACTAGTGCATTAGGACGTCCGCTGCACAAGTATGTGAACTACTCTGTCCCTGAGCGAAAGGTTTTTGTCTCACAGTGCTCGCCAATGGCGTTGAACCCAGAGCCATCCAAGTCGAATACATGACGTATTTCGGAGTGGGGATCATAACCGGTATCTCACTCTGATCGTATGTCGCAAGAAGCTGCATGTCTCCCAACTGGAACGTTTGTGCTCCAAAAGGGATAAGAGTGTATCACCGTGCGAAAAAATTAGCCTCGGCCGTAGCAACTCAGTAAATGAAGCATGGACGAGTGTAGTCGGCGGTTGGAGGTTCGGGTACGACACAGTTGTCCTCGAGCTCGTACCACAGCCACGACCCGCATGTCTAGGCTGCTCAGACGATCTAGTGGAACCTGCCATATCTACAATAATATATTTTAATTAACAACTAAAAAAGGGTTTCTTCTTTCTTTTAAAAAAAACTAAGAATATTAAACAACACTATTTAGCACCTAAAAGTTCAAAATTTCAAATTTCACCACAATGAAGTTCTAAAAATTATTTTCTACAAGTTCATAATATGTAATTAACACCGTATTTCTAAAACTGTACTTTTCAACCTCATAGTATTTTTAGTTCATACTTTACACCCTAACTGAAAGTCAAAGTTAAATTACCAATCTAGTATTCTAAGATTGTACTTCTAAGTCTAGAATTTTATCTTAAGGCTCTAAAAAACCTAAATATACATTGCAACGTCGAGTAGATATGAAAATCTAAATTTAAGTCCTAAACTTCTCAATTTCACACTTTTAGTCCACGAAATTTTCAAACTTCACCTTTTAGCCTCAACAAAACCTAAAAATTCTTTTTGCACCTAAAGAAGTCTAAATTTACATCTAACACCGTGCAATTTTTTAGATTTCCTAATTAAGCCCCACTATAACCAAAACCCCCAAATTGTACATTATGCAGAAAAACTTTTAAAAAACACACTATGACGACCCTAAAGAATCAACATAAACATTCCTAATTACCATGAAAAATTCTAATTCTAAAATATTTTTGTTGCCCCCAATTTTATGAAAATCTCACTTGAACCCCAAAAAACTTTATATTAGTCATTTTACTCCCCAATGAAGTCTACAACTACAGTTAAGCCTCTATATTTTCTAGAAATTCCAACTACGCCCCATTAAACCCGACTTCCCCACAAAACCTCTAATTTTTCGAACCCAAACCAAGTACACCCTATAATTTGCCCTAAAATTAAACATAATTGAGATTAAACTACGTAATAACATGTATATACATCAACATATAATCATTCACACATAAATTCGCAATAACAAAACCAAACAATCTAGTTTTACAAATTTTGAATACGCATAATAACAAAATAGAACTGTAAATATGTACACAGAGGGTTTAATTAAATTTAGTTACCTTGTGATAATTTGACAAAAGTGGTAAAATTTTGTGTTTGGGGAGAATAGCTTTTTGGATTCGAAGCTTGGTTTTTAAAAAATGGTGGAACTATGTATTTGGGATAGAATTATACACCCCTATTTCTACATACCCTAATTGTGTACCCAGTGTGTATGTCCTAAATAGTTATTAGCCACATGTACCAGCCAAACCAGACTCCTAAGCAAATATGTTGCACATTTCCCTTAATCTCTATTATTTCTCTCTCTTATTTCAAGTAATTAATTTCTCTCTCCTAAAATCTAAATTCTAACATAAACTTCTCAAAAAAAATAAAAAATATATCTATCATCCTTGTTTGTAGGAGTACCTCAACCAAATTGGCAAACCCAAAAAAAAAAGCAATAGAATAAATATAATTCACTATTCGTTATCTTTCTTTTTTATCACTACAATAAAATCGAGTCATTCCCGACCGCAAAGCTGGTCGGGAATGACCCTTCTGCGGTCGAGAATAACCCTTTCCCGACCGATTTTTGGTCGGGAATGGCCGGTCGGCATTGCTTCGGTCGGAAATACTTTCCCGACCGAAGTTTGGAGGGACCGGGATTTTCCCGACCGCCTTTCCCGACTGAATTTCGGTCGGAAATTTCTCGACCGTCAACCCCGACCCAATACCGGTCGTGAAAAATCCCGACCGGGCAACGGTCGGGAAAACATATCCCGATCGATTTTCGATCGAGAAGTTTTTTTAAAAAAATCCCGACCGATTCCCGGTCGGAAGTTCCTCAATTTGTTTCCCGACTGAAAATCGATCGGTAAAAATTTAAACGCTTCCCCACAGAAAATCGGTCGACAATATTTACGTGTAATCCCGACCGGTGTGCGGTCGGGAATTATGTTCATATTATTCGCGACCGCACTTCGATCGGGAATAATATTCATGCTATTCCCGACCGAACCGCACACCGGTCGGAGATAATGTTTATATTATTCTCTATCGAAATTCGGTGGGGAATAAAACTCATCAGAATAAAAAAAAATAAAAAAATTTCCGGTAATAATTACCGGAATATTTTTTTTTTTTTTACTATTTTGAAATATTTTAAAACATTGTTTAACTTTTTTGTGTTTTAGATGAGCAATTAAATTTTTGATTCATTGCTCAATCTCAAACACAAAAAAATTAAATAAGTGTTTGATTATTGAAAAGTTGAATAAAAAAATGAAAAATTTAATTTTGAAGTTGAAAAAAAAAAGTGTTTGAAAAAGTGTTTGAAGTGTTTGAAAAAGATTTTGTAGATGAAAAAAGTGTTTGGAGATGAAAAAATTAGGGGAATAATGAAGTGTATTTATAGAAAAAGTAAAAAAAAAATTGAATTTTCGTCAAATTTGCATTTTCCACCGAGTCCCGCCAATTTTTTCGATTATTTCTGACCGAAAGTCGTTCGGGAAAGTTGAAAATTTTCAGAAACCGCCAAATTTTCAAAAATTACCGACTGAATTTCGGTCGGCAATACTATGCTGCCCAGAAAAGCGACCAATGCCGACCGCATTTCGGTCGGAAAACGTTTAAATCTTAGGGAATAACTTTAAATATTATTCCCGACCGAATATCGGTCCGGAATAACTTTGAATATTATTCTCGACCGATTTTCGGTCGGCAATAAGTGTCAATGCCGATCAAAAATCGGTCGGGAATGACCTTGAATATTTTTCTCGGCCGCAAATCGGTCGGGAAAAATAGTAAATTTTACTTTTTTTCTATATTTTGGAAAATCTTGATTTGTTTGTTAAGTATAACTATAGAATCTCACTAAATACATGAATTGCACTAATAGTTAGTTAGTTTAATGTACTTTTAATTATTAAATTAGTATAGATTACCGAAATATATAAGTTAAGTTAGTTTGCAGTTTTACATATAATAATCATACGTAATATAGAGGAGTATTCACAATTGACGATTAACATTTGTTACGAACGTTAGTATAGAGGGGCTAATTGTGATATATATATATATTAACATATGTTTAACATAATCGTTAGTAGTTACATTATTAGCAGCCACATATACCAATCTTTTTATAAGTGACAATATGAATCGACGCTTCAAACGATTCATCAACGTGCAACTAAATTTAATTTTTTTTGAGATTTTTAGTAATATATAACTAATATTGATTTACTTGATCATTAAATCAATGATTTATCTAAAATTGAGAGCGAAATTGTGAAATTAAGAATATGAATATTATTTCCTACCAAAAATCGGTAGCCAATACCCCCTAAACCCTAAACCCTAAACCTTAATATTCCCGACCGATTTGCGGTCGGGAATAACAACGGTAATTGTTATTCCTGACCGAATTTCGGTCGGGAATAACAACGATAACTATTATTCCCGACTGAATTTCGGTTGGGAATAACAACAGTCAGTATTACCACAATTTTTTGTTAGTTTTTCTCAATTAAGATCACCTTTATTAACTTTGTTTTCATGTTTCTTTGTTTTAGATATTGCGGTAATGCAACGAGGGGCGTGTGTTTTCAAACAATACTTAATCTAAGTATTTTCTACGCTACAAAAAGTAAGTATTAATTGCCTTGGCTTCTATGTACTCGTGTTTTAAAATTTTAATATAAATGATAAATATAGTGATTGGTGAAATTAATTGTAACAATTTCTTTTTAATTTTCATAGATTAGAAATGGATTATCGTCCCGATAGATCTTGGATGTACGATAGGATAGATAGTAACACTGGTTATTTGAATCAACATTACGTGGTTGGGGTTCGTGAATTCATACAATATGCATCACAACAGAGAGATTACATAGATCTAAGAAATCGTATTAGGTGCCCGTGCCAGAGATGCATCAATTTAAAGTTTTTTCATCGAAATGTAGTACGGGATCATCTTCATAAGTGGGGGTTTGTGTATCAATATTGGATATGGGTGTTGCATGGATAGAAGGAGAGCGAGGCGTCTACATCATATGTATCTGAATCACCGTTTGCTAGTATTCACATTGATAGTCTGGTTCATGACGATACTTCGTTTAGAGAATTGGTTGTGGATGCATATGGGGGTCGATTTGTTGAGGGAGAGGTGCACAATGAAGATCCATGTCCCGAGGCAAAGGAGTTCTACAAATTGATGTAGATAGGAGACATAAAAATGAACAGTAAGAAGTCAAAGACTGTGCTCCAGTGGTTTGCAGAGTTCTTAACTACCAAGACGATGCACAAAGTAGTTAACGTCGCTTGCGAAAAGTACTTAATATTGTCTAAAGATATTATGGACCCAGAGATTGAGTAAATGCTACCGAATATGGTTCCAGGCATGAATAAGATGCTCGCGGGTTTGGGTTTAGGGTACGAAAAGATCGAGGTATGTAGGAATTTTTGTTTCTTGTACTACGGCGATAATGCCAACAAGGATCTCACATCGTGTCCAATATGCAAGACCGATAGGTACGAGGCTGGTAGAAAGTCCAGGGTCGCAAGGAAGAAATTGTGGTACTTCCCCCTAGGCCCTCGATCACAGAGGTTGTTTTATACTGTAGGCACTTCGAGACATATGAATTGGCATTTGAAGTGTCGATAGTCAACTGATAGAATTATTCACCCAGCTGCAGGCGAGGCGTGGAGAGCTTTTGATCGTACGTCTCCGGACTTTGCAACAGAGCCTAGAAATGTCCGACTCGACCTATGTACTGATGGGTTCACACCGTTTCGGCCATCTCGGAAGAACTACTCTTGTTGGCCCGTGTTTGTTACCCCTTATAACCTTCCGCCGGATTTATGCATGCGACCGGAGTTCATTTTTCTGAGCCTTATTATACCCGGTCCAAAGAGTCCTGGAAATAATTTGGATCTTTTGCTGAGACCGTTGATTGATGAGTTGAATGATTTGTAGAGTAATGGTTTGTGGACATATGACAGCTCACAAAAGGAAAACTTCCAAATGCGAGCGACCTTAATGTGAACTATTAGCGATTTTCCTGCTTATGGAATGTTGTCCCAGTGGAGCACGCACGGTAAGCTGGCGTGTCCTTATTGCATGGGTGAGACAGATTCTTTTATGCTTAAGCATGGTGGAAAAGCCTCGTGGTTCAATTGTGATTGTCGGTTTCTACCAGAGGGTCATAAATGAAGGTACAACAAGAAGGATTTCTACAAGGATAGAGAGGTACTTGAAGCGCCCATTCCAAGGAAAACAAGAGCGGAGATGAGGACAATTGTGGATAGGCTACGATCGGTTAGATTTGGGGCAAACTCCATAAAGTTTCCGGGATTTAACACAACTCATAACTTGTGTCGTCGAAGCATCTTTTGGGAACTACCTTATTGGTCCACGAACTTGATTTGCCACAATCTAGATGTGATGAATTGTGAGAAGTACTTTTTTGAGAACATCATCAACATGATGTTGGACGATGCTAAGTCAAAGGACAACATTAAGTCGATGCACGATCTTAAGCTGTTGACCAACCGTAAAGAATTGTTCTTGAAACCTAGTGGCAGAGGAAGTGAGTATATAAAGCCAAAGGCAAAATATTGTCTTACGAGGGATCAAAAGAACATGGTGCTTGATTGGTTGATCGAACTGAAGTTTCCTGATGGATATGCCTGGGACTTGGGACGATGTGTGCAAAAACATAAAGGAAAATTGTATGAAATGAAAAGTCATGATTGTCACGTCTTCATATAGAGATTGATCCCGATTTCATTTCGCGAATTCTTGGAACCCAAGATTTGGGGGACCTTAGTAGAGATTAGCCTTTTTTTAAAGCGATTTGCGCCTTAGAGGTGTCGGCCGAAGATATAGAGCGATTGGAGGAATCGTTTATTGTTACCGTGTGCAAGATGGAAATGATATTTCCTCCTTCATTTTTTGACTCTATGGAGCATTTAGCCATACACCTTCCGTACGAGGCTAGAGTTGGTGGTCCAGTTCATTATAGATGGATGTATCCATTCGAGAGGTAGGGTTTTATATTTTTAATAACAATTATCTTTTACAAATATCGATTCTTTGCCTAATCTTTAGTTTCTATGAACTAGGCGGATGTTCGACATGAAAGTTTCTATGAACTAGGCGGATGTTCGATATGAAGGGTTCAGTAAAGAACAAGGCGAGAATGGAGGGATCCATAGCCAATCAATACCTACTTGCTGAGCTGTCCAATATGTGTTCTCAATATTTGGATGTTTCTTTTCAGACTAAATATAAAAAACTCAACAGGAACGAGACACTAGATAGCACGGAGTGGGATGATGAGCTTACAATATTTCAAAAGAAAGGGGCGCCAATAGGGCTACTAAACAAAATGCGATACTTGACTTCCGATGATATGAAGCAAATAGAGGTTTACACGCTTCTAAACTGTCAAGAGCTTGACGAATGGGTGGAGTAAGTGGTCGTTAATTATTTTTAATAACAAAATGATTAAGCGCTTTAAAGAAAACTAACTTATGATGATTTTCCTATGCAGACTGTTTGTAGAAGATGAGTGCGGTGGACTAAGTCCAATGGAGATAAAATCCAAGAGGAGCCAAGAGTACGTAGCATGGTTCAAGCAGACATATTCAAGTGGGAAATACGAGACCGACGTACGAATAGATCCTCTAATCACAGGTCCGGCTTATTCAGTGGTAACCTACGAGGGATACATTGTGAATGGGTTCAGATTTCACACCGATATGATTTTGGGCCCGAAGAAGAGTGATTGTAGCGGTGTTTATGTGAAGGGAGACATGGGAGGATCCGATGCTACCAACTTCTATGGAACGTTGAAAGACATTATACAGGTGGAATATTGGGGCAGAATTCGGCCCCTATACATAGTCTTGTTCAAATGTGTTTGGTATGATATAAACGCAGGTACGCAGGAGCATTCAACGTACAAGTTGGTTGACATCAACCCGAGGCGTACCCTCAGCACCAATGAGCCGTTTGTATTCGCTAACCAAGCAAAACAGGCGTACTATGTGCCCTATCCAAAGAATATGACAGTGCAACCGGGACAGAGAGGATGGTTCGCCGTATCCACTATTCCTGCCAGACACATAATCAATATGTCATCAGTTGCGGGATCAAACGATGTCGAACCAAGTGCTACAAGAGAATGCATCTGAAGGGTTTAACTTATGCGTGGACCATTCCTCATTCGATATGAATATCCAATTGGCCAACGAGGGATTTGATGTGGTTGACGAGGAGGCAGCAGCGGAGGGTAACGAGCAAGAGGAGGGCTACGAGGACGACGAGGGCAATGAGGAAGAGGAAGAAGAAGAGATAATGAGTGACTCAGATTCTGAGGATAGTATGTATGACTAGCATGGATTATGGTTTAGTGGTCGATTTCTATTTTATAAAAAAATTTGATTCACGTTGTTTAATTTCATATTATAATTTGTATTCGTGCTTGTAGTAATTACAACATTACATAATTACCAATAAACAAACTACTAACACAGTTTTCAATACTTAGATAAAACGAACAAATAATACTACTACTTCGCATCAAACGAACAAATAATACATAACTACTCCGCATAATTACAGAATAAATACGAAACTAGTTTAACATTATATAATTGGTCCAAGCATCAAACGAATTACATAAATACAAACAACTAACACAGTTTTCAATACTAAAATAACCCTAAAACAAATAAAACTACTATTACTCATAGTCCTCGTCACGCATCACGCATCGTCGGTAACTTTTTAGCTAACTCATCCAGCATCGTATCTTCAAATTCTTCTAATAGAGTCTTCACTATCTTCGGTATGGGTCTCGACAACAACTCGATTTCTTCTAAACAGAGGGTGCACAGGAATACTTTTAGTTATTTATCTCCTCTCGATATAATTCATAGTGACTTGTGGACATCTTCTATATCGAGCTATGCCGACAATAAATGTTACTTAATTTTTTTGGATGATTACACTAATGTTTTATGGTGTTTTTCTATTGGCAAGAGATTTGATGTCTTTAATAACTTTGTATCCTTTAATGCGCATATTCTAACTCAATTTGGCATGTCAATTAAAAACTTACAATGCGATAATGGCGGTGAACTTGACAATGCTAACCTACACGTATTTTGTCAATCAAAGGGTACCTCTCTTCGCTTAGCTTTTCCTCATACATCTTCTCAAACTGGCAAAGCCGAACGTAAACTTCGCAATAAATAACCACATTCGTACTCTTCTCACTCACCCTGCCGTTCCCACTACTTTTTGGCATCACGCCCTACATATGGCCACGTTGTCCTCAACATAACACTTTCCAAACTACATCGACTCGCATCACCTACCCAACTCTTATATTAACGCCTTCCTACGTACACACATCTTTGAGTCTTTGGGTGTCTTTGCTTCACCTTACATCCGGCCACCACTATACATAAGCTTCTCCCTCGCTCTACCTCGTGCATGTTTTTTGGATATCCTCCAAATCATCGTGGCTACAACTGCTTTAATCTCACTTCTCATAAAATAATACCCTGTCGCCATGTCGTCTTTGATGAAACAAAGTTTCCTTCTCTCTCTCTCTCTCTCTCTCTCTCTCTCTCTCTCTCTCTCTCTCTCTCTCTCTCTCTCTTCCCCCACCTCACGCACGTACACGCTCTTGGATGAACCCCTTCATCCCTTCCTTTCCCCGCATATATCAGTGCCAGTGCCAACACCTGCTTCTGTGCCCAAAGTTGCACCCATGACAACGCCCTCACTGCGCAGGGTTCTGCCCTGGCAGCCCGCTATCCAGATCTCGTTTTTTGCCCTCACCCGCACCTCCATACCCACCCCGTCCTCCCTCGCGGTCCATTACTACCTGTAGCATGCATGACATCTACACACCTAAACGCCTGTTTAATATCCCATCCTCTACCACTTCTTCTCCTCTACCAAATAATCCAAAGCTTGGTTTGTCTGATCCGAATTGGAAACTAGCCATGCTAGATGAGTGTAATGTCTTATTTATGAATAATACTTGGGAGTTAGTGCCACGTCCGTCTAATGTGAATGTTATCCGTTCCATGTGGATTTTTTGCCATAAGTATATATCTGATGGTTCTCTTGAGCGCCACAAGGCGTGCCTTGTTGGTGATGGCAGGTCTCAACAGTTTCGCGTGGATTGTCTTCACACTTTTAGCCTAGTTGTTAAATTGGCCATTATACGGACTGTTCTCAGTATTGCCCTCTCCAAGTCTTGGTCCATTCATCAGTTAGATGTCAAGAATGCTTTCATACACAGGCATCTTCATGAGACATTGTATATGCATCAATCGCCTGGGTTTTGGGATACTGCTCATCCTGATCACGTGTTCTTATTGAAACGTTCACTCTACGGCCTCAAGCAAGCTCCACGTGCTTGGTACCAGCATTCCTCTGATTATACCGCCTTCATTGGGTTTTCTTACATCAAAACGGATCAATCTCTTTTCATCTATCATCATGGTACTTATGTTGGATATCTCCTTTTATATGTCAATGATATCGTCCTCACTGATTCCTATAAGTCTTTGCAACATCATATTATTTCTAAGTTGGCCTCTGAATTTGCCATGAAAGACCTCGGTCCGTTGAGTTACTTCTTAGGGATTGCGGTTACTCGCACTGTTGATGGGTTATTCTTGTCTCAAAGCAAATATGCCTCAGAAATTATTGAACGTGTGGGGATGGCTTCTTATAAATCTTCAGCGACATCAGTCGACACCAAGTTTAAACTTGCCACTTCTTCAGGTTCGGACGTTCCCGATCAAGATTTGTCTTATGTTGTCCAACAAGTTTTTTTAACAAGTTTGGCTAGAGCTCTTCAATATCTTACCTTTATACGTCCAGATTTCTCTTATGTTGTCCAACAAGTTTTTTTACACATGCACAATCCAAAAAACGATCACATGGCGACTCTTAAGTGCATCGTTCGGTACGTGCAAGGTACTATAAACTTTGGTCTTCACTTGTCTCGGTCTTTCTTAGACACTCTCTGTTGTTATACTGATGTTGATTGGGCGGGTTGTCCGGATACATGTAGGTCGACTTCGGGGTATTGTGTTTTCTTGGGCGACAACTTGATTTCTTGGTCTTCCAAATGTCAAGCCACGTTGTCCCGTTCCAGTGCCGAGGGCAAATACCGTGGTGTCGCCAACGTGGTCTCTGAGCCATGTTTGTTGAGAAACCTTTTATTGGAGCTTCATGTACCGATTACAAAGGAGACCATAGTTCAATGTGATAACATTAGTGCTATTTATCTCTCCAACAATCTTGTTCAGCACCAACGCACTAAGTATATTGAGCTCGGCGTACACTTTGTTTGGGAAAAGGTTGCTCGCGGTCAAGCTACGATTCTTCACGTTCCATCCCAATTTCAGGTTGCCGACATCTTAACAAAAGTGTTGCCTTCGATTTTGTTTGAAGAATTTAGGTCCAATCTTAGCGTTTGTGAACCTCCAACTTCGACTGTGGGGTGTATTAGACTAGATAAATTATTATATATAATTATAGTCCTTATTCTACTAGCAAGATATCTTACTTTTATTAGGTTTTCTTGTAAGTTGTATATAAACTACATTGATGAATGGAATACACAAGAAGGTTTATTTCCTACACAAGTTAATTTTAATCAGAAAACAAATATAGGAGAGGTATGGGGCGAAAGAGAGTGGTGACATATTAGTTATTTCAACGATTTAATCGAAACCATAATTCGTTCTTCTGGTGAAATTGCATTTTATATTGGCAGATTTTTTAAAAATGCTCGATAACTTTTAACAACTATAGTTTTTGCCCTTGACTTTTTAAGCCTTAGTTTATGCTCGATAATGTTGCCAAAAATGCCCAAAACACTGTTCAATGCTCGGTGTCTGCCAAATCATCAAATTGCGACTCATTTGGCAAAGTCGGACCTCCACGTGGAGAAATCGCTTTACACCTGGACTAAATACGAGGTTATATACGTTTATACACTTATACACACACACACACACATATCACTCTACCACCAACACTTAGGAAAAAAATCCCGTCACTAATTTCCCAAATTACCAAGAACCCTAAATTGTTTCTAACCTTTTCTTCAAAATCCGCACTTCCACTTCAAAATTAACCACGCTAAATAACAACCCATGTTATTTTAGAGAATTACGACCGTAAAAATGCCGATTCTTAACAATCATCCTTAAACAACAATACTCCACTTAGGGAGGCGAACAACCATTAATTCAGAATAACCCGTCCAACTACTATTTCCAGGTGACAGTCATTAATAAATCTAAATTACTGTTCTGCCAAGCATACTCAATGATATTTGTTCGATGGGATCTCGTATGAGGTGAAATATCAAAATAGATAGGAAATTTTGTATAATTTCCTTAATAACATACACATTTGGTTCAAACTTACCAAAATCAATAGCAACTTTACTTATAGTTTTGATCTTACTCTTACCATTTTGATAGTAGAGCTAATTTTCCATTAACCTTATCAGCAAATAACTCTATTTTGGTCATAACCTTAGGTGATCGGCTCCACCAATTTCCTTTTATTTCTAGAAATCATCTTTTTTGGTCATAACCTTATATGATCGGTACCATTACTTCACAAATGTTTCTTGTCTTAAACTTGACATGTAATAGAATCCACCAGTTCTTAACAATCATGCTTAAACAACAACCTCAACAATCATTACAACCTTAAGAAGTTTATACCAGATAACGAACTTAATCACAATGAAAATTTAACCTTAAACAACCATTAAAAATCCACACAACATTACCAAGTCTTAAATTGACAATAAAACAATACATCTCACCTTATAAACAACACTAAGTTGTTATGATTTAGAAGCAGACTAACACTGTTAACTTACTTCATACCCAAAATGTTGGATTTTCTGTTAACTAATCTCCTTTCCATATACATGTATGATATATCTGTGGTACTAACTTGCTAATATGTCTTAAGTTTCAGATATGTGTTTTCAGATCTAGCTCATGCTTTTAATTGAAAATACCTTGAGGATAAGCTTAATACCTCCACATTCACAAGAACTAATGTAGATTCAGAACACGTGTCAATGTTGTGCCAACATTAGTCTATAAGCATGTTGTCTCAACATCTAGGTTTAACATTATGACTTATAAGTTTTTGGTGAACTGCTCTGGTCATGTGTGAAGTAAACTTGGTGTCACTTGTTGTCTCAACAGGCGGTAATTATGCATAATTTATTTTAAGAAACCGCCCATCACTTCTTTTCACTTGTGAATTTGAACTTCTAATTTCTTTGTGCTCAATTCTCTGAAATACTAAGAATTTTCACTTGCAATTGTTTTTGAAATCATTGGCATGTATCTCTGATCTTGATTATGTGGCCTTTGGTATGGAGAATCAATGATATAACCCCACCTCTGCCTCTATAGTTCTTTCTCGTAGGTACAACACTCGTTCTGGACATTGTTGCTGAGACAAAATAAGTTAAAAACTGAGGAACAATGTGTTGTCTTTGTTGGTACTTCAAACACAGTTGAGGAGACAGTGATTGAGGAACATTTTGCAGATAAAGGTGATTTAATTGAGGGGGAGAACACATTAGTTTCTCGAGAGACTAATGTGGGTGATAATAGTGGTTTTATCGCTGGTTTCTGTAAACTCTTGTGCAGGTACATTCTGGTTTCAATGTTAAGACAACATTGATAAACGTCAATGTTAGAACAACATTCTGGATTGAATGTTAAGTTAACATTGATACAGTCTGATGTTATGACAACATTGATAGATGTCAATGTTATGCCAACATTGAGTTTGATAGCTTGCATTAAGGGGGAGCATTGTTATACCGCTGGTACTTATAAAGAAAAAGAGATGTTGATGATGCTGGTTGATTGCAAGGTGATAAGGAGAATGAGAAAGAGAAGGAGGACAAAAAGGTAGAGAATGGTGATGATGAAACCATTGAGATCAAGAGGATAAGAAAGAAGGTTCTGAGAAGTCTGATGATGCTGAGTCTGAGCTAGTTGTTACGACAACATCGCTGGAGAACAATGTTGAGTCAACATCATAGGTAATACTTGAGGTAATATCTACAATTGAGGCTAACTTTAATTTCATGTTGGGAGATAAGACTGTGGCTATGGAGGATTTTAAGAAATAGTGGATGATAAAGTTCTTAGAGAGAGAAATGGAAATAGTTGCTAAAGAAAGAGCTATAGAACTTTATCCTATAAAGTGATTCGTCAAGATTTTGCTTTCATCACAAAAGGGGGAGAAGTAAGCCATTCTATCTTCATGTTTATTCTATTGGTTCTACAATTCTTATATAGCTAATGTTTTCTTAGTTATGCTGATAATTGTGATGTTTAACTCGTTGTGTATTCTTATTAGTATCTTAAAGCTACTTGGTTAATAGTGTCATATTAAGGAGGAGTAGCTTATGATATTAATGATGTTGTGTTGTTGGAGCACAATGCATAATATGAATAGTGAATAGGCTTGGTTTTGTGAAGAAAGACAAAAATTGGGAGATTGAAAGTGCAAGTATTTTGTGAGTGTTAGATCAACATTGTAACTGCAATGTTAGGATAACATTGAAGACAGAAAAACTGCACATTCGGGATTTATTGCTATAATTTTGTGTTGCCTTTATTCGCTTATTAACTTAGTTCCACAAGTTGTAGTTGGTATTTGTATGTACTACAGGTCAAGAGACTTCAAGGAAGGATCTATTTCCTTAAAGAGAAGTTGTCATTCAAAGAGAAGTTTCCAAAGAAAAACTTTCCATAATTAAATAAGGAAAGATGTGTGCGGTGCAATGGAAAGATCAAGGCATGTGAATTGCAAGAAGGAAAGAAGATTACTTGCAGTAGGATTCTTTCCATAGAAGACTACAAAATGGAGAATGATACTTTCCTTAGAAGACTTCAAGTTAAAGAAGAAAACATTTCCATTGAAGACTTCTAGTCAAAGAATGAAACATTTCCATTGAAGACTTTAAGTTGGACAAGGAAAACTTTCTTTATTGAAAGAGACTTGCCATGAACGAAATTAGAGTCATGCAAGGAGATCTAATAGCAATCAAAAACATGCACAACATGTCTTGGACATCAAGGAAGACTACACTATAAATAGGCATGTTGGGCATCAAGAAAAAGACACGAAGACAAGAGCGAATTTCTCCCGTGAGGAAATCTTTATAGTCGAGTGTCTTTGTCTTATTTTGCAAAGCTCGTGAATTATCAAATTAAGTCTAGGTTTAGATTTAAGGAGATAATTCTTGTGTGCTTTGTTGAGTTCAATCAATTCGAGAGTGAGGAGCTTGAGAGTTGAGAGAAACATCTTTGTTAAACCCTTGTGGTATTTTGCCTACGGCTCGGAAGATCATATTAATATATTATCTTCTTAAAATTACATCTACTTGTGTTCTTTACTTATCCGCTGCGTTATATTCTCTGTCAAGTAGATTTGTGTCAACGTTAACTGCTGTTAAAGGGATGTTAAGATAACATCGGAGAGTTCAATGTTAGCATAACATTGGAAGAGCAGATCAGTGTTAGACTAACATCAAGTTTAACATTGTGAGAAAAGTATCAAGTCTTGGTCCAACAATTTCAAAGTCAATCGGGTTTAAATAATTGTTTAGTCCAGGTGTACAACGATTTCTCCACGTGGAGGTGCGACTTTGCCACATGAGTCGCGATTTGATGATTTGGCGGACACCAGGAATTGAACAGTGTTTCGGGCATTTTTGGCAAAGTTACCGGGCATAAACTCAAGCTTAAAAAGTTAGCAGGCAAAAACTAAAGTTGGAAAAAGTTATTGGGCATTTTTAGAAATTATGCCTTTTATATTTCCTCAAGATAGTCCTATTATAAATTATAATTTTTTTATTCAAATTGTAATTCTAATTTATTAAATCTATTGGCGATTTAATTTCTCAACGTATCATACGTGTGTAAAGTGTGATTTTGTGTTTGTGTTTAAAAGGACGAATGTTGCTCATTAAGTAATTACAACTGAAATGGATGAAGTAAATTACTTTTTTTTTTTAAAATTAGTTACACGTCATATCTATATATAAAAGCAATACAAAAATAGAATAAATAGATAATGGTTTTATACAATCACCTCAAATTATTTTATACACCTGGAAGAATTACAACAATTATGTAAAAACAACACAAATTTATAACTAATTCACTTGGTTCGCGCTTGGGATTCTAAGTTTAGGATAAGGCACAAGTTTGTTACAAAAAAATATGAGGTGTGCGAGCACTTTGTGCAGCCTCGTACAACCATAATAAAGAATTGTCATATGAAGAAGTATTATAGAATTTTAGTTTTTTGAAACAATACGTACCACAACTAAGAAATCAGTGAGGATTTGCAGCAAGTTACCTGATCGAAACCTAAATTGATTCCTCTCTCTCTGGTGATTTTGTTCATTGGCAATCTGATCAATTGGATTGCATTTCATATTCTCATCGATATGGTAAATTAACGTGCTGTTTTTATTGATTTTATTAATTAGATGATGATCCTGATTAATCATTTGCATGGCAGGAATACTTGAGCGACGAGCGTAAAGACTTGGTGGAGGAATTTACTGACGTTACCGGCGAGAGGTATCTAATTATTTCTCAATGGTTGTTAAAAAAAAAAAAAGAATCTCAATGGTGTAATATTGTGTGTGTGTGTGTGTGTGTTTGCGTGTGTGTTTTTTGTATAGTGTTGAATTTCTGCCCTAAATTATTGAGAACTGTGACTTTTACTAGAAGAATGAAAAACAAGTGAGGTTAATTTTTTGTTTCATTTTGTGCGTTTAGGTGACCAGACCTGAGTAGCTTATTGTGCATCGAATTTATGAAAAATAAGTTGCAAATTTCATCCAGTTTTATCTCTGCATATTCAAGAATATATGTATAAATTAATGAATATGATTAGTCTCCACAACTTGAGTTTGTAAATGAAACGGCAATTCAATATAACATTAGAACTTAGCCAAACAATCTTACCAGACTTGGTACAACACACATGCTAAGATCCGATGATCATACCGACTCCATGTGAGGAGACATATGTGTCAAATCTATCTAGAGAATAATCTATGATCACATTTGAGAGTGCGTGTTGACCGTTAATTTCTTATTTTGAATATATACATGCAGCGAAGACATTGCTATTGAGTGTCTGCAATCCTCGGATTGGGACGTCGACAGTGCACTCGACCTATTCTACAACGACCCTGAAAAGTATACGGGCAATGCAAGATCACCAGAACCAGAAATAGACAAAAGGCCTTATCTTGAGCTTTACGAAAGATACAAAGGCAATTTCAATTGTCTCGTGAATTCACTATTTTCTGCAATTTACGTTGTAACTAATGTTTTATGATTTTGTCAGTGAGTATCGAAATCCTACTAATTTGGTTTAAAATAAGGTATGCAGATCCCAAAGTTGAAATGGTTTATGCTGATGGAATCACTCTCTTGTGCGAGGACCTTAAGGTAATATATATATACATATATATATATATATATATGCATTCTACAAGGTTTTTTCTTAAATATATAATTAGCTATATATATATTTTTTAATCTTTAGTCTATCCTTTTAATGTAGCGTTATTCGTCGAGTAACAAATAAATCACTGTTTCTTTGCAGGTTGAACCTTCAGATGTTGTCATGGTAAGTTTATACACACTTTAATTGCAGCGGTTCCAGGTTCTTAATTATATATTAATTAAAAAAACAATATAGAATTTGTCATTATATTAGTTTCCTCTGCTTTGTAGATTGTGATCTCATGGCATATGCATGCTTCTACGATGTGTGAATTCACAAAGGATGAGTTTTTTGATGGACTATTAGCTCTTGGGTGAGTCTATCTTGCATTTTTATAGTGTCTTTTAAATAAAAAATAATAATCTTTTTGAGAATGATTAGAGCTTTTGTTACTGGAATTTATATTTATATTTATCTCTTCAATGACAGGATAGATTCACTAGAAAAATTTCAACGAAAACTACCATCGCTGTATGTTGAGTTGGACGATGAAGGTATGAACTAGTGATGATGATATTCACTTCCCCCATATGAAGGTTTCGATGGTTTAGATACTTATAGAGAAACTCCATCGAACTTCTAAAGCATGTGAGATCAAATGGTGTGTTCATAACATTTCTCAAATTTCAGGGGTTAATTTGTAATTTTCAAACATCATGGGGATCAATTTTATGTGTTTTTTTTATAATTTTTTTTTTCAAGAAGTGTTTATGTAATTGTTCAATTGGTAATCGTATGTTTCTGTTATTAGACTAGAACAATTAGTTTATTCCATTGTTATCGGTTGCTAGCTAATTTATGGTTTATATGATGTACAGAAATGTTCAGTGAGATCTACCACTTTGCATTTAACTGGGCAAACGAGAAGGTTAATTGGTTTACTATTAACTAATGATTCTTTTTATTACTTAGCTAGTGTTTTCTCTTGGCTAGCTAATTTAATTTGATATTATATCTGATTAAATTTATTATCCTGTATCAAATAACATTATTTTTCTTAATTACAGGGGCAGAAGTCTTTGGCATGTGATACAGCAGTTGAATTGTGGAAGTTGCTACTTATATTCAAAGACTGGCCTTTACTCGATCATTGGTGCAAATTCATAGAGGTAGTGAGACCTTTTAATTTGGGTTTTCTTTTTTTTTTTTCTTTTTTATGCAAGAGTTACTAAATAAATATTGTCATCATGACTTAAGTCACATAAGCGCACTTGCAGGTGCGCCAGTTCGCCAAATTTAAAAAAAATACAAATTTCAATTGAATCTGGTGATATGAATTGATAATGTTTATGTAATATATAGTGATAAATGATTTTTATGTAATATATGATCAAGGGTTTTTTTGACATTCTAAGTGTAAGACGTATAATTTCTTTAGCAAATTATATTAGTGACATTATTGCTTCATTATGGCAGGAAAAGTTTAACAAACCGATTTCTCTGGACGTCTGGAGCCAGATTCTGGAGTTCGCTACGGTAAATAATATTGGAATATTATGAAATGAATGATACAATGTGTAACAAGGTTTTGTTCCTTTCAGAAAAAATAAACAATAATGAGAAACGTCTCTATGTACCATAACATTGTTACATAGATAAAATATCATTTTTTTTTATTTTACACTGGTGTCCGCTTATGCGACTAATCCAGCCGAGCACTGTCAGGCCCTTTTTGAGGGGGCAGCTCTCCCAGCGGTATTTTTTACATCCACAAGACTCGAACCCGATACCTTGCTTAAGTGAACTCAAGGCCCTTACCACTTGAGCCAACAACCGTTGGTGATAAAATATCATTAGCTCTTAGATTTTTTAGTATACTAATTATATGAATTTCTATAAATGCAGACCGTTCGCCCTTCTCTAAGGAACTATGATCCTGAAGGTGCTTGGCCGTGTCTCATTGACGATTTTGTTGACTACTTGAACGAGAATGACCTAGTCGACAAGAATGACGACGAGCCAGACGATGACGAGAAAGACAGTGAATAATCGCCTGAGCTCTTAACTAATGGATTATGTTGTGTTTGAATAGATTGATGTTTAAATTCCTTAGTAGAATTCAGGAAGAGAAAGGTGCAGATTTTCTTTTTTAGAATGTTAAAAGTAGTGTATGTTTATAATAGATTGAATAAATAATTGTGATCGACTGGAGCTCTGCTCTTTTAACCAAAGTTGGCATGACATTTAACTTCACCTGGTGTCAAAGCATGTTAAAAATAAAATAAAATTTAATCAGTTATCTAGTATTCAAGGAGGGTATAACACATTTAACTTGAATATATGAGTTAGTGGTGTTTTATTAGAAAATAATGGTGTTAGGGGATACTAACCTTATATTAGCGCCAACGAAATCAAGATCTTGTTGGCCATGAAGCCTAATTAAAGATAGAGTATTTTTAAGAATATTATAGACATTCCGTGTAAAATTAGTAATTAATTAGGTTGAGCCAAAATAAATAGTTATTGTGTTATAATTGTAACCTTACTACTCATAAATATACTTAAAATTCGGCTCGACGGCACCCCCATAATAGTTTTTTTTTTTTGATGGGCAAATAGAATTTATAAAAGAAAAAGTGGAGTATCAGGAATACTCCAAGAGTTTACAAGCAAGAGTTTACAAGCAAGAAACAAAAAGGTCCTTCAACACCTACAAATAGTCATAAACAAACTGGATAAACAAATACTTATACCTTTTATTTGTTCTATAATTTTCTGTTACTCCTTACTACGCGATACATCTAGCTTTCACCTATAAGCAGCTAAGTATACTTAATTTTCCATTTGATGTGTCATAAGTTCAACAAATAGAAAGTGTTCCTCCAAATTAAAATCTCTAAGCCTCTTATTCAAATTCTTACGTTTGAATAAGATTAATCAGCTTGCATTGCGTCTTATTTCCAACAATGCAATGAGCTGAAGTTAAATACCATAGGAAAAATATTTGTAGGTCTAGCTAGCTAGTTTATGAAATATACCTTTCTGTTGACTAGAACATCAAATATTCGTTATATACCCTTCTATATATAATGGTTGCATGCACGAGGCTGCAGAAAGTGCTCGATCGCACACCTCATATTTTCTTGTAACAATTTACTTCTACATGATCTTATTCTAAAACTTAGTAGAACGACCAAATGAAGCATTAATTGAGTACGTATTTTATTCATATAACTGACACAAACTACAAAAGCTAAGCTTAAAACCCCTCGTCCCGAAAGTGAATGGGGTTTGGCAAATGGCAAGTAAAAGAACTTGAGCGTTATAATAAGAAAACTTTAAAACAAAATAAAAAAGACAAAGTAGCGAGCTCGATCCAACTTGTAGGTGGAACTATAATAAGATGCATGAGGCATTTTCTCCTAACCAACACCATAGCTATATCAACTTATAGCCTTCAGCACCTTGGAACTCTCTTTCCTTCCTTCTCCATAGAGAGAAAAAGTTGGGATACTCTGCTCGTGTCTGAAAAAATTACCCGGATCAACCTCAGTTTTCACCCTCATTAACTTGATAAGATTTTTTTTAAAGTACTGAGTTCCCCAGATAGGTATCGTGCCACTATCGTCATTAACTCCCAAATCGAGATCTCTATAATTAATGTACGCAGCTCTCGGAGACTTGGAAACATACGGAGTCATGTAACCATATAGTTCTCTCGCCCATCTTACGTACCTTTTCTCTTCCTCTGGTTCTGTTTCAGGCCAATTTACCGTGTAAAGAATTTCGTACAAATGTCCTGCTCTATGAGGGAATGGCAAAGCGGTCTCTGGAATTTCAACCATTATTCCACCATTTGCGATGAAAAGCGCATCCGCACTTTGAGCTTTGTGCAAATAATTCCATATGCCTTGGAGGCCGGAATTTGGAACCGGTTTGACGACATAGTCCGCTTTTCGCTTGTAGGCAAATCGTACTACTGGAGGATTTCTATCCGCCAATACTTTTGGCGATTCATTGATATCGTAGCCATTGAAGAAAAGGAGTGATTGAATCCAACTCGCTTCAAGACAATCTTCCCGACACACGCCTAAACCAGGAAACCTTTGTTTAAATATACCAAGAAGTTTCTCCACCCGACCATTAAAGATACAGGTAAATGTGGCTTTTATAGTTTTGCCACCCGGTGCGCCTGAGTCATTGACACTTTTCATCTTGACTGCAAAATATATATCATTAGGAAAATCTGGAGCAACCGTCTGCCATTTCTGGACAAGCTCTGTTGCATCTTGATTCAATGTTCTGTCGATATTAAACATTGTCAGTACTTGTGGCACTGCTACTAATCTTACTTTCCAGGCAGTTACAACTCCAAAACTGCCACCCCCACCGCCTCTTATGGCCCAGAAGAGATCCTCACCCATGTAATCTCGATCAAGAATATTCCCATAAGCATTTATCAAGCGTGCATCAATAACATTATCAGCCGCAAGACCGTATTTTCTGAATAATTGCCCAAATCCTCCGCCACTAAAGTGACCGCCCACCCCAACAGTGGGACAGAATCCACCAGGAAATGCAAGTGTTTGGCTCACTTTGCTGATTTCGTAATAGAGTTGTCCAAGAATGGCACCAGCTTGGACCCATGCAGTTTTTTGATCAACATCAATTGTTATCTGACTTAGTTTGAACAAATCGATGATCACAAATCGGTCCGCTTCAAGGGATCTAGAGGAAATTCCCTCAAAGTCATGACCACCGCTTCGGATTCTGATTTGAACTCCATATTGTTTGGAACAAAGCACAACGCCTCGGATGTCGCGTTCGTGCTCTGGTGTGACAATGACTATTGGTTTACGAGTGGAGGGGATTATGAATCTTCGATTGTCTATCGATTTCTTGAGAATTCGCGAAAAAGAAGAGTTGCTTGGGGTATAAGCTAAACCGGAAAGACCCCAATTGTCTAAGCATTGAATAAAACCATCTTGGCTATGGGAATGAGAGGGAGTACTGAAGCAAGAAAGGATGAAAGAAAGGAAAACAAATAATACAAGGGAGGATGAAATAATGCTTGGAGTTTTCATTTTGGTAGTGAACAAGCTAATTATGTTGAATTAATTGATACTAAACATGTTAGAGTGAGCTTCTATTTATATGTAAAAACCACAAGAGATCGTGTCGAGGTGGTGAACTTTTTTTATCAATGCTTATTTATAGTTGTGCAAAAGTTGAATCAATAGAACTAATAAAGTAATTAATATCCAAGATTCCGAGTGTTAATTTTATGGCATGTTGTCATGCATATTAAAATAAAGGGATTATTCCATCAAACCCCGGCCCTGAACTATGGTCACTTTATGGGTTCAGGGTCAGATCTTTATTTTTAGACACCGTGAGGTCTAAACTTTGGTAGTTTGTACGAATTACCTCATTTTCTAATTTTTGGCAATTTTCCAACCAAAAATCATTGAAAATATTATTTAAAGTTTGACTAAAACCTTCCTCTCGTTGAGACGGTTCCGATGGTCGTGACGGTATTGCAAAATTCAAAGTCAATACACGAAAAATTTGATTTAAGTGTATTGAACTTAAATTAGAATTCCCGTGTTATAACTTTGAATTTTGCAACACAGTCACCACCATCGGAACCGTCTCATCGAGAGATTCTAGTCAAACTATAAATAATTTTTCGGTGATTTTTGGTCGAAAAATTGCCAAAAATTGGGCAATTCGCACAGACTACCAATGCTAATTAGACTGCATCGGGTCTAAAAACAAAGATCTTATTTGCATAAAGTACCTATAGCTAGTTTGGGGGGTTTAGTGGAAAATCCCTAAAATAAAATTAAGGCCACTACATTTTAATCTTTTCACCATTCCAGTCTGATATAAGAAAGAAACGACATGTTTAATTATAATCCCCGGCTATACCCTAGCTACACAAATAGCTAACCTGCAGATAATATATACATTATGATTATATTATATATAATTCAACGATCACGGCTTATCTGAATTGATTAGTATTAAAGGGGTCATAGTAAGCTTCATTTTTATGCACGACCATAATTAAGAGATCGTGATGCGCTGATTAACAAATGCCTATATCAGGCGTAAGGTTTAATTAATGCAAATCATAGTTAATAACATTTTACCCCCTCTAATATAGAAAACGAGCATATCATCCCTACAAATAGTGATATCTCGTCTGTATGTTAAATAAGATGTATATATATATACCCTTATGTAATAAAAAAAATTAAGAAAATTATCACGTGTTATGTTTAGTATGACGATAGGTAAATTACCAGTATGTATATAACTCGGAGGGGACTTGCCTCTTGATTTTCAGGGGTAATGGGCCCTATTTAACGTAACACATATGGTGAATTTCATATTTTTCTTTTTATAGGCGGTAAGCCCTTATTTCACATAGTACTTGAGCTGTTGTGCTCTTAAAATTAAGGCCACCACATTCGAGTTCTTCAGCATTTCAGCCTATATGTACCTGAAATAAAAAACAATGTAATTAAGGAAAGAACGTGTTTAATTAAATATATATCCCTGCCAAGCTGCAATATAAATTATATTATCTTTTCTTATTAATAGCTACTTTCTTATTATATTAGTTTTGTAGATCAGAAGCCAGTAGTTATTAACCACAACTAGATAAATCCAGTTTAATTGATTATAAATTTATAATCCACGACCGAGCAGAGGCTGGATCTGAAGTCAACTATGTATGCCAATTGCGAATTTAATTTGAAGATTCGGTCATATCTTTTAAGTACATTTACATGTTTACTGTTAAATGCACTTACATTGAATTTAAGCTTTTGTGATCCAGTATTTTAAGTCTTACTTCGACGTGTTCCTTACATGCACTGAATTGCTTTTGTATGGGGGTAAATTATCAAAACCATATATCAAACTATATAGTATATACGTATCGTCAGTGTCGTATCCAGGAATTAAACTTGTGGGCTAACACGAAGGACAATATAAAGAAGGAAAAAAACCTTAATTTATCGATAAAGATTTTCCAAAAAAAAAGAAGGGATAAACGCTGCATAAACGTTAAAGTTAGTGCACCTTGAATATTCGAAACAAAAATCATATGGAAGTGGTACACGACGATCACTCATACAGTAGAATTCATCAATCACCGAATCAAAATCAATATCTTTTGTCAAATCTCGTTCAATGAAGATAACCAGAGAATTCGACAAGAATTCCTCCTCCATTTTGTTCCGACGTGCAGAATTAACATGTTTCGTTGCTGAAAATGCACGTCCTGTTGTTGCGGTAGAAACAGAAAGAGTTAAAACAAGACAAATTAATTTGTCGATCAAGTCGTAGCCTTGTGCCTTATTTGTCTCCTTTAAGTGTTGACACAATTCTGAAATTGTTGATATATTTCGAAATTTATCATGCCCAATAACTTCAACCTCATAATAATCCAATTGACATCTCTAACGATGCAAATCTGGTCCACTAAAATCGGCAAAGGTATAAATGCGATCAATGTTGAATGACTTGAAGTTCTCTTTTGGATCCAAAGTAGAGCTTAGCTTCAAAAGTTCAACTGTCTCATCACTGAATCTTCTATTGAGCTACACTACTTGAAAATATATTATAGCATGAAACACGTCGTAGGGATAATGATGCTAAAATGTGATTGGATGCTGACGACCCCTACCTGATTTGTAAAAATCTTCCATATCAGGTATCTCAACACCATGTTTTTCACAAGCACTTTCCACAAGTAGGATAAGAAAATCATTAGCATCATCTCCTCTCAATTTTTGAAACAAGGCTTTTGAGGTAGTAACATGATCCATTGCATTCACTACAAAAAAAATCATCTGTTGTGACAAATTTTTATGACAAAAATAAATTTCGTCACAGTAAAACCATCTGTAGTGACAAAATAAAATTTTGTCACAAAGCAAACGTTTGTCGTGACGAATTGCAATTTTGCCACAAAAAAGTATTCTATTGTGACAAATATTTAAAATCGTCATAAAGAAAATGCGCAAAAAAATTACTTAAATTGTTCCAAAATCTATGTAACGAAAATTTCCTTTCTTGTGATAAAAATGGTATTCACATTGTAATTTGGCTCGTCACTACAACATTAATAGTGTAAAATTGTGCAAAATTTCACTTAATATTATTAAAATTATAGTTTTATTAAAACTAGTGACTATTAATGTTGCTTAGATTAAGGGATGGATACTAAAATACTCATGGTTATTTTGCCCTGTAATTAATAGAGCATAGAATAAAAAAGGTGACATTAAGTTATTAACCCAATTCCACTACAAAATTGCTGATGTTGCACGGGTACGGATACCGTACGGTACGGTACGTATACGACGATACGAATTTTAAAAAAATAGACGGTACGAATACGGCAAGGATATATATATATATATAATATATAATATAATATATATATATAAATATATATTAATATTAATATTACAAAATCTAAATGACACGTTCATAGTAATTGAAGCAATTCGTAAGTAAAAATTGATACCAAAAACATTAATTATTAAAAGTGATAATAACAAAATAGTGAATTACGAAGGTGGTGGTGGGCGAGTAGAATGTGGCAACAACCATGAATTTTGTGTCTTGGTGGAGGTGGGTTGAGAAAGAAGAATTTTTGATTAAAAGTGAGAAAAGTGGAATTCTGATCGTGAGCTAGTTAATTACTAATTAGATTAAAAGATTTTGTTTTAATTTTTAACTGTAGGTGGTATTTATTGAAGTTGTCCATCAATTTAAAATTTATAAAAAAGACCCAAAATATTTCCGATACGTCCCGAATTTGTATCGAATATGTATCATTTTTTTTTCTTTTAATTAACCGATACGCCATGTGGCGTATTGGATTCGTATCGATAGTGTATCGATAGCGTATCGATATCTGATACGTATTCGATACAACATAATTAGTTTTTTTAAGGGTGTCTCCGTGCATCATAGGTATTTAGTTTTCACAAAATCCGCTTCCCTCCAATTATTTTCATCAGCCGCCCTAATTCCCCCCATTTCATTACCCTAAGGATTGTCGGTTTCTTTCTTTCGCATTCGCTGACAGTGTCTCATATCTTTCAATGTTGTTTCAACTCCCGCAAACGCCTGGGCTTTACACCGCAGAATCCGTTCATTACATCGGCGCCGCTCCTCCGCCTATTCTCGGAGTTCATTACTCGAGCATCCCGTTGCTCTCGTCGTCTTCTACTTTTTTGCCCCACCACTAATCAGAGAAGTAACGTTTTCTGTCTATTGTCAATTTTTTATCGCTGTTTGTTAATTGTTATGGATTGAAGGTGAAAAAGAAGGGATTTTGCGTGGAATTTAGGGTTTGTGGTGGTGAAATTGGGGTCGATTTGGGATCAGGCTTGAATTAGGGATTTTGGATTCCAAAATCAACCTCAGACTTAGTATTAATTCATTTTAGGATATTTTCTGTGTTATTAAGTAATGCCGATTCATAAGTTTGATTAAGATCTTTCCTTTACTCTTTTTGATTTTTGTATTAGTGAAACAATTGACGAAATTAGTAGTTATTGAAATTTATCTAATGCTAACTGATTATGAGGATTGAGTAATTTTATGCCTTTTAAAATGCCCTGATGAACAACGATCTGTAGTTATGAGTTGTCAAAGGCATGGATTTATATACCGAGTTTATTCAAGCATATATCATATGTGATTTAATCAATATCTTGTCTTCAAGGGTTGAAAATTATAGGGTGCGCATTCTTTGCATTAATGTAATTCTGGCTTTTCCTCAGTGGGAAAGACTTCAATTGTTCGAATCAATGTTTGTTACGTATTTGTCTCTAATCTTAATGTGTACTTGAACTTTGTAAACTTGTAAGTTTTTTTTTATAGGAAGTTTCTCCAATTAATTGCTGGTGCTTGAAGTGTGGATCTATATGTTATTGTAATCGGGAATGTTGTTACATTCCTGTCAATTGGTAATGTTATTTAAAGTTTAACCTGTGTAGTTCATTCAGCGTGGGCCAATTGATTATGAGAGGCAATATGAGATGGGATCATGTATGAATGGATTTGATGAGATTTACTAATATTCTGCAACATCTTTTCTCAAGATTGATGATGTCACCAGCTATGATGGCCTTATTTCTCAATCAATAAAAATACTCATTTGATATTTAGATTGATTTTACTTCCTGTGAAGTTTTTCAATAAATTATACAGTACATAAGCTTCATTTATATGCAGGGAGCAACTATACGCGGAGGCTGAATTATCAAGCACCATCCAAAGCCCAAAGGTATCATATTATAATGAACTATATTTTGAAGTTTGTGAACTACTCATGCGTGTTTAATTAATTTATGTAGTCAAATATTGATGTTTGAACAGATCAAGTTTTCCAAGTTGAGAGAAGATTCTTTTTTATTTGCGAAAATAACTATGGCAAATTTATGTATGGACGTTTTATGCTCTTTTGTTACGTAGAGTTGTGCTGTAGGCTATGTATTCAGTGTGTCTCTAATTACATTGCAAGAAAAATTATTTTTAAATTTCCTGTGGCTAAGATGCTCTACCGCTTAAATGAGATGTTAGCAGACAGTATTACTTTTCTTTCAACAATATGTTTTTCCTTTATTTTGCTGATTGAAGCCTTTTCTTCGGTTACTCTCAATGTTTCAAGATTGCTTCATGTAGAATACATGTGACTTGTTATTGGTCTACAAGGAAGAACCGAAATGAAGAATCCACAAGTTCCCGCGTGATCTGGATGAAGGTATATTCGAATGTACATTGAATCTCATTTATTAGTGTGTAAGGTAAATTAAGACTAATACATCTACAGATAGTTGTTTCTAGCTGTGATTCTTTTGACTGATTTAAGCATATTATCCACATATTTTGTCTCATTTGGTGATTAGTCTCAATTGGTGAGACTTTTGACTTATATTACTCTTTCATCATAATGATTTTCCCTCGCAAGAAAGTCTCTGTTATAACATCTACTTTCGAACTAGCTGATCATGATCTACCAACGATAGTGATTTGCCCTGTTAAATGTATGGCTCTTGTCTAATGGTTTCTTTCAGCATTTTTTCTCGAAGGATGTATCGTTTTCTATATGGCCTTGGTATTGTTTTCTGAAAAATGGTGTAGTAACTGCTTGTGTTTATATTTTATTTTAGGAAGATTACTCTCTTATCCAGAACTCATAAATATATATATATATATATATATATATATATATATATATTGTATTTGAGGGCGCCTAAAATGCATTTTTATGTTCAGGGGAATTTGGTGGAAGCAAAGGAAGCGGCTGAAACTTAAAATCTGGTGGAAAATACTAAATAAGCAACTATCCGGTAAAGGATTTGTGACTGTTTGTGGTGACTATCTTACTCGTCTAATCACATTCCTCCTCATATTTTATATGTTCTACAATCTGATGTATATAATTCCATCTAGGACCGTATGTAGGGTTGCCATTGTGAGAGTCACTAAATTTGGGGTCTATTAGTTTGCATATTGACATGTTTGAACGTGTAAGATTTCACTTTCATTTGGTTTTGAACTTGATATTGGTTTCTTACTACATTAGTTTACTTTGATAATTTGTTATTATTTGTGAAGGTACTGCAGGTGCTGAAAGAGTTGAAGATTGATCTCAAAAGCATACTGTTAGTTGAGTTGGGTGTGGACTATATAATTTGTTTAGAGCATTTGAAATGTTAGTTTAAAATAAATGTTGTTTGTATTGAATATTTAGTGTTGTGAGGATGATTGGTACTTCGATTGATTAATTAAATAAAAATGTTTGTTTTATTTAGTTTCTTCAGTTAGCTTTTAATTCTTATTGTAATTTTGTTGAATTTCAAAAATGTGTATATTTTTGTATCTACAAATAATAGAACTTTCAAGAAAAAAATAATCAAAATTGTAAATTGAATTTCACTGAAATTGTAGCTATTCTGACGAATTTCGTTGTCACTATAGTATTACTGGTATTGTGATGAATAATTTCGTCACGATACCTTTACCATAACCCAGTTTGTCGTGACGAAATGAAGTGGTTGCGACGAAATATTATTATTATTGTGGCGAAAATTTTGTCACAACAGTAAGCCCTATTGTGACGAAAGGTACATTCGTCACAAGCTGTAGTGACAATTTTGACTTTCGTCACTAAAACTCTATTGTGACGGCCCTGTTGTGACGAAACTCTGGGTCGAGAATTTCGTCACAATAGACCTACTGTGACGATTTTATAGCTTATTGTGACAATTCTTTTCGCCACAATAGAAGACTTTTTTTGTAGTGATTTCAAATAGCAAGAGACTTAGTCTGCAAAGCTCGACAAACTATATATGTAATCCCCATAACTTTATGCATAAAATACAAATTGAACGCAAAATCATATGATCCCATCTCATTCAAATGACCAAAAACTTCCCCTCGTGTAGAGTTTGAAGAGCTTGAAGAACTATCATCCCTCATAATTTTCAAAACTTCAATCATTATACTATACTCATCAATTAAACTGCAAATGGAATCAAAATATGAACTCCAACGAGTCTTTCGATCATGTTGGAAGCTACCATGATTAGCCCTTGTACCGATTGCGCGTTCACCACTAGCTATCTATCGTTCAATTTCAACAACTTGTGTAGAATGTAACTAAGTCAAGCATTTAGAAGAACCACCAATAAGATTAACTATTTTGTTAAGTTCTGGAAAAAAAAAAAAACAACAACCATATAGACATCTCTTGCACAGCAGCCCCAACCAATGCTAACTGTAGTCGATGTGCAAAACAATGAACATGATGGGCATGCGGAGAATAACTTTGCATCACCAAAATAGAAAACTTTGCATCACCTATTTCCTCGCAAATTTTAATTCTCACTCTGTTAGCGAGAATAAGAAAAATATATTTTTGAATGCATGGTGCTATGTACTTAGCATTTCCCAGAGCCTTCTCTAGTACAATATTATCAATCTCAAGATTTATTTTTCTAAAAACTTTGATCAACTCAATGAGATTACCTCGATTTTTTTAAGTTGGAGATTCATCGTGTCCTCTAGATGCACAATCTTGAGAAGTAAGACTGAATGACTTCATTGATATCCGAAGCCTTAAACGGTTCGTCTGAACTTCCTCTCATGAGTGTGCAATCATAACTTTATCAATATGTCTTTTTGGATCTTTTAAAGTAAAATAAGACTTCATGGCATTATTATGTGGTGAAGTAGGGCCTCCCACATGCTTAAAAAAGCACAACTATCTCCACTGCATACTTTCTTCTAATTTTTCCATTAACAGTAAGAGAATGGTAACAACCACTGTCATTTTCGAAAAGATAACTCTGAAAGCAAAATCCGCGTCTTTTACTTCTGAGTATTCCAACCATGAATACCTCTTATACCATGCACTTTGGAATCGTCGAAACTGGCCTCCTATTTTGGTTGATGGAAAAACTTCAAGATCAGGTCATTGGGCCCACACACCTATATAGCGTCGTGTGACATCATCTTTTTCATTAGCACGGTATTGAGATATTGGAGTTTGTAGACCCGGATCAACTTCAAAAGCACCAACATTTATCTCAACGTTTTGAGATGTCGAAGGGCCCTCCTGATTGTGATTTAAGTTATCACCATTTAGCGGAGAACTCTCTTTACTCGTGGATGCCTCTTCTTGAGGCTTATAAAATGAAAATAAAGTTGTTTTCCTTTTTTTGACTCCTTGAGTTTCCATTGTAATCTATGAAAATATATGAAACTCGATAAGTGAAATAAAAGTAAAAATTAGACATTGCAAAAAAAGAAGCAACTCGATGCGTAAGCAAGTTATATTGTCCATTTGTTATGTTTTATTTTATCTAAGATTCTCCAATTCTCAAACTATACAAAATCCTAAAGTAATTCATTTTTCTAGGCAATGAACATATGCACAAACCAACAATAGTTTAATTATCTTGTTTCCTAAACAAAATACAACTCTAGATTCTCAAACTATCAAATTACACAATCAATTTATGCAAACACTAATTTAAAACTACATGAACATTAAACAATATAAACTATAGTAAAAGCTAAAAGAATACTAAAAATAGAATAATTCCTCAAAAGCATAATTAAAAACTCTTTCGAATACTTGAAGGAGGAAAAAGACAATATTTTTCAAATGGACAGTGCGCAGTGATCTAGTGGACGAAACAGAGGAGGACAAAGCACAAACTCTTTAGCCGTGTACTTTTTGTCTTTTTTCTTTAAACATAAAAATTGCAGTTTGAAGCTTAAACTTTAGTAACAATATAATTTAAGACAAAGAGTTATTTTTTATGTATAATATATGGACCATCCCATATCTAGGCCCATGTCCCAAGACTTATACTATATATATTGATCAGCCCATTTGCTATATAATATATATATATATATATATAAATCTAAAAATTTCCCCCACCCCAGCCCCTACACACCTCCGCCCCTACATACCACTTGAGGTGCGAATATGGTCAGTGGCCCAAGTCCCAGAAAGGCTCTAAGCTAAGAATAAATAGATCACTACGCTCGATGTATCAAGAAAATATATATATATATATATATATATATATTGAGTAAAGTAATGTATTAATATATATATATATATATTGAGTATTACATTTGATGTATTGAAAAAACTCGAATTTCATTGGAAAAGTAATATTTTGTTGCGCAGTAATACGAATAACAGAACATTACAAAGACGATAAACAAAAGACGACACAATAGTTTTTTTTCCCTAATCCATCTACGAAGGTACTATGAAAAGTGATATTATGGTGCAAAATATCTCAATTGCTCGATTGGTTACAACCGATTGTCAACTCAATGCCTAAGAAACTCTAACTAACTTGACATAAATAATTCTCATGTACATTTGAAAGCTAACTAGTAACTAATATGAATGTCTATTTGGCGCAACACCTGATCTTACCAACTTGAAGGTGTTTGTTGCTTTTGTTATTATGCTAACACTACTCCTCACGAGGACGAATTTGAACCCAAAGCTCTCAAGGCTTGCTTGATAGGATATGTACCTTATCATGAGGCTTTCAGTTGTAGAGACTCACTCACAAGAAAGTGATCATATTTAAAGATGCTATCTTTCATGGACAACAGTTTTCTTATGCTTCATACACCACTGAGCTTCATCATGCTCCTTTGCCTTCTCTTGAGGCAACAACAAAAGCCATTGCTAATTGACCATTCACTGAGGAGTCTAATCCTCCTCTGATATTTGAAGTTCTACCTACTCGTGCCTCTCTTAGTATTCAAACTATGCTCATGTTAACACCAATACCCCCAACATTATGGTTGTTGGCTTTGAGCAACATGTTTCTTTTGTTCCTCTGGCCCCTAGCCCCAAGAAAAAGCACAAGTCAACATTATGCTCCCAGTCACTTGAAGGATTTAATTCTTCATCGTACCTCAGGAATCCTAACTTAGGTAGTACACCATGTACCAAACTTGGTGGTACTAGACACACATCCCCTACATTTCCATATATCACGAATCCTAACTTATCACCTTCATATCTCAGTTTCGTGGCACAACCCTCTCTTCTTAAAGAGCCTACTATACTTACAAAGAAGCTGCTACAAATACTGCCTAGATTCAAGCAATGCAAAATGAGATTTCTGCTTTAGATGTTAACAATACTTGGATGGGTTTTTAAGCTTAAATTGAACCCTGATGGCTCTGTTTAAAGGCATAAGCCAGGTTGCTAAGGGCCACAACCAAGTCTTTGGCATTGACTACACATATAGTTTTTCCCTTGTGGTTTAACTTGTTACTGTGATGATTCTTTTGGCTATTGCTGCACATTTCTATTGGCATACACCAGTTAGCCATTAATAATGAAGACATATACCTCAAGCCTCCTAGAGGTTACACCTTAACAACCCCCAACGTTAGTTTGCAAACGTAACAAGTATTTGTATGGTTTGAAGCAAGCATCCAGACAATGCAACTTGGAATTCACTAACAGCCTGCTGCATTTTGCCTTCACTCAGTCAAAATTTGACAATTGTCTTTTCGCCAAAGGCAATAGCTATACTTTCATTGTGTTGCTCCTTTACGTTGATGATGTTTTTTCATGGGCGTGATCTCAGGTGTAATAAAATAGAATTTAAGTCAACACAAGAATGTTACACCTAAATCTCACTTTGTTGCAAGTGCACGAATCAAGTAATAATAAAATGGTAGGTATAGTTAGGAACCAAGTATTGTATCCAAGTGGAGTAGTGGATGAATGTATGAATCACTTAAATGTAAAACACTAACAATTGTCATGATCTTTTCTCTTGCAATGTTTAAAGCCCCAAAGAAATTTATCAAGGAACTCACGAGTATTCAAAGAAGTTTTTTGTGGAGGAGCAGTTGGGACAATAATAAAATTGGGTGGGTTAAATTGACAGAATTTTGTGCAAGCATAAAGAATGTGGTAGCCTTAATGTGCGAGAGCTCGAAGCTTTCAACCTTGCTTTGTTGTATAAATGGAAGTGGGGTGCCTCAACGGGGGAAAATCCTTATAGAATGACATTCTTACCTCCAAATATGGTGATCATGTCAACTCACTTGCCACAGGGAATGAAATACAATGTAAATTTGCTTCTTTTTATGGAAAGACCTTGTTGGACATAATAGCAATCTTCATAATAATGCTTGGTTCTCTAGAGGACTGAAAAGATTGGTTAGGAATGGTCGTAACACAAGATTCTGGAATGACACATGGATCGGTAACGAATCATTGAGGGTGCGATTTAGCAGGCTCTTTCGTATCTCCCTTGATAAAGATGCCTCTATTGTGGAAGTGGCCCATTGGCAAAATAATTCATGGACGTGGAATTGGTGTTGGAGAAGAGCGCTTTTTGATTGTGAATTATCCCTTTTCGAGGAGCTTGTTAATGCTCTTGGCAATTTTCAGCCAAACATTGAATCTAATGATAGTTGGAAATGGGTTTGGGAACCTTCAGGTACGTATACGGTCCTTTCAGCTTATAGTAGAATAAGGCAAGATTTTTTTGAGGACAAATACCCTATGCTCAAGAAGTTCTAGAAACATTAGCACCATTGAAAGTTGTCTCATTTGTTTGGAGAGTTATGAGATACATAATTCCAACTAAAAGCAAACATATGCAAGAGAAGAATCATCGACGGAGCTAATGGAATCGAGTGCTCCTTTTGCGGGTCTGACCAGAAAACACCTGATCGCCTTTTCTACTCTTGACGGGAAGCGTTTCAAGTTTGGACGATGGGAATTTATTGGTGGTTTGGAATTTCTATCGTTATGATTAAATGAGCAAAATCTCATTTCACGCAACATTTATACCATTAGCCAAAGTCGGAAGGAAGGGACGTCTGGGTTTGTATTTGGTTTGTAATGTTCTGGGCTTTGTGGAAAGCAAGGAACAAAAAGATTTTCAATGATTCACAACATTACAATGTTTGAAATAATTGAGGAGGTTAAGATTCTATCATGGTCATGGTTTAAGGCGAAGAATCAGCGTTTCTCATTCTCTTTCGTAGATTGGGTTTGATTTCTGAACGAGTGTATTAATGCAATGATGGCTACGTTGGCTGACTTTTTTTGCACCTTTTAATCCTCATTTGTAATATACATAGTATTCCTTATACTCTGTTTTGTATTTTTTCTCATTCATGATAATAAAAGTCTCTTGTTTGATTGACAAAAAAATAAAAAAAAAATATTTCTCTTGTATTTGCAGGATGTAATGAATGCTTGTGAATTATATGAATAATTTCTATACTAAAGATGCTTTTAATGCTTTTTGTGCTAATAATGCTTAATCTAGAATGCAATGGAAATTAATCTAAGTATAGAAACATATCTTAAATTTTTTTTTTTGAATTTTGGTTTTGAATGAAAGAAAACAATTAAAGCAATTAAATGAATTAAATACTAAACTAATGAAAGCAAGTAAGCAATTAAACTAAGCATGCTCGAAAATGATTGATTAACTAACTTTACTAAACTAAACTAGAAAACAAAATTTAATGATTGATTGATTAATTGTGGTTGTAAACAATAATTGTAAAGATTTTTTAGAGGTGGGGTTTCACAATGATTTAACCATAATAGTTCATAGGCAAACTGTGTATATCTACTTACAGTACTCGATAGTTATTTGATGGTAAAAAGACGCTTATCATTCTTCTTGCCAACTCTTCTCTCCCTCTCATCACTAAAGTCAAAACATTCCTTCATAATGCCTTTCTTATCAAAGATCTAGTTACAACCAAATACTTTTCGGTCTTGAATTGTCAAGATCCTCTACTGGTTTGTAACTCAACCAGAGGAAATTTGTGCTTAATATTATGTATGATATTGGCATGTTTGGTGCCAAACCTCTGTCTACTCCCTTTCTTACTGGGTTGAAGTTCACATCCACGTGAACTCTTCTTGCGCAACCTTAGAAATGCAGTCGCCTGGTTGGTAGGCTATTGTATTTCAGTATGACTAGACATACATTTTGTTTCATTGTGAATCAGTTAAGCCAGTGCATGCATGCTCCCACTTTAGATCATTGAACTACTGCTCTTCATGTCTTGCAGTAGCTTAAAGGCACCCTCTCTTGGCATTTGATACCTTTCTGGTCATATCTTCAAACTCATTGCCTTCAGTGATTCATATTGGGCTTTCTGTCGTACCTCTCGCAAAATTCTTATTGAATTGTGCAGTTTCCTTGAAGGTGCTTTGAGCATCTGAAAAACCAAGAAGCAACCTACGACTTCTCGCTCCTCTACTAAAGTCGAATACTGCAGTATGGCTAACACTACTTGTGAGATCAAATGAATCTCTTACATTCTTAAGGAATTTCAAGTTGGCATCCCTCTACCAATTCCTTTTCTTTGCAACAACAAATTTGTTGTGCACATTACTCAAAATTCAATCTTCTACGAGCGTACTAAACACTTGGACATCGACTGTCATCTTGTCTGTGATTACTACAATAATGGGTTGCTCCTTCCTATGCATTGCCCTACTACTAGTAGATATTTTCACCAATGCTTTGCCTCCCTCTTCTTTTGCACATTAGGTTTCCAAGTTGCGGGTTCGCTATCCTCACCAGCCTGCAAGGTAGGATGTTAGTTTTGTTAGTTGCATTTTAGTCTTAAACTATATTGGTTAGCTTTCAAATGTAAAGGGGTCACATTATAATTATTTTTTGTCACATTAGTTATAGTTTGTACATGTATGCATAATTTAGTTGAGAAATTGAGATTATTTGCACTATATATAATTTCACTTCCAAAGGTACCAAACTAAGATTTATAGCTATTTATGTTAAGCGGACTCCAAACTCTTTATACAAATTTTACATGAAATGCTTAAAATACCCACATATCTCATAAGTTGTCTTGGATAGGGAATGTCCAAATTAAAATGTAACGTATTGATAATACAATTCGTAACCGGCTCAATGATACAGTTTTTTTTATCACATCTCAAGTACCAAATTATCGTTTAATTTAGAATTTGGTACGCTGGGTGGATAATGGTACCACAACATTATCAACTCTTTTTTTTTCTTTTTCCTTTTAATATATATATATATATAATATTTTTTATTTATCTTCTTAAAATTAAAATATTAGTCATTATTCATTTTTTATATTGAATACTCATTAAATAAAACTTAACACTTCATTGACGAATTATCAAAATGCCCGCTAGCTTTTGCCTTTAATCCTAAATGCCCGTTATTTTCAAACTTGCTAAAAATGCCCGTTAAGTTTTAAATTTTCTAACAAAAAAGCCCGATTTTAAAAATTCGAACTTTTTATCCGACGTGGCATCCGAATCAAAGAGACGCACTGCTGAATCAAAAAATCGCGTTTTAAAATTCGGACATTTTTGATAGAATTTTAAAAGATACAGGACATTTTTAGCATTATTTTTCAGACAAAATTTTTGCTTATTTTTCATTTCGGACATTTTTAGTAAAATTTTTATTAGTAGAAATTTTAAAAAATACAGGTCATTTTTAGCATGTTGGAAAACAACGGGCATTTAGGATTAAAGGCAAAAGTTAGCCGACATTTTTGATAATTCGTCAAGATTAATATTATCTTAATTTTAAAAGTATATATAAAAATATTATTTCATTTATCCTCTTAAAAATATTAGGCATTATTATTTTCTTATATCAAATACTCATTATTAACAATAGTAAAACATCCATATATCCACGAGTATCAAACACGTACAACCAATTATAATGACTGTATACGTAAGGTGCTGCGGTACAACCACAGATTAAAGTGTTACAACGATACTAATTATCACAGACGCTTACCACATAGTACATAAAGGAAATAAAAGCAACGATATCATAAGATACACTTTCTGTCCAAACACACATGAACGCAATATTTCGAATCCCAATCATGATGCATGCTCAGCAGGGCCCGGAGCAGAAACAGCGCTGCCGGAAGCCTCGGCACCTCCCGCTAGGAAAGTGTTCGTTACGACACACCAAACCGCAGTTATGGTCGCTTAGGCATCGGCCCTTGAACCCGTGGCTCTGCGACTCACACAACCTTGCCTCCGCCCTTGAACGTTCATCATCTGTCACAAATATTAATTTTGTCAAAAAACGCCAGTATTATGTGACTTTGAGTCGCATACCGAAGCATGACATTCCTGATCTAAATTTCAATTGTAACTACAGTAGACTATATATGTTCTTAATACATGAAAATAAATTTTGATATGTGCTAATTTAGTTACGTTATACTTATATGTTATTTAATTAACACAATATTTCTAAGATGAAAATCAGAAGATAAACTTACAAGATGCGAATGTCAGAAGAAGTAAAACAAACAAGACAACGAATTGTGCATTTTTAGCCATAGCTGGTTCTAACAATTTTAATTATTCCAACACAACGAGTTAGATCATTTAGCCTTAAGGAACTATTTATATATACAGGCAGCCGATCACACAGCATCAGCGCACCGTGATTCATCGTTCGCCGAGGTATTAATTAGAATAGCGTTATTACACATGTCCAAGGTGTTACATGCTAAGTGACACGTACATTTCAAAGTCTTCACCTCTTCTTTTTTTGAAATATATCTTCACCTCTGTTTTGTTTGCATATATGTTTGTGAAACATATCCGTTGTAATAATTGCTCGCAACTATTGACTAGAAAATAAACTAAGTTACATAATTTCAGTTTCGACACTATATATAATATGTTGTATATATTTTTAGCTCAGCTAAAGTATTAGGCCAAACACCTCAATGTTATAAGCCGTTTCATATTCACTTATACGCGAAAGGAATTAGTCCCACAATCTACCCAAGTGTTACTAATTTTTTCTTGTTTTCACTTTTTACTTGCTTTCAAGGTGTCTTTTTTCATTACATGACGTTGGAGTTTGGACTCTTTCACTTCATAATTAATAGCACATATCTCTAATTGACGCCGAGAGCGGTGGAGCATATATAGTAGCATTGTTTGATAGAAATTGTCACCGTTGCTGGTTCAATTTTTCGTTGTGAACACTCCGAGTCTCCGAGACCCAAATGTTTTTAAGATACATGGATCAATCGTTTTAATTTAAAATTTGAAAACTTATTTCTTGTCAGCTATATATAGAAACCAAGTACAAATTTATTTTCTATTTCTATTGCAATAAGAATATTCTACGAATTTTCTCGCATGTAAAAAATAAAAAGTTTCAAGATAAATGTCTTAGAAATCATGGATTAATAATATTCGTTAATTATTTTTTAAGAATTGCAAATACATTAGTGACATCAATACGAAAAATTGTCCCTATGATGCGTGTGACTAAAAGAAATCCAGTAAATTTGTCATCTGGACATCAAAGTCATTGGGTTATGAAACTTGTAACATACTTTCGTAGAAGAAAAGAAAATAAGAGTGAAAGTACCAATTCTACAAGTAAAGAATCTATGAGTATATTAAATGAAACAAAAACTACAATAGTTATTTATGAGATATATAAAATAAAATAAAATGTCTAGGTTTGGGCCTCTACCTCACATGTGGAAAAATCAAGAATGAAATAAGTCCATGAGATTTTTATATTGTATCATCATAAGTTAAATGGAAGGTTTTTTTTTTACAACTTTTATTTTTGGAAAAGTTTCAATTACATATCCAAATTTTGGCCTCTTTGACACTTACCTATCGAAACTTACACTCGTGACACTAGCTTTACGGTCCAAATTTTCACTTTCTTGACACTCGACGGTCTGAACTTTGTTTTCGACATATTTCGGCCAAAATACGTCACTATGCGACTAAATGACGCATGGGTGACATAACCCCAGAGGGGTAAAATCGGTACATCACTTATTTTCAATGGCTAACTCATTCAAACTCATTCAAACTCAATTTAAACCTAAAATCAGCCACAAATCGAATTATTTCACGAACCCTAAAAACTCAATTCCGAGAAATAACAACAAATTCATCAAATTAACGCGACAATCATAATCGACTGATGACAGAGACTACTGTAATGGAGGGATTTTCTTGCAAGTGTGGGTTTCCAGCGGTTACCCACCTCTCCTTAACTGATGAAAATACGGGTCGTCGATTCACTCAATATTACAAGGGAAACAAAGGATGTGGATTGTGGTTCTGGGTCGATGAACCCCTTTTGTGATCGTACAAAAGAGGTTATGCCGACATTGAAGAGGAGAATTGAAAAGGTCGAAGCAAAATTGAAGGAATTCCGAAAGGGAAAAATTGAACTAAGTTGCAGCAGAATAACATTGAGTTGGAGTTGGAGAATAGTAAGCTAAAGAAGAGGATGAAGAAGCTTGAAAAGCATGCTACTAATTTAGAGCTTAAAATAGGAAATTGTGGATTACATTTTTTTTTTTTTTATGTGTTGTACTATGATTTGATTAAGTAGGCTTTTGTTTACTTAAACAGATGGTTGTGAAGGTATTATGGTTTAGGGCTAATGAGGTGTGATATGGTTGGAGACTAAAATGTGTTGGTTTGGAAGGCTAGGTGTTGAATGAAAGAGATGATTTAGGTATTTGATTTTTGTTTTGTAAGTTGATGCATGTAGGTTCTACCTTAAACATTGATATTATCACATGATATACTTTAACAAATTCAATCATAAATCCAACTTCTAAAAACATATAGCATAGCATGGCATCACATCAAACAACATAGATACAACCACAAATAAACAGATAATAATGCATGCATAGTCAACAGATGCACATAATAATATGTGAAAACAGATATAGATTAATACCAGAAAAACAGAAACAAAATACATTCATTCATTAAATAAAAACAGAAATAAAAACATAACAAAAATATTGTTTAAAATATTTAAAAATAACAAAACATCCCTTAGGATCAAAGGGGTGGGGGGGAGGGGGGCAACAGGGAAGAAAAATCCCACCAATTTAGATGTTTCCATACTCTATATCGTACTGGACAACACCGTAATGGGTGGGATGGGAAGGCCTCTGATACGAAGACAATAGTCCATCACGCGGTAGTTCTTGAATCCCTCATCTTCGAATTTCTTCGCCATATTTGAAGGCTGCATTTTGTATAATAAAGTTTTAAAAAACATGACATATTATCACTATTATTAGAATAGACAAAGTTGATATAATACTTACATTTTTCACAAGGCGTTCATAGTTGGAATTCGTCCTCACCTTCCCCCTCTACCTGCTGAACTTGACCCTGGGCGTCACGTAAAACCGGTGAAAAAGTTGAAGTCTAGTCTGCATTATCCTCAGCCGGTTGAGGATCTCCACCGCGGTCACCTCCACCCCCTTCCTCACAGAGTATTTTGCAGCCAGTTGAGTGTACACCGGCTACATCGACCCCTCTGTGTACCAGATGAAGGTACTCAGAGGCTTTGTTGTAAACGTCTCTTGGAGTCGATCGAAAGAAGGCTGCCATGTCTGTTGATATGAGTTGTGTTAACAGGATGATAATTCACCTGCTTGAAATAAACAATGAATCAATTACTGGAATTAACAAATATATTATATGATTATGCAACCTGCCTCCACGATACAGGTATCACGCCTCAAGTATCCCTCGGAGCACATCTCCAACACAATATTGGAGCAAAGGCAACAGAAGGAATACGAGATCAAGGCAGAGTCTCACAGACTAACTGCTATCGGAACTACTTCAGCATTGGGCAAATACTCTGCCCCACTCATACTGCTTTTCCAAGAAGTATGAACTCTCGGAAAGAATGAGTTAAAGGACCAATCTATCAAAGCCCACTGGAGCCAATGGACTCTCGAGTCCCAGAACCCTGACAAAAACACTTCCTTGCTATGCACTCCCAATACAAATGCTCTCGGAACACTACCCCCGTCGACCAGCCCATAAGTCAGAACTTCACAATGACGTAACAATCGCAGAACAACACTCTCCAGGCACTCGGAGAAAGAAAACACCTACTCACGATAGCTAAAAACCTCTCGGAAAATATCCTGAAGCAAACACTCCAAAATACACACCTCTCGGAGAAGTACTATCACTAAGAGAATGCTCAAACTCAGCCCTCGAGCCACCAGTCGAAACACTAAACTCTTGACAGCCTACACAGTATCCTAAAAAAGACCAAAGCCCTCGGAAGAAGGAGAGATACAGTCAGCATTCAAGACAAACACGTTATCTTATTGGCTGAATAAACATTATAACACGTGTAAATACCACCACATGCATAACGACACCTGTAAAAGCATGCACAATGACACCTACCCTTACCAAAATCTATAAAGGGAGGTATCAACTGAACTGAAAAAGGGGGACCAACTCGTGAAAAGACTCGGGAATACGGAGGTTATTGGGAGGAGAGCATATGATATATTGAATAAAAGGAAGAGAAGTTCTTGTCAATTTTTCTCTCTTATTAGCATAGCATTTAGTTTCTGAACCACGGGCAAAAGCGCTCCAACCCAAATAAATATCTTCCGTTAAATAGGGAATAATTCAAAACCCGTTAACAAAGTGGCGCCGTCTGTGGGAACACCATAAGATTTACCTTCAAGAGCATTCAAAGGAGACTCGAAACAGGGAGAATTTACTCTTGTGATCATTAAACTCGGAAAGGTTCGGGGAATTGTCACCACGGCCAAAATGGAACGGTATGCCACAGCAATGGAACGATATGCACCAAAGATAAGTATCCTTCTTTCACTTGTTGTAATACAAGTTATATTATGGTATCTTCGTAAAGAAACCATAAGATTCTATAATTTACTATGTAAATACTTGGGGGAAGGAAGGAAGACAGAGTCCAGAGACCTGGGAGAGTATTTCCGAGAACGGTTACTCTAGGAAGCTTCGCTCGTACTCTCTAGTCAAAGGCTTTTCGAAAGTCTAAATAAGTAAAAGAGAAGGATATGAACAATTCTACTAGGAATGATTCTTTGAAAGGACGTGAAAATATTCACTAAACTCTAAGCATCTATTTATACTTACGACCCTTCCTCAAATAATTGAATTAAGATTGAGCTGCCTAAAGCATACTGTAATAGGCTACGAGAGCGTGTCAGTGGATACTCGTATTTAGGAAAGTAAATTCCCCTAAACTTGCACTGCAAATAGACACGTTATGCTAAGAAAGTTGCATGGCCAGTAAGAATGAGATGCTCTCTCATTTCTCTAAATTCAATCTCAAAGTTCTACGATTAAAGGAAGGGAACCAAGTATCCATACTATGCTGAAAAGTTGTGTGACTATGAACACGGGAAAAAAGCTTTGTTCCAAACGAGAAATGTTTCATTCCAAATAAAACTAAGTACCATTACATAAAAAATATAAAAAATACAATGATAGAAAAAACAAATTAAAAACCCCTAAGGCTGGAGGGGTTGAGCACTCGAAGAATCAGGAGTTGGCTCAGTGGTAGGAGGAGTAGAAGGAGTAGGAGCGCCCGTAGGAGGAGGAACACTAGAGGAGGACGCCTGAACCCCGACTGGGAGAGGGGAGTGCGCTGAGGACCGCGGAAGGATAGCAGCAACAGGCACCCGAGTCGGGGAAGAGGAGGAGGGAGGAAGTCGGGAGCTACTCTTTTTGAAGAGGTCGTAGGCTTCCTCCAAAGTTGGCCTCTTCATCTCCGCGATATTAACCATTCGCGGATCTAAGTGGGGAGCCACCTTGTTTCGTACTTGCCCAAAGCACTGAAGGAATCCCCACATAGCAGATCCTGCCAAGTATCCTTGGTGCTTGCTGATATACAGCTCCTTTACGTAGGCGATGGCATCCTCTCGAGCTTGCTTCACCGCAGCGTCCACCCTTTACTGCACGTCCTCGGAAGTGACACCCCCCGAGACCGTAGCCTGTGCTAGCTTCTCGTTGAGAGAGTCCACCTGGCCCAATGCCTCCGACAGATGTTGCTCCAACTCTTTCTGCTTGGCCTCCCAAGCAACCTTTTCCCCCTCAAAGGAGGTCACCTTATCCTTCAGCACCATCCCAGAAGCCTCCATCTCCTTTACGGAAGAGTGGAGATGCTTATTCTCCCCCCTCAGGTTTTGATTGTGATGGGCGACCTTGGCAAATGCCTCCTCATATTTCCCCATTTTCTCCAGCAGGCTCTTGTTCTCTGCCTCTAGCTTCCGAGCCTTCTCTTCAGCTGCGTCGGTCAGTTTTTGCAGCTTCTCGGCCTCGAGTAACAGAAGAGGAAGCATTTTAGGTGCCTAAGAAAGCAAAACAAAAGAATAAAGATCCTGATAAAGGATCTTAAACCAATTAGTTAAATAAAAGCTTACCAGCATAGCCACATTATTGACACAAGCTCGGGTAAATTCCCACCCGTCTGCTGGTAAGGAGTTGGCAGCGGTGAGGTATCGAGTCACCGTCTCGAGTGCCTCCTGGGCATCTTCAGAGCTAGGCTCTCGTCCTGGAACGGGAGCATTAGAAGACGAAGGCCTCCCTGAAAGTGCCACCCCCGGCAGTGGAACCTGGGTGACTACAGGGCTATCGAACTGGATAGCCACGAAATGTCTCGGAGAAGGAGCACTCGTGAACGGAGGACCCGCGGCCAAAAGCTCATCCAGAAAACTCATGGTGTCGAATGCTGAAAGGAGAGTAGGGTCGGCAGGAAGTGATCCCCCTTCCGAACTGAAAAAATCATCATCTCCTACAAAATCAGAAAATTAGCTAAGTAAAAATATCCTTTTGGCTATCTAAAGCATACTCCTATACTAATAAAAGGAATACTATCTCTCTATTGTTTAAAGACTAGAAGCACGTACCTTTCGGAGGGGTCGCCAACAGGGCGTAAGAATCCCCCGATAACTCCGATGATGAGGGTATGTGGATGACACCGGGGGTTGGTATAGCCATCCCCTCTATCCCGTCCTCGTCTTCCCCATCCCCTATGGTGAATACCCCCGTAGGACCTGCTTCGGCAGAGGTCACGGCTAGCTCAGTTTCCTCAGGGGTATCGGAAGTCCCGCTAGACGACCGGGATGTAACTGCGGCAACCTTTGAAGGAGTTCCTCCTTGCTCTCCTCCCGCAGCCTCAACAGTTCCACCCTCTCCTAGGGTAGACTTCCCCTTCTTGCCCACCACGACCTCACTCTCCACCATAAACGGTCGTAGGACGTTCACTACCAAGACAGCCACAAGTTAGATAAAATAAAAGAAAAACCCATAAGATAAGAGATAAGGGTAAAAGACTCACCAAATGTATCAAACAACTTCTCGGGGACAGCCAAAGGAGTCGCAATTCTGTCTATCGGGGAGATGTACTTCAATCCTGCGGTCCGATAGAGACGAATAAAGTCCTTTGACTCCACGAGAGGCTTTGCAGAGAACACCGGTGAAAACACCAGTGTGTCGTCCATCACTCTGTCAAGGAAGGTAGGCACCCTCCAAGTCATGGGTATGTCCCACGACCCTACAACTGGATTAATAAAGAAGAACTTGTTCTTCCACGAGCTGTGGGAGGTGACCATACCCTCGGAAATCCTGTCGTCCTTATCTCGGTGAGTAAAGCAGTAGAAAGGACCTCCCCCGGGAGACTGCTTCAACTCGAAAACAGCAAAGAATCTGTCCCTCGTGCACTAGATGCCTCTCACCATGCACCAAAATACGAACAACGACAACGCCGTAAATGAATTCGGGGCAAGCTGACTCGGACAAGGGTTGCAATAATTGAAGATATCGCAGTAAAAGGGCGGGAAAAAAGTTCGCAGTCCCGCCTTTAGCTGCGGGTAGTACACCGTCAGGTACCCTTCCGGAGGAGCATCACCCCGGTGGTGGGCCTCCGGCACCGTTATTTCAATATTACGGCCGGAAACGCCGTGCTCCTTAAACAAATTCTTAATTTCCTTCTCGGTGGCGGTGCTAGCCATGTCACCCACCTTCTGGGTAACTCGCGGAGCACCACCTTTGTCCGCCTTCTTCTTCATCTTCTTTGATTTCCCGGCAACACCACTGCCGCTCGCCCCCACCGCCGCAGCACTCCTTTTTCGTGAAACTGAAAACCCTACCCCCGTCGCTCCTCCGGTACCGGAAGCGGCTGAAACCAGATTAGTGTTAAACTGCGACGCCATTAGGAAGAATTTTTGAGAAGAAAGAGAATACTTTTGCAGAAAATCTTTTGCAGAGAGAAAGTACGTTCGCTGGAAATTTGCAAGTAAGGATAAATAAGGGGAAAAGAGGGTTTATAAACCCAACGCCCACTAAACGTCTTAAATGACCATTAAGCGTGCCCACGCCTCACGATTAAAAGCCGTGTTTAATGACACGTCTCCTCGATTAACGAAAGAATAACGGTCAAGACGCTTCGATTCCCGCACCCAACTTAAACGTGGCATTAAATTCACCACTAACTGCATTTTAAATTACAGTTAATTAAATGCCATAACTTTTAATTATAATTAATGCCCCAATAATGACTTACGAGGGCACATTTAGGAATACGACGGGATCACTCGGAGAGAGTAATTACTCTACTCCTCGCCTTTTTAAAGGTAATGCCAAGAACGAGGGAAACGTCGAACAAAACACAAATGTCACTGACGAGTGTTTACGACATCCCTGGAGAGTTCTACGCGGCCTTGTGAAACATTCCCCGTATACCTGATAAAATGTACGATACCAGAACTCTCGTACCCCTTTAAACTATTAAGTTTCTAGTGCAGTAGTGATAACTAACTGCACTACAAACTGGGGGGGGGTTTGTTAACAGGATGATAATTCACCTGCTTGAAATAAACAATGAATCAATTACTGAAATTAACAAATATATTATATGATTATGCAACCTGCCTCCACGATACAGGTATCACGCCTCAAGTATCCCTCGGAGCACATCTCTAACACAATATTGGAGCAAAGGCAACAGAAGGAATACGAGATCAAGGCAGAGTCTCACAGACTAACTGCTATCGGAACTACTTCAGCATTGGGCAAATACTCCGCCCCACTCACACTGCTTTTCCAAGAAGTATGAACTCTCGGAAAGAATGAGTTAAAGGACCAATCTATCAAAGCCCACTCGAGCCAATGGACTCCCGAGTCCCAGAACCCTGACAAAAACACTTCCTTGCTATGCACTCCCAATACAAATGCTCTCGGAACACTACCCCCGTCGACCAGCCCGTAAGTCAGAACTTCACAATGACGTAACAATCGCAGAACAACACTCTCCAGGCACTCGGAGAAAGAAAACACCTACTCACGATAGCTAAAAACCTCTCGAAAAATATCCTGAAGCAAACACTCCAAAATACACACCTCTCGGAGAAGTACTATCACTAAGAGAATGCTCAAACTCAGCCCTCGAGCCACCAGTCGAAATACTAAACTCTTGACAGCCTACACAGTATCCTAAAAAAGACCAAAGCCCTCGTAAGAAGGAGAGATACAGTCAGCATTCAAGACAAACACGTTATCTTATTGGCTGAATAAACATTATAACACGTGTAAATACCACCACATGCATAACGACACATGTAAAAGCATGCACAATGACACCTACCCTTACCAAAATCTATAAAGGGAGGTATCAACTGAACTGAAAAAGGGGGACTAACTCGTGAAAAGACTCGGAAATACGGAGGTTATTGGGAGGAGAGCATATGATATATTGAATAAAAGGAAGAGAAGTTCTTGTCAATTTTTCTCTCTTATTAGCATAGCATTTAGTTTCTGAACCACGGGCAAATGCGCTCCAACCCAAATAAATATCTTCCGTTAAATAGGGAATAATTCAAAACCCGTTAACAAGTTGTGAGAGTTTTTTTGCTAGAGAATAAGAGAAGTTAGGGGTTTGGATGCATGGGTTAATTAGGGTTGACGTATCGTGTATATATAGTAGAATATGAAGAGTTGTAGGAATAAATGTCTCGCACCAGTACTTTGATTAATCCTACGGTGATCTTGCCGTTGATGTCTAATCGAGTTTAAGTGGCATCGATTATTGAGTCAAATTGGTAGTTGAGGAGCCACATTAATATGCAATATGGAAAAAAAATATTTGTTTATGTAGACTGACATATTAATAAAGTCGTCTTAATCAAAAAGAAAAAAAAAGAGTTGCTTTAAGTTACCTGCCACATTGATATAGGCGTCTTATCAAATAAAAGGAAAAAAAAATTAATATACAAATTCAAGATCGCGGATGTCAAAATTGTCATGGATCATAAAGTGTCAAAATATTCAAAGTTTGGACAGTAAAGTGTCAAAATGTTCAAAGTTTATTTGGTCGAGTGTAATAATATATATAGTTTAGATAGTCGTTTGTCCAACTTATAAAAAGTTTTTTGTGAGTTGTTTGACTGTTTCATAAAAATTGACATTATCCAACACATCATCATTAGCACAAACATGACAAACAAAATCCAGTCATATGGACAACAAAAGCTTACAAAACAGTGGCATGCATTATTGTTCATCATATTAGTACCATCTTCTGCAGTACTAACAGACATAATCTCAACCGCCCGTTTTGGGACTCAAATTGTTTTCTTTGGAGCAGGAGGTTTGAACCTATTTCTACCTGGAGGAGTAAGAGTCAAATTATTGCTTGATGTAGGCGCATCTGAGAATACTAACTGCCTCTTTGTCTTACTTATAGCCTATAGGTTTCTCATTAGATAAACTACAACCCTCTGTTTTAACACCTACCTTTCACCATTTCCAGTATTTATAGCCTGGACATTTCATCCTTATTACACTCGTCTATGTCCCTCAAGATAAACTCATTTGCCCAAATTCATTAATTTGCCCGAATGATGCAAGATTATGGTGAAAGGGTCATCTCTATCTCCAACTGAATAAAGACAAAAAGAATTAGTATGATATTACCCATACAGAAACACATTGATCACGTGCACAAGGTTAAACTAATTACATAAATACACTTAGTGGCAGTGAAAGTGTGAACAACAAAGGAAAAAAATTAATACTTTTTAACATGTGTTCAACAAATCCCTCAAATACAGCCAAAAGGAGAGACCACACGACGAAAATTAGTTCCAAACAAGGGAAAATATTAAAGTTTTGATTTGGAGCTTCTTACCATAATCGGGTTTAATTTGTCCTTCGGGAATAACGTCAGTGGGGGTTCGAACGTCAGTGGGAATACGTTAGGATTTCCTTGTTTGCAAAATATATTTTGTGATATTTAGTTACTATTTACCATTAATATTGTTTTAAAAAAATGTTGTTATAGTATGGTACTTCGCATGTGCTACGCTTCGACTAGTAATACGTGATGGACCACGCAATAGCGGATCCGAATGGACGAATAATCTGGTGGGACCCCACACAATCAGAAGGGTATTATGTAAGTTATCTTAAACAGGTATATGATTGTTTTGTGCCTATACTTTTTTCATTTATTTACTTTGAACATTGTAGGAACGTTATTTTGAAGCGCTCGAGGATAATTATGGTCCCCGAGAGAATGGCTGCTTGAGTTTGGCATAGATACCGGGGCCATTGCAGATAATAATGGCACACATGGGAGGATCCGATGTAAAAATAGGCACAATACCCTCGCAGATTATGGTAAGTCGTAGGGCGCAAATCCGAACCCTGCTGAGGAGATAAGAACAGCTAAAGGGGTCAAGGTGACTAATGCTGGGTTGCATGAAACCGTTGTGGGTTTGGAGAAAGAGATTCACGATGTGCGGTCGAAAGTGGCGAGGGACCGGGAGGAGCGGAGGCAGGAGCGAATTCGTGAGCTACATGAGAGGGATCGGGAGAAAATTCGTGACCGAGATCAATGGAACAACCAGCCAAACAACTATAATTCAAGCCCATTTCCTCCAAATCAGTTTCATGGAACGCAGAGCCAGTCGTACGAACATTGGCAACAAAACCAGACACAGCATGGTCAAACTTCGTCATGGCAGCAAGGCAACCATGGAACAAGCTCGTCGTGGCAGCAAGGAAACCAGGGTACAAACACATCGTGGCAGCAAGGAAACTAGGGTACTAACTCGTCGTGGCAGCAAGGCAATCAGGATACTAACATGATGTGGCAACCCAATTTGTGGCACAATAACGCCATGAGTCAGCCACGTACGTGGAACCAACATAACGCCAACACGGATAATTCGTGGCAGCAAGCCCAGATGCCCAATAATAGTGTTCAAAGTGATTTGGATTACTTGTTGCGGTCTAATAATGATACCCAATTCTCACGTCCGAATGATGCTCGACGCGCTAGCATTAGTGGGGATCGTCCAAGTTCCTCCAGAAGGTCTCCGATGTATACTGTAGCGCCTCATGTTACACAAGACGACTCTACTTTAGTCGACTTAGCGAGTCTGCCTCTCCCTGATACTGACTACACAGCATGTGTATGGTTTGATCCTTAAGTGTTGTATGTTTGATCCTTAAGTGTTGTATGTTTAAATTACGAGTTTGTAAGAGGTTTTTTTAATTATCAGTTATGTTGTTTGTAATAAATTTACGTATTTTAAGTAATGTTCTGTAATTCGATGGTATAAATATTGATTGCGATTTATCATAATTTTAATCGTAATTTTGTTACTGTAATTCGACTATCGTCTAGATAACGTTCCTGAGCTAACGCAAACTGCAAAAAATTGAATACACCTTCGGCAAATCTTTCTTTCACTCGACCCTTCTCGGCCAAACGATCGTACATCCAATTTCTATCTTCATTTGGATACATTATTATCTATAAAATTAATAGTTTTTACCATTATCAATACGACAAAATTACATTTCAAGTCTACAATTAAAAGAGATTGTAAGTATATATATAAACGCGTACCTCTTTTAGAAAACAACCCCGCAAACAAAGCTCGAAAGAATCTCTAACACCCGCCTCGTTGCTATTCTTCAATTTGCAAACAAAAATAACTTAAGTTAATTAGATTAACATATAGCGTAAATGTATAAAAATATTACGTAAAACCATAATTAAATACGAACACGAACCTTAATTTTTGAAACGAAAAGATTGTGACTTGAAATTATAAACCAATATCGGACTACTTTTATAGCCAATCTGGACGACATCGACGCCCGGAAAAGACCATTTCCTGGTGGTTTTTCACCCGGATAGGTGACATGGCACCATTCCCCCTCCCAAATCTATAAATACCCTTAAATTTTACACTTAAAATTCATTCATTCATACACAAACACTCAATTATATCTCCCTAACTACATTTCCTCTCCCAATTCTTTCTTCAAATATTTTTCTTACTTATATTTTCTTTATATTTTTTATCTTATCATATATATTTTGTTATCTTACATTATTATTATTCTTAATTTCACATATATATTAATACTTTCATAATAACCCATTTTTATTTATCTATATATATTACAAATTAGTTTATATTTATGTTTTTTCATAATAAATAATTCAATTGTTTTTATTTATTAAATATGCAACAAAAACTATTTTTATAGCCTTTTCCGAAAATTCGGACGAAATTGAGAGAAAATTTAACAAAAAAAAAGAGTTTTTTTCCGGAAAAAAAAAAAAAATTGTTCCATTTTTTTCTTTTTTTTATGAATATTATTTCTGACGGTTTTAAACCGTCGAAAATGATATTTTAATATTTTTTTAAATAATTTAATACGTATTAAAAAAATTAAATATTTTTTTTAAAATACTGTACAATAAAAAATAATTGTTTTTTTTCTTGGATCCCTTTTCCGACGGTATAAACCCGTCGGTATTTTTTACGGCACTTGACCGTCAGAAAAGAGCTTTTCCAACGGCATTTGACCGACGGAAAAGCTCTTTTTCGACGATGCCTTTTCTTCGGTCTTTTTCGATGGTTAATGTCGTCGAAAATGCTCTTTTCCGACGGGAAAGGGGCCTTTTCGATGGCCGGTTTTCGTGCCGTCGAAAAGGCCGTTTCTCTTGTAGTATTTGAAAAGAAGAATTCCTATTAGACCACATATACGGGAATTATAAATACTCTAATTAATTTCTTACATTATAAAGCTTAATATGTCCTTAATCTATAAATTGATACGTAACTTTGTTTTAGCTAATGGTATGCTTAATCAAGTTTTGGTGATATATTATATGAAACTATGAAGTATTTATACTAATATATATTAAAGGTTGTATATATATATATATATAAAAATTGTGAATGTATATATATATATAGGAGATGGCCCCCACCCACAGACATACGTATGAAACTATGAATGAATAACCAGCTCGCGCCACCAACCAAGAGAAAGTGATGGCTGGCATGATTCGCCAGTCCCACATGCAGACACGTGTCTCAGGTGCCGATTCACCCATCAATAGCAAGCAACACACACTCTCTCTCTCCCTCTCTCTTTTATTACAATCTTTGACCCTCCACTCTCTCTCATCTTCCCTTCTCTCCATCTCTCTTAGAGTACCACTAAGCTCCTGCATTAATCGAGAACAAAAAATGGGTAATATTTTATTATCAGTTTTCTTTTTATATATCAGTCAGTATTTTTTTCACTTTGTACTATTCGTTTACGATATTCTCCCTGTTTATTAATTTTTTGGTTTAGTTGAAATTGCTACTTGTGTTGTATAATGATTTTTTTAAATGAGCATATGTTCGGCTTAATATGTAAAGGATTAGGTTCTAAATTTCTAATAGTCAGCTCTCCATTCTAATTTTTTTTGTCGAAATTCCGTTGTTATGGATTGCTAGAATGATGTGCGTATTTGTGTGTGTTGGACCTGTTAATTTTCAGGATTTTTGTGAAAATATTAAGGAGAATGATTTTGTTCGTCCGGTTGTCGGCTCGTTATTTGCTCGAATTCGGGCTTATTTGTACACTTGCTCTGTTTATTCTGTTTCGCTTTTGTGGGTAGAGAATGGAGTTAGTTAGATTGAGTTGTTTTGGCTTCATTAATAGAAATATAACAAGCTAGGAGGGTGCACATTGATAAAATTGTACATTAGGCAGCTTTTTTTGCGTTGAACGTTGCATTCGAACTGACAAACTTTGCACCAGGGGCTCTTCCTTCTGTAGAAGGATTGACAATTCCATCATAGATTTAAGTTTCGGTTCTGAAATAGGTTTCGGTCAGCTAAAAATTAAAAATTAAAAAGTATAAACGTTTCAAAATATTTCGAGAATTTTTTGGCATGGTTCAAAGAATTCGAAAAAATCTTGGTTATAGCTATCAAGGAAACTATATGTAGTTTCCGTTTCGATAGAGTCAAACACGGAAACATTTCGATACTTTTCACAGAGACGCACGGAAATTTTGATTCATGAAATCAATATACCCTTTTGTAGCGTTATCCCATAAAAATTGTTTCGCTACATTGCGTCTTGATGTTTGTTCTGTTTACACATTGGATGTACGTATAGCTGAGTGCCCGTCGCTTACAGTTTCTTGTCTTCTAAAATTTGTGAACCATGGATGGTTTTCAACAGTGAAAGTTTGGATGATTTTAAATTCCATGTTTGTAGTGATTGACGTAGCTCTTACAGAGGTAACAACTCCTTTTCTTTTTAGCCTTGGATTAAGAGACAAAAATCGTAAAACGTGTTGAACTTGGCATCATCAACTGTTAATGGATCATTCAGACCAGAGGCAACAACAGCAACAGCAAGGCGTTGGAGTTTTACCCGGCAATGGTCAGATGCCTTATGGTGATGCATATCAACAATCATCACTGGTTGGAACCGGCACTCCAGCAGCAGCTCCCCCCTCTCCCCCTCAGCAACAGCTTGCCTACCATCAACCAGGCCAGCACCTTCACAGCCCACGACAGCAACAACAACTTCAGGCATTCTGGGCAAACCAAAATCAGGAGGTCGAGCAAGCTAGCGACTTTAAGAACCACAGTCTCCCGCTCGCCCGAATCAAAAAGATAATGAAAGCTGACGAAGATGTAAGAATGATCTCCTCTGAAGCGCCTGTTATATTCGCCAAGGCGTGTGAGATGTTTATCCTGGAGCTGACCCTGCGATCGTGGATCCATACGGAAGAAAACAAACGAAGGACCCTTCAGAAGAATGACATTGCTGCTGCCATTTCGAGGACCGACGTTTTTGATTTCTTGGTCGATATTATCCCGAGAGATGACCTGAAAGAAGATGGGCTTGGAGTCAATAAGGCTGGTATTCCGTTGGTTGGATCTCCACCCGATGCTCTTCAGTATTACTTTATGCCCCCACAGCACGCGGCGGGGGTTGGTGCGGCAATGTATGGCGGTGGTCAACAGCCTCGACCGCCCGCATTCATGCCGTGGGCACAAGCACCCACGCAGGGTCAGCAACTGCCGTCTCTGCATCAACCTGAGTGAGTGTTAATTGATGCGTTAGTGGTTTGTAATTCTGGTGCATTGTGCAACTTTTGGAGGGATAAGTTACATTTGGTTGTTTCATGGTTTGTAAGCTGTTTTTGTACTAGTTGCTGTGGGTTAGGGTATAATCTTTTGATGTTAATGAAATGAATTTAAGGTTATGTTAGTGGTCAGATTGGACATTTGCGTTGGAGGTTCCTTTACTAAGATCTTTTAGTATGATTTCTTTATGTGTGTTATGCTTTAGTTTATAGCATTTCTGCTTTCCAAATTACTTGGTAGTATTTTGGCCAAACAAATCTACGATTTTGCACGTCTGACAAATTAATTAATGAATAAACAACTGTGGTTAGTTGGAGAAAAAATCATTTGGTTACTGATAATATCTAATTTTAAGTATTCACCATATTCACTTCTTTTTTATACCGACCAAGTAAATTTATATAGTTTAAGATTCTTGGACGGGATTTACTTTATTAATCGGAACAATAGTAGGATTGTTTCTTCTGGCGCCTTTTTTTTGGTAACTATCAAAGTAGGATTGTTTCTTATGACCTATCACATTAATTCCTATATATTGTTATAATAACCTAGTTGGGGATTTTACAACCACAATAAGGTGTGGCTCCACGAACTATCGTAAAACTTATTTTTGGAATGTGAACCGGTGTATATATATATATATATATATATATATATATAAAAATTAAAAACCATCCATCTGTTATTTTTAATTGGAAAAAAAACTCTCTTTACTAGTTCTATTGGCAAAACCTCCCTATATATTGTTAGAACCTACTTGGGAATTTTATAATATTAATGGGTGGCTCCACGCGCCATTCGTAAGTCGTAACAATTAACACTTATTGTTGGAATAATGTCAATGGTATCTAATCTAACTATATATAACCCGATATATATTTGCAAATTAAAAACCATTCATATCATGTTATTTTTAATTGGAAGAAAAAATCTCCCTTTATTGGAAAAACCTCTATATATTGTTATAACCTAGTAGGGAATTTCATAATAATGTGTGGCTCTACGCGCCACTCGTAAGTTGTAACACTTATTCTTGGAATGCCAAAGAGTATATAACTATATATATTTATAAATGAAAAATCATCCATATATTATTTTTGATTGGAAAAAAAACCTCCCTCCTTTAGATCCTATAGACACAGAGCCAATTCTAGTTCGTCGATTTTGTTTTTACCTTTCAGCTCGTGGAACATATCTCTCAAATAACTGTTAATAAAATCACTGACTACTATGTATTTTCTTTTATTTCGAAAACAAATTTTCACTAATGTCTACATTTATCGTCATAGTCATAGACATATCCCCTTCTTAAATGTGGGGTCCCCTTCTCCAATTATTCATTTAAGAAAACATATCATTCCAAATACGTTCTTAAAAAGTATTTATGTGGGTGGTTATGCCATTGTTTAAATATGATAGCACATTTACGCAATTAAGTCAAATTATTAGGTATAAATGCAAAGAGTCCCAAATTTGAAAATCTGAGCGCCAAAATGGGGCAAAATTGGCGCCAATATGGTGAATACTGCAATCGAAATTCAACAGACCCCAAAGAGAGAGAGCGAACAGGGGACAGTGTTCGATTAGGGCAAATGGGACAGCGCACAATTAATTCCACATTTCTCTTTCGCGCTTCAAATCGGTTCATACATCAAATGATCAAATTCCAATTTAAAAGTTTTGTCCTTTTATTTCGTCGATTTTTGGGTTTTTATTTTCTTATTTCTTTTGCAGATCAGGTGGTGATTGTTACGAAAATGGTGAAACTAAAAAGGGTACGGGCGTTTCTTTGTCCGATTTCCTTAACAGGAAGCTGCACAAGAGTTCCGTACTGCCGACATCCTCTAAGGTTTCAGGGTATTTTTATTTCATTACTAATTAGTGAAAAGTACATGTTTTTTGTTATTAGATTTTAGTGTGTTATTGTTATTTCTCGTAAACGAAATGTGTCGATAGTAATACGTAAAGATCCCTTTTTCCGTCTGTTTTGGAGCATATATCATTTCAGCTTTGAGGTCTCCAAATATAAACTTGAGTAGTGTAGGTATCACCGGAATTAGTATCGTAGTTCATAAGTTCCTGGTTGGCTTTGATTGCGTAAAATAGAACGTTAAGCTAGCGTTGAATGATGTAGATTTGGCACAATGTGTTGTATGTTGATGCATTAACGTGAAAGCTTAGTTATGATTTTGGTTATGGCAGGGGAAAGAGGTGGCGTTTTCGTCTCCAGTGAGTGGTCAAGATTTGGATAAGGGTGGTGCACGAAAAGCTGAAGGAGAAGCGAATGCAACTGTTTCTCTTGATGGTGTTTTCCAGATGTTTAAGAATGTCGAAAAGGATCGCACAGATTCTCATGCCAGCACGGAGTTGGAGAGTTTTGGTGAGTCAAATGATTTGCAGCAAACAAGAAAGAGGAAAACTCGAGTTGAAGGTTTGTAAACTCCAATGGTGTTTTCCAATTGGTCCAGTTAGTAGTTTGTTACAATACACGCGTTTCTTATCATCTTTTAACCCAACCTAATAATCTTGTGAAGACATATGGTGTCACTAGGCATTAGCTGATGTGCTAATATGAAAAGACTTGAGGCACAAATCACTGCTTCAAAAGAAAAAGAGGCAAAAATTCTCCCTAAAGTTATAGCGCTAACCTGAAAACCATTTCGACTCAAAAGAGAAAATAGATTGTTGCCACCTGTGTACAATCTGTTTTGTATTCTATCAGCATAATGGTACTGACTGAAGCATTACTTTTGATACATCTGAATTTGAAGGTGCTGATCATAAGCCTCCTGCTCGAAAGGTGTTGGCAGTCCTTGGAGGTGATTCAAAACCAATAGAAAACAAAAGAATGAGGAATTTTGGTAGCAAGGAGGTGGAATCTAAGCCTCTCTTCAATCATTGTAAGTCAGATTCTCTTTAATATAAGTAAATGATTTGGATTCTAATTCTATGACCTTTATATTAATTCTGAATAAGAGAATTTTCTGTTGTTCTTTCACTTAAAACAGATAAGAGTGGATGTGGTTGGTGGGATGAGAACATGGAAGGTGTGGATAATAAAGAAGTGGGCAGCAATGAAGTGTGGGAAGGTGTAGGAAGCACAACTCTTGGTGGCCTTGAATGGCATTAGCTTGCTGAAACACTGGACGAATCCAAGTTTTCTTGGTCGAATGGTTCTCCTAGTTTGTTTGTAAAATGACTAGATGACACATTTTTTAGGATATTCCAATGAAGACGTACGGGTAAATCTCAGTTGTATTTTACCCAGCATGATTCTCTATTTAGCTATGATGGTTCTACCTTACATGTTTTTCTTACATAAGTTTGTTCGGAAGTGAAGTCTTTTATTTTTAGTGTTGTAGTTTTGCCCGCAACGGATTCTCTAGCCTCTTAAACAACCATTGCTATTCGTCACACGTGTCATTATCACAATTAAATAGCACACAAGTTAAAAAAATTGATTTTCCACAATTTTGATAATTTATTTTAATGAGTTCCTCTAAAATTCAAATTTCTTTAACTTAATGAAATCTACGTTTCTTGTACATGAATCTAGTATATTTAATTACTCAAAATCAAATTGGAATAATAAGAAATAAAATGCTAAATCTAGCTATTTGAAATAAATTATCTTGAGGAAAGAAAAGTAAATGGATGGGAAGTGAAAAGACAAAATCTTACATGGAAAGTTTGAGCTAAAATAGTACAATGTATTTGTTACTTTTTTTGGGGTACCATATGCCTTTGAAGGGGGAAAGACCTAGATGCTATAGGTCATGCTACAAAGCCTACACGTGCTCGTCGAAGGCTTGAGGTTGAGTCTAGACTTGGGCTTTCCCTCAGTGCCTCCAGTAGTTTGAAAATCTGACGGAAAAATTCAGCCAGCGAGTGAACAGTCACATATATACCACGTCAGCAGAAAATTGTCACCTTTCACACGAATGACTGCACAGTCGGCCCGAAACAGAGTGAGATTTGGCGGAAAAATGGTGACGTGAATGGATGTATCCGTTCAGTCACTCCTAGTCCAACTTTCGAAATCTATGAATATACCCTCTACTTCTTCATTTTTCATTTAATTCATACATTTTTTTCTTTCTTTCTGTTTTGTTTCGAGAGTTGAAAACTTTCTTTTGATTCCCCGTTCTTAATATTTGAAGTGTTGATATATTAATAAGAAAGTCATTGCATCTTAGAAAATAATTGTCGACCAAAACGTATCGAGCGAGTCAAATATCGTTTTAAAAAAAAGAGTTCAGCTCTTGCATCGACTTTAAATTTTTTATTTGTTTTCTGAATTACACCCGTTACGATCAACAACGAATAGTTGCAAAAAAGTGATATAGACGATCTTCATTGGTAATCTACTGCATCGAGTTCAAGTATTATTGGATAAACATTTAAACATTCATTGAGAATGTTTGTATTCCCATATTGTTATGACCATCTTTCAAGATGACAATACGGCTGCAATTGATAGTTTCATATTTTAATTAATAGACAATTATAACTTAACGAGTGTGCCTATTTATGTTACGTTAGAAATATTGGGACATGGTCGCTTGTGCATTCATCAGTTTTTCGGAGTTTTATATAACTAGTTTGTATTTGTGAATTAGTTTAAATATGAGAAAATTGAAGAATAGTATCCCAAGTTTGGTGATTTTGACATTTACATCGCTAAACTTTAATTTTTGCACTCCGCTATCTGAAGTTTGCACCGACTACACTACAAGAATCCGGGGTCATTCGTGACCGCCGGCCCGTGACCGCCGGGCGGTCGCGAGCATCCGTGACCGCCCGACGGTCGCGGATGCCACCGTGACCGCCCGGCGGTCGCGGATGCCACCGTGACCGCCGAGCGGTCGCGGTAAATATGTCCGTGACCGCCCAGCGGTCACGGATAGCCCCGTGACCGCTGAGCGGTCACGGACATAATTCTCGTGACCGCCCAGCGGTCACGGGAATCCATAGGCGGGAAACTTCCCGCCTATGGCCCGCCTAGTGGCGTCCGCGACCGCCGGGCGGTCGCGGATGCCACTCGACCGCGACCGCCCGGCGGTCGCGGATGCCAGTGGGCGGGATTTTGCCCACCACTGGCGTCCGCGACCGCCCGGCGGTCGCGGACGTCACTAGTCCGCGACCGCTGGGCGGTCGCGGACACCAGTGGCGGGATTTTGCCCGCCCTGGCGTCCGCGACCGCCGGGCGGTCGCGGATGCCACTCTTCCGCGACCGCTGGGCGGTCGCGGACGCCACTAGGCGGGAAAATTCCCGCCTACTCCCGACGAAAGCGCAATATGTAAGTTATTTCAACCGCATACTCCTTTTTATCTTCCTCAACTAGCTTTAAATTATTTATTCCAATATAAGTACTGATTCTTTCAAATGTTAATGCAGAAAAATTACATGGAACTATTGAGGAAAAGATATCCCCGCCCAGCTAAGCTCCCGGTGTTCGATCCCGACTGTTGGACCGAGGCATTTGGTCCTGTGAAGAAGGGGAAGGCGAAAGGCTTGCCGAGGGATGCACGCCCGGAGGCGTTCAAGATTAAATACAGGAAACAAGAAGATTATTCACAGGCCTGCATCGACGACTTACAAACGCAGAATGACCGCACTATCTATCGCAGTGATCAAAGGATGACTGATATGAAAGCCACTATGGAGCTATGGAGATGCTTGCTTAATGAGAAGGTGGACGTGGACCTTCCACCGATATCAGATTCTATATTCATGGGGCATGCACGTAGGACCGGAGCTGTGATTCCACCGGTTCGTATGCCGCGTCGTAGGCCAGATCCATTTGCTCCAAGTTCTTCCGATAGGCCTGCGTATATCGAGGAGTACTCTGATGACGATGGTGACGACGATGTCGATGATATTATGGCGTCTTTGCAGACTGACGATTATGTGGAGCTGGGTGTTGAGGATGGTGTTGGGAGTGGTGAGGATGATGGGGAGGATGATGGTGAGGATGATGACGGGAATGGATGTGGGTTGGATGATAGTGCGGATGAATAGTTGTATTTTCATTATTGTAATGTTGGACTATTAAATTTTCATTATTTTAATGTTGGACTATTAAATTTTCATTATTGTAATGTTGGACTGTTAAATTTTCATTATTGTAATGTTGGATTGTTAAATTTTCATTATTGTAATGTTGGATTGTTAAATTTTCATTATTGTAATGTTGGGCTGTTAAATTTTTATTATTGTAATGTCTTTTACAACACAACTTATGAAGATGATCACGGACTTGGTATCGATCAAAAAACTTTGAATTGTTACATTTTTTGCACAGGCACCTAATACGCCCCCTATATCTAAATAACCATCTTGTCGCGAAGCAAATTCGATGAATGTGCGAACCCCAATTCCTATCTACTTAATAGTCCATTATTTATCTAAGATGTAAATTTTAAAGGAAATAATTAATTACAATTAATACTACAAACAATTAATAATTAACAATTTAAAATGTAACAATTATCATGCACGATAAGGTTGTAGAGTGATAAATTGATCAACATACTTCTTGAAGCGTAAAAAAACGATCTTCAAAAAATCTTGTGTCCTCGATGTGTTTACGGCAATATCTATCAAGAAATGAATATACACATCAAGATGAATCCATAAAATAGAATTTTCTTTTATGAATATTATTCGTGACCGCCCAGCGGTCACGAATAATATTCATAAAAGAATATTTGAGTACGTTCGTGACCGTTGGGCGGTCACGAAAGACCCTCATTCGCGACCGCCCAGCGGTCACGAATAAGTCTCATAAAAGAAAATTCGATTTTGTGGATTCATCTTGATGTGTTTATGATTTTTAACAATAAGTCTCATTACTACATGTGAATTGAAGTAATAAATTAGTACAACATTAGTAATTAACATATTAAAATAGCGAATTAGATGTGATTAGGCGAGTAATGAACGAATAACCTATTTTATGTTCTACAACTAATAATCATATACACTAAGTTGTTTTAGATGTAATGTGTAATTTTGTGATAAACTCTCTTTTAATTTACTTAGTAGTAAGTATTTTATCAATTTAACAAATATCGCACCTTAATTAAACAAACAAAAATCAAATCTTTCGAATTAGACTTATTCGTGACCGCTGGGCGGTCACGAATAAGGGTCTTTCGTGACCGCTGGGCGGTCACGAATGACACTCATTCGTGACCGCCCAACGGTCACGAAAAATATTCATAAACGAAAATTTAATTTTCGAATAAGGGTCTTTCGTGACCGCTGGGCGGTCGCGAAAGAGGGTCATTCGCGACCGCCCGGCGGTCACGAATAACATTCATTGCGAAAATTTTGAATTTTCAAAAAATTTGAATTTCCTCCCAAGTTCGTGACCGCTGGGCGGTCACGAAAGACCCTCATTCGTGACCGCCCAGCGGTCACGAATAATATTCATAAAAGAAAATTTGATTTTATGGATTCATCTTGATGTGTTTATGCTTTTTAACAATAAGTCTCATTACTAGATGTGAATTGAAGTAATAAATTAGTACAACATTAGTAATTAACATATTAAAATAGCGAATTAGATGTGATTAGGCGAGTAATGAACGAATAACCTATTTTATGTTCTACAACTAATCATCATATACACTAAGTTGTTTTAGATGAAATGTCTAATTTTGTGATAAACTCTCTTTTAATTTACTTAGTAGTAAGTATTTTATCAATTTAACAAACATCGCACCTTAATTAAACAAACAAAAATTAAATCTTTCGAATAAGACTTATTCGTGACCGCTGGGCGGTTACGAATAAGGGTCTTTCGTGACCGCTGGGCGGTCACGAAGTAGGTCTCGTGACCAAAAGTAGGTTTCGTGACCGCTGGGCGGTCACGAAAGACCCTCATTCGTGACCGCCCAGCGGTCACGAATAAGATTCATAAAAGAAATTTTGATTTTATGGATTCATCTTGATGTGTTTATGATTTTTAACAATAAGTCTCATTACTACATGTGAATTGAAGTAATAAATTAGTACAACATTAGTAATTAACATATTAAAATAGCGAATTAGATGTGATTAGGCGAGTTATGAACGAATAACCTATTTTATGTTCTACAACTAATCATCATATACACTAAGTTGTTTTAGATGAAATGTCTAATTTTGTGATAAACTCTCTTTTAATTTACTTAGTAGTAAGTATTTTATCAATTTAACAAACATCACACCTTAATTAAACAAACAAAAATCAAATCTTTCGAATGAGACTTATTCGTGACCGCTGGGCGGTCACGAATAAGGATCATTCGTGACCGCCAGGCGGTCACGAAGTAGGTCTCGTGACCAAAAGTAGGTTTCGTGACCGCTAGGCGGTCACGAATGACACTCATTCGTGACCGCCCAGCGGTCACGAATAATATTCATAAACGAAAATTTGATTTTCGAATAAGGGTCTTTCGTGACCGCTAGGCGGTCGCGAAAGAGGGTCATTCGTGACCGCCCGGCGGTCACGAATAACATTCATCGCGAAAATTTTGAATTTTCAAAAAATTTGAATTTCCCACCAAGTTCGTGACCGCTGGGCGGTCACGAAAGACACTCATTCGTGACCACCCAGCGGTCACGAATAATATTCATAAACGAAAATTTGATTTTCGAATAATGGTCTTTCGTGACCGCTGGGCGGTCGCGAAAGAGGGTTATTCGTGACCGCCCGGCGGTCACGAATAACATTCATCGCGAAAATTTTGAATTTTCAAAAAATTTGAATTTCCTCCCAAGTTCGTGACCGCTGGGCGGTCACGAAAGACACTCATTCGTGACCGCCCAGCGGTCACGAATAATATTCATAAACGAAAATTTGATTTTCGAAAAAGGGTCTTTCGTGACCGCTGGGCGGTCGCGAAAGAGGGTCATTCGTGACCGCCCGGCGGTCACGAATAACATTCATCGTGAAAATTTTGAATTTTCACCAAAATTTGAATTTCCCCCCAATTCCGAGGTCTTCCGTGACCGCCCGGCGGTCGCGAAAGACCTTGGAATTGGGGGGAAATTCAATTTTTTTGAAAATTCAAAATTTTCACCAAAATTCTATATATACCCACCATTCCACCCATTAATTTTTCATTACACTCACATTATCTTCTCTAAAACCCAACACTTTCTCCTCCCTTTCTCATTTCCCAATCCAAAACATAAACACCAACAATTTTTCTTCTCCTCTTTTCTTATATCTCCAAAAAACAAAACACCAACTCTTTTATTTTCTTCTTTTCCTTACTTATAACACAAATCATTCTCTTAAATGATGTTTATATAAAAAACCGTCCAACCATACATTATATTCGTAAGAAACAAATATTTATTCCGGTATTTTACCGGAATATTTTTTTTATTTCGTATAATGTCATCCGTGACCGCCGGGCGGTCACGGATGACTTGAATATTATTCGTGACCGCCCGGCGGTCACGGATGGTTTAAATATTATCCGTGACCGTCGAGCCGTCGCGGATGACCCCGGGGTCATCCGTGACCGCCGAGCCGTCGCGGATGACCCTGGGGCCATCCGTGACCGCCAGGCGGTCGCGGTGGTTGGCGCGACCGCCGAGCGGTCGCGGATGACCCCGGGGTCATCCGTGACCGCCGAGCCGTCGCGGATGACCCTGGGGTCATCCATGACCGCCAGGCGGTCGCGGTGGTTGGCGCGACCGCCGAGCCGTCGCGGATGACCCCGGGGTCATCCGTGACCGCCAGGCGGTCGCGGTGGTTGCCGCGACCGCCGAGCCGTCGCGGATGACCTCGGGGTCATCCGTGACCGCTGAGCCGTCACGGATGACCTCGGGGTCATCCGTGACCGCCAGGCGGTCGCGGTGTTGCCCGCGACCGCCGAGCCGTCGCGGATGACCACGGGGTCATCCGCGACCGCCGAGCGGTCACGGATGACGTCCGTGACCGCTGGGCGGTCGCGGATGTCCCCGGGGTCATCCGTGACCGCTCGGCGGTCGCGGATGACTACCGTGACCGCTCGGCGGTCGCGGATGACTTCCGTGACCGCCGAGCGGTCGCGGATGACCTCCACGACCGAGGGCATCCGCGACCGGTCATCCGCGACCGCTAGGCGGTCGCGGATGACCATCCGCGACCGGAAATGGGTCATTCGCGACCGCCCGGGCGGTCGCGAATGACCCTTTTTTCTTGTAGTGCTAGCACTTTACTATCCAAAAAAAACTTTCGCCCAAAATTGACTGCGTTTTGACCACACAACCAATTTTTTGGGGGTAATTTCGTCATTTTAGAGATTGGGGAGTATATTGTAAAATATATAATAAATTAATACACCCTAAATTTTATTTGTTTACACATTGCACCCCAAATGTTTTGATTTTTTTTAACAAAAATACCATTTTCTCCAAAATAATACACCATATGTTTATTTGTGTTTATACATTGCACCCTAAATGTTATGATTTTTTAACAAAATACCATCTTCTCCAAAACAATATACCCTAAGTTTATTTTTTTTACACGTTACATCCCAAATAATTTGATTTTTTTTAACAAACTGGCCATCTTCTCTAAAATAATACATCCTAGGTTTATTTTTTTTACACATTGCACCCAAATATTTGTATTATTTAAAAACTAAACCCACCACCACCATCAGATTCTTGCATGGTCGACACTGTACTTTCATCGTTTCCGGCTCCTTCTTTCACGCCCCGACCCAAAAGGCGGAGGCCCGATTTGAGATGGTCGAATTATTTTGAATTGATGTGAAGATTTTTGGAAGCACAACAAATGTCTATCTATTTCTTCGGCGAATACTCCGACGATTTCTCTGGACATTATTGGTGGCGGGTTTGTTGAGAGGAAGAAAACTTTGATGAATTTGTCTGAATTTTAAGATATGTTAGAAATTTGGGTGAGTGTTTTTATAGGGAATGAGATTAAACCTCATTTGGCACATAGAGAGAGTGTGTGTCGGGGTGGTCAATTTTTGGAGAGGATGACATTTTTGTTACAAAAAAAATATTTGGGGTGCAACGTGTAAAAAATATAAACTTAAGGTGTATTAAGTTATTGGACATTTTGCATTATTAATTTATTGCATATTATACGGGAATTGACAGTTTTACCCTCTCTAAATGACATCATAAAGTTGAAATTTTGGCCAAAATTTTGACTTTTCAAATTTAGGTTAGTAAAGTGCTAGTTGGAGCAAACGTGAGATAACGAGGGGCAAAAAATGAAAGTTTGGCCATATAAGTGCCAAAGTTTAATTTGAGGCATGTCAGTAATTTTCATTTTTTTAATTATTAATTACACTCTTTTCATCATCATTGGACTTGTATTCATAAAATTAGATTGTTTGCAAAATAGCCTCCAGGGGCTTGAGTTTTTCTAAGTAGATTAAATAAGCTTTTTTATTTTTAATGTCACCTCCTTCTTTTCCTTTTTGATTGTATAGTATTTTAAATAAAGACGAAAACTACAATAACAGTAAGAACGTTTTCGCTATTTCTTAGTTTATATACTTAATACTAGGCAAACTTATATATTTCAGGTAGCAAAACGTTTTAAACTACTTTTAGCTCTATTATTTTTAGTTTTTGTTTGCATTTTAATTAACTTTACACTATATTTTATAAAAAAAATATCCAAATTTATGGGACTTGCGCCTAACGCCTCAATACTTGCGTCTCGCTCTTGAAAGCGCGAAGATCCCGGCTTACGCCCGTCGCCTTTAATAACACTGCATTTTATAGGTGCACTATCGGAAAACCCATAATTGAACAAGAGCAAGGTGAACCCATAATCGAAGAGGAGCAAATACGTTTTAAGTCAGGAAAACGTCACGAACGGGATAGGGTTTGTATATTATGTTTTGAGACAATGCTACATTTGATGAGCAACCCATTGATTTATAATAGTATCTATCTAAACAACGATTGGGAATAATGTTTAACAACAATCTCTAAAATAACTTTTTAAGAGTTTTCTAAAAATTATAGCATAAGGATACTCCCTATTAGTTATAAGTATTAGAGATATTACCATATCTCTGAATTCTCCTTCTCTCGATAAGAGATAGCGACTCATTTAATTTTATCTACTTACCTTGTACAGTTTATCTTTTGCTTGTAAACTATGACTAGAATAATATATAAAAGCTACAACTCTTGTACATTACAATTGTCAATAATAACATTTATAATATTTCTCAACATGGTATCACGAAGCCTATAATATCTTACGATTTTTTTACGATTCTCTCCTTCTCTCCTTCACACGCCGCCCGCCACCTCTCTTTCCTAAACCCTAATCCGCCGCCCCTCTCCACCTTAACATGTCCAACGCCTCCAACACCTCTGCTCACTCTGATAACAACTCCGGTGGTGGTAGCTCCGCCTCGTCCCAACCACAACCAACTAATGACGTTCCCTCCTCCATCATCTACGTTTCAAATCACCATCATCTCACCCTACGCCTTGGTTACTTCCTTGGTTACTTGCAGGGCACTCATCCACGCCCTTCTGCCATTGATGCAGCCGGTCATCGTTTCTGGTTCCAACAAGACCAACTTATTCTCTCCGCCCTAATTGGGGCCATGTCGTCGAAGATTGTTCCTCTCATTCATTGCGCCAAGACTTCCTCTAAAGCGTGAGTTCTCCTCATGGGAGCCTTCACTCGTTTTGACCGAACCCGAATAATGGCGCTGAAGGACGCCCTTAACAACATCTCCCTTGGTGCTCGTTCAGTCATCGACTACCTCACTGAGATCAAATCAAAGGTCGATGGAATTGCCATGCTCGACCGACCCCTCAATCCTGAAGACGTCACGCTCTATGTCCTTAACGGACTTGGTGCAAATTATCGTAACATAGCAACGTCCATTCGTCTCCGTGAACAACCGCCCCCGTTTGCTGAACTCCACAATGCTTTGGTTACTCATGAGTCGTATATCAAATGATTGAGGCGGAGTCCGCGACCCTCGTCGCACCGCTAACACCGCCTCCTTTGGGTCTAGTTGTGGCTTTTCTTTTCTGCGTAGCACCAATCCGAGGGGGGGCGGCTCATTTTCTCGTGGTCGTGGTCCTTCCCGTGGTGGTCGAGGTAGGCAGCCCTCTGGTTATGGTGGTTCTAATTTTACTCAAACTTTTCAGCATGCTCATGAACATGTTGTGTGTCAATTATGTGGCAAACCCAATCACATAGCCTCTCGTTGCTACAAACTGCATAACTTATTGAATCCGACGGCCAACGTGGCGCACACGCCACCCCATGGACTGCCCCATGCAGCCTACGATCCAAACTCTTGGATGGTGGACTCTGGCGCCAACCATCACCTCACGGGCGATTTGAACAATCTTGTCCATCACTCTGAATACGAGGTCACTGTTGCTAATGGATCGGGCATGCCTATCACTCATACTGGTACATCTTATATTAAGTTCCCGTCACGTTTCTTTCGTATGAATAATGTTCTATGTGCCCCTGCTTCGAAACACAATTTACTATATGTGCATCGGTTTACTCATGATAATAATGTCTATGGAATTCTTTCCACACACTTTTCTTGTTAAAGATCTCACGTCGGGGGGCATTCTGGCAATCGGAACATGCATTAATGGTACCCATCATATCCGCCTTCCAGTCCATTACCTCAAAAATCTGGAGAAGTTTGCTTTGTTGGGAGTTCGTACGTCAGCGGATGTTTGGCACACTCGTCTTGGGCACCCAGCGCCCAAGACTAACTTTATATTGATTTCTAGTTATGACTTACCGCTTAGTTCTAAACCCTTTGCGAAGGGTAGTTTTTGTGACTCTTGTTTGGTCAGCAAGTCTCATCGCTTGCCTTTTAAGGACTCTTCGTTTACTGCTTTGCATCCTTTGCACTTTGTTTATGCTGATGTTTGGGGCCCCGTCGAGACCTCCGTTGATGGATTCCGTTATTATTTATTGATTGTTGACTTGTTTAGTCGTTATTGTTGGATTTTTCCTATGACGCAAAATCACAGGTGCACACTATATTTTGCCAATTCAAAACACTCGTGGAAAAACAATTTCGACACAACATAGTCAACTTTTATAGCGACAACGGCGCTGAATTTTTATCTCTCAAAAACTATTTTGTCACTAATGGTATAAGTTGGCGTACAACGGCCCCTCACACGCCACAACAAAATGGTTTATTCAGAAAGACGACATGGGCATATACTAAAAACGGGTCGTGCACTCCTTCATCATGCCAAGCTTTCGCCTTCTTATTGGTCTTATACTTTTCAAACGACCATTTACCTCATCAATCGTATGCCCTCGTATGCCTTGAACTCTGCTACACCTTACTCTATTCTCTTTGGCACGACGCCTAACTATCTCAAGTTGCGCACTTTTGGCTGTCAGTGCTATCCATGGCTCAAACCATACAACAGTGGCAAGCTCGAGTTCACATCACGTCTTTGTCTTTTCTTGGGCTATTCGACCTCTCAAAGTGCTTACAAATTCCTTGATCTATCTTCGGGTTGGATGTTTCTTTCACGCCACGTTCGGTTTTGTGAATCTATATTTCCGTCCTTACCATCAACGACATCAAGTCCTTTGCCTGCTCCATCCCTTACTCAACCGATCCTTCAGGTGGGCACTCGTTCGTCGCCTCCTCCACAGCCCGCGGTCACTTTATCATCACGACCCGATACGACGCCCAGCCCATCCGTGCCTCCATCGCCCGACCCGCCGCCTAGCCCGCCCGCGACTCTATTGCCCGGTCCATCATTTGAGTCACCTGCGTCGCCCACTTCACCCGACGTGACCACACCATTCGCCCCCACTCATCACATGGTCACCCGGGCTAAGAACAAAATTTTTAAGCCCAAGGCGCTCTCAGCTACTAGTGTTCATCCACTTCCTCCCTCTATTGAGCCTACTTGTCTTTCTTCGGCTATGGACAGCCCGCACTGGCGCCTCGCTATGTCCCAAGAGTACAACGCCCTTACATCTCATGGGACTTGGGATCTTGTTCTTCGCCACCTTGCGTCTAACATCATTGGCTGCAAATGGGTCTATCGGGTCAAACGTCATGCAGATGGGTCTATTGACAAATACAAGGGGCGGTTGGTCGCTAAGGGCTTTCATCAACGCCCTGGCCTCGACTATATTGAGACATTCAGCCTCGTTGTCAAACCAGTCACAATTCGCATTATTCTCTCTATTGATGTCTCAAACTCTCGGCCTCTCCATCAACTTGATGTTAGCAATGCCTTTCTTCATGGCACCCTCAGTGAAGTTGTCTATATGCAGCAACCACCCGGCTTTGTCGACTTCTCTCAATCTGACCATGTATGCCACTTGCGCAAGGCTATTTATGGCCTAAAGCAAGCTCCTCGCGAATGGTTTCGTGCCCTTCGCTCTTCTCTCTTGGACCTTGGGTTCTCTCAATCTAAGTCAGACTGCTCTCTATTTATCTTTCGCAAGGATCGCATTGTTCTCTTCCTCCTTGTCTATGTTGATGACATTATCTTCACGGGCAACAACACACCATTGATCAATAAACTCATCTCACAACTCAGTACCACTTTTGCCTTCAAGGATCTTGGTCATCTTTCTTTTTTCCTCGGTGTTGAAGCTATCCCTTGCTCTGATGGTCTTACTCACTCAGCATCACTATATCTGTGACCTTCTCACTCGTCACAAGATGGAGGGTGCCAAGACCATGTCTACACCGATGGCTATCACTGAACCGCCCTCGTCCACTACTCCGCGTGATCCTCAACTTTACCGCCAAGCCATTGATGAATTACAGTATCTATCTCTTACTCGACCGAACATTGCTTTCCCGTTAATCGTCTAGCTCAAGCTGTCTCCTCGCCTTTTAAGCATCACTGGACGACGATTAAGCGTATCCTTCGGTATCTTAAGGGGACCATCTCTCATGGCCTCTTACTCATAAAACGCTCCTCAAACGCCCTTCAAGCTTTCTCTGATGCGGACTGGGCGGGTGGCCCCCTCGACCGCACGTCTACTTCGGCTTACATTATATTTCTTGGCGCCAATCCTATCTCTTGGGCATCCCGCAAGCAACGAGCTGTTTCTCGCTCTTCCACTGAGGTCGAATATCATGCTCTTGCTACCACTACTTCCGAGGTTCGATGGATCCAACACCTTCTTTCGGAGCTCCATGTCAACTTAGCCTCGAAGCCCACAATCTTTTGTGACAATATCAGGGTCACTCATCTCTCGGTTCATCCTGTCTTACACTCACGAATGAAGCACATTGCCATAGACATCCATTTTTTTCGCAACATTGTGGCTAAAGGACTGAATTCCGTCTCTCACATTAGCACAAAGGACCAACTTGCCGATGTTCTCACTAAAGTGCTATCTCGTGCTCGTTTCTCACTCCTTCGGTCCAAAATTATCTTGGTTGATGGCACGACACTTTTGAGGGGGCGTATTAGAGATATTACCATATCTCCGGATTCTCCTTCTCTCGATAAGAGAGAGCGACTGATTTGATTTAATCTACTTACCTTGTACAATTTATCTTTTGCTTGTAGACTATGACTAGAGTAGTATATAAAAGCTACAACTCTTGTACATTACAATTGTCAATAATAACATCTATAATATTTCTCAACAATAAGAGTATCTCAATACTACATGATAATAACATACTAAAACTCCCATTTTCAAATCATCCCACGTGGGAGTTTGGGATGCATTCATGCATACGTTATTTTCGTGTAGGTTACCTATTTAAACTGGTATTTTGAAAATTTTTTTTACAAAAAATAAGAGTTGCGGCTCATGAGGACATAATTAATCACCTGCAAATTCTCAAATCTGAAATTTAAACAATTGCTGCTTTTGCGAAATCGTGTTCATTGTCCGATTAACATAACTCATCTCCAGATTTTTATAGTGCTATATTACAACAAAAGAGGAAGAGTGTAATACTCTGAATGAGTTATATAGCTAATTATATATGCGGATATTGTGTTGCGAAGCATTCTTGAAGAGCTCACCTATGCGAGTGTGATTGTAGAGCCGCAAATTATGAGACTCAGACTTGTCTCTAGAGTACTTATATAACAAGACACTAGTGTGTGGCCGTCAATGTGCTACCCTAATTAGAATTCATATTATGTGTTAGGCTAGTTGAAGTTTATGCCAAAGTGCCATAGTTCACTAAATAGTTCACTATGGTTCCTATAGATGGATACTTGTCAAACTAAGTTCAACTTTAAGTCAGCAAGATACTTTTATCGTTACATAGTAAAAGATTGCCTTCTAGTATTTTTAAAATTTTGAATCATGTGGGAGATTGTTAGCTATTATTTAAATAATTCTCTTTCAAATTTTGACATATAGAATCACATTACGTACAATGTATTGTTGTGTACCATAAGTTGTGTGTTTTCTTATTGCTTTTGGTTTCATATAAATGTATGTGTTGTGTTTCTGCTTAAAAAATATATACGAAAGAATGAGATAAAATATATTTTCAATAAAGTTAGAAGGATGTTATACCAAATAATCCACGATCTATAATCTTTTAACACGTGGCAACTCGATAACAAGCAAACAATAAAAAACTTCTTGAAAATTGGTTAATAAGTCAAAATTGGGCCCTATATCAACATTTTGGCCCAATTTGACCTATAAGCCCAATTAGAGTTGAATGTATTGTTAGAGTTGAAATGCTGTTATAGTTGAAATTATGTTAGAGTTGAAGCTGAATTCGAGTTAAAGCTGAATTATAGTTGAAGCTGAATTCGAGTTGAAATGCCTTTGTTCGAGTTAAAGACCACACTCGAGTTGAAGCCAATCAATCATGCCGAAAAGGCCAGGGTTCATTAGCGTGCCCACGCCGATAATTAAGGAGAATTTATGCCTATAAATACCCAATTAATCTTCATTATTGTGGTATGTTCTTGGAGGTGAGCTTTAAGCTAATTCGAGTTAGAGTTGAATAATTCGAGTTGAGGAATTCAAGTTGAACTCTGAATTCGAGTTATTTGGCCTATTTTGAGCAGTTTAGTCCGTTTTCAACGTATTTACGCGTATTTCAGCACTACGAGGCGTATAATTGGCATTATAGGCTCATTCCTACAAATGCCCATTACCTATGTTGCACGGACATGGACATGCTGACACGGACTCGGGGACACGGGTTTCTTAAAAAAATCAACACGGTCAAGACACAACTGTATTTTTTATTATAAAAATATTAAATATCAGTAAAACTTATAAAATTAACATCTCTAAAACTCATAACATACTTAAATTCAAATAAAATGATCACTTATCATTCACTAAGTAATAAAAAAAAAATTCAGATGAAACACTTACTTAAATTCAACTATCATTGTCAAGCATAAATAATATAAACCAAAATAAATTAGTAATATTGCTAAAAAAACATACATACTACTAAAATCAAACAATTCATTAACTGAAAATCGTTAAAAGTTTAGGCCTTTTGCCTTTGCTTAGTTATTTAAGTTTTAACAATTTATTTTTTAACCCTTTTATCTTTTATTTGTCAATTTATAATATGATTTTAAATAAATTGTAGAACACAAACAATTAAAATATACAATTTTTCTTGAACAAGTCTAAACCATGTTGGACACACTCTTATTATGTGTCGGACACGACACACTCAAGTATCGGAGACGACATGCTTAAGTGTCAGGAACGGGTGTCGAATTATTTTTATTTATTTTAATTGAGACACACCACGTGGCGTGTTCGATACGTGTCGGATGAGTGTCAGATAAGTGTCTGTATCGGATACGTGTCAGACACAGACACGACTGATGTTTTAAAGTGTCGATGGATCATAGCCCATTACTGACTTAAGCATAGGAATGCCTTCGTGGGGTCAACCCCTGCCTAGTTCACGTGCCGTGTTTTCAGTGCAGGTTTCTTGAACTCAAAGCTGGCTTGGACCAATCCGGAGCTCAAGCTAGTCTGAAGTGAAGTGACTAGTCAGCAGACGAAATTAACCCGCATTAAAGGCAATTGAGGATTTAGCAAGTTCGTGGGAATCCCTTGTTTGAGTGCACGTCAAGAGTTCTAAAGGTTCATTTATCTTGCGAGTAGAAGTCGAGAGTCTAATTGCACCACTACAAAGATAAAATTCTACTCTAAAGGAAGCACTACTTTTGTAGTATAACATAAACCGACTTTTATTCTAACTTATACTTATTTTATTTCTAATATGTGTTTATTATTAATTTGTGATGCATGTTGTTTATGATTGTGTTTATGCATTGTATGATTGAAAATTCAACCAACAATTACCAAACCTGATATTGTCGTGTTGGCTGTCATGAGGTAATAGGAATCTTATATTCACATGATATACGGCTTTTGAACTTGGTGGTATCGCCCGTTGTAGTCGCACGTATTGGAAAGAGGTGGACAATTTGTGAGGCGATTAGTAGTTTGGTTAACCAACTTAGTATAAACGACGCACATTTTTTTTCCAAAGCCTGTGTGCGTGAATATCAACTTCGATGGGGCGACTTTCGAGGAAGATAATTGTATTGGTCTTGGGGTTGTTTCGTGGGATGATAATGGACATTCCTTGGCGTGTCTTCAACGACGGTTCATCGGTATCTTGGTGCTTATAACGACGAGGTGTATGAAACCCTCCTTGTCATGAAGATTGGCATATCCCTGAAATAGAAGGAAATAATCTTTAAATCGATTGTTTTAACGTGATTTTATGATATTCTTCTTGGAAAATCTTTTGTGACGACTCATTTAAAAATCGTTGCTAATATTCGCGGTTTAACTGAGGTGGAAACTTCTTTCTCCTTATGTTGGATCAGTCGCAATGCAAATGCAGAGGCACAATTGTTGGTGAGGAGTGCTCGGTTCAGCAAATTCTGAAATGCAAACTCCCATTTCAATGTCGATTGACTTTTCTTGGCTGCCTTTGCTCTAGTTTTTTGTAGTTCCTTACTTCCTTTTTTGTTCCTAATGTTTCTTTGTTTTTAAGAGTCTCATAAAGTTGCACTTTGCTAATTGATTTTATCGGAGAAAATGCATAAAACTCTCACGTTGTTTCAAAACCTGCACGAAGCCCCCTTATGATTTCAAAAACATACACATCACAAAATTCCCTTCCGACTCATCAAATGACTAAACTGTTCTTACTTTATTAATATTAATATATATTTTATATTTTTAAATAATATTAATATTGTAAAATAATATTTTTTTTGGCAAAAGAATATCAAAAAGGTAGTTCTTATTTTATTTTGAAAAACTGTAAAAAATATATATATATACTATTTTATAATAAGTAAATTATAAGAAGCCCAAATACTTTTCCTTTTTGAACAGAACATTGCTAAATCACACACAGTAAAAGTTTAAAGAGACAAAATTCCGCAGTAAATCAAGATCGATCCATCATCTTAATTCTTACCAATTTGCATAATTAATGGTGAGTACTTTGTATATGTATGTAAGCATATGCATTTTCATTTAATTGATTTTAATTGATGTGATTTTTTGTTCTCAATGGTAGGCGAATTCATCGCGATTATACTTAACCTGCATCCAGAATACACTGCAGGCCGCCATGTGCTTGCAGGTGATTTCTCAATAAAATTTATTTATTGAAAATGTTTATTGTTCTTTTTTTTTTAATTATTCACATCCTCAACCTGTTTGTAGAATTTCCCCTGTCAAGAAGTTGAAAGGCACAATAAACCCGAAGTCGAACTCAAGTACGTCTTACATCGATCCTCGAGCAATTTCGGTTATCTTGCATTCCTTCTTCTTTTCCTGTTTTATGTTGAACATGATTTGGGATGCATCAAAATTTGGTATTGGCTTTTTTAGAGCTCAAAGGACTATTGCGGGGCGAGTAATGGTCGGATGGAGCGGATATTAGTATTTTTGTAAGATCTAAGCATTGATATTAGCTTTTTTGGAGCTCAAATGATGCTGTTTTTATGAATCTAAGATTAATTCTGATGTATTAAAAAGGAGAAACTGTTGATATGTTCGGTTAGAGGAACGCTGCGTTGATCTCAACGATACTGTTTATGCTTGATGCTAAATCTTTCTTTAAAGATTAATGCTAGTGAATTAGAATAAATATGTTCAGTTGGAGGAGCATCGAGTTTGTTGCTATTCAAATATTACTCAGAGTAGTTCAAGTGTATCATGAAACTGCATAAGTTGCATTAATTGCATACAAGAACTGTAAGTATCCAACCGTAAAATCAATTTAACATGCATTGAAATATTTATTTTGTGGTTTGCAGGACCAGTTCAGAGCTTCTACTGAATCCTGTAAGAAGCCTTCTTGTCTCAGTGTGTTTGTTTTCCATATGATCAATCCAAGTCTCAATTATTCATGTTGGAGTTTTAACTTAAGCATATGGGACTTATTGTTATTCTAAGTACCCCGACTAATTGTTTAATCCAAGTTTTATCATGCTTCTTGTTCTGCCGTTGATTCTTACTTAATGATCTGTTAAATTCTGATGTTTTAGTTGAATATACGAATGCTTAATGTAATTGATTTGTACTTGATAATCATGTCCCAGTCAAACACCTATCTTTTTCTACTTCACTTACTTTGTATGTCTCTGTTGTTAGGTCCTGATCTGTAGAAATGAGGCTGAGAAATGCTTGATTGAAACATCTATAAATTCATTGCGCATAAGCCTAAAGGTAAGTTCGATGAGCTTGATACGTTGATAATTTCACTTTTATGCATGTTGGGAATTCATCAACTCGATATCCTAGCTATGTTTATTATTCAACATGCAGTCTTTATATAGTGACGCAGACAATAAATATGTAATTTTACGACTTCCCGAATGTGATAAGTGGGGTATTAGTCTCGGTTACCTTGAAGTGTTAACCTGTGGGTTACTGGGGGAGGGAAATAGCATGGCACATAAGGACTGATATGAAATGAAATATAATACCTTTCTTGGGGAGGTTTTGTGATATTGGGCCAAACACCAAACATTGTGTTCATTTATTCCCTTGTGTTTATGCATTACCCATTACATAGATCTCTAATGCCCTTGTCAAGCCTTTTGATTGAGTCTATCCAAACTTGGAGAAGGAGGGCCTTTTTCAAGCTATAGTTCCTATCATCATTATAAGGTCTTGTTAAAAATCGTAAAACTGAAACCTTTTTGTAGGTTAGGCAAACAGATGAACTCGAAAACATACTAACCAAGAAGTTCCTTAGATTCTTATCTATGAGAGCAGAAGCTTTTCAAGTTCTGAGGAGAAAGCCAGTACAGGTATGCAGTTTTCTTTATAAAGCGACGGAATATTATCATTACATGTTTTTTTGTAAGTATTATCATTACAAATTGAATAAACGACATTGCACGTGACCTGATCAATGATATCATCTGAAGACTCCTCACTCAAATATTAGTTATGCAAAATCAACGCATACCCAATAGTTTATATTGTCAGAGTTGGTACTATCCTTATTTGTTTCTTTTTAAAAGCATAAATCAACCTAAATGGCGAGCAATCCTTGGATCGTTGCAGCACCAACAGTCACAGTAAGATTTCAAGAGTCAGTGATCCACCACAGCCGCAGGGGAAAATGCACTAGTTCCTTTACTTGTTTGTCATTATAGCTCTTGTTATTTCTTGTTGGTCATGCACTGACATCATTAGGTCTAGTTCGAGGTCCTCTGTCATGTTTCAATATGGGTTGGTTTGAGATTCAATCCACCTGTCACCAATATTATCGGTGTCCTCATCTCAACTTTGTGCCCCATCCCATCCCCCCCCTCCCCCCGTTCACCATATAGAGCTTTTGGCAGTTGTTTTTTAAATTCTGGAGGGTCCTTGCGATTATACCTACTTTAGATCTGCATTCATATTTATTTTGTCCAGCTGAGATATGTTCGCTTTTGATTGTTGTTGTCTCTAGTCTGTTGTTTCCATTGTCAAGCGACAATCTTTGTGGGAGACTGTGTTGTCACGAATGAGTTGAGTTAATCCAATGTTACAAAAGGGTATTAACTCAGTCCAGCCAGCAGTAGACATTTACAATCTGTATGCAGTTTTAGTTGTAGTTCTGTGGGTAGCCTTATTTGAAGACTTCATATTAAGCGGTTGACTGTGAACTGACTATCCTGTTTCCTGCACAAGTGAACAAATTTTCTCTTCAAGACCCTCAGTGAATGCTCATTAACCTGACATTAACAGTTGCATTACATGATTAATATCAGGTCAATCATCTTTAATTCATTAAGTTCTTTTACATGAAGAGATCTAATATTCAGAAATAAAATTAGGATATGAATTGCATATGAACAACTTCATTCTGTAAATAGCATAAGGTATTTCCTCGTTCTGGTAGTTCGACACTCTGACGGTTCATATGCTTTTAACTGACTTGGTTTTTCAGGGGTATGACATTAGTTTTCTCATTACCAACTATCATTGCGAGGAGATGCAAAAACAGAAGCTCATAGATTTTATAGTGCAGTTTATGGAGGTAAAGTTGTCAATCCTTGGTGGGGTTAACTTTACGTGTATGAAATGCATTTCATAAAGATATTTCTCCTTACATATTTGCATGTTGCCAATGAAACAAGATATATTAGAATTACACAAGTGATCGGAAAATGAAAGTCGAAACTTTTATGAAGAAAAAAAAAAATGTTAGGCTTCAGCTGAATGTATTTTCTACTGTATTTGGTTTCAGCTACTGCACAGCATTTGTATTCTGTATCTTCTTACACTGCTGAAGATGTTCACAATATTCAGTCTGGTTTTGCTCTTTTATGTAAACTGCAGGATATTGATAAAGAGATAAGCGAACTAAAACTGTCAGTAAATACACGAGGAAGGCTTGTTGCCACGGAGTTCCTCAAGCAATTCATCTGATGGTATTCCATTTTGTCATGTCGAAATCTCATCCTGTAAGTGTAGCTCATTACCGGCAAAACACTGAGCAAGTATACTCTGGCAGTTTAGATTGCACTCCGTTTGTCAAAAGAATAACTCTGCTTCGTGGCCTGAATTTTATGTAAATTTTGAAGCTTCAACTCTGCGTGTTTAGTTGATAATCTTCACTACATTTTACCTATTTATTGTAAGTAAATATAAATTTAAGGGTCTGTAGATTATGTGATCACATTAATGAATTAATCTGTAAAATTTACTTAATTGACGTGATTAAGAATTATCATAATCACGCTTCTTAGTTGGCATTGGTGTTATAAGGAGACATGAACAATGGGTTTTATGCGTTAATCAATACTTGACCGCTAAAATCCAATAATCCATAACATGATATGCTACTCTACGTGTTCGCAAGTAGAATAGCGTGTTTGGATCGAATCGAATCTACAATAGTATTTGATTTTGACAAAACAAGGATCGAAATCAGATCTACTTAAAATGATCCATTCGATCCAAAATTATTCGAGTCCGACTTGATACGATCTGGTTTTCATCCTTTTTTCTTTATAATCCTTATTCTAGTTTTAAAAAATAATTGCTTTATAACATCTTTATTTTGCATCTAAATCATCTAAATTAAACATTTGTATTTGTTAGTGTTATAACTAAGGTGAATTAAACCGTTAGTTAGTACTTTATTAGTGTTATACTTATTTTATTATTATTTATATACTTAATTTAATATATTATTATATATTTTTTTTAAAACAAGATGATTATTCGATTCGATCCGGTCCTTTGCTTAGCCCCTAAAATCGAGAACCGGACTGAGCGGTGGTTCGATTATGGACAAAAATTGACTATCATATCAAATATTTGATTTGGTTTTTTAATCGGATCATTCGATCGATCCTATCCATGGTATTTGCAAGTGCACGGTATATATGGACATGAACATTATGTTGGGTTTTATGTGTAAACTTGTTGAGTATATGGATCAAGCTAAGAACAAATAAAAAAATTAAAAGGAAATCAAATATTTCAGTAAACCGGAGAAAGGCAAGCATGGCAAAATATTCTCTGACATGTTAGTTTGTGAAAGTTAGAGCTGACAAATTTTTTTTTTTTTTTTTTTAAAAAACAGAGCGTTAGCGCTGTGATGAGCGGCGAATGATTTAATTGAATAAATGGAAGCTGTAATTATCCAAGGTTAATAGTCATTGTATTGGGAGTTAATTAACCTTTGTCAACTGTAGTAGTGTATACGATAAAATCACAATAAATGGAAGCTGTAACAATCCAAGGTCAATAGTCATTGTATTGGGAGTTAATTAACCTTTGTCAACTAAAGTAGTGTATACGATCGATCATATGACCCACCTCAAATATACCTGTTGTCATGGTATATATCCTAAGATTCTTGTTATGATTGAGTCAATTAATTAGCAAGGATCTGGTGCATTCAATTTTAAAAGGAGGAATGGTTAATGTTTTTTTTTAAATCTTTAGTTTTAAGAAATACTTGACATGGTTTAGGTTCCTTTTACTTTCATATATGTTTTTAATAATAATAAAAAAATTGTAACAATGCTACTAGTTGTTTTAAAAGTCTTGAGTAAGGAATTCGTGTTCATCATATACGTCGTCATATGCACGACGATTCGTGTTTTGAGCGGGAAATAAGGAATTAATATATAAATGTCTTGACCCTGGAAATTACCATTGTTCTCCAAGGTCAATAGTCGTTGTATTGGGGGTTAATTAACATCTGTCAAATATAGTAGTGTTTACAAAAAATCCAGCTAGCCGAAATATACCTTTGTCATGGTATATCTTAAGATTGCGGTTATGATTGAGCTATTAATTAACAAAGAACGGATGTTTTCAATTTTTATAAAGAGGAATGATTGATGTTTTTAAATCTTCTAGAATCATTAGTTTTAACTTTTAATAAAGACTTGAGATGGTTTAGGTTCCCCTTGATTTTATATATGTTTTTTCATTATAGTTATGCAGCTAGTGGATTTAAAGACGTGCGGTAAGGAATTAAGGGTTGTTCATCGTATATGTCATTATTTTGGTCTTATTTTGTTCGGGTAATAAAACACCGTGAAACGTTACAAAGAATTAATTAATTGTCAAAATAATGTTAATCTATTACAATGCACGGACTAACTTGGTCCGGAATACCTACTGTATATTACAAGCAATGAATTACTTTTGATATTCTATTTAGACAAAGATTCGGGTAGATCGAACCGATTGTGTTTGATCTATGTGTATCGAACAGTGGTGATTCGATGTTGTTGCTGATTGAACCTGTGATGCATCGAAAGATGTGGATTCGATGCCGTGAATCTCAAATAACTGTGGTTCGATCTTGGTCAAAGTCAAAACGGACAGTATCGAACTGAGTTGAGTATCGAACAGTAAAGTGTATCGAACTAAGTTTGTTCAATATACTAGAGTGGGTAGTTAGTGTTGAATGAATATTGAGAAGGTGAAGAGACGGGGTATTTATAGACCCCGTCCCATGGGCCCCTGTAGCGACTCGCATATGGGTATCGAATTGGGGCCTTTCGATCGATCACTTAGATCGAATCGAGGTCGTTCGATACTCGATTAACATCGAATCGTGGCTGTTCGATGTACTACTGCAATGGGCATTTCTACTTGGGCCGGCCCAATAATAGTATTGGGCCATTCCTAAAATATCCATCTGATGTAAGCGGGCTGATTGTTCGGGATCATAGTCGTGAATCATGCGTGTCAGCATTCCTATTTTGGCAAGCAGAATATCCTCAATGCCGTAAACAAGAACGAAAGGTGTTTCACCCGTCGATGTTCTCGGGGTTGTCCTATACGGCCATTATTCCTTGACGCTCCTCTAACCAGGTTTTTCCCGTATCTTTCATCCTCCTCTCAAGGCAATCTTTCAATGTCTGGTTGGTGGACTCTGTTTGGCCATTTGCTTGTGGATGATAAACGGAAATCACATTGTGCGATATGCGTAATTCTTCGAACCAGGATTTGATCTCCTTGCCAACGAATTGCGTACCGTTATCACATACCATATATCTGGGAATTCCGAAGTGGCATATGATATTTTTCCAAATGAATTCAATAATGTTCTTTCCGGTGCTTGACGACATATCTTCTGCCTCGACCCACTTGGTATAATATTCAACTGCCACCAATAGAAATCTTTTTTGTCCTTTGGCCACAGGTAGTGGTCCCACGATATCGCTTCCCCATTGATCAAAGGGGCACGCCACATCGAGTGGTTGCAGCGGTTGTGCAGGCATGTGAGTAAGGCGAGCTTGGTATTGACAACTATCACATCGTCGCGAAAAAGCCGTTGCATTCTTTAGTAAAGTTGGCCAATAATATCCCTGGTGCAAAATTCGTTGGGCCAACGCCCTTTCCCCAGAATAATTTCCACAACATCCAGCGTGGATCTCTTTCACTACGTATTCAGCCTGAGTTGGAGTCAGGCAACGGAGCAGCGGGCCCTCGAATGAGCGTTTGTATAGTTCCCCATTGTGAATTGTGAACCTGTAAGCATTGTATCACATTCTGCGACGCGTATTTGGCTCCGTTGGGAGTATCCCTTCCCGCATATATGTTATAATTTCGTCCTTCCATGAAGGATCTTCTTGAATCGACATTATATATTCCACTTTTGCAGCTGTGCAGTTATATTTTTATATTCCGATTGAAGGCTTGTCCGTGGCTAGTAACGTAACTCGCTTTCTTACTAAAATCTCCGAAGAACTGGCAAATTTTGATAGCGCATCAGCCTTGCTATTTTCATCTCGAGGGATCTGAGTGACGTTGAAGAAACTGAAGCGTTCAGCCAGCTTTGACTTTGGCAGCATACAATTTCATCGTATCTTCCCTCGTCTCATACTTTCTTAAAAAATGATTTTCCACCAATAATGAATCTGTAAACACGTCCAAGTATTCAATGTTGAGCCCCGAAGCCAGTTTGATTCCTACTATAACAACTTCATATTCAGCCTCATTGTTAGTCACCATGTAATTCAGGCCAATGGCGAATTCAAATTCTCTGCGATCTGGAGATAAAAGGTGGATCTCGACCCCTCCTCCATGATTGATGGCGGATCCATCTGTATGTAGCATCCATGTGGTGGCGGCTCGGCTAGTTTCTGCTCGGTCTGATATGGAAAAAATATAATTTGTGGAGCCGGCCACGCTGTTTTCCAATATCTCGGCCACGAAATCTGCTAACGCCTGTGCTTTAATTGCGGTTCGTGGTTTGAATTCCAACCCAAACTTGCTGAGTTCAATTGCCCATTTCACCAGTCTACCGGAGGTTTCTGGTCTTGCTAGCACCTGCTTCAGTGGCTTATCTGTCACAATCGTGGTTGGATGAGACTGAAAATATGGTCTCAATTTTCGAGCGGTGGCCACGATAGCCAAGGTGAACAACTCTATCTCCAAATAGTTCATCTCTGCCCCTTGCAACACTCTACTTATATAGTGGATGGGTAACTGATGGGTTCCTTTTTGTTTGACTAGGACTGTACTGATGGCATGGGAAGACACCGCCAAGTATAAATACAACATCTCGCTTTCCTCCGGCTTGGCCAATAGCGGCGGGCTCACCAAGTATTTTTTTCATCTGCTGAAAAGCTTCCTCACAATTCGAGCCCCAAATGAAATCTATGCTCTTTGTTGTGACCTTGAAAAAAGGTAAATTCTTTTCTGCAGATGTTGATATGAATCTCCCAGGTCCGTCAAACGGCCTACCAAACATTGCACACCCTTCACCGTTCTTGGCGGTGGTAAATCCAGTACTGTCCTGATTTTGTCTGGGTTGGCTTCTATTCCTCTTTCATTGACCACATATCCCAAAAACTTTCCTGCTGTTACCCCGAATGTGTATTTTTTGGGTTCAACTTCATCCCGTATGCTCTCATGATAGCGAATTCTTCATCTAAGTGGCGCACGTGCTCTTCGGCCTTGAGACTCTTGACTAGCATGTCATCTATGTACACTTCCATTGACTTTCCGATCTGATGGTAAAACATTTTTGCGACAAGTCTTTGAAAAGTCGCTCCAACGTTCTTCAAACCAAAAAGGCATTACCCTATAACAATACACCCATATTTCAGTTGAAGATCTGATGAAAACCACTTTTCGCATCCATCATACTCAATAGTGCACATCCTGCAGTCGAATCGACTAATAAATATATTCTGGACAAAGGGAAAGGATCCATGGGGTAGTGTTTCTTTAAGTCTGTGTAATCCACACACATTCTCCATGTTGCCTCATTTTTCATGACCAAAACGACGTTGCTCAACCATTCCGAAAAACTCAAGACGTATATATGTCGAGCCGCTTAGAGTTCCTGTACCTCTTTTTCGATCGCTTCATTCTTCTCCTTACTAAAGTTTCGTTTCTTTTGCCTTACTGGCTTTACGCTTTTATCCACATTTAGCCGGTGCACTATGATTATGGGATCTATTACTTGTAAGTCATAATCTGTCCATGCGAATATATTTGAATTACGCCTGAGACAGTCTACTAATGTGACCTCTATCATTGGTTCCAATCCTGCTCCAATATTTATTATCTTCTCGGCGCTTTGTCTGAATAATTGAGCGATTTTGAATTCCCCTAAAGGTTCCATTTTACATTCTTGCCATTGTTTTAGCAGTTGGTTTTTTGCTTTTTCTCGACTTTGCTCCTAAGGCTTGGGTTGTTTTCCATTCTCATCTCTAACCTCTTTGGTTTTCTTCTTTGGTTTGGGTGAACCATCGGATCGCATCCGATGTCTCTTTGTCATCCTAGCTACTTATATCTAAAAGCAATTTAAGCGGTGTTCCCACAGACGACGCAAATATTTTGGTCTTATTTCGTCCGGGTAATAAAACACCGTGAAACGTTACAAAGGACTAATCAATTGCCAAAATAATGCCAATCTATTACAATGAACGAACTAACTTGGTCCGAAAAACCTACTGTATATTACAAGCAATGAATTACTTTTGATATCCTATTTAGACAAAGATTCAGGTAGATCGAACCGATTGTGTTCAATCTATGTGTATCGAACGGTGGTGATTCGATGCTACTGCTGATTGATCATGTGATGCATCGAAAGATGTGGATTCGATGCTGTGAATCTCGAATAGCTGTGGTTCGATCTTAGTCAAAGTCAAAATGGACAGTATAGAACTGAGTCGAGTATCGAGCAGTAAAGTGTATCGGACTGAGTTGGTTCGATATACTAGAGTGGGTAGTCAGTGTTGAATGAATATTGAGAAGGCGAAGAGACGGGGTAGTTATAGACCCCATCCCGTGGGCCCCTGTAGCGACTCGCATATGAGTATCGAACTAGGGCCATTCGATCGATGACTTAGATCTAATCAAGGTCGTTCGATACTCGATTAACATCGAATCGTGACTGTTCGATGTACTACTGCAATGGGCCTTTCTACTTGGGTCGACCCAATAGTAATATTGGGCCATTCCTAAAATATCCCCATAAGTCATATGCATGAGTGTTTTAGCGGGTAATAAAGAACTTAATATATACTAGAAACGTTGACACGCGGTCCCCGCGCGTTAATCTTTATTTTAAATATAATATAATCAATTTGTGTTGTAAAGATTATAATGTAAATATGGACATAGAATCGATATATCTTAACCTTCTTTTTATGTAAGGAAGAATAAGGTAATAATTATTTTCTTTAATGATTTTTTTTAAATAATAATAATAATGCTAAAATTAATTACAATTATATCCTAGCTAATGACAAATAATAGTGTGTCCAAGGGTAAATAAGGAAATCAAAAAATTAGACTCAATATGCCATCACATGACTTCCTTTATATAATAGTATAGATATAAATGTACTTTTTTAATTATATATATATATATATATATATATATATATAAATGTAAGATGATGGTGTCAAAAAAAATGTAAGATGATGTATATGAATGTGAAATATTCAAGGAAATACAAAAACAAAAATTATTGGGAAGTAGGCGCGTTTATGATACAAGATTTTGTTAATTGGCCACGTATAAAAGCAATGAAGTGCACGCAAGAAACAACCGTCGAAGTTAGATTTAAAAGATTCACTTAAGTACATTTAATTTAACAGGAAACTTGTAAATGTAATTAAAGATATATGTTAGAATAGATTTGTATAAATATGTTAATATTATCTTTTATATAGAGATATGGCAAGATAAAAGCTTTTGATTAGGTAGTTTCCTTATTGATAGGACTCTTTGTACTGGTATATATACTTTCATTCATTAATGAGAATTCCAGCGAGGAATATTATCTTTCATGGTATCACAGCGAGATTCTCTTCTTTTTTCTCTCTTCTCTCTAAATCATGACCAACTCTAATCGCGGCTCATACTCTCAGCAGTTGCCCCCAAGGGCCTTACATACCTATAGCTTTCCGCCATGGACAGCACCTTCGGCGCCATATCCAACCGCCTCTTGGTCTCAGCGTCCCCCGACGCTGTCTAGTCATTCGGGCCTCCTCGGACCGCACCCGCATCAAGCTTACACGCCCCACACCCCGCATATGCTCTCACTCCACATGACGATAATTGGTATATGGATACGGGGCATCATCTCACATGACGTCCAATCAAGGTACTCTCTCGTCTTACTTTAATTTGAGCATTAATTCTAGAATTATCGTTGGTAATGGTCATACGATTCCCATTCAAGGTTTGGGTTCCGCGGTCCTACCCTCTCCTTATCTCCCTCTCTATCTTCATCACATTCTCCATGCACCTCAAATCATTAAAAATCTCATCTCTGTTCATAAGTTTACTAGGGATAATCTAGTTTCTGTCGAGTTTGACCCTTTTGGCTTTTCTGTGAAGGACTTCAAGACAGGCACTCCAATATGAGATGCAATAGTCACAGTGATATCTATCCCATCCTCCCCAATACGTCCTCATCGTCTTCCTCCTCGCCATCATCCTTTACCGCCCTTTCCTCCTCTAAGTGGCACGTACGCTTAGGGCGCCCAGGCGCATATCCTCTCCGTTTTCTTAGAAAGAATAATTTAGTTAATTGTTCATCTAGTAGTGCTTCTAGTTTTTGTTCTTCTTGTTCTGTTGGGAAAACATTATACTCCCTTTTGTTTCGTCCAATTCTTTTACTACTATGTTGTTTGATATTATTCATAGTGATATTTGGACATCGCGTATCTTAAGTACGTCATGCTCTCGCTATTATGTCATGTTTGTTGATGATTACACGGATTTCTTGTGGACTTTTCCTATAACTCGAAAATCACAAGTTTTCAATATTTTTTTGACATAATGCAACTACGTTAAAAATCAGTTTGAATGTGACATTAAAACACTCCAATGCGACACCGACACTGAATACAACAACAAAGAACTTCAATCTCTCTTTAAATCTCATGGCATGCAATTCCGTCTCTCATGTCCTCATACTTCTCCCCAAAATGGCAAAGCCGAAAATAAAATTCGAACTATAAATAACATGATGCGCACTCTTCTTGCTCAAGCATCGGTACCCCTCGAATTCTGTCCTCACGCCCTCCAAACAACCACTTATCTTCTCAACATCCTCCCCAACTCACGTCTCGGGTCCAAGTCACCACTTCAACTCCTCTTCCAAAAAGACCCCTCCCACTCTCATCTCCACGTGTTCGGGTACTTATGTTTCCCTCTCTTTTCCTCCCCTACTATCAATAAACTCCAAGCCCGGTCCACTCCTTGTGTCTTCTTGGGCTACCCTACCAATCATCGTGGTTACAAGTGTTATAACCAAGCCACTAAACAAGTTATCATGAGCCGCCATGTTATATTCGATGAAAACACGTTCCCTTTTGCTCAACCTGGTCCAACTCGTTCCCCATCTTACGAGTTCCTTGATACACCTCTCTCTCCCATCTTACATCATCAACTACAACACTCGGCCTCACACCCCTCCCATGTTGCACTGCACCCCGTGGTCTCTACACGTTCTATTCCTAATGTTGGGTCCAATGTTGGGGAAACATTGCAACTAGAAACTTTGGCACTAGTTTTTGCACCTTTTATTCCCAATGTTGGGTCGATGTTGGGGCAACATTATAACCAGAACCCCGTGGCACCAGTTTCTGCACCTTCTGTTCCCGATGTTGGGTCGATGTTGGGGCAACATTGCAACCAGAGCCCTATTCCTCACACTGCGGCTCCCTCTTCTCCGGCCTCACAGCCCACTTCTCCTACCTCACCTGCACCGCCATTACCTCTTCTATCTCCTCAAATGGCCACATGTAGCAAACCCGACATCTTTCGTCACAAACAACTCTTTAATCTCCATACCACATCTCCTCCTTCTCCTATTCCTTATAACCCCTTGGCCGCAGTATCCGATCCCCACTGAAAATCGGCCATGATGGATGAATTTGATGCTCTTATTAAAAATAAGACGTGGGAGTTAGTCCCCCGTCCTCCTAATGTTAATATTATTCGTTGTATGTGGATTTTTCGTCATAAGTTTTACTCTGATGGTACTTTTGAGCGGTATAAGGCTCGTCTTGTAGGTGATGGCAGCTCTCATCAAGTTGGAGTGGATTGCACAGAAACTTTTAGTCCCGTGGTGAAACCAGCGACCATTCGTACGGTAATTAGCATCGCCCTTTCACTTTCTTGGCCAATTCACTAGTTGGATGTTAAGAATGCGTTTTTACATGGACATCTGGATGAAATCGTTTACATGCATCAACCTTTGGGTTTTCGTGATCCCTCTTTCCCGGACCACGTATGTCTCTTGAAGCGGTCTCTCTATGGTCTCAAGTAAGCCCCTCGTGCTTGGTACCAATGGTTTGCTGATTATACTGCCTCTATTGGCTTCTTTCATAGCACATCGAATCTCTCTCTCTCTCTCTCTCTCTCTCTCTCTCTCTCTCTCTCTCTCTCTCTCTCTCTCTCTCTCTCTCTCTCTCTCTCTCTCTCTCTCTCTCTCTCTCTCTCTCTCTTTATCCACCGTCATGGGAAGGACACAGCTTATCTCTTGTTATATGTGGATGACATATTACTCACCACCTCGTCTTCTTCCTTGCGCACCTCCATCATGCGCCGTTTCTCGTTCTAGTTTGCTATGAAGGATTTAGGTACGTTGAGTTATTTTCTTGGCATTGTTGTGACTCGTAATTCTCAAAGCCTATGCCTTTCTCAACGCAAGTATGCTGAGGAAATTGTTGAGTGTGCAGGCATGAGCTTGTGCAAACCAAGTCTCACACCGGTTGACACGAAGCCAAAACTTGGTACGGCCTCAGCCAGCGAGCCTTATGATGATCCCACTCATTTTGTCATCTCATCGGGGCTCTCCAATATCTCACTTTCACTCGCCTGGACATCTCTTATGTGGTTCAAAAAATTTGTCTACACATGCACGATCCTCGCTTAGCCCACATGCAAGCTCTCAAAAGGATTGTGCGTTATGTTCATGGGACGCTCCATCTCGGCCTTCACCTCTTTCCATCTTCTCTCACTCGGCTTATTTCCTACACGGGTGTTGATTGGGAGGGCTACCCCGACACCCGCCATTCGACTTCAGGTTATTATTTTTCTTGGTGACAACTTGATCTCTTGGTCTTCTAAACGGCAACCCACCTTATCATGTTCTAGCGCCAAAGTCGAATATCGTGGTGTCGCCAATGTTGTGTCGGAATCATGTTGGCTCCGTAATATCTTGTTGGAGCTTCATCATCCAATACCATCCGCTACTTTGGTCTTCTGTGACAATGTAACCACCGTTTATCTTTCCGCAAATCCAGTTCAGCATCAGCGTACGAAACATATAGAGATGGACATCCACTTTGTCCAAGAGAAGGTGGCCCGCGGCCAAGTACGCGTCCTCCATGTCCCGTTCCATTACCAGATTGCCGACATATTCACAAAAGGTCTTCCTCGTGTCTTGTTCGATGACTTTCGGTCCAGTCTCAACGTTCGGGAACCTCCCGTTTCGACTGCGGGTGTGTGTTAGAATAGATTTGTATAAATATGTTAATATTATCTTTTGTATAGAGATATGACAAGATATAAGCCTTTGATTATGTAGTTTTCTTATTGACATGACTCTTTGTACTTGTATATATATTCTTCATTCATTAATGAGAATTCCAGCGAGGAATATTATCTTTCAATATATGATCAAACATTAATCCGACTCCAAATCTAATTCTCTTAATTGGAGTCGAGAACAAACAACTATAAAGCTTCGATCGGCATTGTTGAGTGAGTCAGATCTGTGTGAATCTGTTCTGCTTTAATTTTAATAGATCGATATGGTTTTTCTTCTTTTCTTTTTTTTTTTTCATTGTTGAGTGTTGGGAATTTTGTGGTTTTCTCCATGTTCGTGTGTTGTTTGGCCATTGGAGAAGAGGCGAAGAAAATGACATAAATTCTTCTATCTATCTTTTTAGGGATAAATGCATTAAACCCCCTGAACTATGCATGTTTTTGCGTTTTCGTCCTTAAACTAAATAAATAAGCGCTTTGCCCCCTAAACTATGCCATTCTGTGCGATTTGCCCCCTGGCCGGGTTTTTTGGCTGTTTTTGGCCATTCTTGGCCTGAAATTTTTCCCTTACCCGACACATATGTGTTGTACTAGATGTATTTTAGCAGTTGATGACAAATCGAGTTTTAAAAACACCTCAAACGGGACATATTCCGGCTAAATTGTGATTTCCTCTTCAGTGTATTTTAGCCGGAATATGTCCTGTTCGAGGTATTTTTTTGCCTACTTTTTGTCATCAACTACTAAAATACATCTAGTACAACACATATGTGTCGGGTAAGGGGAAAAATTCAGGCCACGAATGGCCAAAAATAGCCGAAAACCCGGCCAGGGGGCAAATCGCACAGAATGTCATAGTTTAGGGTGCAAAGCGCTTATTTATTTAGTTTAAGGACGAAAACGCAAAAACCTGCATAGTTCAGGGGGTTTAATGCATTTATCCCATCTTTTTATTTTGATTTTATGTAACATTAATTCGAAAAAAACCTAAATAACTTGTTCAAAAAGTAGTACTTTTTGAACAAAAAAAATCATATAGTACTAAATTCGAAATTTTTTTATTAAAAAAAACAAAATGATTAATGATTCTTTTCAGAAGATTATGTTTATTTTTTAATCAAACCTAACAAGTATTATAAATATAAAATCTTTAAGCAAACTTTAAAAAAACTAGATATATTTATACAAGGTTAAATATATCGTACGTTTAGTTTAAAGTCAACCTTAACGATATGTGCGCACAGTGTGCTAATATTATATTAACATAGGGAGGTTTTGCCAATAAAAAATAATAGAGGGAGTTTTCTTTCCAATTAAAAATATGACATGGATGGTTTTTAATTTGTAAAAATAATATATATATATATAGTTAAATATACCCGTTGACATTCCAACAATAAGTGTTACGACTTATAAGTGCGTGGACCCACACCTTATTATGGTTATAAAATTCCCAACTAGGTTGTAACAACATATAGGAATTTTAATTTGATAGGTCAGAAGCCCCGGGGCGCGCCTGGGGCAAAATGTACATAAAAAACCTTTTGGCGCACTGTTGGGGCGTCAGGTTTGTGCGGCGCACGCCCCGACGTTCGGGGCGTGTGCCCAGAGCGAAAAAGGCGACTGGGCATACGCCCATGCCGTTTACACACGCCCAAAAAATATAGAAAAAAATGCTGAGTTTTTTCCTTCTTTTTTAGTTAATCCAGCCCTCTAATGAATTAAAAAAACCATAAAATAGGCCCAGTTAAATGAAGAAATAACTACGCTTACCGACGTTGAGATTTTAAATGGTCCTTATATTCAAAATATGGGAGTAGGCGTGAATGAAGAAGATGATCTTTTAGAGGATGATATGTTTGAAAGTGACTAAGTAAGCCAATGAGTTACGTAAGACTTAGTTTAGTTTGGTAGTTCATAGTTCGCAACTTTCAATTTTCTTCTCGTATGGTTCTTTTGTGAAAGCATTTGTAAATGCTCTTTGAGACTTTGTAGGACTTGAGTACTTGACTAATATTTTTGAGTTTTGCATATGAGCAATTTTGTTTAAGTTTTAAGTTAAGTGTATTTTGAATATTTTGGAGGTTATAAGTTTATTATTTGGTTCTATTTCATATTTTTTTTGTATTATTATATACTTATTTATAATATTATAGTACTTAAAATAAATAAAATGCCAACTTTTATTGGGCTTACGCCCGGCGCCCCGAGGCTTACGCCTCACCCCTAACTATGAAAAACGCCTCGCTTACACCCAACGCCTTTCACAACACTGGAAGAAACAATACATTCCCGTGACTGTTCCAATTATTAAAGTAAATCCCATCCAACAATAGAATTATTCACTAACTATACAAATTTACTTGGTTGGTATAAAAAATAAGTGAATGTGGTGTGCATATTTAAAATTAGATATCAGTAGCCAAATTACCTCAAAGTCAATTTATACACGCGGCCAATTTTGGTAAATAGCTTCAAATTTCGTTTATTTTTGCTTCATAACTAAAGTCACCTCTTAACCTTGGTCTAACTTTTCAGCAAAATATTTGGCCCTCAACACTATTGTAAAATAATATGTCAAAGCGACATTTCAGTTTATTATTATAATTGCAATTACGGGGGTACATTTTCCCTTTTTTCTTTACCTAGGCCAACTTTATTCTAATTTTAAATTACATGCAAGACCGCATTTTGGGGGTTTAGTAACGATTAGAGAAAAGAAAAATCGAGAAAAGAAAACTCTTAATTAGAAGTATATAGCACTTCAAAAGAAGTGAAATAGCATCTATATGCTCCACATTAAAATACTATTTTCAATGATCGAAAAAAGTTGTCGACTAAGATACATTGTCGAACAAATTAACAAAGATAAAGCACATCATACTTTGAAAAATTAAAGAGCAGTCTAATTGAACGAGTTAAAAGTCGCGGGGTTTCAAGTTTTTACCCTTTATTTGAGTGATCAATATATTGCCGAAATAAAACTCTCAAAAACAAATAATTTCATATCTAACACATTTAAAAATTATTTCGCAAACTATCACTCTGCAACATAAAATTCACATTATATCCTGTTTCTTTTGTAAAGTGGTTACCAAGATAACACAAATATAATATATTTCCATAAAAAATCATATAATCGTATAACAAGTTTTTGGTACAAACAATATTCCAGTTAATAATAACTAAATTTAGTTCAGAATTAGAATTTGACAAAATACTCATTCTCCTCCTCTAACCACTCCTCACCGCCACCCCCCACCGTCATGTCCCCAAACCCTCGACATGCATCAGTGTAAGTAGGGCTGTGTAGAAAAAATTGAATCGATCGAATTATCCGATCCAAAAATCGAATCGAATATTTGATCCGACTTTTGATTTCTAACTTACGATCAAACCCCGCTTTGATTTGATCCTCAATTTCAAAGGTTAAAAATCAGATCGAATTGAATACTCATCTTATTCTTTTTTAAATAAATAAATATATAATAGTACACTAAATTAAGTTATAAAATAATAATATATATATATATAACTCTAATGAAATACTACTAAGTAACTCAATATATTAACTAAAGTATTAACACTTCACACGTTTTCCTGCCTCAAAAACACTATTGAATACTGACTACAAACATGCTCCATTTTGGCGGAAAACAACAAAAATAACTTAGGAAAAAGCGGGAAGTAGTGAAACAAAAGTACAAAAGGCAAACCCTTTCTACACTCATGAAGTATCAGCCCTATTATGACATGTAGTTTAACTACTTAAAGTTGTAATACTTTTATATCTAGTATATATGTATAATCTTGAATTGTAATCTACTAACCTAAGTCACATAAGCCAAATTTGAAACATAAATTTCAATGCGCCTTAATGTGTTAATTAAAAATAATTAAATATTAAATATTTATATAAGATTTCGTATACATTCTCAATATTGTTTTATATATACTCATGATTATTAATTTTGTATAATTATTTTTAATTATTATGGTGGAAAGACAAATGTATAAGCCTTAAATTACTTCAAATATTCTGTAATTATTTTATTTTCAATCTAGTTTTGTTCTCCACCTGCTTCGACTCTTCTTTATTATCACTCATTTGTTTCGTTCTTTACAAATTTCCTACGATTATTCATTAGATTTGACTATAAGAACTAACAAATCTTAGTGCGAGGACTAAGAATTTATAATGCGTTTCAGTACGAAGCACGAGCACTGAAGTCGCCAGTGCGAGGACGGTGGGCCGAAAACTTTGACGACGTGGAGGATTATATGACCTAGCTACTAACTACTCAGTACTAATTATGAGTTGTCTTCTCTTTTGGGGTTTGTATTTTGAGCATTGTGTTAATATTTTGTAATGAGAAACCCATTCATGCATGTGAATTTGTCATAAATTATCATTATATTCATGTTTATTCAAGTTTTCTTTAAGTTTAGATGCAAAATAAAAAGTTATATAATTTTTATTCTTTAATATTAAAATAAAAAGGAAAAAAGATCGAAATTGAATGATTTTGGATCGAATCAGATCGTATTAAATTAATTTGATTTCGATCTTCATTTTTCCAGGATCAAAATTGAATACTAGCCTCGATTCGATTCGATCTCATCTGATTCGATCCAAATGCACAACACTAAGTGTAAGAAAAAGAAAACAGTAAACATTTTGTAAACTTAATTACTCCATTTAAATATGAACAAAAAAAAGATCATAATGAGTTGTTCATCAAAGACAAATCCTTAACTTTGTCTCTCCATCTCACGGCATGTGTGCTTATAGCTTGTATTATGTTAAATAAGACATATTACCTGTCACATCCCTAAATTTTCCTAGAGTATATATATATATATATATATATAAGAATATAAGTATCATATAGATACTTCTTAAAGAAAAAAAATATTATTTGATTAATTGTATTTTAGCCCTTCATCTTTTAAAAATCATTATTTGGCCTTAATTAAATATTTTAAAATATTGATTTAATCCTTTTAATTAAAATTTAGATAAAATAATAAAAATAAATAATTATTAAAATCAGATTTTTTTCTTCACTAGGACCCCAAGAAGTAATGATGGAGACATAAAAGACCATAATAGGCCCAAACATTAAAAGAATGGAGGAAAAAATCTTGATTATAATATTTTCATATAATTTATAGTAAGATATATTTGAATAAAATATTGTTACATCAAAGTTGGCTGAAAATTCTGGAAAAAGTACAGTAAATTACATGAATAAAATAATCTAAATAGTATCTAAATAGTTGATAATTTAATTGCTTCAATCATGTAAGTTCGCTTGTAAATACAAGCCATTTCTTTGTAAAAAATACACACCAAAATTCCCTATAAGTTTGCATATGATTTCTTCACCAAAAGTCTCCTAATTTTCGTCCTATACTCATATAAAATTTTTCCAGAAGTTCCTAAACTCAAAAATTGTGAGAGAAAGCTCAAATTCCAATTTTACCCAAAAATTCTAGTTTTACCCCTGGACTTGAAAAATATAGAAAATGTACCAAGGCTTGATATTTTGTAAGACTGCTCTTTACACATCTTCCTAAGTGTGTTTAGTACGAAAGCCCTCAAATTTTTTTGAAATTGCAATTGATTTGAAGGGTCGATTAAAGGTAAATTTAAGCTTGCTGCAATTTTCAACCCTAAATAGCATATCTCTTTTGATTCTTCAAATTAATCTATGCATAATGATACTAATTTTAAAATTTATCATATTTAGTAGTTAATAAAGTAATGAGGATATGTTAAAACCTATTTATTATAAGTTTTAGTCAAGTATAGGTATTAATTTTGATTTTTCTTTTAATTACATGTCGTAGGAAATATATTCATATGTAATTCCTCCTTAATTCCAAATCAAAGTGTGAAATTGTGTTATGATCTAAGTTATAACCTGATTATATAACCATGTTTCCAAGTTAATAATTAAAACTTCATCTTAAATTAATTCTACGTAATTATATCTTTGTGATTCCTTATATATGTAACTATATGTTTGTTAACAGAATAAAAAATCACCTGCTTAAAATAAGCGATTATTCAATTACCGAAATTACTGGGTATATTATTATATGATTTATATTTATAAGTGACACCGCATTATAGCACGGTTTAAATACCGGTTTATTTTGTTAAAAATTATATACTATTCGTATATCGTAAATCACGACGCACGGCTATCGACCGAATTTATAACAATACTACCCGGATTATGCTCGACTCGATATATTATTACATGCACGGTTTTGTATTCATTTCGGTAACACAACTCTTATGGATCATCTTTACCACCATACAAACTAAACAAATGGCGCACATGCAGGAAGCCACATCACTTATGTTATTATCGCACAAGTGGCTCACATGCAAACAAGGCCACATCACCTAGATTTTTACCAGATAATATAAAAGAGTGAATAGATAAAAGGAAAAGAAGGAGGACGACTTTTCTCCACAAAAAGGAATTTCTCTACGGGAGAATAACTCCTCCCCTCGGAGAACTCCCTCTCCCCCTCGGACTCTTCACGAGGACGACTTTTCTCCAAAAAAAGGAATTTCTCTACGGGAGAATAACTCCTCCCCTCGGAGAACTCCCTCTCCCCCTCGGACTCTTCACGAGGACAACCCCTCAACAAATACAAAACCAATACATCCGATAAAATCGACAAACACCAAATATCCAACACCAAATATTTTACAGTTTATTTGTTCACAGCCGCGCGGTTCTCGGAGTAGGGTCTTCCTACCCGGAGGGGGAGAGGGCAGTCTAGGACGTTGGCCGCGATTCTGCCTCGCCCTCCTCATGGGAGTTCATATGCTCCCGAGGAGGATGAGATTTTTGAAGAGGACCAACCGTCCGAGTGGGATGACGTTCTCGAAGACGAGACCGATGCATCCGAGGATTAGGATCATAATCTGATGGAGGAGGATAGCTCTACTTTACGACTTTATTTGCTTATAAATCTTTTTGTGGATATTCCCTTAATATATATATTCAGATTAGTGAATGTTTTCACCTAATCCTAATAGTTTCCGTTGCAAGCTTTCACTTTTGGAATTTGCTTGTTTGGAAAGGTAAAGTTATGTCTCTCTGTTGAATTTTATACTTAGAGTATAAGTTTATCGAAATCAAAATTGCATAAGAGGTTCGTAACACTTATCTGGAGTCCAGGTCGTTCCGTGCATGCCAATTTGTTATCGTCAAGCAATTTTCCTCGGAACTCCGCTCGGAATGGCGTTCGTTAGGCTTCATCCGAGGGGTTGTTGGCTATCGGAGGGAACTCTTCGGGGGTTTCGACTATAATATCTGCATATAGCTTAAGCAAAAATAGCCAACTTTGCTCGAAGTTTCCTTCGGCGGAGTTAGTGTTCAAAAATATGTAGAGCATAGTCCATATTTAAGCACGAATACCTCATGGATTATAGATTTTGGGTATATTTATACTTTCTTCGTGTTTCCGATGGAAGAACTATTTATCTCATGATAAAATTATACAACAATCTTGGTGAATGGGTACGTATTCCTCGTAAAGTCCGAGAGTAAGACCCGTTGTATTTGGTTTGGGAAGAAATACATATTGGCAATAATTCGCACTTTTTCCGCCGTATTCAGAGAGTTTTTGATTCCTCGTGTAAATACTCGTGAATCACTCTCGATTTCCCGCGTGGGTAGCCGTAGTCATCGGATTTTATATATATATATATATATATATATATATATATATATATATTTTTTTTTTTGACTCCTTTGGGGGGTGGTCATCTGCGAACCTCGTGGTCGGGGTCGTTGCGAGCTTCCCGTTTACCTCGTGGGTAGGGGTTGTCGCGTGCTCCAGTTTTGAGTGTTCGTAAGTGCCATGCCCTTAGAGTGCTTAGTCCTTGTTCCGATGCTCCAAGCTACCACACTTAGAAAAGTTCGATTTCATCCACGGATACTTGCGAGTATCATAAGAGGTTAATAAACTTTACTCCTAAATCTAGGCTTTAGTATTGTTATAAAGCAATGGAAGCTTGTCCCACTGGTATGAGCAGGAAATTTTAATAAAGAGGTCTCGTGTTCGAACTCCTCTCGGAGCAGTCTCTTCTCTTTATTTTATTTTTCTGTTGAAAATAGCAAAAAATAAAATTTTTCTATCCCAATATCAGGGATTCGACTCGAGATATCGAAGAGGGCAATGCCCATTTTTGGTTATATTGTTGGCCTTTTTACTATATATTATAAAGCCTCAAGAGATAAAAAAATTTTGAGAGACACGGGTGGGGGATTCGAACCCGGGTCATCGGGGAAAAGAGTCCTCGGAGGGTTGTTCCGATACCATTAGGCTATGCCCACTTTTGGTTATAACAAGATTATTTCTGCTATATATCCAATAGCAGTACCTTAAAAAAATAAAAATATATGCTTCGGAGATGGGATCGATCCCGGGCTCCTCAGGTAAAGGCCCTCAGAGAGTTGCTCCGAGGACCACTGGACCACGTCACGCTTTTGTATATAACCAGATCTTTATTTATTTTTATTACATTATGGCTGCGTTTTAATAAAAATATGCTATCGGAGGTGGGAATTGATCCCGGGTTACTCGGGAAAACGCCCTCGGAGAGCTTCCCCGAGGACCGTTGGACCAGCTCTTATTCTTGTTTAATAACAAGAAGTTTCTGCTACATATATATAGTAATCTTAATAACCAAAAAAAAAAATAAAGCCATCGGAAGAAGAATTCGAACTCGGGTCACCCGAGTAGATGCCCTCGGAGAAGGCTCTGACCACTGGACCAGCCCATGCTCTTGTTTATAACAAGACTTTTTTTTTATTATTATCATATGTTGGCAGCAAAATAAAAATCCAATCGTGGATTGGAGGATTCGATCCCGGGTCCTCGGAGTGGTCCTCGGAGATCTCCTCCGACCACTGGACCAGCACACATTCTTGTTTATAACAAGAAACGTTTTTATTTTTATTATATAGGCTCTTTAAAAAAAAAGCCTTCGGAAAAGGGATTCGAACCCGGGTTCTTCGCGCAAACGCCCTCGGAGATGCTCTCCGAGGACCACTGGGCCGTCCCTTTTTGTTGTTAATAACAAGAAGTTTTTTGTATTATTACTACACTATGGCTTTTCATAAAAAAAAACGAGGGTAGGACTCGAACCCGGGTCCTCGGAGAGAGGTTCTCGGAGATGCTCTCCGAGGACCACTGGGCTACACCTCTTTTTTGGTTATAAATTCGTTTGTTCTCGTATTTATATTAGACTAGCCTCTTTTTTAATTATACAAATTAGCCATTAATGAGTTGATTAATATATATATATATATATATATATATATATATATATATATTTTATAACTCAACTCACCCAGCCATAGTGTGACACGTTTTTATCAAAAGCAACATTGTGGGACACGTGTCTCTTTCATAGTTCAAATTCTTCAAAAAAGAAACGTGACTACCTTTTCTTCCCTTTCTTTTATTTCTTTCCTTCTTCTCCGCTGCATTCTTTTCTTTTCTTTTCTTCTTCTTTGTTAATTCTTTCTCTTTTCTTCTTCACTTGCAGATTTTCTCTGCAATTCTCAGGCAGTAGACCAAAGAATCTACTCCTGCCCAAGTTTATTTACAAGTCTTTTATAGACTTCGTATATATACACTTATATATACTTATATATGTATTATATAGCAATTAGAAAATCATATGATTTTCACGAAGATCTCCAAGATTATAATCGAATCGCGCAAGTTTGGAGAAAGGAAAACTTAACTTCGGAGCGTATCGCTTCGTAGCAGTAGTAATTGTTCTCCGTTTTGATCTTGGCGGCGATCCCCTCGGGCTTTCTCAAGGATTCAACGACGTTCCCACAGACGGCGCCATTTTGTTAACGGGTTTGGAATTATTCCCTATTTAACGGAAGATATTTATTTTGGATTCGAACGCCGATCCCGACCCGAGGGGATTGTTGGCTTTTATCGATTTGCGGCTGGACTCGATTTGTTTCGAGATGCCTACGTATCCCTTCCTCGGGAATCAAGCCACTCGTAGTTCTTGTTTTTGGTGTTGGATATTTGGTGTTTGTCGATTTTATCGGATGTATTGGTTTTGTATTTGTTGAGGGGTTGTCCTCGTGAAGAGTCCGAGGGGGAGAGGGAGTTCTCCGAGGGGAGGAGTTATTCTCCCGTAGAGAAATTCCTTTTTTTGGAGAAAAGTCGTCCTAGTGAAGAGTCCGAGGGGGAGAGGGAGTTCTCCGAGGGGAGGAGTTATTCTCCCGTAGAGAAATTCCTTTTTGTGGAGAAAAGTCGTCCTCCTTCTTTTCCTTTTATCTATTCACTCTTTTATATTATCTGGTAAAAATCTAGGTGATGTGGCCTTGTTTGCATGTGAGCCACTTGTGTGATAATAACATAAGTGATGTGGCTTCCTGCATGTGCGCCATTTGTTTAGTTTGTATGGTGGTAAAGATGATCCATAAGAGTTGTGTTACCGAAATGAATACAAAACCGTGCATGTAATAATATATCGAGTCGAGCATAATCCGGGTAGTATTGTTATAAATTCGGTCGATAGCCGTGCGTCGTGATTTACGATATACGAATAGTATATAATTTTTAACAAAATAAACCGGTATTTAAACCGTGCTATAATGCGGTGTCACTTATAAATATAAATCATATAATAATATACCCAGTAATTTCGGTAATTGAATAATCGCTTATTTTAAGCAGGTGATTTTTTATTCTGTTAACAAAGCCCCCCAGTTTTTAGTGCAGTCGGTCATTATGACTGCACTAGAAACTCAAAAAGTCGAGAGTTACGATATCGCGGATTTTTTAGAGAGGTATCGTAGAATTATTTAGAACCTTGTAGGTCCTTGTCGTTTATTGTGAATGTCCCGTAGATCCTTAAAAGGCATTTGTAGATCTTCGAAAGGCATCCGAGTCTCATATAGGACTTAGAAAGCCTCGGTAAGGTATTGGGGAACTATTTTGGGGTATCGTAAACTTTCTTCGTTCGATGCTTATATATGTTTAATACAAGCCCCCCCCCCCCCCAGTTTTTTGCTTGCCTTTGAAGAGGTGAGGGGTATATCGTGGTTGCCTTCTTCAAGGCGAGAGGTTTTCTATTTCCAATGCCTTCATTGAGGCGTGTCTTCGTTGGGTCTTTTCATCGGGAGCATATGTTCCTCATCGGGAGTGGGACGATAGTACCGTCCTAGAATTTTGGGCATTTTAGCGTTTGTCATTACTTTCATGCTTTGTAAGTGTTTCTCGGCTTTGGGTCTTTCGTTTTACTTTGCCTTTTCCGTGCTAATATTCATCATAACTTTTCAGCACTTATAAATACTTGGACCCACTCCTTTAATTGTAGGATTTAAGATTGAGTTTAAAGAGATGAGATAGAATCCCATTCTCACTGGCCAAGCAAATTATTTAGCATGATGTGTCTGTTTGCTGTGCAAACTTTGGAGATTTTTCTCTGAATAGAGGTATCACCCGACACGTAATCGCGGCTATAATAGAGCTTGGACAGCTCAAGCTTAACTCGGTTATCCAAGGAAAGGTTCCTAAGTATACAAATAGGTGCTTAAAGTTTATTGAATATTCTCACTTACTTTCAAAAAATATTTTCCGCCGAGTTGTTTACTCATTTCTTTCTTCGGGGAGTTCTATATTTCCGTTATTTTGCGCAGGCAATGCCTTGGAAAATATTTTACAGTTTATTTGTTCACAGCAGCGCGGTTCTCGGAGTAGGGTCTTCCTACCCGGAGGGGGAGAGGGCAGTCTAGGACGTTGGCCGCGATTCTGCCTCGCCCTCCTCATGGGAGTTCATATGCTCCCGAGGAGGATGAGATTTTTGAAGAGGACCAACCGTCCGAGTGGGATGACGTTCTCGAAGACGAGACCGATGCATCCGAGGATTAGGATCATAATCTGATGGAGGAGGATAGCTCTACTTTACGGCTTTATTTGCTTATAAATCTTTTTGTGGATATTCCCTTAATATATATAATCAGATTAGTGAATGTTTTCACCTAATCCTAATAGTTTCCGTTGCAAGCTTTCACTTTTGGAATTTGCTTGTTTGGAAAGGTAAAGTTATGTCTCTAAAAAATCCGCGATACTCGTAACTCTCGACTTTTTGAGTTTCTAGTGCAGTCATAATAACCGACTGCACTAAAAACTGGGGGGCTTTGTTAACAGAATAAAAAATCACCTGCTTAAAATAAGCGATTATTCAATTACCGAAATTACTGGGTATATTATTATATGATTTATATTTATAAGTGACACCGCATTATAGCACGGTTTAAATACCGGTTTATTTTGTTAAAAATTATATACTATTCGTATATCGTAAATCACGACGCACGGCTATCGACCGAATTTATAACAATACTACCCGGATTATGCTCGACTCGATATATTATTACATGCACGGTTTTGTATTCATTTCGGTAACACAACTCTTATGGATCATCTTTACCACCATACAAACTAAACAAATGGCGCACATGCAGGAAGCCACATCACTTATGTTATTATCACACAAGTGGCTCACATGCAAACAAGGCCACATCACCTAGATTTTTACCAGATAATATAAAAGAGTGAATAGATAAAAGGAAAAGAAGGAGGACGACTTTTCTCCACAAAAAGGAATTTCTCTACGGGAGAATAACTCCTCCCCTCGGAGAACTCCCTCTCCCCCTCGGACTCTTCACGAGGACGACTTTTCTCCAAAAAAAGGAATTTCTCTACGGGAGAATAACTCCTCCCCTCGGAGAACTCCCTCTCCCCCTCGGACTCTTCACGAGGACAACCCCTCAACAAATACAAAACCAATACATCCGATAAAAGCGACAAACACCAAATATCCAACACCAAAAACAAGAACTACGAGTGGCTTGATTCCCGAGGAAGGGATACGTAGGCATCTCGAAACAAATCGAGTCCAGCCGCAAATCGATAAAAGCCAACAATCCCCTCGGGTCGGGATCGGCGTTCGAATCCAAAATAAATATCTTCCGTTAAATAGGGAATAACCTTACGGTGAAATCGCGAGAACCGACTTAAAATGTGATTATTTGTCCTATTTCTATTTCTTGACTTGGTTGTAATCAAAGATAAGGACATACGAGAAAATATAACAAACTATAAAAGTTAATTATTGTTTTAAACTTATTAACACATTTAAATTTATTTAGGAGACGGCGCAGAATTTGCCGAACACGAAGTTACTGTCGCATGTGAGATTATAATACTTTTAAGCCCTGTTTGGCACCCGGCCTGAGGAAATTGGACTGAGTACTTGTGATTCTTGGTTCTAAATGGAGAACAACTTATTCTTTCAACAAAATCGTTTTCTTTTATGATCTCATTTCGTAACCTAATCATTTTGCTTACTGTTGAAGTATTTTTGGACCATGAATACTTAATCGTTTTTCATATTTACAATAATTTCTCCAATATGATAATCCACACGTTGGTTCTTGAACTGTGCAACAAGCAACGAACTATGTTTGGGACTTGTAGCTCAAAAGCAACGGACACTGTTCGGGTTACTAGCTTATTATTTATCTGTTATACCCATTGGGACGCCTTTGGGAAGTTGGGCCCAGGGATTGAGACGGTTTACTGTTGTGCAGCAAGGGTTGTCGGTTTAAGTAAATTCGCTCGATACCCATTAACTAGGCGCCGCTTGCAGCTAGGAGTTGGCTGTAACCGCGTGCTAGGTTGACATGTACTCGAGCATGTCTCTTGATCTATTTGCAAGGTCGCTCCTCGTTGGGAGGTAAAAGGTAGTATATTGGATGAAATAAGGTTGAATCTGTTATATGAAATGCACGGGTTCATTATCTTATTGTTCATTTGCTATTCTTTACCTCTCAGTTCTAATGTTTTCTTTTCATACCATATCAAATTTCATATATTTGTTACATCTATTATTGTTACAAAAAATCTCACTAAGTCACCAAAGACTTACATCTCCTATCATTTTCTATGTCCATTCCTCAGAATAAGCATGGCTTAGCAAGGCAGCTGGATTGAACTACTGTGGACGTGTGGGATTTTAAATAAATCAAAAGTGTGTGACAATAAAAATAAATCACCAATAATTGTGTGTTTTATTACGTATTCGGTGGTTTGAGTTTCGTGTGGATTGTAATAATAAAATCTATACATCTTGAAAGCTTCCGCTACAATAAATAAGTTTGTATTTGGCTTTATTATGGTTCTATTTTAATGAGCCTCTCTGAGGTAGCGTTAAGGTTGGACTTGGAAATCTGCAAATCCTATTCGGGGACCTAAACGAGACTTTAGAGTTTGGGACCTCACAATAGTGGTATCAAAGCCGGTACATGTTTCTGGAATATATGTATATATATATATATATATTTGATGTGTTAAAAGTATTGATATATCATTGTGAATTAAATCTTAGGTATTTTGGCGAAGTTGGATGTACATAATAACTTGTACGTAGATGGTCTACCATTGATAAATGGGCATCCTGAACCGTAATATGTTCGTAGAGATGACCCAGTGCACACACATCATTTTACTAGTGCAGGGCTCATTAGATACTATCCTAACTGGGTAGTTAAAGATCTAGATGATGATCGAGATCGTATCTTACAGGAAAGGGACGAGGTAAGATTTTTGGCATCTGAACTAAATCATCACATGATTGAGATGTCCGTTGAAAACCAGGCACTACGTAGGGAGAATCACATTCTACACAGAGAATTAATGATGTATAGAGAACATCGTAACTCGTATATCACACACCTAGAAGTTGAAAACAATAGAATGATAATCCATCAACAAATGATGCACGAATATGGTATGTGTCATTTAGACCAACTTGGACAAAACCTAGCTAGCATATTTTGTACTTCGAGCCCATTACCGCTAGACCCAAATATTAAGGATTGGTTGATCCAATAAAATAATATTATTGATGATATAATCTCACATGGATATGAGGCGGTTATGAAAAGAGTAGAGCCATTCTCCATGAATGTTTTTCCTGCTAATTCTATAAATGGGGTACCTAGGGAGGGTATGGATGGTAGCGGTATACCGCACGTTGATGCTCGACAGGAATACCTGTAAGTCCTGAAGAAAAACCAGAAGAGGAACCTGAGAAAAAGCCAGAAGAGGAACCGAAAGAGGAACCAGAAGAGGAACCTGAGGAAGATCCAAACACCTGGCTCTTAGAGAAACCTGACGAAAATATGAGTTGTACTAAGATACCTAAGAAGTGTGCTAGTACACGTAGTACTTATAAGTTGTGTGCAATATTATATTTGTCTTACTGTATGATGCCTAATAACTTAAACTCCCTTTGTAATATGTGACTTATGTGTAAGTGTTAAAATATGTAAAATTAAGTGTGGTAATATTGTGAAATAATTATCTTATTATTTATGCAAGAATATTTTGTGATCAGAACTTATATAAAATAAATGAATCTCATGTATAAATCTAATGTAGAATGACTAGCCCTGGTGGAAGGAACAACATGGGAGGAATAGAACACTTGACGCCACAAAATAGCAACGACGAGTCATCTGACCCCAACAACACCACCAATGGTCAAACAACTGAAACGCAAATGCATCCAGAGCATGGACAAACTTTTCCACCAATGTATGCAATGATGCAAAACCAACTTATGCAAATTGCTCAAGCAAATGCAGATAGGACAAATTCGAACTTAGAAGACCAACAGTTTGAAAGGTTCCTTCGCCTTCAACCGCCTAAGTTTTTAGGGGAGCCTGATGACCGCATAGCTGAATCTTGGATCGAAGAGATGGAAAAGATCTTTGGTGTTACCAATTATACTGAAGAGAAGAAAGTCAATTTTTCCGCTTTTCGCCTCGAGGATGTTGCACGTTACTGGTGGTGCATATTAGATCAACGATGGAAGAATGATGGAACTCCACACACTTGGAATAACTTTGTCAAAGAGTTCTATAACAAGTATATTCCTCAAGTGGTGCGAACTCGTCGAGAGAAGGAATTCTTGGATTTAATCCAAGGATCGATGACTGTTTCCCAATATGAGGCTAAATTTATTCGGTTATTTTAATACGCGTCACACTATCTAGGAGATGAAGAGCGAAGGGTAAGAAAGTTTATTGAATGGCTGAAATAAAAAAACCGTTGGGCAGTGATTTCAGTTGATTTAACTACCTATGATGTGACGGTAGAAAAAGCACTTCGTGTGGAAGCCGAGATAAAAGAACTTGTGAGGATTGAAGAGAGGGTAAAAAGAAACCGATCAAATAATGAAAATTCAGCCATGGTAAAAAGCCTCCCCGCAACAACCAAACCAATCAACTCAGCGCAACAAGCTCCATTATCTCAGACAAATGCATCTCCAAAAGGGCCTTGTGCGTTCTGTGGAAATCCGAACCATAACGAGCCAGCATGCTGGAAGATGCATTGCATGTGGTAGTGATCAACACCTTATTAAGGATTGCCCTAAAAGAGCGAATTCGACTCCAATTGCTCCATCGCAATTTGGGAAGCCAAAAATTCAAGCTTGTGCATATGCTCTAGAAGCAACTGAAGAGGAGGTTGACCCAAATGCAGTAGTCGAAGGTAACATTCTAATATTCGACCAAGTCGAGAAAGTTTGATATGATCCTAAAGCTACCCATTCTTTTATTGCGTTATCTTTTACTAAACGCTTACTCTTCAAAGTGAGTGTTTACCATACCTAATTGAGATAAGCACACCAGTGGGTTCTAGTTTGGTAACTGATATCATGTATAAAGAATGTATGATCTTGATAAATGGGATCGAGTATCCCGGTAATCTAATACAGTTTCCAATGTACAAGTACGACGTAATCTTAGGAATGGATTGGTTGTACAAATACCGAGTTGAGGTAAATTGTTATACTAAAGAGATAAAGTTGGGTAAAACTGTTGCCTTGGATCATTCTCCAAAGCCCACTTCAATTTCTAGTATCTCATTTGCTGAAGCTAAAAGATTTATTCGAGCTGGGGCTTTTGGAATTGTAGTTTATCTAATAAATAAACCCAAAGATATAGATAAGCTAGAAAATGTACCGGTGGCTAAGGAATATCCAGATGTATTTCCTGAAGATTTATAATCCCTCCCTACTAATCGAGAGATACAGTTCGTTATTGAGTTACTTCAAATACGACACCTAGTTTAAAAACTCTATACCGTATGGCTCCGACATAATTAAAGGAGTTAAAAATCCAATTGCAAGATCTTTTGAAACAAGGATTTATACGGCCGAGTACATCACCCTGGGGTGCACCAGTCTTGTTTGTTAAAAAGAAAGATGGGACACTAAGACTGTGTATTGACTATCGCGGTCTTAGTAGTGTTACAATAGTAAATAAGTATCATCTACCTCATATCGACGAGTTATTCGATCTATTACAAGGATCACAAGTTTATTCCAAATTGGATTTGAGGCAAGGTTACTACCAATTAAAAATTCGAGAGAAGGATATCCACAAGACTGCGTTCAATTCTAGATATGGTCACTTTGAGTTTGTCATAATGCCGTTTAGGCTTACGAATGCTCCTGCAGCCTTCATGTATATGATGCATAGGATTTTTCGACCACATTTTGATAAATTTGTGGTTATCTTTATCGATGATATTTTGGTATTCTCGAAGACCAAGGATGACTATGCACACCATTTAAGAATTGTGCTGCAAGTTTTGAAAGACAACAGGCTTTATGCCAAATTTAGTAAATGTGAGTTTTGGTTAGAACGAGTAGCTTTCTTGGGGCATGTGATCTCTGAAAGAGGAGTAGAAGTTGATCCTTCGAAGATTGATTCGATACTAAACTGGAAACAACCCAAAAATATTACAGAAATTCATAGCTCTTTAGGTTTGGCAGGATACTATCGAAGATTTGTTAAGGATTTTTCAAAGATAGCTGCACCACTCACCTGATTAACTCAAAAGAACCAACTTTTCCATTGGGATGAAAAGTGTGAGGCAAGATTTCAAGAGTTGAAAGTGAGATTGACTTCAACACCAGCTTTAGCCCTTCCTAAAGGCTCCAAAGGGTTTGTAATTTACACATACGCAACTAAAGAGGGTTTAGGGTGTGTACTAACGCAAAATGGGAAAGTAATTGCTTATGCGTCGAGAAAGCTGAAGCCTAGTGAGGAAAACTACCCGACGCATGATTTGGAACTATGAGCAATTGTGTTTGCGTTAGCAAAGTGGAGACACTGTCTGTATGGGACAACTTTTGAAGTATATACAGACCATAAAATTTTGAAATACATATTTACCCAAAAAGGATTTGAATATGAGACAACGGCGGTGGATGGAATTCCTAGAAGATTATGATTTTTCCATCTTATATCACCTTGGGAAGGCTAACGTGGTAGCAGACGCTTTGAGTAGAAAACCAAAACTAGACCACTTGATGGTAAGGAAAGAAGGCATTATGATCCAATCACAAGCACACATAGCAGGGTTCATAATTCAACCAAAGTTCCAAATTGAGATTTTAAAAGCCCAACAGGGACACGAGAAAATTGAAAAACAGAAGTCCTTGATGGAATCTAAGAAAGACTCTGAATTCCACACTGGTCCTATGGGGTTCTTGATGTACCAAAGTCACATATGTGTATCCTATAAATTACGGACTAAATTACTAGAAGAATCTCATAAGTCCAAGTATACGGTACATCCTAAAGGTACCAAGATGTATCAAGATCTTAAAAGACATTTCTGGTGGAATAGATTAAAGAAAGATGTTGCAGACTTCGTAAAAAAGTGCATGACTTGCCAGTTAATCAAGGCCGAGCATCAACACCCAGTCGGGAAACTACAACCCCTTCCTATACCCGATTGAAAGTGGGAACACATCACCATGGACTTTGTAACTGACCTTCCTACTCTCAGAGGAGTTTATGATAGCATTTGGGTTATTGTGGATAGACTCACCAAGTCAACCCATTTCCTACCAGTTGGAACACATTATAAAGTGGAGGTATTGGCCGATCTATATAAAAGAGAGATAATTAGACTGCATAGGATCCCAATAAGTATTGTGTCTGACAGGGATCCCAAGTTCACATCTAGACTATGGAAACAATTACAAGAGAGTCTTGGGACTAAGCTTAAATTTAGCACCGCGTCCCATCCTTAGACAGATGGACAATTTGAGTGCACAATTTGTTTCCTAGAAGACGTGTTGCGGGCATGTGTACTTGACTTTGAAGGATCCTGGAATAAACATCTACCTTTGGTAGAGTTTGCCTACAACATTAGTTATCAGACTTCTATCCAAATGGCCCCATATGAAGCTCTATACGGTAAAAAATGTAGATCGCCAATTCATTGGGATTTGGATGAACACCAAACTATTCATGGTGGTCTTCATTGGCTTACGAGGCATGAGATTATACAGGAAGCCATTGATAAAGTCCAACTAATCAAGCAGCGGATCAAGGCATCTCAAGATCGCCAAAGGAGTTATGCCGACAAGCGAAGGAGATACCTTGAGTTTGAGGTTGGAGATCATGTTTTTCTCAAACTATCACCTCGGAAAGGATTCAAAAGAATTGGTAAAGGGGGAAAGTTAAGTCCAATTGTGAAGGTTCTATGGAGAAACCATCATGTTGAAGAAGCTACCTGGGAGCCTGAGCAAGATATGCGGAAACATTACCCAAACCTCTTCGAAGATTCAGGTTAGAAATCTGGGGACCAGATTCCTTTTAGGAGGGGAGATTGTAACATCCCTAATTTTCTTAGTACATATATACATATATATATATATATATATATATATATATATATATATATATATATATAAGAATATAAGTATCATATAGATACTTCTTAAAGAAAAAAAAATATTATTTGGTTAATTGCCTTTTAGCCATTCACCTTTTAAAAATCATTATTTGGCCCCAAATATTTTAAAATATTAATTTAATCCTTTTAATTTAAATTTAGATAAAATAATACAAACAAATAATTATTGAAATCAGATTTTTTTCTTCACTAGGACCCCAAGAAGTAATGGTGGAGACATGAAGGACCATAATAGGCACACACATTAAAAGAATGGAGGAAAAAGTCTTCATAATAATAATTTCATATAATTTATAATAAGATATATTTGAATAAAATATTGTTACATCAAAGTTGGCTGAAAATTCTGGAAAAAGTACAGTAAATTACTTGAATATTATAATCTAAATAGTATCTAAATAGTTGATAATTTAATTGCCTCAATCATGTAAGTTTGCCTATAAATACAAGCCATTTCTTTGTAAAAATTCCACACCAAAATCTCCTATGAGTTTGCATATGACTTCTTCACCAAAGTTCTCCTAATTTTCGTCCTCTACTCATATAAATTTTTTTCCAGAAGTTCCTAAACTCAAAAATTATGAGAAAAAGGTCAAATTCCAATTTTATCCAAAAATTCCAATTTTACCCATGAAATTGAAAAATATGGGAAAAATACCAAGGCTTAATATTTTGTAAAACTGCTCTTTACACATCTTCCTAAGTGTGTTTAGTACAAAAGCCCTCTAAAATATTTAGAATTACAATTGATTAGAAGCGTCAAATAAAGGTAAATTTAAGCTTGCTGCAATTTCTGTCCTAAATAGCATATCTCTTTTGATTCTTCAAGTTAATCTATGCATAATGATACTAATTTTAAAATTGATCATATGTAGTAGTTAATAAAGTAATGAGGATATGTTAAAACCCATTTATTATAAGTTTTAGTCAAGTATATGTGTTAATTATGATTTTTCTTTTAATTACATGTTGTATGAAACATATTCATACTTAATTTCTCCTTAATTCCCAATCAAAGTGTGAAATTGTGTTATAATCTTAGTTATAACCTGATTATATAACCTTGTTTCCAAGTTAATAATTAAAGCTTCGTTTTAAATTAATTCTACGAAATTATATCTTTGTGATTCATTATATATGTAACAACGTGTATTGTTAATAAGTAGTAAGCCTAGGAAATTCTATAAATTATTAGATATGAGTCTCATGTTAAAATAAAGAGTTTATAACTAATAATTAAACTTAAAATAAAATAAGTATGCCTAAATAGTTCATACATGGGTTTTATTAAGAAACTAATAACCTTACGGTAAAATCGCGAGAACCGAGTTAAAATATGATTATTTGTCCTATTTCTATTTCTTGACTTGGTTGTAATTAAAGATAAGAAGGGCATACAATAAAATATAACAAACTATAAAAGTCAATTATTGTTTTCAACTTATTAACGCAATTAAATTTATTTAGGAGACGACGTAGAATTTCCCGAACACGAAGTTACTGTGGCATGTGAGATTATAATACTTTTAAGCCCTGTTTGACACCTGGCCTGAGGAACTTGGACTGAGTACTTGTGATTCTTGGTTCTAAATGGAGAACAACTTATTCTTTCAACAAATTCGTTTTCTTTTATGATCTCATTTCGTAACCTAATACTTTTGCTTACTGTTGAAATACTTTTGGGCCATGAATACTTAATCCTTTCTCATAATTACAATAATTTCTCCAATATGATAATTCACATGTTGGTTCTTGAACTATGCAACGAACAACGAACTATGTTTGGGACATGTAGCTCAAAAGTAGCGGACAATGTCTGGGTTACTAGCGTATTGTTTATCTGTTATACCCATTGGGACGCCATTGGAAAGTTGGGCCCACGGATTGAGACAGATTTCTGTTGGGCAGCAATGGTTGTCGATTTAAGTAAATTTGCTCGATACTCATTTATCTAGGCGTCGCTTGCAGTCAGGAGTTGACTGTAACTGCGTGCTAGGTTGACATGTACTCGAGCATGGCTTCTGATCTATTTGCAAGGTCGCTCCTCGTTGGGAGGTAAAAGGTAGTATATTTGATGAAATAAGGTTAAATCTCTTATATAAAATGCACGGGTTCATTATCTTATTGTTCGTTTGCTATTCTTTACCTCTCAGTTCTAATGTTTTCTTTTCATACCATATCAAATATCATATATTTATTACATCTATTATTGTTACAAAAAATCTCAATAAGTCACCAAAGACTTACATCTCCTGTCATTTTCTATGTCCATTCCTCAGAATAAGCAAGTCTTAGCAAGGCGGCTGAATTAAACTACTGTGGACGTGTGAGGTTTTAAATAAATCAAAAGTGTGTGACAATAAAAATAAATCCCCAATAATTGTGTGCTTTATTACGTATACGGTGGTTTGAGTTTCGTGTGGATTGTAATAATAAACTCTATAAATCTTGAAAGCTTCCGCTGTAATAAATAAGTTTGTATTTTATTTTATTATGGTTCCATTTTAGTGAGCCTCTCTTAGGTAGCGTTAAGGTTCGAATTAGAAATCTGCAAATCTTAATCGGGGACCTAAACAAGACTTTAGAGTTTGGGACCTCACATTACCCCTGCACAAAAAGCGCAACCCCTCTGTCTTATTTAAATACCACCAAATACATAGAGGTAATTTGCCTATTAAATACATAGAGACATTATGTCTATTTCATATTAAACAAAACGCATGTGATAATTTTCCTTAGCTTTTTATTTTCTTGATTATAGGGGGTCGGATGTTATTAACATTAAATTTAACTAAACCGCTACAAGGAAATAGGGTCATTTCCGACCGAAAATCCGGTCAAAATGACCCGAATTCGGTCGGGAAATACCTTTTCCCGACCGCACTCCGGTCGGCGATACTTCGGTCAGAAAAGTTTTCCGAAAGAAATCCGGTGGGAAATCACTTTTTTCGACCAGAAGCCTGTCGGCACTTTTCCCGACCAGTTTTCCGACTGAATTCCGGTCAGAATGTTCTATCCCGACCGAAGTCCGGTCGGAATATTTCCAACCGGAATCTGGTCGGTATATTACACATTCAGACCGGACCGCGGTCGAAAATATTTCGATCGGTCTCCGGTCGGAAGAAACTATTCCGACCGTGGTCCCGTGGTCAAATTTCTGATCGTACCGCGATCGAAATCTGTAATATACCGGTCGAAAATAATATTTTACTCATTTCCGACCGGTATCCGGTCGGAACTAATATTTAAGGGATTTTCGACCGAAATCCGGTCGAGAATGATATTTAAGGTATTTACGACCGCAATCCGGTCGAAAATAATATTCAACAGAAAATCATATTCCGGTAATAATTATATGAATATTATTTTTTTCGTTTTTGAAATATTTTGATTTATTGCACCAATCTAAAACATAAAAAGTGATTGTTAGTCAAAAAATATTTATTTAAGATGAATGGAAGAAAAAAAATTAATTTTAAAGATGAAAAGAAAAACAATGTCTATTTAAGATGAAAGGAAGAAAAAAGTGTTTATTTTGAAGATGAAAGAAAGAAATGAGTCTTTATTTAAAGCTGAAATAAAATATTGAAAAATTGAAATATATTGAAATTTTGTGTTTGAAGAATATTAAAAGATGAAAAAAAATTTTAAGTTGAAATTTGTTGGTGAAATATTTGTGTTTGGAGAGTATTTAATGATGAAGAGAGTATTTTTATGAAAATGGGGTGAAAATGAAGTGCATATATAGAGTTTGTGGAAAATTTTTGAATTTTTGGAATTTTTGAATTTTTCACCTTTGCCCTCCTAAATTTTTGATATTTTTCGACCGAATTTCGGTCGAAAAAAGTTTAAAATTTGAAAATTTCGCAAATGCGCCAAGATTTCCGACAGGATTCCGGTCGGAAATAATCATAAATACTATTTCTGACCAGAATCCGGTCGGAAATAATGTAATTTTTTTTGCTTGATTTTAAAAAAAATATTAATGTGTTTGTGAGTTTAACTATAAAATTTCACTAAAAATACATGAATTGAAATAATACTTAGTTAGTTTAATATTATTTTTAACTAGTATTTAGTTAACATTGATTAACATAGTATGATTACGATTAAATTTGTTAGAAGTTCTACATATATTAATCATATGTAGTATAGAGTAATCTCTTATTTGCGATATTTATATATATATGCTTACATGTTACATTCAATTAACACATAATCATAAGTAGTTAATTAGCAAAATATACTAATGTATTTACAAGTGACATTATCAACCGACGCTTTAAATGATTATTTAACGTGCGAGAAAATAAGTTTTTTTTTGTAACTTATATATACCTAATATTGTTGTAATTGATCATTAAACCAACGATATATCTAAAATTGGATAGCGAAATCGGAAAATTAAAAATATGAATAGTATTAGCGACCGCATTCCGGTCGAAATTTCATACATTTCCGATTGCAATGCGGTCGGAAAAGGCCTAAACCCTAAACCCTAATATTTCTGACCGCATACCAGTCGAAAAAAAATAACTGTTGTTATTTTTGATCGCATTCCGGTCAAAAATAACAACGGATACTTGCATTTCCAACCGCATTGAGGTCGAAAAAGTGGCCGGATGTCCCTACAAATACTCACCCCATTCCAATTGTCAAATCATTCCATTCTTCCTCATTTGCAAGGTATTCACAGTTTTTCCTTGTTATAACTATTTTTTGTTTGTTTTCTCAATATTTTCTTATTAAAATTATTACTCTCAATTTTTTTATATATATGCTTGTTTGTGTATTATTAGATATTGCGGTAAATGCAACGAGGGGCGTGAGTGTGCAAACAATACTTGATCTAAGTATTTTCTACACTACAACAAGTAAGTATTTCTTTGACTTTTATGTACTCACGTTTTAGAAATTTAATATAGATGATAAAGATATTGATTGGTGGAATTAATTGTAACAATTTTTTTTTTAATTTTCTTAGATTAGAAATGGATTATCTTACCGATAAATCTTGGATGTACGATATGATAGATAGTAATATTGGTTATTTGAATCAATTTTACGTGGTTGGGGTTCATGCATTCATACAATTTGCATCGCAACAGAGAGATTACTTTGATATAAGAAATCGTATTAGGTGCTCGTGCCAGAAATGCAACAATTTAAAGTTTTTTGATCGAAACGTAGTTCGGGATCAACTTCATAAGTCGGGCTTTACGTATCAATATTGGGTATGGGTGTTGCATGGAGAGGAGGTGAACGGGGCATCCACATCGTATGTATCTGAATTACCGTCCACTAGTATTCACGTGGATAGTCCGGTTCATGTTGATACTTCGTTTAGAGAATTGGTGGTGGATGCATATGAGGGTCGATTTGTTGAGGGAGAGGTGCACAGTAAAGATCCAAGTCCCGAGGCGAAGGAATTCTACAAATTGATGCATTTGGGAGGCATAAAAATGCACCGTAAGAGGCCGAAGACTGTGCTCCATGGTTTGCCAAGTTCTTGACTATCAAAACAATGCACAGAGTACCAAATGTCGCTTGAGAAAAGTACTTAAGGTTGTCTAAAGATCTTATGGAGCCCGAGATTGAGGAAATGTTACCTAATACGGTTCCGGGCATGAATAAGATGCTCGCGAGTTTGGGTTTAGATTACAAAAAGATCGACATCTGTTGGAAATTTTTGTTTCTTGTACTACGACAAGAATGCCAACAAGGATCTCACATCGTGTCCGATATGCAAGACTGATAGGTTCGAGGCCGGTAGAAAGTCCAGGGTCACAATGAATAAATTGTGGTACTTCCCCCTAGGCCCTCGATTACAGAGGTTGTTCTATACTGTAGGCACTTCAAGACATATGACTTGGCATTTGAAGTGTCAACAATCAACTGATGAATGATTCACCCAGCTGCAGGAGAGGCGTGGAGACATTTTGATCGTGCGTATTCGAACTTCGCATCAGAGCCTAGAAATGTTTGCCTCGGTCTCTGTACGGATGGGTTCACACCGTTTGGGCAATCTGAGAAGAACTACTCGTGTTGGCCCGTGTTTGTGACCCCTTATAACTTGCCGCCAGATTTATGCATGCGACTAAAGTTTATTTTTCTCAGCCTTATTATACCTGGTCCAAAGAGTCCCAGAAAGAACTTGGATGTCTTGCTGAGACCGTTGATTGATGAGTTGAATGATTTGTGGAGTAATAGTTTGTGGACATATGACAGCTCACGAAAGGAAGACTTCCAAATGCGAGTGGCCCTAATGTGGACTATAAGCGATTTTCCTGCTTATGGAATGTTGTCCCACTTGAGCATGCATGGGAAGCTGGCGTGTCCTTATTGCATGGGTGAGACATATTCTTTTACACTTAAGCATGGTGGAAAAGCCTCGTGGTTCGATTGTCATCGTCGGTTTCTACCAGAGCATCGTGAATGGAGGTACAACAAGAAGGATTTCTACAAGCGTAAAGAGATACTTGCAGCGCCTATTCGAGGGAAGACATGAGCTGAGATGAAGGCAATTGTGAATATGCTACGATCGGTAGGATTTGGGCCAAACTCCACAAATCTTCCGGGTTTTAATACAACGCATAACTGGTGTCGTCGAAGCATCTTTTGGGAACTACCTTACTGGTCCACAAACTTGATTCGCCACAATCTAGATGTCATGCATTGTGAGAAGAACGTTTTTGAGAACATCATCAACACGGTGTTGGACGATGCTAAGTCGAAGGACAACGTTAAGTCGAGGCATGATCTTAACCTGTTGACCAATCGTAAAGAATTGTTCTTAGTACCCACTGGTATAGGAAGTGAGTATATAAAGCCAAAGGCTAAATATTGTCTTACGAGAGAGCAAAATAACATGGTACTTGATTAGCTGACAGAACTGAAGTTTTCAGATGGGTATGCCTCGGACTTGGGACGATGTGTGCAAAAACAACAAGGAAAATTGTATGGCATGAAGAGTCGTGATTGTCACGTCTTCATGCAGAGATTGATCCCGATTGCCTTTCGCGACTTCTTGGAACCCGATATTTGGGGAACCTTGGTAGAGATTAGCCTTTTTTCAAGGCGATCTGTGCCTCAGAGGTTTCGGCCAATGATATGGAGCAATTGGAGGAATCGTTTATTGTTACCATGTGCAAGATGGAAATGATATTTCCTCCTTCATTTTTTGACTCTATGGAGCACTTAGCCATACACCTTTCGTACGAGGCTAGAGTTGGAGGTTCAGTCCATTATAGATGGATGTATCCATTCGAGAAGTAGGTTTTATATTTTTAAAATCATTATCTATAATTATTGATTATTTGCCTAATCATTCATTTCTATGTATTATGCGGATGTTCGACATGAAGGGTTTAATACTGAATAAGGCGATAGTGGAAGGATCCATAGCCAATGCATACCTACTTGCAGAGCTGTCCAATATGTGTTCTCAATATTTGGATGTCTCTGTTCAGACTAAATATAAACAACTCAACAGGAACGAGACGCTATATAGCACGGAGTGGGATGATGAGCTTAGAATATTTCACAAGAAAGGGGCGCCAATAGGGCCACTAAACAACAGACGATACTTGACTTCCGATGAAATAGAGCAAATAGAGCTTTACACGCTTCTAAACTGTGAAGAGCTTGAGGAATGGGTCGAGTAAGTTGTTGTTAATTATTTGTAATAACGAAATGATTAAACGCTTTAAAGACAAGTAGAATACTAACTTATGAAAATTTTCCTATACATGTTTTTTGAAGAAGAGGAGTGCGGTGGACTCAGTCCAATGGAGATACAATCCAAGAGGAACCGATAGTACATCGCATGGTTCAAGCAGACATATTCATGAGGGAAATACGAGAGCGACGTATGGATAGATCCTTTAGTTACAGGTCCGGCTAATACAGTGGTAACCTACGAGGGATACATTGTGAATGGGTTCAGATTTCACACCGATATGACGTTGTGCCCCAAGAAGAGTGACTGTACCGGTGTTTATGTGAAGGGAGACATGGGAGGATCCGATGCTACCAACTTCTATGGAACATTGAAAGACATAATACAGGTGAAATATTAGGGCAGAATTAGACCCATGTACATAGTCTTATTCAAATGTTTGGTATGATATAAACGCATGTACGCATGAGCATTCAACATACAAGTTGGTTGACATCGACCCGAGGCGTACCCTCGGCACCAATGAGCCGTTTATATTTGCTAACCAAGCAAAACATGCGTACTATGTGCCCTATCCAAAGAAGACGACGGGGCAACCGGGACAGAGAGGATGGTTGGCCGTATCCATTATTCTTGCCAGATACATAATCGATATATCATCAGTTGCTGGATTAAACGATGTCGATGCGGGGATGCCGAACCAAGTGCTACAGAAGAATGCATCTGAAGGGTTTAACTTATGTGTAGACCTTTCATCATTCAATATGAATATCCAATTGGCCGACGAAGGATTTAACGTGGTTGACGAGAGAAGACGCGAGGATGAGGTAGAGGGGGGCAACGAGGATGAGGAGGACAATGAGAAAGAGGAAGAGGAAGAGTTAATGAGTGACTCAGAATCTGAGGATAGTATGTATGAAGAGCGTAAGATTATAGTTTAGTGGTCTATTTCTATTGTACAATAAATTTGAATTCACGCTATTTAATTTCAAATTATAGTTTGGATTCGTGTTTGATTTTTTTTATAGTTGCATCTCATAAATAGGTAAGTTGGTCATAACATTATAACATAGATATATAAGTAGCAACAAAATATTAATCATATTTCTACAATTAACCATAAAATAACCCTTTACATAAACATAAATGAGTTTGTCTAAGCATCTAATGAATTATATAATTACAAACAACTAACGCAGTTTAAACTACTACTTAAAAAGGTTTAAACAACTAACACGGTTGAAATTAAATAAATACTTTAAAAAAAACAAACAACTAAACTACTACTCCTCATAGTCCTCATCCTGGAAGCCAAAAATATCATCTCTAGAGGCTCCACCACCCGCGTCATCATCAGCACCAAGATCGACAACATCACCACCGCGAGCGTCATCTAGATCTCCATACATCATAACAACCGGATCAGTAGGGGCGAATGGATCATGAGGGGGGGCGATGGCAGGAACTGGGTTCTCGGCACGGTACCCTAGTATGCTCGATGAGCAGAAGACATGAATCCAGTAGGAAGGGGTCGAGATGGAGGAGTACTTGTCGCCTCAGTGATGTGCTGGGTCAAGTGCTCTATGGAGGAGTACTTGTCTTGAACGCGCCTGCATATCGACATAATTTTTTTGTTAAACTATTAAATTTAAGACAAAAGTTATTCATATAGAATCGAATTTAATAAGACATACCATCCTACGTTGGATCTATGTGTAGCTAAAGGACCCACTAGCATGAGTCCCTCGTGCAGGACGATCAGGGTGTGGATCCTCTCCTCCTCGCCTGTTCTTCTGTCCTGTCTCTGATTTCTTCATATGGCCCTCTGACTCCCAATGCTTCACAAACTCAGCCTTCAACTTGTCGTTCATCCACCTAGTCCTCGGACGCCCTGCCCACTTCGGATTATCCTTTCTCGCATAGTAGTTCTTCTTTACATTGTACACTATTTCCTTGTAACTCTTCCTGGCATTGGCCTCGTAGGCCGTATGTGCCAGACCCATCTCCTCCGGACCAATGTTGTATGTTTTCTGCAATTAATTAAGATTTTTATGTTTTGAGACATGTTTTTAATTAAGATTTCGTTAAATAAAAATCTTACTATGTATATATATATGTGTGTTCCGAAATCTCACTTTAAACTTAGTCCACATCAGACCTTTGACGTTCTCATGGACCTCATTGTAAGAAGGAACACACGTCTTTATAAATGACCTAATGATCTCGGTAATCGTCGTCGATATCTTGCGTTCCTTCAAAAAACGTCGTGCTCATCCCAAACAACTCTACATTGACTTCTACTGTCAGACGGAAACTGATCACCTCTGGACAAGCCTCGGCCCGGTCGCTGTTGTGTCGATGTAGATGGTATTGCACCGACGATGTCTATCGGGGAAGAAGTGCTGGGACCCGCTGCTGTAGAATCCGTAGATGGTGGCCTAGGTGCCCTACGCCTCGATCCAGATGACGTAGATGGCGTCGATGCTGCGTCATCATCATATAGTCGATGTGGTACTACTTGATCTGGTGGAGTACCGCCGCTCGATCCAGTCGTACGCCTAGGTGGCTGGGAAGTAGAAGGGGACTAGGCAGGATCGGTAGCAGGGGCATCGACATCATTGGGTGGTGTAGCGCCAGAATGAACAAATCAAAGACGAGGACCTAATATCGGTGGAGCACTAGGCCCTGCGACACTCGGTGGACCACTACGCCCTCTTTTCAATGGCTTGCCATGGCCGTTATCACGAGACGAGCGTGGAGGATCGCCTGACATGTCGTCGAATAAAGTGCAATGTACTAAGTAAAAGCATATAAGTTAGAATATTTCTAATTATAGAGATGACCTAAATTTAATCATTACTAAGTTATATAGTTTTCCCAAAGGCATGAACTATGTTATAAAAACAAGTATTTCTAAGATATCTAACAACATTTCATAAAATTAACGCCATAATAACTAAATTAACACATATAAAAATCATATAAACTAAAACAATTCTAAGATAAATAATATTACCTAAAAAGACATAGATATTTCGAGAGTAGCTAAAAACATAAATTTCAAGTAGATATTCTAAAAATACAATCATTTTTACTTTATAGTAATTCCCTAAAAGCATCATGAATTATAATTTATAAATCGATTTTCTAAAGGGCATAAACAATGTTGAAGGTCTAACAATAACACAATGACACAATATCAAATAATCCCTAAAGACATAAATAAAGTTCAAAGACTAACAATGCATAAAGAAAACATTTCTTAAAGGCATAAATAATTACTAAACTCTAACATTTCCTAAAGCCTAACAATTCCTAAAGACATTTTCTAATTAAAGCCTAACAATTTTTATAATATCTAACAATTAAACATAAAAAGTAATTATTAAAACAATAAAAACAACATAAAAAAACGAGAAAAGACGGAAGAACTTACAGGATCCGGATTTGCTACCGATCTGCAGTCGAAAATGGAGGAGGGGCGGTCAGAACTAAGAGAGGGAGAGAGAAAATTTAGTGTGATACATGAGGAGCAGGAGGGAGGTATTTATAAAAATACTTCCCTCATTCCCGACCGCAATGGGAATGCCACTACAAGATTTCTGGTTCATTCCCGACCGAGAAATCCCGACAAAATTTTGGTCGAGAGCATTCCCGACCGATATTCGGTCAGGATGACTTTTCCCGACCGATATTCGGTCGGGAAATTTTAAAAAACAATTCCCGACCGAAAATCGGTCGGAAAAAGGTATTCCCGATCGCAATTCGGTCGGGACTATTATTCCCGACCGAATTGCGGTCGGGAAACACTGGGCGGGAAATTTCCCGCCCAGAGTGTAGCTCTAATCTCGGCCCAGCTGGGCCGAGACTTCCCGACCGATTTTCGGTCGGGAATAACACCATTCCCGACCGAAAATCGGTCGGGAAAGAGGGAGGTATTTCTATAAATACCTCCCTCCTCCTCTTCATTTTCACTCTCAAATTTTCTCTCCCCAAAAGCTTTTGCCGACTGCCCAGCCCCTATTCGCGACCGAAAATTCGTCGCCACTTCCGATCCGGTAAGTCTTTTCGCTTTTTCTTGTTTATTATGTTATATTTAATGTTTTATGTTATATTTAATGTTTTAATATTAATTTTATGTTTAATTGTTAGATATTGTAGAAATTGTTAGGATTTGATTAGGAAATGCCTTTAGGAATTGTTAGGATTTGGAAAAATATTAGATTTTTATGCATTTAGGAATTGTTAGGCTTTAGGAAATGCTATAGTTTTATGATTTTCGTAATTATTTATGCCTTTAGAAATTGTTAGGCTTTAGAAAAATGTTAGATTTTTATGGCTTTAGGAATTGTTAGGCTTTAGGAAATGTTATAGTTTTATGATTTTAGTAATTATTTATGCCTTTAGGAATTGTTAGGCTTTAGGAAATGTTATGGTTTAGTAATTATTTATGAGTTTAGGAAAACTATATATGATTTTTATATTTGTTAATTTATTTATTAGGACGTTAATTATGGAGGTATTTATGTTTTAATATTAATTATTTATGTTATATTTAATATTTTAATATTAATTGTTAAATATTGTAGAAATTGTTAGGATTTAATTAGAAAATGCCTTTAGGAATTGTTAGGCTTTGGGAAATGTTAGATGTTTATGCCTTTAGGAATTGTTAGGCTTTAGGAAATGTTATACCTTTATTATTTTAGCAATTATTTATGCCTTTAGGAATTGTTAGGCTTTAGGAAATGTTATAGTTTAGTAATTATTTATGACTTTAGGAAAAAACTATATAACTTAGTATTGATTAAATTTAGGCCATCTCTATAATTAGAAAAATTCTAACTTAGATGCTTTTACTTAGTTCGTAGCACTCCTCTTCGACGACATGTCGTCCCGTGATAGCGATCGTGGCCAGCCCTCGAAGAGAGGGCGTAGTGGTCCATCGAGCACTCCATCGAGTACTCCACCTACTGATCCACCGAGGATAGGTCCTCGTCTACGGATCATTCATTCTGGCGGTGCACCACCCGATCATGTCGATGCACCTGATACCGATCTTGGCGAGTCCCCTGCTTCTTCACATCCACATAGGCATATCGGACCGAGCGACGGTACTCCACCAGATCTAGTAGTACCATTTCGACTAGATGATGATCACGTAGCATCGACGCCATCGTCATCATCTAGGCCATCGTCATCATCGAGGCCACCGTGATCATCGAGGCCGACGACACCTAGGCCACGCTCTATAGAGTCTACACTGGCGGGTCCCAGTACTTCTTCCCCTGCAGACGATGCCGATGCAGGACCATCTTTAGCGATGCAGCAGAGACCGGGCCGAGGCATATCGAGAGGGTCGTAGGTTCTGGCTGACCTTAGAGCCCGTCGTAGGGCCGAGCTGGATGAGCACGGCGTATTTCTTGATGGGAGCAAGATAGCAACGGCGATTACCTCGATCATTTGGGGGTTTATGAAGACGTGTATTCCTTCATACACCGAGGTCGATCCGGTAGTCCAGGGACAGATGTGGGCTAAGTTTAAGGTGATATTTTGAAAGTTTATTAAATATATATACATAGTAAGATTTTTATTTAACGAAACTTTAATTAAAAACCTTATTTAATTGCAGAGCATATGCTACATTGATCCGGCTGACATGCTTCGGGCACATTCCGCATACGAGATGAAGGCTAAGAAGTGTTACAAGAAAATCATGTACAATGCGAAGAAGAACTATTACGACAGGAAGGATGATCTGAAGTGGGCGACGCGTCCGAAGAATAGTTGGATGAGCGACAAGTTAGAGAGGATGTTCGTGATGCATTGGGAGTCGGCTGACCATGCGAAGAAATTAGAGTTAGGCCAGAAGAACAGGCGAGGAGGAGAGGCACCAGACCCTGATCGTCTTGCACGAGCTACTCATGCTAGTGGGTCCCAGAGCTATACGGAGATTCGACGTAGGATGGTATGTCTTATTAAATTGAGTTTCTATACGAATAACTATTGTCTTAAATTTAAATAGCTAAAAAAATGTATATCCATATGCAGGCTGCTTCGAGACCTCCAGGGGCCCCTGAGCCTCGGCACGATGAGGCATATCGTTAACAGCACACACATGTACCCAGTGGTCTGCCATAGGGAGCTCCACGTCGCCGCGTTTGGGTTCACCCCACATATAGGGCTATCTACATAAGTATTTAACTTGTAAAGCATTCTTTGATTACTATATTAACATATGTCTTCCTTAATTATGTACTATCAATTCTGACAAAATGAACAGGATGACTACATACGCCGTATGATCGAGAGGTACGAGGCGGACCGTTCTGCGTGGCCACCACTAGATCAGGAGTTGTGGAGTCTGGCGATAGGAGGATTGAAGAAGGGGAAGGTTGCGGGTCTCCCTACGGATGCACGTCACGATCGGTTTGGTTTCTCGACGAAGAAGAAGCCAGACACGACACACGAGTATGCGAGGGCGTTGGAGAGGGAGAACCGTCGTCTTAGGACTACTACTGATGAGAGGGTTGACGAGCTTGTTGGTCACATAGAGTACTTGTCCCAGCACATCACGCAGACTATAGATACTCCTCTTTCTCGACCCATGCCTACTGGATTCATGCGTGATGCTCGTCGAGCCGGTCAGCGTTCCTCGCCCCCCCCCCCCCCTCCTGATCCTTTTGTGCATGGTGCTCCGGATTGCACGATGTATGATGATGAGTACGAGGATGACCCCGAGGATGACACTCTCGGTGGTGATGCAGCCGATCTTGGCGGTGATGGTGATGATGGTGCTGGACCCTCCACAACTCCTGATACATTTGGCTTTCATGACGAGGACTATGAGTAGTAGTAGTTTTATTTGTTCGTTTTATTTAAGTATTGTAAATTGTGTTAGTTGTTTGTATTTATGTAATTTTTTTGATGCTTGGACCAATTATGTAATGTTAAACTACTTTCGTATTTATTCTGTAATTATGCGGAGTAGTAGTGTATTATTTGTTCGTTTGATGCGGAGTAGTAGTATTATTTGTTCGTTTTATCTAAATGTTGAAAATTGTGTTAGTTGTTTGTTTATTGGTAATTATGTAATGTTGTTATTACTACAAGCACGAATACAAACTATAATATGAAATTAAACAACGTGAATCAATTTTTTTTTTTAAAATAGAAATCGACCACTAAACCATAATCGATGCTAGTCATACATACTATCCTCAGAATCTGAGTCACTCATTATATCTTCCTCTTCCTCTTCCTCTTCCTCATTGCCCTCATCGTCCTCGTAGCCCTCCTCTTCCTCGTTACCCTCCGCTGCTGCCTCCTCGTCAACTACATCAAATCCCTCGTTGGCCAATTGGATATTCATATCGAATGAGGAAAGGTCCACGCATAAGTTAAACCTTTCAGATGCATTCTCTTGTAGCACTTGGTTCGGCATCCCCGCGTCGACATCATTTGATCCTGCAACTGATGACATATCGATTATGTGTCTGGTAGGAATAGGGGATACGACCAACCATCCTCTCTGTCCCGGTCGCCCCGTCGTCTTCTTTGGATAGGGCACATAGTACGCATGTTTTGCTTGGTTAGCGAATACAAACGGCTCATTGGTGCTGAGGGTACGCCTCGGGTTGATGTCAACCAACTTGTACGTTGAATGCTCCTGCGTACCTGCGTTTATATCATACCAAACACATTTGAACAAGACTATGTACAGGGGTCTGATTCTGTCCCAATATTCCACATGTATAATGTCTTTCAACGTTCCATAGAAGTTGGTAGCATCGGATCCTTCCATGTCTCCCTTCACATAAACACCGCTACAATCACTCTTCTTCGGGCCCAAAATCCTATCGGTGTGAAATCTGAACCCTTTCACAATGTATCCCTCGTAGGCTGCCACTGAATTAGTCGGACCTGTGATGAGAGGATCTATTCGTACATCGGTCTCGTATTTCCCACTTGAATATGTCTGCTTGAACCATGCTACGTACTCTTGGTTCCTCTTGGATTGTATCTCCATTGGACTAAGTCCACCGCACTCTTCTTCTACAAACAGCCTGCATAGGAAAATCATCATAAGTTAGTTGTCTTTAAAGCGCTTAATCATTCCGTTATTAAAAATAATTAACGACCACTTACTCCACCCATTCGTCAAGCTCTTGACAGTTTAGAAGCGTGTAAAGCTCTATTTTCTCCATCTCATCGGAAGTCAAGTATTGCCTTTTGTTTAGTGGTCCTATTGGTGCCCCTTTCTTTTGAAATATTGTAAGCTCATCATCCCACTCCGTGCTATCTAGTGTCTCATTCCTGTTGAGTTTTTTATATTTAGTCTTAAAAGATACATCCAAATATTGAGAACACATATTGGACAACTCAGCATGTAGGTATTGATTGGCTATGGATCCCTCCACCCTCGCCTTGTTTAGTACTGAACCCCTCATGTCGAACATTCGCCTAGTTCATAGAAACGAAGGATTAGGCAAAGAATCGATATTTGTAAAAGATATTTGTTATTAAAAATATAAAACTGTACCTCTCGAATGGATACATCCATCTATAATGAACTGGACCACCAACTCTAGCCTCGTACGGAAGGTGTATGGCTAAATGCTCCATAGAGTCAAAAAATAAAGGAGGAAATATCATTTCCATCTTGCACATGGTAACAATAAACGATTCCTCCAATCGCTCCATATCCTCGGCCGACACCTCTGAGGCGCAAATCGCCTTGAAAAAAGGCTAATCTCTACTAAGGTCCCCCAAATCTCGGGTTCCAAGAAGTCGCGAAATGCAATCGGGATCAATCTCTGTATGAAGACGTGACAATCATGACTCTTCATACCATACAATTTTCCTTGTTGTTTTTGCACACATCGTCCCAAGTCCGAGGCATATCCATCAGGAAACTTCAGTTCGGTCAGCCAATCAAGCACCATGTTCTTTTGATCCCTCGTAAGACAATATTTTGCCTGTGGCTTTATATACTCACTTCCTCTGCCACTGGGTTTCAAGAACAATTCTTTACGGTTGGTCAACAGTTTAAGATCATGCCTCGACTTAATGTTGTCCTTCGACTTAGCATCGTCCAACACCGTGTTGATGATGTTCTCAAAAAAGTTCTTCTCACAATGCATGGCATCTGGATTGTGGCGAATCAAGTTCGTGGACCAATAAGGTAGTTCCCAAAAGATGCTTCGACGACACCAGTTATGAGTTGTGTTAAATCCCAGAAGCTTTGTGGAGTTTGCCCCAAATTTAACCGATCGTAGCCTATCCACAATTGACCTCATCTCTGCTCCTTTCTTCATTCGAATGGGCGCTTCAAGTACCTCCCTAACCTTGTAGAAATCCTTCTTGTTGTACCTCCATTTATGACCCTCTGGTAGAAACCGACGATGACAATCAAACCACGAGGCTTTTCCACAATGCTTAAGTGTAAAAGAATCTGTCTCACCTATGCAATAAGGACACGCGAGCTTACCGTGCGTGCTCCACTGGGACAACATTCCATAAGCAGGAAAATTGCTAATAGTCCACATTAGGGTCGCTCGCATTTGGAAGTTTTCCTTTCGTGAGATGTCATATGTCCACAAACCATTACTCCACAAATCATTCAACTCATCAATCAACGATCTCAGCAAAAGATCCAAGTTCTTTCTAGGACTCTTTGGACCGGGTATAATAAGGCTAAGAAAAATGAATTCCGGTCGCATGCATAAATCCGGCGGGAGGTTATAATGGGTAACAAACACGGGCCAACAAGAGTAGTTCTTCCCAGATTGCCCAAACGGTGTGAACCCATCAGTACAAAGGCCGAGTCGGACATTTCTAGGCTCTGCTATGAAGGCCGGATACGTACGATCAAAATGTCTCCACGCCTCGCCTGCAGCTGGGTAAATCATTCTATAAGTTGATTCTCGACACTTCAAATGCCAAGTCATATGTCTCGAAGTGCCTACAGTATAAAACAACCTCTGTAATCGAGGGCATAGGGAGAAGTACCACAATTTCTTCCTTGCGACCCTGAACTTTCTACCAGCCTCGTACATATCGGTCTTGCATATCAGACACGATGTGAGATCCTGGTTGGCATTATCGACGTAGTACAAGAAACAAAAATTCCAACATACATGGATCTTTTTGTACCCTAAACCCAAACCTGCGAGCATCTTATTCATGCCTGGAACCGTATTCGGTAGCATTTCCTCAATCTCTGGGTCCATAATATCTTTAGACAACCTTAAGTACTTTTCGCAAGCAACATTAGCTACTTTGTGCATCGTCTTGGTAGTCAAGATCTCGGCAAACCACTGAGCACAGTCTTCGACTTCTTACTGTTCATTTTTATGTCTCCCATCTGCATCAATTTGTAGAACTCCTTTGCCTTGGGACTTGGATCTTCGTTGCGCACCTCTCCCTCAACAAATCGACCCCCATATGCATCCACAACCAGTTCTCTAAAAGAAGTATCGGCATGAACCGGACTATCAACGTGAATACTAGCGGACGGTAATTCAGGTACATGTGATGTAGACGCCTCGCTCGCCTTCTCTCCATGCAACACCCATATCCAATACTGATACACAAACCCCCACTTATGAAGATGATCCCGTACTACGTTTCGATCAAAAAACTTTAAATTGATGCATCTCTGGCACGGGCACCTAATACGATTTCTTAGATCTACGTAATCTCTCTGTTGTGATGCATATTGTATGAATGCACGAATTCCCAAACCACGTAATATTGATTCAAATAACCAGTGTTACTATCTATCCTATCGTACCTCCAAGATCTATCGGGACGATAATCCATTTCTAATCTAAGAAAATTAAAAAGAAATTGTTACAATTAATTTCACCAATCAATATATTTATCATATATATAATGTGATTTTAAAACACGGGTACATAAAAGCCAAGGCAATTAATACTTACTTGTTGTAGCGTAGAAAATACTTAGATCAAGTATTGTTTGCAAACACACGCCCCTCGTTGCATTTACCGCAATATCTAAAACAAAGAAACATGGAAAAAAAGTTAATAAAGATGATCTTAATTGAGAAAAACTAACAAAAAATAGTTATAACAAGAGGAAATCGTGGATACCTTAGCAAGTGATGAATGTTGGAATGATTTCTCAAGTGAAATTGGGAGGAGTATTTATAGGAGGGCTGACAATATTCCCGACCGAATTTCGGTCGGGAATAACAGTTACCGTTGTTATTCCCGATCGGATTTCGGTCGAAAATATTAGGGCTTAGGGTTTAGGGGTATTGTCGACCGATTTTCGGTAGGGAATAATATTAATATTCTTAATTTAACAATTTCGCTCTCCATTTTAGATAAATCGTTGATTTAATGATCAAGTTCATCAATATTAGTTATATATTACTAAAAATCTCAAAAAAAAATAAATTTAGTTGCACGTTGATGAATCGTTTGATCAGTACTAATTTCATAATTAAAAGTACTAATCGTTTAAACTTATATTCCGGTAATCTATACTAATTTCATAATTAAAAGTACATTAAAATACTAATTCATGTATTTAGTGAGATTCTATAGTTATACTTAACAAACACATCCAGTTTTTCCAAAAGATCGAAAAAAAAATTGGCTATTTTTCCCGACCGATTTTCGGTCAGAAAAAATATTCAACATCATTCCCGACCGATTTTCGGTCGGCATTGACACTTATTACCGACCGAAAATCGATCGGGAATAATATTCAAACTTATTCTCGACCAAAAATCGATCGAGAATAATATTTAAACTAATTCTCGACCGAAATCCGGTCGGCATTGGCCGTGTTTCTGGGCAGGAAAGTATTGCCGACCGAAAGTCGGTCGGCAATTTTTGAAAATTTGGCTGGTTGGCAAAATTTTGAACTTTTCCGACCGATTTTCGGTCGGGAAAACCCGAAAAAATTGGCGGGACTCGGTGGGAAATTCAATTTTTTTTAACTTTTTCTATAAATACACATCATTATTCTCCTCATTTTTTTCATATCCTTTACATTTTTTCTCCAACTTTCTCTTCATTTCAAAACTTTTTTTTTCTACAAACACAAATTATTGTTTTATCTTCAAACACTTTTTTCTTTCAACTTCAAAGATAATTTTTTCACTACTTTCTTCAAGTTTTAAATAATCAAACACTTATTTAATTTTTTTGTGTTTTAGATTGAGCAATGAATCCAAAATTTAATTGCTCATCTAAAACACAAAAAAACTAAAGAATGTTTTAAAATATTTCAAAATAGTAAAAAAAATAATATTCCGGTAATAATTACCAGAATATTATTTTTTTTATTCTGATGAGTTTTATTCCCGACCGGCTTGCGGTCGAGAATAGTATGAATATTATTTTCGACCGATTTCCGGTCGGGAATAATATGAACATAATTCCCGACCGCAGACCGGTCGGAGATTACACATAAATATTCTTGACCGGGAATCGGTGGGGAATACCGTCACCTGTATTCCCAACCGATTTTCATTCGGGAAACAAATTTGGAGATTTTCGACCAGGAATCGGTCGGTTTTTTTGAAAAATATTTCCCGACCTAAAGTTGGTCGGGATATTTCCCGAGCGTTGGCCGATCGAGACTGTTCCCGACCGATATGCGGTCGGGATTGCCGGTCGAGAAATTTCCGACCGATATTCGGTTGGAAAAAGCCCGGGCCGACCAAACTTCGGTCGGAAAAGTATTTCCGACCGAAGCAATGCCGACCGGCCCGTCCCGACCGAAAATTGGTCTGGAATGGGTCATTCCCGACCGACAAATAGTCATTCCCGACCAGCACTGCGATCGGGAATGACCAAAAAATTTTGTAGTGTGCTGTTCCCAGCTGGACGGAAATTTCTCGACCGGCAATCCCGACCGCATATCGGTCGGGAACAGTCTCGATCGGCCAACGCTCGGGAAATATCCCGACCAACTTTCGGTCGGGAAATATTTTTCAAAAAAACCGACCGATTCCTGGTCGAAAATCTCCAAATTTGTTTCCCGAATGAAAATCGGTTGGGAATACAGGTGACGGTATTCCCGACCGATTCCCGGTCAAGAATATTTATGTGTAATCTCCGACCGGTCTGCGGTCGGGAATTATGTTCATATTATTCCCGACCGGAAATCGGTCGAAAATAATATTCATACTATTCTCGACCGCAAGCCGGTCGGGAATAAAACTCATCAGAATAAAAAAAATAATATTCTGGTAATTATTACCGGAATATTATTTTTTTTACTATTTTGAAATATTTTAAAACATTCTTTAGTTTTTTTGTGTTTTAGATGAGCAATTAAATTTTGGATTCATTGCTCAATCTAAAACACAAAAAAATTAAATAAGTGTTTGATTATTTAAAACTTGAAGAAAGTAGTGAAAAAATTATCTTTGAAGTTGAAAGAAAAAAGTGTTTGAAGATAAAACAATAATTTGTGTTTGTAGAAAAAAAAAGTTTTGAAATGAAGAGAAAGTTGGAGAAAAAATGTAAAGGATATGAAAAAAATGAGGAGAATAATGACGTGTATTTATAGAAAAAGTTAAAAAAAATTGAATTTCCCACCGAGTCCCGCCAATTTTTTCGGGTTTTCCCGACCGAAAATCGGTCGGAAAAGTTCAAAATTTTGCCAACCAGCCAAATTTTCAAAAATTGCCGACCGACTTTCGGTCGGCAATACTTTCCTGCCCAGAAACACGGCCAATGCCGACCGGATTTCGGTCGAGAATTAGTTTAAATATTATTCTCGATCGATTTTTGGTCGAGAATAAGTTTGAATATTATTCCCGATCGATTTTCGGTCGGTAATAAGTGTCAATGCCGACCGAAAATCGGTCGGGAATGATGTTGAATATTTTTTCTGACCGAAAATCGGTCGGGAAAAATAGCCAATTTTTTTTTCGATCTTTTGGAAAAACTTGATGTGTTTGTTAAGTATAACTATAGAATCTCACTAAATACATGAATTAGTATTTTAATGTACTTTTAATTATGAAATTAGTATAGATTACCGGAATATAAGTTTAAACGATTAGTACTTTTAATTATGAAATTAGTACTGATCAAACGATTCATCAACGTGCAACTAAATTTATTTTTTTTGAGATTTTTAGTAATATATAACTAATATTGATGAACTTGATCATTAAATCAACGATTTATCTAAAATGGAGAGCGAAATTGTTAAATTAAGAATATGAATATTATTCCCTACCGAAAATCGGTCGACAATACCCCTAAACCCTAAACCCTAAGCCCTAATATTTTCGACCGAAATCCGATCGGGAATAACAACGGTAACTGTTATTCCCGACCGAAATTCGGTCGGGAATATTGTCAGCCCTCCTATAAATACTCCTCCCAATTTCACTTGAGAAATCATTCCAACATTCATCACTTGCTAAGGTATCCACGATCTCCTCTTGTTATAACTATTTTTTGTTAGTTTTTCTCAATTAAGATCATCTTTATTAACTTTTTTTCCATGTTTCTTTGTTTTAGATATTGCGGTAAATGCAACGAGGGGCGTGTGTTTGCAAACAATACTTGATCTAAGTATTTTCTACGCTACAACAAGTAAGTATTAATTGCCTTGGCTTTTATGTACCCGTGTTTTAAAATCACATTATATATATGATAAATATATTGATTGGTGAAATTAATTGTAACAATTTCTTTTTAATTTTCTTAGATTAGAAATGGATTATCGTCCCGATAGATCTTGGAGGTACGATAGGATAGATAGTAACACTGGTTATTTGAATCAATATTACGTGGTTGGGGAATTCGTGCATTCATACAATATGCATCACAACAGAGAGATTACGTAGATCTAAGAAATCGTATTAGGTGCCCGTGCCAGAGATGCATCAATTTAAAGTTTTTTGATCGAAACGTAGTACGGGATCATCTTCATAAGTGGGGGTTTGTGTATCAGTATTGGATATGGGTGTTGCATGGAGAGAAGGCGAGCGAGGCGTCTACATCACATGTACCTGAATTACCGTCCGCTAGTATTCACGTTGATAGTCCGGTTCATGCCGATACTTCTTTTAGAGAACTGGTTGTGGATGCATATGGGGGTCGATTTGTTGAGGGAGAGGTGCGCAACGAAGATCCAAGTCCCAAGGCAAAGGAGTTCTACAAATTGATGCAGATGGGAGACATAAAAATGAACAGTAAGAAGCCAAAGATTGTGCTCAGTGGTTTGCGGAGATCTTGACTACCAAGACGATGCACAAAGTAGCTAATGTTGCTTGCGAAAAGTACTTAAGGTTGTCTAAAGATATTATGGACCCAGAGATTGAGGAAATGCTACCGAATACGGTTCCAGGCATGAATAAGATGCTCGCAGGTTTGGGTTTAGGGTACAAAAAGATCCATCTATGTTGGAATTTTTGTTTCTTGTACTACGTCGATAATGCCAACCAGGATCTCACATCGTGTCTGATATGCAAGACCGATAGGTACGAGGCTGGTAGAAAGTTCAGGGTCGCAAGGAAGAAATTGTGGTACTTCTCCCTAGGCCCTCGATTACAGAGGTTGTTTTATACTGTAGGCACTTCGAGACATATGACTTGGAATTTGAAGTGTCGAGAATCAACTTATAGAATGATTTACCCAGCTGCAGGCGAGGCGTGGAGACATTTTGATCGTACGTATCCGGCCTTCATAGCAGAGCCTAGAAATGTCCGACTCGGCCTTTGTACTGATGGGTTCACACCGTTTGGGCAATCTGGGAAGAACTACTCTTGTTGGCCCGTGTTTGTTACCCATTATAACCTCCCGCCGGATTTATGCATGCGACCGGAATTCATTTTTCTTAGCCTTATTATACCCGGTCCAAAGAGTCCTAGAAAGAACTTGGATCTTTTGCTGAGATCGTTGATTGATGAGTTGAATGATTTGTGGAGTAATGGTTTGTGGACATATGACATCTCACGAAAGGAAAACTTCCAAATGCGAGCGACCCTAATGTGGACTATTAGCAATTTTCCTGCTTATGGAATGTTGTCCCAGTGGAGCACGCACGGTAAGCTCGCGTGTCCTTATTGCATAGGTGAGACAGATTCTTTTACACTTAAGCATTGTGGAAAAGCCTCGTGGTTTGATTGTCATCGTCGGTTTCTACCAGAGGGTCATAAATGGAGGTACAACAAGAAGGATTTCTACAAGGTTAGGGAGGTACTTGAAGCGCCCATTCGAATGAAGAAAGGAGCAGAGATGAGGTCAATTGTGGATAGGCTACGATCGGTTAAATTTGGGGCAAACTCCACAAAGCTTCTGGGATTTAACACAACTCATAACTGGTGTCGTCGAAGCATCTTTTGGGACCTACCTTATTGGTCCACGAACTTGATTCGCCACAATCCAGATGCCATGCATTGTGAGAAGAACTTTTTTGAGAACATCATCAACACGGTGTTGGACGATGCTAAGTCGAAGGACAACATTAAGTCGAGGCATGATCTTAAACTGTTGACCAACCGTAAAGAATTGTTCTTGAAACCCAGTGGCAGAGGAAGTGAGTATATAAAGCCACAGGCAAAATATTGTCTTACGAGGGATCAAAAGAACATGGTGCTTGATTGGCTGACCGAACTGAAGTTTCCTGATGGATATGCCTCGGACTTGGGACGATGTGTGCAAAAACAACAAGGAAAATTGTATGGTATGAAGAGTCATAATTGTCACGTCTTCATACAGAGATTGATCCCGATTGCATTTCGCGACTTCTTGGAACCCGAGATTTGGGGGACCTTAGTAGAGATTAGCCTTTTTTCAAGGCGATTTGCGCCTCAGAGGTGTCGGCCGAGGATATGGAGCGATTGGAGGAATCGTTTATTGTTACCATGTGCAAGATGGAAATGATATTTCCTCCTTTATTTTTTGACTCTATGGAGCATTTAGCCATACACCTTCCGTACGAGGCTAGAGTTGGTGGTCCAGTTCATTATAGATGGATGTATCCATTCGAGAGGTACAGTTTTATATTTTTAATAACAAATATCTTTTACAAATATCGATTCTTTGCCTAATCCTTCGTTTCTATGAACTAGGCGAATGTTCGACATGAGGGGTTCAGTACTAAACAAGGCGAGGGTGGAGGGATCCATAGCCAATCAATACCTACATGCTGAGTTGTCCAATATGTGTTCTCAATATTTGGATGTATCTTTTAAGACTAAATATAAAAAACTCAACAGGAATGAGACACTAGATAGCACGGAGTGGGATGATGAGCTTACAATATTTCAAAAGAAAGGGGCACCAATAGGACCACTAAACAAAAGGCAATACTTGACTTCCGATGAGATGGAGAAAATAGAGCTTTACACGCTTCTAAACTGTCAAGAGCTTGACGAATGGGTGGAGTAAGTGGTCGTTAATTATTTTTAATAACGGAATGATTAAGCGCTTTAAAGACAACTAACTTATGATGATTTTCCTATCCAGGCTGTTTGTAGAAGAAGAGTGCGGTGGACTTAGTCCAATGGAGATACAATCCAAGAGGAACCAAGAGTACGTAGCATGGTTCAAGCAGACATATTCAAGTGGGAAATACGAGACCGATGTACGAATAGATCCTCTCATCACAGGTCCGGCTAATTCAGTGGCAGCCTACGAGGGATACATTGTGAAAGGGTTCAGATTTCACACCGATATGATTTTGGGCCCGAAGAAGAGTGATTGTAGCGGTGTTTATGTGAAGGGAGACATGGAAGGATCCGATGCTACCAACTTCTATGGAACGTTGAAAGACATTATACATGTGGAATATTGGGACAGAATCAGACCCCTGTACATAGTCTTGTTCAAATGTGTTTGGTATGATATAAACGCAGGTATGCAGGAGCATTCAACGTACAAGTTGGTTGACATCAACCCGAGGCGTACCCTCAGCACCAATGAGCCGTTTGTATTCGCTAACCAAGCAAAACATGCGTACTATGTGCCCTATCTAAAGAAGACGACGGGGCGACCGGGACAGAGAGGATGGTTGGTCGTATCCCCTATTCCTACCAGACACATAATCGATATGTCATCAGTTGCAGGATCAAATGATGTCGACGCGGGGATGCCGAACCAAGTGCTACAAGAGAATGCATCTGAAAGGTTTAACTTATGCGTGGACCTTTCCTCATTCGATATGAATATCCAATTGGCCAACGAGGGATTTGATGTAGTTGACGAGGAGGCAGCAGCGGAGGGTAACGAGGAAGAGGAGGGCTACGAGGACGATGAGGGCAATGAGGAAGAGGAAGAGGAAGAGGAAGATATAATGAGTGACTCAGATTCTGAGGATAGTATGTATGACTAGCATCGATTATGGTTTAGTGGTCGATTTCTATTTTAAAAAGAAAAATTGATTCACGTTGTTTAATTTCATATTATAGTTTGTATTCGTGCTTGTAGTAATAACAACATTACATAATTACCAATAAACAAACAACTAACACAATTTTCAACATTTAGATAAAACGAACAAATAATACTACTACTCCGCATCAAACGAACAAATAATACACTACTACTCCGCATAATTACAGAATAAATACGAAAGTAGTTTAACATTACATAATTGGTCCAAGCATCAAAAAAATCACATAAATACAAACAACTAACACAATTTACAATACTTAAATAAAACGAACAAATAAAACTACTACTACTCATAGTCCTCGTCATGAAAGCCAAATGTATCAGGAGTTGTGGAGGGTCCAGCACCATCATCACCATCACCGCCAAGATCGGCTGCATCACCACCGAGAGTGTCATCCTCGGGGTCATCCTCGTACTCATCATCATACATCGTGCAATCCGGAGCACCATGCACAAAAGGATCAGGAGGGGGGGGGGCGAGGAACGCTGACCGGCTCGACGAGCATCACGCATGAATCCAGTAGGCAATATTTCTCTAATGTACCCTTCTTAATTAATTAGTTTTAGAAAAGTAAACACTCGATATTATTACTTTGCGATTAATATTTTTGCATAAATTATTTTAAAGTATATATTAGTTGGCCGTAATTCTCAAAATTCGAACTTAAGAATTAATATAATGAAGATTTCTGAGTGAATAATAATTTTTTCTTTTATATATGTAACCTTTATGTCCACATGAGAAGAAAAGAAACTATTATGGAATTAAAAAGATTAGTGACTGTTTTTACATTAGAGACGGTCTTAATAAAACATAATATGTTTTATACCTATAACTCACAATCTTGAATAAATTTCTTTTGGTCGGCAAGATAATTTTATCGATTAAGAGAATGAAAAATAGTAAGAGTACAAGATATACTCCTTTTAGAGGAGATGAAAATTAAGAAAAAGTTTGGATTATTTTTCAATTTGTGCGTGTCATTCTTGCGCATAAAGTATTGTTTTAGTTTTGTATTATGCCTATAGTCAACGGCATGATTAAATCTTTTAATGTAACTTTCATTCTATATATATTATGCATATACTAAAAACTAAAATAATACAACATACTAAAATATATAGAGTACACACCAAAAAAGCATATTTGAGTGGTTCAAATTAATTATTGAAATTTTGGGGATGGGCAAATAATCTTCCCAGTAATAATATTAATTTTAATATATCAGGTTTTCATTAGAATTCCGTTAGATTATATACTCCAAAGAAATAAAAGGATTGGTAAAAGATTGTAGGAGGATACTTATAAGAAAATGGTGTTAAGTATTAGCTATTTGAGAAATTTGATTATCATATTCTTTAATTAAACGGGTATATTATATATAGACATTCTAAAGTTTGCTTTCGTAGTAACAATAATTATTTTGGCAATATTGTTAGTAAAAGATGAAGTTTATTCTGACCTGTTTTATAAAAATATAATCAATTCAAATAAGGCTTGATCGTTGAATTATAATATAATTATACATATGATCCTGATGTTGCTATTTGTGCTGCTAAGGTATAGCCGGGGATTATAATTGAACATGTTTCCCTATTTGATCAGACTGGAACGCTGAAAAGATTAAAATGTCGTGGCCTTAATATAATTAGATATGCCTAGAAGCATGCCTTAAAATTGAACACTTCAGGATATTAACTTATTTCTATATAGTTTTACTGATTCAACAACATTGACACAAGAATAAGCATTGATAAAAAAATGTTCATCATCGATCTGATCACGATCTCTTATGGTTTTGCATATAAATAGAAGCTTAATCTGACCTCTTTCGTACCAATTAATTCAACTAAGCTTGTTCACTACCAAAATGGAAACTCCAAATACTCCTTCTCATTCCCATAGCCAAGACGACCAAGATCGTTTTCTTCAATGCCTAAACAATAAGGGACTTTCCCGTATAGTCTACACCCCAAGCAACCCTTCTTTTTTGCCGATTCTCGATGCATCGATGGACAATCGTAGATTCGTAACCCCCTCCACTCGTAAACCAATAGCCATTGTCACACCAGAGCAAGAAAGCGACATCCAAGCCGTTGTGATTTGTTCCAAAAAACATGGAATTCAAATCAGAACCCGAAGTGGTGGTCATGACTTTGAGGGAGTTTCCTCTAGATCCCTCGAAGCGGACCCATTTGTGATCATCGACTTGTTCAACCTGAGTAAGATAACGATTGATGTCGATCAACAAGTCGCGTGGGTCGAAGCTGGTGCAACTCTAGGACAACTCTACTATGAAATCAGCAAAGTGAGTCAAACGCTTGCATTTCCTGGTGGATTCTGTCCCACTGTTGGGGTAGGCGGCCACTTTAGTGGTGGAGGATTCGGGCAATTGTTCAGAAAATACGGACTTGCAGCTGATAATGTCATTGATGCGCGCTTGATAAACGCTAATGGAAGTGTTCATGATCGAGATCAGATGGGCGAGGATCTTTTCTGGGCCATAAGGGGCGGTGGGGGCGGTAGTTTTGGGATTGTAACTGAATGGAATGTAAAATTAGTTGCAGTGCCAGAAGTACTGACCATGTTTGCCATCCATAGGACTTTGGATCAAAATGCAACCGAGCTTGTCCATAAATGGCAGAACGTAGCTCCAGATTTTCCTAATGATATATATTTTGCCGTACAGATGAGAAGTGTCAACGACTCAGGCGCAGAGGGTGGCAGAACTATAAAAGCCTCATTTACCTGTATCTTTAATGGTCAGGTGGAGGAACTTCTTGATATATTTGAACAAATGTTTCCTGATTTAGGCGTGAATCGGGAAGATTGTACTGAAGCGAGTTGGATTCAGTCGCTCCTTTTCTTCAATGGATACGATATCAATGAATCGCCAAAAGTATTGGCGGATAGATATAATCATCCAATAGAACGATGTGCCTACAAGCGTAAAGTGGACTATGTCACCGAAGCGGTTCCAATTTCCGGCCTAGAAGGCATATGGAGTTATTTGCATGAAGCTCAAAGCGCGGATGCGCTTTTCATTGCAAATGGTGGAATAATGACTGAAATTCCAGAATCCGCATTGCCATTCCCTCATAGAGCAGGACATTTGTACGAAGTTTTGGTCACAGTAAATTGGCCTGAAGCTGAACCAGAGGAAGAGGAAAGGTACGTAAGATGGTCGAGAGAATTATACGATTACATGACTCCGTATGTTTCTAATTCTCCAAGAGTTGCATACATTAATTATAGAGATCTTGATTTGGGAGTTAACGACGAGAGTGGCGCTATACCTATTTGGGGGACTCAGTGCTTTAAAGGTAATATTACCAAGTTAATGAAAGTGAAAACTAAGGTTGATCCTGGTAATTTTTTCAATCATGAGCAGAGTATCCCAACTTTCCAAGGCCCTAGGTAAGGAGAAAATACCTCATATATCTTCTCATAGTTCACCTACAAGTTGGAGCTCGGTATTGCGTGTGTGTTTTTATTTGGTTTGAAAGTTTTTTTATTGTAATATAACGCTCAAGTTCTTTTACTTCCCAAACCCCAATCACTTTTGGGATGGGGGGTTTTAATAAGCTTTTGTAAGTTATTTCGAATTCCCATCCACTTTTCGGATGGGTTGTTTCAAGCTTTTGTAATTTGTTTCGAATATTATATGAATAACATACTCAATTATTATGCTTAATTTGGTTATAAGTTTAGGATGAATTTATACATTTTAGTTCATATATCCTGAATTATATGTTCGAGGTTTACGTCTTGAATTTTATACTGTTGTCACAAATGAGTTGAGTTAACCCAATGTTACAGTGTATCAACTCCCAACCAAAAAAAAAAAATTAGTCGTAGTTCTGTTGGTGGCCTTATTTGAAGACTTCATATTAAGCAGTTGACTAAGAACCAACTATCCTCTTTCTTGTACACATTCAGAAATTTCTCTTTAAGATCCTCAGTGAATGCTCATGAATCAAACTAACGATTATATTGCATAACATGATTAGTATCGGGTCCATCATCTTCTGTTCATCATCAGGTTTTCTTACATGAAGAGATCTAATATTCAGAATAAAAAATAAAAAAATTATGATATGAATTCTGGCATGGCCAAACGAGCACCTTCATTCTGTAAGTAGTGTCAGCAGCTCAAGGTACTCCCTCGTTCTGTTCGTTCGACACTTTGATGGCTCATAAGGTTATGACAATAGGTTTCTCATTACCAATTATCATTGCGCGGAGATGCAAAAACTGAAGCTCATAGATTTTATTGTTCAATTCATGGAGGTAATTAAAGTTTCTAACCCTTTTTGGTGTTGACTTTACGTGTATATATGAAATATATTTCATGAAGATATTTATAATTCCCCTTTCATATTTCCACCTTGCAAATGAGACAAGATATATTAGAATTACAAATAACTGAAGAATAAAAGTCAGAAACTTTTATGAAGAAAGAAAAATATAAATGAGAGGAAGTGTAACCTTCATGATAACTACTCCTCACTAGATGTTACCTATTTATTGTAAGTAAATATAAATGTAATCATCTGTAGATTGTGTGATGATCACATTTAGGAATTAATCTGTAAAATTTACTTGATGAATTCGTGGAATTGACGTGATTAATAATAAGAATTATCATGAACTAGGCTTCTTAAGTTCCTATTCAAAAATGCAACATGCAAAAAAAAAAAAAAAAAAAAAAAATCACTTTGCCCAACTATGTAATGCATGCAATTAAAGGACCGAAATTCATATATACCAAAAGCATCATTGAACATTTGAACGCACCAATTACCACTTCGAAGCATAACACGTGATGTTTATAATGGATACTGGACCAACATATGCTAAATGCGATTTCAGAAAACATTAGTTATAAAAAAAAGAAGGGATAAATGCATTAAACCCCCTGAACTATGCACGTTTTTGCGCTTTCGTCCTTAAACTAATTTAATAAGCGTTTTTCCCCCTAAACTATGCACGTCTGTGCGATTTGCCCCCTGGCCGGGTTTTCGGCCATTTCCGGCCATTTATAGTCGGAATATTCCTCTCTACCCGACTCATATATGTTGTACTAGATGTATAATGATAGTTGATGACAAAAAAAAGGCGAAAAAACACCTCGAACCGGGCATTTTCCGGCCAAAATGTGATTTCGTTTTGGCCGGAATATGCCCCGTTCGAGGTGTTTTTTCGCCTTTTTTTTGTCATCAACTATCATTATACATCTAGTACAACACATATGAGTCGGGTAAGGGGAAAAATTCCGGCCAAGAGTGGCCGGAAATGGCCAAAAACTAGGCCAGGGGGCAAATCGCACAGACGTGCATAGTTTAGGGGGAAAACGCTTATTAAATTAGTTTAAGGACGAAAGCGCAAAAACGTGCATAGTTCAGGGGGTTTAATGCATTTATCCCAAAAAAGAAACCATATCTAAAAGATAACTAAAGAGATATATACCTTAAAACTTAAAAATGTCAATTAATATTTATGCCAAAAATAACAAAAATAAGTCTGTAATATACCCGTCCATCTGTATTTGCATGAGACCCTTTCGTTCTCTCAATCTCCAATTCTTGTACTTAATTGAAGAGCAAGCTCCTACGTAAATGATAAATATTTAGTTTGTACAACGTTTTTAAGGATTAAAGTTAAATCGAGTTGGTTATATTCTTTGATTGAGGAAAAACAAAGGAGCAAGAAATGTAACATGGCAGATTTCTTTTAAAGTATAAATACACGGTGGAGATGAGATTATAGATTATTATTTCTCGTGATTTTAACAAATAATTTAATCTCAACCTTACCTACAAACGTAGGGGTGGGAATTGGAAGAGGTTTTTCGGAATCCCGTCCCACTCGTGCGGGAATTTCCCAGTCGAGAAATTTCAATGGGAAGAAGATTCCTGCTAGAGAGAAAATTCGAAATTCCCGAATCCATGGGGCGGGATCGGACTCGATTCTTGCGGGATTCGGGAATCCCGTAATTTCTAAAACCTAGTGCATTTTGGGGGTTAAATGTTAGAAATAAATTAGGAAAGGGTGTTTTAAGAATTAGGAAAAAAATATAGGGTAACGATTTAACTTTATTTGCTAAATTCATTTCACTTCCTCTCTCAATCTTCAATCCACAAAGAACACCACATAACTCTTTCTGAGTCATCATTTAGCAAGGCTCTTTCATCACTCACACCGTCACCCGAAAAAAAAAAAGCGTTTAAAAAAAATCTGGATGCCATTTTCTTAAGACAAGATAAGGAGGGACACCTAAATGACTTCCCGATTCACACCCTAACAACATACGTAATAACTTATCCTATTTTACAGGGTGCAATGTGCAAATCACCCTCAAATCACACATTAGGCGCAACTTAGGGAGAAAATATTATATACATCCGTTGTATGTACAACCGATGAGTGAGATTAAAAGCAGATCCCTAAATTGTAGGAATAACCACCCAACACCCCATTCCCACCGTGTATTGGTAGTGAATACACATACATCGGTTGTACCAAATAATCTCTCCAACTTAGGGGTATTTGAGGGTGCAATATGCAATTTCTTGTAGTGTTGGGCTGTAAAGTGTCAAAATATGCTTATTCGGGCCCCCGACATGCCAATAATTCTATTCCTTTGTATTCCAATTAAAATCAAAAAGAATAAAAATTGTGTGTTCTTCTTCCGAATTTGTGGTTACAGAGTTGATACAATAATAATTTCCGGAAATTCTCTCTCCTCGTCGTTGCAGACGCCACTCAGATCTGGAATTCGGAGGCTATTACGTATCTATACTGTATGTAAACACTCGATTTCGTTTTTTTTTTTTTTTGAGTTGCATTTGGATTTATTAATCAACGATTCGAGCTGATTATTGTTGCATTAATGCGGATTATGATGAATTCTTCTTCATTGAGTTTGTATTTTGAAACTATACATTTTTGTAATTTTTGGAAAGTATTTCGTTTGCGCTTGGTGTTCTGTTAGGGAATATCGATGTGAGAGCTTAATTTGTGTTGATTTTTTATTATGATTTTATACATGAATCGGAAAGTTGTCGCGTTAGGCGTTGTGAAGTGGAAGTACTAGTATTGGTGGTTGTGAGTTGATTAGCTTTTGGTCATGTCTTGTGCTTACTTACGGTTATATTCTTTTCGCTTTACGTTGTTCGAAGATCTCCTGGTGTCTGTGAATGTGTTCACAATTGCTCGTTACTGATTTTCCGATCGTGTTTGAATTGTGATTTGGATTCGTTTGAAATAGTGCTAATGAGTTTTCTTATGTTCTCGTTTTCCTGCCTTGCGATTTTGTTCGGTTATAAATTCTGTCTTTGGGCCTTTTGAGGTTAAAGACTTTTAAGCATAGCATTGCCGGTGAAATCATGTTTTAAGACGATGGAACAGTCTTCTTATGACTCAGCCAAAGTTGTCTCTACTTTTCCGCACTCATGAACTACATAAAGTTTTCATGTCGATCAGATTGAAAGTTCTACTGATTAAAAGAACGCTTAAAAGTTGCATTTATAGCATCTGGTCCTTTCTTTTCAAGTGAATGTTCGTGAAGCAGAGTAATAAGCTTTAAGATATGGAACAAGTACTAAACTGCTGGGTTTTTGCTGTAGCTATTCAAAGTAGGGAGCAAAGAAGCATATGTTAATTTTCGACTTTTCATTGACGTAGGAAAGAAGTTTAGTTAACAGACAGATGATCTCTTTTATTTGGTTGCTAAATGGAGATTCTCTTTTACATGATGGCTTGCACCTTGGTTGAGCTGTTCAAGGAGAGATTTTTAAATTCTTTTTATTGACAGGGATTTTCGTTTCTCTTTGAAGTTGCCTTCAACACAAACTCTTATAAAAACACTTGATCGTAGACACTGCCAAGAAACTTTAAAACAATACATGTAGTTGCTTATAATCGAATGAAAGTGAAGAGATGACATTTTTGATGATATTATATATGATTGAGTTTGATGTGAATATGTAAGAATGTTGCATTCCTAAGGTACCCTCTAATTAACTGATATATCATGTATGTATGGATTTAAGTAGTTTGAGACTCTGTGGTTGAATTATAATTTTCGGTATCCTTGATTTTATTAAATCAATGGCCCGCTACCACTTTGGATGTTCTACACCCCTCCCTTTAACGGAGAGAAAATTCACACTCTGTGTGTCTTCTATGTGATTGCGTGACATTTTCCATTACAGCCTTTGGGTGTCTTTTGGATTTCATTTAATTCTTTTAGCTTCTATATGGTGAATAAGCTGATGGTTTGGCATAATCTAAATTTGTTTCTTACTGGTCTACCACTTTTTGACATTGATTTTCCTTGCATTTTGTCTGTAGGACTTGTGGATAATAATTTATCTCTCGACCTGTTATTTGGGAGGATAATCACATACGAGCCTGAAAAGGAAATGGGAGATGGAATATCTAGTTTTTGGGGCCCTGTCACATCTACGCATGAGTGGTGTGAACCTAATTATGCCTTTTCATCTTATATTGCCGAGTTTTTCAACACTATCTCTAACGTACCGTGCATCGTTTTAGCATTAATTGGTCTTGTGAATTCATTGAGACAACGTTTCGAAAAAAGGTTTAGTGTCCTTCACATATCAAATATGATACTTGCCATCGGGAGCATGCTATATCATGCCACGTTGCAACGGCTGTAAGTTTTTTATTGTGTCCTCCTTTCGACTTTACTGATCATTCTGAATAGAGGTTTTTCTCAACACACAGTTTCTTCTTGTTTATCTTGTGTGAACCAGGCTATAAAAATTTATTCGCAGATGATGCATCATAAATTGTTTCTTCTTGTTGATAGATGTTTATCATTTGGTTCATACCAACTGTTTTAACATCTATAAATGGTATCGTTGAGAACAACTTCTATCTACATGGTATACTTATATTTTGCAATCATTTGAATAATTCATTCTTCAGGCAGCAGCAAGGGGACGAGACACCTATGGTGTGGGAGATGCTCCTTTATATTTACATCCTCTACTCACCCGATTGGCATTATCGGAGCACAATGCCTACTTTCTTATTCCTCTATGGCGTATTATTTGCAGTCGCTCATTCGCAGCTTCGCTTTGACCTTGGGTTTAAGGTGCACTACGCACTACTTTGTCTTCTCTGCGTTCCCCGGATGTATAAATATTACATTCACACAGATGATATATCGGCTAAGAGGCTTGGTAAGTTGTACGTGGGAACTCTTTTGGTCGGGAGTGTGTGCTGGCTAGTTGACCGTCTTTTCTGCAAGGACGTCTCTCGCTGGTACTTCAATCCGCAAGGTCATGCATTATTGCATGTTTTTATGGGTTTCAACTCGTACTTTGCCAATACGTTCCTCATGTATTGTCGTGCTCAACAACGGGGATGGGATCCAAAGGTAAAGCACTTTTGTTGTCTGTTCCCGTACGTGAAGATTCAAAAACCCAAAGCCAGTTAAAATCTATTGGGGAAAAAAAACTGAGCATTGCCTGTAAAGTTAGAATTATGCTTTGCAGTTGTTTGCTGTTATAGGCCGATGTAAGTCGTAACAATTCACTCTCACATTTGAAGAATGAAATGTAAATGATGGTTGGGAGTGATTTTGGTTGGTTGGTAGTGGTTAAAATGTATTGTACAATTAGAAATGCACCATGCTCAGTGTTCCCATAGATTGCAAGAACTGCTCATCTGCGGAATGATATTGTAAATCCGCCAATCTAACTTTCGATTTCATCTGACCTGTTTTCTGTTAGTTTTGCTTCAAGGGAGTTTTGATATGCATCTATAGGGCTCATGCAACATTGATTGATTTAGTTGAGTACATGAGTTTTTTTTTGTTTTTTTTTTTTTATTTTTTTTATGAATATTGAGTACATGAGTTGGTAACATGAAGTGTTTAACTAAATGTTCCAAATATTTTCGTTAGTTCGAATCTCTGTCAATTTGTCAAATTTCATAGCTTAATGCTCCATTCAAGCATTATTCATTTCTCGGAGATCCAATTGTGACATCACTTTCTTTTGGTCCCACAAGACTTTTAGTTCAACTGTAACAATCGAATGATTCAGTTAGTTGAGGTAGAAAACGTGAGTGACAAAGTTGTTAGCACGAACGAGAACAGTTAGGGAATTCAATCAGTGACTTTCCCTTTATCACGACAAGACGAACACGAAAAAGAAAATTTGACTGAGCAAATAAAATATTTTGTATGCGTGTGATTTTTTGATGATAAAACCTACTGAGAGCGACCATTTATATAGATTAAGTCACTAGAAGAAAGAAGAAAAAACTTAATGGCCAAGGATTCTGATTATACTAGTTACCCCGGGCAATTAAGTCAAAATTTCTGGGTGAAAAAATGGGCTCAAGATCTTCTCCTCCACTTTCCTCCTCCACTCTCCTCCTCCACTCTTACTATTGGGCCATGTGTAAAGTAAAGTAGTGGTGTATGTATCATATAAATATTATGATGTAACTTGCAATGTGTAGTTTTGTAATACAAATTAAATTTAAAATAAAACCTGAGAAAGAGAATTGCATATTCTATTGCTCAAATTATCCATCTCCAAATCCAATCTCTTAAATATTCTCCTGTTTCTAAAAAAAAGAAATCTCTTCCTTACAAAAATTATATTTACATGCCGTAAAATTTAAATGTTTTTGTTTATGGAGCCAAAAAAACTTTAAAACTAGTCTTTTAGACAAAGTAAATTATTTATCCGAAAAATATCCTTTATTGTCCACTAATTACCTTTTGAAAAGTAAACATATTAATTTTTGGGTGGAACTATATTCTTTATATTGACTGTAACTTCACGAATTTTATTTATAGAATTTCAAATGTAATGCACACCTTAACGTTTATCCAACTAAATATAACACTATTCGCTCTAATTTTATTATTTTTTATTTTTGAAAGGAAAACTTATTTTATTGATTACTACTCATGTATTGTCGGTTTTATAGAAAAAATAAATGAGAGTATGGAAATCTTCATATTGTAAATTTGTAATAGATCCGATTATGTCCATTCAAATTGAGTGTCTATGCCTTTTACTTTTCTTTTTATTAAAAGATATCAAACAACTTATATATGTATATCTGGTAGCCTACAAAAATATTGTCCACGGTCTTGCGAAAAAATACGTAACGGCCACGACCCACCTCCGCCCAAATAAAGATAGACGGTTCAAATTCTGGAGACGGTACCTCCGAGTCACAACCCGAAAACACCCTCCAAAGGTACCCGGTCTAAACGCTCGGAGAAAGGTACCCACACATTTAGTTGGATAAACGTTAAGGTATGCATTACATTTGAAATTCTATAAATAAAATTCGTGAAGTTACAGTCAATATAAAGGATATAGTTGCACCCAAAAATTAATATGTTTACTTTTCAAAAGGTAATTAGTGGACAATAAAGGATATTTTTTCGGATAAATAATTTACTTTGTCTAAAAGATTAGTTTTAAAGTTTTTTTGGCTCCATAAACAAAAACATTTAAATTTTACGGCATGTAAATATAATTTTTGTAAGTAGGAGTATTTTTTTTTTTGAAACGTAAGCAGGAGAATATTTAAGATATTGGATTTGGAGATGGATAATTTGAGCAATTGAATATGCAATTATCTTTCACAGGTTTTATTTTAAATTTAATTTGTATTACAAAACTACACATTGCAAGTTACATCATAATATTTATATGATACATACACCTCTACTTTACTTTACACATGGTCCAATAGTAAGAGTGGAGGAGGAGAGTGGAGGAGGAAAGTGGAGGAGAAGATCTTGAACCGAAAAAATGTGCCTTGAGTTAACTAACTAACCGGAATCCTTTTAAGTAATGTAATTTTAACAACTAAATTGACGTTGCTTACTATTTTCTGTTATATAAAAGATAAAGCTGAAAAAATAAAGTAAATTATGATAAGCAAAATAGAAAAATAAACATGGAAAAATCTAAAATTAAGCACAGAGTTGAAGCCCGCAAGTCAAATGGACCGATTTTCCACGTGTACGTCTTCGTGCACTTTATTTCAAAGAATCAGAATGCATCACTAATAAACAATCCATGCTCCTCTATTTTGGCACTCTTATTTAATCTATACTTCATTGTTCAAACTTCAAAGTTAATATAATTTGTTATTCTCTTGTAAACTTTGGCTTCACATACTTATCAAAAAGTTTGTAAATATCTTTCTTTTAAGGGAAATGATACGTACATAGCAAACCTCTAATTACAGAGCATTTTTGTATTGTTTACTATTTTACCCTTCTTACATTAAGTTTACAACTCATTTTCCCTTTGATTAATTCCTCATAATTACATATCAAAAAAAATCTTCATAATTAGTACAATATATAGAAACCTAGTCAATTCATTATCCTTTCCTATATAAATAGATAATCGTCCACTGCACAAAGATAGTAATAAATTATGTAAAAAAAAATAATTAAGTTTAAACAAACCCACACTCAAAAAAATAATTTATAAAATGGAAGTAAAAACGATAAGATAGTATAAATTAAGCAAATAATTCTTTTAATTAAGATCTAAACCTGTACACCGCTCACCAAAATTGCTTAAATAATAAAAATAAAAACGGTGCGAAGCAACTTTAAACTCATTTCTATAATTTGTTACCTCTTTTTTTGCTCGTAGGTCTCGGCTGATTTTTTTTGAATTCATCCTTTGACCAAAAAGCGAATAACTATATTCTTTTTCAATTCTCTTTATGTTTTTGGTTTTAATCAAAATTATACAGATGAAAAAGATATGGCATAGTGCATATAATGAATTAACATTTGAATTTACATGCAAAAAGAAAAAATCAAGTTATCGATTTTGCTACTAGTTCCATAAGAAAAAGTTTGGAAGACTTGCTATATATTCTGAAATTAAATAAAAAATTAGAATTTTAATATTTGTTAAAAAAAACTAAATGGGCTGAATTCATGTATTAATTTGGTCCAAAAAGTTTACCCCAAAAAAAACAAAACGCTCCATGTATTTACTTTCACTTTTTTTTATTTTGTTTTTGTGTGTGTGTTTTATGCATGGAAAGGGAATACCAATATATAATGTTAGAGTGTTAGAAAATATTTCAATGGCTCTAATCATAGATTTAGAAAATCAAGTGGTTGATCTAGAAAAAGCAAAGCCGTAGAGCCAGATCTTCTCCAACACACCTTGAATATTTGTCACATGTCTAATTAACTAATGTAAGTAATATATTTTTTTTTTTTTTTGTAATTTAAGAAAAACAGACTTGTCCTTAAGCCATATCAAACAACAACAAATCAACTACTTGAGTAGGAGGTCTATCCCAAAATATATCAAGCTCCTTGTTACTAAAACTAAACTTAGACAAACTATATGCTACCCTATTTGTCGTACGCGGTATCTACTTGAGCTTGTAAGTTCATGGTCGCCTCAATAAGCTAATGCACTCACATATGATGGTCCTACGTTGTTCCAGAGGCTCCATCTCACCCGTCACCATCTTGAATACGACAAATAGTCAGTTTCTATCTCTATGCGAGGTATTCGACGTTCCCAAACAAGTTGCAGGCCTTTACTGAGAGCCTCCAATGCCGCCTCATCGACCGCCGATGAATTGAGGCTCATTTAAAACCCCAATATCCATTCTCCCTCATGTGAGTGTAGTACACCTGCTGCCATCCCCATGTTAAGGATCGTGTTGACGCTGCCATCAACATTTAACTTACCCCAATCGGTCGATGGTTTCTTCCACTTTTGAGATTTCTTTAAAACTTTCTTTCTTCTCCTCGCCTCTTTAAGTTCAAGACAAAGGTTTTTGATGTTGAACAGACTTGTGTTGATTTTTTCCTCTTCATTGCGGAACACCTTATCGTTTCTAGCTTTCCAAATTATCCAACAAGCGTCCACAAACACCAAATTTTAGTTGTTATTTGGTATTATTTCACACTTCATGTTGCTCATGACGGCATTACTTTTCAACCAGAGATTATCCGAGGTGCTATCAAACTCGATCAAGTCTCGTCCCCTAGCAACTTCTGTCAAATATTACTTGCTCTTGTACAATGGCGTAATACGTGCAAAACATTTTCCTCCTCAAAATCACAAGATGAGCAATTTGCAATTTGAGTAATATTTTGAATTTTTCAAAGGATGTTCATAGCAAGCCGATTCTGCTTCGCAAGCCAAAGAAAATGTTGCATCTTATTGCTAACCTCAACCCTCCATGCCCAACCACAATTCTGATTCACAACGCCAACATCAGAGTATTTTTTACAAAAGGCTCTGTATGCCGATTGGCATGTAAAATTACCACTCGAAGTTTCGTTCCAGAGTACGACATCATTTTCCTTGGAAAACTCGAAGGACCGAATATTAATCTCTTTCTTTAGCTCATCCAATATAGCAGTTTGAAATGCGAACCATCTCAATTTCCATCGTCATCAATGACGTCGCGTAGCCGTAGTTTCATGTCATCGGGTGAATTTTAATTTCATCCTCACATAGTCTCTTAGAATCGAACCAATTATCAAACGAAAACATTATCGTCTTACCATCCCATACTTTCCAACGAAGGAAATGTTGCATCAAGTCTATGCAACGAATGATCCCCTTCCAAGTTACGTTATCCGATGGTTTGACAACATAGTTAAGAAGTGTTGAGTTCTTAAGGTATTTTGCTTGTATGAGCTCCTTCTAAATCGAGTTCTCGTTCTTGATAATTTTCCATGCAAGCTTAGATAGTAACGACTCGTTACTAGTGTGAGCTGCACGGATACCAAGTCCCCCTTCCCCTCAGATTTTGGCTTTGTCACCTTCAACCATCCACCAGATGTATTTTCTTGGAGTGCACATTGGCGGACCACAGAAAATTACGATTCAGCTGGTGCAATCTATCACAAACATTTTCGGGAAGCCACATGGGTTGAGTTTGCTAGTTAGGTTGCTAAGGTTCAAATGCTACAAAATCTACAATCTCTAAATAACCAGCATCAATGGGGTCTGGAATGGCATGGTTAAAGTAAAACGCCTAAGGCCTGAATCTGATACAATCGGGAATTCCAGTTAGTCATAATTAGGTACAAAGGACACCCCACCCTCATATCTTCTAGTTCTTTATTTCTACCATCATCACTTTCAGTATATTGTTCCCTTAATAAAAGTTTGTTGCTTGCCCACTATCTATTTATGTAATTATTATGTTCCCTGATACTTCATAAAATGGTACTTACGTTTACATATTTTCAATCAAGTATGAGCAGTTTGCTAATCAGGTTCAACTGCCTGTCAACCAGGTTCAACTGTCTGTCAACCAGGTCGCCAAGCAAGGTTCAAATGTCTGGAAATCTACAAGCTCTGAATAATCCCCATCAATGGGGGCCCTGGAAAGACCGGGTTGAATCAAAATGCTTAAGGCCTGAATCTGGTACACCCGAAATTTCCAGCTAGTCATGATTAGGTATCAAAGGGCACCCCACCCTCATATCTTATAACCCCTTATCTTTATCATCATCACTTTCAGTATAGCGTTCCATTAATAAAATTTTGTTGTTTACCCATTGTCTATTTTGTAGTTATTATGTTCCCTGATACTTCATAAACTTGTGCTTAAGTTTGCGTATTTGCAATATAGTATGAGCAGTTTGCTAATCGGGTTGCTAATCCAAGGTTCCAATGCCAAGAAATCTGCATGATCATGAGTAATCCATTTAACTTTATTTACAATATTTCCAGTGTTATTCAACCTACGTATTCGAATTTTAATTAGGAAAAATGCCCGATACCACCAGGGGCGGAGCCACCCAGAGGGCTTGGGTGGGCTCTAGCCTCGGGTCAATTTTAGCCTCAATCCAATATATATTTATAAAATAAGAAAAAGAATACCCACAACGGATCACGTGACACGAACTTAAACGACGTGCTGCTTACTAAGTGCCTCAATATCAGCCTAACTCTAAAAGTAAGAGAACTTAGAGATAAAAACAGGCAAAAAGATTACTTAATGTTATGGAAGTAAGTTGAAAGTTTTTGTTGATGTTTGAAAAAGTGAAAGTTATGAAGTATATGTACAAGAAGTTGAGCCTAATTAACGGACCAGGTTAATGTAATCTAATGGCCTTAAATGCTAAAGAAATATTCTACGTTCTTTTCATAATAAAATGAGTTGATCAATCCTAGTCAAGTTATAGAGCATTTCTAACATTTTTATATACAAGGATGAATTTAGAGTTCGTCTATTTACATGATAGATCCTGACTGTTGGAGAATTTTAGAGCGGCCTTAGAACTCTGGTTGTTGGATCAGTCAATCACAGTGCGGGACGCTTGTGGATGTGGTGCGTGCGTCGTTTGGTCTGCTTACATGCCTGGCGTGTGCTTCTGGCTGGATGATACATGCTTCTGCTCGTCGGATTGGGCGAAAGTATGGCCGCCCATGAAATCCTCCCCCCACCCGAGTATTGTTTCTCTTAGATGCATTTGGATATTTTAAACGATTCGAACTGATATTGTTGCATTAATGTAGATTATAAAAAATTCTTCCTCATTGAGTTTGTATTTTGAAGCCATACATTTTTGTAATTTTTGGAAAGTATTTCGTTTGCGCTTGGTATTCTGTTAGGGAATATCGATGTGAGAGCTTAATTTGTGTGATTTTTATTGTGAAATTTGTACATCAATGGGAAATTGTCGCGTTAGGCGCTGTGAAGTGGAAGTACCAGTATTGGTGGTTGTGAGTTGATTAGCTTTTGGTCATGTACTTATGCTCACTTACGCTTATGTTCTTTTCACTTTACGTTGTTTGAAGATCTTCTGGTATCATTGAATGTGTTCACAATTGTTTGTTACTGATTTTCCGATCCTGTGTGGATTGTAATTTGGATTCGTTTGAAATAGCGCTAATGAGTTTTCTTATGTTCTCGTTTTCCTGCGTTGCGATTGTTCGGTTATAAATTCTGTCTTTGGGCCTTTTGAGGTTAAAGACTTTTAAGCATAGCATTGCCGGTGAAATCATGTTTTAAGACGATGGAACAGTCTTCTTATGACTCAGCCAAAGTTGTCTCTGCTTTTCTGCTCATCTGAGCTGGCAATCTTCGAGAAAGTTTCCATGTTAAAGTTGCACTTTTGCATCTGGTCCTTTCTTTTCTGAGTAACAAGCTTTAAAATCATGGAACAAGTACTAAACTGCTGGTGTTTTTGCTGTAGCTGTACGAATTAGGGAGCGATTAAGCATATGTTAATTTTCGACTCTTCATTGACGTGTGAAGGAAGTTTAGCTGGCAGACAGATGATCTCTTTTATGTGGTTGCTAAATAGCGATTCTCTTTCTACATGATGGCTTGCACCTTGGTTTTGCTGTTCAAAGAGAGATTTTTAAATGCTTTTTATTGACAGGGATTTCGTTTCTCTTTGAAGTTGCCTTAAGCACAAACTCTCATGAAAACACTTAATCGTAGACACTGCCAAGAAACTTTAAAACAATACCTGTAGTAGTTTATAATCGAAGAAAAGTGAAGAGATGGCATTTTTGATAATATTATTTTTGATTGAGTGTGATATGAATATGTAAAACACAAAGCGAAGTATATATGGATTTTTGAGTAGTTTGAAATTCTGTGGGTCGAATCGTAGCTTTCTGTAACCTTGATTTTAATTAAATCACTGGCCCGCTACCCATGTGGATGTTCTACACCCTCCCGTGGAGGCAAATAAAATTCACCCTCTCTATGTGTTAAATGATATTGCGTGACATTTTCCATTAGAGCCTTTGGATGTCTTTTGGATTTCTTTTAATTCTTTCAGCTTCTTTATGATGAAGAAGCTGATGATTTGGCATAATCTGAATTTGTTTCTTACTGATCTGCCCTTTTTGACACTGATTTTCCTTGCATTTTGTCTATAGGACTTGTGGATAATAATTTATCACTGGGCCTGTTATTTGGGAGGATAATCACATACGAGCCTGAAAAAGAAATGGGAGATGGAATATCTAGTTTTTGGGGCCCTGTCACATCTACGCATGAGTGGTGTGAAGCTAATTATGCCTTTTCGTCATATATTGCCGAGTTTTTCAACACTATCTCTAACGTACCGTGCATCGTTTTAGCATTAATTGGTCTTGTGAATTCATTGAGACAACGTTTCGAAAAAAGGTTTAGTGTCCTTCACATATCAAATATGATACTTGCCATCGGGAGCATGCTATATCATGCCACGTTGCAACGGCTGTAAGTTTTTTATTGTGTCCTCCTTTCGACTTTACTGATCATTCTGAATAGAGGTTTTTCTCAACACACAGTTTCTTCTTGTTTATCTTGTGTGAACCAGGCTATAAAAATTTATCCGCAGATGATGCATGATAAATTGTTTCTTCTTGTTGATAGATGTTTATCATTTGGTTCATACCAACTGTTTTAACATCTATAAATGGTATCGTTGAGAACAACTTCTATCTACATGGTATACTTATATTTTGCAATAGTTTGGATAATTCATTCTTCAGGCAGCAGCAAGGGGACGAGACACCTATGGTGTGGGAGATGCTCCTTTATATTTACATCCTCTACTCACCCGATTGGCATTATCGGAGCACAATGCCAACTTTCTTATTCCTCTAAGGCATATTATTTGCAGACGCTCATTCGTTCTTAATTCGTTCTTACTCTTCTTTCTTCTTTTTTTGAGAGAATATTCTTACTCTGTTCATGTAGTCAGTTTTTAAATAAAAATAATCATTTTTATATAACATTTGTCGGGATATTTCATTTTGAATGTATACTCATAGCATGCGACAAAATTATGGACCATTTAATATTTTTAAAAGAAAAAACACACAACAAAAAATTATTACGACTCACTACTTTGAATAAGTAATAAAAATAGTTAACATACAAGATATAAAACACGTACCTAGTCATATCTCTGATTATTTTGTTATATATCTGACAATTAGATTCGAGGTAAAAGTATAACTGTTTAATCAATTTAATTTTACATTCCTCAACTAATTCATTTGATTGTGCTCATTATTATTTAAATATATGTGTGTGTATTTACTGAGACACACTATTCGTTCAATGGTGCATTCAATATGATTTTTCATTCCAAATTTGTAGGAAAGTGATTTTTAAAAAGATATTTGGAGAGAAAATCAAGAAAATCGCCAAGAGAAGAATGATTAGACACGTGACAAACAATCGAAACGTATAGGAGAAGATGGTGTCCATTGTGTCGGAGAAGATTTGACTCTCATAGAAAGTCGTAGACAAATTAACGTTTTGTTTTTATATATAATATGTTACTAATAAGTATCTATATAAAATAAATTTTTTTTGGATACATTGGAGAGGGAAGACCCCAAAATATCATATAAATTACTATTAACTAATCGTACTGAAAAAGGACCAAATATAAGAAGCCTGAGAGAAAGTATTTCTTAGGTAAAGAGGAATAAGAAAGTTACAACTTGAAAACATAAAATAAGAATGAAGTGGGCCACATGTAAACAATATGTTACATATTTTATATTTAAACACACACACACAATATACACACATATATATGCACATATATGCGTATATATGATACGTAGACATATATATATATATATGGAAATATATATATATATATATATACGGGGGAGAGAGGGGAGGGAGTGAAGTTTGGCAACTCGATCACTCCCTCCTCTGGTTCTATAAATACATCATATTTTTGGCGCTATAAATATCAAATACATAATAGTCATCAACTCACCATAATCATAAACAAAGAAGCTATTTGATAAGGCTCCGGTTTAACTTAAACAGCTCCTTCCTCCTTTCTTCACGAAAGCTACTACTAGCATGCAGAACGACAAAACTACCATTCCTCCTTCTTTCTACACGAACGCTACCCGTCCTCCCTTCTCCGGTGCATCGCCTTTTAATGACCTCGAACTGAAGGCCCGCACGGTGATGGACCCGGCTGTGTTTCAAATTCAATTTGCATCATCCGATTCAAGTACTACAGTTCTATCAAGAGTCCTGCCCATCTTGGAGCAGCGCTTAGTTGCGCGGTGGAAGGAGCATCTCCGATGGGAACCAACCCTGCTAGTGTGCCTGAGACAGAACCTGTGTGGAACTTCTCCATACGCAAGTCCTCAAGCACGGGAGATCAGAAGAAACCTAACTACCCTCATTTTCAATCTCTACGACCCCACAAACCCTAACTCTTACCCTTACCCTAACCCTAACGCGATCCCTAATCACGTAACTGTGAAATCCATGCTACTCGACTTCTTATCATTGACACCACCGCCAGGTCATGAACAATATCTCGCACCGCATCATCTACAGGTTCTTACCATGTCCTCTGCCCCCCAGGCGCTCGTCATGCTCTATACCTCATCTAACCAAACCAATGCAGATTTGGTTAACGACGCCATTCGCGAGTTTATTCTCAAGTCTAGTGACTATGAGGACCGTCTGCCTAATTATAAGCATTCCCTGGCTTTGGAATTCTCTAAGTGGCTAGGTTGGGCTGCCGGGATTTATGATCCATTGTATGTTTTTTGTCGCGCTAATTTAACAACGATGGTCGAGGAGAAGAAGAATGGCTTACGTGAATTGGCTAATAGGCTGTTGCATGATTTGGAATTGAGTAGAGATAATAAGTCTACTACTGGCTCTTCTTATGTCGGTCCTGCCTTGCGTGACGTGAAGGATCTCGCTGCCTTTTTGGTCCTTGTGAAGAACGAGATCATGGCATTACGTGGCGGCGGCCCTGACGATCGAATTAGTGAAGAGGAGCTTTACAGTCTTCCCCTGTCTTATGCAGAGGACATTACTTGTTTACATCAGGTTTTCCTCGAGTTGTTGCATAAATTAGATGAATGCTTGCTGCGAATCGAGGAGGAGCAAGTGGACGGGGGAATGAAAAAAGATGGCTTTACCGGATGCTGCCATTATCTGGCAATCTTGAAGGAACTTAATACTATTTCAAAGCTTTACCAGGGCGCCGAGGAGCTGTTTCGGGAGACTATGAAGCAAAGGAAGGTTGCTCTTTGTTATCTCGTTGTTAGATTTGTAAAGAGGAATGATGACCATAAGTGGATCCTCGAGGCCAAGGAAGCGACCAACTTTGAAACACGGAGGCATTTAGCTATGATGATGCTTCCTAATGAGAGTTATAAGTGGGAGGACCGGCTTATTGATCGCTCCCATTTGTTTGCAGAATCGTTTGAGTACATTGCTCGTGCAGACCCAGGATCTTTGCGTGCTGGTCTAGCCTTAGAATTCAAGAACGAGAAGGCCAGAGGCTTTGGTGTTCATAGGGAGTGGTTCTACTTGGTATGTCAAGCTATCTTCAACCCTCAAAACACCCTCTTTATGGCTTGTCCTAACGATCGCAGAAGGTTCTTCCCAAATCCAGGTGTGAAATTCATTACTTCTTCTGGCACATTTCATTGACAAATTATAGCTTGTTTTTTTGCATCGAAATTTTGGTGGCCGCTTTCGTCATTCTATCTAAAAATTAGACACACAACAATGGACGTGATACATATTATCTTCTGCACTACTGTTTGTCATGAGAGTCCTTTTCTTTTTCTTATATTCTCAACATACGCTTCTGGTCCTGTTGACTTTTTCCCTTGTGGCAATCGAAATGAGATGTGCGCAGAACTACGATTAAGTCAGAGCTGTACACCAACTTAGTAATCTGCTTATAAGCTTAAGACATTGGTAATGGTTTGATATAAAATCATGTAATAAGGAATATTACTTCAGTGTTTTATGATAACCAATTATTGATCAATGCATTGTCCTAGGACGAGGTTTTTTTTCTAATTCATGACAATATCCCACAGTCGCTATATTAATTTACACAACACCCTCTACGACTCAAGTAAAGTTTCAATATTCTTGTATTGCTTTTTTAGGTCTTGGTGGATTAGATATTTTAGTCATGATATATTATCAAATTTCACTTTTTACTTTTTTTTCATAGAGTCCATACTTCTTAGTTCGTACTGCAGGTTTTCATTAGTCGTTGTTAAAATGGTTGTAGCTTGTATGCTTAGAGTGTAATAGCTTACTGTTTTTTTATGTTTTATAATTCGTTAAGTATCTGTTGGGGCTAACACACTAATGCTCTTTGGATATGTTGACCTTGAGGTGATGTATTGTGTACTATTTTCCTCGTAATCCAAGTCTGAAGTAGTCTGTTCTATATTGTATCATTCTTTAAGGGTTCCCATTTTACGAAAACATTATATATCGTCTTTATTTTGACAAAAGTTCTAGATTCCACGTTGGTGCTATGTTCATAACGAGTTGGTGTAGCTAGCTTGAAATAATGAGTTTGGTATGTGCTTCATGCGTATTATGATTCTTGTAACCAAGAAGTTATGACAGGTTAAATAATTTGCATTTTATGTATGATTTTCCATTTGCAGCATCTAAGGAGGACCCTTTGCACCTTGAATATTTTCGCTTCTCTGGCAGGGTTATTGCCTTAGCATTGGTTTATGATGTACAAGTCGGGATAGTATTTGATCGTGTTTTTTACTTGCAACTAGCGGGATACAGTATTTCAATTGAAGACATTCGGGATACAGATCCCTACTTATATAGTAGCTGTAAGAAAATTCTGGAGATGGATCCTGAGGTTGTAGATCAAGATGCCTTGGGTCTTACATTTGTTCATGAAGCCGAAGAGTTTGGGAAAAGGACAGTGGTGGAGCTTTGTACCGATGGGAGAAGCATGGTTGTAAATAGTAAAAATAGGAAGCAGTATGTTGATTCTCTTATCCAACACCGTTTTGTTATAACTATTGCTGAACAGATAGCACATTTCGCCCAAGGTTTTGCTGACATTATGAACGATGAGTCTCTCCAACGATCCTTTTTCCAGTGCTTGGAACCAGAGGATCTTGATCGCATGTTATATGGTAGTGGAAGTGCAATATCTGTAGATGATTGGAAGGCACACACAGAGTATGATGGCGGCTTCAAAGAAACCGACCCTCAAATAACTTGGTTTTGGAAGGTATGAGTTATCGTGTTTCATTTTATTTTTGGTAAAACTGTTGTGATAGAAACTAGTTGTTAAGGCTAGCTATCATTATTCTTTTATACTAATTTGAACCATCAGGTTGTTGAGTGCATGTCAGCAGAGCAGAAAAGAGCTCTTCTCTTCTTTTGGACCTCCATAAGATATCTACCTGCCGAAGGTTTCAAAGATTTACCTCTGTGCATCTACAAAACTTCAGTGTCCTTTAATCACCTGCCGTCTTCTCGCACATGCTTTAACCTGCTTTGTTTCCCGGCTTACCCTTCCCTGGCCATGATGCGTGACCGTCTTCAAATAATTACTCAAGAGCATGTGTCTTTCAGCTTCGGTGATGGCCTCTGACGAGATTTTCGATTTGGAATTCAAGTTCAAGTTCTGCTTCGAAGTCTCTATTTTAGTTTATGGAAGCATATGTTCGTCATACAGACTTCCTTCTTTTCGTTTTGTGATTCAAGCACAATAATTTGAGTTCTACTTCCACCTAATTGGCCCTCTATTATTTTAGATTACTATGTAACCTAAATGTTAAAGAATCATATTCTGCGTTATACAGACATTGAATCAAATCGTGTTTGTATGTTGACAAACTCTTTTTTTTTTTAAACTTATTTCTGAAATACTTATTATGTTTCTCCGCCATTTTGACTCATCACTAACATAGAACTATTTTGGCATTTGATTATAAGTGATACAATTTAGGGAGAATTACACAAACTACCCCTCAATTATGGGGTAATTACAAAAACTACTCCTCCTGTTTGGGAAATTATACAAACTACCCTTATAGCCAAAAAAATTAAAATAATTAAGATAAACTTTCAACTTTAAATCATGGCAGAGACTAAAACCCGCATATATTTTATTTTTTCTTTGATGATATTATTTATTTTTAATTTTTTTTGTCTTTTTTAACGAGATAAATGAGGTTTAATGCAATAATTTTGATTTATTTTTTTTTTCTTTGTAAAATCAATGAAGAGCATGAATTTACATTCAATAAAATGTAAAAAACAATATGCAAAAAATTGGCCATAAAAGTAGTTTGAGTAATTTTCCAAACATGAGGGGTCGTTTGTGTAATTACCTCATAGTTGAGGGTGGTTTGTGTAATTCTCCCTACAATTTATATTGAACGATCATTTTTCTAGTCACCAGCCCGTCACTCACAAGTATTGGATCTGAGCATATGCCTCTTCTAAAAATGTAACTTGGGAACATAACAACAAGTACATGACTGATACTTATAACCTTGATGCATGTATTAGGCTATATAAGGAGCTGAAGAGCAAAATTCCTAAATTCAGGCAGCATTTTCAATATTATCTAAAGGGATAAAAGCATCAAAACCCTGAACTATACACGATTTTGCGAATTGCTTCTTAAACAAATGTAATAAGCACTTTCCCCCCTAAACTATGCACTTTAATGCAATTTCCCCTCGCCTGATTCTGCCCAATATTCTTCGGAATATTCCGTTTTCGTGCGAGTCACGTGAGGGTTAGAGGGGTATTTTCAGTATGAATTTTGGAACATTATTTTTTGGTCGGGATTGTGTTCTGGCTAGTGACCGTCTTTTCTGCAAGGACGTCTCTCGCTGGTACTTCAATCCACAAGGTCATGCATTATTACATGTTTTTATGGGTTTCAATTAGTACTCTGCCAATAACAGCAGGAATGGGGTCCAAAGGTAAAGCACTTTTGTGGTCTATTCCCATACATGAAGATTCAAAACCCAAGTTATGCTTTGCAGTTGTTTTCTGTTGTGGAGCGACGTAAGTCGCAACCATTGACTCTCACATTTGAAGAATGTAATGTAAATGGTGGTTTGGTGTAATTTTGGTTGGTTGATAGTGGTAAAATGTACTGCAAAATTAGAAATTTATCTAATGCACCATTGTTATCAGTTACTCCCATAGAAGGTTACAAATTGCTCATGAAGTTTTTTATTTTTTTTTTTTGGGGGGGGGGGGGGGAGGCTGGGGATTGGTCAACCATTTTCATTTCAAATAAGAGGAACATATTATAAAATGAATATCCTACGGATTGGATAACAACCTCAAAAATGATCACAAATGATTGTATCCATTTCGCAACTCTTCTATTTCGCATGAGAAATTATTTCATGCCATCATTGTATTGCTGGCGTGGTGCAACCACTACCAATATACGGTTGAGATGGGGTGATACGGGTGGTTGTCTCCTATATTCTAGGAAAATTTAAATCAGCATTAAATTTGGACAATCGGTTGCACCATGTCACCAATACAACAGATGCATAAAATAAATTTTCCATTTATAAATGGTATTTTTATTAAAATATGTAACTCATTTATAATTTTTTTATACATAATTAAAACTTTAATTCACACTCGATTAAAGTTCAAACATAAAACGCATATGCCTTCGTGCTAAAGGATATGCATTTCTTGTATTGGTGACGTAGTACAATCGATGATCTAGATTTATACAGATTTAAGTTTTTCTAGAATTTAGGAGACAACCACACTTATCACCCCCATCCCAACCATGTATTGGGATGAAAGAATTTCTCCTATAAATGAGATACTTCACGCCGGCACAAATTATCTACATGTTTCAATATTAAAGTTTATCTTTACCTATTAATCTAAATAAATTATTAATATTCATATTATATATTTGTCTAAACAATTTATATAATAATAGATGAAAGTTGATCTATTATAGTACATATAGAAACACAATTCATTTATACATTTATTCGAGAACGGCCTAACAACATAAGAAACATTGAACTTCGTAATACCAACCCTGGAGTATGATCACGCTACCAAAAATATCGAACAATCGCAATGGATGGTCTGGAATGCTTTAACGGTTTGGAATGCTTTAACTCCATCAGATGCCAGCCTCGAACGCGGTAGATTTACGTTCTAACTCTTCTGTTATTTGCCGTTGTTTGTTGTTGTGGATATCAACACTTGTAAAATAAATGGTAGAGAAGATCTGACTGGAAAATAAAAATTTAAAGGCTTACTTTATTTTCTTCAAGCGCTCTAGAAGTAGGAAATCTACAAGCTCTGAATAATCAGCATCAATCATCAACGGGGCTGGCAGGTTTGAATCAGAATGCCTTAAGCTTGAATGAGGTTCAAGTAAACCATGAAATCCCAGAACCTCAGTGGATGTACCAGAAGGTACTTACTCAGTCTGACGTAGATCTGCGGCTCACTCGATTCATGTTTCAAAGTGAAGTGGCCTTCAACGATCATGTTTTGCAACCATTTGTCAAACACGTTGGTCCAAATTTAATCACTTTATTGGAGCTGCAATTACGGTGCTCCTAGCGGATGTGTGAGTGCCAATAGTCGTTACTCTGACCCTGAAGAAATAGGAAGAGTCGAATTTCATTCTCATTATAGGTTGGCGGCAAATTGTAGAACAGCTCAAATTGGGACATGGCTAGCAAATTCAAATGCGATGGCGGGCATGGAGGCTAGAACTGGGGAGAGTTCCAGTTCCAGCTCAAGTTCAAGTCTGATGAATGCTTATATTCTTTTTGATAGATAATGTGTTTGTACTTTTACGATACATGGACCAATTGTTGTGTGACCCCATCCCCTTAATTTTCCACCGCCCGCAGTTCATGGAAGCCACCCTTGACTTCCAACAGCTTTTTTGATTTCATGTTTGTTTTGTTTGGTAATAAGGATAGTTGACAATGTAATCCTGAAAGGATTTTGTGTTGAAATGATTAGTGATGCTTGACGAGCTCTGTTCTCCAAGCACAGATAAGTATTCGCTAATTTGGTAAACGAGAGACTGAAAATTCTGAATTAGTAAGCATTGCTAAAACGACAAATTCGATGCAAATGATTCAGCCGGTGTGAAGATATCGGTAAGGATTTATTGGCAGCCTGACTTGTTTGAATCTAACCTCGAATCGACAATGAATAGCCAACATGAGTTGTTCTATTAATTAATCAGTGTTGGTTGTGGCACCTTGCCTCAAGACTTGCACATATTAGTTCTACCCTAGCTCTCTTTTCTAGTAGTTTCTTTAGTTTACGGAGTACGTATTAATCCAAATATAAAAAGGCTTATTTCATTGCAGATGTCAACTTGGGGGGGGGGGGGGGGGTAGAAGGTCCATCAGTTTGATCTTTGATGGCAAGATTTTGGGATAAGAGGATTTCCTCGGTACTTTATTCTCTTCAATAGCGGATGTTTTGTACATATATTTAGTGGATACATCTCTGATCCTTAAGCTTAACTTATGTCCGACGTATCGGATTAGTTTATATACAAATGTAGTTTTGGCAATTAGTTTATAGTGTACGGGGTGTTCAGTGTTTATTGGAGGACTTAATATTTCTGCCATGTAACTATGCATTTTTGAAGGAAATGCCCAGTATGTTTGAGCTATTATAAACTGCCCCGATTTTGACATTGTTTGAAAAATAAATGCCAGGCTCCGACACATCAGCAAAATCGCGCATGTAGCAGCTGACTCGGACCACTCGACACACGCCCTCTCAGAAACGCCCTGCCAGCTCGATAAATCCGTAAATGAAATGCGATTTCGCCCCATATAAAAGACAACACTTAGGCTTATTATTTCCCACCAAAATTAGACTTCTCCCTCCAATTTCCCACCAAACCCTAAATTCCCAAATCGGAAATGTCTGAATCCACCCTGGGCTCACACATGCTTTGCAATTGTGGAAGACCCGCCGTTGTCAGAGTGTCAATGACGAATGGGAACCCTGGGCGAAGGTTCCACGGTTGTTCGTGATGGCCCCTGGGGTGTCGAATGTGCATTTGGGAAGATCCGCCTGTTTGCTCATACGCAAGGGATGTGATTCCAATTTTGTGAAGAAGAATCGAGAGGTTGCAGGGAAAAATTAAAGGTCTTGAAGAGATTGCGTCGACGAGTGACTCCAAGAACGACACAGAGTCCTCATTGTACGAAAGTATCACTAAGGAACAAGAAGAGAAAATTAAGGTTTTGCTTAATCATAACCAAAAAATGGTGGTGTGGGTTAGATTTTGTTATATGCTAATTATCATATTGATTTTAGTTGTTGTTAGGTTGATATGAAGCCATAAGTGTGATTTTGTTATTAATGTGACTTAAGATCGATGAAGCCTGATTAAGGCGTTTTGTTGTCACATTTTATTTCGCTTAGTATTAAAAGTTGGTTGATGAACCACTTATGTTGTTGTATTGTTCACTGTCTATTTTGGATTGTAACGTTATGTTGTGTTTATTGGATTCTGAAAATGTTTATGTAGTTATGTTTTTGGTTAACGTTGTGTTCGTTCGTGGTTTATTAGTTCTAATTAGTTGACAAAATCTGTGTATCTGACTTATGAATTTGGTTAGTGATGTTAATGCACGTTAAGGCACATTATCTAACTTAATGTAACTGCCCAATATGTTTCTGAAAGACTATAAATATGCCCATTATTTTTCAAATAATATAATAAAAAATGCCCATTAAGTTTGTGAATTGGAAAATTAACTGCCCACTAAGTTTTTAAAATTTTATAAAAAATGCCCAACAAAACAAATTTCTATAGTGGAGAACAGGGAGGTTACAACTATTGGACTAGGCTAGGGATGCTAGATTCATTAACTGCCCGTCCCGTCGTTCCATCTTCCACAGTTCAATATTAATTCCTTTTATCTACCCATTTGAACGTTTGTCAAACCCCTCATTTCCTTAAATGGCTCCAGAAATGGCTTACCCAAACTCTCAAATTAAAGCGCTTTACGACTTTAGGACCGATGACATAGTTGCGACCTTCCACAGGTTCGACAATAATTTCACTCAGGAAGAGGAGACTTACTTGCTGGTGGTTTTGAAACGACTTGTGCAGTGCGATATATGGATTTCGCTTGGACAGATGGAAGGTATCTATGTGGAGTTGGCAGCAGAGCTTGAGAGGAAAAGGCGGGCTCCAGTCACACCGTTGATGGTGAAAGATCGGCTGATCATAATGGAAACCCGTTTTACGATGTTCAACAGCCTCTACAGGGTTCCAGGCGTCTGTTTTGACAAGGTCACCGGCCTAGTAGACACATCCTCTCATCGGTTCGAGACTCTGTGGAAAAACGTAAGTCTTACACTGTTTTTAGTTAGATATATGTGAATATCTATGAATACATATATTACGTGATGATGAATTTTTTCATATATATGACATGCAGCCCACTAAGATGGACAAGAGTTTTATCAGGAATGGTTTCTTAAACTATTCAAGGATGAGCTTTCTCTTCCAGGTGAAGCTCCTGCCAATTCCAAAGGTGAAGGTCATGTGTGCCAAGGACATTTACTACATGGAGTTGGAATGAGAGTTTGTGAGGGTTTTTTATGATTGTGTCTAATTATGTCTTTTTTTATGTATGAACAATTATCTTTTCGGACTGAGTCAGTATGTAATGAAGTACTAAAAGTTTATTCCCTCTATTTAACTGCCCAATATGTTATATTGTATTTCTGATTTCTGCCCAATATGTTTTACAGTATTTGGGATTTCTGCCCATTATGTTTATAGTACTTTAGATTTCTGCCGAATATGTTTAAATCTACTTGAGATTTCTGCCCAATATGTTTTACAGTACTTGGGAATTCTGCCCAATATGTTTAACTATCCAATGAATTTCTGTAACTGCATGTAAACTTCCATAACCTGAACAAAATGATCCATCTTGCAGAAATACATGTGAACTCCCATTTTCAATCCTACAATCACAGATACATTTCAAAATAGTGTTTTACATTTTGAAGCCAAAATATAAATGCTTACATAGTACAAAACCCTCACATTACATTGGTAATATTTTACCCAAAATATAAATATTCAGGTAAATTTTCATTACACTTCTGGTATCACAAAATATGGAACAGCACTTCACCAGTCCCCAAAATGCAGTTGTTGCCTCTACATCTTTTCTTTTCCCTTTCCGGACACACCACCTCTGGTCATCAATTTTTTGAGGACATGTTTTTTCCTCAAATTCATACTCTCAATTGCTTCATGCAGATTGGCAATCTTAACATATTTCCTGCTGACTCCTTCATATGGATTACTCTTGCCTTTCTTTGAGTCAAGTGCATTGAAGCATGCACTAAGTTGTTCAGTAATTTTTGGTGCTGGTTGATTAGCCTTCTTACTAAGCAGCTCAGTGATCCAACCCTCATCAGGTACTACCCCCACAGAATCTGTTCCATTAGATTGAACAGGTTGTGGCTGAACAATAACATTTTTCTCCTGGACAACCTAACCCAGTTTAAGATCGTCAATTGTTACACAGTTCAAATATAAGTAAAGAGAGGTCAATGTATTAAGGCATTAATGTAATACCTTCTTTGATTTTTCCATCCTCCTTCCTCTGTATGCTTTGGTTACTTCAGGTTGAGAGTGAGGATCAGTTTCCACTCTATCTGTATTTTTGCTATTTTGCTGACTTCTTCTGTGCCTTCTATTCCTTCTTGCTGATCTAGAGGTCTCAAACATCCTTTCACCATTGTCATCTTCAGCAATATTTTCTTTCTGGGCTTCATCTTCAGGAACTCCATTTGTTGGTGCATCAATCTCAGCACATTCCTTTTCCTGAAGCCTCTGCCTTTTCTTTCTTCTTGCAGTTCTTGATGATTCAACAAAAGCTGCTAAAGTTTCATCATCAACATGTTCACCTAGTGAGACTTCTTGCAGTTCTTCTATCTCCAGATCTACTTTTTGGTCATCATTCTCTAATGCATGTTCAACCCCAACATTTAGGCATATTTCTTTTGGCTCAGGTTCACTTTGGTCAGCCATTACAGTTTCTTCATTGAACTCTGGTCCAGTCTGATCAGCCACATTTATAGTTTCTGCATTGTTCTCTTCTTCAACCATTACAGTTTCTCCATTTTTCTCTTGTATTGGCTACACAGTACAAGTGATGATAAAGTAAGAACCATGAAGTAAATTCAAAATAAGAAAGTAAAATTGGTTTAAAAATATTGTACCTCTAGAAATGTCAGCCTTCTTCATTGTAGGTAGAATCATCATTGTCAGAACTCTGATCATCACTATTTATGAATACTTCTCTTAGGTTACCAGTAGGTGTGGCAGCATCAGCATTCACAACTTCTGTATGATTAACATCTGTTTGGTTCTCTAAACGAGAAGCATCAGTATCCACATCAGGTAAAGGAGGAAGTTCTGGAAATGGTGGATCTATCTCAAAATCACAGTAGATATCAAACTCCCTGTAGATTAGAGCTTCTTTGAGGGCCATTTTTAGAGTCCCATCATCCTCTATAAGTGTATACAAACCTTGCTTAATAAAGTAGAATTTTTTTAAACCCACAGAATTCATATTATCTGCATAAATGGAGAGAAGTGCCATGTTTATGTCTTCAGTGTCTGAGTAGTCAAACTTGAAAACTCCACCACCAACATAGGCCTCTACTGGATGGGCCTTCAACCTCCCTCCATAATGTACATTGAGTGTAATAAGAGTACTTGTAGGTTCTGGATAAGCATGAATGTCAAATGTTAAGGGCATCACAGTAGAGACACAAAAAAAAATTTGCACAAGTAGATCATTACAAAAGGTAACGAGATAACCCAACAATACTTAGTCATATTAAGACACAAAAGACACACCCATAAATCTAAAACCCCAAAAATCAAAACCCTAGTTCATCTAAAAATGTTACCCGACCACAAAAACACCAAAGTGACAAAATTGGGAGAACAAAAAGATACTTTTGGACACTTCATCTCACAAAACTCATATTACGTGATGGCCATGCAAATATACCGTACGAAAATTACAACAAACTTACCATAACTTGGGCAGGGGTTATCGTGCAGGAAGGGGGACCGCAATTTCGGCATAATCGCGAACGCACTAAACTGTCGAAGAAAGAAAGGCTGTTTATGAAAGATTTGGCGGGGTCAATCAGAATTTTGGGTTTCAATTTTAGGGTTTACTTCGATTTTTTCGAACGGAGTTGGAATCGCATGAGTCGACAAACGTACCAGTACACTTCAATTGACGCGATTCAGCAAAATAGTGCACAATTTTTGAATTTCGAAATTAGGGTTTATGAAAAGTTGACAGAGAATGTTTGAACTCGTAACGGGAGGGAGCGAAAATATGAGGAGAAAAATTCCTAAGTGTTGTCTTTTATATGGGGCGAAATCGCATTTCATTTACGGGTTTATCGAGCTGGCAGGGCGTTTCTGAGAGGGCGTGTGTCGAGTGGTCCGAGTCAGCTGCCACATGCGCGATTTTGCTGATGTGTCGGGGCCTGGACATTTATTTTTCAAACAGTGTCAAAATCGGGGCAGTTTATAATAGCTCAAACATACTGGGCATTTCCTTCAAAAACGCGTAGTTACAGGGCAGAAATATTAATTTGTCCTTTATTGGATGTTAAATTATGATTTTTAACTGCTACTGGGGAAGTAGTAATAGCGGGCGAATCAGTGAACGAGTTTGGCATATTACAGCATAGTAACGTACTTTGCGCCGAGAGGCATACAGTAGAGAGAAAGATCAGAAGCTTTCATTCACCCTAGAGCGTTGTTACTTGGCTTTGTAGGTGAAGAACCCTTAAAGTGAATATATATTAAAGTAATTACTACATTAATACCTCTACATCTCTCGTTTGTTTCTTCAGAATAAGGAATTGGTTAGACTAATGCTACTTGTAGCCGCTTCAGGCACTCTTAATTAAAAAAATTGACAAATCATTTCCTCATATTATTCTTTTTCTTTTTGTTTGGCTGAGCAAGATCCTGAAAGAGGGATTTGTTCTTACCTTTTCCATACCCGACAATATAAATGTTGCGACTCTCTGATGATTGTGCTGTATTTGGCAAAATATTCCATATTATGGATGGTACAACTACACCATTCTATCATCATGCTACTTGCGTTTTGTATTCCGTCAATCCAGTTGACTCTATATGGTGTATTTAAGCTTTGGATATGATCAAATTAGTGTTTTTCCTTCCATGTAACGATGGGAAACAATCTACTATGAAAAATCCAATCTCATGGAAATTTAGTCCTAAACATTTTTAGAGAATATAAAGAAAAAAATTAATGTAAGATTTCAAATGAGGCGGCAATTCAACATGTTATCAAAGTAAGGTCGAAAATAAGACATGTTTTCAATCTCCACCGCGACTCATTTATCAAAATATGTCAACTGACCCTGCATGTGACGGGGTTTGTTTTGAGTACGTATATAACATTGTAAATGTTTATCCTCTTACAAGCTTAACCGTTGGAGGTGACATTTCAATAAACTTAACTCGATAGGGAACTAAAGAATTGATGTACTATTGTACTTTATCCTCCACAGAATACTGCACAAATCATGAATTGTAGCTATTGCATATTAATATTTGAAAGATAATTCTACACCTTATTGACTTCATGTGTTATATTGCTCTGTCCAAATCTGTTAGTTTGTTGTTCGTGGCAACTCATTCTTCCTTCGTCCGGAAATTTTTGGTTTTGACTTGATTAATATACTGCGACATTGGATCGTTGCACTTGAAAAAATATAATGTTAACAACTTATTTTGTACTCTTCACCCTAATAGTTTCAACGGGTTTGATTATTGATTGCAATTAATTTTGTTCAGTATGGATTTTCCAGCACGTTATCAAGATTGGAATGCGACAAACCCTCTGGATCTCTTTGATGCACAGATTGTTAAATCAGAGTCAAACCCAAAGGTAAAAAACCTTTCATTTCCTAGCTTTACCATGTCCTTGAACAGATAGCTAGTGCTGCATTTTCTTAAGGAATGTCATGATACTAGCTATCTAGCTATCTGTTCAAGGACATGGTAAAGGCAAAGGCAAAGGCATTACAGATACTATGCAATAACTCTGTAAGAGTGTAACATTCAAAATATGAAGTTGTCAAAAACTTCCAACTTTTTTTATTTTCTATCTATTTCCTATCAAGCCACTGGGTCCACAAGAGCCCTCTCAAGCTCACACTTATAAAGGAGAATAAACATATGTTCATATTTGTGTTTCTTACACCACAGTAACTATTATTGAGATTTTTGAGGTTACAATTGCTAACCTGCTGCTGGATAAAGGCCCGCATATGTAGGCATTTAAGCGAGGAAGCTTGTGGCTGTGGACATTTAGTATTGTGGTTGGATTGCGATCGTGAAGGTGAAAATATATGTTTTGAAGGTATATTTCTTATTGTTCCTACACTTTTCATTTTCTATGTCTATATTTTGTTGATAAGAGCTGAACTTTCTGAAGAAATCTGATAAAGTTTACGAACTTCTTCTTGTGAATATTATTCTCAAAATGTACTATACAAGAAACTTCTAAATAATTAGTTTTCAAGGATTTTGCAACAAATTAAGAATATAAGAAAGCAGTTGAAAATAATTTATACTTTTTGTTGGTAATCTAACTTAAAATGTTTTAGAATATTATTGGAATGAGAAGAATAGTTTTCTTCTGTTAAATTGTGTTATTCAAACAGACTATTTTTGATAGGACGGGGAGACAGATGGATGGGTGAGTTTGGAGTTTGAGGACTGTGATGTTTGTGTTTAGTTCTAGTTCATTCGATGAATAAAAGATACTTAGCTACTAATATGTGAGTTAAGTATTTGGTTGCAGTACTTCTGTAATTTCAACATTTGATCGTTAAATGATCAAACAAAGTCATTCACAACGCCTTTTTAAACTATTAATCCGTCACATTTCTTCTTCAATTTCCGTACCACATGAATCCCGTTCCCCCGCATCGACATGCATAAGTTGAAAGAAAGTATGATTAAGATATCAGAGATGAATGGGATGAGTGGTCTATTCCTATATTATGTTTTTTTTTCTCTTTTGGGAAATTCTTATTGTTCAAGCTTGATGTAGATTGAGAAGATGGATGCATTATTTGAAGCAGAGTTTTCTCTACTGTAAGATTCTGGACGTGTGCTATGCAAATGCGGGAAATGTTTGCGATACAGGAAGCACATATCTACCCAGCCGTCACGGCTGTACTGTGGGGCATGTGAAGAGATATATTACACTCTACCAAAGGGTACAATCAAGGTAATTGCATATATCCCGTGAAGTTCCGATATGGTTATTTTTCAAAGTGTGGAGATAATAAACTTCGGTCAAGTTTATCCTCTTTTATCATTCTAATTGTGGATTCTAGTCTGCCCTGCTTCCTGAGTGTGGCGTTTGTCATAATGTAAATGGTTTTGTAAATAACTAAATATCATCAGATGTACCTCCTGAAATAAACATTTATTGCCAGTACAGATCTTTTTTGGTATATATTTCGTCCAAACCTGTGATATATTTCCTCTCCGGGTAGAGGATGATACCGTGACTTCAATAGTTACCTTGTTTGTTAAGGTCAGATCTTAGTTCACAAGCTCTTGCCGGGAGTATTGTAAGATCTTGGTAGGTGTATTGGTAGTTCTGCTCATACCTATCTTTTGTCATCACAAGTTCCTTCCCTGCAATATTATTTAGCTAGAAAAACTCGGGGCGTTGCAGCCTTATGTGATACACATTGGTTATGAGCTCAAATTAGAATAAGAGCACACAGATTAATGAAGTGAAGTTCCTCATTTCTTTTCTTGCAGCTACATAAGGAACTCACGTGCCCTCTCGACAATTTTGAGTTTTTGATCTTCTAATTGCCTGGTCCCGAGGGTAAATCATTTCCTTTCTGCCCTTACTGTTACAATAACCCTCCATTTGAAGGGATTGAAAACATATTCGGTGGGAGTAAAACAAGCGGCACTTTCAATTTGGGGAAGGGGGCAGGCATGGCGTGTGTCCTCTGCCCACATCCCACATGTCCACATTCTATGATATCACAAGGCGTTTGTGCCTGCCCAGAGCGTGAAGGCACGCTAGTGCTCGACCCAGTGAGTGCGCCAAAATGGAGGCTTTACTGCAACATGTGCAATTGTTTGGTTTCACTTCCTGAAGGAAGTCATAGGATTTCTGCAACTAAGGAGCGGTGTCCTGAATGTGACTCCAGTATCATAGAGGTGGACTTCAATAAGAAGAATATTCGGTGGGTTGATGAAAAAAAACAGATTCGGTGTGGTTTAGAGTTATAATTATGTTCTCGAAAACAATAAAAGAGGTACAAGTTTCTATCAAAAAAATGCCTCGTTAAATGAGGTGCACTGTCAGCACGAATTATCCACACATTTTGATATTAATGTTTACACGCATTTACCAATAATCTAAATAATTTAATCTATTAATATCAGTAATATGTTTGTCTATACAGATTTAAATAATAGCAGCTCAAAGGTAATCTTTTATAATGTATTAGTTAAATACAAAAACACAATTCATTTACATATTTATTCGGAAATAATCGAACAAAATAGAAAACTTATATTTCGTAATACCATGTCTAGAGTATAACGGTACCGATAATATCGAATACAACTCTATTTGATACTTTTTAAAGTATGGATGCAACATTGTAAGTGGGGAAATCAGGAACAAATAGTGTTCGAAGGCAAAAGTAAAAGATATGGCTAACACAGCAAAAATGACTAGTGAAAAAACAAATAACTTAGTACGCATTGATGGATTAAATGGTACAAAATGGAATACCTTGAGCACCGTAAAGAATGACAATAAATATGATAGCTAATCTAAATTACATTTTGCTCCTCAAAAAACTGTTTGTTGCTTGCTATTCAGGTATTATCTCTCTGTAACTCTCAATACAAAGAGGCAAAAGATGGAAAAATTAGCTCCAAATCAAGTACCTTCTTCATAGAACAAAATATAGGCCTCGGAACGTAGGACTTCTTCCAAAGAAGCCTCGCGCACATAAGCATCACTAGCATGATACCACTTGTAGTTTTTACTACCTCCTCTCACGTACCCAATATAGTGGCCACCCCTCATCGTCCCTGAATGCTCCACCACTCCAACTAGACGATATGTGTGCGTGTCTCGATCAGTATTCCTGTGGAAAATTACAGAAAGAGAGCAATTCATTAGCTGCTATATTATATACACAATTGTCAGCAAAGAAGTTGAACACGCTACAACTTTGACTAAGAGAATAAACCATACACGGCCAGATTATCTAGTATGCAAAACATCGACAACAGTAACCAAGTAATTTATTCCTTACTAAAATGAGAATCACATTGAAGTGAACACATAAATTCTCATCTTTCACTCACTTCGATTGAAGTTGTTAACTGAACCATCCCAAACAATTATCTTTGCCTTTCTCTATCATGGTAGCTAGAAATAGTGTGAAGCTAATATCTTCATTTCTCACCTTACCTTTTCTAGTGTTATCATAAACTCAGCAGATTACACATATTTCAGCTAATTTTCATGTATCCTGCCATTGAGAGCCCAGCATTCAGTAATATACATATACTACACCAATTCTGATCCCATATGAGAGTAACGCTATTGAGTGCAGAATGCAACTGAGGTGGATCGAATGCGTACTGAATGGGCACACCAATGTACAACCCAAGCTAACAAAGAAAATTATTAAAAACGATGGGACAGTGGGGCAATTTGCATCTTTTGACATAACGCCGGGAGGCAATTTGCCCATTTATTTCTTACAAGGAGTGAATGTGCCTATTCATGTAACACATTGTGTGTTGTGTGGAAAACCCAAATAAATAAGGAACAGTTAAGTCTCAGCCCCTTGGGTTTCACATGCCCCTCATTAGGTTGTCATACTATAAAATTCAGCCCCTTAAGCTTTCCAGGATATCAAAAAACTCTCATTAGGTTGTCATAATATCAAAAACTAATAGACTATTGAATAGTGAGTGTAGAGTCCCCGTGTTCCGCACTCTCATTATCTTGCTAAAGAAATCAAGCTCTAAATTTAACATTCCATATACTCTTCCAGTTTTGTCCTTAAACATCATCTCACTGATATTGTTCAAAAAATGAATGATGAAGAAATAAGTACTGCTGCACAACTTTCAAGACCAATCAAGACTTAATATAATACAAGGAAGAACCATTCAGTCTTTAAGAGATCAACTTAATTACTACACATTCTCGAGTAGAATGATCAATCTGACCCCAAAACCCAATCCATAACAAACTTCAACTGATACATAAAGGGGATAACAAAAGTTATCAAGAAGTGAAATGCAAGATATAGTACCTCACAGTCTTCTCCTTATCATAAATACCAAAACAAAAGGTGAGCCTATTGCTCAAATTGATGGAGGACATATAAAACCAAGATGGCTTTACCACAAAGCAAAACTGCCAAAGAAAAGAAGAAGGCAAAGTTAACTGCACCTGGGATCCATGTATGGTTTGAGATCAATCGTCTCTTTGAGGTTCACATGGCCATTCAATTTACTCAATCGCCCTCGAGAATCTTGGCTAAATCTCTTTAGATGTATTGTCAATACAGAAGGTGCCTTATTGATGAGTATACTCTTTGTTGCGTCCCTCTTCACTTTCGTGTTTACCTCTTCCTCCTCACTCACTTCTGATTCACTATTAGGTGCCAACGAATCCGTCTCGTTAATCTTAAAGTTTTTAGGGTCACAGTTTTCACAATTGGCAGAATCAAGATTTTGACAATTGAGACTTGAACCCGCACCGTTGGATGTATTGATCATCTCAGGTTCTTTCTTCTCTGACTGGCAACTAGTGACATTTACTTCAGTTTCAGGTTGGTTCTCTGGCATACAATTCCCATTAGCATCAATCTCCTTGTTTGACAACGTGACACATGACACATCAACTATATCTTCTTTTGAATTTCCGTTAATGCTTCCAACCTCATTGTTACTTCTGCCAACATCCACTAAACCACTTGAAGTTTTACCACTAAAACCATTTGGAACTATTTTGGATCCAAGCTGTTGCAATTTCCTCGATCTAGTTTTTTGTTCACGTAAGACTTTGGAACAGTTATCACAGTGCCAAGCGTGCTCATCTTTGGAAAGAAACTCCGATTTCATAAAAAAGGCCAAGCATCTCTCAACTGAAACTGGATCATTGGTATCGTCAACCTCATTTGGATCAGAGTCACTGCTATTTCCATTGACAAATCCAGTGTTAACAGCATCACCTGTGCGAGAAACAAGACGATCTGAGGCTCCAAGCTCCGAGGTAGACTCAGGTTCATTAAATAAGTCCCCAAATCCATCAAAACCTAAGGAATCTTGTTCATCGCCAACCACTGCTGAGGAGGCCCCAGCTTCCCAATTATTTAGCTCAACATTAGGAGAAACATCTTCTTTATATGGAAGCAACAGAACTTCGGAGTCCTGAACCTGTAAAGGGTGATCATCTTCCTTCCCTGACGAATGGGTATCAAGGTTTGAGTCCTCGGAACAAAACTGATTGCGTGAGTCAGAGCCATGACATAAACCAGCATCCAATTGAAGAACTTCCTTGGTCAAAGAATCTTCAGGAGAGAGTTTCTCATCAAATTGTGAAATTGCACTTTTTTTATCCTCACATTCTGAAACCCCAGATGATTGTTGTGCTGGAACACCTTGATCAAGAGGATCTAACTGCTTTGAGTTAAATGGAGTTTCTGAAGTCGTGTTTCCCAAATCATTGGTAATAGAGTCCAAAGTGATGGGCAATGAGGAAGCATTATCAATAATATCATCGTTCAAAACCTGATTTACTGAAATCTCGTCAGTTTCTGAGGCTACCTCAGCTTTATTGGAAGCTGGAGTAGGATCCAGGTAATCAAACCATGTTGGATAGTCAGACGAGTCTGTCTGTGGTCTAACATCCTCAACTGGTTGGTCTCGGGAATTCTGGGTATCAGAAAGACCCTGGGGGGTTAAACCCATTTCAAGAGCCATAGCATTTGAATCAATTGAATCCGACAAGGCAGAATCGCCTGACTTAAGCACCAAATGTTCTGCGAGTTGTAACGTAGACTGCACTTCACCAGAAGAATTAGCGCCAGTTGATTGGTCAGAAACACTTTCTGCTGGTAGGGCATTTGTATCTCTGCTAATTTTGGGGCGAACTTTTCCTATTCTCTTTGGTGGAAGTTTTGGTTTTTTGCCTCGAGCAACAGGTTGCACCTTTTTGGGCGGAGCCTTCTTGTTAGGAACTGGCAAAGAGAGATCCAAAAAAGGCTCATGAATGGTTGAGGAGTGCCCACATTCCAAACAAGTAACAGTGCTCGAAAGCTGCCCACCAAATATGGTATCCACAAATGTGGGATCCGTGATTGATGCCTTCTGATCAGGTTGAGAAGATCTGGTGTTCTTTCTTACACTTAATTCCTCGGTAGACAAACCATCAAGCAAACATCTGAGCAGCTCATGACTATCATGTTGCTGATATCCCCTGAATTGGGGAGCTTTTGTACACAAACTTCCAAATAAAGATCTTGGGTTTATCACGCCCCGCGTGCCAGCTTCAGCACTTGTTTCAGCGAAAAGCTTTCTCAGAGCAGCAGTAAGGGGACCAACAGACTCATCTAACTCAAAGAAATAGTTCCGCAACTTATTTATAGCTAACAAATTCTGCATGATTGAATTAAAGAAACAGGTGTTCCCCAAATTAACCAACCCTCTTACTAAATAACCAGATTCCGGGTCAGCATCAACACCAAACGAATGGCCTGATTTAACTGCACTTGTCACGCTGCCACCTCCAAACCAGACATCCTCCACATCAACGCTAGATCCTTCACCCGGTTGAGCTTTCAGCAATTTCACAACCTCCCGTAATAACTCCTGTTCTTGAGTGTCTTCAGACTTTTCAACACTAATTATCCTACTGCAAGGAAAACACCACATCAGCTGGTGATTTTCATGATGAACCGCCAACGGATGATGGCACTGTTTCGCGTGCCTAACAGCATGGCTCTGTGGCGTAGTTGGTAATCCAACACCTCCACATGAGAAATGGCCACAGCCCAAACAAATCCAAATGGCTTTAGAATCGGATTTTGAATTTGTTCCTCCTTTTTTTCCAGGTTTACCTTTTACTCTATTCGCTCGTCTCTCGACAACATCTCCACGACAATCTTCGCACCCGAGAGATTCTCGAGATTTGAGTCTGGCAGAAAGTTTATCAATACAAACACCTTTCACAATGTGAGAGCACGCTCTTCTATCTTTGCCAACAGCACCTCCATTGTCTAGAGTTCCAGCAACGTTAGCAATGCTCTCGGAAGGTGTTTTTGGAGGAGCAAAACTCCTCTTCTCTTTTTGACCACTTTTCACCTTCTTCTTGACCTTCTTCCCCATTATTGCCTATAAAATATTCAAAAATCATAACATGAAGTTCGATTCGGTAACTATTTCAGAACACAGCAAGCACGTGTAGTGAAAAACTAAAAACTGATCTAATTTTCAGACATCTAGCTTGTCTACAGTGTTTCTCATCTTTTTTATTCAAGAAACAGAATAAAACAGATTGATAGAATCCGGCATTTGATGTAAAAAGATTTGATTGAAATAAACAGAGACAATACAAAAATAATTAAGGCGCCACAATTTCTCTGGTACAACGATTTCGAGGATTTGGATGATAAATCAACCAAACCAGAATTTCCTTAAACCTATTTCGATAAACCAAAGATCAGTTAGGCTACTCTAAATCCCTAATTTGTGTTTGCACACCTATGTGCATTCTTAGTAACCATGAGGGAAACCATAATCTAAGAAAACGGAAAAAAAAAAAAAAAAAAAAACCTTGATTCCTACATTGCAACAATAACATTATAAAATTAAACCAAACGAGCTAAGAGAGAACATTATCTATTGCACTTATCAAATCCAAACTACTCAAAACTAAAGATAAAGTGATACAGCATACCAACAGCAGAAATAAGTCGCGAAGTCGACAATTGTCAACAGCTACAACTATGTAGTGAAAAATAGCATCTCAAATACCCTATAAATCAGAGTCATGTATAACCCTAGCCAAAACTGATTACTAAAATCTATATAGCATGAACTGGTTCAATAAGAAAACAGCATATCTAAGCATACCCAATGAATTTTTAAAAAAAATAAAAAAAACCATCAAATCTACTAATCTGCCAATCTACTTACGGATTGAACTTGTACTTTCTACTTAACTACTCAATAACATGCCAAGATAACTTTTTCGATTAAAAAAGAAAAAAATCCATAAACTAGACAAAATAATTATACCTAAAAACGGCGGAGGAAAGGGCTGGATGACTCCTCAATAATTAGGATCTAAAATTAGTTTTTTTTTTCTATATATAGGATATTGATAAATAATTGGGGTTTTAAGAGTAGACCTGAATCTCTCTCTCTCTCTCTCTTTCACACACAGAGAAGGAGAGGGGGGTGGGGGGGGGGGGGGGGACGGGGGGAGTAGATTGAGAAAGAGGAGGCGGTAATGGTGGTGAAAAACAAAAACAAAAACCAATGGTTGTTGTTGGTAACAACAGGGAAAGCTAAAAAGCTTCGTGGGGGTTTAAAGATGGAAAATAATTTACCCCCTCTGAATTATTATTATTATTATTTCTTTGTCAAATATGAAAATAACTTTAAAATATTCAAAAAGACGCGTCTATATACTTCATTTTTGGTAAATAAAGAGACATCTATACTACTACTATTATATACTACTATTATAAAAAGGAAGTCGAAACTAATCTTTAAAATTTCTTATTTACTCTTCAATATACTAATAGATTTTGTTACTACTTAGGATATAACTATAATTTATTTTAATATTATTATTATTTAAACCTCATTAAAGGAATATTATTACTTACGTACGTAAAAAGAAGGTTACAAAAAATAAAATTAAGATATATAAATTTTCTAATATTTAAGGTGTAGTCTTTACCTATGTTGAAGGGACACGGTAAAAAAAACATACATACACGAACACGACCAAGATACGTGTCGGGTACGTCATGGGGGGTATTCTAATAAAAACATAAATAGAATACTTATTGAATACGCTTTTAAGGTGTGTTTGACACTTATCCTTAACCATGTGTAGGCATTGTATAATACACGCAAGGTGAGTAAATGTGTGGTCAGAGATGCTTTTGAATCAATGAATGATGTTGGTACTCATGAAATTGCAAATCTTACTCTTTTACATTGAGTCAATTTTGTTTGTTGATGAAGTAGTTGAATAAGAAATGAGTTCTCAATGACGATACGAGCAATGTTGATTCTCATTTCTATACTATATTGTGGAAAATTCACGCTCTGTTAAAAATGAAGATTTTTTGTTGGAAGGTGACGCTCAATAAAATTCTACAAAAATCAATTTGAGTCGGAGAAAGGTCGAAGAAATCAACTCAAGTCTTGAATGTGTTTTTTGCAATGAAGAACTAGAAGAAGTCGGCCATCTTTTTTACGGGTGTAAGATCTCGTACTTTTTATGGATGATGATTTATAAGTGGTTTGGTTTCTTCTCGGTTATTCTCAACTATTGAAAAAAAATATTTTCGCCAATATCGGGATCTTTATCCAAGTAAACAAGGAAGAGGTGAGTGGACTACTATTTGGTTTATTACGATTTGGTCTATGTGGCAGATGCGTAACAATATCATCTTCCGTGAAGGGAATCCTTGATATTCAAAGATTGATTGAAGAAATCCAAGTTCGGACTGGTGTTGGATTAAAAGCACTAGAAAGAGTTTTTTTTTTTTTTTTTACTGACTGGGTGATGATTCCCCCCAATTATGTTTGAGTTCTAACTGAGTTCATTTGGGATTTTTGTTTTTGTATTGAGTATTTATCATACTCTTGTTTTAATAAAATTGTGCTTATCAAAAAAATAAAATAATAAGCTATTGGGTATTAATCGTGTTTACTATATTGTGAAACTCTATAATATTATTCTTGGACATGTTGATCATTTAGTATTTGAGTTTATATGAAAGTGTAATTTTTTTTATGTGTATGCTTGCATTTTTTTAGATTTTACAAGTGACTTAAATATTTATTATTGGCATGTTTACTTCAATGATATATACAATTTTAGTATTAAATATTCGATATATCATATTCTATCATTTGAAAAAAAAACCGTGTCTCCGTATCTGAGTCCGTGCAACATAGGTCTTTATCATATAATTAATTATTTATACTAAAAATATGTCCGCATGTCAACATTTCTAGCTACGAAAAAAGTGAATATGGTGTGAGTTATGACATTATTATATCTGCATTATATACAATTAGTAAAACTGAGACACGACCAAAAAAGAAAATTTATTAAAATAAAGCTGATTTATTAAATAAAAACACAAATGACTTTATAAAGAAAGCAATTTTTTTAAGTGAAGTCGAAAGTATAATTAATTAAAGCGCTTACACAGTATTATTAAATAATTTATTCTAAATAAAATAATTTTAGATAATCGGTTTCGTATTATGTTTCATTCTTCAAGTACAAATATTTTTCAATGTTTTAAAGAAAAAAATCGGCATATTTCAACAAAGTAGTAAACATTATTATAGCAAGGAACAGTAAATAGATCTATGCTTCGTTTCTACTTTCTTTAGAGTCGGGAATGAGTATTTGGTACTTTGAATAGCTAAAAAATAAAAACGTTTAAAAACTTAACCCAACAACACATCTCAGCCTTTGTCTTTGTGTACTCCCATTAGCATCTCAGTCATAAATTGTATGTACTATGTAGTGTTTGGTTTAATATGTGTGTCATATGAGTTGAATTGTCCTTACCACGTGATAGTATATGTTTTGGAAATTATATGTTAAAAGTGATTGTTACACACAATATATATCGTGTAAAAGACATATAGTAGTTGATACCAATCCACGTGCCTATCTATTTGCTTAGTTATATATGACAAGAACCTTTTATTTACAACTTATGCACAATGACATTTTTTCGTTTATTGTTAATTCACTATTTTTACCTATTTCCCATAATATATTGTATTTTTATGAATTAGCTCATATATTAATCGTAATTCATAAATGTGTGTATATTATTAAAAAATGCATACTTATTCAACACGTGTTTATTTCACTCCACAAATTATCTATTCAAATTTTAAAGCTGGTAACAGATCACGCATCGAACTTATTTAATAATGATCGCACAAAGCACCAATAACCATTTAACGTGTACGACTGGATGGTCATCAATTGATACTGACAAGTGACACCTAACCTTCACATGCCAGATCAAATTCGATCACGTCATACATAAGCAGCACCAAACGCAAAATAAGGAACTTCAAATGTTTTATTTCTCAAGTTTTTTTTGGTAAGAATTTATTTCTCAAGTTAATTAGGTTATTTTATTCAGCATGTAATTTCACACGCAAATCATTGGACAAAATTCATTTATCCAACCAAGTTAAGTATGCACTGTGTGTGGATAACAAAGAAGTAACTAGAAGCCCAAACGATCACACATATTTACAAAAATTCTCCATCTCAACATGCGTGTAATGATCACAATCACACTCACTAACTAAGTAACTAGGAAAAAACTGAGCCTATCACTAAAAGAAACAAATACATGATGCAAGTAACAAACAAATACTCATCTTCCTTCATGAAGATCTTCTGAAAATACAGTTGTCCTAGAAATGTTCTCATTATCAAATACAGTTAAACCAGAGTAAGGACCAGAAGAAAACACGGACGATGTACCATCGGACTCGAAGGTTGTCGACGACTGCCTTAGATTTGGTGCCGTACTGGTGTTTACTACAGTATGATCTTGATATTCCGTGATTCGCTGCACCATTTTAAGTGATTGTACCACCTCTCCCATTGTAGGTCGTTGACTCGCCTCTGGAGCCACACAAGCGGCTGCAATGGTGCAAACCCGTATAAAATCTTCGTTTGGGTACTTGCCATCGAGCCTTGGATCAGCAAGTTCATCCAACCGTTCTTTATCTCTTAAAATGGGCCTAGCCTGAAATAATACAATCATCGGAATGTGATTCATTTTTCAAACAGCAACTCATCAGTTTGTATGAATATTTTTCTCAGATTCAACTTTCACGCAATGAAAAGGATAAATACATCGAGATAGTCTAATGATGCAACTCACCCAGGTCACAAGGTTCTCCTGTCCAGAAGGTTGCGACATATCTACAGGCTTTCTACCTGTCAACAACTCAAGAAGAACCACACCATAACTGTAAACATCGCTCTTCACCAAGAGGTGCCCAGTCATGGCATACTCAGGGGCAACATACCTGTAAAAAAGTATTAGCAGGTTGGAAATTTCAAAAAAAGGAGAGGGTTCTGTTTGGCGGAAGAGACTAACCCAAAAGTCCCCATAACACGGGTAGTAAGGTAATTTGTCCAGCCTTCAGGTGCCTGTTTTGCAAGACCAAAATCCGAAACTTTGGCATTGAAGTTGTTCTCAAGCAGTATATTTGATGCCTTAAAATCTCTGTGAATGACACAAGGTTGAGAGTCCTCGTGCAAGTATGCAAGACCTCTAGCAGCGTCAAGTGCAATTTTCATTCTGGTATCCCAATCAAGTGGACAATTTAGTCCCAACGGTCCTGTACCATAAATTGACAAAATAAAGATCATCAGCCCAGTCACAAACCATAAACTTATTTCATTGGGAATATTTTACAAAGATGTACAGCAACAAAGAATTACCATGGAGCCACGACTCTAAACTTCCATTAGAAACGAGTTCATAGCAGAGTAGATTCTGAGAAGCGTCACGATTACTGTAGTAACCAACAAGTTTGACTAGGTTACGATGATGCAACCTACTTAGCATCTCAACCTCAACCAAAAACTCTTTATCGCCTTGTTGTCCACCACTTGTAAGCCTCTTTATGGCTACAGCAGTACCATCACTCAGCACACCCTTGAAAACTCTCCCAAAGCCACCCTCTCCAAGAATACTGCCAAGTTCAAAGTTGTTTGTAGCCTCTTTTAGTTCTTCATACGTGAGGAACCGTGTGCTTGTTGGATGGCGAAGAGATCCTCCAGCAGGAATCGCGTCAGACGTAGTCTCTTTTCCTATAGCGTAAAATAATAAATGACTGTGTAATTCCCAAAACTTAAAAGGGAAAAAAATAAAAAAGGACCACGGTTGTGTGCAGAATTATGCTAGAAGTTAATTTAACTAATTCTGAGAGATGGACATTTAAGATAATTTCTTAAATGCTGGTGTTTGAAATGCTAGACTGGAACTTTAAAAGTACAAAAGGAAGATCAGGAATAAACAAGTGAAAATGCTCCTTCACAAAAAAATTAGCATGGCCTCTCATGACTTTTATCAGAAAAAAGATAGGAAAATCTAAGTTATCGTCTGCAGACGTCTAACTTAGATATTCACAAGACAAATCCAGTCATGATACATGAAATATTATTTTTAAAATATGGAAAATATTAGTGGAAGTATATAGCTGTAATATAGAAAACTTTAGTGTGCAACTTCGCATACCTCTTTCTTTTAAAGGTTTAGTATCGTTCCCCTGACGAGATATGCATAAGCAGATTATTACCACCGAAATAATACCAACAATCAGCACAAAAGCTCCGATCCCAATAATTAGAATTAAACTTGGTCGTTTCACTTTGTTTGAGGTGACAAGTGCTGCAGGAGTGGAGGGAAGGATTGGAGGTGCTTCTGCTGGAGACACTGCAGAAACTGGAGCTGTACAGAAGACAAAAAGGTTACTTCACTTGACTTTTCCCTTAGCTGAGGGACTGGAGGCGAGTGAATGGACAAACAGAAGAATATGCACATTTTTCAAGAACAGAAGAATATCAAGAAGAAAGAAGAATAGAAACACATACTACTAGTTAATGATACATTCCCTGTCTAAGAAATTTGCCAAAATTTACATCTCAACGTTCAATCACGATACTTCAAACTATACTACCCCTTGCCATATCTTGAATATAAAGGAGAGATTTTTGGCTCTATTGCAGTCAACTTATGAATCGATACTTTCCTTGGTCAGGTGGGAAATGCATGATCGTACTAGATAAAAACCCACAAACACGAGCACTTGTCTTAAAATTAAAGACCTTCGATTCATCAGAGATCATATTAAAACAGAAAATCAATGAACCACCATAATCAAGAACAGCTGTACATTCTCCAACAAAAAGAGAAAGGAACATTACCTGGAGATGATGCAGGAGGTCTAAACCAGGTTATGTTGAGAAGCTGGTAGTCACCCACTAAACCAGGATCTAAGCGGACTTTGTGCGCTGACAGTGAGGAGTTTATTGCAGCAGCTTCACTGGCAGAAAAACTGAGGCCCGTATATGGAGTAATGTCCATTGATATATTAAGTGCAGATATACTGACCATGTAAAAGTTAATCAGCTCAATTTGTGATACTTGTAAATGTAGTTGAGAAGCGAACTGGTCTAAAAAGAGATTCCAATGCGGGCTATTTGAGACATTCAAGAGGAGAATGTCAAGCTTTATTGGATAAACACAATGGCAGCCCTGGCTCCCACGTTTGAGAGTCATATCTGGTCCACAACAGTCTGCCAAATGGAAAATTAAAGCTCTCGTTAAACACTAGATTTTAGGAATGGAAAGCTGGGAAGGCACTGTAACTTAAATAGTCATTTTTGATATAAATTTGTTTAAATATTAAACTTGTTGGTGAAGAAGATCAATTCTATTCAGTTCTTTGTACAAGAAAATGGAAACGGATCGTATGAATCTTACTGGAGACGCCTGGCGATAGTGGCGGTTGAGCTAGGCCAGAAGGTATGGTACTAGGTTCATGTTGAGTGGGCGCAATATCTGATAGACGTGCAGGTGGGAGGCTGGGACTAGCAGGTATTGATTCACTCTTTCTCATTGATGGTCTGGATAAATGAGAGCTTGATGGGGGAGATGAAATCACAAATTGACCATTACTAGGAGGTTGAGCGGGGGAAACATGAGGACTTAGATACTTCCAGTGACGTTTATGAAATAAAGACATACTGGCGGGTAAGGGCAATTCAGGCATTGCAGAAGCTTTAAATAAAACTGTAGCTGGAGAAAGAGCTTCTCCTATAGATATTGTTTTCCGCAAATCAGCATTAGTGATGGATGATAAATAACATAAAAGAAGTATCTGCTTTAGAACAGACCAAGGAACATCCCGTATGAACCCTGCAATTGAATTTGCAAATGAAATAAAATGTTAAGCTATAAGCTCAAGGCTTGCTGCAATTGAACATGACTGGAACCCAAAAATGGCAGTTTCTTGTTGAATATTACATAGTAGTGTTGCATTCAGTGCGATAGAAAATTTATAACATAATCATCCATTGCATGTCCCCCTGAGATTGTTCTTTTGGTACATGTTTGTATAGTGTTTATCTGTGTGTAAGTGCCCTTCCTCTAGGAGCAGTTTTCCGGACTGAGAATGAGACTACTATAAAATGTATTTGAGATACTTGTGAATTATAAGCATGATTTGTTCCAAATAAAGTATGAGAGTAAAGATACATGTGATTTAGATTTCCACAATTTCTTGGGACTAAGGTATTGAACGAAGTCAGTGTTCTGTCGTGAAGATTCAAATGAGGACGGTCAACATGCAAGTTGTTAGCAAGTTCACGCAATAAAACTTTCGAAAGAGGAAATAATTATACTAGATCATAATTCAAATGTAATCTCATAGATGGAAACAAACCGTTACTATTCTCTTTCCAGTGATAAAAATACAGAACCATGTCTTTACCCGACAGAAAGTACATAGTGCGATAAAGTTAACTATCACAATAAGGAACTAACCATCTCCTCATCTAACTATGAGACGGCACTTCAAATCAAACATTCACCAAGAACAAAATAACAAAAGTTACCATGGGATGTATAATGTTCTCTTTATCCTCTCTTGACATGCAATGCTAATCATATTGCAGGATTCGCCTTCACAACAAAACACGAAACAATGCAACTCGGCCAAAGCGGATAATTACCTATTCCCGTCAACGAATGAAGTATAATAATATTCACTTGCCTAACCATATTTACTAACTAGTTCACACTCACACCATACTTACTAAACAGAGCACTCGTATTCCACGCCATTTTAGGTCTCGCCTAATTCAACAGATATCACAAATTCGCAAACTAACACACAAAACTCTCACTAAAAAACGCACACCGATCTAGAAACAAAACATCAAAAGCAATTAGCCTTTCCTTTCTCCTTACGGAGTATAATCCTACACACATTCCACAAAATCAACCGACACAACTCCTGAAAAGGAAAAAGCAACAAATGCGACACAATTTCCAAAATAACACAAACATTAATTCAAACTGAAACAACGCCATTTCCTGCATTAGCACAACTACAGCAACAAATTCAAATCTAACGAACGAACGGTACAGTACAGTACAACTCACCACTGCAGCATAAGAAGAAGCGCTTTTTCGCCATTACGCGACACCACCGACGAAATACAAAAACCTCTCTCAGATCTAACAAAAAGAGAAAAACAGTCGTGAGAAAGAGAGAGAGAGAGAGAGATGAAATCAAAGTAGTGCGTGCGTGATTTTTTTGTACGTATCGTTCACATCACTTCACTCAGCTACTCCTACTACTCTTTCCAGCTTTCTCTTTTTTATTTATTTATTTAGTTAGTTTTTTTTTTTTTTTTAAATATGTAAATAAAATGGGGAGGAGTGGTGGTGGGTAAGTGGAGAATTTTCGCTTTTCTGTAGCATGGCGGATTACGGGATTATTATTATTAATTGTTCGGGATAATTTCAGCTACACTCCTTTAGGTTTGATGTAATTATATACTTTTCCCTATAGTTTTGAAATTATAATTACCTCCCTTACTAACCAAAAGTTATAAATAAAAATTTGCCTTTGTCCTAATCAATTAGTATCTTGAAGGGATTTAGTCATATGATGTTAAATACAAGGAGTGAGCTTGGTAAGATATGCAAAATTATCACTTAAAATTATCGATAAAATTAAAAATAAATCTTAAATTATAATAAAGTAATTTATTTAGTAATTAATTAAAGCGATTAATTATTCCTTTCCTTAAACTTTTTAAAGAAAATAACTATCCCCACTTTTAATAATTATAAAATCTTAGTTAAAGAATTTAAACACTTAATAGTCCGGCTTGTGAATTTGGATTTAAATTTGAATATATTTATTAACTAATCAAATCATTTCTAAAACACAAACACATAATCAATTTTTCCAACCATAAAGGCACTGGCACCATTTGTTCTTTTAGATCAATCAAAATTTAAAGTATAATGTAATATCATATACTTAACGTCAATGACCAAATTAATTTTAAAAAGTTTATATGATAAATAATAACTTTAATAATATCATTGAATGTGTTTATTTAGTTTTACTTTTAATTCCTTTTAAATTTATCTCAAGTCATCTTTAAAACAAAATGTTCTAAACTCATTAAAAAGTAATTCATTAATTGCAAAATTGAAAATTTATTTCTACTTTTTGGTTAGAAGGAAGAGGTTTGGGATTTTTCAAACTACAGGAAAGTTATCTGTAATTATAGCAAACCTTAGGTAAAGAAATGCTTTGATATGCTAACAAAGCAATGTGATTTAGAAGTAAAGAAAATCTTGCATTTACAAGCTATTGCAAATCAATTACCCGATGCATATACTGACATAAGCAGGGTAACAAAATCACATATACCAGCTGCAAATGCTCCTGCTCATATTGTAATTCCAAAAGAAACATCAAATGATGATATCTTTGATATATCTAAGAAACATGAACGTCATATATCTAGATAAATGTACTCAATTAAATTGCAAAGATCACTATATGGGTTAAAGCAATCAGGTCGCATGTGGTACAATCGTTTGAGTGAACATTTATTAAAAGAAGGATATATAAATAATTCTTTATGTCCATGCATTTTTATTAAGAAAACATCATCTTGTTTTGCAATTATTGCGGTTTATGTAGATGATTTAAATATCATTGGCACTGACAAAGAAATTTATTCAACAATGAATTATTTAAAGGATGAATTTGATATGAAAGATCTTGGAAAGACTAAATATTCTCTTGTTTTGAAAATTGAGCATGTTAAAAATGGAATACTTGTGCATCAATCAAATTATACTAAAAAGATATTGAAACGTTTTAACATGGATAAAGCAACACATTTGAACCATCCTATGATTGCGAGATCATTAACTATAGATAAAGATCCATTTCGTCCTTGTGAAGAAAATAAAGAAAATCTTAGTTCAGAAGTTTCGTATTTAAGTGTCATTAGAGCTTTAATGTATCTAGCTAATTATATTAGATCTGATATATCATTTACTGTGAATTTATTAGCCAGGTTTAGCTCATCACCCACAAAAAGATACTAGAAAGGAATTAAACATTTATTCCGTTATCTGCAAGGAACTGTGTATCTTGGTCTATTTTTAGGGCTGTTTGGGCCGGGTCGGGACTTTGGAGTCCGACCCGACCCGGCGGGTTTTTCCCGAACCGGGAAAAACCCGGATCGGGAAAAACCCGAGGAAACCGGGAAATCGATCCCGTTTCTCCTCCCGCGGGATCCCGGCGTCCAGTAGGTAGGTTTAATTTTTTTTTTTTTTTATTTAATCTGCTCTCTATCTGTTATTTTCTTACACAAAACACACACACACACAAACACAATTACACACACACACCCTACGCTACACACACAAACACACACACATCACACACGCCGCTACACACACGCCGCGCCGCCTACCCACCGCCGCCTACACACACGCCGCCCCACGCCGCCCCACGTCCACCGCCCCACGCCGCCGAGCCTCCTCCTCACCACCAACAAAATTAGAGGTAATTTTTAAAAACTCTTTTTTTTAAACCTTTTAATTATTGTTTGATTACATGACTTTGAATTATAGTTTGCTTATGTTGCTTATTATTGATTTACATATGAAAAATTAGGGTTTATGAGTTTGCAATTAGAGTTTATTAATTGGGGGTTTTGTGCAATTAGGGATTGGTTTCGAAAATTGATATTGATTTTGCAATTAGGGGTATTGATATTGGATATTTGATTGATATTGATATTGCAATTAGGGATATTGTTATTGGAATTGATTTCGAAAATTGATATTGATATTGGATTGATATTGATATTGATATTGCAATTAGGGATATTGATATTGTTATATTTTCGTTTGGTGTTGAATTGATCGTTGAGGCTTTCGTATTGATATAGATAATCAATTCCTTGGTATTGAATATTTTAATTTTGGTTGTTTAGATGGTAGCCACTAAGAAGCAAACTAAGTCCTCCGCCGGAGCTTCTACAAGGACCGCAATTAGAGTTTCTCCTCGTAAACGGGCCTCTACTTCCACGGCGGCACCAACTAATTTGAAAGCGGTCAAAGCTTCCAATAAATCCACGACGCCATCTACTTCTCGTGGTGCCCCGGTTAAGTCTTCTCGTCCTCCTAAAGGCCAAACTCGAGAACTCTCAATTCAAGAGGCTACGGAAGCAATGAGGGATGATGCGCCGTATAACAGTGCAGAATCAGATGAAGATGATGTGACACTAGAGACTGCACAATCGCCACATGAAGATGTTATCGAAGAGGATACAGAAAAACATGAAGATGTCGTTGAAGAAGAATGGGGAGGTGCTGGGGGGAAATTTAACATGGCAAAGGTACACAAGACTTGCATTACCTACGGGGAAAGACCTAACGAACATGGAAAGGTGGTATGGGGAAAAATAAAACATACACTAACGTCACCATGGTGGAGGGAATTTCAACCGTACGAGGATATACATAAACACATTGTTATGGGTCGATGCCTTCATTGCGGAAAATGCATAATGGCCGATAGTAATGCACATGGCACTAAAGGATTGAGAAGTCACACCGAGAGGTGTAAAGTGTTAAAACAAATTATGGCGAAGGGGGGAAGACAACAAAAACTTAAAGTGGAGCCTAATGGTTCAATTAGTAATTGGGAGTTTAATCAAGAGTGGGTGCTCGAGGGCGTGGTTTTATACTTGATTAAGAACGAGATGCCGTTCATAACGGTGGAGAAGGAATCATTTGTTGAAATGATGTATCGAGCTCAACCGAATTTGAAACTACCTTGTCGGCAATCCATACGCCAAGCTTGTTATGAGTTGTACCTAAAGGAGAGGGAGACGTTGATTCGGTTTATAAAGGATAATGCACAAAGGTACACTCTAAGTCTCTAATCATCTTTAAGTTTTCTATTGTTTTTTTCTTTTAACTTTTCAATTGTTGACATTAATGATTAATGCTTATTAATGCATAGGGTTTGTCTGACCACCGACACTTGGACATCCATCACGAGAGACAACTACATGTGTGTCACAGTCCACTTCATTGATAATATGTGGAATTTAAAGAAGAAAATCATAAGCTTTAGCTTGACATCCGGTCATACGGGAGCGGCAATAGCAAATGATATCAATGCGGTGTTGGGTGATTACGAGATTGACCGTGTTTTCACAATCACTGTTGATAATGCTTCGTCCAATGACACGGCTATTAATGATTTGGTGAAATGGTGGGTGGAGAAAGGCGACATATCGGCAACAAATGGGGCTCTTGTGCAAATTAGGTGCATTGTTCACATTCTTAACCTCGTGGTTCAAGATGGCTTGAAATGCAATGGCGGTGACAACTCGGTAGACGGTATTAGAGATTGCATCAGGTACATTAAGGCTTCTCCGAGTCGTTATACATTGTTCAAAAAGTGTGTGACGGCCGCAAAAATAGAATGTGGCAAAATGCTATGCTTAGACGTCTCAACACGTTGGAACTCCACTTACACAATGCTTAGTGCCGCTTATGATTTGAGGATGGCTTTCGTTGTATACAAGCAAAAAGATGCTACCTATGCCACTGAGTTACGGGATCGTATACCAAGCGATGATGATTGGGATAGAGCGAAGATGTTTATCGACTTTTTGGAGCCTTTCAAGAAGTTAACAGAGGTTGTTTCGGGCACAACTTATGTGACATCGCATATGGTACTTACCCAACTTTGCATTATCGACGATCGATTGACTGTGTGGATGAGACGACCGACAATAGATCCTAGGACGGGGAAAAAGGATGGTTTGAAAGCAATGGCTATGGTTATGAAAGAAAAATACGATAAGTATTGGGGTGTTAATGGGAAGATGAATCACTTGTTGTATTATGCCGCCATGGTAGATCCCCGCCTCAAGCTTAGCTATGTTGAGAAAATGTTTGACAAAGAACCTACCTTGGTTGCGGCAGTTAAACACGGGTTCCGTCGATTATTTGAAGAGTATAAGGCCATGCTCGAAGCAAATGCACCAACAATTCCCACTCCTACAACTTCATTTTCTACTTTTGTGAGTACGGCTCCTTGGATCGAAGAGGACCTATTGCTTACGAGGCACGAACAATGGGCAAGGTACACTCTAGTAGTCTTTTAAGTTTTCTATGTATATTGAAAAATTCTCTATTTGTGTTATTAACAATCATTTATGAATTTCGTAGGGAAGATAATAACGAGGAGGAAGCAACACAATGCGAGATGGATTTATACTTTGGGGATAGGCGTGAAAAGGGTCAAATAGATTTCAATATCCTCGATTGGTGGAAGGTCAATGGCTATCGATATCCTATTATTGCCAAGATGGCTCGCGACTTATTGGCTATTCCAATCTCGACGGTTGCATCCGAATCGGCTTTTAGTACCGGGGGTCGTGTGCTTGACAAATTTAGGAGTTCATTGACTCCGAGAATAGTTCAAGCACTTATATGCTCTCAAGATTGGCTACGCAAGGATAATACACCAATTCAAATCGAGGAGTGCTTGGAGGATTTGGAGAAACGCGAAGCAGAATTTGCGGCAATGGGAAAGGATGCATCCTTTTTGAATGGATTTGAATGAGACTGCTAGTTTGTTTAAATTTTATGTTTATGATGGATTGTATTGTGGATTTGAATGTTCTTGTTGGTGATCGGATAAAACTCCTCATTTATGCCTCTTTTTTGTTGAATTGATGAGTTCTTTTTTTCTTTTTTGTTGGATTTTGTTGAGATTGCATCAGGTTTGGAGTTTTAAAAAAAAAAAAAAAAAAAGAGAGGGTTGGCATTGGCGGAACGCTGCCCGCCGGGAGCACGGGAGCCCTCCCGTCCCGGCGGGACTCCCGCGCCACCGGGAACAGGGTTCCCGGCGGGAGGGACGGGAACTGACCAGCAGTTCCCGTCCCGGCAGTTCCCGATGGGCCGGGGTCCCGTCCCGGCGGGATCCCGGCCCATAACACCCCTATCTATTTTATCCTATCAATGTTGAACAAGATTTGATTGGTTATGCAGATGCAAACCGACACAACTCCTGAAAAGGAAAAAGCAACAAATGCGACACAATTTCCAAAATAACACAAACATTAATTCAAACTGAAACAACGCCATTTCCTGCATTAGCACAACTATAGCAACAAATTCAAATCTAACGAACGAACGGTACAGTACAGTATAGTACAGTACAACTCACCACTGCAGCATAAGAAGAATCGCTTTTTCGCCATTACGCGACACCACCGACGAAATACAAAAACCTCTCTCAGATCTAACAAAAAGAGAAAAACAGTTGAGAGAGAGAGAGAGAGATGAAATCAAAGTAGTGCGTGCGTGATTTATTTGTACGTATCGTTCACATCACTTCACTCAGCTACTCCTACTACTCTTTCCAGCTTTCTCTTTTTTATTTATTTATTTATTTAGTTTTCTTTTTTTAAAAATATGTAAATAAAATGGGGAGGAGAGGTGGGTAAGTGGAGAATTTTCGCTTTTCATGGCGGATTACGGGATTATTATTATTATTATTATTATTATTATTATTATTATTAATAATTGTTGGGATAATTGCAGCTATACTCCTTTAGGTTTGATGTAATTATATACTTTTCTCTATAGTTTTAAAATTATAATTACCTCCCCTACTAACCAAAAGCTCTAAATAAAAATTCGCCTTTGTCCTAATCAATTAGTTTCTTGAAGGGATTTAGTCATCTATATACTATTATATAAAGAAACTCATTGTGACACCAATCTTTTGATTTCCAACTTTAACCTTTGAGTTTTAGCTACATTGTAAAAAATATATTATTAAATCCCCAAAATAACCTTACAAATTAAGTTAGACTAATTAATTACACTACTAATTGTAATTAATGATTTACTTTCCCCATAATTTGCTTCTCTTCTATTGTTCTACTGCAAATTTATAGCACATGTTATCTAGATAAATCTATAATTATAATTATAGATAATTATAATTATCTATAATTATAGCAAACCTTAGGAAGTTGCTGTAAATATCCCTTGTTATTGTAGATTTGGGCTAACCTGCGCCAATGACGGAAAAGTGTCTTGTAAATGTAATTTAATAGTAAACGTCAGTCACGTCAAATAAGAAAGGAGACTGAGGTTTTGTTTCCCTGTGACGCGGGTCCACCGTTAGTTAATTTGCACACGTGACGTGGTTCCGACACCGTGCCGTTGCAATTGATGGTTTGGTAACAGCTCGAGTCAGGGAGTGTGGGGTCACGTAATTAGTTGTTGGTACTTGGTACACACTCACACTTTTATATATATATATATATACATGTATATACTAGGAAAAATTAGTGCCTACGGACGTTTAGTCCCAAACGATTAAATAAATTATGCGCACATGAAAAATGCACGCTTTATTTTTGTATCTCACATATTTCGTATACTAATTTTCGTTATCTAACCACTACAATCATGACTACAGATTTCGGTCTAAACGTTGATTTTGCAATATTTAATATTGTAATTATTTTGACAATAAGCGGGCTCCAATTGATTAATATGTGAGGTGCCCCACTGGTTAAAAGTGTTGTTGTAATTAGAATGATAACATCTTCAAAATAAATGATTTATATTATCACGTAGCCTCTAGTCATTAAACTTATTCTAGGATACGCGGGTCCTAGCGAAGTGTGTGTTGTAATCCTTAATTTACATGACCCATAAATCGTTGAACACTATGATCATCACAAATAGATTCTTAAATAGATATGGAAGAAGAATACCTTTGTGATCGTGTCGTGGAGAATCTTTGATCTGCTTGAACACGAACCGCAAACGAACAACTTAAGTTGGTGCTTTTAGATTTCTCTATTTCTATCTATACACCATTCATTATGAGTTTCTTAAGTATTTCTTAAGTATGTTTTATGATGGCCTAAAGACATAATATATATATATATATATATATAGGAGAAGAGATGACCAAATTTCAGCTAGGGTTTAATTAGGACTTAATCTCGACCGTCCATCACGAAAGAACTTTAATAGGAAAACAACTCTAATTAGGCAACTAGAATTGTGAGAACCGCACCTCGAGATTTATTTAATATGAAACTCGTCCCATGTTCAAATAACACAGAAACAAACTCGATATTAATTTAGTCTAAAGGAAATGTCTCACGGCCAGGATCATACCATACACAAAGAAAATCAATTTATTACATATCAAAGTGGACGTCTTGATAAAATACAAATAACAACGTCATAGTTGAATAAAAGTAACAGTACTTAGTTATTTAAAATATTTATGATTATTGAAATGCATACTCAAAATCACACTTAGCAAAATAACTTCTTGATTTGGAAAACCGCTCACACCAGCCCATGTAAGTCGCCTTTTATTCTGAGGAATGGACAAACAAAACAAAAGAAGATTAAGTCTTTAATGACTTAGTGAGATTTATAGGTTTAGGCGGTAAATTGAACAAGAATAAGTAAAATCCGAAAATGAACTGAACGGTAAAGAATGGTAAAAAATAACTATTGAGCGTTAATAACATATGATCATGAAGTAATGAAAATGAACATGTGCACATAACAACTAGGTTCAACCTTATATCAACGAATATACTACCTTATACCTCCCAACGAGGAGTAACCTCGCAACAAAATGAAAAGACATGCTCGAGTACACGTCTATCTAGCACGCGGGATATAATCAACTCCTGACTATACGCGGCGCCTAGATCGATGGGTATTATGCAAAAATACTTAAACCGACAGCCCTTGCTGCCCAACAGTAAATTAACACAATCTCGAGCCCAATTTCCCAAAGGTGGTCCCAATGGGTGAAACATAATATTATATGAGCTAGAAAGCCAAATAATATCCATTGCTCGTTTGCACAGTCCAAGAATCAATATATAGTTTATCATATTAGATCAGGTAATACAATTATGAATTGACTACATAGATTAGCATTTGAACATGAAGTAACAATAGATAAAAGAAACTGAATCGCCAAAGAGAATAAGTAAATGAAACATAAAGGCAATATAAATAATGAAAGAAGTGGCTCGTGACTTGGGAACAAAAATCACGATTTTTTTGTCCAAGTTCCTCAGAGTCGGGTGCCAAACGGGGCTGGAATAATCAAAATCAAACCTCACATTTTCCACATAATTGCCGCTAGTTGTCCTCGTTAACTTCGTCAATCCCTAAATAGGTTTATAAAGTGTTAATAGTTATACAATTAGCTAGTAAGTTTATGTTTTTCATAAGTTGTTCTAACTAGTAATTAGGTTACCCTTTAATACTAACTATGTTAAAATGTGAGAGAATCGTGTCCTAATATACATCAAAGATTAATACAAATGATTAATATGAAAGTTAACTAAAGATCACTTAAAAACATGCATCATCATTAGTAAAAATAAAACATACTCGACTACTACTATCTTAGCCGTCTAAACTATAATCTAATGAGTGATTTGCTTAAATAACCTTCACTATAGTAGATCTATCACGAATTCACATTTCAAATCTTCATATTAAACAATCATATAAAGAGATTGGTGAAATATTATATAGTATTCTAAAACAAATAACTAAAATAGTGACATGCTTAGATTCTTATACTAAATTGACCTTTGTAAACAAATGAATATCATAGTTAAATATTCTTTAAGGAATCAACAAATATATATGAGTAAATTCATGGAGTAGGAGTGATAAAGAAAGAGGTTTACTATTTTGTAAAAATCCTTGTGTGATAGAAGTTGTTTTCGGACTTTCTGGACAGAGGCTGACCATTTCTTGCTTTCGGCATTCAGAAACTTCTCTTTTGGAAATTGTGTCTGAATATGAAAGATGTCTAACTTAGAGGGGAATCCGGATCTAAAATTTCAGAATTTTTGGATTTGATTTGGATGAGTTATGACGTTTTTAGTGTTCGGATTCAGATTCGAAATCAGTTTTTCTACACAATGAAAAGTTTTGGTCTTTGGGTGGTAGAAGAACGATGGGAAAAATTCTGAAACATTTTTTTTATGAAACTAGACTAAAAATGGTTGAAAATAATAAAGAAAAACAGTGCATAAACAAGAGTTAATATTGAGCTAAAATTGTTCAAAGTCAGATCTTGAGTGCTGACAGTGTTGATAGGTTCATATGCAATTATAGTAACAAGTTGACAACTTGTATAGTTGTCTCCTTATCACTTTTTTTTTTACTTTACACACCTTATAGTATCAAATTCATATCATATATTCATCTTAAATAATTCACAACTTGTAATTAATTAACTATTATGCAATTATAGTTATTATATAAAAGATATATATATATAATTAAGTAGATAACTATGTCATTAACATGTTTTAAGCTAATTTCAAAATAATCATAATTATTTAGGATATATGAACCTAATTTAAGAACACATAAATTGTGTAAAGGCTATCATAAGCTAATCATAAACGTTTAGCACTAAATTTGCAAATTCTAAAACTATTTGGTGTCAAAATCCTAATTTGTGTAAGTTGAAGGACTAAAGTGCAAATTAAACTAAAATAAATTGAAAACGTTAAATTTTTTTGGTGCGTGACTATACCCTCTCCTTAAAGGAATCTGGTCCCCAGATTCGTACCTGAATTCTCGAAAAGAAATGGATAGTGTTTTCGCATCTCGTGCTCTGGTTCTCAAGTTGATTCTTCTACGTTGTGATTTCGCCAAAGACCTTTAACGATGGACACCTTCCGATTTCTAAGTTCTTGGAACTTTTGATTAAGAATCTTAACTGGTTTTCCTTCATATGACAAATCACTTTCAATTTGAACTGTACCAGGTGCGAGAATATGAGACTCATCGGGGTAATACTTCCTTAACTGGGATACGTGGAACACATTATGAATCCCAATAACACTTGCGGGTAATACCAATTGATAAGCCACTTTTCCAACCCTTTTTGATACTTCAAATGGTCCAACAAATCGCGGGCTTAACTTTCCACCTTTTCCGATCCTCCTGAATCCTTTTCGATGTGACAATTTAAGAAAAACGTGATCCCCTACTTCAAATTCCAAGTCTCTGCGTCTCTTATCAGCATAACTCTTCTGCCTATCTTGGGCTTCTTTGAAGCGTTGCTTGATAATATGAACTTTATCAATTGCTTCTTGAATGATCTCGTGTCCTAGTGCTCGATGCAATCCATCAGAAGAGGTACGTTCATCTAAATCCCAATGAACTGGTGATCTGGACTTCCTGCCATAGAGAGCCTCGTATGGTTCCATTTCAATATAAGCCTGATAATTATTGTTGTAAGCAAACTCTACCAAAGGTAGATGTTGATCCCAAGACCCTTTGTGATCTAGTACACATGCTCTCAGCATATCTTCAAGAAATCCAACTGTACGGTCAGATTGTCCATCAGTCTGAGGATGAGATGCAGTACTAAACTTCAATTTAGTTCCAAGCCCTTTTGTAACTGTTTCCATAGTCTGGACGTGAACTTGGGGTCTCTATCAGACACAATGCTTACTGGAATCCCATGTAATCTGATTATCTCCTTCTTATATAGCTCTGCCAAGGTTTCAACCTTATAGCTCGTCTTTACGGGTAAGAATTGAGACGACTTTGTTAGCCTGTCGACAATAACCCATATGCTATCATAACCGCCTCTGACTGTTGGAAGCCCAATAACAAAGTCCATGGATATTTGTTCCCATTTCCAATCAGGAATAGGGAGAGGTTTTAATTTGCCGGTTGGGTGCTGGTGTTCGGCCTTCACGAGTTGACAAGTCATGCATCTTTTCACATAATCAACTATATCTTGTTTCATTCCACTCCACCAAAAATGCTTCTTTAGATCTTGATACATTTTTGTACCCCCCTGGTGTACTGTGTATTTAGACTTGTGAGCTTCGTCCAACAACTCATTTCAAAGCTTTTGTGGCACACACATTCTATTTTGAAACATCAATAGTCTGTAGGGTGTAGGTGATACTTGGAGTTTCTCTCAGTCAGCATTCTTTTGAGTTTCTCAGTTTCCTCGTCCCCTTGTTGGGCTTTTAGAAACTCGACTTGATAGTCTGACTGGATCCGTATCCCTGTTAGGCGAGCTCGCGATTGAATTACAATATAATTCGCTATACCATTAGTTGTTACTGCCTCTTTGCCTCTAAGTTGGTTCAACTTGGCTTTTTTGCTTAGAGCATCTGCAATGACATTCGCCTTTCCTGGATGATAGAGGATTGAACAATCATAGTCTTCTAGGAATTCCATCCATCGACATTGTCTCATATTTAAATCCTTCTGGGAAAAGATATATTTCAAACTCTTATGATCTGTATATACTTCAAAAGTTGCTCCATACAGATAATGTCTCCATTTCACCAATGCAAAAACAATTGCCCACAACTCCAAGTCATGTGTTGGATAATTTGCTTCACTTGGTTTCAACTTCCTAAAAGCGTAGGCAATGACTTTCCCATTCTGCATAAGAACACATCCAAAACCTTCTTTTGATGCATCTGTGTAATTACAAACCCCTCTGATCCCTCGGGGAGGGCTAATATTTGGCGCATAAGTTAGTCTCTTCTTTAACTCTTGAAAACTTGCCCCACACTTATCGTTCCGCTCAAAGGTTGATTCTTCTGAGTTAGTCGTGTAAGTGGAGCTGCCAACTTTGAGAAATCTTGAACGAATCTTCGATAGTACCCTGTTAATCCCAGAAAGCTTCGAATTTCAGTGACATTCTTAGGTCATTTCCAAGTTATGATTGATTCGATCTTTGATGGATCAACCTTGACTCCTCTGTTGGAAATCACATGACCTAAAAATGCCACTTGATCTAGCTAGAACTCACACTTGCTAAACTTTGCATAGATTTTGTTCTCCCTTAAGACTTGCAGAATTGTCCTCAAGTGTTGGGCGTGTTCTTCTTTTGATTTGGAGAATACCAGGATGTCATCAATAAAGATAACCACAAACGTATCCAAATATGGCCAAAATATTCGATGCATCATGTCCAAGAATGCTGCCGGGGCATTCGTTAATGCAAAATGCATCACGACAAACTCAAAGTGGCCATATCTAGAATTGAAAGCTGTTTTCAGAATATCTTCATCTCGGATGCGCAACTGATAGTATCCTTGCCTCAAATCCAGTTTTGAGTAAACTGTTGAACCTTGCAAAAGGTCAAATAAATCGTCGATATGAGGCAAAGGATATTTATTTTTTTATGGTAACACTATTGAGACCACGGTAATCAATGCACATCCTGAACGACCCATCTTTCTTCTTCACAAACAGTACAAGTGCTCCCCAAGGAGATGTACTAGGTCGTATGAACCCTTGTTTTAATAAGTCTTGCAACTGAATCTTCAATTCTTTTAACTTTGCAGGGGCCATTCGATAGGGAGTCCTTGAGATTGGCTCAGCATTCTGCACAAGTTCAATTACAAACTCTATTTCCCTGTTAGGGGGAAGAGACTGTAATTCTTCAGGGAATACTTCCGAAAATTCTTTCACCACAAGTACATGTTCAATTTTATCCTTATCCTTGGGTTTATTGATTAAGTAGGCAATGAATCCACAAGCCCCATCTCTAAGGATTTTCTTAGCTTCAATCAATGAGATGGTGGCAATCAAAGTGCTCTTTAAGGATTGTTTCCCTATTGCATTTATACTAAGCTTTATTTACTTCGTATAACAATTCAACTCAGCTTGATATTTATACAACCAATCCATACCTAGGATCACATCATACTCTCGTAGCGAAAGTTGTATAAGGTCATTAGGGTACAAAACGTTATCTATATGTATTGGGAAATCCCTATACACGATATTAGTAACTAGGCTTAAGCCTAGTGGTGTACTCACTTCGACATCATAGGGTAAGTGTTCAGCTTCAAGTGCTAACATTTTGACAAAAGACAAGGCAATAAAAGAATGTGTAGCACCAGGATCATATAAAACTTTGCCAACTTGATCAAGTATGGAAATGTTACCTTCAACCACTGCATTTGGATCAACATCTGCTTCAGCTGCTCCAAGAGCATAGACACGAGCTTGGATCTTAGGCTTCCCCGATTGTCCATCTTGTTTTTGTGTTGATGTTCTTTTAAGGCAATCCTTGATATGGTGTTGATCACTTCCACATGCAATACATCTTCGGTCTCCCATTCTTTTTCTAGCACATTGTTTCATGGTGGTTTGGATGGCCACAGAATCCACAAGGTCCTTTTGGAATATTCTGAACTTGTGATGCGGTGGACGGCTGGTCTGTCTTAACCATATTGGTTGGTTTTTTTGAGGATATTTCTTCCCATTACTTTGCTTTTCTCCTCCATGAGCCATTGAGGTAGCTGACCTGTTCCTCTTCACCCTTTCTTCAAGCTTCACAATTACTTTAATCTCAAATTCGACCTGCAGTGCTTTCTCCACGACAACTTATAAGTTATTAGGTCGACATAGATTACGGCCCAAAGGATCTCCAATTTAAGTCCTTCAATGAACTTTCTCACTCGCCGCTCCTCATCAGCCAAATAATGTGGTGCATACTGGATTAATCGGGTGAATCGAGCCTCGTACTGAGCGACTGTCATGTATCCTTGAATTAAATCTAGGAACTCTTTCTCCCGATGAATCCACACCACTTGAGGAATATATTTGCCATAAAATTCTTTGACAAAGTTACCCCAAGTGCGAGGTGTGCCATTGCTCTTCCAACGTTGATCTACTATACGCCACCAATGCGTTGCATCTTGCTCCAGATGAAAAGCAGCAAAATTGACTTGTTTTTCTTCACTATAGTTGGTGACAGTGAAAATCCTTTCCATCTCGTTAAATCCACGATTCGGCTTTTTGATCATCAGGTTCTCCTAGAAATTTAAGAGGCTGGAAGTGGAGAAACCTTTCAAAGAGTTGATCTTCAAGTTGCAATGTAGACCCACTAGTTGCTGCTTCTTGTCGAGCAAACTGCATAAACTGATTCTGAAAGAAAGCATACATATATGGAGGGAGCTTCTTGTTCACGGTCATTCATACCCGTCTCAGGTCCCTGTCCATTGGTAGTGTGTCAGGGTTTGAGAATTGATCATTACTAACTGGAGATGGTTGCGAAGGTTCGATACGAGCCTGATTTCGAGTATGACAGGTGGACATTCTACACACCATAATAAAATATAGTTTGAGTTGTTAGTTAAGCGTTCTTAAAGGTAAGTACGTAAACCTCATTTAATAAGAGAAAAAAAATATGGGTCAATTATTCATGGTAAATATATGACATAATTAATGCAAGACAACAACAAGCATATAACATAAAGTTCATGTATTGCTAATCATGAAATATTCTTCCTTTGGAGTTAAAAAAAAAACTACCACCACTCCTAAAATTCCTCCACATATTTAGCAAATTTTTTATGTATTTATAATGTGTGCAGAACGGAATAGTTTCCTTATTATTTGCATTAATTTTATAAATTATATTAAAGTTGTGTTACATTAATTTTTTTTTGATAATTTTAATAGTTTATACGCGGTCCCCGCGTGTATCAAAGTTGCTAGTTATACAAAAGAAATCCGAATAATATAGCCACGTAATAACTGCTCGTTAGCCTCTTAATTTCTTTAAGACCGAAATTTGCATGCATCACGACTTAATATATGAGATACATAGAGATATTTTTAAGGCATATATCTAAATTTTTAATTCTACGAAATCTCAAGACTTTGGCTAGCTGCTTTATCAATTAAAAGATTCTGGTCTAATAATTAATTAATATGTGTATATATATATATATATATATCTCATGGCCAAACATCATGAAATCATATAGCAGTGACGCAAATCATTAAATTCTACTCATGAATTGTCCCATTGAGCAAAGTTACTTGACAAAAAAACAAACTATGATTAGTTAGTTATTAATTAATCTCAACAAAACTTGAGCACCAAACTTATCTTTATGATCAGCCATAAAAAAAAATAAAAAAAATCGGTCGAATCTTGGCACTGATCGAGATCAATATAATATATCAAACATATAGTAAGAATCGACTTACGCAGCAAAAACATCAAACGGCTTGTCAAAAATTAATACACTCTTCATGATAATCATAGATAACAAAACCACGAACAAAATCTTTTGGGAACATTAACAAGACAAATTAATATCACAGTTTTGTTAAATTGGTTTATGAAGAACGTAACAACTTTAAGCAATTATTTCATCGATTATGGTGATTTAAATCTATCTTATTTCTTGAATAATCATGTGTTCAGTAACCTTAGCTCTGATACCACATGTAATCCTTAATTTACATGACCCATAAATCGTTGAACACTATGATCATCACAAATAGATTCGTAAATAGATATGAAAAAAGAATACATTTGTGATCGTGTCGTGGAGAGTTTTTGATCTGCTTGATCACGAACCGCCAATGAACAACTTAAGTTGGAGCTTTTAGAATTCTCTCTTTCTCTACCTATACACTATTCATTATGTGTTTTTAAGTATTTCTGAAGTATGTTTTATGATGGCCTAAAGACATAATATATATAGGAGAAGAGAGGACTAAATTCCAGTTAGGGTTTAATTATGACTTAATCTCGACCATCCATCACGGAAGAGTTTTAATAGGAAAACAACTCTAATTAGGTAACTAGATTATAGAATTAACACGTTTCTTAGAAAACAAGTTCCTGTTAAACCACAATTAGGAGAAAGATAAATACCATAATTAATTTATCTTACATGTATATCCCAAAGCATTACTTTCTAACTCGTTTTATATGAGGTGGGTCCAAATGTACTCAAACTATTAGTAAGAGGATCCCAGAACTACTAATTACTAATTCGTTTTATGTTAGGTGGATCCTAATTGATAAATACGCAATGGCGCACAAGGTACTATTTACTGCAAAACAAAGCAGAATATCGTGATTAGGTGAAATTACATGTCAAAATCGAAACAATGAAAGATGAGTGATGAAAACGTCTATTTTATTGCAATCGTTAATTTAATTGACATATTACACGGGCCCCAATGAATAATCTTATTCTATGGTACGTGAGTCCAATTGACTAATGTGCGCGGGGTCCTCAAACCATTAATTCCTAATTCATATAGGTGGGTCCCAATGTACAATGCATGCGGGCCCCAAGCTATCACTACGCAGGCCCTCAAACTATTAATTACTAATTTATATTATATTAGGTGGACCACAATCGATTAATACGCGAGGGACCACAAGGTGCTTAGTACTGCAAAACAAAACAAACGAGACCAGTAAGTTAAATAACAAAAACTTTTGGGGCAAAAATAGAAAAATTTAAAACTGAAAGGACTATTCTACAATTTATACTTGGATCACGAGTAAATAACAAAAAACTTTTGGGGCAAACTTAAAAGAATAAAAAACTAAAATAATTGTTCAACAATTTTAAAAAATATTTACTAATTCGTTTTATATTAGGTGGGTCCCAATAATTAATGTGTGCATGTCCATCAACTATATTAGTTAGAGGGTCCCCAATCTATTAAATACTAGTTCGTTTTATATCAGGTGGACTTTAATCGACCATTACGTGCGGGCTCACATGGCACTCATTATTGCAAAACAAATTTGAATATTGTGATTAGTTGAACTTACATGGTCAAAATCGAAACAACGTAAGATGGACAATGAAACTAATCAATTCTTACATATATTAATTAGGTGGACCCCAATCGAATAATACACGTGGACCTACAAGGTACTTATAACTGCAAACAAAAGTATTGTGATCAGTAGAACTTACAAGGCAAGAATCGAAACAACGTAAGATGGATGATGAAACCTGTAAAACCCCAATTTTTTTAAGTAAATTTTTAGGATTTTTTTTTTCTTTTTTAAAAGCTCCTTAAGTGTTGCAAGTAGTTATTATGTTCCCTTTTGTTTTTTTAATTTGCATAACTTGTGTAACCTTTGTTAAATTTATGTCTCTTAACCGCAAAATAATTATACATGATTTATTTATAACGTAAATAATCGTCACCTTTTCGGTCATACTATCTTTTGTGCCAAATATTTATTGATTAAAGAACTTGTCTTGGTTCAGTAACAATATTAATTGCCTCATGATTCTTTTGTGTTTACCAATTCGAGAACTTACACTTGTACTAGGTTTCATAAATTAAATTGCTCTAATTTACATATTTCATCACTCTTTGTGCATGATAAGTTGCATGTTAGAATAATAATTGGCAATGTTTTGATATTAATAAGTCAAGGAACTCTGAACTTGCCCAATTAATTTATCTTTTTAAATTCTAAATAACGCTGCACATTATTTTAAATAGACTCCTTACATATATGCCTTCTGTGATTTAATTTAGTTAAGCATTATACAATATTGGGAGTTAATATAAGGGTTGTTACATAAGCTCAATTATTTATTTTAGGCTCTTAATATCGGTTACCAGGAAATCAAGGATTTCTTTCAATTATCACTCAGATGTCTTCTCTTATTTCTCAAAAGTTGGTCTTTCTTGACATTTCATTGCCACCGTTTCATCATTCCTATATTTTTTTTCCTCTCTTGCACACTGCCGTTCTCTTAATTGTTTCAGCAAATAGGTAAGGTGTTTTATTCCAATTCGTTTTAAGTATTTGTTAATACCTACCTTGCAGATGATAATATTGTTTATATATTACATAATGCACATATTCATGTTGATCATTAATTCTCTGTGAGGAGTGGACTTTAAGACATGATGCACTACCAATAAAATTTACATGTAAGTTTTTGTATGAATGGTGTTGTGCGTGAGCATATTTTTTAATAGTGAAGTTTTAATCGGTTGTATCATGTTTTCTTTTCTTTCAAATGATGTTAGGATAATTTACGAAATTGTGTTCTCAGTTTAAGAATAAGCTCGTGAACTTTTGTTAGAAAGCTATGGTTAAACATGATATAATTTAAACTTGGATCAATGCTTATAAGTTTGACTGAGAGCAACTCATGTACGTTTCTTTTTATTAATATATATATGTTGGACCCTTTTGTTAAAACTTTGATTCTGATGTCGTATCAACTTGGAATTATAAATATCATTTTTCTCGGTGATAGATTAATTAGTTTTTCTCACGGTTGAGATCTATTAAAGGATCGTGAATCATATAATGTGACTATGCTTAACATTGGCGTGTTAAAATGAGATAGAACTTTCATGCATTAGAATACTTTAGCTTGATTTGGCACGGTGAATGTGACTAATGTTTAAGTTTTCTAATTGATAATAGTTTCAATACGTTATGGTAATAGGTATCTGGGACTAGTTGACTCGTATTCTTTTCTTGGCAATCGGAAATTCAGGTGCGTGTTCTAAAATCATATTATTTTTACTGAAAGTGAGTCTGTGCTCATGTGGTTACTAGTAGTAAATATGTACATATACATATATATAATTAAATTACATGGTTAGAAGTTATCTTGTTAAGTGATCGTCTGATTGAACTGCTGACTTAGTATGTTTAACGTTACATGACTATTAGCACTATTCAATAATTCTTGTTTAATGTGAAACAATTGTTTATTGATTCAGACGTTTGTTGTATTGATTGCTTTTTACTGCTAAAAATGAGTAACGATTGACTGAATTGTTAAGAACGATTAACGTGTAACTGAATTGTTAAGAACGATTAACGTCTGACTGAATTGTTAAGAATGATTAACGAATGACTTAAATATTTTGAACTACTGACTGTTTATTTTGAACGACTGGTAATGGATCCATGACTCGGTGAACATGTCGTACTGCTGGGCAGCAGCGGGCTTGCCAGATGGTCTTCATGCCCCATGGCCCCTCTCCCTTATACATATGTGAATTTCGTATTGTCTAAGTGGGGTAAAGGACGAGCATGCATGTGTGGTATGTGGAACGCTTTCGAGGTAGCTCCTTGAATGTGGGTAATAAGGACTGGTCTAACGGAGTTATAAGGATGAGTAATGTTCACTTGAGGTTAAAACTGTGTTCTATCTTAATTGTCTGACTGGCTGACTGCCTGATTGCTTACTTGCCAATATGCTTATTTGCAGCCTTCAATTGTTTTCAATATTAAAGTGCACGCCATTCACTATGCACACAAACGCACAAACATCACTGAGATTTTTATCACACGCATGCATGTTTTCTCCTTCCTTTCAGCTTTAGAATATCCAGCGCAAGACTTGGGGAACGTCAAGACTTGAGTTTCATCGAGTAGAATTAGAGTACTGTGTTAGGTTTGTTTCATTATCATTATTTTAGCACGTATATTGTTGTGTATTTAGACAATTAGTTAGTTGATATTATTATTTTCTTATTCTGATAATGTATTGTTTAGCCTTGAAATTTCGGGGGCGTTACAAAATCGATCCATTCTTATATATAGATTGATCAAGAATTATAATTTTTAGAACGTAAGGGGGGATTTAATGAATTTTTTTTTAATGTTTATGGAGTCTTTTAGAAGTTCTATAAAACTTTATGGGATTCTTTTACAATTTGTAAATGACCACAATAAAAATAACAAAAACTATAGGACAACAATAATAAAATAAGGGGGAAAAATCACCTTACTCCCTAAACTTTCTACCATTTTGCACTTTGCCCCCAGGTTTGTTTTGTTGCACCTTGCCCCCTCAACTTTGCAAACGTTAGCACGTTACCCTCTGAAGCACTTTTCGTCAAATTTGACGGAATATTCTGAATATCCATGGAATATTCCTTTAAATTTGACGAAATATTCGGTCAAATTTGACGAAAAGTGCTTGGGTGGGGTGGGAGGGAGGGGGGAAGGGGTAACGTTCTAATGTTTGCAAAGTTGAGGGGGGTAAGGTGCAACAAACCAAACCTGGGGGAGGGGGGGGGGGGGGGTAAAATGCAAAACGATAGAAAGTTTAGGGGGTAATGTGTTATTTTCCCTAAAAATAAACCCCTTGTTAGTCAAATAAAGTAGAGAGAGAGAGAGAGAGAGAGAGAGAGAGAGAGAGAGAGAGAGAGAGAGAGAGAGAGAGAGAGAGAGAGAGAGAGAGAGAGAGAGAGAGGCCTATGTATGACAATGAGGGTAGGGCTATAGGAGAGAGAAAAAAACTCAAACTCAAAGTAATTAATAAAAATTAGAGGGGCAAAATAAAATTCGTTGATAACATCATCCTTTGTTATTAATACTAGTTATTAGCCCGTGCGAATTCGATAATTTAATTGTTATTTTTAAAAGTGTTGTTTTAATTTAAAGATAGCCAATTCGAGTATCTATTTAACAAATTTTTAATTTTACTTTTGAATTAATTTTATTATGAATCAAGCCTGCAATAAAAAAAAAACTGAAGTATGCTATATGAACCATAAAAGAATCACGTTGAGTCTCGTGCATATGGATCTTTTGTCTCCATTTGTTTCGATTGAGATATAAATCTTCATTTAGGTCTTTGTGCTTCAAGTCGTTCCGTATGATCTCGATCCATATCTTCTTCGGTCTCCCACGAGCTTTAGCTGCACGCCCTATGTCGAGATTTTTAATGAGTCTTACAGATGCATCTATGGGTCCGCGTTTAACAAACAGGCCCTATAAGTGTGCATCATAAAACTTACGAGGTAAAACTAAAAGAAATAAAAATTAAAAGAACTATTCCAAAACTTACAGCGAACTCCCACGTTATTGAGTGTTAATTAATTTTATATTAAGCGGATCCGATTGTCTAATACACGTGGACACACAAGTTATTTATTGTTGCAAAATCAAGAAATAATATAGTAGCTAAACTGGGGCAAAACTGAAAGAATTTAAAAGTAAACGAACCGTTTAACAATTTACAGTGTGACCCCTAAATAAATAACATAAAATTTTTGGGGTAAATTTAAAAGAAATAAAAATTAAAAGGACCATTCGGCAATTTACAGCGAACCCGTAAGTGCCAAACGTGAAACTTTTGAGGCAAGATTGAAAAACCTAAAAAAATAAAAGGACCGTTCTGCAATTTACGGTGAATCTCAACTCTATTACGAGTTAAGAAAATTTATATTTTGCGGGTCCAATCAATTAATATATGTGAGCCCTCAAAATATTTATTACTGTAAAATAAAACATAATATAGTAATTAGTTGAACTTACATGTACAAAATTGAAACGCAAAAATTAACAAGGAATCTTTTTTTCGATTCTTATAATATAGAAGATTAATAGTAGATAAAATAATTAATATATAGTTTTATTATTAATTATTATAGAGTGTTAATTGGTGGTGGTTTATATTTGTTAAACAACAAAACTTGGCCATATCAGCCCTTGGGCTATGAAAATCCATTAAGTAAATAATATGGAGATGAAATTTATGTAGCAATATTGAAAAATATAACTAATTTATAAAACTGTAATTGAAGTTCGTTGTAACAGTGGATTGCAGTTTTTCTTATAACTAGAAAGAAAATTAAGCACTTTCTTTGGAGGGCATGCCGCAACATACTTCCGACCAGAATCTCGCTTGCACATCGTCATGTTTGTACGTAAATGGAGTGTGGTGTTTGCGGTGGGGAGTCTGAGGATGTGTGCCACGCTCTTTTCTCGTGCCATGCAGCTCGGCAAGCATGGGCTTTCTCCCATTTACCGTGCGCATTTTATCCGAAGGATGAGGAGGCTCCTCTTCAATGGTTTTCTCGAATTGTTGTACTGAAAGATGAGGAGCTGGTGATTAAAGCTGTTACTCTTTGCTGGGCCATCTGGACGAACAGGAACAGACACTTGACGGGAGAGAGGACATCGAACCCAAAGGAAATTGCTGAATTATGTGTTAGTTTCCAGTCGCTGTGGGCAGCCTCACATTCAGCCCCCTCACCGCATTGTGATAAGGATCAGTTAAGGTGGAACTCGCCGTGCAAGCCGTGGATTAAGTGTAACTTTGATGGAGCAGTTTTCGAGCGGGAAGGGTCCGCAGGCATTGGCGTTATTTTTCAAGACTCGGATAGAGATTGTGTTGCGCGGATTCAGAAACATTTCCCAGGGAACTTAGGGGCGCTGAACTCAGAAATTTTGGCTGCGCATTGCGCAGTTAATTTTGCTGTTGCGCAAGGGTGGAGGCATACGATATTCGAGGGAGATAATCTTGAAGTTATTGATTCTATTGTTCACAAGAATCTGTTAGGAAACGAAGGTGGTAACCTGATCCGTGAAATCAAGTGTTTGACGAAGGATTTTGCGACTTTTTTCTTCCGATGGATCTGTAGAGAGGGGAATACTGTAGCTCATGAACTCGCACGTTCAGCGGTTGGAGATACCATTTGGATTCGTCCTACATAGATTGCTCCGGATTAATGTCGTTTATGTCTTCTTTGTTTTTCTTTGTCTTTGTGTTTTACTTTCATCTGGTTATGTAGCATGGTACTCATGCTGTACTGGTTTTCTCTCGGCCGTTTTTTGGCCGCTGGAAGGGACTCTCTTTTCATCAAAAAAAAAAAAAGAAAGAAAATTCAATTTTTGCGTGTTCGTATGTATGCACTTTAGTGGTTGGATAATAATTTAAAAGTTAATACACTGTAGTTTATAGAACTTTTGGAGTGCAGAGGTCAAATCAAGTGTAGATTAGGCGACGTACAAAATCTATTCTCCTTTTTAGAAGCATATGAGTTAAATGTATAGCTTTCCTAAAATTTTAAATTATGGTGTTTTAGTGTTATAAGTATTGTAGAAGATTTTTTTTAAAGCATGATCACACTTTCTTGATGTAACGTTTTCATTTTTGTTCTATCAAATGAAATACATAATATTTCCGATATTCATTACAACTAGAATTTTACAAATTTCATAAAACATGTTAGAAAATTTGTGAAACACTATACAAAGTGTGTGCAAAATAAAAAATAAAATAAAAACTTGTACATTATTTCCTTCTTCTTTTGTTGACCTCAATTGAATGTGATGTGCTCGATATGGGTCAAAAAACTTACATGTTCGAGTTGAATGAAGCAAAATTTGGAAATTTTAATTCTATTGAAACTAAGCATACTTGTTTTTATCACGATTATTGCGGTTGTAATTTTTACAAATTTTTAAAATATATTAAACATATCTCAAAATATTAAAAAAAATTATAATATTCAACGGATTGTAAATGTAGCGTCAAAATTTCTAAGTCTTTAAAATAAAAGACAAGAAAAATTAAGGACATGTATACTTTATATTTCTTACAATGAATTTGAGGTTACAATCTCTATAAAATCATCTGATTCTTTTCTTGAACAAATAATTTTGAAATTTGGTTGACTTGAGAGTGAATTTGATTTTGATCTCTTACACGTGTATTTGAGTTGAGCGTTAATTCAATGACTTTTGAGTTTGATCTTGAATTAACAATTAGACTTGATCTTCGCGACGAACACTTTGATCTTCGTCTTGACGTCTTGAACTTGTTCAATGTAAATCTTCTTTGGAGGAATATTGATCTTCAAAATGCTTGGATGCTTGACAAACGTTGATGCGAGGACTTGGCAGCTTGATCTCGGATCGAACGAAAATTTGATTTGGGATTTGATTTGAAGATTGATGAAGGATGATATGATCTTCGTCTTCAGGTTTTCAGATATGTTGGGCTTTGATCTTCTTGAAGGGACTTGAATCTTGAAAAACGGTTTTTCGAGGGGCTTGTAACTTGATCTCGAATTAGACAAAACTTTTAACTTGAAGATTGTTGAAGAACGATATGAACTTGGTGTTGGATTTTTTGAATTTATTGAAACTCGGTCTTCCTTGGCAGAACGATCTTCAAAATGGTTATTTGATGGAGTTGGAGCTTGACGCCAGATCAAACGGATGTTTTCGTGAAGAACGCCCTGGAGATTGGTGGACTTGATGGAGAGAAAAACCTTGAGCTTTTCCTTCTTCAAACTTGTGAATATTTTGGTATCATTTTTCTTTAAGGAAATACCTCTATTTATAGTTGTAAAAACCTAGAGCTCATAGCTTGTGATTGGTGGGCTTTGTCTTCAAGATAAACATGGATTTAGTCTATATTGCTTATCAAGAAATATTTTAATTGGCTATAACACATTATATTTTCCACGTGTAATAATGTGATTGGTTGAAACACATCATTTTTTTACGCATGACCTTGTTTGATTTGTCAAAACACATCATCACTTTCCACATGGCTTGATATAATTGGTTGTAATATTCTATCTTTTCACGTGGCTTTACTTGATTTACCAACAATATATATTAGAAACTCAATCAATTATCTATTTTCTATTGAAATTTAATTTAGTAAAATTAAAAAAAAAAAAAAAAATAATTAATTTAATTTCTAATAACTGTTTTGACACTGAGAATATTTAATTGGTTTATTTGTCTACGGTAACATCTTCGAAAATTCAAAATACAACTCTAATCAATGAGAATATATTAACTGCAGTTTATACACTGTTTCTTAAGGAAATAACCGTTTTCTCTCCGCCTTTTTCGGAAAGTTTTTTTTCAAATTTTAACCGTTTCTTACTGCTATGACCTCGGACGTCGTCGACATGGATGAAAACCATGCTCCGTCACCGCCGCCGCCACCAGATTTATCCAAAAACCAACCGTATGTTTTCAAATCCTTGCCACTATCATTGGTGGAGACTAGGAAGCAAAAACGACAGCGTCAAGACACTGATGTGTCTCGTTCAGGCGGGAACTTTACTTTTGAAAACAATACTGCTGATCTCCACTGTAAGGAGAAATCTTATGCGCATGCATTGGCACAACACTCCCAGAGGGTGGATGTTAAGATCAATGAAGCAAAAACTGCTGAGGAACGCAAACTCATTGCTATCAAAGAAGCGGATGATCAGATTCCTTTCAAACAAATCCAGATACATCCGGATCTGAAATGTGAGATGAACAAACAATGGGAAGATTCTATCATCATAAGAATCTCAGGCAAGCCTTGGTATTTGACAGCACTACATACCAAACTAGATCTTATGTGGAGGTTATAGAATGATTTTGAATTGGCGGATCTAGGATTTGGTTGCTATTGTATGAAGGGACTTCAACCTCTTAAGAGAGAAATGATCCTTACTGACGGGCCTTGGCAACTTGCAGGCAGTTTCATGACCATCAGGAAGTGGTCTCCAGACTTCAGGCCTGATAAAGATGCTATCAACTCCACCATTACTTGGGTAAGAATCCTCCATCTTCCTGTGGAATACCTAAGAGAAGCAGTGGTTCAATCTTTGGCTTCCTGCATTGGAAAACCAATCAAGATTGATGGCAACACCTTTAATGCATCAAGAGGCAACTTTGCCAGGTTTTGTGTTCAATTATGCACAGACAAGCCACTCGAATTAGGACTTTGTATTGAGAACAAAGTTTATCAGGTTATGTATGAGAATATTTCTTCATTATGCTATGAATGTGGCAGAGTTGGACATTATAAGTCACATTGCCCTACAGCTACTCAGAGAGAGGAGATCAGTAATGCTACTGCTGATATTCCTTCAGGAAACTGGAGGACAAGTTCTGTTGAGAAAGAATCATGGCTTACTAACAAGGCGAAGGCCAAAGAATATGGAAGTTGGATGTTGGTTACTTCTAAGAAGAAAGCTGAGAATGAAAGAAAAGGACAGTCACCTCCTAAAGGAGTCTCCAGGCCTGTTACACAGATATTAAGTAGAAAAGATAAGGAGAAGAATAATGAGAGTAATGGGAACATGATCACTCAAGAGATGAGGGAGAAGAGTCAGAACAGAAGAGTTCTTCCTGCTTCTTTGAATCCTACTCTTAGAAAGGGTACAGTTATTACCAGAAGAGCAACGATTACTTATGCTAAAAGAAAGCCAAAAGTTTCAAACTCTTCTAAGCCTCAGGAAACCGGTCATATCAAGAGTTCTAATCCTTTTGAAATTCTTTCTAAAGAGAACTTCCCTGAACTCTCTGAAGTTAATTTATCTAACACTCCTATCTCTCATCATACCAAACAAGATGGCAAACGAGTGGGACGAGGAGATGGATTGGATCCTCCCTTGGGAATTCATAACAATACAAGAACAATTCCAAGCACCAGAAACAACCAATCACATGAGTATGTGGGATCAGATAGTGAGGGTAACCACAATCCCTGCAACACATTGGGAGATAAGCATTCAAGCGGAGAGGGAGGAACGATGGGATGTCAACTATCTATGGTGGGAAACAATCGCAATAACCCCCTGGGAGATCAACAGGCAAAGAACCTTAACTCTGGAGATCCTGAGTCAACTTCTGGCGATATGGAACAGGACTCCCATTGAGAATCCTGTTTTACCAGTCCATCTTTTTAATACAAGCATGAAGGTGGTGTCATGGAACTGCCAGGGGGCAGGAGATGAATTTTTTCATAGAAACTTTAGAGAATTGGTACGCTCTCATCACCCTACTGTTATATTTATTATGGAAACTAGGGTGTCAGCAGCACATGCATGGGATATTGTTCCTTTCTTAGGATATGATAGTTATGAGATTGCACCCACACAAGGCATGTCTGGGGGTCTTTGGATGCTTTGGAATATGGCTGATGTTGATGTTCAGATCACTCACAGTGACTTTCAAGCTATTCATGCCATAATTAAGCCAAGTAATATGGTTGAATGGAGACTCTCTGGGGTCTATGCACAGCCAAGAAAGACTGCTAAAATCAAGGTTTTTGATGATCTTGCTAGATTGGCCAAGGAGCAACCTATGCCTTGGTTAGTTACAGGAGATTTCAATGAAGTGCAGTATACTCATGAGAAGAGGGGAGGGAGAGTAAGGTCTCTGAGCAGATTACAATTTTTTAGGAGTTTCATGTCTAGCTGTAATATTATTGACCTGGGGTGTGTTGGTCCTAAATTCACTTGGACCAACAAAAGAGGAGATGGGGCTCTAATTCAAGCTAGACTTGATAGAGCCATGGCAAACCAGGAATGGATGAATCTATATTCTGCTGCTGAGGTGGAATCTTTGCCAAGAACTTACAGTGACCACCATCCTATCATCACTTGGTGCACTGGAAGATCCAAGCATAGATCTGCTAAACCATTCAGATTTGAAGAGATGTGGCATTCACATCCAGAATGTACTGATCTTCTTCAGAATATTTGGGAAAGAAACTCTAATCTATTGAAGGCTATTGAGGAGGTCCCTGGTACTCTGCTAAAATGGAACAAGGAGAGACTTGGTAACATATTTCAGAAGAAGAAGACTTTGGTGGCTAGATTGGGTGGAATTCAGAAATCTTTGAGCTATAGGCCTAACACTTATCTCAGTAATTTAGAAGATGATCTTCTTCAAGAATACAATCTGATTCTTAAACAAGAGGAGATCTTCTGGCTTCAGAAATCAAGAGTAAACTGGATAAGGGAGGGGGACAGAAATACAAAGTTCTTTCACAGAACCACAATGGTTAGAAGAAAGAGAAACCTGATATCTAAATTGAAGATTGCAGGTGAGTGGGAACAGAATGACTGTACTTTACAACAACTCCAGACTTCTCTCAAAGAAACATCCTCAGAACCTCAAAATTCCAAGCAAGATTGTCATCAGGAGAGCATGATCAGTTGAAAGCCTCTTTTGAACCTTGGGAGATCAAGGAGGCATTGTTCTCAATGCACCCTTTAAAAGCCCCTGGACCAGATGGCTTGAATGCAAGTTTCTACCAGAGGGGGTGGGATTGGTTGGAAAATTCTGTAGTTTCTTTTGTGTAGTCTGCTTTTCAGCATAGATCTTTTGATAGCAGACTCTGTGAGGCCTTCATGTGTTTGATACCAAAGATACAGTCTCCTGAACTAATTTCTCAATTCAGGCCTATATCTTTGTGTAATGTTCTCTACAAGATTATTACCAAATGTATCACCAACAGACTCAGAAACTTGATGACTACTATTGTGGCTCCTACACAAGCAAGTTTTATTAGAGGCCGCAGCACTCAGGACAATGTAGCTGTGATCCAGGAAGTCCTCCATTCTCTAAGATCTAAAAAGAAAAACAGCAAGGGTTGTATGATTATGAAGCTAGATATAGAGAAAGCTTATGACAAGATTAGCTGGGACTTCCTTGAGGAAACTCTTCTTGCCTTCCAGTTTCCAACAAACCTGGTAGAACTGATTATGTTCAGTGTCAGACATGCCACTACAAAGCTTTTGTGGAATGGCACCCCATTGCCTCCATTTCAACATCACTGTGGGCTTAGACAAGGAGATCCCCTCTCTCCATACCTCTTTGTTCTATGTGTGGAAAGGCTCTCTTACCTCATCCATGAAGAAGTTCAGAAAAAGAAATGGAAGCTATTGATCCCATGCAGAGGAGGTCCTCCTCTTTCTCACCTGTTCTTTGCTGATGACATTATCCTTATGGGCATGGCTACTGCTAGTAATGCAATGTCTATCAAAAGAGTTCTGGATACTTTCTGCACAGCCTCTGGATTAAAGCTCAGTTGTCAGAAGTCTAAGGTATTCTTCTCTAGAACTCAGGGCGCCAATTTGAAAAGACATATCTGTGATGTACTAGGTTTTGAGAAAACACCTAACCTGGGCAAATATCTTGGCATCAAACTCACTCATGGTCGAGCATCAAGAGCTGATACATCAGATCTCTTTGATAGGATTCTTGGAAGGTTTGATTCATGGAAGAGTAAACTTCTCTCTTTGGCAGGAAGGAATACTCTCATTGGTTCTGTCTCTTCTGCACAACCAGTTTATACAATGCAGGCTTCCTTTTTACCAGAGTATATATGCAAAAAATTGGACAAGCTCAATAGAGATTTTCTCTGGTCCACTGACATTGATGTCCAGAGAATGCATCCAGTGAATTGGCAGACAGTGACAAGATCCAAGAAGGAAGGAGGACTGGGGATTAGAATTTCTAGGACTGCCAATGAATCTTTGCTGGCTAAACTTGCTTGGAAGATCCTAAAGAAGGAGCAATCTCTGTGGAGTCAACTTGGGCAAGCTAAGTATCTTAAACATCTGCAATTCTCTCAGTATATTTCCAAAACCTCTGATAGCAGTACATGGAAGGGCATTGTTAAGTGTATGAACCTGATGATAGCTCATTTGAGGTGGAAAGTTGGCAAAGATAATACTATCTCATTTTGGTATGACAACCGGAGAGGAGTAGGGTGCCTTAATGAGGAAGTACCAGATATTATTTCTGCTGAGAGATCACTTACATTAGCAGATATGTTGGATCAGGATAATGAATGGAAACTGGATACTGTTATATCTCATATCCCTCCCCACACTCTTGAGGATATCAGAAGGAGGAACATTACAATTACTGACCAAGAGGATACTGTTATCTGGAATGGTACCTCTAGTGGGAGATTCACTTGCCAGTCTGCCTATAAACTGTTCCATAAATGCAACTCAAGCCATGGTAGAATTCATTCTCACATTCACTGGGTATGGAAGGTGGATGTTAGTAATAAGTTCAAACACTTTCTGTGGTTATTGGCACAAGAAAAATTAACCACCAATTCACTGAGATATCAGAGACAGGCGGCTCTAACACCTATATGTACTCTTTGCAACTACCAAGAGGAGACATGGATTCATCTGATCAGACACTGCAAGGAGGCAAGAACTCTCTGGTTGAGAATCATACACCCTGAGGATATTTCTGTATTTGATGCAATTAGTGATGATCAATGGCTGCAGACAAATCTGGAATCTCTCAATTTCAGAAACTTGATCAGTCCAAAAGCTCAGTGGAAATGGATCTTTATGGCTACAATTTGGCATTGCTGGCTCCATAGAAATGACAGAGCTTTCCACCACAAAGAAACACATGTTCAGGGGAGACTCTTCAAGATCAAAAACCTCAGCTGGGAACTGTTCTTGGGAAGTAGAAAGGGACTACATTGCCAGCAACCAGTTCGATGGAGCAAACCAAGAGCAGGGTGGTGTAAGCTTAATACTGATGGCAGTGTGAGCAATGCTAACAATAAGGGACAATGTGGAGATGTGCTGAGATCAGATCATGGATTCTGGCTTTGTGGCTATGTGTTACAACTTCAGTCCCCTTCTGTGGATGAAGCTGAATTAAAAGCTCTACATGCAGGTCTCCTAATGGCCTGGAACAGAAGAATTGAGAAGATTGAAGTCGAAGTAGATTCTTTGGCTGCTTTCAAAATGATTACGGAGGAGTTGGAACCACTGCCTGAACTTAGAAGTTTAGTTGAAGATTGCAAGAAGTTGCTAAGGATGCCTTGGACTGTTTCTTTTGTTTGGATTCCTAGGACTGCGAATAACGTTGCTGATGCTTTATCGAAATTATGTGTTTCTTGTAATGAGGAGGTTATCTCATGGGATAAACCTCCTTCTAGTTTTATTAACGGCTTAGTTGTTAAGGATATGATGTAACCGTACTTGTGAACTTCATTTCTTCACAAAAAAAAAAAATGAGAATATATTATCCATTGGGCAACTTGAAGAAATTAAATGGGACTTTGGTGCAATTATCTCTATTTGGTATTTTTGGCGCCAAGTTGAAGCGGGAATTGAATTCGATTGTTTTTTTTTTCTTTCACAAATTCAGATTTATATATTCCGGGCGATGCCGTTTGTTTGTTTCTCTTTGTCTTTAACATTTGGTTCTTCGCTTTTTTATTTTTAATAAACCTCACTGGCACTTCTAATTTGGCCTCGGGCTTAACATAGTTGCTCAATTTTTATTAAAGTTTAGCACATTTGACATTTTAGAAATCAGAATTAAAAGACACATCAATACATCATTTGTATTCGATACTATTAGAGAAATATTATTTTCTATCTGGTTTTACATGTAAATGAAGTGGATACTAGATTTTGTGTTTTTCTAATACCATAAACCAAAAGAGTAAGGCTTAAATTTAAAGGATGTTTATAGCTTCTTCTTTTTTTGATAATTAAGGATGTTTATAGCTACACTCTTTAAACTTTGCTTTTCAATGTTTGAAAAATTAAGATACTGTCAGGATCAAAATACCTAGACGTGTTCCATTTCAAACAAGAACAAACTCCTTCAAAAAATGACGTATACAATCGAAAAAGAAATTCAATCAAATGATTTCTATTGCATATTGAACTTTATTTACATATTAGTTTCTTATTGTAATTTCTTACTTGCCTACCTATTATAAGTTTCACAGTGTTTATATATCGATTATCTTTAATAAACTTTACTGAGTTTTTAAGAGGAAATTTTAATTTAACAATATAAAAATCCATGTTTTCATTTAGACCTCTGTTTGCTATATAAAAATTAGTAAAGATGGGCTTTACTATATAAAAATAGTGAAAGATGGGCTTATGAAATCATATAAATTGTTAATTCTTATGAAGTTTTACAGAAACAACGTGGGACTGGACTGCAGGCATGCACGCTTTACCAAATTACTTGATATTGTTGGCACTCAGTTTGATAAAAAAAATATAATATCATCGAAAATATTAGAACAAGTTAAGAAGCCTAAGTGAACGTTGATTATGGATGACTACTAGTGTGTATAGTTGCAAACTCTAAGTCCTATTCATTGATACTTCAAATATTGTCATGAGCAAGCTAGATAAAACCAACAATATTCGTCGTGTCCATTGACATATGGTGCTTTGATTAATTCATATTAACATTTTTACACGTATTAACATCGTTATGACATTTTTATTTTGATAAATATATAAATAACAGCAATATGACATATATCTATACATATATCCTAGCTAGGTATAATGTATATATATTACACACACATATAGATAGATATACACAATACATACACACACACACACACACATATATATATATATATATATATTGTTAACAGGATGATAATTCACCTGCTTGAAATAAACAATGAATCAATTACTGGAATTACCAAATATATTATATGATTATGCGACCTGCCTCCACGATACATGTATCACGCCTTAAATATCCCTCGGAGCACATCTCCAATACAACACTGTAGCAAAGGCAACAGAAGGAATACGAGATCAAGGCAGAGTCTCACAGACTAACTGCTATCGGAACTACTTCAATATTTGGCAAATACTCCGCCCCACTCATACTGCTTTTCCAAGAAGTATGAACTCTCGGAAAGAATGAGTTAAAGGACCAATCTATCAAAGCCCACTAGAGCCATCGGAAACCAACCGAGTCCCAGAACCCTGACAAAAACACTTCTTTGCTATGCACTCCCAATACAAATGCTCTCGGAACACTACCCCCGTCGACCAACCCGTAAGTCAGAACTTCACAATGACGTAACAATCGCAGAACAACACTCTCCAGGCACTCGAAGAAAGGAAATACCTATTCACGATAGCCAAAAACCACTCGGAGAAAGAAAACACCTACTCACGATAGCTAAAAACCTCTCGGAAAATATCCTGAAGCAAACACTCCAAAATACACACCTCTCGGAGAAGTACTATCACTAAGAGAATGCTCAAACTCAGCCCTCGAGCCACCAGTCGAAACACTAAACTCTTGACAGCCTACACAGTATCCTAAAAAAGACCAAAGCCCTCGAAAGAAGAGATACAGTCAGCATTCAAGACAAACACATTATCTTATTGGCTGAACAAACATTGTAACACGTGTAAATATCACCACATGCATAATGACACCTGTAAAAGCATGCACAATGACACATACCCTTACCAAAATCTATAAAGGGAGGTATCAACTGAACTAAAAGAGGACCAACTCGTGAAAAGACTCGGAAATACGGAGGCTATTGGGAGAAGAGCATATGATATATTGAATAAAAGGAAGAGAAGTTCTTGTCAATTTTTCTCTCTTATTAGCATAGCATTTAGTTTCTGAACCACGGGCAAAGGCGCTCCAACCCAAATAAATATCTTCCGTTAAATAGGGAATAATTCAAAACCCGTTAACATATATATATATATATATACACACACACACACACATACATATATATATATATATATATATATATATATATATATATGATTACACTATTATCTCTCATTTTCTTAAGACAGATCCACAAATAAAGGTGGCTGTTTATAAGACAACTTTCAAAAGGGAGTGATGATACAAATGTTTAAAAACTCATAGACGACAATAATAGAATTGTCTCGCTATATAGAGCTCTCTCCTCTTCTTTTGTAAGGACTCGTCTAGGGTTTTATCTCAATGTCATCTTTTGTCTTTTCACTTTTCATCTTTTCAACTTCCATCGATTCCCCTAGCTCCTTCTCATCTGCTCTCTCCATCCATGGATAATCTTATTGTGAAAACTCAACTCCTTCTCTCTATCCCCGAACCCCCCACCACTCAAGCTTCCTCTCATCATCCACCTTCCTCCATCACTATAGCCTGCAAACTACTAAGTGATAAACCTCATAACATCTCAACCTTAAAACAATCTCTCCTAAAAGCTTGGAAACCAGAACACCCAGTCATGATGAATATCGTCAACTCAAATATCCTCATCTTCATCTTCAAATACTTCCGAGAAGGCTGCTGGGTTCTTGATAACTCACCTTGGCATTTTAGAGGATTCCAAACTTGTCTGAAAGTCTGGAAAGAAGAAGACACTCTCTCAGACATAAAGTTTGACACCGTCGAATTTTGGATCCAGGTCTTCCGCATCCCAGCAAAATACATCAATCTTGATACCGCCAGAAGAACCGGGAATCGATTCGGTAACTTCATTAAAGCTGATCTCTCCGGAGAAGAAGATCCAAGATGGTCTGAATCACTCAGAATCAGAGTGGAAATCCCCATTTCCGAACCACTAGTGGATAAAATATTTTATCTTTTGAAGATAAACATTTGGTTCTTGTTGAAATCAGATACGAAAAGATTTCAGATTTCTGTCATTTATGTGGTCTGTTAGGCCATAACTCATCCTACTGTCCCTCCATTAGTTCCATTTCTGAACCCCAGCCAAAACCATCATCATTTCAATTCGACCCATGGCTCAAAGAAGATAGCTTATTCACCCATAATCCAGTTTTCAATAAAGTTTGTGATTTCACTTCTCCTCCCCACCAATCTAACCCCTGCTCCTTAAACTCAGCCGCCACACCAAACCCTTCAGTTCTCACCAACCACAAAACCCGAGGAGCAAATCAGACTTTCCTCAACAATAAAAATTCCTTTCCCCCCAAAACTCAAAGTCTCACCTTGGACCTGCCAGCTCAGCACTCAAATTCAACTAATTCATCTCGAGAAACCATTCTCGTCCCCCCATATCAGTTTCGACCCACATCCACTCTCAAATCCAACCCTGACGACCCATTTAACTGGTCCAATTGTCTCATCCGCATCCCTCTCTTTGGACTCAATAGTCATGGTCCAAACCTCTTCAGTTGTCCTAGAACAATTCTTCCCCTTCCAAAATTCAAAAGAAACTCAGAACTCTATGCTCCTCTCCACTCCATCTAAAAAAAACTCAAACCCAATCCCTCTCCCGCCAAGGCCCCTCCTCTCTGAAAGGAAAAAGAATTTCCTATATTAAGAGACTTGCTAAAACTAAATCTAACTCCTATCCCCCTCAAGCCACAAACTTCTTATTCCCACCTTCTTCCAGTTCTGTTATCATTGAAGAAATCTCCAGCATTGACAAAGATGGGAATCCAACCTCATGATCATATTGGCTTGGAATTTTCGTGGCTTCGCCCAAGCCGTGACAAAAGGAGAATTTTGGGCAATTGTAAATAGTCAAAAGCCTGATCTTATCTTTCTTTCCGAAATAAAAACCAAAAATCTAAAAAACTTTCCCCTTCGGCTCAACAAAAATGGATACACTACCTCTCACTTTCACCCGTCTCATGGCTTTGCGGGAGGTAATTTTGTTGCCTGGAAATCAGACATCTAAGAATTACTCCCCTTTAAAAATCAATGGTTTTTCATATTCGTATTGCTGATGATTCGCCGTGGGATCTGTTTACAGTTCATGCGCCATGTACTCATTTTGGTAAAGTTGTTTTCTGATCCTTTCTATCTGATCTTGTCTCAAATTCCAATCCTTAATCTGCCATTATCGACGATTTCAATTCCATAACAAGCTCCACTGAAAAATCTGGAGGAAATCCCTACTCCTCTTCATCTAGTTTGGGTTTAACTCATTTTATGGACTGTTTTAGGCTTATGGATATTGAATTTAGAGGCAACACATTTACGTGGTCAAACAAACGTCCAGTGATTGCGAATATAAAACAAAGACTGGACCACGCCATCGCCTCGACGAATTGGAACGAACTCTTCCCAGATGGCTCCATACTCCACCTTCTTGCCATACAATCTGACCATGCTCCCCTGATCCGTAGCACTCAACCCCCTATTGTTAAGGGGCCATACCTCTTCAGATATGAAGATATGTGGAGCTTAGATCTGAACTGCAATTCCATAATCGAATCCTCATGGGCTCTCCCTTCAAATGGATCCCCTCACTTAATTCTCCATATCAAACAGAAACAACTCCAAGACGACCTCAAAACCTGGAACAAATCCCACTTCAAAGCCCAAATCCAATCCATCAATACTACTCGAGATGACATTGAGATAACTCAAAACCTGGCACAAATCGAAATCACTTTAAGGAAGGAGGAAATACTACAGAACAACTTGATCTTCTCATTCTCATAGAGGAAACCAAGTGGAGACAGCGTGCAAAAGACAATTGGCTCTCCCACGGAGACGCAAACACGAGGTATTTTCACCTCTTTACAACCATTAAAAAACGCATTAATCATATTGACTCTATTGTTGACTCTTTAAACTATGTTACTGTCTTTCGATGGCATGAAATTGGTCACGTTTTTTATACTTATTTTAAAAATATGTTCACTTCATGTCACCCCTCACTGGAAGTCGAATTTTATCTATTGTTTCCTCTCTCTATCTCGATCAATGATAACAAATCCCTCCTTAAGAAACCAGATTATGATGAAATAAAAGAAAATTATTTTTCGTTTCGAATCCTACAAAAGCCCTAGCCCTGACAGTCTATCCCTCGCTTTCTACAAAAAATTCTGGCACATTGTAGGCAAGGATGTCACCTCATCAGTTCTTCGTTTCTTCAATATTGGCCACATTCTCAAGTTATTCAACCATACCTTCATCTCTCTCATCCGCAAATCCCACAATGCATGTAATGTTGAAAAATCTAGGCCTATTAGCCTTTGCAACACCATATACAAAGTTATCACCAAAATCCTAGCCAACATGCTTAAACCCCTTCTCCCATCCATCATATATCCCCTCAAACCGCTTTCATCTCTGGTAGATCAATAGTTGACAATTCCATTGTCACACAAGAAGTTATGCACTTTATCAACACTAGGAAAGAAAGCTACATGGCTATCAAAGTTGACTTATCTAAGGCTTTCGATCATGTAGAATGGTTTGTCCTTACTCACATCCTTAAATGGCTTGGTGTTGACAGTTCTTGCATTGACTTGATCTCCAATTGCATATCTTCTTCCTCCATCTCTACCTTAATCAATGGTTGTCCCTTTGGTTTTTTCCATCCATCAAGAGGTACCTGACAAGGGGATACTCTATCCCCAATTCTTTTCATCCTTATAACTGAAGTGCTGTCCCGTATCCTTAGTGAAGCTGAAAACAAAAATCTTTTCAAAGGTATTAAAGTCTCTAGAGGTGGACCCTCCATATCCCACGTTCTTTATGTGAACGACATCGTTATTTTTTTTGCAAAGCCTCAATCTCTGATGTAGAAAATATCCTCAGTTCTCAAAAAATTCAAAAAATGGATGGGTCAACTCATTAGCCTTGAAAAATCCTTTGTGCACTTTGGAAAAAATTGCCCCCCTTCTAGTCGCATTGCTATAAGGAACATCTTGGGCATGAATAGATGCTGCCATGATTTGAAATATTTGGGCCCACCATTTTGCATCACTGACCAAAAAGCCTCTAAATTTTCTGATCTTAGTGCTAAGCTTGACACTCATTTGACGGGCTGGAAATCAAATTTTATCTCCCAGGCAGGCCATACGGTCCTTATAAAATCCTCGGCTCAAAGCTTTCCTGTTTATATTATGTCCTCCATGCTCCTCCGAAAATCCGTTTGTGACCTCCTTGACAAAAACAATTAGAAAATTCTGGTGGAATGGGGGAACGAAACAGACATTCTTAGCGCTGAAATCCTGGGATACAATTTGTAAACCAAAGTCTTTTGGAGGTTTGGGCTTTAGAAGAGCAGCGAACTTTAATATTGCTTTATTCTCCAAAATTACCTGGTCCATTGCCTCATCCGCGGACAAACCTTGGCCATGCTCAACTCAAAATAAATCCGTGAGAACGACCTTCAATCCATCCAGGTTAAACAATCACATCTTTGGAAAAATATTTGTGCTACTAGAGACATTGTAAAACGTGGTCTTTGCCTCAAAGTTTTTCAATCCTCTCTTCTCAAAATCTTTGAAGACCCCTGGATCCCCTCAATTCCCAGCTTCCTACCTGAAATCCCCCCAAACTTCCCTACAAACATCCAACGCGTCAAAGATACCCAAATCTCAGACTCCACTTCGTGGAACTCTGATCTCATTTCCTAGATCTTCCCCTCACCCATATCTATAGAAATTCTGAAAATTCAAATTCCCCTACATAGGGAACCAAGCCGTGCGATCTGGACCCCCACTCCATCGGGTAAGTTCACTTGTAAAAGTGCATACAATGCAGATCAATTACAACGTTTTTTTGCCTTACCTCACAGCCATAAAATTCTTTAGAAAAATCTTTGGAAAGCACCCATCCATGACAGGAAAAAGCTCATTCTTTGGAGAATTTTGTCAAACACCTTGCCTACTTATAAAAAAAAATTCAGCCTTCCTCCCTATCCCCAACACAAACTGCCTTTTCTGTGATTCACATAAAGAAACCCGAGAGCACATCATCATGACATGCCCTCTTGCAACCAAAATCTGGTTCGATTCTAGATGGGCTTTCGAACTCTGCAACTACTCTCATCTTTGTATTGAAGATTGGATCTCCCTTCTCCTCGATCCCTCAAATTTCCGTCTCCCTCAACACTCGGAATACATTGAATTTCTCAATTTCTCTGTTTGTGCCCTTAATCTGGATTAACAGGAACAACATTATTTTTGGATCTCCAACTTTAATTGACATGCAGATCACAAAATTGGCTGAAATACAGGGACTGGAACTCTCTCTTGCTTAATTTAGGAAAATGATCATTGCTCACAACCGACCACTCTCTTATGAATGGACACCATCGAAGGAAAATGCACTCAAAGTTAGCTTGTATGTAGGCTTCAAAGAAGGGAATGCTTCTATTGCCTTCATTATCCGAAATCACTGTGGAGGTATCGTTGCAGTGGCTGCCTATAACTATATACTTCCAAATGCCACAGCTGCTGAAATCCGAGCTATTAAAGAAGCCACTTCATTATTGCAAAATAAAGATCACCAGCGGGTTACCTTTCAGTTCGACTCATTGATCGCCGTCCAACTCACCTCACACAGCCTTCCTTCTGATTTTTGGAGCGCCGAAGAAGACATGAAAGAGACCCATAAGATCTGGACTAAATTCCCTCACTGGAATATTTTGAAAATTCCAAGACTTGGCAACTGCCTTGCTCATAATCTGGCTAAATGGGCTGCCTGTTGTAATTGGAATGAAGCATTCACCTCAGCTCCCTTGGAATATTTTGTCTACTCTAGATTCCTTTCATGTTGAACTTTGTTTGTCTTGTAATAACTCTATTCAGTTTTAATCATATTAACTTTCTACAAAAAAAAACAATAATAAAATGGAAACAAGCCGAGGACAAAAAAGAGAGAAGGAAGTTACAAAAAAGGACAGTTATTAGTTCGAGCATTTAGACATGTAAATACAATGTTGTGTGTACGTCATCGTTTAACTTAAGACGTTTTCTTATTTCTCTTCATGATGCATGTGTTTATGATCACACAAATCATTTTGAAAATGTACATATCTCCAGAAAATAGATATAGACATGATTTCTTAAATAGTCGAGCAAACATTTTGTTTGTTTCTTCTATATATATGTGTTCGAAGATCAAATGGACACCAATTAAGTTACGGAAGCGATGAAGATCAAGATTTAGCTTTGGATTAAAGGACGAAAAAGGATCATTTATCCTTTGTTAATTGGAGTTGTCAACCTCTCATGAGCTTGTAACTCTTTTACGTTATTTGTACTTTTTTGCTTTGGAAGTATTCCTGATACGCTCTGTCCCAATAAAAATTTTTGCCAATAAAAAAATAATATATATATATATATATAAATAGGAATACCGAGATGAAATTGAATCAACGGCGGAATGACTCAGGAAATATATCTAGGCACGAACAATTGATGTTTACACTATAGGAACAATTATTTTTTATATCATACATATTTCAGGAAATAATTTGTATTTCCTTCTTAGCTATAATAAAGTGGTTAATTATTACCTATTATCCACAAATCTCAAAGTATAATCGTAGGTATACAGCATAATATATCAACGTCCATTATATTACTGTAGCTAATGAATTGCTTAATAAACCAACATGGTGAAAGCTTGTCTGATGGTCCAACCTTCATCATCAATGAAAGAATTACTGGTTAATTGTCGCAATTCCCCATCACTTAGCTCTTTTGCCCACCTTACCCGCTTCGATGGGTTTGACCCTGAACCCCGACAATGTTTCTCAACAAATGTTAACTTATACCTGAAATGTTATTCATACACACAGTGTCCAATCTCATAATAACAACAACAACAACAATAATAAAATTAAATCTTTCAGAAATTTATGATGATAAATCCACTATATCTTTCTCTACTAGCTAACAAGTAACAACCAAACATTTTAATATGCCGATGCCCACTATATATGGCATAAAGTGAATTTTGCTAATAATTAATAAACTTATACAAGTTGTAAACCCATCATCACATACCCGTTTTCTAACCTGTAGTTAGCGATTATTTAAAATGTCACAATATGTCCTCTGACCTAGTAAACATGTATGAGCCTATGAGATACACTAGTCAACTGTGATTTTTTGAAATATACATATTTCTTAATTTCATTACAGTTCTTACTTTTCACACACTAATTTTGGAAACACGATGGAACGAACTGAAGGGAAAAGAGTTTTTTTTTTCTTTTCTTTTTTAAATAAAAAAAGGCTCAAATCGAGATGAATCTCCTATTGATCAAGGAGTATATATTAGAATTTAGTTTCCCTTTAAAAAACCTTATTAGAAGAAATGACAAATTATTAATATACATAAGCCCAAATTCTTTGTCAAGGAATGTGGATAGAATTTAAAAAATATTTTGCATTAATTATAAAAGCTTCGGCGACAAATTGAGACTTCTTAAGTTTGACGTAAATTTTTAACATTAATTATATATATATATATTATATAAGAGATGAGTATATCTTACTCTGCACCGGTGTTGTCCCAAGCATCCCATCCTTGTGGTACAATAATGTCCGACATTGTTGTGTTATAAAACACGACTCTGGCATATTCTCTCCAAGGTCTTCCGAGATATGTTTTTCCATTCCCAATTATGCGACAATCTTTGAACACAAATCCATTTGTTTGGTTCGGGTGTGATCTTGCTTGAGCCGTTATGTAGCCAGGGCCTCCATTTTTCAGAGATCCAGCAGCTACTGATATCGTACACCTCTGTTCGATTTTTTTATGAAAGTAAAATTAGAAACGATAAGTAAATAATGGTATTACATTAAAACACGAGAGTACAACATTTTTAATCTGCGAAGATTGATTGCTATGACTCATAGAAATTGAAGCACACATTTCTCCAGTTTGTGCGTGTACAGGGTTTTGAAAGTGTTACGAGGCTGTTACGTAAAATTCTGAGTTATGCACGTCAAGAAGAGTTAAGTAACTGCTAAAATATCGAATGAGTTAACTAGGCGTAAAAAGCAAAACCTTGCCCTATAAGAAGGAATTACAAACAAAAATTGCTTATAATATTTTGTGTTGCACACGAAAGACCTTCTCTTGTGACATAAAATAAGGGGAAAATCCCGCGTAATGTTCTTAAAAAGAGTAAAAAGTTATATCTTTTAAATGAAGGATTGTTTTCATTTTCCTTTTTAAATGCTTTGTTTCTTTCGTTTTGCTCAAATTATGCGAATCACAAACGGTTTTCTGCCTTTCTTTTCTTTTTACAAATGGTTCTATGCAAAACATGTGAGATTGTTTTGCAACAAGCAACCGGTTACCAAAAAAGAAAAAAAAGAGTCTTGAAAGGCAAGAGATAATATCAACAAACCTTTAACCAATTATATATATTCCCAATATGAGGTTTTATCAGTGTAATTTGTGTAGTTAGGTTAAATTCAATGCTCATTACTTACACAACACATAAAGGACCCGCATACTTACATGCATGTAACATCATAAATGACATAAACCTTTTAAATTAATTAGCTAGAAAAGCCAACAAATTAGCAAATGATGATAGCAAAATATTATAGCTAGGTAATAGAGAAGGAAAAGAACATTAAGAAAATAAAACTCTATGGTTTTTCTTCTTAATTTGTTTGGTTATGTATGATTACCTCGTAAAGTGATTGACCAGCACCGAAGATGAAATCAACGGCTCCCATAATGGTACAAGACTTGAAGTAATGTCTACCTCGTACATCCCACAATGTATCTTGCAATCCGACAAATCTACATTTGTAAAACGCTGATTTGTCTCCTTCAATCCTCGCCGCCACCGCCTGGCTCACCCGATTTTTATTACGGATTGATTTGTTAACAGGAGAATTGTACGAGTTCTGCTAAAAATTAGATCACCATGTATCATTAATTGTGTAAGAGTACTTCTAGGATCTTAAATACAAAAGGTGGCAGATTTCACCTAAAATTAAACATTCATGTATATAATTCCAATTTAATTAAAGTTGACTATATGAACCAAACGAGAAGATGTTGATTGTATTAATACAATTTAATCTTCTTACTATGAATGTTAGGCCTGCAACAATGATGTTATCAGCTTGAGAATTGAAAGTAGCACTTGTTGCAATTGAACCATGAGCACCCCAAACAACATATGTATTTCTTGTTCCTCGTCCTTTAAGGTATATGAAGGGCTTGTTAAAAGGAATATGAACTTGTTCTCTGCAGAAACAAGAACATAGATGTGGGAATATTGGAAATTTCATAATATATGACAAAAAAATATATTTTAAGATGGGAAAGAAACCTATATATGCCTTTTTGGATGAGTATACAAGTCCAATCTTTGTTATGTGAAGGTACAGAATCAATAGCTGCTTGAATGGTTCTGAAATGGCCTCCCCGTACTTGATTAACCAATATCGTGCGACAGTTCACTTTCTTTCTAGGACGACTTCTTGTTAATGATGAATTAATTACTAGAGGAAATAAAACTAAAAGAATAATAATGAAGGTGTAAATGGATGAAATACGTGATAAAAACATTCTTTGATTGCGTTTTAAGATAAGTGTGATTCAATAAATCTGAGAAGAATGGGAGCAAAAACTGGTAGATATATAATAATATAGAATAGATTTTGTTAAACAGAACACTCTTTATAATTTGTAGTGTTGTTGATTATATATGGAGGGGACTACGAAAGTCAATGGGTAATGAATGTAATCTGATGTCAGAAATCATGTACCAGATTCCTAGAATCCGTTACATAAGCATATATATATATATATATATTTTTTTTTTTTTTCATATAACTATTATATTATTACATATGCATATATATCGTTTATACAATATTTTTAAAGAATTTTCCTTTTTGTTTTGGGTCTACATGGTCCTTTAATTTCCAAGTAATTCATAAATTACTTTTAGAATATGATTTCCTTAAAAATATGACTTGGGTTTGGGTACTTTAAACTTTATTATATTGTAATAATAATGTTTATGCCTACCTGCTAGTCAGGGATTTTGATTTTTGACTACAGTCTCCTCTTTGTATTATAAGGTGGGGAAATACCCAATAAATGTAAATATTATTGGGCAAGAATACTTATACAATTTTGTTTTGTAATAATGTTTATGCCAGTGATTTTGACTAAGGTCTCCTCCTTTGTATAAGGTGGGGAAAAACCTAATAAATGTATTATGTATTGATATATTAATGTGTTTAAAAGAAAAAAAAAATCATCTGACCTTTTATTTAACCGGCACACCTTCTAACAGTGACGGCAAGACATTGGTCTTGAGGATCAACTTGCCTTAATCTATTATTGGGATTCCATTAATTTAATTTTAAACATAATATAGGTCTTAGTTTGAAATTGAATGAAATATGTGATATTAAGATGGGATTGGTTTAGCACGAGCACAACAATTAACACCAAATAGCAGAGCAAATATATTTAAATTTTTTTTGCCTTTTTGCCTACTAATTCAAGGCAATGAATTATGCTTGATTCCGGTTTTTGATTTTGTTCGGCCAAACAAGAGCCTCACATTGAAAAGATAAAAAAGTTAATACGAGAACTTTTGAATTGAGGATATTTTCATTGGTATGAAACATTTTCGAGTTGAATCCAAACTAAAATTATAAGGGTTTGGGCCTAAAGTGTACACAATATCATACAAATGTAAAAATAAAAAATTCTAACAATTGGTATAAGTGAGGCGTATATATATGAAAGAGTTCTCTAAAACAATCAAATAGTAAGAAATGAAGATGAGAAGAAAAGATAGACAAAAGCTAAGGGCAGGCTAAACTATTTTAATTACACATAACACATCTCTTACTTTAACATTTCAAATATTTTCAGCAAATTGTGGAAAATCGTGATGTTTGCCATGTTGCCTTTTTTGCTTTTCAGTATTTCACCTTGAAAGGCTTTCTTTTTACACGGGCAAATTGTGGGCATAGCTTGTAGTATGAAAATTGTTGCACTAAGAATCAGCAATGAATAAAGGGGAAGCTAAGATGCACGATTTGTGATGTTAAAGGAAAAATTCAAATATAAGATAATATACTTTAAATGTATGACGTTAATTGAGGGAAAGAAAATTAGTTGCTCTTTTCGCCATTTGGAAAGCTTTGTAGACCTATCAATTTATCTTCTCGATCAGATGAGAGCTTCTCTTCCCAACATCCAGCCGTTGGAAGATCGCCACGACAGATGGATTTGGAAATTCGACTCATCAAAAGCATTTTCAGCCAAGTCAGCTTATACTCTCATTCAACAAGCAAATGAGAATGATGCCCCTCATTTGATTAATTCCATTTGGAAATCAGCTGCTCCACTTAAGATCAAAGCGTTTATTTGGAAACTATTCCTTGACAGAATTCCTTCGAAGATGAATTTGAGTAAAAGAGGAGTTGGTGGGATTAATAACAATATGTTGTGCAGCCTTTGTGCGAGTGACATTGAAACCTCTTCACATATTTTCACGGAGTGTAGGTTTGCTTACCAAGTGTGGATGGAGTTTTATTCGTGGTGGGGAGTGAAGTAAGTTTTATCCAATGATCCAAAGTTGCATTTCGAGCAACATGTTGGGCTGCGACCTTATCTTTCTCTTCAATCGGAATGGGTTATATGTTGGTTTTTCGTCATGTGGCAGCTCTGGAAGACTAGAAATCATAAGGAATTTACGGGAAAATAGGCGGTGGTTCACAAGACTGCGGAAGAAGTTAAAGTGCAGACTTGGTTATGGTTCAAAGCCGTTAAACCAAATCTTATTTTTTCTCTTAGTGATTGGTTTCTAAACCCTGTGGCTTGTCTTGGAATTATAGTTTTATAATTTTGATTAGTGGGATGTTTTTTTTTTTTTTTGTTTCCTGACATCTCGGTTGTTCGGGTTTGGAGTACCCCTTGTACTCCCTTTTCTTATGAAATTTTTTCCTTTCAAAAAAAAAATTTATATTTCCTAATAACGAATTAATTATGCCATTGTGAAATATTAATGTTGAGATTTGTGTCTTGACTCTTAAGCACAACTATTGTTAGGTTGAGCAGCTGAGTGAACATTTTTATTGATTTTTTTTTTTTGGTAAAAGATGGAATTACAAATAAACACTTAGTTCATGTCGGCCTCTAATAAGCTAATCGCACTACGAAAATACAATCCGCTCCTCGTCGCCAATATTCAACTTTGCCATGTGATCCACGAGCGCATTCGCTACACGAGGGACCCATCTCATTTCTATCTCCCACGGAAGGTGCAAAAATTCTCGGCATTTTGTAATCAACGCTTCATATGGGGAGGCCTCACGGCTTGACCCCATAACAAGATTAAGACAGTTTTGCGAGTCTGTTTCCACGACTCTATGTTGCACTCTTTGTTCCCACTCCTTTTGTAGTCCCTCCTTAATCACTTCGAGCTCCGTTTCTTGAATTGTAGGAGTCATAAGTTTCCTTTTGAGTCTCCACATCCAACTCCCGGTATCCGCTCGTAGAACGCAACCTATAGCTCCTTGGAAGGTGTTCGGACAGAAAATCAACATTTAGTTTGCACCATCCTTCTTTTGGTCACCGCCATTTTCCTTCCTTTCTTCTTGGTTCGTTCTGCCCTTTTAGCACTGATTTCAACTCGTTGGCTAGGAGTTTGATTTGGTATAGGAGGCTGTCAATCTTCTCATGTTTTCCTCGAAACACCAATGTATTTCTTGCCTTCCAAATAATCCAAATTAGCTGCCGAAAAGATGCGCGTCCAGTTAGTATGTGGGATTATAATGTACTTGAACTTCATTCTCCTCAAGTTCTTTTCCAGCCAGCTTTCATCCGATAACTGATCAAAATCCGTGAGTGCTGCGTAGGATAATAACCTGCTCCAGACCTCTTGACTAACTCGCATTTACGGAGTAGATGCACCACTGTTTTGTTCGACTCGTTGCATAACATATGGATGTTAAGGACATTTTCCTCACTTTCCGGAGATGATTTGTGGCCAATCTATTCCTATGAGCTAACCAAATGAAATAGAGGAGTTTCGAGTTCAATTTAATCTTCCAAATCCACTTACATTTTATCTTGATTCTCGGATCCTCCCCGTATATCTCGTGGAATGCCTGATACACCGAGTTACACGTAAATGGCCATTTTCGGATTTTCTCCAAATGAGTTCATCTTTCCCTTCTTTCAAGACCATTGTGCATTTATAAATTTCGCTCTTGATATGCATAGGAATGACGGTAACCAGGCCCTCAATATTCCATCCTCTATCTCCCGAGACAACATCGCAAATCTTGAGATTTCTCTCGTTTGCGTCTATATGCTGGACCACGTTGCTTAATTTCCTCTCACCCAACCACAAGTCATACGAAAAGGAGCATGGTTTTCCGTCCCCAATCCTCCACCTAAGAAACGGTTTCATAAGATTTAAGCATCGAACAATGCCTTTTCAAGTTGCACTAGCGCCGGGTTTCGGATTATGATCAAGGAAGTCTCTGTTCCTTAAATATTTCATCCGAATGAGTATGCTCCAAACGATTTCCTCCTCTTTTAGTATCTTCTACGTGAGCTTAGATAGGAGGCATTCGTTACTCATCCGAGTTGTTCTAATAGCCAGCCCTCCTTCGACTTTTGATTGTATGACTTGATCCCATCCGACCAAGTGAATCTTCTTGTGTTCAATATTTGTAGATCAAAGAAATTCCCCGTTCAACTTGTCTAGTTGGTCACAAACATTTTTCAGAATCCACGAGGACTGCATATGGTAAGTCAGTAACGCGAACGAGACTGATTGGATCAATGTGGTGCAGCCCGCTAGCGACAATAGGTTGCCCTTCCATCCACTAAATCGTTTCAGCACCCGGTCCATCATCTCCGCAAAATCAGCCCTTGTAGCTCGCCCGTGCATTAGCCTCACTCCCAAATATTTCCCCAAGTTGCATGTTTGTTCAAATCCGAGCATCCCACTGATTTGTCTCTTCAAGCTCGAGCCCGAACTCTTCGAGAAAAATACTTTAGACGTTGGTAAGCTAATTCTCAACCCTGACATATCATAGAACGGTTACAGGACTTTATTTATGATGCGTGCCATATTTTTAGTTGCTTTTCCCATTAAGATAATGTCATCGACAAAGAATAGATGGGAAATCTTTGGGCCTCCACGGCACGGGATTATAGGCTTCCACTTCTTTTTTTTCCACTTCCTCCTGTATCACATACGACAAGCGTTCCATGCATAGAACGAACAAATACGGGGAGAGCGGATCCCCTTTGTGTAACCCACAAGTGTGCTTAAAATGTTCAAGAGGTGACCCGTTCCGCAAAATTCTCGCCGTTGCGTTTCTAGCACATAACATGATGAGCTCAATAATATTCCCCAGAAAATTAAACGACCGTAGAGTATCTTCTAAGAAGTCCCAGTTAACCTTATCACATGCTTTTTCAAGATCCAGTTTCATATCATATCTCCTATTTTATTCTTTTTTTTTTGAGCGAAGAGAATGAATGATTTCTTGAAGCAAAAATATATTATCTTGGGTACTACGTCCTCTAATAAAGCTCGACTGCATTGGTCCCCTATCTTCGGCATAATATCTCTAAACCTCAACGTGATACTTTTCGTTATAAATTTATATATGACATTACATAACGAAATAGGCCGGAATTGAGATATTTTTACCGGATTCAGGATTTTTGGTATCAGATATAAATGCGCCTCACAAAGGGTCGCGTCAAAGCTCCTTTCTCTGTACCACCGCGGTCATAAAATCCAGAAGCGACTCTCAAATCCAACTCCACTCTTGATAGAATATTGCTTGTAGGCCATCCGACCTCAGAGCCTTAAGTGGATGCGATGCCCAAACCACAGCTTTTAGTTCCTCCATATCCACCATACGCCTCAAATTACCTCGCTTCTCCTCGTCGAGAATTTTCTGAAATGCCGAAGCCGCGAGTACCCCCTGCCTGATTCTCCTATTTGACGTGAAAAGGCCTCTGAAGTAATTTCTCGCATGTTCCTCAAAAATCTCATTATCCTTCACACATAACTCGTTTATTTTGAGCATTGTGATTTTATTTTTCCTCCTTCCCGTCATAGTGGATCGGTGGAAGAATTTCGTGTTTCTTTCTCCCGAATGAGCTCGTTCTCCAAGTTCGCCAAATAATCCTTACGCCCTCGGCTTCTCGCCTTTTGTATTCCCCCAATTCTCGCTATCACTCGTCGCTTTCTTTGGAAAATATTGCCAAAAGTATTTTTATTCCACGACAATAACACATTTGGCACCTCTTTAATGGCATCAAGAATAATTGGAGATGAATCCCATACTTTCCTCAAAACCGTGTCGCATTCAGGGTGTCGAAGCCACGCGGCTTCGAATCTAAATGACGCTATTCCACGTGATATCGGGATTCCAAGGCCGTGGGTGATAACTGGGTGGTGATCCGATTTCGTGCGCGGGATTACCACCCACCTTGCAATTAGATCTTCGTGCTGGAATAATACTTCCACGTACCTCATTCTCCTCACAATTCTCTTCGCGGTCGAGACTCTCCAAAGTGTTGCTCTCGGTATTCCTTAATATGGCTGAAATATTTTCTTTCACTTTCTTACCAGATGTTAAACTTGCGTCCGGAACAGCACTCTTGCAGGGAATATTTTCGTTTTCGTTCGCGATCGTTTCCTTAATTACTAAGGCGGCGAAATGATTATAACTTGTAGAGGGCCGAGTGGAGAATTTCTTTCGATGCACGCTTGCCTTCTTTTTATTCTTAGGGACTACTTTCCTAGTTTGCATGTAACTAGGAAGGCCTCTTTTTCCAGTTGAGTCCTTTTCGAATGCGTTTTCTTTTCCCGGATGGAAATTAGCGCTTCCTCTTTCCTTCACGGCCTGAATGTCATTGCCAATGCTACCGTTTTTCTTATTATTTTTCTCCATTCTGCCCGTCTCCACAAACTTTTCCCCGTTCCCTCGTTGTGATTCCCTTTCCTTGGCTGAACCACAACCCTCTCGCCGAACTCCTCATTTTTTGTCTTCTCGACAATCCATTCATTCGGGCTCGGAATATATGTCTTCGATGGATCGCCAATATCCATCTCGTTCATTTCCCCCTTATTTTTCTCAATAACTATTCCGGTGTCGCATGCTTTCGTATTATGATCACCCCTTCCACATTTTAGGCAAAAGTTTGGTAAATTCTCGTACATGAGTTGATAAATTCTACCTTTCACATGGATTCCCTGTTTCACAGGATTGTTCAAAGGGATTTGGACGCACACTCTTGCTTATTTCCCTCTCGCCGCCACAAAGGTGTTACCGTCAATCTTGATCGGATCCCCAATTGCGCATGCTATCACCTCGATCATAGCTTCATGGAATAGTTCCAATCGTAGGTGAATAATTCTTACCCATGTAATTGCGCAATCAATCTTATCGCAGTCTGCCCTAAAATCCGGAGTCCACTTCCTTATTGAGAGGAAACTCCCCGCGAGTTGCCATGGTCCTTGCGTGAGGATACGTTCCTTTTGCGCAGTTGAAATTCCCTTCAAACAATACGAGTTGAAGCCGAGGTCGACGAGTTCACACTCCCCCGAGAGTTTCCACATGATACTTAGGCGATTCACGAGAGCGTGGTAGTGCCAAGGACGTCCCAGAATTTTAACGAGGATTGTGTCCCTCCATTGTTCGCACATCATAGCATCGATTTCATCGTCAAAATCCAGACTCACAAGTGGATCATCGGCCGTGGGTTCAAGAACCCTAATCTTCGTTCAGATTGCCACATTTTCCCATTTTTGATACATACATCAATTGGTTTCACCTTATACGATTGTTGTGGCGGCGGAATTTGCATTGGGATAGGGTTGGACATCCCTTCGATTAATTGAGTGGACTGATTTTCGTAATTCGTTCTTGTGAGTTTCTGTAAGCACTGTTTGTCCCCGATCGATTTCTCTATCAAGTCCATTCCTTGGGTTCTTTCATTTATTGTTGCCGTCGGAATATTGGTGATTAGTGGCTGTTGATCGCGATCGATCCACGGACCTTGATCGTGGTTTATGGTAGTCGCCACGGTGTCTATTTTTTTTTTTTTGAACTTCAATCCTTCATTCTCTTATAAAGTAACATTTTTATTGATTAATATTGAGAAGTTGCTCATAAATGAAAGAGTTTTCACATTTTATCACGTAGCTAAATATTCAGAGTATTATTTCATATATGCGAGAAGATTGAGCTTGTGAGTCAAAATAATTATAGGTCAACTACATGTTGGAGTACATAAATGAAATAATCTATGGAATTACTATATTCTTAGAGCATATTTTTCGGGATCATCAAATATGATGACACGTAGATTTAAGTATTTTTCTACTAACTTGTTCATATAAAGAAGATAGATTTAAAATAATCCACAACGAGAGATTATTTGGTGCAGCCGCTGTATGTGCATCCACTACCAATACACGGTGGGGATGGGGTGTTGGGTGGTTATTCCTACAATTTAGGGATCTCCTTTTAATCTCAACCATCGGTTGTACATACAACGGATGTATATAATAATTTCTCATCCACAACGTTGTTAACTAAAATATTTTCCTTCCAGCTCGTGTCATCTAAAAGGATTTCCCTTCAGCTCGTCATGTAGTGATAATCTAGATATTGATCTATAATTCTTAAGTGTTTTTTTTAATCGCAATAATGAGAATATTAATTGGAGTAAAAGGAAAACTCCAACAAAACAAGTTCATGTAATACAATGAAAAGGTAAAGAACACCACTCCAAAAGGAAAAAAGAAAAACTTCCGGCCATCGACTTCAACCACGACCAAATTTGAATCTCGACACCTTTAACATAGCATATTTATCGACATGCTTCCCTTTTAAGTCATTTCGACACTACCAAATTCTCCAAATGATGAAGAACCAAGTGCATCGAATATTCAGCCTTTTATACGCCTGTACGTAAGATTGAGAATAGAGAGCATGTGAGTGATTGACGCACCAGGTAAGACAAGTTTATGACCAAGCCAGTATTTTAGAGAGAAGTGTTGTATTTGTTCAAATTCTTTTTGGTTTAGTTAATTTTCCCTTTTTATTTTATTCATATTCTTTTATGGGTTGCGACCCGTTTACAATATGGTGCGATATTGGACCCTCCATTTCACTGTAAATATAAATAGGGCCTTGTAATATTTTTGATTAACTAATTCATTCTATTTTTGGCTCAATCTCTGGGATAACTCGATCTACCTTCTTTCCGACTATCCTTACGCTTCTAATTTCTTAATTGTGTGTTTCCTCAATCTCTCACTCTCTCTAAAATACTTTTGCCATGTTTCACTGGCGTCCTCCTTTTCTTCCTCTACCACTACTGTCAAAATCCATGCAAAGACTCCGTTTCGGTTTATCGTTTTGGATCTCATGACTTCACCGATTCCTCCATTGTTGTCGACAAACTCAACGGCACCAATTACCTCTAATGGGGATCAAGATGGCTCGCTTTATCAATGGATCCCTTCTGATTCCCCTAATGGCAATTCGATTGACCGCACCTGCAGGATCCGAGCGAACAATCTAGTTCTCTCTTGGATCCTCAACTCTGTCATCTTCGAGATCCGACAGACTCTGCTCTTCTATACACATGCCTCCGTTGTTTGGAATGAATTGTGTACCAGATATGCTCTCGCTGACGGGTCTAAGGTTTTTCAACTTCGTCGCTCCCTTTCAATTATATCACAAGGTAACCAATCAATTGCTGGTTTCTACAACTCTTTTTGCACACTTTGGGATGAGTAAATCGGTCAGCGACCCTTTATTTCTTGCGCTTGTGGCATGTGTAGCTGTAATTTGGCAAAGACTATGATGGATCATCAATATTCTGGGTGCGTCTTGTCGTTCCTTGTTGGTTTAAATGATTCGTACTATGCACTTCGTAGCCAAGTCCTCATTATCTCTCCCATACCTTCCCTCTCCAAAGTTTACTCTATGTTACTTCAAGAAGAGCAGCATCGATCCCTACAACCTTCTTCTCCTGCCCTCTATGACCTATTGACCATGTTTTCTCGTTCCTCTACACCCTCTACTCAAAACCCTTGTCCTCCTGCTTACTAGAATTCTAACCCTAACCGCTTCAACAATGCCCTTGACAATAAAAATAAGAAAACAGCTCGTTGCTCACACTGTGGTTATGATGGGCATTCGATTGATTCTTTCTTTCAATTGATTGTATACCCTCATCGTTGGGATGGGCCTTGGGGTAAGAGATATGCTCCCCATGCCACTACCTCATCTGCTCATTCTGCTGCTACCTCAGAGGACATACCTCCTAAGCAAGGCACGGTTTCTACTCATATGGATTTCTCCAACAAGGCACTCTTTGAGCAGTTCATTGCCTTCACTCAGCGCCAGAATCCTGCACCCATTCATCCTCAACCTGAGTCTTTTCAGCACTATGCATGCTCTCCTGCTTCTCTCAGTACTCCATCCCATTGTGGTATAACTCCTTCTCCCCAATCTCTCTTAGTTGTTACTTCTTTGTCTAGCCCTTGGATTTTAGACACATGGGTCCACATACCATATGGTTTGTGAAGCCAGCTATTTTTTGCATGTTGTTACTATTAATGTGCCTGTTCAATTGCCTAACAAACATGTGGATTTAGCCACTGCCCAAGCTAACATAAGACTAAATGATTTTTAACTTTGAAAGATGTTTTTTATGTCTATGCCTTTACTTATAACTTGACCTCATTCTATGACAACGACTGGGCCGATTCCCTTGACACATGCCGCAGCGTCACATACTTTCCCGTTTATCTTGGTCGTTCATTCGTCTTCTGGAAATCTAAAAAGCAGTCTACAGTTAGCCACTCTTTAACAGAAGCGGAATATCGTACCTTGGCATCAACCAATTGTGAGCTATTTTGTATTAAGTAGTTACTTCTCGACCTCTCTATTCCAGTACCAAAGGTCCATTTGATTTTTATCGACAGCCGCAGTGCAGTTTGCATCTCCACTAATCCGGTGCACCACGAGCAAACCAAACACCTCCAAATAGATTGCCATTTTGTGCGTGAAAAAGTGAGCCTTGGCCTTTTGAAGATTGTAGAGAAAGACAAGTGGTCGACATCTTTACTAAGCCGCTTTCCCTCTTGCATTTCTCTACAATGACGTCCAAGATGGGCCTCATTGATATCCGTGCCCCTCTTGGGAGGGGGGGGGGGGGGGGGGGAGGTTGTGGAAAGTCTTAAGTGGTGTATTTGTTTAAATTCTTTTTGTTTTGGTTTAGTTAATTTTCCCTTTTTATTTATTTATATTCTTTTATGGGTTGCGACCCGTTTACAATCCGTAGTGGTATTAGACCCTCCATTTCACTTAAAGTTTAAATAGGGCCTCGTAATATTTTTGATTAATTAATTGATTCTATTTTTCACTCAAACCCTAATCACCTCTCTCTCTCTCTTTTGGCGACTCATCTCCGCCACCACTCTGTCTCTCTCTCTAGAATCATGCAAATCCAAGTTTTCCGTAATCCATGATTGGTTTCAATAATAAAGTTTGAATTTGTTCTCATGTAAAATTGAAAATATTTTAATCTTTTAAATCGGTTCGAATCTTCTGTTACAGTTCCTATAACATCTCATGTAACATATTTTGGATTGCATACACGTGGCTAGTTAGCGACAGGCTCAATTCACAGCTCTATTACAAATTAAATTTTGGAAATTCCTAAATTTTAGGAGAAAGATTGCAGGAGCAGATCTTCAGCAATCGAAAATGGAAGGAACACGCTGCACAATCTTGAAACATCGGCATAAGAAAAAAACATCATCAAACTGCAGAAGCTAACAACATGCGAGCGCTTGTACGGGAGGTTCGATCCTTGCTTCAAGTGTACTCCAATTCGAATCCGATCGTTTCTTCACTCTTATATATTCACTTCGAACTTGAACGTAGAATTTTGAATTCGAGATTGTGCAGCGTTTTGCCGATGTTTCGAGATTGTGCAACATTCTCCTTCTATTTTCAGTTGTTTAGTTGTTGAAGATCTTGAATCTTTCTTTTGAAATTTATGAATTTTTAAAATTGGATTTGAAACAGAGCTGTGAATTCGACCCGTTTTAACATGCCGTTAACTAGACTCATGTCGGCGATCTAGGGTGTGTTACAGGCGATATTACGTGAACTATAACAGAAGATTCGAACCACTTTTAAATAGCAAAGTTGAAAACTATACTTTGCAGGTGCAGCTATGAACTATCAGCTATCACCAAGTTTATCGATTTTGTTTGCCTAAGCACCAGTCCACTAATAAAAATATCATAAGGCCCACACGTCTAACTGGGCCTTTAGTAGACGTGTAATTGCAAAAAGCCGTAGTTTTTCCCAATTATGGTACAAGAATTAGTACAGCCCATCGAATTAAGGGCCCAATATACAGAACATTTCCCAATACGAAATTACAATGTCACCTTAAAAAATTATTTTATACGATCATTATATTGTAGATTTGGAGACCATAAACGATCCCCATTCTTTTGATTTGATGATTTATTTGATGTTCATGTTCATTTTGTTTTTGAGAAAATGTAGAAAGCCTTTATGAGTTTTTCAGAATTTTGCTCTAAAAGTATTTTTTTTGATAGAATCCTCTCTTGTTATTAAACATGTACACTAAAATATTTCATCGAATATTACACATACATTCTCGTTTTCAAGAGTTTAATGCAATTTGAATTGATTAAAACACTATAGCAATACGCATGAGTCATAACTTCATTGTTTCCTCCAATCTGCACCAAATCTTGTTTTGACTCTTGATGATTAATAAAATTTAGTTTTTTTTTTAAAGTTAATAATTCAATTACATTCAAGAACAGAAGAGCAGTTCATACAAAGATAAAATTTAGCAAAGCATTCGGCTCAACTCAAAATCAAAAAACTCAACCAAAGGCACGATCATTCAATCATGTAAAATAACGTCGCCCGAATCTAGGTTTGTCGCATCCCTTGCCAAGTTGTGAGTTTCCTTGGACTCCCGTGAAATCCAAAAGAAACTCCATCGATGCATACCAACTCGTTTCCATCATCGCACCATGTCGCCAATAAGGTTTGCATACCCGGTTCGCCAGCCACAATTGATTCATATTACCCCATAACGCCCAACATGCAATCACAATAAAAGCCATCTTGTTTATCCCGTGCACCTCATAGACCCATCTCAACCAAACCCAAGCAATCTTCACTTTCTTGCCATAAAAGTGAGTTAGTCACAAATAGCAGCGCCCAAACTTGTCGAGCCACATGGCACGTTGTCACGTAATGCCGGATATCCTCCACCCCGTCGTGGCAAATTGAACACTCTAGTTCAACATCTATGTGTCTTTGTGACAACGCGTGCCGTGTAGGGAGACTATTACACATGCGCCAACTAAAGATGTTAATTTTATATGGATATTTCGGTTTCCCAAAAAAATCCCAGTTTAAGAGGGAGACTATTACACATTCAACGGATGGAAAGGTAAACTTCTTACACTCACTGGTAGAACTACGCTCATACAGTCGGTTTCATCTGCTCTCCTGACTTACCATATGCAAGCCTCGTGGATTCCGGAATACGTGTGCAATCAATTGGATCGGTTAAACCGGGACTTCCTTTGGTCGTCAGACATTACGAAAAAAAAGTTGCACCTCGTAGGGTGGGAGAAAGTCACGAAGTCAAGAAGAATGGGGGACTTGGTATTTATCAAAGTTGGCATGGCAAATTATGCGCGGAGAGGACACGGTTTGGAGGGAGCTGATCGTGGCCAAATATTTAAAGAATGAGTGACTTTTGGAGTGCATGGCTAAACCGACGGACAACGCTACTTGGAAGGGTGTTATCCAATGTGCGGGGCTCATGTCGCCCTTTCTTCGTTGGAAAATAGGCAATGACCGCAAGATACTATTTTGGTACGACAATTGGCTCGGAGGGAAACGTCTATGTGATGAGGGATGTACTATTATACCCGAAGAAGCGAGGCTAAGATTACAGGAAGTTCTTGATGATGACGGATCGTGGCACATCAACAATACTACTTTGATCATCCCTACGGAGCTGCGAGATGAAATCCTAAGTCGCCATATTTTTCTGAGTGTGGAGGAGGACAAAGTGCTATGGAAGAAAAATCCAACAGAGAGTTCACGTGCCAAACCGCCTATAAGACGTATGTGGAGAATTATAGGGAGAGCCAACACACGGCTGAGTCGGGTAAGTGGGTTTGGCGACTGGATTTAAGCAACAAAATTTTATTCTTTCTTTGGCTGGTCATGCAAGATAGACTCGTCACGAACGGAAGGAGAGCTGCGTGCGGTATTCCAACGACAAACGTGTGTCCCGTGTGTAATTTGCATGCTAAGAGCACGTTACATATGCCCCATCACTGCAACTTCGTGCAGCAGACCTGGAAGCGGATAGTAGCAGCCTAACATCTTGCCTACTTCAAGGGGATCCTGGATAAAACTTGGTTACGAAGCTTGCTGGGAAGGAAAATCATGTCGAATAAAATCTGCGCCGAGGAAGACTGGCGCTTCGTGTTCGCGGCCGGGCTGTGGGTAATTTGGAAGAAGCGTGATAAAAAGGTGTTTAAGGGAAAGATGGACAATGCAAATTCTTGCTTGTTTAGTATTAAGTTGCTTAGTGAAGATCTGAAGATAGGAAGTAGAAAGTTGAGGCCAAAGGTTTTGACGCACACTTGGAAAATGTCGGAAGAGGGTTGGGTGAAACTTAACACAGATGGAGGTGTTAAAAGGAAAATAGCGGATTTGGGGCCGGAGTTCTCCGGGCAGCAGATGGCGAATGGATATGGGGCTTCAAGGCGGGTTTGACGTAGCCTACGGTCGATGGTGCGGAGTTGGAAGCAATAAAACAGGACTAGCTTTGCCTTGGGAAAGAAGATACCAAATGGATCACGCTTGAAACGGATTTGATAGTGGCGTATAAGTGCATCACGGACGCATGCACTCCATCCCACCCTCTTATGGAGTTTGTGCGAGAGTGCCAAGAATTTTTGGGGTTGCCATGGGAGCTACATATAGAGTGGATACCGAGAGAGGCTAACAAGGTAGCGGACAAGCTTGGAAAATATAGTCTAGATAATAAGAGTCGGGATTTCTTTTGGGAAACTCCCCTGCCTCACGTAGTTAGCTTGTACAAGGCCGAATTGGCCTAAGGACTCTTTGTGATTTCTCTTCTTTTTACCAAAAAAATAAAATAAAATAATATGTAAATTGGATTCAAATTTAATTAAATTGGATTCAAATTTACTAGATGGAATTCATAAAACCCACTTATCGCGCATTAAACGATCACTTCATATGAAAAGTTTTAAAGCTTCACATCCTTTTTTTTCTTCAATTTGTATGTGGTTGACGTGTCTCGCATTCAAAAGTCAACTTTTTTCATATCTTAGCATTACTTTGCCTTTCCACTGCAATTAACACGTTGTTATCTTCTTTTCTTACACAGATTTTCTCCTTTTAAAATTTCATGACTTCTTTTTTCCAAACATACTTTTCCTTTGAATCGGAAACTATAGAAAAGTTCGTGAATATATTCATAACATATTATCCATCATAAAGAATGCCTTAACTGCTAAGCTTGCATTTATAATGTACAACTACAAGAGAGCAAATTTATAGAGTTAATATATACAAAGTAGGATTCACAATTGATTAAAATCAAAATTATTACGAATCACATGAATAAGGTGTACCTACAAAAAGATGGGTTTTTGTTTTCACAAAATTTAACTGAATTTCTATATTGTTCGCCGATCCCTTGTATTATCAATTGTTTTCAGATATTATTCTTATTGCACAAAATCACATTTTTTTTTTTGCGATGAATTAAGATTTTATTAAGATGAAATACACTTACAATCAAAATAGTGGATCCACAAGTGAGAAACCACCATACAAAAGCAATTAATTGACACGCTATCAAAGGGATAATCCATTGTGATAATTGGAATTTGCTCATCTAATTAAACTATGAGCGCCATATTGTTGATTATTTCACAAAGCGAAGTTTTTGTATACACCCAGTGTGGGTTCTTTGCGTGCAGTTACTTTAGATAAGGAGAATTGTTTATAAGCTGGATAATTTCGCTACTGTCTGACTAAAATATATCATCCGTTTTCCTGAATGCGTTAGCAAGTTTCGTGACTTCACAAAGAACCCTAGCTTTTTCCACGGAGGAATTAAGACACTGAAAGCATGATGTAGTCGCAAGCATCAATGATCTGGTGTGATTTCTCCGGACTTGGTTGGATGCTACACAAAAATCACTTCTTATTTATAAAATTCCTATATCATAACCCTTTGTGTTATTTTCTTGCACGATATATCCACGAGGACCAACTCCTGCAAATATTATCAAAATTATGCATCATACTGTTTTGTTTCAAAAATCATGCACCAAATATCCTCATGGGTTAATATTGACTTGGGAGTTCGGTCCATGGTTTTAAAAACAAGATGAAATTTCATACAGAAACAATAATTTGGTTTGACAAAGAATTTTAAAGCACGTGGAACTTTGGGTAGAAGAGCTAACACTCAAAGTTTAGGACGAATAATTAAATTTGCCCCTTAACGTTTTTTAAAAAGTTAATATGCTTTTTTTTGGGGCCTTGTTTTTATGCTCCATATATTTTAAAAAATCTACTAAAAATGCCTTCGGCTCTTATTCGGACTAAAATTGCGTACGTGGCGGTACGAAATTGCACTTTGCATTCCAAGATAAATTGCATTTTGCACCTCAACATATTTTTGGGTGCAAAGTGCAATTTATTTTGGGGTGCAAAGTACAATTTTGTACGGTTACGTAGGCAATTTTGGCCCGAATAAGGGCCGAGGACATTTTTGAAAAGTTTTATAAACATATAGGACATTTTGGCAAGGCCCGAAAAAAACGGGCATTTTAACTTTTTAAAAAAAGTTAGCAGCCATTTCTAATATTTCGTCCTTAAAAACGGGTTTTATTTGATTTTGCCAGATAATCTTATTCTTGGTTTAACTAGACACTAATTTTTACTTCTTAGTTTCCAAATCGGTTCCAACAAATAAGTCATTACTATTATGCATCTACTTAAATGGTGCAAACTGTTGAAAATAACGTTCCAATGAGAAACCACTAATTCACTCATTTGGGAAATTCACCGCACACGCTATATTAAATTGGAATTGTAATTATTGGCTTGTGCTAACTGCTAAGCATAACTGCATATTGAGCTTTCGTATTAGACAATTTACAACCTCAAGTTCTCCACAATCTCTAACCTAGTGCAGTTGCGGCACATCGTAAAAGCTTTTAACTCTATTTTTAGTTCGTCTGTACATAATAATTTTTTTCTACTATGAACATGCTTTGGTTTCTGAAAGTTTTATTTTCAAATAAATAAAATCAAATACTATTCTTAATGATATTAGTTTATTTTTCATTACTCCAAGTCGAATTAAAACTCCACAATTAAACTTTTGTTTTAAATAATAGCCGACAAATACCGCCTTAGGAATAATTCGATAAAGACTTTGGCGTAAGATCCCGTAGAGTGTCGACAGCGTTGACCTTTGAGTTGACACATGTAACGGCCGGGCGCGCAGCCTTAACGACTAAGCTTTATAAAGAAAAAATAAAATTAAAAAGAAACAAGATCCCAACGAACTTTATACTTAAAAAAGCATATATTATAAAAAAGAGAATATATTTCAACTCGACTAAGCTATCTCTTCTCAGTTCTCACCACCCATTCCCTATAAATCCAGTTGTTCCTCAACACTATAAATTTATAGCAAAGTACTCTAAATAAATAAATAAATAAAATTCAACCAAAAATGGCGGGTGGAATTTACGTGCTACCGGAGGACTGCATATCGAACGCGCTCTCGTTGACAAGTCCGAAGGATGCTTGCCGCCTCTCCGTCGTGGCCTCAACTTTCCGGTCGGCGGCTGAATCCGACGCCGTTTGGGAGCGGTTTTTGCCGTCCGATTATCGCCAAATCATTTCACGCTCGATCGACGGCTCAGATTCGTTGTTGGCCAGATTCAAATCTAAGAAGGAGCTGTATCTATATCTCTGCGATAATCCGGTTCTTATCGATTCCGGCGAAAAGGTATATTTGTAAATTAATTGAATTAGATTTGGTTAATTTCGTGATATCTAATTTGAACAGGATTGCGCCATGGCTTTTGTTGTTTTTGTATGTCATTTTTACATGTTTTCGTATGAATGAATTGATAGAAATCATGCATGAAGGTAGCATATCCAGTTGATTATTTTATTGTCAAATTTGGTTGTACCACGTCATCTATAAAACGGCTACATAATATTTTTTTTTCTTAAATCTTGATGATTTGCTAGTGTCATTTTTGCCAATCCATTCATGTTATGATGTTACAAGTGCGCTAGTACATGTCAGCGTGGGATGCACACATGACATAACACGTGATAAACACCATTTACCGCAAGGATGTTGTAACGCGAGTATTTTCCTCCAAAATTAACAAATTAATGAAAAGCGTTTTATAATTGGAACTTGAATAAACTAGAGCGCCGCGGTTGAATGGTTGATCTAAAGATAGAAATCATAGTGCCACTCTAATATTAGTATTAACACTCTACTTTTAGCAAATTTATGTTTTAAGGGAAAAAGGACTCTACTTTGTTGCAATTTCTGAGAACTTTTCCGACGTATTTAATTGTTATGTACGCTGTAGTTCAAACAAACTTGGTAATTACTTTTAGGACGAATTATTATTTGTGCCCTGTATGTTTCAATTTTTTATGAAAATGCCCATTATCTTTCGAATTATTGAAAATGCCCTCTTTTTTGTAGAAACTGCCATTTGCGTGTCACATATGAATTTTGGACGCCGTGGCATCCACCGTCGAAGAGGCATGCGCCAATTGGAAAAAACGCTCTAGACACATCATTTTTTTCCCGGACAATTTTAATGTATGTAAAAACTGACAATTTTAATGTATTTAAAAACTTAAAGGGCATATTTACTATAAGCACCAAACTTATCGAGTATTTATATAAATATGCCCTTTTAAAAAAAAGATGTGTCTAAGGGCGTTTTTTCCAACTGGCGCACGCCTCTTCCACGGTGGATACCACGTCGTACGAAATTCACATGTGGCACGCAAATGACAGTTTCTACAAAAAATGGCATAGATGAGGGCATTTTTAATAATTCGAAAGATAACGGGCATTTTCATAAAAAATTGAAACATATAGGGCACAAATAATAATTTGCTATTCATAATACATGTTTAGAAATTTTGATCCATGGGTGCTACTATATTTGTTTGATGCAGTCGTCTTGTAACTTAGAAATATACATGTCATTTGCTTCTTATGAGTTAAATTCGCTTTGGGCTGTTTTTACCATTTATGTATGTTCTAGTTCATCTTTATTTTCATGTGATAATTTGTTGTCTTACTTTGTAAACCAGAGCTTTTCTTTGGAGAAATGGAGTGGAAAGAAACGGTACATGCTCTCTGCAAGAGACCTCTTTATTGTATGGGGTGATACACCTCAATATTGGCAATGGAGCTCGCATCCGGACTCCAGGTAGTTAATATATACTAGCTTTCACAATTCACAAATTTTTATATAAAACTTTACCTTTTCCTTGCCTATAATGTTACTATGCAGTGAATCACTCTTTTTAATTTGTATACATCCACTGTATTAATCTAATAAAATGTCCAGGGCAAATAACACAACTTCAGCAAAATGTATAATTAACGAACTATCGTTTAGGTTACTAATCGTATGAAACAAATAGATTATAGTTGTCCATACGATAGATTGTTATTGGCTAAATACATGAAACACTACGCGCACTTCAAATTTCTCTGCTCAATGATACTAAATTGCGTAATTGCTCTAGATTTTCCGAGGTGGCAGAGTTGCTTGGCGTGTGTTGGTTTGAGATTCGAGGCACGATAAGTACGAAAATGCTATCTTCACACACAAATTATGCAGTTTATCTCGTGTTCGCTTGTCAGCCGAGAATGTACGGGTTTGAGCATAGCGCAGTTGAGGCGTTTGTCGGAATCAGCGGGCATGATGCAGCAAAACGCACTGTTTGTTTGGATCCGGATGGGTCAAAAAGTCAAAGGCATCATATTACAACGCCGCTCATAGGATGGTTTTACCCTCCTGCTGCTCACATAAGGAGACGAGGTGATGCTGAAGATGTACTATCAATGGGACAGGATATTGAGCACCCGAAAACGAGAGACGATGGGTGGATGGAAGTTGAGTTGGGAGAGTTCTTTGTGAAGGGGGGAGAAGAAGGTGACTTGGAGATGTCTTTGTTGGAGGTGAAGGGTGGTAATTGGAAAAGTGGGATTATTATTCAAGGGATTGAGATTAGACCTAAAGAGTGTATGTAAAGTTGTATTCTACGGATAGGCCGTGTTACATTTTTCTTTTTCTTTTGGTAATGGAATAGTAGTAGTAGGGCATGCAAGTGTCTTTGCTCTATCTTTATGTTCTTATTTCTGGAAAGAAGGACAAAAGGAAATCATTTATTCAGGAGGCAGTATATAGATCAAGAGTCAAAAGTCATATCCCCTTTATTTAATTTGTTGTTGCTCTGTTATGCTAAAATACAATCTGCTCTTCACATGCATGGCATGTACTAGGCATGAGTACATGTAAAGTTGTGACTCATTTACTGAAACTGGATTGACACAACAACTTTGAAAGTGGATTGACACAACAACTTTGAGAGTGGATTGACACAACAACTTTGAGAGTTAAGTTGGCGTTGCCTTAACTCTATTTTGATATTCTTGATTAGAGTAATATGCAGCGGAAATAAAGAACGCAAGAAGATATAATTTTCAGAAGTTTTCAATATTATTAAAAAAGGAAAAAAGCACCTTTCCCCATAAACTTTCTACCGTTTTGCACCTTGCTCCCCAGGTTTATTTTGTTGCACCTTGCCGCCTCAACTTTGTAAAGGTTAGCACGTTACCCCCCGAAGCACTTCTCGTCATATTTTTCCGAATATTCCGTCAAATTTGACGGAATATTCAGAATATCCATGGAATATTCCGTCAAATTTGACGAAATATTAGGTCAAATTTGACGGAAAGTGCTTCGAGGGAGGGGGGTAACGTGCTAACGTTTGCAAAGTTGAGGGGGCAGGGTGCAACAAAACAAACCTGAGGGGGCAAAGTGCAAAACGGTAGAAAGTTTAGAGGGTAAAGTGTTCTTTTCCCTATTAAAAACTTCCTAGCCTTAAACCGAAAACGGTTTTAATAAAACGTTCCTCACAACAATTCACTCACGTCTTTGTTGATCGGACTCAGCGAAGCAGACAAGCACGAACTACTTAACTTCTAAGAACTAGACTTAAATAGTTGATACAAAAACTTTGCAAAAGCAAGACGAAGACAATACAACGAATATTAATCTCTTGGATTATTTAGCACTATTGCCTTGTAATCATCTTGATGAACTTCACACCTATATATAGGTTTCTTGAAACTTGCACTCCAAGGTGTGTTGTTCACAGTTTTGGTAACTCTTGTTGTTTCCTTGTTGAATTGGACTTCCTTTTGAACTCGGTCTCTTTCTTGAATAAGTGTTCCCTTTACTAGAGTTCTAATAAGGTAACACACCTTCTTCAATTAGGAGTAATCCTGGAAGAATCCTAGTTGCAGTGGAACTCCAATTTGTTTCCTTCTTTGCAAACCGTGTTGTGTTGACTATTCAACTCCTCTTGAATTATGGAAACTTCAAGTAAGGAATCTTCTAAAGCTCTTCCTTATGATTAAGATACCTTCTTGGACATAAACATAAACAACTAAAACCGTGGAACTTGATTAATAAGTGAATAAAGGCAAAACTAAAATAAAGCAGTTAAATAACAGTATTCACACAGGTTCTCTGGTTTCAATGTTATCGTGAATGTTGTCCCAACATCGCATAACATTGATTCCAGAATACCTTGCACTTTCAATCTCCCCCTTTTGCCTTTCTTCACAAAATCAATACCTGTTCCAATCAAGTCATTATATCCAGAAATTAATTTCAACAAGAAACAAATTAAAACTACTAAACGGCTCCCCCTCAATGCAAACTAACATATTCAGAGTTAAAATAACAAAGGTATTAATTAAAGTCATCATTACATCAAAAATGTTCAGACTTTAAAGATGTTCAGACTTTAACATTTATGAATGTTGCCTCATCATTGAAACTAGTGAGTTTCCTGCATAAAGTTCTAAATTTGCTTTCATAAGCAATAACAGTCAGAGCAGTTCAAACAGTAGTCATACTTAGAGTTACAGACCATAGCCAGATAACAAGGTTCATGTTCCTTGTTCAAATCAAAACACATAGAGATAATGTACCAGCAAACACAAACTTATCAGCAGTCAAAGAAACAAAACAGAAAACTAGAAAACCAAAATTAAAATTAGAACTACTCTCCCCCTTTTTGTGAAGAAGGGAGTTTCTCCAAGTTTTTCACCAAGCTCTCCAGCTCTTTGAGATGTTCCTTCTTATCCTCAATCTCCCTCTGAGTTTCAGCAATATGCCCCCTAAACCAATTCAGCAGATGATCCACAAAAGTTGAGGTTATGACCATGTAATCTTCATCTTTGGACATAGGCACTGAAGTTCCAGTAAACTCTTGTGCCTTCTTCTTCTCTTTGCTTGGTCTTACCACTCCTTTTGGGTTCCAAGGAAGACCTCTCACTCTTGCACTAGACAAGTAACTTGGGAGAATTGTAAGTCCAACTTCATTCTCCAACCAGCCCACTTTTGCACTTTTCTTCAATCCTTGTTTGATAAGGATTTTGCAGATGAGTGAGGGAAAAGGCAGTATGCCATTCTTCCTATCAGCAACTTCAGACATTGACTTCAAAAACCTCTCCCCCATATTCACAGCTAGCCCATTCTTGATCTTGTACACTAAGATTGCTGATTCCTTAGTCAGTACAGTAACATTCTTACTTGGCAGCCAGTTGAAGCATGCAATCTTATGCAAGGCAGCACTAAGGGAATTGAGTTTTGTAGTTGACAGAGCATCTTTCCAGACTTTGACCAACCCTCCTGTCGAATCTTCAATCACATCATCATAGTAAGGGTCCTCAGATTCTTCAACAAGTGGAAATCCCAAAAACTTATTGATAGTGTAGGGGTCAATCTTGAAAATTCTCACCCTCACCCAAGCTTTTCCATACTTTAGAGATCTGTAATCTCTTATCCACTTGGAGAGATTCATGTAGAATTCCGTAACAATCTCAGGAGCATAATCATTCAACTCCATCATAGATTGATGAATCACTCTTGCTTCAAGCAAGTCCATCACTTTGTGTTCTTTAGAACTGGCCATCTCTACAGCTCTTTCAATATGAATTTCCCTTCTCTTGAAAGAATCCCACTTCTTCTCCAAACCTTTGGTAAGATAATATAGAGAATATTAGTCCTCCTCATCATCAGGGTAAACCACATAAAGTCCATCTGAGTATTTTTTTGTTCCTAATGTTGCCCTAACATTAGCAACAACATCCTGCTCTTCTTTATCAGATTCATTTCTTTCCTTCTCCTCTTCTTTCTCCTCCTCTTCCATTTCATCCTCAACATCTACAACCTCAATTTCCTCTTCCAAAACCTGCTTCCCTTTCCTCTTTCTCTCAGCAGCAACATAATTTCTTTCTTCTTCAGCCCTTTTCTCAACTTCAGCAGCTTTCCTCTCAGCATATCTCTCAACTTGCCTTTTCCTGGCCTTAGCATGTCTCTGAGCAGCCTCAGACATCTTTCTACCACCAACAAACTTCTCAACATACCTCTTGATCTTTTCTTTTGAGCCCTAACCTACTTCTTCACCAATTCATCCACAGATTCTGCAACCTCCCCCTCAATAGATATATCAACATTATTCTCAGGGTTAGGTTCAGCCATATTTACCTCGATTTCAGGTTCATTGATGATTGGAGTGGTTGCCTCAGGTGTTGGCTCAATATTCGAAGTCGATTCTCCCTTTTTGGATTTCTTTTCTCATCGCATAGAGGGAATCGCCGTTCTTTTTGCAGCTTCACCTGTTTTTGCAGCATCTCCTCTTGTGTGAGAGCGAGTGCGCGAGGCAGTGGGTTTATCGTTCAAAGCAGCATCTGCAAGAGTATCCATAGGAGACTTGCTCACCATTGTAAGTAAAAGATATTTGCAAAGAAGAATTGAGAGAATTTTGGAAATATGAGAGCAATTTGCAGAAAATTTCAGCACAAGTAAGGAAATTAGGGTTGTGATTCCTAATATAATCGTGAGCAGTGGAGAGAGAGTGAATGTTAGTGGGCAGTTAATGATCGTTAAACAATTAAAATCATCCCACTATGTTTTCCCGCGCACACGTGTCTATGTTTAAGTAACAAGTAACCAGAGCGGTTTTCAAACATTTGAAAACTTATAATTTCCTGTTTTCAATGTTGGCCTGCGACAGTGCACAATGTTGGGATAACATTCAATAACATTCAAACCAGAAGGTGGAGGTACAGGGCTTCACAAAGGCAAATTCATGTGAGATCTTGAGATACATCCAAAAATACATCTGAAACTTAACCAATATAGCAAGTGAATACCTGAGACATAATGTTCAGATCAAAATAATGAGTAAGCAACATAGATAACAAGAAACACACAGAGATAATCATTTATGAATTCAAGGAAAAATTCACTTCCACAGCATAAAAAGTCACAGAAAAGTGTGTCACCTGCAGTATGTCACCCAAAGTGTATGCCTCAACACATGAATTATACTCCCCCTAAGCCCAAATCGACACAACTCAACAACAAGAAAGAAAATAATGCAGTTCTAACATGAATGCAACAATGTAATGTCAAATAGGCAGATGGTAAACACTTATGAAGAACTCCTCAAACCAGCACCAGTTCACATCTCTTTAAAATCTTTATTATTTTCATAATTCATCTGAACCAAAAACTGAAGGTTGCTAAACAAAAAGCTAATGTCACTACTAAATGAGGGCAGCCTGAACTCCACACGCCTCAGTAACAACATTAACAGCAGCAAGTTAGGCAAGTGCAAAGGCCTTGAATGTTGGAAATTCATTTATCATGCACCCCAACACCCCAATTCCTTATGCATACTTGTTTGCCAACCTGCATTCAAGAGAATCACCAAGTGATAGGTGCTACTAAATGTAAGAAATCTAAACCTCAAACACCCTAGTAGAAAGGATCACCCTCATGTGTTCCTTGACCAAACAAACATAGACATGTAAATAAGCACAACTGAGTAACACTGAAGCTGTCAACATCATGTACCCCAACTTCTCCACGTGTTCTGTACACCTTTCATATGAATAAGACACAACTGAATAGACATCAAAGTAGTGAACTTTGTGTACCCCAACTTCTCCATATGTTAGACTATCACAACCTCAAACAAACAGAAAAGTTTTATTACTTTTTCAAGACAAAGATTTGAAACTGATAACTAGAGAGAGTTGTTCATCAAAGAGTTCAACCACAAAAACCAAATATGACAAAACAAGGATTAAATGAGACTCACAAGGAAATAAATTCAACAAAGGAAAACAACAGAATACCTACTACACCACAACCAATAAACCAGTAATAGACAGTGGTGTTATGTCAACACTAGTACCTCAATATTCTCACATACTGCACATGCCAATAGGTTTCCTCAAGCTGAAGAATCTCTCACTATCTAAAAGTTTTGTAAACATATCAGCAAGCTGATTTGTTGTCTCAATATGCTCAATGTTGATCACTTTGTCCTCTACCATATCTTTCAAGAAATGATGTCTTATGTCTATATGCTTAGTTCTAGAATGCTGGACAGGATTCCTAGAGATACTAATGGCACTTAGATTGTCACAGAACATCAGGAGTGTGTCACTATCTAACCCATAATCTGACAACATGTGTTTGAACCAGACAAGCTGGGTAACACAACTGCCAGTAGCTACATATTCTGATTCAGCTGTTGATAATGAAACATAGTTCTGTTTCTTGCTATATCAAGAGACCAAATTATTCCCCAAATAAAAATAGCCCCACTTGTGGATTTCCTGTCATCCACATCACCTGCACAGTCAGAGTCACTGAAACCAACCAAGTTAATGTTAGTGTCATAAGAATAGCAAATGCCTAAAGGTGAAGTTCCAGAGATATATCTAAGAATTCTCTTCATAGCAATCAAGTGAGATTGCCTTGGATCAACTTGGTACCTGGCACAAACACATAATGAAAACATGATATCAGGTCTAGAGGCATAGAGATACAACAAACTAGCAATCATGGATCTGTACAATGTTGGGTCAACATTGCTGCCAATGCCATCTTTTGTTATCTTCACTGAAGAGGACATAGGAGTTTTGCAAGGCTTGGACTTTTGTAGCTCAAATCTCTTCAATAGATTCCTTGCATACTTCTCCTGGTTCAGGAAGATACCATTCTCCAGCTGCTTCACTTGTAATCCCAGAAAGTAGTTAAGCTCTCCAATCATGCTCATCTCAAATGTTCCTGTCATAGACTCAACAAACCTGTCTAAAGTAGACTTGTTAGTATAGCCAAATACTATATCATCCACATAAATTTGAGCAATACAGATATCAAAGCTTTTTTTTAAGGATAAACAATGTTCTATCTCCATCTCCTCCATTGAACCCTAGGCCTAACAGAAAATCAGTTAGCCTCTCATACCAAACTCTAGGTGCCTGTTTTAAGCCATACAAAGCCTTCTCAAGTTTGTACACATGGTCAAGATGTTTAGGGTCAACAAAGCCTTTAGGTTGTTCTAGGTAAACCTCTTTGTCAATTAAACCAATCAGAAAGGCTCCTTTCACATCCATTTGGTAAAGTTTAATCTTAAGACAGCAAGCAATAGCAAGAAGTAATCTAATAGATTCTATCCTAGCCACTGGAGCAAAAGTCTCATCAAAATCTATACCTTCTACCTGAGTATAACCTTGTGCAACCAGCCTAGCTTTGTTTCTCATAATTACACCATTCTCATCAGTTTTATTTTTGAAAATCCATTTTGTACCTATTACATTCACATGTGAAAGCCTAGGCACTAGATTCCAAACTCTATTTTTGGTGAATTGTAAGAGTTCCTCTTGCATGGCATTAATCCAGTTATAACTATCTTTAAGAGCTCTAGTTACATTCTTAGGTTCAATGGAGGACACAAAATAAGATGCATTTTCAACATTACATGAAGAAGACATACAAACACACAACCTTACCATATCCCTGTAATTAACATTTTCTTTGTTGTGTGTTCTCACCCTTTCAGTAATTTGACCAATTACTTGAGTGGCTGGATGATCTTTTTGTATCCTAGCAGGAGGATCTCTTCTGGATTCTGGAACTATTTCATCTTCAGAATCTGACAGTACAGATGTTGGCCTAACATTGGGGGTTTCTGGTGTTAAGTCTTCAGCTTCTGTGTTCAATGTTGGGTCCAATGTTGGAGCAACATCTAAACAGTGACTTCTTCAGTACCTGCAGAAATAGTTAAATCATCAAAAATGACATTAACTGATTCTTGAACAGTATGCAATCTTGGATTGTAGACCGTGAAAGCAGCACTATTAGGAAAATAACCAACAAATATACACTTTTCACTTTGAGATCAAACTTACTCAAATATTCTCTATCTTTTAGCAAATAGCAGTCAATTCCAAATTCATGAAAATGTGCAATAGTTGGTTTTGAACCCTTCAAGATCTCATAAGGAGTCATAGTAGTACCAGATCTAAGATAAACTCTATTACTAATATGACATGCAGTATTCAAAGCTTCAGCCCAAAGTTTCTTACATAAGTTTCTAGAATTTAGTATTACTCTAGCCAACTCTTGAAGTGTTCTATTCTTCCTCTCAGCAATCCCATTTTGCTGAGGTGTCTTAGGTGCAGAGAACTAATGGAAAATGCCTTTAGTTTCACAAAAATTAGCAAAGCTTGCATTCTCAAACTCTTCTCCATGGCTAGACCTAATTCTTCCTACAGAAGTGCCATACATATTTTTAATACTAGCATGCAAAATCTTGAATGTGTTGAATGCTTCTGATTTTTCTTTCAAAACTTAATCCATGTATATCTTGAAAAATCATCAACAATAATAAAAACATACTTCTTACCATTCAGGCTACTAACCTCAATAGGATCCATGAGATCCATATGTAGCAATTCAAAGCACTTATTAGTTCTAGGGTTAGTACTCTATACCTGGAGTGGTGTATGAACAACTTTTGTTTGATTACCTTTCAGGAAGTCTTCACAAACAATTTTACCTGGACTAGTCAACTTAGGTAGACCTCTTATAGCATCTAACTTCTGTAGTTTTTCTAGATTACTGTAGTGCACATGTCCTAACTTCTTGTGCCATATGACAGATTCATCTACCTTGGCATGGTAGCATTCTGCTTCATCTTGAGCAAGATAGCAGTTATCTTTTGATCTTGTACCTGTCATGACACAAACATTGTCACTATTAAACACATCGCATGAACTTTTATCAAAAGTAACTAGCAAGTTATCATCACAAAGTTGACTTATGCTAATTAAATTTGATTTCAATCCATCAACCAACAACACATCCTTGAGTGGTGGAAATCCTTCAACATCCAATACTCATTTTCCAATGATTTTCTCTTTGGCGCCTCCTCCATAGGTAACTGTTCCAACAGTAAAGGGGATCACATCTTTCAGGTTGTCAATGTTTCCAGTCATGTGCCTTGAGCATCCACTGTCAAAATAGCACTTACCTGCAAGGTTAGAGTAAACGACAGAAAAGACAACATTGCAAACAATTTTAACCTTAGGCTCAGTTTGTTTGCCAGGAAATTGGGGGAAAGAAAAGAAAATAAGGGAAAATATTTTTTTCCATGTGTTTGGCAATTTAAGATTTTCCGGGAAAAGAAAGGAAATCTCTGGAAAAGCTAGGAAAATATATTCAAAATTTTTTCAATCCATAAAGATTTGAATTTTATCTTTCTTCCTAAAAAAAGTGGGAAGAACCGTATCAAAAGAAGAAGAAAAAAAAGGTGGGAAGAAATTTGCCAATATACTCTAAATCGTTTGAAAATTTTGAAACTTTTTAGTTTTCCCACCAACACGAAAATTTTGATTTCAGTTTCAGCTATATATAAGCACATCTAAGAACAATACTTTTGCAGTATCTTCAATCTTCTTCATCACAAGGTGCGTAGTTCTTAATTCGAATTATATTTTCATAATAATTTATGTAGTTTAAGGATTAGATGGTTCACCTTCCATTGATTTTTCTTTTGAGTTGCACGCATGAAAAAGAAGATGAATTTAAGAAGGTTATATTGATATTGGTGTGTAATGTAGATAGAGTCAAAAATTTGCAGGGGACTTATCATTAGAGTAAAAGTATGTACATCTTGTATTCTTGATAAGTTGCTCACGTAATTAAACTTTCTCTAGGTTGCAAACTTGATTTTGCTTTCTTTTTGTTTCAGGCCTCTTTTTTTTTTTTTTTTTTTCTCTTCCAATGGATGTCTATTATAAAAGTCTTATGATATTTATTAATAAAATATTTGTGTTCTTATAGGCCATTCTTGCTCTGTACCAGAACGGTTTTTGAAAAAAAATGTTGTATTATGATATGTATTTTTATAATTCTTAGTTTTTGATAATGCTCTTTTGGATTGAATCTTTTTTTTTCACTGATTTGCTTTTTGACGAAACGGATTTGAGAGCATATAAGGAGAACAATAAAATTTTTGACAATACAATAAGCATGTGAGATTTATTCGTTTATATGCAATCCTCTTACTTGTTATTTGGTTTTCTATAACTTCAATAACATACGTGCTAAATCTACACTCCAGATCCACGATTGGAAAATGAATATGTGATTTAAGAAAATAAGTCTGCTTTTAATTCACACATTTTCTATGTTTCAGAATTTCTAATCACAAGAGCATATACTTTCATTCAATCTCAAGAGGTACTTTTTAATCTCTAACTTTATCGTACCATCTTATTTTATTGAATGATCAAGAAACTTTGAGTGTGTAGTGCAGAATGATTACTTCTTATTGTTAAACTAGTTAATTAATATTAAATGATTTTATATAGATGACTGAAGATGATACTGGTGTCCTATATTCTGGTGTTATGAAGAGTGAAGGATTTGATGAGTTGACTCTTGAATCCGCCTTTGACTATTTAAATGAAAATGATAAGATAGCGAGGTCATTTCTTGTCAAAAATCCTGGTGGAAGACAACGCTGGTTGGAGAAGTTTCAATTTGAGTCGGGCCTAGCGCATGGAAATCGTGATGGAGTTTAGTTTAAGTTTCTTTTTAAGTTTAGCATTTTTGGAGAACTTGATTGCTTATTTTGTTTAAATTCAAATATCTTGTTTCAATATTTAAGTTTTTAATCTTTATCGTGTTTTTATTATTTATGTTCTTTGCTATTTATTTTATTAGTGATACTTGTGATATTAAAATAAATAAGTCAAGTTAATTAAGTAATGAAAATGGTAGACAATTTTAAAATAACTTTAAGAAGAAATTCTTAGATAAAATATTAACTAATTGAACAAAATATATTTTAAATTTCATTTTTAACATATATTACAAAATACAAAGTATAATTATAATTTTTATCTTTTCAATCCAAGTTCTACTTTTATGTTTTTCGGCTTTGTTACCTAATGTTGGGATAACATTCAGATAAGAGGTTCTTCTAACATTGGTACTGCTCCTAATTACTACTTTCTTCTCAATCAAAATTTTATATTTTGTACAATAAGGCTTAATGTGACTAGGTTGAAAACAATATTGACATATAAAAGTAGGATTTTTCACAGTGTTGGTAGGAATTTCACAACTCAAGCTATTACTTTCCTTGATAAAACCAACTTTCAAATAGGCAAAATTAGCATCTTCAGAGGGAGGTTTCTCAACATAGCCCAAACCACTTTTACCTTGATTTTCCATACTTAGTACTTCATCAAGCTTAGAAGTAGATGAGTTCCATTTGGCAATGGTTTGTTCAACTTTATCAAATTTTACCTTAACTTCCTCCAGTTCAGCCTCAGTTCTGTCAAGGTATTTCTCATACATTTTCAGCATCTCCTTTATGTATCCAATCTCTTTCTTCAAGCTTTTGTTGCTCTTGATGAGTTTGTGATTCTCAAGCAGCAGTTTGTGGTAGGTAGACTTCAGGTCTTCAATAATTTCCTCCTGGGACTTTTCACCTTCAAAGAAATATTCTTCATCTAGATCAACTTAGTTGATCCATGAAAACAATCAAAGTTAGATTCATCATTGTTAGACATAAGATTAGTTTCAATATTAGAGTTATATTCATCCCAGTCTGCAAAGAAGGTCTCCTGTTCTGTAGTTGGATCCTGAATGTTGGGGTGACATTGAGATCCAAAGCAGTTATGAGAGTCTTCTGGTGTCTAGTCTATCTGAGTGAGTAGCGCAGCAGTGTGAAACTCTTCTGGTTGTTCTTCAACTTCTCCAGAACTAAAGTCATCTTCAATGAAATCATCTACACAAACCCAATAAGAATTTCCTCTTTTTCTAAGAGTGTTAGCACATTCATTAGCCATGTGACCATATCCTTTATATTCAAAATATTGAACATCTTTTAACTTATCAGCTTCTAAAGGAGTATTTTTAGATGCCATGTACTTGACAAACTTAGGAGGTAATTTTTTGTAACCAAGGGCATTATTACTAAGATTCTTTTCTTTACTTTTTCCTTTAAAGTTCAGCTTATTGAATTTCTTAGTAATTTTACCATTGTTTGAAGAAATTAATTCACACTCATCATCACTTTCATTGTCAAGACTTGATCCTCTTAAAGCAACAACCCTATGTTTGCTAGGTTGTGAGGCAAGCCCCATCTCAAATTCTCTAAGAGTATTCATCAAGACTTGAAACTGAAGACTAGCAAGGTTCCTAGATTCACTCATTGCAATTTTCTTGAGAGCAAATTTGGATGACAGTGTTCTCATTGCTTTATAAACCTCTTGATTAGTCATAGCAAAACCCAGGTTTTCACATTGGTTAGCAATATCAATAATTTTCTCAAAATAACTATCAACACTTTCATCCTCACCCATCTCAAGTTTTTCAAATTGCTGAAACAGTTGTCTATGTTTAGAATCTTTAACAACATAATCTCCTTCACAATGTAATTCAAGTATATCCCATGCATGTTTGGCTTTTGTACAATTCTGGATTAACTTGAACATGTGATGATTAACCCAACTAAAAATAGCATTACGAGCTTTTTCATTAGAGTTATAGAGACTTACCTCTGCTGCTGTCCAATCTGCTTCTGGTTTTGGTACTAGATCACCTTCACCATCTCTTGGTAATGTTGGAACAGAGTATCCATTGATAACAGATTGCCAAGCTTGAATATCAATGGCTTTGATGTGAGATCTGATCCTGATCTTCCAATATGCATAATTGGAGCCATCCAAAATTGGAATCCTGTTGCTATTAGGTTTGACACTGTCCATTGTATTGTATCACTTCCAAACAACTAGTGTAGTCGGTGTTTGGCTCTGACGCCAATTGAAATTTTCGAATCGTGGATTGACACAACAACTTTGAAAGTTAAGCTGGCGTTGCCTTAACTCTATTATGATCTTCATGATTAGAGTAATATGCAGTGGAAATAAAGAACGCAAGAAGATATAATTTTCAAAAGTTCTCAATATTATTAAAAACTTCCTAGCCTTAGGCAAAATAATCAAAAATAATTTTAACAAAACATTCCTCACAACAATTCACTCACGCTCTTTGTTGATCGGACTCAACGAAGCAGACAAGCACGAACTACTTAACTTCTAAGAACTAGACTTAAATAGTTGATACAAAAACTTTGCAAAAGCAAGACGAAGACAATACAACGAAGAATTAATCTCTTGGATTATTTAGCACTATTGTCTTGTAATCATTTTGATGAACTTCACACCTATATATAGGTTTCTTGAAACTTGCACTCCAAGGAGTGTTGTTCACATTTTTGGTAATTCTTGTTGTTTCCTTGTTGAATTGGACTTCCTTTTGAACTCGGTCTCTTTCTTGAATAAGTGTTCCCTTTATTAGAGTTCTAATAAGGTAACACACCTTCTTCAATTCAAAGTAATCTTGGAAAGAATCCTTGTTGCAGTAGAACTCCAATTTATTTCCTTCTTTGCAAACTGTGTTGTGTTGACTATTCAACTCCTTTTGAATTATGGAAACTTCAAGTAAGGAATCTTTCAAAGCTCTTTCTTATGATTAAGATACCTTCGTAGACATAAACATAAACAACTAAAACCGTGGAACTTGATTAATAAGTGAATAAATGTATTTTGGTCTTATTTCGTTCGGGTAACAAAACACCGTAAATAAATACAATTGAATCCAATAAAGCCAAAATAATGCTAATCCAATATAAACTGCGGACTAACTTGGTCCGGAACACCTATTGTCTATTACAAGTATTGAGTTGCTTTAAATATTCTAAAATAGATAAAGAGAAATCTAAGTCGAACGAGACATGATCGATATGCGCTTCGAACAAGACCTGTTCGATGTGGTTGACGTCGAACCTAAGTGATATGAGTGTCGAAAATAACCGATTCGACTTTAAGGAAAATCGAACGAAGAACGATTCGATCTATCTCAGTGCGAAATAGGTAAATGTCGAACAAGACGCCGTATCGAACGATAAAGAAGGTCGAACGCTCTTGTTCGATGTGATGAGGTATGTTGAGTGTGTGTATTCTAGGCTCTGGAAAACCGAGGGGCGGGGTATATATGGATCCCGTCCCATGGGACCCTCCTTAAGCAGGAGAGTCAGCATCGAACAGTGTTGGTTCGATGCGGTTCTCGCATCAAACATCTTCTGTTCGATGCGCTCATCTCAGCAGCCTTATCCTGCTGGGCCAGCCCAAACTCTCTTCTTTGGGCCATCTTAAATCCTCCTCATTAAAAGACAAAACTAAAATAAAGCAGTTAAATAACAATTTTTGCAGAGTTTCTCTGGTTTCAATGTTATCCTAAATGTTGTCCCAACATCGCATAACATTGATTACATAATACCTTGCACTTTCAGTTACATTATGATTTTCATTTCGTTTCCATAATGTAAATCGCAAATTTTGTAGTTCCTTATAAATTGCTTGCATAAATAGTCAAACCTTTTTGTATTGTAAATATAGGCTTTTGCCTTCATTTTGCTGTTTTTTTTTTTTTTTTTTTCCGGTTCGATTTAGTCCACTATTTTCATTTGGTTACAATTTTTCTCGAGGTGAGTTTGCTCAACTATTGTCTTTTTGAATATTTATTATGTAATTTTGTTTATTTAGACAAGTCGATCGTATCCAGTAACTTATTTATCTTTCATTTCAATTTTATGTGTTGTTTTTTATGGTCACCCAAGGTAGACTGAAGGGGTGTTAATAATCAAGTGTTCTCAGTTTTTCGTTAATTTGGAATATCAAATATGAATAATCGAACAACGCGAAGCTTCAAATAACCAGAATTTTAATTTTCTTAATGAATTAAGATTGATTACAAGTAGGGTGGGGAGGGGCATTACTATGACAAATTTATTTTGGTCTTAATTCGTCATGGTAATAGAACACAGTAATACAATACAATGGGAATATAAATAACCAAAATAATGTTAATCCACTTGAAATAAACGGACTAACTTTGTCCGAAACACCTACTATCTATTACAGATCTCACACTGATTTAAATACAAGAATAACACTAAATATGCACCGTATCGAATAGCAGTTGTTCGATGCGCGCCTCGAATAGTGCCGGTTCGATGCCAAGCTAATGCTATATCATCTTGACAGTACGTTGGAACGTATCGAATCTTGTTACGTGTCGAATCGAGGGACGTATCGAACAGAGGAACGTATCGAATGGCTGGATTCGACGTGGTCAGGTCCAGACTTGGGTTCCATCCTCTTCTGAAAGCTCAAAATCGCCCTATATATAGCAGCTCGCACCGTGGGACCCGAAGACAGCTGTAAAATACGCATCGAATCATATCTATTCGATGCGCGCATCGAATCATACCTATTCGATGCGCTGAAGATATCGAATGGGCCTGATTCGATACGTTAATGGGCCGGCCCATACTGTATTGCTGGCCCAGTCCTAAAATACCCCCATCACATAGTCCCCCCAGTTTCGGAGACGTTAATAGAATAATGACGACTTCCAAACTCACAACATCTTTGTATTAAGAATTTTTGGGCATCGAATTGTAACAATTCGATGCGAGAAATTATGGGTATCGAATCGTGATTCGTTCGATGCGCGCATCGAATAATGAGAATTCGATGCGCTCAAAACAGTTGCGGCCCATGGGCCTATATATAAGGGACCACATGTCTAACATTTCTTGTTTTTATCCGGAGAAGAATTTTTGTTTTCTTCTGGACCGCATCGAACACAGTCTGTTCGACACGGAGCGTATCGAATCACCGATATTCGACACGTTATCAATTATCTATATTCACAGAAAAATTATTAGAATTATATTATTAGGCTGATATGGCTCGTATAAAATCTCGAAGCCGCAGTAAAATTGTTCTTTCTCCTGAGAATATTCACACTGCTCAGGGAGTGGTCGAACCAAACGAGCAAAATGAGCCCTCAGGTGCGGGTCCATCGAATCGACCTTCACTAAATCCTTCTACTATAAGGCTTGGAGGTATTAGTGCAGGCACTCGGGTGCCATTAATGAGTGATTTTGAATGTCACGAAAATTTCGCTACAAGGAGATTGGTGATGACTCCGACCGATACCGGTGGACGCATTAAAGTTGGCACCGACCGCCAAATTCAGACAATGGAGGATATCGATGCAGAGGATGATAAAATCGCTGACAATTTGGCGAAGTTTAATGCAGCTCATCCCAACTTCAGGGATAAACATAATGTAGAAAGAGCGAGTTCTTCCCGCTCAACCGATGAGACATGGTATGAAGCCGCTAAACGAAAATCAGAGGAGAATATCTCCGCTCGCGAAGCTCAAAGCATACCTCCACCCAAGAGGCCTCGACCTTCTGGGAATCCAAGACCTGCTCCGCCTGGAAGCCTTAGTAATTACGATTTTCTCAATGATGATAACTCAGAATCATTGAGTGCCACATTGGGCGGATATCGATTAAGGGAGGAGCAAGCTGGAGAGATTATGCGAAGCTTGTGGCCGCAATTAGATCGTCAAACCACAATTAATCTATTGGGGTATCAAGGTTTGGCTCGCTTCGGGCGCCTTTTCTTTGCTGCTGTCATCTTAGCCGTTTATCGGCTATGCAGAGATTATAGTGGGCTAGCTGCGGTGCAAAATCAACACAATGTTGTTGTCGACAATCTACGTTCTGCTATTAATAATGGAAAACACAGTCGCCAAAATGCCCTGAAACGCGCTAGGGAATCAGAATCGAAAGCATCTAAAGCCACCCGCGATAAACATGATGCCGAAGTGAAGGCCAAGAAAATCGAAGAGGACGCAAAAGCTTTGCGTGCTGAAATTGATGCGTTGAAAAAGGATAATGAATCCCTAAAACGCGTGAATCGTTCTCTCGAGGCTTCAAATACTGATGCTGAAAATGCCATTTCCAACTTGCGTCGTCGAATTCAGTATTTGGAATCTGAAGAATATAGATGTGCTACTGCCGAAGAATTTATGCAGAGTAATGCATATAAATTTCTGGAATTATTACGCGGTGCTACTGACATGCAGTATGGAATGGATGTAGGGGTTGGCCAGGTTGGACATCTTGGATATCTTGGGGAAGGTTTCCGCAATGATATGCTTGACGTAAGGCGTAACGCAAAAATGGAAACTCCCGAGGCTAATAGTGATGACGACGACGATGAATTACACACACCTCGTTCTGTTGATCCATTCTATACCGTGTGGCGGGATCGTAAAAAACCAAAGAAGTCCCATTCAAGCCCCTTAAAATCCAAATCACCTCGCGCTTCCAAGAGTAAAGAAAAGATTTCTCCCAGCATTATTTCGGGCGATTTGGAAAATGTTAATAGGGTTCTTCATGATGTTTTTGGTTCGAGCGATACAGAGCCAGAATTGCCACCGAGAATTTCCAGATCTACAATTCTTCTTAGAAGTCCTCCGAAAACAACTGTTTTAAGGCCTCAGGACCCTACAATTTCGGCTAAAAGAAAAAAGGGGACCAGTGCGTCTAAAACCTCAGGTCCCTCAACAGTCTTACCAGGTCGAAAATGTTCTGCTCAGAGTGACTTGGCCTCTGTGCTGGATAGTAAAAGGGGTGATCCAGGGTTATCAATTAATGCACAATATACAATTTCTCCCAGTAGGTATCAACTCGAAGATCCTGCTGATAGAGCAGAAATTGTCCTGCCTGACAATTGGGCACAAACTGAGGAATTAATCCTGACGGAAGATCAGATTCAGGGCAATTGTGCCAATTTTGCACGTTCAATGGGATTGGTTCTTCGTGAGGAGTCCCCCCATTCATCGGAAGAGTAGCGATAGTTTGGCTACACTATTTTGTGGTTATTAAGTTCATATTTTGTACAAAACCTTGTAATTCGTAAATGGTTGCTTTTCAATGAAAATGACTCAACCGTTTGACATTATCTGCTTTTTGGTACGCATTCATTCGTTAAATGGTATTTATAACGCATTCTATACTCGATATTTCATCAATTTGCTCATTGGTGTGATTTTGCCAATTTAATATCCTACTTTCGTTTGCAGTAAGATTATGAACATTTTGAGTTGTGACTGTTTTTGTTAAGGTAATATTGTTTTACCTAATTGAAATGTTAACTGGGTTATTCCTGCATAGGTTATGAATTGCATCGGGCCTTATTATCCCTTCGTCAAGTTTTTCCTTTTGGCATGCGAGGTGACTCATTTTATGCCTTCTTACTCCTCCATGATGCTTTCTTTTTGACATGCGTGGGTGGACCACTTTGGGCCTTCTTACCCCTCCGTCATGTTCTTCTTTCTGGCATGCGGGGGTGGACCGCTTTGAGCCTTCATACCCCTCCGTCATGTTTCCTTTTCGACATGCGTGGGTGGACCACTTTGGGCCTTCTTACCCCTCCGTCATGTTCTTCTTTCTGGTATGCGGGGGTGGACCACTTTGAGCCTTCTTACCCCTCCGTCATGTTTCCTTTTCGACATGCGTGGGTGGACCACTTTGGGCCTTCTTACCCCTCCGTCATGTTCTTCTCTGCATCATTTGACAATTAAAGATTTTCAGTTAATAATATTTTCTAAACAGAATCAGCGTAAATGTGTGTGAAAGAACATATATTTAATGAAATTTCTTCTGTTTATGCATAATAACGCCTGAGATGTTGCACATTCCATGGGCGTTTCTGTTGAACTCCTCTTAGAGTCTCCAAATAATAATACCCTCGTGAACTTGCTCGTGTGACTCTAAAAGGCCCTTCCCATTTTGGTTCAAGCTTCCCGATATGCTGTTTAGCTGCAAGGCTTCTAAGAACCAAGTCTCCTACTTCAAAACTTCTGAATTGGACTCTCTTATCATAGCTTTTGGCCATTGCAGCTTTATATGCAACAGTACGCTAATAAGCATCCTCTCTTGTGGATCCTATCATATCCAGATCCATCTATCGCAACCTGGCTGATTGTTCCGGATCATAATTAGTGATTCTGCGCGTTGGCATACCTATTTCCGCAGGCAAGACTGCTTCAGTGCCATAGACAAGAACAAAAGGGGTTTCCCCTGTCGATGTTCTCGGGGTTGTCCTATATGCCCATAATATTCCTTGAAGCTCTGATGGCCATGTTTTCCCTGTGGCTCTGACTCTCCTTTCAAGATAATCCTTCAATGTTTTGTTAGTGGATTCTGTTTGGCCATTGGATTGTGGGTGATATACCGACGTGAGATTGTGTGATATCTTTAATTCCCCAAACCACGATTTAATGTGCTTCCCAGTAAATTGCGTTCCATTATTACACACAATGGACCTCGGTATACCGAATCGGCATATAATATATTTCCAGATGAACTCGATCATATTATTCTCCGTGATTGACGTTATAGATTCCGCCTCGACCCATTTTGTATAATTCTCCACTGCCACTATCAGATATCGTTTTTGACCTTTGCCTTGTGGAAACGGACTAACTATATCAATTCCCCATTGATCAAAAGGACATGCCATGTCGATTGGTTGCAGTTGACGTGCCGGTCTGTGAATAAGGCGAGCATGGTATTGGCAACTGTCACATTTTCTCGAATAAGCTGTTGCATCTTTATGTAGAGTTGGCCAGTAATATCCTTGACGTAATATTCGTTGAGCTAATGCTCGGCCCCCGGAATGATTTCCGCAGCTACCTGCGTGGATCTCTTCCATGACATATTCAGCTTGCGTAGGGGTCACACATCTTAACAACGGTCCTTCGAACGACCTTTTATACAATTCTCCATTACTGATAGTGAACCTGTAAGCCTTGTAACGCATTCTGCGTTGAGCATTCGGATCCGCTGGTAAAATGCCCTGTTGAAGATAAATCATAATTTCATATTTCCAAGACGGGTCCTCTTGTATTGTCAATATAAATTCCACTCTGACTTATGTTGTGATATATTTTGATTTTCCAATCGAAGGTTTGTCAGCAACCATAAGTGTGATTCTTTTTTCTGCCAAAATTTCTGAAGAACTTGCAAATTTAGAAAGTGCATCTGCTTTTGCATTATCGTCCCTGGGGATTTGAGTTATATCAAAGAATTTGAACCTCCTTGCCAACTCTTTAACTTTTGCAGCATATAGCTTCATAGTTTCCTCACGTGTTTCATATTTTCTGGAGAAATGATTTGCCACCAAAAGCGAATCGGTGAACACATCTAGATGTTCGATGTTGAGTCCGAGTGCCATTTTAATCCCTGCAATTATTGCTTCATATTCAGCTTCGTTATTTGTCACAATGTAATTCAAGCTGATGGCAAATTCAAATTCCCTCCGCTCTGGAGACAGAAAATGTATTCCAATTCCCCCCCGTGAGTTGTGGCAGATCCATCAGTATGCAATATCCACGTCGTCGTTGCTCTACTGGTTCCTTCTTGGTTTGATATAGAAAATATACAACATGCAGTCTCCACTACACTGTTCCCCAGGGTTTCGGCCATGAAATCTGCTAGGGCTTGCGCTTTGACTGCGACTCGAGGCTTAAATTCCAACCCAAACTCGCTGAGTTCAATCGCCCATTTCACCAGTCTACCTGAGGTTTCTGGTTTCGCCAATACTTGCTTCAATGGTTTGTCAGTCACCACAGTAATCGGATGAGATTGAAAATACGGTTTCAACTTTCGAGCTGTAACAACAATCGCCAATGCAAACAGTTCTATCTCCAAATAATTTCTCTCCGCCCCCTGCAGTACTCTGCTCACATAATGTATTGGTAGTTGCTGAACTCCTCTCTGTTTAAGTAGTACTGTACTGATTGCATTTGCGGACACTGCAGATAGAGATACAACATTTCATTTTCCTCTGGTTTTGCTAACAAAGGCGGGCTTACTAGATATTTCTTCATTTGCCTAAAAGCCCCTTCACACTCCGGAGTCGAGATAAAATTTTTGTTCCGTTTCATCACTTTAAAGAAAGGTAGGTTCTTTTCGGCAGATGTTGATATAAATCTTCCCAAGGCCGTCAGGCGGCCCACCAAATATTGTACGTCTCTCACCGTCCTAGGCGAAGGCAAATCCAGTACTGCTTTTATTTTATCCGGATTTGCCTCTATTCCTCTCTCATTTACCACATATCCTAGAAAGTTTCCAGCCGTTACTCCAAAAGTGCATTTTTTAGGGTTTAGTTTCATTCCATAAGTCCTTAGTATGGTGAATGCCTCATCCAGATGTCGCACATGTTCATCAGCTTTAAGACTCTTTACCAGCATATCATCAATATATACTTACATTGACTCCCCAATTTGATGGTAAAACATTTTTGCCACCAACCTCTGAAATGTTGCTCCCGCATTCTTTAATCCGAAAGGCATCACCCTATAGCAATACACTCCGGTATCAGTTACAAATGCCGTTTTACTCTGATCTTGCTCTGCCATGAAGATTTGATGAAAACCACTCTTTGCATCCATCATACTCAGTAATGCACATCCTGTTGTAGAATCTACTAGTAGATCTATCCGCGGCAAAGGGAATGGATCTCTCGGGCAATGCTTGTTTAAGTCAGTATAATCCACACACATTCTCCATGTAGCTTCCTTCTTTAAGACCAACACAATATTGCTCAACCATTCTGAGAATCTTATAGCGTAGATATGTCGAGCTGCTAAGAGTTCCTGCACTTCCTTTTCGGCTGCTTCATTCTTTTCTTTGTTGAAATTCCGCTTCTTCTGCCGTATCGGTTTCGCACCCTTATCTACATTCAGACGATGTACAATGACTCTCGAGTCTATTCCTTGAAGGTCTGAATCAGACCACGCGAATATATCTGAATTACGGCGAAGACAATCTACCAAAGCTGCTTCTATCATCCAGTCCATTTCAGCTCCAATCTTGATCACTTTTTCTGAACACTCTTTGAATAGCTGTACGATTTTGAAACCTCCCAAAGGTTCCATCTTGCATTCTTGCCATTGCTTCAGCAACTGACTTTCTATTTTATCTTGCCCCTGTTTTTTAGGCTCAATGCTATCTTGCCTCGGATCTGACTTTGTTCTGAACTTTTTCTCTGTCTGTTGTTTCTCAACCACACTCAAGTGCCTTTTATGTGTCATCCTAGCTACTCTATCTAAAAAAGACAGTGTTTACGGTGTTCCCACAGACGGCGCCAATATTTTGGTCTTAATTCGTCATGGTAATAGAACACAGTAATACAATACAATGGGAATATAAATAACCAAAATAATGTTAATCCACTTGAAATAAACGGACTAACTTTGTCCGAAACACCTACTATCTATTACAGATCTCACACTGATTTAAATACAAGAATAACACTAAATATGCAGCGTATCGAATAGCAATTGTTCGATGCGCGCCTCGAATAGTGCCAGTTCGATGCCAAGCTAATGCTATATCATCTTGACAGTACGTTGGAACGTATCGAATCTTGTTACGTGTCGAATCGAGGGACGTATCGAACAGAGGAACGTATCGAATGGCTGGATTCGACGTGGTCAGGTCCGGACTTGGGTTCCATCCTCTTCTGAAAGCTCAAAATCGCCCTATATATAGCAGCTCGCACCGTGGGACCCGAAGACAGCTGTAAAATACGCATCGAATCATATCTATTCGATGCGCGCATCGAATCATACCTATTCGATGCGCTGAAGATATCGGATGGGCCTGATTCGATACGTTAATGGGCCGGCCCATACTATATTGTTGGCCCAGTCCTAAAATACCCCCATCACAAAATTAAATTGGTTTTTCTGATTACAGCTCATTTACTAGAAAAGGTGAAACATATCGTGGACTTTAATTTTAAAAAAAGTAGAGGAGACTTACTTTTGTGTCATTCTGATTTATGGCAAGTGAAATGACGATTCCATGAACAAAGAAAAGAAAAAAGGGTAAGTGATATATGATGGGATGTGGATAGCAAATTAATGCTTGGCATTATTACTTTTGGCCGGTGCAGGGCACGTTTGTTAGACAAACCAACAATTATTGCAACGACTAGTAGTTGACTCTGTTATTCCGCGCCTTACCTATATATGTAAAACTCGGCAGAACAAATTTTCACTTGTCCAATTAATTGTTTTGTTCATTTAATTTGTAGCACACTCTCATAACATAAAACGACGTTGTTATGGCGGGTGAAATCTGCGCGCTGCCGGAGGACTGCATATCAAACGTGCTCTCGTTGACCAGTCCTAAAGACGCTTGCCGCGCCTCCGTTGTGGCATCAACTTTCTGGTCGGCGGCTCAATCCGACGTCGTTTGGGAACGCTTCTTGCCGTTTGATTATCACGAACTCATCTCCAGCGCAATCGACGGTGCAGATTCACTCCTGACCAGATTCCAGTCTAAGAAGGAACTGTACATGTATGTTTGCGATCATCCGGTTCTTATTGACTCCGGACGGAAGGTAATTATTTTTTGGGGTTTAAATTGTAAATAGTTGAAAATACGGTGTTGTCTCATGTCTGTGACTGTGCTAATAATTAATAAGACTGCTGTCTAATTGTTTGATGCCTACTATGGTATAACATAATCAGAGTTTTTCATTGGAGAAGTCGAGCGGGAAAAAGTGCTATATGATGTCTGCAAGAGACCTATACATTGTATGGAGTGATACACCTCAATATTGGCAATGGATCACTCTTCCTCAATCAAGGTATTCATCAACCCCTATCTTTTGTTATATATATATTCTAATTATTGGCATGTGATGGAAAAATAACACTCTATTGGTTAAATATGCGGTGCACATCGATCTTATTGCTAAGGCTGTTTTTGTAACTTTTTTTTGAATGCTTCGGAGCGTGATTTTGGAATTCATAAAAACTAAACAGAAGGGCATTTAGTATTTACAACTATATATATAAGAGTTTTCCACTTGCGATTAAATATCTTTTTTGAGCGGTGATGCTAAATTGGTTACTCGAATTGAAGTAGATTCTCTGAGGTGGCAGAGTTGCTTAACGTTTGTTGGTTGGAGATAGGAGGAATGATAAGTACGAAAATGCTATCCCCGGGCACAAATTATGCAGCTTATCTCGTGTTCACGTGTAACCCGGAGATGTATGGATTTAACATTCATGCTCCCAATGGTGCTGTGCGGATCTATGGGCATAAAGCCGAAAAACGCTTTGTTTGTTTGGATCCAAATGGTTTCAGAAGGTCAGAGAATCGAAGATATGATGATCATGGACACGATATTGAGTTTCCAAAGACGAGGAATGATGGGTGGATGGAAGTTGAGTTGGGAGATTTTTTTGTGAAGGGGGGAGAAGAAGGAGATTTAGAGATGACTTTGAAGGAGGTGAAGGGTGGTAATTGGAAGCGTGGGATCATCATCGAAGGGATTGAGATTAGACCGAAAGAGTGATAATGATTCTTCATATCATTATGTGTTATATTTAAGTTTTCTATTGGGCTTGTAAAACTTCATGTTTTCTTTTATCTTTCTTATGTTTCATATATTTAAGATTAAACTGTTTTCTATATATCTTTGAAATTTGGTAAAACAAGAGTAAGTTTTATGGGGGAGAAAATTCCCTTAAAATATAACTGAAAATACACTGGTGGGGTAAATCGCACAAGCTGACAAAGGTTAAGAGGTATAGTGGTGAAAAAAATTTCCAGAGAACAATGTCGAAAACGCCCTATAGGTTAGAAGGTTTGATGTTTTTATCTCTTTAAATAAATATTGCATGTAAATTATTTTAGAGTTTGACAAGCTTGGGTATTTTTAACTATTGGGATCGATTGTGGGTGAGATTTCTAAGATAAACCGAAATTTGGAGGTATAAATGTGTTTCTATATTTTCTTATAACATACGCAAAAGTCAGTATTACAAACGCTAAAAAATACTTATGCAAACAACAATCAACAAGCTAAGCTACGTACCTAAACATTTGCAAATTTATTCCCACACATATCTACGATGTTTTTATTACTTTGTAGCAATAACTATCCCATATACTAAACTCATTTGATATGGTATATATTCGATTATTTATTTTCAGTGTAATGTTGAAAAAAAATAACCATATCCTTATATATTATATATCGTACTTATTATTTTTATAAAAGGAAGGTGTATGTGTTGTCATAGACACTACAAGATTGGGGCGGTTTTTGAGACCACCCCTTAGCAACCACAACGCGGTTGCTGCGCTTCTGAGACCGCAAAGCAATCACGTCGCAGTTGCAACGCAATTGGAACCGCGAAGCGGTCTCAATTGTTCGGCTGGACTAATTGGGACCGCATCGAGCCAATGGGCCGGACGTTTTGGGCGAAAAATGGCCCTTTAGGGCCAAAAGATTTGGTTATTGTTGGGCTTTTATTAATGTTGGACTTTTATTGTTGCTGGACTTTTATTAAATATGTAATTTTCTTTTTTATTTTGTTTATGTTTTAGTGTAAGTTGAATGTTGAATGTCTTAGTGTAATTTTTGTATATTTCAGATTAAATTGTGTGTTGTTCTTGTCATTTAAAAACGATAGACATTATTTCACAAAAATAGAGCTGAAATGTAATTGAAAAAAAAAGTACAAACTCATCACTACTAACGTACAAAGTTTTACAAAAAACAAAACTCTAAAAATATCAATACATCATAATACAAATCTAATCTTCATCTGAATATTCATAATCATCCTCATCTGAACCCGTCATCCAGTCAATGTCTTCGTTTTCTTCTTCTTCACCCTCTTCGTCGTTCGCATTGAGCGTATTGACGACCTCAAACTCACCAACGTCCAACTGAATATCCATATTAAATGGTGCCAAGTCAACAAATATATTGAGCCCCAAAGAGTCGTTCTCCTGAAGGATTGGTTCCTCTGTCCCGACCGCTTCAGTTTAACTAGAACCACTAACGGATGGCATGTCAATGATGTGCCTAGCGGGAATATGATATACCAACAACCATCCCCTTCGCCCAGGCCTTCCATTCGTTAGATTCGGATAAGGCGCGTAGTAAGATTGTAGGGCTTGATTCGCATAAATAAATGGCTCGTTGGTTGAGAGTGCTCGTTGTGGGTTAATATCAACCAGCTTGAACGTCTCGTGGACCTCCGTTTCACGTGACGTAATATCATACCACCTACACTTGAAAAAGACAATGTACGTTGGTTTTCCAGTTCTTCCTCCCAGTATTCCACTTCTAAGATCTTTTTCAAAGTCCCGTAAAAGTTGGTGGAATCGGTGTCTCCCATGTCACCCTTCACGTAGACCCTACCGCAATCACTCTTCTTAGGGCCCAATTTCGTATCAACGTGGAATCGAAACCCATTAACAATGTAGCCTTCATACGTCAACGCCGTGTTGAGGGGACCATAAATTAACGGTAGTACACGGTCGTCCGACATGTACTTTCCACTGGAGTACGTCTGCTTGAACCACGCCGCATACTCTCTGTTCCTCTTCGTTTGCACCTCCATTGGACTCAATCCAATGCACTCCTCTTCAATGAACAACATACGAGTCACAAATCAAACAAGTTAGTACACTAACATAATACAACATGTAACATTAGGTTATGAAATAGAAAGTTCACTCACTCGAGCCATCCGTCCAACTCTTCACAATTAAGATGTGTGTACAGTTCAATCAGCTAATTTTCTTCCGACGTCAACGGCTTCTTGTTGTTCAATGGCCCAATTGGTCGCCCCCTCTTTCGAAATAGCAAGAGCTCATCATCCCACTCTGAACTCTCTAAAGCCTCGTTCCTGTTTAGTCGTTTATGAATAGAACCAGAGCCTTATCAAGATATTGGGAACACAAATTTGACAGCTTCGATAGTAGGTATGAATTGGATATGCTTCCTTCGGGCCTCGCTTTGTTCAGCACAGCCCCTTTAAAATCAAACATTCGCCTGAAAAAAAACAGTAATGATAAGTACAATAAATCAATGATGTTTATAAGTATATTAATCTAATTAAATATTTAATTACCTCTTGAATGGATACATTCACCTGTAGTGAAACGGACCACAAACTCTAGCCTCACACGATAAGTGTATAGCCAAATGCTCCATACAGTCGAAAAAGGAAGGCGAGAATATCCTCTCAAGCTTGCACATTGTGACAACGATGGATTCCTCAAGTCCCTTCATATCTTTGGCCAAAACCTCTGAAGCGCAAATGGCCTTGAAGAACAGATTGATCTCCACCAGCGTAGCCCAAATGTCAGGTGGTAGGAAGTCACGAAAAGCAATCAGAATCAATCTCTGCATGAACACGTGACAATCATGACTCTTCATACTAAACAAACTTTATTGCTGCATCTGTACACATCATCCCAAGTTCGAGGCGTATTCGTCTAAAAAATTCAGCTGGTCCAACCATTCAAAGACCTTTTTCTTTTGCTCCCTTGTCAAATAATAGAGTGCCCTTGGCTTTATCGACTCCCCACCTCGGGCGCCGGATTGTAGAAAGAGCTCCCTACGGTTGGTCAAGAGCCTCAAATCTTTTTTGGACTTGATGTTGTCCTTCGTCTTAGAGTCATCCAACACCGTATTGATGATGTTATCGAAAAAGTCCTTCTCGCAGTGCATGACATCTAGAGTGTGACGAACCAAGTTTGTGGACAAGTAGGGCAGTTCCCAGAATATGCTCTTCCGCACCCAATTATGTTTCATACCAAAGTCCGGTAGGTGTTTGAATTGTGTACCAAATCTCACGCGCCGAAGCCCATTCACAATTTCCCGCATTTAGTCACCTGACTTCCTAAGAATCAGTGCTTCAAGTGACTTTTTCCCTTTTCTGAAATTATGTGCGTTGTTTGTCCAATAGTGCTCTATGGGCAAGAACCGGCGATGGAAATCAAAAAAGGTCGGTTTACCCCCATTCACCAACATAAAAGATTTTGTGTCACCCATACAATAAGGACACGATAACTTTTCGTGCGTATTCCACCCCGTACGCCGGGAAATCGCTACTCGTCCACATGAGGGCTGCTCGTAATTGAAAGTTTTGCCTTCTAGAGATGTCGTACGTCTCGACCCCAGTGCTCCATAAAACCTTAAGATCGTGAATAAGTGGTCTAAAAGAAACATCCAAGTTCTTTGTAGGACTATAAGGTCGGAAAATTATTAGGCTAAAAAATATGAACACCTTCCTCATGCAAAGATCTGGAGGAAGGTTATACGAGGTGACAAACATTGGCCAACAGGAGTAATTGTTACCAGATGCTCCATACAGCGTGAATCCATCCGTACACAAACCAAGTCTTACATTACGGGACTCCGCTGCAAAATTCGGGTGCGTACGGTCAAAGTGTTGCCATGCCTCCTCTGCCGCTAGGTGAATCATACGATCAGTAACCCCTTCACAATTCAAATTCCATGTCATATGCTTTGCAGTTCCTATGGTATAAAACAACCCCTGAAGACGAGGACCAATAGGGAAATACCACAATTTTTTCTTCCCGACCTTTGATTTCAAACCAGGCACATATCTATTCGTACCGCATATCGGGCACTTGTCGTAGTCCTTACCCTCCCTGTAATACAAGAAACATTGTTTTGGACAACAATCGTATGCATCCCTTTCGTGTCCTTTGGTAAAAACTTCACAGTCTCTGGCATGAAACCTAGCTTCGCCTTGTTAAAAGCCTTATCGGAATAAATATTACTCGCCTTGTGTTGTGCCTTGTTCTCCAACCACTCCGCCATCCACCCACTGAAGGATACGTATATTTGTATTAGGATGTAACTTTCCTTTCCTAGGTGCATCAGTTTGTAGAAAGCCTTCGCTTCCAGATTGGGATCCTCGTTAGTGGCCTCGTCCTCAAAATAGCGACCTCCACGTGCATCCACGACCATGTCTGTAAACGGCACATCAACGAATTCTGCCGTGTCAGGAATATTGGTGTTTGATGAGGTGGAGGAATTGGGCAAATACGACGGTATAGTCTCTTTTGATGTTTCCCCGTGAAATACCCATTCTAAATATCCAGGCGTAAATCCCGACTTATGTAGATGATCACGTACGACATATTTACTTTGAAATTGTAAATTATTGCATTTCGTGCAAGGACACCTAATTTGTGATTGTAGATCTAAGTATTCGTCTTGTTTCATAGCATATTCAATGAAACTCCAAACCCCAAACACAAAACTATCTCGCAAATAATCGTCTCTATCGTATCTGTCATACGTCCAAGCTCTATCCACTTCATAATCCATTATTTATCGATCTAAGTTGTAAAATATAAAACAAATAATTACAATTTATGCTATAATCAAGTTATATCATGCACAATCAAGTTAAAGAGTAATAGAATCATCAACTTACTTCTTGAAGCGTGAAAAACGATCTTCAAGAACATTGCTTCCACCACGATTACACTCGGTGTGTGTATGACATTTATCTATCAACAAACAAATAAACTTAAGTTAGAATTAAATAACAAATTATATTATCAAAAATAATAATTTGAGATAGTAAGGAAAAAAAACGTGAATACCTTAAGAAAGAGTGAAGATTGGAATGAATGTTTGAAGATGAGGGTGAGGCCTTTATATAGGCAAAAATTGGCTTTCTACAACCGTCAAGCGGTCCCAGAAACCAACGGCCACAATTATCAGCAACCGCGTCGCGGTCCCAGAAACCAGTAGCCGTTGGTTTTTGGGACCGCGCGGCGGTTGTAGAACTCCCTGCCATTGCTATTAGCGACCGCCCTGCGGTCCGTATTATGCATACCGTTGTTTTTTGAGACCGCTGGGTGGTTGCAATTGAATGTATTTGTAACCGAAGTGCGGTCACGAATAATATTCATACTTCAAAATGATGTATTTTCGATGATTTAAGGTACCGCTTTATTAGTTTAGTTGATAACTACCCTAATCATAGTAAAAACAAACATAATTTCAATGTCTCATTACAAATCCAAGCATTATATATGTGGGACAAGCCGTTATGAAGATTCTTAAGATTTTGAACGACAACGATCATATATATATATATATATCATGGCTAAATACATATAGATATAAACGTATATTGCGGTCGCCTATGCACCAAAAATTTCAAATTTTTCGGCGGGATACGGGGGAAATTTGAATTTTCATGAAAATTCAAATTTTCACCTCATCTTCTATATATACCCACCACTCCCCTCTCATTTTTTCAAATCCAAAACAAAAAATCACCAACTCTTCTCTTCTTTTCTTTTCCAAATCTCATACAAAAAAACACTAACTCTTCTCTTCTTTTCTTTTCCAAATCCAAAACAAAAAAAAAACATCTAACACCAACACCAACTCTTCTCTTCTTTTCTTTTCCAAATCCAATACAAAAAAACACCAACTCTTCTCTTCTTTTCTTTTCCAAATTTAAAACAAAAAAACATCCAACACCAAAACCAACTCTTCTCTTCTTTTCTTTACCAAATCCAAAACAAAAAAACTCTTCTCTTCATTTCTTGTCCACAAACTTTCTTTTTCAATTTCATTTATTTATCTTTCATTTGTTTTTTCTTGTTCATCTTTTTTTACCTTTCTTCGTTTTTGGAATATATATTATTTTATTAACCTTTTAATTACATTTTATTATTTGTTCTTGTATATTGCTTTGCTTTGTATATGTAATTTCTACAAAAAACCAATAATATTCCGGTAATTTACCAGAATATTACTGGTTTATTTTTTATTTTGTTTGCAGAGTATCAGAGACCGCAACGCGGTCTCAATTAATATTCATACTATCTAGGACCGCCATGCTTTGAATATTTACTGAGACCGCGGCGTGGTCTCAATTACCCTTTTAACTACCTGAGACCGCGCTGCGGTCTCAGATGCCCTTCAAGTACCTGGGATCGCGCCGCGGTCTCAGATGCCCTTCAAGTACCTAGGATCGCGCCACGGTCTCAGATGCCCTTCAAGTATCTGGGACCGCTCAGCGGTCCGGATACCCTTCAAGTATCTTGGACCGCTTTGCGGTGATACTCTTTAGCTTTCTGGGACTGCACATCGGTCCCAAATAGCTGTGGTTCTAGTTATTCCGGTCGCAGTTGAGGTTTTCAGGGACCGCGGGCCGGTCTCGGATGAGAAGCGACCGACCTCATCCGAGACCGGACAACAGAGACCACTTTGCGGTCGTAGAAGGCTTTCTGCGACCACAAAGCCCTCATCTGAGACCGCATATATATACGGTCTCAGATGAGGCCTAAATCTTGTAGTGATACTCATGCACATAATTTACAATATCTATTTTGTTATATTTATATATGTGGAACACAGTGTATATTTTCTTTTGTGTGTAATTACATAAACATATTCCTAACAGAATAAAGTTGGATTTTTTTGGTAATCAAACAAAATACTTAAATATGAAATAGAGTCTCAACAGAGCAGTTTTTATAAATGGGTTCAATAAAAGATAAAGGTTCAACAAGAATAAATTAAAAAAGGAAAAGTTACTTCATGGAGTACTTCATAAAGTCAATTGCAGCACAAAATTGCGTTGCATTTGACCTGCAACGCAATAATCAGATGCAGCCACCTGCGCTAAATCGGATTTTTGCATTGCATCAGTAGCGACGGAAATTTTGGATGCAGTCCACGTGGCTGCATTCCAATTATTGCGTTGCATTTGACCTTGCAACGCAAAACTACGATGCAATTGACTTTGGCTGCAAAACCTCTCTTCCCAACAGAACGCAATTTTCCCAGAAAACACACACACCCACTTCATGGTCGTGCTCCGCTGTTGACCGCTCGTTCCAACCGTAAGACCACCATTATTTGACAAATAAGCATTGGTATTCATCTCTACTTATCTCAAGGATTGTTTTTATGTAATTTTTATCAATTTTGTCCGTAAGTTACGCTTGTGCAATTTTCAAGTTGTTTATAATTGCGATTATTGTCGTTTATATTATGATTATTATTGTTATATGTTCGTGTGAATATGATTATTGTGTTGTTATGTTGAGTTTTTAGAATTAATTTGTGGCAATTTTGCAAAGTTGTGTTTTAAGGCTTAATTTGTAGTTAACCATAAGATTTGGGATAAATTTGTAGTTGATAAAATTTTAGGACTCCATTGTCAAGTTTAAAATTTATTATGTCGAATAATTTCCATTAATAGTTTGTGTTTATGCTTGTAATTGATTATTGTTATTTAATATTTTAGTTGTATGATTATTGTTGTTTTTAGAAAAGATTGAAGTTTAGGGTTAATTTGAATTTTAGAAAAAGTTTATGGGTAAAAAGTGTAGTTGGAAAAACAAATAAGGACTCAGTTGTCAAGTTTAAAGCTTTTATGGTGTTGAAATATAATTTATTGAGACTTTGTTGTAGGAATAAGATAATTAGAAAACTTGGGCTATTTTGGCAAATATTTAGTGATTTAAGAAAACTATAGGGTAATAAATATAATTAGATGACCTTAGTTAGTATTTGGTTGTTTTTTGTGGGGAGAAAATGTAATTTATATGAGCTTTATTGTAGGAATATTGTTAATGGGTTTGTAATTACGACCTAATTAACTGAAATATTTATTTGGGTTGGAACGCCTTTGTCCGTGGTTCAAAAACTAAATGCTATTTAACGGGAGATCAAACTTAACAAAAACATTCCTTCCTTTTATTCACTATGATCCACTCTCTTTTCCGAGTCCATATATGTATTTCCGAGTCTATGTATGTTTTGCCTTAATTCCCCCCTCCCGTTCACCTCTCCCTTCTTCCTCTGTTTATATAGAGTTTTCAGGGACATGTGTCGTCATGCATGTTGTGGTGTTCTACACGTGTTACAATGTTCATTTAACCAATAAGATAACGTGTTTATCTAAAGTGCTGACTGTATTATTTCTTCTTCCGAGAGCTTTGGTGTTCTTCATGAGAAGGGGTAGACTGCCTTCTTTGCTTCCGAGAGCTCATTACGTCAAACGGTGACTCGAGGGCTGAGTCTGAGTGTTCTCTTAGTGACAGTGCTTCTCCGAGAGTTGTGTATTCTGGGGTGTTTGTTTCAGGGTATTCTCCGAGAGGGTGTTCGTTCATGGGTTGATCTCCGAGAGGTTTTTAGCTATCGTGGGTAGGTGTTTTCTTTCTCCGAGTGCCCGGAGAGAGTTGTTCTGTAGTTGTTGCGTTATTGTGAAGTTCCGATCTCTGGGTTGGTCGACAGGAGTAATGTTCCGAGAGTATTTGTGCTGGAAGTACGTAGCAGGGAAGTTATGTGGTAGTGTTCCGAGAGTGTTTGAGTTGGGAGTGCATAGCAAGGAAGTGTTTTTGTCAAGGTTCTGGGACTTGGGAGTCCATTGGCTCCAGTGAGCTTTGATAGATTGGTTCTTTTAGCTCATTCTTTCCGAGAGTTCATATCTCTTGGAGAGGCAGAATGAGTGGGGCGAAGTACTTGCCCAATGCTGAAGTAGTTCCGATAGCGGTTAGTCTGTGAGACTCTGCCTTGGTCTCGTATTCCTCCTGTTGACTTTGCTCCATTATTTGATGTGTTGGAGATGTGCTCCGAGGGATAATTGAGGCGTGATACATGTATCGTGAAGGCAGGTCGCATAATCATATAATAATATACCTGATAATTCCTGCAATTGATTTATTATTTATTTCAAGGAGGTGAATTATCATCCTGTTAACAAACCCCCTCAGTTTGTAGTGCAGTTAGTTATTATTACTGCACTAGAAACTTAATATTTAAAGGGTACGAGGGCTCTGGTATCGTACATTTTATCAGGTATACTGGGAATGTTTCACAAGGCCTCGTAGAACTCTCCAGGGATGTCGTAAACACTCGTCAGTGACATTTATGTTTTGTTTGACGTTTCCCTCGTTCTTGGCATTACCTTTAAAAAGGCGAGGAGTACCGTGATTACTCTCTCCGAGTGATTCCCGTCGTATTCTGAAATATGCCCTCGTTAGATCATTATCGAGGCATTAATTATAATTTAAAGTTATGGCATTTACTTAAGTGGTTAATTGTGATTTAAATGCAATTAATGGCGATTTTAATGCCACGTTTATGTATTGTGCCGGAATCGAAGCGTCTTGACCGTTGTGTTCCCGTTAACCGAGGAGACGTGACATTAAGCACGACTTTTAATCGTGGGGCGTGGGTGGGTTTAGTGGTCATTTAAGACACTTAGTGGGTGTAGGGTTTTAAAAACCCTCTTCTTTCCATATTATCATTACTTGCAAATTTTGAGCGAACACATTCTCTTTCTCTGCAAAAGATTTTCTGCAAAAATACTTTCTAATTTCTTAAGAATTTTCTATAATGGCGTCACAATCCAACACTAATTTGATGTCGGCTGCTTTCGGTACCGGAAGAGCAGCGGGGATAGCGTTTCAAGGTTCACGAAAAAGGAGTGCCGCGGCGGTGGGGGCGAGCGACAGTGGTGGTGCCGGTAAATCGAAGAAATTGAAGTGGAAGGCTGACAAGGGTGGCGTTCCACGGGCTACCCAGAAGGTGGGTGACACGGCTAGCACCGCCACAGAGGATGAAGTTCGAAGTCTTTTTCAAGGGTACGACGCTTCCGGCCGTAACGTGGAGGTGCTGGTGCCGGAGGCTCACCACTAGGGTGATTCTCCTCTGCCAGGGCACCTGACGGTGTACTACCCACAGATAAAGGCGGGGCTGCGCTCTTTTTTCCCGCCCTTCAACTGTGATATTTTAAATTATTGTAATCTTTGCCCAAGCCAACTCGCCCCTAATTCTTTCACGACGTTGGCCTTGTTCGTGTTTTGGTGCCTGGTGAGAGGCATCGAGTGTACGAGGGACATATTTTTTGCTGTCTTCGAGCTCAAGCAGTCTCCGGGAGGGGGTCCGTTCTACTGTTTCACCCATCGGGACAAGGACGACAGGATCTCCGAGGGCAACATCACTTCCCACAGTTCATGGAAAAACAAATTCTTCTTCATTTGTCCTGCTGTAGGAGCGTGGGACATACCCATGACTTGGAGGGTGCCTATTTTTCCCGATAGGGTGATGGATGACACACTGGTGTTCTCACCGGTGTTCTCTGCGAAGCCTCTCGTGGAGTCAAAGAATTTCATTCGCCTCTATCGGACCGCGGGATTGAGGCATATTGCTTCTGTGGATAGAATCGAGACTCCACTGGCTATTCCCGAGGAGCTCTTCGACACCTTCGGTAAGTACTTATCTCCCTCGTAGTACATGTAGTTTAGCACATGTGGTTATTTATATCTTATCTAACTTGTAGCTGTTTTTGCAGTGAATGTTTTGCGTCCGTTTATGGTGGAGAACGAGGACATAGCAACCAAGAAGGGGAAGTCTACAACTAGGAGAGGGTGGAGTTATTGGAGTTGCGGAGGACGAGCAAAGGGGGGACTCCTTTAAAGGTTGCTACAGCTACGTCCCGGTCGTCTAGCGGAACTTCCGATACCCTGAGGAAGCGAGGTTAGGTGTCACCTTCGCCGATGCAGGCCTGACAGGGGCATTCGTCATAGGGGGTAGGGAGGAAGAGATTGGGATAGAGGGGATGACTTTACCACCCCCGGGCGTTATCAGTATACCTTCCTCATCGGAGTTATCGGGGGATTCTGCTTATGCCCTACTGGCGACTCCTCCTAAAGGTATGTGTTTCTAGTCTTGAAACATCATGGAAATAGTATATACTTCTTCTATTAATATAGGAATATGCTCTAGATGGCCGAAGGGATAGCTTTACTTAGATACATTTCTGATTTTGCAGGAGGTGAAGACTTTTTTGGTCTGGAAGGGGGATCACTTCCCTCAGATCCTGCTCTCCCTCCAGCGTTTGATACCATGAGTCTGCTGGACGAGATTTTGGCTGCGGGTCCCCCGCTTACGAGTGCTCCTTCTCCGAGACCACTCGCGGCCATCCTGTCGGACAGCCCTGTAGTGACTCAGGTTCCACTGTCGGGGGGAGTACCTCCAGGGATGCCTTCATCTTCTAAAGCTCTCGTCTCATAAGGGGAGCCTAGCTCAGAAGATGCCCAGGCGGCACTTGAGACGGTCACCCGATATTTGTCGGCTACCAATTCCTTGCCAGCGGACGGGTGGGAATTTGTCCGAGCTTGTACCAACAATGTGGCTATGTTGGTAAGTTTTTATTTATCTAATTTACTTAAGATCCTTTATCGGGATCTTTATTCTTTTGTTTTACTTTCGTAGGCACTTAAAATGCTTCCTCTTCTGTTACTCGAGGTCGAGAAGCTGCAAAAGCTAGCAAGCGCAGCTGGAGAGAAGTCTCGGAAGCTGGAGGCCGAGAACAAGGATATTCTGGAGAGGATGGGGAAGTATAACAAGGCGTGGGCTATGCTTTCGAAACAAAACCACGACTTGAGGAAGGAGAATAAGCAGCTCCACTCTTCTGTAAAGGAGATGGAGGCTTCCGGGCTGGTGCTGAAAGATAGGGTGACCTTCTTTGAGGGGGAAAAAGTTGCTTGGGAGGCCAAGCAGAAAGAGTTGGAACGGGATCTGTCGGAGGCACTGGGCCAGGTGGACACTCTCAACGAGAAGCTATCACAGGCTATGGTTTCGGGGGGTGTCACTACCGAGGAAGTGCAGCAAATGGTGGATGCTGCGGTTAAGCAAGCTCGAGAGGACGCCACTGCCTACGCGAAGGAACTGTATATCAGCAAGCATCAAGGATACTTAGCAGGATCTGCTATGTGGGGATTCCTTCAGTGCTTCGGGTAGCTGCGCAATAAGGTGGCTCCCAACTTAGACCCGCGGGTAGTCAATATCGCGGAGATGAAGAGGCCTACTCTAGAGGAAGCCTACGACCTCTTCAAAAAGAGTAGCTCTCGACTACCTCCCTCCTCCCCTTCCCCGACTCGAGTACCCTTGGCAGCAGTACTTCCACGGCCCTCGGTGCACTCCCCTCTCGGAGCGGGAACCCAGGTTGTCTCCTCGGGCGTTCTTCCTCCTGCAAGTGCTCCTGTTCTTCCTCCCACCACTGAACCATCTCCTGTTCCCTCGAGTGTTCTACCCCCCAGCCTTAGGGGTTTTTAATTTGTTTTCTATTAAAGACCATTGTACTTTTTATACTTTTATGTTTATGTGTAATGGTACTTTTAATTTTTACTTGGAATGAAACATCTCATTTGGAACAAAACTTTTTTCTCGCGTTAATAGTCTCATAACTTTTCAACATATTATGGATACTTGGTTCCTTTCCTTCAATTGTAGAACTTTTAGATTGAGTTTACAGAAATGAGAGAGTATCACACTCTTACTGGCCAAACAACTTTCTTAGCATAGCGCGTCTATTTGCAGTGCAAGTATGGGAAAATATACTTTCCTAAATAGGAGTATTTCCTGACACGCCCTCGTAGCCTTTTATAGTATGCTTTGGGCAGCTCAACTTAATTCAGTTATTCGAGGAAAGGATCCTAAGTATGTATAGATGTTTAGAGTTTAGTGAATATTTTCACGTCCTTTCAAAGAATCATTCCAATAGAATTGTTTCTATCCTGGTCTTTTTTACTTATTTAGACTTTCGGAAAGCCTTTAATAAGAGAGTATGAGTGAAGTTTCCCAGAATAACTGCTCTCGGAGACATTCTCCTGGGCCAATTGGACCATGCCTTCTTTCTTTTCTTCAAGTATTTAAATCGTAAATTATAGAATCTTATGATTTTTCACAAAGATAGCCAAAATCTGACTCGAACTATAACTACTGAAATAAGGATACTTATCTTTGGTGCGTGTCGTTTTGTTGCTGTAGCACCTGCTTTCCCTTTTGGTTTTGGCAGCGATCTCCTCGGGCTTGCTCAAGGATTCAACATCGGTTCCCACAGACGGCGCCATTTTGTTAACGGGTTTGTAATTACGACCTAATTAACTGAATTATTTATTTGGGTTGGAACGCCTTTGTCCGTGGTTCAAAAACTAAATGCTATTTAACGGGAGAGTAAACTTAACAAAAACATTCCTTCCTTTTATTCACTATGATCCACTATCTTTTCCGAGTCCATATATGTATTTCCGAGTCTATGTATGTTTTGCCTTAATTCCCCCCTCCCCTTCACCTCTCCCTTCTTCCCCTGTTTATATAGAGTTTTCAGGGACAAGTGTCGTCATGCATGTTGTGGTGTTCTACACGTGTTACAATGTTCATTTAACCAATAAGATAACGTGTTTATCTAAAGTGTTGACTGTATTATTTCTTCTTCCGAGGGCTTTGGTCTTCTTCATGAGAAGGGCTAGACTGCCTTCTTTGCTTCCGAGAGCTCATTACGTCAAACGGTGACTCGAGGGCTGAGTCTGAGTGTTCTCTTAGTGACAGTGCTTCTCCGAGAGTTGTGTATTCTAGGGTGTTTGTTTCAGGGTATTCTCCGAGAGGGTGTTCGTTCATGGGTTGATCTCCGATAGGTTTTTAGCTATCGTGGTTAGGTGTTTTCTTTCTCCGAGTGCCCGGAGAGAGTTGTTCTGTAGTTGTTGCGTTATTGTGAAGTTCCGACCTCTGGGTTGGTCGACAGGAGTAATGTTCCGAGAGTATTTGTGCTGGAAGTACGTAGCAGGGAAGTACTGTGGTAGTGTTCCGAGAGTGTTTGAGTTGGGAGTGCATAGCAAGGAAGTATTTTTGTCAAGGTTCTGGGATTTGGGAGTCCATTGGCTCCAGTGGGCTTTGATAGATTGGTTCTTTTAGCTCATTCTTTCTGAGAGTTCATATCTCTTGGAGAGGCAGAATGAGTGGGGCAGAGTACTTGCCCAATGCTGAAGTAGTTCCGATAGCGGTTAGTCTGTGAGACTCTGCCTTGGTCTCGTATTCCTCCTGTTGACTTTGCTCCAGTATTTGATGTGTTGGAGATGTGCTCCGAGGGATAATTGAGGCGCGATACCTGTATCGTGAAGGCAGGTCGCATAATCATATAATAATATACCTGGTAATTCCTGCAATTGATTTATTATTTATTTCAAGCAGGTGAATTATCATCCTGTTAACAAATATGATTATTAATTAGTTCTGGGGTTATTTTCGAATATCTAGTGAGTTAATTAAGAGAACCATAGAGTAGAAAATGTAATTAGATTTCTTAGTTAGTGAAGAAATTATAGAGTAGAAATTCCAATAAATATATTTCTTATTAGGATTGAGTTATGAAGATTAACTTTTTTGTGAGGTTGGAATATAGTTCAGTGAAATTTAGGGACAATTAGATTGATATTTTTGTTGATTAATTTAGATGTCATGTAGAGATCAGGGATCGTCTAGGGGTAGAGGAGGTAGGGCCGTAGGGGGAGGCGTCTGAGGAAGGAACCTGCATCTAGTGGTCAGCAACCACGTAGAGTCCCAGAGTATCAGTACGACTCCATGTTGATGATACTGATGATATGCCAGTTCACACTACGACATTTGACCCGTATGGGTTTATTTCGCTGACGTGGAGATAGAACCTATTCAACCGCCCAACACTGCGATGATCGAGTCGCCCCATGCCTCAGGTTCAGATATGCTCGGAGTTTCGCCAGGATTGTCTGCTACTTCAGTCAGGCCGACATCGTCTCGAGGCGTAGACGAGGTAGCACCATCACAACCCCCCGTTGTGTGGAGAGAAATCTTCGGGGGCGGGGCTGAGGGGAACCTATACCAAATAACCTTGATGATAGGTAGTGGATCACGTTTTGTCCATATTCAATATCGATGAGGAACCAATCGTCCATTAGTGCGTTGATTTCAGCTACTTTGATGAAGTTGTGTAAGGACCCGTGGTTTCGATTCAATGACTTTCCTTCTGATTATCGTCAAAGCATATGTAAAGAATTTTGTGTAAGTTTTTTTTTTAATAAAATTAGTATTAAATATTAAACATTTAATTATAATGATTTAAATTAATTAAACGCTCAATAAAATTAGATATTTGTGTAAGTTCCGGTAACATGACTCGTATTCATAATTAAATGCTCGCATCACATTTGCCATATAGACCACAACACTGGATTAATTTCTCATTAGACACATGTCTTGCCCCATTTATCCTTGTCATATCTTGACGCCACGCCACGCCACACAAATTCATCACATTAAACTTACACTTGTCAAACTCCAAATATCACATGTCAAAGTCTAAAATGACAAGTAGGTATTTACATGAAAAGGGAAACAACTCTATAGAAAGATGTCTTCTCCAAAAAAAGAAAAAAGGGGGACAAGAAATATTTCCCAAATTAATTAGAAAGAGGAGAAAGCTCGCAGCTTCAGCAACTCAAAAAAGCTTCTATTCCAACAACAATTATGAAAGAATCTTCCTACTTCGATAAACATCCGATATTACACAAAAACTTCGAGTATACTACATTTCTCATCATTCTTATTCATATTTCACCTTATAAGGGAATTATATTTCTTTTGAAGAAACAAATTTTCATAAACGGAAACTATAATTCCCGAAATACGAGTGACTTGATTCTCCGATCGTGGAATACGGCACCTCGGAATCCCTCCCAGTCCAGCCGCAAATCTCTAAAAATTATCGCTTTCCTCGGTCGGGATCGGCGTCCTCGAACTAAACTCGTTAATAGTTCCGTCACAAAAAGAGCATTAATAACCCGTTTATGAACTTTTTCAACGAATAATATCAGATTTTTCTGATTTAATTATAAGGTTAATCTATTTTTAGAAGAAAATTGTTAATGCCGCACCTGTGCTGGACAACATTGTCGTGTGAGTGTCTGTGCAATATTATTTTACAAATGGTATAATTAATCAAATGATGGAGTTGTGTTTTGTAATTAGACAAAAACCTTAGAGGAGTGAAGATGTAATTTACACTTATATAACAATTATCAGCACTGCACGCAGGACTTCAAAAAAAAAAGAAAAAAAAAAGATCAACTCGATTTCATTCCGCGCCTATAAAATACTGCGGCTGGACATTTTCCACTTGTACAATTTGTTCAACTCGTACAACAGAAAACTACTATAACGACCTTGTTATGGCGGGTGAAATCTACGCGCTGCCGGAGGACTGCTTATCAAACGTGAAGAATTCGAAAGATATAGTCTTATCTTAATTACGATCCGGTATTATATTAATTAGAGATTTGCATATATCTAAGAGATCTCGTTCCTTGTTAATCAAGTCAGCCTACTCTCGGAGATGTGTGGATTTAACATTCATGCTGCAACCGGTTCTGTGCGGATAGATGGGCATGGAACCGAAAAACGCTTTGTTTGTTTGGATCCAAATGGTTTGAGAAGGCCAGAGAATCGAAGATATGATGATCATGGGCATGATATTGAGTTCCCAAAAAAGAGGAATGATGGGTGGATGGAAGTTGAGTTGGGAGAATTATTTATGAAGGGGGGAGAAGAAGGTGACATAGAGATGACTTTGATGGAGGTAAAGGGTGGTAATTGGAAAACTGGGCTGATCATTGAAGGGATTGAGATTCGACCAAAAGAGTGTTAATGATTCTTCGGATCACTTCATGAGTTATATGTAAGTTTTTTTTATTGGGCTAGTAAAACCCCTTGCTTTATTTTTATCTATAAATTCCTTGAAAATTAAATAAACTGTGATGTAACCTCTTGAACGGTTGGTTTTGGATATAATTCCAGAAACTGTGTATCACGAACACATACATAAACACCCACCTAAAGACAGCAAATATTGACAAGAACACAATTTTAGTTTTTTTGTTGATTATATCAACAAGAACTATACCACTATGTAAACTCAATAACACGAAAAACAACAACGAATTTACCAGAATTGTTAATAGTTAATATAATTTAGATGAAGAAAATGGACAAGTGAAAAACAAGTTTCTTCCATTTAAAATCACTATGTTACGACTACAACTTCAAGTCTTCAACGACACTAACTTCCAAAGGTATAATGTCTATCACATTAACAATCTCGTGAATCTCGAAACTACACACCATCGAACCAAGAGATATTTGTAGAGCACTTGATGAATATATGGTTGAAAATTGTTTTGTGTTGAGGATGATTTGATGTCTCTTTTATAGGGAAGAAAAACATGTAACAATCATCGACATTAAGTAGGAGATTAGATTCACTATTAAACTTGTTGAGACACTACAAGAATTCGGAGCATTCGCGAACCCCCCAATTACGACGGCTGGACGATCGCTCGCCATCAACGACTATCTCACTGTCGCTATTAGAAAGTAGTGACAGTTAGGCTGTCGCCAAGCAATGAAAATTTGTAACTGGAGATTTTGCTCTCCCTATATATCATCTCCTTTTTTGATTATTACAGCCGCATTTTACGCGAAAAGGCAGAACACCACTACAAGATTTTTCAATATTAGCTATTGCAGATTAGCTACCGCAATTTTATCGCCAGTCAATAGCTACAAAATTTTCGTAGCTACGAGGGTACCGACGGAACTTCCGTCGCTGACAGAAATGGCGATAACCAATCGGTCACCATCTCCGATAGCGACGGAATTTTCGTCAGTGATTCCATCGCACGCAAAAAGTTGTAGCAAAAATTTCCTCGGCAAGCTAAGTCAGCGACGGAGTCCCGTCGCCATTGTTTAGAGCAACCCTGGGCCGCAGGGGCGACATAAAGCCGTAGCTACTGACCATAGTAGCGACGGAATTTCGTCGCTCGTTTTCCAGAATAAAAAAACCCCTCATTCAATCATAACCCACACCTACTGCATTTCAGTTGCCCCACCCCACCCATCGTCGCCAACGCAATTCCGTCCCCACCCACCCCTGCGCCGCCGTCGCCCACCGCCGCAGCCACCGATGCCGTAGCATTCTTGTAAGTTTTTTTCTTCTTTAGTTTTTAAGCCTTTCTAATATTGTACACCTTAATTAACACATGGCCCCACCATTTTTCAGTCCCCGACGCGATTCCATCGCAACCCACCTCCGCACCGCCGCTCCGTTCGATTCTTGTAATTTTTTTTCCTTCAATTTTTAGGGGTTTTCGAATATTATATATATTGAATCAATTTTTAGGGGTTTTCCTCCAATTTCTGTTGAATCAATTTTGAAATATATATCTATATATCTATATATGTATATATATGCATGTTAGTCGAATTCATGTTAGGAATTTTGATATGTATCGGTGTTGAAATCATGTTATACGAGAATTGTTAAATTTGGTAAATTAGATTATTAGGATTTGGTAAATTTGGTAAATTAGTTATTTAAGAATTGGTAAATATGGTAAATTAGTTAGTTAGGATTTGGTAATTTTGTTAAATTAGTTAGTTAAGAATTGGTAAATTTGGTAAATTAGTTAGTTAGGAATTTGGTTAATTAAATTTGGGATTGTTGTTAGTTAGAAATTGATCTTTAAATCTGCAATCTTCAATTTTTAGCTTTAGGATTGTTGTTAGTTAGGACTCGTTAAATTTGGTAATTAGTTAGGAATCGAATGTCATTAGTTAGATATCTTGTGTTAGGAATCGAATGCAATTTTCGTTATATCGTTGTAGATTTTGGTAATGAATTGCTTTTTGGTAATATAGTTTGTGGTTTATGTTTAGATTTCAATTTCGTTAACTTTCGTAACGTTTGTTAAATATATAGAAATTAAAATTAATTTGTTTAGTCGATTATATGTTTTAGGAACCTTTGACAAAATTATTGTTAGTTTTCGTTTTAGTGTTAGTTTTTATTAAACGTTGATTATATATGTTATTCATTTAGGATATTATTAGTTTTAAACGTTGATTATATATGTTTTATTATTCTTTAGATCTCGTTGATGCCGTAATTATGCCTTTAGGAATCTCTAACTTAGACATGATAAATATATAAAAAAATTCTTATAACTTAGAATCGATTATACCTTTAGAAATTCTAACTTAGATTTTAACATAGATTTTTGATATGTCTGACGATCGTACACGCCCCGAGGGTCGCAATGACCTCCCTGTTGACCCTCATGCGAGTGGTAGATTAGGCCCTAGGCTCATACGTATACGTTCGTCTACTACTCGAGCTCCCACTCCTGCCGATGCAGCGCCTTCATCTTCTACTCCACAAGAGGCACCCGGCACAGATCATGCGGGCCTATCACCTACTACACGAGGGCCACGCGGTACAGATCAGGCGGGCCTATCATCTACACCACGTACAGATCATGCGGGCCTATCGTCTACTCCACCTTCAGGGCCCAATCCGACACGGCCTCCGAGAGAATTTACTAGAGGAGACCAGGTGCCTCCGGATAGCTCACTGCGTATGCCGCTATTATTGACCACCGATGGACTATTTATCAATCAGCAGCGGGTTGTGAAGACTATTACGGCTATTATAAATGAGTTGTTGATGGAGTTAGTACCATGTTGAACAAAACTAGATGGAGACGTGAAAGATAAAATGTGGCTAAGCTTTAGGGTGAGTATTTAATATATAAAAAGCATATATTTAATAATGTCGAATATTTTGTTAAAAAAATGTCCATAATAATCGAACCTTAAATATTTGATTTGTAGAGCACATATAAGATTCCGTTGACAAAAAGGCGTCGGGCGCACGAGGCATATGAGGCCAAAGATATGGAACGGTATAAGAGGATGATGCATGATGCGAAGAAGAATTATTTCGCGAGGAAGGAGAATCCGAAGTGGGCAAACCACAAAAAGACTTGGATGAATGATAAACTAGAAGTCGAAGCGGTGTTGCAATGGGAGAAGGAAGGCAACGAAGAATAGACGAGGAGGAAAGTCGCCCGAGAGGAAAGTGAAGGCAGATCCCACTTAAGCTGGAGGATCCATTGGCTACAACCAGTACTGTGTTAGGATGGTATGTTTTATTATATGACATATATATTCTTTTAGGTGTTAGTAATGTAATAATTGTAATTGATATATTTTTTTTCTTACTTAATCTTAATATTGTCCTTTGAAGCGACGCCCTGATGGACCTCCCGTGAGACATGACGAGCTATATCGGGCCTTGCACATGATGACTATTCAGAAGGAGCGTGATGGACATTCGGTGGTACTCCAGTGGCTAGACAAGTCCTATGAGACGATTTATGTAAGAGTCTTCAATTCACCTAATTAAATACTTGTTCTTTAATTTGCAAGTTATACTAAACTTTTAACTAATATCATTTAAAATATGAAAATATGAATTACATAGCGGAGTTGCGGCGCAAGTACGGTGATGACGAGAGCGATTGGCTTGTTTTCGACCATGCACCTCATGAGGCTTTCGGCATCCATTGGAGATCACATCTTCGATTGGAACTTGCATATGTGGAGGACTTGAAGCTTCGACACGAGGAGGCGAGAGAGACGGACGAAGCGAGATGGAGAGATGTAGTCCAATATTCACGGGAGTTGACGCAGGCCTTCGAGGATCGCACAGGTACACAATTGCCACCCCCTCCAGATGGACTCATGCGCGATGCCCGTGCATCTTATCGTAGGACCATGCCACCGGTCGATCCTCCTTCGAGACTTATGAGGCGGCATTTTGCAGATCCATATGCGCCGAGCACACAGTTTTCTAGTCAGTTTGACGATATGCTGAGGCGTGATGACGTAGATGACGCTGAGTGTTCTTAGCCGCATGTAGTGCTCTCGGGTTGGACGGTTTCTCGGACGATGATGAGGATCTTGGCAGGCCATGATTTTGTTGTTTATGTTTAGTTATTATAAACAATCTTGTTATTTGTGTTTTGAACTCATGAACTGTTTATGTACCTTTAATTTAGTTATTTCGGTATATATTTCAAGTTAAACTGATTTAGTTTGTTGTGTAGTATGTAATTAACTTATTTAGTTAGCTTGTTGTGTAGTATTTTAGAGTATCTCAATTTCTCGTTTAAAAATCTCATTTTTTATGCAAATTATAAACTACAAAAAATTAAATCTCCATTCATTTTTGAAAAAAAGTGATTTGTTTTCCCTAAAAAAAATGTGTTTGTTTTGAATTTAAATTTTCACGGCAATGTTGAAAGTGGGGGAGTTGAGAAGTTTCTTAAGTCTGATTACTCATGAGAGATTCAATGCTGCTAGCTCTTTTATTTCTCCTCTTTGGAAATGATATAAACATCAAGTTACCTTATTTCTTAATTTTTATGAGCGAGGAATCTATTTTTACAAGTACTATTGCCCTGCATGTTGTGATTAATGATGTTAGTTAAATGTAATGTTCTTTTTTTGCATGAGCAGTTACATGTTTCGATTTATGGACAACATTTGCAAACTCAACTCCCTTGAATATGACTTCCTCTACTTGCCAATAGATTTCGTGTAACTCCTCTTACTTTACTTAATTAAAACCATTATGTTTAGTAACATAATGTAATATTATAATTTGATAATAATTAGTGATTTTAATGGTATTATCTATTCAGCAAGAAATTTAATCTGGGGTACGCATTTGTCAACATGACAAGTACTTCAAAGGTCCTGTTACTTCAAAGAAAATATGTCTAGAATCCAAATAATTCATACATCTTCTGCTATTTATTAATTTGTCGATATCAATTCCTATATATAGATTCATGATGAAATTTGCATTAATTCCAACTTACACTAAAAAGAGAATATGATGAAAAATTAGTTCAAGAAAACTATTGTCCACTGTGATAATGGAAACATACATGGCTTCCTTTAGTGTGTTTTTTTTCCAAGTTTTTCAGTATGTAATTTTAACTATCTCTCTTAATGCTGTTTTAACTATTAACTTTTAACTATCTCCCTTAATATTGTTTTAACTATTAACTATTAGCTACCGTCTCGCGGTAGCTAATGTAAACAGTATATCTCATTAGCTACCTCAATGCAGTAACTACCATTTCTTACCGTTGGCATTAGCTATCGCACTGCGCTAAGCGCTAGCTAACTATTCTTACTGTTGGCACAAATTTAAAAATTGGATTAAACCCTTTACCCATACCCTAACAGTAGCGATCACATGACGTTAGCTAATATTTATATCCTAACAGTAGCTACCGCTAATCGGTAGCTACTACACACATCAGCTACCGCAACGCGGTAGCTACTAATATTCAAGTGCTTAAATTGGATTTTTCGACAATTATTTGAAATATAATTGGTTGTTTGTTATCAATTACGTCAATAACAAGTATTAATTAATTAAATGAATATAAAATTATGATTTCATTGCACAATCAAATGACAATACTAATGTCGGTTCATAATAACACTGATACATAATGTCGTTTATTTGTCAATACTATATATATGTATGTATCTCCCAATAGAACGCTAAATAAAGAATGTAACTTCACATCATAACAAATCATCACATTTCATTGATACATCAATCATCACGTCACAACGATATTTCAATCACATATTCGAGACATGATTAAGCGTAGAGGTAAAACTAATATATACGTCACACAACAATACATCAATCGTAATAATAACTCAATTACTAACAAATAAGTTAATTATTACTTATTATTACCAATATTACTAAACTAAAAACATAAAGAAATTAAAATCACACAAAGAAATCTACAAAATAGAAAGAAAATTAACATTAGCTACGGCCGAGCGGTAGCTACTAATATTCAATGGACATTAGCTACCGCGCGTCGGTAGCTAATAATATTCAACGGACATTTGCTACCGCGTTTTCGTCGCTACAACATCATTAGCTACCGATAGTCGGTAGCTACTAATATTCAACCTGACATAACCCAGAAAATTAACAATTAGCTACATATTTTCGGTCGTAAAAGCTCGAAAATTTGGGCGCCCAAGTGCGAAAAATTCAAATTTTCTGAAAATTCAAAATTTTCAATCTCATATTATAAATACTACTCAATTCTTCAATCTACAAAATAATCCAAACACTTTTCCAATCTAAAAACTATCCTTACCATTTCTTTATTTATCAAATCTACAAAATAATCCCAACACTCTCTTCAAATCATCAAAAATTCCTCACTTCTCCAATCTAAGAAACTATCCATATCATTTCTTTATTTCTTCATATCTTCCAATTTTTTTCTATTTATCAAATCCCAACACTCCCTTCAAATCTTCAAAATGTTTCTCATTTTTCAACACTTTCTTCATATCTTCAAAACTCCAAACCTTTTTTTATTTTACAATCATTTTGTTAAAAAAAAAATTCTTCCTTTATTTAAATGCTTGTTAGTGTTAAATTAACAAATCAACACTTATTTTCACATTGGCGATACAATAAACTAATAATTTTCTGGAATAAATTTTTTTAATCTGTAAATGTTATTAGCTACCGCAACAATAATATTCAAGGCTTTAAATATTATTAGCTACCACAAGTCGGTAGCTACTAATATTCATAAAGTTAGCTACGATAGCTAATGACATTCATACTATTAGCTATCAAAACTCGGTAGCAAATGTGTTGGGTATTTGAATCGCCTCAAATACCACCCCCAAGATTTGCCTATGAGGTAATTGCGAAGTAACACGAATATAATATTGACAATAGTAACAACACAAGGATTAACGTGGAAACTCCTTCACCGGAGAAAACCACGGGGACCCGAGCAAAATTCACTATGTAAAATATTTGTACAACTACATAATTCTCACTCAACCCGAATGACCCCGATAGATTCTTTTCACTCTCACCACTCCCTAATCTACACCCTCCCGGTGTATAAAATACTACATTATAAATTCGAGAGAAAGAAAAGAACTTCTGAAGGGATAGGGATACTTTACAAATAGCAAAACTATTGCTATTTATAGGAAGCAGAGCAAAGAGCTCCCCGCGTCAAAACCTTGTGCATTGAATTGTGCAGTTGCACAATTCAATCAACCATGCAATTCATGTACTTGGGAGACCCACAACATGGGGTCTTGTCCCCTCAATTGTCCACAGTCAACAATCTCCCCCTTGAAGATTTGATTAACGACAAATCAGATCTTCAAAATCATCTTCACTCCAACCCCTAAACCATCGCACGTCCATTATGCCACATTTCTTCTCTTGCCAAAAGAGGAACAAGTTTTATCACTCGCCAGGATCATTCCTCAAACGACTTTATATGTAGGAGCGACACTCCCCCTTGTTCAAAACTTCTCTTTCTCCGTAACCCCTTGAAGAAAGGCAAACAAACGTGGAGATATACAGAACCTTCGTACACCCAATCTTTCTTCGAATAACCCTGAAGAAAGGTAGACGATCATGGAAATATCTTTTATCTTTGTACACCAAATACTTCTTCGAATGACCTTGAAGAAAACAAACATGATGATATACCGTATCTCCGTATACCCGGTCTTTCTCCGAATGACACTGAAGAAAAGATCTGAATGCCCCATTCTTTCTTCGAATAACCTTGAAGAAAGGTAAACATCTTTCTCTGAAAGCCCATAGAGAAAGGAAATACATTCATGGAGATAATTATTCTTCGTACGCCATCATTCTCTTTCCTCGGCTCGACCATGAGAATGGGAAAACCACCATAGAGAATTTAATCTATGTACTCCTTTGTTCTCTTTCTCCAACATCACTATGGAGAAAGGTATACCCTCCGTAGGTTGAATCCTTGTGCAACCCGACCAAATCAACTTCTCCCCGACTTGAACACGCAACAAGTCATAATTGATTTTCCCGTCAAACTTTCCCGTATCCATACTCTTGCTTCCTGACATTACACCGGTGAGTTGGTGAATTTTCTGAGAATAGTACAAAGTAAAACCCCAAAAAGAGATAGCTCGTCTTTCCTGACAGGGTTTCAAGGTTCCCAGGTAATTAGTGGGGTCACAACAGTCCCACTTAATAAGCAATTACCTTTGATATAACCGTCTTTACTGTACGTATTCATATTACACAACACCACAACTCCACCCCAGCAGTAACTTCACCTCCGGCAGAACCTGGGTTCTGATACCACTTGTTGGGTATTTGAACCGCCTCAAATACCACCCCCAAGATTTTCCCATGAGGTAATTGCGAAGCAACATGAATATAATATTGAGAATAGTAACAACACAAGGATTTAACGTGGAAACTCCTTCACCGTAGAAAAACCACGGGGACCCGAGCAAAATTCACTATGTAGAAGATTCGTACAACTACATAATTCTCACTCAACTCGAATGACCCCGAAAGATTCTTTTCACACTCACCACTCCCTAATCTACACCCTCCTGGTGTATAAAATACTACATTATAAATTAGAGAGAAAGAAAAGAACTTCTGAAGGGATACTTTACAAATAGCAAAACCATTGCTATTTGTTAACAGGTTTGGAATAATACCAGATTAACTGATTTATTTATGAGTTCGGAACGCCATTATCCGTGGTTCAAAGAAAGTAAATGACTATTAGAGAAAATTACGAAAATATCCTTCCTTTATTCACTAAACTTCTGACCCCCGAAGAGCATAAATATGATCTTATGCTTTTTTCCGAGTGAGTTTAAGTGTATCTCCTGCCTTTTTCTTGTTGTTGTCCCCTTCTCATCTTTCCTAATTTTCCCTTATATAGGTATGGGAGGGTGTTTGTGTCACTATGCATGCGCTGCATGTGTTACAAGTGTAATGTTGCATGTGTTACAAGTGTCCTTCTATAAGATAAGGTATATCTTGTTGACAAGGCGTTGACTAGGCTGATCCTTATCTTGTCCGAGGGCTGTGGGGAGTCCCGAGGGGTTGCTTCTTCTATTTTCTTCTCTTTGATGGACTGAACCTTCTGTTTTCTTTTCTCCGAGGGGCTGGATTTCATTAGGAGGTTCAATAGTTGAAGTGGAGTGGATGTCCGAGGGGTTTTCTGTTCCGGGGGCAGCTATTTCCTCGTCGGCTTCTTTGGTAAAGTTCTCCGAGGGGCATATTTGTTTCTGTAGGCTTGTAAGGTGGGCTCCGAGAGCATCAATTTGCATGTAAGGCTGTATTCTTGTGTATGGATCCCCTTAGTATGGGTTCCAAGCGTTTTTGGTCGTTGTGAGAGTAATGGCTCCTTCAGGAATCATTCTCCGAGGGCTTCCTGGTCCTTGGCTGAGTAACCTTCTTGGCTGGGGCCTTCGGGGTAAGTGAGTTGAGTGGTTGGTGCTTTGAATAGAACGTTGTTTTATGAATTTTAGCCTTAGGGGTGATGATTCTGAGGGCTTTGGGAGTGTTCAGCAAGGAAGTATTCTCGTATAGTGGTCCCTCTTGGCGCAATGATGGATATCAGGATCGCGTGGATTCATCGGGGTTTACTCTTTTTCCGATGCCACGTTGATATCTTATTTTTGTTCATCTTGACTTTCCAAGGGATGCTTGGGTGTCCACTCGGGTGCCACGTCGTATCCTAGTAGGATATGTGAGTTCCGAGGGACTATTATCTCTTCGGATGCCACGTCATACCATAGTAGGGTATGTGACATACGAGAGTGTTCGTGACGATAGGATCGCCCTTAGGATTAATCCCTAATTTAAGGGTTAATCTTTTGTTTAACTTGTATAATCCCTTATTTATTATTTTTTTAGGGTTAACACTAGCCCCCCCAAATTTCGATCGTTCTCGCAGAGACGAGTGAAATTTTATTTCTTGGCCTTAATAGGGCAAAAGGGGCTTTTTCTTTATTTTTTGGTGATTTTTCCGAGGGGTTTGGGGATTTTCTCCATTCCTTTTTTTTATGATTTACGGGGGTATTATATGTATATAAATATATACTTGAAATACCGTGAAGTAAACTTACCGTTATGATCTTGGGAATCAGCGGTCCAGATGGAGAGTTACTTTTATAACGGCTCTTTCTAGCCGTTGGATGTCTTAAATGGCATTCATCCATCCGTCCGTTCATCTGCAGTAACGGCTAGCGCGTGGAACGACACGTCGCTTCCTGAGTGGACACGTGGGGCGTGGGAGACGAGGCACGTCTTTAATGGCGGTCCGCTTATAAATATCCCCTTCGTACTCTTCTCTCCCACTCTTTTTACAAACTCTTCAATCTTCCCATTCTCTCCAATTTTCTTAAGCAAAAAAGAGCGATTTTTGCTCTTCTCTAAATCTCTTCTTCTCTTTTCTTTTACCAAACTCGTAAAATTTTTCTTTTCGTCCCAAAAGAAGATGGCTTCTTCTGCAAATATTTCTTCTGCCGAAACTGCCCCTGTCGACGTTTCTGTTTATGCCGTGACGACTGCTCCCCTCGTGGGACCTACTGCTGCCACTCGTAAGAAAAGAGGTATCGTAGCCGAAGGGAGTGGGGCCGCCGCCGCGAAAAAAGCTAGGGTTTCGAAATCAAAGAAACCCCCTCTTCGTGACTTCTCTAAAATTGAGAATGTTCAATCTGTGGTTACTTATGAACAAGTCATGGATTTGTTTGAGGCTACGGGAGCGACAATGATGGATGTGACCGTTCACATTCCTTCAAAAGACCAAAGGGCGTGCTACCCTCCCAAGGGTATGCTCACTGTGTATTTCGCGCAAGTGAATTACGGGTGGCGTTCTTTTATGCCATCCTTTTTCTGTGAAGTCTTCAAGACTTGTGGAATCTGCCCGAGTCAGTTGGTTCCCAATGGCTATGCTGCCCTCTGCATTTACGTGTTTTGGTGTATGGTCAAGGGGTACGAGTGCAATGTGAATCATTTCCTGTCTATCTTCGATGTGGGAGTGTCACCCGGGGGATATCCCTTCTATCACGTTCATCACCGGGATCATTCGGCCAACTCTACGAAGAGGATTTTGGGTGCGACGATAAGCTCACACGGTGTTTGGAAGGACAAATTCTTCTATGTGAAGCCCGTCCGAGGGAAATGGGATATGCCCTTCAAGTGGGGGGAGGGTGTGACTCCAATTCACACCCTGGCTGAAGATATGGTGCTCTCTCCAGTGATTGCCCAACATGCGCTAATGGAGTCAGAAGATTTCTCGTGGTTATTTGATAAGGCTGGACTTCACTTCGTAGTGGGTGCTAATGACAACGTGAAGAAACCGCTTTTCGTTACGAGCATGCTCATGCCAGCTTTCAGTAAGTTTTTCTTCTATTGCTCGTATGCTTCTTTATTCCACATCTATTTTCTTCGAGTGGTTTTTCGCATTCTTCCGTTATTCGTACTAAGATATTTTGGTGTGGCGCAGAGGAAGTTATGGCGAGGTACTATTTAGTACCTGGTTCCGAGGAGGTGGCTCCAAGTGGTCATAGCGGAGTTTCCGAGAAAGGAGATCACGAGGGGGCGGAGGCGCAGTCCGAGGAGGCAGGGATGGGCGCGGAGGCCGATGAGGCCGAGAAGGTTTATGAAAATATTCCGCCTCCTTCCGAGGATGTTGGGGGAGTGCCCCTGGAGGCTGTTCCGTTGCGGCAGGTAGCTCCCTCGTCCGTTCTGACTTGGAGGTCCGCCTCCGAGTCAGACACTGGTAGTCTTCCGAGGGGCTCGCAAGGAGGGCAATCTCCGAGGGCTGAAGAAGAAGAGTTTTCGTCTCCGGATGTGGTTTTGGTCCCTTCTCGAGATCCCTCGCCCATTATTCCTGATCATTCCCCTACTCGTCCTCGTAAGTTTCTTTCTCTCTTCTATTTTCCTTCAAATTTTGCTATCATTATTTGACTACGTATTTGGCTCTTGTAGATGTCGATAAGGGCAAGGCCCCTATGTTTCCGGGTGCAGATTTATTCGCTCAATTACTTCACCAGGACTCGGAAGAGCCATCCGAGGGAATCAGTCAAGGTCCTGCGGATTTATCGAAGGATTTGGAGGTGAAGAGGTAAGTGTGGGAAACTTTGCTCCGGGGAGAAAGTCCCTCGGCCACTGGGAAAGCTCCTGAAGTGGTTGTGACGGAGGCAGTGGCCACGACTCCCGCTACTGCCATTCCTTCTCCGATAGGAGATCTCCCGAAGAGGGTTCATATGCGGAGGTCAGCTTCCGAGGGAGATTTTTCATCTCAAGTACCCGAGAAGGAGCCTTCGACTGTAGGGGAGGCATACCACGAGATCCTTCACTTCTTCGGATCTTCTCTTGCTGCGCCCGCGGAGGGGTATCAGTTTTTGCGGGCCAGCATGGTCTGGATGGAAACCATCGTAAGTGCTTGTTCTTTGGTTGCTTTATTTTTAAATAATTTTCCCGTATTCTTCTTTATATTTCTCTTCTTGTCATGTAGTCCAAGAAGACTCGGGAGGTTATCACTGCAGTAGAGCAGCGCCATTCAAGGGAGGTAGCCGAAATAGGATCCCTCCGAGGGCAGGTGACTTCTCTCCGGGCCCAACTCTATGAGGCCGAGTCAATGAGAGATGTTTTCCGGACGAAGTTGGAAGCCAGTGACTTCGCTTGGAGGGAGGATCAGAGAGCCAAGGAAGTGATGCGGCTCACTTTGAAGAGGATGCAGTCGGCTTACGACAAGCTGGAGGCGTCCGAGGAGGCTGTCCGAGTTCAGTTGACTCTTCTGGAGAAGGAGAAGATGGAGTCCGAGGAGCTTCTTCGTGCTCGGGTGAAAGTTTTGGAGAAGGAGAAATCGGAGTGGTTGGAGCGAGAACAGGAGCTTCAATCTCGGGTCAAGGAGTTGGTGGATTTGAAGATAGTCCAGGTAGTGCCACAGGAGGAGGTGCAAGCTCGGATTGACGAGGCCGTTCGGTATACAACAGTGGAGGCAGAGCGCCAATATGCTTCCTTGTCCGCTCGAGAGTCTCTTGGGCATATGCTATGGGGATGGCTAGAGTGCGCCACTGTTGCCCGTGGAGTGATGCCCTCGGGGGCTAATTTTGGCGGCATTTTTGACGTCAAGAAACTTGCCAAGCCGTCTTCCGAGCAAGTTCAGAGCATTCTTGAGATGTATGATGCGGTGATGACGCCCAAGGGCTCCCCTGCTCCTCTTCCGACTGCCTCCAAACCTGGTGTTACTGGCCCGAGTGGAGTTTTGCCTCCGCCCCCGCCCCCTCCGAGTACAGGGATTTAGAATAGGATTCCTCCTTTTTCCTTTTTTTCTTTTTTTTTATGCTTTTGTAAACTTTTCCGACTTGTCCTCTTCTTTGCTTTCTATTTTGTCTTATTCGTCCACTAGCTTGAGATAGTAATAAACTATTAGCATGCTTATATATAAAACTTATTCCCTTTAATCTTCTTCAAAAAGGTAAGCTAAAGACAAAATCCTTTATTTGTTGACTAAGTATATAACTTAGCAGGACGTGTCAAATTATATGCATGCTTAAGAGTTATTTATTCTAATTAAGGACACTCATTAACACGTGTCATACCCCTAGGAGTGGGTGGGACAGCTCCAGCTTTTCCCCATGGGATTAGCTTATCGTATATAATATACTAACAGTGGTATTTATACTTACCATTAAAAGCTATCTTGCTTTATCGGATAAATCAGTTTCCTTTCTTAGTTTTCGCTTTCATAGTTGTACTCAAGATTTTATTTTCGACTTTCGTACAAGAGTAAACGGAAAACTTACTATTAAAGATGATGCCGCCACATCACAGGCATGGGGGGTCCACATCATCAAGTAGTTCTTCTAGGAGTCGTGCCCGAGGTGTCCCTGGATCCCAGGTTTACAGTGCATCCTCGGAAAGTTCTTCCCCAGGGCAGCGGAATAGGCTGATTGAGAATCAAGTGATCATTGAGACAAGCTCGTCTTCAAGGGTGGGGAGTAGGTCATCGTATACAGACTCTCGAAGAATGGACCATATGAGGGATGTGTTCTTGGGTAGAGAACCATATTCTCTTGCCGATGAGCGTTCTGTATTCAACTTAATACCTTTGAGCCCCTCAAGGTTGATAGGTCGGGGACGAGTTGGTTCCGCCGTTAGCACTGTGTATGGAGAGTCTCTAGTAACTCTTTTTGCGGAATTCAATTTGAATTTCAATGATTTTGATGTGATTGGGCCCTCTCCAGATCAGAGAGCATATGATCCTCCTCCTGGATTTTTAACTGTTTATTGTGATCAAATGCACTGTGGATTACGGGTGTTTTTTCACCCTTTTCTTCGATCGCTCTTCCAGTATTGGCAAATCTGTCCGAGCCAGTTAACACCCAACTCGTATCGCCTTTTAGTGGGATATGTTTTATGCTGTGAGCTCCTTAACCTTCCCCTGTCCCCGTATCGGGTGGGGGCAATTTTCATCCTTCGGCCTTGTTCAGATGGAGTCCCCCTTTTCAGCCTGGCCTATCGGGACGTCGAAAAAGCCTTCACTGGTACATCCAGTCCTCGCACTCGTAGGGGGGATTGGAAGCGGAGGTTTTTCTTCGTCCGTTCAAAAGGTCATTCGGCCCGATCGTGGGGAGTGCCTATCCGATGGGGCTTGGGATACGTTTCGCCCCTCTCCGAGACATTGGGGCGGGAGTGGGAGGAACTGAGTCATTCCGGGTTATTTTCTGGCTCGTACGATATTACCGGCCTGCTCGCGTGTCATGAAGCTCTTATTCTGGCAGGTCTTCAAGAGGGGATAAGAAGAGAGAATTCGCCAATTCATCCTCTTCATGGGAATTTCTATTTTCGTAAGTCTGAAGATTTATTGACTTCTCTTTTATCAACCTGTGTGCTCTCGGGATCACTATATACTCTATATTTGTCTTATAGGTGCTGAGATGGCGGCTTTTTCCATAGATCCATTTAATGGTGTTTTTCTGGAACGAGCTCTACACCGTATGCGGCGGGCACCAGAGGGCACTTCCGATACTTTCGTGGCAGTTACGAGGGCTGACTCCTCCTCGGAGAGACCGGAATCGGAGGGTTCGCCCGTGGCAGCCCCCCCAGTGAGATTTGTGATTCCTCTTAGGGTAGAAAATTCGGTTACGGCTCTTTCTCCGATAAACTACCCAGTGCCTCCCTCAGTGTCGCAACCACTTCCTCGGATTTCCGATATCGTGAATGTTGTGGAAGGAGGTCCCGAGCGCATACCCGCGTCAATGGGCGGAGGGAGTCCTCCTCCCGTGGGTTCCTCTCCTCCAGGTGTTGACCTAGGGTTTTCTCCCCTCGGAGAGGTATCGGGGTTTTGCCGAAATTTTCTTAGCGGTCTACTGAATGTTACGGATTGTGAGCTCATGAGGACCCTTCCTTCCTCTCGTCTTTAGGATTTAGTTTGCAAAAACCTGTGTGAGGTAAATGCTCATTTTATTTGCAAACTTTGGTTACTTACCTTTTATTCCTTCGGTAGTGATTCCTTCGTCTCCCTTCAGATTTATATGGTGCTAGATGCCATCGGATCTCGGGGGTGTTCCTCTTCAGATTCTGGCTTGGTTTATCGTCGTCGGGACGAGTTAGAACATGGTTTGTTGGAGGCTCAAACAGAGATTTCCCGCTTGCAGGAAGAGCATGAAGCTGCTAAAGCGATTCACGATATGGTCCTTCATATTGAGAGGGATAAGTCTTGGGAAGTGGAGCGCCAGTTGATGCTAGAGAGGACCCGGGTGACGAGTTTTCAGGCGAGTTTGGAGGAGTTGAAGGGTCAACTTCGCCACTCCGGTGAGCAATTACTGCAGATGATTCAGGAACGGGATACGGCAACTCATCGGGTGCTGGAGATTACTCGCGCCCACGACGTTGCTTTGGTGGTAGCTCGGGTCCGAGCTGTTTTGGATATTGCGGGTCCTTCAGCTTTAAGGGAGTCTTTACAAAAGGAGATGCGTGATCTAGTCCGCATAGGATATCGACTTGGTACAGAGGCGGTTCAAACATTGCCAGAGTGCCCCGGGGACTTCGTCATTCCCGAGCTTAATCTTCATCCCATCTTTCTGGAAGATAGTCCCGTAGTATCCGAGGGCGTGTTATTGGCGGATCCAATAACCCTATCCGAGGAGCAGCGTCGTCACCTTATCCGAGAAGGGAAGCGTCCTTTGCGAGAGGAGTAGTAGATAGTATTTAACTTGTAGTAGGTGGTCTTTTGGAGTCTGATGACTGTCTATCTAGTAGATGGCTCCTCGGGGTTAGGTTGCTTGTAATGATTTCCTGTGTAAGGCTACCATTTTTGTTTTGCAAACCTATGTACCCTATCGGATTCGAATGTATCGTAACCATCTATTTATAAACAAACAGTTTTATTTATGTAACAATGAAGATGTTACATTAAGCATAGTATTTTCTAAGATTGAAGGAATTCCACGTATTGCGAAGAGTGGCGCCTTCGGAGTTGGCAAGTAGATAAGTTGCTGGTCCGACAATTCCCGCTATTTTGTAGGGTCCTTCCCATCGGGGCTCAAGCTTGCCTACGTTTTTGGAAGCTCCGACCCGTTTTAGCACTAAATCACCTACTTGAAAAGCTCTAATCTTTACCTTGGCGTTATAGTACCGTGCCATCCGAGTTTTGTATTCTTCAGCCCGAACGACGGCTCGGATTCTTCTCTCTTCTAAGAGATCAAGGGCCAGAGCTAAGTTAGCACTATTGGCCACTTCTTCGTATTCTTTGACTCGCCAACTCTCGATCGAGACTTCGGAGGGTAAAATAGAGGTTTTATAAATAAAATGAGGACTAACAAATTAAGCCAAACTTGGAGTCCTCAACCAAGCCGACCAAACATAAGAACCAAAGCTAAGGAGGCTTAAAGTTATGCCTCCCAAAACGAGAAAAATGAAGATCGCAATTGGAGCCCCGATCCCCAAGAGTTTCGCTGCCGAAGATCACACCTAAAGATGAAGTGTGCGGTTCGGCTTTGAGCTCATGATTTGAGACGTGAGGACCCCAACAAGTGAGATTTTGTGTGCCTTTATCCCCTAAAGCATCGCGGCCAAAAATCACACCCAAAGGTGGAGTGTGCAATTTGGAGTTGCGCTTATCACGGGACATAAGAACACTAAATCTCACTGTAGTGCTAGCATCAAAGAGATTACAATAAAGAGCATATCCCGGCGGATGATACCTCGGAGGGTACCACTGCTTCGCAACCATAAGATAGGCTGAAAGGGGTTTCGCCTGTGGCGGTATTTTGTGTGGTCCGATAGGCCCATAATATGCCGGGTATTTCTTCAACCCATTTGGCCTTGTGCCAGTCGAGTCGGGCCTTCATATTTTTCAGGAGAGTGCGATTAGTTCTCTCAACTTGTCCGTTGGCTTGAGGGTATCCCACCGAAGCAAAACGGTGCTTAATCTCCCAATGATCGCACCATTTTTCTAACCCTTGGTCAAAAAATTGCAGGCCGTTGTCACTTACCAGGCTCCGAGGGACCCCAAAGCGGCACAGAATGTTTCTCCATAAGAAGTTAATGACCGCCCCTGCAGTGATTCGCGCTAAAGGCTCCGCCTCCACCCATTTGGTGAAGTAGTCTACTGCCACGAGTAAGAACTTCTTTTGACCAGCATCGGGAATAAGTGGACCTATTATGTCTATTCCCCATTTGGCGAAAGGACATGCAGTCAGATGGGGTTCCCATGGAGCCGCTGGCTGGTGAACCCGAGGGGCATAAGCTTGGCACGACTTACACTTCTCCGCATGGTTTTTGCAATCCTTGGCCATCGTGGGCTAATAATAACCCTGTCGAATTATCCGTCCAGCCATGCCTCCGCCACTGGTATGACTACCACACACCCCTTCGTGAGTTTCTGCCAGGACGAGTTGAGCCTCCTCTTCATTTAAGCATCGGGCATGAGGGTAAGAGTATGTCCTTCGGAATAGTATTCCGTCTTTGAGGAAATATCGGATGGTCTTCTTAGACATCATCCGTAGAGCAGATTTGTCCTCGGAGTATCCTTCAGGATCTTGCAAAAATGCTTTAAGGGACGTTATCCAGCTTATCGGGGGATTGGTCGTGGTGGCGCTCACCTCTTCAGGTTCAGCCCTCTCTGATTCGCTCATATGTAACAGAGTGATTTTTCGAGTACGAATGGTGGTTAATTGTGCAGCCATTTTGGACAAGGCATCGGCTTCCTGGTTATCCCCTCGGGGAATCTGCACTAATTGATAATCATCAAACCATGCTTTGGCCCGATGGACTACTCGAAGATAACTCTGCATCTTCTCTTCTTTGGCTTCATAGGTGCCCTGAACTTGTTGGACAATTAACTGAGAGTCACTATGCAGGCAGATTTTTCGTATTCCGCCTTGCCGAGCGAGCCTCATTCTGATAAGGAGGGCTTCATATTCGGCGTCGTTATTGGATACGGGGTAATCAATTCTAACCGCGAAATGTAGCGCCTCCTCTTCGGCTTCCTTGTTAATCAAGATGACTCCGGCTCCGCCATGCGTATTTACGGAGGAACCATCCACGTAGACATGCCACAGAGGTTCTTTCCTTTCCACTCCGATTCCCGTAAGTTCTACCACAAAGTCTGCTAGCACCTGGGCTTTGATGGAAGGTCTCGTGGCATAGGAGATATCATACTCCGTTAGCTCGACGGCCCATTTTATCAGTCTTCCCGAGGTCTCGGGTTTGTTAAGAATTTCCCGTAGAGGGTGCTTAGTCAGGACAGTGATCGGGTGGGAGAGGAAATACGGGCGTAATTTACGCGCCGTAGTAACCAAAGTGAGTACAAGTTTTTCTACCAGAGTATACCTGGTTTCCGCTCCGAGGAGAGTTTTGCTAACGTAGTAGACCGGATGATGCCCTCCCTCGTGCTCTTTGACCAGTACCGCTCCGATAGCCTCCTCTCCTACGGATAGGTATACGAAAAGTTCTTCCTGGGGCGAAGGTTTGACCAGCAAGGGTGGTCTTACCATATATCTTTTCAATTCCTGGAGAGCTTCTTCACATCGTGAGGTCCACTGGAATTCTTTGATATTCCGAAGGACTTTAAAGAACGGGAGTCCTTTCTCCACTGATTTGGAGACAAATCGGCTGAGGGAGGCCATTCGTCCGGTCAGCTTTTGCACGTCCTTTATGGATTTTGGGGTTGGTAATCCAATAATTGCTTCGGATTTCTCGGGGTTAACTTCTATTCCCTTCTCGGTAACCATAAATCCCAAAAATTTGCCTCATCGGATACCGAAGGAGCATTTCCGAGGGTTTACCTTCATCCCAAAGCGATCCATGATAGCCAGTGTCTTTCGCAAGTCTTCGGGATGATCTTTCGCGGAACGACTTTTGACGACCGTGTCGTCCACATATACTTCCACAGTTTTCCCAATGAGTCTCGCAAACATGAGGTTCACCAATCGTTGGTATGTAGCTCATGCGTTCTTAAGTCCGAAGGGCATGACTAGATAACAAAAGGTACCTGCGTCCGTAATGAAGCTGGTTTTGTCCTGGTCCGGGAATGCCATCGGGATTTGATTGTATCTTTGGTCCCCATCCAGAGTCGACAGGAGTGCACAACCAGCGGTAGAGTCGACCAATTGGTCTATGCTTGGTAAGGGATAGCAGTCCTTTGGGCAAGCGTTATTAAGATCGGTGAAGTCAACGCACATCCTCCATCTTCCTCCCGACTTAGGGACCAAGACCACGTTGGCCAGCCATTCGGGATACACGACCTCTCGGATTTGTCGTAAGCTGAGAAGTCGTTGAATTTCTGATCGGATAATCCTGTTACGCTCGGGCCCCATTTTTCTCTTTCTTTGTTGAATAGGTTTGGCCCCCGGCTTTACATTAAGGAAATGTTGGCATACCTTATTGCTGATCCGTCCGGGGGGGACCTCCTTCCCATGCGAAAAGGTGACAAAATTCCTTTAGAGCGGATATTAGTTGGGCCTCCAACTCAGGTTCCATATTAGTGCCCATTTTGATCGCCCTAGCAGGATTTCCTTCCACGAGTTCTATCATTTTGAGCTCTTCAATGGGTTGGACTCGGGTTTCTTCTACTTTCCGTTTTTTGCCATTATCCGAGGGGTTTTCGTTCTCTTCGGGGAGTATGGCATTCATTCGGCATTCTCTGGCTCTAGCTTGATTTCCTCGGACTTCTCCGACGCCTGCCATGGTAGGAAATTTTACCTTGAGGTAGAGGGTAGAGGGAATCTCTTCGAATGACTGAATGGAGGGTCTTCCGCATATAGCGTTGTATGTCCTTGACGAAGCCTCCACCACCCAAAATTTGGTGGGTTCCGTTCTCCGTAGGGCTCTTTCTCCCCACGACATTGGCAAGGTCACGGTTCCGAGGGTGTTACAGGCTTCGCCAGAGAAACCTACTAGAGGGACTTCAGCCACCTCCAGTTGCTCCTTCTTCAATCCCATGGCTAGATAAGTGGGAAAAAACAAGACGTCCACAGAGCTGCCCGTATCTATGAGGATACGCTGAATCCCAAATCCGTAGATAGTAGCTTCAATTACCAAAGGATCTTCGTGGCGGTAGACTATACCTTTCAGATCTTCGGGTCCGAAAGTAATATTTGGTAATCTGGCCCCCTGGGCGGAGCATACCGGGAGCCCTTGTCCCGCTCGTCTGACTTCTTTGAGATATTTTGTCTTCTTACCCTGTGGTATTCTGGAAATATCTCCTCCCTCTATCACGTTGATCGTCCGCCCCGAAGAAGGGTTGACCTCGTACATGTCGGGAGGAGGAGGTAAGTTCCGATACCCTACGGTCCTTTCCCGTGATCGCCGCGGAGACGCGGCAGTTCTTTCTCGAGGGGATCTTTGACGCTTTCTAGTCTTTTCTTGGGACATCCGCCGATATTCCGCGGTTTGTTCTCGTGACTGCCGGCGAGGAGTATCCTCTTCTTTGTCAGGTCATCCTCGGGACCTTTTCCACACATGCGCTTTGGGCTCTTCGGGATTGTTTCTTTTTAGGTAGTTATGCAGATATCCTGCCTCCAGAAGGCGAAGTATTTCTCTTCGAAGGGTAGTACACTCCTCGGTAGTGTGTCCGTAAGTTTTATGGAATTTACAGTACTTACCCGTATCCTTATCTTTATTGGGAAATTTGGCAGGCCGGGGCCAACGCACTTCTTCATTGCCCCGCATTACGTTGAGTACCTCCACGGGAGCTAGGGTCATCGGAGGAAGGGGCACGGGTTTAAGGAATTTCTTGACCATCTCTCCATCGTCCTTCCGAGGGGGCGGTTTTCCTTCTTTGCCCTTCTCTTTGGTCTTAGTTTCCTTTTCCGTCTGTTCGTGACGTTCATTGTCATCCTTCTCCAGCCCTCTCTTTGTATGGTCAGCTTCTTCCATAAGAATATGAGTTTCAGCTTGTTGCATAAGTTCATTCATGTCCGTGACATGATTCCCCATCAGGTATCGAAAGAATTCTCCCGCTCGGAGTCCTTGTGTCAGAATATCGGCCATAATGGTTGGGCTAGCGTTCAGAACATCTAGCGCTTCGTCCGTGAAGCATTTTATATATTCCCGAAGAGATTCATCCTTTCGTTGCTTGATGGTAAAAAGATGAGTGGCTGATTTGGGATACCTACGGTTACAGGCGAAGTGGCGTATAAACAGGTGAGCCAATCGGTCAAAGTTGACCACTGAATTGGGAGGGAGATGGGTAAACCAAGATTGAGCTCGTCCTCCGAGGGTAACAGGGAACACTCGGCATAGGACATAGTCTGGGGCAGACGATAGGTCCATTCCTGCCAAATATTGATGTATGTGATCTTGAGGATCTCTCCCGTCGGCCTCTCCTGTATACAATGGTACATTAATAGGCCGCATTCCTGAAGGAATCGGGGCAAAGGCTATTTCAGGAATGAAGGGAGATGTCTTAAACGTCAGATCTTCCTTGGGTCCTACAGTCCTCTTGAGATCTCCTACTTCCTTTCGTAGATCTTCAAGGATTCCCCATAAGGTTGGTTCTCCATCGGGAGTAGTAATAGGGGGGGCGATATACGGGGAGATACCTTTCTTCCCTCTGGATCATCCTCGGAGTTTCCAGATGATCATAACGCCTTAGCGTCCTCCGAGGAGTTTCCTGGTACCACGAGATTGGGGTAGGGCATGGCGCCCCTCTTGCATAAACTTCGCCTTGTTCCGAGGGATAATCTCCCTGGTGCGGAGGTCCTGGGACTGTTTCCAGGGGAGTCTCGAATTCTTGGCGATTAACTCGAGCGGTGGCTTCCACTAGTCTTTCAAAAACGGATCGGGGAACATTGATGAAATCCCTTTCATCAGAACAGCGATTCGCTACGGTTTCCTCCGAATTGTCCAGATGGGGCGGGTGGATTTCACTGTGGAACAAATTTTCCATAGTTGATCCACTTTCTTGAACACACTCGAGGACAACTTCTATGGCGTTCCCACAGACGGCGCCATTTTGTTAACAGGTTTGGAATAATACCAGATTAACTGATTTATTTATGAGTTCGGAACACCATTATCCGTGGTTCAAAGAAAGTAAATGACTATTAGAGAAAATTACGAAAATATCCTTCCTTTATTCACTAAACTTCTGACCCCCGAAGAGCATAAATATGATCTTATGCTTTTTTCCGAGTGAGTTTAAGTGTATCTCCTGCCTTTTTCTTGTTGTTGTCCCCTTCTCATCTTTCCTAATTTTCCCTTATATAGGTATGGGAGGGTGTTTGTGTCACTATGCATGCGCTGCATGTGTTACAAGTGTAATGTTGCATGTGTTACAAGTGTCCTTCTATAAGATAAGGTATATCTTGTTGACAAGGCGCTGACTAGGCTGATCCTTATCTTGTCCGAGGGATGTGGGGAGTCCCGAGGGGTTGCTTCTTCTATTTTCTTCTCTTTGATGGATTGAGCCTTCTGTTTTCTTTTCTCTGAGGGGCTGGATTTCATGAGGAGGTTCAATAGTTGAAGTGGAGTGGATGTCCGAGGGGTTTTCTGTTCCGGGGGCAGCTATTTCCTCGCCGGCTTCTTTGGTAAAGTTCTCCGAGGGGCATATTTGTTTCTGTAGGCTTGTAAGGTGGGCTCCGAGAGCATCAAATTGCATGTAAGGCTGTATTCTTGTGTATGGATCCCCTTAGTATGGGTTCCAAGCGTTTTTGGTCGTTGTGAGAGTAATGGCTCCTTCAGGAATCATTCTTCGAGGGCTTCCTGGTCTTGGCTGAGTAACCTTCTTGGCTGGGGCCTTCGGGGTAAGTGAGTTGAGTGGTTGGTGCTTTGAATAGAACGTTGTTTTATGAATTTTAGCCTTAGGGGTGATGATTCCGAGGGCTTTGGGAGTGTTCAGCAAGAAAGTATTCTCGTATAGTGGTCCCTCTTGGCGCAATGATGGATATCAGGATCGCGTGGATTCATCGGGGTTTACTCTTTTTCCGATGCCACGTTGATATCTTATTTTTGTTCATCTTGACTTTCCAAGGGATGCTTGGGTGTCCACTCGGGTGCCACGTCGTATCCTAGTAGGATATGTGAGTTCCGAGGGACTATTATCTCTTCGGATGCCACGTCATACCATAGTAGGGTATGTGACATACGAGAGTGTTTGTGACGATAGGATCGCCCTTAGGATTAATCCCTAATTTAAGGGTTAATCTTTTGTTTAACTTGTATAATCCCTTATTTATTATTTTTTTAGGGTTAACACTATTTATATGCAGCAGAGCAAAGAGCTCCTCGCGTCAAAACCGTGTGCATTGAATTGTGTAGTTGCACAATTCAATCAACCATGCAATTCATGCACTTGGGGGGCCCCACAACATGGGGTCTTGTCCCCCAAATTATCCCCCTAATGACATTCATACTATTAGCTACCAAAACTCGGTAGCAAATGCGAGTTAAAATGGGGAGCCAAATCGGTAAGTTGGTGACAGAATTTCGGTCGCTAACTCTATATTAGCTACCAAAAATCGGCCACTAAAGTCGAAGAGGTGGCGATGGACGTGGCGACGAAACTTCGGTCACTAATTGTAGCGACGGAGACGTGGTAGGGAAAAGCCATATTACCTACCGAGCGACGAGATTATTAGCAGATCGGCTAATGATCATTAGCGACCGCATTTGGGTCAATAACGACCGAAAATGCGGTCGCTAAGTGTTAGGTATTTGAGTCGACAAATACGCACCCCAAAATTTCCCCATCGTGGATATACGAAACAAATACGAATAAAATATGACGATAGTAACAACACAAGGATTTTACGTGGAAACTCCAAAACCGGAGAAAAACCACGGGGCCCGAACGAAAATACACTATGTAGAAAATTGTTACAACTACACAATTTCTCGCTCAACCCAACCGATCTCCACAAAGTCTTTTTACCCGTAACATTCCCCGAATACACCTCACACTAATATATAAATATTACAAGAGGAACTAAGGAAATATTATACTGCAAAATGCTTATGTATTGGATACTTTTCATTTGCAAAGTCACTGCCTAGGCAATTCTCCACAAAAACCGTACATGGTTTCTTCTAAAACTATTGGCCATTAATTAGTTAATGCCCCACAATAATTGTTAGAGTCACGGAACCTCGTTAGAGTCACATGACGTTGTCTCTCATTTGCACCGCAACACTAAGGCCCCACAATAATTGTTAGAGTCACGGGACCTCAATAATTGTTAGAGTCACGGGACTTTGTCCTTCATGTGCACCGCGCACCGCAACACTAATGACCAAAATCTTGTAGTGCACGTGCTGGAATAAAAAGAAAAAGTGACACATTATTGTGTTTTTTCTGATGGATGGTAAGTGGTATCTGACGCATAACAAAATTATTAACTGGACCTTCTTTTCCGTAGCATTATTACTTCTGTCACATGCATGGCGCATTTGTTAGAGACCACAACCGTTGATATGATCTACTAATAATATCTTCACACTTCAATAAGTTGTATTTTGGCACTTGGCCAGTTGGCCGGTTGGCCCCCATATATTATGAAAGTAATTGCCCTCTGAAGTAATTCTTCCTAATATATCATTCTTCTGAAATAGGAGGCTAAGTATATATTTCTTGAAAATAGATACACATTTGGAAATCAGTGTGTTAAAGTTTCCTACTTTTCATTGGGATAGGTCTTTATTCTCTAATTTTAATTTATAGCGGCAAAAGTTTATTAAACTGAATTTCTATAGTATTTTATAGGACACGAGACAGACTTACGTGAATATTGTGTTCGTGTATAAAAGGACATTAAACTTGGCCTTGATTGTTTTGAAATTTAGCAATTTTGATTTGTTTTACACGTACGCAACGTTGGGATTTGGGAACGAGTGTTTGACTATTATCGGGAGTAGCCTTAACGATGAAGCTTTACAAAGAGAACAAGTAAAAGGGAATGAAATTAATTTAAGTAGCTCAATTTAATGGCAACACAAAGAGAACAAGTAAAAGGGAATGAAATTAATTTAAGTAGCTCAATTTAATGGGGTTGCGATAATATTCAACATTAATAGACACAATTACATTTTATTTCCTAAAACTTTCATTTACGTACAAAACTCTCATACCATTTTGTAATTCAATAAGCATCAATGAACTTTTTCAACATATAATATATTAGTTTTTGAAGCATTATACGTTTAATCTATTTTGTTAAGGAAAAATGTTATGGCCGCACCTATGCTGCACAACATTGTCGTATCAGTATCTATGCAACATAGTTTTATAATTAATCAAACGATGGAGTTGGTTTTGTAATTAGCTAGACAAAAACCTTAGAGGAGTGTAGATTGTTAGGTATTTGAGTCGACAAATGCGCACCCCCAGAATTTGTCCATCGTGGATATACGAAACAGATACGAATAAAATATGACGATAGTAACAACACAAGGATTTTACGTGGAAACTTCTAAACCGGAGAAAAAACCACGGGGCACGAACGAAAATACACTATGTAGAAAATTGTTACAACTACACAATTTCTCGCTCAACATCCCACAAAGCCTTTTTACCCATAACACTCCCCGGATACACCTCACACTAATATATAAATATTACAAGAGGAAACAAGAGTATTACACTATTGGATGATAGAAACCTTTTACGAAGGTATCTATTTATAGGTAATTCTCCACAAGAAACCATACATGGTTTCTTATAAAACCATTGGCCATTAACCAATAATTGTTAGAGTTACGGGACCACAATATTTGTTAGAGTCACGGGACTTTGTCCCTCATCGGCACCGCAACATAGATGTAATTTACCCTTATATAACAATCATCGCAGCACTGCACGACTTCAAAAAAAAAAAAAAAATTGAAAATCAACTCGTCATTCGTGCGCGCCTATATAAGACTGCGGCAGGACATTTTCCACTTGTACAATTTGTTCAACTCATATCACAGAAAACTACTATGGCGGGTGAAATCTACGCGCTGTCGGAGGACTGCATATCCAACGCGATTTCCTTGACCAGTCCTAAGGACGCTTGCCGCCTCTCCGCCGTGGCGTCAACTTTCCGGTCAGCAGCACAATTCGACACCGTTTGGGAACGTTTCTTGCCATCCGATTACGGCGAATTGATTTCTGGCTCAACCGACGGTCCAGATTCGTTGCTGGCCAGGTTCCACTCTAAGAAGGAACTGTATATGTATCTTTGCGATCATCCTATTCTTGTTGACTCTGGCAAAAAGGTATTGAATTTTTCGGATTTATTTTGTAAATATTTACAAAGTTGATTTAAGATATGGGTTTATTCATCGAACTGTTTGATGCCTTATTATATGATAATCAGAGCTTTTCGTTGGAGAAGTCCACCGGGAAAAAGTGTTATATGATGTGTGCAAGAAACATGTCTATTACATGGGGTTGTTCACCTAAATATTGGCGGTGGATCTCTCTTCCTCAATCAAGGTATTCAACCCTATCTTTGTAAATCATGACTAACATAAAAATCTTGACTTTCCGTTTATTTACATGCATCTCAATGATTATACTTTATAGAAGATATTGCAACAACTAATTGTTTAACCAATTGGCATGTCAAGGGAAAATAACACATGATTGGCCAAATGTATGGTGCACATCTTATTGTTAAGTTTACTAATATTTTAGTTTTCAAACATCATTGTAGAACAAATACAAAATATCTTCTAAATAAGTGAATGTAAGTTGAAAGGCGAAGCTAACTACGACATGTTTAGTAAAGCTCAAATTCTAGTAGTGATGCTAATAAGGTATTCCTGATCAAAACAAAATGTTTTTGAGCGTGAAGCTGGAATTCAAAACTGAACAATAGGGTTTTTAACCAATCATATAAGAACTTTTTTGCTTGCGATTAATGGATTTTTGCATAGTGATGCTAATGCGGGTACTCCATTTAGATTCTCTGAGGTTGCAGAATTGCTGGACGTCTGTTGGTTGGAGATGGCAGCGGGTATAAGTACGAAAGCGCTATCTTTAGGCACAAATTATGCAGCTTATCTCGTGTTCACGTGTAACCCGAATTTGAGTGGATTTAACACTCATCCTGCTAGAGCATCTGTGCGGATCATTGGGCATGAAGAAAGAAATGGCTTTGTTTGTTTGGATCCAAATGGTTTTAGAAGGCGAGCTAATGATGGACGGGATGTTAAGTTCCCGAAGAGGAGAAATGACGGGTGGATGGAAGTTGAGTTGGGAGAATCATTTGTAATGGGGGGAGAAGAGGGTGAGTTGAGGATTAGTTTGTTGGGTACTGAAGGGGGAGTAGGAGGTGGCTGGAAGCGTGGAATCATCGTTGAAGGCATTGAAATTAGACCCAAAGAGTGTTAATGATTCTTTGGATCACTTCATATATGTGTTAACATTTAAGGTTTCTATTGGGCTTGTAAAAATTTTTGCTTTAATTTGTTTTATGGGCATTTTATAATTTCTGTCCGTTAACTTACTCCAAATTTAAGTTTTGCCCTTTTTTTAAACGGGCTCAAAAAATGCCCTGTAACTCTTTTTTTTTAATTAATTTCTGTCCAACGGGCTCAAAACTGGGCTTGGTCAGGCCAGTCAAATTTTTTTATTTTTAATTAATAACTATATTTAATTTTAATTATAGTTTGATCTAAATCATAAAGAAATTGTATAAAATCAAGTTTATTAAAAAAAAATTGTCTTAAAATGTTTACTAAATTTATATTACTAGTAAAAACTAAAAATAAATTATATATATACTAGTAAATAAAAAATAAATTATATATTGATCTAAATCATAAAAAATGTATATATTCAAGTTTATTAAAAAAGTTTATCTTAAAAAGTTTAATAAATATACGAACTATACCCATCGTTTAGCCTCTTTTACGAAATTATACCCAACTTTTGAACTTTTACAATACTATACCCAACCTTTGAAAACCGTAACTATACTATACCTATACTAAATTTCCGGCCAAAAAACGTCATTTCTAGACAAATTGACATCATGTCTCGGCAAGTGAGGGGGGTAATATAGTCATTTCCAGACAAAATTCCTTTAATATTATAAAAATAATTCGAAATATTGCAGTTATGCTCTTAGACTTTATCAATTCAACTAATTTAGGTTATATTTTATAATTTTATATAAATATTTATATTTTATAATTTTATATAAATCTTTATATTTTATATAAATCTTTATATTTTATAATTTTATATAAATCTTTATTTAAAACAATATATATAATTTTTTATAACAAAAAAAATAAAAATAAAAAGTCATCTTCCCCACCCACCCACCCCGCCACCCACCCACCCACCCCCACCTCCCCGACCCACCCCTACCCCGCCCCACGCCCCCACCCGCCCCCACCTCCCCGACCTACCCCTACCCCGCCCCACACGCACCATCACCGCGATTTGCAGTGGTGGTCGACGCCACCGCCACCGCCACCGCCACTGCCACCGCCACCGCGATTTGCAGTGGTGGTGGAGTCAAATCGACGCCACCGCCACCGCCACCGCGATTTGCAGTGGTGGTGGCGTCAAATCGAAGCCACCACCACTGCAAATCGCGGTGATGGTGCGTGTGTGGCGGGGTAGGGGTGGGTCGGGGAGGTGGGGGCGGGTGGGGGCGGGTGGGGCGGGGTAGGGGTGGGTCGGGGAGGTGGGGGCGTGTGCGGCGGGGTAGGGTGGGGGCAGGTGGGTGGGTGGGGGGGGTGGGGAAGATAACTTTTTTTTTTTATAAAAAATTATATATATTGTTTTTAATAAAGATTTATATAAAATTATAAAATATAAAGATTTATATAAAATATAAAGATTTATATAAAATTATAAAATATAAATATTTATATAAAATTATAAAATATAACCTAAATTAGTTGAATTGATAAAGTCTGAGGGCATAACTGCAATATTTCGAATTATTTTTGTAGTATTAAAGGAATTTTGTCTGGAAATGACTATATTATTTTAAAATTTAGAAAACTCTATTTATTTTAAATTTAATAAAATATTTATCTTATTTAAAAAAGAAAATTGGGTGTGAATGTAATATAAATTTAGTAAACATTTTAAGACAATTTTTTTAATAAACTTGATTTTATACAATTTCTTTATGATTTAGATCAAAATATAATTAAAATTAAATATAGTTATTAATTAAAAATAAAAAAAATTGACTGGGCTGACCAAGCCCAGTTTTGAGCCCGTCGGGCAGAAATTAATTAAAAAAAAAAAGTTACAGGGCATTTTTCGAGCCCGTTTAAAAAAAGGGCAAAACTTGAATTTGGGGAAAGTTATCTGGCAGAAATTATAAATTGCCCTTGTTTTATTTTTCTTAAGTTTTCTATATTTATGTTTTAATTGTTTTCTATATATCCATTGAATTTTAAATGACCATTGCATGTAACCTCAATTAAGGTTTGAACACTTGGGTAATGTTAATTTTGTGGCCTGGATGAGATTTCTACCATTACACCAAATTTCGGAGGTATACATGTATTTCAGTGTTTTCTTATGATGTACACAAAAGTCAGAACTGCAAAGGCTAAAAAAATACTTATGCTCGAACAACAACCATTAAGGGTTTGTGCATAAACATCTTGGTGACTTGTTAATCAAATTGGCATGTCAACGAATATAACACTTTATTGGCCAAATGTATGGTGCACATTTATTGTTAAGCTTACTAAATCAATGTTTTTATCAAGTTTTCAAACATCGATCATTGTAAAACAAGGACAAAACATCTTCTAAACAAGTAAATATAACTTGAAATCCAAAGCTAACTACATGTTTAGTAAAAGCTTAAATTCTAGTGGTGATGGTAATAAGGTATTCTTAATCAAAATAAAATGTTTTTGAGCTTGATGTTGGAATTCAAACTAACCAATAAGGGGGTTTAACCAATCATATAAGAACTTTTTTTTTTCTTGCGATTAATTAATATTGGACAAATTAATATTTGTGCCCTGTAACTTTACACCATTAAAAAAAGTGCCATGTAACTATTAAATCGATAAAACTAACCTACGAATTGGGTTTTTTTGATTTTTTCTGTCCACAGCTTGCCACCTCACAAAAAATGCCTTCGTGTCAGCCGATGTGGCTTTTTTGGCACACGCCACATCAATATATTTAAAACAAAAATATATTTTTTGTGCTAGGTGGCTGCCACATGGAATATATTTAAAATAAAAAAATATTTATATCCAGAATATATATAAATATATAAAAATATTATATATTTATGTATTAAAATATATCTAATATATATAAATATATATGAAAAAAGGGAAAATCATAAATGTTATTTATTATTACTGAAATTTAAAATAAATATAAATATATATAATAAATAATATTTATTATTACTGAAATTAAAAAGATATATATAAATATATATAAAAAGGCAAAAATCATAAATATTATTTATTATTACTGAAATTAAAAAACAAATATCAAATATATATAAAAAATAGAAAAATTATATATATTATTTATTATTACCAAAATAAAAAAAAATAAAAAAATGAACCCCCCCCCACCACCCCCGACAACCCCCCCACCCCCCCACCCTGCCGCTGCAATTGCAGCGGTGGCGGCGCCAATCGACGCCACCACCACTGCAACTCGCGGTTTGGGGGGGGGGGTTCAATTTTCTTTTAAGTTTTTTTATATTTTTTATTTCAGTAATAAAATTATTTTTCCTTTTCTTATATATATTTATACATATTTTTTTTAATTTCAGTAGTAAAAATAATATTTATAATTTTTCTATTTTTTTTATATATATATATATATGTGATATTTTAATACACAAATATTTTTTTTATAATTTTATATATATTCTGAATATAAATATATTTTTGTCATAAATATATTCCATGTGGCAGCCATGGCGTGTGCCAAAAAAGCCACCTCGGCTGACACGTAGGCAATTTTTGTGAGGTGGCAAGCTGTGGGCAGAAAAATTTAAAAAAACCCAATTCATATGTTAGTTTTATCGATTTAATAGTTACATGGCACTTTTTTTAACGGTGTAAAGTTACAGGGCAGAAATATTAATTTGTCCATTAATATTTGTACTGTGATGCTAAATTTTGTACACGATTTATATTCTCTGAGGTGCTTGAGTTGCTTGATGTTTGTTGACTGGAGATCGGAGGGAAGATTAGTGCAAAGATGCTATCTTCAGGCACAAACTATGCAGCTTATATCGTGTTCGCTTGTAAGTACTCGAATTTGTATGGTTTTAACGCTCATCCTGCTGGAGAATCTGTGTGGATGGACGGGCATGAAGCCAAAAAGCGCTTTGTTTGTTTTGATCCAAGTGGTTTGAGCGGGCCAGCGAATTGTACTCATGACGATCACATTGAGTTCCCAAAGAAGAGGATGTTGGGATCGAAATCGAAACCCAAGAGCGTTCATGCCAAATCATCAAGGATTAAATACAAAATCGAAGAACTGGATTGCGGAAGCGTACCTTACACTGTATGATTAATTGCTTGCGAAACGTCGTGTGGTTGGTCTTCCAAATCAGCACGAACCTCTTGAGAGTTCCTTTAGTTCTCTCTAGATCTAACTATCGATGTGATGTAGTATAGAAAGTGACTCGTGTGATTTGGGGACGATGTCCACCTTTAAATATTAGGTCACCCTGGTGCCCTAATTTTGTAACTTGGGCTTCGGCCCATCATCGCAAGCACAAGTTACAACAATCTCTACCCATTAAAGGACCACACCCTATTAGATACATTAAGCCCATGATTTAACCGAACTTTAGATCACTTTTATAGGGCTTATTATTAATGACATTTCGTATCACATAATTATTAACATATAAGCCCAACGTTGGATTAACGATCCAACATTATTGGATAAAAGATCCAACAGAGGAATGATGGGTGGATGGAATTTGAGTTGGGAGAATTATTTGTGAAGGCGGGAGAAGATATATAATAATGTGAATATATATTAACTTGTTGGGTATAGAGGGCGGAGTAGGGAAAGGTTGGAAGAGTGGGATCATCGCATGTGAGATTACACCAAAATAGTGCTAATAATTATTCGGATCATCACTCATAGTCTATACAGGCTAGTGTCACGTACTTAACTTCTTTTCATCGTACGTTAGCGTCACGTGCGGCCTTCTCAGCTCGCTCAGCTCGACAAGTCAGCTTGTCGTTAAGACGATCGTGCTAAGAGTGCGACTAAGTGCGAAAGATAGCGAGAAAAGATAGCAAAAATGATGCTAAGTATATAAGGCTTTCGAAAGTGATGGAAAATTTATGTTGTTTCAAATGCGAAGGTTGGTTACATATTTCTAGTGGTTTCCACCGACTTAGTCGGGTGGGGACCACACAAGCAGTTAGCAAATTTTTAACTCTACTGCTGGCATGATTAGCGAAACCCTTACAACAATAGTAAGGCAGTGTAACTGTACAAAATCTAGAGAAAGCTAGACTATTCTACATTAGTCTACTAGTATCTAGGCTTGTGCTATTTACACAACCGCCCCTCAAAGTTTCCAAATTTGCATGATGAAAACAAAACTTTGGGGATTAGCGTGGGTGTCGTCCGTCTCCGTTGCCCGCGTGCGAACGACTACGTCTCCTTCGTAGCTCTTCGACTCGTGGAGGCGCGGGTCGTGACACTAGGCTCCTTTATTTTGACACTATTTGAATTTAACTTTAGCAGTTGTTCTCTCTTGTGAAAATTGGGTTCAGATATTTATCAAAATTTGGCACAATTTCCTTGAATCTGATCCTATGCGGTACATCAAACGTATCCAGAGTGGCACCAAGAATGTCCACACAAAGCGGCACGGTGCAAACCTAGCCGAAATGGTATGAAGCAAACTTGTCCAAAGCAACACCAAAAGCATCAACTCGACAAGATAAACGTAAACCTAAAATTTCAAAAATGAAATAATGGCCCGAATTGGTCAGATGAATAAATGGAATATATCGAAAATGGACATCAGTCCATCATGGTCTGAAACATATTAGACATCGCAAAGGATAGACATTCGCTAGTAGAAGCATGATGCAAACAACATATCCATATGCCTAAAAGGCTGGATATGGCAATAGACTTCATTGCGTAAATCAGTTACATCTATCCAGCATGGTACGATGCAAATCCACCCAAAAAAACACGATAAACATCTAATTATAACAAAAAATGAGAACGTGTCCAAAGGAGCACCACGTCAGCTACCCAGCTTAATACGATGAAAATCTGCCTAAATGAGTGCATATTTAGACTACTATAAAAGGATTATCACCTTAAGAGGTGCAGATATCCATTCGTTGAATTAGCCGTCAACGTCGAAGAGCAATAACATGTGACAACACAAAGTTCCATAAACAGAACACGAGAAATCATTGAGCAAGAATGCAACAAAATATCCGAACAAATGCCACACAATGTCCAAATAGACAAAGACCTCTACCAAGCGTAAACTGCAAGATCAATGCAAGAAGCTTGAGAAATTTAACACTAGATCGCTTTAGATCCATCATTTATATATCATTTCTATTATAGTCGAAGGTCTCCGTCAAGATGATATCTCGCTTGATCGAGGTGCTTAGCAACATAACCTACGTGTTATCTAACTAGTCTACCTCTCAAAGTTAGCAACGATTCACTCAAAAGATAACTACAAAGCTTTATTGGACGAATAAACGTCACGCCTTCATGCCATACACGAGTGAGGCCATAATCCTCAAAACGCTAATCATACATGGTTAAGCAACGATGGAAGCATTTTTTCACAAATGCAGCAAAAGCAGAACCACGCATTGCGAAATTATTTGCATAAAAATAACACCATCCATGATCTAAAGGAGACTCGCGATGAGAAAGAAACGGGATCGACACTCTGTCTCAAATGACAAGTGCTAACCATTAAATCCTTAAAAATAAAGCAACGAGATGAGGAAGTTTGTCTCAACAGACAACTGTCTATGAAAAATCTAATGAAATTGATTACGCCGATATAATAAATGTCCGATGCGGTAGAAAGAAATGAAATACGCGCGCTACCCCACGATGCAATATGGCATATGAATTGCCAAAATTAAAGTAAATTGCGAAAGCGCTAACAACAAGTTCCGCAAAAATAAAGACAAAGGGGATATACACTCTACCCACAAGTGGCAAGTGCACCAAAGAAATCCTGCAGGATGGAAAACCTCAAAACAATGATGTGAACATTGAACTAACTTAGCAAAAGATGCCATAGCAACTTTGCAACATGACGTGGCATTGAGTTGACAAGTAACATAGAAATAATAAAAAATGCCGCTGAAAGAAAATAACCACAAAAAAGATAGTATAGACCCATTGAAAATCAATGTTCAAAGCATCATGGTGACGCAACGCCAAAATAGACATAACAAATTGTTCATTAGAGCAGACACGTGAGAGTGTCGCTCGAATTCAAACACATTCGATCGATGGTGGTCATCCAAACTTCAATTTTTTAATAACTTTCAAAATCGAATTAGGATGAGATTGCGCAGTTACCATCGAATTCCATCCATTCGAGGTATGCCATAAGTCAAACCAATCCAATTCCGAGATATGGTGAACTAACACTATCGATTTGTTTCCGCTTCAAACATGAAATGACTATCAAATAGTCTCAGTACGGATGATTTAGAGATTCGTCAGATTCGATCTAGTATTGATCTAATAGCTCAGATTCGGCCTATCATGTAAAGCTTTCTCCCTCAATAAAGGCAATGCATCCCATAAAGTCTCACGACTATAGATAAAGATTCTAAACCAAACATAACTGCAAAATCAGTGCACAACACTGGGGCAAAGGGTAATCGAGGTCAAAATTCATTATGCTTGTCACCTTATTATCAGCAACATTGTTGAAATATCGATAACATCAAAATTGGAGGTTAAAACCCGGTATGATCATACAACTAGCTAGCACACCCAAGGTCAAGCTTTATTGCAACCATCAACAAGGCAGAATACAAAGCTATTCTCGTCGGAATCTCAATGGCAAGCTCGTTACGAGTTGAATGCCTGGCGGTCTTTACAGACTAGCGACTTGTGAAATCATTTCACAGTCTTAACTATTACCGAATCCCCAAAGACGGGAATGTAACTAGGTGCGCTGGCATAATTTGCAGCGAAACCGCGATCTTCATAGAAATGAGAGACGTCCTATTGGCAGCAAAAGAATCTGTCATAAGAATGGCAAGATGCATTAGAACGATGAAAAGAATCGATCAAACTATGCCTATATACATAAACAAAGCGGAACCACGAATTATTTGCATGAAACTAACGCCATGCAGGACCTAAAAGGGACGGATACTCTGTCCAAAATGACACGAGATACCGCAACTCCCTAAATAACTAAAAAGGGACAGAGACTCTATCTAAAAGGACACGTGATACCGCAAATTCCTAAACACCTGAAAGCAACGGAAACTTTACGTGATTACGGAAGGATGCTCGAGTTATCAAAATTAAGAACATGCAATGATTATGAGCCTTCAATCAAACAAACAAATGAATAGTCATAAATGACAACCATGCGACTAATAAAAAGGCAACGCAGCGCCACAAAAATAGCAAATTAGAAATTGTTCATTACAATCAGAACCTGAGCCTTACGGGCGCACACCTCCGAGCGGTAATATCCACTGAGCGCTAGTCGCACACATCAGACCGCCTCCCAATCAGGGGCATGACTTTCAACATTATCAAAATAACTAGCATAAAGCGGTAAGTCAAGAATACATCTTATAAGTTTGGCACCCGCTCTCTGATCAACACCGTCTCTCAAACTGGGGGGATTATATGATGTGGGCATATTCGGTCACTGGTGCATAATGACATTAATCACCCCAAAACTGAGGCGAAATGGCTCTAGCACTTCATAATAGTTTGAAGTATGCGTATGTACCAAAATCACACTCCAAACTGGGGGACTAGTGATATGGTATAATGTGTCATGTCAAAGAAAAACCACGATGGCATGAAATTGACCGGTGTGTGTCGAGAAGGCTTAGAGGTAAAGCTACCTTAGCCGTATTTCGGTCACCATTATATCTCTATAGCTAATTAGACATTGAGTGTTAAGCCAAAAAATATATAGCACCTTCTATCCCCACGACAGATATCTCACAGGGTACAAATGCCGCGCGAGATGTCAGGAACTTTAAATATATAGCACCTTCTATCCCCACGACAGATATCTCACAGGAATATGCTACTCTCGCACCTATCGTGTCAAGTGAATATACAGAATCTCACAACCTCCTCTCAAGGAGCCCTCGGAGCAATCTCCCTACAGGAGCCCTCGGAGAAATATCCCTACCTCCTATCAAGGAGCCCTCGGAGCAATCTCCCTACAGGATCCCTCGGAGAAACATCCCTACCTCCTATCAAGGAGCCCTCGGAGCAATCTCCCTACAGGAGCCCTCACAGAAATATCCCTACCTCCTCTACAAGGAAGCCCTCGGAATAATGTCCCTGCCTCCTCTCCAAGAGCCCTCGGAGCAATCTCCCCCCTTTCAAGGAACCCTCGTTCCTCCCATATTATAAGGAAGCTCTCGGAGCACACGTGCCATCCTTATCCCAATAGGTGGATAAAGATCTCATCAAGAAGCCACACCAGCTCCTTTCGGCCGAAGCCTCTAGAAGCCACAACAGCTGTTTGTCTTTATCAAAAGAAAGATCATACAAAATTGACACTTGTAAAAACTCTTACATGTATCCAGCGAAACCTCCTTCTATAAAAGGAGAAAAACAACTAAGAAAAAGATATAGACTAATTTCCAGGAATAAAGCATAACAATTGAAATCTCTTCAAACTCAGGCAAAAGCGATTATTTCACCCATAAAACATTTTCAAAATAACAATACCGTTAACAAAATGGCGCCGTCTATGGGAACCGCCTTATAACTTTGCCTTTGAGAAAGTTTGAGGAGATCTCTTTGCGAAAGAGGAAGAAGTTATCATGAGTAATTCTCCTAGCTCTAGACCTTCAGAAAACCAACGAAATTCCACGTAATCTATGCCAAGAGAACACTCAGAAACATACTCGTCACCAATAACAGAAAGAGGCAGTTTTATAAATATCCCCCGGTATGCATTTGAACGCCTTGTAGAAGAAGCCACTCGGAGTGACAGACCGGAAGGGTCCTACCCCCGAAACGAACTTTCTACGCGAGATCATAGGGAACAACCCTACTCGGAAGAATATGAGTCTCGTCCAAGATCCCGATACCAGTCGGCCCCTCCCCGAAGGGAAACCTACCCCTCGTTTTCCCCACTGGTGATCATTCTCTGTGGAGCATGGTCACCAATCTAAGAAGGGAAATGAGGAACTTACAGAGGGAAATGAGCATGGCTCCATTTATGGTCCCCACTGGTGACTCCCTTCGAGGACGCCAGAGGCAGGATACCCCGAGACATAAATGGAGCCGACGTCCTTTACCCCCGTGAACTCCAAGTACCCCTCGTTTTCCCCACTGGTGATCATTCTCTGTGGAGCATGGTCACCAATCTAAGAAGGGAAATGAGGAACTTACAGAGGAATCTAGCCCCGGGTGAGTCCCCTTATACATGGGGGAAAAGGACGGGAGAGATCCCCATGATCACATCCATCAGTATATGGCCACCATGGACCTAGCTTCCGCGCCGGATTTTGTTTTATGCCGAGTATTTCGTACCACCCTGGCAGGAAGGGCTCAAGCTTGGTTTTCCCAATTGATGCCTGGCACGATTTCCTGTTTTGACCAATTGGCATGCTTGTTCGTACGCCAATTTGCTTGCAACCGGAGATACCCAAAATCCGCCAGCCACCTATTCACAATAAAACAAGGTAAAGATGAGCCTCTTAGAAAATATATGAAACGCTTATCGGATGAAGCCTTGGACGTACCAAATACTCATCCATCCATTATAGCTGATATTCTGGCTCAAGGACGTAGGACCAGGGATTTTTTCTGATACCTTATGGGTAATCAAGTTAGAGATATGAATGAGCTTATGCACAAAGCAGAAACCTATATCATCATGGAGGAAGCCGAACTCCAAAATCCAGGCAGAACGCCATGATCTGGAACATGAAAAGGCAACTCCAGATAAAACCAAGGAAGGAAAAACACCTCTGAAGAGGAGGGAAGATGGAGGACCAGTAAAGCGACATCTACAACCTGCGCCCCTACCTCCCCTAACTATCACCCCGGCGGAAGTACTCAATGTTATGAGAGGTAGTAATGATCTCCAATGGTCGCGTCCTGTCAGGAGACCCCATGACAAAAAGGATTCCGGCATATTTTGTAAGTACCATAAAGCGTGGGGACACGATACCAACGCTTGCACCACCTTGAAAACTGAAATACACCGACTACTCAGCGCTGGATATTTGGGAAATTACTTATAAGAAAATAATCAAGAAGCCCCCAAATCCAATGTTTGGAAGAGAATTTGGTCCGAAGGAATTACCGAAGAGAGAGGACCCGAGACCCAGAACCGGGAAGATACCCTTCGTCAGAGATTGTCACCACCTCTCGAATCCTACGAAGATAGTCCTCATTCGGGTCGAACAATTAATATGATAGAGGGAGGAGACATTTATGTATCCCCGCCGGGAAAAAAGAAGTTGAAAGAAGCAAGGCGGGTAGAGCAAGGACCACCCGTGTACTACGTACAGGGAGCCCAGTTACCTACTATCGCCTTCGGACCACAAGACTTGAAAGGTATCGTGTATCCTCACGAGGATCCTTTGGTTATAGAAGCCACGATACTTGGCATTGAGGTCCAACGCATCCTAATTGATACGGGTAGTTCCGTTGACGTTCTCTTCCTCTCAACTTATTTAGCTATGGGATTAAGGAAAGACCATCTGGAAGCGGCTGAAGTCCCACTTGTTGGATTCTCATGTGACGCGTGTCGTACCCTAGGAACTGTTATTTTACCTATGTCTTGGGGAGAGGATGCCACGAGGCGCACCGAATCAACTAAATTTTGGATAGTGGAGGCATCCTCCAAAACGTACAATGCGATATGTGGGCGACCTTCAATACGCACCTTTGAAGCCATCCCCTCTACCCTACACCTTAAGGTTAAATTCCCCACCCCATCAGGTATCGGGGAAGTTCGGGGTAGTCAAGTCAAAGCTCGAGAATGCCGCATGAATGCTATCCCATCTGAAAGCGAAGAAAGGATCCCCTTGTCGGTCAAAAAGCAAAGAGTGGAGGAGGAACTGAAAGTGCAGCCTGTAGAAGGGCTAAAGATGATTGAAATTGTGCGAGTAGCCCCAACTAAGACAGTTAAGATAGGATACCTATTTGATTAAATGCTTATTCATTTCGGTTTCTTTTCAAATTTGTACGTAAGGCAGGAATGTGCTTGGTGCTTGTGTTAGATTCATATGTTTCTATTTACTAGAGAATGATCACTTGATCTAACTGCACTAACAGCTACTTGGTGCTTTGTTGAAATATTTCGTAGCTATGGATCTGAAAGTCAAAGGAATGATAAAATTTCTCGAAGAAGATTCATTTAAAAAGAGGGCGGACATGTATTATAATCAACAAGCTGAGGTGATGAAACTTGGTGAAGAGTTTTATAGAGCGTATCGTGCGTTGACGGAAAGATACGACCATGCAACTGGTGTGATACGCCAAGCCCACCATACTACGCCTGAAGCTTTTCAAAATCAAGTTCCCTTGATGCTTGTCAATGACTCACTTGCAAATTCTGGGATGGGAGCGCCTGAAACTTCAACTTGTGTATGTACAGCTTGTGAGAAGATGACTTTATTACAAAGTCTATCTTTTACTCTATATCTAATTTATGCTTTCAAGCAGAATGGAGAATTTAATGATGATCACGATGCTGTCTCAAGAAGGAAGGTCTCAAATCAGGTGAAAAAGGGGCTTCGTTTTGATAAGGCACAGGAGAATGAGCAAAGTATGCAAACTAACCATGTTGAGGATCGAAATCTGTCTAAGACAGACGATGCTTGTAAATGCGAGGATGTCCTAGTTTTGAAGGAAGCTCTTGCGAAACTGGAAGCTGAGAAGGAAGCTAACCTTGCTCAGTACCAACAAAGTTTGGACACAGTTTCCAAGCTTAAGGCTGAGTTGTAACGAACAAATGAGTATTTCAGAGTGCTTACTGATCACGCAACTGATGCTGAACGTGAAGCTGTTGTCCTAAAGATAGCTCTTCCGAAACTGAAAGCTAAGAAGGAAGCTGGCCTTGCTCAGTACCAACAAAGTTTGAACACTGTCTCCATGCTTAAGGCCGAGTTGTCACAAACAAATGAGCCTTTCAGAGTGTTTATGGATCACGCAACTGATGCAGAACGTAAAGGTGTTGTCCTAAAGAAAGCTCTTGTGGAACTAAAAGCTGAGAAGGAAGCTGGCCTTGCTCAGTACCAACAAAGTTTGGGAACTGTCTCCAAGCTTGAGGCCGAGTTGTCACGAACAAATATGTCTTTCAGAGTGCTTATTGATCACACAACTTATGCTGAACGTGAAGTTGTTATCCTAAAGAAAGCTTTTGTGAAATTGGAAGCTGAGAAGGAAGCCGGCCTTGCTCAGTACCAACAAAGTTTGGACACTGTTTCCAAGCTTGAGGCCGAGATGTCACGAACAAATGTGTCTTTCAGAGAGCTTACTGATCATGCAATTGATGTTGAACGTGAAGCTGTTGTTCTGAAGAAAGCTCTTATGAAACTGGAAGCTGAGAAGGAAGCTAGCCATGCTCAGTACCAACAAAGTTTGGATACTGTCTCCAAGCTTATGGTCGAATTGTCACGAACAAATGAGTCTTTCAGGGTGCTTACTGATCGTGCAACTAATGCTGAACGTGAAGTTGTTGTCCTAAAGGAATCACTTACGGTAACATGCTTATATAACCGCGGCAGATCATATTCCATTTTTACAACTTTTTCAATTTGCAATACTCTCATAACATAAAAGTCCAAACTATTTACGGCGGGTGAAATCAACGCGCTGCCGGAGGACTACATATCAAACGCTTGCCGCCTCTCCATCGTGGCTTTGGCTTTCCAATCGGCAACAGAATCCAATGCCGTTTGGGAACATTTCTTGCCATCATCGCGAATTGATTTTCAGCTTAATCGACGGTCCAGATTCGCTGCTGGCGAGGTTCCTGTCTAAGAAGGAACTGTATATGTATCTTAACAATCATCCTGTTCTCGTTGACTCTGGCCGCAAGGAACTGAATTTCTGGGGTTCATTTTGTAAATAGTTTAAAATATTGTGTTGTCTTTGCTAATTGTATTTTTTTTAAGAAGTTAATCATGTTACAAATTTGACATAGTATTATGTTTTATTCATCTAATTGTTGGATGCCTTACATGGTAATCAGACTTTGTTATGGGAGAAGTCGACCGGGATAAAGAGCTATATGATGTCCGCAAGAAACCTAAATATTGCATTGAGCGGTTTACCTAATAATTGGCGATGGATCTCTCTTCCACAATCAAGGTAATCAACCCTGTCTTTTGTAAGTGACTAACATTAGCATTTTAACTTTCCGTTTTAATCTGAATGTTTACGGATTAAATTGCAACAACTACTAGTTAATCGAATTTGCATGTCAAGGAAAAAAATACTTTATTGGCCAAATGTATGGTGCACCGTGCACGTCTTATTGTTATGTTTTCAAGCATCTTTGTAGAACAAGTACAAAGTATCTTCTAAAGAAGTGAATATAAGTTGAAAGCCGAACCTAAGTAATTATAACTACTACATGTAACATGTTTAATAAATCTCAAATTCTAGCGGTGGTGATGGTAATAAGGTATTCTTGATCTAAAAAAAAAAATATATATATATCGAGCGTGATGTTGGAATTCAAAACTGAAGAATAGGGTTTGCTATAAGAACGTTTTTGCTTGTGATTAATGAATTTTTGTACAGTGATGCTAATTTGGGTACTCCATTTAGATTCTTTGAGGTTGCAGAGATGCTGAATGTCTGTTGGTTGGAAATTAATAGGAGGAAAAATAAGTACTAAAGCGCTATCTTTAGGCACAAATTATGCAGCTTATCTCGTGTTCACTTGTAGCACGAATTTGTGTGGATTTAACACTCATCCGGCTGAAACATCTGTGTGGATCAATGGGCAAGAAGGCAAAAAGGGATTTGTTTGTTTGGATCCCAATGGTTTTAGTGAAGATAACAATAGTGAAGATAACAAAAAGGATTTGTTTGTTTGGATCTTCAGTATTGGATCCCAATAGTGAAGATAACAAACATAAAAAGGGACTACGTTAGGGATATGGTTCTATTCGAGTTAGAACGAGCTCCAAGAATTATTTAGAAGAGAAGAGAGAATAATAATTAAATTTAACTAAGATTTTATTGTTCATGAATGAATAAAAATTACATAACTTAGACTATTTATAATAAGACTAGTAATCCTTAACCAAATAAACCTAGACTACTAATAGAAATCTAATACTACTTTAATTAAATATAAATTCCTAATTTAAGACCAAGATAACTTAATTAACTAATTTCCATAATCCCTAAACTATCTGGGTGTATTCTTTATACGATTGGGCCTAGCACTATTCGTTGTACTCTGTTGGGCCGTATCAATGCCCGCCTCTGAAAAAGAGGCCTTGTCCTCAAGGCCCAGTTGCAGTCTTCACGGCCTAATTCGCCTTGGCCGAGTTGCAGCTCTTCACGGCCCAATAGTCCTTGGCCCGATGATATAAAGCCTTGAGTGTCACTTAAAGAGGCATTAGGGTTCTCATTCGTTCCTCCAACTCTATCAGCCGTCCCCTTAGGGTTCCTCCCCTATTTCGTCACTTTCCTCCATTTCCACCCTCAAAGGAAGTTCTTCAACCCGATTCTCCATTCTGCCATCATCCTTTCCCAAAAGCTTCTCCAAATGCCCTTCCTCAACCCACGAAGCGTTTTCAATAGAAGATCCCATCCAAGCGACCAAACATTCCGTTACTTTTCGTCCATTTCGCCACACCACCCGTCGATCTAACACTTGCTCGGGCGGCGAAATCAGAACATCCTCCTCGTTCAACGACGGTGGCGCGGTGGTGATGTCTAGTGGAGGCCTGTGGTGCGGTCGAAGGAGCGACACGTGGAAGACACGGTGGATCCGTGACCCGGCGGGTAAATCGAGCATGTACGCCACTGCTCTGATGCGTCGGACCATGCGAAAAGGCCCGTAGAAACAGCGAGATAGCTTGTGAAAGCCCGCACGACGAACCGAGATCTGTCGGTAGCTGCGCAATTTCGGGTATACCCACCGCTTTCGAACGTTATGTCGGATCTATGTTTGTTAGCTTGAGTCGTCATTATTTGTTGTGCGGTGTGCAAACAACTCTTGATTTTGTTGAGCATGTGAGACCTAACTGTGAGTGTCGTGTCAATGGCTTGATTAGTAGATGTACCTGTTATGTAGATCGGAATAGCATATGGACTTCTTCCAAAAAGTGCTTCATATGGTGAAACTTGTGTACTTGAATGTTTGCATGAATTGTACCAAAATTGTGCCAGTGGAAGAAATCTCGACCACTGTTTTGGTTCTTCCATACTAAAACAGCGGAGATAGCATTCCAAAGATCGATTCACCACCTCAGTTTGGCCATCTGATTCGGGATGATAGGCTGAACTGTAATGTAGATTTGTACCTATCTGCTTGAAAAGTTATGCCCAAAATTTACTTAAAAAAGTGGGATCTCTGTTTGATACAATGGAATGGGGTAAGCCGTGCACACTATAGATATCAGTTCAAAAGATGGAAGCCAAATAAGCAGCAGTAAATTTTGTAGGTAGAGCTGTAAAGCGAGCAAATTTTGTCAATCTATCAACAATAACACATATCGCTGTTTTTCCGTGAGACATTGGTAAGTGAGTTATAAAATCCATGCTTACATCACACCAAACTTGTTCTGGAACTGGCAATGGATTTAACAGACCATACGAATTCGTGGTGAGATATTTCTGTTGTCGACACATTTGACAAGATTTTATAAATGCTTGAACTGTCTTCTTCATGTTTTTCCAATCAAAAACCCATGTAATGCGTGACAACGTACCTGAAATACCCGAATGTCCACCTTGGGGTGTAGAATGAAATTCACCATGTAGGGTAGGGTGTCGGCCACTAGATTCTGGTACAAATATTCTATTCTTGAAAAATAGTAAGCCATCGTGCACCTTATATGCTAGATCTGTGTTTGCCAACTGTTCATACTCATTGACTAACTGTTTGCCATCTTGCGAGGATGTGAAAATTTGGCGCAACTCATGGAGCAAGGAAGAAGCGGGGTAAGATATCGTCGGGAGAGCACAAGCATCAACTCGGGATAAAGCATATGCCACGACGTTTTCACGTCCATGTTTGTAGCGAACCTCATAATCAGAACCAATTAATTTGACTATCCACTTTTTTTGGGCTGGTGTGTGCATACTCTGGTTAAGAAGGTGTCGTAGACTTTGCTGATCGGTATAGATAATGAATTTACGACCAAGTAAATAATGGCGCCACTTCTTGACAGCTTCTGCTAATGCATAAAATTCTTTATTGTAGGCGGAATCTGCACTCATGCGCGGGAATAATTTCTTGCTGAAGAATGCCAACGGCCGCTGATTTTGAGAAAGAACTTCACCAACGGCAACTGCGGACGCATCAGTAGTTAGTTCAAAAGTTGTATTAAAATCTGGCAATGTTAGCATAGGTAGGTGTTGCATTTTCTTTTTTAGCTCGTCAAAGGCTTGCTGAGCCTGTGTGCTCTATGTAAACCCGCCTGACTTTAATAAAGATGTGAAGGGAGCGGCGACGGTAGCATAGTGATGAACAAATCGACGATAGTATCCCGTAAGCCCCAAAAATCCCCGTAGGGCCGTGAGTGACGTTGGCACAGGCCAAGCAACCATTGCATGCACTTTATCTGGATCAACACCAACACTACCAGAACAAATGATATGACCTAAATAATGAACTTGATGGACCTCAAAAACACATTTAGAGAGTTTAACAAAATATTGGTTAGTCAACAGTAGCTGGAAAACCAATTTTAAATGTTGGTAATGACTTTCTAAAGAGTCGCTATAGATCAATATATCATCGAAAAACACCAACACGAATTTACGTAAATGCTCACGGAACAGATCGTTCATGGCCGATTGGAAAGTGGACGGCGCATTCGTTGGGCCGAATGGCATAACGACAAATTCATAGTGCCCGTCAAACGTCTGAAATGCGGTTTTGTGAATGTCTCGTGTAGCAACACGAATTTGGTGATAACCCGATCGTAAATCCAGCTTGGTAAATATCGTTGGCCTTTTTAATTCGTCCAATAGTTCGTCAACAGTGGGAATGGGAAACCTGTCTTTGATAGTGATAGCTTTTAAACCCCTGTAGTCAACAAAAAATCGCCATGTTCCATCTTTCTTGCCCACCAGTAAAATAAGGGAGGAAAATGGGCTGGTACTCGGACGAATTTGACATGCGACAAGCATTTCTGAAATTAATTCAGTCATGATTACCTTTTGGTAATGAGGGTAACGATAAGGTTAGGAGTTCACCAGTTTTATTGCGGGTCGAGGTGATTATGATGATCATGTATTCTGTGAAGAGGCAAACTTTTAGGTTCAGAAAATATAATGTCAAAGTCCTGAATTAGTTTGGTTAACTGTGGCGTAACCATTGAGGTTGTGGCGGGTTGCTGACTATCAGTCTCTGTAGTGGTAACCACCGATAATATGTGAATAGAAGCAACAGAGTCTGTTTGTAGCATGCGACGTACCTGTGTCGGCGTGGCTGCTGAAACAATAGAGTTCCCCTCCATGACAATCTGTTGACCTCCCCATTCGAAAGAAATTCGAGGTATCGCTAAGTTTACCTTGATTTCACCTAACTCACGCAACCACTCACTGCCCAAAATGAGGTATGCACCTTGGATTGGTAAAACCAGCAAAGGAACACAGAAGTTAGTATCCTTGAGGCGTAGCTTTGTGTTGGCACAATGACCCTCGCATTGTAGAAACGCGCAATTACCAACCATTACATTAATTGAGTTGCTTCCAGAACAGGCAACTGCAACTGAGTAGCGATGCGGGGATGTATAATATTATGAGTACTACCAGTATCAATTAAAATGGTTAGTGGCTGACCTTTAATATAGCCAACTAAATGCAATGTTTGTGGTGATGCCGGACCCATATATGCGGCAAGTAACAGATGAATTGGCCAACGTGTGAATCCTCTATCACAGCATGTATGTTGTCGTGTTCTGGTAAGGAATAAGTCGTACTATCGTGATCCAGGACATCACTTTGGGGACCCTCCAACAACATTAAAAACTGAGGAGTTTTACACCGATGTAGGGGGCCGAACTTTTCATCACAATTAAAATAAAGGCCCTTTAATCTGCGTGCCTGCATCTCACTAAGGGATAAACGCCGGATTGGTAAAGGGGGCTTAGTTTGGGGTGGTGGCAAAGCGAGTGTTGGGGTAGGCAAAATTGGTGGCGAAGCTGCTTAAGTTCTAGGAACAAAACGGGGTCTGCTTTCCAAAATCCTTTTCTCAAATAATTTAGCCAAACCAACAGCATGATGCATGGATTGTGGTTTCATAACTGCCAATTCATTACCAATATCTGTCCGCAACACGAAAATAAAACAATTCATGCGGGCTTCATGAGATAAACCTGTCACAAAGTTAGAAAGTTGTTCAAATTCTTTTTGATAACCATAACTGTCCTAACTTAACGGAGTTTAAAAAGCTCAGCCTGATGATTCTCGAAAGATGATGGGCCAAATCGTGAAAATAAATCTTGAACAAACGCCTCCCATGTACTGATCATCTCATTATTTGTCATCCAATTAAACCAACTGAGTGTTGTACCTTGCATATAGAACGAAATATGCGATATACGATTTTCTGGCGGAACATGGTACAAACAAAAATAGTGTTCGGCCTGTGCAACCCAATCTCGAGGGTTGGAGCCATCAAAAGGTGGGAGGTGCACCTTAGGTGGTTTTGGCAGTGAATCTAAGATAGGTGAAAACGAATTAAAATTCTGTGAATGGGACGGACTATGAACCTGGTATGCTTACGTAGGCTGTCCCGTTGGAGGGGCACTCGGTTTTGCCTACATGAGGAAATTTATTTGATCAACAACCGTCTTCAAATCAATTTGCAATGTCGCCATCATCTGCATCATTGATTCAAAACGTTGGTTGTGGTTTGCGGTTGTTGTATCAATTTTCGCAACTTTAGATTGGAGTTGTCGAACAGACTCAGCCAAGTTAACATCTTCCGATGAGGTTGACCCTTCCTTTCGGGAGGCATGATCACAAGAGGTCAATGAAAGCATCAATTGTTAGGGATAGGATTTTATTCGAGCTAGAACGAGCTCCAAGAATTATTTAGAAGAGAAGAGAGAATAATAATTAAATTTAACTAAGATTTTATTGCTCTTGAATGAATAAAAATTACATAACTTAGACTATTTATAATAAGACTAATAATTCTTAACCAAATAAACCTAGACTACTAATAGAAATCTAATACTACTTTAATTAAATATAAATTCCTAATTTAAGACCAATATAACTTAATTAACTAATTTCCATAATCCCTAAGTTATGCGGGCTTATTCTTTATACGATTGGGCCTAACACTATTCGTTGTACTCTGTTGGGCCGTATCGGACTATATATTCAATATTTGATAGTCATAGAGATAATGGAATATTCAACATTAGGGATAAGATAACCAAATTTCATCCTCTCAGTTTTGATTTTAACAATGTAAAATTGATATACCATTTCATAATGCCATCAACATCTCTTAAAACTAAATAGAGTTTCAAATAGACCATTTGTGACTATGTCGCACAAATAATCAAAATAATTGCTACATTCCATTTTTAAATCTAATACCCTCATATACTTTTGCTGATATATTGCACGAACATCACTAATGATTAATTGCTTACACAAATTATTTGATCATTAGAACTCTCCCAAAATTTCTGTTTAGGCCATTTCTCACTCAGATTGGGCTAAGACCCAATCGGTCCAACTTGGTTTAATTGACTTGGTTTTGTTTTAAATCATTAGATTAAGTTAGATTTTAGATGGTAATTATCTTGATAATATTTTCATATTCATATAAGATATTATTCTATCCTAAAGATTAACTTACATGTTATTAAGATATATCTCCTTATTATGTATCTAAACATATTAGTAGGCATGTTCGTTTGGATATCTTATATGATCATGCAGAATCTATTGGATAAGGCAAGAATACATATTCGTATTGCAACAAGAATATCGGTGCTCTTATCACGTAAGGAAAGAAGATATTCTGCGAATTGCAACTGGGGATATGCTGAAGATTCTGCCGCGTCTATATAAGGAGAAGACTCGATACAATTGAAGAATACGTTGAAAAAGATAATTTGTGATTCAGTCATGTATCGAGTTAAAGTCTTTTAGAGAAGAGCATTAAGTTAGTGGAACTCTAAAGTAACTTAGCGTGATCTTCGACTCAATCGAGTATACCGAAATAGTTGATGGATAGGTGTTGCAACTGCAAATATTAGAGGGAGTCTAAGATTTGGGTTGATGTAAAACCTAAACTGTAATTCTTAAGTACGGTATTGTTTGAGTCAAACTTTTAGGTGCAAACCCCGCGGACTAGGACCATTTGGACCAAACCACGTTAAAATCTTTGTGTTCTTTACTGTTTTATGTTTAACTGTCTTTCACAATTGCAACAGTAAAACAACTTTCAAACATAAATAATTGTCATATGTCTTACTTACGAGTGCAGTTGCAACTATTGTCAAGTGCAACTGCATCTGATTACAAGTAACATAGATCTAAGATATTTCAATTGGCATCAAGAGCAGGTCACTATATTGCATAGTGTAGATTCTGGTTTAAAGATCTTTGTTTTGTTTAAGTGTTTTTCTTATGGAGGAAATGAGGGAAAGTCTGTCGACCATAAAGCCACCAATGTTGACTGCAACCAACTACTCCCATTGGAAGAATCGCATGCGAAACTTCATCAAGCAATAGGACCAAAAGGCATGGAAAAGCATCATAAAAGCGTGGACCCCACCAACTGAAGAACAGGGAAGAATCAAATCCGATCTGGAATGAACCGATGCAGAAAACTCCTTGCGAACTATAACTCTACAGCTTTAAATATTATTTTAGTTGCAGTTGATTATGACCAATATAAGAGTATTTTTAACTGTAAAGTTGCTAGAGATGCTTGGCACGCTATTGAAAATGCGCACCCAGGAAATGCAAAAGTTCGGGCGTCCAAGTTGCAACTATTGAACGACCAGTTCAACTTTGTGTGCATGGAAGAAATTAATATCATTGCACAGTTTCATTCCAGACTCAAGCACCTAGCAAGTGAAGCCACCATCCTTGGAGTCGACTTTCCAAAATCCAGAATTGTCTAAAGCTACTGGGATCCCTTCCAAGAAGATTTGCAATGAAGGTCTCAGCCATTGAAGAGGCAAAAGACATCAACACTCTGCCCATTACTGATCTCATGGGTTCCCTCACCGCATGGGAAATGAAACTCAAGAGAGAAGGAGACACCATCTCCAAAGAAGTAGCACCGCAAGCAAATCTCCCTCAGAGCAGTTCCAACACTGAATTGGTCCAATCACTGGCTCTCCTCACAAAAAGGTTCAATAAAATAAACAAACAATGGAGTAAAGGTAACTCTTCTAGTCCTGTTGCAAGTCCCTCTGATAACCTTAAAAGGCCTTCCGCTACTAATAGACTTGACAACAAAATGTCTTGAAAGGGTATTCAATGCAGGGAATGTCAAGGATTTGGAAACATAAGAGCAGACCGTGCAAACCTCCTTGAGAAAAATAAGAATAGAGCTCTACTTGCGTGGAGTGATGATGAATCAGAAGATAGCGAGGATGACACGGAAGACCCGAAGCTCTTGATACCACTTGTTGGGGTTGGAAAATTCTTCATTCAACGCTAGAGAAAATTACATTAGGAGGAGCAACTCTCACACTCGACTATTACAAAAAAAAAAAAAAAAAACCAATCCTCAAATCTCTCTCGTATTTGCGTAACGGCCTTTTCTTCTCTCTGTAACTTTTGTTCTTTTCTCTTGTTGTGTATTCTTTCCGATCACTTGAGGCTTTCTTCATAGAATCTGAAAGGAGAGGTGCTATGTCCATTACAAAAAACGAACCTTCAAATCTCTCTGGTATTTGCTGCATTTTGCATGAAACATGAGTTAGTTGGTGGCTTGTTGTATCATGAGTCAAATATGGTTGGCTGGAACTTCTCTACATGAAAAGCAAGTTTCTTCCTTTTAAAATCACTATGTTGCAACTACAACTTCAAGTCTTTAACGACACTAACCTCCTAAGGTATAACACCTATCACATTAACAACCTCGTGAATCTCGAAATTGCACCCCATTGAACCAAGAGATATTTGTAGAACACTTGATGAATATATGGTTGAAAATTGTTTTGTGTTGAGGATGATTTGAGGTCCATTTTATAGGGAAGAAATACATGTAACAATCATCGATATTCAGTAGAAGATTGGATTGACTATTAAAAGTGTAGAGACGCTACAAGAATTCGGAACATTCGCAACCGCCTAGTTGCGACGGCTTGACGATCGCTCGCCATCAACGACTGTCTCGATGTCGCTACTAAAAAGTAGCGACGGCCTGGCCGTCGCCAAGCAATGGAAATTTGTAACTAGAGATTTCGCTCTCCCTATATATCATCTCCTTTTCTGATTATTATAGCTGCACTTTACACGAAAAGGCAGAACACGTGCTGGAATTATAAAAAGAAAAACTGACACATTATTGTTTTTTCTGATTGATGGTAAGTGATATCTGATGCATAACAAAATTATTAGCTGGACCTTCTTTTCCTTAGCATTATTACTTTTGTCACATGCATGGCGCATTTGTTAGACAGACCACAACCGTTGAGGATATGATCTGCTAATGATATCTTCGCACTTCAAGAAATTATATTTGCACTTGGCCCCCATATATTATGAAAGTATTTGGCCTCTGCAGTAATGTTTGAATGTTTTCTAATATATAATTCTATTCAAATAGGAGGCTAAGTGTATTTTTTTTTGGAAATAGACATATATATGGGAAGCAGTGTGTTCAAGATTCTAACTTTTCCGTGTGATATAGGTCTTTAATTTTAATTTATAGGAGGAAAATGTTTATTAAATCAAATCTCTATATTATTTTATAGAACACGTGACAAACTTACAGCGTAAGGAATATTGTGTTCGTGTAATGACTAATGACAACACTTGCACAGTAGGGGAAAAAAGGACATTAAAATTGGCGTTGATTATTTCGAAATTTAGCAATTTCGATTTGTTTTACACGCGCAACGTTGGGAACAAGTGTTGACTTTAATCAGGATAGGCTTAACGATGAAGCTTTCTAAAGAGAACAAGTAAAAAGGAATGAAACTCATTTAAATAGCTTATTTTGACGGTTGATATAAACATTAATAGGCACATTTACGTTTTCATCCCAAAAATTTTGATTATCATACATAACTCTCATACCGTATTGTAATTCAATAAACAGCCATGCATTAAATTAAAATCCCAAAAAATGCAGACATTTATCTTACAAAAATTATTATGAACAACATCCGTTTCTGAACTTTTTCAACACATTTGAAGCATTAGACGTTTAATCTATTTTATTAAGGAAAAATGTCATGGCCGCACCTGTGTTGCGCAACATTGTCGTATAAGTATCTGTGCAATATATTTTTAAAATTAATCCAATGATGGAATTGGTTTTGTAATTAACTAGACAAAAACCTTAGAGGAGTGTAGATGTAATTTACCTTTATAAAAAAATTACCACAGCACTGCACGACTTAAAAATAAAAAGATCAACCCATCATTCCGCGCCTATATAAACTGGGGCAGGACATTTTGATCCGCTTGTACAATTTGTTCAAATCTTATAACAGAGAAACTACTAAGCAACCTCGTTATGGCGGGTGAAATCTACGCGCTGCCGGAAGGCTGCATATCGAACGCGGTCTCGTTGACCAGTCCAAAAGATGCTTGCCGCCTCTCATTGGTGGCGTCAACTTTCCGATCGGCAGCTCAATCTGATGCTGTTTGGGAACGCTTCCTGCCGTCTGATTATCGCGAGTTGATTTCCGGCTCAACCGACGATCCAGATTCGTTACTGGCCAGGTTCCAGTCTAAGAAGGAACTGTATATGTATCTTAGCGATCACCCTATTCTTATTGACTCTGGTCGCAAGGTATTTGAATTTTTCGGGTTTGTTTTGTAAATAGTTTGAAATATGGTGGTCTGTTGTAATTACACATATTATTTAGCTGGATGGACACATGTTTGATGCAAAATTATAATCCATTAGATTGCTTAACTATCGATTTTTGTGAACTTGGATTATATAAAGGCAGGGGAGATTTTGCTAATTTATGAATTCTGCGTGGAGATTTTGCTAATAAATATTACACACATTTTTTTTATCGCCAACCTGTGTGTGGCCAATAATTGATTTCGCCCTTTAATGATGAAACTGGTCGATTTTGCTTCTCCTGTGCATCCCAAAATTGGTTTTAATTAATTTCCTGTTATATTGATGCATTAAGGACAAAATTTATTAGATTAAAATTTCTATAGAATTTGATCAATTTGTTTCTGAAAACAGTACATTTAGATCTATAAAACAAAGGTATAGTACTATTTTATTTTGTTTTTAATAATTCCAATTTTTCTTTGAAAAACTCAATATATTTGGAGCACACTTTGAGTTAGAGTTTTAATTTCATAAGCATTTTTGGTTGTCCCTGCAAAAGTTTAATAAGACAGATAAGTTACATGGAAATATAATGCTTGTAGTAATTGTATTTTTCAAGATTCTGATCGAGATTTACTTGATTTACCATATAACATGTATTTCATATAAGTGAACCATGTTACAAACTTGATTTAAGATTATTGTTTTGATGCTTTTATACGGTAATCAGAGCTTTTCACTGGAGAAGTCGAGCGGGAAAAGGTGCTATATGATGTCTGCAAGAGACCTATATATCATATGGAGTGGTACACCTCAATATTGGCAATGGATCTCTCTTCGTCAATCAAGGTAATCAACCTGCAGATCACTTTCCGTTTTCATCTCGACGTTTATAGATTAAATTGCAGCTAATCTAATTAGCATGTCAAGGGAAACTAACACTTTATTGGCCAAATGTTTGGTGCACATCTTATTAATAAGGTGACTAAATCGAGATTTTTATAAGATTTCCGAACATCATTGTAGAACAAGGCAAAATATCTTCTTATAAAGTGAATGCTAGTTGAAAGGCGGAGCTAACTACATGCTTAGAAAAGCTCAATTTTTTGTGACGGTAATAAGCTATTCCTGATCAAAATAAAATGTTTTCGAGCATGATGTTATAATTTTAAGTTGTATAATATGTAAAAGAACTTTCTGTTACTTGCGATTAAGTAATTTTTGTATGATGAGCTAAATTGGGTTACTTGATTTAGATTTTCTGAGGTGGCAGAATTGCTTAACGTTTGTTGGTTGGAGATGGGAGGGAAGATAAGTACGAAAATGCTATCTCCAGACACAAATTATGCGGTTTATCTGGTGTTCATTTGTAACTCGAAGATGCATGGATTTAACACTCATACTGCTGACACATCTGTGCGGATGGAAGGACATGAAGCTAAAAAACGCTTTGTTTGTTTGGATCCAAATGGTTTGAGAAGGCCTAGAAATCGAAGATATGATGATCATGGACACGATATTGAGTTTCCAAAGAAGAGGAATGATGGGTGGATGGAAGTTGAGTTGGGAGAATTATTTGTGAAAGGGGGAGAAGAGGGTGATGTGGAGATTAATTTGTTGTGTATGAAAGGCGGTGAAGAGGGTAACTGGAAGCGTGGGATCATCATTGAAGGGATTGAGGTTAGGCCAAAGGAGTGTTAATGGTTCTGTGTGTCATATAAAAGCTTTTTATTGGGCTTGTAAAACTCCTTGCTTTAACTTTATCTTTCTTATGTTTCATGTATTTACTTCTAAATTGTTTTATATAAATCCTTGAAATATAAATAAATATTGCAGGTAACCTCCTGAACGGTTTGTTTTGGGTAAAATTCCAGTAATTAACTGCATCATTAACAAGAACAAATTTCCAGAATCTTGTTGATCCTATCAACAAGAACAATATTACTATGTAAACTTTATAATCCAAAATTAACAATAAAATTACCATAATTGTTAATCTTTAATTCATGATATGATGAAAATAATAGAAGAGTCAGGAACAAGTCTCTTCCTCTTAATCAATACATCTTCTTTTCGAAAAATATATAATGTGGCGAATCAACACAACGTTCCAAAAACCCATAACTTCAACCACCAAAGCCGAAACCCGAATATCTTTTATTGCCTCCACGCGTGGCGTCATAACTCATACTATTGAAAGTGTCGGTCTCGAAATCCAAGCGTCGTCCCATACTTTAATTTTCTCTCCATTCCCCACACGCCACCTTAACCCAGCTTTAATAACGTCCATTGCCTTGAACATGAATCTCCATGAAAAAGATGGTGAAGTATACCCAATTTCGCGTCAAGAACAGCCCCCATCGAAAAATACCTTACTTTATAGATTTTCGCCAAAAGACTATCTTGATACTCTAGAATTCTCCAAACCTGTTTAGCCAATAATGCAAGATTAAAACTCTGAAGGTCCCTAAATCCAACACCACCATCCCTCTTACTCTTACTTCATTTGTGCTACGTTACCCAATGTATTTTATTTTGATCTCTATGTAAGATTGTAATTTTCTGTGTGTCTTCTCATTAATCAATAGAATGTATAAATACATTTACAATGAGCAAGATAAGGTAAGCTATACAAAATCTCTAGGATATGATAACTATGGAAACAAGATAAAACTAAACTAGGATACAATAATGTACAATAATATCTAATACACCCCCGCAGTCGAAACGGGAGGAGGACAGACGTTGAGACTGGAACGGAAATCTTCAAAAAGTACACGTGGAAGGCCTTTCATGAAGATGTCGGCGACTTGGTACCGAGACGGGACGTAAAGAACCCGAACGAGACCACGAGCAACCTTCTCACGAACAAAGTGGATGTCCATGTCAATGTGTTTGGTTCGTTGATTTTGAACAGGATTACCCGACAAGTAAACAACAATGACGTTGTCACAATAGACCAGGGTTGCTTTAGTGATAGGAAAGTGAAGCTCAAGAAGCAAATTCTGAAGCCAACATGCTTCAGAGACCACATTAGCAACTCCGTGATACTCGGCCTCGGCACTAGAACGAGAGAGAGTGGGCTGACATTTGGCGGACCATGAGAGGAGATTGTCCCCAAAATAAACACAATAACCCGAGGTAGAACGCTGAGTATCCGGGAAGCCGCCCTAATCAGCATCAGAGTAAGCAATCAGGCTAGAAACCATGGAACGGGAGAGAGATAAACCATGATCCAATGTCCCCTGAAGATACCGAATGATGTGTTTCAGAGCTTGCATGTGAGAATCCTGAGGGTCGTGCATAGACAAGCAAATTTGCTGAACCGCATATGATATATCCAGACGGGTGAATGTGAGATACTGAAGGGCACCCGCGAGACTCCGAAAAAGTGTGGGGTCGGAAAATGGAGGACTGGCCGTCACCCCCCCTAACTTGGAGGAGGTGTCGACGGGAGTTGCACACGCTTTGCATGAACCCATACATGCGTGCTCAATAATACTCTCGGCGTATTTTCTTTGAGATAAGAAGAGACCACTAGAAACCCGAGAGACAGCAATGCCCAAAAAATAACTGAGTAGCCCTAAATCTTTCATAGCAAATTCAGAACTAAGAAGGGACATAATAGACCGTCGTAGAGTGGGAGAAGAGGCGGTCAAAATAATATCATCCACATATAACAATAAATAAGTTGTGTCACCCCCGCGACGATATATAAATAAAGAGTGATCCGACGTGCTATGAATAAAACCAATAGTAGCTACATAATCGGCAAACCGCTGATACCAAGCCCGAGGGGCTTGTTTAAGGCCATAAAGAGACTTCTTGAGTAAACACACATGATTAGGAAATCGAGAGTCACGAAAACCCATGTGTTGATGCATATAAATGGTTTCATGAAGCTTACCGTGTAAAAAGGCATTCTTGACATTCAGCTGATGTATGTCCCATGAATTAGAGAGAGCAATACTCAAGACAGTCCTAATGGTTGCGGGTTTGACCACTGGGCTGAAAGTATCGTCACAATCCACTCCAACCTATTGAGACCTACCATCACCAACAAGACGGGCTTTATGCCGCTCAAATGAACCGTCATAGTTAAATTTATGTCTAAAAATCCACATGGAATGAATGACATTAACATTAGACGGACGAGGAACGAGCTCCCACGTATTATTATTAATAAGAGCATTGTATTCATCAAGCATGGCAAGTTTCCAATTGTGGTCGGATAGAGCAGTCAAAGGAGAGCGAGGGAGAGGAGACGGGGACGAGGAAGTGTGTAAATCGAAGATTTGTTTAGGCTTAAAGATCCCATGACGGCTGCTAGTCACCATTTGAGGAGAGGGGCCGTGAGTAGAAGGATACAAATAGGGAGGAGGAAGTGGCTGGGAAGGAGGATTGTGGTTGCCGTCGGGTGATGGTGGTGGAGGGGCGACAATAGGGCCGTTTGGTGGCGCGTGAGGCGCGTGATGGATTTGTGGAAGGAGGAGAGGGGAGACGTCCGAGTCGAGGAAAGTATATGAGGACGGTTGTGGTTTAGGGAAGTTGTGAAAAGGAAAAGTATTTTCATCAAAAACAACGTGACGACATATAATGATGTTATTGGATTTTAAATCGAGACATTTGTAGCCACGTTGGTTTGATGGATAGCCCAAGAAGACGCATGAGGTGGATCGGGCTTGTAATTTATTTATGGTGGAGGAGGGAAATAGGGGGAAGCATAGACACCCAAAAATACGTAGATGAGTGTAAGAGGGAATTTGGTTATAGAGTTGTTGTAGAGGGGAGGAGAAGTTAAGTATTTTAGTGGGGAGAATATTTAATAAATATGTGGCCATTTGTAGGGCGTGAGGCCAAAAAACGGGGGGGAGGGGGGGAGGCGTGAGAAAGTAGAGTACGCATTATATTATTTATGGTGCGAATTTTTCTTTCGGACTTTCCATTTTGAGAAGATGTTTAAGGGCAAGAAAAGCGAAAAGTCATTTCATTTTTAGCACAAAATTGATGAAAAAGAGCATTATTATATTCTTTTCCATTATCACATTGAAAGCTTTTAATTTCGCGTTCAAATTGAGTTTTTATAAGGGCGCGAAAAGCTTAAAATGTAGAAACAACTTGTGACTTATTAGCAATGGGAAAAGTCCATAAATCATTATCATTATAAAAAGCGTCCAAAAACAAGACATAATAACGATGTCCCGAAGAACCCAAAACGGGTAAAGTCCAAAGGTCACTGTGAACAATATCAAACGGAAGTAAAGTACGAGAAGTAGATGACAAGAAAGGTAACCTAATATGCTTCCCTAATGGACATGATGGACAAAAAGAAGACGGTGTCGAGGAGCATGATATGTGATTGGCTTGACGGAGAGAGATAAGGACGGCGGGGCCGGGATGGCCGAGACGAGCGTGCCAATGGTCGGCAGAGAAGGCGGCAAAAGAGGAGGGGCGGGAATAAGTGGGCGATGGGGAGAGTGGATAGAGGTCGCCGGAACTATTGCATCTCATAAGGTGTTTGCGCGTCCGCAGATCCTTCACAGAAAAACCCCAAGGATCAAACTCAATAGACACGGTATTATCAATAGTAAAATGACGAACAGAGATAAGGTTTTTGTCAAGTTTAGGTGAATGTAGAACATTAGATAAAGATAAGGGAGAAAAATGTGAGGGAAGAGACGCGTTACATGTACCAACAATAGGAATAGAATTGCCATTACCTACAGTAATACCATTAGAGTTGCTCAAATTAAAATAAGACGTAAGAGTACCGTGATTCGCCGTCATATGTGAAGATGCCCCCGAATCCATGTACCATTGCTCATCGGGTGGATTTAGAGACACGGTACTGAAAGCGGTGTCAAGAGTGGTCAGTGCATAGCCAGTGGTGGAGGCGGCGGCATGGTAGGCATGATTGGGCCGTGGGCCTAGAATCCCTTACTGACGGGCCGCGGGTGGAGGAGTGGGCGAGGGGGTCCACTGGGCCATGGGATATGGTGATGGTGGGGTGGCCCACTGCTGTGGCGGACTGTAGACGGCCCACAGGTTGGGCCAGGCCCAAGGGGGCGGACCGTGCCCTAGACCGCGACCGCCATGCCCGCGATGGGCCGAACCGCATCCATGGCCCACGTAGCCGCGCCCGCGCCCACGAGGAGGGGCTCACCACTGCGGTTGAGGGGCGGTGATTGGGCTGTCTGGAGCGGGCGACGGAGTATGTGAAACGAGGCCGGAGTCAGCTTGTCTAGCGGCCCGTTTTTGGATGTTGGTTTCCTCCAAGCCGAGCATCGACCGAGCCTTAGAGAAAAGAGGTAGGGGGTCACTTTATTGGATGAGAGTGGCGATCCCCCTGAAATTCTCGTTCAAGCCCGCGACAAGTTGAAGAACTAAACGTTGGTTGGACACAGGATCACCAACGTTAGCAAGTTGGTCAGCGATCATCTTGAGTTTCTGACAGTAGGCCCCAATATTAGGGAACTCATCGGGGGAAGTGTGCAAAAATTGATGTTCGAGGTGCACCGCTCGTGAGTTTTGAAGAGTTCCGACCAAGAATTGTATTGGCATTTTTCAATATCCAGAGAGATGGGGATGAAATTTTTAATATTAGTGACCGTGAGGGCCGGAAAGACTTTGGTGGTGGTCATTGGTGGCTGTTGGGTGGCGGTGGAGGCGGATGAAAGGGTAGGGGCGGCAGACTCTAGGGTAGATTCATTAGGGTTAGTCATTTAGGAGAGAGAGGAGAGAAAAAGAGAATGCTCTGATACCATGTAATATTATAATTTTCTGTGTGTCTTCTCATTAATCAATATAATGTATAAATACAATTACAATGAGCAAGATAAAGTAAGCTATACATAATCTCTAGGATATGATAACTATGGAAACAAGATAAAACTAAACTAGGATACAATAATGTACAATAATATCTAATACTCTACTACCCCATCAAAAGTTACTTAGCATCGATTCAATCTCCATTATCAACAAATCTGGCAATCTAAAGCAACTCATGGCAAATATCGGGATAACTTGTAGTACCGCCTTAATCAAGACCTCTCCCCCCCCACCCCCCAATAATAGACATGTTCTTTTTTCTGTACTTGTTCACTCTATCCTAAATATGATCACATATGTACTGAAAAACTTCCTTTTTTTATTTCTCAATAACCGACGAAAGCCAAAAATATTTCTCGTGACTATTTGCTATCCTTGCACCCAACAAGTCTGCGACCTCTCTTGCCTTCTCCTTGCTTGTGTTTTTACTGAAAATAACTACAAATTTCTCAAGATTCACTACAAGATAAAAGGTCATTAGCAACCGGAAATCCTGTTGCTAATGATTAGTCCCCAGTCGCAAACTTTCGGTCGCTAAAGTTTTACTGACCGGAAAGTGGTCGCAACAAGGCATTAGCGACCAAAGTCCGGTAGTAATTTTTGTGACAGGAATAAGGTCGCTATTACGTTTTACGACCATATTCTGGTGGCAAAATATTCCACCAAAAACTGGTTGCTATTACTTTTTGCGATCGAACTACGGTGGTTAATAGTATTTGCGACTGGACTCTGGTCACAAATATCTTCAAAGCATTAGCGACCAGACTTCGTTGGCTAATACTTTTATCACATTTAGCCACCGAGCTCCGATCGCAAATGCCTCCGAGAGTTTTAGCCACCAGATTCTGATTGCAAATAAGCTTCAACGTATTTTCCACCGGACTCCGGTCGCAACTAATCTTCAACATATTAGTCACCAGAGTCCCGTGGCTAATAATATTTACCAGATTAAAATAATAATACTATTCCGGTAATAATTATGGGAATATTATTATTTTGTTTTTTTTGAAAGATTTCGAATCATTAACACAATCTATTATGACCGGAATATTATTATTTTATTTTCTTGAAAGATTTTGAATCATTAACACAATCTAAAACCCAAAAAATGTTTGTTAGTCAAAATATTATTGAATTAATGGAAGATATGATAGGAAAAGTGTTTATATAAGGAAGAAAAAAGAAAAATAGTACGTGTTAGTCAAAATATTGTTAGAAAAAGTGCTTGAAAAAAGATTGAGGAGAATATAGATGTGAAAGTGCAGGTTTTGTGGAATCAATGTTAGACAGTGAAATGTTAGACGATGTTGAGATAACATTGAGGATAACATTGAAAGCCGAGAGCATTTGCGAAAACTGTTCTTTAGTTGCCAAAATTAAGTTTTGCCTTTATTCACTTATTAATCAAGTTCCACGGTTTTGGTTGTTTATGTTTATGTCCAGGAAAGTATCTTAAACATAAGGAAGAGCTTTGGGAGATTCCTTACTTGAAGTTTCCATAATTCAAGCTAAGTTGAATAGTCAACTCGCACGCTTTCAAAAGAAGGAAACAAGTGAGATGTTCTTTGCAACGCAATTCTTTCCAGGATTCTCCGAATTGAAGAAGATGTGTTACCTTGCTAAATCAGTAATGAAGGAAACACATATTCTGGAAAGATATGAAGTTCACAAAGAAGGCAATTTTCAACAAGGAAACAACAAGAGTTACCAAAACTGTGAACAACACATCTTGGCGTTCAAGACTCGAGAAAACTATAAAGATGTGAAGTTCATCAAGATGAAGACAAGACAATTGTGCCAATAATCCGAGAGATTAATTATTCTTTGTATTGTCTTCATTTTGTTTTGCGAAGTTTTTGTATCAACTGCTTAAGTCTAGTTCATAGAAGTTAAGTAGTTCTTACTTGTCTGCTTCGTTGAGTTCGATCAACAAAGAGCGTGAGTGAATTGTTGTGAGGAACGTTTTTGATAAAACCTTTATGGTTATTTCGCCTAAGGCTCGGAAGTTTTTAATAATATTGAAAACTTCTTAAAATTATATTTTCTTGTGTTCTTACTTCCGCTGCACATTATTATTATCAAGAAGATCAAAATGGAGTTAAGGCAATTCCAGCTTAACTCTCAAAAAGTGTTGTGTCAATCCACGGTCCTACAATTTTAATTGGCGTCAGAGCCAAACACCGACTACACTGGTGGTTTGGAGGTAATACAACACCAGGGACAGTGTCAATCCTAATACCAACACGATTCCAGTTTTGGATGGCTCCAATTATGCATATTGGAAGATCAGGATGAGGTCTCACATCAAAGCTATTGATATTCGAGCCTGGCAATCCGTGATCAATGGATACTCTCTTCCAACATTACCAAGAGATGGTGAAGGTGATCTAGTTCCAAAATCAGAAGCAGACTGGACAGCAACAAAGGTAAGTCTCTATAACTATAATGAAAAAGCTCTTAATGCTATCTTTAGTTGGGTTAATCATCACATGTTCAAGTTAATCCAGAATTGTACAAAAGCCAAACATGCTTGGGATATACTTGAATTACATTGTGAAGGAGATTCTACTGTTAAAGATTCTAAATATAGACAACTGCTTTTGTAATTTGAAAAACTTGAGATGGGAGAAGATGAAAGTGTTGACAGTTATTTTGAGAAAATTCTTGATATTGCTAACCAATGTGAAAATCTAGGTTTTGCTATGACTAATCAAGAAATGGTTTATAAAACTATGAGAACACTGTCATCTAAATTTGCTCTCAAGAAAATTGCAATGAGTGAATCTAGAAACCTTGCTAATCTACAGTTTCAAGTCTTGATGAATACTCTTAGAGAATTTGAGATGGAGCTTGCCTCACAACCTAGCAAACATAAGGTTGTTGCTTTAAGAGGTTCTAATCTTGACAATGAAAGTGATGATGATTTTGAAATAATTTCTTCAAACTATGGGAAAATTACTAAGAAGTTCAATAAGTTGAATCTTAAAGGAAAAGGTAAAGAGAAGAACCTTAGTAATAGTTCCACATGTTACAAGAAATTACCTCCTGATAAGGTTAAAGATGTTCAATGTTTTGAATGTAAATGATATGGTCATATGGCTAATGAATGTGCTAACACTCTTAGAAAAAGAGGAAATTCTCATTGGGTTTGTGTAGATGATTTCAATGAAGATGACTTTAGTTCTGGAGAAGCTGAAGAACAATCAAAAGAGGTTCAAACTGCTGCGCTACTCACTCAGATTGACTGGACACCAGAAGAATCCCTGAACTGCTTTGGATCTCAATGTTACCCCAACATTCAGGATCCAACATCAGAACATGAGACCTTCTTTGCAGATTGGGATGAATATGATACTGATTCTGAACCTTATCTTGCGTCCTACTTTGATGAATCTGACTTTGATTGTTTTCATGGCACAGTGGATCTAGATGAAGATTACTTCTTTGAAGGTGAAATGTCCTAGGAGGAAATCATTGAAGACCTGAAGTCTATCTACCACAAACTTCTGCTTGAGAATCACAAACTCATCAAGAGCAACAAAAGCTTGAAGGAAGAAATTGGATGCATGAAGGAGATGCTGAAACTATATGAGAAAGACTTTGACAAAACTGAGGCTGAGCTGAAAGAGGTAAAGGTAAAATTAGATAAAGCTGAACATACCATTAACAAATGGAACTCTTCTACATCTCTGCTTGATGAAGTGCTGAGTATGGGAAATCAAGGTAAAAATGGTTTAGGCTATATTGAGAAACCTTCCTCTGAAGATGTTAATTCTGCCTATTTGAAAGATGGTTTTATCAAGGAAAGCAATAACTTGAGTTGTGAAAACTCTTCCAACACTGTGAAAAGGCCTACTTTTGTCTGTCAATATTGTTTTCAACCTGGTCACATTAAGCCTTATTGTAAGAAATATAAAATTGTGATTGAGAAGAAAACAGTAATTAATAGTTGTACCAATGTTGGGAAAACCTCTGATATGAATGTTATCCCAACATTAGGTAACAAATCTGAAGGACATAAAAGTAGAACCTGGACTGAGAAGATAAAAACTCCTAAGGTTAAAATTGTTTGCAATGTTGTCTTCTATGTTGTTTACTCTAACCTTGCAGGTAAGTGGTACTTTGACAGTGGATGTTCAAGGCACATGACTGGAAACATTGACAACCTGAAAAATGTAATCCCTTTGACTGTTGGAACAGTTACCTATGGATGAGGCACTAAAGGGAAAATCATTGGAAAATGAGTACTGGATGTTGAAGGATTTCCACCACTCAAGGATGTGTTGTTGGTTGAAGGATTGAAAGCAAATTTAATTAGCATAAGTCAACTTTGTGATGACAATCTGCTAGTTACTTTTGATAAAAGTTCATGTGATGTGTTTAATAGTGACAATGTCCGTGTCATGACAGGTACAAGATCAAAGGATAACTGCTATATTGCTCAAGATGAAGCAGAATGCTACCATGCCAAGGTAAATGAATCTGTCATGTGGCACAAGAAGTTAGGACATGTGCGCTATAGGAATCTGGAGAAACTACAGAACTTAGAGGTTGTAAGAGGACTGCCTAAGTTGACTAGCCCAGGTAAAATTGTTTGTGAAGACTGCCTGAAAGGTAAACAAACAAAAGTTGTTCATCCACCACTTCAGGTACAGAGTACTAACCCTAGAACTAATAAGTGCTTTGAATTGCTACATATGGATCTCATGGGTCCTATTGAGGTTAGTAGCCTGAATGGTAAGAAGTATTCTTTTGTTATTGTTGATGATTTTTCAAGATATACATGGATTAAATTTTTGAAAGAAAAATCAGAGGCATTCAACACATTCAAAATTTTGCATGCTAGTATTAAGAATCTTTATGGCACTTCTGTAGGAAGAATTAGGTCTGACCATGGAAAAGAGTTTGAAAATGTAAGCTTTGCTAATTTATGTGAATCTAAAGGCATTTTCCATGAGTTCTCTGCACCTAAGACACCTCAGCAAAATGGGATTGCTGAGAGGAAGAATAGAACACTTCAAGAGATGGCTAGAGTTATGTTGAATTCTAAAAACCTATCTAAGAAACTCTGGGCTGAAGCTTTGAATACTGCATGTCATATTAGTAATAGAGTTTATCTTAGACCTGGTACTACTATGACACCTTATGAAATCTTGAAGGGTTCAAAACTAACAGTAGCACACTTTCATGAATTTGGTACTAACTGCTATTTGCTAAAAGATAGAGACTATTTGAGCAAATTTGATCCCAAAAGTGAAAAGTGTATATTTGTTGGATATTCTCCTAATAGTGCTGCTTTCAGGGTCTACAATCCAAGATTGCATAGTGTTCAAGAATCAGTGAATGTCATATTTGATGATTTAACTGTTTCTGCAGGTACTGAAGAAGTCACTGGTTCAGATGTTACTCCAACATTAGACTCAACATTGAACACTGACGCTGGAGATGCTGAACTGGAAACTGGAACAAATGTTGACTTAACACCAGAAACCCCCAATGTTAGGCCAACATCTGTGCTGTCAGATTCTGAAGATGAAGTGGTTCCTGTATCCATAAGAGATCCCCCTCTTAGAATACAAAGAGATCATCCAGCCTCTCAAGTAATTGGTCAAATTACTGAAAGAGTTAGAACACGCAACAAAGAAAGGGTAAATTACAAGGATATGGCTAAGTTGTGTGTTTGTATGTCTTCTTCATGTACTGTTGAAAATGCATCTTGTTTTGTGTCCTCCATTGAACCTAAGAATGTAACTGAAGCTCTTAAGGATAGTTACTGGATTAATGCCATGCAAGAGGAACTCTTACAATTCACCAAAAACAGAGTTTGGAATCTAGTACTTAGGCCATCACATGTGAATGTAATAGGTACAAAATGGATTTTCAAAAGTAAAACTGATGAGAATGGTGTAATTATGAGGAACAAAGCTAGGTTGGTTGCACAAGGTTATACTCAGGTAGAAAGTATAGATTTTGATGAGACTTTTGCTCCAGTAGCTAGGATAGAATCAATTAGATTACTCCTTGCTATTGCTTGCTGTCTTAGGATTAAACTATACCAAATGGATGTTAAAGGTGCCTTTCTGAATGGTTTAATTGACAAAGAGGTTTATGTAGAACAACCTAAAGGCTTTGCTGACTCTAAACATCCTGACCATGTGTACAAACTTGAAAAGGCTTTGTATGGCTTAAAACAGGCCCCTAAAGCTTGGTATGAGAGGCTAACTGATTTTCTGTTAGGCCTAGGTTTCAATAGAGGAGATGGAGATAGAACATTGTTTGTTCTTAGAAAAAGCTCTGATATATGCATTGCTCAAATATATGTGGATGATATAGTATTTGGCTCTACTAACAAGTCTACTTTAGACAAATTTGTTGAGTATATGACAGGAACATTTGAGATGAGCATGATTGGTGAGCTTAACTACTTTCTGGGACTACAAGTCAAGCAGCTGGAGAATGGTATCTTCCTGAACCAGGAGAAGTATGCAAGGAATCTGGTGAAGAGATTTGAGCTACAAGAGTCAAAGCCTTGCCAAACTTCTATGTCCTCTTTAGTGAAGATAACAAAATATGGCACTCGCAGCAATGTTGACCCAACATTGTACAGATCAATGATTGGTAGTTTGCTATATCTCTCTGCCTCTAGACCTGACATCATGTTTTCAGTATGTGTTTGTGCTAGGTACCAAGCTGATCCAAAGCAATCTCACTTGATTGTTGTGAAGAGGATTCTTAGATATATCTCTGGAACTTCACCTTTAGGCATTTGGTACTCTTATGACACTAACACTAACTTGGTTGGTTTCAGTGACTCTGACTGGGCAGGTGATGTGGATGACAGGAAATCCACAAGTGGGAGCTGTTTTTATTTGGGGAATAATTTGGTCTCCTGGTATAGCAAGAAGCAGAACTGTGTTTCATTATCAACTGTTGAATCAGAATATGTAGCAGCTGACAGCTGTGTTACCCAACTTGTGTGGCTCAAACACATGCTTTCAGATTATGGGCTAGATAGTGATACACTTCTCATGTTCTGTGACAATCTAAGTGCCATAAGTATCTCTAGGAATCCTGTCCAACATTCTAGAACTAAGCATATAGACATAAGGCATCATTTCCTAAGAGATATGGTAGAGGAAAAAGTAATCAACATTGAACATATTGAGACAACAAATCAGCTAGCTAATATGTTTACAAAACCTTTAGATAGTGAGAGATTCTTCAGCTTGAGGAAATCTCTTGGCATGTGTGATATGTGAAAATGTTGAGAAAACCAGTGTTGTCATAACACCACTGACTAGCACTGGTATATTGGTTGTGGTGTAGTAGGTATTCTGTTGTTATTCCTTTGTTGAGTTTCATTTCTTTTTGAGTCTCGTTTCATCTGTGTTTTGTCATAATTGGTTTGTGTGGTTGAACTCTTTGATGAACAACTCTTTCTAGTTATCAGTTTCACATCTGTGTTTTGAAAAAGTTAATAAAACTCTTCTGTTTGTCTGAGGTTGTGATTGCCTAACATATGGAGAAGCTGGGGTACACAAAGTTCACTACTTTGATGTCTATTCAGTTGTGTCTTATTCATATGGAAGGTGTACAGGACATGTGGAGAAGCTGGGGTGCATGATGTTGACAGCTTCACTGTTACTCAGTTGTGCTTATTTACATGTTTCTGTTTGTTTGGCCAAGGAACACATGAGGGTGATCTTTTCTACTAGGATGTTTGAGGTTTAGATTTCTTACATTTAGTAGCACTGATTACTTGGTGATTCTCTTGAATGCAGGTTGGTAAACAAGTATGCATAAGGAATTGGGGTGTTGGGGTGCATGATAAATGAATTGCCAACATTCAAGGCCTTTGTACTTGCCTAACTTGCTACTGTTAATGTTGTTACTGGGGTGTGTGGAGTTCAGGCTGCCCTCATTCAGTTGTGACATTAGCTTTGTGTTTAGCAACCTTCAGTTTTTGGTTCAGATGAGTTATGAAAATTATAAAGATTAAAGAGATGTGACTGTGCTGGTTTGAGGAGTTTTTCATTTGTGTTTACCATCTGCCTATTTGACATTACATTGTTGCATTCATATAGAACTGCATTGTTTTCTTTCTTGTTTGTGAGTTGTGTCGGTTTAGGCTTAGGGGGAGTATAATTCATGTGTTGAGGCATAGAATTTGGGTGACATACTGCAGGTGACACACTGATCTGTGACTTTCCATGCTATGGAAGTGAATTGTTCCTTGAATTCATAACTGCTTATCTCTGTGTGTTTCTTGTTATCTATGTTGCTTACTCATGATTTTGATCTGAACAATATGTCTGAGGTACTCACTTGCTATATTGGTTAAGTTTCAGATGTATTTTTGGATGTATCTCAAGCTCTCACATGAATTTGCCTTGGTGAAGCCTGTACCTCCACCTTCGGTTTTGAATGTTATCAAATGTTATTCCAACATTGTGCACAGTCGCAGGTCAACATTGAAAACAATAACTTATAAGTTTTCAGTTTTTTCCTGAAAACCGCTCTGGTTAACTGTTAATTTAATATCAAAGCGTGTGCGCGGGAAACATAGTGGGAAAGTTTTACATGGTTCAAATTTGGTAACTGCCCACTAACATTCATTCTATTTTCGTAATTCACGATTAATTCAAAAATCAAAACCCTATTTTCCTTATTTGTGCTTGCAAGATTATTATTTGTGCTTACTCTGAAAAATTACTCTCTCTGCTCTCAAATTCTCACGTTTTCTCTCTGCAAATTCTCTCAAACCTTTTCTACTAACAATGGCAAGCAAGTCTCCCATGCAAACTCTTGCAGATGTTGCGCTAGGAAGCGAACCCACTGCTGCACGCACTCGCTCACACACTAGAAGTGCTGTTGCAAAAATAGTTGAGGCCCCTGTTGCTGCTAAGAGGAAGGCGATTCCCTATGTGCGACGAGGAAAGAATACCAAACAAGGAGAATCAACCTCCAATGTTGAGCCAACAGTGGAACCAACCACTCCCATCACCAATGAGCCTGAAACTGAGGTAAACACTGCTGAACCCATCCCTGAATTTGATGTTGATATACCTGTTGAGGGGGAAGGTAGTGGCTCTGTTGAAAAATCTGTGGAGATATCCGCGGATGTGTCTGTTGACAAGATGGTGAGGAAGTGGATTAGGGCTCAAAAGAAAAAGAGAAAGGGCAATGGGGAGAAATTGAAAAATATGTCTGAGTCTGCTAAGGCAAGGGCTGAGGCCAGAAAAAGACAGGCTGAGAGATCAGCTAGGAAGAGGGCTACTGAGGATGAGAAGAAAGCTGAGGAAGAGAAGAAGGCTGATGCTGCTGCCGCTGAGAGAAAGAGGAAAGGAAAGCAAGTGATGGAAGAGGAAGTACAGGTGTTGGATGTTGAGGATGAGGAAGAAGAAGAGGAGAATGAAGAGGAAACTGAGGAGGAGCAGGATGTTGCTGCTGATGTTGGGGCAACATCAGGAACAGAGGAGTACACTGATGGGCTATATGTGGTCTATCCTGATGATGAGGGAAGCTACTTTTCTCCCTACTATCTCTCTCAAGAGTTGGAGAAGAAGTGGGATTCTTTCAAAAGAAGGGAGATTCACACTGAAAGAGCTATAGAGATGGCCAGTTTCAAAGAGAACAAGGTGATGGACTTGCTTGAGGCAAGAGGGCTGCAACAGTCAGTGATGGAGCTGAGTGACTATGCTCCTGAGATTGTCATGGAGTTCTACCTTAATCTCTCCAAATGGATCAGGGACTACAGATCTCCAAAATTTGGAAAGGCTTGGGTGAGGGGGAGAGTCTTCAACATTGACCCCTACACCATCAACAAGATCTGTGGCTTCCCTACTACTGATGAATCTGAGGACCCCTATTATGATGATGTGATGGAAGACTTGACTGGAGGGTTGGTCAAAATCTGGAGAGATGCTCTGCCAACCACAAAACTCACCTCCATGAGTGCTGTCTTACACAAGATAGCTTGTTTGAACTGGCTGCCAAGCAAGAATGTGACTGTACTTACCAAGGAATCAACAATCTTGGTGTACAAAATCAAGAATGGGCTAGCGGTAAACATGGGGGAGAGGATTGTGAAGTCTATGTCTGAAGTTGCTGGAAGGAAGAATGGGATGCTACCCTATCCCTCACTCATTTGTAAAATCCTTGGCAGTCAAGGATTGAAGACAAGTGTCACTGTGGGCTGGAGGAAGAATGATTCTGAATTAACTATTCTCCCAAGCTACTTGTCTGGATCAAGAGTGAGAGACCTTCCATGGAACCCAAAAGGAGTGGTGAGACCAAGAACTAAGCAGAAAAAGGCTAAGGAGTTTGCTGGAACTTCAGTGCCAATGTCCAAAGAAGAGGATTACTTGGTTATCACTTCAGCTTTTGTGGATCATATGATGAACTGGTATAGGGGGCAGATTGCTGACACTCAGAGGGAGATCGAGGAGAGGAAGGAACACCTCAAAGAACTGGAGGACATTGTGAAAAATTTGGAGGAACTCCCTTCTTCACAAAAAGGGGGAGAGTAGTTCCAATTTTAATTTTTGTCTTCTAGTTTATGGTCTGTTTCTATGAACTGCTAATTTCTTTGAACTGCTGGTACATTTTGGTTTTATTTGATCAAGGGATATGTCCTTGATAGTTTAGCTATGGCCTGTAAATCTAAGTACTGATGTTGAACTGCTCTAAGTAACCTTAATTGTTATTTCTTATGAAGGAACTTTTTGAACTGTTTTTCTTGTTAACCTTTATGCAGGAAACTTACTGGTTTCAATGTTGAGGCAACATTGATGAATGTTGAGGTCTGAACATGTGTACATATGTGAATGTAGTGATGACCTTAATGCTTGTCTTGGTTAATTTAACTTTGAATATGATATCTTGTATTAAGGGGGAGCAGTTTGGTAGTTTAATTTGTTTCTTGTTGATTATAACTTTCTGGATATAAGACTTGATTGGAACCGGTATTGGTTTTGTGAAGAAAGGCAAAAAGGGGGAGATTGAAAGTGCAGGTTTTCTGGAATCAATGTTAGACAGTGAAATGTTAGACGATGTTGAGATAACATTGAGGATAACATTGAAAGCCGAGAGCATTTGCGAAAACTGTTCTTTAGTTGCCAAAATTAAGTTTTGCCTTTATTCACTTATTAATCAAGTTCCACGGTTTTGGTTGTTTATGTTTATATCCAGGAAAGTATCTGAAACAAAAGGAAGAGCTTTGGGAGATTCCATACTTGAAGTTTCCATAATTCAAGCTAAGTTGAATAGTCAACTCACACGCTTTCAAAAGAAGGAAACAAGTGAGATGTTCTTTGCAACGCGATTCTTTCCAGGATTCTCCGAATTGAAGAAGATGTGTTACCTTGCTAAATCAGTAATGAAGGAAACACATATTCTGGAAAGATATGAAGTTCACAAATAAGGCAATTTTCAACAAGGAAACAACAAGAGTTACCAAAACTGTGAACAACACATCTTGGCGTTCAAGACTCGAGAAAACTATAAAGATGTGAAGTTCATCAAGATGAAGACAAGACAATCGTGCCAATAATCCGAGAGATTAATTATTCTTTGTATTGTCTTCATTTTGTTTTGCGAAGTTTTTGTATCAACTGCTTAAGTCTAGTTCATAGAAGTTAAGTAGTTCTTACTTGTCTGCTTCGTTGAGTCCGATCAACAAAGAGCGTGAGTGAATTGTTGTGAGGAACGTTTTTGATAAAACCTTTATGGTTATTTCGCCTAAGGCTCGGAAGTTTTTAATAATATTGAAAACTTCTTAAAATTATATCTTCTTGTGTTCTTACTTCCGCTGCACATTATTATTATCAAGAAGATCAAAATAGAGTTAAGGCAATTCCAGCTTAACTCTCAAAAAGTGTTGTGTCAATCCACGGTCCTACAATTTCAAGATGAAAATAAGAAATATAATGGAAGGTATGTGTTGGGATATTTTGATGAAATTTATATTTTTGGAAAGTTAGACAAATAGATGAAAAGAAGAAATGAAGAGAAAAAATATATGTATTGGGAAAAATTAGATGAAAATGGTGTGAAAAATGAAGTATATATAGAAATTGGGGATTTTTCTTAAATTTTTGAAAAATTTGAATTTCTCACTGAACCTCACCTAATTTTTCGAACCCGGTCGCAAAAGGTTCGAACCGGGTCCAGTCACAAATTATTTTCTGCCCAGAATCCGACCGGACTCCGGTCGCTGCTGCTCATGAATATTAATTGGGACCGGAGTCCGATCGCAAATACGCTTGAATATTATTAGCCACCGGACTCCGGTGGCTAATACTTATAATCTTTAAACTTTTGACTTTCTTTAGATAAATCTTGATGTGTTTGTGATTTTAAATATAAAATATCACTAAATACTTGAATTGAATTAATATTTAGTTCGTTTAATGTTCTTTAAATTATGAAATTAGAAAGTTCTAATTGATTAAACTATATATATATATATATTAAACTTCTTTAAGTTTTACATATAATTTTATGTAGTAGAGTACTCGCTCATTTGCGATTAGCAATCGTTACCAACGTAAGTATAGAGAAGTTCGATTGTGATATATATAGATGTTACGTGAAATTAACATATTCATAAGTAATTATTAGTGACATATACACCTCTACTTACAAGTGTCATTATGAATCGACGCTTCAAATGATTCTTTAAGGTGCAAAAAAATTAAAAAAATTTGGCCTTTTAACTTAAATATAACTAATAGTGTTGTAATTGATCATTAAATCAACGATATATCTAAAATTAGAGTGCAAAATGCGTAAATTAAAAACATAAATCTTAATTGCCAAATAATAAGCTGTAGCAAATATAGGCAATAGCCACCTGATTGTCGCTAATGGTCCCTTAACCCTAAACTCTAAACCCTAAACCATATCATCAGCCACCGGAATCCGGTCGCAAAAAGAAGTGGCCGTTACTATTAGCGACCATAATCTGATCTCTAATTCATGCATCATATGTGATTGATGTTCGTTAAAATGTGGAAGTATAGATGCTATAGAGATTTAATTAGTGTCCTATATAAGTATATATTTTTAGTCATTACGTGCATCATCATTAGGTAGAAGTGTCATTAGGAACCAATCTTATAAATGATGCTTTATTGTACAACGAAAACTATACTTTGTGTTCATTCAACTAATTCGTAACTATGATTGTCGTGATTGATATTTAAACCACCAATATATGTTAAATAATCATGCAAAAAATGTATTTTATGAATTTTAATATTAATAGCGATGACTCGACGGTAATTATTGAGCGTCAGTTGCGATGGCTCAGCGGTTACTATTGTTAGGGTAAACGTATGACCGCCTGGCCATCACTAATGACTGCCATTTGCTATGGTCGAGTCATATTTACTATTAGGGTTTGGGGTTTAAAGTTAAAAAAGTTATCGTTATCTTTGTGGTAGCAACCGCAGGCCGTCACAAAGTTAACGGTAACCTTTATTGGTGACTACTCGGTCATCGCTATTGAAAGTTACCTTTGTCGTTAGTGACGGTCGAATGTGGAAACCATCACTCATGTGTTTTTGTTTGTGAGTTTATTGAAAATGTTGCAATCTGGAACTTGAAAATCGCGAACTAAAGACACTTTCCTTAAAGCGTAATTCTCTCACACCCCGTGTACCAAAAGGATTACAACGAATCGCTTCTCAGGATACAATTTAAGCTTATAAAATAAAAGAACTATTTAGTATTGAATGCGTTTTGGACTTACGAAATCAATAAACAGAAATAAGAACAAGAATGCAATAAATACAACAATAATTTCTGCAGCAAATCTTTTTTTGTATGTGATTGAGAGATAACGAAATTTGATCATTATTTGGCTTTAATAATCCTAAATTGAAAAACGTTGAAAGCTGTACAACTTTTCCATTGTCATTCTTTCACTGAAAGATACAACCCTCATGCTCCAGATTATGTGATTATAATATTTAGAATCTGAGTTTTAAATATTCCATCTATATTTTTCTGGATTAATCCGAGCCGTCGAATTTTAAATCTTAAGTAAGATTAAATCCACACTATCCAATTTAATCTATATTAATTTAATATTCAGATTAAATCCTAACCGTCTATTTTATTTAATTAATTAAATACAATCTACGGTCTACATTGATGCGCAATGCAAGCGTGCAAAGTGCTAAGTGCTTCTTAAGTGCGCCAAACAAAAGTGCCACAAGGGCCACGAGCCCACGTCACATGCGCGCATGCGCGGATCATCTCGGCCCGCGTGTGTGCTCGAAATATTGGTAATTTTCGTAGACGTATTTGGCAATGCATAAAAGAAGTGAAATTTTTTAAAGTGGGCTCGACAACATCAATTGAGGATTTCAGAATTCTTAAATTATTAGATATGGAGGTGCAGCATCGAAAAGCACCCAAAATCATCTATGTGTGTTGGCACCCCTTTCCCCCCATTGGAAGCTTGGATAAAATGCAACACGGATGGATGTGCTCTTGGGACGCCAGGAGTTGGAGGGCAGGCGGGATATTTTGAAACGACATAAGTTTTCTGCATGGCTGCTTCTCCTTTAGACTTGAGTCGGTTTTTGTTTTCGAGGTTGAGCTATCGACTGCAACTTTTGCAATCCTCAAAGCAATGGAGCGTAATTGGACATATCTCTGGCTTAAGAGTGACTCTACTTTTGTTGTTAATTTATTGGCTTCAAGATCAAATAAGGTTCCATGGAAACTAAGAGGCATATGGTCTACTTGTTTAAAATACATCAACTTCATTCACTTTCGGGTTTCGCATATTTTTCGGGAAGGGAACAAGGTTGCGGACTCTCTTGCAAATTACGGGGCCACAAATGTCGAGGAACATTGGTGGAGCTCTTGCCCATCGTTTATCAGTTAATAATAATTTTTGTAATAGGGAGAATTTTAGATTCTGTTGAGCTATGGGTACATGACGATTTTGCTATATTTTTATTTTCTAATAATATTCGGGGTTGGATGTTCGTCTAATACTACGGGGGTGCCAACCTAGTTGGGTTCCTCGGATGGTCGTCAACGTCATGTTTCCATCTTTTACTGAAAATATCTTTATATTTTTACTGGCCAAAAATTGCATTAATCTAACAATATAGGTGTAAAAGTAAATGATAAAACAAATGTATGTTTTACCAACAAGTTTTTTAGGATTTATCAGTAAATATTTAAGAAGTTCTTCATATAAAATCCTATAAAATTAAATTTATACATAAGAATTGTTCAAAACTTTATCTACCGAAGAAGTATATCCCCGTAAACGAGAAAAGAAAAAAGAAGAAGTTTTCTAATTTTGAAAAATTCTGATTGCAAAGTGATGACAACCATAAATTAGTTATTTATTTAATACTGGAACGGGTAAAACTCATAAAAATAGCAAATTGCTCAGCAAGTGGGATTTTGCCTCAAGGGTAAAGTTTTATGAAGAGAACAAATGAAAAGGAACAAGAGTACGAGGCTTAACTAGCTTAATTCATTGGTTAGGAGAATATTAAGGTGGTGTTTGCAAACTTTTTTTTTAAAAGCACAATCTCAAAATTTAAGCAGAAGTGGTAAAAAATTATAAAACTCATAAGTTTGTGGTGTTTGGAAAAAAAATCTAAAAGTTTAAAAAGCTGTAAAAAAATATACTGAAAATAATTACCACAAGTTAAAAGTAGGCATATAGCAACTTCTAGATTGTGGAGATACTGGCTTAAAATAAGTTTTTTGTGATTATAGATTGTGAACCAAACACTCTAAAAGTGCTTAATTTTAATTAAAAGTTGATTATAGTTTTATTTACGAGTTTGCAAACACCACATAAATATGAACAAGGATAATCACTTTTAATTTCATCCTCTAAACTTTTATTACGTACAAAATTATCCGGCTATGTTGTATGAATACTTCAACAAGGTACTATGTACAATATTTGTGCCTGAACATATTCACTTTTCAGTGCAGTATAATAATATATTATATATATATATATATATATTAATTTTAGATGCATTATACAATTGATCTGTACACATTATATTGTTATTAATCCAAAATCAATTAGTATTCGTGTTCAAGGATTCGACGAGTGTACATGTAATTAGGCCTAAACCTTAGACGAGTGTACATGTAATTTAGCCATATTAAATAATTAACATGGCAACGACTTTGTTATGAACTCGTCATTGTTACCGCGCCTACATAAAACGGCAGAACATTTTACAAATAAATCGACGGACAATTTTTATTTTGCCTGTATGTTGTTAGATCTTTGTCCTCATATGATCTAGTCAGATTTTAGTTTGTAAATTGTTTTTTTTATGTACATACATACAATATTGACTGGCAGTTGATTTTGTTGTCAATGAAGTTTGATGCTGTTTTCATGATCTGAGTTTTGGCTTTTTGGGATCAAAATCGGATTTTGTATTCAGTTTCTTTTATCCTTTTTTTCTTTTTTGCTTTTCTATTTTCTTCTGGTAGTACTATGATGTTTTAATTATTATCATTTCTGTTTTGTTTTTGTCTGATCAGGTAATCCTATTTTAATTTCTCAAGAGGCGTCTGATACTTTTGTTTAATTATTTGAGACTTGAAGTTTTCTAATCATGGTACTTCAATTTTATTCCCTTTTGATCTTGTGTTGTTTGATCTCATTTCAATGAATATATATTACTCTTTGGAATTAATTTATGATTGATTTTGTGGTTTGTTTGGGTGCAGTAACTGAATATTAATATTGAATTGAGTGCTCGAGAGTTTTTGTTTCATTTGATTTCGTGTTGATTTCGTTACCATAACTCGACGAATTGGGTCTGGAGGACTTTGATTTGTCAGCACTGGGAAAGATGGCAGAATTCACGAATTCGGATTCGTGGTGGTGGGATAGCCATATCAGCCCCAAAAACTCGAAGTGGCTCGAGGAAAATCTCACAGGTGGGATACCTATTTGATCGAATGCTTATTCATTTCGGTTTCTTTTCAATTTTGTAAGGCAGGAATGTGCTTGGTGCTTGTGTTAGATTCATATGTTTCTGTTTACTAGAGAATGATCACTTGATTTAATTGCACTAACAGCTACTTGGTGTTTTTTTTGAAATATTTCGTAGATATGGATCCGAAAGTCAAAGTAGTGATAAAGTTGCTCGATGAAGATTCATTTAAAAAGAGGCCAGACATGTATTATAAGCAACAAGCGGAGGTTATGAAACTTGGTGAAGAGTTCTATAGAGCGCATCGTGCGTTGGCGGAGAGATACGACCATGCAACTGGTGTGATACGCCAAGCCCACCATACTACGCCTGAAGGTTGTCAAAATCAATTCCCCTCGATGTTTGGCGACAACTCACTTGCAAATTCTGGGATGGGAACGCCTGAAACTTCAACTCCAGTATGTACTGCTTCTGAGAAGATGACTTTATTACAAAGTTTATCTTTTAGTCTATATCTAATTTATGCTTTCAAGCAGAATGGAGAATTTATTGATGATCACGATGCTGTCTTAAGAAGGAAGGTATTGAATCAGGTGAAAAAGGGGCTTCTTTTTGATGAGGTACAGGAGAATGAGCAAAGTACGCAAATTAACCATGTTGAGGATCGAATTTTGTCTAAGACAGACGATACATGTAAATGCGAGGATGTCCTAGTTTTGAAGGAAGCTCTTGCGAAATTGGAAGCTGAGAAGGAAGCTGCCCTTGCTCAGTACCAACAAAGTTTGGACACTGTCTCCAAGCTTAAGGCCGAGTTGTCACGGATAACTGAGTATTTCAGAGTTCTTACTGATCATGCAAATGATGCTGAACGAGAAGCTGTTGTCCTGAAGATAGATCTTACGAAACTGAAAGCTGACAAGGAAGCTTGCCTTGCTCAGTACCAACAAAGTTTGGACACAGTCTCCAAGCTTAAGGCCGAGTTGTCACAAACAAATGAGTCTTTCAAAGTGTTTACTGATCACCCAACTGATGCAGAACGTGAAGCTGTTGTCCTAAAGAAAGCTCTTGTGAAACTAAAAGCTGAGAAGGAAGCTGGCCTTGCTCAGTACCAACAAAGTTTGGGCACTGTCTCCAAGCTTGAGGCCGAGTTGTCACGAACAAATGAGTCTCTCAGAGTGCTTACTAATCACGCAACTGATGCTGAACGTGAAGCTCTTATCAGAAAGAAAGCTTTTGCGAAACTGGAAGCTGAGAAGGAAGCTGTCCTTGCTCAGTACCAACAAAGTTTGGACACTGTCTCCAAGCTTGAGACCGAGTTGTCACGAACAAATGAGTCTTTCAGAGTGCTTACTGATCATGCAACTGATGCTGAACGTGAAGCTGTTGTTCTAAAGAAAGCTCTTACGAAACTGGAAGCTGAGAAGGAAGCTGGTCTTTCCCAGTACCAACAAAGTTTGGACACTGTTTCCAAGCTTAAGGCGGAGTTGTCACGAAGAAATGAGTTTTTCAGAGTGCACGCAACTGATTTTGAACGTGAAGTTGTTGTTCTAAGGAAAGCTCTTACGAAACTGAAAGCTGCGGAGGAAGCTAGCCTTGCTCAGTACCAACAAAGTTTGGGCACTGTCTCCAAGCTTGAGGCCGAGTTGTCACGAACAAATGAGTCTCTCAGAGTGCTTACTAATCACGCAACTGGTGCTGAACGTGAAGCTCTTATCCGAAAGAAAGCTTTTGCGAAACTGGAAGCTGAGAAGGAAGCTGGCCTTGCTCAGTACCAACAAAGTTTGGACACTGTCTCCAAGCTTAAGGCCGAGTTGTCACGAACAAATGAGTCTTTCAGAGCGCACGCAACTTTAGCTGAAGGTGAAGCTGTTGTCCTAACGAAAGCTCTTGCAAAACTAAAAGCTGAGAAGGAAGCTGGCTTTGCTAAGTACCAAAAAAGTTTCGACACTGTCTCCAAGCTTAAGGCCGAATTGTCACGAACAAATGAGTCTTTCAGAGTGCTTACTGATCGTGCAACTAATGCTGAACGTGAAGCTGTTGTCCTAAAGGAATTACTTACGGTAACATGCCTATATAAAACTGTGGCAGATCATACTCCATTTTTACAGCTTTTTCAATTTGTAAATACTCTAATAATATAGGATAAAAGCATCAAGCCCCCTAAACTATGCACGTTTTTGCGACTTGTACCCTAAACAAATTTAATAAGCGTTTTGCCCCCTAAACTATGCACGTCTGTTCGATTTGCCCCTTCAATGGATTTCCGACTATTTTTTGTCAGAATATTCTCCGTTCGAGGTGTTTCTTCGCATACTTTTTGTCATCAACTACCAAAATACATGTAGTACAACACATATGAGTTGGGTAGGGGGAATATTCCTGCAAAAAATGATTGGAAATACACTGAAGCGAAAAATTGCATTTTCGGCCATTTTTGGCCGAAATACTCCGTTCGAGGTGTTTTTTCCCGCAAGTTTTTGTCATCAACTAGCATAATACATCTAGTAGAACACATATGAGTCGGGTAGGGGGAATATTCCGGGCAAAAATGGTCGGAAATTCACTGAAGGGGCAAATTGAATAGACGTTCATAGTTTAGGGGGCAAAACGCTTATTAAATTTTGTTTAGGGTGCAAGTCGCAAAAATATGCATAGTTGAGGGGGCTTGATGCTTTTATCCCCATAATATAAAAGTCAAAACTATTTATGGCGGGTGAAATCAACGGGCTGCCAGAGGACTACATATCAAACGCTTGCGGCCTCTCCGTCGTGGCTTTGGCTTTCCAGTCGGCAACAAAATCCAACGCCGTTTAGGAACGTTTCTTGCATTGCCGTCTGATTATCGCGAATTGATTCCCGGCTTAATCAACTGTCCAGATTCACTGCTGGCCAGGTTCCAGTCTAAGAAGGAACTGTATATGTATCTTAGCAATCATCCGGTTCTCGTTGACTCTGGCCACAAAGAACTGAATTTCTGGGGTTCATTTTGTAAATAGATTAAAATATTGTGTTGTCTGTGCTAATTGTATTTTTTTTTTGAGAAGTTAATCATGTTACAAATCAGACATAGTACATTTTTTGTCTGTGCTAATTGTATCTAATTGTTGGATGCCTTACATGGTAATCAGAGCTTTTCGTCGGAGAAGGCGAACATGAAAAAGTATCATATGATGTCTGCAAGAGACCTATATATCACATGGAGTGGTTACCCTGAATATTGGCGATGGATCTCTTTTCCAAAATCAAGGTAATCCCTATCTTTTGTAAGTGACTAACATTAACATTTTGACTTTCCGTTTTCATCTCTATGTTTACGGATTAAATTGCAACAAGAGTCCTTTTTACGAGGTGCAGATAAAATTTTGATTTATTTGTTCCAAAATCTACCATTGTCAATCAAAATTGCACTTCAAGGAAAAAAACACTTTATTGGCCAAATGTATGGTGCACGCACTTCTTATTGTTACTAATTGACATTTTTATGAAGTTTTCAAGCATCTTTGTAGAACAAGTACAAAGTATCTTCTAAAGAAGTGAATATAAGTTGAACGCCGAACCTAAGTGTAACTACTACAGGTAATAAATCTCAATTTCTAGCGGTGGTGATGGTAATAAGGTATTCTTGTTCTAAATAAATAAATAAATAAATCGAGCGTGATGTTGGAATTCAAAACTGAAGAACATGGTTTGCTATAAGAACTTTTTTGATTGTGATTAATGATTTTTTGTACAGTGATCCTAATTTGGGTACTTCATTTAGATTCTCTGAGGTTGCAGAGTTGCTGAAGGTCAGTTGGTTTGAAATACGAGGAAAAATAAGTACGAAAGCGCTATCTTTAGGCACAAATTATGCAGCTTATCTCGTGTTCATTAGTAACTGGAATATGTATGGATTTAACACTCATCCGGCTGAAACATCTGTGTGGATCAATGGGCAAGAAGGAAAAAAAGGATTTGTTTGTTTGGATCCCAATGGTTTCGGAAGTTCAGCGAATCGTAATGGTGAATCGAACATTAAGTTCCCGAAGAAGAGAAATGATGGGTGGATGGAAGTTGAGTTGGGAGAATTATTTGTGAAGGCGGGAGAAGAAGGTGATTTAGAGATGACTTTGAAGGAGGTGAAGGTTGTTGGTAAGGGGAAGCGTGGGATCATCATTGAAGGGATTGAGATTAGACCAAAGGAGTGTTAATGATTCTAAGGATCACCATGTGTTTACATTTATATAAGTTCTCTATTGGGCTTGTAAAACTTAATTCTTACTTTAATTTTTGTTTTAAATAAACATTGCATGTAATCTCATTTAAGGTTTGAAGTTTGAACACTTGGGTGTTGTTAATTATTGTGGGTGAGATTTCTACCAAACGCTAAAAACACACATGCTAGCTTGAACAACTACCGATAAGCTTTTATAAACATTTGCAAATTAAACACCACACATATCTACGAAGTCTTTAATTTATTACATTGCAGCCTAACTATTCCATTTACTAAACTCACATGATATGTTATACATTAGGTTTATTTGTTTTTAACTTGATATTAAAACAAAATAACCATATCCTTATATATCATATATCGCACTCATTCCTTATATAGAAAGAATGTGTACGTGTTGTCGTACCCATTATTTATAAATTCTATTTTGTTATATTTATATATGTGCAATATAGTTTTGTATGTGTAGTTACATAAACACTCTTCACAGGATAAAGTCAGCTACATTTGAAAGAGTGTTTATGACAACTTTATGTAACTACACATACAAAACTATATTGTGAAGGATTATTTGCTTTAACCAATTCTTTTGAAGTCATTGACCTATCTATATTTGAATGAGTTTATTTTAAGGCTACCCGATACTTGCACGGCGAATCAGCAAAGATCTTTTCTCTTTTATCAGCAAAGGAAATTTACCGAATTAAGAAAGTGTACAAGCCAACGCTACAAGACTAGGCGCCCTTTTCCAACCAGAAAAGGGCGACTGGACTTAGGTCGCAAGCTTTTGTGACCGGTTGCGACTAGAGTCCAGTCGCAAAAAACATTTGCGACTGGAGTTCAGTCGCAAATCTTTGGCAGGACAATTTCCCGCTAAAGGTGTTGCCCTAGTATCGGCCCAGCTGGGCTGCGCACCTGGCCGAAACTAGCGATTGGGTCGCGGTCGCTAATGCTCTTATTAGCGACCGCGACCTGGCCGCTAATGGGGAGGTATTTTCTATAAATACCTCCCCCCTTTTCGCTCATTCTCACACCCCATCTCATTTTCTCTCCCCTCTTGTTTGCAACCGCCCCCAATCTTTTAGCCACCGGGTTTCGGTCGAAAATTCGGATACGGTAATTTTTTTGCCTTTTCCTCAATTATTATGTTATATTTATTGTTTAAATAGGTATTTTTTGATATTGTAGGAATTGTTAGGCTTTTAATATTATTTATGCCTTTATGAATTGTTAGGCTTTAGGAATTGTTAGACTTTAAATATTATTTATGCCTTTACGAATTGTTAGGCTTTAAACATTATTTATGCATTTAGTAATTGTTTGATATTGTAGAATTGTTAGACTTTCACCATCGTTTATGCCTTTTCGAGAACGATTTATAAATTAGAAATCATGATGCTTTTAGGGAATTCCTATAAACTAGAAATGATTATACGTTTAGAAATCTCTATTTAGGGAATCTCTGTAATTTATGTTTTTAGATAATTAATTTATAAATTAGAAATAGATGATTTTATGGAATTCTTATAATCTTAAAATGATGATAGTTTAGGAATCTTTTTGTAGGGAATATGCATGTCTCCAATTTAGTATCTATAATAGTTTACGGTTTTATGTTTTTAATGATTTATGCATGTCTCATATGTAATGATTTAATAATGTGTTAATGAGAAATGTTATTATAGCTTTATAAATTGTTATTTATCTTAGAATTATTGGATTTTATAATTTTTAGGACGTTGCCTTTAGGAATTGTTGTTAGATATCTTAGAACTAATAGTTTTAAAAACAATAGTTCATGCATGTATGAAAGCTATATAACTTAGCAACGATTAAATTCTAGGTCATCTCTATAATTAGAAATAATCTATATATATATATATATATATTCTAGGTCATATATATATATAAGAATTTTATTTAACGAAGCGTATTTAAAACCATGTCACTAAATACAAAAACCTTAATTATTTGCAGAAAACAAACAATATTCATCGAGGTGATTGGAGTTTGGCACATGCGGCCTACGAGGAGAAGGTTAGAAAGAGGTATAAGGAGGTAGTACACAATGCGAAGAAGAACTATTATGCGAGGAAGGATGATCCGAATTGAGTGGGGCGTCCGAAGACTAGGTGGATGAAAGACAAGTTGGAGAGTGAGTTTATACAGCATTGGAAGTCAGGGGCTCATAGGCACCAACCAGGGACAACAAATAAGAACATGAGAGGAGGAGAGACCCCTTAGCAGCGCCCTCGTGCACGTTCCACTCATGCTAATGGGTCCATCATCTATAGTAGACTTGACCTCCAACTCTAGCCTCGTACACAAGGTGTATGGCTAAATGCTCCAAGAGTGTGGAAAGATCCTCTCCATCTTGCACATAGTAACAATAAATGATTCCTCTAGTTGCTCCATATCGGTGGCCGAAATCTCCGAGGCACAAAGTGCCTTGAAAAACAGACTAATCTCTACCAAGGTCCCCTAAATCTCGGCTTCCAAAAGTCGCTAAAGGCAATCAGGATCAGTCTCTGCATGAAGACGTGACAATCACGACTCTTCATACCATACAACTTTCCTTGTTGTTTTTTTATACATCGTCCCAAGTCTGAGGCATATCCATCAGGAAACTATACTCTTTTGCTCCCTAGTAGAACAATAGGGTGTCTTTGGCTTTAAAAAGTCACTTCCTCTGCCAGTGGGTACTAAGAAAAATTCCTTGGGTTTGTCAATATCTTAAGATCTTGCCTAGACTTAATGTTTTCTTTCATCTTAGCATCGTCCAACACCGTGTTGATGATATTTTTGAAAAAGTTCTTCTCACAATGCATGACATCTAGATTTTGGCGAATCAAGTTTGTGGACCAGTAAGGTAGTTCCCAAAATATTCTCCGACGAAGCCAATTATGAGTTGTTCCAAAATCAGGGAGCTTGGTGGTGTATGGCCCAAACCCAACTAGTCGTAGTCTATCCACAATTGCTCTAATTTCATCTACTGCTTTCATTCGTATAGGCGCTTGAAGTGCCTCTTAATCTTTGTAGAACTCCTTCTTGTTGTGCCTCCATTCAAGATGCTCTAGTAGAAATCGACGATGACAATCGAACCACGAGACTTTTCCGCTATGCTTGAGTATAAAAGAATTTGTGCCAGCCATGCAATAAGGTCGTGATAGCTTCTCATGCATACTCCATTGTGACAACATTTCATAAGCAGGAAAATCATTAATAGTCCACATTAGGGCCGTTCTCATTTGGAAGTTTTCCTTTCATGAGTTGTCATATGTCCACAAACCATTACTCTACAAACCTTTTAGCTCGTCAATCAGCAGTCTCAATAAAACATCCAAGTTCTTTTCGGGACTCTTTGGCCCTGATATAATAAGGCTCGGGAAAATGAACACTTTTCGCATGCATAAATTTGAGGGAGGTTATAGGGGGTCACAAACAAGGGCCAACAAGAGTAATTCTTTCCAGATTGCCCGAACGGTGTGAACCCATCCCTATATAGACCGAGTTGTACATTTCTAGGCTCTACTATGAAGTTCAGATACGTACAATCAAATTGTCTTCATGCCTCGCCTGCCGCCGGGTGAATCATTCGATTAGTTGACTTCCGACACTTCAAATGTCATGTCATATGCTTTGAAGTGCCAATAGTATAGAACAACCTCTATAATCGACTGCCTAGAGGGAAGTACCACAATCTCTTCTTTGCGACTCTCGACTTTCTACCAGCCTCATACCTATCTTCATTGCATTTCGGACACGATGTGAGATCCTTGTTGGTTTCTCGCCGTAATACGAGAAACAGTAATTTTTACAAACATCGATCCATGTGTACCCTAACCCCAAACCCGCAAGATCTTATTCATACCGAGAACCGTATTAGGTAGCATATTCTCAATCTATGGGTCCATACCATCTTTAGTCAACCTTAAAAACTTCTCGAAAGTGGCATTACTAACTAGGTGCATTGTCTTGCACGTCAAGAACTCGGTAAATCACTGCAGCACAGATTATGGCTTCTTACTCTGCATTTGTATACCTCCCAAATGCATCAAATTGTCGAACTCCTTTGCGTCGGGACTTGGACCTTTGTTGCGCACATCTCCCTCAACAAATTGACCCTCATATGCATCCACGACCACTTCTCTAAACGAAGTATCAACATGAACCAGACTATTTACGTGAATATTAGTGGGTGGTGAATCGTGTAAATACGATGTGGATGCCCCGGTCGCCTCCTCTCCATGCAATACCCATTCCCAATATTGATACGTAAAGCCCGACTTATGAAGATGATCATGGACTATGTTTCGATCAAAAAACTTTAAATTGTTGCATTTTTGGCATGGGTACCTAATACGGTTGCTTAGATCTAAGTATTTTATCTGTTGCGAGGCATACTGTATGAATGAACGAACCCCAACCACGTAATGTTCTTTCAAATAACCAGTATTATTATCTATCATATCGTACATCCAAGATCTATCGGCAAGATAATCCATTTTTTATCTAAGAAAATTAAAAAGATATTGTTATAATTAACTCTACCAATCAATATATATATATATATATATCATTTATATTAAATATCACAAACATGTTATAACGCAATAATGAGTACATAGAAGTGAAGTCAATGTCAGATTTGAGTGAATGCCTCTGAGAGGTTCTGTCATTTCATATATATAGAAGATAATACAGAAGATAATTACACAAGATACTACAATATCTTATCAGATCTTATCCTATCTAATAACTAATACTTATCAGTATAATTCAAATATATAAATAATTACTTAAATCTAATTACATCATACAGAACATGCTGACACCCTCCCTCAAGTTGTTGCTGGTGAATCAACCAGCAACAATTTGCTAACTAAGAAGTTATGTCTTTGACGAGTCATTGCCTTGGTGAAAATATCGGCTACTTGGTGCTCTGTAGAAACATGAGGAAGACTGATAGCGTCACATTCATATGCATCCGGAATATAATGACAATCAACCTCGATGTGTTTGGTTCGCTCATGGAACACGGGGTTAGCTGCAATTTGAATGGCACTTGTATTGTCACCACGAAGAGGCGTTGGCTGTAGTTGGGCAAATCCAAGTTCCGAAAGAAGCCCACGTAGCCACATAACTTCAGCACAAGCGGCGGACATAGCCTGATATTCTGCCTCTGTGGAGGACTTGGACACACAATTCTGCTTTTTACATTTCCAGGAAATAAGAGAGTTCCCTAAAAATACAGACCATCCCGTAGTAGAACGTCGAGAATCTAGACAACCAGCCCAATCGGCATCGCTATAGGCAGCTAACTCAATAGGAGAATCCTTAGGAAAGAATAAGCCACGATTAGGAGTACCAAGCAAATAACGAATAATCCGAAGAACAGCCACAAAATGAAGGTGCCTAGGAGAATCCATAAACTTACTAACTGTATGAACCGCGTAAGAGATATCAGGCCGCGTAATAGTAAGATAAATTAAATTTCCCACCAACTTACGATATAAAGTGGGATTTGAAATAAGGTCACCTTCATCTTTCCTGTACTTAACGTTTACTTCCAAAGGAGTATCAGTAGGAGTAGCATCTTGTAGTTGTCCTAATTGTATAAGATCTTGGATGTACTTGTGTTGATTTAGAAATAAACCATGTGGCAGCGAACGAACTTCCAATCCGAGAAAGTATGTCAAATTCCCCAGATCCTTCATATGAAAAGTGTTATGTAGATGTTGCTGAAGTTTCTCAATCAATAACCCATCTGAACCTGAGATGATAATATCATCTACGTAAACTAACAGAAACACCAATCCAGTAGCACTTTTATGCAGAAATAAGGAGGTATCATACTTGCTTTGCTTAAAAGAAAAATCTAGCAAAGTACTTCGAAATTTCTCAAACCAGGCTCTAGGGGCCTGTTTAAGACCATACAAAGACCTCTTTAATTTGCACACTGCCGTAGGAAATGGATTAGTCATACCAGGAGGAAGTTTCATATAAATATCTTCCTTAAGATCGCCATGTAAAAATGCATTTTTGACATCCATCTGCCGTAATTCCCAAGACTTTGAAGCAGCAAGGGCAATTAGTAATCGAACAGTAGTCATCTTGGCAACCGGAGCAAACGTCTCATCATAATCCACACCAAACTCTTGCCTATTCCCCAAAGCGACCAACCGAGCCTTATAGCGTTCTAATGAACCATCAGATCTGAGTTTCACAGAGAACACCCATTTACTTCCAATGGGTTTTACTGAAGAAGGACATGAAACTACATCCCAAGTCTGATTAGTCTCAAGTGCATCAAGTTCTTGTTGCATTGCTTGCCGCCAACACTCATTCTCCATAGCCTGTTTGTAACCAAAAGGAATAGCAATGGAGGATAATGTAGCAGTCATAGAAGTGGGGTTAGAAAATCCATACCGATCAGGTGGGATAGTAACACGGGTAGATCGTCGTGGAACAGAGGTAATTGAGGCCGTAGTGGGTACCAGATCAGGTGTCGGTGGAGGAGGAGCTTGAGGGGCCGCATGAGGTTCGACTGAATTGTTCTTGTCACGCCTGGAGTAAACAAAACCAGACTCAAATCGAGTTACAAGAGGAGGATCAGTTTCTGTATGGGACAAGGTTTCAGCACTTGGCAAAGAATCAGGCAAAGTGGGCAAAGTTGAGGAACTGGACAGATCAGCCGTGTCATGGAGAATGGAAAAATCAGGTGAAATATGATCTGTATGAGAGGGAAAAAATAGCTCATTCTCAAAAAATAAAACATTCCTTGAGGTTCGAATGCGTCTTGCAACAGGATCATAGCAAAGAAAACCTTTTTGTGAAGAGCTATATCCAAGAAAAGCACACCTAACTGATTGAGCTGCTAATTTATGCCTCTCATTGGGAGGTAGATGGACAAAACATACACAACCAAAAGTATGCAAGTTAGTATAATTAGCAGACTGCCCAAGTAAAATAGAATAAGGGGAAACATTATTTAGGACTGGTGTTGGCAATCTGTTTATTAAGTATACAGCAGTAGCTAAAGCCTCACACCAAAAACGAGTTGGAACTGATGAATCAATAAGGAGAGCGCGAACCATATCAAGAAGATGGCGGTTCTTACGTTCAGCTACCCCATTTTGTTGCGGGGTAGATGGGCAAGATCGCTGAGAAAGAATGCCTTTTTCTTGAAGAAAAACTTGAAACTTATTAGACATATATTCACCTCTAGAATCAGATCGTAATACCTTGATTGAAGATGTAAATTGTGTCTGGATAAGTGCAAGGAATGCTTGGAAGGCAGAAAATACTTCACTTTTTGTGCGAATGAAATATACCCAAGTGAATCGACTAAAATCATCAATAAAGATAACAAAGTATTTGTAATGAGCATGAGAAATAACAGGAGATATGCCCCAAACATCACTATGGATTATGTCAAATAGATTACACGCACGAGAGCCTGATGACGGGAAAGGCAACACTTTGCTTTTAGCAAGTTTGCAAGAAGAACAATCAAAATATATGGACTCATTTGAAATTGAATTCTTATTTCCAAGAACACCAGAATTGAACAAAGTTTGAAGTACATTAGGATGCGGATGGCCTAATCGCCTATGCCAATTTCTAGTACTCAAATGAACAGCATTACAATGAAAAGGAAAACTAGGAGGAGAAGCAATGAGAGTTGAGCTGGGATTTATTGGAAATAATCTGCCTTCCTTAGGGCCCCTCGCGATCATCCTCCCGGACACTCGATCCTGCACAACACAACCAGAAGAGGAAAAACTAACATTACAATTGTTGTCAACAAGTTGTCCAACTGAAAGCAAGTTAGTTGATAAAGAAGGCGAAACTAACACATTGCTTATAACTGGAGATACATCCCCAACAGCAGAAATCGGTAACAAACTACCACTTGCTGTTTGAATTGATAAAGGACCAACATAAGGCTTTATATTTTGTAAAGATGAGGGATCATTAGTCATATGGTTCGAGGCAGCAGAATCGATCAACCATGAACGAAAAGATGACTTTGAATTACCTGTGATACCTAAAGCTGATAGGGCAGAAACTACCATTTGTTGGATGGAGTCTGGGGTAAGAGAAGGAGTAATGGCAGCAAGAGGAGCAGAAGAAGGTGGTGCACTTGAGACGTCAACAGCAGCGATATAGGCACGTTCATGCTTCTTAGGTGGACGGATTGCACAATCCTGAATGACATGCCCAGACTTCTTGCAATAGTTGCAAAACTTCTTCTGGCAATGAGATGCAATATGACCAAATTCCTTGCAGCTGTAACATTGTTTAGCACTGTAATCTCGACCTTTAGTTTTTCCTTGTGCTACAAATGCCACTTGGTTTGGAGATGTAAGGTTCTGTTCTATAGTACTTGGAGTAAGTAATCTTTGTTCCTCCCGTAGCAAATCACCAAAGCAAACATCAAGACATGGAACTGGATCCCGGTTCATCAGTTGCGAACGAACAACCTCAAAATCAGGACGTAATTTCATAAGAAATTGGTCTCTCTTACTCGTTTCATGCACAGTTTGCACATGAATCAGACCAGCGGTAGATACCGAAGAATACACGATATCAGTGTATTCAGCCCACAGATTGGAGAATTCAGAATAGAATTCTTCAATAGATAAGCTTCCTTGAGCAGAATTAGCTATCTCATACTCCAACTGAAATCTCCTGGCAGAATTGTTTCGAGTGTGGATGCGCTTCAAATATTCCCACATAGCCTTGGATGTCTTGTAAGGTTTGAGATTCAGAAATATATGAGACTCAACAGAGCCAAGAATCCAAGACATAAGCTTGGCATCTTTTGTCTCCCATGCAGCCAACTCTTTTCCATCAGTAGGGGCTGGAGAAGAGCCGCTAATGTGACCCCAAAGCTCTTTTCCCTTAGCAAAAAGTTGGAAATGAAATGCCCATGCGGAATAATTTTTACCCGTGAATCGGATACACAATGAATCAGATCCCGATGCCATTAAAGCGAGGGAAAAGGAAACACAAGATGGAGATCAAGGAAAAAAAAAATCCCCCCAGAAAACAAGAAACAAGAACACCCAAAAGAACCCTACAAAAAAGGGTGACAAATCACAATGAGGCTGAAAATTTAACTTGGCTCGATACCATGTCAGATTTGAGTGAATGCCTCTGAGAGGTTCTGTCATTTCATATATATAGAAGATAATACAGAAGATAATTACACAAGATACTACAATATCTTATCAGATCTTATCCTATCTAATAACTAATACTTATCAGTATAATTCAAATATATAAATAATTACTTAAATCTAATTACATCATACAGAACATGCTGACAGTCAATACTTACTTGTTGTAGCGCAGAAAATACTTAGATCAAGTATTATGTGTGCACGCCCCTCGTTGCATTTACCACAATATCTAATAGTAAACAACCAAACATATAAACAAATTAGTGATCATTATAATAAGAAACTATTGAGAAAACTAAAATAAAATAGTTGTAATAAGCAAAATCGTGGATAACTTAGCAAATGAGAAATATTGGAATGAATTCTCAAATTGAATGGGGTTGGGTATTTATATGGACAACTAACTCAATTGCGACCGGAGTTTGGTCGCTAATAGCAACGGCTATTACCATTTGCAACCGGATTCCAGTTGCTAAAAATAATAGTTATTACTATTAGTGACCAGAATCCGGTCGCTAATAGTACTATTCCTTGTTATTAGCGACCGAAATCCAGTTGCTGATAGTAGGGTTTATGGTTTTTGATTTAGGGTTTAGGGTTATAACCATTAGCAACCGGATTCTGGTCGCTATTGTGTGTATATGCAACCGAAATTCGGTTGTAAATAATATTTATGTTTTTAATTTATGAAATTTGCACTCTAATTTTAGATATATCGTTGGTTTAATGATCAATTACAACAATAATAGATATATATGTTAAAAAAATAGTTTTGTCGCATGTTAAAGAAACATTTGAAGTTTTGGTTCATAATGTCACTTGTAAATACATTGGTTATATGTCGTTAATGACTACCTATGAATATGTTAATTTCATGTAATATAAATATATATATATATATATATCACAATAACCTCTATTCTAACTGTAAATGTATGGACCGGGATTGGTACCTTTTTTGATTCACACGTTGTATTGACATTGAGTGTGCAATAATGAGTTCTTGATCTTTGAAATTAAAAGACGTGAAAAAGATTACAAATTAAATTTGAATAAATATAAAATACAATTTGTGGTTCAATATCAAAAGTTGGAGTAACGTGCAGTTTTAAGCTCGTGCGTCATGGAGCAATTGACATGTAGAAGTTTTGTGCTTGTGTCGAGGAGACTTGAACACTTGAAGGATTTGTAGACCTTTTGGCTCGTGTCAACGAGACTTGAACGCTTGAATATTTTCTTTGAAGACTTGAACTTGAAGAATTTGCTACCTTTTGGCTCGTGTCTAGGAGACTTGAAGACTTGGATTTTTTTTGTTTGAAAACTTTGACTTGATGAATTTGCCTCGAGATAAAATATGCAAAGAGTTTATACTCGTGTTAAGGAGAATATTAATAGTTTATACTCTTATCAAAGAGTAAATAACTTAATGTTTAATTTGAAGATTTTCGAATGTTTAAGCTCGTATCAAGGAGCATATGGGTGGTGATGAAGTTTAATGTCGACTCCTCTTCAACATCATCATCGTTTATATCATCATCTTCAATATCAAGGACTTGAGTTGAGTTTTCTTCTTTAATAGAGTTTACACTTGTCTCTATATCATGCGCTCATGTTGCCAATTCTTCAAAGTTTCTTGGTTTGATTCCTTGAAGTATGTAAGAGAGACTCCCATTCATCCCTTGAATACAAATCTCCATGGCTGAAGTTTCAGACAATTTTTCCTTGCAGCTTAAGGATAAATTTCTCCATCTATTGATATACTCTATCACTGGCTCGTCTTCTTGTTGACAAGAATTTGCAGGCTCAATCATGCTCATAGTGCGTCGGGTGCTATAAAAGCGATTGAAGAACTCAACTTGTAGATCCTTCCAGCTATCAATGGAGTCTGGCTCGAGATTAATATACCAATCAAATGCAAATTCTTCTAAGGATCGAAGTAATTGCTTGACTAGAAGATCTCCATCAGTTCCAGCAATATTGCATGTTTCAGTGAAGTGAGCAAGATGTTGTCTTGGGTCTCCACTCCCATCAAATCTTTGAAACTTTGGAGGTTGATAGCCTTTAGGTATTTGCAATTGTTCAATTCTTTTGGTGCAAGGCTTCATTTATGGCTTCTTCATTGCGGGTCGAGCTTTTAAGTCCTTTGTAACTTCTTGAACAAAGTTCTTCAATTGATCAACGGAGATGAGCCCTTTGGAAGAGACTTAAATCCCTAGGCTTGGGACTTTGCTACATCTTCCTACCTTGACCAAATTTTGAGTTGTTTCTCTCCAAGGCTTCATCGTATACACCATTCTTTGATCGTCCTTTCTTGAGGGAGTTGAGTTTTGGAAAGAAGAAATGGCTTGACTTCTTAGGCTTAGGACTTCATTAAATTCTTGAGCTTTAACTCCTGGAGCAGCCTTTTCATTTTTCATGCTTTGATCGCCATTTCCCACAAGTTGTTACTTTTGGAGATTAGAAGAGACTTCAATTTTGTTGATTATAGTCTTGACGCCTTGAACTCCAATGTCGTTGGTGACTTCTTTAAAACTTTCAACTCCTTCTTGGCTCTCTAGCTTTCAGAGGAGGCGGTTCAAGTGTTCTTCTCATTTTTTTGTTTGATTTGTAAGATCTTCAATGGCTCTTGTCAAGGCCGCAACTTGCTCTTCCATTGAAGTTACTTGATTATCTTCTTTAGCTTCATGCCTTGCCTCGATACAAGTGGAGCTTTCGTCATCAGTTGAGAAGAACTTTCACATGTTGCCCCCATTGGATTCTCTATTGTAAAAGTTGACTCTCCGTGACTTCAAATTTGTATACTTGCAAGAAAAGAGATGAGAGGTAGAGATTGTCTCACCGTGCATGCCAAATCGATAATAACGAGTTCTTGATCTCTGAAATTAAAAGACAAGAAAAAGATTACAAATCAAATATGAAAAAAAAATGTAAAATACAATTTGTGGTTCAATCTCAATTTGCTCCTTTGATTCAATTCGACAAGAACGACGATCTTGAATGTTTAAAGATTTATGGTGAAAATCTTCAGTTTGATCTTCACCGAAATGGTTTGGACTTGGAAAAATGTTAATTCGAGAGTACTTGGACTTGATCTCGAATCAAAAGTTGAACCATTGTGATGAACTTGATGATCTTCGTTGAGAAGGTTTGAATATGATGAACACCAATCTTTTTTTGTAGGGGATTGATCTTCAAAAACAGTTCACCGAGAGCCTTGTGGCTTGTTCTCGAATCAAAAGGGGTTTCTCCTTCTATCTCCGTGACAAACGCCTTGAATTTTGTGATGAATGCCTTGAAGATGAAGAACTTTTGTGGAGAGAAATTATTGACCTTCTTTGCTCCAAAAGCTTGAATGTTTAATTGTTCGCCTTGGATTTGCAGAGCTTCTTTACTCCAAAAGCTTGAATGTTGAGTTGTGTGTTTCTCTTATTTAAAGAAGACAACTATTTATAGTTGTAGAGTGAGTCTCTACCAGAATCTCCTGATGAGATCAATGGTTGTGATCGCGTTTACGATTTTTTGATTTGGAAGACTTGAATTGATTAAATCTTCTTTCCATTTCTTGATATTTGGAGGTTGGTGAAGAAATTTTTTCATGTCTTAAGATTTGATTCGCAATCATTTCCATAATGCAACATTTGATGAATATTTATTTGTTTAATCCTTTAAAATATTAGGATTAAATAATATATGCAATTTTTTTCTTGCTTTACAAGACTTGTCATTATTTAATTTAATTGGATAATTTAAGTCCAATTAAATAAGACATTAATTAATTTGACCACCATATATATTAAAATCAATAAATTTAACTGCTTTATTTTAAAAATAAATTTTTTATAAATCCCAAATAAAGTATAAAATTAAATTGATACTTCATACATTATTTTTCACATGTCGTCATTTAATTAGACACAAATTTTACATGTCTGTAGAGTGTTGTGCCAACACCGATTGTATTCGGTGTTGTCCCAACACTCGTTGTAGAGTAATTTTGCAGCGGCATAACAAACACAGTGAATGAATTTTAAGCAGGTTATATGAATATAACATGCCGAGCCTTAAGACCAAATAATTACTAAATATAAATCTAATAATCTTAGAAAACTCAACTGAGTAAGGAACTCAATCCTAACACTAACTAATCTATAAGCTATGGAGTTTTTAGCTTAGCTAGATAAAACTCAGTAAAAACAAGGCTAACACTATTACAAGAATTCTTCTAATTTCTCAGAACTAATTCTAGTCTCGTTAATAAACTTGATGTCGAGAACGCCTTCTTATAGGATTTGATCATCCTTGTTCATTGGCGTGATAGACACGAGTGTGTGATTCCTCTCTTCTTCTTTGGATAATTATGAAATCTCATTTGATGTTATCTTCAAGAGATCATCTAATATTATCTTCAAATCACTTCAACTTATCTTCTTTCCTTAAGCATAATTCCGCACGATCCTCATAGTCCTTGATATCCTGAAATATATGAAAGATAACTACAACTTGTGGAACTATGTGAGTTTAATAGTAAAGATAAAATAAAATATTTAACTTAAATAATTCGGACAGTGTAGTATTGAGTTTAGTGTTGTGCCAACACTAGTTACTAGAATGTTGGACCAACACTTCACGACAACACTTACACTTTCAATCTTCCCCTTTTTGCCTTTTTACGCAAAACTCCACCTGCAACCAATTTTGTGTAAGGACCTTTATTTCAGAATATACAGTAACAATACTTATTCTAATTTGCTCCCCCTTAATTTATGAATGATGAACTGCAGTGGTGAGCCAACACCGGTAATTCTTGTGTTGTCCTAGCATTTTCATCTGTCATTTCAACACATGCGCTTAGATCAACAGTTCAAACCAAAGTAAACTAGAATAATGGAAAACTGCAGAGTAATATTCAGTTTACAGACACAAAACATAGAACATGCTCTTTGTGCAAAAACAAAAATTGTTCAGACTATTTAACAAAGTACAAGAAATGGAAAATCGGTGGCCTAATCTCCCTTTTTTGTGAGGAAAGCACCACCAACAGGTGGTTCTTGATGGTGTCCAGCTCTTTGATCTCTTCCTCCTTGTCTGCAATCTCCCTCTTCCTATCTGTAACCATCCTATCCCACCAATCCACCTTCTCTTGAATGAAGGCAGAGCTTATGGGCACAGTGGGGGCTGAATCATCCTCATCAACTGAGGCAATGCTGAAACTATGTGCCTTCTTCTTCCCCTTCTGTACTCCACTACTTCCAGGAGCATTTGTTCTTTCCATGGGAGGTCATTGATTTTATCTCCTCCAAAGTAGTTGTTGGTGATAGGTAGTTTTCTTTGGCTTGTCTACAAAGGTCTCATTTTTACCTTTCTGAAATCTTTAATCACTGAGAACCTTGTTGATCAAGGAAAGGAAATGAAGTATTGCATCCTTCTTGTGTGCAGCCTCAATAATAGTCCTGAAAATCCTCTCCCCCATGTTCATTGGATGCCCTTTCTGCAATTTGTATATCAACACAGCCATCTCATGAGTGAGGACTGTGGAGTTTGATGAGGGTATCCAGTTGAATGAGGCAGCTTTGCACAAGATGGCAGTGAGGGATGTGAGTCTAGTCACATTCTGCTTATTCTTCCATTTCTTCACCAATCCACATGTTAGCTCCTTCATCGTGGTATTGTCATCAATTTCATCTTCAGTTTCTTGTCTTCTTGACATACTCCAGGTGTTGTTAATCATAGTGTAATTAAATTTATAGAATATATCCCTCACATATACTCTCCCATACTTGGAAGACCCTATGGCATGCACAAATTTAGACAGATTACAGTAAAACTCCCTAACCACATCAAGGACATATGGGACAATATCAATCAGAGAGTATAACAGGCTTCTAGACTCAAGAAACTCAAACATCCTATGTTTCTTATAATCATCAACAACAATGTTCCTCTCGGCCTAAATTTTCCTTGAATTTATAATATCATAGTACTCACTTGCAGTTTTGGTCAAGAAGTACCTATTGTATCACTTAGTAGGAAAATCGGCCTCAAAAGTTTCTGGTGGCTCATCGTCAGACTCCTCTTCAGACTCCAGTGTTGTGTCAACATCCTGGTCCGCTGGTGTTGGATCAAAATTTTGGGTAGTGGGTATTGGGCCAACACTTTGGTCAGCTGATGTTGGCACAACATCAAGCTGGTCTGGTTCCTCAGCTTCTTCCTCCTCATTTGTTCCTTCTTCATCGTCATCCTCCTCTTTATCATCTGAACCATCCTCCTCATCTTCATCGACAGAGTCATCCTCTTCAGAGGATTCATCATCTTCATCATCAACATCTTCCTTAGCAGCATCATCTTCCTGATCTTGTACATGTTCGTCTTCCTTCTCCCCCTAAATTTCAGTAGGAGAAGCATGTAGTTGATACTCCCCAGGCACCACTGCCTCTAAAATCACCAGTTCATTTGCAAGGGGAATATCCTAAGAGATGTTGGGTGCATTTAGCGTTACTTCAATATCTGCAGGTTCTTGTGTTGCGACAAAATTCGCTGGTTTCGGTGATGTGACAACATCAGTGGGTTCTTGTGTTGGCACAACATCTTCTGGAATTGGTGTTGGCTCGGCACTGGTAGACGCGCCTTTCTTTGATTTTACATTCCTTCTGGTGTAAACAAGAGTTGCCTTCCTTTTGGGTGGTTCAGGCGCCACCATTGTATTGCGGGTGCGGGTGCTTCTACGAGGCTGAACTCCCCCTGCTTAAGATGACATGGCTGCAGGAACATTGGAAAGATCAGCAATTGTGGATTTCTTTCTCATTATAGCATGCATTAGTAAATTGGGAAGATAGTTAGATTCTAGGGTTTAATTGGTTTTGCAGAATCTAAGCACAATAAAAATGAGATGAAAAAATGAAGTAAAGGTAAATTAGGAGTCATGAGCAGGTAAATGTTGAGAATCTGTGCCATTCCCACCATATTGAGTCAACACGTGCAGTAGTGTTGGCATGTTACTTGACTAAAGCAGTTATTGAAATAGCTTATAAGTCACAGTGTTGTGTTGAGTTTTGAGGAAACATTCGTAGAGGGCAGTGTTGGCACAACATTCTGAATCAACATCCTGTCTATACTGAGCCAAGTGCTTGTGTGAAAAAGGTCTTACCAAGGTTTTCTTCACATACTGGCATAAGCAGAATCTGAGTAAGATACCTAGAACTTCAAGAGTTAGAAGGAATCATTCAAATCCATTAGCTTACCTAAGATCTGAAACAGGAGTGGGAGTTAGAGAATAGAAAACACATTAAGAAAGCAATAAAGAGGTTAATATTACAGAGATAATTAAGCTCATATAGTTCAGTGAGAAACAGTATTGTAAAGAGTAGATATCCATTGTACGTTGACAGGCCAGTAAGACTAACAATAATCATGAATGTAGACGAACAGGCAAGAGATAAATCAGAAAATCATAAAAACTGACCAAACAATCAAGAGAGCAATATGGATACATCACAATCAGTCACTAGTGTTGGCATATGATGTTGAGGCAACATATGTATACTCAATGTGCTTACAACACACTTATACCGAGAGCCTTCCTCAAACTGAAGAACCTCTCATTATCTAAGGATTTTGTAAACATGTCAACTAGTTGATTGTTGGTTTCAATATGTTCAATTGTGATTGCTTTGTCTTCAACCAAATCTCTTAAGAAGTGATGTATAATATCAATGTGTTTGGTTCTAGAATGTTGCACATGATTTTTAGATATGCTAATGGCACTCAAGCTATCACAGAACATTAGAAGAGTATTACTAGTTAACCCATAATCACAAAGCATATGTTTCAACCATATCAATTAGGTTACACAACTGCCAGCTGCGATATATTCTGACTCACCACTAGATAAAGACACGCAATTTTGCTTCTTATTGTACCAGGAAACCAAATTATTTCCTAGATAAAAATACCCTCCACTAGTGGATTTTCTATCATCTAGATCTCCTGCCCAATAACTATCACTAAATCCAACTAGATTTGAGTTTGTATCATGAGAGTACAATATTCCTAACTCTGCAGTTCCAGATATATACCTCAAGATTATTTTTACAGCAGTTAAGTGAGATACCTTAGGCGTTACCTGATATCTGGCACAGACACACACTGAGTACATTATGTCAGGTCTGGTGGCTGATAAGTACATGAGACTCCTTATCATTGACTTGTAGAGTGTTGAGTCAACATCTTCACCAGCTACATCCTTCTCAATCTTCACAGTAGTGAACATAGGTGTTTTGCAAGGCTTACACTCCAGTAACCCAAATCTCTTTACCAAATTTCTAGAATACTTCTCCTCATATAAAAACAATCTTGTTTCCTTCTGTTTCACTTGTATTCCTAGAAAGAAGGTGAGCTCCCCTATCATACTCATTTCAAATGTACTTGTCATAGTATTAACAAACTAGTCCAGCGTGGACTGATTAGAAGAGCCAAAAACTATATCATCAACATAGATTTGTGCTATATAGGTATCTTTTTTATTCTTCATGATAAACATAGTCCTATCACTTTTACCTCTTGAAAAACCATAACATAGCAAGAATTCAGTTAACCTCTCATACAAAGCTCTAGGAGCTTGTTTCAAACCATATAAAGCTTTTTCAAGTTTGTAGCCATAGTCAGGGTGACAAGGATCAGTGATTCCTTTTGGTTGCTCAACAAAAGGTTCTATGTCTATATAACCATTCAAAAATGCTCCCTTAACACCCATTTGGTACAGTTTGATTTTCAAGAAACAAGCAATGGCAAGTATAAGCCTAATGGATTCTTTTCTGGCCACAGTGGCAAAGGTCTCATAAAAGTCAATCCCTTCAACTTGGGTGTACCCTTGAGCTACTAATCTAGCCTTGTTTCTCACTATCACTCTATTCTCATCACTTTTATTTTTAAGGATCCACTTAGTTCCAATTACATTTGCATGAACATGCCTAGGAACTAGTTTCCATACTTTATTCTTAGAAAATTGCATGACTTCTTTCTGCATTGCATTTATCCAGTGAGATTCTTTATCCAGTGAGAGTCTTTCAGAGCATCATGGACATTCTTAGGTTCTATAGCAAAAACAAAACAAGTAACTGAATTAAACACATAAGACATGCAAACACTAAGTTTAGCCATCTTTTTATAGTTTAATATTTCTTTGTTTATGGTTCTTACACCTTCTGTAAGATTCCCTATAACCTGAGAAGTGGGGCGATCCCTCTGAATTCTGGCATGAGTGTCCATTCTAACATTTTCACCAACAAACTATTATGTGTCAGAATATGCATAAACTTATGTTGGTCCAACGTCTGTATTGGTTTGTGTTGGCTCAACATCATCATTCCCAATGTCTTCTACTTTAGTCCCTGGTGTTTAGTCCACATTGTCACTCGATGGGGTTAGCTCCACATCACCAGTCTGAGAGAATCTCCATTGATTACCAGTGGTACCTGGACTGGGTAGTTTATGTATGCCTCTCACAACTTCAAGTTTGATGATCTTTTCTAGATTCCTGTAGTGAACTTGTCCTAGTCTTATGTGCCAAACCATTGATTCATCAACCTTTACATGTAGGAACTGTGCATCCTCATCCACCAAGTAGCAGTTGTCCTTTGACTTTTTCCTGTCATAACATAATTGTTAGTTTTATCACACACATCACATGAATACTTATCAAATTTAACAATCAAATTATCACCACAAAGTTGGCTGATGTTGATAAGATTGGCCTTTAGCCCTTCCACCAACAGAACATCAGTCAGGTGTGGGAAACAATCCACATTGAGAACCCCGTTTCCTATGATATTCCCTTTGCTCTGTCCACCATATGTAACAGTACCAGTAAATAGAGGCACAAAGTCCATGAGATTAGTCTCGGTACCGGTCATATGTCTAGAACAACCACTGTCAAAATACCAATCACTAGTAAGAGTATGAGTAGCTGAGAAGACTACATTACAGATAATCTTAATTTTAGAAGACCATGTTCTCTTCTTTTGAAAACCGTTATTCTGTTCATTGGTGTTGTTCCAGAATGTTGTGCCAACATCTGATTCAACATTACTACTAGCATACTTGTATCTTTCACAGAAGTTTTGTACTTGAAGCAGTAATGTGTCAAAAGTCCAGGTTGAAAACAATATTGGCATGTATGTGTTGTTTTCTTAGATCTAATAGGGTTGCCATTAGTCTTACGAAAACCAGCCTTTACAAAGCCAAGTATAACAGTTTTGAATTTACTTGACCTTTCTTGGTATCCCAAACCTGTAGTTCCTTCATTACCAATACTCAGTGCTTCATCAAGTTTGCTTTTCCTGAGTTCCACTTGGCAATTGTTCTCTCTGCTTCTTCCAGCTTTATCTCCATCTTCTCCATTTGGCACTTCTTTCTGATGAGATTTCTCTCCAGTTCTGCTATGGTTTCAATTAAGAAATTGTTCTCCTTGATCAGCTATTTTTTACTTTTTATAATTTTCTTTACTTCATCAAGAAGTTCCATGTAAACAACCTTCAGTTCATCAATTACCTCACCTTGATCCATTTCCCCTTCAAAGAAGTACTCTTCATCCAAATCTACAGAGCCACAAAATAGAAAAAGTCAGAATTTTCCTCAGAATCAATTATTTCAGTAATAAAATATTGAGGGTTAGATATATATTCATCATCCTCCCAAATGTCGAAGTAGTTTTCCTGTTCTTCTGGATATGTCTGGGTGTTGAGCCAACATCTGTCAGTCCTAGTGTTGTCCTAACGTTTAGTCCAGTTTACTTGAGCATACAAGGATGTTGTGTGAACTTCTTCAGACACATGTTCATCTAGTAACTCCTTCAAACCTGTCTCATCATCAATATCATCTATGCATACTCAGTTATTGTTAACCTAAAAAAATAATTGAAGGGATTACACACAAATGATAAACCCTAAAAAATGGATTAATAAGTGGACAATACTATTGTCACGAGTACTTTCGATGAGACGTACCCGCTCCCGATGAGGAGGCCCATCGGATGTTACCACACCCCTCGGTCATTGACCTAAAGCGGTATGAAGAAACACCCGAGGAGGCACCTAAGCGTCCCTTGGAAAGTCACGATGAATTAAAGAAAAGATATCAATGCGGCATCGGAAAAAGAGTAAAACCTCGATGGATCCGCGCAACTCCGATATCTATCAATGGATAATACTATTGTCACGAGTACTTCCGATGAGACGTACCCACTCCCGATGAGAATTCACATCGGATGTTACCACACCCCTCGATCATTGACCTAAAGCGGTATGAAGGAACACCCGAGGAGGCACCAAAGCATCCCTTGGAAAGTCACGATGAATTAAAGAAAAGATATCAACGCGGCATCGGAAAAAGAGTAAAACCCCGATGGATCCGCGCGACTCCGATATCCATCAATGAACAATACTATTTTCACGAATACTTCCGATGAGACGTACCCACTCCCGATGAGAAGGCCCATTGGATGTTACCACATCCCTCGGTCATTGACCTAAAGCGGTATGAAGGAACACCCAAGGATGCACCTAAGCGTCCCTTAGAAAGTCACGATGAATTAAAGAAAAGATATCAACGCGGCATCAGAAAAAAGAGTAAAACCCGATGGATTGGCGCGAATCTGATATCCATCAGTGCGCCAAGAGGGACCACAACGGACCCCGAGTCCCAGAATCTCACGGGAAAACTTCCTTGCTGAACACTCCTCAACATAAATTGCCATCGGAACATCACTCCAAAAGTCGAATCTAAAAGAACAAAGCCAAAGATTAATACAAGAATCCTTGGAAGGTACACTACAAGGACCTAGACATGAAAGCGCTACTTCACGAGGACAAAAGAGCCGTCGGAGTCCAAGTCACGGGGAAAAATACCTCTCGGAGAGCCTATCCAGAATCTACTACACCAGGATGAACCCTTATCGGAGCAACAACACCCCAAGAAGAACGTCCTAGCTTGTCCATCAAGTCACTACCAAATATAGGACCCCTCGGAAAATAGAGTCCAGAAGAGCAACCCATCGGAGATCCGAGGAGCTATCGGAAGAAACAAATATCATCCTAGTCAGCGCCTAGTAGATTAAAGATATACCTTATCTTATCCTTTTACACATATTGCGACACATGTACCTTATTAAAACACATGCATAACGACACATGTCCCTAACAAAATCTATATAAAGGGAGGTGATCTCACAATAGGAGAGACAGAGACTTTTACACACAATCATATACAAGAAACTTGGGAGTGAAGTTCAGTGAATAAAGGAAGGAATATTCTCGTATCTTTGTTCTCTTTTATAATATCTTCGCTTTTTGAATCACGGGCAGGGCGTTCCAACCCTAAATAATTCAGTTAAATAGGTTATAATTCTAAACCTGTTAACAAAATAGCGCCGTCAGTGGGAACGACATAGAATCTGTCCTTGAGCGTGTTCAAAAAGCATTATCTATTATGGATAATTTATTCAATAGTGAAAGTTTTCAAATCCGACAAGGTGATTCCGAAGAGACTGTGTCAAACCATCGGTCCGGGACTAGAGATTTCATCAACGTTCCCTGCTCTATCTTCGAGAGACTCGTAGAAGCTACAACCCATAGAACATCACGAGGATGGAGAAATTTCGAGAATCGGCCCTCCAAATCCCTCTGACGAAGAAATCCCTCTTCAGGAGAAGGGGCACCCCGTGATAGATGGAGCCCCACTCCCGTCTTCTGGCATTGCGAACCTCTACAAGAATCACCCATGTATGATAATTACGAAAGAACTCCGAGGAGGGGTCAGGGAGAAGAAATACCCCGTCCTTTGGAATACCCTAGGGATGATGACCATACACTATGGGGGATGCTAGATGGCTTGCACAAAGAAATGAGTGACATCAAGAAAACCATGGCCCCCAAAGAGGATCCTACATTTAAAATCTCACCATTTATTCCCGAAATTTCTCTAGCTTCCGTCCCTTCGAGGATGCGGCCCGCCAATGTTTCCTTATACACCGGAGATGCTGATAGAAGTGATCCACAGGATCATATCCAACAATACTTTGTTGGAATGGACCTATCCTCTGCCCCCGACCATATCTTATGCCGTGTGTTCCCCGTCACCCTCGGAGGACGAGCACAAGCTTGGTTTACCCACCTTCCCCCTAACTCGATAACCAGCTTCGACAGATTGGCCCATTTATTCGTACGACAGTTTGCATGTAATTGGCGATATCCCAAATCTGCCACTCTCCTCTTTACGGTCAAACAGCAGAAGGATGAACCCTTGCGAGGATACATAAAACCTTTCACATATGAAGCTTTAGATGTACCTAATGTCAGTCCAACCATCCTAGCGAACATATTAACACATGGACTTCGAATAGGGGATTTTTTTCGATACCTCATGCAAAATCATGTCACAGACATGAACGAACTTATGCAAAAAGCAGAAGTTTACATCCTCATGGAGGAAGCGGAAGGCACGAAAAGGCGCATGGAGCATGACGACAACAAGCACCGTGAGCGCGTCGAACGAGAGGGTAAAGCTAAAGAGAAGGGCAAAGAAGGAAAACCCGCCCAACGCAAAGACGATTGAGGTGTGGTCAAAAAATTCCTTCGGCCTATACCGTTGCCCCAATGACCATCTAACGTAGCGGAAGCTTATAGGAAAGATAGGAACGACACACAAAAATCAAAAGCTTGTTGATTCACGAAGAATACCAAGAAATTGATGTGAAAAGAGAGAAACTCTCAAAAACTTTATTCAATAATCAATTGAATGTCTTCTTAGGGTTTACATAGAATATATACCCTAAAAGCATAACTAAAATAGGAAATAACGTTTTTTTCCAAAAAAGGAAAAAATCGAAATAAAAGCATAAACTAAAAGTGCTACTCATAAGGAACACGCTCCAACAAGCGGAATGCAATTCCGAGTTCTAGAAATAAAGATATAACTAAAACGAAAATTACTAACAACGGCAAAAACGGCCTTTTCGAGGCCGTTTCGGATAAAATTTGACTATTCGCACATCAAAAATGGACCGAGCCAAAATCAGCCTCTCAACTTGGGATGATCCCGTTTCACCATGAACTCCAACGCTTTCTCGACTGCGTCACTTACCCAACAACCCTTGAAGTTCAGCCTCTTTGGCCTGACTCGCTTTCAATTCCTTCTCGAGAAGGGCAAGTCGGTGTTTAGAAGCCCTTTCTGACGCTTCCAGCCCTTCGTTTGAGGATTGCAAGTGCTTCATCTGAAGATGCAAGGACTCTTTCTCCTTTTGATCCTCTTCCCATCGGAAGTCGTATGTATAAATCTTCGTCTAAAGTACCTCCATCCTCATCTGATCCTCCTTCTCTTTGGACAGAAGCGACGCCACTTGTTCTCGGAGAAGTTTTACTTCATTCCCCTCCCTTTGGTACCCTTTCTCTATTACAGTAGCTGCCTCCCGAGCCTTGCCAACCTACGATGAAAAAGGAAAAGCATAAGCAGATTACTTAAAAGAAGGATGAACAGAAAGAGAGAAAGAAAAGAAGTTGAGCTTACCATAAGGGCCATCCAGTTAAGACTTGTGTGCATGAAATGAAACCCATCGGCAGGGGTTGCATTTGAAGAGGCGAAGAAGCGAAGAACCTCTTGAAAAGCCCCCTCTAAAACCTGCAACAAGGGCAGATCCTCCAGCCTACGAGGGGCCACCGGAGGCTGAAAGGTTAGACCCCTTGGAGAAAGTGTGACGGGGACATGGCTCCTCGGAGAAAGGGTCCCCTGAGTTGGGGTCACAACGTCAGCGTCGGTAAACAATACACGAGGACCCCCCTGCAGCCATAGAAGGGCCCGCCTCCCCTATTAGTGAGCTTAGAAACTCAACCTTCGCATCCTTCTCATCGGATGGCGCGTCAAACTCCCCTTGAATATCCTCGGAATCCCCCAACGAAGCCTCCGAGTTGGGCTGGATAAACTGCGCTAAAAACTCCTCTCCTGCAAAGAATGTATAAATATATATATATAAGGAGAGACGATGAACCCACAAAAGTCATCGAGCAATAAAGGGGCAGAAAAGAAAGAGATGGGTAAAGATGGATTACCAAAAAGAGAAGGCCCTTCTGCCATCGAAGCTTTCCCCTTATCTACTACATCTGCACAGAAAAAAGAATCTTAATACATAAGAAATTTTCTTTATGCCCCTAAGAACCTAATATCAAGAAGAACTTACCAGGAGGATGAGACTCGGAAACTGTTTTCTCCGAGGGTTCAGGAATCATCGAGGGGGCTTATGGAGGAACCCCGACCTCGCGAGAAGGAGTTGGCGACGGATCTTCAGAGGAAAGAATCACCAAGTTTGGCACGGCCTCCTCTTTGGAAGCTTTCGGAAAAGAACCACCCTCGGATGCGGGTCTCTCCTCCGAACCCTTAGAAGAACTCCCGGTGTTATCTGTTGGGACCTGCAACAACACTAGAGCTAATTGGGGAGCCACCGAAGTCAAGGAGACGGCATCGTATATTATGCCATATGCTCCGATGATAAAGGGTGAGTGATCCTCCTCTTTCTCCTCCCTCGGAGGCATGTCTAAATCCCCGGGTGCATCAACCTCCTTATCAGCAGGATCCTCCTCCTCGGGAGCATCAGAGGTACCACTCGAAGAGTGAGCCGAAGAAGTTGTAGAAACTTTTGATCTCTTCCAACCACTCAGAACAGAGACCGAAGGACCTTGACGCGAATAGTAATTCTTCAAAGTGTCCCTGTATTACGGAAAAGAGAATAAGTATCTCTTAAACCTGCCCTCGTTAGAAGAAGAGAAATAAAAATAATAATAAGTACAAAATTACTTACTGAAAGGAACCAACGCATCAGAGCTTAGAGATAACGGATCCTCGATGGCGGCATCAGTAAACACCACATGTTGTAGCCCAGACATCTCGAATAACATCATGAAGTCATCCGATTCCATCAAGGCCTTCTGTGAAATTATTGGAGATAAGCTTACCTACGGATCCAAAGTATATACTGGAGCTTCACCCTCCCTCCAGTCGAAAGGCATATCCCACACCCCCTCTACAGGCTGCGCGAAGAAGTATTTATCCTTCCATGTGCTATGGGAGCTGAGTGTCCCCTCCAGAATCCTCTTATTCTTGGAATTGTCCCGATGGCGGAGATGGTAAAAAGGAAACCCCCCGGGCGAAATTACCATATCAAAACTAGAGAAGAAGCAGTCAACTTTGCAATCCAGACCATTCAAGTGGCACCAAAACACGAAAATAGATAAGGCTGCGAACCCATTCGGAGTCAGCTGACTCGGACTTATGTTGCACGCCTTAAAAACCTCACAGAAGAAGGGGGCACGAAAGATCGCCACCCGAATCGCATTTGTGAAAAATAAACTGTAAGCCAGCCCTCGGGAGGATAGCACGCCCTTTCATCCTTCGTCGGAATTCGGAAAGTCATATTTTTGTTAAAAGCTCCCAAACTCTTGAACAAAGCGGACACTTGCCCTCAAGTAGCGGTACTCTGAATCCCCTCAATCTTGTGGAAATCACGAGCAACAGAGACAACGGGCTTTTTTGATTTGGAAACCCCTAGCCTTTTTAGAAGGCCCAATGTTACCCTCTTCTGCCATCGGGGAAGTGCACCCCTCCTCTTACGAGTACCCGCGGTGGGACCACCTACAGCAGCACCACCAGTTATCGCCAGTGAATCAGTGACGGGAGTAAAAGCTACAGCCCCGAGGCGGAAGCGGCAGTGATAGGATCAGTAGCTACAGAAGAAGCCATCATGGCTAAGAAGAGAATTTAAAAACGAGGGCGGAAAAAGTTGAAAGAAATTTCGTGAAAAGAAAGAAAAGGAATTCGGTTTGCTGGAGAGAGTTTGAAGAATTGAGAATTTGAAAGATGAAGAATGAAGGAGAAGGGTACGGACACACTTATTTATAGGGAAAGTCATTAACTGCGTGGAGTGCATTCCACGCTCCACGTCGCCCACTAAGGTAACGCGTGCCACACGTACACACTAGCAGCTAGAAGTTCTCAACGGGTGGATTGGCAGAGCATTAAATAATCTAACGGTTAAAATAGAGCCGTTACAAAATGGACCGTTATCTCCCTACTCGCGTCACAATAAATACTCAGCTGCACAACCCCTCTGAGGACTACCTAGGGGCAATAAGATAATTTCCTCATAAACTTTTGTAACATATACACATAAATATATACCTACGCCCCTCAGAAAATTGTCAAAAAATAAATTTGACAAAGAAAGAATGAAAGAAAGCCCCTCGATTTTCAAAAAACCCCAAAATACAATTTCCCTCGCCTCTACGAGGGCGATCGAAATTTGGGGGGGCTAGTGTTAACCCTAAAAGAATAAATGAAGGGATTACACACAAATGATAAACCCTAAAAAAGGGATTAATAAATGGACAATAATATTGTCACGAGTACTTCCAATGAGACGTACCCGCTTCCGATGAGGAGGCCCATCGGATATTACTACACCCCTCGGTCATTGACTTAAAGCGGTATGAAGGAACACCCGAGGAGGCACCTAAGCGTCCCTTGGAAAGTCACGATGAATTAAAGAAAATATATCAATGCAGCATTGGAAAAAGAGTAAAACCCGATGGATCAGCGCGACTCCGATATCCATCAATGCGCCAAGAGGGACCACAACGGACCCTGAGTCCTAGAATCTCACGGGAACACTTACTTGTTGAATACTCCTCAACATAAACTACCCTCGGAACATTACTCTGAAAGCCGAATCTAAAAGAACAAAGCCAGATCTAAATACAAGAACCCCTGGAAGGTACACTACGAGGATCTAGACATGAAAGCGCTACTCCACGAGGAAAAAAGAGCCCTCAGAGTCCAAGTCACGGGGAAAAACACCCCTCAAAGAGCCTATCCAGAATCTACTACACCAGGATGAACCCTTATCGGAGCAACAACACCCCCATAAGAACGTCCTAACTTGTCCATCAAGTCACTACCAAATATAGGACCTCTCGTAAAATAGAGTCCAGAAGAGCAACCCATCGGAGATCCGAGGATCTATCGGAAGAAACAAAGATCATCCAAGTCAGCGCCTAGTAGATTAAAGATATACCTTATCTTATCCTTTTACATATATTGCGACACATGTACCTTATTAAAACACATGCATAACAACACATGTCCCTAACAAAATCTATATAGAGGGAGGTGATCGCACAATAGGAGAGGCAGAGACTTTTACACACAATCATATACAAGAAACTTGGCAGTGAAGTTCAGTGAATAAAGGAAGGAATATTCTCGTATCTTTGTTCTCTTTTATAATATCTTCGTTTTTGGAATCACGGGCAGGGCGTTCCAACCCTAAATAATTCAGTTAAATAGGTTATAATTCTAAACATGTTAACAGTTAGAGTTACATTTGACTCTTAAAGTATTAGCACACTCATAGGACAAGTGACCATAGCCTTTACACTCAAAGCATTGAATTTCTTTTATTTTCTTAGTGTCACTTTCAGTGGGCTTTTTGAAGGAATACTTCACCATTTTACCAAGAAAACTCCTTCTCAGATTAGGAGGGACATTCTTTTCTTTTCTGAATCTATCATTTAAAGCAATATTATTGAACTTTTTAACCACTGAACCTAGATAAGCCCTTATTTCCGTTTCATCATCTAGTTCTTCTTCAATGGTTTTTAGAGCAAGACCTCTCTGTTTATTAGTAGGCTCTGAGTTCATTTCAAATTCCTGCAAAACATTCAGAAGGGTAGGGAAGTTAAGTGATGACATGTGTCTGGCTTCTTGCATAGCAATCTTCTTAACCCTAAATCTAGAAGGTCGAGTTCTCATAGCTTTGTAAACTAATTGTTTATAAGTTAGAGGGTCACCTAAACTTTGACATTCATTTGATATGTCCATTAGTTTCTCAAAATAAGAAGTGACACACTCATCATCACCCCTCCTCATAATTTCAATTTTTTATAAAGTAATTTGAAGTCTAGCTTATTTGACACTTGCATCTCCCTCAGAGTGAGTTTGAAGGAGAATCCAAGCTTGTTTGGCAGTTATACATAATTGTACTAACCTGAACATATGTGGATCAATCCAACTAAAGATGGCATTCAGTGCTTTCTCATTGTAGGTTGCTTCATTGACTTCTGCTTGATACCAGTCAGCTTCAGGCTATAGGTGTACATCATTGTCATTGGTGGAGTGTACACATCAATGATTGATTTTCAAACCCGTAGGTCTAAGGATTTGATGTATTGCCAGAGTCTGATTTTCTAGTAAGCATAATTTGTCTCATCCAGCACTGGTAGCCTGTTGTTTTTATTGGGGTTCACATTATCCATGGTATGGTACCAAATCCAAACACCAATGATTTTAGTGCTTGGCTTTGACGCCAATTGTAAATGTATGGACCAGGATTGGTACTCTTTTGATTCACATACTGTGTTGACACTGAGTGTTGTGCCAACACCAATTGTATTCGGTGTTGTCCCAACATTCATTGTATAGTAATTTTGCAACGGAATAACAAACACAATGGATGAATTTTAAGCAGGTTATATGAATATAACATGCCGAGCCTTAAGACCAAATAATCACTAAATATAAATCTAATGATCTTACAGAACTCAAATTAGTAAGGAACTCAATCCTAACACTAACTATTATGTAAGCAGTGGAGTTTATAGCTTAGCTAGATAAAACTCAGTAAAAAAAAAAGACTAACACTATTACAAGAATTTTTCTAATTTCTCAGAACTAATTCTAGTCTCATTAATAATCTTGATGTCGAGCACGCCTTCTTAAAGGATTTGATCATCCTTCTTCATTGGCGTAATAAACACGAGTTTGTGATTGCTCTCTTCTTCTTTGGATAATTCCAAAATCTCCTTTGATGTTATCTTCAAGAGATCTGCTAATATTATCTTCAAATTATTTCGGCTTATCTTCTTTCCTTAAGCATAAGTCTGCACGATCCTCATAGTCCTTGATATCCTGAAACATATCACAGACAACTACAACTTGTGGAACTATGTGAGTTTAAGAATAAAGGCAAAATAAAATATTCACTTAAACAATTTGGACAATGTAGTGTTGAATTCAGTGTTGTGTCAACGCTAGTTACCAGAATGTTGGACAAACACTTCACGACAACACTTACACTTTCACTAACATTTGTAGCGAATACTAATCGCAAATGAGCGAGAGTACGCTACTACATATGATTATATATAGAACTTAAAATAGTTTAACATATAGGTTAATCAACTATAACTTACTAATTTCATAACTTAAATAACATTAAACTAACTAAATATTAATTCAACTGGGTTCTAGTTTACAATTAAGAAAACTAGCAAATCGTTGCATCGTAGAGATATCCAAATTCAAACAGATCAGCCTACTTTTATGAAAATTAATCTTTAGATCAGAAACCAATTCAAAGACAGGGAGGGTTGACTTCAAAGCCTAAGCATTCTAATGAGAATTATCGCAGAAGAGCATGGTATCGTTCGCATATTGAACATGTGTGATCTCATGATTTTATTTACCCACATTAACACATTTTAAAGTCAGCACCTCCTTAGCTCTCCTAATAAGACCCCAAAGTCACTTGATAGTGATAAGAAATAAGAAAGCAGATAAGGATCTCCTTGTCTGAGCCCTCTCGAAGTACGAAATTCATGCAGAACCATTAACAAGAACAGAGATTGATGCAGAATCGAGACACCCAGGAATCCAATCTCTCCATTTTTTACAAAAACCCGTCAACTCCATCATATGAATAAGTTATGCCCAACTCACAAAATCAAATGCCTTCTCAAAGTCTATTTTGAAAATAATAATATTTTTCATCTTAATCCCTTTTAATTTATCTTGTTTATGTTGTTTACTTCTTTGATGATTGCTACTCATGACTATGAGGAACTAACCTGCCCATTGTTTGGAGTTGGTGCGTAACTCGAACAATTGAATATGTTTAAGTTGTTTCATGAGGTGTGTACTTGGTGTTCTTGCATGTCCAGATAGAATAATAGAATGTTGTGACACTAACCTTACTCTTGCTGGGATAAAACGAAAACACTTGAGTGGGGCCACCCAGAGTGTAGATTAAGGGTTGTCATATATATATTTGATTTGTGACTTTGGACTTGCGAAAGCGACTAGAGCACAGTACCTAAATCACATTATATATGTCTTAATTATGTAGGTTGTGTTGACGTGAAACCGATGAGTAAAGTGGATTGCATATTTGATATCTCTACTAAAACAACTGACAATTGGGTTGATTCATTTAACACCGTTGGTTATTAGAGACTCATAGGAGTGTGGTTGGGATAACTGCCATATGCCACGAATCCATTAGGCGTGTACCATCAGGCAACTACCAAGGATTAGAACTAAAAATATATGAAGAGATCTTAGTGAAACCCGACCTCTAAACAATCTTTCTTTATATTGCATACAAACTCAATCAATTTTATTTTGTTCTAGTTAAGTTAGTTTAGTTTAATTCAAATCTTTCATAGTTTAATAGATTTAATTGTTTTCTTAGATTCATTGCCTTTTATTTTTGCATCTTAGATAGAATTCACTCTTGCATTCCATTTATTAAGAATCTTAGATAAAGCATTCTTAGTTTAAACGCATTCATAGCATTTTTAGATTAAATAGCATTCACCCTGCAAACACAAGAGACAAAAGTAACACTAGTTAGTATTCCGCATCTAAGTGACTTATTCAACACTCTACCACTTCCTTGGGATTCGATACTTGGTTTGTAATTATACTTACCATTTTATTATTGCATGATTCGTGCATTTGCGACACATTGGAACTTAGGCGCGACAATTATTTGTTAGCTTATATTATATTTTGTTAGCTCACCAAACACCCCCATCAAGTTTTTGGCACCATTGTCGGGGAGTAGCGGATATTTTTGTTTTGAGTGAATCATTGAGCTTATTTGTTGAGATATTGATAGATTTTGTTGTTTGCCGTTGAAGATCACTCATGGAGTCATTCAATGATCTTCCACCTACACTTTTCAATGAGGAGAAAGAGGGACGATTCAATGACCCTTTTGCTGACAACCTACAAATCAAAGGATTTAAGGATGCATGGCATCCGGAATTTTCGATCAAACCACTGACGGGGACAAGAAACTTGATATAATGCAAGGTAAATATAGTTCGGATTTATTCACACTGATCGAGGAGAAATAATTCAGCGGAAACTTGGAAGAAGACCCAGACCCACACGTGGAAACACTAACCCAAGCATGCACCAAATTTGGGTGGAGTGACGCCGACACCGCGGCACGTTGGTTCCCTGTCTAAATTAAGGGGGTTACACGAGCTTGGTACAAGGGATTCTACAACAAGATATCATACTCATGGAGATGCATGAAGGAAAACAATTGTAGCCATTTTATGACTATTGAAGGAAAGAAAATGTGACATGAAGAGATTCTTAGCGTGAAACAATATAATGGTGAAGCAATTGTTGACGGGTGGGGAGATATCAGGATATGATCATGGCATTCCTACAACGTGACCATGCAAAGAACGCATTACTTAGGAACTTTTACTATCGATTGGAGTTCGAGAACAAAATGTTCATGGATTCCATAACTACTGAAGGTTACTTGGCAATGTCATCAGATGAAATTCATACTCTAATATTCAAGTCTGTTCAGACCGGAGAAACTGGAAGCAAAGTATGATGATGGATATACTGGTGGATTAAAAATAGAAGGTCACACCAATTTCAATTGCAGAGGGGAAAATTATACTTTTAAAGTTCAGACAACTGGAGGGAGAATTCATAGCTTTAGCATGGCGACAATTTGGAATGATTACTAGGCTATGCCCTGGCAACAATTTCTCAGCTTATTGGTATATAACCACATTCTATTATAGTTTGACCCCACTAGACCGGAATATTTTAGACATGTTATCAAAAGGAGGTGATTTCCTTGACATGTTGAATGGCAAGAGTCAGATGTTGCTATACACGTTGGCACATTTTAAGGATATTCCTTTTCAACCAGTTGGTAAACCAATCACTAAATCAAAGACAACAAGAGAAATCAAGGAGGAGAAAGACCACGGTGCAGAAAGTGCACTAAAGGACCCTTAATTCTTCACCAAAATTGTCGAGCTAACCGACAATAAACTAAGCGTTGTGTGGGAGGCAACCCACAATAGTAAGTTTTTATTTTGAGTCTACATTTAGTTCGGTTTTTAGTTAATTTTAATTTTTGAGTCATATATAGCAATTTGTCTCACTATTTCTATGAGCTATCAATTGAGTTTGGAAAAGAAAACCAAAGAAAGTGAAAGAATATATGAGTTAAAGGATGAACAGTGTACAACCAAGACTATAATGGACAAAGTGAGAACAACACAAATCAGAGCATGCATAGCAGGTTTTCCAGTAACACGCACGATCATGAAGCGCGACCACTGCTCACATCGCGTCTCACACGCGCGATCAAAATGTGTGATCTGATTTGGTGGCGTAACAATTCCAAAAACTGTCGCGTCCAATAGCGCGTCAAAGTTTTCATCGCGCAACAAATGCTCGATTAGGATGCACGATGACCACATCGTGCCTTAAACTTTTCTTGTATATCAATTCAAAAGGCATCATGAAATATGCAGAAATCAGAATCTACAGAATGTGAATGAGCAATCTCTAACTTTACCTTTCTTACCATACTTACATTTTCCTTATGATTAAGTTCCATTGACACATGAGTTGGTTCGATTGTAATTTTATTTATTATAGGAGAGTTATGCAACTTAATGAAAATTTTCTAAAATTCTCTTATTCATAACTCTAATTACTCTTACAATTCTATTATCTCTCAGAATTCATAAGGATTTTTATTTTCTACTTCTCTTATCTATAAAAATTTCTTAAAAAAAATATTATTATTCTTTTTTGTTCTTTGTAGAAGAACATGGCATCTAGAAGGTACTACAAAATTGATCCAAAGACGGGAAGACCAACAACAGCAGAGAACCTCTGCATAGCACAAGTGGAATACAACTTGAACAAGTTTACTAGAAGAGGGTGCTATGAGAATTATATCTCATTGTTATGCAGTGATTTTGTGGCATAGCAAGCTTTGCAATTCCAGGAATTAGCATGAAGAAGTTCAACTTGGATCATGTTGCACAGAAACTGGGAGTAGTTAATCACAACCTCGTACCGTCGTACGTGAGTTTTAAGCTCATTATGATCGTTACATCAACCAGGATCTGCCTTCATGAAGTTCGTTTACTGTACAAAGAATCAACGAAAACTATGGTTTAACGAAGAAATCCATGGAGATGTGGAGTTACTATTAAAAAATATCAAAAGAGCTTGCATCGGAACAACTGACCACAAGCAATGTATAGTGTTTTCAAATTAACCAAGAGGGGAAACTTGAAGCTGATTATGGATTACTCAAAACTTTTTGGAAAGAGCTTTATTTGTTCATGAGTTTGAGAACCTTACCGCCAGATTATGAAGGAAAAGTTTCATGGGAACAAGCTAGACTCATGATGTGCATTAAAAGAGGTGATACACCAAATATCGGAGAAATCAAAGGTTTGGAGGAACACAACATCAAAGGTCCTCCACATTTCATGTATTTTGGAGCACTCATAACTACTATTTGTATCAAAGAAGGATGTCTAGAGCTTGATACATACATACATACATACATACATACACCACCGAAATACATATCACATAAATCACATTGCAAGGCAAGTAGTAAAAACAACTTTCAACACTAACTAGTTATCAGAAACAAAAGAAATTGAAGAAATTCTATAACCCTCGCCGAAGAGACAGAAAATGGCATCTAAGTAATGGTTAGAGGTGAAAGAACGGTTAGAAAGACTAATGTTGAGTTAGTGAATCAGTTGGAGGAAATCAAGTACCAGTTCCACAGCATCAATGACCTTGACTGGAGAGAGATGCGGGAGATTGAGGAGAGTATAACGAACGAAGAAAGTCACAATACTGAAATCTGACGAGTGTCCTTTGAGCTCGATCAGGGGAGTCTTCTGATCTTTACATTAATTCTTTCTATTTTTTATGCAATGAGAACATCGCATTATTTAAGTGTGGGGGTGGGGGGGATCTAATCTTTGTTTGTATACTTAATTGCTATGTATTTATCTTGTTTCTAAGTTTTTGGAGTCTAGGTTTTTTTTTTGGGAAAAAAACAGATCACCCCCTAATCTTTTGGTCGTTTTGCATTTTGCCCCAAGCTTTGATTTTTATTACTTTACCCCCCCAGCTTTGTATTCACTCAAACGTTATCCCCCTCCCCCCCCCCCCCCCAGCTTTCGGCATTTTTAACGGAATATTCATTTTTTTAACGGTCATGTTACGTGGGGGGGTAACGTTTGTCGGAATACAAAGTTGGGGGCCCAAAGTGTTAAAAATCAAAGTAGGGGCGGGGGCATAGTGCAAAACGGTTGAAAGCTAAGGGGGTCGTCTGCTTTTTTCCCCTTTTTGAGTCATTAGAATGAAAATTTGAAGCAGTAAAAGCATAGATAAGTGTGGATCTGTGACAGTATATGCATAATAGAGTACGAATTTGAGATGAAGAAAAAGATGGATATTGTTGGTACATCTTATGTAATATGGTTAAAAACGCATTTTAGTTTCATAGAGATTTTTCAATCTGTTGTTTATGTATGAAGGTGAGACTAATGTTGCTTATTTATGAGAATATAGTAATGAAGCATATGATTGTGAACTTGAAAGAATTACTTGGCTATTTCTTGAGATGATTGTAGATGAAAGTGTGTTGAGGAAATGAAATAGGCCATCATTTCTATAGACTGAGTTTGAGCCTTTCAAGCCAAAAACCTTCATGACATATAAGAATATCCACAGTACCCTCATTGAAACCTATTGTTATGAGCCTTTTATCCACCCTGAGCTGAAAAAGAAAAATCAATATCCTACCCATTTCTAAAGATGGATGTAGTGGATTGTTGGAGGGATAAGGTAGGAGCTCAAAACAAAAGCATGAGCGATAATAAAAAATATAAATAACAAAGGAGTATGAATATAATAGAGAACACAAATAACCGATACAAAAACTTTAAGTTTCGGGGTGTCTCTCAAAAATCCATGAAGTATAGGTTAGTTTGAATACATGCGCAAATGAAAACGTATATGAAAATAGATCAAAAAGAAAGCCCAAAATGTACTGATAAATGAAGAAGGCACAAACAAGGGAGGAAATGGAAATACATGAGTGGTTTACTACATACATCTCTTGAACTCATATATGACTTTTTCCATTTATAGCCCATACCCGAGCCTAACATTGCAAGCTTATAAAGTCCTAACGATTCTCAACATATGAAGTCTACTTGAGTCAGGGGTAATAAAAGAGTGAAGAGGGAAAGCGCAATGATTTTATGTTATGAACTATGCTTTTATAACTTTGTAACATGAAAATAACTCTTATACATGAACAACAATATCACATGCTATTAGAGCACATGAAACGGATGTGAAGATGACTGTATTAAACTTGATGTGCTTGTATTTGTCTATTCCATCTCATATCTTGTCTTGACCATAGGTTGCATTTTGAGAACTCACACTTATGCATGTTGACATGTTGATAACCACATTCTAGTTTAAATCGAGTCTAAAAGTGAGTTTGCTTGAGGACAAGCATATGTTTAAGTTTGGTGGTATTTGATAAGTGTGATTTAAGTATCGATTTGCTTATACTTTTGATTACTTATGATAGTATATTTACTTGTTTTCGTATTTTTTTGTATTTTCTTATGACTTTATGGAGTCATGATGAAACTAACCTAAAAAGGACCACAATGGATGCTTTTGGAATACAAAGGGTTAAGTCACTAATTTGAAGATTCTATGAAGGAAGACCCGAGCATAGGGCGACTAAAGAGCGAATAGAAGCCGATCGCGGAAAGGAGGCAGAGACCAGTGCGATGAGAAGAGCGCTGGAAAAGGCAAATCGTGCAACTACTGCGCGATGTCAGATGGGGCAATTGTTGCGCGATGTCAGATCGCACGACTATCAAAATTTTGGCCAGAACGAAAGAAACCCTAGAAGAAGCCTATAAATAAGAGGGTTCGTTCAGCAGCTAAGAAGAGACGTTTACAACCACTTACAGTAGCTTACAGTATCATACAATAACTTTTTGACATAGAAACCTTAAGAGCCGTCGGAAAAAGAGAGCACCACAAAGTCTTAGTATAATAGAATCATTGTGTGAGAGAAAGCAGTTTAGAATAAGAAGAGATCATCAAGGAGAGAAGAAGAAGAGTCAAGCAACGAAGTTCCACCAGAACTGAGAAGCTTTTATTTACCCTTTTTATATTGTTTATGTTGTTTACTTCTATGATGATTGTTGAACTTATGACTATGAAGAGCTAACCTACTCATTGTTTGGAGTAGGGGAGCAACTCGGATTAATGAATATATTTTAGTTATTTTATGAGGTGTGTACTTGGTGTTCTTGCATGTCTAGATAGAAGAATAGTATGTTGTGTGACTAACCTTACTCCTGCTGGGATAAAACGGAAACACCCGAGTGGGGCCTTCCGAAGTGTAGAACGCCAAGGATAGTCATATATATATATATATATATATATATATATATATATATATATATATATATATATACTAGGAAACATGCATGTGCTCCGCACGGGCTCTTATTTTTCTTCTTTGTCTTTCGTTTACTATAATTTCAATATCGGATTTTTCATTTTCTTTGTCCCGAAACATCATGTCTTTTCGAAGTGCGTCAAAATAGTTATTAATCATTCATTCTCTTATATCTTCTCCTCTGCCTTTTGTACTTCAATTCCAAGATCAAACTTTTCATCTTCTTGTCACGAAACTTCACGAGTTTCTTATGCACGAGCAAGGTCTCATAAATACTAAATTGAAATTATTTTTTCGGCAAACGCAACAAATGTTTTTTTTGTAACCACCTTTATAACCCTCATCTCACCGTTTATTGGTAGTACCGCGTCAGCAATATACGGTTGCACAAATAATTTATCCCACGGTTGTGTATGTCTCTCCCGTTTACCCTTTTTTCACTTAATTTTTTTTGTGGCTGCCTCACTCGTTCCTCTCCTTTTTTTTCTTTTTTTCTTGGTTTCAACTTATTTGCCCCTTCTTTTCTTTTCTTTTCTTTTCTTTTTTTATTAATTAGATGCAACAAAATGGGGACTTAATAGGTAGCGAAAAGCCTACAATTGTTTATGCCTCACCCAATTACCCTTTTCCTTTTTTTATTTATTTTCCTACAGGTGCCTCTCTCGCTTTTCTCTTTTCCTTTTTTTTCTTTTTTTCGGGTTTAACATATTGGAGTCAAAACATGCGGCTGGGTATTTATTTATTTATTTATAATTTGAAACAACAATATGGACCTAATAGGGAGGATGAAGTTAATGCAAAAAAAATTCAATTCTTATACAGCGGTAGTTCGATTTTTATATAGTTCGATTGGGCGTGGCTTCGACTATTCCCACCACCCACCAATTAGATTTACAGTAGGACCCAAAAAAATAAATAACATAAAACTTTTGGGTTGAATTTAAGAAATATATAAATTTAAAGGACCATTTGGCAATTTACAGCAGGACCATTAGTGCGAAACGTAAAACTTTCGAGGCGAGATCGAATTAATTTAGAAAATAAAAAGACTTTTTGGCAATTTTTTAATACTTAATAGTTTGCGGGTCCCAACCGATAAATATATGTGGGCCCTCCAGATATTCATTACTGTAAAACAAAACATAATACAGTAATTAGTTGAACTTACAGGGCAAAATTGGAAAACAAAAAAAAATCAACGATAGCGTCTTTACTTGAATGTTGACATCCATTCTTATTATATAGTAAGATAAGATATTTGATTTGTACTTTGGACTTGCGAAAGCAACTATAGCTCAATACCTATATCAAATTATATATGTCTTAATTATGTAGGTTTTGTTGACGCAAGTCTGATGCGTTAATTGAGTTGCAGATTTGATATCTCTAGTAAAACAACTGACAATTGGGTTGATTCCGTTTACACGGTAGGTTATTAGAGACTCATGGAGGTGTAATTGGGATAACTCCTGCCATATTCCACGGATCCATTAGGCGTGTACCATTAAGCAACTACCAAGGATTAGAACTGAAATATAAGAAGAGATCTTAGTGAAACCGGACCTCCAAACAATCTTTCTTTATATTTCATACAAACTCAATCAATTCAATTATGTTCTAGTTAAGTTGGTTTAGTTTAATTCAAAGCTTTCGTAGTTTAATAGATTTAATTTTTTTCTTAGGCTCATTTCCTTTTATTGTTGTTTTGTATCCAAAACCACAAAAATATATTTTACTGTTTTCTTGCATCTTAGATAGAATTCACTCTTGCATCCTAGCTATTAAGAATCTTAGATAAAGCATTCTTAGTTTAAACACATTCATAGCATTCTTAGATTAAATAGCATTTATCCTGCAAATACAAGAGACAAAAGTGGCAGTAGTTAGTACTCTGCATCTAAGTTATTCATTCAACAGTCCACCATTCCCTTGGGATTCGATACTTGGTTTGTAACTATACTTACCATTTTATTGCACTTGCGACACAGCGGGACTTAGGCTTGACAATTATTTGTTAGCTTATATTTTATTTTATTTTTTATTGTTAACTTATATTCTATTTTGTTATCACACCAAACGCCCCATCAGCGCATGTGCGTGGATTTCATCGATCTCACCGATGCTTGTCCCAAGGATTGTTACCCTCTGTCAAGTATCGACCAGCTCGTTGATTCCACCACTGGGTGTGCCTTGCTCTCGACCATGGATGAAGATCAGGGATGTACAATCAGATTCTCATGGCCACCAACGATCAGGAGAAAACTAGCTTTATCACCGACTTATAAACTTTTTGCTACCTAGTCATGCCCTTCGGGCTAAAAAACACAAGCGCCACGTACCAGAGGCTAGTGAATGTGATGTTTCAAAGTGTCATCGGAGACACCATGGACGTCTATGTGGACAACATGATAATCAAGAGCAAGAAGTTTAGAGACCATGCGCAAGACTTGGCGCGAGCCTTTGAAATTTTGGAACGATTCGGAATGAAGATCAATGCATGAAAACGCTCATTCGGAATTCGAGGTGGAAAATTATTGGGCTACCTGGTAACTAAGAAAGGAAAAGAGGTCAACCCTGAGAAGGCGCAAGCTATCATCAACATGGAAGCACCCAAGATCGTACGAGAGGTACAGAACCAGACTAGAAGAATGGCCTCTGTGAGCGGATTCGTTTCCCGTTCCTCGGAGAAAGGCCTCCCTTTCTTCAAGATACTCCAAAATGTGAAAGACGATGGAACGACCAGTATGAGGAGGCCTACAAGCAACTCAAAGAGTATCTCACGAGACCCCCGCTTCTCGTACAGTCGGTGCCTGGAAAAATGCTATTGTTATATATGGTTGTGGACAAGAGTCTGTTAGCGCAGTACTAGTACGAGCAAAAAGAAGAGAACATGTACACATTTACTATATCAGCAAGACATTACAAGATGCGGAGACCCACTATACTTGGATGGAAGAGATCAGCCTAACACTCATCACTACCGCACGCAAGCTGCAAGCCTATCTCCTCGCGCATCTTGTGACTGTGCTTATCCGACACCCTTTTTCGGGCCATACTCAACCATCCTGAGGCCATTGTTCAAATGGTAAAATGAGTTGTAGAGCTAGGAGAATTCGACATTACCTATGCTCTAGGGCCCGCCATCAAGGCCCAAGTCCTAGCATATTTCATCGTGGAAATGTAGGAAGAGCCAGACGAGGAAGACGAGGAGCCTCTCTGGCATATCTTTGTCCACGGATCCTCCACGGACTCCCACGGAGGAGCAGGTGTAGTGTTCCAAAAAGCAGACATCCGAGAACACGGTGAAGCTCTACACTTCGTCGTATGACTAGAATACCTCGTGTCCAACAATGAAGCCAAGTATGAAGAACTCCTCACCGGGATGCGGCTGGCTCAAGAGTAGGCATGCACAACATTCTGACCCACAACGACTCTCAGCTTATGGTACAGCAAATCAATGGGACCTACGAGGCCCAAAAAGAAAGGATGAAGGAATACTTGAACGCCAACCTACCCGACAAAACCACCTTCCTCGAGTTTGGCATCCGGCAAATTCCTCGCGTCGAGGATCAAGATGCAGATGCATTATCTGAGTAGGCATGAACAACATTCTTTTATGCATGTCACACTCTAAGTCACCTGAGGCAGATGCAGGTACGGGTGCGGTGCGGTGCGGGTGCGTCAGAGCGACAATTTAGAAAAAAAAACACAATTTTAGTGCGCCACTATAATGCGCTTCTAAAAAAATAAAAATAACTTATATGCAAAAAAAATTAATATTGCCTAAATTAGTATATTATAAACGCATAAAATGAAAGTATGTATAGAATTTTAACACAATAAAATCGATTATAATAAAAAAAAAAAAAGTATGGTTATTTATTTTGTATAATAGTTTATAAATTATTATGGTGGAAAGGCAAAAGTATAAGCCTTAAAACACTTCTAATTCTTTTTGTGACTATTTTAATTTCAACTTAGTTTTGTTCTCCTTTTGCTTTAAATATTCTTCTGTAGCACTCTTTTGTTTTATCATCTATGAATTTTCTATGATTTATTCATTAGATTTTATCATAAAGGCTAAAAAATCTTAGTGCAAGAACTAAAAAATTGTAAAGCTAGAATCTTAGTGCGAAGCCTGTTCACTGAAGTCACCAGAGCGCGACCAGTACGTCTACAACTTTTACGGAGCGAAGGATTATGTGACATAGGTCACACTACCTTAATTAAAGTATATTATTCACTCGAAAATAATGCTTTATTGAAATATAAGAGTACGGTTTTTTTCTCGTATATCGTTCAACTTAAGACTTTATATTAAAAAAGAAGGTGAAAGAAACAAACAAAAGCATCCATCAGGTCTCGAGGGTCTCGAGGCATGAATTCAATTGATCAATGATTAGACATGACTATAGTTTTTTTGTCTCATAACGAGTAACAATACAAACCTAGTATCACAAATATTCGAACTAGAACATACATTGACAGAGTTGAGCTGTAGAATGTGAATGTGGGCGAGGGACTGAGAGTCGACACGAGTGAGAAGCCTTAACGATGAAGCTTTTTGAAGATAACAAACATAAAACATGAAGAAGATTCATTTCACTAGCTTTAATTACTCCTTTAGGGAATATTCAATATTTGATAGAGTCATAGAGATAATAATTCAATAAATTGGGATAACCAAATTTTCATCCTCTCAATTTTGATTTAACAATGTAAAATCGATATACCATTTCATAATGCCATCAACATCTCTCAAAATTAAATAAGTTTGCAAATAGACCATTTTGTGGATCGGAATTGATAGATTGTAAGCTTGATGTTAAACTAACATTGTAAACTCAATGTTACTTTAACACCGATTACAAAATATGAATTGCAGCGGAAATAAAGAACACCAAATTTAAGAAGATGGTATATTAATATTATATTCCAAGCCGTAGGCAAAATAACCACAAGAATTTTAACAAATATGTTTCTCACAATTCTCAAGCTCCTTACTCTCAAATTGTTCGAACTCAACAAAGCAGACAAGAATTGTCTCCTCAACTCTAAACCTAGAATTAACTCGACAATTCACAAACTTTGCAAAAGCAAGATAATACTCAACAACTAAAGATCTAATCTCTTGGATTTATTAGCTCTTATCTCGTACTTGTCTTGATGTACTTCACACCTATATATAGGTTCTTGACTTGATCTTCAATGTGTTGTACACGGCCGGTAACTGTTCAAATTTCCTAACTCATCTTCTAAGATCTCACACTCATTCTTGAATAACAGTTCATTTGTTAGTGAACTAGCTAAAGAAAGACTCATTCTTCAATTCGGGGCTCATCTTTGATGTTTCCTAGTTGCACTTGAACTCCATTTTTTTCCTTTTTTAAGTTGTGTGTGGTTGACTTCTTCAACTCTATTTAAGAAAACTTCTCTTGATGAAAATTTAAACGATCAACCTATGTTAAGTTTGTTTTCTGGATAATAATCAATGATAACTACAATTGTGGAACTAGGTTAGTTAGTGAATAAAAACAAAACAATAATATAGATATTCAAAACTGGATTGTAAGAAAGTTTCAATTTTCGATGTTATCCTAACATTGAGATCACAATGTTATTCTAACATCACCAAAACACTTTGCACTTTCAAACATTTCTTAAAATTAAATAGAGTTGCAAATAGACCATTTTATGATTATGTCGCACAAATAATCAAAAGAATCGCTATGTTCCATTTTTTTAGCACTCTGCTACACTCCTATACTTTTGCTTATATATATTGCACGATGATCATTGATCAATGTTTAGACACAAGGAAAATTACTTTACCATGTACTATTATAAGAAAGTGGACAAAGGGTTGTCAGAACCGTCTCGTATAGCTTTTTGTCCTCTTAATTTATTTAAGGTTATTACGTGGCTTTTTGGGTTGTAAATAAAATATAAAGCAAAGAAGAATTTTATGAGAATTTTATTATAATGGACAGAAAATAATACGAATTTCGATTTACAATGAAGAATAAAAGGCCAAAATCATAAAATGTTTTTTGAGTGGTATAAAAGTATAAACTATAAAACTAGTATGATATATATTAAACCTATAGATAACCATCCGAGATGGAGCGGTGGGAGGCCCTGCCTGGTTAACAAATTATTAGTTCACTTTAACTCTATGAGAGTTTCTGTTGCGCTCGTATTCATCACAATAGGAATTTCTCCAACCACTTCCCATCAATGAACCCTTGACCTATACGAAGATGAGATTCTTTTGGGAAACTCCACACCTCACCATCTATCTATGAGATGTTAAATCGTAGAAGAGAAATGCTATCCCGCTGGGTCTAAGACAAAATATTAATCGTTAAGATGAAGCATTCTCTATTGCATTATACAGATATTAGTTAGTAATGTATTATTACACATCATGTTGCTGTACCCGTAGTCCCGTATCGTGGCCTTCTTGTCCTATTCATATGCATACGTACTTCTACAACTTGTTTAATTCTGAAACTCTCCCAAAATAGTAAAAAAATACTACACAGAAACACTCAAATAAATAGATACCTCATAATATCTCCGGGAAACTTTATAATTATTCACACAATAGAGATGAATTTGTAAATAAACCAAACCTTAAGGACCTCTATGTAATTATCTCTATTTAATAACAATTTATATTCACAACACGGCTAAGTAATCTCACTCATCTCCTATATATATACGTACCGCAACGTGTATCTCTTCACTACTAAATATCTCTCAAAAAACAGTTATAAATAAAACTACAGTACTCATTCCAAACGACAGCGTTTCGAAGCTGCAACAATGGCGATTGAGCGCTGCGGTGAAATTTACGCGCTGCCGGAGGACTGCATATCGAACGCGCTCTCGTTGACCAGTCCTAAGGACGCTTGCCGCCTCTCACTGGTGGCTTCGATTTTCCGGGCGGCCGCACAATCCGATGCCCTTTGGGAACGTTTCCTGCCGTCCGATTATCGTGAACTGATTTCCGGCTCAATCGACGGTGCAGATTCGTTGCTGGCCAGATTCCAATCTAAGAAGGAACTGTATATGTATCTCTGCGATCATCCTATTATAATCGACTCTGGCCTTAAGGTATATTCATTTTTTTGGAAATAAAATCAATTATATGTTCCTTTTTTTTAATTAGTGGAGCAATTTTTTTAGGAAAATTATTTCATTTGCACCTCGAGAAATTATTAGGTGCAGCTTCTGCACGATGTGTAAATGAGGTTACACAGTAAGATAATTATTTATATCGATACACGGTCTAATTTACTAAGTAGCTTTAATCTCAACCAGTAGTTGCACCGTGTCATCAATACAGCGGTTGTACCTGTCACATTGTGCGTGCAGCCGCTGCACCTAATAATTTTTTTAGTTTTAGGAGGAAATTACCAATGTTGGAAAATATTTTCATATTACCATGACTTAAAGGATACAGACTCTATTTTGTTGATTTATAGATTTGCGTCGCGTTTCTTGTTACAAGTTAAGTTAGCATTTGGTTGTTATACCGCGACTATAGTTTCGTATGTTTAGTTTGTCATCTTCTTCTAATCGTTTGATGCTTTTCATTCTAATCAGAGCTTTTCATTGGAGAAATTGAGTGGAAAGAAAAGCTACATGCTTTCTGCGAGAGACCTCTTCATCACGTGGGGTGATACTGCTCAGTATTGGCAATGGTGCTCTCATCCCGAATCCAGGTAGTTGATCCTTTGTATTCTTTGCAAATGATAACATGTAAAATTTGCCTTTCTGTTATCAGTTCTGAGTTTATTGATTAATCTGCGACATGCCACTTACTTAATGAACAAAAGTTAGTAGATGTTGATAGACACTTCAGCCATAACATATATGTTGCTCAGTGATGCTAACTTGAGTACTTGGTTTAGGTTTACCGATGTCGCGGAGTTGCTGGATGTGTGTTGGCTAGAGGTACATGGAAAGATGAGCATGAAGATGCTATCTCCGGGCACGAAGTATGCAGCTTATCTTGTATTCAGTTGTAATCCGAGATTGCATGGGTTTGCGCGTCATGCTGCCGAGGCATATGTGGCAATCAGCGGGCATGAGGTGGAACTACGTCGTGTTTGTTTGGATGCAGATGGTTATAGAAGGCAAAGGACTCAAATTGTTCCGACTCGCATGGGGCGGTATCGTCCGATTCAAGTGCAAAGACTAGATGATGATGATGACGGCGATGAGTCGATGGAGCGGGATGTTCAATTCCCAAAACAGAGGAATGATGGATGGAGGGAAGTTGAGTTGGGAGAATTCTTCGTGAAGGGGGGAGAAGAAGGTGATTTGGAGGCGACTTTGATGGAGGTGAAGGGTGGTAACTGGAAGGGTGGAATTGTTATTGAAGGGATAGAAATTAGACCCAAAGAGTGTTAATGACAATAGTTTACTCTTGTAATGACTCAATTGGGCAGAGTACTAATACTGCAGTGTTATGTTCACTTTTTACCAAGTACCCTGAATGTATATGTGCAAGTGTTAAAGTTGAATGGTTGATTAATAATCTGGAGTCATGTAAAATGTGAGAGTTTTATGAACTTTATGTTCTTAGTTTTCTTTTTGACTCGTAATATTTTGTTTAACCAATTTTGGCACAAGCTAACAACAGATTTCAATGATTTAGACAATAACATCGCATACCGAATCGTGCTTGCAACAGTGTACCTCGGAAATGGCCAGGTAGGTTGTTCGCGTCCCAGAGTATGGAAAAGCAAGAAATAGTACAGAACCAACCCTTGGAATATATATATACATCAATGAATTGACATACGCTGTACTACAACGAGCAACTGTTTCGTATAAGTTGAATGCTTAATGGTGAGTGTTTCATGAGGGAGCCACTGGCCGACGAGGAGCACCGGTTTCTGCTGTATGCTGAGCAACGAAAGACTCGACTAGTGGGTTTACCAGATGCGGCGCTTCATCCTTCATGGAAAAGAGTTAATAGTCATTGAAGATATCATGTGACGCTTGTTGCAAATAAAAGAGTAAGAAGCAGATTGAAAGCCAAAAAGAAGCTACTAACGCCGAGTTCAGAGAATTTTACGCTCTACATGCATGAAAAATTATAAAGCGACACAGGTGTGATGAACCCGTGCAATTCTTTTACGTCTAAAAATGGTTTTTCATTTATCTTATTTCATCATTATGCTCATTCTAGTAGTTCGAAATACGTGATATAATTTTCTGCTTTATAGTACAAGATTTACTTGGGATGCCTACGTAGTTTCTATGAGGTGGTAGTCTTGTTATAATTTGACCAAATATCAAGTGTACCATAGTAGAAAACAGACAGATACCTGAGGGCAGTGTCCAACATTAGGCAGCACAACAAAATCTTGAACAGAATCAAACTGACCATAGGCTCTCCCTAGTTCAATTGGTTCCCAAGGATCCTTGTCACCCCAAGCCACCAATACAGGACACTGAAAGAAGGAAATACGAAAAAGTAACAGTCATTATACGGTCTTTAATTACGGAAAGGAAATGAGGCTACAAAAATAGAAGTTTAAAAACGAGAGATCGTTGATATAAGGAAGTCGGACGACCTTCACTTGAGGCAGTAATTCCTCAGGAAGAGGTCCATCTGAGTAGCATATGAATTCGAGAAACACATCAGCGGCACCAGGATCAAGTCCCGGCTCAAGAATTATCTGTACTAGTTCATCCGTCACTTGAGATGTATCGTGGTAACACTGAGATTCAGTCCAGAAGAATCAGTAGATATACTATGGTGCAAATATTTCTATATATAGAACTTCAGATGGGTCTAATTGTTACTGATGCTCGAATGTTTTACGGTCAGAGAGTTGACAAAACAGAGAAATTCAATATTTGGTGCAACTTCTTTTGAATAATTAACTGAACTCCACAAATGATAGAATTTTTATGATTTAGCTTGAGAAGACACGCCTTTGACGAAAGAGCAGACAACATATCTACTATTTCAGGCGCGCTTACCTGACAAAGAATGTTTCTCACTGCCTCTGGAGTGGCAACAGTTTTGAAAAAGAACTTCCCAAGAGCAGTGTTCCTATTTTCGACGGGTAGAATCATAAGAGACTATGAGAGCAAAAGAAGAAAGAAAAAAGAAAACGAATCCCTATTATAAATTGACAATCCAAATAATATTCAAACTTACTCCACCTTAGCAAATTCTGAAATGATTTTATAAGTGGCCTTCCATACCAAGGCTGTTTCGTTACGTGCAACATGCGAAGAGATATATTCAAGAGAATAATCCCCTTGCAGATTTGCGGATCCATGATGGCTGCCTGAAGGCCGACGAGTCCTACACCCATTACCACAACAGACCTTTTGATAAGCCACACAGTTAATGTCAGTTATGAACAAGAAAACAACTTGAAAACAAAAATAAATAATAACCATCCCTCAAGGCTAAGGATCTTGAAAGCTAACATGAGAGAACTGAGAGAGCTGAGCTCAAACAAGTAGGCCTACGTGTTTTGATTAGGCAAAGAGGAATATTCTGTTTTCCTTTTTTTTTTGGAAAAACAATAAATCGATAACTGGTATATTATTGGGTAGCAGGTGGAAAATAAGGCATAAACAAAACAAATTAAAAAAAACATTGGAAGAAAATAGTTTAAGAGGTCACCTCCAATAGAATTGCAGACAAAAAAGGCTCTTTCCTTGACAGTTTCCATGCAAAAATCATTTAGCTGTGCGCCCCAGGTCTCAAATGTATAAAAAGGACTAATGTCGAGGTCTTTTGGATTCGGCTTATCTGAATAACCGTACCCAATTAAATCAATTGCATAAACTCTGTGCGACTGTCCAAGAACTGCTAAGTTTTTCCTCCAGTGGTCACTGAATAGGAAGAATGGTGGAGAAAATGTCACAAAGATATCTCATGTACAGGAATTACAACAATTGTAAGATATCTAGTGTACAAGAATTAGCATATTCAGATAAAGTAAAGAATAAGCACTTCATTGTGAAAACCACTCTTGCTTATGCCTTAAATTGACAAATAGCCTCAATGTACTTCTATTGACATAAAGCACTATTCGAACCAAGTATCTAACTCGCCTCATAGTGATCCAGATTGACCTAGTTGTGTCTTAGTAGCACCAGTAAGCATATTGGATAACATCGTTGGACCAACCTTAGAAATATTATTGAACCAATCCATAGCATTTCTGTAATACTCAAATCTCTTTTGAAATGCCAAAATCCAAAGTTCTGGCTTAAACACATCACAGGAACGAAACTTTAATCTTGAACATCAACATTTGCATCCGACAAAGTGAACAGAGGACCAATGCTAACAAAGTTACATTGGGATATTGCAATTATATGTATGAGGGAGTGATTCTAGTTATTACGAAACTGAAAAAGACAAGTGTAATCACCACTTTGATGAAGTAAGTGAATGACCTAAATATGCCATCTATAAGCAAAATTACACTTCGGTCAAGTACCTAAAATATTTAGAGTTGACGAGAAGCAAAATTGAAGCGATGTAGTAGACCTGTTTGCTCCAAAACCATGAACCAAAACCATAGCAGGCCCACTGGTTCCGCAATACTTGTAACGAATGGTATAACCTCTCCACTTCCACGTGCTAAAAAAACCATAGAAGAAACTGATAAGAGCCACATTAAACTGATACTTAAGTCACACCAAAAAAAAAAAACATTGAAGAATCTAATTTGCTTATAACTTAGAAGTAATTGCAGCAGAACTAGGAAATCAAAGCTAAAAAACCCCCTATGAAATCAAACAACAAGACAGTCGAACCACATATTTTAAACTCTGCCCTCACCTCAACCGCATACAAAACAGAAAATAAAATTATTCCAAATCACTAGTTTAGACGTATCATGCAGTTTATAAAAAATTGATTGCTTCCATTTCATAGTCTTTCACAGGCGTTTCTATGTATCTGCCTCAATACTCAATCTATCTACTAATCCATTCATCCAACCATCCATCGTACATCCATACAAACCTACATACAAGTTGCGCTAACAATACGAATAACAGGAAATCATAAAACATGAAAAACAAAAGACACGTGAATTTGCTCACTCAGTTTGTCTATGACTACATTATGGACGGTTTTTTACTATGTTTATGAGGCGTGCATTACAATCACAACATGATGCCTATATATAACCTTGAGTTGGATCACCAAAAGCTCGATTTAGTTAACGGAACCAGACTTGATTAACAATATCTTCTAGCTCCACAACCCATACATATATATATACATACATACATACATATATCAACATGAAGGAGTTACCTAGTCTTAATTTCCAAAGTGGATGCAGTTTCAATGGGTTTAACATCATCCACTGAAAAATTATCCACTAATGAACTGAATATGGAGAAAGATTTATTATTTAAAATACTGGTAGCTGAAGAAATCAATAAATCTTGAGAAAAATGAAGTGTATTTTTGTGGTTGAAAGATAATAATGAAGGTTGTAAGTTTTTGTAGGAAAATGGAATTGGAAAAGCGAGATTGGACATGGCCATTGTTGGACATGTACAACTCGCCATAGCTTTACTCTCCCTGTGGCGTGTGTGTGTGACTGTGTGCGTCACAGAGAACTATTATTATTATTATTATACAAAGTTTAAGAGCCTTTGAGGTGGAGGAGTTGGCGCCACATGTTTCTTTAGTTTCTTTTCTCATTTTCCACTGTTAAAAAAAGCAGTCAATTTAATAAAAATAATCTTAAACAGTATAATAAATGTTATATCAGTGATATCCAAAAAGTTTAGAGTAATATGTGAGGTTCTAAAGTAATTTCACTAATGCCTCTCTTGGCTAACAGTATTAACAAACCAAGAAAACTGTTTCTTATTTTGAGTATTACTTTTGGAAAGTAAAATGTATCTGATATGGGATAAATGCATCAAACCATCAAACCTCCTTCTGAACTATGCACGTTTTTGCAAAGTCCTCTTTAAACAAAATAAATAAGTGGTGTGCCCCTTAAATTATACCAGTATGTTCGATTTGCCCCTTCGCTGGAAATCACCGAATATTTTTCGAAATATTCCATTCTCGTGCGAGTCGCGTGAGTGTCAGAGGGGTATTTTCAGTATGAAAGTTGGTGTGAATAGTTAAAGGATTTTTTCCGTGAAACTATGCTCTACTGTGCGATTTGCCCCCTGAACTATGTAAATATACCGCCGTACTCCTCCTCTTCCTCCTCCTCCGACGTACTCCTCCTCCTCATCGTCACCGCCACCACAACCTCTGCCGTAATCAACAACGACCCAAACTCTGATCACGAAGAGCTCGAAACCACACTCGAAGCCCTCCGCAGCCACGGCTACACTCTCTTCACCAACGCCATCACCACCTCTTACCTCCATCACCACCTCCCACCTCCATCACCACTCTCTTCACCAACGCCAACGGCTACACTCAGTTTGAATATACGGCACTAACAACCTGTTTTGGGTGGCGAGTCGGGTCGGTTCTCGCCGGTGGAATCTTCGGCTCCTTTATCTTGGAATATTCCGGCGGAGGTGGTGATGGACATCGGAGGTGGTGATGGCGTTGGTGAAGAGAGTGTAGCCGTGGCTGCGGAGGGCTTCGAGTGTGGTTTCGAGCTCTTCGTGATCGGAGTTTGGGTCGTTGTTGATTACAACAGAGGTTGTGTTGGCGGTGACGATGAGGAGGAGGAGGAGGAGTACGGCGGAGGAGGAGGAGAAGTACGGCGGTATGTTTACATAATTCAGGGGGTAAATCGCACAGTGGAGCATAATTTCAGGGGGGAAATCCTTTAACTATTCACACCAACTTTCATGCCGAAAGTACCCCTCTGACACTCACGTGACTCGCACGAGAATGGAATATTTCGAGAAATATTCGGTGATTTCCGGTGAAGGGGCAAATCGAACAGAATGGTATAATTTAGGGGGCAAACCGCTTATTTATTTTGTTTAAGGAGAACTTCGCAAAAACGTGCATAATTCAGGGGATTTGATGCATTTTTCCCTTTCTGAATTACAATTATATCTTTAAAAATTAATGGGACTAAAGTATTTATGACAGTTTAGAAACATGTAAGAAAATAATCTCTATCTCAACCCATCAAATTTACAGGCAATGAGTTGGTGGTGGTAGTTGGTACTTGGTACTTGTCTTTATTTTTATTCAGATTTTTACATATAGAAGGAAAATACGTTAAAATAAAATGAAGTCGTACAATATGAATATTTTGCGGCGTTGTATAGTAACAGTTGTATCTAGGTAAAACAAATATTTTCTGCACCTGCAATTCGATAACAAGAATAACCTGCATCTTAGGGAATACTCTGTCTGTGACTTTTATCGATGTATGTTGGTGTTACAAGAATACTGGTAAAGGGATATACTCATGCATTAGAAAACAAAAGGCACATATTTTCTAAAATATCAATTAAGTAATTTTCAGTGATTTATTCTTAAAAACAACTGGTCGCATATAGGAACTCAAATACAGAAAATGAAACGCCATCCGATGACTACATAGCTAGAGAAAATAGTTGAATATACCACGTTATAGACATTGATTGGAAAAAATGGCCCATTCACGTGAAGCTGAGAAGAAGAAAAAACTAACAAGCTTCATAAATATTTCTCGAGATAATCACATGATAGTATTTAAATTATATAGGTGAGAGCTGTACAATGGCTGCTACACAACACAACATGGTAAAATGGAATGTAACAATCACTCTATTCCTTTAATTTGAAGTTTGGCCTGTAATGATCTGTACTTATAACGTGATAGATTCATGGCACACGTTCTAGAACTCGCTGCAGTGCTTTCTTGATCCCATCTTGATCGAGTGATGTCGTCAATTGTATTTCTTGTACCTGAGCGATACATTTCAACTTAGAGTGAGGGAACATGAGAGAGAGAGAGCCAGAGAGAACTACGATAATAACCCCATTTGTTTTATCAAAGTAACTACCTCACGCACATTAATGAAACTGAAATGACTATCTACTTGGTTTACAAACTTATAGAGAGATTGTGTAGAAACAAAATTCAATCAAGGCTTGTAACTCGAGCATCTTGTTTCGCTAAATCTAATATATCCTTCAGTTTGTTTTCTCCGCTCCCTTTAAAACCCATATCCAACTTAGTCACTGATTCACAGGGGGCAACTGTTCTTTCTCAAAGGTACTTTAATACTCCAGTAATTTGATCTTACATTAAGGAGTGTCTTTATAATCCATGTGAACACAGACACACACACACACACACACACAGAGAGAGAGAGAGAGAGAGAGAGAGATTCATGCCTGTCGACCGGCCCGAGCAAGAAGAGTGTATTGATCTCCAGCAGGCGGTGCCTGCAGTATTGGGGAAATGGAGATTTCATTTAGTCAACATTCTGTTCCATCCGAATATTAAGGAATATTGGAACTCAAAAACAGTATTAGAGATAAGCATATATAGTTTTTACATTGGAAAGCCAAAGCTGCAAATCTTGCGATACCACCCGTTTCTCGAATCCCTGTCGACTGATTTTCACTTCAATTATGCTGCAAACATCACCACGATGGCAAACAACAAAAATAACAAAACAATTATGTATTATAGATGAAGTTTCCTAAAAGCCAGAGAATGCCAAACAAGACACAGTCCTAAGATATATACTCAGTAATGGAATATCAGAAACCATATGATAAAGATGTCTAGTAGTGTTCTTTGAATGTCAGCTTGGTACATGAGAAACTAGAACAACTATTAAGTATGGGCCACCAACTTAAAATTAGCCCATGTTTTTGGAGATGGGCATGACGCTAACCTCTAGAATGTTTAAACGACAGGTTATTTATCTAACACCGTTATTCTTTACAGTTTAATTCCAAATTCGTGCTTGTATTCTTACAGCAGTGTTCTGTTATAGCTCTTCTTTCATAAAGACTCCATAATGTATTCAACATGCATTTTCCTTTCCTTTTTTATTTCATATTATACATTTGGTTATATAAAGGTGTAAAAGTTCGAGGTGAGCCTTATCTGCAGCGAGTGTACGCAAGTGAACAGAGGGAAACCTTCATGCAGGATGTAGATTTTCAGAAAGCAAGGTAAATAAGCTCGAGGGTGTTTTGTGCAGTTCCATTTACCATGAGGGTTTGTAGTGTATTTTCCCCATTAAGTTGAAGCTCCAGGATATGGTGTGTATGTGTATCTATAAATATATGTATTATATATAATATATATTTCGGAACAATCATAAGTTCAGATGATAATTCATACCCATCTTCCTTCATTAGCTCGTCAATAATACCGTCAAGCCCTGGAAGTGGTTCTATAGTAAAATCATCACTTGCGCCTAAACCATTAGGATCTAGTGAGGCGTCCTGAAAATAATTAAAGTGGAAGCAGATTAACATCCTGAAAATGAAAAGAACTAAGATAAATTATGTGTACCAAACCTGAGGAATAACTTTGTCCAGAGTTTCCAGTAGAGGATCTTCCTCCAGCTGTTTTATCGACAACGTGATCCTCGACTTCACCCTGCAACATGTTATCAGTTCCAGGAGGTTGGCCAAAGAAATATTATATCCGGAATTGATTTCAGTGAAAGGTAATACAATACTTCAGTAAACCTCTGAACAATCAACTGAAATTGCAAATTTAATTCATTGATGTCAAACTGATATCGTAAAGGTTTGGTCTAATATATGCCATTTTGTCAATTAATGGACACAGCTGGTGCTTGTAACAGAGGATTCCATACTGGCTTAAAGAGAAGGAATCCACAGATTGTTTGCTACAAGTCCATGGTTTTATTTGAGTAATACCCTCCTAACATTTGGTAAGTTACAACAACCCCCATCAGCTTTCAGAAATTATAAAAAAACTCTTTCAATAGCAATATTAAACGTAAGTATCATCCACACCATTCCGTGCCTGCTAACGCAATGGGCAATTGGTTTGAAAAGGAATAAACAGTTTCCATAAAAGACCATTATGAGGCAACAAAATGGAAATTGAGTTAAAAATTATCATAATCTGTTTAAATATTTGTAAGGGATAATAATTACACCTGTGCCCCCTCAAGGTTTTCAGGGGGGGTATCATTCTTCTATTTGAATGACTACATGAACGCCCTTGAAATTCAGATTAAGATGACAGATCAACCCCTTAGTGGTTTTAATTATTAATGAGACACCTCCCTAAAGTTTCAAAAACCTTTTCATATAGCACCCTTGTTTAAGTTTTTACATGCTTTAAGGTTTAGAAAGTGTCTCTTCGATAATTCAATCAGTGGGAGGTCTCTGTTATTACACCAAAACTTTATGGGGTATAATAAATGTAATTATTTTACAAGAGGAGGTGGAGGTGGTTCTAATTAAATTTTTAGTTATGCAAGATTAATGTTCTTGTGCAGGCATCTATATATGAGGTTCATGCACTGAAAAACTGGCAATGCATAAATAACAGTTTGTAGATAATCACCTATCTATATTCACAATTTTCACTCTCACTTGATCGCCTTCGTTAAGGATGTCTCTAACATCTTGTACTAAATCCCAGGACACCTCCGAAACATGTACTAGCCCCGTAAGACGATAATAACCTGTAAAGAGTGGAGAGTACTAAGATTGAAAATACATAAGATAGTATATCATTACATACTAAAGCAGGAAAAATGTTTCCAAAATATTTACCATCTGACAAGCGTAGATGTACAAAAGCCCCATAATCCTCTACAGTTCCGACCCTTCCTTCGAAGATGTCCCCAACGTTTAATTCAGGAGCAAACTTTGACCACGTGGCATCCTTTTCTGAGAATATCAACTTTTTGTTTTCTTCATTTGCTTGGATCACCTGTAAAGGGGAACGTTTTGGGTAGAAATGTATGCTATATGGCGGGCTAAAACCGAATAGTACTTAAGGTGATAATTAAGTAATCATGACTTGCTTGCATTCTTTTCAACTGAATATATAATGCCTACGCTTACAGCAGAATGGAAATTAAAGGGATTGAAGGCATACAGATTTGTATATATTGTTAAGATGACATGTCTTTTGAAGACTGACAAAATTAAGGTTTTGGAAAACAGTACTATTTTTCCGTAGAGTGGATTTAAAAGATATCGATTCTATTTGGCTTGATCCTTTAGTTAGAACAGAAGTCCTAGAATCCCAGTGTGAGAGCTTTCAGCTGGGAATGTACTAGGAAATCTCAGAGTCTTGCTTCTGAGCTAGTTATTTGTTTTAAAATGAAAGATGCAGAAAACAGAGATTTTGCTTTCTTTATTATTATGAAAGCCATATGACCAGTGGACCCTGCTTTCTCTGTCTTTCACAAGTCTTTTCCGTCATGAAATATCTTGTCGTTTATTTTTCTTTCTCTTCTTCTTTCTTTTGGTTGTTTGAGTTCTGTCCAAATATTGGTTCAGTTCCTTGTGTTCAACATCAGTTATCCAGTTTCAAGGGTGTTTAGGAGGATATTGGCTTCGCTAGATTTTGCTAGTTAGTCCTATTCTAAAACAGTTTTTCATACAATTGGCCAATCCCCTATATATACACATAAAATACAAATATAGAATCTGTGTAATCACATTACGCGTATATGCTGAGATGACTCCGGACAAACTCAAATAATTAAACTGATCCATCATGTATATGCATTATTTATCTCAAACACCTGAAGTTAGCATAGTAGCATTAGAATCAGTTCAGATATTGTTCAAAGTTATCAAACCATAATCATTTAATGTAAGTCATAGAAAATCTTCATCTGGGATAAATCAAGGAGAAAAGGCACCATTTTCTACACCACCCAAAAAGCTTTATACCTTAACAGAGATGGTTGAACCTATCAAGGCTTTTGCAATCTCCTGGATTGGCTTGAGTGGTTCTGCAGGTTGAATTACCATCATACATGTGTCAATTCTTCAAGGAGCATAGGATTTAAGACTAGTTTATTAACAATATAATTCCGTACGTCGCACAAAGTGGATTAGTAAGGAAGGGCATAAAATCCTGCCATCATCTAGCCCAATGCAAAAATTAAGAAACAATGCCATGTATGAAATGAGAAATACACCTATTAGAAAAGAGATCATTCAAACATTCATTTTTCTTTCCTGAGTTGTTGAATCTATAATATCACAGAGGCAATAATAAAAAATAGGAACCCAAAAATTACCTTACCCGTAACAGTTTATGCAGTTTCGTGTCGCCAGGAAAGTTTCTTCGTAACAAAACAAGTAGTAGTAGAGTTAATTTTACATATCATAACATGCTATCAGAGAAACCTCAATAGAGGTTTCTAAACTTCGGATTTGATCCTAGAAAACCAAGAAAAAACATGTCTATGAGCCAACCAATCCCATGGGTTTGATTCTGAGATGATAGTTTACATGTTCTTGTAGCAAGATAAAACGTAGGGGAGAGAGTAAAACAAATATAGCATCCATTAAAACATTTTTGTCCAAATAGGAAATATCTTACTTTAATGTAAAAGGTGTTAACCACATTGGCCCAGAGGATTATTAAGTTTTATCATGATAATAAGAGAATATCAATAAATAGGTGGAAATAAGTAATTTTCTTTTCATCATTGACTCATTGTGCACGGCCCATGATTCGCCTAAAATTCTATTTATACCTTTACAAGAGTGCGAGGGGCTCAGGAGTGGGTAGGGAAGAAACCCAAGGAGTGAATTAAATTTAATCAGCAAGCCTCCACCATTAGATCCTTCAATTCTGCCCTCATAAGTGAGTCCCTTCTCATGGTATGCCTTTGCTTCTTTCCAGTCAGCGGACCTCTACTTCTTTGGAACAAAGGAACAGGTAAGAAGCTTCATATTGTAACATCCAAAAAAACAATATTACTAATCTGCTATAGGAAAAGAAAAAGAAAAAAAAAAACCAACTGATCCAGTTAGGTTCGTCGCACAAACATCCTCAGATTACTGATTCGCACATCACGTAAAATATATTGTATGTATAACAAATTAGAGGTGAACACAATGGAAAAAGACAAAAAAAAATATGTTGGAATCCATTTTAACGGTACAAAAAAGAATAACAACGAATGATAAGCTTTTATAGTCACTATATAAGTACCCTAAATTTCTTCACCATCGCACAATTGAACGCCATCAATTTTCGACACTCAACACACAGCAACTTTAAGTATAAAAGAATTTGGACGAACAATAAGCTAAAAAAAATGAGAAGAGGTACACGTACACCACAATCAAACGCGTAAAACGCAACGAATCGTCTACGTTACTCGCATTAAAATAAAAGCAGAAAAACAAAACACACACACCCGGGCTACTTTGACGTCATCGGCGTACAAAGACGACGACTGATCGACAGCACCGTCAGTAGTAGCGCTGCCGCCACTGGAAACAGACACCTTCAATACAGCTGGGCGCTTGCATTGAAAACTCAACGGTGTTACGATCAGAGCATTCTGACAACTGCCGCTGTTGTCGGCGATCAAGTAATCGGAGAGAAGCGTAAGGCCGCCCGACGAAAACGAGCCCAGTGCCGCCGCGAATAACGGCATTCCAATTCAATTGAGTGAGCGGTATTGTGTGTGTGTGTGGAGTTGATTCCGTTAGAATGGGAATTGGATTGGGTGTGTGTGAGTGTACTGTGTTGTGGGGTTTAGCGGGATTGATGACGTGTTGTGATAAGCAACACAACACAACACAACACAGCGTAATGTTTCTTCGGGTTATCCACGCTGTCGTTTTCGCAGGCCTTTAAACCATCTTTTTACACTTTTGGTCACTTTAGATTCAATAATTTGCTCTCTCTCCTGAAATTTTGTCCAGGTTTTATATTCTATGCTGGTCGACCTAATAACACTAGAAACGTTAACACCCGGTTCTCGTCTAAGTAACAATTTATTTTTAGAATAATATAATAAAGTTGTATGATAAAGATTATAACTCTATATATCTTAACCTTCATTTTATGTGAGAGGGAATTAAGTAATAATAATAAAAAAAAAGAGGTTTAAATAATTATATCCTAACTAATAACAAAATTTAATTTAATAATGTGTTAACATAGGCTTCTTTTATCTATCTAGATACTCCATATTGATGTTGTAACATGCATTAATACAAAAATATATACATCTAAGCTTAATCTTAAATACACTAATTTACAGTATCATAACAATTTCGAGACAAAAAAGATATGTTCAATTGTCGTTTGTTATTTTTGCATTTTTTGTTGTCGTCGTTGTGCCTACTTAACGCAATAACACTAGCATATAGTCAATATAATGAATAAGTTATTATGTCCGATGAATTCAGCTGAGATGGAAAAAAGGTCATGACATTGTTCATTGTTGTAATAAGTAAGCAAGACTTATAATAAAATGAGCAAGAGTAATTTCTACCAAACGCTTTTGAGTATGGTACAACATATAACCAAGCTGGATTTCTACTACTACAAAATGCCTCAGAATCCATACCAAGGGGAGTATTTCTCAGAATCTGGAGTATGCTCAAACCATAAAACCCCTTCTATCCGCAGAAAAATCAACGTTTTTTCACTTGTGTTCGGACGTATCTAATGTAACATAATCTACAGTGCTTGTTAGGCCTAAGACTCAATTTACAACATAAACTGACAAAAATTAGAGCAATAAAAACGAGCCTTGTTCACCTCCAGCTTCTGGACTGTTCAGGGTCGCACAACTGATAACAACTGGACATCAGATAAAAAAAAAAAAAAATCACATCAATTCTACATGAAATCACTGTATCAGAAATCCCGGAAGCTCATTTTCGGGTCTTGTTCTTTCCCCCTACCGCGTCCTCTTCTCCCTCTTCCTCTACCCCTACCCCGTCCTCTGCGCCTGGAAAATGACGACCTCCCATGCTTCATCTCCACAAGAGATAGCAGGAGCTCATCACAAAGAATACAGCCACTGTGCAAAGTAGCTCCGTCCTTCAAAGGGGTATTCTTCTTATTAAAATCAACCTCTATGATAGTGGAGTCACATTCAGGACACCGCTCCTTAGTTGTAGAGATCCTATGAGCTCCTTCAGGAAGGGAAACCAGACAATTGCACATGTTGCAGTAAAGCCTCCATTTTGGCGCACTCACTGGGTCGAGCACTAGCGTTCCTTCACACTCTGGGCAGGCACAAACGCCTTGTGAAATCATAGAATGTGGGCACGTGGGATGTGGGCAGAGGAAACACGCCATGCCTGCACCCTTCCCCAAATTGACAGCGCCGCTTGTTTTACTCCCACCGAATATATTTTCAATACCTTCAAATGGAGGGTTATTGTAACAGTAAGGGCAAAAAGGAAACGATTTACCCTCGGGGCCAGGCAATGAGAAGATCAAAAGCTCAAAATTGTCGAGAGGGCACGTGAGTTCCTTATATAGCTGCAAGAAAAGAAAAGAAATGAGGAACTTCACTTCATTAACCTGTGTGCTCTTATTTTAATTAGAGCACATAGCCATTGTGTATCACATAAGGATGCAACGCCCAGAATTTTTTTAGCTAAATAATACTGCAGGGAAGGAACTTATGATGACGAAAGATAGTTATGAGCTGAACCACTAATTGACCTACCGATATCTTACAATACTCCAGGGCAAGAGCTTGTGAACTTTCAAATTACTGATAAGATCTGACCTTAACAAACTTGGTAACGATTGAAGTCACGATCTCATCCTCTATCAGAAGATGGAAATATTCTACAGCTTTGGACAAAATATATACCAAAAAAGATCGGTACTGGGAGTAAAGGTTTGTTTCCAGGAGGTACGTCTGATGATATATAGTTATTTACAAAACAATTCACATTATGACAAACGCCAAACTAAGATAGCAAGGCAGGCTAGAATCAACAATTAAGAACGATAAAAGAGAATAAATGTGACCGAAGTTTATTATCTTCACACTTTGAAAAATAACCATATCAAAACTTCACGTGATATATGCAATTACCTTGATTGTACCCCTTGGAGGAGTGTAATATATCTCTTCACATGCCCCACAGTACAGCCTTGACGGCTGGGTAGATATGTGCTTCATGTATCGCAAACATTTACCGCATTTGCTTAGCACACGTCCAGAATCTGACAGTGGAGAAAACTCTGCTTCAAATAGTGCATCCATGTTTTCAATCTACATCAAGCAAGAACAATAAGATTTTCCCAAGAAAAAAAAAAGGAAGGGGGACCAATAGTGAGAATAAGGCATAAACATAATCATAGGAATAGACCACTCACCCCATTCATCTCTGATATCTTAATCATACTTTCTTTCAATTTTTGCATGTCGATGTGGGGGTACGGGATTCATATGGTATGGGATCTTGAAGAAGAAATTGGAATGTGACAGAATACCATTTAAAAGGACATTGTGTATGACTTTGTTTGATCATTTAAAGATCAAATGTTGAAATTACAGAAATACTGCAACCAAATACTTAATTGTTTTAACTCACATATCAATGGCTAGATTTATTTGATTCACTCTAATAAGTTGAACTAAGTACAAACATCACTGTCCCTAAACTCCAAACTCACCACATCCATCTATCTCCCCGTTTTTTTCCCATTAAAAATAGTCTGTTTGAATTACACAGTTTAACAAATGAAAACTATCATTCTCATTCCAATAATATGTTAAAAAACTTCAGTTAAATTACCAACAAAAGATATAACTTGTTTTCAATTGCTCTCTATTACAAAATTTTATTTGGAAGAAAACCCCCAGGACTATAACACAATATATAAGCCCCACCCCCCCCCCCCACCCCCAAACCCCTCCCCTGCCTCCTCCAGTCAAAGAAAGCCAACTTGATACAAAGCTAAGGCAAAAACTAACTAGGACACAACTGGATACCTTATTAAATAATTTATGGCTTTGTTAAACCTTTCTACAGCAAGTCTTACAAATTATCAGTAGTATTATTCGATCTCATTTAGTTAGCGATATTAGGAAAAAATGAATAATTATATCCATGTAAAATAAGATGTATTTCATTCACTACAATCTCTTAGAAAGAAAACCAAGTATGGTGTAAGATCTATCACCTGCTTGACAAAATAACTAAACTTCCTTTTGAATTGCTCGATCACATGCTCCACAACTAAACAATGATCCGCTTGCCCTTTAGCTACTAGGGTGATTTGGTTCTCAATAAAACTTCTAATGTCGGGCAAACACAGATCTGGGTCAATACATTGATAGCCTCTTATCAAGCTGATACCTAAAGCAGTAGGTTCCAATCTTCTTCCAGTTTGTACCTGCGGTTGGAATATAGAAGCGAGGTTATGTCTTATCACATTATCCCATTGAACTGTATATAAAAAATAATATAAGGAACTTCAAGCACAAATATCGGTAGAGTTTTGCAAACCTGTACATAATTGCGTTCACATATGTTGTTTATATGCACTGGAATAGATGCATCAGTCCCTATTCCATACTTTTCCATCAATGAGATCAGTTCACTTTCAGTGAGGTAATCTGGAGGTCCTGTAGACCCCTGCAAGCCCATCAAAATCGATATTGCAAGTCAATAAGCAATAAACAGATACAGGCTGTAAGAAAAAAATTAAATCACATTGCATGCATATAAATTGCACATCATGATGCAGAAAACCTGAAGCTATTGACTTGCACAAAATTAGATTTGCAATGCACATCCAAGTGTGGTCATTTTATTTCGTGGCTACTTGAAAACAATTAGGATCAGCTAGCAGTTATTGCATATATAGTAACTGAAAGATGCTCGATATGTACTTAGTAATACTGAAAATGAGTTCTCTGTCTAGGCACTTGGAGTCATGTTTCCAGTACAATAATCATGAATTAACATGTTGTGAGTTACACTTGCAGAAACACTCAAAGATACCATTGAAGTACAAATTAAAAATAATATCTGCTTCTAAATGGGCAAGAAAAACATATCACTAGTAGACATTTTCGCATGTTACTGACCGCGTCTATTTCAATTTTTGAGATTTTGATTTGCTGCCCTTCCACAAACTGAGGGATATTTATCTCTTTTACTGCCAACCATGGCATAATGGAAGTGAACCCCATGACCGTGACACGCTGTCCAACACACTGGAATGATTCTCCACCTGCTACAAATTCAATCTTTACCCTGAGGATAAAATTATAGGGATCATACAGTGCAGAAATATGCTCCAAATATAAGATAATTCATAAAAACCGAATTTACCAATGAAGCCACCCCTATACATTATATCTTACAAGTGAACTGTATTGAACTTCTACCTTGTTACAACTAACATACATAACAATGAATGAATATATAAAAATTACTAATTACTTAATTACAACGATTTGTCTATAAGACACGTGAAATAAATAGATGTACCAACAATTGACATACGTACCAGAACAGGTATATTTAGTGAAAACCTCACAGCTTTTACCTCGTGTATTTGCAATCAGGTGAAAGAGTTCCCAAGAAATGTTGACAGATGTACAAGTAAACTTTCCATGCATCATGGCCTAGCATATCCTCAGTGGCTGAGCGCATAGGAGTTATTGGGGGGTGATCACCTACATCAGTTCCAGATCGAGGCTTATGATAGCCATCCGACAGAAGCTGCTGCACATAACCACCCAACAGAGGATTGTGGACCAGTAACCCAAGAGTGCCTTTGTAATCGAACGAAGATGGATAAGCTGTGCTTTCTGTTCGAGGATAGCTAAAATAGCAAAACAAATGTAAATGACACACAATTCGGATTTAACAAGTGGCAAGATCAAACAAAACAGATAACATTTTGTTATTATTCAGCCTAAGAACACACTCTGTTTTATAGAGTGAAAAAAGAGATTCCACTAATGATCATTGCAGTTACACTAGCGCATACACTGCATGCTCTATTCTCGAGCAATGTTTTATGTTCGGAGTAGTAACTAGATGTGTCGAGAAAATAGGTATGAAAGCACAATATTAACTCTCAAGATCTACGCTGCGATTATCCATTAGGCTTTTGCCCTCCCCCCAGAATGCATGTCAAATTCCGGCACTCGGAAACTGCTACTCAAACCAGATTATTATTAATATAAACCCATCACAGTTGATTTGCTTCGTATGAGAAAGTTGCACAATTTGTTCAAGCCACAGAGCAGGAAAAATACAGAAAAAAACACTAGGAAACACCTCATACTCTCTAATCAGTGTGGTTTTTGCCTCCCATTACATTCTTTTAAGCATGTGAGGTTGTTTTATTTTGTTTTTGATATATATTGAAACATATGAAGCTGACAAGAAATATTCTACAGTAAAGCTGATATGAATGGGAACCTGATGAAACCTTGCATATATAAACGCTCTGCCAATTGCATAGCCAGCTGAGGTCCATAACCAAGAGCACTTGAAGCAATCTGCAACGAATCAAGACATGCTCACAATCAAACGTACTTTTTCACCCATTTTTTATAACAAGTTGGCTTCATATTGTTCAAGAGGTAATGAATAGGTCATTAAAAAGTCGAATGTAATTTTTTTTTATCTATCGAGAGGCTGGCCAATAGGTAGCCTTTTCATATTTCCTTTTGTCTTTTTGGGTGAGTAGGGAGTCACAGACAGACTAAAAAGGGTTGTGATTCATTCCAAAATTAAAAGGTTGAATGAGCCATTCTTCTTCTAAAGCGCACACTATCAACTAACTATTTGGATTCTCAAATGATTAGGCAAAATGTGCAACGAAAGGTGATATATTTGGAGGATGTGGTGCTCAACCTACATTTATGATAGAACTAGACCACTAGTACAATGATGATGTTATTTGTTAGTAACACACTGATTCTTTATATATGTCCAAAATCTGAAATATTGTAATGCTCCTATATTATGAGGTTTATCTGGAGAGATACTCAATATAATTTTGTCACGTGTTATATTACTTTGCATGTATGGAGAATTCTTGATGGTAAACTAAAGAGAGGAATAGATGTTCCAACTTTAGGCAGTTATATATCGAAGAGAACAAACAGACGAACACATTATTGTTGCACCGCTCTTACATTTCTCATTTTAATTATATCTTAATAGCTAAAATATAATATGGTAGCAGTACAGGTATATCCAACTTGCTTTCATTCACTTTGTGATTCATAAACATGACGAACACGCCTTCGTCTCCGACTTTACTATACATAATATTGTGTTTGGTGACTAACAATATAACTGTTGTTGATACAAAACTTCATGTATGTTTTCTCACCTTTACAACCACATAAAGCGTCCCACTCAACTTGAATACTAGAATACATCATTTCTGGGTTCAATTTGAGGGGAAATACTAGAATCAAACTGTTTATAGATAAATTTTCAAAATCACAACGGTACCAATGAAAATGTTACTGCAAGATTTCCTACCTTAGTTAATCTATTATGGAGTGATTTTCTCCAGATAATTATTATCACACGTTGAACTTAGTTGCATAGACAAAGGTATCTCCTAAGAGTAAACTCAAGAGAGAGAAAATATATTTTTGGACATTTGGCTTTGTGGAGGTAGGTTGGATCATTGAACCACATAATAATTGCATTGTACTTCTCCTTTTCTCTTAAATTATATTTTCAGTATATAGAAATTGATAATACCCATCACATTGAAAAAGTATAATTTGTGTACATCTTATCACACTAAAGGTGAGTTAAATCACATCAAGCTAAATAGAGTGAAAAGTAATAACTGAAGTATTCTGGACGGATGAAGCAAATATCCAGACTGCAAGTACTGTCTCCGGTAAACAAATTCAGTGTCTAACCTTCAGAAGGTTCACTGTGTTAAGGCCCACAGGACGGCCCTTCGACTCCTGTTTTTCAGATCTACCAACAACTTTAAGCACACCATCGTCTCTTACAAAGTCTCGAAACATCTCAGTGACCTGTAATTAGAAAAAGTTACAAGGAATACCAGCAACTTAATGTATCACATGATGCAATAGTGAGGAAAGACCAAGACAGACAATCTTACATTTGAGTCAAATAACCTGTGGCGCTCCCATTCTAATTTGAGTTCATAGCCATTGTGTATTACATAAGGATGCAACGCCCAGAATTTTTCGGGCTTAAATGTAGTAATTTGTAGGTGTCTTTGCACGCAAAAGCCAAGTGTCGGAGTTTGACAGGGCCCATAACTGAAAAAGGGACAAAATTATCACTGAAATTTATGCTAACATAGGAAAGTCACAACAGCTCAACTGCTAATGAAAAGGAGTTCCCTGTTAACGGGATACGCCAAAGCATGGATAATCCTAATAGTAACCGGAACTGCTATAAGTTGAATAAATATGCACAGAAAAACAGAAATGGTCCCAGCATCAACATAATTTTTATCATGCATATCAAACTACTTAAAATTGACAAATCAACTCAAGTTTTGTTAAAAGCAAACGGAGGGAAGAGTTTCTTCTTTTTCCTTCATAATAAGGTCATAAATACAAGATAAGTGTGCAACCATTGTGACCAAAATGACCAGCATATCACTCGTGATACTACGCTTTAAACTATAAAAAATTCAAATTAAGTTCCCCTTCATGAAAGCTTCTTATGAAATCATGTTTAGGACAAAAATAGCAATAAGATCCACTGCACTCAACAGAACAGGTTGCGCTCTTTCTTATAATGTAAGTCACAATGGCGGAACTCATCTGGATTGGTAATAACCAAAGAAGAGATATTGCAGAGTAAATCAGGTCACCTCAAAGTGTCAAACTTCCAACATTATAGCAGAAAAAAGAGCCAATAATCACGGCAGTTTTGGCACATTTACACTTAAAGTTCAGTAACATAAAGAATCTAGTAAAAAGACTCGCTGAACAAGAAGAAAGATCAAAAACTGACGAGATAACTTTGGAATCAAGGTTTCCATATTTTCCATTGAAATAGCTCGTCTGAAACCGAGTGAAGGCAACTCCAACTTTCAAATCTATCTCTTGGCGAGCATCCACAGCCAATGCCTCATTCTGGTTAGGTTCAACAAGGGTATCCATAGCTTTTAAAATGTCCTTCTCCGTAACTGATGAAAATCGAGCACGATGAACCTTTTTGCCGTCTTTTGACTGGAATCCCGTGCATTCAATCACTGATACCAAAATGATTATTCAGAGAAGACAGACGATTTCAAATTAACAGTTGCAGATAGAACTCAATCTTAAAAGGTGGCTTAAGCAGTAGGTTATAATTCATAAATCATGCATATACAGAAATCGACCAAAATATTTTAAGGTTATCACAAGAAGTGCACCACCACAAGAACCCTAAACTTTTATCAATATTATGTACGTGTGTTGTAATTATGTACTCGTGTGTGTGTGTGTGTGTGTGTATATATATAATATATAGCCACTCTAACAATAACCATCAAGAAGTTAATCTCAATTGCTTCAGTTAGAACCAAACTAGAACCAAAGTACTATATCACTCCTATAAAGCCTGTACTCTGGCGTCTTGATCAAAAAAGTAGTAACAATCAGAAACATACCTTCAAAACATATATTTTCACCTTCACGATCGCAATCCAACCACAATACTAAATGTCCACAACCACGAGCTTCCTGGCTTAAATGCCTACATATATGGGCCTTTATCCAGCAGCATGTTAGCAATTGTAACCTCAAAATTTCAATAATAATTACCATGGTGTAAGAAACACAAATATGAACATATGTTTATTCTCCTTTATGGGTGTGAGCTTGAGAGGGCTCTTGTGGACCCAGTGACTTGATGGGAAATAGATGGAAAAGAAAAAAGTTGAAAGTTTTTGACTACTTCACATTTTGAATGTTACACTCTTACAGAGCTATTGCATAGTATCTTGACATTCCTTAAAAAAATGCAGCACTAGCTATCTGTTCAAGGACATGATAAAGCTAGGAAATGAAAGGTTTTTTACTTTTGGGTTTGACTCTGCTTTAATAATCTGTGCATCAAAAAGATCCAGAGGGTTTGTCGCATTCCAATCTTGATAACGTGCTGGGAAATCCGTACTAAACAAAAAAAAAAATTGCAATCAATAATCAAACCCGTTGAAACTATTAGGGTGAAAAGAACAGAATAAGTTGTTAACATTATCTTTTTCAAGTGCAACGATCCAATGAAGTCGCAGTATATTAATCAAGTCAAAACCAAAAGTTCCCAGACGAAGGAAGAATGAGTTGCCACTAACGACAAACAACAGATTCAGACAAGCAATATAACAAATGAAGTCAATAAGGTGAGGAATTATCTTTCAAATATAAACATGTAATATCTGAAATAGCTACAATTCATGATTTGTGCAGTATTCTGTGGAGGATATATTACTTCAATTTTTTAGTTCCCTATCGAGTTGAGTTTATTGAAATGTCACCTCCAACGGTTAAGCTTGTAAGATGATACACATTTACAAATGCCATATACGTACTCATAACAAAACCCCATCATGTGCAGGGTCACTTGACAGTTTTGATAAATGAGTTGCGGTGGAGACTGAAAACAGGTCTTCTTTTCAACCTTACTTTGATAACATATTCCATTGCCGCCTCATTTGAAGTCGTACATTTCTTTTTTATTTATATTCTCCAACAAAGTTTAGGACTAACTTCCATGAGACTGTATTTTATTGTTTCACATCGTTACATGGAGGGGAAAATACTAATTTGATCAAATCAAAGCTTAGATACACCATGTGGAGTCAGCTGGATTGACGGTATACAAAACTCAAGCAGCACAATGATAGAATGGAGTAGTTGTACTATCTATAATATGGAATATTTTGTCAAATACGGCATCAATCATCAGAGAGTCACAACATTTATATTGTCGGATATAGAAAAGGTAGAACAGACCCTCTTTCAGGATCTCACTCAGCCAAACAAAAGAAAAAAACAGATCAGTTGACGAAATGGTTTGTCAAGTTTTCTAATTAAGAGTGCCTGAAGCGGCTACAAGTAGCATTTGTCTAACCAATTCCTTATTTTCAAGAAGAAAATGAGAGATATAGAGGTATTACGGTAGTAGCTACTCTAATATATTTCCTCATCTAAACTGTAAAATGACGATAGTCTTCAGTTTCTTCACTAGCCCTGTAAGGTTCTTCACCTACAAAGCCAAGTATCAATGCTCCAAGGTGCATGACAGCATGGGTTTCTGTAATCCACCATCTTCATCTATTTTGGCTTATCACATTACTTACAGTATTGCTGATCTTTTTCCCTTCTGTATGCTTCTCGACGCAAAGTACGTTCCTATGCTGTACCATGCCAAACTCATTCGCTGATTCACCCGCTATTACTACTTCCCCAGTAGCAGTTAAAAATCATAATTTGACTTCGTATAAACACTCAACACCCCATACACTATTAACTAATTGCCAAAGCTATTTTTGTATACAAGCTAATCTGATACCTCCAACATTAAGTTAAGCTCAATAGATCAGAAATGTATCAACTAAATATATGTACGAAACATCCGCTATTGAAGAGAACAAAATATCAAGGAAATCCTCTTAGTCAAGAGTTCTACCAACCTGAAAACATGGCCAATCACTGATGTCACCTTATAATGAGCAGGGAATCCCAAAAACTTGGCATCAAACTCATGGACCTCTGTACTACCTCTCCGAGTGGACATCTGCAATGAAATAAACCTTTTTCATTTAGGCATATACTCTGTAAAGTAAAGGAACTACTAAAGAAAAGAAAGCTAGGTTAGAAATGGTATGTGCAGGTGTCTGACGCTAGATGCCACAACCAACACTCATTAATCAAGACCAACGAGCAAATAACGATGACTCGTGTTGGCTATTCAATGCAATTCGATGATTGATATTACACGCTGCCATACAAGTCAGTCTGTCAATAACTCCTAACAATATCTCACGCCGACTAAAGCATTTGTATCGGATTTGTGTTTTCGATCTCTCATTTACCAAATTCGCGAATACTAATATGTGCTTAGAGAACAGAGCTAGTCAAACATCACTAACTAAGGATTTCAATACAAGATCCTTTCATGCTTACAATGTCAACATTAGTATCGCCAAACAAAACAGTCATAAAATCAAAAAAATAAAAAGCATATAATAATCGCGAAAATAATCAGCAGTCACGTGATATTCATTGTAATTGAAAACGAAGCTGAAAAGAGAAGAACGGCGTACTCGACCACCGGAGAGTACTGAAGCGATTGATTGAGCAATGCTTGGCTTCTCAGCCACCTGAATCCATTAACGCACAAAACAAAGAGCTTAATTCATCATAATTTTTATATAATCAAGAATTACATATATTTAAAAAAAAAGTCATATATTACCATGAAAACTTTGGGAGCCATTTTTGGAGCTTCAGTTCAGAATGTTTTCAGTTATTTGTATGCTTCATACTGTCAAGTGAAAATTCATCGAGCGGTGAATGAATGGATCCGAATTGGTGCCTAAACGGGTCGGGTCAAACGGATAGACCCGATCGTAATGTTAATTTTTTCCCCTTTTGAGTTTTGACTTTTGAGTAGCAGCATACTCATGGACCAATTTTTACAGTATCAAATATCAATCCATGTTTTGCTCAATTGGGCCATTTGTAAACTTTGGTCCTAATGAAAAGATTCAGCACATTTAAGGCCCATATTAATATTATTATTCATAAGTCATGACAATAGCCCAATTTCAAATTATCAAAAAAAAAATGGAAAAGAAGAAAAATAGTCCGATCTCAAAAAATTGAGTTTTATTTCGTTACAAAGGAGGGAGAAAGAATCTGGAGAAATGAAAGCGGCTACTTTGTAATAGTGAGGATATTGGTACCACCAACAAGATACAAAAACATGAGGTAACTGGAAAGTGGAAACTTATGGAGGTGGATGATCGAACTTCTGTCAAGGCAGTCAGCAACTATATTGGTTTTTTGATGGTCATGACGAATATTGCAGTGCAAGTATCATGCAAAGAATGCTACAAAGACGAACGACAATCCTTGAGTCGCCGCACCATACAAAAACATGGTGAAATTCGTGACGAAGCTTCAGCAAACCATGACAAATAGTTAAAATACCCTCAAAGTTTAGCCGTTGTAATGGTTCTGAAACTAAGATTGCACGAGAAGTGATACGGGCCAACATAATATCATTGGGCCACTTATTAATTCAAGGCTCAATCGTGGGAAGATGAAGTCAACATGGTAAATTGATTATGAGTTAGTTCTATATTAGGAGTCTTATGTTAGTCTTAGATTATGAATCTTTATTTAATTAGAGTAGTATTAGATTTCTATTTCCTTTAGTAGTCTAGGTTTATTTTGTGTAGGTTTATTAGTATAAATAGTCCAAGTCTTGTAATTTTTATCCATTCAAGAACAATAAAGTTTTAGTTAAATTTAATTAGTTGTCCCTCTTCTCTCTCAATTAATTCTTGTAGCTCGTTCTAGCTCGAATAGAACCCTATCCCTAACAATTGGTGCTTTCATTGAGAGTAACAATTGGTGCTTTCATCTTTTGAACTCACTATTTCAAAAAAAAAAAATTAATATGTGCTTGTGCTCATGGCTCCTCGAAAGGACGGAACAACTACGTCCGAAGATTCAAACCTCGCTGAGTCGGTTCGACAAATACAGTCAGATATGGCAAAATTCAAAGCAACATCAGCAAAAGTACAGTCAGATATGGCAGAACTCAAAGCAACATCACCAAAAGTTGATTCCATGTTCCAGATGTTGGCTGATTTGAAAACAGCCTTGGACCAGACTAGGAATACCACTGCCCCAATAGGGTCACAACATCAATCATATCAGGTTCATAGCCCATCCCATTCTCAAGCTTTTAATTCATATGCGCCTAGCACTGAGTCGCTGCCAAAGCCCCCTAAGGTGCATCTGCCCTCATTTGATGGCTCCAACCCTAGGGATTGGGTTGCACAGGCCCAACACTATTTTAGACTTTACCATGTTCCGCCCGAACATCGTATTTCGCATATTTCATTCTATATGCAGGGGACATCGCTCAGTTGGTTTAATTGGATGACAAATAATGAGATGATCAGTACATGGGAAGCGTTTGTTCAAGATTTATTCTCACGGTTTGGCCCATCCTCTTTTGAGAATCATCAAGCAGAGCTCTTCAAATTGCAACAAGTGGGTTCGGTAATGGATTATCAAAAGAAGTTTGAACAACTTTCTAACTTTGTCACAGGTTTGTCTCATGAGGCCCGTATGAATTGTTTTATTTCGGGTTTGAGGTCTGATATTCGTAATGAGTTGGCTGTTATGAAGCCACACTCTATGCATCATGCAGTTGGTTTGGCTAAATTGTTTGAAAAGAAAATTTTTGAGAACAAAACTCAATTTGTGGCTAGCCCACACATGGATTCCTCTATAAGTCTGCCTAATCCATCACTTGCACCCCAAAATAAGCCACCTTTACCCTTTCGCCGATTGTCGCCAAGTGAGATGCAAGAAGGACATTTGAACGGCCTTTGTTTTAATTGTGACGAGAGATTTGGCCTAAACCACAGATGTAAGTCCCCACAATTTCTAATGCTTCTTGAGGATGAGGGTTTGCAACATGCATCTTCAAGACTCAACCAAGGCTTTTTACCACTAGTTGAGGACGGATCGGGCCGAGAAGATCAGACCATGGGCCTTGAGGACAAGGCCTCTTTTTCAGAGGTGGGCATTGATACGGGCCAACATAATATCATTGGGCCACTTATTAATTCAAGGCCCAATCGTGGGAAGATGAAGTCAACATGGTAAATTGATTATGAGTTAGTTCTATATTAGGAGTCTTATGTTAGTCTTAGATTAAGAATCTTTATTTAATTAGAGTAGTATTAGATTTCTATTTCCTTTAGTAGTCTAGGTTTATTTTATCTAGGTTTATTAGTATAAATAGTCCAAGTCTTGTAATTTTTATTCATTCAAGAACAATAAAGTTTTAGTTAAATTTAATTAGTTGTCCCTCTTCTCTCTCAATTAATTCTTGAAGTTCGTTCTAGCTCGAATAGAACCCTATCCCTAACAAGAAGTCATATATGTTGGGGCGGTTGTTTAATATTCAAGTGGAGCATTGTGCAACCCCATTTTCTTCCTAGTGCAGCAACAATGGGGCGGCTCCTTTGTTTATTATGGTGCTAAAATGCTGGCCGGTTGAATTGATTAATATTGGGGCAGCATTTTACTTCCTCTATAAAAGAGCTTCCCAAGGCATTTGAAATATCATCCCAACAAAAACATATATAATTCTTCTCTTATAAAATAGAAGTGTAATTAGTGTGTTGTAAGTGTGAGGTAAAATAGAGAGTTTGTGCGACTTTACTACGGTAAAAGTCGGAGAGTTGTAATTCCTATTTTACACTCATAGTGAAGTTCTTCTACCTTGCCCGTGGTTTTTCACCCTAAATTAATTTGGGGTTTTCCACGTAAAATCTGTGTGTCGTATTTTTTTTTTCGTGTTTTCAATTATTGCCGTGTTTTTCGCTCTATCGAGAAGGGTCCAATTTACAACAATATAGCCAATGACTAGCACTATCGTAGCCTACATTGCCACAAGATCGATATGGGGCCAGAATTACCTATCGCACTTGCCATATGTTAAGTTTGACGACGATAGGTTACGGGGTGAGACCAAGATAACTGTCGTGAGACTTTAGAAAGTGTAGTAGCATAAAATTGATAATACCTATGCAAGTCTTATCAAAAAGAGATAATACCTTGAAAAATTAACAGTAGTACCACTTCTATTATTAATTTATTATTCCATGTGAAATGTCTATTAGAGTAGCATACAGAAATCGATCAATTATTGGTGAAATGAAAAAGAAACAAATTGCAAGCATTTTCTAGTTTCGACTTGCATTTTTTTTTCAATTTCCTTTCTTATCTATTCATTTTCTTGTATAACGATGATATATTTTATTAGCTAATTATATATATATAAAAAAAAAACTTTGTAATTATATGCATATCTATTCCTCTCCGAGAGAATCTGATGGAAAATCGATCGATCGCATGGTACGAAAATTTTATTGAACCGAAAAAGCAGTGACATAATTGGTATGGGCCAAAGTACCAAGTCTAGCTTTCGGTATTTTATAACAAAAAATCGTATATTATTAAATTTTTTATGAGTAAAAAAAAACGAGCTTGCTACTTATCTTTTTGGGGATATACATTTACTGTTTTTTTGTAACACTGTTAAGTTCATGTTTATTATTAATTTGAATAATTAAAATTTAATTTATTTTTTTGGCAAAAAGGAATTATATTTCATGTTTTTTGTTAATTATTTGATGAATGGTACGTAATTGAGATAGTGTAATGAGTGACCAGTGGCGTATTCAGGATTTGAGTATTGGGGGGGCTAGAATTTTTTTTTTGAAAGAACAATAGACAAGAATTTTAAATCGATTTTTTCGGAGTACAAAATCATGGATTCATGTTTTGTTACTTTTCGCTTCTCGCAAAAAAAAATTGATAATAAATTCACCATGACAATCGATAACCAAGGAATTTTTTTCGTGCATTGCAATTTAATCAAATATTTATGTACTAAAAAAAAAGTAATGCTATAACTTTTTTACATTCGTTAGAAGTTGAATAAAAGTACTCACGATGTCAAAAAGATGATAAAAATATATGCATATCACTAAATTTAAACAAATATTTTTTGTGTATCAAATAAAATAATTAAGATTAAGTTTTCTGATCTCATTACATGAGAATTAATCAAATAAGATTTTTTTTGTGTATCAAATAATAGTATGTTTTTTTTTGTTGCTAATTTTAAATATAAATAAGAGTGTTGTGCTAACTAAAATAATATATAAGGTTATTTGTGAATCAAAATATTATATTGGGTAAGTTTTGCAATTTCTAATTTCAATAAGCTGTTGGTTGCTTTGTTAATTATTGTTTAGAGATTTATACTTTCTACATATTACATCAAGACCCCAAAGAATTTATGTTTTATTTTTTAACAACCCTTATATTTATAATAGATCCGCCACAGAGTGACTATATATGATTAAAACACTAAAAAGGTCTTTGTATTATTATATCTTGAATTGTAAATCAACTCAGTTATTATGAGTTACCAATTATTATAATTCTTCTTTAAAAACTTAATAAAAATAATTAACAAAAAATCAATATATGCAATAACAGCTTAATTTGCTAATTAATCAAGGCGTTCAGTATTTTGAGTTACGCCATGCGAATGGAGATTAATACACTCAATAGCCAACAATATAATGCACTTAACCAAAAAACAAAGAAATTAAAGTATTAGAAGCACATTTCTTTCGAAAAGAGGAAGATGTTTATTATACAAACATTTTGCTTTCAACAGGCTGAAACAAAATTATTTGACTCCAAACACGATAACATCACGCTGTGCATGCATGCATGATCACACTTATAATATAAGACCAAATACATAACAAAATATGCATGGATGAACGACAAAATTCACCCATTGCTTAATTGATTTAATTTGGTAACACAGCTAACACCAAATTAAACTAATCATTATTGGTTTAATTGCTTATGGTGTGGCAGCATCAACCTTCTCTCCAGCAAAAGTGCAGCAACGGCATCCACCCCTGTTGTAGCGCCCACCGCAGCACCCGTAACGGCAGTACCCTCCACGTCCCCCACCGTTGTGCCGGCCTCCACCACCGTTGTAACGCCCTCCACCGCCGCCATTGTAGCGGCCTCCACCGCCATTGTAATTGCCACCGCCGCCATTGTAATTGCCTCCTCCGCCATTGTAATTGCCTCCACCACTATATTTTTCGTCACCCACAGCTGCCTCAGCTCCAGTTGCTGCACATAATAAATAATTAAATAAATAGTTACTATTACTAGGAATAGTAGTTTAACAAATGTTAATTAGCATCAAAGTATTATTCAACGTTGTTCACGCTCCACATTTCATATTTTTCATAGACTATTCATGTGCTATATATGTACTATACATAAAAATAACTTATATAATCATTTAATTGTATAGTCTATATATATAATGATACACATCTATATATATGCATGCTAGCTGCAATATATACGTACACGCAACATTAGAAGTTACACGAAATTCTTACATGTATCAACAGTGTTGGTCTCAGCCAGATCCCTAGCTGCCACTTCCGATGAAATGAACAGAACAAAAGCTAGGAAACATCCAACTAACAAAAGTGCCTTGGTACCCATTTTCAATCAAACGTTTTTTACTCTCTTTTTTTCTTAGAAGAAAATGTGCTATGTTTGGATAAGAATGTTGCAGAACTTCAAACCCTATTTATAGATAAATGTTAAGAGCCGTGATGGATTGAAATATTAACGAGTGGGAAAAATTCCACGTACAATTAAGTAGGTAGGTCCGTAATTTAGTTGGCTGTTGGGATCGATTTGATCGACTTTGTTTTTAATGGAGCAAGTGTTGAAAAGGACGTCTTTAATGTGTCCAAAGTCCAGCTTATCTTGATCCATCGGGTAGCTTCATCACCGTTTATTTATATTGTTCTAAAATATTAGTGTGATATTTTGATGCAGCTAATGATTTATAATTACTGTAAATAATGAATATTAAGCTACCGAATTCTTATCTTATCTTAAGTTATTATATAGACACCAAGATTTTATTCTAATGCATGACGAGTGTATTAAGAGTTAAAACTGATATTTAGATTTTTTTATATAATTAATGGTTGTTTTTGTTTATAAAAAAGAAGTGTATGCCATACCGGCATTGCTCTAATAACTAATTAGTACGTGATAAATAATATTTTTGAGGGACAGAAAATCTGACTTCAGCCAATGCTATCGTGTCATAAAGATTTTTCTTTGATGAATCTTGTATTGAAGAGTGAATCTGCGCAATTGCATGTGCACCTGTGTGATTATAATTTTTTTATTATTAAACAAGCACCGGGTACTTTGGACTTGTTGCAGGTCCGCCCACTGCTACTTGTCTATCATTATCATTATTATTGTTATTATCATTATTATCACTATCATAGTATCATTATTATTATTATTATTATTATAATAATATAGACTTAAGAGAAAAGTATTTCTCGTAATTCTTTGATTTTTTTTGTTAAGTATAAATGTCAAGTGGAATGTATGTTAACTCTTCCGCTTTGGAGAATTGGCTTTTTGGCATAAATGGACTTCCAGGAAGAGTAGGCCGAGTATTTAGGCTCCACATCTAGTGGTCTCGGGAAAATCTTTTGAGACTCTCTTTCTCAAGCCAGCAGAGAGGGAGAAAAGCAAGATCGACTGCTAAAAGGTGCATTCATAGGGTTAATGTGATATTAAGACAAACAAGAGTCTATGCATGCAACCTTTTGTGTGAAGAAGGAATATTCCCAGAATAAATTAAAGCTGAACCGCATAGTATCCATTTTCACTGTGACTGATTTAATTTGGCCTTATATTCAACGTGAAATATATGACTTTAAAGTTTAATCGTCAGAGATACTTTGTAAAATAGATAGATGATTTTATATGAGAATCGATCGGATGTAATCCATCGAAAGTTTTGGTTTATCAAAGTGAACGGCAATTTTATAGTAATCCAAATATCCAATATAATGGTGTTCAAAGATGATTGCATTATTAGTAAATAAATTGTTAATTGCTGCTTTCTTTTTATTTTCTTTTTTTATAATTTTTTCTTTTTATTATCTATTTCATAATAGATAGAGTGCATTCATAATTCGCAACATTTCCATATGCAACTAGCTAGGAAAAATTAAAGGAGAATTCCGCGAAACTCTTTGCTCTTTCGATATTTGTTTCTACTGTTGACTAGCTAGTAGGTGTAGAAATTAAAGCCGGGCTAGGGCAATATTATAAGAAATTGTCGCGTCAAATAATGTGTCGATTCCAATTTATGAGTCTATTTATGTCGCGTCTAATATTTATAATAAAGTAGACTACGGTCTGTAAGAAACAAAACATTATAAAGTATAAACCAAAGAAAAAAAAATACCCATAGTTATGCCGGGTCATTTCAGCAAACTCCCATATGATTTTATTTTTTAGCAATTTACCCCCAACCTTTTTCTGATACATATTTTAACCGTACGATTTGTGGACGTGTCAAATAAATTGACAAAGTTGCACACGTTAAGGAGGCAATATGCAAAGAAACAAAGTTATGGAAGTAAACTTCGAATTATGTAATACAATGGGGGTTTCCCCAATTATAAAATAGTTATCGCAAACCACAACAGCCCGCGTAAAAGATTAAAGGTTTCGTAGTGCAAACTAATTAAATACCATAACTTTAACAAATCGCTCGTAGGACGCGATTTGACAAGGAAAAAATAGAAAGAAATGAGTTATACATATCTTGTACGATAATGTGGCACAATAATTTGTAGAATTGCATCAATTTTTTAAATTGTAGCACAATATAATTCTTGCACGTTAACAACAAAAAATTATTTTAAGCAGTCTGTTTCGTTCTTACGTTGGCAGAGTACATTACATAAAAATAAAGAAAATAAAACTAAAAGAATTAACCACCTAATACTCTTGTCCGGTTGGATCACCGATTTCTTGCACCATGCATTATACATAAAACTATTGCATGAAAATATTTTCCCCATACTAACGTATATTAATAATCGAATGTAATGTATCACGTTATCTTGCCACCGCCAGAACGTATATAAAATGTACATATACATACCAACATACCAATTAAGAGACGTTGTCTGTTACTCTGTTTTATATTATTGAGAAACCCTACCTAATTTCCTTCATTGGATTGAAGCAAATCTGGAGCACAATGAAGTGAGTGGTGACTGAGTCAAATAAGGACTTGGGTTATGAGATCTATAAATGGCCATAAATAGCCTGACAAGTGGTACGTGCAGAAAAATTCAAACGTTACGATAAGCACGACGTGGATCTGTCTTTAATTGGCTATAACGGTCCCATGTCGACTTTAGATATCATTTTTGTTTTCTGGTAAATTTATGTCGGGATATTATAATGATGGTTAGAACTTAGAGACGCACATATATAATTAGATGATTCAGATTTACATTATTTGAAAGCATAAGCGATAACAATTATTAGCTGACTTTTCTAAGTTTTGTGTAATGTTACAAAACGACTTGTAGTGATCCAATTACTGAACCTCAGGCCTCAGCCTTGAAACAAACGCCCTTAAAATGTTAAGGAAATTTAAAACAAAATGAAAATTTAAAAAAAAAAAAAAAGCATTCTCTAGTTTGTTAGAAAACTAAAAGAATTACAAAGCACAAACAATAGTTGAAAAATAATGCGCATGGGCATGGCGTGTCCAGAAAAAAATAGTGTTAAACTATTGCAAACAACAACCACCAATTGAAAATAGTGTTTAAAAGTGTTAAACTATTGCATATAGAAAAAATGCATCTTCTCTTAATAAGACCTTTTACAGGGGGAAATACGGGATTTTAACTTCTCCTATCTATTCGATAATAGAGATATTTACAATTGTCATGTTCCTGTTCTTTTGGATAACACATTCTGAAAAAGTCTTTTCTTGTAATTTTCTTTCATGCCCATATGTATGGAAGATTATTACCACCCCCATTGGGACATTCGACACGGGTCGACACGCCCCGACACGTGCACGAGTAAATTGTACATTTCCAATTTTAATGACTTGTAGTTAATAAACTTATTCTCAACTCAACCAACCGTTGCGAGATTCTTTTATCATAAAGTTACATACAAGCCTATAATGATTCAAGATTTACCATCAGCGTCGCTTATAGTACAATGAGCCAACTATCAGTGCAACAATTATTACCAAAAATGGAATCAGCCACATTTTGAAAGATTGTACGGCACTGGATGGTGTCACAGTTTGAAGAGCTTTTTCACCCAATCCACCCCGCAGAATGAATCTCTTCAATCCTGTGAACAGAATTTCAGTGTTAAAAATGCATGTCAAAACTTTATACGATGGAAGTTCAAGAGAAAGCTAGAAGTAAATTAACAAACAGATCACATAGAGTTCATTGGCCGTTTTGAGTTAGTTACAAGGACCACCAACAAATACTGAAGCCAGAATCTTTACGACAAACTAACTCAATGCCATATGTCAGCGGTTAGCCAGTTAAGTTCTCACTGGACAGCTATGCCTGAGGGCTGAGAAGAGGATGTTATCAGTGTGTTCTATTTTATTTTTTCCGTGGGGAGGGGTGAGAGAAGGATGGGGGTTCGTGACTTTTAAGCTGGGAGATACTTACTATCAACTGCCACGGCCACTGCCCCTTGCGTTGCAGCGTTGCCCTGCATCAATGCAAGCAAAATATGTTAGAAAGTACCAAGTGTTCATTAAACGTATGACATATTGCTACAAAAAGTTCATTGCTCTTTTAATGATTATATAAACACTCGCCAAATTTTGAAATTTGTTTTTACAGATGTCTCTGTTACAGGTTTGGAGAACATTACAGAAAAAGAATGTTATATGCTTTTTACAAGTTTTAAGAGTGTCTCCATAATTTTCAAAGCATTAGCAAATGGAATGTAATTACGATAAGCCTCATGAGGTGTAGCTGTAATTATCCCCAAACAACAAATCAGATAGTGCTAGATTTCTTTACTTACTGCAGATGTCGACTGCTCCTCCGTCTTCTTCAATTCCGCAATCATGGAGCCATAAAATTGCGCCTCTTTCCGATTATACTCTCTCGCTTTCTCCTTCAGAAATTTGTACTCCAACTTCACATCCCTGGTATTATGCAGTTCTGTCTCGTTTAGAATCACAATTACAGTAACTCAGCATAAGCTTTCAGGAATCATAGCTTGTTGGTAAATACCTGTTATCAGGTTCAATTTCAAGTGCTCTTATTATGTCCTTTTCAGCTAATTCGAACTCAACCAGATGGATATAAGCCTGTGCCCTTCTGTACAGTGCTTTAACATTCTTATCGTCAATTTCTAGCACTTTACTGCACAACTTCTCTGCTTCTTTATAGTCCTTCAGTTTGAGCTTGCAAGCTGCATTATTAAGGTTGCACGAGATTTTGAGAACTTTCGCCTGTTCCTTCTCTCCTTCATTGAAAGAGGAATCATACCCAATGAAACCCAAAGCCTAAGTGCAGCAAGAACTTTGTTAGAATAGTAATACATGGAACCCAATGCATCAAGAACCAACGTCAAATAAGTTGTAGCATCACGCATAAACATACTTTTTCATATCTCCTTGACGCTCTACTATATTTTCCTGCTTTGAACCATTTATTTCCTTCCTCTTTTTTCTTCCCTGCGGCTGGAATCTTTTCTTCTGTACTCATATCCCACGATTCCTTTTCCTGCAACCAATGAAAAGTCATGCAAATGCAAATATAAGACCATATATCGATGCAAGAGCTATTTACAGAATAAGGACAAAGTACACAGTAACGCAGAGGAATAATACACCAACCTTGACAAAAGAAACCATCTCAACCTCATAGTGTACCACAGAATCTCCAGGGACAACAGCCAGCTCCTGTGCACTCTCAGATGGACCAAATGCAAATTCTGGTTGAATAGTCAAAACCGCAACTTCCCCTTTCTTCATGGTCTGGACAGCTTTATCGAGTCCCTCAATAACTTGGTCTATCAAGTTGGTTTAATCAACAAATGTTGATCAGTAGGGCAGAAAAAAACAATGAAAAACTTGAATATACAAATGCCAATCATCACCTTCATCCACCTTGAACTCAAATGGCTCCTCATCAGCATGCCCACTTCTCACAAAGACAGTACCATCCTGCAGCTTCCCGATTAATTTTACTGTCCCATAACCAATAGAGAGATACTTAGAGAAGAATAAGCAGCACAACATTGAGGTTAAAGATGAACTGACACTTCTAAAAACTAGAGACCTAATTCCAACGCCACAAAAAACACATTCAGACACTCATTAGGCACGTTTACAACTTTAAAGGAAAAAGGAAAAGAAAAATGTATCAATAGTATATATGTGCATATATGCAGACTTTGCAACAAATGACACCAGATTTCATGGATGTCCCAATGAAATGCACTCCTAGTAATATATTAACATATATAAAATATAAAGAACATGCACGGTTCTACTACCATAAACTGAGAAAAAACACATCAACTTACAGGCCTACCTTGAACGGTTGAACAATCAATTGGCTTGTCATAACCATCTCCTTCCTTCAAAATCTTTTTCAAAATCCTTTCATCATTGTTGATATAAGAAACAATTTTCCAAGAGTCCAGCTCCAATATAATCTGAAGTGTAGCATTTGGTGGAACTTCAGATTCACCACCATTAGCCATTCTGCCTTTCTCTCCAAAACCATCTGCAACATTAATGGGCTATCATGACTCCAACAGAATTCTTTCCAGAAAGTAGAATAAGTCATAATGGAGTTGACTTACATTGTGGCTTCACCGTCAGCAGAGCTTTTTCTCCCTTCTTCATAGTCTTCACTGCTTTGGACAGAGCAGGACAGAAATAACCTGCATGGAGACCACCATGTCAAGCATACTTTGTGTCAAGTTTCCCAGAAAAGTGATAGAAAAAGAAACATACCATCTTTAACTTTAAACTCCACTCCATTTGCTCTTGAAAAAGTTGTTCCATCTTCTAAATTAGCTTCATATTTGACTGCGACGAGAGAAACAAAGCTGCAAAAGTCAAAATGTACTACATAAAACTAAACTAGCCAAAGAAGTGGACAGCTACTGAATACTCACCAAATACTTCATCAAGATCTTTAGGGTTCTGCCAACCCTGTCCTTCAGTGAGTACCTTTTTATATATTCCGCCATCTTTGCATATATCCTTCACACTGACCCAAGAGAGCAGCTCAACTTCAAATTGAAGAGTTGAATCGGGGGGTATTGTTGGAAGAGATCCAGACTCTCCATAGGCTAACTCTGGCGGGATGGTGAAGAGGGCTTTTTCACCTTTCTTCATTGTCTTTATACCTTCATCCCATCCTTTAATAACGGCTCCTACACAGGCAACGAAATATCATGTTCAGTCAACTTAAACTATTTCCCACAGGCACAGCCAATACAGTGAAGATTCAAGTCATAAAAAAAATGAAGCTCCTAAGTTTTCATTTAGTAAGTAAAAATAAGACTGAAATCGTTACAAATACAAAAAAATAAAAATAAAAAATAAAAAAAATTTGACATGTATATTAGGGAAGCGTCAGGGCTTCATGATCAGACTGGTTGGACAACAAATAACCACAACCTTACTAGATATTGACCTCATCTATTCAACCAACCACTGACTCAAACTTTTTGCATAGTTATAAGATTATAAGTCTATTTGATTTGTGTAAATATGATATATTATCATAAGTCATCAACACAAACAATTAAGAATACAACTGCTTCTCATAGTTTAAGTCTTCCATGCATACCGATAATAAAAACTACAACCATATGTCCAATACAAAAGAATTGTAATTTTTATGCAACAAATGCTAAATAAATAGAAATATTTTAAAAAACCAAATCTAATCCATCAAAGATACTTCTTTCCGAATGCAGGTAGTTCTTGAAAAATAAGGAAAAAACATTTATTTATTATAACACTTGATTTGAAAGATAACCTTGATCTGAAAACTAAAAGAATAATAAACAGGAGCAATCTCAAAAGCTTTTGACATTCCAAGAGAAAACAAAGAAATCTTCAGAGTAAGTGATGATTAGCAAAGACAGGGGATGTTGGCAGTTCCATATTAAACATATACCACTACGATTTGCTGTAGGTACACCATGGTAGCATCAGAAATGCTAGAAAGAGAAAAATGAAAGCACGTGCTTAACTGGCAAGGAGCTATATTCTGTCGCATAGCAGTTCTCAGCTACAAAAGGAGAAGAATATATACACAAATCCAACCAAAAAGTAAACTTACTTCAACTGTTGCAGCTGACAGAAATCTATTTCACACAACTATTCCATCATCTACAAACTTAAAACCAGACTCTACAAATATGAAGATGCTTCACATCCAAACGATGAACATGCATCTGATAATACTGATTAAGCAAACAAACCAGTAAGAGTTACGACATTAAACATAGTAGTCCTAGGCCAACATCCTTTCTTATCCTGCGAACATACATAATATGTTAAGTGAAAACTTCAGCTCCAAGGCCACCTTTTGCAATTATACACATCATCATTATACGGACACAAATTCATATCCCCTAAACAACTGCACTGAAATTGCAGAATACATAAACACGATTCAAACTAACTGTCCTCACAATACACCATACTTTTGGCGATGGAACGTCATATAGCTCAAACAAATCCAGCAACTGTCAGAAAACAAACCTCAAACCAAAACTCGCCCTGCGTATAGTAATTCACTCAGCAAAAACAACAGCCAATGTTCAAACAACATAAGGCACGTGGATCAGAATTTCCACACGTTTCCTCGAAAAGTATCCAAACATCTCCAAGTTTCCATTTCTATGGTCACTACAACTACAATGTTGACGAATTTTATGCGATATGCCGAAAGGATCACAAAACGTTACGAAAAGTTTCCAATATATTATGGCGGATCAAAACATATTGCGAAACCGAAACATTAATCCATGCATAGAGAGACATACCTTGGCCCAGCTTAAATCCAAAAGGAGTGCCACGGTCAACGCTGGAGTCAAACTTGGTACCATCCACCAAAGTACCCACATAATGAACTGCAACCAATTTTAAGATCATAATTTAAAATAGAGAAATATAAGGAAAAAAAAAACATAAAAGAAAATAAAATAAAAAATTAAGATCATAATTATGTAATTAGTGATGAAATCATAGTAATTAATACCTTCAACTTCATCACCGGAATTGGGATTCTCCCACCCTTCCCCCTCCTTGAGAAGCTTCTTCTTCAACCCATTACTCCCAATTTCTCTCTCCTCTCCCACTTTCAGAATCGGGTCGGCAACCGGGTAATCAAATTCGTCACCCATTTCCATACCGGTGCCGGCGCCATAGGGTGGAAACCCGAAATCATCACCCATTTCCATTTCGGTAAATTACTGTTAACTAATGCTAATATGTCTGTTTAATTTAATTAGTTAAGTAGAGCTTAGTTAGTTAGTAGTGTTCTTATGGAGAGTGTTGACTTAGAGAAATCTGGAGAGTTCTATGACAGAGAAAGTGAAATTTTCAAAGATGGTCCTCTAATGTTGTTGTTTTTCTAATTTTGATCCCGTAATGATTTGTTTTTTTCATTTTGGTAAATATTGATAAAATCCTTTCGATTTTGATCATGAGATGAGATTATTTGGTGTGGTACATCTGTTGTATGTGCATTCACTACTAATACATGGTGGGGATGGAGTGTTGGGTGGTTATTCCTACAATTTAGAAATCTTCTTTTAATCTCAACCATCGGTTGTAAATACAACGTATGTATATAATAATTTCTCTAATCTCAGACGAGATTTGGCACGATATTTGTCATATGGTTTAATTTTTAGGACCTTTATGCAATATATGTTCTTCATGTATGCGAAAGACTTGTGCAACTCAATTGCAAAATCACGAATATTAAAATTTAATTTTATTTAAAAAAATCACAAACAATATACGGAGGATGGAAATGACAAGAAAGAAAAATAGAACATGTGGTGGAAACATGCGAATTTCGACGGTTATTGGAGAAATACGGCTAGGGGGATTAAAATCAAGATTTTTGAATAATATCGAACTAAAATTGAGAAGTGAATCGTTGTAGGATTAAAATTGAAATGTAATATTGTTGGAGGACCACTATTTAAATTTCCTGTGAGAGGCAGAGGAGAGATTCTAGAAAGTCTTGTGTTCATAAGATGCTAATTGCATGGTTAGTTTGTTATTTTTGCAGTTAATAAATGAAAACATGATGAACGCAAAACTTTGTGGTAATTAAATAAGCAAAGCGATGGTTTTCAAATTTTAAATTAATTAACTAACCTAGTGATGCTCCATGGTTTAGGTGTACAAATCATTAATTAACATTAATTTATGCGGTAATTCGAACCTATCGAATGCTAACAGTTCTTTTTGTTTTACTTTTACAAGGATCATTTATACAAACAATATATTTTTCCTTTCTTTTGAAATAGCAAAACTTTCGTTTCTAACGACAAGTTGCCAACAAGTTCAATACACAAACATACGTCTCTGGTTTACCAAAAAAAAAAAACATACGTCTCTGATAAATAATATAAAAGAGAATAGTGCTTCCAATTCTATTGTTAGGTGCACATGTTGCACTATCAGGTAGTAATCCCAATGGGTAAATGCTACCTATATACAGTGTGGAACTGTGAATTAGGGTTATAGGTGATTATTTTCTATAAATTAAGAAATATTTTTAATCTAACCTCTTGACTGCACCAAATAATCAATACAACAGTTGTACTTAATAATTTTCACCGCCACAAGGGTGGGACCCGCCTCACTTTCTGTTAGTTTTTTCACTCATGTCTCATCTTTGCATCTTCCACCACATTTTACTCAAATCTCGTCAACTTTTAAACTTTGCCATTCATTTCTTCCCTAACAATAGCCCAGTAGTTCTACGGTACCACCTTCACCATCTCCAGCAACAACCCACTATGAACATGGAGCCTTGGATTTTCACTCTTCCTCGAAGAACCTCCTACTACCGCCCTTCCTTTTGTGGGTTGGCAATTACGTTACTTGAGGTCAAGTATTTGGCCAAACCTTGACCCCTTTTTTTGGACCCACCATGTCAAACTTTCAACATAACACGGTGTTTGTTGCTCTTTACTTATATTTAATCTCTTTCTCTCTTTACTTATATTTAATCTCTTTCTTGTTGTCTATTTTTTATGCTGATTTGCTTTCCAGTAGAATTATGTTGTTAGTTTTTTGTTGGTGATGTTTGAATGGTTGAGGGTTGGATCAAAGTTATTTGGTAATTTTGGGTTTGATTTGTATTGTCAACAAGATTTTGTCCTTGAAGTACATGAATGATGCTATATCTTTTGTCGTGTTGTTGTGAATGTGGCGACACTGTTTATTCCAAGTCCATATGAACATGCATTGAAGTTGATGTTGTTTCTCTTTGAGCCAAAAGAACATAGGGTTTATCCCTACTTTACTCAAGGCGACTTTGTTTAGTTTTATTACCGTGTTCTTTGTTCGAAGACTCTCAGATGCAAGTCTCTCGCCATCTTATGTTTCGCGACTTTGTTTTTTTTATTTCTATTAACGTTAGTTTGTAATGTGTTTTTCAGCTTGGTGGTGCAAACTCAATGTACTCAAGATTGATTTAAATGAATGAATAATCTATACACACACACACACACACATATATATATATATATATACACTATTATATAAAGGAAGGCATATGAAGCCATGTTGAGGCTAATCTTTTGATTTTTTTTATTTGCCCTTAGACACACTTTTAAATTTTGTCACTAGTTAGGATATAATTGTAATTTATTTTAGTTTAATTATTATTTAAAGAAAATAATCATTACCTAGTTCTCTTAAACAAAAAAAAAGGTCAAGATATATAGATTCCATGCCCATACTTAAGTTATAATCTTTACCGCACAAATTAATTATATTATAATTAATAAAGATTAATCACGCAGCCCACGTACCAACGTTTCTAGTATATATATAAACCTCATTGATAATACTTATAGGGGCTAAAAAAAAACAGAACCAAAACATGCAAAATAGAACCAGAACATGCATAAAAAAAAGACATTGTGTCACTGCCACCTCAACTTCGCATGCGTCCCTCACACTCACCCCATCCCAACCTCACCCTTATCATCTGCAAAAATGGCGTCATCTAAATTAATCTTGAGCCATAAAAACGACGGCGGATTCTAGTATACCGTACCCAAGTACCACAAACGAGTAAGTAAAGTTCCATTCCTACCTCGTTATATTTGAGTAAAAACACGAGACAAAATCAACAATATCACCCGGAGAGTTTGCCATTTCCCGCACCAAAATTTGATTGCGATTATCACACACTGCCCACCAAGTAACAACTATCCTTTACACCAACGATTCATCACACTCATTTAAAACACATCTAAACCACATCTCACCGTCCTCATGAGTGCACGCAGCGATAGATGTGAAAGTACCCATACTTGTTGAGCGCCGTGACAAGAATAGTAACTATTCCAATTATCCTCGTCCCTGACATCGCACACTCCACAGTCAACCTCGATTAAAACATGTCGTACTTGTAAGTTTGATTCGGTTGGTAGAATTCTTACACAATTGCCACAAAAATATAAATCTTAGGCGAACATTTAACCTTCCAAATAAAATCCCACTCGCACCTCGTCTCATGTGTGCTCCCTATTACTCCCTCTTTTTTATGCATTCCACATTCGCCAATCAAGTGATATGCACTTAGAACTGTGAAAACGTTGTTGCCATGATAATACCACACTTGTATATTTAGGTTACGCCTACTTTCAAATGGTATGGTCAAAATTGTTGTAGCATCAGTTTCCTAGAAACTTGCCTAATTAACACCACATCCCACGTTCCAGTATTACAATCAATCAACTCATTGACTTTTGTGAAAGTGCAAGTATTCTGGAAACAATGTTAGGGTAACATCGGATAACAGTGTAAACAAAAACTTCACAGTAATATGTTTAAAACTGTTAATATTTGTGTTTTGCCTTTATTCACTTACTAACTCGGTTCCACGAGTTGTAGTTGGTATTTGCATGTGCTCCAGGCCAAGAGATTTCAAAGATGGATCTATTTACTTAAAGAGAAGTTGCCATTCAAAGAGAAGTTTCCAAAGAAGAACTTTCCTTAATTGAAGACGCGTGCAGACTGAAATGAAAGGAAAGAACACGAGCGAATTAGGAATGAATATTTCCAGAGGAGAATCCTTTCAAATGAAGACTTCTAGAAATAGGACACTTTCCTTATAAGACTTCAAGTTAAAGAAAGAAACCTTTCTTAATTCAAGAAGGAAAGTCGCATAAGCTGCAATGGAAAGAACAAGGCGTGTGAATTGCAGAAAGGAAAGAAGATTACTTGCAGTAGGATTATTTTCATAGAAGACTACAAAATGGAGAATGATATTTTCCATAGAAGATTATAAGATGGAAAATGATTCTTTCCTTACAATACTTCAAGTCAAAAAAGGAAATCTTTCTATTAAAGACTTCTAGTTAAAGAAGAAAACATTTCCATTGACTTCCAGCGGACAAGGAAACATTTCCTTATTGAAGAAGACTTGCTCATGAACAAAATTAGAGTCATACAAGGAGATCAAAATCATTTCAAAGACGTGCACAACATGTCTTGGACATCAAGGAAGACTACATTATAAATAGGCATGTTAGGCATCAAGAAAAAGACACGAAGACAAGAGCGAAAATCTCCCGTGAAGAAATTATTATAGTCGAGTGTCTTTGTCTTATTTTCCCGAGGTTTGAGATTAACAATTTAAGTCTAAAAGTCATGTTTATATTTCTTCACTCGGTTGAGTTCAAACAACTTGAGAGTGAAAGCTTGAGAGTTGAGAGAATGACTTTTGTTAAAGTCATTATATCAATAGTGGTTATTTCGCCTAAGGTTTCTGAAAAATTACATCTACTTGTGTTCTTTACTTTTTCGATGCGTTATATTCTCTACCAAGTAGATTGGTCATTAACTGTTGTTAAAGGAAGTCAAGATAACATCGAATCCAGTGGTATCATAATATTGGAAAAAGAGTATCAAGTCTCCATCCAACAATTTCATTTGCATCTGCTATTTTCTCCATGTGAGGTGTGATTATCCAGAACATACTTGGTCTAGTAACCCACCTATCCTCCCAAATAGATATCCCTCCGCCATTTTCGACCCCCCATCTCATCCCATTTTGAATCACCCGAATTACTATCTCCAAGAGGAGGACGGCGTTGATCCAAGTTCAACCTCTAACAGACTGCAACTCGAGAAATATTTAGCTTTTATAATCTTAGACAATATGTTGTTTGGGAACGAGAGTATGGGCAACATTGGAAATTTTAAATTTAAAAAGGAGAGTTAATTTCATTATGTATTCAACATATATACAAAGCATGTGTGTGTAATGATTTAATTTAAATATAATTGGCACTAACAAAATAATGTGAAGAGGGAACTGTTCATTTTGTGTTTTCAAATTTACTAGTCCTAATATGTGTATGCCGAAAAAGTGCATAAAAATTTTGTTACTTGATTAATATATAGTTATCTAAAATTTAGTTAGACTAAAGCTTAATTAAAGGTAGTTATACATAATTTAGAAATCATAATTCTTTATAAACTGAAAAAGTGCAAGTGACTCAATAAACTTGCTACTTGCTTAAAAAGTTATAGATATGCTAAACAGTAGTGTAATGCAAGGTCCTCTCACATGTTGTTGGGACCCCATAACCGCATCACTAACCAAATCATTCAAGCAATCCCGACATCTTTTAATATGTTTCATCATTAAACTTCATTTATAGTCCCGTTCGCACTTAACAATCTTTTCAACATCATTAACTTTGTCAAGTAATTAAAGACCACAGAGTTTGGCATCAACAAATGGTACCAATGATGAAAACATGTTATTGCACTGAAAAATTGCCTCGCCCTCAAGTTCATTATTATTGCCAAGTTGCACAAACCGATACAATTTTTCTATCAAATGTGCTAACAACAATTATGAGAATCCAAATTGGTGCATTATCCATCGTAGAGTTACTAGGGCTAGAATTTCTAGCTGAACAACTTAACAAATATCCCTTTTTCTCGACACCAATGCATTAATATGGTAGAAAGGAGGAGAGAAATTTTTGCTCGTACGTTAGATTGATAGTATATCAATCATATTATCTATAGCTGCATCTATATGCTACTAGCATCACTTCACTAGCGGAATGTTGCCCGCAACACACTTTTATACATCATGGCTTTGTACGCAAGAGGGGCTATGTTGGAAACGATGACATTCGCTTGACCAAATATATTAGCACCTTGCACGAAGTTCTCGGTAACAGGGCTAGATGTGTGCGTACCATGACTGAATTCACCAATGGGTTGTCTAATATCCAAAGAAATTTGAGCGCCCGTGAGTTTGTTATTACAGCCCGTGATAAATTGCCATTTGTTTCTCCACTTGGAAGGTGGTGACGACATGCATTCATCGTTGGGCGTAATTCCAAAAACTAAAATCCTACCATGGCATTCTTTTAGCAATTTGCAACACGTGGCCACATATAAACATCTTTATACAATCCCGATAAGCTTGGGTTATGAGCTATTTACACCTTATATTTTAATTTTGGTGTTGCAAATAGAAAATAACTCATATTTTCCATTTCTTTCATGTCCTCGGGATATAGCTTTTCCATAAAATTGTTATGCCTCTTTTCTAACTTATAATTATTCTCGACCTGTCATTGTTAGTCAAATACGAGGAGTAAAACTTCTCTAACTCACTGTTGTGTATAAAATCTCGTTCTTTTTGGACGGATTATATGTACAATGTATATTTGATGAACCACGGCGAGTGAGATATTTTGTTGGAAAATTATGAAGAAATCAATGACATAAAGCAAAATATGAGCCACTTCTACTTCTACCCTTGACCCAAAAATAACTAATTTTGAGCACTCTAATCCCTCAACATCCCCAACACCGCTGCCACAATTCAAAAAGGAAAACAAATATACACATAGCCAGCTGGACAACAAACCATTGGTGCTGCAAAATTGGCCACATCCCAAACAAGACTGATGTAAAAGCTTTTCTTACTCTTATTAAGAGTGATGGGACTGAACCTTCCATGTTTTTTTTTACCTTGTAACACTGGTTTTTGAGAGTATTTCTTATACTCCCTCATAGTACTAAATTCTCCTTTTCGTGCCAATAAATAAAGAAGCATAATGTGGTCCAACAATTGATAAACTTACATGTTAGAAAGATATAAATTGTTAATAAAAACCTAACATACATTAATTTTACAATAACCAAATTTAAGCTTAAAGTGAAATATGACTTACCGTTTATATGTAGCTAACTCTAACTTTCAAGTTAAAAACATTAAATCATTCACGAGAAATTTGCACAAACCCAACCAACTTAATTGTTACAAATATATATATGTATATATACACATTTATGTATATGTGTGCGTGCAAGAGTGGATACATATAGTGTATATACAAATTCAAATATTTTTTTTTGGTACGAGACACATGGACCTTTCAAATGTATATGATTAAGGACTTATCTTGGACATCTCGATGGATGAATACATTTTGTATGTTTGTTTTCAATAATAAAACACAAGTATTTATGGTTGTCAACAAGATCATCGACTGTCACACACCAAAATAAATGAGACTCATCTGAACTATTCGTCATTTTCCATAAAGCTTGGGCATGGAACCCTTGTTATTCAAGGACCGTGACAAACGTTGGTGCTCCAAAAGCAACGTATAGCGTAAAAGTCAAAAGGCATTCATGTTGTCGATGTAGTTGTCTTTCCATAAACACTTGCTTTCTCTAGATTGACCATAATGTGACTTAGAAAAGATTCGTATATTGTGCATTTATATTTCTATTTATTCGTATATATGCCTAAAAATAGTTAGAAAGAAAAGAAAATTAAAAAAAAATTATATTGGATGCCAACTATTATTGTGCGGAGCTTTTCGTATCCCAATTGTTTTGTTAATATTTCTTAACTTATGTATCACGTCACACATCACTAAACCTTTAATGCTCTAGTAATAATTAATTACTTATGTGCTTATATAAATTGCTATTATTTCTTCATATAGCTCAAATTACATACAAATCGTTAGGTTGTAGATAATTAGGGAGATAATTGTCAAAATTAAAAAGTATTTATAAAGAGAATATAAATATTTTGAAAATTGATTTTATATTCTTTAATTGAAAAGGGTAAATTAGAATAGGGTTTTTGTGTGTAATATATAGAATAGAGTTTCGTTTTGTGTGTGTGTGGTCTTCACTACAAGATTTAAGGTCTTTTTTCAATATTTTTTATTGATATTCTTATGCGATTTAAAATATCAGCAAAGATCATAACAGATTTTACCAAATGGTAGCACGTCACTGACATATCTACAATGGGTAAAACATTTACAAGCAGTTTTCACCGTCACTTGTATATGTAGTGTGTTTCCTTAGCATGAAAAAAAATCATTGATTAAGGCAAAGAATGTTGGAAAAACGCATCTTTTACCCATATATTAAAAACGCTAGCAAATCCCTATTTCTTGTAGTGAGATAATCAAATTGAAGAGATGTTTTTTATGTTCTAAATAAAATATGAATTGTTGATGCATATCATTGTATGCCGAACCAATCCTTTTATAGGACATTATTACTCGCCCAAAAAAATTAATTTAATTATCATATGTTACGTTGCTTATTTGCTAAAAATAAAACTTCATAATTATTTATGATTTACATCTAGATACTAATAAATATTTGTACACTAGAAAAGTGCACGTGAACTCCTTGAATAAGTTATTTGCTTAAAATGCATGTTCTCAAAAGTTTATTTAGACAAAGGCTTAACAACTAATAAAATTAAGTAGTTATAATATTTTGATGTTGAAAAGTGTACGGTGACCATGTTACTTGTTTAAAATGCAGTTATCAGAGATTTAGTTAGACTAAAGTTTAACTAGAAGTGGTTATTCACAATTTAGTTACTATAATATTTGTATACTAGAAAAGTGCACGTGAATTCATCAAACTTGTTACTTGCTTAAAATACAACATATGGATAGACTTGTGTGCACAACTAGCAACAACAATGACCTACGTTGCAAGAGTAAAAATTAAAGCCTACATCAACTAAGAGGCATCTCATACGGCTATACGATTGATAAGTCGCTCCTTAAGTTGTTGTATTCTCTTCCAGATAACCCAATCTACGTAGTCCAATGATCTTCAAACTGGATATTATTGGGCCTAGTGTGAACATCCACACAACATGGAATCAATCAATATATGATCCAACACATGAGAACCCGGCCTTTTACTTTCATATGGTACTTCAATGGCTTGCCTTCGCCTTAGTGGCGTAGCAACCTTGATCAACTATGCTCACCCACTATGGTCTCCTTCAATAATCAAATCTGCTATTTTGAAAGATGTCATGCTTGACATTGGTATTGTACACGTGAACCCCTTGAAAGTAATGGATCTTGGACTTGTTTATGACATCTCAAGTGATGACAACATTTCTTATCTTTGTTCATTTTTACAACGATAAGCAAGTGTCAATCATTGTCAACGAGAATATCAATTGCAATGGATCTAAGCAAGGGTGTTTGAAGCCCAACTAAACTACCCCTCATTCGCACTCGAGCTTGTACATAAAACACATGCGTATTCAAGGATAATTACAAATATGGATGATCCACAAACAATGTACATTGTCAATGTTTAAGGGGTCTATGGTGTCGATGTAGTCATGTAGTTGTTAATCCGAAAATACTTTCTTTCATAGAGGTAAGCCAAAAGTTGGAGAACAAGGTGAACTTTATGAGAAAAGATTTTGGAGTACATACATCTTATGCACAAGGATCTATTTCTTGGATTTTTGAGAAATACTATGTCTGGATCATGAGGGCAGTTAAGTTACCAACAAGGAAGAAGAATGTAGGGGTGCAGGGTATATTGAGGTAGTGGCTGCCCATATCTATGTACCAATTATTGTCCGGAGAATTGAGTAAGAGAGTGTGCATGGCTACTTCAATATTGGTAGGAGCATAGGGATGTGTAGACGATGTAATCTCGACATGATATGCTTATTGAGGTAGTGTACCCAGAAGACCGGGTTGGATGGTGGCGGACGGGAGCCCATGATGTCGATGGAGTCGTCTATGGTTGCGACGAGTAGGTGGACTATGGTGGATAAGTCCAAGCGATGTGTGGCCTCGAGGATGAGGGTGGTTGCGACATGACGCGACCTGGATTGCGACATATCGCGACCTGGATTGCGACCACGACCATTATAGCTCTGACCATGGCCACAACCTCTCGAGTTGCGGTTGTTGATATTGCGAGTATATTGAGGAGAACTCGCATTAGAAGATAAACTGTTGTGAGAGGCCGTGCCATTAGAAGAATGTGGGGAGGATCAGAAGAATTGGGGGAGGAGGTTGTGAGTAGATCTAAGTCAATCATGCGTGAGGCGCTTTTTTCAATGCTTGTTTCCTCCAAAGTAAGCACCAAATGTCCCTTCGAAAATAAAGGTAGTGGATCGTTTTGTTTGATCGGAGTCGCGATTCCACTAGAATTAAGCATCAGTTTGACATAACACCCAAAAATGGCTTTTTAGTACTTTGCCCTTTAGTTTATTTTTAGTCGCTTTTCTATAAATGTACCTAGTAGGTGTATCTCTCACGATAAATGTTCAATTTTCTTTTATAAACACAAAGTTATTGGAGCATATCGGCACGCCCGCGCACGTAAAAGTTCTTAACAAAATTAAAAAAAAAAAGAAAAAAAAACAAGAAATGTTGAATGCTTTTCTTTTCATGAGAGCTCTCATATTTGAGTTTGGCAAAAAATAATTTAAAAATTGGGAGAAATACAATTGAAAGTGAAATAAGATTATAGTTTAATTATGATCAACTTAATTAATTATGAAATGATAGACACGTATCTTGTCTTTTTGTGTGAGAAAGATAGCTGGAAATTTACCAAGGCTACATGTGCAACTTTTATCTTGCGAAGGTGGTTCTTTAAGTTTTATGTTATGGAAATCTGAGAAAATATTTTGCTTTATCAAATGGCCAGTTAATTTCTATTATTGTTAATAAATATGCGATCAACACAATATCTTTGCTTTGTTGTAACAAAAAAAAAACTAACATATTATGACTATTTATTTTAATTCCACATAATAGAAAAAACAAGGGATGGTAAAGCTAAACTTTAGCAACCAAAGCCAATAAGGCATGAACCTCATTTTTGACTAGTTAATACTTGCCATCAAATTTTGTCCATATTTTTACTTCTCTTAATGCATGCAAATCATGGAAACACATAAAGTCCACTTTGATAGAGAATTATTTCTATCTGGCATCAAATTTTGATCTTGAAAATTCATCTTTTTTTGTTGCTTTCTTCTTCGCCCTCACTACAAATTTTTTAACAACAAACATTTAAAATATAAGCACAAAATGTCAGGTTTTGTGGAAACTCTTGTCGCCAACAAAATCCATCCTTTGAAAAAAGAAGAAAAAGAAAAGGGGCAGCAAAAGAAGGTGAATAATGATGAAGAAGGGGCCAAAAATAAAGAACAAGACGATCATAATATTGCTTTGAGGCCTAAGGAAGCATTAGATTTATGTCCCTTAGAAAAACAACACAAAAACCAGGTTTTTAATTTCTATCTTTATGTTTAATTTGTACATATATCTATTATATATATAAGACATATATAATATTCACATAATTAATGCACATAGTTAAGGATATTTTTAATAGTTTAAATTAAACAGGGCGGAAAGAGTACGCCAAAGAAGAAAGAATTAGTCCTCGAAAGGATAAATATTACGTCCAGCGGGACAGGTAACTCATATATAGTAGTTACATTTTCACAAGACCCAGATCTTATAATTTTGAAATATAACTTTAAGTTTTTCCATCGAGTTTTGTCACAAATTGTAGTGGAATTTCCTAACAATGATTTGTACATGTCTTCCGTTTGCATTACTCTTTACTATTTGGCTTATGTGATATATTACATATCAATTAGATTTTTGGTCACATATAGTAACACAAATTTTCCATTTGAATCTAATGAAGCAGATTGTACAGAACCAGATATTAAAGTAGTAAGCTTTTCAATTGTTTGCCCTGGGAGGCCTGAGATTGCATTGTCGCATCCATTTATTTCAAGTCCAAAGGCTTGCCTCTTTACACTAAAGGAAGGAACAAAATACAGATTGAAGTTCTCAATTTTGGTCTCTAACAAAGTCGTATCAGATCTTAAGTACGAAAATACATTGTGGAAATCGTGCGTACGAGGTACGTATGCACACAAAAACATATCATGAACATAACTTAATCATATGCATGCATGCATTTAATTAAAGCCCTCTAATTCTCATATTAATGAAATCACGTGTATCTTACATATGCGATGCACAGTTGACAGGTCAAACGTTATGCTCGGAACATTTGTTCCACGAAGTAATCCTTACGTGTATCAATTGGTAGAAGAACAATTACCTACTGGTATGCTAGTCAGGGGCTTGTATACTGCCAGAGCCAAGGTACGTACGTAAAATTTATTTTCATTAAGCAAAATTTTGTTGGGGTTTGAGTTTTCTCTTGGTTTAATACAACCACCCCTTTTTACTTCATTAGTTAAATGATATCATTGAGAATCCATATATTTACCACAATATCGACTAAAATTAATTTCTTGTTTTCAGATGGTAGATGGTGAAGGTAAATGCCATATGGACATACGTTACCACTTTGACATTCAGAAGAACTGGCCCTCGACCTCATAACCCTTTTCTTCATCATGATCATTTTATTGACATGATGTGGTACTCTCAAATTCTGTTAGATTTTTTGTTTCTTTTACGTACTAAGCATTGCTGTATTCCGATTAATAGAGGTAATATGGATAGCTTAGAATAATTGCTTCCGCTCTATATATTTATATAGTAAACTTTTTATTGAATCTGAATTGCAAGTAGATCGTGGCAAAGCAAGAAATGGATTTTGATAATCTATTATGTCTTTTGTTCGAACAACATGTAAGGTACATAAAAAACAATTACGTTTATGGGACCTTGTGATCGTGAACAAAAAATTCGCGCGCAGTCTAGAGAAGATGCACAAATATCCACGTACTTTATTTTATTGTCTAGAGAATATTTGGATTATGTTTGTAATTTCATGTAATCGCACACCAGTCGTTTAAAAAAATCATTTTTACTAAAAATCAGATCGATAATCACTTTGGTTATTTTCATATGTTACCTAACCTCTCTTTTCTTTGAAATGTTTTATTTTTGGATTTTGCTTAGTTTCTTTACATAAAAACTGGTGGGAACAAAAATAATTTATATGCTAGTTCGTAATAAATAAACCTGTGTTCTAGGTATAGTAATTTGGCCTTGGGAAAATGTACAGAAGGTTCAAATATAATTACTTGGATAGAGTATAACTCTATTGTTAATAAAGTGAGCCGAGCGGGAATTGTGCAAAATTTCTAAAATTACATTAAAGTTTGATGCAAAGTATATTATTATTTGATGAGTTCAAGGTGGTCCCTATTCAAAAGTTGTATTTAACCACAAGTCCACAATTAACCAATCTTGAGTCTTGAGAGTGTATTAAATGAAAAGATACAAAGAAAAAGGCATATAACATATCTTCTTGTTATAGAAAAACTAAAACTATTGAGGTTTATAACAATATATTAAAAGAACATAGGGAAAGAATAGCAAATAAGGAGAATATTACTGTGAAATTGGTGTTTTTCTCTTCATCTTGATGATTCCTTATATAGAAAATAATTTTCAACATCTTACACTATTTACAACAACTACTACTATTATAAAATAGTATTTGTACATGATTTTCAACAATGGCCACTAGGCATATTCCACTTGCCATATTTATCACTCCCCCTTGGCCATTTGAAGATTTTGTTATGTACATGATCTGTCTTCTGCACACGTCTTATGCTACCTCGTTAAAAATCTTATAAGAAAAAACCCAGTGTGATAAAAACCTTAATAAGGGAAAAATAGTGCAACCGTGTGAACTTTCCCTCAAGTTGGCATCTCCAATTCTTCATAAGAATCGTAGGTGACGCAACATAATACTTTGAACATGTTTCTTAAAAGTTACAGTTGGGAGTGCCTTTGTAAAAATATCTGTCATATTGTCACATGATTAAACATATTGAATATTAATTTCTTTGTTCTTCTCGAGTTCCTGAGTGTAGGAAAAATACCTTGGGGGTATGTGTTTGGTTCGATCACTCTTGACATAGCTTTCTTTCATCTCTGTAATACATGCAAAATTATCTTCGTATAATGTTGTAGGACCCTCTCTAATAGGTAAGCAAGATGTACTTCTTATATGATGTGTCATTGATCGTAACCATACACATTCCCTGCTTGCTTCATGGAGTGCAATAATCTCAGCATGATTCGAGATGTTGCAACAAGTGTCTGTTTCTGAAAACGCCATGAAATAACAGTGCCTCCATACATGTATACATATCCAGTTTGAGATCTGAATTTATGCGGGTCTGATAGAAAACGTGCATCTGCATAACCAATCAATTCTTGTACTGCATTGTTAGGAAAAATAGATCAAGATCCACAGTTCCTTGCAAATAACGGAATAAATGTTTAATTTCTTTCCAGTGCCTTTTTGTGGGTGATGAGCTAAACTTGGCTAATAAATTCACAGTAAATTATATATTAGGTCTAGTACAATTAGCTAGATGCATTAAAGCTCCAATGGCACTTAAATACGGAACTTCAAAACCAAGAATTTCTTCATTTTCCTCACAAGGACGAAATGGATCTTTATCTATAGTTAATGATCTTGCAATGAGGGGATGGTTCAAATGTGTTACTTTATCCATGTTAAAACGTTTCAATATCTTTTTAGTATAATTTTATTGATGCACAAGTATTCCATTTTTAACATGCTCAATTTGCAAACCAAGTCAATATTTAGTCTTTCCAAGATCTTTAATTTCAAATTCATCTTTTAAATAATTCATTGTTGAATCAATTTATTGTCAGTGCCAATGATATTTAAATCATCTACATAAATCGCAATAATTGCAAAACTAGATAATGCTTTCTTAATAAAAACGCATGGACACAAAGAATTATTTATATATCCTTCTTTTAATAAATATTCACTCAAATGATTGTACCACATGCGACATGATTGCTTTAACCCATACAATGATCTTTGCAATTTAATTGAGTACATTTCTCTAGGTTTAGAACTTGATGTTGCGGGTAATTTAAGTCCATCAGGGAATATCATTATCACGTGACCCATAGAGATAAGCAGTAACAACATCTATGAGATGCATGTTTAGATTTTTATAGACCGCTAGACTGATCAAGAATCGAAATGTAATCGTATCCATTACAGGAGGATACGTTTCTTCATAATCGATTCCAGGTCTTTGAGAAAAACATTGTGCGACAAAGAGAGATTTGTACCTTACAATTTCATTTTCCTCATTTTGTATGCGAACGAAGACCCATTTGAACCCTACGGGTTTCACACTAATGGGTCCAAGTACCTTTCACTTATTAAGCGAATCTAATTCAGCTTGCATAGCATCTTTTCAATTATCCCAATCATTCCTATTTTGGCATTCAATTACACATTTGGGTTCATGATCATCATTTTCATTCACAATTTCATAAGCGACTAAATATGAAAATATTTCATCCATATTTTTCATCTCATTTCGATCCAATACGGTTCTCGTATTGATATAATTTATAGAGATTTCAACGTTCTCTTTATTTATATGATCTGATTGGATAACTTCTTGAGGTATCTCATATGTCACATTTTGCGACTCATCAGGCATAGATTCCTCAATAATAGGATCAGTAGGTTTTGATGCTCCTTTTCTTTCGAGGATTTTTGTCCTTTGAGCTAACAGGACATCCATGTTTCTTAGATATATCAAAGATATCATCCTTTGATGTTTCTTTTGGAATCACAATATGAGCATGAGCATTTGCAGCTAGTATATGTGATTTTGTTACCCTGCTTATGTCAGTAAATGCAATGGATAATTGATTTGCAATAGCTTGTAAATGCAATATTTTTTTTTACTTTCAAATTACGTTGCTTTGTTAGAATATCAAAGCTTGTCAAAGATGGATTATACCATGATATATCTTTTTCAACTCCTTCTTTTCTCTCCTTAAGGTTGGAAAATTTGCCTCATTAAAATGGCAATCAGCAAAACGTGTCGTAAAGACAGCATATGTTAGAGGCTCAAGACATCTGATTATTGATGGTGAGTCAAATCCAACATATATTCCCAACCTTCTATGTGGTCCCATTTTGGTTCGCTTTGGTGGTGCAATTGGAACATAAACCGCACACCCAAAAATCTTTATATGAGAAATATTGGGTTCATGACCAAAAGCAAGTTGTAATGGAATATTCATGATACGAGCTTGGTCTAATGCGAATTAGTGATGCAAGATGTAAAATTGCATGACCCCGTAGAGAACTTGGCAATTTAGTTTTCATCAAGAAATGGCCTAACAATTAATTGAAGACGTTTAATTAATGATTCAGCTAAACCATTTTGAGTATGTACATGTGCAACAATATGTTCAACCGTAATTCCAGTTGACATACAATAATCATTGAAAACTTGAGATGTGAATTTACCAGCATTGTCAAGTCTGACTTTCTTGATCGTATAGTCAGTAAATTGGGCTCTTATTTTAATTATTTGAGCTAAAAATCTTGCAAATGCCATATTGGGAGTAGACAATAGACAGACATGTGACCATTGACTTGAGGCATCAATTTATACCATAAAATATTGAAATGGTCCACATGATGGATGAATAAGTCCACATATATCACCTTGAATTCTTTCAAGAAATATGGGTAATTTTGTCTTAATTTTAATTGGTGAATGTTTTATAGTTAGCTTTCCAATAGAACATGCTTCACATGGACTATTGTTGCTCAGATTGAGTTTGAATTCTTTTAATGAATGTTCATGGGTAGTTTCAATTATTCTTCGCATCATTGTTGAACCAGGATGACCTAGTCAGTCATGCCACAGAGTTAATAATTATGGATTTTCATTGACTATCATATTTGATTTGATTTCATTAATATATGTATAATGCAACTCTGATGAGATATATGGTAATTTTTCAAGATAATGTTTCTTTCTTGGCATATGCTTAGTAATGAAAACATATTTAGCGTTATTCACAGTCATTGACTCAGTATCATATCTATGACGATATATATCTTTAAAACTCAATAAATTCCTTCTGGATTTTGGGGCAAATAAGGCATCATTGATGATAAACTTTGTTCCATTTGGTAAAGTAAAAGTAGCTCTACCAGATCCTTCAATCAATTTAATAGGACCTTTTATTGTACCGATTTGAGATTTTGAGGGTTCTAAATATGTAAAATATTTCTTACTTGTGAGAATTGTATGAGTTGTACAAAGTCAAGTAGGCAGAAATCACCAGTATGATCCATATCATTCATCAATTCAATTAAACAATATTAAAACAAATATTGCAATAAAAAGGGTAAATATTTGAAAAGAGATTATTTTATTGAAAGCACACAATAGAAATGCAGGAAGCAGATAATACAACTTAAAACATAAATCAGACTAAGCATATTCAGCCAGAAGATCACAAAACACATATTAAGTCAAACGAACATCATAGTCATCAGTAAAGTTTTTACCCCCATGAAGGTGGAATCATCATTTGGATTTTGTTCGACAAGGTTAACTTCATTTTCTTTACCCTTCAAACTTTCTTGGTACATCTTACAAAGATGTTCTGTTGTACGACATTGTTAGCCCAATGCCCTTCCATTCCACATTTAAAACAATAACCTTGAGAGTTTTTATATTTTTCTTTGTTCTAGTGGCTATTCTTAAAAACGGTGTTGGTATGCGAGGGGTTGTGAAACCCCCTCGACCATGACCACGACCACGACTACCTCTTTTACCGCGTTCACCTCTATAGCCATATCCTCCTCTATGACCACCTCTACCTTGACCACGACCACGACCTCGATCGACATTATCATTGTTACCTCGTCCATAGGAGTTTGAAAAATTAATGGCATTTGGCTCAGGTAATGCATGTGCTCCAGGAGGACGAGATTGATGATTTTTCATCAATAAGTTATTGTAACTTTCTGCTATTAACAACATTTGTTACAAGTCGTGATATTTTAAAATATTCAACAATCTGTATTATTGTTGGACATTTATCATGAACACATGGAAAGTAGAAAGTGTTTTCTCTCTCATTTCTCTATCATTAAAATTTCTTCCACAATTAATTAAATCTGAACGAATCTCCATAAGCGCAGAGTTGTATGCGCTTACAGTTTCAAAATCTTGGAACCCTAAATTTTTCCAATCATCAGTGACTTTTGGCAACATGGTTTCCTTTTGATGGCCATATCTTTCCAGTAGTGTTGTCCATAATTCATGAGGCTCGGTAACATCGAGATATTCCCTCTTTAAGGTTTTTTTTTTGGAACAAAGTGCTAAACTTTATTAAACCAAAATCATGACATTACAACCGATCCTAAGATCCAGGTTCAGCTTACCATACTACTATTCTATTCTAACAATCCAAATTTCTTTGAATTTGGGCATACAGTTTCACTTTCATCTTACATCTACTCAGTACAGTGCTTCTAATTTCCTCAACTAAGTGGCTACTAATAGGTTTGTTGTTGAACACTTTATCATTTCTGCTCATCCATATATTATATATAGCTTCTGCTACTGCCACTTTTATCAGTTGACTTCTCCAGTTATTTTTTGTCCCATACTGCAGTATCCATTCTATTTCTTGTTCCCACCCTTCTGATCATATTTCTCAACACCTCTGACTACATCATATCTCTCTTCTTTAGCATTGCCTTCACTATCCAGGAGCAGTTATCTTTTGCTTGATATGTCATTATATTCTCCTCATTGATGAAGTATGTATGCACCCACTGGACCCACAGTTTATCTGCTTTATTTTGCAGATTCCATAGTAGTTTCATCATGGTAGCTTTGTTCCATTCTACTAATGAGATTATATTCAATCCACCTGTCTGTTTAGTGTCACATATCTTGTCCCATGCCACTGGGGCTTTTTTTGCTCTTCTCCTCTTTTCATGTCCATAGATATATTCTGCATATGCCCTCAATGTATTTTAGTACCTTCTTGGGGAGTGGGAAAATTTGCATCCAGTAGTTGGCAATGGCAAAAATAACACTCATAATCAGTTGAAGCCTTCCTGCATAGCTGAGAAGCTTTGCTGTCCAATGATGTATCCTCTCCATAATTCTGTCAATCAAAGGTCTACACATGTGTATTGTGAGTTTCCTGCTTGTGAGTGGGACCCCAAGGTACTTGAATGGTAGCTCTCCCTTGTTAAATCCTGTAGCTTGAAGTATTAGTTCTTGTTCATCTGTCTTCACTCCTCCAAAATAGACCTTGCATTTGGTTGGATTTACTTTCAACCCTGTAGATTCAGAGAATTCCATGAATTTCTTCATTAGCAACTTCACTGAGCCCTCATCTCCCTTACTGAACATTAGCACATCATCTGCAAAGCAGATGTGTGTGATTCCCAGCTTTTCACACTTAGGGTGAAAGTTGAAATCTGGGATTGCCTGCATTTTCCCTATGCATCTGTGCATATACTCCATAATGATGACAAACAATAGTGATGAGACTGGATCCCCTTGTCTCAACCCCCTCCTTGATTTTAGTATCTTGCTAGGACAACCATTGATTGAGTATATGTATGACATTGTAGTCACAACAGTCATTATCCATTTGATAAAATGGTTAGGAAAGCCCATCTCTCTCATTATCATCTCTAGGGCAGGCCACTCTACAGTATCATATGCTTTTTGTAGATCCATTTGGATCAAGCATCTAGGTGAGATGTTTTTCCTTGTGTATCCTCTGATAAGATCTTGTGCAATCATGATGTTATCATGGATTATCTTGCCTGGTATAAATGTTGACTGACTTTCATGTATCACTTCATTGATCACACTTCCTAGTCTCTTGCACTGCTACTTTTGGGTATTAGTGTGACTAAGGAGCAGTTGAGTGCAACATATATTCTGTCTTTTTGGAAGAATTCTTTCACAGCTTCTATCACTTCTGTCTTGATTATTGGCCAAGCTTCTTTGAAGAACTTAGCATTAAATCCATCCAGTCCAGGAGCCTTTCGATCACCAATAGCCTTTAGGGCTTCCCATATTTCCCTATCTGTCACTGGTTTGATCAACACTTCCTTGGATTCATCTCTTATCTGATTCCCCTCCCTCATGACCTCAACGTCTACACATTTCATCATTTGTGTATTAGTTCCCACCAGTTCTTCATAGAACTTCAGGACTTCCTGTTCTATCTCCTTCATGTCTGTTATGCTTCTTCCAGTGCTATCCTCTAGTTTATGTATGCCACTTCTCTTATTTTTACCCTTCACTATGGCATGGAAGCAAGAATTGTTCTCATCCCCTAATTTGATCCATGTTGCCTTTGATTTTTGCATTAGTATCTTCTCCTCTATTCCCAATACCTCCATCAGTTGCATTGAAAGTTGTCTCACTTTTAGTATATTGTCTTCTTTGAAGGGTTCTTTTTGTAGTTCAAGTTGTGCATCATGTAGCTCATCTCTTGCTCTCTGAATTTGTTGTGGTGTCCCATTTATGTCTTTCGTCATTCTTTGTATTGTAGGTTGCAATCTCAGTAGCTTCTTCCATAAGACATACATTGGCCTCCCTTCAATAGGGTTCTGCCAACTCTCCCTCACCCTCTGTAAGAACTCAGCATTTTCAGTGATGTAGTTCATGAATTTGAAGCATTTTCCTTCCTTCTTTGGTATGCTGTGATCCATAGTAACTCTGAGGGGGCTGTGGTCTGATATATGAGCTTGTAGTATCTCCACTGTGCTGTTAGGATATGTAGTGAACCATTCCTTATTGCACACAGTCCTATCAATTCTTGAGTATATTGTCCCCTTAAGGTGTCTATTAGACCAGGTAAAGTGATCACCCTCTGTCTCATGCTCATATAGGTCTTGTGTTCTTATCATCTCTACCAAGTCTTCAAATTCATGTGCTTGCACTTGTTGTCCTCCTATTCTATCATCCACCCTCAGGATATTGTTGTAGTCCCCTATTATGATCCATGGTCCATTCACATTCATTGCCAGATCTTTGATGTCTTCCCATAGCTTTCTTCTCTGGTCCAGTTTGTTGTGTGCATACACTGCTGTCATGTACCCCATATTGCTTCCATCTTTTTTCTGCATTATGCAGTGGATAAATTGATCAGAGCATTTGATCACTTGTATGTCCATCTTCTCTTGATTCCATACCAGCCAGATTCTACCATTCCCATGGTGTGTGTAGTTGTTTGTTACTTCCCAATGTTGTCCCATCTTCTTGCTAATCCTACTTGCATTTTGTTGTTTTATTCTTATTTCTAACAATGCTGCACAAGTTACCTGTAATTTTCTGAGGTGGGAGAAGACCTCCAGGTGCCTTGTTCCTTTATTCATTCCCCTTACATTCCAGCTCACTATCATTGGTTGTTATCAGGTGGATCCCCAGGGTTCTCTCCCACCCCAAGGGCCCTGAATCCATTCTTGTCCTCAATCAAAATTTCTCCAATTTGTAGTGTTTGCTTTTTCTGTTTGCCTCCTTTCTCTCCTACTATTGTCCATTGTTTTCCTTCCTCCTTTCCTGTGTCTGTTTATGTTATTTGCTTTGTGTTATGTTTTGGTCTCCATTCTTTTGTAGTTGTCTTCACTTGTTTGATTTCCTTACATATATGCCCTATCTTATTGCACTTAGGGCATATGGGTGGTATCCACTCATACTCTATCTTTTGTGCTATCTTACCCCATTTCTTATCCTTGATATTTATGGTCTTTCTCATCTCTGTTGTGATATCCACTTCAACCGGTACTCTTGCATGTGAGACTCTTAACTTCTTTGATGTACACTCATCCATCATTATTGGTTTCCCTACTGCACTGGCTATCTTACTTATACTCTTCTCTCCCCAGTATACCAATGGCAGTTGTGGAAATGTAACCCAAATTGGCATAACCCTAAGCATATCTTCCTTAAAAGTGAAATCAGCACTCCATTCTCTTATGAAAAGAGGTTTCATGTAGATAGTATATGGCCCAGATTGTAACACTTTCTTCATGTCTTCATTGTTCTTAAATTTTGCCATGAAGTATCCTTCCTCATTATAGCACAAGTTTGACAGAGTTGCAAAATTCCAAGTATTGATCATAAACTGCCTTACCGCATTCATTGAGAGGTCTTCTCCTATAGCACACATGACCAGTGTGTTTTCCCAGAATTTGAGCTCAGATTCCATGTCCTCCTCTTCAATTTCAACCTCCATTTCTCCATCAACCATTGTTGGCGCTGTGTATTTCACTTCAAGCCCTTTTGATGGTTGTCTATTTCCTCTAATAATGTCCACTCATGGCACATTTCTGAGTTGTTGCTCCTTCTTTGTTGTGTCCTCATCTGGTGTTTTTTGCTCCACCGGATTCTTTCTCTCTAATTCCCTTGCCGAGTTGCCCGTCGGAGTTTGGTCTGTTTTGTTACCCATAGTTGGTTTGCATTTGCTCCATGTTATTTTCTTACAGAATCGATTTTGTGTTCGTACTCTCTGCGTTCACTTCATTGCTCCCATGATTCATATTAGGGGAATTGAAAATAGCTCTTACCACAGTTGCCGGCGTCGTTACCACCTTTTTTGGCCGGCCACGAGGTCGACGAGACTTGGATTTAGGCATTTTCCGTTAGGTCATCTGTGAATCGCACTGAAATCGCACCTCAGTGTGTAAATTGGGGGCGCGTGAGGCGCGTCGATTTTTTTACTTCCCTCTTTAAGGTTTCATCTAAATATTTTTACATATAGATCACAACCTTACATTTTTCTGGATCCGTATTTGTATTTACTGTAGCAAGAGTTTCAACGATACTCTTTGATCTGAGGTACAATTTTGTATATGATTTCCATTGTCCATAATTCTTGCCAATGAAATTGAGCATACAACTAACTGTACTTGTGAGGTTATACATTTTTACAACTAAATACATAACCAAAAAAAATATAATTAGGATCGAAATATTTTATTTAACACATAATCATAGAATCACAATTATTACAATAATACAATGTAATTATCTCATCTCTAGCCAAGTCTTAAACTCGAACATTATTATGATAAACGGGAGAAATATCATAGGGACAAACATAGGAGTGTCCTCATCTACTAGCATAAACATAAAAATTGAAAGGTAAATGAGGATCAAGATCGCTGTTGTTGTAGAGATCATTTTGCAAGATGAGAGAAATAAGGTGAAGATTTGTGTGAAATTTGTGTATTTATAGAGGAAAAATGTAAGTAGCCGTTTATAGTCGTTAGAAAAACAATCATTTGGCATGTTTTATGAACGGTAATGTCTTTAATAATTTAGCAACAAAAATTAATTTTAATAACATGTAAAATAATTTCTGCCGCATTAGTGATATTTTAACGACATATAGAATAATATTACGATATATATATATATATATATATATATATATATATATATATATATATTCCGCCACATTACTATGTAAAAACTTTCATTGGCTTAAGGAATAATGTAAACAAGTAAAATAATTGCAATGAATTAAGTGCGTAAATAATTTTTGCCACATTCCTATGTAAAAACTTTCATGGACTTAAAGAATAACGTAAACAAGTAAAATAATTACGATGAATTAAGTGCTTAAATAATTTTCGCCACATTACTATGTAAAAACTTTCATTGGCTTATATAATAAAATAAGCAATATAATAAAAGGTAAAACCTTCCATAATAATAGATTGTAAGTAGTCGTTTCTAACTTGGGGTTAACTCAAGCATCAACGAAAGTTAAAATTATGGAGGAATTATTATTTCTGCCCATTATTTTTTTTTCCAAAACTTAAATGCCCGTTTTTTCAAAACATGCTAAAAATGCCCTGTATCTTTTAAATTTTCTACTAAAAATGCCCGAACTGAAATTTTCGGACAAAAAAGCCTACGTGACTGCCTGCCTAATCAAAGAATCGCGTTACCTAATCAAAAAGTCGCGCCCGACACCTAGGATTGTAAAACAAGTAAAATTGTTTTCTCTGTTTGTTTTCTCTCATATGTTTACAAATGAGATTCATTATTTACTCGATGGGATTATTTGATGTCACGCTTTACTTTTAACTAGCTAGAGCATGTTCGCATTAAAATATGGTACATTAGCTTTGTTAAATTTAACTTAAGATGATTAAACCTTTAAGATAATAATCTCATCGGTGGTATTCTAAATACGGAAACAGAAACCATTTCATGAATTTTAGGAGCATGAATTTAACAAGAATGCCAAGATCCCTAAGATATAGGACATAAATTATCTAAAAATTGTGTAAAAAAAAAAAAAAAAGCTTTACAAAATGTTTTGCGCCGGGACTATGAAAGGTCAAGTCAATCATAAAGGAGAGTTTTTAAAAATCATTTCATACATTATCCTTAAGAAAATAAAAATCATTTCATGTAGCTAGTAAACCGTCAAAACGAACAGTTCAATGGCCTTGTTTTGTAATTGGGATGGGATCTTTCCTGGATCCTCTTTTTGTGATGGGGTTTTTCCATCTTGAACTATTTACCGTATTAATTAATTTTCTAAGTTATATATATATATATATAAAAGAATAATTTAAAATTGGGGACGTATTATTTTTAAGAACAAATGCAATAAATCTCTCAATCTATACCCTTTTTGCAAAGCATCACTAACCTAAGAAGAGCTGTCGTAAACCCTCCAATTAATTGAGTTTCCAAGGTTTTGTCTCCTGACTTCAAATTCGACGGACAAAAATGTAGACACGTGTTCAAATTAAACGGTTGGCTAATGACTTTTTAAAGATTAATAGGTTGGAAGGTTTAATGTAATTTTATAAAAGTGAAAAAAAAATCGAAGATTAATTACATTTAACCTTATTTTTAGTTATCCTAAAAAAAAAACTAATTCAATGGCACACAAATATAGTCCTTCATTCAAACAGTTCAAATTTTCTTTTTTTCATATCAGAAAATGAAGAACATGTTTTTATTTATATATTAAATTTCCGTTTCTAACGCGCCAACACATAATTAGATTCGTTTCCCTCAAATTTTATTCTTTTCTTGTTATTCATGTAATTGGGAAATCCATGCAGCATTTCAGGAAAATTAAATTATTATTATTAATATTATTATTATTTTGGCGGACTGAATTTTGATGATGGCTTCATCGTCGTCAATTGCAAATCGATTGGGAATTCTTCTTCTGTTTCTCCTTTCATCAATTGCTATCGGAAATGCTGCGCCGCCTGATTGCAGAAATAATTTTCAGTCGGTATAATAATAATAACTTCTTTTTTTATATATAATCGCAAACGACGCCGTTTCCTCTACTGCTTTTGTTATTCATACCTAATTTTACGGTTATGCGCGTTGTTCAAGTTTGATTTGCAATTGTTGTTATAACAATGTGGGAGGAACTGATTTATGGCAGATGAATTAGAATGATTTTGCTAATAGTTGGTTGTTTGTGGGGGCTTTTTTTATGTCCTGTAACCGTAACCGCTACCATTTTGGTGCTCACTAGTTAAACCTGCGGTTGACACAATAGCATGCAAACCTCGTAGAACCCGTAACCCTAATCGCTTCCATTCTGGTGCTCACTAGTTAAACTTGCGGGTTGACACAATAGCATGCAAACCTCGTCAACGGGCAAACCATCACTTTAGAGAGACAGACCTAGAAGTCGTAGAATCAAGTTGCTCTTTGTGTGGATCGAAATTGAGGCCAAAGACAGAAATCCCTCCTTTAGTTGGGCCACCTTTGCGGTTGTTGGTGGGCATTTTTGGCTGTAAAGGCTCGTTTTGGTTCTATATGAAGTTTGGGAAAGCCAAAAAACGAGATATCGCGTTTATTTAAATGGAGAGTGTTATGATCATAGTTGCAAGGCACAAGACTTAGATCTTGAATTATGGGAATACTGGTGTTGGGTTTTTATGGACTTTGGGTTTTTCAGTTTATCATCAGGTTGGGTTTTCCCAGGGTTATGTCACAACGGAAATGTCGAAACCCTGTTGAATTGAAAGCCATAATAAACACACGTAGATACTACTAACTAAACGCATTGAAAGCCATAAAAGTTCTACGTAATTGGCTAGCATTCTTATTCAGAGGAATGGGTTTTAGTTACATAGTGATAGTGCATTGTTATATGAAGTGGTATTATTTTCCTTTTTGGTAATTTCGTAAATTCAGTTTTTGTGACATTGCATCTTTCTCATGTAAGGCATACTTGCTGGTTACTTGATACGGGCTAGAACAGAAAATTGAGAATTTAAAGTATTGGAATTCTTTTATCAGGTTATAATCAACAGGTGGGTAAGCGGTTCTAGAAGGGAGCCCTTGTTAAGTGGGTTGAGTGCGGCTTTTGGCTCTGCGTTACCTCCTCAATTGAAACAAGCCCAGAGATTGCCTGCTACTTTGTCGGAACCAATAAGCAGCTGTTCATTGTCGTCCTCTCAGGTACATGTTATGGGTTTATCTCAATTTTTGTACTCTATGTGTTTATTGGGGGTTTCATTTTGATTCGGAGCATTAAAGGTCATAAACCTTTCCGTGAGTGAATGAGAGTAACGTGTAAGTGCTAATGTATCGCTACATTCTGTGTTCATTGAGCGAATGAGAGTGACAATGGTTTAATGTGGTTACTGAAGCTGACTAAGGCATCTCATATTATGAATCGGTTCATGTATTCTATTGGTGTTCACCAGTAGTTATGGGAAGAATAGGTTACCACATTATTGGCACTCTACAATCATATTTGTGTTTCAAACTCCAGTTTCATCTGTTTTTTTTGTAGCTATCAGGCTCTATTGCACTGGCTAATCGTGGTGATTGCGAATTTATTACTAAAGCCAAAGTCGCACAAGAAGGAGGAGCAGCAGCATTGGTAGTGATAAATAATGATGAAGGTAGCTCCGGTCTTCTTTATTTGAATACCCCTTTCAATCTTTAAATGTGTTTTGTGTTGGACTTCAATAGGTACTACGCAGATGGGTTGTGGTGAGAACAATACTGCTCTGAACATTACAATTCCTGTTGTTATGATCCCAAAGTCAGAAGGAGAGGAACTAACTAAATCCATAACTAGTGGTGCGAAAGGTTAGTAACCTTCATTAAATTTATTAGAATAGTTGTCGGTGAAAGATTGAAGAAATCTGCTGGTTCATTTCTGAGTCTGAGACTTTGAGCATAAAGGTATTCTATTTTTGTTTCATATTCATGGAAGTTTTGGAACTAGTCTGACTAAATAGCTGTTTTTTTTAGAACATGAAGTTTGAAGATTAATAAATATTATTGGGTACCTCGAAAAAAAAGTTGCAATCTCTAGACTTTGTATGCGCAATGGTATGTGAAGCAGGGTCTGGTCTTTAAAAAAGATTGTTTTCATGCATGTTCTGAACCGAGAAAAATGAAAAGAAGCAGAAGTGAAGAATTCCTCTTAAACGAAAAAGTACACCGTTAGGCTGCTATGTTCACTTCTTGTAGAGTATCAAGTTGACTAGCATTCAATCTGCAAAGAAATAACTATTGTGGATATTCTAAGGAAGTAGTAGCCAACAGATGAATCAAAGAAAATTTTAAGAAAATGCAAACCGTGAGGTCCTCTGAATATAGAAAACTCAACGGCCACGATGAGTTTCACATTAGAGGGATGAAGAGAAGTGCACCAGTAATAAGAACAGAATGGGAAGATAACTATATTTAATAAAGTGTACGAGTCTTTATCTTGGAACTGGCAAAAACAAATATAGAGATTTCAATAGTCACATTTCCAGTATTTTACCTGATCTACTGGCTTCTTAACTGTTTCTTGGATGACCACATTATAGAACTAAGGACTAACTTATGTGTTTCTGTTTGCAATGTAGTCGAACTTCTACTATATGCTCCCAACCATCCAAAAGTAGACTATTCAGTGATATTCTTGTGGCTGATGGCTGTTGGGACAGTTGTTTCTTCGTCACTTTGGTCAGAATTCACTGGGTCAGGAAAAAGTGACGAGCACGATAAGGAGTTCTCATCCAAGGTTCGAGAGAAATCATTTTTATTTTCTTTACAAACAGTATGCAACGGCAAACTATTTGAATATTCATAGTGATTCATAAGTCATGACCTTAGCGTGTATGTTACAAAATTATGAATATATAATTTTACCTTCAACATTAGATTCCTTCCCTGTGCTTTTTGCCACCTTTGCGCGGGTGTTAGGCAAAAAACACGGTGAAAGATGACGAACTACACCGTATCTGGTAGGGTTTGGTCCTAAAGATATCTCAAAAAACAAAAAAGTGAGTTAGAATATCATGACAAGTTTGGAGAAGAGAAAGTTCTGTTTATTTTATTACCATAAACTTTTATCCGTACATGTACATACCTAACAGTCTTACCTTATAGCTGACAATCTAACACCGTTACCTGACACTCCAACGTAGCACCTAACTTATCAAACACAAAGCTAGACATCATAGTTGTTTCTCTAGACAAACATGATCCCTAGGTCTGGTATAACCCTCCAGCTATCCTTAGTCTTATTAACAAGAGAGATCACCCCCTTAAGCTACTCCCAGTTGTCGCTCAGTTGGAGCCCTTAAGATTTAACAAACTTTACAAGATTGAAATGCTAATTACGCAACAATCTGGTCGGGGCTGTGCACATTATCATTTTTAATGTATGAGTAGCATTCATCTACTATTAAAGTTTCTATTTTCATATATTAAGGATTTTTCTGAAAAATGAATTTGGAGTTCCATTTTTTTTCCTTTAATGTAGATCATCCCCAATTTAATTGTTTTTTTCTTTTTCCATGTTAGCAATGTGATGCAGTAGCAGGCAACGATGAGGAAGACGAGGAAATTCTCCATCTCAGCGCAAAAAGTGCTATAGTTTTTGTTATATCAGCATCAACGTTTCTGGTGCTGCTTTACTTCTTTATGTCAGCGTGGTTCATCTGGATTCTAATTGTACTTTTTGCCATTGGAGGTGTTCAGGTAAAATTAACACAAAGTACTTTAGTTGCGTTTACTGCTTGCTTCAGATTTCGTATGCGAGCATTAACAGTTCAGATATAGTATTATAATATTTTCTAAATTTCATCATGGTGAAGATGAGTGGTTAGAGATATAGCCAGAAATTGATTCAAGTAATACATTATTATAACTCATAAATTTGTAACTGTAGGTGCAGTTCCTACTTAATCATTCTCATAGTCTTTCTTCAGACATTTTCTCTGCATGTTTACTTGATTAATCTCACTAATTTGGAATCCCGTTATAGCACACAAGGTGGTTGGTATAAGTTTGAGTCTCATGACATATTACAGTTTAGACATTTATGAACTTGGAGATCTGTTCTCCATATTTAAACGGTGATATTGATTTACTTGAATGTTGGGAGATTAAACTCAGGAAAAGAAAATGTTGGGAGATTGCTGCAGTATTTCATCATTTCAGTTTGTTCCTTTATAGTAGCTGAGTATTGTTAATGACTTTATTCCTACATTTCTCGCTTATTTTTTTTGCATGTATTTTAAAAGTATGTCCATACTGGTTCCGCTTGTCTGATCTGTTTTATTTCAGGGAATGCACGGCTGTATAGTTTCGCTGGTGTTTAGGTATGGTTAAAATATGTACAATAAATTGGTAAATTAAATCTATTGTGGGGAATACACTACTTGATCTCATTTTTGTCGGTTTGATCTTGTCATTTGTGCAGCAAATTCAAAAGTTGTGCGCGGAAAACAGTGAATCTGCCACTTCTAGGGGAAGCTTCCATTTTCTCTTTAGTGGTCTTGATATTCTGTCTGGCATTTGCAATTCTTTGGGCTGCAAACCGGAAGGCATCATATGCTTGGGCTGGCCAAGACATTCTTGTAAGCTATCACCTAAGTTATATTGGCTAATATATTTTTCCGATTTATAGGATTTTATGTATTGTTGTTGTTTAGGTAGATTAGATCAGTGTCCTATGATTAAGGGACTCTTTAGTGGTTATAGTTTTCTTCGTTGTTGTATATACATATTGGGGGTTTTCACCCTTGGTGAAGTACAATGAGAATAATCTCTCTTTATTCTACAGTTGGGTTGAGTCTTATTTGACTGAGTTCAGTCGACTCTGTGCAAAGGTTTGGACCCCAACCAATGAGAAAAGGAGGTCTGGAGCAGGCTGGAGACAGCCTTAGCTCTATGAACATGACACAAGCTTTATATACTTGCTTTTATGTCTAGTAACGACGTGATTTTATGATCTACTGAAAGTGTAGGAACAAAACAAGGATATTACTCACTGGTATTCCTAACCCAAGTGAAATTCCTTATTTAAAATCTTGCTTAAAAAAGAATTGTAATATATTGGTATGCGCGATGTATAAGTCATAGAAAGGTTCTGTAAGCAATTTTTCTTATGATACAGAAATGGCTTTATGATTGTAGTCTGTGGATATTTTTGTAAAACTAAATAAGATTAGTTAGAACAATATTTGATCAAGTTTCACCCCGAAAAAAAGAAAATTTCTCGGGTAACTTTAACATTCGTACTCCTACCTATTTATTTTTCTTTTGAATCTATGTTTGCATGTAAGAAAATAAGAAAACAAAGGCCAGGATGTATAGTTGTTACTTTAGACTGAAAAAATATCTTTGGAATTGGATATTATGCTACAAGCAAAAGAGTTAATGAGGTTTGAAAGGTTAAACAAAACATGAAATTTAGAAAAGTAAAACGTAAAATATGGAAAGAAAAAAAAATACAGTTGAGGACCTTCGGAGCCTATTTCTTATGAAACATAAAGAGGAGATGTTTACAAAATTAATCCCGAAGAAATAAGATTATATTATATTTATTTGTATACTCCTTTCACTAAGATAATATCTATATTTACACATTCACAGGTTATTCTTGCTTGGTTTTTTTCTACCAAACATGCAAACATAAATTCAAGAGTTTGAGAGAGAAATGCCTCTTTCTCATGTTTTTTCAAATATTTATTTTTCTAAATTATACTGATTGATCTACTTGCAGTTGCTATATGTACATGTAGCTGCATCTGATTTTTCCTATCTTAACACTATGTGTTGCGGATTGAAATCGTGATATACTGTTATCTTGTGGTTCGCCGTTTATTTTTCTAAATTCTACTGATTGATCACTTGCAGTTGGTTTTGCAATTATTTCCTTCATTACATGCTCGCGTTTCTGTTTCATTTGAGCTTATTTAGGAATTTTTTACATTTTCGAACATTTTAGGTCATGCGACCCACTAAACATGCTTTGCAAATTCTATTGGCAGTTTGATGATGACTTTTTTGATATCAGGGTATTTGTTTGATGATAACCGTCTTGCGACAGGCACAGTTACCAAACATTAAGGCATGTGATTAAAATCAATTTTCAATCTTTGACAACGTTGTATATTCCCTTAATATCATTTTTTGTTGTCTTTAGGTTGCCACGGTACTTCTGTGTGCTGCATTCGTATATGATATCTTTTGGGTTTTCCTATCGCCATTAATATTCCATGACAGCGTCATGATCTCGGTAAGTTCGCATTCTTTTTGGGTAAGATAATATTCCGTGACACCTTCTCTTGGTTCTTGTAATCATTGTTTTTCGACTTTCTTCTTGCCATGTCATTAAGGTTGCTCGAGGTGATAACAGTGGTGGTGAATCAATCCCCATGCTTTTGAGGATTCCTCGACTCGCTGATCCTTGGGGTGGTTACAACATGATAGGCTTTGGGGACATCTTATTCCCTGGTTTGCTAGTTTCCTTTGGTTTTAGGTAATTTGTTCCGCATCATCTTGGGATTGTCAGTAATAAATTTATGAACCTTTTCTTGTGCCTTGATTCAGCTCTATACTTGTATTGTATTTTTCTTGCGTTGTAATATAGCATGTCACTAATAAAATCTTTCTGTGGTTGTTAATTTCAGATTCGACAAAGCCCATAATAAGAGAGTGCTTAATGGATACTTCCTCTGGTTGACGGTTGGCTATGGAGTTGGTGAGTCTTATTCTTTATTGTGTATTATGTATATTGATGGTTCATGGTTGCATATAATGATGGTAGTATAATTGCACCGGTTCCAGAAGCAATTTGTTAGTGTCATTACATATTCGTTCCAGAAGCAATTTGTTAGTGTCGTTACGTATTCGTTTCGTTGTAACTTATGATGGAGAATGCTTATACAATTGTCTGTTGCCTATGCAAACACATTTATCCCAATATCCCTGATTACGATTTTATTGCTTTCCAGATAAAAAATGATCCTCAGTGTGCCATCATTTACAGTTCTACTGGTTACATTTACGTCTCTTTCCACGTTTCTAGCTTTAGCTTTTGACCCCGTATAAATACATTTAATTACTGGGTTATCGCCTTTTGATGTTTAAATGTATCTGCTGCTTTTGGTTTTTTGTGTAATTACAATTCATCAGCAATTGGTTTCTTGGTTGGTTCCACCTAAATTTCTGTTATACCCTGGTAAAAAGTACATTAGTTAATATTTATTTATTTTGCTTAGAGAGTTTCCAACCCTTACATTTTCTGCTTAAGCTGCATTTGTAAAGAAATACGTGGCTTAAGGAAATTTATTAACAGTGGAGATTATCAACTGCAGGCCTATTCTTTACGTACTTAGCCTTGTATTTGATGAACGGGCATGGTCAACCTGCTCTTCTCTACCTTGTGCCGTGTACACTAGGTATAAATTTCCTACCAGTAATTTGATCAATAGGAGAAACATCACAAACACACTCACCGGCTCACACACACTTATATAGTGGAATGTCCTAAGTCGTATATCTCTTATTCATTCTACGATCGACAGGAACTTGTGTCGTCCTGGGTTTGGTAAGAAAGGAGCTGAAACAGCTTTGGAGCTCTGGCGACGACCAGAGGAAACCATCTCCTCCTTCCATTGAAGCTTGAAGGCACAGGCTCTTACTTAACTATTGACTCTCCATTATGGGCTATTGAGTTCTAAGGCTTATCTTGTGACAATCCTGTAAGCTCTGTATCTCATCTGTGTGAGACTCTAAATTGTGTATATCCTTAAAGTTCTAAAAGTTGCATATATGTGTTTTTATCTTCATCTATCTTTCTTTCCAATGGTTAGTCACTGTTTAGAACCTATTACTCCACTGGGCTTTATAGTTGAACAATGTATATAAAATTTCTGTATATTAGACGTTTATTGCTATCTTCCCTTGGTAAACATCATCACGGGTGGAATTCACATGATCTGTTAGGCTTGTATGAAGCTTACAGTCAAGTCTCTGAGTTCAGCAGTTTCTCTGTTTTCCAGGACAAGTATTTGTATCTCTTGTCCAGCCAAAAATAACGGGGAATTTTTGCAGTTGATAAAACGAATTATCGTATATGCCTTTCCTCTTAATATCATAAGATCTCACAGAATTAACACATTAATATAAACATTTCGTAAAGGAAAACTGCAAAATTAGTCTTGTAACTTCACAGGTGTAGTGGAATGTCAGGTAGTTGATTGGAGTTTTTTGATAGATACCGCAGTTCTAAGACACTGAAACTAACTTTCTGCAGGGATTTAGATATAACAAAGACCATATCATCACGAAAATCTGTTTCCGGAACTAGATCATGTTTTGTCACTCTAGTTTGAATGCAATTTGTGAAAGAAACCTATCTAAAGGAAGCACATTGATTGCAACATGCACTTTTAATGCCACTTAGAATTACATATCCTTTGTAAGGTTATATTAGGTGCTTCCTGACTGGCTTCTTGACTAAAGAACACAAATTAAACAGATCCTTGTGTCTTAGAGAGAAGAGCGCTAACAAATTCTCCCATTTGTGAAGAATGGCTTCCTCCCTCTCTCACCGACGCTCTTATCAATTCCCCAGTTTCATTTGCCTTTTTCTTCATATCCTCTGCTTTATTACCCTCTTCTTTCTCCATTGCCATCTCTATAACTTGTTTCACCTTCTCCTTACTAAGATTACTCTGCACCCCACGAGTCAGCTCCACACAAACACCCATCTCCTCCACTAACATCTTTGCATTATACCCTTGCTCTGCCGCCAACGGCCAGCCGATCATTGGTACTCCTTGACTTAAACTCTCCATGATGGAATTCCATCCGCAATGACTTAAGAAAGCACCTGTTGACTTATGGCAAAGGATTTCCAACTGCGGCGCCCAACCATGCACCATTAATCCTTGTTTCTTACTCGCCATTCGTTCTTCGAATCCTTCAGGTAGCCATTCCGACTTGAATTCGCCTCTCAAGTTGAATCCAACTGGAGGCCTAATCACCCATAGAAATGCCTTGTTGGTATCTTCCAACCCCTTTGCCAATGCCATCATTTGTGAAGGACTTATAGTGTTTTGTGAACCAAAAGAAATGTAAAGAACAGAAGCCTCTGGATGCAAATCCAGCCATTCTATGCATTTCCCAGGCGAAACTTCGGGCTCTCTCCCTGTATGAGAACCAATCGTTTTACGACTACGTTTTTCACTCAGCATTGTTTCTGGGAGAAGAGGCCCAATGCACCAGATAGGGAGCTTGGTATACTTCCTTAGAATATCTAATCCTAAAGGCTCAATCTCCTCAACCGTATTACATAACAAACCAAAAGATTCCATTGAGTATCTTGTCTGAGGTTGAAAGAACCTCGACCAATGGTCTGTACCATCTGCAGCCCTCAGAAACTGGTGAAGTTGAGTAACGTCAAAAACGCAGGAATCCGGAAATCCCGGGATGTTGAATTCATCGCTGTTGGACGAACGATGTGGGAGGTTTTGCCACAGAGATACATAGGCAGCAGTGCCGTAAGCTCCGCTGGTACTAAAAGCTAAATTAGCTGTGTTATAGTCTTTAGCAACTTGATTAGCCCACCCCATGAACATATCAGAGATTATGCAAAGCGGGGGGCAGCCGCTTTTGATTGAGATATCAGAAACTAACTTACGAAAGTCGGGTTCAAGAGAAGTTGAGGCATGAAAAAGATTGATTATTTGATGTAGAGTTAAGGCTTCTGTGTTCTCTGTATTTGGTGGGAGGTTATGATCACAGCTGTTGAATGGAAGCTCATAGAAATGGATTTGTGTTGTTGGATCTTTGGATGTGGTTTTAATGAGGTATCTAACATTGAGTGGAGTAGTGGCTATGGTGATTTTGAAGCCAAACTTTTGGTGGATTTTGTTGGCTAATGCCAAGAATGGTATGAGATGGCCTTGTGCCATGAATGGTAGCATCACTATATGATGTTCTGAGTTTGTGCTTCCCATTTTTTTGCTTGATGTGTGTTTGTGTGTATTTTGAGTTGGGGAGTTGCAAGAAGCAGCAGCAAGAAAGATGAAGTGTTTATTTGTTTGTGTAGTGTTGTAGCACATTTAGCGATTGGCCGACCTTTCATTAAAAAACAACAAAACTACTGATTGGTCGGATGGGGTAGACCTTTCATTAAAAACAACAAAACTACTGATTGGTCGGATGGGGTAGAGGAACTCTCTTTATGTTAATGGTTTTTTTTTTTTTTAACAGAACTTTATGTTAATGGCTTGAGGGCCTGTTTGGCGTATTTATAAAGACAATTTTTAGAAAAAGTAGTTTCTAAGATTTTCTTGGTTTTCATAATCTATTTTGATGCATATTTGGAATGTCTTTTTTATTTATTTATTTAAATAAAGTAGGTTATAGAAACTTAATATCATATGGTTTATTATACTAAAAGTGCCCTTTATTGCTTAACAGGTACAATATAGTGAGATTTTGTCATATGATTTTTTTCATCTTTTTGGTTTTTTTTTTTTAATAGTTGTGTCTTGTATATTTTACTCACTGTGTACCTTTCAACGTCACGTCAGTTACTTTTCAGTGGTTTAGCGTATTCTAAGATCAAATTATGGCAACAGGATATAGATACAATCCTTGATATAATAAGCGTTACTTCAAAGCTGTAATAGTAAAAAAAAAAAGTCAAATGTGATTTCTGAAATCATTCCAACACATTTTTTGGCTTCTAAAATGAAAAACAAATAATGCTACTCCAAACTCCAAACAAGCCCTTGGTAGCAGTTGCTAAAAAAGAGGAGTCCTTTTTGCTACCTTCTAGAAATCGTGTTAATCACTTGTGAGATCGAGTATGTAATCACTAATCAATAAAATGATCACTGCATGTACAGTTTTGCGATTTAGTTTCATTAAATAAATTAACAGTCTGTAGTTTTACAAGAATTTTGGCGAAATTTGTGTAAAAAATCAAGTTGTTAAGACAGCAGTTGATGTTAACTGTGCTAATGATCATATTTTGGCCTAAGTATGAATGAAATTACTCTTCGTCGCATGATGAACTTCTAGGATATATGTTGAGTTTAGGGGCGGTGATCTAACAGATATGGTCTTCTTTTAAAAAAAGTCATTTTGAAGAATTTTATCTATTGCGTATTCTTATTCTTAATTAATGTCCTTTCTAAAACCATTTTTCAAAAACTTTTGGGTCCAAACGTGTATGTTGTTATCTCAAGATTATTAATGAAGATTAAGTACTCGTATTGATGTGTGGGAGTTAAAGGTCCACGAAATTGTTTTGCGATTTGGTTGGAGGGCATTCGATGCACTTTTTACCTAACTACTATTCTTTATAACAACTTTTTGCAGCACATGTATGTATTAATGTATACCTAACCACTTCATCTATAGGTGATTATTGTTCATTTGTTTGAGGTCCGTGGGTATGGCTCACGGATCATTTCCTTTTGGAAGTTTTCATTTTAGCCAACGGTGACACGAGATACGATTCAAGTTCTTGCATTCACTGTCATAACTATTTTTAGATAGCATAATATCAAATAATAACAAAAATAATCTAATAAGATCTAAACTGAATCTGAAATGCGTGCTAATAGATGTGTGGATATAATTATGTCCTTTTCTTTCTTTTATTTACTTTTCATCAACTAAAGTACAAGAACTAAAGAAAAGAAAAAAACTGATGCATCTCCACGTCATAAATTAATAAGAAAAGAAATAAAAAAATATCCAAATCTGCAAAATCATTTTGTTGTTTCAATTTTATGCAAACAAGAACATCTATGGGGTGTTTGAAAGAAAAAAATATTACATGCATCCGTTGTATTGGTGATGTGGTGCAACTAACGATCAAGATTTAATACAGATTTAACTTGCCTATAATTTAGGAAATAACCACCACATCACTTCATCACAACCAGTGTATTGGTAATGGTTACACCAAGTCAGCAATACAACGGTTGTATGAAATAATTTCTCGTTTAAAAGAGCTTTTAAGAGCCGCTTCTTGATGGTTTTGAATAAATCTAATTAGAGTAATTTTTGTCTAAAACGCATAAGTGTTTGCAGACACCCCTTCGAGTGAAATTAGTACCTCAAGAATTATATCTTAGGAATAAATTACTTAAAGGGTGTTATCATTAAACTCGAGTTCATGCCATGACATCTATTTTGTTGAGAGACCTTCATGATTATCAAGATCCATATGGGTGGTTATCTGATGCCTCGAAAAGTAAACATTTATATTATACAGCATAAATATAGCAAATTCTGTTTTCCAGGACAAGTATTTGTAATTGTATCTCTAGTCCAGAATTACTGAAGTTTGTTATGGTGGTTTATTAAAAAATTAATGCCGACCAAAAGATCAATGGATAATTTTTAACGTTGATGAAAAGAATTATCGTACATGCCTTTCCTCTTAATATCATAAGATCTCATAGAATTAACACATAATAAAATATCAACATTTTGTAAATGAAAACTGCAAAATTAGTCTTTTAACTTCACGGGCGTAGAGGAATGTCATGTAGTTGATTGGAATGATAATTTTTTTTTTTTATAGATAGGATTGGAATTATAATGTAGTCGACTATTTCTGCCGGAATTTGGTTGTGACAAAGACCATATCGTGACGAAAAATCTGTTTCGGAACTCGATCATGTTTTGTCATTCTAGTTTGAAACTTTGAATGCAATTTGTGAAAGGAACCTATAGAAAGGAAGCACATTGACTTGCAAAATGCACTTATGATGTTACTTAGAATTACATACCGAGGGTGGAGCCACGATTTCGAGGGAGGAGGGGCGAGATTATTCTAAATAATATTTTTTTATTAATTCAATATAATTTTTTTTATCAACAACAGTAAATTAGCTTTAGAAACAAAAAAAACATGTTAATAACCAACCAACAATATTTAAATTGTACCGTTTAACAAAGCATTCAACATCTTTAAAGAAATATACTAAAACATACGGTCAAAGACCCAAAGTAATAAATATAACACATATTATCAACTAAGAGTATCCCATTCCTTAAGATGAAATGAAACTAAACAATGTCAAACATCCTTCAAAAGTAATAGTTAATAATCAAAAATTACTTAGGCACTTTAAATTGTGATCTACGTTTCTTGGCACGATCAAACTCGTCAATTATTGAATCAACATCAAAGCTTTCAGCAAATTCTTTTTCAATATGCATAATGAGATTACTAGATAAGAAATCATCTTCTATTTTGTTTCGCAATCTCGTCTTCACAAGTTTCATTGCCGAAAATACACGTTCAGATGTTGCTGTAGAAATCGGAAGAACCAAAACAAGTCGAATTAGCCTATCAACAAGAAAGTAGACCTTTGACTTCCCCATATTTGACAATACTTCGCACAATCGTGAAATTGTTGAGACATGTTGAAATTTACTATTTCTTCGGATATCCACTTCAAAAAGCTCCAATTGGTACCTGATATGTATCCTTTCCTGATTTGTAAAATCACTAGGATATAACTTCTCAACTAGCATCCAAGCCTTATTTATGTCAAAGTTTTTATAGCCATCTCTCGGATCTAAAGTCGGGCTTAACTTAAGCAACTCCATAACATCTTCGTTGAACCTATACCTCATCTCTTACAAGATGTTATCAATTGTCCCATTAAAAATATCAATCCTAAAATGATGCTCCAATGTAAGATTACCTTTCTTAGCACGCCCTTTACCTGATCGACGAGAACCATTCATATCAGGTATTTCAATTTCGTGTTTTTCACAAAAGGCCTTTACCTCTTCACACAACCGAGGCCATCCATTTTCTCTGAATTTTTGAATAACTTCTTTTGTATTTGCTACCGCGTCCATAGCATTCAAAATATCTTGAGATTTATCCTGCAACAGCTCACAAAGAAGATTTATTTTTCCCATTAGCTCTATCAGAAAATGCAAGATAAATACAAACTCAAAAAACATCATTACATCATAAGCTTCATCAGCTGCAGCTTTTGAGGATGTGACGACATTGTTATCATTTATAATCTCACTCAATACCAAAAGAGTAGAATCAAACATTTCAAGTAAACGATGAAGTGACTTCAAATGAGAGTTGCATCTAGTACCACATGCATGTTGTATGTTGCCAACTTGATTTTTTCCTCTCCCTGTATCAAGTTCATCGGTTGAAATCAATTCTGCGATTCGGGTAGACTGAGCAAGATGCAATTGATCATGACATTTTGAAGACGAATCAACCGTATTAATAATAACATTCAAATGTGAGAAAAAATGCTCAACAGGGATCACACTTTGAGTTGTTGCCACTAATATCAACTGCAAACGATGAGCAAAACAATGAACATAATATGCATATGGGGACATTCACTCAAAAATAAAGCATGTAGTGCATTCCACTCTCCACGCATGTTGTTTGCACCATCGTACCTGATGCGGGGTACTTTCGTCCTGCTAACTAGGCACTCCGCGTCAGACCAACTCAAGCTCCGTACTGGTGCTGAGTTAGCTTTGAGTTCGAGAAACCTGCACCGTGAAACAGCATACATGAAGTAAGGGTTTGTTGGTTTCGAACTGAACTTGGATTGTGCCAAGCTGCCTACGTATCCGGTATAGGAAATCAAGCCGAACGTAGTTCATTGTTTCTCTAGATGCCCATTCGTGCTGGATGGTGCATCGCATAAGAGCTTCATGAGTCAATAGACCATGATAGATGAGATGTCGTCAGACCGTGCTGGTCGGATAGGAGGTCAATCCGTGCTGGATTGTCATATGAGATGTCGTCGGACCGTGCTGGTCGGATAGGATGCTAATCCGTGCTGGATTTTGCATCATTTGTAGAGAGAGAAAGCACTGACTTAGAGAGAGAAAGTAGAATCTCACATCGTCTCCCTTTTTGCCTTCAGTGGATGGGGTATTTATAGATACCTCATGGGTCATTGGATGTGCTTGAGTGTTGATGGGCTTGGCCTAGCTCCATTGGATAGGCTTAGGTGCTGATGTGCTTGACCCAACTTCATTGGATTTGTATAGTGGGCTTGGCCCAACATTAACAAGTTTGCACTCTGGGTTAGGCCCAACATTAATGAGTTGTGATGTGCCTTAGAATGCGATAATGCGAAAAGCGACAACCTTGTGCAACACGTGATCAAACGAGAGAATGCCAAGTGTAGATTCCAAAATATGCTACATCAGAAGTCCCTCACTTCGCAGTGTGTTATCAGACGGATAAGACATTGTGAAGTAGATTAAGCATTTCTTGGTTCATATTTTGCTTGTCTTCTTGATCTTGCTTGTCTTTGTCTCCAAATGTCAGTATAGGTTTTCACATGCATGGCTTACATTGATGGCATACTCAGTAGGCTCTTCACCAAGTTTATTTTGGCCCTAGCTTGGCATTGACGCGATAGAAGTTGTGGAGGGTGCTACTTTATGGGATATTCACCCAATAGGCTCTTCGCCTAGTTTATTTTGGTAGGGCTTATGTTGATAGCCTACTTTATGGGATATTCACCTAGTAGGCTCTTCACCTAGTTTATTTCGGTAGGGCTTATGTGATAGCCTACTTTATGGGATATTCACCCAATAGGCTCTTCACCTAGTTTATTTTGGTAGGGCTTACATTGATAGCCTACTTTATGGGATATTCACCCAATAGGCTCTTCACCTAATTTATTTCGGTAGGGCTTACGTGATAGCCTACTTTATGAGATATTCACCCAATAGGCTCTTCACCTAGTTTATTTTGGTAGGGCTTACGTTGATAGCCTACTTTATGGGATATTCACCCAATAGGCTCTTCACTTAGTTTATTTCGGTAGGGCTTACGTTGATAGCCTACTTTATGGGATATTCACCCAATAGGCTCTTCACCTAGTTTATTTCGGTAGGGCTTACGTGATAGCCTACTTTATGGGATATTCACCCAATAGGCTCTTCACCTAGTTTATTTCGGTAGGGCTTACGTGATAGCCTACTTTATGGGATATTCACCCAATAGGCTCTTCACCTAGTTTATTTTGGTAGAGCTTACGTTGGGCCTACTTTATATTTTACTTGGTAACCGAAGGCAACTTGCATAGCTGCAATAATTCGTGTTAGTTGTTTCGGCGCTATGCAAAGTCCCTTAATTCCATACCGCAATTGACAATGACGAAAGTGGCTAGAAAGCCTTGTGCCAGCTATTTTGGTGTAAGTTGCTTAATGAAGCATTGTTGATGCGAAATTCGCTCAGTAAAACTCTATTCCTGGCGCGGGTTTCTTACTAAGGCATTGTTGATGCGTAAGTCACTCCATGAAGCACTTTTAGTAGTTTGATGAAAATGTACTAATTTGTAGTTTGATGTAGTTAGACTCTTGATGAATCTCTTCTTGCAGTTTGATGAGAGATATGTGTTCGTAGTTTGATGTAGTTGATCCAACTTTCTCATTCATTGAGGTAGTTGATCTGTCGAAATGCAGCAATCACGTCGTACTACCTTTGCTTGAGTTGAGGCACGCGTCCACAATAATAGCATAGGTGACATCACCCCACTTATTTGCTTTACAAACCCTCTTGGCCCACATTTAATCTTTACTCTGTGTGCCCTCTCTAAAGTTCATTTCAATCTTCATTGTGCACATTCTATTGGAGTCGCATCCAATTTTCAACGGTGCTCCCCCTTTTTGTGGTCGCATTTAATCTTGAGCGGTGCATACCTTCTTCGGTCACTTTCAATCTTTAATCGTGCATACCCTCTCGCGATCACATTTATTCTTTAATCGTGCATACCTTCTATGGGCCACATTCAATCTTCTTGAAGGCGATCTTGAGCATCGTAACTTTAACTTGACAAATTTTGAAGCAGTCAATCGTAGAAGTTTTATGAAAGAATTTGAGCCTTCTGTTAGGCAGTATGCTTGAAATTTAGTTTTGGTCCACGAATTTCTCGAAGCTCTTTTTCCTTAATTTTTGAGGCATTCATCGAGCTTCCAAAAGGCTAGATTTTATGTGCATTGAAAAGTCTAAACCTTCATGAGCTTGGAAAAAGCTAACTCTTGTTCATCTTTGAAAATTTATGCCCTCATTTCTTGAGCTGTGGAAATGCTAGATCTTCTTGAGCTTTACAAGAGATAAATCTTTATCGAGCTTTGAAAAAAACCAAGCCTTCATCAAATTGGAAAGTCTACGTCTCCATAAGCATTAGAGACTAAGTAGTCTTCAATACTTCGACATCGCATGTTGACTCTCGAGGCTAACTCAGTTGTACTCGAATTGGATCCCGTGTCTAGGTAGTTGTATTAAAGCGTTAGACTATGATGGCCAGATGGGAAGATCTCGGACTTCAAGAGGTGGTTCGTATGATGCGGTTGTGTCCTTTTAAGAGTAGACAAGTCGAATTAAAATATTGTATGTATTAAATCCCCCACTTCGCAGTGTTATCATGCTGATAATACACTATGAAGTAGATTCAGTAGTTCGAGATCTATTCGTCACTTTCTCTTCTTCTAAGTACCATTTTGCAATTTTACAAAGTTGGAATCTCCTTGCACATTTTGTATTGGGCCCTCAAATAATATCCATCTCCTCAAGGATTGTTATCCAACTTTTGTATTCTTTCGAGATCTTTATACAATTCCTTTAATTCCAAGGACCAATATACAATACTACATATGCAATTGCCTGCTGCTGGAATATAGTTTCATCTGGCCGTGACTTTCAATTCATCAATTGTGACTAGAGAGGGCCCATGCCTTTTCATTTATAATAATAGCAAATTGTATTACTTAATATAATATATTTTGGGTAGTAGTTTATATGAACCAAAACATCCATCTTCCAACTCATCGCGGAACAGAGAAACAGAAGCAAAGTTCATACTGAACTCTTCTTTCTCACCGATTCGAAACAGGGGAAGCAGAAATCCCTATAACTTTCTTCCTTTCTTCTGAAAATTTTACTTAATATTCATATCTGAAATATTTTCTTCTCCTTATCTCGTCCAAGAGTTTCACCACTCTTACAATTCTTCATGGACTCTACTTGACTACTTCCAAAATCATCTATAAATACAAGTCTTTGCCTATTCTTTATTCATCAATCTGTATGTTCGTCGTCGGAGAGTTCGTTAGCGCCAGAGAGTTCGACGGAGCGGGGCTGTTCGGACAGTGCTGCATGCGGGAGTTCAACGGAGGGGTCGTTAAAAGAGTTTTCGAGTTCGAGAGTTCGCGCAGCTTTGTTCGAGCGGGTTGAGTAGTCCGTGTGGCGAGGAGTTCGTTAGATGAATAGTTCGTGTGAGGATCTGATCGGGCAAGAAGAAGTCATTGGCGTCGAGTCAGCAGATGAAATTGGTACCTTCGAGGAGCAGCTCGTGCATGCAGAGAGTTCGCGGCGTTTGTTCAGCGCTCGAGCGTTTGGAGGTTATTAGTTCGCGTGTGCTTGGCGTTCGCGGCTGCTGGTCGTGACGGAGTTCGCGCAGATGAGTGCTCGGTGGCAGAGGAGATCGCAACGCAGCTGCTGTTTGTTGGCGCGAGGGAGATCGTTGCAAAGCTGTTCGCCATTGAGTTTTATCCCCTGCCGTGACCGATCGTGAGAGATAACTTGTATCTTTTCTCTTTTATATCTCTATTATACGATAGATATACTATATATATATATATGTGAAAATATGTTTATATTATGGAGTTTGCTACTTCCTTCATGCCACCTTCTTCAAATAATGTTTGATTGCGAAACTCGTTCATGAATTAATGATTTTGATTATGTATTCAGATGGTGTTTTTCGGCAAAGGTGGAGCAAGCGACGAGAGTATCTTCTTGGTTTCGGAAGGTTGATTTTCCCCTTGTTTTGCTACCTGTTGCAGGATTGTTAATGGCATAATTTTTTAGGTTCAATCAAGCCATGCGAAAGAAGGACAATCGTGCCAACCATGACGCAGGACCAAGTGAGAGTCAAAGGACTCGTGGTGGAATAGCTCTCAATCAAGATTCAAGTTGTCGAACACGCGATGATGCTAGCATGGTATCTCGCGTCCATTTGACTGAGAAAGAAGATGGCACCAATCATGAAGCTCGTCGCTCGCATGCAAGAAGAGGAGAAATGAGAGTCAAGGGACTCGCGGTGGCGTGGCTCTCAACTAAAACTCAAGGCGTCAAATACGCGATGATGCTAGCATGGCATCTCGCGTCCCTTTGACTGGGAAAGAAGATGGCACCAATCATGAAGCTCGTCGCTCGCATGCAAGAAGAGGAGAAATGAGAGTCAGGGGACTCGCGGTGGCGTGGCTCTCAATCAAGACTCAAGGCGTCAAACACGCGATGATGCTAGCATGGCATCTCGCTTCCCTTTGACTGGGAAAGAAGATGGCACCAACCATGAAGCTCGTCGCTCGCATGAAAGAAGAGGGCCAAATGAGAGTCAATAGACTCATGGTGGATTTTCTCACAATCAAGACTTCAGGCATCGAACACGCGATGATGCTAGCATGGGATCTAGCGTCACTTTGATGGAGAAGGATGATGGTTCCACCATGACACACGGCCAAGGGCCGATGATCGTCTCTCGCATGAAATAAGAGGCCAAATGAGAGTCAAGAGACTCATGGTGGCGTTGCTCCCAATCAAGACTTCATGCATCAAACACGCGATGATGCTAACATGGCGTCTAGCATCCCTTTGAGTTGCTCATTTATTGTTGGGGCAAGTAAGAGGCTTGCGAGGAGAATCGATATGGACGACCTTGCTAGCGAGAAAAAATATGGTTTGTGATGCTGACAACCATATTTTCCTACCGCCACCATCAAAAGTATCTCATGAACTTCATAGCCTTGAGCTCGAGAGGCCTCACTCAACTTGTTGGGTGCTAAGCTCACTGATTCAACTCCTCTGGATTCAATAGAGAAAGCGTGGCCATCTTAGAATTGCGAGAAGGTGATACAGAAATGCTTAGTGGCCGACATATGGTGTGGTTGAATGTGAATGCGCTCTAGCGTGTCTAAGAGAACGACGATGGAACGGATATGCTCTAGATTGACTGCGTGAAAGAAGTTTTCTGCTTATCCCCATGTTCTGGCTGGAACTTCAAGTAGCACAGTAGGTGCGATTGGGACAAAAGGCATTGCACCTCGGTGATGGAGTGCAGAGCTTGAATGAGTTGAGCCACATGCTACGGTTTTGTAGTTGTTCGGCCTGCGGTTGTTGATTTGTCGAGGGTGGAGTTTGATTGCCGACCATCGTCGCAGTCACCTAAGCTTCATCAAGTTGTTGAAACTCTCTTAGAAGCTCTCGCCGAAGATTCCTCTTGCTGCTGAGTACTCGTGATGACGTTGGTGCTCTTAGTTGCTCTTGAATACCTTGCCACCGTGATGAACACGTGTGTTTCTTCTACAGTGCACTTAGTGGTTCCCACAGACGGCGCCACTGATGCGGGGTACTTTCGTCCTGCTAACTAGTCACTCCACGTCATACCAACTCAAGCTCCGTACTGGTGCTGAGTTAGCTTTGAGTTCGAGAAACCTGCACCGTGAAACAGCATACATGAAGTAAGGGTTTGTTGATTTCGGACTGAACTTGGATTGTGCCAAGCTGCCTACGTATCCCGTATAGGGAATCAAGCCGAACGTAGTTCATTGTTTCTCTATATGCCCATCCGTGATGGATGGTGCATTGCATAAGAGCTTCATGAGTCAATAGACCATGATAGATGAGATGTCATCGGACCGTGCTGGTCGGATAGGAGGTCAATCCGTGTTGGATTGTCATATGAGATGTCGTCGGACCGTGCTGGTCGGATAGGATGCTAATCTGTGCTGGATTTTGTATCATCTGTAGAGAGAGAAAGCACTGACTTAGAGAGAGAAAGTAGAATCTCCCATTGTCTCCCTTTTTGCCTTCAGGGGATGGGGTATTTATAGATACCTCATGGGCCATTGGATGTGCTTGAGTGTTGATGGGCTTGGCCTAGCTCCATTGGATAGGCTTATGTGCTGATGGGCTTGACCCAACTTCATTGGATTTGTATAGTGGACTTGGCCCAACATTAACAAGTTTGCACTCTGGGTTAGGCCCAACATTAATGAATTGTGATGTGCCTTAGAATGTGATAATGCGAAAAGCGACAACCTTGTGCAACACGTGATCAAACGAGAGAATGACAAGTGTAGATTTCAAAATATGCTACATCAATACCCTTGCCCTCGAATACTCTGTGTACTAAGATTATGATGAGAAAAAGCGTCATATATTTTTTGCTTCAAGGTAAATGATTTAGTATCCTCGACATGAACTATCTCAAAGAATCTTTCTCGAACAAGCCCACATTTATCAACGAATCTCAAATAATTGTCATTTGTTCTCTTTTTGATTCATCACGAGATTCGTCAACAATGATACAAAACTTTTCATCACCAATTTCTTCTCGAATAAATCTTTGAATTCTACTACCATAGATTGACAAGATCTCCTTTTGAATAGTGGCAGATTTATAAGTAGCATTAAGAGGAACATTTTTCGCACATGAAGGTACTTCTTTATTGTAAGAGGCCGTGTGCTCTAGAATCTCCAAAAAGTTACCACGATTACGTAAGCCAACACGTTCGTCATGACCTCTAAATGCTATGGCATGGAATACACATAACTTTGCAACATCCACTGAAAGTTTGAGTCTTAGCCTATTCTTGCCACTAACTCATAAGATTGCCTATCAAAACTCTTGTCAATATGTTGCAATGAGTTCAACATATCCTCACTTTGTTTTACCGCAACCTTATGTAAAGAATTAAGAGACTTTCCCACATGTGTCAAAAAAGCACAATTCTTTCCCTCGTTCACTTCTTTCCAAGACTGAAATCCATTAACAACAAAAGCATTTGATCTGCAAATTGTTGATTGCTTTACAAATAGATAACACTGAAGACAATAAGCAACATTCGTTGTAAGGGAATATTCTAACCAATCAGGAAATAGTTTGTACCAAGATACGAGAAACTTTCTACCATATTTGTCAAGATCAGGAGATTTTTCAGGAATTGGTTGATAAGGTCCCTCTATCAAATATGATCGCCGAATTTGATCAGTCTTATCTACTCCTAAGTCCATATCATTTGGCGCTTACCTGGATTTCGTTCAATCACAATGTATGTATTTTGATCAATCTTTTGGATTTTTGATAGAGGAAAATCCTCGTGCTCAACTAGAGGTTGACGTATATTTGTATTTTCAGGAGGAGCGCCATCACCATCACAATTATTAGAAATAGCAGCAACATCGGGAATACTACTCTTTTTAAAATACGAGTCAATTCTTTTTTTACCCATCAAGCCAAACCTGTATAAATAAAAGGTTAAGTAATTAATTAGTTGCTACGTTACTTCTTTAATGGATCAAGTGTAACACTAGGTCCTAGTGATATAAAATAATTCATTAGTTAACTACTTTATTAATCCAAAATCTTGTTAATCCAAAACTCATTCTAAGAAAACAAAATCATATATAAGACTTTTAAGTTTTAACATCTCTATGACATCGCAATTCACAAGTAACATTACAATTTGGTATAACAATATTTAAACCCTATACAAACACACTACCATATTCAAACAATCAAATACTAACGGTTTCACAAACTAAAAAAATAGTCTACAAGATGACAAAAAGAAAATTAAATAAACAACTAAATTTGTATTTACAGAGGATGAAACGTGGGCAAAAGAAGGATTTACTTTAACAAACTATTGCATATAATCTATTATTTCTACGTAACATACCCTTTGTAAGAGTATATTAGGTGCTTCCTAACTGCCTTCTTCACTAAAGAGCACAAATTAAACAGCTCCTTGTATGTTGGAGAGAAGAGCATGAACAAATTCTCCCATTTGTGAAGAATGGCTTCCTCCCTCTTTCACCGACGCTCTTATCGAATCCCCAATTTCACCCGCCTTTTTCTTCATATCATACACTTTATTACCCTCTTCCCTCTCCAATGCCATCTCTATAACTTGTTTCACCTTCTCTTTATTAAGACTACTCTGCACCCCACGAGTTAACTCCACACAAACACCCATCTCCTCCACTAACATCTTCAAGTTATATTCCTGTTCCGCTGCCAACGGCCAGCCGATCATCGGTACTCCTTGACTCAAACACTCCATGATAGAATTCCATCCACAATGACTTAAGAATGAACCTGTTGACTTATGGCAAAGGATTTCCAACTGCGGTGCCCAACCGTGCACAACTAATCCTTGTCTCTTACTCGCCATTCTTTCTTCGAATCCTTCGGGCAGCCATTCTGGCTTGAATTCTCCTCTCAAGTTGAATCCAGTTGGAGGCCTAATTACCCATACAAATGCCTTGTTGGTATCTTCCAACCCCATTGCCAATGCCATCATTTGTGAAGGACTTATAGTGTTTTGTGAGCCGAAAGAAATGTAAAGAATAGAAGCCTCTGGATGCAAATCCAGCCATTCTATGCATTTCTCAGGCGACACGCCGGGGTCTCTCCCTGTATGAGAACCGATCGTTTTACGACTTCTTTTTCCACTCAGCATTGTTTCTGGGAGAAGAGGCCCAATGCACCAGATAGGAAGCTTTGCATACTTTCTTAGAACATCTAATCCTAAAGGCTCAATCTCCTCAACTGTATGACATAAGATGCCGAAAGATTCCAATGAGTGTCTTATTTGAGGTTGAACGAACCTCGACCAAGGATCTGTACCATCTGCAGCCTTCAGTAACGGGTCAAGTTTAGTGATGTTGAAAATGCAGGAATCGGGAAATCCCGGAACGCAAAATTCATCGTTGTTCGTCGAACGATGTGGGAGGTTTTGCCATAGAGATACATAGGCGGCGGTGTCGTAAGCTCCGCCGGTACTAAAAGCTACATTGACTGTGTTATAGTCTTTAGCAACTTGATTAGCCCACGCCATGAAAATATCAGAGATTATGCAGAGCGGGGGTCGACCGCCTTCGATCGAGGTATCGGAAATGAACTTACGGAAGCTGGGTTCAAGAGAAGTTGAGGCTTGAAAGAGGTTGACAATTTGATGGGGAGGCAAGGCTTCTGTGTTCTCTGTGTTTGGTGGGAGGTTATGATCACAACTGTTGAATGGAAGCTCATGGAAATGGATTTGTGTTGTTGGAGTTTTGGATGTGGTTTTAATGAGGTATTTAACATTGAGTGGAGTAGTGGCTATGGTGATTTTGAAGCCAAACTTTTGGTGTATTTTGTTGGCTAGTGCAAAGAATGGTATGAGATGGCCTTGTGCCATGAAAGGCAGCATCACTATATGATGTTCTGAGGTTGTGCTTCCCATTTTATCTGTGTATTTACTCTGTTCAATGTGTGTGTGTGTGTATCCTGGGTTGCAAGAAAGATGAAGTGTTTATTTGCTTTGCTAAAGTGTGTGTTTATGTTTGACTGTGTGTAGTGTAGCACATTCAAAGCCCTCTGTGGTGGTTGTAATAAGGAGTCCTTGCTACTTATTAGAAATAATGGCTGGATATTTTCTGAAGACAAGAGAGTTGCCGGTCTCGTGTTTAGCCTTAGCCCTTGCGAGATCAAGTAATCAATAAAATGATAACTACATGTACAGTTGATGTGATAAACTAAAATCACTTTGCTCATGATCATATTTTGCACTAATAAGTAGGAAAGAAATTACTTTTCATCGCATGGGAATTTCTAATACAAATTTTGAGTTTAGGGGTGGTGGTGTAATGTTAGTATATAACAAATAAGGTCTTTCTCTTAAACAAGTCATTTTGAAGAATTTTATTTATTGTATTCTTATTCTTAATTAATGTCCTTTCTAAAACCATTTTTAAAAAACTTTAAGGGTTCAAACATTATTTATGTTATCTCAAAATTAATAATACAAGTTACTCATATTGATGTGTGGGAGTTAAAGATCCGCGAAACAGCTGTTTTGCCATTTGGTTGGAGGACATTCGACGCAATTTTGATCTAACTATTATTCTCATAAATCTCTATAAAGTTGGTGTTGTGAATGGACGACTTTTTAAAGCACATTTATACGTATAGTACCACTTCATTTACAGGTGATGACTGTTTGCGGTCCATGGATATGGCTCATGGGTCATTTCCTTTTGGAAGTTTCTATTAATACCAACGCTGACACTGTGACAACTATTTCTACCTAGCATAATATCAAATCATTATGAAAAAATCTAATAAGATCTAAACTGAATCTGAAATGCGTGCTAATAGATATGTGGATATAATGTCCTCTCCTTCTTTTGTTTAGTTTTCATCGACTAAAGTGTAAGAACTAAAAGGGGAAAAAATGATGCATTAATTCCACGTACTCAAGAAGTAGCATGTTAGGCTTTTGCAACATCTGATAAGAAGTAGCAATTTTTTTTTTCATAAAATGCCGCAATTACAAAAGCAGTTTAACACCAACATACTCATGAAGTCAATGAGCTCAATTTTATTATTATTCATCAAAAAAAAATTGAACTCTTTTTCATAAGCATTTGCTGACACCCCCTTCAAGTGAAATTAGTTTCTCAAGAATTATATCTTATGAATTAAATTTTTATTTTTTGTGATAGTTTAGGAATTAATTATTTCAAGGGTGTTATCATAAAACTCAAGTTCCTGCCATGACATCTATAATGTCGAGAGACCTTCATGATTATCAAGATATCAAGAACTATGTGGATGGTTATGTGATGCCTCGAAAAGTAAACATTTATATTTTACAGCATAAATATAGCAAACTATTTTTGAAATTTTAGTGTTATAGAAAAGTTATTCAAAACTGCTTTTCAATATTTATATATATTACTAAAATCGAGCTAGTACTTTAAGCTGTTTTACAAAAATTGAATTTATTGAAAATCGCCTTTAAATAACTCAAACAAAAGTTAAAAAGAAGCAACACATAGAAAAGGAGATTGATAAGTGATTTTGAACAAAAATTTAACACGTTTCTGCAAAAAACAAGGGCAATTCCCAGCCATCTCAAATATGAAAATATGCATTTGAGCATTTCAAATTAACTTAGCGGATACAGTAATTAGTATAATACTTGAAATGCAATAATTGCTGATTTAGTTGGATTGGAGTCCTTTACGTTATCAATTAAGAACATTTTATTTTTTTACTTTCTATGGATTTACAACAACCAAAACTCAACATTAATGTACCTTTCTTTATACATTAAGAAGCAGTTCTCTGTCTCATCCATTTTGTGGCTGACCATTTCTCTCCTGATAATACTTCACATCCACCATGTAAGCTATCTGGATCTGATTGCCCATCAAGCCCCTGAAATAAATAGATAAATAAATAAAATGTAGCACATGCAAGACATGCATATATCCATCATCAGGTAAAAAGACAATGGAATCGAAATGCTAAATCCAACTTTTGTCACATTTAGTATTTGCACTTAAATATGTTAATTTTACACCAATATTGAATTAGATACGCATTCTTCCAACTGCTTGATCAGTATAAAATTTCCAGCTCGAATATAACTAAAGGAACGGAAAAGCTAATATGAATATAACTAAGTGATGTGTGGTTTATCCAGGTCGAGTTACTGTACTGATAAATCAGTACAGTAATGAGAAGAATATGATGAAATCCGGGCAAAAAACTTCAGCACACATACACACGCTGCGCATTATATATAATACACATTATATATGCATATACATATATACTTTATCATTAGCATTTAGCATACTTTTAATTGCACCATACTATATGTTGAGAAATAATTAATAAATAATGAGTATTGATGACAGAATATAAAAGAGTAGAGGAAGAAAATAAAAACCATGCTCCAGAAAAGCACAGCATCTCCTTTGAGAGGCTTGACGCACAACCCTGCAACCATTTTCCCGCCACAGCTACACTCACCAGATCCAGCCTAACATTAAAGACCAGTTCGGTTATAAAAAAACATGAACGTGATAGAGAGGCAACTTAAATGTATACAGTCACATAGTGAACATATACACATATAGAGAGATACTAACCACCACAAATCTTTAAACATGGTTAAACCATCAGATTAAAAAGGCTCATGTAAGCTTTTGTTGAAACATTTTAGTTTCAAGTACTGAAGTCAAAACAACATTTACGAACGAATCCAGAATTTGCTAAAAGATTAGTTAAATAAAATCAGAAAACTCAAGGACCAATATACCAAAAGTAAATAAAATATCACTTCCTAAAAGATCTAATATGGAGGAGTAGATGTAGACCAAACATCTCTATAATTTGCTGAAAGTTCATACAAAAAAAAAAAAAAAACTCACAAAGTATTAAAGGACCTATGCATCTAAAGTATTAAAAGCAACACCCCAGAATTACAGGGAAAAAAACTTACAAACTTGTATAGTCGAGAGTTTGTTTCAAAACTTGGATACGAAAAAAGTAACCAATTCAGTCACCAGAAAAAATAACTGGTTAAAAAGCAAATAACCTTTGGGAAGTACGTTTCTCCACCCTCAACATTGTCACTGAGATACATGAGCATAGTAGCCACTCTTTGACCACCTCGTTTCAAGTTAAACTGTAAGAAAAAGCATTATGCACACTTAACTACGTGACGAGTTTTATGAAATCTACCATAAGAATGAATCTTACTGTGTATCAATATAAAAACTTACTGTGTCAGCAAAGTAGTCATGGTGAGCCCTGTAAAGCTGATTTTTCTCATACCTGAGCTTTTGCTGATGTTAGATTAATTTAATAATATAGCCAAACAGCATTCTGTTTTCAAAGAGAACTAAACAAGTATGTGTAAGATCTCACCTCAAAACTTGTATGAGCTCTCCATTTTCTACTGGAACTTGAGAGTAGACAGAAATTCGTTTTTCAATTGCCTGTTGTTTGACCACCCCAAACCAAGCCATCCATTCATTATACATGGTTATTTTTTTAAATTTAAAATTACATGATTGCTAATTAAGTGACTCACAGAAAGGAAAAAGGAAATGAAGAAAGTAAACAAGCATGAATGCATATAAAACAAAAGCGGGTGCAAGATTTCATGAACGAGAACCTGTATCATAGGATAATTCCTCTCATCAGCTCTCAGAAACATCCCAGAGCTTGTTCTAACTTCACTTTTGATGCCCTGAAATAATATTATAGGAAATATTTAAAAATACATATAGAAAATAAATTTGGAAGTTTACTGAGCACTAACTCAGGCTATCTGAAAAGGTAAATCATAAAATAAAAAAATAAAAAGATAAATAAAAAAGAGTTAGAAATGTTGCAACAAAATCAAGAAATTAAAAGCTATTGAGAAAACCCAAACCACAAGAAGGATCCTAGCAATGAGTTGCAACTTATGATTGTACACATTTAAGTTCTGGTAACAAATTATGATGCATTTTCCTTTAGATGTGTACAATCATAAGATACCTTAATCGATAATATGTACAACTTATGATGCATTTTTCTTTATGACAACTTATGATGCATCATAAGTAATTTAAATACTCTAAGGTACAACTTATGATGCACTTTGCTTTAGAAACTTTGAGACCCACAATATAAAACCATGACCCTTTAGTCACCTTTCCAGTTCTTGCATCAACAACGGTGGAGACTTGTAGACGGGGTCTGGCAATCTCTCTAAGATAATCACATTCCTGCGAAAGAATAACGAAGAGAAAGCGTATGAGCCATCCAGGCATTAAAACAAGACATGCTGCATCGAAGCGGTATAATCCAAATGCAAATGAAAGTTTGACATTATCCAATATCGCCCACAACAGAAGTATTTTACTATAACAAAATGAGTAGGTATTGCCAAATAGGACAAGCCGAAATATAAATACCTCAACACTTAAGAAGTTATGAAATAAAATAATACGCGGAGACCAGCTAAGTATTTCAGGTTTGACCTGCAATACGCAGAGTGAATGGGAGAAAGTTAAGAACAAAGAGACATATAATGACAAAGGTAATAAGCTGTATAATATATTAGCAAAGACTATATTTGTCGGAAACGCTATATGATACATGATAATGTTGCAAGAAAGATGTTGAAAATAGGAGTCTTCCTCTAAAATGAAGAAAGATTAATGATAATAATGGCTCCACGAATGATCCAAAGTCCAGAGTACGTGCTATATTCTACTGAAATGACTGTTTAATGACGTATTGATTGATAGTATACTTTCCCACAGGTAAAACGATCTAAGTCCTAGCCACAAATCTTGAATTTGATGAGTAACGAAAAATATGAAGAAACCACCGTTTATGTCTAGGTCTTAATTATTTAAAGAGTCAAAGTCAGACTCATGATATTCCCAATTTCTCCTTATTTGAAGAGAAGTATCCCTTAAGACCTGCACACTGTTGATCCTCCTGATAGTTGCAGATTAGAAGACAAAATCAAGAAAAAGAAATTTAAGTCTATCAGTTAGACACAGAGGTGGATATTGGCGTGCATAATGTGCTCTGAAAGATAGAATTCATATTATTCCTATTTTGTGCAAAGGCTATGACAAAATGCATACGCTAGTCCTTGCTACCACAAACTATGTCCAGTTTTCAGTAAGTGCTCAGTATCATACGTCTAAAGACATCACTATGTTTCCAAGAATCCAAAATAAAAGGGCATAGTGTGATGTAATATATGTGGAGCATTATGCTTCACGGATGATGGAAGACAATGGCAGTCACCATATACTTATGTGCAGAGAAAGCTCATCTATTAGTGCTCTAGAAAGTGATAGTAACTTCAGAAGCCAAGCTAGAAGAAAAAATATAAGAGATTATTCACCCAGAAATGTAGGTTCTAGATTAGCCATATTTTGCGTCATCCCTTCCCTTGAAAGACCAATGGAAAATAAAAGAGTGGAAACAACCATGGAACATACATATCCAATACGTAAAGCCATAGCTTCTTTGTCCTCCCAATGTGAAATGCCTGATAAAAGTGAACAACGTTGTAAGATTGCAATGCATAAGAAATCTTGAGGCACATCAAGTGTAGGCTTGTGGGAATATTTAGTTTGTCAATAGAACAAACCTCTTCTAAGATGGACCCTGTTTAGAATTTGCGTTCTTGAACTAGTCGAGACAGCCCCTAAAAGCCAGTATTTTCAAAACCATTTAAGTAGCATTGTACAGAGTATCAGGCATAAAGTAGCATTTCCAGATTATTACTATAAGCGCAAACCAAAAGGCAAGTGCAGGTACGAAAATCAAACCCCATGGGGCAAAAAAAGAAAGGAACCATTAATCAACAAGCCACACGAATAAATCACATGGCAAATAACATAAACGTGTACATGATAAATCTTCTATAAACAACTTAATATTATGTTGATACCCGAAGTTACCAAACTTCTCTACCAAGTACCAACCACCACCAAGTATATAGGATGTTTGCTCCTAAGTTGATACTTAATACTTGTCGCGCGCTAAAGTTCTGTATGTAACGAGAATTCTACCACATAGGTAATAATTGCACCATTCAAACAACCAGAAAAGTAGGCTCTCATACACATATCCAAAAGTTAAGCTGCCACATTACAAACCAGCAGCTTTTGAACAGCTAGTAACATCCAGTACCACGGAAGCAATATCGCAAGATAAAACGCAATATCTCACTGAAACGACTGAAAAACGTACCGTCTGAATCCTCTAACCTCCCGATATCAAAATGCAACAGAGCTCCTGAACATTCACAACAACAATGCCATCCGTCAAATTCATTGAATTGAGTGCAAATCGACACTTCAAAGCCCGATACACACGACGATTCCCAAAACAGAGTTTCTAATTATACGACAACTTAAGGAATCATTTAATTTCTCGTTTCCATTTCCATATGATCTTCAGCTCAGATTACTGCCAGAGATACTAGTGATTTGACTAACTAAGAAAAAATCGTGGTCACATTAATAGACCGCCAAATTTCAAACTCCGCATCGTGGTTTGACTAATTCATATGTGTGTGTGTGTGTGTGTATATATATATATATATATATGTGTGTGCGAGAGAGAGAGAGAGAGAGAGAGAGAGAGAGTTACCTATAATCATGGAAACGGCAAAAAATGCAAGGAGTGCGAAGACAAATCTGACAACAGGCGAAGCCATAGGAGAAGAAGAGAGAGAAAGTGAAGTGAGAGAGACTGAAGATCGGAAAATCGTAACTGAATCTCTTTTTCCTCTTTTTCTAGACAGAAAAAAAAAATACTTCCCATTTTTTATTTATTTCTTCTAAATAAACAACACTGCAACCCATGTATCTAGTATCTACATCCACTACTAGTACTAATACACGGTAAAATAGGGTGTTGGGTGGTTATTCCTACAATTTAGGAATCTTCTTTTAATCTCAACCATTGTTGTACATACAACGAATGTATATAATATAATTTCTCGTTTCATAACGTTTTATACTTTTAATCTTTGATTATCACTCCTAAGTCCTAACAGATATTATATTAGACTATTAGTTCAAGAAAAAACAAGTTAATTTTCTCAATGTTAGGACCGAATATTTCGGTCTATGCTAGTTTGATTACTTGGTTAATTAATTAGTTATTATTAGTGTCTTAATTAATGCTTAATTGATTATTTTTGAATATTTCAGTAAGAAATCAGCTATCGCAACAAGTTAAATAAAAAAAATGGTTGTGAGATTCTAAAACTGAATCTTGCGATTTTTTTATAGAATTAGATATTGCCGCGTTAGATTAATTATGGGAACAAGATTCAGAATAATATATTTGTCTTTGTATGATCCGATTTTATTCTAAGTGTATATGGACTGAATTATATATGCATACATTGAAATATGTTGTTTACTTGTTTAACATGATCAAATTAGATGAATTAATGAAGGTTTGCAAGGTGTCTTAAAGAATCAAATATATGGTGCAACAGTTGTCCTTCCGCATAGGAGATTATGCACTCTATAAAAGCAGAAGGCTCGAATACATTTGAAGACAAGTTTTTTAGAGTGTCTATTTTAAGATTTGTCATTTTATTTGTTTAAGAGATAAAAATATTTTATTGTAATTATACAAAATAGCAAGGCGAAGAACTTTGTGTAAACTTGAGTATTTTCATATTCTAGTAGAGTTCTCTAGTAAAGCGTCGCGTCAGGTATTAATAAAGTAATTAGAGGAAGTCTAGATTAATAGCCTAAGTAAGTCAATGTCATGTACTAAAAGAAATAGACTAGAGTTGTTAAAACGGACTAAAGCCAAGTGGACTAGGTATGTTGTGACTGAACCACTATAAATTCTTGTGTTATTGTTTTACTTTTACATGTCTTAACAAGTAATAACTATTACAACAAACATAAAATGTAATAAGTAAACAACTAAGGTCTTACAAGTGGCATCAAGAGCTAGTCACTAACGCTTATTTTAGTGAGATTCTGGTTTCCAAAGACCTTATTTCAGGCATGGAAGAAATCAGAGAAGGCTTGTCAACAAACAAATCACCAATGCTGATGAGTATAAACCATTCGTACTGGAAGAACCATCTCAAAAATATCATTAAACAGCAAGATCAGAAAGCTTGAAAAAGCATTATAAGAGGTTGGTCACCCCCTACTAATGAAGACGGTAAGTCAAAAAATGAACTGAATTGGTCAAATGAAGAAGATCATCTTGCTGAACAGAACTATAATGCACTAAATACTATCCTAAGTGTTGTTGACATTAATCAATATAATACTATTTCAAATTTTGTCTTTGTGAAAGAAGCATCGTATCGCTCATGAAGATACCTCTATTGTTCGCATGTCTAAGTTACAATGTCTAACTGCTCAATTTGAAAACATGCAGATGCAGGAAACTGAAACCATAGCCCAATACAATGCAAAACTTAGACGCATCGCGACTCAAGCTGCCCTACTCGGAGAAGAATACAGTGAAGCAAAACTGGTTCACAAGACTCTCATATCTCTTCCACCAAAGTTTGCAATCAAGGTCAAGACCATTGAAGAATCCAAGGACACCGACAATAAGCCAATAGAAATACTTATGGGATCTCTTGCAACATATGAAATGAAACTAAAATATGAAGGAGACAATGTTGCCAAAAGCATTGCACTAAGATCACAATGACTCCACATAATGAACAAGGAACGGGTCTCATGAAATCCATAGCTCTTCTAACAAACACTTTTAGAAGATGAACAGATCTAAATTCAGAGGTAAATTCTCTTCACCTAGTTCATCTAACTCTGGTTTTACCAAGAATCCTTCTGCTGCTAATGATCTTGAAGTCAAAAGAAAATAAAGAGGTATTCAATGCAGGGAATGTCATGGGTTTGGGCATATTAGAGCAGACTGTGCAAACTTACTTGAGAAAATATAAATCGTGCTATTGTCACAACATGGAGTGATGATGATTCAGACGATACAGATGAAGAGGAAGAAATACTGTCGGATTTGGCCCTTACCACCATAATTTCCCACATATCGTCCATTCATGAGGAAACAAATAAGATATTTGTTGCCGGTTGCCACAAACATCCTTACAGATTCTACGGAAGAATCAGATGCAAATTGATTACTTAATAGCTCTCATTAAAGTAAGTAGTAGGAAAGATATTTTAGAGGTTGGGTTTCACAATGACTTAACTTATTAGTTCATAGATAAACCACCTATATTTACTGATAGTACTTGATAGTTATTTGATGTTTGCATGTCTAATGGATCCGTGACATATGGCAGGAGCTATCCCAACCACATCTCTATGAGTCTTTAATAACCTATCGTGTTAACGAAATCAGCCCAATTATCAATTGTTTTAGAAGAGATATCAAATATGCAATCAAATTAACTCATTTTAATCATGCTAACAAAACGTACATAGTCAAGATTGATCTAGTATGGTCTAAAGATTGTGCAATAGTTGCTTTCACATATCCAAAATAACGAATCGCATATATATATATATATATATGTGTGTGTGTGTGTGTGTGTGTGTGTGTGTGTGTGTGTGTGTGTGTGTGTGCGATTCTACACTCTGGGCGGCCCTACCCTAAGCATTCTACACTCTGGGCGGCCCCACTCGGGTGATTCTATTTTATCCCAGCGAGAGTAAGGTTAATCACACAATATAAGTAACTATTCAATCTAGACATTCAAGGTCATCAAACACACATCAAGTAAAGAAAATAAATATATTCATAATATCAGAGTTACTCCCCTAGTCTAAATAACGAGTAGGTTAGCTCCTTATAGTCATGATTTCAACAATCAACAATAAATTAAATATCATAGACAAAGTAAAAAGGTAAAAAAAAGCTTATCGGATCCGGTAGAACGTTGTTGCTTGACCCTCTTCGTACTCCCTTTTGCTATCTTCTTCTCCACTAATTATCTTCTCTCAAACAATGACTCTACTAATATAGAGCAAGACTTTGATGGTGTTTCTCTCTGGTGACAACTCTCAGGGTTTCTTCTCCTTGAAAGTGGTTGTAAGGCTGTGAAAATCGTTGTATAAGTTGTACCCTAAGTGTTGAACGTAGCCTCATATTTATAGTTTTTCTTTCCGCGCTGGGCTGCGTTTTAGGGTTTTTGACTTGCGGCCCAAACTTCTTCTGATTGCGAGACCCCCCGTGCGATGTGACTTTGATTGCGCGTTACCTGTCGCGGTGGTGATCGCACTACCTTCTGATTTCCTCCATGCGGGTCTCATGGTGTCTTCTCTTCAATCGTGCTATATTCGGTATTTCCTCTTCTTGTAGTGTCGTAGCGCTCCCGTAGCACTTGAACATATCGAAATAGTGTCTTCGATCAATTTTTGTCTAAAACATCCTTTATTGGCCCCGTTTAGCCTCATTTTGTCTTGACTCATTAAATATCTAAGAAAACATGAAATAATACTAAAACAAGTAAATGTGCTATCATAAGTAATCAAAAGCATAAGTAAACAGATACTTAAATAACGCTAATGAGACGCTTATCATGCATCAAAGCACAAACCCAGACAAATCTGGGTTCAGCGTGGCCACCGTATGACAGGAAGAAAATATGTCCTCTACAATTTCGAAGAAAGTGCAGAAGGAAATGTGGTGTCTAGAGATGGAAATGAAGCCAAAATTGGCGGAAGAGGCACTCTAAATTTAAAAGGATTTCCTCATCTAAGGGATGTCTTATATGTAGAGGGGTTATGTACCAATCTCATCAGTATTAGTCAACTGTGCAAGAAGGGTCTATTCGTACACTTCACCAAAGATGGATGCGAATTAATCGACAAGTTAGATAACTGTGTTTTATACGGAATTAAATATGCTGACTGTTATACCTTGTCCAGTCGTGATAAGAAAAATCTATAGGAGAACCATCTATCCTACAGCTATCACGACAGGTGATCCAGGCTACACACGACATAAAGGTATCACCAAAATCAAGGTATGAACACATACCTCGACTCTATATAAAAGATCGATTCTTACAAGGTAGCAAAATGAAGACTCTTATGTGTGATCATCCTAAAATGAATCGTATCTCTAAGTCAATGTGCGAAATTATATTTAATCTTTCTTCCATAAATAGAGTGATGCAACATCTTACCTTTGACCCACAGTTAAAAGGAAACATTACATATCTTGGTAAACGCCTCGACATAGGAGAAGTTCTCAAAATGTTTTGCTATTTTTAACGAATCACATCTCATTCGTCTTAACTTATGATCAACTGTATTTGGCTTATTAATCAACTGTTTGAATTTGTACCACTATATACATCCTAGTTACTAGAAATGGCATACTAACATTCTATTTTACACCCCTCATGAATGTAAAGTCATCTCCATTCCTTGGAAAAACCATGTGCTCACATTTTCAACTCATAAAGCAATAAGTGGTGCAATAGGTAAACATTGGTCCAACTCTCAGTGGTCACTAATGCTGGTAAAAGATCTCGATATTACTCATATTAGTGTAACTCTATGTGATTGTCGTCTATCCGTTTCAATATGATCTAGTCAAACATATTTGGTATCTTCTCACTGTTAACCTTGTGGAAAATTTGGCATCCGAGTTGAAATATATGGGTATTACTTGTCAACTATCTGACTTAATTACTAAAACGATGAAGGATGTTCGCCTGAAGATACTTAGAAAGTATTTTGGCATCTGCCACCTCTGAATCTCAACACTATCTATCGTAACAGTGGATGAATACACATAATATCAAGTTTTCAGATGACCAATCCATTATGTTATTTAGTATGTTTGTTTGTTTTTCGTTGTCTATGAAAAGATGCATTTACGTCTGTTTGTTTTTAGTTCTATGAAAAGATGCATTTATCCTTCAATAATGATAGGTTGCACGAAATCTTCTTGTATGGAAAAATCTACCTAACCTAAAAGGTGTGAGTGTGAAAGCTTTCGATTCTTATCTCACGCGTCACAACATTGAAAAGAGCTACCTCAATCAAAAAGAAGTCGGTGTGAAAGCTACATGCAAGTGTTGCACCAAGTACGATGGGTTGACCTAATAAAAATGTGCTCTACATTCTTTGCAAATTAAAATCCACTTTTTAACAGAAAGATCTTTTGAAATCATCATACAAAATCAGATCTTATTTGTACAATTCCACTGAGCTAGAGCTTTTTGTTAAGATAATTAGGTTCATGTTCCAACAATATTCAATGTATAAGAGATATAATTTGAGTGAATAATTAATATCATTAATCACCAAGATACTTAAAGGAGATTACAATGGTACAAACGTACAATACTAATACAAACTAGAGAGAATAAGAAATACAAAAAAATACAACAATATAATCTCATCTAATACAATGTGTTTAAGGCATGCGCTATTGTCGTGTCTGTTGTAATATGGAAAGTCAGTTGACAAATAATGACCACACAATTATCTTGGGAACTACCAAATCTCTACTAATTAATTGTGATTGTATACTTTATTTCCTTGGTTTGATTAGCTAATTTTGGGTTGTATTCTAATTATAGCATAGAGTAACTTCCCACCCTCTCCATCACGATCAGATTAAGTTTCCTTACGTGTCATCCTACGATTCTATTTAAGAGCACTTAGGTGATTTGTGTCAATTTCACCATTATTCTTTCTAAAGAAAAATCTAACAGCAAAATCAAAAACCTTATTTTGAAAGATTCACGCTATATTGAAATCAACCAGGTTTAATATCGTTGACTATGCTGACTCCGACAATGAGGATCAAGTGACTCCACCCCCTCCTGCTAATTTTGAGGCACCCCTTGCCGTCGTTCCTCTCTCCTCTCAACATCTGTCACCATCACCCTCTGATGGTGCCCTTGTAGCCGCCGATAAGGGCAAATCGAAGGTGGATGACAAAAATGAAGGCTCTAATGATACCCTCTTCTTAGGGGTACACAATTAGAATAATCTAACTCTGACTCGTTTGCCCAAAAATAACCACCACCTCCGCTGCGTCGTGTGAACACGCTTCAAGGTCCAATAGTAAGTTGGTTCTTTTATATAAGAAAAAGAAGCGCCATGCTGATCTCCCCACCTGAAACGAGATAATTGAGATTGAGGACCATTCTCCTCCTTATGAGGCCAAGAAATGCAATCCTACTATCCCTTTTGTCTCTGCTCCTTTTGTCATGACAGGTGGTGATGCGACCAACACATATGCTTCACCTCCTATGGTTAAACATGTTTTGTCTCCTATTGATCTAAATTGCGTATTTTCAAAGAAGTTTGTCTTGAAGTAAGCGAGACATGAGTATGTTGATATGACCATTAAGAAGCGGCCTCTTGTCACAGAGCGCCCTTTGATTCCAAGGACGTATGGGGTTACAAATGTCCTTGACCTTCTAGAGGACATGGACTTTTGATTCCAAGGACAAAGGTTGTTTCTTTTGTCCCTGAGGTCATCTAGGAGTTCTATGCCAACATGTCACTACAGCTGTCGGTTGAAAATTACCTCCAGCGTGAAGGTATATCTGCGTGGACATGTCTACGATTTCTCCCCTGAGCTACTCAATATCCATATGGAAACTCCCAACATTAACAACAAGGGTAAGTGGGAGTTGCAACTGGAGAATGGCATGGATGTTGTTGCATCAGAACTCTTGGATCTGAACATGACTTGACCTCTTGATGGTGTGCTTCCCAACAATGGGCTATCATTGAAGTACAACCTTTTGTTTAATTTTTTTCATCTCAATGGTTCCCTGCCACCCATCTCTCCTCGGTAAATGTTGTCGTTGCATCAATCCTCTATCGGAGTGAAAAGAAGATTCCCATCAACATGGAGTAACTTGTTTCTGACTACATCTTTCTATAGGCCTTCCTGCGTAAGGTAAAACCTCTCTTGGCTTCCCTTCTCTCATTTATCGTGTCATGTCAGAACAACTAGTTTCGGATGTTAATGGGGAACAAAAGCATGAATCGAGAAGTATGAAGGGATCCTCCAGAGTGGTGCAATGCTCCTAAGAGCCCACACCTGCCAAGATCAAAGCGGCTCCCTCTGTGCACTAAACTACCAAACCTGATTGCCCAACAACTTCTGTTGTTGGAATTGATGGGATTCATTTGGAGCTGGCGCGACACTCATCAAATCAGGAGAAGATACAAACTGCCATGGAAGTCCATGACCTTGCCCGGTCTCGACAATCGCATCTCTACCATTGAGGACTCTGTCCGCCGCATTGAAGAGCGCCTCTGTGCCTCTTGATTCTGTTATGACAGCAAGGGGGTTTGCAAGGAGTTTGGGGGGAGAGTGAGGGGGAGTGTTGTTGTTGTTGTTGTACAATTTCTTTAAGTATATTTATTTTCATGAACTGCGAACAATTTTACATTTCTGTTTTTTAATTGTGTTTATTTTTGGGTTATAATATTGCACTGCTGATGCAACTTAACTTTCTCTGCAATTTGATTATGGCAGCACTTATATTATTTTTATGAATTTCTTGAACTAACTTTGTCTTGCAGAAAATATTATTATTGTCAAAACAAAATCAAAGGGGCAGGATGTTAAGACCGAAAATTTTGGTTTGTGCTAGTTTGATTATTTGGTTAATTGATTAGTTATTATTAGTGTTTTAATTAATGCTTATGTGACGACCGCGCCCTACGAGCCATGCTCCGATCTGAGTTGGTTCGGTGGTGATCAGTCACTTTACCCAACTCAAACTAAAACGTAACTCATAGGAAGGGATCTCACTTATTCATGATCAAAACCATACACGTTTTATAAAATATATTTTGATATATACAGCGGAAGTCTTGTATTACAAACAATGTGACTCTTTAATGATTATGAACTAGTGACAAAACACGAATGTTCCAAAATGCACGCTTGAACAATTATTCACTTGATCCATGCTGCCATGTTGATTTTTATCCTGAGGAATTGACAGAAGAACGAGGAATAAGTCTTTAATGACTTAGTGAGATTCATATAAAAGAACTGGCAATGCAAGAATTAACTGTGACCTACTGGATACATTTCGAGGAGTGATCTTACCGGTAAAAACAGTTCAACTAGATAATTTGATGTAGCAATGGTACTGGAGTTTACATAGAATAGTTAATGAACTTGTGCTTAACAATAAACGAATCCAGCCTTATAACTTTTACTATTCTACCTTATACCTCCCGACGAGGAGCGACCTCGCAAACAATCAAGAGACATGCTCGAGTACATATCGATCCAGCACGCGGGTTACAACCAACTCCTGGTTGCAAGCGGCGCCTAGATAGATGGGTATTGAGCGAAATTACTTAAACCGACAGTCCTTACTGCCCGACAGTAACTCGACTCAATCCTTGGGCCCAACTTCCCAAAGGTGTCCCAATGGGTATAACAAATAAACAAACAAGCTAGTAAACCGGATAATATCCGTTGCTCCTTGAGTTACATGTCCCAAACATAGTTCGTTGCTCTTTGCACAATTCAAGAACCAACAGATGAGATTACAATATTGGAGAGTTGTCATGATTGTGAATATATATGATAAATAATAAATGATTGGATATGATTTAGCTATGAGTAAGAAAATCATGTTATAAGATGAGATGCCAAACAAGATTATAATGAAATATAGGTTGTTCGAGGTTTGGTAATGGAATAGTGACTTTTCTGTCCAAGTTCCTCAGGGCCGGATGCCAAACGGGGCTAGAACAAATCAGAAATAGAACCTCACCTTAACTCGTACGGGGAACCTTGATGGCTTTGATTAGTTCGTAAAACCTTTAACAAATTTAAATAATATTAATCAACTGAATTTATAATTCACCACAACAATTATTAGTACTTTTTCTTCAATTCTCGTGTTGGTGAAATTAAGAACGTTCTTGTTAAGAATGCTAGTTATAATGTAAATCTTAGTAAATAACACATACGCTTAATTTATGTCATTACGCTAAACATGAAAATTTTAGATGACGAACTTAAAGAAAAACATATTACTTAACTAACTCTAGGAAAACTCATCTTTTTAGTCTTTAATCAATTCCAAACTTTTAATAACCACACACCAAATCATACGAAATAACACCTTAAAAGGTATAACTTAATCATTTATTACTTTATTTTACATAGTAAGTTTAAAAATGCATATACTCGTTTTATAACTTAAATATAAAGATATAAACATGAGAGGTTTATCAAAACATGTGATAAGGGATGATAAATAATCTTATTTGATGGTTAGGTCATGAAGTGGCAAGAATAATCTTGTAAGACTTATGAAAATAATATGTTAAACATGATAAATTTACCATTTAAATGCTATAAATAAGATCACAAAAATGTCAATTCATGATTATAAATCATAATAATCTAATTATAACTAATACTATATCATGTTAAATTTATGTGTGTGATAAATACATTGAAGTATGATGGCGATTAAACTTATAAATTAAGAAAACAAAGATTGTGCCAAATAAACTGAAAAATCACCGCAGTTTTGGTTTACATTTGATCGGACATCCAAATGAACTTGATTTTCAAATCTTCTTATGCTTTATGGTTTTCTAGCATCATGAGAGATGTGGGAATCCAGGATTTTGTGAAAACACAAAAGTTTGTTATGCTAAATAATTCTTGCAACATAAGAGTTGCTATCGGATTTCCTGGCAGCAGTATACGATTTATGGATTAAGCCTTTCTAGATCATATTATTGGAGAAATATGTCTTCTTACAAAAGATAGAAGACACCAAGGAGAGTATTCAGCCGTTGGCCTTGATCAAAAAGAATTTTTCTACAATTAGTTATGATTTTTCTAAGGTGCAGAATCGGTATTTCATGCGCAGTAAAAGTTTTGGAGTCTTTTTGGGTAGAAAATGACAAGATAAAAATATGGAAAAATTATTTTCCGAACGAAAACACAAAAAGAAACAACTTTTATTTATTCTTACTTTTGCAGAATCGAATTATTTTGGGCTGTAGAAAATGGTGAAGAAGGGTGAGTATTTATAGGCGAAAATAGTAGTTTATTCATACTTATTTAGGTCCCACTTTGATTATTTTATATTAATTCACAAAAAAATTGAATTTAATCATGCTCTTAAGGATGTCATGGCTTAGCTCATCAAAAATATGTCATGTCTTACTTTATCAATTGGTTAATTGCATATCAAGTCCCTCAATTATTTATAATTAAAATTCAAAGTATAATTAGATTTCTTTGTTACATACATATTTATTCATGTAATTTTTCTAGATAATTCGATCATCTTTGTTAAGATTTGAAATTGAAATATATGTTTTAGGATTAGAGACCAATAAAACTAATAAAAGACTAAATTTTAAGTTTATGGACTAAAATACAAATTTTTCTAAACATTTAGGGTCAAAAATAGAAAATTTTAAAAGTTCAAGGACTAAAGTATAAATTTATTTTCTTCCTAATTTTTTGGTGTTACAGCTTAGTTGATTATATTTTGAATATTTCAGCAAGAAGGCTTGCAAGTTTTCTCAAAGAATCAAAGATCTGGTGCAAGAGTTGTCCTTCCCCGGATATTCTGCACTTTATAAAAGCAGAAGACACGAAGACATTTGAAGACAAGTTTTTAGAGTGCCTATTTTAAGATTTGTCATTTTATTTGTTTGAGAGTTAAAAACACTTTATTGCAATTATATGAAATATCAAGGTGAATGAACTTCGTTTAAACTTGAGTATTTCCATATTCTAATAGAGTTCTCTAGTAAGGCGTTGCGCCGAGTATTACGAAAGTAATTAGAGGAAGTCTACATTATGAGTATCAAGTAATAGCCTGAGTGAGTCAAAGTCCTGTACTAAAACAAAGAAACTAAAGTTGTTAAAACTGGCGAAAGTCGAGTGGACTAGATCTGCTGTGACCGAACCACTATAAATCCATGTGTTATTGTTTTACTTTTACATGTCTTAAGAAGTAATAACTATTACAACAAACATAAAAGGTAATAAGTAAACAACTAAGTTCATACACTTAGTTTACCAAATTTTGAAAGTCTTTCTGATAAAAATAATGTTAATAATATCTAAAAAAAATTGTCTTTGATGAGTGCTTAATCTCAAGGAGAAATATTTACATTTGAAACGCTTTTCTGCCAAAGGGGAAAATGAAGAAAAAAATGGCTATCCACTGGTAGTGGTTGTAGCTTTTTTTATGTTATGAGGGGTTACATGGAGGTCATTTAGAATATTATTACGAGGGTCCTTCCCTTTTTATTGGGTACAAGGTGTTCCTTTTTATAGGTGGAACAAAGCTGCTCGTTCTCGTAGGCTTCGACCAATGGGTGCATGCCAGGTGGAGCGGGCCTTTTTGCTTACTCGGTGCATGTATGCCTTTCGTGGCTGCTCGAGATGAAGATGAGGGAGATGTCAGAAGGTGTTTGTCATTTTCTCTAGGCGATCTATCTGTGTCGTGTTGTTATGTACTTATCTCATATATTGGATAACTTATTTGAGGGTCAACATTGTTAGAATTTGGTCGGAAACAAAATCGAAGGCTTCACACGTCCTTCTGTTGAGCAGTGCTAGTGTCTTTTGTACAAAAAATATAGGAGAAGATGTGTGCTCGTTATTTGGTCGAGGAAGTGAGAAAATCTCCTATATCATCACACTTCAATATTAGTGAATTACAGGTATGAGTTGACCTGTTGCAATTATTTTGATAAAAAAAACAACTAACAATTTTACCATCGCATGGTTAAAGTAGACGATGTTTGTGTTTATTGGGGCTTAGATCCACTTCACACACTCGAAAGTTGCATGTTTGTCGATTTTAAACCCCCAAAATAAATTTAATCCAGTCTACACTACCAAATTGAGGCTAATTATCAATTTGCACTACTTTGTCGAAATCAACCATTGACCACGTTTTTTAGGGCTAAAAAGGTCCTTCCATTGTGTATTAGTTGTAGTTCCCTCCAAATCGTATAATACATTCCCCTAAAATCGAAATCAAGATTGGTATGCCTTAAATCATAAATTTCCCCCAATTTACATGCCCTAATTCTCAAATTCGAAGAATTCCTTTCAGTTGACGTAATGTCAAGAGCATCTAGCTCGTCCGAGAGCGTTTGGAATTACATTCAAAGAATTTCAGTTGTTAAGTGTGACAGTGGCACGAATTTGGAGCTCACAACATATTGGAAGAACGATAATTTGGTTTGAAGATATTACCAATGCCCAAATTATAAGTTTAGTGTATAACTCTAGTGTTGTGTTACTGTTTAGTGCATGTGTAATGAATGATGGTTGCTTTAGTTAATGAAACTTTTATAATTTGATTTTGATTTTGTTAACAGGATGATAATTCACCTGCTTGAAATAAACAATGAATCAATTATTGGAATTAACAAATATATTATTATATGATTATGCGACCTGCCTCCACGATACAGGTATCACGCCTCAAAATATCCCTCAGAGCATATCTCCAACACAACAAATACTGGAGCAGAAGCAACAAGAGGAATACAAGACCAAGGCGGAGTCTCACAGACTAACTGCTATCGGAACTCCTTCAGTATTGGGCGAATACTCCACCAAGCCCACTAGAGCCATCGGACCCCAATGGACTTCCAGTCCCAGAACCATGACAAAAACACTTCCTTGATATACGCTCTCAACACAAACGCTCTCGGAGCACTACCCCAGTACTTCCCTGCTACGCACTCCTAGCACAAACTCTCTCGGAACACTACTTCTATCGACCAACCCAGAGGTCAGAACTTCACAATGACGCAACAACTACAGAATGACACTCTCCGGGCACTCGGAAAAAGAAAGCACCTACACACGATCGCTAAGAGAACCTCTCGGAGATCAACCCATGAACGAACACCCCCTCGGAGAATACCCTGAAGCAAACACTAAGAAAACACTCCAGAATACACACCTCTCGGAGAAGCACTATCACTAAGAAAACACTCAGACTCGGCCCTCGAGTCACCATATGAAGCAATGAGCTCTCGGAAGCAAAGAAGACAATCTACCCCTTATCATAAAGAATACAAAAGCTCTCGGGAGAAGATGAAATGATACAGTCAGCAAGATAGACGTTATCTTATTGGTTAAAAGACTATTGTAACGCGTGTAAAGCACCACCTCATGCATAATGACATATGTAAACACATGCATAGCGACACCTGTCCCAAAAAACTCTATATAAACAAAAGAAAAAGGGAAAGAAAGAGAGGTCGGACAATTGGGAAAAAATACACCTATAGACTCGGAGAATACGAGGAAAGACTCGGAAAAGAGAGTGGAATATAGTTAATAAAAGGAAGGAAGGTTCTTGTCAATTTTTCTCTCTTGTTAGCATAACATTTAGTTTTTGAACCACGGGCAAAGGCGTTCCAACCCAAATAAATAATTCAGTTAATAGGAAATAATTCAAAACCCGTTAACAGATTTCATATGTTTTGTTACGGTTGAATGTATGAATTATGGTGAAATATACAATGCATGGGGATTGTGTTTATTATGGTCAAAATTATAATGCTTCATTGTACTTGGCTAAATTTCTAATTCACATAATGTGGTTACTTTGAATGGTTTGATCTTGAAAGGTGTGACGGAGCTAAAAAAATAATCCATAAATTATTGAACAAAATTAACATGTGTGAGAAAGAACCATGAAACAAGGAAGAATTGGTGTTGAAGTACGAGGAAAAGATAGAAAAAAAATTAAGGAGGAAGTTCCAACATATATCATCGTGAACAAAAACATATCATGAATTTTTTTTAAAATATGGAAAAATTCGTGGGTTAATGCATGCACAAATTAGTACTCAGTGAAGCTAATACTTACCATAGAGCGGGCCGATTTGATTAATCTCTCGGATTTGCCACACCATTGTCGATTTCAAATGTGGAGTTTGGTACATTGAGAGGAAAATGGAGTGAGAGAGAAAAAACTAGTGTGAGAATTGGGGAAAATAAACTCTAATCGATTAATTTGGAGAGAACTACAACTAATGAACATGGAGTGACCCTTTTACCCCTAAAAACGTTGGTCAATGGTTGATTTCGACAAAGTGGTGCAAATTGACAATTGACCTCAATTTGGTAGTGTAGACTGGATTAAAAAAATGGGGGTGCAAACTGACAAAATGTAACTTTCGAGGTGCAAAGTGGATTTAAGCCGTTTATTGGATAATATTTGGGTCGCTTTTTTATTTTCGAAGAAAGTTATATGTTTTATTTTGGTATGAAAAGGAAGTTATGTTTAAAACATTAATCTTTAATAAATAATAATAGTTAAAAGATAAATGCATATTTATTTTCTTGGCAACCCGACAATTTTCTTACGAATATTAACTAAGATGAGACATCAATTATAAATCTAAAACCTTGTCGCTGCATTATGACTCAAACATGTTTTATTAATATTATAAGTTTAAAAGTCTATTTTTTACTCTCTTGGCGGTTATTCTCAAATTAGGGACTACAATTTAGCTTTTTACATATATATATATATATATTACTATTCTAAATTAAAATTAGAAAAAGGTTAGTTATAACAAATATTTCTCCAGTTACGACAATACTTCTAGGAGGATTTCGAACATTTCCTTAGACATAGACCAACATACCACAACATTATAAAGCTTCAGTTTCACCCTTTATTGCATATTTTCACGAAGAATTTATTGAAAACTGTACATATGAAAATAATTTTGCCACAAAATGTTAGAAGGACAATAGAAGTCTAGTGAATAGCCTTTTGCCCAATGCAAAGAATGCACGGTGTTTGTAAATACAAATCACCAAGTAAATGTGGTAACATTTGTCATATTTCACTCAAATTTGTACACAAATAAAGAGTATGAATCAAATATGACCATATGACTAATGTTTTATAGTATATATTTACCTAAACCAAGAGGAGCACTTTACCTTTGCAGGCTTTCACAAATAAGCAAAATGCAAAAACAAAATCGACACGAACAAGAAGTTCTAGGTCAAGCATTCCGGCATTGTAGAATGCTCTATGGAAGTTATTTGGATCAGAGAAACTTATGAGTGCATAATACCCTGCAACCCAGGCTGCCTAGAATCCCATATATCAACAAATCAGGCTGCCTAGCTCTAAGATGTCCAACTGGGTGAAATCAAGAATGTGCTCCATCTTGAATTTATAAGGTTCAATTTGTTCGGGACTCTCAATACATCACATAAACCTCCAATAGCGAGAAGCGCAACATATTTATGCATACAAGACTTATACTTTTGTGCAGCCTCGTCATATCTAATATTTTCAAAAACAATGTATGAAGATCAACCTCATAAAGAAGATTAATATAATTGAACTACGAGAAATACCGCACATGGCTAGACATATACCTCCTAAACATCTCAAAAATAAATGTAATGGTGTTTTAAATGTTCTCCCTTTCGTATTTTCTTGTCAACTCCAACACAAAATCGATTGCAACGGTTTTAGGACTATATAAGTCTTCGATTATGTCTGCAGAATTATGAGAATAAAATGAAACATGTATCTTGATATTTTCAATATTCTACTATATTTTTGGCCTCTTGTCCCTATCAATGCTAAATTCTTTGTTGACGATATTTTACTTGTATGTAATAAATTTTCTTGATGTATACAAATGTAAGCGACAGTTATATATACAAATGGGGAGCTCAAATGGACGACCCATATAGTTTTGATCTACTTGTTCTCCCAAGAGTTCAACACTATTCTTAGTATGAACAATTCATGGCCCATGGCAGTCGATCCTCTAATAATAAAATATACAAAAAAAAACTCTAGACTATGGATATTTTACATGAGAGTGGCTCAAGAGACAAAAAAGTACAGCGCAACCTCAAAACTCCAAGTGTTGGATTAGTTTGCCCCTAGGCAGGGTGTTGTTGCGCGTGGCACACGCCGTTTGAATATCGAAGCGGTCGAATGCTCGGTGCGGTTTGGTTTCCTAGAATTCATTTTGCACGCGTCTGATTGAATTGTTCAAGTGTTTGCACGCCAAATCGTGAGACGATGAACTATACAAAGGGAAAGACTTCCCGGGCACCTTGGTTTGTCTATTAAAGGGTGCGGAGATGATAAAATCTACAAAGGAAAAACTTATTGGAGCACATTAGTTCGTCCTTTGCATACCTTCAGAAAGAGTTAACTCTGATGTTTATGGTTGTTGTTTCAACTGACGATGGTTGTGCAACGAATCGTATATAATTCGTGTGTGTACTAATCACGTTGCTCATACAAAACAAAAATTATTAATAATCAATCTAAACCATATCTCCTACAAATACAATTACAACCGAATCTAACGAGAAAAACATAATATCCACTAATCATATATAGCTCGTGTGTTGCACTAATCACTGTTATTCATACATACCTCAAAATTATGAATAATCAATCTCAATATCATCACCACCGATACAAATTACAGTCAAATCTCACTAGATAAACACGAATTGTATATAGCTCATGTGTTGCACTAATAACCATTACTCATACATAACTCAAAATTATGAATAATCAAAGTGAATCGTATCCCCTACGTATGCAATTACAGTCAAGTCCAACAATAAAAATATGATACACATGATCGGATATTTTCTCATTTGTCGCACTAATCATCTTTACTCAACCATTTTTTCCCATCATAACAATAACATCAAATTTCTAGAAAATGTGTTGGGGTCAAAATTTTAAACTCATCCAATAAACACAACTTACACTAATAATTGTTTATTCTCCAAGCAACTCATGAAGCATTTAGTACAAAAGAGTGTTCCATTACGCAAATATACAAAGAATTTCGAGTACCATTGCGATGACACTCTTTAACTTAAAAAAAATTAAACAGAAAGTCCATGTTAGCTCTGCATTTGTTACTCCAACACTCATTTATACTTCATGCAAAATAACAAAAGACACGAAGCACCAAATAACACACATCAACAACGGCAATGTAAAGAAAATCGCCATTTTTTTCCCCCAACTCTTTCAATAACAACCAATAATACAACATTATAAATTTATTTGTAGACAATAACAATGGTGAAAAAAGGACAAATGAAAAAAATGAACTTTTTAGTTTTACGTACTTACTATAACCAGTGGCAGAGCCATCGGGGGCATACATTGGTTGTCCACCCCCACCCCACCCCCACCCCCACCCCTCCAGCTCCAAATCTTTCAACAACAACTAATAATTTCACAATATAAATTTATTTGCAGACAATAACAATGGCGAAAAAAGGATAAATGAAAAAAATAAACTTTTTAGTTTTTACGTGCCAACTATAACCAGTGGCGGAGCCACCAGGGGGCATACATGGGTTGTCCCTCCCTCCCCGCCCCTCCAGCTCCAAATCTCTCAATATCATATGTATATCTAATACTTGCTTATATGTACAACTTTATAATGAATGCATGTGTATGTAAATTTATTTGTAAATGCGAGTCTGTGTACTCAGTAGACTAATATTGTCTTTCAACCTTGAAGATGTCACGCCCCAATATTTTTTAAATACTTTTAAAACATGGTGTGATGGTCGTGCTGCAAATCAAGAAAATATTGTGACATGAAGTTTTCAATTAAGACAATTTATATAAACACAACTATACATATGAGAGGTTGTAATTAGACATACAAACACTATAATTATATGCAACTAGTCCATAATTGATTATTATTAATGTATATTACAACAACAACAACAACAACAACCAAGCATGTAATTCCAATAAATTGGGGTAGGCTATATGAACCATGAATGAATCACGTCGAGTCGTGAACATGAATCTTATGTATCCATACGTTTTGGTTGACGGACATATCATTATTTAGATCTTTTAGCTTCGTGTCGTTCCGTATGGCTTTCATCAACGTCTTTTTCGGTCTTTCACGAGCTTTAGTCGTTTGTCCAAAGTCGAAATCTTCAACTTGTCAAACCGGTGTATCTATGGGTATGCTCTTAACATGCCCAAACCATATTAAGCGATTTTCTCGCATTTTCTTGTCGATGACCGCCACGCCCATTTATATCAAATATCTTCATTGCGCATCTTATCTCTCCTAGTGTTACCGCCCATCCACCGTAGCATGTGGGTCTCTGTAATGTTCATCTTTTGTGCATGACTTTGCTTAATAGCCCAACACTCAGAGCCATAAAGCAAAACAGGTTTAATAGCCGTACGATAGAACTTTCCTTTGAGCTTTAAAGAAAAGTTACGATCGCACATGATCCCTATTGCACTCTTCCACTTTGTCCATCCAGCTTGGATGTGGTGGTTGACATCTTCGTCTAATTCTCCATCCTTCTGCACTATGGAGCCTAAATACCGGAAATGCAAACTTTTCGGTATCTCTTGGCCATTCAACTGAATCGTGCCACCGTTGTTTGCTAAACTGCATTCGAGGTACTCTATTTTTGTTAGACTTAGTCGAAACCCTCATGCTTCTAACGTTTGTCTCCATCATTCTAATTTAGCATTAACTCACGTGCTTGTCTCATCCATGAGGACAATATCGTCTGCAAACAACATACACCATGGGACTTGGTCTTGGACGGTTCTGGTGATTTCATCAATTACAATAGCAAACAAAAACGGGCTCAGATCTGACCCCTGAAGTAAGCCAATTGTAATCGGGAAGGCGCCTGGTAAACCGCCACAAGTTCGAATGTTTGTCACCACATTCTCATACATATCTTTTATGATGTTGATATATTTAATGGATACCCCCGTCTTCACCAATATCCACCATCATACCTGTCGAAGTACTTTGTCATATGCATTTTCTAAGTCAATACAGACCATATACAAATATTTACTCTTTTCTCGAAAGCGTTCAATGAGATGACGAATCAAATGGATAGCCTCCAAGGCCGACCTTCCAGACATAAATTCAAATTGGTTCTCAGATATGGGAACAATTTGTCTCAATCGGTGTTCGATCACCCTCTCCCATAGCTTCATAGTATGAGACATAAGTTTTATTCCACGATAGTTAGAACAATTTTGGACACCGCCCTTGTTCTTATATAAAGGTATTAGCGTACTCTTCCTCCACTCTTCTGGTATTTTATTTGTTCGCCATTATTATTAATGTATATTCAATTCTATAGTTATAGAGAAATTCCCAATATCTTATATTTGTTTTTGATAAGAAAGAAGAACAAGGAACCTTACAACATATCCTTAGCTACAAGAGCACTAATGCTACTATTAGGAGGACTATCCCACAGGACAAGCTCCTCGCAATCAGTTCTAGGTACTTTTGCTAATGCATCCGCAAGAACGTTACATGATCTAGGAATCCATGTTAACTTGGCATTCCATGGCTTCCGAAGCAGTTCTTGGCATTCGTCCACTAATTGACATTGATCAGTCAGGGGCTCAGCTGCGCCCGAGACCAGCTTAAACACCACAAGAGAATCAACTTCGATCTCTATATTCAAGATCCTCCTCTCCCACGCCAGGTTCAGACCAAACTTGAGAGCTATAAGCTCTGAATCATCCACAGTCAAGGCTGGGAAAGAAGTGGAGAAACCCCAACACCAGTTGCCATTAGCATCCCTTAGCACACCTGCACCCGTTCCTGAATTACTGACAACATTAACACTGCCATCTGTGTTGAGTTTCCACCATCCAGTACCAGGTCTAGACCATTTACAAGACTTTGCAGCCTGTTTATTTGACCTTCTCCCAAAGAAAAGCTCAGAGCTGAGCATTTTGATCTGAACTAATCGTTGCTGAACACTGGCCTCCTGCCTATGAAATGCTCTAGCATTCCTGTACTTCCATCTTATCCACAGAGTGGCCATAAATATCCACATCCACTGAGCCTGTGGGATTAAAAGATTCATGATCTGTAACTGCTGAAAATTAACTTGAACCCAATCTTTATCCTCAACAGAATCAAACTTAAGAAGATCCTCTGGGTGGATAATTTGTAACCATAGAGCCCTGGCTCCTTTGCAATGTCTAAAAAGATGAATACCAGTCTCCTCAAAGTAATCACACAAGGTACACATTGCAGTGAGAGCAGCTTGTCTCTTAAACCTCATTGAATTTGTAGCCAGCCTTTCCAAAGCCAGCAGCCAAAGGAAGTATTGCATCTTGTGACTGACATCCACACTCCAAATCCACTTGGTACTAACTGAATTGCATGCAGAAGTGTCATGCCTTCTCTGGAAAAGCTTATATGCTTATTGGAAAAGCTTATATTAGTTGCACAAAAAGTGAAGAGTACCTCTTGCCTCTCTTATGTGGCAACATTCTCTTGAAAGAGACATAGGGGTAGTGCATCTAATTATATATACATATATGTATATGTGTGTGTGAAACCCTAATAAAATATACACATAAATGACGATAAAATATTTAGTTGTACATACTTGAAAGTGCTTATTTATTCCAAACACAAAATATCGAATTAGTAATTAACATTAGTACGTTTAGTGAATATGCTCTGCAAAATACTCGAACTCATTAATTCAAGAAAATCGACTTAAATTTGAATGAATGACTTAAGGCTGCCAGAAGCTCGGCGCGGCATGGTCTCATGGAATGCATTTTGCGCGACTGAATTGCTTAGGTGACTGCACGCCAAATCGGGAGATGATAAACCCTACAAAAGGGAGCACCTTAGTTTGGTTATTAAAGGATGTATAAGATGATAATCTCTACAAAGGAAAGACTTCTCATGGCATCGTAGTTTGTCCTTAAAATACTTATCTCTTTCTGGTGTTTATGGTTGATGTTTCAACTGGTGGTGGTTGTTCAACAACTCATATCTAGTTTGTGTGTTGCGCTAATCACGTTGCGCATACAAAACTAAATTATGAATAACTAAACTAAATCATATCTCCTACAAATGCAATTACAATCAAATCAGATGAGAAAAATATAATAACTACCGAATCTTGTGTATAGCACTAATCACTGTTACTCATATAAAACTCAAAATTATGAATAATCAACCTCAATCTTATCTCAAATACAAATGATTACCCAATCTAACCAGTCTTTTGAAACCCGTACCGGACTGGCCGGTTTGACCGGTCCGACTGAGAACCGGTAACTTAACCGACACGGTTCAGCCCAAAAAACAGGTTGCTGAGCCTGGCGAGTGAACCGATGAATTCGGTTGGTTTGCCCAGAGACCCGACTGACCGGTTCGGCTTGCGAACCGGTCTCGACCTTTTTTTTCCGGCCAATTACAAATCTGCTCTTATTCTATTAAAAAAAACGACTCCTTAATTTATGAAACGTGATGCTCCTCAGAGTTTAGTAAACATTAGCCTCATTTGCACCATCAACAACAACATACTTTTGATCAATATTACAAATTAATCTCTTATACGTTCGAAATTTAATATTAAATAAAGTTTTCTACATAGATAAAGAAGTTACAACAAGTACGAATTTAAAAGGTTAAGAAATGACAAAGACATAAGAAGTTAAAGAAGAAAAACAAAAGATAAGGAAAAAAAAGAAGAAGAAGGAATGAGAAAATGGAAGGGGCGGATGAATTGTTTTTTGATAGAGATGAACATGTGTGTTACTACTTACTAGGGCTTTTTTTTTTTTTTTGATAAGTAAATAAGATAGCCTAAAAAGGCAACATACAAAGTCAACAAAAAAGAGGGCAACCTCCATCACAAAAAACAGAAAGAGGCAAAGAAACAAGGGAGATAGGGCCAAAACAATGCCCCTTCGCAGCCCAAGAGGCAAGGTTATGCGAAGCAAAATTAACATTACGACTAACAAATTTAAAACGCCATTTTGGCCATTTAGCCGAAAATTTGCGGATCTCTCGCAAATGAGCTCTAGCCAACCAGTCCGGGGTAAGCGATTGGTTGTTAATGAAGAGAATAGCGTTACTACAATCACTTTCAATAATCGCCTTTGAGATTTTGAGAGCATTCAACCACGAGCAAGCTTTTTTGATGGCAAAAACTTCGGCTGAGAGAGAGTCGTGACATAAGTTACCATGAGCGAAGGCAAAGATGATTGAACCATTATGATTCCGGATCAAGCCGGCACCAGTTGTAACTCCTTCAGTGAATGAAGCGTCAACGTTGATCTTGAGCCAACCTTCTCGGGGGGGTTTCCAGACATTAGACTCAAAGCCGCCATTAGAACAAATGGTCTTCTCTCTTTGAGCCATCCAATGATCAGCCGCTTTGTGAGCAATCTCCGGAACCATTTTTTCTGCGTCAATGGGAATAAATTCATGTAAGATTTTGTTACGAGAAAACCAAATAAATTCAGCGCAACAAACATAAAAAATGAGGAATTCTTCCCTGACTTCATTGTTTGCAAAGAGATTTGAGTTATGGCGAAGGAGAATATCAAACCAATCCTTAACATTCCAATTTCTGAATGTATCCATTTTGAAACTCCATTTGGAGGCAAACATTAAGGCTTTGATCAGGTAACATTCAAGAAAAAGATGAGCAGGCGATTCCTCACTCTCAAAGCAAAAACAACAAAGGTTATCTTTAACGGGGAACATCACTTGAAGACATTTAGCGGTTGGAAGTGCGTTCTGGATGATTTTCCAAACAAAAAGTTTATGGCGTTCATGCAATTTGGATTTCCAGATATTTCCCCAAATTTGGTCATCAATCCCAGGAATGCGAGTGGAGATGATAGAGTGAAAAGCGGCTTTCGAGGAGAACTCTCCTGACGAGGAGGAGGGCCAGAACAGGGATCCATCTTCATGATTTGCACAGAATTCAATTTTCAAGATAGCCAAGGCAGAATCCCTGACAAAGACAAGAAAAATTAAATCTGAATTCCAGCATTCATCATGGTGAATAACAAGATCACCCACAAATTGAGGAAGCAAAGCTTGATCAATTGAAGGTAACAAAGCTTTAGGGCGATGATCAAATATCGAGAACAAAGTTCTGAATCAGGCCCCCTGGAAATTCAACAAAAATCTAGTGAACATAAAGAAGTGGCCGGAAACTCTAGCGTGGCAAGAAGTGAACCTCTCAACCGTGGAAATCTGGGTTCAAGCAACAAATCTGCCAGCTTGCTCAATCAAATCTGACACGACTGAAAAAATAGGAAACACCATCGGAAAGTTTATCACAGCTGATATCAAACCTGAAAATCAAAAGTGGAAACACGCCCTGCGCATCAAAGTCGAAATCGACATCAAACGGCCATTGATCCACGAAGTCACAATCATTAACAACCAAAAAAGACCCATTGTGGTTGATATCAGATTCGAAAAGCTTGAGGATTTTTGTTACTACTGTGGTAAACTTGGCCATAAAATTAAGGGGTGTCCTGAATCATCCCCACAGCCAATTTCGAAGCCAAACCAGCTTCCATTTGGGCCGTGGTTGAGAGTCGAAAGCTTTCCGACTCCTAAACCAAGATCTTCATCCTCAGAACTCCAAATTTCAACCACATATCAAATTCCTATCATCCCGAGTCAACCCGAGTTAACTCAACTCATTCCCATTGAACCAATCAACGAAGGAACGAGTCGCGACTCAGTTGGGGATAAGGACACGTGGATGGTGGAAAAACCTGACATACAAAAGTGTAATCTCAAAATCTCTGACAACAAGAAACCTCTAAATCCAGCTAAAGATCTTCCCTTTGGTAGATCTCTTCTTGCTATCTCCGAGTCACATCCACCTCAAATCCCAATTGTCACTAATCATAAATTGCTCCAGAACCTCTCTATCTCTTTACCCCCAATTATTCAGCTGGGCCAACAAACCTTCTTTTCTTGTGGGCCTTCTTTTTACAACACCAACAAAGCCCAGATTAATTGCCCCATTAAACCAGAAACAAACGGCCCAAAATCAAAAAGAACTTTCTCTCAGATTCAATCCCAGCCCAACATATTTCCAGGGCCTAATTTTGGTGCGGACAAGAAACCAAAACTCAGCTACCTCCCCTCCCATTCACCTCATCTCTCCTCTGTCATCATCACTGAAATATCAAAAATCGACACACCAGAGGAAATCAATCCGACCAAAACCAACCGCCCCATCCGCAAATTTTACTCTCCATCCCCAACTAAATCTCAAGGGAGCTCTAATTCAGATCATGTTGATCCGAGATGATCTAAGGATTGTCAATGAAGATCATAGCCTGGAATTGCCAAGGGTTAGCCAAACCCAAGGCTTTAAGAGCGCTTAAGGCTCTGTTACGAGATTATTCACCTGATCTTCTCTTTTTGTGCGAGGTTAAAACTTGCAAAATTGATGCCGTTCTTCGAGTTATTTCTAAACTCCGTCTCAATTCCAACTTTTTTGTTCCTCCAGTTGGCATCGCTGGAGGAATTTTGCTTGCTTGGAACTCCTCATTATCGGTTAATATTGTTTTTTCTTCCCTTTGGATAATTTCTGCTCATATTTGCTCTGATACCCCTAGAGCCTCTTTTTTATTTTCTGGAGTTTACTGTCCTCCAATTAATTCATGTAAGACTGTATTTTGGGAACAGATGAACACTCAAGCAATCTTTGTAATGGTCCGTGGCTTACAATGGGAGATTTCAACGAAATCCTGTCCCAATCCGAAAAACTTGGTGGTCGACCTTTCGCCTCATCTTCTGGTAACTCTTTTGACTCATCTCTTTCATCCTTGGGTTTGTCTGATCTAGGTGCTAAAGGTATGCTCTTTACTTGGAATAACAAGCGTCTTGGAGATGCTAATATCAAAAAAAGATTAGATAGAGGGGTGGGTAATGAAGAATGGTGTTTACGTTTTCCTGATTCTAATGTCACTAATCTTCCGGCAATTCGGTCAGACCACTCTCCCATCTGTCTTTGTACTGAAGCTTTCTCCATTTCTGGTAAAAAACCTTTTCGATTTGAATTGATGTGGCTTTCTCACCCCTCGTGCTCCGATCTTATCTATAAGGAGTGGGATTTTCCAGTTCCGGGTTCTGCCCAATTCAAAGTCGCTTCTAAACTCAAAAATACTAAAATCTCTCTCTGTAAATGGAACAAGGAGACCTTTGGTCATTGTCAATCAAAGATTAAAGAGCTTCAAGCTCAAATCATGACGGTCCAAACTCTTGATCAAACCATGAGTACCCGTGTGGAGGAAAAAGCTCTTTTGAAGCAACTTGATTTCAATTTTAAAAGTCTTGAGAGTTTGTGGAGACAAAAATCCAAGATTAAGTGGTTACGTGAGGGTGATGCCAACACAAAATTTTTCCACTTAACTGCCATTTTCAAAGCTCGCAATAACCGAATACATTTCATTAAAAAAGATGATGGCTCTTTTGTGTTTGACTGGAAAGGCATAGGGGACTGTTTTCTCTCTTTTTTTCAAACTCTTCTCACATCTGATTTTGAGAATGCAGGCAGCAAGCCATTCCCCGAGGACCTGGACAACTTATTTCCAAAGGTTATCACAGATGAAGATAACAATCGTATGTGCCAAATTCCCTCGCCATCTGAAATTAAAAAGGTTGTCTTTGAGATGCACTCGGACAAAAGCCCAGGCCCTGATGGGTTCTCTCCGGGGTTTTTCAAAAGTATGTGGAAATGCATTGGTAAGGATATTGTGAAAGCTGTCACAGAATTCTTCAAATCATGTGCCATCTTAACCTCTCTCAATCACTGTTTTATTACGCTTATTCCTAAATCTGATAGCGCGTCTAAAGTGGAACATTACCGTCCTATTAGTTTGTGCAATGTTGTGTACAAGATTATATCTAAACTGCTTGCTAATAGGATCAAATTGAGTCTTGATAAATGTATCCCCCCTCTTCAATCTGCTTTCCTACAAGGTAGAGATATTTGTGATAACTCGATTGTGTCACATGAACTCTTGCACTATATTAACGTTAAGAAGGGGAAAAAGGGTGTTATGGCGCTTAAAGTGGATTTGGCGAAAGCCTATGATCGTGTTGAATGGGATATGGTGATCCAAATTCTTAAGAACCTTGGCTTTCATATTGTGCTTATAAATTGGATATTTAAATGCCTTTCTACTTGTAGTTATTCCTTGTTGATTAATGGTACGGTTAGGGGCTTCTTTAAGCCATCAAGAGGCATAAGACAAGGGGATCCCTTATCCCCGTATCTCTTTTTATTATGTACTGAACTCTTGTCCAGAATGCTGATTTTTGAAGAATCTAAAGGGTTCTTTAAGGGTATTAAAATTGGCAGAGCTGTCCCATCTATTTGCCACCTCTTCTTTGCTGACGACCTTACCATTTTTTGTAGGGCGGAACTCAATGATGCTAAGAAAGTGGAAGCTTGTCTTGCTAAATTTGGATCATGGTCTTCTCAAAGGATCAATTGGTCTAAGTCTTTTATCCATTTTAGCAGAAATTGTGATGCTCCTTTAAAGTCATCTATCTTGAATGCTTTCAATCTTAAGGAATGTGACCATAAAGCTAAACATCTTGGACAATATTTCTGTAAACCTAACTCCAAATTCAAAGCTTTCCAGGATCTACTTTCAAAGATTGCTTATAATTTCTCTGGCTGGAAAGGTTCAGTTTTATCCCAGGCTAGCAGGGGAGTATTGATTAAGTCTGTTGCTCAAGCTAATCCCATTCATGTTATGCAAACATTCCTCCTTCCTAAATCTATATGTGCTCGAATTGATCAGATGTGCATGCGTTTTTGGTGGGGGGAAAATGATAAAAAGAATGTCTTGGCTCTTAAGGCATGGGATGATTTATGCTTACCTAAGAACGTGGGAGGTCTTGGTTTCAAAAAAATGTGGGAGCTTAATTGTGCTTTAATTTCAAAAAAAGCCTGGAATGTTGTTTTCGCTAAGCATAAAAACTGGGTGCAATTTTTATCTCTCAAGTACTTGAAGAATTGTGACCTCTTACAATTGAATAAAAGCCCTTCTAATGCTTCTTGGTTCTTCAAGGATATTTTTAAATGTCGTGATTTATTTTCTAATGATGCTTGCAAGATGGTTGCTTTAAACTACTTACTAGGGCTTGCATTAGGTTTTCTATAACAAATGAATATTGGGCCTAAGGAATTGACTTCAATTCAAAACTAGGCTTTGGATCTAATATGGTCTACTAGAGTATTTTATATATAAGCCCATTAAGTTTTATTACATATAGTTAAATTATTAAACTTTATATATAATAGAAACTAGATTATTATAACAGCATATACATCTTAAATAAATTTGATATTTTGATTGGTAAGAAAATAAAAATCTACTATTTTTTTTTTCCTTTCTTTTATTTCTATAAACAAATTCATATATATATAAATATGTATATATATATATACAATTGAGTATTTTTTATTTACTTTATTGCATGTTGACTAAAGTCAACAAACCGGTCCAACCAATGGTCCGTCCGGTTCGACCTGTTGACCCACTACCCAGTAACCTCACCAGGTTTGTGACCGGGTCGGGACTGAAAACACTGAATCTAACCATAAAGCACGATACCGCAACTCGTTTATAGCTTGTATGCTGCACTAATCAGCGTTAACCATACATAACTCAAAATTATGAATAATCAACCTCAATCTTATATCTACAGATACAAATTACTATCAAATCTAACGAGATAGACATCATAAATATGAATTATGTATAGCTCGTGTGTTGCGCTAATCACCATTACTCATAGAAAACTCAAAATTACGGACAATCAAATTGAATTATGTCCCTACATATGCAATTACAGCCAAATCTAACGAGAAAAATATAATACACACAAATTGAACATGTTCTCGTGTGTCGCACTAATCATCGTTACTAAACCATCTTTTCCTATCACAAAAATAACATTAATCTTTTAAGAAATATGTGGGGGTCAAAATTTAAACCTATTCGGAGAAACAACTTACGCAAATATTTGCTTATTCTCCAAGCAGCTCATGAAGCATTTAGTTCAAAAAAGTGTTCCACTACGTAAATAATACACGGAACTTCGTGTACCATTGCACCTTTAAGTTAAAAAATTACACAATAATTGGTGCTAGTTGTGCATATATTACTCCAACACCGATTCTACTTCCTCCAAAATAAGAAAAGACATAAAACACTAAATAAGTACATCAACAACTGCAAATGTAAAGAAATGCAACATTTATTTTTAGTCAGTAACAATGGTGGAAAAAAAAATAGAACTTCTTAATTTTTATGTACCAACAATAACCAGTGACGGAGTTTGTACAAGGTTTTAAAAAATGCAGGGGGTTCTATGCTAAAAAATAACACGATAAGGTTTGGTGCAGGTTTTTAATAGCACATGTGAGGTTTAAGCATCTTTCCCGTGATACGTATAAACCACTATACCATTCATTTTGTAAAATAAGCTTAAAGGGAGGAAAGTGAGGAGGATGAGGAATTATGTATATTTCTTTGATATGTTAAATAGAATTAAAGAACAACTTATATAAAAAAATAAGATACTTAATTCTCATTATAAGTCCTAAGAGATACAATCAATTCAAAATATTTCGATAAGTTTACATAACGAAAACTATATATGTGACTTCAAGATAATATCAATCTTGATGATGCATAGCATAAAATACTATTATCTCTTCTACGAGAGGACGATTCAGGATAAACGAGAGATATCCCAATATAGCGGATAAGGTATGTTGATCACACCAAAAGGAAGGTATCGTCAAATTTATTATATGACGTCACCAGTATAGGAAACCATATCCAAGTACGCCACTGAGATTTAGCAAATCAAACTTGCTCGCTCTCTGCGGATATCCCTCGTTGCCCCTCCCCCCTCAACGGGATCACGACCCCTAAAGTCGTACACACCATCGTAGCGGTACTCACCCAATGCACTCGACCTCCGAGTCGCACAAAAAGAAACACCACTTCAATCCCACGAAGTCGTCCAATCGTGACATCATGCGAGTCTTCCCATGCCATAACTCCCATCAAGCTCAATTATGTCATTTCATCCACTCGGACAAACTTTCAATAGAATACTTATTACGAGTAAACCAACACTTAGAAAATATTTCACTAACATTCTACTCTCACCTCTTAGCAGGAACGAGGGAAGCAGCAAGGTCGACTAACGTAAAGGCTTAGAGAAGCAACGGGGGATTACAGAGAGGAACTCAATACGAATTTATTCCCCAACTCCCAACCACTTGCCATAAATGAGGAGAAGACCAATCCATATTGGTCACAACACCCCCCCCCCCCCCGAGAAGATGAGACATTGGGTCCGAGGGCGACAACACCCATTAGTTCAGAGCACCTACAACACCTACTGAAAGTAGAAAAGCTCACCCGATTGGATCCCCCAACCTACGACTCACATTGAAACAGAAGAAGCCTCACAATAGACTGCCTCCGTCAGAAACACCCATTGGCACAAAAGAAGACTCCCCTAATTGGCGACCTGATCGAAGCCATTACTTTCAGTAGAAGACTCACATTCATTGGCCGAAGACTCCCCATGGAAGTCATATAAATAGAGGCTTGTTACCACTCCTACACAAAGAGAACTAATTTGAAGATAACACTTCCACTCACTCCCACTAACTCATTTTCGAGCCTTAATCTCATCATCTTCGCTCAATTTCACATCTAGCTTTTAGTACGACACTTATCACTTAACTGCTAAAAGAATAACCATACTTGTAATCTCGAAGCTAACTTCGTAATAGCTCTCCCCTCCCCGACTAAGTTCCACCTCTTGTAATCTAGCCCCTATCGTGAATATCAATAAAAGGCACCACTTGCTCTTCTCAAGCTTGGGATCAACATTCCGAGCAAAATTAACTCGATCAATATCCCGAACTTACCCTTCCCGTGAGGTCGGATGGTATTGCATGATCAAATCTCAAATTTGTGTAATCATTATTTTCGGAATTATGTTTAGTATAATTGTGATTTGATATAGTTGATTCTTCCATATATTCAATACATGAATCTTAGGACTTAATCTCGACCGTCCATCAATGATGAACATTGATATGAATACAACTCTATCAGGTGATTAGAATTAATTAACACGTTTTTTAAAAAACAAGGATTCTCATTAGACCATAAATAATGAAAATACAAGATCAATATAGTTTAATTAATTTATCTTACATATTTTATTTATGAGATGTCGAGTTCAAAGATTAATATTTTGGAGATCATTGGACTTTGCAAGACTAGGGTGAAAGCGTAAGAGAAACAAATAAGTGTGAATAGAAAATAGGAAGAAGAAAATTAAATGAGAAAATGAAAAAAATGGATCCTCAAGTTTAAAGTTTAATATATCGAAGATCACATTTGCAAAGTTGGATAAAAAATGTGTATATTCAGAAAAGAAAGCTTCAATAGAAACACAAGAATGGCAAATATGGGATAGTGAGAAGGTTTTCAAATTCATGTTGTTAGATCAAATTAAGGGACAATTACGGACATACTCCACGAGGTTTGGCATTGTTACAAATATTTTCCTTGTAGTTTGAAAAAATTACAATCATATTTCTTCCAAGTTTCAACCAAAAATTATAAATGAACTTCCATTGCTTTTGATCAATTAATTCTTTTAAGGGATTTAGATATATTTTTGAATAATAGGGGTATACTTCGCATTTTATTAAGTTTCACGACATGAATAAAATGTTATATAAAAATCGTACAATTTGATTATGCTTGATTAAAAATTTATACTCTTTATTCATTGTATACCTTATGTTATTACTTGTTCTTTGGGCGAATTGTTACAAATGTACTGTATCTTTTGCCCTTTGAAAAAAATGCACAAAGTGTTGTTCGACCTAGATCGGTACCCCGTAACCTGTTGATTTTCCGCTAAAAATGCCCTTCAACCCTTATTCGAGTTCTTTTTGCCGACATGGTTACCAAGTCACTCGCCATGTCAGAAAAGAATAGTTTTTGCTTCATCTTTTTCACTCCCACTTTAAAAATCTAAAAATAAATAATTCAAAACTACCCATATAAAAAAGGAAAAAAAGTAAATCTATTAGTTCTTAAAACATTTTATAAACTTATCTTTCACACTAAATACTAAACACGAATATATTAATATTTTTTTTTCAATTCATCAATATAATTAACTCTATTAATCTAAATTATAAAAAACTTATTATATAATTCGAATTTAAATAACTTAATTTTCAATAGCTAATAAATAAATAAGAACAGAAAACAGAAAAACAAAGAAATACATTCATAAAAAAGGAAGAAATACGTTTCATCTCACATTTTCACGACTACAAGTTTCAGAAAAATGTAATTGTAGCTTCTCAGATCTCATAAATTCCTTTTGTAACTACACCAATTCTCAGAAGACATACTTATAATTGTCCAAGAGATATTTGTCATTGATACATTCGATGCAATTCATCATAAAAGATATTTTTCAACGGTGCATCGAGTGCAACTCATCATAACGATATTTACCACTAATATGTTAGGTGGAAATACACCATAAAAGTAAAAGATATTGATTACAATACAAATTCAAAATTATATTCAAAATCACAGTAGATATTTCTTAAAAAGGCAAAACAAAATCAGCACACATTCAATGCGCCACCTATTTTACTACAAACAACAATAAAGTATATATTTTTTTTTATTTTTTCCACCTGATATATATATAAAAGAGCGCCTCCCATTTCACTTTTTCCAACGGCGGGAAATCGAATTCATAAAACCCTAATAAACAATTCATCCCTCTCGATTTTCCCCCTCCAATGGCGAATTCGTCCCTCCTATCCAACGGCGGCGATGAAATGGAAGAGAACGAGGAGGAGTGCGAGCTCCAGCGGACCAAATCTCATCATCATCGGAAGTACATCCCGCTTTGCGACGTGTACTCCGCCACCACCCCCTGCGCTGCCACCACTCCGGGCTCGAAGAAGGTGAAAGCCGCCGCGCGTGGCGAATCACTCACAATCGTCGACGGCGGAGGAGATCGAATGAGGCGCCATCGGAGGATCCTCACCGTCACTCGCGTGTACTCGCGGCGACGGGATATGCGCGTGGAGAAGCGGAAGGAGGGGGCGTTTATTCGGTCGGTGGTTTCGGCGGTGGAGGAATCGGAGGTGGAAGTTGAACCGAATGCGAAGAGGCGGAGGATTGGGAGGTGTGCGGGGGAGCTGGTGAAGTTGGGGGTTGATTGTGAGGGGTTGAGTAAAGTTGAGGGAAGTGATCGGAGAAGAGTTGATGGGAGGAAACGAGGGTTTGGTGGCTTGACTGTTTGTAATGATCGTCCTGAGAGCAGCAAGAGGAAAAACGTTTCGTTGAAACATGATATAAACAAATCTGAAGATCCGAATAAGAAGAAATGGGTCTGGTATGGTTAGGATTTTGTTGGTTTTCGAAACTTATATGTAGAGCTTGATATTAGGAATTAATGACGGTGCTTTCGTGTTCCTTTTGGCTGAATGCAGGCTGAGTTACGAGGGTGCTGATCAGAAGAAATTTGTTGGATTAGAATGCAAGGTAAGGCTTGTCCGATTTTCGGATGATCTGTGTATGTAGGCTCACAATTGGTCTTATTAGACTCGATTCGATTAATCATATGTTTGATAGCATATAAGTTTGCTCGGCTGCAGAAACTTTGTGTGGATTTGAGCATGTCCGTGAAGTCTTTATTTTTTAAGTTTTTATTGGACTTGTGGATTAGCTTAATTTGAGAGTAACTTGGAACAGGTGTACTGGCCTATGGATACAACTTGGTATGCTGGCCGTATATCTGGTTACAACTCCAAGACTGGAAGACATCAAGTAATGCTCTTTCACTTGATACATTGAGATACATATTAATATTCAATACTGTAGTGCGTTTTTGGTAATATAAGGAGTGAAATGTAGGTAAAGTATGAAGACGGAGACGAAGAAAGTTTGGCTTTATCGAAGCAAAGAATCAAGTTTCTCATCTCCTCAGCAAAGATACAACATTTGGAGTTGCAGTGTTGTGACAGGAGAAATGAAGCTGATGGGATTGATGTAGACGAGTTGATGGTGCTGGCCGCTAGTTTGGATGATTGCCAGGAGATTGAACCAGGGGATATAATTTGGGCTAAACTTACTGGTCAGGCCTATGTGCTCATTAAATTTTGCTTGAGATTAAAGATATTTTTGTTTTAGGATAATTCAGTATGTTGTTTAAGTACTTATGGGCTTGTATATGGGCTCAAACAAATAGGAAAAACATTAAATTGTTGTTAATCTCTCATTCTCATGGAGAGAGAGACTTCACTGCCAGCAATTATTCTTTTATTTATATTTGTGTGGTAAGATATTCATGCATGAAGAAAACCATCAACATATAATTAGATATTGGTAATCTACTTGAGTGATGCGGCATTTGCTCTTGTGACAATTTGAGTAAGTAATTTATTTTGAGCAGTTAATGAAAGCTAAGTTAGCAGTCATAAGAAGCATCTGTCATCAGTCTCCAGAGTGGATATACCCATCGTGTATTGCATGGCGCAAAAGTTGCTCGATGACTTGTTTATGTTCCTCCATTTGTGATATGGTTGAGGAAATGGAACATCAACATAGGGAGATGTAATCAATTGTCAGATACCGGCTGGTGATCTAAGTATTGAATGATGGATATCGCTAAATTTAAGTTGGATGAATACTCTGAAGTGTAACTCTTAAATGATAATTGAAATTATTCTTCTTACTTCCAGCTTAAAGTCGAAACTTCTTTTCTCAGTGATCAATCCATTTGTTTTTATATTCATACTATTAGCATAAATTTAGCTCTGTATTAAGCCACAAATTTAACCTTATCTTGCATTTGACGTAATTATCCTCCCTCCAACATCGCCTGGCAGTCAGATTTCATGATTTTCCTCACTCATTTACTCAAAATTGATCTATTTTATTTTCGTACACCTTCTACATAGAGGCTTGCTTGTCGCATATTGCATAAAACCGGTCTTATCAGTTAAACTATCAAACATGCACTGAACTAGTTTATGCCATTAAGGGAGAAATCCTTAGCATTACTATCCTCTTATAGCGTACCAAATCAATTATTTTTAGTATGCTAATAGTCTCTGACTCGTAATTAAATAGGAAATATATACGTGCAACTTAGTATTATTAGTAAACTCACTTTTAAAGTTCAGTTGAGAACACATTTAATAAGATACGGTCTGAATTTTTTCCTATTTCTTTTTTCACGGAAATATGATATTGAACTTTGCAAGGTTCAATATAAACTACTATGGTCCACATTGCTTAATCCACTTTATAAATGATATAATTGGATTTTTTTTCATGGTCGACTTGTTTGGTGTATGTTTAGATTGGTCGTTCTTCTGACGAAATGAGAGTAAAAACTTTCTGTTTTCTCCTAATCCAAATAAAAACGTTTTATATATTTTCACTTAATGACGAGTCCAATAAACAAGATAGCGTTGCATGTATTATCTTTATTTTGTGATTTGGCCAAAAGAAATGTAACGGATTGGGATTTAGCTTTACTAATTATAAAAGTATGTCCTAAATTACAAATTATTTGAGTTGACTGGTTACTAGAGATTCTCGGGTGTTTCCAGTATTCAATATCACGTTTAATCTGTTCTTTTTCAGCTTCCGCAGAATGAAAAACCATATACAAGCAACCACATGAGTTTTTTTAAGTTGAAATGACAGCCACTACCTTGCACAATTGTTATAGTCCACTCCTTATCATAGATAGTGAATTATGATCATACAACACTTTATGAATGTCCTTGTTACTGTATTTTAAGAGGTTATGATCACTGCCCAATTTATGAGAAGTGTGAAGTAAATGACTCTTAAGCCCGTCTGATGTTACATCTTCAATAACGACTTGGGTTGTTATGAGGAGCAACGGAATCATAAAGTTACTGGCTTAGCGTAAAAAGAAGCGAGTCTTTGTTTCAAACATTATTAAATATCTGCAAGTCTACGTAGTTGTTGCTGCTCTTAGCAAATTAAGGAGTGCATGTGGTTGACATTTTTTAAACTTCTCGGAGGTAGTAACATTGGCTCCATCATGTCTTTGTTACTTTTGTCCGAACAAATGTTGCTCCTTTAAGAAAGATGAAGTGAAGTGGAGTCGAGCAGCCTTTGGATATGTGATCCACTCGCTTATATATTTGTCAATATCTTTATAACTTGATGAGTAATAATTACCTCTTGGACACAATAACCTCGGAGTCTCATTTCCTTTATCCGGGTTTTCCTTTTTACCCTCCCTCTGTCTAGTGTTTTTTTGTCTAGGTGACGCCACGTCGGTCAACTTATGTGCATTTTGATTTTTAAATATGAGGAAATGAACTATTGAGCTGTTGATAAGTTAGTATTTACATTATTGAACCTCTTTATGATTATCAAGTCATACCACAATTTTTGATAGAATAGTACTAGTACTGGCACACACTGCTTCTCATTCATACAATTTTGAGGCGAGATGCTAATTGCAAAGGTTTAGATCGGAGTTTCCACGCAATCTTTCTCCTTAGTTTTGACCTATTTTCTGATTTACTGCTCGAAAATCTGAATCTGTGAGTAGATTCTTTTAGATTTTGTTTTCTGCACGTCTTAACGTACTCAATTAAGCTGTCTTGGGGTCCACATGTAAACCCCTCTGCCTAGGCTCAAGCGACTTTACTAAATTAACCAAGTATTTATTTTCAAGTCTTGACTATCTATACGTACTTTTTTGGAATGGAGTGCAACTTTTGAATTTATACAGTTTAAATTAAATGCTCATTTTATTCATTTATTAACATATATGTTACTTTGCTTGATATAGGGCATGCTGTTTGGCCAGCACTTATTCTCGATGAATCTCATGTGGCTGAACGCAAGGGTCTAAACAAATGCACAGGAGATAATTCCGTTCTTGTTCAATTCTTTGGTACCCATGATTTTGCTAGGTATAGTACTTTTCTCAAGTTTCAAAGTTTTTTTTTTCTTACTTTACACTGCAGGGCAGTATTTGTATCAATAGGACAATTATTTTTTGTTGGTTATTTATTTTACATTCTTCATTAAATTTCAGGGTAAAGCGAAAACAAGTTATTCCTTTCCTCAAGGGACTCCTTTCCTCCTGTCATATAAAGTGTAAAAAAACAACTTTTGTTCGAGGTTTGGAAGAAGCAAAGTTGTGAGTTATTTATTTATTTTTTATTTTCTTATATCAAACGTTCAAATTATTATAGTCACTTCAATTTATGAATGATTTATCATTAGCATTTTTCTCTGCGACAAGATTATTACTGAAAAATATAATTGACTGCTTTCCGTTGAAAAAAACATTCAGGGTGATCAAAACTGAAAGTGGCATTGCCATATTATTTTTTGTACGAATGACATTGTTGAATAGTATTACCATGACCATAACATGCTTCATGTGTGCTCCGTCTGTTTTCTTTAAATTTTCAAGTACAGCATATGATATATCTTGGTCGCACACTGCTTTTCACCCTTTTTAGTGTCACTATTGAGCATATTAACTTTTACAAAGTGTAATTTTCTATGCGTGGATGTCACATGCAATGAAGAGAGGCTGATCATTTTGGATTGATTTACATTTTTAAACTTTGAAGTGTTCTTCTTTCCTCGGGGCAGGGAAAAAGTGTCTTTCAACTTTGATATCTATCAGTGTACCTGGTACAAAATTTACTTATCAGCTCTAGAATTCTTATTCTGAACCTTTGAGCTATTGTGGATCTTTTTTTCATGAGTTGTGCATTGATGGTAATGAACAGTTTGATATTGTCATTATTAAACGAGTTCTCATCCTCATGCTGTAATGGATTAATCAAGACTCTCTAAAACCTGCATTTGTTATATATAATTACTGGTTCGACAAATTACACTTTGAACTGGATATGCCTTTATTTAATTGACCGGGTCTCCAGATTAAAGTTTAGTTCTAGGCTTTGAGCATCCTGTTGATTTTTTAGGATCTCAAGTCGAAATATTCGAGTGATTACTGGAATAGGGGGACTGTATTTTGCCTTTTTCCTTCTAAATCTACACACTCTCCCGCTATTTGAACAAGTTCTTGTAGCTACATTATTTTGCCTGAATCGGTTCCGTGAGTATCCACCTCTCTCTTGTATTTGATTTTATTGAAGCAGTCTGATGTTTAACATAATTTGGATAGAAAGGTAAACTAGTGATATCTTATGTAATGTTAAACAAATGATATAGCATATTTTCTTACAGAGTACTTGATGCTTATCCGAGTATAAAGGATAGCAAGAAAGCTTATCTACATATCCATGAACTTGATCAGGTATCTTAGCGAACAGAGACTCCCAGAAACAATGCTGCAGTTGCAAAATGGGGCTGAAGATGTTTCCAACGATATGGGAAGTGGAGAGCGTGAAGATGGTGATGATTTGGGTGATGCAGACGGCCTGAGCCATGATGACATAAGGAAAAAAATCGACGATCTCAAGAGCTGCCCATTGGAAGCTGGAGAGTTGCAAGTAATAAGCCTTGGTAAGTCTTGATTAAGTAATTTTTATTGTATTGCTGAAGAGTTGCCTGATATACCCTCACCCTTACTTCTTTCCCTTCATATAAGGTGTCTTACTCTGTGACTTCAGATGTAGTAGGGCCAGCAAAATTTTTGTGATTGGCTGTTGTCATGATGGTTTGCACCGTTTCTAATATTGACCCCTTACTATGAATATCATAAGTCATCATTCGACTAATTAGTCTTTACATGTGCATGGGACCACAGTTTTCCCTATTCCATATATTGTCATTCATATTGATCATGTTTAATTCAAGTGCATTTGTGTTCTTGCAGGAAAGATTGTGAGGAACTCAATCAATTTGCAGAATGAGAGATTTATATATCCTGAGGGATATACTGCAGTGAGAAAATTCCTTTCAGTAACAGGTAATTATTGCTCCCAAGGTTTCCCATAGTGCTTATGTACTATTTATTATAAGTTGTCTTATCATTACACTTTTGGGGTTCAAATTGGCTTCAGATCCCAGTGTGGATGCATTATATAAGATGGAAGTGTTGAGAGATGTTGACCCAAAGGCAGGACCTTTATTTAGAGTTACTACAGATGATGGAGAAGAGGTATCATCGAAAGCTATTAACCTGTTCGTAGTACTGTGTTTCACATTTCCATTTTCTCGTGCTTTGAAGTTACTTGATTTTTATTTTTCATCATACCCTGTTTGAGACTCCTACAATGTTGTGCATTTTGTCGCTTTCTTGTTTCTTTGCACTTCCTTTTGTTACGGTGATTATCTTCAAGCCATGTGTTTATCCGCCTACTGTGCGACTGAGGTTGTATCTCTCTAAAGACCCATGTAAATTTGTAGCAATGATTTTTATTTAAGCCAAATTATATGTTCACACTAATGAAAGAAAGGTGACCACTTGATTTTATGTAGTATTTCCAAAATCTGCATATTTTCTTGACTTCTTAGAAAATTGCATTATATTACCTGGGCATGTGTTTATCTGCCTACTGTGCGACTGAGGTTGTATTTCTCTAAAGGCCCATGTAAATTTGAAGCAATGATTTTTATTTAAGCCAAATTATATGTTCACACTAATGAAAGAAAGTGACCACTAGTATATCCAAAATCTGCATATTTTCTTGACTTTTTAGAAAATTGCATTATATTACCTGTATACTTATTGGACAGTTTAGTCATTGTGCATGTCATAAATGTTTCCAATTACCGGAGTGCGGGGCTGTCTTCTGTTTTACTTTCCCTCTCATCATTTATTGCTTCCGCCCTGGCAAGCGAGAAAGAAAAATATTTAATGCATCAGACCTTTTTCCTATCTTGCAATTTTGACATTTGAAGGCACTCCGTGAATTTTGCCTTTTATTTCTCATAACCTAGTTTGATAGATCTTTTTTTTTTTTTCTGAATTGCTTTCGACTTGATTTTGAATCTCAATCGCCTGTTTCTTTCTTGATTTTATTTTCGGTTCCTTTTTCCTGCTTAGCGTAAATCTTGCTTTATTCACGTTGATTCTTCTCGTGTGATACTTTTACTTACAGATTCAAGGACCAACTCCGTCTGCTTGCTGGAATAAAATTTACCAAAGGATTAAGACGTTGCAGATCAACAATCGTCATTACAAAACTGAACAGACTTTTGAATCTGGTTCATACATGTTTGGGTTTTCCCACCCAAAAGTTTCAAGACTCATAAAGGTGCGTACAACCTAACCCCGATTGATGGAATCTTGTTTGTCTTTGTTAATGCATCTACCATGTTTGGGAGTTGGTACTAATTCTGTACCTGGAGTTATCTATTGGAGCGCTAGGTCATGCTTAAATTATATATCCCCATCTCATGAAGGTTTTTATTGTCCTGCAGGGTTGCTGATGCATCTTTACTGAACTCATGTAAATTGGTTGTTTGAATATTTTATGTCTATTAATCAATTGTTCAAGTCAAAACACTGGAATGCTTTCTATATTCAAACTTCTCATGTTTGAGGCTGTTCAAAATGATTTACCAATCATTTATTGGTAAAAGTTTGCCCAAAATGGATATAGAGCCGTGAAGAGTAAATATTCATATCTAATGATAGGAAAGTGTTGATGCAGATGTCCTGTTTTGACATTCCAGTCTTTCAAGACTCCGCTAAATGAAGCATACAGTCATCAATTTATTGACATGCAATCATTCTAGTTTACAAGGAATAGTCTATAAAAGACATGACAAAACATTGATTAGCTGATCTTATCTTAACATTTGGTCTTCTCTAAATGCTAAGTCTTTGTCCAAATGGAAGTTTCTTTGGGGCTATTAAAGAAACTTGAAAAGACAGTTTATTATCATCTTATGTGTAATAATGTCTCCCCTTCTCTCAGTTACATAAAATATATGGTTGAGATTTTCTATATTGCGATAAAAAAACTTGGTTGTGGCCCATGAGCGATATTAGTTTGAGGTCATATGATGCAAAATTATGGACTATGTACTATTCAGGGTCATACTTGGTTCTTTATTACTGGAGATTAATGCCTGGGAATATGAAATCATTCGTTGACATGCATGTAACATTTCCCTGCATGAGTCTCTTCCCGGACTTTGTCTCAAAATATCTGTCACTTAGCTCATATCTCTAGTTTGCCATTTCTCATATACCTGCTTTTATTCTGATTTGAGATCTGCATCATATGTAGTGTGACCACAAACTATGTTTATGTTTTTTACAATTTGACTTTGTGTTTGAGTTCTTGCCTATCAACCTCATCTTGTTTTTTTGTTTTTTACTTTACTTATTATGTGTTACAGTATATGTCCTACCTCTGCAATGTATTCTTTGCTGACCACTCAAATCCTGATGATCTCTTGATCTTCACAGGAGATGTCAAATTCTAGGTCATCTTCAAAGCCCTCAGGGTCGGCTTCTAAGAAAAATAAACATGTTCATGGCTGCTACAGAGCTGTCCAGGTTGAATGGAGAGACCTTGACAAATGCAATGTTTGCCACATGGACGAGGTAAGATTTTCTTAACTCGGTTCCGAAAGCATGTATGTACATTCAACACATTTTCATGTTATCTTGAGGTGGGTAAGCCTAGACATAAAGAATTGGCCTTGGAAAATCTACTTTCTCCTTGTAATCCTAAAATACTTCAAGCTTTCTCCTTTTTCATCATAAGTTTCTGAGGTTTCGACTCTTTTTTCCTTTCTCATCTTTGGATGACATTGCAAAGGTTAATTATGAATTTTGGTGTAGCTCTGGTCCAAGTAGCGTAGTTAAGGTAGAATTGCCTTAAAAAGGTGTGGTTTTCTCCTTGTATCTAAATCTCCGTGGTTGACAATTTTAATCTCATTTCTTGATTAAATATGTAACAGAACTATACATAAGTTTGTGATTTTCTTCTTGTCTAGTGTGCCATTTAGTAACCTGCCTTAAAATACTGCAAGAAATGTATTTTTCTAAATAGGGAATTCCCATCCTTTTATATCGCATTTTCTTGATTATGGTCATAAACTGAAGTATGAAAATGTTGAATCTTATTTGTTCCAGGAGTACGAGAATAATCTGTTTCTTCAGTGTGAGAAATGCAGAATGATGGTAATGCTATTGCTTTTTACATTTTCCTTTCCATTTTTAACTGTAACTTGGGCATTAACTAATATCAGACATCAACAGAGTGAACAAGTCCCATAATTGGTAGGGAGTCATGGCAACAATTAGCTTTTGCATTGTCTTATTCTTCACAATTTTGTAATGCCAATTTAAGAGAGAAGCTCCCCACTCTCATTCACTTTTATAGCTCCACCTAGTTCATCTATGGTTTCGAGTTCCTTCCTGACATTTTTTCATTTTTAATTCCACTTTTGTTATTGACTTTGTTGTATTCTTTTCTTTGGACTGCTATGTTTTACATCATGTAATGTTTTCCAGGTGCATGCAAGATGCTATGGAGTTCCCGAGAATAATGAGGATGCACTTTGGTTATGCAACTTATGCCGGCCAGGAGCCCCTGAATCTCCACCTTGTTGCCTGTGTCCTGTTGTAGGTACTGAGAAATATGTTCTTCCATAATCTTCTTTTTATTCTTTTCAATACTTAGCGCATTCACTATTTTAGATAAGTAGTTTTGACCTTAATATGATGATGTGCGTGAACTTGGTTTAGGAGGTGCAATGAAGCCTACCTGTGATGGCCGTTGGGCTCATCTTACTTGTGCTATATGGATACCAGGTTACTGCTCTACTCAAACAGAGCCGCACACACACCTGCATTCTTCATCACATTTTCAGACTTGCTTACTCATCTATCTTCATGCAGAAACTTGTTTAGCTGATATAAAGAAAATGGAGCCAATTGACGGCCTTCATCGGATAAATAAGGTACTTTTGACTTTTGAGGTCCTCTGTCAATATTTGGTGTTTTGTATTCACAGGAACTCTATATGATTGCCTTTTGTAAAAACTTAAGTATTACTGTTATGTATATCCACTATTATATCTATGATAAACTCCACAACATAAAGGAGCATCTTGCATTGTTGTAACATAATTAGGCCTTTCTTTCTTAATTAATAAATAAATAAATTAATTACTGCACACTTGCATGTCTGAGTAATTTTCTATTTTCTTTCTCTCTCTGTTCTCTTTTTTTTTTTTCTCAAAGGATCGCTGGAAGCTATTATGCAGCATCTGTGAAGTTTCTTATGGAGCGTGTATTCAGGTAAATTTATCATTTCTCTTAACAGTCTGGTGTTTGTAATTTTAAGCTTTTTGATTGTTCTTTTTTTTGCCCATTTGAGGACAAACTCTTCCGAAAGTCGTATTTGTAGTTTGTATGACTTTTGTAATTTGCTCGGTACTGATAGTGAATTACCGTTTTACAATAAGCTTGCCATTTAATTTTCAGTTTCTATTGCTATTTTATTGTTCTATATCATCATTTTACACCTTTTGCAGTGCTCAAACAACGCATGTCGTGTGGCATACCATCCTCTTTGTGCACGTGCTGCTGGTTTTTGCCTCGAGGTATACAATTTCAATGCATTTTACTTATACACATAATCCTTTTACCAGAACTGGTTGACTTACTTGAAAATTCGCAGAACACAGACATCAGCTCTTAAGTGCTTACTCGTCTTACACTTATACATGCTCTTTCTATGTAGCCCGAGGACGTGGATAGACCACATTTGGTTCCTTTCGATGAGGATGGGGAGGATCAGTGCATTCATCTACTTTCTTATTGCAAGAAACATAGGCCCTCATCTAGTGAGCGTTCGGATGAACGAATTGAACAAAAGGCCTGTGAACTGGCAGATCATACTCCAGAGTTAAATTCTTCTGGTTCTGCTCGAACAGGTGTGTTGCCATTTCTTCCTTTTCTGTGAATTTGTGCTCGTATCGCAGTGAGTTGTCTCAGAAGTGTTTGTTTGAGCAGCCGAGTAAAGCCAGTGAGTGGACTCATACTGTAATTTTACTTTAATGATAAAATTAATCTTTGGTGATGAGAATTATATTTTGATTTTTGGGAGAAAATCTTTGTTGCTAACTAGAAGTATGAAGTGTTAGTTGCTGTGTTCCGATGTATTTCTAGTACTATTCATTTGATATGGTTCTGGTTGTGGTTGTCTTTTTGTGTATCAATCTATTGTCTTTTGTTTTTCGACCACATAGATTTATGTTAGTTCGATCACTGCAGCTATCATTCGTCTCCAGGAGGTGTTTCGACAAAGATTTTATGTAAAAATGTCAAAGTCTGAGTTAAATGGATTCATTTAGCCCATATGTAGACTACCAATGTTGTTACAAGTTAATTAGTGAGTTGTTTTCTGTTAAGCATGCTGTTTGTAACATGGATAGGGTGTGGAAAGCTCCAGCTTTAGGGGAGTGTTATGAATTTGGTATTAGGATGAAATGTTAGATTTAGAAGTATGAATGTGTTAGATATGAAAGGATTTTCAACCCATGCTAAACATGTGCATTCATTTTATCCATGTTTTAGGTCTAGCAATTTCTGAAAAGTTCTTTCCTTCTTGCGTTATCTGGTACTCTTGGAAATACTTTAAATTAGCCCCCTCAATTCTAATAATAGTGAGTGTTTTCACCTTTTCTCACAGTAGATTAATTCGGCAACATTTTTTTTTTATTTTTTATAATGTGGGAACACGTATCCGTGATCCTTTGAGTGCGCACTAGGTAAACTTATTAATTAGAGTTCCCTGTCATCTGCATAAGCCAATCGTATCGAGAGTTTACCTCTAGTGAGTGCCCCAAGGGTAGCAGATGCGGGTTCCCTCATCATAAAAAAAATGACCATTTGTCTCATAATAAGATGAGAATGGAATTTTTCTTTTGAATTTTGCTTCTGGAATTTTATTTTTTCAGGTTTTAGGGTGTTTTCCTTACTAGCGTATTGTATTAGTATATTTATAGGTATGCTCATGACTTTGGTGTTCAGCATTTCATTTAGGTGAATTGTTACTGGGATTCATCACGGATGACTGGATTACTGATCTCTCTTTTCTTTTCTTTTTTATTGTTGGACTTAGTGCTTAATGATTTGTCTAGAAGACGAGGAAGAAATGAACCCGAAGCCCTTGCAGCTGCTTCCCGAAAGCGCTTGTATGTGGAGAACATGCCATATGTAGTTGGTGCATGCAGCCCCAATATGCCCTTGTGGAACAAAATGTCTTCCAGCTCAGTTGACCGCTCTAGATATTCTGCTGAACTCCTAAAGGTACAAGCATCTCAAGCTGACAAAAGCAGGAAGATTGTGTCATATGCTGATAAGCACAGGCATATGAAGGAGACCTTTAAACAGAGACTGACCTTTGGTAAACTTCCAAAAGACAATTAACTTTTGCTATAATTTGTTTTGGACTTGGGTGTTTATTTATGTGCCCTGCATTTTATCCTATATTTCTAGTCCGTTTTACAAATAATGAGTTGCTGTCGTTTTCTTGTTATGAAAGCAACATATGAGCGTTTGTTACAGACCATAGCTGTAATCTTCCGCTCTATACGCATCTCAGTAAAATTTACAGTCATGAGGGTAGAGCATTGGGTCTCTCTAGTTCAGAGGGGAAGTACCATCACAGGTTTTTCTACCTTATGGAACACGAGTTGCTGTATGGTTTCAATGCACAGATATTCTGTGTTAGCTGCATTAGCTTGCCTGCATACTTTTTGATGTGACGCATGCATTACTTGAATGAGGATTTTCTGCGTCATTATTGCCCCAATGCAGCAGGAAATCAAAGACCCTGGCTTAAATGAGTGCTCTGTGTTGTGCCTCACCACCAATATTCTGATTCTTATTCTCTTTACTTCTCATTCACTGGTGTTAGGTTAATGAATCAGTGTTTTTGTTTTCTGCCTCTTGATTTGTACGTCTCTCTTTATATCATATGCGGCTTCTTTCTTCAGTGAGTGAAACATATCGATACTTTCCCACCTGTTACCTTAGATTTGGCTGTGTTGTTTTTTACAGTGTAACTTGGTGCATCTTTAGTGTATGCTTCAGAGCACTTGTTTCTTGAACTACATTTGATCACCTGGCCTTTTACTCTCTAAATTGTACAATTTACCGGGGATCTAAGTCGTTATCCGCCGAGTCTCATACTTTAGATGTCATAACCTTTATATTTAGATGTTATATGCATCGCAAAACTGAGTCCGTTGTTCTGAAGATTTTAGATTTTATGATGAAATAAATTTGCCAACTACAAATGCTTTATTTGATTACTGTATTTCTCGCATCAGGAAAGTCCCGCATACATGGTTATGGTATCTTTGCCAAGGTACCACATAGAGCTGGAGACTGGGTAATCACTTCCACCACCTTCATTTAAATTGACTTTGATGGTTAATCATATGATGTTTTGTTTTTAAGAGGAACTATGTCGCAACGTAGGTTATTGAGTATGTCGGTGAAATTATTCGAGCTCGGGTGGCTGACAAAAGAGAAAGTGAAATATATAATAAACTAGTGGTAAGTACCCTGATCAATGCGAAGTTTTACTGTGATGGCTACCTAATTTATAGTAGAAGCGATCTTCTGAAATGCTTTTTAAGATATATGTAATGACATGCAGGGTGCTGGAACATATATGTTCCGAATTGATGATGACCGCGTAATAGATGCTACCAGAAAGGGAAGCATAGCACATTTAATCAACCACTCCTGTGATGTATGTACCAAACCTTGCAATTTCAGTATTGTTTTTTTGTTTATTTTATGTACCATTCTTTATTTTGTCATAAGAATGAGAAGAAAATAAGTTAGACTACTCTCCACAGAATAAGTTCTCTTACGGATGATTAATAATTTAGACATTCTTTATATTGAGAGAAATCATATTTAGGATTAACTGTGTTAGTTAAACATTAACTTTCAGTCAGCGATTAAACAGAGGAAGATGATGGGTTTATTTTGTTTGTAGTCATGTATTTGCCTCTGTTTCCTGTTTATAATTTGGTTTTATGTACTTGCAGAGGATTTGAATTTATGATGGCGGTATCACAAACATTTAAGTATATAGAACCTTTCGGTAGTTGATGCTGCCACTGCTTCAATGAATTAACTTTTGTACTCAACTTAGATATGTAGTACTTGGTATATTTTGGGTGTTAGTGCCTAAAGGGGAAGGGACTTGTGATTCTTTATTGTCTCACCAACATCAATGTTTTATTAATAGACAACTTGTTGCATTTTCCATGAAAATTTTCAAGATTTTCCAAATTGATTTTGGTAATTGCTAATAATATTGTGAAAAGGGTGTAATTCTTTAAGTTTGTTACTGCAACTTCCTCGGTGTGCCCCAATTATATGGTACTAAGGTTGGCCATTACAAGTCAGCATTTCTGCGTGTAATATGACTGTTGGTCCACGTTGCATTTGCAACAGCTTGGATAAGATTTGACCTGGAGAATGATTACTGTATATGCAGTTTAGTGGATCTTTGGTGTTTAGGCTGTCATACTGTCAACCATAGGCTAAGTCAATCAGTTGAGGCTGTTGTCCGATATTTTCTGTCTTCATTGTGGACCTTTCTCGTTATTTCATTTAATCATCGGAGGTTTAATTTTCTTTCCTGCTTCAGCCAAACTGCTACTCGAGGTCAATTAAGATAAATGGTGAGGATCACATCATCATCTTCACAAAACGGGACATTAAGCAGTGGGAAGAGATTACATACGATTACAGGTTTCCACCTCATCACTCTTAGCGTAATTGTTTTTTTTATCTTTCTCCACAAGCTTAGTTTATTGATTTTTTTTGCATTGCAGGTTTTCCTCTTCCGATGAACGACTGGCTTGTCACTGCGGATCTGCCAGATGTCGGGGTTTTGTTAACGACCCTGAAGGTGAACGAAAAAAGCTTTATGTTCCCGCCAGTGAACTGGTCGACTGGAATGGAGAATGAAAGAGGTGAGTCAGCTATATTATAAATTATTTTGATATTTAAGAATATAGCAAAACGTCTCTTTGGCCTGCCCTTTTGACTGTGTGCTCTTACTCACTATAGAGCTAACTACATAACAATATTAAGCACTTAGATTCACTTACTTGTTCCTTTCTGTTTTGAGTCCTTGTTGCATTCTGTATGTAAGTTGGGAGTCTCGTGTTATTTTGCTGTATCTAATGTTTGTAGTTTGTAGTGACGACTTCTGATATGTTGTGCAGGTTGCAGGGTGAATGGCATTCTTCTTTTTTTTCTTTCTTTTTTTTGAGAAAAGACATTGAATTCTATTTTAATGTAATTTTTTTTACCCAAATTCCATTATATATTAGGACTAAGACCACAGGTTTATAAATTCTTGCTCTTTAAGAGTACTTCATATAAATGCACAATGTATTATTATTTTACTTATTTATAGAAAGACCACAGTTAGATAAATCTTGATCCTCTCGCGTTTTTTTTTTTATATAGTCTCGTCTAACTTTTAAGTGCTCTTTTGATCGGTTGATCCAATACTCTCACGGGTCACCATTGCTGGTTCATGGGTTTTACATGTGGGGTGGTATTTTGGTCTTATTTTGTCACGGTAATAGAACACAGTAAAACAATACAATGAGAATATAAATAACCAAAATAATGTTAATCCAATAAAATAACCGGACTAACTTTGTCCGAAACACCTACTATCTATTACAGATCTTACATTGATTTAAACTACACAGATAACACTAACTATTTAGTGCATCGAATTGTGGTTGTTCGATGTGCACCTCGAATGGTGCTAGTTCGATGCTGAGCTGATTTGATATGGCATTTATGATAAACTAGACCATATCGAATTAGGGACGTCTCGAATTATGGAGCGTATCGAATTATGGAGCGTATCGAATAGTGATATTCGATGTGGTCAGGTTTGGACTCAAGTTCGATCTACCTCTGAATGCTCAAAACCGTCATATATATAGCAACCTCGCTATGTGGGCCCCGAGGACAACTGTAAAATACGCATCGAATCATACCGATTCGATGCGCGCATCGAATGATGAGTATTGGATGCGCTAAAGGTATTGAATTGGACCAATTCGATACGCTTATGGGCCGCCCAATTCCTATTGCTGGCCCAGTCCTAAAATACCCCCATCACATAGTCCCCCCAGTTTGGGAGACGTTAATAAAGTGATGACGACTTCCAAACTCAAAACATATTCGTCATAATAAATTATGGGCATCGAATTATAACAATTCGATGCGTCAGTTTGCAGGCATCGAATTTTGATGAGTTCGATGCACACATCGAATTACGAAAATTCGATGCGTTCAGAACAGTGGCGGCCCATGGGCCTATATATAAGGGACCACATGTCTGACATTTCTTGTTTTTATTCGGAGAAAGAATTTTTTTTTGTTTGCTTCTGAACTGCATCGAACGGAGTCTGTTCGACACGGTCCGTATCGAATCGTCGATATTCGACACGCTACTGATTATTTATTTTTATAGAAAAAATATTAAAATTTGTTATTAGGCTGATATGGCTCGTATAAAATCTCGAAGGCGCAGCAAAATTGTGCTATCACCTGAAAATATTCACGATGCTCAGGGAAGGAGCGAGCGAAATGAGCAAAATGAGCCCTCAGGCGCGGGCCCATCTAATTTACCTTCCCCGAGAAATTCTACCATAAGGCTTGGTGGTATTAGTGCTGGCACTCGGGTGCCCATTGTGAGCGATTTTGAACGCAACGAGAATGTTGATACGCGGAGAGTGGTGGTAACACCTACCGTTACTGGTGGACGGATAAAAGTTGGGACTAATCGTCAAATCCGAATAATGGAAGATATCGATACTGAAGACGAGAGAATTGCCATTGACTTGGCCAGATTTAATGCAGTTAACCCTACATTCAGACAAAGGCGAAGTGCAGAGGAAGCTAGCTCCTCCCGCTCATTTGATGAGGATTGGTATACTTCTGCTAAAAGAAAATTAGCGGAAGATGAATCCGCTCGGGATGCTCAGGACATTCCGCCTCCTCCCCTAAGACGACCTCGACCTTCGGGGAATCCAAGACCTGCCCCTCCTGAAAGTCTTATTAATTACGATTTTCTCAATGATGAGAATTCAGAATCATTAAGCGCCACATTGGGTGGATATAGACTGAGAGAGGAGCAAGCTGGAGGGATAATGCAGAGTTTATGGCCTCAGTTGGATCGTCGAAACGTAATAAATCGGTTGGGGTATCAGGATTTGGCGCGCTTTTGGCGTTTATTCTTTGCTGTCGTCGTCCTAGCAGTATATCGACTATGCAGGGATTATAGCGGGTTAGCCGAGGTGCAGAACCAACATAATAGTGTTGTCGATAATCTTCGCACTACTATTCGTAATGGGAATTATAGTCGCCAAAATGCACTGAAACGTGCTAAGGAGGCGGAAGCAAAAGCATCGAAAGCTACCCGCGACAGACATGATGCCGAAGTTAAGGCTAAGAAAACTGAAGAGGACACCGATGCTCTGCGCGCTGAAATCATTGCGCTAAAAAGGGATAATGAATCCCTAAAACGGAAAAACTGTTCTCTTCAGGCTTCAAATACAGATGCTGAAAATGCCATTTCCAATTTGCGCCGTCGAATTCAGTATTTCGAATCTGAAGATTACAAAAATGCAATTGTTCGAGATTTTACGCAAAGTAATGTATATAAATTTTTGGAACTACTTCGCGGTTCTGTTGATATGAAATACGACATGGAAGTCGGTGTTGGTCAAGTTGGACATCTTGGATATCTCAAAGATGGTTTCCGGAAGGATATGCTAGATGTAATGCGTAACTCTAAAATGGAGATCCCAGAGTGTAGCAGTGATGATGATAATGATGATTTACATACTCCTAAGCCTGGTGATCCATTTTATGTTGTGTGGCGCGACCGTAAAAAACCGAATGTGAGCGGTTCAGGTTCCGTAAAATCAAGCTCACCTCAATCCCATAAGGGAAAAGCGAAAATCAGTCCTAACGCAACTATGGAGGATTCAGAGAGTATAAAAAAAGCTCTCCACGATGCTTTCGGTTCAAGCGATGATGACTCGAAATTACCTCCGAGAACTTCTAGGTCTACAATCTTCCTCCAAAATCCTCCAAAGAGAACGGTTTTTGAAAATGTTCCCCCTGCAGCCTTGGACAAGAGAAGTAGGGCATTAAACGCGCCTAAGACTTCTGGTGCGAAAGGAGTTTTACCAGGAGGAGCTCGTTCTACTCCAGGTGACAAGGTTTCTGTGCTGGCCAGTAGTGTACCTGATCCATCATTAAGTGCACAAAATCTTATTTCTCCTAGTAGATATCAACTTCATGATCCTTCTGAAAGAACTGAAGTTGTTTTGCCAGATAATTGGGCACAAGAGAAAGAATTGATTCTCACAGAAGATCAAATTCAAAGTAACTGTGCTAAATTTTCACGTTCAGTGGGTGTGGTTCTTCGTCCGGAGTCCCCCAGTCATCGGATGAGTAGTGATATTCTGCTAAGCTGAATTGTGGATACCAGCCTTTTATTTTGTATAGAGTCTTGTAACTTTAATCAATTGCTCTATAATGAGAACGACTCAACCGTTTAACATTAGCTATGTAATTTAGGTTTACTCCTATATTGCTTCTTTGCGATTATTCCCAAACACAACATTTAATTTATTTGTTTGCTGTTGAATGAATATTTTTCTGATGTTTAAGAATGATGTTTAATGTTATGGTGCATGTCTAATATTATGATTTTACTGGCCATGAAAAATATGAGCACTTTGAGCTATTATTATTATCTTTAGGGCATTCATGTTTTATTTGAGAGATTATATCCCTTTATGTCGCTGTTTTGGCATGCGGGGATGGATCACGTTGGGCCTTCTTATCCCTTCGTCTTGTTTTTACTTCTGGCATGCGGGGGTGGACCACTTTGGGCCTTCTTACCCCTCCGTCATGTTCTTCCTTCTGGCATGCGGGGGTGGACCGCTCCAGGCCTTCTTACCCCTCCGCCATGTTCTTCCTTCTGGCATGCGGGGGTGGACCGCTTTGGGCCTTCTTACCCTCCGTCATGTTCTTCCTTCTGGCATGCGGGGGTGGACCGCTTTGGGCCTTCTTACCCCTCCGTCATGTTCTTCTCTGTATCATTCAACGAATGAAAATTTTCAGTTAATAATTTTTGAAAGAATCAATATAAATTAAAGGGTAAGAAACATATATTTAATGAAATTTCTTCAATTTATGCGTAATAACGCCTGAGATGTTGCACATTCCATGGGCGTTTATGTTGAACTCCTCTTAGAGTCTCCAAATAATAATATCCTCGTGAACTTGCTCGTGTGACTCTAAAAGGCCCTTCCCATTTTGGTTCAAGCTTTCCGATATGTTGTTTAGCTGCAATGCTTCTAAGAACCAAATCTCCTACTTCAAAATTTCTGATTTGAACTCTCTTATCATAGCTTTTGGCCATTGCAGCTTTATAGGCAACATTACGCTGATAAGCATCCTCTCTTGTGGATCCTATCATATCCAGATCCATCTGTCGCAACCGGGCTGATTGTTCTGGATCATAATCAGTAATTCTGCGCGTTGGCATCCCTATTTCCGCAGGCAATACAGCTTCAGTGCCATAAACAAGAACGAATGGGGTTTCCCCTGTGGATGTCCTCGGGGTCGTTCTATACGCCCATAATATTCCTTGAAGCTCTGCTGGCCACGTTTTTCCTGTGGCTCTGACTCTCCTTTCGAGATAATCCTTTAATGTTTTGTTAGTGGATCCTGTTTGGCCATTGGATTGTGGGTGATATACTGACGTGAGATTGTGTGATATCTTTAATTCCCCAAACCACGATTTAATCTGCTTCCCAGTAAATTGCGTACCGTTATCACACACAATGGACCTCGGTATGCCGAATCGGCATATAATGTACTTCCAAATAAACTCGATCATATTATTCTCCGTGATCGACGTTATAGCTTCTGCCTCAACCCATTTAGTATAATACTCCACTGCTACTATTAAATATCGTTTTTGACCTTTGCCATGTGGAAACGGACCCACAATATCAATTCTCCACTGATCAAACGGACATGCCACGTTGATGGGTTGCAGTTGACGTGCCGGTCTGTGAATGATGCGAGCATGGTATTGGCAACTGTCACATTTTCTCGAATAAGCTGTTGCATCTTTACGTAGAGTTGGCCAATAATATCCTTGACGCAATATTCGTTGAGCTAATGCTCGTCCCCCGGAATGATTTCCGCAGCAAGCTGCGTGGATCTCTTCCATGACATATTCAGCTTGAGTAGGAGTCAAACATCTTAACAATGGTCCTTCGAAAGATCTTTTATATAACTCTCCATTACTGATAGTAAACCTGTAAGCCTTGTAACGCATCCTGCGTTGAGCATTCGGATCCGCTGGTAAAATGCCCTGTTGAAGATAGATCATAATTTCATCCTTCCAAGACGGGTCCTCTTGTATTGTCATTATAAATTCCACTCTGACTTCTGTGGTAATATATTTTGATATCCCAATCGAAGGTTTATTAGCGACCATAAGGGTGATTCGTTTCTCTGCCAAAATCTCTGAAGAACTTGCAAATTTAGAAAGCGCATCTGCTTTTTCATTGTCGTCCCTGGGGATTTGAGTTATATCAAAAAATTTGAACCTCTTTGCCAACTCTTTAACCTTAGCGGCATATAGCTTCATAGTTTCCTCACGTGTTTCATATCTTCCCGAGAAATGATTTCCACCAAGAGCGAATCGGTGAACACGTCTAGATGTTCGATGTTGAGTCCGAGTGCCATTTTGATCCCTGCAATTATTGCTTCGTATTCAGCTTCGTTACCATGTAATTCAGGCTGATAGCAAATTCAAATTCCCTCCGCTCTGGGGACAAAAAATGTATTCCAATTCCCCCTCCGTGAGTTGTGGCAGACCCATCTGTGTGTAATATCTATGTCGATGTTGCCCTACTGGTGCCCACTTGACTGGATATAGAAAAAATACAGCTTGCTGTCTCAACTACACTGTTTCCGAGAGTTTCGGCCATGAAATCTGCTAGAGCTTGCGCTTTGATTGCAACCCGCGGCTTAAACTCCAATCCGAACTCACTAAGTTCAATTGCCCATTTCACCAATCTGCCCGATGTTTCTGGCTTTGCCAACACTTGCTTTAATGGTTTATCTGTTACCACAGTAATTGGGTGAGATTGAAAATATGGTTTCAACTTTCGAGCTGTAACAACAATTGCTAACGCCAACAACTCTATTTCCAAGTAATTTCTCTCTGCCCCATGCAGTACTCTGCTCACATAATGTATGGGTAATTGTTGAGCTCCTTTTTGCTTGAGCAGTACCGTACTGATTGCATTTGCAGATACTGTCAAATAGAGATACAACATTTCATTCTCCTCCGGTTTTGCTAATAACAGCGGGCTTACCAAATAATTCTTCATTTGTCTAAAAGCTTCTTCACATTCCGGTGTCCAAATAAAATCTTTGTTCCGCTTCATCACCTTAAAGAAAGGGAGGTTCTTTTCGGCAGATGTTGATATAAATCTCCCCAAGGCCGTCAGATGGCCCACCAAACATTGTACATCCTTTACCGTCCTTGGTGAGGGTAAGTCCAGTACTGCTTTTATTTTATCAGGATTGGCCTCGATTCCTCTCTCATTCACCACATATCCTAGAAACTTTCCAGTCGTTACTCCAAAAGTGCATTTTTTAGGGTTTAATTTCATTCCATATGTCCTCATTATGTTGAATGCCTCATCCAGACGTTGCACATGTTCATCAGCTTTGAGGCTCTTTACAAGCATATCGTCAATATATACTTCCATCGATTTCCCAATCTGATGGTAAAACATTTTAGCCACCAGCCTCTGAAATGTTGCTCCCGCATTCTTCAATCCGAATGGCATTACCCTATAACAGTACACTCCGGTATCAGTTACAAAGATCTTGCACTTCCATGAAGATTTGATGAAAACCACTATTTGCATCCATCATACTCAATAATGCACATCCTGCTGTAGAATCCACAAGTAGATCTATCCGCGGCAAAGGAAAAGGATCTCTCGGGCAATGCTTATTTAAATCAGTATAGTCCACACACATTCTCCATGTAGCTTCTTTCTTTAAAACCAACACAATATTGCTCAACCATTCTGAAAATCCTATAGCATAGATATGCCGAGCTGCTAAGAGTTCTTGCACCTCTTTTTCAGCTGCTTCATTCTTTTCCTTGCTGAAATTTCGCTTCTTCTGCCGTATCGGTTTTGCACTCTTGTCTACATTCAGATGATGTACAATGATTCTCGAGTCTATCCCGAGAAGGTCAGAATCGGACCATGCAAATATATCTGAATTACGGCGAAGACAATCTACCAACCCAGCCTCTATCATACAGTCCATTTCGGCTCCAATCTTGATTACTTTATCAGAACTTTCTTTGAAAAGTTGTACGATTTTGAATCCTCCTAATGGTTCCATCTTACATTCTTGCCATTGCTTCAACAACTGACTTTCTATTTTATCTTGCCCCTGTTTTTTAGGCTCAATCCTATCTTGACTCAGATCTGTCTTTGTTTTGATCTTTTTCTCTGTTTGCTGTTTTTCAACCACATTCATGCGCCTTTTATTTGTCATCCTTTCTACCCTATCTAAAAACAGTGTTTACGGTGTTCCCACAGACGGCTCCAATATTTTGGTCTTATTTCGTCACGGTAATAGAACACAGTAATACAGTACAATGGCCTTGAGGTGGGTAAGCCTACACATAAAGAATTGGCCTTGGAAAATCTACTTTCTCCTTGTAATCCTAAAATACTTCAAGCTTTCTCCTTTTCATCATAAGTTTCTGAGGTTTCGACTCTTTTTTCCTTTCTCATCTTTGGATGACATTGCAAAGGTTAATTATGAATTTTGGTGTAGCTCTGGTCCAAGTAGCGTAGTTAAGGTAGAATTGCCTTAAAAAGGTGTGGTTTTCTCCTTGTATCTAAATCTCCGTGGTTGACAATTTTAATCTCATTTCTTGATTAAATATGTAACAGAATTATACATAAGTTTGTGATTTTCTTCTTGTCTAGTGTGCCATTTAGTAACCTGCCTTAAAATACTGCAAGAAATGTATTTTTCTAAATAGGGAATTCCCATCCTTTTATATCGCATTTTCTTGATTATGGTCATAAACTGAAGTATGAAAATGTTGAATCTTATTTGTTCCAGGAGTACGAGAATAATCTGTTTCTTCAGTGTGAGAAATGCAGAATGATGGTAATGCTATTGCTTTTTACATTTTCCTTTCCATTTTTAACTGTAACTTGGGCATTAACTAATATCAGACATCAACAGAGTGAACAAGTCCCATAATTGGTAGGGAGTCATGGCAACAATTAGCTTTTGCATTGTCTTATTCTTCACAATTTTGTAATGCCAATTTAAGAGAGAAGCTCCCCACTCTCATTCACTTTTATAGCTCCACCTAGTTCATCTATGGTTTCGAGTTCCTTCCTGACATTTTTTCATTTTTAATTCCACTTTTGTTATTGACTTTGTTGTATTCTTTTCTTTGGACTGCTATGTTTTACATCATGTAATGTTTTCCAGGTGCATGCAAGATGCTATGGAGTTCCCGAGAATAATGAGGATGCACTTTGGTTATGCAACTTATGCCGGCCAGGAGCCCCTGAATCTCCACCTTGTTGCCTGTGTCCTGTTGTAGGTACTGAGAAATATGTTCTTCCATAATCTTCTTTTTATTCTTTTCAATACTTAGCGCATTCACTATTTTAGATAAGTAGTTTTGACCTTAATATGATGATGTGCGTGAACTTGGTTTAGGAGGTGCAATGAAGCCTACCTGTGATGGCCGTTGGGCTCATCTTACTTGTGCTATATGGATACCAGGTTACTGCTCTACTCAAACAGAGCCGCACACACACCTGCATTCTTCATCACATTTTCAGACTTGCTTACTCATCTATCTTCATGCAGAAACTTGTTTAGCTGATATAAAGAAAATGGAGCCAATTGACGGCCTTCATCGGATAAATAAGGTACTTTTGACTTTTGAGGTCCTCTGTCAATATTTGGTGTTTTGTATTCACAGGAACTCTATATGATTGCCTTTTGTAAAAACTTAAGTATTACTGTTATGTATATCCACTATTATATCTATGATAAACTCCACAACATAAAGGAGCATCTTGCATTGTTGTAACATAATTAGGCCTTTCTTTCTTAATTAATAAATAAATAAATTAATTACTGCACACTTGCATGTCTGAGTAATTTTCTATTTTCTTTCTCTCTCTGTTCTCTTTTTTTTTTTTTCTCAAAGGATCGCTGGAAGCTATTATGCAGCATCTGTGAAGTTTCTTATGGAGCGTGTATTCAGGTAAATTTATCATTTCTCTTAACAGTCTGGTGTTTGTAATTTTAAGCTTTTTGATTGTTCTTTTTTTTGCCCATTTGAGGACAAACTCTTCCGAAAGTCGTATTTGTAGTTTGTATGACTTTTGTAATTTGCTCGGTACTGATAGTGAATTACCGTTTTACAATAAGCTTGCCATTTAATTTTCAGTTTCTATTGCTATTTTATTGTTCTATATCATCATTTTACACCTTTTGCAGTGCTCAAACAACGCATGTCGTGTGGCATACCATCCTCTTTGTGCACGTGCTGCTGGTTTTTGCCTCGAGGTATACAATTTCAATGCATTTTACTTATACACATAATCCTTTTACCAGAACTGGTTGACTTACTTGAAAATTCGCAGAACACAGACATCAGCTCTTAAGTGCTTACTCGTCTTACACTTATACATGCTCTTTCTATGTAGCCCGAGGACGTGGATAGACCACATTTGGTTCCTTTCGATGAGGATGGGGAGGATCAGTGCATTCATCTACTTTCTTATTGCAAGAAACATAGGCCCTCATCTAGTGAGCGTTCGGATGAACGAATTGAACAAAAGGCCTGTGAACTGGCAGATCATACTCCAGAGTTAAATTCTTCTGGTTCTGCTCGAACAGGTGTGTTGCCATTTCTTCCTTTTCTGTGAATTTGTGCTCGTATCGCAGTGAGTTGTCTCAGAAGTGTTTGTTTGAGCAGCCGAGTAAAGCCAGTGAGTGGACTCATACTGTAATTTTACTTTAATGATAAAATTAATCTTTGGTGATGAGAATTATATTTTGATTTTTGGGAGAAAATCTTTGTTGCTAACTAGAAGTATGAAGTGTTAGTTGCTGTGTTCCGATGTATTTCTAGTACTATTCATTTGATATGGTTCTGGTTGTGGTTGTCTTTTTGTGTATCAATCTATTGTCTTTTGTTTTTCGACCACATAGATTTATGTTAGTTCGATCACTGCAGCTATCATTCGTCTCCAGGAGGTGTTTCGACAAAGATTTTATGTAAAAATGTCAAAGTCTGAGTTAAATGGATTCATTTAGCCCATATGTAGACTACCAATGTTGTTACAAGTTAATTAGTGAGTTGTTTTCTGTTAAGCATGCTGTTTGTAACATGGATAGGGTGTGGAAAGCTCCAGCTTTAGGGGAGTGTTATGAATTTGGTATTAGGATGAAATGTTAGATTTAGAAGTATGAATGTGTTAGATATGAAAGGATTTTCAACCCATGCTAAACATGTGCATTCATTTTATCCATGTTTTAGGTCTAGCAATTTCTGAAAAGTTCTTTCCTTCTTGCGTTATCTGGTACTCTTGGAAATACTTTAAATTAGCCCCCTCAATTCTAATAATAGTGAGTGTTTTCACCTTTTCTCACAGTAGATTAATTCGGCAACATTTTTTTTTTATTTTTTATAATGTGGGAACACGTATCCGTGATCCTTTGAGTGCGCACTAGGTAAACTTATTAATTAGAGTTCCCTGTCATCTGCATAAGCCAATCGTATCGAGAGTTTACCTCTAGTGAGTGCCCCAAGGGTAGCAGATGCGGGTTCCCTCATCATAAAAAAAATGACCATTTGTCTCATAATAAGATGAGAATGGAATTTTTCTTTTGAATTTTGCTTCTGGAATTTTATTTTTTCAGGTTTTAGGGTGTTTTCCTTACTAGCGTATTGTATTAGTATATTTATAGGTATGCTCATGACTTTGGTGTTCAGCATTTCATTTAGGTGAATTGTTACTGGGATTCATCACGGATGACTGGATTACTGATCTCTCTTTTCTTTTCTTTTTTATTGTTGGACTTAGTGCTTAATGATTTGTCTAGAAGACGAGGAAGAAATGAACCCGAAGCCCTTGCAGCTGCTTCCCGAAAGCGCTTGTATGTGGAGAACATGCCATATGTAGTTGGTGCATGCAGCCCCAATATGCCCTTGTGGAACAAAATGTCTTCCAGCTCAGTTGACCGCTCTAGATATTCTGCTGAACTCCTAAAGGTACAAGCATCTCAAGCTGACAAAAGCAGGAAGATTGTGTCATATGCTGATAAGCACAGGCATATGAAGGAGACCTTTAAACAGAGACTGACCTTTGGTAAACTTCCAAAAGACAATTAACTTTTGCTATAATTTGTTTTGGACTTGGGTGTTTATTTATGTGCCCTGCATTTTATCCTATATTTCTAGTCCGTTTTACAAATAATGAGTTGCTGTCGTTTTCTTGTTATGAAAGCAACATATGAGCGTTTGTTACAGACCATAGCTGTAATCTTCCGCTCTATACGCATCTCAGTAAAATTTACAGTCATGAGGGTAGAGCATTGGGTCTCTCTAGTTCAGAGGGGAAGTACCATCACAGGTTTTTCTACCTTATGGAACACGAGTTGCTGTATGGTTTCAATGCACAGATATTCTGTGTTAGCTGCATTAGCTTGCCTGCATACTTTTTGATGTGACGCATGCATTACTTGAATGAGGATTTTCTGCGTCATTATTGCCCCAATGCAGCAGGAAATCAAAGACCCTGGCTTAAATGAGTGCTCTGTGTTGTGCCTCACCACCAATATTCTGATTCTTATTCTCTTTACTTCTCATTCACTGGTGTTAGGTTAATGAATCAGTGTTTTTGTTTTCTGCCTCTTGATTTGTACGTCTCTCTTTATATCATATGCGGCTTCTTTCTTCAGTGAGTGAAACATATCGATACTTTCCCACCTGTTACCTTAGATTTGGCTGTGTTGTTTTTTACAGTGTAACTTGGTGCATCTTTAGTGTATGCTTCAGAGCACTTGTTTCTTGAACTACATTTGATCACCTGGCCTTTTACTCTCTAAATTGTACAATTTACCGGGGATCTAAGTCGTTATCCGCCGAGTCTCATACTTTAGATGTCATAACCTTTATATTTAGATGTTATATGCATCGCAAAACTGAGTCCGTTGTTCTGAAGATTTTAGATTTTATGATGAAATAAATTTGCCAACTACAAATGCTTTATTTGATTACTGTATTTCTCGCATCAGGAAAGTCCCGCATACATGGTTATGGTATCTTTGCCAAGGTACCACATAGAGCTGGAGACTGGGTAATCACTTCCACCACCTTCATTTAAATTGACTTTGATGGTTAATCATATGATGTTTTGTTTTTAAGAGGAACTATGTCGCAACGTAGGTTATTGAGTATGTCGGTGAAATTATTCGAGCTCGGGTGGCTGACAAAAGAGAAAGTGAAATATATAATAAACTAGTGGTAAGTACCCTGATCAATGCGAAGTTTTACTGTGATGGCTACCTAATTTATAGTAGAAGCGATCTTCTGAAATGCTTTTTAAGATATATGTAATGACATGCAGGGTGCTGGAACATATATGTTCCGAATTGATGATGACCGCGTAATAGATGCTACCAGAAAGGGAAGCATAGCACATTTAATCAACCACTCCTGTGATGTATGTACCAAACCTTGCAATTTCAGTATTGTTTTTTTGTTTATTTTATGTACCATTCTTTATTTTGTCATAAGAATGAGAAGAAAATAAGTTAGACTACTCTCCACAGAATAAGTTCTCTTACGGATGATTAATAATTTAGACATTCTTTATATTGAGAGAAATCATATTTAGGATTAACTGTGTTAGTTAAACATTAACTTTCAGTCAGCGATTAAACAGAGGAAGATGATGGGTTTATTTTGTTTGTAGTCATGTATTTGCCTCTGTTTCCTGTTTATAATTTGGTTTTATGTACTTGCAGAGGATTTGAATTTATGATGGCGGTATCACAAACATTTAAGTATATAGAACCTTTCGGTAGTTGATGCTGCCACTGCTTCAATGAATTAACTTTTGTACTCAACTTAGATATGTAGTACTTGGTATATTTTGGGTGTTAGTGCCTAAAGGGGAAGGGACTTGTGATTCTTTATTGTCTCACCAACATCAATGTTTTATTAATAGACAACTTGTTGCATTTTCCATGAAAATTTTCAAGATTTTCCAAATTGATTTTGGTAATTGCTAATAATATTGTGAAAAGGGTGTAATTCTTTAAGTTTGTTACTGCAACTTCCTCGGTGTGCCCCAATTATATGGTACTAAGGTTGGCCATTACAAGTCAGCATTTCTGCGTGTAATATGACTGTTGGTCCACGTTGCATTTGCAACAGCTTGGATAAGATTTGACCTGGAGAATGATTACTGTATATGCAGTTTAGTGGATCTTTGGTGTTTAGGCTGTCATACTGTCAACCATAGGCTAAGTCAATCAGTTGAGGCTGTTGTCCGATATTTTCTGTCTTCATTGTGGACCTTTCTCGTTATTTCATTTAATCATCGGAGGTTTAATTTTCTTTCCTGCTTCAGCCAAACTGCTACTCGAGGTCAATTAAGATAAATGGTGAGGATCACATCATCATCTTCACAAAACGGGACATTAAGCAGTGGGAAGAGATTACATACGATTACAGGTTTCCACCTCATCACTCTTAGCGTAATTGTTTTTTTTATCTTTCTCCACAAGCTTAGTTTATTGATTTTTTTTGCATTGCAGGTTTTCCTCTTCCGATGAACGACTGGCTTGTCACTGCGGATCTGCCAGATGTCGGGGTTTTGTTAACGACCCTGAAGGTGAACGAAAAAAGCTTTATGTTCCCGCCAGTGAACTGGTCGACTGGAATGGAGAATGAAAGAGGTGAGTCAGCTATATTATAAATTATTTTGATATTTAAGAATATAGCAAAACGTCTCTTTGGCCTGCCCTTTTGACTGTGTGCTCTTACTCACTATAGAGCTAACTACATAACAATATTAAGCACTTAGATTCACTTACTTGTTCCTTTCTGTTTTGAGTCCTTGTTGCATTCTGTATGTAAGTTGGGAGTCTCGTGTTATTTTGCTGTATCTAATGTTTGTAGTTTGTAGTGACGACTTCTGATATGTTGTGCAGGTTGCAGGGTGAATGGCATTCTTCTTTTTTTTCTTTCTTTTTTTTGAGAAAAGACATTGAATTCTATTTTAATGTAATTTTTTTTACCCAAATTCCATTATATATTAGGACTAAGACCACAGGTTTATAAATTCTTGCTCTTTAAGAGTACTTCATATAAATGCACAATGTATTATTATTTTACTTATTTATAGAAAGACCACAGTTAGATAAATCTTGATCCTCTCGCGTTTTTTTTTTTATATAGTCTCGTCTAACTTTTAAGTGCTCTTTTGATCGGTTGATCCAATACTCTCACGGGTCACCATTGCTGGTTCATGGGTTTTACATGTGGGGTGGTATTTTGGTCTTATTTTGTCACGGTAATAGAACACAGTAAAACAATACAATGAGAATATAAATAACCAAAATAATGTTAATCCAATAAAATAACCGGACTAACTTTGTCCGAAACACCTACTATCTATTACAGATCTTACATTGATTTAAACTACACAGATAACACTAACTATTTAGTGCATCGAATTGTGGTTGTTCGATGTGCACCTCGAATGGTGCTAGTTCGATGCTGAGCTGATTTGATATGGCATTTATGATAAACTAGACCATATCGAATTAGGGACGTCTCGAATTATGGAGCGTATCGAATTATGGAGCGTATCGAATAGTGATATTCGATGTGGTCAGGTTTGGACTCAAGTTCGATCTACCTCTGAATGCTCAAAACCGTCATATATATAGCAACCTCGCTATGTGGGCCCCGAGGACAACTGTAAAATACGCATCGAATCATACCGATTCGATGCGCGCATCGAATGATGAGTATTGGATGCGCTAAAGGTATTGAATTGGACCAATTCGATACGCTTATGGGCCGCCCAATTCCTATTGCTGGCCCAGTCCTAAAATACCCCCATCACATAGTCCCCCCAGTTTGGGAGACGTTAATAAAGTGATGACGACTTCCAAACTCAAAACATATTCGTCATAATAAATTATGGGCATCGAATTATAACAATTCGATGCGTCAGTTTGCAGGCATCGAATTTTGATGAGTTCGATGCACACATCGAATTACGAAAATTCGATGCGTTCAGAACAGTGGCGGCCCATGGGCCTATATATAAGGGACCACATGTCTGACATTTCTTGTTTTTATTCGGAGAAAGAATTTTTGTTTGCTTCTGAACTGCATCGAACGGAGTCTGTTCGACACGGTCCGTATCGAATCGTCGATATTCGACACGCTACTGATTATTTATTTTTATAGAAAAAATATTAAAATTTGTTATTAGGCTGATATGGCTCGTATAAAATCTCGAAGGCGCAGCAAAATTGTGCTATCACCTGAAAATATTCACGATGCTCAGGGAAGGAGCGAGCGAAATGAGCAAAATGAGCCCTCAGGCGCGGGCCCATCTAATTTACCTTCCCCGAGAAATTCTACCATAAGGCTTGGTGGTATTAGTGCTGGCACTCGGGTGCCCATTGTGAGCGATTTTGAACGCAACGAGAATGTTGATACGCGGAGAGTGGTGGTAACACCTACCGTTACTGGTGGACGGATAAAAGTTGGGACTAATCGTCAAATCCGAATAATGGAAGATATCGATACTGAAGACGAGAGAATTGCCATTGACTTGGCCAGATTTAATGCAGTTAACCCTACATTCAGACAAAGGCGAAGTGCAGAGGAAGCTAGCTCCTCCCGCTCATTTGATGAGGATTGGTATACTTCTGCTAAAAGAAAATTAGCGGAAGATGAATCCGCTCGGGATGCTCAGGACATTCCGCCTCCTCCCCTAAGACGACCTCGACCTTCGGGGAATCCAAGACCTGCCCCTCCTGAAAGTCTTATTAATTACGATTTTCTCAATGATGAGAATTCAGAATCATTAAGCGCCACATTGGGTGGATATAGACTGAGAGAGGAGCAAGCTGGAGGGATAATGCAGAGTTTATGGCCTCAGTTGGATCGTCGAAACGTAATAAATCGGTTGGGGTATCAGGATTTGGCGCGCTTTTGGCGTTTATTCTTTGCTGTCGTCGTCCTAGCAGTATATCGACTATGCAGGGATTATAGCGGGTTAGCCGAGGTGCAGAACCAACATAATAGTGTTGTCGATAATCTTCGCACTACTATTCGTAATGGGAATTATAGTCGCCAAAATGCACTGAAACGTGCTAAGGAGGCGGAAGCAAAAGCATCGAAAGCTACCCGCGACAGACATGATGCCGAAGTTAAGGCTAAGAAAACTGAAGAGGACACCGATGCTCTGCGCGCTGAAATCATTGCGCTAAAAAGGGATAATGAATCCCTAAAACGGAAAAACTGTTCTCTTCAGGCTTCAAATACAGATGCTGAAAATGCCATTTCCAATTTGCGCCGTCGAATTCAGTATTTCGAATCTGAAGATTACAAAAATGCAATTGTTCGAGATTTTACGCAAAGTAATGTATATAAATTTTTGGAACTACTTCGCGGTTCTGTTGATATGAAATACGACATGGAAGTCGGTGTTGGTCAAGTTGGACATCTTGGATATCTCAAAGATGGTTTCCGGAAGGATATGCTAGATGTAATGCGTAACTCTAAAATGGAGATCCCAGAGTGTAGCAGTGATGATGATAATGATGATTTACATACTCCTAAGCCTGGTGATCCATTTTATGTTGTGTGGCGCGACCGTAAAAAACCGAATGTGAGCGGTTCAGGTTCCGTAAAATCAAGCTCACCTCAATCCCATAAGGGAAAAGCGAAAATCAGTCCTAACGCAACTATGGAGGATTCAGAGAGTATAAAAAAAGCTCTCCACGATGCTTTCGGTTCAAGCGATGATGACTCGAAATTACCTCCGAGAACTTCTAGGTCTACAATCTTCCTCCAAAATCCTCCAAAGAGAACGGTTTTTGAAAATGTTCCCCCTGCAGCCTTGGACAAGAGAAGTAGGGCATTAAACGCGCCTAAGACTTCTGGTGCGAAAGGAGTTTTACCAGGAGGAGCTCGTTCTACTCCAGGTGACAAGGTTTCTGTGCTGGCCAGTAGTGTACCTGATCCATCATTAAGTGCACAAAATCTTATTTCTCCTAGTAGATATCAACTTCATGATCCTTCTGAAAGAACTGAAGTTGTTTTGCCAGATAATTGGGCACAAGAGAAAGAATTGATTCTCACAGAAGATCAAATTCAAAGTAACTGTGCTAAATTTTCACGTTCAGTGGGTGTGGTTCTTCGTCCGGAGTCCCCCAGTCATCGGATGAGTAGTGATATTCTGCTAAGCTGAATTGTGGATACCAGCCTTTTATTTTGTATAGAGTCTTGTAACTTTAATCAATTGCTCTATAATGAGAACGACTCAACCGTTTAACATTAGCTATGTAATTTAGGTTTACTCCTATATTGCTTCTTTGCGATTATTCCCAAACACAACATTTAATTTATTTGTTTGCTGTTGAATGAATATTTTTCTGATGTTTAAGAATGATGTTTAATGTTATGGTGCATGTCTAATATTATGATTTTACTGGCCATGAAAAATATGAGCACTTTGAGCTATTATTATTATCTTTAGGGCATTCATGTTTTATTTGAGAGATTATATCCCTTTATGTCGCTGTTTTGGCATGCGGGGATGGATCACGTTGGGCCTTCTTATCCCTTCGTCTTGTTTTTACTTCTGGCATGCGGGGGTGGACCACTTTGGGCCTTCTTACCCCTCCGTCATGTTCTTCCTTCTGGCATGCGGGGGTGGACCGCTCCAGGCCTTCTTACCCCTCCGCCATGTTCTTCCTTCTGGCATGCGGGGGTGGACCGCTTTGGGCCTTCTTACCCTCCGTCATGTTCTTCCTTCTGGCATGCGGGGGTGGACCGCTTTGGGCCTTCTTACCCCTCCGTCATGTTCTTCTCTGTATCATTCAACGAATGAAAATTTTCAGTTAATAATTTTTGAAAGAATCAATATAAATTAAAGGGTAAGAAACATATATTTAATGAAATTTCTTCAATTTATGCGTAATAACGCCTGAGATGTTGCACATTCCATGGGCGTTTATGTTGAACTCCTCTTAGAGTCTCCAAATAATAATATCCTCGTGAACTTGCTCGTGTGACTCTAAAAGGCCCTTCCCATTTTGGTTCAAGCTTTCCGATATGTTGTTTAGCTGCAATGCTTCTAAGAACCAAATCTCCTACTTCAAAATTTCTGATTTGAACTCTCTTATCATAGCTTTTGGCCATTGCAGCTTTATAGGCAACATTACGCTGATAAGCATCCTCTCTTGTGGATCCTATCATATCCAGATCCATCTGTCGCAACCGGGCTGATTGTTCTGGATCATAATCAGTAATTCTGCGCGTTGGCATCCCTATTTCCGCAGGCAATACAGCTTCAGTGCCATAAACAAGAACGAATGGGGTTTCCCCTGTGGATGTCCTCGGGGTCGTTCTATACGCCCATAATATTCCTTGAAGCTCTGCTGGCCACGTTTTTCCTGTGGCTCTGACTCTCCTTTCGAGATAATCCTTTAATGTTTTGTTAGTGGATCCTGTTTGGCCATTGGATTGTGGGTGATATACTGACGTGAGATTGTGTGATATCTTTAATTCCCCAAACCACGATTTAATCTGCTTCCCAGTAAATTGCGTACCGTTATCACACACAATGGACCTCGGTATGCCGAATCGGCATATAATGTACTTCCAAATAAACTCGATCATATTATTCTCCGTGATCGACGTTATAGCTTCTGCCTCAACCCATTTAGTATAATACTCCACTGCTACTATTAAATATCGTTTTTGACCTTTGCCATGTGGAAACGGACCCACAATATCAATTCTCCACTGATCAAACGGACATGCCACGTTGATGGGTTGCAGTTGACGTGCCGGTCTGTGAATGATGCGAGCATGGTATTGGCAACTGTCACATTTTCTCGAATAAGCTGTTGCATCTTTACGTAGAGTTGGCCAATAATATCCTTGACGCAATATTCGTTGAGCTAATGCTCGTCCCCCGGAATGATTTCCGCAGCAAGCTGCGTGGATCTCTTCCATGACATATTCAGCTTGAGTAGGAGTCAAACATCTTAACAATGGTCCTTCGAAAGATCTTTTATATAACTCTCCATTACTGATAGTAAACCTGTAAGCCTTGTAACGCATCCTGCGTTGAGCATTCGGATCCGCTGGTAAAATGCCCTGTTGAAGATAGATCATAATTTCATCCTTCCAAGACGGGTCCTCTTGTATTGTCATTATAAATTCCACTCTGACTTCTGTGGTAATATATTTTGATATCCCAATCGAAGGTTTATTAGCGACCATAAGGGTGATTCGTTTCTCTGCCAAAATCTCTGAAGAACTTGCAAATTTAGAAAGCGCATCTGCTTTTTCATTGTCGTCCCTGGGGATTTGAGTTATATCAAAAAATTTGAACCTCTTTGCCAACTCTTTAACCTTAGCGGCATATAGCTTCATAGTTTCCTCACGTGTTTCATATCTTCCCGAGAAATGATTTCCACCAAGAGCGAATCGGTGAACACGTCTAGATGTTCGATGTTGAGTCCGAGTGCCATTTTGATCCCTGCAATTATTGCTTCGTATTCAGCTTCGTTACCATGTAATTCAGGCTGATAGCAAATTCAAATTCCCTCCGCTCTGGGGACAAAAAATGTATTCCAATTCCCCCTCCGTGAGTTGTGGCAGACCCATCTGTGTGTAATATCTATGTCGATGTTGCCCTACTGGTGCCCACTTGACTGGATATAGAAAAAATACAGCTTGCTGTCTCAACTACACTGTTTCCGAGAGTTTCGGCCATGAAATCTGCTAGAGCTTGCGCTTTGATTGCAACCCGCGGCTTAAACTCCAATCCGAACTCACTAAGTTCAATTGCCCATTTCACCAATCTGCCCGATGTTTCTGGCTTTGCCAACACTTGCTTTAATGGTTTATCTGTTACCACAGTAATTGGGTGAGATTGAAAATATGGTTTCAACTTTCGAGCTGTAACAACAATTGCTAACGCCAACAACTCTATTTCCAAGTAATTTCTCTCTGCCCCATGCAGTACTCTGCTCACATAATGTATGGGTAATTGTTGAGCTCCTTTTTGCTTGAGCAGTACCGTACTGATTGCATTTGCAGATACTGTCAAATAGAGATACAACATTTCATTCTCCTCCGGTTTTGCTAATAACAGCGGGCTTACCAAATAATTCTTCATTTGTCTAAAAGCTTCTTCACATTCCGGTGTCCAAATAAAATCTTTGTTCCGCTTCATCACCTTAAAGAAAGGGAGGTTCTTTTCGGCAGATGTTGATATAAATCTCCCCAAGGCCGTCAGATGGCCCACCAAACATTGTACATCCTTTACCGTCCTTGGTGAGGGTAAGTCCAGTACTGCTTTTATTTTATCAGGATTGGCCTCGATTCCTCTCTCATTCACCACATATCCTAGAAACTTTCCAGTCGTTACTCCAAAAGTGCATTTTTTAGGGTTTAATTTCATTCCATATGTCCTCATTATGTTGAATGCCTCATCCAGACGTTGCACATGTTCATCAGCTTTGAGGCTCTTTACAAGCATATCGTCAATATATACTTCCATCGATTTCCCAATCTGATGGTAAAACATTTTAGCCACCAGCCTCTGAAATGTTGCTCCCGCATTCTTCAATCCGAATGGCATTACCCTATAACAGTACACTCCGGTATCAGTTACAAAGATCTTGCACTTCCATGAAGATTTGATGAAAACCACTATTTGCATCCATCATACTCAATAATGCACATCCTGCTGTAGAATCCACAAGTAGATCTATCCGCGGCAAAGGAAAAGGATCTCTCGGGCAATGCTTATTTAAATCAGTATAGTCCACACACATTCTCCATGTAGCTTCTTTCTTTAAAACCAACACAATATTGCTCAACCATTCTGAAAATCCTATAGCATAGATATGCCGAGCTGCTAAGAGTTCTTGCACCTCTTTTTCAGCTGCTTCATTCTTTTCCTTGCTGAAATTTCGCTTCTTCTGCCGTATCGGTTTTGCACTCTTGTCTACATTCAGATGATGTACAATGATTCTCGAGTCTATCCCGAGAAGGTCAGAATCGGACCATGCAAATATATCTGAATTACGGCGAAGACAATCTACCAACCCAGCCTCTATCATACAGTCCATTTCGGCTCCAATCTTGATTACTTTATCAGAACTTTCTTTGAAAAGTTGTACGATTTTGAATCCTCCTAATGGTTCCATCTTACATTCTTGCCATTGCTTCAACAACTGACTTTCTATTTTATCTTGCCCCTGTTTTTTAGGCTCAATCCTATCTTGACTCAGATCTGTCTTTGTTTTGATCTTTTTCTCTGTTTGCTGTTTTTCAACCACATTCATGCGCCTTTTATTTGTCATCCTTTCTACCCTATCTAAAAACAGTGTTTACGGTGTTCCCACAGACGGCTCCAATATTTTGGTCTTATTTCGTCACGGTAATAGAACACAGTAATACAGTACAATGGCCTTGAGGTGGGTAAGCCTACACATAAAGAATTGGCCTTGGAAAATCTACTTTCTCCTTGTAATCCTAAAATACTTCAAGCTTTCTCCTTTTCATCATAAGTTTCTGAGGTTTCGACTCTTTTTTCCTTTCTCATCTTTGGATGACATTGCAAAGGTTAATTATGAATTTTGGTGTAGCTCTGGTCCAAGTAGCGTAGTTAAGGTAGAATTGCCTTAAAAAGGTGTGGTTTTCTCCTTGTATCTAAATCTCCGTGGTTGACAATTTTAATCTCATTTCTTGATTAAATATGTAACAGAATTATACATAAGTTTGTGATTTTCTTCTTGTCTAGTGTGCCATTTAGTAACCTGCCTTAAAATACTGCAAGAAATGTATTTTTCTAAATAGGGAATTCCCATCCTTTTATATCGCATTTTCTTGATTATGGTCATAAACTGAAGTATGAAAATGTTGAATCTTATTTGTTCCAGGAGTACGAGAATAATCTGTTTCTTCAGTGTGAGAAATGCAGAATGATGGTAATGCTATTGCTTTTTACATTTTCCTTTCCATTTTTAACTGTAACTTGGGCATTAACTAATATCAGACATCAACAGAGTGAACAAGTCCCATAATTGGTAGGGAGTCATGGCAACAATTAGCTTTTGCATTGTCTTATTCTTCACAATTTTGTAATGCCAATTTAAGAGAGAAGCTCCCCACTCTCATTCACTTTTATAGCTCCACCTAGTTCATCTATGGTTTCGAGTTCCTTCCTGACATTTTTTCATTTTTAATTCCACTTTTGTTATTGACTTTGTTGTATTCTTTTCTTTGGACTGCTATGTTTTACATCATGTAATGTTTTCCAGGTGCATGCAAGATGCTATGGAGTTCCCGAGAATAATGAGGATGCACTTTGGTTATGCAACTTATGCCGGCCAGGAGCCCCTGAATCTCCACCTTGTTGCCTGTGTCCTGTTGTAGGTACTGAGAAATATGTTCTTCCATAATCTTCTTTTTATTCTTTTCAATACTTAGCGCATTCACTATTTTAGATAAGTAGTTTTGACCTTAATATGATGATGTGCGTGAACTTGGTTTAGGAGGTGCAATGAAGCCTACCTGTGATGGCCGTTGGGCTCATCTTACTTGTGCTATATGGATACCAGGTTACTGCTCTACTCAAACAGAGCCGCACACACACCTGCATTCTTCATCACATTTTCAGACTTGCTTACTCATCTATCTTCATGCAGAAACTTGTTTAGCTGATATAAAGAAAATGGAGCCAATTGACGGCCTTCATCGGATAAATAAGGTACTTTTGACTTTTGAGGTCCTCTGTCAATATTTGGTGTTTTGTATTCACAGGAACTCTATATGATTGCCTTTTGTAAAAACTTAAGTATTACTGTTATGTATATCCACTATTATATCTATGATAAACTCCACAACATAAAGGAGCATCTTGCATTGTTGTAACATAATTAGGCCTTTCTTTCTTAATTAATAAATAAATAAATTAATTACTGCACACTTGCATGTCTGAGTAATTTTCTATTTTCTTTCTCTCTCTGTTCTCTTTTTTTTTTTTTCTCAAAGGATCGCTGGAAGCTATTATGCAGCATCTGTGAAGTTTCTTATGGAGCGTGTATTCAGGTAAATTTATCATTTCTCTTAACAGTCTGGTGTTTGTAATTTTAAGCTTTTTGATTGTTCTTTTTTTTGCCCATTTGAGGACAAACTCTTCCTAAAGTCGTATTTGTAGTTTGTATGACTTTTGTAATTTGCTCGGTACTGATAGTGAATTACCGTTTTACAATAAGCTTGCCATTTAATTTTCAGTTTCTATTGCTATTTTATTGTTCTATATCATCATTTTACACCTTTTGCAGTGCTCAAACAACGCATGTCGTGTGGCATACCATCCTCTTTGTGCACGTGCTGCTGGTTTTTGCCTCGAGGTATACAATTTCAATGCATTTTACTTATACACATAATCCTTTTACCAGAACTGGTTGACTTACTTGAAAATTCGCAGAACACAGACATCAGCTCTTAAGTGCTTACTCGTCTTACACTTATACATGCTCTTTCTATGTAGCCCGAGGACGTGGATAGACCACATTTGGTTCCTTTCGATGAGGATGGGGAGGATCAGTGCATTCATCTACTTTCTTATTGCAAGAAACATAGGCCCTCATCTAGTGAGCGTTCGGATGAACGAATTGAACAAAAGGCCTGTGAACTGGCAGATCATACTCCAGAGTTAAATTCTTCTGGTTCTGCTCGAACAGGTGTGTTGCCATTTCTTCCTTTTCTGTGAATTTGTGCTCGTATCGCAGTGAGTTGTCTCAGAAGTGTTTGTTTGAGCAGCCGAGTAAAGCCAGTGAGTGGACTCATACTGTAATTTTACTTTAATGATAAAATTAATCTTTGGTGATGAGAATTATATTTTGATTTTTGGGAGAAAATCTTTGTTGCTAACTAGAAGTATGAAGTGTTAGTTGCTGTGTTCCGATGTATTTCTAGTACTATTCATTTGATATGGTTCTGGTTGTGGTTGTCTTTTTGTGTATCAATCTATTGTCTTTTGTTTTTCGACCACATAGATTTATGTTAGTTCGATCACTGCAGCTATCATTCGTCTCCAGGAGGTGTTTCGACAAAGATTTTATGTAAAAATGTCAAAGTCTGAGTTAAATGGATTCATTTAGCCCATATGTAGACTACCAATGTTGTTACAAGTTAATTAGTGAGTTGTTTTCTGTTAAGCATGCTGTTTGTAACATGGATAGGGTGTGGAAAGCTCCAGCTTTAGGGGAGTGTTATGAATTTGGTATTAGGATGAAATGTTAGATTTAGAAGTATGAATGTGTTAGATATGAAAGGATTTTCAACCCATGCTAAACATGTGCATTCATTTTATCCATGTTTTAGGTCTAGCAATTTCTGAAAAGTTCTTTCCTTCTTGCGTTATCTGGTACTCTTGGAAATACTTTAAATTAGCCCCCTCAATTCTAATAATAGTGAGTGTTTTCACCTTTTCTCACAGTAGATTAATTCGGCAACATTTTTTTTTTATTTTTTATAATGTGGGAACACGTATCCGTGATCCTTTGAGTGCGCACTAGGTAAACTTATTAATTAGAGTTCCCTGTCATCTGCATAAGCCAATCGTATCGAGAGTTTACCTCTAGTGAGTGCCCCAAGGGTAGCAGATGCGGGTTCCCTCATCATAAAAAAAATGACCATTTGTCTCATAATAAGATGAGAATGGAATTTTTCTTTTGAATTTTGCTTCTGGAATTTTATTTTTTCAGGTTTTAGGGTGTTTTCCTTACTAGCGTATTGTATTAGTATATTTATAGGTATGCTCATGACTTTGGTGTTCAGCATTTCATTTAGGTGAATTGTTACTGGGATTCATCACGGATGACTGGATTACTGATCTCTCTTTTCTTTTCTTTTTTATTGTTGGACTTAGTGCTTAATGATTTGTCTAGAAGACGAGGAAGAAATGAACCCGAAGCCCTTGCAGCTGCTTCCCGAAAGCGCTTGTATGTGGAGAACATGCCATATGTAGTTGGTGCATGCAGCCCCAATATGCCCTTGTGGAACAAAATGTCTTCCAGCTCAGTTGACCGCTCTAGATATTCTGCTGAACTCCTAAAGGTACAAGCATCTCAAGCTGACAAAAGCAGGAAGATTGTGTCATATGCTGATAAGCACAGGCATATGAAGGAGACCTTTAAACAGAGACTGACCTTTGGTAAACTTCCAAAAGACAATTAACTTTTGCTATAATTTGTTTTGGACTTGGGTGTTTATTTATGTGCCCTGCATTTTATCCTATATTTCTAGTCCGTTTTACAAATAATGAGTTGCTGTCGTTTTCTTGTTATGAAAGCAACATATGAGCGTTTGTTACAGACCATAGCTGTAATCTTCCGCTCTATACGCATCTCAGTAAAATTTACAGTCATGAGGGTAGAGCATTGGGTCTCTCTAGTTCAGAGGGGAAGTACCATCACAGGTTTTTCTACCTTATGGAACACGAGTTGTTGTATGGTTTCAATGCACAGATATTCTGTGTTAGCTGCATTAGCTTGCCTGCATACTTTTTGATGTGACGCATGCATTACTTGAATGAGGATTTTCTGCGTCATTATTGCCCCAATGCAGCAGGAAATCAAAGACCCTGGCTTAAATGAGTGCTCTGTGTTGTGCCTCACCACCAATATTCTGATTCTTATTCTCTTTACTTCTCATTCACTGGTGTTAGGTTAATGAATCAGTGTTTTTGTTTTCTGCCTCTTGATTTGTACGTCTCTCTTTATATCATATGCGGCTTCTTTCTTCAGTGAGTGAAACATATCGATACTTTCCCACCTGTTACCTTAGATTTGGCTGTGTTGTTTTTTACAGTGTAACTTGGTGCATCTTTAGTGTATGCTTCAGAGCACTTGTTTCTTGAACTACATTTGATCACCTGGCCTTTTACTCTCTAAATTGTACAATTTACCGGGGATCTAAGTCGTTATCCGCCGAGTCTCATACTTTAGATGTCATAACCTTTATATTTAGATGTTATATGCATCGCAAAACTGAGTCCGTTGTTCTGAAGATTTTAGATTTTATGATGAAATAAATTTGCCAACTACAAATGCTTTATTTGATTACTGTATTTCTCGCATCAGGAAAGTCCCGCATACATGGTTATGGTATCTTTGCCAAGGTACCACATAGAGCTGGAGACTGGGTAATCACTTCCACCACCTTCATTTAAATTGACTTTGATGGTTAATCATATGATGTTTTGTTTTTAAGAGGAACTATGTCGCAACGTAGGTTATTGAGTATGTCGGTGAAATTATTCGAGCTCGGGTGGCTGACAAAAGAGAAAGTGAAATATATAATAAACTAGTGGTAAGTACCCTGATCAATGCGAAGTTTTACTGTGATGGCTACCTAATTTATAGTAGAAGCGATCTTCTGAAATGCTTTTTAAGATATATGTAATGACATGCAGGGTGCTGGAACATATATGTTCCGAATTGATGATGACCGCGTAATAGATGCTACCAGAAAGGGAAGCATAGCACATTTAATCAACCACTCCTGTGATGTATGTACCAAACCTTGCAATTTCAGTATTGTTTTTTTGTTTATTTTATGTACCATTCTTTATTTTGTCATAAGAATGAGAAGAAAATAAGTTAGACTACTCTCCACAGAATAAGTTCTCTTACGGATGATTAATAATTTAGACATTCTTTATATTGAGAGAAATCATATTTAGGATTAACTGTGTTAGTTAAACATTAACTTTCAGTCAGCGATTAAACAGAGGAAGATGATGGGTTTATTTTGTTTGTAGTCATGTATTTGCCTCTGTTTCCTGTTTATAATTTGGTTTTATGTACTTGCAGAGGATTTGAATTTATGATGGCGGTATCACAAACATTTAAGTATATAGAACCTTTCGGTAGTTGATGCTGCCACTGCTTCAATGAATTAACTTTTGTACTCAACTTAGATATGTAGTACTTGGTATATTTTGGGTGTTAGTGCCTAAAGGGGAAGGGACTTGTGATTCTTTATTGTCTCACCAACATCAATGTTTTATTAATAGACAACTTGTTGCATTTTCCATGAAAATTTTCAAGATTTTCCAAATTGATTTTGGTAATTGCTAATAATATTGTGAAAAGGGTGTAATTCTTTAAGTTTGTTACTGCAACTTCCTCGGTGTGCCCCAATTATATGGTACTAAGGTTGGCCATTACAAGTCAGCATTTCTGCGTGTAATATGACTGTTGGTCCACGTTGCATTTGCAACAGCTTGGATAAGATTTGACCTGGAGAATGATTACTGTATATGCAGTTTAGTGGATCTTTGGTGTTTAGGCTGTCATACTGTCAACCATAGGCTAAGTCAATCAGTTGAGGCTGTTGTCCGATATTTTCTGTCTTCATTGTGGACCTTTCTCGTTATTTCATTTAATCATCGGAGGTTTAATTTTCTTTCCTGCTTCAGCCAAACTGCTACTCGAGGTCAATTAAGATAAATGGTGAGGATCACATCATCATCTTCACAAAACGGGACATTAAGCAGTGGGAAGAGATTACATACGATTACAGGTTTCCACCTCATCACTCTTAGCGTAATTGTTTTTTTTATCTTTCTCCACAAGCTTAGTTTATTGATTTTTTTTGCATTGCAGGTTTTCCTCTTCCGATGAACGACTGGCTTGTCACTGCGGATCTGCCAGATGTCGGGGTTTTGTTAACGACCCTGAAGGTGAACGAAAAAAGCTTTATGTTCCCGCCAGTGAACTGGTCGACTGGAATGGAGAATGAAAGAGGTGAGTCAGCTATATTATAAATTATTTTGATATTTAAGAATATAGCAAAACGTCTCTTTGGCCTGCCCTTTTGACTGTGTGCTCTTACTCACTATAGAGCTAACTACATAACAATATTAAGCACTTAGATTCACTTACTTGTTCCTTTCTGTTTTGAGTCCTTGTTGCATTCTGTATGTAAGTTGGGAGTCTCGTGTTATTTTGCTGTATCTAATGTTTGTAGTTTGTAGTGACGACTTCTGATATGTTGTGCAGGTTGCAGGGTGAATGGCATTCTTCTTTTTTTTCTTTCTTTTTTTTGAGAAAAGACATTGAATTCTATTTTAATGTAATTTTTTTTACCCAAATTCCATTATATATTAGGACTAAGACCACAGGTTTATAAATTCTTGCTCTTTAAGAGTACTTCATATAAATGCACAATGTATTATTATTTTACTTATTTATAGAAAGACCACAGTTAGATAAATCTTGATCCTCTCGCGTTTTTTTTTTTATATAGTCTCGTCTAACTTTTAAGTGCTCTTTTGATCGGTTGATCCAATACTCTCACGGGTCACCATTGCTGGTTCATGGGTTTTACATGTGGGGTGGTTCAACCATATCTTAAATAATGGCAACAAACAAATGACCCATTATTATCTACTTCCAAACACAAACATTAGACATGTTTGATTTGAATGTGAAGATGTCCTAGTGTACAGCAGTTAAGTTGTGTTTTTTGTTTATTAAAAGAAGACCAAAAAACATCTTTTTTACTCTTCTAAATGGAAAACTATCATTACTTTCCTCAAATATATTAAGAAAAAATGGCATAATTTGTTTAGGGAAATGGTGTACTTTAGATAATCTTTATAGTTTTACTGTTTTGGTGACAAATTTAGAAGATGAATTAGAAAGAAGACATTGTGCTCTTCCGGTTTCAACTTTCAAGTTTAAACCCTTCCTCGCTGCACAACACCATAAGCCCCAGAATGCTATAGTGTTGGCGGTGATTAAAAAATGCCAATAGCCAATTAAATGTTGCATGTGGTGTGATCATGTACCTGTGGGCAAATCATGAACCGGAGAATGCAAATAATTCATCTCCTAACTAAGTGAATTGAAGGCACACGTTTTTGGAGTCAGAATTGATGCAAAATTCTTCCTATAAATAGCCGGGGCAATTGATCGAGAATATCATCCCAAACATTACTAATCTTCTCTTATATTTATTAATACACAATTAGTAATATAAAGAGTGGTTTAAAGTGTTGTAAGTGTGAGGTAAAAATAGAGAGTTTGTGCGACTTTACTACGGTAAAAGTCGGAGAGTTGTAATTCCTATTTTACACTCATAGTGAAGTTCTTCTACCTTGCCCGTGGTTTTTCACCCTAAAGTAATTTGGGGTTTTCCACGTAAAATCTGTGAGTCGTTTATTTTCCGTTTTTCAATTATTGCCGTATTTTTCGCTCTATCAGAAGGGTCCACTTTACAACAAGTGGTATCAGAGCCTCGGTTCATATCCGGGGTCTCGGTGATATCTGTGGGTGTCGTGCTGAAATTATTTTTCAGTGACGGTGGTACGTGATAGAAGCAATGACGGCAAAATTCGAGATCGAGAAATTCAGCGGGAGTAATTTCTCGTTGTGGAAGCTGAAGATTAAAGCCATCTTGCGAAAAGATGGGTGTCTCGCTGCGATCGACGACAGGCCGGTGGAGCTTACAGATGATACGAAGTGGAACGAGATGGACGGCAACGCTATCGCAAATATTCACCTGGCGTTAGGTGATGGCGTGTTGTCAAGCGTTGAGGAGAAGAGGACAGCTAAGGAGATATGGGATCATCTCAACAAGCTGTATGAGGCGAAGTCCCTACACAACAAAATTTTTCTTAAACGAAAATTGTACACACTGAGGATGGCGGAATCTACCCCGGTAACTGAGCATCTCAATGTTTTAAATACTCTATTTTCTCAATTGACGTCGTTGAGTCATAAAATAGAAGTGGTTGAACGTGCTGAAATTCTGCTGCAAAGTCTGCCCGATTCGTATGACCAGCTTGTCATCAACTTAACAAATAATGTCCTCACGAGAATATCATCCCAAACATTACTAATCTTCTCTTATATTTATTAATACACAATTAGTAATATAAAGAGTGGTTTAAAGTGTTGTAAGTGTGAGGTAAAAATAGAGAGTTTGTGCGACTTTACTACGGTAAAAGTCGGAGAGTTGTAATTCCTATTTTACACTCATAGTGAAGTTCTTCTACCTTGCCCGTGGTTTTTCACCCTAAAGTAATTTGGGGTTTTCCACGTAAAATTTGTGAGTCGTTTATTTTTCGTTTTTCAATTATTGCCGTATTTTTCGCTCTATCAGAAGGGTCCACTTTACAACATATAGTACTAACCAGACCCTAAAGCCCTCGAATTATTTGCTGTTTGTTTATGTATGCTTAAAATTGATTGTGATCAAAGCTATTAAGTAGTCACTAATCAAAGAAGGTGGTTCATTATAATTATTCTCACTATAATGGTGCCGCGAACAAATAGATAAGTTTATGAATTGTAATTATGGTAAGAATGATAAGTGAAAGTGAGAGACAAGAAAATTGATACTAAATTTTTTTCTTCTAATATTTTGAACTGTGAAAGAGAGAAAGAAAGAAAGAGATAGTTAAATCTGAAACTACAAATCTCTTTAAAAGTACATGTATACGTCTTCTATTTGTATACTTAAAATACAAGAAGGAAAAAACTACAAGTAAATTTTAATTGAAAAAAAAAAGGTAAGGTTTTGGTCATGGCATGTACCAAAAAACACAACATATTGATTGAGACAACGCGCAACAATTAAAAAAAAAAAAAGAATCACGTGGGTGAAGTTGTCATAATGTGCATGTTATGATCCTAATTGCAAGGTATGGGACTTGGATCCCACATTGATATTGTAAGATATTAGTGTGGGTTTATATGGACTTGGGCTCTTCCACCTTAACAGCTAGCTTTTGAGGTTGGGTTCTCCTAAGCCCATATCAGTGCATATTTGACATAGTTTGCCATTAGCTCGAAAGTGTTCGACCAAGTGATTGCTCCTTAGTTAAATCAGGGAATGTGCAGAAACATACAAAGGAAAATTAAATAGAGAAGTTCAATTACAAGTACTTCTGTTACTGCTCTTGGGTTTGATTCATAAAATCATGCAGATAGTTCCATAAAGAACCTTACATTCTACGTGGAACTGGAGTCTTGATCACCTGCAGTATTTGCACCACTTCTGCCATCGAAGGCCTACTCGAAGGGATCTGAGAAGTGCACACCAATGCCAGTTTTAAAACCGGTAAAACTTCCTCTTCCGGGTACTCCCCCATGCCTGAATCAATGCAATCTAGGACGTTTCCTTGTTCCAACAAAATTCGTACGTGATCACTTAGTATCACAACGTTGTCCTCCCCATACTCGATTGGCCTTCTACTCGTCACCAATTCAAGAATCAGGACACCAAAACCATAAACATCACATTTTTCGTTCACCCTTAGGCTCTGGCAGGCTAATTCAGGTGCCATGTATCCTGGTGCACTCTGAAACCTGTTGCTCATAACATGCTTGTCTAGTTTTATTACAAGCCTCGCTAGTCCATAATCCGATATTCTTGGGTTCAAATTCTCGTCCAGAAGTATGTTGCTAGGCTTTATGTTATAGTGGATGATTGGGGGCCGGAACGAATGATGCAAATGGGAAAGTCCCTTTGCGGTTCCTAGTACGATTTTGAACCTGTCAGGCCACGACAGTGGAAGGGAAGAAGGTGAAAGTTCGTGTAGTCTCGCTTGTAAGCTTTGTCCCACAGCGTAATCTGATACCAGAAGCTGTACTTGAGGAGTCCAGTAGTAACCTCTTAATGGGATCAAATTCTGGTGCCTTGCTTTTGCGAGAATTCTGACCTCACGATCGAATTCTTCTTGATACTGAAGAGTGTTCGATGTGGTAAGTTTTTTTATCGCCACTATTTTTCCTTCTTCACCCCATGTAGCTCTATACACAGTTCCAAACACCCCTCCCCCTATTTCAGTTGCCTTATTCAGTACTAACTCAAGATTAGCACCAAGCCAATCATGGGAAGATTTTGAGTCGAAAAGAATAAGTTTCCCAGCAGCCAAATTTGCAGATTTTGTAGAACTGGAGCACATACTTTCTAATGCAGTCTCGACAAACGCAATCTTTCTCCTAGCTGAGGCATTGAGCAAGGTTATTATCATGACACCAACGGCTATGACAGCTGCAGCTGATATTGCAACTATAGCTGAAACACTGAGGAAAGAGTGATGCCTAACATCGTCGGAACTTTTGGGGCGCCTGTGGCTTTGGGATCCCACTTGATTTCCATAGGCAAAGGGATCAAGAACCAAAGGCTTTGGGACATTTAATTTGCACGGCCCCCTCAGCAATGGTGAACATATGCCTAAGTTTCCCTGTATGGCGCTCTCGTCTAAGGTCTGGAATATACCTCCAGCAGGTAGTCGACCAACAAGCCTGTTGTAGGATATGTTGGCAATAAGAAGATTTTCCAGCTTTCCAAGTTCTTGAGGTATCTCACCAGCCAATTGGTTTGCCTCCAGCCTCAGAATCTTGAGCTTGCTTAGCATTGACATTGATCTTGGTATTGAACCACTTAGATTGTTGTGGGATAAGCTCCTGCAGTAACATGTAATAACAATCCAGTAAACTCATTGAAAAGCAAGAAAAAGTGTGGCGAAAACTTTCTGAGACCAACCATTTGTAATTTCTATATATAGCAAAGATTCTTTTATGTTTCTAATATTGGTAGTTGTTCCAATTTGAACTTCAGTCCAAATAATTCGTCTCGTACGCACTTGAAATCGACCTAAATGTACTGATACTGAGAGTAATTTGATTTTCACTACTCATCATAGACTGATATTTATACACCTTATGATAAAATGTGTTGGAAATATCTTCTTCTTTTTTTTTTTCATTTTTGACTGAATAAAAGCAACAATACTGTCATTATCAAGATTGCCTATGGGTTAGATACTAAACAGAATAACATAAATGATGTTTTCCCATTTAAAACAACACTATGGTTTTCAACATTACATAAAGAATTGACAAATAAAAATTTGGAGAACTCACAGCAAGGAGAGTGATGAGCAGTTGCCAATATCATCAGGAATTGGACCTGTCAATGAATTTCCATCAAGCTGCAAGATTTCCAGGCTTCCAGAATCACATATATCCCCCGGAACTGTTCCAATCAAACCGGTGTTCCGAAGATCTAACACAGACAGATTCTGAAAGTAACCAAACTCCATTGGAATTTTAGATTCCAAATTGTTCCAAGAAACATTCAAGTATCTCAACTTCGAAAATACTCCGACTTCCATTGGAAGATTTCCCATTAAATCATTCCTTGACAGATCCAATATCTGAAGTGTCTCAAAAATCTTACTAGAAGCAGAAGGCATGGACCCTGTCAATTCGTTTCTCGAAAGATCCAGTTCTTCCAATTTCATATCAAACAATGCATCAGGTATACTACTGTTGAATCCGTTCCCTGTTAATTGAACTACAGATAAGCTAGAACACTCGCTCAATGAATCAGGAAGCATTCCTGTCAGCTTATTATTCGACAAAGTAAGAAATTTTAACATTTTCATGTCTCCAATTGATCTTGGTAGGAACCCTGTCAAGCCATTGTTGGATAAATCCAAAAGCTCTAGGCTTCCCATTTCACCGATCCAATCGGGGAAATTTCCAGTTAAAAGATTGTTGGACAAACCAAAAAACACAAGTTGCTTCAAATTTCGAAAAGACGCTGGAATTGTTCCTGTCAACATATTGTTGCTCAAATCCAATGTACTCAAATGTGGACATAATCCAATATCAGAAGGCAGAGGTCCCGAAAAACGGTTCCCTCTCAAAACCAGCTCTTTCAAGTTGTGCACAAACCCCATCCCCCCTGGAATCACACCCGAAAACTCGTTGTTCGAAAGATCCAACGTCCTTAGCCTCGTCAACGACCAAATCCCGTTAGCAAAAACAGGACTCCCCGAGAAACGATTGTTCGACAAATCCACATGGTTCAGAGTCTTGCATGTCGAAAGAGAGCTCGGAACAGGCCCTTCGAAACGATTTCCAGCCAACGAAACAAACCGAAGCGAAACAGACTTTTCAAACATGTTATCAGGCAAGGGCCCCGACAGATAATTGTGTGACAAATCAAGAAACTGCAATGAAGAAACACTTGAAAACAAATCAGGCACATTGCCTGATAGAGTGTTCCTACTAAGATTCAGCCTTTCGAGACTAGGTATAAGAGCCAACTCAGGATTTATATGCCCTGTCAGGTTGTTGTTGGATAAAGATAGTACCTTTAGTGACTGCAACTTTTCCAGGCCTCTGCCAATTCTCCCTGATAAAGATAAGCCACTGAGTGATACTTCTGAAACTTGGTTGTTCAATGGATTGCACTTGATGAAGTTCCATGAGCATGGTGAGTTGTCATCTTCATTCCATGAATCCAGGGAGTTTAAAGGGTCCTGGAGTGATGACTTGAAGACTATCAGGCCTAAAACGTCGTCGTTTAATCGGAGAGTTTGTTGGCTTGAAGTAGTGATTAGTAATGTGAGTGAAAGTATGAGTAGAATTGGAAAAGATTTCATTTTTGTGAGCATGGAAAATTGGAAGTGAACAGGTTTTTTAGTTATAAAGCCATTGTGTTGAGAATTGGAAAGATTGGAGTGGATCTTTCTTGGGAGCTTTAGATACTGCACTGAAATGGCTGCAAATGAGATAAGTTTTTGAGAGAGAGAAAGAGAGAGGTTGTGGTCCTTATGCAGTACAAAATGAAGTTACTGTAACAGACTTCTATTAACAGTACTTAGTACTTGTGAAGTTTAGTTTATATAAAATCCATCTGTCTTTTGTTTCGAGTTGGTTAAGCTAATAAAATATAGTATGACCTAAATTTATATTTTTCGACCTGAGCGGTGATACTATAGTGAATTGTCGCTCGTCTCATTTAAAGGTGCATATATATACTATATCCAATCGTCTCATCTAAAACTTTAAGTTTTTAAATAGAATTGATATCTATATATAATATATTTACATATCATATAGCTTGCTTCAATGACTTAAAATTACATTGCTAGTTGTTGGTTATTTTCTTTATATAATAAGATGCAGTTAATAGCTAATTCTACAAACACCTGTCCGAAAAAGAAAAAGAAAAAGAAAAAGTTGATTGGTGTTATCTTTTTCCGTGAAAATTTTGCTGGGGATTGAGGTATTTTAATGAAGTGATGATGAAAATCAGGAATGTTTTGGGAGTTTGGTGAAAGTACATATACTTAATTTAATTAATGTGTGACAGTGAACTAAAATGGTACCAATATTGAGACACCCCATTTTCTGACAACATAAATTTTCACTTTCATATCTATTAGCAGTTAGCCCACAAATTATATTATTTTCAAAATATTCTGAATTCTTTGCTGTAAGTCAATATTTTAGCATTTCGATTTCTCTGTGTCGTTAACTATGTCGTCTGACTGATTTGTCATTTTCACTTTTTATTTTTCAAATGGGACTGCCGTTTCCCTATTGGGTAAATTATATATATATATATATATATATATATATATATATATCTTTTAATATAAGGACATTTAAAATTTCATTCCAAATGAGGAGTTTTGTCTGTAATATTTTTTAATTACTCTATAATTATTCAAACAATTAGACATTTGTTTGTAAATGGGTCGGACTTAAGGAGGACTAACTTTCATTGGTTACTTTAATCTACTTTATTGAACCTGTTATAGTGATTTCATACATACAACTACTATTCGTCTTTTTGTGATGTACTTTATTGAAGATTGCAATAGAATTTTGTTATTTTGAAAAGATATAAACTTTATAAAAATTTTATTTTGTAAGGCCGTGACAAAAAATGTGAGTTCACATGATTCAGCTTTTGGAAGTCACGGGTGGCTTGACCCCCACCGGTGAGGGAGGCGTGATGGGTGGGGTCACACAACAATTGGTCCATGTATCGTCTTGTCTTGTAAATAATATAATTATTGGAAATCCTTAAGTTATAATTTTGCATGATTTTCATATTTACGTGTTTAACTTACAATTATTTGGGTTGAATTATGGTAAAATTGAAGAAATATTACTTAAATATTAATGTGATTATTAGTTGTTTACAAACCATCTCATTGTGCACCGAATATATGTTTGAAATAGTAATTTAGATAGTAGGGTACATGCAATATGAAATTACACCTCCTCACCCGCTTTTGTTGTTTATTTTACTTTATTAGTTTAATCTTATAGTTAAGACTTAAGAGAGGATACTTACATTTTCTCAACAAAAGCCATATATATAAAAAGGAGGATGCAGGGTGTGTGAGGTGTTAAACTTAAATATTATCATATAGTTAACATATTAAGCAGTTTAATTTAGCACGCAACATTAATTTCAAAGGATGTAACAAAATAAACTCACAGAATATATGACTTCTTTTAATAAGAATTCCCCTATGAATCTGAAATAGCACGCATCACTGGAATTTATCGTCTCAAAGTTTTTATAATTTTTGAATTTACAGAATATATATGTGGCTTCTGAGTTACGTACATAAATAGTACGCAAAACTTTATCAAAAAAATCTACATAAATAAATCACGCCCTCAGTTTACACGATTATTGTTACGGAGTAATACGAATGATAGAAAATTATACCAAAAAATAAAGACCCACAAATTATTTCAGAGATCGGACTCATTTGGGTTGCCCTGGTATATTTGAGTTATGTCTATTTATATTAGCCTCATCCCTAATACTAATATGGAATGTCTATAGTACTCTATAATGCGATGTTGGATCACGAAAAACTGACTTGATTACAGTATCGAACTTGATTTATCGTGTCTCCAAGTTTTACGCCCAACGGTTATGGTATTCTCATAATGTAAATATATACCTATAATCGAATTACACACCACTCTATGGTACAAGGGCTGCTTCAAAAAACTCGACTATATAAAGTAGAAAGAACCACCTTTAACATTTTAATTTACTTTCTTTGTATTTGTGGAAATTTAAAAATTGGAGTAGAGGTGGTCGACATGTATACATACATACATGATTGTGAGTGAAAGAATGTGATGAGTAGTAATGTGTGGTTCGGGCCTTTTATGTGTCGTTTGCGTTACATCCATCTGTTTGGTCTTTGTCATATGTAACAGCATACCACATGCTCCTACAACTCTCAAACAAAATTACTTTTGGAAGCCCATCTTTTATATTATATTATATAAAAAGAATTCCAACTTACTAAAAAGATCAAAGATTAGTATTATAAGATCAAAGATTAGTAGTATAAGAGATATAATTGGAGTGAACGATGATCATTAATCACCAAAGTACTTACGTACATTACTAAGTACAAGACTGAATACTAATACAATCTAGAGGAAATAATAACTACAATAATATACTATCATCTAATACGCCCCCTCAAAATAGACGTTCCATCAGTAACAGATATTTTAGAACGAAGAAGCTCAAAACGGGTGTGCGCGAGAAGCTTGGTAAGAACATCCGTCAATTGGTCAAGTGTGTTGACGTATGAGACACTAATAAGGCCCTTATTCACAAGATCACGAACAAAGTGAAGATCAATAGATATATGTTTCATACGCGAGTGATGAATCGGTTGTAACGAGAGTCGCAAAGCATCCATATTGTCACAATGAACCGTTGGAATGGAGCACAGTGAAAGACCAATTTCCAAGAAAAGATGTTGAAGCCAACGAACTTCAGCAGGCGGAAGCAAGAGCATGGTATTCAGCCTCCGTGGAGGAACGAGAAACCGCTTTTTGTTTCTGAGAAGACCACGAGATCGGATTGGACCCCAACATAATAAGATAGGCCGAGGTCGACGTACCATGAAATGAGTCGCCACCCCAGTCAGAATCCAAAAAAGCCATGAGTGTGAGGTTGGCATCACGACGGAGAGTGATACCGTAGGTGAGCATGCTCTTAAGGTAAGGAAGCACACGCTTCAGAGCATCCCAATGAGTGGAGTCCGGAACCGATATCCTCTAGGCAAGCCTATTGACGAAAAAGGCAATATCCGGCCGTGTAGGGGTGAGGTATTGCAGTCCACCAATAATTTGACGATACACCGTCGCATCAACGGGGGCCTCACGAGTCGGAGCTGGCGCATTTCACGCCATAAGAGCGGAGAGAGGCTTCGCACCGTCCATCTTGTGGCGGGATAGGAAGTCCAAGACGTACTTGTGTTGAGAGACAAAGGACCATCATCAATCTTGTAAACCTCAACACCCAAGAAGTAATTAAGGGGACCCAAATCCTTCACTACAAACCGCTTTCCAAGACACTCAATATGAGACGAGATAGTCGACGAGCAAGAACCCGTGACGACAATGTCGTCCACATACACAAGGACATAGACACGAACCGAGCCACGCATGAGGATGAAAAACTACTTGTCAGACTTCAACTGGAGGAAGCAGAACGTCATTAGAGCAGCACTAAGTGCAAGATACCATGCGCGTGGGGCCTGTTTGAGGCCTTAGAGGGACTTGTGAAGAAGACAAACATGATCGGGCTTGGCTTTGTTGAGAAAATTGGGTGGTTGGCTCATGTACACCGTCTTAAAGAGGTCACCGTAGAGTAAAGTGTTGCTAACAACAAGTTGGCGCAATGGGCAATAATGCATAACGACTAGAGACATTATAGTCTGAATGGTGACGGGCTTGACCACGGAGTTGAAGGTCTTTTTGAAGTCAACCTTGGGGCGCTGATAGGCCAGCTTCGGGAAAGGTCTTTTTGAAGCCCCGGGATAGGCCAGCTTTACTGATAGGTCTTTTTGAAGCCCGAGATAGGCCAGCTTCTTCGTGGGGGTGCCCACTCGTTGGGGGTTGGGATACGTCATACCCAGCCCTGAAGCGGTCGTCCAGGAGGCGGGGGTTTTACAGGATATCCAGTTGTTTGATGGAAATTATGACGTTTGTTGTCTATTGGAACTATCGGATGCCTTAACTATGGCGGGGTTGCAAGAAGGGGCGGTCGCGCAGGAATTTTTGCATCGTCCGCTGCACACCAACTTTTTCTTTCGTAACGCCTCTCTTTTTCGCTTGTTTTGTGACTTTCTTTGTCTTGTCCTTTGTGACTTATCTTGTGCTCGTTCTTCCTTACAATGTCCAAAATGGAGTTCTTTGTCATGAAGGCATTCAAAGGAGTATCATTGAGTAGTGCCTCTGAGGGGGATCCAAGCAGCGGGGATGGAGGAGGATCCTTGTGTTCGGGTTTGGGGTTGACCCCGGGGCGCTTGGCTCTGGATCACTTTCCTCGGCGGTTAATCGGGGATCCCTCTTTTTTAATGATCGGGAATCCTGAGGTTGAGGCAGGGAGTCCCTCTCGTAGGGCCCCGAGAGTATGGGAGCATGTGGTGACTTCGGGTCCGTTTCTCTTACTGGGAGTAGGTTCCCGGCCTATCGGGGAAGGCCGTGCTCCAGAGGTGGATCTTCCTCCTGGTTTTGGGAGGAATATGGTAAATGTGGTCGAGGAGCGTGAACCGCCTCCTCCTAATAGGGGATCTCAGGTCGGGGGAGATGAGCATGGGGAAGCGTCAACGGGAGCAGGGCGGTTCCCTGGAATCAATCCCGACGTGGTTTTTTGCCAGACCTTTTTAAGCGGTCTGTTGAATAGGTTAGACTGTACCGTGTTGAGTACCATTTCCTTATCCTTCTTGCAGAATCTGGCTTACAAGGACTTTTACGAGGTATGGTTCCCCTTCCTCGACTTTCTTGGAGTAACATTTATTTTGATGTCTTACTCGCACTTCTTTCTTTTACCCTTATAGCTATTTATGGTGATCAACGTTGTGGGCTCCCGGAGAGACCAAGTCTCATTGGAGATGAAACTGATCTATCGTCACAGAGACGATCTGGAGAGGGAACTCTTGTTAGCCATACAAAAAATAGAGGAACTCGAGGCAGATAGTAAGGCGGCGCATGACATTCATAATAGAGCTTTGAAGAGTTTAGCGGAAAATTCATGGGACATAGAGCGATGCATGTCGTTGGAGCGAACATGGGTAGTTTGCTTAGAATAGAGGGTGGAAATGACCAACTGCGTGCTTTGGAAGAACGACTTTATGTGGCTTCCGAGGAGAGGGATGCGGCGCTCCAGAAGATAACGGAGGAGACCCGGAGGCATGAGGTAGCTCTGGTCCTGGCCCGGGCTCAAGCGGTGATGGATATACGGGATGTGCTCCGAGAGGAGTTCAGGGATATGGTGCGTATAGGATACAAGCTGTGCGAAGAAGCTGTGTGATCTCTTCATGAGTTTTATGCTACTGTTGTTATCCCTCATCTGAACATTGTGCCCAGGTTCCCGGGTACCCCATTGGCTCTGTCTTTGGAGTCCGTACCAGCCTCTGAAGGTTTAGTTGTGTCTTTCATGGATTTGGCCGAGCCGATGTACCTATCCGAGGAGCAGCGGCGCCGATTGATCTGGGAGGGTAAGCGTCCCATGGAAGATCTCTGAACTTTTGTCTCTTTTTCTGTTTGGCTTGGGTGTGTAAAATTATGTAGAAGCGATTGTACTAGCTTCTAGCAATATGCTTATTTTGGGTGTGATTTTTTTTGTTTGTAGATGAATGGCGTCATAGGATAGGTTTGACTATAGTCTGTTTGAGACTATAATTTTGTAATGGCAAGGCTATTCTTCTTTTGATAATATATGAATCATCTACTGTAAACATTGTTTTATTTAGATACAGAGGGGGTGCCCTCATACAGAGTACGTTTACATCAAGCATAGTATTTTATTATATTATATGCGTTCCAAGTGTTGTGGAACACTTTTCCTTCGTGGTTTTCCAGTAGGTAGGTGACATCTCCGATGATCTTGGCGATCTTGAAGGGTCCCTCCCATTTAGGCTGGAGTTTTCCTATGTTCTTAGAGGCTTCCGCTCTTTTCAGTACCAAGTCTCTTACTTGGAAAATTCTAGCTCGCACCTTAATGGTATAGTGTTGTGCCATGCGTGCCTTGTATTGCTCCATTCGAATGGCCGCACGGGCTCTCTTTTCCTCTAGTAGGTCCAAGGTTAGGGCAATATTAGAGTTGTTGCTTACCTCTTCGTACTCTCGGAATCGCCAGCTTTCTGCCACAACTTCGGAGGGTATGACCAAGCTATACGGGGTTTCTCTCGTGGCGGTCCTTTGAGTGGTCCTCTACGCCCATAGGATTCCTAGAACTTCTTCTACCCACCTAGTTGTATGCCAATCCAACCTTACTTTTAAGTTTCTTAGTAAGGTTTGATTAGTTCTTTCCACTTGATCTTTGGCTTAGGGATAGCCAACGAACGCAAATCGGCGTTTTATCTCCCAGTGGTCGCACCATTTCTCCAAGTCTTGGATCGTATATGGAGTCCATTGTCGCTAACTAGGTATCGGGGGATACCAAAGCGGCACATTACGTGCCTCCATAGGAAGTTGATGACTGCCCCCATAGGTAATTCTAGCTAGAGGTTCTGCCTCCACCCATTTAGTGAAGTAGTCCACGGCCACTAACATGAACTTTTTCTGGCCAGCATTGGGAATCAGGGGCCTCACGATATCGATCCCCCACTTTGCAAAGGGGTCGGTCCCAATATCCAAGGTACCGTGGGTTAATGGATTTTGCGGGGCAAAGATCTGGCATGACTTGCATCGCTTAGCATGCTCTTGGCAGTCTCGGTCCATTGTAGGCCAGTAGTGGCCCTGGCGGAGGATGCGTCCGGTCATGCTTTCTCCCCCCGTATGGCTCCCGCAAGTTCCCTCGTGAATTTCCCTAATAACTTATTCCGCTTCGGCCTGATTTAAGCACCTAGCGTGGGGTGGAAATAAGATCGGCGGAATAGGATGCCTTCGTAAAGGAAGTATCGGGTCGCTCTTCGGGCCATTGCTTGGTGTTTAGTTTTGTTCGTGGCGTATTCCTCTGGGTGCTCTAGGTAAGCCAAGATTTGATCCATCCACTCGCCCCTTGCTGAATTTACTGTGGTATTTACCTCCTCGATTTCTGATTTCTCCGACCATGTCACTTGGAGGAGGGTAATGCGACGGGTGTGTATTGTAGCGGTTTGGGAGGCTATCTTAGACAAATCGCCTACTTCTTGGTTATCGGAGCTATGGATTTGGACGGTCTCACAGCTTTCGAACCACGCGCGTCTTTGATGGACAACTTGTAGGTAGCTACGCATTCTTTCTTCTTTAGCCTTGTACGTACCGTTAACTTGTTGCACGATTAGCTGAGAGCCACTGTGAATTACTATTTTTCTAATTCCCCCGTCCTGGGCCAAACCTCATTCCTATCAGTAGGGCTTCGTACTCTATTTCATTGTTAAATAGGGGATAATCGAGCCTAACGACGAAGTATAGGGTTTCATCCTCCACTTCGGTGTTAGATAAGACTACCCATGCCCCATCCATGTGTAGCGGTGGTAGACCCGTCGATGAACACATGCCACATGGGCGGGTTTTGAATAACCTTTATGCCCGCCATCTCCATGACGAAGTCCGCTAATACCTTAGCTTTGATCGAGGGTCTGGGGGCATAGGAGATGTCGTACTCGGTGAGTTCAATGGCCTATTTTATCAACCGGTCTGAAGTCTTGGGCTTGTTGAGGATGGTTCGCATAGGGTATTTAGTCAACACCGTGACCAGATGCGAAAGAAAGTAGGGGCGTAGCTTGCACGCCATTGTAACTAGAGCTAATACTAGTTTCTCGGTTTGGGTATACCTCTCTTCTGCTCCTTGTAGCGTTTTGCTGATATAGTACACATGGCGGTGTTCCCTATTATGTTCTTTGACCAACACGGCACTCACATCCTCCTCTCCGACTGCCAAGTACACGAACAACTCCTCTTGAGGTGTCGGTTTTACCAACAATGGTGGGTGGGTTAAGTAGCTTTTCAATTCCACGAGGGTGCCTTCACACTGTTCGGTCCACTAGAAGTCCTTGGTGTTTCTTAGGACCTTGAAAAAGGGTAATTCTTTGTCGGTCGATTTGGAAAATGAACCTGCTCAAATATGCCATTCTCCGTGTTAACTTTTGAACGTCTTTGATAGTTCTAGGAGTGGGCATGTCGATGACAGCCTTGGCTTTCTCGGGATTCATTTCTATACCCTTCCATGTTACCATAAATCCCAAGAACTTCCCCTTGATATAGAAGGAGCATTTTCGGGGGTTAGTCATCATCCCAAATCGGTCCATAATTGCTAACGCCTTGCGGAGGTCTTCCGGGTGGCCCTCTTCTCGGGGACTCTTAACGCCCATGCCATCGACGTATACCTCCATTGATTTCCCGATTAGGCCCGTGAACATGAGGTTTACCAGGCGTTGGTATGTGGCCCCCGCGTTCTTTAGACCAAATGGCATCACCAGATAGCAAAAGGTACTTACATTGGTGATGAAATTAGTTTTATCTTGGTCTAGGGCAGCCATTGGGATTTGGTTATACCCCTGGTCTCCGTCCATCGTGGACAATAAGGTGCATCCTGCCGTGGAATCCACTAATTGATCTATGATGGGAAGGGGATAGCAATCCTTGGGGCAAGCATCATTTAAATTGGTGAAATCAACGCACATCCGCCATATTTCCCCGATCTTAGGAACGAGGACCACATTGGCTAACCATTTCAGGTATCGAACTTCTCGAATCTGCCGCAGGCTAAACAACCGATGTATCTCAGATCAGATGATTTTGTTTCTGTCAGGGCTCATGTTTTCTTTTTCTGTTGGATCGGTTCGGCTTCCGCCTTGACATTCAGGAAGTGTTGACAAACCCAATCATTTATTCTTCTCGGGGTCTGCCTTCCCAAGCGAAGAGATGGTTAAATTGTTTGAGCATGGATACTACTCCATCTTCTATTTCCGAACTCATCTCCATTCCTACTTTGATTGTCTTTGTAGGGTCTCATCCTACTATGTCGGTCATCTTTAATTCCTCAACCGTTTGTACCTTTAATTCTTCCTCCATCTTTCATTTTTTGACGGGTGTGGTGGTGTCCTCGTCGTTTTTCGAGGGGATAGCATTCACGTGGCACTCCCTAGCTTTGACTTGACTGCCCCTAACTTCCCCTATACCCGAGGGTGTGGGGAACTTTACCTTCAGGTGGAGGGTATAAGGGATGGCAAAGAATGTTCGTATAGACACGCGTCTGTATATGGCGTTGTACGTCCGGGAGGATGCCTCCACTACCCAGAATTTGGTGGGCTTCGTTCGTCTCATGGCGCCTTCGCCCCAAGACATGGGCAGGGTGATTGTTCCCAAAGTGTGACACGCTTCTCCCGAGAAGCCTACCGGGGGGACTTCGTCCGCTTCCAAACGTTCATTTTTTAACCCCATTGCTAGGTAAGTAGGTAGGAAGAGAACGTCTACTGAGCTGATCGTATCAATTAGAATGTGTTGGACCTCAATATCGAAGATAGTGGCTTTGATGACTAGTGGGTCCTCGTGAGGGTACACTATGCCTTTTAAATCGTCTGGCCCGAAGGCGATAGTGGGCAACTTGGATCCCTGTATTGAGCATACGGGTGGCCCTTGTTCTACACGTCGGGCTTCTTTTAGATATTTTTTTTCTCTCCTGGGGGTGTTACAGAGATATCCCTTCCTTCAATCATGTTTATCGTTCTACCTGAGGGGGGATTGTCCTCGTAGGACTCCGGAGGGGGGGGGGTAACCCTTGAGGGGAGGTATCTTCACGATACTTCGTACTAGGTCCCATCTCCTCCGCAGGCCCCTCAGATCGAATCCTCTTCTAGACATTTGACTTAGGCGCCTCTTGATTGTTTTCTATTAAGTAGTTTGCCAAATACACGACGCTGAGAAGCTGGTGTATATCATTCCTCAAGATAGTAAAAGCGTCTGTATCGTGTCCGTATGCTTTATGATACTTACAAAACTTGCATGTATCCTTCTTCTCGTAGGGCCTTTTGACAGGTTGTGGCCATTGCAAGTCAGTACTCCCTCTCATCACGTTGAGCACCTCCGCGGGGGTGATCGTCAAAGGGGGTAGCGGCACTGGATGGAGGTGCCGTTTCACCGTACTCTTGTCATCCCTTCGTCTGGGGGTGCTTTTGCTTCTTTAGCTTTGTCCTGGGACCTCTTCTGATGCTCTTGGTCATTACTTTCTGCCTTGATCTTAGAACTTTAAGTTTCTTCCATGATGATATAGGTCTCTGCCTTGTGCATGAGTTCGTTCATATCCTTGACTTGGTTACCCATAAGGTATCTGAAGAAATCCCCCGTTCTAAGTCCTTGGGTTAAAATGTCCGCTATGATCGAGGGATTGGCATTTGGTACATATAAGGCTTCATCCGATAAGCGTTTCATATAGTCCCTGAGGGACTCATCTTTCTTTTGTTTAACCATGAAAAGGTGACCAGCAGATTTTGGATATCTCCTATTACATGTGAACTATTGCACGAATAAGCACACCAATTGATCAAAGTGGGAAATCGTACTGGGGAGCAGCAGGGAGAACCATGCATGGGCTCTGCCTGTGAAGGTGGTTCGAAACACTCGGCACAGGACGAAGTCGGGCGCTGATGTTAGATCCACAGTAGCTATGTATTGGTGGATGTGGTCCTTTTGATCTCTTCTGTCCTTGTCTCCTGTGTACAAGGGAAGATTGCCAGGCCGCATCCCCGAATGGACCAGGGCTTGAGAAATTTCCAGGACGAAATGAGACCCGTGGTACATAAGTTCTTCCCCCGGAGTTATATTTTTCTTTATGTCCCTTATTTTTCTATTCAGACTATTAACCATGTCCTATAGGGAGTCGTCTACCCTGGCGGGAGTGGGGGGCAATTGGCGTTCTTGGGGGTAAGGAGACCTAACCTCCTCGTAGTCACGTGGCCCTCTTCCGCTATTATCCTCAAAGTGGGTCCTAGTTCCATGACTTTGTGAAAGGGTGTCATAGCGCTGGCGGTCCCGCTGGAAATTGGGCCTTGGACGGGATTCGTACTCCTCGGAGTCGTATCATTCCCTATAGGGTCGTGGAGGGGGGTCCTCAGAGGGGTACGCCGCTTCCGACCTGCTTCTCCAGGCGGCCCCCTCTACAAGACGTTCGAACACAGATCGAGGGATATTTATGAAGTCCCCTATTTTTGTCAGGTGAGTGGATTGTGTCTCCGAGGGCTCTTCATACATAGGTTCCGAGCGATCCTAGGGGTTGCTTTGAGAAAGAGAAATATTCATGGCTTGGGCGAGGAGATCTTTTCAAACGTACACGAAGGCAAGATTCTATGGCGTTCCCACAGACGACGCCATTTTGTTAACAGTTGTTTATTTTTTAGGGATTTTTGGGATGGATTATAACGCCTTATCCAAGTTTGAGGAGAATCTAACCACTTTTTGTTGTCCTCCGAAAAAGTATATTCTTATTCTTAATTTATGTTTCTTTTTATAGGGGTCCATCTACATGCAAGTAGGATATTTCCTTTTAGATAGGTGTCCGATGCCTGGGGGGAGGATATCGAGTGTTGGCTTCTCACATAGACAACTATCTCCGAGGAAGCTGACATAGCTTCCGGATGCTATGGCCTTCGAGTTCATGTGGCCATGTATCTCCGGCATGCTGAGTTAATTCTTTTGGAAGCTTTATCGATTTGAAGTAGATAAGAACGTGACGTGTATCGTTCCTTTTGTTCTGATGCCTTGTTACCGATGGGTGAATATATACGAGGAGGAAGCTTTTAAAGAGGGTCCTCTAAGGGGTCTCAGTATATGTTCCTCGAGACTATGAGCTACGAGGGAGTCGGTCCCGAGTGATAAGGTAAGTGCGAGAGTATCGTATCCCTAGGGGCGTTCGTGAAGCTATTTAAAGCTCCCGACACCTCGCGCGGGATTTGTACTCTGTGAGATACTTATCGGGAAAGATAGAATACCGTATATCCAGTATCGGGGAAACATCTAAGTCCGCCTCTGTGATGCTTGGAAGGCACCGTGAAGGGAGTACTAGACTTTTGAAAAAACCTAGGGTTAACAACTACAATAAAATATAATAATATACTATCATCTAATAATTACAATACTCCACGCAGATTGATTATAAAAAGAATTCCCACCTTACTTTACTATTGTGACTTGTCAAATATCAAAGATTGCTACATCCCATGCAAAAATACTATTATTAAGTACTAGAAAAGTTGATATACAGTATCCGCGTGACTAACAAATTATTTTAGTTACAATATAATCGATTTATATGGTAACTATTGTAACTTAAATATGGATAAAAATGTATATATCTTAACCTTGTTTTTAGGTAGAGAGAAATAAGCAATAATTATTTTCTCTAATGTGAAGATTTAAATAATGATAAGCTAAAATAAATTAGTTACATCCCATCTAATAACAAAATTTAATAATCAATCCAGGGGTAAATAAAAAAATTATAAGATTTGTGCCAACATGGCTTTCTTTATGCAATGGTATAGAAATAAGGGATTTTATTGATGTGTTCCTTAATTATAAAGTGTAAACTAGGAATACACTGAAAAATGTTCTGGCAACATCAATCTCTGCTTTGACACTATCGATAAGCCAATATATAATAACCACGGTCTTGGCACAACACTCATCTGGAATATGTGAAGATGTGCATTCTCCACTATTAAAAAAAATAGAAATATTACCCCCATGTAATCTTAAAATGATATCAAATACCCCATTATGTAAGGCAATGTGTCTCAGTTGCCAAAGCCCAGAGTGAGATTGACTTTTTTTTACCATTTCTCCTAAATAAATATTATTTTTAAAATACTCACTTTAATTTATAAAAATATGATATAACGTTAAACTAGCATATTAAATAATAATAAATAAACATTTATATAATAAATTTTGCCAAAGTAAAAGTTACAAATATATATAAAAAATCGACAGAAAAGTGGTGTACACAAATTTCAAGATTACGTGCAGTTAATTTGCCTAATTTAAGATTCAAAAGATAATGTGTCTGTTTTATATGTCAATACATAATTATTTGCTCTAACTATTCTATCAATCTTAATTTTCTTCACGTAGAAAATCAAAGCACAAAGAAAGGAGCAAGCGGGATGGTGTGAAGCGGTTGAAAGTTTGAACTCTGGCTTGCTTTCTTTTTTATGGGAATTATATTTTGAACATTAGATTGATAGTTTGTTATATTTTTATTTTTTTGACCAACCAAAAGGCAATTTCATTAGCAAAAATATCGTTAGATACATCACAAATAAAGAGTAAACTGATAAAGGAAGACTACTCAAAAGAAACGAAACACAACCCAAACACAATTGGTGGGAAATTCTACATTAGTTTTCGCATTACTGGCAAGCATGTGTGCATCAATATTGCCTTACGAACACCCAACGAAAGACAAAGTCCCTTTTTTCCTCACAAAGCTCACGAACTTCCATTGTAATGTTGAAATATTCGGCACCCCCATCCGTAATATGCATTAAATAATTAATCACGCGCAAGTAATCTCCTTCAAATATTACATTCGTCTAATTCATATTCAACACCAAAAGGACCGCTCAACGTGACGCCAATAATTTCGTTATGCTCGCTTCAAACAAAATTGGGCATCGTCTTCTAGCCCAAACAATCACTCCACCCGAACTATCCCTCGTTATGACTCTCATACCGCTTGCATCACCATCCAAAAAACATGTGCCATCAAAACATATATTTATCGTACCTTCGTTTGGTGGTTGCCATTTAAGAACAAACATGTTTCACTCCTTCTCCGATGGTCCCAAATGAGCAGCAACCCACGCACCACCAAAAGTATTTGCAAAATCCAATATTGTTGTCGGGCTAGACTCCCCTTCTCCCGCAACAATATAATCCTAGTTAACAAATGATGGCGACATCAATAAGCTCGATACCAATACTATTCTTTGTCGCACATTGCAGCCATGAAAGTATCTCCTCATTATCCCAAATCATACACATCATCAGAAAATTTGCAACAGCCAAACTTGGCGAGCCACATTGCACGAAAAGAAAATAACCCGATTACACGAATGTGCCTCCGAAACTCTAGAACACAAAAGAAGTAAAATAAATTCTAAATAAGTAATCACACAACAAAATCCTAGACCATGTGGAGTACCACTGGCGCATCTATCAGAAAAAGATTAGGAAAGAAAAATGAAACAATAACAAAAATTGCCATGACACCTAGAACCCGACTAGCAACAAAAATCTAGGGTAAAAAAACCAAGAAGAAAAAATAACGGAATCTCCCGCAAGATTAATTGAATTTTGTAGAACGTGGAAACCGAGCATAATCCGCTAATTTCGATGACGTCGCCATGCAAATATCGATGAAGGCCTTACCGGAGGTAATGGAACTCTCACACAAGAGACCCACACTCTTACACGAGAGACTTTTTATTGATAGTTTGTTATAAGAAAGCTAATGCATTTGGATTTGTTAAAAAATATTGTTATACTCATGTTAATTCAAATTTTCTCATATTTTGGTTGCAAAATAATATGTATATAGCAGTTTTTATAACTACAAATAATTAAATAAAATGGATCAAAATCGAATCAAATCAAATTGAAAACGAAGTATTTTAGATCAAATCAGATCATTCCAATTTGGTATAGTTTTAATCATTGTTTTGCGAGGATCGATATCCAATATCACAATCTATTCGAATTCAATCTAAACGCAACCCTAGTCACCGATGAAATTGAGTTATTTTTGCTAAATAATGAGTGTAAATCTTTGAAAATAACTAAAATTGCAACCCCATTTAGAAATGCCAAAGTTAATGGACCAAAAATGAATGTTACGCGTAAATAAACTATTCAAGATACGTCTAGGGATATAGAATTATCCGTTGATGTTAAAAGCAATTCATTTCATTCAATAGTCTCTAGTCGGAAGATTAAAACAACATGATCAAAATTATTTCAATTGTTTAGTTAGGTAGACTAGTACTATAAATATGTGATCTCTTTTTAACTTGTAAGACATAAAGTTGCCAATTAATCATATTTTAGTTATATGTCATATGGTTGCAAACAACTACTTTGTGCTTACCCCTGATATGCAACAAGCAGAAACTCAAACAAGCTCCTTTCTTATTAAGTAATTATTAGGAATATATCAAATGTAAAAGTGTTGTCACTGTTTGAGGTTATATACTCATCATGTGAAATCTCCAACTGTTTACGAACTGAAATTCCAGATCAATTACTCCAAAAAATATTTGCACAATGAAGTAGCTAAAATAATGTCCATGTCAACTGAGTGAAATTCTAAATGAATAATTGAAAGACGAGCCGTGATAGTTATTACTTTGGGGATTTGTCTGGAATGCCGCATGTGGCACAACCTCCTGCTCTCACAAAAGTGTGGGCCCCATGAGGGCCCCATGTGTGTGGAACCCACACTTCTGTGAGTGCGAGAGGTTGTGTCGCATGCGGCAGACAAGACGTTCCCCATGTGCAAATCCTAATGATAGTTCAAGAGAGAGAGAGACAAATTGAAGTTTGTCTACTCAGTTGGTTTATTTGAGATTATCAAAAATACACCGGTCAAGGCTCGGATGGATGCCAAAATGCATTAAATATCAAACATGCATCGATCGAGGCTTGCTGATTGTAGGAACACACTTCCAATAAAGTATGTTTGCACATTCATAAATTCTTATAAAAACATTATATTTATTTTGAGTAAACATTTGTAGTGTTCACATATTTAACATTTTCTTTGAAAAACATCTACAATCTTAAAGTGGTATGAATGCGCTTCCGACTTTTTATGGACAACTTTATATAAAAGAAGACCAACTCCTGAATTGTTTCCTAAACACTTCCAACTTTTACATTAAAAAGAAGGAAAAAAAAAACAAATCAAACTCAAGTATAGGCCATTATGTCTTTCTAAACTTTTACAAGTTTACATAACACTACCTGAACTTTGTTCTAATTACGGCGTTGCTTTAAAAATTTATTTTTTCGGGAAAATTTGAGCGCATTTTGGCCATGCGACCTGTTTTTTCAAGGACAAATTCAATAATTTAGATATTGAGGGGAGCATAGCGCAACACGTGTAATAAACTGATGCACCTGAAATTTATTTTCTTATATACTATATTTTTAAATATTATGATTTTTCAACGAAAAACCCATCTTCTCCAACAAGTACACCCCAACGTTAGGTTACTAATATGCTTGTAAAACTTAACTTAAATTGCAAACTTCGACTTTTTGAGAGGATCTTGTTTTGCAAACACCACCTATATATACATCGAGAGACCAATTTTTTTTTTCAACTTTTTTTCGATATACATATTTGACCAATCCATCATGCAAGCACGCCACTAAGAAAAATAAATGGTTTGCTTTAATTGAAAATGCAACACAAATAACATATCTACTATAATAATAAGAGGGGATAAGCTGCTCCTCAACAATCAAATTTTATTTCTACTTTGCCCTTGTAATAGTGTAATTTGCAAAATGATCTCTGCAGTTTTCAACTCCTCAATTCTACCCTTAAAATTTGCTATTATTTACTTTTGGGTCCCGCAACAAATTATGAAATAGTCTTTCAAATTTAATTTTTTTTTATATTTTTGCCCCGAAGCATTTCTAATTGATTCATACAAATTGCATAATAGTTCTTATAGTTTTAACTCTTTAATTGTTGCCCCCAAAGTTTGATATTATTTACATTTAGTCCCACAATAAATTGTAAATAGTCCTTCGAATTTTACATTTTCTTATTTGAGCCTCAAAGGCTTTCTTATTTAACTCAATCCATCATTCATCTTGTTTTCAGTAACAAATGCGTTGGAATCCGCGCGTATTAATCGATTGGAGTCCATATAATATAATACTAATACGAAAAAAGTTTCGACGTTAATTTTTCTATTTTCATTTTGTTCTCATTTCATTTGCAAATTACTTCTTAACCATAGTGTATGTAAAAAAAAAACAATAAAGACTCCAACATGAGGTTTTTGACTTTTCACAACCTTGAATATCAAGAAAAATGGGTGGGCGTCCCACAATAAGATTTGGTTTATATCTTTTATGTGCAACTAATGAGTTTGTTTACCGAATATGTTAGTCTACCGATACAATAATTTTATATGATTTTATTGTTAAAATGTATAAAGCATCAAAGCTGGATAGTATATTATTTTGCGAATGACTCGTTGTACAAAGACTAACAATTGTATTATTGTATATGAATAGCAAACTTAAATACTACATACTGATATATGTGTATATGACTCATTCTTTTAGATAGTTAACTGTATAAATCTAGCAAATGTAATTGTAGATATACTTAAAGTAGATATTGTTTAAAATTACAATTAAATATAATTAAATGTAAAAAAAATAGTGTGAATAAATTATCAATGGAATTAAAACATCATCTTTTAAAATTGCAATAAAAATTTAACGCGGCCGTGCACCTTATAAAAATCCCGCGCAATGCGTCATTTTTTCGAACTAAATAAATATCCGATACCCGCCACTACTCTATTAGGGTTCCGTCGCGACCGAAAATGCTGACGGGGCACGAAAGCCTGCTCAGAGTCATCGGCAAACGCCGCCGTTTCCTGCCCAACCGCAACTCGATCTTCTCATCACCGTCCTCCGAGGTATACCTAATACCAGTTTCATTCCGTTCATTTCATTTCTCCTGTTTGTTTACACATTCTTCACTGCAATTTGATTTTACCAGAGCTGTGTTAGTTCGTGCAAAGAGGAAGAAAAGGAGAAGAGAGATGCTGTGGAACAACGATCCGATGAAATGGCAGATTGTCCTGTTTGCGGGGCACGATTGCCTGCGGCGGATAATAGTCTAATCAATTCACATATAGGTTCGTTTGATTTGGTGACACGCATTGTTAATTAGTAGGATTCCGAACTTGTAGGTTGCTTGCAATCGTTCTCGTATGTAAATAGGGTTTGGCACGAATCAATCGTTCTTTTGAAATTATAGTACAACTGGACAAGTGCAATATAGTCCTCATTCATTTGGCTTTTAGGGCTATCTTCTCTCCTCTTTGCAACCTGAATCAAATGTTAGAATTAGTTGGACATTTTAATAATTTGATTGATGATGTTGCGTGGGCATATGGAAGTCTCTGATATGATTGATGATAAAAGCTATGTTTATTTCTGTTTCCTGTATCTTTTCACTCTGAGCTGATGGCTTTACATAGTTCTGACTGTTATACCATTCGTAGAGTATGATCTCGCGGTAATTACTTTTACAATCTTTACGGTTTCTGGCCTGAACAAAGTATAGTTAAAACTAAGAGGTATTTAATCATCGAGTTTTTGAGTCCCATGCTGTTTATGTTCTGAGATTATGAACAACGTGTTACCAAAATATGTTATACGAGAACAAGAAAATGAGTATGATAGTTGATGTCACTTATCCCTTTTTATGTCTACTTTTTGTTCCCTTTTATTAGTTCATACTGCCTTTTGCTGTTTCTTCTCATATGTGTTTCAGTATAATAAGCCAAGCAGCAAAATTCAGAGAAGTTATGACATGTCATCTTCATGTAAAGCATTTTGCTACTAAATGAGTTAGCTTTGATGTGGAATATCTATTTCATGATGTTATCAGATAAGTGCCTTGCAAGGGGAAGTAAGCGTAAGCTGGGCCAACTTACACTTCTTCAGCTGAACTTCTCCAGGTCCAGAGTTAAAACTCATTCATTGACACCAGAGGATGAGGGAAATCAAGTTTTATTAACCGATCCCATCGGGAGTAACACTTGCGATTTAATTCATAACTTCGACGAGGGAGATATTCCTGAAGAACATGATAATAATCTAGAAGAGACAACTTATGGTTCTGTTGATTCGAGAAGCAATCCTTCTGCGTGCTGCATTGAAGACTCCACTGTTGATGACATGGTCAGTGATACGCCGCTATTGCTTTTGGAGATCGAAAAACCCGAAAATCTAACGGAGGAACATTTCGATGATGGTCACATATCAACATTTCTTATCCAAACATCCATTGTTGGCCGAAGGTTTGGTACAAGGCAGGATTTAGATCCTGAATCAAGGATATACCTCTCTAGGGACCCTGAGAATGTTAAAGATGCAAATGCCATCAAAGTTAGTCTTTCTTTTCTCTGCTTTCCTAATGCCAGTTAATTTCATTGGTGTTGATTTATTAATTAGTAGTTTTCTACTGTCAACTGGCCAGGTTCTTTATGCACAAAGTGAGCAAGATAATGTACTGGGTTATTTACCACAGGAGTTAGCTCAGTATCTGTCTCCTTTAATTGACACATTCGACTTAAACTTTGAGGTAAAATGTTCAGCTCAAACTTTAAGGTAAAAAGCCTTATCATAGAGGACTAGAGAATAGATTACTGTCATAATATCATTTTCATGCTCCACCACTGATATAATGCCTACTAAAAAGTTGACATCTCTTTGGATGTGTGATTAGTCCAAGCTAAGATCGTTCAGCACTACTCCAATTAACAAAAATTACTTTGTGCAACGGGATGCAATATTAGTTTTTTGTAATGATGGCCTTCCCTCTTCTTTCCCTCCAAACTTTTTGTGATTTTATTTGTATTTTACTTGAGGTGTATCTTTGAAAAATGTTTATCATTTTTTCTTACGACGTCCATGATGCAAACTCTGAAATATTCGTAAACAATGTTAAGTTGAACTGTCCATGATTATATATTTCAATTTTGGTGCCTGTTGATGATGAAATTATAATGATGACATATTATGAACCAAATTAAGGCCCGTGGGATGAGATTTGATATTTCTTAAACCCTAGAACGCCTCTAGTACAATGCTGAACATTACAGAAGTTACTTTTCTAATTGTACAGTCACTTCTGCATTTTTACTGAGATAGGGAGATACTATCGCAGAATATTACTCAAAATTGTTAGAAAGTTATATTAGCAGATTTATGTAGAAGTAGTTGATCTGCAGGTTTTTTGGTGATATGTCTTGGTTGCTGGTGGTTTTCATTTATTTCATATGATGTTTACAGGCAAGAATAGTTTCTGTACCGAAAAACTCTCGTGCCTCGATTCCTATTCAGATTGAATGCAGCAATGTGCTTCCATGTGATGCAAAATGTAAGTCCTTATTGAGAAATGCTCGAAGTGCTGCTGAGCTTTCTAAGACAGGTTCCTCTGGGATGATCAGATATCAACATAATCTGGTACTGCTGATAGAAGAGGTTTTAAAGAACAATTTACATATTTTAACCATGAGGGAGAAGTCTTTCCTAGGTAGTAAATAAATGACTTAATCTCATTGAAGTTTATAACATTTTGCAGCCGCATTTTCATGACATGCTTTTGTATTGCTTTAATTCAGAAGCATTTATTTCGCTTCCGCATGATTGTCAGAGACTTTTTGCTCGGCTTTATACACGAAAAGGTATTATACTGTTCATTCATTCTTCTTGTAGTTGCGTGTTCTGTTCATTCAAAACATGTCAGGTGTTAATTTGATGAATTGCCTACTTCACAAAGAGCTAACCTCATATGGTCAAGACACTATTCATTGGATGAATTACCTCCTTCACAGAGAGCTTTACATCAATGGGATTATCATAAGTAAATAGAATCTGTGGTTGTTAGAGTCTCCCATGTCCATGTGTATGTTTAGTTATCCAACAGTCTAACCTCACGTCTATCTGTATATTTTTATGAATTATCTACCTCACAACCTCATATGGTCAAGACATTATTCATTGTGAACGATAATCTAGGAGCTAACTACCAATAATGGACAACCATTCAGTTTCTTTAACATACATGAATGCCATTATCATAAGTAAATAGACTTATGTGGTTGTTAAAGTCATACATGTCCATGTGTATATTTTGTTATCCAACAGTCCACGTGATTGCGTTTATAATGTTTATGAAGTTGCAAGAAGCAGCGATCATAGAGAAATTCTTTAAGAGAGTCCTATTAGTTTTGCATGTCTTTCACGAGGATGGGGATTTCTGATTAAGTTGAGGTTTTCTCATACTGATAAGGGTGATAGAGAGTTTGAATTGGTAGTGTTCGACGCCTCAAACCAACATGGAGATTGCTCATACTGTAACCTACCATCTTGCTATCTGCTGGTCCTGTCTTGTTGAGAGGGTGTTGATATGTCTGTCTCGCCTCTTTCTTTTTTCTTTTCAAAGAGCTTAGTTATACTTGGAATGGAATCCACATGACTGTCCCAAAGCTATAGGAAAAGTGATGGTTTGTTTGGGAGGTAGTTGTTTTTACATATATGGGCATATATGAGTGCATGACTAACTTAACATGATGGTTTATCTGATCATTTGACTGGTTGTTTATTTTCTCTCCAGGACCGTGGTTTCGAATGTCTAATCTTGTATATCCTGAGGTATCTGATTGCGACCTAGCGATAAAGAGACTCTTAGGTAATAATCAGTTTAATTATCTCACATGTTTATATTTTGCCTTTGATTGTTGATTGAACATTATCAAGATCTTGCAAATGTTACATTATACAGAAGAGAGCTACTTGGTTTCCTTCCCATGGAGAAATGAACAAGAAGATATTGAATTTGCAGAGGTCTTACACATTCTTAATGTTGATGAGCTACGTGAAGCTTCTTTCATGCTTAATAAGGTCTGTTAGTTAAATTTTTTGGTGTGTTATAACGTATTTTGAAATACCAAAAGTTATGGCAGCTCATATGGGTAATGCTGTTAACATGTCCATAGATGTTTCTAAACCAGGATTTAAGTAGTTGAGTTCTTTAACGAAGGTTTAATTGAATCTGTACTAGCTATAAAGGTGCTGATCGACTTGACTAGAACTGTGGAGTGGCCGAGCCTCCCTCTCTGTCTAGAGTAAATCGTGAAAGAAGATTACTTTCAATCAGCACTGGTTCTTTTTTTCTTTAACTTGTTTTACAATATTTTATGCGGTGACCCTTTCCCTTGAATTAGATCTTAACCTGTAGTACTTAAAAATGTGCATTTTTGTTGGGGGATCATTCTTCTCTTTAATATCCATGCTTCGAATTTACCTGGCCTTGCATATCAGTTTTTTCTGAGATAGATGATCACAATGCTTTACTTATTAGGAGAAAACTGGCAAAAGTTGTAAATTGTAAGGTATCTCACCATATTCATTTTAATGGAGTAGGAGCATCGAGGATGGTTCTCGCTAGAATTGTTTGATGCCATGGTTTATGCTCCTAAAATTGATTGGCTTCTGATGACTTCACAGAACTAGACCTACTGTGTTGACAGATACGGGCCGTATATTATTTTCTCTATTGTTTACCTAATTTTTCCACTGGATGAGAGACTTGGTTTTGCAACAAAGCATTTTGAATATCTGATAACTTACCGTTGACCAATCCTGCATGTTACAACCACATGAATAGCTACCTTCTTTACAAATAGTTGTCGTTTGAATTTAACACGTGTTAGCTTATCTTTTTCTTTAAATGATATACAACTGCATGTGCTTCTATCCTGAAATTAAGTTTGCTAAGTCGTTGGTGTAAAGAAAAAACTAGCAGTTGGGATGAGTGAATTGCTTGTGTTGGCTGCGAAATTTCTGCTCTGTGAAAAACACAAAAACTACGGTGTTAACATAATTAATTAGTAGTGTATGCATCTGGGGAACCACATGCAAACGTAGCTTGTATTGTTCCTAAAATATTGTTCTAGTCATTTCTCTAGCGGGAAGTCAGAAGAGTTGCAACAATGTCTCAGAGCCATATGTGTGAAAACTCTGCATGCTTTCTCTGAATTATCCAGATGTCTCTGAATATAGTACTTAGATCCTACTTCTACATATCTTAATTGACACAAAACAAATTTGTCCCAAGCTTGCTTTTTTCACTAGTGTATTAATAAAAGATTCTAGCACTCTTTTGTGATGTTTCAGTTATATACAATGATCATCTACCCTTGTTTATTCCTTGTTTCTTCTGCCGTCTCAGAATTCAGTACCCTGCACACTGTCGGCATTTCGATTAAGATAAAAGATTAACTTCATTTTCTTGCAACTGTGTTCTCAAATAATTTTCTGCACTTCATAAATCCTGAAATTTGATTTATCTCCCATGAAACCTCAGAAACGCCATCATGGTACACGAAAGCAAGATATCATTGATTTGCTTGTATCTTCGTGCAAAGATGGTATTTGGTAAGGTAAATTATTTTATGATACTCGTCTTATGCCTTTTAGAATTTTAGCTGTCTCTTACATATGATTTTTATATACTCAGTGGTCAGCTCCAAGATTTTGTTTTGGCTAGAACTGGAGCCTGTGTTCGGATATCTCCATTGTCTGAATCTTTAATATGGCGTGCAGAGGTGATTTTTCTTGAATGCTTTATTAAGCGGACCTGTTTTTCTTCACCAATATTTGTACTGCCTTTGCTTTGAGTAACTGTCTTCAAGTAAAGATGCAGTAACGTTTGTGCTGTGCTTGTGTTGTGTTGTGTCCTCCTACGTGGATACTTCTTGCAGATATTGTTGATCATATTGCACTAAACTTTTTCGCTGTACAGAGACTTTTCTTCCTTAATGCGGAGCAGGATCTCTCGTCATTTCTGCTTGTGGATTTAGGCATTATAAAGTATCCCACTTACAAATGTACAATCTCGGAACCGATCTTTTCAAAAAGAAGCGATTTGCTTTCTTATGAAGAGGTATAACTTATTTTTGGTTAGACCTATCCATATAGGCTCTTACTTTCCTTTGCTGAAGGCAAAAGTATACAATTGCAGGCTATTGAGATTGCGCAAATTATGGATGAATCACTTAATGAGAACAACCCCAAGTTGGTCTATAAATGCATAGAGATCTCTGCTACGAGTCTATCCTCTTCTTTGGAAGAGACCAAATCTTCTTCTTTCGAAACAGTGGCAAATTTTCTTTCGTACTTTTCATCCTCATGGATCTATTCTAAGGCGGTCCTGCTCGGTGTTTCCTATTTTGAGCATGAGAAGAGGTTAGGTTGTTTAAGTTCTCATATTGTAGGTCCCACTGTAATTCCTTTCTTCAGAACTTTAGAACTGATCTTTTTGAGTATAAATGGCTTTTTGGTTCGTCTTGAACCTTGGAGTTATGGTTCATGAACAACAGGAAAAATACTATCTAAAGATGATCCCTGCAAATTTAAATCCTACTGAAGTATAATACTACAATTACATGAATTAAAGTCAAAGAAATTGCCTGGAATCTAATGTCATATTTACCAATACACTGTACTAAGATGTCAGTTTTTTTTTTTTTTGTTAACCTGTATTGAAATAAATTTAACGACGGGTATTTGTTTATGGTAATATCCCTATTAATTAGTATGATTGGAAACTCGTAATTGGTTTTCATTAGGAGATCTGGCATTGCTATTTTATAAATGAAAAAAAATGTTACAAGTATAAAGTCAATGCACCATAAGTTTAATTGTAATGTCATTTTACTTTAATTAGGAACCAATAGAAAAATGACAGATCCTTCTGAGTTCAAACACGTCACACAAGAGGTGGAGAACATTCCTACTGGTTACCCCTTGGTTTAGGTATATATATAGTGCAGTGGCTTCTTGTGCAAAAAAACCGGATCTTTTCTGCAATCTTCGTCAGCTACTCAGCAAGCTCAGAATTAACCCTGTTATTGTTAACAGGTATACTGAAGCCATCAATCTACTAAGGCAGCTTTTAAATACATTTGTGTTTGATGGAAGAAGAGGATATTGGACATTAAGGCTTTCAATTGATTTGGAACATCTGGGGCGTATAGATGAGAGCCTGCAAGTTGCGGAAGACGGTTTACTTGATCCATGGGTTCGAGCGGGTTCAAGAGTAGCTCTTCAGAGGCGGATTCTGAGGTTGGGAAAACCACCAAGAAGATGGAAAGTACCCAGTTTTTCCAAGTCTGTTAAGAGGAAGATTCCTGAGGTAGATGGTTCTGTAAATTGACAATTTAGCCTTTGTTGCCTCTAGGGATCCTAGCAACCCGTGATTTGCCTTGCTTAATTTGTTTATATCTGATTTAGTTGGCCTTTTACCACTATAGGTTAACATTCAAGGGCGGCCATTGAATTGTCAAACAGGGATGAAAAGCAGATTTTATGGCGAAGATGGAGAACAATGTGCGGTGGAACAGCTTGCATTACAGTATTATGCTGGAGAAGAAGGAGGTGGCTGGCAGGGTGTTCATACAGAAAGTGGCATTTGGCTAACCATTTTTGGGATCTTAATGTGGGATGTTATTTTTGCTGATGTGCCCAATGTTTTCCGCACTCAATTTCAGGTATTCCTAGCAATAATAGTGAACTCAGGTTTACATTCTGGTTTTTAAGTGAATGCATGTTTAGGAAGTAAGTTTATCGGAAACTGGTAACATGCTCTGCTAACAAATTATTCCAACTGTATCGTGTTCAGTTCTATAATCATGAGACTCGAGAATGCCCTACCTTATTGGGTAAACCTCTTTTGTATAATTCTAAGGGATCCTTAAATACGGGTTTAGGACATAAGAGCTACATATTCTATTTATTGGTTTCCTATGGTTGTTAACTTCTGCACGGTGAGATGTACTGTATAGACTTGATATCATCGAACCAGCACCATTTTGAATTATATACTTGGTGGTTGAAATTTGAATGTTATCTTGTATGGTAGCAGCTTTTGCACAAAGAGATCTACTATGAATCTAAATAACTGAAACAGCACCATTTTAAATTTGGTAGCTGATGTTTGCTTGTTGATTCTGAATTTTAGATATCCACTGGAACAGTTTGCCTATCAGAATGTCTTTGTTCTTACACTGAAACAGTTCATTGAGATGCAATCTTGCCTTTTGCAGACTGCTCCTCTGGATTTGGACACTGATAGCTTCTATGAAGTCAGAAAAGACCTCATAGAAGCAGTGTTGAACAAAATCCATGATGGAATGGCAGAAGAGATACTCATTACATCATGGGAATCACATGTGGGAACTGCTTGCCGAGGAGTTAACTGGGAGAAGCATCCCCTGACCGAACTTCGAGCAGCTGTTACATGCATTGGTGGTCCTTGTGTTGCAGCAATTTGCCGGCATTTGGCCCAAGGCTACCGCAGTTGGACCAGTGGTATGCCTGATTTACTTCTATGGCGATTCTACGATTCTTACAGAGGCGAAGCAAAGCTTGTAGAAGTAAAAGGGCCTAGGGACCGACTTTCAGAACAGCAGCGTGCATGGCTACTGGTTTTAATGGACTCTGGCTTCAGCGTTGAGGTCTGCAAGGTAACTCCAGCCCCTGAAACAGCTACATGACTCATTGTGTTGCCTCAGTATTCTCTTGTATGCAATCAAAGAACATCGAAATATGAATTATTTTTCAAAAATTGACCCAACAAGCAGTGATTGATCATATTCATGGTATAATGTGGGGGATTTATTTACTTAGACTAGGTCCTTGTAAAACTTGTACCCACAATTTGGACATGTACTTAAACATTTATCATTTCTAAACGACACGGAGATATTTATGGCCACAAATTCTCCTGGCGCTGGTATAGACAAGAGTTACCCTTATTATGGGTTGGAATTTCGAGGATGAAAATCTGGGGATCTTGATTTATGTTGTCTCTCTAAACAACAAATTTTGTGGGAAGGGCTGTGGTAAGCATTATTGACTTACGTCCACATGAACATGGTGGCAAGCCACATTACGACTACTGCCTGGTGAATATTTGGTGCTACATATGCTCTTCTAGAGGCCTTGTTCTATCTTTTGAAGTTTTGTCGAAGATGCCATATTTGTTGAATCTGTTGTATCAGCACACCTTATGTTTTTGCTTTACTTCACGGTGTTAATCACTGCAATCTCTGTATTCAAAGGTGGGCTTTACTGAAGCTGTTATAGCTGCTGTCGTGCAAATAACTTGAAGATTTGTGTTTTAAGGAAGAGATTAAATGATGTATATGATCAAGTCTATTGTTACATGCTTCATTTCCGGATATAACAGTTATTACAATAATATCCGAAATTATAATGGGGCGTGTCCGGATTTTATGGGTTACTTTTAATCTGTATTCTTTTGTTTCTTTGGTGGGAACTGGGAACTACTTGTTCGTGTCAATGATAAAGAGACTGTAGCAATATACGTGTAAAATTACCAGTTGGTTTACTCATTTAATCTGAGTCTCAGTGCAATTGCTGAAAAATAATATCCAGTTCGCTACAGATCTAATTGATTACATTTACATTGGTACGGCGTTGGCGAGTAATACTTTTGTTCCAATCTATAGTGTATACTATTCTGATCATCCGATGATACGCTCCAGTCTGTGTGAATCTTGCTCGTAATACGTACTAGAGCTTTTGTTCATAATTGTAATAACGCATAAGGTAATAGTCCTTACAATATTAACTTAAATCTGTGTACTCCTGCACACTAGACAGGCCGGAAACGTCCGTACTTTGTTGAAGTGAAAATATACCCATTCTAAAATTTACATAAGTCAAAAAAAGTTAAAAAAAAATAACGTACGTCAAGAAAAAAGTTAACATTTTTATTTAAAATGGCAGGTTTATTTACCACTTACACTAACAGGAAAATCTTTTGCCTTTACTAATATCAGAAAGGGTATTTCTGCTCATGTGCCTACTAGAGTAGTTTTTGCTACTAGCTTAATTGTTTAAATACGTAACAAGTTTTGCAGACTACATTTGAAACGGCTCCGAAATAGAGTTTCTAAAGTGAAAAAAGTCAATATACATTTTGCATGACAATTGGCAGGTGTTAATAGAGTTCTAAGATAAAATACTACCATGGTAAACAAAAATCGTTCGTTTACTTCTGACTTCCTCCTCTCGAGGGACCTAAGTACAGGAATGTTGGTTCAAATAAGTTTTTTTTCTCTCAGGAGGTTGGTGAAGTTAAGAGTGAAAATCCGTGGTGCTTCGGCTGGACACCTTCCGGAAAAAAGTTTCATCTGCATTTAGGTACTGATTCTACTCCAGAAACACTTGGATTCTGTCGCCCCCGGCATCGTTAAAATCTAACAGCTGCTTGCCCCCTTCCTCTATAGCTGCATTGTCCAGTAACTCTTTGATGTTTATCCCCCCTAAAGCTTTTGCACAATAGAACACGATAATCAGTAAATACTTTATGTGGTTGTTCCTCAGAAAGTATTGTTAAATTCAACAACTATATGGTACCTGGAACTATATTTGTTATTCCTTCGAGAAAACCAGCCTGATGAACCAAGAAAGACATATTTTTACACAAAAATTAGGGGAATCGTACATTTACAAAAAATACTAACAATATGCCTTTGTACACACACAATAGTCGCCTAACTGCAATTTATCGAAATCTCCTCGTGCAAAAGATATATCAACTTAATTGTGTAAATAGCCAATGAGCGACAAAGACATACCAAAGGAACCAAACCCACAACATATTTCATATTTTGTAAAGTCACAGAGACTAATAAGAGGTATTTTACAATGTTTTGCTTAACCACCTCTAAGTGGTGTAACATTGTTGCAGAAACTTAGAACTACTTAAGCAAATTATTTTTGTAAATCCAATAGGATTGTTCAGAAGATAAAGATGACTTACAGGTATCCGGATATCAAGCCTCTCAAATCCATCCCGTCCGGTGATTCTGACTCTCAGTTTCCGGGACCAGATTCCAGAAAATGGACCCCTTGAGCCATCTCTCACGTAGTTAGTGAGTATTTCAGGGGTCACAACTTCCACAAGAGCATCTTGTGCGGTCTGATTTCTATTTTCTGCGTCACTTTGGGAGGTGGTTTCAATTCTATCAGAAGAGATGCTTCTGGAGGAATAACCTGGCATTCAGATAATTTAGGAGAAAAAAAAAAGTGCATAGCAAATTATACTGTTATACTCTAGATCAAAAGAAGATGGTAAAAGAATGCATCCAAATCTTGGATTCGAGTATAATAATAACACTATCTCCAAATTTTCAACTTCTAAGCTAAACTGTCAAAAGATTTTCTTCGAGACTGTCATTGGCACCATCTATTACATCCAAGCAATTTGACCTCATGAATATTAACTTGGCGTAATCCTAAGCAAAAAAGGACAAACAAATTGAGCTGCAGAGACATTTCCAGTATCACATGTTAGATAGTAGGGGATACCTTTTACTCAGACTGAAAGGAGCATAATCTTTACGTACCTCTTTCAAAAGGAAGTTGACTGGTCTTAGTGCTATATAGCATCTCTTCTTCGTAATAGGCATTAAAACCCAAAATTTCCTTAATTTCTTCGAACGAAGGCATGCTTCCAGCAGAGGGTACACGACCTCCTTTAATAGCCAACAATGCATCCTATGTGCCACAAGAATATTATGCACTAGGGTGAAGGGACCAACTTCAAGTCAGTATTAATGAACAGCGAATACCAATCAAATTCACTGGGTATACACTTGTCAGGTATACCATGGAGACCAACAACAAAAATCATCCATGACGTAGAGGATCTATGCCGAAAAAACATCACTTTATTGTTAATTATAAAGTTGAAAGAGGCATAGTGCCATGTCCCCACCCAATAACTGACATAACATACTATTTCAGTTTTGAATTGCCAGATCTATTTATTAAGTGCAACAACATACACACACATATGATTACTCTCCAAGTTAAATCTTATCCGCCACTTCGTGCAGGATTCTTCCTACCCATTCAACTGAAGGCAACTTCTAGATTCGGTCAAGGGTACCAAGACCTCATTCCCAATCATTTCAGTCGACGTGTAGAACACTTTGGGTTTACAAGGGGGAAAAAAGGAACAAAGGGCTAAAAGTATTGTGTTACCTGCATTGCACGAATGGATACACCCATCAACGACAGTGGATATGCCACAATTTTGTATCCAACATCAGCCAGCTCAATAGGACTGAGTATTGGGGTCTTTCCTCCGCCTTCTAGCATATTGGCCTGACAAGATTAACAAAATTAGAGAATGCAATTCAAAACTGTCAAAGAAACTCAAAGTTTTGGTCAACAGGGGTCTGTGTCATTAGCAAACTAAAAAAGGCCAATTATGTATTTGAGCAACAGTGCATCATTTCCAGCACATATTAAAGTCATGGGTAGACAATCCATGAGGCGAAGAAGGTAAAACAATCAGATGCTTTGACATGTTTAGGTACCTCAAGTTGTTGATATGAAATAAGAATTCACATGAATGTGCTATTAAACAGCTCCAAGTAGAAAATAATCGCCTAACAAAGACACTAGGTAGGCTCATATCTAAGCTAAAAGGGCGTTCTTGTAAGTAAGAGATGCACAAGTTAGATACACATACAATGAATTTATGAGGACTCAAGTTAACCTGTTCTCACTCATGATAATTTAATTTGGATTAATGTAATATTAAAACTTGGTAAAACAAAACAGCACGTGTTTGAATCAACTGGAAAACCAATGAAGAAATACACCTTACCACAATGAATACTCTCTGTTTACCAAATCATTTTTGTTCTCTCTGTAAAAATTAATAAGAACGGGAAAGCAGATTCTCCAGATAATCATGTATTCTAGTTTCAGTTGATGTACACACATTTATATAATAAATGTACTTTGTATATATAAGGGTCACAAATCACTAACAGTTTACAAGATCTTAATGGGGTCCTTCACTGTACAAAAGAAATGAAATTGATTAAATCAGTTTATAATACCGGGCATCAATCTCGTTGAACCATGTGAATTACTACAAATATTTGCATCAACCTTTTGACACTATTATGTTTGGACTTGTTGACAGGTCTTTTCTTTCAGGGACCACCCCGTACTGCAATTATCGGTATCAAGTATTTAAGCAATTTCAATACGATCAGAACAAGTGCTGCTTAGTCGCTACTAACTTTATAAGGAATATTCATGAGATACAGAAAAACTCAAATCAATCATTTGATGTCCAGAAACAAAACAAAAGACCAAACACAAGAAAGTACAAACCACTAATCAGTGACATAGGCATTTAAAGAAGAAATCGAAGTCACATACCATTTTTGGAACCAGGGGATAAACCTCACAGAAAGCTTTCATTTCTTCTTTTGAAGCAAGAGCATCAATAAACAAAACATCAGCTCCTGCATCAGCCAGAGCACGTGACCTCCAAAGCGACTCTTCTAGGGACAGAGCTTGACGGGAATCAGTTCTTGCCACTATAACAATGTCTGAACCGCTCTCTTTCCGAGCATCAACAGCTGCTTTTATTCTCATTATTGCTTCCTCTCTGGACACAACTTTTCGTCCTTGTGTATGACCACAAGCTTTCGGAGAAATCTTGATAAGACATGAAAACGTCAATGGAAGATCTTAACAAAACGATCTAAAATATCAAGAATAACATTATGATTCTTTGGTAACCAATTTTAGTTTTTAATTCTCACTTAGGGCGTAACCAAGTTCAACTATATGCCACCAAAAAGATAATTGCCTAGAATTTGTATATATAACCTCGCCACATAGTCCAGTACTGAACATGCCTTTCCTAACTTAGAATGATAAGCAAAGCCATGGCTATATAACAATTTCATAATGCATCAGAAGGGGCTGTTAACGTCTCCTGTTTAATTAACAGAATATTATCTGTATTTAACTTATTGAAAACTCAGCTTATTTATAACGAAGGTTTGAGCAATATCAACCTGATCTTCAAGCAGTATTCCAGCAAATCCAGTTCTAATATATCCTTTAACAGTTCTCTTCACATTCATAGCATTACCATATCCATTATCACCATCACCGATAACAGGAATGGACACAGCTTCGGTTATTTTCCTTCCTTGATCGACCATTTCCCCATATGAAATTAGCCCAGTGTCTGGCAATCCCAACCGAGCAGCTGATATTCCAAATCCTGAGAAATGTGTCATTGGTTAATTCTCTTGTCTGCTAGCAGGAAGGTCATTACAGGCAAGTAAAGTTGGTCCGTTTATTCAATGTTGAGTATAACAACCATATTCATCATCAACATTGCCCTTGCTGCTCACTTCTGTTGAGAAGGCTCTAGCAGACAAGTAAATTTACTAACCCGTACAAATAAAAACATATCACTGATCACAGCATATATTGAGCATCAATACAGTATAGTTAATCTATATATTATTCTCTACAAACAAATCATCACACTTTCCTTCCAACAAGGCTTCGTCCAAAACGGCAACAAATGATGCGCCTCCATACCGCACAGCTCTTCTGTTCAATACCTACCACAGAATTTACTCACTGATCTAGTTTCATACTAGCTCATTTCTACTTCTAATATATCGTACAGTACACGCACATGACAACATTTTTTTCTCAAAAATACGTGATACTGGAATCCGATACAGTACCAAAAAGAGGTTACTGGTACCATATCAAATCGAAGCCTCATCTAGAAGCTCGAGCACTCGTTTTATACTCCACAATTCAATTATTTCGCAACAAACCAATACGCATTTAAAAAAATAAAAAAATAATAAAAACTAGTTTACCAGTAGTGAAGCAGAAATCGAAACCAGCTCTCTCAACGAGCTTCGCGCTGAGGGCGTCGAAACAAGCGGGGCCGAGGTGGATCCCCGGCGATTCCAGGAGTCGCCGGAGAGATTTCGCCGGAGAAGTTGTCCCCTCATCTCCGCCGGCAGCAGAACACTTAATCGCCGGTACTCTCCTTCTGTAAATACTAGCTCTGTTTGAGGAGAAAACAACCGAGTGACGATGATTTGGCTTTGTGTTGATTTTTGTAAATTTGAGATCAATTGGGTGAGTAATTAAGTGGTGTTGATGATGGTGAGAGTGGGAGTAACTGTGAGTGGGGAGCTCACAGGTGTTCATGTTTTTTCTTTCTAGTGAGAGAGAGAGAAATGTAGGTGAGGTGACTCTTGTTATTTTTATTTTTTGAAGGACTGAAAATTGTCAGTATTTGATGTGTTAAAATGCAAATAAACATATTTTTACTGGAGTGATGTTGGTTGGACTAAGAAGTATTTTTGTCTTATTGAAAGTTTTTTCGATAGTTATATTTTATAAATCGTGCTATACCAAGTAATATATGCAATTAATTACTCATGCTTAGAAGGCTAAAATAGTCATAATTGATAACCACTTGACTACTCATAACAAATTCAAATATATTCCAAGTTGCAAAACCTATAAACATGCATGCCATCATCATAACAATATTATATAACCCCTAAAGTCTTTCTTTCATCAACTCAACTCATCAAATATTCAAATGCCAGTACACCATTTTTAGGGTTTAAAGCTATTTGATCACCACACCAGATTCAACAATGGCGGCCACCTTCATTTCCCGCCACTTTTCACCACCCACCACCACCGCATTTCCACCCACCGCCACCAATCTCCACTCCAGCATCTCCTACAACCACAAAACCTCAATTTCCTCCGCCGTACGCTGCTCCCTCACCCGCCGCCCGGACTACGTCCCCAACCAAATCTCCGATCCTAAATACGTTCGCGTCTTCGACACCACCCTCCGCGACGGCGAGCAGTCGCCGGGCGCCACCATGACGACAAAGGAGAAGCTCGACATCGCGCGCCAGCTGGCGCGACTCGGCGTCGACATCATCGAGGCAGGGTTTCCGGCCTCCTCCGACACGGATTTCGAAGGCGTGAAGCTGATCGCGCAAGAGTTTGGGGAGAGTTGTGGTGGTGATGGAGGTCACGTGCCGGTGATTTGCGGGCTGGCGAGGTGTAATAAAAGGGATATTGACAGGGCGTGGGAGGCGGTGAGGTTCGCGAAGAAGGCGAGGATTCATACGTTTATTGCTACGAGTGAGATTCATATGAAGTATAAGCTGAAGATGACGCGGGAGGAGGTGACTGGGAAGGCGACGAGTATGGTGGCGTATGCGAGGAGCTTGGGGTGTGAGGACGTGGAGTTTAGCCCCGAGGATGCTGGAAGGTGAGGAGGATTTGAATTTAGCTGTTCTAAGTTAGTGCTGTACGAGTTTTTTTCGAACTAAGAAACAAACAAAATACCATTTGTTTCTATCAGATTTAGACTCGTAAGGCCTCTTTTCGCGCTCTGTCGTTAGTTAGTTTGCATTTGGGTGTTGATTGGTTTTATAATGTTTCAGAGTTATGTTAGGTTCAAAGTGAACTCTTGTCTCTCTGCTTGTTTACATTCTCGAACTGTTTCAGACAGTAGTACGAATTCCTCAGCCTAGATTTTCGTCTTACTATTAATGTTTTTTACAGATCAGACAGGGAATTTCTTTATCAAATTCTTGGTGAAGTTATTAAAGCTGGTGCAACAACCCTTAACATCCCTGATACAGTTGGATATACTTTACCTGCTGAATTTGGACAATTAATTGCTGACATAAAAGCCAACACTCCTGGAATTGAAAATGTTATTATCTCTACTCACTGTCAGAATGATCTTGGGCTTTCGACAGCTAATACTTTAGCGGTATGTAGATTCTTTTCCCTTTGCAATCATCCAAATATCAAGTTTACAATGTATTCATGGAGCTTATGTTCATTTAGGGGGCACATGCTGGCGCAAGGCAAGTAGAGGTGACCATAAACGGAATTGGTGAAAGAGCTGGTAATGCCTCATTAGAGGAGGTGTGTATAAATAATTATATATCCTTTCCATTTTCTTTTGGTACAACTGTACACAATTCTCGACCACTTTGAATTAACGTTTGTTATTCTATCTCATGCTAGAAATTATGTTTTTGGCTGTCCACAGACTTCAACGTCAAGGCTTATCATTCTCCAATTTTTTCGTGGCTGCCTTAATTTCATTTCTCTTTGTAATTTAAGTATTATTTATGCTTCTCTGCAGGTTGTAATGGCTCTAAAGTGCCGTGGGGACCAAGTATTAGACGGTCTTTACACAGGAATCAATACAAAACATATTATTATGGCTAGCAAGATGGTCTGCTCCTCAGCTTCTTGCAGCTTGTTGAAGTTTTCTTTGGTTCTTCATGTTGTGATTTTTGTGAATACTGTGTCGTCAGGTGGAAGAGTATAGCGGTTTGCGCATCCAGCCACACAAAGCAATTGTCGGAGCTAATGCTTTTGCTCATGAAAGTGGCATCCACCAGGTTGGTGTTAGACCAGGGCGGAGTACTTCGTTTCCTTTTTTGATATCCTTATGTTAGTTGTAAACTATGGGCTCATCAATCTAATAAGCAATTTCATCTTACTAGGCTTCAGTTTATCAATGTGTTGCTAAGAGAAAACTAGAACATTGGTGGCTTTATACTTTCATTTAGTTGCTTTACCTCTTATATATTTTCCAACATTTTGGCAGGATGGAATGCTTAAAAATAAAAGTACATATGAAATTATTTCTCCTGAAGATATTGGACTTCTTCGTTCTAATGAATCTGGTATAGTGCTCGGAAAACTCAGGTATTCAGGGGCTTACTTGTTAATGTCTGCTCTCGATCATCAGTTACATTTACTTTCTTATCTTCTTCACTTTCATTTAGCAAGTGTCCGGTGGTCTTCGATCTTTACCTTGTGTCAACTATTCGAATCATATATCCCCATAGACATGTATCTTCCTTTCCTGAATTAGTTCCTGCTTCTTCTCTAGAGTATGTGAGATTACTGTTTTGAAACTACTTATGGCCATACATAGTCAAAAACTGAGCCTGGATATTGCATTATATTAAGATCTCTAAAGTGCAGTTGATCTTATTCGCATCTAGCATTAGATCTTCTATTCATCAAAAGTGTACAGGTTCCTCTGCAGCATTAAAATGGTTCTCTTGGAAAAAATTGTCTTGGGTAATTGAAACCTGAGCTGACATAGTAAAATTGTGGGAGAAACTACGACTTGAACTCTGAACTCACAGACTAAAGGTTATGCAAAATATAACATCACATCTGTTTTGGACCAAAACAAGTTCTCGTTTGAATTCTATCGACAGACTTTGACTTAAGGATCTGTTAAGATTGGTCTTATCTTCATTTGTGGACATACTCAATATCTCTCGAGAATTAATAACAATTTAATGAAAGTAAAAGTATGTGAATTGATTGTAGTATGCAGAATATTTTTTTGTAGATGTTTCTACTGTGTCACTACCATCATCATAGTAATGATAGCTTAGCCATGTGTAAACATTTTCTACGATGTTCTTTGTGCAGTGGACGCCATGCTCTGAAAGCCAAAATGTTGGAGGTAAGCTGCAATTTTGAATTTAATACTGAATGATAAATAGTTCTGAACATTTCTGTTACGCATAATCTTGTATTATTTGGTGTGGTTGCAGCTTGGATATGATATTGATGGTGCGGAACTTGATAATCTCTTTGCACGCTTCAAAGAAGTAGCTGGGAATAAAAAGGTACGGAAGAGTATTCATTACATACCTTGCAATGCTGCTGAACTCATCCAAAAGTGGTTAAGATGAGAAACATACTGTTTTCAGTAATTTTGCCCTAAATTCTGTATGTGGGTCACTGGAAGTTTGTTTGTGATGCATGATAACTGGAGCCTTGTTGTGGCTTCTGTTAACCTGATAGTTTTATTATCCGATCCCCTTGATTATAAGGATGTTGTTGTATTGGTTATTCATACACAGTAACGTTATGTTTTACACATGGATAACAACTGCATAATTTATTTTATGTTACAGGTAATCTCCGATGATGACCTAGTTGCTCTTGTTTCTGATGAAGTGTTTCAGCCAGAAGTTGTTTGGAAACTTGGTGATGTACAAGTATGTCGATATCCTACTTGTTTCATCTTAAAGGGTCATTAGATTTTGCTTAGCATTTGAATACAGCTTGTTAAGGCAATTTTATGATGATTATCTTTAATGACAGGTGACTTGTGGAACACTTTCCCTATCAACTGCGACAGTCAAACTAACTGATGCCAAAGGTGAAGAGTACATTGCTTGTTCAATTGGAACAGGGCCAGTAGATGCAGCTTATAAAGCTGTTGATCTTATTGTTAAGGTCTGAGATTTCAAGAGTTTATAGTTTCTTATTCATAGTGTAGCACTTTTCATAATTTGATCAAATTGCAGTTGGAAACTCCCGAAACATTTTGGTAGTTTTCTTATGTTTTTTGGCTGCAAATCACCCTGTGATATAGCAATAAGTCAATTTCCTCATTGTTAACAAGCAATGCACTCCCCTGTATTTTTGTGCCAAAGTAAATGTTGAGACTAAGACAAATGTCTGCATGGACAAAAAATGAAATGTTTTATTTACCTTTATGCCAAACAAAAAAGGATAAAACTTAGAACATATTATTTTAAAAGTAATTTATAAATATAAATTTCTTTATTCTTATTTTGGTTTTGAATAGTCAAAGATTGCTTTTAGGCTTGTTAAAATATGATTTTGTGGATAAAATTTGCCAGTGTGCTACTCTTCAGCCTCTTCGAAAACATGAGAGAGTTCATTACTACGTTTTTGAGTCATGGGGCTTTTGCTACATTTGATTGTCACATGTGATTATTGTAGTTGGCATGAATTTTTTGTCTTTTGAAGATGTATAATGATGCACCATGGACATGTATGCTTGTGTTTGTGTTAATCTTTTGATATCTGGTACATAAAATTGTACTTGTTTGCCTCTCAAACAATATTGAATTCCGAGAAATGTAGTTTTAGCAACTTAGTTATCTCCTCGGTATTCCTCGAGTAACTGACAGATGCTTTAGGCTGCATAATAGATATTTCTCATATCTGCAATTAGAGATGTCAGTAGTATTAGTTTGATTTAATTTTGTCACAAAGATTAATGGTCAACGTGCTTTCTGAGTTGAGGCTTGGATTTCATTATTTCCCTTTGATCACAGAGGCTCTAGCATTTGATTGGTCGAGGTTTCAATATTTCTCTTTCCGTAACGATGCCATTTCCTTTTTGCTTTCATACAGGTTCCTGTCACGCTACTTGAGTATTCATTGAGTGCAGTGACTGAAGGTATTGATGCTATAGCCACAACACGGGTTCTAATTCGTGGAGACGACGATGTCACTGCAACTCATGCAATGACGGGAGAAGCTGTCAGTCGAGCATTCAGGTATGTAGAATGAAAATTTTATGTTTTTCCTTTTTTAAGTGAAAATGCTTTGAAATATATGTACTTCTTTTCTTTTCTTCTTTTTTATTTTTTTTAAAAACAGCCAACCTTAGATAAACAAGGAAAACGAAATCGTCTTACATGTTATATATGTACTTCAGTATGTTACAAAGAAGAAAAAAAGATCATGCAGTTTTGGTAATGAATTAACGTGATAATTTACTACTAGTGGGACGGGAGCAGCGATGGACGTTGTCATTTCCAGTGTTCGTGCCTATGTTGGTGCCCTAAACAAGATGATTGGGTTCATGAACCGGGTAGAATCTTTGGATCCCAATAGGAGGAAAGTGCTGAATTCATATGGAACAAAGTAAGGGTCGGCTTTGACACGTGTTTCTTGTATTCTTTTCACGATAGCGTTGGTACTGGATAAAAGTTTTTCTGACATCGTGTATATATGCCAATATTGATATTGGGCAATGCTTTGCATGTATGTTACTCGATTTTGTGTTTTAGGAACACATGGATATAGAAGTTTGGGTTATTCTGGTACCGAATCACATTCTCGTCTATCCAAATTGTATGCGTCAATCTGTATGCTATCTTAGGATCTTAATGCACGAAGTAGTTGTTTCCCAGTTGATCTTAATGAGTTTTTGCGAATTATATTTTAAAGGACGAAATATTAAAACTGCCCTATAACTTTTTTTCAAAACTTAAAATGCCCGTTTTTTTCGGGCCTTGTAAAAATGCCCCTTATGTCTTGTAAAATCTTGAGAAAATGCCCGTTTGCCTTAATCGGGCTAAAAATGCCTACGTGGCGGTACAGTGGCGGCCACGTCATAAAATAGCTCTGCCACGTCATATTTTCAGCCAATAATAATAAATATATATAAATAAAAATAAAAACATATATATAAATAATAAAGATAAATAATAAAGAGATATATATATATATATATAAATAGTAATAAACATAGATATATAAATAATAAAGATATATATATATATATAAATAATAAAGATAAATAATAAAGATATATATATATATATAAATAGTAATAAACATAGATATATAAATAATAAAGATATATATATATATATAAATAATAAAGAGATATATATATATATATATATATATAAATAGTAATAAACATAGATATATAAATAATAAAGATATATATATATATATATAAATAATAAAGAGATATATATATATATATATATAAATAGTAATAAACATAGATATATAAATAATAAAGATATATATATATATAAATAATAAAGATATATATATATATAAATAGTAATAAACATAGATATATAAATATAAAATATATATATATATATAAATAATAAAGATATATATATATATATAAACATAGATATATAAATATAAATAACAAAAAAAATTTAAAAAATAAAAATAAAAAACCCTACCCCCCCCCCCCCCCCCTACCCCCCACACACACACCCGCCACCCATCATCCCCCGCCGCTGTCGAATCGCCGGATTTTGCTCCCCCCTCCCCGCCCCGCCACCACCACTGCCAAATCGCAGTGGTGGTGGCGTCGATTTGACGCCACCACCACTGCAAATCGCGGCGGTGGTGGTGGCTCCACCACTGCGATTTGCAGTGGTGGTGTGTGGGGGTGGGTGGGGGGGGTAACGGCGGGGTGTGTGGTTGGCTCGTGTTCAGCGGCGGTGGTGGTGGCTCTTGTTCAGTGGCGGGGTGTGTGGGGGTGGGTGGGGGGGGGTAACGGCGGGGATGGAATTTTTTTATTATTTTTTTTATTTTATATAATATTAAAATATTTATTATTTTATAAATTAGTATAAATAATAATATATGTTGATATTATAATATATGTTTTACTTTTACAAATGATTATATATATATATATATGTTTATTATTTATATATATATATATATATATATATATATATATATATATATTGGGGGGCAAAATGCAATTTATTTTGGGGTGCAAATACAATATTTAAAGTTACAAGGATTTTGGGGTGCAAATACAACTTGATGACGTGGTCGCCACTGTACCGCCACGTAGGCATTTTAGCCCGATTAAGGCAAACGGGCATTTTCTCAAGATTTTACAAGACATACGGGGCATTTTTACAAGGCCCGAAAAAAACGGGCATTTTAAGTTTTGAAAAAAAGTTATAGGGCAGTTTTAATATTTCGTCCTATTTTAAATTTAATTTTAAGTATATATGAAAGTAAAAGGTAATATATATATATATATAATTATAGTTTTAAATTACTATTCCAAATAGTAGTTTGATAGAAAACAAAGGATTTTCTTCCACCATGTTAGTGGTTAATGGCAAGGCTGTGGAAAATTTAGTTTTAGGATATGAACATGTGATAGAGTGAATATATGATAAGTATTTTAGGATGAATATTAAAACAAAACTTCGAAGATTAAACGCGAAGTGAATAATATCATATGCCGTTGTACAAACTTATTCTGTTTTTTTTTTAACAAGGCCATAGCCAATTACTTAATGCAAATTGTAAGATTCAGTACAAGGAAATGAAGAGCGAGAAATACGAAATACAACATTGTTCATATAAAAAAATAGTAAAGGTTGCATCCATGAGGAGCAAGTGTCCCATAGGTAATACTTTGCAACCGCCTGATCCGTAACAACTTCCGTTGGAGTTGAATGTGCTCCAAATTTGGCAAGTAAGTCTGCAATCTGATTAACTTCTCTATAGCAAAAAACTCCCCTGACAGATGTGAAGCTAGTCAGACGAGTCTGAATCTCCCTGAGAAGACCCGTAAGATGGGCTGGATGGTCCTGGGTCCTGGTAATACAATGTAACATAAACAAAGAGTCTGTCGCAACAATGAGGTGAGAAATCTTTAATGACTGAGCCAGTATAAGGCCGTCTCGTAACGTCCAGAACTCTGCCTGATTATTGGTCGTATGTCCGATATATCCAGCGAATGCTGCTATGAAATTCCCTTCTGCATTCCGAATAATACCACCTATACCTGCTAGACTTGGGTTACCATAGACCGATCCATCTACGTTAAGTTGAGCATAACCAATAGGGGGATGTGGCCATTTTACTGTGAAGCAATAAGAGGGTGGAGATGCATGGGGTTGACCTTGGCCGAGGTGGTGATGGGAGGTGTGGAGATGGTACATAAATGAGGCTAGGTATCTGGATTTGAATAGAGTTGAATATCAGGTCATTCCGCGAACGCCATATTATCCATGCTAGAATAGGCCAACTGTGTTGAAGAGGATTAGGCAAAGAGGTTAAGTGAATTAGTGGGTGGCTTAGCGGATGAGATAACAATTTTGGCAAGATTGCCTGAATTATGGAACATACAACTTGGCACTCAAAGAAAAGGTGCTCAGATGTTTCTGGGTAAAGGTTACACAAAGGACAAATGGGGTCGGTGAGAACTTGCTTGTAGACTAACATTTGCTTAGTTGGTAACTTATCATGGCATAAGAGCCAGAAGAAAGACCTAACCCGCGGACCCACTTTAAGTTTATGAATAACATTCCAAGGTAAGTGCGGGGAGAGTTCGCGGGGGGGGGGGAATAGTATATGCACTAGAGACAGAGAAGCGTCCATTGGCTGACCATGCCCAAGAGAAGTAATCCTCTTGCTCCTGGAACGGAATTGGAATTCCTAGAATGCTTTGAATAATATTATGAGGGAGGAAATGAGAGACGGATGATAGGTTCCAATTTTTTGTGTAAGGGTCGATTACATCAGCCACCATAAGATTAGCCAAATGGGGAGGGATAACCGACACATACTCAGCTATTGTGAAATTCCCTACCCATTTGTTCTGCCAAAAGTTTAGGTATCTACCATTAGCTATGTGCCAACGCAATGATTTTGGTAGATGATGAAGCACCGAGCAAATTGACTTCCAACCCCAACTATGATGTGGTTTAGCAGACTCTAAAAAGATGTGCGAGGTTGAAAAGTATTTTGATCGAATAACTTGGGCCCATGAGGACTCTGGCTGAGTTAGCAGTCTCCAATCTAGTTTTAGGAGGAAAGCATTGTTCATAGCCACCAGTGATCTCATGCCCAACCCCCCTAATTGCTTAGGAAGGCACACAGTTTCCCACTTAACACGAGCACGTGTATTAGATTGAGGGCTAGCATTCCAGAGGAATTTATGTGTTTGTTTTTCAATTTGGGCAAGGGTTAGTCTTGGGATTCTAAAAACCGACATAACATGAAATGTGATAGCTAGAAGGGAGGATTGAGAAAGCACTTGTCTACCAGGGAAGGATAAGAATCGATTGCACCAGGTATCAGTTTTACTTTAAGCCCGCTTGATTAAGGATGCAAGACTTTGGTTTTTAGATTTTCCAGCCGAAACTGGTAGTCCTAGATACTTATCGTTTGGGCCAATAATATCCAAGTTGAGCTGATTGATAAGCTGTATCCTTCTCTGTGCGTTTACACTAGGTGCAAAAAGGACTTTGGATTTCGACCAGTTTATGTTTTGCCCTGCTGCCTCTGCAAAAATTGAGAGGTTATTTTGCAAGGTAGAAATGGTCTTGGGAGTAGTATCACAAAAGAGGAAGCAATCGTCAGCAAAGCTAAGAATGGGTATGTGGGGACCATTTTGACTGGCTCTCATCACCGTGAATTCTTGGTTGCGAGTACTGAGGATCGTGAGGTGTATAAACATATCCATACACATGATGAAAAGGTATGGGGACATAGGATCGCCTTGTCACAGGCCTTTAGAGGGTGTCCAGTTCAAAGAACGATGTCCGTTAGCTGAAATTCTAAAGGATACTGATGTGACACACTTCATTATAAGTTGCACAAAGAAATTTGGGAATTTGAAGGATTCCAAAGTTTGGCGAAGAAAGTCCCAACTTAAGTTGTCATAAGATTTTTCGATGTCTAGTTTCAACGCCATATGCCCTTTACGCCCCTTACGTTTAGATTGGAGTGTATGCAAAAGTTCATGAGCCATAAGGATATTATCTGTTATTTGGCAACCTGGGACAAAAGCATTCTAGAATGGCGAGATCAGATCGTTAAGCAAGGGCCGGATACGATTAACCATCAGTTTTGCTATGATTTTGTAACTTACATTACATAAACTGATAGGTATAACCTCAGTCGGCTGTTCCCTTTTAGGTATAAGGACTATAGTGGTGCCATTGAGATTGGGTTGAAGGGTTTGAGAGGTAAAGAACTTAATTACAAAAGAGGTAACATGAGGTGATATATGCGACCAATATTTTTGATAGAAATGGGCATTAAAACCATCTCGTCTTGGAGCTTTTGTGGTCCAATGCTTCTGACTGCTTGCCAGATTTCATCATTTGTGGGAACAGCACAAAGAGAGTTATAGCTAGCAGTGGGTATAGACGGGATATCGAGCATATGGAAAGGGAAGTTCGCATTTGAAGTAATTTGAGCTAGTTGCTGGAAGTGTTGAGCAAATTGCTCCAGAATCAGAGTTGGATCAGTGATCCACTGGACATCCAAGGATTTGATACCTTGGATGAGATTGGTTCTACGTCTTTTACTAGCATAAGCATGGTAAAAACGTGTATTGTTATCCCCTTCTTTCAGCCATTAGTTCTTTGCCCTTTGAGCCCAATAGGTTTGCTTATGGTCAAGCAATTTATGGAGATAAATCCTCAGTGATTGCTCACGCCAGAAACGTGATGGATTGGCTTTAGGGTTAAGAGTTTGTTGAGCACTATCTAACAAATTTTGTGCATGGGCTATCTGATTATCGAGATTGCCAAACACCTTAGACTTCCAGCTATTTTGGCAAAGTGCCGACACTTAATAGAGAATAAAGGATTGTTCCAAAGAGAGAAAGAAAGCCACGTAGAAGCAACACGCGGAGAGAAAGTGGAATGTTGATCCCAAGCAATTTCATATCGAAATGGATGCGGCGGAGGACGATAGTTAGGATCAGTGAAAAGGAGAATAGGAGAGTGGTCAGAAGAACGCGCCACTAAGTGGGTAACTTTAGCTTGAGGGTATAAGTTCAGCCAATAGGTGTTAGCAAAAAAATGGTATAATCGATCTGTAATAAAATGTCTACCCGACCTACGGTTATTCCACGTAAACTGATTACCTAGATAACCCAAGTCTTGCAGGCCGCAGTCTTGAACGCATTCAGTAAATCTATTCATAGCAGCATTAGATTTAGGACGACCACCCAATTTTTCATGAGACATCATAATGTTATTAAAATCACCCAAGACGAGCCAACTAGTTGTGATAGAGGTAGCCATATGAGAAAGCTCAGACCATACCTGCATTTGAAGTGGAGGTTGAGGTGGGCTATACACTGCTGAAAGGATGAAAGATTCGCATTGTGGGTTAGTGATAGCCTCCATGTGAATAGTTCTAGTTGATCCTCCAATGTGATTTAGAGTAACTTGGTCATCATTCCACAAAATCCAGATTCCTCCTGAAAGTCCTACAGATGGTTCAATGTGATTGCGGTTATACTGTAGCCTGTTGGCAATCATAGTTGCCCTGTTGTATTGCAATCTTGTTTCAAGGACAGCAACAATCATGGGGCGGTGACGCTGAATTAATTCACGTATTTCTGGTAGAAAATCTCGTCTCCCAGCTCCTCTACAGTTCCATGCTAATATCTTCATCATTGGGATCGGTGAAGTTGGAGCTATGGTCTGTGCTCCTGTTAAGCTTGTCCATACCTGTGCTACAATGTCGTTTCTGTTCTGACAAAATGTATGACGATGACGCTGATCGTTTCCCATTGGGGTCACTCTGATGCTGTATAATGTGGTGCATGAGGCGGGTTGGGGTGGTATTTCTTGGTGAATCCCTATGACCATTCTTGGAAAAGATAACGGGTGCAGGAAAAATTGTGGTAGGATTTGGTAATGAAATAAAATGAGTTCGTGGGAGTAAGGTGATTGATTGTTCGGGCTTGTACGGTGGTTTGGTATAGATGGGAGGACATGTATTTGAATTGGTTGCTGCAAATGTGAACTGATCCCTACCGAAGATAATTCCGGCATTGTGAAGTGATGGATGTTCAACATTGACTCCGGTGGAAAGATCGACGGAGTTCGGGGCATTGGTGGTTCTCGGTTCCGCACTTATTGGTGTGGTAGTAGGATCCGATTGAGATCCCATGGTTCTTGAGGAAAATGGTTGTTGTTGGTTGTTGGGGGATGTGGCGGTTGTGTCGGGCTGGCCGAGGGAGGCGTTTTCATGGTGGATGGGAGGGGCTGTTGACGGTGGTCGTAGTGTGGTGGTGGCTGTTTTATAAATCGGGGTGGTGGATAAGTTGCTATTTATAGCAATTAAGAGGTGGGGTTGGCCGGAAACGTCCAAAGGAGTTGGTGGACATTGAGCTGGTAGGCGTGATGGTGGTTCAGAGGCGACAAACCATTGCGTTGGACGGATTAGGTGGGTCGGTGATGGGTGTTGTTGGCTGGACATGGAGTGCGTGAGATTCACCAACTGCTTTTGATCTTTGGCCGCTGGATTAAAGTTGCATCGACAACCACAGATCTAGGGTTAGGCTGCTCCTCTTGTTGGGCCTTAGTGGCTGGGCTTTGCATAAGTGGTAGGTGTTCTTTTGTTGGGCTTTGATTGGTTGCTGATTTAGAAGATGGTTGGGCTTTAGGATTGGCAGAAGGTTTTTTTGGCATGTTCTGTTGGGAAATTGTTGGATTTTTGGCTTGGGAATTTGGGCTTTGGTTTGACACGTGATTAGGAGCATGTGGCCTATTAGGGTTGTTGGTCGGGGTGGCTTGACGCGCCGCCTTATTGGACGATGGTGTCCGACGAAATGGTCGCCGAAAAACGATTGTCCATCCCTTTTCCTTTTCATCATTCGATTTTGAGAAATTATTTTTCGTTGGCAAAGGATCGGACTGGTCCGTAGCTGTTGGTGGATGTGGAGCGGATTGTTCTTTAGTTGTATCTTTTGGATTCGCACTTTTACAATCCGTTTGAAAGTGACCAACATATCCGCATTCAAAACAAAAGGCTAATTTTAGCTCGTACACAATGTGTTGGGTGTGGGGACCGATTGAAACGGATTTCGGGGCGGTTTAGATGAGTCGATATGAACACATAGACGTGTGTATCTTGCACGATCTATTCTTGTTGTATGCACATCGATTTTAATTGGTCTTCCGACTTTCGATCCTATTTTGGTAGTTGTATCCAAACGTTGATTTCTGTCGATGGTTCCATATTCGTGTTGTAGTTCGGTTTCCACGGGGAAATTGCAAGGTAATGGTTGAATAGGAACCACCGTCCTCCAGTAAAAGCTACGAGGTAATCTTCGGGATTGGAAATCATGCGACGTATTTTCCGTTACCGAGGTCTGTTACATTCAGCTTTCCCTTTACTTTCCACAATCTAGTGAGATGTGTGGACATGTCTTTGATGGATCTATTAATGCCTGTAGTGCTGATAATCAAAGCATGTTTCCACGGTTCCCGGATAGCTTCGAGGTCTGATTGTGTAAAGAGATTGTTTGGGTCCATGAAGGTGGAGTTAGGTTGTGTATCTGTAGCCATGTTGTCGTGTTCCTGAGGATCTTCCATACTTTGCAGCCATGATTTAAAAAAAGTATGTGGTGTATTTTGTGTAAGTTTCTGTTTGTATGTTGGAATGGATGGGTTGGGATTTTGGCTTGTAGTGTTAGGTATTTGGCTGTTAGGAAAGGTCTGATTGGTGTTAACTTGTGGATTATTGGCTGTTAGTGGTGGAGGTGGTGGGTCATTGGTGGAGTTCTGTTCCTGGAGGATGGTCATGAGTTTTTTCCAAACTTTAATTCTTGATAATGAGGAACTCCTGACTTATTCTGTTTTTGCTGAGCAGAGTATGATCCATGAAATCTTTAACATCCATTTTATATTGGAAAAAATGTTAAATCATAGAATATAAAAACTCAATTGGCCCGGAAAACATGTCATAGAAAGTACAGGAAATTTATCTAAGGACAATGTCGTTACAAAAATTAAATTTCACAAAGTTGGTCTTTTATAGTAATCATTTTTCAAGATTGGTCATTTAAAGTGCAAATTGTCATTTTTAGTTCTCTGAAGTAATTAAGTTTAAAGTGAATTATTATGAGACTAAAATTGAATAACGACATCATTATAGGACTCTTCCTTTTAATTTATCTCCGACACTAGCTCACTTCACTTGCAACTTAGAGACATAGGTCGTGCGCGGAGTTTTAAAAGTTAATAAAACTGATTGTTATTTAAAGGTATTTTTTTAAAAGCAGAACTCTTATTAAAACGGACCAAAATACCAGTTATACATCAGAACATATGATAAAATCAATAAAACAGAAGACTCATCACTCCTCAAAAATAAAGCTACGGAATGCCATCCTCATGCACGAGAACAACCCCCGGATTAAGTAATGTCGCTTCTCTAGCTAACGAATGAGCGTCTTCATTACTTTCTCTTGATATCCAGTAAAAAGCCCACCTATGTGGTCCAACCTGATTCCACGCCCGTACAATGTCGGTTATATTATTGGCATGATCGTCATTAACATTCCTCGAAAACCAAATATCATGCATCACACCCAAATAATCCCCTTCAAATATAATTTTCTCCCATTGCTCCCCTTGCACCAGTTGGACCACGACCGAGATAGCTTGCGCCTCAGCATTCTGAGATTGCATGCACCCCATCACGCACCGGTTTTCACTCAGCATTTCTTGGTCCAGATGGTTGTGTACAATGATGCCAAGACCCGTCGTCCCGCGCTCACAATTTATCGCTGTATTAACACGAATCTTGAACCACGGGGCTGAGAACATCACGCGCATTGGACTAAGCAAATTCGGCTCATCCGTTCGCCCACCCCTTCCGCTAATCCAGAAACCCAAACTCGCACTCACTAAAGTTGCAATTGATAACGGTTGAGAAGCGGGCTCACCGGCTACAATGCAGTTCCGATTACCTCACAACACCCAACATGTAGTAACAACTTTAGTCATCATGTCAATTCCATGCTACTTAACAATCCGCTTCAACCAACTCAAACACTCTTCACCCCTCGCCATAACACCGACGTCCAAACATAGAGAAGTGCCCAAACTTGTCGCGCAACTTGGCACATCACAACACAGTGTCTAATGTCTTCACTTCCCTCATGACAAACTGGACACTCCTCCTCAATATCAATGCGTCATCGTTTCAATGCAACTCGTGTAGGAAGAATCTAATGACACATACGCCAACTGAATAGATTTAATTTCGTTGGAATTTTAACTTCCATAACACACTCCAGTCCTCCACCACACTACTACTACTACCTGAGTCCGCAACTCCCATATGCAAACCCCTCTCAACTGTGAGATGATATGCGCTCTTCACCGTGAACAATCCCGAGCTCGCGTAGTGCCAAATTTGTCTATTTACGACCTCTCTCCCTCCCAGTGGCAGCACAAGAATAGCCAACACATCTTCTTCCCAAAATAGTTGACGTATGAGGTTAGCATCCCACGTCCCCGTCTCATTCTCACGTAATCTCGACACTCAATAATTTAGATGCCCCTCAACTGGTGGCGCTAACACCCAAAAAGAGTCCGGCCTCGGAATCCACGCGTCCCCCTAAATTCGGATTTTATCACCATTACCAATTCGCCACCGTAACTCCACCCACACGATTGCAATACTCGCATGGATGCAGCGCCACGAGAACAACGAAGTAGAACCACGTTTCACCCCATGAATAGTAGACGTGGATAAATACTTTGCTTTAAACACTTTTACTGTCAAACTATTCGGATAATCAAACATCCTCCAAATTTGCTTTGCTAACAACGCCATGTTGAACGCTTTCATGTCTCGGAATCCCAATGCCCTATCTCTCTTACTCGCGTTTATCTTCTTCCAAGCAAGCTAGTGAATTTTATTATTTTCTATACTACCCAACCAAAAATTACTAATCATTGACTCAATCTCCTTTATTAACGTGTTAGAAAGACAAGAACAACTCATAGCAAACATCGGTATGGCTTGCGTGACAACCTTAACTAAGATCTCTTTCCCCCGCGATGGACAACTTCTTCTCCTTATATCCCTTCACTCCATCCCAAATCTTATCTCGAATATATTTAAATATTTTGTTCTTCAACCCTTCCAACCACTGTCGGCAACCCTAGATACTTGTCGTGTTTATTTGCCACAAGCACACCCAACACCCTCGCCACCTCGTCTCGGATCGGATCTCCAGTGTTCGCATTAAAAACCAACACGGATTTCTCCAAGATGATTAAAGCCTCCGAGACAAAAAGAAGCAAGTAGAGGGGGAGAGGATCACCCTGACGGATGCCTTTTTTCGATGTAACAGCTTCAAACTCATTACCATTAACCAAAAAAGAATATGAAACTGATCGAACACACATTATAATAAGTGTAACAAAACTCTCAGAAAGTCCTAACCTGAGCATTACCTGTTCCAAAAAGGACCACTCGACTCTATCATAGGCTTTGCCCCTTCTTGCATGTTCTCTTCGTCTTAAGAAAGTGGTTAATCTCAAAAGCAACTAGAATATTATCAATAATTAACCGTCCATGAATGAAAGCAAATTGAGATTGAGAGATAATATATGGTAAAATTATTTTAAGTCTATTAGCTGACGTAGCGGAAGCTTATAGGAAATATTGGAACAACACACGATAATCAAAGACTTGTTGATTCCGTAAAGAATGCCAAGAAATTGATGCAAAAAGAGAGAAACTCACAAAAACTTTATTCAGTAATCAACTAACTGTCTTCTTAGGGTTTACATAGAATATATACCCAAAAAGCATAATTAAAATACTAAAAAAAAAAAAATCTTTCCAAAAATGGAAAAAATCGAAATAAAAGCATAAACTAAAAGTGCTACTCATATGGAACACGCTCCAACAAGCGGAATGCAATTCCGAGTTATAGAAATAAAGATATAACTTAAACGAAAATTACTAAAAACGACAAAAACGACCTTTTCGAGGCTTAAACGTGGAATTTGGCTAAAATTCGACCCCTTAATGATCTTTAGATGATTATTACTGTTCGTTAGCCCATTTCGGATGCAATTGGACTAAACACACGTAAAAAATGGACCAAGTCAAAACTAGTCTCTAATCTTGGGATGATCCCATTTCACCATAAACTCCAATGCCTTCTCGACTGCATCATTAGCAATGACCTTAGATGCAATTTTAAAACACACATTGCTAAGACTAGTAGGTCGGGATTGATTCATGAATTCAGGATGATCACATTTCGGAATAAGCACAATATTAGTAAAATTCATGCCTCTGGAAAGGATCTTATGGTTAAGAAAATCAAGGCAGAATTTAGTAACATCCGGACCAACAACATGCCAGTATTTTTGGTAAAAAATCACAGAAAAACCATGAGGACCAGGAGATTTAAAAGGGTACATGTGAAAGAGAGCTCGTTTTACCTCGTCAGCACTGTAGGGTTGGTTCAGAGTTTGATTAATCTCATCAGATACACAAGGCTGCATCACGTCCATAACTCCCTCAATATCCTCATAACTCGGCTGCCCGGAATGAAATAAAGAAACGAAGTAGTCCTGAATAACCACCTCCACCTCATCTTGTTTGTCTCGCCAAACCCCATTTGTACCTCTAATTCCCTTGTTCTCATTCTTCTTTTTTCTTTCTTTTTTCATAAGTTCGACCACATCCCTAAACCCCTACTGGACTCCGCCAATGTCTTCATCAGGGGATGCCTTGCCATGCCAGAAGCATGGCAAATATCTTCAATAACCGCACGACAATTTGTCCCTACCCCCACAAGGCCTCAAAATGAATATTTGTTTTCTTTCGCAACAACGTCGTCGAATCACCCTTATTCGAGCAACTGATTAGAAGGGCTGAATGGTCTGAATATATGAGAAACATACGTCTTTGTAAAAATCATACTCCAGAAACTATTAACGCACGCGCGATTAAGTCGTACCCACACCGTGCTTGGACTCGGCCATCGATTACACCGTGCGTGGACTCGGCCATCTCTATTGTGGAGAATATCATGAAAATCCCCCGCGCACAACAACGGTTTCGCCGATGATTGACTTAATCGCCTAAGAAGATCCCAAGAAGTATTATGGCGTGCCACATCTGGTTCCCCGTAGAAGCCCGTGAACCTCCACTCATTCTGAAACTTTGAACAGAACACCATTACATCTATATGATATTTCGAAAAACTCACAAGCCGTACATCTGTATCCTTCTTCCACAATAACACAATAACGCTAATCCACGTGATTGTCCCACTACTTCAACTAATACCCCAAAATAATTTGAACTGTCTCTAATGTCCTCTAATTTCTTTTTGGCCAAACGAGTCTTCATCAAGAAAAATAGAGAGGGACTATGTTGGAAAACCATACACCGGAGTTCCTAAATTGTCCAAGGGTTCCCCGAGCCCTGACAGTTCCAAGATAAGATTTTCATTGTGTTCGGCGGGACTGCTCTGCAGTCTTCGCCGTTGAGATAGTTTGTGTTTCCTCCCTTTTCTTATTCCATTTCTGATTTCCTGGGACTTTGTTTCCATCCACCCGTTCTTTACTTTTCATCGGCCCCCTGGTTTTGCTCCCTGATTGACCCTTTTGATACAAACCTGTTCGGAGTACGCCTGATCTGCACTTTCCTTGTGGTGCTTACGCTTGCAACTTCCTTCGATGCATTTGGTTGACGCACAATTACTGCTAAGTCCTGTCCCACTCTCTCTCGATCCACATGCATATTTTATGTGCCCGCTGATAGTGGTCCTAACACTACCCCCTTTTCATCAACGCATCATGGGTTGTCTGTAATTGCTCTGCTGTTTCAGTAACTCCCTCCTCATTCTCCTGACTCACATGCGTATTCTTAAACGATGCATTCACTCTACAGTCAGTCTCCCCTTGTGCTTCAGTGCTAATTCCTCGCTCTAGCTCCTCCGTATGTGAATTCCCACTCTAAATCTGGTGCATGTTGCCTGAACCATGTTCCTACTTCCCATATGTTCAAACTCCTCTAACCCCTTTGATAAAAAAGAAAAAAGAAACTAGACGATTCATGTACAAATGGTATATCAAAAAATGATAAAATTTCATTTGACTAGAGTAAATTTCAATCCTAGATCAAATTACGTTGGCCTTAATAAATTGTTGGTGGAGAGTGAAACGAAAAAATGCATAGATCAATTTGTTATAGGTCTCCATCGGCTAAATATTAGTATTTTTTTTTTCAAAAAAGACTCAACAAGTTCATAAAAAGTATGATAATTATTATTGCGATAAACCTAAAAACACTATTTTCTCTCACTTCTATTATCTATATTTGATGCAGTGTTTGGATACGTCACGTCAGACCAAGAAACTGATGTTCGGACGAAATAATCTTTAGTTTGGTTTGGGATCACCTGCACCTCAACAAGGCACGTGAGATAGCCGATAACTTGACGTAGACAGTTCAATGCTTAAGTGAGTATGAAGTTAGACAATAAAGTTAAAAGAAAGAAAAATTATGGCCTTAAGAGAGAAGATTATATAGAAGATTGAGTTTAATTCCACTTTTAAGAGGAATATTTATAGGAATTTCACGACTTCTAAGAGGGGTATTTTTGGCATATCTTTAAAGTATGGTGCAAGTTCGAGTGTGCAACCTCGCTACCATGCTACTTGGTGATAAGTGATAAGCAATTGTGCTGCAATCGACTTGAGATTCCTAAATGTTAAGTTAGCAACACTTCCAAATGCCATTTCTTCGTGTCGCATTCGTCTTGAGAACAATCTAGTCACTCTTTCTCTATTGCTTCAAGCTGAAGCGACGAGAATGGAGTACAACTAGATTCCTTCATTTTGCACTTGTGGACATTTCCTACATATGAGAAGTGTTCCATCATGATCAATCCATCTATGGTAAAGAGTGACAATTAGAAACTAAAATAAGTGACTAATATCTTTCTCTCCTACTTCGTTAATTATGGCGACTATGTTTTCGCGGGGGGAAATGAACGACGAGAACATAATAAATACTTGAATATTTATTTATGGAAAAAAAAAAACACTTAGAAACTTTATTATTCAAGAAAAGTATATTCTAATAATTATAATTATTAGCAATAAGAAAAAAAGAGTAGAGAGCATTTTCTTCAACTAATACATCCATCATCATCACCGCCCATCTCTCCCCTCTCTCTCTCTCTCTCTCTCTCTCTCTCTCTCACACACACACAAAGAAAGAATAATATCTGCCTGTCTATTTCGTCACTTTGTGTTCCATTCCATTACTTTTGCTTTTGCCTCATTCCTCTCTCTCTCTCTCTCTCTCTCTCTCTACCTCTCTACTCCGATCCCGCTTTCATTTGTATAATTTTTGTAATTACAGTAATTACATTTGATTTGATTTACGTAAACCCAAATCCCAAATTGCGACGTATATACGAATTTAGTGCTGTGAGTACACACGCCTAGTATGAATTTCGGTTCGTAATTATATCTCTTCTCTTTTGTGATTCGTTATATGTTCGTTTTGTTGATCTCTGTTTCAGTGCACCTGTTTTAATTGAATTATGCGTTTCTCACTATTTTTCTGTTTTTTGTTGTTGTTATTGTTGTTCTTGTTGGCAATTAAATTTATTCGTGGTTCTGTTATATTAGAATTGTAAAGAAATCATCAAAGGTATTTATGTATTATTCGACATATCCTATGATGTGAAATGACAGGATTAGGTTTTTTCCGTAGAATTTTAGGTGAGATGGCGATGGCGTGTCGCATATATACTGCACCTGGTTGGAATTTCCATTAATCAGTGTATAAGTGGACGTATCTGAAATGTTGAAGAAGCAGTGATGGGATACTATTAAGTATTATTAAATGAAAACAACTCGAGTGGCGTGTTCTTAATTAGGAGGTTTTTCTCCAGTGTTTTACGGTTAAAATGATTTGTCATGAAGTCGCAGGAGAATTTATAGTTCTTCTGATCATAAAACTTTACAATATCGTTGTCTCCAGTCTGATTTGCTTATTTGGAAACAATGATCATGATAATAAATGGATGTTTATGCGGTGTAATTGCTACTGAAGTTGTACTTTGAAGTGTAAGAAGTGTTGGGTTTTTTGTAATGTTGTTCTGGCAGTGCATGTGTGTGTGTGTGTGGATGGTTTAAAATGACGTGTGATGTGTTAATTGTGTTTGATTTTACTGGTTTTAGGCTCATGCACCTCCTCGTGGTTACTTGGTGCGCTTGGAGAATAGAAGTGCTGAAGACATTCTTTAGCTGAGGAAGAGAGCAAGGATGCGTAGGTGGCTGTGCTGCATCTCTAGTAGGGAGGACTCTTACAATCCAAACGAAAATGAGCACCTTAAGAGCCCACGTAATCATGGTGATGGTGTGTTCTTGATGTTTTCCATTGTTATTCCCATGTTTAATGTAATTGTATTTCCATGATGATGATCTTAAATAATTTTCATGGAAAAGTCGAATTAGATCTTTTATGAAATATGGGAATAGGTGTCTATGAAAAATGTTAGTTGCATCAATCATGTACTCGCGTTGGATTTTGTTGAAGTTCCAAGTCTTGTTAATCATTTGGGCCAAGACTTAGAACTTGAAGCTCACTGATAGAGATAGATATAGACGGCCTATAGCAGCAGGTGCATTAATCTTTTCTTCACAAATTCTCATATTTTTGTTTTGCGAAGTCTCTTCTGCTAAATCTTTGTTTTTAGTTTCCCTCCAAGGATATTCCATCTCTTATAGTAAGACTCATAAGCATGATACCGTGGTCTCTCTTGGTCGCATGGGGTTCCTTACATTATGTATTCCTTCCTTCCATTGGTAATTCTGTATGTTAACTCAATTTGCAGAGCATTTTGTGGCTAAATATGTTGATATCAGTTAGCTCGACAGAACTAAACGCGGTCCTGCAGTTGAAATGAGAACTTAGAAGTTATCTGACATTTGCTTTGGAAATGGGTTCAAAGCAGTGTCTAAAGTAATTTATTGATATCGGACAATTTTTGAGTCGCGAGATGACCATCAAATTCATGTGCACTCATAATTTTTCTATACCATTTACCCTGTGTAATACTTGTGTACTGATCAGAAGTATTGTCATCAGGATTTTTTGCTATCATGTACTATCTGAACATTCCATACTATTAAAAGGCTCTTCCATTGTACTTTTTTTTCTTAGCTACACTGCTTAAATAATCAGATTGTTGTTTCCATGCTCTTTATCTACATTCTTGTGTTTAAACAGGGCATCAAAGAACCTCCAAGGTATCAGCTCCTGTGAAGCCTGAAGGTCAAAAGGCAGCACCTCCGATTGAGGTGCCTGCACTCTCAGTTGAGGAACTGAAAGAAAAAACTGATAATTTTGGATCAAAGGCGTTGATAGGTGAAGGATCTTATGGGAGAGTATATTTTGCACAGCTGGATAGTGGAAAAGATGTTGCTGTGAAGAAGCTCGATGTGTCCTCTGAGCCTGATTCGAATGTTGAGTTTTTGACTCAGGTATGCTCACAAGGTTCTTAAGTTTCTGAAGTTACGCAAATCTTTCCTTTTTTGCATCACTTGAACCCATATTAGCACATGTCTTCTTTCTCCCTAGGTTTCCATGGTATCAAGGTTGAAGCATGAAAATCTTGTTGAGTTGCTTGGTTACTGTGTAGAAGGCAATCTGCGCGTCTTAGCTTATGAATTCGCAACAATGGGATCTCTTCATGACATCTTGCATGGTATGTAAAATTTTCTTAACTTTTACTTAGTTATTTTGCATAAAGTAGGAACTAATGTCATTTTATATTACTTTTGTACCAGGAAGGAAAGGAGTACAGGGGGCTCAGCCTGGCCCCGTGCTTGACTGGATGCAGAGGGTAAGAATTGCCGTTGATGCTGCAAGGGGACTGGAATACTTGCATGAGAAGGTTCAGCCTTCGATAATTCACAGAGATATCAGATCCAGCAATGTGCTTTTGTTTGAAGACTATAAAGCGAAGATTGCAGACTTTAATCTTTCAAATCAGGCTCCTGACATGGCTGCTCGCCTTCATTCTACCAGAGTTCTTGGAACCTTTGGCTATCATGCACCAGAGTAACATCTTGAAACTCACTTTTCCTTTTTAGAGAGATTTGTCCTGAATTTTACTTCATTCAACCCTTGCAATCAAATATACATCTGCTAATGGTTGTTTGAAACATAGTGATGTTGGGTGTGACACTTCAGTAAGACATCAAATGACGTCGTCATCAATTGATTCGTAACATATTTTATTCAATAGGGTATGGGGAAGTGAAGTGAAGTGATTTCATGACATTAGGAGCATTATGAAGTTGCAGTTTTTTTTTTATATGTAATCCTGCAATCTCGGTCATGGTTTGGCCTTTCACCTGTCATTGTACGTATACGTAGCAAACGCAGAGATATGTCATTAAGTATATGGAGTTAATGGCTCTGGCCTCTGGGATCAGCTTTATAATTGATGAACTAACCTGAAGGGCAACAATGAACCGAGACTTCAAATGGGTCCAGTATAGTGAAAGTAAGCGAATGATATCTTAATTTATACACCTACAGATATGGTGATGAATGTTGATCAACAAAAATGGGCGTTTTATATATGTCTAGAGAAACCTTTCGTCTTAGAAGATTTAATATATGAAGTAACAATTGCTGTTGTTCCTGAAGCTTTCTGGTTCTAACATTTCGAATTATGGCGCTTTCTGTCTTTCTCCCTTCTTTATTTAGACAATCTCTTTTTTCATGCGATGCCCTGGTGATTGTATCATGGGGAATCTTTTTTTCCTTTATAAGCTGTTTGGGTAGTGATCTTGTGCCATTGATTCATCAGTTTTTGGACCATTATGCGTGACTATCTACAAAAATCTTCTAAATAGAGTCGAATTTCGTAAACCTGCTGCCTAATAGTGGGCTTCACCTTAGAAGGATATTAAGCGGAATTGTGAAGTGCTTTAATGTAGGCAATGTTCAAACAGACATAGATCAATTAATGGTCAATGTTCAAATATAAATTCATGGGAGACCAAATTCCCCCTGTTTAACTTAATTGATTAGTATTTTAGGGTGACAACGTCGATTTGATTCAACTTCACTTGCGTTTCTCTTTGTCTGTAATTATTATACAGATATGCAATGACTGGACAGTTGACGCAGAAGAGTGATGTTTATAGCTTTGGAGTTGTTTTACTTGAGCTTTTGACCGGAAGGAAGCCTGTTGATCATACCATGCCTCGTGGACAGCAGAGCCTTGTTACTTGGGTGAGCCCTTTACCTTATTATACTTTTTGGGATCTCTCAGGTCCTCTTTTTCTTGGTAGTTACGTATTTAATCACCTTTGGCTTTTCTAGTGCATATTGTGTGACTGACTACCTTGTATCTTCTACTTTTAGGCCACTCCAAGACTGAGTGAGGATAAAGTGAAACAATGTGTGGATCCAAAACTCAAAGAGTATCCGCCAAAAGGAGTTGCCAAGGTATCCATCTCCACTCCCCCCTTCCCACCCCTCTCCTCCACTGCCGTTTCACCCAATGTATCTATAAACTGAAAAGACTATGCAAATTAAAAATCTTCATTTATTTTGGTCATTCAGCTGGCAGCGGTTGCAGCATTATGTGTACAGTACGAAGCTGAGTTCCGACCAAATATGAGCATTGTTGTCAAGGCTCTCCAGCCACTATTGAAGGCACCTGCTCCTGCCCCCGTTCCCGATATTTAGCCCCATAAGCTCATTTGCTCGTTATTCAGTTTTCATGAGTGCATATCTTTTGCTTTTCTTGTTATGGCCGAGACATGTAGAATTAGTGCCTTGATTATATTTGTTTGTTAGTGATGATGTCTTACAAAACGTAACTGCATACTGGGATTGATTTTTGTGGAGCCCAAGGATACTGCATGCTACCTGTTCAAAACACAAAGATTATTAATGTGTTCGGTGAGTTGTTTGAAATAATCAGATGTGGTTTTCTATCCTTTTGAATGGCCATTGTTAGGTAGCTGAGTTTTAATGTTGTTGGTCTAGTTTTTGTTGGAAACTTATAGAAACTTTGCCACGGGTTGCTTGCAAGCAATGTGGTTGGTGCATAATAATCATACTGGCCTATGAAATGATTGAGAATAGTCCAGAAAAATTGCCATACCAGTACAGTTACTATTGATAATTTGATACGTTAACCATTGATGATAAGTTGATAGGAAATGAGGTTTCTATGAACAAATTAATCCTGTTACTAAACAAAGTATATTGGCTTTAAATAACTAAATTACAAGATCTTAATGAATAACTTTTATGGCTAGTTCACTTCGATATATGGATAACCAGTCTACTCGTGAATTAGAGGGGTAATTTACTTTTGTGATCTTCATATTACTTTGGTCAAAAGAAAGCTATATATTATTAAAAAGGAAAAAAAAAAGTCGAACAACAAAAGAGTTGCTGGGAAACTAAACTTGAATGACTAGGGAAAGATTTATTCTTAAGATGCACCCGGCGCTGAAGAAAACAATCGTGTCCGTGTTGTGTTTGTGTGCAATTTTTATGGCTAATTCATTGCCCATTTAGATAATCAGTCTACTTGTTATGATAAAAGGAGTAGTTCTCTGATCTTCTATATTATTTTGGTCTAAATATAGCTTTAAAATCATTACCAAAGTTGCACAACAAATTCGATGCGGGAAAACTAAACTTGTTTCCCTTATGATGTAGTGGTACTCCAAAAAATAACCGTGCCCGTGTTGTATGTCATGTTGTCATACCCAAGTCAGCTTTTCTCTTTGCCCCATCCATTGTTACAAAGTTAGTTTTTCTCTTTGCCCTACTCACTTGTTTCGGAGCACAATGTTTTTCATCCATGGATTTCGGTTATCTTCGTGCATCATCCGTTTTAGTTTTTTCTTTGGTTATCTTGCAGCTAAATCTGTTTGTCAAGAGGTTCAATACGCCGTGTTGGCGTATCTGCAAGAATACAAAGTCTCTGTTTTGTGTCACCAAAACCTATGCAATTACAAATAATATGGAAGGTGTGCCTAATAACACACTCCCTATTTTTGGGTAAACAGTCCATGCTCCGCAACTGGAACTATAATAAAATGACCCATGAACTATTAGAAACCTAACTTAGCAGAATTATATTTCATTTGGTTACGTACAAAATGGAGGAGCATAGGCGACATATACCATAACAAAATAATAGAATATAGGGCAGTCTGGGTATAAACTTACATATGCAATCTTACAACACCACAGGATACTAGCTATAGCACGACTTGAGTTTACAAAACCTGTACGATAATAGACAACTTAAATGAATGACAAATTAACATATTTGATTCACTCTCCACTTGATAATCACACGGGGGGTTACTTATAAGGCAAGTTTTGCTCCTTTATTACACAGATTCTTCCACACTTTTTGCAGCAAAGGAACAGACTTGCTTCTTTGTGCAGATAGTTCAAGACGATGACTTGGCATTGGATGGATTAAAAGGCACCTGCTCAGCACAGGTTAGGAACTCGTGGGGTCCTGCATCATCTCTGTTAAGGCCCATCAAGTCGAGGTAAGTCTGGTAATGGGAGATTATAGTATTCATTGGGTCAATATCACCTTGACCACATACACCGTCCCCGTACAAGAGGTTCATGGTGGCTCCAAATCCCGGAATTCTTTTGGACAAGGTGTCGTTTTTTGTGGGTTTCCAGATTCCAACAAAGGCTTCATGAGCCGAAGGCTGCCCCTTTTTGACTGGTGTCACCCACTTCCACATAGCAGCTTGGAAGGCCAAGGTTGCATTTTGTTCAATGTATTCGGGATGGTTCAACAAATCTACCTTAAGGGCTTCTCCTACAGCACCGTAGTTAAAGTTCCTGGAACAATAGTAACCCAAGTCCAAAATTTAGATGATTAATTTGTACATTAATATCGAACCATTAAAGAGAAGTAGAACACTAAGAATAAGAAATCAGCGTATATCCACAACTGCAAGCGTCAGACTGAGCTAGGGAGCTCACAAATCAACTGGTTTATTTAATAGCGGAGTTAATAACAGTTAGAAAGAGCAAATTCCAGTATTTAACTGATACTCATTACGTAATATTACGCGCTTCCATTATGAGACAATATTTGCAAATCAGATTCTAAAACCTTGACGATATTTGGAGAAATATGAAAAGTGTATGCCCCAAATGCAGACAAGACAAAAGAAGAGTTGATGACTAATCTAAATTCAATTACGAAGCATTCTTGCAGCTCAGATTAAATATCTTTCAGTCACATCTAGAAAGCTAGAATCTATATACAACACTGTATGGAATAAGCAGTTAACTAACACATAGGATAGACAAACTTTTTTTGTGACCCACGTCAAGTTAGAGTACGGGGGATTCAAAAGAGATGATTGTTGTTTCTACTTAAGTAGAAGTATAGAGCAAATGGGCAACTTGGTGTGAGATAATTATATGAAAGTGGATAAGAAAAGGCAACAGTACCAGTAGATTGGTATAGCACCACGACCATAGTATTCAGCACCAGGGGCACATGGATAATCGGATTTGTAGGAATCGTCACAGTATTTTTGGCTGGGACTCAGTTCCCTATTGTAACATAGACCCCATGCCTCAGGTCCACCTGTGGCCACCCCGTAACCACCTGCACCATAATTAATGCACCACTTATCATACAAGAACAGGAAGGAAAGGTAATAGCATATGATTTAATGAACAAACTTTTCTGTTAGAAAGAGAGCACCACTTCTCTACATATTGTTTTCGACCAAATTCCACTTCGATGTATAGCCTAAGATAGTGTCATAACAATGATTCCAGACATAGTCTATGTATGCTACACATTTCTAAGTAAAAACTGGCAACCTAAAACTAAAAATATAAATGATTCCATAAAACTGGAAAATTTTCAAGCCTTATCTGTAACTGATTCCTTAAAAGTGGAAATACTGGGAGTATAAGTCAGAAGAAAAATAATACTTATACATAGAAAGGCATAAAAACACAGTTCTATTTTAGCTTAAGTTACTGCAGTTTGGAGCTCAATCAGCTAACAAGTAATTTTAAAGAGAAAAAGAAAAAGAAAATAGAATCACTACAGTGATCAATTATTCTCGTTTTCCTCAACCAACAGAGGCATCCAATAAATCTAAAACTTAAAAGGGATTGATGAGCAAAACATCAAACACTAAATCAAATGACCATTGTATACCATGATCCAAACATGCAACATAAAACTAGAAGTCCAAACAGGGTATCAATAACTGCAGTTATAATCAATCGATCGAGAAACCCCATTCAGCAACGTAATCCAATCGGTTCCACTCAAACAACATCAAGAGAAAACATGGATCCAAATCAAATTTCTAACTGGTTCAATCACAAAGCACCACACTGGTTCCATTTCAAATTCAATGGAAACCAAACTTAAAGCTAGAATTTCCAAAAGGTATATCAACAGTATTACGTACGTATTACCAAATAGATTTAACAATGCATCAGATAATTCCACTCATACTAAAAATCGAGAAAAAATCAACCTTTTTTTTTTCCACACAAAACACCACAACATCTCCGTTTTCTGATTCAATCGGAAACCCAACTCAAAAATTAAACTTCCCACCCCATCCCATCCCATCCCAACACCCGCATTCCCAATTTATCGAAAAACACCACCACGACAAGTATCCGATTCTAAGTAAATTCCACTAAAATCACATAAAACAAAAACACATTTTTCACTAATAATACCCGCAAAATCTCCTATAGATAACCGATCCAATAAAACACATATCCCCAACAACCACATTCTTGATTTTGAATCAATCCACCACAACAAAAGCTCACACAATTAGCCAAATTCTCAAAATTCCACTAAACAACAACACAACAATCACAAAAAAACAACAATTAAGAAGACTCACAAGAGGTCTTAGCACCGACGTGGCCGAGGAAGGCGGCAACCTCCTTCATCTGCATCATCTTACCACCAAAGGTCCCAAACCCCTGCGGCTGAAACATCGCGGAGGCGGTAATAAACGACTTGTAGTCCCAAAAACCGACCGCCTTCGCGACGGGTGCGTTCCTTTTGGAGAACAAGTTCTCGAACTGGTAGTACTGAAAGAAATCGGAAATGGTCTGGTTGCAGCAGTACTGAGAAAACCCCTTACACTCCCAACCTTGGTCGCACACTTTTTTGCCCTTCACCGTTTTTACGATAATCTCCTTGTTGTTCTGTTGGGCATTTGATAAGGTGAAAATCGCTGCCATTGTTGTTAGGACCAAAATTGCGAACAAACCCATTTTGCGATTCAGCTCCATTGTTGTGCTGCTTGCTTCACCTGAAATTAGAGACAAGAGAGAAAGAAAGAGAGATCTGTAGTGAAAATTGAGAAATGGGTTTTCATATAAAAGAGAAATAAATGGGAGAGATTAGTTAGTGTAGTACTGATTTTGCTTTGAGTGCAATGCAAAGGGAAAGGGAAATGGAAATGGAGAAGGGGACTCACCGACGACTGGAGAGAGTTAGTTAGATCAGCTTTCTCTGTCACTCACGAAAAATGATTTTAATGTTTCGTTTTGCCTTTGTGTAAGAAGTTTTATGTTTTTGCTGGAAATTCCCAAACAACCCTTTTGTGATGATATTTAGTAATTTGACTCTTGTTTTTCCCGTTTCTACTCCCCTCTTACTACGATATCTAGGTCGCAAGCTCTTAACATTTCTTCATTGAGATAAATACGAAATCAAGTAAAAGGTCGGACGAAGATTGCTCCCTTCATAGTATAGTTAGATTGGAAGTTTGAAGTTAGAAGTTAGAAGTGATATTTGATTAGATACTTTTTCTAATAATTTCAAGAGTTTTATGCAAACTTTTTGTAATGTATTGAGAATAATATGCGGTGTTAGTGAAACCAACGTGAAAAAAAAAATACGACACTAATTTGTCGACATTATTCGACATTTTTGTAAGAGGTCGATGATTAATTTTAGAGAGTAGCCATGTGGTACTATGTTGTAGTATTCTGAAATTAAATTTTATGTCTAGAGTCGCTAATTAAAATTTTATTTGCGTTTTGATGTAGCATCCAATACTATTATGGATTATTTTCTTACATTAAACCTATAAAAGTGTGTGTATATCTCAACTGAAGTTTTGCTTCTATTGAATAAAAATCTTTTTATTTATTTACTTTCAATTGTAATATTTATTAAATTTGTGCATATTTATTATGGTGCAATGTTATTGTTTTTTGTTAGTTGGGCAATCTTAATCCAGGTAGAGTGTCCTTGATTTTGTCATGAATTTAAATTTCAGGTATAGCAAAAATTGTGTTGTGTCGGTTAGTAACGCAATTAGATAGTAAACCGTACCCTAATAATTAATATTTCATCTACCACAAAGTAGGAAAATTTTCATTGAAGGATGAATTTGCTGCTTATCGAAATTTGGAAGGGACAAATTTCTAACGATAATAGAGTAATGGACCATTAGTGTAGTACAGGCACAGAAGGGTAGAATTGACAATTGAGGCGTCCATTAATGAAATAGTTGGCAGCCAATTGATTCTATTATTTATTAGATCTGACCAAAATATAATCGACGGTGGGGATGAAAACTTGTGAGGTGAGAGATGATCGATGTTTAGGTGGGAACAGGCTGGATTTGGAATCAAGCAAGCTACATCACTGGAAGGTATGAATGGGACCCACCAGCTACAACTTACATTCCACCGACACCCATTTTATCAAAGCTGTTTTTTGTGGCGTTGGAATATAAATTGCATAAATCACTCTTATCTATACAAAGTCAAACTATGACACCAAAACTTTTGATTTTTGGTTTTAACTTTATAATTTTAGGTTTGGAACAAATAGTTCATTATTAAGTTCATAATTTAGCTTTAATCTAAGTAGAACAATGACTACAATTACTATTGTGATTGGGAATTTTGTTTCCAAAAATTTAAAATTTTCTATATAAATTCCATATCCTTATATATATATATATGTAATCTTTACTTATTTAAGTTAACTTTTTTACCATACAAATTAAAATAATTTTTAATCACGCAGAGACCGCGTGCCAATTTTTAGTATTTTTTAAAAAAACCACTTGTTCACTTTTGAATTATGGCAGAGGCATCAAATTTTTATTTTTTTTTCAAAAGTTTAGAATCGGCCAATTGAAGTTTAGTTGGAACAGGAGCCGGTTGTATCAATCCACAATGATATTTTTCACGTGTGACATGACAGTCAATCTCAATGTGTTTAGTGCGCTCATGAAATACAGGATTTCGCGTGATGTGAATGGCGGCCTCATTGTCGCAAAAAAGTGGGATGCGTTGGTGGTGAGAGATGGCAAGATCATGGAGCAGGGATTTGAGCCAAACAAATTCACAAGTAGTAGCAGCCATAGCACGATACTCAGCTTCAGCAGAAGAACGTGAAACAACATGTTGTTTTTTTGTGCGCCATGAAATAGGACTAGTGCCAAGTGAGAAAAAAGAAAAAAAAAACTAGTTGTCGAACGACGAGTCATAGGGCAACCAGCCCAATCAGAGTCAGAGTACGCAGAAAGCCGAATATCACATTTTTTTGAATAAAATAAACCATGTCCAGGAGATACTTTTAAATAGCGGAGGATGCGGTGTGCTGCTTGACGGTGAGTATCACGAGGATTCTGCATGAATTGACTCAACATGTTAACACTGAAAGATATATTTGGACGAGTGATGGTGAGATACAAAAGTCGTCCAACTAGTCTTCTGTAACCACTTGGATCAGATAGTAGTGTGCCATCGAAATTAGTAAGTTTTGGATTCTGCTCCATAGGAAAGGAAGAAGGCCTAGATCCAAATTGCCTGAATCTTCCAAAATATCCAAGGTGTATTTCCTTTGATTAATAAATATACCACCAGCAGAGCGTGCTACCTCTATGCCAAGGAAATATTTCATAGGCCCAAGTCCTTAATTTTGAATTTGGTGTCAAGAAACTTTTTAAGACTATCAATAGCAGAGAGATATTACCTGCAACCAAAATATCATCAACATAAACAAGAACAAGAATGAAAGATGATCCAATAATGCGAGTAAATAGAGAGTGATCAGCAGTTGATTGAGAGAAACCATCAGACAAAAGGACAGAGGATAACTTATGATACGAGTTCCTCGATGCTTGTTTTAGTCCATATATGGACTTTAGTAAACGACATACGCACGCATCCCCCTGTTTGCCATACCCTGGAGGAAGATTCATGTAAACTTCCTCATTTAAGTCATCGTGCAAAAATGCATTATTCACATCAAGTTGATGAAGGTGCCAGTTGCGTGCAGCAGCAATGGCTAAGACACAACGAACAATGACCAATTTGGCTACATGAGCAAAAGTATCGTGATAATCAAGTCATTCAATTTGTGTGTATCCCTTAGCTACTAACCTAGCTTTATAACGTTCAATAGAACCATCTACTTTTAGTTTTGTTTTAAAAACCCATTTGCAACCAATACTTTTCTTTCCTGGTGGTAATTCAGTGATTATCCAAGTATTATTGATTTCAAGTGCTTTAATTTCATTTTCCATAGTTGCACGCCAGTGAGCATGCTTTACAGCTTGAGAAACCCGAGTGGGATCAACTGTGCGAGATAAAGAAGAAAGAAAAGCAAAATGATTGGGAGAAAACTTTTCATAAGAAATAAAGGTAGACAAGGGATGACTTGTACTTGAAAGTTTATGTTGAGTATGAGGATAGAAGTAGTAGAGGTAAGTTGAATTGTAGGGCATACAAAGTCTTTAAGATGAGTAGGCCTTTTGGTTGTTCGTCGAGGACGGACATTTTGAGAAGTTGACGGAGTTGGTGATGGTGAGTTAGAAGGGGACGTTGGTGGTTTAGGGATAGGGAGAGGTAAAACCACACGTGATGGTTGTTCTTGAGGTGTTAAGGAAAAGGGAAAAGTATTTTCAACAAAAGTAACAAGGTGATATATGGAAAGTCTTGGACTCAAGGTCGTAAATACGATAAGCACTATGAGTTGAAGGGTATCCTAAAAAGATGCATGGACGAGCACGTGGCTGAAATTCATCACGGTGAGCATATAAGGTTTGGGTATAGCATAAGCAACCAAAAACACGTAAATGATCATATTGAGGCAGAGTGTTGTAAAGGCGTTGAAAAGGTGATATATTGCTTAGTGATGGTAAAGGGGTGCGATTTATCAAATAAGTAGCTGTGAGAACACATTCACCCCAAAACTTAATGGGAAGGTTAGCTTGAAAACGTAAGCATCTGGCCACATTTAAGATGTGACGGTATTTGCGTTCAGCAACACCATTTTGTTGAGGAGTTTCTACACAAGTTCGTTCATGAATAATGCCATTTTCAGGAGAGAAAAAAAACTGTGTATTATGACTAAGAAATTCTTGACCATTATCAGTGCGTATATGTCTAATTTTTATATTGAATTGGTTGTTAATCATAGCAAAAAAAGTACGAAGGCAAGACAAAGTTTCTGACTTGAAACTCATAAGATAAAGCTATGTTACTCTAGTGTATTCATCTACAATAGTTAAAAAATAATGTGCACCAGAAGTAGAGGGGGTGGGTAACAGCCCCAAATGTCACAAAAAATACGTTCAAAAGGCGTAGTACTTTTATTTAAAACCATTTTAAAAGGTAATCGAGTTTGTTTTCTACGAGCACAAACACTACAATGATCAAAATTAGATGAGTGAGGGATAGATTGTGGAATACTATTTAAAGAAGGATGACCTAATCGTTGATGCCATGTTTCAAAAGAAATTACGCGAGATGATTGAAAAGCAACAACATGAACATGAGTGAAATAGTATAATCCGTTACGCTCTTTATCCATTCCAATCAATTTCTTCGTTGTTAGGTCCTGAAAAACACAAAAGTTAGGAAAAAAGAAACAAAACAATTCAAGGATTTTGTGATTTGGCTAATTGATAATAAATTAAATTTAAATTCAGAAACAAAAAGAACATTATTTTAATGAATGTCCGAAGTAAGAGATACATCACTAGTGCTCGAAACGGGTATTTGTGACCCATTAGGAAAAGAAACAAAAGAGAGAAAATTATTTTCTTTTGAGAGAATTGGTTTCGATCCAGTAATATGGTTTGTAGCGCCGGTATCAATTATTCATTCTTTTAAATTTGAGTCATTAGCATAACATGATTTACTTTGACTATTAAAATTAGGATTGTCACAACAAGTATTTCTCTCTCCTTTATTAGAATTTTCAGATTTTTCTTTTAAACAATGATATATTTTATCATCAAAACACTCTTTTCTCTTTCCACGGCAAGAATTTTGAGAAAAAAGTTTATTCTAACTTTCAAAGAAATTGGGATTTTCACAATCAGACTTCAAATTACTTGCTCTTGTACTTTCAAAAAAGGAATTTCCAGAAATTGAAATCTTTTTACCGTTAAACGCTAGATTTTGTTTATTTTCAGAAACCAAATTTGTTTCACCTTGAAATTGAAGAGCGAGAGGATTCAATAATTCTAGAAGTCGGGAGTGTTGCTCGGCAGTGAGTCTAGGGATAATGTTTGTTGCCGAGCGGAGAGAACTTTATGTGGGAGTTGCAGCAACGGTAGAAACATTGTTTACAGCCACGGCGGTGCTTTGGCGTTTGCCTTTTGACGGCCACCACTCCGGATAGCCAACGAGTTCGAAATATTTGCTTCGTGGGTGTCCGTCTTTCTTGCAATGGTCACAATGAACTGCTCCGTTTGTGGCATTTCTGCGATTGCGTGATCCACCAGTTGAAGGTGGCGGTGGTGGTGGTTTACCTGCAAAAAAGACAGAAGAATCCGGGGTGGCGTGGGGGTCACGTGAATTAGCTGTTGATTTCTTCTTGGTGGATGATAGCGTAGCAGCGTCCAATTGATGGCAAAGGATCTGTCGCCAAAATTTGAGATCGAAGTTGTTGGAAACTGTCGTTTAATCCCATCAAGAATTGGTATATTTTGTCTGATTCTTGAAGGTTTGTGATGGATCTTGCAGCACCACAATTACATGGTGTTTTGGTTTGAATCGAGTCTAATTCATCCCATATCTCTTTCAACTTTCCGTAGTATGTTGTAACGGATTGTTGTTATTGAAGAAGGTTGGCTAAATCCCTCTTTAATTTGAAAATCTTTGTGGCGTTGCTTTGTTGAAAACGACCCTCGAGTTCTAGCCATAGATCATTTGGTGTCTCACAGAATTGCAAACTTCCAGAGAGAGAACGATCAATCGAACGTAGAAGCCACGTCATTATCATATCGCAACATCTATCCTAAGTCTCGGCAGTGTCGTCGGTGGGACGTTTAATGGTGCCAACGAGAAAGCCAAGTTTATTTTTAGCATTTAAGGCACGTGTAATTGCACGATGCCAAGTCAGATAATTGTCGCCATTAAGCGGCGTATGGACAAGGAACTGATGTGGTTGATCGGAGGTATTCTAATAATATGGGGATGATGGATCAGTGGTGGATGATTTTGATTTTTCTGTCATGTTTGATGTAGTGGGTGGTGTTTGATCTGACATGGTTGAGAGTTCTTATGAACCTGCTCTTGATACCATGTTAGGATTTGTAAGAAAGTGAAATAATCATTTGATTTATCTTGTGTGTTTTGAATACAATACGTAAAGTGCTTAAATAGAGAAGATACAATATCTATTCTAAGAAGGAATTAAGATGCAAAATATATTCTGCATATATAATGTGATATGAATCCCTAAGATTAAGCTAATTCCTTGATTCGTGCAATCTATTCAATTAGGATGAGTTATGTGATTGAGTAATCACAATAATTACGCTCAATATGGTCACTGTAAGCTTTTGTGTCGCGTACATAAGACGTCTTCTCCTTGCATCATATGGCCTTCTACTAGAAGTATCTTGCCATACTTCTCACCGTACAACACAGGCAACGTTGTGAGCAGGACAAGAACCCCTCGTGTCGCTTTCCGAACCTGGATTATTTCCTTCTCAAGATACTTAAGAGATATAATACACGACATTGCATGGTAGTTTTTGTTGTTACTGACCACCTCATTTCCATTTTGGCGGTTAACAACCATAACATGACCATCTCCCATATGAAACACATGTAGCAACTCGCAGTTGCCGCCATAGGGATAATACCCCTGGCTAAAATGTGGGCAGTACTGCATGGAATTATTCATTGACGGCATCTGATTGGTCGCAGGATGCTAGGTTGAGTAGGGGTTCATCATCTGTGAACCAAAGTGAGCCACTTGGCCATTTGCAGCTTGAAAATGGCTAGAAAGAGCCGAAACTGGCGTAAATGGAGTGACACCGGTAGACACAATCGAGGTAAGCAGATTCCTCGACTGGAGTTCTCGTTTTGCTTTCTCGACCAAGGCCCAGGATACGTTGTCTGGACCGAAAGCTAACCGTACTATTTCTTCCTTGACTTGATCTTGCAGAAGGAGATGTCCAAGGATCTTGTGGGGCATTAAAAGGGTCTAGTTCCTTAATTCTCAAAATATGCCACCTTGATGGAATCAGAAAAGTCCATTTTCCAAGTTGAATCTGAAAAGGAAACAATAATAAATTTTAACTGAATTTGCAACAAACTGATAAATATATTAATTCCACCAAACAGGGAACTCAAAATTAAATAAGTTAGACCATATTGACTAATGTGCAAGGATCATTAGCAGCAATATAAATAGAGCAACAATGAGTTATTTAAATAACAGTTCTAAAAAATAATCCCAATTAACTAGATTAAATGGTTAAGAAGGTATAGAACTATATAAATGTCCCCAAAAAATGAAAAAATCAAATGGGACAAAGATTAGATTGGTTTTCTGGCTTCATCCAGGGTGTAATAAATGTTTTCTACCATGAATGTAGGATGCTTGAAAAAATTACAATGAAATTGGTCAAAAATTATTACTAAAATTTGAATGTATCAAATATTCTTCCACTTTTCTCAATTTTGACATGCTTGAGCACAAAAATCTGTGCAGTTCACTAAAATAAACTATAAGGACAAAAATTAGTGATAAACACTTGCAAATGATCATAATCAAATTCTTGGTATAAAAGATCTCATGCATGTTTATCTTTCAACCATCAACTGGCGGTGTGGAACATATATTATATAATTGAACATACCAGAAAATAAATTAGGAGCATAAATGACACAAGAAAAAAAAAAGAGACAAAGTACAAAATAACAATTTTGAGAAGAAAAACAAACAATTAATCTTGAAATACCAACCAAATCTTACTTGTAATGCAGCAGAATAGTGAACCAACGGAAGTCTCTGGTACTCAGTTTTTCTTCTCAGTGTACAACTGTACATGCACAAGTGAATTACTCTTTAATCTCTTTCTCTTTCTTTTATAATCTTTGTAGGTGGTGGTGAAACAAATGTGTGACGCATTGTGAGGTATAACCGTATAAGGTATGAGCCTTGTGCCATCGGCTCGGTACATGAGCAGACAAAGATTGTTAGGATAAGGAAAGAAGAAAAAATGCTACAAAGCGTTATTTTTATGGTCTTTTTGTTCGAATTTTCATGATCGGTGCATGGTTCAATTCTGTACACCTTAATTCTCATTTGCACACATCATCGCACCACTTAATTGATTCTTTTATGCACGCATCCAATAATTACACAAAGCATGGAAGTATAACTATTAAGCTAGATTTATTAACGAAATCATCATGTATTTTTCCTAAATCTGCTGCCCTTAACTCATTCGGGATATTTCTCTACACAAAATCATATATGTATATACTTTTGTTTAGAACTCGAGGAAAAATGCATAGATAGAACCTATTAAACTATAAAGCATTTCTAGAATAATCTATAGCAGGGGCGGTACCAGGATTTTTTTCTACCCCGGGCTGCTATTAACTTAAGTAACTTTTTAAAAACAGTGTAAATCAAAATGAAAATATTAAATATGCAAGCTAGAATGAGAAATATCTATTGTCTCGTACATGAAAAAAAAAATGCATATCATTATACTACACGAATAAAAGCACTATCGAAGTTGAGATTTACGGTCCTTCAAATATAAAATTCATCAATTACTGAATCGACATCCACTTGCAGAAAACTCTCTTTCAATGTAGAGCACCAGACTATCTGCCAAAAATCCTTCTTCCATCTTATTGCGTAACTCTGACTTTACAATCTTCATAGCTGAAAATGCTCGTTATGTAGTTGCGGTAGTAACAAGGAGAGTCAAAACAAGTCGAAGCAACATGTCAATCAAATGAAAAATTGATGACTTGTTGGTCTCGAATAACCTTTAACATAATTCAGCAATTGTTGAAATTTTCTGGAACCTCTCATCCGAAAGAACATCTCGTCTGTAATAATTCAACTGGCTTCTCAAATAATGAATCTCTTACTCATCAAAATCACCAGGATAAAATTCCTCAGCCAGAGTACATATGTTACTAATATCAAATGATTTAAAACCATCTCGAGGATCCAAAGAAGCACTTAGCTTTAAAAGTTCCACGGACTCATCATTAAATCTACTATTGATCTCTTCCACTTGAATATCTAAAATAACATTAAATATATCAAAGTGAAAGTGATGATCAGTTGTAATGGGATCTTTTTGCTGGCAAGACCGACATGTGGCACACTTATACTGAGAAGCCATCTCAGGTACTGCAATGTCATACTTTGAGCAAACTGAAACCACTTCCCTATAAAGGCAATCATAACCCTTTTCTCTCGATTCTTGAAGTAAATCTTTAGTAGATGACATTAAATTCATTGCAGTCAAAATATCTAGAGATTTCTCTTGTAAGGCCCGACAAAGCAAATCTGTAACCCCCATAATATTCTGCATCAAACGTAAGATGAATACAAAATCAAAGCTTCTCATTCCAATCAAAGCACCATGAGCTCCACCCTTTATATCACTAGTAGAATCATCAGTCATGATGTTCCTAAGAACCGTCATTAAAGGACTGAATAAATCTACTACACTACAAATGGACTCAAAATGGGAACTCCAACGAGTCTTTCCATCCCGTTGTAATGTACCAATTTGATTTGCACCTCTACCCTTAGCACGTTCACTGTTAGCTATCATATGTTTAATTTCAACAACTTGAGTTGCATGTAACTCAACTTGACGTTTAGCAGATGCAGAAAAAAATATTAACAACAACACTCAAGTGTGAGAAAATGACCAAACGGATACCTCTTTTTCAGCAGCTCCGACCAATGCTAATTGTAGTCGATGAGCGAAACAATGGACGTAATATGCGTATAGACAATCTCTCAAGAAAAGTGCTTGTAATCCATTCCATGCACCCCGCATATTACTAGCGCCATCATATCCCTGACCCCGTATGTTGCAGACGTGTAAATTATATCGACCAAGGGCATCAAATATTTCTTTCTTCAATGTTGCAGCTGTCGTATCACTCACTTGCACAATATCAAATAATCTCTCTCGTACAGAACCTTGTTTATCAACAAATCTTAGTACTATGGCCATTTGCTCTTTGTTAGATACATCCCTAGATTCATCAACCAAAATACAAAATCTTGCATCCCCAACCTCTTGGCGAATCTTTCTTCTAACATTGTTAGCGAGTATATGCAACACTTCTTTTTGAATCAGATTTGAAGTATACTTTGCATTTTGTGGAGCATCCTCTAAAATAACACATTTGAGACTATCGTTCATCCTTCTCAAGAGTTCTAACATCTCAAGGAAATTACCTTTATTTTTTGAAGAATTTAATTCATCATGCCCTCTGAAGGCACATGCTTGCAAACTAAGCCATCGTGTAACTTCAATTGTTGCCGTAAGCCGCAACCTATTCGTATGTACCTCATCCATGGTCTTGGCGTTCATTACTTTATCGATGTGTCGAGTTACATATTTCAAATCTTCAACAACCTTCACATTATTGTTATATGGTGAATTAGGACCTCCAACATGCACCAAAAAAGGACATTTCTTCTTGCAACCTACTCGCTTCCAACTTCGAAATCCATCAGTGGTAGAAGCACGATAGCGAAGATTCTTCTCATTAAACAGAAAGCACGGGAAACAATATGCGGCATCTTCTGTAATAGAGTACTCCAACCACGGAATTTATCAAACCAAATAAATTGGAAGCGACGATATTGATTTCCAAATTTTATTCCTGGATAATCTGACATAGGTGGTTGATATGGCTTCATGTCAATGTAAGCACGTCTGATTTCATCTCTTTCATTAGGGGTACTCGCATATCGGGATACGTAATCCTGGATCTCTCTCAAGAGAGTTAACATTAACTTCAACTCTTTGGCGATTAGAAGTATTTTGATTACTACTAGATGAAGGAGGTTGTTCTGAAGTTGATGGAGGAGGTTGCTCTGAAATTGATGGAGGAGGTTGGTGTAAAGTTGATGGAGGAGGTTGTTGTGAAGTTGATGATGTACCTTCATTTGGTTTGTAAAACGATAACATTGTCTTACTTTTTCGTTTCTTGGTTGTTCCACTCTCCATTGTGATTTATAATCTATTATAAGGGCATAGATATAAGACAATGGATTAGGACATATGAATCATAAATGTCAACAAACAAAGTGGCAAATAATAGTAAATTGCAAAAGATACTATTTTCATCTTATATGTTTATTACCAAGTACTATAACAAGTTTTTTTTTTAATAAGAGCAAACTCCCCATTCCGTAAACATGGACTTTATATATGTTACACACATGAGTACAAAATGCAATGTCACTTACAAGAATTCCATACCAAATTAACCAAATCTAATAAACCCCAAACAAACTCCAAATGAATTTAACAGAAGTCACATCTCTACAAATGCAATTTCGTGGCAACAGTGCAAATGCAATTTATTCTAATACTGAATCAAATCAATCACTCATGCTTTATTTATTTATTATTTTTTAAATAAGCAACAGTGATCAATGCTGAAACTAATTTTGCTTAAATTGAAAGTTACCATTTGCACCACGGATTTGCAAATGCAATTTCGTGGCATTTTCATATAAATCCCTAATCCCTAAATGATAACCCTAATCCCTACATCCCTAATATTTTGGTTCATTTCATTATCAAAAGTAAATTAACACAACTACACAAGCTAAAATATAAAACTTTATTTAATTAAAAAGAATAACTTACCAATTACTTGATTTGGAGGCTAATGGATGGATTTTGGGGCGCAGCAGGTGAGCATACGCAGAGCAGCAGCAATGCACATCAATATTTCTTCTATTTTTTTTTTTAGTTTGAGTATAAAAAGTTTGGACGAATGGCTTCTTTATTTTTTTAGTTTGTGTATAAAAATAGTTTGGACCAGCAGCAATGGCCCAGAAAATTAAATTTGACATTGGGCCAGTTCAAATTTTATTTAGTAATTGGGCCATGTAAAATCTTAAGTATACTTACTATTTTTTTTTAATATTTTGTACCGGGCTTCAGCCCAGCTGAAGCCCTACTTGGTACCGCCCCTGATCTATAGTATTCTAAATATATCTATATAATTGTAATAATAATATGGATGAATCTAAAGTAGTCCATACTACACTAGTTAAAGAATATTCATAGGAATATTCTAGGAAATTATCTAGAAAAATCTAGCAAAGACTAATCTAGAATAATGTAATGGAAGAGTTATAGATACCTCCTCCCACACCTATAAATACACCAATTGGGGTGATCTTGTAAACCAATCATCAAACATTTGAGCAATACACTCTAAAGATTTTGGAGATAAGTACTTCATATTCTAGACACTCTAAATACTCCATATTCCCCACTACATCAAAATTATCTTCTCCCCCACTATCCACATAAACACAAATACAAATTTCCACTATTCTACAAAACCTCTATCATATATAAATCTTTGATTTTCTAACAGAACCCCCACTGTGTTATTAAGATCAAACTTCAAACTTCATTGAGCAATTTTTTTTCACGAAATCCACTCGTGCTTTTAAATATCTTACACCAAACTATCTCGTGTTGTTATTTTACTTAAAATCCTATCGTGGTTTTCCAAACCATGCGATTATAGGAAAAACAAAAATAGTGCACCATGCTGCTTCATAGTTTCATAGATACCAAGAACTTTCTTTAGTTGTTTCAGTGTAACATGACCATGGAGATTACATACATTTATAAATACTATGAATCTACACGTCATCCCGCTTTGAAATCTCTTATGCTCTTTAGGTACCAATGAGCATAAGAGATTTCTGAGGCAGCATTCGGAAAAGTAAACGTGAGCCATTACTCAAAGATCAAGTAAAAGTCTTGAATGCCATTTCTTTTACAACTGATAAGTATTTCCACATCAGTAAACATGTAAGGTAATCAACAACTTATGAGTATTTCCACAGCAGCAAACAAGTGAAGTAATCAGTTTTATTTTACAACTGATGAGTATTTCCACAACACAGCAAACAAGGTAATCAGTTCTAACTTGAGCACATAAGAAGAAATTATCAGACTAAATCTCTTCTCCTAACTTCAGCCTCATTTCCACAAGATCAAACAAGTATGGTAATCACTTTTATTTGGAGCACATAGGAGGAGATCATCAGACTATATCTCTTCTCCTAACTTCAAGCCTTCCACCTATCCACCTCATTACTACTATCTCCTCTTCCAGCAGATTCAGGGTAACAAGAACTTGTTTCCAACCCTTACAAAGAGCGTAGTTGGATGTTGTACTTTCTTGAACTCAACGGAAATTGTTGTTGGTTCTGGAGCACCAACAACAACAACGTTGATTGAAATCTTCTCAAACTCAGCAGCAAGTTGGAAGTGTTGGCGAATAGGATTGAGGATATCTTCGATGAAAACATTTTCGAGTTTGAACACGAAACGTCACCGTCCCTGGTTAGCGTCAGATGGAGTGAGTCTCTTCATTAGCCTCTATTGCACTTCTTCAGGCAGTGGGAGTGGGTGTTCCTGTTGCTGATTAGGAACATGTTGGGGTTCCTCAACAATAACCTGCGTAAATGTTTTAGTTAGTAGGTTGAATAAAAAATGTAAATAGTATTTACTAAAGTTACTGGAACACTTACATTCCTATTTGGTAAGACCACATGTTCCCACCACTCATCCAGTCGTCTCCCAGCTGCAACGTTTACAATTTGTTTGAAAATTGGTAAAGTAAGAGCAGTCATCTGCCTTTCGGTTCGGTACAAGTAATCAAAAATCGCACTCAAGATCCTATTTTTAAAAACAAAGAAGAAGAAAACGAGTTACACTTATGTTTTAGAATTTAATCAAACGAAAGAAAACTATAATTAAATAAGCTTACGGAATTTCTGGTGCGGTTTGGATCCAAAAATTGTACAGGGCTCCCGCATCTGGTTGTACCAGGTCAATCGGCAGGTCTATACAAAAAATATAATGATACTAATTAGCAGACATGTACTAATTTGCATTAACATGGATGCAATCAATCGAACTATCACAAAATAGTTTAACGGGAAATGATCCAAATTTTACACAAAATTGACACTATCAGACTTAAATCTTAAAGTCTTTGTGCTGTTAATTCTCAATACAAAACTCCTAACATCTAGATTACTTGAAATAAGTATAAACGTGCAATGTCATAACACAACGTATCGAAATCTTCATTTCACATGAAATTAACACTATCAGGCCCTTATAAAAAATGAGGTTTGATTCATAAAGCAGTTTCTATCATTTCATTTTGGTAAAAATGATCAAAATCATATCCAAACACCTGCAACTATACGCATCCCGACCACACAACAAGCATCCATATTACGGTCTAGAAGAATTTAAACAAATCATCCAAATTTTACACAAAATTGACACTATCAGACTTAAATCTTAAAGTCTTTGTGCTGTTAATTCTCAATACAAAACTCCTAACATCTAGATTACTTGAAATAAGTATAAACGTGCAATGTCATAACACAACGTATCGAAATCTTCATTTCACATGAAATTAACACTATCAGGCCCTTATAAAAAAGGAGGTTTGATTCATAAAGCAGTTTTGATCATTTCATTTTGGTAAAAATGATCAAAATCATATCCAAACACCTGCAACTATACGCATCCCGGCCACACAACAAGCATTCATATTACGGTCTAGAAGAATTTAAACAAATCATCCAAATTTTACACAAAGTTGACACTATCAGACTTAAATCTTAAAGTCTTTGTGTTGTTAATTCTCAATACAAAACTCCTAAGATCTAGATTACTCAAAATCAGTATAAACGTGCACTGTCATAACACAACGTATCGAAATCTTCATTTCACGCGAAATTAACACTATCGGGCCCTTAAAAAGGAGGTTTGATTCATAAAGCAGTTTATATCATTTCATTTTGGTAAAAATGATCAAAATCATATCCAAACACCTGCAACTATACGCATCCCGGCCACACAACAAGCATTCATATTACGGTCTAGAAGAATTTAAACAAATCATCCAAATTTTACACAAAATTGACACTATCGGACTTAAATCTTAAAATCTTTGTGCTGTTAATTCTCAATACAAAACTCCTAACATCTAGATTACTCGAAATCAGTATAAACGTGCAATGTCATAACACAACGTATCGAAATCTTCATTTCACGCGAAATTAACACTATCAGGCCCTTAAAAAAGAGAGAAAAAAACTTACCAACAGGTATTTGAATTGCATTGAGGTTCGATTTATACACAAGGTTAGAAGAAATTTCTTTCATTCCATTTTGGTAAAAGTAATCGAATACACACTAAAAAAAACATCAATTAAATCAAAACTTCAATTAAGCTACAAAAAGAAAAAAAAAACTAAATTAGCGAGTAGGAAAACTTACTATTCCATGATCACAATGTATAGTGATTTACCGATCTAATTGGTAAATGAGTTCCTATTGTACAATGTTTACATATATATATATATATATATATATATATATATATATATACACAAAGTGTCGATGTGAAGAAAGCCCAGATCCCGGGTGGAGTAGCCCGGAGTGGCGTAGCCGCTGCATCTCGTCGGGGTTTCGGGCAGTGAATATAAACTCTAAACCCGGGGAGTCACATGTATATGTATTTTTTTTTTATAAAATTAGGAATGATAACAACTGCAAATAGTCTATGATAAGTTATCCCCCATCACTCAAACAAGAGTTAGAAATTAAGTGGCTAGGAATAGTTCATTGCCAATTACAAAATATGGCCCATTTTGCTAAATTATGGGCTATCTCTAGACAAAACTTTAAATTTCCATTTGGACCAACAAGCCCATAATTTCCTGATATCATTGATGAAGAATTTAACCGCCTGATCGTGCAAAATATCAGGATCCTTAATCATATCCATCACAACACTGTTTTTTGATTCCAGAATTGCTTTGCCATTTTTTTTCTCATTAAGCTCCTTGCATGACTCCAGGATTGCTTTTGCTTCTGCTACTGTATCATCAGAAGAGATAACAGTGTTGGCTTGAGCAAAAATGATTGAACCATTCTGGTTCTCCAAATTGAGGTAGTTGAGTAGCCATTTGATCTTTGAATAGCTTTTGAGTTACTCTTAATCCAAGCATTATGAGTTTTTTTTCCAACTTTGTGAATTTGCTGCATTTTTTGCTTCTTTATCATGAGCCTTGACATTAGCTTGGATATGAGCTTCCTTTTCAATGATGGAGACCATTTTGCAGGTAGGAATCTCTTCCTTCTTGTGCAACAACTAGTTTCTGCTATACCATATCTTTTCCATAGTGATACTGCAGAAAATTTTGAATTCCATATTTGATTTGACATTGTGAGTTCCTGGAAGCCTGCATTTCATAAAAAAAAAAAAAACCAATCCAATCAGAAATGGAAAAATTCATGAAACTATTTAAATTGAAAGACCATTTGGAAGTAAGCATAATAGTCTTCACAAAATGACAATTGATGAATAAATGTTCCAGAGTTTCAGTGCCATTATTACACAGAAAACATGAAATATCCTGAATGTTAAACAACTTGTTTAATCTAGATCTAGTAGGAATAATATCAGCTACACATCTCCAAAGAATTTTTTTTGCTTATGTTATGAATATCAGATTTCCAGATTAAATTCCAGATAGGAGAAGGAATAGGATTAGTGACAAATTTGGTTAAATGATCAAAGGCATTCTTTGAAGTGAGGACCCCTGACTTAGAGGGAGTCCAGATAAGGGAATCCTTGACAGCATTTTGAGCTAATGGAATCTTGAGAATCTCTTTAATTGTTCGTGAATTAAACAATTTCTGGAGAATTTTAATATTCCAAGAGCCAGTGTCCTGTGATATGAGATCAGATATGGCAGAGATACTCTCTAAGGGAAGAAGAGGGTTATCCAGAGTATGAGGTAAGAAGGTATTGAGAGATGGAATCGAGTGATCAACCCAGGGATTGTGAGAGGAGTTGATATGAATTTTGAAACATATACCAGAAAGAATGAGAGATCTCAAATTGAAAAGATCTCTCCAGATCCAAGAATTACCAATCTTGACCGGAGCCATTGTGAGAAACTTTTTATCCTTAGCATATTTAGAAGTAAGCAGTTTCACCCACAGTTTGTCAGAATTAATTGCCATATCCCAGGTTAGCTTGGCAATAAGAGCATTATTTTGGTCCTTCATTTTCCTGAGACCAAGCCCCCCTTGAGCTTTTGGTCTACAAATTGCATCCCAACTCTTTAATGGGAGAATGTTTTTGTTAGAGTTTTCACCCCAGAAGAACCTCATCACGAGGCTATCCATTTTAGAGCATATATATACAGGGATGGAAAAGCATGACATGATGTAGGAGGGATGAGCTTGAGCCACTGACTTGAGCAGAATAGTTTTACCAGCTAAAGAAAGGTTTTAGCTTTTCCAACTACTCAATTTGTTTCCTAGCCCATCAAGAAGGGAGATCATATATGGTTTTTTGAAAGAAGTTCTACAAAAAGGGATACCTAAGTGTTTGTTAGTGTGCTGGCATTCATTTAAGTTCAGAGTATCCATGATCATAATTTTAGTGTCCACATGCGTATTTTTGCTGAAATGAATAAAAGATTTAGAGGTGTTCATTTTTTGGCTGCTCCAGAGATCGATTTGATCAAAATATTTTTTAGAGCAAGAGCATTTTCCACATTAGCTTTGCAATACACAGTCAAATTATCTGCATAAAGCAGATGGGATATAGAAGGACTGTGTCTAGCAATTTTAACACCACATAAATGACCATCAATTTCAGCTTTGTTGATAAGCCTGCATATAAGATCAACATAGAGAATAAAAGGATAAGGAGAAGTGGGTCTCCTTGTCTAATACCTCTCTCAGGTTTGAAATAACCATAAGGAGCACCATTAACTAGGACGCTAAAAGAAGTGGATGAAATGCAAAACTTAATCCAGTTAATGAATGTTTCACAGTAACCCAAGTTGTGTAAAATGTTCAACAATAAGGACCATTCAACTCTATCAAATGCTTTGATGAGGTCAATTTTTATAGCCATAAAAGAGTTTGGACCTTTTTTACAATTAAGAAAGTGCATAATCTCATGAGATATTATATTGTTGTCCGGAATATGCCTGCCAGGAATAAAAGCAGATTGGAGGGGAGAGACAGTAAGGTGAAGAAGACCTTCAAGTCTATCTGCTAGTATTTTGGATATCGCTTTATAGATTACATTGCTGAGACTAATAGGCCTGAACTGTTTAGGCCCACTAGCATTCTCATTTTTAGGAATGAGAACAATATAAGAGTGGTTGAAAGATATAGGCATAGAGGAGTTGGAGAAGAATTTCCTAATTGCGCTGATCACATCATTACCAATGATAGACCAATATTTTTTGTAAAAATGAGGATTAAATCCATCTGGACCTGGACTAGCATTAGAATTTATCTTGAAAAACACACTTTTAATGCATGAAGGAGAATGAATAGAACACAACATTCTATTATTTTCATGATTAATAGTAGTAGGGAACATATTATCTAGATTTAAGGGGTAAGGGGGTGGACTGTTCAGCTCATAGTTAGATTTAAAAATAGAGAGAAAGTAATCATGGAAAACACTACCAATATCTTGTCAGGAATTGAAAGAGTTACCTTCTGAGTTGAGAATAAAGTGGATTTTGTTTGTCTTACCCCTGAAGATGGTAGATAAATGAAAAAAATCTTGAGTTAGCATCACCTTCTTCAATCCACATAACGTTTTCCCTTTGTCTCCATTTCAGTTTGACCATTTTCCTGATGTCATCCAGTTCAGCTTGTAGGATCCTTCCTGCTTCCAAATTTGCTTTTGTTTGGTCCCGATCCTGCAAAATCTCAACATATTTGACAATTTTTGACATGTTAGTAGCACAGTTACCAAAAAAAGATGAATTCCATTCTTTCAAAGTTTTTCTAACAGATTTGAGATTCACTTGTAGTTTGAAAGGAGGGGTGAGGTGTAAATCAGATTTCCAGGCTTTTTCAATGGTATTGAAACATGATGGTTCCAGAGACCACACGTTCTCAAATCTGAAAGGCCTTTGGCCAGTGAAATTGATAGAGTTTGTGTGTATGAGGAGAGGCTTATGGTCTGACCCTATAACAGGTAGGTGGCAGAGAGATGAATTGGGATAAAGAAGGTTCCAGGGTTGATTTGCTAAACCTCTATCTAATCTGAGCTTGATATTTTCATCATCAGGTTTATTGTTGCTCCAAGTATAGATTTTACCTTTGAATCCTATATCAGACAGATCAAGAGAGTTGAGAGCATTTCTGAATATACAGTTTGAAGAATTAGAAAAAATATTGCCACCTTTCTTCTCATCTTGAGACAAAATGGAGTTAAAATCTCCCGTCATGCGCCATGGAGTGTCATCAGTCACATTCAAATCAGTAATTGAATTCCAGAAAGATTGTTTTTGGTTGTCATTGCAAGGACAGTAACAACCAGAGAAGAGCCAAGAAGTAGGATTATTTGAGAGAGGGAATTTGATGTTGCCGTGAATGAACCAAGAGTTGGCAGAAATAAGATTGAGAGAGACATTTGAGGTCCAGGCTAGACATATACCACCTGAGATCCCAATGAGAGGAGATAGAGAGGAGTGAACAAGATTATGATGAAGAGAGAGTTGAAAATATGAGTTAAGTTACTAGTTTTCAGTTCATAGAGGACTATGATGTGTGGTCTTTCAGAAGAGAGGAGAGCATCCAATGCCCTCACTGCCTTGGGCTGACCAAGCCCTTGGCAGTTCCATGCTATTATCTTGAGGGACATTATTCCCTATCCCCCTTTGGGGCTTTGAGTAGCTTGAAAGTAGAAGAGTTTTTATCTTTTTGAGAGGTTGGCACCTCTTTTGGAATCTCAGCAGAGTTAGAGTTCTCAGAGTCATCAATTTCTTCAATGATCACTGTTGATTTAGGTTTGAAGGATCTAAGTCTTCTTGTCACCTTATCACCTTCAAGAGAGAGATCTTGATTCAGATCTATTAAGTCCTTGGTCTCAACATAATTATGAGAGGGGATTAGATAATATGGATTAGGATAGAGGTTATTATTTAGTGGGGAAAGGTAATTTGGTTTTTTGTTTATCAGGTATTTGGGGCCAGAATCCAAAATTCTTTTTGAGTGAAGCTTTTCTTTGTCAAATTCTGAGTTGATGAGGAGGTTTGGAGATATAGAGACTGATTAAGGTATGTTGGCTGTTTGGCTTGACATAGTAGTAAGGGTAAAAGATGTTTGACTTAAGCAAGGTGAGTTTTTTCACTTGTTCAATAAGCAAGTTATTTTTCAGGTAAAGCTGGCAATTTGATTTCCTGAGCTCAGAAAAGATATTGCTTTCCACTTGGCATGTTTATATTTGATTGCCATTATCAGAGTTTTCAGGGTTCACATGCAAAGGATGATCCACGAGATTAACAATGGGATTAACAGGGATATTATTTGAGTTCATGGTATTTACGGTTTCCAGGACTGGAGGGATATTGGGAATTTTTTGTGGTTTAGGGTGATCAATGTTGTTTTCTGCTTTCAACCAAGGACCAAACAAATAAGAATCATTAACATCTCTCAAGTTAGGTGCTAGGTTACATACCTGAACTTTATGACCAATCATTCCACAAAAATAACAGTAGTCACCAAGCCTCTCATATTTGATGTTGACTTTAAATTCACTGCAATTTGCTATTTGTGTCATGCTGCTTGTTGTCAAAGGATTGTCAGTGTTGAGCTCAATTCTGATCCTGATATATCGATTCCATTTGTTGCTTTCTTTTAAATCTGCATCCGAAATTTGCCCACCGCATTCCCCAACGATTTCACTATGCCTTCATTGACGAAATATGCATGGATATTGTATGCCCTAATCCAAATAGGAGTGAGGTTCAACTCCATTTCATCAAATGATTTATCCGGTGGCCATACCGTGATCGTTACCATGTTCCCTTTGAAATTCCATGGGGATTGTCGAATGATTCTGTTTGCATCAAAGTGATTCATGAAGATAAAAGTTAAGGTATTAAACTGTATATGGTTAATGCCAATTGGGTATCTGATTCCCCAGGCTAATCGGAGAGTACTCTTGATGACTTGTATATTGAGTTGTTTATCACAGAGGATTTTCACTATTAGGGTTTTTGGATAATCAGAGTTAGAGGATTTTTGATTTTTTTAGTTGGGTTGGAGAGTAGGAGTAAGATCAAATGAAGATTTCAGTTTTTGAGATTGAGTGTGACTGATGAACGAATTCACAGCAAGATGAAGAATTGTTGCTCCTGAGAAACAAGCGAGAAGAAAGAGACGAGAAATTAAAAAAAAAGCAACAAGTTTGACCTAGCTAAGGGAGTTCTACATGAGAGAGAACAGAGAGGTATGTATATGTATAATTTGAGAGAGAAAAGTTTTTTGTACTTTGTATTGACCACGGTTGACTGAGTCTAATATATATATATTTTTTTTTGCACCAATTGTATGATTAAATTTACATTTTACATCCATTTATTTATGTAGTAAAATCAATACCAATTATGGAACTAACAATAAATTGTTATATTAAGTAATAAGCATATAACACTAAAGCTGCTATCTCATTAAACATAAATTTTAAGTATAAAACTCATTTAACCAAATTACATCTAAAATATTTACTATTGAAAGGAAACATATAAAAATAAAGCGAAATAAAATATACTTTTGAAATGAAATTTTATTACCTAATTAAAAGCTTAATAATAATATAATGTTCATCTGAAATTGGTTAAATTAACACGATTAGTTGCCAGTTGCCACGTTCAGCTAATATGCAAAAATAAATTCATCTGAAATTGGTCAATTCAATTCACTCATTGCTCCTTCAGATCTTCACCAACACCATTAATGAACGAATGATTCATTCATCGGAACCCTAGCTTCACCTTGATCTGCCATTTCAACAACAACACCACTGATTTCTACCGATTTGAATCCGTGCAACAGGTACCTTGTTCGACAATTTTGATCGATTGTTGTTGAATTTAGTGTGATGATTAGGTTATTGAATCTCGATTTTGCAGTAATTTAGGTTCGGAGCAGAGAAATGCAGCACATGTCGGCGACAATCGAGGAACAGCTGATACTGAAAGCGATCGGAGAAGAATGCCCTTGGGAGAACCTTCCGAAACGGCTTCAGTCCACGTTTAACTCCAAGGATGAATGGCACCGAAGGTTCGATTGTCGAATTATCTGAGTTTTTATGAGTGTGTTGTGTTGTGTTGTTGAGTTTAAAATGGAGATCTGATGTTGTGAGTAGCGTTATGCGGATTATGATCTTGTATTGTCTGTGATGGGTGATTGAGTGGTATAAGTCGTGATGAAGTTTGTTTGTTGATTAGGTTGTGGTTGATGGCTTTTACATGCGGTTTATATACCGTTTACAGTTTGCTCTGTATTAGTATATATTGCTAAGGATTGTTTTTGTACTCATCGCTTACTTGACTATGATGTGAAACCATCCGTGGTTTTGATTGATGGCCTCGTTGTGCTGAGGATTAGTGTAAAGTGGTTGTGTATGGCAATCTTTACTGATTCTGGTCTATGCATGTCTGGATGACTATAATTTTTGGTGTAATTTGCAAACTTGTAAGCTGTTTACTTTTTTGAGATACTCGACAAATAATGTCTATCTGCTCTTCTCTGCTCAGTGTATTGTTGTCATGTTTCTCTGACACAAAGTGACGTAAACATATTTGACCATTTTCGTAGAGTATTATGCATTATCCTGGATATTGTATTTACCTATAAATTGTTAGGGTAAGTCATTTTGTGGTGTTCATCACTGTTCGATAGGGGGCAGATGCATGGTAATTTAACAATAACATGTTAACTTAATGCAACTGAAAGGATCTTCTTTTCAATTTAGAGATCATTTTTTTTATCCACTTGTATGGAGGTTTTATTTATTTTCAATTTTAGGTTGGACGTGGCTTAAGGATACCCCGTTACTTGTCAGGATAGAGTTTGTTTGTTAATATAATGTCGAAAAAATCCTTAGCTTCCATTGTTATCTAGCCGTCTGCTTGACAGTTTAGGGTTACAGCTATGATACATTGTCAACCTCGTCCCATTGGAATAATAATTTAAATTTGCAGTGTTTGGAGACGTAATGTTGGTATTCCACTGATCTTCTTAATAAAAATCTTAGCAGGTCTCGGTGAAATTCTACAAGTTTTTTATCACTTGTGAAGCTATTCCATAGGCATAGCTTTACTCTAAACAACTTGTTGTTTTCCTAAATTTTTTCCAGCCTCAATGAATTTGCTGAACAACGCCAGGTCCTAATCTGGATTTTCCTGCATCACATCTTGTGTCGCTTATACGTTCTTACACCAGAATTTCTTATGTATAGCTCAATATTATTGATCAGATTGCAAATGGATTAAATAATCAACATTATATGTCTGATGTTACTCAAGTCATGCATCTTTATGTGGATTCTTTCTATCTAAAGAAGTTTTCGTATGTTGGATAGTGTTTTACTTTATTATACACATGAACTGCCCATGAAATATCTGCTTCTGTCATGTCTGTGACACAGGATAATTGATCACTGTATAAAGAAAAGACTCCTCTGGAACAATTGTTTTGCTCGCAAAGTGTGCAAAGAAGGTGAATACTATGAAGAAATGATGCGTTACCTGCGAAGGAATCTAGCAGTATGTTTAATGGAAAACCATTATTTTTTATTTTATTCTACTAATCATCATTTGCAGTAGTAGCTGACTTCCATTATCACTACTTGAATGTTCCATTTTCCCTTTTTGGTATGTTGCATGTGTGTTCCATCCCCTGAAATGGTATCCACTATCTGGAAATACTCCCATTTAAAATACTACATGCTGCTAACTCCGAGAAAACTTTGTGACTTTAGTTTGTGAAGAAGTATACACATAGGTAACAGGGAATGAAATACCGTCATCAACTTTAGGGAATAGCCTCCTAGTTTCCTAATACTTCCCCTACTTTATGAATGGGTAAATTCTCGTAAAAGGATTAACTCTCAGGCCTCCATATTAAGTTTGGCCCCTTTAAAATAAATAGATTAAAGAGAAAAGACCCTTGATCAGCTGACATTGTTATTCCTTTCTAATAATTCCTTGAAATGGTAAGGGCAATTTTCTTTATGACCCTTAAACTAGTCATCTTATGCAATTTGAAGGTCTGAAATGTACACGAATATGTGAAATGAATTTAACAATGTGTACCAAATAAGACATTTCCTGCCAAAACCTTCAATTTGAGAAAATGAGAGACATACATTTCTTTGAGAAATAAATCCTGTAAAAAGAAAAAAACTGTAAATCTTTTTGGGTTTACTTAATTAATATTTGGTGCATGATACATAAAATAAGATCAAACACCAACAATATATAGACAACAGTCAATTTTTTCCCTCCTTTTCCTCCTGTACTTACCAACTGCATCCCCCTTAACATTAACAAAACCCAAAGTGGCTTCTACCGCAGATTCCAAATTGTTTTAACATATATGTACCACTCCAGTCTTTACTGTGATCTTTCATTATTTGGTGCGATTTCCATTTAATCAATATGATTCTTCTTCTTAATGATATATTTTATCTCAATTTCTTCCAGTGGATGTATATGGCAGAAAGGATCATATTTGTGATAGAATGATGAGGTTAAATAACATATGCATTTTAAATTTTGGGATCTAGACTAGATTAAGGGTAATCTACCCCTTTTACTTGAAAAAGTAACGTTCAGGGTTGTGCTATTTAGCTATTGTATATGAGGGTAATACCACATGGTGGAAAATAAGGTAAATGCGAGACTCACCAGCTTCATCATGTAGACTTGCCAACTATAATCTGGAGAAAATTATGGATTCTGTAGTAATTAATTAAAACAGAAAATTGTGAAAGATAAAAAATGAAACAAGTTCTTTCTTGTTCCCAAATCACATAACACCTTTATATTTAATTCCTTAACTTTGCCCCTTCCTGTTCTTTAGTGAGTTTTGAGATAAGGAAGAAGAAGGATCTCTTACAGTTTAAGTTCTTTATTTATTAAAAGTAGCTAATGTTATTGTTATATAATATACTAAGGTTTACTTATTCCGGTATAACATTTGTATCATTTTTGCTGCAGCTGTTTCCCTACCATCTTGCGGAGTATGTTTGCCGTGTAATGAGGGTTGCTCCTTTCAAATATTACTGTGACATGATATTTGAAGTTATGAAAAATGGTACGGACATGGTAAAATGATACTTAATTTATTTTATGCAAATCCTTCTAGCTTACGTAAAATTGATTTATTTGTGGCACAATTAATATAAATAGTTACACGTAATTAGTATACTTAATTTGGGATCGTTATTAAGAACCTCTGAAAGATGCACCTTTTGGTGGTCACCCTATGTACTAGGAACAGCATCTGATAATACGAGGGGTCTGGGCTGAGGCCTATGATTGGAAGCGTAATCATTCTTTTGTAACAACTGACCTAGTGGTTCCCTTAGCATGCAGCCCATAATTAACAGTATTAGGGGATTAGATGCAATACTGTGCTGAACCTATGACATGAAATAGATTTATTTGTATAGTTACAGAGCCTACATATGACCGTGCCCCTGTTATATTACTTTTAAGTTATATTATGGAACTTGTTTGTTACATTGATCTACAGACTGGTTTTGCAACTTAGACTTTGACGGGTCAGTGAACGACAATTCTTCATTAATGCCTCTCGAAGGCTTAGGATTTGATCTTGATCACTGCCATATGGCTGCATTCCTGATTCTCCTTTAATTCTTGATGAGATGTTTTGATCAGTAATTCATGATTGGATTTGTCACGTTCTTTAAACATCATATTTGCAGAACAACCTTATGACAGCATTCCAAATTTTAGTGCCGCGGATGCATTGCGCCTCACTGGGATAGGAAGAAATGAATTTATTGACATCATGAATAAATGCAGATCTAAGGTAGGGTCTAATAACAAGTCACTGCTAGTTAAAATGTCATGCTTAGAATCACTTCATATCTATGCACACTGCAATCAACTTCTATTGATAGTCAAGCATGTTTGTTTAGCATAATAACATTTTCCTATTTATATGCACTAGCCATGCAGTTATGTTGGCATATTTTACTCTGTTGCCTTGAAACTTCTTGAAACACCATTACGCAGCCCATTAAGTTAATTGAAAGACTTGAGTTAGTTGTGAGTGCTTTGTGAAATATACAGTTATCTATTTTATGTGAATTAGTTGGATCCTTATCTTCTTCTCACATTATCTTATTCTTACAATTGATATTATAAGTAATTCAGAATCGATTTAAGAAAATCATGCACTTTCAAATAAAAATAAGTGGGTTGAAATACACTTGCAAGCATTATCAATTGAAGTTTAGCTGGCCTGAATGTAAGTGACCTTTTGATGCATAAGTTACTGGTTGAAAAAGCTAGGGCTAAGGTTCTGAAGGCGTGCTAGTGGTGGTCATAGATTTCATGTTGTTTTCATGAATTGCCCTCTTGCAATTTGAATTCCAAACATACATACAAACAGGACCAGATAGTTTTCTTTGTTGTCTGTCTAATTTGATATTAAACTTATTGGAGTCTTCCAGAAAATCATGTGGAAGCTGAACAAATCTATAGCTAAAGAAATGTTGCCAACTGAACCTGTGGACTTTGCGATTGAGCCATGGTGGGGAGTTTGTCTTGTCAACTTTACTCTTGAAGAATTCAAGGTAAGAATTCTCTTAATCAACTTTCTCTTTGAAGATTGCTGGAGGCAAGTTCTAACTAACTGATGAAGTTGGCTCTCCTCGAACTCCTTTTCATTTCCTTGTTTCCAGAAACTTTCAGAAGAAGAAATGGCAACCATTGATAAAATCTGTAAGGAGGAAGCGAATTCATTTATCCTTTTCGATCCTGAAATTATTAAGGGCCTTTTCCGCCGGGGGCTTGTCTATTTTGATGTTCCTGTCTATCCCGATGATCGTTTTAAAGGTAATTATCTGACCAGTTAAAATTTTCACATTCAATTCTCCCCTCCACACGCCCAAAAGGAATATTTCAGAAGAAACAATAGTATTTTTTGTTTATACAGCAGAACCGATTTTAAGGTCAAACTTATCCAAACAACTTTGTTTATTTAGGTTTCTTTCATGGTTATCCTGCATTAGTTCTGAAGCATAAGGTTTCCCAGAAATGTCTCCTTTCGCCAAGCACAATAGCTTGGATGACATTGAACTGTGAAACGTGTCCAAACATATAAAGTTAGTTCATAGTAACCAGCTTGAAGAATGTTTGATGATAAAACCCTAATAATTAATATGACAGAGGAGATGAGAAGTAATTATTGTGGTAATCACATAAAAACAAGAAACACACCACCCACCTACGCCTGGAATGGTTGCCATCAAACTCCGCCAGTACAATATTGGATTGTTTTTCCATTCTATGCTTAGTTAGCAGGCAAATGGGGATATCACTTAGCCAATCATCAGATATACTACAAAAGAAATAGATCATACTACCTCCATCATAATAGTTCGTGTTGATGACTAGTCAACTTGACTTACTGTTCGGCAATGTAGTTAATTTATTTCAATTGCTTATACGAACAACATAAAATATTAGAAAACTTAGCATCCTTTCAATATCAAATGCTGAAATGTAGCTATCAAAATTCTTCTCATTTGATGTAGTCAGTTAAACTGGAAATAGACCGAGGATGTATTTTGCCATGAAAATATATATTATGAGTCAAACTTTCACAGAATTAAAGATTCTGTTTGTGTGCTTTACAGTTTCTAGGCTGGAAGGATTTGTTTCAAACAGAGAGCAGTTATATGAAGATCCCATAGAGGAGTAAGTCACCCATTTTATCCTCTATCTGGATTATAAAATAAAGAAGTATGGTTGGAATTTGAGTCTCGGATTCTATAAATTCCATCTTCCATGTTCCAGGTTGCTTTATGCTGTTTTTGTAGTGTCAAGTGAACATTCAACTGTCGCTGAATTGTCGACAACATTGCAAGCTGATCTTTCTCGGCTACAAGCTGCTGCATCATTTGCTTGTCGACTGGGATGGGCAGTAAAAATTATTGATCCTGGATCTATTCTTCAAGAATCAAATGTTCCTGGATCTCCGAAAAGTTTACTTAGTGATGAGGAAGGTTCTCATGCTACTATAAGCTCTGCAAATGTATCTGGTGATGGCAGTGCCCTCCAACAAGGAGATGCACTATGGACAGAAAATTATCGCCCAGCTGCTGATTGTTCTCGTGTAGCTTTTGTTGTTGATGCTAATATAACGTCTTATCTTATGATGGGATCTGTTTCACCAGGTCACACCTCTGATTTTGTCTCATCTTTCTCTAGTTGTTTTTATTTTCTATTTTTTTTATGGTAATTCTTTTTCCGTTCTTCACATGAATATGGACTTATTTCCCAAGTTGTTATTCATTTTAGACCTCTTCATTGGGATTCATATTTTTGTAGTTACTAGTTCTAGTCAAATTCTGTTTTATTTTTTTAGTCTACCTGTTATCAAATATTGGTAACCTGGAAGAATTATTCCCTCCTGAATGTCTGAACTCTCATCTTTAATTGCACCGTAAATGGTTTGATTATCTGCATCTTAAGATATCATGCTGAAAGTTCAAAATCTAGTGGAAGCCCTTACTCCGTGCAACATGACGTTTCTCTGGTTGTCTGCTCTGACTGTTTGAGTGACCTGGTTGAAGTTAGCAGAGGACCATTTTTTCAAAAAACTTTGGCTTGAGGTTGATCTTATTGTGTTCAATCTATGAACAAACTGAATCACGATTTTTCTACTCAGCTTCCCTTTTGTTTACTGAGTCTCCTGACATAACTGAGTCAGCACGTATAGATGAAGACTCTCAGAGAGTTAACTGGTTCATGAAGGACTTATATAATTAATGCAATTTGTGCACTCGGATAGTTAGGGTGAGATGGGGATCATGAATGAAAAGTAAAAAAATCATTTGTAATTGTTGTTAAAAGGGTTAATGCTATGTTTAGACAGCACACAAAGAGAATATAGGCTTATTTATGCAATGTACTTGTGACTTGTTGAATTTGGGGATGGGGTGGGACAGAGAAATGAAGATTCTTGGAAATTATTGTTGTTTCTTGTAGGTTTGCCATTCATTTTAGTTTGCACCATGCATATATTTATCTTTATCTTTTCTTATCAGCATCGTTTCTTGTAAGAAGTTTCTGTTTGTTGGAAAACTACCAGTTAAACTGCCGTCCTCCTTTATCTACCCATGGTTTTTCTAGGGGGATATCTGCGTGTGATGTTGCTTATATCTCTTCTTATGTTTGATTATATGAACTACTGAAGCATCTACGCTGAACACTGAAATGGTCATGACAGCGTAGCTGAAATGACATTTTTGCTCTCATGTTTCTGATGCAGGTCTGAAATCTCATGCTGTCACTCTGTATGAAGCTGGAAAACTGGGACATACAAGCATGTCAGATCTTTGCAAAGATCTTATGACACTAGAGGGTGCCAAATTTGAAGGAGAATTGCAGGAGTTTGCTAATCATGCTTTCAGCCTCAGGTGTGTCCTGGAATGCCTTACTTCTGGTGGTGTTGATGGAACAGACAATATAGAGTTGGTATCGGTCTCTAATGAAGATGCCGCTTTAGTGACTGATGTACAACAAGGTGAGAAGTCTGGAGACACAGATCCCAATAGTTCTGAGTTAAAGTTGGAGGATAGTGTGCACTCCAGAATGCCCGAGGATAATAGTTCCGACGTGGCTTCAAATGGAGATACTAGAGATAACAGTTTCTCTGATTTCTCCGATGCAATAGATTCTTTCTCTGACCATTCGAAAATAGGTCATAGTTCCCAGAATGAAGAAAAATCAGATCCTATCGAAGTTTTGGGTACTGTTAAAGAGACCAAGAAACATAGGAAATACCGAGTGGATATTCTTCGCTGTGAAAGCTTGGCTGCTTTGGCTCCAGCTACCTTGGACCGTTTATTTCTTCGTGACTATGACATTATCATGTCTATGATTCCACTGCCTCATTCTTCGGTTTTGCCAGGACCCAAGGGCCCCATTCATTTTGGTCCTCCATCACATTCTTCTATGACCCCCTGGATTAAGTTGGTGATATATTCTGCTGTCTCCAGTGGACCTCTTTCAGTTGTTCTAATGAAAGGTCAGTGTTTAAGATTGCTTCCTGCACCATTAGCTGGCTGTGAGAAAGCCCTTATATGGTCGTGGGATGGATCTAGCATTGGGGGTTTGGGTGGAAAATTTGAAGGAAATTTAGTTAAGGGAAGCATACTCTTACACTGTCTGAATTCTCTTCTGAAATACTCTGCTGTGCTGGTTCAACCTCTGAGCAGACATGATCTAGATGATAGGGGTAAAGTTGTAACGCTGGATGTTCCGTTACCTTTGAAGAACAGTGATGGTTCAATGGCTTGTGTTGGGGAGGAACTGGGACTATCTAGAATGGAAAGTTCCAAGATAAACTCGCTGTTGCTTGATATTTCAAATAAAATGAATTTGTGGACCATCGGTTATATTCGCCTATTAAGATTGTTTAAAGAGAGAGAAACAGATAACTTTTCTGCTGATGATGATGAGAAGTATGAATGGGTTCCATTGAGTGCCGAATTTGGTATTCCACTTTTCAGTCCCAAATTATGCAACAGCATATGTAAAAGAGTGGTTTCTTCACAGTTACTTCAGACGGACTTGATGAATGAGCATCATGAAGCAATGCAAGATTTGAGAAGCAGGTTACGTGATGTTTGTGCAGAGTACCAAGCCACAGGCCCAACTGCAAAAATTCTCTACCAGAAAGACCAACCAAAGGAAAAGATTCCAGCGCGACGACTAACAACTTATGCAAGTGGAAGATGGAACCCCCTCGCAGATCCTTCGTCTCCTATATCTGGTGCCTTAAGTGAGCACCAAAGAGTAAAGCTTGCTAACAGGCATCGTTACCGGACCGAAGTATTGAGCTTTGACGGGAACATTTTAAGGTGTGTCATTTCTGTCGGTCTCATTCATATTTATGAATGGGTTGTATATTCTTAAGTTACTGAAGTATTACTTTTTGCTCGAAAGATATGTAGTTCTGTCCCTACCCTCCGCTCTCTCTCTCTCTCTCTCTCTCTCTCCCTCTCTCTCTCACTCACACACACGCACGCACGCACAAGTCAACGTTAAACATATTTGCATTCATTTGCTTGTTTTACAAATTTATGTTCTTTACATTTGTGTTTTTGCTGTCCTCTTTTTCATTTATTATACGTATAGGGTTGGAAGAGTTGATTAAAGTTTAGATTGTACACCAAGTTGAACTTTTGAACAAAACATCATAAACAGTAGTCAAGATTCTGAAGTTATTGAGAGATCCCTGATTAAGTAATACAAATATGAATAGCTCCCAATTCCTTATGTTTCTAGGATTTGGGATTTTAAGGTTCCCTACAGTTTGCTGGCAGTTTCTGAAATCTATGCTTCATGCATCCTAATTCAACTTGGCTTGAGCATCTTTTTTGAGAAGTAACCTGAGTGTTGCAGTTACCTTATTGAGGTATTTTTTTAAATGTTCGATTTTAAGATGAAAAGAACAATATCCTCGTATGGCTATAATTGTTCAATTAAGGGAAATAATTGATTGGTTGATGGTATAATTTGATTAAATTTCCTCGAGATACGACCAGCACTACCTTGCGCACTAGATGCTGGTAGCACAGTTAATGCGCAAAGCTTCAAGAAAGTTTTAAGAATCTACAAAGACTGGTTCTGCTGTAATCTTTAAGATCGCAAGCCTATTTATAGACCTCACCACCCACTAGGAAATGCCTGTAAAGAAACATGGAATTGACCTTTATAAGGTCAAGCATAAACTCCTTGAGATAGGAAAGGACATCCGGACCTAGTTTCAGGATATGTTCTCAAGCTAAAGACTGTTTGAGCAAAAACTTGTCAGGAAATTGAGGGGCTTTATATACTGATTATTGTACTTTCTTTTCCTTGATAAGCTTATGCCTGCATAACTTATCACGGCTACCAAATTGGAGGTTGCCGTGCCATTTCAACTTCTGGTGATTTACCAGTATTTTATCTTGTACAATTCAGCTACTCTTGGCAAATATTACCACCAGTCTCTCTCTCTCTCTCTCTCTCTCTCTCTCTCTCTCTCTCTCTCTCTCTCTCTCTCTCTCTCGTGTATTTTGGAATGTGGATATGTAGCTTCAAATATTTGTAATTGATTTGTCGTCTTTAAGTTTGATTATGATATTTTTTATGATTTTGCAGATCTTATGCTTTGAGTCCAGCAACTCCAGTTTATGAGGCCTCTACTAGGTCTGCTGAAGATTCTCCATCTGTAGGTAATACTAAAGGTGAATCAGAGGATACTGACAGCAAAGAAGTGATTCTTCCTGGTGTAAATCTTCTTTTTGATGGTTTTGAGTTACGTCCTTTTGAGATAGGGGCTTGCCTGCAGGCTCGTCAGCCTGTTTCATTAATAGCTGAGGCCTCAGCAACATCTGCGTCTCTGGCAGTAAAATGATAACTATGAACGTTATATTGAGCTTATGTAGTCTTATTGGATCCTCGACTATGTGATCTCGTGCTATAAACCGGTGTTCACGTTTGGAGATCATGGGCATCATTAATGTTTACCTCAATGGTGGGAGGAGAGCTTGGCATTCCAAAGGTAGAGTTCAAGTTCTCTTCTAAGAATATCTGGTAATTTTTAATATATTTTTTGAAGTATAATCTTGATTTGTCTAGCTTCCATCTATTGACATTTTGAATGTTCCAGTTTAACTGATATGAAATTTAGATTAGTTTGGAGGAAGAAAATCGTAGTTGATTATTTTCAAAATTCTTTGTCAGCCATTTATCAATTTTAAATATGGATGATTTGTTAGTAAATATCCTAAATGCCTCCTTTTATAACGAGTACTAACGGTCATTTCAAGAAAGGATAGCATCATATCATAGACTGAAGGGGGAATGTAGCACTAAAAATATTCTACTTTCTCCTGTGCTAGCTTCAGAATGCTTTTTATTGAGTTTCAACCAATAACTGTTTTTTGGAGATGTAATACACTTGGGGTCCTGAGGTTGTGTTATTAAGCCCAAAAGGTGACTAATCGTGACATATAAACTTCGGTATCTTAATCTGGACAAATTGAAAACCTAACCTTGATGCGAGTGAATCATGACTAGCCATTGACATGCCATTTAATCACGTAATCTGGACAGATGACGGTTTTTTTTCTTCTTGCAAAATCCATTTGTGATATGCTGTGTTTTTCATTGATGTTATTTTTTCCATTAGGATTGGTATTGGGATGCACCTCAACTCAAAGCTGAACATGAAGTGCAATTTGCTGTATCCCTTCACCAAATCGTGGGCATGCATAACTTTGGTGATGCAGTTTATGTTCCAAATTAGCCAATCTCAAAATCAGATTAAAACTTGTTCTCGACTTGAGCTCATATTTTTTATCATTCTTTTTCTTGTTGTAAGTGCATTTGTGAATTATATTGGCGTATGTAGTCGATGCATGTATACAAACATTCTGTGAAGTATGCTCCCCACCTTCCTTCTTGTAAGTGAAAGGGAGCTGCTATATCTGATTTTTACCGGTGATGACCAGAACGAACATGTCATTTGGTGTATCTTGCAGTTAAATTTTGGTTAGCATGCTGTGCTTCTCCTTGTTCCACTGAAATATTTGTTTATCTTAATGTCGTTGGTTGGAGGAGTTTGTATTGTATTGGAGTGTCTTATCATTGAGGTGTGTTCTATACTTTCTGTTGCCATGCCACCCAACTTTATCATGGGGCTTTGTTTCGTTCTCTTTTAAGTTTTATTATTTTTCAATTTTTGTTTTGAATGTTTGTGTGTTTTCACTGTTCACCCTTTGAGCGAGAATATAAATTCAGGACACTTTTAGAGACATGGTTATAAAAACAGATTTTAAATAGATTGTCCAAAACCTATTTCAGAATGTGCAAATAGTTTTGTAATTAAAAACTTTTCATCCAAACTTAACAGAATCCGTTGGAATATTCTGTTGGATGAAGGATAATACCGTCCCAAAGTTTGTCAATTAAATTCTCGGTCAATTGAAAATGGTGAAAAACTAGGATCTTTTAGTCATGTTTAATTTCGTCAAATTTGTAAACATGACCAGTAATTTAGCTTGACTAGTTTGCAAATGAGTAATAAGTAATTAGGCAAAAAAAAAATGTAAAAATGGTTCATATATTACACTCAATTTTGCCAAGATTTTTGAAAAAAATGGTAAACGTAATTCGATTTGATGATCCCAAGTCCTAACGCAAACTTGTGCAACTCTAGGGATCCAATCTCGACTGGAATGAATAAGAAGAGAGATTTTGTTGTCAAGCTCGACGAAGAAGACGACTACCGCACACGTGCGTGCGATGCCGCTTGGCCAAGATATTCTTAAGACATCACGCACCAAGGATAAGGTGACATTCTTGAACATGATGAAATAGAAAAAAAGTTGATTAGGCGCATTTTTCACACGTCTCGAATTGGTGGCGGGCAGGGTGCTTTGTATGTTAGGTAAATTTCTCATTTTGAGGACTCAAATCCTAATTATAGGTCTTTACAAGCCACAACAACAATACACAGAATTATATTCTATAATTAATTGAACTACTTTTTTTTTTTTGGAAAGATGTATACATATTTTGATCTAAATAAGAAATTACATAATCAACCAGCAGTGATGATAAACAAAACATAGTCCAGCAGTTCATGAGGCCCCGAGTTAAATTCGGAGAATTCAAATGAACCATCCTTTTACCAAACAACAAAATCACCATGATAATTAGATGATCATATCTTTGTCTTTAATTCCTCTCTCTCTTTCTCCATTTGTATATTTTTTTCTCTCTCCGCCTTTCCACCTTCCCTTTGTTCCTTTGGGATGTCAATAGCCATGAATGTATGTATAACAAAACGGTAACATCACCAATACATAACAAAAAAAGAAAAGAATTAAGGGGGATAGAATAAAGAATAGTCATACATATTATCAATTAATCCCTTAAACAATTCCCATGGGAACGTGCATGTCCCTTCAAGCTAACCACCTTCATTTGAGGAGAAACAAACAAGGCAAGTCGGCATGCACATCGGACGATCATCACGATAATAACAAGGTCAAGAAAAGCTCGGCCGCCTCGTCTCAAAAATTCTCGCGTCCGATCAACGTGTTGAAAGATCCGGATGGCAACAACATCTACAATAAATACCGATTCGGTAAGGAGTTGGGGAGGGGGGAGTTTGGGGTGACTTATCAATGTTTTGACGACGATAAAGGGGAGTGTTTGGCGTGTAAGAAGATATCGAAGATGAAGCTTCGAACGGAGATCGATATTGAGGACGTAAGGAGGGAGGTGGAGATCATGAGGCATTTGCCTAAGCATCCGAATATTGTGAGTTACAAAGAGGTTTATGAGGATAAAGAGGCGATTTATCTTGTGATGGAACTTTGTGAAGGTGGGGAGCTATTTGATAGGATTGTGGCGAGAGGGCATTATACAGAGAGAGCTGCTGCACTTGTTACTAAGACCATCCTTGAGGTTGTCAAGGTAATTTGTTTATCCTTGTACTTTTTTCTATTTGTTGTCCTCTAATTATCAATTTCTCATTTTTGAGGGTACATATAATTTGTTGGACGAGAGATTACAATTATTTAATGAGGTGACCAAATCGATTAAAAATGTTGAATTCTTCTTATTGGTCTCAAGTTAGATTTCTATGGAAAATAATTTAATAATAAGTTTTTAGGTTTGTGCTGGTCACACCAAGTTTGTCTAGTGTGATTTGTGGCAAGGGCTTAAGGTTACATATTACATTAATCCTAAGATTTATAGGGGCGGTGTGTGCCGTCCAAAGCTAGAGACTACGAGTTCTTTTCGTAACACTTTTTAAACACATCATGGTAAAAATTTGCGTCTTTTTGGATTTATAAGATGTAATTGACTTATGGTAGTCGTTAAACTTTCATTTCAAAAAATTAGAAACACTGTCATCTTTGTTTCCCATGGTTATTATTTTTAAACAAAAAATGGTACAACATTAGTTCCTTATCGATTATATACCTTATTTCTCATATCAGGTATGCCATGAACACGGAGTTATACATAGAGATTTAAAGCCCGAGAACTTTTTATACGCACATGACGGTGAAAATGCTCCTATAAAGGCCATTGATTTTGGCCTTTCCATATTCTTCAAGCCAGGTATCACACATATATTCACCTTATTCTTGTTTTAGATTTAATAATGAGCTTAATCATCTTTTAGTACTTTAAGTACATGTGTAAGTTGTACCGATCTATATTAATCAAATACAACTTGTTTCACATAAAATATTGTGTTACCTTTAGTTAGTGTACTCTTTTTTTTTTCCACATTACAATTTTTTTTGTTCGGTCATACCATAATCATTATTATAATGTTTAATATATAGATTCAGGTCAAAGGTTTTCAGAAATAGTTGGAAGCCCATATTACATGGCTCCTGAAGTATTGAGGCGTAATTATGGACCAGAAGTAGATGTTTGGAGTGCTGGCGTTATTCTTTACATCTTATTATGTGGAGTTCCTCCTTTTTGGGCAGGTAATTAAACGATTAAAGTTACATAAAAGTTAGTAATTACAAACTAAGTTAAATTTGCAATGCTTCATTTAATTATAATTAATTAAATACTTAAATGAGAGGGGTCGGCAGAAACGGAAGAGGGAATTGCACATGCAATTGTACAAGGTGGAATCGATTTTCAAAGGGATCCATGGCCAAGAATCTCTGAAGATGCTAAGGAGCTTGTACGAGGTATGCTCGAGCCTAATCCGTACAGCCGCCAAACCGTTGAAGAAGTACTAGGTAAGTACCAATTAATCTCCTTACATTTTTTTTTTCTCTAATTAATTTGTTGCACAATCTAGTTTTTATTATTTATCTTTTTGAGACCATCTTTTGTATTCGTGGATCAAAATTTTCGTGTGTTTCCTCGAAAAGTATCGAAATGTTTCTGTTTTTGACTCTATCAACAAAAAATACATGTAGTTTTCATGTTAGCTATAACCAAAATTTTTACATATTCTTCGAAACATGCCAAAAAGTTACGAAACGTTTCTAATTTTTAGGTGAGCGAAACCTAAACCCAAAATTTTAATCCATGCTTGTATTGCACTTTTATTATTTCATAATTATGAAGAATAATGTGACTAATGAGAATGTCTTTGTTTTTTATGGTAAAGAAAATCGGTGGATACAAAATGCTAATTCGGCTCCAAATGTTTGTCTTGGAGAACGTGTTGGCACAAGAATTAAGCAGTTCTCACTGATGAACAAATTCAAGAAAAGAGTCGTCCGAGTAAGTCAATGCTATGTATACTCAATTTTGAATTAATATTGACGGTCATGTATAATCTTTTTGTTAGTAATATAACATCCAAACAATACGAAAGTCACATATCGAGTTTGTCGGAGCAGTTTTTATTCGCACATACAGTTCCGATAGTAGTCGTTTATATAAGAAAAATATATTTGGACAAAATAACAAATAATTTTGTGATTTTTCCCTATGAATTACAGGTGGTAGCAGATAACTTGCCAGATGAGCAAGTGCACGGAATAAAGCAAATGTTTCATATGATGGACACAGATAAGAATGGGAATTTGAGTTTTCAGGAATTGAAAGATGGTCTCTATATGATGGGGCAACCAGTTCCCGACCCTGATGTCCAATTATTACTTGATGCTGTAAGTATATGCATAATTATATTAAAGATCCATTGTTTTTTCTTCAGACCATAAGTGTGTTCTAATTATTACACTGTCACATGCTGAGTCTTTCGTTCAAGTATATTGAATTGTCGTCTCGTTTAAAGCTCGATAATATTCGCATTTATATATTCTCCGACACTCACAATCTTACTCAGATTTATATTATAATCAACCTATATATGATTTATAGTGTCTTGAAGTTATATACATTTATTACTTTTTGTGTTGGTTTAATTTGAAAGGCTGATTTCGATGGGAACGGCATGCTCAACTGTGAAGAGTTTGTGACTCTGGCTGTGCACTTGAAAAGGATAGGCAATGACGAACATTTGCATCAAGCCTTTCTATATTTTGACAAGAACAAGAGTGGGTACATTGAGTTTGAAGAGTTGCAAGAATCTTTGTTGGAGGATCAGCAATTTGGCCCCACTAGTGAACAAGTTGTCAAAGACATTATTTTTGATGCTGATTTAGACAAGGTAATAATACTTTAACTTTTGGTCCTAATAATTCCCTTGACATGTTTAGCACAAAAAATATTATGTGCCAAATCGGATTGCCCATCTTCGTCTTATGATTGTTAGGAAAATATTTAAATCTTTACTTCTCTAACCACGTGTATTCAATAAAAAATTGGATGTGGGTACTATCTAATTGTGATGATGACACGTGTATTGAATCTTAATACATGAAGAGTGTGTAGTTATATGAAACATGAAACGTTACACAAGTGGCACTATCGATTCGTTGACCCACCAAGAGTTGTGTTACCATGTCATGGATCTAAAAGTAATGCGACACTTAAAAGTTGAATATCATATATAGGGCTATATAATAACAATTTTACGTTTCAGTAATATAGAGAAAAATTACCACTATTGGTATTTTCATACGTTGCATCTATCATTGTAGGACGGACGTATCAGTTTTCCAGAGTTCAAAGCCATGATGACAACGGGAATGGATTGGAAGATGGGATCTCGACAATACTCTCGTGCAATGATGAGTGCTCTTAGCATGAGACTATTTAAGGATAAATCCATGCAGTTGAAAGCTTAATAACATCCTCTTCTGAGATTACAACGAAATAAGTGATGGTCGTTTGTGTTTTTATGGGATATTTATAGGGATTAATTAAGGCTGTAAAGTAGAATGTGTCCCATGTGGTCACACTTTCAATTTTTTTCTTTTCTTTTATAAGTTGTTTGAGGACACAAGACTATCGACTGAATCTATCAAGTGTTGGCTTCACTCTTATGTAATGCAAAGGCCAAATTCAAAAAAAAAAGATACTTTTTTGTAATTTAATTTGTATGATATACTTTATTGTAATTGTAGAGAGGCGATTTATTCAATTAATCTATCTTCCGTTAATATTGAACATTTTTATTAGAGGATTATTGCTGGTGTAATCAAGAGAAATGAACTGGATTGTTTCTTGAACCCGAGTCTTTGATGAAGGTCCAAATTTGATGCTCTGTTATATTTGAAAAGTTTAAAAATTGAAAGTAGACCCCCCTAAGTTACATTGACTTGTTTATTAGCTTTAGGACATATCTCCACTATTATTCATCTGGGCAATAAGAACTCATATAATTAAAGTACACCTCGTAGTTATCAAAACTTTCCTCTCAATTTTAAGTTAAAACATGAAAAGTAATTTTTAAGCAGTTTCCAAGACACACCCACTCAGTTGAAAGCTCTGGTTTTTTACCTAGTCTTTTATGCAACATTTTTTGTACCGTAGTAAGACTTAATGTCACGTTACGAGTTTGGAATAAATCATATTTACTAAGATCTTTCGAAAACGAAAAATTATAATTACTACCAACATAGAGGACATTTCTCAAACTTAGTACTCTACGTGTATTTCCCAAAAAAGAACATATGTATATATCTTTAAACACGTACATCGTGTAGGACATAACCGAATTTAGGACATCCCATCCCGTTCAAGATACGCGACATTTTGTACACAAAACCAGAAATTTTATTTATGATGGAAATCGAATTTGTTGTACAATAGATGACCAAAATTGTGAATTCGTAATTAAATTGATGCACACAAATATAGATGACCATTTTTTTTTCTGATAAAAAAAACAAAAATTGTATTCGCAGAAGCAAACACCAAACCTGCCTATTCCAGAGAATTTCACAGGTCAAAAAATGGCAGCAGTACTCATACAAAAAGCTTACCACACTTCACCAAAAAAAAAAAAAAACAAACCATATATATATATATATATAAATAAATACAAAAGTTCCAATAATACAACAAACTGGTTTACATCCATGTACCAATCAACAAACAACCAGCCAAACTAAGAATCTTATAATATTAATTAGAAAGTATAGCTTGTTTTAAAAGTTCTCTTACTCAATGGCTTACTCCCATTATCACTACTCCCCTGTTCCTTAACCTCACTACTCTCATTTTCATCATCCTCATCTTCATCATCAAATGCAGGATGATTAAAAATACAAGTCAAAAGCTGCGTACCCCTCAACGCATTCGTCAACGGTAAGTGTCCCTGTGGCGTACCCTCCTCCATTTCCCACATAAACTCATTAGGGAACGCTCGGTAGTTAAACTGCTCGACTTCCGAGCTTTCGAGCTTTTTCATCCACGCGACTTTGATGAAGAATTTGGTGAAGTCTTTATTCACTTTCTTCCATATCTTCTTTTGCACGCTGTATCCGAATTTGTCGTCGCTGTTTTGTCGCCACAGCTTGTCGATGGTTTTGAGGTCGTTATCCGATATGAATTGGACTTCCGAGAAGAAGACGTAGCCTCGCTTTACCGCTTGTTCACCCGCGAGGACGATGAGGAGGCGTCGGGTTTCCTCGTCGGCTTGTTGGTAGTTTTTGGCGGTTAAGAGTTGGCTGAGGAGGTCAAATGTGGGGGTGGTTAGTGTAGGGGTGGGGATAGTGGGGGTGGTAGGGGTGGTGGGAGTGGTGGAGGAGGAGAAGAGGGCAAATGTGGTTGTGCGGGTGGTGGTAGTGGTGGTGGAGGGGAAAAAGACTTGTTTTGTGGTGGTGGAGGGATAGTGGTCTGTGTGGTGGCCACGCTTTATGATGTGGTGGTGTACTAACGACTTGAAAGCATTGGTGGCCATTATTAGTGAAGGGAAGAAAGAATTCAAGAGTACCCTTTTTTGTGTGTGGTTTTCACTTTCTGATGGACAAGAAGAGGGAGGTGTTGTAATGAGATTATGGTTTTTGTTGTTGTGTGGGGATAAGAAATGAGTGAAGAGTGAAGTGGAAATGTGGAATAGGGTCATCAAGGAAAATAAGAAGGTGGGATGTGATTGGCTAAATGGGGGTGAGGTTGGATACTTGAGATTTGGTATCTTTTTATGATATAGGACAAAAGTGAGGTTTGCTTTATTGCAGGTGCGGGCTTTTGTGTCATAAATTAAACTAGATGACAACGACAGACAGAGAAGACTAGAAACAATATTTAGTTTGGAAGTTCTTAGGTAAGGCACGTTTCTGTAAAGTTTTCACTAGCAATTAGGTATTATTATTTAATGAAATGTTTAAAAAAAGTGAAATGTTGTAAGTTTATAACTAGGGAGAATTATTTGGTGTAATAAGCAACATTGTTGACTGTTTGAAAAAGATTACAGATACAGTCACAAAATCACTAACAGAAATTGATGAACGATCACCAAATCTTTCATTCATGACATAATTTATAGATATAGAGCAAAGGGTACAAATAATATATGTACTTACAAAATGGATTACCGCGATCAGTTTAATTTTATAAGAATGAAAAATAAAATGCTGAACAGGTTTACACTTTTGTCCTGTGTCTCCTTAAAATTCAAATGGACTAAAGTATTTCTATCAAAAATAAATAAATAAATAGGCAAAAGGATATCTTAACGTATAGCATTTGTTTTAATGGTCGAACAATATATCATCAGGATATCGACGGTAGTAACATGTGAGGCTCAAAAAAACACGAAGGACAGTCACAGCAGCAGGTAACGGCCACTCTTGAATTGCCTTTATTTAATCAGTATCCACACTCACGACGTGCACTGATATAACATGCCTCAAATATTGAACTGAATCCGTAGCAAACACACACTTCGAATGCTTAAAATTGGTTTGTAGTTAGAATTTAAAAAACTGTTCTTAAGTGTACAACATGATCTGCCATAGATTTGTTGTATATAAGAATGTCATACAAATAAAACTAACACAAATTGGCGTTGATATTCTCTAAACAAATCATTCATTGTAGATTGCAATGTAGAAGGCGCATTAGTTAAGCCGAAAGGCATTACCAATAACTCATAATGGCCATAAACAGTATGAAAAGTAGCTTTATGTACATTATCGGGAGCAACGCGAATCTGATGATAGCCAGAGCGCAAATCGAGCTTTGTGAAAACCATTGCCAGATGTAACTCATCTAAGAGTTCATCCACCGTAAGGATAGGAAATCGATCTCGAATAGTGATAGCATTTAGAGCTCAGTAGTTATAACACAAGAGAGGAGAATAGTCTGGTACTGGTCTGAATTAACCCCCTGAGAAAGTATATCTTTTATTATTTTAGTCATGATATGCTTTTGAAAATATGGGTAATGGTATGGGCGAACATTCGTCAGTTTAGATGTAGGATCCAAATGAATATGGTCTAGTATGCAGTGGGGTGGCAGACTGGTAGGTGTTGCAAACACCCCTTCAAATTATTGTATTAGGCTTACAATTTCTGGTCTGAGTTGCTGTTGTGTTTCGTAATTTACGAGCATATGACAACTTGGGTCACATGATAGAGAAAAACTTGAAAGGACTGAATTATCCTTCACCATTTGCTAGATTTCAGGAAAAGTAGTTGGTGCAACTTGTGAGTAACCAGATAAATTCACGACAGGTCCACGATAATTGAATGACATACATGGTATCCCAAAATCAGCAACAATGGCACCCAATGATTTCAACCCTTGAATCTCCAAAACGATTTTTGCCCCACAAATAGGCAACACAGCAAAAGAAATGTCAAAAACTTGGTTATCTAATGTGACTGTCAGATGATCACAACGTCCCTAACAAGAAAGTCTTGCTCCATTACGGACCATGCCTGATACATTTGCACCAGGTGTAACTGGTAGATTCATAAATCTAACCACATGTGGTTGGATAATATTCACCGTGCTACCTGTGTCGATTAAAACTGAAAATGAATAACCTCCTATTTTTCCTGGAATGCGCAGTGTTTCATTGGGTGACTTAAAGCCCATGTATGTTTCCATGGAAAAAAACGTTGTTTCATTTTCTGTTTGATGTGCTGCCTTCACTACAACAAAAATAGCCTATAATGGCCTTATTCTAGTGGCATTTATATGCGAACGTCACAGTAAGTGTATTAGATGACCTTTTTAAAGCTGCCACACATAGTTTGGTTGTTGTTTGTTACAACGTGTAATGCTTTCTAAGGAGTGAGCCTTGTTAGGTATTTGAGTTGACAAATACACACTCCCATGATTTTCTCATCGTGGATATACTAAGCAAATACGAATAAAATATGACGATAGTAATAACACAAGGATTTTACGTGGAACCTCCTAAATCGGAGAAAAACCACGGGGCCCGAACGAAAATACACTATGTAGAAAGACTCTTCTACATGTAGAAAACAACACCAATGCATTGTTTACATGTGAACTGTTACCCCCGCTAAGCTTCCTCTCTTCAGCCTTGGTGAATTTCAAGTAGATCGGAATAGCACAAAGTAAACCCCCGGAAAGAGATAGCTCGTCTTTCCAGACTGGGTTTCAAGGTTCCCAGGTAATTGGTGGGGTCACAACGGTCCCGCTTAATAACCAAATACCTTTGACATAACCGCCTTTATCAACGCGTATTCACACAACTATCACACCAGAACTCCACCCCAACAAAAGCTCCACCTTCAGCAGTATTCGGGCTCTGATACCACTTGCTAGGTATTTGAGTCGACAAATACGCACCCCCAGGATTTGCCCATCGTGGATATACTAAGCAAATACGAATAAAATATGACGATAGTAACAACACAAGAATTTTACGTGGAAACTCCTAAACCAGAGAAAAACCATGGGGGCCGAACGAAAATACACTATGTAAAAAATTGTTACAACTACACAATTTTCCGCTCAACCCAACTGATCCCCATAAAGCCTTTATACCGCAACACTCCCCGAATAAACCTCGCACAAATATATATAATATTACAAGAGGGAAGAAGAGAATTATATGCTAAAGCACTTTAAATTTTGGGATGAAATAAACTGATCACAAGGCCTGCTATTTATAGGTTGCATTCTCAACCTAAAACCGCGTCACCTTCAACTGGGGAGATGGATCTCTATCTGTTTCCTCCAATTCAATAATACACTCATTAATAAATAATATTGACGAGTCATACCACATGGAGCTTGTCTCCACTGCCAACACTTACTAGTACAAGCAAATGCATAAATATACTCTCGATGTGTTGTTGAAAATATAATGTATCGACGAATAACGTTCAAATAGAACATTATCCCAGTACCAATACATTAAACTGATCATCCTAGCAATGCTGAGTAGGGGTGGCAATATGGATCTGGTTATGTGGATCATCTATATTTGATCGAGATTTATAAAACTGGATCCATATAAGGTTGAGATGTATCCCAACTCAACCAGGTTGAGTTGAGATCCATTTGAGTTGGGATCTATTTCAACCAGAAGCAGATCGAAAGTCAACTTAAATATCAACCCAAATCAGATCTCTATTATTTTTTAAAGCTCAATTTAAGTAAAAAATATACACTACAAAAAAAAAACATACACTACGCCCAAAATTCATGAAAAAACATGCACTACACTTAAAACGCACACTACGGCCGAAATTTATCAAAAAAGATACACGATACACGTAAAATTTACAAAACATATTTTGTTTTGTATATTTGTAGAAACTCGTTGTAGACAAGTGATACTACTTTTTCGAATTAAAATGGTAATCGAAGCATAACGTAAGACTAAAGTCTTATGCCGACGTGATTTTGGCCAAATTCCAACGTTTTGAGGGTAAAAACGTCGTTTTTCTATTTTTATCGGGATTTTTTTTGCCAACGGGGTCCGTTTTCGACAAGTGATACCACTTTTTCAAGTTGAAATGACCATTTGACCAAAACGTAAGACTAAAGTCTTACGGCGATGCGATTTTTGCCAAATTCCAACGTTTGGAATTTGGATGGTGAAAACATAATTTTTCTATTTTTATCGGGATTTTTTTTGTCAACGGGGTCCGCTTTCGACAAGTGATGCCACTTTTTCAAGCGGAAACGACAATTTGACCAAAACGTAAAGTCTTACGGCGACGTGATTTTTGCCAAATTCCAACGTTTGGATGGTGAAAACGTCATTTTTTCTATTTTTATCGGGATTTTTTTTGTCAACGGAGCCCGTTTTCGACAAGTGATACCACTTTTTCAAGTGGAAACGACCATTTGACCAAAACGTAAGACTAAAAATGTGATTTTATACCAAATTGCTAAGAGTTATTGCTAAGAGACCAAATTAAATCAAATTAAACCAAACAAACCAAACAAACCTAACCATTGAAAAAAAATGTTAATTTATAAAGAAAAAAACCAAAAATGTCAGCACACTTACACAAAAAAAAAAAAAGCACAGAACCCACCCGTCGATTTTCCTACATCCCTAATCCCCAATTTGTCAAAAACAGACTCCGTTGACTTTCTGGTCAAATCTCAACTCATTTGGATCTTGAATATATTCTTCTCAATCTTGAAATCATTATTTTTCTACACTTCATCACTTCTCGTTTCAAGAAAGTTTAGTTGTATGCTTAATCAATGATCAAATAGTCATTAAAAGTTGTATCTTTAAGCTTGAATCGTAAATGGATTTTGTGGGTTTTAGCTAAAAATCTTGATTAATCTACTTTAATATAATTTTAGTTCAACTTTAATGAAAAAAGAGGGTAATACAATTTTTCTTTAAAAAAAGATGACTTTTTTTTTTTATAATTGAACAATTTCTCGCATTTGGTTTTATTCAGTTTTTTTTGGATTTAATCGAACCAAACCATGAAACCGTTTAAACCAAACCGTACTGTATGGTTCAGTTTGAGTTTTCTTATTTGGTTTGGTTTGATTTATGATTTACTTATTTGATTTGGTTTGTTTTGATTGGGCCAAATGAACAGGCTTAGTCCTAACCCTAGCTCCTCACACACTGACACACACACACACACAATATATATATATACTTTTTTTTTTTGGTAAGAACAATATATATACTTTTCGATAGATATAAAAGTGTCTCTTCACAAAAATTGCAAAATTGCAAAATTGCAAAACGACTTAACCTACCAGAAATCCAGAATGCAACACGAAGAAAGCAGCATTCCTCCTCCCTCCTCCTCCTCCTCCTCCGATTCATTGCGATCATGGCTCTTCACTCACAGCCAGTTAAGTGCCCACTTGCTGTATGAGCCGGGTGTGTTTGATCCAGTAAATCACAACATCACGATGGAGCAGCGTTCAAGATACATCGCCATCGTGGAGCAGCGTTTAATTGCGCGGTGGAAGGAGCATCTCCAATGGCAACCAACCCTACGAGTGTGCGAGGCACAGAACGTATGTGCATCACAACCCTGCTTTACTACCTTTACAACCACCACACCCCTGCTTGTAAAGGACCTAACCATAATAATTAAGGACCTAACCACCCTCGTTTTCGACCTTTACAACAACCACAGCCCTAACCGTAGCAACCCTAACGGTAGTAACCCTGTCAAATCCATGTTGCTGGACTTCTTATCCAGGACGCCGCCCTGTGATCAACCGGGTCAGGCATCAGATCATCTCATTTATTTTACCAACTCCACCGCCCCACAGCTACTCGTAATGCTCTATACCTCCTCTCACCAACCCAATATTGATTTGGCTAATCACGCCATTCGGGAGCTTATTATTCAGTCTACGAACTATGAGGATCGCTTGCCTAATTATAAGCATGCCCTGGCTTTATTATTCTCTAACTGGCTCGGATGGGCTGCCGGGATATACGATCCCTTGTATGCCTTTTGTCGTTCTAATTTAACAATGGTCGATGAGAAAAAGAATGGCTTACGTGAATTGGCTAATAGGCTGTTGCATGATTTGGAGTTGAGTAAAGGAAAGTCTGTATCTAATTCTTATTATGTTGGTCCTGCCTTGCGAGACGTGAAAGATCTCGCTGCCTTTTTGGTCCTTGTGAAGAATGAGATCATGGCATTACATTTACGTGGCAGCGGCCCTGTTGTTCATCAAATGTGTGAAGAGGAGCTTTGCAGTCTTCCCCTGTCTTACGCAGAGGATATTTCTTGTTTGCATAAGGTTTTCCTTGAGTTGTTGCATAAATTAGACGAATGCATGGTGATAATCGAGGAGGAGCAAGTGGACGGGGGAATGAAAAAGGATGACTTTACCGGATGCTGCCATTATCTGGCAATCTTGAAGGAACTTAATACTATTTCAAAGCTGTACCAGGGCGCCGAGGAGGTGTTTCGGGAGACTATCAAGCAGAGGAAGGTTGCTCTGTCATATCTCGTTGTTAAATTTGTAAAGAGGAATGATGACCATAAGTGGATCCTCGAGGCCAAGGAAGCGACCAACTTTGAATCACGGAGGCATTTAGCTATGATGATGTTTCCTGAGTTGGAGCGTGACTATGGGGAGGACATTCAAGAGATGTTTGTTGATCGTTCCCATTTGTTTGCAGAATCATTTGAGTGCATTGCTCGTGCAGACCCAGAATATCTGCGTACTGGTCTATTCCTAGAATTCAAGAACGAGACCGCCGATGGCTTTGGTGTGCGAAGAGAGTGGTTCTACTTGGTATGTCAAGCTATCTTCAGCCCTCAAAACACCCTCTTTCTGGCTTGTCCTAACGATTGCAGAAGGTTCTTCCCAAATCCAGGTGTGGAATAGATTACTTCTTTTGGCACATTTCATTGACAAATATATAATAGCTTGTTTTCGTGCATCAATGTATGTGTCGTAGATTTCATGATTCTACCCAAAAATTAGACACACAACAAGGGAGATGATACATATTAACCTCTGCACTACTGCTCGCAGAGGATAGACTATGAATACCTCTAGTTGGTATGAGAGTTATCTTCTCTTTCTAATACTCTCAATAAATGCTTCTGGTCCTGCAACTATTTTTCTTGTGTTAATCAAATGAGCTAAGCACCAACTTATTAATCTGCTTAAGCTTAAGACAATGGTACTGGTCTGAATACAAAATCATGTACTAAAGGAATATTTTTTCACTGTTTTATAGGAACGAATTTTCGATCAACAGATTGTCCTAGTGCGAGTTTTTTTGTTTTTTTTGTTTTTTTAAAGTTATGACAATATCCCACTGCCGCTATATTAACTTACAGATCTTTTGGATATTTAGTCTGACATAATATCAAATTTTACTTTTGCTTTTCTCAAAGAGTCCATACTTCTTACTGAGTGTACTAGCTGATTGAATTTTCTCCTTAATTGGTTAAGTATCTGTTGGGGCTAACAACACTAGTGCTCTTTGGACGTAGTCCTTTCTGTTTTCTGTCATTTTTAAAGGGCTCCCGCTTTATCAAAACATTATATATTGTCTTTATTTTGAAATATGTTCTAGATTCCACGTTCGAAATAGTTGAAGTTTTATACTTTCTACTCGTTTACATTAGCATTTTACTTGCAGAACTTATAATCATTTTATTTAACAATCAAAATTAATGGTTTCATTTCCAGTCCACATGCCCTCACAAACAACTGTTTGGTTGATAGGAAACTATATGCTTGAACATGAATTTGGTCTGTAGTTCATGTCTATTACGATTCTTGTAACCAAGGACTAATGACATATCAAATAACTTATATTTTGTGTATGGTTTTCCATTTGCAGCATCTAAGGTGGAGCCTTTGCACCTTGAATATTTTGGCTTCGTTGGCAGGATTATTGCCTTAGCATTAGTTCATAAAGTACAAGTTGGGATCTTATTTGATCGTATATTTTTCTTGCAACTAGCTGGATACAGTATATCAATTGAAGATATTCGGGATGCAGATCCCTACTTATATAGTAGCTGTAAGAAAATTCTGGAGATGGATCCTGAGGCTGTAGATCAAGATGTCTTGGGTCTTACATTTGTTCATGAAGTTGAAGAGTCTGGGAAAAGGAAACTGGTAGAGCTTTGTACCGATGGGAGAAGTGTAGTTGTAAATAGTAAAAATAGGAAGGAGTATGTTGATTCTCTTATCCAACATCGTTTTGTTACAGCTGTTAGTGAACAGATAGCGCATTTCGCCCAAGGTTTTGCTGACATTATAAGCGATGGATCACGCCAAAGATCCTTTTTCCGGTGCTTGGAGCCAGAGGATCTCGATCGCATGTTATATGGCAGTGAAAAGGCAATATCTGTAGATGATTGGAAGGCACATACGAAGTATCAGGGCTTCAAAGCCACCGACTGTCAGATATCTTGGTTTTGGAAGGTATAATTTATCGTGTTTAATTTTTATTTTCTGCAAAACACATTGAGTTCCGTTATTTGATAGTTCAAAGTATTATCTTTTGGTTAAAGATTTTTTATCTGGTGTTGTGTTTTTTTTTTTTTTGAGAAGGGGATATACAGAATCTGCTACAACACTTACTTCACGTAAACTATGTTTGCTGAACTAATATTTATTGTTTTGGTGGATTTTGCTCATACAACTTATGAAGAGATTTTGAAATTCAGTTCTGCCGAAAATAATACAGAGATATATTTCCCTATTGTTATAAGAATTTCTGGTAGTGATGACTGATGACTTAAATGTGTTAGTACGTCATTTTTCTTATGATGTTATTTTAGTTGTCTGAGTGCCCTTGAAATTCCAATAGATAAGGATCGATTATATCTAGTAGTGATCAAAACTAGTTATAAGGCTATCAGTGTCATAATTATTTGGCTGTGTCTGTTTTTATCCTTATTCTTTTTATATCTCTGATTTTTTTACTAATTTCAACCGTCAGGTTGTTGAGTGCATGTCAACAGAGCAGAAAAAAGCTCTGCTCTTCTTCTGGACCTCCAGAAGATATCTACCCGCCGAAGGTTTCGACGGTTTACCTTCTCGTCTCTACATCTGCAAGACTAAAGAGTCCTTTAATTACCTGCCGTCCTCTCTCACATGCTGTCACCAGCTTTATTTCCCGGCTTACCCTTCCCAGGCCATGATGCGTGACCATCTTCAAATAATTACTCAAGAGCATGTGGCTTTCAGCTTTGGTGATAAATGACAAAATTTGCTCTCCGGAAACGAAGGTCTTCGCAGTTGCATATATAAGTTATATAATAGGTGGTGATGATATATGTAACTGTCATCTCTTTTGCTAACACTGTAGTTCTTAAGTCTCTTTTTTTGTCAAATGTTGAAAGTGCTCTCTTAAAGTCTTCAAGAGGGTGAAATTAGATGCTAGGGGCGAGACTTGTGCTCTCGCCCCGTTGAGATCTTGCCATGTGTACAAACACCCACCCACTTTGTGCATGTGGCAAGATCTCAACGGGGCGAGAGCACAAGTCTCGCCCCTAGCATCTATCTAATTGTCCCCTTCAGGAGGATGGGATTTTTCTCTTTTTCCTTTCCAGATTTTTATTTATTTATTCTGTGGATTGGTGGTTTAATAAAGAAAGAAGAGCAAGTTCAAGTTGTTTTGATTTTTATTTTTTTTGTTCCATTTTTTTATGACTCTTTATAGCAGCATATACCTGCATGCTTCTATTGACAAAATTCATGTGCCTTTATTGTCATTATTCACTCTCTTCTCATATTACTAGCAATATCATTCCTTTGTCTTGTGATATTATGTATGCTATATGGTTTTGGTGAGAGAAAATGTTACATTTTTCCAGTGTTACATACTTTAATTCTTCCGCAGGAACTATACCTGAGAACCTTTTCAAACAAGCCTATTCAGTTCGTGTTGAGTTCATAATGTTTGATCTCCTAAAGGATCTACCTTACATGATTTTCAGCAAGATGCATATAATTAGTGCGATTAACAGGAGATTCTGGATTGTGCAACACAATTTACGATGTTATTTTTCTTCTGGAGAATTGCATTTATAGCTTAATTTCAAGGTAATATAGTTGGAAGGCTGTTAGTTCTCTACTTCCAATCTCATCAGTTCGGTCAATTAATTTTTGAATTCAAATATTGTCTGACTTGTAAGACAAGAAGAGGCAGTCCAGCGATTGGTTATTAGTTTCCCTTTATAATTTTTAGACTACTTCAAATCTTATGACTCCCTCTGTCTTCACTAAGAAGTCTTCGAACTGCCTCCACCGCCCTAAAAGGATTTTAAGTAATGTTGCATAGAATATCGAAACTAAAATCCTGGCTTGATACCTATCGTATTGTAAACAGATATGGTTATTGGTTTGCAAAATGTTCATTGACCACTTGAGGTTTTTTTGCTCCTTTCTCTGTCATTCTTGTAATCTAATTCTATTTTGTTTCCTACAGAATGTTATTCGCACCCCTGATAAATTGCACTTTACACTGCAAGGGTCATCCTTATCATACTGAAGGACTCACCTGCTTGGCTTTCACCTCTGACTCGAGTCTTGCACTTAATGGTTCAAGTGATGGTTCTGTTCATGTTGTTAATATATCAATTGGAAATGATCTCCCTTTCTCTTTTTTCCTTCCACTTCAATATGCCACTTCAGAGTAGTAATATCAGACATTGTGACAATTGAAGACGAAGGAGAAGAATTTGACATTTGCAGACGTTGGTCTTTTCACGGTTCAAAATAATACCATGTAAAAATTAAAATAAGCATAGAGCAAAGTATATGAAGGTTCAATATCTTTTTTCATTCAATTGAATTCTGCACAATCACACTGTTTATAGCTAAAGAGACATTACAACTGACTTCGTATTGTTAAGATACATTTTAAAAATATTAAAAAATTTAAACAACTAGGATGTGATCTTCTCCTAACCATCCTCTTGTCTTCCCAAGAGCTGATCTTCTACAATTCCAAACTAAAAAACGATGACACGCGATTCCAGCTAACAAAAAATTTATTTGCAGTATGATAAAATTAATTTGTATGTAAAACTTATTTCGCCTCATATTTTATTGCCGATACCTTGAACCCGAGAATAAAATGGGCAATTTGAAAGGTGAAAAAAGGTTACAGCCCCAAGCAGATGAAACTGTTCAATTATATTCAACAAGTTTTTAACATCAAAAACAAATATTCCACAAGTTTTTAACAATCAAAAAAAAGAAATATATTCCCCAAGTGTTCTCCGTACAAGTTTTCTCCAAGTTACAAAATTAAGGATAGGTAAGGATCATCAAAGCCTCTTCAATTCAAGCCTTCGGAGGCTTGAATTCCACCTCATCCCGAGCTGGTTGCCCGGGATCAGGGGCACACCAGCCTCGATAAAGGCTCTTAGAACCTTGACCCACCCACTCCTTAGTGAGAAGCAGTCTTGGGCATAAAACTTCTTAAATTGCACCCGAAATGACTGGTCCAGATTTTCGACCCACATGTCGACCGACGCACCCCTCACAGCATCGAAATTCGAAATAGACGCTCGCAAGGGAATCAGCACTTGTACATTGAAGTCTTGGCCACTTGGGAGACGCACCCGACACGCCTCCACGGCCACATCTGTAGCACTCAATTCCTTGCGAGAAATCCAATCATCATTCGTTAACGCCCGCAATTCTTCAAGATCACCAAGATCACCATCTTCATCTTCAGGCAGGTTGGAATTCTGTAAAAAAGGCATTGCAAATTAAAATTTCTACTTGGCCAAAAAAAACGAATAAATGCGAAGTATGTGTAAACAAGGTGAAGCAAATTAAAAACATAACATGTACACAGTCCAGAACAAAGACGACTATTATCTACCAAATCCGGGCAACAGCCATTGGAGAGACTGTGGCTGGAAGGCTAGAAATACAAATAATCTTAGAAGGTAAACAGCAGACAACACAACAAATAAAGACATAGCCATTACTCTGTGGCTGCCAGTTCAATCATCATTCCATGTACTAAATAGCTGTAGTAAATTTCATAATGGAACACATAACGATTTCGTAAAACAATACATCAGTTATAAAAGATTTGAATAGCTTTAAGTTAGATAAAGAACTATGCCGGTCACTTGTTCCCACGCCATAAAGCAGAAAAAAAATAGATAAAGAACCTGAAAAAGAAGACCCGACATCACACGATAAACTGTATAGGAAACTGAAATTCGGCTGTACATAAATGTATACGTACTACGTGTAAATTACCTAACCTTTTTCGATCCACCTACACAAGTTCTAAGAGAATGGGGTGTTATATAATTAAGCTAACGCTAGTAATTTTAATATTTAGTACGTTAATTTCAATTTCTATCAGTGACCACTTATATATACCAGGAGAAATTTTTATCCACCAAATTATGAGTCTCACCCAACCTGAACTATTTGGTACCAAAGCTGATTCAACTCTACTATTAAACGCTTAAACAAAAATAAATGAGTTCAAACATAAAAATGTAGCGGTATTACATGTATAATTCCCTGACAACTTTTAGGACCATAACTGGAATCCAATATTCAAATCTTGGTGCAAATATTAAGCAGATTAAAAAATTGTGTGCTTGTATATGTATTTACATATTTGAATCAAATATATGTGCATAGAAGGCTATACCTATATATTTGTACTTGCACTGTGTTTATATCATGATACAAATAATACATAACACATACTTTCCATACAAAGATCCATATACACACTTGTATTTGCAAGTCTATATCAGTTTGATTGTATGAATGTATTGAATTTAAAAAAACATAAATACAAGATGGTATATACATGTTACTTTATATTGCGAAATGCAAAAAGTGTGTTCAAAAATTTCGGTTATTAACCGGGTAACCTGAAGGGGGCCTAATTTAGATTAAAATTAAGAAATTTTAGTATATCGATGAACTAATGCCCATTTAATATGGACAAGTACGGGCGTGATAAAGGTTTTGGAATTGACAATTCCACTCCAACGACCCTCAGGTTCTTTGATGAAGTGGAACATGCATAGACTATTACTTTTGGGCGAAATATTCGCAAGTATAATAATCACTATAACAGCCAACTTAAGTCATTCACAAATCACAAGAAGTTAAGGTTCGTGAAAAAGACTACCACTGCATAAACTGAAACATCACATATAGTTGTCTAACACACAAGTTTTCCAAGGCAAAAAGGTGCCTTGTAGCTTAAAAAGCAAGACACACATTTCATCAAAGTAAGACAAAGTATGTACCGCCGGTAAATTTCAACACATACTAGAATTTCATTAGCAACTCCAAGAATTAATCAACGATCAAATAAACCAAAATGCGTCTATATTTAAACATTTGAATAATCATAAACTATCCTTTTGTAAATCATATCTAGACTTCAGCAACAAAAGTATCAACAACAGCAACAAAAATGCAAGAAAAAAAAGGGAAGGCGGCATAGCTTCATGAGAGGAGAAGAAAAACAGAATAGAGAAGAAAACAGAAAATGGTTATCTACAGCCATCCTTAAAAGAGCAGTCAATGGAGATCATCCATAAAGAAAAGTCCAAAAGGTTGCAACAGAGGCGAATGGGAACTATTATTGGCTTGCAATTAATAAATATTGCTTGACGAAAAGATGATTAAATTAAAAATATATGATTCCAACTACCTGATCTCCAAGTATTTCGAGGTTCCCCTCATTTCCCAGCGGATTTTGTTGATCATCAATCTGTAAACAAGGTGTTGCATATTAATAAATATTACTAGACGAAAAGATGATTCAATTAAAAGTATGATTTTGAGGCATACTAGACGAAAAGTATGAGCCTACTCACCGGTATATGGGGGAGTACCATCGTGTTATACCAATCGGGTAAGTTTACCACATCGATTGCTTCTACTAAGGTCCTTCCATGAAGTCGGTTGGCAGTTTCTACAAGTCCACTTAACCGCAGGTATCTAAGAATCTGTCCTTCAAGACTTTTGTACCCAAAAAAAAAAAAAAAAAAAACGTTCACAAAATTATATTGAAAATATTTATGTGTAGATATAAATGAACAAAAGTAATACTTCAACCACGTAACCACACGTACCGCTGATGCTCTGGAAAACTTGCATACCAGTGTGTGGCTAGGAACCCGAAGGGTGGGTTATGGATAGCTACAAGTAAAAGAAAAACGATATAATAGAAAAACATGCAAAGTAACTAAAAAGATAAAACAGTATATAAATAACTCTTATATGCTCCGTATACACCAAGTATCGGACACTGCGTAAAGTGATGCAATATAATGTGATTTTGAAAATCCTCAGGGGCAAAGTCCTACAACAATTCAGTAAAAATACAAATTTCAAGAATTATTGTGTGTCGTGATAATTTTTTTAGAATAAGTGGTAAAAAGGCCAAAAGTTATCCCTGTTTCACTATTTTTATAGAAGAGGTTGCTTCCTGTATGCCCTAATAATAGACATATGATTATAACCTAAAGTAGTCAAAGAACCAACAACAGAAAATAAGAAAACGGGAAAAAACAGAACATAATTTTAAAAGTAAGCAAGCACATGCAAAACAATTTATGGATTAATATCTAAACATAGTGCATATTGAAGTATTTCAATGAATATGCACATGAGAGATTATGAGTAATAACCTTACTGAATTAATTATCGTATCGTACTTTAGATGTCAAAAAGGAATACTCGTCTTGATAAATCCTTAAGAGTTCAAATTAATATTAAGATAAGTAAGTGAAAATGAAGAAAAATAACAGTGCGTATCCTAAAAAGATATAGGGGACTAGTTGGTTCGTGATGCATTTGTTTCTCACTAGGTTCGCTCCCCTGCCCCTTCTTCTTTTGCATGGTCTTCTGGCCATGCTCTTTTTATCTTAATTCAGTGTCTTTTTTCGAAGTGCCGTGATTCTTAATATTTTACGTCACTCCAATCGATCTTTGCTGCCTGGCTAGCTTGATCTTATATATCTGATTTCCTCTCAAATTTGTTTTAAGATACAAGAATCTTATTTGTTTTAAGATACAAGAATCTTGTCTTTATTACCAGGTTACTTCAAATGGATCACTTGATTACCACATAAACATTGGAAAATTCTCATTTTTTGCTTTGTTGTCATATCCTAAATCTGGTTATCAAAAGACGACGCGATTTTACAAACCAACAGCGAGTTGCATTAGGGAATTGAAATCATAAATTGAAAACTAACGAAATACACAAACAAAAACTTCATTATGGCACAGATTCACAATTTGACAAAATTAGGGCACATATTCAGAAACTTCAAAAACAATTTGGTACTCAATTAGGACATTAAAAAAGAAAAATTCGCTACACATTTATCAACATAGTGCCAAATCACACTTTGTAAAAGGAAGTGTAAAAATGCTTACCATCAGGCATGACAACTGCATTAAGACGCGCTTCCTCTGTGAAGACTCCTGCCACATCATCGAGGCCATTTTTGCGGAAGAAGTCAAAGATTAGCCGGTGCCTACATAATCGAAAATAAATTAAAAAAAAAAAACCGAAAATAAAATCAAGCATCAAATATGTGTTAAAGTTATTGAGAAACAAAGCACAGCTTCTTACAGTTCCATATCTCGATCCTGTGTTTTCTGAAACTAGCGAGGCCAAATGGCCGGAGACGACCAGGTACGTAACCCATATAGTTGGGGGTTGAGGGTTTGTGAGTTTGAGGGTTTGTTGTGAGTTTGAGGGTTTGTGAGTGAGTGCGGGATAGATTTGGCCATTTGGGAAAAGAGAACGTGTTCCTTCTAAACCCTACAAAAAGTGAGAGCCGTCACTACTACTTTAAGACTAAAGGCCAAAAAGTTGATTATAATAAATTAAAAAAACAAAAAACAAATGAAAACATTAGAAAAGAACCGTACTTTATTTCCTTGGGGGAGACTAAGAAAAATGTGCTCATTGTGATAATCATTGTTTTCCATATTTTTCTATATAGTTTAAATAAGATTTTGTGTTGAATTGTTGATTTAGTATTTATTGTATACAAAGTTATTTATATAATTATGGTTTGTTGATTTGTAGTACAAAAATTATATGATTCTTGCTTTCTTAGTTTTATAATAACAAGGAAGCTATGTTGCATTATATATTTAAATTAATTTGTTGTCTTTGTTTATATAGATTTCGGTTCATGAATAATGAGCAAGAAAATAATTGATTCTTATTATTTCAAAAAGAGTCGTGTTAAAGATGGTGCTTCCCATAATATGGTAAAAAATTTCTTAGCTTTTGGTATAAATTATTTCCTGATTGGTTGGAATATTCCCCTTCGAAAAATGCTGCATTTTGGTCATAATTATCTATTATGCAGTTTTTCTTGAACTTGATAATATAATTATATTTAACTAAGGTGGAAAAAAAATATATAGCGCAATCTCGCCCCCTTGTTTCGAATCATGGCTCCGCCCCTTAGTATGTTGAAGTCTAGTTTCGACACAACACGAAACATGTGATTTTTCCAAGTGTTGGTCTATCATATATTATTACTCGACACGTTGTCTTTACAAACTCTTCTTCGAAACAATGTGATGTGACAATTTTTTAAATTTGGGTTTAATAAAAACTAAAAAGCTTCTATATATTCATAAAGCGCATGAAGAACTCATACGGTTCTTTCCTTTTCTTTTTTCCTCTCTACACCAATTAATTTCGAATTTAAAAGCAAAGAACGATTTTTTTTTTATATGGATAGCAAAGAACGAATTTACAATTGGAAAAACAACCTTTTTCACGTCGAAAGGCGTGTCAAAATGTCATGTGCGGCCTTTGCAGTATAAATGGCAAAGCCCGTGACTTAGAAGCACATGGTATTGGCCTCTATCACTATAGTAGATGTAAAGTTAATATTTTAAATAGATTCTGCCTTTTCAACATGGATTGTGATATAATTGTTCATAACTTATTCAACCTAAGATATGATAAATATGATTCCTTACTTTTTTACTGTATGTGTATTAAAGACTGAATGTCTTATATTTTGGGGGGGAAAAGTTAATGTAATAGAGATCATTGAGAATGCAGTTAATATCTATAATAATAATATTAAAAAAAATGTTTTTAAGAACAAAGAGGTGGTTGATGAATATATACACAATTTGATACCAATGCGCCGCATCAAGTATTTTTGTCCTCTTATAGAATATGTGCATTGTACCGTGTCAAATATTTTCAGTGTTTTGGTTGAAGGACTATGTTAGAGGAGATGAAACGTGTACGTCCTCCAACCAAAACATGGGAATTATTGTAAAAACTTTTGCATTCAGAATTTTTGCTATTATCCTACAACACATAATCAATGCATATAACCCCTTGAACAAAACTTGAAATTTGGTGGCTAGAATTTTCTTGTTCGACGTTCCATTTTTTTTTCCGATTCACGTTTCATCCTACTATTCAATATTTCTCACACTTTTAAGTTAATGCATAAATGCCTAATGGGAATAAATAACGTGGTAACAAAGAGAACAATATATTACTTAATGACTTGATTATATACAAGTTATTTCTATAAACTACGAATGAAAATCTTCCATTAGGCTGATATTTGATACAAAGTTTGTGTGTAATATAAGGGACACCTGAATTTGACTCATCATATACGTTTTACTATTTTTTACATCAACTAGGACGGACCTAAAACGGGCTAAAAGTTACATCAGAGTCTCACTTGTCGCGCTGGAAATTAGAAAAAATAAATATTATTGTAATGTACTTTCTATAAACATATAATTTGGGATTATGCTCCATTATCCAACGCAAAACGGATTGAGCCACGTATGGTGTTATCTTTGCGGTAAGCCAACTAGTTTGCAGCTCGAGGCAACCAAACGATCAAACATTTCAGGGTAATATGATTTCAGATTCTTGAACATGTTGATAAGCATACCATTTATTCACTGACCTGAAGAATTCGATGAGATGGAAAAACAATGATGATATTCACTCACATAAGCATTTTCATGTACCTGAAATATCATAAGAACAGCAATATTAGATGCCGGTAGACATGTAGAAAAGCAACTTATACGATTCTGCGATTAATAAAGGAGATATAGCAACCGGCTTAAAACTTGATACCTGTCATCAGAAACTTGAGCAAAAGTTTTTCTTTTTTCTTTGAAGCTGTCATAATAATTTAACTTTCATTTTTACCTAACCATGGTTATGGACTTATGGTACTGTTTCAGTGGAATGAAAGAAATTGAATACGGCTTTTCTTTTTCTTTTTGTAGCAGCATGCATGTTTCTTTATTTTCTCGCTTTTACCATATCTTTTTTTTTTTGTTCTTTGTATCTAATAATTAGAAGTACTTTTTTTGTGAATAATTAGAAGCATTTTTTTTAAGATATATAATCGCCTTTCATCATAATAGTAACTGAATCCAATTGTTCACATGAAAAATTAAAAGATAACCAAGAAAATAATCGTACCACGCTCTCAGAATTGTGGCGACACGTCCCCGAGCAAAAATCAAAAACATTGTCATATATTCCTGTGAAAATACATTCCACAAGTCGGATAAGAAATTACTGCAGATAACAAGAATGATTGATTGTGAATACCATGTAAAATAGGAACTTTCTATCAAACAGAACCCAAAAATTGCATAAATTAGCTAAAACCAGAGACCATCTAAACTAGCAATAAGATGAGAGCGATTACAGATCAGATGATTATTCATCCAAAGGCTTATCGAGGTAATGATATTTAAGTAGATAGAATGTTTTCTCAAGAGATTAGCAAAGATTAAAGCATAAAGCATAGCAATAAACAGAAAGTAATTAATCATACTTGTGAATGTAAAATCAGAATTACCAGCAGTCGCAGGCTTTGCAACTTTGACCTTTAGAGCAAGTTCTTTACGAGTCTGTAAAACAAGTTGACTTTTTGTTACAACATAAAATAAAACCAAAAAAAGAAAATAAAATTGAGAGAAAATCTTACCAAAGCCGGATCCAAACAGCAGGAAACACAAAACTCATATGAGTTACAACATTGAGAAACAGTATTACATCCACTGCAAGCAACAAAAGGAAAGTGTTAGAAAGAAAAAGTTTTCCAGTAATAGATAGTGCATTAACTTCCTTATCCAAAACATAAGAAATAAAGGACTAGTTTCCATCAAAGGCTGGTATGCATACCTTGGCAAAGTGCAGGCTTCCAGTTGAATGAATAGCTAATATGATACTACGTAACTTATGCTCAGTATCTATAGCAAACAACTCCCAAATGTAACATTATAATACTGACATTTAGATTATAATTTATACCATATGGTTTTTCTATTCCTTTTCCAAGTTTAAAATTTTCTTCTGATGAGAAGTATCTGCTCTACTGAGGATCTTTTGTGTGGAAACATTAGGAGAAAAAACAACAAAAGGTGTTCGAATTTCAGTAGCTACGCAGATTTGGATCCGCATGAAAAGGTGAAAGAACCAACATCGATGGAATGGAGGGAGTAGAAACATGAAAATTGAAGGACAACGAGATAACTCACTGACACGAGAACTTGTCTCCTTTTTCTGGACAGCAACGGGTCAGTGGATCAACTGATAATGCATCACATACAAAACCTACAACAATGAAACATCATTATCACCAAGTGAGCCTCAACTTCAATTGATTTCTCTGCTCAACCACTTTTAAAAATCAACAAACTGAGCCTCAAAGCCAACAACCGCAAAAATTATTTTGAACCAAATGAGAGTATTGAACAAAGGAATCATAATAACATCTTTTGCCATTCTTAAGTCACCTTCTGTTCCACAATCTCGACTTAATTCCAGGGTTGGCCTATTAGTCCAATAAGATAGAACGTAATTGATTATTAATTATGAATGAGCTGCCAAAGCCTGATAACTAACTGGGTTATTTGCATAATAGGGACATGAATAAGACCAGATCAAAAAAGAACATTACAAATGAAAAGACGTGAAATACCATTATCATTAGCGATAAAAAACCGTCCTTGAACCGTCGTTCTACAACTCTGCTTTTCATAAAGACGCATATCCCTGCCACATGAAGAACAATTCATCAGACATAAACCAAACCTATTAGCTCCACAACTTCACCGTCTTTAAATCAAAAAAAAAAAAACAATCAATTCTTCCATAGTCATCAATCATCATCAGCCGATATCACATGATCTTCCATCCGTCGGCATTTAACTAACTTAGCAAAACTCCATGCATTACAAACACAAACACTCCATTCTTTTCATTCATTACTAGTTAGTACAACAAACTTTTTACTCGGCTTTCGGATCATTTTGATAAATATTAAGATACATTCCACAAATTCAATTGAACAACACATTACACACCAATCCAAAAACCCTAGATTCTTCCAACACATTGAGTACTCCATGATCTCACTCAAAATGCTTCACGTCATATAACAATCAGTCACCGAAATAATCAACACACAATAAAATTGAAACAATTACGGGTGATAAATTGAAATTATTACAGAAAATAAATAAATAAAAATAAAGCAACAAATGTTAAATCTAAATCAAAATACCTAATAGCTGATACTTGTTGTTGAAGAACGAGGAGGAGGAGGAGGAGTGGTCCTAATGCTATTAGCAGGAGAGAATATGGAACGTTGACCATGGCGATTCAGCTGATCGATAGTGATGTGATGGATTCTTACCGTTGGGTTCACCGGAAGGAACGAAATTGCAGGATGGTCCCTGTATTGGATAAAATCTTTATTTTAACCCTTTTTTTTAATTTTAATTTTCAGAAAAATAAAACCTTAGAAACTGACACGCACTAAATACGGTACTTGTTGTAGCCAATGGATCCTCTAGCGTAAGTGGGATCCGCCTTCTCTTTCTCCTCGGGCGACTTTCCTCTTCGCCTATTCTTCTGTGCCTTCCTCGACAATTCCCTCATTGATTCTTTCTCCCAATGCAACACCGAATGGCCTTCTAGTTTATCGTTTATCCAAGTTTCTTGGCGGTTTGCCCACTTCGGATCATCCTTCCTCGCGAAATAATTCTTCTTCGCATCATCCCCCTTATACCGTTCCATAGCTTTGGCCCTAAATGCGTCGTGCGCCCGACGCCTTTCCATCAACGGAACCTTATATGTGCTCTACAAATCATATATTTAAGGTTACAGATTATTATGGGCCCTTTTTTAAAGAAAATATTAAACATTATTAAATATATGCTTTTTATATATTAAATACTCACCCTAAAGCTTAGCCACATTTTATCTTTTACGTCTACATCCAGTTTCGTCCAACATGGAACAAAGTCCGTCAACAACTTCTTCACAATAGCAGTAATAGTCTTCACAATCCGTTGCTGGTCGACAAATAGTCTCTCGTCAGTCAATGCTATCGGCCTGCGCCGTGAGCTATTCGCAGGCACTTGGTCTCCTATAGTAACTCCTCTCGGTGGTCGTGTCTGACTGGGCCCTGATGGTGGAGTAGTGGATGGGCTCGCACGTGGAGTACGTAGAGTAGGTGGAGTACGATATGTGTCGGGTGCCTCTCGTGGAGTAGAAGATGAAGGCGCTGCATCGGCAGGAGCGCGAGCTCGAGTAGAAGATGAAGGCTCTGCATCGGCAGGATCGGGAGCTCGAGTAGTAGACGAACGTATACGTATAGTGCCTAATCTACCACTCGCATGGGGGTCAATAGGGGGGTCATCGCGATCCTCGGAGCGTGTACGATCGTCAGACATATCGAAAATCTTTTTCAAAACCTAAGTTAGAATTCTCAAAGTAACGATCGATTCTAAGTTCAAATAAATTCCTAAATATTTATCATGTCTAAGTTAGAGATTCCTAAAGGCAGAATTACAGCATGAACGAGATCTAAAGAATAATAAAACATATATAATCAACGTTTAAAACTAACAATTTCCTAAATGAATACATATATAAACAACGTTTAATAAAAACTAACACTAAAACGAAAACTAACAATAATTTTGTCAAAGGTTCCTCCTAAAACATATAATCGAGTAAACAAAATTAGTTCTAATCGAAAAAAGTCGGAGAATTGAACAAATTGAAGGATAAGTAATTAAACGCATACTACGAGTAAAGTTTAGTCTAATTAGAAAACTTAATCGTGATTTTAAACAAACATGCATCATAAACATTTTCTTATATTTTATTGGTAAAAATCTTTTCCAAAAAATTATTTATTTACGTAAACGCTTCATAGATGAAATTCTTCTACCTCGGTCATAAAAAATCTTCTAAATAGCGTCGGATAAACTAAAAAAAGAAAATGGAACAATAGCCACTTCATCTAAAGTAATTAATCCTAGTTTCTATATATTTAACAAATCTAGTTTAGGAGATGAAAATTCTACTAAACATTATTGGTTACTCGGGAGAGGTCGAGAGCATAACCTGTTCTATTTCCTTTGACAAAATCAGACCAGTTTTATTTGGTTTTGGTCGAAATTAATATCACTTATTTGTGAATTTGTGCAAGGAGTTCAATTTCACCCAGAGAGCATCATCACAGATGAAGGCAAGACCATAGACAAAAACACACTGCTATTTAATAATATTTTCCACAATAGAAAAAAACAGGCCATGACTCGTAAGTCTACTTTTCTTTAGCATGTGAATGCATGGCTGATAATTCCACATCTAGAGGCTCTTGACATTACCAGTAAGCAGCAAAATACAAATGACACATAGCATATGAAAGAGCAGCTTCCGTAATCCATGTTACTGTTTTAGAAAATGTTGGATTCAGCTACTAAATTTTGAGAAGTAAAGACGAAGCATATACACAGTATACTTTTCTTTAGCAACTTGTTCTTTAGCAACTTTAAACCAATTTTTGCCAGGCTGATTAGGCTGATTAAACATGAACATGTGAATATATCTAAGTTTCTAAGTCAATTTGCCTTTTAAGGGTAAAACTAAACTAATAAAGCTTAAAACAAAAAAAAAACTTACACTAGCTAATCGGACGCGCGGCGGTGGGGACGACGGTGAGGGACGGCGGTGCGGAGGTGGGTGGCGTCGGAATCGCGACGGGGGCGACTGAAAAATTGGTGGGGTCGCGTGTTAATAATTAATGTAATACTCAATAAAGCTTAAAACAAAAAAAAAACTTACAGTAGCTAATTGGACGCGCGGCGGTGGGGGACGGCGGCGCGGAGGTGGGTGGTGAGGAAATCGCGGCGGGGGCGACTGAAAAATTAGTGGGGCCGTGTGTTCATAATTAATGTAATACTCAATAAAGCTTAAAACAAAAAAAAAAACTTACACTAGCTAATCGGACGCGCGGCGGTGGGGGGACGGCGGCACGGAGGTGGGTGGTGACGGAATTGCGGCGGCGGCGACTGAAAATGGGTGGATGTTAGGCATTATTCTCAAAAAGCCTCAAAAATGAAGTAAAAAAGAAAAAAAAACATCTTACAGCGCGCCGGTGGGGGGACGGCGGTGACGGAAGGTGGCATGGGGTTGGTGGCGACGGAATTTCGTCGCTGGCGATGGTGGCAACTAATTGCGTCGGTATGTGTGGGCTAGGGTTTAAGAGTATTTTTTATCTATTTATACATTAGCAACTACCGACGGAAAATCCGTAGCTACTATAGCTACTATTAACAGTAGCTACGGATTTTCCGTCGGTAGTTCGGCCCAGCTGCGGCCCAATGATGCCCTAAATTTTGGCTACGAAAATTCCGTAGCTACTAAAAATTGGCTACGGAAATTCCCTAATTACTAAAAATTGGCTACGGAATTTCCGTAGCTACTAATAATTAGCTACGAAAATACCGACAGAAATTCCGTCGTGAGAAACATTAGCCACCGATTTGTTGTCGGCAATTATTTTAACGACAGAAAGTCCGTCGGTACATTCATTAGCTAAGGAATTTCGGTAGCTAATTTACGGTAGCTAATATTGCGAAATCTTGTAGTTTAAAGGTGGTGGTTGAATCCTCAACTTGCGCTTAGTCGTGCATTTATCCATCGCTTACAAGAACATCGACTTGAATTAATCTTTACTTAAATATTTGAGTAAAATAATACATGTCGTTTATACTAGAGAAAATTTAAAACTTATGTAAAAGACAAAAATCACCTACTATTACATACTACTATTACATATTTTCTTAAATATTCTTATATTTTAACTTAATAAAGTATATTTTATGAAAGTATTTAGTATTGAATAAGCCTTAATTAGTTCATGATCACTAAATAACTGTGGTACGAAAATGGTACACAAATGTGAAATGTTATGTATCCATATACACACATACGAGACTATATTTAGTTATTCTATCCATAAACACACCTAAACACATATATGTATATATGCATATGCACAAACATAACAAATACGGTGGGTATTTTTTCTGCAAATGAAAAAATGAAGTTTTTGTGGGATAAGACAAACGTCAAAATAAGAGTCAAATTGTGCTCCTTGTTACAAGCTATCCATATCTTGCTTAATTTCCTCTGATTTCCACAAAAAAGGCTTACCCAGGTTAAAGTTTACTGGTGTGAATACTCCAAAAGACCCACTCACTGACAACAACTCTACAAAGATTATTTTAAAAAAAAAAAAAGGAATTATTCTACAAATTCCACAAACTGTTGTACTAACTTAGCAAAATAATCCCGGCCCCTAATCCAAAAAGACATGATAAAGTATTTAGTGCCATTTTTTAACACCTTTACTTATGATGTCATTTACTGTAAACGAGATAAAATACAATGTTAAATAGGTTATCAAAACAAAAGTTAAAAGACAATATTCTAAATATGTTTCAACCGAATAAATGACAATAAAGAAATAAATGCATCGATTGAATGTTTTTTGAAATAACTTTTTTTAAATAGATTTGAAGTGAAATATTGACATGAACTCACTCCTAGGACGAAAAGTAAAACATAGATTTTCTTGCCATAAATGGTCTTAATTAACAATTTCATGACATACATAATATATAATATTTGAATTGATTCTTATACACCTTTACAAACCCCATTCATCTAAAAAAAGAAGAATTATATAAACTATGTGATAACGTAACTGATAAGTATACCAGACCACCCTTCATATTGGAGAAATTATACAAACATCCTTTATGATCAATTTTCGTATAAATATTTAAATCTCATTCTCCTCATTTATTTTGCACAACAAGCAAACATAAATCAAATTTGCCCAGAAAATAGGAATCAAACCTCACGTATTTCGTTTACAAAGAAAAAGCCAACAAAAAAAAACAAAGAATATAATATTTTGAAATTTATAATAAATTATTTCCATATTTTAATTTCTGCTATAATTTGAAGTTATAAGGTTATCGTAATTATTTTAAACTTTTAACATAAATAGTATTTGTGCAGAAATAATTGTTTTATTATAAATATTATAGAATACTATACATGCGCGGCCAGGATGGAGTACCCAACCAAAGCTAGCCGAGAATCACATAACAATGCAAGGGGTTATAAGCCCCATATAAAGAAAGCGAGCCAAATAAGTATGGCTTAATTCTAATTTGTTACATGACATAACTAATGAAAAGCATAACAAATCTGATATATCTTTCTAACATCTTCCTTCTATCAAAGGAACCACCGACGTAGAGAATATCCATCACGGCCTCGTAAGTTACGGGTAGATTTATCAACCACTTTTTGTGATTTCTTCTTAGGCGCGTTGGAAGAAGCTACCACTTTATCTTTAGCAGCTGACTTTAAAGGCGTGGACGGTTTCTTGTATATCACAAGCGGAGGATATTCACTTTCATCATCGCCAAATGCAAATGCAATGTCACGGGCTTGCTCACTCGAGACTGCTCGAGTTTTTTTTTGAAAATTCAGAATCCGAGAGCAGTTTTTCATCATCGAATGTGTCGTTTAAAATAAGATCATCTATGGAATCGAAGTTAATTTGCCTTTTGCATTCAGAATCGGAATGTTCACCCCGAGAATCAATCACGTCCTTAAAAACATCATCCAAAGAAGCACTATAATCCTTTTCCGAGGTACCCGATACAACAATAAGCAAATTATCCCTGGGAGCAATAATATCATCACACTCAACAAATTCTTTAGATGAAGTGCCAACTTCCTCATTAACCAAGTTATCTTTGGCAAGTGGCAACATTCAAATCATCAACATTATTAGAAGACAAAATAGTCTTGAAAGTGCAGGGTTTTCTGGAGTCAATGTTAGACGATGCAATGTTAGACGATGTTGGGTTAACATTGTGAATAACATTGAAAGCCGAGAGTCTGTGCGAAAACTGCTATTTAGTTGCCAAATTTAAGTTTTGCCTTTATTCACATATTAACCAAGTTCCACGGATTTAGTTGTTTATGTTTATGTCCAGGAAGGTATCTTAATCATAAGGAAGAGCTATGGAAGATTCCTTACTTGAAGTTTCCATAATTCAAGCAAAGTTGAATAGTCAACTCACACGATTTCAAAAGAAGGAAACAAGCTAGTTGTTCTCTGCGATGCGACTCTTTCCAGGATTCTGCAATTTGAAGAAGATGTGTTACCTTGTTAGATTGGTAATAATGGAAACACATTCTCAGGAAATATATGAAGTTCACAAAGAAGGCAAATTTCAACAAGGAAACAACAAGAGTTACCAAAACTGTGAACAACACATCTTGGCGTTCAAGACTCAAGAAATCTATAAAAGATGTGAAGTTCATCAAGATGAAGACAAGACGATCGTGCTAAATAATCTGAGAGATTAATCCTTCTTTGTATTATCTTCGTCTTGTTTTGTGAAGTTTATGTATCAACTACTTAAGTCTAGTTCATAGAAGTTAAGTAGTTCTTACTTGTCTGCTTCGTTGAGTCCGATCAACAAAGAGCGTGAGTGAATTGTTGTGAGGAACGTTTTTGATAAAACCTTTATGGTTATTTGGCCTAAGGCTCGGAAGTTTTTAATAATATTGAAAACTTCTTAAAATTATATCTTCTTGTGTTCTTACTTCCGCTGCACATTATTATTATCAAGAAGATCAAAATTGAGTTAAGGCAATTCCAGCTTAACTCTCAAAAGTGTTGTGTCAATCCACGGTCCAAAAAAAATTCAATTGGCGTCAGAGCCAAACACCGACTACACTGGTGGTTTGGAGGTGATACAACACCATGGACAGTGTCAATCCTAATGCCAACAGGATTCCAGTTTTGGATGGCTCCAATTATGCATACTGGAAGATCAGGATGAGGTCTCACATCAAAGCTATTGATATTCGAGCATGGCAATCCGTGATCAATGGATACTCTCTTCCAACATTACCAAGAGATGGTGAAGGTGATCTAGTTCCAAAACCAGAAGCAGACTGGACAACATCAGAGGTTAGTCTCTATAACTCTAATGAAAAAGCTCTTAATGTTATCTTTAGTTGGGTTAATCATCACATGTTCAAGTTAATCCAGAATTGTACAAAAGCCAAACATGCTTGTGATATACTTGAATTACACTGTGAAGGAGATTCTGCTGTTAAAGATTCCAAATATAGACAACTACTTCAGCAATTTGAAAAACTTGAGATGGGTGAAGATGAAAGTGTTGACAGTTATTTTGAGAAAATTCTTGATATTGTTAACCAATGTGAAAACTTAGGTTTTGCTATGACTAATCAAGAGATGGTTTATAAAGCTATGAGAACACTGTCATCTAAATTTGCTCTCAAGAAAATTGCAATGAGTGAATCTAGGAACCTTGCTAATCTACAGTTTCAAGTCTTGATGAATACTCTTAGAGAATTTGAGATGGAGCTTGCCTCACAACCTAGCAAACATAGGGTTGTTGCTTTAAGAGGATCAAGTCTTGACATTGAAAGTGATGATGAATGTGAGTTAATTTCTTCTAACTATGGTAAAATTACTAAGAAATTCAATAAGCTGAACCTTAAAGGAAAAGGCAAAGAAAAGAATCTTAGTAATAGTTCTGCAGGTTATAAGAAATTACCTCCTAAGTTTGTGAAGTACATGGCATCAAAACCTACTCGTTTAGAAGCTGATAAGTTAAAAGATGTTAAATGTTTTGAATGTAAAGGATATGGTCATATGGCTAATGAATGTGCTAACACTCTTAGAAAAAGAGGAAATTCTCATTGGGTTTGTGTAGATGATTTCAATGAAGATGACTTTAGTTCTGAAGATGCCAATACCCACTTCTATGACTTTTGTGTCGACCAAAGGGGGGTCTACTGGTTAGCCAACTTACCGTAGAAGACGACCATGTTTCGTTTACCGATGTTTGACCTCCGGAAAACCTCCAAATCCGGCGTTGACCGAGGCGGCATAATATTTTTCGTCTCCGAATTGGCTGAAAATTTTACACCCCCACAATTTTGCCCCCTGAATCTAGTGGTATGCTCAGAATTTCAAAACAACATGCGGAACTATGTGATCTGGAACAAATCCGAGTGAAAATCCACAAATAGTAACCTAAGGCAACACTTCACCAAAATACATGAAAGTCAGTTCAAATCGAAGCTCTTAGCCTCCACAATGAAAGGAGATCTAATAGAAGACGACGAAGAACACAAACTTGAAAATAAAGATCTTGAAAACAAACCTTCAAAAAATCAAGGCACGTTGGAGAGAGCTTGTGGAGTGAAGTTATGACGCCGTGAGGGTACCGGAAAAAACTAAATAGTATTTGTGCAATCTGTCAAACTGAGGAAATGAGAGGTGTTTGTAATTAATTCATCATACTTCCAAGATAGCACTGTAATTCTCCCTAAAGAAAAAGTAGAAAACCATTCTAGACCTCCTGCTCACGATATTGTGTACATTTTTTCATAATGTCGTATGTATTTTGGTCTTATTTCGTCACGGTAATAGAACACGGTGAAACAGTACAATTCAGATATAAATAACCAAAATAATGCTAACCAATTTTATTATCGGACTAGCTTGGTCCGGAACACCTACTACAAGCTTACTAGGCTGAATAAACAAATTACAAGATACAGTAACGTATCGAATCCTAGACGTTCGATATGACGTATCGAATGCCTTTGTTCGATATGAGAAATATATTAAGGGTCATGTGCTGAATACAAGCGTATCGAATCCAAGAGATTCGAGATCACCTTATGTATCGAATTCGATGTGATCTTTGGCGTATCGTACGTACCAAATTCGGTCCAGTTACGTGTCGAATGGGATTCGTTCGATCAAATATGTCTCGAATGAACAGTGATTCAATGTTGACTGTGCAAAAGTGGTCCTCCAATCAAAGCGAACCCAAATTACAAGGGGACGGGCTATATATAGCAATCGTCCCGTGAGTCCTAATGACAGATACAAAAAGCACATCGAATCATACCAATTCGATGCGCGCATCGAACATGAGGTGTTCGATGTGGTTATGGGCCGGCCCAATATGCAAGTATTGGGCCAAGCGTAAAACATACCTATCACATAGTCCCCCCAGTTTGGGAGACGATGTCGATTAGATATCGGTTTCCAAACTTAAACTTAAAAGAAATAAGTTGCGAATTGATGAACGGTCGACATTGTACTAGTTTGATGAGGCTTATTTACCTGATACCAAGTGTTTTTTCACTGATTTGGAATATTCATAATCATACGTTACTTCGGAACAGATTTCGAATGTCTGCAATTGATATCTGACAATTAATGAAGTGCATCGAACAAGGAATATTGGATGCGTCAGTATAGACACATCGAATGGCAAGCATTCAATGCACTCATTCGATGCGCTTATGATATGGGCCTAGTGGGCCGTCCACTGCCTATATATAGGCTAGCCTACTTTGGGAAACTCATTGAGCACATTGCGCATTCTGTTTCTCAAGTAAAGCGCATCGAATGGATGCAATTCGATGCGGTCCGCATCGAACAACATCGATTCGATGCTCTTAGCATCGAAACGTGAGTGTTCGATGCGGTGCCGTAGATCTCTTAGCTGTTGTAGCCTGCTACATTGATGTTCTTTATTGTTTTTTTAATATGTTGCATTTTGTTTTTGCTTAGCAGGTCTACTAATCAAGCAAAAGCTTTCTCCCGGAATTTTAGTTAAGGTAAATGATATGCCCTTATTTGTTATATTTTTATCTTTTCAATAAGTTAACTTTTATGCATGTTTGAGCGATATGTGAGAGCTTAGAGTGACGTGTTCGCCCGTAGTCAGCCTTTATTTCTTTTTAATTTATTTCAGTTCGTTCTCGTCAAAGATGGTGAACACTGAGTCAACATCTGGGATTGAGTCGAGTAGCGGCTCGAGCTCCAATTCGATTCCTATGGTGAGCCCGCCTAATGCTCTCGCGGGTTCGAACACAGCCGCAACAGATGAAGTTGAGTTAATAGATATAGAAACCATTGGTTCACTCGCGGGTAACAATCCCGATGCAAACGCTGAACAAGCAGCACCTCAGGCTAAAAGCGATAATTCGCAAGCGTCGTAAGGGATTTCGCGAAAAATCCAATATACGTAATAAGTATAAAATTGTTCTCCTTGGGCCAAATGATCGGATGCATACCCCGTCGCCCGGGTATATGACTGTGTTTGTCGGTCAACTCCTCAATGGTCTTCGCTTTCCAATCTCCTTTGAACTAAGATGACTTCTGAGGGAGATCAATCTCGTGCCAGCCCAACTCACCCCAAACTCTTATGGGAACTTGATCGGCTTCATTATTGTTATAAAAGCACTGCGCCAACCTCAAAGTCCCAACGAATTCTACGCATTGTTCGAGATTGCGAGGCGCGAAGAAGGGTTCTACCACATCAAATTGCAGATGCATCGCAAGTTCTTGAGTGGCGGAGCGACGGGATATGGGAAAGATTGGAAAAGACGGTATTTTTACATTGAAGAGAGCTATGAGGGCGAATTTAGGCAATATCGTTGCGATTGGTATAACGGCACAAGGGTGATGATACCCTCACGTGTCTCTACTACTTCATGGGATTGCGAGTTCATTTCAAATTTAGTTCGACAACATCAGTTTGCTGTTAAAAAATTAGTAGAGAGTCGAGTCCTTTCGTTATCGGGTTTATCCCCAATTAAATATAACGAGAGCTTTACCCTTGGTATAACTGCAACTTTTTTATATTTTTGATTTGTGTCTAATGAGTATTTTAATGGTATGATTTTCTTGCAGTCGATTATATTATGGACCGACATGCTAGGATAAACCGAGTTGTTGCCACTGATCAAGCTAGCTCGCAGACCAACGTCGCTGCTGAGATTCCTCCCCCCATAAAGAGGAAGAGTAAGGGCAAGAAAAACCTTGTCGGACCTTCAACTGATGTTGCTGCCAATTCGTCAGCTACTCCTTTCGATGAGATTTTGGGTGAAGGTCGCGATGTTACGCGAGCTGCTGTTGAGGCTTCGGAGAGCATGTTAGCTGTTTTGGGCGACAATATCGAAGGCGCCGTCCAGACCAAGAAAAGGAAGGTTCATCAAACCTGGTCACAAACCGGCGGTGCTGCTCCATCTGCCGCTCCAATAGGTGGGCCCAGTGCTGCTCATGCCTTTGCCCCTGCGACTGGGCCGAGTGCAGGAATCGGGTCTAGCCAGGGCCCACATGCTCGGGTTGGTGGATACGAGATTTCTGAGGCTGAGGCAATCGATCATCTGAAGTCTCTTCTTCCTGGTCTTTCCATTCCTCTTCCGATTTCTACTGAAGAGATGAGGATGGTGGAGCGCAATACGCTCCATTTGCTGACAGCGGTAATGATATCTCTTTTCTGAATCAATTGTTTTTCTTATCTGAATTTTAAATGTTGATTTAATTGCTCATTAATTGTTGGGCGGGCGGTTTTGTGGACACTATGTTCGCGGCGCTGATGCAAGTCCGGGAAACGGCCATTGGTGGTGAGGCTGCTACCTTAAAGACTTTCCTCGATGATAAAGAGAAGGCCTTGCAGAAAGTCAAAGAATATGCCGCGATGGCACATGCTGATAGGGAGGCAGCAAAACAGGAGCGGAAAGAGGCCGATCAGCTCAAAGAAGAGCTGACCAAATAGATCACCGAACTCAAGATGGAGGTGGCGGTGGTGAGAGAAGAAGCTTACAATGCCGACAACGCTGGATACCTGCGCGGCCTAGGCGATGTAAAATATTCCAACTCTTAGCCTTTTGCGTTCCTTTTATAATTGTCGTATTAATTTCTTTCGTGCCCCTATTGGTTTCTGCTCAGCAGAAGGTAGAGATCGCTGAAGAATTTCTTCGGAGTAACACCTTTTAAGAAATTTGCACTCGCCGAGGCGATCTCGAAGCTCGCAAAGCTCAAGTTCTGACTGTCCGTCATTTTTATGGGACGCAGTACGTCCGAGGTGGTTTTAAGCCAGATTGGTCGAGCCTGTCTCTGGGGCCCAATCGAGAACCTCTATCTCTCAGCCTGCATATCCTGACGAGTTCGCCTCTCAGCTCGAGAATAACAATCTTGTCCTCCAGGGACTCTCACCACCGCCTCCGATGCCTGAGCCGTATCCCACTTCTGAAGATGAAGAAGAGAACTGAGGCAGCAGCCCTAGGGCCTTTTTTTCTCTTTTTATGTTAATGAACACTTTTTTATTTAGTTTTATTTGTGGCGCTGCGTCGCCTTTATTTGTTTGAACAATTTGATTACTATATGTATTGCGCTTTTGACTTTCCGTCTTGATTTGCTTAATTCTCTAAGCTCATATTTGTCATCTTTTCTTTCAATTTCCTATATTGGTTCTTCACTTTATTTTGACAACTTGTGAGTTCTTCAAAATCATGAAAAAGTTCCATTTTGCGAATAAGCATTGAATTGTGTTTTCTCTGATAGGGTTATTATCGTCCTATTTGATGTTATTTCTCGTAAGGATAGATTGCGCTTGTCATTTTAGACGTATTACTTCTCTTCCTTGTCCTTTCGTTCCGTCATCATTATTCACCTTTTGAGAGTTTCGTTCATGTTTCTCTGAACTGCGGGTTTTAAATAGCACTTACAGTTTATATGTAGCGTCTGTCCCTTTCTTCTTTTTCAAGCAATCGTGATAATAATTGCCACTACGGAAAGAACCTTTCATCCCTCCTCGTCACTTGTGTGAGATTTTGAGTTTCTAGTGCCACATAATCTTTATCCCTCCCTAGTGTCCTTTTCGAATCGCGGTATACACATTGGGTAGAGTCTCCGTCTTTCTTGATTGTCTTTCAGGGAATTGCGGTATTTTGGGCCACGTTGGACAGAACTCCCGTCCCTTTCGTTGCCTCTGGCTTTTTTCGGTGTCTCGTGCCATGATGGACAGAGTTTCTGTTCTTTTTGTTGCCTCTAGGGATTTTTGCTATCTCGTGCCACGATGGACAGAGTTTCCGTCCTTTTTGTTGCCTCTGGCTTTTTTCGGTGTCTCGTGCCACGATGGACAGAGTTTCCGTTCTTCTCGTTGCCTCTAGGGATTTTCGGTATCTCGTGCCACGATGGACAGAGTTTCCGTTCTTCTCGTTGCCTCTAGGGATTTTCGATATCTCGTGCCACGATGGACAGAGTTTCCATCCTTTTCGTGGCCTCTGACTTTTTCGGTGTCTCGTGCCACTATGGACATAGTTTTCGTTCTTCTGGTTGCCTCTAGGGATTTTCGGTATCTTGTGCCACAATGGACAGAGTTTCTGTCCCTTTCGATGCCTCTGACTTTTTTCGGTGTCTCGTGCCACGATGGACAGAGTTTCCGTTCTTCTCGTTCCTTGCCTTTTGGACGTTATGTCATGCATACATTTTTATCATTCAAGTCAGATGGATTTTATATCAAGCGATTAGTCAAAAGAATTCTTCTTAAAAAACCAAATCAAATTGTGTGAGTAGATCAGAGCTTGAGTGATAGCTCATTCGCCCTGATTTCCTGTGTTGCCTTCTGGACGCACGTTCTCTGTTTCCTGTTTCAAGTTGATACATGTTTGCCCCTCATGCTTGTCATAGCAGAGGGGACGAATAAAAAAATTGTTCATAATATTCAAAATACTAAGGACTCCTATAAACTGAACTAGAATCTCTTAATCAATGTGCTCCATTTGCTCGGGAGCCAATGCTCTTGCCGCGTCTCCTTCTTGATGTGGCCGCGTCCGGAGCGAAGTTACGTAACACTTCCAACCTTCGATATGGTCTGCTATTACTTCACCTGTGCCGGAAGTGGTTGGAATTTTACCATTTGATGATAGGTCTACGGTGATGCTCAGAATGCATTGAGCGCCGGTGTTCCTATGATTCTGTTGTAGGCGAAATGCATGTCAATGATCACATAGTTCTCCAGAAGTGTCTTTCTCTGTGGCGCTGTACCCAATGAGGTTGGGAGCTTAAGCATTCCGAGTGGTACTCTCTCTGGACCTCCAAATCCGTGAAGAGATGTTCTCACTGGTTCTAGTATCTAGTTACTCAACCCCATTTTAGCCAATGTTGAACTGAACAGCACATTTACGGAGCTTCTGTGGTCCACTAGCATCTTGGTGACTCCATAATTAGCTATATCCACAGTTATTACCAAAGGGCAATTTAAATTTGACATTTGTATAGCCTGTGCGCTCAGTCTCCGCAGGTCTGCTGTAGAGAATGTGACTTCCTCATGTGGCATCTCTTCAATTCTTAGTATACTGGCCATATTGACAAAGTTATCTGACTCGACAAGCCTCGTGATCCTTCTTGGCCCGTTGGTGGAATCCGCTCCCCCCGGTCCTCCTGATATCATATTGATCATACCTTTCCTTGCATTTCCATCTTTAATCTGAGGATACTCGAATAAATGTGGTTCATCGACCATCCTTTGTTTATCCTTCCTAGGGGACGAAGTTCTTTTCCTGTTGAAATTGTTCTCTTGTTCTTGGACCTTTTTTACAAACTCCACGAGTTTTCCATCCTTCACTAATCGTTCAATTTCATCCTTCAGGTTTATGCAATCTTCAGTATCGTGCCCCTTCTGATTGTGATATTTATAAAATTGGGTTGAAAGCTTTGTAGCCTTGGATTCCCTCAATGGTCTGGGATCTTTTAACCAACCACTTTTCTTTACTGCCCCAAATACTGTCATGATATGAGCATTTAGCGGCGTGTATCGTCTGGGCGAACTCTCCCGGTATTTGTAGTTTTTGTTCTTGTTGTTGTTGCTACGGTTATAATCTTCTCTCCCTCTTTCTCTCTCTTTCACAGGCGCAATAACGGGTATTTTAGTCGCCATCATTTCCTCAAAATGAACCACCTCTTGTGCTATTTTATTGATCTCTTCGATGGTGGTGGGCTTGCGTCTGAGTAAGTCCCCACTAAACATTGTGTTAGTGGTTGCTTGGAATAGTATGCTTACGATCATCTCTCCAAACGGGCTATCAATCCTCAGCAACTCCGTATTGAAACGTTTCATAAAGTCCTTCAGACTTTCATTGGCTTATTGTTTCATCGTATAGAGATGGGAGTGATCCAAAACCAATCTAGATTGACTGGAGAATTGATCTTCAAACATCTTTCTCAATTGGTCGTAGCTTTTGATCAGTAATAGAGAAATCCGATTAAACCAATCCATAGCTACTCATGACAGAGTTGTTGCAAATATCCTGGCTTGGATATTGTCTTTAAAGCCGTATAGGGACAATTTCCTATCCAAATGAAATAGATGATCTCGGGGATCAGACTTACCATCGTAAGTTTTCAGATCCGGGATCTTCTCCCCTTGTCCCAAAATCTCTGATTTTATTGCTTGACAAAATGGGTTGCGGTTAGAAGTATTGTCCACATGTGCCATCTGCCCTTCGATTATTGCTTTCTCTTTCTCCAGCCTTTCTATTTTTCTGGCCATTTTATCACGCTCCCTCCTTGAGTCGTGACCATCTGGATGTCTCCCGTCATCCCTATATTCTCTCCTTCTTGACTCTTCTCTGCGGTCTTCCTCCTTTTCTTTTCCTCACCTTTCATGGTGCCTTTTTGATTGCACCTCAACCGACTATAACTTCCTCCCCTGATCATCACGGGTAGACTTTCCCTTACTTTGCAGTTCTTCTGATGCAATTTTATTTCTTCTATCGTCCTGTCGATATTTTTCTTTCTCATTTCTTCTTTGTATTCTGGCAGCGGAACCTTGTTCCCTTAATACTTTGGGTGTTCAATAGGCGGTGGTGTCAATACGGGCGGTGCAGGAGTCAGCACTTCTGCCAGTGCGGCTTTTACCATCGCCACAAGTTCATTCTTCATATTGTTTGGAATCGAAGCACTCGTCGTTATTGCCCCAGTTGCACCCGCTTCAGTCATCGATGCTAGATTTTCCCTTCTTGCAGGTGTTGGTACTACCGCGGGTACTGCCGGCGGTCCCACATAGTCCAAAATTATCTGTTCAGGAGTTATCCGTTCAGCCTCTTCATTAGTTCCCTCTACAGCTCTACTGCAGGATCTGGTAATTCTGGATGTCATACCTAATAAACTAATAAAACTTAGTGTTCCCACAGACGGCGCCAATATTTTAGTCTTATTTCGTCACGGTAATAGAACACGGTGAAACAGTACAATTGAGATATAAATAACCAAAATAATGTTAACCAATTTTATTATCGGACTAGCTTGGTCCGGAACACCTACTACAAGCTTACTAGGCTGAATAAACAAATTACAAGATACAGTAACGTATCGAATCCTAGACGTTCAATATAACGTATCGAATGCCTTTGTTCGATATGAGAAGTATATTAAGGGTCATGTGCTGAATACAAGCGTATCGAATTCAAGAGATTCGATATCACCTTATGTATCGAATTCGATGTGATCTTCGGCGTATCGAACGTACCAAATTTGGTCCAGTTACGTGTTGAATGGGATTCGTTCAATCAAATACGCCTTGAATGAACAGTGATTCGATGCTGACTGTGCAAAAGTGGTCCTCAAATCAAAGCGTACCCGAATTACAAAGGGACATGCTATATATAGCAACTGTCATGTGGGTCTCAATGACAGATACAGAAAGCACATCGAATCATACCAATTCGATGCGCGCATCGAACATGAGGTGTTCGATGTGGTTATGGGCCGTCCCAATATGTAAGTATTGGGCCAAGCGTAAAACATATCTATCAGTATGTTAACGGTATTTTGTTTTTGGGGAATTTTGAGGGTCAGTTGCGACGCTTTGCCCAATTTTGAAGAGATATTGAATTACTTTTGTTGCCCTCCGAAAGTATATATCTATTTCTCTTTTTCGGCCCCTTTTTATAGGGATCCACTTTTATACAAATGGAATATTTTAGTGGACATATGTCAATTTTTGGAGGGAGTCATCAGATCATTATTTCCTTCGTGTAGACAACTGTTTCCGATGGAGCTGACATAGTTCCAATAACGCCACCGTCTTCAGGAACTAGCGACATGTGTCCTCTTTAAGATAAGACGCTTTTGGGCTGTTTGAATCGGGTCCAGGGTGACGTGTACTACTGGTCCGATGCCTTGTCTCCCGAGGGGTCTTTTATATGGGGGATGTGGCATCCTTTCTTCCGGGGCCTTTGGGGCTATGAGAATAAGGGACAAGGTAAGTGCAAGAGTATCGTATCCCTAGGGGGCATCCGTGAAGCTATCTAAAGCTTTCCGATACCCTGCGCGAAATTTGTACTCTGTGACCTATTCGTCATGGAATGTAAGACACCTTCGTTTTAACGGCATCGGGAGAACATTTAAGTTTGTCCGATACGTAGGTATCGTGAGGTAATTCCGATAATAATAAAAACCTTTAGGGTTATCATCGTACAAACACCCCTTTATTTATAAATTAGTTTAAAACTTCGTGTGTTCTTATTAGTATTCGTGTTTTATAAATTTTGCTCATCGTATTATTGTGCTATAATATTGTATGTTTAAGTATGAAGATTGGTATGTTTGAGCATGAAGACGACGACATGCATTTGTAATATACATATACAGTTAAATATTTTAATATCAAGTTGATATATGTAGTAAATAGTTTTATGTCGAATAGTTTTATCAAAAAAATCTAATCTTGATGATTTTTTGAAGGAATCTTTTACTGAAGTAATAATGTTTAAGCGAGCACACTTTTCTAATTCCTTAAATCTAGGAACTAAAGGTATAAAATCTTCATCGATGACATGGAATCTATTTTTTAGTTAAGAACTCAACAATCAAAATCATGAATTGCTCCAAAACCGAATATGTTTCTTAATTAATTGTAGAGTTAATTAAGTAAATCAGTTTTTACTTTCCCAACATAATTCAGTTTCTTTTCCAAAAGACCAAAACCAATAATTAAATTATATTACTGTGTAGTATTAATTATTGTTGATTTATTTTTTTTGGTAAACTTTTATTGTTGACTGTGTTTAATTAATGTATTGTAGATACAGATATATCATTCTTTTATTCTAACTCTGATCAGTCATGGATTTCGGTGAAACATTTGAATAGATAGATCAACTTTCCTTTTTTTAATCTATTGTAAACTAAATAAATAAATAAAAAAGTAATAAATATCCATCTGCTTTTCAACCAGTAGATCGTGGTATATGAATCACAACCCTCCTCTCTAGACCTTATAAATAATGCATATAATAAGTATCCTTTCTAAATATTATTTTTAAGGAGATATACTAAGAAAATAAAGGCGGGAGCTCGAAATACCTTTTTGTTTAACGTCATTGATGCTTAAGTTAGAATACTCTTAATTACTGAAGTTTCATATTTTAGTGTTACCCACTAAAATTATTTGAGTTTCTTGCCTAGCTTTTTGGTTTTAGTTATCTTTTTTAAATCTTCATCAAGGTTTTAATTTTAATGATAACTTTTCTTTCTATTTTAATTATAATAATGCATATTATCGTCGTCTCTAGGCAGGTTAGATTGACAAGATTTGACCAAATTGTTTGTAGTTCTGACATCTTTTAGTTTTAGTCTTGCACAGGTTAAGTAGTTCTTTTAGATGATGTGAAAATAATACTTTTTAAGGTTTAGTGTTCATTGTAGCTTCTTTTTTATAGCAATTTTTATAGGTTCTAAAGTTATAATCAGAGAGGTAGTTTGTTTCTGGTGTAGTGCACCCAATCTCGCAATATATTTAGTTTCATTACAGGATTCTGTTCATTTTTTTCATTTTTTTTTATTGTTACGGAGAGAACTTTAATGTATGGGATGAACTTACGTCTTTGCCCTGTAACGAATTCGTGAACAAATTATCTCGTCATTGTGCTCTTGAGGAACAAATAAATTATTTGTGACAACTAACTGTGGGATTTGTTGTTAAAAAGTATTGAAGATGTGATAAATATAGTATTATTAAATAGAGATTTCACTTCCTGTTCTTTTGTCACACAGTTAAAACGTTATTGTAATTTTAAGTAAAGACTTACTATCTAATGAGGATTTCAATTATGTGATCACGTTACGATTATTGCTCAAGAAGTTATATTTCAATGATTTGCCAAACAGAACATTATGAAATAGATTAACAGCACTAAAAGAGACTTCAATCTCATCTAAGTAACTTGAACGATGAATGAAAAACAATATTTAATTAACTAAATAAATCAAATAATTTTGTTCTTTATGACGAGAACAAAGCTAAACATGCGGGGCGGCTACAGCCGAAAAGCCTCCATGACGTCCTCACTACATCTTTGATCTATATACCCAGGAGCACCACTAGAACCTAGTGATCTGCAAATGCAAATCATACACATATAAATTATAATGGTATTTTGATCTTATTTCGTCACGGTAATAGAACACGGTCAAACAGTAGAATAAAATATAAATAACCAAAATAATGTTAATCCAATAGAATCAACCGGACTAACTTTGTCCGAAACACCTACTATCTATTACAGATCTTACACTGACTTAGATACAAAAATATCACTAATAATGTAACGCATCGAATTGTGGTTGTTCGATGTGCGCCTCGAATAGAGCAGGTTCGATGCCGAGTGAATTCGATATGATCTTGATAACAAGTCGGAGCGTATCGAATATTGGAGCGTATCGAACTGTGTAATATTGGAGCGTTTCCAAATAAACTCGATCATATTATTCTCCGTGATCGACGTTATAGCTTCTGCCTCAACCCACTTTGTATAATACTCCACTGCTACTATTAAATATCGTTTCTGACCTTTGCCTGGTGGAAACGGACCCACTATATCAATTCCCCATTGATCAAACGGACATGCCACATCGATGGGTTGCAGTTGACGTGCCGGTCTGTGAATGAGGCGAGCATGGTATTGGCAACTGTCACATTTTCTCGAATAAGTTGTTGCATCTTTACGTAGAGTTGGCCAATAATATCCCTGACGCAATATTCGTTGAGCTAATGCTCGTCCCCCGGAATGATTTCCGCAGCTACCTGCGTGAATCTCTTCCATGACATATTCAGCTTGAGTAGGAGTCAAACATCTTAACAATGGTCATTCGAAAGATCTTTTATATAACTCTCCATTACTGATAGTGAACATGTAAGCCTTGTAACGCATCCTGCGTTGAGCATTCGGATCCGCTGGTAATACGCCCTGTTGGAGATAGATTATAATTTCATCCTTCCAAGACGGGTCCTCTTGTATTGTCATTATAAATTCCACTCTGACTTCTGTGGTAATATATTTTGATATCCCAATCGAAGGTTTATCAGCGACCATAAGTGTGATTCGTTTCTCTGCCAAAATCTCTGAAGAACTTGCAAATTTAGAAAGCGCATCTGCTTTTGCATTGTCGTCCCTGGGGATTTGAGTTATATCAAAAAATTTGAACCTCTTTGCCAACTCTTTAACCTTAGCGGCATATAGCTTCATAGTTTCCTCACGTGTTTCATATCTTCCCGAGAAATGGTTTGCCACCAAGAGTGAATCGGTGAACACGTCTAGATGTTCGATGTTGAGTCCGAGTGCCATTCTGATCCCTGCAATTATTGCTTCGTATTCAGCTTCGTTATTTGTTACCATGTAATTCAGGCTGGTAGCAAATTCAAATTCCCTCCGCTCTGGGGACAAAAAATGTATTCCAATGCCCCCTCCGTGAGTTGTGGCAGATCTATCAGTATGCAATATCCATGTCGTCGTTGCTCTACTGGTTCCCTCTTGGTTTGATATAGAAAATATACAGCATGCGGTCTCCACTACACTGTTCCCCAAGGTTTCGGCCATGAAATCTGTTAGAGCTTGCGCTTTGATTGCGACTCGCGGCTTAAATTCCAACCCAAACTCACTGAGTTCAATTGCCCATTTCACCAATCTACCAGAGGTTTCTGGTTTTGCCAACACTTGCTTCAATTGTTTGTCAGTCACCACAGTAATTGGGTGAGATTGAAAATATGGTTTCAACTTTCAAGCTGTAACAACAATCGCCAATGCAAACAGTTCTATCTCCAAATAATTTCTCTCCGCCCCCTGCAGTACTCTACTCACATAGTGTATTGGTAACTGTTGAGCTCCTTTCTGTTTGAGCAGTACTGTACTGATTGCATTCGCAGATACTGCCAGATAAAGATACAACATTTCATTCTCCTCCGGTTTTGCTAACAACGGCGGGCTTACTAGATATTTCTTCATTTGCCTAAAAGCCTCTTCGCATTCCGGAGTCCAAATAAAATCTTTGTTCCGTTTCATCACTTTAAAGAAATGGAGGTTCTTTTCGGCAGATGTTGATATAAATCTCCCCAAGGACGCCAGACGGCCCACCAAGCATTGTACGTCCCTCACCGTCCTTGGTGAAGGTAAATCCAGTACTGCTTTTATTTTATCCGGATTGGCCTCGATTCCTCTCTCATTCACCACATATCCTAGAAACTTTCCAGCGGTCACTCCAAAAGTGCATTTTCTAGGGTTTAGTTTCATTCCATATGTCCTCATTATGGTGAATGCCTCATCCAGATGTTGCACATGTTCATCAGCTTTTAGGCTCTTTACAAGCATATCATCAATATATACTTCCATCGATTTTCCAATCTGATGGTAAAACATTTTAGCCACCAACCTCTGAAATGTTGCTCCCGCATTCTTTAATCCGAAAGGCATTACCCTATAACAGTATACTCCGGTATCAGTCACAAATCCCGTTTTACTCTGATCTTGCACTGCCATGAAGATTTGATGAAAACCACTTTTTGCATCCATCATACTCAGTAATGCACATCCTGCTGTAGAATCCACAAGTAAATCTATCCGCGACAAAGGAAAAGGTTCTCTCGGGCAATGCTTGTTTAAGTCAGTATAATTCACACACATTCTCCATGTAGCTTCTTTCTTTAACACCAACACAATATTGCTCAACCATTCTGAGAATCTTAAAGCATAAATATGTCGAGCTGCTAAAAGTTCTTGCATCTCTTTTTCGGCTGCTTCATTCTTTTCCTAGCTGAAATTTCGCTTCTTCTGTCGTATCGGTTTCGCACTCTTGTCTACATTCAGATGATGTACAATGATTCTTGAGTCTATCCCGAGAAGGTCAGAATCGGACCATGCAAATATATCCGAATTACGGCGTAGACAATCTACCAACGCAGCCTCTATCATCCTGTCCATTTCTGCTCCAATCTTGATTACTTTCTCAGAACTTTCTTTGAAGAGCTGTACAATTTTGAATTCTCCTAAAGGTTCCATCTTACATTCTTGCCATTGCTTCAACAACTGACTTTCTATTTTATCTTGCCCCTGCTCTTTAGGCTCAATCCTATTTTGACTCAGATCTGTCTTTGTTTTGATCTTTTTCTCCGTTTGATGTTTTTCAACCACATTCATGCGCCTTTTACTCGTCATCCTAGTTATCCTATCTAAAAACAGTGTTTACGGTGTTCCCACAGATGGCGCCAATATTTTGGTCTTATTTCGTCACGGTAATAGAACACGGTCAAACAATACAATAGAAATATAAATAACCAAAATAATGTTAATCCAATAGAATCAACCGGACTAACTTTGTCCAAAACACCTACTATCTATTACAGATATTACACTGACTTAGATACAAAAATACCACTAATAATGTAACGCATCGAATTGTGGTTGTTCGATGTGCGCCTCGAATAGAGCAGGTTCGATGCCGAGTGAATTCGATATGATCTTGATAACAAGTCAGAGCGTATCGAATATTGGAGCGTATCGAACTGTGTACGTATCGAATAAGGGAACGTATTGAATAAGGGAACGTATCAAATAGTTGGATTCGATGTGGTTGGGTTAGTGCTCAAGTTCGATCTCCCTCTGAATGCTCAAAACCGTCATATATATAGTAATCTCGCTATGTGGGGCCCGAGGACAGCTGTAAAATACGCATCGAATCATATCGATTCGATACGCGCATCGAATGATGAATATTCGATGCGCTGAAGGTATCAAATCGGACTAATTCGATACGCTTATGGGCCGGCCCAACTCTATTGCTGGCCCAGTCCTAAAATACCCCCATCAAATGGCTAGTCCAAACCCACGCCTTTGCAAATTACAAACCTACGGTTGCCAAAGACCAGTGATCCATCCATCCTATTGTTCGAAAGGGCCAGCAGAAAGTCGCTTAAACTTAAGAGTTAGATGTTTGATTGCTCAAAGGGAGACGAACAAAGAGATACCCGGTCAGGCTAACCACATCAGAAGGCTGAAGTGGGTCGACTCTTGCAGGTAAGGTGACCACCTGAAAAGAAACTTTCACCTTTCAAGAATGGATCAAAAAAGCATCGTGTTTTTCAGAGACAAAAAGCACTAGAATCTCTCTTGCGTTTGGTCTAAAACCATCAGTGTTGTACAAAGACATTTCGTATCATTTTCTAGTCCCTTACAGTAAAAAACAGTAACCTAAAGTGAAAACATACTGCAGTCAAACATCAATTAAATAACAAAACACGTGCATATAATCATTTCATCCATACATCAATCAAATGACAAAACACGTGCATATAATTATTAGGGATATTCCTGATATATTTTAGAATATCTCTTGTAATTATCTTACCATATTGTAAAACTATATATAATGCACCATTGTGATTAATAAAACTATTCCTCACTCATAAATCTTATATGGTATCAGCAGGGAAATTTCTCTAAAGAGAATATTCGATCCCCATGTCTTCCGGAAACCCTAGCAACAACAGCATCACGCCGCTCTCTTCGGAGTCGACGCAGTCCTCCGCCGCCAATGGCCTGCCAATTACACGGCCGCCATTGACACCACCGCTAGGTCCCTCTGGTTATCAACTCGTGCCCATTAGTGCACATACTCACTTTCCCTTGCAATTAACCTCGGGAAATTATCCTTCATGGAGTGCTCAAGTTCACTACCTCTTGTATAGCTTTAACCTTCTTGGTTATGTGGATGGTTCCATCCCCTGCCCTACTCGCACCGACTCTCTAGACTCGGTTGCTGCGTTCATTCATTGGACTCGACAAGATGCCATTCTCTTGTCTGCTCTTTTTGGGTCGATATCCACGGATCTCTCGTCCCTCATCTCCTCTGCGAAGACTTCTGCCACAGCATGGCAAACGCTTCACAGCACGTTTGCTAACAAATCCCATTCTAAGGTTATGCAGTTGAAAGAATCCCTCTCCACCATGACAATTGAGTCTCAGTCAGTTTCGGAGTTTCTTCGATTAATCAAGAGCAAGATCGATGAACTTGCTATCATTGACCATCGCCTCTCAGATGACGATGTTACTCTGTTCGTCCTCAACGGTTTTGGTGCCCCGTACGGTGATATTGCTGCACAAATTCATTGACGTGACACCCCCCTCTCCTTCCCGGAGTTGTACGATCGCCTTGTTGCCCATGAAACCTATGTTAAGAGGCTTGAGGCTCAGGCCACAACCCTAGTTGCTACTGCCAATGTCGCCGCATATCAGCCCCCTCGTCAAAATCATGGTGGTCGCGGGTCGGGTCCTCAGCAACGTGGTCACTACAATTATCGTGGTAATATGAACGATAATTCTCAGCAATCTCGCCCTAACAATCGTCAGGGTTCGAACCGTCCAAACATCACTTGCCAGATTTGTGGTATCTATGGCCACGGTGCTAGGACTTGTCGTCAACTTCAGCAACCTCTAGCCAACACTGCCACATCGCCTATTACGGGCCAGTCTGATCGCAACACATGGCTAGTTGATTCTGGCGCCTCTCATACCCTCACTTAGAATGTTCAGAACCTCTCAGTCCACTCTGAATACGATGGTACTGATGAGGTTGTTCTTACAGATGGTTCAGGTTTGCCGATTACTCATGTTGGCTCATCGTCTTTCAATATTTATGATTGTCCGTTTACTATTACACCGGTTTTATGCGTTCCTTCTTCTAAGAAGAATTTATTATCGGTTCATCAGTTTGCTTTGCAAAATAATGTTACTCTTGAATTTATCCTTATCACTTTTTTTGTAAAGGATGAGGCTACGGGGGCGAGGTTGCTAAGAGAGGCGTGCACTAATGGAGTCTATCATTTGCGTTTACCTTCGCCTCTTGCGACATCTCCTTTGGCGAATGTTGGAATTTGGACTGATAGGGCAAATTGGCACTGTCGCTTAGGGCACACATCTGAAGCGATTAGTAGTTTAGTAGTTAGGCAATTTTCTTTACCATGTAATGCTTTACATTCTGTAAACTCTGGATTTTATTGTTTTTGTTTATCAAATAAAAGTGCCCGTTTGCCTTTCACTACTACTTCTCTATACTCGCTGCATCCTCTATATTATGTTTATGGAGATGTTTGGGGTTCCTCGCATGTGCCCTCTTTAAATGGATGTCGTTATTATCTTTTATTGGTCGACCACTTTACCAAGTACTCTTGGATTTATCCATTGACGCATAAATCTCAGGTCTTCACAGTGTTTGGTCAATTTCACCGCCTTGTTGAAAAACAAGTTGGCCACAAAGTAAAGAACTTTTACTCAGGCAACGATGGTGAATTTGTTGCCCTTCTTTCCTACTTATCTGACCATGGTATTGCTTGGCTCACTACTGCGCCCCATACACTGCAGCAAAACGGTACAGTAGAATGACGTCACCGTCAAGTCCTCACTATTGGACGCATGCTTCTCCAATAAGCGTCTCTTCCTCACTCTTTTTGGGATTATGCAGTCCTTACTGCTGTTTATCTTGCCAACCGTCTTCCTAAGACTCTGCTTCATCATAAGTCATCGTTTGGCAAACTCTTTGGTCGACCGCCTAATTATCTCAAGCTTTGGACCTTTGATTGCTTATGATTTCCATGGTTACGTCCTTATATTTCTGGGAAGCTCACACCTCCATCTCGTCCTTGTATGTTTATTGGGTATTGACTATCCCAAAGTGATTATCGGTGTTATGATTCAGAGAGTGGGCACATCTTTATCTCTCGCCATGTTCGGTTTGTGGAAATGGAGTTTCTGGGGTTATCGCCTTCTCATCGCGTTCCCACGTTGATGCGCTCTGCCAAGCTCATGGTCATCCCGCCCGCACCCGTCTCAAGGTCTATCTTACCACCAGGGAGTGCATCCACCTCTTCTCGACATTCTGGTTTCAATGTTGGAGTCGATGTTGGGAAAACATTGAAACTAGTGACTTCGGCCCATGTCTCTCCTGGTCACTCTGGACATTCTGGTTTCAATGTTGGGACAACATTGAAACCAGTGCCTTCGGCCCCTGTCTCTCCTGGACATTCTAGACATTCTGGTTTCAATGTTGGAGTCGATGTTGGGGCAACATTGAAACTAGTGACTTCTACCCCTGTCTCTTCTGGACATTCTAGTTTCAATGTTGGAGCAACATTGATTCCAGAGACTTCTTCTTCAACTTCTTCCAGCCTGCAACCATCTCCACATCGTGTCTCTCATCCTATGGTCCCGCTAGTCGATGCAGCACCGTCGCCTGAGACTGCTTCCAGTACCGGTTCTTCTCCTCCCGCCTTGGTCACCAATAACGACTCGCCACAAAACATCCCGTTTTTGGCTTGGTTACTCCTACTTGTGTCTCTCAAGCCTTGAAGGATCCCTTGTGGCGTGCTGCTATGGATGAGGAGTTCACGGCTTTACTCAAGCATGGTACTTGGGATTTGGTTCCTTCTCCAGTGGGCAAGAACATCATAGGTTGTAAGTGGGTCTTTCGTATCAAACGCCACCCCGATGGCTCCATTGATAGGTACAAGGCTCGGCTTGTAGCTAAGGGGTTTCATCAGCGTGAAAGGCTTGATTTCAAGGAGACGTTCAGTCCAATTGTGAAGTCGGTCACAGTTCGCATTGTCCTCTCTCTTGCTGTTATGCGCGGTTGGCATCTCCGCCAACTAGATGTCTTTAATGCGTTTCTTCATTCACACTTCTGACATTTGTATGTTCCTCCACTGGTATCTCAGAATTCACTGCTTCAACAGACTCGCTCTTGAGATTAACTTGGTCTTCCATCTCCATGTTAACTACTCTCTCGTTATCTGCTTTGTTTCCCATATTAAACAGAAGTTTGCCCCCATTCTCACTTTTATTTGCTTCCCCAGTGAAAACAGCCTCAGATGGATTGTACCCAACCTTAGCACCCAGGACTTCATTTTCAGACTCCTGAACATTCCCTACCTTATCAAGAGGGAGTTTTCCAGCATCCTCCATCTCTACATCACTCCTGTCCATGTTGATACCTACTCAAAGAGAATACATTCCATCGTTCGTATTACAATACAGATACTTTCCACAGTCAAGGAACAAGACAAAAAAAGAAGAAAAAAACCGAAGGGATGAAATCCGCATTTAACCTTGAAACACACAAACCAACATGCTAATTATTTACAAAATAGATGTGGAGTTCTGTTAGACTTTAAACTCAAGGCTAATTATTCTCAAGCCTGAGTCTTTAACACAAATGGTTATTTACGTGCACATTGCTTACACGATTAATCATCCAACTTACGGAATTATTAATATTTTAGTACGAGTCTGCAACAGAAGTAGTAACTAGTAAGGATTGTGATTTGATAAAAAGAAAAAATTAAAAATGAACCTTTCACATTGACATCATGAAACAAAATATTTATAAATCGGAAAAACTTGATTATTCGTGCATTTGATAAAAGCATCAGAACAGCATTACGATTTCCAGTCGAATTTAGTAACAAAAAAACAAATATGACTCCATTAAATTAAATTCCAGATTCATATAATACTGTACCGAAAAATAAAAGCACATGACATGACACGACATCAAATGCGTATACATGCCGAATCGATTTATAGCAAAATGAGGAGAAAAAAGGTGACGGAGCTTACTGCAGGCTTTTCAACTCTATTCTGTTTGTTCACACGAGTACTTGAGTACACGGGTTCCACTGCAATTCGCCGAGAGAGAGAGAGAGACTCTGTTTCAAAAGAACGGGTTTGCAATGACGATATTGTTCCTGTGTAACGGATGGGTGTAAAATTATAATGTGGAATGTTCTTATGAATATTGATATGGATATTAGTTATATTATATCTCAGTATCTTATGAAGCACATGAAACTGTTCAATTATATTCAACAAGTTTTTAACATCAAAAACAAATATTCCACAAGTTTTAACAATCAAAAAAAATATTCAACAAGTTTTCTCCGTACAAGTTTTCTCCAAGTTTCAAAAAAAAAGGATAGGTAAGGATCATCAAAGCCTCCTCAATTCAAGCCTTTCGAGGCCTGAATGCCATCTCATCCCGAGCTGGTTACCCGGGATCAGAGGCACACCAGCATCGATAAATGCCCTGAGAACCCTGACCCACCCACTCCTTAGTGCAAAGGTGCCTTGGGTTAAATTCCTCTTAAAAGTCACCGGAAATGTCTGGTCCAGATTTGCGACCCACGTGTTGACCAACGCACCTTCCACATCATTGAAATCCTGGAGAGACGCTCTCAAGGGATCCAGCACATGAACATTGAAGTATTGGCCACTTGGGAGACGCAACCGGCACGCCTCCACGGCTACATCTGTAGCACTAAGTACTTTGCGAGTAACCCAATTATCATTCATTAAAGCCAGCAATTCTTCAAGATCACCATCTTCAGCAAGGTTGAAATTCTGTAAAAAAAAGGCATTGCAGATAAACTGAATAAACTGCATAAACTGAAACATCACATAAATTCTGTAAAAAAGCCATCGTGAAAAAGACTACAACTGCATAATCTTAAACTATCCTTTCGTAAATCATATCTAGACTTCAGCAACAAAAGTAACAACAACAGCAACAAAAATGCAAGAGAAAAAGGGAAGGAGGCATAGCTTCATGAGCCAGTGAGAGGAGAAGAAAATAAGAATAGAAGAGTAGAGAAGAAAACAGGAAGAAAAAAAAATGGGAAAATGGTTATCTACGGCCATCCTTAAAAGAGCAGTCAATGGAGATCATCCATGAAGAAAAGTCCAAAAGGTTGGAACAGAGGCGAACTTGGAACCATTATTGGCTTGCAATTAATAAATATTGCTTGACGAAAAGATGATGAAATTCAAAATATATAATTCCAACTACCTGATCTCCAAATATTTCGAGGTTCCCCTCATTTCCCAGCGGGTTTTGTTGATCATCAATCTGTAAACAAGGTGTTGCAGATTAATAAATATTACTAGACGAAAAGATGATTCAATTAAAAGTATGATTTTGAGGCATACTAGACGAAAAGTATGAGCCTACTCACCGGTATATGGGGGAGTACCATCGTGTTATACCAATCGGGTAAGTTTACCACATCGATTGCTTCTACTAAGGTCCTTCCATGAAGTCGGTTGGCAGTTTCTACAAGTCCACTTAACCGCAGGTATCTAAGAATCTGTCCTTCAAGACTTTTGTACCCAAAAAAAAAAAAAAAAAAACGTTCACAAAATTATATTGAAAATATTTATGTGTAGATATAAATGAACAAAAGTAATACTTCAACCACGTAACCACACGTACCGCTGATGCTCTGGAAAACTTGCATACCAGTGTGTGGCTAGGAACCCGAAGGGTGGGTTATGGATAGCTACAAGTAAAAGAAAAACGATATAATAGAAAAACATGCAAAGTAACTAAAAAGATAAAACAGTATATAAATAACTCTTATATGCTCCGTATACACCAAGTATCGGACACTGCGTAAAGTGATGCAATATAATGTGATTTTGAAAATCCTCAGGGGCAAAGTCCTACAACAATTCAGTAAAAATACAAATTTCAAGAATTATTGTGTGTCGTGATAATTTTTTTAGAATAAGTGGTAAAAAGGCCAAAAGTTATCCCTGTTTCACTATTTTTATAGAAGAGGTTGCTTCCTGTTATTATTCTGATGCCCTAATAATAGACATATGATTATAATCTAAAGTAGTCAAAGAACCAACAACAGAAAATAAGAAAAAGGGAAAAAACAGAACATAATTTTAAAAGTAAGCAAGCACATGCAAAACAATTTATGGAGAAATATCTAAACATAGTGCATATTGAAGTATTTCAATGAATATGCACATGAGAGATTATGAGTAATAACCTTACTAAATTAATTATCGTATCGTACTTTAGATGTCAAAAAGGAACACTCGTCTTGATAAATCCTTAAGAGTTCAAATTAATATTAAGATAAGTAAGTGAAAATGAAGAAAAATAACAGTGTATATCCTAAAAAGATATAGGGGACTAGTTGGTTCGTGATGCATTTGTTTCTCACTAGGTTCTCTCCCCTGCCCCTTCTTCTTTTGCAGGGTCCTCTGGCCATGCTCTTTTTATCTTAATTCAGTGGCTTTTTTCGAAGTGCCGTGATTCTTAATATTTTACGTCACTCCAATCGATCTTTGCTGCCTGGCTAGGTTGATCTTACATCTGATTTCCTCTCAAATTTGTTTTATGATACAAGAATCTTGTCTTTATTTCCAGGTTACTTCACTTGATTAGCACATAAACATTGGAAAATTCTCATTTTTTTGCTTTGTTGTCATATCCTAAATATGATTATCAAAAGACGACGCGATTTGACAAATTAACAGGGAATTGCATTAGGGAATTGAAATCATAAATTGAAAACTAACTAAATACACATACAAAAACTTCATCATGGCACAGATTCACAATTTGACAAAATTAGGGCACAGATTCAGAACTCAATTAGGGCATTAAAAAGAAAAATTCGCTACACATTTATCAACATAGTGCCAAAAATCACACTTCGTAAAAGGAAGTGTAAAAATGCTTACCATTAGGCATGACAACTGCATTAAGACGCGCTTCCTCTGTGAAGACTCCAGCCACATCATCGAGGTCATTTTTGCGGAAGAAGTCAAATATGAGCCGGTGCCTATATAATCGAAAACAAATTAAAAAAAAAAACCGAAAATAAAATCAAGCATCAAAAATGTGTTAAAGTTATTGAGAAACAAAGCACAGCTTCTTACAGTTCCATATCTCGATCGTATGTTTTCTGAAACTCGCGAGGCCAAATGGCCGGAGACGACCAGGTACGTAACCCATATAGTTGGTGGTTGAGGGTTTGTGAGTTTGAGGGTTTGTGAGTATTGGAGGGTTTGTGAGTGAGACCGGGAGAGAACAAATTAGGGGGGAAAGAAGAAAATAAACCCTCACGTGTCCTCCAGTTTCCTCATCCACTTCTCTCCTCCACTCCTAAAATAATATCACGTGTCCACTAAAGTAATAATTGTGTGCTCCACCATTCAATATTTTCATTTGAATCTAATTTACACCAATTAGAAAAAAATAAAGATTAGGAAAAATCTAAATCTTGATTTTATATTCTCCATTACGTAAAAATGTGGTTTACCTCACTCTTGCTTTTTTGGTATTTCCATTTTGTAACTTCAGTTTTAAATTGTCCTATATTTTTTAATAAACTGAAAATAAAAGAAAATAAAAATACATATGCTACACAATGTAACTTGGCTTATAAAGTTTTTATTTAAATCTTCTTTCTGAGCTTACGGTGTAAAATCAAACGTTATACAACTTTTTAAGAGTGAATGTTATTGTCGGTTTTTCGTACAAATAATTATCTCTATTTTGAGCATATACTACCGAAATATAGTTTGACATGATGATTTGCAACATTTAAAGTCCCAAGAGGATTATTTATCTATTTAATGATTTCAGGGTTGACTCGTCAATAATAGTTGGATTATTTTTATAACCAAATCCTAAAACTAAAAAAAAAAAAAAAATCTAGTGTTAAACAATAAATTCTTAATTAATTTTAAAAGTAAGTGTTAGTGTTGTCTTTATAAATTTAGAGTATTCAAACTTTATATTGTCGTTTAATTTGGCCCTTGCACCAAAATATCATAATACTTCCATTTTTTCAAAGAGAAAAACCTACTGAAGAATAAATGATATCTTTAGAATATTTTTTAGTATCTTTTTTAGTTTATATTTTTAGAATCAACACAATAAAGAAAGTTTATTAATAAAATCATTTTTTGTTGCAAAAGCAAAATGACATAAATTTCAAAATATTTTTTTCACAAATTATTATTTCAAAATATTTTGTGAACAAAATTATTATTTTACGGGGTGTAGCATGTGTTTTTATTTTCTTTTATTTTCAGTTTATTAAAAAATATAGAACAATTTAAAACTGAAGTTACAAAATGGAAATACAAAACAAAAAAAAAGCAAGGGTGAGGTAAACCACATTTTTACGTAATGGAGAATATAAAACCAAGATTTAGATTTTTCCTAATCTTTATTTTTTTCTAATTGGTGTAAATTACATTCAAATGAAAATGTAGAATGGTGGAGCACACAATTATTACGTTAGTGGACACATGTCATTATTTTAGGAGTGGAAGAGAGAAGTGGAGGAGGAAATTGGAGGAGAGGATTTGGAGCCAAAAGAATGTGTTCGTTCTTTTAAGTACTTTAAGACTAAAGGCCAAAAAGTTGATTATAAGAAATTTTAAAAAAAAAATTAGCAATAACACACCAAATTATTATTTGTTACAGCTTTAAAGTAAATGTATTAAGGTAAAAAAAAAACTACGCTCTGCATGGCGCCGGCGAAAAAATATGCGCCAACAGGACGTGGCCCTGGCCGCCCAAAAAAATCAGATACGGGGCTGATATGGTTGGTGCGGGTGGAGCAGGCACGATTGCGGGGGTAGACGGCGAAGCGACGGCTCATGACTCCATTGATGATGGTGTGACAGGAACTATACATGGAACAGATGACAATAACCAAGATGTGCAGCAGAAGGACACAAGAAATACTACGCCAGTGGACGCTAGTAAACCAGTGAATGGGGAGGAAAAGGAAAAGCAACTATGGGTTGACATAATAAAGGGTAATCGACATGCTCATCATGGGAAGGGTATCAAGTTCGTTGCCCCGAAGATCATCGATGGCGAGATAGAAGTTGTTATAGATGAAGAAGATGTCAAGACAGAGATGGAGTATTGGGAAGCAGCCCTCATTCTATATGTAGTAGGAGGAGATTTTACCATGAATGCTATAAAGCAGTTCATGATCAAGAATTGGGGATTTGTTGATTTGCCTGAGCTATATTAAAACGAGGAAGGGTACTTTATCGCAAGATTTAGCGATAAAACTGAAGTAGATAAAGTCCTACAAAATGGACCATACTCTTTGGCTAGAAAATCAGTGATCTTACGAGAATAGGCTGTGAATTTCTCTCTGAAGGACGATTTAATGCGCACCCTGCCAGTGTGGATTACTCTCCCACAGCTCCCATTACATCTGTGGGGTGAGAAAAGCTTAGGAAAAATAGCCAGTGCCCTGGGTCGACCCATGTTCACGGATGAATGTACGGCCAAAAATTGAGGGTCACTTATGCTCGTGTGCTGGTTGAGATTGATGTTACGAAGGAACTGAAGAAATCAATAAAGATTTGCGATAACACGGGGAAAAAAATTGAACAACCGGTTACGTATGAGTGGGACATCCCATTTTGCCAAAAGTGTCAAATTGCGGGACACATTTGTAAAAATCAGCAGGGCAAGGAAAATCAAGCGCCCAAAAAGACTGATCAAGGACGGAAATCAGATGGAACAGGTACAGGACAGCAGTGGAAAATGGTTCAGAGGAAGGGGAATACAGGAACTATGGACCAGGGAAACTGGACACGTGAGGCTGGGAATACTGATGAGATCAATAGAGAAAATGAGAGTCCCAGTGCTATGGATAGAGGACTAAATAAAGAAGGGAGTATAGGAGTAGGTAACTCGTTTGCAGCTCTTGGAGTTTTGAATGACTCTGGAGATGTTGAACCCCCATCATTATGTTAGTATGGAATGTAAGGGGGCTGAATAAGGTAGCAAAGTATCGTGAGATAAGCTCCCGTCTCAATGGATTAAAATTGCAAATTGCTACGCTACTGGAAACAAGAGTAAAAAAAGAGAAGGCTGAGAAAATTCGAAAAAAAATTGGAAGTAAATGGACATGTGTGGATAATTATTCTCAACATGCGAATGGATGAATTTGGATCCTATGGGATGCCACGAAAGTGGACATTCGAGTCCATTCCATGTCGCCACAGTTCATTCACTGTGGGTTACATAATGTTGCAGGAGAATTTATGTATTGGGTCACCTTTGTGTATGCTTTTAATACACTAGATCTTCGAAGAGCGTTATGGGCTGACTTAGTGCGTATCAGTGGAGGGGTGAACGGTCCATGGATGGTGGCTGGAGATTTTAATAATGTGTTGGGACCAGGTGATCGTGTGGGGGGTCAGCCGGTAAGGTATCAAGAATACAGCGAGATGGTGGACATGATGAATGAAGCTCACTTGAGTGAGGCTGCTACAAGTGGTGATCACTTTACGTGGTCAAATAAGCATGAAGTTGGTGTAGTATATTCGCGGATTGATCGGGTTATATGTAATATAGAGTGGTTTTTGAAATACACAAATGTTCAGATAGAGGTCCTTGATGCAAGTGTTTCAGACCACTCCCCTTTACATATTCAACAGCTAGCACCAACTAGAGGGCGAAAACACCAATTCCGATTTCTTAATGTGCTGACCGATCACCCTGAGTTCTTACGGATTGTTCGATCTGCATGGGAGGAACCAATTGAAGGCAGGCCCCTGTATATAGTCTGGTACAAACTGAAAAGAGTACAACAGCGACTAAAGCCGATTATGAGGACTGTCCGAGCATCCGAAAATCAGCTGGCAACAGCACGGGAAAATCTGCAGTATGCGCAGGCTGCGTTAGCTGCAGATAAATTCAACTTGGGAAAAATAAAAGATGCCAAACATTGGACATAAGAGGTCATGAAATGGAATGAAGTTGATGAAGCTATCCTAGCACAAAAGGCGAAAGTGGATTGGCTCTGCAAAGGGGATGGAAACAATGCTTACTTACATGCGACGATAAAGGATAAAAATAGAGCCATTGGCATACATAGACTGGTGACTGAAACTGGTACTGTTGTTACGTCCCCAATGGAGATTGAGGATGAGGTATTAAACTTTTACTCTAATATGGTAGGAAAGGCAGCACAATCAATAGATGAGGTCGATATTGTGGCACTCCGACGGGGAAATCAGATTACTCGACAGGGACGGTTGGATTTGATTGCACCAATTACGGAAAAGGAGATCTGGGAAGCATTGAAAAACATCGATGACAATAAAGCTCCCGGAATTGATGGTTTCAATTCTAAATCTTTTTAAGGCAGCACGGGGGATTATAAAGGGCGATGTTATAAACGCAGTCCAGGACTTTTTTCAAAATGGGCGAATGTACGCTGCGGTGAACTGCACAATGGTGACACTAATTCCTAAAAAACTTGGAGCTCAAACCATAAAAGAAATGCGACCTATATCCTGCTGTAGTACAATATACAAGATAATATCCAAGATATTGACTCGACGATTGAGTAGAGTCATAAATTCGATTGTTGATGTGAGTCAGTCTACCTTTGTCCCCGGAAGAGTGATCCAGGATAATATACTACTTGCATCGGAGCTGGTAAAAGGTTATAATCGTAAAGGTGGGACGCCAAGATGTATGATACAAATGGATATTCAAAAGGCGTATGATACGGTGGAATGGAAAGCACTTGAGCGGATAATGGAAGAACTTGGATTCCCACAACAATTTATTTTTTGGATCATGAGATGTGTGGAAACGGTGTCATATAGATATATGATTAATGGGAATCCATCTGCAATACTCAAGGCGAAGAGAGGACTTAGGCAGGGTGATCCGGTCTCACCACTCCTATTTGTTCTTATGATGGAGTATATGCATCGCAAGCTTAAGGATTTACGAGATAATCCTGACTTCAACTATCATGCGAAATGTGAGCGACTGGGGATTATTAATTTGAGTTTTGCAGATGACTTACTTATGTTTGTACGAGGGGATTTGGGGTCGGTGGAGCTAGCTATGCAACAGTTCAGAGAATTCTCAAGGAGTACGGGGCTGTTTGTGAACGAAGCAAAATGTCATGTCTTTTTTGGAGGCGTGGATGAGGATGTGCGACACCAGATATGTATGGCAACAGGTTTTACGCGAGGACAACTGCCGATAAAGTACCTTGGGGTGCCTTTAACCACAAAGAAACTGACGATACACCAATGTCAACCGTTGATTGAAAGAATTATCAGTCGAATCAAACATTGGAGTTCGAAACTGCTCTCTTATGCCGGAAGAGTACAGCTGATACGGAGCATTTTATTCGCCATAACGAACTACTGGCTACAGGTATTTCTAATGCAAAAAGGGGTGGTGAAACACATTGAGGCACTATGTCGATCCTTTCTATGGAGCGGAAAGGAGAATATAACAAAAAAATCCCATGTGGCATGGCGTAAAGCATGCGCACCAAAGAAAGAATGCGGATTAAATCTGATATCGCTGATGGAATGGAACACCTGTACTATAGCTAAACTCCTTTGGAACATATGCCGCAAAACTGACAATTTGTGGGTTAAATGGATTCATGCCTACTACCTCAAGGACACTGATGCGAAGGAGCATATAGTACCAAATGGAAGTTCTTGGATAGTGCGTGCAATCATGAAGACACGAGAGAAGGTGTGGACAACTCAGTACTGGAAAGTGGCGCTACAACAGCAGAGGTTCAGCAGCAGAAAACTTTACGAGGAGTTGCGGCAAAGAGGAGAACAGGTAAAATGGCATGGCCTCTGGTACAACCCTATTGCTAGACCACGGGCCATGTTCACATTATGGATGACAATGAAAGAAAAGCTCCCACAAAAGATAAAGTTGCTGGATGGGGATTAAACATTAACCAAGAGTGCGCTTTATGTGGAAGGGATGAAACGCAACAGCATTTGTTTTTCCAATGTGACTATAGCAGGAAAGCGTGGCGAGAGGTTTTAAGGTGGATGAGAATAATCCGACAACCGGTAAAATGGACAGAGGAACTCGAATGGGCGTGTAAATTCACAAAAGGGAAAAATTGGAAAGAAAGGTTGGCGAGAGGGGCATTTGCTGAAACAGTTTATGCGATTTGGAGTGAACAGAATAATGTCCAATTCAATGGAAAAACTAAAGATACGAAGCTAAACGAACGGATTATTGAGATACTCATCCAACGAGTGTGGCCGATTCTTGCACTAAGAAAATAAGAAAATATGTTGATAGATTAATGGTAGCTTAGATTACCTCCCATCATAGGATACATACTGGGGACTAATAGATATAGTTTGGATTTTGCTGGTTATCTTTGAATCTTCCTGGATCTATAGATCGGCATGTACTTTAAATGGTTTGGAAGGAAATACAAGTCAAGTTTCGATCCAACAAAAAATTAAAATAGCAAAAAACAAATGAAAAGTTGAAAACATTAGAAAAGAACTGTACTTTATTTCTCCCTTTGCTCATTGTCCAACCCACTTTGTAAGATTATCATTGTTTTCCATATTTTTTTTATAATATATAGTTTAAATAAGATTTTGTGTTGAATTGTTGATTTAGTATTTATCGTATACAAAGTTATTTATATAACTAGGGTTTGTTGATTTGTAGTACAAAAATTATATGATTCTTGCTTTCTTAGTTTTATAATAACAAGGAAGCTATGTTGCATTATATATTTAGATTAATTTGTTGTCTTTGTTTATATAGATTTCGGTTCATGAATAACGAGCAAGAAAAGAATTGATTCTTATTATTTCAAAAAGAGTCGTGTTAAAGATGGTGCTTCCCATAATATGGTAGAAAGTTTCTTAGCTTTTGGTATAAATTATTTCCTGATTGGTTGGAATATTCCCCTTCGAAGAATGCTGCATTTTGGTAATAATTATCTATTATGCAGTTTTTCTTGAACTTGATATTATAATTATATTTAACTAAGGTGAAAAAATATATATAGCGCAATCTCGCCCCCCTTGTTTCGAATCCTGGCTCCGCCCCTTAGTATGTTGAAGTCTAGTTTCGACACAACACGAAACATGTGATTTTTCCAAGTGTTGGTCTATCATATATTATTACTCGACACGTTGTCTTTACAAACTCTTCTTCGAAACAATGTGATGTGACAATTTTTTAAATTTGGGTTTAATAAAAACTAAAAAGCTTCTATATATTCATAAAGCGCACGAAGAACTCATACGGTTCTTTCCTTTTCTTTTTTTCTCTCTACACCTTAATTTCGAATTTAAAAGCAAAGAACGAATTTACTATTGAAAAAACTACCTTTTTTCACGTCGAAAGGCGTGTCAAAATGTCATGTACGGCCTTTGCAGTATAAATGGCAAAGCCCGTGACTTAGAAGCACATGGTATTGGCCTCTATCACTATAGTAGATGTAAAGTTAATATTTTAAATAGATTCTGTCTTTTCAACTTGGATAATTGTGACATAATTGTTCATAACTTATTCAACTTAAGATATGATAAATATGATTCCTTACTTTTTTACTGTAATTGTATTAAAGACTGAATGTCTTATATTTTGGGGGGAAAAAGTTAATGTAATAGTGATCATTGAGAATGCAGTCAATATCTATAATAATAATATTAAAAAAAATGTTTTTAAGAACAAAGAGGTGGTTGATGAATATATACACAATTTGATACCAATGCGCCGCATCAAGTATTTTTGTCCTCTTATAGAATATGTGCATTGTACCATGTCAAATATTTTCAGTATTTTGGTTGAAGGACTATGTTAGAGGAGATGAAACGTGTACGTCCTCCAACCAAAACATGGGAATTATTGTAAAAACTTTTGCATTCAGAATTTTTGCTATTATCCTACAACACATAATCAATGCATATAACCCCTTGAACAAAACTTGAAATTTGGTGGCTAGAATTTTCTTGTTCGACGTTCCATTTTTTTTTCCGATTCACGTTTCATCCTACTATTCAATATTTCTCACACTTTTAAGTTAATGCATAAATGCCTAATGGGAATAAATAACGTGGTAACAAAGAGAACAATATATTACTTAATGACTTGATTATATACAAGTTATTTCTATAAACTACGAATGAAAATCTTCCATTAGGCTGATATTTGATACAAAGTTTGTGTGTAATATAAGGGACACCTGAATTTGACTCATCATATACGTTTTACTATTTTTTACATCAACTAGGACGGACCTAAAACGGGCTAAAAGTTACATCAGAGTCTCACTTGTCGCGCTGGAAATTAGAAAAAATAAATATTATTGTAATGTACTTTCTATAAACATATAATTTGGGATTATGCTCCATTATCCAACGCAAAACGGATTGAGCCACGTATGGTGTTATCTTTGCGGTAAGCCAACTAGTTTGCAGCTCGAGGCAACCAAACGATCAAACATTTCAGGGTAATATGATTTCAGATTCTTGAACATGTTGATAAGCATACCATTTATTCACTGACCTGAAGAATTCGATGAGATGGAAAAACAATGATGATATTCACTCACATAAGCATTTTCATGTACCTGAAATATCATAAGAACAGCAATATTAGACGCCGGTAGACATGTAGAAAAGCAACTTATACGATTCTGCGATTCATAAAGGAGATATAGCAACCGGCTTAAAACTTGATACCTGTCATCAGAAACTTGAGCAAAAGTTTTTCTTTTTTCTTTGAAGCTGTCATAATAATTTAACTTTCATTTTTACCTAACCATGGCTATGGACTTATGGTACTGTTTCAGTGGAATGAAAGAAATCGAATACGGCTTTTCTTTTTCTTTTTGTAGCAGCATGCATGTTTCTTTATTTTCTCGCTTTTACCATATCTTTTTTTTTTTTTTGGTTCTTTGTACCTAATAATTAGAAGTACTTTTTTGTGAATAACTAGAAGCATTTTTTTTTAAGATATATAATCGCCTTTCATCATAATAGTAACTGAATCCAATTGTTCACATGAAAAATAAAAGATAACTAAGAAAATAATCGTACCACGCTCTCAGAATTGTGGCGACACCTCCCCGAGCAAAAATCAAAAACATTGTCATATATTCCTGTGAAAATACATTCCACAAGTCGGATAAGAAATTACCGCAGATAACAAGAATGATTGATTGTGCATACCATGTAAAATAGGAACTTTCTATCAAACAGAACCCAAAAATTGCATAAATTAGCTAAAACCAGAGACCATCTAAACCAGCAATAAGATGAGAGCGATTACAGATCAGATGATTATTCATCCAAAGGCTTATCGAGGTAATGATATTTAAGTAGATAGAATGTTTTCTCAAGAGATTAGCAAAGATTAAAGCATAAAGCATAGCAATAAACAGAAAGTAATTAATCATACTTGTGAATGTAAAATCAGAATTACCAGCAGTCGCAGGCTTTGCAACTTTGACCTTTAGAGCAAGTTCTTTACGAGTCTGTAAAACAAGTTGACTTTTTGTTACAACATAAAATAAAACCAAAAAAAGAAAATAAAATTGAGAGAAAATCTTACCAAAGCCGGATCCAAACAGCAGGAAACACAAAACTCATATGAGTTACAACATTGAGAAACAGTATTACATCCACTGCAAGCAACAAAAGGAAAGTGTTAGAAAGAAAAAGTTTTCCAGTAATAGATAGTGCATTAACTTCCTTATCCAAAACATAAGAAATAAAGGACTAGTTTCCATCAAAGGCTGGTATGTATACCGTGGCAAAGTGCCAGGCTTCCAGTTGAATGAATAGCAAATATGATACTACGTAACTTATGCTCAGTATCTATAGCAAACAACTCCCAAATGTAACACTATAATACTGACATTTAGATTATAATTTATACCATATGGTTTTTCTATTCCTTTTCCAAGTTCAAAATTTTCTTCTGATGAGAAGTATCTGCTCTACTGAGGATCTTTTGTGTGGAAACATTAGGAGAAAAAACAACAAAAGGTGTTCGAATTTCAGTAGCTACACAGATTTGGATCCACATGAAAAGGTGAAAGAACCAACATCGATGGAATGGAGGGAGTAGAAACATGAAAATTGAAGGACAACGAGATAACTCACTGACACGAGAACTTGTCTCCTTTTTCTGGACAGCAACGGGTCAGTGGATCAACTGATAATGCATCACATACAAAACCTACAACAATGAAACATCATTATCACCAAGTGAGCCTCAACTTCAATTGATTTCTCTGCTCAACCACTTTTAAAAATCAACAAACTGAGCCTCAAAGCCAACAACCGCAAAAATTATTTTGAACCAAATGAGAGTATTGAACGAAGGAATCATAATAACATCTTTTGCCATTCTTAAGTCACCTTCTGTTCCACAATCTCGACTTAGTCCCAGGGTTGGCCTATTAGTCCAATAAGATACAACATAATTGATTATTAATTATGAATGAGCTGCCAAAGCCTGATAACTAACTGGGTTATTTGCAGAATAGGGACATGAATAAGACCAGAATGTAACATTGAGTACATACATTGTTGATTATACTCAACGAGATTAAAGAATGATATTGCCTCAATACCAAAACCACAATGTAAAGGCATAAACATGCCGATATCACCGATACATCACATTATTTTCAACCATCAGTTCTGCAGAAATTTTCATCAACCATATCATCAGCCTACTCATGATTTACTCTTCCAATCAGGATTTGTCCAACAATTAGCAAAATGGCACCTACTCCAATAACCGCAAATGTCGCCTTGCTCTGGACATAAGAACACTAAGCTGAGGGTTTACTGCACTTCTGATAAGTAATCCTGGATGGCCTCAAACTCCTAAGGAACCATGAGGCTGAAATCTAGTTTAGTTATTCTCCTTCTTAAGATTTGTTCATCCTATTCAGTGACAACTTTATTACAAGGCATCTACTCAAAATTCAGAAGTAAAACAGTAGCACCAGTCAAACAAACAAACTAGATCAAAAAAGAACATTACAAATGAAAAGACGTGAAATACCATTATCATCAGCGATAAAAAATCGTCCTTGAACCGTCGTTCTACAACTCTTCTTCTCATAAAGACGCATATCCCTGCCACATGAAGAATCATCATTCATCAGACATAAACTAAACCTATTAGCTCCACAACTTCACCGTCTTTAAATTAAAAAACAGAAAGAAAAAAAAACCAATCAATTCTTCCATAGTCATCAATCATCATCAGCCGATATCGAATGATCTTCCATCCGTCGGTATTTAACTAACTTAGCAAAACTCCATGCATTACAAACACAAACACAAACACTCCATTCTTGTTCATTCATTACTAGTTAGTACAACGAACATTTTACTCGGCTTCCGGATCATTTTGATCATTATTACGACACATTGCACAAATTCAATTGAACAACACATTACACACCAATCCAAAAACCCTAGATTCTTCGATAACATTGAGTACTCCATGATGTCACTCAAAATGCTTCACGTCATATTACAAATCAGTCACCGAAATAATCGACAGACAATAAAATTGAAACAATTACGGGTGATGAATTGAAATTATTACAGAAAATAAATAAACAAAAATAAAGCAACAAATGTTAAATCTAAATCAAAATACCTAATAGCTGATACTTGTTGTTGAAGAATGAGGAGGAGGAGTGGTACTAATGCTATTAGCAGGAGAGAATATGGAATGTTGACCATGGCGATTCAGCTGATCGATAGTGATGTGATGGATTCTTACCGTTGGGTTCACCGGAAGGAACGAAATTGCAGGATGGTCCCTGTATTCGATAAAAATCTTTATTTTGACCCGGTTTTTAATTTTAATTTTCAGAAAAATAAAACCTTAGAAACTGACAGGCACTAAATAGTAAATACCCCCCAAAAAAAAAAAACATTTTTCTCTCTTTTTGACTGGTTGGGTTTAGACTTTAGAGTTGTTAGAGGGGCTGAAATTAACAAAGTGGGCTTTCTATACCTGTCTTCTCTCTATTGAAATAATTCCATTAAATTGTAACAATACTGAGAGAATATTCATTTTTTTAATAACTGAAAAATATACATTTTTATATAATAAAGTCCTCATTTATCATCTAGGAATAAATTTTTTTTTTTTAAAAAAGATTGGGTAGTTCGAAGCTTTTGTTCAAATAGTGTGTCAATTCTTATTTTAGGTCTAGGTTCATTGTATCTAATATTTGATGAAATTGTAATCTAAAAAGGTGGTAGATAGTTATGATTTATGAATACAAATAAAATAAGTATTTACATTTGGCGTGAAGTCAATAGTGTCACATCTTTACGGAAAATTCGATCCTGGTGGTACCACCACTGGTGGTACCACACTCAGACCCAATATACATACACATGTGTATGTATATTGGGTCTGAGTGTGGTACCACCAGTGGTGGTACCACCAGGATCAAATTGACAGCCGAATGTACAATTTAAAGAACCAATAAACCATTGATTAAATACGCGTAAACTAAAACCACGCCCTCCTATCTAGTACCTACTTACTTACTACCTTCCATAAATTGCTCACTTTTTGTTTAGCACCACAGTTTCCAAACTTACTCTCCAAAATTTTCTCATCAACCCTCCTCCACCTCACAAAACATTTCATGTACCTATAACAATCAAATTCCTTCAAATACAATCCATTTATTCTGAATATTTCCTAGCATACAAACTATTATTAAACAACATTATTCTGTACTTAATTGGTTCTCAAGAAGCTGAGGATCTACTTAATTCCCTCCTTCTTGGTACCTTTATATAAGTATTAACAACACAATATTAACAACAACATCAACAACAAAAACAACAACAACAAAAAAAAAAAAAAAAAAACCAAATTCGTCTTCCCCTCTCCGCCTTCCAACTCCACGTCGAATGGATATCGACGAGCTGAAAAGCATTTTCCGCATGTTCGATAGGAACGGGGATGGACGAATCACGAAAGACGAGCTGAATGAATTCTTGGACAACATGGGAATCTTCATATCCGAAGAGGAGTTAACTCAAATGATTGAGAAGATCGACCTCAGCGGAGACGGCAGCATCGACCTCGACGAGTTTGGCGCGTTGTACCAAACCATCATGGACGAGCGGGACGAGGAACACGACATGAGGGAAGCGTTCAATGTCTTCGATCAAAACGGAGATGGATTCATAACGGCTGACGAGCTGAAGTCTGTGCTGGCGTCTCTAGGCCTCAGGCAAGGGCACGCCGTCGAGGATTGCAAGAAGATGATAGGGAAAGTAGACATTGATGGCGATGGAAGGGTCGACTTTATAGAGTTCAAGAAAATGATGAGACAGGGTGGTTTTGCAGCACTGGCTAGTTAATAATCCATTTATTCATCATCAATTTATATAAATATACACTTATATCCAGTGAGCAGGGTAAATATAATTCGTAGCTAGATGTGCTTCCGGTTTAGATACATATATATGTATCTATAAACTGAAACCAGTACATTACTCAAGACACTTTTCGGCATCCATGGCCAAAGTTGGGAGTGAATATTGTAGGGGTAAGTTTTATGGAACCAATCAACGTGCATGCAATCATGCATCATGCAATTTTCTTGTTTTTTCTTTCTTTTCCTTTTTTTTCATTGTATTTGTATTTAAATAAATTGTGAAGCTGGATTAGTAGATCTATTTGGCTCTTATTATTCGATCTGGAATCATGACATTTTTTTGGGTCAAAATTCAAATTACTCCTCGCTATGGGCAGTAATTTTATTAGAATGCCTTTTTGTCAAGTAACACTCCTGAAAAAAAAAAGTAACAACATCATTCTCTTATATGTTGCTCTGTCCACTGTAATGGGGATAAAGGAACTAAAAATGATCCTTTACTAAACTTTTGTCTATATAAAACCATACAAATTAAAGAAATTCGTTATGTTAATCAAGCTACAACAATCCCTCCTTACTGAGGTACGCCTTGTTTGAATGTGCACTAAAGTGTCGGGCGCTGATATTCATGCCCTAATCCATACTTGTTGGGGATATCTGAAATGGCAGTTAACCGCGGTAATTGTGCAACGAGAAAAAGTTGAACATGGTCACACTGCAGCACGTACATTGCAATCTGCTGGAGGTCGCATACAATTTGTGTGGCCGTTGTTTGTGTTAAAGGTGGAATTGTTTAGAACATGGGAAAGGATACAAGAGGTAATGGGAGCTTCAATCATAAACTTTCACTCCTACAAGTAGAATGGGTAGAGAATATGTAGCACGTACCTCCCGTACAAGATCGTAGTTTTAAGGTGAGGTAGACGTGTACATCCTTGGGTCGAATAGTTTTGTGCCTTATCATCCATGACATTTAGTCTTGCATTGACCTGGTAATGAAGCTTATGATAATTCGTCGTGCTCTTTGGAAACTGTGATACAAAATATATAGCAGAAATGTGAAGACATGTACTGCAGCGACTAAGTTTAAGAAAGAAATGTATATAAGTGAAGTGTGTGGAAATGATGCCTGGAGATGCATTACTAAAAGTATTTACCTCTTCAACCACATATTTGAACCTTCACGGTCCCCTTACTCGACCAGAAATAAAGCAAAGTGCCAACAGGATAACTTATGATTCTTGAAGTCGGATTGAGAATGAATGGATAAGCTCCTAAGGCGCAAGGGTCATGGCATTAATATCAATCTTCATACACAAATGCAACTGCGCTATTACAGGGTCCAACATAGATGAAAATGTATGATGCTTATCTCCTGCAGTAAAACTATACGCTTTGTTATTTACGTACACCAAACTGTAACCAGCAACTACCTTTACACCTCGTTCCTTCACCAACTGTCTCAGTCCAGAGGCGTCCGACCACGAACCTCCAGCTGCGTACATGTTCGACGCAAGTAAATAACCCGCAGAGCTTAATGGCTCCAGTTCAAGAACCCGAGACAGAGCGTTTGCTGCAACATCTGTATTCTCATAGTTCCGGCAAGCACTCAAAATCGCACCCCATGCACTTGCACTCAAAAATCCCATAAACTTGACGATATCCATTGCGTTTTCGAGGTTCCCAGATCGCGCCAGCAAATCCACAAGGCATGAAAAATGTTTGGACTTTAATTCAGATCCTTGCCTTTCTGCATGATCTTTGAAAATTGAGAGCCCTTCTTCAACCAAGCCTCCATGGCAGCATGCAGATAGTAGGGAGAGTGATGTCACAGGGTTAGGGTTCAAACCGAGAGATTTCATGTTAGAAAGCAAGGATAGAGCCTCCTGTGGAAGCCCGTTCAGACCGTATGCAGAGATAATAGCAGTCCAAGAAACGATATTTTTCTCGGAAATATGGTCAAATACTTTTCTAGATGTTTCTATCGCGCCACATTTTGAGTACGTATCGAGTATTGCAGTACCAACCACCACTTCAGATGCTAATCCCATTCGGGTAGCGATGCCGTGGGCCCATTTTGATCTTCTTATATCAGCAGAAAGCGCACAAGCCTCGAGAAGGTTTAAAAGGGTAATAGGGGTCGGATTTCGGAGTGAAAGTCGCATCTTACAATAGATAGAAATTGATTCGTCGGGCATGCCACAGTGTGTGAAGCCTGAGATCATTGTACTCCAGTTAATGGTATCTGGTCTTTTTATAAGGCCAAAAATTCTCCATGCATGATTGATCTGACTGCATTTTGCATATGCATCAATCAAAGAATTCATAGCCAACTCATTTGATTCAAAACCTCTTCGGAATACTCTACAATGTATCAACTTGCATTGACGAAGCTCTCCCAAGGCCTTGCATGCTTGAAGTAGATTCACTAAAGTAACCTCATCAACATCGACATCAGACTTTACCAATAAACTAAACAAGGACAATGCTTCTAAATGCTTTTCATTATGAACAAATCCTGATAACAAAGAATTCCATGATACTATGTTTCTGTCTGACATCTCATCAAATGTTTGAGTGGCAGAATCAACATCACTGCATTTGCAATAAAAATCAATCAGACTGTTTCCCACAAAGAAATCATAATTTAGACCTCTGATGAGTATAAACGCGTGAACTAATTTCCCGATTCGAATGTCCCCCAAATCGGTGCATCCTTTGATCACACTCACCATTGTTTTCCCATCGGCTTCAATCCCAACCTCGGATAACATATGTTTAAACGTCTCTAAAGCAAACACACTTTCATCATTATGAACATAACCTCTTATCATCGCACTCCACGAAATTACATCTTTATCATGCATTTCGTCGAAAAGAATTTCAGCGTACTCCATTCTTACGTCTGTGTATAAACTCAATAATGAGTTCTGTACTGAAGTTAGGCTCCACAAGCCACTCTGAATCAGGTAAGCATGAAATTTCAGTGCATCACCAAAAACTCCCAGATCACGATATGCCTGAACTATCAGCAACAAAGTTGAGACATTGGGTTCAAATGTAGCCATTCTAGCTTGAAGAAACAACGTCAAGCCTTCCTCGAAAACACCTCGATGAAGTAGCCCGTGGAGAATTATATTCCATGATACAGAATCTTTTACACTCATGCAGTTAAAAACACCCATTGCAGAGTCTAACGCTCCAGATTTCATGTAGAAGTCCATCACCGAATTCCCCACTGAATTGCATGATTCAAATCCTTGTTTAATCACGGATGAGTGGACAGACATTCCAAGTCTAAGTGAACACAAAGCTAAACAAGCCTTGAGAATGTGAGAGAAAACAGCATGATCTATCGGTTGAATTCCTGCGGCTTTTGTTTCTTTATAGTGATAAAGCACCTCTTTCCATCTACCACATAATGAGAAATCCCCAATTTTAGAAAATACATTGGAAAGATTAGAACTTGATCGAAAAACTGGGGAACGCACACCACGCAACAGTTCCATGCCCTCTCGAACAGCATAGAGTTGCGTTGTTATTACTGTTCCAGTTCTTTTAATTACAATGACTATATCATTGGCCCGGAAAACTGCCCGTCGTTACAAATGCATCAGAAAACTGGATTTTAACATGTTAAAGTGATAAGGAATGCTGAAACAAATTCTGATGCTGGATAGGTTGTTGATGAAAAGTTATGAACTTCCAACTCTCTTCTCGGTTACTTCGAATAAAATGGCGTTTATTTACGCCATATATATCGTACACGCATACTTGTTGATTATTCGAGTCAGCGAAAGCTGAACACGACGAGATCAATATCACCCATTTTCTCATACACGCATATATGCAAACATGTGGTGGGCAGTACAATGGCAAAAAAACTCGGCACAACAAATGGTACAACAATAATAATAATAAGCAAAACCTTAAATTTTGAGATGGGATCTTAGCAAGTACTGATTGACAACTACCAACGACTCAAAAAGAAAAATGAAAAAAAGAAAAGAAAAAAGAAATGGCGCTAAATGTAGCTAGATTCAAAGTGGCAACTGAGTGAAAATAAAAGTTCGAAAAGGAAAATATATATATATATATATATATATATACTAGTTATTAGCCCGTGATTTACAAGGCGCGTTTTATTGTATTTGATAATTAATTGTTATTTTAAAAGTTTGTTTTAATTTTAACGATAACCAATTTGAGTATCCATATAACAAATTTTAATATAACTTTGAATTAGTTTTATTATGAATCAAGACTGTCATCCTAAAAAATTTGAGGTAGCCTATATGAACTATAAAAGAATCACGTTGAGTCTCGTGCACATGAATCATCTGTCTCAATTCGTTTCGGTTGAGAAGCAAATCATCACTTAGGTCTATGTGTTTTCATGTCGTTTTGTATGTTCTCCATTCATATCTTCTTCGGTTTCCCACGAGCTCTAGTTGCACACCCTAAGTCGAGATCTTCAACGCGTCTTACCGATGCATTTATGGGTCCGCGTTTAACAAACGGGCTCTATAAGCGTGTACCATAAAACTAACGAGGCAAAACTAAAAGAATTAAAAATTAAAAGGATTATTCCAAAATTTATAGCAGACCTCCACGTTATTGAGTGTTAATTAATTTTATATTAAGCGATGTCAAATGTCTAATACACGTAGACACACAAGTTATTTACTGTTGCAAAACCAAAAGAAATATAAATGCTAAACTTTTAGGGCGAAACTGAAAGAATTTTAAAAAAAATAAAAGGACCGTGTAATAATTTATAGTATGGCCCATAAATAAATAACATAAAAATTTTGGGGCAAATTTAAAAGAAATAAAAATTAAAAGCACCATTCGGCAATTCACAGCGAGCACATAAGTGTGAAACGTAAAACTTTTGAAGCGAGATCGAAAGAACTAAAAAAATAAAAGGATCGTCCTGCAATTTACGACAGACCCCAACGCTATTAAGTGTTAAGAAAGTTTATATTTTGTGGGTCCCGATCGAGTAATACTTAATATAGTAATTAGTTGAACTTATAGGGGCAAAATTATATTCGATAATTTAATTGTCATTTTTAAATGTGTTTTTAAATTTTAATGATAGTCAATTTGAGTATCTATTTAACAAATTTTAATATAACTTTTGAATTAATTTTATTATGAATCAAGCATGCCATCCCAAAAAAATTGAGGTAGGCTATATGAACTATAAAAGAATCACGTTGAGTCTCGTGCACATGAATCCTCTATCTCCATCTCCCACGAGCTGTAGCTCCACGCCCTAAATCGAGATCTTCAACGCGTCTTACCTGTGCATCTATGGGTCCGCCTTTGACAAACGGGTCCTATAAGTGCGTACAATAAAAAGTACGAGGCAAAACTGAAAGAATTAAAAAATAAAAGGACAATTCTAAAATTTTTAGCAGACTCCCACGTTATTGGGTGTTTATTAATTTTATATTAAGCGGGTCCAATTGTGTAATACACGTGGACACGCAAGTTATTTACTATTGCCAAACCAAAAAGAATATAGTAGCTAAACTTTTGGGGCAAAATTGAAAGAATATAAAAATAAACGAACCTTTTAACAATTTATAGTGGGCCCGTAAATAAATAGCATTAAACTTTTGAGCCAAATTTGAAAGAAATAAAAAATTAAAAGGACCATTTTGTAATTTACAGTGGGCCCTTAAGTGTGAAACGTAAAATCTTTTGAGGCTAGATCGAAAGAACTAAAAAATAAAAGGACCATTTTGTAATTTACCGTGGAGCCCAGCTCTATTAAGTGTAAGGAATTTATATCTTGCGGGTCCCGATCGATTAATACGTGCGGCCCTCAAAGTATTTATTACTGTAAAACAAAACATAATACAATAATTAGTTGAACTAACAAGGACAAAATTGTGAAGCAAAAGTGAAACACGGAATCTTTTTTTTTCCATTCTTATATATAGTTAGATTGCGGGTCCCTATCGATTAATACGTGCGGTACTCAAAGTATTTATTACTGTAAAACAAAACATAATACCATAATTAGTTGAACTAACAAGGACAAAATTGTGAAGCAAAAGTGAACACGGAATCTTTTTTTTCCATTCTTATGTATAGTTAGATAACCAAATGGTTAATTACTTTTTATTCTCATTACTCCGTAAATATTTTACAAATTTACTTAACCAAATAGTCACCAAGGTACAATTTAAGATTGTGAAAAAGTAACACTCAATAAGTTTTATAGCTTAATTAATTAATTTGCATACGCATTATGTAGTTACTAGCTAAGTTCTTTTCTTTATGCATGGAATTTAAAAGTTACTCTTGAATGGAGTCTTTACAATTATTTTAAATTATTTACTAATAGATATTAATTAAATTTCTGAAATATTTAATAACACTTGGTTCTTTTTTCCTTTGATAAAATTTATGAAATATTATATTTGCAAATGCACAATTTGGAAAGCACTATAGAATGTTTTTTTTTTCTACGAGCTGAAGAAATACTGTTTGAACGTCAAATTTGAGTCGAGGTGGAAAGAAGCAACAATCTTTGGTAAAGTGGCTGCCAAATAGCACATAATATCAAGAGCCTTCATCAATAGACGCCTAGTCGAATGGCCGCTTGAGCCGTGCCGACTAAGACAATTGCTAGACCTCAGAATTTGGAGATACAAGCACTTGAGAAGTGTTATGTGTTCCCCAAAGTCAATAAATTTTTGTTTATAACTATTTTCAGACACAAGCTACATCTAATTATGAATGAAGGACAACACTAGAATATTGATCTCCATAACAATTTCTTGTAAAAACATTTCAAATTCAAAACTAATCAAAATGGGAACAATATAATTAACAGGTTGGTAGCCTTTCTGAAATCTGAAATGAATTAGATGCCATCAGGCCCATTATCTTTCTATTAGGTTACTTTGGGCTTTTCTTTGATATCCCTTTTACATGGTTGGATAATCGAGTTATTTTTGCGGGTTGGGCAAAGTGCTATATCTTAATTTCTTATTTATTCTCGTGGCAATCAATGACCCTCCATTTATTGTAATTTGTAAACTAACTTCCTTTATTTGGTATTAATTATATAAGTTTAATCCCAAAAAAAACTAATTTCATAGATAATCCACTTCCTTTCAACTTTCAAGCACTTGCCAAATGTGAATCCAATGACTACACATTGATATTAATTTAGCAATTTCATATTTTTCTTCACTATTTATTTTTACTATGTGAGTCAAAAATATTTATTCTCAACAACTAAAATCCATTCTTGGTGCAATTTGGGATGCTAGTGTAGTGCACTAAGTTTATATGAATTGGTTTCTTGCACCACATATAGTACACAAGGAGATTTTTTTGTCTTTTCTTTTGGTTCGTTGGTGGATATCATGTCGATTTATTCGACGTGTATTTAATTAGTTTCCTTAATTTAAGACAGGAAAAAGCATTGCCACCATTTTCTAGCATTAATAGAATCCTCTAATAATTCCAGCTTAGTCCAAATACTAAATACTCCGACCATTATTGAAGGGATTAGCTCGTAAGTCGTAACAAATCACATAGTTAGTAGCCCATGATCTCAAAGATTAGGAGAATCTCGGAGGAATCTTTATACTTAAGAAAAATGATCAAAAGATATTTGAGGATCCGTCAATGATTCCACTTGATCATGAATATCTCAATTCTACTTTTGAGATTCCATCACAAAGCACGATTCTTCAAGTTGATTGGATCAGTATACGTAAACTAGTGCCACAAGGCTGGAACTAATAAAGTTAACATGAAAGTTGAAACAGCAATTATGTGAAAGCTACTATTATATAATTCACTACGTAATCATACTCGCAATGAGTTATTTATAAAGGCAACTTTCATTTTCATCTTATATCAGCAAAATACATTTTCATCTTAAAATTATTTCATGCAACGAAGGGAGTATGATATTTTTTTCAATATTTCAAGTTTATCTTTGCTTTAAAATTGCTTTATATCACTATCTGTTTTCACAATGAGTAATAAAGAGATGCAAGATGTCACATTAGGAACAGCATGCTAACTGATTTTTCTATTCTTTTTTTTTTGATAGTTACAGCATGTTAACTGATTAACTAAATTAAATTTTTTTTATTAATCCATTACGTTTCGGCTAAACGTACACTCTTGTGTGAACTGTGATGGTTATGCTTCAGTATATTTATTTATGCACACATCGACAATATAATTAAAACTTGAGTACGGTTATTATACTAAAGAAAAATATCTCGATTAAATTTCTTAGTTTAGTTTTGTTTATGACCTAAAATATGTTTTTATTGAATTTCCATTTTTAGTAATTTATGACATGTATGATTTAATGGACGACATACGTACTAACACTACACTCCTCGAACATTGAGGAGTGACCTTGCGCAAAGCGTAACGGGTGACGTGCACGACCTTGTATTTACGACGTTCGTCGCGACGCGTGTCAAACGACTCTCTCGGAGCACTAAATATATAATGTAATAGAGATGAATACTAGCCTCTACAAGTGACCATATAATTGTTCTACAGTCCAGCTATATAACTTGGGAAAAGGCGCCCATATTGGATACAAACAACAATACATATCACTTTACGTGTTCTGACCAGTGGCGTATCTATGTATGAGTTAGTCCCCCACCCCACCCCATTTTTAAAAATTGACTATATATAGTAAAATGCAAAAACTCTTTTTTTTTTGTTATGTCCAATAAGAAAACAACTCAATGTGTTACTTTAATTAGTATAAACACCGTATGATGTTAAAAAATAGCAAATAATCTCATTATGCACTTAATTAATTTGCACGTCTTGAGTTTGATACAAAAAGTAACTTGATCATAATTGTATTTGTATGATACATAAATAATTAAGTTGTTAAATTAAATATATTCATGTTATTCATCATATTTGTGAAGAAAATATTAGTTTATTTTTGGTTATTGATACAGTCATTGTAAATTTATTTTTAGTAGTTTTATTGCTTAAATAAAACTATAAGCTAAAATAAATAAAGTTCTTCTGCGGATTCATCTTTTCCCAAAATCCTAAAAAATAACCCTCTCGCCTAAAAAATGACTCGATGATGATGCCTATCATTCTTGAAGGAAGATCATTACAAATATTTGGTGAACTAATAACATTGATAGGTAAGTTAGGTAGGTTGTATTCTCGGGAACAATAACCATCTAAAAAGGTGTTTAAGCAAAATTCGTTAAAATCAAGTGAAATCAATTAAAATTAAAATTGCATGAGAATAATTGAGGTGCAAACTGCAAAGTGATCCCTGGCTTCTAAAAATAGTATGAAGTACAAACGGCATTCATAAATAACATAATCCATGACATCACATCGCAGAAGGTATTTCATTAAAAAAAGATTATAATGACATAAACATAAGTAAAAAGGTGTTCTACTTGTTATAATATTCATATACAAATATATTCACACTTGCGTGACAGCTCTGTGTTCGGTTAGCGTGCCATTTAATAATTAAAATGTTTAAATAAAAATCTTTGGAATCTAATGCTTCCTCTAGTGCATCGATCCAGATTCCGAGTATCAAGGTCATTTTCATTACAACCACCATTTTTTATGCGACGTGTGTCCCCTAATTGTCACCCTAAATTTGACATTTACATTATTGGCTACTGCAATTTGAAACAAGTTGCTCCATAAATTATTAAATTATAATAAAAGACAAAAAAGGAAAGTTGTTTTATAAATTATCAAAAAAAAAAAAAAGAGAGAACGTTGTTTATAAACTAATACTAGCAAAGCTGACAACTGATATCTGCGTATCTAAAAGTTTGTTTGAATTATTCTGCATCTTAGAAAAAGATTAATAAAGAATTAGATATTTGTACTATTTCGCACAATGAAGAGAATAATTTATATATGTACATATAAGTGAAGAAAGATTTTTTTTTTCTTATCTTTTGTATTTTAAGTTCTTAACCCACACATATCGTGTGAGAGAGAAGCCCCCGTGTTTGTTTTTTTGATTTGTCCGCGATATTTAATAGTGCACATATTAAAATGTATTATAATTCAGAGGAATATAGTTAATTATGTTTAATAAAGTGATTAGGAATATATATATATATATATAAATTAATTACTTCTGGTGTTATTGATTGTTAGTTGGCGTGAAATTAGATGTTAGGGGCGAGACTTGTGCTCTCGCCTCGTTGAGATCTTGTCATGTGTACAAACAATTACCCATATAAATACGTGATGATGCAATAGCTAAAAATGTTTACACATATTAACCTAAAATCAACATTAATTATTCAAAAGCGTTTACAATTCGTAAAACTATCGTGACCTTTGTAGTATATTTCCAAAACATTAGAAAATATTACACAAATGTGAGTAAGGTACTTGAAGGTCCATTATTTAAACTTTAGGGTCTTTAGTTTTCCTTTGTTGTACTTTGTAATTTGTACTTATATTGACCTGAACTCTTGTCCAAATTATTCCAGGTGAAACGAACAGTTCTTCTACATATTTTGTTGACAACTTGACATGTTTCATTCTATATAATAATAGTAGTTGGAACATGTCAAAATATTAATTTAGAATCGAAACAGACTTTAGTATCAGATAGTTGATATAAAAGATTACGTAACATTAAAATCTGGTCAGGCATGTTTAATTTTCATCTTCACCCGAATTTGAGTGCACGCACATATAGTACGGATATTTTGAAACTATTGCAGAATTAAGTTATTCACGTGCACAGACTTATTCCTTATGAAGTGAGCTTACCTTTTTTACTATGAAATTTATGGTAGAGTTAGGTAATTCACATTAATTATACTACAATGTTTATTTGGGGAAACATAGTTAACTTATATTGCTTAAGCCTCATAATTAATTTAACTATTCTAAATTAACATTATTAATCTTATTTATATCTAAATTCAAAAAAGGAAACTAATATAGTACTTATTCTAACGCAAGTTAGCCAAACAATCATTTGGTCATGCCTAATTGATGATGCAAAGTCTTTAGTCTAGAAAATGACATTAGTGTTCTTTTAACTCGAGAATTTTAAAGTCAACTTCTAAATGCAAATTGTGACATGTATTGAATGATATATAAAGAAATGCTTACAATGAATCAAAGGTAAAATCATAATATTTAAAATTATTATAATGTGGCGTTGTTATAGTTGATGCAAATCAAGAATTGATAGCTTTATATTTTATGAAGATCTATTCCGTACTTAACATTATCATCACTATTTCAACGTCAAAATCAACGTCATTCACATGAAGGACAAAATTGTGATTTTGCCCCTCGGGAAATTGCACTTTGCTTTCCTTTCAAATTTAGTACCCGTTAGCAGTTAAAGCGTGACGATATTTTCATAGTAAAGCTTTTTTTTTTAATTCTACAACACTATTCATGGTGACAATGTATTTTAGAAACATTTATTTTTAGGGATAATTATATAAATCTCCTCTAAGTTTTGAATAATTACATGACCTCCCATAAAACTAACATGTGCAGGATGGAATTTGATGCTGCCGTCATAACATTGTACGAAAATTTCAATTCTACCATATACTAAGCTGCGTGGATTTTCTAAATCAACAAAATAAAAAAAAATGAAGAAGAGAATCACATTATTTGAGGGTGTTGAATGGCTTTGGGGAAGGTTATGTGTGACAATTGGCATACGGTGATGGGGTATTTTAGGAAAAGCACAATATTTTTTATTGGGTTAGTCCACAAAGAAAAACCCATAAAGTTGTATATCGAACGGGAGCAATTCGATGTTGCGTGAGTATCGAATAGCACAGAATTCGATCTAAGAGATAGATCGAACAGGTGCTATTCGATACTCATCTCCCAACAATCACCGGGGTCCATGGAACGGGGTCTATAAATACCCCGTCTTCTCGCATTCTCACGATTCATTCAACACTCATTACATATTCATGTATATCGAATTCACTGATTCAATACACACTTGATTCGATACTCATCAGAATTTGATCTTCTAGACAATTTGATACACGACCTTATTTGACTTTGGTCAGCAACGAAGCGTTCCCGTTCGAGGTTCATCAACATCGAACCAGCGTCATTCGATACACATTGGGTTCGATTTACAGCTGCATTGAACCACTACGATTTGACATTCCTTGATCGAACCACACCGATTCGATCTAGTAATTTCTTTGTCTAAGAAGGATATCTCGAGTAATTTTGTACTTGTAATAAACGGTAGGTATTCCGGACCAAGCTAGTCCATACATTGTAACATATTAGCATTATTAGACCCATTTGTAACAGTTTCTGGTGTATTGTAACCCGGACGAAATAAGACCAAAATATTGGCGCCGTCTGTGGGAACACCATTTAAATTGCTTTTAGATATAAGTAGCGAGGATGACGAAGAGACGACGTGTTCAGTCGGGTGGGAAAGTCAAAGCAAAGAAGAAAACCCGAGCGGTTAGAGATGAGAATGGAAAATGACCCGAGCCACAAGAGCAATGTAAGGAGAAAACAGAAAACCAACTACTAAAGTAGTGGCAAGAATGCAAAATAGAGCCACTAGGGGAATTCAAGATAGTTCAGCTATTTAGGGAAAGTGCCGAAAAAAATCATAAAGATTGGAGCAGGTATGGAACCGATGATAGAGGCAGCATTGGTAGATTGTCTCAGGCGTAATTCAGACATATTCGCATGGACCGATTCTAACTTGCACGGAATAGACCCCAGAATCATAGTGCACCGGCTAAACGTGGATAAAAATGCAAAACCGGTGAGGTAGAAAAAATGAAATTTTAGCAAGGAAAAGAATGAAGCGGCCGAAAAAGAGGTGCAAGAGCTTTTAGCGGCTCGACATATTTACGCGTTGAGATTCTCGGAGTGGCTGAGCAACGTCGTATTGGTTTTGAAAAAAGAGGCGACATGAAGGAAGTGCGTAGATTACACTGATTTGAACAAACATTGCCTAAGAGACCCGTTTCATCTGCACATAATAGATTTGTTAGGCGATTCGACAGTGAGATGCGCATTATTGAGTATATATGATAGATGCCAAGAGTGGTTTTCACCAAATCTTCATGGTAGTGCAGGATCAAAACAAAACGACGTTTGTGACGGATACATGAGTGTATTGTTATAGGGTGATGCCTTTCGATTTGAAGAACGCTGGAGCAACCTTCCAAAGACTTGTCGCGAAGATGTTTTACCATCAGATTAGAAAGTCCATGGAAGTGTACATTGACGATATGCTTGTGAAAAGTCTTAAGGCGGAAGACCATGTACGTCACAAGGATGAAGCATTCACTATCATGAGAGCTTATAGGATGAAACTAAACCCGAAAAAATGCACATTTGGGGTAACAACAGGAAAGTGTATGGGGTATGTGGTGAACGAAAGAGGAATAGAGACCAACCCGGATAAAATCAGGGCAGTACTAGATTTGCCTTCACTAAGGACGGTGAAGGATGTGCAGTGTTTGGTTGGGCCGCCTAACAGCTTTGGGCATATTTATATCGACTTCGGCAAAAAAGAATCTGCTATTTTTCAAGGTCATGAGGAAAAACAAGGATTTCAGCTGGGAACCAGATTGCGAGGAGGCTTTCCAGCAGATGAAGAAATATTTGGTGAGCCCACCGCTTCTGGCTAAGCCGGAGGAAAATGAGATGTTGTACCTATACTTGGCGGTGTCTTCCCACGCCATCAGTATGATTCTAGTAAAAGAGAAAGGAGTTCAACAGTTACCTATCCACTGTGTAAGCAGAGTTCTGCAAGGGGCGGAGAGGAATTATTTGGAGATAGAATTGTTTACTCTGACAATCGTGGCCATTACGCGCAAGTTAAGGCCGTATTTTAAATCTCACCCAATCACGATTGTAACGGATAAGCCGTTAAAGCAAGTGCTAGCGAGACCCAAAACCTCCGAGAGACTGGTCAAATGGGTAATCGAACTTAGTGAGTTCGGTTTGGAATTCAGGCCCCGAACTTCCATTAAAGCACATGCATTGGCGGACTTCATGGCCGAAACATTGGGCAACAGCATGGCGGAATCCACAAATTACATTTTTTCTATATCAGACCAGACATGAACCAGCAGGGCTGCCACCACATGGATCTTGCATACCGATGGCTCCACCATGAGCCATGGGGGAGGAGTTGGGATTCATCTTTTGTTTGTAGATCGCATGGAGTTCGAATTCGCCATCAGTTTGAACTACATGGTGACCAACAATGAAGCTGTAATAGCAGGGATAAAATCTGGCATTGACACTCAACATTGAGCATTTGGATATTTATCTGGAAATTGGGAAATTGGAACCAAAATGGGAAGGACCTTACAAGGTGATACAAGCCAGTTCACGAGGCTACTATTACCTAGAAACTATGCAAGGTGTCAAGCTAAAGCACCCATGCAATGTACAACATCTTAGACGCCATTATGCATAGGCATTAAAACGAATCGCGGTCAAATGTTAACGAATTATATGAACTACGAAGGCTTGAGTCCCTCGCAAAGTATGGGAAACATATGCACCTCAGTAAGAAACTGAGTTTAGCTCTTATTCAAATTACATCAAAATATGTCACTTTCTCTAGACGAACGCCGCAGGTGGAGTCCTAAAGCACTAACGCAGCAAACCCAAACGGAGAAGTAGGGGAACCAGTAATATAATTCACACCGCATGCATAAAGCGTCATGCCGAAGGTATGTTCGGCCCCAAGAGGTCGAACGCCGATCAAATGATCCACCCCGCATGCACAGCAAAAGTGTCATGCTGGAGGTACGTTCGGCCTCAAGTGGTCGAACGTCGATCAAATGATCTACCCCGCATGCACAACGAAAAGTGTCATGACGGAGGAACGTTTGGCCCCAAGAGGTGGAACGCCAAATTAAGAACTCACTCCGCACAAACCTTGAAAAGCATCCAACCGAAATTCCATTCGACCCGAAGCGGCCGAATGCGGAGGACAACCAACTAAGAGAGCATTCGATTTAAAGATTCAAGAAGAAAGTGCAATACCTCACATGAAAGATGCAAATAAAGTTAGACGAGAGATAATCAAAGAACTAAGATTAAACTTGGTCGATAATTCGGCAAACTATACAGCAAAGTATAAATCAAAATGACTATGATATCAAGCCACAAAATCGGCTTCCGAAGAAAGCCGTTACAGAAGTGACATGCAAAAAATTAAGAAAAACTAAAATGGCCTAATATCATCAAAATGGTATGCCTAGTTACCGCTACTCGCTAAACGACTGGGGGGGACTCAGGACGCAGAACAACACCCATAGACTGAGCAAAATTGGCACAGTTCCTCTGAATCTGATCTTCTATAAGCACTAGTTCATCCGCTTGAGCCCATCCCTCTGGTAATGCAGGTTCATCTTCTTCGGGTGCACCACTAAGATGTCCGCCCAGCTGATATTTGCTGGGAGATATCAAATTCCGCTCATTGAAAGTTTTCTCGGAATCCACAGTATTGGACGTAACAGTCCTGACGCCCCGATGAGGATACATTCCAATTGGCAGTATCAGCGTTGGCCCAGGAATTTTCGATGCGGACAAAGGTCCTTTTCCTTTCTCAAGCACCGCCTCTAATGATCCCCGCGAAAACAGTTATCCCTCTAGGGCCTGAAAGGGTTACAGTAGCCGTAACTGCCAGATGTGACACTGTTCTCGCAGGAAGTGAACTGATCTCATCATCACTGTTGCCGAGAGCATCATGAATAGCGTCTTTTACCAGATTCAAGTCAGTTTGAGAATCGTCGGCAGCATTCACATCCACATTTCCCTATCTTAATGACGGATTCAGATATAATGTGCTCGACTCAGGCACATAGCCACCATTACGTTCTTGCCAAAGAGCATAAAATGGATCACCAGTTTTTGGAGCACAAAACTCCTCCCCGTCGTCATCATCGACTTCCGAAATCTCCATATTGGGACCGAGACGAACGTCCAACATGTCTTTTTGAAAACCCTATTTTAGAAATCCCATTTAGTTAGCTTGGTCCACACCAAGTTCCATACCAAACTTCACATCAACGACACCTTGGCACAATTCGAGCCACCGATAAACACCACTTTTCATAAATGATCTGGCGACTGAGCATCTGTCGCTCTCTGATTCGAAATATCGAACTTTCCGACTTAATCCTGCTATTGCAGTCTCATCACCCTCATTCAAAGCCTTAAGGTAGTTATTCTCCCGCTTCATGGATTTGTTCTCTTTCTTCAACAAGGTGATTTCAGCACGTAAAGCTGATGCATCATCCTCAGCCTTTTTGGCGATCATCCCTGCCTCAATAGTATCTTGAACCGCCTTAGCACTAACTTTCGAGGATTTCTTAGCGCGTGCTATTGCAGCACGTCGGCTATAATCGTTACTATGGGCACTCACGTTCAGCTTATCGATAACGACATTGTGTTTGTCCTGGACTTCCATCAAACTGCTATAATCCCGGCACAATCGATACATCACTGTCGCAGTTGAAGCAAAAAATAGACGCCCAAAGCGTGCTAGGCCAAGATATCCTAGCCTGTCCACTACAACACCGCGATCCAATTGAGGCCACAAACCTTTAATAATCTCTACAAACTGCTCTTCTCACAACCGATACCCATTCAATGTAATACTCAGTGATTCAGAATTTTCGTCATTCAAAAATTCATAATCAACAATGCTGCCGGGCGGCGCTGGCCTTGGATTACCAGATGGTCGAGGTCATTTGCGGGGAGGAGGTGGAATTTCTCTAGCCTCGACAGCGGCCTGTGCTTCAAGAACTTTTATTTTCGCGATAGTATACCAGTTCTCACCTCCCGAGGTAGATGAGCCTTCACCGAAAGGTCGTGGCACACGTCTAAAGGTTGGATTCTCATCATTGAATTTTGCTAGATTGGCAGCAATCCTGTCGTCAACTGCATCACCCTCCTCCATGAGCCTGATTTGGGCATTTGTACCAACCTTAACACGCCCTCCGGCGGCAGTTGGAGTCATAACTAACCTTTGCGGGACGAAGTCTTCATGCCTTTCAAAGTTGCTCACTAAGGGCACTCGGGTGCCAACACTTACGCCACCGAATCTGACCGTAGAACGATCCAACGATGTCGGGGCAGAATGGCTAGAACCCCAATTCTCTGACAAGCTCCCGGAAGGCCTAACCGCGGATCGACTTCTTGTGGCAGCTCCCACAGAGTATTCCACAGAGACATTATCAGAGGACAGGCCTATATTTGATGAACTGGCTTTGTCGGTACTCGCCTGAGCCACGTACATGTACTCGAGTGACACAGCTGGTTTCTTGCGACTCTCATATTTTTTTTCTCGCCATTAAAAAGGTTATAAGCAGGAAGAATATATTTTTTCTAAAAATTCAATATTGAATCGCCAGGATTCGATTCTAACTGGTAGATCAAATTCAAGTTGTTCGATGTTAGTAGATCGAATCCGGACGATTCGACATAGGCAACAAAACGGACAAAAACCCTTTCTGAGAAAGAAAAATAAGAATGAGGTGGAAAATGGGCCCTTATATATAGAATTATCGATACATATTCATGTATATCGAAATCACTGATTTGATACACACTTGATTCGATACTCATCAGAATTCGATATTCTAGTCAATTCGATACATAACCTTATTTGACTTAGGTCAACAATGAAGCGTTCCCGTTCGAGGTTCATCAACATCGAACCAACATCATTCGATACACATCGGGTTCGATTTACAGCTGCATCGAACCACTACGATTTGACATTCATTGATCGAACCACGTCGATTCGATCTAGCAATTTCTTTGTCTGAGAAGGATATCTCGAGTAATTTTGTACTTGTAATAAACGGCAGGCGTTTCGAACCAAGCTAGTCCGTACATTGTAACAGATTAACATTATTTTGGCATTGTCATGCCCATTTGTAACAGTTTCTGGTGTATTGTAACCCGAACGAAATAAGACCAAAATACATGATACACACACGCTATATGCATTTAATTTGTTTATGAAGTAAGCATATGAAATTACTATTGTATGTTTCAACTTTGAGACAACAAAAAGAAAAATAAAATAAAAAAATACTAGTACAATTATTGAAGTAAAAAAACAATTGAAAAATGAAATATTAAGAAACCTAAAACTTTTTCATTACCAAATTTGTATAACAAAATTAATAACTTACAGAGATTTTAGGCTTCTAAAATTGTCGCCAAGACAAAACATTAAAGTGTATTATAATACCATAATAACGTCATCAAAATTCTATCTGCTTCAATAACTCGCTCTAGTGCGCGAGTTTGAGCCCTCTCCTCTGCAACAAGTTTTTTCGGTTAGTTCTAGATCTCTCTCGACTTCAACTAAAGTATGGATCTCAACACAAAACGAATCTAGCCTGCAGATCCCAATTCAACTTGAATTCTGCACGGAATAAGACAAGTTTGATTATGTGGATCTGGATCAGATCCGAGTAGATCCATAGAACCATATCCATAAGGGTTGTTACTTTTAAACGAAGGAACTTTAATTTCCAAAACCTCAAAGAAGGGTTGTGTAACTACATCAACACGAGGGGTTATAGTTGTAATTACATATATTATAAGGATAAAAACATCAAACCCTCTGAACTATGACCAATATTGCGACTTGCTCCTTTAACTAATTTAGTAAGCACTTTGCCCTTTGAACTTTGCATCATCCGTTCGATTTACCCCACAAGTGTATTTCGACATTTTTTGGCCAGAACAATTTTAGTTTGAGGTGTTTTTTCGCCTATTTTTTTTATCACCAACTACCAAAATACATCTAGTAAAACACATATGAGTCGCGTAGGGGGAACATTTTTTGGCCGAAATAATTTAGTTTGGGTTATTTTTTCGCATATTTTTTGTAATCAACTACCAAAATACATCTACTACAACACCTATGAGTCGAGTAGGGGAACATTTTTTGGCCGGAATAATTTAGACTGGATTATTTTTTCGCCTATTTTTTGTCACCAACTATCAAAATACATTTAGTACAACACATATGAGTCGCGTATGAGAAAATATTCATGTAAAAAATGACTAAAAATGCACGTGTGGTTCAAATCGAGTAGACGACTGATAGTTTAAGTGGTAAAATACTTATTAAATTAGTTAAAGGCGCAAGTCGCAAAAGTGAACATACTTCACGAGATTTGATGATTTTATCTCTATATTATACACAAACCTTTTTTTTTTTTTATACAATTCAACGAACTTACATATGTAGGAAGTTTCTAGAAATTTCAGTCCCGTGATATTTAGAAATCATAACAAAGTGTTGGAACTTGGAACTTGAGGACTAAAAAGTAAAATTTAACTTTATTGGTAACAGTTATGATTATTATCTCATTTTTTATATAAATAAAAGCGGGTATTGCAATGACGGCAGCCATTTCTGATTTCTCCCTCCCTCTCTCTCTCTCTCTCTCTCTCTCTCTCTACCGAATCGCCCAACATAACTCTCATTACAACGCTCACACTTTTCCTCCTCAGTCGCCGCAGATTCTTCTTCCTTTTTTTTTTACCTGTAAGTGTTGCAATCTTCTTATTCACAATAGCTTGTAATTTGTGGTCCATATTTTTTGCAATTATCCGAAGCTTGAAAGCTATGGAGTTTATTTATTTCGATTTAGTTCTGAAATTCCGTTTAATTTGATGAATATGAGCTGGAATCTACTGTATATTTTTCGTTTTCGATACGATAATCGATATATAAATTTGTGAGCTAACTGTTGAATCAGTGCTCAGTTCACCTAATTAGGAAGGAATTTGGTTTAGGTCGTTAGATTTGGGGTTAATTTGGTCTTAATTTTGATTTATTTCGCGGAACTATGCGGATTCGATATATCGTGAATCTCGGTGTTCTGTTCTGCGAGTTAAGTTGCTTCCATTGATAGCTTGTTTTCTGCTCATTTGGCTGTGTCTATCCGTCGATTAATGGTACGAATTCGTGTTGTGTTTGTGGTTTTCTGTGAAAGCTGGCCGTCTTGTTTGCATTACGATGACGAATGCGAGATTCTTAGCTAGTGTAGTTGGTTTTGTGTCGTTGGTTTACTCATGTGGTGGTAGAGCTACGTAGATCTGTGGTTCTGGTGTGGTTTCACTAGCGCAGGGGATTGGTAAGAACAACCGAATTAGGTGCAGCCTCATCCCCTGCGTGTTACCTTGTTTTTTGTTTAGAAACTTTAAATCAGGAAATTGAGAGTCGAAAATGATGCAAGTGATGGTAATTTGAGCTGAATTGAATTGATTTAGCATAGAGTGACTTTGGGTTTACGTTGCTTGGAAAGGAGCTACTCGAATGGAAAAAGTGGCGGTATATGGACAATTTAGTGTTAGGCGGAATATTTGGCGATTTGAAACCATTGCTCCTCTTTAGTATAAGATTCTAGTTGGCATTGACTTGTATAACTTCGGAAACCTCCTATATAATTGGTTAACTGCAATTATTGAAGCATAAATGGCATGTTTCAGTTCTTTTTATTGAAGCTCACCTTACTCGTGGAATATCATGTTGAAGATTTACGATTTGACGGATACACATAAGTTTACTAAGTCTGATATATTTTCCTTGCATAGTTTAGGCTTTCTTTCAGTTATTTGAAACATAAGTAACACTTTGTTAGTAACCTTCACTCTGGTTTGGTTACCTCCTCCGAGCTATCAAATTAGAATTTCTTAATTATAAAAGACAAGTCTCTGTTCCTTTTTTTTTTCCTTGTACTAAGTTAGTCTAATATTGTTCGTACAGTCTTATATTGCTTCTTTCAGTGCTTGTGATATTTGATTTTGTTGGATGGCAAAACAACATTTCGTGATGTTTCTGTGTTATAAAGAAATGATCTATCTTGTTTTGTTATAAAGAACTTGTGAGGACAGTTACATATTATTTTCCATTGGTATTTCGAGTTTTAGTTGTATTATTTCATGCTCCTCTAACAGATTTACGAATCATTTTAGTTATGCTTATTGCAGTGCACCAACTTTTTGAAGTAGTGGGGGTTTGACTTGCAAATTGGTGTTAAAAACAAAGCAAAAGAACATGATTTCAAAGGGTTATTCACAAGCATATTTCACCTCAAGGTCAAGGGTCCGTGGAGTTCACTAACAGCAGTTGTATTTATACCAATATTATTAATTTTGGGTTTATAGTTGAAATGGAGTATCCATTTTCATATTATGCAAGAGGCAATGAAAGGGCTAGCGTGGAGGTTACATCTGCTACATCGGTGGATGGTGTAAGGGGTTTGAACTTGGAAGAATCTAGTAGTAATGTTTCAGAGTTGATGAAGTTTGATGCTTTTAATGGATGGTGCAACAGCCCCGAACAAATGTTTCCCTCTTTTGCCATGTCCCCTTTCAGTGGAACATCAGCAAATTTCTCTCCCTTTGATGGATTTAATTTCATAGATCAATACACTTCAGGAACTTCCATGGTTGATAGTGACGTTGCAGGAAATTTAGGAGATAATTTGATGTATCATCAGATTGACCACCAACTGCCATCTCCGATGACTTCTGTTGATGACGATGTTGATTTGATGGAGAAGAGAGATAAGAGCTTAAGCCATCACACTGTATTGGGCAAGCGAGGAAGCACTGAGATACCTAGGTCTCCTAACCAATCATTGGGTGAAAAAATGGTAAAAGCTTTAAATTTGTTTAAAGAGTGGTCAGGAGCAGGTATTTTGGCTCAAATGTGGGTTCCAATGAAGAATGAAGGTCAATATATCTTAAGCACTTATGAGCAACCTTACTTGCTTGATCAAGCACTTTCTGGATATCGTGAAGTGTCTAGATCATTTACATTTGCAGCGGAATCAAAACCTGGTTCTTTCCAAGGCCTTCCTGGTCGTGTATTTACTTCAAAGATTCCAGAGTGGACCTCAAATGTTATGTACTATAATAAGGCTGAGTACGTAAGGGTGCAATATGCTCATAATCATCACATTCGAGGATCCATTGCTTTACCAATATTTGAGGACGATGTGCCTGAAAAGTGTTGTGCCGTGCTAGAACTGGTTACCACAAAGGAACAACCCAACTTTGATTTGGAGATCGAAACTGTTTGCAATGCACTACAAGTAAGTTTTTCTGTTTCCGTTGTTTCTTCTATGTGCCGCTTAGTATACAATATTACTTGGATGAAGACTATTGGTCACCCGGAATAATTAGTTTTCTACAAAGAGGTCTGAAATAAGACGCACCATGATGAAAATAATAAAAGCATAAGAAGATTTAGTTATTTAGATTGTTGGGAGCGACTATAACACGCATGCTACACACCTTTTGGAGTTTAAATTCTGAAGTTGTCTGTTTCTTTTTTCAGCTAAATACCTATTTGTTTATGCTCTCAATTTGTCCACTTGACCTCTAACTGTTATATGCTCTTTAGGTCTTGTTACGGGATTTTTTTTTGAATTTCTCTTTTGTGTTACAATGAAAGAATTATGTGTTTTAAACTAGGCACAAGAAATAGGGATATTGGCACGTGTTCCTCATTAATAATCTTGACTTTTCACAATATGCGTAGTCAATTCTCATATTAGTATTGTGCCAAATTTGCAAAAAAGATTAGTTGGTTTTATTTCGGTAGGTTGTCTCGAACACTTCTTTTTTTTGTGGGGGTGGGGGGTGGGGTAGGTTGCCTCAAATGTTTAATTTGAATATCTTTTAATGAAATTCTCCAAGTTATTTTGGAACGTACTTACACATTGTGACAATGTTTCAGGCAGTGAAACTAAGGAGCAATGCACCTCCAAAAATTTATCACCAGGTTTTGCTAATTTTCTGATTGGATTTTGATTATTTTTGATTTCGTGATTATGGTTAATAACTGCTGATTATAATCATATATGACTTGCAGAGTCTTTCTAAGAATCAGAAGGCGGCTTTAGCTGAGATAACAGATGTTCTACGTGCTGTTTGCCATGCACATCGACTTCCTCTTGCACTAACATGGATTCCATGTAATTACATTGAAGGTTCTGGTGATGTTACCCCGAGATTATTTCCTAGAGGATGCAACGCGAGTTCAAGCGGGAAATGTGTACTGTGCATTGAGGATGTTGCATGTTATGTCAATGATAAAGATATGCAAGGTTTTGTGCATGCATGTACTGAACATTATCTGGACGAGGGACAAGGCATTGTTGGGAAAGCACTTCAGTCAAATCACCCATTTTTCTTCCCTGACGTGAAGGAATATCATATAAGTGAGTATCCACTTGTTCATCACGCTCGCAAATTTGGCCTAAATGCAGCTGTTGCAATCCGGTTAAGAAGTACTTACACGGGTGATGATGACTACATATTGGAGTTCTTTCTTCCTGTTAGTATGACAGGAAGTACCGAACAACAACTTTTGCTTAATTATCTCTCTAGCACCATGCAGAGGCTTTGCAAAAGTTTGAGAACGGTATCAGATGCTGAATTGCTTGGACAAGAAGATTCCAAAATTCAATTACAGGAAAGAGGAGAAATGAAAAACATAACTACCACAACTCCAACTGTGGTCAACTCCAAACAATCACTTGTTAATAAGGACTCGATTGATTGTGCAACACGAAATGTATGTGAATCAACGGTTACAATAATGGAAACTGATGGTACTCGTGAGCAGGTACGGTTGCATTAGCTTTTCTGTACCTAATTCCTTTAGTTAAGCACTGAGAAAAACAAGAGTTTAGCGAAAAATAATTGATAATTAAGAAATATGAGTTTTAATGCAAAGAGCCTGACTGTCAAACTCGCTCAAGTGTTTTTTCTTGCATATTAGTAGTGGAGCAATGTCCTTCGACGTATTACTCTGTCATTTTGAACATGCTATATGTATAATATCAATTTGGTTGCTTTCCTTAACACACCAGTCCACTTATCTTGTGTTATGAAAGAGTATGTTGAGTCTTTTAACGCTTGATGAGTCGTGCATATATCTTTTTCATTCAGAATCGTGGCTTTATTTGTTCCACTAAAGTTCCTTAAAAGTTGGTTATTCTGACTTCATAACTATGTCATTTCCTTTTTCATCTTTTATTAAAAAAAGTGAATGGTGAATTATGTTAACTAAATGTGATGATCAGAGGTGATGAACACACTAACTAATCTTAGTGAATAACAAACTGCAGGTTGCTCCAATCTTGTATATAAGTGGGAGCTACTGAAACATAATATTAGTTTGAGAAAATAATGAAATGAATTGCATGTCGTGCTTCTAGTCGGTCAAAATTATGGTATTGGTTGTTTTTCTTTTCCTCGAATGCTAATAAGTAATTGCTTTCTCTGTATATCTTCTTTAGAACACCACATCATTCAAATTAAGAATCAGAGAAACTTTGCATGCAACTCGACTTTGTTATTTCTTTATGTTGCTCTATTCGTTTATTGATACTTTTTAAAATTTAAATTTGCAATATTGAAGTTTTTTTCTTTGTAAAACTGAAATATGCAGTTGAGTTATAATAAAGTGATGCCATGTAAGATTAGTCTGCATGATTTAAATGTAAAGTGGCAAAATGTGGTTTAGCTGCACTTTTTTTCTCCCCTCCACTTGACTGATGTTCTTAAAGTGTTTATGGTTGAATCCTTTCTTAATTTGGTAGGCATTTGTTGGATCACCAAAACAAATGGAAAAGAAGAGAAGCACAGCGGAGAAACATGTTAGTTTAAGTGTACTTCAACAATACTTTTCCGGCAGCCTTAAAGATGCTGCAAAAAGCATTGGTGGTAAGTTATAGTTGTCAGGCATTCTAACTTACTTTACCCGACTCACTGAACATTTCAAACAATTACTTGAAATTGATTGAATGATGGAATACTTTATCAGAACATCATGCATAATTTTGGTGAGTGGACATTTAACATTTATGTAGATTTAAAGCCTAAAGTTCGTGTTTCATATTCTTTGCAGTGTGTCCAACTACACTCAAAAGGATATGCAGACAACACGGCATCTCAAGATGGCCTTCTCGCAAGATTAATAAGGTGAACCGTTCTTTAAGAAGAATACAAAGTGTGCTCGACTCTGTCCAAGGGGTGGAAGGAGGTTTGAAGTTGGATCCAGCCACAGGGGGACTTCTAGCTGTTGGCCCTATGATCCAAGATTTCGATCTTAGAAAGAGTGTCACTTTGCCTAGTAAAAGTAATTCGACCCCATCGCGATCATCTTCCATGGACTATATAAAAATGGAAAAAGAGGATAGTTTGGAAGGAAGTACGCGTCATCTTGAAAGGCACGAAGAACATAGGTTAGCCGCATTAGATGCAGGTTTGTCATGGAATGCTAGTCCAAACACTCCGTGTTGGACATCTTCCCTGAATGTTCCATCAAGTTCTCTCCTTGCGAGAGAAGAATGCAATAGGTGGATACCTAATACAAGTAAGAAGTCAGACGTTTCTGAATCATATTTCATTCCTCCAAGTGCGAGCTCTATGGAAGTTGCTGACGTGATGGATATTGCTTTGAAAAATGATCTTGGGGTGGATAATGATGATGGAGATGTTCATGATGACGGAGTTGTTGAACACGTTGAGCCTGCTTCGTCAAGCATGACCCATTCATCTAATGGGTCTGGATCTGGATCTGGGTCTGGTTCGGTAATGTATGGGGTGTCGTCAAACTATGGTGATGCTGTTGGAACTAAAATTACTGTAAAAGCTACCTATAAGGAAGATACAATCAGATTTAAATTTGAGCCAACTGCTGGTTGTGTTCAACTCTACGAAGAAGTAGCAAAGAGATTGAAACTACAGATGGGACAATTCCAACTTAAGTATCTTGATGACGAACAAGAATGGGTGATGATGGTAAGTGATGCAGATTTGCATGAATGCCTCGAAATCTTCGACTTTATGGGGAGTCGTAATGTGAAGTTCTTAGTTCGCGATATGCCCACGTCTATGGGAAGCTCAAGTAGCAGCAACTGCTTTCTTGGAGGAAGCTCTACATAAATCTATACTTGGCAGAACTAGGGTTGGTTCGAAATTACAATTCAGCGGTGTTGGTTTCCACCTAAGGACTAGAAATGGTCAAAAAATGTCTGAGGAACTCAGTACATCAGTGCCTTCCCCCCCTCCCCGCCCGCCCCACCCACCCCACCCCGGTGAGTATTTGGATCCCTACAGGTGAGCAGAAAAGCAAACCGGCAGTGATACATGTGGAAACTTGCACTTGTTAGATGATAATAGTCAAATAGTGTTGTGTTCTTGTATATATATGAAAGAACTGTAAGCTTTATAACTTTGTAGAAGGGTAACTTAGTAGAAGGAAACGCTATGGGTATGGTTAGTATCCGGTTGTGCAATTTATAATTATAGCAATAGAAAATTGATCGAATGTTATGTTTTATTGTAATATTTAGGAAATATACACCACATTTTTGGTGGTTTAAAAGATCTACTACTATGTATTGATTTTCCAACTTTGGCATAAAAGTTTACAGATAAATCACCAATAATTCTAAGAAGGTGAGCGTTAAACTTCTAATTTTTTTTTATTACTTCATATATATATATATATATATGTATGTATGATAATAATAATAGTGACAACTAGTGAATTATTATTTGTATTTTGAAAGTTAATTACGGGCAACCAACGCATCTGGAATCTTGACACCCACAGCATTCATACTGGAAACAATCGCCGTTCGTCTCACACGGTAGTTCATGACACTGTTGGCACCATGGATTAAAAGCACCATCCGGTCCGTAACACCATGGAGGGTACTTAAAACCGCCTCCTTCCGGTGGCAGGGCTACTACTGCATGCAACCAGTTAAATATTCTTAGTGTATTAATCTCAGCAATGCAAACATCAATTATTCAAAGATTTGTAAGAAACGTGTCTCTAGTTTTCTTTGTGTTTTTTTTTTTAATACGAAATTCTCTTTTATAATATACATAGTTTTACGTAAAAAGCCTGAATTTCAACTAAGTACTGTATTATATTTTGTTTTATATTAATTAATATTTGGAGGATCCGCATATATTAATCAGTTGGGATCCATAAACTGTAAATTTTGTAATATTTAATTGCGTTGTGGTCCTCTGTAAATTGCACAACAGTCCTTAGTCCTTTTATTTACTAAATTATTACGGGTTTGCCTCGATATTTTTACGTCTTGTAGTTACGAGCCCACTATAAATTGTCAAATGGTTCTTTTAATTTTTTTTTTAAAATTCGCCTCAAAAGTTTTATGTTATTTATTTTTCGGGCCATACTGTAAATTTAATTGGTGGGCTGCAGGAATAGTTGAAGTCGTACCCAATCGAACTATATAAGTATCGAACAAAAGAAAAATTAGACGTTAACTTCTTTCTACCTATTAAGTCCGTATTGTTGCTTCAAATTACAATTAAATCAATAAATAAATAAATACCCAACCACAAGTTTTTACTCCAATATGTTGAACCCGCAAAAAAAAGGAAACAAAAGGGCGAGAGGGGCAGCCGCAGGAAAATAAATGAAAAAAAGGGTAATTGTGTGAGGCATCAACAATTGTGGGCTTTTTGCTACCTATTAAGTCCCTATTTTGTTGCATCTAACTAACAAAAAGAAAAAGAAAACAAAAGGGGTCGCACACGCAAGTTTTGACTCCAATATGTTGAAATTTAAAACTAAGAAAAAAAGGCGAAGAGCGAATGAGGCAGACACAAGATAATAAATGAGGAAAAAAATAAAATAGAATAAAGGATAAAAGCGAGAGACATAAATAACCGTGGGATAAATTATTTGTGCAACCGTATATTGCTCACGTAGTGCTACCAATACACGGTGAGATGAGGGTAATAAAGGTGGTTACCGAAAGAAAAAAAAATTAGTTGCATTTGCGAAAAAACGACTTCAATTTAGTATTTATGAGACATTGCTCGTGCATAGAAAATTCGTGAAGTTTCGTGACAAGAAATTGAAAAGTTTGATCCTGGAATTGAAGTATGAAAGGCAGAAAGAAGAAATAAGAGAATGAATGATTAGTAACTATTTTGACGCAATTCCAAAGGACATGAAGTTTCGGGCCAAAGAAAATGAGAAATTCGGTATTGAAATTAAAGTAAATGAAAGACAAAGAAGAAAAATATGAGTCCGTGCGGAGCACGGGAGACTAATATATATATATATATATATATATATATATATGGATGTGCATACCTGTAAATTGTGCTTCCACGCCCATATTTAGGGCTACAACTGCAATATTGAATAACTAATTAGCTTGACGCTGATTCAAAAGTATATAGTTAGCTTTATAAACAAAATAATATATATATTACATTTCTATTACTGCGCACATATTTTACGATGAGCAATTTTCTTAGTGCACCATATTTTGATGGTAAAAGCATCATGGAGAAAGGATTTGAACTCAATGATGAGAAGGAGAGAAGAATTGGCAAGTAACATCATCAACATAGACTAACAATATATGTTAAATACAGTAGTTAGGCGTAAAATATATCTGTGATATATATATATATATATATATATATATATATATATATATACACGTGACATCAATATATCTATGCTTGTAACACCGACAAGAAAAAGAGATATTATCTTATAATACGCTTATTGAAATTAAGATCTAAATCGATGGGTTTGTTGGGAATAACTTGACTAACCAGAGATGATAAACAGTGCAACTAAGAAGGCCGATTTAAATTCCATTTTGGCTTAAAATACCGACGAGCTAGTGGCTTTTATACATGCTACTATATTAATCTTTCTCACTCGGAATTTAATTAATTACTCTAGTGAGTATGTTAATAACTTCTTATTTATGACTTGGAACGCTTATGTTAGATTTCCTTTAATTTATTGCATGGCTCTTCAGTTAATGACAGAGGGTTGTTTAAGATAATTAATGTAATAAACAGACTAAAAAAAGTTTTGTAATATATGGAAGGCAGAAATACTAAAAATACCCCATTATCTTTTTCCAATTTTAGTTTTTGCCCTTTAATTTTTTAAGCCTAAGTTTATTCCCTGTAACTTTGCCAAAAACGCCCGAAACATTGTTTGACGCCATGTGGCAGCCATGTTATCATGTTTTGCATATGTGGAAAAAAGTGGCGACCATGTCATTCGATTTAGAATTTTTATATTTCTTTTTAATTAGATTTAGTATATAATTTTATAAAAACTCATTTTATAATTCTAATAACTAATAAGTTTAAAAATAAGGAAAAATAGATATTTAATAATACATAAATCTAATTTCAATTCTTTTCTTACCAATTTAAAGACTTTTAAAAAAAAAAAATGAAAATAATAATAATAATAAAGTCATCACTTCCCCCCTCCCCCCCCCCAATCCCGCTGGCACCCCTAGCCCACCACCACCTCCACTGCACTGCCGCCGCACTACACCAACACCTCCACCTGCACAGCCGCCCACTACACCACCACCACCTCCACCCCCACAGTCGCCGCACCACACCACCACCAAACCTGCACAGCCGCCGCACCACACCATAATTTTAGATCAGTCGCCTCACTACCTAGAATTTGGGCATTTGTGAGCCGTGAATCGTGATGGTGGTGGTGGACTGGGTGGGGGGAAGTGACGAGGTGATGGTGGTGGTGGGGGAAAGTGACGACCTAGTTCTCTTTTTTCTTTTGAGTTTTTTCATTTTTCTGTTTTTAAAAAGTTTTAAAATTTTCTGTTTTTTAATATTTTTTTTAATTTATTAGTTATTCAAAATTAAGTTTTCTTAATTTAGAATTATTTTATAACAGAAAAATATAAAGGAGGGGGGGGGGGGGTATTTTCTTTTTTTATTTTTCTGTTTTTTTTTAATAAATTTATTAGTTATTAAAAGTTAATATTTTAAAATATAATATAAGTTTTTATTTATAATATAGTTAATTATAAAAAAAATATAAAATTATAAATTTGATGACATGATAGTCACATTTTTGCCACGTATGACGCGACTAGATGATTTGGCGGACATTGGGCATTGAACAATGTTTCAGACATTTTTAACAAAGTTACATGACATAAACTCAAGCTTAAAAAGTTAGAGGACAAAAATTAAAGTTGCAAAAAGATAACGGGCATTTTTAGTATTTCTGCCTATATGGAATAATGTATATGATGTACGGCTATGAGCGACAGAAAACATAAAATACAAAACACTCATAAAACATGGACAAATAATAAATGTCTGCAGGTAAATTTTTTTTTTTTGATCAGAGAAAGGAAGTTATATTAAATAATGAGAGCACTAGCAGTGCTCAAAATACAGAACATAAGCAAATGCAGAACATAAGCACATACAACAACTCTGCCTTAGCAGTGCTCAAAATTCAGAAATTAAGCAAATACATCAACCCCTCAGCAAATACAAAAATTCCTAAACCAAACAATCAGTGGGATTACGATGCCAATCAGCAAATGAGTAAGGAAACAAAGGGTCTTTGGCTTTGATCCACTTCCATGATTCAATTTTCACATGCTCGATTATGGTTTGGCTATCGAACTGTGCTCCATCAAAGACTTTCTTGTTTCTGGCTTTCCAAATCGCCCAAATTACCAAAAACCAAATGCTTCCCCATACTCTCCTTCCCTCCTTCCTTGGCCAAAGGTAAAAATTTTGAATGAAATGTGACTTCATATGTTTACAATTCACCGTCGAGATTCCGAACCACTTATAAACTCCCATCCAAACTTGGAAAGTAAGATGGCATCCATAAAAGAGATGGTCTGTATTTTCTTGTTCAAGATCACACAACGTGCATTCACATCTAGTATTTTGTGCAAGTAATCCTCTTTTCAAAAGATTGATTTTAGTTGGAATCCTATCCCTTAAGGCCTTCCACACGAATGAGATAAGTTTAGTAGGGGCTTGTGCATTCCACAATTTCTTGAACACGGGGTCATGATCCTCATTTTGAATGTGCTTAATCCTAGAATAAGCTGAGCGGACAATATACTTACCCGAAGAATCCCACTTCCATTTCCAGCTGTCTTTGCCGTCAAACTTTGGCTTGAAGTCGGACAGCACCTGAAGAAGCTCATCAAGAGCAGCGCTTTCGCAGTCCCGTAGTACCCTCCTCCAACACCAAACCCACCTCCAAGCATTATCAGCCCAAGTGCCCATGTCTGCGATAGTGGCACGTTTGTTCGCAACAAGCTGAAACAGTCTATTGAATCTAACCTTCAATGGTTCGTTGCCAATCCATGCGCTGTTCCAGAAGCTCGTATTACGACCGTCACCAACTGATCTTATAACCCCTTCTTCAAACCATCTATTATCTTGACTACCTCTTCTTGCGTTCAGAAGACCTCTCCACCAATTCGAGGCTGATTTGGAGATATTGGCATTGTTATGTAATAAAACATCATCTTGGAGTCCATATTTAGACACTATGATGTTATTCCAAAGAGATGTATCATCTTGCAGAATCCTCCATCTCCATTTAGATAATAATGCAAGATTGAAAGATTCAAGGTCTCTAACATTCAGTCCCCCACTTTCCTTGGAAGTGCAAATAATAGGCCATTTCACCCAAGCTATTTTTTTCCTATCTTCGTTCCCGCCCCATAGAAATCGCCGCTGAATGTTAGTGAGGTCATTTATGATTTTCTTTGGAGCCTTGAACATTGCAAAGTAGAAAACTGGCAGCCCCGCCAACACCGAGTTGAGTAGAACGATTCTCCCACCGAAAGAAATAAATTTTCCTTTCCATTGTGAAAGATACTTCTTGAATAAAGTGACAACGGGCTTCCAAAATTCGACTCTTCGTGGGTTTCCTCCAACTGGAAGACCAAGATATTTAAAAGGAAGACTACCAATCTTGCAATTAAGCACCTCCGCATAGCAATTGAGCTCATGCACATCTACATTCACCCCCACTAAACAACTCTTAAGAAAATTAACTCGAAGCCCTGATATAAGCTCAAAGTTCCTTAATATCCCTTTAAGCCCCCTCACATTATTAATGCCCGTCTTACAAAATAAGATCGTGTCATCAGCATATTGGATATGTGAAACCTCCACTTTACTTCTTCCAATTTCGAACCCTTCGAGAAGTTGTTCATGCTTTGCTTTCTTAATAAGACCACTTAACCCATCGGCGGCAATGAGAAAAAGTAATGGTGATAGTGGATCTCCTTGTCTTAGCCCACGAGAGATTGTAAAATTCTCCGTCGGGCTTCCGTTCACAAGAACTGACATAGTTGCAGTCCTTAGGCACTCATGAATCCAAGATATCCACTTGTAATGAAATCCCAACTGCTCCATCATGTTTTCAAGATAATTCCAGTTGACGCTGTCACATGCCTTCTCGAAATCAACTTTGAAAATCAGACTTTTTTTGCCTTTTCTCTTCAGCTCATCGATTGTTTCAAAAGTAGAAAGAATGCTGTCCACCATGTGCCTTTTTTCAATGAAGGCTGACTGTTCAATGGAGATAACTGAATGCAAAGCCTTGCTCAATCTTAAAGCAAGAACCTTAGCCAACATTTTATAGACACATCCAATTAACGAAATCGGTCTAAACTCGTTGATAGCTTGTGGATTCTGAGTTTTCGGAATAAGAACGATGAAGGAGGGATTCCCACCTCTAATCAACTTTCCATTTCTATGGAATTCTTCAAAAAACTTGAAGACGTCCTCCTTAATTACGTCTCAAAACCGCTTGATGAAGTTGAAATTATATCCATCTAGACCCGGACTTTTTCTTCCATGGCACCTCCAAATCGCTGCCTTAATTTCCTCTTGCGTGAACGGGGCAGTCAACGCCAATCTGTTGGCTTCCGAAATCTGTCTAAAACCCACGTTAGCAATTCTGGGCCTGCTCCACGGATCCTCCTTAAAAAGTCCCGAAAAATGATTTTTAATTTCCACTTTCAATTCACTCGGATCCTCGCACCACCTGCCGCCAATATTTAGCCCGTAAATCTGATTTTTTCTTCTTCTCGCTTTAATGCATTGGTGAAAGAACCGCGTATTACTGTCCCCCTCCGAGAGCCATTTAAATCTTGCCTTTTGAAAGACGAGGCTTTCCTTTGAGCGCATGGCTTGCCAAAGATCCCCTGTGATGTTTCTTCTTTCGAGAACTTCCTGACTTGTAAGAAAATCTTGCTCTTCTTTTGCATCTAGCCTGGCAATTTCTTCTTTCGCTTTTACAATCCTAGCATCAATATCTCCAATAGTGTTTGTGTTCCAACTTTTCAGCTCCATATTCAGATTCTTTAACTTCTCTTTAAGAGTATAAGCAGCCCAACCTTGAATATTCATTCTTTCCCAACAACCTTTAACAAATGGTCCAAAATCCTTATTTTCAAACCAACAATCTAAAACTCGAAATGGCGTCGGACCCCAATCAAGTTTTTTAATCTTCAAAAGGATAGGACAATGATCTGAGACTGTTCTCCCGAGACCCCACTGACTCAAATCTTCCCAATGTGATGCCCACTCTTCTGTTATAAGAAAGCGATCCAATCGGCTCGACGATGTCCCATTTGCCTTTACCCAAGTATATTTTCTGCCTATCAATGGTAAATCAATCACACCCATATCGTTAATAAAATCGTTAAAATTCTCCATCTCTCTAGTTTCCTCCTGGATGCCCATTCCTCTCCTTTCATGCGAAAACCGAAGCGAGTTAAAGTCACCAGTTAAACACCACTTGTCGATGCTCAAGGTTCTTCTTAACTCAATGAGATTTGCCAATAATCTTCTCTTGTCAGTGAGATTACATGACGAATAGATATTGGCAATGACACAATTAACTCTCTGCTTTCCCCAAACTCCGATCGTGATTAAGAACCCATCTCCGTCAATTCTTCTTTCAAGACAAAAAACATCCTTATTCCATATCGTTAAAAGACCACCTGACAACCCCACCGCGGCTTTGTAAGCCCAATCGCAATTTTCTTCACCCCATATAGCAAGGCAAGACTTACCATCAACATTTTCTAACTTTGTTTCCTGAATGCAGAGCAAATCGACCTTATGTTTAAATACCAAACCTCTAATTTCTCTTTTCTTTATCCCTCCCCCCAAGCCCCTGATATTAAAAGCCATGATATTCATTAAACACCATTATCTTCCCCTACGCCACATTTCGACTGCTCAAATCTACTGAAACACTCTTGATCCCTTTTTTCCATTTCAACTAGTTTATCCAAAACTTCCTTTTTCGGCCCTTGCCCAACAATCCCAATTTTATTTCCAAATTTCCAGATATCTTTTGCTTCTTGCTCAATTACTTTGGACTTCAAAAAATTATTTTGGCTTTTGTTGAGAGAGTTGCAAACAAAAGACATACCTTCATCCAATTGCTTCTTATTTTCTTCTAGCCGAAACCCCTCACAATTTTTTTCCCAATTCTTGCTCTCGATTCTCTTTGCTTCTTTCTTCATCTTTTTTCTCTTTATTTTGTTAGTCAAACGATCTGAATGACCAGCCTTAGCTCCCTCTGCAGAACGGGCTCTAGCGTTTCTTTTAGCAAATTCAATCCTGCCGTGCTTGGTAATTACTATTTCTGACTTTTCAGCTGCTTTATTATTAGGCCCAGATTTAGTGGTCTCAAGACTTTGAGATTGATCATCAGCAACAGAGTATTGGGCCTTTTCCATATCTAGTGAGTTAGTCTCATTTGCTTGATGGGCTAGGCTATTGGGTGCATCCTCCTTTTCAGTTACAGATACCTTTTCATTCACTTCAGATTTTGAATAATTTGTTTTTTCATTTACTGCAGATGCCGTACACTGATCCAAGCACTTGGAGCTCAAAAAATTCATTAACCCATCCTTCTCTTTTCCGTCAGAATTTTCTATCTCATCGAGGCGCGTTTCCTCCACGCATTCAAAGTCGAATCCCTCAACCCCGTTTGAATTGTAGCCGAAATATTCCGATTCCGATGTATCTCCACCACCATTATAATCAATTCTCAAGTATTAATCCTTAAACAAATATTTTTTATATAAAAAACAGTCATTAACAAACGCAAAGTTCATTAAGTTCGAATAGTTTCAAACAATAACTAAATAGTTGTATGAAAATCATTGTAATTACTGAATGACTTCAATATATAAGCATTTAATTTAGAAGAAGCACGACGTCGACTAGTCATTATGATTGGACATTGATTTATTGGGATAAACACAGAGCAAATACATTAATATATAATCTCATACAACAGATAATATTAGAAAAAAACAGAATATAAACGTTTTTTCTCTTCTATATTATTTTAAAAAGTTATTCCAACCCTAAACACAAATGCATATATAATTAACAACGAACTATTAGTCTGTTACATAAGAGAGAATTTAAATAAAACTGTATATTCTTGATAATCCGACAAAGTATGAAATAAAGAAATCTCTTCTATAAGAATAAAAGAACCATTTACTTAACTATATCAACATGCTCTTTCTTTTCTTTGTAGTCTTACATGAACACTCTTATGGTGTGCCATAATTTTTTACTAATATAACCACCAGTTACGACGTGAGAAGTGGAAAATAGACGAAACGAATAGCGCGACTTAATTCAGCGACTCAAATTAGTCATGGCAGTTTGGGCCCCTTAATTGGCCACGGACAATCTTTTATGGCCGCGAACAATCTCTTTGCCATGAACTATCTCTTTTGGGCCAAACCCATGCAATGCCCATCATGTAGCCTATAAATACTCCATCTAATCATCATTAGAGCGACAATATTTCTCAGAGCTCTCAGACCACGCAATATCTCTTCGTGCGTTATCTATTTGTGAACTATCTCTTGTGCACTATCTCTTCGCGCAGAGTCGTTTTGTGCACTATCTCTTCGTCCACTATCGCTTCGTGCTATTTCTTTGTGCACTATCTTTTCGTGAACTATCTCTTTGTCCACCGTCTCTTTGTGTCCTATATCTTCATGCACTATCTCTTCGTGCAATATCTTTTCGTGAACTATCTCTTTGTGTACTAGCAAATTCGTGAACAATCTCCTCGTGAGTTAGGAGCAAAACCGTGAAGCCGCACAATAATGGGCCATCAACTGCTATCTGATGTGCAAAGGCCCGACCTTCACCTCCAACCATGATCGGCAACCACAAAGGAACAATGAACTACGTTCGGCTTGATTCCCTTTACGTGATACGTAGGCAGCTTGGCTTAGCTCAAAGTTCAATCTGAAATCAACAAACTCTCAATCTGAATAAGTCGCTTTCCGTCCGACCTAGCAGATACGTTCGACTGACATATATATATATATATATATATATATATATATATATACTATAATATATTTATAGCCTAACCCCCCAATGAACATCAACTAACTTAAGTATCAGAGTGCTTAAGTTGGACCAGTCCCGACCTAGTTCATGTGTCGTGTTTTCAGTGCGGGTTTCTCGAATTCAAAGCTAACTCATGGCCAATAAGAAGCTCGAGTTAGTCTGACATGAAGTGATTAGTCAACAAACGAAATCACCCTGCATCAACTTTCTTTGGTCAACGATGAACTCTTCTTCCATTCTGCCTGCCCTTTCTCTTGCTCATCATCAAATTAACTTCCTTGCTTCCAAAAATAAAAAAACTAGATGGAAGACAAAATAAATAACAACGGAAACAACACGATGAATGCTAAAATAAAATGACCTTTCAGCCTCTCCGTCTTCTCTCATTTTCCACGGGTTCATATATAGATATCCCTTCTTGTTCCATTTCCCTAAAAAATTATAGCCTCAACAATGGATTACCTAAAAATGAAGAATCAAAAAAATGTCGTTAGTTGACCGTAAGATGGAACCTTCACACTTGTACGGGTTGCAGGAAATATTATTCAACCGGTGAGCACTCAGTTGCATGACTTCAGCATGAAAAAGTGATGCCACTGGGTAATGTCACCCTCCCCACCTCATTCAGCACACACCCAAGGAAGAGGACTCTCAAGGTCAAGTACTTAGTGGTGGATGAGCCCTTCACATTCAATGTCATCATAGGACGCCTTGCATTGAATGACACCAGAGGCATAGTCTCGACCTACCATCAAAAGATAAAGTTCCCAATCCAAGAGGGCACTAGACAGATCATTGGCAATCACAGAGAGGCTTGTCGCGGTTGTGTAGCGTCCTTATCGACCCCAAGGAGGGAGGATGAGGCTGCATTAGTTGATTTGGCTCTGGGGGGGTCATGCCATGATGGAATGACCGTAAATCATTACCAACTTCTATTTTACTTCTTTAAATTTTACGCGAACAATTTCTTTTATGCATGAACAATTCCTGATTATCTAAATTGTTCCTTATGCGGGTTGGTTTGTAACTATGACAAGGAACTACAACAACTTGATTGTCATGTCCTAAATGAGGGATACGTAGGCAACCCGGAATACCTTTGGACACAATCCCTTATGATTTATTTTTCTATTAGAATTATCATTTGCATGTGAATTATCGATCATGCAAGTTTGATCTTAATGCAACATATGCTTGACTTACCACTTTACGTTGTCTTCCATGTCAAAAGCAATGGTATCCTAAAACCCTAACATCTTAAGGCTCAGTGGATCATACCTCAAATGGTATCCAGAATACCAGAAGCACATAGCTCTCAAGGTACGGTGGATAGTACCTCAAGGGTATCCTAAAGCACCTATCTCTCATGGTACGGTTGATTATACCCACAACGGTATCCCAAAAGCACCATCCCCAAAGCATCCACCTCTAAAGGTACGTCGAACTATATTAAAATTGGTATCCTAGATAAACTACCCCTCGAGGTACAACTAAACCATATCACATGCGGTGTCCCCAAACTTTTCAACTCTCGACACAAGGATTATACTAACACAAGTAATGCAATATGTACCTTTGCGCATAAGGCAATGCATATAGAACACTCAAATGACAAAGAAAGAAACGTGAATCAAAAAGCAGATATGATACTCAAAAGCTAAAAATGAGGGAAAATGCGTCGCGCCAGCGGCACCATTGTTCAAACATTCAAAACATGGCGAAGCAACGACAAATAAAACAAATTATTCTAACATTGTTCAAATGTAAGCAGATTTTTAAAGACCTCAGGAATATGAGAAGCTGAGAGAAATGAAAGGCCTTACAATAACTTATGGTTGTTCCTCACGAACTGGATGAGCACCATACTGATTGACCTTTTCCATGAGGGTATCGAGCTCTACGTTTGGTTCAGGAGCGAGAGGCACCATTCTAGGCATGCCAAGACCCTTATCTTTAAGTAGATGGGCAAAGACACCAGGGCTCAAGTCCTCTTCATCTTCAAACTCCTCCATGAGCTTCAGTTCAGAACCAATGGATAATTCCAACTTATCAACATCAAACTAAGCACTCAATCCCCCCAATGTGTTGATCTGTGCCACATTTAAAGCCTTATCCTTCAAGGAATCTTTCAAGGCGCGCTCCATACTAAGGGTCTAAAAGGTTCCGTTGAGCGGGAACTACTTGGAGATCTTAAGCATTTGCTCCTTTGAAGGACCTTGAGAAGAGTCATAAGGGTGAGACATGTTTCACCATCATTGCTCTTATCATAATCTAAGGTAAAAAATTATAGTACCTTGGTTAGAGCGTTTACTCGCCCAACAACCTCAACCACTTTGACGTCAACCTTCATCTGGCTGACGAGCACTTAAAACTCTTCCACTCATTTGGTGGTGGCATTCATCTCAGTGGTGGCCTTCTCTACCACCTGCCTTATCTTTTCTGAATTTGCCGTCGCAACACTCGCCTCAGCATGGGTGACACGGAATGCGTCGTTTGCCTTTTTTACCTTCATTAAGGCCCTATGTTTCTTAGCAAGGGTCGCCTTTGCCGTCTCAGGAGCAGAGAGCTCCTCGATCAACTCCATCAACTTGCCCACTGCTCCAGTTGTATCTGCCTCCACATCCTCTAGGATCTCCATGCTTATACCCATCACCTTACCAACCTAATAGAGAATCGATGTCAGTATATGCACAAGATATTTCCTTATGATTTAATACTCAAAGCTCGCAATTTACCGTTTGGAATATCCGATCCAGCTTCTCATTGGCTTTTTGATTTGATAGCGACCCTTGTGCCAACACGAGAAAGAAGGATTGCATCCTCCTCACAACCTCCTACTCAGATAACTCATAGTACCCATGTTCAATTTGGGCCCCCCGATTTTTCTGCTAGTCGCTCGTGAACTCGAAGTACCCCTTCTGGGGCAGGTCACTGCGCCCAGTTAACCCTACATGGACTCTATCCTGATCTAGATCCACAATGGGCACGTAACTCAGACCTACCCCTGGAGTTCTGCTTGGGCCAACACCAACGACTTTGCTAGGCTGGCCAACAACCCCTTAATTCTCCCCCATCTCAACGTCTCAACCGATACCTCCGTGTTCTTCGTGCGTCTCGCTCTTTTTAGGCTGGGATTCAAAAGGATCCCTTTGGCTGGTTCAATGAACCTTTCTTCCCAAGGTTTTTTTGGTACCACAACGTCCCCCTTCTGGTTGGCGATTGCCGTAACACGTGTCATTTCGGCCTCAGCCGCTATCATTTTCCTCATTTGGCTTTGTCGTCCCAATCACTAGCGTCACTGCAATATGAATATGACACAGTTAGTAAATGACCAACTAAACCTATTCTACATCTTGCAACCATACTGAGAGAAACTCTATACCAAACGCGTGTGCTTCTGTGTTTGGTTTAAGGGATAGCCTCCTGGCCTAATTACTTTGTCCTGCTGCATCATCTTCTGCCCAACAGGGCATCCCTAAGCCTCGAGGTGCCGCCACCCTCTTCTTCATTGACCATCTTGGGGGTATCGAATTAAACTCCATCGCAGTCTTCTCCTTAATATGGAAGAACTTCTTCCATGGTATTCCATATCCACTTTGATACCCACTTAAGAAACTGTGGTATTGTCGCGCCCGCATAAATAAGAACACTTTACCCTCTCACCCTTTTTGTAGGTCACCATAGTGAACAATTTCCTGAACTCCGCAGGGCTATATGGTCTCTGAAAGCTTTCATTACGAGAATAAAAGCTACGATATAACCCATAGAGTTCGGTGAAAACAAGGCCAGACACACGCCTAAACTCCTTAACAGTAAAGCAACCTCCATTGGGATGGGGAAGAGCAGACCGTTCACGAAATGCTTTGCAAAAATGGTCATCCATCCATGCGATGGTGTATGCATTCGCTCGTGTTTCTTAGGGAATTTAATCTCGTACCCATCAAGATGGTACTCTTTCTTATAGAATCTCAAGATGTGCGGGACATCAATCGCTATATCGCTATAAAGTTGGGTCGTCTTATACCACCTTGCCCTAGCATCAGCCTCATCAACACCCTCAAAGCCTGCATAACAAATCGGGAACCAAAACTTCGTAGTTCCCATAACCATATAGACCGTACTCTTTGACTTGCAACCAAGTATTATGGTCGATTCTTGATCGCACGCTGCCTCGCACCTCACAACACCCTCACCATGATGCGCAAAAAGAGTATGTGCGCGTGATCGTGTTATACTCTCGTCCCCAACTCGCTCCGACGATTTTCAGAATCGTAACTTAAAAATGAACTACTATGGCCATGTTGCGACATGACTCACATTGAAAACAAAAAGAGGGAGAAACTACGTTAAACAAAATCTAAAGTAGAAACAACACAAATAAAAGGAAAGAAAGAGAAAAATAAGAACAAGATAACAACGAAGTATAAATACTTGCAAGAAAATTTAAGTTAGACAATTTACTAAGTGTGACATGTATAATTTTTTGAACATGTCGAATTTAATTACATATCGAATTTACAAGCATGTCGAATGTGTATGCTCGATATACCTCTCAGATCCGATATGTGCTTTCAGAATTTCAGCAGAGTTTTGCAAATGATTGAACGAGGAAAATGGGACACCTACCCTCTATTTGTAGGGGCCCAAACCAACAGTGCCCACATTTATTGCGGACATGTCAAATTTTCATGTATAGTTTTAAAATTTGACATGCTTGTGAGAAATGGTAACATGTCGAATCTTGGAAATTCAACATGCTTGTCGTTCACCTAGGAAATGCGAAATTTATACTTTAAGACACCCGTCAATGACCTGCATATGGGGGAGCATAAATTCAATCATAACAAAGAAAATCTCTGGGAAGATTTTTTGTTGTCTTTCGACCTACAAATTGTGGGAGAACAGTGTAGCGGAGGCACTATTGAAACCAAAATCGATATTTACCACAACAACTCCCAAATTGGGGGGCTACATGATATGAGCTATTATGCCGACCCAGTGAATATGGACCAACCCATAAACAAGCAAGAATTATGAGTGTCCAGTATATACTCGACATGCCCCAAAACATGTCAAATATCTATATTGGACATGCTCCCGTATTCGACATACCCGTGACATGGAGAAATGGGTCTCGCATTCTGAAGCCTATAAACACCCTCATCACGATGTTCAAGGCAAGGCATTAATTGTAGATTATTGTTCATCCATAAACGTCGAGTATCCGGACCCGACATACCTTCTACATAATACGACATACTAACTTCGACATATAACACTCGACGTGCCCCCAGTACTAGACATATGAAGACGCTCGACCACCCCCATTCGACGTGCTAGTCAACCTTCTAGCATCAGAGTCTACAGGTGTTCCGGACATAGCTAATCGAATGTCAAGTTAATTGAGAAGCTTAGATTAGCATAATTGGAGTACTTGACCTATTTTGTATTTGCTTACGTGCAACTCAGACAAAATTGTACGTCTCAGTACGTTGGTTACTCAGACCGGGAATGATATATGTGGAAATTTGCACTTTTTAAATGATAATAGCGTTCTTGTATAATAATTGAGAGAACTGTCAGCTTCATAACTTTGTAGAGTAACTTAGGGTATTGTTAGTATCCGATTGTACAATCGGTTTATATTATAGCAATAGAATTGATAGAATTACACAAAGTACCCATGGTTGAGGGGTACTTTGTGTAATTTACCAAGGAGGAGGGGTACTTTGTGTAATTTACCCATGGTTGAGGGGTACTTTGTGTAATTCTCCCTATAATAATTGAGAGAACTGTCAACTTCATAACTTTGTAGAGTAACTTAGGGTATTGTTAGTATCCGATTGTACAATCGGTTTATATTATAGCAATAGAATTGATAGAATGCTTATGTTTTATTCAAATATTTAGGAAATATGCACCACAATATTGGTGGTTTAATTTAACAGAACTATTGATGTTTCAACCTTGGCGTAGAATTACAGAAAAATCACCACTAATTATTCCAACAAGGAGAGCGTGCTATGTTTCCCGAAGCAACATATATTATAAACTTCTATAAAGCTTTTTATATATTACGACATACATATACATATATATATGTATTAATCTATACATATGTCTATATATATTTAATCGTGACACCTAGTGAGTTATTATTATTAGTATTTGGCAAGTTACGTTAGCTACCAAGCAGAGCGGCATCTGGAGTTTTCATCACACGTGGAGCACTCAAACTGGAGACAATCGACGTCTGTCTTGCATGGGAGGTCATGACATACTAGGCACCAGACACACCATGGAGGGTACGTAAAATCGTTTCCTTCTGGTGGCGGGACTACTCCTGCGTATATATATCAACCACTTAATTAAGTATAGTTTCAGCAATAAAAATATTAATTATCCAAGTATTTATATAGTTTTCTTAATTTTGTACGTAGTATTGTACATCATTGTTAATTTAAAGCAAAATAGGCGCATCGCCATTCACGAAAATAGTTAGTAGATGTAATCAATATGCTAAGTAGACACAGAGCGAGCTCTCACTCCAGAGATAAATATAGATAAATTAACTATGTGAATTTAAGAAATTTTTATGACTATAGTATTAATGCAAGTATGTTGGAGGAAAAGATGATCCCAGCACAAAGGGTGTGCAAAGAGCTGACTGAAGAACTACACATGAGGATCAGGTACAAAGTTGGTAAGAAGAGTAATAGATTTATTAGAAGTACACTTGAAAACTTATAGAAAATACAAAATGATACAGGGGCATAACTATATTATTAGTGACATGAGCATACTAACTGTACAAATTGCTGTGAGTTCTCTGACTATTTACAGGTTACATAAGCACTGGAAAAGAAGGCCATCAGGGGAGAAACTGAGAAACTTGAACAGGTAACTACTTCCTCCTCTTTTCAGCTGAAAGAGATAGAGTCGGTGCTAGAGCTGCTATCAAATTAGCTACCAAAGACTACGGAATAGTGCCTGAAGAGTACGATCACGGGTACGTCCGAAGTTTGAATGAAGGGGGGAACTATTAGTGAGTAGGATTAGGAGTACTACAATTTGTAGTCCTAGGCTAGTGGTTGTGTACTCCTTTTGCTAGATAGAGCATCGATTTCATTGTAGCTCGTTCTTGGGGTATGCCCCTCATAAATGTAAAACTTTTTCAGTTTGTAATCCATTTATCTTTCGTGCAAAAATAAAAAATAAAAAAAATTATGACTTGCCTGAATTATTGATGGAGATATTAATTAGTTTGTTTAACATTATATGAAACGAATATGACAAGGCGGACCACGATACGATATATACATTATACGAGTATCATGACCTGTATAAACTAGTGATTTTAATATCCATGTTATGCATTAATGTAAATCATTTAAAATAGAATACATTGAAATTTAATTTATAATTCATAAGAAGACTTATAAAGTATTACTGATTGTGAAGCCTAAATTAAAATTACAATGTATCTAATCAATCACTGAAAATATTTGAGACAAAATATGTAAGTATGAAAGTGTTGTTTCTATTTAATTTCCTCCATTAGATAGGGAGTGTTGTGCTGAAGGCCCATAATTTTTTTATTAAATCGAACACTACAACAAAACGCAGCAATTGCATGGAAAAATTTCCATGCAATTGGTCTGATTTTCCATGCAATTGATCAATTGCATGGAAAAAATCGGATGCAAAAATCCCATGCTATTGGTGTCCCGGCAAGAGAATTGCATCCGAAAATTCCCATGCAATAGGTTACTGCATAGAAATTTTCGGATGCAGAGCTGCATAGAAATTTTCGGATGCAAAGTCACCTGCATCGAAAAATTCCCATGCAAAAAATGCCTGCATCGGAAATTTTCGATACATATCCCAAGAGCGGAAGTGCAACGTGGCGTCGGTAAAAAGGGTTTGCATCCGAAATTTCGGATGCAAAGATTTAATAAATCTTTGCATCCGAAATTTCGGATGCAAAATAAGAGGCTCGGTAAAAAGGTTTTGCATCCGAAATTTCCGATGCAAAGATTTAATAAATCTTTGCATCGGAAATTTCGGATGCAAATAAAAGGTTAAAAGGTTTTGCATCCGAAATTTCGGATGCAAAGATTATTAAATCTTTGCATCCGAAATTTCGGATGCAAAGTACACGAAATGTTTTTAAAAAAAAGTGGCGGAAATTTATCCGCCACTTATTAAATATTTTTGTTTTAATTAATATAAAAAATTATTTTACGTACATTCTTTTAAATTTTAAAGTAATATCTATACATAGTTACTTTAAAATTTTCGTATACTTAATATTTTAAAAAAAAGTGTTTTTAAAACTTGTATTAATAATAAAAATTTGTTATGAAAACTTGTATTAATATTTATATTTTTCATATATATATTTATATTTTTCGTATATATACTTATATTTTTTGTATATATATTTATATTTATGTATATATTTATATTATAAATTTAGAGAAAGAAGAATATTTATAATTATTGTATATATATTTTTATTATAAATTTAGAGAAAGAAGAAGTAGAGAGAGAAAGAAGAGAAAATGGGATAAATGAGAAGTAGAGAGAGAGAGAATTGAGAATTGTGAGAAGTGAACGATAGCTGTTGGGGTATTTATAGGGGGAAGGCAGCAAATTAGCATCTGAAAATTCGGATGCAAGGATATGTTTTGCATGGGAAAATTCCCATGCAAAGAGTACTGCATGGGAATGTTCCCATGCGAAAGATAATGCATGGGAAATTTCCTATGCAATAGATTATTGCATAGGAAATTTCCCATGCAAATACATAATGCATGGGAATATTCCCATGCAACATTTATTGCATAGGAAATTTCCCATGCAAATACATATTGCATATGGCTGCAGCTTCATTTACTATTTACAAAAAGACCCATACTTATTAAATTTATATTTACATTTTCGACCCTAAAAGTATTTTAAACATTGTTCGTTCCGTATTTTTGACAAATTTGAAATGTACATATGCCTCATAAGTTTTATTAAAATAGTGGTTAAAAAAAATGAGGTTTGATGTCGTTTTCTATCTTTTGCATAATTAGATATTATACCCCAAATATTTTTTAAACGTCTTTCCATACTCCGATTTTGACAAAATTTTGAAGAACACTTATATTTTTAATAACATAGCATATGGTAAAAAAAATTCGACGAGAGGACTTGATTGACACTCTCTACATGTGAAAATACAATTTTAGTATGATAGAGTATACTTATATAGGGTTTAGGGTTTAGGGTTTAGGGTTTAGGGTTTAGGGTTTAGGGTTTAGAGTTGAAGATCATATAGTGTTATATTGTTTATTTGCATCTTTCGTTACTCCGTTTTTTACGATATTCGAAAGCACACTCCTACTAATGGTATAAAAGATGTTGGTGGAAGAAAAAGTGGATTTCGAGTTGTTTTGCAACTTTTTACTAATTACATGTTCACCCCGAAATGTTTCTTTGTGTCTTTCGTTACTCCATTTTTTACGATAATTGAAAGAACACTCCTACATATGGTTTAAAAAATGTTGGTGGAAGAAAAAGTTAAATTTGACTTTTTTTCCAACTTTTGAATAATTACATTTACAACCCGAAATGTTTGTTTGCGTCTTTCGTTATTCCGTTTTTTACTATATTTTAAAGAACACTCCTACTTATGGTTTAGAAGACGTTGGTGGAAGAAAAAGTTAAATTTGAGTTGTTTTGCAACTTTTGAATAATTACATTTACAACCCGAAATGTGTAATTCATTTTTTTGTATTTTTTGGCATGGAAATATTTCCATGCAATTGCTATAATTTCCATGCGATTGCTTAATGCATGGGAATATTACCATGTTGTGCTCTCTTGCATGGGAATTTTTCGATGCAATTGCTATAATTTCCATGCAATTGTTCTATGCATGGAAAATTTTCTATGCATAGATCTCTTGCATCGCAATTTTGGGATTCATCACCTATCAATGCATGGAAATTTTCCCATGCAAGTAATTATGCATTGAAAAATTCCCATGCAAAGATGAACTCTACCCCATTCCTCACTCTATTTAAACACTCACGTCCATCCATTTGAATCACTCAACAATTCCTCTTCAATCTCTCAATACTTTTTTGAATCTCTCACAAATTATAATAAATTTTCTCCTCCGTATGCTCCCTGAAGCTCAATTAAGCTAGCCTACGTTTGAAGGTTTGTTCATCATTTTTTGTACCTTAGTCAATTATGCATTAATTAAATATTTATGTTTTAATAAATAATTGTTTATTAATTTCGTTTAACGTTATTTTGTCAGTAAATAATACGAAAGATGAGTAATTGGTGGTCCGATCGACGTTGGATGTACGAGAGGCTAGACGAAAACGAACACTTGAATTATCATTTTGAGGTTGGTGTGTCGAACTTTCTCGATTACGCATTCTCGCATAGTAGTAATTTGAATCGTGGTCGAGCTCGTTGCCCATGTAGAAAATGCACCAACGCCAAATATTTAAATAGGAATACTATTCATATGCACTTGTATAAGTGGGGGTTCGTACCACACTATATGACATGGGCTTATCACGGTGAGTTAGATGACACCTCGGGGGGTAATATACACTCAAACGTTGAAATAGGGTCATCATCACATAGTCATAGGGGTCAAGGAGATGACCTGATGAGGAATATGGTCGATGACGCATTTGGCGGTCAATTTCTTAACGTCACTTCTAATATGGCAAGTGCAATCGAGGAGCCCAATAGTGTGGCAAAAGCTTTCTTTAAAATGCTAAGTGATGCAGAAGAACCTGTATTCATAGGGAGCCCGACCACTGTACTAAGATGGGTTTCTCAGTTTATGTCGAACAAGGTATCACAAAAGCTTAGTAATGTATCTTGTAACAACACAATAAGAATAATTCACAACTTGCTCCCTCATGAATATCGGGATAAAGTACCTGAATCTGTTTACCAAATGAAAAAACTTATGAAAAGTTTGGGTCTAGGTTCAAAAACTTATGATGCGTGCATAAATAACTGTTTCTTGTTCTACGGGGAGTTCGAGTCCATCGAACATACGGCGTGTCCCGTTTGTGAGGAACCTCGTTTCAAACCCTTTCGAAATCCAAGAAATAGATACAAACCAATCGCTCGTAAGAAGTTGTGGTACTTTCCGCTAACTCCCAGACTCCAACGGTTGTACATGTCTCGATCAATTGCTAAGCACATGACGTGGCATACCAATTGTCGTGAGAATAGGGATCACATGATACATCCGGCATCCGGCCATGCTTGGAAATACTTTGATAATCATCATCCTGATTTTGCCGCTGAGGATAGAAATGTAAGGCTAGGATTGTGCACCGATGGATTCGCCCCTTTCGGCAGCTCTTCGGGTCCTTATTCTTGTTGGCCTGTCTTTGTAACACCGTACAATCTCCCACCAGATATGTGCATGAGACAAGAGTACATATTTTTAAGCCTTATCATTCCTGGCCCTAATAGCCCTGGCAAAAACCTAGATGTTTTCCTGCGTCCCTTGATTGATGAGCTAGTCTCTTTGTGGCAAGTCGGCGTACAGACGTGGGATAGCTCTAGACAACAAAATTTTCAGTTACGCGCTGCTGTTATGTGGACTATTAGTGATTTCCCAGCGTATGGGATGTTGTCTGGATGGAGTACGCACGGAAAGCTGTCGTGTCCTTATTGTATGGAGTACACGAAAGCATTCCAGCTTAAGAAGGGTAGGAAGACAAGCTTCTTCGATTGTCATCGCAGATTCCTTCCGTTAGATCACGAATTGAGGCAGAATGATACCGATTTCTACAAGGACCACGTAGAGACTGACCCACCTTTGCGTAGGAGGACAGGGGCGGAAATGAAACGTCATGTTGATCGCCTCCCTAATGTCGGTTTCGGAGAAGGAAGGGGGACCATCCAATGGGCTGGAACGAAGCACAACTGGTGTCGTAGGAGTATATTTTGGGAGCTCCCTTACTGGTCAACAAACTTGATACGTCATAACCTTGACGTGATGCATTGCGAGAAGAACTTCTTCGATAACATCAAGAATACTGTCATGGATGACCCAGAAAAGACAAAGGACAACATGAATGCGCGTCTGGATTTGCGACAGTATACCAACCGAAGTGAATTGTTTTTAGTGGAGGGATCGGATGGACGCACTCATAAACCTCATGCAATATATTGTCTAACAAAGGATCAGAAGAGGCAAGTGTGCGAATGGTTGTGCAGTTTGAAGTTTCCCGACGGTTATGCTTCTGATATTGGCCGATGTGTTCAGATGCATAATCTAAAAGTGACAGGAATGAAAAGTCACGACTGTCATGTCTTTATGCAAAGACTAATTCCTATTGCTTTCAGAGACTTCTTACCAGATGATGTATGGGGTGCGTTAGTAGAGGTCAGCAACTTTTTTAGGGCATTGTGCGCAACTACCATTCGCAAAACTGATATGGCTCGCCTAGAGGTTGCAATTGTTGAAACAATGTGTAAACTGGAGCTGATATTTCCACCATCATTTTTTGACTCCATGGAGCATCTAGCTATTCATCTTCCATGGGAAGCAAAAATGGGAGGACCGGTGCACTATCGATGGATGTATCCCTTCGAGAGGTATTCAACAACTGAATTTACAGTTATTTACATTGATGCTCCTATTGTTCATATCTAATTCTTGGTTTATATATTCAGGCGTATGTTCGATTTGAAGGGTAGTGTCGGTAACAAGGCGAAGATCGAGGGATCTATTGCTGAAGCGTACCTGACGTTCGAGATGACCAATTTCTGCGATCATTATTTTGAGCATGATTTCGATACACGTCTGGTCCGACTGGGTAGAAACGAGACAAGAGTTGATCCTAATGATTCTCAACGACTATCCGTCTTTCGAAAGGTCGGTTCGCCACTAGGACAAGCGTCTCGCAAACGGCGGTTAAGCGCCGCCGAGCTCAAGGCTGCCGAGTTGTATATCTTTTTAAATTGCCCGGAGGTTGAACCCTGGATACGGTTAGTGATAAATAATATATAAATATTTATTAAGTCCTCGTACTCAAATAAATACATTAATTATTTTTCAAATTGTGTTATATCAGTGTTTTCGATGAGGAGATGTGCGTTGGGTTAGTCGATGATGCAATCCATCAAAGACGGAACGATCAATTTGTACGATGGTTCAAGGACATGGTATTCACCAATCGTCGCGAGTATGATCCGCGTTTGCTAAACCTAGCACTTGGACCAAAGAATCAGGTGATTAGTTGGGAAAATGGCTATGTTGTAAACGGTCTTCGTTTTCACACAGATGGATACGCCGTGGGAAAAAAGACGACGAACAGTGGGGTATGCGTGAAGTGGTGCAGTGACGAGCATGAAGACACGTATTTTTACGGGACTTTGACCGAAGTCCTAGAGCTAGAATACCAAGACCAGGAATCTATCTTCCTTTTCAAATGCATATGGTATGATACCAGCTCTCGTGGTTTGCGAGTACACCCGTCATACCGTTTGATCGAGCTTGATCCAACGCGTCGTCTCCCGTCTGGGGAGATCGAACCATTTATTCTAGCAAGCCAAGCGCAACAAGTGTACTATACGCCATATGCATGTCAAAAGAACAGACAAAGAAGGGGATGGTGGGTAGTGATTCACACTCCAGCGAGACATGTGGTTGACATGAGTTCTATGACTAATAAAGAGACAGAAGCTCCAGGAGTTCAAGGTGTACCTGAAACGGTATTCCAAGAAGAAAATGTTCCTGTGTCCGGATTGTTCGTTGACTTTACATCATTTAACTTGACAGAGTTAGCAGTGGATGGCCAATCTATACCAGTGACGATTGAGGAGGAACCCGTGGCAGTGAGCAGTGGCGAGGATGATGATGACGATGAGGTTGACGAGGATGATGACGAGGAGGGGGATGATGAGGAGGGAGGAGAGGAGGTGGACGAAGATAATGACAGTAGCGACCCAGATTATGTTTAGTTCTAATATGTACTTGTATTTCAATATCGAACTTCTCATGTATGGTTTCATTGTATTGTTCGACTATGTCTTAATTTTATGATTTGTTTTATTATTAAATTTAATAACAACTTAAAATGAAAATACTTGGAAGAACAATAGTCCCAATAACAATAGTCACAATAAAAATAACATACTTGGAATAAAAATTACAATAACAAACATAACACATAAGATCTACAATATCTAATCGGCATGAGGTGGGATACTAGGCTGGGGGCAAGAATGCGGAATCTCATCAGTCAACTGATCTACAAATGCCCGCAAGTCGGCTACTGATTCTGGATCCAAAAGGCCAAACTCCCCATCAAGCTGCTGCTGCGTCGGCTGCTGTAATGCTGCATCCCCTCGACCCTGAGACCTCGGCCTACCCAACTCCTGATACTGCACATCCCCTCGACCCTGAGACCTCGGCCTACCCAACTCCTGATACTGCACATCCCCTCGACCCTGAGACCGCGGTCTACCCACCTCCTGATACTGCACCTCCCCTCGACCCTGAGACCGCGGTCTACCCACCTCCTGATACTGCACCTCCTCTCGCTCATGAATCCTCGGCCTACTCATCTCATGGTACGCTGCATCCCCTCGACCCTGGTGTGGTCGCTGATATGTCGTACGATGGGGCGGGTGCTCGTAAGACGACTCATGGTGTGTCCGCTGATATGTCGTATGCTCAGGCTCCCGCTCTCGACGAAGGATACGTGACGTGTCTGGGTAGTACATACCGCCCTCAGGGTTTGGGTCGTAGTCATCAAGATGCGGCGAGATGGATCTCGAGCGATGTGTATACTGTGTACTAGCCTGAGGAGGTGGATGCGTACGCCGTGGGGTCAGAGAAGTGTGAGGTTGCGAACGCTGGGTAGGACTCCCTCGCCAAGCGGGCTGCGGCGGATGGTGGCGCTGTGTAGGCGAACTACTATACATAACTACAGGAGAGCGAGTGACCGGTCTATCATCACCAGGAAAGGGATCGTCTAGGCCCTCGGGTGGCGGTGGTCTATCCGGGTACGGCAAATCTAGGGGCTCCTGTCCGTTTTGCCTCGACATGTTTCTCAGACTATCCGTGAGTAGCTTGCTGTGCTCCCACTGTCGTAACGACCACTCGTACTGTCGCCTCAGCCCCGACTGATACGCCGCATAGGCTCGACGCTGCTCATCCCTCATCGCTGCATAACGTGCCATGTGCGCTGCCTCTCTATCCACATAAGCACGAGCACTACTAGAGGCATCACCTCTGAAATGCGAATGGGTTTGTACCCCCATAACCGGACCAACTGCTGTGGTAGAAAATGTTTTTATCTGATTTTTCTTCATTGGTTGAGCCTTGAACCAGGTGTCGAAGTCCCATGGAGGCCAGTTTCTCGTGTCTGTCCCATGTTTCCTCTGGAGCTCTTGCAAATATTTAAGCTGCAAAAAAAAAATGACATATTCCAAAAATTCAATAAGTAAACTGTGGAATTTATAACTCTTAAATTATATTCATAGTAATAATAGATTATTTACCCAAGCCTGGTGAGCTTCATCTGATACCCACTCTTCCGTTACAACTCCTTCGCTATCTTTTGTTTCTTTCACTCGGCCAAGCTTGTATATCTTCGCTATCGGCAATTCTTTAATCGTAACACCCTCATCTTCAGCCTGTTTCACAAAACAATTAAAAAATTAATACTACAAATTTTAATACCACACCCTAATATGTATTTTAAGAACCAAATTCCAAAAACAATATACCACTTTTTCGGCCATTTCTTGGCCCGAATGCCTCCCACCAAACCAGTTCTTCAATGGCGCCTTCTTCCTGTTGATCTTGGCTTTTTCGCTCCTATTCTTGTGTGCAGGCCCATCCCAGTAATCATAGAAATCTTGCTCATGATTTTCTGGAATCCATATATCATGTCTATTACGATCTTCGCCTTTGTCCCTTATCGCCAACATTATTCTCTTCAATGAGTTCAAGCATTCGGAATAACGATTGTTGCCAATTGTCTTCCAAACATTCCTAACTCTAAGCTCGTCGGCTTTATCCCACTGATATTGGCTCTGCGAATTTAATATAATATAAAATAATTAAAAACAAAAACATATGAAAAATAAACAACAATAAATGAAAAAAATATGTATTTTAATTAACTATTTTTAATATCTAATAATAATTTCATTAAAAAAACTTACTTCAAATTCATTCCATGCGCTTTTCGTATAAGGTTCAGGAAAATCCTTGAATCGAAACCACGGGCCCTTACACAACTTCTTCAAAGTAGCAGAAATCGACGCACTAATGGCCGATTGGTCCCTCAACGCTCCAGTATATGGACAAAATGTGATCCACTGCCTATGATCGCGGTCACTTGGTACAGGTGCCCCTCTGCCCTGCCCTCGAAGATTTCTTGGCTCATCGTCATCGGGGGAATGTGATGGTCCTACATCGGGGGGCCCTCGTTCCGATGTCGGCCTGTCTGAAGCAGCAGACGATGTCGGCATGTCGGAACCTAAGGCATGCGGCGACTCGGTGGTGGCAGTGCTGATCGGTGGAAGAGGCTCTATCTCGAAGCCAGCAATAAACCCATACGGGTCATAGTGCGTAGAGTGAACCGGTATATCATCATCATCATCATCAAGTGGGTTAAACGGGTGGATCGGGGCTCTACGTGGCTGCTGACTAGTAGATGCAGGTTCCTTCCCCGGACGCCTCCCCCTACGAACTCCTCCACCCCTAGATGATCCCCGACCTCTATCTGCCATCTAAATTATCCGACAAAAATATCAATATAATCTTCCTTAAACTTCATTAAATTACATATTTGCAAACAAGTCCAAAACCTTCTTATTCCTAAAATATACTCTATTAAATACATTCAACACCACAAAAAATTTAAACTTCAACATATTCCAAAAAAAAACTCCAAAACTTCGAATTAATAATCTAATTCCTAATTTTGCTTCAACAAATATTTTCTAAATTACAAAGTAACCTCTAAAGTTCAATAACCAAATACTCTACATATTTGCAAACAAGCCCAAACCTTCTAAATTAATTACCACAAAAATTTTAAACTTCAAATTGGGACTATAACTTTCTAAAAACTACTTTATCTACCCTCAAGTTTTGTTAACTACAAGTTATACCCCTAACCTTTTGTTAAACTACAAATTAAGCCCTAAATTTGCAATTAATTAAACAATTAAGCCCTAATATTACAATTAGGCCCTAAAATCCCAATTACGCCCTAAAATTGCAATTAAGCACTAAAATGGCAATTAATTAAACAATTAAGCCCTAATTATATTAAGATCCCAATTAAGCACAAAACTATTTTAACGTTACACATAACAACACAATAATCATATTCACATTAACAAATAACAACAATAATCAAAATTATAATAACAATTTCAAAATTACACGAATATAAATAATTCATGAAAAATAGTATAAGTTGCGTCAAATTAATCCTTGAGAAGAGTAGAATTGCTTACCGGTGTTTTTGGGCAATTTCCGGCGACGGTGGCGGTGCACGGTGGTGGTCAACGGTGTGAAATGGTGTGTGTATGTGTGTGTTGGGCGGAGAACGAAGCGCAGTAGCAATTTTAATTTTTTGCATCTGTTTAATCGGATGCAATATTACTTTAATATTTTTTTTATTTTTTTTTTATTTTTTTTTAATGATGCATCGGATAAAATCCGATGCAAAGATATATTTATATCTTTGCATCGGATTTTATCCGATGCAAGGAGCCTTGCATCCGAAAATTCGGATGCAAGGCTATTTGCATCCGAAAATTCGGATGCAGCCCACGTGGCTGCATCCGAATCCTCGGATGCAAAGGCTGCATCCGAAAATTCGGATGCAGCCTTTCCGAGCCTAACTTTGCATCCGATTTTTCGGATGCAAAGCCTTCTTTTGCGTCGGAATATTGCGATGCAATATAATTGCATCGCAATTTTCCCATTCAAATTATCTTGCATCCGAAAATAAAAATTCGGATGCAAGATTTTCCATGCTATTGGTATGGTTTGTTGTAGTGGAATATTACCACCTTAATATTTAAATATCCTCGATGACATTTTTGTAAGAAAATAAAATTCCAGCAAGAAACGAGTTCTTCGCATGAAACAGGTTCAATACCATCTCAATTGGTTTCTTGTATACTATTGGTATGTAATTTAAGTTTAATATTTTATTTAATTTAGCCCCAAACATTTTACGCATGCATTTTTTATCTTAAGCTTAATTATTCTTGAATATATGACTTTTTTTCTTCTCAAGATCAACATTATCATTAGATTATCCAGGTGTACTACAGAAATTAAACAAGGCATCAAATGTTAAATTCTGTAACTAATGTGTGCATACCTGTAAATAATCGTGCTTCCACGCCCATATTTAGGTTTACAACTGCAATATTAAATAACTAATTAGCTTGACGCCTATTCAAAAGTATAGTTAGCATTATAAACGAAATAATATATATTACATTTTTTACTGCGCATATCTTTTACGACGAACAATTTTCTTAGCGCACGTACCATATATATATATATATATATATATATAATCTTATAATATAATACGCTTAGTAAAATAAAATCTAAATCGATGGGTTTGTTGAGAATTTGACTAACCAGAGATGAGAAACAGTGCAACTAAGGAAGCCAATTTAAATTCCATTTTTGGTTAATTAAAATTCAAAACGAGCTAGTGCCTTTTATATATGCTACTGTTGTTAATCTTTCTCAATTGGAATTTAATTACCTTGGTGATTATGTTAAATGTTAATAACTTCTTATTTATGATTTGGAACGCTTATGTTAGATTTCCTTTAATTTATTGCATAGCTCTCAGTTAATTAATGACAGGTTTCTTTAAGATAATATAATAAATAGATTAAAAAAAAAGATAATGTCGTAAATGGCAAGAATCTATGATGTACGGTCCACGGATGTGAGCGACAAAAACCTAAAATACAAAATACTCATTAACGTGGACACATAATACTCATAGTTTCAGGTAAAATTAACATCAAGTCAAAAGACTAGAAACAATGTCCAAATAATTTAAGGTACTCATAGAAACTCAATATTCAATACATGTATTAATCCAAACCCATATATTTTATCAACCAAAAAAAAAAACTAAAAAAATCATTAACAAATAAAACCTAAAGTTCATTAAGCTGAACTTTTGAACAAAAGCTAAATAATTGTTTGAAGATCATTGTACTTACTTAAATTACTTCAATAAGCATTTGGAAGAAGCACTAGCACATTTTTAAACTTTAATGAAATTGCTTACTTGATTAAAAGAATCATTTATTTAACTATATCAACATGTTCTTTCTTTTCTTTCTACTTCTGCATGAATTATACAAAATACTAATATTTCCTTTGATCAACGATGAACTCTTCTTCCATTCCGCCTGCCCTTCCTCTTCTTAATCATCATAGGAACTTCCTTGCTTCCAAAAAACCAGAAGTAGATGAAAGACAAAACAAAAAACAATGGAAACGACACGAAGAACGTTAAAACGAAATGACCTTTCAGCACTTCCGACGTCTCCTCATTCTCCCCTGGTTCATAGTTACTCGTTCTTGTTCCGTTTTCCCTCGAAAACGGTAGCCTCAACATTGGATTGCCTAAAAACGACAATTCAGAAAATATCGAGATCTGACCGTAAGAGGACACCCTGCCACTTATATACGGGTTGTAGGAGATATTAAACCTACTTAACAAGGTTAAGTTTGACATGCTATTCGGGATTTCACCCGAGAAATTGTTGTAGGACAGATCAAGGCTTTGCAACGATTTGAGGAAGCCGATTTCTATAGGTATCTCACCTGAGAACTCGTTCTTCGAAACGTTTAAGGCTATTAAAGGTAGTACTCCAATCTCTCGTGGGAGTTTGCCCTGGAAACCATTGGCATTGAGATACAACGCGCCAAAGTTCTGCATTTTACTGATTTCAGGTGGCAGTCCGCCTGAAAATTTGTTGCCGCTGAATTGAATGTAACCCGGTGCGTGTTTTTCATTGTTCAAAGCTGTCCCTTTTAACAGCGAATCCCATGTCCTTTCGCAGTTTTTGTTTGTCAAATATGCTGAAGGAGTGACTGGGACATCAAATGCTGGGAACCATCTGTCTAGTGTTCTGCAGCGGCCAAATCTAGTGGACGTTTCATCGATTCGATTAAGTTCAAAAATAGACATTGGATCCCTGCCAATGTGAAAAAATACAGTTGGAATAGTACCCGAAAGTTGGTTATTTGCGAGGTTTAACCATAACAGATTAGTGCAGTTCCCAAGTTCTCCAGGTATTTCGCCTGTTAGTGAATTGTTTGCGAGCATTAGCCATAGAATGGAGCTCAACTTTCCAAAACTTGGTGGCAATGATCCATAGAGGTTATTGTATGAGAGATCGAGAATTTGGAGCCTTGGTAAATCTCCATATCCATGAGGTATATTTCCAGTAAAATGATTGTTTGCCAGAAGCAACGTGTTCAAGTTTCGCATTTGAGAAAACTCGATAGGCAAAGTACCAACAAACTCGTTGTCACTTAAGTCCAGTACAGAGATACTTTCTAACTTATGAATCCCTGATGAAGTCAAGCCTCGAGTGTACGAGTTTCCACTCAAATATAGGTACTTCACTTGATTGAGTCGCCCGAAAACTTCTTGAACTTCTCCTCCAAATTCGTTACGACTCAATTCTAATAATGACAAGTTGGTCATTCCTACTAGAGTGTCAGGGACATCCCTGGAAAAGTTGTTATCGCTTAGTACAAGTGACTGGAGACTCAATGCAATTTCGCCCGGGATTGTTCCAGAGAACTCGTTTCCCGACAGATTCAGTGTAATTAAGTCCTTGCAGTTCGAGATCTGTTTTGGAACGTTTCCAACAAAGAAATTGTCTGATAAGTCCAGAACCCGTAAACTGCAGTTTTCGCTGAAAGTCGTGTTATTAATCGCGCCGCCTAAACTGTTTCCGGACACCGAGAACTCAAGGAGACGATCAATCTGAAACGGCAAGTTTCCACTTAAGTTGTTCGAACTCAGATCAATAATACGTAATTGTTGGCAGACGTTGAGTAGGTCTTCACTAATCAAACCTGTTAAATTGTTCCCTGACAGATTCAAGACCACCAAACTTGTGCACGAGTTTTCCGGAAACATTAACTGAAAACTGGTTGAAATTCTGTTGTTAGATATGTCAAGAAATTCCAAGTTGTTGAATCCGGATAGATTGAACTCGCCTTCCAGAATGTTATTCGACATGTTTAAACCTCTCAAGTTTTGGCATTTGCTTAAATCATCAGGAATTTTCCTGTAAATAACATTTTCTGAAAGGTTAAGGTATCTTAACTGAGGCAAGGCAGAGAAGTTTCCAAACAAAACACCTGAAATCCCGTAGTTTGAAAGATCTATCGCGGTAACAAAATCGCCTCGTGTGTCGCATGAAATTCCAGGCCATTCGCAAGGTGATGAATCATTTGAATTCCACTTAACGAATACATCTTTACTTGTGGGATCCTGCTCTACTAATTTCGACTTCAGGTCGAGCAACACATGTGTATCACTCGTTATGTCTCCGCTCACAATTCCGCCTACCAATTCAAGTATAACACAGAACAACACCACTCAGAAATTCATCTGATTTCAAGAAACATCAAAACAAGCATACTTATAACAAGAATTTGCACTTAAATGATTTAGTTTACAAACAAAATCAATCATAGAATAGAAAAAGGACACGATACCAGTCATGAGTAGGCAAACGAACACGAAAACTGCTACCAAAATTTGACGATAAGATCCACCAAGGCACATGATTATACAAGCTTAACTTAGAGTTGAGCTCTGTTTCCCCTGTTCTACTTTAGTTGTTTTCAGTTCATATGTTATATCTAAGCCATAAGTCTGCACATATGTAGAACCAATAGCCAGATTATATGATTAATTGAGAAAAGTAAAAGTCAAAAACAGTAGTCAAAATTGACTTTTCCAGATGCCGTTTGAACTTTGAAGAGATCAACAATGCCTTAATCAATCAATCAATAGTACATTAGCAGCAAATTTTCTCCATTTCGTCATGCAACTTGAAAATTGTTGCAATGAACCTTTCTATTGCAATTTGAAAAAAATAAAGAAAATTTTGAATTAATCTCTTATAATATCTTTATAAGCATTAAAATATAAGTAAAATTAAGCATTTTCTCTTTTACTAATACTTGGAAGTTACAAAAAATAATCAAGGTTGCTAAGGAATCAAGATTTTCATTTACCTTGAATAACGGCAAGAACTCAATGTTCTACTACGTTTTCATTATACGTTCTACTTTGTTGTGATTATAATACGTGTTATTGACTTTTATACGTGCATGAAGGGACGATGTTTGAGTAGGATACGAAATATGTTTAGTAACACATACAAATGTATGAATGAATAAAGAATCAAGTGCATTGTGTTGGACAATATTTCAAGTACATTAATAAAATTAGGTTATTATGAAAATTTCTTTAGTGTTCTTCTAGCTAATTGTGATATTATTTTTATGTAAAAGGCACAATGCTGTAAATTGAAGTACATTTTTGCTGCACCGAAAAGGTACAATTATGGGATTTGCCTTGCTGGATCTTTTTGGCATTTTTCTTCTCAACTCTCAAGTACTAGTACCTCTCTCCAAGTGGATATTTAAAAATTAGTGACAGAAGTATTAAGAAATTGACCATATGGATGGTACAGACCTTTAATTTATTGTAGTTGGTTTTTAGAATTAATTTAATAATTAGGGATCATTGTCCTTTTCTTTACTTACTGTGTGCTCTTCGAACTTCAATCCCATGTTCAGTGCTAACCAAAACCAGCAACTGGATTGAAATTCACCCGATACAATTATTTGATTATCAGTTGTGTAAGTACAAATAGCATAATAATGATAATAATAACTATAATAACAATAGTATATATAAGTTAATGCGTAAAGTTAAGTCAAATTTAGTGCAATAATAATATGATTTATAACCATGATGAATAAACAGCTAATAGTATGAGTTCTCGTTACTAACGCCACATTATAATATTTAAACAACTATCAATCGACACTTTAAATTAATTATCACACACTTCATAGGCTTTAATAACTAATAACCATCCGATGGGAATATTTTTGGATTGACCCAATATTACATATTGGGCCGACCCAGCAGCATCAGCCTGCTTTATAGTACATCGAATAAGTCATATTCGATATTAAATGTGCATCGAACGGTGCTTGCTCGATGCGAAATGAGCATCGAACCCCTTCGATTCGATGTACGTTCCCCAACTGCCAATGGGACCCTTGGGACAATGGTTATATATACCACGTCCCCTTGTAGTCTAGGCACGCATTCAACACACATTCAGATATACTCAACATCGAACATAGAGCATTCGACACTCATCTAGATCGAACATAGTGCATTCGATATTCATCTGGATCGAACCTGAAACATTCGACACGACATTGAATAAAAGTCACTGAATTCGATACTTAACACTACATCGAATAAGTCAGATTCAATACATTCTAATTCGACATAGGACCTCTACTGCACATCTAGTATCGAACGACAGCGATTCGACACGTCAGCATCAAACGCCCTAGATTCAATACGTAGCATTAACTTTGTAATTTACTTGTTTTACCTAGTAAACTTGTATTAGGTGTTCCGTACCAAGCTAGTCCGATTATTAATTGATTAGCATTATTTTGACTATTTGTACTCTAATTGTGTATTTTTTAGTGTTATGTTACCTTGACGTAATAAGACTAAAATACCAATTTTAGTATAACACACCAAAAGATTAGGTAATGGTCATTGAGTGGACTATTTCGCCGCAAACATAATACAGTATAAAAATAGTAGCAGGTGCACGAGTGTATAAACTTCAAAAACAACAAACCTTTTATACTATTGCCTACTCATTCACTAATAAAAATAAAGATAAAAGCATCAAAGTTACTCTTTGAGCTATACACAATTCCCCTCCATGCATCTTTTTAAACAATAATTAACTACTTAACTTATTGAGAAGTATGAACCATGAGGCTAAAAAAATAATTTCATGCAATCGCTACCAATACACGATTGAGAAGGATGATGGGATAATAATCTTCTAAATTCTGGAAAAACTTAAATATGAATCGTCTGTTGCACCACTTCACCAATACAACAGTTGTATGAAATATTTTTTTATATGGCCACGTAAAAAATACTTACAGACTTGCAAATCAAAATTTATTTCCCACGTGGACACAAAGAACCGAATGGAATGCTCAAACTCAAGGAAAAAACGGGCTTTCAAACTTGAGAAACTGATTGTCCTCCAAGTATGGATAACCCATTTCGCTCGAAATGATCCCCTCAATACTAATTCTGGAACAGGCTCCTATCTAGTAAGTCGCTGCTTTCCGTTAACAAACAGAGGCAGATGCTCGGCCCAAGGCACCTACTGTCGCAATGACCAAAAAATGGGGATCTGGATAGGCTATATATTGCGGATCCACGGGAGTTTAACAACTATTGGGTAAAGCCTAAATCAAACTCTTTCCTTCTATCAGAAATGGCAACATACATCGATTGTACAAGTTCGTGAAGAGGGCCGGACGAGTGGAACGAGGGAGAGCGGCTTGATTGTGCATGAATAGAGAGTTGCAATTTTTTCAAAAATTAGCTGATGCAATCTGAAAAACAGTCCAAATTTGATGAGAAGTTTTGCTTTTGTCCCACATAAAAAGTATTACAGCTTTAATCATATAATACATAATTATCAAAAAGGTAACCACCAAAATTCAATAAATTACACAAAGAAATCAAATTAAACGACTTTTGGATAACACTAATAGCCACTAATTCTTTAATCACCTAAATTACTAACCGTTTTACAATTTGTTGTACGTCAAACTAAATTCAACTTAACCACACACACACTATAAATAACCGCCATTCACTTCACAAAATCCCCCACATACATACACACACATATACATACAAAAATTCTGTACGTAACTCCTCTCCGATCAATGGCACCTTTAACTAACAATCTGATCATCAGCTTTGGCGAGATGCTGATCGACTTCGTTCCGACGGTCTCCGGCGTGTCTCTGGCGGAGGCGCCGGGGTTCCTATCAGCTCCCGGCGGAGCTCCGGCGAATGTTGCGATCGCGGCGGCGCGTCTCGGCGGTGCGGCGGCGTTCGTGGGGAAATTGGGCGAAGACGAGTTCGGGCGCATGCTCGCCGGAATCCTGGAGGAGAACGGCGTCTCCGCCGCGGGGGTGAATTTTGATACGGCGGCGAGGACGGCGCTGGCGTTCGTGACGCTACGCGCCGACGGGGAGCGTGAGTTTATGTTTTATCGGAATCCCAGTGCTGACATGTTGCTGACGCCAGAGGAGCTGGATCTTGAGCTCATTAAATCGGCAAGTGACGTCATCATTGTTACTGTGTTTATTAACTTATTTTCGCAACTAACTGTGATGGATAATTGCAAGTATGCTATCTTGGTTTGTGATAATTACAAGAATCTTTTTTAATTGGTTTGAATAATTACTGAAAAGCCCGTAAATCTTTAAAGATGTGTGGATTTTAATTGCAAATTTTGAGGGATGTGTTGTGGGTCTTTGAATTTCAACGGGGTGCATTTGTAGTATTTTTCCAAATTTCACAGGTGTTTGTGTTATTATTCGAATTGTTAGGGGATGTTCAATCATTAATTTAAAGATGAGGGGTGTAATTGTAAGTATGTTATTAACATTTAACAGTATGATGTTTTCTACTTTATTTTTGTAGTTGGCTTTATTGCTATATTATTATTTATTTGCATTTTACATATTAAATTGGTATCTATTCAACAATGTGAATAGATCTTATTGTGTTCTTTGTTTCTTGTTTTATAAATTTCATTTTCAGCTAGTGGGACCTGCATGTAATTCTTATTAGCATTTCAATATTGACTGTATTCTTTTGTTGATATAAAACAGATGGTTAATTTAATGTGGATTAGGTAACTTTGGTTGATAATTGTGTGGTATTTGTTAATTCATTTTTTACCACTTATCCACATAGAAATCAACGATTTAGGTCTCTTGAGTTGATTCTAACAAGAGTGGTTGGTGAATTTAAGAGGCATTAATTTTTGCAATGGAAATATAACTTTAAAGTAACATATTGTTGAATCTGGGGGAACATATTGATCTGTGTGCCTTTTGGTGTGCCATATAGATAAATTAATTCTTAGTTGGCTCATTAATATATCTGTACCACATTGCAACTTTTCAATCTGGTCACTATGTACTAATTCCAGTACAGCTTGTTGAAGTAAAATAAAAATAAAAATAAAAATACTACTAATGTAATATGATATTTACACCAAACAATAGTTCAAGCAGGCAAAGCAATCAATTAGAGTTTATTATGATATAAGTAAATAGGAGCTAGCAATAATCTCACTAGAGTTTTGTTAATTTCCGCTACATAACTTTTATTTTGCACAAAAGTAATTCTTTTAGAACTATTTTCTCCTGATAGGCTAAAGTGTTTCACTACGGATCAATAAGCTTGATCGTTGAACCATGCCGATCGGCACACTTGAAGGCAATGGAAGTTGCCAAGGATGCTGGAGCGCTGTTGTCTTATGATCCCAACCTTCGACTGCCACTCTGGCCGTCAGCTGAGGAAGCTAAAGAACAAATATTGAGCATATGGAATAAGGCTGATGTGATCAAAGTGAGTGATGTAGAGCTTGAGTTCCTCACTGGAAGCAGCAAGATTGATGATGAGTCTGCCATGTCTTTGTGGCACGATAACTTGAAGCTTCTCTTGGTCACACTCGGAGAAAAGGGTTGTCGATATTACACTAAGGTAAGCTTCAGATAATATCTATGCAAGATTTTGTTTTTGTCCTTGACTCCGTGAAGCTGATACACCATCTTTGATGCAATAAAAGGGTGGTGGTAGAACTTCTAAACCGTACTCACTGCCATGCTTCTAAATCTATTTTCAGTAGACACGTGCATAGCTTTTGTTTGTTTGTAAAATGCCCCGACTTTGCATGTGTAGAATTTCCACGGAGGTGTGGATGGCTTTCATGTTAAGACAGTCGACACAACTGGAGCAGGGGACTCGTTCGTGGGAGCTCTCCTCTGTAAGATAGTCGATGACCAGACTATAATTGAGGTATAAACATGCACTTCCATCATAACCACATAAACTCGTGTATCTTAGCATCTAACTGCAACAACGAGCACACAAAAGAATCACGTACGAATAACAGGAAAACACATCTAATTAGTACTTCTCTGATTTTACGAGTTCATGTTCAATTACTCCAATCAATGATCATGTTATTGCTTTCTTGTTCACTGATTCTCTTGTTAAAATCAGTAAAACATGAATTTTGGTTAAATCTTAGATACACACTTTATCATATGATATATTTTTGAATCTGCAGAATGAGGCAAGATTGAAGGAGGTGCTTAAATATGCATGTGCCTGTGGAGCCATTACCACAACTAAAAAGGGTGCAATCCCAGCTCTCCCCACACATTCTGAAGTCCAAAGTCTCCTTAATGCAGCTTAGCAGAAGAGACACATATCCATGTCAATTTTTAGCTAAATCAGGATTCAGGTCCATGAGAAATTGTAAAACTCTGTGCCTACAGTTTTATCATGTCATATAAAAATATATATACATGATAAAAATTTGGGCATAAATTCAACAGGTTAAGCATGAATAATGTCAGGGATAAGAGTTGTTGATTTCATTGTTGTGTTTTTAGTCAAGTTGTAGTTTTGATTTTTACCTTAGCAACTGTTCCTTTTTCATTCAGGATTGTACTTAATTTCTCTGCTTTAAAATCACCTTTTACTTTCTGTCTTGCAATGATAGCTTCGAAAGAAAAGGAATCTAATCACCTGTTAGTGATCTGAATCAACCAATCAATCAAGAAAACATATTCACAAACAAGATAGAAAAAGAAAACAAGAGTGGCTAGCCATTGAAAAAGAAACAGACCATAGTCGGAAAATCTTCAAATTTGACTTGTGTGATTGAAAAAACATAGGAGACTTAAATTCTAGAACTTCCGTGGAGGCGTGCATCGCTATCATGTTAAAACAGTCGAGACAACCGGAGCCATTACCACAACTAAAAAAGGGTGCAATCCCAGCTCTCCCCACGCACTCTGAAGTCCAAATTCTCCTTAATGCAGCTTAACAGAGGAAACACATTATCCAGTCATGTTTAGTTTAATCAGGTTTATAAGAAAATGTAGAACTGTGTGCCTTACAATTTTATCATGCCATATAAAAGTATACACATGATAAAATGTGGACACAGATACTGTCTAGACAATAATTTTCAATACTCAATTAATAAAATCTTTCAATTCCATTATTGTTGTTTCTTTGTTCTCAGTTCCAGTTTTGGGTTTTTAACCTTAGCAAGTTTTCTTTTTTAACTCGTCTTTAAATTGAGCTTTTACTATTTCAAAGAACAATGAAGTGCTGCACATTTTTCGAGGTTTTTTTTTTCTGATATTAAAACAAGGTTAAATAGAATACAACTGAACCATAATGTTAGATATCGATTTTCTCTCAACTCGTATAAGAGCTCAGGAATTGATCAAAGAGATAAACTACAAGGATTCTAATGAAGTTGTTACTGGTCTAAATCGTAGCAGAGTAACTTTGTAAAACTAACTATCTTGTTAATCTGGATTAACGAACTAACTAATTATAAGCGAAGGTGCCAGCAAGGTAAAACAGAAACCGAAAACATCCAAAAATCTTATGAGAGAAAAGAAAAGAAACAAAACTGCATGATACTGAGAGAATGGATAGCCTGTACTTCAGGTTCACTGGAGGGAGTGGAGATTGAGGGCTCAACACGACAGCAGAAGGTGTGGATAATCATTGATTCTCAAGCAGAAGGCGTGTATCACTGTGATAAATGCAGGAAATCGTTATGGGATACCCTGATAGACAGAGATACCCAACTTTGTGTACGCATCTGGAGTTACATGCCAGAATTGACCCCGCAGTGGGCGTCGATACGATCGGCTGTCGGACAGAGGTTGAAGTTGTAGGTCAATCCTGCTTGAATGTGAGAGTTGAGGATGCCCTCAATGGTTGTGGAAGTCCTGGAGACTAAATTTTGACGGCGAGAGAGAGAGAGATAGTGACCAACTTGTTGTTGAACACCTTGTCTGGAATCCAGCTTCGTCATTCCAAGTTGGAGTGGCGAATACATTGGTGGCCCCAGAGGCGACACATTTAATAGCACCAGCAGCCGAGCCGTTGGGAGCGCATAGGAAAGTGATGTTGACCCTTTCCAGAATTTTGCAATACTCGGACATCATATCTGCGACAGGGCCGAAACAAAGGATGTCCAGCAGTCGTCAACCTCATCAGTATTGATGTCTAGGTCAGCAGGGATGCCTATGGAATCAATTTGGGAGCTCGGGTCTTGCCGCAAGCGGAGAGATCCAGGTTGAACGAGACTAGCTCCAGGAGAAGCTAGCATAACTTGCTCTGCTTCAGAGTATGGGTGCAGGCGCGACTGAAAATAGTTGCAACGCGTTTAGGGCCATCTACATCATTTGGAAAGCTTGTTTCATCAACGTTGGGCCGTGTAGTGGCAGTACAGACACCACGGAGAAGAGAGATAAATAAAGGAATGTTAGGCAGATGGCTCGTGAAAGCTTGATCAGGACCAATGTTACTAGCTCTTACCATCTGGGTTTTGTCAGGAAAGGCGGGTGTAACGTTACGAAATGTACTGGTAGGCGAAGACCAGAAGCAAGCAAGGCTTTTGAATCTAAGACAAGCAGTCCAGGAACCCAAATTCGAGGGGATATAGGGCACAGAATTCCCTGAGGAGAAGGAGGATCTCAGAACCAGGGAGCAGAGTCCATTGACCGCATAACTTGGATCTAAACGAGCATGGTAATGTCGATCTGAGAGTAAGACAGGACCCAACCAAGACAGTTATCGGTCCATTTTTTGAGGAGACCATGAGGGTATCCATGTGGTGGAGGTAGTAGAAGAGAGTCATGAAGCAAGGAGTGAAGGTGGAAACAGATGAAAACATAACCCTAGTCAAAGGGTAATTTGCTGCTGTTTGGAGAATAGCCGTCTCAGTAACTTCATCAGAACAATTGCTCCGAGCAACAGTACGTCTCGCTTCGGGATGTGGGCGGCGAGCGTCAGCAATTTGACGATCACGGGGAGCTTCAGGTTGTCTCTCAGACACAAAATTCCTTAACGGGTGGTTGAAGAGTAACGTTCTGTAGAACAGTATGCTGATTTTGTCAGCCATTGAAGCCAGTGACTTTTCAGAAAGAAAAGAATCTAAAGCTTAGAAAGTTTTCAGTTTTTACTTAATTACTCAGTTCTATTGGTTTGTCCATTCTGCCAATAAACATTCACAATTTGTCCTAACTAGGGGAAAGTAGAGAGAGTTATACCAGGTCTACGACAGATATTGCAAAAATCGACCACACCTTCTTATACGAGTCATTGGCATTTATCATGAGCAACTCAATAAATAAAATCTCTCGAGAAAAATCATTAGAAACAAACTGAAAACCGAGTACTAAAAAAGTGGCGTGTATTTTTACAATGCAATAGCTTGTGAATCACAACTACTGACCTCCATATGTAAAGATCCCCAGACTTGCTTGCATTTGCCCCACTTTTCTTGCATATGAGCCAAAAATGACTTTGCCCATGGTTCATTGCTTCCCTCCAAGCTCAATTCATACGGCACGGTGAAACTGTAATAGAAAGGACCAATATAAACAAAAACCAAAATCCAAAAATTACCTCAATCAAAACCTAAAATCTAAAACTAATAGTTATATAAAAATGACTCCTCAAATTGTGGATGCGTTATCCCATTTGATGTACAATACATATCAATGATCATCACGATCCATTTTGAGGTTGCGCCATATTTGAAGACAAGTTGACCAGAACGAATTCAGATAAAACGCGCATGGCTTATACCATACCTCATTAATTCTTCTCCGGCATCTCCTTTCTTGGACGGGCCGACCCTAATGTCATATATATAGTCAGAAGATATTGTCATTAATCTTCTGAAAAATAGAATAATTACTTAAGATGACTCCTTATAAACTCTCTCCAGATGAATAGTTCAAGTTAAATAAATGGAATCCCAGTCTCAACATCCATACAATCTTCAAAATTCTGGATATGTGAAGCATCCGGTAGTTTAGTAAAGTTTTCAAATATATTTCCCAATCAATCAAGAAAAAGATTGCCCTGTTTATCAGGTCACTGTCAAATATAAGAAATCCAAACTGTAGAAATTGAGATACACATGATATAAAATGAGCACAAAGCCAGCCAAAGAGATATAACGAAATGATATTTCGTAAATATAATTGCTCTACAATCAACATAAAGTGAATTTCATTTTGCATCAGCAAAGTGCCACTGATAAAAAGCTTCAAACCATATTTGTGTTTCAGTTTGTAGAAAGAACAATTACATGAAATACCATGAAATCAAACAGCAACATGCTTATAAGGTATCAGATCGAAAGTTCTTAAAATGTTTTCGAGTTTCTTAACAAACCTGTTTACAAAAATCTGATAGATATGAAGAGACTTGGTCGAGAGACTGTATACAGCACGCTCAATGTGATCTATTCCAATTAAATAAATAACTGGATAACCAAGCAGCCACCTGCAGCAGGAACACAATGCAATAAAAACAGCGGCCAACTTTCTGTCTCTAAGAAAATAGTATGTAATAGCTCATTTGCGTAGTTCAGTTCTGCAGAAGTGTAGTTTTATCATATCCAGAAAATTACATAAAATCCTATGAACGTAGTTGGAGCAAGGGCCTCACATTCATCTATCTCAAAGTTGAGAAATAAGAGAACTTTCAGAGCAGGTACGAGTGACCCAAACAATACATGTCTGCAGGGCAATATAATCTTGCCTAGCAGCACATACACATGCTGTTGTTTCCAGAGCATGGATAAAATAATGACGTATTCTCATCTCAAAATTTTCATCTTTAATATCTTTAAGTGATTCGGTTGACATGCATATAAAGCCACCAAAATACTGCATTTGGGACCTGATAACATACTGCGGTTTGCAAGTTGAGGCTGACCTAGCCTTAAGGGAGGGTTCAAATGCCAAGGAATATCAAGGCACTCTATGGACATTTTCCAAACTATGATGCTGCTATTGAAGTAGATGCAGGATGGAGACCTGTTTTAATCGTTTAACAGCTCGAAATCAAAACGAGAAATAGGTTCCAGTACACAAATGTTATGAACCTTCAAGGCTTCAAATATGAGGAAATGGATAAAAAAATCATTTAAATTCTGCAGTGCTTCTTTAAATGCTAGTAACGCTCATCTAAAGTAGAGACCGAAGTAAGTGTTCATTACCCATTCAGAGTTGGGATTGTGACCTGACTTTTCTGAAGGCAGAAAGTGAGATCAACTATCTCAGATGATTCAGGACTAATGTGCCCTTGTAAGGAGGCGCTTGCATCTTGAGCCCCGTCACGTTGCAAGTCACCATTAATCTCCCCGCATGCAGGGAAAACCGTGGAGAACAACTGTTGAGCTGAAATAAGCTGCATCACCACAGGGCTTTTTTCTGCCATAGTTATCATCTGGAACCATATACTCAAGGGATAAGTGCAATGACCTACAAATAAATATTACGTAAGAGAAAGTATCCAACCTTTGCAGGATCACTTTCAAGGTCCACAAATAACATCTCATTCTCCAACTTCAAACTTGAGGCAACAAAGTCTGCAAGTGCTCTGACATGAATTAGATAGATCATATCGTCTATGACCATTACACGTAAAAGCTCAAAAGTTGAGGACTCCTGTAAGTTGATCAGATCTCTCACTGAGTCAGGAGGCGCAGCCAAAGTCAAAATCTTATGGCCAATACTTCAAACGAACCATGAAATGTATTTTAAATCAAAAACATCAAGCAGCCATCATAAATACCCGATGCAGAAAACTTCTAATTTTGCTAATGAAATAAGTAATTCTCTGTTATTCCAACAAAGTTCTCTTCTATCAAAAAGGCTACATTGATGTCACCGATGTATACTACTGAATTCAAATTGATGATAATTTTTCACATACCCTTCAAGAGTCACACAAGGTTTGGCAAATAAACGATACATTCTTTCAATTATCGTGTCCCAGAGACACATACTTAATAAAACGATACATGCCGCTCGATGTGGCCCAAAGCCAGTTGCTCTTAAAAAGACAAGGCCAAGGTCGAAGTCATGCCCATTACATGTATACTACTAGTCAAAACACAGGGAACAGAATCTGACATTATAAAAGGAAACAGGAAGGAGGAAACACATTCACGGGCAATAAAAAATCAATCTTTCTGCAAATGAAGAACAAATCAGACACCAAATTTCTGAATATAATTAATGCAACCCAATAACACCCCACCTTTTTGCAGTGGTTGAGAAAGGTGGAAAGACGGTCGGCCAATTCGGGCAACTTCCCACCATAATCAACCATTATAACAGGTCTCAGCCCAGTACATAAGGCCAATATATCTGTTCAAAATTAAAATTTTACACTAAAACACAAAAGGTGAAAAAAAAAAAAACCATCATTTCAAAATTAAGCAAGTGAACGAATTAAAACCGACCTGTTTGAAGACGACGTTTGGAAGAGGATCTGAGCCTCCATTTGTTATGAGAAAGTGATGCCTCAAATGCTCTCACTATTTCTTCTAATTCCATTTTTCCGAAATGAACTGCAGGTTCGTACAACTACAACCTGCGACTGATTTATTAGTACTTACTTAATTGGAGTAAATTGCAATCTACTGCAGTGTAATTATTCTTAATTACTAAATGACTCTAGATACTTATTTTTTATCAGACATGTCCCTATAAAATCTAATTATTATAAAATGCTACGTACTTTTGGCGTTACCGAAACAAACACATGTATTTTCTAAGTTATTTATAATTATAATTTTACGAACTTTTGAAACACGTAAAAACGATCTCGAACATTGTAAAAAGTTTCTAATATTAGCTGTACTGAAATTTGATTTCATTATACATATTTGTTGTATAAATGGCGAAATACGAATGAGGTGAAGTTTATATACATTATCTAAGGTACTGCCTATTTTCATCTCAACTAAGGGTGTGCACAATGGATTGGACCGTTCGAGTCATTTGAAAATCGATCGAATGATTCGATCCAAAAATCGAATCGAATATTTGATCCGAATTTTGACTTCTGCCATAGGATCAAATAATCATCTTAATTTTGAAATATATATATATATATATATATTAGTTTATTAAAGTAAAAAAAAGTAATAATATATATTATACTAATAAAATAATACTAACTACTAACTCACTTAATATATTAAGTGACGTATTACACATTCAATTGTAATTTAATAATTATTAACTATGGCTTGTCTTCTTTTTTTTTTTTGGAATTTCTATTTTGAACATTGAACTGATAATTCGTTATGAGAAATTAGTCTACTAATACATTTTAATTAGTTACAAGTTATTATTATATTTATGTTTAATTCAAGTTTTATTTAAACCTAAACGCAAAAATAAAATGTTATATAGCATTTGTTCCTAATATTAAATAAAAAAAAAAGACCAAATCGAATTCGAGTGATTTTGGATCAAATTGAGTAGTTCGAATTTGATTTGATTTCAATTCTTGTTTTTTCTAGTCGAAACGAATGTTAGCGTCAATTCGATGCAAATGCACATATCCCTAATCTCAACCAAAAATTGGCGCAAAAGCTTGCTCGATTTGGTTGACTTCAGAAAGTGAGAGCAATATCTTCTAATTAATTTTTCAAGCATATATATATATATATATATATATACCACATTACAATTGGGTAATCCTTTATCGATGAAATTAAACAAGAAATACTAGATTCTCTTAAAAGCAATTAAGAGTCCTTTAACTAGGATTTAAGAACTCAAACATATTCTAATCCAAAGTGATTAATCAATTAAAGGCGCCCTATACATTCAGAAGCTGGCCTCTGCCCTCCACCACACATGGCCACATTTTTTGGACAATTAAGACAATTATGTGCTAAGCTTCCTGTAATCTTATTACCAACACTACTAAACATGGAAGGCAAATCTCCTTCCAACATGTTATAATCCAAGAACAGACTCTTCCACCCTCCTCTCCCCACTCTCCTCCCATACTCAACCGGAATCCAACCGCTAAACAGGTTATGCCCCAAGTTCACACTACTCAGGTTCCCATACGTCGTTAAATCCCGAGGCAAACTCCCCCTGATTCGATTCCACTGCACCTCAATCGTCGTTAGCTTGCTCGGCCTGTCCAGCATTTTGATTGCCACCATCGAGGTGAACTCGTTGGCCGATACGTTCATGAAGTTCAGCTCAGGCAATGTGAAGATCTCCTTGTTTACCGACCCTGACAGCCTGTTGTCGCTTACATCGAGGGTTGTAAGGCGTTTGAGCCGGTTGATCGGGGAAAGGTGGCCCGAGAGGAGATTGTGGGACAGAAACAGGCTTGTTAGGCTAGACGGGAGGCGTGGGATGTTACCGTAGATTTGGTTGTAGCTTAAATCCAAGGCTTTTAGTTGCCATAGCCCTGTTAGATCAGGGATCCTGCCTGAGATCTCGTTGTTCGATAGGATTAGTTGAGTCAGGCTGCGTAAGCTGGAGACGATTGCAGGAATCGAGCCTGATAGCCTGTTGTGAGAAAGGTCGATTACTTCTAGCCGTTTCAGTTCGTTGAAATTGTCGAGTACTTTGCCCGAGAAGAAGTTGTTGGAGAGGTAGAGAGTGGTGAGTTGTTTTAAGTCGGTGATTGTGGTCGGTATTGGGCCTCGAAATCGGTTGTTTTTAAAGTTTAGTAGAGTTATCTCTGTTAAGTTTCCGAGTAAGGGAGTTAAGAAGCCTTCGAGTCCATCTCCTTCTAGGTCGATCTCTGTGACGCGGCTGCTGGAATTGTTGTCTTCCGGTATTGAGCATAGGATTCCGAGGAAATGTGGGCCAGGTGTTTCGCAGGGGTCGGCTGCGAAATTCCAGGTGTTGAGGAAGGATGTGCTGGAGATGGAGTTGGGATCGATCGATTGTTTTATCGCACGAAGGACTATGATGTCGGAGTCCAATGTTTTTGAATCGATGATTGTTGAATGGGGGATTAGTAGAAGAGTTATAAGAACTTTGTAAAATGATAGGGGGAGAATCGAATGTGTAGGCGTGGCCATCGTGAAGAATGCAAGGTGTTTTATTGGCAGAAGTACGCATACGTTTGCAAGATCTTTATATTGCTCTGTTATGTTGAAGACCAATATATATTATGTTGTGTTAAATGGCAGAATTATGTGAGGATTTTTTTTTCCCCATGCAAGTTGGGTTGCTTAAAAGTAGGTAATAAATGTGAAATTTGCCTCTGAAGTAGTAAACACAAGATTGTTAGGAAATAAGTTGTTTACAAGCTCTTGTTGGCCTAATTCACTTCAAAGACTTTTGATTTCTCATGTAGAATAGCACAAAAGTTTGGTTAATTTTCTTGATGTAAGTCACTTTTATATAATATTGTTCTATGCCATTGATTAAGCTTCCTATTAATGTACCTTTTTCTGGATTTGTGTGTGTCAATTGTCATCATGCAAGGACGATGACAATCTTCTCGTATCGTTTTAATTTTATCTAATGTCTCTTTGGGACACATGCTTATGTAATATTGCATCACAGAACCATGATTCGTAATTTAGTACCAAGTGCTACTAGTATTGTAGTAATTGCGAAAACAAGTTCCAAGTAATGCCAATTATCCCTACTATAATAATAAGAATGGATAGTGGCTCCTTATCAACCAATTTTTGGTTCCTTTTTTGCTCTTACAAATTGCAATATTGTCCATGCAGTTTTCAACTCTTTCTATTTTGCTCCTAAATTTTTTTATTATTTACTTATGGGACCCAAGGTAAATTGTAAAATAGTCATTTAACATTTGATTTTTCTAATTTCTTGTCCCCTATAAATTGCCAAATAGTCCTTGCAGCTTTTCAACTCTCTCGAATCCGCCTCTAAAGTTTTTTGTTACTTATTTATGGGTTCCACGGTAAATTGTAAAATACCCTTCAAATTTTCAGTTTTTTTGCTCCAAAAGCTTTCTTATTGGGCTCATTTCATCGTTCGTCTTATTTTGCAAGCATACGTAATATGTGAAATACAAATGAAGTATGCGATTTTCATGTGTTTATGGCCTATTTAATCGTATGCAGCCGAACATGCCCATGCGGAGCACGGGCCGTATATTACTAGTTCATTTATAAACAATGTAAACTGGAAAGACATGGTGTAAAAGGCTAGATTATTACAAATTTGCATATGTACTCTTAGCTCTTTCATGATTGTTTTTTCTTTCTATGATTGGCATTGTAATCATAAATTTTTCCCGAATAGGTTATTTTCTTGAAACGTTGTAATCTTTCACGATTTTACCTGTTGAGTACTCCTTGTACTCACTTATTTTTCTCTTATCCAAAAAAAAAACTAATAGCTTTTCCATTGCTTACACATGAAGCTTAAAGTATACGTTTTTCATATGTGAGACTAGTTAAATGTAATATTCTCAGTTTTACTTCATTTGATATCTAATCCCCTACCATTTGAACTGTATTTTTATAGTTTACGTTGAGAACTTTCGGAATGAGCAAACTCCCATATGCCTCATCGTTTGATTAATAGGTGTGTCAAAAGATTGGCCTCAAGGAATACCTCACTCATTTTCAATAGGCTAAGCAGTTGATTTCTCTTTTTGAAAGCTATGAGAGTGTAATGATAAATTATTGATCTCTGAAATTAACAGACAAGAAAAGATTACAAAGTAAATTTGAATAAATTTAAAGTACAATTGTGGTGCAATCTCTCTATTTGATCCTCTAATTATTTTCAAGTCTTGGGAACTTGGTTGCCTTGAGAGTGGATTTGATTTTGATCTCTTCCACGCGTATTTGAGTTGAACGTTAATCCAAGGGCTTTTGAGCTTGATCTTAAATTAACAATTGACTTGACTTGACTTTCGCGACGAACAATCTGATCTTCGTCTTGACTTCTTGAACTTGTCGAATGTCAATATTTTTTGGAGGAATCTTGATCTTCAAAAAGATATTTGACAAAAGTTGATGAGGGCTTGATGGCCTGATCTCGGATCGGATAGAAATTGGATTTGGAATTTGATTTGAAGGTTGATGAGAACAATATGATCTTTGTCTTCAGTTCTTTAGATATGTTAGGCTTTGATCTTCTTTGAATGGACTTCAATCTTCATAAACAATTTTTCGAGGGTTTTGTGACTTGATATCGGATTAAACGAATTTTTGGCTTGAAGATGGATGAAGAGCGGTATGAACTTGGTTTTGGATTTGTTAAATTTCTTGGAGTTTGATCTTCCTCGGCAGAAGTGCGGTCTTCAAAAATGGGTTTTAGATGGAATTGAGACTTGGCGACGGATTGAAAGAAGTTCTTTACGAATAACATCTTGAAGATTGTTGAAGAATGCCTTGAAGATTGTTGAGCTTGTTGGAAAAGTTTGTTGAACTTCCTTGCTCTGAATGCTTGAATCTTGAATTGTTCGTCTTGGATTTGCAGAGCTTCTTTACTCCAAAAGCTTGAATGTCGAGTTGTCATTTTTCTTCTTCAAGACCACCTCTATTTATAGTTATGGAGTGAATCTCAATTAGAATCTCTGGATGAGATGAACGGTTGTGATCGCGTTTACAGTTTCTTGATTTGGAAGACTTTATCTAAGTGATTCGTGAAAATTGAGACTTGGTGGGGAATTCTTTCCTTGTGTTGAGATTTGGTGGATAATTATTTTCATCTCTTGAAGATTGAGACTTGGAGGAGAAGGTTTTCCATGTCTTGAGATTTGATGAGCAATTATTTCCTTGTCTTAAGATTTAATTAATATATTTATTTTAATCCCTCAAAATATTAGGATTAAATAATATATATTTTGTATTTATTGCATCTTAAGAGTAACTATTATTTAATTTAATTACACACGAAATTAATGTGTCTACAAATTGCCCCCTCGAGACTTGTTCACGATTTGCGTTGAAATGCATGAGTGAGTGGATAAGTATCGAAATCTTTCTTCTTCTTGTTCCCGTGCTTCAACTCAACCACCATAAATCCACTTCATGATTTTAGGACATTTGTGAATTTCATCATTGGAGGCATAAACTTGAGTTATAATATTGAGTGGATTTTTTTTTTTTAGATATGATTGGGCTAGGAATGAACTTCTAGCTGCCTACGTATCCAATGGAGGAATCAAGTCAAAACGTAGTTCACAATTTGTTATTTTGCAACTCACAGTTTATATTCATGTAGGCTAGGAGTAACGTGCAGTTTTAAGCTCATGTGTCATGATGTAATTGACTTGAAGAAATTTTGAGGAGACTTGAACACTTGAAGAATTTGCAGACATTTTAGCTCGTGTTATGGAGACTTGAAGAAGTGAAGAATTTGTAGACCTTTTGGCTTGTGTCTAGGAGACTTGAAAACTTGAATATTTACTTTGAGGAGTTGAAGAATTTTCTTTGAGTTCAAATATGCGAACAATTTATACTCGTGTTAAGGAGAATGTTGATAGTTTACACTCTTACCAAGGGGTATATATTTTGACACTTAATTTGAGAATTTGAGATAGTTTAAGCTCGTATCAAGGAGCATATTGGTTGGATCAAAACTTGATGGCGCGCCCTCTTCATTGTCATCGTCGTCATCCGTGTCATTACTTTCAATATCAAGGCCATGAGTTGAGTTATATTCTTTAATAGAGTTTACACTTGTCTCTATGTCATGCACTCGCATCGCCAATTCTTCAAAGTTTATTGGTTTGATTCCTTGAATTGTGTAGGAGAGACTCCAATTCATCCCTTGAATGCAAATCTCCATGGCTAAAGTTTCAGACAGTTTCTCTTTGCAACCTAAGAATAAATTTCTCCACCTATTGATGTACTCAATCACTGGTTCGTCTTTTGTAGTTTGTAGATCGTTCCAACCGTCAATGGAGTTTGGTTCAAGATTAATGTACCAATATAAGGCAAATTTTTCTAAGGATCGAACGAATTGCTTGACTAGATGATCTCCATAAGTTCCAGCACCATTGCAAGTCTCAATGAAGTGAGCAACTTTGTGTGCATCATAGGGCATTGCTCTTCCTTCCTTGAGAAATTTGACTTGTAGAAAAGAGAAGTGGCTTGGATTCTTTCCCTTAGGACTTCATCAAATTCTTAAGCTTCAACTCCTTGAGTAGCATTTTCATGCGTCATGCTTTGATCACCGCTTTCTACGAGCTCTTGCTTTTGGATATGAGGAGAGACTTCAATTTCGTTGATTGTAGTCTTGATGCATCCTTGAACTCCGTTGTTGTTGGTGACTTCTTTGGAATTTCGAACTCCTTCTTGGCACTCTAGCTTTTGGAGAAGGCGATTCAAATGTTCATCACATTTATGAGTTTGATTTGTAAGATTCACAATGGATCTTGTAAGCGTCACAACTTGCTCTTTTATTGAAGTTGCCTGACCATCTTCTTTAGCTTCATGTCTTGCCCCCAGTACAAGTGAAACTTTCAACACCGGTTGCAAATAGTCTCCACTTGTTGCCCCCATTGACTTATCCATTATTTAGCAACACTTACTTCTTGTGACTTCAAATTTGAGACTTGTTGGAAAAGAGATGAGAGGTAGAGATTGTCCCACTGGGCGTGCCAAATTTGTAATAACAAATTCTTCGTCTCTTTGTGATGATCTTCGTTGAGAAGGTTTGAATATGACGAACACCAGTCTTCTTTTGTGGATGATTGATCTTCAAAAATAGTTGGTCGAGGGCCTCGTGGATTGTTTTTGAATCAAAAATGGGATTCTCCTTCAATCTCCGTGATGAACGCCTTGAATTTTGTGATGAACGCCCTGAAGATGAAGACCTTTGGTGGAGAGGATTTGTTGAACTTTCTTGCTCTAAATGCTTGAATGCTGAATTGTTCACCTTGGACTTACAGAGCTTCTTTACTCCAAAAGCTTGAATGTTAAGTTGTCATTTTCTTCTTCAAGACCACATCTATTTCTAGTTGTGGAGTAAATCTCAATAAAAATCTCCTGATGAGATGAGCGGTTGTGATCGTGTCTACAATTTCTTGATTTGGAAATACTACAAAGAAATCGCCCGAGACACATATCAAAGAACACAATAACTTCATGATATATATTGGCCTAATAAAGAAAAGAAATAATTAAATAGAAAAGTTGTGAGTTAGAAACATTTCAGTTGCTCTTGTTACCTTCTAAGTATAAATGGAGGTTTTAGCTTGGATACTATAAGGGTTGAAATAACCATATTTATATTGCAGTAGTAACAACATAAATGACTTTAATATCCTTGTTGGTTTATTTTGTGTTCGAGGCGAATCAGACAGGCAGTAAACTTAGCTAAATGACTAGCATGTATACTGACACACGTAAATCAGTAGGTAGAATCTAGTTGCTTTATTTTAATATCTAGCCGTTGAGTATTTGTGTCGTATTCATTGAATCAATAACAATAGAAATGACACTAATACCCTTACCGAGTTATGTTATGTTCGAGGTGTGTCAGACATGTGGAAAATAATGCTAAGATTACTAGTATATACATTGACACGCGTAAGATAGTAGGTAAAATCTACGTACCTAAAATATAGCCGTTGAGCACGTCGTACACACTTGCGGATCCATTCGCAATATTCAATTCAATTACCATTATTAATCACATCAGGCAAACTTGTTTGAGTGTGTGTAGTAAAATTTTATCGTAATATTGCTAAGGTGCCTTTGCATTGCCAAGTTTGAGGAATGATCGCCACAAACAAATCCAATTTGAAGTACTTACAATAGAAATAATATGGATATCCTTACCGAATTATGTTATACCAGAGACTAGACGATAATCAGTCGAACAATTAAGAGTAATGACTTGCATATTTATTAACACCAAATGCGTGTTATTATTTTTTAAAGTTTTTTGGACGAGAATAATTTTATTGTCGGCAATCTTTAGACCTTGACCAACAATCTATGTTATATGTAAGTCCTTGTGAGGGGCGATCCTAAATAGGGGCTGGTCTAGCATGGGGTAAGTTTTAAAGTCAACACAAATTTTGTGTAGTGCTTTGATACCAAATAATATTTATACATAATGATTGAGAAGTTAAATTATCAATATTTTAATTATTTAATAATGCAAGAATAAAGGATTTAAGAGCTTGTTTATTTGTAAGAGGTTTATATATTTCCAATAAGAATCAACTAATACGTGTTTGAATTATACTTTCTTTAAGAAAACATCTAAAATAAATTAAGAGATGAAACACTGATAGGCCACTCTTTTTATATTCCACCTACTTCTTCTTATGTTAGCCCAAAATAAGATAAATATCTGGTTCTGCACCTGGTCCTATAGTACCGGATCTACTTAGATTTTTTCTATTTTTTTTTTTTTTTGCTAATTTTCTATTGAACCAAGTGATTTTTCTTTACAAGTATGTACCTGCTCCTTCTCTATAGTAATATCATATTCTCTAATTGTGTCATTTGTGCAACCAAATATTGCATTTCCAAGGCCATTTAAATCTAACAGAGACTTTCGAGGTTGTTTCACGTTATGGAGCTACCACTGGAAATGAAGTTCCACAACTATGGAAGTTGGACTGTCTTAGCTTTATGAGAGAAAGATGGATATAAAATTGCAATTTGATTGATATGAACATTTTAAATACGAATCGATATATATATATATATATATATATATTACATACACACACATTTGTTTATGTATAAGTAGAAATACAATAGTCTTACTCTAAAGACTAATAAATCGATCAACACAATTCAACATCATTGAGACAATTACAATGCAAACATTTGTCTAATATAGAGTTTGATAGTATGTAATAATGTACTATTGCGCTTATAATATTCACAAGCAGACTCATCATAATTGTGAATTTGTATACGCAATAATAGAATTCATCTTCACAAAATGTTGATTGAAAAATGAAATTGAAGCCTTAATATCGATGATTACGGAAAAGAACGATAACAAGTGCGAGAGAAGAATTTCTCTTCTCATCTATGTGCGAAAATTACAAAAGAATCGAATGAATGAAATCTAACTCACACTATTACTAAGTACGGAAAGTTGATTAAAATGGATGATAAATCAAGTTGAGCTGATTTAGTTCGTTTGATACCACTGTTGCAGGGCATGAATGTCCAAAATGCTCATCTTAAACATCATAAGAGTGAATGCCCATCTTAAAGAAATTCACTATATATAATAGGGTACAAGATGTGGGAAAAAATCATTTTTCATACCATAATTTGGGAGCTTAGCATCTTTGGTATCATAAATTGTCACCTATCAAGTTTGGTACTCTAACTTGGCAACTTGGTCGAATTTGCATACCCAACGACGGACCACCCTAATCGCCACCTCTTTTGTCATACATCGCACGCCGTTGACCCAAAATTTGAGGATTTTGACCAATTTTAAACACTTGGATGTTGACATATCATTTTTTATGGTTTAAAAAAATCAGAATTTATATTCCTTAATAATAATTTGATAAACAAGCTTTTATATTTATATCACTAAATTATATATTTTTAATTTGAAAAAAAATAATATTAATATTTCTAAAACATAATTAGTCAATTCTTAAAATTTATATTCTTAAAAAAATTAATTAAATCTTAAAGTATTATTTATTTCTAAAAAACAATATATTATTAATTCTCTTAATAAATTATTTTTTCAAAAAATTTCATCTTCCGCCGCCGCCCCTCCAACACCCACTCCACCACCACCTCACCAGAACCCCACCCTTCCACTCCACAAAACTTTAACGCACAACACCCGTTTTGAATCGGACCTCACCTCCCAACCGTCAAGACCTTTCTTCTCCGACAACAAAACCCGTTGTGTCGTCCTCGCCGCCGCCAAAGTCAGCGACATTCACGCCAAAATCAATTACTCCGACGACTCCAGATCTGGAACAACATCATCACGATGTACGTGAAAGTTAATTTTCATAATCACACGTGTTCTAAATGATATGAACACATAAATGCGGAAACGAAAAAGGATTCGATTACCTCCCGCCATTGCTTCGGATTTCCAGCGACTAGCGTTTCGACTCCGACGGAATTTGATGGTTCTTCTAAACACTACTCTTACTTTAGATGGTGTATTTTTTCTTGAATGTTTGAGTGTGTTTATGGACCTCAAATTAGCTAGTATTTATAGGCTCCATTACCATCAAATGGAGGAACAAATCATCCTTAATTTTGGGCTTTAATGCATTAGTGGAAACTTAGTGGAAACTTTAATTATATGGACCACTATGATGAAAAGAGTTTCCCACTAATTCCATAATTTGTGGCAAGAGTTTCCCATTAATTCCATAATTTATGGAAAAGAAATCTTACATTCTCCCACTTGGTCCATATAATTGGACACTCAACTTAAAAAAGAAACAAGATATATGGATCATGGCGACAAGTTCTCTATAAGCGAGTATTATCTTCCATGTATCACAATGTATCAAGTCTTTAAATTTATAGCCCATTAATCTTTATGAATAAACCATATGTTTATTCTAAGGTCCACGCAAACGACATCTCTCAATAAATTTAAATGTGCACAACTATATGAGAAACATCAAAAACTTAATAAGAGTTTTATAAAAATCTAAATGTACCATACAAAGAAAATTACATTGTGGAACCAAGTCCCATACTTTCAACGTGATCCTTGAACTTCTTTAGTGGCATGCCCTTAGTCTAAGGATCAGCAATCATCAAATCAGTGCTGATGTGTTGGATGACCAATTTTTCATCCTTAACACGTTCTCTTATGGCTAGATACTTGATGTCGATGTGTTTGCTTCGACTACCACTTTTGTTATTTCTCGCCAAGAAAACAGCAGATGAGTTGTCACAGTACAACTTCAATGGCCTAGAAATGGAGTCTACGACTCTAAGCCCAGTTATGAAACTCTTCAACCATACACCATGTGATGTAGCCTCAAAACAAGATACGAACTCAGCCTCCATAGTGGAAGTAGCAGTCAAAGTCTGCTTCGTGCTTCTCCAAGACACGGCTCCACCAGCCAGCATAAAGATATATCCTGAGGTGGATTTTCTTGAATCTATGGAGCCAGCAAAGTCAGCGTCAGAGTAGCCTTTGACCTCCAACTCATCGGTCCGTCTATACATAAGCATGTAATTCTTCGTCCCTTGAAGGTATCTCATTACCTTCTTTGCAGCTTTCCAGTGTTCAATACTTGGGTTACTCTGATATCTACCCAATACTCCAACAATATATGCTATGTCAGGTCTAGTACAAACCTGAGCATACATAAGGCTTCCGACAACGGAAGTATATGGAATATTCTTCATTTGTTCCCTCTCAAGGTCATTATTTGGGCATTGTTCCAAACTAAACTTGTCACCTTTCACAATGGGCGCTACACTCGGTGAACAATCTTGCATCCGGAATCTCTCCAAAACTTTATTAATATAGGTCTCTTGAGACAAACCTAAAATGCCTCGTGATCTTTCTCTATGGATCTTAATGCCAATGACATAAGAAGCCTTTCATATCAAAGTTTTTGGAGAGAAATTGTTTCACCTCATATAATAATCCATTGTTATTAGTTGCTAGCAGAATATCATCCACATATAAAACAAGGAAACATATGCTACTCCCACTAACCTTATGGTATATACATTGATCCATGACATTCTCTTCAAATCCAAATGAAGTGATTACATCATGAAACTTTAAATACCATTGGCGAGAGGCTTGTTTCAAACCATAGATGGATTTATTAAGCTTGCAGACTAAGTGTTCACCATCACTAGAGGAGAATCCTTCAGGTTGTTTCATATAAACCTCTTCCTCTAAATCTCCGTTCAAGAAAGCCATTTTCACATCCATTTGATGTAGCTCAAAATCAAAATGAGCTACTAATGCCATAATTGTACGAAGTGAATCTTTCTTTGATACGGGAGAAAAGGTCTCCGTGTAATCGATTCCTTCCTTTTGAGTAAACCCTTTGGCTACAAGTCTTGCCTTATAACTATCAATGTTGCCTTGTGAGTCTTTCTTTGTTTTGAAGACCCATTTGCATCCGATGGCTTTTACACCATCAGGCAATTCGACGAGATCCCAGACTCGATTAGATGCCATTGAGTTCATCTCTTAAATCATGGCTTTATGCCATAAGTTTGATTCTTTAGAACTTATAGCTTGTGAAAACGTTTCAGGATCATTTTCGACTCCAATATTGCAGTCCATTTCTTGCATATACACCTCATAATCACTAGGAATTGCCGATCTTCTAACCCTAGAAGATCTTCTTAATGTTGCTTCATCATTTTCTTGTGGGACAAGTTGTTCAACCGGTTGCTCAATTGGTTGTTCAACATTGTCTTGATTAGCAACTTGATCTACAAGATCAACATCATCAATTTGTGGAATTTCTATAATAGGTTGTGTCACACGCGTTTGGTCTTGAGGCGTGTGTACTATGATCAACCTGTCACTTGATGTAGATGGTTGAGCTTCATAGTGATTCAATTTAGAAACAGAGTTCTGTATGGCATCACTCCCACTAATCAAATCATCCTCAAGAAATTTTGCATTTCTTGATTCCACAATCCTAGTGTTGTGAGACGGACAATAGAACCTATAACCCTTAGACTTTTCGGCATATCCAATGAAATACCCACTAATAGTCCTAGGGTCTAGTTTCTTTTCTTGTGGATTATAAATTCTTACTTCAGACGGGCACCCCCAAACGCGTATATGTCGCAAACTCGATTTCCATCCTTTAAATAACTCAAAAGGCATTTTTAAAACAGCCTTGGTTGGAACCCGATTCAATATATACGCAGCCGTCTTTAAGGCTTCAGTCCACAATGATTGATGAAGATTTTTATTACTCCTCATACTTCTCACCATGTCCATTAATGTTCGGTTTCTTCTTTCTGCTACACCATTCTGATCTGGGGAACCAGGCATGGTGTATTGGGCAACAATCCCATGTTCTTGAAGAAAATTCGCAAATGGTCCAGGTGCTTGTCCATTCTCAGTGTATCTACCATAATACTCTCCACCTCTATCTGATCTCACTATCTTAATTTGTTTACCACATTGTTTCTCTACTTCAGCCTTGAAAACTTTAAAGGCGTCCAAAGCTTCGTCCTTAGAGCGAAGTAAATAGAGATACATATATCGTGAGAAATCATCTATAAAGGTGATAAAGTATTTTGGACTATTAGCATCCATGTCAGGACAACATATATCTGTATGTATAATTTCTAACAAATCATTACTCCTCTTTGCACCCTTTTTAGACTTATTAGTTTGCTTTCCCTTAATGCAATCCACACAAATTTCAAAGTCAGCAAAATCTAGAGCACTAAGTACCCCTTCATTTACCAACCTTTTCATTCTCAAAATGAAGATATGTCCCAATCTCCGGTGCCATAATAAAGAGGAATTTTCATTCATAACACAACGTTTTAACCCAACAGTGGTATTCAAGGAGTTATAAGCAGGATCATCTTGCAAAAAAAATGGATAAAGACCACTAGACAATGTACCGTAACCAACAATTTCGGATTTATTCAATAAGGTAAAACTATTATCCGAAAAACGAAATTCAAAACCAAAAGGTACAAGTCTTGAAACCGAAATTAAATTCCTAGAAAAACTAGGAACATAAAAGGTCTTTTCTAAATGCAAAATAAAGCCATTGCTTAACACCAAGCTGCAAGAACCAATAGCCTCCACATGTGAGCTCATTCTCCCTCCTGAAAGGATAAATTGCTCATTTCCCACTGGCTTCCGAAGGTTTTGCATACCCTGCAAAGTATTTGAGACATGGATTGTAGAACCAGAGTCAATCCACCAAGTGTTATGACCATCATTAGTTAAATTAGATTCATAACATACAAACGAAAGTTGAATACCTTTCTTCTCAAGCCAAACCTTGAACTTAGAGCAATCTTTCTTCATATGTCCTTTCTTCTTGCAAAAGAAACACTTTGACTCTTTCTTAATGTCAGATTTGGCAGGGATCTTGCTTTTGTCTTTAGCATGATCCTTCTTTTTCCTTTCCGAAAAAGTCAGATTCACTTTCTCACCCTCTTCCATAGCCAACCTTCCCTCCTCTTGCACACACATGGTCAAGAGTTCATTGATTGACCATTTGTCTTTATGTGTGTTATAAGAGATCTTAAATGGGCCAAATTGTTGGGGCAGAGTGCACAAAATAAAGTGAACCAGAAAGGTTTCCGACATGTCAACCTCTAGGGCCTTGAGTTGAGTCGCAATATCCCTCATGCGCATGATATGATCACGCACCCCTCATATCCCGGTGAGCTTCATGGATGAGAACTTCATGATAAGGGTACTTGCCAAAGCCTTATCCGAAGTGACAAATTGTTCATCAATGGCTTTTATTAGGACATTGACTTTGTTATATTGCTCAATAGAGCCCCTAATCCCAACAACTATCTTAGTCTTTATGAACATAACGCAGAGGCGATTAGATCGCTCCCACTTCTCATAAAGTTCTTTCTCAGCTAGGGTACTCGTTGCAGTAATTGCAGCAGGCTCATCTTTCCTTATGGCATAGTCAATGTCCATCCAGCCCAAATGAAGGAGAACTCGTTCCTTCCAAACTTTAAAATTTTCACCATTGAGTTCAGGAACATCACACTTTACATCAGAGAAACCAACAGATTGACTAACTGCAATTTATAAATAAACATGCTTATTAAATTTGTTTTAAAGGCTAATAAGTATATCATATGTCACCAATGCAAACATATTTCGTCAAATGAATCTAAAGACATAAAACTTGCCTGTAGGCTAAAGATTTTAATTCAATTAGATTCATAGCAACATGATAAAACTATCAAACATGTCCCTTTTCCTAATACATGTGGGTTAATTAGGAAATATACCAATATTGGACAATTTTGTTATTTAATAACAATGTCATTATTCGTTAAACTATTATACTGGCAAATCGGGGAGTTTTGTAGATCGGAATCGTGCAAAGTAAATCCCCGGAAAGAGATAGCTCGTCTTACCAGACAAGATTTCAAGGTTCCCAGGTAATTGGTGGGGTCACAACGGTCCCGCTTAAGAACCAATAACCTTTGACAAAACCGCATTTACCGTATTCTCACTAGTCACACCACAACTTTGCCGCCAACAGTTTAATGAATAATAAGTCGATACTATTACCGAAATAAATTTACGCAATATCACAAAATTCTTGTGGGTAGATTTCATAATATTCTTTATGATCAACTACAACTATTTATGTGATCTTAATTCTTAAATATACAATCTTAATCAATTACAGATGTTGTGGCTACTCTATAACGAACAAAGATTATATAAATCACATAACGTCAACCACTAAAGTTTGCTCTTAACACTATAGCAAACTTTCAGATTTATCGTGCATACTCAATGTTATATATGTGACAAGTAATGTCCACAGATTGATTAAACTTTACTTAATATACATTGCAATAAATTTTACATTTTATAATAAATAATAATTTCTTAAAGGACATCCAGTTGCAAAAAAATATAACAAGAGTAAGAACTTTTCATGAATATCATATCAAGTTGACAAATTGTCTCTCCTTTTGCTTCACAAATATAATTAAGACTTTTTTATTATCTTATGTTATGTGAGTCGACAATTAGGAGAGGTGACGGTGACACATAGTAATCATATCAATTTCTTGCATAATTGATGGATAGAAACTACGTGCATCATTTAGTTATTTAAAGATTATACATGATGCTATAATTTATATTTTATAGTCAAAAGAACAATTCATTAGAGAAAGTGTCCGAATAAGCCAATAATTGTTTCCCACCGTGTGCTGTAATAATCTTTTCCAATTTTGTAACTTTGACACGTAGTTTCAATCTCATTACATGCTAATATATACTGCTGCACAAACGTAATGATTCTGGCATTGCAATATAATTAGTTTTAGTAATTATGATTAAAACTTAATACTGCAAGTAGTCTCTTTCGCCAGAAATGAACAGTGTATTCATATTATTGGTTCTTTAACCATCTCTTCACCAAAATTTCATGATTTAGAATTAAAGAAAACAAGTATACATGGATTCATAATCTTAGTTTCTCGACCAGTATCAAATCATGAAACCAAAATAATATAGAACCATCAAAACGAAGCAAGGCAGAGGAATAACATGCTCTGATACCAAATGAAAGTTAATTTTCATAATCACACGTGTTCTAAACGATATGAACACATAAATGCGGAAACGAAAAAGGATTCGATTACCTCCCACCATTGCTTCGGATTTCCAGCGACTAGCGTTTCGACTCCGACGGAATTTGATGGTTCTTCTAAACATTACTCTTACTTTAGATGGTGTATTTTTTCTTGAATGTTTGAGTGTGTTTAGGGACCTCAAATTAGCTAGTATTTATAGGCTCCATTACCATCAAATGGAGGAACAAATCATCCTTAATTTTGGGCTTTAATGCATTAGTGGAAACTTTAATTATATGGACCACTATGATGAAAAGAGTTTCCCACTAATTCCATAATTTGTGGCAAGAGTTTCCCATTAATTCCATAATTTATGGAAAAGAAATCTTACAGTACGTTGACGACCAGAGAAGAATCCGTACATGGTGGAAGGATGGATGGTGAATTGGGCTTTCTCCGTCGAATCCACCGTCGTATGCCATGGTGAAAGACTAAAAGATGCAAACGAGAAGCTGAAATTTCCGGAGGTAACGAAAAAGAAAAAAGACGAGGTGTAGAACGGCGGGGCGAGAGATGCGACGGCGGTGGAGTGAGGGAGAGTTTGGAGAAGATGATGATTTATTTAATTACTTACAAATTAATATTATACAATTATGTTATTATGATTTACGATTTCTATATATTATGATGATTATTCATATTCATCAACTGATGATAATTTTTTGTTTTTTCAAACAAGGCAACGTACTAAATGTCACAAAATAAGCAAAGATATAAAAATGAAATGAATTAATTATCTAAAAATTGATTACTATATTTTAATATCTAAAATCGAAACGATTTTTTTAGAATTAATTAATTCTTGTAGAGAATTTGTTATAAATTTTTAAGAATTAATTGAATTATTGTCGTGGATTTAAACAAAAAATTTTAACAATTTTTTTTAAAGAATATTATAAACACAAACTTTTAAGAGTTAATGATTCTATTTTAAAGACATAAATATTAGTATACCAATTTTTATTTAATTTTTATTTTTTTTAATTTCATGTTGGCAGCCACGTGGAGGTCTAAAGTCAAAATTCTCTAATTTTGAGTCAACAACGTGCCACGTATGACAAGAGGGGCGGCGATTAGGGTGGTCCGCCGCTGGGGTATGCAAATTCGACCAAGTTGCCAAGTTGGGGTACCAAACTTGATAGGTGACAACTTAAGGCACCAAAGTTGCTAAGCTGCCAAGTTCTACAAGATGTCTTGCCCATAATACTTCGGATGAGAACAGCTTTAGTGCCCACAATCTTCGGAATCTAACCAGCAATTTGTGTTACACGTGCATGTCCTTGTCTGGGATGAAACAACCATATATATATATATATATATATATATATATGTATATATATATATATTGCAATAATAGCAGTATAAATGTCATTATTATCCTTGCTGGTTACCAATGGAGGATCCAAGAATTTGAGTTAAGGGGGGCAAAATTATACGATTTTTTTTCAATTTTAGTCTTTGTTGATTCATAAAAAATTGCGGCGCAATTCTTCTGTTCCTAGCCTCTATTCCTTCCTCTGTTCCACCCGTGATATTTGGACATGTGGAGTTTGCGCTACAAAGACATGTAGTAAATCACATCTTCCTTAACTCTCTCGGGAACCTCTTAGCTAACGTTAACGTTAGCATCCACACCCCTTTTTATGGGCATGGGTGTGGGTCCCACATCACTTTTGGGGATAATTCAATTATTCTATATGTTGTTGCATAATTGCTACCCAACTAGAAATTAACAAATGATAATTGAATTTTAATTTGGATCATATGTGAATTTAGTTGTTTGATCAATAAAATATCACATATAAGAATTTCAAAGAGAAAAATTTTCAGAAATAAACTAGTAAATATAAATATACAAAACTATTTAGAATATATTTAGATACGAAATTTATGGATATTTATTCACAACTTCAATTCTTATTCTAATATATAAATATATATATATATATATGTGTGTGTGTGTGTATGTGTGTGTGTGTGTGTGTGTTTTCTTAGCCTTCTAATTAGTACAGACATGTAATTATTTACGGTAAATTTGTTAAGAAAATGAATGTAAATAAGAATAACTTTTTCTTGTCAATTTAAGGTAAAGTGTTATAAAATAGTAAAGTAATAGAATTAGAGTTATAATAATAAAAGTGAAATTGCTCTATTTAGTTAAAGGTAAAGTGATATACAATAGGAAATTAAATAACCACATACCATGTTTTATGTTTCTTGATTAGATTATTAGGATCAAACAAATCTTCCACAAATCTCACGCACTCTATCTAGATATGGATATATACCATTTTAAAATTGTTTACGTTCTATGTGTACCTTTTGAACGTAAATATATGTACACATTGAACGTAAACAATTTTAAAATGTTGGGGGAGGGGAGGGGTTGGACCCGTCTCTGGTGGTTACGTTATGCTTGAGGTGAATTAGACATGCGGAAATTAAGCTAGATGACTAGCATGTACATTGACACGCGTAAACTAGTAGGTAAAATCTAGTTGCTTTTATTTTGAAATCTTGCCGTTGAGAATGTGTGGCGTATTTATATATTGAATTAATATAAATAGAAATGACATCATTTTCTTTATCAAGTCATGTTATTTTTGAGGCGAGTAAGACACGTGGAAAATACAAAGCTAGATGACTAGCGTATACATTGACACGCATATGCTGGTTAGGAAAAGTCAACTTACTTAACTCTAAGATCTAGCCGTTAATAACGTGCGCTCAAGTTTAGTCACAATATTCAATTTAATTACCATGAAATAATCACACTCGGCAAATTCTTCTGAATGTATGTGTAAAATGTCAAAAGTTTTGTAGGTTTGTCAAAACATTGGAGGGAGAGCTCTCACATTTTCAATAAATTAAGGAGTTAATTTCTCTTTCTGAAAGCTACGAGAGCAAACTGAAAAATGTCCCACACTATGGGGTGTTCGGTGTGTTTATCCCAAATTTAACTAAACTTAAGTTCCATTCATATTTTAATATAACAACAACAACAACAACCAAGCCTGTAATCCCAATTAAATTGGGGTAGGCTATATGAACCATGAATGAATCACGTCGAGTCGTGAACATGAATCTTCTGCCTCCATAGGTTTCGGTTGACGAGCATGTCTTCATTTAGATCTTTTAGCTTCATGTCGTTCCGTATGACCTCCATCCACGTCTTTTTCGGTCTCCCACGAGCTCTAGCCGTCTGTCCTAAGTTGAGATCTTCAACTCGTCGTACCGATGCATCTATGGCTCTGCGTTTAACATGCCCAAACCATCTTAAACGATTTTCTCGCATTTTCTTGTCAATGGCCGCCACACCCAATTTATGCCGAATATCTTCATTGCGCACTTTATCTCTCCTAGTGTTACCGCACATCCACCGAAGCATGCGCATCTCTGTAACTTTCATTTTCTGTGCATGACTTTGCTTAATAGCCCAGCACTCGGAGCCATAAAGCAAAGCAGGTCTAATAGCCGTACGATAGAACTTTCCTTTAAGCTTTAAAGGAAAGTTACGATCGCACAGGATCCATGTCGCACTCTTCCACTTTGTCCATCCAGCTTGGATGCGGTGGTTGACGTCTCCGTCTAACTCTCCATCCATCTGCAGTATGGAGCCTAAATACCGAAAATGCGCACTTCTCGGTATCTCTTGGCCATCCAACTGAACCGTGCCATCGTTTTTTCTTCGTTGTTTGCTAAACTTGCATTCGAGGTACTCTGTTTTTGTTCGACTTAGTCGAAATCCTCGTGCTTCTAATGTTTGTCTCCATCGTTCTAATTTAGCGTTAACTCCCATTCTCGTCTCATCGATGCGGACAATATCGTCTGCAAACAACATACACCATGAGACTCGGTCTTGGATGGTTCTGGTGATTTCATCAATTACAATGGCAAACAAAAATGGGCTCAAAGCTGACCCCTGATGTAAGCCAATTGTAATTGGAAAGGCGTCTGTTAAACCGCCACAAGTTCGGACACTTGTCACCACATTCTCATACATATCTTTTATGATGTTGATATATTTAATGGGTACCCCCTTCTTCACCAAGGTCCACCATAATACATCTCGAGGTACTTTGTCATATGCCTTTTCTAAGTCGATAAAGACCATATGCAAATCTCTACTCTTTTCTCGAAAGCGCTCAATAAGCTGACGAATCAAATGGATGGCCTCTATGGTCGACCTTCCGGGCATAAATCCAAATTGGTTCTCAGATATGGGAACAATTTGTCTCAATCGGTGTTCGATCACCCTCTCCCATAACTTCATGGTATGAGATATAAGCTTTATCCCACGATAGTTAGAACAGTTTTGGACATCGCCCTTGTTCTTATACAGAGGTATTAGCGTACTCTTCCTCCACTCTTCTGGTATTTTATTTGTTCGCCATATTTTGTTAAAGAGGTCCGTCAACCAGGTCACCCCTATCTCTCCCATGCTTCTCCAAGCCTCGATAGGGATACCATCTGGGCCAACGGCTTTTCGAGTCTTCATCCTCTTCAAAGCATCTTTGACTTCTGACCTTCTAATACGGCGCATAAAATTGCTGTTCAGATCCTGAGGGGACTGCGAGATGTCACCCACTGCTTGGGTGGGGCCTCCATTGAACAGGCCCTCGAAGTACTCCCTCCACCGTGCTTTGACCTGATCTTCACGCACTAAGACAGATTGACCTTCATCTTTGATGCATTTCACTGCACCTAGGTCTCTAGTCTTCCTCTCTCTAATGCGAGCAATTTTGTATAAATCCTTCTCGGCCTCCTTGCTATCCCTCTTCTCATAAATTTCCTTGTACACAGCCTCTCGCGCTAGTCCAACAGCTTTCTTTGCTTCTTTCCTGGCTAGCTTATACTTTTCAAAGCTTGCTCCATCATGGTTCTTCTTCAAATCCCTGTAGCAATCCCGTTTGGCCTTGATTGCCGCCTTTACTTCTTCATTCCACCATGACGTGTCTTTACCTGCCAGGCTACTACCTCGGGATTCCCCTAAGAGGTCTTTAGCTACCTTCTTGATACAACAAGCCATTTTGGTCCAAGTTGCATCTGCATCGTCCTCAGTCTTCCAGTCTACCTCTTGAACCACTCGATCCACGAAGGCCTTTTGGGTAGACTCCTTAAGCCGCCACCACTTAATTCTAGGTTCCACCCGGCGCCTACTCCTCTTCACTCCTTGCCGCAGTCTAATATCCAACACCAAAAGCCTATGTTGCGTAACCACACTTTCCCCGGGGATGACCTTGCAATCTATGCAACGACTTCTATCTGCCTTCCTAGCTAAGAAGAAATCTATCTGGCTCTTATTTGACCCACTCCTATAAGTGACCAAATGAGACTCTCTTTTCTTAAACCAAGTATTTGCTACAAGCAAATCATAGGAGAGGGCGAAGTCTAAGATAGCGTTTCCCGGCTCATTGCGATCCCCAAAGTTATACCCGCTGTGGATGTCCTCGAACCCATCACGGCTAGATCCTACATGACCATTAAAGTCACCTCCAATGAAGAGTTTCTCGCTACTAGGGATCCTTTGTACCATCTCGTCCAAATCTTCCCAAAACTTACGTTTCACAGCTTCGTCTAGTCCTATCTGTGGTGCATAGGCACTAATGACATTCAAGATATCCTCACCTATGACCAACTTGACCAGTAAGATCTTGTCGCCCTTCCTTCTGACCTCTACCACGTCTTCGAGCCAAAGCTTATCTATGATGTTCCCAACACCATTTCGGTTCTTCTCTGTCCCGGTATACCAAAGCTTACAACCCCAATGGTCTACTACTTTGGCCTTTTCACCAACCCACTTGGTCTCTTGCACGCACAAGATGTTGATCCTCCTCCTAGACATTGCCTCAGCTAGCTCGGCCAATCTTCCTGTGAGTGACCCCACATTCCACGATGCAAGGCGAACTCGTCGTTCCTGGACTAACTTCTTTACTCTCACCCGTCCTGGAAGGTGAGGGAACCCTTGCTCATTTGACACCACACCCGGGCGTCGATGTGGCGCGTCGCTTCCGGGCGACGACCTAGCAACCCTTGCCAATTTATCACTACACCCGGGGTCCGATGTAGCGCGTCGCTGAGTAGGGAACGCCCCAACGAAATTCATTATATGGTTCATATCATAGGATGTGACGGGATTTTTACGTTGGCTGTCACAAGCCTACCACAACCCTCCTCCTTTATCCTGACTTGGGACAGGCAGTGAAAGCTCACTGGAGGAGTTTCCATTCATATTTTACTATATATATAGATATTTATATATATGCTTTTAAGTTCAGAAATAAGATAACAATAATATTTCAGCATCTCACGGTTTAACAAAAAAACAGCAAATGGTGCTCACAAAGATTTCAGTCGAACATAGCAAGCACACTACATTTTCCTTAATATTCATACGGAGGAGGAAATCTCAAATCTCATCATATATAGATCCTGGATTGTGGAACTCGCTCCACGAGCAGGCAATAACAATCGAACGGAGACGTTCGATTGTCGCAAAAGAGTCGAAGCACTTTGGTTCGCTTCTTTTCTATTTGGGCTTTTAATGGGACATTTAATGGGTCCAGGCCGGCCCAATTCATTTTTGGGCCACCTAAAACACCACCTCCACCAAATATCTATCACCTAATACACGTGAAACTTTGTTACTATATAAAATGGTACTTAAACCTTTGCCTGTTACGTAATAATTTTTGCACTTACATCTGGAATATTAATACTCTCATTTTAAGTATGCTTTTATTTTAATTATAGTTTATTATCAAAAAGCCCAGTCTAAACTCGCTTGCTATGATACTGAAGTGCTTGAATCATGAATGATCAAGTATGACCGCAGCCGCAACTATCATTTGTTGCTGATCTTCTAATCTTGTCCAATGTATTTTTGTTAGGTATACAGTATACTCGACTTAGTTTTTAACTGTTCACTTTTCTTTATAATTTATATTTTCAATTTTTCCTGTATTGGTTTTCTTTTTATTCTCTATTTTCAAATCATTATATTTTTAGCATTAACCAATTTTATATTTTCTCATGAAGGTAATGTGCACTGAGAAAAGAATTATATAAGGCACTAAATTTGTGGGTTTTTACACAAATTGCCATGATACATATAAATTGGATATAGGCAAGTATTTCCCATTAAGCTACATAAATTTGGTGGCTATTTTACGTTAATTATACCTAAAAAAGTGTTAGATTGGGTAAGAATCCACAACAATCAACTTCATGTAGAAAGTAGAAACAATAACATAAATGACACAAACACCCTTGTCAAGTTACGAGTTGAAAAGAAAAGCAATTTGAACATACAGTTGATTTTTAATTTTTGAATTGAATTGACATGCAGTCATGGATCAAAATTTCCGTACGTTTCCTCGAAAAGTACCGAAAAGTTTCCGTTTTTGACTTCACCGATACGAAATATACATGTAGTTTCCGTGATAGTTATAACTACAATTTTACTAATTCTTCGAAACATGCCGAAAAGTTCTCGAAATTTTGCGAAACGTTTCTAATTTTAAGCTAACCGAAACATACTCATGAACCGAAATTTTCATCCATGCATGCAGTTGATTTCTCACTACAAAATTGAATTGTCGGAAATTAACAGACAAAGGACATCAGTTTGAAAAAAATTTCAAAAACTAACAAAAACCAAATTGAGAGAAGATAAAAAGGACAGGATTGTCGATTGCGCCTTTGTTGATGCATAACTGGATGGCCATAATTCCAAGCTTGATTGTCTTTGAGCAAGTGTTTTCGGCTCCTACAAATTCGAAGTTCATTAGGTGGTTCTTTGACGCATATCACTTTGTTAAGAGAAAAAGGAGCGTATTGTTAACCAACAGTATTTTCCCCAAATAGAAAAAGGGGTAAAGAAAAAACGTGAAATTCATTGTGCGGTTAAAAGAAAGTAAAAGTCGTGTGATCCTTTCGGGTATCTACAAGTTGTACCATACTTTCTTGTAACGTCGTGTATTTCACGTCACCTTTGAGGCTAACAAAACACTTTTAAGCATTTATTGAGATTATGACGAAATTCATACTGATTGTACCCGTAAATTGGTGTTACGTCTTTTCCCTCCCTCCTTGACTAACACTTTTTGCACAAACCGTGTTAGGCAAAAATAAATAAAGTTGATACAATGTAACAGTAAGTAAACTCCGTATACATCTCTCGGGTCAAATAGATAAAAAATCAACAAAGCCTCTAAGTGAAGATTGGCTAGAAAATAGATTGATAATGATTAGACTTTCACGAAGGCAAACCACCCACGTTTTCGGAGTCAGTTTGAAGGTTCTCATTTTTCATTATACACAGAAATTACAGGCTCACATATCTTATTCAAAAAATATGTTCGTGAGGTCCACCAAAAAACCGCAAACAGCATAAATTTCACAATTGCGACAGATTGCATTACGACTGAAGGTTGTACGATATTTCTAAGAATCGTAAAAGAATTATTTGATCTTTGATTATATAGACATTGCAGAGGTAAGATTTCTCGTAAGTATATTCGCATAAAAAGACACGTTTTAGAGAGAGATCCGGGTGTAACTTTTTGCATTTGCTGGGAGGCATTTATAATGTACGAGTGTTCCATTTTTCCAGCCGCCTAGTTTTTGAAGAGATTCGGTACCATATATTGCAACTCCAGTAGACACTTGTGTATAATGCACCTTAGTTAATTGTGATTGTAAATATCAAAAGTAATTGAATCACCTCCCCTTAAATCTATTTTTTGTGCTCTCTTTGAGAATAGTTCACCACTATACTTGTGCCAATATTGGCAACCAAGACACCCCCGTTCCCAATAAACCGAATTTATAAATGGTAATAAACTAGTCCAGAAGTTGATTTACTAAATTTGTTTTAGCTCTCTACACCCATAAATCGATTAATCATGATAGCTTTTGGCGAATAGCATGTGTATTCGTCAATTTTCTGAAAATCTGCTTTAATGAATTTTGTGACACAACTTATCATTCCATTGCTGAAAAGTCTAGCTGCGCTAGTTTTGACATCTAAAATGAAAATAGTAACCTAGGATTTTATCTTATGAAAACTATCCAATTGCAAGTCGAAATTATCCTCTTTTTTTATGTTTTAGACTTACGGATTAGGTCACTTGATAAGATCATTTTTCAATGGTTATTCTTTAGGCAGATACAATGACCATCTTTATAAAATTTGTCAATGCAATTACCAAGAGATTTATGGGTACACTACCTCAAACATACTGTCTTGAAAGATACAGCTACAAACTAAAATGTCAGAGTCAGACAGCTTTAGGATATGCATATTTACAAATTTATGTTACAAAAAGGGAAGAAAAAAAAAAAGGATCATATAAACCCAAATAGAACTACTACACTAACTGATTCCAAAACAGAGAAACATGAAATTCACAGAAATCAATGTATAATAATACTTCCTGGCACATCTGACTAATGCAGTTCACTTCAAATATAATTATTATCAAAAAGGCAGGTTCGAAAGCTCATCTATACAGTGATGAGCATACATTTGCATGATCTTATGTAGACGAGCAGAAGAATAGTAGCATAGACCAAAATTCATGTGCTATTAAACTCAAATTAAGACAAGAAAAAACCCTCGTAAGTAACCAACCCCAAAAAAGAGCAAGACAATTCAAAAACTGGCCAATGAATTGAGAAACACAAAAAATTGATGTCGAGTGAAGGCAGACAATAACATGTACAAAACTAACTTTCTAGGTAAAGGTATAGGCAGAAAATTAACAACCTTAAAAAGGGTCAAAGTACAAAAATCTACAAGAACCTCTCTTCTACTACTTCTTATTCTCACTCTTCTATATCTATGAGAATCTACGTGAACCTTTGTACTGCTCTTTATTCTCACTCTTCTATATCTACAAAGAACAGACTTCTCATAAACACACCACAAAGAAGATATTCTCAGGGGGAAATTGTAACAAGCTTATCTGGCAGTAATGCAAGATATTAAGAAGATGAAAGTAAAATGAAAACATCATTGTGAATGACATTTCCTTATGTCAAAAATGGGTGCCTCTATTCTATCCAGCTTTCACTACCCAGTGGAGCAATTTTGATGACATGTGAATACAACTCCTACATTTACCACTTCTTTCTCATGCAAAGGCTCCATTAAGTAAACTAATGAATATGAGTATTATTTTCAATCATGATTAACGAGAACTTCATAAAATTTCTACCCCAAATTCAAGCGCCTAAATGTATTTGATTTTTGTGTTTGCATTGGTGGTATAGACCCAAAAAAAAAAAAAAAAAACCTTTTTTTGTAGAATCTTTTAAACTATTAAATTTATAAAAATATATATATATATATATATATATCTGCTGTCTTGGCAGAAAGGAAAAGATTAAAGAATAAGTCAACCATTTTCAATTTTGATTTTGTTAAATTTTTGAACAGTTATGCTTTTCTTTTTATTTCAATAAAAAATGAGATATTATTGTAAATAAATTACATAAAGTATACATTCACATGAGTATTACAATATTTTTTTACTGGAATTTGTGGTAGAATCCTTAAAAAAAATCTCCCATTAAAAATGCTTAGGAATAATGGACAAGTAGTAAGAGAAATAAGTTCATTTCATTAGTTTATTTAATGGAGCTTCCTCAATTCCAAAAATATTTCTTACATTCTAAGAATCCTATTATTTCCCACCGAGACCACACCCAATCATGACTTAACTTGATCGAAGTTGTTCAAGAAAATATTGATGGCCTCAACTGCTGTAAACTTCTGATTACTACATCTCTCCTACTTGGCTCTAACTATAGAAAGGGAGAAGCAGTACATGAAGAAGAGTAGGAACCGGCATCAAAGACAAAGAAAAAGGCATTGCTCAACCAATAACAACAGATATAACAGATAAAAACACCTTAGCAAACAAGCAGAAAAGCAATAAACTCAGTATGCATCGTTACCTGATGGAGGATAACGTTCAACGAGACCCCGCACCCTGCCCTGGTTGACTACCAGGTGGCTGGTTTATTCGTGACAGAAGGTTAGCAGCAAATAGAAGTGTAGATTTGTACCGCTCATTCTTATCAGCCTCAGTTTCGGAGCTTCCATGAACACCCCCATATGGAGCAGCCTGCAACTCAGAAGGCATTGGAGTATAGGGCTGAGGCTCGGAAGTACCATTAACATGAAGCTGATTGGATGACGAAACAGGATATGTCTGTTGCTGAACCATTGATGAATTATAAAATCTTAAAGCATCAGTTCCATTTTCAAACCCCTGGCCCTGAGAAACATCATGAGAACTCCCTCGTCGATGCTGCTGGTTGTTCTCTGGCGCTACTGCAACCGGCCCACTTTGCCTGAAAGTTTCAGAAGCAACTTGGTTAGACGGAACACCCCCTTGAGGTGGAAGATTGATTGAGTTTTGATGCATTTGGCTATATGGATTGGCGGGCTGATAAAAATGGGCAGTGTTGTTTGAAGATGTAGGAGTCTGAGCCTGTGGCGCAAGATGGTTATTGTAATCTAGAGCCTGATTCCCATTATTCCAACGTGCTATGTTAGTCTCAGGACCAACAGTATTATTTGATGCTCTCCCCAGCATATAAGGAGTTTGTGAAATAGAAGAACCATTATTAGCAGGCAGTAATGATGTTAGAGTAGCGATGAGTTCAGGTGTCAAGGCCAAACCCGCTTGGGATGCTACAGTGGGTGACGGAACAGAGTGTGCTGGAAAAGAGCTAGCCGCAGGACCAGAGGTTTTTGGGGGTAATATTGATATGTCAGGTAAAGTCCTAGGGCTATCTGTAAGCAAAGCTTGTTCATCACTGTGTGTAGACCGTGCTTGCATGGAAGACATTCTGTTTGGATCGGCATACTGAGAATGACTTAGACGAGCACTCATGTTTGTCGGATTACCGGGAACTACTTGAGGAAACTTTAGAACTACTCCATAAAGGCGTTCTGGACCAGAAACTTTGAGAACTTTGGTCAAAAAATTGGATGGAGGCACCAAAAATAAGGTAGTTCCGTCGTCAAACTTTGCAACTCCAGCCCTGCTTTTTGAACCCAGAAACCTTAAGAACTCTGTATAAGAAGCGAAATCCAACTCGCTGTCGGGTAAGAAGAAAACAATATTAAACCCAACAGCATCTTCATAATGTTTGCTCAGCAAGTCCAATCCTGTCCGTGCAGAGCAATTAACAACATCCGGACTGCAGAGATGGAAAAGCAGATGATTAGAAATTACGAAACATACAAGCAGTAGTTCCTTATAATGCCAATCATTAGCTAGGATATATAGTCTTGAGGATTCAAATTGTCCAGCATACAAGAATCTTTCAATAGGGTAGACCTAGTAAAACATTGTGCTGCAATTAGGACACAAACGAGATAAATTGGGAAGTTGTCCACCAAAAAATTCTCCCAATCTGACTTAGAACCAAGATATATGCATCTTAAAACATCTCTTAAGCTATACTGACTTTTTAACTCTAGTAAGAGAGAGTCACTACTATATAAAAATCATACTTACATATCAACACCAATGCCTTCTCCTATAGGAACACATCGAGCACGGCAAACAGGAGTTCCACCCTTTGTTATAAGACCCTGCCATATCCAATCACTCTCTGCATGGCGCTGTCTAAGTCCACCAGGTGTGGCTCTCACCGATAAACCAGAAGTCCCAATGCTGCTCAGTGAGTGCAAGCCATATGGCCCATCCAATCCAACTTGATTATCAGCATCAATCCTTGATCTCTTAGGTTCTCTCTGATGTTGGTTAGAATCAAAACCATCCCATGCCCCATATACAGCTCTGCTTGTTAGGTTACTACCTGTAGGGGAAGATCCTACTCCAGGTGACCTCCTCCAATTTGTCCCTCCTATAAGAGACCCAGGACTACGGTTCTGAAATTTGTGGTCGGCAGCCAAATCACTAAATTCAAGGCCTTGAAATGCAGGTCCATAATTATTATGAGGACCTGAGGGTCTAATAAACATATCGGATCCGCGATTTCCAAGAGCTGGAGGAAGTAGAGGATTATGGCCTGATAAAACAGGACGGTTGAGACCAAGAATGTCCATTTGAACACGGTGATTTGGAAATTCACCATGTCCTCTTGCTCCAGGGATTTGAATGTTAGAAAACTCAATCAAAATTCTAGGGTCATTAAATAGCTTTCCCTGCAGGCCTTCTTTGGCACACCTAGCTTCTTCAACACTTCGAAATTCTACAAAAGCATAATTTTTGTCTGGAAAAGTCTGTATTCTCTCAATTTCTCCAAATAAAATCATTGCATTGTGAAGCATATCTTCTTCAACAATAACGGAAGGAGGATGGCTTATCAACAGAACACTTGTAGGCCGTGTGGAAAGGAATTGCTGCAACAAACATCAGGTAAAGATGTTGATGGACAAATAAAATAATTACAACAGCATATGCAGTCAACTACACAAGTAGTAGGTTTATAAATACATAGCTGATGTTAATACTAATGCAAGAACCATAAGAGTCCACTTCCCAAACACAAAGTAGATAACAGGAAGCAAATAAAGAACAGAATTCTGGTCGCTCAACTTCAACAACTATACTCAGATCTCAAGTATTGAACTTATACAAAAACAAACACAGATATACACTTAGTAGTTACCTGATGTCTATTATATCCATCACGACTAGGTTCAGGGTAATGGCTAAATGAATCCTGTGCCATCCACCGATTATCTGCCGGCGCCATGCTCCTAGCGAAACCCTGGCCTTCCTTTGCAGCCAGACCCTGCTCCTGTGAAATTTGGAGGACAGCAGAAATTTCAATTAGGAACAGAAAGGTCACCAGGAAAACCGACGTTCTTTATGAATAAATAAATGTAGCATCAAGTCACAAAAAGATCAAAAAGTCTTCACGCTCAAGATTCCAGAAAATCCAGAAGTGGCACATAACCAGCAGACTATATCGTAAACCTAATGAAAATATGCAAATTCATTCATGACAATACATTATTATCAAGGTTTACCCAATCATAATTTTTGCTCTCGTGAGCAATGCAGTTAATCTTCCATACATGTCAGGACTCATTCAAATCTTATCACTGCCCCAAGAATACAACTCTTGTTACTATATACATTAAAATTAATAAGTCCACGAGACAACACCTATCCAGACCAATAACTAATTCACATGTCACTGATATAGGCGAATGGTTTTGAGAAACGAAGGACCACTGCTGTTGAAATGTAAGTCTCTGAAAACTCAACTTACTCTTCTGGAAGACTGTGATCTAAGGAAATCCACACGTATCTGATCAGTTCCTATTTGTTTTCCATTCATACCCTTCAGTGCCTGAATAGCATCTTCCAGTCTTAAATAATCAACATATGCAGTCCCTCGTTCCTTAATGAATCTGAAATCTTCAATTTTACCAAATCGGAGGAACACTCTCTCCAATTCTTCTTTGGAGACAGATTGACTGATGCCAGCTACCCACAAGCTTTTGCACGGTTTAGCCTGCAAAAGTATTGGTTAAGAACTAGAAGATTGATACTGAAGTCGTATAAATTCGTCTTGGACTAGAAAATGCACATATAGCAGCAACATTAGAATCAGACACCATGAGCTACCAACTTAAGCTGCCATATGTTCATAGAATACGTATGAACATATGCAAGGGAAATCAACCATGGAGGCTATTTATTGTTTTGCGAACTCATCAGACGTTTTCAAGTAAACATTGGAGATATTTATGGTCTTTATAGACTTACAAATTAATACAATAAATAAGCCTACAGCCAAGTACCAAGAGTAGAGTAACAGTTGACACAGATGACGAATTGCATCGTCATCGAAGTGTATTGATATAATCAAAGATGTAACGAGTATTAAAACATATTATGGTTCGAGAAAAACATTCCCATTCATTAGCTTACACATTTTGGAAAGTCTAAGTCTATGGAGGCACACCTCATGCGTTTCAAGGTTTTTAATTGATTCGGAAAAAAGAATACTATTACACTGAAAGATAATTCAATAAACAAAGATTTTCAAGTATAGTATTATAACAATGGTTGGAACAACTGATATCAATCAACACTGAGTTCAAAAACTTTTATGCTCCACTATTCAAATTCAACTTGAATAGGTGGAAGTCGAAGAAGGTATAGAGATTTCGTACTACCGTAATTTTCTTGCAAAACCTAACAAAATTCACGTGATGTTTCTAGACCTATCAAGATGTTGGGTTCTTAAATAAGATTAGCAGGAAAAAATCACATGTTTTGTTGAATGCGCTCTAGTGCAAGAAAAAATAAGGTGAGATCTTAAAATATTTGCACCGAGATAAATGCAGGAACTGCTGAAAAGTTGGTGAAAAAATCAACCGTGACGGTACAATACACCAATACCAAGCATGTAAACTCTATATTAAGGTCAAATGCTTAGAATGCGAGTACCCCCGTAAAAGTTTTGATGAGGTCATACAAACCAATTTGCAAAAGTGGACAAAAACGAATACGCTTTATTCAACCAAAATAAATGGAGGAGGAACCTGAGTGTTCTTGTAATTCTCATTTGCTTCATTTGTCCAAATCCTTTTAGTTGGGATTAAAAGCTTGCTTGTTCTTACTATTTTGATTGTTTACAATACCAAAATCTATATCCACATTGTTAATTTATTGGCCTGGGAAGCAAGTTTATAATTACAACGTCACACTATGTAAAAGTTAATTGAGAAGCACATTCACTTCATTTGTAACCAACTAAAGACACTGCTCAGTTTATGATTTATTACTTTTCCTCTGCTTCTAAACATGGATTAAACATTTCATATATGTGGCAAGCATTTTATATGCAGACACAATCTTGACAAAAGAATTCAACTTTTATCAAATAAAGATTAATCAAATCACAACACATCTTCTACCTCGAATAAAATCATTACTGAATTTTAACCAATTGCTCGAAGTTTAACGCGAACTGAGATGGACCGGAAAACTTGTGGTTGAGGATACGGCCTAAAATTCTAATGTTCCATACATCTACACCCGAGCGCATGATTCTCAATTTTTAGTCTATTGCGATAATCACAAAGTTTTAACTTAATCTAAATAATCATGTTTTATCATGTATCCCTATGAAGCTCAACTGAAACCCAACCACGCGAGATTCTAAACCATTAACCATTACTAGCAGCAATGCTCAGAGCGGAAATCGTGAACCACTAATCGAAAAACCAAAGTCAAAATTCTACCATCATTCTCAACATCATACATCCAAATACACACAAATTCATAAACCGATACATCATACAAAAGAAAACCACAGGCAACACAACCAGTCTCGATTAAAAGCACACGAACCGGTTTCGTGAACTCGATCTTCAGGGGATTCCCCCGAAGCACGTGTCCCTGTAGACTCTGCTTGGCCGATATCGCGGCTTCGATTTCCTTGAAGTACACAAACGCGTAGTTTCGGGAGGGGTACAAGGTGACGCTGTCGACTCCGCCGTGTTTCTCGCACAAAGCCTTCAGATCGGAATCGCTGACGTCAGCCCCCACGTTACCGATCCACAAATTGTTCGACGGCGGATTCTCTCCGCCGCCGCCGCCGCCGTGAGACAATTTATTCAACCACGCCATGAGGATTCAGTCGAATCGCCGGAGATTTCGATGGGGAAATTGGGAGTGCGGTGGATTAGGGTTATAGTGAGAGTGGGAGATTGTTGTTATCTGCAATTTTTGGGTTTTTGTCTGATATTTCTTTTTTTGGGGGGGTAAATAATATTTGTTCATTTTTTCCTTAGAAAGTGTGAGTATTTTTTTTTTATAAGAAAAACAAGGTTCCTTACAACATATCCTTAGCTACAAAAGCACCAAGAGAACGTTTGGATGGGGTGACTTCCTCCGATAATTTGTTAAACTGCAGCTTATTAAGCGTTTGGATGCAGCTGCACTCACTCCCGTCGCCGCCGATAAGTGGGCCAGGAAGGGCTTATCCCACGTCTTGGAATCGCCACCCCACCCCCTGCAATTGACAATCTTGGTTTTGAAGGGCACACGAATATCGACTATACCCTTAAATCAGCCCCAATTTTCCCACCTTAAACTCTCGCCCAAAAATTGGCCACAATCATCCTAGGATCGTATTGTTTGCTCCAAGTCGGGTGATTCGGCCGACTGGTCGACGAATTTTGTGAGGAAGCCGCCGATTCCGAACACGGAACGTATTTGCTCGATTCCGCAAGGTGTTTGTTCCTTTCACCGAAAAACCCATACTTTCCCTCCGATTTGCTTGCTTTCGGAGGCAAAATTTAGCTTTTGCGCTTCATTGCCGGTGTGTTCTCATATTTGATTTTGAGGGATGGTGAGAGAAGGAGAAGTGGGAGGAGAAGAAGTGAGAGTTGCAACTATTACAGTGGACAAGCTTTTGTGGTAGTTGAGGACTTCAAATTCTAGGGATAAAATAGACATTGCACACTAAAACGTGACTTATTACTCCATCCAAACATTGTATTATTTTTTATGTGCACTCATATTTTAAATGGTAGACAAAACACCAAACATAAGATTGATTACATATAGCCTAATTACTAAACACCTCTAAACTAAGGGGTAATACTAACATGGCCCATCCAAACGTTCTCTAATATGACTAGTAGGAGGACTATCCTACGGGACAAGCTCCTCACAATCAGTTCTAGGTACTTTAGTTAATGCATCCGCAAGAACGTTACATAATCTAGGAATCCATGTGAACTTGGAATTCCATGGCTTCCGAAGCAGTTGGCAGCATTCTTCCACTAAGTTGCATTGATCAGGCAAGACCTCAACTGCACCAGAAACCAGATTAAACACCACAAGAGAATCGACCTCGATCTCAATATTCAAAATCCTCCTCTGCCACACCAGGTTCAGTCCAACTTTGAGAGCTATAAGCTCTGAATCATCCGCAGTCAAGGCTGGAATGGAGGTGGAGTATCCCAGCACCAACTACCATCAGCATCCCTTAACATACATGTTCCCGTTCCCTTATTGTTGACAACATTTAAATTGTCATTTGTATTGAGTTTCCACCATCCAGTGTCTGGTTTAGACCATTTAGAACACTTTTGAGTCTGTTTATGTGATCTTCTCCCAAAGAAAAGCTCAGAGCTGAGTATTTGTTTACAGGTTTTAACAAGAATTTTAACGTTTTGGTCTTATAACTTGGCTTTTTTTCGATTTAAATAGATTAACTTGGCACACCTCGATTTTGGTCATTCAACTTGGCACATTGACTCAATATTGGTCACATGATCAGTGCTCCGCCCAAATTCGCCGAAAAAATCATATGTGGCACCCATTGACCTATTTTGACCAAACTTGTGGCCCCACGTGGCATACACCTGTAAATTTTAAAAAAAAATGTATTGTTAAAGTTAAGTGACCTTTTTTATATAATGTTAAGTAGTTTTTCCCAATTATCTATTCAAGACTATAAGATTTATATTTTTTTATATTGCTAGTTTTTATATTATGTTAAAAGTTAAAAAAAAAATTAAAGTTTTGTCGCAAATTAATATTATTAAGTTTTTTGGGTTTGTTATTGATAAAATATAAATACTTATAAGTGAGTTACTCAAAATATTAACGAATATTTATAAAATAATTATTTCTATCCTGAGAAAGGGACAAATAGAAAAAACGAGAAATAAGTCTTTGATGACTTAGATAGATTCATACATAACAACTGGCAATGCAAATATTAACAGTGATTCAATTGATATATTTCTAGGAGTGATCTAACCGATAGAAATAATTTAACAAGATAATTTGACGTAACAATGGTACCGGAATATTCTGAAAATAGTTTATGAACATGTGCGTTAACAGTAAACCAATCCAACCTTATACTTCCAAATACAACCTTATACCTCCCAACGAGGAGCCACCTCGCAAACAAAACAGACGACATGCTCGAGTATATGCCGATCTAGTACGCAGGTTACAGCCAACTCCTGACTGCAAGCGGCGCCTAGATAAATGGGTATCAAGTGAAATTACTTAAATCGACAGTCCTTACTGCCTGCAGCAAATCGACTTAATCCATGGGCTCAACTTTACAAAGGCGTCCCAATGGGTGATAAACAAATAAGCCAGTAAACCGGATAATATTCGTTGTTCATTGAGCTACATGTCCCGAACACAGTTCGTTGCTTTTTGCACAGTTCAAGAACTAACAGATGAGATTATAATATTGGAGAATTGTCATGATTATGAATCAATATGTGTTAAGTAGTTAATGATTGGGTATGATTTAACGATAAGTGAGAAAATTAGTAGTAATTGGATGAGAAACAAGAATAGGAATATGATGAATTATGGGTTCGTCGTGGTTTGGTAACAAAGCTATGAGTTTTCTGTCCAAGTTCATTGGGGCCGGATGCCAAATGGGGCTAGAACAAAATCAGAATTCGAACCTCACATTTATCTGTATGGAGAATCTTGCTCGTCGTTGATTAATTTGTCAAACATTTAATAACATTAGGATAATATCAATTAACTGCATAATCATAATTCACCACAATAAACATATGTGCTAGTCAACTTTCGTGGGTTGATGAAATTTGAGGAGTTCTTGTTAAAATGGTAGCTAATACTAATTTAAGTAAATAGCACACATCATCGATGAAAATCTTATGCGATAAATTTTGATATCATAAGGTTAAGTTAAATATCAAATATATTTTGTATACGTAATCGATATCTCAATATTTATCTTAAGCAAACATATGTATAAATCTATAACTATAGTTATCTATAAAAAAATATTTGTTAGAAAATCATTTTAGATGTCAAGCAATAGTATCAAGTAAAATTTAATAAACTATCTAATTTGATGTATAGTAAGTCTTCAAAATATATTACTTAACTAGATTTATTAAAAATCGTTCTTTAAGTTTCTAGTCCGTCTAAAATTTTCAAGAATCATGACATCAAATAAATACCCTATGAAATAATGCCTTAAATTGTACAACTTAGTTAATATTATTTTGTTCCAAGATTACATAACATTATATTTATAACTTATAAAAATATTAATATGTAAACCTAATCAAGATAAGGGCTCAAGGAATATTTAAGTTACGATACATAATCATATTAGATGATTAGACCACGAAAGTAGCTATGATAATCTTATAAAACTCATATAAAGAATATGTTAAACATGACAAATATACTATTTATATACTATTGAAAAAATTCACAAATATTAATTCATGACTACAAATTATATTAAAGTGATTCTAACTATTTTATATCTTGTAAGAGTCATGTGTGAGTGATCAATCATAGAATCATGATGATTATTTTCAATCATAAACTAAGAACTTAAAGTCATGCAAAATAAACTGAAAATCGTCGCAGACTCATGTTTACCTTTGATCGGATATCCAAATGAACTTTGTTTCTAAATATTCTTGTGGTTTCTGATCTCTAACATCATGACGCACATGTGTACCCAAATTGGGAGGAAAATACGAAGGTTTGCTATGCTAAATAATTATTGTAAACATAGAACCTGCTTTCGGATTTCCAGACAACAGTTTACGGTTTATGCATTTCGACCCTCTAAATCAAATTATTTGATAAACATGTCTTCATATATACGTTAGAGGACATCATGGAGAGTATGTGGCTGAAGAAATTGCTCAAAAAGGATTGTTCTAAAATTAATTATGAATTTTCTAAGGTGCAATGCCAAATGTGAGGCTTCGCCGATTGAGAATTCCTAATCCATTAATGATTCTATATTAACAATTATGTGCAGTAAACGTTTTGGGGTGTTTTCGGGTAGAAAAAAATAAAATTAAAACTTAGGATGAATTTTTCATTAAGGTAGACTCAAACAAAAAGATATTCATAGGAAGATATCTTATAAAACCGAAATGATCTGGGTGTGAAAATTGTTGGAAGAAAACCTACTATTTATAACCAAAAAACTAAATTAAAATACTTTTGATTAAGGTCCACTCTAATTTCTTTATCATTGGCCACCTAATTAAGATTCTAATCAGATAAATGAAAGATGTGGCTAATTTTTGTTTCACAACTTATAATATGATATGTCTGATTAAAACAATATACATATAGATAAATATATGTTGGTATTCGTAACATATAAACATATAAACACGTAATGATTTCCAGAATATATATCAGCACGTAAAAATACTGAATCAAAACATTCCCCTTAAACTCAAATACGCCCGCTAATGCTCCTAGCTTGAAGAACGGTGAGTTTCAAGGATCAACGTCTTTACTCTCTAAATTAAAGTGAAGCACTAATAATCTAGACTGTCGGACTAATACAAAATTGGCAAATTTTTTTACTAAGAGTAGCTTGATGAATGCAATGAAAAAATGTTTTTTATGCTTTATGCTTTGGATGACTTGATCAAAATATGGACTCAGTGGCGTCCTATTTATCGAGTAGGGGGCGTCCTATTTATTGAGTAGGGGGCACTGGTCAAACATTATCCATCTTGAATGGGATCAAATCTTGAAGATTTGATTCAGATTTTCTCTTATCCGAGTTTGATTGCATGATCGGATAATTTCGAAGATTGTTGACTCAGTAAATATTTAATTTTAAATATAAATATTCATCTACATGTTATTTATGGAAAATAAATAATACCACATGCCACTTGCTTTTTAATACAGCAATTTCATTCACACCTTATATAATATTATTGGACTCCATTGTGATTATTATTATTTTTATTTGGTCTCAATACAAATAAAATTCCAACAATATATACATATTTATTTTTTTATACATATTAAAACAATTTAGGTTAATGTTCCACTTTAATTTTTAACAACTGGTCACCAAAATCAATTGTCACAAGAGTGATGCGGTTGAGTTCAAACCCATTCACCTATGATGTGATATTATTCTTGTTGTTTATAAAATCAAATATGAATAAATATATATATTTTTACACATATTTGTTTATGTAAGTTTTTCTAGGTAAAAAACTCCAAGATCAATATGTACGTGTAAAATATATTTCTTAAAGATATTTGAAGCATATAAGTTGAAAAGAATGGTTAATTTCTTAATGTGAAATTGTTGGATCAGGATTGACACAACTTCAAAGTTCAAGTTAAGCTGGCGTTGCCTTAACTTGATCTTAAACAATCTTATTGATAAAGTATAATGTGCAACGGAATTAAAGAACACAAGAAGATAAGTTTTAAATGGTTTATTATAAATAATCAATCATCTAGCCATAGGCAAAATAACCACGAATGTTTTAACAAAGATGTTCATCACCACAAAATCACTCTCGCTCTTTTGTAGATCGGACTCAACATAGTAGACATAATTTCCCCCTTAAATCTAATCCTAGACTTAACTCGAAAACTCACAAACTTTGCAAAACAAGAAACACTAAACAACTCTAATGATATAATCTCTAAGATTAATTAGCTCTATTGTTTCTTGTGTATTCTTGATGTACTTCACACCCTATATATAGGTTTCTTCAAAATTGATTTCTAAGGTGCGTTATATACAGATTTGGTAACTTATGTTGTTTCCTAGTTGAACTCTTATTTCCTTCTCGAATAATAGTTTCCTTTATTAGAGTGAGTTCTAACAAGGAATTACTCCTTCAATTCAGAGTTTATCCAGGAAAGATTCCTAGTTGCACTTGAACTCCAAAACTTTCCTTCTTTGAAACCGCGTGCGTTTGACCGTTCTTCCCCTCTTGAATTATGGAGAATTCAACTTAGGAAACTTGTAGTGATCTTCCTTATGATTAAGAGATGTTCCTGGACATATACAAAGACAACTAAAATCGTGAAACTTGATTAATAGGTAAATAAAGGCAAAACTAAAATAACCCAGTTAAAAACAGACTGTTAGTATAGTTTCTGGTTTCAATGTTGTCTTGTGGATGTTGGCTCAACATTCATCCAACATTGCATTCAGAACACTTTACACTTGTTCTCGAATTAGGAATAATGTTTATGGTGAAGAATATTTCGGGTTTCAATGTTGTCCCGCGGTTGTTGGCTCAACATCCATCCAACGTTGTTTCGAAGTAATTTGACCATTTATCCTTCAACATAAGTTTTTAATATCTTTTTCTAATTTTGTAGCATAAGTTTTTAATCTTATTTTCTAATTTTGTATTTCAATTCTTTGAACCTCTTGAGAAAAAAAAAACTAGCACTTTTACAATATAAATTTAAGTTTCAGAAAATTCAAGTATTTTTAACTCTAACGTATGTTTATTTAAAACTTAAACTCGATAATATACTGAAATGAAAACAATAAAGAATATTATTTCTTCAAATGCCCAGTCTCCGCCCTCCAACCTAGGCCTCATCCCTTAAATAATTGGGCATTCAACCAAAAGCGTAGTCACACGACTATACTTTGCCTATAATGTAACGTGGTCTTCGATCAAAACTTAAAGTAATTCAGGGAGATAATAAAGAAAATTTGTAAGAAGAAGGGTTGTGTAATTGGTTAACAAAAGTAATTTTGTAGAAAAGAATTCTCGGATCCAAGCACATTGATATGTTATTGGAATCTCTAACGTGCTTGCTCAAATCACGAGTGCATGTTTTACCCCGCTAAATTTATCTATAAATTCAAGGGATATATACCAAACCCCCTATAGTATAGGGTGATTTGCCAAATGCATCAACAACTATGTTTTTAGTAGAGATGCCCTTAAACGATTAAAATCGTGTGGAATGCATGCACCATATTTACAATTGGCAGGTACAATTTTGTCCAATTATTGGAACTTTTTCCTCGTCCAGACGTTCCAATGTCGCAAAATTCAAAATCGTAGCACGAAAAACTGAATTTAAATTTAAGAAATTTTTGAAAACATGAAGAACACTTTGAAGATATAATGAACCATTTACAATTGTTTTTCACATTTTTCGCTTTTTTTTTAACTTAAATTAATTTTGCGTGTAATGATTTTTAATTTTACTATATCGCAACCATCATCAGAACCGTGTTGACAAGTAGAATAACTTGTTCGAAAAGCCCGGATTTCGACGAAAATTTCCCAGCAACCGATGGCGGCAAGAAGGCGATGCCAATTTTTTTTTGCCTGAAATTGTGTTTTTCGAAACTATCTCTCTCTAGTCGAGATGGTTCCGATGATGGTGAGGATATCGCAAATTTCAAAGCTATTACACGGAAATTGAATTTAAGTTCAAGAATTTTTTGAAAAATATGGGTAACATTTCTAAAGTGTTCTTCATATTTTTCGGAATTTTCTTAAGTTTAAACTCAATTTTTCATGCAACAAAATAGAGTAAAATTCGTACAATATCGATCACATCCTTGCGACCAAAATTTTGAATCCAAAAAATTATTTTATTCAATTGAGAAATTGCATAATAGACCAAGAAAAGTTTGTTAATAGTATTTTGTACAAAAGACTTAAACTTTATTGTGAATTGACAGTTTTGTACTTTTAAATAATGTAAACACAAATTAGTTTGTATGCAAATTCACCCTTTTAATTATCAAAAGTTGCGTAGATTCGATAATTAAGGAATTCCATTCTATGAAAAATCGAAGAGTTCAACCCATATAATATTGTTACTTTTAGTGTATAATAGAATAAAATTTTAATTTTAATTATTTTTCATGAAACAATGATTACTTTTCATTTTATTTATTATATTAATACATAAGTTTTAATATTTTTCCAACTTTACTTATGTCTAAAGTAGTCTGTGTGGCAAGAAAAAATCCTGGATCGCAACATCAACTACAACCATCCGGCGGGAAGCGATGGCAGATCTAGAAACGACGGTGGTTGTGATGGTGGAACCCGGCCGTTGTTCTGAAGTGGTGAGCTGGTTCGACTGTGGCGGAAGCAAATGGTTGGATGCCTGATTTTGTTCCGACAGCGGCAGTATGTGAGCGACGAGTGTTGTGTAGGAAACCTTATCTGTTGTTGTTGTTGTTTTTTTTTTTTTTTTTTGGGGGGGGAAATTCTATGCATATATCAATATGGATGTGGATGTTTGAGAAATTCAGAAATTGTATGTATGCACTACTGTACACAGACCAAGAAGGAACATGCTCTCGATACCACGCCAAAAAAAAAAAAAATTCAATGTTCTTCATATATTGGATTAAGCTATTACATTCATTTATAGCCACTTATTCAATATAATATAAAACTTAATTTGCTTTAATGAAGTTGTCAATATCGACAACGTTGTCTGAACAAAAGCATGTCATTTTCATATGTCATTTTTCATAGGGCCATCGTTTAATTGAGGATCTCCCACCGTTTAATTTCTCCCATTGCGGGTAGTTTGCCGTCTAAATAATAAAGAAATGTGCCCCACCTACCCATAAAGTTATAATATGATATCAGTGGCCAAATTCAGTCCTTAATTATATATCAGTATATCACCTTTTCATAATAACCACAAAAAGGATAAAATTTATTGAATGAAGATTGCACCACTACCACCGCGCTCATCAACTTCAGCTCCGCCTCTTCATGCCGCCATAAGTCCGCCGGTGATGTTACTAGTAACTTTACTAATGCTACTCTTGTTCAACACGTGCTTATCACACAACGTGGTTGAGAATTTACCAGGCTTTCAGGGGAAATTACCTTTCAAACTTCATACTGGGTAAAATTTAAACTCTCTTTCTCTGTAAGAGTTTAGTTTACATTTTCATATTTGTATGTTTATTGTAATTTATAGCTTAACATAAGAGGATTTACACATTTCTTTTAGAACAATAGACAAGTGTATTTTTCTTTCGGCTTATAAAAATTACCTGTACTCTCCCATGTTTAAAATTAGTTCTTCACGTCGGAGGATTAAAACTCATTTGGAAAAGTTAGTGAATTTTGGTCATAGGACCAAAATTTGTGTAAGTACAATTTAACGGATATTGGCCAGTTGTAATTTCATGGACTAACTAAGGGCCTGTTATACGACCAAAATTAAAAATGATAAGTTTCTCCTAATGTTGGTTTTGGACGATGACACCTTATTACTGCATAATTGAGGAGATTACGTAATGTTACACACTTTTAATTTTGAGACCACACGAAAAATATAACTACTCTATTCCCATTGGTAATTTGTCGATTTAACGTAAGTTAGGCACGTAATTAAATTTGTCAAGACCTCAACTATAGAAAGTGCTGATAAATGACCGAAGACACCCCCTAAAACTGCAAATCTTATTTCTCTCCCCTTGTCAAAATTCAAGCTTCATTAATGGATAATGGTAGCTCTGTATCATTCAAAGTACCTCATAAGGGCCTTCTTGTTAACTTTCATAATATTGCCCCCTCCCTCCTTTAAAAGAAAAAAACATTTCATGCAACTGTCGTATTGTTGTATTGTTGGCGTGATGCGACAACTACCAATACGCGGTTGGGACAGAGAGATGATGTGGTTATTTCCTATGTTTAGGAGAATTTAAACTTGTATAAAATATAAATCGTTGGTTGCACCACGTCAGTGACACAACCAATATTGATATTTTTTTTTTCATTCGTGATCTGATCACTTTGATATATATTTTTAATAGAAAATATTTTTATTAATCTAAATAAAGAATCTTTATCATGCATCAATCCTCTCCTGCAATCTGACATACCACTTTGATCAATATATAATTAATATATTTTGCTATTTGATAAAGGTATATTGGCGTTGGAGAAAACGGAGAAGTGCAACTGTTCTACTATTTTGTTGAGTCGGAAGGCAACCCTGAAGAGGATCCTCTCGTGGTTTGGTTTAGTGGCGGACCAGGTTGTTCGAGCATGTACGGCCTCATCTTTGAAGTTGGTGAGTTTTAATACTCTTACTATATTGATTTTTATTATACACACCAACAGCCACAAAATAATTAAAGTATTGAAAGTTGAATTAAAGGTCATGATATATTCCAAACAGAACATTATTTGTGTTGTTAATTAACAAGATTATTGATTAACTTCATATAGGAAAAGATTACTAGTTAGTTTGTAGAAACAAGTTGTACAAACTTTTCTCATTTGATTTTCTCTACACTATTAGTATTTGGTCCAATTGGTTTTTTTTTTTGGTGTGTGCAGGGCCCTTGTCCATTGACTATGCAAATTCATATGGGAGAATACTACCATCACTGACAGTTAACGAGTATGCATGGACGAAGGTGCATGATGAATCCTTTTTGTGTGGGTATTGTTTTAATGTATATGTGCATAAAGTTTTGGGGCATGCATTGCTCTATTTTTCTTCAATATGATCATTTTATTTAAGGGGGCAAGACGATATATTTTTAATTATGAAATAAAAGGGATTACGTGGACTATGTTTTATTTATGTGATGTAATTTCCATAGACATGTTTTAAGGATCTAAAGTAGACCCCTTATTAATTTTCTAGGTAGCCAACATCATATTTCTTGATCAACCTGTGGGCACTGGATTTTCTTATTCAGAAACTGGACGAGGTTACTACTGCAACGATACTACATCAGCGACACACACTTATGAATTTCTTCGTAAGGTGAGAACTTAAATTAGTTCAGATTGAAGAGGAGAAAAATCGAAAGTGATCCTTTTAACGAATGCTATTCTCAATTTTAATACTATATCGACTTCCTTTGCAATTCATACAATCTTGAGATTTTCTTGCACTTCAAAGATTACATTCATATTTTATGTGTAAAACTGCATTGTATACATTATATTAATTTGCTAAGTCTTGAGAAAATTATTATATAATTGATGCAGTGGCTTATGATTAATCCGAAGTATCTTAAGAATCCATTGTACCTTTCCGGCAGCTCTTATGCTGGGATTACTCTTCCGTTGGTAGTTGAGAAAGTGTATGATGGTATGTGACTACTCTTGCCTCTATAATATTTCAATTTTAAATGATACGGCGACTCATTTCTATTAACCTTTTCTTTTATGATAGGTATTAAATTTGGAAGCGAACCACTAATGAACATGAAAGTAATAAAACTTCTCTACCTCATATTAGCTTTTAATTTTATTGTTTGTTTTTTAAAATAACTGTTAGTTGTGTCACATCAGGACTCAATTGTAACATTCCAAATAAATATAGGGGTCGTAGACTCTAGTGTAATTTACTTTGTATGTTAGTTATGATAACATTCAAGAACAAAGTGATGATCTTACAAAACAAGGATGTGAATTAGATCTAGGGTTTACAAGATTTACATATATATACAATACAACTAAAAGACTAAATTACCCTTAATACAATAAATATACAAATATAATATAATAAGCTAACACCCCCCTCAAACTCGAGAAGGTACTGCAATAAGTAACGAGAGTTTGCCAACAAAGAAGTTGTGTCGCTGAATCGTATGTGCCTTCGTAAAGAAGTCAGCCAACTGCATCGAAGACGAAATGAATGGTAGAGAGATAACACCATGCTGAAAATGATGTCGAGTCACATGACAATCGATCTCAATATGTTTGGTACGCTCATGAAAAACAGAGTTATGAACAATCTGAACAGCACTTTTGTTATCACAATACATGGGTGTGGGGGATGACAACAACAGCCCCATATCACCTAACAACCGTCGTAACCAAACAAGTTCAGTTGTGGTGGAAGCCATAGCACGATACTCTGCCTCGGTAGAAGAGCGAGAAACAACATCTTGTTTCTTGCTTTTCCAAGAGATGAGAGAATCACCTAGAAAAATACAGTATCCAGTGGTAGATTTTCGATCGGATGGATCACTAGCCCAGTCTGCATCCGTATATGCTCGAAGTTCTAAGGAAGAACTCGAAGGAAACAACAGACTCTGATAAATAGTACCACGAAGATAACGAAGAATGCGAGTAACAACAACCCAATGATCAGAGGTAGGTGCAGAAACAAATTGGCTAACCACATGAACCGCATAAGCAATATCCGGTCGGGTAATAGTCAAGTATACCGAACTACCAACAATAGACATGTACAAAGTAGGATCCGGAAGAAGTGTGCCGCCAGTAGGAGTATAACGAACATTTACCTCTATAGGAGTAGCAGCAACACGAGTGTCTGTAAGACGAGCTCGCTCTAAAATATCTGAAGTATACTTCGACAGAGACAAAAGATAGCCCTTTGGAGATGAAGCGACTTCAATACCTAAAAAGTAACGAAGAGGACCCCAAATCCTTCATATCAAACAAACGAGATAAGGTGTGTTTCAACACCTTGATACCCTCAACATCGTCACCTGTAATAATCATATCATCAACATACAATAAACGCATTATGCGACCAGCAGAACTGCATTTAACAAATAAGGCTGAATCATTAGGACTAGAGGAGAAGCCAAGAGAACAAACAACTGTAGAAAACTTCTCAAACCAAGCTCTTGGAGCTTGCTTAAGCCCATATAATGCTTTCTTAAGTCTACACACCTGTCCTTGATCATGAGGAACACCTGGAGGAGGTGCCATATACACTTCTTCATGTAAATCACCATTCAAGAATGCATTTTTAACATCCATCTGTGAAATATACCATTGTCGTACTGATGCAACTGCAATAAGAACTCTGACAGATGTCATCTTAGCAACAAGAGCAAAGGTCTCCTCATAATCCATGCCATATTGTTGAGCAAATCCTTTTGCCACTAGACGAGCCTTATATCGCTCAACCGAACCATCAGCTTTGGTTTTAATTTTATAGACCCATCGAGAACCAATTGACTTTTTCCCTACTGGAAGAAGAACCAAGTCCCAAGTGTGATTTTTGTTCAAAGCTGATAGTTCCTCAGCCATAGCCTCTTGCTAAACAATATCTTGTGCCGCCTCAGAATAAGAGGTAGGCTCACAAAGAGGCCAAACAGATGCCAAAAAGGAAACAAAAGGCTGAGAATAACAAGAGTAAATGAAATCAGGCAGTTGAGTAGACTTACGAGTACGCCTGGGATACCGCTTCTGAGCTGGATCCGAAATCGTAAGAGAAGGGACATGAGGGGGTAACTCTTCAGCAGCACCCAAGTCATCTCCATCACCAACACCAATATTGTCATCCCCAACAACATCACCAATAACAATATTCTCACCAGTTGGATCATTAGTTCAATATCAGAAACATCAAGAGTAAATGGGTCAATGTGAATAATATCAGTCCGTGTCACATTATGGGAGCTTCTCGGAATGGAAAAATATGGAATATGCTCAATAAAGTGAACTTGAGGAGAAACATAACATTTTCTAGCAAATGGATCATAACACCGATAACCCTTCTGACCATTTCCATATCCCAAAAAGACACATATTGCAACACGTGAAGACAACTTAGTTCGCTCAACATGTGGACGAAGAACAAAACATGTGGACCCAAAAACCCGCAAATGAGAATAATCAGGAGTTTGACCAAATAACTTAGCATATGGAGAGATACCTGCATTCTTAGGAGTTGGAACTCTATTTATGATATAAACAGCAGTGAGAACTGCTTCTCCCCAATACTCACTAGGTACACTAGCAGACAAAAGCATAGAACGTGCCGTTTCAACAATATGCCTATGTTTTCTTTCAGCCACACCATTTTGTTGAGGTGTGTCTGTACAAGATGATTGGTGCACAATACCATCACTAAGAAGAGTGTCAGAGAGTGCATTACTCGTATATTCCCCACCCAAATCAGATCTAAAACATTTTATGACTTTAGAGTGTTGAGTTTTCACATATGCAGCAAAGTGAGCATAAACATCAATGAATTTAGAACAATTTTTCATCAAGTAAACCCAACAATAACGAGTATAGTCATCAATGAAGGAAACATAATATCGTGACCCCCCCCTTTGTAGGAATAGGGGCAGGTCCCCAAACATCAGAATGAATCAAATCAAATGGTGCAAAAGAAGTGGATGTACTGTGATTAAAAGGTTTTGCAGAAAACTTCCCAAGTTTACATCCACTACAATCAGAAATATCTTGAGACTGCAAGTCTCCCAAAACACCACTATTACATAAAAAACGCAGACAAGATCCAGATACATGACCTAGTCTAGAGTGCCATACATAAAACTTCGAAGAAGAAGAATTCAAATGAAAGGCAGATAGATCAATACTCGTAGCTGCAAACTAACCATCAACCTTCATGCCATCCAAAACATAAAGTCCCCCCTCTCTACTTCCAGTCCCAAGTATTCTCTTTGATTTCGGATCCTGCACATGACAAGAAGTAGAGGAAAAGTGAACATCAAGACCACGATCACACAATTGACCAACAGAAATAAGATTCATAGCCAATTTAGGAATACAATAAACATCAGGTAGTGAGAGATTTTCTGTTTGAATTGTACCAACACCTACTACTGGCATAGGAGTGCTATCAGCAGTCATAACAGATGTAGGTGGTAACACATGAGACATAGATACAAATGAGTTGCGATCAGGAGACATGTGATGAGATGCTCCAGAATCCAACACCCATAAGGACGAGTTTCTACCTGATGTGGATGGAGCAGACATAGCATATGGTGGAGACTGGTTTTTGTTTGCCTGAAGAAGGTTCTGCAATAGATTAACCAAAGATGCGTTGTCAGACAAAGATGAGTCGACAGAAGCTGGATCCAATGTAGGCATGACAGCAGCTGTATTAGGCTGTCCTCCAAAACGAAGATTCTGTGAATATGAAGGTTTGTCACTTGGCCTCTTTCCATATTCCTGTTGTGGTTTGCCTTTCTGGTTCAATAAAGGACACTGATTCTTCCAATGACCCTTTTCATGACAATAGCGACACTCATCCTTATCATAACTCTTTTGTTTAGATCTGGTATGACTAGGTTGAGTAACCAAAACAGAACCAACATGAGTGGACTTCTCAATTTGAGTCTTGAGGCGGGTTTCTTCAGCCAACAATTCATGCACAACTGAATCAACTGAAGGCAAAGGAGTACGGTGCATAATTGATCCACGAATGCCTTCATACTCAGAGCGGAGATTGTACAACAGTTGAACCAAACGTTGTTGTTCTCGCCTTTCAATATACGGACCAAATGCTTTCAGTTCAGCGCATTCTGTCATAGCCAACTAATCCCAAAAGTTTGTCATCTCAGAATAAAACTCTTGAACACTTCAATCGCCCTGTGTAAGAGCACGAATTTCTCCTTCAAGTTGATATTGAATAGCAAAGTTGGACCTCACATACAACCTCTCCAAATGGTCCCAAATTTCTTTCGCAGTATCAAACTTAGCTAACTGAACACCAATCTTATGCTCAACAGAATTGTTAATCCAAGTAATAATTTTAGAATTATTGGTATCCCACACATCCAATAACTCAACAAAATTAGCATCATATAATCTAGGAGCAACCAAAACACCAGAAATATAATTCCACATCTTCTTCCCCTTTAGAAAGTTTTTCATAACATAACTCCAATACCCATAGTTTTTCCCATCAAAACGAACACTAATCGACTGCAACGAATCATCCCCTTCCGTCATGATAACAGAAATCGAGAATTGCAGCAATACACAAAGCAAGACTAACCCAGAAACAGAATTGAGGCAACAAATCGAACATAAATTGCACCAAATCAAAACCGAAATTAACACACCAACAAGTTCAGAGAGTGCAGTGGATTACCAGAAACCAGTAGCAATACGAAGACGAAAAACCCAAAAAAATTTCGGCGAACTCACCGTTAGTTCGATCGGCGTGGTGTCGTGTTTGCCTACCGGTTGGGTCAGAGATTTGGCTCTGATGCCATGATAACATTCAAGAACAAAGTGATGATCTTACAAAACAAGGATGTGAATTAGATCTAGGGTTTACAAGATTTACATATATATACAATACAACTAAAAGACTAAATTACTCTTAATACAATAAATATACAAATATAATATAATAAGCTAACAAGTTATAGATGTTAAGTTCGCTACTTGATTGCTTCTCTTGCCAATCAGTGTGGTGCGCCGTTTTTGTACATATTCATCTCTATGTATCGGTTGCGTTCAGTTAGTTCAGAAATTATTTCCTTTAGTTCTCTTCAATAACTATTATTATTGTCATGCATCTAACGTATGATTATTTACTGAATGTAGGGTTATTTACTTGGAAATCCTTTAACAGACAGAGACATTGATTTTGGTCAAAGAATTTCATATGCTCACCGAATGGGATTCCTGTCCGAAAGACTTTACCAGGCAATTTCCTAGTTACTTGTTCCCTTTATAATAATCCAGGTTAATAACAAAAAGAGATAAGGTACAACTGTACAAGGTCCACTAATATGTCACACTTGTATTTCAACAAACAAGTTTTGTTTTTCAGTCGGTAAAGGAACTCTGTCACGAAGAGTATGTGCTCGTTGATATGGCCAATGTTTTATGTGTGAAGGTTCTTCAAAAGGTTTACGAGGTACACACGGTGATCTTCTAGTTCATTTCCATAACATCTCTCGGCATATGCACATATAACTTTTGAATATTATTTGAGCAAAATGTACGTAAAGACCACCCCTGTGTTATTTCCAGTGGCGTATCCAGGGGAGGGGATGAGCGGTATATTATTTTTTTTGAAAGAACAATAGACAAGAAAGAAAAAGAAAACCACGAGGACAAAGACTAGAAAGTTTCTTTTTTTTTTCTTTTTTATCTAAACTCTTGTTAATTTTAACATTAAAAGGGGCTTTTTTGCTATTTACCCCATATTATTTGATTCAATTGGGTGATTAGTACAAGCCGATGTTCTGATTCTTTTGTCTTTTTATATTTTTTGGAGTTGGAATCTGGGTGTTATAATAACTTTCTACTACTTTTATCCACATTCATTTAATTTGCAGAGTATCGATAAGATTCAATGGTTTCATATCTTAGAACCTAATTGTGACGACGTCTCCAACAAATACGGACAGTTTGTGACTGATCATGTCATTCCATATAAAGACGTCCCCACAAAATTCCTGCAATCTGTTGCTGCAACGAGAAAATCTTGGTGTCGAGTAATACCGTTTATTCTCTTTGTGTTGTATCAAATTTGTTTAATTATTTTGTAATATATGGTTAAATTGCATATGTTTAAGTACTCAAACTTTATATATGTTCATTATATTTTGCCATCCAGGAGGACAATCATGATCTCGCTATCGTTTGGGCTAATCATAAATCTGTTCAGAAAGCTCTTCACGTGCGTGAGGTATTCTCAAAAGTCAATTAATTAGCCCTTTAACTTTATACTATGTACGGATTTTATGAAATCATTAATGATATGATGCTAAGCAGGGAAAAAAGACAGACTGGATACTGTGTAATGCTACTATACAACATGCTAAAGCTCACCAAGAGATAACGCGGCTTATGTAAAGACTGTCATTAGCACGGTTGACATCCACAAGAAATTTACCAATAAAAGCTGTCGGGCTTTAATTTACAGGTAATTTTGACATTTTTATGTTGATAAGAATGCCCTCAATTCTTTCTCTTTTTTTTTTTCAATTGTTTACTTGCAGGTAAAAAATGCAACAACTTTATTTTGAACCTTTATGGGTAAAATGCTTGTTTTTTAAATTTTACGAAGGAAAGTTATTCTTGAGATTTTATGGGGCGAACTGCTCTTATCTCTATAATGATCTACATCTACATTTTAGAGAAGAACGATTTTTTTTTTATTTTTGTCGTCTCATTAAATAGTATGATGCTCTATTAAAGTATATTGCTCTTATATACAGTGGTGATCACGACTTATATATTCCACATATAGCTACAACAAAATGGATAGATGTGTACTTAAATGTGTCGATTCAAAGTGACTGGAGACCCTGGTTTGTTGATGGTCAGATCGCAGGGTAAGTGCATTGCTTATTTAACTTATTTGTTGGGGACTAATACGTTAAATAGATACTCTATTGTAAATATATATTATTGGAAATATTGACTTTGAAGTTTGATCTGATAAACTTGTTTTGCTTTCAAGATATTCGGTAACTTACGGTGAAAGTGCTTACGAATTGACATATGCCACTGTTAAGGTAAAATTCCTTTCTAAACTTTTCCTCCAGATACGAAGTTCTCCATTTTATGCAAGTCTCAATAGTAAAAAGTTGATTTTAGTTTTGGGAACTCCAACCGCATGATTAAAAAGCACATAATTGTTGTGGCTGTAATTTTACGACATGATCCAAAAAATATTAAGTATATGTAAATATTTTAATGAATAAGAAAGCATAAATTATAAAGCAAATCTAGAATATGCTTTTAGTTCTAACCATTATCCTCTTGGATGTTCCAGGGAGCAGGGCATACACCTCCAGAGTACAAGCCCGCTGAATCGCTTGCTATGATCAGGCGTTGGTTTGATCGGAGTGCACTATAGAACCACTTCATATATATACAATGCATGTTGGATAGTACCTATGGGTTTCTTACATGTAAAAATATAATCTTATATTTAATTGATTAATGGGAGATTTGTTACCCCATGGAAATTGGAAAAAAATAGAAAAAAAATGATGAATAGCGTGTTTATCCAGGAAAACTTCTATCAAGGAGAAATTTCTTATTTGTTTTCCATGTATTTGACATTCGACATATAGTCACACTCAATTCAAAGTTTCGTATTTTGTGTTATTTTAACTTTATATTGTCGTTCTCTTTATAGTATACTAGAAACACTGGCACGCGGTTCTAGCGTGATTAAAAATTTATTTTAGTTTATATGGTAAAAGAATAATTGAATAAGTAAAGATCAAATAAATAAGAATGGAGAATTTATATAGAAAAATTCAAATTTTGGGAAACTAAATTACAATCACCATAATTATTGTAGTTAATAATTTTACTTAAATTCTAAGGCGTTAATGATTTTACTTAAATTGTAAGGCTAGATTATGAACTTAATAATAAAATAAGGTATCGGCGCTAAAACTATAAGGCTAAAACCGGAAATCAAAAGTTTGGTGTCACAAGTTGCCTTTCTTTATATAATAGTATAGATTCTAAGATTGGGATGGGAAATTAGTTTTGGAAAAAGGATATGGTCCTAACATACAAGAGGAGTGGCCGGATGTTTTGAAATATCAAATTGATTCAATCTCTTTTTCTTCCTGGGTTTCTGGAGGGCATAAATCTGATCAGGAACACTACAAAATTTTCGGGTCATTCCCGACCGTAATGCCGGTCGGGAATGACACTCTTTCGATCGGGACGTGTCGGTCGGCATTGCTTCAGTCGGAAATACTTTCCCGATCGAAGTTCGGTCGGCCCGGGCTTTTCCCGACCGGCATTCCCGACCGAACATCGGTCGGAAATTTCCCGACCACCGATCCGACCAAATATCGGTCGGGAAAAATCCCGATCGGCCTACTGTCGGAAAAATATATCCCAACCGGTTTTCGGTCGGGAAGTTTTTTTCAAAAATTCCGACCGATTCCCGGTCGGAAGTTCCTTAATTAATTTCCCCACCGAAAATCGGTTGGTAATACTTTTCGGTATTCTCGACCGAATCCCGGCCGGGAATATTTTCGGTAATCCCGACTGAATCCCGGTCGGGAATATTTTCGATAATCCCGACCGTGGACCGGTCGGGAATTATGTTCATATTATTCCCGACCAAAAATCGGTCGGGAATAATATTCGTACTATTACCGACCGCACTTCCGTCGGGAATAAAACTCATCAGAATAAAAAAAAATATTCCGGTAATAATTACCGGAATATTATTTATTTTACTATTTTGAAATATTTTAAAACATTGTTTAGCTTTTTTGTGTTTTAGATTGGCAATTAAATTTTTGATTCATTGCTCAATCTAAAACACAAAAAAATTAAATAAGTGTTTGATTAATTAAAAGTTGAAGAAAGAAGTGAAAAATTTAATTTTGAAGTTGAAAGAAAAGAGTGTTTGAAAAAGTGTTTGAAGATGAAAAAGTGTTTGAAGATGAAAAAAGTGTTTTGAGATGAAAAAATGAGGAGAATAATGAAAAAGTTAATTTTTTTTGAATTTTCGGCAAATTTAAATTTCCCACCGAGTCCCGCCAATTTTTTCGATTATTCTCAACCGAAAATCGGTCGGGAAAGTTCAAAATTTTGCCAAACAGTCAAATTTTCAAAAATTGCCGACTGAATTTCGGTCGGCAATACTTTGCTGCCCAGAAACGCGGCCAATGCCGACCGCATTTCGGTCGGGAATAAGTTTAAATATTATTCCTGACCGAATATCGGTCGGTAATAACTTTGAATATTATTCCCGACCGAAGTGCGTCGGGAATATGTTTGAATATTATTCCCGACCAAAAATCGGTCTGGAATAATTGTCAATGCCGACCGATTTTCGGTCGGGAATGCCGTTGAATATTTTTCCCAACCGCAAATCGGTCGGGAAAAATATTAAATTTTATTTTTTTCGATCTTTTGGAAAAACTTGATGTGTTTGTTAAGTATAACTATAGATCTCACTAAATACATGAATTGCACTAATAATTAGTTAGTTTAATGTACTTTTAATTATGAAATTAGTATAGATTACCGGAATATAAGTTAAGTTAGTTTGGAGTTTTACATATATTAATCATACGTAGTATAGAGAAGTATTCACAATTGGCGATTAACATTTGTTACAAACGTTAGTATAGAGAGGCTAATTGTGATGTATATATATATATATATATATATATATATATATATATATATATTAACATATGTTTAACATAATCGTAAGTAGTTACATTATTAGCAGCTACATATACCAATCTATTTATAAGTGACAATATGAATCGACGCTTCAAACGATTAATCAACGTGCAATTAAATTTAATTATTTTTTAGATTTTTAGTAATATATAACTAATATTGATTTACTTGATCATTAAATCGACGATTTATCTAAAATGGAGAGCGAAATTGTGAAATTAAGAATATGAATATTATTTCCTACCGAAAATCGGTCGCCAATATCCCTAAACCCTAAACCCTAAAGCCTAATATTCCCGACCAAAATTCGATCGGGAATAACAACGGTAACTGTTATTCCCGACCAAATTTTGGTCGGGAATAACAACGGTCAGTGTTATTGCCGACCGAATTTCGGTCGGGAATACTGTCAGCCCCCCTATAAATACCCCTCCCTATTGCACTTGAGAAATCATTCCAACATTCATCACTTGCTAAGGTATCCAAAATTTCCTCTTGTTATAACAATTTTCTGTTAGTTTTTCTCAATTAAGATCATCTTTATTAACTTTTTTTTCCATGTTTCTTTGTTTTAGATATTGCGGTAAATGCAACGAGGGGCGTGTGTTTGCAAACAATACGTGATCTAAGTATTTTCTACGCTACAACAAGTAAGTATTAATTGCCTTGGCTTCTATGTACTCGAGTTTTAAAATTTTTATATAAATGATAAATATATTGATTGGTGAAATTAATTGTAACAATTTCTTTTTAATTTTCTTAGATTAGAAATGGATTATCGTCCCGATAGATCTTGGATGTACGATAGGATAGATAGTAACACTGGTTATTTGAATCAACATTACGTGGTTGGGGTTCGTGAATTCATACAATATGCATCACAACAGAGAGATTACGTAGATCTAAGAAATCGTATTAGGTGCCCGTGCCAGAGATGCATCAATTTAAAGTTTTTTGATCGAAACGTAGTACGGGATCGTCTTCATAAGTGGGGGTTTGTGTATCAATATTGGACATGGGTGTTGCATGGAGAGAAGGCGAGCGAGGCGTCTACAACATATGTACCTGAATCACCGTTCGCTAGTATTCACGTTGATAGTCCGGTTCATGCCGATACTTCGTTTAGAGAATTGGTTGTGGATGCATATGGGGGTCGATTTGTTGAGGGAGAGGTGTGCAACGAAGATCCAAGTCCCGAGGCAAAGGAGTTCTACAAATTAATGCACATGGGAGACATAAAAATGAACAGTAAGAAGTCGAAGACTGTGCTCCAGTGGTTTGCCGAGTTCTTGACTACCAAGACGATGCACAACGTAGTTAATGTCGCTTGCGAAAAGTACTTAAGGTTGTCTAAAGATATTATGGACCCATAGATTGAGGAAATGCTACCGAATACGGTTCCAGGCATGAATAAGATGCTCGCAGGTTTGGGTTTAGGGTACGAAAAGATCGACGTATGTTGGAATTTTTGTTTCTTGTACTACGACGATAATGCCAACAAGGATCTCACATCGTGTCCGATATGCAAGATCGATAGGTATGAGGCTGGTAGAAAGTCCAGGGTCACAAGGAAGAAATTGTAGTACTTTCCCCTAGACCCTCGATTACAGAGGTTATTTTATACTGTAGGCACTTCGAGACATATGACCTGGCATTTGAAGTGTCGAGAGTCAACTGATAGAATGATTCACCCAGCTGCAGGCGAGGCGTGGAGACATTTTGATCGTACGTATCCGAAATTCACAGCAGAGCCTAGAAATGTCCAACTCGGCCTATGTACTGATGGGTTCACACCGTTTGGGGAATCTGGGAGGAACTACTCTTGTTGGCCCGTGTTTGTTACCCCTTATAACCTTCCGCTGGATTTATGCATGCGACCGGAGTTCATTTTTCTGAGCCTTATTATACCATGTCCAAAGAGTCCTGAAAAGAACTTGGATCTTTTGCTGAGACCGTTGATTGTTGAGTTGAATGATTTGTGGACATATGACAGCTCACGAAAGGAAAACTCCCCAAATGCGAGCGACCCTAATGTGGACTATTAGCGATTTTCCTGCTTATGGAATGTTGTCCCAGTGGAGCACGGACGGTAAGCTGGCGTGTCCTTATTGCATGGGTGAGACAGATTCTTTTACACTTAAGCATGGTGGAAAAGCCTCGTGGTTCAATTGTCATCGTCGGTTTCTACCAGAGGGTCATAAATGGAGGTACAACAAGAAGGATTTCTACAAGGGTAGAGAGGTACTTGAAGCGCCCATTCGAAGGAAGACAAGAGCGGAGATGAGGGTAATTGTGGATAGGCTACAATCGGTTAGATTTGGGGCAAACTCCACAAAGCTTCCAGGATTTAACACAACTCATAATTGGTGTCGTCGAAGCATCTTTTGGGAACTACCTTATTGGTCCACGAACTTGATTCACCACAATCCAGATGTGATACATTGTGAGAAGAACTTTTTTGAGAACATCATCAACACGGTGTTGGACGATGCTAAGTCGAAGGACAACATTAAGTCGATGCACGATCTTAAGCTGTTGACCAACCGTAAAGAATTGTTCTTGAAACCCAGTGGCAGAGGAAGTGAGTATATAAAGCCAAAGGCAAAATATTGTCTTACGAGGGATCAAAAGAACATGGTGCTTGATTGGCTGACCGAACTTAAGTTTTCTGATGGATATGCCTCAGACTTGGGACGATGTGTGCTAAAACAACAAGGAATATTGTATGGTATGAAGAGTCATGATTGTCACGTCTTCATATAGAGATTGATCCCAATTGCATTTCGCGACTTCTTGGAACCCGAGATTTGGGGGACCTTAGTAGATATTAGCCATTTTTAACGCGATTTGCGCCTCAGAGGTGTCGGCCGAGGATATGGAGCGATTGGAGGAATCGTTTATTGTTACCATGTGCAAGATGGAAATGATATTTCCTCCTTCATTTTTCGACTCTATGGAGCATTTAGTCATACACCTTCTGTACGAGGCTAGAGTTGGTGGTCCAGTTCATTATAGATGGATGTATCCATTCGAGAGGTACGATTTTATATTTTTAATAACAAGTATCTTTTATAAATATCGATTCTTTGCCTAATCTTTCGTTTCTATGAACTAGGCGGATGTTCGACATAAAGGGTTCAGTACTGAACAAGGCGAGGGTGGAGGGATCCATAGCCAATGAATACCTACTTGCTGAGCTGTCCAATATGTGTTCTCAATATTTGGATGTATCTTTTCGGACTAAATATAAAAAACTCAACATGAACGAGACACTAGATAGCATGGAGTGGGATGATGAGCTTACAATATTTCAAAAGAAAGGGGCGCCAATAGGGCCACTAAACAAAAGGCGATACTTGACTTCCGATGAGATGGAGCAAATAGAGCTTTACACGCTTCTAAACTGTCAAGAGCTTGACGAATGGGTGGAGTAAGTGGTCGTTAATTATTGAAAGTACAGGGTTTTTTGGAATCAATGTTAGACGATGCAATGTCAGACGATGTTGGGTCAACATTGAGGATAACATTGAAACCCGAGAGTCTGTGCGAAAACTGTTCTTTAGTTGCCAAATTTGAGTTTTGCCTTTATTCACCTATTAATCCAGTTCCACGGTTTTAGTTGTTTATTTTTATGTCCAGGAAGGTATCTTAATCATAAGGAAGAGCTATGGAAGATTCCTTACTTGAAGTTTCCATAATTCAAGCTAAGTTGAATAAGTCAACTCCACACGGTTTCAAAAGAAGGAAACAAGCTAGCTGTTCTCTGCAACGCGATTCTTTCCAGGATTCTCTGATTTGAAGAAGATGTGTTACCTTGTTAGATCGGTAATAAAGGATACACATATTCAGGAAAGATATTGAGTTCACAAAGAAGGCAAAAAAATAACAAGGAAACAACAAGAGTTACCAAAGCTGTGAACAACACATCTTGGCGTGCAAGATTCAAGAAATCTATAAAAGATGTGAAGTTCATCAATATGAAGACAAGACAATCGTGCCAAACAATCCAAGAGATTAATCATACTTTGTAGTGTCTTCGTTTTGCTTTTGCAAAGTTTTTGTATCGACTATTTAATTCTAGTTCATAGAAGTTAAGTAGTTCTTACTTGTCTGCTTCGTTGAGTCCGATCAACAAATAGCGTGAGTGAATTATTGTGAGGAACATTTTTGTTAAAACCTTTATGGTTATTTGGCCTAAGGCTCAGAAGTTTTTAATAATATTGAAAACTTCTTAAAATTATATCTTCTTGTGTTTTTATTCCGCTACACATTATTTTTGTCAAGAAGATCACAATAGAGTTAAGGCAATTCCAGCTTAACTATCAAAGTTGTTGTGTCAATCCACGATTCTACAATCTCAATTGGCGTCAGAGCCAAACGCCGACTACATTGGTAGTTTGGAGGTGATACAACACCATGGACAGTGTCAATCCTAATACCAACAGGATTCCAGTTTTGGATGGCTTCAATTATGCATACTGGAAGATCAGGATGAGGTCTCACATCAAAGCTATTGATATTCGAGCCTGGCAATCCGTGATCAATGGATACTCTCTTCCAACATTACCAAGAGATGGTGAAGGTGATATAGTACCAAAACCAGAAGCAGACTGGACAGCAGCAGAGGTAAGCCTCTACAACTCCAATGAAAAGGCTCTTAATGCCATCTTTAGTTGGGTTAATCATCACATGTTCAAGTTAATACAGAATTGTACAAAAGCCAAACATGCTTGGGGATATACTTGAATTACATTGTGAAGGAGATTCTGATGTTAAAGATTCTAAATATAGACAACTGCTTCTGCAATTTGAAAAACTTGAGATGGGTGAAGATGAAAGTGTTGACAGTTATTTTGAGAAAATTCTTGATATTGGTAACCAATGTGAAAATCCAGGTTTTGCTATGACTAATCAAGAGATGGTTTATAAAGCTATGAGAACACTGTCATCAAAATTTGCTCTCAAGAAAATTGCAATGAGTGAATCTAGAAACCTTGCTAATCTACAGTTTCAAGTCTTGATGAATACTCTTAGAGAATTTGAGATGGAGCTTGCCTCACAACCTAGCAAACATAGGGCTGTTGCTTTAAGAGGATCAAGTCTTGACAATGAAAGTGATGATGATTACGAAATAATTTCTTCAAACTATGGTAAAATTACTAAGAAGTTCAATAAGTTGAATCTTACAGAAAAAGATAAAGCAAAGAATCTTAGTAATAGCTCCCCAGGTTATAAGAAATTACCTCTTAAGTTTGTGAAGTACATGGCATCAAAACCTACTCCTTTAGAAGCTGATAAGGCTAAAGATGTTCAATGTTTTGAATGTAAAGGATATGGTCATATGGCTAATGAATGTGCTAACACTCTTAGAAAAAGAGGAAATTCTCATTGGGTTTGTGTAGATGATTTCAATGAAGATGACTTTATTTCTGGAGAAGCTGAAGAACAATCAGAAGAGGTTCAAATTGCTGCGCTACTCACTCAGATTGACTGGACGCCAGAAGACTCCCTGAACTGCTTCGGATCTCAATGTTACCCCAACATTCACGATCCAACATCAGAACAGGAGACCTTCTTTGCAGATTGGGATGCATATGATACTGATACTGAACCTTATCTTGCGTCCTACTTTGATGAATCTAACTTTGATTGTTTTCATGGCTCAGTGAATCTAGATGAAGAATATTTCTTTGAAGGAGAAATGTCCCAGGAGGAAATCATTGAAGACCTGAAGTCTATCTACCACAAATTGCTGCTTGAGAATCACAAACTCATCAAGAGCAACAAAAGCTTGAAGGAAGAGATTGGATGCATGAAGGAGACGCTGAAACTGTATGAGAAAGACCTTGACAAGACAGAGGCTGAACTGAAAGAGGTAAAGGTAAAATTAGATAAAGCTGAACAAACCATTGACAAATGGAACTCCTCTACATCTATACTAGATGAAGTGCTGAGTATGGGAAATCAAGGTAAAAATGGTTTGGGCTATGTTAAGAAACCTTCCTCTGAAGATGTTGATTCTGCCTATTTAAAAGCTGGTTTTATCAAGGAAAATAGTAGTGTGAGTAGTGAAATTCCTGTCAACACTATGAAAAGGCCTACTTTTATCTGTCAATATTGTTTTCAACCTGGTCACATTAAGCCTTATTGTAAAACATTCAGAAGTGTGATTGAGAAGAAAACATGAATTAATAGCAGTACCAATGTTAGGAGAACCTCTGATCTGAATGTTATCCCAACATTAGGTAACAAATCTGATGGACATAAAAGTAGAACTTGGATAGAAAAGTTAAAAACTCCTAAGGTTAAAATTGTTTGCAATGTTGTCTTTTCTGCTGTTTACTCTAACCTTGCAGGTAAGTGGTATTTTGACAGTGGGTGCTCAAGGCACATGACTGGAAACATTGACAACTGAAAGATGTAATCCCTTTGACTGTTGGAACAGTTACCTATGGAGGAGGCACTAAAGGGAAAATCATTGGAAAATGAGTACTGGATGTTGAAGGATTTCCACCACTCAAGGATGTGTTGTTGGTTGAAGGATTGAAAGCAAATTTAATTAGCATAAGTCAACTTTGTGATGATAACTTGCTTGTTACTTTTGATAAAAGTTCATGTGATGTGTTTAATAGTGACAATGTCCGTGTCATGACAGGTACAAGATCAAAGGATAACTGCTATCTTGCTCAAGATGAAGCTGAATGCTACCATGCCAAGGTAGATGAATCTGTCATGTGGCACAAGAAGTTAGGACATGTGCACTATAGAAATCTGGAGAAACTACAGAAGTTAGAGGCTGTGAGAGGACTGCCTAAGTTGACTAGCCCAGGTAAAATTGTTTGTGAAGCCTGCCTGAAAGGTAAACAAACAAAAGCTGTCCATCCACCACTTCAGGTACAGAGTATTAACTCTAGAACTAATAAGTGCTTTGAATTGCTACATATGGATCTCATGGGTCCTATTGAGGTTAGTCGCCTGAATGGTAAGAAGTATGCTTTTGTTATTGTTGATGATTTTTCAAGATATACCTGGATTAAGTTTTTGAAAGAAAAATCAGGGGCCTTCAACTCATTCAAGATTTTACATGCTAGTATCAAAAATATGTATGGCTCTTCTGTAGGAAGAATTAGGTCTGACCATGGAAAAGAGTTTGAAAATGTAAGCTTTGCCAATTTTTGTGAAACTAAAGGCATTTTCCATGAGTTCTCTGCACCTAAGACACCTCAGCAAAATGGGATTGCTGAGAGAAAGAATAGAACACTTCAAGAGATGGCTAGAGTAATGCTAAGTTCTAGAAACCTATCTAAGAAACTCTGGGCTGAAGCTTTGAATACTGCATGTCATATTAGTAATAGAGTTTATCTTAGACCTGGTACTACTATGACACCTTATGAAATCTTGAAGGGTTCAAAACCAACAGTAGCACACTTTCATGAATTTTGTATTAACTGCTATTTGCTAAAGGATAGAGACTATTTGAGCAAATCTGATCCCAAAAGTGAAAATTGTATATTTGTTGGATATTCTCCTAATAGTGCTGCTTTCAGGGTCTACAATCCAAGATTGTATACTGTTCAAGAATTAGTGAATGTCATTTTTGATGATTTAACTGTTTCTGCAGGTGCTGAAGAAGTCACTAGTTCAGATGTTGCTCCAACATTGGACTCAACATTGAACACATACGCTGGAGATGCTGAACTGGAAACGGGAACAAATGTTAACTTAACACCAGAAACCCCCAATGTTAGGCCAACATCTGTGCTGTTAGATTCTGAAGATGAAGTGGTTCCTGTATCCAGAAGAGATCCTCCTCTTAGAATACAAAGAGATCATCCAACCTCTCAAGTAATTGGACAAATTACTGAAAGAGTTAGAACACGCAACAAAGAAAGGGTCAATTACAAGGATATGGCTAAGGCCCAACCTCTCAAGTACATGTTTTTCTGGAATCAATGTTAGACGATGCAATGTTAGACGATGTTGGGTCAACATTGAGGAAAACATTGAAACCCGAGAGTCTGTGCGAAAACTGTTCTTTAGTTGCCAAATTTGAGTTTTGCCTTTATTCACCTATTAATCAAGTTCCACGGTTTTAGTTGTTTATGTTTATGTCCAGGAAGGTATCTTAATCATAAGGAAGAGCTATGGAAGATTCCTTACTTAAAGTTTCCATAATTCAAGCTAAGTTGAATAAGTCAACTCCACACGGTTTCAAAAGAAGGAAACAAGCTAGCTGTTCTCTGCAATGCAATTCTTTCTAAGATTCTCTGATTTGAAGAAGATGTGTTACCTTGTTAGATCGGTAATAAAGGAAACACATATTCAGGAAAGATATTGAGTTCACAAAGAAGGCAAAAAAACAACAAGGAAACAACAAGAGTTACCAAAGCTGTGAACAACACATCTTGGCGTGCAAGATTCAAGAAATCTATAAAAGATGTAAAGTTCATCAAGATGAAGACAAGACAATCATGCCAAACAATCCAAGAGATTAATCATACTTTGTATTGTCTTCGTTTTGCTTTTGCGAAGTTTTTGTATCAACTATTTAAGTCTAGTTCATAGAAGTTAAGTAGTTCTTACTTGCCTGCTTCGTTGAGTCCGATCAACAAAGAGCGTGAGTGAATTATTGTGAGGAACATATTTGTTAAAACCTTTATGGTTATTTGGCCTAAGGCTCGGAATTTTTTAATAATATTGAAAAATTCTTAAAATTATATCTTCTTGTGTTTTTATTCCGCTGGACATTATTTTTGTCAAGAAGATCACAATAGAGTTAAGGCAATTGCAACATAACTCTCAAAGTTGTTGTGTCAATCCACGATCCTACAATCTCAATTATTTTTAATAACGAAATGATTAAGCACTTTAAAGACAACTAACTTATGATGATTTTCCTATGCAGATTGTTTGTAGAAGAGGAGTGCGGTGGACTTAGTCCAATGGAGATACAATCCAATAGGAACCAAGAGTACGTAGCATGGTTCAAGCAGACATATTCAAGTGGGAAATACGAGACCAACGTACGAATAGATCCTCTAATCACAGGTCCGGCTAATTCAGTAGCAACCTACGAGGGATACATTGTGAATGGGTTCAGATTTCACACCGATATGATTTTGGGCCCGAAGAAGAGTGATTGTAGCGGTGTTTATGTGAAGGGAGACATGGGAGGATCCGATGCTACCAACTTCTATGGAACGTTGAAAGACATTATACAGGTTGAATATTGGGGCAGAATCATACCCATGTACATAGTCTTGTTCAAATGTGTTTGGTATGATATAAACGTAGGTACGCAGAAGCATTCAACATACAAGTTGGTTGATATCAACCCGAGGCGTACCCTCAGCACCAATGAGCCGTTTGTATTCGCTAACCAAGCAAAATAGGCATACTATGTGCCCTATCCAAAGAAGACGACGGGGCAACCGGGACAGAGAGGATGGTTGGCCGTATCCACTATTCCTGCCAGACACATAATCGATATGTCATCAGTTGCAGGATCCAACGATGTTGACGCGGGGATGCCAAGGCAAGTGCTACAAGAGGATGCATCTGAAGGGTTTAACTTATGCGTGGACCTTTCCTCATTCGATATGAATATCCAATTGGCCAATGAGGGATTTGATGTGGTTGACGAGGAGGCAGAAGCGGAGGGCAACAAGGAAGAGGAGGGCTACGAGGACGAGGAGGGCAATGAGGAAGAGGAAGAGGAAGAGATAATGAGTGACTCAGATTCTGAGGATAGTATGTATGAATAGCATCGATTATGGTTTAGTGGTTGATTTCTATTTTATAAAAAATTTGATTCACGTTGTTTAATTTCATATTATAGTTTGTATTCGTGCTTGTAGTAATAACAACATTACATAATTACCAATAAACAAACAACTAACACAGTTTTCAATACTTAGATAAAACGAACAAATAATACTACTACTCCGCATCAAACGAACAAATAATACACTACTACTCAGCATAATTACAGAATAAATACAAAACTAGTTTAACATTACATAATTGGTCCAAGCATCAAACGAATTACATAAATACAAACAACTAACACAGTTTTCAATACTTAAGTAAAACGAATAAATAAAACAACTACTACTCATAGTCCTCGTCATGAAAGCCAAATGTATCAGGAGTTGTGGAGGGTCCAGCACCATCATCACCATCACCGGCAAGATCGGCTGCATCACCACCGAGAGTGTCATCCTCGGGGTCATCCTCGTACTCATCATCATACAACGTGCAATCCGGAGCACCATGTGCAAAAGGAACAGGAGGGGGGGCGAGGAACGTTGGCCGGCTCGACGAGCATCACGCATGAATCCCCCTGTAGGCATGGGTCAAGAAGGAGGAGTACCTGTAGTCTGGGTGATGTGCTGGGTCAAGTACTCTACGTGAGGAATAAGCTCGTCAACTCTCTCATCAGTAACAGTCCTAAGACGATGGTTCTCTTTCTCCAACGCCCACGCATAGTCATGCATCGTGTCTGGCTTCTTCTTCGTCGAGAAACCAAATCGATCGTGACGTGCATCCGTAAGGAGACCCTCAGCCTTCCCCTTCTTCAATCCTCCTATCGCCAGACTCCATAGCTCCTGATCTAGTGGTGGCCACGCAGAACGATCCGCCTCGTACCTCTCGATCATACGACCTATGTAGTCCTCTTGTTCATTTTGTCAGAATTGTTAGTACATAATTAAGGAAGACATGTGTTAATATAGTAATCAAAGAATGCTTTACAAGTTAAATACTTACGTAGATAGACCTATACTTGGGGTGAACCCAAACGCAGCGACGCGGAGCTCCCTCTGGCAGACCACTGGGCACATGTGTGTGCTGATAACGATATGCCTCATCGTGCCGAGGCTCAGGGGCCTCTGGAGGTCCCGAAGCATACATTTGTTTTTTTAGCTATTTAAATTTAAGACATTAGATATTCGTATAGAAACTCAATTTAATAAGACATACCATCATACGTCGAATCTCCGTGTAGCTTCTGGACCCACTAGCATGAGTAGCTCGTGCAGGACGATCAAGGCCTGATGCCTCTCCTCCTCCTCCTCGCCTGTTCTTCTGTCCTGACACTGATTTCTTCGCATGGTCAGCCGACTCCCAATGCGTCACGAACATCCTCTCTAACTTTTCGCTCATCCAACTATTCTTTGGACGCGTCGCCCACTTCGGATCATCGAGCCTGTCGTAATAGTTCTTCTTCGCATTGTACATGATTTCCTTGTAACACCTCTTAGCCTTCGACTCGTATGCGGAATGTGCCTGAACCATGTCAGCCGGATCAATGTAGTATATGCTCTGCAATTAATAAGGTTTTTAATTAAGGTTTCGTTAAATAAAAATCTTACTATGTATATATATTTAGTAAACTTTCAAAATCTCACCTTAAACTTAGCCCACATCTGTCCCTGGACCACTGGGTCGACCTCAGTGTATGAAGGAATACACGTCTTCATAAACCCCCTAATGATCGAGGTAATTGCCGCCGCTACCTTGCTCCCATCAAGAAATACGCCGTGCTGATCCAGCTGTACCCTACGACGGGCTCTACAGTCAGCCGGAACCTGCGGCCCTCTCGATATACCTCGGCCCGGTCTCTGCTGTGTCGCTGAAGATGGTCCTGCACCGGCATCGTCTGCAGGGGAAGAAGTACTAGGACTCTCCGGTGTAGACTCTGTAGAGCGTGGCCTAGATGCCGTAGGCCTCGATGATGACGGTGGCCTCGATGATGACGATGGCCTAGAGGATGACGATGGCGTCGATGCTACGTGATCATCATCTAGTCGAAATGGTACTACTAGATCTGGTGGAGTACCGCCGCTCGGTCCGATACGCCTATGTGGATGTGAAGAAGCAGGGGACTCTCCAAGATCGGTATCAGGTGCATCGACAGGAGCGGGTGGTGCACCGTCAGAATGAATGATCCGTAGACGAGGACCTATCCTCGGTGGACCAGTAGGTGGAGTACTCGATGGAGTGCTCGATGGACCACTACGCCCTCTCTTCGAGGGCTGGCCACGATCGCTATCACGGGACGACATGTCGTCAAAGAGGAGTGCTACGAACTAAGTAAAAGCATGTAAGTTAGAATTTTTCTAATTGTAGAGATGACCTAAATTTAATCAATACTAAGTTATATAGTTTTTTTCCTAAAGTCATAAATATTTCCCAAAGCCTAACAATTTCTAAAGGCATTTCCTAATTAAATCCTAACAATTTCTTAAATATCTAACAATTAATATTAAAACATTAAATATAACATAAATAATTAATATTAAAACATTAAATATAACATAAATAACTCCATAATTAACGTCCTAATAAATAAATTAACACATATAAAAATCATATATAGTTTTCCTAAAGTCATAAATAATTACTTAGCTATAACATTTCCTAAAGCCTAACAATTCCTAAAGGTATAAATAATTACTAAAATCATAAAAGTATAACATTCCCTAAAGGCATAAATAATTACTAAAATCATAAAACTATAACATTTCCTAAAGCCTAACAATGCCTAAAGGCATAAAAGTCTAACATTTCCCAAAGCCTAACAATTTCTAAAGGCATAAAAGTCTAACATTTCTCAAAGCCTAGCAATTCCTAAAGACATTTCCTAATTAAATCCTAACAATTTCTACGATATCTAACAATTAAACATAAAAAATTAATATTAAAACATTAAATATAACATAATAAACAAGAAAAAACAAAAAAACTTACCGGATCGAAAGTGGCAACGGATTTTCGGTCGCGAATAGGGGCTGGGCGGTCGACAAAAGTTTTCCGGGAGAGAAAAATTGAGAGTGAAAATGAAAGAGGAGGAGGGAGATATTTAGAAATACCTCCCTCTTTCCCGACCGAAATTCGGTCGGGAATAACCTTATTCCCGACTGATTTTCGGTCGGGAAGTCTCGGCCCAGCTGCGCGGCCCTGCTGCGCCGAGATTAGGGCGACACTTTGGGCGGTAAATTTCCCGCCCAGAGTATTCCCGACCGCATTGCGGTCGAGAATATTTTCCTCAACCAAAATTCAGTCGGGAATGGTTTTTAAAAATTTCCTGACCGAATATCGGTCGGGAAAAGTTGCCCCGACCGAATATCGGTCGGGAATGCTCCCGACCGAAATCTGGTCGGGAGTTTCCGATCGAGAAAACCACTGAAATCTTGTAGCGGAAATAAGCGACGTGAAAAAACCTTGACAAAGGTATAAACAATAAACCTACAGTTGAGATGGTAAAGATTTTTCGCTTGTCCGATGCACTATGATATTGAACGCTGTCCTTGCAATGATACCCGTTTTTATGTAGAATTTCCACAACATATCGAAAGGGGTCTTGCATAATTTGATCAAGAAACAATGTTATGTAGATTTATGTTGGGCGTTAAAAGGAGAAGAACCCAAAATCGCATGGGTTAAGTGAGACTTATGAAGGAAGAAAGAAAATGGTGAGTACACGTGTGTACTTTATCCAGTGGGTATGAAGTGAGATTGGCACATTATTCAAATAAGGTATAAAAAAACTTTCACATAGAACGGTTGTACGCAACTCTCTATTGAGTTAAACGTAAATGAAGATTTATTTTGAGTTTATGAAATCATAATGGGCGGAGTTTTAACACTGGATCCGACATGTCACTCGACAAGAGTAACATGAAGCTCAAAATTGGGGGTGTGTAGTTAATACTCCAAAATCAAAAGTGGAGTTGATCCATGGTCGATTTTGGAACAAATAAATCAAAATTTCGATTTGTACATCGTAAAAAAGATTTTATTCATCTTGGGACAAATACGATCGGAAGGAGCTAACAAAGCAAAAACAAAATTAAAAAAGTAGTTTAGTCAATGAAATATTAAACTTCATACTTAAATAGTCTATAGTTTATTACATAAAAAATCCAACAATCTGAATCAAGGTTTTAACAACCTTACACTTATTCCTTCAAATTGAAAACCAATAGCAAAATGCATCAAAGTATCGTGACATCTCCAAACATTTGTGCTTTATTCGTGCAAATTTAATGTTGCGCAACAATACGATAAACAAAAAATCATACATAAACGAAAAGTAAGGACACGAAGATTTGTTTATCAAGTTCGTCTATGACTACCTTTTGGGGCGACACAAGCCAATATTTTACTATATGTTTTTGTATTTGGGTTACAATTACAAGAGAGACTATATATATTAGGCAGATGTTAATAGGAATTTTACATGGACTAAACTAACCCCCAAAGTTGGATCACAAAAATTAGCCTGAATTTACATTATGGGCCCGAGTCACATTCAGGCTCCACAATCCAACATTTTAAAAAACATTTATTTGAAATAAGTGGGAACATAAAAGTACTAGAGAAAATCAAACATAGTAGTATCAACTAGCAAATGGAGATGAAACGAATGGCTCTGACATATAGTTAAATTCTCCTCTTTTTTGGACGATAGTTTAACCGTTTCTGCAATTTTATTGAGTTTCATCTTCCATATAATAGACTCATCACTTTATTTTTTTCTTCAGAAATCTTCTCCACCATAAGGCTGACGCTTTAGGATACCTCGAACAATGTCCATCCTTAAAGTCGTCTATAGCAAATATGCCAAATCAAACGGTATATCCTTCAACCCCTTGAAATTGTCGCAGAGTGACCATATGAAAAAGCCTTTTACATTAACTTAAAATCACTGCATTATAAAAATCATAGACTTGTAGCGTTAGACTATATTCTGGTTATTAATTGACTAAAACTCTCTTTGTGATTTAAAAAGCCATGCACAGATTTTTCGTCCTTAAATTTCAAGCATCTATGTTAATTCTTTTTATTAAATAATTACACTGTCATTACATCAATTATAATGATCTCATATTTTATACTTTTCTAATAAAACATTTTAAAATAAATTCTAACATAAGATCTTTTTTTTATAAGAGATATCTATAACTTTCTTTTGTATTATTTATACTAAATAAAATTAAAATTGGGGCTCTCGGCATCTCGTGCAGAGTTCTCAAATGTGCTGGCGTTTTCAAACCACAAAGAGCCTGTGTTGTTACAAACATTCTAAAGGCATGATAGACTTTTTAAAGAAATTAAAAATACATAAAAATCATCAGTCTAGCATGGAAGATTCTCTATCTAACGGGTTGGATGGAGGCAGGATTTTGCACAGGCTTTTTGAAACCCCAAGGGGCAATTGTGGAGAGTTTTCAAAATCACAAGGGTTTTTAGACAATTATCAAACCATAAAAATTATCAAACCTAACACTTTATCTTTCAAATTGAAAGACAAATACATAACAATCAAACTATCGTGTAATCTCCACACATATCTGCTTTATTTGCGCACATTAAAACACATTTATTAGAAACAAGCTAAAATGCAAAAGTACTAATGAAATTCAAACATAAATGTAGCAAATGGAGATGAAACATACAATTTGGGCGCATAGTTAGATTCTCCTCTTTTTGGAGGATGCATTGTCCATTTCCGTAATTTTGTGGGGTTCTTTCTTCCATAGAATAGACTCATCACTTTATTTCAGAAACCTTTTCCATCACAAGGCCGACGCTTTAGGAAACCTCAAACATCGTCCATCCTTAAAGTCTATGTAAAATATACCAAATCGAACAGTGTATCCTTCGGTTCATTCATAATTGGGGCAAAGCGATCATATGAAATAGCCTTTTATATTCACCTTCAACTCACTGCATTATGAAATCAAATAGAGACTCACAATTAATTAAGTGAAATACTACCATCGTGCATACAATTTATTTCCATTATAATTCCCAAATCAAGGACTTACTCAATTGCTCTCTTAACTTCCAAGAGATGGTCACGGTGATAATCAAATCGAATTTGGTTCTTAATTACTATGCAAGTTGATAATTCGATATCGTTTAGTGTATCCTTACCTATATACATCCGTTGAATTAGAAATCATCACTAAGGATATATTACCAATACGGAGAGCTTTTGGAACCTCCTCTATAGCATCCAAAATACGTGGCTTTTGATCCCAAATTCTCCGTAGAATATCCTTGCATCCCGAGTGGTGTAGCCAAGCGGCCTCAAAAGGAAGCAGTCTCAAACCTTTCCATTGGGGCCTACCACTGCAGTACGTGATGATAGGATGGTGGTTGGAATGAGTCCGTGGAAGATGAACCACCTCGGTATTAGGGAACATGTCAATCCACTTCTGATTTGCCATCGCCCAATCGATTCTCTCTTTAATAAGTGTGTCGTTCTCCTTTTTATTCGTCCATGTGAAGGACGACTAATGGAATCCCAAATCAATCGAGCCACACTTGTTCATGCAGTCATTGAAGAATTTTAGCCTACTCAAGGACACCGTTCGACCTCATTGTTTCTCGTGGGCCAACCCCACCTCCTTGAAATCCGTGGTGACCAACCACGGGGCATTGTTCTGTTCGGCGCATCTCATAAGATCCTAAAAAGCGCCAATTTTATCGACCTTACGCAGTTGTGCATAGATCCCAGACAGCCCCCAGTTCTCCGTCGATCTTGATCGGATTCGCACGTGAATGACTTGAGGTTAACGTGTAGAATTTCCACATCCATTGTTTCCTCATTCCATATAAGCCAAATACCGCCCTCCATACCGTTTGTGGGTGCTCTAATGAATCTCGAGTACCCTTGAGTCGGTAAAATCTCATTCGCATGGCTCTCACTGACTCTAGTTTCCAAGATGAGAACTAGAGTTGGGTTATGAGTCCTTACAACTTCTCAAAAATTTCTTTGAAAGTCTACATGCCCAATTCCTTGACAATTCTACGAGATTATCTTCATCGATACTCTGTGTAAGTGATAATTCTGGATTGGGTTGTCAGTCTGAAATCCCAACCATCTCGCAGTCTCCTATCTCATTGCTTCCAACAAAAGCATTATATGACAGCGACATTCCCACACATATATTTTTGTCCTTTGCCACCATGTAGGCCTCACCCCCCTCTCTCATTGTGAGGTACACTTTGGTTACCACTTCCTAGACTAGTGACGAAATCACCAATATAAGTACTTTTCTTTTCTCAGTGCGCGTTCGTAATGTCCTTGAGAGGCCATGGAAGTCGAATCTGAAAGTTTTTGTTGGCGGTTCCCCTCCCCCCCAAACAACAATTAGCTGTCCGTTGCAAAACACAATTTTCAAGTGGTCTGGGTTGATTTCCATGTTCAACAAGAATGAGTTCCGTGTTCTTGTGTGTTGCCTCTGTGAAGAAAAAAAAAGTTTCATTTTAATGAAATAGAAAGAAATTCCACTCGTGGAAAATGAGAAAGCGTGAAAAAAAGTCGTTATCAGTATTCTCAAGAATGGAGAACCTATTCTCTTTATTTGTGCATGTAGATTTTTGTTTCCCACTATCTATCGAATCCCTTTTAATAATGCTTCGTACAATATGACTCCACCCCCCAAGTTTCTGTTTATTTCCTTGTGGTCGCATGTATGCAGGCAGTACTCGCTTTCCATATGAGCTTGGTTTCTACGCAGTGGAGGTTGTTGCCTCAAACACCTTCACGTTTGCAGTCGCACCTAAATTTGCGTCTTCCCCTGCACTTCCCATATTCCCCTTTCCTCTCGCATTCATCCCACTAGACGCGGATTTTGACTGTTGATTTTGCTTACTTTAACCTTTGTTACGTCTTGAGGGGACTTCCATCCACTATCCATATTCCTTATTAACCACTTTATTCACCAACCATTCGTCCTTGTTCATGTTACCATCTACTTCATTTGGATTATTCTTTCCCACATTTGGGTGAGTATCCTCGGTCGGTTTCTTGTTATTCTCGCAGTCCTTCGTCACGTGCCCCACCTTACCACATGTGTAGCATAGTGACGGTAGATTTTCATATACCGCTTGGTATATTTCATTATCAAGTCCTACTCTGAGTTCAAGAGGTTGATTTGTTCTCACTTGTATGCAAACCCGAGCATATTTCCCCCTAGTGGCTTTGAAGGTAATGCCGTCCACCCTGATTCGGTCTTCGATGAGTGCCGCAAGCTTCTTGATGATACCCTCGGAAGAATTCGACGGGGAGGTCCATGATTCGAATCCATGTTATAGTGCTCTCAATCTTGTCTTTACCCGTTCGAAACTTTGGAGTACATTTACGTATTGATAGGAAGCTACCAACAAGTTTCCACGGTCCTTCCATGAGGATTGTTTCACGTTTCTTGTCCAAAATTCCTTTCAAGCAGTAGCAATTATATCCAAGATCAATCAAGTTGAAATCTCCTTGTAGTTTCCGCATGATATCAAACTTAGTTTGGAGTACTAGAAAGAACCACGGCTTGCCAAGAACCCTAATCACAATTGCATCGCTCCATTGTTCCTTAATCTTGTCTTTCAATTCTTGCAACATCCGCAACATTTTGAAAGGTAAGTCATCACTAGGGTTAACATATTGGAGATGATTCTCCTCATCCAATGACGTTGTTCATCAAACCTAATATCCTTCGGATTCGTCTTCTTCTTGAACATACCCGCATATGACGATTGTATCGGGGTAGCTTTCTCATTCGTATTTCTCTCAAAATGGGACATGTTGACGTCCTGGTCGTTGTTAATCTCCTGCCTCATTATTTTCTGCATTCTTGGTTCTATGAATTCAATATCCGATGGACTTGAAGTCGGTGAAAATGCTAGGGTTAGTGCTCAGCTCATTTTCAGTTCCTATCTTTTCTAATCTTATATATATATATATATATATATATATATATATATGTATGTATATATATTAGGAGGTGGATATTACAAGTGTGGTACAACGATTCTATTACAAACTAGACCTACTTAGACTAATGCTACTGCTGAGTAGGCTTGGTCCGAAACACCTAAAACTGATGCTAGATGCTCTGCTGGATGTCGGAGGTATATCGAATGTGACGTCGGAGGTGATATCGGGGATGATATCAGAGGCCTTCTATGTCGAAAATGATGTCTTGGCTGACGTCGGGGGTGTCGTCGGATATGATGTCGAGTGGGGTATCGGTGATATATATCGGGTGCTATGTCGAGTGTTACGTCGAATATACTCGATATAGGTGTAAAATAATTGAGGATAATTAAAGCTTACCTTGATTAGCAGAATGCGGGTATTTATAGGCCTCTGGAAGCAGGGACCGCACACGTGATAAACACGTGCATTGTACCATATCGAATGTCATCTTCGATATGTATGTTAGGGATGTCCTTCGATATATGTGAAATATGGGCCTGGTCCATAGGCTAGTCCAATGCGGGAAATATCCATATCATGTAGTCCCCCAATTTGGGAGCGATTATTTGTAAATAATAATTCTTAAATTAAATCTAAGTTTGAATTACCAATACCCCTTGTCCCGAATGTTCGAATGACGGAGCTCGGATATGGGAATTCATTCAAAGATGTTGGTGGACCCCAAATGTAATTGGCGTATTCGAGAGGTTCTCATTCGAACTTATTATGATACGTGACTCTCGTAATATAAGCGCATCATAACGGTAAAATATGAGAATGTTTAATTCGATATCGAATTTTTTGCGATATTAGATGTCGAATGTGAGATTCGATAGGGTTGGTATTAAATGCATATCCGTTGGTTTTATGCCTATAAATAGTAGCCTTTAGGAGAGGGGAGAGTTTATTTTGTCCTCTAGTGCATTCAGACCTCCTTTGGAAAAGGTATGCCGGGGATACCCGATATAGATTTTGATATGCCTTTTTCGATATTCTCATCGTTATCCATTTCAATATCTTTTTTTGGCATGATACTCGATATATGGATTTGATATGATTTTCGATATGGTTCTTACTCTATTTTATGTGTTTGCAGATTTATAAATTTCCAGCGCGCTTCACTTAACGCATCTACTTGAAAGTCATGACGAGTATTCACGCGCATATGCAGCGAATTTTAGAGCGTCGAGCAGATGAGGCTACTGCTTTGGCGGCAAGAGCCGGTACCATAGAAGGACTGGTCGCCTCGGGTGAAACTATCTCAGAGTCTGGAACTTCGTCAGCTTCTGGTGTGGGAGCAACAACTTTAGGGGATGGGGTTACCCCTATGGCGACCATAGAAAGAACGGTTCCTGTCGTTGGTACAACAAAAATTGGTGATGGGGCCCAAACTGTCACGCATGCCTCTGCGACGGGAGATGCTGCCCGGATGGCGGTTGGAATTGGAGGGGAGAGTCTCCTCAAAATTGTTGGTGGTGTGGCTGGGGCGGATGCTCTTTTTAAGGCCGTGTCATCGACATTTGGTGCTGCGGGATCTGAGCAGGCACACATTTCGCAGGTGATTGAAAAGGAAGTCCCTTCTTTTCCAAGAATAAGGAAGTAGCTAGAGCTGCTGCTTCAAAGCTAGCTTCAGCCTGTGAGAACGTTGAGGGTAATCCCTCAGGTTTGGGAGTTACAGCTAGCGTTGTCCCTCTTATCACAACTGGTCCTATGGATGTGGGGCGTTCTTCGGAGGCCCCATAAATTCTGGAGGAGGAGGAGGCTTCAGATCCGGCCCTTACCGCTGCTAAGGGGAAAGGGGTTGCTTCTGGCGCAGGTTCGAAGATACCACCTTATCAAGGGTTTAAAGGGCTTGAGATGAGGGCTCATCGGTCCCACGACCCCCTCCTGGGCAGGGGCATGTTAGGCCTGCACCTAGTATCTCTGCCAAGAAAGCAGAGTTTCATGAGAATGATGCGGTTCGTGGCATGGCGCGAGCCTTTCCTCTTCCGGTTAGGGCCCATGTATTAAAGTGAGCAGGATCGGGTGCAAAATGTGCGCCGTAATATGCACATTTTTTAGACTGTAAGTAACATTGGTCTTAATCCTCCTTTAACCTATGTATATATTTTTCGTGCTCTTCTTATTTATGTTCGTGGCACGTGTAGTTTGGGAAACTGCTGGCTACCTCCATGAGGACTATCAACCAGTCCGAGGGCGATAAGGATGCTATTATTGCTCAGCTCAAAGCTGACATCGGAAAGATGGTCGATTTCAATCCCATGGCTATAGAAAAACTCGACGGTGAGAATTGACGCTCGACGTCGGTACCGGTTGCTGAAAGACGCATAGGGTGATTCCCGTGTCGAGAATGAAAAGCTTGTTAATCAAATAGGTTGAGGCGCATGCTCTCAAATAGCAAAATGATCGTCGCTTGGCCGATCGTGAGCTTGGGAAGGTGAAGGCGGACAATCAGCGTGTGTTGGCTAACCTTGCTAAGGTCCGAGTCGACTTAGAGAATGCGGTATGTATGCATTTGTTTAAAATGTATTTTTCTCTCATATTTCATCTTTAGTAACATTCCACCGATTTAGGATGTATCTCCTGAAATCCTGTTGCGTGTCGCCAAGAAGTTTCTTGCAAGTGGGACCTATCAGGAGCTAATGGCGGAGCGTGCTGTCATGGAGCGGGAGGAGGTCTTCCATTCGTTGATCGGCATGTAACTGCAAAGAAAGGATTCAAGGAGGGATTCAAGTTCATGGAGCTTAATTCCATGTGCGGTCTGGATGGGCTACCCCTTGAAGACAATAAGCCCTCGGATGCTATTGCTGAGTAGCCTGACCCGTTCTTAGCTCTGTTGAAGGAGAAGAGTCCTGCCTGAGTCGACGCGCTTTTCCTTTTTGTCGGCATTGCATCGCCCTCTTATTCATTTGGTTATGTAATAAATGGTTGAATAATGCTACCTTGACATTCTTAATTTATCTAGGTTTTTTGTCTGACTGCCTTTTAACATCGTTCTTTTTGAGTCTATGGTGGCTGTTAGGAGTTTCCTCCTATTTGTATTGTTTGGTTGTTCATAGGAGGTTGATGCCTTGTTGCCGGGTGCTCTTCTCCGTGTTTTCGTGGATAGTGGATTATGATCCCTTAAGATTTGTAGATCTTGGCCCCCTTCGGTCAATTGATATCCTGTAGGATTTGTAGATATTCCTCCCTCTTTGGGTAGTTGATATCCCGTAGGATTTATAGATATTTATCCATCTTTGAGTAGTTAACATCCCGTAGGATTTGTAGATGGTTATTCTCTGTCGGGTTCTCTCCTCCCTATCACGGTGGATAGGGGAGTTATCCAATAGGAATTGTAGATATTTACCCCTTTTGGGTGCTCTCCTTCGTATCTCGATGGATAAGGGAGTTATGATCCCGTAGGATTTGTAGATAGATATTCATGTCGGGTTCTCTCCTCCCTATCGCGGCGGATAGGGGAGTTATCCCACATGAATTTATAGATCTTCATCCCTTTCCAGGTAGTCGATATCCCTTAAGATTTGTAGATCTTCATCCCTCCTTGGGTAGTCGATATCCCTTAGGATTTGTAGATCTTCATCCCTTTTCGGGTAGTCGATATCCTAAAGGATTCGTGCATCTTCATTTCCCGTCGTTTAAACAAGGTAACACAATGTGCATTGGTGAACATTTGATAAGATAGGATTGGAAGGTGAATTCTAGTCTATGCATTTTTATCCCGATAGGTGGGAAACATGTCCTTCCCTACGTATTAGCAAGGAGTGCCATTGTACCTGCTCTAGATAAGTGAAATGAATCATTTTTGCAAAAAGATATAATAATATTATACTATGACAATAGGATATCCAATGATGAATATCTTAGAATTTGTGTGCCTTTTGGGCATATTTCGTCCGGACCTCATAGTGAGGTACGTCATTGTCATACCCCGTAGGATATGTACCTACAGAGAGTTATGAATGTTGTAATGCATATATATATATATATATATATATATATCAGTTTGAATGATAAGAGTTAACGATGGATAACGGTCGAGGGCTAGGTAAATCCTAACCTACCTACGTATCCCGTGTTATGGGAATCAGACTGGCGTAGTTCCCTTTATTTTAGTTACAGACCAGCCCAATGATGGGGCAATTTTGGGAAATGAAATTGTTCGAAAAGACATAAAGTAATTGTTCCAGAGAGAGTAAAAACAGGAATTAGAAGGTTGGAGCCCACAATCGTTGCAAAGTGACTACTCCGTATTATTACTCGGCTGCTTCCAACTCCAATACCTCCCTGATCCTGGGAAGTCTAAGTGAGGCCACGTAGCACATCCAACCCTCTTTCTGGTCACCTATGATCTCTACAATTCCCCTATTGGTTGGAAATTTCATTTTCTATAGGTAAGTGGATACCACTGCTCTCATCTCATTGAGGGCATGACGCCCAATGATGATATTATAAGGGAAAATAAGGTCGACCACAGTGTATTTGACCTTGATTGTCCTTCTGTACGGGTCCTCCCCGAATGACGTGGGTAGTATGATTTGTCCTGATAGGATTACCTATCCGCCACAAAACCCAGTCAGTGGGGTGGAAGCTGTGTCAATCATGTTTTGGGTCAGCGACATCTTCTCAAAAGCATGTGCGAAGATAACGTTGGAAGAGCTTCCGTTGTCGATGAGCACTTTCCATACCTGATATTCAGCTAGGTCAATTTTAACAACGAGTGGGCAGTCGAGTTTACCTGCCTTTAGTGTTCGTGGCGTGAGCTGCTCTAAGTCATTTTTTTGTAAAAGATAGCTCTTGGTTCAGAAAGTCCTCATCCTCTGTTATGGTTGTATAACCCATATACGTCCATATCTGCATTCTGCAGGTTATTTTCTCGCTCCCTTTGGCCGAATCAACACGTACCGACCCTCTATTGATCATATTGATCATTGCTCTAGTCAGATCATTGACAATTGCTCTTCCACGCTTAGTCGGAGCCTCGATGGCCTTCCTTATCCCGCTTGGGGGAGCACGAATAATCCCTACGAGGTGAGCGGGACCTGTCATCCCTGCTGTGCTCATTCTTCGAGTTCCTCACAAACTCTACTAGCTTGCCCTTCTTAATGAGTCTCTCGATCTCATTCTTGAGATCAGTATATTCCTACGTGTCATGTCCCATCTGTCGGTGATATTCACAGTATTTCTTGGAGAATTTCATCCCCTTGCTCTCCCTCAGCTTCCTCTGCTCATTGAGCCATCTGTTGTTTTGTGCCACATCGAACACTTCCAAGATCCCTCTGTTCAGCGGGGTTTATCTTCTTGGGGACCTATCCATGTATCGCTCCTTCTCCTGAGCCCTGTTATGTGGCTAATGTGGGCTCGACTTGGTTGCCATCATGTTGTCCTCGTAGACAATATCGTAAGCGAGTGCGTTGATCTGATCTATCGTTGGTGATCTAAGCTTAATCAATTGCATCACAAATCTTCTATGCGTTGTTGCATTAAACAAGATGAGGACAACTTGATCCTCTTTAGGCTCGTCCACTTTTAGTAGCTCATCATTAAATCTTTTGATAAAAACCTCTAGTCTTTCTTTGTCCCTCTGTTCCATCGCGTTCAAATGGTTCATGCTAGTCCTCATCCTCTTCTGGATGGAGAATTGGCTCTCTAATCTCTGCCTCATCTGCTTGTAACTTGTTATGGACCCAACTTCTATCCTGGTACACCAATCCAAGGCTGCCCGGTCAGGGTTGTAGCTAAAATCTTTTCCTTAATGTTGCGTGAAAACCTATGCAGGTATAAGACACTATCGACGCAGTGAAGATGATCGGTCGGGTCGCTCTTTCCGTCGTATGCTTTGATGGTAGGAATCTTATCCCCTTTCTCTAGCACCTCTAATTTAATTTCCTACGAGAATGAGGTCAAGCTCTTGTGGCTTTCTACCAATGCTAGTTTTCGACCAACCTCTGCTTTCTCGCGGTCCAGCTGCTCCATCCTTCTAGCTATGTTCCTCCTGTCCATCATCGGGTCGAGATCCTCACCCCCGAGAACTCTCGACCGGGGATGATCTCTTCTAAACTCTGCTATATCCTCGCGCTCACTAGTTCTACGCCCAGATTTGGGCCTCTAGTTCTGGACTCATGGGGTTGCGACGGTGCGTCGCCTTCTCCTCTGTTGTTCAGGCGTGGCAATAAGGTCTCTAGGGCCGCATTCAGTGTTGGCTGAACGGTGGCATTAATCTGTGCCATGATCTCGGGTGTCAAGACAGTAGGTGCTGCAGGTGCGGGGATTGGCTCCCTCGGTGGTTGAGGCTACACGAGTTCATTCTGGTCCACTACTGGTTCTGAAACTCGAACACGCGAAGGAGGCGCACTTTCGGCTCCCGAGTTGTCAACTACTGGCCTATTAGACTGCGAGTGGGTCATCTTACGTTGCACCTTGACGTCTTTGTCCGGGAACGTGGTGTTTCCACAGACGGCACCACTAGTTTGACAATAGAACGTATATATATAACGAGATGTATATTACATGTGTGGTACACCGATTCTATTACAAACTAGACCTACTTAGACTAATGCTAGTGCTGAGTAGGCTTGGTCCGGAACACCTCGAACTGACGCTAGATGCTTTGCTGGATGTCGCAGGTATATCGAATGTGACGTCGAAGGTGATATCTGGGATGATATCGGAGGCCTTCAACGTCGAAGATGATGTCCAGACTGACTTCGGGGGTGACGTCGGATATGATGTCAAGTGGGGGTATCGGTGATATATATCGAAGATATATATATCGGGTGCTATGTCAAGTGCTATGTCGAATATACTCGATATAGGTGTACAATAATTGAGGATAATTAAAGTTTACCTTGATTAGCGAAATGCGGACATTTATAGGCATCGAAAGTGGGGACCGCACACGTGATAAACACGTGCATTGTACCATATTGAATGTCATATTTGATATGTATGTCGGGATGTCTCCCGATATATGTGACATATGGGTCTGGCCCGACCATAGACTAGCCCAATGCGAGAAATATCCATGTCATATATATATATATATATATATATATATAATGATAAAGATCATGTAATAAATTCCATCGGTAACTTAACATACATGCATCTACAAGTCGTTTTTATTATGAGAATACAAACAAACGGATTAAGTCGTTACCTGATGCACGAGGGGAATACACGGCGCTGAAAAGAAAGAAAGGGAAAATGAGAACCCTTAACTCTTCTATTATTTTAGTTATTAGAATTTAGAAGGCTTGATATGAATTAGAGTTTTTGAATTGGGCTTAAATTACTAAACACGTTACACGTATGTGCTTTCTGAATTGTAAGCCCAAATTAATTAATATTATAAGCAGAGACTCACTAATCATTATCACAAAAAGTTAAAAGGTTTGCTTATGGGCTTTTGAAACCTAAAGTATGAACGTCACTTTTAAAGAATAGGGCTAACCTTTAATTATTAAGAAATAAACTAGACTTTTCATGACTCTGTTATTAAATCCTACAACTATTAATCAAAAAGTTTATATATAAAATTAAACTCTAAATAAATAAATAAAAGTCGAGGTTTTACAGTACTTGTGGGGACTTTAATGCATGTAAACTTTGAATTATTTGGATAATCATGGATGCAATAAAGAAGGTGAAGCATGTTAATTATAGAAGAGTTGTGAGTGTTTTCACTCATAGTGGGAATGGATTAGATGGTGATAATGTAAATGGTGGCAATGTCAGTGGTAATGGGGATGGTTTACTTGATGGTGTTGGGACATCAACCAAAGCTAATGATGGGAAAAAAAATGCATAAAACCATCGTGTAGTTTCGAAAATTTGCACTAAACTCCTGTGTAGATTAAAATCTGCGCATAAACCCCTTGTGGTTTCAAAAACCCTGCACAAAATTCCCTCGCGGTTTTATAAACTATCCACGAAATTCCCTTTTCGTCCAACTCCGTTAGATAGTGATGTACACTCGCTCTATACGAGAGTGAGTTTGAATTTTGAGTATTATTTTACTTAAAAAAAGTCTATTATACCCTTTAGAATGTTTAGCACAAAATCCCTCGCGGTTTGAAACCTGCACGAAACCATCTTATGGTTTGAAAAACCCTGCACGAATTTTAATTTATTTATTCTGAAATTGTACTTATTTTTTTAAATAGTTTTACATAATTAAAAAATCTAATATTTTTTTTTTATATTTTTGCAAAAAGACATTATTATTTTATGAATATAAATATGTTTGCAAAATATAAATTATATATTTATGGTAAATAAAGTAAAGGTAATTTAGTCCTTTGACGCAAAAATTAATATAAGAGATTTTGTGCAAGGTTTTTGAAACCATAAAGTGGTTTTATGCAGTTTTTAAATTACAAGGGGGTTTCGTGGAAGTTTCCAAATTCGGAGGGGGATTTAATGCAGTTTTCCCGCTTATGATGTGAATGAAGCAAATGATGGTGGGTTAGCAAATGGGATTAGGAAAACACCTCTTGCAAATGGGGGTGAGGTAAGCACTGATGTAGATGAGGAACCACCTGTTGCATGCAAATGGTGGTGGGGTAATTACTTTTATGCAGAGGTGGGAACCACCTGTATGTTGCAAATGGTTGTAGGATAAATGATGATCCGGATACATATGGGCTTGAGTAGAAGAAGCACTTGGAATGGTTTATTTGATGATTTGATTGATGATAAGGAGCAGGGGCGTATGTAGGGGGTGGGCTATATAGCTTCCCTGATTTTTTGATACTCTTTTTTACTTATATTTTAGTAAATAATCCCATGTATTATTTTAGTTAACAAAAACTCCCTTTAATGTTAAAGATTTAGTAAGAAAACGTCTATTATATATGTTATACATTCGCATGTATGAAAATCATAAAATTCACTTTCTTGTCTATTGTTCATTAAAAAAAAAAGTTTAACCCTTCCTAAATACAAATTTTGGATACGCCACTGATAAGGAGAACGGTGAATGTGAGTGATTCAGACTACTAAGAAGGTACAATAGAGTTTTTGGTCTTTTTACGAGAGAGGCAAAATAAAATACTCTTTGATTGAAAAAAAAAAGTTTTGATGTCCATTAGAATTTGTAAGGGAGCCGTGATTTAAGAGTTGTTGTAGAAAAAACACAAAAGAAGGAAAGAAGCATGAAATTTTATTATTTATTTGGAGGAATGGTGTAGAAATTAGAACCCCTCATATTTTCCTCTAAAAAACCTTATTAAATGACAGGGGAAAGCATTAATATACAAAAATTTAAGGTAGTCCACAAGCAATGTAGAATAAGCAATTCAACAAATGAAAACTGCTAGCTCTTTGGTGATTCAGTACCATGCACAATCAATTTCCAATCAAAATATAAAAAAATGAAAAAAAAACTCTTGGCCTTGAGGACAAAGCCATTGTCCAACGCGTGGGATTTTTTTTATCATTAAAAGAAAAAAAAAACGAAGCACAAGGGGTGCTTCAACCCCTTACACGAATTAATTTGTCATACGATCACTCCCCCCATACAAAAGGCAGGTTGCATATGTAGGAAATATATTCTTTTATATATTGTGAATGAATACAATGCTAGATTACATAGGTATTTATACAACTAGAAGTCTTGATGAACAAGTAAGATATAACTACATAAGGTTATAAGTATCTTCTAAGATGGAAAGGAATCCTATTTAATTTTGGTAGATAATACTAAATCTTGATTATCCCTAATACGCCCCCTCAAAAGTGCCGAACCATCGGCCAAGGCAGTTTTGGAACGAAGAAGTAAGAAGCGAGCACGAGGGAGTGCCTTAGTAAGAAAATCAGCGAGCTGATCCTTAGTGCTGATGTGCGAGATAGAAACGAGACCATTTGCCACAATATCCCGAACATAGTGAATGTCGACCACGATGTGCTTCATTCGAGAGTGAAGAACGGGATTGAGGGAGAGATGCGTGGCTCCCATGTTATCACAATAAAGAGTCGGGGGCCGACGAAGAGCGACCTGGATTTCGGCCAATAAATGCTGAATCCACTGAACCTCGGATGTAGTTGTGGCGAGGGCTCGGTACTCAGCCTCAGTCGAGGAGCGAGCAACGACACGTTGCTTGCGAGAAGACCAAGAAATCGGAGTATCACCAAGAAAGATAAGAAAAGCAGACGTGGAAGTCCGATCAGAAAGATCACCAGCCCAATCAGCATCAGTGTAGGCACTGAGCGTGGTAGCAGACCGACACCGAATGAGAAGGCCATGTGAAACCGTGCCCTTTAGGTAGCAAAGAACCTGTTTGACGGCAGTCCAGTGATGCTCACGAGGAGAAGAGACGGACTGAGCCAAGTGGTTGACAGCAAATGCGATATCAAGGCGAGTGAAGGCAAGATACTGAAGTTCCCCAATGGCCTGACGGTAGAGGCTCTCGTCAAAGGCACTGTCGTCGGATGGAGTGACGGAGGAGGTTGACATAGGAGTAGTCACGGACTTAGCACAATCCATCTTGTGGCGTGAAAAGAGGTCCCGAACGTATTTTTGTTGAGAGAGGAATAGACCCCCAGCACACGGGATGGCTTCAATATCGAGAAGAAAAAGAGATGGCGCCAAGGTCCTTGAGACGAAACGTGGACCCGAGCTTGGCAATAATGGAGGTGATAAGACCTGAATCATTGCCCGTGAAAATAATGTCGTCGACATAAACCAGTAGAAAGAGTACATTCTCGCGGCGTGGAAGATAAAGAGTGAGTGGTCGGACTTGGATTGAGTGAACCCAAGAGACAGCAAGGACGTGTAAAGAGCCCAGAACCAGTGCGGGGGGCTTATTTCTAGCCATAGATAGACTTGCGAAGGAGACAAACATGAGAGGGCAAGGCCGAGTCAACAAACCCCGGGGGTTGCTGCATATAGACCTCTTCACTGAGGGTGCCACGAAGGAAGTCATTGCTGACATCCATTTGATGAATACCCCAAGAGTTGGAGACAGCAATCGTGAGAATAGCACGAACAAAGACTGGTTTGACGACATGCGAGAAAGTTTCCATATAGTCAATGCCAGGGCGTTGGTGAAAGCCCTTAGCAACTAGACGTGTCTTGTACTGTGAGACGGACCCATCGGGATTACGTTTGAGACTAAAGACCCATTTGCACCCAATAATATTTATGGCAGAGGAACGGGGAACAAGTTCCCAAGTACCATGAGAGACAAGAGCAGTGATTTCGTCAGACATAGCCGAAAGCCAGAGAGGATCCTTGACCGCTTGAGAGACACAAGTAGGTTCCACCGGATCAGGAAGTGGGTGGTTGGTGCAAGCAGTGAGGGCCTTAGGTCGAAAAATATTGTTCTTTGACCTTGTGACCATGTGGTGAGCGGGCCGAGGAGGAGAAGGGGGGTGTCCTCGGATTGGGTCGTGGGTATAGGGCTGCGTTCACAGGCCGGATCCAGAGTCGGTGTGGAGCTCGGGGTTGGGCTGGGCACTGAAGACGTGGGGCCTCGGGTTGGGCCAGGCGATGGGGCTACGGGGCCGTGGGTTGGGCTAAGCGAAGGGACCGCAGGCCGAGATGGGGAATGGGCCATGAACAGATCACGGGCGGATGAGATGGGCACTGAATGGGCTGCATGTGATGGTGCGGGGTCGAGAGAAAAGACCGTGAGTGGTAGGGCCCGTGGAGCGGGCGGAGTCGGACCGGGCAAGATAGGCTGCCAAGTAGAGTAAGAAAACACTATTTCGCAAAAACGAACGTGACGAGATAGATATACCCGATTGGAGATAGGGTCAATCCACTTGTAATCACTCTGAGAAGTGGAGTAGCCCAAGAAGATGCAAGGTCGAGACGGAAATGAGAGCTTGTTGTCGACATAAGGACGGAGCCAAGGATAGCATAAACAACCGAAGACCCGGAGCTTGAGATAATTAGGATTTTGGTTGAATAACTTGTAAAATGGCGTAGATGACTTAACTGCAGAGGATGGCATTAGATTAATAAGATACATGGTGGCTTGAAACTCCAATAAGTACTTGGTAAATTGGCACGGTGAAGAAGAGCACGGCCCGTCTCAGTGATATGACAGTGGCGATGTTCGGCCATGCCGTTCTGTTGTGGTGTGTGCGGGGCGGATGTGAGCCAACTAATGCTGGATTGCACAAGAAATTGTTTGAAGGCAACAAGTTCACCACCATTATCACTGTAGAAGTTGATTATATTATGTCGAAACTATTTTTCCACAAGAGACTTAAATTGGCGAAAAATATCTTGAACTTGAGATTTAGCAGTCATAGGGAAAAACCAACAGTAGCGACTGAATAGATCAACAATAACCAAGTAGAAACTAAAACCATCCACATAAGTATCAGTAGGACCCCAAACGTCAGCAAACACATAATGCAAAAGATGAGTAGCAACAAAAGAAGTATCCATAAACGGCAAGCGGTGCAATTTACTCGTTAAACAAGAGTCACAAAACGTGTCCTTCAAAGAGGACTTATTCAAAAGCGGTAAAGAAAAACTAGAAATCAAAAAGGAACTCGTCTTTGAGGCCAGATGTCCAAGACGTGAGTGCTAAGTGGATGCACACGTCTGAACACCAAGATTCACGAACTTTTTCGGATGCTTGAGATAGTGCAGCGGTGGACGGATGTGGTAGGCTCCATTAGTGCAAGGTACCGTCGCTAGTGTTGCCCCCAAACCCTGAGCCTTAATAGAGAAATAATCCAGAAAAAATTCCAATGAGACATTATTATCTTGCGTGAAATGATGAACGGATAATAGATTATGATGAGATGACGGTACCCACAACACATTATTCAAAGAGAAATTGTGTGCAGGAAACGAAATAATAGAAGAGCTAGTGTGCGTAATAGGCATACCATTACCATTGGTTAACTGAACCTCATCAGCACCATCATACTCAGAGTGATATGCAAGATTGTTGAGGTCCTCCGTGACATGATGAGATGCGCCCGAGTCAACCATCCAAGACTGAGAAGGAGGATGGTGACCCGCGGCCGGTGGTGTGACGGTCGAGTTTGCAGTGGGGTTCAGCAACTTTTGTAATTTGTAGCAACGGGAGGCTACATGATTAGGTTTCCCACAAAATTGACAAATAACCTGTTCGCCACTGCTTTGACAGGGGTTAGTAAAACCGCTAGAAACAAAGCCAGAAGGGGGTCTTCCTCATCCACGGATTTGACCGCGACCACCACGGAACAGAGCACGCCCCCTGGATGAGGAGCCGCGCATGAAAAGAGGACCACGAGAAGGTCCAGTGGTGACGTTGTTGGCCGTGGCGACAAGGGCAGCGGTGTCAGCTTCAAAGCGCTTGATATAAGACTCATGGGTGATGAGGGCGTTGTGGAGTTCAACAAACGTTAAGGGCTGTTCACGGAGATGGATGGAGGTGGCGATGTCACGGTAATTTTGACCGAGACCATTGATGACATATATAGTAATGTTGTCAGGGTTAAGAGGGCGGTCAAGCATCGCAAGCTCATCAACTTTGGACTTTATGTCCGTGAGATACTCAGTAACGGAACGGTTGCCAAGCCTCGTGGTGTTGAGCGTATCCTTAAGGGCCATGATGCGAGTGCGGTCAGAACGGGCGAACGCGCCCATCAAGAGGACCCACGCCTCGGATGAGGTTTTGGCACAATGAACAAGTGGGATGATCTCGGGTTCCATGGCACCAACGAGGGCAGAGAGGATCAGTTGGTCTTGTTGAAACCATAGCGTGTGACCGGCAATATCGGAGCAAGGGGGATGTTTGTAAGTTCCTTGAAGGTAACCCAGGAGATTTAAACCGCTTAGGGTTGAGACGACTTGAAGTCGCCAAGAAATATAATTTGTCGGAGTAAGACGAAGGGTGAGGTGATGATGAGAGGAGATTGGGACGATGGTGAGGGGGTGGGAGGCGTGATTTTTTGAGATGAGGCGGCGGTATTTTTATGAGTGGTGGCGACGGTGTGGTGGTTAGACGAGGTGGTGTCGCCGTCGTCATCGGAGTGGTGGGAGGCGGGCGATTGAACGGTCGACATTGGCTAGGGTTTTAGGCGGCGGATCGGGAGAGTATTAATTGTGAGATTATGAGAGGCTCTCTGATACCATGTAGGAAATATATTCTTTTATATATTGTGAATGAATTACAATGCTAGATTACATAGGTATTTATACAACTAGAAGTCTTGATGAACAAGTAAGAGATAACTACATAAGGTTATAAGTATCTTCTAAGATGGAAAGGAATCCTATTTACTTTTGGTAGATAATACTAAATCTTGATTATCCCTAATAGCATACACTAATCATAGAAAGAAAAAAAAATGAAAATTTCAGATTTTGCTTTAATCCAAGCCCAAGTTTTAAGTTTGATAAGCTCCATCGTTCCTATAATTTCTGATTCTTCATTTTGAAACGTCACCTTGTTTCTCGCAGAAAGATCTTAGGTCTGTATTACTTGTAAACAGATACAGTTGAACTTGACAATAGTTGCAACTGTCCCTGAAAGTAAGACAAACGTGGGGTTCTTTAACCTTTAAAACAGTTTTACTGTTGCAATTTTTATAAGAAGCATTTAACCATAAAGCAATAAAAAACACGAGGATTTTAACATGGTTCGGTCCAATTGGTCCTAGTCCACAGGGTTTGTACCCGAATTGTTGACTCAAACAATATACCCACTTAAGAATTACAATGATATGAATTACTCCAGCGTAAATTTAGGCTCTCTCTAATTTATCGTTGCAACACCTAAACCTTAACTATTTTCGGTATACTCATTTGAGTCGGAGAACTTCAATATTAATTCAAAGCTTAACTAACAAGAAGTTCTCACTAGAAGACTTTGACGCTATACAAGACTAAAATCACAAACTATCTTTTTCAAAGCTTGTCCTCTAATTTTGTCGAGTCCTCCTTATATAGGCATGGGAGAATCTTCATTAGATCTCGAGTTGCAATCCTCGGAATCTCTTCTTTCCTTGTCTGATAAGTACGCCGATAATCCAGTTGCAATCTGCTGCGATATCCTTGCCTTGTTTAATAGATTATGTATGATCACATAAGATATCTAGCGTACATGCCTAATAATATGTCTAGATACATAGATAGGGGATAATGGTTAATATCTAGTAAGATAATCCTGAAGATAGAATAATATCTTATAAAGATAAGGAAAATAAAATTAAGATAATTACCATCTAAAAGATTAACTTATCCTAATGATTTAACAAAATAATATAAATTTAAACCCTAGTTGGGCCGATCTGAATTGAGCCCTAAATCAGATAAAAAAATGGCCATCCAAATCATCCAAACCGTCACACACCACAAACCTTTCCAATATTTTCTCGCCTTAGTCCCACGCCATAATGAAGTGTGAAGTTCCAAGTGAGTAGATGAAACCTTCGACAACACACTACAAAACCCCACCACTCATAGACATACATCCAAACCCTATAAACAAAATCACACTCAAAAAACAAATGCCTTGAGCACTCAAGCGCGTGGGAACTGATACGGATCTTGGCCAATCTACACATTTATAATTACATATTTATGGATATTATATAATAATTACGTAAATTATGTATTTGTAGTATGTAGTTATGGAAGTTTATCCATAATTAAGCAGCTCTAGGAAGTTATTTAATTTTATCCATATCTGTGAATTATATAATCTCGGCTGATGTATTTCAAAAAGTAAGAGAATAAATAAAATGTTGTTTTAATATAAATTCTCTTTCTTATCTCTTTTTCTTAGGAGTTCCTCTTAAACTCGAGTTAGAACATCAAATAGGACATAGTTAACTTCAAACTTAAATAGTTGATAATCTGTTGCATTACATATCCAATGATCTGATATAAGGTTTTATCAACCTTACACTTATTCCTTCAAACTGAAAGACAAATACATAACAAATCAAACTTTCGTGTCATCTCCATACATGTCTGCTTTATTCGCGCACATTAAAACACATTTATTAGAAACAAGCTAAAATGCAAAAGTACTAAAGAAAATCAAACACAAGTGCAGCAAATGGAGATGAAATGGATAACTCTGGCACATGGTTAAATTCTCCTCTTTTTGGAGGATCCATTATCCGTTTCCGTAATTTTGTGGGGTTCTCTCTTCCATAGAATAGACTCATCACTTTGTTTCAAAAACCTTCTCCACCACAAGGCCGACGCTTTAGGAAACCTCGAACAACGTCCATCCTTAAAGTCTATGTAGAATATTCCGAATCGAACAGTGTATCCTTCGGTCCATTCATAATTGTCGCAAAGCGACCATATGAAATAGCCTTTTACATTCACTTTCAACTCACTGTATTATGAAATCAAATAGAGACTCGTAATTAATTATGTGAAATACTACCATCGTGCATACAATTTATTTTCATTACAATTCCCAAATCAAGAACTTACTCAATTGCTCTCTTAACTTCCAAGAGATGATCCCGGTGATAATCAACTCGAATTTGGTCTTTAAGTACATCCCGGGTTGATAATTTGATATCGTTTAGTGTATCCACACCTATATACATCAGTTGAATTAGAAACTATCAGTAAACATATATTTGTTATCTTTTCAATTATGATTGCAAACAAAATATTATCTAGTACTGTTACGTTTTATAATACCGCACAAAATAAATCGAAATTAAAATATTACCATTCTCTTTTTTTTGAAGGAAAAAAGATTCAATAAAGAGGGAGTACAAGGGGTACTCCAACCCCAAATACACAAGATGAGATGCTTAAATGTTCACAACACCAATACAAGCACTTGGATTAAGACTCCAATCATTAAAAGAATAACTAAAATCATGGACGGCCGACTTAGTCCACAGCCATGTATAAAAATATAAAAAATATTACCATTCTCGGTGATGTAAATAAGTGGATTCCCATATTCCGCTTGCATGAATTTCAAGGCCTCGTATATTCCTTCTGGAACAATATATAACCAGCTCGAACCACCCTAATTAAAATATTAAAAAAGGAGTTTATCTATCAATTTCATGATCATATGAAAATTTGAGTTAATAAGGACATGATTTTGTACCCGTGCGCCAATATCTTTGCCGCCTCTCGCATCTGTAAGTAACAATTACATTGAAAGTGTATTAACTAATGGACAAAAACATGCACATACTTAATTAAAAGCCATGATATAAATTAATTATTTAGAGGTGATGTTTTTTTTTTTAAAAAAAAATCAATAGTGATGATCACTTACGCAGTTGGATATACTGTTTGTCCGTATCATAGTTTGGATTATGTGGATTGATCGGGGTGGTGCTATGTTGTGCATAATAAGTTGTGTAATAATTAACTCCCAAGAAATCATATGATCCCTTTATTAGCTTGGTTTGTTCTTCATTGAATATGGGAAGCCGGTGTCCAACATTTTTCCTCATGCTTTTAGGATAGTCACCAGTTACTATTGGGGCTACAAACCTATTTATATATACACATAAGAAGGAAAAAGAAATCAGTTTAATTATATACACTATTTGTTATTTAGTAATATAAAGCTTGGAGATAAATTTTTTACCATCCGAACATAAAATCGACAGCCCTTCTAGCAGCCTCTTGGTCAGCTTTAGAGTGTGGATCGAGAGGCTCGTACCAGTTTATATTATTAACGATACCAATCTGACCACCTTGAAGTTCCTGTGTAACATTTTTAAATTCTAATTAAGTTGCATCTTTAATATTCAAATGGTAACTATTATTTAAAAATCATGTTATAGTAAAAAATCGATGTATAATGTTATACATATTTACTCTTTTTAGTATTAACTAAATAGCTAAGCATGTATACTTAGGTAACAATTCCTTACCTGGAACTCGGTTCTGTACAAATGAACAACACTAGCATGTGCAAGGATAAAATTGTGAGCCACAATATATGGTTCGGTGCCTGGATTTCCATCAGTGGCGGAGAATGCTTTATATGAATGCTTGTAACCGAGTTGCGGTGAAGGGCCTTGTGGTGCTTGCGCTTCTTTTGCACCTCGACCGGGAGGGAATGACGCATTCACGTATCCCCTGTAAGTATAAGTCCACGCCTCGTTCAGTGTCACCCAATTCTTCACCCTATCGCCAAATTCCCAGAAGCAAAGTGCCGCAAAATCAACAAAATCATTCCTGAAGTGATGAAGATTTATATTAAATAGTTATTTAGCTTATATATGAAAGAAGAAAGTAATGCATGTATAATTTTAATTAATGGATCAGAAAATAATGGAATAAATTGCTTACACAATCTTTTCATCCAAAAAGCCACAATAGCTATCTTGCAAGGCCAAGGGAGTATCCCAGTGGAACAGAGTCACATATGGCTCAATGCCTATATATGTGCACAATCAAACATTGGTACGAGATCAAATAGTGTTTTGTGACATCCTTTTTGTACGGAAAATGAAATTAATTAATTACCTGCAGCTAAGAGTTCATCTATAAGATTGTTGTAGTAGTTGATTCCTTCTCGATTTATCCCGGCACATATTCTTCCACCTTTTGTGATTATTAAATCAAACCAACATTTCACAGTTATTAGTACATTATTATTATATTCAATATTATGGCATCAGTACTAAATTTGATTATTACCTGATAAATACGTATATTATTTCGTGCTCTGTACGTACCTGGTAAGATTCGAGGCCATGAAACAGAAAACCTATAAGTATCAAACCCCGTTTTCTTCAGTATCTTCACATCGTCCTGAAAAATAATAGAAAATAGATAAATTAGTTTCATGCATATAGTTTACAATTATATGGAAGAGAATATTATATAAAAAATTTATGTTCAGTACCAGCTTCAATTAATTAATAATTTCTGTATAGAATACCTTGTACACTTTGTAACTGTTACAAGCCATAGTTCCATCGCTTCGGTCATCAATGTTTTCTGCGAAATTAAACAATATAAAGTGAGTATTAATAACAGTTCTATAAACCACTGGCGGATCTATGTAGAGGAAATATTTTTTTTACCTATATATATATATATATATACATGTATAGTGAAAGCAAAAGGAAAAAATAGCTAACGGCATTATTAGAATTCTACCGTAGTTTAAGAAAGATAAGAACAAATCCCTCTATAACTAGCGCCATATATATCTGCTAATTATTTGAATATGAACAAATATATATGGCAGATATATATGGCGCTAGTTAAGCTGCCATATCAAATAATTATCTGCTAATTATTTGAATATGAACACCGCAAGGCAAGTATTGGCAGCTTAATAAACAAAACTCTGTTTTTGTTATATCTTTAAGAAAATAATTCTATTTGTTATTTTAAATAGCAAAAAATTCTAGTGTTATATATACCCTCATTGTACATTTAATTAATCCACACATGTTGAATTTGATAACAAAAAGGATTTGATCTCTATTGTATTTGTTTGACACATAAAAAATTAAATATATGCTTATATTTTATCGTATTCGTGACGAAACATTAGTCTCGATCAATGTAAAAATATAATACAATGTGAATTAACATAGTATGTAATATTACTTTGATAAATATATGTTTAATGAAGATTGCAAAATATGGTTTTGGTTATCAATATCATCAATTTTTCATTTTATTTCTTTAAAACCACAAAAAGATGATCCTAATTCCTAAACAACAAGTTTTTTTTTCACTTATTATTTCGGTTAAAACCACAAAAATATGATTCCACGCAACAAGTTTTTTCTTTATTTACTATTTTGGTTCTTTCTCCTGTTATTTTCTCCCTATTTTTTTTTATTTAGCCCCCCTTATTTCTGAATCCTGGATACGCCCCTGCTATAAACATGTGTCACACATAATTACCATATATAACATATTCATAAATTATTCTGCTATTGTTCTCGCAATGCAAATTCAATAATAATATACATATATATGTCAATTTTTCACATACCAATTCACACATCGGAACTATTAAAATAATTAATTAAATCATGTACAATTATAGATATATAGGCTAGTAGTTTATTTAAATAAAGATAGAGCGTGCATGACCAGGATTGGCGAGGCAATATGAGTCCCATACACTGAATCCTCTACCACCTTCTGTCGAACCACCTTCGATCTAAAATGAATAAATGATTAATAAGTATCCAATGATTCATGTCATCAAAGAATTTTAAAAGGATACATGCAAAATATAACTTTAGGAATTTATAAACATCAAATTAGTTAACTCACCTGATAAGATGAACTTGATGCTCCAAAAATAAAATCTTTGAAATCATCACGTGTGATATTATTTTCAATAGGAATAGGTACAATAGGGTCAGCGCTTATTCCACTGTAGAATGATCTGGGGGCACGGGTTCTGGTAGCCATTTTGAAATTGAAATTAAATATTAATTGCTAATACTTAAAGTTGCTCTTGAGGATCTTAGCTTTAGTTTGTGGTGGAAACACTACCATACTATCAGTCTATTTATAGACGACTTATCATGCAAAGTAATTATTTAGCTAAATTTTTCATGTTAGGTAAATACAATCGTGGTTTAATTTATTTGCTTTTGGAACATGCCTGAAACGCCCTCTGTGGTTTTGTAGACCTCCATAAAATACCCTTGAAGTTTGGTAACTATTACTACTAATAGTTTCGGAAACTATGGATCAAAATTTCCGTGCGTTTCCTCGAAAAGTGCCGAAAAGTTTCTATTTTTGACTTCACCGGTACGAAATATACATGTAGTTTCCATGATAGTAATAACTACAATTTTACGAATTCTTCGAAACATGTCGAAAAGTCCTCGAAATATTAAGAAACGTTTCTAATGTTTAGCTAACCGAACCGTACTCCCGAACCAAAATTTTCATCCATGTCGGAAACTCTACACGAGACCCATTTGATATTTCATAAACTCTGGAAAAAAAATATCCTCCATCTAATTCTATTACAGAGTTCATCGCATATATTCCTCCATATGATTTATGTTTACTTTTTTCTTTGAAAACTCTATTAGTTATAACTTTCAACATCTTTCAAACAAAGCCACTTAATTGGCTTCAGCTACAGTTTGGTTAGGTTAATCTCTGAACAAATTAAAATCTCTATTTTAATTTATTTATTATACAGTAGTACACATAAAATATTTTAATTTTAACTGCCTGTTCTAAATTAAATCATCGTATGCTCATATTTTTAGAAAAATATACTCTTAAAAAATATTATATATCACTAAAATTTGCATTAAGACAGTTTAGGCATTTGAAAAAGAAAAATAATCAATAAAGTTACTTGAAACTTAACAAAAAGGGTCTTTATTTTTGGTGTTTTTTTTTATAAAAAAAAAAAATGTACGGACGACGTAACAACCCACAACGGATTTTCATGCAGTTTTTCAAAATTAGGCTGAGTTTGTAGGTTGATATTCATTTCACATCACACAAGCATGTTTTGTGGTATTGAGATTCATTTCCAATCACACAAGCATGTTTCACATCACATGTTTTGTAGCAACACTACAAGATTTGGGGGGTTTTCGCGACCCCCTAGTGATCGCCGGACGGTCCCCAGACATTCGGCGACCGTCGACAGCAATGGGACCGCCCGACGGTCTCGAGGACAAAATGGGGACCACTGGGCGAAATCGATTCGGTGAAATCTAAAAGCCATGGTTCTTTTTGGATAACAATTGTTTTGTTCTTACTTCTTAGATGAATCCCAGTCACTTTTCAAATTAAAAACATATATATATGAATCCCAAATCTCAACGTTAATGCACACTTCTTTTAGAACTCTCCCAACCTCATTTTAAAGTTTAAAAAAAACTAGAAAGGCTTATTATTATTTTTTTTTAATTTATTTTAAGAAGAAGAAGTGAAGAACTATGATCACCGTCCACAATTAACTATGAGTAGAGACTGGATTCTCCGTGCAAAATTCTCATCAACTACAAGACTGGGGAGGCTATAGCAACCGCCTGGCGACCACCTGACGGTTGCGACATCATAATAATATCTATAGTTAAATTTGTAACGTAAAGCACAATCACATATAACAATTATAACTATTAGGTATATATATTATCACTACAAGATTTCGCGCCCATTCTCGACCGAATTTCGGTCAGGAGCATTCCCGACCGATATTCGGTCGGGCATTTTTAAAAAACAATTCCCGACTGCATATCGGTTGAGAAAGAGTATTCCCGACCGCATTTCGGTCGGGAATATTATTCCCGACCGAATTGCGGTCGGGAAACCCTGGGCAGGAAATTTCTCGCCCAGGATGTAACCCTAATCTCGGCCCAGCTGGGCCGCGCAGCTGGGCCGAGCGTTCCCGACCGCATTGCGGTCGGGAAAGAGGGAGGTATTTCTATAAATACCTCCCTCCTCCTCTTCATTTTCACACTCTTCTTCTCTCTCAAAAAAAATTGTCGACCGCCTTATAGCCTTTCGCGGCCGGAAATCTGTCGGGACTCCCGATCCGATAAGTTTTTTTCGCTTTTTCTTGCATTTTATATTTTATTTAATGTTTTAATATTATTTATTTATGTTATCTTTAATGTTTTAATATTAATTTTTTGATATTGTAGAAGTTGTTAGAATTTAATTAAAAATGCCTTTAGAAATTGTTAGACTTTGGGAAAATATTAGATTTTTATGCCTTTAGGAATTGTTAGGTTTTAGGAAATGTTATAGTTTTATGATTTTATAATAATTATTATTTATGCCTTTAGAAATTGTTAGTCTTTGGGAAAATGTTAGATTTTTATGCCTTTCGGAATTGTTAGGCTTTGGCAAAATGTTAGATTTTTATGCTTTTAGGAATTGTTAGGCTTTGGAAAAATGTTAGATTTTTATGCCTTTAGGAATTGTTAAGCTTTAGGAAATGTTATAGTTTAGTAATTATTTATGACTTTAGGAAAACTATATATGATTTTTATATGTGTTAATTTATTTATTTGGTCGTTAATTATGGTGTTATTTATGTTATATTTAATGTTTTAATATTAATTATTAATGTTATATTTAATGTTTTAATATTAATTGTTAGATATTGTAGAAATTGTTAGGATTTAATTTGTAAATTCCTTTAGGAATTGTTAGGCTTTGGGAAATATTTATACCTTTAGGAAAAAACTATATAACTTAGTATTGATTAAACTTAGGTCATCTCTACAATTAGAAAAATTCTAACTTAGATGCTTTTACTTAGTTCGTAGCACTCCTCTTTGACGACATGTCGTCCCGTGATAGCGATCGTGGCCAACCCTCGAAGAGAGGGCGTAGTGATCCATATCGAGCCCTCCATCGAGTACTCCACCTACTGGTCCACCGAGGATAGGTCCTCGTGTACGGATTATTCATTCTGGCGTTGCACCACCTGCTCATGTCGATGCACCTGATACCAATCTTGGCGAGTCCCTACTTCTTCACATCTACATAGGTGTATCGGATCGAGCGACGGTACTCCACCAGATCTAGTAGTACCATTTCGACTAGATGTTGATCACGTAGCATCGACGCCATCGTCATCATCTAGGCCATCGTCATCATCTAGGCCACCGTCATCATCGAGGCCTACGACACCTAGGCCAAGCTCTACAGACTCTACACTGGCGGGTCCTAGTACTTCTTCCCCTGCAGACGTTGTCGGTGCAGGACCATCTTCAGCGACGCAGCAGAGACCGGGCCGAGGCATATCGAGAGGGCCGCAGGTTTCGGCTGACCGTAGAGCCCGTCGTAGGGTCGAGCTGGATGAGCACGACGTATTTTTGGATGGGAGAAAGATAGAGATGGCGATTACCTCGATCATTAGGGAGTTTATGAAGAAGTGTGTTCCTTCATACACCGAGGTCGATTCAGAGGTCCAGGGACTGATGTGGGCTAAGTTTAAGGTGAGATTTAGAAAGTTTACTAAATATATATATAAATATTAAGATTTTTTTTAACGAAACCTTAATTAAAAACCTCATTTAATTGTAGAGCATATACTACATTGATCCGGATGACATGATTCGTGCACATTCCGCATACGATGCGAAGGCTAAGCACTGTTACAAGGATATCATGTACAATGCCAAGAAGAACTATTACGACAGGCTCGATGATCCGAAGTGGGCGAATCGTCCGAAGAACAGTTGGATGAGCGACAAGTTAGAGAGGATGTTCGTGACGCACTGGGAGTCGGCTGACCATGCGGACAAATCAGAGTCAGGCCAGAAGAACAGGCGAGGAGGAGAGGCACCAGACCCTGATCGTCCTGCACGAGCTACTCATGCTAGTGGGTCCCGGAGCTACACAGAGATTCAACGTAGGACGATATGTCTTATTAAATTGAGTTTCTATACGAATAATATTATTGTCTTAAATTTAAATAGCTAAAATAACAAATCTATATCAATATGCAGGCTGCTTCTAGACCTCCAGGGGCCCCTCCACCTCGGCACGATGAGGCATATCGTTATTAGCACACACATGTGCCCAGTGGTCTGCCAGAGGGAGCTCCACGTCGACGCGTTTGGGTTCACCCCAAGTATAGGGCTATCTACGTAAGTATTTAACTTGTATAGCATTCTTTGATTATTGTATTAATATATGTCTTCCTTAATTACGTACTAACAATTATGACAAAATGAACAGGAGGAGTACATGAGCCTTATGACCGAGAGGTACGAGGCGGATCGTTCTACGTGGCCACCACTAGATCAAGAGCTGTGGAGTCAGGCGATAGGAGGATTGAAGAAGGGGAAGGCTGCGGGTCTCCCTACGGATGCACGTCACGATCAGTTTGGTTTCTCGACGAAGAAGAACCCAGACACGACACATGATTATGCGAGGGCGTTGGAGAGGGAGAACTGTCATCATAGGACTGTTACTGATGCGAGGGTTGACGAGCTTATTACTCACGTAGAGTACTTGACCCAGCACATCACCCAGACTACAGGTACTCCTCCATCTCGACCCATGCCTACAGGAGGACTCATGCGTGATGCTCGTCGAGCCGGTCAGCGTTCCTCGCCACCCCCTCCTAATCCTTTTGCGCATGGTGCTCCAGATTGCACGCTGTATGATGTTGAGTACGAGGATGTCCCCGAGGATGACACTCTCATTGGTGATGCAGCCGATCTTGCCGGTGATGGTGATGATGGTGCTGGACCCTACACAGCTCCTCATACATTTGGATTTCATGACGAGGACTATGAGTATTAGTAGTTTTATTTGTTTTAGGGTTATTTTAGTATTGAAAACTGTGTTAGTTGTTTGTATTTATGTAATTAATTTGATGCTTGGACCAATTATGTAATGTCAAACACTTATTTAATTTTTTTGTGTTTTAGATTGAGGAATGAATCAAAAATTTAATTCCTCATCTAAAACACAAAAAAGTTAAATAATGTTTTAAAATATTTCTGTTAACCCTAAAAAATAAATAAGGGATTATACAAGTTAAACAAAAGATTACCCTTAAACTAGGGATTAATCCCAAGGGTGATATTATCGTCACGAACACTCTCGTATGTCACATACCCTACTATGGTATGACGTGGCACCCGAAGAGATAATAGTCCCTCGGAATTCACATATCCTACTAGGATACGACGTGGCACCCGAGTGGACACCCAAGCGTCCCTTGGAAAGTCAAGATGAACAAAAATAAGATATCAACGTGGCATCGGAAAAAGAGTAAACCCCGATGGATCCACGCGATCCTGATATCCATCACTGCGCCAAGAGGGACCACTATACGAGAATACTTCCTTGCTGAACACTCCCAAAGCCCTCAGAATCATCACCCCGAAGGCTAAAATTCATAAAACAACGTCCTACTCAAAGCACCACTCACTAAAATCACTTACCCCGAAGGCTCAAGCCAAGAAGGTTACTCAGCAAAAGATAGGAAGCCCTCGGAGAATAATTCTTGAAGAGACCACCACTCTAATGACAACAAGAAACGCTCGGAACCCATACTACAAATATCCAAATACAAGAATACCGCCTTACATACATATTGCTGCTCTCGGAGCCCACCTCACAAGCCTAGAGAAACAAATATGCCCCTCGGAGAACTCTACCAGAGAAGCCGACGAGGAAATAGCTGACCCCGGAACAGAAAACCCCTCGGACACCCACTTCGCTTCAGCTAGTGAACCTCCTCATGAAATCTAGCCCCTCGGAGAAAAGAAAACAGAAGATTCAGTCTATCAAAGAGAAGAAAACAGAAGAAGCAACCCCTCGGAACTCCCCGCAGCCCTCGGACAAGATAAGGATCAGCCTTGTCAGCGCTTTGTCAACAAGATATACCTTATCTTTTAGAAGGACACTTGTAACACATGCAGCATTACACTTGTAACACATGCAGCGCATTCATAGTGACATAAACACCCTCCCATACCTATATAAGGAAAAAAGAGGAGAGATAAGAAAGGACAACAGAAAAGGAGGACAGAATATACACTTAAACTCAATCAGAAAAAATCATAAGATCATATTTATGCTCTTCGGGAATAAGAAGTTCAGTGAATAAAGGAAGGATATTTTCGTAATTTTCTCTAATAGTCATTTACTTTCTTTGAACCACGGATAACGGCGTTCCGAACTCATAAATAAATCGGTTAATCGGGTATTATTCCAAACCTGTTAACAAAATGGCTCCGTCTGTGGGAACGCCATAGAAGTTGTCCTCGAGCGTGTTCAAGAAAGCAAACCAACTATGGAAAATTTGTTTCACAGCGAAATCCACCCGCCCCATCTGGACAATTCGGAAGAAACTGTAGCGAATCGTCGTTCCGACGAAAGGGACTTCATCAATGTTCCCCGATCCGTTTTTGAAAGACTAGTGGAAGCCACCGCTCGAGTTAATCACCGAGAATTCGAGTCTCCCCTGGAAACAATCCCAGGATCTCCGCACCAAGGAGATTACCCCTCGGAACAAGGCGAAGGTTATGCAAGAGGGGCACAATGCCCTACTCCAATCTCGTGGTATCAGGAAACTCCTCGGAGGACGCCAAGGCGTTATGATCATCTGGAAATTTCGAGGATAATCCAGAGGGAAGAAAGGTCTCTCCCCGTATATCGGCCACCCCCCATTATCACTCCTAACGGAGAGCCAACCTTATGGGGAATCCTTGAAGATCTACGAAAGGAAGTAGGAGACCTCAAGAGGACTGTAGGACCCAAGGAAGATCCGACGTTTAAGACATCTCCCTTCATTCCTGAAATAGCTTCTGCTCCGATTCCTTCAGGAATGCAGCCTATTAATGTACCATTATATACAGGAGAAGCCGATGGGAGAGATCCGCAAGATCATATACACCAATATTTGGCAGGAATGGACCTATCGTCTGCCCCGGACTATGTCCTGTGCCGAGTGTTCCATGTTACCCTCGGAGGACGAGCCCAATCTTGGTTTACCCATCTCCCTCCCAATTCAGTGGTCAACTTTGACCGATTGGCTCACCTGTTTATACGCCACTTCGCCTGTAATCGTAGGTATCCCAAATCGGCCACTCATCTTTTTACTATTAAGCAACGAAAGGATGAATCCCTTCGGGAATATATAAAACGCTTAACGGATGAAGCGCTGGATGTTCCGAACGTCAGCCCAACCATTATGGCCGATATTCTGACACAAGGACTCCGAGCGGGAGAATTCTTCCGATACCTGATGGGGAATCATGTCACGGATATGAATGAACTCATGCAACAAACTGAAACTCATATTCTTATGGAAGAAGCCGACCATACAAAGAGAGGGCTGGAGAAGGATGACAATGAACGTCACGAGCAGAAGGAAAAGGAAACTAAAACCAAAGAGAAGGGCAAAGAAGGAAAACCACCCCCTCGGAAGGACGATGGGGAGACGGTGAAGAAATTCCTTAAACTCGTGCCCCTTCCTCCGATGACCCTAGCTCCCGTGGAAGTACTCAACGTGATGCGGGGCAACGAAGAATTGCGCTGGCCCCGGCCCGCCAAATTTCCCAACAAAGATAAGGATACGGGTAAGTACTGTAAATTCCATAAAACTTATGGACACACTACCGAGGAGTGTACTACCCTGCGAAGAGAAATACTTCGCCTTCTGGAGGCAGGATATCTGCATAACTACCTAAAAAGAAACAATCCCGAAGAGCCCAAAGCACATGTATGGAAAAGGTCCCGAGGAGGACCTGACGAGGAAGAGGATACTCCCCACCGGCAGTCACGAGAACAAACCGCGGAACATCGGCGGAGGTCCCAAGAAAAGACCAGAAAGCGGCAAAGATCCCCCGGAGAAAGAACCACTACGTCTCCGCGGCGATCACGGGAAAGGACCACAGGGTATCGGAACCTACCTCCCCCTCCCGACACGTACGAGGTCAACCCCTCATCGGGACGGACGATCAATATGATAGAAGGAGGAGATATTTCCAGAATACCCCGGGGTAAGAAGACAAAATATCTCAAAGAAGCCCGACGAGCGGGACAAGGGCTCCCGGTATGCTCCGCCCAAGGGGCCAGATTACCAAATATCACTTTCGGACCCGAAGACCTGAAAGGTATAGTCTACCCCCATGAAGACCCTCTGGTAATTGAAGCTACTATCTATGGATTTGGGATCCAGTGTATCCTCATAGATACAGGCAGCTCTGTGGACGTCTTGTTTTTTCCAACCTATCTAGCCATGGGATTGAAGAAGAAGCAACTGGAGGTGGCTGAAGTCCCTCTAGTAGGCTGCTCTGGCGAAGCCTGTAATACCCTCGGAACCGTGACCCTGCCAATGTCGTGGGGAGAGGGAGCCCTACGAAGAACGGAACCCACCAAATTTTGGGTGGTGGAGGCTTCGTCAAGGACATACAACGCTATATGCGGAAGACCCTCCATTCGGTCATTTGAAGCGATCCCCTCTACCCTTCACCTTAAGGTAAAATTTCCTACCTTGGCAGGCATCGGAGAAGTCCGAGGAAATCAAGCTAGAGCCAGAGAATGCCGAATGAATGCCCTACTCCCCGAAGAGGACGAAAACCCCTCGGATAATGGCAAAAAACGGAAAGTAGAAGAAACCCGAGTCCAACCCATTGAAGAGCTCAAGATGATAGAACTCGTGGAAGGAAACCCCGCTAGGGCGATCAAAATAGGCACTAATATGGAACCTGAGTTGGAGGCCCAACTGATATCCGTTCTAAAGGAATTTTGTCACCTTTTCGCATGGGAAGGAGGCCCCCCCGGACGGATCAGCAATAAGGTATGCCAACACTTCCTTAATGTAAAGCCGGGGGCTAAACCCATTCAGCAAAAGAAGAGAAAAATGGGGCCCGAACGTAACAAGATTATCCGATCAGAAATTCAACGGCTTCTCAGCTTATGACAAATTCGAGAGGTCGTGTATCCCGAATGGTTGGCCAATGTGGTCTTGGTCCCTAAGTCGGGAAGAAGATGGAGGATGTGCGTTGACTTCACCGATCTCAATGATGCTTGCCCAAAGGACTGCTATCCCTTACCAAGCATAGACCAATTAGTCGACTCTACAGCTGGTTGTGCACTCCTGTCGACTCTGGACGGGGACCAAGGATACAATCAAATCCCGATGGCATTCCTGGACCAGGACAAAACCAGCTTCATTACGGACGCAGGTACCTTTTGTTATCTAGTCATGCCCTTCGGACTTAAGAACGCAGGAGCTACATACCAACGATTGGTGAACCTCATGTTTACGGGACTCATTGGGAAAACTGTGGAAGTATATGTGGACGACACGGTCGTCAAAAGTCGTTCCGCGAAAGATCATCCCGAAGACTTGCGAAAAACACTGGCTATCATGGATCGCTTTGGGATGAAGGTAAACCCTCGGAAATGCTCCTTCGGTATCCGAGGAGGCAAATTTTTGGGATTCATGGTCACCGAGAAGGGAATAGAAGTTAACCCCGAGAAAGCTGAAGCAATTGTTGGGTTACCAACCCCAAAATCCATAAAGGACGTGCAAAAACTGACCGGGCGAATGGCCTCCCTCAGCCGATTTGTCTCCAAATCAGCGGAGAAAGGACTCCCGTTCTTTAAAGTCCTTCGGAATATCAAAGAATTCCAGTGGACCTCACGATGTGAAGAAGCTCTCCAGGAATTGAAAAGATATATTGTAAGACCACCCTTGCTGGTTAAACCTTCGCCCCAGGAAGAACTTTTCATATACCTATCATTAGGAGAGGAGGCTATCGGAGCGGTATTGGTCAAAGAGCACGAGGGAGAGCATCATCCGGTCTACTACGTTAGCAAAACTCTCCTCGGAGCGGAAACCAGGTATACTCTGGTAGAAAAACTTGTACTCACTTTGGTTACCACGACGCGTAAATTACGCCCGTATTTCCTCTCCCACCCGATCACTGTCCTGACTAAGCACCCTCTACGAGCAATTCTCAACAAACCCGAGACCTCGGGAAGACTAATAAAATGGGTCGTCGAGCTAACGGAGTATGATATTTCCTATGCCCCGAGACCTTCCATCAAAGCCCAGGTGCTAGCAGACTTTGTGGTAGAACTTACGGGAATCGGAGTGGAAAGGAAAGAACCTCTGTGGCATGTCTACCTAGATGGTTCCTCCGTAAATACGCATGGCGGAGCTGGAGTAATCTTGATTAACACGGAAGCCGAGGAAGAGGCGCTACATTTCGCGGTTAGAATTGATTACCCCGTATCCAATAGCGAAGCCGAATATGAAGCCCTCCTTGTCGGAATGAGGCTCGCTCGGGAGGGTGGAATACGAAAAGTCCGCCTGCATAGTGACTCTCAGTTAATTGTCCAGCAAGTTCAGGGTACCTACGAAGCCAAAGAAGAAAGGATGCAGAGTTATCTTCGAGTGGTCCATCGTGCCAAAGCATGGTTTGATGAGTATCAATTAGTGCAGATTCCCCGAGGGGATAATCAGGAAGCCGATGCCTTGTCCAAAATGGCTGCACAATTAACCACCATTCGTACTCGGAAAATCACTCTGTTACATATGAGCGAATCAGAGAGGATTGAACCTGAAGAGGTGAGCGTCACCGCGGCAAATCCTTCGATAAGTTGGATAACGCCCATTAAAGCATACTTACAAGATCCTGAAGGATACTCCGAGGACAAATCTGTCTGATGGATGATGTCTAAGAAGACCATCCGATATTTCCTCAAAGACGGAATACTATTCCGAAGGACGTACTCTTATCCTCATGCCCGATGTTTAAACGAAGAGGAGGCTCAACTTGTCCTGGCGGAAACTCACGAAGGGGTGTGTGGTAGCCATACTAGCGGCGGAAGCATGGCTGGACGAATAATCCGACAGGGTTATTATTGGCCCACGATGGTCAAAGATTGCAAAAACCACGCGAAAAAGTGCAAGTCATGCCAAGCTTATGCCCCTCGGGCTTACCAGCCAGCGGCTCCATGGGAACCCCATTTGACCGCATGTCCTTTCGCCAAATGGGGAATAGACATAGTAGGTCCACTTATTCCCGATGCTGGTCAAAAGAAGTTCCTACTCGTGGCAGTAGACTACTTCACCAAATGGGTGGAGGCGGAGCCCTTAGCACGAATAACTGCAGGGGCGGTCATTAACTTCTTGTGGAGGAACATTCTATGCCGCTTTGGAGTCCCTCGGAGCCTGGTAAGTGACAACGGCCTGCAATTTACTGACCAGGGGTTAGAAAAATGGTGTGATCATTGGGAGATTAAGCACCGTTTTGCTTCGGTGGGATACCCTCAAGCCAACGAACAAGTTGAGAGAACTAATCGCACTCTCCTGAAAAATATGAAGGCCCGACTCGATTGGCACAAAGCCAAATGGGTTGAAGAAATACCCGGCATATTATGGGCCTATCGGACCACACAAAATACCGCCACAGGCGAAACCCCTTTCAGCCTATCTTATGGGTGTGAAGCAGTGGTACCCTCCGAAGTCTCGATTGAGAGTTGGCGAGTCAAAGAATACGAAGAAGTGGCCAATAGTGCTAACTTAGCTCTGGCCCTTGATCTCCTGGAAGAGAGAAGAATCCGAGCCGCCGTTCGGGCAGAGGAATACAAAACTCGAATGGCACGATACTATAACACCAAGGTAAAGCTTAGGACTTTTCAAGTGGGTGATTTAGTGCTAAAACGGGTCGGAGCCTCCAAAAACATAGGCAAGCTTGAACCCCGATGGGAAGGACCCTACAAGATAGCGGGAATTATCGGACCGGCAACCTATCTACTTGCCAACTCTGAAGGCGCCACTCTTCGCAATACGTGGAATTCCTTCAATCTTAGAAAATACTATGTTTAATGTAACATCTTCATTGTTACATAAATAAAACTGTTTGTTCATAAATAGATGGTTACGATACATTCGAATCCGATAGGGTACATAGGTTTGCAAAACAAAAATGGTAGCCTTACACAGGAAATCATTACAAGCAACCTAACCCCGAGGAGCCATCTACCATAGATAAACAGTCATCGGACCCCAAAAGACCACCTACTACAAGTTAAATACTACCTACTACAAACTATTCCTCTCGCAAAGGACGTTTCCCTTCTCGGATAAGGCGACGACGCTGCTCCTCGGATAAGGTTATTGGATCCGCCAATAACACGCCCTCGAACGCCACGGGACTCTCTTCCGGGAAGATGGGGTGAAGACTAAGCTCGGGAATAATCAAGTTCCCAGGACATTCTGGCAATGATTGAACCGCATCCGTACCAAGTCGATACCCGATGCGGACCAGATCGCGCATCTCTTTTTGTAAAGACTCCCTTAAAGCTGAAGGACCCGCGATATCCAAAACAACTCGGACCCGAGCTACTACCAAAGCAACGTCGTGGGCACGAGTAGTCTCCAGCACCCGATGAGTTGCCGTATCCCGTTCCCGAATCGTCTGCAGTAATTGCTCATCGGAGTGGCAAAGCTGACTCTTCAACTCCTCCAAACTCGCCTGAAAACTCGTTACCCGGGTCCTCTCTAGCATTAACTGATGCTCCGCCTCCCAGGACTTATCCCTCTCAATCCGAAGGACCATCTCATGAATCGCTTTAGCAGCTTCATGCTCTTCCTGCAAACGGGAAATTTCCGTCTGAGCCTCCAACAAACCATGTTCTAACTCGTCCCGACGGCGATATACCAGGCCAGGATCTGAAGAGGAACACCCCCGAGATCCGATGGCATCTAGCACCATATAAATCTGAATAGAAACGAAGGAATCACTACCGAAGAAATAAAAGGTAAGTAACCAAAATTTGCGAATAAAATGGATATCTACCTCACACAGGTTTTTGCAAACTAAATCCTGAAGACGAGAGGAAGGAAGGGTCCTCATGAGCTCACAATCCGTAACATTCAATAGACCGCTAAGAAAATTTCGGCAAAACCCCGATACCTCTCCGAGGGGAGAAAACCCTAGGTCAGCACCCGGAGGAGAGGAGCCCACGGGAGGAGGATTCCCTCCGCCCAGCGACACGGATACATGCTCATGACCTCCTTCCACAGCATTCACGATATCGAAAATCCGAGGAAATGGTTGCGACACCAAAGGAGGCACTGGGTAATCTATCGGAGAAAGAGCCGTAACCGAATTTTCTACCCTAAGAGGAATCACAAAGCTCACTGGGGGGGCTGCCACGGGCGAACCCTCCGATTCCGGCCTCTCCGAGGAGGAGTCAGCCCTCGTAACCGCCACGAAGGTATCGGAAATGCCCTCCGGCACCTGTCGCATACCGTGTAGAGCTCGCCTTAGAAAAACACCATTAAATGGATCTATGGAAAAAGCCGCCATCTCAGCACCTATAAGACAAGTATAGAGTATATGATGATCCCGAGAGCACACAGGTTGATAAAAGAGAAGTCGACAAATCTTCATACTTACGAAAATAGAAATTGCCATGAAGAGGATGAATTGGCGAATTCTCTCTTCTTATTCCCTCTTGAAGACCTGCCAGAATAAGAGCTTCAGGACATGCAAGCAGGCCGGTAATATCCCACTCCCGCCCCAACGTCTCGGATAGGGGCGAAACGTATCCCAAGCCCCATCGGATGGGTACTCCCCACGATCGGGCCGAATGGCCTTTCGAACGGACGAAGAAAAACCTCCGCTTCCAGTCCCCCCTACGAGTGCGAGGACTGGATGTACCAGTGAAGGCTTTCTCGACGTCCCGATAGGCCAGGCTGAAAAGGGGGACTCCATCCGAACAAGGCCGAAGGATGAAAATTGCCCCCACCCGATACGGGGACAGGGGAAGGTTAAGGAGCTCGCAGCATAAAACGTATCCCACTAAAAGGCGATACGAGTTGGGTGTTAACTGGCTCGGACAGATTTGCCAATACTGGAAGAGCGATCGAAGAAAAGGGTGAAAAAACACCCGTAATCCACAGTGCATTTGATCACAATAGACAGTTAAGAATCCAGGAGGAGGATCATATGCTCTCTGATCCGGAGAGGGCACAATCACATCAAAATCATCGAAATCCAGATTGAATTCCGTAAAAAGAGTTACTAGAGACTCTCCGTACACAGTGCTAACGGCGGAACCAACCCGTCCCCGACCTATCAACCTTGAGGGGCTCAAAGGTATTAAGTTAAATACAGAACGCTCATCGGCAAGAGAATATGGTTCTCTACCCAAGAACACATCCCTTATATGGTCCATCCTTCGAGAATTCGTGTACGATGACCTACTCCCCACCCTTGAAGACGAGCTTGTCCCAATGGTCACTTGATTCTCAGCCAGCCTGTTCCGCTGTCCCATAGAAGAACTTTCCGAGGACGCACTATAAACCTGGGATCCAGGGACAACTCGGGCACGATTCCGAGAAGAACTACTTGATGATGTGGACCCCCCATGCCTGTGATGTGGTGGCATCATCTTTAATAGTAAGTTTTCCATTTACTCTTATCCGAAAGTCGAAAATAAAGTATTGAGTACAACTACGAAAGCGAAAACTAAGTCCTGCGAGAATAGATTTCTAAAAGAAGAAAGGAAACTGATTTATCCGATAAAGCAAGATAGCTTTTAATGGCAAATATAAATACCACTGTTAGCATATTATATACGATAAGCTAATCCCATGGAGGGAAGCTGGAGTTGTCCCACCCACTCCTAGGGGCATGACACGTGCTAATGAGTGTCCTTAATTAGGATAAATAACTCTTAAACATGCATATAATTTGACACGTCCTGCTAAGCTATGTACTTAGTCAGCAAATAAAGGATTTTGTCTTTAGCTTACCTTTTTGAAGAAGATTAAAGGGAATAAGTTTTATACGTAAGTATGCTAATAGTTTATTACTATCTCAAGCTAGTGGACAAATAAGACAAAATAGAAAGCAAAAAATAGGACAAATTGTTCATTCATAAGTCCGAGAAGCTCTCGGAAAAGTTTACAAAAGCATATAAAAAAAAAAGAGAGAAAGGAGAGAGAATGAATCCTATTCTAACTCCCCGTACTTGGAGGGGGCGGGGGCGGACTAATAACAGACCCCCCAGGGAGACTAACAGAGGAACTCGGAGGCAAAACTCCACTCGAGCCAGTAACACCAAGTTTGGAAGCAGTCGGAAGAGGAGTAGGGGAACCCCTGGGCGTCATCACCGCATCATACATCTCAAGAATGCTCTGAACTTGCTCGGGAGACGGCTTGGCAAGTTTCTTGACATCAAAAATGCCGCCAAAATTCGCCCCCGAGGTCAGCACTCCACGGGCTACAGTAGCACACTCTAGCCATCCCCATAGCATATGCCCAAGGGACTCCCGAGCGGACAAGGAAGCATATTGGCGCTCTGCCTCTGCTGCTGCGCACCGAACGGCCTCATCAATCCAAACTTGCACCTCCTCCTGTGGCACTACCTGGACTATCTTCAAATCCACCAACTCCTTGACCCGAGATTGAAGCTACTGTTCTCGCTCCAACCACCCTGATTTCTCCTTCTCCAAAACTTCCACCCGAGCGCAAAGAAGCTCCTCGGACTCCATCTTCTCTTTCTCCAGAAGAGTCAACTGGACTCGGACAGCCTCCTCGGACGCCTCCAACTTGTCGTAAGCCAACTGCATCCTCTGCAAAGTGAGCTGCATCACTTCCTTGGCTCTCTGATCCTCCCTGCAAGCGAAGTCACTGGCTTCCAACTTCGTCCGGAAAACATCCCTCATTGATTCGGCCTCATAGAGTTGGGCCCAGAGAGAAGTCACCTGCCCTCGGAGAGATCCTATTTCAGCCACCTCCCTCGAATGGCGCTGCTCTACTGCAGTAATAACTTCCCGAGTCTTCTTGGACTACAGGACAAGAAAAGAAATGTAAGGAAGAATACGGGAAAATGATCTAAAAATAAAACGACCGGAGGACAGACACTTACGATGGTTTCCATCCAGACCATGCTGGCTCGCAAAAACTGATACCCTTCCGCGGGCGCAGTAAGAGAAGACCCGAAGAAGTGGAGAATCTCGTGGTATGCCTCCCCTACAGTCGAAGGATCCTTCTCGGGTACTTGAGATGAAAAATCTCCCTCGGACGCTGACCTCCGCAGAGGAACCCTCTTCGGAAGATCTCCTATCGGAGAAGGAATAGCGGTAGCAGGAGTCGTGGCCACTGCCTCCGTCACAACCGCTTCAGGAACTTTTGCAGTGGCCGAGGGACCCTCTCCCCGGAGCAAAGTTTCCCACACTTCCCTCTTCACCTCCAAATCCTTCGATAAATCCGCAGGACCTTGACCGATTCCCTCGGATGGCTTTTCCGAGTCCTGGTGAAGTAATTGAGCGAATAAATCTGCACCCGGAAACATAGGGGCCTTGCCCTTATCGACATCTACAAGAGCCAAATATGTAGTCAAATAATGATAACAAAATTTGAAGGGAAGTAGAAGAGAGAAAGAAACTTACGAGGAAGAGTAGGGGAAGGATCAGAAATAATGGGCGAGGGATCTCGAGAAGAGACCAAAACCACATCCGGAGACGAAAACTCTTCTTCTTCAGCCCTCGGAGATTGCCCCCCTTGCGAGCCCCTCGGAAGACTACCAGTATCGGACTCAGAAGCAGACCTCCAAGTCAGAACGGACGAGGGAGCCACCTGCCGCAACGGAACAGCCTCCAGGGGCACTCCCCCAACATCCTCGGAAGGAGGCGGAATATTTTCATAAACCTTCTCGGCCTCCGTGCCCATCCCTGCCTCCTCGGACTGCGCCTCAGCTCCCTCGTGATCTCCTTTCTCGGAAGCTCCTCTATGACCACTTGGAGCCACATCTTCGGAACCAGGTACTAAATAGTACCTCGCTATAACCTCATCTGCACCACACCAAAATATCTTAGTACGAGTAACGGAAAAATACGAAAAACTACTCGAAGAGAATAGATATGGAATAAAGAAGCATACGAGCAACAGAAGGGAAACTTACTGAAAGCTGGCATGAACAAGCTCGAAACGAAAAGCGGTTTCTTCACGTTGTCGTTAGCACCTACTACAAAATGAAGTCCGGCCTTATCAAATAACCACGAGAAATCTTCTGACTCCATTAGCGCATGCTGGGCAATCACTGGAGAGAGCACCATATCTTCAGCCAGGGTGTGAATTGGAGTCACACCCTCCCCCCACTTGAAGGGCATATCCCATTTCCCTCGGACGGGCTTCACATAAAAGAATTTGTCCTTCCAAACGCCGTGCGAGCTTATCGTCGCACCCAAAATCCTCTTCGTAGAGTTAGCCGAATGATCCCGATGGTGAACGTGATAGAAGGGATATCCCCCGGGTGACACTCCCACATCGAAGATAGACAGGAAATGATCCACATTGCACTCGTACCCCTTGACCATACACCAAAACACGTAAATACAGAGGGCGGCATAGCCATTGGGAACCAACTGGCTCGGGCAGATTCCACAAGTCTTGAAGACTTCGCAGAAAAAAGGATGGCATAAACGAACGCCACCCGTAATTCACCTGTGCAAAAATACACAGTGAGCATACCCGTAGGAGGGTAACACGCCCTCTGATTCTCCGAAGGAATGTGAACGGTCACATTCGCCCTCGCAGTTCCCGTAGCCTCAAACAAATCCATGACCTGTTCGTAAGTAACCACGGATTGAACATTCTCAATTTTAGAGAAGTCACGAAGAGGGGGTTTCTTTGACTTCAAAACCCTAGCTTTTTTCGCGGCGGCGGCTCCACTCCCTTCGGCAACAGCAGCTCTTTTCCTGCGAGTGGCAGCAGCAGGTCCCACGAGGGGAGCAGTCGTCGCGGCAGAAACAGGAAAGTCAACAGGGGCAGTTTCGGCAGAAGAGATATTTGCAGAAGAAGCCATCCTCCTTTGGGACAAGAGAAGAAATTTTACGAAATTAATGAAAGGAAAAAAGAAAAGAGAAGAAGAAACTCAGAGAGGAGCAAAAATCGCTCTTTTTTGCTTAAGAAAATTGGAGAATTAAAGAGAATTGGAAGATTGAAGAGTTTGTGAAGAGAATGGGAGAGAAGAGTACGGACGGAGTATTTATAAGCGGACCACCATTAAAGACGTGCCTCGTCCCCCACGCCCCACGTCTCCACTCAGGAAACGACGTGTCGCTCCACGCGCTAGCCGTTACTGCAGATTAACGGACGGATGAATGAATGTCATTTAAGACATCCAACGGCTAGAAAGAGCCGTTATAAAAGTAACTCTTCATCTGAACCGCTGCTTCCCAAGAACATAACGGTAATTTTACTTCACGGTATTTCAAGTATATATTTATATGCATATAATACCCCCGTAAATCATAAAAAGAATAGAGAAATTCCAATCCCCTCGGAAAAATCACCAAAAAATAAAGAAAAGGCCCCTTTTGCCCTATTAAGGCCACGAAATAAAATTTCACTCGTCTCTACGAGAACGATCGAAATTTGGGGGGGCTAGTGTTAACCCTAAAAAATAAATAAGGGATTATACAAGTTAAACAAAAGTTTAACCCTTAAATTAGGGATTAATCCCAAGGGCGATATTATCGTCACGAACACTCTCGTATGTCACATACCCTACTATGGTATGACGTGGCACCCGAAGAGATAATAGTCCCTCGGAATTCACATATCCTACTAGGATACGACGTGGCACCCGAGTGGACACCCAAGCGTCCCTTGGAAAGTCAAGATGAACAAAAATAAGATATCAACGTGGCATCGGAAAAAGAGTAAACCCCGATGGATCCACGCGATCCTGATATCCATCACTGCGCCAAGAGGGACCACTATACGAGAATACTTCCTTGCTGAACACTCCCAAAGCCCTCGAAATCATCACCCCGAAGGCTAAAATTCATAAAACAACGTCCTACTCAAAGCACCACTCACTAAAATCACTTACCCCGAAGGCTCAAGCCAAGAAGGTTACTCAGCCAAAGACAGGAAGCCCTCGGAGAATAATTCTTGAAGAGACCACCACTCTAATGACAACAAGAAACGCTCGGAACCCATACTACAAATATCCAAATACAAGAATACCGCCTTACATACATATTGCTGCTCTCGGAGCCCACCTCACAAGCCTAGAGAAACAAATATGCCCCTCGGAGAACTCTACCAGAGAAGCCGACGAGGAAATAGCTGACCCCGGAACAGAAAACCCCTCGGACACCCACTTCGCTTCAGCTAGTGAACCTCCTCATGAAATCTAGCCCCTCGGAGAAAAGAAAACAGAAGATTCAGTCTATCAAAGAGAAGAAAACAGAAGAAGCAACCCCTCGGAACTCCCCGCAGCCCTCGGACAAGATAAGGATCAGCATAGTCAGCGCTTTGTCAACAAGATATACCTTATCTTTTAGAAGGACACTTGTAACACATGCAGCATTACACTTGTAACACATGCAGCGCATTCATAGTGACATAAACACCCTCCCATACCTATATAAGGAAAAAGGAGGAGAGATAAGAAAGGACAATAGAAAAGGAGGACAAAATATACACTTAAACTCAATCGGAAAAAAGCATAAGATCATATTTATGCTCTTCGGGAATAAGAAGTTCAGTGAATAAAGGAAGGATATTTTCGTAATTTTCCCTAATAGTCATTTACTTTCTTTGAACCACGGATAACGGCGTTCCGAACTCATAAATAAATCGGTTAATCGGGTATTATTCCAAACCTGTTAACAATTTCAAAATAGTAAAAAAAAATATATATATATATTCCGGTAATTATTACCGGAATATTATTTTTTTATTCTGATGAGTTTTATTCCCGACCGAAAATCGGTCGGGAATAATATAAATATTATCCCCGACTGGAAAGCGGTCGGGAATAATATAAATATTATCCCCGACCGGAAAGCGGTCGGTAATAGTATGAATATTATTCCCGACCGATTGCCGGTCGGGAAAAATATAAACATAATTCTCGACCGGATTACGGTTGGGAAAAAAATTGAAAAATTCCTGACCGAGCTTCGGTCAGGAAAAAAATTTAAGCATTCCAGACCGAAAATCGGTCGGGATGTTTGAAGAAAACTTCCCGACCGAAAAGCGGTCGGGATATACTGTTCCGATCGTTGACCGGTCGGGACTTTTCCCGACCGATTTTCGGTCGGGATATTCGGTCGAGGATTTCCCGACCGGGTTTCGGTCGGGGTTGCCGATCGGGAAACTTTTTCCCGATCGGCTTTCGGTCGAGAAACTTTTACCGACCGAAGCAATGCCGACCGGCATGTCCCGACCGAAATTCGATCGGGAATAGACAATTCTCGACCGCAAATTGTCATTCCCGACCGGCATTGCGGTCGAGAATGACCCGAAAAATTTGTAGTGTATGATTAGTTGTATAAAATAAAATAGGTCCATCATTAATAACTCTTTCAATCATATTTAATCTACTATTTTGATAACTCATTTACTAACGTTGTAGTTATTTATTACTTAAATTCACATGTAATAATAATATTTGTTGTCAAAAACTACAAACACATTAAGATAATTTAGGCATGTTTCACATCACATGCCTAATTTATGTTTCACACAAGCATTAGATATGTTTCACTTTCACATCACATGTTTATTACTCCAATCACACAAGCATTTTCACATCACATGTTTTATAGCAGTCACAATTTTTTTGTCAACTATTGACGACTCTACTTTTCTTTGGTTTCAATTATTTGGGTTGGCAGGTAATCATTCAGTGAGTAAATTTCACACATGTGATTATTTGGGTTGGCCTAGTACAAATTTCTGCGGTCCCTTGTCGAATAATATATACATACATATATATATATATATGTGTATATATATATATATATATATATATATGCTTTGCTTGTGATATAATATAATGTTGGGAATTGTAGGGCCTGTTTGGTTCTATTTTTTCAAGCTTTCAGTTCTTTAAATTGATTTGGATCATGTTTCAAAGTCTAGACATCCAAAATACTTTGGCCCATTCTTTCGAGAGATTATTTGGTGCAGCCGTTGTATGTGCATCCACTACTAATACACGGTGGGGATGGAGTATTGGGTAGTTATTTCTACAATTTAGAGATCTCATTTTAATCTCAACATTCGGTTGTACATACAGCGGATGTATATAATAATTTCTCCATTCTTTCAAGATTTCACATCAATTATTGTGATGATTTGGCAACATTACATCAACTCCTCACTTTTTTATTATTATTTTTCTCTTCAATTTTTTGATTTTTGGAATTATGACCTTTTCCTTTCTATTCTTTTTTTCTTCAATCAGATTTTATTAAAATATTGCAATTCATTATTTTATTATTTAAATCAATTATGAAACAAACAACTAAATTAGTTGTCCATCAGGGAGTTTGTGTATATAATTATGTGATTTTCTCAACAAACACACACATTCTACAAAACTCAACCAAAGTTTGTATTTTTTTTTCTCCTTCTCACCTATGCCGATTTTTTTTTTTTTAAATAACGTGAGTTATATTTTTTTTCTTCCACAGGTCTTATTCCAAAAGAAGAGAAAATTCTAGTAAGTGATAACTAATTAATTCCTCTTTAATTTTAATCTCGCAATATAGATTTGTTAGTCATTATTCCATAATTATAGCAACTAACTTCAAATATATAATCACAAACGTAAAATAGAATGGGAATGAATTTCCCACAAAAATAGGAATTAAGAAAGATCAAACTCTTAATTTAGTTATATTAATATTTGCATATATTATTCAAACACTACAAGGTTGGGCGGTCTTTAGGGACCGCCCAATTAGCGACCTAAGTTAGGTCGCTCACCTTCAGTGACCGCTGAAGGCAACAGCGACCTAATTTAGGTCGCTGAAGGTTATGAGGACAACAGCGACTTAATTTAAGTCGCTGAAACTCTCCGCGACCTAAATTAGGTCGCTGAAAGTCCTAAGTTGTACTGGGCCACACATTTTGGCCAGAATTGGGCCAAAATGTGGGCCAGTAATTGGGCATTTACCCTAATTTTTTGCGGACGAAATCAGCGACCTAACTTAGGTCGCTGATTCCGCTGTATATAACAAATCTTTTTTTTTTATTTTCTTTATCTCTTTCTCTCCTAACCCGTTTCACTCTCTCTCCTCACCCGATTCTCGCCATCTCCGCCCTATTAGCGACCCGGAGTACGAATAGCGACCGCAATTGAGTCACCCATTCCATTTATTCATCAATTTTCACTCCCCTCCGGCCGATTTCCGCGTTTTCCGTCGATTTCAATCTCTTCCGCGCGTCTCCGCCTCTCCTCCGCCGGTTTCCGCCCCGTCGTCGCCCCCTCTCCGCCACCGGCACTTAGGTAGCTTCGGTCCATATTAAATTTTTGTGTTAATTTGGTAACTTTGATTTTTTGTGTTAATTTGTTAATTTTGTTTGATTTTAGATTGTTGTTTTGTTAATTTGTATTAATTTTGTTAGATTAGTTAGATTGTTAATATATTAATTTGTGTTAATTTTGTGTTAATTTTTTAATATTGTTAAATTGTTTGATTAGTGAAGAATGTATTTTTTTGTTAATTTGTTAATTTTGTGATTAGTGAAGAATGTATTTTTTTGTTAATTTGTTAATTTTGTGTTAATTTGTTAGATTGTTATATTAGTGAATATTGTTAGATAGTTAATTAGTGACTAATGTTAGATTGTTAGATTAGATTAGTGTATGAAAAAAAAAATAGATTTCTTAAGATTTTTAGATTGTTAAATTAGATTAGTGAATGATTAAAGAAAAAATTAGATTGTTAAAATTAGATTGTTAAATTAGATTAGTAAGTGATGAAAGAAAAAAAGATTATTGTTAGATTAGATTAGTGATTGATTAAAAAAAAGATTAGATTAGTGAAGATTGTAAGATTAGATTAGATTAGTTTAAAATTCGATTGTGAAAATTAGATAAATTAGATTAGATTAGTTTATAATTAGATTGTGAAAATTGGATTATTAAAATTTAATTAGTAAAACTTGTTAATTAGTGTTAATTTGTAAGATTATATTAATTAGTGTAGATTATATTTTTTAGGTTATAATTTGTAAATTTTGTAATTAGTGTAGATTTGTAAATGTTGAATTGATATTTAAATTTTTTTTACAGTGCATATATATATTCGGCATGTCGTCACGTAAGACCCCTAGCGGTACTGGAGATCGAGGTCTTGGAGGTCGAGGTCGTGGTGGGGTATCGAGTTCAGGTAGTGGTAGTGTTGCTCGTGGAGGTGTTGGAGGTAGTGGAGGTCGAGGTCGTGGTGGTGGTACTGGTAGCGTTGGGCGTGGTGGTACTGGTAGCGTTGGACGTGGTGGTGGTAGTGGTGGCGGGATTGGTGGTGGTAGTGGTAGTGGTAGTGGTAGCGTTGGGCGTGGTGGTGGTAGTGGTAGCGGGGGTCGAGGTAGTTGCCGACCTATACGGGTTGTTCGATCGGGACGTGGTGCAGGGTCGAGCCATCAAGCCGAGCCGTCTGTCCCGCTACCTGGGTCAGGTGACGGATCTGCATCGACGACACCTCCACTACATCGGCAGTTATTTGGAGACGATGAGGCGGCCATCTCCGGAGCGGGTGTCCGATCATCAGAGTCCACCGCATCCCAGGTGGCACGACCACATACTGCGGATTCAGTTGGGACTCACGTGCCCCCATCAGTCGAGTCTAGCAGACTTCAGACTCCACCGCCTACAGTCGACACCGGAGCTGGACCGAGCCAGAGATCGACCGGTACTCCACGACCGACCGATACTCGACCGGGTAGGGGACCCAATGTAGGGCTTACGGCGCTTCCTAAAGGGAAGAAGAGGGAGCTTATTGAGTTGAAGAGGGGTTGTTTTTCTAAACCCCCCGGTCGCGAGATTTCCAAGACGATCACTGGCCTCATTCGACAGTTTATGAGTGAGTTTTGGCCCTCCTACTTGAAGGTTCCTGAGGATGTACGAAGAGAGATGTACTCGAGATTTACGGTGAGTTTTAAATGAATTATTAATATTTATTGATTTACTCGAGGTTCAAAATATTGTTTAATTTAGTTTATTAATTTAATGTATTAATTTATTGTTTAATATTTATCTTTTTTGTAGAATGTCTATGGGATTCGGCGGTCAGAGAGGGAGCAGGTACATAGGGCATACCAGTTGAAGGCGAGAGGGATTTATAAGCGTATGCTTAACAAGGCGAAGGAGCAGTATATGAAGAAAAAGGACAAGGAGGAGTTTAAAGATAAGCCTAAGACGCCGTGGATGAGTCAGAGTTTGGAGGATCAGGCGGCAAAACACTGGGACACTGAGGAGTTTAAGGCGAAGTCCGTGAAGGGAAAGAAGGCTCGACGAGGCGGCAAGTTGGACGGCGATGCGCCCGCCACCTTTTACGGTGGTTCCATTGACTACGAGGAGATCCGGCGGCGCCTGGTATGTTTTGTTAAATTATATATTTTATTTGTAGTTAAATTTTAAGATTATTGTTTATTGATTAGTTTAAAACAATGTAATTTTAACATTTAAAAAAAAAGAATTATAACCAACTATTACTTACAATTTGAAGGAGAGGAATCAGCCCAACCGCACCCACCCTATCAGGCACGACGAGATTTATAAGGCAGGACATACGAAGAAGGTGGCGGGGACTGGCAGAGGTACAGGCGTACCATTGAGGCGGGAGTGGAAGTCTGAGATTACCAGACTTATTTACGTAAGTGTTTTAAATTTTCTACTCTTTTTTAATGATCTTTGTTTTAATTTAATTTCTTTTTTTTAATGATATTTGAATATTCAACAGAAGACTTATAAGAGGGAACTGAGGAAGAAAAATCCGGATGCAGTGGAAGATAATGACTTGCCTGAATGGGACGCCGATTCGTGGAAGAAGGCGATAGGGAGTATCAAGAAGGGGAAGGCATCGGGGTTACCGAGCTATGCTGATCCTCGAGACTTCGACTTGGAGGTCGGGAGGGAGCCAGACTACAGGCGGGAGTTGCTCAGGCAGCTCCAGGAGGAGAACAACGAGTTGAGGTCGACAAAGGACCCGAGAGTCGACTCCATGTTGTCTTGGCTCCAGTCTTTTAGAGAGGACATGCAGAGGGATACAGGTCGACCAGTGCGAGAGCTTCCGTCAGACTTGTTCATGGGGAACGCTATTAGGAGCGGAGGCGCATTTCGGGTTCCGAGGCCGATACGTGAGAGACCAGATCCTTTTGCTCCAGGTACTTCCAACCCCATCCAGTATGTCGATGATCTTGATATTGATACTGATACTGATGAGTCGGAGGGTGATGATGATCTTGGTCTGATGGATGTTGAGGCAGAGGACCTCGGTGAGGGTGAGGGGGGTGTTGGCGTTGATGAGGGTGGGGTTGGTGTTGATGATGATCCACTGGCGACCTTGGATGAGATGTATGATTTGGCGGAGAGTTCTGGTGATGAGGGGGTCATGTATCCGCCTAGTGATGTTGAGGGGGGTCAGTGATCTTGTTGCGGGTTTTTATTTGTAAATATGGATTATGATATTTTGGAACATATGGATCATTTATGGTGTAGTTGTTTTGTATGTATGGTTTGTAGTTGGTATGGAATATGGATTGAATGGTTTTGATTATATTTTTTTGTTTATTTTGGTTATTTTGAATTTATATGGTGTTGATGGTTGGTCATTTATGGTGTAATTGTTTTTGTTTATATGGTGTTGATGGTTGGTCATTTATGGTGTAGTTGTTTTTGTTTATATGGTTTTGTTTATATGGTGTTGATAGTTGGTCATACTGAAAAAATCACATTGTCATAGTCATACTGAAAAATCACATAGTCATCGTCATACATAAAAAAAGCAAGAAAAGAAAGAAAGCACTAGTCTTCTTCTGAATATTGAAACTCATAGTCATAATCATTTGCCTCACTATCTACGCCTTCTTCTGCTTGTCCATCATAGTCCTCGTTACCACCTAGTTCATCAACGACCTCGAAGTCACCTCCACCCAACTGAATATCCATGTTGAACGAACTCAAGTCTACAAACATATTAAGACCTGCTGATTCGTTCTCTTGAAATACTGTCTCCGGAATTTCTGGGTCATCAGGGGTAGAATCTTGAATTGTGAGTGACGACATGTCGATAATGTGTCTAGCTGGAATATGTGATACTGACAACCATCCTTTTCTCCCTGGCCTTCCATTTGGTAGAGACGGATATGGGGCGTAATACGCCTGCATTGCTTGATTAGCACAAATAAATGGTTCATTGGTCTGCAGTTTTTTAGTAGGGTTAATTTCCACCATTTTGAATGTCTCGTGGACATTTGTGCCTCTCGGTCCAATATCATACCACAAACACTTGAAGAAGACAATGGTCAGTTGTTTTCCAGTTCTACCTCCCCAATATTCCACTTCCAATATCTCCTTTAAAGTCCCGTAGAAATTGGTTGAAGCGGTGTCTCCCATGTCACCCTTCACGTAAACCCCACTGCAGTCACTCTTCTTGGGCCCCAATTTCGTATCAATGTGGAACCTAAATCCATTCACAATGTATCCATCGTACGTGATTGCATCGTTCAGTGGACCGTTGAGCAACGGCAGTACCCTATCGTCTATCATGTAATTTCCACTACGGTACTCTTGCTTGAACCAGGCCACATACTCCTCGTTCCTTTTCGTTTGCACCTCCATGGCATTCAATCTACCGCACTCCTCTTCTATGAACAAACTGCATGTTACAAAAAAATAGTTAGTACTAACACATATAAAAGAAGATGATACTAGATGAAGAAAATTGTAGTAGACTCACTCTTCCCATCCCTCCAATTCTTCACAGTTAAGAAGTGTGTACAATTCAATCTGTTCTATTTCTTTCCCCGTTAACTTCTTCATCTTCGCCGATGGGCCAAGCGGTCGTCCCTTCTTTCGGAACAATAAGAGCTCTCCATCCCAATCCGTGCTTTCCAAAGTCTCGTTCCTGTTAAGTCGTCGGTGTGTAGCACCAGGGGTTACATCGAGATACTGGGAAATCAAATTTGATATCTCCGAATTTAAATAGGCATTGGCCATGCATCCCTCGGGCCTCGCTTTGTTCCCCACTGACTGCTTTAAATCAAACATTTGTCTGATATACACAACAAAAGGAACCATCTTACATTACACATAAAATAAATTAAAGACAATCATCAATATATACACCAAAAGTGATTTACCTCTCGAATGGATACATCCATCTGTAGTGAACTGGACCGCAAACTCTAGCCTCATACGGTAAGTGAATGGCCAAATGCTCCATAGAATCGAAAAAAGAAGGAGGGAATATTCTCTCTAGCTTGCACATGGTGACAATAATAGATTTTTCTAGTCCCTCCATAGCCTCTACCGATACCTCTGATGCGCAAATTGCCTTGAACAACAAACTAATCTCCACAAGTGTTTCCCATATGTCTTTCTTAAGGAAATCACGAAAAGCAATTGGAATCAATCTCTGCATGAAGACGTGGCAATCGTGACTCTTCATTCCGGACAACCTTTGTTGTTGCACATGTACACACCGTCCCAAGTTAGAAACGTATCCATCTGGAAATTTTAGCGTGCCCAACCATTCTAACAAATTTCTCCTTTGATCTTTTGAGAGACAGTACAATGCCTTTGGCTTCTTCGTTCCCCCCCCTCGGGATGTTGAATCTAAAAATAGCTCACTACGGTTGGTCCAAAGTCTCAAATCTTTTCGTGATTTGATGTTGTCCTTTGTCTTAGGGTCATCCAAAATCGTGTTGACGATGTTATCGAAAAAGTTTTTCTCACAATGCATGACATCTAGACAGTGACGAACCAAGTTTGTGGACCAATAAGGCAGTTCCCAAAATATACTCTTCCGCACCCAATTATGATTTTGGCCAAAACCTGGGAGTGGTCTGCATTGGGTACCGAACCCCACATTCCCAAGGCCATTAACAATTTCCAACATTTCAGCACCAGTCTTTCTACGAATCGCGTCTTCCTCCCGAATTTCCCCTTTTTTAAAGTTATAGTCATCGTATCTCAAGTCATGACCTTCAGGCAAGAACCGGCGATGGCAATCGAACCAACTTGGCTTACCCCCATTCACCAACGGAAAGGATTGAGTGTCACCCATACAATAAGGACACGAAAGCCTTCCGTGCGTACTCCATCCCGACAACATCCCGTAAGCGGGAAAATCACTAATCGTCCACATGAGAGATGCACGTAAAATAAAGTGTTGCTTCCTCGAGACGTCGTACGTCTCGACGCCAGTGCTCCATAAAAGCTTGAGATCATCAATAAGTGGCCTAAGAAAAAGATCCAAGTTCTTTGTTGGACTATACGGCCCGGAAATGAGTAGACTCAAAAAGATGAACTCTTTCTTCATGCAAAGATCCGGTGGAAGGTTATAAGGGGTGACAAACACCGGCCAACAAGAGTACGTCTTGCCAGACATTCCAAAAGGTGTGAATCCATCTGTGGACAAACCAAGTCTTACGTTCCGTGGTTCCGCTGCGAAATCTGGGTGTGTCCGGTCGAAGTGGCGCCATGCCTCCCCTGAAGCTGGGTGAATGATTTGGTCATGAACCCCATTACACTTCGTATGCCATGTCATATGTTTTGCAGTTCCTATTGTATAATACAACCTCTGAAGTCGAGGAGCAATAGGAAAATACCACAATTTCTTCTTCCCAACCTTAGATTTTAGTCCATCCACGTATCTACCTGCGAGGCATATCGGGCACTTATCGTAGTCCTTCGTCTCCTCTCCGTAGAACAAGAAACATTGTTTTGGACAAACATCATACGTAACGTACCCTAACTCGGACTGCAGCATTTTACGGATCCCTTTCGTGTCCTTAGGTAATAACATCCGCACCTCAGGCGTGAAACCTCTCTTCGCTAAATTAAAAACCTTATCAGAATAAATAGTACTAGCCTTGTGTTGTGTCTTGTACTCCAACCACTCCGACATCCACTGAAGGATACTTATATCTTCACCCGAGTCGGAATCCGAATACATGGGTATATTTCCTAGGTGCATCAACTTGTAGAACGCATGTGCTTCCGGGTTGGGCTCCTCGTTAGTTGACTCGTCCTCAAATGATCGACCTCCACGTGCATCCACGACCATGTCTACGAATGGCACATCAACATATACTGGGTTGTCGGGAATATCGGTGTGTGACGAGCCGGGGGAATCGGGCACATACGACGGTGTAGTATCTATTAACGTTTCCCCATGAAAAATCCACTCTAAATATCCATTTGTAAAACCCGACTTATGAAGATGATCCCGTACAACCTTTTTATCGAAAAACCGTATATTATTGCATTTCATGCAAGGACACCTAATTTCGCCCCGTAGATCTACGAATCTAGGACCTTGTTGCGTAGCATATTCAATGAAAGCCCGAACCCCAAACACAAATCTATCGCTTAAACAACCATCACTATCATACATAGCATACATCCAAGATTTATCTACTATATAATCCATTATTCATCTAATAAGTTGTAAAATATAAAACATATAATTACAAATAATATAACAAGAATTTTAAAGAGCTAAATAGAATGATCAACGTACTTCTTGAAGCGTGAAAAAACGCGACACAAGAATGTTTTGTACACCACGATTACTCTCGGTGTGTATAATATTACCTATCACCAAATAAATATAATAAATTTAAGTTAGAATAATTAAATAACAAATTACATTGAAAATAAACATTTGGGATAGTGTAAGGCAAAAAAATGTGCATACCTTAAGGATTAGTAAAGGATGTAATGAATTTTAGAGGAGAATGGAGTGGCCTTTTTATAGGCCACTAACAGTCAATAGGGACCGCACTTAGGTCACTATTGCAAACAGTAAGTCTCAATAGCGACCGCAGTTAGGTCCCTATTGATACTAACCGTTGTTAATAGCGACCTACCTGCGGTCACTATTAACAATAGCCGTTATCAATAGGGACCAAAATTCGGTCCCTATTTAATAGTTGTTGTTATTAGCGACCCAACCGCGGTCGCTATTGACAATAGCCGTTGTCAATAGCGACCGCAAGTAGGTCACCGATATGTCAATAGTGACCGCGGATCAGGTCCCTATTGACCCAACAGGCACCTATTTGCGGTTGCTACTAATATTCAAACTTTAAAATCATTATATTATGATGATTTGAGTACACCGTTGTTTGTTTAGTTCGTAATTAATAATATAATAGTTAAAATAACAACAATTCACATGTTGCAATGTGTTTGGTTGTTTGGAATCACAAACACATCTCGTTCCTAAAAAAAATCAAATTTCAAGAATAAATATTAGTAGGGACCGCTCATAGGTCCCTAATAATTAAACAGGGACCGCTCTGCGGTCTCTATTAATTATTAGTGACCTAAGTGCGGTCCCTAATTATTAATAGTGACCGCAGTTAGGTCACTAATTGTTAATAGTGACCGCACTGCGGTCCCTGTTTCCTTATTAGGGACCTAAGTGCGGTCCCTACTAATATTCATCCTTGAAACTTGATTTTTTTGTATTGATGTTGGTGTGTTTGTGATTCCTAGCAACCAAACTCATTGCAACATGTGAATTGAAGTAATAAATGATTGCAAAACCAACCTCATAATAGTTTAGTTGTGAAATAATAGATTGAATGAAATTGATCGAGTTATGAACGTTCAACGTATATTTCATGTTCTACAACTAATCATCAATATAGTTAGTTATAGTTGTTATTCATAGTTTAATTTTTTGTTTAACAACATCAAATAACATGATAACTTGATTAGTTAATAACTACAAATAACTATAATTAACTATTGATGATTAGTTGTAGAACATGAAATATGTGTTGAACGTTCATAACTCGATCAATTTCATTCAATCTATTATTTCACAACTAAACTATTATGAGGTTGGTTTTGCAATCATTTATTACTTCAATTCACATGTTGCAATGAGTTTGGTTGCTAGGAATCACAAACACACCAACATCAATACAAAAAAATCAAGTTTCAAGGATGAATATTAGTAGGGACCGCACTTAGGTCCCTAATAAGGAAACAGGGACCGCAGTGCGGTCACTATTAACAATTAGTGACCTAACTGCGGTCACTATTAATAATTAGGGACCGCACTTAGGTCACTAATATACAAAAATTTGAAATTTTGGCGAAAATTTTAGGCGGGATTGAGGGGGAAATTTGAATTTTACGAAAATTTAAAAATTTCACCCTATTCTCTATATATACTCACCACTCTTACACATCAAAATTACTTAATCTCATAAAACACCCAACACCAAAACACTATCTTCTTTTCCAACACCAAAACACTATCTTATTTTCTCCAAACACAAAAAAAAATCTTCTTTTTACCAACACAAATCCAAAACAAAAATCACACAATATAAAAAACAAATCACCTACTCAATATTTCATTGTTATTATTTTGGATCTACACTTTCTTTTCTTACTTTTCTATTATTTTGGATCTACACTTTTTTTCTTACTTTTCTATTATTTTGAATCTACACATTCTTTTCTTATTTTTCAATTTTTTTGGATCTACAATTTCTTTTATTTCACTTGTTTTTTTATTCATTCATCTTTTTGTTTTTATATTATTCATATTTTATATTCTATTATTAGTCATATTTCATTCATTTTTTACATTTTAATACTTTAATGTCATTATATTAATTTTTTCTTTATTATTTTATTGTATTGATCTTATTATAACCATATTTCAACAAAAAAAACAATAATATTTCGGAATATTTCCGAAATATTATTGTTTTTTTTATTTTTGTCGCAGACTATTAGGGACCGCAGTTAGGTCCCTAATAATATTCATAGAACTCTATGAATATTATTAGGGACCTAATTGCGGTCCCTAATAAAAGTAATAGGGACCGCGGTTAGGTCCCTACTAATATTCAAAGAGTACCCTTTGAATATTAGTAGGGACCTAACTGCGGTCCCTATTTCCGTTATTAGTGACCGAAACTAGGTCGCTACTAATATTCATAGAGTTCTATGAATATTAGTAGCGACCTAGTTGCGGTCCCTAACAAGAATAATAGCGACCGCAGTCAGGTCGCTACACAATATTCATAGAATCTATGAATATTTTGTAGCGACCTGATTGCGGTCGCTATTATTCTTGTTAGGGACCGCAACTAGGTCGCTACAAAATATTCATAGATTCTATGAATATTTTGTAGCGACCTGATTGCCGTCGCTATTAGTCTTATTAGGGACCGCCTGTAGGTCGCTAATATTTATAATAGCGACCGCTCTCAAGTCGCTATTGTTTTTGCGACATTAGGGACTTAATGACGGTCCCTATTGTTTGAAAAAAATAGTGACCCAAAAACACAATAGCGACCGGCGTTAGGTCGCTATGCTTTAAAGTGTCAGGGACCGGAAAGCGGTCCCTGATACTCCGGTCGCTATTTCCCTCATCAGGGACCTAACTGCGGTCCCTGATGGAAAGCGACCGAGGTCAATAGGGACCGCACAATAGCGACCTACGTGCGGTCGCTATTGAGCTTTAGGGACCGCGGGAGGGGTCAATAGGGACCTAATTTTGGTCCCTATTGACCCCTTTTTCTTGTAGTGAAATTACATAGCCATATATCTTTTGAAGATATAAACTTAGTGTGATATATCTTTTCCTTATTAGACATCCCTTTGTAGCAACTGTTTTCTAAGAAATTCCATAATTAGATATGTAATTAATTAAAAAATTTGGAAACAAATAAGTATGATAATATATTTTAAACGTTATATCATAACCAAATAATCCTTATTGCTGGTGTAAGACCTTAATTATATCCGGTGCAGATTTAGTTAATCAACATAAAAGTGGGTACATATATATATATATATATATATATATGTGTGTGTGTGTGTGTGTGTGGAAAATGCCTATATATAATATTACGGTCCGTATGGTTACATACAATAATATTTAGTTCTATGATTTAATTTGAGTATTACCGGCAAACATGTATAATCAGTTGCGTAATGAAAGGTTCCCCTTTTTTTATTAGTGTTTCACAGGATGAATGTTGTTTCTATTAAATTATAAAATTAAGGATAATTATACTTGATAACTTTTATAATTTTCTAAAATACTAGATCCTTTAAAATATTTTTCAAAAACCTCCCACAAAGATTACATAAATACATATATATGATTATTTTTAAAATAAAAGATTCAGTTGATAGTTGATGTATAAAAAAGCTGACGGTAAATTTGGTCAATTTGCATTTTGACTAATTAAATCTCTAGCCAAATCACCCTTTGTCCAGGAGAAATTATTATATACATCCGTTGTTTTAAAAAAAAAAATATATATATATATACTTGATAACTTTTTATTATTTAAAGTAATTTTGGGCAAAGATAAAAGGCAGAAAAATAAATTCCCTCTTTTTATTTTAATTTATATTTTTAAAAACAATATGAGAGCTCTTCATTTATTCTCTTTTGTTTAAGCAAGTCACTACATTTTTAAATAATAATATCTACAACATTTTAATTAACAAAATCATCACTAATTAAAATATTACTTTTATACATACCAATCATATTGATGTGATGTTTCTATACCTACTTTTGTTTCAACACCCAAACACTTAAATTACATCCAAATTAAATTTCAATATTTTCACACGGTTTTTAAAATATTTCTCAAAAATCCAAACCAAAATGAACCAAACCAAATTAACGAAAATACATCCAAACGAGCCCGTAATTATTTGCCACGGTGAAATCTATTCCAGGTGAATACGACTGTCTTCTTTCATTCCTTGCAAATCTATTCGGTGAAATCTAAAAGCCATTGTTCTTTTTGGATAACAATTGGTTTGTTCTTACTTCTTAGATGAATCCCAGTCACTTTTCAAATTAAAAAAATATATATATGAATCCCAAATCCCAACGTTAATGCACAATTCTTTTAGAACTCTCCCAACCTCATTTTAAAGTTTAAAAAAAACTAGAAAGGCTTTTTTTTTTAAGAAGAAGAAGTGAAGAACTATGATCACCGTCCACAACTACGAGTAGAGACTGAATTCTTCATGCAAAATTCTCATCCACTACAAGACTGAGAAGGCTATAGCAACCGCCTGGCGACCTCCCGGCAGTTGCGACATCATAATAATATCTATAATTAAATTTGTAACGTAAAGCACAATCACATATAATAATTATAACTATTATGTATGAATTATGATTAGTTGTATAACATAAAATAGGTCCATCATTAATAACTCGTTCAATCATATTTAATCTACTATTTTAATAACTCATTTACTAGTGTTGTAGTCATTTATTACTTCAATTCACATGTAATAATGATATTTGTTGTCAAAAACCACAAACACATCAAGATCGTTCTAAAAAATTATAAATTTAAAACATGAATATTATTCACAACCACCTGACGGTCACGAAAGATAGGATTCGCAACCACCCAACGGTTGTGAGCCTAGGTTATTCGCGACCGTCGGACAGTCACAAAGGTCCCGAATTTTCAATAATCAAACCTTTGGGCGGTCGCAAAAAGCCCTGATATTGGCGGGATTCACTGGAAAATTTTGAGTTTTCCGAAAATTCAAACTTTCAACCAAAATTATATATATATATATATATATATATATATATATATATATATATCCATCATTCTTCCCTCAATTTTCAATACACTAAAATTATACTCTCCAAAAAAAAAACCAACACTTTCTCTTCTTTCCTTTCCCTAAATCTACAACACTTTCACAACTCAAAAAAAAAAAAAAACCATAACACTTTCTCTTTTTTTCTATTCCCAAATGCAAAAAACTAATACACAACACTAAACTTTTTCTTCTCTTCTCTTCTTTTCTTATATCAAAAATCACACCCAACACCTTTACTTTCTCTTTCATTAATGTTTTCATATTTTTTCATTTCAAAACTTTTTTCTTCATTCAATTGTCATCTATTAGCTTTTTATTTATGTTATTTTTTTCATATTTTAATTTTCTCTCATATTTCTTTGTTTTCTTATATATATATATATATAAAAAAAAAATCTACAAAAAAAAGAATATTATTCTCGTAAAATATTGGAATACTTTTTTATTCTGATGAAGGTTGATTCGGCGGTTGCAAAAAACGTTTTGGCCATCCGCAACCGCCAGGCGGTCGCAAATAGCCTCAAGGCCATTAGGCACTGCCCGGCGGTTGTGGATGACCTAAAGGTTATCCACGACCGTTTGGCAGTTGCGAAGGACCCTAAGTTTATTCGCGACCGCCCGGGGATCGCGAATGTTTCGCAACCGCTTGGACGGATCGTATCTGCAACTTGCCCCTGGCGACCACCCGCGGGCTACAGAAGGGGTTTCTGCGACTGCCAAGGGGTGCGGTCGCGAATGACTCCTCATTCTTGTAGTGATCGTTGAGTGTCATGCGTTCCAGTTTCTTGGAAACTAACTTTCAAATTTAAAATCAAATTGAAACTCATATTGAATGTACCTCTTATATATATATATATTGTTAACCGTATAAAATAAATACGAGATTAAAGAGAATATTAGTCCTAAATCAGAAGGATTAATAAATGGACAATACTATTGTCACGAGTACTTCCGATGAAGTTGTACCCACTCCCAACGAGGAGGCCCATCGGATGTGACCAATACCGCTCGGTTACTAACCCAAAGCGGTATGAGTGGCCATCCGACGAGGGCACCTAGCGTCCCTCGGAAAGTCACGATGAATCAAGACCAGATATCAAGGTGGCATCGGATAAAAAGTAAACCCGGATGGATCCACCTGATTTAGATATCCATCACGACTCCGAGCAGGGCCCCAACGGACTCCCGAGTCCCAGAACCTTGACAAGAACACTTCATTGCTATGCACTCCCAATACAAGAGCCCTCAGAACGATGCCCCAGGCGACTAACTCAAAGAACGGAGCCGAGCATTGATGTAAGAACTATAGAACAACATCTTCCGGGCAGTCGGAAAAAGAGACGCCGGCCCACGAGAGATAAAATCCCCTCATAATTCAAATCACGGGCGAACACCCTATCGGACAAAATGCCCCGAATCACTTACTTCAGGATACATCCCTGTCAGAGCAGCATTATCACCAAGGAGACACCCAAACTTGGCCCTCAAGTCATTACTAAAGGCAATATGCCCTTGCAGACAAAGGAGTCGGTCTAACCACCTATCGAAATGAAGGCAAAACCCATCGGAGAAAGATAAAGCAGCACAGTCAGCACTTAGTAGATCAAGATAGACATTATCTTATTGATTGGTGTGCCTTGTAACACGTGTACTCATCCTAAAACATGTTAGCATGCATAGAGACACCTGTCCCTAAAAATTTCTATATAAAGGGAGGTGATCAATTGAAAAGAGGGGGAAAAAAAAGGAGATAGACATACAACAGGAGTAAAATATAGTGAATAAATGAAGGAATGTTCTTGTTATTTTGTCTCCTTTAAAATAGCATTTAGCTTTTGAACCACGGGTAAAGGTGTTCCAACTCAAATAAAAAATTCAGTTAATTATGTCATAATTCCAAACCTGTTAACAAAATGGCGCCGTCTGTGGGAACTCCATAAAATTTTCCTTTGAGAGCGTTCAAGAGCGATGCCTATTATGGAGAATTTATTCTACAGCGAAAGCCGTCCAAGCCAATCTCAAAATTTGGAAGAAACTCTGTCCAACCGCTAATCCGAGGAGAGGGATTTTATCAACATCCCTCGCTCCGCTTTTGAACGATTTATGAAGACTAAAGCGCGGAGGACACCGCCCGGATACGTGTACCCTCACGACTTATCCCCTCGGTCCTCCCGCCACCAAAATCCCTGGGCCGAAGAAGGTGGAACTCGAGCTAGATGGAGCCCCGTCTCCAATTCCTGGCGCGAAGGACCCCCGCCGAATGCCCGGAGGCACTACAACCGCCGGGACACTCGCCGGATTGGCCAACAGGAAGGGAGAACGGCTCCCCTGGACCGTCCTACGTCATTCCCATCTCCGGATGATGAGCATACTATATGGGGAATTCTTGATGGCCTTAGGAGGGAGATGGGCGATATTAAGAAGACGATGGGCCCCAAGGAGGATCCAACCTTTAAAACCTCCCCTTTTATCCCCGAAATAGCCTTAGCCTCTATCCTCGCGGGGATGCGGCCCGTAAATGGTCCCCTGTACACGGGGGATGCGGATGGAAAGGATCCACATGATCATATACATCAATACCTAGTCAGAATGGATCTCAATTCTTCCCCGAACCATGTGCTTTGTCGTGTGTTCCCAGTGACCCTCGGAGGACGGGCACAATCGTGGTTTACCCACCTTGCGCACGGCTCCATCGACAGTTTTGATCGACTGGCCCACTTATTAGTGAGGCAGTTTGCTTGCAACCAGAGGTACCCTAAATCCGCAACACATCTCTTCACCGTTAAACAGAAGAAGAATGAACCCCTACGAGGATACATAAAACGCTTTACAGATGAAGCGCTGGATGTCCCGAACGTTAGTACCAACATTTTGGCAGATATACTCACAAAAGGGCTCCGGGCAGGCGAATTCTTCTGCTACCTCACGGGAAATCATATCACGGATATGAACGAACTTATGCATCAAGCGGAGACTTATATCCTAATGGAGGAAGCGGAAGGCGCGAAAAGATGCTTGGAGGGCGATGACAATGAACATCACGAGCACACTGAACGGGAGGTAAAGGTCAAGGAAAAAAGCTGGGAAGGGAAACCAGCCCAGCGTAAAGACGAGAATGGCCCGGTCAAGAAATTCCTCAAGCCGGTACCCTTGCTCCCGATGACCATTGCCCCCGTAGAAGTACTCAATGTGATGCGGGGCAGCACGAAGCTGCGATGGCGAAGAGAAACCCGGTTTCCAGATAGAGACAAGAATACGGGTAAGTACTGTAAATACCATAAAACCTATGGGCATACTACCGAGGAGTCTACCACACTGCGAAGGGAGGTGCTCCGCCTCTTGGAAGCCGGGTACCTGAAGAACTATCTCAAGGCGAACAACCCAGGGAATCTCCCTCAGTATACCTATAAGAGACCTTGAAGGGAAAAAGAAGAAAAAGAAGAAGATCAGATGACTCCCAGTCGGAGGTCACGAGAGAGAACGGCGGGACAACGGAACCCACCCCCTCCCCGTAAGCATATGAAGATAACACCCCATCGGGGTGTACCATTAGTATGATAGAACGAGGAGATCTCTCTGTTACACCACAAGGTAAAAAGAAGCAGTATTTGAAAGAAGCTAGGCGGGCGGAACAAGGATTGTTCATAGGATCCATTCAGGGTGCAAAGCTTTCTAACATCACCTTTGGACCCGAAGATTTAAAAGGGGTGATTTATCCCCACGAAGACCCCCTAGTAATAGAAGCCGTGATCTATGGGATATACATCCAGAGAATACTGGTTGATACCGGTAGTTCCGTGGACGTCCTATTTCTCTCCACCTATCTGGCCACAGGATTGAAGAAAGAGCGACTAGAAGCAACCGAAGTTCCGTTAGTAGGTTTCTCGGGAGAAGCCTCCAAAACACTCAGAACCGTGACACTTCCAATGTCGTGGGGAGAAGGGGCCCTTCGAAGAACGGAACCCATAAAATTTCGGGTGGTAGAGCCTTCCTAAAGAACGTATAACGCAATCTCAAGGTAAAATTCCCAACTTTTTCAGGTATCGGAGAAGTCCGAGGAAACCAAGCAAAGGCCCGGGAATGCCGCATGAATGCTCTCCCTCCCGAAGAGGACGAACATGTCCTCGGAAGCAACGAAAAGCGAAAAACAGAGGAAATACGAGTACAACCCGTAGAAGAGCTAAAGTTGGTGGAACTTGTAGAGGGGAACCCGGAGAGGGCAGTCAAAGTAAGTACCAGAATGGAGCCTGATAGGGGTGTGCAAAATCCGGTCGGTTCGGCCGAACCGACCGGAACCGAACCGGACCGGTCGAATCGAAACCGAACCGTGCAACAAACGGTTCGGTTTCGGCCGACCGTTTTTCAAGTTTTTGGTTTTCGGTTTTTTCGGTGACCGAACCGAAAAACCGAAAACCGAACCGGTTTTTTAGGCCTTTAAATGTTTGGGCTCAGGTAATTTTAAAACTTGGGCTTGATTAAATCAATGATTTAATTGTTTGTGGGCTAATTGCTTGTGGGCCGAAATAAAGATATATAAACTGAATATTGATTAGCCCAATAGCCATTGATTTAAATTAGCGCAATAGCCAATTTAATATTAAATAAATAAAAAAAAACAAAACTCAATCAGCAGAAACACTTCTAGTTCTTCGTCGCATATTCAAATGCCAGAAATAAATATGGAGAAGCTTAGTGCTTCTGAGCAACGGACATTGCAAAAACAAGTTGATAGGATGAATTTGATTCAACGAAGGTCTAGTATGGGGTTTGATGAGGTGACCGAGTTGCAAACATATTTGGAGGAGAGGCCAGAAAAAAACACTGAAGAGGTAGGTGGCAAGATATTTGATATTTTGGGATGGTGGAGAGTATTAAGTCCTAGATATCCGATATTGGCCAAGGTTGCTCGGGATATCTTTGCAATGCCAATATCCAGTGTGGCGTCTGAATCAGTTTTCAGTACTGGAGGTCGAGTTATTTCAGATTTTAGATCCTCTTTGACCCCGTTTTCAGCACAAGCCTTGATATGTACACAAAATTGGCTAAGGGAGACACCTTTGCTATCTATTGAGGAATCATTTGAAAAATTAAGCCTTATTGAAAAAGTAAGAATTTTTACTTGTGAACTTAGTTTTTTTACTATATTTTTTTGTATTGTTCGTTGATTAACCGTTTCAATTGTATAATCTTGTATGATTGATTTGTAGGAGCCCGTAGGACAATCAGAGGCGACAGTTGGGCGAGAAAGAGAAAGAGCTGTCGAGAGAAGGCATCCATAGCAAATGGAGGCATACTTCGATGTTTTATTGTTTCTTATGAATTATGATATTTTGATTTGCTCAGTATGTTATATTGATCGAAGAATTGTTTAAGCATTACGCTAATTCGGTTTATGCCTATGCGAGGCTTATTTGTGCACCGACACAAGCTTTGGATTATTTGGTATTGCATAGTTAATTATAAAGAGTATTTTCTACTTTGTTTGGATGATGTTTAATTACAAGGAGTATTTTCTACTTTGTTCTACAATCTACTTTGTTTATGGTTTGTTAGTAACATTATTTCAAGAACTCATTAACAATGAACATTATAATTCTAAAAAAAAATGGATATAAGATTGCGGTTAAACTTATAACCTTTTATATTTAACAGAATGCTGTGAAGCAACAATGTGTTTCGTTTGCGGGTCATATTAGAACCCTTGTAATGTCCCATGCTAACGAAACAAACATAATCGTCCTAACATTCACACTGAAATTTAGAAGCCGCAAGAAATGAATTAATTCATTGAACCTCCTACTGTTTAAGTTTACGGTGCATTGTTTTTTCGGCGTAATATACAAGTATTATATATTTGGGGGTTTTATATTTCGTACAACAATATTGAAAAAAGAGGTTAAAACATGGATTTTTTTTCTCGATAAATGGTCAACAAGTAAGTAATAATAAAAAAAAAAAAAGTTGCCGAACCGGAAACCGAACCGAACCGAACCGAACCGGTTCGGAACCGGTTTTAACCGAACCGAACCGTATTATATACGGTTCGGTTTTGGTTGGCCGAAAAGCCGTTGTTCGGTTTACCGGTCCGGTCGGTGACTGAACCGAACCGGACCGAACCGGCCGACGAACACCCCTAGAGCCTGAGGTGGAAGCCCAACTGGTCCCCATCTTGAAAGAATTCCACCACATTTTCGCATGGGAAGGCGGACCGCGAGGGCAAATCAGCAATAAGGTATGTCAACATTTCCTTAATGTGAAACCCGGGGCCAAGCCAGTCCAACAGAAAAAGAGGAAAATGGGCCCGGAGCGCAATAAAATCATCCAGTCGGAGATTCAGCGACTCCTCAACCTAAGGCAAATCAGAGAAGTCATCTACCCCGAGTGGTTGGCCAACGTAGTCCTAGTCCCAAAGCATGGGGGTAAGTGGCGAATGTGTGTGGATTTCACGAACCTCAATGACGCATGCCCCAAGGACTGCTATCCCCTCCCGAGTATTGACCAACTGGTAGACTCAACAGCGGGCTGCGCACTCTTGTCCACCCTGGATGGGAACCAGGGATATAACCAATCCCGATGGTCGTCGTGGATCAAGACAAAACTAATTTTATCACTGATGCGGGCACCTTTTGCTACTTGGTGATGCCCTTCGGACTCTAGAATGCAAGAGCCACTTATCAGCGATTGGTAAGCTTAATGTTTGCAGGACTCATAGGAAACACGGTGGAAGTCTACGTGGATGATACGATCGTTAAAAGTCGCTCCGCCAAGGACCACCCCGAGGACCTACGAAAGGCATTAGCCATCATGGACCGATTCGGGATGAAGGTTAACCCTAAGAAATGCTCATTCGACATTAGAGGGGGCAAGTTCCTAGGATACATGGTTTTAGAGAGAGGGATAGAAGTCAACCCCGAGAAGGCCGAAGCCATCCTAGGGTTACCTACCCCAAAGACAGTTAAAGATGTACAAAAGCTTACAGGTCGAATGGCCTCCCTGAGCCGATTCGTCTCCAAATCGACCGAAAAATGACTTCCATTCTTCAAGGTGCAACGCAACATCAAGGAGTTCCAATGGACCCCGCAATGCGAATAATCTCTCCAACAATTGAAGGATTATATGGTGAAACCTCCTTTACTAGTGAAATCGGCGCCACATGAAGAACTCTTTGTGTACTTATCGGTCGGAGAGGAGGCCGTATTTTGCGGTACTAGTCAAGGATCAAGACAAGGAACACCACCCCGTGTACTATGTGAGCAAGACTCTTCTCGGGGCCGAAACCAGGTATACCCTAACCGAAAAACTTTTCTTAACTTTAATTACCACAGCCCAGAAGCTCCGCCCATATTTCCTCTCCCACCCCGTAACTGTGTTAACTAAACACCCGTTACGAGCAATTCTCAACAAGCCCGAGACCTCTGAAAGATTGATAAAGTGGGTCATGGAGCTCACCGAATATGACATTTCTTATGCCCCGAGACCCTCCGTCAAAGCACAAGTCCTAGCGGATTTTGTGACTGAAATGATGGGCATCGGAGCTGAAGAAAAGATACCCCTGTGGCACATCTATGTGGACGGCTCCTCTGTGAGCACACACGGGGGGCTGGGATAGTTCTAGCAAACCAAGAAGTAGAAGAAGAGATACTCCACTTCGCGGTCAGAATCGACTACCTCTTGTCGAATAACGAAGCCAAATATGGGTCCTTACTCATAGGGATGAGACTTGCCCGAGAAGGCGGCATCAGAAAAATACTCATCCACAGCGACTCGCAACTAATTGTGCAACAAGTCAATGGCTCGTACGAAGCCAAGGAAGAGAGGATGTAAACCTGCCTCCAAGCGGTTCACCGCAAACGGGAATGGTTCGACGAGTGCAAAATAGTTCAAATCCCACGAAAGGAGAATCAAGAGGCGGACGCCTTGTCCAAGATGGCCACCCAAACGGCCGCCATCCACACCCGGAAAATCACCCTGCTCCAAGTTACCGAATCTGAGAAGACCGAGGGCCACGAAGTGAATGCCACTACAGGCCCCCCGTCCAGCTGGGTGACCCCAATCAAAGCCTATCTACAGGACCCGGAAGGGTATTCCGCAGATAAAGCCGTGCAACGGCTTATGGCCAGAAGAACTATCAGGTATTTCCTTAAAGACGGGATATTATTCCGTAGGACATACTCGTTCCCTCACGCCCGATGCCTAAATGAGGAAGAAGCTCAACTAGCTATGGCGGAAACCCGCGAAGGTACATGCGGCAGCCATACGGGCGGCGAAAGTATGGCCGGACGCCTGATCGCCAGGGCTACTATTAGCCCACGATGGGCAGAGATTGCAAAAGCCACGCCGAAAGGTGCAAGCCGTGCCAAGCTTACGCCCCCCGGGTTCATCAGCCCGCTGCCCCCTGGGAACCACACCTGACCCCTTGCCCGTTTTCCAAGTGGGGCGTAGACATAGTGGGACCCCTTATACCCGATGCCGGCCAAAAGAAGTTCCTCTTCGTAGCAGTTGATTACTTCACCAAATGGGTAGAAGTGGAGCCCCTAGATCGGATAACCGCAGGCGCCGTTATCAACTTTCTTTAGAGAAGTATCATATGCCGCTTCGTTGTCCCTCGAAACCTGGTAAGTGATAATGGTCTACAATTTACGGATCAAGGGTTAGAAAAATGGTGTGACCATTGGGAGATCAAACACCGCTTTGCTTCGGTGGGATACCCTCAAGCAAACGGTCAAGTGGAAAGGACCAACCGAACCCTCTTGAAGAATATGAAGGCCCGACTTGACTGGCACAAAGCCAAGTGGGTAGAAGAGATACCTGGCATACTGTGGGCCTACCGGACCACGCAGAGCGCCGCCATGGGCGAAACCCCCTTCAGCTTAGCCTATGGCTGCGAAGCTGTTGTACCTTCTGAAGTCTCTATAGAAAGTTGGCGAGTTAATGAGTACGAGGAAGTAGCTAATAGTTCTAACTTGGCTCTTGCCCTTGACCTCCTCAAAGAAAAAAGAATGCGGGTCGCGGTCCGGAATGAAGAATACAAGGGTCGGATGTCCTGATACTACAACGCGAAGGTGAAACTCAGAACTTTTCAAGTCGGGGACCTAGTGTTGAAACAAGTCGGAGCTTCCAAAAATGTAGGAAAACTCGAGCCACGATGGGAGGGACCGTACAAGATAGCAGGGATTGTCGGGCCTGCGACTTATCTCCTCGCCGATTCTCAGGACGCCATCCTCAACAATACTTGTAACGCTTTTAACCTTAAAAAGTACTATGCATATTGTAACGAAACAACTTTGTACATAAATAAAAGTTATTTGTATATAGATGGTACCTTTACGATACAAGGGAGATAAGATTGCCCGACAAAATAGTGACTCCAGGCCCACGAGTCATATTGGCAATCTAACCCGATGGGCCATCTCACACAAACCATGTGACCCCACATACTAAAGGTATATCGGATCGTAGCCTATACAAAGGCCCTTATACCAACAAAACACTTATACAAACTAAACACCTTCCATGGGACACTTTCCCTCCTTGATCAGACGACGGCGGTCCTTCGCGGACATATGATGCGGATCTCCGATAGACACGGCCGGCCCCTGCGGAGAAGGAGTCTCCGGGAACACCTGACGAATGTTCAACTCCGGAATTACCACGTCCAAAGGGAATTCTGGCAAAGCCTCCACTGCGCCTCGGCACAGGTGATATCACATACGGACTAAATCGCGCGTCTCCTGCGCAAGGGACTCACGAAGGACAGAAGGCCCTGCAACACCCAAAACCGCTTGGACCCGGGCCACAACTAGCGCCACTTCATGAGCACGAGTTAACTCCATCACTCGTAAGTTTACTATATCTCTCTCTCCTGCAACACGCAATAATTGTTCATCAACTAAGCGAACTTGCTCCCGGAGATCACCCAACCTGTCTTCTAAGCTTGCCACCCGGGCTCTTTCCATCACCAAACGGCGCTCCAAATCCAAGGATTTGTCCCGCTCTGCCTGCAAAATAGTGGCATGAAACTCATCAGAAGTCTCCCGGTCGGCCCGCAATTGATCTATCTCCCCTCGGGCCTCCAGCAAATCCTGCTCCAGTTCATCCATACGACGATATACCAACTCCGTGTCAGAGGATGATTCGCCCCTGGATCCGATAGCATTCAACACCAGATAGATCTGCGGAAAAATAAGGGCATAACTACAAAGAGCCTATAAAGGTTAGTATCATGTACATCAAAATATACTACTACCACAAACATAGACTACAAAAAAATGTACGGACGACGTAACAACCCACAACGAATTGAAATTTTTGAAATTAAAGAATTAACCACATGTCATCATCCAAGCAAGGGGAACCCCTACCATAGACTACAGCCACATGTTTATTTCATCACATGTTTCACAATTTTTTTGTCAATTATTTAGGTAGGCAGGTAATCATTCGGAGAGTAAATTTCACACATGTGATTATTGTGATGGCCCACCCATTTTAAGCTTTCAGTTTTTCAAATTCATTTGGATCATGTTTCAAAGTCTAGACATCCAAAATACTTTGGTACATTCTTTCAAGATTTCACATCAATTATTGTGATCATTTGGCAGCATTACATCAACTCCTCACTTTTTTTTTTATTATTTTTCTCTTCAATTTTTTGATTTTTGGAATTATGACTTTTTCCTTTCTATTCTTTTTTTTCTTCAATCAGATTTTATTTAAATATTGCAATTCATTATTTTATTGTTTAAATCAATTATGAAACAAACAACTAAATTATTAGTCCATCAGGGAGTTTGTGTATATAATTATGTGATTTTCTCAACAAACACACGCATTCTACAAAACTCAACCAAAGTTTGTATTTTGTTTTGGGGGAATTACTTTTTTTGCCCTTTTAATTGGGCTAAGTTTGCCTTTTACCCGTTATCTTTTCCGATTTCAATTTTGCCCTCTACGTGGTGTCGCAGGTGGTGGTAATCGGATGTGACGCGGCAGTGATGGTGAGCGATGTTGACGGCAGTGTTGCGCGCGGCCCACAGCGTTGCAGTCTCCGGCGATGGTGGTGCACGGCAGAGACCTCCGGGCTCCGGTGGTGGGGATTTGATAAAGACACACACACAGACACACAGACACACGCGACCTGAAGAGCACAAAACAGAGCGTGAAGGAAGAAGATGAGGTGAAAGTTAAAGGACTGGATAACGAAGACAAATGATGGATTTGGAGTGGTGATTGAAGCGAAAACATAGAAGGTTCTACTGGAAAAATCGTGGAGGAGCAACCGCGGAGCTTCGCATCAGAAGAGGAGATTGATTAAGGAGGGACGGGCGTCGGAGGAGGAAATCGTTTAAAGAACGACGACGGAGCTTCGCGTCAGAGGAGGAGACCTTAGAGGTAACGACAGCGGAGCTTCGCATGGAGGAAGAGATCTGACGGTGGCGTGGATGAGGCAATTAATTTGTGGTGGAGGTGGCGGCGACTGTGATTCGTGGTGGTGGAGGTGGTGGTGGCGGCGCCGGTGTAGGTGGGTTACGATTTGTGTGTGTATATATATATATATATATATATATCTACCTGTGTGTATATATATATATCTGTGTGTATATGTGTCTGTGTGTGTATATGTGTGTGTGTATATGTGTGCGTGTGTGTGTGTGTGTGTGAGAGAGAGAGAGAGAGAGAGAGATGCGGGGGGGGGGGGGGTAGCAGTCATTAGAAATAAAATAAAAAAACATAAGTGGCGCCACGTGACAGTACAGTGGCATCCCAGACAGCTGCCACGTCAGCCCAACAGTAACGGGGCCTCAGAAATAGCCCAACGGGCATTTTTTGCAACTTTTTTTGAACTTAGAAGGCAAAATTGAAACTGGAAAAGATAACGGGCAAAAGGCACACTTAGCCCAATTAAAAGGGCAAAAAAAGTAATTCCCCCTTTTGTTTTTCTCCTTCTCACCTACGCCGATTTTTTTTTTAAATAACGTGAGTTATTTTTTTTCTCCCACAGGTCTTATTCCAAAAGAAGAGAAAATTCTAGTAAGTGATAACTAATTAGTTCCTCTTTAATTTGAATCTCGCAATGTAGATTTGTTAGTCATTATTCCTTAATTATAGCTAACTTCAAATAGATAATCACAAACGTAAAATAGAATGGGGATGAATTTCCCACCAAAATAGGAATTAAGAAAGATTAAACTCTTAATTTAGTTATATTAATATTTTCATATCTTATTCAAATTACATAGCCAATTCTTTAGAAGATATAAACTTAGTGTGATATATCTTTTCCTTATTAGACATCCCCACTACAAGATTTGGGGGGCATCTGCAACCGCCCCCCCAACCGCCCGGGCGGTCGCCATTAACGGCGACCGAAGAGCGACCGCAGAGCGACCGCCCACTGAGACGTGGCGACCGTTGGGCGGTTGCTAGGGTTTCTCGCAACTGTTGTGCGGTTGCGAGGGCTACTTGCAACCGTTGGGCGGTTGCGAGGTCACATAGCAACCGCCTGGCGGTTGCTGATACAAGATATCTGCAACCGCCTAGCGGTTGCAAATAACATTCATACTTGATTTTTGACTATTACGGATGATACGTTGTGGTACGTTGTTTGATCAATTGATAATTACCCTAATGATAGTTAAAATAAGCCAAATTATAAGGTTTCATTGGAAAATCGGGCCTAGGGACAACATTAAGAACTAAGTGTGTTGATTAGTTGTTGAATATAATATATAGGTGTATCGTTGATAACTCGCCTAATCACATAATCTACTATTTTACTAACTTAATTACGAGTTTTGTAGTTATTTACTACTACTATTCACATGTAATAATAATATTTGAGTTCAATATACACAAACACATCAAGATACTTCCGACGAATCACTAATTTCAAATATGGATATTTTTGCAACCGCCTGGCGGTTGCAGATATTCAGTTCTCGCAACCGGTAGGCGGTTGCAAGGGTCTCTCGCAACCGCCAATCGGTTGCGAGGGCTTCAGTTCTCGCAACCGCTGGGTGGTTGCAAGGGCTCCTCGCAACCGCTGGGCGGTTGCGAGGTTACATGGAAGCCGACTGGCGCTTGCTGATACTGGATATCTGCAACCGCCAGGCGGTTGCAGATAATAGTCATACTTGAATTTTTATTATTTTGGATGATACGTTGTGGTACGTTGTTTCATCAATTGATAATTACCATAATGATAGTTAAAACAAGCGAAATTATAAGGTTTTATTAGAAAATCAAACTTAGGGACAACATTAAGAACTAAGTGTGATGATAAGTTGTTGAACATATTATATAGGTGTATCGTTGATAACTCGCCTAATCACATAATCTACTATTTTACTAACTTAATTACTAGTTTTGTAGTTAATTACTACTACTATTCACATGTAATAATGATATTTGAGTTCAATAAACCCAAACACATCAAGATACTTCCGAAAAATCACTAATTTCGAATATTCAGTTCTCGCAACCGCTGGGCGGTTGCGAGGGCTTCTCTTAATCACCAGGCGGTTGTGAGGGTTTCAGTTCTCGCAACCGCCCGCTTGGCGGTTGCAAATGTTGCTGAAATTGGGCGGGATTGGCGGGGAAATTCAAATTTTCACGAAAATTCAAAAATTTCAATACATTGCAACCGGCGAGCGGTTACAAATTCTGCTGAAATTTGAGGGGGAATTCAAATTTTAACGAAAATTCAAAATTTTCACCCAAATCTTATATATACCCACCATTCTTCCCCTAATTTTTCATTCACAACTCTTACACTCTCAAAAAAAACCCAAGACTTCATTTTATCTTCAAATCAAAACACAAACACTCTTCTATTCCAATCCACAAAAAAAAAACCCAAAAACTTCTTTTTACTTACAAAACAAATAATCAAACACTTTTTTTTCTTTTATATATTCAACAAAACACTCAACACATTCTTTTCTTTTTTATCTTCAACAAATACCAAACACTTTCATTTATCTTCATAACAAAATACCTAACACTCTTCTTTTTCAATCCACAAAAACTCAAAAACTTCTTTATATCTTCAACAAAACGCCCAAGCACTTTCTTTTCTTTTATATCCAAAACATAACACTTTTTTTCTAATCTATTCTTTTTTGTTTCTCTGCTTTTCGTTTTGTTTCTCTTCTTTTCTTTTTGTTTCTCTTATTTTCTTTTTTGTTTCTCATCTTTTATTTATTGTTTCTCTTCTTTTGTTTTTGTTTCTCATCTTTTCTTTTTGTTTCTCTTCTTTTCGTTTTGTTTCCCTTCTTTTCGTTTTGTTTCACATCTTTTTCTTTTGTTTCACCATATTAATTTCAACAAAAAAACAATAATTTTCTGGAAAATTTCCAGATTTTTTTTGTTTTTTTTTGTTTTGATGAATATTATTTGCAACCGCCGGGCGGTTGCGAGTTTTTCGAAAATTTTGAGTTCGCAACCGCTAGGCGGCCGCCCCTACCGTTGGCAACCGCTAAGCGGTCTCCCTACGGTTGGCAACCGCTAGGCGGTCGCCCTATAATTGGCAACCGCTTGGCGGTCGACCCTTATGGGTGGCAACCGCTATGCGGTCGCCACCCCTAAAGGGCGACCGCCAAGCGGTTGCCAATTATGGGGCGACCGCCTAGCGGTTGCCAACGGTTGGGGCGACCGCTCGGCGGTCGCAATCCAAGGAAGGGCGATCGCTCGGCGGTCACCCGGTACCCACGACGAGGGGTATCCGCGACCAACGCGGCGACTGCCCCGACGGTCACGGATACCCTTCGGGCGACCGCCCGGGCGGTTGCAGATGGCGCCAAAATTCTTGTAGTGCCCTTTGTAGCAACTATTTTCTAAATTCCATAATTTGATATGTAATTAATTAAACAAATTGGAAACACATAAGTATGATAATATATTTTAAATGTTATATCATAAGACTTTAATTATATCTGGTGCAGATTTAGTTAATCAACATAATTAAAAGTGTGTATATATATATATACATATATATATATATATATATATATGTGTGTGTGTGTGTGTGTGTGCGCCCGCGCGTGGAAAATGCCTATATATATTACGGTCCGTATGGTTACATACAATAATATTCTATGATTTACACTACAAGAAAAAATGGGTCAATAGGGACCAAAATTAGGTCCCTATTAACCCCTCCAGCGGTCCCTAAAGGGCAATAGCGACCGCATGTAGGTCGCTATGGTGCGGTCCCTATTGACCTCGATCGCTTGCCATCAGGAACCGCAATTAGGTCCCTGATGAGGGAAATAGCGACCGTAGTATCAGGGACCGCTTTCCGGTCCGTGATACTTTAAAACCAATAGCGACCTAACTGCGGTCCCTATTACTATTATTAGGAACCGCAGTTAGGTCCCTCATAATATTCATAGAATTCTATGAATATTATTAGGGACCTAACTGCGATCCCTAATAGTCTGCGAGAAAAAAAAAACTATAATATTCCGGAAATATTCCGAAATATTATTGTTTTTTTTGTAGAAATATGATTATAACAAGATCAAAACAATAAAATAAAAAAAAATAATATAATGACATGAAAGTATTAAAATGTAAAAAAATGAATGAAATATGACTAATAATAGAATATAAAATATGAATGAAAACAAAAAGATGAATGAATAAAAAAAAAGTGAAATAAAAGAAAATGTAGATCCAAAAAAATAGAAAAATAAGAAAAGAATGTGTAGATTCAAAATAATAGAAAAGTAAGAAAAGAAAGTGTAGATCCAAAATAATAGAAAAGTAAGAAAAGAAAGTGTAGATCCAAAATAATAGAAATGAAAGATTGAGTTGGTGATTTGTTTTTTGTATTGTGTGATTTTTGTTTTGGATTTGTGTTGGTAAAAAGAAGAAAAGTTTTTGTTTTTGGAGAAAAGAAGATAGTGTTTTGGTGTTGAAAAAGAAGATAGTGTTTTTGTGTTGGGTGTTTTTTGGGGATTAAGTAAATTTGATGTGTAAGAGTGGTGACTATATATAGAGGAGAGGGTGAAATTTTCAATTTTTTGTGAAATTCAAATTTCCCCCTCAATCCCGCCTAAAATTTTCGCCAAAATTTCAAAATTTTGTATATTAGTGACCTAAGTGCGGTCCCTAATTATTAATAGTGACCGCAGTTAGGTCACTAATTTTTAATAGGGACCGCAGTGCGGTCCCTGTTTCCTTATTAGGGACCTAAGTGCGTTCCCTACTAATATTCATCCTTGAAATTTGATTTTTTTGGATTGATGTTGGTGTGTTTGTGATTCCTAACAACCAAACTCATTACAACATGTGAATTGAAGTAATAAATGATTGCAAAACTAACCTCATAATAGTTTAGTTGTGAAATAATTGATTGAATGAGATTGATCGAGTTATTAACGTTCAACATATATTTCATGTTCTACAACTAATCATCACTTGTTAGTTGTAGTTGTTATTCGTTTTTATTCTTTTCCTCACTAATGTTAGCATAGATATTAAACAATAAATTAAATAATTACAACTACAACTAACTATTGATGATTAGTTGTAGAACACGAAATATATGTTGAACGTTAATAACTCGATCAATCTCATTAAATCAATTATTTCACAACTAAACTATTATGAGGTTGGTTTTGCAATTATTTATTACTTCAATTCACATGTTGCAATGAGTTTGGTTGCTAGGAATCACAAACACACAAACATTAATCCAAAAAAATCAAATTTCAAGGATGAATATTAGTAGGGACCGCAATTAGATCCCTAATAAAGGCAACAGGGACCGCGCTGCGGTCCCTATTTTATATTAGTGACTTAAGTGCGGTCACTATTAATAATTAGGGACCGCAGATAGGTCACTAAGTTTAAATAGGGACCGCAATGCGGTCCCTGTTGCCTTATTAGGGACCTAAGTGCAGTCAATACTAATCTTCATCCTTGAAATTTGATTTTTTTGGATTGATGTTGGTGTGTTTGTGATTCCTAGCAACCAAACTCATTGCAACATGTGAATTGTTGTTATTTTAACTATTACAGTGGTAATTATGAACTAAACAAACAACGATGTACCTCAAATCATCATAAAATAACGATTTTAAAGTATGAATATTAGTAGGGACCGCAACTAGGTCCCTGTTGTGTCAATAGGGACCTAATTTGCGGTCACTATTGATAAATCAGGGACCTAAGTTCGGTCGCTATTGACAACGGCTATTGTCAATAGCGACCGCGTCTAGGTCGCTACTAGCAACAGCTATAAAATAGGGACCTCGTTTAGGTCCCACGTAAAAAAAGGAGTTCAGAGACCCAACGTGGGTCGCTGAAAGTCACGTATTTAGTTCAGCGACCCAACGTGGGTCGCTGACCGTCACGTATTTATTTCAGCGACTCAATGTGAGTCGCTGAATATCTCTGAGGATAACAGCGACTCACATTGAGTCGCTGTTGCTCTCGAAATTTTCTGCGACTCAAGGTGAGTCGTTGTTGCCTTCAGAAGTCGCTGAAGGCGAGCGACTCACCTTGAGTCGCTAACTGGGCGGTCCCTATTGACCGCCCAGTCTTGTAGTGTTACTTTGAGTATTAATCAGTTGCGTAATGAAAGGCTCCCCTTTTTTTATTAGTGTTTCACAGGATGAATGTTGTTTCCATTAAATTATAATTTTCTAAAATACTAGAGCCTTTAAAATATTTTTCAAAAACCTCCACAAAGATTACATAAATACATACATATGATTATTTTTAAAATAATCGATTCAGTTGGTCAATTTTCATTTTGACTAATTAAATCTCTAGCCAAATCACCCTTTTCCAGCATGTTTAATATATATATATATATATATATATATATATATATGATAACTTTTTATTATTTAAAGTAATTTTGGGCAAAGATAAAAGGCAGAAAAATAAATTCCCTCTTTTTATTTTATAAAAAAAATATGAGAGCTCTTCATTTATTCTCTTTTTTTAAGCAAGTCATTACATTTTTAAATAATAATATCTACAACATTTTAATTAACAAAATCATCACTAATTAAAATATTGATTTTGTACATACCAATCATATTGATGTGATGTTTCTATACCTATTTTTCTTCCAACACCCAAACACTCAAATTACATCCAAATTAAATTTCAATATTTTCACACGTTTTTCAAAATGTTTCTCAAAAATTCAAACCAAAATGAACCAACCAAATTATCGAAAATACATCCAAACGAGCCTGTAATTATTTGCCACGGTGAAATCTATTCCAGGTGAATACGACTGTCTTCTTTCATTCCTTGCAAATCTATTCGGTGAAATCTAAAAGCCATGTTCTTTTTGGATAACAATTGGTTTGTTCTTACTTCTTAGATGAATTCCACTCACTTTTCGAATTAAAAATACATACCCAAATCCCAACGTTAATGCACAACTCTTTTAGAACTCCCCCAACCTCATTTTAAAGTTTTAAAAAAACTAGAAAGGCTTTTTTTTTAAAGAAGAAGAAGAAGTGAAGAACTATGATCACCGTCCACAACTACGAGTAGAGACTGAATTCTCCGTGCAAATTTTTCATCCACTACAAGACTGAGAAGGCTATAGCAGCCGCCCGGCGGTTGCGACATCATAATAATATTTATAGTTAAATTTGTTGCGTAAAGCACAATCACATATAATAATTATAACTATTAGGTATATATTATGATTAGTGTATAACATAAAATAGGTCCATCATTAATAACTCGTTCAATCATATCTAATCTACTATTTTGATAACTCATTTACTAGTGTTGTAGTCATTTATTACTTCAATTCACATGTAATAATGATATTTGTTGTCAAAAACACAAACACATCAAGATCGTTTAAAAAAATCATAAATTTAAAACATGAATATTATTCACAACCACCTGACGGTCGCGAAAGATAGGATTCGCGACCGCCCAACGGTTGTAAGCCTAGGTTATTCGCGACTGCTGGGCGGTCACAAAGGTCCCGAATTTTCAAAATTCAAACCTTTGGGCGGTCGCAAAAAGCCCTGCTATTGGCGGATTCACTGGAAAATTTGAGTTTTTCGAAAATTCAAACTTTCAACCAAAATTCTATATATACCCATCATTCTTCCCTCAATTTTCAATACACTAAAATTATACTCTTCAAAAAAGAAAAACCAACACTTTCTCTTCTTTTCTTTCCCTAAATCTACAACACTTTCACAGCTCAAAAAAAAAAAAAAACAAAAAACCACAACACTTTCTCTTCTTTAATTTTCTATTCCCAAATGCAAAAAAATAATACACGACACTAAACTTTTTCTTCTCTTCTTTTCTTTTCTTATATCAAAAAACACACCAACACCTTTACTTTCTCTTTCATTAATGTTTTCATATTTTTTCATTTCAAAACTTTTTTCTTCATTCATTTTTCATCTATTTACTTTTTATTTATGTTATTTTCTTCATATTTTAATTCTTTTACAACCCTTTTCTTTGTTTCTCTCATATTTCTTCGTTTGCTTATATATATATATATATATATATATATATATATATATATATATAATTTCCACAAAAAAAAATATTATTTCGTTAATTATCGAAATACTTTTTTTATTATTCTCATGAAGGTTGATTGCGACCGCTCGCCGCCGAGCGGTCGCAAAAGACCTTTTGGCCATTGGCGGTCGCAAATAGCCTCAAGGACACTAGGCACTGCGTGGCGGTTGTGGATGACCTAAAGGTTATCCGCGACCGCCTTGCGGTTGCGAAGGACCCTAATGTTTCGCAACCGCTTGGCAGTTCCCATTTTGTGGTTGCAAAAAAATTCATCTGTGACCGTTGGGCGGTCGCAGATGGCGTACGATGGATCGTATCTGCAACCTGCCCCTGGCGACCAACCGCGGGTTGCAGAAGGGTTTTCTGCGACCGCCAGAGGGTTATTCGCGACTGCCCGGGTGGTCGCGAATGACCCCTCATTCTTGTAGTGATCGCTGAGTGTCACGCGTTCCAGTTTCTTGGAACTAACTTTCAAGTTTGAAATCAAATTGAAACTCATATTGAATGTACCTTTTATATATATATAAAAGAAAGCTCTCTAAAGCTTTAGAAAAGTTTGATAAGTTGGACGTAACCATTTTACGTGCAACATTTCTATTTACTACCATATTGGTGAGTCATAATATGTTAGCGATGCTTGTCGTGTTATCAAGAAGCCAGAGTGGCGTGGATTGACCAATGAGTGTCCAGAAGCATCAGAAGGTTAGAAATTAAAATAGAACTTGAAGAATCGTGTTTGGTTCACTACTAGATATACGTAATAAATTAGACTATGAGTAATACGTATCGTAAATTCATTGGTGTCTAGTTTGCAAGGCAGCATCGATTGTAATTTCGAAGGTTTAAAATGAGAGTTATTCTAAAATGGTGGAGTTGCGCAAATGTGTCGCACATGTCGAACAGAATATTTGATATATAAAAATTTGACATAGACTCCCAAGTTCAGCCTATAACCCTCGATTGATGTCGATATATAATATACACCATCACTCACCACAAGAAGTGAGAGATCCGAGAGCCCTCAACACTCAATTTTGACATATATGATCGACATAAGCCAATGGAATGCTAATGAAGTCTGGGATCCGGATCCAAAAGAGGATCAAGGTTTCAACCTACCTAAAAGAAGGGGTAAATAGCAAAAACTACATCTGTGTTATCCCTAATTGGCAAATAACTCCATGTGTTATTTTAATTTGCAAAAAAAAAAAAACCCCTTTGTTATTCCAAAAATTAGCAACCCTCTCCCCCCCCCCCCCCCTCCGGCGACTACACTGAATTAATTCATACTTACTAAGATACATCTCAAAATATGATTTTTATTGTATTTCTTTGATACATAAGGAACTAGTCATGTTCAAATTAAATCGTACACATATATTATTTTATTTTGAAGAAAATATTAGTTTTTAGATCTGTAAAAATATAAGTACGGTACACTTGACTATACCAAATTTATATGTGTATACACTTGACTATACCAAATTTATACGAATGTGATTTTCGAAACGTATAAATAAAAAAAGCTAATATTGTATTTATAATCATAAAATAAACAATAATTAAATTAATAACAAAGTGTAAAAAAACGAAATAATTTGAATGTGGCGAAATCCCGCCATAGTTTATTTTTAAATTTTTGAAAAACATTTGCAAGGAAATATTTCCTCACAGTATTTACAACTGCAACGAAGTATTTCTATTTGAATATCTGCATGGAAATATTTCGTTGCAATCTGACTGATGCAACCGAATTTTTTCATGCAGGGTCATTGCAAGGAACACTTCGGTTGCAAGCTCTGCATCACTCAGAAGCTGCCACGTGGCTGCTTTTGCTTTTGTGCATAAAGCATGATGTAACCGAATTTTTCGTTGCACTACCCTTGCTGCAACCGGATATTGCCTTGCAATCCGTGATGCATTGAAATATTCGGTTGCAGCCCTGCAACCGAGAATTCAGTTGCATTTGAGTATTGCATCGAAATATCTCGATGCAATTCTTTTGAAACGAGGCCTAATGCATCAAAACATAACATTGAAAGATTTTCTTGCAATTGGTCAATTGTATCGAAAATGTGTTCTATTGCACGAAATTCTTTTCTTGCATTTGATATGTTTTGTTGTAGTTACATATGCAGGTAAAAATAAAAATACAATGTGGATTAGATTGTTTTCTTTTAGCTAGGTTAAATAAGACTAAAAATGTTATAAAGCATTCAATAATATTTACTCAAATAAAATAAGTCGCAATGCATATCTTTGGTTAATGATATTGTTATCATAAAATATATGTTAGTGGATTTCTTGTTTATTAAGAACTGAAGGATGAAACAAAAAAGACACTCATATACGCATTTATCGTCTTTTAAACTCCCAAACAAATCGACTCAAAAACATATTTTTATTCTTCGATCGATTATTATTTTTATTTATTTTCTTATTTTTTTTCTTTAATTAGCCACACCCCTCTCCTTACGATTTCTGAATACACCACTAAATATACTGCACAACAAGTGTTGCATTTCGTTCTCGACTCTTACACATGCATTGGGAATACTAATTAAGTGGCGTGTCTCTAAATAAAATAAAATAGAAATATTTTGAATATAAAAAACTGTAGTAGCAAATCACTAGGAACTTCTTAATGTATACATGTTGGAACAAAATAATTGGTCTCCCCTCATTTTTGTTATTTGAAGTCTTCCATGTTAGCTTGTATTTGATTCGAACAAGGAAAGTTTTTCTTTTCTTTTTTGGCCCAGCAAGGAATTCTAAGTTAAACTTCCCGATAAAAATGTTTATTTTGGCAATTCACTCCATATTTTAAAAGGGGTACAATTTAACATCGGGGAGGGACTAACTCTATGTTGGTGCCATTTTCTAACGCCATTGCATACATCTTTTAATCATTCTAATATTCTATTCACTTATACTTGTTTTGAACAAGTGTTAAGAAAAGGGAAAAACGCGAGTTTACTATCTTACTCCACGAAGGGTGTTTGCAAATGTTTCTATAAGCTATTTACTGGCTGCTTTTTTTTTCCAGAGAAGTACTTATTTGATGTTTGTAATTAGTATTTTTGTTTATGCTTGCCCTAAAAAAAAACAAACAAAGAAACACAAGTTCCAGAAACAAGAGGTGAATTGCTTTTAGAAACACAAGCAATTTTAGAAGCCCAATCACTTTTCAAATTAAAAAAAATATATATATGAATCCCAAATCCCAACATTAATGCACAACTCTTCTAGAATTCTCCCAACCTCATTTTAAAGTTTAAAAAAAGTTTTAAAAAAACTAGAAAGGCTTATTATTTTTTTTTTAAGAAGAAGTGAAGAATTATGATCACCGTCCACAATTAACTACGAGTAGAGACTGAATTCTCCGTGCAAAATTCTCATCCACTACAAGACTGAGGAGGCTATAGCAACCACCTGGCGACTGCCCAGCGGTTGCGACATCATAATAATATCTATAGTTAAATTTGTAACATAAAGCACAATCACATATAACAATTATAACTATTAGGTATATATATTAGTTGTATAACATAAAATAGGTCCATCATTAATAACTCGCTCAATCATATCTAGTCTACTATTTTAATAACTCAATTACTAGAGTTGTAGCCATTTAGTACTTCAATTCACATGTAATAATGATATTTGTTGTCAAAAACCACAAACACACCAACATTGTTCCAAAAAATTATATATTTAAAACATGAATATTATTCGCAACCACCCGACGGTCTCGAAAGATAGGTTATTCGCGACCACCAGGTGGTCGCAAAGGTCCTGAGTTTTCAAAATTCAAACCTTTAGGCGGTCGCAAAAAGCCCTGATATTGGCGGGATTCAGTGGGAAATTTGAGTTTTCCGAAAATTCAAACTTTCAACCAAAACTCTATATATACCCATCATTCTTCCCTCAATTTTCAATACACTAAAATTATACTCTCCAAAAAAAACCCAACAATTTCTTTTCTTTTCTTTCCATAAATCTACAACACTTTCACAACTCCAAAAAAAAAAACCACAACACTTTCTCTTCTTTTCTTTTCCCAAAATGCAAAAAAATAATACATAACACTAAACTTTTTCTTCTCTTCTTTTCTTTTCTTATATCAAAAAACACACCCAACACCTTTACTTTATCTTTCATTAATGTTTTCAAATTTTTTCATTTCAAAACTTTTTTCTTCATTCATTTGTCATCTCTTTACTTTTTATTTATGCTATTTACTTCATATTTGAATTCTTTTACAACTCTTTTCTTTGTTTCTCTCATATTTCTTTGTTTGCTTATATATATATATATATATATATATATATATATATATATATATTATATGTAATTTCTACCAAAAAAAAAAATTTGGTAAATTATTAGAATATTGTTTTTATTATTCTGATGAAGGTTGATTGTGACCGTCGAGCAGTCGCAAAAGACCTTTTGGCCATTCGCAACTGCCAGACGGTCGCAAATAGCCTCAAGGCCATTAGGCACTGCCCGACGGTTGTGGATAACCTAAAGCTTATCCGTGATCGCCTGATGGTTCCGAAAGACCTTAAGGTTATTCGCGACCGCCCGGCGGTCGTGAATGTTTCGCAACAGTTTGGTAGTTGCCATTTTGCGGTCACAAAAAAAATTCATATGCGACCATAGGGAGGTCGCAGATGGCGTACGACGGATCGTATATGCAACCTGCCCCTGGCGAACACTCGCGGGCTGCAAAAGGGGTTTCTCCGACCGCAAGGGGGTCATTCGCGACTGTCCGGGCGGTCGCGAATGACCCCTCATTCTTGTAGTGATCGTTGAGTGTCACGCGTTCTAGTTTCTTGGAAACTAACTTTCAAATTTGAAATAAAATTGAAACTCATATTGAATGTACCTTATATATATATATATATATATATATATATATATATATATATAAAGCTCTCCAAAGCTTTTCAAAAGTCTGACAAGTTGCACGTAACCATTTTATGCACAACAATTTTATTTACTATCATATTGGCGAGTCATAATATGTTAGGGATACGTGTCATGTTACCAAGAAGCCAGAGTGGCGTGGATTGACCAATGAGTGTCCACAAGCATCATGAGGTTAGAAATAAAAATAGAACTTGAAGAATCGTGTTTGGTTCACTACTGGATATACGTAATAAATTAGACTACGAGTAATACGTATCATAAATTCATTGGTGTCTAGCTTGCAAGGCAACATCGATTGTAATTTCGGAGGTTTAAAGTGAGAGTTATTCTCAAATGGTGGAGTTGCGCAAATGTGTCGCATATGTCGAACATAATATTCGATATGTAAAAATTCAACATAGACTCCCAAGTTCAGCCTACAACCCTCGATTGATGACTATATATAATATACACCACCACTGATCACCGCAAGAAGTGAGAGATCCGAGAGCCCTCAGCACTGAGATTTGACATATGACAATATTTGACATATATGATCGACATAAGCCAATGGAATGCTAAGGAAATCTGGGATCCGGATCCGAAAGAAGATCAAGGTTTCAACCTACCTAAAAGAAGGGGTAAATAGCAAAAACTTCCCATGTGTTATCCGTAATTGGCAAATAACTCCATGTGTTATTTTAATTGGCAAAAAAAACTCTTTGTTATTCCAAAAATTAGCAACCCCCCCCCCCCCCCACCTCACTGAATTAATTCATATTTACTAAGATTGATCTCAAAATATGATTTTATTGTATTTCTTTGATACATAAGGAGCTAGTCATGTTCAAATTAAATTGTACACATTTTTATTTTATTTTAAAGAAAACATTAGGTTTTAGATATGTAAAGTACGGTACAGAGTAATTTTATTATATTTTTATACAATTTTAAAAAATCTAAGAAATTGATAACACGATATATAATATTTATTGTAAAAAGTATATGTTTATTATAAAATCATAATACTTATAAATCCTTAGTTATTGTTACTGTCATTATAAAATATGTTATGAAGAGGTTTTTTTGCTAATTATTGAATAAGCAGCTTGGCTCGGTCTCACCGAAATTATTAATTAAAACTTAGCAGCAGACAATAGCATTCTAAATCTCATATAATGAAAACTTATCAAATATGTTGCGACTTAGAAACTGATAATTGATTCGAATTTGGCCCTTGAGCTTAAATATAATATTGATTCACAAATTATTGATTTAGTGCATATCCACAGTTATATCCGTTGAACTGAACTCATGGACGGTGTACCAATTTGTTTGCCGCTCTCTCATCTAGAAGTAACAAATAGGTTGAAATAATGAGTGTAAAATGGACAACATATTAAAAAAATTCAATTATAGTACTGGAGAAAGTTCTAGTTTACTGACGCATCCAATTAGGTATAATGTTTGTCTTTATTATTTAATTCATGGGACATGCACATGAGGTGTTATTTTCTGCATATTATAATTGAGTTGTGTAACCTTTCACTTTCAAAATATCATATAGTCCCCGTATCATGTAGCATATATATAACCTTACATTTGTTTTTCACATGAGTTTTTCACAACTTTAACTAGGTTTGTTCTTCCAAATTTTGTCATAAATGGAGTTACTATAGACAAAAATCAAACATTTGAGCCTCATAAAACAAAATAACAAAACAAATAAACACTTAAAAACATAAACCACAAACCCCAAACTCTACTTTTGAAGCTAAAGCTTGAAATACAATAAATAACACTGAAAATTTGTAAATATAGTTAAAAAGTTTACAATGTTTCAATCTAGTACAAAATAAAGCTACTCATAATCAACGTCACTGCTATCATCATCTTGTACCTCAACCTCCTCATTTTCTTTTGGGGTTGGAGACGAAGAAAATATTTTTTTTTTATAAATTAATTAATTGACATCTTTTTATTATTTTGTTAATTTCAGTTATTTCAATATTTTTATTAATTTATATATTTATAGTCAATTTTTTAGTTTTTTATGACATTTTTGATTTTTTTTTCTTGATTTTTTATCCAGTCAGCATGTCCTGGACTTTAATTGGTCAAAATTGAGAGTTTACGGGTCAACGGCGAGCCACGTAGACATTAAGGGTGGTAATTTGGGGACGCCGCTGCGGGATACCGATTTTGATTAAGTTGGCAAACATAGGGTACCAAAAAGTCGGCGTGACAAGTTAATGTACCAAAACGAAACATAGGCCAAATTAAAGTACCAAACATGATTTTTTCCCCAAATTAAGTCATAAATACATGTAAAAGTGCTAAAACCGAAAGTGCAACTTTTGTGTTGTTTAAGACCTCTTATAACAAAAAGAAGTTAGCTGCCAAAAAAGCCTAGTAAACTATATATTATTTTTTGGTCAATAAAAGAATTTGTTCTGGTGAACAATATATAGTCCTATATAAAAATAAATAAACAGAACTTATATAATCCTAATAACAAATTCATATGGACTTGTATTTTAAAGTAGACATTTTAACAGCATAGAATTGTTAAAATATATTCCCACCAGCTGGTATCAAAGTTGATCAGGGTATAAATGATTGGATTAAGGGGAGTCATGGTCATGCATGGAGGTTTTTAATTTGAAGAAAGAAGGCAAACCTAATCACAGAAGCAAACGGAAAGCTAGTGATTCTCCCAAGAAAGTTCAATTTGCTCGAGGAAATTAAAAGACAGTTGCGGCAAGAATTAGTCTCACATATATATGTGAAAACTAGATTTACAGATTTGCCTTTTTAGGCTATCTTATTTACTTATCAAAAAAAAAAAAAAAAAACTAGATTTACAGAATAATAAAGTCTTTGTTGATACGGATCTTTTTTATTAAAGTACAAGAGCGAAGAAAACAGGTCCAAATTAAGTAAATAATTTCATCATATTATTTTGCAGATTTATAGTCCTAACGGTATTTTGTGTATTAATTATAAAGTAATTACTTGTTCATAATTTGTTTGGTGATGTTCGTACTTTTTTATAAGTTTTTCGTAAATCAAGAATTGACAGTATAATGTTACTCATAAAAGAAAATTTTGTTTAGAAAAACATGTTAACATGGCAACTTTGAGCTCAGGGCGTACGTGCTCCAAGGGATACGTACTATTCAAATCCTTATTCCCGACCCGACCCAAACACCCCTAGGCGTCACGTGTCGTCCTAGTGTCAGCCTAGTCAAATGCCACGTAAGTTAAAATTGGCCCAACCCAATTTCTGAGCATGCCGGACATTTTTTATTTAAAAAAAAAAAAAAGATAGTGGCCATTTACTAAGCCCGTAAAGTTAAAGGGCAAAATTTGAATTTGATCTAAATTAAAGGGCCAAAAAAATATTTCGCCCTATATTTTATTTTTTGGTCAGTAGAAGAATTTATAGAAAAATAATTGCCTTTATTAATATGATTCTCTTGTGGTGAATCCTAATAACAAATTCATATGGACTTGTATTTTATAGTAGACAATATATATAACAGCATAGCATTGTGAAAATATATTCCCACCAGCTGGGTATCAGGGCCGTACGTGCTCCAAGGGATACGTACTATTCGAAGTGCCAAAGATTCAATATGGCGACTAGAGATTTATTATCAGTTGTGTGCACATTTTTAAATATGGAATGAGTTTCACAGGGTATTATTGGAAAACGTATAGACGATGGAAGCGGTACAAGTTACGCTGTTGTCTGGAACAATAGTTGAGTTGCCATGGAGACTATATGAAAGATAAATTCACGAGACTCTTTAGTATTTCACTGGAACAAAAATTTCACGGTACAAGTGGAGGGATGGAGTTTGGGTCTGGAATTTTAAATGCAGAAAGGATTTATTGTGCTGGGAGCAACAACTTTTTAAAGAATTAAGGCAATAATTAAGTTCAGGTTTTTCAACTTGATTGCGGCTAAAAAGACTCATGGAAGTTGAATTCCGATCCATTCGGCTCCAAAACGATAAAATCTGCCAATCCTTAATTCTTTAAGCTGAAATAGAAATATTGCTGTTGATAAAAAAATAAAAAGGTTTAACTCATTTTGGGAGATGTCTGCACCTCCTACTCCTAGGATGACGTTTTTTGATTGAGAACACAGAAGTTTGTGAATTTAGTGCTGCGGTGCTGCGTTTTTTTTCTTCTATTATTGTTATCTTGCTTATAGAGTCTGGATGTATGCTTATGAATGGTGCGACCTTACTACAGTTTTGCAAAGAATCAGCTACTCACTTTGAGTTGCATTCTTCTTTGTGGAGCGGGACGTCGACAAACATTAGAAAATATTAGAAAATACTTGTGGTGTGCTACAGTTTGGAAATGGCTAATGGGGAACAACGTCACGTTCCAAACTGACAGCCCTACTTTTGTTCGGTGGATAGATGGTCCCCTAGATCGGTCCCCTAGATCGAAGTGATGAAATGAATTATTTCAAGTCTATTATTTTTGTTCCGTTTAAAGACGTTAAACTAGACCGGTCCACGAAATTTATTACACGATTCACACGTGAAGTGTATTTTTTTGTCGTGTGCGCATGTGGGAGTTCAATATAATATTTATTACACGATTCACACGTGAAGTGTATTTTTTTGTCGTGTGCGCATGTGGGAGTTCAATATAATATTCCAATAATGCATGCCGGGTTTCTGCATAAGACGAATTTGGAGTAAATGCTTTTGTCCAAAATTCTTGCATTATTATCAGCTCTCTACAATAAGTTTATCTTCCTATTTCAGTTTGTCTCTGAAAATCAATATACAAAACACTTCAAAAAGTCTTTGATATAGACTCAGGGGCGTATATATGTACGTTTCTTCAAAATTACTTTTACATATATATATATATATATAATAGCCTCACAGACTATTTAAATGCGGTTCAAATTTTCCGTTTCAATTCTTTGTGCCACTTCATGTGCCAGCCCCAGCAGTGGACACGTGTACTTTAGACTTACAGTACTTCTAAGCCTGTTTTGGATGATTCCAATTTTATTTTATTTTTCTAATAATTCCAGCTTTTCCGAGGCACAACAAAAAAATATATATATAACTGACTCTCTTTTGATTAAATTATTTCTTGTCATCTTCACATATTACATACAATAAAATTCAGAAGGTGATATAAATTCTTTTGTCAAACACAATTGTTCATTAATTCAAATTTTTCTGGTGATTTTTTTAAACAACTATATAGTTTAACATGATTTTTTTCTAACATCAAACATTAAAAGATGATATCAATGTACTGGAGTATAAGAAAAAAAAACTGTTCTGCACATGTTGGTTTAAATAATCCTTTCTTTTTCTTTTAAAATCTTTAATAATCGTAATTAAATATCATAATTTAATATGAATTGATTTGATGATATTTTCTCTTTGTGTTTTTCCTTCACATCCTTGAGGTTACAATCATTGGCAAACACCCTCGGGAAGTTTTGCATTTTTGCAAATATCATTTTATTCACTACAAGAATCCGGGGTCATCCGTGACCGCCGGCTCGTGACTGCTGGGCGGTCGCGGATGCTACCGTGACCGCCCAGCGGTCACGGATAGTCCCGTGACCGCTGAGCGGTCACGGACAAAAATCCTGTGACCGCCCAGCGGTCACGGGATGCCATAGGCGGGAAACTTCCCGCCTATGGTTGGCCTAGAGGCGTCCGCGACCGCCCAGCGGTCGCGGACGCCACTAGGCGGTCAAATAAGGTTCGTGACCGCCCAGCGGTCGCGAAAGAGGGGTCATTCGTGACCGCCCGATGGTCACGAATAACATTCATAAAAAAAGTTTGATTTTATGGATTCATCTTGATGTGTTTATGATTTTTAACAATAGGTCTCAATACTACATGTGAATTGAAGTAATAAATCAGTACAACATTAGTAATTAACATATTAAAATAGCGAATTAGATGTAATTAGGCGAGTTATGAACGAATAACATATTTTATGTTCTACCACTAGTTCATCACATACACCAAGTTGTTTTAGATGTAATGTGTCATTTTGTGATAAAATTTCTTTTAATTTACTTAGTAGTAACTATTTTATCAATTTAGCAAACATCGGACCTTAATTAAACAAACGAAAATCAAAACTTTCGAATGAGATTTATTCGTGACCGCTGGGCGGTCACGAATAATATTCATAAAAAAAAGTTTGATTTTATGGATTCATCTTGATGTGTTTATGATTTTTAACAATAAGTCTCAATACTACATGTGAATTAAAGTAATAAATTAGTACAACATTAATAATTAACATATTAAAATAGCGAATTAAATGTAATTAGGCGAGCTATGAACGAATAACCTATTTTATATTCTACCACTAGTTCATCACATACACCAAGTTGTTTTAGATGTAATGTGTCATTTTGTGATAAAATCTCTGTTAATTTACTTAGTAGTAACTATTTTATCAATTTAACGAACATCGGACCTTAATTAAACAAACGAAAATCAAAACTTTCGAATGAGATTTATTCGTGACCGCCGAACGGTCACAAATGACCCCTCTTTCGTGACCGCTAGGCGGTCACGAAGTAGGTTCGTGACCGCCATTCGTGACCGCCCGGCGGTCACGAATAATATTCATAAAAAAAAGTTTGATTTTATGGATTCATCTTGATGTGCTTATGATTTTTAACAATAAGTCTCAATACTACATGTGAATTGAAGTAATAAATTAGTACAACATTAGTAATTAACATATTAAAATAGCGAATTAGATGTGATTAGGCGAGTTATGAACGAATAACCTATTTTATGTTCTACTATTTATTCATCACATACACCAAGTTGTTTTAGATGTAATGTGTCATTTTGAGATAAAATCTCTTTTAATTTACTTTGTAGTAACTATTTTATCAATTTAACAAACATCGGACCTTAATTAAACAAACGAAAATCAAAACTTTCGAATGAGATTTATTCGTGACCACTGGGCGTGACCGCCCGGCGGTCACGAATAATATTCATAAAAAAAATGGATTTTCAAAAAATTTGAATTTTCCCCCAATTCAAAGGTCCGCGAAAGACCTTGGAATTGGGGGAAAATTCAATTTTTTTGAAAAATTCAAAATTTTCACCCAAATTCTATATATACCCACCATTCGACCCATTAATTTTCATTACACACAAATTATCTTCTCTAAAACATAAACACCAACAAATTTTCTTCTCCTCTTTCCTTATATCTCCAAAAAACAAAACACCAACTCTCTTATTTTTTTCCTTTCTTTACTTATAACCCAAAGCATTCTCTTAAATGATGTTTTATATATAAAAAATCGTCCAACCATACATTCTATTCGGAAAAAACAAATATATATTCCGGTATTTTGCCGGAATATATTTTTTTATTTCGTTGAATATCATCTGTGACCGCCCGGCGGTCACAGATGGTTTAAATATTATCCGTGACCGCTCGGCGTCATCCGTGACCGCTGAGCGGTCGCGGTGTTTCGCGCGACCCCGAGGGGTCGCGGATGACTGCCGTGACCGCTGGGCGGTCGCGGATGACTGTCGTGACCGCTCAGCAGTCACGGATGACCTCCACGACCGAGGTCTTCCAGCGGTCGCGGATGACCCTTTTTTCTTGTAGTGATTTTTTATCGTTGGGCAACAATTACGCAGTAATATTTAAAACTTTTTTTTGGTATTTTATAGGTTTATAAGTAACATATTATTGCTTATTTTAGATATTTAGAGAAACATTAATGTTCTTACATTTCTAATGACATAGGTATATTTAGCCACTTTCTAACAATTTTATGTACTTCCTTAATTAATCATTAAAACTAAACTAGTCAAAATAATTAGCGTAATATCGATACATGAAAAATACAACAACTTGCATTATTTGACTTTCTGTATCACTTACCAAAATTGATTTTGCATAATTTTGTTAATTACATGATATTTTGTATTGTTCTACTTCTAACTTGCAGTTTCAAAAAGATTATTAACTAATTGGTTATATGTTGATAATAAGTGATAGTCTTATTAAGATAAAAATATTATCGTTTTATAGTATTATATATGCATACACAATGGAAATTAAAAAGCAACATAGTGTTGTCCAAAATTGTTAATGCGTGTTAAATTAATAAAATATGCAATTAATAATTATATTCACAATACTAAGAATATGTATGTGATATTTGTCTAAAAGACAAAACAAGCAAATAAAACTAAAAATAACAGGCCTATAGTTTGAAAGAAAAAAAATGTATTGTGGCAGGAAGAAAATGGAAGGCTTACGATTTGGAAAAGAAAAAACTAAAAACCAAAAGGTCCATTGTGGCAGGAAAAAAAATAAAAGAGGAATAAACTGCCAAATTAGAAACCACATGTTGTAATTAAGTTTCAGTGAAAAAAGAATAAATAAAGATAACATGAAAGAATTGTCCAAACAAAGAAAAGGCCCAATTCATTTGCAGTATACGTGTCGAGTTGTGAGAGCTGGTACAGGAAGTGGAATAGCGATTTTTTTTTTTTTGGGTAGAAAAGTGGAATAGCGATTTTGAAACCGAAAATTCGAACCGATTTAAATTCGAACCACAAGAAGTTAACATTAAGAAGGAAACTTAGATTCTGATCACCCTGAATTCATGAACCAATTTCGGCCTATAAGTCTTAGCAATGTGTGTTTCAAAATCGCATCTAAGGCTATTGCTAATAGACTTAAAACAATTTTACCCAGTATTATTTCTGAATCTCAATCTGCTTTTATACCGGGACGTCTAATTATTGACAATATTCTAGTTGCCTTTGAGATTAACCACTATCTTAAGACAAAAAGAACAGGTCGGAAGGGGCAAATGACTTTCAAATTGGATATGAGCAAAGCCTACGATAGAGTCGAGTGGTCCTTTCTGGAACATGTGATGCGCAGGTTAGGTTTTTCGGATAATTTTGTTGATCTCATTATGCTGTGTGTTCGTTCAGTATCATATTCTTTTCTTGTTAATGGGCATGAGTTTGGCAAAATTACACCGGAGAGAGGCATTCGTCATGGTGATCCTCTCTCCCCATATATTTTCTTATTTGTCTCGGAGGCTTTTTCTGCTTTACTTAGGGATGCAGAGGATAGAGGAGCAATTAAAGGGGTTCGGGTGGCGAGGACGGCACCGGCAGTGTCGCACCTCCTATTTGCTGACGACACACTGATTTTTTGTGAGGCGACTTCAGCGTCAGCACGTGAGCTTAAGGACATTCTTACAAAATATGAGGCGGCGTCGGGGCAGCAAATTAACTTGGAAAAATCTGTTTTGGTTTTTAGTTCAAACACAGAGGGGGCGGTCCGAGATGGGATTGCAGGCGAACTAGGGGTTCTTATGGCAGAGAAACACGAAAAATATTTGGGATTACCAGCAGTGGTGGGGCGCTCAAAGCGGGAAATTTTTGAGTATATTAGAGATAGAATTTGGGAGAGGGTGAAGGGCTATAAGGAGAAGAAACTCTCGGCTGCGGGTAAAGAGATCTTGATAAAGGCCGTTATGCAAGCCATACCAATGTTCGCGATGAGTTGCTTCCGTCTCCCCGACACTTTAATTAAGGAGATTGAATCAATTATTAGCAACTATTGGTGGGGTAACGACAATCAAGAAAAAATTCACTAGTTAGCGTGGAAGAAAATGAATACGAGCAAGAGGGATGGAGGAATGGGATTCTGTGATTTGAAAGCTTTTAATATAGCGTTGTTGGCGAAACAGGCGTGGAGGATGTTTGAGTATCCGGATAGTTTGGTGGCACGAATCTTCAAAGCTAAATATTACTGTACATCGACTATTTTGGATGCTAAGTGTGGCTCGACTCCTTCATTCTCGTGGCGTTGTATCCATGAAAGTATAGTGGTTGTGAAGGCTGGTTTGCGTTGGAGGATTGGGAGTGGAGATGCCATACGGGTTTGGGGTGACGAATGGATTCCTAGACCCACGACATTTAGACTTATCACACCGCCGGTGGAGGGGTACCTGAATTACCGGGTTTCGGGGCTTCAAGAGGAGGACTCGGGACAATGGAATGTAACCTTAATTTGAGATATATTTTGGGAAGAGGATAGCTCGGCAATTCTAGCCTTGCCGTTGGGCGCGCGTGATGACAGGGACAAGCGAATCTGTCATTACACGTGCTCGGGTTTATTCACTGTTAAGAGCGCATATCATCTTATTTTGGCACGGGCATTTCATCTTCGTACAGCAGACTCGGGAAGCGAGAGTAGCTCGACGCTAAACTGGGAGTTTTTATGGAAACCAAAATATCGGAATAAAGTTAACATATTTAGCTGGCGCATGTGCCATAATATTTTACCTACACGGTCTGCGCCGACATATCGATGTCGAGGAGGGGTGCCCGGTTTGTTATGAGGATGTGGAGGATATCCGCCATTGTACAGTCACGTGTCATGTAGCACGACAAGTTTGGGCGCTTCTTTTTGTGAACAATTTATGGCTATGGCGGGAAGGAGAGGATTGTGTGACATGGCTATGAAGGGTATATGAGACTCAAGGGGCTGACCGCATGGCGTTCATTGTTGTTGTGTGTTGGGTTTTATGGGGTAATAGGAACCGAGTGGTGGCGGAAGAATCCGCAGCGCAACCGTTGGCATTAGCGACTTTGGTGAGGGGGTGTTGGGAGTTTTGGATGGAGGCAAGAGGAGTGTCTGCTGCAAATCAGGAACTTCTTCGACCGTTACGGGTTACTCCTCAGGCTCCGTGGCTCCGCGTGCGTGTAGATGCAGCCATTAATAATGTTCGGGGGTCGACCGGTATTGGGATCATTGTTCACGACCATTTGGAGAAGTTGGTGCTAAGCGAACAACGGTGTCTTACTAGATGTATGGCTCCTCGAAATGCTGAGGCATATGCGCTTCGGGTGGCTACTCGGCTTGTCGAGGAGCAGCGTTGGGAGCGCGTGATGTTTGAGAGCGATTGCCTTGGGCTGATGCACGGCCTTTGGTTTCCGGACAAAGTTAATGGTGATCATGCCAATATTATAGGAGACGTGGGGCGTGCTTGGCGACGAGCGGGAGTACACCAGTGGAGCTTTTATTGGATACCAAGGGAAACAAATGAAGAGGCGCATACATTAGCACGCGAGGCGGCGAACTTAATTCCAGGAGCTACTGTGGTGCGAGAGGCTGAAGGGGATTAGCTAATTGGCTGAATGGTTATGTTCTCCCGTTATGTTCTTTGGCGACTTTATGTCATATTTGTATGAACAAAGTTTCTGGTTCTGGTAATATATCATGTTTTTGGTTGTCAAAAAAAATGGAAACTTAGATTCATTAAACCCGGGAATCAATAAAAAATATTCATTAAACCCCGAAAATCAATAAAAAATATTCATTAAAGCCTCAACAAAATTTAACTAGTTCATCATTATCTCATTAACAGTATTCACACTCTTCAAGAAAAAAAATCGGCTGCATCGTCTTTGTTCACAAAACATTGTCAAGTAGAGATTTCTATTATACTGAACAATTCCAAAAACATGGTAAGTATATTTTATGTTGATTTGGTGCGATTTCGTATGCTGGCCTGATAGGCTGACGAAACACTCCACATCATGATGGTTTTAGGCTACGCTGGAACCAGCTTTGTCATTTGCACAGATGTACTCCAAGCGACTTGGTGAGGAGACGGATGGATCTTTGATGATTTCGGACTGACCTCGGGTTATTCCAAGATGCCTACGTATCCCTTTGGGGGAATCAAGCCGAACGTAGTTCATTTATCTGTTCTGATGACCGAGCCCTGATCGGGCTATGTGATTCACTTGTTTCTGCACTGCTCGGCTTTACGGTTTGATCATATCTCCTCGTAGAAAGGTCCAAACCTTGAACCGCTGATATGGAAAGTAGACTCCCTTAGCTTTTCAGGAATATAAGGCACATGTCAAGGAGACATGTATAACGGCCTCGACATCGGATATCATGTCGGGTATCTGGCATGTCGGGTGTGATATCGAGGCTTCACCATATAGGCCATATCTCCATGTAAGTATATCGAAACCTTGACATGCTTTTTCCTATGGAAAGTAGACTCATGTAGCTTTCCATACATATAAGGTACATATCAAATGGATAAGTATAGCGTTCTCCACATCGAATACAAGTTGGGTCTGCTGCATGTCAAACTTGATGTCGAATGTTATGTCGGAGGTGACGTCGGGGTCTATGTCGGATATCTTCAATATAGGAGCAGATGGGGCGAGGGGGGGTTCTTTAGGCGTTCTCTCTCCATTTATGGACAAACGGAGGAGTATTTATAGGCAAGGGAAGCCTGGTATGTTGAAAATGGCATATCGAATATGATATTCGACATCATATTCGATATGCTGTCCGATCTGTGCAGTTCCATCGTTTCGGGCATAACTTCCACTCCAGACCTCGGAATTGCGATCCTTTTATTGAACTACGACCTAGACACTCGTGGCTTTTTAATGACATATCATAGGGTGCCTAGTTCGTTATACACGAATAATGGTGATCCCTGCAATTATGGCATTCACGTGATATAACACGTATTGCTACTATCTTATGCAGTATCAGTAGTCCCCCCAGTTTCGAGTGTGGTGTTGGAACTTGAGCATACTTCAAACTCTATTGGATGATATACTTGTACATATGAGTAGTCCCTCAGTTTGGAGTGTGCTTTTGGAACATGAGCATACTTCAAACCCTAATTGAATGATATATTTATACATACCATTAGTCCCCTAGCTTAGGAGTTATCATTGTAGATGACAATTTATAAACTTGATTTGTATGCTCGAGTATTTTATTGAGGGATACCCTTCACTTCCCCCAGTTTTGGAGTTGCATAAACAACAAATTGGAATAGTGAAAATAGAGCTCGATACTCCCTCATTTTCTTGAACAATTTGGTTAAGATGGAAGTCGAAAATTCAGTGATATCAAGTAGATATCGAATATGATTTTTCGATATCTCCCCAATATGGAAGGCATCTATTGCCGCCGGAGCCCAAGTGTGGTTATTATATAAGCTGGTCCCCTCCATTTACCCGGATGCAAATAAATGTCGAAATGGTTTATCGTTGCTGATGGCATTATTGGAGACTGTCGGCGAGTAAGTATAGGTCGTAAACTCTATTTGTAACTATGTTTGCAAAAAATGTAATGTACAGTTGCTTGATGTCGAGGATTGGCTCTCAATGTGATGATCTTTAAATGTACCGGCGGCCATCAAGGTTCTTGCCATTCGATGAGATTTTTGAGACGTGATACTTTAAAATGCATTGCTACTCTATAATCACTTAAAGAAGTGCATTTCGAGTAACATGCCTATATTCGATGCAAATGACGATATAGAGGTAGATGCGGCGCGTGGTTGCAAGAGGGCTACGTCGAACAACGTGCGTACCGAGGTAGGGGCTCGGCCATTTCGTGTGATGGGTTGATGGGCAAGAGGGCCCATAATAATATAAGGACAAATATGTCTTAGCATGGAGTAGCGTAGAACATGAGGAGGTTGTTCTCGTCGTTCTCGTCACGAGGTAGTTATGGCCCAAAAGCGTTAATGCTAGAGACAAATTGGAACACTTGGGTGTTAGTGGTATATCTAAATATACATGGATCGTTCTCATGCTAGATTATCAAGAATATAGAGGATATCATAACGGCGTACCTGATTCCATGATTGACGAATTTGCAAGAGGAATTGCGGGTCAGTTTGATCTTCCACAGTCTAATCTATCTCTCTTTATGAGTCTCTCTCTATTGATGGGAATGGAGGAGAAGAGTAGTTGTTAGATTAGCCTTTGGGACCAAGACCCTATGACCTTATATAGTATTCTAACCAGAGCCCCATAAACTCTAGTTAAAGTACAACAGGGAATTACACATTATAAAACCCACACATATTAAGATACTAATTGGGCTCTTTAATTAGATCACTTAATTAGCCCAATATAATTAATTAGCCTTATATATAATTGTCTTAATTTGTAAGCCCATATATTAGATTATTAAATAAATCTAACAATCTCCCACTTGGGCTACAAATCAAATCCAAATGACAATTACATCTGATAACCTTAGGTGTACACAAACTTTGCTAATTGCCGAAGTATCTTCCTTAAACAATCTCGTCCATCTCATATACCAACATGGAACCAAAGCGGCCTTTGTTACATTAATCGTAACTTGACCCTCAATGATCACGCATACCAAATATACTCAAATGACATAGATCATGTATGGATGTGTAACATGGAAATTACATGCAATGTGATCATAAACATGCCTATTTCCAATTAGTCCTAAATTCCTTAGTGAGATCAATCTTTATTCTTTCAAACTTTACGTCAAACCACAATTGAAAGATAGCAAAACATTCAGAGCAATAAAAATAAAACCATCAACTTAATTATGCAGAAACTAAAATGCATAAAGCAATCCAATAGTGTCAACAAAAATAACCAAATACAAACTCCCACTAAAACTGCATATCATCAAACAAAACAACACCCATATGAGCAGTATGCTCATGAAAGACCTTAGGTGTCAAACCTTTAGTGAGTGGATCCGCTAACATTGAGTTTGTCCCTATATGCTGAATGGACACTATTTTACTCTGAACTCTCTCTTTAACAACTAGAAACTTGATGTCTATGTGTTTAGACTTTGACGAGCTTCTATTGTTGTTAGAATATAGAACTGCTGACAGATTGTCACAATAAATCTTGAGTGATCTTTCAATTCCTTCCACAACTCGCAGCCCAGTGACAAAATTCCGCAGTCATATCCCATGATTGGTTGCCTCATAACAAGCTATGAATTCAGCTGCCATAGTAGAAGGGGCTATAAGTGTCTACTTAGCACTTCTCCAAGATATAGCTCCCCCAGACAACATGTAAACATAACCAGAAGTGGATCTCTTTGTGTCTTGGCAACCCGCAAGATCAGAATCGTAATACCCAATGATCTCCAAATTTTCTGATTTCCGATACATGAGCATGTAATCTTTTGTTCTTTGTAAGTACCTCATAATCCGTTTGGCTGCTTTCCAATGATCCATGTTGGGGTCACTTAAGTATCTGCCTAACATACCCACTATGTACGCCAGATATGGACGCGTACATACTTGAGCATACATAAGACTTCCAACAGCTGAAGCATAAGGAATCTTTTGCATCTCTTTTCTCTCAATTTCATTGCAGGGTCATTGCTTGAGACTAAACTTGTCTCCTTTAGCAACAAGAGTATCTCCTTGTGCACATCCTTCCATGCCAAACCTCGCAAGCACTTTATCGATATAGCTCTTTTGTGATAACCCAAGGACACCCCGAGATCGATCTCGGTGTATCTTAATTCCTAATACAAAAGAGGCGTCACCAAGATCTTTCATATCAAAATGCTTAGTTAGAAATCTCTTGGTTTCGTGCAATAAGCCTATATCACTACTTGTGAGTAGTATGTCATCCACATAGAGCACTAGGAATATAAATTTACTCCCACTAAACTTGTGATATACACAATCATCAACTGCATTGGCCTCGAAACCATATGAGACAATGATTTGATGAAACTTGTGATACCATTGACGAGAAGCTTTCTTGAGACCATAGATGGATCTTTTGAGTTTGCAAACCATAGATTTTGAATCACCTAACACAAAATTTTCTGGTTGTGCCATATATATAGTTTCTTCAATGTCACCATTGAGGAAAGTTGTCTTAACATCCATCTGGTGTAGCTCTAGATCAAAATGAGCTACAAGTGCCATTATAGTCCTAAAAGAATCTTTCGATGATACTGGAGAGAAAGTTTCTTTGAAGTCAATGCTTTTCTTTTGAGTGAAACCCTTAGCAACTAGACGCGCCTTATATCTTTCAATGTTGCCCTTAGAATCCGTTTTGGTTTTAAATATCCATTTGCAACCAATGGGTTTCTTACCTTCAGGCAATTTGACAAGATCCCAAACATCATTGTCCTTCATTGATTTCATCACATCATTCATGGCATCGATCCACTTTTGACTGTTAGCACTTTGTTTGACTTGTTGGAAGTTGATTGGATCATCTTCACATGTCCCTATGTCAAACTCATGCTCTTCAAGAAATACAATATAATCACTTGAGATTGCACTTCTTTTCTCTCTAGTGGATCGCCTAATTGGCATTTCCTCTTGAGGTTGTTATGTTTGCTCTTCTGGAGCAACTTCTAGATTTTGAGTAGGGAGCTCTATATTTTGATCCTCATTGTTGTCTTGAATAGTGTCTTGAACAATATCAATAGGCTGATCATTGTCCATAACAATTTCTGGCAAAGGAATAAATTCCTCTTCAAAAACAACATTCCTTACTTTATCTCCCCCCTCAAATACAACATCCTCAAGAAATCTCGTGTTTCTCGTCTCAAAAAAGGACTTGGTTGAGGGATCATAAAATTTAAAACCCCTCGACCTTTGTGAATACCCAACAAAATAGCAACTAATTGTTCTTGAGTCCAGTTTTTTCTCATGTGGCTTATAAGGTCTTGCCTCAGCTGGACAACCCCAAATGTGTAAGTGCTTTAAAATAGGCTTTTTGCCTGACCATAGTTCATAAGGGGTTTTAGTTACTGCTTTGCTAGGTACTCTATTTAGAATATATACTGCAGTCTTGAGTGCTTCTCCCCAGAGTGATTCTGGTAAGGACGAATGACTAATCATACTTCTTACCATGTCCTTAAGTGTTCGATTTCGTCTTTCAGCAACACCATTAATGCGAGGTTGCCCTGGCATTGTGTATTGTGGGACGATTCCACACTCCTCCAAGAATTTGGCAAAGGGTCATGGACGTTGTTCACCAGATCCATCATATCTACCATAGTATTCACCACAACGATCAGATTTGACAGCTTTAATCTTCTTTCCGAGTTGATTTTCAACTTCGGCTTTGAAGGCCTTAAAAACGTCCAAAGACTGTGACTTTTCATGAATCAAGTATAAGTACCCATAACGAGAATAGTCGTCTATAAAAGTGATAAAATAATGTTGACCATTCCAGGAAGCCGTAGGGAATGGACCCCATATATCCGTATGTATCAATTCTAAGACGTCAGAACTCCTGTTTGCACTTAACTTTCTTATGTTTGTCTATTTCCCTTTAATACATTCAACACATACACTAAGGTCTGTGTAATCAAGGGACTCAAGTATTCCATCTGACACAAGTCTCTGTATTCTCTCTTTCGAGATGTGTCCTAAACGTTTGTGCCATAAACTAGCGGAATTCTCTTTTAATAATTTTCGTTTTGTACCTCTTGATGTCAATTGCAAGGTTTCATTAGTTGAAGTTATTGTTTTCAGCATATATAGTTTATCAATCAAGGAGCCAGTCGCAACCAAAACAGAATTAAGAGAAAGACTAAAAACTCTGTTTTTAAATGAACATTCATAACCAGATTTGTCCAAAACAGAAACTGAAACTAAATTCCGTCTAAAGGACAGTACCACAAAGTCTCTCTTAACTCAATAAATTGACCAGTCTCAAACGATAATCTAAAAGTGCCAACGGCTTCAACGGTTGGCACTCAACTGGAACTGCTTTGCCATTGCCCACATAGATGAAACTTTCAGCATCACTTGGCGGTCGGCTCCAAATGCAACCCTGCATAGAAACACTTAAGTGAGTAGTAGCACCAGAATCCACCCACCAAGTGTCACTAGGTACAGAAGTCAAATTAACTTCAGAACAAACAAAGGTGAAAAGTCTACCTTTCTTTACACGCCATGCGGCGTACTTGGAACACTCCTTCTTCACATGCCCAGGTTTCTGGCAAAAGAAACAGGCAGAATCCTTATCCTGAGCCTTTTGTTTCTTGGGTTGTGTTGGTCCCGCTGCATTATCCTTATTTTCAGTCCTCTTTTGCTTAGTGCCCTTCGAGGTAGTTGCAATATAAGCACTTTCAGTCTTTTCACGCTCCAGCCTGTCCTCTTCTTGCACACAATGTGAAATGAGCTCATTAAGAGTCCATTTGTCCTTCTGCGTGTTATAGCTAACTATAAACTGCCCATAGTGTGCAGGAAGAGAAATAAGTACCAAATGCACAAGCAAGTCATCAGACAAATCAAGCTTTAGTGCCTTAAGTTTTGAAGCTATGTTAGACATCTCCATAATGTACTCCCTGATATTTCCTTTCCCCTTATACCTCAATTGGACAAGGTAAGCTAAAAGCTTGCTTGTCTCAGCCTTCTCGTTTTTTGCAAAACGCTTTTCAATTTCGGAAAGGAAATCCTTTACAGTTACCTCATCGGACATACCGCCCCTGGATGCTTCTGGAACGCTGCGCTTTAACATCATTAGACTTAAGCGGTTAGAACGTTCCCACTTCTCAAAGTTCGTTTATCCTCAGTCGAACTTGTCTCCGTAAGAGAAGTGAGTTTTTCTTTCCTTAATGCATAGTCTAAATCCATGCAGCCGAGAACTAACAGAATGTTCTCTTTCCAGCTCATAAAGTTTGTGCCGTTAAGCACAGGGATTGAGTTAATGTTGGCAGTGATATTGGCAGCAGAATTATTAACTAACAAAGAATAAACAAATTACATAAGCTCACTAATAGAAATTTATGTCACAAACATGTAAAATTTAAAGCGATAAACATGTAAAACACAAATTTCAATCAACTGAAGTGTGGTGGGCCCATTTGAACAAGATACCTAGCACAACATCGAAGTTTAATCTTTGATAGAAACATCAACTTGTAAGTGGTACTCTCCACGCAGAAATCAAACATTGATAATAAATCCGGTCAAACAACAACCTTCCTTTAGGCCGGCATGTTGTCCACATGAAAACTTTACAATTATCACACGTTATTTCCGCACGTGCATTCCTTGTTTGGCCAATCAATAATCTTCCTTTAGGCCGATTAGAAACCGCATAAACAAGAGATACACACATCCAATTATCTTAAAATAAATAAACTCACTCATAGAGGTTACTTAGGCAACGTTTCACATAAATTTATTATTTCAAAATAAAGGACATAGGGTTTAAAAATAAAGGTGCCCAATTTAAACTTTATTTAAAATATCAACACCAAAAGTAAATAATATTTGATATTTTACCACATCATGACTATACAGCCATGTACTGAATCACACAAATTCATGAATCGGATATATTAAACATAATTAACATATATCACCATATAAAAAAAATATTACTTGGGCAAACTGATTCGGACAGAAGCATGCATGCTAATTAATTATACATATGGTTAATCACATGAATGAACAAAGACACGTGATGAAGGAAAGATTCTTTATTACCATATATAATTCATTGACTTCCTTCATTCAATATGGTTAATTACCATATTTAATTATCAACGAAAAGGAAAGTCCCTGATATCTTATGTAACATGAAACATATTTCCAAAATAAGATTCCATGCAATAACGAATTGATCGCAGCAAATTGACAAGAATTGCGCACCGCTTTCATGAATAAACAATTTGTATAGCATGTCGGATAAAATCAAATTCGTCAACAATCCGTTAAGCGGTTACCAGAAAAGCATGAATAACATATGATTCATTATATGAGATCAATCCCGCAACAATCATAATTATGTGATCATATATAAGCACGTATAGTACCCAAAAACAAAAAAAAAATCCCAAACATAACGTGCATAAAATTCAACAGTCACAATAAATATGATCAATCCTAATAATCTAACATGAATTATAGCTCTAATACCACTTGTTAGTGGTATATCTAAATATACATGGATCGTTCTCATGCTAGATTATCAAGACTATAGAGGAGATCATAACGGCGTACCTGATTCCATGATTGACGAATTTGCAAGAGGAATCGCGGGTCAGTTTGATCTTCCACAGTCTAATCTATCTCTCTTTATGAGTCTCTCTCTATTGATGGGAATGGAGGAGAAGAGTAGTTGTTAGATTAGCTTTGGGGACCAAGACCCTATGACCTTTTATAGTATTCTAACTAGAACCCCATAAACCATAGTTAAAGTACAACAGGGAATTACACATTACAAAGCCCACATATATTAAGATACTAATTGGGCTCTTTAATTAGATCACTTAATTAGCCCAATATAATTAATTAGCCTTATATATAATTGTCTTAATTTGTAAGCCCATATATTAGATTATTAAATAAATCTAACATTGGGGTCTTGTATGTGCAATTTTTGCATGTATTGTGATCATATCTTGTGATTGTGTATACGTGACTGTTATGAAAATCAGACTCTTTGTAACGCCCCAAAAACTAGGAAGAAAATAAATTTATACTTTAGTCCTTGAACTTTTGAAAATTTTTATTTTCGACCCTAAATGTTTAGAAAAAGTTGCATTTTAGTCCCTAAACTTAAAAGATAGTCTTTTATTATTTTTATAGGTCTCTACTCCTAAAGCATATATTTTAAATTCAAATCTTAACCAAGATGATTGAATTACCTAGAAAAATTACAAAGAAATATAATTTTACTTATTTGAATTTTAATTATAAATAATTGAGGGACTTGATATGCAATTAACCAATTGATGATGTAAGCCATGACATCTTTTTGATGAGGTAAGCCATGACATCATTTGAGTATGATTAAATTCAGATTTTTGTAATTTAATATAAAATAATTAAAGTGGGACCTTAATTAAGATATTTTAACATAATTTTTGCCTATAAATACTAGCATTTCTTCCAACAAGTTTCACACCCAAAATCATTTCGTTCTTTCCTTCTTTCTTCCAATGAATCTCTAAGTTAGTGAGTCTACTTTCAAGAAAAATTCATCCCAAGTTCTTATTTCATCATTTTCTACCCAAAAATACCCTAAAACTTTTATTACGCAGAAATTATCCATTCGGCCCTGCACCTTAGAAAAATCATAACTAATTGTAAAAAAATCCTTTTTGAGCAAGGCCAACGGCCGAATTGTCCTCATGATGTCCTATAACTTTCATATGAAGAAATGTTTTTCAAATAATGTGATTTAGAAGGTCGAAATTCTTAAACAGTAGACTGCTGTCTGAAAATCCGAAAATAGGTGTTTTCAAGAATTATTTAGCATAGCAAACCTTTGGATTTTCCTTCCCATTAGGGTACACATGTTCCTAGTGATGTTAGGGATCATTTGCCAAAACATATTTGGAAACAAACTTCTTTTGATATCCGATGAAAGGTAAACTTGAAACTACGACGATTTTTCAGCTTATTTTACGATTGAAATAATCATCATAATTCCATTATTGATCACTCACACATGAACCTTATAAGATATAACAATCATTAGAATCACTTTAATATGATTTGTATTCACGAATTAATATTTTTGAGATTTTTCAATAGTATATAAATAGTATATTTATCATGTTTAACATATCCTTACATAAGTTTAATAAGATTATCATATATGCGTTTGAGGTCTAATCCTCTTATATGATTATATATTGTAACTTAAACATTCTTTGATCATTTACCTTGTTAGGTTTACGTATTAATATTTTTAAAAGTTATGAATACAATGTTATGTAAATTAAGATAATCTTGGAACAAAATAATATTAACTAAGTTATACAATTTAATGGATTTCTTCATAAGATATTTGTTTGGTGTCATGATTCTTGGAATTTTTGGATGTACTAGAGACTTAAAGAACGATTTTTCCATAAATCAGTTAAGTAATATATTTTGAAGATTTATTATGCATCAAATTGGATAGTTAATCAAATTTTACTTATTACCGTAACTTGTCATCGAAATGACTCAAGCGTGAATTCTCACAGTCATAAGCTTGAACATATGGTTGTTTAAGATAATTTTGAGATATTAATAAGGTTATTAATTGATATTTAACTTAACCTTACGTTTGTCAATTCATCATCTAAGATTTTCATGTTTAGAGTAATAACATAAATTAAGCTTATGTGTAATTTACTAATATTTACATTGTAACTAGCATTCTTAACCAGAACGTTCTCAATTTCATCAACATGAGGATTGAAGAAAAATACTAACATTTATTGTGGTGAAGTATAAATTCAGTTGATTAATATTATTTAAATTTGTTAAAGGTTGATGTTGTAATCAACGACATCAAAGTTCTCCGTACGAGTTAAGGTGAGGTTCTATTTCTGATTTGTTCTAGCCCCGTTTGGCATCCGACCCTGAGGAACTTGGACAGAAAAGTCACTATTCCATTACCAAATCTCGAACAACCTATATTTCATCATAATCATTCTAGTACAATTGCTACATCAAATTGTCTAGTTGAAAATTCTAGTACAATTGCTACATCAAATTGTCTAGTTGAACTGTTTCTACCGGTAAGATCACTCCTCAAAATGTATCCATTAAATCACAGTAAATTCTTGCATTGCCAGTTCTTTTATATGAATCTCACTAAGTCATTAAATACTTATTCCTCGTTTCTTCTGTCCATTCCTCAGGATAAGATCAACATGGCAGCATGGATCAAGTGAATAATTGTTCAAGCCTGCATTTTGGAATATTCGTGTTTTGTCACTAGTGCATAACTATTAAAATAGTCACATTGTTTGTAATACAAGACTTCCGCTGTATATATATCAAAATATATTTTATAAAATGTGTATGGTTTTGATCCTGAACAAGTGAGACCCCTTCCTATGAGTTGCGCTTTAGTCTGAGTTGGGTAAAGTGACTGATCACCACCGAACCAACTCGGACCGGAGCATGGCTCGTGGGGCGCGGTCGTCACAGTATGGTATCAGAGCCATTAGTTAAAAAAAAATTTGGACAAACTTTAATCATTAAAATATGTTTTCACTAAAATATTCATATAGATTAAACATATATTTTACATCAAACACTGATCAACATAAAAGAGTTACAATCCGAGTGTCGTATCTACATCTAAAGCACGTTTCTTACCACGACTATTGTCACTACTTGTCTGCCATTGAATTTTTGACAAAATAGGATCTACTTTTGGTACATATGCTTTAAGTTTGTCAATCAATTCATTTGCAATACGTGCAGAGATGAAAATTTCACGAGCCGACGACTTCATAAACTCCTGCTCCACACAATGATCTAGAAAAGACAACAACCTGTCGTAGAAACCATTCACATTATACAACCCTATAGGTTTCTGATGCATGTTTAATTGAGCCCATGAAGCTATGCAAGAAATCTCTTCTAGTATTCCTAAGCCCCCAGGTAATGTTATAAATGCATCAGAATTATACAACATAGTCGATATTCTTTCGTGCATGCTAGGTACAATTAGCTCTTCGCCTATGATTGGACCACCGGGATTCATGTCTGCTAAGGCGTTTGGTATGATTCCTAACACTTTACCATCTATAGAAAATGCGCTTTTTGCTATGCACTCTATTAGCCCTAAACTTCCTCCTCCGTAGACTAGCTACCCACAAAAGACACAAATGGATTTTATTTCTCGAATTGAAGATTTTTCCATCTCAATTTGTTTTTCTCCCTGATAATGTGGTATGTATAATGTGTGAACTTCGACTTCATAAAACCGCTATTTATAAGAAAACATAGTAGGCGTACCGAGGAAGCTTTTGAAACAATAATAATACAACATCTTCAAAAATAATAATGAATTAAATAGCATCTCCAACAATCCATCCTTTATGAATAGTTTCTCCTACAATCCATCTTTTATGATATGACATTTACCAATCTACGAAAACGCATTCATATCGTTATACCCTATCATCTATTATTTGTGCCTATTAAAGATAATATATATATATATATGTGTGTGTGTATATATAGATAAGACCGTCTAAGTTTTATTTGTACTAAAAAAAACTAAATATTTCATAATTCTTAAAATACGTGCATGCACTTATAAGGAAAAGTTATGTTACCTTATTTTCCTCATGTGTTTTGTCTAGATATCCATGTTTGTTCATTTGAATATAAAAATTTCAAAATAATAATACTATCAACAATAATAATAAATCACAAAAACTTCTATGTTATGTTACAATTACATTGCTCGTGTTCTTTGTGGTAGTTATTTAAATAAAATATTAATTAGCATGATTTATCGACAAAAAAAATGGATTAAAATTTTTGGTGCTCAAAATTATAAGAATATTAAAGATTTTTCTAATTGCTCTATATTGTGATCGTTAGTTAATTTTTTTTAACTAACATATTTTTTCACAAACAAGACACATACTTCTAATCTTAAATTTTCGTCCCAATCATAATACCATTCAAATCATTAAAAAAAAAAACCAACGGTTATAAACGGCTATAATAGCCTTACCTCCTTCTATAAATACATCATTTTTATACTACAAAACACACACTCATCTTCATCTATCTTCTCTCTACCAAAAATGGATCATTTGGTTCAAGTAATTCTTGTTGTAATTTTTGTTATTTTTATTTTTATTTTTCTTCTAAATGATAAAGAAACATCATTTGAATTTGCTATTGTATTTTTAGGATTCGCAATACCTTTTCTAGTTCTTGCTCTTGGTATGAGTTTACTACTATTATGTAAGTTCAATTGAATTATTGCATCTTGGATAATAAGACATTTATTTGAGTAGTCTTCTTTTACCTATATAGTTGTTATAATGTGTGAAACGAAAAAAAAAAAAAAAAAAACCCCTACTAAACTCGCGGTTATTATTAGACAAGAATCATAAGAGTTTAATTTTCTTCTTCCGAGAAAATGGGTTTACGACTTCATATAGTGTTAAGTGTTAGTCCTTAAGGATAAAATTAATCGAGATAACGGTTAGAAATACTTCTCTTTTGGGATACATTAGTCTTGTTCAAAAAAAAAAAAAAGACTTTTAGGTAGCAATTACAAAGAAATATTCACTTTAGAATATAGATTGACTATCCGATCTAGTTAAAGAACTCTTTGGATTTGCCTAAAATCTTTGGAATTCATTTATTTCTTTCCCGGTTGGCTTGCTTGGGTTTATAAGTTTGTGGTGGGCACAAGACTAACAATTTGGAGGTGAAATCGTAATCCTTTATCTTCACAACAATTCCCGTAAGAATCTGGGGACCAGATTCCTTTAAGGAGGGGGGATTGTAACGCCCCAAAAACAAGGAAGAAAATAAATTTATACTTTAGTCCTTGAACTTTTGAAAATTTTTATTTTCGACCCTAAATGTTTAGAAAAAGTTGCATTTTAGTCCCTAAACTTAAAAGATAGTCTTTTATTATTTTTATAGGTCTCTACTCCTAAAGCATATATTTTAAATTCACATCTTAACCAAGATGATTGAATTACCTAGAAAAATTACAAAGAAATCTAATTTTACTTATTTGAATTTTAGTTATAAATAATTGAGGGACTTGATATGCAATTAACCAATTGATGATGTAAGCCATGACATCTTTTTGATGAGGTAAGCCATGACATCATTTGAGTATGATTAAATTCAGATTTTTGTAATTTAATATAAAATAATTAAAGTGGGACCTTAATTAAGATATTTTAACATAATTTTTGCCTATAAATACTAGCATTTCTTCCAACAAGTTTCACACCCAAAATCATTTCGTTTTTTCCTTCTTTCTTCCAATGAATCTCTAAGTTAGTGAGTCTACTTTCAAGAAAAATTCATCCCAAGTTCTTATTTCATCATTTTCTACCCAAAATTACCCCAAAACTTTTATTACGCAGAAATTATCCATTCGGCCCTGCACCTTAGAAAAATCATAACTAATTGTAGAAAAATCCTTTTTGAGCAAGGCCAACGGCCGAATTGTCCTCATGATGTCCTATAACTTTCATATGAAGAAATGTTTTTCAAATAATGTGATTTAGAAGGTCGAAATTCCTAAACAGTAGACTGCTGTCTGAAAATCCGAAAATAGGTGTTTTCAAGAATTATTTAGCATAGCAAACCTTTGGATTTTCCTTCCCATTAGGGTACACATGTTCCTAGTGATGTTAGGGATCATTTGCCAAAACATATTTGGAAACAAACTTCATTTGATATCCGATCAAAGGTAAACTTGAAACTACGACGATTTTTCAGCTTATTTTACGATTGAAATTATCATCATAATTCCATGATTGATCACTCACACATGAACCTTATAAGATATAACAATCATTAGAATCACTTTAATATGATTTGTATTCACGAATTAGTATTTTTGAAATTTTTCAATAGTATATAAATAGTATATTTATCATGTTTAACATATCCTTACATAGGTTTAATAAGATTATCATATATGCGTTTGAGGTCTACTCCTCTTGTATGATTATATATCGTAACTTAAACATTCTTTGATCATTTACCTTGTTAGGTTTACGTATTAATATTTTTAAAAGTTATGAATACAATGTTATGTAAATTAAGATAATCTTGGAACAAAATAATATTAACTAAGTTATACAATTTAATGGATTTCTTCAAAAAGTATTTGTTTGGTGTCATGATTCTTGGAATTTTTGGATGTACTAGAGACTTAAAGAACGATTTTTCCATAAATCAGTTAAGTAATATATTTTGAAGATTTATTATGCATCAAATTGGATAGTTAATCAAATTTTACTTATTACCGTAACTTGTCATCGAAATGACTCAAGCGTGAATACTCACAGTCATAAGCTTGAACATATGGTTGTTTAAGATAATTTTGAGATACTAATAAGGTTATTAATTGATATTTAACTTAACCTTACGTTTGTCAATTCATCATCTAAGATTTTCATGTTTAGAGTAATAACATAAATTAAGCTTATGTGTAATTTACTAATATTTACATTGTAACTAGCATTCTTAACCAGAACGTTCTCAATTTCATCAACATAAGGACTGAAGAAAAATACTAATATTTATTGTGGTGAAGTATAAATTCAGTTGATTAATATTATTTAAATTTGTTAAAGGTTTGACGTTGTAATCAACGGCATCAAAGTTCTCCGTACGAGTTAAGGTGAGGTTCTATTTCTGATTTGTTCTAGCCCCGTTTGGCATCCGGCCCTGAGGAACTTGGACAGAAAAGTCACTATTCCATTACCAAACCTCGAACAACCTATATTTCATCATAATCATGTTTGGCATCTCATCTTATAACATGATTTTCCTACTCATCGCTAAATCATATCCAATCATTTATTATTTATCATATCTATTCACAATCATGATAACTCTCCAATATTGTAATCTCATCTGCTGGTTCTTGAATTGTGCAAAGAGCAACGAACTATGTTCGGGACATATAGCTCAAGGAGCAACGGATATTATCCGGTTTACTAGCTTGATTGTTTATTTGTTATACCCACTGGGACGTCTTTGGAAAGTTGGGCCCTGGGATTGAGTCAAGTTACTGTCGGGCAGTAAGGACTGTCGGTTTAAGTAATTTTGCTTGATACCCATCTATCTAGGCGCCGCTTGCAGTCAGGAGTTGGCTGTAACCCGCGTGCTGGATCGACATGTACTCGAGCATGTCTCTTGATTGTTTGCGAGGTCGCTCCTCGTCGGGAGGTATAAGGTAGAATATTAGAAGTCATAAGTTTGGATTTGTTTATTGTTAAGCACAAGTTCATTAACTATGCTATGAAAATTCCAGTACCATTGCTACATCAAATTGTCTAGTTGAACTGTTTCTACCGGTAAGATCACTCCTCAAAATGTATCCATTAAATCACAGTAAATTTTTGCATTGCCAGTTCTTTTATATGAATCTCACTAAGTCATTAAAGACTTATTCCTCGTTTCTTCTTTCCATTCCTCAGGATAAGATCAACATGGCAGCATGGATCAAGTGAATAATTGTTCAAGCCTGCATTTTGGAATATTCGTGTTTTGTCACTAGTGCATAACTATTAAAATAGTCACATTGTTTGTAATACAAGACTTCCGCTGTATATATATCAAAATATATTTTATAAAATGTGTATGGTTTTGATCCTGGACAAGTGAGACCCCTTCCTATGAGTTGCGCTTTAGTCTGAGTTGGGTAAAGTGACTGATCACCACCGAACCAACTCGAACCGGAGTTAATAAGGCTAACAGTGATTAATAAGGCTAACAACCTCCGTGTCGATGGAATTTTGTATCTGCAAGAACAACCGGGCATCATCTTTTAACCATTCCTTTCGAGTTGCATATGCGGGGGGATCATAAGTGAGGTGATCTTCCTTCGAAATACTTCGTAAATAGATGCGGATCGTCTTTCCCCATTCAAGATAGTTAGCTCCCGTAAGTTTATGCTCCATGATACGGGACATAACGGGAACCACATCAGTCATGACAATAGTTTGTTTTTCTTGTTTGGGTGTATCTCCACTCACATATATATATATATATATATAACTATATATATATATATATATAACTATATGGAACAAAGTAATCAGAATATTCCATTTTTTACTTATTTCTTCGAGAAATATGGAAACGACAAATTGATGGTTATCCAAAAGATAAGTCGTAAATGGACAAAATCTGATGGTTCACAAATTTCCCTTGAATATCCTCTTCTCGAGAAATCTGTGGTTATGATCAAAGATCATATTATAACATGTCGTCCCGTTTTTACGGCTCCAAGTGATGCCAAAGAACCAGATTATCATCTCATCCGCCAAAACAATTTTACTAATATGTCCTTACATATTGTCGGGAAACAACTAGAACGGATAGAAAATAAAATTGATAGTAGGCAAGAAGAGCTACCTTCAAATATTAAACCCCTTCAGGAATCTACATCTTCCACAACCAAAACTGACATTTCAAAATTTCCTTTTAAAATAAATGAACATAAGCCAAAACTCCAGAATAGTGAACTTCTTGAAAGAATTCATACCAGACTTGAGGACTTAAGTATTAATAAAATTAATACCCTAAGCCACTCGAGTTATTATTCTGAAAGTGAGAATGAGACATCCGATATTAATGTTTTAAATCCTATCAAAAAAGTCGAAGGCGTCTCAAAGAATTTTTATCCAAGACCTACGCCACCTGATGTGCAATTTGAGGAAACTCACCAACAAAAAACATTTAATGGCTCCGCTATTTATGAGTGGAACATTGATGGATTAGCAGAATACTAAATCATTAATTTATGCAAACAAATGGCTATTGTTGCTAATATCTATAAGTAAGCATCTAAGTCTTCTGAGGTTGATGCAACTCAAAACCTAATCTTAGGTTTTAATGGCCAATTAAAAGGATGGTGGGATAATGCTTTAACCATCGAAACAAAAGAAAAAATTCTACAAAGTATAAAGAAGGATGATGAAGGGAATCCTATTCTTGATATACAAAACAATACTATCCCCAATGCAGTCTCTTGTCTTATTTATACCATTGTAGTTAACTTTGTTGGAAGCCCCCAAATTTACCAAGAAAGAAATACTGAGATACTACAAAATCTAAAATATCGTCGTTTACAAGATTTCAGATGGTACAAAGATATTTTTCTCACTAAAGTCTTTCAAAGAGATGATCCCAATAATTACTATTGGAAAGAAAAATTTGTTTCTGGTTTACCAAAGCTCTTTGGAGAAAAAGTCAGAGATAAAATAAAAAGTACACAACAAGACATATCCGATTTATCCTATGAAAAAATTCAAATGACAAAGTATTCAAAAAACAACAAAAATAGTTAGCCGACACAAAAGAAAAAATAAGCTCATTGAAAAAAAAAAGACAAATATTCTGAAAAGCTTCGAAGTCAGTTTCCACTACTCTAAAAAGCATAGTCAGAAGAAGAAGACAAAGTGGGTCCCACCTACATCATGCTGTATTGGAAAAAAGGCAATCATCCACCAACTTGGAATTGAAATTTCTAATTTCAAATCCGGAATAGTCAAGAATTTCTGCCTATATATAGAGGCATTGAGGAAGAGGAGAGATCATCAATCTTCAGAGCCAAAAACTGCTTTTATTTTTCAGCTTTCAAGTGAGAATTTTAGTGAGAATTTAAAGGAGAGTTTTTTTAGAGTTAGAAAAAATAAGTGAGAGTTCAAATTACAATGTTTGTTCATGGAGTAATCAACGTTGTACAATAATCAGTGATATCAATAAATCCTTACAAACTTTATCAAGTAAGTTCTCTGTACTTTCTTTGCATCTACAAGTTCGATATGGTAAATCCTAATTTCATGGATCTTTTAATTCCATACATTTTCGTTCAACAAAATAACGTAACAAAATTTCATTATGTGGATTTTTAGAATGGTATCAAAGCCATAAATCTGGGAAGTGTGTAATAAATATAACAAATCTAAATTTCCTACAACTAAAGGACTTCGACACGTGTAACAGGCGCTTTGACTTTTTAGCCTGGATTTCCGTTGTCTGATCCAAGTTGTAAGATAATTAGAAGTTATAATTATGAACACAATTTTTGGAAATATGGCCTCTTCCTCCACATCATCAGAGTCCAGTGAAAATTGTAATGTTATTTCTAGAACTGAAAATACATGGGAAGACAAAGATCTATTTAATTGGAAACCCCCAAATATCGATAAAAGTACTATTTATAAAAAGTCTTTACTAGATTTTAGATCTGCATATACTATTAAGACTGAAGAACAAGTTCTACCTCTTATAAGTGATCAACAAACTCTTCATCTTTTTTCTAAAAAATCTGTCAATAGACACCTCAACAATAATTACAAATTTTTACATATTGGTCTTGTTCAGGTTGCTATTAAACCTCTCACAAGAGATGGTTTAGATACTAGCATATTTGTCGCCTTAAGGGACGAAAGACATCTTAATTTTCATGATTCCTTACTTGGCTTAGTTGAAATCAGTCTTTGTAATGGACCAATTTACTTTAACTGTTATCCTAATTTTACCATTTCTCTAAATGACCCTCACATCATGGATATCTTAACACTCAATGTTAAGACTCATAATTACAAAATGAAGCACGAGTGTCATATTTATGAAATATTTTATAGAATACATTACAAAGTTATGAATACAGGATTAAACGTAAGAGCTATTTACAATGAAAAACCTTCTGGTCAAACTATTTTCTGGGAAATAAATAAATAAAAATCCAATCTGATAGTCCCTAAGACTATAGAATGGAAAAATATTAATCTTCCTGAATCTTGGCTTTTACCATCGGGATCTATTCCTAGAACCCAACCTATAGAAAACACTGATATTGAACAAATTATTCAACACATTGACGGTGCTGTTGATATTAAATTCAATAGGCAACAATCTGCAAGATTCCATGATTACGAATCTTTTGAATCTTCTTCTCGCACTAGCCCGAGGAGAAAATCTTGTAGTATCCCTGAAAGATCGAGACAAAGCTTTCAAGGAGTTAGAGTTGAGAACAATTATGCCCAACCAATTTATGAACAATTTGACCATGATGATTTGAAAAAACAACCTTCTCCTGACCCCTCTCAAATCTGTGTTTTAACTAAAGATTTCAACATTAATAAGGATTATTTAAAAACTGATTTTCTTAGTAAAAATAATAAAACCAACAGAAAATGGTTTATTAAAACTTTTTCCACTGACCAAAGAGATAACATTCGTACCGAATGGTATAACTATATGGAACAAAGTAATCCGAATATTCCATTTTTTACTTATTTCTTCGTGAAATATGGAAATGACAAATTGATGGTTATCCAAAAGATAAGTCGTAAATGGACAAAATCTGATGGTTTACAAATTTTCCTTGAATATCCTCCTCTCGAGGAATATGGGGTTATGATCAAAGATCATATTATAACATGTCGTCCCATTTTTTCGGCTCCAAGTGATGCCAAAGAACCAGGTTATCATCTCATCCGCCAAAACTATTTTACTAATATGTCCTTACATATTGTCGGGAAACAACTAAAACGGATAGAAAATAAAATTGATAGTAGGCAAGAAGAGCTACCTTCAAATATTAAACCCCTTCAGGAATCTACATCTTCCACAACCAAAACTGACATTTTAAAATTTCCTTTTAAAATAAATGAACATAAGCCAAAACTCCAGAATACTGAACTTCTTGGAAGAATTCATACTAGACTTGAGGACTTAAGTATTAATAAAATTAATACCCTACGCCACTCGAGTTATTATTCTGAAAGTGAGAATGAGACATCTGATTTAATGTTTTAAATCCTATCATAAAAGTCGAAGGCGTCTCAAAGAATTTTTATCCAAGACCTACGCCACCTGATGTGCATTTTGAGGAAACTCACCAACAAAAAACCTTTAATGGTTCCGCTATTTATGAGTGAAACATTGATGTATTAGCAGAATACCAAATCCTTAATTTATGCAAACAAATGGCTATTGTTGCTAATATCTATAAGGAAGCATCTAAGTCTTCTGAGGTTGATGCAACTCAAAACCTAATCTTAGGTTTTAATGGCCAATTAAAAGGATGGTGGGATAATGCTTTAACCATCGAAACAAAAGAAAAAATTCTACAAAGTATAAATAAGGATGATGAAGGGAATCCTATTCTTGATATACAAAACAATACTATCCCTAATGCAGTCTCTTGTCTTATTTATACCAATGTAGTTAACTTTGTTGGAAGCCCTCAAATTTACCAAGAAAGAAATACTGAGATACTACAAAATCTAAAATGTCGTAGTTTACAAGATTTCAGATGGTACAAATATATTTTTCTCACTAAAGTCTTTGAAAGAGATGATCCCAATAATTACTATTGGAAAGAAAAATTTGTTTCTGGTTTACCCAAGCTCTTTGGAGAAAAAGTCAGAGATAAAATAAAAAGTACACAACAGGACATATCCGATTTATCATATGGAGAAATTATTAATTATATTAATATTATAGCTCTCCAATTGTGCAATGATTTGAAACTCAAGTCACAACTAAAGACCCAGAATAACATTAACAGAAAAGAGCTTGGGAACTAGTGTGAACAATTCGAATTCCAAAAGTTCAAACCACCAGTTAGCCAAAAGTTTCACAAAACCCATCACCATAAAAATCCTCACCACACATACAAACGACCAAATTTCAGAAATAAAAATTACTCGTTTAAAAAACCTTTTAAAAGAAATAGTAACTATCACAAAACCCCTATAGACAAAATTATTTGTCATAGGTGCAAAAAACCTGGACACTATGCAAATACTTACAGAGTTAGGAATAAAGTTTTGCCTCTAGAGATTGAAAATGACTTAAAAGAAACTTTAATAAATCTCATCGGACAGATAAACCCTGAAGAAGAAAGTGACGAGAGTCAATTCTCAAATAGTGAGATTGGCTTAAATCAGATAAGGACTGATTACGAAGCATCTTCTGATTCATCATAAGATGAAGTCCAAAACTGCGCTTGTAAACCAGATATGATGGTTTGCAATTGCGATAAGAAAATAAATGTTCTAACTAAAGAAAATGAATATGAACTAATATTTGAAATGCTTGAAAAAGTTAAAGATCCTAATTCTCAAAGCTTATACTTAAACAAGCTAAAAGATATGATGACAAACAAAGAAGAAACATCTCAGCCTACTAAAGCTCATAAGACGTAATTCAAAGACATTATAAAATCTTTTAGTTCTTCTAAAAATAATAAGCTTACTATTAATGACTTACAAAGTGAAATAAATGAGCTAAAAAGGGAAATAAAGCAAATTAAGATAAATCATGATAAAATCCAACAAGACCTTTTAATCAAAAGAATTAAAGATCAAATAAATGAAGAAGCCAACCAAGATGATAACGAAGAAGAAAATTCATTTGTCAATGTTATTAGTCGAATATCATTCCAAAAATGGCTCGTCCAAGTCACGATTGTTATCGAAGACTTTAAGTTACAAACCATTGCTCTTATGGATTCTGGAGCAGATATGAATTGCATTAAAGAAGGTCTTGTCCCAACAAAATATTTTGAAAAAACAAAAGAAAGATTGTCTGCCGCTAACCACACTCGGTTACAAATAAATTACAAACTATCTAATACTCATATTTGCAATGATGGCGTATGCTTCAAAACTTTTTTCGTCCTTGTTAAAGACCTTAATGCTGATGTCATCCTTGGTAGTCCTTTCATCCAAATGCTTTACCCCATTACAGTAGATATTCCGGGTATCGAAACCACCGTCCTCAGCAAAAAAGTCCTTTTTAAGTTTTTATTCCCCAGCTCCCAAAGAGATGTTAATAACCTACAAGCTGCAGGAATTTATGAGAGTAATCCAGAAAACAAACAAAAACAAATAGTTTTCCTCAAAAAAGAAGTTGATAACATGCAAACTGCAGGGATTTATAGAAGTAACCTAGCAAACAACCAAAAACAAATACTTTTCCTCAAAGAAGAAATCAGTTATAAAAGAATACAATAACAAATACATGATAGAACTTTCCAACAGAAAGTTATTGATTTCCAGAATAACATGGAGAATCAAATATGTTCAGAATTGCCTAATGCCTTTTGGGAAAGGAGAAAACATACTGTAACACTTCCTTATGAAAAGGATTTTGATGAAAAAACTATTCCCACTAAGGCAAGACCTATTCAAATGAATCAAGAGACCCTAGAGCATTGCAAAAAAGAAATCAAAGATTTATTAGATAAAAAAAAAATCGACCTAGTAAATCTCCATGGTCATGCTCTGTTTTCTATGTACAAAAAAATGCAGAGTTGGAACGTGGTACTCCCAGACTTGTCATAAATTACAAACCTCTAAACAAGGTTTTACAGTGGATAAGGTATCTTATTCCCAATAAATCCGACTTACTAAAAAGGCTTTATGATGCTAAAGTCTTTTCCAAATTTGATATGAAATCAGGATTTTGGCAAATATAAATTGCTGAAAAAGACACATACAAAACAGCCTTCACGGTCCCTTTCGGACAATTTGAATGGAATGTAATGCCATTCGGATTAAAAAACCCTCCGTCCGAATTCCAAAAGATTATGAATGATATATTTACTCCTTATACAAGCTTTTCAATAGACTATATTGACGATGTTCTTCTCTTTAGTCAAAGTACTGATCAACATTGGAAACACCAAAACGTATTCCTAAAAATAATAAAGGAAAATGGTTTAGTTATTTCTGCAAAAAAGATTAAGTTATTTCAAACAAATATTCGCTTTTTAGGGCACCAAAATAGCGAAGCAACTATAGTTCCTATCCAGAGATCTCTTGAATTTGGGGACAAATTTCCAGACGAAATTAGAGATAAAACCCAATTACAACAATTCTTAGGAGCTTTGAACTATATTGGAGATTTTTACCCTAATTTAAGACAAATGTGTAAACCCTTATTCGATAGATTGAAAAAAAAATCCACCATTTTGGAATAACAAACATACTCAAATTGTTAGAGAAATTAAATCCAAGGTAAAAATACTACCGTGTTTATCTATTTGCCACCCAAATACCCCTAAAATAGTACAGACAGATGCGTCTGAATCAGGATATAGTGGTATTCTTAAACAGGTAATTGATAACCAAGAAAAAATCATTAGATATCATTCTGGCACCTGGATAGGAGCACAACAAAATTATTTTACTATAAAAAAGAAAATCCTTTCTATAGTGCTTTGTATTTCAAAATTTCAAGATGATTTACTAAATCAAATTTTTTTACTAAAAGTAGATTGCAAAGCAGCAAAAGAAGTTTTGACAAAAGATGTTCAAAATGTAGCATCAAAACAAATTTTTGCTAGATGGCAAGCAATACTTTCTGTTTTTGATTTTGATATTGAATATATTAAGGAACTGACAATTGTATTCCAGATTTTCTTACCAGGAAATTTTTGCAAGGATGTCTGAAAGAAAGCAAGTAGTTTCATTTTCAAAATCTAGTTCATCCTCAAAATCCAATTCACCAGGAAGCATTCCTGGAACAAAACAAATTATAAACCCACAACAATTTGTCTCCCAAACTACTCATACTAAACCAATTTATGCAAAACCCTTACAAATAATTCCACAAAAAACACATACGACCACACTTTCCAAGCCACAAACAGCTTTTGATATATGCAATAGATTTACACCTCTGTCGCCAAAAATTGCTGTAACCCCTTTTGCCTCACAAACAAAGGTCCCTCTACAAACTTACAAACAAACAGTCTTACAAACACAAACCCAGTTGTCCTCCGAAGACTGCCCTTACGAACAAAAAAAATTGGGTCCATTTTGATTGCATCATCGAAGATGAATGGAAACCCCAAAATCTTCCACAAACACAAAGTGAAAGGGCAGAATTGCTATCTGCTCTACTCTTCGACAATGAGTATTTCAGGATCTATGAAGATCCTACAAAAACCAAAAAATTTTACGAACATATTCTTGTTGTCACAAAATCCATTCATATAGAAAACAAGTTGCCAAAAGGTCACCCTCCTACTTCAACTGCCATTGGATACAGAAAAAATTTCATTAACAAAATAATTGGTCCAGCTGAATGGGGTAACCCTTACAACACAAATACCTACAAAGAATCAGGAGTTTCTTTTACGTATTTTGATTATATTGAAGTCTGGACAAAATTCCTATTTTTCCAAAACGAAGTTCATGCCATTTCAACATTCTTCCTTTTAGGAAATAATTTAGCCGAAACTACAAAATTCCCAAACTGGTTCCTACATTGGTGGGAAAACTTTGGCCCAATGACAAAAATCTTCCCTCCTGAAGTTGCTGAATCATTTGAATATTTCCAGAAAAATTTCAACAATACTAGTCCAAATTACAAATGTTCCGTTTTACTCAGTTCTATTTAGAATTCCATTTAACTTGGATTCTAAAAATAGAACAAAAATTACAAGTTTCTACATCTGGACTGTGCCGATTAGTTAAAGTTGCTCAAGTCAAATGGTGGAACAAGATGAACACAGAAAAGTTCCAAATACTCGAGACAAAGAAGTGGTTTCTAGAAAACAAACGTTTCGACAAAACTGCAGGCCAGATATCTCCCGCAGCTGTCTAAAAACATGAAGAATTCCTAGTTATGAAACAAAGTTTACAAACACAAATAGCTGCTGCCACCTCTTTGGAAGAGGTCAAAAGACTACTACAAAATGCAAGTGATGATGGAGGATCGTCAACATCGGTTCATTTAGACGACGACAATGAAGACGATTGCTACAATATATTTTCCCCAATTTCACGCAAATAATTTACTATGTAATTTTTAATTTTCACTCATGTAATTTCCAGTTTACAAAATGCACTCATGTGAAAAAAAAAAAGAGTACAAAAATATGAAAAAATTCAAATGACAAAGTATTCAAAAAACAACAAAAATAGTCAGCCGACACAAAAGAAAAAATAAGCTCATTGAAAAAAAAAAAAGACAAATATTCTGAAAAGCTTCGAAGTCAGTTTCCACTGCTCTGAAAAGCATAGTCAGAAAAAGAAGACAAAGTGGGTCCCACCTCCATCATGCTGTATTGGAAAAAAGGCAATCATCCACCAACTTGGAATTGAAATTTCTAATTTCAAATCCGGAATAGTCAAGAATTTCTGCCTATATATAGAGGCATTGAGGAAGAGGAGAGATCATCAATCTTCAGAGCCAAAAACTGCTTTTATTTTTCAGCTTTCAAGTGAGAATTTTAGTGAGAATTTAAAGGAGAGTTTTTTTAGAGTTAGAAAAAATAAGTGAGAGTTCAAATTACAATGTTTGTTCATGGAGTAATCAACGTTGTACAATAATCAGTGATATCAATAAATCCTTACAAACTTTATCAAGTAAGTTCTCTGTACTTTCTTTGCATCTACAAGTTCGATATGGTAAATCCTAATTTCATGGATCTTTTAATTCCATACATTTTCGTTCAACAAAATAACGTAACAAAATTTCATTATGTGGATTTTCAGAATGGTATCAAAGCCATAAATCTGGGAAGTGTGTAATAAATATAACAAATCTAAATTTCCTACAACTAAAGGACTTCGACGCGTGTAACAGGCGCTTTGACTTTTTAGCCTGGATTTCCGTTGTCTGATCCAAGTTGTAAGATAATTAGAAGTTATAATTATGAACACAATTTTTGGAAATATGGCCTCTTCCTCCACATCATCAGAGTCCAGTGAAAAATGTAATGTTATTTCTAGAACTGAAAATACATGGGAAGACAAAGATCTATTTAATTGGAAACCCCCAAATATCGATAAAAGTACTATTTATAAAAAGTCTTTACTAGATTTTAGATCTGCATATACTATTAAGACTGAAGAACAAGTTCTACCTCTTATAAGTGATTAACAAACTCTTCATCTTTTTTCTAAAAAATCTGTCAATAGACACCTCAACAATAATTACAAATTTTTACATATTGGTCTTGTTCAGGTTGCTATTAAACCTCTCACAAGAGATGGTTTAGATACTAGCATATTTGTCGCCTTAAGGGACGGAAGACATCTTAATTTTCATGATTCCTTACTTGGCTTAGTTGAAACCAGTCTTTGTAATGGACCAATTTACTTTAACTGTTATCCTAATTTTACCATTTCTCTAAATGACCCTCACATCATGGATATCTTAACACTCAATGTTAAGACTCATAATTACAAAATGAAGCACGAGTCTCATATTTATGAAAGAGTTTATAGAATACATTACAAAGTTATGAATACAGGATTAAACGTAAGAGTTATTTACAATGAAAAACCTTCTGGTCAAACTATTTTCTGGGAAATAAATAAATCAAAATCCAATCTGATAGTCCCTAAGACTATAGAATGGAAAAATATTAATCTTCCTAAATCTTGGCTTTTACCATCGGGATCTATTCCTAGAACCCAACCTATAGAAAACACTGATATTGAACAAATTATTCAACACACTGACGGTGTTGTTGATATTAAATTCAATAGGCAACAATCTGCAAGATTCCATGATTACGAATCTTTTGAATCTTCTTCTCGCACTAGCCCGAGGAGAAAATCTTGTAGTATCCCTGAAAGATCGAGACAAAGCTTTTAAGGAGTTAGAGTTGAGAACAATTATGCCCAACCAATTTATGAACAATTTGACCATGATGATTTGAAAAAACCACCTTCTCCTGACCCCTCTCAAATCTGTGTTTTAACTAAAGATTTCAACATTAATAAGGATTATTTAAAAACTGATTTTCTTAGTAAAAATAATAAAACCAACAGAAAATGGTTTATTAAAACTTTTTCCACTGACCAAAGAGAACATTCGTACCGAATGGTATAACTATATGGAACAAAGTAATCAGAATATTCCATTTTTTACTTATTTCTTCGAGAAATATGGAAATGACAAATTGATGGTTATCCAAAAGATAAGTCGTAAATGGACAAAATCTTATGGTTCACAAATTTTCCTTGAATATCCTCCTCTCGAGGAATCTGGGGTTATGATCAAAGATCATATTATAACACGTCGTCCCGTTTTTACGGCTCCAAGTAATGCCAAAGAACCAGGTTATCATCTCATCCGCCAAAACTATTTTACTAATATGTCCTTACATATTGTCGGGAAACAACTAGAACGGATAGAAAACAAAATTAATAGTAGGCAAGAAGAGCTACCTTCAAATATTAAACCCCTTCAGGAATCTACATCTTCCACAACCAAAACTGACAATTTAAAATTTCCTTTTAAAATAAATGAACATAAGCCAAAACTCCAGAATACTGAACTTCTTGGAAGAATTCATACTAGACTTGAGGACTTAAATATTAATAAAATTAATACCCTAAGCCACTCGAGTTATTATTATGAAAGTGAGAATGAGACATCTGATATTAATATTTTAAATCCTATCATAAAAGTCGAAGGCGTCTCAAAGAATTTTTATCCAAGACCTACGCCACCTGATGTGCAATTTGAGGAAACTCACCAACAAAAAACCTTTAATGGTTCCGTTATTTATGAGTGGAACATTGATGGATAAGCAGAATACCAAATCCTTAATTTATGCAAACAAATGGCCATTGTTGCTAATATCTATAAGGAAGCATTTAAGTCTTCTGAGGTTGATGCAACTCAAAACCTAATCTTAGGTTTTAATGGCCAATTAAAAGGATGGTGGGATAATGCTTTAACCATCGAAACAAAAGAAAAAATTCTACAAAGTATAAAGAAGGATGATGAAGGGAATCCTATTCTTGATATACAAAACAATACTATCCCTAATGCAGTCTCTTGTCTTATTTATACCATCGTAGTTAACTTTGTTGGAAGCCCTCAAATTTACCAAGAAAGAAATACTGAGATACTACAAAATCTAAAATGTCGTCGTTTACAAGATTTCAGATGGTACAAAGATATTTTTCTCACTAAAGTCTTTGAAAGAGATGATCCCAATAATTACTATTGGAAAGAAAAAATTGTTTCTGGTTTACCTAAGCTCTTTGGAGAAAAAGTCAGAGATAAAATAAAAAGTACACAACAGGACATATCCGATTTATCATATGGAGAAATTATTAATCATATTAATATTACAGCTCTCCAATTATGCAATGATTTGAAACTCAAGTCACAACTAAAGACCCAGAATAACATTAACAGAAAAGAGCTTCGGAACTGGTGTGAACAATTCGGATTCGAAAAGTTCAAACCACCAGTTAGCCAAAAGTTTCACAAAACCCATCACCATAAAAATCCTCACCACACATACAAACGACCAAATTTCAGAAATAAAAATTACTCGTTTAAAAAACCTTTTAAAAGAAATAGTAACTATCACAAAACCCCTATAGACAAATACTGGGCACTATGCAAATACTTGCAGAGTTAGGAATAAAGTTTTGTCTCTAGAGATTGAAAATGACTTAAAAGAAACTTTAATAAATCTCATCGGACAGATAAACCCTGAAGAAGAAAGTGACGAGAGTCAATTCTCAGATAGTGAGGTTGGCTTAAATCAGATAAGGACTGATTACGAAGCATCTTCTGATTCATCAGAAGATGAAGTCCAAAACTGCGCTTGTAAACCAGATATGATGGTTTGCAATTGCGATAAAAAAATAAATGTTCTAACTAAAGAAAATGAATATGAACTAATATTTGAAATGCTTGAAAAAGTTAAAGATCCTAATTCTCAAAGCTTATACTTAAACAAGCTAAAAGATATGATGACAAACAAAGAAGAAACATCTCAGCCTACTAAAGCTCATAAGACGGAATTCAAAGACATTATAAAATCTTTTAGTTCTTCTAAAAATAATAAGCTTACTATTAATGACTTACAAAGTGAAATAAATGAGCTAAAAAGGGAAATAAAACAAATTAAGATAAATCATGATAAAATCCAACAAGATCTTTTAATCATAAGAATTAAAGATCACATAAATGAAGAAGCCAACCAAGATGATAACGACGAAGAAAATTCATTTGTCAATGTTATTAGTCGAATATCATTCCAAAAATGGCTCGTCCAAGTCACGATTGTTATCAAAGACTTTAAGTTACAAACCATTGCTCTTATGGATTCTGGAGCAGATATGAATTGCATTAAAGAAGGTCTTGTCCCAACAAAATATTTTGAAAAAACAAAAGAAAGATTGTCTGCCGCTAACCACACTCGGTTACAAATAAATTACAAACTATCTAATACTCATATTTGCAATGATGGCGTATGCTTCAAAACTTTTTTCGTCCTTGTTAAAGACCTTAATGCTGATGTCATCCTTGGTAGCCCTTTTATCCAAATGCTTTACCCCATTACAGTAGATATTCTGGGTATCGAAACCACCGTCCTCGGCAAAAAAGTCCTTTTTAAGTTTTTATTCCCCATCTCCCAAAGAGATGTTAATAGCCTACAAGCTGCAGGAATTTACGAGAGTAATCCAGAAAACAAACAAAAACAAATACTTTTCCTCAAAAAAGAAGTTGATAACATGCAAACTGCAGGGATTTATAGAAGTAACCTAGCAAACAAACAAAAACAAATACTTTTCCTCAAAGAAGAAATCAGTTATAAAAGAATACTAGAACAAATACATGATAGAACTTTCCAACAGAAAGTTCTTGATTTCTGGAATAACATGGAAAAACAAATATGTTCAGAATTTCCTAATGCCTATTGGGAAAGGAGAAAACATACTGTAACACTTCCTTATGAAAAGGATTTTGATGAAAAAACTATTCCCGCTAAGGCAAGACCTATTCAAATGAATCAAGAGACCCTAGAGCATTGCAAAAAAGAAATCAAAGATTTATTAGACAAAAAAATTGTTCGACCTAGTAAATCTCCAATGTCATGCTCTGCTTTCTATGTACAAAAAAATGCAGAGTTGGAACGTGGTACTCTAAGACTTGTCATAAATTACAAACCTCTAAACAAGGTTTTACAGTGGATAAGGTATCCTATTCCCAATAAATCCGACTTACTAAAAAGGCTTTATGATGCTAAAGTCTTTTCCAAATTTGATATGAAATAAGGATTTTGGCAAATACAAATTGCTGAAAAAGACAAATACAAAACAGCCTTCACGGTCCCTTTCGGACAATTTGAATGGAATGTAATGCCATTCGGATTAAAAAACGCTCCGTCCGAATTCCAAAAGATTATGAATGATATATTTACTCCTTATACAAGCTTTTCAATAGTCTATATTGACGATGTTCTTCTCTTTAGTCAAAGTATTGATCAACATTGGAAACACCTAAACATATTCCTAAAAATAATAAAGGAAAATGGTTTAGTTATTTCTGCAAAAAAGATTAAGTTATTTCAAACAAATATTCGCTTTTTAGGGCACCAAATTAGAGAAGGAACTATAGTTCCTATCCAGAGATCTCTTGAATTTGGGGACAAATTTCCAGACGAAATTAGAGATAAAACCCAATTACAACGATTCTTAGAAGCTTTGAACTATATTGGAGATTTTTACCCTAATTTAAGACAAATGTGTAAACCCTTATTCGATAGATTAAAAAAGATCCACCATTTTGGAATAACAAACATACTCAAATTCTTAGAGAAATTAAATCCAAGGTAAAAATACTACCGTGTTTATCTATTTGCCACCAAAATACCCCTAAAATAGTACAGACAGATGCGTCTGAATCAGGATATGGTGGTATTCTTAAACAGGTAATTGATAGCCAAGAAAAAATCATTAGATATCATTCTGGCGCCTCGACAGGAGCACAACAAAATTATTCTACTATAAAAAAGGAAATCCTTTTTATAGTGCTTTGTATTTCAAAATTTCAAGATGATTTACTAATTCAATTTTTTTTACTAAAAGTTGATTGCAAAGCAGCGAAAGAAGTTTTGACAAAAGATGTTCAAAATCTAACATCAAAATAAATTTTTGCTAGATGGCAAGCAATACTTTCTGTTTTTGATTTTGATATTGAATATATTAAAGGAACTGACAATTGTATTCCAGATTTTCTTACCAGAGAATTTTTGCAATGATGTCCGAAAGAAAGCAAGTAGTTCCATTTTCAAAATCTAGTTCATCCTCAAAATCCAATTCACCAGGAAGCATTCCTGGAACAAAACAAATTACAAATCCACAACAATTTCTCTCAAACTACTCATACTAAACCAATTTCTGCAAAACCCTTACAAACAATTCCACAAAAAACACCTACGACCACACTTTCCAAGCCACAAACAGCTTTTGATATATGCAACAGATTTACACCTCTGTCACCAAAAATTGTAGTAACCCCTTTTGCCTCACAAACAAAGGTCCCTCTACAAACTTACAAACAAACAGTCTTACAAACACAAACCCAATTGTCCTCCGAAGACTGCCCTTACGAACAAACAAATTGGGTCCATTTTGATTGCATCATCGAAGATGAATGGAAACCCCAAAATCTTCCACAAACAGAAAGTGAAAGGGCAGAATTGCTATATGCTCTACTCTTCAACAATGAGTATTTCAGGATCTATGAAGATCCTACAAAAACCCAAAAATTTTCCGAACATATTCTTGTTGTCACAAAATCCATTCATATAGAAAACAAAAGGTCTATATATATTTTAAAAGAAATGCAAACACGGATAGACTTATAATAGAAAAAAAAATTGCAATGGAAAAACTGCAATTATTAATAAATTAGGGCCCAATAGGAAAACTTTAGGATTGAGGGACCAAAAGGTAAAAAAAAAAGGATAATAACCTTCCGTCCCTGACTTAAGACTTAATTGATAGTGGAAAGAACTGTAGCTGTGACCTGTGGGGAGAAAGAGATGTGACGTCCGCGTAGAGAGAGAGAGCGGATGCGTCGGCGGGGAGAGAAATCAGCGGCGGCGACAGCGGCTGCGGGGAGAGAGATCGGCGGCTGCGGCGGAGAGAGAGAGAAGCGTTGGCGGCGGAGAGAGAGAGAGAAGCGGTGGCGGCGGAGAGAGCAGCGGCGGAGCGAGGTGGTGCAAGCGTTTCGTCAATCGTCAATCGAAATAGAACACCGGCCGGCGATGTGAAGCCGGAATTTTCGAAACCGAACACCGACGAGTATGAGCCGAAATTACTATCGGAACACCGACGATTTGACGCCGGAATTGGTGGTTGCGGAAGAGGATTGACTCGGCAACCAGAAAAAAAAAAAAAAAAAACGAAGGATCGTTGCTCTTATACCATGTAGTAAATTGGAAGAAAAAATTGTACTTCTATTCAAATCACAGGTACACGTACACCTATATATACAAGCATGGATCAAAAATTTGGTCCGTTTCCACCGAAACGGCCGATTTTTTTCGGTTTTTGGTTGAGGCGAAACGGATCGGTGATTAATTTTCGAAATCCCAGGATTCTTCTTATATTTGCACCGTTGTCATTTTATTTGCTCCGAAATCAAAGCTACATATTGTAATCACATATAATTAATGATCCATACACATCTCACTGTTGCGTGGACAATGGTGCATGGTTTCAAACTTAGATTCTTTTAGTATCTAGGTAAAAATAATAGAAACATATAACGTATCTATTCAACTCTATTGTGTTTTTTGAAATTAACTCTTAACAATTTAATAAAGGTGCCTTATTTTGAATACATTTTAGAGAATTTTAATTCAAAAAAAGGTTTCTTTAGAGTTCTATTAACGAAATATCTTCGAAATTTTTCGAAACGTTTCCTAATTTGTGGAAATGTTTCTAAGATTTGGTATACCGAAAGATAATTCGAAACCGAAACTTTAATCCATGTATACAAGATGATTCAGATATATCTACTATCTCCACCTAGGTCACATAATTCGCGCACCCCCCCTCACGCACCGGCGCATGATTCGCGATCTCACGGATTGAGTGCGCGTGCGGCGCTCTAGTGCGAATTAATGTTTACTAATTCGCGAATTAATATATACTCATGCGCGCACTAAGTATTATTAATTCGCGCACTTATAAGCACTAGTTCACGAATTTATTTATATTGGAGCGTGATTTATATCTTGATAGTTCTCGCATTAAGCATTACTAGGTCGCGAATTAAGTATAACTATGTAATTTAAGGAAAAAAATTAGCTTTATACTTACATAATTCGCCGGAGACCCTCGCCGCACCGGCGTTCCGGACGTGAACCGTCGAATTCGGGCGCGAGCGCCAGCTTAAGACGCATTAAGTTTTCTTAATTCGCGCCTTACTTTTCCTTAATTCGCGCATTTAACCTATGGCGGAAAAAATGAAAGTTGTGTGAAGAAAATGACCAGAAAAATGTGATTTGATGGAGGATCTAATAGTCACCATAACCCGTTCAATAAGAAAACGAAATAGAAAGAGAAGCTATGAAAAATAGATTGTAAAAAAAAAATAGAAAGGAAAAAGATTTTAAACTCTTAGCCCGTCAGCCGCCATGTTCACTAGTGAAGACTGAATAAAGGAAACAAATTTAGGTTTTGTTAAGTCTACTTGTTATATTTTAGTGGAACTGATTCTTAATATATTTAATTGAATCATTTAACTATTGTACATTTATTGGGCTTTTATTATACGTTTTAACCATTCATGAGTTTGAAAAGTAAAAAATTGGACAAGATCCCTTTAAAATTACTTATAGGATTTAATCACGTATGTTGTTTTTATTTATTTTTTCACACGTGAGGTTAATTTTATTATAAAATGTTGAAGATGACTTTACATGCAAAATTATTCATTGAGACTTTAAAATTACGTTTAAAATTTGTATAAAATGTTATATATTTTATATTTTAATATTTTTTAATAGACGCACTAGAGGCGCATTAAGGAGTGAATTTTTGAAAATAGGCGAACTGGCGCACCCGCACCCGCACACGTACACGCTCGCGTTTACGCATTATGTGACCTAGATCTCCACTATACCTACTACACCACTTTACCTACTACACCACTTCACCCACTACACCAGTTCACATATTCTAACAAGAATAAATAAAATGTTGTTTTAATTTAAATTCTCTTTCTTATCTCTTTTTCTTAAGAGTTCATCCTTGTAACGTTAAAAATTCTAAGTCTTTAAAATAAAAGACAAGAAAAGTTAAGTACAAATAAAATTTATTTATTCAAATAAATATGGGGTTACAGTCTCTAGTAATCCTCTGATTCTTTTCTAATCATGAAACTTAGTTGACTTGACGGCAGAATTGACTTTGATCGCTTCCACGTGGTTTAAGTTGAACGTTAATTCAAGGGCTTTGAGCTTGATCTTGAATTGACAATTGATTTGACTTGATATTTGTGACGAACAATTTGATCTTCGTCTTGACTTCTTGCACTTTTTGAATGTCAATCTTCTTTAAAGGAATATTGATATACAAAAATACTTGGATGCTTGACAAACGTTGACGCGAGGGCTTGGCAGCTTGATCCCGGATCGAACGAAAATTTGATTTGGAATTTGTTTTGAAGGTTGATGAAGAACGATATGATCTTCGTCTTCAGTTCTTCGAATATGTGGACTTTGATCCTCTTTGAAAGGGACTTGAATCTTCAAAAACAGTTTTTCGAGGGTCTTGTGACTTGATCTCGAATCAAACGGACGTTTGACTTGAAGATTGTTGAAGAACGATATGAACTTGATTTGGATTTGTTGAATTTGTTGAAGCTCGATCTTCCTCGGCACAAGTGCGGTCTTTAAAAATGGTTATTTGATGGACTTGAAGCTTGATGACGGATCAAACAGAGGTTTTCGCGAAGAACGCCTTGAATCCCGCGAAGAACGCTTGAAGATGGATGAACTTGGTGGAGCGAAAAACTTTGAGCTTTTCCCTCTTCAACTTGTGAATATTTTGTGTGTTCTTTTTCTTTATGAGAGGACCCCTATTTATAGTTGTAAAAACCTTGCTTGTGATTGGTCGGTTTTATTTTCAAGATAAGCATGGATTTAATTTGGCTTGCTTATCAAGAAACACATCATATTTCCACATGTAATAATGTGATTGGTTGAAATACTCCATTTTTTCCACGTGGCTTTATTTGATTGGCCAATCAAATAGATATTAGAAAATTAATTAATTAACCTATTAATAATTAGAATTTAATTTAGTAAAATTCCGAATTAAAATAGAAATAATTAATTCTAATTTCTAATAATTTAATTTGACACTTGTCAATATTTAATTGGAGTAGACAAAATTTATTTGTCTACAAATGCCCCCTTGCGACTAGTCACGAATAGCATCGTAAAAATACGTTTTGAAGTGAATATGTCGCAACATATTTATTTTCGGGCCATTACTAAGATTTGATGAAATATATATACTCCATTTGGAAAAGATCAACAGTTGGGGACTCCCCTGTGAATTTCTTGAGGGACTAAAATGCAATTTGTGTAGTAAACCATTTCTTCCCTTTTTTCGTACCACACGTGACATTTTCTTTGTCTTTTTTTTTTTTAAGACTTGGTTTACGTAGAGCAAATACATCGTATAACTTCTTCAACTCTTCTTCTCCAAATGCCATGAATACCCAGAGCAGAGACCAAATTTGAATAGGATTTCTTCTCCCTTTTATTTTGTTTTTCCTTAACAAATCATGACTCCTCTAATCAAATAAAATCATTCCACACCCAGCAAGAATTCGACCGGGATTCGACATCAAAGGAACTTCATTATATTTGAAATTCACGAAGTTTCGGCATAATCCTTAAAACCGGATTTTTCACATAGACTTTCAGTAAAATTCCGAATTAAAATAGAAATAATTAATTCTAATTTCTAATAATTTAATTTGACACTTGTCAATATTTAATTGGAGTAGACAAATTTATTTGTCTACAATCCTAAACTCGAGTTAGAACATCAAATAAGACATAGTTTACTACAAACTTAAATAGTTGATAACTTGATAATCTGTTGCATTACATATCCAATGATCTGATATAAGGTTTCACTACAACAATGCTTAAATATAGCTGCTAGGATATGGGAGGCGATTTAGGCCTCTTACAGGTAAGAGTCAATATAGGAGGCGATTACGGGCCTTCTACAATATAGGAGGCCCATAATCGCCTCCTATATCTCTTAAGGCTGACTCTCCAGTCAAATGGTTGAAACGCCACCAATCAGAAGCAGCCACGTGGTCAGAGGCGAAAAATCGCCTCCCATTTGCCCGGAAAAGTAAAAATAAAATAAAGGAAAATGGCAAATTGTATTCTGAAAATAAATACTTAAATTAAAACATGGTGGGAGGCGAATTATCGCCTGCTGTTTTTAAAAAAAATTAAAAAAAAATAACAAATTAATTAATAACCATCACCAGTAACCAACAGGCAACCAAAATTCCATTCAAGCAAAACCATCACCAGTAACCAACACCATCACCAGTAACCAACATGCAACCAAAATTCCATCAAGCAATAAGCCAAAACAAAGATTCATTCAACCAATACCAATACCAATTCCAAATCCAGAATTCATTCAACTTGCAATATGCCTAAACTATAAGGCAAAATCCAAAACCAAAATCAGGCCATGTCCAAAAGTAACAACTTAAATACATGACAATACATAAAACTGAAACATTGTTCAAAATTTACTGAGTTCTAATAGTTATACAGATTCACTGGAGATAAACCGGTGACATGTCCGGATAGTAGTCTTCTGGGATGGGAGCAGACCCGATAGGTGATTGTCCGATACCGGATGATGGTTCCGTCGATGGTCCAGTAGGCGATGCTCCATTGGCTTCATGTTCAGCAAATGGCGGTGCGGCTTGAGGTTCAGCGAATAGATTCGCAAACTGGTCAGGAATCTGTAGACCTTGCAACACGAATATGGCCTTCACCGCTTGCTTCAAGGTCTGGACATCATTCGCTTGTTTGGCAATTTGTTCATCCTTTTGCGTATTCGCTTCAATCAAGGCTGCTATAGCTTCAGTTTGCTTTTCAAGCAAGTCTTCGTACCTGGCGATGTGCCCGTATTTAGGCTTCGCCCTTGTCTCGAAGCCGACGAACTCTGGGTCGCCACATTTTGAAAGGCCTGGAACAAAATTCTTCTTGGCACCATTCACAGCACGCAACCAGGCAGCCTTATTCAACGGTTTCCACGTGGTCATATTAGCGGTGTGATCTATTATTGACTCACGTATATACTTCAACTGTCCAACATAAAAAAAGAGGAGTTAATAACTGTTAGAGATCAATATAAACACATTGTTGACATAAAAATCATCAAAATACTATTAATATTTCTCGTAAATACATAACATACAAGAAATCAGATCAATGCAACATAATATGCCTTGCTTTCGTGGTTTGGGCAGACAACCACCCTCTTCTTGTCTGTTTTTGAGAGGGGTATGTGAAATAACATGCTTGTTGAGCCTGAGTAGCCAGGATGAACGGATCCGTCTCCCCTGTTGGTAGCCGACGAGTTGAGTTTATGTCAACTAGTGGATATTTTGTATGTTTCTCCATCCCAAGCGAAGACAAATCATACCAATCACACTTGAAAAGAATCACAGTTAGTGCACGACCACTTCCCCAATACTGCACCCCTATTACCTCATGTAGGATTCCAAAATAATGGGATTCCCCTGCATCGTCGGCCTTCACATATACACCATTGTTATTAGTCTTCTTATGCTTGTTATACTGTGTGGTGTGAAACCTAAGCCCATTTATCAAGTAACCATCAAATACTTTCACACTGTTGATTGGGCCGCTTACCAACGCAATGATGCGCGGATCTATAGGATAAATTTGAGAAGCAGTAATTCCCTTGATCCATTCAACAAAGTACATGTTACGTTGTGTTTGTATTTGATGCTCCGGAAGGCCAACACACATTAGCTCGTCAAACAATCTATGAAAGTCACAATACTTAATAGGGCGATAGGGGTAATAAAGTGTTTAAGCAAATATAATAATGTACTTACCTCAACCATGGATCCATTTCTGGGCAATTGAGAAGGATGTATAACTCAGCAGCTCTATACTCGACTGAGTTAAGGTACCTATCCCTTAGTTGACGACCAATAGATTCCCCTTTCACCTGGAAGATTTAGAGTTCTTCATTAAACGAATCATTAAGTGCAACCTCATTCCTATTGAGACGATTGGCTCCTGTCTCAATAGATTGCTGAAAATAGTGTTGTAAGAAGTTGGTGACTTCAAAAATGAGATACTCCTCGGCAATGGATCCTTCTACACGAGCCTTATTCTTTACTGCTTTTTTTAAATCTTGCATGCGTCTGCAATATAAAAAAAAACAAAAAACAAAATAAAAAACCAAATAAACATTAATCGAGAACATTTGAGTAATAAAGACAAAAAAAAATACAGTTACCTCTCGAAGGGATACATCCACCGGTATTGCACAGGTCCTCCAACCTTTGCTTCCCAAGGCAGGTGTATGGCCAGATGCTCCATACAATCGAAGAACGAGGGAGGGAATATTTGCTCGAGCTTGCACAGTGTAATCACAATCGATCTCTCTAATTCTTCCATTGCGTGTATGCTTAACTCTGTCGCACAAAGCGATCGAAAGAATACGCTCACCTCCGTGATTGCCTCCCAAATAGGGTCATCTAATAAGTCACGAAATGCAATAGGTAGCAACCTTTGCATAAAAACATGACAGTCGTGACTTTTCATTCCTGCTAGTCGTAGTTGGGGTATTTGGGCGCAACGGTTAATGTTCGACGCATATCCATCCGGAAACTTGATTCCACTTACCCATTCGCACACCTTTCGCTTTTCATCTTTACCTAAGCAGTACTTTGCCTTTTTCTTTTTCCACTGGCCGTTACGTGAAGGTATCGGATATAACTCAGTTCTGAGTGTCAACTCCTTCAAATCCTTTCACGAATTCAAGTTATCCTTCGTTTTATCTGGGTCGTCCATCACTGTATTTTTGATGTTGTCAAAGAAATTTTTTTCACAATGCATTACGTCCAGATTGTGACGGATAAGATTTGAATGCCAATATGGAAGTTCCCAAAATATGCTACGTCGAATCCAGTTGTGGTCTGTGCCAAAACCCTCCACAAAGTCGCCACTGTCTCCGTACTCAATTCGAGGTAGATAGTTAACCTCACGTCTGTTTTCTCGACCCGATTTTCGAACTATTGGTGCATCGTAATCTCCCTCACCCTTTCTGAAATTAGTAGTGTTGGAACGAAAGTGATGTGAAGGAGGTAAAAAACGGCGATGACACTCCCACCAACATGGTTTCTTTCCATGATCAAGACGGAAAGACTTTGTTTCCTTCATACAATACGGGCACGATAGCTTACCGTGCGTACTCCACTGGGATAACATTCCGTAGGCTGGAAAATCACTAATCGTCCACATCAAATGCGCTCTCATTACAAAATTCTGCTTCCTGAATGAATCATAAGTTTGAGCTCCATTCATCCACAACGAACAAAGTTCATCGATTAGGGGTCTTAGCATCAAGTCAAGGTTCTTTCCAGGACTCCTCGGTCCAGGGATCAACAAAGACAAAAATATATATTCTTGCCTCATGCACATATCAGGAGGGAGATTGTAGGGTGTAACAAAAACCGGCCAACAAGAGTATGAATTACCAAAGCTTCCACACGGGGTGAACCCATCTGTGCAAAGACCAAGCCTAACATTTCTAGGCTCGGCTGCATAATCTGGATACTCTTCATCAAAAGATTTCCACGCCTTACCAGCAGCTGGGTGAATCATTGTATCGTTTTCTCCTTTGCATTTCAGATGCCACGTCATGTGTTGTGACGTTGCTCGAGACATATACAACCTCTGCAATCGAGATGTCAAAGGAAAGTACCACAATTTCTTTTTGGGAATACGTTTGGCCCTTGGATTTGTACTCTCTCGGCCCTCGAATCGGTCTGCTTGGCACACTGGACATTTAGTATAACTGTTATGTTCGAACTCCCCATAGTACATGAAACAATTATTCTCACATAGGTCATAAGTCTTCTTTTCCAGGCAAAACCGTTTTAATACACGCTTCATCCCCCTAACATCCTCCGGAATCTTTTCGCGGTCCTCTGGAGTCAACACTTTGTGTAACTGTTTTAGCCATTTGTTACAACTAGCTTCAGTCGTGTTGTGCAAAATCTTATCTGTCATAAATTGGGCCACGAATTCCAAAGCCGTTTCACAGTCTCCTGTACTTATTCACGTCTCTGATTGTCGCAATAATTCATAGAAGTCCTTTGCCTCGCGGGTTGGTACGTCCTCTGCCTCTTCATTAGACTGAACATTCTCATAACGACCACCAAACACATCGTCGACCATTTCCCTATAACAACCACCAAAATCTTCACGAGGAGGTGACTCCACTGGATTATGAGAACTCGACGCCCCGAATGTGTTACCAAATGACTCACCGTGCGCTACCCAAACATAATAACCTTTAACAAAACCACGCTCATAAAGGTCATACTTAATTCTGTCCGTTGTATGATACTTAGCGTTTTTACATTTTTGGCACGGGCACAAAATTTTGCCCCGATTGAGCAAGTTAGTCTGAGAAGATGCATATTCTACAAACCTATCAACACCAGCAATAAAGCTCTGGTTGATATTACCATCCGTCAATCTATTGTACATCCAACTCCGATCTTCGCTGTTATACATTTTAGATCTACACCAACAATCAGAAATCGAATTTATTGTCTAACAATAAACATTACATATCAAGTCAAATAATAAAGAAAATCTTTCCTCAATAAACATTACATGACAAGTCATTAATATTACTAATACTAACAATAAACATTACAATCAGAAAAAATCTACCCTAATTAAAGCTTACGAAAAATATTTATCACAATAATAAACTAATTAAAGCTTACGAACTAATATTACCTCAATATTAAACTAAGTCAATAATAAAAAAATATATGTAATGTATTCATGAACTCGTAATTAAGTCAATAATAAAAAAATTACATACCTCTTAACGTTCGACTTTTGCAGATCTAATGATACATATACAATTCCGATATTTTGTTACAAAATAAGGGGCAAGTTATATTTTTTTTTTCTTCTTTTTTGAGTTGTACAACAACAATGGAGGAAAATGAAATCTGAAGATGGTGAATAGAGGGTGAAGGGAGATATTCCCGTACATACAATAATTGATTCAAGTGGATTAATTTATTCCTAAAGTGAATGTTATTAATTTAGTTTTTTTTAAAACAAATATGGGACGATCCGCGTGAAAGCTGTCTGGGCAGGTGTGGCCCGTTGATTATTCTCAATCAGCACATCTGAACCGTTTAAATTTAAGCATGTGCTGACATATAGGAGGCGAAAAATCGCCTCCCATAACTGAAAAAAAAATCTACTTATACAGGAGCGAATAGAACATCTACAACACAAAAAAAAGTTACTACAAAACATTGTTCTTTGTAACATTCTTAATTCTTTGCAACATTCTTCACCAACATTCTTAATTCTTTGCAACATTCATATTCAATCTTCACCAACATTCACAAGATGAAGTTATTACCAAAGATACAAGGAAGAATACAAGAAAGAATACAAGAAAGAATACAAGAAAGAATACAAGGAGTATTATTGCAAGATGAAGATGGTGTTCATATTCATTTTATTTTGCTAGGTAGCTAGTTTTATTCATGTATTGGAATGTAGTGATATATGTTGCAACTTAATTATGTTTGTATTATTCTATTTACATGTCATTGTATTTACCAAATGTAACTAAATAATATAATGAAATTATATGAATCTCATCATTTTGTAATGTTAGTAATAATTTTTTGAATATATAAATGTGGATGAATTAAATCATGTTGTGTTTTTATTTAAATTTTTAATTCAAAAATAAGCAAATTAGGAGCTATTATTTCAAATGAAAACTAATGAAAAAATTCAGCGGCAAAATTTTGCCGCTATTTTTTTTACACAATTCTGTAAATATAGGAGGCGAATAATCGCCTCCCATCATTCTCATATTTTAATAATAATTAGAAGCCGAAATTAAATTTTAATGATAAATAAAATATTGAAGGCGAGTAATCGCCTCCCATCGTTCTCACATTTCTGCATTTTCTTTAATTGATAAATTAAATATAAGAGGCGATTGATCGCCTCCCATAATAATATAAAGTATTAAATATACGTCTGACCCCACATATACTGCAGCGGACTAATCGCCTCCTATCCCTAATTATAGGAGGCGATTTATCCGCTCCCACGCGCCTGCAACATTCTGAAGGCAAGTAATCGCCTCTCATATGATAGAAGGCAGCCACATAAGTGGCAACAGCTGGCTGGCATCTGATCGCCTCCTATATTTTATATAAGAGGCGATTGGGTGTATATAGGAGGCCATTCATCGCCTCCTATATTCAAGAATTCTTGTAGTGTTTTATCAACCTTACACTTATTCCTTCAAACTGAAAGACAAATACATAACAAATCAAACTCTCGTGTCATCGCCATACACGTCTGCTTTATTCGCGCACATTAAAACACATTTATTAGAAACAAGCTAAAATGCAAAAGTACTAAAGAAAATCAAACACAAGTGCAGCAAATGGAGATGAAACGGATAATCTGGCACATGGTTAAATTCTCCTCTTTTTGGAGGATCCATTATCTGTTTCCGTAATTTTGTGGGGTTCTCTCTTCCATAGAATAGACTCATCACTTTGTTTCAAAAACCTTCTCCACCACAAGGCCGACGCTTTAGGAAACCTCGAACAACGTCCATCCTTAAAGTCTATGTAGAATATACCGAATCGAACAGTGTATCCTTCGGTCCATTCATAATTGTCGCAAAGCGACCATATAAAATAGCCTTTTACATTCACCTTCAACTCACTGTATTATGAAATCAAATAGAGACTCTTAATTATTTATGTGAAATGCTACCATCGTGCATACAATTTATTTCCAATATAATTCCCAAATCAAGAACTTACTCAATTGCTCTCTTAACTTCCAAGAGATGATCACGGTGATAATCGACTCGAATTTGGTCCTTAAGTACATCCCGGGTTGATAATTTGATATCGTTTACTGTATCCACACCTATATACATCCATTGAATTAGAAACCATCATTAAACATATATTTGTTATCTTTTCAATTATGATTGCAAACAAAATATTATCTAGTACTGTTACGTTTTATAATACCGCACAAAATAAATCGAAATTAAAATATTACCATTCTCGGTGATGTAAATAAGTGGATTCCCATATTCCGCTTGCATGAATTTCAAGGCCTCGTATATTCCTTCTGGAACAATATATAACCAGCTCGAACCACCCTAATTAAAATATTAAAAAAGGAGTTTATCTATCAATTTCATGATCATATAAAAATTTGAGTTAATTAATAAGGACATGATTTTGATTTTGTACCCGTGCGCCAATATCTTTGCCGCCTCTCTCATCTGTAAGTAACAATTACATTGAAAGTGTATTAAGTAATGGACAAAACATGCACTTACTTAAAAGCCATGATATAAATTAATTATTTAGAGGTGATTTTTTTAAAATAAAATAAAAATAAATAGTGATGATCACTTACGGTGTTGGATATACTGTTTGTCCGTATCATAGTTTGGCTTATGTGGATTGATCGAGGTGGTGCTATGTTCTGCATAATAAGTTGTGTAATAATTAACTCCCAAGAAATCATATGATCCCTTTATTAGCTTGGTTTGTTCTTCATTGAATATGGGAAGCCGGTGTCCAACATTTTTCCTCATGCTTTTAGGATAGTCACCAGTTACTATTGGGGCTACAAACCTATTTATATATACACATAAGAAGGAAAAAGAAATCAGTTCAATTATATACACTATTTGTTATTTAGTAATTAAAAGGTTGGAGATAAATTTTTTACCATCCGAACATAAAATCGACAGCCCTTCTAGCAGCCTCTTGGTCAGCTTTAGAGTGTGGATTGAGAGGCTCGTACCAGTTTATATTATTAACGATACCAATCTGACCACCCTGAAGTTCCTGTGTAACATTTTTAAATTCTAATTAAGTTGCATCTTTAATATTCAAATGGTAACTATTATTTAAAAATCATGCTATAGTAAAAAATCGATGTATAATATTATACATATTTAATCTTTTTATTATTAACTAAATAGCTAAGCATGTATACTTAGGTTACAATTCCTTACCTGGAACTCGGTTCTGTACAAATGAACAACACTAGCATGTGCAAGGATAAAATTGTGAGCCACGATATATGGTTCGGTGCCCGGATTTCCATCAGTGGCGGAGAATGCTTTATATGAATGCTTGTAACCGAGTTGCGGTGAAGGGCCTTGTGGTGCTTGCGGTTCTTTTGCACCTCGACCGGGAGGGAATGACGCATTCACGTATCCCCTGTAAGTATAAGTCCACGCCTCATTCAGTGTCACCCAATTCTTCACCCTATCGCCAAATTCCCAGAAGCAAAGTGCCGCAAAATCAACAAAATCATCCCTGAAGTGAAGATTTATATTAAATAGATATTTAGCTAATATATGAAAGAAGAAAGTAATGCATGTATAATTTGAATTAATGGATCAAAATATTGGAATAAATTGCTTACACAATCTTTTCATCCAAAAAGCCACAATAGCTATCTTGCAAGGCCAAGGGAGTATCCCAGTGGAACAGAGTCACATATGGCTCAATGCCTATATGTGCACAATCAAACATTGGTACGAGATCAAAATAATAAGATGAAATACAGGACACTTCAGTTGTTTGTTAAAGTAAACGCAAATAGTGTTTTGTGACATCCTTTTTGTACAGAAAATGAAATTAATTAATTACCTGCAGCTAAGAGTTCATCTATAAGATTGTTGTAGTAGTTGATTCCTTCTCGATTTATCCCGGCACATATTCTTCCACCTTTTGTGATTATAAAATTAAACCAACATTTCACAGTTATTAGTACATTATTATATTCAATATTATGGCATCAGTACTAAATTTGATTATTACCTGATAAATACGTATATCATTTCGTGCTCTGTACGTACCTGGTAAGATTCGAGGCCATGAAACAGAAAACCTATAAGTATCAAAACCCGTTTTCTTCAGTATCTTCACATCGTCCTGAAAAATTATTGAAAATAGATAAATTAGTTTCATGCATATAGTTTACTGTTATATGGAAGAGAATATTATATAAGAATTTTATTTTCAGTACCAGCTTCAATTAATTAATAATTTCTGTAAAGAATACCTTGTACACTTTGTAACTGTTACAAGCCATAGTTCCATCGCTTCGGTCATCAATGTTTTCTGCGAAATTAAACAATATAAAGTGAGTATTAATAACAGTTCTATAAACATTTGTCACACATAAATACCATATATAACATATTCATAAATTATTCTGCTATTGTTCTCGCAATGCAAATTCAATTAAACCTTATATATTATATTTAATAATATACATATATATATATATATATATTATAATAATATACATATAATATTATATATATATGTCAATCTTTCACATACCAATTCACACATTGGAACTATTAAAATAATTAATTAAATCATGTACAATTATAGATATATAGGCTAGTAGTTTATTTAAATAAAGATAGAGCGTGCATGACCAGGATTGGCGAGGCAATATGAGTCCCATACACTGAATCCTCTACCACCTTCTGTCGAACCACCTTCGATCTAAAATGAATAAATAATTAATAAGTATCCAATTATTCATGTCATCAAAGAATTATAAAATGATACATGCAAAATATAACTTTAGGAATTTATAAACATCAAATTAGTTAACTCACCTGATAAGATGAACTTGATGCTCCAAAAATAAAATCTTTGAAATCATCACGTGTGATATTATTTTCAATAGGAATAGGTACAATAGGGTCGGCGCTTATTCCACTGTAGAATGATCTGGGGGCACGGGTTCTGGTAGCCATTTTGAAATTGAAATATTAATTGCTAATAGCTAAGTTGCTCTTGAGGATCCTAGCTTTAGTTTGTGGTGGAAACACTACCATACTATCAGTCTATTTATAGACGACTTATCATGCAAAAGTAATTATTTAGCTAAATTTTTCATGTTAGGTAAATAACGTGACAATCGTGGTTTAATTTATTTGCTTTTGGAAAATGCTTGAAACCCTCCCTGTGGTTTTGTAGACCTCCATAAAATACCCTTGAAGTTTGATAACTATTACTACAAATAGTTTCGGAAACTCTACACGAGACCCACTTGATATATTTCATAAACTCTGGAAAAAAATATCCTCCATCTAATTCTATTACAGAGTTCATTGCATATATTCCTCCATATGATTTATGTTTACTTTTTTATTTGAAAACTCTATTAGTTATAACTTTCCACATCTTTCTAACTAAACCATTTAATTGGCTTCAGCTACAGTTTGGTTTGGTAAATCGTCTCTGCACAAATTAAAAATCTCTATTTTAATTTATTTATTATACAGTAATACACATAAAATATTTTAATTTTAACTGTCTCTGTTCTAAATTAAAATCATCTTATGCTCATATTTTTAGAAAAATATACTCTTAAAAATATTATATATCACTAAAATTTGCATAACGACAGTTTAGGCATTTGAAAACGAAAAAAAAACCAATAAAGTTACTTGAAACTTAACAAAAAGTCGTTTTAGACGGTCCCTAATAATATTCATACGTATTGTTTTGATTTTATGGAATAATTAAGGTGCCGCATTGTTTGTTTAGTTGATAAATATCCTAATAATAGTTAAAAGAACAAAATTACAATGTTTAATGCAAATTGAAACAACATATGATGATTACGTGTACGTATAACGTATAATAGGTTCAACGTTATTAAAAACTCTCTCAATCACATTCAATCTACGGTTAAATAACTAAATTAATAGTTTTATAGTCATTTGTTACTTTAATTGATATGTTATAATGAGTTTTGTTGCTAAAAATCAAAAAACACATGGAAATCATTCCGTTAAAAAAAAAGGAATATGAATATTATTAGGGACTGCCTAGCGGTCCCTAATACCACTTTTAGGGACTGCTTGGTGGCCACCAAATATCTTTAGGGACCGCCCGGCGGTCCCTAAATGCACTGAAATAGGCGGAATTGGGAAAAAAATTGAAATTTCTGAAAATTCAAAATTTTCACCCTCAATACTATATATACCATCACCCTCCTATCCAATTTTTCAACACTCTTCAAAAACACCCAACTCCAAAATTCCTCTTCTCATTTTTCTCTTCCTAAATCCCACAAATAAAAATCATCCAACAAAAACTTTCATTTTTTCTTTCTTTTAAAGAAACACTCTTCTCTTTTTATTTTTTATTTTTTTATAAAACAAACATTCTTCTCTTTTTTTTTTTTTTATTTCTTCAAATCGAAAACACAACCTTTCTTCTCTTTTCTTTTAACAAATGCCAAGAAAATATCCAACAATATGTTCTTCATTTCTTTTTCTTCTTCTTTTTCGTTGTTTTTGGTTTATTTTTATAACTATCATTTATTTTTACTTTTATTTCATTATTTTCTTTGATTTATTTTGTTAACTTTCATATGATTTTACTTTTTTATCATTATTTTTTTTTATTTTTGTTCTTGTAAATGTTTGTTGCACATATTTACACGCAATTTATACAAAAAAACCCAATTATTATTATTATTATTATTATTATTATTATATTATTATTATTATTATTATTATTTTAAGCAGAAGAAGAATAAGTGAAGAACTATGATCACCGTCCACAACTAGCTACGAGTAGAGATTGAATTCTCCGTGCAAAATTCTCATCCACTACAAGACTGAGGAGGCTATAGCAACCGCCTGGTGACCGCCCGGCGGTTGCGACATCATAATAATATCTATGGTTAAATTTGTTACGTAAACTACAATCACATATAACAATTATAACTATTCGGTATATATATATATATTATGATTAGTTGTATAAAATAAAATAGGTCCATCATTAATAACTTGTTCAATCATATCTAATCTACTATTTAGATGGGATTGTCTAATTTGTGGGAGGCGGTTGTGCCTCCCCCTCTCACAGAGGGGCGGGCCCCACTGTGGCCCCATGTTTGTAGGGTCCGCCCATCTGTGAGAGGGGGAGACACAACCGCCTCCCACAAATGAGACGTTCCCTATTTTGATAACTCATTTACTAGTGTTGTAGTCATTTATTACTTCATTTCACATGTAATAATGATATTTGTTGTCAAAAACTACAAACACATCAAGATAGTTTAGGCATATTTCACATCACATGCCTAAATTATGTTTCACACAAGCATTAGATATGTTTCACATCACATGTTTATTACTCCAATCACACAAGCATTTTCACATCACATGTTTTGTAGCAATCACAACTTTTTTGTCAAACTATTTGGGTTGGCAGGTAATCAATCATTCAGTGAGTAAATTTCACACATGTGATTATTTGGGTTGGCCCAGTGCAAATTTCTGCGGTCCCTGTCCAATAATATATATATATATATATATATATATATATATATATATGCTTTGCTTGTGATATAATATATAATGTTGGGAATTGTAGGGCCTGTTTGGTTCTATTTCAGTTCTTTCAAGATTTCACATCAATTATTGTGATGATTTGGCAACATTACATCAACTTCTCACTTCTTTATTATTATTTTCCTCGTCAATTTTTTGATTTTTGGAATTATGACTTTGTCCTTTCTATTCTGTTTTTTTTCTTCAATCAGATTTTATTAAAATATTGCAATTCATTATTTTATTATTTAAATCAATTATGAAACAAACAACTAAATTAGTAGTCCATCAGGGAGTTTGTGTATATAATTATGTGATTTTCTCAACAAACACTCACATTCTACAAAACTCAACCAAAGTTTGTATTTTTTTTTTCTCCTTCTAACCTATGCCGATTTTTTTTTTTAAATAACGTGAGTTATATATTTTTTTCTTCCACAGGTCTTATTCCAAAAGAAGAGAAAATTCTAGTAAGTGATAACTAATTAATTCCTCTTTAATTTTAATCTCGCAATATAGATTTGTTAGTCATTATTCCTTAATTATAGCAACTAACTTCAAATAGATAATCACAAACGTAAAATAGAATGGGGATGAATTTCCCACCAAAATAGGAATTAAGAAATTAAACTCTTAATTTAGTTATATTAATATTTGCATATCTTATTCAAATTACATAGCCATATCTTTTCCTTATTAGACATCCCTTTGTAGCAACTATTTTCTAAATTCCCTAATTATATATGTAATTAAATAAAAAAATTGGAAACAAATTAATATGATAATATATTTTAAACGTTATATCATAACCAAAATAATCCTTATTGTTGGTGTAAGACTTTAATTATATCCGGTGCAGATTTAGTTAATCAACATAAAAGTGGGTATATATATATATATATATATATATATATATATATATATGTGTGTGTGTGTGTGTGCGCGTGGAAAATGCCTATATATATTACGGTCCGTATGGTTATATACAATAATATTCTATGATTTAATTTGAGTATTACCGGCAAACATGTATAATCAGTTGCGTAATGAAAGGCTCTCCTTTTTTTATTAGTGTTTCACAGGATGAATGTTGTTTCCATTAAATTATAAAATTAAGGATAATTATACTTGATAACTTTTATAATTTTCTAAAATACTAGAGCCTTTAAAATATTTTTCAAAAACCTTCCACAAAGATTACATAAATACATATATATGATTATTTTTAAAATAATAGATTCAGTTGTTTGTTGATGTATAAAAATGATGACGGTAAATTTGGTCAATTTTCATTTTGACTAATTAAACCTCTAGCTAAAGCACCCTTTTCCAGCATGTTCACTACAAGAATCCGGGGTCATTCGTGACCGCCGGCTCGTGACCGCCGGGCGGTCGCGAGCATCCGTGACCGCCCGGCGGTCGCGGATGCCACCGTGACCGCCGAGCGGTCGCGGTAAACAACGCCGTGACCGCCCAGCGGTCACGGGAATCCATAGGCGGGAATCTTCCCGCCTATGGCCCGCCAAGTGGCGTCCGCGATCGCCGGGCGGTCGCGGATGCCACTCGTCCGCGACCGCTGGGCGGTCGCGGATGCCAGTGGGCGGGATTTTGCCCGCCTACTGGCGTCCGCGACCGCTGGGCGGTCGCGGATGAGTGGCATCCGCGACCGCCCGGCGGTCGCGGATGGGAGGGGGGTTTTCTATATAAACCCCCCTCCTCCTCTCTCATTCCTCACATTTGTAAGTTCTCTCCTCTCTCTCTTTTAAATATTTATCTTTCTAGTTTTTTAATTATGTTTTTTAATTATGTTTTATATTTAATGTTTTAGTAATAGTTTTAATTGTTTAATTATAAGTTTATTTTTATTAATGTCAAACTTAGAAATAATGCCTTTAGGAAATCTTTATAATTTAGGAATAGTGCCTTTAGGTGTTCTTTATAACTTAGTACAAATGTTCTTTAGGGAACTTTAAAACTTAGAAATGATGCCTTTAGAGAATCTTTATTTAATATTAAATTGTTAGTTTAGGTAATTTAATGTATTATTATCCGTCGCGGTAATTTAATGTTAAACTATTAGTTTAAATGCATGTCAAATTATTGGTTAATGTTTTTTAGTACAAATGATCTTTAGGGAATTTATAACTTAGAAATAATGCCTTTAGAGAATCTTTATATATTAGAACAAATAATCTTTAGGGGTTCTTTATAACTTAGTACAAATGATCTTTAGGGAACTTTATAACTTAGAAATGATGCCTTTAGAGAATCTTTATTTAATATTAAATTGTTAGTTTACGTAATTTAATGTATTATTATTGGTCGCGGTAATTTAATGTTAAACTATTAGTTTAAATGCATGTCAAATTATTGGTTAATGTTTTTTAGTACAAATGATCTTTAGGGAATTTATAACTTAGAAATAATGCCTTTAAAGAATCTTTATATATTAGAACAAATAATCTTTAGGGGTTCTTTATAACTTAGTACAAATGATCTTTAGGGAACTTTATAACTTAGAAATGATGCCTTTAGAGAATCTTTATTTAATATTAAATTGTTAGTTTACGTAATTTAATGTATTATTATTCGTCGCGGTAATTTAATGTTAAAATATTAGTTTAAATGCATGTCAAATTATTGGTTAATGTTTTTTAGTACAAATGATCCTTAGGGAATTTATAACTTAGAAATAATGCCTTTAGAGAATCTTTATATATTAGAACAAATAATCTTTAGGGGTTCTTTATAACTTAGTACAAATGATCTTTAGGGAACTTTATAACTTAGAAATGATGCCTTTAGAGAATCTTTATTTAATATTAAATTGTTAGTTTACGTAATTTAATGTATTATTATTCGTCGCGGTAATTTAATGTTAAACTATTAGTTTAAATGCATGTCAAATTCTTGGTTAATGTTTTTTTTGTAGAAATAACGCCTTTATGGAACTTTATAACTTAGAAATAATGCCTTTACAAAATCTTTATATATTAGAACAAATAATCTTTAGGGGTTCTTTGTAACTTAGTACAAATGATCTTTAAGGAATCTTTATAACTTAGTAACGACTGAATTTTAGAGAATCTCTTTGAATCATCTAACTTAGATAATTTCTCGTAGTTTTTTAGCATATATTCGATATGGCAGGCAGTCGTCGTCGTTGGGTTGGCAGTGGTCAACAATGTTCAAATGTTTCTGATGTTCCTGATGATGCGAATGTTCCTGATGTTCCCGATGTTCCCCCTACTGCTAGTGGGCGAGGTAGTCTTGGACCTCGTATAGTTATCACATGTGGCGGTCGTAGTTGCGATGCCGCAATCCCCAACGCGTCTACATCGTTGACGCCTTTACTATAGCGCCGACTTTCTTTTGATGTTGATGCCGTGCCCGATGCTGCACCGACTGCATCTGGATCTAGGGCTAGAGCACCATCTTCCGCTGGTTCCACCGGAGCTGGCCCGAGCGAGAGGCCGAGTGATACTCCAGCATCGGGAGTATTCAATGTCACGCAACAGCGCCCACCAAGAGGCACCTCCAAAGGTGCACAACAACCCAATGACGCGAAACAAAGGCAGATCATTAAATTGTGTCCTCGTGGCCTGTTTATGAACCCCTCTAGCAACGAGGTTGCGACTACGATCACGGAGTTGATCAGACTGTTCATGAAGGAGTTCTGGCCTACCTACTTGACGATGCCCGAAACTGTGCGAGGCAAAATGTTTGTTAAATTTACGGTGAGGAATTATTTCACAACTATATCATATTATTTAATTTAATATATTCATAAATCGAAATTTATTACTTGGCAGAAAATATATGGTGTTCGTCAGAGAGAAAAACACGCAGTACAACGGGCCTACGAAACGAAGGCGAAGTTGTGTTATAAGAATTTGATTTACAACACGAAGAAACAATACTTTGAGAGGGTTGTGGATCCGAAATGGGCCGGAAAAGACAAAACTTGGATGCACGACGGGTTAGAGGCGGCGGCGATTAAGCATTGGGCCACTGAGGATCATCAAGAGCTGTCGCATAAGTCTAAGAAAAACAGGAGAGGAGGCGAGGAGCCAAATGAGGGGGTGAAGGCACCTCCCACTTTTTTTGGTGGATCCCGCGACCTAGAGGAGCTCAGACGTCGGCTGGTATGAATTATGAAAATTAACAATATGGGTGTAATTAAGTAATCTTAATATATGCGTAAGCCAATTTTGACGTACTCTTTCTTGAAATGTGTAGGCTGAGGAGGACCCAACACGAAAAGACCCTATTCGATATGATGAGGCCTATAGACGTGGTCACACGCAGCGGGTGAAGGGGACGGGCGGTAACACAGGAGTTCCAGCTCGGCGGACTTGGGTAGATGTTGTGGCAAAAGCGCAATATGTAAGTTATTTCAACCGCATACTCCTTTTAAATTATTTATTCCAATATAAGTACTGCTTCTTTCAAATGTTAATGCAGAAAAAGTACATGGAACTAGTGAGGGAAAGATATCCCCGCCCAGCTAAGCTCCCGGTGTTCGATCCCGACTGTTGGACCGAGGCATTTGGTCCTGTGAAGAAGGGGAAGGCGAAAGGCTTGCCGAGGGATGCACGCCCGGAGGCGTTCAGCATTAAATACAGGAAACAAGAAGATTATTCACAGGCCTGCATCGACGAATTACAAACACAGAATGACCGCACTATCTATCGCAGTGATCAAAGGATGACTGATATGAAAGCCACTATGGAGCTATGGAGATGCTTGCTTAATGAGAAGGTGAACGTGGACCTTCCACCGATATCAGATTCTATATTCATGGGGCATGCTATATGCTCTACTCTTCAACAATGAGTATTTCAGGATCTATGAAGATCCTACAAAAACCCAAAAATTTTACGAACATATTCTTGTTGTCACAAAATCCATTCATATAGAAAACAAAAGGTCTATATATATTTTAAAAGAAATGCAAACACGGATAGACTTATAATAGAAAAAAAAATTGCAATGGAAAAACTGCAATTATTAATAAATTAGGGCCCAATAGGAAAACTTTAGGATTGAGGGACCAAAAGGTAAAAAAAAAGGATAATAACCTTCCGTCCCTAACTTAAGACTTAATTGATAGTGGAAAGAACTGTAGCTGTGACCTGTGGGGAGAAAGAGATGTGACGTCCGCGTAGAGAGAGAGAGAGCGGATGCGTCGGCGGGGAGAGAAATCAGCGGCGGCGACAGCGGCTGCGGGGAGAGAGATCGGCGGCTGCGGCGGAGAGAGAGAGAAGCGTTGGCGGCGGAGAGAGAGAGAGAAGCGGTGGCGGCGGAGAGAGCAGCGGCGGAGCGAGGTGGTGCAAGCGTTTCGTCAATCGTCAATCGAAATAGAACACCGGCCGGCGATGTGAAGCCGGAATTTTCGAAACCGAACACCGACGAGTATGAGCCGAAATTACTATCGGAACACCGACGATTTGACGCCGGAATTGGTGGTTGCGGAAGAGGATTGACTCGGCAACCAGAAAAAAAAAAAAAAAAAACGAAGGATCGTTGCTCTTATACCATGTAGTAAATTGGAAGAAAAAATTGTACTTCTATTCAAATCACAGGTACACGTACACCTATATATACAAGCATGGATCAAAAATTTGGTCCGTTTCCACCGAAACGGCCGATTTTTTTCGGTTTTTGGTTGAGGCGAAACGGATCGGTGATTAATTTTCGAAATCCCAGGATTCTTCTTATATTTGCACCGTTGTCATTTTATTTGCTCCGAAATCAAAGCTACATATTGTAATCACATATAATTAATGATCCATACACATCTCACTGTTGCGTGGACAATGGTGCATGGTTTCAAACTTAGATTCTTTTAGTATCTAGGTAAAAATAATAGAAACATATAACGTATCTATTCAACTCTATTGTGTTTTTTGAAATTAACTCTTAACAATTTAATAAAGGTGCCTTATTTTGAATACATTTTAGAGAATTTTAATTCAAAAAAAGGTTTCTTTAGAGTTCTATTAACGAAATATCTTCGAAATTTTTCGAAACGTTTCCTAATTTGTGGAAATGTTTCTAAGATTTGGTATACCGAAAGATAATTCGAAACCGAAACTTTAATCCATGTATACAAGATGATTCAGATATATCTACTATCTCCACCTAGGTCACATAATTCGCGCACCCCCCCTCACGCACCGGCGCATGATTCGCGATCTCACGGATTGAGTGCGCGTGCGGCGCTCTAGTGCGAATTAATGTTTACTAATTCGCGAATTAATATATACTCATGCGCGCACTAAGTATTATTAATTCGCGCACTTATAAGCACTAGTTCACAAATTTATTTATACTGGAGCGTGATTTATATCTTGATAGTTCTCGCATTAAGCATTACTAGGTCGCGAATTAAGTATAACTATGTAATTTAAGGAAAAAAATTAGCTTTATACTTACATAATTCGTCGGAGACCCTCGCCGCACCGGCGTTCCGGACGTGAACCGTCGAATTCGGGCGCGAGCGCCAGCTTAAGACGCATTAAGTTTTCTTAATTCGCGCCTTACTTTTCCTTAATTCGCGCATTTAACCTATGGCGGAAAAAATGAAAGTTGTGTGAAGAAAACGACCAGAAAAATGTGATTTGATGGAGGATCTAATAGTCACCATAACCCGTTCAATAAGAAAACGAAATAGAAAGAGAAGCTATGAAAAATAGATTGTAAAAAAAAAATAGAAAGGAAAAAGATTTTAAACTCTTAGCCCGTCAGCCGCCATGTTCACTAGTGAAGACTGAATAAAGGAAACAAATTTAGGTTTTGTTAAGTCTACTTGTTATATTTTAGTGGAACTGATTCTTAATATATTTAATTGAATCATTTAACTATTGTACATTTATTGGGCTTTTATTATACGTTTTAACCATTCATGAGTTTGAAAAGTAAAAAATTGGACAAGATCCCTTTAAAATTACTTATAGGATTTAATCACGTATGTTGTTTTTATTTATTTTTTCACACGTGAGGTTAATTTTATTATAAAATGTTGAAGATGACTTTACATGCAAAATTATTCATTGAGACTTTAAAATTACGTTTAAAATTTGTATAAAATGTTATATATTTTATATTTTAATATTTTTTAATAGACGCACTAGAGGCGCATTAAGGAGTGAATTTTTGAAAATAGGCGAACTGGCGTACCCGCACCCGCACACGTACACGCTCGCGTTTACGCATTATGTGACCTAGTTCTCCACTATACCTACTACACCATTTTACCTACTACACCACTTCACCCACTACACCAGTTCACATATTCTAACAAGAATAAATAAAATGTTGTTTTAATTTAAATTCTCTTTCTTATCTCTTTTTCTTAAGAGTTCATCCTTGTAACGTTAAAAATTCTAAGTCTTTAAAATAAAAGACAAGAAAAGTTAAGTACAAATAAAATTTATTTATTCAAATAAATATGGGGTTACAGTCTCTAGTAATCCTCTGATTCTTTTCTAATCATGAAACTTAGTTGACTTGACGGCAGAATTGACTTTGATCGCTTCCACGTGGTTTAAGTTGAACGTTAATTCAAGGGCTTTGAGCTTGATCTTGAATTGACAATTGATTTGACTTGATATTTGTGACGAACAATTTGATCTTCGTCTTGACTTCTTGCACTTTTTGAATGTCAATCTTCTTTAGAGGAATATTGATATACAAAAATACTTGGATGCTTGACAAACGTTGACGCGAGGGCTTGGCAGCTTGATCCCGGATCGAACGAAAATTTGATTTGGAATTTGTTTTGAAGGTTGATGAAGAACGATATGATCTCCGTCTTCAGTTCTTCGAATATGTGGACTTTGATCCTCTTTGAAAGGGACTTGAATCTTCAAAAATAGTTTTTCGAGGGTCTTGTGACTTGATCTCGAATCAAACGGACGTTTGACTTGAAGATTGTTGAAGAACGATATGAACTTGATTTGGATTTGTTGAATTTGTTGAAGCTCGATCTTCCTCGGCACAAGTGCGGTCTTTAAAAATGGTTATTTGATGGACTTGAAGCTTGATGACGGATCAAACAGAGGTTTTCGCGAAGAACGCCTTGAATCCCGCGAAGAACGCTTGAAGATGGATGAACTTGGTGGAGCGAAAAACTTTGAGCTTTTCCCTCTTCAACTTGTGAATATTTTGTGTGTTCTTTTTCTTTATGAGAGGACCCCTATTTATAGTTGTAAAAACCTTGCTTGTGATTGGTCGGTTTTATTTTCAAGATAAGCATGGATTTAATTTGGCTTGCTTATCAAGAAACACATCATATTTCCACATGTAATAATGTGATTGGTTGAAATACTCCATTTTTTCCACGTGGCTTTATTTGATTGACCAATCAAATAGATATTAGAAAATTAATTAATTAACCTATTAATAATTAGAATTTAATTTAGTAAAATTCCGAATTAAAATAGAAATAATTAATTCTAATTTCTAATAATTTAATTTGACACTTGTCAATATTTAATTGGAGTAGACAAAATTTATTTGTCTACAAATGCCCCCTTGCGACTAGTCACGAATAGCATCGTAAAAATACGTTTTGAAGTGAATATGTCGCAACATATTTATTTTCGGGCCATTACTAAGATTTGATGAAATATATATACTCCATTTGGAAAAGATCAACAGTTGGGGACTCCCCTGTGAATTTCTTGAGGGACTAAAATGCAATTTGTGTAGTAAACCATTTCTTCCCTTTTTTCGTACCACACGTGACATTTTCTTTGTCTTTTTTTTTTAAGACTTGGTTTACGTAGAGCAAATACATCGTATAACTTCTTCAACTCTTCTTCTCCAAATGCCATGAATACCCAGAGCAGAGACCAAATTTGAATAGGATTTCTTCTCCCTTTTATTTTGTTTTTCCTTAACAAATCATGACTCCTCTAATCAAATAAAATCATTCCACACCCAGCAAGAATTCGACCGGGATTCGACATCAAAGGAACTTCATTATATTTGAAATTCACGAAGTTTCGGCATAATCCTTAAAACCGGATTTTTCACATAGACTTTCAGTAAAATTCCGAATTAAAATAGAAATAATTAATTCTAATTTCTAATAATTTAATTTGACACTTGTCAATATTTAATTGGAGTAGACAAATTTATTTGTCTACAATCCTAAACTCGAGTTAGAACATCAAATAAGACATAGTTTACTACAAACTTAAATAGTTGATAACTTGATAATCTGTTGCATTACATATCCAATGATCTGATATAAGGTTTTATCAACCTTACACTTATTCCTTCAAACTGAAAGACAAATACATAACAAATCAAACTCTCGTGTCATCGCCATACACGTCTGCTTTATTCGCGCACATTAAAACACATTTATTAGAAACAAGCTAAAATGCAAAAGTACTAAAGAAAATCAAACACAAGTGCAGCAAATGGAGATGAAACGGATAATCTGGCACATGGTTAAATTCTCCTCTTTTTGGAGGATCCATTATCTGTTTCCGTAATTTTGTGGGGTTCTCTCTTCCATAGAATAGACTCATCACTTTGTTTCAAAAACCTTCTCCACCACAAGGCCGACGCTTTAGGAAACCTCGAACAACGTCCATCCTTAAAGTCTATGTAGAATATACCGAATCGAACAGTGTATCCTTCGGTCCATTCATAATTGTCGCAAAGCGACCATATAAAATAGCCTTTTACATTCACCTTCAACTCACTGTATTATGAAATCAAATAGAGACTCTTAATTATTTATGTGAAATGCTACCATCGTGCATACAATTTATTTCCAATATAATTCCCAAATCAAGAACTTACTCAATTGCTCTCTTAACTTCCAAGAGATGATCACGGTGATAATCGACTCGAATTTGGTCCTTAAGTACATCCCGGGTTGATAATTTGATATCGTTTACTGTATCCACACCTATATACATCCATTGAATTAGAAACCATCATTAAACATATATTTGTTATCTTTTCAATTATGATTGCAAACAAAATATTATCTAGTACTGTTACGTTTTATAATACCGCACAAAATAAATCGAAATTAAAATATTACCATTCTCGGTGATGTAAATAAGTGGATTCCCATATTCCGCTTGCATGAATTTCAAGGCCTCGTATATTCCTTCTGGAACAATATATAACCAGCTCGAACCACCCTAATTAAAATATTAAAAAAGGAGTTTATCTATCAATTTCATGATCATATAAAAATTTGAGTTAATTAATAAGGACATGATTTTGATTTTGTACCCGTGCGCCAATATCTTTGCCGCCTCTCTCATCTGTAAGTAACAATTACATTGAAAGTGTATTAAGTAATGGACAAAACATGCACTTACTTAAAAGCCATGATATAAATTAATTATTTAGAGGTGATTTTTTTAAAATAAAATAAAAATAAATAGTGATGATCACTTACGGTGTTGGATATATACTGTTTGTCCGTATCATAGTTTGGCTTATGTGGATTGATCGAGGTGGTGCTATGTTCTGCATAATAAGTTGTGTAATAATTAACTCCCAAGAAATCATATGATCCCTTTATTAGCTTGGTTTGTTCTTCATTGAATATGGGAAGCCGGTGTCCAACATTTTTCCTCATGCTTTTAGGATAGTCACCAGTTACTATTGGGGCTACAAACCTATTTATATATACACATAAGAAGGAAAAAGAAATCAGTTCAATTATATACACTATTTGTTATTTAGTAATTAAAAGGTTGGAGATAAATTTTTTACCATCCGAACATAAAATCGACAGCCCTTCTAGCAGCCTCTTGGTCAGCTTTAGAGTGTGGATTGAGAGGCTCGTACCAGTTTATATTATTAACGATACCAATCTGACCACCCTGAAGTTCCTGTGTAACATTTTTAAATTCTAATTAAGTTGCATCTTTAATATTCAAATGGTAACTATTATTTAAAAATCATGCTATAGTAAAAAATCGATGTATAATATTATACATATTTAATCTTTTTATTATTAACTAAATAGCTAAGCATGTATACTTAGGTTACAATTCCTTACCTGGAACTCGGTTCTGTACAAATGAACAACACTAGCATGTGCAAGGATAAAATTGTGAGCCACGATATATGGTTCGGTGCCCGGATTTCCATCAGTGGCGGAGAATGCTTTATATGAATGCTTGTAACCGAGTTGCGGTGAAGGGCCTTGTGGTGCTTGCGGTTCTTTTGCACCTCGACCGGGAGGGAATGACGCATTCACGTATCCCCTGTAAGTATAAGTCCACGCCTCATTCAGTGTCACCCAATTCTTCACCCTATCGCCAAATTCCCAGAAGCAAAGTGCCGCAAAATCAACAAAATCATCCCTGAAGTGAAGATTTATATTAAATAGATATTTAGCTAATATATGAAAGAAGAAAGTAATGCATGTATAATTTGAATTAATGGATCAAAATATTGGAATAAATTGCTTACACAATCTTTTCATCCAAAAAGCCACAATAGCTATCTTGCAAGGCCAAGGGAGTATCCCAGTGGAACAGAGTCACATATGGCTCAATGCCTATATGTGCACAATCAAACATTGGTACGAGATCAAAATAATAAGATGAAATACAGGACACTTCAGTTGTTTGTTAAAGTAAACGCAAATAGTGTTTTGTGACATCCTTTTTGTACAGAAAATGAAATTAATTAATTACCTGCAGCTAAGAGTTCATCTATAAGATTGTTGTAGTAGTTGATTCCTTCTCGATTTATCCCGGCACATATTCTTCCACCTTTTGTGATTATAAAATTAAACCAACATTTCACAGTTATTAGTACATTATTATATTCAATATTATGGCATCAGTACTAAATTTGATTATTTCCTGATAAATACGTATATTATTTCGTGCTCTGTACGTACCTGGTAAGATTCGAGGCCATGAAACAGAAAACCTATAAGTATCAAAACCCGTTTTCTTCAGTATCTTCACATCGTCCTGAAAAATTATTGAAAATAGATAAATTAGTTTCATGCATATAGTTTACTGTTATATGGAAGAGAATATTATATAAGAATTTTATTTTCAGTACCAGCTTCAATTAATTAATAATTTCTGTAAAGAATACCTTGTACACTTTGTAACTGTTACAAGCCATAGTTCCATCGCTTCGGTCATCAATGTTTTCTGCGAAATTAAACAATATAAAGTGAGTATTAATAACAGTTCTATAAACATTTGTCACACATAATTACCATATATAACATATTCATAAATTATTCTGCTATTGTTCTCGAATGCAAATTCAATTAAACCTTATATATTATATTTAATAATATACATATATATATATATTATAATAATATACATATAATATTATATATATATGTCAATCTTTCACATACCAATTCACACATCGGAACTATTAAAATAATTAATTAAATCATGTACAATTATAGATATATAGGCTAGTAGTTTATTTAAATAAAGATAGAGCGTGCATGACCAGGATTGGCGAGGCAATATGAGTCCCATACACTGAATCCTCTACCACCTTCTGTCGAACCACCTTCGATCTAAAATGAATAAATGATTAATAAGTATCCAATGATTCATGTCATCAAAGAATTATAAAAAGATACATGCAAAATATAACTTTAGGAATTTATAAACATCAAATTAGTTAACTCACCTGATAAGATGAACTTGATGCTCCAAAAATAAAATCTTTGAAATCATCACGTGTGATATTATTTTCAATAGGAATAGGTACAATAGGGTCGGCGCTTATTCCACTGTAGAATGATCTGGGGGCACGGGTTCTGCTAGCCATTTGAAATTGAAATATTAATTGCTAATAGTTAAGTTGCTCTTGCGGATCTTAGCTTTAGTTTGTGGTGGAAACACTACCATACTATCAGTCTATTTATAGACGACTTATCATGCAAAAGTAATTATTTAGCTAAATTTTTCATTTTAGGTAAATAACGTGACAATCGTGGTTTAATTTATTTGCTTTTGGAAAATGCTTGAAACGCCCTCTGTGGTTTTGTAGACCTCCATAAAATACCCTTGAAGTTTGGTAACTATTACTACTAATAGTTTCGGAAACTCCACACGAGACCCATTTGATATTTCATAAACTCTGGAAAAAAATATCCTCCATCTAATTCTATTACAGAGTTCATTGCGTATATTCCTCCATATGATTTATGTTTACTTTTTTCTTTGAAAACTCTATTAGTTATAACTTTCAACATCTTTCAAACAAAGCCACTTAATTGGCTTCAGCTACAGTTTGGTTTGGTTAATCTCTGAACAAATTAAAATCTCTATTTTAATTTATTTATTATACAGTAGTACACATAAAATGTTAATTTTAACTGTCTGTTCTAAATTAAAATCATCTTATGTTCCTATTTTTAGAAAAATATACTCTTAAAAAATATTATATATCACTAAAATCTGCATTAGGACAGTTTTTAGGCATTTGAAAAAGAAAAATAATCAATAAATTTACTTGAAACTTAACAAAAAGGGTCTTTATTTTTGGTGTTTTTTTTATATAAAAAAAAAATATACGGACGACGTAACAACCCACAACGGATTTTCATGCAGTTTTTCAAAATTAGGCTGAGTTTGTAGGTTGATATTCATTTCACATCACACAAGCATGTTTTGGGGTACCACAAACATGGACTACAAAAAATGTACTGACGACGTAACAACCCACAACGAATTGAAATTTTTGAAATTAAAGAATTAACCACATGTCATCATCGAAGCAAGGGTACCCCTGCCATAGACTACAGCCACATGTTTATTACATCACATGTTTCACAAATTTTTTGTCAATTATTTAGGTCAGCAGGTAATCATTCAGTGAGTAAATTTCACACATGTGATTATTGTGATGGCCCAGTGCAAATTTCTGCGGTCCCTTGTCCAATAATATGTATATATATATATATATATTATATATATATATGCTTTGCTTTTGATATAATATAATGTTGGGAATTGTAGGGCTTGTTTGGTTCTATTTGCCACGGTGAAATCTATTCCAGGTGAATACGAGTGTCTTCTTTCATTCCTTGCAAATCTATTCGGTGAAATCTAAAAGCCATGTTCTTTTTGGATAACAATTGGTTTGTTCTTACTTCTTAGATGAATCCCAGTCACTTTTCAAATTAAAAATATATATATATATATATATATATATATATGAATCCCAAATCCCAACGTTAATGCACAACTCTTTTAGAACTCTCCCAACCTCATTTTAAAGTTTAAAAAAAAACTAGAAAGGCATTTTTTTTTAAAGAAGAAGAAGTGAAGAACTATGATCACCGTCCACAACTACGAGTAGAGACTGAATTCTCCGTGCAAAATTTTCATCCACTACAAGACTGAGAAGGCTATAGCAGCCGCCTGGCGGTTGCGACATAATAATAATATTTATAGTTAAATTTGTAGCGTAAAGCACAATCACATATAATAATTATAACTATTAGGTATATATTATGATTAGTTGTATAACATAAAATCGGTCCATCATTAATAACTCGTTCAATCATATCTAATCTACTATTTTATTACTTCAATTCACATGTAATAATGATATTTGTTGTCAAAAACACAAACACATCAAGATCGTTACAAAAAATCATAAATTTAAAACATGAATATTATTCACAACCACCTGACGGTCGCGAAAGATAGGATTCGCGACCGCTCAATGGTTGTGAGCCTAGGTTATTCGCGACCGCCGGGCGGTCACAAAGGTCCAGAATTTTCAAAATTCAAACCTTTGGGCGGTGGCAAAAAGCCCTGCTATTGGCGGGATTCACTGGAAAATTTTAGTTTTTCGAAAACTCAGACTTTCAACCAAAATTCTATATATACCCATCATTCTTCCATCAATTTTCAATACACTAAAATTATACTCTTCAAAAAAAAAAAACCCAACACTTTCTCTTCTTTTCTTTCTCTAAATCTACAACACTTTCACAACTCCAAAAAAAAAAAAAAAAACCACAACACTTTCTCTTCTTTTCTATTCCCAAATGCAAAAAAATAATACACAACACTAAACTTTTTCTTCTCTTCTTTTCTTTTCTTATATCAAAAAACACACCCAACATCTTTACTTTCTATTTCATTAATGTTTTCATATTTTTTCATTTCAAAACTTTTTTCTTCATTCATTTGCCATCTATTTACTTTTTATTTATGTTATTTTCTTCATATTTTAATTCTTTTACAACCCTTTTCTTTGTTTCTCTCATATTTCTTTGTTTGCTTATATATATATATATATATATATATATATATATATAATTTCTACAAAAAAATAATATTATTTCGTTAATTATCGGAATACTTTTTTTATTATTCTAATGAAGGTTGATTGCGACCGCTCGCCGCCGAGCGGTCGCAAAAGACCTTTTGGCCATTCGCAACCACCAAGCGGCCGCAAATAGCCTCAAGGTCATTAGGCGCTGCTCGGCGGTTGTGGATGACCTAAAGGTTATCCGCGACCGCCTGACGGTTGCGAATGACCCTAAGGTTATTCGCGACCGCCCGGCAGTCGCGAATGTTTTCTAACCGCTTGGCAGTTCCCATTTTGTGGTTGCAAAAAAAATCATATGCGACCGTTGGGCGGTCGAAGATGGCGTACGACGGATCGTATCTGCAACCTGCCCCTGGCGACCACCCGCGGGCTGCAGAAGGGGTTTCTGCGACCGCCAGAGGGTTATTCGCGACTGCCAGGGCGGTCGCGAATGACTCCTCATTCTTGTCGTGATCGCTAAGTGTCACGCGTTCCATTTTCTTGGAACTAACTTTCAAATTTGAAATCAAATTGAAACTCATATTGAATGTACCTCTTATATATATATATATATATAAAGAAAGCTCTCTAAAGCTTTAGAAAAGTTTGATAAGTTGCACGTAACCATTATACGCGCAACATTTTTATTTACTGCCATATTGGTGAGTCATAATATGTTAGCGATACGTGTCGTGTTATCAAGGATTAGTCCAAAAAACATTTTTTAGGCTGAAAAATACGACGTGGCGTGACAATTTATTGACTAGGCGCAACACTTTCTTGACTGGGCAGTCACATCAGCAATTTAGCTGGTGTGGCTGAAATTGGACATTTTTGATAGAAAAATGAAAACTAGCAGGGCAGAAAAAGTCGGCTCGGGTAAAAAAGGGCAAAAAGTAATTTTTGGCAAAGTTATTGGGCAAAAATAATAATTCGCCCTAATTCATACTTACTAAGATAGATCTCATAATATGATTTTTATTGTATTTCTTTGATACATAAGGAACTAGTCATGTTCAAATTAAATTGTACACATATATTTTTTTTTTATTTTGAAGAAAATATTAGTTTTTAGATCTGTACAAATATAAGTACGGTACCGAGTAATTTTATTATATTTTTATACAATTTTAAAAAATCTAAAAAATTGATAACACAATATATAATATTTATTGTAATAACTATATGTTTATTATAAAATCATAATACTTATAAATCCTTAGTTATTGGTACTGTCATTATAAAATATGTCATGAAGAAGTTTTCTTTGCTAATTATTGAATAAGCAGCTTGGCTCGGTCTCACCCAAATTATTAATTAAAGGTCTAACCCTTCCCTAGTCGTATTGCTTGGAGTGCATATATGTAAATAGCAACAATGATTCTAGCCTATCTCTGAATCAGTTTGAGGGGTATGTCGTATCAGTAGCAGCAGACAATAGCATTCCAAATTTCATATAATGAAAACTTATCAAATATGTTGCGACTTAGAAACTGATAATTGATTCGAATTTGGCCCTTGAGCTTAAATATAATATTGATTCACAAATTATTGATATAGCGCATATTCACACTTATATCCGTTGAACTGAACTCATGGACGGTGTACCAATTTGTTTGCCGCTCTCTCATCTAGAAGTAACAAATAGGTTGAAATAATGAGTGTAAAATGGACACCATATTAAAAAAATTCAATTATAGTACTGAAGAAAGTTCTAGTTTACCGACGCATCCAATTAGGTATACTGTTTGTCTTTATTATTTAATTCATGAGGGCATGCACATGAGGTGTTATTTTCTGCATATTATAATTGAGCTGTGTAACCTTTCACTTTCAAATTAAAATATCATATGGTCCCCTAGGGGTGTGCATTTGGATCGGATCGAATCGAATCGGATCGAATCGAGGCTGGAAGTCGATTTCGATCCTGGAGAAATGAGGATCGAAATCGAATCAATTTAAAACGATCCGATTCGATCCAAAATCATTCGATTTCGATCATTTTTTCTTTTTTTTTTTCTTATTTAATTTAATATCAATGGGACCAACCACAACATTCAAACAGAGTTACTGAATTACAAAATTTACTTTTATATGGTTCTCAATCACACTTTTTGACACAAAACACAAATCAATTATAAAAGATACACTTTCACAAATTATTTTCACCACTTTACACTTTCCATTCAGACTATGCACTGGCTTATCAGCAGCTTCATTCAAGGTTACTACTTACTCCAGCACTCTCACTTTTGATCAATGTTAGTATCACCAACAATATATAGAAATATCTTAGTAACATCTTAATAGGCTTAGCATTATAGATAAAAATATAATATTATAATATATACTATTATATATTTATTTATTTTTAAAAAATAAAATGAGTATTCGATCCGATCCGATTCTCAGCCTCTAAAATCGAGGATCGAATCAAATGGGGGTTCGATCCTAAGGCAAATATCAAAAGTCGGATCAAATATTCGATCCGATCCTCGGATCGGATCATTCGATCGATTTTCACCCGATTCGATCGATCCGATTCTTTTTGCACAGCCCTATGGTCCCCGTATCTATCATGTAGCATATATATAACCTTACATTGTTTTTTCACATGAGTTTTTCACAACTTTAACTAGGTTTGTTCTTCCAATTTTTGTCATAAATGGAGTTACTATAGACAAAAGTCAAACCTTTGAGCCTCATAAAACAAAATAACAAAAAAAATAAACACTTAAAGACATAAACCACAAACCCCAAACTCTATTTTTGAAGCTAAAGCTTGAAATACAATAAATAACACTGAAAAATTGTAAATATAGTTAAAAAGTTTACAATGTTTCAATCTAGTACAAAATAAAGCTACTCATAATCAACGTCACTGCTATCATCATCTTGTACCTCAACCTCCTCATTTTCTTTTGGGGTTGGAGAAGAAGAAGATAATTTTCTTTTCTTTTTTATTTTTATTTTTATAAATTAATTAATTGACATCTTTTTATTATTTTGTTAATTTCAGTTATTTCAATATTTTTATTAATTTATATATTTATAGTCAATTTTTTTAGTTTATTATGACATTTTTTATTTTTTTTCTTGATTTTTTATCCAGTCAGCATGTCATGGACTTTAATTGGTCAAAATTGAGAGTTTATGGGTCAACGGCGAGCAACGTAGACATTACGGGTGGTAATTTGGGGACGCTGCCGCGGGGTACCGATTTTGATTAAGTTGACAAACATAGGTTACCAAAAAGTCAGCGTGACAAGTTAATGCACCAAAAAGAAACATAGGCCAAATTAAGGTACCAAACATGATTTTTTCCCGACTTAAGTCATAAATACATTTAAAAGTGCTAAAACCGAAAGTGCAACTTTTGTGTTGTTTAAGACCTCTTATAACAAAAAGAAGTTAGCTGCCAGAAAAGCCTAGTAAACTATATAGAGCAAATTATTTTTTTTGCCATTTAATTTTGGCTATATTTGTCTTTTGCCTTTTAACTTTTCAGGCTCCACTTTTGCCTTTTAACTCCTATTTTTTTGACCAAAAATACCCTATGGGCTTTTTCATAGGCTTTTTACCAAAAATACCCTTTAATTTATTTGTTTTAATTAAATTTAGTTTTAAAAATAAATTTAAAATAGTTTAATTTAATTTAATTTAATTTTCTGATAAATGAAAAATTTTAAAAAAAACAAAAAAAAATTAAAAATCTCCCCCACCCCCCTCCTTCCCTGTCGCCCCCCCTCCCCCCCCCCCCCCCACCCCTCTTCCCCGTCGCCATCCCCCCCTCCCCGTCCCCGTCGCCCCCCCCCCCCCCCCCCCCCCCCCCCCCCTTTCCCATCCCGTCGCCCCACCCCCACCCCACCCCTACCCTTGCAAATCGCGGTGAGGGGTGGGGTTGGGGGCGACAGGGGGGGGGGGGAGGAGGGGCGTGGCGGGGAGATTTTTAATTTTTTTTTGTTTTTTTTTAAATTTTTTATTTATCAAAAAATTAAATTAAATTAAACTATTTTAAATTTGTTTTTAAAACTAAATTTAATTAAAACAAATAAATTAAAGGGTATTTTTGGTAAAAAGCCTATGAAAAAGCCCATAGGACATTTTTGGTCAAAAAAATAGGAGTTAAAGGGCAAAAGTGGAGGCCGAAAAGTTAAAGGGCAAAAGGCAAATATAGCCAAAATTAAAGGGCAGAAAAAATAATTTGCTCAACTATATATTATTTTTTGGTCAATAAAAGAATTTGTTCTGGTGAACAATATATAGTCCTATATAAAAATAAATAAACAGAACTGACTTCTCTTGTGGAGAATCCTAATAACAAATTCGTATGGACTTGTATTTTAAAGTAGACAATTTAACAGCATAACATTGTTAAAATATATTCCCACCAGCTGGTATCAAAGTTGATCAGGGTATAAATGATTCGATTAAGGGGAGTCATGGTCATGCATGGAGGTTTTTAATTTGAAGAAAGAAGGCAAACCTAATCACAGTAGCAAACGGAAAGCTAGTGATTCTCGCAAGAAAGTTCAATTTGCTCGAGGAAATTAAAAGACAGTTGCGGCAAGAATTAGTCTCACATATATATGTGAAAACTCGATTTACAGAATAATAAAATCTTTGTTGGTACGGATCTTTTTTATTAAAGTACAAGAGCGAAGAAAACAGGTCCAAATTAAGTAAATAATTTCATCATATTATTTTGCAGATTTATAGTCCTAACAGTATTTTGTGTATTACTTATAAAGTAATTACTTGTTCATAATTTGTTTGGTGATGTTCGTACTTTTTTATAAGTTTTTCGTAAATCAAGAATTGACAGTATAATGTTACTCATAAAAGAAGATTTTGTTTGGAAAAACATGTTAACATGGCAACTTTGAGCTCAGGACGTACGTGCTCCAAGGGATACGTACTATTCAAATCCTTATTCCCGACCCGGCCCAAACACCCTTAGGCGTCAGTATGATGCACGGATACACCTAAAAAACTAGCGTACCAGTATCGGATACGTATCCGATACCGATACGCTACGGATACACTACCGATACGAATCCGATACGCCATGTGGCGTATCGATTAATTAAAAGAAAATAAAAAATTCCCGATACGTATCCGATACATATTTGAGGCGTATCGGGAATATTTTGGGTCTTTTTTATAAGTTTTTAAATTGATGGCAACATCAATAAATACCACGTACAATTAAAACTTAAAACAAAATCTTTTAATCTAATTAGTAATTAACTAGCTCATGATCATAATTCCACTTTTCTCACTTCTAATCAATTTTTCTTCTTTCTCAATCCACCTCCACCAAGACACCAAATCCATGGTTGTGGCCACCTTCTACTCGCTCACCACCACCTTCATAATTCACTATATTGTTATAATCACTTTTATGAACTAATGCTTTTTGTATCAATTCTTACTTACTATGAACGTGTCATTTAATTCTTGTAATATTAATATTAATATATTTATATATAGGCGTATCCTTGCCGTATCCGTATCGCCTATATTTTGAAAATCCGTATCGCCGTACCCGTACCGTACCGTATCCGTATCGCCGTATCGCGTACCCGTGCAACATCGCGTCACGTGTCGTCCTAGTGTCAGCCTAGTCAAATGCCACGTAAGCTAAAATTGGCCCAACTCAATTTCTGAGCCTGCGGCATTTTTTATTTAAAAAAAAATGATAGTGGCCATTTACTAAGCCCGTAAAGTTAAAGGGCAAAACTTGAATTTGACCTAAATTAAATGGCCAAAAAAATATTTCGCCCTATATTTTATTTTTTTGGTCAGTAGAAGAATTTATAGAAAAATAATTTCCTTTATTAATATGATTCTTTTGTGGTGAATCCTAATAACAAATTCATATGGACTTGTATTTTATAGTAGACAATATATATAACAGCATAGCATTGTGAAAATATATTCCCACCAGCTGGGTATCAGGGCCGTACGTGCTCCAAGGGATACGTACTATTCGAAGTGCCAAAGGTTCAATATGGCGACTAGAGATTTATTATCAGTTGTGTGCACATTTTTAAATATGGAATGAGTTTCACAGAGTATTATTGGAAAACGTATAGACGATGGAACCGGTACAAGTTACTCTGTTGTCTGGAACAATAGTTGAGGCAATCATGGAGACTATATGAAAGATAAATTCATGAGACTCTTTAGTATTTCACTGGAACAAAAAAGACGAATTAGTGAGATGGGATCGTGGAGGGATGGAGTTTGGGTCTGGAATTTTAAATGCAGAAAGGATTTATTTTGCTGGGAGCAACAACTTTTTAAAGAATTAAGGCAATAATTAAGTTCAGGTTTTTCAACTTGATTGCAGCTAAAAAGACTATTATTTCAAGTCTATTATTTTTGTTCCGTTTAAAGACGTTAAACTAGACCGGTCCACGAGATTTATTACACGATTCACACGTGATTAGTTTATTGACTCGTCGTACAATTTTATGTGTATTTTTTTTTGTCGTGTGCGCATGTGGGAGTTCAATATAATATTCCAATAATGCATGCCGGGTTTCTGCATAAGACGAATTTGGAGTAAATGCTTTTGTCCAAAATTCTTGCATTATTATCAGCTCTCTACAATAAGTTTATCTTCCTATTTCAGTTTGTCTCTTAAAATCAAACACTTCAAAAAGTCTTTGATATAGACTCAGGGGCGTATATAATATATATGTACGTTTCTTCAAAATTACTTTTACATATATATATATATATATATATATATATATATATATATATATGAGTGGTGATAGCCTCACAGACTATTTAAATGTCTGTGATACAGACAAATCTATAAAATAGGTAATTATAATCTCATCAAATCTTCACAAAGTTTGATCCTATACGTAACTACCCATCCATTATTAATAAATACTAAATAGCCCCAACCACAAGAAGTTAACATTAAGAAGGAAACTCAGATTCATTAAACCCGGGAATCAATAAAAAATATTCATTAAACCCCGAAAATCAATAAAAAAAAATATTCATTAAACCTTCAACAGAATTTAACTTCATTATCTCATTATTAACACTATTCACGCTCTTCAAGAAAAAAAAAATCGGCTGCATCATCTTTGTTCACAAAACATTCTCAAGTAGAGATTTCTATTATACTGCACAATTCCAACAAACATGGTAAGTATATTTTATGTTGATTTGGTGCGATTTCGTATGCTGACCTGATAGCTGACGAAACACTCCACATCATGATAGTTTTAGGCTACGCTGGAACCAGTTTTGTCATTTGCACAAATGTACTCCAAGCGACATGGTGAGGAGACGGATGGATCTTTGATGATTTCGGACTGACCTCGGGTTATTCCAAGCTGCCTACGTATCTCTTTGGAGGAATCAAGCCGAACATAGTTCATTTGTCCGTTCTGATGACCGAGCCCTGATCGGGCTATGTGATTCACTTGTTTCTACACTGCGAGACTTTACGGTTTTGATCATATCTCCTCGTAGGAAGGTCCAAACCTTGAACCGCTTCTTGATATGGAAAGTAGACTCCCTTAGCTTTTCAGGAATATAAGGCACATGTCGAGGAGACATGTATAACGGCCTCAACATCGGATATCATGTCGGGTATCTGGCATGTCAGGTGTGATATCAAGGCTTCACCATATAGGCCATATCTCCATGTAAGTATATCTAAAGCTTGACCTGCTTATTCCTATGGAAAGTAGACTCCGGTAGCTTTCCATACATATAAGGTACATATCGAATGAATAAGTATAGCGTTCTCCACATCGAATACAAGTTGGGTCTGCTGAATGTCGAACTTGATGTCGAATGTTATGTCGGGGGTGACGTCGGGGGTGAGGTCGGTGCTATGTCGAATATCTTCGATATAGGAGCAGAGGGGGCGGGGGGGGGGGGGGGGGGGGGGGGGTGTTTCTTAGGCGTTCTCTCTCCATTTATGATCAAATAGAGGAGTATTTATAGGCAAGGGAAGCCTGGTATGTTGAAAATGGCATATCGAATATGATATTCGACATCATATTCGATATGCTGTCTAGATCTGTGGAGTTCCACCGTTTCAGGCATAACTTCCACTCCGGACCTCGAAATTGCGATCCTTTTATTGCACTACGACCTAGACACTCGTGGCTTTTTAATGACATATCATAGGGTGCCTAGTTCGTTATACACGAATAATGGTGATCCTTGCAATTATGGCATTCACGTGACATAACACGTATTGCTACTATCTTATGTAGTATCAGTAGTCCCCCCAGTTTCGAGTGTGGTCTTGGAACTTGAGCATACTTCAAACTCTATTGGATGATATACTTGTACATATGAGTAGTCCCCCAGTTTGGAGTGTGCTTTTGGAACATGAGCATACTTCAAACTCTAATTGAATGATATATTTATACATACCATTAGTACCCTAATTTAGGAGTTATCATTTTAGATGACAATTCATAAACTTGATTTGTATGCTCGAGTATTTTATTGAGGGATACCCTTCACTTCCCCCAGTTTTCGAGTTGCATAAACAAGAAATTGGAATAGTGAAAATAGAGCTCGGATACTCCCTCATTTTCTTGAACAATTTGGTTAAGATGGAAGTCGAAAATTCAGTGATATCAAGTAGATATCGAATATGCATTTTCGATATCTCCCCAATATGGAAGGCATCTATTGCCGCCGGAGCCCAAGTGTGGTTATTATATAAGCTGGTCCCCTCCATTTGCCCGGATGCAAATAAATGTCGAAATGGTTTATCGTTGCTGATGGCATGACTGGAGACTGCCAGCGAGTAAGTAGAGGTCGTAAACTCTATTTGTAACTATGTTTGCAAAAAATGTAATGTACAGTTGCTTGATGTCGAGGATTAGCTCTCAATGTGATGATCTTTAAATGTATCAGCGACCATCAAGGTTCTTGCCATTCGATGAGATTTTTGAGACGTGATACTTTAAGATGCATTGCTACTCTATAATCACTTAAGGAAGTGCATTTCGAGTAACATGCCTATATTCGATGCAAATGACGATATAGAGGTAGATGCGGCGCGTGGTCGCAAGAGGGCTAGGTCGAGCAACGTGCGTACCGAGGTAGGGGCTTGGCCATTTCGTGTGATGGGTTGATGGGCAAGAGGGCCCATAATAATATAGGGACAAATATGTCTTAGCATGGAGTAGTGTAGAACATGAGGAGGTTGTTCTCCGCACGAGGTAGGTATGGCCCAAAAGCGTTAATGCTAGAGACAAGTTGGAACACTTGGGGTCTTGTATGTGTAATGTTTGCATGTATTATTGTGATCATATGTTGTGATTGTGTATACGTGACTGTTATGAAAATCAGACTCTTCCCAACCTTGCGTTAGGTTGACGGGTGATTGAGAGACTATGGGTCACTGATGAGAGCGCTCTTTATTGCTTATGATGATTTTACCCTCATAAACATTTAGGTTACGTTAAAATATTTGAATGCTCAAGCCCAGCCATAGCATTAGTGCGACTGGGTTTCGTGTTTGATGAGGTGGTACGTAACCAACCCAAACTTTGTAGTTACTTTTTGAGTTATTCGAGTACTTTATCAGATATAGTATCTGACTGCGTTTCTATTACCTTTATAGGTAGGTGTAGTTGGCATCGTATCACAAACGAATCTTGTTATACCTTATGGGGTATGACCTATGATAATGTGTTCAGTATGCCTTACGGCATAAATACCATGCAGAGAATATTGTATTATATCATGAGAGGTCAATGACTTCGATACCGCGCAAGAATATACCATAGTTGGGCAGTTTCTAACTGAAGCTATTGTAGAGTGTAGCTTCAAGTATTGTTACATCTCACAGGTGGTTTTGAGCTATCACCAGTGTAGAGTGTAGGTATGATAATGATGAGGCTGATTGTGTTGTCGAGATTCTAAAAAAAAAAAAGAGTCTCGTGTTGATTGGCGTGAAGTGTGCGCGCAAAATTGAAACTGAGAGTGTAAGTGGCACTATGTTGCCTCTGCTATGGTTGTCTAATAGACTTTAGATAATTCTAATCTTTGTTTTGCTATTTTGTTTGAATATTTGATTCTTGTTTGAATTCTAGGTTGATTATCGTACATTGTAGGATAAATATGCCGGTGAAGGTGTTTGTTGGCATATCAACATATGATAGGAGAGAATTCAACCCGTTAAGGGCGGTAAAACTCTTTGCTGACATCATAAATGCGGGAGATATTGCCTTTTCCTGAGTATAAGAAATCAAGATATTCTATCAAATCTTTAACGTACTCGTAGTGATTAATAAGGCTAACAACCTCCGTGTCGATGGAATTTCGTATCTGCAAGAACAACCGGGCATCATCTTTTAACCATTCCTTTCGAGTTGCATCTGCGGGGGGATCATCAGTGAGGTGATCTTCCTTCGAAATACTGCGTAAATAAATGCGGATCGTCTTTCCCCATTCGAGATAGTTAGCTCCCGTAAGTTTATGCTCCGTGATGCGGGACATAACGGGAACCACACCAGTCATGACAAGAGTTTGTTTTTCTTGTTTGGGTGTATCTCCACTCATATATATATATATATATATATATATATATATTTTTTTTTTTAAAGAAATGCAAACACGGATGGACTTATAATAGAAAAAAAATAATAATATTTGCAATGGAAAAACTGCAAATATTAATAAATTAGGGCCCAATAGGAAAACTTTAGGATTGAGGGACCAAAAGGTAAAAAAAAACAAAAAGGATAATAACCTTCGGTCCCTGACTTAAGACTTAATTGATAGTGGAAAGAACTGTAGCTGTGACATGCGGTGAGAAAGAGATGCGACGTCCGCGTAGAGAGAGAGAGATTCGAAATCCCAGGATTCTTCTTGTTAACAGGTTTGAAATTATGACCTAATTAACTGAATTATTTATTTGGGTTAGAACACCTTTGCCCGTGGTTCAAAAAGCTAAATACTATTTTTGAGGAGACAAAATAACAAGAACATTCCTTCCTTTATTCACTATATTTCACTCCGATCCTCCCTCTCTTTCCTTTTCCCTTTCCCTTTATAGAAGTTTTCAGGGATAGGTGTCATCGTGCATGTGTTTAAAGGATACACGTGTCGCTGTGCATGTTGATACTGTTAACCGTATAAAAGAAAATACAAGATTAAAGAGAATATTAGTCCTAAGTCAAAAGGATTAATAATTGGACAATACTATTGTCACAAGTATTTCCTCTGAGTTGTACCCACTCCCAACGAGGAGGCCCATCGGGTGTAACCAATACCGCTCGGTTACTAACCCAAAGCGGTAGGAATGGCCATCCGACGAGGGCACCTAGCGTCCCTCGGAAAATCACGATGACTCAAAACTAGATATCAGGGTGGCATCGGATAAAAAGCAAACCCGGATGGATCCACTTGATTCAGATATCCATCACGACACCGAGCAGGGCCCCAATGGACTCTCAAGTCCTAGAACCTTGACAAAAACACTTCCTTGCTATGCACTCCCAACTCAAACACTCTCGGAACATTACTCCTGTCGACCGACCCAGAGGACGGAACTTCACAATAACGCAACAACTACAGAACAACTCTCTCCGGGCACTCGGAGAAAGAAAACACCTACCCACGATAGCTAAAAACCTCTCGGAGATCAACCATGAACGAACACCCCCTCGGAGAATACCCTGAAGCAAACACCCCAGAATACACACCTTTCGGAGAAGCACTGTCACTAAGAGAACACTCAGACTCAGCCCTCGAGTCACCCTTTGACGTAATGAACTCTCGGAAGTAAAGAAGGCAGCCTACCCCTTATCGTGAAGAAGACCAAAAAGCCCTCGGAAGAAGAAATAATACAGTCAACACTTTAGATAAACCCGTTATCTTATTGGTTAAATGAACATTGTAACACGTGTAGAACACCACCACATGCATAGCGACACCTGTAAAAACATGCATGACGACACCTGTCCCTGAAAACTCTATATAAACAGAGGAAGAAGGGAGAGGTAAGAGGAGGGTCGGGAAATTCAGGCAAAACATACATAGACTCGGAAATACACATATTGACTCGGAAAAGAGAGTGGATCATAGTGAATAAAAGGAATGAAGGTTTTTGTTAAGTTTATTCTCCCGTTAAATAGCATTTAGTTTTTGGACCACGGACATAAAGGCATTCCAACCCCAATAAATAATTCAGTTAATTAGGTCGTAATTACACCACCGTTAACAAAATGGCGCCGTCTGTGGGAACGCCATAAGATTTGTCTTCGAGAGTGTTCAAAAACGATGCCTATCATGGAGAACCTATTCCACAGCGAGAGTCGTCTTCGCCAGCCTCAACATTCGGAAGAAACTCTGTCCGATCGCCAATACGAAGAAAGGGACTTTATCAACGTTCCTCATTCCGTCTTTGAAAGACTTGTAGAGACTAGGGCCCAAAGGGCCTCGCCTAGATACATGGGTCCTCACAATTTATCCCCTCGATCCTCTCGCCATCAAAATCCTTAGACCGAGGAAGGACGGGTTCAATCTAGGTGAGCCCTGCCTCCGATCCCTGGCGCTACGAAACCCCGCAGAACGGCCAAGCACACTACGACTATCGGGAAACGCGCCGAACGGGCCAACAAGAGAGAAGAAGAGTGCTTCCGGACCTTCTCGCACCATTCCCCTCTTCAGGTGAGGATCATACCATATGGGGAATTCTTGATGATCTTAGGAAAGAGGTGGGTGATATTAAAAAAACAATGGGACCTAAGGAAGAACTTACCTTTAAAACATCTCCTTTTATCCCCGAGATAGCCTTAGCCTCTATCCTTGCGGGGATGCGACCTGTAAATGGTCCTCTATATACCGGGGATGCAGATGGAAAGGATCCGCAAGATCATATACACCAATATTTAGTGGGGATGGACCTCAATTCCGCCCCGGACCACGTACTCTGCCGTGTATTCCCCGTAACCCTTGGAGGACGGGCACAGTCGTGGTTTACCCATCTTGCACCCGGTTCCATAGACAGCTTTGATCGACTAGCCCACCTATTCGTGAGACATTTTGCATGCAACCGGCGGTACCCTAAATCCGCCACGCACCTCGTCACCGTTAAACAGAAGAAGAATGAACCGTTACGAGAATATATAAAGCGCTTTACAGATGCGGCGCTGGATGTTCCGAACGTTAGTACCACCATTTTGGCGGATATACTCACGCAAGGACTCCGGGCGGGTGAATTCTTCCGCTACCTTACGGGAAATCATATCACATATATGAACGAACTGATGCAGTAAGCGGAGACTTACATCCTAGTGGAAGAGGCTGAAGGCACGAAGAGGCGCCTAGAGAACAATGACAATGAACATCATGAATCCACCGAACGAGAAGTAAAAGCTAAGGAGAGAAACCGAGAAGGGAAACCACCTCAACGTAAAGACGAGAGTGGTCCGGTCAAGAAATTCCTCAAACCGGTTCCCCGAGGTAGCACTGAGTTGCGATGGCCAAGGGAAGCCCGGTTCCCCGACAGAAATAGGGATACGGGTAAGTATTGTAAATACCACAAAACCTACGGGCATACCACCGAGGAGTGTACCACCCTGCAAAGGGAGGTGCTCCGCCTCTTAGAAGCCGGATACCTTAAGAACTATCTCAAGATAAACAACCCCGAAAATCCCCCTCGTTATACCTATAAGAGACCCCGAAAGGAAGAGGAAGAAAGAGACCGGACGACTCCCCATCGGAATCCTCGAGAGAAAACTGCGAGGCAGTGGACCCCACCGCCTCCCCCGGAAACGTACGAAAATAACGCACCTTCGGGACGTACTATTAGTATGATAGAAGGAGGAGATCTCTCCGTGACATCGCAAGGTAAAAAGAAGCAATATTTGAAAGAAGCTAGGAGGGCAGAACACGGATTATTCGTGGGGTCTATTCAAGGTGCAAAGCTTCCTAGCATCTCCTACGGACCCGCATATTTAAAAGGAGTAATTTATCCCCACGAGGACCCCTTAGTAATAGAAGCCGTGATATATGGGATTGACGTCCAAAGAATACTGGTTGATACCGGTAGTTCTGTAGATGTCCTATTTCTTCCCACTTATCTGGCCATGTGATTAAGGAGAGAACGATTAGAAGTAGCCGAAGTTCCGTTAATAGGTTTCTCGGGAGAAACCTCCAACACCCTCGGAACCGTAACGCTCCCAATGTCATGGGGAGAGGGAGCTCTTCGAAGAACGGAGCCCACAAAATTTTGGGTAGTAGAGGCTTGATCAAAAACGTACAATGCAATCCCTTCAACGCTCCATCTCAAGGTAAAATTCCCAACATTGTCAGGTATCGGAGAGGTCCGAGGGAGCCAGGCCAAGGATCGGGAGTGCCGCATGAATGCTCTCCCTCCTGAAGAGGACGAACCTACCCTCGCAAACAGAAAAAAATAGAAAGCAGAGGAAGTGCGAGTACAACCCGTGGAAGAGCTAAAATTGGTGGAACTTGTAGAAGGAAGTCCGGAGAAAGCTGTCAATGTAGGTACCCAAATGGAGCCTGAAGTGGAAATCCAATTGATCCCCATCTTGAAAGAATTCCATCATATTTTCGCATGGGAAGACGGCCCACCTGGGCAAATCAGCAATAAGGTATGTCAACATTTCCTTAATGTGAAACCCGGGGCCAAGCCAGTCCAACAGAAAAAGAGAAAGATGGGCCCGGAGCGCAACAAAATCATCCGGTCGGAAATTCAGCGACTCCTCAGCCTACGACAAATCAGAGAAGTCATTTACCCCAAGTGGCTGGCCAACGTGGTCTTAGTCCCGAACAATGGGGGTAAGTGGCGAATGTGCGTGGATTTCAGAAATCTCAATGACGCGTGCCCTAAGGATTGCTATCCCCTCCCAAGCATTGACCAACTGGTAGGCTCAACAGCGGGCTGCGCACTCTTGTCCACCCTGGATGGGAACCAGGGATACAATCAAATCCCGATGGCCATTATGCATCAAGACAAGACTAGCTTTATCACTGATGCTGGCACCTTTTGTTACCTAGTAATGCCTTTTGGACTCAAGAATGCAGGGGCCACCTATCAGCGATTGGTAAGCTTAATGTTTGCAGGATCTATCGGAGATACGGTGGAGGTCTATGTGGATGATACGGTTGTGAAAAGCCGCTCCGCTTATGACCATCCCGAGGACCTACGAAAAGCCCTGACTATCATGGACCGGTTCGGGATGAAGGTTAACCCTAAGAAATGTTCCTTCGGCATCAGAGGGGGCAAGTTCCTCGGTTACATGGTTACAGAGAGGGGAATAGAAGTCAACCCCGAGAAGGCCGAAGCCATCCTAGGGTTACCTACCCCAAAAACCATCAAAGATCTGCAAAAACTTACAGGTCGAATGGCCTCCCTGAGCCGATTTGTCTCCAAATTGGCAGAAAAGGGACTTCCATTTTTCAAGGTGTTACGCAATATCAAGGAGTTCCAATGGACCCTGTAATGCGAGGAAGCTCTCCAACAGCTAAAGAGTTACATGGTGAAACCTCATTTGCTAGTTAAACCGGCATCACATGAAGAGCTCTTTGTGTATTTATCAGTCGGAGAGGAAGCCATAAGCGCGGTGCTAGTTAAGGAGCAAGACAAGGAGCACCACCTGGTATACTATGTGAGCAAAACTCTTCTCGGGGACTGAAACTAGGTATACCCAAACAGAAAAACTTGTCTTAGCTTTGATTACCGCGGCTCGGAAACTTTGTCCATACTTTTTGTCCCATCCCGTGACTGTGTTAACTAAACACCCGTTGCGAGCGATTCTTAACAAGCCCGAGACCTCGGGAAGGTTGATAAAGTGGGCCGTGGAGCTCACCGAATATGACATTTCTTATGCCCCGAGACCTTCTGTCAAAGCACAAGTCCTAGCAGATTTTGTGACGGAAATGACGGGCATCGGAACTGAAGAAAAGACACCCATGTGGCACATTTATGTGGATGGCTCCTCTGTGAGCACCCATGGGGGGGCAGGGATAGTTCTAGCAAACCAAGAAGTCGAGAAGGAGATACTCCACTTCGCGGTCAGAGTTGACTACCCCTTGTCAAATAACGAAGCGGAATACGAGTCTTTACTCATAGGAATGAGGCTTGCCCGAGAAGGTGACATCAGAAAGATAGTCATCCACAGTGACTCGCAACTAATTGTACAGCAAGTCAATGGCTCGTATGAAGCTAAAGAAGAAATAATGCAAACATACCTTCAGGCGGTTCACCGCAGAAAAGAGTGGTTTGACGAGTGCAAAATAGTCCAAATCCCACGGAAGGAGAATCAAGAGGCGGACGCCTTGTCCAAAATGGCCACCCAGACGACCGTTATTCGCTCTCGGAAAATCACCCTGCTTCAAGTCACCGAATTCGAGAAGGCCGAGAGTCACGAAGTGAATTCCACTACAGACCCTCCATCCAACTGGATGACCCCAATCAAAATCTACCTACAGGACCCGGAAGGGTATTCCACGAAGGAGGGTACTCCTGCCCCCATGCAGGACCCGGAAGGGTACTCCTGCCCCCATGCTCGGTGCTTAAGTGAGGAGGAAGCTCAATTAGCTTTGGCGGAAACCCACGAAGGAACATGCGGCAGTCATACGGGCGGCGAAAGTATGGTCGGGCGCCTGGTTCGACAAGGCTACTATTGGCCCACGATGGCCAATGATTGCAAAAGCCATGCCAAAAGGTGCAAACCGTGCCAAGCTTACGCCCCTCGGGTTCATCAGCCCGCTGCCCGATGGGAACCACACTTAACCCCTACCCATTCTCTAAATGGGGCATAGACATAGTGGGACCTCTCATACCCCATGCCGGGTAGAAGAAATTTCTCCTCGTAGCAGTGGATTACTTCACCAAATGGGTAGAAGCGGAACCTCTAGCCCGTATAACCGCGGGCGCGGTTATCAATTTCCTATGGAGAAGTATCATGTGTCGTTTCGGTGTCCCTCGGAACCTAGTAAGTGATAATGGTCTACAGTTTACGGATCAGGGGTTAGAAAAGTGGTGCGACCATTGGGAAATTAAACACCGTTTCGCCTCAGTGGGATACCCCCAAGCCAACGGTCAAGTAGAGAGGACTAACCGAACTCTCTTGAAGAATATGAAGGCCCGACTCGACTGGCACAAAGCTAGGTGGGTGGAGGAAATACCAGGCATACTATGGGCCTACCGGACTACGCAAAGCGCGGCCACGGGCGAAACCCCTTTCAGCCTAGATTATGGCTGTGAAGCTGTCGTACCCACGGAAGTCTCTATAGAGAGCTGGCGAGTTAAGGAATACGATGAGGTGGCTAACAGTTCTAACTTGGCCCTCGCCCTCGACCTCCTCGAAGAAAAAAGAATGCGGGCCGCGGCCCGAAACGAAGAATACAAGGGCCGGATGTCCCGGTACTACAACTCAAAGGTGAAACCCAGGACTTTTCAAGTTGGGGACCTAGTGATGAAACGGGTCGGAGCCTCCAAAAACGTAGGCAAGCTCGAGCCGCGATGGGAGGGGACCTTACAAGATAGAGGGGATCGTCGGACCTGCGACATATCTCCTCGCCAATTCCGAGGATGCTATCCTTAGCAATACTTGGAATGCCTTTAACCTTAGGAAATACTATGCATAGTGTAATAAAACAGCTTTGTATATAAATAAAGTTGTTTATAAATAGTGCATGTACAATACACGGGAGATAAGGTTTCCCGACAAAATAATGACTCCCTGTCTATGAGTCATGATAGCAACCTAACTCGAGGGACCATCAAGCGTAAGACGCGAGATCCCACACTAGAAGTAGGTCTGGCTGTATCCTATACAAGGGCCCTTACACCAACCACACACTCACATAAACTAAACATCCTCTATCGGACGCTTTCCTTCCCTTATCAAGCGGCGGCAATCCTCCGTAGATAGATGATCCGGATTTCCGGTAGATGCGATCGTTCCCTGTGAAGGAGGAGCCTCCGGGAACACCTGACGATTATCCAGCTCAGGAATCACCATATCCGAAGGGAATCCCAGCAAAACCTCCGTTGTATCCCGGCACAAGTCATATCCCATGCGGACTAGATCACGCATCTCCTGCGCAAGGGATTCGCGGAGGACAGAAGGCCCCGCAATACCCAAAACCGCTTGGACCCTGGCCAACACTAACGCAACTTCATGGGCTCGAGTTAACTCCAACACCCGTAAGTTTGCTGCATCTCTCTCACCGGTAACCCGCAACAATTGTTCATCAACAGAACGAAGTTGCTCCCGTAAATCGCCCAACCGGTCCTCCAGGCTTGTTACGCGAGCCTTCTCCATCGCCAAAAGACGCTCCAAGTCCCAAGATTTGTTCCGCTCTGACTGCAAGAGGATGGCATGAGCCTCATCGGAATTCTCCCAATCATTCCGCAGCTGATCAATCTCTTCTCGAGCATCCAGCAAACCCTGCTCTAGCTCATCCCTATGGCGGTACACCAACTCCGTATCTGAGGATGACCCGCCCTGAGACCCGATGGCGTTCAACACCATATAGATCTGTGGACAAATAAGTGCATAATTGCAGAAAACTCATAAAGGTTAGTATCACATAAAATAAGAATACACTACCTCACACAAATCTTTGTAGATTAAATCCTAAAAACTGGATAAGGGTAACGACTTCATATGCTCGCAATCAGTAGCATTCAAAAGACCGCTCAGATAATTGCTACAAAAGCTAATCGTCCCCAAAACAGAGGGGGACAGAGCACCGCTTCCAAGTGGCTCCGACCCGATAGCAGGGGGATTTCCTTCGAAGGGCGGCCCCGAGACGCGGTCGAAACCATCTCCGGGCGTCGTAGAGGCTCCCACAATTGGGGACAAAGAACCCTTCTCAACAACATGCACAATCCTTGCATCCCCCCAAGAGGAAGAATACGGTATCAACGGAGGCATTGGAATATCCGCCTGCGCAAGCGCAGCTATCGGATCATATTCAAGAGCCACAGAATTCACAGAGGGGGCTGCTACGGGCGAATCCCCTGTCCTTGAGGGGCCAGCCACCTCACCTAAACTGAAACTCTCTGACGAGTCGTCATCTGTAGTATTATACCCACTATTCATTGCTCTTCCTAGGAAAGTTTCATTGAAAGGCTCAATGGCAAAAGCCCCCATCTTCGCTCCTGTCAAAACAAGAAAATAGCGTGACAACGGAGACATTAAAGTACCACGCGAAAAGATTGCGAAAGAAAAGAAACTAACGGAAAAAGAAATTGCTATAGAGAGGCTGTTGTGGAAGATTGAAGAGTTCCACCCCCTGTTGCAAGCCCGCCATGATCAATGTCTCCGGGAACTCTAACAGACTACTGATATCGTACATCCCAGAAAACAACCAGCTATCGAACAGGATGTCCCACTCTCTCCGCAAAATCGATTCGGCAGGGGTAATATAACCTAGCCCCCATTGAAGTGGTACTCCCCACGACCTAGCCGATAAGCCCCTCGGACGGACGAAAAAGAATCCCCTTTTCCAATCCGTCCTATTATTACAAAAGTGGGATACGTCTAGAAAGGCCTTCCTTTTGTCCCGATGGGCCAGGCTAAAGAAAGGGAGACTGCCTGAGCAGAGGCGAAGGTTGAATATTGCCCCCACCCGAGAAGGAGACAGGGGCAACTTCAGTAACTCGGAACATAAAATATATCCCACCAGGTAACGATAAGAATTCGGAGTTAGCTGACTTGGGCATATTTGCCAATAGTGAAATAAAGTCTGGAGAAAAGGGTAAAAAAAACACCCGTAAACCGCACCGCATCTGCTCCCGGAAAATGGTGAGATAGCCCGACGGAGGATCATAAGCCCTCTGTTCAGGGTGCGGTATTACTATGTCATATTCATCAATATCCAGGTTGTATTGGGCAAAAAGCGCCATAACGGAGGCACCATGCTCACTGCCAACGACAGTGCCGACACGCCCTGGTCCCATCATCCTCTCGGGCTCCATCACGAGCCTAGTAAACACCGACGACTCGTCTACGAAGGGATAAGAGTCATGACCCGTGAACACCTGACGTATGTGGTTAATACGAGAGAGAGATTCCTCAGGAGACATAGACACGGTCATCACGGAAGTGCCTCTCCCCCCCAAACTCTGCGTTCATTATGCCTGCTCCCCTGAACCGAGTTCTCCGAGGCCGCGTGTCGTACTCCTAACGATAGGGAAGGAGTCCGAGCAGAATTTCGAGGAGAATGACTGGACGAAGAAGGATCATCCTGCTTAAAAAACGGGGGCATCATTTTAACAAGGTAAGCAATGTATTTGCTTTACTTAATTCCAAAAGGGAACTCCGCTTGTCAGAAAAATATGACAAGCCTTGAACTGTAAAATTTTTATGTAATTCTGAAAGAATTACTGAACAACTACTTATACCATCTTAGAATGAGAGTGAAAAGCCTGAGCTGTCTAAACTAGTTAATGGGATACACGTGTCCAAAAATTTTCTTACTTAAAGGAAAAGGGCTACATGCCAAGCGACACCTCACCCTTAATTTTTAACTAGTCAGCAAGCCTTTTATTATTTTAAAGAAATACTGGAAACAATAGACAAGTGATTATATTTGCTCAGAATAGACAAATACTCGAAAAAGAGTTTGTCTATTAGGCTAGAAACCCTCGGAAAAACTTACAAGACGGGACGTGGAAAGTGCATAAAATAAAAACAAAAGAAATTCTATTTTTACACTCATGTACTCGGAGGAGGCGGAGGTAGAGCGAGGAAAAACTCCTCGGGGATTCCCACGGAAGGACCCGGGAGCGAAACACGACCTGAACTACTAGCGCCAGGAGCGGAGATAATCGAAGGGGGGATAGGAAGAGCCCTTGGCATCACCACCTTATCAAACAGCTCCAGTATGTTCTGAACCTCCTCGGGGGACGGCCTAGCAAGTTTCTTGATATCAAATATGCGACCGAAATTCACCCCCGAAGGCACCACTTCTCGAGCCAAGGTGGCACACTCCAAATATCCCCATAGCATATGCCCAAGAGTATCCCGAGCGGACAGGGACATGAACCGGCGCTCCACCTCCGCTGTCGCACACCTAACAGCCTCGTCGATCCGGGGCTGCACGTCCTTCAGGGGCATTACATCAACTAACCTCAGCTCCACTAGCTCATGTAGTCGCGATTGGAGCTTCATTTCCCTCTCCAAGCCCGCGGATTTCTCCTTCTCTAGAGCCTCTATCCGAGCACAGAAGGCTTGCTCGGATTCTGCCTTCTCCTTCATCAAACGAGAAAATCGAGCTCGAACAACCCTCTCGGAAGCCTCCATCTGATCATAGGACAATTGCACCTTCTGCAAGACAAGACGCATCACCTCCTTTATCCCCTGATCCTCCTTCCATTTGAAGTCGCTAGCCTCCAACTTGGTGCGAAGGACTGCAACCAATGACCCAGCCTCGTGGAGTTGAGCTTGCAGAACAACCACTTGTTCCCGAAGAGTCCCCATCTCCACCACCTCTCTTAAACCACGCTGTTCCACGGAAGTAATAACTTCCCGAGTCTTCTTAGACTGCAAAGCAAAGAGAAGAATATAAATAAGGGGGTAAGAGAGCCATGGCAAATGAAGATTAAGAGACAGCAGATACTTACGATAGCCTCCATCCAAACGGTACTAGCCCGCAGAAACTGATACCCCTCCGCAGGCTCGGAAAGAGCGGACCCAAAGAAATGAAGGATCTCATGATAAGCTTCCCCCATAGTAGGAGGCTCTTTCATAGGCGGCTGAGAAAAGTCTCCCTTGGAAGCAGACCTTCGCAATATAATCCCCTTCGGAAGATCAGTAGTCGTAGGAAGGACAGTCGCGGTGGAAGTTACAGTTACTGCCTCCATTGTCACCACTTCAGGAACCTCCACGGAGGCCGATGAACCCTCTCCCTTGAGCAAGGTGCCCAGTACTTCTTTCTTCACCTCCAAGCCCCTCGGCGAGTTAGTAGGACCCTCAAGAGACGCCTTTGGACCCCCTGCCAGTTCTCCCAGATCTGATTGGAGTAGTTGGGCAAATAAACCAGCGCCCGGGAACATAGGGGCCTTCCCCTTATTAAGTACCGCTATCAGAACAATGGATATATTTAAGTAATCATACTAAAAAGACTAGAGGTCCAAGCAAGTAGTAGGAAAAAGAAGAAAACTTACGAGGAGGAGATGGAGAAGGGTCCTGAGAAGAAATATGCACAACCTCTGGCTCGGGAGGTATGGGACTTGTTTCTCCCACCCTCGGAGACAGAACCCCCTCGGAGCTCCTCGAAGAAATACCAGTAATAGAATCGGAAGTTGATCCCCAGGCCAGAGCAAGTGGGGGATCCACACGTCGCAAGGGAACAGCCTCCAGACATACACCCTCAACATCCACAAAGAGACACGGAGTGTCCCAAGAAACTTCCTCAGCTTCCGGATCCACCCTTAATGTGGTAGAAAACCGTACTTCGCCATCCATGTGGTCTCCCCCCTCAGAAGCTTCACTAAGCCCACTCGGAACTGTCTCTTCAGAACCTGGCACAAGATAGTATCTCGCCATAACCTCCTCTGCACCACACAAAAGCAAGTCAGGACGGGCAGTAGAAGAATACAAATAACCACTCGGAGGAATATTGCGACTAATGGTTGATCGTCAAAATTGAAAAGATAATTACTAGAGAAAAAGCAGGAGAATAAGAAAGAACTTACTAAAAACTGGCAGATACAAAGACGAGACAGAAAGCGGCTTCTTCTCTTTATCATCAGCGGAAACTACATGATGAAGCCCCGCCCAGTCAAATAGCTTCGGAAAATCTTCCGACTCCATTAACCTTTGCTGAGCCACCACCGGGGAAAGCACCGTATTCTCATCGATAGTGTGAATCGGAGTCGCGCCTTCCCCCCACTTAAAGGGAACGTCCCATCTCCCTCGGACATGCTTCACAAAGAAAAACTTGTCCTTCTAGACACTATGTGAGGTAATCGTTGCACCCATAATCCTTCTCGTGGAACTCCCAGAATTGTCTCGATGACGGACATGATAAAAGGGGTACCCCCCGGGCGATACCCCCACATCAAAAATCGAAAGAAAGTGGTCCACCCCACATTCGTACCCCTTGACGTGGCACCAGAACACATAGATACAAAGCGCAGCATACCCGTTGGGCACCAATTGGCTCGGACATATGCCACAGGTCTTGAAAACTTCACAAAAAAAGGATGGCATAAACGAACGCCACCCGTAGTTCACCTGTGCAAAATACACCGTGAGCATACCCTCGGGAGGATAACAAGCACTTTGATCCTCAGTTGGAACGTGAACAGTCATATTCTTCATAGCGGTCCCCGTGGCCTGAAACAAATCCATGACCTGCTCGTAGGTGACGGCAGGCCGAATCCCTTCAATTTTGGAGAAATCCCGAACAAGGGACTTCTTCGATTTTGAAACCCTAGCTTTCCTAGCTGAAGCGTCACCGCTCCCTTCAACAGCGGCAGATTTCCTCTTACGGGTAGCCGCAACAGGCCCTACAAGGGGAGTAGTGAAAACCGAAGCGGCGGGAACATCAATGACGGAGGGATTAACGGAAGAAGCCATTTTCTTTTTTGAGCAAGTTGGCAAATCAGTAAAGAAAGAAAGCAAGTGTTTAGGAGATAAAAGAAAGGAAGATGATACGGGCGAGCCTAATTATAGACAACAGTCATTAAAACGTGCCCCATTCTCCGCAACCCACGTCTCCACTCGTAAAGTGACGTGTCCTTGAGGTCAACATGCGGGGGTAAAAAGGTAATTTTCTCACGATATTATAAACATATGCTTATCTGCACATAATCTCCCTGGAAATCCCAAAAAATGAGAAATTCTCCTCCCTTCACAAAAACCGCCAACATAATCCCCTTACCTCACAGAGGCCACGAAGTTAAATAGCATTTAGTTTTTGGACCACGGACAAAGGCATTCCAACCCCAATAAATAATTCAGTTAATTAGGTCGTACTTACACCACCGTTAACAGATACGTTTTAGAATGGGTACATGTATTATAAGGTACAATAATCAATAAGATAATGTCTATCTTGATCCACTAAGTGCTGACCGTGCTGTTCTATTTTCTTTCGAGGGCTTTCGCCTTCTTTCCGATAGGTGGTAGGCTGCCTTCTTTGTCTCCGAGGGTTTATTGCTTCTAGTATTGAGTTTGAGGGCCAAGTTTGGGTGTCCTCTTAGTGATAATGCTGCTCCGATAGGGGGGTATCCGAAGTAAGTGATTCTGGACATTTGCTCCGAGGGGGTGTGCACCCATGAGTTGAACTCTAAGGGGTTTTTTAGCCTTCGTGGATAGGCTTCTTCCTTTCCGAGTACCCGGAGAGTGTTTGTTCTTTGGTTCTTGCCTGGTGTGTGTTTTCATTCTTTGAGTTGGCCGTCTGGGGCACTGTTCCGAGGGCATTTATGTCGTGAGTGCATAGCAAGGAAGCGTTCTTGTCAAGGATCTGGGACTCGAGAGTCCGTTGGGGCCCTGCTCGGCGTCTTGATGGATATCTGAATCAGGCGGATCCATCCGGGTTTGCTTTTTATTCGATGCTGCCTTGATATCTAGTCTTGATTCATCGTGACTTTCTGAGGGACGCTAGATGCCCTCATCGGATGGCCATTCGTACCACTTTGGGTTAGTATCCGAGTGGTATTGGTCACACCCGATGGGCCTCCTCGTTGGGAGTGGGTACAACTCATCGGAAGTACTCGTGACAATAGTATTGTCCATTTATTCATCCGCTTTATTTAGGACTAATATTCTCTTTAATCTCGTATTTATTTTATACGGTTAACACTAGCCCCCCCCCCCCAAATTTCGATCGCCATCGAAGGGGCGAGAGAAATTTTAATCTTAGGGTTTTTGTACTCCGAGGGGTTTTGTGTGTTTTTCTCTTTGTCCATTCTTTTATGGCCATTTTACGAGGAGGGGGAAGCTTTCTCTGCTAATTTTTGATTTTTTCCGAGGGGGTAAGAAGCCCCGAATGTTGTTTCTCTTTTTCAAAATTCTTCCGACAGGATATGATTTGTTTCCTTTTCTTCCGAGGGGTTTTACGCCTTTTCTCTTTTTTATGCCTCCGAGGGGATCACAGTGTATATAAGTATATATTTAAAATACCATAGGAAAATTACCTTTTTGTCCCTGGGAAGCAACGGTTCAAATAATTGTAACGGCTCTTTCTGTCCGTTGGATGCCTTTAAATGGCATTTATTCATCCGTCCGTTGATCTCCAGCAACGGCTAGTACATGGGAAGACTCGTCGCTTCATGTGTGGAGACGTGGGGCGTGGGAAACGGGGCATGACTCAATTGTTTATCCCTATAAATAGGCCTGTCCGTACCCCTCTTCACTTTACCTTTCTTCAATCTTCAAATTTTCTCAATCTCTCTCAATTTCTTAAGCAAGAAAGCGATTTCTATATTCCACAATTTCTTTCTCTCGTTTTTCTTCTTTATCAATTTGCGCAACCTCTTTCTTGCCCAAAAAAGAAAATGGCTTCCTCTGCCAACACTTCTGCCGCTGATGTTCCCGCCGCTTCTGTGGCCACTGCTCCCCTCGGGGGACCTACTGCTGCCACTCGTAAAAGGAAGTCTGCTATCACTGAGGGGAGCAGCGCCGCCTCGGCTAAGAAAGCTAGGGTTTCGAAATCGAAGAAGCCCCTTGTTCGCGATTTTTCCAAAATTGAAGGAGTTCGGTCCGTTGTCACTTACGAGCAGGTCATGGATCTGTTCCAGGCCACGGGGACCGCTATGAAGAATGTGACTGTTCACATTCCCACCGAGAACCAGAGTGCTTGCCATTCCCGCCGCTTCTGTGGCCACTGCTCCCCTCGGGGGACCTACTGCTGCCACTCGTAAAAGGAAGTCTGCTATCACTGAGGGGAGCAGCGCCGCCTCGGCTAAGAAAGCTAGGGTTTCGAAATCGAAGAAGCCCATTGTTCGCGATTTTTCCAAAATTGAAGGAGTTCGGTCCGTTGTCACTTACGAGCAGGTCATGGATCTGTTCCAGGCCACGGGGACCGCTATGAAGAATGTGACTGTTCACATTCCCACCGAGAACCAGAGTGCTTGCCATCCTCCCGCGGGTATGCTCACGGTGTATTTTGCGCAGGTGAATTACAGGTGGCACTCCTTTATGCCACCCTTTTTCTGTGAAGTTTTTAAGACTTGCGACATTTGTCCGAGTCAATTGGTGCCACATGGATTTGCGGCTCTGTGCATCTATGTGTTCTGGTGCCACGTCACGGGGTACGAGTGCAGAGTGGACCATTTCCTCTCGATTTTTGATATGGGGGCGTCACCCGGGGGATACCCCTTTTACCATGTCCGTCATCGGGACAACTCGGGGAATTCCACAAAGAGGATTCTGGGTGTGACGATCAGCTCGCATAGCGTTTGGAAGGACAAGTTCTTCTACGTGGAGCCTATCCGAGGGAAGTGGGATGTGCATTTCAAGTGGGGGGAGGGTGTGACTCCAATTCGCACCATGGATGATGATACGGTGCTTTCTCCGGTGGTTGCTCAACAGCTGTTAATGGAGTCGGAAGATTTTCCGCAGTTGTTTGATAGGGCCGGCTTCACTTCGTAGTGTTCACTGATGACAAGGTGAAGAAACCGCTCTCTGTTTTGAGTATGCACTTGCCAGCTTTCAGTAAGTTTTTCCTCTTTTATTCTCATGCTTTTTATTTCGTATTTATCTCCTCCGAGTAGTTTTTTCGTATTTTTCCGTTGTCTATACTGGCCTATCTTTGTGTGGTGCAGAGAAGGTTATGGCAAGATATTATTTAGTGCCGGGTTCTGAAGAGGCAGCCTCGAGTGGGCATAGTGAAGCTTCCGAGGGGGGAGACCACGAGGGAGTAGAAGTATCATCCCCTTAGAAGGTCGGGATGGACCCGGAGGTCGAGGAAGTTCACGAGAACTCCAGCGTCCCTCCGAGGACGCTGAGGGGGTACCCCTGGAAGCCATTCCACTGCGACAAGTGGCTCCTATGTCGGCTTTGACTTGGAGGTCAACTTCCGGGTCTTACACTGGCAGTTCTCCGAGGAGCTTTAAGGGGGCGCTATCTCCGAGGGCAGAAGAAGAAGAGCTCTTGTCTCCGGGGCCGGATGTTGTGCACATCTCTTCTCGGGATCCTTCCCCATCTCCTCCTCGTAAGGTTTTTTTCTCCTTCATTTAATCGGTTTATGGGTTCTATTCATGATATCACGTTTGATTTTGTCCCGCATAATTACTTATATATCTTGTTTTCGCAGCGGTAATCAACAAGGGGAAGGCCCCTATGTTTCCGGGTGCTGATTTGTTTGCCTAGTTACTTCAATCCGACCCGAAGGAGCCATCGGAGGGTCCCGGGGGTTATTCAAGGGTCCGGCTGACTCGTTGAGGGGTCTGGAGGTGAAGAAGGAGGTGTTGGGCACTCTGCTTAGGGGAGAAGGTTCATCGGCCGCTACGGAGGTTCCGACAGCGGTGATGACGGAGACAGTGATGGTGACTCCTACCACGACTGTTCCTCCTCCGATGGCTAGTTTCCCGAAGAGGGCTACCTTGCGGAGGTTCGCTTTCGAGGGAAGCCTTTTGCCCCCGGCACCCGAGAATGAGCCTCCAACCGTGGGGGAAGCTTACCACGAGATCCTTCATTTCTTCGGATCCGCTCTTTCCGCACCTGCGGAGGGGTACCAATTTCGGCGAGCCAGCACCATTTGGATGGTGGCTATCGTAAGTATCTACTGTCTCTTAATCTCCTTTTACCACGGCTTCCTTACATTCTTACTTATATTCTTCTTTCTGTCATGTAGTCTAAGAAGACTCGGGAGGTTATGACTTCCGTGGAACAGCGCCATTTAAGGGAGGTGGCGGAGGTGAGTAACCTTCGGGGGCAGGTGGCTTCTCTCCAAACTCAACTCCACGAGGCCGAGTCAGTGACTGCAGTCCTTCGCACCAAGTTGGAGGCCAGCGATTTCAAATGGAAATAGGATCAGGAGGCAAAGGAGGTGATGCGCCTGGTCTTGTAGAAGGTGCAGTCGGCCTATAATCAAATGGAGGCGTCCGAGAGGGTTGTTCGGGCGCAGTTCTCTCGCTTGGAGAAGGAGAAGACAAAGTCCGAGGAAGTCCGAAGAAGCTCGGATAAAGGCTCTGTAGAAGGAGAAGTCCGAGGACTTGGAGAAGGAGAGGGGGCTCCAATCGCGACTACATGAGCTAGTAGAGCTGAAATTAGTTGATGTAATGCCGCTGAAGGATGTGCAAGCCTTGATTGATGAGGCTGTTAGGTGTGCGGCAGCAGAGGCGAAACACCAATTCACTTCCCTATCCGCTCGGGATACCCTCGGGCATATGTTGTGGGGATATCTGGAGTGCGCCACCTTGGCCCGAGAGGTGGTGCCTTCGGGGGTGAATTTCGGCCGCATTTTTGATATCAAGAAACTTGCTAGGCCGTCTCCCGAGGAGGTTCAAAACATTCTGGAGATGTTCGACAATGTGGTGACGCCAAGGGCTTCTCCTACCCCCCCTCCGACCACATCTGCTCCCGGCACTAGTAGTTCTGGTCGGGCTCTACCCTCGAGCCCATCTGCCGGGGTTTCCAAGGAGTCTTTCAACACTCCGCCACCGCCCCCTCCGAGTACGGGGGTTTAGAATAGAACTTTCTTTTGCTTTTCTATTATGTACTTTTTATCTTATGTACTTTTAATATTCTGCCCTGTAAGTCTTCTCCGAGGACTTCTCGGAGTTTCTTAATGGACCAGTTCTTTCTCAAGCATCAGTACATATATATTATTTAAGTGTCACTACTTGTTAATGATATTTATTACCTTAGAATAAACAATAGAAAAAACTTGCTGACCAGGTTAAAAATTAAGGGTGAGGTGTCATCTGGCATGTCGTCCATTTTCTTAAGTAAGAAAGTTATAGGACATGTGTACCCCACTAACTATTTTAGACAGCTCAAGCTTTCTATACTTTTTACTTTTTGAAAAAGTATAAGTAGTTGTTAAGTAATTTTCTCAAAGTTACTCAAAATTTTCATCATTAAAGGTTCATTATAATTTCTCTGAAAAGCCAAGTTTTCCTCCGAAAACCCAGTAAAGCAAGTAAATTACTTACCTTATCAAGATGATGCCTTCCTTTTTTAAATAGGATGACGCTTCCTCGTCCTACCACTCCCCTCGTAGCCCTGCCCGGAATTCTTCCTTACTACTAGGAGTACGCCGTGCGGTCTCAGATAATTCTACCCAGGGGAGTAGGCATAGTGAGCGCAGGGTACGTGGTGGGATGGGAAATTCTGCGAGGGCCATGTCTATGCCCCCGGAGGATGATCTCTATCGTATTAATCATATCCGTAGTGTGTTCACGAGCCGTGATCCTTATCAGCTGGTGGATGAATCATCGGTGTACACCAGGCTTGTTTTGGAGCCCGAGCGGATGATGGGGCGAGGACGCGTTGGCACTGCCGTTGGAATTGAACATAGCTCCTCCGTTATGACACTCTTTGCCACATACAACTTGGATATTGATGAATATGATATAATAATGAATCATCCTCTAACACGGAGTTGGTATACCGTAGGAGGGACAAACTGGAGCAGGGTTTGCTGGAGGCCCGAGAAGAGATAGATCAATTGCGGGCCAACCGGGAGACTTCCGAGGAGGTTCATGCCGCAATTTTACAGTCCGAGCGGGATAAATCTTGGGACTTGGAGTGCCGTTTGGTGATGGAAAGAGCCCGGGTGGCAGGCTTAGAGGACAGGTTGGGTGATCTCCGGGAGCAAGTTCGCTCCGCTGATGAACAACTGTTGCGTGATGCAGGAGAGAGAGATACAGCGAACTTGCGAGTGCTGGAGTTGACTCGCACTCATGAAGTGGCACTAGTTGTGGCCTGGGTCCAAGCGATTTTGGGCGTGGCAGGGCCCTCTACCCTTCGCAAATCCCTTGCGCAGGAAATGCGCGATTTATTCCGTACGGGATATCACTTGTGCTGGGGCACAGTGGAGGCTTTGCCAGGATTTCCCTCGGGCGTGGTAATTCTAGAGTTGAACATCCATCAGGTGCTCCCGGAGGCTTCTTCTCCGCAGGGCCCACTGTGTCTATCGGGGATCCGAGTCATACGACCATGGAGGATCAATGTCGTCTAATTAGGGAAGGAAAGCGTCCCATGGCGGATGCTTAGTTTGTATAAGTGTTTTGTTGGTATAAGGGCCTTTGTCCGATATACCTTTAGCATGTGGGGTCTCGTACTTTGTGTGAGATAGTCCCTCGGGTTAGATTGCCCAAAATGACTCGTCGGTTAGAAGCCATTATTTTGTAGGGCGATCTCATCTCCCTCGTATCGTAAAGGCATCAACTATGTACAAATAACTTTTATTTATATATAAAAGCCGTTTTGTTACATTATGCGTAATACTTTATAAGGTTAAAAGCGTTCCAAGTATTGTTGAGGATGGCGTCCTGAGAATTGGCGAAGAGATAAGTCGCAGGCCCGACGATCCCCGCTATATTGCACGGCCCCTCCCATCATGGCTCAAGTTTGCCTACGTTTTTGGAAGCTCCAACCCGTTTCAACACTAGGTCCTCGACTTGAAAAGTTCTGGGTTTCACCTTCGCATTGTAGTATCGGGACATCCGGCCTTTGTACTCTTCATTCTGAACCGCGGCCCGCATTCTTTTTTCTTCGAGGAGATCAAGGGCAAGAGCCAAGTTAGAACTGTTAGCTACTTCCTCGTACTCCTTAACTCGCCAGCTTTCTATAGAGACTTCAGAAGGTACGACAGCTTCGCAGCCATAGGCTAAGCTGAAGGGGGTTTCGCCCGTGGCGGTGCTCTGCGTGGTCCGGTAGGCCCACAATATGCTAGGTATTTCTTCTACCCACTTGGCCTTGTGCTAGTCAAGCCGGGCCTTCATATTTTTCAAGAGGGTTCGGTTGGTTCTTTCCACTTGACCGTTTTCTTGAGGGTATCCCACCGAAGCAAAGCGGTGTTTTATCTCCCAATGGTCACACCATTTTTTCAATCCTTGATCCCTAAATTGCAGACCATTATCACTTACCAGGTTCCGAGGGACACCGAAGCGGCATATGATACTTCTCCAAAGAAAGTTGATAACGGCACCTGCGGTTATCCGAGCTAGGGGCTCCGCTTCTACCCATTTGGTGAAGTAATCCACGGCTACAAGGAGGAACTTCTTTTGACCGGCATCGGGTATAAGAGGTCCCACTATATCTATGCCCTATTTGGAAAATGGGCAGGGGGTTAGGTGCGGTTCCCAGGGGGCAGCGGGTTGATGAACCCGGGGGGCGTAAGCTTGGCATGGCTTGCACCTTTCGGCATGGCTTTTCAATCTCTGGCCATCGTGGGCCAATAGTAGCCCTGGCGAATCAGGCGCCCGACCATACTTTCGCCGCCCGTATGGCTGCCCCATGTACCCTCATGGGTTTCCGCCATAGCCAGTTGAGCTTCTTCCTCATTTAGGCACCGAGCATGAGGGCATGAGTATGTCCTGCGGAATAATATCCCGTCTTTAAGGAAATACCTGATAGTTTTTCTGGCCATAAGCCATTGCGCGGCTTTATCCGCGGAATACCCTTCTGGGTCTTGTAGATAGGCTTTGATTGGGGTCACCCAGCTAGATGAGGGGTCTGTAGTGGCATTCACTTCGTGGCCCTCGGCCTTCTCGGACTCAGTAACATGGAGCAGGGTGATTCTACGGGTACGGATGGCGGCCGTTTGGGTGGCCATCTTGAACAAGGCATCCGCCTCTTGATTCTCCTTTCGTGGGATTTGGACTATTTTGCACTCGTCGAACCATTCCCGCTTGCGCTGAACCGCTCGGAGGTATGCTTGCATCCTTTCTTCATTGGCTTCGTACGAGCCATTAACTTGTTGGACAATTAGTTGCGAGTCGCTGTGAATGAGTATTTTTCTGATGCCGCCTTCTCGGGCAAGTCTCATCCCTATGAGTAGGGACTCATATTCGGCTTCGTTGTTTGACAAGGGGTAATCGATTCTGACCGCGAAGTGGAGTATCTCTTCTTCTACCTCCTAGTTTGCTAACACTACCCCAGCCCCTCCGTATGTGCTCACGGAAGAACTGTCTACGTAGAGGTGCCACAAGGGTGTCTTTTCTTCAGCTCCGACGCCCGTCATCTCAGTTACAAAATCCGCTAGGACTTGAGCTTTGACGGAGGGTCTAGGGGCATAAGAAATGTCATACTCGGTGAGCTCCATGGCCCACTTTATCAATCTTCTCGAGGTCTCGGGCTTGTTAAGGATTGCTCGTAACGGGTGTTTAGTTAACACAGTTATGGGGTGAGAGAGAAAGTATGGACGGAGCTTCCGAGCCGTGGTAATCAAGGTTAAGACAAGTTTTTCGGTTTGAGTATACCTGGTTTCGGCCCTGAGAAGGGTCTTGCCCACATAGTACACATGGTGGTGTTCCTTATCTTGATCCTTGACTAGTACCGCACTTAAGTCCTCCTCTCCGACCGATAAGTACACAAAGAGTTCTTCATGTGGCGCTGGTTTTACTAGTAAAGGAGGTTTCACCATATAATCCTTCAGCTGTTGGAGGGCTTCTTCGCATCGCGGGGTCCATTGGAATTCTTTGATGTTGCGCAACACCTTGAAGAATGGAAGTCATTTTTCGGCCGATTTGGAGACGGATCGGCTCAGAGAGGCCATTCGACCTGTAAGCTTTTGCACATCTTTAACCGTCTTTGGGGTAGGTAACCCTAGGATGGCTTCAGCCTTCTCGGGGTTGACTTCTATCCCTCTCTCTATAACCATGTACCCTAGGAACTTGCCCCCTCTGATGCCGAAGGAACATTTCTTAGGGTTAACCTTCATCCCGAATCGGTCCATGATGGCTAATGCCTTTCGTAAGTCCTCGGGGTGGTCCTTGGCAGAGCGGTTTTTAACGACCGTATCATCCACATAGACTTCCACCATGCTTCCGATGAGTTCTGCAAATATTAAGCTTACCAATCGCTAATAAGTGGCCCCTGCATTCTTGAGTCCGAAGGGCATCACCAGGTAGCAAAAGGTGCCCGCATCAGTGATAAAACTAGTTTTGTCTTGATCCACGACGGCCATTGGGATTTGGTTATATCCCTGGTTCCCATCTAGGGTGGATAAGAGTGCACAGCCCGCTGTTGAGTCTACCAGCTGGTCAATGCTCGGGAAAGGATAGCAATCCTTGGGGCATGCGTCATTGAGGTTCGTGAAATCCATGCACATTCGCCATTTACTCCCATGCTTTGGGACTAGGACCACGTTAGCCAACCATTCGGGGTAGATGACTTCTCGGATTTGTCTTAGACTAAGGAGCCGCTGAATTTCTGACTGGATGAGTTTGTTGCGCTCCGGGCCCATCTTCCTCTTTTTCTGTTGGACTGGTTTGGCCCCGGGTTTCACATTAAGGAAATGTTGACATACCTTATTGCTGATTTGCCCTGGCGGTCCGCCTTCCAATGCGAAAATGTGGTGGAACTCTTTCAAGATGGGGACCAGTTGAGCTTCCACTTCAGGCTCCATTTTGGTACCTACTTTGACCGCTTTCTCCGGGCTTCCCTCTACGAGTTCCACCAATTTTAGCTCTTCTACGGGTTGTACTCGTACTTCCTCTGCTTTTCGCTTTTTGCTGCTTCCGAGGATAGGTTCGTCCTTTCCAAAAGGGAGAGCATTCATACGGCACTCCTGGGCCTTTGCCTGATTTCCTCGGACTTCTCCGATACCTGAAAAGGTTGGGAATTTTACCTTGAGATGAAGGGTCGAAGGGATTGCTTCGAAGACCCCGAATGGATGGTCGCCCACAAATTGCGTTGTACATTCTTGATGACGCCTCCACCACCCAAAATTTTATGGGTTCCATTCTTCGAAGGGCCCCTTCTCCCCACGACATTGGAAGCGTCACAGTTCCAAGGGTTTTAGACGCTTCTCCCGAGAAACCTATCAACGGAACTTCGGCTGCTTCCAGCTGCTCTTTCTTCAACCCCATGGCCAGATAAGTGGGGAGAAATAAGACGTCCACGGAACTACCGGTATCAATCAGTATTCTCTGGATGTCTATCTCGTAGATTACGGCTTCTATTACCAGGGGTTCCTCGTGGGGATAGATCACCCCCTTTAAATCTTTGGGTCCGAAGGTGATGCTAGGAAGCTTTGCACCCCGAATGGATCCTACGAACAATCCTTGTTCCGCCCGCCTAGCTTCTTTCAAATACTGCTTCTTTTTTCCTTGCGGTGTAACAGAGAGATCCCCTCCTTCTATCATACTGATGGTATGCCCTAACGGGGTGTTATCTTCGTATGCTTTCGGGGGAGGGGACAGGTTCCGCTGTCCCGCCGTTCTTTCTCGTGACCTCCGATCGGGAGTCACATGATCTTCTTCATTTTCTTCTTCTTCCCTACGAGGCCTCTTGTAGGTATACCGATGAGGATTCTCTGGGTTGTTTGCCTTGAGATAGTTACTCAGATACCCGGCTTCCAAGAGGCGGAGCACCTCCCTTTGCAGTGTAGTACACTCTTCGGTAGTATGCCCATATGTTTTATGGTATTTATAATACTTACCCGTATTCTTGTCTCTATCCGAAAACCGGGCTTCTCTTGGCCATCGCAGCTCGGTGCTACCCCACATCACATTGAGTACTTCTACGGGGGCAATGGTCATCGGGGGCAAGGGTACCGGTTTGAGAAATTTCTTGACCGGGCCACTCTCGTCTTTCCGTTGGGCTGGTTTCCCTTCCCGGCTTTTTTTTTGGCCTTTACCTCCCGTTCAGTGCGCTCGTGATGTTCATTGTCATCGCCCTCCAAGCGTCTTTTCGCTCCTTCCGCTTCCTCCATCAGGATATAGGTCTCCACTTGATGCATAAGTTCGTTCATATTTGTGATGTGATTTCCCGTGAGGTAGCGGAAGAATTCGCCTGCCCGGAGTCCTTGTGTAAGTATATCCGCCAAAATGGTGGTACTAACGTTCGGGACATCCAGCGCTTCATCCGTAAAGCGCTTTATGTACGCTCGTAGGGGTTCATTCTTCTTCTGTTTAACGGTGAAGAGATATGTGGCGGATTTAGGATACCTCCTGTTGCAAGCAAACTGCATTACGAATAGGTGGGCCAGTCGATCAAAACTATCGATGGAGCCGGGCGCAAGATGGGTAAACCACGATTGTGCCCGTCCCTCGAGGGTCACCAGGAAGACCCGACAAAGCACATGGTCCGGGGCGGAATTGAGATCCATTCCGACTAGGTATTGATGTATATGATCCTGAGGATCCTTTCCATTCGCCTCCCCCGTATGCAGGGGACCATTTATGGGTCGCATCCCCGCAGGGATAGAGGCTAAGGCTATTTCGGGGATAAAAAAGGAGGTTTTAAAGGTAGGATCCTCCTTGGGGCCCATGGTCTTCTTAATATCGCTCATCTCCTTCCTAAGGCCATCGAGAATTCCCCATATAGTATGGTCATCACCCGGGGACGGGAATGATGTAGGACGGTCCGGAGGAGCCATTCCTCCTTCCAGCTGGCCAACCCGGTGGGTGTCCTGGTAGTTGTAGTGTCTCTGGGTGTCCTGCGAGGGTCCTTGGCGCCATGGATTGGAGACAGGGTTCCATCTAGCTCGAGCTCCCCCTTCTTCGGCCCGAAGGTTCCGGGGGCGGGAAGACCGATGGGATAAGTCGTGAGGGTTCACGTATCCGGGCGATGCCCTTCGGGCCCTAGTCTCCATAAATCTCTCAAAGGCGGAGCGAGGGATGTTGATAAAATCTCTCTCCTCAGATTGGCAGTTGGACAAAGTTTCCTCCGAACTCTGAGATTGGCTAGGACAGCTTTCGCTGTAGAATAGATTTTCCATAATAGGCATCGCTCTCGAACGCTCTCAAAGGCAGATTTTATGGTGTTCCCACGGACGACGCCATTTTGTTAACAGGTTTGGAATTATGACCTAATTAACTGAATTATTTATTTGGATTAGAACACCTTTGCCCGTGGTTCAAAAAGCTAAATGCTATTTTTGAGGAGACAAAATAACAAGAACATTCCTTCCTTTATTCACTATATTTCACTCCGATCCTCCCTCTCTTTCTTTTTCCCTTTCCCTTTATAGAAGTTTTCAGGGATATGTGTCATCTTGCATGTGTTTAAAGGATACACGTGTCGCTGTGCATGTTGATACGTTTTAGAATGGGTACATGTGTTATAAGTTACAATAATCAATAAGATAATGTCTATCTTGATCCACTAAATGGTGACCGTGCTGCTCTATTTTCTTCCGAGGGCTTTCGCCTTCTTTCCGATAGGTGGTAGGCTGCCTTCTTTGTCTCCGAGGGCTTATTGCTTCTAGTATTGAGTTTGAGGGCCAAGTTTGGGTGTCCTCTTAGTGATAATGCTGCTCCGATAGGGGGGATATCCGAAGTAAGTGATTCTGGACATTTGCTCCGAGGGGGTGTTCACCCATGAGTTGAACTTTGAGGGGTTTTTTAGCCTTCGTGGATAGGCTTCTTCCTTTCCGAGTACCCGGAGAGTGTTTGTTCTTTGGTTCTTGCCTGGTGTGTGTTTTCATTCTTTGAGTTTGCCGTCTGGGGCACTGTTCCGAAGGCATTTATGTCGCGAGTGCATAGCAAGGAAGCGTTCTTGTCAAGGATCTGGGACTCGGGAGTCCGTTGGGGCCCTGCTCGGCGTCTTGATGGATATCTGAATCAGGCGGATCCATCCGGGTTTGCTTTTTATCCGATGCCACCTTGATATCTGGTCTTGATTCATCGTGACTTTCCGAGGGACGCTAGATAGCCTCGTCGGATGGCCATTCGTACCACTTTGGGTTAGTATCCGAGTGGTATTGGTCACACCCGATAGACCTCTTCGTTGGGAGTGGGTACAACTAATCGGAAGTACTCGTGACAATAGTATTGTCCATTTATTAATCCTCTTTATTTAGGACTAATATTCTCTTTAATCTCGTATTTATTTTATACGGTTAACACTTCTTATATTTGCACCGTTGTCATTTTATTTGGTGCAAAATCAAAGCTACATATTGTAATCACATATAATTAATGATCCATACACATCTCACTGTTGCGTGGACAGTGGTGCATGCTTTCAAATTAAACTTAGATTCTTTTAGTATCTAGGTAAAAATAATAGAAACATATAACGTATCTATTCAACTCAATTATATTGTGTTTTTTGAAATTAACTCTTAACAATTTAATAAAGGTGCCTTCTTTTGAATACATTTTAGAGAATTTTATTTCAAAAAAAGGTTTCTTTAGAGTTCTATTAACGAAATATCTTCGAAATTTTTCGAAACGTTTCCTAATTTGTGGAAATGTTTCTAAGATTTGGTATACCGAAACATAATTCGAAACCGAAACTTTAATCCATGTATACAAGATGATTCAGCTATACCTACTATCTCCACTATACCTACTACACCACTTCACCCACTACACCACTTCACATATTCTAACAAGAATAAATAAAATGTTGTTTTAATTTAAATTATCTTTCTTATCTCTTTTTCTTAGGAGTTCATCCTAAACTCCAGTTAGAACATCAAATAAGACATAGTTAACTTCAAACTTAAATAGTTGATAATCTGTTGCATTACATATCCAAATATCCAATGATCTGATATAAGGTTTCATCAACCTTAGACTTATTCCTTCAAACTGAAAGACAAATACATAACAAATCAAACTCCCGTGTCATCGCCATACACGTCTGCTTTATTCGCGCACATTAGAACACATTTATTAGAAACAAGCTAAAATGCAAAAGTACCAAAGAAAATCAAACACAAGTGCAGCAAATGGAGATGAAACGGATAATCTGGCACATGGTTAAATTCTCCTCTTTTTGGAGGATCCATTATCCGTTTCCGTAATTTTGTGGGGTTCTCTCTTCCATAGAATAGACTCATCACTTTGTTTCAAAAACCTTCTCCACCACAAGGCCGACGCTTTAGGAAACCTCGAACAACGTCCATCCTTAAAGTCTATGTAGAATATACCGAATCGAACAGTGTATCCTTCGGTCCATTCATAATTGTCACAAAGCGACCATATGAAATAGCCTTTTACATTCACCTTCAACTCACTGTATTATGAAATCAAATAGAAATTCTTAATTAATTATGTGAAACACTAACATCGTGCATATAATTTATTTCCATTATAATTCCCAAATCAAGAACTTACTCAATTGCTCTCTTAACTTCCAAGAGATGATCACGGTGATAATCGATTCGAATTTGGTCCTTAAGTACATCCCGGGTTGACAAATGGATCTCGTTTAGTGTATCCACACCTATATACATCCATTGAATTAGAAACCAGCAGTAAACATATATTTGTTATCTTTTCAATTATGATTGCAAACAAAATATTATCTAATACTGTTACGTTTTATAATACCGCACAAAATAAATCGAAATTCAAATATTACCATTCTCGGTGATGTAAATAAGTGGATTCCCATATTCTGCTTGCATGAATTTCAAGGCCTCGTATATTCCTTCTGGAACAATATATAACCATTTCGAACCACCCTAATTAAAATATTAAAAAAGGAGTTTATATATCAATTTCATGATCATATGAAAATTTGAGTTAATTAATAAGGACATGATTTTGATTTTGTACCCGTGCGCCAATATCTTTGCCGCCTCTCGCATCTGTAAGTAACAATTACATTGAAAGTGTATTAATTAATGGACAAAACATGCACTTACTTAAGAGCCATGATATAAATTAATTATTTAGAGGTGATTTTTTTAAAATAAAATAAAAATAAATAGTGATGATCACTTACGGTGTGGGATATACTGTGTGTCCGTAACATAGTTTGGCTTATGCGGATTGATCGAGGTGGTGCTATGTTCTGCATAATAAGTTGTGTAATAATTAACTCCCAAGAAATCATATGATCCCTTTATTAGCTTGGTTTGTTCTTCATTGAATATGGGAAGCCGGTGTCCAACATTTTTCCTCATGCTTTTAGGATAGTCACCAGTTACTATTGGGGCTACAAACCTATTTATATATACACATAAGAAGGAAAAAGAAATCAGTTCAATTATATACACTATTTGTTATTTAGTAATTAAAAGGTTGGAGATAAATTTTTTACCATCCGAACATAAAATCGACAGCCCTTCTAGCAGCTTCTTGGTCAGCTTTAGAGTGTGGATTGAGAGGCTCGTACCAGTTTATATTATTAACGATACCAATCTGACCACCCTGAAGTTCCTGTGTAACATTTTTAAATTCTAATTAAGTTGCATCTTTAATATTCAAATGGTAACTATTATTTAAAAATCATGTTATAGTAAAAAATCGATGTATAATATTATACATATTTAATCTTTTTATTATTAACTAAATAGCTAAGCATGTATACTTAGGTTACAATTCCTTACCTGGAACTCGGTTCTGTACAAATGAACAACACTAGCATGTGCAAGGATAAAATTGTGAGCCACGATATATGGTTCGGTGCCCGGATTTCCATCAGTGGCGGAGAATGCTTTATATGAATGCTTGTAACCGAGTTGCGGTGAAGGGCCTTGTGGTGCTTGCGGTTCTTTTGCACCTCGACCGGGAGGGAATGACGCCTTCACGTATCCCCTGTAAGTATAAGTCCACGCCTCATTCAGTGTCACCCAATTCTTCACCCTATCGCCAAATTCCCAGAAGCAAAGTGCCGCAAAATCAACAAAATCATCCCTGAAGTGAAGATTTGAATTAAATAGTTATTTAGCTAATATATAAAAGAAGAAAGTAATGCATGTATAATTTGAATTGATGGATCAGAAAATATTGGAATAAATTGCTTACACAATCTTTTCATCCAAAAAACCACAATAGCTATCTTGCAAGGCCAAGGGAGTATCCCAGTGGAACAGAGTCACATATGGCTCAATACCTATATGTGCACAATCAAACATTCGTACGCGCGAGATCAAAATAATAAGATGAAATACATGACATTTCAGTAGTTAGTTAAAGTACACGCAAATAGTGTTTTGTGCAGATAACATACGGAAAATGGAAATAAATAATTTACCTGCAGCTAAGAGTTCATCGATAAGATTGTTGTAGTAGTTGATTCCTTCTCGATTTATCCCCGCACATATTCTTCCACCTTGTGTGATTATTTAAATCAATATTTAAAGTGTTGTAAGTACATCACATTCAATATTATGGTCTCAGAACTAAATACGTATATTATTTAATTTCGTGCTCTCTACGTACCTGGTAAGATTCGAGGCCATGAAACAGAAAACCTATAAGTATCAAAACCCGTTTTCTTCAGTATCTTCACATCGTCCTGAAAAATTATAGAACATAGATAAATTAGTTTCATGCATATAGTTTACTATTATATGGAAGAGAATATTATATAAGAAATTTATGTTCAGTACCAGCTTCAATTAATTAATACTTTCTGTAAAAAATACCTTGTACACTTTGTAACTGTTACAAGCCATAGTTCCATCGCTTCGGTCATCAATGTTTTCTGCCAAATTAAATCATATAAAGTGAGTATAAATTAACAGTTCTATAAACATTTGCCACGCATAATTACCACCTATAACATATTCATAAATTATTCTGCTATTTTTCTCGCAATGCAAATTCAATAAAACCATATATATAATATACATATATATTATATATAATAATATACATATTATATATATATATGTATATCAATCTTTCACATACCCAATTCAAAAAAAAAAAAAAAATCTTTCACATACCAATTCACACATCGGAACTTCTAAAATAATTAATTAAATCAGGTATAATTATAGATTTATTTAATAAAGATAGAGCGTGCATGACCAGGATTGGCGAGGCAATATGAATCCCATACACTGAATCCTCTACCACCTTCCGTCGAACCACCTTCGATCTAAAATGCATAAATAATTAATAAAGAGAAGCTAGAGATTACATATATTAATATCAACGTGGTAATGATTAAGTATCCAATGATACATGTCATCAAAAGTTATAGAAAGATACATGCAAAATATAACCTTAGGAATTTATAAACATCAAATTAGTTAACTCACCTGATAAGATGAACTTGATGCTCCAAAAATAAAATCTTTGAAATCATCACGTGTGATATTATTTTCAATAGGAATAGGTACAATAGGGTCAGCGCTTATTCCACTGTAGAATGATCTCGGGGCACGGGTTATGCTAGCCATTTTGAAATTGAAATATTAATTACTAATAGAGAAGTTGCTCTTGAGGATCTTAGCTTAAGTTTGTGGTACTAGAAACACTACCATACTATCAGTCTATTTATAGACGACTTATCATGCAAAAGTAATTATTTAGCTAAATTTTTCATGTTAGGTAAACAACGTGACAATCGTGGTCTATTTGCTTTTGGACAACCTGTGGTTTTGTAGACCTCCATAAAATACCCTTGAAGTTTGATAACAATTACTACTAATAGTTTCGGAAACTCTACACGAGACCCATTTGATATATTTCATAAACTCTGGAAAAAAATATCCTCCATCTAATTCTATTACATAGTTCATTGCGTATATTCCTCCATATGATTTATGTTTACTTTTTTCTTTAAAAACTCTATTAGTTATAACTTTCAACATCTTTCAAACAAAGCCACTTAATTGGCTTCAGCTACAGTTTGGTTTGGTTAATCTCTGAACAAATCAAAATCTCTATTTTAATTTATTTATTATACAGTAGTACACATAAAATATTTTAATTTTAACTGTCTGTTCTAAATTAAAATCATCTTATGCTCATATTTTTTGAAAAATATACTCTTAAGAAATATTATATATCACTAAAATTTGCATTAGGACAGTTTAGGCATTTGAAAAAGAAAAATAATCAATAAAGTTACTTGAAACTTAACAAAAAGGGTCTTTATTTTTGGATTTTTTTTATAAATTAAAAATTATAGGAACGACGTAACAAGCCATTGATACGGAAGCATGATGGGCCTGATATGGTCGTAATGAGCTATTTTCATTATTTATTAGGTCTAAGCAAGAGGACCGCTGGTCCTCAACCCATCATAGACATCACCCACGGAGTAAATTTCACACATGTGATTATTGTGATGGTCCAGTAAACATTTCTGCGGTCCGGGGAGTAATTTGTAGTTTTAAAAAAAATGGGGTAGAAAGTGTAGTTGAAACAAAATTAGGACTCAATTGTCAAGCCTAAGGTTTTCGTGGGGTTGAAATAGAATTTATTGGGACTTTATAGTATGAATATGATTATTAAAAGATTTGGAGTTATTGAGCGGCAGGAGCTGGTGGAGACAGGAAGAGGGCACATGGGTGGTGGGCTCCACACACACAAAAGCCCAGCTCACTACTGCTCTCTGTACCCTTCCTTCTTCAACTGCCTCACGCGCCTGTTTATCTTTAACAAATTATTATTATTATTAAAAGATTTGGAGTTATTTGCGAATATTTAATTTGCACATGTGATTATTGTGATGGTCCAGTGCCAATTTCTGCGGTCCCTTCACAAGCATGTTTCACATCACATGTTTTGTAGCAATCACAAGTTTTTTATCAAATATTGACGACTCTACTTTTCTTTGGTTTCAATTATTTGGGATTTTGGGTTGGCAGGTGAGTAGTGAGTACATTTCACACATGTGATTATTGTGATTTGCCCAGTACAAATTTCTGCGGTCCTTTGTCCAATAATAATACATATACACACACATATATATATATATATATATATATATATTTATTTATGGGCATTTTATAATTTCTGCCCGTTAACTTACCCCAAATTCAAGTTTTGCCCCTTTTTTAAACGGGCTCGAAAAATGCCCTGTAACTTTTTTTTTTAATTAATTTTTGCCCGACGGGCTCAAAATCGGGCTTGGTCAGCCCAGTCAATTTTTTTTTATTTTTAATTAATAACTATATTTAATTTTAATTATATTTTGATCTAAATCATAAAGAAATTGTATAAAATCAAGTTTATTAAAAAAAATTGTCTTAAAATGTTTACTAAATGTATATTACTAGTAAAAACTAAAAATAAATTATATATATTAGTAAATTAAAAATAAATTATATATTGATCTAAATCATAAAAAATGTATATATTCAAGATTATTAAAAAAGCTTATCTTAAAAAGTTTAATAAATATACGAAATATATCCATCGTTTAGCCTCTTTTACGAAACTATACCCAACTTTTGAATTTTTGCAATACTATACCCAACCTTTGAAAACCGTAACTATACTATACCTATACTAAATTTCCGGCCAAAAAACGTCATTTCCAGACAAAGTGACATCATGTCTCGACAAGTGAGGGGGGTAATATAGTCATTTCCAGACAAAATTTCTTTAATACTACAAAAATAATTCAAAATATTGCAGTTATGCCCTCAGACTTTATCAATTCAACTAATTTAGGTTATATTTTAGGTTATCAATTCAACTAATTTGGGTTGGTAGTGAGTACATTTCACACATGTGATTATTGTGATTTGCCCAGTACAAATTTCTGCGGTCCTTTGTCCAATAATAATACATATACACGCACACACACACACATATATATATATATATATATATATATATATGCTTTGCTTGTGATATAATATAATGGTGGGTACTGTAGGGCCTGTTTGGTTCTATTTTGGTCCACCCATTTCAAGCTTTCAGTTTTTCAAATTCATTTGGATCATGTTTCAAAGTCTAGACATCCAAAATACTTTGTCCCATTCTTTCAAGATTTCACATAAGTTATTGTGATGATTTGGCAACATTACCTCAACTCCTCACTTTTTTATTATTATTTTTTCTCTTCAAATTTTTTGATTTTTGGAATTATGACTATTTCCTTTCTATTCTTTTTATTTTCTTCAATCAGATTTTATTAAAATATTGCAATTCATTATTTTATCATTTAAATCAATTATGAAACAAACAACTAAATTATTAGTCCATCAGGGAGTTTGTGTATATAATTATGTGATTTTCTCAACAAACACACACATTCTACAAAACTCAACCAAAGTTTGTATTTTTTTTTCTCCTTCTCACCTATGCCGAATTTTTTTTAAAGCCGATTCAAATTTTTTCTCCTTCTCACCTATGCTTTAGAAGATATAAACTTAGTGTGATATATCTTTTCCTTGTTAGACATCCCTTCCATAATTAGATATGTAATTAATTAAAAATTTTGGAAACAAATAAGTATGATAATATATTTTAAACGTTATATCATAACCAAAATAATCCTTATTGTTGGTGTAAGACTAATTATATCCGGTGCAGAACTGCAGATTTAGTTAATCAACATAAAAGTGGGTATAATATATATATATATATATATATATATATATATATATATATATATATATATGTGTGTGTGTATGTGTGTGCGCGCGCGCGCGTGGAAAATGCCTATATATATTACGGCCCGTATGGTTACATACAATAATATTCTATGATTTAATTTGAGTATTACAGGCAAACATGTATAATCAGTTGCGTAATGAAAGCCTCCCCTTTTTTATTAGTCTTTCACAGGATGAATGTTGTTTCCATCAAATTATAAAATTAAGGATAATTATACTTGATAACTTTTATAATTTTCTAAAACACTATAGCCTTTAAAATATTTTTCAAAAACCTCCCACAAAGATTACATAAATACATATATATGATTATTTTTAAAATAATATATTCAGTTTGATTTGGCAATAGATCGTTTTATATATACATGAGTGTCGGTTACAAGTGTATGGTCTAGCAATGCAACGAGTCTATTTCAAATCAGGCCTACACTACGTGTCTCGTGTAGACTTGGTCTGGAACGCCTCGAACCAACGCCTTAATGCTTGGATGGGAGTGGAATATCGGTAGATAGATCGAAAGGACGTCGGTGATCGCCTTCGATGTGACGTCGAGGATGAGCCCCGATGTGAGATCGGTGATGATGCGGTGTGACGTGTCAGAGGTGTATGATGTAGTCACTATATCGAATTAGATGTCGAAAGTGACATCGGTGATATATTTCGATCTGACGAGTGGTAGCTGAGGGATCATAAATTACTTGTTTTGGGATCCGGGCACCGCGTATTTATAGACCTCGGGATCCGGAGACCACAATACCATATCGGTGATGATTACTGATATGACATCGAAAGCAATCCCCGATGTGCTCCAAAATGGGCCTGGCCTGGGCCTGACCCAATATGCGGGAAATGCCCATATCATGTAGTCCCCCAATTTGGGGATTCTTATCTTAGAGATAAGGATTCGCAAATTTAATTTAAAATTTCTGGGTTACCTGTACCCTTCGTTCCGCCAGTTCAAATGACGGAGATCAAACTTGTGGGGAGTGTATTTGTGATGAACGCCGAGTTTGAGGTCCTCGTTTGAATTCTAGTTCCCTTGGTATTTGGGTTTCTTGAAAATTATGATGGGGTTGCCGGGGCTGTTGTTATATTCTCGCGGCTCTTCGCATAGTAGGGTAAGATGTCGGATTTTAGCTTTGATCTTAGGTTGAAATTCACATTCGATATGGTGTCGAAAGTGTATTTCGATGTAGTAAGGCGTCAGTGTATTGGTAGGGTGATGTCCCATGCACGCCTGTCCGTCTCCATTTTCTTCATTATATCGAATATAGTTACCGATGTTATATCGAAACATAGTTTCGATCTAATATCTCCGATATCTATAAATGGGCCGTCAAGAAGGTAAAAAACCCATTTTGGCTTCTAGCGAAATTTCGTTGTCCCTTCAAAAGACACGTCGAATTTGACTTTCGATATAGACTTCGACCTCGCTTTTGACATCCCTCTCTGATTTGAATTTTTGATATTGACTTCGATACTTGTTTCGATATCACTTTCGATCTTGCCTTTCATCCTTTTAGAGCGTTAAATATGTCGTTTGCCGGAGGTAATGTTGGTGCAGATTTGCCTGAAATGAATTTTGAAGAGGGTGGAGCCGTATTCTCTGAAAATGAGATGTTTGGACCTGAACAACTGACTGGTGAACAGAGCGGTGCCGAATTTTTTGCTCCGCCCGAAGCTGCCAGCCCTGGTGTGGATGAATGGGTCTTTGAGGTCAGCCCCCCGAAGTATAAGACCTCTGAGAAGTACGAGGATATGAAGTCTCGTGTCCCTCATCATGCTGGGTATTATTCTGATAAGTATGACATTCCGTTATTTCCCAGTGCCGATCAACGAATGCATACTCCACCAAAGGGCTGCATTACTGTCAGTGCCAAGCATTTCAAGAATGGGTTGTGCTTCCCGATTGATCCTGCGATTAGTGCTATTATAGCAAGTATCGGGGTTTGTTTGAGACAGCTATCCCCCAATTCTCTGGGCTACATTGTAGCTTTCATATGTGTCATGAGGGCGCTGGGTGCCCCTTGCGGAGCTAACGAGTTCTGGGAGCTTTTTAACGTTATGGTAAATAGGAAGGGTGGTGATAGCGGGTTTTTCTGTGTGCGAGCCCAGACGGGGCTTAGGTTCGTGCACTATACTCAATCTAGCTACAGACTCGGGAATAAGTGCGAGTATATGTATATCCAGGAGAGGACGGCTGGTGAGTTTGATGCGTTTCCTAGCGTGTGGTGTGAAGACACCAAATATGAGAAACCGGCCGCTGTCGGCCCTACTGCGCATAGCTTCGAGTTCCTGAGGAAGTTGATTAACCATCCATACGACGGTACCCTGCTGTGTAGTGACATAGTTCTACGAGCAAGTGGGATATCTCCCGTGCGCTATAACGGTCCCTCTACGCTCGGTAAGTGTTATATCTTTGTAACTTGATATCTTCCCCTCGATCTATCTCTCGATCCTCTATTTTGTATGTTTCACAGCCGAGCTGGTGGAGTATTGTAGTCTGGATGCGATAGCGTAACGCAGACAACCGGGAGCCGAAACTGCTACAGATGATGCATCTCCACTTGTGAAGAAGAGGGGTCGTGAGGGCGTGCGCAAGAATGCGAAGAAATCTGTGCCCTCCTCGAGTGAAAATACTGTCGGGGTGGGTAATGCTTCGCAATCTCAACTTGACGCTGATGTTGGGACGTCCATGGGGCGAAAGAGAAGGAAAGAAGAGGGTAGTTCAAGTGGGGATCACAGTGGTCTCTTTCGCTCTGTAAGTAGTCTTATCCCATTTACTGTGTATTTCCATTGGGTTTTCATTTGTCTGATGATGTAGTCCTTATTGTGGACGTGCAGGTGGCTGGTTTTCTGAAAGGTTTCTTGACGATGGCCATTAAGGGTCAAGCGGATCACGCCGAGTCGCTCCGAGTTACCAATGGTTTGCTCGAGAAACTGGGCGAATACGATCATGTTGCCGCTGTACAGCTCCAGCATGAGAGAGACGAGGCCATGGATATTTTGAAGGCCAGCAAGAATAATGTTTGGGCCCTGTTAGATGACAATAAGAGGTTGATCGAAGAGCTTAATGAGTCTCGCCTTATTGCTGGTCAAGAAGCATCTCGTCGGGAGGCCCTTGAAGCTGAGGTCGCAATTCTGAAGGACCAATTAGCCCATGCTGAAAGGCATATGCGGTGCATGACGCTGAGAAAAAGCCAACTGACCAGTGCGGCCAAACAGTTCCTTCTGAGTCGGTCGTATAAGATGATATGTGCTGAGCGGGGATTGCTGGAACGGGAAGAAGCCAAGGCCTCTGTCATAGGTCAAATCCAGCTGGATGGTGGTCTCAAGGATAGTTACGACCCTTCGGCCATAAACCCATTGAAGGGGCCAGACGGGGAAATTCCTGAGGATTCCGACGATGATGACGAAGATCTAGAACTGGAGTCGGAATACCACGAGATTGTCGAGCAGAAGAGTTTGGTGTTAATACACATCAAAGAGGCCCCTCGTTATCCTGGTTGAGATTCTAGGAGTTTGTATATTTTTCTTCTTTCGGCGCAGTTGCCTCTTGTAATATGGTTTATAGTTGTACTTGTTGATTGAATCCATCTTTTGTGCGTGTCCTTGCCTGATAACTTGTTGATTTCTTTTGTTGTCATGATGATAGAATATGCAGTATTCCGATATCTGAGGCGCAGTCATTTCGTTCTCGTATTTGATAAGATTCGTTTAATCTGTCTGTTGTCAGTCAAGGAATGATTGGAATTTCCTTGGGGTTGGTAGAAACGTGGGTAATCTGCCACTGCTTTTGTGTGGGGGGGATATTCTTCTTATGGTTAGGGGCCCATAGAGCCTGCCTCTTCCCCTAACGTAATTGATTGGATTTCCATCACCTAGCTTGATTTATGGGATTTTCACCCAATAGGCTCTTCACCTAACGTAATTTATGGGATTTCCACCCAATAGGCTCTTCACCTAGCTTGATTTATGGGATTTTCACCCAATAGACTCTTCACCTAACGTGATTTATGGGATTTCCACCCAATAGGCTCTTCACCTAGCTTGATTTATGGGATTTTCACCCAATAGGCTCTTCACCTAACGTGATTTATGGGATTTCCACCCAATAGGCTCTTCACCTAGCTTGATTTATGGGATTTTCACCCAATAGGCTCTTCACCTAACGTGATTTATGGGATTTCCACCCAATAGACTCTTCACCTAGCTTGATTTATGGGATTTTCACCCAATAGGCTCTTCACCCAACGTAAGTTCGACCCCGTTATCACAGGGAATGTCTTTTTGGATTGGCCCCGTTATCACATGGACTTTTTGAATCGACCCCGTTATCACAAGGACTTTTTCTTGGATTGGCCCTGTTATCACAGGGACTTTTCGAATCGACCCCGTTATCACAGGGGATTTTTCTTGGATTGGCCCCGTTATCACAGGGACTTTTTGAATCGACCCCGTTATCACAAGGGATTTTTCTTGGATTGGCCCCGTTATCACAGGAACTTTTTGAATCGAACCCGTTATCACAGGGGATTTTTCTTAGATTGGCCCTTTATCACAGGGACTTTTTGAATCGACCCCGTTATCACAGGGGATTTTTCTTGGATTTGCCCCGTTATCACAGGGACTTTTTTTTTTAAATCGACCCCGTTATCACATGGGGTTTTTCTTGTGTTGTAGGCGAGCCTTTTCATTGTCTTTTTGACTATGTCCCTTGGTGACTGTGTCGTCGTTGAATATGTAGGTCATTGAGCCCTGCAAAACATCATAGACAAGAAAATTTCTCGACATAACATCTAATACGTAAGCACGAAACAACTTGCATGTGTTATTTGAGGGATGTTCCCTCAATCTGGGAATATCTGTTTTACACAAGAAATAGTGTTTCCGTCGTGCTCTATCATTCCTGTGGTACACGTTTGTACCTGTTGTACCTGTTTGTACCTATTGTGCCTGTTGTACCTGTTTGTACCTATAAGAGGGCGATGTGTTAAATATACATCTAGGGGGATGTTCCCCCATTGTTTGTGCAATTCTCAGCACTTCTGCAATGTCCGCTTAAGGCATATCCCTGCATCGAATATAAGATTGTGCCAAGCAACAAATAAAAAGGTAATAATGGATAACGGTCGAAGGCCAGGTAAACCCAGCCCGCCTACGTATCCCGTTGAGTGGGGAATCAAACCGGCGTAGTTCCCACTGCGCCTACGTATCCCGTTGAGTGGGGAATCAGACCGGCGTAGTTCTCCCTATTTAAGTTACATGCCGACCCACGAAGGGGTTAAATAAGAGATAACGGTCGAGAGCTAGGTAAACCTAACTCGCCTACGTATCCCATTGAGTGGGGAATAAGATCGGCGTAGTTCCCCCTATTTAAGTTACATGCCGACCCACGATGGGGAAATGTTTCAAATGTTCGAACATAATTTAAAAAGTGCAGAAAATTAAAATATTATTCTGTTTGCTCCTCGTGGTGATCACTCCGTGCGCGGGAGGTATTCTTGGTGTGGGACCTGTATTTCCTGCCTTCTTCTGATTCTCGGATGCTTCAGCGAGTCCACATAGCACATCCATCCCTGTATCTGGTCGCCTATTATCTCACCAACTCCTTGAGGCATCGGGAATTTAACCTTCTGATAATAAGTAGAGACCACAACCCTGATCAGGTTGAGCGCCGGGCGACCAATGATGGCGTGGTAGGGAAACGGGGTGTTGACAATTGTGTATTTTATCGGTGCGACCCGAGTGCGTGGGCTCCTGCCAAACGTGGTGGGCAATGTGATTTGTCCAAGCGGTACTAGCTCTGCTCCACCAAACCCGGTCAACGGGGTGGATATCGACTTCAGTCGGTCCGGGTCTATCCTCATCTGCTCGTAGGCTCTTGAGAATATCAGGTTTGCAGAACTACCGCTATCCACCAACACCTTGTGTACCTGATATCCGTCCACATTGATTGTGATAACTAGTGGGCAATCTAATTTTCCTGCAGTTAAGGCCAATGGGCTAAGCTGCTCCAAGTCTTTCCTAGTGAAAGAGATCTCCTGCTCCAAGTATGCTTCTGACATGATCGCGTTGGTGTACCCAACATAGGCTCTACCATGGAGTCCTCTTGTTATGGCTTCTCGCCCGCGAGCCGTGTCGGCCCCCATGCCTCCTCCGTTGATTTCATTTATAACGCCTTTCCTCGGGGCATTCACAATGGCCCTACCTCGTTCCTAGGGCGCCTCAATCATTTTCTGCTTTTCTCTCCTGGGTGAGTAGTCCCTTCTAGGGGTGAGGAATGCTCTGCTCCTCTAGCATCCTCCCTGGCGCCCCTGACGAACTCGACCAGTTTCCCTCTTTGATCAATCTTTCGATTTCGTTTCTCAGGTGTGTGCAATCTTCTGTTCTATGTCCAGGTTGACGGTGGTACGCGCAGTATTTGCCGGATGACTTCATCCCGGGAGTCTCATTCAACAGCCTGAGTTCCATCAACCATCTGTTTCTTTTCGCCACGGTCATTACCTCCATAATACCTCTATTTAATGGGGTGTACGTCCGTGGGGGCCTTTCCCTATCGCGCTATATGTCTGCGTTCCTGCTAGAAAATGGACCCTGACGAGTTGCCATCATTTTGTCCTCGTAGATCATTTGGTTGGCAAGCACGTTGATTTGTGCTATGGTGGGCTCCGTCAACTTGATTAGCTCTCCGGCGAACCTGCGATGGGTCGTACCCTTAAACAACATCAGCATGACCTGACCGCCATGCGCCTCATCCACCTTCAGCAATTTATCGTTGAACCTCCTCATACAGCGTCGAGGTGTAGCAGGTTGGTCTTCATCCTCTTTTGGCTAGAGAATTGATTCTCAAATTTCTTCCTCAACTGCTCGTAATCCGTTATGGATCTGGCCTCCAGCCGAGCGAACCAGTCCAGTGCTGCGCCCATCAAGGTGGTGGACAGGATCTTCGCCTTTATGTTCCTCGAATAGTTGTGCAAGTTCAGAATGCTATCAACCTGATGGAGATGATCCATCGGATCACCTCTTCCGTCGTACGGCTTTATCACTGGGATCTTGTCCCGTCTGTGCAGTACTTCGGCCTCTATCTCATCCGAAAAATGGGTCTTACTGCGACCCTTCCCCTTACTCTGAGTCAGTTTTCTCGACAATTCCGCCCTCTCGCGGTCTAGCTGTTCCATCATTCTTGAGATCACCCGCAATATCTCTGCGTCCTTATTCTTCGAATACACAACCTCGTCGCGGTCGCGACAGCGTTCCATTCTCCGGACTACCTCTGCCCTCTCACGGTCCAGCCATTCCATCCTCCTTGCTATTTCTCGATCTAGGGTCCCTGAGTCCCGTCTCTCCACCCTGTCATAAGTCGCAGGCGATATCTCTCTAAATGAGTCCTCTGTATCCTCATGTTCATCATGTTCTTGCCTTGCCCTTCTCTCGCTCGCTCTGGATCCATGGGGCCTCGCCTGAACGTCCTTCGTCCTCCGTTCTGAGATTCGTGGAAGCAAAGCCTCTAGTGTAGCGTCAAGTGCCGCCTTTACAGAGGCGTTGATCTGCGCTAGCATCTCCGGGGTTATGGCGGCGGGGGGAACGGCACTCTATCCCGCGGGCATCGTCTCCTCCTGGCTGGGAAAATCCGCATTTGGCGCTTCGGTCATTGGAACGTCAGCTGCGTGGTCCTCGATGGGCGGGCCCTCAATCTCGGGTTCTGCCGCACTTGGTGCGACCGGGGTCAGACCTGCATTTGCGGCCCGCAGCAGCCTCCCGGGCCTGCGCCTTCGTTGCTCTTGTGGTGGAGGGAGCTCCCTCTCGGCTCGAGCCACTGTCTGTTCTCGGATAGTCGGGTGTTGTAGGGTTTGTGTGCCCTCCATCCTGGCGCTCCTAGTCACAATTCCGCTAATTTTACAGTCCGAGCGGGATAAATCTTGGGACTTGGAGTGCCGTTTGGTGATGGAAAGAGCCCGGGTGGCAGGCTTAGAGGACAGGTTGGGTGATCTCCGGGAGCAAGTTCGCTCCGCTGATGAACAACTGTTGCGTGATGCAGGAGAGAGAGATACAGCGAACTTGCGAGTGCTGGAGTTGACTCGCACTCATGAAGTGGCGCTAGTTGTGGCCTGGGTCCAAGCGATTTTGGGCGTGGCAGGGCCCTCTACCCTTCGCAAATCCCTTGCGCAGGAAATGCGCGATTTATTCCGTACGGGATATCACTTGTGCTGGGGCACAGTGGAGGCTTTGCCAGGATTTTCCTCGGGCGTGGTAATTCTAGAGTTGAACATCCATCAGGTGCTCCCGGAGGCTTCTTCTCCGCAGGGGCCCACTGTGTCTATCGGGAATCCGAGTCATACGACCATGGAGGATCAATGTCGTCTAATTAGGGAAGGAAAGCGTCCCATGGCGGATGCTTAGTTTGTATAAGTGTTTTGTTGGTATAAGGGCCTTTGTCTGATATACCTTTAGCATGTGGGGTCTCGTACTTTGTGTGAGATAGTCCCTCGGGTTAGATTGCCCAAAATGACTCGTCGGTTTGAAGCCATTATTTTGTAGGGCGATCTCATCTCCCTCGTATCGTAAAGGCATCAACTATGTACAAATAACTTTTATTTATATATAAAAGCCGTTTTGTTACATTATGCGTAATACTTTATAAGGTTAAAAGCGTTCCAAGTATTGTTGAGGATGGCGTCCTGAGAATTGGCGAAGAGATAAGTCGCAGGCCCGACGATCCCCGCTATATTGTACGGCCCCTCCCATCATGGCTCAAGTTTGCCTACGTTTTTGGAAGCTCCAACCCGTTTCAACACTAGGTCCTCGACTTGAAAAGTTCTGGGTTTCACCTTCGCATTGTAGTATCGGGACATCCGGCCTTTGTACTCTTCATTCTGGACCGCGGCCCGCATTCTTTTTTCTTCGAGGAGATCAAGGGCAAGAGCCAAGTTAGAACTGTTAGCTACTTCCTCGTACTCCTTAACTTGCCAGCTTTCTATAGAGACTTCAGAAGGTACGACAGCTTCGCAGCCATAGGCTAAGCTGAAGGGGGTTTCGCCCGTGGCGGCGCTCTGCGTGGTCCGGTAGGCCCACAGTATGCTAGGTATTTCTTCTACCCACTTGGCCTTGTGCTAGTCAAGTCGGGCCTTCATATTTTTCAAGAGGGTTCGGTTGGTTCTTTCCACTTGACCGTTTGCTTGAGGGTATCCCACCGAAGCAAAGCGGTGTTTTATCTCCCAATGGTCACACCATTTTTTCAATCCTTGATCCGTAAATTGCAGACCATTATCACTTACCAGGTTCCGAGGGACACCGAAGCGGCATATGATACTTCTCCAAAGAAAGTTGATAACGGCACCTGCGGTTATCCGAGCTAGGGGCTCCGCTTCTACCCATTTGGTGAAGTAATCCACGGCTACAAGGAGGAACTTCTTTTGACCGGCATCGGGTATAAGAGGTCCCACTATATCTATGCCCTATTTGGAAAATGGGCAGGGGGTTAGGTGCGGTTCCCAGGGGGCAGCGGGTTGATGAACCCGGGGGGCGTAAGCTTGGCATGGCTTGCACCTTTCGGCATGGCTTTTCAATCTCTGGCCATCGTGGGCCAATAGTAGCCCTGGCGAATCAGGCGCCCGACCATACTTTCGCCGCCCGTATGGCTGCCCCATGTACCCTCATGGGTTTCCGCCATAGCCAGTTGAGCTTCTTCCTCATTTAGGCACCGAGCATGAGGGCATGAGTATGTCCTGCGGAATAATATCCCGTCTTTAAGGAAATACCTGATAGTTTTTCTGGCCATAAGCCATTGCGCGGCTTTATCCGCGGAATACCCTTCTAGGTCTTGTAGATAGGCTTTGATTGGGGTCACCCAGCTAGATGAGGGGTCTGTAGTGGCATTCACTTCGTGGCCCTCGGCCTTCTCGGACTCAGTAACATGGAGCAGGGTGATTCTACGGGTACGGATGGCGGCCGTTTGGGTGGCCATCTTGAACAAGGCATCCGCCTCTTGATTCTCCTTTCGTGGGATTTGGACTATTTTGCACTCGTCGAACCATTCCCGCTTGCGCTGAACCGCTCGGAGGTATGCTTGCATCCTTTCTTCATTGGCTTCGTACGAGCCATTAACTTGTTGGACAATTAGTTGCGAGTCGCTGTGAATGAGTATTTTTCTGATGCCGCCTTCTCGGGCAAGTCTCATCCCTATGAGTAGGGACTCATATTCGGCTTCGTTGTTTGACAAGGGGTAATCGATTCTGACCGCGAAGTGGAGTATCTCTTCTTCTACCTCCTGGTTTGCTAACACTACCCCAGCCCCTCCGTATGTGCTCACGGAAGAACTGTCTACGTAGAGGTGCCACAAGGGTGTCTTTTCTTCAGCTCCGACGCCCGTCATCTCAGTTACAAAATCCGCTAGGACTTGAGATTTGACGGAGGGTCTAGGGGCATAAGAAATGTCATACTTGGTGAGCTCCATGGCCCACTTTATCAATCTTCTCGAGGTCTCGGGCTTGTTAAGGATTGCTCGTAACGGGTGTTTAGTTAACACAGTTATGGGGTGAGAGAGAAAGTATGGACGGAGCTTCCGAGCCGTGGTAATCAAGGTTAAGACAAGTTTTTCGGTTTGAGTATACCTGGTTTCGGCCCTGAGAAGGGTCTTGCCCACATAGTACACATGGTGGTGTTCCTTATCTTGATCCTTGACTAGTACCGCACTTAAGTCCTCCTCTCCGACCGATAAGTACACAAAGAGTTCTTCATGTGGCGCTGGTTTTACTAGTAAAGGAGGTTTCACCATATAATCCTTCAGCTGTTGGAGGGCTTCTTCGCATCGCGGGGTCCATTGGAATTCTTTGATGTTACGCAACACCTTGAAGAATGGAAGTCATTTTTCGGCCGATTTGGAGACGAATCGGCTCAGAGAGGCCATTCGACCTGTAAGCTTTTGCACATCTTTAACCGTCTTTGGGGTAGGTAACCCTAGGATGGCTTCAGCCTTCTCGGGGTTGACTTCTATCCCTCTCTCTATAACCATGTACCCTAGGAACTTGCCCCCTCTGATGCCGAAGGAACATTTCTTAGGGTTAACCTTCATCCCGAATCGGTCCATGATGGCTAATGCCTTTCGTAAGTCCTCGGGGTGGTCCTTGGCAGAGCGGCTTTTAACGACCGTATCATCCACATAGACTTCCACCATGCTTCCGATGAGTTCTGCAAATATTAAGCTTACCAATCGCTGATAAGTGGCCCCTGCATTCTTGAGTCCGAAGGGCATCACCAGGTAGCAAAAGGTGCCCGCATCAGTGATAAAACTAGTTTTGTCTTGATCCACGACGGCCATTGGGATTTGGTTATATCCCTGGTTCCCATCTAGGGTGGATAAGAGTGCACAGCCCGCTGTTGAGTCTACCAGCTGGTCAATGCTCGGGAAAGGATAACAATCCTTGGGGCATGCGTCATTGAGGTTCGTGAAATCCACGCACATTCGCCATTTACCCCCATGCTTTGGGACTAGGACCACGTTAGCCAACCACTCGGGGTAGATGACTTCTCGGATTTGTCTTAGACTAAGGAGCCGCTGAATTTCTGACTGGATGAGTTTGTTGCGCTCCGGGCCCATCTTCCTCTTTTTCTGTTGGACTGGTTTGGCCCCGGGTTTCACATTAAGGAAATGTTGACATACCTTATTGCTGATTTGCCCTGGCGGTCCGCCTTCCAATGCGAAAATGTGGTGGAACTCTTTCAAGATGGGGACCAGTTGAGCTTCCACTTCAGGCTCCATTTTGGTACCTACTTTGACCGCTTTCTCCGGGCTTCCCTCTACGAGTTCCACCAATTTTAGCTCTTCTACGGGTTGTACTCGTACTTCCTCTGCTTTTCGCTTTTTGCTGCTTCCGAGGATAGGTTCGTCCTTTCCAAAAGGGAGAGCATTCATACGGCACTCCTGGGCCTTTGCCTAATTTCCTCGGACTTCTCCGATACCTGAAAAGGTTGGGAATTTTACCTTGAGATGAAGGGTCGAAGGGATTGCTTCGAAGACCCGAATGGATGGTCGCCCACAAATTGCATTGTACATTCTTGATGACGCCTCCACCACCCAAAATTTTATGGGTTCCGTTCTTCGAAGGGCCCCTTCTCCCCACGACATTGGAAGCGTCACAGTTCCAAGGGTTTTGGACGCTTCTCCCGAGAAACCTATCAACGGAACTTCGGCTGCTTCCAGCTGCTCTTTCTTCAACCCCATGGCCAGATAAGTGGGGAGAAATAAGACGTCCACGGAACTACCGGTATCAATCAGTATTCTCTGGATGTCTATCTCGTAGATTACGGCTTCTATTACCAGGGGTTCCTCGTGGGGATAGATCACCCCCTTTAAATCTTTGGGTCCGAAGGTGATGCTAGGAAGCTTTGCACCCCGAATGGATCCTACGAACAATCCTTGTTCCGCCCGCCTAGCTTCTTTCAAATACTGCTTCTTTTTTCCTTGCGGTGTAACAGAGAGATCCCCTCCTTCTATCATACTGATGGTATGCCCTAACGGGGTGTTATCTTCGTATGCTTCCGGGGGAGGGGACAGGTTCCGCTGTCCCGCCGTTCTTTCTCGTGACCTCCGATCGGGAGTCACATGATCTTCTTCCTTTTCTTCTTCTTCCCTACGAGGCCTCTTGTAGGTATACCGATGAGGATTCTCTGGGTTGTTTGCCTTGAGATAGTTCCTCAGATACCCGGCTTCCAAGAGGCGGAGCACCTCCCTTTGCAGTGTAGTACACTCTTCGGTAGTATGCCCACATGTTTTATGGTATTTATAATACTTACCCGTATTCTTGTCTCTATCCGGAAACCGGGCTTCTCTTGGCCATCGCAGCTCGGTGCTACCCCACATCACATTGAGTACTTCTACGGGGGCAATGGTCATCGGGGGCAAGGGTACCGGTTTGAGAAATTTCTTGACCGGGCCACTCTCGTCTTTCCGTTGGGCTGGTTTCCCTTCCCGGCTTTTTTTTTGGCCTTTACCTCCCGTTCAGTGCGCTCGTGATGTTCATTGTCATCGCCCTCCAAGCGTCTTTTCGCTCCTTCCGCTTCCTCCATCAGGATATAGGTCTCCACTTGATGCATAAGTTCGTTCATATTTGTGATGTGATTTCCCGTGAGGTAGCGGAAGAATTCGCCTGCCCGGAGTCCTTGTGTAAGTATATCCGCCAAAATGGTGGTACTAACGTTCGGGACATCCAGCGCTTCATCCGTAAAGCGCTTTATGTACGCTCGTAGGGGTTCATTCTTCTTCTGTTTAACGGTGAAGAGATATGTGGCGGATTTAGGATACCTCCTGTTGCAAGCAAACTGCCTTACGAATAGGTGGGCCAGTCGATCAAAACTGTCGATGGAGCCGGGCGCAAGATGGGTAAACCACGATTGTGCCCGTCCCTCGAGGGTCACCAGGAAGACCCGACAAAGCACATGGTCCGGGGCGGAATTGAGATCCATTTCGACTAGGTATTGATGTATATGATCCTGAGGATCCTTTCCATTCGCCTCCCCCGTATGCAGGGGACCATTTATGGGTCGCGTCCCCGCAGGGATAGAGGCTAAGGCTATTTCGGGGATAAAAAGGGAGGTTTTAAAGGTAGGATCCTCCTTGGGGCCCATGGTCTTCTTAATATCGCTCATCTCCTTCCTAAGGCCATCGAGAATTCCCCATATAGTATGGTCATCACCCGGGGACGGGAATGATGTAGGACGGTCCGGAGGAGCCATTCCTCCTTCCAGCTGGCCAACCCGGTGGGTGTCCTGGTAGTTGTAGTGTCTCTGGGTGTCCTGCGAGGGTCCTTGGCGCCATGGATTGGAAACAGGGTTCCATCTAGCTCGAGCTCCCCCTTCTTCGGCCCGAAGGTTCCGGGGGCGGGAAGACCGATGGGATAAGTCGTGAGGGTTCACGTATCCGGGCGATGCCCTTCGGGCCCTAATCTCCATAAATCTCTCAAAGGCGGAGCGAGGGATGTTGATAAAATCTCTCTCCTCAGATTGGCAGTTGGACAAAGTTTCCTCCGAACTCTGAGATTGGCTAGGACAGCTTTCGCTGTAGAATAGATTTTCCATAATAGGCATCGCTCTCGAACGCTCTCAAAGGCAGATTTTATGGTGTTCCCACGGACGACGCCATTTTGTTAACAGGTTTGGAATTATGACCTAATTAACTGAATTATTTATTTGGATTAGAACACCTTTGCCCGTGGTTCAAAAAGCTAAATGCTATTTTTGAGGAGACAAAATAACAAGAACATTCCTTCCTTTATTCACTATATTTCACTCCGATCCTCCCTCTCTTTCTTTTTCCCTTTCCCTTTATAGAAGTTTTCAGGGATATGTGTCATCTTGCATGTGTTTAAAGGATACACGTGTCGCTGTGCATGTTGATACGTTTTAGAATGGGTACATGTGTTATAAGTTACAATAATCAATAAGATAATGTCTATCTTGATCCACTAAATGGTGACCGTGCTGCTCTATTTTCTTCCGAGGGCTTTCGCCTTCTTTCCGATAGGTGGTAGGCTGCCTTCTTTGTCTCCGAGGGCTTATTGCTTCTAGTATTGAGTTTGAGGGCCAAGTTTGGGTGTCCTCTTAGTGATAATGCTGCTCCGATAGGGGGGATATCCGAAGTAAGTGATTCTGGACATTTGCTCCGAGGGGGTGTTCACCCATGAGTTGAACTTTGAGGGGTTTTTTAGCCTTCGTGGATAGGCTTCTTCCTTTCCGAGTACCCGGAGAGTGTTTGTTCTTTGGTTCTTGCCTGGTGTGTGTTTTCATTCTTTGAGTTTGCCGTCTGGGGCACTGTTCCGAAGGCATTTATGTCGCGAGTGCATAGCAAGGAAGCGTTCTTGTCAAGGATCTGGGACTCGGGAGTCCGTTGGGGCCCTGCTCGGCGTCTTGATGGATATCTGAATCAGGCGGATCCATCCGGGTTTGCTTTTTATCCGATGCCACCTTGATATCTGGTCTTGATTCATCGTGACTTTCCGAGGGACGCTAGATAGCCTCGTCGGATGGCCATTCGTACCACTTTGGGTTAGTATCCGAGTGGTATTGGTCACACCCGATAGACCTCTTCGTTGGGAGTGGGTACAACTAATCGGAAGTACTCGTGACAATAGTATTGTCCATTTATTAATCCTCTTTATTTAGGACTAATATTCTCTTTAATCTCGTATTTATTTTATACGGTTAACACTTCTTATATTTGCACCGTTGTCATTTTATTTGGTGCAAAATCAAAGCTACATATTGTAATCACATATAATTAATGATCCATACACATCTCACTGTTGCGTGGACAGTGGTGCATGCTTTCAAATTAAACTTAGATTCTTTTAGTATCTAGGTAAAAATAATAGAAACATATAACGTATCTATTCAACTCAATTATATTGTGTTTTTTGAAATTAACTCTTAACAATTTAATAAAGGTGCCTTCTTTTGAATACATTTTAGAGAATTTTATTTCAAAAAAAGGTTTCTTTAGAGTTCTATTAACGAAATATCTTCGAAATTTTTCGAAACGTTTCCTAATTTGTGGAAATGTTTCTAAGATTTGGTATACCGAAACATAATTCGAAACCGAAACTTTAATCCATGTATACAAGATGATTCAGCTATACCTACTATCTCCACTATACCTACTACACCACTTCACCCACTACACCACTTCACATATTCTAACAAGAATAAATAAAATGTTGTTTTAATTTAAATTATCTTTCTTATCTCTTTTTCTTAGGAGTTCATCCTAAACTCCAGTTAGAACATCAAATAAGACATAGTTAACTTCAAACTTAAATAGTTGATAATCTGTTGCATTACATATCCAAATATCCAATGATCTGATATAAGGTTTCATCAACCTTAGACTTATTCCTTCAAACTGAAAGACAAATACATAACAAATCAAACTCCCGTGTCATCGCCATACACGTCTGCTTTATTCGCGCACATTAGAACACATTTATTAGAAACAAGCTAAAATGCAAAAGTACCAAAGAAAATCAAACACAAGTGCAGCAAATGGAGATGAAACGGATAATCTGGCACATGGTTAAATTCTCCTCTTTTTGGAGGATCCATTATCCGTTTCCGTAATTTTGTGGGGTTCTCTCTTCCATAGAATAGACTCATCACTTTGTTTCAAAAACCTTCTCCACCACAAGGCCGACGCTTTAGGAAACCTCGAACAACGTCCATCCTTAAAGTCTATGTAGAATATACCGAATCGAACAGTGTATCCTTCGGTCCATTCATAATTGTCACAAAGCGACCATATGAAATAGCCTTTTACATTCACCTTCAACTCACTGTATTATGAAATCAAATAGAAATTCTTAATTAATTATGTGAAACACTAACATCGTGCACATAATTTATTTCCATTATAATTCCCAAATCAAGAACTTACTCAATTGCTCTCTTAACTTCCAAGAGATGATCACGGTGATAATCGATTCGAATTTGGTCCTTAAGTACATCCCGGGTTGACAAATGGATCTCGTTTAGTGTATCCACACCTATATACATCCATTGAATTAGAAACCAGCAGTAAACATATATTTGTTATCTTTTCAATTATGATTGCAAACAAAATATTATCTAATACTGTTACGTTTTATAATACCGCACAAAATAAATCGAAATTCAAATATTACCATTCTCGGTGATGTAAATAAGTGGATTCCCATATTCTGCTTGCATGAATTTCAAGGCCTCGTATATTCCTTCTGGAACAATATATAACCATTTCGAACCACCCTAATTAAAATATTAAAAAAGGAGTTTATATATCAATTTCATGATCATATGAAAATTTGAGTTAATTAATAAGGACATGATTTTGATTTTGTACCCGTGCGCCAATATCTTTGCCGCCTCTCGCATCTGTAAGTAACAATTACATTGAAAGTGTATTAATTAATGGACAAAACATGCACTTACTTAAGAGCCATGATATAAATTAATTATTTAGAGGTGATTTTTTTAAAATAAAATAAAAATAAATAGTGATGATCACTTACGGTGTGGGATATACTGTGTGTCCGTAACATAGTTTGGCTTATGTGGATTGATCGAGGTGGTGCTATGTTCTGCATAATAAGTTGTGTAATAATTAACTCCCAAGAAATCATATGATCCCTTTATTAGCTTGGTTTGTTCTTCATTGAATATGGGAAGCCGGTGTCCAACATTTTTCCTCATGCTTTTAGGATAGTCACCAGTTACTATTGGGGCTACAAACCTATTTATATATACACATAAGAAGGAAAAAGAAATCAGTTCAATTATATACACTATTTGTTATTTAGTAATTAAAAGGTTGGAGATAAATTTTTTACCATCCGAACATAAAATCGACAGCCCTTCTAGCAGCTTCTTGGTCAGCTTTAGAGTGTGGATTGAGAGGCTCGTACCAGTTTATATTATTAACGATACCAATCTGACCACCCTGAAGTTCCTGTGTAACATTTTTAAATTCTAATTAAGTTGCATCTTTAATATTCAAATGGTAACTATTATTTAAAAATCATGTTATAGTAAAAAATCGATGTATAATATTATACATATTTAATCTTTTTATTATTAACTAAATAGCTAAGCATGTATACTTAGGTTACAATTCCTTACCTGGAACTCGGTTCTGTACAAATGAACAACACTAGCATGTGCAAGGATAAAATTGTGAGCCACGATATATGGTTCGGTGCCCGGATTTCCATCAGTGGCGGAGAATGCTTTATATGAATGCTTGTAACCGAGTTGCGGTGAAGGGCCTTGTGGTGCTTGCGGTTCTTTTGCACCTCGACCGGGAGGGAATGACGCCTTCACGTATCCCCTGTAAGTATAAGTCCACGCCTCATTCAGTGTCACCCAATTCTTCACCCTATCGCCAAATTCCCAGAAGCAAAGTGCCGCAAAATCAACAAAATCATCCCTGAAGTGAAGATTTGAATTAAATAGTTATTTAGCTAATATATAAAAGAAGAAAGTAATGCATGTATAATTTGAATTGATGGATCAGAAAATATTGGAATAAATTGCTTACACAATCTTTTCATCCAAAAAACCACAATAGCTATCTTGCAAGGCCAAGGGAGTATCCCAGTGGAACAGAGTCACATATGGCTCAATACCTATATGTGCACAATCAAACATTCGTACGCGCGAGATCAAAATAATAAGATGAAATACATGACATTTCAGTAGTTAGTTAAAGTACACGCAAATAGTGTTTTGTGCAGATAACATACGGAAAATGGAAATAAATAATTTACCTGCAGCTAAGAGTTCATCGATAAGATTGTTGTAGTAGTTGATTCCTTCTCGATTTATCCCCGCACATATTCTTCCACCTTGTGTGATTATTTAAATCAATATTTAAAGTGTTGTAAGTACATCACATTCAATATTATGGTCTCAGAACTAAATACGTATATTATTTAATTTCGTGCTCTCTACGTACCTGGTAAGATTCGAGGCCATGAAACAGAAAACCTATAAGTATCAAAACCCGTTTTCTTCAGTATCTTCACATCGTCCTGAAAAATTATAGAACATAGATAAATTAGTTTCATGCATATAGTTTACTATTATATGGAAGAGAATATTATATAAGAAATTTATGTTCAGTACCAGCTTCAATTAATTAATACTTTCTGTAAAAAATACCTTGTACACTTTGTAACTGTTACAAGCCATAGTTCCATCGCTTCGGTCATCAATGTTTTCTGCCAAATTAAATCATATAAAGTGAGTATAAATTAACAGTTCTATAAACATTTGCCACGCATAATTACCACCTATAACATATTCATAAATTATTCTGCTATTTTTCTCGCAATGCAAATTCAATAAAACCATATATATAATATACATATATATTATATATAATAATATACATATTATATATATATATGTATATCAATCTTTCACATACCCAATTCAAAAAAAAAAAAAAAAATCTTTCACATACCAATTCACACATCGGAACTTCTAAAATAATTAATTAAATCAGGTATAATTATAGATTTATTTAATAAAGATAGAGCGTGCATGACCAGGATTGGCGAGGCAATATGAATCCCATACACTGAATCCTCTACCACCTTCCGTCGAACCACCTTCGATCTAAAATGCATAAATAATTAATAAAGAGAAGCTAGAGATTACATATATTAATATCAACGTGGTAATGATTAAGTATCCAATGATACATGTCATCAAAAGTTATAGAAAGATACATGCAAAATATAACCTTAGGAATTTATAAACATCAAATTAGTTAACTCACCTGATAAGATGAACTTGATGCTCCAAAAATAAAATCTTTGAAATCATCACGTGTGATATTATTTTCAATAGGAATAGGTACAATAGGGTCAGCGCTTATTCCACTGTAGAATGATCTCGGGGCACGGGTTATGCTAGCCATTTTGAAATTGAAATATTAATTACTAATAGAGAAGTTGCTCTTGAGGATCTTAGCTTAAGTTTGTGGTACTAGAAACACTACCATACTATCAGTCTATTTATAGACGACTTATCATGCAAAAGTAATTATTTAGCTAAATTTTTCATGTTAGGTAAACAACGTGACAATCGTGGTCTATTTGCTTTTGGACAACCTGTGGTTTTGTAGACCTCCATAAAATACCCTTGAAGTTTGATAACAATTACTACTAATAGTTTCGGAAACTCTACACGAGACCCATTTGATATATTTCATAAACTCTGGAAAAAAATATCCTCCATCTAATTCTATTACATAGTTCATTGCGTATATTCCTCCATATGATTTATGTTTACTTTTTTCTTTAAAAACTCTATTAGTTATAACTTTCAACATCTTTCAAACAAAGCCACTTAATTGGCTTCAGCTACAGTTTGGTTTGGTTAATCTCTGAACAAATCAAAATCTCTATTTTAATTTATTTATTATACAGTAGTACACATAAAATATTTTAATTTTAACTGTCTGTTCTAAATTAAAATCATCTTATGCTCATATTTTTTGAAAAATATACTCTTAAGAAATATTATATATCACTAAAATTTGCATTAGGACAGTTTAGGCATTTGAAAAAGAAAAATAATCAATAAAGTTACTTGAAACTTAACAAAAAGGGTCTTTATTTTTGGATTTTTTTTATAAATTAAAAATTATAGGAACGACGTAACAAGCCATTGATACGGAAGCATGATGGGCCTGATATGGTCGTAATGAGCTATTTTCATTATTTATTAGGTCTAAGCAAGAGGACCGCTGGTCCTCAACCCATCATAGACATCACCCACGGAGTAAATTTCACACATGTGATTATTGTGATGGTCCAGTAAACATTTCTGCGGTCCGGGGAGTAATTTGTAGTTTTAAAAAAAATGGGGTAGAAAGTGTAGTTGAAACAAAATTAGGACTCAATTGTCAAGCCTAAGGTTTTCGTGGGGTTGAAATAGAATTTATTGGGACTTTATAGTATGAATATGATTATTAAAAGATTTGGAGTTATTGAGCGGCAGGAGCTGGTGGAGACAGGAAGAGGGCACATGGGTGGTGGGCTCCACACACACAAAAGCCCAGCTCACTACTGCTCTCTGTACCCTTCCTTCTTCAACTGCCTCACGCGCCTGTTTATCTTTAACAAATTATTATTATTATTAAAAGATTTGGAGTTATTTGCGAATATTTAATTTGCACATGTGATTATTGTGATGGTCCAGTGCCAATTTCTGCGGTCCCTTCACAAGCATGTTTCACATCACATGTTTTGTAGCAATCACAAGTTTTTTATCAAATATTGACGACTCTACTTTTCTTTGGTTTCAATTATTTGGGATTTTGGGTTGGCAGGTGAGTAGTGAGTACATTTCACACATGTGATTATTGTGATTTGCCCAGTACAAATTTCTGCGGTCCTTTGTCCAATAATAATACATATACACACACACATATATATATATATATATATATATATATATATATTTATGGGCATTTTATAATTTCTGCCCGTTAACTTACCCCAAATTCAAGTTTTGCCCCTTTTTTAAACGGGCTCGAAAAATGCCCTGTAACTTTTTTTTTTAATTAATTTCTGCCCGACGGGCTCAAAACCGGGCTTGGTCAGCCCAGTCAATTTTTTTTATTTTTAATTAATAACTATATTTAATTTTAATTATATTTTGATCTAAATCATAAAGAAATTGTATAAAATCAAGTTTATTAAAAAAAATTGTCTTAAAATGTTTACTAAATGTATATTACTAGTAAAAACTAAAAATAAATTATATATATTAGTAAATTAAAAATAAATTATATATTGATCTAAATCATAAAAAATGTATATATTCAAGTTTATTAAAAAAGCTTATCTTAAAAAGTTTAATAAATATACGAAATATACCCATCGTTTAGCCTCTTTTACGAAACTATACCCAACTTTTGAATTTTTGCAATACTATACCCAACCTTTGAAAACCGTAACTATACTATACCTATACTAAATTTCCGGCCAAAAAACGTCATTTCCAGACAAAGTGACATCATGTCTCGACAAGTGAGGGGGGTAATATAGTCATTTCCAGACAAAATTTCTTTAATACTACAAAAATAATTTAAAATATTGCAGTTATGCCCTCAGACTTTATCAATTCAACTAATTTAGGTTATATTTTAGGTTATCAATTCAACTAATTTGGGTTGGTAGTGAGTACATTTCACACATGTGATTATTGTGATTTGCCCAGTACAAATTTCTGCGGTCCTTTGTCCAATAATAATACATATACACGCACACACACACACACATATATATATATATATCTATATATATATATATATGCTTTGCTTGTGATATAATATAATGGTGGGTACTGTAGGGCCTGTTTGGTTCTATTTTGGTCCACCCATTTCAAGCTTTCAGTTTTTCAAATTCATTTGGATCATGTTTCAAAGTCTAGACATCCAAAATACTTTGTCCCATTCTTTCAAGATTTCACATAAGTTATTGTGATGATTTGGCAACATTACCTCAACTCCTCACTTTTTTATTATTATTTTTTCTCTTCAAATTTTTTGATTTTTGGAATTATGACTATTTCCTTTCTATTCTTTTTATTTTCTTCAATCAGATTTTATTAAAATATTGCAATTCATTATTTTATCATTTAAATCAATTATGAAACAAACAACTAAATTATTAGTCCATCAGGGAGTTTGTGTATATAATTATGTGATTTTCTCAACAAACACACACATTCTACAAAACTCAACCAAAGTTTGTATTTTTTTTTCTCCTTCTCACCTATGCCGAATTTTTTTTAAAGCCGATTCAAATTTTTTCTCCTTCTCACCTATGCTTTAGAAGATATAAACTTAGTGTGATATATCTTTTCCTTGTTAGACATCCCTTCCATAATTAGATATGTAATTAATTAAAAATTTTGGAAACAAATAAGTATGATAATATATTTTAAACGTTATATCATAACCAAAATAATCCTTATTGTTGGTGTAAGACTAATTATATCCGGTGCAGAACTGCAGATTTAGTTAATCAACATAAAAGTGGGTATAATATATATATATATATATATATATAAATATATATATATATATATATATGTGTGTATGTGTGTGCGCGCGCGCGTGGAAAATGCCTATATATATTACGGTCCGTATGGTTACATACAATAATATTCTATGATTTAATTTGAGTATTACAGGCAAACATGTATAATCAGTTGCGTAATGAAAGCCTCCCCTTTTTTATTAGTCTTTCACAGGATGAATGTTGTTTCCATCAAATTATAAAATTAAGGATAATTATACTTGATAACTTTTATAATTTTCTAAAACACTATAGCCTTTAAAATATTTTTCAAAAACCTCCCACAAAGATTACATAAATACATATATATGATTATTTTTAAAATAATATATTCAGTTTGATTTGGCAATAGATCGTTTTATATATACATGAGTGTCGGTTACAAGTGTATGGTCTAGCAATGCAACGAGTCTATCTCAAATCAGGCCTACACTACGTGTCTCGTGTAGACTTGGTCCGGAACGCCTCGAACCAACGCCTTGATGCTTGGATGGGAGTGGAATATCGGTAGATAGATCGAAAGGACGTCGGTGATCGCCTTCGATGTGACGTCGAGGATGAGCCCCGATGTGAGATCGGTGATGATGCGGTGTGACGTGTCAGAGGTGTATGATGTAGTCACTATATCGAATTAGATGTCGAAAGTGACATCGGTGATATATTTCGATCTGACGAGTGGTAGCTGAGGGATCATAAATTACTTGTTTTGGGATCCGGGCACCGCGTATTTATAGACCTCGGGATCCGGAGACCACAGTACCATATCGGTGATGATTACTGATATGACATCGAAAGCAATCCCCGATGTGCTCCAAAATGGGCCTGGCCTGGGCCTGACCCAATATGCGGGAAATGCCCATATCATGTAGTCCCCCAATTTGGGGATTCTTATCTTAGAGATAAGGATTCGCAAATTTAATTTAAAATTTCTGGGTTACCAGTACCCTTCGTCCCGCCAGTTCAAATGACGGAGATCAAACTTGTGGGGAGTGTATTTGTGATGAACGCCGAGTTTGAGGTCCTCGTTTGAATTCTAGTTCCCTTGGTATTTGGGTTTCTTGAAAATTATGATGGGGTTGCCGGGGCTGTTGTTATATTCTCGCGGCTCTTCGCATAGTAGGGTAAGATGTCGGATTTTAGCTTCGATCTTAGGTTGAAATTCACATTCGATATGGTGTCGAAAGTGTATTTCGATGTAGTAAGGCGTCAGTGTATTGGTAGGGTGATGTCCCCTGCACGCCTGTCCGTCTCCATTTTCTTCATTATATCGAATATAGTTACCGATGTTATATCGAAACATAGTTTCGATCTAATATCTCCGATATCTATAAATGGGCCGTCAAGAAGGTAAAAAACCCATTTTGGCTTCTAGCGAAATTTCGTTGTCCCTTCAAAAGACACGTCGAATTTGACTTTCGATATAGACTTCGACCTCGCTTTTGACATCCCTCTCTGATTTGAATTTTTGATATTGACTTCGATACTTGTTTCGATATCACTTTCGATCTTGCCTTTCATCCTTTTAGAGCGTTAAATATGTCGTTTGCCGGAGGTAATGTTGGTGCAGATTTGCCTGAAATGAATTTTGAAGAGGGTGGAGTCGTATTCTCTGAAAATGAGATGTTTGGACCTGAACAACTGACTGGTGAACAGAGCGGTGCCGAATTTTTTGCTCCGCCCGAAGCTGCCAGCCCTGGTGTGGATGAATGGGTCTTTGAGGTCAGCCCCCCGAAGTATAAGACCTCTGAGAAGTACGAGGATATGAAGTCTCGTGTCCCTCATCATGCTGGGTATTATTCTGATAAGTATGACATTCCGTTATTTCCCAGTGCCGATCAACGAATGCATACTCCACCAAAGGGCTGCATTACTGTCAGTGCCAAGCATTTCAAGAATGGGTTGTGCTTCCCGATTGATCCTGCGATTAGTGCTATTATAGCAAGTATCGGGGTTTGTTTGAGACAGCTATCCCCCAATTCTCTGGGCTACATTGTAGCTTTCATATGTGTCATGAGGGCGCTGGGTGCCCCTTGCGGAGCTAACGAGTTCTGGGAGCTTTTTAACGTTATGGTAAATAGGAAGGGTGGTGATAGAGGGTTTTTCTGTGTGCGAGCCCAGACGGGGCTTAGGTTCGTGCACTATACTCAATCTAGCTACAGACTCGGGAATAAGTGCGAGTATATGTATATCCAGGAGAGGACGGCTGGTGAGTTTGATGCGCTTCCTAGCGTGTGGTGTGAAGACACCAAATATGAGAAACCGGCCGCTGTCGGCCCTACTGCGCATAGCTTCGAGTTCCTGAGGAAGTTGATTAACCATCCATACGACGGTACCCTGCTGTGTAGTGACATAGTTCTACGAGCAAGTGGGATATCTCCCGTGCGCTATAACGGTCCCTCTACGCTCGGTAAGTGTTATATCTTTGTAACTTGATATCTTCCCCTCGATCTATCTCTCGATCCTCTATTTTGTATGTTTCGCAGCCGAGCTGGTGGAGTATTGTAGTCTGGATGCGATAGCGCAACGCAGACAACCGGGAGCCGAAACTGCTACAGATGACGCATCTCCACTTGTGAAGAAGAGGGGTCGTGAGGGCGTGCGTAAGAATGCGAAGAAATCTGTGCCCTCCTCGAGTGAAAATACTGTCGGGGTGGGTAATGCTTCGCAATCTCAACCTGACGCTGATGTTGGGACGTCCATGGGGCGAAAGAGAAGGAAAGAAGAGGGTAGTTCAAGTGGGGATCACGGTGGTCTCTTTCGCTCTGTAAGTAGTCTTATCCCATTTACTGTGTATTTCCATTGGGTTTTCGTTTGTCTGATGATGTAGTCCTTATTGTGGACGTGCAGGTCGCTGGTTTTCTGAAAGGTTTCTTGACGATGGCCATTAAGGGTCAAGCGGATCACGCCGAGTCGCTCCGAGTTACCAATGGTTTGCTCGAGAAACTGGGCGAATACGATCATGTTGCCGCTGTACAGCTCCAGCATGAGAGAGACGAGGCCATGGATATTTTGAAGGCCAGCAAGAATAATGTTTGGGCCCTGTTAGATGACAATAAGAGGTTGATCGAAGAGCTTAATGAGTCTCGCCTTATTGCTGGTCAAGAAGCATCTCGTCGGGAGGCCCTTGAAGCTGAGGTCGCAATTCTGAAGGACCAATTAGCCCATGCTGAAAGGCATATGCGGTGCATGACGCTGAGAAAAAGCCAACTGACCTGTGCGGCCAAACAGTTCCTTCTGAGTCGGTCGTATAAGATGATATGTGCTGAGCGGGGATTGCTGGAACGGGAAGAAGCCAAGGCCTCTGTCATAGGTCAAATCCAGCTGGATGGTGGTCTCAAGGATGGTTACGACCCTTCGGCCATAAACCCATTGAAGGGGCCAGACGGGGAAATTCCTGAGGATTCCGACGATGATGACGAAGATCTAGAACTGGAGTCGGAATACCACGAGATTGTCGAGCAGAAGAGTTTGGTGTTAATACACATCAAAGGGGCCCCTCGTTATCCTGGTTGAGATTCTAGGAGTTTGTATATTTTTCTTCTTTCGGCGCAGTTGCCTCTTGTAATATGGTTTATAGTTGTACTTGTTGATTGAATCCATCTTTTGTGCGTGTCCTTGCCTGATAACTTGTTGATTTCTTTTGTTGTCATGATGATAGAATATGCAGTATTTCGATATCTGAGGCGCAGTCATTTCGTTCTCGTATTTGATAAGATTCGTTTAATCTGTCTGTTGTCAGTCAAGGAATGATTGGAATTTCCTTGGGGTTGGTAGAAACGTGGGTAATCTGCCACTGCTTTTGTGTGGGGGGGATATTCTTCTTATGGTTAGGGGCCCATAGAGCCTGCCTCTTCCCCTAACGTAATTGATTGGATTTCCATCCAATAGGCTCTTCACCTAGCTTGATTTATGGGATTTTCACCCAATAGGCTCTTCACCTAACGTAATTTATGGGATTTCCACCCAATAGGCTCTTCACCTAGCTTGATTTATGGGATTTTCACCCAATAGACTCTTCACCTAACGTGATTTATGGGATTTCCACCCAATAGGCTCTTCACCTAGCTTGATTTATGGGATTTTCACCCAATAGGCTCTTCACCTAACGTGATTTATGGGATTTCCACCCAATAGGCTCTTCACCTAGCTTGATTTATGGGATTTTCACCCAATAGGCTCTTCACCTAACGTGATTTATGGGATTTCCACCCAATAGACTCTTCACCTAGCTTGATTTATGGGATTTTCACCCAATAGGCTCTTCACCCAACGTAAGTTCGACCCCGTTATCACAGGGAATGTCTTTTTGGATTGGCCCCGTTATCACAGGGACTTTTTGAATCGACCCCGTTATCACAAGGACTTTTTCTTGGATTGGCCATGTTATCACAGGGACTTTTCGAATCGACCCCGTTATCACAGGGGATTTTTCTTGGATTGGCCCCGTTATCACAGGGACTTTTTGAATCGACCCCGTTATCACAGGGGATTTTTCTTGGATTGGCCCCGTTATCACAGGAACTTTTTGAATCGAACCCGTTATCACAGGGGATTTGTAACGCCCCAAAAATTTTGCGTGGATTAATATGATATTTATTTTATTACTTAGCCATTGCATAATTAAAATAGAATAATTGTAGTTATTAGGTGTTTTCTGATATATATATATATATAAGTCTATGTGTGTTTATTTACATTTATATTATATATATATATAATAACTAGAGTATAGGAATGCAGCCTATTAACTAAAGAACCATTTTGTTTTTCAAAAGGTGCAACGCTAAGTCGGTTGAAATATCATTAAGCAAACTCTAACATATATAAGATAATATTGTTAATCAGATTTTAGGGTTATAAGTCCAATCGTCATTTAGCGCAGCCTTTCCCATCTCCTTTTCCTTCTTCTCAAATTAATTGACCGGCACCGCTTCACCTTTTCACACATCAGGTAGAGTCCTTTGTTTATTGTCTTTTTTCTTTATTTGTTTGATTCGTAGTAGCAGTACTTGTACCTTACGAAATTGGTATGATGTCCAATAAATAATATTTGGTAGCTTGTCTATGTTCAATTAGTCTTGTGATTACCCTTGTTTAGAGTTAGAGAACTAAACTCGTACAGATCAATTATTCACGAACCATGGGCATATGGACATTTTTATTAACATCAATAGGTTATCATATGAAGATAGTTACTAAAATGGAGTTGGCATGCAGATCACTTGTTTATAAATTAATTCGAGCTTGAGAAAGTATTTTTTGCCACTTTATTGAAGTTACATAAATACGTGATAATTAGAAGATGATTTTTGATTAGAACAAGTAATCTATATGTAACCATACATGTAATATGTGAATATCAATGTGTATATATATATCTATATATAGGTGGACTTGTATATGCAGAACCAATATCAAGATTAACTGAAATTATTTGAATGTGTTAGACCTAATATGGTGAGTAGCATTCATTAATATTCTTATGACTTACTAGGTTGATCGAACTAGTTGTTTGGATCCTCTTCCTCCAGGAAAGTTATATCAGGTGCGTGTATATATATATACGTACTAAACTTATTTTCGAAAAGCTGGAAGGGTATGTGCTAAATGTTTCATCATAGCTGTGCATGTGTTTATATTTACGTAGTAAATGTGCTCATTCGTTATCATGATCGTCTGTTAATATATTTGTGCAACTTGCTACTTGTGTGTCATGATTTTGAATATCGAACGTTTTTGGTATTGATTGGATCCACGGCTTGGTCAGCACGGGTTACTACCGGGCAGCGGCGGGCTGTCCGTGGGATCTCGTGACGCCTTGCCCCTTTCTCTCATAAGCATCGGGAGTTCGTTGCTTTTGAGAGGATCAACGAGCATGTACCTAGGCATGCGTGAACGTTTTCAAGGTCGCTCCTTGAACGGAGTGACAAGGTAACGAACGTGGGGTTATAAGGTGGGATGATTTCAACGACTTGGTAATGATTAACGCTCTCTGAGATGTCTATGAACGTGAGTATGTGCTTGTCTGCCTAACCTGTTGCATTTAATTGTCTTATTATCTTGTACACTTGCACACACTCGTAACACCACTGAGATTTTTATCTCACTTGCCTGCCCCTTCCTTCTAGTTTGATGTAGGATCTTGGGATCGACGGAGAGAGGTGACTAAGGAAAGCTTAAGGCTCAGTTGCACTTCTTTTGGTTTCATTTTAGAGTTCTTCTTCTTGTTTCAAGACTGTAATGTTGGACTTAGTTATCTTTCAGTATTGTTGGGTTCCCGTTTTTGTCTTTGGATATTGTCGTTTTGTAGCCAAACTTTCAGGCATTTAAGAATATTGTACCTTTATGAATTCCTAGTTGAACGTTAATTTGGTTATTTGATAAAAAAATCAGGGCGTCACATGATTTTTCTTGGATTGGCCCTTTATCACAGGGACTTTTTGAATCGACCCCGTTATCAAAGGGGATTTTTCTTGGATTTGCCCCGTTATCACAGAGACTTTTTTTTTTGAATCGACTCCGTTATCACATGGGGTTTTTCTTGTGTTGTAGGCGAGCCTTTTCATTGTCTTTTTGACTATGTCCCTTGGTGACTGTGTCGTCGTTGAATATGTAGGTCATTGAGCCCTGCAAAACATCATAGACAAGAAAATTTTTCGACATAACATCTAATACGTAAGCACGAAACAACTTGCATGTGTTATTTGAGGGATGTTCCCTCAGTCTGGGAATATCTGTTTTACATAAGAAATAGTGTTTCCGTCGTGCTCTATCATTCCTGTGGTACACGTTTGTACCTGTTGTACCTGTTTGTACCTATTGTGCCTGTTGTACCTGTTGTACCTGTTTGTACCTATAAGAGGGCGATGTGTTAAATATACATCTAGGGGGATGTTCCCCCATTGTTTGTGCAATTCTCAGCACTTCTGCAATGTCCGCTTAAGGCATATCCCTGCATCGAATATAAGATTGTGCCAAGCAACAAATAAAAAGGTAATAATGGATAACGGTCGAAGGCCAGGTAAACCCAGCCCGCCTACGTATCCCGTTGAGTGGGGAATCAAACCGGCGTAGTTCCCACTGCGCCTACGTATCCCGTTGAGTGGGGAATCAGACCGGCGTAGTTCTCCCTATTTAAGTTACATGCCGACCCACGAAGGGGTTAAATAAGAGATAACGGTCGAGAGCTAGGTAAACCTAACTCGCCTACGTATCCCATTGAGTGGGGAATAAGACCGGCGTAGTTCCCCCTATTTAAGTTACATGCCGACCCACGATGGGGCAATGTTTCAAATGTTCGAACATAATTTAAAAAGTGCAAAAAATTAAAATATTATTCTGTTTGCTCCTCGTGGTGATCACTCCGTGCGCGGGAGGTATTCTTGGTGTGGGACCTGTATTTCCTGCCTTCTTCTGATTCTCGGATGCTTCAGCGAGTCCACATAGCACATCCATCCTTGTATCTGGTAGACTATTATCTCACCAACTCCTTGAGGCATCGGGAATTTAACCTTCTGATAATAAGTAGAGACCACAACCCTGATCTGGTTGAGCGCCGGGCGACCAATGATGGCGTGGTAGGGAAACGGGGTGTTGACAATTGTGTATTCTATCGGTGCGACCCGAGTGCGTGGGCTCCTGCCAAACGTGGTGGGCAATGTGATTTGTCCAAGCGGTACTAGCTCTGCTCCACCAAACCCGGTCAACGGGGTGGATATCGACTTCAGTCGGTCCGGGTCTATCCTCATCTGCTCGTAGGCTCTTGAGAATATCAGGTTTGCAGAACTACCGCTATCCACCAACACCTTGTGTACCTGATATCCGTCCACATTGATTGTGATAACCAGTGGGCAATCTAATTTTCCTGCAGTTAAGGCCAATGGGCTAAGCTGCTCCAAGTCTTTCCTAGTGAAAGAGATCTCCTGCTCCAAGTATGCTTCTGACATGATCGCGTTGGTGTACCCAACATAGGCTCTACCATGGAGTCCTCTTGTTATGGCTTCTCGCCCGCGAGCCGTGTCGGCCCCCATGCCTCCTCCGTTGATTTCATTTATAACGCCTTTGCTCGGGGCATTCACAATGGCCCTACCTCGTTCCTAGGGCGCCTCAATCATTTTCTGCTTTTCTCTCCTGGGTGAGTAGTCCCTTCTAGGGGTGAGGAATGCTCTGCTCCTCTAGCATCCTCCCTGGCGCCCCTGACGAACTCGACCAGTTTCCCTCTTTGATCAATCTTTCGATTTCGTTTCTCAGGTGTGTGCAATCTTCTGTTCTATGTCCAGGTTGACGGTGGTACGCGCAGTATTTGCCGGATGACTTCATCCCGGGAGTCTCATTCAACAGCCTGAGTTCCATCAACCATCTGTTTCTTTTCGCCACGGTCATTACCTCCAGAATATCTCTATTTAATGGGGTGTACGTCCATGGAGGCCTTTCCCTATCGCGCTATATGTCTGCGTTCCTGCTAGAAAACGGACCCTGACGAGTTGCCATCATTTCGTCCTCGTAGATCATTTGGTTGGCAAGCACGTTGATTTGTGCTATGGTGGGCTCCGTCAACTTGATTATCTCTCCGGCGAACCTGCGATGGGTCGTACCCTTAAACAACATCAGCATGACCTGACCGCCATGCGCCTCATCCACCTTCAGCAATTTATCGTTGAACCTCCTCATACAGCGTCGAGGTGTAGCAGGTTGGTCTTCATCCTCTTTTGGCTAGAGAATTGATTCTCAAATTTCTTCCTCAACTGCTCGTAATCCATTATGGATCTGGCCTCCAGCCGAGCGAACCAGTCCAGTGCTGCGCCCATCAAGGTGGTGGACAGGATCTTCGCCTTTATGTTCCTCGAATAGTTGTGCAAGTTCAGAATGCTATCAACCTGATGGAGATGATCCATCGGATCACCTCTTCCGTCGTACGGCTTTATCACTGGGATCTTGTCCCGTCTGTGCAGTACTTCGGCCTCTATCTCATCCGAAAAATGGGTCTTACTGCGACCCTTCCCCTTACTCTGAGTCAGTTTTCTCGACAATTCCGCCCTCTCGCGGTCTAGCTGTTCCATCATTCTTGAGATCACCCGCAATATCTCTGCGTCCTTATTCTTCGAATACACAACCTCGTCGCGGTCGCGACAGCGTTCCATTCTCCGGACTACCTCTGCCCTCTCACGGTCCAGCCATTCCATCCTTCTTGCTATTTCTCGATCTAGGGTCCCTGAGTCCCGTCTCTCCACCCTGTCATAAGCCGCAGGCGATATCTCTCTAAATGAGTCCTCTGTATCCTCCTGTTCATCATGTTCTTGCCTTGCCCTTCTCTCGCTCGCTCTGGATCCATGGGGCCTCGCCTGAACGTTCTTCGTCCTCCGTTCTGAGATTCGTGGAAGCAAAGCCTCTAGTGTAGCGTCAAGTGCTGCCTTTACAGAGGCGTTGATCTGCGCTAGCATCTTCGGGGTTATGGCGGCGGGGGGAACGGCACTCTATCCCGCGGGCATCGTCTCCTCCTGGCTGGGAAAATCCGCATTTGGCGCTTCGGTCATTGGAACGTCAGCTGTGTGGTCCTCGATGGGCGGGCCCTCAATCTCGGGTTCTACCGCACTTGGTGCGACCGGGGTCAGACCTGCATTTGCGGCCCGCAGCAGCCTCCCGGGCCTGCGCCTTCGTTGCTCTTGTGGTGGAGGGAGCTCCCTCTCGGCTCGAGCCACTGTCTGTTCTCGGATAGTCGAGTGTTGTAGGGTTTGTGTGCCCTCCATCCTGGCGCTCCTAGTCACAATTCCGCTAACTTCGGATCGGGTGCTCCTTCCTTGCATCTCAGCGTCCTTGTTCGGGAACTGGTGTTCCCACAGACGGCGCCACTGATTTGGCAATAGATTGTTTTATATATATATGAGTGTCCGTTACAAGTGTATGGTCTAGCAATGCAACGAGTCTATCTCAAATCAGGCCTACACTACGTGTCTCGTGTAGACTTGGTCCGGAACACCTCGAACCAACGCATTGATGCTTGGATGGGAGTGGAATATCGGTAGATAGATCGAAAGGACGTCGGTGATTGCCTTCGATGTGACGTCGAGGATGAGCCCCGATGTGAGATCGGTGATGATGCAGTGTGACGTGTCAGAGGTGTATGTTGTAGTCACTATATCGAATTAGATGTCGAAAGTGACATCAGTGATATGTTTCGATCTGATGAGTGGTAGCTGAGGGATCATAAATTACTTGTTTTGGGATCCGGGCACCGCGTATTTATAGACCTCGGGATCCGGGGACCACAGTACTATATCGGTGATGATTACCGATATGACATCGAAAGCAATCCCCGATGTGCTCCAAAATCGGCCTGGCCTGGGCCTGGCCCAATATGCAGGAAATGCCCATATCACAGTTGATTGTTGATGTATAAAAAAGCTGACTCTAAATTTGGTCAATTTTCATTTTGACTAATTAAATCTCTAGCCAAATCACCCTTTTCCATCATCACTACAAGAATTCGGGGGTTTTCTCGACCGGATAATCGGTCGGGAAGTTTTAAAAGAACTTTCCTGATCGAACCGCGGTCGGAAAACTCTGGGCGGAAAATTGTCCCGCCCAGAGTGTGGCCCTAATCTCGGCGCAGCTGGGTCGAGGCGTCCCGACCGAATTTCGGTCGGGATTATGGTCATTCACGACCGAAATGCGGACGGGAATGAGGGAGGTATTTCTATAAATACCTCCCTCCTCCTCTTCATTTTTCACCAAAATCTCACTCTTTCCCCCCACTTTTCCCGACCGCCTAGCCTCCATTCGCGACCGGAATTCCGTCGGCACTTCCGATCCGGTAAGTTTTTTCGTCTTTTCTTGTTTTTTATGTTATATTTAATGTTTTAATATTAATTTTTTATGTTTAATTGTTAGATATTGTAGAAATTGTTAGGCTTTAATTAGGAAATGCCTTTAGGAATTGTTAGGCTTTGGGAAATGTTAGACTTTTATGCCTTTAGAAATTGTTAGGCTTTAGGAAATGTTATAGTTTAATAATTATTTATGACTTTAGGAAAACTATATATGATTTTTATATGTGTTAATTTATTTATTAGGACGTTAATTTTATAAAATGAGTTTAGGTATCTTAGAAATGATCGTTTTTATAACATAGTTCATGACTTTAGGAAAAAAACTATATAACTTAGTATTGATTAAATTTAGGTCATCTCTATAATTAGAAAAATTCTAACTTAATTGCTTTTACTTAGTCCGTAGCACTTTCATCCACGACATGTTGTCCCGTGATATCGATCACGGCCAACCCTCGAAGAGAGGGCGTAGTGGTCCACCGTGTGCTCCATCGAGTGCTCCACCTACTCGTCCACCGAGGATAAGTCCTCGTCTACATATCATTCATTCTGGCACTGCACCACCTGATCCTGTCGATGCACCTGATACCGGTCTTGCCGAGTCCCCTACTTCTTCACATCTACCTAGGTGTACTATCGGACCGAGCGGCGGTACTCCACCAGATCTAGTGATACCATATCGACTAGATGATGATCACGTATCATCGACGCCATTGTCATCATCTGAATCGAGGCGTACGACACCTAGGCCACGCTCTACAGGTTCAAATTAAAGTAAATAATTTCATCATATTATTTTGCAGATTTATAGTCCTAACAGTATTTTGTGTATTACTTATAAAGTAATTACTTGTTCATAATTTGTTTGGTGATGTTCGTACTTTTTTATAAATTTTTCGTAAATCAAGAATTGACAGTATAATGTTACTCATAAAAGAAGATTTTGTTTGGAAAAACATGTTAACATGGCAACTTTGAGCTCAAGGGCGTACGTGCTCCAAGGGATACGTACTATTCGAAGTGCCAAAGGTTCAATATGGCGACTAGAGATTTATTATCAGTTGTGTGCACATTTTAAATATGGAATGAGTTTCACAGGATGGAAGCGGTACAAGTTACTCTGGAGTCTGGAACAATAGTTGAGTTGCCATGGAGACTATATGAAAGATAAATTCACGAGACTCTTTAGAATTTCACTGTTACAAAAAAGCCGAATTAGTGAGATGGGATCGTGGAGGGATGGAGTTTGGGTCTGGAATTTTAAATGCAGAAAGGATTTATTTTGTTGGGAGCAACAACTTTTTAAAGAATTAAGGCAATAATTAAGTTCAGGTTTTTCAACTTGATTGCAGCTAAAAAGACTCATGGAAGTTGAATTCCGGTCCATGTGGCTCCAAAACGATAAAATCTGCCTATCCTTAATTCTTTAAGCTGAAATAGAAATATTTTTGTTGATTAAATGAAAAAAAAAAGGTTTAGCTCATGTTGGGAGATGTCTGCACCTCCTACTCCTAGGATGACGTTTTTTGCTTGAGAACATATTCTAGATAGAGTTCCGAACTTAGTAAAACACAGAAGTTTGTGAATTTAGTGCTGCGGTGCTGCATTGGAGAGCTCGATTCAACTTTTTTTTCTTCTATTATTGTTATCTTGCTTATAGAGTCTGGATGTATGCTTATGAATGGTGCGACCTTACTACAGTTTTGCCAAAGAATCAGCTACTCACTTTGAGCTGCATTCTTCTTTGTGGAGCGGAACAAACATTAGAAACTATTAGAAAAGACTTGTGGTGTGCTACAGTTTGGAATATATGGATAATGAGGAACAAAGTCACGTTCCAAAACCAACACCGAGACATTATGTAGCCGGTGGAGCTGATCAAACTTAAAATCTGGGCGTGAAATTTTACCTGTTCCTTTTGTGAATGATGTATCGATCTAGTTATTCTGTGAGGATCAATCTAATATAAATTAACTTTGTATAAGGGATTAGAGCATCTTGTACATTGTGATTTTTATTTTTTTTGATAAAGAGAGAGGGAGAGAGAGAGAGAGAGAGCGAGAGATTGACAGCCCTAGATCAAAGTGATGAGATGAATTATTTCAAGTCTATTATTTTTGTTCCGTTTAAAGACGTTAAACTAGGCCGGTCCACGAAATTTATTACACGATTCACACGTGATTAGTTTATTGACTCGTCGTACAATTTTACGTGTGTTTTTTTTGTCGTGTGCGCATGTGGGAGTTCAATATAATATTCCAATAATGCATGCCGGGTTTCTGCATAAGACGAATTTGGAGTAAATGCTTTTGTCCAAAATTCTTGCATTATTATCAGCTCTCTACAATAATTTCGCATGTGGGAGTTCAATATAATATTCCAATAATGCATGCCGGGTTTCTGCATAAGACGAATTTGGAGTAAATGCTTTTGTCCAAAATTCTTGCATTATTATCAGCTCTATACAATAATTTTATCTTCCTATTTCAGTTTGTCTCTTAAAATCAATATACAAAACACTTCAAAAAGTCTTTGATATAGACTCAGGGGGCGTATATATGTACGTTTCTTCAAAATTACTTTATATATATATATATATATATAGGAGGAATTTTTAAATCTACCCATTAAATTTTTTCGTTTTCTAAATCTACCCAAAAAAAAATTTGGCCTTTAGAAATTCCCCGTAACTATAGGTATACCTTGTCAAAAATACCCATTTTCTCTTATTCGGGCTATTTCCTCCACATGGCTGCCAACGCGGTAAATTACTAATAGGAGAAATTTTTAAATCTACCCATTAAGTTTGCCCATTTTCTAAATCTACCCAAAAAAAATTTGGGCTTCAAAAATATCCCGTAACTATATGTATATCATTACTACTACACAATTACTTTATTTTCTCATTACTACTACACAATACCCCGTAATTTTATTTTCTTTCGTATGCGGGTGGGCGAACGGGTGTACGTCTCAATCCGCAATCCACCAGCTCAAGGGCAGGGTGCCATTTTTTTTCAATCATGACACTAGTTAGAAAAATAAAAACATGCAGTGGCGGTTTGTGCAGGTCGGGTCTAGGCGAATCGGACGGGTCAGCGAATTTATGAACACCCCTAATTTGATGTTTGTAATTAGTATTTTTGTTTATGCTTGCCCTAAAAAAATATAATATTTTCATCATTTAAATAATAGATCCAGAATTTGTTCTCTTTCGTAAAATCAATTAAACCTCCCTCAATCTTATGGAAAAAAAATTAAATTATGTTTTCTCCCCTAATATGAAAAATAAAGAAATCATAAAAAGAATTCATGTTTAAAATAATAAATATTTTTACGTGTTCGTAGAGTATTCCGTATCTATATATGTTAATTAATCTTAAAACAAGATTATATTGAGAAGATTCGTGTATTCAAATCAGGTAAAAGAAGTTTAGAAGAGAAATAGGAGTATTTGTTATTAAATACAATAAGCTTCACACTTAAAAAAAAATTCTACAACTTACAAGAATTGATACTAGGAATAATAATTCAACAAATACTCTTCATAATGCCAATGACTGTATGAGCTTATAAATATATTTGACTAATAAGGTTTTATACATGATTAATGTTTAATTTTCTTAGTATCAATTTCTCTCATTAGTTATTTTGTATAATTAAATTGTAGATATTTATATGTTCTAGAGGTAGGCAATTGTGTTTTTAATAGTTTAATACTTTAAAATTGATTTTTAGTATTTGCTGCAAACACTTCAAATTCTACAATTAGTTTAAGTGACTTCTAAAAGATTAGCACTCCCATACAACTTATATAATAATAAAAATTTAAGTGATTTTGAGTAAAAGTTAATAACAACCTCCTATTATAACAAGGACAAAATATTAAAAATGCCCGTTAACTTTTTTTAAAAAGTTAAAATACCCGTTTTTTTCGGGCCTTGCCAAAATGCCCCGTATGTTTAAAAGAAGCTTTCAAAAATGCCCTCAGCCCTTATTCGGGCCAAAATTGTCTACGTGGCAGTACAAAATTGCACTTTGCACTCCGAAATAAATTGCACTTTGCACCCTAAAATATTTGTGGTGCAAAATACAATTTATCTTGCGGTGTAAAGTACAATTTTGTACCTCCAAGTAGGCAATTTTGGCCCGAATAAGGGCCAAATGCAATTTAGTAGACTTTTTAAAAGATATGGAGCATAAAAACAAGGCCCAAAAAAAAGGCCATATTAACTGTAACGCCCCAAAAACTAGGAAGAAAATAAATTTATACTTTAGTCCTTGAACTTTTGAAATTTTCTATTTTTAACCCTAAATGTTTAGAAAAAGTTGCATTTTAGTCCCTAAACTTAAAAGATAGTCTTTTGTTATTTTTATAGGTCTCTAATCCTAAAGCATATATTTTAATTTCAAATCTTAACCAAGATGATCGAATTATCTAGAAAATTACATAAATAATATGTATGTAACAAAGAAATCTAATTATACCTATTTAAATTTTAATTATAAATAATTGAGGGACTTGATATGCAATTAACCAATTGATGAAGTAATCCATGACATATTTTTTATGAGGTAAGCCATGACATCCTTAATAGCATTAGAAAGGTTTTTTTTGTGATTTATTATAAAATAATCAAAGTGGGACCTTAATTAAATATATTTTAACATGACTTTTGCCTATATATACTAAGCTTTCTTTCAACAATTTTCACACCTAAAATGATTTCGATTTTTCCTTCTTTCTTCCTATGAATCTCTAAGTTAGTGAGTCTACTTTCAGGAAAAATTCATCCCAAGTTCTTATTTCATCATTTTCTACCCGACAATACCCCAAAACTTTTATTGCGCAGAAATTATCTATTCGGCCCTGCACCTTAGAAAAATTATAACCAATTGTAGAAAAATCCTTTTTGATCAAGGCCAATGGCCAAATACTCCTCACGATGTCCTCTAAATTTCATATGAAGAAATGTTTTTCAAATAATATGATTTCGAAGGTCGAAATTCCTAAATCGTAGACTGCTGTCTGAAAATTCAAAAATAGGTTCTATGATTTCAAGAATTATTTAGCATAGCAAACTTTTGATTTTTCCTTCCCATTCGGGTACACATGTTTCTAGTAATGTTAGGGGTCAGTTTCCATAAAAATATTTGAAAACAAAGTTCATTTGGATATCCGATTAGAGGTAAACTCGAAACTATGACGATTTTCAGCTTATATTACGTACTTTAAGTTCTTTGTTTATGATTGAAAATAATCATCATAATTCCATTATTGATCACTCACACATGACTTTTACAAGATATAACAATCATTAGAATCACTTTAATATGATTAGTATTCATGAATTAATATTTTTTAGATTTTTAAATAAAATATAAATAGTATATTTACCATGTTTAACATATCCTTACATAAGTTTAATAAGATTATCATATATACTTTTGAGGTCTAATCATCTTATATGATTATGTATCTAAACTTAAACATTATTTGGTCACTTACCTTGATTAGGTTTACGTATTAATATTTTTATAAGTTATGAATACAATAATTTAAGATAATCTTGGAACAAAATTAACTAAGTTATACAATTTAATAGATTGCTTCATAAGGTAATTGTTAGATGTCGTGATTCCTGGAATTTTTGGAAGTACTAGAGACTTAAAGAACTTCCTCAAATTTCATCACAACGAAAGTTGAATAATACATATGTTTATAGTGGTGAGTTATGATTATTCAGTTAACTGATATTATCTTAATGTTATTAAAGGTCTGACAAATTAATCAACAACGCGCAAGATTCTCTGTACAAATAAAGGTGAGGTTCCATTTCTGTTTTGTTCTATCCCCGTTTGGCATCCGGCCTTGAGGACCTTGGACAGAAAAGCCACTACTCCGTTACCAAACCTCGAACAACCTATATTTCATCATAATCATGTTTGGCATCTCATCTCATAACATAATTTTCTTACTCATCGTTAAATCATATCCAATTATTTATTATTTATCACATCTATTCATAATCATGATAATTCTCCAATATTATAATCTCATCTCCTGGTTCTTGAATTGTGCAAAGGGTGACGAACTATGTTCGAGACATGTAGCTTAAGGAGCAACGGATATTATCCGGTTTACTAGCTTGATTGTTTATTTGTTATACCCATTGGGAAGCCTTTAGGAAGTTGGGCCCAGAGATTGAGTCGAGTTACTGTCGGGCAGTAAGGACTGTCGGTTTAAGTAATTTCACTTGATACCCATCTATCTAGGCGCCGCTTGCAGTCAGGAGTTGGCTGTAACCCGCGTGCTGGATCGACATGTACTCGAGCATGTCTCTTGATTGTTTGCGAGGTCGCTCCTCGTCGGGAAGTATAAGGTAGAATAGTAAAAGTTATAAGGCTGGATTCCTTTATTGTTAAGCACAAGTTCATTAACTATTCTATGAAAATTCTAGTACCATTGCTACATCAAATTATCTAGTTTAACTGTTTCTACCGGTAAGATCACTCCTCGAAATGTATCCAGTAGGTCACAGTTAATTATTGCATTACCAGTTCTTTTATATGAATCTCACTAAGTCATTAAAGATTTATTCCTTGTTTCTTTTGTCCATTCCTCAGGATAAAAATCAACATGGCAGCATGGATAAAGTGAATAATTATTCAAGCTTGCATTTTGGAATATTCGTGTTTTGTCAATAGTGCGTAATCATTAAAGAGTCACATTATTTGTAATACAAGACTTCTGATGTATATATCAAACTATATTTTATAAAACGTGTATGGTTTTGATCTTGAATAAGTGAGATCCCTTCCTATGAGTTACACTTTAGTCTGAGTTGGGTAAAGTGACTGATTACCACCGAACTAACTCGGATCGGAGCATGGCTCGTAGGGCGCGGTCGTCACATTAACTTTTTAAAACACTACAAAATAATGTTTTATGTGACAAACTTACGTGACAAATAGATAAATCGTCACGAAACCTTTAATTATAGTGACAAAATAAAACATTGTCACAACAAATTGTGCTGTTGTGATGAAGCCAATTTTCATCACAACACAACAATCTATTGAGACAAATCAAATAAAATCGTTATATAGGGGGGAGCGGGCGCAAAAAAGCTTAGGCACAATTCTGTGACAATAATGAATTTCGTCACTTGGCATATATAAGGTAGATAAAAGGGGCAGCGGGAGATTTCCCTCCATGTATATTTTGTTTCCCTCTAGGGTTTATTTTAATTTAAAAGAAAGAGGGCTAAGCAATTAAATACTTTGTAAGCAAAATGAGGGATTCGACGCTCAGACAAAAGAAAAATCTTTTTCCCACCGAATCGAAAAAGGTAAGGCTCTCTCTCTTCTTCTTCTTTTTTTATATCGCACAAAATGACAAAAATCATGCTTTCTGCCGATTCGTGTTCTCAGATCTTGGTAATTATGAGTAATATTGCCAATTGGTGAGAAGCCTAACCCCTACGAACAAAAAAAGATGGTAAGTCTCTCTTTTTGTTAAGAATTCTGTAAATCCCGTGTTATATTTATGAAATTCTTGATTATGTCTTAGGTTTTTTGTATTCTTGCTTAATTTTAACTATACCTAAGAACTAAACGAGATCTTTGGAAAGTTTCTTTCTAATCTGATTCATTATATAATTTAATCCTTGGGTGAAATAATACATCTTCTAATGTAGTCAAAATTTCTAATACTCCTTGTGGTTGTTTATAGGTGTTTTAGATATAGATCTGTTAGGTGCAAGTTTTGCAGCTTTAATTGCTTATGTGGTTTTATGGGTTCTGAGTGGAGTAATCAACAAAAGAAGGACTGGAGATATCTCTAAGATTCTGAAATACATAAAGAAATAAAAAACTCAAAATGAAGATGTTGATTTTAATGACGAAGAGGATGATGGCAATGACTTGACCGATGAACTACCCGAAATGATAGGGGAAATACGAGATGCTAACTTTTCTGAACCTTCTTCTGAGTCAAAAATAGAAAATTTTGAAAGGTTATTATCTGATGCTACTCGTGATTTATACCCGAGTTGCAAGGGTTATTCTCTCTTGAAGTTCATTACTGAATTGCTTGATATTAAAGTAACGAACAAAATGACAGACAAAGCAATGAACTCGATACTTTCATTATTCAGAGAAGTATTGCGAGAAAGTAACTTCGTTCCAGAGTCTCTTTATTTGGCAAAAAAGGTTCTTACGGGCATTGAACTAGGTTATATAAAGATAGATGCATGCAAATATGACTGTGCTTTATTTTGAAAGATTATGAAAATGAACAGTCATGTCCTGTCTGTGGAGAATCTCGGTGGAAAGTTGATGATGGAAAAGGAAAGCGAATTCCTCACAAGGTCCTACGGTACTTTCCTATAAAATCGAGACTACAACGGCTTTTTATGTCATCTAAAACTGCTTCCTATATGAGATGGCATGTTGAGAAACTTATTAACACATAAGGCAGTATGAGCCATCCAGCACATTCTCCTGCATGGAAAGAATTTGATTCCGAGTTTCCTGATTTTGCCTTAGATCCACGTAATGACCGATTTGGTTTGACGACTGATGGATTTAATCCATTCGGGAACATGAGTCTTTCATATAGTATGTGGCCACTGATACTTATTCCATATAATATGCCATTATATAAATGCATGAAGGATGATTTTCTAATGATGAGTTTGCTTATACTTGGTCCTCGTGCTCCTGGTGAAGATATTGATGTTTATCTAAGACCATTGATCGATGAATTGAAAGAGTTATGGTGTGGAGTACCGACTTATGATGTTTGTAGTAAACAAACATTTCAAATGCATGCATCAATCTTATGGACAATTAATGATTTTCCAGCACTTAGTAATTTGATGGGATGGACCACCAAAGGGTATGAAGCTTATCCTTGTTGTTTGTACGAGACAAATTCCAAAAGGATTCGAAGTAAGATATATTTCATGGGACACTGTCGTTACCTCGATACTAACCATATTTTTCAAAAGAGCAAATTGTTTGATGGTAATGATGAAACACGTCTTAAACCAAGAGAATGGACCGGGGAAGAAGTTCTTTGCCATTTAAACACTCTCGAAGATGGATTTGAAAAGCTTGGGAAACACCCAAGCAATAGAAAGAGAAAAAGCAACATAAACTAGGGAAATTGGATAACAAAATCTATCTTCTTTAAGTTGCCATATTGGCAAAAATTTAAGATTCGACATAATCTGGATGTGATGCACGTGGAGAAAAATATTTGTGATAACGTGTTGTGGACATTGCTAAGTGTAGATGGAAAAACAAAAGACACAGATAAAGCTCGTGAAGATTTGTGTGACATGAACATAAGGAAGGAGTTACACTTGCAGAAACGTGAGAATAGTATGGTAAAGCCTAAAGCATGTTACAACTTGTCTCCAGTTGAAAGAAGAGGCTTTTTTTGAGTTTTTGCAATCTGTTAAATTTCCTAATGGCTATGCTGCAAACATATCCAGATGTGTGAAAGATGGAAAATTTTTTGGGCTTAAGATCCACGATTGTCATGTTCTCTTACAACGACTAATTTCAGCTGGCATTCGTGGGTACCTACAGAAAGATGTGGTTGAAGTGTTACTTGAGCTAGGTGAATTCTTTAATGTCTTGTGTTCAAAAACTTTGAAGATTGCAGATATAGAAAGAATGGAAAGAAATATTCCAATCATTCTCTGTAAGTTGGAAAAGATATTTCCTCCTGCTTTTTTTGATGTAATGGTTCACTTAGCAATTCACTTGCCCCAAGAAGCAAAAATTGTTGGTCCTGTGCATTCTCGTTGGATGTATCCGATTGAGAGGTAGTTTAATTATTTATTTTTCCTATTTTTTTATATATACCTATAATACTTGAATTACTAATCATGTGGTCCTTTTAAATGGCTTTACTTTTATAGGTTTCTTAAAACCCTTAAAGGATACGTGGGCAATAAAGCTCGACCTGAAGGATCGATTGCCGAAAGATATATTGTGAAAGACTGTATTACATTATGTCAATGTATCTTGATGGAATCGAAACAAGGTCTAAGTAAACTGGGCAAATGAATGATGAAACTAATCAAGAAGAGTGTGAACTTTCAGTGTTTACACCAAAAGTTATACCATTTGGGCTTCTTAGCAAGCCTTCTCCACTTTCAGAAAGAGATGCAAATATAGCTCAAAGTTTTATATTGAACAATTGTAGTGAAGTGGATGAATACAAGAGGTAATGATAATTTTTCCTATGAACTATTGATGTTGTATTGAAGTTATTAATATGCAATGTTATTATTTATTATTCAGCAAACATCTAGAAGATTTGAGAAGGAGGAATGTTGAAGACATTGAAAAATGTCATCAAGACCAATTTTGTACCTGGTTTAGAAATCATGTAAGTTTCAAGTACTACGGTTTTTACGTGTGAAAAGCTGGGTGTAATAACATAATTTTTTTTTGTTACTTTCTTTTGTAGATGAATGATTTGTATAAAAAACAAGGCGGAAAAATCTCTGCAGAATTATGGGCTTTGGCGAATGAACCTCAGTTATACCTAACAAAGTTTTATTCTAGTTGTACGGTGAATGAGGTTCATTTTCATGCAAAAGATCGAGATGATCGACTAACTGCACAAAATAATGGATTAGTAGTGGAAGGGGACCATAAAAATGAAATGGTAGAGTTTTATGGATTTGACTAGAGTGGTTGAGTTGACATATCTAAAGAGAATAAAAGTGGTGTTGTTCCAATGTGAGTGGTTTGATACTGGTAACCGGAGAACTTTGCAGAAAGATAAATACTTTTTGAGTATTGACATAAGATCTCGGTGGTACGAAGAAGATCCGTTTGTGTTACCAAACCAAGTGCAACAAGTTTTCTATCTTAATGACACCAAGTTGGGTGATATTGGGAAATTGTACAATGTGTGCATCATAGGCATGTTTGGGAACCTATAGAACATGAAGATGATGTTGAAGAAATTCATGATGACGAACAAAACATTAATGTTAAGGCATTTCAACGACATGACTCAAATGGAGTAGAAGAAGTGGTAGCAAATGAAGATGCTGATTTGAGTTATTTGGCCAGGCAATATGTTGAACCAGATATTCTAGCTTTAGAGGTTTTCAATGGTTTAGAGCGAGAAAAATATGATGAGCAAGACGATTTGTTCGTTGACGAAGATGAAACACTCATCCAGTATGATGACGGCGACGACGATAATCTTTACATTCATTTCGATGAAAATGAGGATGATGATTAGATTTATGTACAATATAAAGTTTTTTTAACAGTGAAATAAATTTGTTTGATCACTTTAATTTTTTGTACGAGTTATTTGACTGATATACTTTTTCGACAAAGTAGTAATTATTTGAGAATTTTATATAATCACACCACGTTAACAAAAAAATTAATTGTAACATTAGTAAAATCAGAGTATTAGATTGAATTTTGTGACAACTATATTAGAAGAGGCAAAGAATATATATATATATATATATATTAGTATATGTATACAAAAAATAAGTGTGACTATAAAAAAACAGAAGTTTAATTTCCCGTCAAAAGAAAAAAGAAAGAAGAAAAGATGGTTTTAGGCGCCAACTAAAAGAGAAGTGGCGCCACAATCCCAAGAATTAAGGGTGAGTTACGTATTATTATTTTCGTGTTTTTTTTCTTTTAGCCTCGCTCCGTCCAAATCCCTCATTCTCCATTCACAGCTCCAACTGCTCTTGATGCCGGTAAGTATTTCTATTACAGCTTTTGTAATTCTTCCCTAATTCAGTTTGGCCTAATATCGTAACTTCAGTTTTCCACTTTTCGTGCATGTGCATTGAAACATCGTCGATTCGTTCCTTTTTTGCAGCTTACTCTCGGATCTGTCATCCATCATCGATTCGTTCCAAAAACTGTAAACAGAGATGCTAATGGTAAAAAGATTTCCATTTTTTAGTTTCAGTTTTGTAATACTTGCTTTAACTATTTAGTCAAGAGTTATGCCTCTAGTTTTTGGAATCTGGGTACCTTTTTTAGGGATGGGGTTGAGGGAGTCAAGCATATTATTTCCGTTTGTTGCTTTACTGGTCTCTACTTTCCTAACTATGCATTTGATTAGGATGCTCTCTATTGGGAATTAACGTGTTGTCTTCCAATGACGAAGCCACAACCCACAGGGTATCTGTATATATATGTATATCATGAGGATGTAATAATAATAATAATTAATTTTTAGTAATGAATGCAGAAAATATTGAAGTTAGAGCTTAATGAATTAAAAATTGTATTGTTGGGATAAATTGTTGTATGTGAACAATCTTCAGTGAAGGAAAAAACAGTGATCTTAAAGGGGAACAATGCACAATTGTGAATTATGGAAAGAATGGACGTTTCGAGATTTTTTTCTCATCTTGAGAAAATAATATATTTAATTCTTAGTCCGGTTGGTTAGTTTAGATTAGGATTTGACACTTCCCAATAAAATATCAGTGATATCTATTAAAAATATAAGCAAATTGGTACTCCTCTCACATTGTAGACCAAACTCCAAAACCACCAAGTCCAAAACTTCCCACTTCCTCAAATCTCTCAACTTCTCCGTAGAAAAAGAAAAAAAAACAAATTTAAATAATGGGATAACCAACATATATGTTTTCTTATAATTGACAAAAAAAAAAACAAAAACACAGTCCAAAACTTCCCACTTCCTCAAATCTCTCAACTTCTCTGTAGAAAAAGAAAAAAAAACAAATTTAAATAATGGGATAACCAACATATATTTTTTCTTATAATTGACAAAAATAAGAAACCCGAAATCTCTCTTTCCCCAAATTTCTCAACTTCCCCATAATCCCCATAAATCACGGTAAATAAAAAAAAACAATTATTAAATACTAATATCTATTACTATATAAAAAGAAAGCCATTTTCCCCTCACATACGGAAGTTACCCTCACAAAAAGGTAGTTGTTATACCAAAATTGTGTTTTCCATATTTACCCCTCTCTTGCCTATTGAATTAATTGTGTCATTTAATCCTTTTTTTAAGTTTGAAATTTAAACACCTCTTTCAGTTTTAATTTTTAAATTAATTGACTCTCTCTCTCTCTCTCTCGAATTAGTTTCAATTTCAGAACGTCGCACGCAGTCTCCGCGTGCTCCCGGAAGCTAGTAAAAGAATAAATTTTCTCCCACATGGTATAAGTTACTTAAATAAATTTACATTAATTTTGAATGCTTATCTACAAAAATCCTGATTTCTAATTTTCTTCTTTTTTTGGTCCGCCCAAATTTGGATTTCAAAAATTATAACTCCCCACTAACTAAATTCAAAAAACTAACTGCAATAGACCACAATTTGAGCAACCTTCACACGGTAATTTTCATTTAACTTTGTGCCTCTTTTTTAAATGTCTCATGTTAAGAATTCTCATTTTTTTGTTCCCTCATTTTTGTGTTATCATATTTTACAAAACGTTGCCAAGCTCTTTTCCTCTAACCCTCTTTCTTACTTTTGTTACAACAGATTGTCATTGGTGTGCATTTGGCTGTCCCAAGATTTTCGAGAGAAAGGTAATTGTGGTATTTAAATAGTTCGCTTTTATGTTACTAACAAATTTTTTGTTTTTTGGGTTTCTTGCTTAGTGCATTTGTTGTTGGATGCTAAATTTCATTTTTTTTTCCAACCCAATGTCTTCTTATACTCCAGAGAAGGTGAGACGCTAAATTTCACAACTCTCTTTGACATACTATATTCTTATGGCATTTTCTTTAGATGATTTATTCAGTTTTTAAACAACTTATAATTACACCAAATACTATTTAATATGTTTTCACGAATTCACAATAAGAAGAACGCATAAAATTAAACTACTCCTTATATCAAAGAGAATTTTGCACGCGGTCTCCGCGTGCGCTTTTTCTTGGATTACTAACACTCATATTTTGAATTGCATTGTAGGTGTTTCTTTCTGGATGGAGATTAACTTAAAAGGTACCTTCTTTATGAAGGTACATAATTTCAAGGTACATTATTTGTTGTTTCTTAGCTTTTTTGCTGGAGATTAACTAAAAATATATGTTACATTCATTAATTATGTAAAATATATCGCAGGTTTTGATGATATAGGTATATCCTATTTTAATCATGTTTTTTTTGGTGAACCTATCTTAATCATGTTAGTAGATAAACATAATATATTTTAGAATCATGTTTGTGTTTGTTAGATTTTGAAATAAGCGTACACTTATAATGTTTTTTTTTATCTTCTTATTAACAGGTTTTCCCTTTAATTTTGGAAGAGATAAGATTGCACCAGTCATGAAATATTTGAAATTAGAATCATCAACTAAGGAGTAAATTGTTCTTAATTTAAATTTCTCTAGTTTTCCTATGTAGAAGTTGAAATTTTCTTAGATATATTGTACATTAAAGAAGAGAATTTCAATTTAGTCAACATAACAATAATTTAAAAGGAGAGAATATCAATACGTCAAATTAGTGCCTCCAGTTCATCTCTTAAATTTTTTTTCTTCCAATTAATTGAAGGACTTTTTTGTTTTTAATTTACTGAACTAATCTGCGACATTTTGTTTTTTTTTTTTGATTTTTCTGTCGTTTTTTAGATCAAGTGTATTTAGATACAATTTTAATTCTTATCACATAACTTATTGTAATATACGCGTTAAAACTAAAATATTGTTTACACTTAAAAAGAAATTTGCATGCGGTCTCCGCATGCGCTTTTTTGCTAGTATATATATATATATATATATATCATGGATCAAATGATTTCCATGCTTAAGTGTTCTGTTTCTTGTAAATAATAATTTGAAATTTTTATTATTTATTACTATTATGCCTTAGCAAAAAATAACATTTAGTATTTGTTTATGTTATTATTATGTACAGATTGCTACTTTTGTGCCTTAGCAAAAAACAGTATTAGATTAGCTCCTTGTTTGTTCGTTAAATATTTGTTAGTTTATGTGTTTTTATATGTAGTTAAATATTTACATATATTCTTTTTTGGTAATGTGCAACAATATGCCTCCTAAAGGTGTAGTATTACGTCGTCCTACCACTAGAAGTTTTGTCTCGACATCTAGTTCTCTTTCTATCTCGGAGATCCCATCTCATGCATCTGAAGATGAGGTAGACGATGAAGATTTGCCATCAACCTTATCAGGTGCCATTGGTGAGTTTAACATACTCAATTTATTTATTAGTAGATGGTTTGTTAGTTCCTTCATATTATGTGTACAATTGATAAATTATTAGATAGCACAAAAAAAGGACGGGCAGAAAGTACGGGGAAGGCAATTGAGCAAGAGATAAAAAAAATTGTAACCGTTGATGATACTTGTGCTTTATGTATAAACCTTCTTTTTCTTTGTTTAGTTTTTACATACTTAATAATAATTCCATGTTTGCATACATGGTTAGGGGAAGTTGCTTGAAATTAAATTATGTGAAGGTTTTCAAAAGCCAATGCGACATGCATCTCACTTATCAAGTGGAATTGGGATCATTGTTAGGCACAACCCTGAACTTGATTTTCTGACTTCGTGGAAAAAAGTTCCAGAAAGCAGTAGGTTACCAGTGCTTGCTGGATTAGATGTAAGTTATATTTTTCGACAACTATATTTATAATTATTTTTTCTTGTTCAACAAAGAGTTGGATAAACTATTAATTTCATATCTATACTTTTCTCTATACATCAATGGTTTGATATCAAGTGATTGGGCACAAACCCTCTCGTGAAAACGTACATCCATAATATGTTTTATGATGCATATAAGCATTTTAAAGGGAGACTAAGTAAGGAATACAGAGAAATCGTTAAAGTTGGTAAAGATCATAAGGCTAATAATCCATTTGATTGGTTTCCACTTAATAAATGGCATGATTTGTGTGATCTCTTTTATGATCCTAAGTTTCAGGGACATTTTTTTCCCCAGCTATGATTGCTTGTTAATTACGTATTTCTGTATAATATGAATTTTCACATTAATTTGTTATAATAATGCAGAAAAGGTCCACAACCAACTCAAGCAACGGAAAATGCAATGGAGTTTCTCATACATCTGGTTCAAAGGCATTCTCAACAAAATTGCAAGAAATGGTAAAGTTCTTTAACTTAAAATAAAAGTTCTCTTATTAGTTTTATTATATGTTTTTCTTAATTGTATGAGTATTTTGGATTTTTCTTGAAGAAAATACCAAGTGAAGTGGATAATTATGGGGACACTCATATTGGTAGTAATAAAAATATGTACATAAAAAGGCCGAAGAACTACATGTTAGTGAGTTGATTTTAATATTTATTATATAAAATTATATATGTATATGTTTAAATGTTTAAAGTTTTTAATGTTGTTTAATTTGATGATTCTAAATAAACAACAAGATGAAATGAAACGTAAGAGGATTGAAACAAGTAAAGAAGATAATTCACTTTCTAAAAGAGAAATTCTAAGGGATGTACTTGGTACAAGGAGTGGTTATGAAAGAGGTCATGTATCTGAGATTGTGCCACTTAAAGGGAATAAAAGGTTGAGATGTGAGTCAACGCAAGAAAAGTTGAGTAAGGCTGAAAATGAATTACAAGATGCGAGTTCCCTTATCCAATCTCAACAAGAAATGATTCAAAATTATGACGAGCGAGTTCAAAAGCAAGAAGCTGAAATAGCAAGTCTAAAAGAGGGGCATAATGAATTGAATCAATTATTGATGAGCTTGGGGTGCACAAAAACTCTCTGAAAAATCGACCTCCCTAACTCTTTCAGGTATTACTATATATTAACTTTTATTATCATTATATTAGTTTTTCCAATAGCTACTTATAGTGACTAGAAAAGGATGAGAACATTACTATAGAAGGCGATCCTTTTACTTATTTTGTTTTGTGAAGATAATTAGTGAATACTTCTAATGGGTTTGTGTTGTTGAAAAAGTGATAGCTACTTTTGTAGGTTTCTGTTATGCTTTGTTTCACTAAGAAAATAATGTTTAAGTGTTAATCTTTCAGTTGTGTTAGTAAAAATATAATTGATGTTTTTGTGTAGGTTTATAGTTTCTTTTGTTCTTAGATATTATGTTGCGCTAATTCAAAATTTATAAGCTTTAAAATCTTCTATTGTAGCATGCATGGTATTTGCAACTTTATAGTTAATATATTTTACTTTGTGCCATGCAACATTAAGTAGTAATGATTCTTATATAAAATGTTTAACTTTACATGTGCATATCGTTTTTTTTCTCAAGCATTTGGACTGAGAGCCATTAATTTATGTTACCTTTTATTTTGCTTTGACGATAATTTATATATTGTAGTTTCTTGTGATTGAATGATATATGTTTAAGTGATTTTGTTTGGTGTAATTTTAATTAAGTAGTCTTGCATGGTATGTGTTGAGTGTAATTTTTCAAATTATTTTTTCATATCATGTTTTGGTTCGATTGCAGGTTTGTAAACAACTACACTATGTGAGGCAAGGTGGATTAATATTCAAAGAGTTGGGAGCATTTAGATGTTATCTATATTTTTATTAGAACACTATTCTTGCAAATTGATTGTATTTTGAAGTTAGCACTCATATGTTGTTTCCATTTTAGATACTATGTTCTTTTATCTAAAGATGATGGTATGAACTATATTTGTTTATATTTTGTTTAGTGGTTAGGATGGGTTATTTTTTATGTAATAGACATATTTATTTTTAGTATAAATTTAGTATAGTGTGATTTATATTAGTAATCGCCAACTTGTATTTTTAAATATAGCAACAAAGCTACGGTGACAAATTTACTCAACTGTAACAAAACAATTTAATTTTAAAAAAAGCTAAAATTATTATTAGTAACAAATATATTTTACGTAACGATTTAAAATTATATTTATAACCAAAATATTGGTAACGAGAAAACTTTGGTAACAAATTGCACAACTTTCCCTAACAAACATTTTGTTACAAATACGAAAGATCGGTAACAAAAATGATATTCGTTACCAAAGTAATGGTAAAGAACACGTAAATTTCGTTACCAAAATCTTTTGTAACGAGGTTTAAAGCACTAAATTTTGGTAACAAAATGTTTGTTACCATTAAATTTGGTAACGAATAATGATACTTCTAGTAATGAATATTTTCGTTACCAAAAACCAATTTTCTTGTAGTGCTACTTCAGCTCTCCCTTTGTTAAATTTAATTATGTCGTCATTTTCCCATCATTTTATGTTGAGTACACAACTGAAAAACGCTTAATACTAAAATCACAATGTACACTGCAATTACTTCAAACAAATCAGTGAGTTATTCTTCTCTTCACTACAAGAAAAATGGGTCAATAGGGACCAAAATTAGGTCCCTATTGACCCCTCCAGAGGTCCCTAAAGGTCAATAGCGACCGCACGTAGGTCGCTATTGTGCGGTCCCTATTGACCTCGGTCGCTTGCCATCAGGGACCGCAGTTAGATCCCTGATGAGGGAAATAGCGACCGGAGTATCAGGGACCGCTTTCCGGTCCCTGATACTTTAAACAATAGCGACCTAGTGCCGGTCCCTATTGTGTTTTTGGGTCACTATTTTTTTCAAACAATAGGGACCGTCGTTAGGTCCCTATTGTCGCAAAAACAATAGCGACTTGACTGCGGTCGCTATAATAAATATTAGCGACCTACATGCGGTCCCTAATAATAATAATAGGGACCGCAGTTAGGTCTCTACTAATATTCATAGAGTACCCTTTGAATATTAGTAGGGACCTAACTGCGGTCCCTATTACAATTATTAGGGACCGCAAATAGGTCGCTACAAATATTCATAGAAACTCTATGAATATTTGTAGCGACCTATTTGCGGTCCCTAATAATTGTAATAGGGACCGCAGTTAGGTCCCTACTAATATTCAAAGGGTACTCTATGAATATTAGTAGAGACCTAACTGCGGTCCCTATTACGATTATTAGGGACCGCAATTAGGTCCCTAATAATATTCATTGAACTCTATGAATATTATTAGGGACCTAACTGCGGTCTCTAATAGTCTGCGACAAAAATAAAAAAAAACAATAATATTTCGGAAATATTCCGAAATATTATTGTTTTTTTTGTTGAAATATGATTATAATAAGATCAAAACAATAAAATAATAAAGAAAAAGTTAATATAATGACATGAAAGTATTAAAATGTAAAAAAATGAATGAAATATGACTAATAATAGAATATAAAATATGAATAAAAACAAAAAGATGAATGAATAAAAAAACAAGTGAAATAAAAGAAATTGTAGATCCAAAAAAATAGAAAAATAAGAAAAGAATGTGTAGATTCAAAATAAAAGAAAAGTAAGAAAAGAAAGTGTAGATCCAAAATAATAGAAAAGTAACAAAAGAAAGTGTAGATCCAAAATAATAACAATGAAAGATTGAGTTGGTGATTTGTTTTTTATATTGTGTGATTTTTGTTTTGGATTTGTGTTGGTAAAAAGAAGAAAAGATTTTGTGTTTGGAGAAAAGAAGATAGTGTTTTGGTGTTGGAAAAGAATATAGTGTTTTTGTGTTGGGTGTTTTATGAGATTAAGTAAATTTGATGTGTAAGAGTGGTGAGTATATATAGAGAAGAGGGTGAAATTTTCAAATTTTCGTAAAATTCAAATTTCCCCCTCAATCCCGCCTAAACTTTTCGCCAAAATTTCAATTTTTTGTATATTAGTGACCTAAGTGCGGTCCCTAATTATTAATAGTGACCGCATTTAGGTCACTAATTGTTAATAGTGACCGCACTGCGGTCCCTGTTTCCTTATTAGGGACCTATGTGCGGTCCCTACTAATATTCATCCTTGAAATTTGATTTTTTTGGATTGATGTTTGTGTGTTTGTGATTCCTAGCAACCAAACTCATTGCAACATGTGAATTGAAGTAATAAATGATTGCAAAACCAACCTCATAATAGTTTAGTTGTGAAATAATAGATTGAATGAAATTGATCGAGTTATGAACAACTACAAATAACTCATAATAGTTTAGTTGTGATTAGTTGATAGTTAATAACTACAAACAACTACAAATAACATGATTAGTTGATTAGTTAATAACTACAAACAACTATAATTAGCTATTGATGATTAGTTGTAGAACATGAAATATATGTTGAACGTTCATAACTCGATCAATTTCATTCAATCTATTATTTCACAACTAAACTATTATGAGGTTGGTTTTGCAATTATTTATTACTTCAATTCACATGTTGCAATGAGTTTGGTTGCTAGGAATCACAAACACACCAACATCAATCCAAAAAAATCAAATTTCAAGGATGAATATTAGTAGGGACCGCACATAGGTCCCTAATAAGGAAACAGGGACCGCAGTGCGGTCACTATTAACAATTAGTGACCTAACTGCGGTCACTATTAATAATTAGGGACCACACTTAGGTCACTAAGATTTAATAGTGACCGCAGAGCGGTCCCTGTTTAATTATTAGGGACCTATGAGCGGTCCCTACTAATATTTATCCTTGAAATTTGATTTTTTTTATTGATGTTGGTGTGTTTGTGATTCCAAACAACCAAACACATTGCAACATGTGAATTGTTGTTATTTTAACTATTACAGTATTAATTATGAACTAAACAAACAACGATGTACCTCAAATCATCATAAAATAATGATTTTAAAGTTTGAATATTAGTAGGGACCGCAAATAGGTGCATGTTGGGTCAATAGGGACCTGATCTGCGGTCACTATTGAAAAATCAGGGACCTATTTGCGGTCGCTATTGACAACGGCTATTGTCAATAGCGACCGCGTTTTGGTCGCTAATAACAACAACTATTAAATAGGGACCGCATTTAGGTCCCTATTGACAACGGTTATTGTTAATAGCGACCGCATGTAGGTCGCTATTGACAACGGTTAGTATCAATAGGGACCTAACTGCGGTCGCTATTGAGACTTACCGTTGCCAATAGTGACCTAAGTGCGGTCCCTATTGACTGTTAGTGGCCTATAAAAAGGCCACTCCATTCTCCTCTAAAATTCATTACATCCTTTACTAATCCTTAAGGTATGCACTTTTTTTGCCGTACACTATCCCAAATATTTATTTTCAACGTAATTTGTTATTTAATTATTCTAACTTAAATTTATTATCTTTATTTGGTGATAGGTAATATTACACACACCGAGAGTAATCGTGGTGTACAAAACATTCTTGCGTCACGTTTTTTCACGCTTCAAGAAGTACGTTGATCATTCTATTTAGCTCTTTAAAATTCTTGTTATATTATTTGTAATTATTTGTTTTATATTTTACAACTTTTTAGATAAATAATGGATTATATAGTAGATAAATCTTGGATGTATGCTATGTATGATAGTGATGATTGTTTGAGCGATAGATTTGTGTTTGGGGTTCGGACTTTCATTGAATATGCTACGCAACAAGGTCCTAGATTCGTAGATCTACGGGGCGAAATTAGGTGTCCTTGCATGAAATGCAATAATATACGATTTTTCGATAAAAAGGTTGTACGGGATCATCTTCATAAGTCGGGATTTACAAATGGATATTTAGAGTGGATTTTTCATGGGGAAACGTCAATAGATACTACACCGTCGTATGTGCCCGATTCCCCCGGTTCGTCACACGCCCATATTTCCGACAACCCAGTATATGTTGATGTGCCATTCGTAGATATGGTCGTGGATGCACGTGGAGGTCGATCATTTGAGGACGAGTCAACTAACGAGGAGCCCAACCCGGAAGCACATGCGTTCTACAAGTTGATGCACCTAGGAAATATACCCATGTATCCGGATTCCAACTCGAGTGAAGATAAAAGTATCCTTCAGTGGATGTCGGAGTGGTTGGAGTACAAGACACAACACAAGGCTAGTACTATTTATTCTGATAAGGTTTTTAATTTGGCGAAGAGAGGTTTCACGCCTGAGGTGCGGATGTTATTACCTAAGGACACGAAATGGATCCGTAAAATGCTGCAGTCAGAGTTAGGGTACGTTACGTATGATGTTTGTCCAAAACAATGTTTCTTGTTCTACGGAGAGGAGACGAAGGACTACGATAAGTGCCCGATATGCCTCGCAGGTAGATACGTGGATGGACTAAAATCTAAGGTTGGGAAGAAGAAATTGTGGTATTTTCCTATTGCTCCTCGACTTCAGAGGTTGTATTATACAATAGGAACTGCAAAACATATGACATGGCATACAAAGTGTAATGGGGTTAATGACCAAATGATTCACCCAGCTTCAGGGGAGGCATGGCGCCACTTCGACCGGACACACCCAGATTTCGCAGCGGAGCCACGGAACGTAAGACTTGGTTTGTCCACAGATGGATTCACACCTTTTGGAATATCTGGCAAGACGTACTCTTGTTGGCCGGTGTTTGTCACCCCTTATAACCTTCCACCGGATCTTTGCATGAAGAAAGAGTTCATCTTTTTGAGTCTACTCATTTTCGGGCCGTATAGTCCAACAAAGAACTTGGATATTTTTCTTAGGCCACTTATTGATGATCTCAAGCTTTTATGGAGCACTGGCGTCGAGACGTACGACGTCTCGAGGAAGCAACACTTTATATTACGTGCATCTCTCATGTGGACGATTAGCGATTTTCCCGCTTACGGGATGTTGTCGGGATGGAGTACGCACGGAAGGCTTTCGTGTCCTTATTGTATGGGTGACACTCAATCCTTTCCATTGGTGAATGGGGTAAGCCAAGTTGGTTCGATTGCCATCGCTGGTTCTTGCCCGAAGGTCATGACTTGAGATACGATGACTATAACTTTAAAAAAGGGGAAATTCGGGAGGAAGACGCGATTCGTAGAAAGACTAGTGCTGAAATGTTGGAAATTGTTAATGGCCTTGGGAATGTGGGGTTCGGTACCCAATGCAGACCACTCCCAGGTTTTGGCCAAAATCATAATTGGGTGCGGAAGAGTATATTTTGGGAACTGCCTTACTGGTCCACAAACTTGGTTCGTCACTGTCTAGATGTCATGCATTGTGAGAAAAACTTTTTCGATAACATCGTCAACACGATTTTGGATGACCCTAAGACAAAAGACAACATCAAGTCACGGAAAGATTTGAGACTTTGGACCAACCGTAGTGAGCTATTTTTAGATTCAACATCCCGAGGGTGGGGAACGAAAAAGCCAAAGGCATTGTACTGTCTCTCAAAAGATCAAAGGAGAAATTTGTTAGAATGGTTGGGCACGCTAAAATTTCCAGATGGATACGCTTCTAACTGAGGACGGTGTGTACATGTGCAACAACAGAGGTTGTCCGGAATGAAGAGTCACGATTGCCACGTCTTCATGCAGAGATTGATTCCAATTGCTTTTCGTGATTTCCTTAAGAAAGACATATGGGAAACACTTGTGGAGATTAGTTTGTTGTTCAAGGCAATTTGCGCATCAGAGGTATCGGTAGAGGCTATGGAGGGACTAGAAAAATCCATTATTGTCACCATGTGCAAGCTAGAGAGAATATTCCCTCCTTCTTTTTTCGATTCTATGGAGCATTTGGCCATTCACTTACCGTATGAGGCTAGAGTTTGCGGTCCAGTTCACTACAGATGGATGTATCCATTCGAGAGGTAAATCACTTTTGGTGTATATATTGATGATTGTCTTTAATTTATTTTATTTGTAATGTAAGATGGTTCCTTTTGTTGTGTATATCAGGCAAATGTTTGATTTAAAGCAGTCAGTGGGGAACAAAGCGAGGCCCGAGGGATGCATGGCCAATGCCTATTTAAATTCGGAGATATCAAATTTGATTTCCCAGTATCTCGATGTAACCCCTGGTGCTACACACCGACGACTTAACAGGAACGAGACTTTGGAAAGCACGGATTGGGATGGAGAGCTCTTATTGTTCTGAAAGAAGGGATGACCGCTTGGCCCATCGGCGAAGATGAAGAAGTTAACGGGGGAAGAAATAGAACAGATTGAATTGTACACACTTCTTAACTGTGAAGAATTGGAGGGATGGGAAGAGTGAGTCTACTTCAATTTTCTTCATGTAGTATCATCTTCTTTTTTATGTGTTAGTACTAACTATTTTTTTGTAACATGCAGTTTGTTCATAGAAGAGGAGTGCGGTAGATTGAATGCCATGGAGGTGCAAACGAAAAGGAACGAGGAGTATGTGGCCTGGTTCAAGCAAGAGTACCGCAGTGGAAATTACATGATAGACGATAGGGTACTGCCGTTGCTCAACGGTCCACTGAACGATGCAATCACGTACGATGGATACATTGTGATTGGATTTAGGTTCCACATTGATACGAAATTGGGGCCCAAGAAGAGTGACTGCAGTGGGGTTTACGTGAAGGGTGACATGGGAGACACCGCTTCAACCAATTTCTACGGTACTTTAAAGGAGATATTGGAAGTGGAATATTGGGGAGGTAGAACTGGAAAACAACTGTCCATTGTCTTCTTCAAGTGTTTGTGGTATGATATTGGACCGAGCGGCACAAATGTCCACGAGACATTCAAAATGGTGGAAATTAACCCTACTAAAAAACTGCAGACCAATGAACCATTTATTTGTGCTAATCAAGCAATGCAGGAGTATTACGCCCCATATCCGTCTCTACCAAATGGAAGGCCAGGGAGAAAAGTATGGCTGTCAGTATCACATATTCCAGCTAGACACATTATCGACATGTCGTCACTCACAATTCATGATTCTACCCGTGATGACCCATATATTCCGGAGACAGTGTTTCAAGAGAACGAATCAGCAGGTCTTAATATGTTTGTAGACTTGAGTTTGTTCAACATGGATATTCAGTTGGGTGGAGGTGAGTTCGAGGTCGTTGATGCACTAGGTGGTAACGAGGACGATGATGGACAAGCAGAAGGCGTAGATAGTGATACAAATGAATATGACTATGAGTTTCAATATTCAGAAGAAGACTAGTGCTTTCTTTATTTTCTTTCTTTTTTTCAGTATGACTATGACTATGTGATTTTTCAATATGACTATGACTATGAGTTTTTTTTGAATGTTGGTACCCCATACAATTTAACATAATAATTCATATTCCATACCAACCATCAACACCATATAAACAAAAATAACCAAAATGATGAATAATCCCTACCAACCACAAACCATACATACAAAACAACTACACCATAAATGATCCATATGTTCCAAAATATCATAATCCATATTTACAAATAAATACCCGCAACAAGATCACTGACCCCATCATCATCACTAGGCGGATACACGACCCCATCATCACCAGAACTCTCCGCCAAATCATACATCTCATCCAGGGGCGCCAGTGGATCATCATCAACACCAACCCCACCCTCATCAACGCCAACACCCCCTCACCCTCACCGAGGTCCTCTGCCTCAACATCCATCAGACCAAGATCATCATCACCCTCCGACTCATCAGTATCAATATCAAGATCATCGACATACTGGGTGGGGTTGGAAGTACCTGGAGCAAAAGGATCTGGTCTCTCACGTATCGGCCTCGGAACCCGAAATGCGCCTCCGCTCGTAATAGCGTTCCCCATGAACAAGTCTGACGGAAGCTCTCGCACTGGTCGGCCTGTATTCCTCTGCATGTCCTCTCTAAAAGACTGGAGCCAGGACAACATGGAGTCGACTCTCGGGTCCTTTGTCGACCTCAACTCGTTGTTCTCCTCCTGGAGCTGCCTGAGCAACTCCCGCCTGTAGTCTGGCTCCCTCCCGACCTCCATGTCAAAGTCTCGAGGATTAGCATAGCTCGGTAAACCCGGTGCCTTCCCCTTCTTGATACTCCCTATCGCCTTCTTCCACGAATCGACGTCCCATTCAGGCAAGTCCTTATCTTCAGCTGCATCCGAATTTTTCCTCCTCAGTTTCCTCTTATAAGTCTTCTGTTGAATATTCAAATATCATTAAAAAAGAGAAATTAAATTAAAACAAAGATAATTAAAAACGAGTAGAAAATTTAAAACACTTACGTAAATAAGTCTGGTAGTCTCAGACTTCCACTCCCGCCTCAAGGGTACGCATGTACCTCTGCCAGTCCCCGCCACCTTCTTCGTATGTCCTGCCTTATAAATCTCGTCGTGCCTGATAGGGTGGGTGCGGTTGGGTTGATTCCTCTCCTTCAAATTGTAAGTAATAGTTGGTTATAAATTTTTTTAAAATGTTAAAATTACATTGTTTTAAACTAATCAATAAACAATAATCTTAAAATTTAACTACAAATAAAATATATAATTTTAACAAAACATACCAGGCGCCGCCGGATCTCCTCGTAGTCAATGGAATCACCGTAAAACATACCAGGCGCCGCCGGATCTCCTCGTAGTCCAACTTGCCGCCTCGTCGAGCCTTCTTTCCCTTCACGGACTTCTGCTTAAACTCCTCAGTGTCCCAGTGTTTTGCCGCCTGATCCTCCAAACTCTGGCTCATCCACGTCTTAGGATTATCTTTAAACTCCTCCTTGTCCTTTTTCTTCATGTACTGCTCCTTCGCCTTGTTAAGCATACACTTATAAATCCCTCTCGCCTTCAACTGGTATGCCCTATGTACCTGCTCCCTCTCTGACCGCCGAATCCCATAGATATTCTACAAAAAAGATAAATATTAAATAATAAATTAATACATTAAATTAATAAACTAAATTAAACAATATTTTGAACCTCGAGTAAATCAATAAATATTAATAATTCATTTAAAACTCACCGTAAATCTCGAGTACATCTCTCTTCGTACTTCCTCAGGAACCTTCAAGTAGAAGGGCCAAAACTCACTCATAAACTGTCGAATGAGTGAAGTGATCGTCTTGGAAATATCGCGACTGGGTGGTTTAGAAAAACAACCCCTCTTCAACTCAATAAGCTGCTTCTTCTGCCCACGAGGAAGCGCCGTAAGCCCTACATTGGGTCCCCTACCCGATCGAGTATCGGTCGGTCCTGGAGTACCGGTCGACCTCTGGCTCGGTCCAGCTCCGATGTCGACTGTAGGCGGTGGAGTCTGAAGTCTGCTAGACTCGACTGATGGGGGCACGTGAGTCCCAACTGAATCCGAAGTATGTGGTCGTGCCACCTGGGATGCGGTGGACTCTGATGATCAAGGTCTAACACCCGCTCCGGAGATGGCCGCCTCATCGTCTACAAATAACTGCCGATGTAGTGCAGGTGTCGTCGATGTAGATCCGTCACCTGACCCAGGTAGCGGGACAGACGGCTCGGCTGGATGGCTCGGCCCTGCACCACGTCCCGATCGGACAACCCGTATAGGTCGGAAACTACCTCGACCCTCGCTACCACTACCACCACCACGCCCAACGCTACCACTGCCACCACCACGTCCAACGCTACCAGTACCACCACCACGACCTCGACCTCCACTACCTCCAACACCTCCACGAGCAACACTACCACTACCTGAACCCGATACCCCACCACGACCTCGACCTCCAAGACCTCGATCTCCAGTACCGCTAGGGGTCTTACGTGACGACATGCCGAATATATATATGTACTGTAAAAAAAATTTAAATATCAATTCAACATTTACAAATCTACACTAATTACAAAATTAACAAATTATAATCTAAAAAATATAATCTACACTAATTAATATAATCTTACAAATTAACACTAATTAACAAGTTTTACTAATTAAAATTTAATAATCCAATTTTCACAATCTAATTATAAACTAATCTAATCTAATCTAATTTCATTATTCACTAAATTTAACTAAATCTAATTTCATCATTCACTAAATTTAACTAAATCTAATTTCATCATTCACTAAATTTTTATTTCATCATTCATTAAATCTAATTTCATCATTCACTAAATTTTTATTTCATCATTCACTATTCTAATTTCACAAATATATTTTTTTTCTTTAATCATACACTAATCTATTCTAACAATCTAACATTCTTCACTAATTAACTATCTAATTAACAATATTAACTAATAATTCTTCAAAAAATTAATAAATTAACAATAAAACACAAAATTAACACAAGATTAACACAAGATTAACACAATAATATTAACACAAAATTAACAATATAACAATTTCTTAACATAATAACACAATTTTCGGATTTAACAAAAAAATGACAAAAACAAATTAAAAAAAAATGAAAACCGAAGCTATACCTTAGCACCGGCGGCGGAAATGGACGGAAATTCAAAGGGGCGGTGATGGAGGCAGAGCACGACGGCGATGGAAGCGGAGCACGGCAGATTTGAGGCGGAAATCGGGAGAAACGAGCGGGTTTGGGTTTGGTTGGATTAGGGACGCGATTTGGGTCGCAACTATGCCTATTAGGTCGCTTAAGGCGGAAAAACGAAGCGGGTCGGGTCGCAAAACGGGTGAAGGAGACGGATTCGTGTTTTGTGAAAAAATGTTTTTTTTTCAATTTATAGGAAGAAATCAGCGGCCGCTTCTGAGTCGCTGATTGCTTCCACGGTGATTAGGGCGGACGAGGCCCACAATTTGGCCCAATTTTGGGCCGAATTGTGTGGCCCACGTAAAAAAAGGATTTCAGCGACCCAACTTGGGTCGCTGAAAGTCACGTAATTTAGTTCAGCGACCCAACGTGGGTCGCTGAACGTCACGTATTTTGTTCAGCGACCCAACGTGTGTCGCTGAAAGTCACGTATTTATTTCAGCGACTCAATGTGAGTCGCTGTTTTTCTCGAAATGTTCTGCGACTCAAGGTGAGTCACTGTTGCCTTCAGAAGTCGCTGAAGGCTAGCGACTCACCTTGAGTCGCTAACTGGGCGGTCCCTATTGACCGCCCAGTCTTGTAGTGCTTTTATTTGCTTTTCTTAAGGGATTGTTGTTGTCAATCAGTGAGATACAAGAGCAAAAGGAGAATAACAAAAGATGGGGTTCTTGTTGAAAGAAAGGGAGTAGTGAAGGGTGTGGTTGGGATAACTCCTGCCATACGCTGCAGATCCATTAGACGTGTACCGTCAAGCAACTACCACGGACTAGAACTGAAATATAGGAAGAGATCTTACAATCTTTCTTTATATTGCTTACAATCAATCAATTAAATTGTGTTCTAGTGTAATTAATTTTGTTTAATTCAAAGTGTTCATAGCTTAATACAACTAATTGCGTTCTTAGATTTATTGTCTTTACTGTTATTCAACATTCGAAACCACAAAACCATAATTTACTATTTTCTTGCATCTTAGATATAATCCATTCTTGCATCCTATTATTAAGTATTCTTAGTTTAAACACATTCATAGCATTCTTATATTAAATAGCATTCACCTTGCAAACACAAGAGACAAAAGAAACATTAGTCAGTATTCTACATCTAAGTGATTCATTCAACAGTCCACCACTCCCTTGGGATTCGATACTTGGTGTGTAACTGTAGTTACCATTATGTTATTACTTGACTCGTGCACTTGCGACACGGTGGGACTTAGGCGTGACAATTATTTGTTAGCTTATATTCTATTTGGTATCACACCAAATGCCCCCATCAAGTTTTTGGCATTATTGCCGAGGAGTAACGGATATTTTTATTTTGTGTGAATCATTGAACTTGTTTCCAAGGATTGTGACTTGTCTACGTTTTCAGAGACAATCAATCGATATTAGTTTCTTTTATTTTGTTCTATATTGGGAGATTTGTTTTTCCTAAGTTCTTGTGTATTTTGTTGGTACTAGGAATGCAGAGATGTCTGAAGAAGAGAAGGTCATCGATGAGGGCGCCTTACCTTATTGGACATGCTACTACGGTGATCTTGCATTCTCTGGCCCATTCGACAAATGCTTGGAACATAGTGCTATTTTCAAGTATTGTTTAAATATGAACCTTAGACTGGATATCGACGAGTTCCTGATGATACTGACTCCTAGTGATACTTCAAAATCACAAAGTGGAATACTGATCAAAACAGAGAATGGCACATATGTGTTGGATGCCGTCAACAATGATACTGAGGACAACAAAGAAGTATCAATAGAAGAAGATAAATCATTGAAGATTGATCAGAAAGAACCTCAAATCGACGTCATGGAGAATCAAGAGACACAACCCCACGCCATCATTACACAAGTAAAGATTGAACTTGAGCCAATGCATACTATTCATGCACAAGAAGAGGCAGTGGAGAAACAAGTGAGTGACCTAACACTCAAGACTAATGATGAGAAGACAGAGTTCAATTTAGAATTTGGCGTGGATAACAATGCAAAGGCCAAACCACCCCTACCAATTGAAGATACGGTTGCATTGAAGGAGAAGCCAGTAAAGAATGACATGATCGTGGATCCCAACACTGAATGGCTTCATGACTATGCACCTACAATTGAAGAGTCTTAATTGGATAATCATATGAGGTACAAAAACTTAAATTTCCATTGTGTTAAATTTGACTATTTAACATATGCAGAATTGAGAGTTAGGGATGGAGGGCCATCGCAAAGGAAGGTGAATAAAAACCAGACAACCACATATGTCGATTATACTATTGTGACATCTGATAAGCGTTTATTAAGCGTGATTTAAGTTTTGCTTATTCTTTTGATTACTTATGATATTATTTTGTGTTTTCTTAGGATTATAGATTCATGATGAAACTAAGCTAAAAAGGACCACAATGGATGCGTTTGGAATATAAAAGGGTCAACGCACTAATTTGGAGATTCAATGAAGAAAGACCTGAGCATAGGGCAATTGAAGAGCGGACGACAGAGGATCGCACAGAAGAGACATAAGCCAGTGGGATGAGAAGAGCGCTGGAAAATCAGATCCCGCAGTAGTTGCACGATTACACATCACGCATCCCATGATTTTACAGCTTTTCGAAAAGTGGGCCTGAACGACAAAAACCCTAGAAGGAGGCCTAGAGAGAAGAGAAAATATAAAAAAGGAGCCTACGTTCAGAAGTAAAATAACAGCATGTGGTAGCCTACAGTAGCATACAACAACTTCCAGACAGAGAAACTCTAAGAGCCGTCGGATAGAGAGAGCACCATAAAGTCTTAGTTTAGTAGAATCCTTGTGTGAGAGAAAGCAGTTTAGAGGAAGAATATATCATCAAAGAGAGAATAAGAAGAGTCAAGCAACGAAGTTCCATCGGATCTGAGAAGCTTTTCTTTACCCTTTTTATCTTGTTTATGTTGTTTATTTATTTAATGATTGTTGAACTCATAACTATGAGAAGTTAACCTACTCATTGTTTGGAGTAAGGGAGTAACTCGAGTTAATGAATATATTAGTTATTTTATGAGGTGTGTACTTGGTGTTCTTGTATGTCTAGACAGAATATTTGTATGCAGTGTGACTAACCTTACTCTCGCTGGGATAAAACGGATCCACTCGTGTGGGGCCGCCCAGAGTGTAAAACGCTAAGGACTGATATATATATATATTTGATTTTTTACTTTGGACTTGCAAAAGCAACTGGAGCGCAACACCTAGATCACATTATATATGTTTTAATTATGTATGTTTTGTTGACGCGAGGCTGATGAGTTAATTGGGTTGCAAATTTGAAATCTCTACTAAAACAACTGACAATTAGGCTGATTCCATTAACACGGTAGGTTATTAGAGACTCATAAGGGTGTGGTTGGGATAACTCTTGCCATACGGTGCAGATCCATTAGACGTGTACCATCAAGTAACTACCACAGACTAGAACTGAAATATAGGAGATCTTACAATCTTTCTTTATATTGCTTACAATCAATCAATTAAATTGTGTTCTAGTTTAGTTAATTTAGTTTAATTCAAAGCGTTCATAGTTTAATACAATTAATTGCATTCTTAGATTTATTGTCTTTACTGTTATTCAGCATTCAAAACCACAAAACCATAATTTACTATTTTCTTACATCTTAGGTATAATTTATTCTTGCATCCTAGTATTAAGCATTCTTAGTTTAAACGCATTCATAACATTCTTAGATTAAATAGCATTCACCCTGCAAACACAAGAGACAAAAGAAACATTAGTTAGTATTCTACATCTAAGTGATTCATTCAACAGTCCACCACTCCCTTGGGATTCGATACTTGGTATGTAACTATAGTTATCATTTTGTTATTACTTGATTCGTGCACTTGCGACACAGTGGGACTTAGGCGTGACAATTATTTGTTAGCTTATATTCTATTTTGTATCACACCAAATGCCCCATCAAGTTTTTGGCATCGTTCCCGAGGAATAACGGCTATTTTTTTTGTGAATCATTGAACTTGTTTGCAAGGATTCTGACTTGTCTACGTTTTCAGAGACAATCAATCGATACTTTTATTTATTTTGAACAGTAGCTGTTCATTTTGAACCTTGCATTATATATCTTATAGTCGTAGTGGTATTATTGAAGATCTCATTAATGATGAGAATCTACCATTGGTGTTGGCTTCATTTAGAAATTGACAATACTTTAAAGGGTAAAGTCATTTCGTACCAGGTAGAGTGGATTGCTTTTGAATCGATTGACAAGTATGGGTAAGATGTTAACCCTCATAGTGGATATACATGTCGTAATCACTGGGACTGCAACATGATTTAGAATATGGTCTTTTGACTCGCGTCTCGCACGCGATTATGAGCGTGTTTCTCGTTGTAATTTTAGTCCCAATACGGTGACGAATGTAACACCACTGTCATAAAATTATGGTACGAATGATTTATTCATTTAATCATGTTACCGCGCTGTTTTTAAGCGTCTGGCAGTATTCTGTCATTATATATGTGTTATCTTCAGTTTGTTATAATTATGTTAGAGTAGGCGTCTAGCTAACTGCTTGACCTTTGCATCCTCGGGCCAGATTTAGAGGAGGCATTTGGCGACAATTATGTGTCCTTGATAGTCGGGGTCTCATTTCGGTGCATTACTCCGCCTTAAGAGGCGGGGTACCGCATAAGTACTTGTTTTTGTGTCGTATGAGGTGGGGATACCGCGTAGGTACTAGTCGTTGTACCTTATGAGAAGGGTTACCGCGTGGGTACTTGATGTTGTAGTCTGATTCATCTTTGTTCATTTATGTTTGGATTAATACAAGTGTGTCATCTCATATTTGTGAGCGGATTTCTGCGATTCGCGTGGTGTCTCAAAATAACTTATTTATTGGTAATATATAGAGGAATACTCTATAAGGAATCATGTATTTGATTTGTTGTAGGGTACCTCGTGGGTGCATGATTCATTATCATTTAAGGCAGGGTATCGCGTAGGTACATGTTTTGTTGCCGTTTTTAGGCAGGGTACCGCGTAGGTACAGATTTATTTGCATTTCAGGTTTTGATATGAAGGTTTCTAGCATTTGGGCCCATTCTGGGCCACGACCCATGAACGAGCATATCGGGGACCAAATCCGATATGATATCGAATGTAAGATTCGATGTAGGCCAGCCACGCCTATAAATATCCCGCCCCGCACGCTGAGAAAGGCAATTTAATTCTTCACATCGGTCCTCCCGCATCACATCGAGTAGAGATATTCGACATCCTGCCCGACATAGACCTTCGATATAGTCTTGCCCACGTCAGCACTCAACCTCCTATAACGACCTCATCACCGACGTCATATTGGGACTCATCACCGACGTCATATCGAGACGCATTACCGACGTCATATCGGGACTCGTCACCGATGTCATATCGAGACGCATCACCGACAGTATATCGAGACTCATCCCCGACGTCATATTGAGACTCATCCCCGACCTCGAGTAACAGGTTCCGGACCAAGTCTACGCGAGATACCTAGTGTAGGCCTGATTTGAGATAGATTCGTTGTATTGCCAGACTATTCACTTGTAACCGACACTCATATATATATATATATATATATATATATATATATATATATATATATATATATATAACGATCTATTGCCAAATCAGTAGCGCCGTCTGTGGGACCCAAGGTTCTCTAGATCGGGAGCTCATCAGACGAGATGTCAGGAAAGAGGCAGAGAAGTATTGAGGGGCAAGGACTGAACAAGACAGATCCTAATGTGGCGAGGAGCGACAAGAGGTCGAGGCTTGATCATAAGGGGCAATGTGCCGAGATAGAAAGGGCGGTTATTCCTTATCAAAGTGAACCAAGAATGGAGCCGGCGTGAGATTTTATCACGGTAGAAATCGACCCGGAACAACCGGAGCACACGATGAAGATAGGAGCTACAATGTCGCCTGATATTCGGAAAGCGTTGATTGAATGCTTAAAAAGGAATGTCGATATATTTGCCTGGAGCGATTCTGACTTGATTGGAATTGACCCAAAGATTATAGAGCATAAGCTGAACGTTGATCCACGGGCCAAACCAATACGACAGAAGAAAAGGAATTTTAGCAAGGAGAAGAGCGAGGCAGTAGAGAAAGAGGTTGTGGAAAAGCTTAAAGCATGACATATTTATGAATTGCGTTACTCGGAGTGCTCAGCAATATCGTCCTAGTTCTGAAGAAAGCATCAGAGTGGAGAATGTGCGTGGATTACAAAGACTTGAACAAGCATTGCCCACGGGATCCTTTCCCGTTGCCGAGGATCGACCTTCTAGTAGATTCAACACTCGGGTGCGCCCTATTTAGTTTCATGGATGCCAAGAGCGGTTTCCACTAGATTTTTATGGCAACGGAGGATCAACCGAAAACTGCCTTTGTTACGGACACGGGTGTGTACTGTTATCGTGTAATGCCTTTCGGTCTGAGGAACGTCGGAGCAACGTTTCAGAGATTGGTGGCAAAGATGTTTTACAGCCTAATAGGAAAGTCAATGGAGGTATATGTAGACAAATTAATTTTGTCTACTCCAATTAAATATTGACAAGTGTCAAATTAAATTTTTAGAAATTAAATTGATTATTTCTATTTTTAATTTGGAATTTTACTAAATTAAATTCCAATTATTGATAGATTAATTAATTGATTTTCTAAGACATATATTGTTGGCCAATCAAATAAAGCCACGTGGAAAAGATGGAGTATTTCAACCAATCATATTATTACACGTGGAAATATGATGTGTTCTAGATATTTCTTGATAAGCAAGATTAAATTAAATCCATGCTTATCTTGAAAATAAAACCGACCAATCACAAGCAAGGAGCTCTAGGTTTTTACAACTATAAATAGAGGCCCTCTCATAAAGAAACAAAGCACAAAAAAATATTCACAAGTTGAAGAGGGAAAAGCTCTAAGTTTTTCGCTCCACCAAGTTCATCCATTTTCAAGCGTTCTTCGCGGGATTCAAAGCGTTCTTCGCGAAAACCTCCGTTTGATCCGTCATCAAGCTTCAAGTCCATCAAATAACCATTTTTGAAGACCGCACTTGTGCCTAGGAAGACCGAGCTTCAACAAATTCAACAAATCCAAATCAAGTTCATATCGTTCTTCAACAATATTCAAGCCAAAAGTCCGTTTGATTCGAGATCAAGTCACAAGCCCCTCGAAAAACCATTTTTGAAGATTCAAGTCCCTTTCAAAGAGGATCAAAGTCCACATATTCGAAGAATTGAAGACAAAGATCATATCGTTCTTCATCAACCTTCAAAACAAATTCCAAATCAAATTTTCGTTCGATCCGGGATCAAGCTGCCAAGCTCTCGCTTCAACGTTTGTCAAGCATCCAAGTATTCTTGAAGATCAATATTCTTCTAAAGAAGATTGACGTTCACCAAGTTCAACAAGTCAAGACGAAGATCAAATTGTTCGTCGCGAAGATCAAGTCAAATTGTTAATTCAAGATCAAGCTCAAAAGCCCTTGGATTAACGTTCAACTTAAACCACGTGGAAGCGATCAAAGTCAATTCCGCCGTCAAGTCAACCAAGTTTCATAATTAGAAAAGAATCAGAGGATTACTAGAGATTGTAACCCCATATTCATTTGAATAAATAAAAATTATTTGTACCTAATTTTTCTAGTCTTTATTTTAAAGACTTAGAATTTTTAACGCCACAAATTTTGGCACGCCTGGTGGGACAATCTCTACCTCTCATCTGTTTTCTAGCAAGTGTGCAAGTTTGAAGTCACAAGAAGTCAGCGTTGCTCAACAATGGACAAGTCAATGGGGGCAACAAGCGGAGGCTCTTCGCAATCAATGGTGAAAGCTACACTCGCACTGGGGGCAAGACATGAAGCTAAAGAAAAGAATCAAGCATCTTCAATGGAGGAGCGAGTTGCTGCATTGGCGAGAGCTATTGAGAGCTTTACAACACAAGTGCATAGACGTGAAGAGCGCTTGGATTGTCTTCTCCAAAAGCTGAGATCCAAGAAAGAAATCACAACATTGAAGAAGTCGCTGACAAAGTCGAAGTTCAAGGATGCAATAAACCTTCGAGCAAAGGAGTTGAAGTTGCCACTCTTCTCGCAAAACAAGAACAAAGAACAAGCAACGATTGAAGCATGACACATGAAAAGGCTACTCAAGGCATTGAAGCCCAAGAATTTGGTGAAGCCCTAAGTGAAGGAATCCGAGCCACTTCTCTTTTCTACAAGTCAAACTTCTCAAGGAAGGAAGAGCAAGACGTCATGATCCACACAAAATCTTTTGACAAAACCCTTCAAGATGCTGAAGTTGGAAAACCTTTTAAGTCCTCAAGCCAACAAATTCAAGTATCCTCACAAGGTCACGTCTCTACCGGTCAATTGAAGAAGCTCATCGAAGAAGTTGCCAAGGAACATAAAGCTCAACATAAGAATTTCAAATCTTATACGAAGCCTTACACTCAACGAATCGAGCAATTGCAAATGCCGAAAAGCTATCAACCTCCAAAGTTTCAAAGATTTGATGGAAAAAGGAGACTCAAGACAACATGTTGCTCACTTCGTCGAAACATGCAGTAGTGCCGGAACTGATGGAGATCTTCTAGTCAAGCAATTTGTTCGATCCTTAGAAGACGTCGCTTTTGATTGGTACATTAGTCTTGAGCCAAACTCCATTGACAACTGGAAAGATCTACAAAGTGCATTCTTCAATCGTTTTTATAGCACTCGACGCACTGTGAGCATGATAGAGCTTGCGAATTCACATCAACAAGAAGACGAGCCAGTGATTGAGTATGTCAATAGATGGAGAAATCTATCCTTAAGCTGCAAAGAGAAATTGTCTGAAACTTCAGCCATGGAGATTTGCATTCAAGTGATGAATTGGAGTCTCGCATACATACTTCAAGGAATCAAACCAAGAACCTTTGAGGAGTTGGCGACGTGTGCGCATGACATTGAAACAAGCATGAACTCTACTAAAGAAGAAAGCTCAACCCACGTCCTTGATACTAAAGGTGATGATACAGACGACGACGACGATGAAGAGGGCGCGACATTAAATTTCATTACAACCAACATGCTCCTTGATGCGAGCTTAAACTATCTAAAATCTTTAAATTAAGTGTCAAATCATGTACTCCGGGATAAGAGTATAAACTATCAATATTCTCCTTAACACGAGTATAAACTGTTTGCATATGTGAACTCAAAGAAAATCCTTCAAGTCTTCAAAAACAAATGTTCAAATATCCTAGACAAGAGCTAAAAGATCTGCAAATCCTTGAAATCCAAGTCTTCAAGCAAATCCATCAAATCTTCAAGTCCTCCTAGACACGAGCCAAAAGGTCTGCAAGTTCTTCAAGTCCAAGTCCTCAAAGCTAATATCCAAGTCTTCAAATCTCTTAGACACGAGCCAAAAGGTCTACAAATCCTTCAAGTCTTCAAACCAAATGCGCAAGTCTTCTAGACACGTCAAAGGTCTGCAAATCATTGAAGTCTTCAAGCCCTCCTAGACACGAGCAAAAAGGTATGCATGTTCTACAAGTGTTCAAGTCTTCAAGTCCCGTGACGCACGAGTCTAAACTGCACGTTACTCCTGGCCTGCATGAGTATAAAATGCACCATCTCTAAATCAAATTTGATGTACTTTGAACTACGTTGTGACTTGATTCCTTTATTGGATACGTAGGCAGCTTAGAATTTCTGAGTTCAGTCATATCCTTTCACCAAGTTATCTTGAGTTGAAGATGTTACATGAAACTTCTTGAGGTATGATGAGCTGATAAGACGAGTAAAGCTTCCGTCAAGTGGGAGATAAAGAACGCCAATGCTTTGAATGTTGACCTTGAAGTCATGCTCCAAGCTTTTGAGTGATTCTTGAGTTGATACTGCAAAGTTCAATAGGATGCTTTAATGTGCGCCTTGATTTCAATCTTTAATCACTTTGCTCCAAGAGGATAGCTGCAATCTTGCTCCAAGCTCACTTGATCATTGATTAGACACTTCTGTGTTGTTTGATCAAAGCCGATAATTCCAAACTACCATTCCAATCACGAAAAGAATATGCCTTACATGTTTAACTAGAGAAGTCCTCCAAGAAGATGGAACGGAGTTTGACAAGTATGTAATTTGACCACTCCCATATCGACGAGGATCTTTGAAAAATCAGGGTGGAGTGCAACAAGTACGTCATTCCACTTTGCCTAACAAAGAGAATTTGCGAAGTTCTTCAAAAGCTTAGTCATCTTGAATGTTTCTTTGACGAGAAGTCGACATCTTTAATGGGAAGAACGCATGAGTATGACCAACAAGATGAGTGCGCATGTGTTTGAAGCGAAGTCTCTTCATTGAAGCCGTCTTTGATGCCAATTCATGAAAAACAATGTCTCCTTCTTCAAGATGTCTTTGATGTAGAGTTGTGAAAACAAGCCCACTCCCGCTGAATGTCTTTGATGCCAAGCCTTGAAAACAAGTCCGCTCGTGCTGAATGTTTTTGATGCCAAGTCTCGAGAACAAATCCGCTCTTGTCGAATATCTTTGACGCCAAGTCTCGAAAGCAAGTTTCTTCTTTTCGGATGCCTTTTGAAGTCAAGTCTTGAGGATAATGTCTCATTCAAGGTTTCTTTGATGCCGAGTCGTGAAAAGAATGTCTCCTCATTGAAGCTCACCAATGATGTTGTGTCGATTAAGGTTTAAGTGTGCTCCTCCTCTCCTTGCAAGTGATCCGGAATTTGTCAAGCATTGTTGCACGCATAAAAGCTTTCATGATCTCCAAGTTGCAATTTATGTGAATATGAACGCAAGGGTTGCCATGTATCTTCGTGGAGGTCGTTTGCTCTAGCACCGAACAAGGATGTCTTCTGTCCACTCCCAATATCCAGGAAAGAAGCGAACCTCGCCAGGAATGTGAAGAGAGGTGTCTGTCCACGTGGCGTCGCCTTGCATGATGCGTCGTCCCAAAGTTGACAGAGGCGTGTAGTCGGTTGATGGTTGGTGATGCGCGGCACGGAGCACCAACAGTCGGGAGAATCTACTCGAAGACCGGGGATATTCTTCAGTCCACTCCTTCAATTGACCGTTGTTCGTCAATGGTGGCCACAAACTCGCATAGTATCCATCAATCGGAGTGCCCACCTTCAATATTGTGTCTCGCTTACTTGATCGGTTGTCATCATCAATGATGACCAAATTCTCCGCGCCGGATGAGAAAGAGCCTTTCTTGAATGAAAACATTTTAAGCGATTCTGAAACTACAAGAGAGACAAGTTAGCAATTGACGAGGAAGAATATAGCAAATAATCAAAAAATGAGAATGCAAAGAAAAGAAGAATAAAAAAAATATATACCCAAAGAATATGTCTCTTTCACGTTGAACAGAGCAATTCTTCCTCTTTCAGTCCAAAAAACTTGAAAATTTTGGACCGTGGATTGACACAACACTTTTTGAGAGTTAAGCTGGAATTGCCTTAACTCTCTTTGTGGTCTTCTTGAATATGATAATGTGCAGCGAAAGTAAAACACAAGAAGATTTAATTTTAAGAAGTTTTCAATATTATTAAAAACTTCTGAGCCTTAAGCCAAATAACCATAAAGGTTTTAACAAAGAAACGTTCCTCACAACAATTCACTCTCGCTCTTTGTTGATCGCACTCAACGAAGCAGACAAGTAAGAACTACTTAACTTCTATGAACTAGGCTTAAGCAGTTGATACAAAAACTTCGCAAAGCAAAACGAAGACAATACAAAGAATAATTAATCTCTCAGATTATGTAGCACAATTGTCTTGTCTTCATTTTGATGAACTTCACATCTTTTATAGATTTCTTGAGTCTTGCACGCCAAGATGTGTAGTTCACAGCTTTGCTAATTCTTGTTGTTTCCTTATTGAAATTTGCCTTCTTTTGTGAACTTCATATCTCTCCAGAATATGTGTTTCCTTCATTACCGATTTAACAAGGTAACACATCTTCTTCAATTCGGAGAATCCTGAAAAGAATCGCGTCGCAGAGAACAGCTAGCTTGTTTCCTTCTTTTGAAACCGTGTGAGTTGACTATTCAACTTAGCTTGAATTATGAAAACTTCAAGTAAGGAATCTTCCATAGCTCTTCCTTATGTTTAAGAGACTTTCCTGGACATAATCATAAACAACCAAAACCGTGGAACTTGATTAATAAGTGAATAAAGGCAAAACTTAATTTTGGCAACTAAAGAGCAGTTTTCGCACAAGCTCTCGGCTTTCAATGTTATCATCAATGTTAACTCAACATTGTCTAACATTGTATCATCTAACATTGATTCCAGAAAACCTGCACTTTCAATCTCCCCCTTTTTGCCTTTCTTCACAAAACCAATACCTGTTCCAATCAAGTCTTATATCCAGAAAGTTATAATCAACAAGAAACACATTAAACCACTAATCTGCTCCCCCTTAATACAAGATATCATATTCAAAGTTGAATTAACAAAGACAAGCATTAAGGTCATCACTACATCAGATATGTACATATGTTCAGACCTCAACATTCATCAATGTTGCCTCAACATTGCAACCAGTGAGTTTCCTGCACATAAGGTTAACTAGAAAACAGTTCATAATGTTTCTTCATAAGAAATAGCCATTAAGGTCAGTTAGAGCAGTTCAACAGCAGTACTTACATTTACAGGCCATATCTAGAATATCAAGAACATATCCCTTGATCAAATAAAACCAAATAGAGATTAATGTACCAGCAGTTCAAAGATATTAGCAGTTCATAGAAACAGACCATAAACTAGAAGACAAAAATTTTAAAATTGGAACTACTCTCCCCATTTTTGTGAAGAAGGGAGTCTCTCCAAATTTTTCACAATGTCCTCCAGCTCTTTGAGGTGTTCCTTTCTTTCCTCGATCTCCCTCTGAGTGTCAGCAATCTGCCCCCTATACCAGTTCAGCATATGATCCACAAAAGCAGAAGTAATGACCATGCAATCTTCCTCCTTGGACATAGGCATTGAAGTTCCAGCAAACTCCTGAGCCTTCTTCTTTTCAGCCCTTGGTCTCACCACTCCTTTTGGGTTCCATGGAAGGTCTCTCACCCTTGATCCAGACAAGTAGCTTGGGAGAATTGTCAGTTCAGTATCATTCTTCCTCCAGCCCACAGTAACACTTGTCTTCAATCCTTGATTGCCAAGGATTTTGGAGATGAGAGAGGGATAACGCAGCATCCCATTCTTCCTTCCAGAAACTTCAGACATAGACTTCACAATCCTCTCCCCCATGTTTACTGCCAGCCCATTCTTGATTTTGTAGACTAAGATTGCTGATTCCTTAGTCAAAACAGTGACATTTTTGCTTGGCAGCCAGTTGAAGCAAGCTATCTTATGCAAGACAACACTAAGGGAGGTGAGTTTTGTGGTTGGCAGAGCATCTCTCCAGGTTTTAACCAACCCTCCAGTCAAGTCCTCAATCACATCATCATAATAGGGGTCCTCAGATTCATCAGCAGTAGGGAATGCAAAGATCTTGTTAATGGTGTAGGGATCAATGTTGAAGACTCTCCCCCTCACCCAAGCCTTTCCAAATTTTGGAGATCTGTAGTCCCTGATCCATTTGGAGAGATTGAGGTAGAACTCCATGATAATCTCAGGAGCATAGTCACTCAGCTCCATCACTGATTGTTGCAACCCTCTTGCCTCAAGCAAGTCCATCACCTTGTTCTCTTTGAAACTGGCCATCTCTATAGCTCTTTCAGTGTGAATTTCCCTTCACTTGAAGGAATCCCACTTCTTCTCCAACTCTTTGTTGAGATAGTATGGAGAAAAGTAGTCCTCCTCATCCTCAACATCCAACACCTCTACTTCCTCTTCCATCACTTGCGTTCCTTTCCTCTTTCTCTCAGCAGCAGCAACATTCTTCTCATCCTCAGCCTCAACAGCCCTCTTCCTAGCTGATCTCTCAGCCTGTCTTTTCCTGGCATCAGCCCTTGCCTTAGCAGATTCAGACATATTTCTCAATTTCTCCTCATTGCCCTTTTTCTTTTTCTTTTGAGCCCTAATCCACTTTCTCACCATCTTGTCCACAGACGCATCCACGAATTTCTCCACAGATTTGTCAACGGATTCACTACCCTCCCCCTCAACATGTATATCAGCATCAAATTCAGGGATGGGTTCAGCAGTGTTTACCTCAGTTTTAGGCTCATTACTGATGGGAGTGGTTGGTTCCACCGTTGGCTCAACATTGGAGGTTGATTCTCCCTGTTTGGACTTCTTTCCTCGTCGCACATAGGGAATCGCCTTCCTCTTAGCAGCAACATGAGCATCAACTGTTTTTGCAGCAGCACCTCTAGTGTGTGAGCGAGTGCGTGCAGCAATGGGTTCACTTCCTAGGGCTACATCTGCAAGAGTTTGCATGGGCGACTTGCTTGCCATTGTTAGTAGAGAAGTTGTGAGAGAATTTTGCAGAAAAAATTGAGAGAATTTGAGAGTAATTTTGCAGAGTAAGCACAAATATGGAAATTGCAAGCACAGTTAATTGGAAATAGGGTTTTGATTTTAGAAATAATCGTGCATTAAGGAAAGAGAGTGAATGTTAATGGGCAGTTACCAAATTTGAACCAAATAAAACTTTCCCATGTGTTTTCCCGCGCACATGCTTTGATGTTTAATAAACAGTTAACCAGAGCGGTTTTCAGAAAACTGAAAACTTATAAGTTCCTATTTTCAATATTGACCTGCGACTGTGCATAATGTTGGGATATCATTCGATAACATTCAAAACCGAAGGTGGAGGTACAGGCTTCACCAAGGAAAATTCATGTGAGAGCTTGAGATACACCCAAAAATACATCTGAAACTTAACCAATATAGCAAGTGAGTACCTCAGACATATTGTTCAGATCAAAATCATGCGTAAGCAACATAGATAACAAGAAACACACAGAGATAAACAGTTATGAATTCAAGGAACAATTCACTTCCACGACATAGAAAGTCACAAAACAGTGTGCCACCTGTAGTATGTCACCCAGATTGTATGCCTCAACACATGAATTATACTCCCCCTAAGCCTAGACCGACACAACTCACAAACAAGAAAGAAAAACAATGCAGTTCTATATGAATGCAACAATGTAATGTCAAATAGGCAGATGGTAAACACTAATGAAAAACTCCTCAAACCAGCACATCACACATCTCTTTATAACATTTATTATTTTCATAACTCTTCTGAACTAAAACTGAAGGTTGCTAAACACAAAGCTAATGTCACTACTGAATGAGGGTAGCCTGAACTCCACACACCCAGTAACAACATTAACAGCAGCAAGTTAGGCAAGTACAAAGGCCTTGAATGTTGGCAATTCATTTATCATGCACCCCAACACCCCAATTCCTTATGCATACCTGTTTACCAACCTGCATTCAAGAGAATCACCAAGTGATCAGTGCTACTAAATGTAAGAAATCGAAACCTCAAACACCCTAGTAGAAAGGATCACCCTCATGTGTTCCTTGGCCAAACAAACAGGAATATGTAAATAAGCACAATTGAGTAACACTGAAGCTGTCAACATCATGCACCCCAGCTTCTCCACATGTCCTGTATACCTTCCATATGAATAAGACACAACTGAATAGACATCAAAGTAGTGAACTTTGTGTACCCCAGCTTCTTCATATGTTAGGCAATCACAACCTCAGACAACATAAGAGTTTTATTACTTTTTCAAAACAAAGATGTGGAACTGATAACTTGAAAGAGTTGTTAATCAAAGAGTTCAACCACACAAACCAAATATGACAAAACACATATGAATTGAGACTCACAAGGAAATGAATTCAACAAAGGAAAACAACAGAATACCTACTACACCACAACCAATATATCAGTGCTAGTCAGTGGTGTTATGACAACACTAGTTCCCTCAACATTTTCACATATTGCACATGCCAAGAGATTTCCTCAAACTGAAGAATCTCTCACTATCTAAAGGTTTTGTAAACATATCAGCAAGCTGATTAGTTGTCTCAATATGTTCAATGTTGATCACTTTGTCCTCTACCATATCTCTTAGGAAATGATGTCTTATGTCTATATGCTTAGTTCTAGAATGTTGGACAGGATTCCTAGAGATACTTATGGCACTTAGATTGTCACAGAACATGAGAAGTGTATCACTATCTAGCCCATAATCTGAAAGCATGTGTTTGAGCCACACAAGTTGGGTAACACAGCTGGCAGCTGCTACATATTCTAATTCAGCAGTTGATAATGAAACACAGTTCTGCTTCTTGCTATACCAGGAGACCAAATTATTCCCCAAATAAAAACAGCCCCCACTTGTGGATTTCCTGTCATCCACATCACCTGCCCAGTCAGAGTCACTGAAACCAACCAAGTTAGTGTTAGTGTCATAAGAATACCAAATGCCTAAAGGTAAAGTTCCAGAGATATATCTAAGAATCCTCTTCACAGCAATCAAGTGAGATTGCCTTGGCTCTGCTTGGTACCTAGCACAAACACATACTGAAAACATGATATCAGGTCTAGAGGCAGAGAGATATAGCAAACTACCAATCATGGATCTGTACAATCTTGGGTCAACATTGCTGCCAGTGCCATCTTTTGTTATCTTCACTGAAGAGGACATAGGAGTTTTGCAAGGCTTGGACTCTTGTAGCTCAAATCTCTTCACCAGATTCCTTGCATATTTCTCCTGGTTCAGGAAGATACCATTCTCCAGCTGCTTAACTTGTAGTCCCAGAAAGTAGTTAAGCTCACCAATCATGCTCATCTCAAATGTTCCTGTCATAGACTCAACAAACTTGTCTAAAATAGACTTGTTAGTGGAGCCAAACACAATATCATCCACATAAATTTGAGCAATGCATACCTCAGAGCTTTTTCTAAGGACAAACAATGTTCTATCTCCATCTCCTCTATTGAAACCTAGGCCTAACAAAAAACCAGTTAGCCTCTCATACCAAGCTCTAGGAGCCTGTTTTAAGCCATACAAAGCCTTTTCAAGTTTGTACACATGGTCAGGTTGTTTAGGATCAGCAAAGCCTTTAGGTTGTTCTACATAAACTTCTTTGTCAATTAAACCATTCAGAAAGGCACCTTTAACATCCATTTGGTATAGTTTAATCCTAAGACAGCAGGCAATAGCAAGGAGTAATATCATTGATTCTATCCTAGCTACTGGAGCAAAAGTCTCATCAAAATCTATACCTTCTACCTGAGTATAACCTTGTGCAACCAACCTAGCTTTGTTCCTCATAATTACATCATTCTCATCAGTTTTATTTTTGAAAATCCATTTTGTACCTATTACATTCACATGTGATGGCCTAGGTACTAGAATCCAAACTCTGTTTTTGGTGAATTGTAAGAGTTCCTCTTGCATGGCATTAATCCAGTAACTATCCTTAAGGGCTTCAGTTACATTCTTAGGTTCAATGGAGGACACAAAACAAGATGCATTATCAACAGTACATGAAGAAGACATACAAACCCACAACTTAGCCATATCCTTGTAATTTACCCTTTCTTTGTTGCGTGTTCTAACTCTTTCAGTAATTTGACCAATTACTTGAGAGGCTGGATGATCTCTTTGTATTCTAAGAGGGGGATCTCTTCTGGATACTGGAACCACTTCATCTTCAGAATCTGACAGCACAGATGTTGGCCTAACATTGGGGGTTTCTGGTGTTAAGTCAACATTTGTTCCAGTTTCCAGTTCAGCATCTCCAGCGTCTGTGTTCGATGTTGAGTCCAATGTTGGAGTAACATCTGAACCAGTGACTTCTTCAGTACATGGGCTAGTCAACTTAGGCAGTCCTCTTACAGCCTCTAACTTCTGTAGTTTCTCCAGATTTCTATAGTGCACATGACCTAACTTCTTGTGCCACATGACAGATTCATCTACCTTGGAATGGTAGCGTTTAGCTTCATCTTGAGCAAGATAGCAGTTCCTTTGATCTTGTACCTGTCATGACACAGACATTGTCACTATTAAACACTTCACATGAACTTTTGTCAAAAGTAACTAGCAGATTGTCATCACAAAGTTGACTTATGCTAATTAAATTGACTTTCAATCCTTCAACCAACAACACATCCTTGAGTAGTGGAAATCCTTCAACGTCCAGTACTCCTTTTCCAATGATTTTCCCTTTAGTGCCTCCTCTATAGGTAACTGTTCCAACAGTCAAAGGGATTACATTTTTCAGGTTGTCAATGTTTCCAGTCATGTGCCTTGAACATCCACTGTCAAAATACCACTTACCTGCAAGGTTAGAGTAAACAGCAGAAAAGACAACATTGCAAACAATTTTAACCTTCTACTTTTATGTCCTTCAGCTTTGTTACCTAATGTTGGGAAAACATTCAGATCAGAGGTTCTCCTAACATTTGTGCAGCTGTTCATTCTTGTTTTCTTTTCAATCACATTTTTGAATTTTTTACAATAAGGCTAAATGTGACCAGGTTGAAAACAATATTGACAGATAAAAGTAGGCTTTTTCACAGGGTTGACAGGAATTTCACTATTCACACAACTTCTTTCCTTGACAGAACCAGGTAGAATCAGCATCTTCAGAGGAAGGTTCTTCAATATAGCCCAAACCATTTTTACCTTGATTTCCCATGCTTATCATCTCATCAAGCTTAGATGTAGAAGAGTTCCATTTGGTAATGGTTTGTTCAGCTTTATCTAATTTTACTTTTACCTCCTTAAGTCCAGTCTCAGTTCTGTCAAGATCTTTCTCATACAGTTTCAGCATCTCCTTCATGCATCCAATCTCTTCCTTCAAGCTTTTCTTGCTCTTGATGAGTTTGTGATTCTCAAGCAGCAGTTTGTGGTAGATAGACTTCAGGTCTTCAATGATTTCCTCCTGGGACATTTCACCTTCAAAGAAGTATTCTTCATCTTGATCCACTGTACCATGAAAGCAATCAAAGTTAGATTCATCAAAGTAGGACGCAAGATAAGGTTAAGAATCAGAATCATATTCATCCCAATCTGCAAAGAAGGTCTCCTGTTCTGATGTTGGATCCTGAATGTTGGGATAACATTGAAATCCGAAGCAGTTCAGGGAGTCTTCTGGCGTCCAGTCAATCTGAGTGAGTAGCGCAACATTTTGAACCTCTTCTGATTGTTCTTCAGCTTCTCTAGAACTAAAGTCCTCTTCATTGAAATCATCTACACAAACCCAATGAGAATTTCCTCTTTTTCTAAGAGTGTTAGCACATTCATTAGCCATATGACCATATCCTTTACATTCAAAACATTGAACATCTTTTAACTTATCAGCTTCTAAAGGAGTAGGTTTTGATGCCATGTACTTCACAAACTTAGGAGGCAATTTCTTATAGCGAAGGGAACTATTACTAAGGTTCTTTTCTTTACCTTTTCCTTTAAGATTCAGCTTATTGAACTTCTTAGTAATTTTACCATAGTTTGAAGAAATTATGTCAAAATCATCATCACTTTCATTGTCAAGATTTGAACCTTTTAAAGCAACAGCCCTATGTTTGCTAGGTTGTGAGGCAAGCTCCATCTCAAATTCTCTAAGAGTATTCATCAAGACTTGAAATTGTAGATTAACAAGGTTTCTAGATTCACTCATTGCAATTTTCTTGAGAGCAAATTTAGATGACAATGTTCTCATAGCTTTATAAACCATTTCTTGATTAGTCATAGCAAAACCTAGATTTTCACATTGGTTAGCAATATCAAGAATTTTCTCAAAATAACTGTCAACACTTTCATCTTCACCCATCTCAAGTTTTTCAAATTATAAAAGCAGTTGTTTATATTTAGAATCTTTAACAGCAGAATCTCCTTCACAATGTAATTCAAGTATATCCCAAGCATGTTTGGCTTTTGTACAATTCTGGATTAACTTGAACATGTGGTGATTAACCCAACTAAAGATAGCATTAAGAGCTTTCTCATTTGAGTTATAGAGACTTACCTATGCTGCGGTCCAATCTGCTTCTGGTTTTGGAACTAGATCACCTTCACCGTCTCTTGGTAATGTTGGAAGAGAGTATCCATTGATCACGGATTGCCAGGCTCGAATATCAATAGCTTTGATGTGAGACCTCATCCTGATCTTCCAATATGCATAATTGGAGCCATCCAAAATTGGAATCCTGTTGGTATTAGGAATGACACTGTCCATGGTGTTGTATCACCTCCAAACCACCAGTGTAGTCGGTGTTTGGCTCTGACGCCAATTGAAAATTTTGGACCGTGGATTGACACAACACTTTTTGAGAGTTAAGCTGGAATTGCCTTAACTCTCTTTGTGATCTTCTTGAATATGATAATGTGCAGTGGAAGTAAAACACAAGAAGATTTAATTTTAAGAAGTTTTCAATATTATTAAAAACTTCCGAGCCTTAGACCAAATAACCATAAATGTTTTAACAAAGAAATGTTCCTCACAACAATTCACTCTCGCTCTTTGTTGATCGGACTCAACGAAGCAGACAAGTAAGAACTACTTAACTTCTATGAACTAGACTTAAGCAGTTGATACAAAAACTTCGCAAAGCAAAACGAAGACAATACAAAGAATAATTAATCTCTCAGATTATGTAGCACGATTGTCTTGTCTTCATTTTGATGAACTTCACATCTTTTATAGATTTCTTGAGTCTTGCACGCCAAGATGTGTAGTTCACAGCTTTGCTAATTCTTGTTGTTTCCTTATTGAAATTTGCCTTCTTTTGTGAACTTCATATCTCTCCAGAATATGTGTTTCCTTCATTAATGATTTAACAAGGTAACACATCTTCTTCAATTCGGAGAATCCTGGAAAGAATCGCGTCGCAGAGAACAGCTAGCTTGTTTCCTTCTTTTGAAACCGTGTGAGTTGACTATTCAACTTAGCTTGAATTATGGAAACTTCAAGTAAGGAATCTTCCATAGCTCTTCCTTATGTTTAAGAGACTTTCCTGGACATAATCATAAACAACCAAAACCGTGGAACTTGATTAATAAGTGAATAAAGGCAAAACTTAATTTTGGCAACTAAAGAGCAGTTTTCGCATAAGCTCTCGGCTTTCAATGTTATCCTCAATGTTAACTCAACATTGTCTAAGATTGTATCATCTAACATTGATTCCAGAAAACCTGCACTTTCAAAACTGCTACAACCTGCGAACAAGTATCAAAGAAAAAAAAGGGTGATCAGCAAGAGAAAGCAAAAACAAAAAAAAAACGAAAAGGGCATCAAAAAAAGGGGGGAAGAGGAAAAGAGGTGAGAAATAATAATACGAGAAATCTGTGTCTCTTTTTGCAATTGCAGGGAGAGCAACTCCTTTTTCCAATCCAAGACCCTCTGCGAACTGCGAACAAAGGAAAAAGAAAAAAAAATGAAACAGAAGATCGAAAACAGATTTCGGATCAAAGCTTATGAGTTGATGGATTCTTACCTTTTAAGCTTTTGCCAAGTTCTACCTTCTCCGTCGCTGGAACTGAATTTAGAAGAAACAGAAAAAAAAAATCTTAAAAGAAGCTTGCAAGTTTGCTGTCGAACCTTAAAGAGCTCGCAAAGTTTCTGCCCTCTCTGTTCGCTAGATCGAACAAATCAAAGACGAAGAGAAGAACTGGGAACGTGTTTTGGTCTTATTTCGTCACGGTAATAGAACACAGTAATACAGTACAAAATGAGATTAAACAATGCTATCCAATATTATTAACGGACTAGCTTGGTCCGGAACACTTAATACAAGCTTTCTAGATAGAAATAACTAAATTACAGAATAAATATGGCGTGTCGAATTTGCTGTATTCGATGATGTCGTGTCGAATGAGGGGCAGTTCGATACGGGATATTTATCACTAGGTAAAAGTCACTTTGGAGGTATCGAATTCGAAGTGTCCTGCAGATATCGAATTCGATGCGTACTGGCATATCGAATGGAAATGTGATGTTCTGGACGTATCGAATGGAGGATAATTCGATATGCCTCATTTCGAATGGAGTCGATTCGATGCTGACTGTGCTGGGCTGGTTCAGATCAAAAAAAGCCCTTTGAACACAAGGGGACGGGCTATTTATAGAACCTGTCCCGTGGAACCCACACTCCAATATAGAAAGGCGCATCGAATCATCGTTGTTCGATACGCGCATCGAATCAGGTGTATTCGATGCGCTGTTGGGTTGGCCCAATGAGGAAGGACTATACTGCTGCTTCGATGCGCGCATCGAATTGTCCCCATTCGATGCGCTTATGGGCCGGCCCAATGATGTTATATTGGGCCAATCCTAAATTACACCCATCATATAGTCCCCTCAGTTTGGGAGACGATATCAATTTAGAGATCGTCTTCCAAACTTTGAAAAATATATTTGTACTGGTTTGAGATATTTCTAATCATAGTAAAATCGAATCGGTTCACTGTTCTTGTAATAGTAAGATAATTTTTGACGCATCGAATTGTGAGCTATTCGATGCGTGAAATTGCACGCATCGAATTCTAGCTATTCGATGCGGTTATTCGATGCGGCAGCGTAGCTGGGCCTGATGGGCCTCTCGCTCCCTATATAAGGGGGGTGCTGCATCGGCGCGATCATTATTCTACCAACAGACTCTGCTCTTCAGGTAAGACGCATCGAATTCGCGTCATTCGATGCGTCTCGCATCGAACGATAAGTTATTCGATACGATCAGCATCGAATTGTAAAAATTCGATGCGTTAAAATTTTCGCTCATCCTTGATATGAGCCTACCGTTGCGTGTTTTTGATTTGCTGTTTTACTTTGTGTAGGATATAAGCAACCAAGCAAGACTTTCTTTTACCGAGAATATACTTAAGGTAAAAAAATTTATGTTATTTATTGCGCCTTGTCGTTTAGTTTTTTAACACGTTCAGTATTGTATATATATGAGTGATATACGAGAGTGTGTAGTGACGTATGCGTCCTTAGTCAGTCTCGTTCTTTTAAATATATTTCAGTTAACTCTCATCAAAGATGGTGAGCATTGAGACCCATCCCGGGAGTGATTCGAGTTCAGGCTCTAGTGCCAGTTCGATTAACAAAGAGAATCCGTCAAACGCACCCGCAGTTCCGACCACAGGCGATGCAGATGTCTATGATTTAATAGACAGAATAACCATTGATTCCCCCGCGGATAATAATCCTGCTCCATAGTTGAATCCAACAACTGAGGTCACTAGCAATGAATCTTCGCCCTATAGAGATAATCGTGCTCTGAGCGAGGGTGAGGAAGATGTAGATTACATAAATAGGGAATTCGACGATCATATCGAGGTCCCAGGAATGACCTATGATCAATACGTGTCTCGTCTCCAACATAATCGTAGGGGATTGCGCGAAAAAATTAATATTCCCGACAAGTATAAAATCGTCATTCCTGGCCCAAATGATCGGATGCATACTCCACCACCCGGTCATATTACTGTGTTTGTCGGACATCTTTTGAACGGATTGCGCTTTCCAATTCCTTATGAGCTGAGATGGCTTCTGCGGAAGATAAATGTCATTCCTGCTCAACTCACGCCAAATTCTTACGGGAGCATGATTGGTTTCATCATAGTGATGAAGGCTTTGGGCGAACGACACAGCCCTAATGAATTATACGCGTTATTCGAGATTGCGAGATGCGAAGAAGGTTTCTACCATGTAAAGGCTCAAAATAACCGAAAATTTTTAAACGGTGGAGCAACCGGGTACGGGAAGGATTGGAAAAGAAGATACTCTTTCATTAAGGAGAGTTATGAAAACAAGTTCTTGGGATTCCGCCGGGAGTGGTTCACTGGTACAAGGGTAACAATCCCCAGTGGAGTTGCCATAACCCTGTGGAATTGCGAGTTTATTCCCACTCTAGTTAGAGAACATCAATTTGATGTTAAAAAACTCGTTGAAAATCGAGTCCTTTCTTTGGTTGGGTTGTCTCCAGTGAAATACAAGGGAGAAATGACCCTTGGTATATATCTGATCTTTCTGAGATTCTTGTTTATGTTTATTATGCATTCTAATGATTTGTCTTTGTTGCAGAAAAATACTTCATGAGTCGACACGCAAGGATGAACCGGGTTGTTGCTGCGGACATGGAAAGCTCCCAGACCGAGACCGTGCGTGAAATTCCTCCTCCTCGGAAGAGAAAGAGTAAGGGTAAGAAGAAGGTTTCTGAACCCTCAACTGCTACTGCTGCTGCTGCGGCTAGTGTTCTGCCAGTTGACCCTTTCGAGGACTTATTGGGAAATAATCCTGAGGGTAATCCAGACGGTGGCGAAGAGTCGGAAAACAGGGCAACCGAGACTGGCGAGGATGCCGGCAATCTCATTCAACGTAAAAGACGAAGAATGCCGCAAAATTTGTCGCAAACCGCAGGGGTTGCTGCTACGATTGGCCAAATTACCAGGCCAAGTGCCTCTAACCCTCCTGTCGGTGCATCTGGTCCAAGTCACGCGGCCGGATCTAGCCAGGGTCCTCGAGCTCGAGCCGCTGGATATCATCTCTCGGAGGCCGAAGCCATCGAGCATTTGAAGGCAGTATTGCCTGGTTTATCCGTCCCTCTTCCAATTTCTGACGAAGAGAGGAAAAGGTTGGAGCGAAATACACTGCATCTGCTGTCAGCGGTAATGATGTCTTATTTGACTTACTTTTTCTGTGATTTTGCTTTGTAAATTTTTATCTAACCGTTCGTTTGTTGTCAGGCGGGCGGTTTCGTGGATGTTATGGCCTCAGCCTTAATGGATTTCAAGGAGACCGCCAGTAACGCTGATAATTCTGCACTTCAAGCTGCTCTCGATGCCAAAGAAAAAGCTTTGCAAACGGCAAAAGATGCTCGAGAGGAAGCTAAAAAACTTGAAGAAGATCTCAATCAGCAAATTTCTGCGCTGAAGAAGGAGGTTGCTGCAGCCAAAGAGGAAGCCCACAATGCTGACTTCAATGGCTACATTCGAGGCCTCAAAGATGTAAGATATATTATTCTTACAATTTGGCACCTATTCTCTTATTTTTAATCTCATTAATATCTTTTTTTTTTACCCCTGTAAAAGGTTTCCCCCGAGCAAACATTGGAAATTGCTGAAAGGTTCCTCCGGGGCAATACATTTCAAGAGTTGTGCACTCGTCGAGATGATCATGTGGCTCGAAATGCTCAAGCTCTCACGGTGCATCAGTTCTATGCTACAACCTATGTTCGTGGCAAATTTCAACCAGAATGGTTGGACCTGTCCCTGGGACCAAATTTGAAGAAACGTCCACCTCGTCAAACTTCTGAGGCTACACAACCTGATGAGTTTGCCTCTCTGCTGGATAGGGAGGATCTCATTCTCGAAGGGTTATCACCGCCGCTAGAAATGCATGAACCATATCCCTCATCAGAAGATGAAGAATAAGACTGAACGTTGCTCAGGCTGTTAATTATTTCTCCGTTTATAAACAATTTTCATTTGTAATTTAATTTGTGTAGGGCGTTGCGTCGCTCTAATGTGCTTGAAACAATTTAATATCCGTTGCTTAATTTGTGGGATATTGACTGTTGTCTTTTCTTTCAATTTCTTATCTCAGTCCTTTACTTTATTTTGACAACCTGCTGGTTCATTATTATTTAGTGAAAATTGTTTATCAATATTCTTCGTAATATCTGCCTCCTACCTCAATGACCTCAGTCATTTTGGAGCAAATTGTTTGTTTCAATTTGTTGTTCGTGATCTTCCGAGTTTGTCGCAGTATAGCGCGTCCCTCCCTTATTTTGTTCTAGGAGTTTATGGTACCTCATGCCATTTTGGGGCAGTTTCCCATCCTTCTTGTCTTGAACTTTTATCGGTACCTCGTGCCTCTTTGGGGCTGAGTCTCCGTTCTTTATGTCGTCTTTGACTTCTACCGGTATCTCGTGCCACTTTGGGACAGAGTATCCATTTTCTTGATTGATTTAGGGATTTTCGGTATCTCGTGCCACTTTGGGGCAGAGTTTCCGTCCCTTTGTTGCCTCTGGCTTCTTTCGGTATCTCTTGCCACTTTGGGGCAGAGTTTTCGTTCTTCTGATTTCTTCGGGGATTTTCGGTATCTCGTGCCACTTTGGGGCAGAGTTTCCGTTCTTCTGATTTCTTCTGGGATTTTCGGTATCTCTTGCCACTTTGGGGCAGAGTTTCCGTTCTTCTGATTTTTTTAGAGATTTTCGGTATCTCTTGCCACTTTGGGGCAGAGTTTCCGTTCTTCTGATTTTTTCTGAGCTTTTCGGTATCTCTTGCCACTTTGGGGCAGAGTTTCCGTTCTTCTGATTTTTTAGACCTGCACTGATTACATTATGCAAAGTATATAAAATTTATGCAAATCAAATAATTCGACATAATCTTCTTTGAATAACTCAAATTAGATTATGTAAATAGAATCTGAGCTTTTATCATTGCTCATTCGCATGACTTCCAGTGCTGTCCTTCAGATCCAGGATTTGAGGTACCTGTTTTAAGTTCATACATTCTTGTCCCTCATGCGTGTTATAGCAGAGAGAACGAATAAAAACTTGTTCAAAATATTCAAAATTCTAAAAATGCTTGTAAATTTCAACAGAATATTTATTCGATATGCTCCATACGCCCCGGAGCCAAGGCTATTGCTGCGTTTTCTTCTGGTTGCGACCGCGTCCGAAGCGAGTTTACATAACACTTCCAACCTTCAATGTGATCTGCAATGACTTCTCATGTGCCAGCAATGGTGGGGAATTTTATCATCTGATGGTAGGTTGATGGTAGCGCTCGGAATGCATTCAATGCCGGTCTTCCTATGATTTCGTTGTACGCGAAGTGCATGTCAACGATTACATAGTTCTCCAAAATTGTCGTTCTCTTTGGAGTTGTCCCCAATGAAGTTGGGAGCTTGATCATTCCTAGTGGCACTATCGCTGGACCTCCAAAACCATGAAGCGACATTCTCACCGGTTCCAGTGCCTGGTTGTTCAATCCCATTTTGAGCAACGTAGAGTTGAATAGTACATTTACGGAACTCCCATGGTCCACAAGCATTTTGGTGACTCCGAAATTAGCTATATCAACAGTTATCACCAAAGGGCAATTTAAATTTGATATCTGTATAGCTTGTGCACTTAGTTTCCGTAGGTCTACAGTGGAGAACGTGATCTCTTCGTGTGGCATTTCTTCGATTCTCAACATATTAGCCATATGAACAAAATTATCTGCTTCAATAAACCTTGTGATCCTTCTACGACCGTTGGTAGAATCTGCTCCTCCTGGTCCTCCTGCTATCATATTGATGATGCCTCTCCTGGTGTTTCCGTCCTCAATCTGGGGGTATTGAAAAAGTTGCGGTTCATCGATTGCCCTCTGCTTATCTTTCCTAGGAGATGGAGTTCTCTTACGGTCGGAATTGTTTTCTTGTTCTTGCACCTTCTTGACAAACTCCACCAATTTGCCATCCTTTATCAACCGCTCAATTTCATCCTTCAAATTTATGCATTCCTCTGTATTGTGCCCCTTCTGATTGTGGTACTGGCAGAATTGACTTGAGTACATCGTAGCCTTGGACTCTCTCATTGGTCTGGGATCCTTTAACCATCCTTTTTTCTTTGCTGCCCCAAATACTGCCATAATGTGAGCATTCAGTGGGGTGTACCTTTGAGGCGAACTGTCCCTTTTGTAGTTTCTGTTCCTGTTGTTGTTGTTGTGGCGATTTTGATCTTCTCTGCCTCTCTCTCTATCTCTTACAACCACATTGTTAGGAACTTTGGTTGCCATCATTTCCTCGAAATGAACCACATCTTGAGCTATCTTGTTTATTTCTTCAACTGTGGTGGGTTTTCATTTCAGTAACTCACCACCAAACATGGTGTTGGTAGTTGCACGAAAAACTATACTTGCAACCATTTCTCCCGTCGGACTATCAATCCTTAATAGCTCTGTATTGAAACGTTTCATGAAGTCCTTTAGACTTTCATTAACTTCCTGTTTCATCGTGTATAAGTGGGAGTGATCCAAAACCAGTCTAGACTGACTAGAAAACTGATCCTCGAACATCTTTCTCAACTGGGCATAACTCTCAATCTGTCCATGAGGAATTCGATTAAACCAGTCAGCAGCCACTTCTGATAGAGTTGTTGCAAATATCCTGGCTTGCATATTGTCCCTGAAACCGTAGAGGGACAGTTTTCTGTCTAATTGGAAAAGGTGATCTCGGGGATCAGATTTCCCGTTGTATGTTTTTAATTCCGGGATTTTATCTCCTTGCCCTAGAATCTCCGACTCTATCTCTCGGCAAAAAGGATTGCGATTCATAGAATTGTCCTTCCTTGTCGTTTGAGTCTCGGCTATTGCTTTCCCCTTTTCCAATCTTACAACGTTTCGGCTTACTGTGTTATGCTTGCCACGCAAATCAAGACCTTCTGACTGTCTTCGGTCATCTCTACGTTTTCTTCTTCGCGATTCCTCTCTTTGATCCTCTTCCTCATCCCTTTCCTTTCTGGAATCACGGCTCTCCGACCGTCTTCTGTCTTCTCTTCTAATTCGTTCAGCAGCACATTCTGCCTCTCTTTCCTTCTCATGAGGCCTTTTTGACTGTATCTCAACAGATACTAGCTTCTTTCCTCGCTCTTCATGAACTGACTTCCCTTTGCTGTTTGTCCTCTCTGAAGTATGTTTACTTCTTCGGTCGTCTTGCTGTGACTTTTCCTTTTCTTTTCCCTTCTGCTTTCGGATAGCTGAACCTTGTTCTCTCAAGTTCTCAGAATATTCAACAGGAGATGGTATCATAGCGGGAAGTGCGGTAGGAAGCACCTCAGCCACGACCGCTTTTATCATTGCGAAATTCACTCTTGAATTTATCTGGAATTGCAGCACTCGTTGCTGAAGCTCCAGTCCCCTCGGCTTCATTAATGGGTACCTTCTCAGCTTGAGGTCCTTGATTTTCTTTCCTAGCCGGAGTTGGTACCGCTGGGGGTAACGTTGATGGTCCAACTATATCTGGCATACCCCGTTCCGGTGTATCCGGTCGTTCTTCTCCCGTATTACCTTCTAGAGCTCTACTCTTGGACCGAGTTATTCTAGTCATACTGCCTATCAAGCTAATATAGTTTGTGTTCCCACAGACGGCGCCAATGTTTTGGTCTTATTTCGTCACGGTAATAGAACACAGTAATACAGTACAAAATGAGATTAAACAATGCTATCCAATATTATTAACGGACTAGCTTGGTCCGGAATACTTAATACAAGCTTTCTAGATAGAAATAACAAAATTACAGAATAAATATGGCGTGTCGAATTTGCTGTATTCGATGTTGTCGTGTCGAATGAGGGGCAGTTCGATACGGGATATTTATCACTAGGTAAAAGTCACTTTGGAGGTATCGAATTCGAAGTGTCCTGCAGATATCGAATTCGATGCGTACTGGCGTATCGAATGGAAATGTGATGTTCTGGACGTATCGAATGGAGGATAATTCGATATGCCTCGTTTCGAATGGAGTCGATTCGATGCTGACTGTGCTGAGCTGGTTCAGATCCAAAAAAGCCCTTTGAACACAAGGGGACGGGCTATTTATAGAATCCGTCCCGTGGAACCCACACTCCAATATAGAAAGGCGCATCGAATCATCGTTGTTCGATACGCGCATCGAATCAGGTGTATTTGATGCGCTGTTGGGCTGGCACAATGAGGAAGGACTATACTGCTGCTTCGATGCGCGCATCGAATTGTCCCCATTCGATGCGCTTATGGGCCGGCCCAATGATGTTATATTGGGCCAATCCTAAATTACACCCATCAGAACGAAAGAAAAAGCAGCGGTCTCGGTCAAATTATATAGAACTCTTCCGGGGAAGTTTGATCCTACTGGGATGATGAGTCTTGTTGTAGTTGAATTAGAATTCCTTTCCCACCAATTTAATTAAAGGAGGAATCAAGTTGGAAAAAGAAAACGCTGATTCCGTACTCTCTATAATTCCAAATGGAGAAGGAGACATGGCAATTATCCTCTGTTTCTGGTCTACATAGACCACCAAAGTTTAAAAGAAAAAAGGGGAAAAAAAAAACAAGCAAGCACGTGCCTTGTGCAAGGAAAAAGGGTTTGGTCCTAAATTTCATTATGGTCCCTAAGGATATTAACAAGGAAGCACTAAAGTTTTGATTCTTAAGTGAAGTGCACAATCTTCTATTAATCTCATTGAAGGCCCGGAAATAAATATGTTGCGACATATTCACTTCAAGACGCATTTTTACAATGCTATTCGTGATAAGTCGCAAGGGGCATTTGTAGACAAATTAATTTTGTCTACTCCAATTAAATATTGACAAGTGTCAAATTAAATTTTTAGAAATTAAATTGATTATTTTTATTTGGAATTTGGAATTTTACTAAATTAAATTCCAATTATTGATAGATTAATTAATTGATTTTCTAAGACATATATTGTTGGCCAATCAAATAAAGCCACGTGGAAAAGATGGAGTATTTCAACCAATCATATTATTACACGTGGAAATATGATGTGTTCTAGATATTTCTTGATAAGCAAGATTAAATTAAATCCATGCTTATCTTGAAAATAAAACCGACCAATCACAAGCAAGGAACTCTAGGTTTTTACAACTATAAATAGAGGCCCTCTCATAAAGAAACAAGACAAAAAAAAAAAATATTCACAAGTTGAATAGGGAAAAACTCTAAGTTTTTCGCTCCACCAAGTTCATCCATCTTCAAGCGTTATTCGCGGGATTCAAAGTGTTCTTCGCGAAAACCTCTGTTTGATCCGTCATCAAGCTTCAAGTCCATCAAATAACCATTTTTGAAGACCGCACTTGTGCCTAGGAAGATCGAGCTTCAACAAATTCAAGAAATCCAAATCAAGTTCATATCGTTCTTCAACAATCTTCAAGCCAAAAGTCCGTTTCATTCGAGATCAAGTCACAAGACCCTCGAAAAACCGTTTTTGAAGATTCAAGTCCCTTTCAAAGAGGATCAAAGTCCACATATTCGAAGAACTGAAGACGAAGATCATATCGTTCTTCATCAACCTTCAAAACAAATTCCAAATCAAATTTTCGTTCGACCCGGGATCAAGCTGCTAAGCCCTCGCATCAACGTTTGTCAAGCATCCAAGTATTCTTGAAGATCAATATTCTTCTAAAGAAGATTGACGTTCAACAAGTCAAGACGAAGATCAAATTGTTCGTCGCGAAGATCAAGTCAAATTGTTAATTCAAGATCAAGCTCATAAGCCCTTGGATTAACGTTCAACTTAAACCACGTGGAAGCGATTAAAGTCAATTCCGCCGTCAAGTCAACCAAGTTTCATAATTAGAAAAGAATCAGAGGATTACTAGAGATTGTAACCCCATATTCATTTGAATAAATAAAAATTATTTGTACTTAATTTTTCTTGTCTTTATTTTAAAGACTTAAAATTTTTAACGCCACAGTATACGTGGACAATATTTTGATCAAAAGTTTGAGGGCACAGGATCACGTAGAGCATTTGGAAGAATTGTTTGCCATTATGAGAAACTATGGGATGAAGCTCAACCCCAAGAAGTGCACCTTCGGAGTGGCGGCAGGAAAATTTCTGGGATATATGGTTAACGAGCGTGGAATTGAAGCCAACCCAGACAAGATAGAGGCCGTATTGAATCTCGCCTCCCCACGCTCGGTACGGGATGTGTTGTGCCTTTTGGGACGTATAACAGCCTTGGGACAGTTTATTGCTACCTCAGCAGAGCGGAGTCTTCCTTTCTTCAAAATCTTGAAGAAGGCCAAGGACTTCCAGTGGACCGAAGAATGCGAAAGAGCGTTCCAACAGTTCAAGAAGTATCTGGTGGCACCACCACTCTTGGCGAAACCAGATCCAGGGGAGACGCTTTATCTATATCTGGCGGTCTCCGCCAACGCCATTAGCACATTATTAGTGAAAGAAGCAAACGGAAAGCAATCTCCAGTTCATTACGTCAGCCGTGTTCTTCACGGAGCAGAAAAGAATTATCTGCAAATTGAACTATTTACATTGGCCGTCGTCATGACGGCTCATAAGTTGAAACCTTATTTCCAAGCTCACCCAGTAGTGGTCATGACAGATAGACCACTCCGCCAGATTATGACCAATCCTGATACCTCGGGAAGATTGGTAAAATGGGCCATAGAATTGGGCGAATTTGGGATCGAGTACCATCCCCGTATGGCCAATAAAGCACAGTTGCTAGCCGATTTTATGGTAGAGGCACTAGGTAACAGCTTAGACCATTCGTGCCACCAGATATTTCCTATAAGCCAGGACCTTGGTCCCAGTTCGAAACCCGCAGCATGGCTACATCATGTGGATGGCTCCTCCACAACAAACGGTGGGGGAGCAGGAATTCACCTGCTGTCCCCAGATCGTAGGGAATTTGATTTTGCTATCAGTCTGAACTTTCCTATCACGAACAACGAGGCAGAATATGAGGCAGTTCTAGCAGGAATCAGAATGGCTAAGACCCTCTGTTCGGATCATCTGGAAGTCTTCACGGATTCGCAGTTAGTGGCTATCCATTTCTCGGGAATCTTCGAAGCAAAGCAAGAAACCATGGTTTTATACTTGGCAAAGTTGAAGGAATTGGCGGCCGAGTTCACTACATTCAATCCGACACAATACTCGATCAGAAAATGCAAAGGCCGATGCTTTATCGAAGTTCGCTAGATCCTCAGACATCTTTCTAGAAAAGCGTGTGACTTTGATGACCATCTCTAGGCGTGCGATCGGAGTGACTAAGGCCAACAAAAAATGGGCCGACGTGGAGTTCATTTTTCCTATCGCAAGTACGCCGTGTTGGAAGGATGAGATATATGATTACCTCACAAATGGAACCCTCCCGGCCGACCTTAACGCCCAAAGACGGCTGAAGCACAAGGTATACAGGTTTACCATTTACCAGGGCGAACTCTATAAGAGATCTTTTGAAGGCCCGCTGCTGAGATGCGTATCCCCGATGGATGCCCAGTACATACTGAAGGAGATACACGCAGGTAGTTGCGGAAATCATTTAGGAGGGAGAGCGTTAGCCCAACAGGGATATTTTTGGCCAACGATACGACAAGACGCCACCTTGTACTGCCGCAATTTGCGAGAATTGCCAGTACCACGCCAAACTGATACACATGCCAGTTGTACTGATGCAGCCCCTAGAGATCACTTGCCCATTTGATCAGTGGGGAATCGATATAGTTGGTCCCCTGCCAATGGCCAGAGGTCAGAAGAAATTTCTCTTAGTAGCCGTAGAATACTTTACAAAATGGGCGGAGGCTGAAGCTTTAATGCACATCACGGAGAAAAATATGATAGACTTTGTCTAGAAGAACAAGTGGAGTCCACCAACAAGACTCTTAAACAATATTTGGAGCGGCGATTACACGCCACCGGAAGGAGTTAGATCGACGAACTGCCAGGTATTCTATGGGCATATAGGACTACACCCAGAACATCCACATGAGAGGCACCGTTTACTCTAGTATACGGGTCCGAGGCAGTAGTCCTAGTTGAGATTGGCATGCCAACATACAGAATAGCGTAATATGACCCGCAGCACGCTGCACGACTGCGAAAAATGGACTTAGAAATGATTGGTTCCACAAGAGAGCAAGCTTACCAACGAACGGTGGCCTTCAAAGCAGCGATGGCCAAAAGTTTCGATAAACGAGTGCACCTACAACGTTTTCAAGTGGGTGACTTAGTGTTAAAAAGTGTGAAAGTAAGTAAACACGTTGGGAAACTACAAGCCAATTGGGATGGACCCTTCAGGGTCTCCCACGCCAACGCAAAAGGCTATTATTATCTCGAGAACATGCATGGCGAGCCCCTTCCCATACCATGGAACGTGCAACACCTTAGGCGTTTTTATTCTTAAGAAATTCAGCATTTCAATCACGATTAGTAATGTAAAGACCTACGCGAGGCTTGATTCCCTGCACGGGATATGTAGGCAACCAGATACGGTTCAGCACCAATCTATCGTTAAAACTAGCATGGTAAGGGGGAAGGCTCCTACCCAGGAGCGGTAACGGGTCACCTACAGCGAGAAGACTATCCCCTATGATAACGGGGTCGATCATAAAATGGTAGCGGGTTCCCTGTGATAACGGGATGCGCCCCTACCCACAAGAAAAATATCCCATGTGATAACGGGGTCGATCATAAAACGGTAGCGGGTTTCCTGTGATAACGGGATGCGCCCCTACCCACAAGAAAAATATCCCCTGTGATAATGGGGTCGATCCAAGAAAAAATTCCTTGTGATAACGGGGCAAATGCAAGAAAATATCCCCTGTGATAACGGGGTCGATCCAAGAAAAAATTCCCTGTGATAACGGGGCAAATCCAAGAAAATATCCCCTGTGATAACGGGGTCGATCCAAGAAAAAATTCCCTGTGATAACGGGGACAATTCAAGAAAATATCCTCTGTGATAACGGGGTCGATCCAAGAAAAAATTCCATGTGATAACGGGGCCAATCCAAGAAAATATCCCCTGTGATAACGGGGTCGATCATAAACATTTCAACAGTAGCGGTTTCCCTGTGATAACGGGATGCACCCCTACACACGAGGAAAACACACCATGTCATAACAGAAGGGCTCTCACCCATGAGCGATAACAGTGCACCTACCACAGATAGGGCAGTCCCATGCCAATAACGCGATATAATCACCAGGCTAGCACAACTACTATACGACAAATATAATACATTCATGATCACAGAAAGAATTGGACAAGTTAAGATTTCTGCAAAAAAACACCCTTCATTAAAAAACATCGTAAGAGCGGCTTTCAGCCAATGGCATGGGGTACACTTTGCATAGAACAATTTTTCCAAGGAAATAATGCTATGATATCAAAAGGTGTCACTAGCCGACGACGCAACCTACATATCATAAAGAAACTCGTTACTCTCAAGATCGGTGAATAACTCGGCCCGAATATCTTCCCGATGAAAGGGCCCAAGCCCCGATACATTCATTTCAAATTCTGGAAACTTCCAGGGCTCGGCACAAATATCGTCAGCAAGTTCATCCATTCCCCAGGGAGACAAAACCTCTGGATACTTATTCCATTTCGGGCTATTACTTTCTGAATCAGGTGACAACCTGGAATATCGCATCGCAAGGGGAACCTTATAACGTTCTCTAACGTACGGTCCTGCGACAGCCCAAACGGGCACCCTTTCGCCATAAGGCTCGATAGTCCTATTTATATCAGCACCGATGGGGGTACCACCATGCGATAGAGGAGAGCTTTGCGCTGAAGCAGTGACTTTGACATTAAAATCACTATCCCTTATAGAGCCACCAACACCTGTCTGGGTAAGAGGGGAAGATACAATTACCCCGTTCCGAGCTAAAGTTTCAATTAATTTCGCATTCTGAATTTCCAAGTTTTCGAGGGACTCTCGATACGCGTTGCGTTCACGCTCTAACCTAAGATTACTGGCACGCAAACGTCAGGTCTCAGCCAGGCATCTAGCCAGTTCCTTCTTCATCTATTCTTCAGCGACTAATGCCTTCCATGCTTCACCACGTGCAATACATTTCCGGGCCTCAACAGCACGAGCTCGACTGTTAGCACGATCACGACTAATCTCGCTACGCACAATCATCGCACGCAGTTCCTTCACCAAAGCATCATGACGAGTTTGCACCTCCCCAAGCAGTATGTAATCTCTGCATAGTTCGTGGAACGTGTGCCCAAACTCCCAAGGAAACGAATAATCATTAGTAAAGAATAGGAGGGACGAACGTTAGTAACAACCAACAGACAACAGGGCAAGCTCCTTACTGTATATAGCAACATCATACATATGCGCGGTGCTAATTCCACCCCCAGATCTCAGCACAGCTCAGAAGGATCAAAATTTCCATAAATAGTTTCCAAGCCTCGGATAGCATCCTCTTCACGAATATTATTATTCCCAATCCGCATAATTAACCGTTCCGAAGGGGGATCACGTAGAAAAGAATAATCTTCCCTTAGTGGCACTCTACTTTTAGATGGCTCCTCAGTATCAGTATTACCAGGGGATGCCGCAGTATGCCTTGGGGTCGAAGTAGACGAGCTCAAAGCGGCCGACACAGGAGGAACCTCATCAACAATTTCTTCGTCACGATCGAGCTCCTCAATCCCGGCACCGGGCGACACCGCAAAATGATGCGGGACAGAATGAGAGCTTTCCCCAAGCCCCCTTTGCGACGTCTCAAAGCGAGCCCGAGCCTGAGGGTGCCAATAATTAGCTGGTGCGCCTTCTGGCGGCAGAGTCACTTTGACCCGTGGAGGGTTAGCAGTCGTGCGTTGATGGGAAGCATGATCCATGGTCATAGCGTTAATCCTATCCTCTTCTAACCGAAGACCTTCCGCTATGGCAGCCCGATCTCCAATAATAACACTGCCACCACAAATATTTGACTGCATCACGAGATACTTATCAGGGAACCGAGAGTTCCGTTCATGAAGACGGACTCGGGATAGCCTTAGATTGGCAGAAATTCCGGAGACTTGCACCAAACCGTCATCTAATGACGCGTCTCTCGCAGAAGTTTCAGAATCAGAGGATTCGTCGTTTGACACAACGTAAGCATTTCGCCTAGCCGGGCCAGCTTCATAATACTGTGGCGATTCAACGAGTTTCTTCTTCGGATATTTCTTACCACGAACCATACTTAGGCAAAACAATTAAGGCGGTTTATTGCAAAACACGCAGAATATCGAAACAATATCGAAACCTATATCGAAGAAGATATCGGGGAAGGTTACCGATATCAAATTCGACGTGGTCCAGACAGTGACAACACGGGGATATAAAATATAGGAAGGATGACACAGCAGGGACCGACTTTTATAAACAAACAAAAGCTGGAGCCCGCAGCATTAAATGCGCCATATCGGGGATTACATCGAAGTTCATATTCGATGTGACTATAGACATGAGTTCACCGTACCAGCAAAAAACGGCACTACGCGTGACAGAGGGTTCGAAATTCTTATATTCGTATGTGCAAGATTGCGTCTTTATTAAACAACTTAGAGTTCAAACGAGGACCTCATGCAATGCGGTAACCGCACTGGGGAACTGCGCACAACTAGTTCCAAGTGCACTTCCCACATTTTCGATATCCGTGCTTCGAACTGGGGGGACGTGGGGTACAGGTAGCCCGAAAATTCAAAACTAAATTTGCAAATTCTTATCCCTAGGATAATAATCCCCAAATTGGGGGACTACATGATATGGAGGTTTCTAGCATTTGGGCCCATTCTGCGCCACGGCCCATGAACGAGAATATCGGGGACCAAACCCGATATGATATCGAATGTAAGATTCGATGTAGGCCAGCCACGCCTATAAATATCCCACCCCGCACGCTGAGAAAGGAAATTTAATTCTTCACCTCGGTCCTCCCGCATCACATCGAGTAGAGATATTCGATATCCTGCCCGACATAGACCTTCGATATAGTCTTCCCCACGTCAGCACTCAGCCTCCTATAACGACCTCATTACCGACGTCATATCGGGACTCGTCACCAACATCATATCGAGACGCATCACCGACGTCATATCGGGACTCGTCACCGACATCATATTGAGACGCATCATCGATGTCATATCAGGACTCGTCACCGACGTCATATCGAGACGCATCACCGATGTCATATCGAGACTCGTCACCGACGTCATATCGAGACTCATCCCCGATGTCATATCGAGACTCATCCCTGACCTCGAGTAACAGGTTCCGGACTAAGTCTACGCGAGATACCTAGTGTAGGCCTGATTTGAGATAGATTCGTTGTATTGCCAGACTATTCACTTGTAACCGACACTCATATATATATATATATATATAACGATCTATTGCCAAATCAGCTTTGGTACCGCGTTTGTAAATATTCCTCTTGGTAATTTAAGCATGAAACTGTATAGGTAGACGTCGCTCAGCCATTTATGGCATGTTACCGTGTAGGTAGATGTGACTCTTGACATTTCTAGCATGTGTCCGTAAAGGTACATGTTACTCTTGTCGTTTCGGGCATAATATCGTATAGGTAGCTGTTACTCTGCCATTTCTGGCATTTTACTGTGTAGGTAGATGTTCCTTTGCCATTTCTGGCATTTTACCATATTGGTAGAAGTGACGCTGTCATTTCTAGCATGTCTAGTTTGTGTAGTCGGCATTGTTCGTTTCCTCGTTTGAATTCATAAATAAAAGTGGGTTTCGGAGTCTATTTGAATATTTCTTGTCATATCATGTAGGATAGTAAATAAACAAATTACATGTTAAGGTATTCCTATGCCTCCTCCGTAACTTCGTGGATAATGAATTATGATCCATAAGATTTGTAGATATTCATTCTTTTTGGGTGCTCTCCTCCGTATCGTGGTGGATAGGGGAGTTATGACTTCGTAGGATTGTACCCAGTTATTTCAGTTGGGTTCTCTCATGCCTATCGCGGTGGATATGGGAGTTATGACCTCGTAGGATTGTACACAGTTATTTTCGCCGGGTTCTCTTCAGCCTATCGCAGTGGATAGGGGAGTTATGACCTCGTATAATTGATAATCGCTCCTTCGGGTGCTCTCCTGCCTATCATGGTGGATAAGGGAGTTATGACCTCGTAGGGTTCGTAGATAATCGGTCCCTCGGGTGCTCTCCTGCCTATCGTGGTGGATAGGGGAGTTATGACCTCGTAGGGTTTGTAGATAGTTGCTTCCTCAGGTGCTCTCTGCCTATCGTGGTGGATAGGAGACTTATGATCTCGTAGGATCGTAGACGATATGGACAGTCGCCTTTTCAAGCGATATGTCCTGAGGCGATACCTCACTGTTGTTTGATCAGCATCCTTGCCGTGGAGGCATATGGACAATCACCTTTTCAAGCGATATGTCCTGAGGGCGATACCTCATTGCTGTTGTACCAGCATTTTTTTATCTCGATGGATAGGGGATCTCTTCTTGTCCTTGTTTTGCTGACAAAGGATGTCAGTGTTTCTGTCATGGAAACGGATAACAATATATATGCAAGGATATATCAATGTAAAACTTCAAGATAGATAACAACCAACAACCGGATAGTCTCCGATTTGCTATCCTTTTGGATAGGAGATATTTTTACCCTTTAAGGTATATTTATGTCTTATCCCGTAGGATATGTTGTTCCTGCAATCAATCTATCAATATGAAAGAGAGAGAGAGAGAGATATAAGATTCTATAGATAAAGATTAATAACTGATAACAGTTGAGAACCAGGTTAATTCTAGTTCGCTTATGTATCCCGTAATAAGGGAATACGACATGCATAGTTCTTCTTGTTTAAGATACATGTCAGCCTGGAGAGGCAATTTAAGTAAATTAATATTGTTCCAATAATAATTAAATATATAAATTAAGGGATAACGTAATTAATTGTGGAATATGCAGGTGAATAATATAATGTAATTGATATGACTTATCTTGATTGGTGGGGCAGAGTCCCAACTTGATATGCGCCAGGGTTTTCATGAGTCTCAGTCAGCCCAGAGTCGTAAGTATGAACATGAAAAGCATAGGTCCCATAGCGCTCCAATTTGCCAGTGTTCTTGATGAACTCGATTGTTCTTGATGAACTCGGTTGAATTTTATGGTTGCTTGCTTGTTTTCAAGTACATTTCAGTGTGTTCCCACATACGGCGCCACTGATTTGGTGCAATTTTGTATGCTGACCTGGCCCGCTCACAAAACACTCCACATCATGCTGGTTCTAGGCCACGCTGGAACAAGCTTTGTCCTTTGCCCACATGTACTCCAAGCAACGTGGTGAGGAGACAGATGGATCTTTGATGATTTAGGACTAAACTCAGGTTATCCCAAGCTGCCTACGTATTCCTTTGGGGGAATCAAGCCGAACATAGTTCATTTATCTATTCTGATGACCGAGCCCTGATCGGGTTATATGATTCACTTGTTTCTGCACTATGCGGCTTCACGGTTTTGACCATATCTCCTCGTAGGAAGGTCTAAACCTTGACCCGCTTCTTTATATGGAAAGTAGAACTCCTTAGATTTCTAGTCATATAAGGCACATGTTAAAGAGACATGTATAACTGCCTCTACATTGGATATCATGTCAGGTATCTGGCATGTCGGGTGTGATGTCGAGGCTTCACCATATCGGCCATATCTCAATATAGGTATATCGAAACCTCAATCTGCTTTATTCTTTGGAATGTAGACTCCTGTAGCTTTCCATAAATATAAGTTACATATCGAATGGATAAGTATAGTGTTCTCTACATTGAATACAAGTCGGGTCTGTTGTATGTCGAACTTGATGTCGAATGTTATGTTGTAGGTGACGTCGGGGGCTATGTAGAATATCTTCGATATAGGAGAAGAGAGGGGGTTACCTAGGCGTTATCTATCCATTTATGGACAAATGGAGGGATATTTATAGGCAAGGGAAGTCTGGTATGTCGAAAATGGCATATCGAATATGATATTCGATATGTTGTCCAGATCTGTGCAGTTCTACCGTTTTGGGCATAACTTCCGCTCTGGACCTCGAAATTGCAATCCGCTTGTTGCACTACGACCTAGACACCCGTGGCTTTCTAATGATATATCATAGGATGTCTAGTTCATTATACATAAATAATGGTGATCCTTGCAATTGCGGCATCCACGTGACATAACACGTATTGCTACTATCTTATGTAGTATCATATGTGTTCATATGTAAAAAATTAAATATTGTGTGTGGTGTAAGTTAATTGTATGCGTAGCTTTTTAGTTTTTGTGTTTTGTTTAGTAATTAAAGTTGATTTTTAACTCTAATGACAACTTTTTCGACGGAAAATATCGAGGTTGAGAAAGACAATGTGGTAACTCCAATCAAGACAATACCAATTTCACCTTCCTTAGGTATGTTATTCGACAGTTATGAAGATGCATACGACTTTTATAATCTTTATGCGAAAAATTCAGGCTTTGGTGTTAGAGTGAGAAACTCGTATGAAGGCAGAAAAAGTGACGAGAAACAAGGGGCAATAATTTGTTTTGTTCACGAAGGACATAAAGTAAATGATGAAGTGAGTAGTCCCAGTCCTGGAAAAAGAATTGGTTGTAGTGCATTTATGAGGATTAAACTAAATAAGCTTCAAAAATGGATGGTTACTGAAGTTGTTCTTGACCATAATCATCAGACTACACCATCTAGTGCACGATTTTACAACTCTCTTAAGAATTTGAGTGCAACAGTTAAAAAAAAAAATCTTGAGTTGAATTCTGATTCAGGAATAAGAATAAACAAGACATGTCATTCATTAACAGTAAAAGCCGGGGGGACTGGACATCTTACCTTTGATGAAAGGGATGTTAGGATGACAATTATAAGCATCTCAAACTGCTAAATGGGGATGCGCAAGCTATGCATGAGTACTTTTGTAGTTTGCAAATGAAAAACCCCAATTTTTTTTTATCTAATGGATTTTGATGAAGAAACACGGTTGAAAAATGTCTTATGGGCGGATGCTAGATCAAGAGTTTCTTATTAGTTTTTTGGAGATGCTATTACATTTGATACAACATATTTGACTAATCGGTACGATATGCCATTTGCTCCCTTTGTGGGAGTAAACCACCATGGTCAATCAATTCTTTTAGGTTGTGGTTTGTTGGCTGATGAAACAGTTGAGTCGTTTATTTGGATGTTCAAGGCATGGTTAACTTGTATGTATGGTCGTGTTCCACCAGCCATAATAACTGATTAATGTAAAGCTATGCAAAATGCCATTTCTCAAGTATTTTAGGGAACTCGACACCGGTTTTGTTTGTGGCACATAATGCAAAAGGTGCCACAAAAATTGAGAGGGTACAAAGATTATAAATCAATTAAGCATGCAATGTAAATAGCTGTCTATGATTTGTTGCGGCCCCGTGAGTTTGAATTAGCCTGGCAAGAATTGATTTATCATTATGGAATTGAAGATAATGAATGGCTCCAGGGATTATACAATGATAGAGAAAAATGGGTTCCAGCATTTCTGAAAGGCACTTTTTTTCTGGTATGTCTACTACTCAAAGAAGTGAGAGCATGAATGCTTTTTTTTTATGGGTATATATATTCTCGAACAACTTTGAGTGAATTTGCAAGTAAATATGCTTTAGCTTTGAAATATATGTATCACAAGGAAGCTAAAGCATATTTTCACTCGAGACACTCACAGGCTGTCATAAAAAAAAAGTGTTCCTATGAAAAGCAAGTCTCAATAGTTTACACTCATGGCATATTTAAGAAATTTCAAGTTGAAGTGGAAGAGATTTTCTCTTGTTTTAACGTAACTCAAATAAGATCAGAAGGTTCACTTCTAATTTACTAAACGTAACTCAAATAAGATTAGAAGGTTCACTTCTAATTTACTACTCTGTGATATTAGTGTGGGGTTTATATGGACTTGGGCTCTTCAACCTTAACAACTAGCTACTAAGCCCTTATCAATTGGTATGAGAGACAGCCACTACTCCCTCTTAGGAAATTAGTTTATTAAGTTATGTTATTCTTATATTAAGAGTCTTATGTTAATCTTAGATTAGGAATCTTTATTTAATTAGAGTAGTATTAGATTTCTATTTCCTTTAGTAGTCTAGGTTTATTAATATAAATAGTCCAAGTCTTGTAACTTTTATTCATTCAGAAAATAAGTAAAACTTTAGTTATATTAATTTTAGTCTCTCTTCTTCCTTGATTAGTTCTTGGAGCTCGTTCTAGCTCGAATAGAACCCTATCTCCAACAATTGGTGCTCATGATTTTTTTTTTGATACAGTGAGTTCAAAAGATGAAAGCACCAATTGTTAGGGATCGGGTTCTATTCGAGCTAGAACGAGCTCCAAGAATTAATTAAGGAAGAAGAGAGACTAAAATTAATATAACTAAAGTTTTACTTATTTTCTGAATCAATAAAAGTTACAAGACTTGGACTATTTATACTAATAAGCCTAGACAAAATAAACCTAGACTACTAAAGAAAATATAAATCTAATACTACTCTAAATGAAGAAAGATTCATAATCTAACACTAACATAAGTCTTCTAATATAAGAATAACATAACTTCATAAACTAATTTCCTAATTAGTAAACCCTACGGCCTTCATCTTGGGCCGTATCATTTACTCAACCAATTAAGGAACGAATTTCTTATGCCGAAGATTTGAAGAGAATAGTGAATTTTGAGGTGATGTATAACACAACCGAGGTGGAAGTAAGTTGTATTTGTAACCTGTTTAATTTTAAAGGTTATTTATGTCGACACGCTCTGAGCATCCTTCATTATATATAATGGAGTTGAAGAACTACCGACTCTATATATTTTGTCTCGTAGGATTTTAAGCGTCGATATCTTCAAGAACATGTGTCAAGTGACATTAACTATAATGATTCTAAAAGATGGCTTGATCAATTGTATATGCGTGCTATTCAACTGGTAGAAGAAGGAGTTGCATCTAAAACGCACTTTGCAATTGCTATAAGTGACTTGGATAAATCAATAAAGAAGCTTCGTCTTGTTGAGAGTGAGACACTTGAACATGAAGATGTATTTGAAAAAAACAATAATTCATGATTCATTTGATTGTACAGGATACATTAACTCAAAGAGATGAAGATCTGATCCAATTCAGCCTTGATCAAAGTTGGCAACATACAACACGCGCCAATTTTCCACAGTTCTCGCATCTTGATTATCCTACTGGTAGTTTCCAGTGGCTTTTGGTAAGACATATTTTGGATTTTTTTGAAGTTCTCCAAACTTTTTCAATTATTCACACCTATAAATAATATACATATATATATATATATATATATATATATATTCTTTCAGGCACAGTGTTCACGCACTGAACCAGAAGATGGATTTATGCAAGGTCCAGAAACATACTTAAAATTTTATATATTAATTCTCTTGGTATATATGTTTTGCTTTATTTTTGTGATACTATAATAGCTTTTTTTTAACTTTTTGACAGCTGAACCAGGTTGGAGAAGAATCTCTATAACTTTGCAGAGTTTTTTTGAGAATCGCATGAATTTTAGATACTATGGGAGCTATCTTTAGTTTTAAACGTAATTGTTTTTTTAGAAAAGTGCAAAACTAGACCCAACTTATAGGCTTTTTTGCGAACTGTACCTAACGTTTGAAAAGTTGCAAAACTATATCCCAACCTTTACATTCTGTTCGAAACTAGCCCTAACGTTTAATTCCGGCCACTTTTTAAATTTTACAGGGGCAAAACCGGTACTACACTTCTAATTTATTAAAAAAAATAAAAAATCATTATTTCACCTATTATTATATTAAATCAAATGTAATTAAACTATTATTTCTTAAAAATATATCTTTATATATTAAAAAAAACATTTAATTCCTTAACATATATAAATATATATAAAAATGTATATCTTTATATATTAAAAATAATAAGATATTTAATTCCTTCATATATATAAATATATAAAAAAATTATATCTTTATATATTAAAAATAATAAGATATTTAATTCCTTCATATATATAAATATATATAAAAAACCATCTTTTAGCCCAGAACCTCAGGTCTCTAATCTAGTTCATATCGATTTGGTAAGTTACAAAGGTGATACATGGGCAGATATTCTTGAACTGGAGTCTGCCGAAATCCAGACAGGGCAAAAAGCAACAACCAAATCCCCACAACAATGCCAAAACAACGGCTAAAAGGGGTAAAGGTCTTGCAGAACATGCCTCTTATCTAGACTTGCCAGTCTCTTGTCCAAACCATGTAATTACGATTGTATTTTACCAATTGATATAAACATGAATAGATTGCTTTAGTTCATAGATTAATAAGATGACTCTTTACCTAATTCCAGAATATATACACAAGGGATCTAACCCATCACATAACTAAGACTTAGCCTTCCATCAGACTAAGAAAGAGCAAGAACAGTATAAATAAGCAAGAACAGTATAAAATTAACTATAAAATAAAACTTACTTGAACTCAAAACTTGTACCAAAAGCTGGATTTTTATTTCACACCGATAGTTTTTACAAGAGAAGAGAGGGATTACAAGAGAGAAAGAGAGAAAATGTAAAAACTGGAATCTGAAAACTCTGCCTCCTAACTGAGACGAAAAGGGCCTTATATAAATGGCCGGACTTCAAAAATATTACATTCTAACATAGACGGGGTTTCCACTTTTTTTTTTTTAAGTACCAAAAATAAAAATATGACATCATTCCAAAATAGTCATCTGACTAAATTATCCTTGCCATGATGTCACGGCGTTCGTCATTGTCTTCTGGATGGTTTCATGTGGCCATCATACTTTTATCAGACGTGGAAGTATTATTTCCTCTTTTTGGTATTTTAACCGCACCCATCAAGATTTTGAAAATGTCAGGAATGTCCTGTTGATTGGGGTCTTGTGCGTCCTGGAGATTGTCATTGGTCAACTCCTGGGTTTCTTCAGTATTTGATCCCATTGAGACATCTTCATAGAGGTCTTCTATTTCTCGAGTCAAATCTTTCTGCATTTCTTCAATATATGCTTGCAGAAGGCTTTGTTTATCAATCTCTCCTGTTCTCATCTGAACTTTTCTTTTAATAAGATCAAAAGGAGTATTAACCTCATTTTTCTTTCGACTATCAGCCAATTTTTTATAAATCTCAATTTTTTCATCAATTTTTTGACGGGTATCATATCCTTCTAGCTGATTGGTTCCTGGGTTAATTTTCATCATTTTTTCCCAGAATTTTGAGTACGTTTTTCTGAGAATGCAAGGAATATCATCCTCGTCTCTTCCCACTTCAGGTGACCATTTCCATATATATGGAATAGAGAATTCAACAAAGAAGAAAAATGAAGATATGCCTTCTGGACAAGCAATATTATGCTGTCTTTCCAAAATTTTTGGACAAATATCAACCCAAAGTTTGAATTTTTCTTTAAGATTTTCCAGCAAAATTTTTACAGAAGTACCGTGGAATTTCCACTACTTAATAAACCAATTTGGTATATCTTTCTCAAAATGATTGCCACATAATTTTATAAACCATGTATGTTTGGCCTTATCATTTTCATATAAGAAAACATTTTCGAATACTTTTATATAATCCCAATAATTATATTTAACTGGGATTTTCGAAACGGGATGTATGAATTTCCTTTCTCTGTTTGGATAAGATCCCCATGCATCCCCATGTATAACTTGTTTAATAATGATCTTTGAGAAATTATAAATTTCTTTTTGAGCTCCTGTGAAGTGTTTTATTTCACACGACCCAGTGTACTCGAGCACTAGTTCATAGAACTTCCTCGATTTATATGATCCTGTTGTGAAACAAGCAGTATCAAGCTTTTTGCGGACAATAGTCCACGGCTCTTTTTCCCATCTGAGATCTGCATCTTCTATTAGAAGAATGGGTTTGACATTAGGATTTTCAAAGAATCCTGTATTAAAACCATCATCTGTCGCAACCTTGGCGTATGATGCCGTTTCTTCTGGACTATTCACAGTTTCTTAGGTATTTCCCTTTTGTTGTTTTTCCTATTCCAGAAATTCCTGATATCTTTTATTATTTGATAGATCAGCAGCTATTAGCGTTTGATTCCCATTTCTGGCCAGAATATCTGGTCCTCTGCCTCTGCCTCCTCGTCCTCTATAAGAGGATGAAGCCGATCCTCGGCCCTGCATATCTGTAATCATGAAATAAACATTAGGCAAGTAATAATCTTGCAAGCTTTTCATGCCTTTTCAAAACCCTTTTTCGGATTTCAATATAAAATTGGCGTTCTTCTTCATTATTAAAACCCAATTCTTTAGCAGTATGGTTTTGAAGTGCTGAGATAAGATTATTATCAGTTTCAATCCACCTAGCTAATCTTTTTAGGAAGTTGTATGGGGAACGCATTGTATATATTCTCTGGTGAGGAAATGGAAGACTATTGTCTTCTCCTTTCTTATAAAGAACTTCGAAATCAAAAGGTGCTAAGTGTGCTTGCCATCTGGCAAACATTTGTTTTGAAACATCATGTTTAAAGTCCTTATTAAACATGAACTTTGCTGATTTGCAATCTGTTTGTATAATAAAGTGTTGATTATATAAGTCATCTTGAAACTTTAAAACACATTTTACAATTGCCAAAATTTCTTTTGCAACTGTAGGGTAATTCTTTTGAGGGAAAAATGCAGTTTACTATCCAATCTTTGGCCCGTTTTGCACTTACCTATCCAACCTTTTTTTTTTTACACTTTACTGTCCAACTTTGCATTTTTTGACACGCGACTGTCCGATCTTTGTTTTCCGGCAAGTCTCCACCGAAAAACGTCATTATGCGACCAATGACGTCACTTAGTAAGGGTATTTTCGGTACTTCCAATTAAATCTTAAAAAAAATTACACTTTACGGTCTGATCTTTGAAATAAATTACATCCGAATGCCTTTCATTTAACAATTGCGTCATTAAGCAGCAACGTTTCAAATTAAATGTGTCCCTTCAACTACCCTTCTCTATTTTCTTTTACCCTAAATTGAAATCTGCAGAAATGGCCGCCCCACCCCTTCCCCTTCCCAACATCCAATCTACACTTAGAAACACCTACAATGAAGAACTAGAAGATGTTAGTCTAATTTTCTATGATTTCCACAACTTCAGCAGACAAGATGAGAAGTTCCTTCTCAAAAGCCTTCGATTCTTGGTCAAAGAATCCACCTGGTACACTGATTAAATGATGCAGCCCATTTACAGAAGATTGGCAGTGTTGATGACCGCTCGCATGGGTCATGATGTTACCCCTGTGGACATCCTTGACAGGCTTCGCATAATGCGAGCACGTCTCGACCTTTTCCGCTTGCATGCACTTTTATGAACCAAATTTTAACTATTTCTAATTCTACTACATATAGCCAACTGACATGGAGCAAGCTTTCGCACGTAGTGGAATGCCAAACTACAACCGATCCCTATATTGCCTTGTCGTGAAGGGCCTGCCAATCCCACCGATTAGAGTGTTCACCCGTTATGATTTCTATTACGGGAACCACCTCTAAATCGGTTGTAGTTTCTATTTTGGGCTGTGTAATTATCTACTCTGCTTTTGAACAATTTTCATTTCTGCTGCTGAACTATTTTTATTAAGGTTTGTAATATTAATCTGTTTTGAATGGTTTGGTTTCTATTTCTGCATTTCGCTTTTGTTTAGAGTATAGATGTTAATTATGCATGCCACTATGATTAGTCTTTTAATAAGCCTTAGCACAGTGATTAACACAACAAAAAACAGAGCCCTTTATTCTAACCTTCATTATTATTCATCACAACCAGCATTTTCAAGGCTACACAAACACTTCACACCATACACAAACATTTTCCACCCTACACAAACAAAAGTTTGTAAACAACACAACAAATGAAGAAACAGAGACAAAAGCTCAATTTTCTGTTTTTTGATTCAACCATGGCTACATGCTTCTCGAGTTTCTTGTTCCTCTTCTTGAGCTTACTAACATCCAACTCCAACTTCGTGTTCTTTTCCATCAACTCCAATGGGGCGGCCATTTCTGCAGATTTCAATTTAGGGTAAAAGATAATAGAGAAGGGTAGTTGAAGGGACACATTTAATTTGAAACGTTGCTGCTTAATGACGCAATTGTTAAATGAAAGGCATTCGGATGTAATTTATTTCAAAGATCAGACCGTAAAGTGTAATTTTTTTTAAGATTTAATTGGAAGTACCGAAAATACCCTTACTAAGTGATGTCATTGGTCGCATAATGACGTTTTTCGGTGGAGACTTGCCGGAAAACAAAGATCGGACAGTCGCGTGTCAAAAAATGCAAAGTTGGACAGTAAAGTGTAAAAAAAAAAAGGTTGGATAGGTAAGTGCAAAACGGGCCAAAGATTGGATAGTAAACTGCATTTTTCCCTTCTTTTGAGCATTATTCCATTTCCCATAATGGAATCTAACAAGAATTTCTTGTTTGGTATCTGGATTGATTTGTTTTAAAATTCCTCCAAACCCAATATCTGAGCTATCAGTATCAATAACTTTTTTCCAATTAGGATTGCTTAACATTAAACAAGGCAGAGATTTAACTCTTTCTTTTATTTTTCTGACAGCATTAGTATGATGTTCTGTCCAAGGACAGGGTTTTTTCTTAAGTCTTTCGTATAAAATAGACGAATCCTTAGTAAGATTTTTATAATAAGGGGCTATATAATTTAGACTCCCTAAAAATCTTTGTAATTGAGTTGTATCCAAAATTTCATCTGGAAATTTATCTGCAAAATCAATACTTCTATTGATAGGTATTATACTACCCTTTTCAATAAAATGTCCAAGAAATCTCACTTTGGTCTGAAATAAAGACATCTTAGGCTTAGATATGACTAAACCATTATTTATTATAATATGTTTAAAAATTTGTAAATGCTTAAAATGCATTTCAATTGATTTAGAGAAAACCAAAATGTCATCTATATAGACAATTATAAATTCACTATAAGGGGTGAAAATATCATTCATGATCTGTTGGAATTCTGAAGGAGCATTCTTTAGGCCAAATGGCATGACATGCCATTCATAATGTCCTATTGGAACATTAAAGGCAGTTTTATATCGATCCTCTTTATTAATTTGGATCTGCCAATATCCTGATTTTAAGTCAAATTTAGAAAATATGATAGAATCATATAATCTATCTAACAAATCCTTTTTATTAGGAATTGGATGTCTAATCCATTTTAAAGCCTTATTAAGGGGTTTATAATTTATGACAAGACGAGGAACACCTCTTTCTTGTTCTGAATGTGTATTAACATAAAAAGCAGTACACGACCATGGTGAACTGGATGGACTTATTAATTTTTTTTGTAATAAAGAATCAATTTCTTTTTTACAAAATTCCAGATGTTCCTTGTTCATTTGGCAAGGTCTTGCCTTGGTTTTAATTTGAGAATTATCAAAACTTTCTTCATAAGGAAGGGAAACAATATGTTTCTTTCTATCCCAAAAGGCATTAGGATGATCATTACAAATAGTAATAGAAAAATCACTTATCAAAATTTTAATCTTTTCCTGTAATTTTGGATTTTGAAGATCATTCTCAATATTTAGAGAAGCAATTTCATATTTTAAGAAATTTAATTGTTTTTCTTTATGAAAAATAGAATCAAACATTTCATGTAGGATTCTAGTGTATGGTTTATTTTTAAATTTAAAGAAAACTTTGTGCCCTTCATAAGAGCCTGTTAAACCTTCAAAGGTTATACCAAGCGGAAATATCTTGGTAAGGAAGGGAGTTCCCAAAACCATTTGGTTAGTTATATCCTTAGCAAGCAAAAAGCTTGTAGGAATACAAGTATTATTTTTACAAATATATGCTTTAGAGAGTTTATATTCAATCTGTAACGGTTTTCCTCCTGCATGAGATAATGCATGAGTTGTTTTTTGAAAATAACGAGTTGGTATTAATCCTTCCCGGATGACGTTTAAGTCAGCTCCACTATCAAGTAAAATATCAAAAGGTTTTGTAAAATAATTATCAATCATTAAGGTAGTCTCAGTGTGCCATTTTTGGGACTTAATTATTTCCATGACAGGAAGATATTCACCATCTTTTTTATAAACAGTTTCTTCAAAAACTTTAATTTCATTATGAGAAGAAATATTTTCTTCTTCTTGTGAAGAAGTATTGTCTTCAAGCTTAGAGACCCTTATATCCAGGGTTCTGGTATTTCTTTTAAGATTTTTGATTTCTTCTTTAAGGTTATCAACCTCTGCCTGTAGATCAAGTACAGATGTAGGAGGTTTACTCATTTTTCTGTCTTTAAGAAGCTTATGAACTTCTGACATAGTATATGGCCCTATTGGGACCCTAGGTTCTTCTGGTAATTCTTCAAGAGTCTTCTCTTTAGTACCAGAAGTCCCTGGCTCATTTATGGCAAAATGATCTATTAATTTAGATCTAAGGTCATTATTCGTCATATTTTTAAGGATATCAAGAAGCGTATTATTTGTTAAAACATTTATGTCAGTATTTTGAAATTGGGATAAGAGTTTATAAAATTCATCATTTTCTTCTTGGGATTTTTTTCTCACAAGGAAGCCCAAGAGGACATGAATCACATTCCTCAGATCCAGAGGAAGTAAAATCTTCCTGATTTAACTCAGCATTAATATTGTCTTCGAGACTAGAGTCTTCATCAGTATTATCTTCTTCATCAGATTTTAATAATAACTTAGATAGGGATTCCTTTAATCCTTCGTCTATATCAAGACTGTTTAATTTTTTCTTAACCCAACAATTTTTAGCATAGTGGCCAATTTTACCACACCTATGACAGACTACAAAATTCTTCCTATCTTTTTTGCGATTTTCACGTTGAGCTTTTCTTTCAATATTTCTCTCTATTCTTTTATCAGAGAATTTTCTTTTCCTATAAGGTTGTTCAGTACTATTTCTTTTATGCCCTATTCTTTTAGATGTCCTAGGTTTATTAATTCTAGGTGTATCAATACCAAATTGATCACAGAATTGTCCTAATTGTTTTCTTTCAACTAGGTTTTGTCTTTTAATTTGTTGTAATCCTTCTTGAATACAAGTTCCTATTAGGTTCCCATACGTATAATTATCATAAGGAACTGAACTATGATCTTTTCTCAAATTTCTTCTTATTCTTTCAGCAAATAAGCTAGGAAGACCATCAACAAATTTTGATTTCCAATGAGAGCTATTGCACTCAGGAAGTTCCATAACTCTACTTAAGAAAGTATCTTTATACCATCTGAAATCAGTCAGAGTCTTGCATCTTAGATTTTGTAAAAGAGTACGAATAGTTTCATTATTATCCGCAAATCTACCCGTGAAATGTTCTATAATAGTGACAATGAGATTATACACTGAATTTTCATATTGAACATTATTCTCAATTTTTACTGTACTAAGAATATTAGTTTTTGCTTCTATGGATAAATAGTTATCCCACCAGCCTTTAAGCTGTCCAGTAAAACCGACAATGATCATATTGGCAACATTTTTATCTGTATTCCCATTTTGTTTACAGATAGTAGAATACATTAACATTCTATGAGCGACATCATAGATTTGCTTATCAGTATTTCCATCAATATTCCATTCATAAATACTTTTACCATTGTAAGAATTATTATCAACAAACTCTCTTTCTTCATGAAGAGTGTCCATAGGAGAGGGACGTCTATAATAATATAAACGTTGAGTGGGTCTATCTGCCCACTTAAGTTTTTCAATTTGCTCATTAATTACAGACTTATAATCTGGATTTTTCTCTATTTCCGAGCTTAAAGTGCTTAATTTTAAATCTTTAAACTTTCCATCTAACATTTTTTCTAATTTTCCCATAGATTTTAATTTAAAATCAGTAATTTCAGGGGGTGGTTGAATACTTGGAGTGGCTACTTTAGTGACTTTAGATGTGGAAGCAATATCTTCTACTTTAGTAATTTTAATTTCATTTATAGCTTCGACGATCTTATCAAGTCTGCTAAGCAAGATTTTAACTTGTTCTCCTATGATATTAATACATAGGTTAGTATAATTATTTTGTCTTATTAAATCATTTATATGTTCTAAAGTTACAGTTAAAGTATCTGTTTCTAGTAATTTAGCAAAAGCAAGAATATTAGTCTTACCCATATAACAAGCTTGTTGTGGAGGATACACACTTGTAACAATCCTTCCGTCTAGAAGATGATAATTTCTTTCCATTGTTGAAATATAATTTTCAACATAAGTATGGATAAACCAAGGGACAAAAGCATATTTAGTATTGTGTTTTTCGCAGAATTTATAAAAATTATCTTGTATAATCTCTTTTTCTTCTTTTGGGAAATTTCCAAAAAACCATTTTCTAAATTCTTCCCATCTGGGATGTTAGAATTATCCACTTATTTCTTTCCTGGATGGAGACCCATAACTAAAATTAATTTTAGACTTAAAATCCATTAAAGATCAAAATTCATTTCTGATGCAGTCATATCTGCTTCTTTCATATGATGAACATTCCCATACATACCATGAACAATATTTTCTTTATTAATAAAGAGATTTTCAATCTTTTCTGAGGGGGTATATATCTTTTCTATTTTTTGAGAAGTAGAGGCCTCAGATGGTGTTTCAACAGTATACTCAGATGGTGTTTCAACAGTATAGTCAAAAGGGAAAATAAAAGACCTTGAAGACTCAGTTTTTCTAAGTCTTTTATCTTTTTCAAACTGTATTTGAACAGTTCCTTCTGATGTTTGAACAACATCAAGAGAATCGTAATTGATCCTTGGTTGTTGTATGGGAACAGCTTTGTTGATAATCCAATTTTCTGGAAATTGGATCTCATCCCATTTAATAGTTCTTCTAGTCGTAATTTTTGACTTTTTGAAATTAGTTTCTATTAATATAGTTTCATTTAAGGCTTTATCTACTCTCCTACACTGAGGATTAAGAGTGTAAAAAGGCTTATAATAAACACGATAACATATACATATAACTTATGTTTCTGGTAAATAATTGTATCCGTGAGTTTTAACATTTAATGTTAAAGCATCAAGGATATTAACATCTGATAATGATAATTGCAGATTAGGATAAACATCAAAGTAAACTGAACCATGAGCCAAACTGGACTGAATCATTCCCATCAATGATTTTTTCCAATCTAGATTCCTACCATCTCTTAACGCTGCTATGAAACTTTCAGGTAGACCTTCTAATGTAAGAGGCTTAAAAGCAATTTGTATTAAACCAATATGTATGAATTTATGTGTATTCCTGTATAAAGAAATATCTTTCTCTCCTAGAAGTTTAATTATCATTTCTTCATTATTCAAAGAAATAGATTCCTCTGTTGTCTTTACAACTTGTTTCAAACCTAATTTCTCAAAGGTTCCTAATTTATAAATAATCTTGGGTTCGATTTTTGGAATCGTCCACTTATTAAGAAGTTCCAGATTTTCTGGAATTTCGCACTCAATATTAATACTGTTTTGAACAGTATTAGATCTTTCAATATTTAATTCCTTCATATATATAAATATATATAAAAAAATATATCTTATATATTAAAACAATAAGATATTTAATTCCTTCATATGTATAAATATATATAAAAAGTATATCTTTATATATTAAAAACAATAACAAATTTAATTCCTTAACATATATAAATATATAAAAAAGAATATATCTTTATATATTAAAAATAATAAAAAAGTATATCTTTATATCTTTATATATTAAAAATTAAGATATATCAATTTTTATTATTGAAAAAGAAAAAGAAAAAAAAACCCACTCACCCCCCCCCCCCACTCTACCCCCGACCCGCCCCCACCCGCCCCGAGCCCCTCCTACCCTACCCCACCCCCACGCCGCCGCGTACAGAATCGCGGCGGCGTCACCACCACTGCAAATCGCAGTGGTGGTGGCGTCAAATCGATGCCACTGCCACCATCACCGCTATTCTGGTGTCGGGTGGGGATGGGGGTAGGGGGCTGGTGACGAATATGATTGATTGAATTTTTTTTTTGTTTTTTTTTTAATAATAAAAGATTATATATTTTAAATTTAATGTTTTTTATGTATATATTTGTGAAATGTTTATTTTTCCCTCAACCAAAACAGAATATGATGTCATAACGTCGAAATATGATGTTTTTTGCCGAAATTAAAGGTTGGGGCTAGTTTTAAACGAAATGCAAAAGTTAGGTATAGTTTTGCAACTTTTCAAATGTTGGGTATAGTTTCAGAAAAATGCCTATAGGTTGGGGCTAATTTGTTATTTTTCTCTTTAAAGAAACCCATTAAGGTTCTATATGTTTATGGAATGTTATTATTGTATATTTTTGTTGAAGGTTGAAATTTTATGTATTCTTCTTTATTAAAAGATGTCAAAATAAAACCGAAACTTTTTTTAGCAACGAAAAGAATAAAAATGCTATTTTTGCTACATGTCTACAAAAGGAAGAGGAAATCAGTACCTAGTTTTGTAAGATATATGAATAGAAGTAATAGAAAGAATATAATTAATTAATATACAGCTATAAAAAGAGAACAAAAGAAAAGGCCTACAAAGGTTTTTTTTTTTTTTAGAAAATAGAGATCGAACAATCTACAAAGATTTTTAATAAAAAGGGGAGAAAGAATGTCTTGGGGATAATAAGTTCGATTAAAAGAAATAAAAATAAAAAGGAACTTAACTCATAGAAGAAGATATGTTACTGCCTTGGTGGTAACTATTTTAAAAGTTGAGATTGATGAATATTTCACAAAAGCTGGGATAAGATGCAATTAATAAAATTTATAGGCCACTTATATTATTAGTACAACTTTTATGGGACAAAGTACAATTAATAACATTTATGTGTCTAACAGTAATTTGTGGAAAGTAGAACTAAACTTGTAGAAACGGTTGCCGGTGGCTAACTTAAATTACATATAGTGCTTAAAATAGGTCTGTTGTTATGACCCCAGCCAAGCCTTGATATTAAGAAAGCTTAATTAGAGATTATATTATTAATTATTATATGATATGTTATGAATAAGATCATATTTGAATTAGCAGTTATATTTAAATTTGAATTAGCAGTTAGTCTTCCTGCGTGAAGACATAATATATATATATATATATATATATATATATATATATTGTATGAACTCTATTGAGGCAGATATGAAATATAAGTGTGTTTAGTTAAATTATTGTGTTATTCTCACCAGAAAAACAATACATTTCTTTGTGTTTATCAATCCATAATCTTATTCTTATCGTTCTAATCGATATGTATCACTTGGTGCTTTCATCCATTCAACCATGCCTCCAAAACCGACTTCTTCATTTGTTAATATGGACGAATTGATGGCTGAAATGGCCACTAAAATGAATTGTGTTGATGCCGCACAACTTGCAGCCGTGGAACACAGGGTGTCTCAACAATTGAAGCAACAAATGGAACACAATCAGCAAAAATCATGAATAAGATGCAGCAACAAACCCAACAACTTCAAGCACTCATAACAGACATGTTAGCCCGACGAAATCCAGTAACTGATCCCTCTATTCCTACACAGAACATTCCACCCCCTGTTCTAAGTTCCAATAATATAGATCCCATGCTAAATCAATCAAACGCACAAAATCCTCTACCACCAAACAGCCCATTCAATACTATCATTCACAATACCCAACGTTTAGATACAAATCCTGTTATCAAACCCCCAAAAATTAATCTACCAACATTTGATGGCAGTCGTGCACTCGACTGGATTTTTCAAGCCGAAGAGTATTTTGATCTTTATCATATCAATCCAGATCAGCGAGTCGGGTACGTAGCCTTTTTCATGCAGGGTGAAGTGCTGAGTTGGTTCAAGTGGCTCCGCAATAATAATTTGCTCACAACTTGGGCAAATTTCAGGCGTGATCTCCAACTACGGTTTGGCCCTTCTACTTTTGAGAATCATAAGGCAACCATGTTCAAGTTAAAGCAAAATAATTTAGTTCATGAATACATTACAGAATTTGAACGACTCAATAATTGTGTTGAAGGATTAACTCCTGATATAATATTGCAGTGCTTTATTTCAGGATTGAAAACTGAAATTCAGGATGAACTTGCTATTCTTTGCCCCTACTCTATTTCTCATGCCGTTGCCCTTGCCAAATTAATAGAAGATAAGCTTTTTCATATGCAACCAAAATCGGTGGGGACAACAGAAGCCACTTTTTCATACAAAAACAACCAATCACCAATGACCACTCCATACCAGACGGCATCTAATGCCCTACAACCTATCAACCACGGTCCTCAACAAAGTCTTGTTCGTCGTTTAAATTATGTGGAGATGCAACAAAGCCGAGCCAAAGGTCTTTGTTACAATTGTGACGAGCGTTTCACGCCTGGGCATCGCTGTAAAAACCCTCAGTTTTTGTTGATCCAGTCACCTGATGACGACACAGAAGAAACTAGTGAACAAGATGGTCATAAACACAGGCCGATGATGGAGTACCGCCTAATCGATCCATCACAAGGTACAAACTCATAAGCCTATCACTTTTCTATTGCAGAATATATGGCTTTTGATTCCCCGAAAACATTATTTTTGGTTGGCAAAATTAGAGGGTATTCGTTTTCAGTCCTCATTGATACCGGCAGTACACATAACATTATTCAGCCACGGGTTGTTGAATTCTTAAATCTTCCTATCTATGATGGACCAAACTTGTCGGTGATCGTTGGGAACGACGAAAAGCTCAACTGTATGGGCTACTGTGACAATCTACCGATCAGGTTGGATGGGTTTCTGTTTCGAATCACGTTTATAGTCCTACCTATCAAAGGCCCGGAGTTAGTTTTAGGGATCCAGTGGTTGCGCACCTTAGGTACAATCATGGCCGATTTTGCACAACCGTGCTTGGCTTTTCACTATGGGGGTTCATTCATTAGTTTAACAGGAAACTCAACAATGACTCATAGTGTGTCATGTTTCACTTTAACTCCAACAACTACACCAACAGAGTCATGTGAAGCAACATTAGCCACGAGAGAAACTATGGCACAACAGAATACAGAGCACGTGAGTGTTTCTCACCAACTAAGGATACAGAAGGTGCAACACAAGCAAGGTGACGAGGAATATAAAGATGAAGATGAAGATTACGTGTGGGTGAAGTCAAATCCTTACCATAAAATCAGTGCCGAATATCGCCTCTCGACGGAGCCGCCACCACCGATTCCCGTTGATGTCGTTGTCGACATTCTCTCACGTCATCTCGCTGCCGTTCTCGATCTCAAAGTGTTGAAGAAAAAGGGGGCACAATTACTTTCTATGTTTAATCAAATGGACTGATGTCGTAGCTGCTGAGAATACTTGGGAAGATTTGGGGTTGATTTTTACTTCATTTCTAGAATTGTTTTCTTCGGCCGCAGTGGGGGAATCACATCTGTACAAATCACTCACACAAGCTATTAGAGAATTGGGCCTTGAGGACAAGGCCCATCTTGAGGATGGGGGTATTGTAATGACCCGAGCCAAGCCTTGATATTAAGAAAGCCTAATTAGAGATTATATTATTAATTATTATATGATATGTTATGGATAAAATCATATTTGAATTAGCAGTTATATTTAAATTTGAATTAGCAGTTAATAGCAGTTAGTCTTCTTGCGTGAAGACATAATATATATATATATATATATATATGTATATATTTGTATGAACTCTATTGAGGCAGATATGAAATATAAGTGTGTTTAGTTAAATTATTGGGTGTTATTCTCACCAGAAAAAGAATACCTTTCTTTGTGTTTATCAATCCATAATATTATTCTTATCGTTCTAATCGACACGTATCATTTGTATACTTACAGACTGTTATGTAATCATTTTGAAGTGGATACTTAATCATTATCAAAAGCATGAGAAGGGTTCAAATGCATGATGAAGTGATGTCCACAACATAGCTTCACTAATGAGTTACTACTTCAATAATTTTACTATGGTATGAACACTGGATGCAATAATACACTAGACGTTAGATCAGGAGAGGGATTTATATGAAGGAAGGATGAAGTTGTGTTTTCTTTATTGGAGACGATTGCATTAACTATATCAAAATGGAGTCTACATAGAGGTCCTAGCAAGAGAACGTTGGAGGTTCACGAAATTAACACTATTACCCAAGTAACAGCTCAAGTGGACTCCATCAACACACATTGAAGCATATGAATGGAAATACACCAATCATCGTGTGCAATAATTGTGGAGGAAGTCACCCGATTAATTAATGTAAAGGAGTATATATCGTGATGCATGAAGAAGTTAACTACGCTGGAAACTACTCGAGGCAAAATAATCCTTACTCGGGCACTTACAATCCAGGATGGAGAAATCATCCCAATTTTTCTTGGGGAGGTCAACAAACCCAGCAACAACAAGGGGGCATTAAGAAGCCAACCGAATTTCAGCCAACCAAGAAGAAGTCAATCTTGAAGAAACGTTGTATAACTATATGATGAAAACTGATGCAAGAATGGGACAAATAGAGGTGAGATGTCAAAACACCGACAACTCACTAAGAAACATTGAGAAACAACTTAGCTTGATTGCAACTCAGTTAAACACTCAAATGAATTGAGCATTGCCAAGTAACACTGAAGTTAATCTGAGAGAGCAAGTGAACATGGTCTCGACTTAAGAAGATATTATACGTAAAGTCTCAGAGCTAGTGATAAAAGAGAGTTATCCACATATACCATATCCTTCGAGAATTCATCACGTGGAGCAATTTGCTATGGTTTTCAAAAGTCTACTGGGAACAATGACACTGAAGTAGTAATGTAAGTACCGGAGTATGCTAAATATCTGGGAGACATGGATATCTTAAGCAGAAGAATGGATGAGATTGGAGTCCCAAGAGTTTTTACACTTCCAGCACTGGAAGGACTACCAGAAAAACTTAAGGACCCAAGGAGTTTTACTATACCTTGCGCCATTTTTGATACTTTTCTTGAACATCCTCTATGTGATTTAGGTGCTAGTATTAATCTCATGCCATATACTATCTATGAACGTCTAAAATTGCCTATGTTGAGAGCAACTGATTTGACAATTCAACTTGCTGATAGGAGTGCTAGATATCCTAAAGGGGTAATAGAAGATGTTATGGTTAAGATTGGTAAATTTACTTTTCCGACTGATTTTGTGGTTATTGACATGAGCGAAAACTTTAAGTTTCCATTGATTATTGGAAGATCATTCTTAGCAACTGCTAATGCATAGAGTGATGTAGGAGAAGGAACGGTCACTTTAAAAGTTAACAATGAACATGTTAGTTTTAAGGTTGAAAAAAGAGGTTTACCTAAAAGAACCACCAATCAAGAAGATAGTTAAGGAGGAAGAAATTGCGCATCTATTTAACCATGATGGAGCCATTGATACACCTTAGACTACGTAGCGTCGAGCTAGACGACGTACAAGCCAAGTGCTGCTTGGTAAGGCAACCAAAAAATTTATTATTTTTGAGTCCATTTTTATTTTTTCTGTTAGTTTCTTTTCATATTATTTTATTTGTATCAATTTTGATTGTGTTTGTAGGAAGCCGTAAGAGAATGACAACATGAAAAAGCTTGATGATATAATGAAAAGGAGTCTGATTTTTGCCAAAAAATTGGACAACAACAGTTTTGGAGCAGGGAGGACTGGCACGATGCAACACATCGCGTATCTAAATTGCGCAACTCTCTGGAAGTTTTGGGCGATGTGAAATCTTTGCATTGTGATCGCTCAACTCACTGCACGAAAACCGCGAGAAATATTGTTAAAAGTCTAATCGCACTTCAAACGCACGATGTGGAGACGCGATTACAAACCGCGCGACTCAGTCAACACGTTTTTGGGACACTGTTGATTCTGGAATAAAATTCCTTACTTATTTACCTTCATTTTCTGAATATTACAGAATTTTATGTATTAGCATGTTACCTAATACTAGTAGAATTGTGTGGAAAAGTTTCATTGGTCTTAAAATTGCGTATATGGTGCACTTATACTTTCATATATTATTATACTATTTATATGGGTCAAGTAAGAGTTTAGGTCATTATCTCCTAGAACAAAGTAAATTTCAAAGCTACTCTTCTTCATTCTTATTTTCTTTTTCTTCTTACACTTGATCTACCTATCCAAAACACCGTGATAGTGCATAAAAACACAAATAAACGCCTTAGAGACGTTTCAAGCTCAGGCGAGGATGAATCGTCATCATCTCTACGTCAACAACCATGCAAGAAGAAGACTATGAATGACGCACTAGCAAAGAAAGAAAAACTCATGACGTAATCATTCATTGTTGAGAAAGGTTTTGATCTTTTTCATGACCAAATTGAAGATATGGGTTGGAGGACGTTTACACAACAACCGGGAGGGGTTAACAAGAGTACAAGACTATGGTGATTGAATTCTACACAAAAGCTACTTCACCAAACAAAGATGCAATTTTATTAAGGGGAAGAAAATTTGAGATCTCCACTAAGATTATCAATTAGCATTACAAGCTAAGATCTAGAGAAGATTGGAGAGGGAGAATTTACAACTATGGAGACATCGATGACATATGAAGCTTTAAGAAACGTGCTAACTTCTAATACTACGATTCATGGTCAGAAATCAACTAATCTTTTCATCCTTTATAATAAACTTGTACCAGAATAAAAGGCTTGGTATAATTTCATTATTTCAAGAATTGCACCTACTAACCACATGACAGGTGCTCACTGAGATAGAGTGAAATATTTGATGAGGATCCATGACGGAGTCCACATAAATGTAGGTCAAGAAATTATGAATTCTATTAACACTTTTGCAGCAGGGAGAACAATGAGAGCTATCCCGCATAGAGGGCTAATCACAAGTATTTGTAGAGCAGCTGGAGTTCCAACAAAACCATCCGACAAGAATGAGCATATCAAACAAACAATTTCAGGGAAACAACTTGACAGAGATGGGAAGATCAAAGCAAAAGGAGCGGACAAAGTGAAACCAAAGAAGCCAACGATGTTGGAAGATGTGGTAAAGAAAGCACTATAAGAGCAAACTGAGCACTTAAAATAATTCATCTGAATTGAGATCAAGAAAGTTTAGGATGGCATTGCACTTCAGTGGGACACGATGATGAACAAGTTGAGTAAATTGAACGGAGAAGTTTACAACACCGCACAGGATGCTACGCAAGAAGGATAAATTTTTCAGGGGAGTCCTCTGTGTCAATCCTTTTTCTTTCTTATTTCTTATTAAAGGCATAGTTCAATGAGGACATTGAAAAAGTTGAGTGTGGGGGGTAGTTGTAGCTCCGCTAGTTAGGTAGTTTTGTTCCAATTTTTTCGTTTTTAGAGTATGTTTTACTTATTTTAGAGTTTGTATGTTAGAATAAAAATTGGAAGTAATAAAAGAATGTATAAGAAAGAATCTACCATGATATATGCCTAATATAGGAGGACTTTGAAAGAAAGGAACTATACATGAATGATACGAGTACACCTTGGCTAATCTTGTTAGAAGCATGATTATTTCATATACACAATTCACGATGGGCATAAGAAGGAAATATTGAGATAATTGTATGCGATTTATGAGAAAAATGGGGTGGTACATAGAAATTATGTATCTTACGTGATTTACTCTATTATTGTTGGAAGTAAATGTGAATTTGAATTGTTGAGGATATGACTTAGGCCATCTTTTCTATATTTGAGCCATTGAACAGCAGTGCATCCTTTTCTCTGAAGCCTTTGTTTATGAGACCTACTTATCCAACATGAACTGAAAGAAAAGCCTACATCTCACCCATTCTAGAGATGGACATAGTGGATTGACAAAGGAATAAAGTAGGAGCTCAAAGCAAAGCGAGAGCTGAAATGATATATTAATGAAAAGGAGAATTAATCAATTAGAGAGCACAAATAACCCTTTGCAAAAAAATAAGTTTGAGGGTGCTTCTCAAGAATCAATGAAGTATAGGATGGTTTGAGTACTTGCGAAAATGAAAACGCAAATAAAAAAGATGTCAAAATGAGCCCAAAATGTACGGTCATAAGAAGAAGGCACAAACAAGGGAGGAAAATGAAACATTAATGAGTAGATTTACCGTGAACATCTCTAAAACTCATAAATATCTTTTTCAATTATAGCCCATACACAAGCCTATCATTTTAAGCTACCAAAGTCCTAAGGATCCTCAACATGAGAAATTTGCATGCATGAAAGACAGTGAGAAAAGTAGAATGCAAAAGAGAAGTAACTATATGTGAGATTTCTTGATCTTATGGGTTTTATATGAAAATCTTGTATTTTATACTTGTGATACATGAGCACACCACGTTGCACAATGAAATATTTATGAAAATAACTTGATTAAACTTGGTGTGCAATGACTTGACATTTGTAGTTCTCATTAAATTGATTTTCGAATATAGGTGTTATTCTGAGATGAAATCCTAAATTGAGCATGTTGTTATTATGAGAATTGGAATTATCTTGTTTTAGAGTCTTGCTCGGGACGAGCAAAGGTTTAAGTTTGGGGGTATTTGATAAGAGGATAAAAGTAGTGTTCTATATACCTGATTTCTTATGTTTTTGTAAACTCCTAGTGGCAATTTTACTTGTTTTAGTATTGTTTTACTGTTTTTAAAGTTTAAGTTGAGTCGGAGCAAAACGATGCTTAATTGAAAATTTTCAGCACTTTTCAGTAACAAGGAGAAAATGGGCTATAGCGCTACCAAAATCCAGAATGCAAAGAGAATGAAGTAGATCGCGGAAAGGAGGCAAAAACCAGCACGATGAGAATAGCGCTAGAAAAGTGAGATTGTGCAACAGCTGCGCGATGTCAATTGCGCATCCCTAATCACGCAACCAATGGAATTGGGCTTGAGCAACAGAAATCCTAGAAGTAGCCCATAACGTAAAGAAAGACTATAAATAATAGGGTTCGTTCAGCAGTTAGAGGGACGCGTACAGAAGCTCACAGAGACTTACAAAGCTTACAGAAAAGAATATTAGTGTTAGAAAAGAGAAGAATTGCACCACTCGTGGCAACACAATCATAGTTGAAGGGAGAAGGTGAACACAAGGAGGCAGCAATCAGAGGAGAGGAGAGGAGCAAGGGGATCCTAAGTTTAATCTTTTCTTTTCCTTATTGAATTAATCTACTTAGGAATTGTTGTATTTTGGCTATGACTATGAGTAGCTAATCCTCTCAGTATCTAAGGGAGGATGTAGTTAATCTCATATGGATACACCTTGAACCTATGTTTTGATTATATTTATTGAGGACTCTATTTTGTTGGATATTATTTGTTGCTTATGCTACTTGGTTTGTATAATGCACACATTTCTCTGAGGCACAATAGTGATGTTAAACTACCTAGTATTATGTTGAACTATGTTAAGAGCTTGTTAACGCGGCACTGAGCATAGTGGATCAAGCAAATAAATCTTTAGACCTTCGACATTAGCGTATTCGTGGAATCTAAATCATTGTTGGTAACTCTAATTCACTTCTAAAACAATGTGTGGATCTTATGACATAGTGAACTTCTGGAGAGGGAAAAGTGCTTAACCGCCTCACATCATTAGGGATTAGAGAGTTCTTTAGTGCATCGAAAGGTGGCTAACCTGCTCCATCAATTTGAAGACAAAACCAACCATCAATGGATAGAAGCAAATATAGGAGTCATTGGTACTTTGTCTATAAAGTACATGTATCCGAGATTAGTGAAATCCGATCCTTAGATACCTTTTATTAATCTTTTTACAACCTTAGCAAGCATTCAATCAATTAATTAAATTATGTTTTAGTTAGTTAGTTAATCACTTTAATTGTATTTTCTACTTACATCTTTCTAGTACTTTAATTTGCATCTCTAGTTTAGCATTAATTTAGTTATAGTTTAGTTCCACACTCTTAATAACCGTGACACTATTAGAAGATTTCAGCAATAAGATTTACTATTCGGCAAATACCTTCTCTCAGGGGATTCAATACTTGGGAAAGTTATATTACTTACTAGTTGATGATTACTTGACTTGTATACTTGCGATTTTGTATGCATTGAGGTAATTGAGAATACAAAGTAACATACGCACGCATCAGTCGACTCAATATTTGGGTGGATTTTTTGCCTTCCCTGGGTTCAGGATATATTCACAAATGTCGGTCATCCAATTCTTTGAATCTTCGATAATGAAGGAAGCCACGAAGTCAGGTTGGCCCCTTTCGGGAAGGAGACTAGTGATGAAGGTGACCTTTCTCGTGGCGATAGGTAGTATTTGACTGGAAATCTTGGACAAGGTGTTCGCTTCTCGGTTTTCAGTTCGGGGTATCTGTAGAATCTCCAGACTGTCAAACCTCGTCCTAGCTTGGTTAACCACTCTCAAATACTCATGCATTCGTTCTTCTTTAGCTTCGTATGAGCCAACTATCTGTTGCACGACCAGTTGTGAGTCACTTTGGAATGATAAATTTTTTATGTCGGCTTCTTGGGCTAATCGTAGGCCAATAAGAAAGGCCTCGTATTTGGCATCTTTATTAGATGCAGGAAACTTAAGGTGGACAGCGAAGTCTAAAATTTCCTCCAAACACTGCATGATGTTGTTTCGAAAGACGATTCCTATTCCTCTGTGTGTACTAGCCGACGACCCGTCTGCCCATGCGATCCAGGTAGGCTCAATTGGGTCTGCAATTGTGTCTTCGTGCATTTCCACAGTGAAATCTCCTAGCACTTGTGCCTTTATCACCGGCCAAGGGGCATACTGGATGTTGTATTAGCGTAATTCCACTGCCCATTTTACCGTTCTTCCGAAAATTTCTGACTGGTTAAGTATTGTATGCAAGGGATACTTAGTAAGGACAATAATTTGGTGAGTGAGAAAGTAGGCTCTTAGTGAGATACAAGTATAGCTCTTCGTCGGTCACAGGTTTCACAAGGAGCGATGGACTGGTTAGATAGGCTTTAAGTTGTTCGAAAGCTTCAGCGCACCTTTCAGTCCATTAGAAGTTTTTCATGTTGCGTAAAATCTTGAAGAAGAGCATCCCACGTTCCGAGGAGCGTGAGATGAAATGGTTGAGCAAGGCCATTCGACCCGTGAGTTTCTATACATCTCTTTCGGACTTGGGTAGTATCATTTCTACAATCGGTTTGGCTTTCTCGGGGCTTATTTCGATGCCTCTTTCTGTGACCATATAACCTATGAATTTTCCACCTCTTATTTCGAAGGAGCATTTTCAGGGGTTTATCTTCATATCAAAGTGATCCATTATAAGGAAGGCTTTTGTGAGGTCTCATGCGTGATCCTCAGTCTTCATGCTCTTGATGGTCATGTCATCTACATAAACTTCCTGGTACTCCCAATTAGTTTTTTTAAACATCCTGTTAACCAAGCGCTGGTAAGGAGCTCCTGCATTCTTTAGGCCGAATGGCAAAACTAAATAGCAGAAGGTTCGGAGGTTTGTAATAAAGCTAGTTTGTTCTGGTCTTGTTCGGCCATCACTATCTAATTATACCCTTGATCATCGTCCATGGTGGATAACAGTGCACACCATGTCGTAGAGTCCACTAATTGATCAATGCTAGGCAAGGGGTAGTAATCCTTGGGACATGCCTCGTTTAGGTTGGTGAAATAAACACACATGCGCCATCTTCCCCCTGATATCGGGACAAGAACCACGTCGTCCAACCACTTGGGGTATCTGACCTTCCGAACTTGAGAAAGTCTAAGCAGGTGTTTCACCTCAGACTTAATGATTTTATTTCTTTCGATCCCCATTACCCTTTACTTTTGCCTTCAAGGTTTGGCGCCTACATTGACATTGAGGAAATGCAGGCAGAGTGCAGGGGGGATTCTTTCAGGAAGTCCTCTTTCCCATGTGAACAAGCGTTGGTATCTCATTAGGACATCGAGTATTTCTTGTTCATTTTGGGGGTCAAAGGATGTCCCTACTTTACCATTGTGTCCTTCTCCCCCGACAATATCCATCGTTTTCAGCTCTTCAGCCGCTTGTATCTTGATTGCCTCAGCTTTGGTCTTTTTTAAAGAGGAATCTGAGGGAGGCGGTGCCTTCTTCGTCATAGGGGTTAGCACCGTAGAGGTAGGAAAAGCATTCATGCGGCATTCTCGAGCGTGGGGATTTCTCTTATTCCCACCGGTGTTGGAAATTTGACTTTAAGATGTACGGTAGAAGGGATTACTTCAAAGAGTCGCAGAGAGAGTCGTCTGCATATCACATTATACATCTGAGTGGGAGCATCGATGATCCAAAATTTCACAGATTTGGTTCGTCGGAGTTGTCCTTGTCCCCAAGATACGAGAAGCGTGATGGTCTCTATTGTATGGAAACATTCCCTAGAGAACCCTACCATTGGCACTCCCACGGCCTTTATTTGATGATCGAGGAGTCTGAGAGCCCGAAAGATGGATAGAAAGAGGGCATCCACAGAGTTACTAGTATCTATAAGAATGTGTTGGACCTTGGCCTCAAAGATGGTTGTTAGTATTACAATGGGGTCCTCGTGGGGCTATATATGTCCTTTTAGATCTTTTGGTCCGAAGGTAATCTGTGAAATATGAGATATTCCTATTGCCAATATTTCATGGGATGTAGGTCATTTTCTGGCCTTCTTCACATATTTCTATTTTGTGTAGGAGAAGAAATAGCCAAATTTCCACCTTCAATCATATTGACCATGTATCTGGTAGGTGTGTTGTCGGTGTAGAAATGGGGTGAAGAAGTGAGGAATCTCACCCCCCCCCCCTCGACGAGGCTCCTTATTTACGGGATGAGGACGTATGGTATCTCCATCGTCTATGCGTCCTCGCTTAATGGGAGGGAAGAGTTACCCTTCTATTGTGGGGGCTAGCCTTCCCGTGGGTAACGAATCAAGTATTTCTCTAATATCCCTTTTTTAACAGCCTTCAGATCTTTTTTTGTAACCAAATGCAGTCGTTAGTGCGATGCACATACGTGCGATGGTACATGTTGTACTTGCCAGCACGCTTGAGTCGTCTAGGATCCCGGGCCAGTGCATCGCCCTATCGTGTTTCATAATCTCCATCACTTCTTAGGGATCACTAGATCTGAAGGGGCATCGACTGAACCACATCCTGGCAAATACCGTGGCCCATCAACAAAAATTGTTGCACCTCCTCGCCAAAATAGATGTTCGAGCATGTTGCGCATGACACCCCTAACATCGCTTGAGCTTGATTCTTACCCAATTTCTCCCCAAATTAACAACATAAGTCCAACATCATACGCATGTATTTTTCCCGTTCTGCTTGTGCAGTACGAAGCGACTCACCCGACTAACCGAATAAAAAAAACAAACTTTATAACCGTGTTTCGCCTATTTTGAACGCTTGCTCATAACTAGCAAATTCATTTCTAGCATCTCCTTACTTTCATTGGAGCTCCCTATATTCATGGCTCGTAGGGCTTCTATCTATGCCTCTTTCTGCTCCCCTTGACCCCGAACCTTTCTCAATGTTAATTCCAGCTCTTGACAACGCCTTCGTTGTATAGCAACTTGAAAGGAGCAGTTTGAAAACGCTCGCCCATGGCTTCTACCAAAAGTGATAATTGTTCACCCCTCATAGACAAAATTCGACAACAAAATCGGATGAGAATAACGAACACCAAAAAATTGCGCAAAAAGAAGTACCTTACAAAATGAAAAGGGCATGTACCTCGCAAGCATTCTCATTGACATATCCTGTAAGGCCAAAAAAGTGAAGGGAATGAGAAATTTTCTATCACGCTCGTTGCGCGATCAGTATAAATATGATCGGTAGTATTCCAGGATCCCCGACACTCTTGTGAAAAGAGAAAACTCGTTCGCTATGCCTAGTAGAGAATATTGACCCAGATCCCCCATTCAAACACCAGATGGACGGAAAGTACAACTAGAATCTTCACCCAATTCATGAGATAGATGACCATCCAAGTCGGAGAAACCTCTACCCAAAACCCATGAGAATCTAGGCGCCTCGACTGACGGAGTAAGGGAAGAAAAGATAAAGGTCATCGAATCAAACCCCATCGACAACGGCTTAAGTTCCCCATTGTTGGTTGAACATTAGGGATAAAGTAAGGGAGCCATTGAGAAAGTCTCTCGAGCGTGGACATTCATTTCAGCCCCTAGGATCAACCCACCCGCATTAATAAAAAATCACGCCCCGAAGAGGAAAATAAAAGGTAAGAAAAAAAATTAATAGATATTGAGGGACACTTACTGAACAAGGGGCTTGTACGAAAAGGACCTTCTGGGAACTCCAATACCTTGGCGACATGTTGAAGCCCAGCCATGATCAAAGCCACCAGATAATTTAGCATAGAAGACGTATCGTAACGACATGTATATAAATCTATTTGTTCCAAATCTTGCCTCACTTGTCCTTCTAAATAAGGAAGTAACCGCGCCACACCCAAACCCCACCTTGTATGAATTTTCGACTCCATAATCGTAAGATTATGGGAAGCTAAGTAGAAGAACTCTTCTTGCCGAACGCCATCCTCGTCTGCGAGACTCCCAACCTCGAAGAAGAAAAGAGGACCCACAAATTCGAAACAAAAGAAGGGAGGATTGGGATTTACGTATCTAACAACCCACAACATAGTACAAATCCCACTACGTATCAGAACGACGAAAGAACTAACTGACTATGGCAAACTTGCAAAAACTGCAATAAATTCTGCACAAAAGGATGAAAGAATCAACGAAGGCCATTCTGAACCTGACCAGCCTACACTGCTAAAAACCCCGCAGAAGGATCATAGGCTCACTAGTCAGCCATAGGAATAATGATGTCAAATTTGGATATGTCCAAAGATACCCCATCTAATAACATGTGCATGTATTCCTTCGATACGGTATTGGACGCACTCTCGATCCTCCCCACACCCACTATAGAATTTGGTTCAAAATAGCCTAATATCAGTTCAACCCTCGAAGCAGGAGGGTTATAAGGTTCACTCTATAGAAAGGTCTCCCTCACTTCATCCACAGTATAAAGGGGCGTCAATGATGTAGAAATACATTCACCTGAATCCGCACCCCCGGTCTTTGGCAGCCCAGATCCCGCGGAGTTAGAATGATGGCATCGCAGTTTAGCCATAGCATCAAGTTGAGTTGCCCACTGACAATGTGTCCTCAAAGCCACACTAGAGTCTGGCATTGCAACATCTTCCTTACCTCGATACCGGCTGCCCGTTCGAACATTACCCAACCTTTACCAAAGAAGAGGGAGGCGTCATAAGTAAACTGGAAGTGCCAGATGAGTTAGACTCTTCCCCATGTGGATTAGATACATCCAAGATTACAGGCTCCATAACAACTTCACACAAAAAAGAGAGAAATAAAGCAGTTCTACTCGTTATGCTAAGAGTGTTTAAAAAATGATTGTGTAAATATGCTCTAAAGGCAGGAGAAGGCGGAAATACTGACGAAATACAATGAATCAGCGCAACTATCTATAGGCCACTCCAAAGGTACCTCCCTTCTCAGCATTAATTCCTCCTTGAAGGAACTGCCACGACCTTTTGATAGAACATGGCCAAATCGTAGGGACATAACGGCAGTCCGCGTGGCTTGGTAGACAAACCACCACAGAAGAACATAAATTCACTTAAATGAGCGAAGTTATGACATGACTATCTTATGTATGCGTGTCTCAGCATGGCGAATATCCCTGGTTCACGTGTCTCTCACACTATCTGACCGATTCCTCGAAAAGAAAGACCTTTCTCGAAGAGAAAGACCTTCCTCGAAAAGAAAGACCCTCCTCAAAGAAAAAGACCCTCCTCGAAGAAAAACACCTTCCTTGAAAAGAAAGACCTTCATAAAAAAAATATGTAATATATTTATATGGACAAATTAATGTTTGTGCCCTATAAGTTTACGGTTTTGAAGAAAATGCCCATTATCTATCGAGTTTTTAAAAATGCCCTGACTTATGCACTTTTCTTTAAAAAAAATGCCCACCCGCTGCCACATCAGAAAAATCGCGCTTACGTGGCTGTCACATGGGAAAAAGGCACACGCCATATTAATATATTTAAAACAAAAATATATATTTTGTTTTATGTGACTGCCACATGGAATATATATATAAAAAATATATATATTTGTGTATTAAAATATCAAAATATATACAAATATATAAAAAAAAATATATATTTTATGTATTAAAATATCAGAATATATATATATATAAAAATCTTTATGTATTAAAAACAATATCATACTTATATCTAGAATATATATGAATAATATAAAAGAATATCATTATGTATCTAAATATATATATATATATATCTAGAATATATTTAAATATCTAAAAAAAGGAAATATCATAAATACCATTTTTTATTACTAAAAATTTAAAAGAAAATTAAAAAAAAAATCAAGAAAAAACAAAAAAAATAGAGCCCCCCCAACCCCCCGCTGCACCCCCGGGTTGCAGCGGTGGTGGCATTTATGTTTTTATTTTTATTTTTTTTTCAGTAATAAAAAATTGTATTTATGATTTTTCTTTTTTTAATATATTTAAATATATTTTAAATCATAAAGATATTTTTTATATATATTTATATATATAAAGGATATAAATATATTTTTGTTTTAAATATATTCCATGATGGCAGTCATGGAGTGTGCATTGACATCCACATCGACTGCCACGTCTGCGATATTTCTGATGTGGCAGCGGGTGGGCATTTTTTTAAAGAAAAGTGCATAAATCAGGGCATTTTTAAAAATTCGATAGATAATGGGCATTTTCTTCAAAACCGTAAACTTATAGGGCACAAATATTAATTCGTCCTATTTATATCTCCCTTGAAAGGAGACACCCCCTCAGAGAGGATCACTCCTTCCAAAGAAAACAAAACTCCAAAGCAAAGTCTCAAAAATCAGCCGCAAAGAACTTTATACCCTCACAAGGCACCCCCACGACCCCAATCAAACTTGCAAAACAACACGGCTCCCCACTTAGGGATTTTCCTCGTCCAACAAAACTCAGAGGATAAAGAAAAGGCTAGGGCCCCCCACCCTCTGGCACCCTCACTGCTACTGTAAGAACTTCTCACTCTTATACGCATCGTAATTCATTACATCATCATCATACAAACATATGCATAGTTCTAAAGGAGACTCACGACTTCGATAGAGCCCATCCATCATAAGAGACCACTTGGTCATGGAACTAGTTTGAGGGCAGCCGCGATTCTCGCGAACGCCAATTTACGAAGGGATCTTGCAGCCCTGGAGACGGTTTGAGGGCACCTCCTTATGCTCAAAAAAAAACCGCACGTACAAAAAAATTTGGGGGAGGGGGAGGTTATCCCCTTAGCCCCAGTACAACAATGGGACACTATGCATCCTAGGAACTACCTATAAGGGAGACTCGTGACTCTCCTGAAGGCCCCCCACCACAGCTAAGGTAGCGCTTTCAACAAAAACATGCATCTAATATACATATATTTATAAAATAAATATACGAACCCAATGGAAACATTCTACGCCCCGAAGAAACCTATCATCCAAAAGGAAAAGGAAACCTTCACCTTAATCTCTGGTTGTACATATTTGCCAAAGACGCTTCCCTCTTCAAAAGAATGATCGTTCAATCCTTTAACTCTCCCTCCTCGTAACATTGATTAACATCTATCCTAGAAGTCATTTCATTTACAAAATAAAATGTTCCTATTGCAACCCATGAGCCTTTCCTCCTAAAAAAGTAAATTCACATATACAAAAAAGTCATGTAAAAAAAAAACCCTCTAGTGTTCTTTTCAAAAGCGTACCCATGCACAACATTTTTTGCAAAATATATATCCGAAAAACACAATACGTTATACAAAATATCCTACTTGTCCTTTAAATGAAACGCAAAACAAAACAAAAATACATAAAAATAATAAAATTCCTAAAAGAAAAATATATACAAGGCTCGTATCTTCTCCTTCCTTGTCTATCGCACCAGATCCTCCCGGGTCACCAACTTCCCCGCCTCTTCATATTCCTCCACCTATGCTTCCGCCACTTCAGAAAATTAAAGGAGCAGATGAACGTATCCCCACACCCCTGGGGCTAGACTAGATGAACTACCCCGCTGACCCAACAAAGGCAAAACATCATCAGGAGAGATCGGCATATGCAGCTCATATGGTCGAAGTAAGGACAAATCAGCATCATCCTTATACATGCCCAGTTCTATCCCCTTCACACGACAACCCCAGTAACCAAACAAAAGATGTCTAACAAAGTGACGACAAAAGGCCAACTAATATTTCGCAGACCCTTTATACATGTCCAACGTCCCAATGGAATTCTCCTTCACCACCTCGTATGTATGCATGTCGTGCAGACGGGTCAACTCAGCTTTCGAATTGGCAAAATTCTAATATAGCTGAGCCATTTCTTGTGCCACCCTCTGCGAGGTTGCCTCAACATCAAAATGGGCCTTCGTCAAAGCCTCATGTAGTCGAATCACCTCTGTTGCCTGCTTTTTAGCGGCCTCGACCAGCTCATTGTTGGCATGACGCAGTTGCCAGCCCTACACCAAAGCCTTCTCTTGTCCCAGTTCTGCAGCATTTAAAGCTAGCTGCAACTCCTCCAAATCATGTCTACGAGCCTCGGCTGCTTGAGCCGCCTCTTCAGCACTCTTCTAATGCAACATACTCTTGCATATGTCGATCCCAATGCTCCAAGCTGATGCCATGATAACGGGCCTCCCTGGCCTCTAAAACACGCACCCTTTCCTCCATCTCTCTTATCCGGCCCGGGGCTCGATCATACAAACTCCAGACCTCCCCCATCGAAGAAAATGCCTATAAAATAAAGTACAAGAAAAGAATGAAACAAAGACTCATATCCCCTCGTTACCCAATGAAGACAGAAGAAAAAAACAATCAACACCCTAAGCCAGTTTACCTCATTGAAGGCCTGACGCAAACGACGGTGCAACCCAGCCGCCGCAGATGATACTGCTAAAGAAAGGGGATCACCCACCCATCCCAACTCCGCAACCTCTCCTGCCCAGGCAGGCGGCCCTGTAGCCTCCCCCTCCTGCGCCGAAGGACCAGCCCCCCAGCTGACTCAGAGCTACTGATTCAGACACCTGACTCGGCACCATCTCGGCTCCCTCGACCCGCTCTACCGTCTCCCTCTCCCTAGGTAGAGAAGGCGAAGAAGAAACAACTGGATGACCATTGGCAATACTGGCAACAACATCGCTAAAATCCCCACATGGAAGAGATCCCCCAAAAAAACTAGACAGCGGGGCTTCCGCGAACGCCTCCTTCAAAGAATGTTGAAGTGTCGCCTAATGAAGCATGAATCGCTTCTCCACTTCGGTATTTGAGAAGGATGCGGCCACCTCCCTTGTCAAACAAGCCCCTGAACTTGAAGAAAAGCTTTCCTCTGCCCTCTTCATGGACCCTACACCTCTTGGTCCTCCCTTAACCAGAGAATTGCCCCCGAAACATACCCTCTTCCTCTTCTTACCCTCCTTCTTGATTTTTTTATTCTTCTTCTTCTTCTTCTTCTCACTCGGACCCGCGCCCTCAACCTCTACAGTGACCCCAAAGTTCCCCTATTTGCTCGTATTCTCCCCTCTAAGTCGCTCCAGCCTTTTCCTCATCACCCTTCCTATACATCGATCCCACACCACCCCTTGCTCCAGCAACTCCACGTCAATACGAGCACCTGAACTCAAAACACGCGAGCCAACCCCTGAATTTAAGTCTAAGTACCCCGAAGAAATAAGAAAAATATAGGAACAGTAAAGGAAGAAAACACCCTTAAAACCTTAAAGATTGTGTCGAAGCCCATTTGTGGAAGTCTCCAAGGACTAGCACTCACCGAAGAAAGACCGTTGCTCTTATAAAAAAAGCCAATCACATTCGGATCCAAGAACTGAAACTTCCTGCTATCTCTAATATAGGCACCATTCATTGTACTGAAAAAACAAGTATAATCGTTGGGTGCTACCGACTAGGAGACAGCCTACACGCTCGAAAGACGTCGCAGAAGAAAGGAGGGATCAATGCTCGTAAACCTGCCTTGAGTTGCGCCTCGTATACGGTCACATGTCCAGTGGGAGTACCATTGGCTCGATCAGAAGAACGAGGTACTCTAAATTGCACCATCGAACCATCCATTGCGTACTCTCCAAACTTATCAGCCACAAATTTGTTAGAGACAGTCGAAGGGATGTCACTCACTGGTATATGTATGGATTCGGCCTCCGCCTCTCTTCACCGTCGAGAAGATGATTCACGCCGACCACTCTGCTCAGAAACCCTTACCTCAACCTTAGAGGGCATCACTTCTACATACATCGTATCCCCCAAAACCCTCTCATCCCTCTGAGAAAAATCGTCGGAACGGAGTATTAGAAGTCATGAAGTCTCACAATAAAAAAGCAAAATTGAAAAGGAGAAGCTATAAGCGAAAAAGGATAAAGCTTAAGAAAGAAGATATAAGATTATCTTTTTGAGATATAAAGAAATCATGGCGGGACACCCTTCCTATAGGCGGTGAAACAGTGTCATTCAATTCCTGTCCAAAGACGAATCTCTTCGTGAAAAGGCACGTGTTTGATCAGACCCCAAAAGTTGCATCATGTCAAGAGACCGGAATTTGTCATAATTAGGCCATAATCAATGCGTCCAATCCAGCCGTAGAGAAACAAAGAGTCACATCGCATTAAAGTCCCCTTTTTGAGTTTCCCAAAGTAGTGGTTTAAATTCCTCTCGTATTCTTCGAATACGAGGCGAATTAGGGGACTCTTGGTAATAGTCGTGTTCTTATCCTTGAATTAAGGCTAGGAAACTCTTCTCGTACAAAGTAGCACTTAACCAAGCAAAGACGATGCTGACAATCAGCCCCTCAAAAAAGATCAACACAAGACAAAAGACGATGCTGACAACTAGCCCCTCGAAATTCTTATCCTATCATCAAAATCCACATCACCACAGAACACCCGTCAGACCCCCATTCGATCATACATACGCCGCCATTCGAAGAAATCTAATTACGCGCTACTCGCAATTATCTATATAAAGACGCCCCCTCGTTTCCTTAAGAATGGACTTCTTCTCTTTCTAGAAAAAAAAATTCCTAAATCTTTGTTCTCTCCACTTTTATTCTTCCTCGTATTCCTGGAATCGAGGAAATGCCAATCCACCTTCTTGTATTTTTCCTTTATTTTAGATATTAATAAAATCTCTTATCAACGCTATTATTATCAACAAATCCACATTATTACATCGAAAGACAAATTCCGTATGAAATACTCTCGATACTTCTCATTATTGAGACCAATCGAATATATTTACTTAGTTATTGACCTAACTGGATGAGACACATACATACAAAATAAAAGTTACTACGAAATGATGATTTAAAAGTTAAATGTTTATAGCAAATTACATTTCAGTGTCATGCTAATGCTAAACTGGAAATTACTATTTCATGGAAAATGAGTTACTCAAATTCCTACTTGTGTCTTTAAAAATTGAGATTTTACTCTTCTATGTCGAAAGGTGTAATTCAATCTTTCACACAAGAGAGTGCAGTTTAGATTTTGTTTAAAAAATACATTTATACCCCTATTTTTACATTTTTTTTCTAGATTTTAAAGTTTAAACTATCAAAAAATATAAAACTTAATTAAAATAAAATTATATATTTAAGATACAAATGTATATGCCCTGTTTTTTAATTATTTTTCCTTATGAGAAAAGAATAGTATAATAAAATTAAACTCAAAAATTACGCAAGAAAATATATTTACTTTGGGTATTTGGTCTTTTTATATCTAATTTACAATATGAAAAATTTCTGGCAGGTGGTGTGCTAAATTTCATATCACAAAGAGGGGAATTTGGTCAGCTTTTTTTTCACAAATGTAATTTGTCTGTTTAGCATAACATAGGGATGTGATTTGCCAAAAACCCAAGTTTTGCTTTTGAATTATAGTTCATTAAATATAAAGAAGAATCTGTACTTGAGAAAAACTGCATCATATTTCGCAAAATCTATAAAACTATAGTTGCCATTCATGATAAAATTTCATAAAACTCAAAAGAAAAAGATTTCTAGAAAAGTGAAAGAAATTTCAAGGTTCAAACGCAGAGCGATGCTTATATTCTAACGTCCATTGATAACAATTATATGGTACATAATATTATCTTACCTTTGTTTGTGCTTGTGGGGAAAGTTCAGGGAATTCTATTCCAAGTATAGAACTAGGCTTTCTTTCATGGACTATATATTTAATCAAACTGCTCTTTTTAATCCTTGATTTCTGGGGAAAAGATAAGTTCATTTTAGTAAAATAATGATCTTTAACTCAAAAATAGTTTCTTTAAGTGAAATTGAGGACGTTAGATAAGGAGCAATAAGCACATCAACTATCCTGGTGCTTTTTCCCCAGATCAGCCTAAACGCTTTATTAAACTTAACGGTATTTTGACATCGTCAACATAGAACAAAATTAACTGCAGTACTTTACCTCAAAAACATGTATTTAAATATCAAAGTTGCCAAACCAAGACCAACTAAATCAATTTAGAGAAGGCAGGTCTTCCCACAAGATTGTCAAAACGCAAAAAAAAAAAACAATAAAGATAAATTATCTCAAACTACTACATCCTCTGATGGCACCCAAGCTTAAAGATCTTGAACAGTCAAACCTGCAAAGTGAATAAAAGGGTTAATCTCGGGATTCCTACAATTAAAGAAAACTAATACAAATTTTGAACACCATTTGAGTAAATTATTGAAACAAAGGACCGGCAACCCAGATTGCAGATCAAAATTTTCTGAAACATTTACATCAATAAAGATATGTTCTCATTTGCAATTTGTAAACACAAAACTCACAGCCGTCCTACCAACAATTGAAGTTCAAGGTTCATATTAGATCCCTTTGAAAGTTTCTACCATTTCAAAAGTAGAAACGAGTCCAGAAAACCAAGCAAAGTCATTAAACCATGTGGAAGACAGCAGCAACAGCATAACACAAATATGCTTCATACCAGTATTTACTATGAATAGCAACTTAAGTTTACATGGAACATATTCAACTATCTCCTAGAAAAACTTAGCTATGAAGGAGAACGAAACTTGAAAATATCCCGCTTATTACATAGGCGATGGTGTTAATGGTACCAATTAAATAGATCTAAAAAAGTAAAAATAAATTGAGTCTGGAAGCCGACAAACCTGGTGGGAGGGATTGCTTCAACTTGTCGGCCTTCTCAGTGTCAAAGACACAGAGGGTGTAAAGGTACTTGGAGCATCTAACCTTGAACTTCACCACATCCTTGCTCTTCTTGATCTTCACAGATCGAGCATCCTTCCTTCTAGCAGTCAGCAAGAAGTCCTTTATCTCATGAATCTGCTTCGGCTGTAGAATCAGAGACATAATGAGCAATCAACGTTCAGTCCACAAAAAATACGCGATAACTAGATTTACTATCCTAAAGGTTTAATTTAATTACAAAAGCACCCTCACAATTAAGATAACTACAGAGATACCAAGTAAAGCTTTGAAAGTTGGGGTATGTATCCCTTTAGTTTTCAATCATTTCGAAATGTGAGTTGTTATTCGACTTGCTAAGGAAGTCTCTACAATATGTTACCCACCTTAACTCAAAATTTTATTATTTTGCAATCAAAACAAAGTCATTGATCCCCACGGGCACAAAAATGAAATAGAGGCATTAAACGAAGAATCGCAAACAAAAAGAACACCATAAAGCATAGTTTTTCGAGGATATCCACATAGCACTCACCTTATGCTATCGAAACGAGAAAATCTATAGAATCTGAACATATGGCAAAAACAAATAAGAGTACAGAGTCGCAAACCCCGTTACAATTACAACTCATGGCACAAATGGGACACTTCTTACAAATGCTCCCCTAATTGTGCAACGACAGATTCAATCATATCATGAAGAAAAAAAAAACCAGCATTTTCCAAACCACTTGATATAATTTAAACCACAAATCATCAGCAACAATACTTTTAAACACAAAAAATGGAGCATTCTAACCTCACATTACCTATTTGTGAAGCTCCCAACAAAAATCGAGAATTCCACAAAATAAAAATGAAAAAAAAAACATCTATGCACAAATTCCTTAAATTCGTGTTTAAATTTAACAATTACATCTCATAAAGCATAATCCAAAATGATTTCACACTGAACCCTAATTTCAACATATAACAACAGGCCACAAACAAATCGAATGCTGATTAAATTAGGACGTAATTCATGGTGAAAGTAAATGAAAAACTTAACGAAATTACAGTTCAATTGAACAACGAGAGATTAGCGTACCATGGCTGCTGATTGGTTCTCAGTGAGGCGGAAGCCGTGTGTGTGGTGATGATGACTGACGAATTTCAAAACCCTAATATTACAGTGTTTATACTGTAAGGCCAACACTAATTGATAGGCCCATTACAAAATTGTTAGTTTTCGAAGTAAGGCCCAAAGTCATAAACCAAAAAGTTCGTTAGGTTTTAGGACTTTTTGTGTCATATTCAGATTTCACTCTTTTAGAATTGAATTATTGGAAGAAAAAAGCATTTATGAAATACATATAATTATTCTATACAACCCTATATATGAAATACATATAATGTTTTTTTATTTCTCGGCCCAATCAGTTTGTGCCACGTGCAAGTCTTCGTGGAAGTCAAATAGACACTTCCAGTCGTTGAAACGGTTCCAATGGTGGTGACGGTTTTGCAAAATTCAAAGTCATTACACAAGAAATCTCATTTCAGTTCAAGAGATTTCAGGAAAATATGAAGAATACCTTGATTTATATATTTCCTTGTTGAATTTGTTGTCACCGTTAGTGGTTAGGATGTGACTGAAAGTCTCTTATAAGAAGAACCTATGAGAGGAAAAATTATTTTTACAAAGTAGAATCAATTAATTCATTGATTTAGCATGTCAATTGTGTAACAATAGTTATGTTTCTTTTTATTTTGATAAGACTGTAACAATATTTATTATTAGTGTGTAACGAATTACATTTTGTCATTAGGTACAGGACAGATTTATTAAACTCAATTTAGTATTTGTAACTTCTAAGATGCAAAACTTTAGCAATGTTTTCGAAGAAGTTTAATTTGAAATGCAGGAAATACAAGTTATTTTCTAACATTTTTTTTATTTTTTACCATCTAAATATATAAAAATTTAAACATACAAAGTAACACAGAACAATGCACCACAAGAACAGAGTTTAGCTGCATTTCGTTTTAGTTCCAACTCCGATGCCTCAATTCATTATCATCCATATGCCACACATAGTGCATTAGTGCTTCCATCGCTTTGAGTGTCCATCAACCATGTACGGCTCCAGAAATCCTATGAACTGCATCATGTCCCAAACATAACTTCACATATGACACAAAATGAAACAAATAGAATGTTTTGACTAACTATACATACCGTAGTTCCGTCTTCAGACCACCTCGCACCATAACCATCAGCATTCCTCAACTCAAGGACAGTTCCGTGTGGTGGAACAGTATGCATGTTAAGCCAGCTACAAGTAATCAATAAACGAATGACAACATCCGCGGCATGCTTATTTTTATCCGAATCTGAAAAAACAATATCAAAAACAAGTATCATATAAAATTCGCAGAATCTCAATGTAAGGCACAACGGATACTTGAGCTATTTCGTAAACAGAGTTGTTGATAAGAACGTGAAAGTCAAAGAGCAATGGCTTCACCATTGTCAAGGCATGATTCATGCAATTATATGAAATCACACTATGTAATTTAGTTATTTTCTTACCTTATATAGATTAGGAAATATTCTAATTTACCTAGAATTAGGGAGCTGATACTTCTAAATTCTATATAATGTTTGGGAATCAATGTATTAAAAGCAGTGTTGTTAAAGGCGTTGGGCGTAAGTGAGGCGTTTTATATACCACGAGGCGAAGCGTAAGCCTTGAGGCGCGGGGCGTAAGCTCCACAAACAAGGTGTTTTATTTTTAAAATACATATAGTAGTAAATAAAAATACTAATTAATAATAGAAAAATATCATAATGAAGAGCAAATAGAAATCAGTATATTATTTGAACTTAAATTTACAATTCAAGCTAATAAATTACTGTCATATAAGTCTACAGAACAAGTATAAATTTATAAGAAAAATACTATGAAAGTGATTAATTAAATAACAAACAAGGAAAAAAACCTTAAAAGATATAAGTTATTATCTGATTCTTTTCTTTTAATGAAAATTATTATGCGATTCATATCAATATTACACTCGTAAGAGAAAAAAGACAAATCCAAAGAATAGTGTTTAAAAGAGAAACTGATATATTACGAAATAATTTTTGTAGAAAAAAGATAAACTGTAATAGTAGACTTTTGTAGTAAATAATAGAGGTATTAATGATTCAAACTAAAAATAATAATATAACATAGGTAGTTCACACTTCAAAAAAGAAGTTACGGTTGAGGTGAATATTTCCAATTGTTGACTTTCCACTCAAAAGGTATTAAATCCTATTATTTTATTGATTTCTGTATTGAAGTCCGAGACATGCGTTCTTATTTATTTTTATTTGTTCAAGGCTGACCACTTATTTTTCATCTTCAATCAGCTTTAAGTGGTTGAGGCGCACGCCTATTCCAGAAAATGATACGTTTTCTGCGCTTTGAACGGCGCTCGCGTCATTGGAGCGCACGCTTAATAAATAATGCGCCTCATTTGAACGCCCCAAGGCGTTTGTAGGCTAATTTCGCCTCAGGCGCGCCTCGGGGCGCGCCTTTAATAACAGAGATTAAAAGGCAATTCAGCCAAATACAATATTATTGACATGGTATCAGAGCCATTGTCAAGAAAATTTGTTTAGAAGAGAGAAAGTTCTTCGGGCAATTCTATGGCCGCCGCCACAACTCCACCTTTATTCTGCGACGGCGGCACCAAATCTTTAGTCCTTTTATTTGTTAGCCTAAATGTTTTTGTGTTCACAATCAGTATTAAAGTAATTCTTTTTTTTTCTGTTCAGTTCATCAGTCATCAGTCCAGTTATGTTCTTAAAAAAAAAAAAAAAACGCAATTGTCCTTTCTTCTTCTTTGTTCTGTGAATTGTAGAACCCAACCCATCTTGTTGTGTTTTTCCTAGATCGTTGCTTTTTGAAAGTCTTGGCTCGCCACTGAGTTCACTTCAGATTTGTCCACAGTTTTGTTGTGCGATGATTGCCAAATTTGTGGCTCATGGTATAATGGATTTCATCATGTTTCTCGGACCTTACGGTGTTGTCGCTGACTTGTTGATTGGTTACATGATTAAAGTTACACTCTTGCAAATTGACAAGTTTTGTTACGGATTATGATTTGAAGATTTTGGACGTTTTGGATTAATCCGTCGTCTTTGAGGGAGAGTCAAGTGGTTACGTATTAGTTGATTGGTGTGTTGCCAATCATTTGTCATTGCAAAATTGCGGAGTTGCGGAGTTGTAGGTGACTAGGCGAGATGTCGTCTCTTAGAGGATCACTTGATTCAATTTTTTGGTTGATTGGAGTGTTACCAATTGTTTGTCTCTGCAAAATTGTGGGTTATACAGAGTTGCAGGTGACTCGACGAGGATTGATTTCAGAAACGTGGAGTGTGGGTTTGACTCACTTTTTGTAGCAGTTTGTCAATGAGTGTAACGAGTTATGAAGTCAAGTCTGGGTTTTCAAAATGTTAGTAGGCAATTTGATGCTTAGCAGCATCAATTTGAAGGGGGTGTCAAGGCATGATTCATGCAATTATATGAAATCACACCATGTAATATAGTTATTTTCTTACCTTATATAGATTAGGAAATATTCTAATTTACCTAGAATTAGGAAGCTAATATGTACTTCTAAATTCTATATAATGTTTGGGAATCAATGTATTGAAAGGCAATTCAGCCAAATACAATATTATTGACAACCATGACATTTCAAGTATGACTACATGATTCAAGATTGGAACAGTTAAGAAATTTTGTAACATATTCTAATATGTTTGATAATCGCCAACCAAGAGCATACATTCAGGAGCTTGTGGTTTGTTTCAGGATGAAGCATGTGATTCTCTGATTTAGTTTGAAACGGGAGGAGGAAAGGATTAAACTTAGCCTATAAAGTAGAGAGTTGGGGGGCTACACCACAGTCCACACCTCGTCTTGTCAGTATAAATCACCTAAACAGTGGTGTATAAGAAATTATAATTTGGATAATAATCTGATAGTTTTATGTTTACCAAAATTAAATGGTTTGAAATTTTAAGAACAGTATGGGTTAGTTTTGCCCTCATAGTTGTTTTTGCTCTTTATTCTTTTTTCTTCAACTATAGTTTCATTGTAATCCAACCCATAAAGTAACAGACAGGCTGTTGCTCGAATGGCTGATTATGTTCTAGAATCTAGACCATGAGGATGAAAATTAACCAGAACAGACAATATGAATGTTATAATTCCAAATGCAGGTGCAATCTCTCCATGTGCGTGTTCTTATCCCAGAGCAAATATGAAGACCAGTTGAGTAAAAGATGGTGGTCAATTAATCATATATTAACATGCACAGACTGAATTTTACTTCTGAAGGAACGAACCACTTCCATGTAAGGAACCCCAATATGCTTCGCTGCTTCTATTGACATGCTTCGCAAGGGCCCTGGCACCAGTCGTCAAGGTAGACCCTTTAACCTCAAACCAGAAAAGAGAGGACGTATGAGTAAGTTATGCAGCATTTTATCAGCAATTGCAAATACAATAAAATAGTCATTGAAAGGACGTGTATACGCAATATTGTATTACCAATGACACTAAAATGCTAGTGAAACAAAATAATCAACAAGTTAAGGTTTGGAGCTTGACTAAGATGACAAGGCCAACAGAAATCAAAGACGCGTACAATGGTTAGGACTATATCAAGAAAATATTTCATAATTAACAGAAACAAGTAGTTTTCTTCTGTCTCTAAGTATTCACAGAGTATCATACATAGGAATGTCAATGAGGACAAAAGCTATAAACTTACAAGAAAATAATAAGTAACAATAAAAGACAGAAGAAAGACTACTGTAATATAAAGAAGACACTATTTGATGCAATCGAGAGGTATAATCATACATCTCGATTATGCGGAGCCACAAATGTTGCAAGGAGAGTTGACGTTGGAGGAGGAAGTAGTTCTGAATTTGTTCCTATAGTTTGTACAAAGCCCAGAAGTCTTTGAACTCCTCCATAGCTCAATCCCTACAAGAGTAACCAAATAAAGCTTCAAACATGAGGAGTGTACATGACGTTTCTGGGTGAAGTTTGGAGTTGGACATAATGTAAGATAACAATTATCTGAAAAATTCATCATTAAAAAAAAAAAAAAAACTATTTGAACCAACTGATGCTTGAGTTTGTACAGTGGGCATTTGCAGCAACATAGTCGCCATTTGCAGCAACATACGCAAGAAAATTCAGAAGTTAGATTGCAGTAATTGGTTTATTAACCTAAACCAGTAAGAGAAAAATCATTTAATGCTCTTGCAACGTAAAATACTAAAAACAAGAAACATAAACCACAGTAAAAAATATACAAAAAATATTATATCATTTGACAATATGATGTTTGGTACTTCAGTTGATGAGAAAATTATGGCCTAATTTGTTTCCCCGGAAAATGGGGGGAAAAGAAAAGAAAAAGGGAAAATGAGGGCAAACAAGATTTTCCAGGAAATTTCTTAGGCAAAATAAGGATAGATTTTCCCATATTTTCCTCTCTTTTCCAAAGATTTTCTTTCTTTTCCAAGAAAATCTCAAATTACCAAACAGTAGGAAAAAAAGATTTTCCTTCAAAATTTTCCTTTTCCCCTATTTTCCGGGGAAACAAACGCCTATATGGAAAATAATGGAGACACTACATGTGTGACGTTTGAGTTGTCATTCGTGTACCTGGCTTGCCCCTTTCTTCTTATTAGTCAGATAGGTGGCCAGGGGTGTGACATAATACTTCCTAAAATAAGGGATGTTTCTGTAACTAGACCAGATTCTCAAGAGGTGTAAACGTAAAGAATGCATTTGAATTTCTTAAAAGCTGGGCATGCACATAATCAAGATATCCAAAAAGGGAAAGAGGCATTCAACTTCAACTTATAATCGAAATAGTAAATAATTTTTAAGAGGATATTGTAAGAAAATACAATAAGAATACTCACTGAAAGTAAGGAGGCCATAATATCAAAAGGCAAAGAAGTTGGTTTAATAACAGATATGCCAAGTACACCATTTGCGTGTTCCTTCTCCTGTGAGTAAAAATTCCTATAGATTTGAACACCTGGAAGAGAGCAACAGTCAGATCACAAATAATGCCACATGTCGTCATGATGTGGTGTACATTCTTTCTTCTCTATGCGTTTCAGTTCTACAGCTTGTCCCCCAACAGGGAATTAAATGTGATAACTTCTTGAGTAGTTAACTATTTACTTCAAGAATAAAGAAAAAAAACTATTTATGTTATCCTAATCAGCTCTACCGAAAAGTTAGAAGCAGCTCCAGTACATGCAACCATGATGATATATTTAAAAGTTTTCTATCAGGCGAATAACAATACTAGACAGTATCTGCTAGTTGATACTTGATAGAAATGAAAATGACATTTAGAGATATGGTTAAACTTACAACTACAAAATACAGAAAACCTGGGCTTTACAAGTCCAGAAGGCATAAGGATTAAGTATGCAAAACTTTTAGTCTGCTTTCACGCTTATACATTTATAAGTAAATGACATTCTGTTTCCAGTCTTCTACCTCTCCTTCTTATCAATATATACCCCCACCCCCAGCCCAAGCTTCGGTTCCTCATTGGAGTGTTGTTAAGGCAAACATGTCTAGCAGAAAGAATGGCAAATAGCTTTATACTTTTTCGTAATTTAGACAATTCACTGAAGGAAGTCATGACTGCTTAAGGTTGATGAAGTGGCGTACAAATACTGCGGCTTTTACTGTATTGTTGCCCCAACTAAAGGACTTCTCTTTTGATTCCTTAAAATGTCCTTCAGGACTACATATGGTACTTTAATGTATGAGAAACACACAGTTATTCACATAAATTAAACTAGAAAGCCACCAAGAGCATTTATGCTTGTACTATCTATTAAGATAAATACAAAAACACAAAACCTTCTTCAGTGCTTCTTACTCCTGGAAGAACTTTTTCAAGACTTTCTGCTTCTAACATCTCACGAAATGTAGCGTATTGGCGAACATCCTGCAATTTAGAGCAATTGAAACTTGAAGGACTATTGAAACTGCATCAAGGAATTAAATGAGAAATACTAACACCTGAACTTGAAGCATCAGACATTTGTTGAAGAGAAGTAGATCTCCAGACTGGATTCTAGTATCAAAGCAAGACATGACAAAAAAAGAGAAAGACAGAGGTCAACTACAAACTAAAAGAAAGAGGCACAGTAGAAACCAAGCAGATTAAAAATTCCTGGTTATGTTACTATCTTCCTTAAAATCGATCATACCTCTTGTAGTCACCGACAGCACACCTTCCTTCAACAGTTTTTAATCCATCTGCATACAACAGACAGAAAAATTGGTAAGTATAGTGGAATTGTATAAGATTCTATACCCAAGTCAGTAAATCCTACAAAAGAATGGAAGACTAAAATTATTTGAACCAAGTTAATGAATACCATTAAGCTGGGAAAAGAAAGGCTCCTGAACATGAAGCTCAAAGTCCACTTCTTTCAGCATCTACAAAAACACAATTCCAGCATTGAGAAAAATCAGGAAGCAGCCTACTCATGTAAAAGCAATAGTATGCCAAAACAATGTTCCGAGTCCTACACTCAGTAAAGCTTGTCCCTTATCTAAAATCAACTTATTCCATTCATCCTCTTTCTTCTTCGTAGATGGGTCTTGTGGCACTGGCATAAGTTCATTAGTTTGAGTGCAGAAGGCACCAGAATGTATAGACTGGTAAAGAGACGATGCTAGGCGCTTGTACAAAGGGTATGATGGAACTCCTTCTGAAACGTCTGAAAAAGGAAAGCGATTAATGCAGATAGACACATCACAGAAAAAATTGACGAGATAATACAAATTCTTTTACTCTTCCTTACTTACGGTCTTCATCGTGAAGGAAAATGCATTGTCGAATGCGCTAAGTTTTCACAAAGACTAAAGTTGTATGAAATCACTAGATCATTATGTTCGTGAGATATCTCATTTTCTATTTCATATTTTCATCGTTCAGTGAAGTTAACAAATCCAACGGACGGAGTGAATGTGAAATAGGAAGGTCACCCCCGCGATAAATAGGCCAGGCGGAAAGAAAACACCAACAAAATAACAATCAATAGATCATCATAACTAAATCATAACAACCGGATTCATCAACTTACACCCGATTAAACATCCACTTCAACACTTCCATTACAAACGACAACCACAAAAGCACAGGGTACAACAGAAACCAGCTGGAAACAAAGTAACCTAACTAATCTCATGAAAAAGCGAACCATTACGAATCACACTGAATAAAACAGAAACACAAACCAGGTATAATGAAATCATAACCTCCATTTACAAACGTACAAGTACGTAAAGCATAAAGTACACCACAACTAATTAGCATGAAATAAGAACGAATAAACTAAATTGAGCTACAATTTCGAATCCGAAGTTACCGTTGTGAGCAGGAAGGGAATTGACGACGTTGTTTTCGAGGAGTTTGGCGCAGTATTCTACTGAGAAACCCGTAGTAGTATTGAGTGTGCCTTTAGCGGTGTAAAGGAGAGTGAATCTCACAATTTCTTCTATGCAGTCTTTCAGTTGCACCGGTGAAACTCCAGGCGACGGTGGCGGCGATGGCGACTGTGGCGGCGATGGCGAAGGTGGAGGCGATGGCGAAGGTGGAGGCGATGGCGACGGCGGCGATGGCGACGGTGGCGGCGATGGAGACGGAGGAGATGGCGACGGTGGCGGCGATGGAGACGGTGGCGGCGATGGCTCCATTATAGTGTTACGATCGGCGAAGTACAGAGAAGAAAAGAGTACTTGCAGAAGAATAGAGAGGAAAGAGGGACCGAAAATTGTAATATTTGCTTAAAAATATTCCCACACGCTGGTGGTTACATAGTCTGACAGTGACGTCATGCTGATGCCATAATTCGATTAAAATAACATACAAAGTAAAAGAAGAAAAAACGCGACTAACAAACGTACGACAAATTGCTAGAACTGAAAAAGAGACATGCGACTTTCTAAACGTCGTCGTTCCTTCCTTTCTCTAAAACGACGCCACTTTTCTCCAATCCATTGAAATTCAATTGCAATCAAATTCTGAATCATCACTCGTCTTCTCCAAAGATCCCATTTTTAACATTGCGTGCTCCTTCAAAAAAAGCTTGTCCTCGAGCTTCCAGACTCGGGAAATGATTTTGCACCCAATCCCAATCTTCCCACGTCGCCTCCTCCTCTGGCAATTGCAACCATTTCACTAGCCATCCTCATCCATCAAGGGTAAATTTGGTGACACCAGATCCTTCATACCGACCTTCCTCTTCAGCACCGATACATGAAAGACCGGGTGAACCTTCGCCGTTGATGGCAATTTCAGGCGGTACGCCACCTCCCCCACTCGTGCTTCCACCTGATAGGGTCCGGCAAACTTCGGGCTGAGCTTTCAGACCGGGCTTTTCCGAACCGTAAGCAGGCGGTAGGGTTTTAATTTGAGGTAAACCCAATCACGCACCTTAAACTGCCTATCATTTCTGTGTTTATCAGCATTAATCTTCATTCTATTTTGGGTTGTAGTCAAATTATGTTTTAGCTGCATAGTAATCAACTGTCTGTTCTTAATCAATTCCTCCACCCCCAATACTTTGAATTCTTGGACCAGATCCATCCCTACTTGAAGTGTCTTGTAGCCATAGATAGCCTCAAAGGGAGTCATCTGAAGAGCTGAGTGGAAGTAGGTGTTGTACCACCACTCAGTTAACCCTATCCATCTGGCCCATAGTTTAGGCTGATTCCCCACCATACAACGCAGGTACCCCTCTAGACACTGATTCACACGCTTTGTCTGGCCATCAGTTTGAGGATGGCAGGCAGAGCTTAGGTGTTGTTGCACCCCTAGGGCAGTGAGTAATTCTCTCCAAAATCCACTCACAAAGATCTTGTCCCTGTCAGTTGTGATGCTCTTAGGAAGCCCATGCAACTTGTACACAGAGTTGAGGAAGGTAGTGGCTAGGCTAGATGCACTGAAAGGGTGAGAGAGAGGTATAAAGTGTGAGTATTTGGTATACATGTCCACCACCACCCAGACAGTGTCATAGCCTTCTGACTTTGGAAGTTGTTCTATAAAGTCCATTGTAAGGTGTTGCCAGGCCCTTTCAGGTAGTCTAAGAGGTTGCAGCAGCCCAGGTGACCTAGTCAACTCATGCTTACACTGTTGACAAATAGAACATTCAGCCACACAGTTCTTCACTTCTTCCTTAAGTCCAGGCCAGGCAAACACCAACTGGACCCTCTGGTAGGTAGCCAACATCCCAGAATGCCCCCTTGAACTGCTAGAGTGTAGCATCTCAATCACCTTCTGCCTCACCCCACATGTAGTCCCAACAAACAACCTTTCCTTATACCTTAGCAGTAGATCCTCATAGGTGAAATAAAAGACATCATAAGGTTGCAGCAAGCATTCAGTAATGGCTTGAGTGGCCATCTGGTCCCCTTCATAACTCTCTTGTACTTCTCTCATCCACTCTGGCTGTACAGTAGTCACAGCTGCACATTCTCCCCTTCTTCCTTCACTTCTCTCCTAGACGGAGCATCAGCTGCTCTGTTGTCCCTCCCACTCCTATACTCAATTTTGTAATTATACCCCAACAGCTTGGTCATGTATCTCTGTTGCGATGGGGTTGAGATCTTCAGCTCCAGAAGATATTTCAGGCTATGCTGATCTGTCCTTATGACAAACTGCCCTTGTATTAAATAGGGTCTCCATTTTCAACAACAAGGAGAATAGCCAAAAACTCCTTTTCATATACTGACAACCCCAAGTTTTTGGGTCCTAAAGCCTTACTAAGGTAAGCAATAGGGTGGTTGTCCTGGCTCAAAATGGACCCAATTCCATAGTAACAGGCATCTGTCTCTACCATAAATGTCTTGTTGAAGTCGGGGAGTTGGAGCACTGGGGCAGAAACCATAGCTTCCATCAATTTCTCAAAAGCTTCCAGTGCCTTTTCATCCCACTGGAAAGCCCCCATTTTAGTCATGTGAGTTAAGGGTCTTGCTATTATACCATAGTGTTTGATGAATGTTCTATAGTACCCTGTCAACCCTAGGAACCCCCTTAGTAACTTGACATTTTTTGCCTGTCGCCACTCTTGCATACACCTTTAGCTTTTCAGGATCAGCTTCAACCTTACCTCCTCCAATGATATGCCTCAGATACTCTATCCTCTCTTGACCAAAACTGCACTTAAAAGCCTTGGCATACAAGGAGTGTTGGGCTAGTTTGTTGACCACTTCCCTCAAGCGGATTGTGTGATCCTCTTGGTTCTGGCTATATACCAGGATGTCATCAAAGAACACCAGCACAGTTTTCCTTAACTGTTCTTTAAATATTGAATTCATTAATGACTGGAATGTTGATGGGGCATTAGTGAGCCCAAAAGGCATCACTCTAAACGCATAATGCCCACTGACAGTAACAAAAGCAGTCTTCTGTATGTCCTCTTCCTCCATTCTAATTTGATGATAACCTGCTCTCAAATCAATTTTTGAGAACACCCTTGCCTGCCCTAGTTCATCCAACAGATCCTCTATCAGGGGAATATGGTAGTTGTTCCTGATAGTGAGTGAGTTTAACCTCATGTAGTCCACACAAAATCTCCATGTGTTGTCCTTCTTCTTAACCAGCAAAACTGGAGAGGAGTAAGGGTTGTCACTAGGTTGGATGACTCCTGCCTCCATCATCTCCTAGACCAGCTTCTCTATCTCCTCCCTTTGGATGTAAGGGTATCTGTAAGGGGACTGTTTGAAAGGTTGAGCCCCTGGGAGCAAGGGAATAGAATGATCATGTCCCCTAATAGGTGGTAGTTCAGTACGGTTCTTAAATATTGCCTGAAACTCTTGCATGATCCCTTTTAAGTACTCAGGGGTCTCTGGTGTGGGGTTCAGCTTCTCATTATTAATCATATGTATGAACCCCAAAAACACCTGGTGTTCTCCATTCATTGCATGGACCAGTTTATCCCCTTCTAACATTCCCACTCCCTTCTCAGCATGTATCCCATACAGCACCTGCATCTTGCCTTCATACCTGAACATAAACTTCTGCTCATTAAAGTTGAAGGTAACATCTCATAACCTCCTCATCCAATCCACTCCTGACACCATGCCATAACCCCCAATGTTGATGATCCTTGCCTCAGTAGAGAACTCCTTACCTCCCATCTCCCAACTGAACTTCTCACACATTTGGTTACAGCCTAGCTTCCCTTCACTAGCCACAGTCACAGTCATGGGGTTGGTCCTCTTCAATTCACATTTTAACCTCTCAGCCACCTTAGTATCCAAAAAGGTATGGGTACTCCCAGTGTCTAGAAGCATGGAAAATCCCATTCCCTTGACCAGCCCCAGCATTTTTATAGTGTATGGAGCTCTAGTCCCTTTCATAGCATGTCCTAAGATCTGGTAAAACTTCCCATCCTCTCCAGATTCTCCTTCAGCCTCTGCCTCTCCTCCTTCCTCCTCCTCTACTCCCAGATCACAAAAAACTTCTTGCACTTATGACCTAAGTGATATGTTTCATCACAGTTGAAACATAGTTTCTGTTTCCTCATCTCCTCCATCTCCTCTGGGGTCAGTCTTTTGAGGGGAGGAAATTTATTCTGTGTTGGTGGAACCACAGGGGTGGGTTTAGGTTTGTACTAAGTGGGTTGATTCCTGTTCAACCCTCTGTGCTGTTTATTCAATGCCTCCACCATCACCTCCTGCTTCCTAGCTAGGTGCATGGTCTGTCCCAGGGTTTCTGGGCTGAACATCTCTACCATAACCCTCACTTCCTCCTTCAAACCACTATTAAAACTTTTGACAAAATACTCATCATTCAGAAATTTGTTTTGTTGCAGCATATAAGCCTTTAGATCCTCCAACTTCTCAATATGCTCCCCCACAGAACTCATCTGTTTCAACTTGTTAAATTCTCCAATTAAGTTTCCCTCATCTGGTGGTGTAAACCTCTCAAACAACAACCTCAAAAAGGTTTCCCACCCCATACTCTCCCTTCCTTCAATCACATCCAAGTACCAATTCTCAACCGCACCTTCCATGTGCATACCAGCTGTCAAATTTTTTTCATACTCAGTCATGGTGTTAATCATAAAGTATTTCTTGCATTTTCTCACCCGGTTCCTTTGATTTGTGCCATCAAAGTGAGGGAACTCAAATCTGGGTGTTCTCACCACAGATCCCTCCATTTTTTAGCCAGTGGAGTTAATTATCCCTGGATCTGAGCTAGTGCGTGTTACAGAAGGTGAAGGCCGCACGTGAGTTGCGGATTCCCCTGCCTGATTACGCAGCATTTGAGCCATCCTGGCTTTCAATTCTTGTATTTCATTTTTTAGCTCATTTGTATCATTTTTTAGCTCGTTTTGCCCATTAATGAGTTTGATTGTTGTCGATTCTAACTCATCAATTCTGGTTGTGTTGTTATTAGGTTTTGCCATCGCTAATCAGAGTAGGTACCTGGAATGATGGCTCTGAGGCCAATGTTACGATCGGCGAAGTACAGAGAAGAAAAGAGTATTTGCAGAGAAGAATAGAGAGGAGAGAGGGACTGAAAATTGTAATATTTGCTTAATGAAAAAGATTCCCACACGCTGGTGGTTACATAGTCTGACAGTGACGTCATGCTGATGCCATAATTCGATTAAAATAACATACGAAGTAAAAGAAGAAAAAACGCGACTAACAAACGTACGACAAATTGCTAGAACTAAAAAAGAGACATGCAACTTTCTAAACGTCGTCGTTCCTTCCTTTCTCCAAAACGACGCCACTTTCCTCCAATCCTTTGAAATTCAATTGCAATTAAATTCTGAATCGTCACTCGTCTTCTCCAAAGATCCCATTTTTAACATATAGTATCGGTTGACCGATCTTCACAGTTGCGAAATATTTATATTTTGAATATTTTAAACTTATGAGTAAATTGCATAAACTATCCATATATGTTTATCTTGCACGGACACGGACACAGCGACACGAATTTTCTAAAATCACGACACAGTCGGGACACGGCTGTATTTTTTAATATTAAAATATATTATGTATCACTAATAAACTTATATAATTAATATCTTTAAACCCAAGTAAAACTCATAACATACTTAAATTCAAATAAAATAATCACTTATTACTCACTAGTTATTGACCAAAACAAAATTCAACTTTGAGTGTCAAACATAAATACAAACCCACAATAAGTTAATAATAATACTCAAAAACATAAATACTACCGAAACCAAATCATGCATTAATTGAAAATTATTTATGTTTAGTCTTTTTACTTAGTTATTTAAGTTTGAACAATTTGTTTTCTAGCTCTTTTATCTTTTATTTGATGATTGTTAATATTATTTTAAATAAAATTTATAATACAAATAGTTAAAATATGCAATTTCTCATGAACAAGCTTAAAATATGTTGGAAACACCCTTAATATGTGTCGGATACTCGTCGGACACGGCACCCTTAAGTGTCCGACACGGGTGTCGAATTGATTTATATTTATTTTAATTAATACACGCCACATGGCGTGTCCGATACATGTCAGAGGAGTGTCAGACGAGTGTCGGTGTCGGATACGTGTCGGACACGGACACGGCTGATGTTTTGAAGCGTCGGTGCATCATAGCTACCCATGTGTTTTTTTTAATTCATAAATAGTCCCTAATTGATAAAATCCATAATTACAAGAAACATTTCTACGATTGGTGATACTTTTTGTACTAAACAATGAAGTGGAATTCAACCGCGTCCTCAACAAGGAACCATGGAACTTTAGGGGTCACCAAGTAGTGGTCAAGCACTGGCCGGATAATCTTGCGTTTGAAGATTTAGACTTTTCTACTTCAAATTTTTGGGTTCAGGCATTCAAGTTGCCAATTTTTTACATTACTTAACAAGTTGTTGAAGCTATTGGAAATAGCATAGGTAAATTTGTTGAAGCTGACATTTCTGCGAGAGGTAAAATGGTATAAATCCCTTAGAATCCGCATTGAGGTGCCAATCAATAAACCGCTTGTTGACCAGGTAGTTATTAACTTTCTTGGTAAAATTTGGCTAGAATTCGGCATCAAATATGAGAGGCTAGGCGAATTTTGCTTCCTTTGCGTTCTCCTGGGGCACAAAACGGATGATTGATATGCTACTCGTCAAAATCCTTCGAAAGCGGAGGCACTTTATGGACTGTGGGTTAAAACGGATTTTATTCCATCTACTAAGTTCTGGCCGAATACCATGAATTCGGTCAGCGTTAATATTGAGTCAGGTAGCCCAGCCCCTCCATTTTTTGGTGTGGATTTAGCAGTTACATCGCCGATCTACAACTCACCGAGTCCACCAGCTGATTTGCTGTCGTGTTCGAGTCCACTCGGTTTTGAGAAGGAAGCTGACAATATTACCGTTGGGTTAGATGGACATGATAGTTTGGAAAAAGGTAATTGTAATAATTATGGGCCTAATTTGACCTTCATATGTCCATCAGCCCACTTAAATGAGGTCCATAATAATCCAACTCTTGTGGTAAGCCCCAAACATATCCGGAATATTAAAAGGCAACATATTGATATTATTTATGATGAGCCCAGCGGTAAAAAGCTTAAATATAATTATTATCTATCAGAGTGGCCCATTTCAAATAGTTTAGGCATAATGGATATTTCATCTGACCCGATTCTCCGCTCTCCAAACAAAGATGGAATCAGTTGGGATAGTCTGGGAAGCAATCAAGACTTATGCCTAGAAGAGAAACTAAGGGTTAAGACCGACCAGTACTAAACTCGAGAGGTTTAAACCTCGTAGCTCTCGTTCCACTCTCTGCTTCTCCACTTCTGATGAGAGTTAATTTTGAGATAACACCAGAATTACTGAACTGAATGTCACAAATGAAAACTCCTCTCCTTTTACTTGCGCGGCCCCAGATGGGGTAAATCATTGATGACGATCCAAATGATCTCGTGGAATTGTCAAGAGATGTCTAAGGCCTCGACAATTCGGGCTCTTTCAGCCCTCCTTTCTCACTTCTCCCCCTCTATTCTCTTCTTGTGTGAAACTAAAGTCTCCAATTCCAAAAAAGATTATCTCTACTCTCTGTCGCTCTCGGCTTTGATCTCATTTTTTTGTTCCGCCATCCGGTCTTTCAGGTGGCCTAGCTTTAACCTAGTCGGATTCTTTTGATGTGGTTATTTTGGCCTCTTCCCGATGGGTTATTCATGTTAAAGTTACTAGTGTTGCGAACAATGTCAGTTGGTTGATCACATGTGTTTACTCTCCTTGTAAGGTTCATCTTAAGTACATATTTTGGGATAATATTCGGTTGCTGAAAGCAGTGGTTGATACTCCGTGGCTGCTTATCGGTGACTTTAAAGACATTAAAAATCAGTCAGAAGAATTAGGCAGAAACGATTTTGCATCCTCATCCCACCATCTTTTGGATGATGAAATTAATCGGCTTGAAGTCATTGATCTTGGTTTCACGGGGTACCCATTCACGTGGAAGAATAATCGTGAGGACGATGATTATATTCAATAGAGAATTGACCCGGGCTTAGCCAACCACCTTTGGTGCTCTAGATTTCCTTTTGCAACAGTACATCACCTTCCAGCTATTGAGTCTGACCGCACACCCATTTTGCTGAAATTCACTGCCCTGGTTGCTAAAGGCCCGAAGCCTTTCCGTTTTGAGAATATGTGGTCTCTTGATAGTAGATGTGAAGACGTTATTGACAAGTCCTGGAATATTCAAAATTCATCCTCTCCGTTGATCAAAGTACTTGTTAAAGTCAAAAATATGAGGAAAATTTGGTTATTTGGAATAGAGAAATATTTGGGAATTGTCACATTCGATCTAAGGCTATCACCATTGAAATCGAGGGCATTCAAAAAGGTCTTCAATCTAGCTCTACCATTACTAGGAACAAACAGTTGTAAATGGAGCTTGATGTTATTCGGAAGCAAAAGCAGTGTCTCTGGCATCAAAGGGCTAAAGCCAGTTGGTTATCTGATGGTGACGCGAATTCCAAGTTTTTCCATATTTCTACTATTGTGCGCTCAAAAGGAACCACGTCAACTCTCTTATCACGGATGGGGGGTACCACATCACAGAATGGAAAGATATTGGTAACTGCATTCAAACATACTTCAAGAATTTGGTTGCCTCTGATTTCACTAGTCAATCGCCCATGTATCCTGATGATCTTGATAATCTGTTTGATAAAGTTATTAATGATTCGGATAATGTTTTATTGTGCTCTATCCCATCCCCTCGTGAAATTAAAAAAGTGGTATTGGTATGGCATCTTCTAAAAGCCCCATGTCGAATGGATTTCCCTCCTCATTTTTCAAGAGATTTTGGCATATTGTGAATAAAGATGTGATTAAGGCAATCCAAGAGCTTTTCCGGTCTAATTTTCTACCTAAAGCTATTAATCACACCTTTATTACGCTTATTCCCAAAGACCCTAAAGCTTCTCAAATGGAAAGGTTTCGGCCGATTAGCTTATGCAATGTTATTTATAAGGTTATTACTAAAATTTTGGCAAATCGGCTCAAATCTTGTCTTCACAAAATTGTTTCCCCTTTTCAGTTTGCTTTTCTTCAGGACCGTCAAATTCATGAGAATAACATTATTACTCACAAAATGATGCATTACTTGAAAAACAAAAAGGGAGCTAAACAATTTATGGCGTTTAAAGCTGATCTTTCTAAATCTTATGATCGGGTTGAGTGGGGCCTTTTAGTTAAAATTCTTGAGATGTTAGGTTTTTGGGTGAAATTTTATGATTGGATTTTTACTTGCATATCTAGTGCCTCTTTTGCTAATCTTGTTAATGGTATTGGTAGCCCTTTTGGATTTTTTAAATCCTCGCGGGGAATTCTCCAAGGGGATCCTTTATCTCCATATATCTTTATCATTTATATTGAGCTTTTCTCTATACTTTTGGCGAGAGAGGAGGTGAACGGTCACCTTAAAGGTGTCAAGGTATCTCGTGAAAGTCCTTCTATTTCTCATCTTTTATAAGCAAATGATCTAACATTTTTTTGTAGGGCTGATATTGAGGATTGTGATGCTATTTCCAGATGTCTTGCTACCCTCGACTCTTGGGAAAGCCAAATTCTTAACCGTGAGAAATCCTTTGTTCATTTTAGCAATAATTCCTCACAGGATACTAAGGATTCCATTATGGATAAACTTCAAGTGAAGGAGTGTAATCATAAAAACCTCCACCTGGGTATACCTTTCTGCAAACCTAGGAGATGAAAGGAGGCTTGTGCTCTGCTCCTTGAATCTTTTAATTCTAGGCTCGTGGGCTGGAAATCTGCTACGCTATCGCAAGTAGGTAGGCATGTACTTATCCAGTCAGTGTTCCAAGCTTTTCCCTCGTACCAAATGGCGAATTTCCTCCTCCCTCTTAGTATTTCAGCTAAGATTGATAGCTTGGCCCTTTGTTTCTGGTGGGCGGAAAATAATAGAGTCAATATCTTACCTTTAAAGTGTTGGGATTCCATTTTCTTGCCAAAGAAAAATGGAGGTTTGGACTTTCGTAAAGCTAAAGATTTTAATTTGGCACTTGTGTCTAAAAACTCTTGGTGTGTGGCTAAAAATGAAAAAAAATATTTGGGTTTCGATTTTTAGAAACAAGTATGTTAAAGATCGTGACTTTTTGTCCATGCAAAAGCCTTCTAATTTGCCGTGGTTTGCTAATGATATTTTTAAAGGAAGGCAAAATATTTCCAGAGGTGCTTGTTATTCTGTTTATGTGGATTCTGATGTTAAGTTGTGGAGTGAGCCTTGGATTCCATTCTTTGAAAAAGGTTACCCTGTTAGGCCTAATCAAGGTTCCCTAAATATTGATAATATTACATTGGTCAAACATTTGATCTCTCCTCTCGGACATTTTTTGAATAAGGATCTTATTTATGCGATTTTTCCTTCGAGTACGGCTATGGCTATCCTCAAGGTTCCTTTAATCAATTCTATTGGTCCGAAAGAATTAGTTTGGACCCCCTCCAAGTCAGAGGGTTTTTTCGACTAAAAGTTCTTATCTATCTTCTATTGATAATCGCTTGGCTAATCCTATTATTCATATTTGGCGTTCTCTGTGGAGAGCTAAGATCCATAACATGCACAAAGGTTTTTGGTGGAAATGTCTTAACAATGCTATTTCGTGCAGGGTTAAACTTGACTCGATTTTCAGCATTCCAGATCGTGCATGCCCTTTATGCAATGTTGAGGATGAATCTGTTGAGCATATATTTTAAGATGTGCTATTGTGAAAAAGATTTGTTTGGGTCTAAATGGGGTATTAATATTGATATTTTTGTTGATTCATCTTTTTCTGATTGCTCATCTTTGGAATTTGATGGCAGGATTCCCTATATTAGGGAATCCGCTCCTCCGAATTCACTTACCTAGTTTAAGGGATTGTCCTTATCTTTTTTGTATCTTGTTATTCTTTAGATATGATTCTACTTTCTTATATTGTGGAAGACTACTTGTATATAATGTTGTACTCTTGTATTCTAAATCACTCAAGGAAATATATTACAAATTTAATTCTTTACATGTTTTGTGATTCTTGCCTCACTAGCAAGTCTCACCGTTTACCGTTTGAGAACTCTTCTTTGATTGCTTTGTATCCTTTATATTACATTTATACAGACGTTTGGGGGTCTATTTAACTTTCTCTTGATGGGTTTCGTCACTGTCATTTTTGTGGACTTATTCAGTCGTTGTTGCTGGTTTTTTCCGTTGGTGGCTAAATCTCAAGTTCTTGATGTTTTTACTCACTTCAAACCTTTGGTGAAAAAACAATTTTCTCAACAAATCAAGAATTTTTTCAGTGATAACGGGGGGGAGTTCGTCGCTCTTAAGAAAGTTTTTGCACAAAATGGTATAAGTTGGTTTACAATGGCACCTCACACACCCCCAACAAAATGGACTTTCTGAACGTAGACATCGTCATATTGTTGAGACTGGGCGTGCCTTACTACATCATGCTAGACTGCCTACCACTTTTTTTGCGGTTCAAACTGCTGTCTATCTTATTAACATGAGGCCCAGCTCTGCTATTGGCAATGACTTCCCGTTTCACAATCTCTTTGGCGTTGCTCCTAACTATCTCAACTTACGGGTCTTTGGGTGTCTATGCTATCCTTGGCTTCGTCCCTATGAGCCCGAGAAATTGTCCTTTCCATCTCGACCGTGCATTTTTCTTGGCTATTCTACCTCGCAAAGTGCCTATAAGTGTTGGGATCCGACCACTCAATGACTCTTTATTTCACGGCATGTTCGATTATGTGAGCAAATTATTCCGTTTGGGGTCCCTTCTCCACTTGCGACCCAACCACACCTCGGCCCTTATCTCTGCCCGGTCCGCTATCCATGGCCCCGCCTCCAGCCCAACCCGCGGTCTCTACACATTCTGTTCCTGATGTTGGGTCCAATGTTGGGGCAACATTGCAACCAGACACTTTGGCACCAATTTCTGCACCTTTTGTTCCCAATGTTGGTTCGATGTTGGGGCAACATTGCAACCAGACCCCTGTGGCACCAGTTTCTGCACCTTCTGTTCCCAATGTTGGGTCGACGTTGGGGCAACATTACAACCAGAACCTTGTTCCTCACACTGCGGCCCAACCCGCATTGCATGCGGCCTCAGATGCGGCCCAACCCGCGTCCTTAATGGCCTCGAATGCGACCCAGCTCCCGACCTTAGTCGCGGTCCACTCGGGTCCACCCACTAACTCGCATCATATGACGACCCGGTCCAAGAACAACATCTATAAGCCCAAGGTCCTTAAATTAGCCACAAAGCACATATTGTGCCAATTGTTGAACCCACTAGTCTGGCTATCACCCTAAAGGATCCCCATTGGCGTCATGCCATGACCGAGGAGATTAATGCTCTTTTGAAACACGATACTTGGGAATTAGTTCCACCCCATCACACCGCCAATATTGTGGGCTTCAAATGGGTCTTTCGGGTGAAGCGCAAACCCGATGACTCGATTGACAAGTATAAGGCTAGCCCGTGGCTAAGGGGTTCCACCAATGCCCCGACCTCGATTACGTGGAAACTTTCAGTCCTGTGGTCAAACCGGTCACCATTCGTCTCATTCTCTCCTTCGCTGTCACTCTTTCTTGGCTTATTCGCCAATTGGACGTTAGTAATGCTTTCCTCCATGGCAATTTAAGTGAGGAAGTCTTTATGCAACAACCTCCAAGTTTCGTGGATGCGTCCCGCTCATCTCATGTTTGTCGCCTTTGCAAGTCGATTTATGGCCTCAAGCAAGCACCACACACTTGGTTCCACGTGCTAGGGATGCACTTGTCTCGCTTGGGTTCACCCAATCCCTCTCAGATTGCTCCTTATTCCTCTATCGACGTGGTTCTACGATGCTCTTTTTACTCGTTTATGTGGACGACATCATCTTTACGGGCACGAATTCTTCTCTTGTTGCCTCATTTATTACTCGACTCCAAGCCTCATTCGCCGTCAAAGATCTTGGCACGCTCTCTTACTTTCTTGGTATTGAAGCTCTACCGTGTAAGGAAGGTCTCTTACTTTCCCAACACAAGTATGTCCATGATCTTCTCGTTCGCCATCACATGGAAGGAGCCAAAACCGTTTCCACGCCTATGGCCTCCAACGCCATTATTTCGTTTCAATCCTCGTCTCCTTCAATCCTCGTCTCCGAATTGCGATCCGCATATCTTTCGTCAAGCCATCAAGGAGCTACAATATCTCGCCCTCACCCATCCCGACATCGCCTTCACAGTCAACCGCCTTGCTCAGCTCGTGTCATCTCCCACGGACAACCATTGGGCTGGGGTCAAACGGGTCATTCGCTATCTTAAAGGCACTATCACTCACGGTCTCTTACTTCGACGGGACTCTCCCCTCACTCTTTGTGGCTACTCCGACACTGATTGGGATGGGAATCCCACGGATCGCTCCTCCACGACTACTTTTGTGATCTTTCTTGGTCATAACCACATCTCGTGGAGCTCTCGCAAGCAACAGGCCGTTGCTAGGTCCTCCACTGAAGCCGAATACTGAGCCTTAGCCACGGATACTTCCGAGATGCGTTGGGTCCAAAACCTTCTCACGGAGCTTCATGTCTCGCTCAGCTCTCCTCCGACTATCTTTTGTGACAACATTGGCGCGACTCACTCGTCTCTTCATCCTGTCATGCACTCCCGCATGAAACACATTGCCATCGATATTCACTTCTTTCGTGATGTTGTGTCAAAAGGTCTCCTTGGTGTCTCGCATATTAGCACTCATGACCAGATCGCGGATATACTTACTAAAGCTCTTCACCGCTCCTGGTTTCATCTTCTTCGATTCAAAATTGCCTTAGCCGATGGAACGACAATTTTGAGGGAATCCGCTCCTCCGGATTCACTTACCTAGTTTAAGGGATTGTCCTTATCTTTTTTGTATCTTGTTATTCTTTAGATATGATTCTACTTCCTTATATTGTGGAAGACTACTTGTATTTAATGTTGTACTTTTGTATTCTAAATCACTCAAGGAAATATATTACACATTTAATTCTTTACATCCCACCTTGGTTTCTTGCTTGCAAAAAGTGGAGCTGGTTATTTTTGCTGTTGTGGCAATGTATAATATATGGAATTATCGAAATGAGGTTGTACATTCAAGGCCGAATCGAACTATTGAGGATCTTTTGCAACATATTGAGAGAGATTTGGCAGACCATACTCATAGCCAGATTAGGAACTCACTTGTCATTAAAGCGCAAGCAACAAGGTGGAGAAAACCTCGCAGAGGATGGGATAAGATCATAACAGACGCGGCTTTTGCTCTTTCACATGTTACTACTGCTCTTGTGTGGCGTGATTCTAATGGCTCTGTTTTGTTTGCTGCCACGAATTCTTTTTCTTGCCTTAATGCGGCAGTGGCTGAAGCCAACGCTATTTTGGAAGCAGCTGAAGTTGCTCAATTACACAAGAAAGAGCATGTGATTTTTGAATCAGATTGCCTAGAGGTGATTAACATCTTAAACAATCCGTGCATTACGGTGAATTGGAGTATCAAAGATTCTATTTTGGAGATAAGATGCCATTTGGCATGTTGGCCTAAATGGAGGTTTAGATTTTGTCCTCAATCATGTAACTCGACCGCTCATTTTTTAGCCGCTTGGGCTAGAAAGAACAATTGGCTTGGTTTGGTGCCTCTTTTGACTATTCCGTCTAATGCTTTTTGTGACGGGGAATTTCTTATTTTAAATCCCATCTTTTGTAATCTCGTTTGAGTGAAATGAAAGCCTTATTCATAAAAAAAAACACTAGGTAATATGTTGAATTTCCTAAAATATGTCAAATTTTGGGATACGTAGAATATCTGGAAATACATTGAACTTCTGCAAGTATGTTAATTTTTTTGGAATACGTCGAGTATCTGGGAATATGTCGAGCCTATACGTCAAGTAAACACGCTCGATGTCAGCTAAGTGAACAGTAGAATGTATTTTTATTTTTATCTTTGATATGAAACAATAAAATGTATTAAATGGCTTACCTTACTAATTAAAAAAAAAATGGCTTACCTTGACCATTGATCCGGAATATGTATAGGCCTACAAATCTGGGAACACATGCCGCATTTTTTGAATATGTTGAATTTAGCTCATACAACGAGTAAATATACTCGATGTATAATTGCCGGACACATCGAGCATAAACACTCGATGTGTTCTGTATATTGGCTTGTTTGTTGTTATTTGCGTCTGCCGTTGCCCGATCTTGTATAGGCCTACTATATTAGTCCACATCAATTAGTCTTGTGTATTTTCGTAATAAAAATATTAAAGGAAACTTTTTTCAAAGTATATTAGGTGAAAAATAAGTAAAGTTCGCGTTTCATGCATTAAGTAAATGTTCAGTAAGGGGTTTTGGCTAGTTTTTGTTTCATGGAGACTTGTTCTTAACTGCCACGCATAATATATATGGCATAGTTTCTAACTTTCTATGTTAACACTAAATCTTGATATAAAACATTTTTCTTCATTTGGTTTCATCATCATACCAAATTATATGAGCACGTTAAGAAACTTTATTACTAAATTCATTTAAGAAAAAGGCATTCCAATATTTATTTTTTAAATAATCGACACGTTTGTGATGAAAGTGAATAGAGGACTGCTTTCCAATAGCTATTTTTCTTCCTCAAATCATATATGAGTTCGCCTTTTTGCAATTTAATACAGTTAGTTCATGGTTACACACGTTGAGATGTAACTGAATTCCTGGATCCTTCTCTAGCTTTGGAACTTTACTTGCTCACTACGTAGTCTTCTGGTTTTGCATTCTAGATCAGAATAATTAAAGTGCAATAATTACTTAATTGCTTAATTAGTAAATGGGTTCCACCTTGCACGTATCCACGACTTCATTTGACTACTAATGTGACCATTCAAATTTCTTTTAATTTATCATATACTATTTTTAATGTTTGTCAGATTTTCAACATATGGTAACCTATGTGGGTAATTTTCTATTACTAGTCAGTAGTTACAACTTACAAGTTTAACCCAAAAACAGAATAAAGGTTACGTCATCGTTAAAATTCAAGTAAAAGATAGACCCACTTTGATCAATTATCCTTTAAGAGTAATAACCCTAAGGGTAATATGAACACCATATATTATATAACAGGATAAAAGATATGTGAACTTATCTACAGAAATTCTTCGCTCTATCTTTGTTCTTTTGAATTTAAATTCGACTAAATAAAATAGCATTATGATCAGAAACTTCATTTGCCATCACTTTCTACTTTTTAGAAATGCACACGAAGCTGCAAACTTGCAATAACATATATAAATCTCATTAGCAAATATGGACACATGTTTATATATAATACTTGATCCTCAACCAAGAACTAACAGTTTTAAGAGTATTATACATACATTTTGTTGATCTAAAGCTTTGAACATTCAAAAGATACTTAAAAAAAATTATGGGATTTTGGGATCAATTAGGCCCTCAAATCGGCACTCTACTTCTCGTAATCACCACATTAGAAAGAGCTATCCCTGAATCACTTGCATATATCATCAAAAGATTTCTCCAAAAGCTATCAACTCTTTTCACCTCCTACGTTGAGATCACGTTCGACGAATTCCCTTCAGATAGTTACGCGCGAAGCAAAGCCTATGCAGCCATCGAGACGTACCTTGGAACGAACTTCTCCCTTCAAGCCGAGCGCCTAAAGGGCGCCACACGCAAAGGAACACGTAGCGTAAGCTTGAGCATAGACGATCACGAGGAAATAACCGAAGTATACAAGGGCACAACAATATGGTGGACTCGAAGCAAAAACTATCCGAGGTCCAACGTGATCAGCCTCAACTCAGGCGACGAGGAGAAACGAGCCTATGTCCTAAGTTTCCGCAAGCAACATCGGGACTTGGTCACAGGGCCGTACTTGAGCCACGTTCTAAGCGAAGGGAAAGCGATTGCCAAGCGAAATAGACAACAAAGGCTTTATACGAACGTTAGTAATTGGAGCGGGGACAAGAAGTCGATGTGGAGTCACGTTCCGTTTGAGCATCCTGCGACATTTAATACTTTGGGAATGGATCCTAACAAGAAGAAGGAGATTGTGGATGATTTGGTTGCTTTTACTAAGGCTAAAGAGTACTATGCACGAATTGGTAAGGCTTGGAAGCGTGGCTATTTGCTATACGGTCCTCCGGGGACAGGGAAATCGACGATGATTGCTGCCATGGCTAATTTTTTGCACTATGATGTGTATGATCTTGAGTTGACTGCTGTGAGGGATAACCTTGAGTTGCGCAAGTTGTTGATGGAGATTTCAAAAAGGTATTATATAAATGCTTATTTTATAAGTTAATTAATTAGTAATCTATTATGTATAACATTTGATCATTTTAGTATTTAGATGAACTTGATCATCACGTTCGTTACATATTGTTTTGGTACTAATGCATGTACTAATGAGTAGTGATGATTAATTTTCTTAAATTAGAGCCCTTGTCGTGATCGAAGATGTCGATTGTTCACTTGATCTCACGGGAAACCGGAAGAAAACCACCGATGATGATGACGATCCTAAAGGATGGAAGGAAGTTATCTCTAGCAAACTCTCTGCCAAAAATGACACTAACCACAATAAAGAAGACAGCAAGGTTACTTTATCGGGGCTATTGAACTTCATCGATGGGCTATGGTCGGCTTGTGGTGGTGAAAGAATCATTATTTTCACTACCAACCACGTTGATAAACTCGATCCTGCTCTCATTCGTAGAGGGCGAATGGACATGCACATTGAGATGTCTTACTGTAGTTTTGAGGCTTTTAAAGTGCTGACAAAGAATTATTTGAAGCTCGAGTCGCACGACATGTTTGATAAGATTAAGTGTTTGTTGGACAGTACTAAAATGAGTCCGGCTGATGTTGCGGAGAATTTGATGCCGAAATCTGTTGATGTGAGTGCCCAAGATTGCTTGGAGAAGTTGGTGTTGGCGTTGCAAAAGGCAAAAGATCGAGAAGCACGAAAAGGTCGTGGAACACGCAAAGGGAAGAAAGTATTTAGAGAGAAGTTGAGGGATATTTTTTTGAGAAAGAAATTGGATGCTGAACTATACATTTGATTAGTAATTTGATCACATCTTGTTAGATACCTATTAAGGTAATTATTATAATGTAGGTTCTGACTGCAATATATTCAGCTTTTTGTTTTTGTTTTTTTGGGGCTTCACTAGGCTGGCTAGTTTTCTGAATCAATACTGCATTACTGATGAGAGAAACACACTTGGTCTAGACTCTAGAATTACAAAGGTACATTTTGTGCATGCCACGCAATTTAAACAAAGCATGAAATGTGATAAGCAATAAAACATACATAAAAAGAGATACTACTTGACTTAATAGCATAGCTAAGATCCATCATGCTTGACCATCATCATTTCAACGCTTACTCTGCTATCCAAGCCAGATCAAGTCGTGAGAACCAATGGCACGCCTCGCCTTCTCCGGGACCGAACTTCAGAATCTGAAACGCGACATGATCCGCAGGCCAGGGTGAAGTATCCATGTGACATATCGCGAGCATAGTATTGACACCGGCCCCAGTCTTAAGCTCGACAAAATCTACTACATACAATTTAGTCGAGGAGAGCGAATGACAAAAGTACGTAGCGAAAGGGAAAAATAGTTCGTGACACGCCACGATTTTATCAGCATTGACCTTTTTCAAGTTTTTAATCATTAACTCCGAATTAGAGCCTTCCGTGCTTTTAGAACTTAAAGATAGCAATCTTTTCGCGCCTAACGCAAACTTTGCAAATTTTATCATTTCCTCCAGGGATTTCGAGCAACTTTTCGTTTCGCCTTTTATTTTTTCGGCATTACAGTATGAAACAGAGATTTCGATGGATTCTTTAGTTGTTGTTTGGGACGTGGGGAATATTTTGAGAATGTTATCCGTCGAGGCTAATGATATTTTCGACGATATCTTAAGGGGTAAGAAAGCGCGATCGGGCATGGATTCTTTCAAGTTTGGGAGGTGGACAAGGTTCCCTCTGTTGAGTGTTGAGAGCCTAAAGAAAGAAAATGGATCTTCATTGGTACTTTTGGTGTGAAATAACCGAGAAATACCATATGTTTTTTCTGTAGTGTAAGAATTTTTAGTCGTTAGTAATGAGTTGAGGGCAGAGGAGCAAGCCAATTTAGCAAGTGAACAGAAATTGGAATCTGCTGTGAATTTATTAACATCATTGTTGGACATCATGTTAGTGAAGTAATCACAATCTTTTTGGCTCAATGGGGAGAGTTTCTTCACGATTGAGTTTGGCATTTTGTTTTGCACATTTTCAGACCAGAGTTTTATTTGGTCCGAAGCAATTTGTGAGCAAGTGTTGAGATGGAAAAACAAAGAGAGGAAAGCTAAAAGTAAGGTGAAAGCATTTGAAGAGATTGCCATTTTTGTTAATTACTATTGTACTTGTTCAGTTATGTACTCCCTAAGGCCATTGTATTTATAGAATGAGGTTTCTTTAGGTCATTCATTTTATATTTTTGTTCTTGATAGTTATCTACATCCGGATATCATCATTACATTTTTGTTTTTTTGGTGGTGGCAGGCAAAGGTACTAGCAACTTGGATTACAAAGTAAAAGTTTTTGGAATTTTTTAAAGATGACACATGGTATCATTTCAATTTCAATTTCAACTCATTATATTGACAAGTTTTAATTTAAGTCCATTAGGTTGACACTGGTGTCAATTTTGACTCAATTTTGAAACGTATTACGAGAATCACGCAAGCATCGCGAAATCCACACACAATCCCAACTTAGTGGTCTTAAGTTGAAATCTGCCAATATAGTGGTTGAAATTAAAGTGTTGCCAACTTTGAAAATTTACAAGAAATAATATCTAGCATTTCGAAATATCTACTTGATGATGTATGTATCCAAATTTTTGGCCTAATTATTCTTTTGATGATCAATTCAACCTATGATAAAAAAAAATGATATACCTTGGTTATATATTTCGTTTTTCAGTGTGGGTCACATTGTTTGCATGACAATTTCGACAACACGTGTCAAGATTGATATTGGTGCCAACTTAGTGGACTTAGATTAGAATTTTTCGATGAAGTTGGCCGAAATTGAAATGGTGGCAACCAAATGGGTCTATTTTGAAGATTTCCCTAAAAGTTTCTCATATGATAAGTTATAGGGGTAATTCTATCAAACTCCCGAAACTTTTTGTGATTGACCACTACAAGATTTGGGGGTCAATAGTGACCCCCCAGTTGTGACTCAAGTTGAGTCACTTGTCTTCAGTGACTTGTGAAGACAACTGTTGAGTCGCAGATTTGTACGAGGCCAACAGCGACTCAAACGAGTCGCTGTTGACCTCAGGAAAATTCAGCGACTCACATTGAGTCGCTGAATTCAAATATATGACTTGGGCCACACATTTTGGCCCGAATTGGGCCAAAATGTAGGCCAAAGTCTGGGCCTCAAATGCCCGTCCAATATCTGGAAGCAATCAGCGACTCAAGTTGAGTCGCTGATTCCTTCTATAAATAAAATAAAAAAACATTTTTTTCTTACCAAATCGCAAAACCCGTTTCAGCCGCCTTCTCCGCCCGTTTCAGCCGCATGTGACCCGACCCGCCACCATTAGCGACCTATTGTCCGGATTTGCGACCCAAAGTGAGTCCCCAACCCAACCAAAACACAAAACACACACCGATTTCGCTCCCGATTTTGCTCGCAATTCTCCCGATTTGGCTCGCGGTTCTCCCGATTTTGCTCGCGATTTCGTCAATTAACACTTAAGGTACATCAATCTAGCTTTTAACTTGTTTTTTTACCCATTAATTTTGAATTTCGATTCGGTTTTGGTCATTATATGTGTATTTTGGGCTCGCGATTTCGATTCGATTTTGAAGTTCGATTCGATTTCGTCAATTATATGTGTATTTAATTTTAGTTAAGATTTGAGTAATTAGTTGTTAATTAGTTCTTACTTTTGTATATTTCGAATGTTGCATTGTAATTAAGGGTTTTGGGCATTTTGAAGTTTGATTCAATTTAGTGATGGATTGAAGTTAATTTGATGATTTGGAGGTGAATTGTAGGTTGAATTTGGAGAAAATGAAATTTTAGGATAGTTTATGGCTTTTAGTGGTGAATTGTAGGTTAAATTTGGGGGAAATGGAATTGAGGATAGTTCATGGATAATTAGTGCATTTTTTGTTTAATTATGTATAATTGCATGTTGAACTTGATGTGAAATGGAAGTATAGTGATAAAAGTGTAATTGTTTAGGATATAAAGTATAATCTTACTAACTTTTTAGAGATAATATAAGATTAGTTAAAATTTGGGCAATAGTAAAATATTTTGAAACTTTTTTGGTATAGAATGTTAGATTGTGAAAATTGGAATTGATTAGTTTATAATTAAATTGTGAAAATTAGATTATTAAATTTTAATAAGTATGATTGTTAGATTATATAGATGTTGAATGTTAGATTAAACGTAATATTGTTATTTAAATGTTGATTTGATATTTAAATGTGTTTTTTTTCACAGTATATACATATATTCGGTATGTCGTCACGTAAGACCACTAGCGATACTCGAGGTCAAGGTCGAGGTCGAGGTCGTGGAGTTGGAGGGCGTAGCGGGGTATCTGCTACTAGTAGTGGTGGGCGAGTTAGTGGTAGTGGTAGTGGTAGTGTTGGCCGTGGAGGTGTTGGTGGCCGTGGAGGTGTTGGTGGTAGTGATAGTGTTGGTCGTGAAGGTGTTTGTGGTAGTGGTAGTGGTAGTGTCGGTCGTAGAGGTGTTGGTGGTAGTGGAGGTGTAGGGCGTGGTGGTGGTACTGGTAGCGTTAGTCGTGATGGTGTTAGTGGTAGTGGCGAGGTCGGTGGAGATGTTGGCCGTGGAGGTTTTGGTCGTGGTGGTGGTAGTGGTAGCAGGGTTCGAGGTAATTGCCGACCTATACGGATTGTCCTATCGGGTCGTCGTGCACAGCCTAGCGATCCAGCCGAGCCATCTGTCCCGCCACTAGGGTCAGGCGACGGATCTACATCGAGGACACCTACTTTGTAGCGGCAGTTATTTGTAGACGATGAAGCGGCAGTCCCCATAGCGGGAGATAGACCCCGATCATCAGAGTCCACCGCATCCCAGCCGTCACGACCACATACTTCAGCTTCAGTTGGGACTCACGTGCCCCCATCAGCCGAGTCTGCTCCAGCACATGTAGACGACACTGTAGCTGTACCGAGCCAGAGGTTGATCGAGAGTCCAGGACCGAGCCAGACTCGACCCCCGAGGGGACCAAATATAGGGATTACGGCGGTCCCGGCTGCAAAGCAGAACCAGCTTATAGAATTGAAGCGGGGTTGTTTTTCTAAAACCCCCGGTCGTGAGATCGTGAAGACGATCACAACACTCATTCGACAGTTTATGACTGATTTTTGGCCCTCCTACTTGAATGTTCCTCCAGAAGTACGGAAAGCGATGTACGCGAGATTTACGGTGAGTTTTTAATTTATTGTTTAATATTTATTAATTTAGTGTATTAAATATAGTGTTTTTCAAATATTGTTGAATTTAGTTTATTAATTTAGTGTCTTAATTTATTGTTTAATATTTCTTTATTTTGTAGAATACCTTTGGGATCCGGTACTCAGAAAGGGGTCAAGTACATAGGGCATACCAGCAGAAGGCAACGGAGCTTTACAAGCATATGTTGAACAGGGCAAAGGAAAATTACATGAAGAGGAAGGACATGGAAAAGTATAGGGACAAAAAAAAGACGACGTTGATGAGCGATAAATTGGAAAAGCAGGCGGCAGCATACTGGGACACGGAAGAGCATAAGAAGAAGTCCTTAAAGGAAAAGAAAGCTCGGCGAGGCCGCAAGGAGGATGGGCCGGCGCCCGCCACCTTTTACGGTGGTTCCATTGACTACGAGGAGATCCGGCGGCGCCTGGTATGTTTTTTAAAATTTATATATTGCAATTGTAGTTAAAATGTTAATTTTTAGGAGTATTGTTTTTTTTTTTAAACAAAATGATTGATTAGTAATAAAAAAAAGAATTTTAACCTTACTATTACTTTAAATTTGAAGGAGAGGAATCAACCCAACCGCACCCACCCTATCAGGCACGACGAGATTTATAAGGCAGGACATACGAGGAAGGTGACAGGGACTGGCAGAGGTTCAGGCGTACCCTTGAGGTGGGAGTGGAAATTTGATGCGACGAGACTTATTTACGTAAGTGTTTTAAGTTTTGTACTTGTTTATCGCTTATGAATTCTAATTTAATTGAATAAATTATTTTCGAACTAATTTATCTTTTTTATTACATTTGAAAATTCAACAGAAGACATACAAGAAGGAGTTGAGGAAGAAAAATCCTCACGTCGTAGAAGACAAAGACTTGCCCGAATGGGACCCCGATTCGTGGAAGAAGGCTATAGGGTCGATCAAGAAGGGGAAGGCGAAGGGTTTACCGACCTATGCCGATCCACGGGAGTTCGACATGGAGCTAGGTAGGGAGCCAAACTTCGATCGGGAGTTGCTTAGGCATGTACATGACGAGAACCTAGAGTTGAGGACGACACAAGACCCGAGAGTCGACTCACTGATGACCTGGCTACAGGGCTTTAGAGATGACATGCAAGCGGAGAGCCGATCAGTGCGAGAGCTTCCACCAGACTTGTTCATGGGGAACGCTATTAGGCATGGAGGCTCATTCAGGGTTCCGAGGCCGGTACGTCAGAGACCAGATCCTTTTGCTCCAGGTACTTCTACCCAGTATGTTGATGATTTGGATGCTGATGATCGAGATATGATGGATGATGAGTGCGAGGACCTTGGTGTATGCTATGAGGGTGATGGAGTTGATGAGGGTGGTGATGGAGTTGATGATGATCCACTGGCGACCCTTGATGAGATGTATGATTTGGCTGAGAGTTCGGGTGATTAGGGGGTCGTGTATCCCCCTAGTGATGTTGAGGGGGGTGATGATGTTGAGTTGGGTGATGATGAGGGGGGTGATGATGACATGGGTGATTGATCAGGTGGATGGTAGTTGTTTGTGTTATTTATGTTGAATTATGATATGTTGGTTTTGCGACTGTTTTCGCCTATGCTAGGCTTATTTTGTGCACATGTTATGGCTATGTTCATCGATTTTTTGCATAGGTTATGAACTTTATGGTTGTGATTGTCCTTTTTTTATTCCTGTTTCTCGATATGATGAGGGGGGTGATGATGACATGGGTGATTGATCAGGTGGATGGTAGTTGTTTGTGTTATTTATGTTGAATTATGATATATTGATTTTTCGACTGTTTTCGCCTATGCTAGGCTTATTTTGTGCACAGGTTATGGCTATGTTTCTCGATTTTTTTTGCATAGGTTATGAAATTTATGGTTGTGATTATTCTTTTTATATGGTTATGTGTATGTTTCTTGAGATTTTGTTTTCAATTTTTAATATATTTTACAAATACAACAACAAAATATCAAGTATTACTAAAGAAAAGAAAAAGTACAAGTATTACTAAATAATAAAGTACAAGTATTACTAAAGAAAAGAAAAAAAGAGAAGAACTGGCTAGTCTTCTTCTGAATATTCAAATTCATACAACTCATCTTCATTCGCATCATTGTCTAAGCCTTCTTCTTGTCCATCATCGTCCTCGTTACCATTTAGCTCATTGACGACCTCGAGCTCACCTACCCCCAACTGAATATCCATGTTGAACGACATCAGGTCTACAAACATATTAAGACCTTCTGTTGATGATGCTTGAAACCATTGCTCCGGAATCTCTTGGTCATTAGGGGTAGAATCATGAACTGTGAGCGACGACATGTCGATCATGTGTCGAGCTGGAATATGTGATACTGACAACCATCCCTTTCTCCCCGGCCTTCCATTTGGTAGAGACGGATACTGGGTGTAGTAAGCCTGCATTGCTTGATTAGCACAAATAAATGCTTCATTTGTACGAAGTATTTTAGTAGGGTTAATTTCCACCAACTTGAACCTCTCGTGGACATTTGTGCCATTCGGTCCAATATCATACCACAAACACTTGAAGAAGACAATGCTCATTGGTTTCCCATTTCTAACTCCCCAATATTCCACTTCTATGATCTCTTTCAAAGTTCCGTATAAATTAGTTGAACCGGTGTCTCCCATGTCGGCCTTCACGTAAACCCCACTGCAGTCACTCTTCTTGGGTCCCAATTTTGTATCAATGTGGAACTGAAACCCATTCACAATGTATCCATCGTAGGCGATTGCATCGTTTAGTGGACCGTTAATCAACGGTATTACCCGATCGTCTGTAATGTACTTTCCACTGCTATACTCTTGCTTGAACCAGGCCACATACTCCTTGTTCCTTTTCGTTTGCACCTCCATGTCATTCAATCCGCCACACTCCTCTTTTATGAACAAACTGCGTGTTACCAGAAAAATAAGTTAGTCCTTATATAATAAAGAATATGACAGTAGATGAAGAAAATTGATGTAGACTCACTCTTCCCATTCCTCCAACTCCTCGCAGTTAAGAAGTGTGTACAGTTCAATTTGCTCTTTTTCTTCCCCCGTTAAGTTCTTTGCCTTCTCCAAAATGCCAAGCGGTGGCCCCTTCTTTCGGAACAATATGAGCTCACCATCCCAATATGTGTTGTCCAGAGTCTCGTTCCTGTTAAGTCGTATGTGTGTAGCACCAAGGGTTACATCGAGATACTGGGAAATCAATTTTGATAGCTCTGAAAGTAAATAGGCATTGGCCATGCATCCCTCGGGCCTCACTTTGTTCCCCACTGGCCCCTTCGAATCAAACATTTGCCTGATGAACACAACAAAAATAATCATCCTTAATTGCACATAGAATAAATTAAAGACAATCGTCAATATATCATCCAAATTTTAAGTGATTTACCTCTCGAACGGATACATCCATCTGTAGTGAACTGGACCGCAAACTCTAGCCTCATACGGTAAGTGAATAGCCAAATGCTCCATAGAATCGAAAAAAGAAGGGGGGAATATTCTCTTCAGTTTGCACATGGTGACAACAATGGATTTCTCTAGTCCTTCCATATCCTCTACCGATACCTCTGATGCACAAATTGCCTTGAATAATAAACTAATCTCCACAAGCGTTTCCCATATGTCTTTCTTAAGGAAGTCACGAAAAGCAATCGGAATCAGTCTCTGCATGAAGACGTGGCAGTCATGACTCTTCATTCCGGACAACCTCTGTTGTTGCACATGTACGCACCGGCCCAAGTTGGAAGCGTATCCATCTGGGAATTTTAGCGTGCCCAACCATTCTAACAAATTTCTCCTTTGATCCTTTGATAGACAGTAAAATGCTTTTGGCTTCTTTGTCTCCCCTCAGGTTAAATCTAAGAATAGCTCCCTACGGTTTGTCCAGAGTCTCAAATCTTTTCGTGATTTGATCTTGTCCTTTGTCTTAGCGTCATCCAACACCGTGTTGATGATGTTATCGAAAAAGTTCTTCTCACAGTGCATGACATCTAGACAGTGACGAACCAAGTTTGTGGACCAATAAGGCAGTTCCCAAAATATACTCTTTCGCACCCAATTATGGTTTTGGCCAAAACCTTGGAGTTGTCTTAATTGGGTACCAAACCCCACATTCCCAAGGTCGTTAACAATTCGTAGCATTTCGTCACCATTCTTTCTACAAATCATTTCTTCGAGCCGCATTTCCCCTTTTTTGAAATGTTGATCGTCGTATCTCAATTCATGACCTATAGGCAAGAACCGGCGATGGCAATCGAACCAACTTGGTTTACCCCCATTCACCAACGGAAAGGATTGAGTGTCACCCATACAATAAGGACATGAAAGCCTTCCGTGCGTACTCCATCTCGACAACATCCCGTATGCGGGAAAATCGCTAATCGTCCACATGAGAGATGCACGTAATATAAAGTTTTGCTTCCTTGAGATGTCGTATGTCGCAACGCCACTGCTCCATAAAAGCTTGAGATCATCAATAAGTGGCCTAAGAAAAAGATCTAAGTTCTTTGTAGGACTGCCCGACCCAGAAATGAGTAGACTCAAAAAAATGAACTCTTTCTTCATGCAGAGATCGGGAGGAAGGTTATAAGGGGTGACAAACACTGGCCAACAAGAGTACTTCTTGTCAAACATTCCATACGGTGTGAATCCATCCGTACACAAACCAAGTCTTACATTTTGTGGCTCCGCAGCAAAATCTGGGTGCGTCCGGTCGAAGTGGCGCCATGCCTCCCCTGAAGCTGGGTGAATCATTCGGTCATTAGGCCCATTACACTTCGTATGCCATGTCATATGCTTTGCAGTTCCTATTGTATAATACAACCTCTGAAGTCGAGGAGCAATAGGAAAATACCACACTTTCTTCTTCCCAACCTTTGATTTTAGTCCCTCAACGTATCTATCTTCGCCGCATATCGGGCACTTAAGTCCTTCGTCTCATCCCCCTAGAACAAGAAACATTGCTTTATACAAACATCGTACCCTAACTCTGACTGCAGCATTTTACGGATCCCTTTAGTGTCCTTTGGTAATAACTTCCGCACCTCTGGCCTAAAACCTCTCTTCGCCAAATTAAAAGCCCTATCAGAATAAATAGTACTAGCCTTGTGGTGTGTCTTGTACTCCAACCACTCCGACAACCACTGAAGGATACTTATATCATCGTTGGAATCCGGATACATGGGCACATTTCCTAAGTGCATCAATTTGTAGAACACCCGACCTTTCGGGTTGGGTTCATCGTTAGTTGCCTCGTCCTCAAATGATCGACCTCCACGTGCATCCACGACCATGTCTACGAACGGCACATCAACATATACTGGGTTGTCGGGAATATCGGTGTGTGAAGAGCCGGGGGAATCGGGCACATACGAAGGCATAGTATTTGTTGACGTTTCTCCATGAAAAATCCACTGAGAATATCCATCGGTAAATCCTGACTTATGTAGATGATCACGTACAACTTTTTTACCTAGAAATCGTATATTATTGCATTTCTTGCTAGGGCGCCTAATTTCTCCATGACTATCAACGAATCTAGGACCTTGTTGCGCAGCATATTCAATAAAAGCCCGAACCCTAAACACAAATCTATCACTCAAATAACCATCACTATCGTACGGATCATACATCCAAGATTTATCCATTGTATAATCCATTATTTAATTATCTAAATATAGTTTAATCATCCACTACAAAAAATTTAAAGAGCTAAATATAAAGATCAACGTACTTCTTGAAGCGTGAAAAAAGTGCGCCGCAAGAAAGTTTCGTACATCACGATTACCCTTTGTGTTTGTAATATTACCTATCAACAAATAAACAAACTTAAGTTAGAATCTAATAAAATAACAAAATATATTCAAATTAAAATTAGGGAGAGTAGGGGAAAAAACGTGCATACCTTATGAAGTAGTGAAAGTTGGAATGAAAACTAGAGGAGTAGGAGTGGCCTATTTATAGAAAACTGAATGTCAATAGTAACCGCAAATGTCAATAGTGACCGCTTTGCGGTCACTATTGACATTGGCCGTTGTCAATAGTGACCGGAAAGCGGTCACTATTGACAACGGCTATTACCAATAGCGACTCAACTTGAGTCGCTATTGACATTGGCCGTTATCAATAGTGACCGCTTTTCGGTCACTACTGACATTGGGGGGTCAATAGTGACTGCTAAGTGGTCCCTAATGACACAACAGTGACTGCATTGCGGTCCCTATTGAATCAACAGGGACCGAATTGCAGTCCCTACTAATATTCATACTTTAAATCGATATTTTAAGATGGTTCGAGGTGCCGCGTTGTTTTTTTAGTTCATAATAACCATTGTAAGAGTTAAAACAACAATAATTTCAATGACCCATTGTAAATCCAAACATTATGTAAAGAGAACGGACCACTTTTGACGATGCTCTTATTATTTTCTACGACGAATGTCATAATGACAAACTAATTGTATATACATATAAGTATAATGATTACTTGATGTGATGATTTATACCTCATAATCATATATATGCCAACATTAGTGAAGTAAAGCATAAAAACGAATAACAACTACAACTAACTAGTGATGATTAGTTGTAGAACATGAAATAGATCTCCAACGTTAATAACTCGTTCAATCTCAATCAATCTATTAATCCACAACTAAACTACTATGAGGTTGGTTTTGCAATCATTTATTACTTCAATTCACATGTTACAATGAGTTTGGTTACTAAGAATCACAAACACACCAAAATCAAAAAAAAAAAAAAATCGATTTTAAAGTATGGGAGACAATAGGGACTGCAACGCAGTAACTATTGAGTCAATTGAGACTGCATTGCAGTCACTGTTGACTCAACAGGGACTGCATTGCGGTCCCTATTGACTCAACAGGGACCGAATTGCGGTCCCTACTAATATTCATACTTTAAAATGGATAAATATTATTAGGACCTAATTGCGGTCACTGATATGTCAACAGTGACCGCACTGCAGTCACTACAAAATATTAGTGACCTAATAGCGGTCCCTAATATATATTAGTGACCTAAATGCGGTCACTGAAATCCAGAAATTTGAAATTGGTCGAAAATTTTAGGCGGGATTGAGAGGGAAATTTGAATTTGACCAAAATTTGAAATTTTCAACCTCCCCTCTATATATACTCACCACTCTTACACATCTAAATTTCATTATCTCCAAAAATCACCAACATAATTAACAACACTCTCTTCTTTTCTTCAAAAATCAGCAACACACCAACACAACAACATAAATCCAAAAAATCACTTTCTTTTCTTTCACTTTTTTTATTTTATATTGGATCTACACTTTATTATCTTTCTTTCTTTATTTTAGATCTACACTTTATTATCTTTCTTTCTTTATTTTGGATCTACACTTTATTTTCTTTCTTTCTTTCATTCATTTATTATCTTTTTAATCATTCATTTTTTTGTTTTCATTCATATTAAAGTTTCTATTATTAGACATTTTTTTTTCATCTTTTCACATTCATTTCATTATATTAACTTTTTCTTCATTATTTTATGGTTTTGATCTTGTTAAAATCATAATTTTACCAAAAAAAAAAAAAAAATTCTGGATTAAATCCGGAATATTAGTGTTTTTTTTAAATTTTCGTACAGGTCAATAGTGACCGCAATTCGGTCCCTACTAATATTCATAGATATATCTATGAATATTAGTAGGGACCGAATTGCGGTCACTGTTTTTAATATTAGTGACCGAAATTCGGTTCCTAATAATATTCATAAATATTAGTAGGGACCGAATTGCGGTCACTATTGACATTATTAGAGACCGCAATTCGGTCCCTACTAACACTACAAGACTGGGCGGTCAATAGGGACCGCCCAGTAGAGACTGCATTGCGGTCGCTGATCTTCAGCGACTGCATATGCCAATAGCGACCGCAATGCAGTCCCTAATGACCCGTTGCCAATAGGGACTGCATTGCGGTCGCTATTGACATTAGCATTGTTAATAGGGACCGCAATGCAGTCCCTATTGATCCGTTGCCAATAGGGACCGCAATACGGTCCCTATCGACATTAGTATTGACATTAGCGTTGTCAATAGGGACCGCAATGCAGTCCCTATTGACCTGTTGCCAATAGGGACCGCAATTCGGTCCCTATTGAAATTAGCGTTGTCAATAGGGACCGCATTGCGGTCACTATTAACATTAGTATTGACATTAGCATTGTCAATAGGGACCGCAATGCAGTCCATATTGACTTGTTGCCAATAGGGACCGCAATGCGGTCCCTATTGACATTAGCGTTGTCAATAGGGACCGCAATGCGGTCCTTATTGTCATTAACGTTGTCAATAGGGACCGCAATGCGGTCCCTATTAACATTAAGTTGTCAATAGAGACCGCATTGCGGTCCCTATTGTCCATATTTGTGACCTAATTCCGGTCCCTACTAATATTCATACTTTAAAATCGATATTTTAAGATGGTTCGAGGTGCCGCGTTGTTTGTTTAGTATCTTCGAACCATTGTAATAGTTCAAATAACAATAATTACAACGACGCATTGTAAATCCAAATATTATGTGAGGAGAACGGACCTCTTTGAAGATTCTCTTACTATTTTGTACGACGAATGTCACAATGATAAACTAATTCTATATACATATGTAAGCATAATAATTACTTGATCTTATGATTATACCTCATAATCATATCTATTCTAACATTAGTGAAGTAAAGCATAAAAACGAATAACATCTACAACTAACTAGTAGCGATTAGTTGTAGAACATGAAATATATCTTGAACGTTAATAACTCGCTCAATGTCAATCAATCTATTAATTCACACTAAACTACTATGAGGTTGGTTTGACAATCATTTATTACTTCAATTCACATGTTACAATGATTTTGGTTACTAAGAATCACAAAAATACCAACATCAATATGACAAAATCGATTGTAAAGTATGAATATTAGTAGGGACCGCAATTCGGTCCCTATTGACATTACCGAATTGCGGTCCCTAGTAATATTCATACTTTAAAATCGATGAATATTATTAGGGACCGCACATCGGTCCCTAAAATAGCAACATGGACCGCATTGCAGTCACTAAAAAAATTTAGTGACCTAAATTGGGTCCCTAATTATTATTAGTGACCTAAATGCGGTCACTGAAATCCAAAATTTTAAAACTTAGGCAAAAAATTTAGGCGGGATTGAGGGGGAAATTTGAATTTGACGAAAATTTGAAAATTTCACCCAACTCCAAAATTTGAGTCAATAGCGACCGCAATTCGGTCCCTATTGACATTAGCGTAGTCAATAGGGACCGCAATGCGGTCCCTATTGACATTAGCGTTGTTAATAGGGACCGCAATGCGGTCCCTATTAACATTAAGTTGTCAATGGGGACCGCAATGCGGTCCCTATTGTCCATATTTGTGACCTAATTGCGGTCCCTAATAATATTCATACTTTAAAATCGATATTTTAAGATGGTTCGAGGTGCCGCGTTGTTTGTTTAGTTCATAATAACCATTGTAATAGTTCAAATAACAATAATTACAACGACGCATTGTAAATCCAAGTATTATGTGAGGAGAACGGACCGCTTTGAAGATTCTTTTACTATTTTGTACAACAAATGTCACAATGACAAACTAATTCTATATACATATGTAAGTATAATGATTACTTGATCTAATGATTATACCTCATAATCATATCTATTCCAACATTAGTGAAATAAATCATAAAAACGAATAACAACTACAACTAACTAGTGATGATTAGTTGTAGAACATGAAATAATCTTGAACGTTAATAACTCGCTTAATCTCAATCAATCTATTAATTCACAACTAATCTACTATAAGATTGATTTTGCAATCATTTATTACTTCAATTCACATGTTACAATGAGTTTGGTTACTAAGAATCACAAACATACCAACATCAATAAAAAAAAATCGATTGTAAAGTATGAATATTAGTAGGGACCGCAATTCGGTCCCTATTGACATTAGCGTAGTCAATAGGGACCGCAATTCGGTTCCTATTAACTCAATAGGGACCGCAATGCGGTCCCTAGTAATATTCATACTTTAAAATCGATGAATATTATTAGGGACCGCACATAGGTCCCTAAAATAGCAACAAGGACCGCATGGCAGTCACTAAAAAAATTTAGTGACCTAAATTGGGTCCCTAATTATTATTAGTGACCTAAATGCGGTCACTGAAATCCAAAAATTTGAAATTTAGGCAAAAAATTTAGGCGGGATTGAGGGGGAAATTTGAATTTGACGAAAATTTGAAAATTTCACCCTCTCTCTATATATACACACCACTCTTACACATCTCATTTCATTATCTCCAAAAAACACCCAACGCAAACACACTATCTTATTTTCCAACACAAACACACTTTCTTCTTTTCTCCATAAATCACCCAACACAAAAAAGTTTTCTTCTTTTTACCCACACAAATCTAAAAAACAAATCACCAACACAATCTTTCTTTTGTTTCTTTCTTTCACTTTCTTTATTTTACCACTTTGTTTTCTTACTTTTCTTTCACTTGTTGTTTTATTCATTCATTTTTTTTTTCATTCATATTTTTTTTTCTATTATTAGTTATTTTATTCATCTTTTTACATTCATTAATACTTTCATGTCATTATATTAACTTTTTCTTCATTATTTTATTGTTTTGATCTTGTTAAAATCATAATTTTACAAAAAAAACAATAATATTTCGGATTTAATCCGAAATATTATTGTTTTTTTTCTGGGGGGTCAATAGGGACCGCAATTCGGTCCCTACTAATATTCATCCCTACTAATATTCATAGGTATCTATGAATATTAGTAGGGACCGAATTGCGGTCCCTGTTTTTGTTATTAGGGACCGCATTCCGGTCCCTATTATAAATATTAGGGACCGCATTTAGATCCCTATTGATATTAAGTCAGCAGGGACTGGAAAGCGGTCGCTGATTTTCCGGTCCCTATTGACCCTCAATAGGGACCGCATTGCGGTCCCTGATGACAAGCGACCATGGTCAATTGGGACCGGGCAATAGCGACCCAAAGGCGATCGCTATTGATCATCAGGGACCTCTTGGGGGGTCAATAGGGACCGCTTTGCGGTCCCTATTGACCCCTGAATCTTGTAGTGTAATATTCATAAATATTATTAGGGACCTAATTGCGGTCACTAATATTAAAAACAGTGACCGTAATTCGGTCCCTACTAATATTCATAAATATTATTAGGGACCTAATAACGGTCACTATTGACTTTATTAGGGACCGCAATTCGGTCCCTACTAATATTCATAAATATTATTAGGGACTTAATTGCGGTCACTATTGACTTCATTAGGGACCGCAATTCGGTCCCTACTAATATTCACATATACTCTGTGAATATTAAATAGGGACCGAATTACGGTCCCTATTTTTTTTAAGGACTGCCTTTAGGTCTCTAATTCTCAATCAATAGGGACCTAAAAGCGGTCACTAATGTTTTAAAATAGACAGGACCGGAAAGCGGTCACTAATCTTCTGGTCACTATTAACCCTCATCAGGGACCTAATTGCGGTCACTGATGGCAAGTGACCGAGGTCAATAGTGACCGGTCATCTGCGACTCAAACGCGGTCACTATTGACCATCAGGGACCGCAAGGGGGGTTAATAGTGACTGCATTTCGGTCACTATTGACCCCCAAATCTTGTAGTGAACAAAGTGCCCCCTAAACTTCCAAAAAGGTGAAAACACCTCCCCGACCTATTAAACCCCACTAAGCCAAATCCAACGGGTGAAAAAGCAGAAATCCTACGGTTGGGTAATAGTCCGGTGACAATTCACACATTTAATAAAAGTTCGAAGAGCAAGTTTCTCTTTTTTTATAGTTTATGGGCCACTTTAATTTGCAAATCACCCTAAAGTTTGGAAAGGCTTTTTTTTATAGTTTACGTGACACATTTCATTTGTACTAAGGTGTTCTTAATTATCATAAAATTAACGATAAATTATGTTAAGTTTCCTAACATATGTTTTGTTTCTAGCTTTGTTTCCTAAGGTTTCAAAATTAACAATGTGCACTCCAAAGTATTGATAATACCCGTAGACCGTTGATCAGCCGTTCATTATGCACACATGTCCATATTTTTGTTTGTAACATTTAATCCTGGGATATTCAATAGAGGAGCACATCACTAATTTTAAAACTTTAAAGGCAAAGTAAGAAACACAATACATTTTAGGTGACAATTCAAAAATTAGAATAAGAGTCAACAATTAAAGAGGGAGTAACGTAACATATAATTATATATTTTGAAGATGTGAGTGTCTAAAAGTAATTAAATTGAATTCTTTAATTTGTGAATTATCAAATCTTTAGATGATTTTGAACCGAGTGTTTCATATGAAAGTGTATAGTTTGTTGGAAGTCCATGATTTTGGATGAACTTCATTAAAGAACTCTAGGCCTCACTGCCATAGATTCTTAATTATTTAGTGACGTAGCATTCAGTCCAGATTTAGAACGGATCATATGTCCAATCGACTAGATTGATTGGATAGACAGTCAACCACATGGTTATGGTTAAAAGCAATATGTACACCTCTTCATTTTTCTTTTTGGAATTAGTTTGTGAAGAATCCAACAGCATGCCTTGGTGAGGAACAACGATGCTGTGTGAATTTTTTTTTTTTCTGTCTTCTCCTCATGTAAGGGTTGCACCCCTTGTGCTCCTTTTAATGCATGATTTTGGCTTATAAAAAAAAAAATCATGTTGTACCGTATCGTTTACCGAACTTTGTTTAATTAATTATTTTAGTTAAAGACGTTCCCGTGACTTGTTCACTTTCAAGAAATGTTATGACTGATAAAAAAAAAAAAATGACTCTTGTCTCTTGCTCGGGCAGACTTATTTTTATTAGGGAGAACTACACATACTCCCCCTGAGGTATGAGGTAAATTACAAAAATCACCCTTCATATTTGAGAAATTACATAACTACCCCTTATGTAAAAAAAATTAAAATGATTATGACAACCTATAATTTTATAGGGAAGTAGAAACTAAATTCCACAAATAATTTATTTTAATTTTCAAGATATTTTTTATTTTTGTTTTTCTTGATCTTTTCAAACAAAATAAATAGGGCTTAGTTTCTATTTTTCGACCAACTACTTTTAATTTATTTTTTGTTTCTTATGCAAAAATAATTGAGAACATGAATTTAAATTCAACAAAATTTTTAGGAGAAATTATACAAACTACCCATGAACAATGGGGTAATTACACAAACCACTCCTCATGTTTTAAAAAATTATTACACAACCACCCTTATATGATTTTTTTTCGAAATAATTAAGACAACCTTAAAATGACAAGCTAAAATCCGCATATAATTTATTTTTACTTTCTAGATATTTTTTTTTTTTGATATTTTTGTCTTTTTAAACGAAATAAAATAGGCTTGCTTAATACATGTTTCTTGAGCTATTTTGATTTATTTTATATTTATTATGCAAAATAAACGAAGAGCATGAATTTATATTCAATAAAAGTTAATAATTTTATATTAAAAAACCGGTCATAAGGTGGTTTATGTAATTACCCTATAGTTTAGGGGTAATTTTTGTAATTTTCCCTAATTTTTACATGAAAATCGGCCTGGTGTTTGTATAATTTCCCATACATAAAGGGTGGTCTGTGTAAGTATCCCATACTTTAGGGTAGTTTGTTTAATTCTAGCCTTTTATTATTGTAATAACATTAACAAAAGTAGATCTATCTTATAACACTAAACACACACATTGCGCTCGCTATATTTATCTTTTGTTGAATGTTTACATGTTGCTGCAGATCTTATTTTGGTGAGTTCTAATCGTATTATGTTTCATATTATTGTTTGTCACATGTTCCTCTCACTTTTATTCTTAGTTTTTGAGACGAGTTGTTTGATATTTTTTTTTCTTAAGCATCAAGGTTCAACTTTCTTTTTTTACTAGTAGCAAAACTAACAATTAGTCCACTCGTGAGTTTGGTTTTGGATACGATTTGAAGTTACTAATCAAACGCACTTCTAAAATACAGAATCATTAATATGTTATGATGATAATACCGAATAGCAAGGTACATTTTGTTCATGCGCCGCACAAACTAAACAAAGCGTGAACATGATAAACAACAGTAATACATACTTAAAAAGACGTTCTAGACTTAATACATGCATTGCTTAGATGATGGATCCATCAAGCTTGATCATCATCATTGGAACGCTTACTCTGCAATCCATGCAAGATCAAGTTGTGTGAACCAATGGCACGCCTCGCCTTGTCCCGGAACCGACTTCAGAATCTTAAACGCAACGTGATCCTCAGGCCACTTAGAAGTATCCATGTGACATATCGCGAACATAGTATTAACATCAGCCCTTGTCTTAGGCTCGACAAAATCAACTTGATACAAATTAGTCGAAGAGAGCGAGTGACAAAAGTACGTAGCGAAAGGGAAAAAAACTTCGTGACACGCCACGATTTTATCAGCATTTATCTTTTTCAAGTTTTTGATCATTAACTCTGAGTTTGACCCTTTCATGCTCTCAGAACTCAATGCTAGCAGTTTTTTCGCACCTAAAGCGGATTTTGAGAATTTTATCATTTCCTCAAGTGATTTCGAGCAACTTTTTGTTTCGCCTTTTATTTCATCGGCATTGCAGTACTCAACTGCGGTTACAATGGATTCTTTCTTTGTAGGGAATATTTTGAGAATTTCATCAGTCGAGGCTAATGAGATTTTCGAGGATAGTTTCAGGGGTAAGAAAGCGCGATCCGGCATGGATTCTTTCAAGTTCGGGAGGTGCATAAGGTTAGCCACATTAAGCATTGAGAGCCTAAAGAAAGAAAATGGATCTTCATTGGCACTTTGTGTATGGATTATCTTAGAAGCACCATATGTTTTTGAGGTGGGGGTAAATTTGGAAGCTAGTGCTGTGTTGAATGCAGAGGAGCAAGCCAGTTTAGCTAGTGAACAGAAATTTGCATCTGCTTTGAATTTATTATCAGAGTTGGAAAACATGTTAGTGAAATAATCACTATCTTTTAGGCTCAATGGGGACAGTTTTTTCATGATTGAGTTTGGCATTTTGTTTTGCACATTTTGAGACCAGAATTTGATTTGTTCTGAAGCAATGAGTTGTTTGGAGGCTGAGCAAATGTTGAGGAAAAGAAATAAAGTGAGGAAGATTGAAAGGAAGGTCAAAGCATTTGAAGAGATTGCCATTTTGTTCACTTATGCTTGAGTTGTGCAGATTATGTAGTCACAAAGGCAATATTTATAGAATGTAGATCTCATTGAGGCATTAAATTTTATGTGTACATTGGGACGTTCTTTTTTGGCTTTTTTTCTTTTCGATGGTTTTATCCATATGGTTGTCAATTATTAGCATTAAATCTTGGAAAATGATTTAGGCACAGTCCGTGAACATACAGACAAAACTGCGCCGTTGGATTTTCGGTCCACCATGTTGTCAAAAAAGGCAAAAATCATCAAATGTGTCTATAATTGCGTTTACTAATATAATACCCCTTATGTCCTCATTAATTTAAAATTGAACAATTTCAGCCATATTTCTCACTTCTTCAGTTTTCTTACCACATGTCTATGGTTTTCTTAAATTTCTAGACTACTTCACGTGTAAGAGATTATCATATCTGACTTTTTTTTTTGTTTTTTTTTTTTAACTTTTGATAACAACAGTTTACAAGATATATGGATATATTTATTTGAAGAATAAGCAAACAAAAAAGTCATTGACAAACAATAAGTTATGTCCTATTATTCACTGATTTTAATTTTCATATGATATATAATAATTTTATCTTAAAACAGATTGAAAGAGTAATTTTATGACTCGTCAAATACATGCATTGTTTTGTTAATAATACATTATGATTGACAACATATTGTTCAAACAAATAATCAAAAATGACATCGTTCAGCTGATTAAAAATGGACATATATACATACATTGAATGATTATGCTCTTTTTTACATACATTGAATGATTATGCTCTTTTTAACTTTAAAATAAATAAACTCTTGATTCACTTAAAAAAAAAGAAGAGAAAAAGTATTTACATTAATTTTGATCCTCCATATAAGTATTTAAAACGAAATTACAAACAATATAATAATCCTATTTTAGAGAGAATTAAAGAGAGAGACAATATATATATATATATATATATATATTTTGATCAGAGAAGTAAAGTATATTAAGGAGAACAAGAGAGAGTATAAGCCATACTCTCAAGGCTTACAATGATGAAAAGAAAGCAGGAACACAGAACAAAACTCTCCCAACAGTGGAAAACAGAACATTACCAAACCAAAACATGATTAAACACAACAATTAGGGAACTTAATTCAATCATTAAAAGAATATACAAACTCGGAATCTCTTGCTTTAATCCAGTTCCAGACTTTTGCTTTGACGAGCTCAATTACTCCATCCTCGTTTATCTGACCATTTTTGAAACAGACAATATATATATATATATATATATATATATATGCTTAGCTTGACTTGTAGCTAGTATATTCAGTTTATAAGATTATATGTGTAGATTAGTTTTTTTTTTTTGGAATTCGTAGTCATACACTCTAATTAGTATCTTAACGATTTAGAGGAATTTTGGTTTACAATATCATGGAATAAAAGGAATGTTGTAATAATAAGGATCCTACATAAATTATAATAAATACATAAATTATAATAAAAGAACTTTTGAAAAAAAAATGATGTTATATAGAAATTTTTTCAAATTGATTAAGTATAAATTGGAAAGGTCACATCTTAGTTTTCTCTTATGATTTAATAAATATTATAGTCTTTATTTTACTCTACCCTATTTTCTCATTTTCACTTTTTGTACTATGCTCATGAAAGTTTTATGTTGTTTCTATAATTTAGTAATCTATGAGGACTTACTTGATAATATAATTCGTAAATAACGGTTCTCAGAAAGAGGTGTGAAATTTAAGCATGTCTGTATAAGCGTAAGGACTGTGCGTCTATCACTACCGTTAAATATTTGGTCACTCTCTGCGTTATCGTTAATTTATGACACGTGCACCTAATTTGTGGTAAACACATTAATAGTTACATGGGTTGTCTAGTTAGAGAAATGGTAATTCCGATCTATACCATGTATTATTACTCTAGCATAATGGTAATTCCGATCTATACCATGTATTATTACTCTAGCATAACTCTATTGGTGGAACAAATGTCGACACAACATTTTGACACAAAAGATTTCATGCTACTACATCCTGAGTGGATCGTCTAAGACACTTCATGTGCCATCCTGTAAAACATAATTATCTTATGTACGTACTAAATATTTTAATACGTATATGATGTATGATTTATAGAATATATATCTCATTGAGGCAGTAAGTTTTATGTGTACGTAGGGATATTTTTTGGTCTTTTTTTTTTTCTTTCCAATGGTTATCCACATGGTTGTTCGATTATTAGCATCAAATCGTGGGTCACTTTGTGTTATCGTTAAATTTATGACATATACACGTCATTTGTAATAAAAATTCAATACACGTGGTGATGGCTAATTAGAGAAATGATAGTTCCAATCTATACCATGTATTATTACTCTTGCATAACTCAATCGGTGGAACAAATGTCGACACAATATTTTGATACAAAAGATTTCATACTACTACATACTGAGTGGATCGTCTATGACACTTCCCGTGCCATCCTATGTGACACATAATTATCTTGATACACGTATTGTGCATTTTAATACGTAAAGTAACACGTGACTGTAACAGTATAATTGTTGGAAGCATGGATATAATTGCAATTATTTCCTAGATAGCAACAAAGATTCAAGCCCCTTGGTTGACAGAGATAAAAGCATCTCATTAGATAAAATGATTAGTTGTTTTGTATACCAAGTGGTATATGCAACTGTTCAAGGAATTTGGATTATTAAGTAAAAGCATCACGTTGGATGAATTAATTAGTAATTTATTTTCTTGGTAGCATGAAAATGTGCAAGCAACTGGGCTTATTGTAGAATATATGGAAAGCATCTCAATGGACATGCATTAAGAAATTAATCTGGAGACCTCATCTTTGACTAGTTAAGTGATGGATGTCCATAGGTCATAATAAAATCAATTGATATTGTATATAAATATAATATATATCAATGAATTAGTCATTTTATTTTATTGGAGGAATAAATGTACGTGCTGCTGTTAAATATTTTTAGTTGTGAACAATGAGTATCCATTGTAAGAAATAAAGTTTTGAACCAATTCAATAGCTAGCTAGTTGTATTAATTTAGTTTCCAATTTACTTTGTTTTAAATCAAAATAGTATTTTAATGTTTAAATTCTATTATGTTTAAAATCTGAATTTATTAGTGAAAAGGTGCAAATCAATCCTAAGGGACACAACTAGTCGTGAAGAGTTGCAACTCGTAGTATTATTAGTTAAATGGTGCAAATCTATCTTACGGGCCACAATTGTTGTGAATAAACATGTATGTTCAATTGTAACTTTTCGTGTTCCATAAATATATTGATAGAGATTCTGATTTTATTCAATCCACTTAGCATTATTTTCTACATCTCATAAATATTTCAGATTTCTTGTTGTAACCTAGGAAGCAGATTTTCTTAATATATAGTGAAAATATTGCTTTTAGGAAAGTGTTTTCAGTTCACGCCCTCAAGGAAACTCATTTATATTCAGTATACTATTCTTTTTCGTATTTCCATTTTCTAACAATCTAAAAGCAATATCTTCAATGGAAACAGAATAGAAAGCATTCCAGTTTCATGAAAATGAATCTGTAAAACTGGATAGGTTTGATGGAACGAACTATCCTCGCTGGAAGGATCGCATGGCTTGGTTCCTGACGTTGCTGAATTTATGCTATATCTTGGACCCGAATTTGAAGGATGTTGGAGAACCCAGTGCCGACGCCACCGACGAAGAAAGGGCTAAGTTAATCATTGATCAAGCAAATGGTGATACATATCAGATGTTGTGTAGGGCTACATTCTGAATTCTCTTACAATTAAGTTGTATGATATTTACAGAAATTATAAGACAGCAAGAGAAGTATGGCGTGCACTTGAAACTAAATATAAAGACTCGAAGAAAGGTACAGACAGATTCCTTACTTTAGAATATTTTGAATTTAGTTTTTCTGATAGCATGCCTATAATGATCAAGTTCGAGAATTAGAAGTATTTGTCTCTCAAATGAATGAATTGCAAATAAGCTTTTCGGATGCACTACGAGGGGGATGATATTATCTAAGACTCCCTCAACTTGGAATGACTATAGAAGGAAGATTCTGCATTCGATAAAGACTTTTTTCATAGAGCAATTCATTACGCACATGCAGATTGATTGTGATAATCAGACTATAGATGAATTACTTATGTTGTTAAGTATTCTTATACTTTATGACATGCTAGATTAGGCCATTTAAATTATAGTTATTTGCATTATATGTCAAAAGATAATTATATTACAATTAGTGATAAACATGATGGAAAATGCAAAATCCGTGTTGAAGCAAAAATGACTATGAAACCTTTTTTAAAAGTAGAAATAAGTTTTGATTTTTAGAACTTATACATTTTGATATATGTGAATTAAATGGTCAATTAACATGAGGTGAGAAAATATATTTTATCACATTTATTGACGATCATTCAAGATATACTTATTTATACTTAATGAGAACCAATGATAAAGCATTTGATAAATTAAGGACTTTATGTCCATTGTAGAAAATCAAAATGAGAAAAAGATCAAGATTCTTAGAAGTGATAGAGGTGGTGAATAGTTTTCAGCTTCTTTTAATAAATTTTGTGAGAATCATAGAATTATTCATCAAAGAACTGCACCATATAGTCCTCAACAAAATGGACAAGCAGAAAGAAAAAATAGATCCTTACTTGAAATGATTAATTTCATGTTAACGAATGTAAAGTTGTCTTTCTCACTTTGGGGCAAAGCCTTGTTGACAACATGTCATATTTACAATCGTGTTCCATTTAAGAAATTCAAGTATTTACCTTATGAACTTTGGAACAACGATAGAAAGCCTAACTTGAATTATTTTAAAGTGTGGGGTGTGTTGCTTTTTATTAAGTTATTGATCCTCATAAGTCGAAGTTAGGACCAAGAGGCATAAAGGTATTTTTGTTGGATATGCACATAATTCAAAAGCATATAGAAATATTGGACTTAAGTTCAAATGTCATTGTTGAATCCATTCATGTTGAATTCTTTGAAAATAAATCCATTCATGATTCTGTTCCATCTCACTATGGAAAGGAAATACAAAATCAGGCTGTATCAAATCGACTAATTGTGGGGTCGGTGAGAAAAGAAAAGAAATCGTTGAACCTATAGAACCAAGAAGAAGTCAAAGAATGAGAAAAGACAAATACTTTAATTCTGATTTTATCTCACCAGATTCCATTGCCTTTCTTGTTGAAGGAGATAGAACTAGAGTTCTAAATAAGACACTAATATTACTAAATTTAGAAAATGATCCAAATACCTTTAATGAAGTAATGACTTCAAGATACGCTTCTTTATGGAAAGAAGCGGTAAACGATGAAATAGACTCTATAATGTCCAATTGTACTATGATCTTAATTGATTTACCTCCTTTTTCTAAACCAATTTGTAGTAAATGGGTGTTTAAAAGAAAATATAGAGCTGATGGTTCGATACAAACCTTCAAAGCACGTGGCTAAAGATTTTTCTCAAAGAGAAGGCATAGATTATTTTGATACTTATGCACCCGTGGCAAGAACAACATCCATTAGAACATTATTTGTTTTGGCATCGATTCACAAATTACGTATGCATCAAATGGGTGTTAAAACTTCATTCTTAAATGGTGATTTAAGTGAAAAGGTGTATTTGAAGCAACCTGAAGGTCTTCACCTATCGAACTCTACTCCATAGACCGATCTAACGAACAAAAATATTTACACATCCACAATTCAAAACATGAGATTAGACATAAGGTGACAATTTTTGCATAGGCTTAGGGGCAAAGTTCTTTTTCTGAAAGTAATAGGAACAAACTGCAAAATACTCTACGTAATGAGGTGTTTGATGGTTTTATTCTTTTGATATATGTTATTGTTAGTGTTAGGACCAATGTCATTTCTACATAAATAAATTGGAGATTATGTTCACACCGTTTTGGAAATATTTAAATCAATGTCAATTGATTTAATAAAAGAAATTAAGTGAGATATAGTTTTCATTAATTGAATGAAATCTTTGATTGCCTTATTTAAGAATTCAATTTATGGAATGATATCTTTTTTGCAGGTCAAATGTTTTCATGTTCATTATTGTGATAATCTTGAAAGAATGAAACTTTCCTTATTATTGACTTGCCCTATGAATTTTGATGTAATTGACTTTCCTTGTTGTGCTGCATATCTTTCCTAAATCATGTTGATTGATTATACGTTGAAAAGTATTCAATGTCTGTTTATGCAGGAAAGTCATGCTATTTTCAGACAGTGAATATGTCAGTTGCAACAACGTAAATCAGCGTTTTTGGCGAAACGGAATATTTCCTTGATTATGCATTATGGAAATTATGTTTAAAGAGAAATAATTTTCTTTAGAAAGATAATTTGATATCTGATCGTTAAGGAAATAATCTTCATCAAATATCTTTTGTTAAGATATAGAAAGTCATATATTTTTATATGGAATATATTTTAGATATTTTCCTTATCCTTTAAAGATAGACTTTCAAGATCTTCCAAGATTATCTTTGTTTGATCTGATCTTTTATTCTTATCTTTTTAAGACAGACAAGATCTTCAAAGATTATCTTTGTTTAATATTATCTCCTTATTATGTATCTAGGTATATTTAAGCATGTAAATTGGATATATTCAAATTTATTTTGTAGAATATATTAGATAAGGAAAGAACATCTGCGTGCATTGCAAGTGGACATAGGCAGAACTTATCAGATAAGGAAAGAAGATCTGCGAGGATTGTAACTGAAAATCTACAAAATATGCCTATATAAGGAGGAGACTCAACAGTTTAGAGGACGAGATTTGAAAGATAATTTGCGTCATTCGTCCTGTATCAAGTAAAAGTCTTTTTAGTGATAACTTCAAGTCAAGGGAACTTTGGGTTAATCTTGAAGTTCTCCGAATCAAATGAGTATATCGAATATAGTTGAGAGTTAGGTGTTGCAACGGTAAGAGGTCTAAATTTACGTTGGAGTAATTCCTATCATTGTAATTCTTAAGTAGGTATATCATTTGAGTCACAAATTTTGGGTGAAAACCCCGTGGACTAAGACTAATTGGACCAAACCACGTTAAAACTGTTTTATGAGTATAAAGAACTAACATCAGTATTACTTTCAAGTTGGCATCTACAATTCTTTATAAGGGAAATAGAGTGCAGCCGTGTGAACTCCCCCTCAAGTTGGCATCTCTAATTCTTCATAAATCTCGTAGGTGACGCATCCCAATACTTTGAACATGTTTCTTAAAAGCTACAATAGAGAGTGCCTTTGTAAAAAGATCAGCCATATTGTCACATGATTGAACATATTGGATATTAATTTCTTTGTCCTTCTCGAGTTCCTGAGTGTAGGCAAAATATCTTGGGGGTATGTGTTTGGTTCGGTCACTCTTAACATAGCCTTCTTTCATCTGTGTAATACATGCATAATTGTCTTCGTATAATGTTGTAGGACCCTCTCTAATAGGTAAGCCAGATGTACTTCTTATATGATGTGTCATTGATCTCATACACATTCCATGCTTGCTTCATGGAGTGCAATAATCTCAGCATGATTCGACGATGTTGCAACAAGCATATGTTCCTGAGAACGCCATGAAATAGCAGTGCCTCCATGCATGAATACATATCCAGTTTGAGATCTGGATTTATGTGGGTCTGATAGAAAACATGCATCTGCATAACCAATCAAATCTTGTGCTGCATTGTTATGATAAAATAGACCAAGATCCAGAGTTCCTTGCAAATAACGGAATAAATGTTTAATTCATTTTCAGTGCCTTTTTATGGGTTCTGAGCTAAACCTGGCTAATAAATTCACAGTAAATGATATATCAGGTCTAGTACAATTAGCTAGATACATTAAAGCTCCAATGACACTTAAATACGGAACTTCAGAACTAAGAATTTCTTCATTTTCTTTACTTGGACGAAATGGATCTTTGTCTTTAGTTAATGATCTAGCAATGGCAGGATGATTTAAAAGAGTTGATTTATCCATGTTAAAACGTTTTAAAATCATTTTGGTATAATTAGATTGATGCACTAATATACCATTTTTAGTATGCTCAATCTGTAAACCAAGACAATATTTGGTTTTACCAAGATCTTTCATTTCAAATTCATTCTTTAAATAATTCATAGTTGAATGAATTTCTTTGTCAGTGGCAATGATATTTAAATCATCTACATAAACCGCAATAATTACAAAACCAGATGATGTTCTCTTGATAAAAACACATGAACACAAATAATTATTTATATATCATTTTTAATAAATATTCACTCAAACGATTGTACCACATGCAACCTGATTGTTTTAAATCATATAGCGATCTTTGCAATTTAATTGAGTACATTTCTATAGGTTTAGAACTAGATGATTCAAGCATTTTAAGTCATTCAGGGAGTTTCATATAAATATCATTATCAAGTGATCCATAAAGATAAGCTGTGACAACATCCATGAGATGCATATTTTAATTTTCATAAACAGCTAAACTGATTAAGAATCGAAAAGTAATTGTATCCATTACTGAGAAATAAGTTTCTCCATAATCAATCCCAGGTCTTTGATAAAAACATTGTGCAACAAGTCGAGCTTTGTATCTTAACATTTTCATTTTTCTCATTTTTTTTTCGAACGAAGACCCATTTGTGGCCTATAGGTCTCACGTCTTTAGGTGTGAGAACAATAGGTCCAAAAACCTTTCGTTTGTTGAGGGAACTCAATTCAACTTGCATAGCTTCTTTCTATTTAACCCAATCGTCCCGATTTTGGCATTCATCCACATATTGTGGTTCGGGATCATCATTTTCAATCATAAGATCATAAGCAATATTATATGAAAATATTTCACTTATATTTTTCATCTCATTACGATTCCAAATAACTCCTTAATTAACATAATTTACAGAGATCTCAATATTGAGATTTGGTTCGGTGATCTCTTGAGTTATCTCATTTGTCACATTTTCTGTTTCATCATGAATAATTTCCTCGATAGTGGAGTTAATAATATTTTCTCCTTTTATTTTTCGAGGATTCTTATTTTTTGAACCAACATGACGACCACGTTTCTTACGTGCATTTATTTTATTATTATTGGATATGTCCTTCGAAATTTCAACCCGAGCAGGAACATTCGCAGCTGGTATATGTGATTTGGTTACCCGTTTTATGCCAGTAATGCATCGGGTAATTGATATACAATATCTTGAAAATGTAAAATTTTCTTAACTTCCAAATCACATTATTTTGTTAAAATATGATAGTGTGATAAAGATGGATTATACCATGATATATTATTTTCCAACTGCTTCTTTTTCTCTCTTAAGGTTGGGAAACTTGCCTCATTGAAATGGCAATCGGCGAAACGTGTCGTAAAGACATCACCTGTTAATGGTTCAAGATATCTGATTATAGATGGTGAGTCATATCCAACATATATCCCTAACCTTCTTTGAGGTCCCATTTTTGTTTGTTGTGGTAGTGCAATTGGAACATAAACTACACAACCAAAAATCTTTATACGGGAAATATTAGGTTCATGACCAAAAGAAAGTTGTAATGGGGAGTATTCATGATACGAGCTTGATCTAATGCGAATTAGTGATGCGGAATGTAAAATTGCATAACCCCATACAGAAGTTGGTAATTTAACTTTCATTAACAATGGCCTAGCAGTTAACTGAAGACGTTTAATTAATGATTCAGCTAAACCATTTTGAGTATGTACATGTGCAACACTATGTTCAACAGTAATTCCAGTTGACATACAATAATCATTGAAAGCTTGAGATGTAAATTCACCAGCATTGTCAAGTCTGACTTTCTTGACCGTATAGTCAGGAAATTGGGCTCTTATTTTAATTATTTGAGCCAAAAATCTCGCAAATGCCATATTACGAGTAGATAATAGACAAACATGTGACCATCGACTTGAGGCATCAATTAATACCATAAAATATTAAAATGGTCCACATGATATGATGAATAGGTCCACAAATATCACCTTGAATTCTTTCAAGAAATATTGGTAATTCTGTCTTAATTTTAACTGGTGAATGTTTTATAATTAGTTTTCCAAGAGAACATGCTTCACATGGACTATTATTGTTTAAATTGAGTTTTGATCCTTTTAATGAATGTCTATGTGTAGTTTCAATTATTCTTCGCATCATTGTTGAACCAGGATGACCTAGTCGATCATGCCATAAAGTTAACCATTCAGGATTTTCATTGACTACCATATTTGACTCGATAGCATTAATATATGTATAATGCAATCATGATGAGAGTTTTGGTAGTTTTTCAAATATATGTTGCTTTCCTCATATATACTTAATAATGAAAGATATTTAGTTTTATTCTGAGTCTTTGAGTTGGTATCATATCCATGACGATATATATCATTAAAACTCAGTAAATTTCTTCTGGATTTTGAGGCAAGTAAGGCATCGCTGATGATAAATAGTGTTCCATTTGGTAAAATAAAACTAGCTTTACCAAATCCTACAATCAGGTCAGTAAGACCTGATATCATATTGATTTTTGCCTTTGTTGGTTTTAGATATGTAAAATATTTCTTACTTGTGAGAATTGTGTGAGTTGTATCGCTATCAGGGATGCAAAAATCACCGGTATGCTCCATACTGACTTCATATCACACAAGTAGAGTTAAACATGATATAACAATAAACGAAGCATATATTTGAGAAAAAGGAAATGGTTTCATTAAGATACATAAGGAAACACAATTAATGAAAACACAGTACATTACAAGCGGAAATCGCAAATACATATCAATTCAAAAATCACACAACAAGGAATCATGTAATGCAAATCAAACCAGGAATCACGCAGACATGAATCACATAGTTCATATCAAGCCATAGTAACATCATGATCATCCATGAAATCAGATGCTGCCAAATATGTGTGATTATTAGGCATTTGTTCAACAAGGTTTCACTTCTTTTTCTTTGCCTTTACTGTCTTGGTACAATTTACAAAAATGTTCAGGTGTACGACACGTATTTGCCCAATGTCCTTTCATTCCGCAGTTAAAACAGTAATCTTCAGATTTATTATGATTATTTTTTCTTTTATTGTGATGGTTATTGGTATGGACCGTATCACTGGTCGAAGGGTTGTGATAACTACCTCGACCACGTCCACAACCACGACTACGACCACCTCTATGGCCACGACCACATCTGGAAACATATCTTCCTCTATAACCACCCCGACCTTGATATTGGCCTCTGCCTCGACCACCATTATTGTAATTTCCTCGTCCACGAAAGTTTGAGAAATTTATAGCATGTGCTTCTGGCAATGCTTGTGCTCTAGTTGGGCGTAACTCAGAATTTTTAATCAATATATTATTACTATTCACTGTCGTTAACAACACACTCTCTAGTTCATGATACTCAGTGTATCCGACTAGTTTGTGTTGCATTTGGATGAGTATATGACTGACATGAAAAGTAGAAAGAGTTTTTTCAATCATTTCCTCATCAGTAGTTTCTGTCCCGCAAAATTTTAGCGTATGTCGGATATTATAAATGACAGAGGAGTAATCATTTACTGATGTAAAATCTTGGAACCTTAATGTGTTCCACTAATGTATAGCTTTTGGAAGCATTGTTTCCCTTTGGTGGCCATATCTTTCATTCAGATTAATCCATAGCTCAGAAGGATCTGTAATATCGAGATATTCTGTTTGCAGGAAATTATCTAAATGTCTACGCAGGAATATAATTGTCTCGTATCGTTGTTGGTCAGTACATTAATTTTCCTCAGTAATTGTTCTGCGAGGAATTTCGTAGTAAGATGCGTTTTCACATTTGATTCCCATTGCATATAATTTTTCCCATCGACAGTGAGTTCGGTAAAATCTACTTTCGAGAGATTAGACTTATTGCAGCTAAATGAACATTAAAACAAACATAATTAGTATAAAGACATTTTATTTTAATACGCAATCACACATGCACAATTATTACAATAATACAATGCAATTATCTCATCTCTAGCCAAATCTTGAACTCAAACATTATTATGATAAAATGGAGGAATATCATAGGGACAAATATAGAAGTGTCCTCATCTACTAGCATAAACACAAAAATTAAAAGGTAATTGAGGATCAAGATTGATGTTGTTGTAGAGATCATTTTGCAAGATGAGAGAAATAAGGTTAAGATTTGTGTGGAATTTGTGTGTTTTGAAATTTGTGTATTTATAGAGAAAAAATGTAATTAGCAGTTTATAATCGTTAGAAAAACAATCATTTTGGCATGTTTTAGAACGGTAATGTCTTTAATAATTTAGCAACAAAAATTAATTGTAATAACATGTAAAATAATTTCCTCCGCATTAGTGATATTTTAATGGGCATATGGAATAATATTACGATAAGTAAATACATATAAATATTTCCGCCACATTACTATGTAAAAACTTTCATGGGCTTGTGGAATAAACTAAGCAATATAATATGAGGTAAAACCTTCCATAATAATTAAGTGTTAGTACTAATAGAAGGTAAAACCTTCCATAATAATAAATTGTCAGCAGTAATAGGAGGTAAAACCTTCCATCATAATAAATTGTCAGCTGTAATAGGAGGTAAAACATTCTATAATAATAAATTGGCGATAGTCGTTTCTAGCTTGGGGTTAACTCAAGCATCAACGAAAGTTAAAATTAGCATTAGTGTTAGAGTTAGATGACAGTAAAATATAAAGAGGATTTTCATCTAATCATAAAATTATAGACAGACGGTTATCCGCCTTGTCTATAAAAATGGAGATAGATGAACAAGTAAATATAAACTTTCGTACCTTTTAACGTTGAACGCTTTTTTTAACGAAGGAACTGAATTCTTCCGGATCGAGCACTATCGTGCTGATAACGTGTTATAGAAAAGCTAGAACTATTGAAGTTTATAACAATATATTCAAAAGGACATAGGGAAAGAAGAGCAAATAAGGAGTGTATTACTTGTGAATGAGTGTTTTTCTCTTCATCTTGATGGCTCCTTATATAGGAAAGAATTCACAATATCTTACACTATTTAAAACAACAACTACTATTATAAAATAATATTTGTACATAATTTTCAACAATGACCACTCGTCATATCCCACTAACCATATTTATAACAACATTGACTAAATTAGATATGCCTTATATATATAATACTAACACACACATTTCACACAATAGTTTTGTGACTTTGGAATCTCTCAATTTATCTTGTGTTGGATGTCGAGATGTTGTGGATCTTAATTTTTGGTGAATTCTGATAGTTTAATGTTTATTATACTGTCACATGCTATTCTCACTTTTAATTTTTTTAAGGCATTATATGTTGTTTGGTATTATTTTTTTCTTTCTTAAGCATAAAGGTTCAATCTCTTTTTTTTTTTTTTTACTAAGATACCAAATTCAGCATAAAAATTAGCCATCCTATCCTATTAAAAAAATGTCAAATTAAAAAAATGCTCTCCATAAATACGCACTAAAGGTGCGATTTACACACAGTAAAAAACCCCAATTTTAGGGTTCTTCATTCCTTCGTCAATTTGTGCTGGAGAGGTGATTTCAAGCCGAGATTTCAACAGAATGACAAACAAGGAACAAGCAGTAGGTAAGGGAAGCAACACCGCGATGGCGGAAGAAGGAGAAACTGAGGACGACAGAAGCTCTGATGAAGATGAGATTACGGAGGTGACGGAAGAGCGAGCGCTACTGGCTACTCCGGCGTTTCGGGACATTGGAGTGAATCAACAGCGGAATACAAAGAGATACAACGAACTGTTCGCGGGGAACAGAAGATTTGAGAATGGAATGGCAGTACCGCATGTTCCACCGGCAAATCGAGAGATACTGAAATTCACGGCGGAGGACATCCACGACGCAGTCGACTACTGGAAACACTCACTGATAGGTACTGTATTGGGACAAAAAATACCATTTGAGGCTATCAAAGGCTACACAAGCAGCAGATGGAGGGTACACCCACACATACATGTAGCACAGAATGGGGTATTCGTCTTTCGATTCGACTCAGGGGAGGATATGATGGAGATCTATGGAGGAGGACCTTGGATGGTTAAGGGTACCTACCCTCTGATTTTACAAAAATGGAAGCCAGGTATGAAATTAGATCTAGGTAAACTCACTAATTATCCTGTGTGGATTCAGTTACCTAATCTTGAACTGCAATTCTGGAACCCAACCATGATAGGTAAAATAGGAAGGATGATAGGTAGACCTATATATATTGACAAACTTACTGCTACTAGAGAGAGATTGGCCTATGCTAGGGTGTTTGTGGAACTAGAATCAGGACAGAAGCTTATAGATAAGGTTACTTTAAGGGGACCTATGGGAGAAACTTATGAACAAAGAGTTATCTATGAACATAGACCTTTACAATGCTTTAAATGCCATAAGTTTGGACATCAAGCTAGATTCTTCCAGGGAGTGAAATCTGTATGGGTAGCTCAGAATAAGGAAGAGAGGGCTAAAGAATAGGACACTAAAGAGATAGAAGCAGAATCAACAAAAAAGGTAGGGGAGAAAGAGAACACAGAGGGAAAAGAGAACCAAAAAGAAAAGAAATTAGAGGAACTGAAGGAGCTAACCAAAAGAGATGATACTCCAGAACTTGAGATAGTGATCCACATACCAACAATAGAAAAGGAAAATGTGAAGAGAAACACTAGAGAGGAGAGTGCTGTGACTATTAGGGAAGCTAACATAGAAGATGAAAATTGGGAAAAAGTGGAAAACAAAAGAACATCTACCAGACACCAGGAGAAAGGCAAGGGAGGGAGTGCTGGGAAACATGAGAACACTAAGACTAGGAGGGCTAAAATGCCCAATGGATAAGGATATTAGAGTAGGTGTGTGGAACTTAAGGGGGATGAATGACCCCCTTAAGCAGGAAGCTTTAAATAATTTTCTTAGGAATAATAAGTGCAGAATAGGTGCCATCATAGAAACTAGATTGAGAAATAAAAAATATGAGAAAGTCATTAATAAGTTGAAGAGTCAGTGGGAGATAGAGAGTAATATTACTTATAGTAAGAACTGTAGAATTGTTATTTTGTGGAAAAAAGATATCATTGATCTTGTGATAGAGGAGAAAGAGGATAAGCATATTCACTGCATGGTGCAAACTAAGGACAAAACATGGAGCAACAGCTTTACCTTCATTTATGCTCACAACTAGCCTGAGCTGAGAAAACCACTATGGAAGAAAATTGAAGGCATAGCAAGGAGTATGCAGAGGCCATGGATGGTGGCAGGAGACTTTAATGTGGTTCTGAAGCAAGAAGAAAAATGGAGTGAAGACAATGTACAACATTATATTGGGAGTGAACTACAAGAAGTGATGGAAAACACAAAACTCAAGGACCACCCCTACATGGGGCCAATATACACATGGAGCAATACACACACTTTCTGCAAGTTAGACAGAGTACTAGTGAACCAAGATTGGGTGGAGTCCAACAGAGAATCAGTGGTCCATTTCCAACCCCCTGGAATATCAGACCACTCACCAAGTGTCACAAGAATCTTTGAAGCCAACAACAAAGCCAAGGTGCCATTCAGGTTTAAGAATATTTGGGCATAAGATGAAAAGTTCATGGAGATAGTGCAAGAAGCATGGGATACTGAAATAAGAGGGTGCAAAATGTTCCAGATAATAACAAAAATGAAGATGATAAATGAGAGCTTGAAACAGCTCAATGTGAGGAAATACCCGAACCTTGAGAGGAGAGTACAAGAAAAACTGGAGGAACTTCAAAAACTTCAAGTGGAACAACTCCAGAGCCCACATACCAGGAATCAGGAGATCACAAGGAAAAAAGAAGAATACACAGATGCTCAGAATATGCTCTTGAGCCAACTACACCAAAAAGCAAAAACTCATTGGGTGGAAGAAGGAGATAGCTGCAGTAGGCTATTCTACCAACACATAAAAGTAAGAAGGAGAACAAACTGCATCCATGCCCTAGTGGATGAAGAAGGTAAAACTTTGATAACTAAAAGATAAATTACTGACCATATTCTTACCTTTTATCAGGAATTATTTGGTATTGAGAGAAAGGTGAAGAGAGTGAAACAAGAAGTGTTCTCAATGGGCCCAAGAGTTAGTGAGGAAATGAACAGAAAGCTGAGGAGCACTATCAAGCAGGAAGAAGTGAAGCAGGCTGTTTTCAGCATGAGCAATAACAAGAGCCCAGGACCTGATGGATTCAATGCATGCTTCTACAAAAGAGGTTGGCCCATCATAGGTAAACTGATTTATGAAGCAATTATGGAATTCCAGGAGAATGGTAAGATCCTAACTCAAATTAATTCTACTGCTGTCTGTTTAATCCCTAAGAATATTAATGCTACTTCTATTGTGGATTACAGACCAATAGCCTGTTGCAACATGATTTACAAGATTATCACTAAGGTTTTGGCTAATAGAATTAAATACATGCTTCCTAACTTAATAAATCCTTACCAAAATGCTTTTGTGTCTGGTAGAAACCTTTTTCAGAACATATTTCTTGCTCAAGAACTCATTAGGGGGTACAATAAGAAAAACACATCCCCTAGATGCATGTTGAATATAGACCTAAGGAAAGCCTATGATACTATTATCTGGTCTTTTCTGGAAGAAGCTCTTATAGGATTTGGATTTGATAGTTGGATAGTTAAACTGATTATGACATGTGTTTCTACTGCTAAATTCTCTTTTAGTATAAATGGTGGTCTTGAGGGGAATATGCAAGGAAAACAGGGGCTAAGGCAAGGTGACCCAATGTCACCATATCTGTTTGTAATTTGCATGGAGTACCTGTCTAGGCTCATTAGCTTGAATGTGTGTGATAAAGACTCAGAGTTTAAATACCACCCCAAGACAGGCAGAATTAAACTAACTCACATTTCTTTTGCAGATGACCTACTCCTGTTCTGTAGAGGGGACAAAGAATCTTTACAGCAACTAAAGGACACCATGAGTGAATTCTCAGAAACCTCTGGTCTACAAATAAACAATACTAAAAGTATGATTTTCTTGGCAGGAGTTAGAGAAGAAGAGAAGGAGGAACTGATGGACATCTGGAAATTCCCAGAAGGGAAATTCCCAGTTAGGTACCTGGGAATTCCTTTAAGCCCAAAGAAGCTCAAAATACAGGAGTATGACTCTTTCATCAAAAAAATAAGTGCAAGAATTCAGAGCTTGCTGGCAAAAAATCTCAGTTATGCAGGAAGGCTCCAGCTAGTAAAAGCAGTGCTAATATCAATACAAAGGTTCTAGAGCTATGCACTGCAAATCCCAGTAGCAGTGGCAAAAAAAATAGAAGCAATGTGCAGAAGCTACCTGTGGAGTGGCAATGAAGCAGGGAAAAAGAATCTAGTAGCATGGACAACAGTTTGCCAGGAAAAAATTCAAGGAGGGCTCCAAATCAAAGAGGTTCTTAGCTAGAACAAGGCACTCATGTGTGCACAGTTGATAAGCATAGGCAATCACCTGAGAAGACCAACCATATGGACACAGTGGGTCATAGCATACAAAATACAGAACAGGAGCATATGGGACATCCAGAGCAAACCAAGTGACTCTCCTTGGTGGATAGGGCTGCTGAGATTAAGAAATGAAATGAGAGAGAGATTACCAAATATCACACCTGATGAATGGGAGAAAATGAGTCAGAATCAGGTGATAAAAGAGTGCTATGACTCATTTCATAAGCAATCTCAAATTGTCAGGCGGAGTGAGCAAGTCTGGAACAAGATCTCTACCCCAAGAGTATCCTTTTTAAACTGGCTAATTGTTCATAAAAGAATCCCAACTAAAGATAGACTGGTCAGGTTTAAAATCATAGAAGAAAACAAATGTGTGTTATGTGATAATGCAGAAGAGAACCTTGATCATCTTTTCTTTCAATGTCCTCCAGCTCTACTTATTTTTGAAAAAATAATGAAGGCAGTTGGAGTATGTGTGAATGATATGCAGATACAGGTATGGATGGAGAGATTCATGAGCTCAGAGAAGAAGAATAGTGATATATATCAGATAAGGGCAGCAGCTTTTGGAGGGATAATGGCAGGAATATGGCACTGGAGGAACACAATGATATTTGAGGAAAACAAAATTCCAGCCCAACAGGTATGTAAGGAAATTGCTAAAGATTTATATATAAGAATACTCTATAAGATGGGGAATAAGAAGAATAGGCTTACAAAGAGTATTCTGCAAAATCTTTCAATGATATAATCTGGAATCGGGTTGTCTTGGCAAACTGTTGATCTTATTACTATTTATGAACAAACTTACTCTTTGCCACGAAGTATTTGTCTACTATATTACAGGAAAGCTGGAAAGAGCAATGGAAGTGATTTGGAAACAAACAGCAACCCATAAGCATACTACAAGAGAAATGAAATTAGTATGGAAGCCACTATCAAATAGTAGTGGCCTGAGACTGCTGAGTGGAACCAGGGGAGTACGGTCACGGGCAAGCCCGAAACCGGAAGGAAGTGGGTAACCACAAGAGTGTAGTGGGCTTGAGGCTTAATACGAGTCATAGTCCTAGGCTAAAACTTTGTATTTTCCTCGGCTAGATAGTGTACTAATTCGATTTGTTTTTTTTGCTTCGTCTTGGGGAATGCCCCTCGTAGTCATGTAAAACTCTCTTGTTAGTAATATATTTACCTTTCGTGCGGAAAAAAAAAATTAGCCAATCCTATTGAGTTTGATTTGACAAACAACCTAAATTTGAGATTACCAAATCAAGCTCAATTTTTGCAATGCTGAATCCTTAATTAACATGATAATACCGACTCGCAAGAAACATTATATTCCGTGCATGTGCCGCATTAACTAAACAAAGCGTGAGCACGATAAACAACAAAAATACATAATTAAAAAAAAAACACGTTCTAGACTTAATACATTGCTTAGATGATGGATCCATCGAGCTTGATCATCATTCATTGGAACGCTTACTCTGCAATCCATGCAAGATCAAGTTGTGTGAACCAATGGCACGCCTCGCCTTGTCCCGGAACCGACTTCAGAATCTTAAACGCAACGTGATCCTCAGGCCATTTAGAAGTATCCATGTGACATATCGCGAACATAGTATTAACATCAGCCCCTGTCTTAGGCTCGACAAAATCAACTTGATACAAATTAGTCGAAGAGAGTGAGTGACAAAAGTACGTAGCGAAAGGGAAAAAAACTTCGTGGCACGCCACGATTTTATCAGCATTTATCTTTTTCAAGTTTTTGATCATTAACTCTGAGTTTGACCCTTTCATGCTCTCAGAACTCAATGCTAGCAGTTTTTTCGCACCTAAGGCGGTTTTTGAGAATTTTATCATTTCCTCAAGTGATTTGGAGCAACTTTTTGTTTCGCCTTTTATTTCATCGGCATTGCAGTACTCAACTGCGGTTACAATGGATTCTTTCTTTGTAGGGAATATTTTGAGAATTTCATCAGTCGAGGCTAATGAGATTTTCGAGGATAGTTTCAGGGGTAAGAAAGCGCGATCCGGCATGGATTCTTTCAAGTTCGGGAGGTGCATAAGGTTAGCCTCATTAAGCATTGAGAGCCTAAAAAAAGAAAATGGATCTTCATTGGCACTTTGTGTATGGAGTATCTTAGAAGCACCATATGATTTTGTGGTCTGGTACAAATTTTTAACAGTTAGTGCTGTGTTGAGTGCAGAGGAGCAAGCTAGTTTAGCTAGTGAACAGAAATTGGCATCTGCTTTGAATTTGTTATCAGAGTTGGAAAACATGTTTGTGAAATAATCACTATCTTTTAGACTCAATGGGGACAGTTTTTTCATGATTGAGTTTGGCATTTTGTTTTGCACATTTTGAGACCAGAATTTGATTTGTTCTGAAGCAATGAGTTGTTTGGAGGCTGAGCAAATGTTGAGAAAAATAAATAAAGTGAAGAAGATTGAAAGGAAGGTGAAAGCATTTGAAGAGATTGCCATTTTGTTCACTTATGCTTGAGTTGTGCAGATTATGTTATCACAAAGACCATATTTATAGAATGTAGATCTCATTGCGGCATTAAATTTTATGTGTATCTTGGGATATCTTTTTGTCTTTTTTCTTTCCGATTCTTATCCACATGGTTGTTCAATTATTAGCATTAAATCGTGGGTCACTCTCTCTGTTATCGCAAAATTAATGACATGTGCACGTATTTATAGTAACATCTCAATAATGTACGTGAGTTGGTTACTTAGAGAAATGATAATTCCAATCTATATATACCATGTATTATTATTTATTACTCTAGCACAACTCTATCGGTATAACAAATATCGACACAACATTTTAACACAAAAAATTACATGTTGCATTGCAATTGGTGAGAATTGCTTGTTTTCTTCTGGTAGATTTTTCTTTATCTAAGCTATATAAACATAGCCAACTAGAAAATATACCCGATTGTCAATTCTTGGTGTAGTACTCACTCGTAAATGATTGGTGTCTTTTTTTTCACACTAATTTTTTATTTTCTTCTTTGAATTTTATTCTCCGTCACTCCGTGTAATTTTATAATCGTGTTCAACTCGTACTGCATATGAGTGGATCGTCTAAGTGTCTAAGACACTTCATGTGCCATGCATCCTGTGTGGCACATAATTATCTTGATGCACGTACTGTGCATTTTAATACGTATATAGTGTATATTATGATTATATGATACGTAAAGTAACACATAGCTAATTAATAGTTTAATTGTTGGAAGCATCAAGCCTGGATATCATTATAATTATTTTCTGGATAGCGACAAAGGTCCAAGCCACTTGGTTGACAGAGGTAAAAGCAGCTCATTAAATAAAATGATTATTTGCTTTGTATCCCAAGTGGTATATGATACTGTTCAAGCAACTTGGATTATTAACTGAAAGCATCACGTTGGATGAATTAATTAGTAATTTATTTTCTTGGTAGCATGAAAATGTGCAAGCAACTGGGCTTATTGTAGAATATATGAAAAGCATCTCAATATACATGTATTAAGAAATTAATCTGGAGACTTCATCTTTGACTGGTTAAGTGATGGTTGTCCTTAGGCCATAATAAAATTAATTGATGTATATAAATATTAATATCAATTAATTACTCATTTTATTTTCTTGGAGGCATAAATGTACAAGCAACTTGAACTATATAAATTAAAACTGGAGACTTCATGTCGACTGATTGACGGTTGTTTGTTAGGTCATAAAATAATTTGATAATTTAGAATTGGTCTGAAAGTTTTTTCGTTACTTCGTGATGGAATGTTTGATACAAAAAGTTATTTAAAATTACATTTTTCTCAAAGCGAAAAATATATTGTAAACATGTAGACATTATCAACTATTTCAATGTTATAAATTGATTACTCTGTCGATGAAAAGTATTTTTCAAGAGTAAAGAAGTTAATAAAAATAATTAAAGAAGTTAATATTGAACAGACAAAATCAGATACCGACAAACTAACAAGGTGTCTATCTTTTTATGAATTAACAGGGTGTTGTTAAATTTTTTTTTTTTTGATTGGTAAGGGTGTTGTTAATTGATATTTGATAATACAAAGGTGTTAAAATAGGATATACATATTTATTTATTGGGATAATTACAACTACCACCATGAGGTACGACTCAATTGCATAAACAGCCCTCATCAATACTCATGGATTAAAGTTTCGTTTCAAGAATATGTTCTTACTTAAATATTTAGAAAATGACAAATTATTAAAAATGGCCGTTATCTTCTTTAAAAAGTTAAAATGCCTGTTTTTTTTCGAGCCTTGCCAAAATGGCCAATATGTTTCAATTTTTTTTTGTTAAAAATGCCATTGGCCCTTATTCTGGCCAAGATTGCCATGTGGCGGTACAATCAATGCCACATCAATAAGTTGCTATGCCCCCACCATATTTTTCAGCCAAAAAATGTTTTTTACACAAACCCTTGTAATTTTAAATATTATATTTGCACCCTAAAATAAATTGCACTTTGCACCCCAAAACATATATATAAATAATAATAATAATAATAAACATATATATAACTATTTATAAAAATAATAAATATTTTAGCAATATATAAATTAATTGTTTTTTTGTATTAATTGTATTTTTTGTTGTTTTTTTATTTATTTTAAAATATTTATTATTTTATAAATAGTTATATATGTGTTTATTATTTTTTTTATATATGTGTTTATTATTATTATTTATATATATGTTTATTATTTTACAAATAGTTATATATATATATATTTATTTGTTTATTATTTATATATATTTATTATTTATACAAAATAGTTATATATATATATATATGTTTATTATTATTATTAAAAAAAATTAGGTTAAAACTTCTTATATAGATCACAACTCCGACAAAATTCGGAAGATAGAGTCATACAAGATAGCCAAGCTAACTGGAAGCAAGAAGTCTTTGCGAAGTCTAAGTAAAGCACCAACACAAATCAACAAGAAAACAAAAGAAATAATGCTAAACGAAAAGAAGCTAGAAGATAGGAACATCTTCGTGAAATCAAGAAGAATTTTCCACCGTTGTGCGAGCTATATCATGTGCTTCCCCATTAGCGTTTCTACTAACCCAATGAAACGAAAAGGATTTTTCATTATCTAGAATCCGACGTATATCCGTCAACACAATTGCGTATTCTGCCTCACAATCGTTCGAGCAAAGAATATCATGGATCACTACCAAGCAATTGCCTTCAAATAATACATTAGTCCATCCAATTTGCATAGCCACATGAACTGCAAGTCTCGCTGCACAAGCTTCAATGCAAGCGGCATTCATAGACCCTTAATCCTCTGTGCTACCCGAAATAGAACCTCCCCCTTCGAGTCACGCCCAACGATTCCAATGCCCGACGCACTCTCCTTATCAAAAAGTGCGCCATCAAAATTTATTTTGAAATACGAATCTGGTGGCACCACCCAATTATCCGTCTCCCCAACCTCATGAACAGCTTTAATCCTTGCCCCTCCCATCATCCAAGTCTCGAAAAAATCAGCCACAAAGTAGACTATACTCGCAGGTTTGTATGCTTTATCCCTTGCCAACACCCTGTTACGGTTAAACCACAGAGCCCAACAAGTAACCATAATCAGAATCATCGTCGAGCCATCATACTCCTTAATTAAACGCCCGATCCATATCTCGCCATCCTCATCAATGCGCATAAGTGAACCATGTGGAAGAAAAGAGAGTGCCCAAACCTGTCGTGTAACATAACAAGCTTGAAAACAATGTTGAATATCCTCCTCCCCACAGCCACAAACCCCACAAACTGAATCAATTGGAATGCGATGACAAACAAGATTCCAGTTTGTTGGAAGAATATTTCAACAAATGCGCCACACGAACACTCTAATTTTTTTTGGAACCTTAAGTAGGTTGTAGGTTGTTTTGCCGAATTACATGATATTTTAGTCTCACTCGTCCCTTCACCAGCTGCATGATTTTTTCGATGTATGTTGTTTTGCCGAATTACGTGATATGCACTTTTCACCGAGAACCTTCCGTTCGAGTTATGATGCCAAATTATTCTATCCAGATCTCCCCCCCCCCACTCCCCCGAGTGGGATAGAAAGAATCATATCGGCATCAATATTAAGGACAACATTCCGAACTTTCTCCACGTCCCAACAGCCAACCTCCGGATCAATGAGGTATGGCACTTTCACATCATTCAAATCGGCACGCCGTGGTGTAATAGATTTAAAGGTGATAGGCCGAGGCAGCCATGGATTATCCCATATAGATAATGATTCACCATTCCCCCACACGCTAACGAAGATCGGCCTTAACCACACATATGGCTTCATGAATGCTACGCCAAGAAAATGAGGGGGAACTACCAAGCCTTGCCTCAAGAATAGATACTCCCGGAAAATACTTAAACTTATATAATCGACCAAGAAGACTCTCTGAGTGTTCAAGAATATGCCAAATTTGTTTCGCCAACAAAGCCAAATTAAAAGCTTTTAATTCTCTAAAACCCATACCTCCTTCTCTTTTACTTAAACATAGAACATCCCATGAAACCCAATGATTTTTCCTACGGTCTCCATCACCCCACCAGAACTTACAAATCATAGCCTCAAGTTCCTTAAGTAGAGAATCCGGTAAATGAAAGACGCTCATAGCATAAGTAGGCATAGATTGTACCACTGATTTATATAATACTTCCTTCCTTGCCGTGGATAGACTTAGTTCCTTCCAGCCCTGAAACCTTCCCCGCACATTATCTCTGATTGATACGAACAACTCTTTCTTTGTTTTTCCCACAACCGCCGACAAACCTAGATATTTCTCGTGCTTATCATCAACTCTCACGCCCAATATATCTTGGATGTCCCTTGCCATCTCCTCTTGTATATTTTTACTAAATACGACAACAGATTTGTCCAAGTTAATAACTTGACCCGATGTGTTCTCGTATCGCCTCAAGACATTAAGAATATTCAATATTTCCTCTCTTGTCGCCCCACAAAAAATGATAGTATCGTCTGCAAATAACAGATGAGAGATAGTCGGTGCATTCTTGGCTATGGTCACCCCCTTTACTGTACCCGACGCTCTGCATCACCAATAATTGCCGAAAAAGCCTCTGCATAGAAGAGAAAAAGATATGGGGAAAAAGGGTCGCCTTGGCGAATGCCTCTTTTCGGCACAATATGCCCAAACTCGCAGCCATTGACCAACAAAGAATAAGAAATAGTTATAACACTTAACATCATCAAAGAAACAAAGTGATTCTCCAAACCTATTCTAAGCAATACACGTTCCAAAAAAGACCACTCGACTCTATCATATGCCTCATGTCTAGTTTAAGAGTCAAGTATCCTTTCTTCCCATTTTGCTTTTTTTTAGGTAGTGATTAATCTCAAATGCAGCTAAGATATTATCGGTGATAAGACGACCCAGAACAAAAGCGAATTGAGACAAGGAAATAATATCGTTAAGAAATGGTTTAATCCTGTTTTCAATAGCTTTGGAGGCAATTTTAAAACAAACATTACTTAGGCTTATTGGGCGAAATTGCTTCATGGATTCTGGTTTTTTACATTTTGGTAGTACGATAATATGAGTAAAATTCACCTCATGTAAAAGAATCCGATCATTAAGAAAAGCTAAGGTAAATTTAATCACATCAGGACCAATAATATGCCAAAACTTTTGGTAAAAAATAACAGAGAAACCATCAGGGCCTGGTGACTTAAAAGGTGCAAAGTGTAATTTACATATATATATATATTTAAAACAAACATTATTTTATACATATATATTTTGGGGTACAAAGTGTAATTTACTATGGGGTGTAAATACAATATTTAAAATTACAACGATTTGTGTAAAAAAAAAAATTTGGCTGAAAAATATGACGTGGCGGAGCACTTATTGATGTGGCATTGACTGTACTGCCACGTGGGCATTTTGGCCCGAATAAGGTCCGAAAACATTTGTAATAACTTATTCTAAACATATGGAGCATTTTGGCAAGGCCCGAAAAAAAAATGGGCATTTTAACTTTTTAGAAAAAAAAAAGATAAGGGGCATTTTTAATAATTCGTCCTTAAGAAAATCGTAATATTTTGAGGAATTTTTGACATGTTACGAAAAAATCGTTATAATTCTAGTTGTAATTAACTTACAAAATACTTATGTGTTTCGTTTCGATATAACGAAAAATAAAAATGTTTTCTGTACTTTTTGTAGAAAAAAAAAGAATCTTTTTATGCCGGTACGACACATTGAAACTCTTGACTCAAGGAATACATACGGATAGAGCACTAGAGAGTCAGAAGACAACGTAAATGAGGTCATGAGTAAATTAATCTTAATGAAATTTGAAGTTAGAAATATAAAAATAAATACCCTTACTAAATGGATATAATTCAAACTTTATGGATCAAAAGAGTAAATCAACCTTTTTTCAAAAATAAAAAAAAATCAAAATCACAACTCTCCTCCTTTATATGGAATATAAATATCCTATAGAGATTTTAAAACTTGAACGAGGCATATTTCACTTTTAGGCTTTAACTAAGATGATAGAGGGAGTTGTTAAGTAGCAATGGACTTTAATTAGTTCTAAATACTGGGATGGGCCGAGGTGTTAATTAGTTAGTTGTCTATTTGCCGTATTTGTTCATTGTTCAAAATTAAATTGGGCAGCAGCGTAATTATGGAGAAACTATTATATATCAACGCGCGTTATCAAAATTGGACATGCCAAGTGCTCATAAACCCATAATGTTCATGCAACAAAACATAAAAGGCCAAAATGCAAATCATATCCATTGTATTAGGCCCTTCAAAATTTGTAGTCGTACTTTGTTAGGCTTTCTAAAAATTTGTTGGTTATCAAGAATTCAGAGTTGTTCAATTCAGACCGAATGTGGCTACCACACGACGAATGATACTATAAACACACTCACCCTCAGTCACAAGCTTCAGAGAGGCTCGTAACTAACGTCGAGACTACTACGACGACCTAGCTAATTTGGGAGAATTCGAGCTCCAAAAAGTGATCGAGATCTAGGTGGGAAAAGCGACGGACAAGAAGATAAAAAAGTTGGGATATGGAAGGTGTGGCTTGCGGGTAGACTGGGAGTTTTTTTTTTTTTTTTTAGATTTTTTTCTATTTTATAATAAGATATTGTTAAGGCTTAAATATTTTAGAATTACATTATATTGTTAGAAATAATTTCTAACAAAGTTTAAAGGATAAATAATAACTTTAGTACTTCTAATCATGAAAAAAGAAGATGATATAAACTTACTTGTATTTTAAAATTGATTAAAAAAAGGGTAGCGATATTGCCAAAACAAAAAATGTTGCTACCAAAACAAATATTAGAAGTTCACTAACTTATCCTTTTTAATTAACGAAGAAAACAATCAAGATTCTTATATTGATTCTCCCTCCTTAATTTTAGCAACGACTTATTTACTTACTCTCTCTTTCATGCGTGTATCTTCTTTTTTCTTTCCTCAATTTGTTTTCAACTATATAAACATGATTTATACCCAATTTTTATGATAAAAATTATATTCATTCATAGATGTAAGGTAAAATTAGAAATAAATAAATTCCTTTAACAATTTCATAAATTGTTGTTCAAACTTCATTAATATTATTATTCATATTTCAAATGGAATTAAGAAAAAAAAATTATAAGTACGATCATGTTGATAAGAATAATTTAAATAAAAATCATAACAATAAATAATATTACTTTTGCACGATATTTTATAGCAAAAATAAAAGCTACATGTTAAATGTAGTTAAACATTTTAAATTATTTAGCATTAACTTTCAATTTTTTGAATTAAGAACAAGACTATCACCAATTAAATTTAATACCTCAATTTATTAGTGATTCTTTATTATCATATATACCAAAAGAAAATATCGAAACAAAAAACCTTTGACTCTAAAATATTGAGTGCTTTTAACTTTTAATCTTATCTTAAATATTAAAAAGTGCAATAATTTCTTTATTTCTTCTTTCAAAATGACTTTTGCAAATTAGATGCATTATTTTTCAAGGTTTAGTATCTAAAATTGTTTGATATATAAACATAACAAGAATAAATATAATATATCGCGGTTGTTCTAATTATTGGAAAAGTGTGAAATTTGAAAAGACCGAACACATATCCATCATCATGATTTGAAATAATATAATGTAAGGAACAAAAAAAAAAAAAAAGGATTACACGCTGAGAGAGAGAGCTAGGGTGAAAGAGAGAGAGGGTGAATAATTAATTAATTGCTACAGTTAAGAGGACTAATCAATACATAAGAATCTTAATTATTGTCTTTCTTAATTAAAAAGGGGGTAAATTAGTGATTTTTTTTTTTTGGCAGCAATAATTTCTGTTTTGGCAATATCGCCGTCCTTAAAAATATTGTGTGCTTGTAGGTTGTAACTGTAAGTTTATTCGATATTTTAAGACAAAATTCCAATAAAATGTATGCCCGATATGTTTGGATTTCTAAAAGTTGAGTCATGAAAAGCCCACGTAAAAATAGGAGTATTTTCTGATTAGAAATTTAATATACAGGATAGACTCAGGGCATCTGTTGCATTTTTTCGACAGCAAAAAATTATCGTGCGGTCGGGTCTCATTAATTAGGCACATAATGACATAATATATCATAGAAAAAGGAAAATTAATATACTTCCTTAAGCCTACTTGTGTAAATGCAAAATTAAACCAAGGTAAAGAGGACAGTACTATGTTAGAAATCAAATAAAAGAACCGATTTAATGATTCATGTAAGTAACCTATGATCAGTGACTTTAATTCTCCAATGCCGATCCTTAGATCGAGCCATCTTTGCCTCAGTCCTAGCTAACTTCAACTCAAACTTCCTCTGGTCCGACAAGCCACAAAATTTCCTTAACCCCACATGCATTTTGTCGTGCACTTTCCACCAACGTGCGTGCGCCACGTCACTCGCGTACACGCGCCGACTTGGAATATCAAAATTACAATCATAGTCCCTATAGCAAAGCCAAGGCTTCATGCCCAAATAATGGATCGAATACAACCTCGGAGGATCCGACCCGAACAACTTGTTCTTCACACGAGCTTCCGTAGTAGAGTTCGACCAAAAGTTTTTCAAAAAGTTAACCCTTCGAGGAAGTCTATGCCACCACACAAACACCTCGTTTAAAAACCCTTGATCACCCTCGTTGTAGGACACGACTTCATTGAAGCGTTGCATGAATACCTGGAACGTGCAGTTTGAGGGCTCGATTACCATTATGCCCGAATTGAAGAGGGTTAAGTCGTTCCCCGTGGCGGTTATTTGAGGAAATTGGAATAAGAAGTCAAGGTTGCGGAGTACGATGATATCAGAATCAATGAATATGATCTTGTCGTATTCCGTGAGCTGCCACAGTCGAAATTTGGTATAGTTGTATTGGTTGTAGGAGTCATTTTTGGCATTAGGGTTGCGGATTCGTTCAATGAAACAGAGCTTCCATCCGGATCGGGTGAGCGCGAGTTGTGCAGGTTTGGATAAGGAAGTATCGAGGAGGAGGATAAGGTCGTGTCGGGTTCGAGTTCGGAGCAGGGTTTGGGCCAGGGCTATTGCACCACAGACATAGGTTTCTGACGAATGGAGAACTGTTGCGTAAGCTTGTTGTCGTTTTTTTGTTTCTTTTTTGAAACTTTTGGCTCTTGATACACCGTGCACATCCTTGATTTCTGTAGTAGAAATAACGACACCACAAGAATAATCAGTAAATTAATCACTTAACATACTCTATGTAATTCAATAAATATGTTAAGTGAAGATTGGAATGGTAAACAATTTGTATAGGCAAAGTGATTTATCGTGACGAATAGATTGTTATAAAAGAGGGTTAAGGAGAACAAAGAATGATAGACATGATTCTTTTTTTGTAATACATGCATCATTGGCTAATGGAGTTATTGATGTTTAAAATATATCGTATGAAACATTTCAAATAAGGATTGGAGGAATTGCAGTCATTGTTAAAAAAAAAAAAAAAAAGGGGAAAACACAAAATGTTGTGTTGAGATTATTTGTTAAAAGCTATTGTGACGAAAAATAAGTTCTACAATTCTTTCGCTATTGTTCATGCGTGACGATAAGGCACAAGTTTGTCACCTAAATTTAGTTGAGAAATGTGTTATTGGTACATTTCAAAATCACGAAGATAAATAATGGAAGGAAAAACTAGTGAGACTAAGAATTAAGATTTACATCTAACACAGACATAACTTGCTCTATTCAGAAGTAAAACATAAATTATTAAAACTATATACACACAAATTAAGGAAAATTTGGGACGGTGTAGAGACGTGTATTGCGATGATTGACGTACGTACAAATGACAGAAGACTAATGTTTCTAATTAAATATGTGGGTTTTTAATATTCAGATTCGCCGTGATACATTAGCAATGTATTAAAAATTACAGGTAAGTTGGACTGTAGTTGATTCTAGAGGAGATCAATTATGCATATTAATGTTATACTGTGTCTAATCAAGGTTAGGTCAACTACTGTCGGTTCCAGATTACTTAAGGTGCATGAACTTTATATTTTGTCTATTAAATTAATGGTTCGTGATTATTTATTATTTAAACTTACATAAGAAGCTAATTTATTCCACAAATATAGTTGAAAAAGGTAAACCTTCTCTACTCTCTCAAAGGCTTGGAAAAAAGGCGCTAAAACTTAATTACCCCTCCAAATGTTTAATTTACATCATCCTACATGCTATACGAACATAGAGGACCTTAACTGGTATTTTTAAACTCTTAAATAAAGTTATAATCAATTTTTAATTTTAATTAAAAACTTTTAGAGTGTTTGGTTCATAATCTATAATCGCAAAAGTACTTATTTTAAGCTAATAACCGCAACAATCTATAAATTGCTATATGCCTGCTTTTAGCTTATGCTAGTTATTTGCAGTATAATTTTTTGTATAGCTTTTTAAATTTTTAAGTTTTTTTCCAAACACTACCAACTTATAACTTATACAACTTTTTACAACTTCTGCCTAAATTATAAATTCTGCTTTTAAGGAAGAGTTTGCAAACAACACCTTAGGCAGTTTATTAAGAATAAGAAGCTAATAATTAAAGAAGTTCAGACAACAAGAGTTGGACATGATATACGTCGAAAATATTTTGTTTGGAAGTCTTAAATGTAATCTACGTCCTACAATTTCTCTAATGATCCAATATATTATATTTTGATTTAATTTCATTGAATTTTAACTCGGATCACCTAACGAAACTTTATGTAACTAAAGGATAAAAGAATTATGAAAGAAATGTTTTGGTTAATGAATGTAAATACCTTTATCCCATGGAGGAATTCGGAGAGCCAAATTACAAGATCCAACAGGCAATGAAACTTTTTGCTCCAACCTCTCCATTTCAGGTTCATAATGCCACCAATCCCCTTCTCGTTCAACCAAATCATCGCATCGAAACAATTCGAGCATCGGCCTACATTTGCTCAAAAAGATAACTTTTGTCTTCCCATCCAAATCCCTTCTCCCTCGCCTCACCGCCAAGTTTGCCGCCGCGAGATGTACTTGAAGTCGAAACACATCCCTATTCCACCCTTGCTCTTCAATCTTGCACGGCAATTTGGCCACGATCACATCCATGTAGCCATACTCTTCATAATTTGGCATTGGGATTTCGGGACAAGAGGGGCCGCTATACTCGTTCTCTTCGTCTATCCATTCGGGGAATAAGTTTTCCCATTTGACTAACTCAGAAACTCGTTCAAACGATACTGGAAACATATTTGCATGTGTCTTCCATTCAAAAATATCACCGTCCTCCATATTTATTGTTCCAATATTCTTCATCAGATCATGTTCTTTAGTTCCCGTCAAGAAGCTCGGCTTTTCCCAATTGATATTACCCTTTTCTAGGCCCTTTGCGCTCTTGAACCCCTCCATCATTACATTTTCCGGCCATCTGAAAAAGAGAGCGTTAAACATCGCAATAAGAAATAAGTTAAATTCATAACAAACACTATCGTTTTTGTAAGAAATTTATGAAACGTAGTTACGAAAAAGTCAACTTACTTGTGCAATGGCCATCTAACTATTGAAGCTGCGTTTTCGCTGTGATCGGACGAGGAAGAACATTGGAGAAGGATTGCATAGAGGAGCAAGACAATGAGTAAGAAAAGTAAGTTTGCTATGATGAGTAGAGCTTTTGGAGAAGTGGTCTTGATAAACTTTCTGAATTCCATAATTACAACTCAAATAATAAAAATTTGTGTGTAATGAATATACTCTGAAGTGTTCTCAAGAGATATATATTAATCAGTTGGTGTTATATTTGTATTGTTGTAGAGTTGAGGTATGATTAGAGGATCAATTGTGTAAACCAGCTAACTAATGATTCCAGAATATTTTTCTCGTTTTAAAAGAGGTGCCGAGCTAGATGGTTTTGCCCGATAAGTATATATATATATACAATACTATTTTCTTGAAATCTTCTCGATGTCACAATATTATACTATAATGCTAATATTAATCATGTGCGAAATATGTATATTCCCTTTATTTTCGGGTTTTAGCGACGCAATTCGCCAGTGCAATTAAGGCTTGTACTTTATCTAGTCAAAATTTATTTGTCCTTATGATCTAAGTTTAATTCTGTGATCACTGACAAAAGATTCCGTTAGTTTTGTTGATTTGATAATATAATATATTCAATTGCCAAAGTATTATATATTAGTCCTTACCTTTCTGAAGAAAAGAAAATAACTAATTACATGTTGAATTTTTCATTCGATAGCAAAGACCGGGCAAGTTAACATGCAACTCTAATTACACCATAACCTTGAAACAAAACAGAGAGTATAAACAAAGAAGAGAACAAATTCAATAAACTTCTTCGAAACAATCATATTCGGTAATTAAAAAGGAGAAAGTAAATTAAAAACATAAAGTAAATATATATATAAGTATATATCGAACCAATATATATATATATATAGTGATCGATCGATGATGAAAAGTTACTGCTTTGTATATCAATGTGCTTGTAGACTTGTACCTACGTATAAGGCTACTTGACCTGGCCTCCTAGGAACATCTGATATACTCCTTGATGCACAACACCTCCCACTCACAGAGAAGAACCCTTCTCTGTGAGTGGGAGGTGTTGTGTATCGAGGAGTATATAAGACAAATCCCCTCTTTAAATGGTTCTGGTTAAACTACTTGGTGTAATTAATTATATTATATTGGATTCAGGTGGCAATTAATTGATCACCATTAAAAGTGGATCTGGCTAGACTATGTGTTTGAAGTTAGCGCGCAACTGATGTTTCGTACCACAGTCAAAGCATAAACAATTGAACTTAATTTTAACACATTTCTGGCAGCGGTTATCAAGGACATATATATAAGCTTAGATTATTTTTCAAGGCAAGAATATATTTATATATAGTACTATTCGAATGTGTAACATGCATTTTTATCGATGCGCATATTATATGATTTCTTGAGGTAGTCAGGTTGTTTACACGTTAATTAACAATCACTAACTTCAATGTTTGTCAAGCACATCATTAGCTCTTGCGAGTTATGTTATATATATATATATATATATATATATATATATATATATATATATATATATATATATATATATACTACTAGTTAATGGCTCGCGGGCTCTTATTTTTCTTTTTTGTCTTTCGTTTACTTTAATTTCAATACCGAATTTTTCATTTTCTTCGCCCCGAAACTTCATATCTTTTCGAATTGCGTCAAACTAATTATTAATCATTCATTCTCTTATTTCTTCTTCTGAGCCTTTCGTATTTCAATTCCATGATCAAACTTTTCATTTTTTTATCACGAAACTTCACAAGTTTCTTATGCACGAGCACGGTTCCATAAATACTCGCTCGCACACCCGCGTTATGTGACCTAGCATAGAAGATCACGCAAACCAAATTAAAGTGATCTGCTTGTTACTACACTAGTTCCTAATTATATTGAATTATACAAGTATTTTCTCGAGCATATTCATGATTCAACAATGTAACAAATACGCAATGGAACAAATGAGCATTAAACACTCTTCCATGACATTAAATTTGTCAGTGTAATATTAAAGTTGGCACAAAATATTTTAGTACATAATCTTATTAAACAAGTAGTACCACATTAGGAGTTGCTCTAAATGGTGGGCTGATGTTTTGTCTATCAATACCGTCTTTGATGATCTTGACTGGTTTTCAAATGGTATATCAAAAAAAAATCGATAATGGTAGAACCAATAAATTTTGGACAGAAAAATGGAATGGAGAAGAAGCTCTTTTTTCTAGATTTCCTCGATTATTTTTTGTGGCTCTTGATAAGGATTCTTCTGTTTTTGATAAATGGGATAACAATGAACACTACAAGAAAAAAGGGTCATTCGTGACCGCCCGGGCGGTCGCGAATGACCCATTTCCGGTCGCGGATGGTCATCCGCGACCGCTGGGCGGTCGCGGATGCCCGGTCGCGGATGCCCTCGGTCGTGGACGTCATCCGTGACCGCTCGGCGGTCACGACAGTCATCCGCGACCGCCGAGCGGTCACGGTAGTCATCCACGACCGCCGAGCGGTCACGGTAGTCATCCGCGACCGCCGAGCGGTCACAGATGAGCCCGGTGTCATCCGCGACCGCCCAGCGGTCACGGAAGTCATCCGTGACCGCTGGGCGGTCGCGGATGACACCGGGCTCATCCGCGACCGCCAGGCGGTCGCGGGCAACACCGCGACCGCTCGGCGGTCGCGGATGACCCCGGGGTCATCCGCGACGGCTCGGCGGTCGCGGGCAACACCGCGACGGCTCGGCGGTCGCGGGCAACACCGCGACCGCCGAGCGGTCACGGATGACCTCGGGGTCATCCGCGACGGCTCGGCGGTCGCGGCAACCACCGCGACCGCCTGGCGGTCACGGATGACCCCGGGGTCATCCGCGACGGCTCGGCGGTCGCGGCAACCACCGCGACCGCCTGGCGGTCACGGATAATATTTAAACCATCCGTGACCGCCGGGCGGTCACGGATAATATTCAAGTCATCCGTGACCGCCCGGCGGTCACGAATGACATTAAACGAAATAAAAAAAATATTCCGGTAAAATACCGGAATAAATATTTGTTTTTTGCGAATATAATGTGTTAAAATACCGGTTTTTTTATATAAACATGATTTAAGAGAATGATTTGTGTTATAAATAAAGAAAAGAAGAAAATAAAAGAGTTTGTGTTTTGTTTTTTGGAGATATAAAGAAAGATGAGAAGAAAAATTGTTGGTGTTTTGTTTTTTGAAGATATAAGAAAAGAGAAGAAGAAAAATTGTTGGTGTTTATGTTTTGGATTGGGAAATGAGGAGAAAGTGTTGAGTTTTTTAGAGAAGATAATGTGAGTGTAATGAAAATTAATGGGTGGAATGGTGGGTATATATAGAATTTTAGTGAAAATTTTGAATTTTCAAAAAATTTGAATTTCCCCCCAATTCCAAGGTCTTTCGCGACCGCCGGGCCGTCGCGAAAGACCTTGGAATTGGGGGGAAATTCAAATTTTTTTGAAAATTCAAAATTTTCACCATGAATGTTATTCGTGACCGCCGGGCGGTCACGAATGACCCCCATTCGCGACCGCCCAGCGGTCACGAATGACCCCCATTCGAAAATCAAATTTTTATTTATGATTATTATTCGTGACCGCTGGGCGGTCACGAATGAGGGTCTTTCGTGACCGCCCGGCGGTCACGAAACCTACTTCGTGACCGCCCAGCGGTCACGAACATACTTCGTGACCGCTGGGCGGTCACGAAAGACCCTCATTCGTGACCGCCCGGCGGTCACGAATAAGTCTCATTCGAAAGTTTTGATTTTCGTTTGTTTAATTAAGTTGCGATGTTTGTTAAATTGATAAAATACTTACTACTAAGTTAATTAAAAGAGAGTTTATCACAAAATTACACATTACATCTAAAACAACTAAGTGTATATGATTATTAGTTGTAGAACATAAAATAGGTTATTCGTTCATAACTCGCCTAATCACATCTAATTCGCTATTTTAATATGTTAATTACTAATGTTGTACTAATTTATTACTTAAATTTACATGTAGTAATGAGACTTATTGTTAAAAATCATAAACACATCAAGATGAATCCATAAAATCAAATTTTCTTTTATGAATGTTATTCGTGACCGCTGGGCGGTCACGAATGAGGGTCTTTCGTGACCGCCCAGCGGTCACGAAACCTACTTCGTGACCGCCCAGCGGTCACGAACATACTTCGTGACCGCTGGGCGGTCACGAAAGACCCTCATTCGTGACCGCCCGGCGGTCACGAATAAGTCTCATTCGAAAGTTTTGATTTTCGTTTGTTTAATTAAGTTGCGATGTTTGTTAAATTGATAAAATACTTACTACTAAGTTAATTAAAAGAGAGTTTATCACAAAATTACACATTACATCTAAAACAACTAAGTGTATATGATGATTAGTTGTAGAACATAAAATAGGTTATTCGTTCATAACTCGCCTAATCACATCTAATTTGCTATTTTAATATGTTAATTACTAATGTTGTACTAATTTATTACTTCAATTTACATGTAGTAATGAGACTTATTGTTAAAAATCATAAACACATCAAGATGAATCCATAAAATCAAATTTTCTTTTATGAATGTTATTCGTGACCGCTGGGCGGTCACGAATGAGGGTCTTTCGTGACCGCCCAGCGGTCACGAAACCTACTTCGTGACCGCCCAGCGGTCACGAACATACTTCGTGACCGCTGGGCGGTCACGAAAGACCCTCATTCGTGACCGCCCGGCGGTCACGAATAAGTCTCATTCGAAAGTTTTGATTTTCGTTTGTTTAATTAAGGTGCGATGTTTGTTAAATTGATAAAATAGTTACTACTAAGTAAATTAAATGAGATTTTATCACAAAATAACACATTACATCTAAAACAACTTGGTGTATGTGATGAATTAGTTGTAGAACATAAAATAGGTTGTTCGTTCATAACACGCCTAATCACATCTAATTCGCTATTTTAATATGTTAATTACTAATGTTGTACTAATTTATTACTTCAATTCACATGTAGTATTGAGACTTATTGTTAAAAATCATAAACACATCAATATGAATCCATAAAATAAATTTTTTTTTTTATGAATATTATTCGTGACCGCCGGGCGGTCACGAATGAGGGTCATTCGTGACCGCCCAGCGGTCACGAACCTTCTTCGTGACCGCCCAGCGGTCACGAACCTACTTCGTGACCGCTGGGCGGTCACGAATGACCCTCTTTCGTGACCGCCCAGCGGTCACGAATAAGTCTCATTCGATAGTTTTGATTTTCGTTTGTTTAATTAAGGTGCGATGTCTGTTAAATTGATAAATTAGTTACTACTAAGTAAATTAAATGAGATTTTATCACAAAATAACACATTACATCTAAAACAACTTGGTGTATGTGATGAATTAGTTGTAGAACATAAAATAGGTTGTTCGTTCATAACACGCCTAATCACATCTAATTCGCTATTTTAATATGTTAATTACTAATGTTGTACTAATTTATTACTTCAATTCACATGTAGTATTGAGACTTATTGTTAAAAATCATAAAAACATCAAGATGAATCCATAAAATAAATTTTTTTTTATGAATATTATTCGTGACCGCCGGGCGGTCACGAATGAGGGTCATTCGTGACCGCCCAGCGGTCACGAACCTTCTTCGTGACCGCCCAGCGGTCACGGACCTACTTCGTGACCGCTGGGCGGTCACGAATGACCCTCTTTCGTGACCGCCCAGCGGTCACGAATAAGTCTCATTCGATAGTTTTGATTTTCGTTTGTTTAATTAAGGTGCGATGTTTGTTAAATTGATAAAATAGTTACTACTAAGTAAATTAAATGAGATTTTATCACAAAATAACACATTAGATCTAAAACAACTTGGTGTATGTGATGAATTAGTTGTAGAACATAAAATAGGTTATTCGTTCATAACTCGCCTAATCACATCTAATTCGGTATTTTAATATGTTAATTACTAATGTTGTACTAATTTATTACTTCAATTCACATCTAGTATTGAGACTTATTGTTAAAAATCATAAATACATCAAGATGAATCCATAAAATCAATTGTTTTTATGAATGTTATTCGTGACCGCCGGGCGGTCACGAAAGAGGGTCATTCGTGACCGCCCAGCGGTCACGAATGACCCTAGTGGCATCCGCGACCGCCCAGCGGTCACGAATGACCCTAGTGGCATCCGCGACGGCTGGGCGGTCGCGGATGAGTGGCATCCGCGACCGCCCGGCGGTCGCGGACGCCACTAGGCGGGCCATAGGCGGGAAGTTTCCCGCCTATGGCATCCCGTGACCGCTGGGCGGTCACGGGATTTATGTCCGTGACCGCTCAGCGGTCACGGGGCTATCCGTAACCGCTGGGCGGTCACGGAGTTGTTTACCGTGACCGCTCGGCGGTCACGGTGGAATCCGCGACCGCCGGGCGGTCACGGTGGCATCCGCGACCGCCGGGCGGTCACGGTGGCATCCGCGACCGCCGGGCGGTCACGGATGCTCGCGACCGCCCGGCGGTCACGAGCCGGCGGTCACGAATGACCCCGGATTCTTGTAGTGGAAGGTTGTTGGAAATGGGCTTGGAGACGATCATTTTTTAATTGGGAGCGGGAGTTTTTCGCGAATCTGGGTAGCTTTATTGAAAACAAATATCCGTGTGAGAATTCTGAAGATTGATGGGTTTGGAAATGGGAGGGAGATGGCACTTTCACAGTAAAATCCGCGTATAATTGCTTTTCTCACAACCCAAATGATGTCAAAGACTCATTACTTGCTGGGATTTGGAAGGCGGAAACTCCATTGAAGGTTACATGTTTTGTTTTGAGGGTGATCTTAGACCAAATACCATGTCTTGTTAATTTGGCTCATAGACGTTCAAATTGCCTCGGCACTACGACGTGTGTGTTTTGCAATAGAACCGATGAAGACTCATTTCATTTGTTTTGCAAATGTGCTTTGCTTATGACATTTGGATGGGAGTGCTTCCATGGTTTGGAATGAGCTTGGCCTTTTCGGACAATACCAAATCTCATTTTATTCAGTTCTCGGATCTCTTTGCTTCCTCTAAATATAGAATGATCTGGAAAAGTATATGGTGTTTTACCGTTTGGAGCATTTGGATGGCGCGAAACAATTGTTTGTTCAAAGGTGAAACTCAAAGCAAGAGCAATATCCTTGATTCCATCAAGTGCAAGTCATGGATTTGGTTTAAATCTAGAAAAAATAGTTTCTTGTACTCATATTTTGATTGGGCGAATTGGCCTTTAGCTTGTTTGTAATCTTGAACGGCTTTTAGTTGGTTGTTCAAGATAGTTTCTTATACTCATATTCAATAAATTTACTTTGCTAATCAAAAACAAGTAGTACCACATTATTCGACCTACATGTCGAAGAGAGACGGCAATTACTAAGCTTAATTGGTTTCCCACCCTAATTTTTTTTCATCTGCTAATGGCGGGAAATAATGCTATTGCTCAATCAAATGCCGGAAAAAAAAGAAAGAAAAAAAACAGCAATGAAAAATATCCTTGAGTTGTGTGAGAAATTTCATCATAAAGTTTACTTTCATGTGGAATCTTACTAGCGAAATTTCTCTATTCCCATTTCCTATTACCTTCTCTCTTCTCTCAGTCATATAATGACATGTGGCATGTAAATACTCACATAAATAATCTCTTAAGTAAAGAAATTAAAATCTCTTTCAATCCAAAGTTAAAAAAAAAAAATTAAGATTGTGTTAAGTAAGAAAGTACATTATCAATACCGTCAATTAATGTTATTTTATACTTGTGAGATATCTGTAATAGCACGTACCCGTAGAATTATTAAACTTAAATTGTTATTTTATACTTGTGAGATATCTGTAATAGCACGTACCTGTAGAATTGTTAAACTTAAATTGAAGCACCACTACAAAATTGGGGCAGTTTTTGAGATCGCCCCTTAGCAACCGCAACGCGGTTGTTGGACATTTGAGACCGCCCAGCAACCGCGTTGCGGTCTCAATTGCGATCCCAACTCAATTGGGACCGCATCGCGGTCTCAGTTGCGATCCCAATCAGGACCGCATCACGGTCACAATTTATGTCTGAGTTTCAGCAATCGCGAGGCGGTTGCAATTGAGACTATCCGTTGATTTTTAAAACCGCGTGGCAGTTGCAATTGCAGTTATTTGTAACCGACGCACGGTCACGAATAATATTCATACTTCAAAGTGACGTGTTTTCGATGATTTGAGGTACCACGTTGTTAGTTTAGTTGATTACTATCCTAATAATAGTATAAACAATCATAATTTATATGTCTCATTACAAATCCGAGCATTATATATGTGGGACAAGCCGTAATGAAAATTCTCACGATTTCGAACGACAACGATCGTATATATGTATATATATATTTATATATATCATGCCTATATACATATAGAGATAAACGTAATGTGTAGATGATCTACTAATAAAACCGATTAATGATATTTATACTTTAATTTGTGAAGAAAATCATAATACCAAATCAACAAGGTGTGTATGATTATGAGTTGTAGATAGAACATAAAATAAGTTCAACACTAATAACTCACTCGATCACATTCAATCTACTATTTCATACCTCAATTACTTGTTTTGTAACCATTTATTAATTCATTTCACGTGTAGTATTAATGTTTGTTGCTAAAAATCACAAACACATTGAGATCATTCCATAAAATAGCGATTTTTTAAGTATGAATATTATTTGAGACCGCGTGGTTGTCACAAATAGTAGTAATTGAGACTGCTTTGCGGTTGCACTTGCAACTATTTGTGACTGCCGCGCGGTCACGAATAATATTCATACTTCAAAGTGATGTGTTTTCGAAGATTTGAGGTACCACGTTGTTAGTTTAGTTGATTACTATCCTAATAATAGTAAAAATAACCATAATTTCAATGTCTCATTACAAATCCGAGCATTATATATGTGGGAGAAGCTGTTATGAGTATTCTCACGATTTCGAACGACAACGATCATATATATATATATATATATATCATGCCTAGATACGTGTAGATATAAACGTAATGTGTAAGATGATCTACTGATTAAACTGTTTAATGATATTTATACTTTAATTTGTGAAGAAAATCATAATAACAAATCAACAAGGTGTGTATGATGAGGAGTTGTAGATAGAACATAAAATAAGTTCAACACTAATAACTAGCTCGATCAAATTCAATCTACTATTTCAAACCTCAATTACTTGTTTTGTAACCATTTTGTAGACAAATTAATTTTGTCTACTCCAATTAAATATTGACAAGTGTCAAATTAATGATTATAAATTAAATTGATTATTTCTATTTTTAAATTTGGAATTTTACTAAATTAAATTCCAATTATTGATAGATTAATTAATTGATCTTCTAATACATATATTGTTGGCCGATCAAATAAAGCCACGTGGAAATACGATGTGCTCTAGAGATTTCTTGATAAAGGGCAGCTCGGTGCACGAAAGCATCCCCGCAATGCGAGGGTCCGGGGAAGAGTCCCACCACAAGCGAAATTAAATCCATGCTTATATTAAAAAATAAAATCGATCAATCACAAGCAAGGAGGCTCGGTTCTACAACTATAAATAGAGGTGTTCTTGAAGAACAAAAAAAACACAATTAAAACTTCAAGAATTGAGAGAAAGGAAGTTCAACAAATCCTCTCCAACAAGCTCAACAATCTTCAAGGTGTTCTTCGTTAAGAACTCTTTTCAATCCGCTATCAAACCTCAAGTTCATCCAAAAACCGTTTTTGAAGATCGTGTCTCTGTCAAGAAGATCAAATCTTCAACAATTCAAAAAAACCCAAATTAAATTCATACCGTTCTTCAACAACATTCAAACCAAAAATTCGTTTGATCCGAGATCAAGTCACAAGACCCTCGGAAAACCGTTTTTGAAGATCAAAATCCATATTGGAAAGATCAAAATTCACAAATCCAAAGAATTGAGGAAGAAGATCATATCATCCTTCATCAATCCTCAAATCCAATCACCATTTAATCCGAGATCAAGTCCAAAGACCCTCGAATTAACGTTTTCTCCAAGTTCAAATCATCTGAGTGAAGATCAAAATTGAAGATTTTCACCATAAATTTCAATATTGTTCTTGTAGAATTGAATCAGAGGGTTAAATAGAGATTGAACCACAATTGTACTTTAAATTTACTCAAAAATTATTTGTAATCTTTTCTTGTCTTTTAATTACAGAGATAGCAAGAATTTGTCGTTACACATTTATTAGTTCATTTCACATGTAGTATTGATGTTTGTTGCTAAAAATCACAAACACATTGAGATAGTTCCATAAAATAGTGATTTTGATGTATGAATATTATTTGGGACCGCATGGCGGTCACAAATAGTAGGTATTGAGACCGCATCGCGCTCCCTAATAGTTGCATTCGAGACTGCATTTCGGTCCATAATAATATTCATACTGTGGTGTATGAATATTATAAGGGACCGCGACGCGGTCTCAAATACAAGTATTAGGGATCGCAACGCGGTCTCAATAACTTTTATTTGCATTTTTCAAACCTTTAGCAACCGCGTTGCGGTAGCCTGCACCCCAAAAAATTTAAATTTTTGGAAGGTTTGGGGGGGGGGGGGGAATTTGAATTTTGACGAAAATTCAAATTTTATCCCCATCTTCTATATATACCCACCACTACCCTCTCATTTTTTCAAATCCAAAAAAAAAAAAAACACCAAACACCAACACCAACACCAACTCTTCTCTTCTTCCTTTTTTCAAATCCAAAATAAAAAACTCTTCTCTTCTTTTCTTTTCCACAAACTTTATTTTTCTTCTTATTTTTCCATTTCATTTATTTATCTTTCATTTGCTTTTTTGTTCATCTTTTTTACCTTTCTTTATTTTTGGAATATTTATTCTTTTATTAGTCTTTTCATTTTATTTTATTAATTGTTCTTCATTATTTAATTTTATTTGTTCTTGTATATTGCTTTGTTGCTATTATTTATATGTAATTTCTACAAAAACCAATACTATTCCGGTAATTTACCGGAATAAAATTGGGTTTTTTTTTTATTTCGTTCGCAGAGTATCAGATACCACTACAAGAAAAAAGGGTCATTCGCGACCGCCCGGGCGGTCGCGAATGACCCATTTCCGGTCGCGAATGGTCATCCGCGACCGCCCAGCGGTCGCGGATGCCCGGTCGCGGATGACCTCGGTCGTGGAGGTCATCCGTGACCGCTGGGCGGTCACGGCAGTCATCCGCGACCGCCCAGCGGTCACGGCAGTCATCCGTGACCGCTCGGCGGTCGCGGATGACCCCGGGGTCATCCGCGACGGCCCGGCGGTCACGGATGACCCCGGGGTCATCCGCGACGGCCCAGCGGTCACGGGCGACACCGCGACCGCCGGGCGGTCACGGATAATATTCAAGTCATCCGTGACCGCCCGGCGGTCACGGATGACATTAAACGAAAAAGAAAAATATATTCCGGTAAAATACCGGAATAAATATTTGTTTTTTGCGAATATAATGTATGGTTGGACGATTTTTTTATATAAACATCATTTAAGAGAATGATTTGTGTTATAAGTAAAGAAAAGAAGAAAATAAGAGTTTGGTGTTTTGTTTTTTGGAGATATAAAGAAAGAGGAGAAGAAAAATTGTTGGTGTTTTGTTTTTTGAAGATATAAAAAAAGAGGAGAAGAAAAAATGTTGGTGTTTATGTTTTGGATTGGGAAATGAGGAAATGAGGAAAGGAGGAGAAAGTGTTGGGTTTTTTAGAGAAGATAATTTGAATGTAATGAAAATTAATGGGTAGAATGGTGGGTATATATAGAATTTTGGTGAAAATTTTGAATTTTCAAAAAATTTGAATTTCCCCCCAATTCCAAGGTCTTTCGCGACCGCCCGGCCGTCACGAGAGACCCTTTCGTGACCGCCGGGCGGTCGCGAAAGACCTTGGAATTGGGGGGAAATTCAAATTTTTTGAAAATTTAAAATTTTCACCATGAAAATTATTCGTGACCGCTGGGCGGTCACGGATGACCCTCTTTCGTGACCGCCCAGCGGTCACGAAAGAGTCTCATTCGATAGTTTTGATTTTTGTTTGTTTAATTAAGGTTCGATGTTTGTTAAATTGATAAAATAGTTACTACCAAGTAAATTAAAATAGATTTTATCACAAAATGACACATTACATCTAAAACAACTTGGTGTATGTGATGAATTAGTTGTAGAACATAAAATAGGTTATTCGTTCATAACTCGCCTAATCACATCTAATTCGCTATTTTAATATGTTAATTACTAATGTTGTACTAATTTATTACTTCAATTCACATGTAGTATTGAGACTTATTGCTAAAAATCATAAACACATCAACAAGAATCCATAAAATCAATTTTTTTTTATGAATATTATTCGTGACCGTCGGGCGGTCACGAATGACCCCTCATTCGTGACCGCCCAGCGGTCACGAACCTTCTTCGTGACCGCCCAGCGGTCACGAACCTACTTCTTGACCGCTGGGCGGTCACGAATGACCCTCTTTCGTGACCGCCCAGCGGTCACGAAAGAGTCTCATTCGATAATTTTGATTTTCGTTTGTTTAATTAAGGTTCGATGTTTGTTAAATTGATAAAATAGTTACTACCAAGTAAATTAAAATAGATTTTATCACAAAATGACACATTACATCTAAAACAACTTGGTGTATGTGATGAATTAGTTGTAGAACATAAAATATGTTATTCGTTCATAACTCGCCTAATCACATCTAATTCGGTATTTTAATATGTTAATTACTAATGTTGTACTAATTTATTACTTCAATTCACATGTAGTATTGAGACTTATTGCTAAAAATCATAAACACATCAAGAAGAATCCATAAAATCAATTTTTTTTTTTTATGAATATTATTCGTGACCGCCTGGCGGTCACGAATGACCCCTCATTCGTGACCGCCCAGCGGTCACGAACCTTCTTCGTGACCGCCCAGCGGTCACGAACCTACTTCGTGACCGCTGGGCGGTCACGAATGACCCTCTTTCGTGACCGCCCAGCGGTCACGAAAGAGTCTCATTCGATAATTTTGATTTTCGTTTGTTTAATTAAGGTTCGATGTTTGTTAAATTGATAAAATAGTTACTACCAAGTAAATTAAAATAGATTTTATCACAAAATGACACATTACATCTAAAACAACTTGGTGTATGTGATGAATTAGTTGTAGAACATAAAATAGGTTATTCGTTCATAACTCGCCTAATCACATCTAATTCGCTATTTTAATATGTTAATTACTAATGTTGTACTAATTTATTACTTCAATTCACATGTAGTATTGAGACTTATTGCTAAAAATCATAAACACATCAACAAGAATCCATAAAATCAATTTTTTTTTATGAATATTATTCGTGACCGTCGGGCGGTCACGAATGACCCCTCATTCGTGACCGCCCAGCGGTCACGAACCTACTTCTTGACCGCTGGGCGGTCACGAATGACCCTCTTTCGTGACCGCCCAGCGGTCACGAAAGAGTCTCATTCGATAATTTTGATTTTCGTTTGTTTAATTAAGGTTCGATGTTTGTTAAATTGATAAAATAGTTACTACCAAGTAAATTAAAATAGATTTTATCACAAAATGACACATTACATCTAAAACAACTTGGTGTATGTGATGAATTAGTTGTAGAACATAAAATAGGTTATTCGTTCATAACTCGCCTAATCACATCTAATTCGCTATTTTAATATGTTAATTACTAATGTTGTACTAATTTATTACTTCAATTCACATGTAGTATTGAGACTTATTGTTAAAAATCATAAACACATCAAGAAGAATCCATAAAATCAAATTTTTTTTTATGAATATTATTCGTGACCGTCGGGCGGTCACGAATGACCCCTCATTCGTGACCGCCCAGCGGTCACGAACCTTCTTCGTGACCGCCCAGCGGTCACGAACCTACTTCGTGACCGCTAGGCGGTCACGAATGACCCTCTTTCGTGACCGCCCAGCGGTCACGAAAGAGTCTCATTCGATAATTTTGATTTTCGTTTGTTTAATTAAGGTTCGATGTTTGTTAAATTGATAAAATAGTTGCTACCAAGTAAATTAAAATAGATTTTATCACAAAATGACACATTACATCTAAAACAACTTGGTGTATGTGATTAATTAGTTGTAGAACATAAAATAGGTTATTCGTTCATAACTCGCCTAATCACATCTAATTCGCTATTTTAATATGTTAATTACTAATGTTGTACTAATTTATTACTTCAATTCACATGTAGTATTGAGACTTATTGCTAAAAATCATAAACACATCAACAAGAATCCATAAAATCAATTTTTTTTTATGAATATTATTCGTGACCGTCGGGCGGTCACGAATGACCCCTCATTCGTGACCGCCCAGCGGTCACGAACCTTCTTCGTGACCGCCCAGCGGTCACGAACCTACTTCGTGACCGCTAGGCGGTCACGAATGACCCTCTTTCGTGACCGCCCAGCGGTCACGAAAGAGTCTCATTCGATAATTTTGATTTTCGTTTGTTTAATTAAGGTTCGATGTTTGTTAAATTGATAAAATAGTTACTACCAAGTAAATTAAAATAGATTTTATCACAAAATAACACATTACATCTAAAACAACTTGGTGTATGTGATGAATTAGTTGTAGAACATAAAATAGGTTATTCGTTCATAACTCGCCTAATCACATCTAATTCGGTATTTTAATATGTTAATTACTAATGTTGTACTAATTTATTACTTCAATTCACATGTAGTATTGAGACTTATTGTTAAAAATCATAAACACATCAAGAAGAATCCATAAAATCAAATTTTTTTTTATGAATATTATTCGTGACCGTCGGGCGGTCACGAATGACCCCTCATTCGTGACCGCCCAGCGGTCACGAACCTTCTTCGTGACCGCCCAGCGGTCACGAACCTACTTCGTGACCGCTAGGCGGTCACGAATGACCCTCTTTCGTGACCGCCCAGCGGTCACGAAAGAGTCTCATTCGATAATTTTGATTTTCGTTTGTTTAATTAAGGTTCGATGTTTGTTAAATTGATAAAATAGTTGCTACCAAGTAAATTAAAATAGATTTTATCACAAAATGACACATTACATCTAAAACAACTTGGTGTATGTGATGAATTAGTTGTAGAACATAAAATATGTTATTCGTTCATAACTCGCCTAATCACATCTAATTCGCTATTTTAATATGTTAATTACTAATGTTGTACTAATTTATTACTTCAATTCACATGTAGTATTGAGACTTATTGCTAAAAATCATAAACACATCAAGAAGAATCCATAAAATCAAATTTTTTTTTTATGAATATTATTCGTGACCGCCTGGCGGTCACGAATGACCCCTCATTCGTGACCGCCCAGCGGTCACGAACCTTCTTCGTGACCGCCCAGCGGTCACGAACCTACTTCGTGACCGCTGGGCGGTCACGAATGACCCTCTTTCGTGACCGCCCAGCGGTCACGAAAGAGTCTCATTCGATAATTTTGATTTTCGTTTGTTTAATTAAAGTTCGATGTTTGTTAAATTGATAAAATAGTTACTACCAAGTAAATTAAAATAGATTTTATCACAAAATGACACATTACATCTAAAACAACTTGGTGTATGTGATGAATTAGTTGTAGAACATAAAATAGGTTATTCGTTCATAACTCGCCTAATCACATCTAATTCGGTATTTTAATATGTTAATTACTAATGTTGTACTAATTTATTACTTCAATTCACATTTAGTATTGAGACTTATTGCTAAAAATCATAAACACATCAAGAAGAATCCATAAAATCAAAAATTTTTTTATGAATATTATTCGTGACCGCCGGGCGGTCACGAATGACCCCTCATTCGTGACCGCCCAGCGGTCACGAACCTTCTTCGTGACCGCCCAGCGGTCACGAACCTACTTCGTGACCGCTGGGCGGTCACGAAAGAGGGTCATTCGTGACCGCCCAGCGGTCACGAAAGAGTCTCATTCGATAATTTTGATTTTCGTTTGTTTAATTAAGGTTCGATGTTTGTTAAATTGATAAAATAGTTACTACCAAGTAAATTAAAATAGATTTTATCACAAAATGACACATTACATCTAAAACAACTTGGTGTATGTGATTAATTAGTTGTAGAACATAAAATAGGTTATTCGTTCATAACTCGCCTAATCACATCTAATTCGCTATTTTAATATGTTAATTACTAATGTTGTACTAATTTATTACTTCAATTCACATGTAGTATTGAGACTTATTGCTAAAAATCATAAACACATCAACAAGAATCCATAAAATCAATTTTTTTTTATGAATATTATTCGTGACCGTCGGGCGGTCACGAATGACCCCTCATTCGTGACCGCCCAGCGGTCACGAACCTTCTTCGTGACCGCCCAGCGGTCACGAACCTACTTCGTGACCGCTAGGCGGTCACGAATGACCCTCTTTCGTGACCGCCCAGCGGTCACGAAAGAGTCTCATTCGATAATTTTGATTTTCGTTTGTTTAATTAAGGTTCGATGTTTGTTAAATTGATAAAATAGTTACTACCAAGTAAATTAAAATAGATTTTATCACAAAATAACACATTACATCTAAAACAACTTGGTGTATGTGATGAATTAGTTGTAGAACATAAAATAGGTTATTCGTTCATAACTCGCCTAATCACATCTAATTCGGTATTTTAATATGTTAATTACTAATGTTGTACTAATTTATTACTTCAATTCACATGTAGTATTGAGACTTATTGTTAAAAATCATAAACACATCAAGAAGAATCCATAAAATCAAATTTTTTTTTATGAATATTATTCGTGACCGTCGGGCGGTCACGAATGACCCCTCATTCGTGACCGCCCAGCGGTCACGAACCTTCTTCGTGACCGCCCAGCGGTCACGAACCTACTTCGTGACCGCTAGGCGGTCACGAATGACCCTCTTTCGTGACCGCCCAGCGGTCACGAAAGAGTCTCATTCGATAATTTTGATTTTCGTTTGTTTAATTAAGGTTCGATGTTTGTTAAATTGATAAAATAGTTGCTACCAAGTAAATTAAAATAGATTTTATCACAAAATGACACATTACATCTAAAACAACTTGGTGTATGTGATGAATTAGTTGTAGAACATAAAATATGTTATTCGTTCATAACTCGCCTAATCACATCTAATTCGCTATTTTAATATGTTAATTACTAATGTTGTACTAATTTATTACTTCAATTCACATGTAGTATTGAGACTTATTGCTAAAAATCATAAACACATCAAGAAGAATCCATAAAATCAAATTTTTTTTTTATGAATATTATTCGTGACCGCCTGGCGGTCACGAATGACCCCTCATTCGTGACCGCCCAGCGGTCACGAACCTTCTTCGTGACCGCCCAGCGGTCACGAACCTACTTCGTGACCGCTGGGCGGTCACGAATGACCCTCTTTCGTGACCGCCCAGCGGTCACGAAAGAGTCTCATTCGATAATTTTGATTTTCGTTTGTTTAATTAAAGTTCGATGTTTGTTAAATTGATAAAATAGTTACTACCAAGTAAATTAAAATAGATTTTATCACAAAATGACACATTACATCTAAAACAACTTGGTGTATGTGATGAATTAGTTGTAGAACATAAAATAGGTTATTCGTTCATAACTCGCCTAATCACATCTAATTCGGTATTTTAATATGTTAATTACTAATGTTGTACTAATTTATTACTTCAATTCACATTTAGTATTGAGACTTATTGCTAAAAATCATAAACACATCAAGAAGAATCCATAAAATCAAAAATTTTTTTATGAATATTATTCGTGACCGCCGGGCGGTCACGAATGACCCCTCATTCGTGACCGCCCAGCGGTCACGAACCTTCTTCGTGACCGCCCAGCGGTCACGAACCTACTTCGTGACCGCTGGGCGGTCACGAAAGAGGGTCATTCGTGACCGCCCAGCGGTCACGAAAGAGTCTCATTCGATAATTTTGATTTTCGTTTGTTTAATTAAGGTTCGATGTTTGTTAAATTGATAAAATAGTTACTACCAAGTAAATTAAAATAGATTTTATCACAAAATGACACATTACATCTAAAACAACTTGGTGTATGTGATTAATTAGTTGTAGAACATAAAATAGGTTATTCGTTCATAACTCGCCTAATCACATCTAATTCGCTATTTTAATATGTTAATTACTAATGTTGTACTAATTTATTACTTCAATTCACATGTAGTATTGAGACTTATTGCTAAAAATCATAAACACATCAACAAGAATCCATAAAATCAATTTTTTTTTATGAATATTATTCGTGACCGTCGGGCGGTCACGAATGACCCCTCATTCGTGACCGCCCAGCGGTCACGAACCTTCTTCGTGACCGCCCAGCGGTCACGAACCTACTTCGTGACCGCTAGGCGGTCACGAATGACCCTCTTTCGTGACCGCCCAGCGGTCACGAAAGAGTCTCATTCGATAATTTTGATTTTCGTTTGTTTAATTAAGGTTCGATGTTTGTTAAATTGATAAAATAGTTACTACCAAGTAAATTAAAATAGATTTTATCACAAAATGACACATTACATCTAAAACAACTTGGTGTATGTGATGAATTAGTTGTAGAACATAAAATAGGTTATTCGTTCATAACTCGCCTAATCACATCTAATTCGGTATTTTAATATGTTAATTACTAATGTTGTACTAATTTATTACTTCAATTCACATTTAGTATTGAGACTTATTGCTAAAAATCATAAACACATCAAGAAGAATCCCTAAAATCAAAATTTTTTTTATGAATATTATTCGTGACCGCCGGGCGGTCACGAATGACCCCTCATTCGTGACCGCCCAGCGGTCACGAACCTTCTTCGTGACCGCCCAGCGGTCACGAACCTACATCGTGACCGCTGGGCGGTCACGAATGACCCTCTTTTGTGACCGCCCAGCGGTCACGAAAGAGTCTCATTCGATAATTTTGATTTTCGTTTGTTTAATTAAGGTTCGATGTTTGTTAAATTGATAAAATAGTTACTACCAAGTAAATTAAAATAGATTTTATCACAAAATGACACATTACATCTAAAACAACTTGGTGTATGTGATGAATTAGTTGTAGAACATAAAATAGGTTATTCGTTCATAACTCGCCTAATCACATCTAATTCGCTATTTTAATATGTTAATTACTAATGTTGTACTAATTTATTACTTCAATTCACATGTAGTATTGAGACTTATTGCTAAAAATCATAAACACATCAACAAGAATCCATAAAATCAATTTTTTTTTATGAATATTATTCGTGACCGTCGGGCGGTCACGAATGACCCCTCATTCGTGACCGCCCAGCGGTCACGAACCTTCTTCGTGACCGCCCAGCGGTCACGAACCTACTTCTTGACCGCTGGGCGGTCACGAATGACCCTCTTTCGTGACCGCCCAGCGGTCACGAAAGAGTCTCATTCGATAATTTTGATTTTCGTTTGTTTAATTAAGGTTCGATGTTTGTTAAATTGATAAAATAGTTACTACCAAGTAAATTAAAATAGATTTTATCACAAAATGACACATTACATCTAAAACAACTTGGTGTATGTGATGAATTAGTTGTAGAACATAAAATATGTTATTCGTTCATAACTCGCCTAATCACATCTAATTCGGTATTTTAATATGTTAATTACTAATGTTGTACTAATTTATTACTTCAATTCACATGTAGTATTGAGACTTATTGCTAAAAATCATAAACACATCAAGAAGAATCCATAAAATCAATTTTTTTTTTTATGAATATTATTCGTGACCGCCTGGCGGTCACGAATGACCCCTCATTCGTGACCGCCCAGCGGTCACGAACCTTCTTCGTGACCGCCCAGCGGTCACGAACCTACTTCGTGACCGCTGGGCGGTCACGAATGACCCTCTTTCGTGACCGCCCAGCGGTCACGAAAGAGTCTCATTCGATAATTTTGATTTTCGTTTGTTTAATTAAGGTTCGATGTTTGTTAAATTGATAAAATAGTTACTACCAAGTAAATTAAAATAGATTTTATCACAAAATGACACATTACATCTAAAACAACTTGGTGTATGTGATGAATTAGTTGTAGAACATAAAATAGGTTATTCGTTCATAACTCGCCTAATCACATCTAATTCGCTATTTTAATATGTTAATTACTAATGTTGTACTAATTTATTACTTCAATTCACATGTAGTATTGAGACTTATTGCTAAAAATCATAAACACATCAACAAGAATCCATAAAATCAATTTTTTTTTATGAATATTATTCGTGACCGTCGGGCGGTCACGAATGACCCCTCATTCGTGACCGCCCAGCGGTCACGAACCTACTTCTTGACCGCTGGGCGGTCACGAATGACCCTCTTTCGTGACCGCCCAGCGGTCACGAAAGAGTCTCATTCGATAATTTTGATTTTCGTTTGTTTAATTAAGGTTCGATGTTTGTTAAATTGATAAAATAGTTACTACCAAGTAAATTAAAATAGATTTTATCACAAAATGACACATTACATCTAAAACAACTTGGTGTATGTGATGAATTAGTTGTAGAACATAAAATAGGTTATTCGTTCATAACTCGCCTAATCACATCTAATTCGCTATTTTAATATGTTAATTACTAATGTTGTACTAATTTATTACTTCAATTCACATGTAGTATTGAGACTTATTGTTAAAAATCATAAACACATCAAGAAGAATCCATAAAATCAAATTTTTTTTTATGAATATTATTCGTGACCGTCGGGCGGTCACGAATGACCCCTCATTCGTGACCGCCCAGCGGTCACGAACCTTCTTCGTGACCGCCCAGCGGTCACGAACCTACTTCGTGACCGCTAGGCGGTCACGAATGACCCTCTTTCGTGACCGCCCAGCGGTCACGAAAGAGTCTCATTCGATAATTTTGATTTTCGTTTGTTTAATTAAGGTTCGATGTTTGTTAAATTGATAAAATAGTTACTACCAAGTAAATTAAAATAGATTTTATCACAAAATGACACATTACATCTAAAACAACTTGGTGTATGTGATGAATTAGTTGTAGAACATAAAATATGTTATTCGTTCATAACTCGCCTAATCACATCTAATTCGGTATTTTAATATGTTAATTACTAATGTTGTACTAATTTATTACTTCAATTCACATTTAGTATTGAGACTTATTGCTAAAAATCATAAACACATCAAGAAGAATTCATAAAATCAAAATTTTTTTTATGAATATTATTCGTGACCGCCGGGCGGTCACGAACCTTCTTCGTGACCGCCCAGCGGTCACGAACCTACTTCGTGACCGCTAGGCGGTCACGAATGACCCTCTTTCGTGACCGCCCAGCGGTCACGAAAGAGTCTCATTCGATAATTTTGATTTTCGTTTGTTTAATTAAGGTTCGATGTTTGTTAAATTGATAAAATAGTTGCTACCAAGTAAATTAAAATAGATTTTATCACAAAATGACACATTACATCTAAAACAACTTGGTGTATGTGATGAATTAGTTGTAGAACATAAAATATGTTATTCGTTCATAACTCGCCTAATCACATCTAATTCGCTATTTTAATATGTTAATTACTAATGTTGTACTAATTTATTACTTCAATTCACATGTAATATTGAGACTTATTGCTAAAAATCATAAACACATCAAGAAGAATCCATAAAATCAAATTTTTTTTTATGAATATTATTCGTGACCGCCGGGCGGTCACGAATGACCCCTCATTCGTGACCGCCCAGCGGTCACGAACCTTCTTCGTGACCGCCCAGCGGTCACGAACCTACTTCGTGACCGCTGGGCGGTCACGAATGACCCTCTTTCGTGACCGCCCAGCGGTCACGAAAGAGTCTTATTCGATAATTTTGATTTTCGTTTGTTTAATTAAGGTTCGATGTTTGTTAAATTGATAAAATAGTTACTACCAAGTAAATTAAAATAGATTTTATCACAAAATGACACATTACATCTAAAACAACTTGGTGTATGTGATGAATTAGTTGTAGAACATAAAATAGGTTATTCGTTCATAACTCGCCTAATCACATCTAATTCGGTATTTTAATATGTTAATTACTAATGTTGTACTAATTTATTACTTCAATTCACATTTAGTATTGAGACTTATTGCTAAAAATCATAAACACATCAAGAAGAATCCATAAAATCAAAATTTTTTTTATGAATATTATTCGTGACCGCCGGGCGGTCACGAATGACCCCTCATTCGTGACCGCCCAGCGGTCACGAACCTTCTTCGTGACCGCCCAGCGGTCACGAATGACCCTCTTTCGTGACCGCCCAGCGGTCACGAAAGAGTCTCATTCGATAATTTTGATTTTCGTTTGTTTAATTAAGGTTCGATGTTTGTTAAATTGATAAAATAGTTGCTACCAAGTAAATTAAAATAGATTTTATCACAAAATGACACATTACATCTAAAACAACTTGATGTATGTGATGAATTAGTTGTAGAACATAAAATATGTTATTCGTTCATAACTCGCCTAATCACATCTAATTCGGTATTTTAATATGTTAATTACTAATGTTGTACTAATTTATTACTTCAATTCACATTTAGTATTGAGACTTATTGCTAAAAATCATAAACACATCAAGAAGAATCCATAAAATCAAAATTTTTTTTATGAATATTATTCGTGACCGTCGGGCGGTCACGAATGACCCCTCATTCGTGACCGCCCAGCGGTCACGAACCTTCTTCGTGACCGTTGGGCGGTCACGAATGACCCTCTTTCGTGACCGCCCAGCGGTCACGAAAGAGTCTCATTCGATAATTTTGATTTTCGTTTGTTTAATTAAGGTACGATGTTTGTTAAATTGATAAAATAGTTACTACCAAGTAAATTAAAATAGATTTTATCACAAAATGACACATTACATCTAAAACAACTTGGTGTATGTGATTAATTAGTTGTAGAACATAAAATAGGTTATTCGTTCATAACTCGCCTAATCACATCTAATTCGCTATTTTAATATGTTAATTACTAATGTTGTACTAATTTATTACTTCAATTCACATGTAGTATTGAGACTTATTGCTAAAAATCATAAACACATCAACAAGAATCCATAAAATCAATTTTTTTTTATGAATATTATTCGTGACCGTCGGGCGGTCACGAATGACCCCTCATTCGTGACCGCCCAGCGGTCACGAACCTTCTTCGTGACCGCCCAGCGGTCACGAACCTACTTCGTGACCGCTAGGCGGTCACGAATGACCCTCTTTCGTGACCGCCCAGCGGTCACGAAAGAGTCTCATTCGATAATTTTGATTTTCGTTTGTTTAATTAAGGTTCGATGTTTGTTAAATTGATAAAATAGTTACTACCAAGTAAATTAAAATAGATTTTATCACAAAATAACACATTACATCTAAAACAACTTGGTGTATGTGATGAATTAGTTGTAGAACATAAAATAGGTTATTCGTTCATAACTCGCCTAATCACATCTAATTCGGTATTTTAATATGTTAATTACTAATGTTGTACTAATTTATTACTTCAATTCACATGTAGTATTGAGACTTATTGTTAAAAATCATAAACACATCAAGAAGAATCCATAAAATCAAATTTTTTTTATGAATATTATTCGTGACCGTCGGGCGGTCACGAATGACCCGTCATTCGTGACCGCCCAGCGGTCACGAACCTTCTTCGTGACCGCCCAGCGGTCACGAACCTACTTCGTGACCGCTAGGCGGTCACGAATGACCCTCTTTCGTGACCGCCCAGCGGTCACGAAAGAGTCTCATTCGATAATTTTGATTTTCGTTTGTTTAATTAAGGTTCGATGTTTGTTAAATTGATAAAATAGTTGCTACCAAGTAAATTAAAATAGATTTTATCACAAAATGACACATTACATCTAAAACAACTTGGTGTATGTGATGAATTAGTTGTAGAACATAAAATATGTTATTCGTTCATAACTCGCCTAATCACATCTAATTCGCTATTTTAATATGTTAATTACTAATGTTGTACTAATTTATTACTTCAATTCACATGTAGTATTGAGACTTATTGCTAAAAATCATAAACACATCAAGAAGAATCCATAAAATCAAATTTTTTTTTTATGAATATTATTCGTGACCGCCTGGCGGTCACGAATGACCCCTCATTCGTGACCGCCCAGCGGTCACGAACCTTCTTCGTGACCGCCCAGCGGTCACGAACCTACTTCGTGACCGCTGGGCGGTCACGAATGACCCTCTTTCGTGACCGCCCAGCGGTCACGAAAGAGTCTCATTCGATAATTTTGATTTTCGTTTGTTTAATTAAAGTTCGATGTTTGTTAAATTGATAAAATAGTTACTACCAAGTAAATTAAAATAGATTTTATCACAAAATGACACATTACATCTAAAACAACTTGGTGTATGTGATGAATTAGTTGTAGAACATAAAATAGGTTATTCGTTCATAACTCGCCTAATCACATCTAATTCGGTATTTTAATATGTTAATTACTAATGTTGTACTAATTTATTACTTCAATTCACATTTAGTATTGAGACTTATTGCTAAAAATCATAAACACATCAAGAAGAATCCATAAAATCAAAAATTTTTTTATGAATATTATTCGTGACCGCCGGGCGGTCACGAATGACCCCTCATTCGTGACCGCCCAGCGGTCACGAACCTTCTTCGTGACCGCCCAGCGGTCACGAAAGAGTCTCATTCGATAATTTTGATTTTCGTTTGTTTAATTAAGGTTCGATGTTTGTTAAATTGATAAAATAGTTGCTACCAAGTAAATTAAAATAGATTTTATCACAAAATGACACATTACATCTAAAACAACTTGGTGTATGTGATGAATTAGTTGTAGAACATAAAATATGTTATTCGTTCATAACTCGCCTAATCACATCTAATTCGCTATTTTAATATGTTAATTACTAATGTTGTACTAATTTATTACTTCAATTCACATGTAATATTGAGACTTATTGCTAAAAATCATAAACACATCAAGAAGAATCCATAAAATCAAATTTTTTTTTATGAATATTATTCGTGACCGCCGGGCGGTCACGAATGACCCCTCATTCGTGACCGCCCAGCGGTCACGAACCTTCTTCGTGACCGCCCAGCGGTCACGAACCTACTTCGTGACCGCTGGGCGGTCACGAATGACCCTCTTTCGTGACCGCCCAGCGGTCACGAAAGAGTCTTATTCGATAATTTTGATTTTCGTTTGTTTAATTAAGGTTCGATGTTTGTTAAATTGATAAAATAGTTACTACCAAGTAAATTAAAATAGATTTTATCACAAAATGACACATTACATCTAAAACAACTTGGTGTATGTGATGAATTAGTTGTAGAACATAAAATAGGTTATTCGTTCATAACTCGCCTAATCACATCTAATTCGGTATTTTAATATGTTAATTACTAATGTTGTACTAATTTATTACTTCAATTCACATTTAGTATTGAGACTTATTGCTAAAAATCATAAACACATCAAGAAGAATCCATAAAATCAAAATTTTTTTTATGAATATTATTCGTGACCGCCGGGCGGTCACGAATGACCCCTCATTCGTGACCGCCCAGCGGTCACGAACCTTCTTCGTGACCGCCCAGCGGTCACGAAAGAGTCTCATTCGATAATTTTGATTTTCGTTTGTTTAATTAAGGTTCGATGTTTGTTAAATTGATAAAATAGTTGCTACCAAGTAAATTAAAATAGATTTTATCACAAAATGACACATTACATCTAAAACAACTTGATGTATGTGATGAATTAGTTGTAGAACATAAAATATGTTATTCGTTCATAACTCGCCTAATCACATCTAATTCGGTATTTTAATATGTTAATTACTAATGTTGTACTAATTTATTACTTCAATTCACATTTAGTATTGAGACTTATTGCTAAAAATCATAAACACATCAAGAAGAATCCATAAAATCAAAATTTTTTTTATGAATATTATTCGTGACCGTCGGGCGGTCACGAATGACCCCTCATTCGTGACCGCCCAGCGGTCACGAACCTTCTTCGTGACCGTTGGGCGGTCACGAATGACCCTCTTTCGTGACCGCCCAGCGGTCACGAAAGAGTCTCATTCGATAATTTTGATTTTCGTTTGTTTAATTAAGGTACGATGTTTGTTAAATTGATAAAATAGTTACTACCAAGTAAATTAAAATAGATTTTATCACAAAATGACACATTACATCTAAAACAACTTGGTGTATGTGATTAATTAGTTGTAGAACATAAAATAGGTTATTCGTTCATAACTCGCCTAATCACATCTAATTCGCTATTTTAATATGTTAATTACTAATGTTGTACTAATTTATTACTTCAATTCACATGTAGTATTGAGACTTATTGCTAAAAATCATAAACACATCAACAAGAATCCATAAAATCAATTTTTTTTTATGAATATTATTCGTGACCGTCGGGCGGTCACGAATGACCCCTCATTCGTGACCGCCCAGCGGTCACGAACCTTCTTCGTGACCGCCCAGCGGTCACGAACCTACTTCGTGACCGCTAGGCGGTCACGAATGACCCTCTTTCGTGACCGCCCAGCGGTCACGAAAGAGTCTCATTCGATAATTTTGATTTTCGTTTGTTTAATTAAGGTTCGATGTTTGTTAAATTGATAAAATAGTTACTACCAAGTAAATTAAAATAGATTTTATCACAAAATAACACATTACATCTAAAACAACTTGGTGTATGTGATGAATTAGTTGTAGAACATAAAATAGGTTATTCGTTCATAACTCGCCTAATCACATCTAATTCGGTATTTTAATATGTTAATTACTAATGTTGTACTAATTTATTACTTCAATTCACATGTAGTATTGAGACTTATTGTTAAAAATCATAAACACATCAAGAAGAATCCATAAAATCAAATTTTTTTTATGAATATTATTCGTGACCGTCGGGCGGTCACGAATGACCCGTCATTCGTGACCGCCCAGCGGTCACGAACCTTCTTCGTGACCGCCCAGCGGTCACGAACCTACTTCGTGACCGCTAGGCGGTCACGAATGACCCTCTTTCGTGACCGCCCAGCGGTCACGAAAGAGTCTCATTCGATAATTTTGATTTTCGTTTGTTTAATTAAGGTTCGATGTTTGTTAAATTGATAAAATAGTTGCTACCAAGTAAATTAAAATAGATTTTATCACAAAATGACACATTACATCTAAAACAACTTGGTGTATGTGATGAATTAGTTGTAGAACATAAAATATGTTATTCGTTCATAACTCGCCTAATCACATCTAATTCGCTATTTTAATATGTTAATTACTAATGTTGTACTAATTTATTACTTCAATTCACATGTAGTATTGAGACTTATTGCTAAAAATCATAAACACATCAAGAAGAATCCATAAAATCAAATTTTTTTTTTATGAATATTATTCGTGACCGCCTGGCGGTCACGAATGACCCCTCATTCGTGACCGCCCAGCGGTCACGAACCTTCTTCGTGACCGCCCAGCGGTCACGAACCTACTTCGTGACCGCTGGGCGGTCACGAATGACCCTCTTTCGTGACCGCCCAGCGGTCACGAAAGAGTCTCATTCGATAATTTTGATTTTCGTTTGTTTAATTAAAGTTCGATGTTTGTTAAATTGATAAAATAGTTACTACCAAGTAAATTAAAATAGATTTTATCACAAAATGACACATTACATCTAAAACAACTTGGTGTATGTGATGAATTAGTTGTAGAACATAAAATAGGTTATTCGTTCATAACTCGCCTAATCACATCTAATTCGGTATTTTAATATGTTAATTACTAATGTTGTACTAATTTATTACTTCAATTCACATTTAGTATTGAGACTTATTGCTAAAAATCATAAACACATCAAGAAGAATCCATAAAATCAAAAATTTTTTTATGAATATTATTCGTGACCGCCGGGCGGTCACGAATGACCCCTCATTCGTGACCGCCCAGCGGTCACGAACCTTCTTCGTGACCGCCCAGCGGTCACGAAAGAGTCTCATTCGATAATTTTGATTTTCGTTTGTTTAATTAAGGTTCGATGTTTGTTAAATTGATAAAATAGTTACTACCAAGTAAATTAAAATAGATTTTATCACAAAATGACACATTACATCTAAAACAACTTGGTGTATGTGATTAATTAGTTGTAGAACATAAAATAGGTTATTCGTTCATAACTCGCCTAATCACATCTAATTCGCTATTTTAATATGTTAATTACTAATGTTGTACTAATTTATTACTTCAATTCACATGTAGTATTGAGACTTATTGCTAAAAATCATAAACACATCAACAAGAATTCATAAAATCAATTTTTTTTTATGAATATTATTCGTGACCGTCGGGCGGTCACGAATGACCCCTCATTCGTGACCGCCCAGCGGTCACGAACCTTCTTCGTGACCGCCCAGCGGTCACGAACCTTCTTCGTGACCGCCCAGCGGTCACGAACCTACTTCGTGACCGCTAGGCGGTCACGAATGACCCTCTTTCGTGACCGCCCAGCGGTCACGAAAGAGTCTCATTTGATAATTTTGATTTTCGTTTGTTTAATTAAGGTTCGATGTTTGTTAAATTGATAAAATAGTTACTACCAAGTAAATTAAAATAGATTTTATCACAAAATGACACATTACATCTAAAACAACTTGGTGTATGTGATGAATTAGTTGTAGAACATAAAATAGGTTATTCGTTCATAACTCGCCTAATCACATCTAATTCGGTATTTTAATATGTTAATTACTAATGTTGTACTAATTTATTACTTCAATTCACATTTAGTATTGAGACTTATTGCTAAAAATCATAAACACATCAAGAAGAATCCATAAAATCAAAAATTTTTTTATGAATATTATTCGTGACCGCCGGGCGGTCACGAATGACCCCTCATTCGTGACCGCCCAGCGGTCACGAACCTTCTTCGTGACCGCCCAGCGGTCACGAACCTACTTCTTGACCGCTGGGCGGTCACGAATGACCCTCTTTCGTGACCGCCCAGCGGTCACGAAAGAGTATCATTCGATAATTTTGATTTTCGTTTGTTTAATTAAGGTTCGATGTTTGTTAAATTGATAAAATAGTTACTACCAAGTAAATTAAAATAGATTTTATCACAAAATGACACATTACATCTAAAACAACTTGGTGTATGTGATGAATTAGTTGTAGAACATAAAATATGTTATTCGTTCATAACTCGCCTAATCACATCTAATTCGGTATTTTAATATGTTAATTACTAATGTTGTACTAATTTATTACTTCAATTCACATGTAGTATTGAGACTTATTGCTAAAAATCATAAACACATCAAGAAGAATCCATAAAATCAATTTTTTTTTTTATGAATATTATTCGTGACCGCCTGGCGGTCACGAATGACCCCTCATTCGTGACCGCCCAGCGGTCACGAACCTTCTTCGTGACCGCCCAGCGGTCACGAACCTACTTCGTGACCGCTGGGCGGTCACGAATGACCCTCTTTCGTGACCGCCCAGCGGTCACGAAAGAGTCTCATTCGATAATTTTGATTTTCGTTTGTTTAATTAAGGTTCGATGTTTGTTAAATTGATAAAATAGTTACTACCAAGTAAATTAAAATAGATTTTATCACAAAATGACACATTACATCTAAAACAACTTGGTGTATGTGATGAATTAGTTGTAGAACATAAAATAGGTTATTCGTTCATAACTCGCCTAATCACATCTAATTCGCTATTTTAATATGTTAATTACTAATGTTGTACTAATTTATTACTTCAATTCACATGTAGTATTGAGACTTATTGCTAAAAATCATAAACACATCAACAAGAATCCATAAAATCAATTTTTTTTTATGAATATTATTCGTGACCGTCGGGCGGTCACGAATGACCCCTCATTCGTGACCGCCCAGCGGTCACGAACCTACTTCTTGACCGCTGGGCGGTCACGAATGACCCTCTTTCGTGACCGCCCAGCGGTCACGAAAGAGTCTCATTCGATAATTTTGATTTTCGTTTGTTTAATTAAGGTTCGATGTTTGTTAAATTGATAAAATAGTTACTACCAAGTAAATTAAAATAGATTTTATCACAAAATGACACATTACATCTAAAACAACTTGGTGTATGTGATGAATTAGTTGTAGAACATAAAATAGGTTATTCGTTCATAACTCGCCTAATCACATCTAATTCGCTATTTTAATATGTTAATTACTAATGTTGTACTAATTTATTACTTCAATTCACATGTAGTATTGAGACTTATTGTTAAAAATCATAAACACATCAAGAAGAATCCATAAAATCAAATTTTTTTTTATGAATATTATTCGTGACCGTCGGGCGGTCACGAATGACCCCTCATTCGTGACCGCCCAGCGGTCACGAACCTTCTTCGTGACCGCCCAGCGGTCACGAACCTACTTCGTGACCGCTAGGCGGTCACGAATGACCCTCTTTCGTGACCGCCCAGCGGTCACGAACCTACTTCGTGACCGCTAGGCGGTCACGAATGACCCTCTTTCGTGACCGCCCAGCGGTCACGAAAGAGTCTCATTCGATAATTTTGATTTTCGTTTGTTTAATTAAGGTTCGATGTTTGTTAAATTGAAAAAATAGTTGCTACCAAGTAAATTAAAATAGATTTTATCACAAAATGACACATTACATCTAAAACAACTTGGTGTATGTGATGAATTAGTTGTAGAACATAAAATATGTTATTCGTTCATAACTCGCCTAATCACATCTAATTCGCTATTTTAATATGTTAATTACTAATGTTGTACTAATTTATTACTTCAATTCACATGTAGTATTGAGACTTATTGCTAAAAATCATAAACACATCAAGAAGAATCCATAAAATCAAAAAAAATTTTATGAATATTATTCGTGACCGCCGGGCGGTCACGAATGACCCCTCATTCGTGACCGCCCAGCGGTCACGAACCTACTTCGTGACCGCTGGGCGGTCACGAATGACCCTCTTTCGTGACCGCCCAGCGGTCACGAAAGAGTCTCATTCGATAATTTTGATTTTCGTTTGTTTAATTAAGGTTCGATGTTTGTTAAATTGATAAAATAGTTACTACCAAGTAAATTAAAATAGATTTTATCACAAAATGACACATTACATCTAAAACAACTTGGTGTATGTGATGAATTAGTTGTAGAACATAAAATAGGTTATTCGTTCATAACTCGCCTAATCACATCTAATTCGCTATTTTAATATGTTAATTACTAATGTTGTACTAATTTATTACTTCAATTCACATTTAGTATTGAGACTTATTGCTAAAAATCATAAACACATCAAGAAGAATCCATAAAATCAAAAAAAAATTTATGAATATTATTCGTGACCGCCGGGCGGTCACGAATGACCCCTCATTCGTGACCGCCCAGCGGTCACGAACCTTCTTCGTGACCGCCCAGCGGTCACGAACCTACTTCGTGACCGCTAGGCGGTCACGAATGACCCTCTTTCGTGACCGCCCAGCGGTCACGAAAGAGTCTCATTCGATAATTTTGATTTTCGTTTGTTTAATTAAGGTTCGATGTTTGTTAAATTGATAAAATAGTTACTACCAAGTAAATTAAAATAGATTTTATCACAAAATGACACATTACATCTAAAACAACTTGGTGTATGTGATGAATTAGTTGTAGAACATAAAATAGGTTATTCGTTCATAACTCGCCTAATCACATCTAATTCGCTATTTTAATATGTTAATTACTAATGTTGTACTAATTTATTACTTCAATTCACATGTAGTATTGAGACTTATTGCTAAAAATCATAAACACATCAACAAGAATCCATAAAATCAATTTTTTTTTATGAATATTATTCGTGACCGTCGGGCGGTCACGAATGACCCCTCATTCGTGACCGCCCAGCGGTCACGAACCTTCTTCGTGACCGCCCAGCGGTCACGAACCTACTTCTTGACCGCTGGGCGGTCACGAATGACCCTCTTTCGTGACCGCCCAGCGGTCACGAAAGAGTCTCATTCGATAATTTTGATTTTCGTTTGTTTAATTAAGGTTCGATGTTTGTTAAATTGATAAAATAGTTACTACCAAGTAAATTAAAATAGATTTTATCACAAAATGACACATTACATCTAAAACAACTTGGTGTATGTGATGAATTAGGTGTAGAACATAAAATATGTTATTCGTTCATAACTCGCCTAATCACATCTAATTCGGTATTTTAATATGTTAATTACTAATGTTGTACTAATTTATTACTTCAATTCACATGTAGTATTGAGACTTATTGTTAAAAATCATAAACACATCAAGAAGAATCCATAAAATCAAATTTTTTTTTATGAATATTATTCGTGACCGTCGGGCGGTCACGAATGACCCCTCATTCGTGACCGCCCAGCGGTCACGAACCTTCTTCGTGACCGCCCAGCGGTCACGAACCTACTTCGTGACCGCTAGGCGGTCACGAATGACCCTCTTTCGTGACCGCCCAGCGGTCACGAAAGAGTCTCATTCGATAATTTTGATTTTCGTTTGTTTAATTAAGGTTCGATGTTTGTTAAATTGATAAAATAGTTACTACCAAGTAAATTAAAATAGATTTTATCACAAAATGACACATTACATCTAAAACAACTTGGTGTATGTGATGAATTAGTTGTAGAACATAAAATATGTTATTCGTTCATAACTCGCCTAATCACATCTAATTCGGTATTTTAATATGTTAATTACTAATGTTGTACTAATTTATTACTTCAATTCACATTTAGTATTGAGACTTATTGCTAAAAATCATAAACACATCAAGAAGAATTCATAAAATCAAAATTTTTTTTATGAATATTATTCGTGACCGCCGGGCGGTCACGAACCTTCTTCGTGACCGCCCAGCGGTCACGAACCTACTTCGTGACCGCTAGGCGGTCACGAATGACCCTCTTTCGTGACCGCCCAGCGGTCACGAAAGAGTCTCATTCGATAATTTTGATTTTCGTTTGTTTAATTAAGGTTCGATGTTTGTTAAATTGATAAAATAGTTGCTACCAAGTAAATTAAAATAGATTTTATCACAAAATGACACATTACATCTAAAACAACTTGGTGTATGTGATGAATTAGTTGTAGAACATAAAATATGTTATTCGTTCATAACTCGCCTAATCACATCTAATTCGCTATTTTAATATGTTAATTACTAATGTTGTACTAATTTATTACTTCAATTCACATGTAATATTGAGACTTATTGCTAAAAATCATAAACACATCAAGAAGAATCCATAAAATCAAATTTTTTTTTATGAATATTATTCGTGACCGCCGGGCGGTCACGAATGACCCCTCATTCGTGACCGCCCAGCGGTCACGAACCTTCTTCGTGACCGCCCAGCGGTCACGAACCTACTTCGTGACCGCTGGGCGGTCACGAATGACCCTCTTTCGTGACCGCCCAGCGGTCACGAAAGAGTCTTATTCGATAATTTTGATTTTCGTTTGTTTAATTAAGGTTCGATGTTTGTTAAATTGATAAAATAGTTACTACCAAGTAAATTAAAATAGATTTTATCACAAAATGACACATTACATCTAAAACAACTTGGTGTATGTGATGAATTAGTTGTAGAACATAAAATAGGTTATTCGTTCATAACTCGCCTAATCACATCTAATTCGGTATTTTAATATGTTAATTACTAATGTTGTACTAATTTATTACTTCAATTCACATTTAGTATTGAGACTTATTGCTAAAAATCATAAACACATCAAGAAGAATCCATAAAATCAAAAATTTTTTTATGAATATTATTCGTGACCGCCGGGCGGTCACGAATGACCCCTCATTCGTGACCGCCCAGCGGTCACGAACCTTCTTCGTGACCGCCCAGCGGTCACGAATGACCCTCTTTCGTGACCGCCCAGCGGTCACGAAAGAGTCTCATTCGATAATTTTGATTTTCGTTTGTTTAATTAAGGTTCGATGTTTGTTAAATTGATAAAATAGTTGCTACCAAGTAAATTAAAATAGATTTTATCACAAAATGACACATTACATCTAAAACAACTTGGTGTATGTGATGAATTAGTTGTAGAACATAAAATAGGTTATTCGTTCATAACTCGCCTAATCACATCTAATTCGCTATTTTAATATGTTAATTACTAATGTTGTACTAATTTATTACTTCAATTCACATGTAGTATTGAGACTTATTGCTAAAAATCATAAACACATCAACAAGAATCCATAAAATCAATTTTTTTTTATGAATATTATTCGTGACCGTCGGGCGGTCACGAATGACCCCTCATTCGTGACCGCCCAGCGGTCACGAACCTTCTTCGTGACCGCCCAGCGGTCACGAACCTACTTCTTGACCGCTGGGCGGTCACGAATGACCCTCTTTCGTGACCGCCCAGCGGTCACGAAAGAGTCTCATTCGATAATTTTGATTTTCGTTTGTTTAATTAAGGTTCGATGTTTGTTAAATTGATAAAATAGTTACTACCAAGTAAATTAAAATAGATTTTATCACAAAATGACACATTACATCTAAAACAACTTGGTGTATGTGATGAATTAGGTGTAGAACATAAAATATGTTATTCGTTCATAACTCGCCTAATCACATCTAATTCGGTATTTTAATATGTTAATTACTAATGTTGTACTAATTTATTACTTCAATTCACATGTAGTATTGAGACTTATTGTTAAAAATCATAAACACATCAAGAAGAATCCATAAAATCAAATTTTTTTTTATGAATATTATTCGTGACCGTCGGGCGGTCACGAATGACCCCTCATTCGTGACCGCCCAGCGGTCACGAACCTTCTTCGTGACCGCCCAGCGGTCACGAACCTACTTCGTGACCGCTAGGCGGTCACGAATGACCCTCTTTCGTGACCGCCCAGCGGTCACGAAAGAGTCTCATTCGATAATTTTGATTTTCGTTTGTTTAATTAAGGTTCGATGTTTGTTAAATTGATAAAATAGTTACTACCAAGTAAATTAAAATAGATTTTATCACAAAATGACACATTACATCTAAAACAACTTGGTGTATGTGATGAATTAGTTGTAGAACATAAAATATGTTATTCGTTCATAACTCGCCTAATCACATCTAATTCGGTATTTTAATATGTTAATTACTAATGTTGTACTAATTTATTACTTCAATTCACATTTAGTATTGAGACTTATTGCTAAAAATCATAAACACATCAAGAAGAATTCATAAAATCAAAATTTTTTTTATGAATATTATTCGTGACCGCCGGGCGGTCACGAACCTTCTTCGTGACCGCTAGGCGGTCACGAATGACCCTCTTTCGTGACCGCCCAGCGGTCACGAAAGAGTCTCATTCGATAATTTTGATTTTCGTTTGTTTAATTAAGGTTCGATGTTTGTTAAATTGATAAAATAGTTGCTACCAAGTAAATTAAAATAGATTTTATCACAAAATGACACATTACATCTAAAACAACTTGGTGTATGTGATGAATTAGTTGTAGAACATAAAATATGTTATTCGTTCATAACTCGCCTAATCACATCTAATTCGCTATTTTAATATGTTAATTACTAATGTTGTACTAATTTATTACTTCAATTCACATGTAATATTGAGACTTATTGCTAAAAATCATAAACACATCAAGAAGAATCCATAAAATCAAATTTTTTTTTATGAATATTATTCGTGACCGCCGGGCGGTCACGAATGACCCCTCATTCGTGACCGCCCAGCGGTCACGAACCTTCTTCGTGACCGCCCAGCGGTCACGAACCTACTTCGTGACCGCTGGGCGGTCACGAATGACCCTCTTTCGTGACCGCCCAGCGGTCACGAAAGAGTCTTATTCGATAATTTTGATTTTCGTTTGTTTAATTAAGGTTCGATGTTTGTTAAATTGATAAAATAGTTACTACCAAGTAAATTAAAATAGATTTTATCACAAAATGACACATTACATCTAAAACAACTTGGTGTATGTGATGAATTAGTTGTAGAACATAAAATAGGTTATTCGTTCATAACTCGCCTAATCACATCTAATTCGGTATTTTAATATGTTAATTACTAATGTTGTACTAATTTATTACTTCAATTCACATTTAGTATTGAGACTTATTGCTAAAAATCATAAACACATCAAGAAGAATCCATAAAATCAAAATTTTTTTTATGAATATTATTCGTGACCGCCGGGCGGTCACGAATGACCCCTCATTCGTGACCGCCCAGCGGTCACGAACCTTCTTCGTGACCGCCCAGCGGTCACGAATGACCCTCTTTCGTGACCGCCCAGCGGTCACGAAAGAGTCTCATTCGATAATTTTGATTTTCGTTTGTTTAATTAAGCTTCGATGTTTGTTAAATTGATAAAATAGTTGCTACCAAGTAAATTAAAATAGATTTTATCACAAAATGACACATTACATCTAAAACAACTTGATGTATGTGATGAATTAGTTGTAGAACATAAAATATGTTATTCGTTCATAACTCGCCTAATCACATCTAATTCGGTATTTTAATATGTTAATTACTAATGTTGTACTAATTTATTACTTCAATTCACATTTAGTATTGAGACTTATTGCTAAAAATCATAAACACATCAAGAAGAATCCATAAAATCAAAATTTTTTTTATGAATATTATTCGTGACCGCCGGGCGGTCACGAATGACCCCTCATTCGTGACCGCCCAGCGGTCACGAACCTTCTTCGTGACCGTTGGGCGGTCACGAATGACCCTCTTTCGTGACCGCCCAGCGGTCACGAAAGAGTCTCATTCGATAATTTTGATTTTCGTTTGTTTAATTAAGGTTCGATGTTTGTTAAATTGATAAAATAGTTACTACCAAGTAAATTAAAATAGATTTTATCACAAAATGACACATTACATCTAAAACAACTTGGTGTATGTGATGAATTAGTTGTAGAACATAAAATAGGTTATTCGTTCATAACTCGCCTAATCACATCTAATTCGCTATTTTAATATGTTAATTACTAATGTTGTACTAATTTATTACTTCAATTCACATTTAGTATTGAGAATTATTGCTAAAAATCATAAACACATCAAGAAGAATCCATAAAATCAAAATTTTTTTTATGAATATTATTCGTGACCGCCGGGCGGTCACGAATGACCCCTCATTCGTGACCGCCCAGCGGTCAGGAACCTTCTTCGTGACCGCCCAGCGGTCACGAACCTACTTCGTGACCGCTAGGCGGTCACGAATGACCCTCTTTCGTGACCGCCCAGCGGTTACGAAAGAGTCTCATTCGATAATTTTGATTTTCGTTTGTTTAATTAAGGTTCGATGTTTGTTAAATTGATAAAATAGTTGCTACCAAGTAAATTAAAATAAATTTTATCACAAAATGACACGTTACATCTAAAACAACTTGGTGTATGTGATGAATTAGTTGTAGAACATAAAATATGTTATTCGTTCATAACTCGCCTAATCACATCTAATTCGCTATTTTAATATGTTAATTACTAATGTTGTACTAATTTATTACTTCAATTCACATGTAGTATTGAGACTTATTGCTAAAAATCATAAACACATCAAGAAGAATCCATAAAATCAAATTTTTTTTTTATGAATATTATTCGTGACCGCCGGGCGGTCACGAATGACCCCTCATTCGAGACCGCCCAGCGGTCACGAACCTTCTTCGTGACCGCCCAGCGGTCACGAACCTACTTCGTGACCGCCCAGCGGTCACGAATGACCCTCTTTCGTGACCGCCCAACGGTCACGAAAGAGTCTCATTCGATAATTTTGATTTTCGTTTGTTTAATTAAGGTTCGATGTTTGTTAAATTGATAAAATAGTTGCTACCAAGTAAATTAAAATAGATTTTATCACAAAATGACACGTTACATCTAAAACAACTTGGTGTATGTGATGAATTAGTTGTAGAACATAAAATATGTTATTCGTTCATAACTCGCCTAATCACATCTAATTCGCTATTTTAATAATTACTAATGTTGTACTAATTTATTACTTCAATTCACATGTAGTATTGAGACTTATTGCTAAAAATCATAAACACATCAAGAAGAATCCATAAAATCAAATTTTTTTTTTATGAATATTATTCGTGACCGCCGGGCGGTCACGAATGACCCCTCATTCGAGACCGCCCAGCGGTCACGAACCTTCTTCGTGACCGCCCAGCGGTCACGAACCTACTTCGTGACCGCTGGGCGGTCACGAATGACCCTCTTTCGTGACCGCCCAGCGGTCACGAAAGAGTCTAATTCGATAATTTTGATTTTCGTTTGTTTAATTAAGGTTCGATGTTTGTTAAATTGATAAAATAGTTACTACCAAGTAAATTAAAATAGATTTTATCACAAAATGACACATTACATCTAAAACAACTTGGTGTATGTGATGAATTAGTTGTAGAAAATAAAATAGGTTATTCGTTCATAACTCGCCTAATCACATCTAATTCGGTATTTTAATATGTTAATTACTAATGTTGTACTAATTTATTACTTCAATTCACATGTAGTATTGAGACTTATTGCTAAAAATCATAAACACATCAAGAAGAATCCATAAAATCAAATTTTTTTTTATGAATATTATTCGTGACCGCCGGGCGGTCACGAATGACCCCTCATTCGTGACCGCCCAGCGGTCACGAACCTTCTTCGTGACCGCCCAGCGGTCACGAACCTACTTCGTGACCGCCCAGCGGTCACGAACCTACTTCGTGACCGCTGGGCGGTCACGAATGACCCTTTTTCGTGACCGCCCAGCGGTCACGAAAGAGTCTCATTCGATAATTTTGATTTTCGTTTGTTTAATTAAGGTTCGATGTTTGTTAAATTGATAAAATAGTTGCTACCAAGTAAATTAAAATAGATTTTATCACAAAATGACACATTACATCTAAAACAACTTGGTGTATGTGATGAATTAGTTGTAGAACATAAAATATGTTATTCGTTCATAACTCGCCTAATCACATCTAATTCGCTATTTTAATATGTTAATTACTAATGTTGTACTAATTTATTACTTCAATTCACATGTAGTATTGAGACTTATTGCTAAAAATCATAAACACATCAAGAAGAATCCATAAAATCAATTTTTTTTTTTTGAATATTATTCGTGACCGCCCAGCGGTCACGAACCTACTTCGTGACCGCTGGGCGGTCACGAATGACCCTCTTTCGTGACCGCCCAGCGGTCACGAAAGAGTCTCATTCGATAATTTTGATTTTCGTTTGTTTAATTAAGGTTCGATGTTTTTTAAATTGATAAAATAGTTACTACCAAGTAAATTAAAATAGATTTTATCACAAAATGACACATTACATCTAAAACAACTTGGTGTATGTGATGAATTAGTTGTAGAACATAAAATATGTTATTCGTTCATAACTCGCCTAATCACATCTAATTCGCTATTTTAATATGTTAATTAATAATGTTGTACTAATTTATTACTTCAATTCACATGTAGTATTGAGACTTATTGCTAAAAATCATAAACACATCAAGAAGAATCCATAAAATCAAATTTTTTTTTATGAATATTATTCGTGACCGCCGGGCGGTCACGAATGACCCCTCATTCGTGACCGCCCAGCGGTCACGAACCTTCTTCGTGACCGCTGGGCGGTCACGAATGACCCTCTTTCGTGACCGCCCAGCGGTCACGAAAGAGTCTCATTCGATAATTTTGATTTTCGTTTGTTTAATTAAGGTTCGATGTTTGTTAAATTGATAAAATAGTTACTACCAAGTAAATTAAAATAGATTTTATCACAAAATGACACATTACATCTAAAACAACTTGGTGTATGTGATGAATTAGTTGTAGAACATAAAATAGGTTATTCGTTCATAACTCGCCTAATCACATCTAATTCGCTATTTTAATATGTTAATTACTAATGTTGTACTAATTTATTACTTCAATTCACATTTAGTATTGAGACTTATTGCTAAAAATCATAAACACATCAAGAAGAATCCATAAAATCAAACTTTTTTTTATGAATATTATTCGTGACCGCCGGGCGGTCACGAATGACCCCTCATTCGTGACCGCCCAGCGGTCACGAACCTTCTTCGTGACCGCTGTGCGGTCACGAATGACCCTCTTTCGTGACCGCCCAGCGGTCACGAAAGAGTCTCATTCGATAATTTTGATTTTCGTTTGTTTAATTAAGGTTCGATGTTTGTTAAATTGATAAAATAGTTACTACCAAGTAAATTAAAATAGATTTTATCACAAAATGACACATTACATCTAAAACAACTTGGTGTATGTGATGAATTAGTTGTAGAACATAAAATAGGTTATTCGTTCATAACTTGCCTAATCACATCTAATTCGCTATTTTAATAAGTTAATTACTAATGTTGTACTAATTTATTACTTCAATTCACATTTAGTATTGAGAATTATTGCTAAAAATCATAAACACATCAAGAAGAATCCATAAAATCAAAATTTTTTTTATGAATATTATTCGTGACCGCCGGGCGGTCACGAATGACCCCTCATTCGTGACCGCCCAGCGGTCAGGAACCTTCTTCGTGACCGCCCAGCGGTCACGAACCTACTTCGTGACCGCTAGGCGGTCACGAATGACCCTCTTTCGTGACCGCCCAGCGGTCACGAAAGAGTCTCATTCGATAATTTTGATTTTCGTTTGTTTAATTAAGGTTCGATGTTTGTTAAATTGATAAAATAGTTGCTACCAAGTAAATTAAAATAGATTTTATCACAAAATGACACGTTACATCTAAAACAACTTGGTGTATGTGATGAATTAGTTGTAGAACATAAAATATGTTATTCGTTCATAACTCGCCTAATCACATCTAATTCGCTATTTTAATATGTTAATTACTAATGTTGTACTAATTTATTACTTCAATTCACATGTAGTATTGAGACTTATTGCTAAAAATCATAAACACATCAAGAAGAATCCATAAAATCAAATTTTTTTTTTATGAATATTATTCGTGACCGCCGGGCGGTCACGAATGACCCCTCATTCGAGACCGCCCAGCGGTCACGAACCTTCTTCGTGACCGCCCAGCGGTCACGAACCTACTTCGTGACCGCCCAGCGGTCACGAATGACCCTCTTTCGTGACCGCCCAACGGTCACGAAAGAGTCTCATTCGATAATTTTGATTTTCGTTTGTTTAATTAAGGTTCGATGTTTGTTAAATTGATAAAATAGTTGCTACCAAGTAAATTAAAATAGATTTTATCACAAAATGACACGTTACATCTAAAACAACTTGGTGTATGTGATGAATTAGTTGTAGAACATAAAATATGTTATTCGTTCATAACTCGCCTAATCACATCTAATTCGCTATTTTAATAATTACTAATGTTGTACTAATTTATTACTTCAATTCACATGTAGTATTGAGACTTATTGCTAAAAATCATAAACACATCAAGAAGAATCCATAAAATCAAATTTTTTTTTTATGAATATTATTCGTGACCGCCGGGCGGTCACGAATGACCCCTCATTCGAGACCGCCCAGCGGTCACGAACCTTCTTCGTGACCGCCCAGCGGTCACGAACCTACTTCGTGACCGCTGGGCGGTCACGAATGACCCTCTTTCGTGACCGCCCAGCGGTCACGAAAGAGTCTAATTCGATAATTTTGATTTTCGTTTGTTTAATTAAGGTTCGATGTTTGTTAAATTGATAAAATAGTTACTACCAAGTAAATTAAAATAGATTTTATCACAAAATGACACATTACATCTAAAACAACTTGGTGTATGTGATGAATTAGTTGTAGAAAATAAAATAGGTTATTCGTTCATAACTCGCCTAATCACATCTAATTCGGTATTTTAATATGTTAATTACTAATGTTGTACTAATTTATTACTTCAATTCACATGTAGTATTGAGACTTATTGCTAAAAATCATAAACACATCAAGAAGAATCCATAAAATCAAATTTTTTTTTATGAATATTATTCGTGACCGCCGGGCGGTCACGAATGACCCCTCATTCGTGACCGCCCAGCGGTCACGAACCTTCTTCGTGACCGCCCAGCGGTCACGAACCTACTTCGTGACCGCCCAGCGGTCACGAACCTACTTCGTGACCGCTGGGCGGTCACGAATGACCCTTTTTCGTGACCGCCCAGCGGTCACGAAAGAGTCTCATTCGATAATTTTGATTTTCGTTTGTTTAATTAAGGTTCGATGTTTGTTAAATTGATAAAATAGTTGCTACCAAGTAAATTAAAATAGATTTTATCACAAAATGACACATTACATCTAAAACAACTTGGTGTATGTGATGAATTAGTTGTAGAACATAAAATATGTTATTCGTTCATAACTCGCCTAATCACATCTAATTCGCTATTTTAATATGTTAATTACTAATGTTGTACTAATTTATTACTTCAATTCACATGTAGTATTGAGACTTATTGCTAAAAATCATAAACACATCAAGAAGAATCCATAAAATCAATTTTTTTTTTTTGAATATTATTCGTGACCGCCCAGCGGTCACGAACCTACTTCGTGACCGCTGGGCGGTCACGAATGACCCTCTTTCGTGACCGCCCAGCGGTCACGAAAGAGTCTCATTCGATAATTTTGATTTTCGTTTGTTTAATTAAGGTTCGATGTTTTTTAAATTGATAAAATAGTTACTACCAAGTAAATTAAAATAGATTTTATCACAAAATGACACATTACATCTAAAACAACTTGGTGTATGTGATGAATTAGTTGTAGAACATAAAATATGTTATTCGTTCATAACTCGCCTAATCACATCTAATTCGCTATTTTAATATGTTAATTAATAATGTTGTACTAATTTATTACTTCAATTCACATGTAGTATTGAGACTTATTGCTAAAAATCATAAACACATCAAGAAGAATCCATAAAATCAAATTTTTTTTTATGAATATTATTCGTGACCGCCGGGCGGTCACGAATGACCCCTCATTCGTGACCGCCCAGCGGTCACGAACCTTCTTCGTGACCGCTGGGCGGTCACGAATGACCCTCTTTCGTGACCGCCCAGCGGTCACGAAAGAGTCTCATTCGATAATTTTGATTTTCGTTTGTTTAATTAAGGTTCGATGTTTGTTAAATTGATAAAATAGTTACTACCAAGTAAATTAAAATAGATTTTATCACAAAATGACACATTACATCTAAAACAACTTGGTGTATGTGATGAATTAGTTGTAGAACATAAAATAGGTTATTCGTTCATAACTCGCCTAATCACATCTAATTCGCTATTTTAATATGTTAATTACTAATGTTGTACTAATTTATTACTTCAATTCACATTTAGTATTGAGACTTATTGCTAAAAATCATAAACACATCAAGAAGAATCCATAAAATCAAACTTTTTTTTATGAATATTATTCGTGACCGCCGGGCGGTCACGAATGACCCCTCATTCGTGACCGCCCAGCGGTCACGAACCTTCTTCGTGACCGCTGTGCGGTCACGAATGACCCTCTTTCGTGACCGCCCAGCGGTCACGAAAGAGTCTCATTCGATAATTTTGATTTTCGTTTGTTTAATTAAGGTTCGATGTTTGTTAAATTGATAAAATAGTTACTACCAAGTAAATTAAAATAGATTTTATCACAAAATGACACATTACATCTAAAACAACTTGGTGTATGTGATGAATTAGTTGTAGAACATAAAATAGGTTATTCGTTCATAACTCGCCTAATCACATCTAATTCGCTATTTTAATAAGTTAATTACTAATGTTGTACTAATTTATTACTTCAATTCACATTTAGTATTGAGACTTATTGCTAAAAATCATAAACACATCAAGAAGAATCCATAAAATCAAAATTTTTTTTATGAATATTATTCGTGACCGCCGGGCGGTCACGAATGACCCCTCATTCGTGACCGCCCAGCGGTCACGAACCTTCTTCGTGACCGCCCAGCGGTCACGAACCTACTTCGTGACCGCTAGGCGGTCACGAATGACCCTCTTTCGTGACCGCCCAGCGGTCACGAAAGAGTCTCATTCGATAATTTTGATTTTCGTTTGTTTAATTAAGGTTCGATGTTTGTTAAATTGATAAAATAGTTGCTACCAAGTAAATTAAAATAGATTTTATCACAAAATGACACGTTACATCTAAAACAACTTGGTGTATGTGATGAATTAGTTGTAGAACATAAAATATGTTATTCGTTCATAACTCGCCTAATCACATCTAATTCGCTATTTTAATATGTTAATTACTAATGTTGTACTAATTTATTACTTCAATTCACATGTAGTATTGAGACTTATTGCTAAAAATCATAAACACATCAAGAAGAATCCATAAAATCAAATTTTTTTTTTATGAATATTATTCGTGACCGCCGGGCGGTCACGAATGACCCCTCATTCGAGACCGCCCAGCGGTCACGAACCTACTTCGTGACCGCCCAGCGGTCACGAATGACCCTCTTTCGTGACCGCCCAACGGTCACGAAAGAGTCTCATTCGATAATTTTGATTTTCGTTTGTTTAATTAAGGTTCGATGTTTGTTAAATTGATAAAATAGTTGCTACCAAGTAAATTAAAATAGATTTTATCACAAAATGACACGTTACATCTAAAACAACTTGGTGTATGTGATGAATTAGTTGTAGAACATAAAATATGTTATTCGTTCATAACTCGCCTAATCACATCTAATTCGCTATTTTAATATGTTAATTACTAATGTTGTACTAATTTATTACTTCAATTCACATGTAGTATTGAGACTTATTGCTAAAAATCATAAACACATCAAAAAGAATCCATAAAATCAAATTTTTTTTTTATGAATATTATTCGTGACCGCCGGGCGGTCACGAATGACCCCTCATTCGAGACCGCCCAGCGGTCACGAACCTTCTTCGTGACCGCCCAGCGGTCACGAACCTACTTCGTGACCGCTGGGCGGTCACGAATGACCCTCTTTCGTGACCGCCCAGCGGTCACGAAAGAGTCTAATTCGATAATTTTGATTTTCGTTTGTTTAATTAAGGTTCGATGTTTGTTAAATTGATAAAATAGTTACTACCAAGTAAATTAAAATAGATTTTATCACAAAATGACACATTACATCTAAAACAACTTGGTGTATGTGATGAATTAGTTGTAGAACATAAAATAGGTTATTCGTTCATAACTCGCCTAATCACATCTAATTCGGTATTTTAATATGTTAATTACTAATGTTGTACTAATTTATTACTTCAATTCACATGTAGTATTGAGACTTATTGCTAAAAATCATAAACACATCAAGAAGAATCCATAAAATCAAATTTTTTTTTTTGAATATTATTCGTGACCGCCCAGCGGTCACGAACCTACTTCGTGACCGCTGGGCGGTCACGAATGACCCTCTTTCGTGACCGCCCAGCGGTCACGAAAGAGTCTCATTCGATAATTTTGATTTTCGTTTGTTTAATTAAGGTTCGATGTTTTTTAAATTGATAAAATAGTTACTACCAAGTAAATTAAAATAGATTTTATCACAAAATGACACATTACATCTAAAACAACTTGGTGTATGTGATGAATTAGTTGTAGAACATAAAATAGGTTATTCGTTCATAACTCGCCTAATCACATCTAATTCGCTATTTTAATATGTTAATTACTAATGTTGTACTAATTTATTACTTCAATTCACATTTAGTATTGAGACTTATTGCTAAAAATCATAAACACATCAAGAAGAATCCATAAAATCAAACTTTTTTTTATGAATATTATTCGTGACCGCCGGGCGGTCACGAATGACCCCTCATTCGTGACCGCCCAGCGGTCACGAACCTTCTTCGTGACCGCTGGGCGGTCACGAATGACCCTCTTTCGTGACCGCCCAGCGGTCACGAAAGAGTCTCATTCGATAATTTTGATTTTCGTTTGTTTAATTAAGGTTCGATGTTTGTTAAATTGATAAAATAGTTACTACCAAGTAAATTAAAATAGATTTTATCACAAAATGACACATTACATCTAAAACAACTTGGTGTATGTGATGAATTAGTTGTAGAACATAAAATATGTTATTCGTTCATAACTCGCCTAATCACATCTAATTCGCTATTTTAATATGTTAATTACTAATGTTGTACTAATTTATTACTTCAATTCACATGTAGTATTGAGACTTATTGCTAAAAATCGTAAACACATCAAGAAGAATCCATAAAATCAATTTTTTTTTTATGAATATTATTCGTGACCGCCGAGCGGTCACGAATGACCCCTCATTCGTGACCGCCCAGCGGTCACGAACCTTCTTCGTGACCGCCCAGCGGTCACGAACCTACTTCGTGACCGCTGGGCGGTCACGAATGACCCTCTTTCGTGACCGCCCAGCGGTCACGAAAGAGTCTCATTCGATAATTTTGATTTTCGTTTGTTTAATTAAGGTTCGATGTTTGTTAAATTGATAAAATAGTTACTACCAAGTAAATTAAAATAGATTTTATCACAAAATGACACATTACATCTAAAACAACTTGGTGTATGTGATGAATTAGTTGTAGAACATAAAATAGGTTATTCGTTCATAACTCGCCTAATCACATCTAATTCGGTATTTTAATATGTTAATTACTAATGTTGTACTAATTTATTACTTCAATTCACATTTAGTATTGAGACTTATTGCTAAAAATCATAAACACATCAAGAAGAATCCATAAAATCAAAATTTTTTTTATGAATATTATTCGTGACCGCCGGGCGGTCACGAATGACCCCTCATTCGTGACCGCCCAGCGGTCACGAACCTTCTTCGTGACCGCCCAGCGGTCACGAACCTACTTCGTGACCTCTGGGCGGTCACGAATGACCCTCTTTCGTGACCGCCCAGCGGTCACGAAAGAGTCTCATTCGATAATTTTGATTTTCGTTTGTTTAATTAAGGTTCGATGTTTGTTAAATTGATAAAATAGTTACTACCAAGTAAATTAAAATAGATTTTATCACAAAATGACACATTACATCTAAAACAACTTGGTGTATGTGATGAATTAGTTGTAGAACATAAAATAGGTTATTCGTTCATAACTCGCCTAATCACATCTAATTCGCTATTTTAATATGTTAATTACTAATGTTGTACTAATTTATTACTTCAATTCACATTTAGTATTGAGACTTATTGCTAAAAATCATAAACACATCAAGAAGAATCCATAAAACAAAAAAATTTTTATGAATATTATTCGTGACCGCCGGGCGGTCACGAATGACCCCTCATTCGTGACCGCCCAGCGGTCACGAACCTTCTTTGTGACCGCCCAGCGGTCACGAACCTACTTCGTGACCGTCGGGCGGTCACGAATGACCCTCTTTCGTGACCGCCCAGCGGTCACGAATGACCCTCTTTCGTGACCGCCCAGCGGTCACGAAAGAGTCTCATTCGATAATTTTAATTTTCATTTGTTTAATTAAGGTTCGATGTTTGTTAAATTGATAAAATAGTTACTACTAAGTAAATTAAAATAGATATCATCACAAAATGACACATTACATCTAAAACAACTTGGTGTATGCGATGAATTAGTTGTAGAACATAAAATATGTTATTCGTTCATAACTCGCCTAATTACATCTAATTCGGTATTTTAATATGTTAATTACTAATGTTGTACTAATTTATTACTTCAATTCACATGTAGTATTGAGACTTATTGTTAAAAATCATAAACACATCAAGATGAATCCATAAAATTAATTTTTTTTTATGAATATTATTCGTGACCGCCGGGCGGTCACGAATGAGGGTCATTCGTGACCGCCCAGTGGTCACGAATGACCCTAGTGGCATCCGCGACCGCTCAGCGGTCACGAATGACCCTAGTGGCATCCGCGACCGCTGGGCGGTCGCGGATGAGTGGCATCCGCGACCGCCCAGCGGTCGCGGACGCCACTAGGCGGGAAGTTTCCCGCCTATGGATTCCCGTGACCGCTGGGCGGTCACGAGAATTATGTTCGTGACCGCTCAGCGGTCACGGGGCTATCCGTGACCGCTGGGCGGTCACGGCGTTGTTTACCGCGACCGCTCGGCGGTCACGGTGGCATCCGCGACCGCCGGGCGGTCACGGATGCTCGCGACCCCCCCGGCGGTCACGAATGACCCCGGATTCTTGTAGTGTACCACGACGCGGTCTCAATTACCCTTTTCACTATCTGAGACCGCGTCGCGGTTGCAATTGTTCTTCAAGTATCTGGGACCGCGCTGCGGTCCCAAATATTATCTGGAACCGCAGCGCGGTCTCGGGTACTCTGGTCGCAATTGAGGTTATCTAGGACCGCTTCGCGGTCTCGAATGAGAAGCGACCGAGCTCATTCGAGACCGCGCAATAGTGACCGCTTTGCGATTGCAGAAGGCTCTCTGCAACCGCAAAGGCCTCATCTTAGATAGCATATGCGGTCTCAGATGAGGCCCAAATCTTGTAGTGCACAATTATTAAAAAATGTGTTATTTATAGTGGATAAAATAATAAGTATTTCTAATATATATTTTGATATCTTTATTGACGTGAAAATATACGACATTTTATAAATTAACTACACTCTCCATGATATATAGATACACACAAAAACCAATATAGAATATATAATAATCAGTTTGCTCAACGTGGAAATAGTTATCAAGCTGTGTTTAATTCACACTTTTTGTTAGTTAAAGAAACGAATAAACAAGTGATTGAAAAATATGTGGAGATTGTAAAATATTGTGTTCTTGAACAAGATTTTCAAGATTTCAAGAAAGAGAATCATGGAGTAAGTTTCAAAGAACTCATTTTTGCTGGAAAAACAAATTCTTTGTAATCTTATTCGAGTAAAGAAACCAATTAATTTCATAATATAAATTAATGAATCATTTGATTGATTAATGTAGGTTTAATTAATATGGGTCTCTACATGCCACATGTCATTATATGATTAAGGGAAGAGAGAAGGCAATAGAAAATGGGAATAAAGAAATTTCGCTCCAATCTTAAGTAACTAATTAAGGTAACTTTTATTTTTAGCACATCCGTACTATATGCCTCTTTGTGGAGGAAAACTTGGTCGTTGGAAAATATTATTAGAATAATTTTTTGTATTTTAAACTTTTTGGGTCAGTAGAATAATTTGTGTTTGGTGATTTAATTGGGATTTTATTTTTGACGAAACCTACAACAACGAACTTATTAATCTAATAAAAGATATCAAAAGAAGACTTTAAATGAAAATAAAGGCAAAAGAATTTAAGACAACGGATCATTCCATACATTTATTTGTACGATATTACAAACAACATATCTAGATCAATTGGTGTTGATCTTATGCACTTATATATTGACGAAGTATTTAACTATGCAAGAACTTTTATATATGTAAGAGAAAGCAAACCAAGCACACAACAGATATCAAACCAAACGTTCAAAAGCAAAATAAATGTCTGCATCGATTCAAAGATGATCAGTTATCCTTAACGTGCATATATATGTATTTATATGTTCCAGATGAATAATCAAGGATGACGCCAGATGTTGGGGATCGACTTGTGAGCTAGAGGACCTTCCTTGCGTTGATCTTTGTGAACCAGAAAATGGTTAATTACTTTGCCGTCTTTAACGCTTTTGGGGCAGCAATCGGCGACGTTCCCTTGGCAACAAGGAGGCCAAAATGTTGGATCAGCAGCTCTTGCATTTGTGATCATGGTTACAAGGAGGAAGACAAAAAAACAAAAACCTAAGTTCTTTGCCATGACAAGATATTGATAATGAAATTTATTTGAGATGTTGCTTTTCGGCTTGGGGTAGAAATAGGTAGTGTTTTTCTAAGTATATATAGAGGAGGAGTTTGTCTGATGCATGAATTGCTGAATTGTTGAATTTTTTACAACATTATAAGATGTATGTCGTTACTACTAGAGAGTATTGAAAATTTGTATACTTAAAATCGAAATTGTAAGAATATTAAGTTCAGAGTGGGACTATCGATCGATGGGTCCATATCATAGGCTAAGTCCAATTTGATCTTTGGCTTTTTGGTTTATTTAGTAAATATAAGACATTTAGTGGTTTAAAAACATTTCTAAAATTACAATACGATGCTTTACTTTTGGTTTCTTAGTGTTATATATATATATATATATAAATATATATACACACATATACATATGTATACATACATTGAATATTGTAAGGACATAACATTTCTAATATGTTCTTTTTTTCTTCTTTTTCTTTTTTCTGTTTTCTGAATATTGATGCTATTGCTACCCTTCTTTTTCCTCACTTTTTAAATAATATCTTCTCTCTTCTTCTATATAAAATTCCATAAACGAAGTTATATGTAGCGTAAAATTGTCGGCCTTTTCTAGATTATGATAATACCACTCCTCAATATTTCTCAATTTTCTGGGTTTTCCGCAATCGAATCGTGTACATAATTTGTGAAATGTATTTGTTGTATTGTAAAACACTGAAACATTTATCATCTACTTCACTTTTCATTTCATTTTCATTATGGCTTCTTGAGTGTTTTGCCGGCTTTGTGTTTATTTTATTTTTTTGATGGATGCCGGTTCTGTGTTTATTAGTTAAAAATCTTTACCGAGCAATACAACGAGTTACTTATTAATCTTTGGTGAAAGTCTGATTGTAGATAACAAATGAATCATGTACAACCTGGATTTGCCAGATTGAACTAAAACATCGAAATCATCGAGCACCAAACAATGAAACAAAAGCATCAGTATCCTATATTTGGCCTCAAATCAATATTTAATAATAACAAAGCTATCTCCAGATTCCTCCTTAATTGCCTCAATGGTTCTGTTTTATTCGTTTTAATGCTTTTCCATTAGCAGTAACATATTCGTTTTAGTTGTTATCAAACAACATAATGCGCACATATAGTTGATTCATTCAAGAACTTTTCTGCTGTATTTCTGCTATTTCCTGAGCTGTGGCACATGTAACTTTGATAAACATCGAAAAAATGTCATTGTAATCCACTTCATTTCACTGCAAACAGGGCAACCCCATTTTACGCGTCCATCAAGCGCCTGGCAAACGACGAGCCTGGAGGAAGAACGGATATAAATGAAAATTGCTCGAAAGGTTTTTAGTTGGAAGTTACAGTACAATATAGAAAGCATCAGCTTCAGTATTAGATATCTGAAGATGGTTTGAGCTTCTCCTTTAGAAACTGTAGTATGTGTTCCTTCTTCCAGTTATCGATTCTGCACAACAAACATTGATTTCATGTCAACTGAATAGACATATGCCATAAATTACATAATATATGAAGGGCCGGAAAAATTACGATGAAACGCTCATATATTTTGACGAAAACTATATCTCATGCTCCCAAAAACTTACATCAGCACCTTCAGATGAACGAATAATGAAGATTTTGATTCAGGTTGTTATTCAATGACATTGGAATAGGTTTAACGAATAGAAAACGAATCAAGAAACTGACGATATCAATGGAAGCAGATTTTGTTGAACATTTTTCAGATAGACCCCGTATTTTGAATGTTTTTGAGGCTCAGGAGGAGGTGCATTTGTAACTATTTCAACAGTAGAGGAAGTTTCTATAATTAGACCAAACTTTAGGTATGTAGGTATCAATTATCATCCTTAATTTCAGAACACCAGGGGACGTTGTGATTTAAACAAGAATTGTTATCATAATTCACCATAACATTAGGATAATAAAGACGGCAATTCATAATTTGGAATGCACAGTTCAAGAAAATACGATAGTAAGCTCACCTGATGGTTTCCTTAATTTGACCACCATCGTCCAGCATGATCAACTTTGGCGGAGAATTAAAGGCATATTGGACTTTGACTGATGGGAATCTATCCTTCTCTTCCTCAATAAACCCGACGACTTCAGGATAAAAGACCAGTTTCCTCATGCAAACCTCTAAAGTGGCACCAGAATATATAATCTGCATTGATTGAAGCCGATGCATTTTAAATAGAAATGAGCACAAAAAATCTCACCCCTCGATCTACTCAAGAAGCACATAACGTAAAAATATATCGGCAACCAAATGTTCATAGGAACGTTTATTTTAATCTAGAAGATGCCACTTGTCCAAATCAATTAACAATTCTAACAATATCAACCTACAAAAAATCACGTACCAATCATCAATCCAATTCATAAAACCTGATAATGTCATTATGTTTCAATACAAGCATCTTATTCACAATTCCAAGTATTTCACAGCTTTCAGGGAAATTGGAGAATTTGAGTACAAAGTAAACCCATTTTAGAGGAGCTCTATTTTGTCACAATGGTGAAAACATATTAAAAGAATTTGGAACTCAAAGTTGCTCAAACCAATCAAATAAGGTCAACCATAACGTGGGTCGACATAACCGCCAGCATACATCACTATGTCGACATGAATATAGACTGAGTTATGCATTTATAGGTACATTACAGCACATATTTCATGCCCACATCAGTTATATTACAATTAAATGCCCGTGAAGTTTAGAAGATATGAGAAACTATTTTGACGTCATATATATGACTTTGGATGAACAAATGCAAGTCAGACTGGGATAAAAGAATAAAGACAGAATGCACCGAAGTAAGAACGCAAGTCAAACTTCTGCAACCTTCGTCTAGCAGGCGAATTCTTACTTTTTCGGTGACAATGTGAAACGTCTCAAATTCAGATAATTATCATAAATCCAACTAAAGCACATATCAAGTCTTAGTAAATCGTACCTTACTCGTTGCATCATCAGAATCCTCGGAACAACACTTCAAACAATCAGACACCAGCTCTGCAGTCAACATGAAGTTATTGTTCAATAAGACATACAGAATAACACACACATAAAGATATTCAAGAAACTTAAGAGCGCCGCAACAGATGGCTGAGAACGAAAGTTTTTCGACAGGTTATTGCGTAATTTGGATCCTTAAAAAGTATCTAGCAGCATCATCTCAGAACAAGGAAACTCAAAATAAGTTTCTGTTGAGCCCTTATTCCCTCAAAAGAAAAAAAAAAAGAAAAAATTGCAGGTAACACTTACATGTTCATAACAAAAATCAACGTTGAAAATGTTACAAGTAACAATGAAGGGAAGTACAAAAAAAAAACTTCGGTTCTCAGGCAGGTAATTTATCCGGACTATATTAACAACTGAGTGACGCATTTCACATTTGGCCAAATTCCACGTAATGGATAGTCGGCCATAACTTGGAACTACTTTCGCGATATCCAAGACAACGTTCTTTGACAAGATGCGCACGGGGAGCCCTAGACACCCCGGAGCCTTGATGTTGTAATATTCCAATCACAACTTACCAAAACCCCGTCAGCTCGATAGCTCCTAATGTGTAACATTTACACATAAGAAAATCGACGTATACTAATATCACACCAACAGAACAATAAGAGCACCTTCATCTTACAACTTTCAATTTATCCTAATGGGATAATCACATTACGCCCCCAACGGTTACCTCGTTTCATAAACTTGCTACCTAACGTACACAAAGTTACTTAATTCACATTAATTAATTATATACCCTAAAACAAATCGATCAAACGAAAAAATGACAAATAAGCAACAACCCAGATCTTGAAATGAAAAAGGGTACCTTGATCTTTAATGTATTCAGCAAAGGTGTGACAATCGGAACAAAGGGCAAGACCAGTGAACCCTAATTCTTCACATTCTTTCGTGCTCAGCTTCTGCTCTGCACCGCAATTATTAATAAGAAGAAATAAAACTGAAATTAGGGCAAGACCCAATTTAAAAGATGACATTTTGCTGTCGGATTTCGCCTTTTCAGGTTATATGGTGAAGAAGAAGAAGAAGAATCAGTTGACTGTAACTGTAAGAGCAGACGGGGAGCAAATATTGTAGGGAGCTCAACAAATATACAAAAAGAAATTAAATTCATTTTGTTTTATTAAATACGAAAAAAAAAGTAGATATTATTAGATTTATTAAGATTGGGACCTTTTTTGATTAAATTCATTTTGTTTTATTAAATACGAAGAAAAAAAAAGTAGATATTAGAGTAAGATTGGGACCTTTTTTATTTTTCGTTGTTAAAGTCGTTAGACGTAAGCAAGCTTAAAGGCGGTGTAGCGAATTTTGGAATATATTTTCAAAAATGTATATGTTTATATCAAACATAAAAATAAATAAATAAATAAACCACAATAATGTGAGGTAAGATGTTATTGACTGCTAATAATTCGAATTTATGTTAATATGGAGTAATGAAATAAACTAAAAAATGTGGTTGTATAATATATTTCACTATATAATTGTTTGTTGCCTGAGTTTTATAAAAATGGTAAATGCATTGGATAAAATAACTATTAATATATTTGTACATTGAGGCGCAAGTTCAATAGTTTTACGCGTAAAAGACGTATTTTTTGGTGCATCGGGTTTAAGCTCCGGATCATGGAGCGTAAGCCCATTAAAATTAAGTTTCATAGAGCTACCTCGAAACGTTTGGTAGTCAAATAAGTTCTGGGCAGGTCACGAGCGAGTCTTTGGGCGAATTTTTGACGACACTAATGTAACACTGAATTTCTTTTTCTAGGCTACATGGATTTGAATACTTGATGTTCCTTGGCCAAAATAATCAGCAAGTGACAAAGTTTTTCTTTATATTAGTAAGTTATTCTTGCCAAATAAATAAAAAAAAATTATTGTGTAGTTTTTGATTTTTAAGTTTCATTTTCAAGGTTTTGTGAATACTTCGGTTTTTGTTATTCAAGAAATCTCAAACATTAATCATCTACCATTAGATTAATAGAACTATGACAAAAAAGTTAAATTTTTAATAGTTAAGTTAGAGAGGGTAATAGGATCTCCCTCATTCTTTTAATGTTAAAATTGTGCTTCTTCAGATGATTTTTGGACTCATGGGTAGTCATGACTCATGACCAGATGGCAACCTTATTATGTACGAAGATAATTTCATACACTTTAAATCGAACGTAATGATGTACAGATACAACAAATAACTTAATAACATAATCGATAACACTTGATTTCAATAAAATGATGTACAAATACACTAAGTTACAAAATTCAAAAATATTTAATCAACCAAAACGCCATTACAGAAAAATTACAGGATCACCCCTTATTCTCTCCAGCAAAGAGATAGGGTGCAAACAATTGCATAAATTACATTTGATTTCAGAAACACAACCAGAAGTAAAACTATAAGCAACTTTCTTCTAATGGCAAAAGAAAAGATTAGCTCATAGATTTTATTGTCAAATATCAACACAGGGGTACACAATTTAAACATCGAGCAACTTGAAGCAGACATTTTGTCGAACCTCGAGTTTGGATCGTTTAACCAGTTTGTCAACTTGTTTGAACAACAGCAGTAGAGGATACAGTATTTTCAATCTCCCCGTTTGAGATCTTTGATTTGATGTATGAACGAGCTACGTCTAACATTATGTCCATCTCTTTCTTATACTGCAAAGTATGGATAACTATGTTAAGATATCAACATCACTCGGCGATCTTAGGTGAATCAACATTTGGCTAACATCTTAATAACAAGAGAAAATCTAGAAATAAGGAGGTTAAGGATACTTCACAAGCACCACGTACCTCATTAAGAGCACCTGATTTGATCTTACCTTGCATCAGACACCATTTCTTGAAATGTGTACCTGAGAGGGTCATGAAGATTGACAATGATTATTTTTGCTTGTAATCTCTGTGTCGTGATATTCATTGCAAATTACTTATTACGGCACATCATTTTCATATGGAATCTCAAAATGTGTCCTAACTGAGCATTATGGACTTTGAGCTTTGTTCAACATGGAACGTCCTCTTCAACCAGACCAAAAACAGAAGTCCACAAATGGTAAAAGGGAGCATAGTTAGCAACGTAGGCAAAGCATTTGAATTACGGGGTGAAAGAATGGTTAATCTAATGAAAGAGTTATTTTGATATGAATGTGATTCCACATGCCAGGGTGCAACGGGAGGGAGAGAGAGATGATAACCGTAAAGATAGTGAACAACAAATTGATGAAACTTACCAGCTTTAATATTAATGGTACAAGAAGACTCGGAATTTGTCTCCAGTGACCATCTACTGTGAACCTGGTTCACAAAGGCGTATCTATTAAGAAACAAAAAAAGGAACAAGAAATAAACCAAATATAATGATTTGCCAACTTAATTGTCGATTCTGTGACCTTATCCTAAGTTGTAATTGCAAGATTACACTTTACTATGTACTTTGAACAACATGTTAAAGGAAAGAAAATGAGAAGGCAAAAACTGATGCATAATGCCATTGTCATACCTCAAAGTATGATCCAAACGGCACATCATGTGCCTGTTGTGCAGTCTCAAACACCTAATAAAGAAATGAAGACAAATAAGGCAGAAAAAGAAAAATTAACAGGTGTTGTAAGCTTATGATACCAATAAGTAAAACCTTAGTACTCACCAAAGTTTTCTTATCTGCCGACATAACAGTATGCTGCCATTCCGTCACCGCTGTATCTGGAGGGCACATTGGACTGTTGCACAAAGTTCGGGCTTTAATTTCTCTGACTCTACCGTTGTACTCATCAGCGGTGTGCCATTCACCCATCTGAAGTTAGCACAACCGAACTCTTGAGACAATTATAAGAGAATTTACATGTAAAAATAACACAGAAAAGCTATCTTATAGGTGATTTTTCCTTGGCCAGTACATGAACACACGAAGGTAATGACTTATAATCTTTAATAAATAACAAAATCTATGGAATAAACTAAAACCATTGTTAGTGACATCTAAGACTTAATCTTGTATTAATAGAACTCTTTTATTAAGTAGTGCTTTGGAGAGGCCCTCAGCTGCTTCATGTCATTATAAACTCTGGGTAAAGACTGATGATAATGTGGGAGATCAAGGTAGCACTTCGTCGAGAGATGATCTAGGTTGGGTTCCAATTTATATGGAAGTCACTGAAAAACTGAAGCCGAGTCAAAATGGAAAAAGCATGAATTACGATTTAAACTCGGGCATGCCTACATTACTTACATTGAGATTAAAATCCTTTCGCACAGTACGATACTCATTTGTGAATGTTGAACCGTCATCTAAAAGAAACTTGAAAAATTGCTCCGCTGTGCATGGAAATGTATCCTGCAAAAGAAGAGGCAAATCAAGTAAAATTTGAGAACGTATTCCTGAATTTTGAAGCCTAAGGTTATAGTGAGGATAATTCTTTACATTGTGTATGACTGACAGCACTTCCTCTTTGATGAATGGTTGAAACTCGTCAATCTTAGCCATATTTTCTTCAGATATATTGGGTTCCCTTATGCTGCTGTTTCTGGCAGAACTGCTATGCGCACGCAAAGCCGACTGTTCACTCTCCTGTGCATAAATGAAATAACTTATATAAAAATAACACACACACACACACAAGTAAATAATTTAACATTAGTGATCATAAGACCTTTTTTTCAGCTTCTAATATGGCATGGATGTTATTTGCTGCAAGTTGTAAACATCTCAGGACATGGTTTCTATTCCAGAAAGATGCGAATTTGTATCTGACTCTACCTGAAATGAGAAATTAAATAAACTAGCTTATACCCAAACATCAGCATCATATTGCAAGCCAAAGTATCCACACCCGATTCCATGATACAATCAAATGTACAGGGAGTACACCCTTATAATATTCGCCATTAATGTTTCAGAAAATGAAGATATAATTTAAAATTAAAAAAGCAATAAACACATGAATTGGATAACTAGAAAAAGAGACCGATGAGATAAATTAAGATGCACTATGAGATATACAGCTTCTTGGAAGATACTTAACAGAGACACAAAGATGATTATGGATGCGAATACACATGTAAGGAAACACAGATTACTGAAATTTTATAATGAAATAGGAAAATAAACAATATGTGATAGATCTGATAATTAATAATAGTTCAAAACTATATATATAAATAGCCTTGAAGGGGCATAAAAATAAATTCAACAAACAGAAATAGCTTTACAGAAAGACGGATCCTTATGTCACGGGCGTTAGTGGGTCTGCCTCCATGCAATAAAAAATAAAAATAATAATAATAATAATATATATATATATATATTTACCGAGCTTGTTTGCGAGTTTCTCTTTTTTTTTTTTTTTTTTGGCACCAATTTCTTTGTAGTCTTGGATTAGTGAACTAGACAAAGATTAGCACTAAAGCAGATCATGAGAGCTAGACAGCTCAAAAGTTGCTACATGGTACAAAAGATTGTGGACTAAAGCAGATCACTAGAGCTTGACAGCATTCATCACCCATGCTTCAATATCTTCATTCAGTAGATGCTAAAAGCAACATCAAGAAAGTAAGGTTAAAATGAGATTAGAACAACTCCTAATTGTTTCACTACATTGAATGATTCAACAGCCAAATACAAGAGAGACGAGAAGTTTTTTTCTTCTTTCCGCCAATAGCAATGGCATGAAAAGTTTAACTAACATGTGCCTCTAAGCAGTCATCGATCCTAACAAAACATAAGTGGCGTCATAGATAATTAAAATGCATATAGAAGACCAAAGAGAAAACATAAACTAACCATCAGGATTTCCTAAAGGAGGTACACCATGCCCCCCAACACCCATTCGAAGAACTATTGTGAGAGCAGGATTGATAAATGCATGTTGGCTCTTCCTTATCTGAGATGGAAATCCAACTAAACATTTCATACTTCTAATGCCCACTGGCATGTTAAATGGGCGGTGTGGCAGGAAAAAAAAAAAAAAGGAAGAAGCTGTGTACCTCATCAATATCTCTTAGAGGTAATATAACCTGCCAAGATTAATGTAAATACAAGCAATTGGGTAAGCTTAGTGGCTCGAGATATCAAAAAAGAAATCTCTCCTTTCCTATTATCTTAAACTTTTGATGTTTAAAAAAGATGGGTGAGCGCAGAGTGCAGAGTGCACAGGTGATTAGTCAAGTAAATGATTCCGAATGACCACAAGTATTCCTAAATGTAAATTGTCATTCTAATAGACCACATCAGTTAGCTCTGGAAGAAACCAAACAAGTTTAGGGATAAACCTTCATCTGCTTCGAGAAAACGTTTGAATGAAAGCATATGTTATGTGTTGATACATACATCCGGCCATGATACAAAAATGATCTCTCAAGAGCACATGAATAGCTATGTTCAACAATCTATTTGAAATAGCAAGTGAAACAACCAGGTTATATTAAATGATTCAACGCCTAAATTAGGCTGAGATGAGACAAAAAGGCATTTGAGGAAGTCAGGGAACTAAGCATGTCCAAAACAGAGATGAGGAACTATGCCTCGGTTGGAGGAAGACTAAATATTGTTTGGAGTGGTCCAGGTTTTTGATGAACAATTGTAGGCCCTTGTTTATCCAATGCCTTTCTTCGAGGACAGGCACCGTCACTGCCGTTCATATCCCTGAAATGGAGTAGATGCACCTAATTCAGGTATCAAAAGAAAAGAGTATACTATCAATATGAAGATATTATACCAAACACCAGATTAAAGCTCGTCCTTAAGGAAGAAAATATGGATACTACATGTGAGGTACTGGAAGAAGAAAAGGTAACTATCAGCAACTAAAGCTTAGTAGATGAGAGAAAGACGTTATCGATTATGATAATTGATATGTCCCAGAATAGTTTGTAAATGCATGCAAAACCCTTTAAACATATTCATCATTCTTCAACACAAGTATTTAGTGAAAACCAATTATAAAAATAATTAATATCCCCACATTAAATAATTCGTAAATTCGTGCATAACTCTTTAAGCATATATTCATCATCCTTCAACACAAATACACAAGTCTTTCTTGAGCTTGAAAAAATGTAACTTGAACACGCTCATGCGTGATCAGTATCGGAGATGCAAAATTAAATTATGAGACATATTTTAGGTTAATACTATTCAATTCTGTAAGTTATCAAGGCACAAAATGGACAAGTATTGACATAAAAAATGGGTCTGTCAAATTAGGTAGGTCTTGATATAATAATATTTATGACAATTCAGCATCAGTATCCAAACGGAAACTTCTACTTCGTAAAAGCCAGCCTATAGCTCAAGTATCCAGCCAGCATTCTCCAATACCTTATCTAACATATGAGACATTACCTTGTCTTATAAATAAGCATCAAAGCAGTAAAAGGCAGATGAAAGTGAGAAACTAAAACTTTTTTTTTTTTGATACGACGAGAAACTAAAACTTATAGCAGAAAGATACCGGGAAGAATTCAATTGGAGCTCGGACGTTGAAATTTGAAGACATACCTGAAAATTCAAAAGTAGTTTTCAAACTTCATAAAAAAGAAAGGGAAAGAAAAGAACTTTCAGAACCATTACAAGTCTCAGTTAAGTTCCTCTTATTTTAGTGAATAAGTCAGCAAGGAAATGCATCCAGATCCCAACTTCATTACCTGCCCTGATGGTCTATCCAATGTGTACCATATAGCACCAGTTTGCCCTTTGTTTTCAACAGGAATTGTTATGGATCCAAGGATTGCACTTTTCCAGATTATATCCCAATCATAGATAGTCACAACAATCTGGCAATACAATTAGGAAGAAGAGCTGGTTCAAGAAAAGAAAAAACTAGGAAATGAATGATAAAACATGAAATCTTAATATTTTTTAAACATGATAAATTACATTGAGGATTGGAAGATGTGTACTTAGTTCTATCGTCGAACTATTCTCAGGACACAGCCTCCTCGGAGCCTCTCACTTAGTATCCTAAATTTTGAGATCCAAGGGAGTGAAGAGGTTTGTGCCTTCATAAGTCGGTCTTGTGCACAGTTATATATTAGAGCGTTGAGAGTGACATGTGGAAGAGACATTAAGGACCATAGGCTAGAAAAAAAAGTGTTTAATGTTCAAGTCTCAGTTAATTTGGACAAAAATGTAACTTCAACACTAGCATACTTGTGAAGTATCCCATAAAAAATGAAGAAGCTATCCAGCACACCATATTTTATCACTAAAAAGTTAAATATCACATATTTAAGACATTACCAGGTATTAATTTGCAAACACAGATTAAGCTGAGAAGTTACAAGAAAAATCATTTGAATCTGAGCACAAGAGAACATCTCCCGTTTTTACTTTTAAGCTTTCTTTATATTGGAAAGAAATCAACAGCAGGCTCCAACGGCTGAGATGTCTCACTTTTTACTTAGAAGTTTCCATGTAAAATTACCTCAGCAGGAAGCTCATCAACAGAAAAATTGAACTCCTCCCCCCACATAGGATTTCTTGAGCCAGGAACCATAGAACTACAAGCACATCAGAAAGAGTTTTAGAAGTTCAAATATCTACAGCATAACACCACAGACATATGAAAATGGGGGAAAATCTCAGACAGGTAAAAGCAGGAAGCACTTAAATGCACCTTGAACTCAGAAAGGTGACAATTTAATTCAATATCCACTGAAGAACAAGAAACATCTAGTCAGAACCATGGCATTCTAATAAGAATCTAATAATCAAAAGATAGTTAGAATGAAATCTTGGCATTGCTTCGACAATTGTATACTTGAATCAACTCACTATCCTTCGCATTTGATGTTAAAGAAAATTGGACCAGACCGAACTCTTTCATTTAATTTGTAAAACATAGTGTGTCCTGTTTATATATCTTAAGTACTAGAAATAGTAACAAATATAAATTAGAGACAAACTCTACACCATGCATCTGGCTAAAAATCAAATTCACTTAACATCCTAAGCACGAAATAAGAAAAAAAAGGAATGAATTGGTTGAAACATTATTGATTTTAAGATTCTAGAGGAGCCAAATGTGATAGAATCACCTAAAGTGCTTCTGCGCCCCACAGGTTATAATAGCATACGGATCAGACGTGCCATTCAAACTCGCCCCAACAAGATTCTTTGCAGCTAACAACTCCACCTAAAACCCAAAATTTCTATCATCAGGTAAAAGTTTAAAGTACAATACAGTCTTAACTTCAAGTCCTCATTACATAAAACCAATCAACAACAAAAGGACAACCGGTGTGGTACAAGTTAAATTACCTTAATTAAGTATGTCAAATTCGCTTCAAGATTGCTTTGACCTAGCCCATCTACAAAAGCAGTGCAAAACTGCAGGTCAAGCAGACAGTACATAAGTCCAGGAAGCAGATAACATACAAATTAAACAATGCATGGATAACGATAACCGAATAATCAAAAAGAACGTACAACATGTCGAAACAATAACCTTGCCGGATCGATTAAAAAACCACATATCAAATAGCACCACTAATTTACTATAGATCATTTCTGTAGCTCAATTCAAATTCCATTTCCTGATCTTCATAGAGATAAAAATTCGTTTGGTCCCATAAGTTGGCACCCTCACGCATTTGGTCCCGTAAGTTGGCACCCCACGCATTTGGTCCCGTAAGTTGGTAAAACTGCTCAACTTTAGTCTCGCCTGAGTTCAATAAAATCACCTGATTTTGTTGATGTGGCTCTGGTTTGATTCAAAACTTAGGCGAGGCGGGACCAGAGCCACATCGGAAAAATTCGGTGACTTTATTGAACTGAGCCGGGACTAACATTGAGCACTTTTACCAACTTAAGGGACCAAATGCGTGGGGTGCCAACTTAGGGGACCAAATGCGTGAGGGTGCCAACTTAAGGGACCAAACGAATTTTTATCCCTCTTCATCACCAACAGAATCACAGAGTAAGCATACAAAACTCATAATCAGAATCACGATAAACGTAACAAAAGTAAAGTACAACCGGCATTGCATAATCTCCGATTACGCCAAAATGGACAAAATCAACAAACTCCTAAAACTCAAAATCAAGCTCAACAAAACAGAGAAAACGACCTTATCTTTACCATCAACAACATCCGGTCTGATCACCGAACCACAACCACCAGCAATCACCTCCACGTCATCACCGTCAACGGTGAAGAACAAGTACGCCACCACCACGAACGCTGCCGCCGCCACCGTGACCTGCACCTCCCACCACGACGGAAGTATAAGCTCCAGCGCCGCCTCCACTTCCGTCATTTCTCCGGCGATCGGAGGTCAAAAAGAGCGTGCGATAAAGTTACCACGCTGAATGTGACGTAACTGTACGGAGAATTGGAGGAATGCGAAAAGTAGAGAACAGTGAACATGCGGGAAGTGTGATATAATGATTTTGAATTTCGGTGAAATGACCAAACTGGGCCTTTGCGGTTTGGAGTTAAAGAGGGGAGTAAAATGTAATAATGAGGAAAAGTTGGGGGTTTTAAGGGAAATGAATTAAACAATAAGACAATTATTACTTTTCGAAAAAAGTTAGCGGCGTGTTTGGAAGAGGAATAAAGCGGGAAAGTAGATACTTGTGTGTAAAGCTTCATCTGGTCCCCTACAGTCATTACAATCCTCTTCAAAACTTGGGAGAAATAATCATTGAATTCAAGGACAAAATAATATAAACTTTGGTTCTGTGAGAAAATTCATTAGTACTAAAGCTATCTGAGGAAGAAAATGTGTTATATTTTAATTTTTGATTAGAGCTATCGTGTATGTCAACTAGGTAGCACGTCGTCACAAATAGTTAGTCGAGTGTGGTTTCTTCGGCTGACGATATTCACAGTCTATTGTGTCAACTCAAAGGTTTACCTAGTACGCACTCGTAGAAATCGAATGCGAGTTTTCACGTTATTTTAAAAAAGAAAGATAAAAAACTATGTACAATGTCAAGTAGTATGAATAAGAGATATATGCAATGTGGTCACTTGCATTGCTAGTTAGTTAGTTAGTTAAGTAGGTGGTTTTTTAAAAATATTGTTGTGAAAACTTTGAAATAACGCAAGTGATTGAAGGAAAGAATTATATTTGTTTATATCACTACATTCATTGCTTCGCTTTTGTTTTCTAAAAATATATTTCAAATAACGAAGAAAAAAACAATTACACTTATTTTGCTATGTGTTGTGTGCGCATAATGGTATTGAGGAAATTAAAGGAGATTCTGTATTTAATTAATTGATAAGTCATGAGTGGAAGTAATGATTATGACTAGTGACGGAAATGATGGGGAATTTTATTAATAAGAAAGAAAAGAAAAGTGGTGGCTATCATGGAAAAGAACTAAAAACTAGTACTAAAATAATTTCACGAAAAAGGAAAAGGAAAAAGTGAAAGACTGAGTGGACATATAGAAAAATTTGTACGAACGGCGTTTAATTAAAAAAAAAAATTTGCGTACGATTACAATTTAGAAGAGATGACCAAAGCATGAAAGTGGGAATTTGGCGACGGTCACCAAAAATTTGTTTACGATTTCAAGGAAATCTGATCACAAAACATATTTAGAAGGAGAGTCTCTAACGTTAAATTAACTACGAAAATATAAATTATATATGTTACATATCGAGATAGAATCAAACGACAACTCCCTCGTCATATGAATTTGATCATCTCCAACTATAAAAAGATTGTGTAATGAGACGATCATATGTGTCACGATGACAACGTAACATCGTAATGTTGTATGGCAATACTTTTAAGTCCCTCGCATACAGTGGCGTATCCAGGAATCTTATATGGGGGGGGGGCTAAAAAAAATTTTTTTGAGAACAGTAGGAAAGAAATAAGAGGAAAAAAATTTGAAATACTAAGTAAAGAAAAAAATATTGTTTTGAACCGATTTTTTGGAGTTTTAAGAGAAGATGAATGCGTACAAGAAAATTTTTGGATCAACTTTTAGTTTTTAACCGAAAAAATCACTAATAAATACCTCAAAAAGACAATTGAAATACATGAAAGAGGACAAATACAAAGATTTTTTTTTTCAAGGAGCAGGGGCGCAGAGAGGCTCACTAGAAGTCCGTAAGAGATATTGAAAAGAGATATTGAAAATCAGCAGTGACTTTTCTTTCTGTTTTATTATACTAATTGCAGTTTGGGGCTTAATCTTTGTAATAATATAATTAAAGACCATAATTCTAATTTATATATATGGACCAGCCGACCAGCCCATTTAGTTAAAAGGCCCATTTACTTTAGAATTAAAATCAACCCATTATTATATATAAATTGAAGAGCCCATTTATAAATATACATAGATATATAGATATATATATTATATATTACATATATATAAAAAAAAAATTCCAAAAAAATGGGGGGGGCTACAGCCCCCCCCCCCCCCCAGCCCCTGAATAGATACGCCCCTGCTCGCATATTTTCTTTGTTTGCCACAGTGTACATCGTCCCGCTTAGGGTAGGGGCAGTCTCCCCTAGAGAAGTAGTAGGTTGTGTATGACAGTATGAGACTCCAGTAGGAATTTAACACCCTAACTATGGAAATGGCTCCCAACTAGAGGTGGTTTGAGGTGTGCTCTTCTAGTTCTTTCTTTCCTGTAAGATGGTTTCTTTTCTTTGTTGTCAGTACGAATGTTACTAGATGTCATAACATGTGGAGTAAAAGTGCACTAATATAGTCTTATACATGTTATGTTATGTATCAGTAGAATCGTTGATGACATGCATTAATGCACCATTATTACATGAAAATGTAGCATAAATTCCTACCTTGTAGTAATATGTGTCTTGGGATGATGACACGTGTCATAAAAGCGTATATGTACTGTAAGAATCTCTTTTCTTATAATTAAACTAGCAAAAAGGCGCACGCAGAAACCGCGTGCAAATTTCTTTTTAGTGTAAATTGTATTCTAATTTTTACGCGTACTTTTTACTGTAATATAATTCATGTGACGATAAATGGAATTTTTTTTAATAGAAGTTACTAACTTATCAATAACCTTGATACACTCTCTAAAGAGAAACTAAACTAACATATATTTTTAATCATTGTTAAAAAAATTAGGGTCATCCGGTCATAAAGAATTATCAAGTTTCTTCAAAGTGAAAAAGGATGAAGCGCTTGAAAAGAATTATCATGCTAGCCATCAATACAAATTGAAAAGATAAGATTAAAAAATATAATGAAACAACCTAAAACGTGTAAATCTTTTCCTCTTCAACATAATTTTAATATGTAATGACCTATTTATTAAATTATTAAGAATATTAATTAATAGTTAAGGAAAATATAATGCAATCAAGGAAAAGAAAAAAAATGGTATAGATAAGACTATACTGAAATAATTTAAATAAAGAAAACAGTAATTAGCAGGAAAAATCTTGCAATCAAAGCAAACTCATGATAAGATCACTGGAGAAGTAATTCTAAAATTAAAACATGGACCATAATTCACAACAAAATGAATAAATTACAGCAAATATTTTGCAACAGTTACATAATGAGAAATCAGATATATTAATTAAGCATAAAATATCAAGCAACCAAAAGAAATTGAAAAGATAAGTTAAGGAAAAGACTTGAAAATCAAAACAATGTAAGTAAACATGTTTAAGATAAACAACCTGAAAGATTGTATTCGTGTAAATCATTTGTGTTAAAGATAATTAAATAAAAGTAATTGACAGATATCTTACATTATTTAAAGTAATTTAATAGATATATATATATAGTTAATAGAAAAAATCACGCAATCAGAGGAAAAAGAGGAAAAAAATGGTATAAATATGATTATACTGATAATAATTTGTAACGGATAGTGCTGCACAAAGTTGTAGCGAACAAATCTCTTTTTGAAATGTAAATGTCATAAAGTACATTATCAATATTGATTTACTGTTAATATATAGGAGGAAACAACGGAATAAAAAAAGTATAGACAATTAAGATCCATATAGAAATAATTTATGTCATGAACAATATTAATTAAAGGAGAAAAAATTACGCAATCAAAACAAACTGATCATAAGTTTAGATAAATAATTCTAAAACCAAAAAAATGTAAATCATAATACAAATTTACCAAGTGAAACAATAAGATTAAAAAAAAATAATCAAATGAAAACAACCAAAGGAGAGCATACTGTCATGTAGCGTAGGCGTCATCCTTCGCGTGCGATGCGGCTACGTCCTTCAACTCTTCGGCCGGGTGAGGCACGGGTCGTGACAACACGCTCATGATAAGATTATTAGTTAAAATTAGAGGAAAACCAAGTTATTTCATTAATGAATATTATAATTAACGGGAAAAAGCCCTGCCATCACAACAATTACAAACTGACAAAGTAACGAATTCATGATAAGATTAAAGAATTGGTTGGATGAAACTTCCTAATAAGATACTTATGATTGGGTTAAAGATGATAAACATTAGTTTACCTTTCAAATTGAAGCGATCAATCCATCTACAATAAAACCGCGATAACAACCTATCAAACAAAAAATGAATTGATCATTAATAAAGATGGCAAAATAATAACACTCAATTTATAAAGATTGCAAAAAAAAAATTTAATTTTGCAGACACCATTAGTTGGTTAATATCTAATATTCATATCATGAAAAAGGTTAATTATATTTATATCATTTTTTTTTTGTTTTTTCGAGTTTAGCTTTCAATTGCAGGTTAGTGAACGTAATATCTTTGTTTTTTTTTTAAAGTGAACGTAATATCTACCGTTCATAAAAAACATGTATTCTCTACAATAGTATTGAAACGATAAAGGAATAAAAAACAAAAAAATATATATAATTGAGATCGAGGTTCCTTACCTCATTCTATACGTAAATTTCACCGTCTCCATGATACAAATATAAGAACAATGATCTGCATAAATTTATGAGTTGTATTATAATTAGAATTATCGCATAAAAGATAAATGAATCATTGCATAAAGTTTACAGCAACAAACAAAATAACTAAGAGGAGAGAAAACGTTGCTGCTTGATTTAAAAAAAGAAATGTAAAAATGAGGTGTTCAATTTACTTTAAACAACCGAATCTGATCAAAAGTGGTCAAATGCAGTTACTTGTCTTCTTCTTTTTTTGTTCTTAGATAACAGATATATAATTTAACGGTTACAGAACGTGAGAAAATTTAAATTAGTGCAGTTTAGTGGACAAATAGTGATAAACCGCTTAATGGAGATTGTGCAATTGAGGATTTTTAAGAAAATACTTATTTGTTTAAATTTTAAATTTTATCTTCTGTGAGATATGCTTTGTTAACTATAATAAGATACATGGTGGTTATCCTATTATTTGGTTATCCTATTATTTGTGCGGATGTCCTTTAAAATGGTGAGTAATTTGTGGGTGGTTAAATTTTTAAATTTCAAATTGTCTACGATGGCAAGTTGAGAAAATGAAGGAAGTGGGGAAGTAGATAAAACTTTGGAAAATAACGGCAATATCATTCTTTTTATTATTCTTTTCTATTTCTTTTTTTTTTAATTTGTGAGTGGGGAATTTTGGTCTCCTGGTCTATTTCTAACAACTACCAAGGACCGCTTTGCTTATATTATTAATAGATTTTGGTCTCCTGGTCTAACAACTACCAAGGACCGCTTTGCTTATATTATTAATAGATATCATAATGAAGTATATGAGTAAAATCAAATCGTTAACAACAGTATGGTTATGTATGTATATACAACTTCTCTACTATTGGTAGTTTATTTTATAAAAAGAAAATAGCTTCAACTATATTCCTTATTAGTGGTGTTACTTTTGCAATTTTGTACTATATTAAATTCATCTTTGTATTTTGCCCTTATGTCCTATTTATTGGCTCCCCTAAATACCAAATTTCAGCCGTTATAAGAAAACATTGATGGCCTGTTGTAACATCAAATGAGCTGTTTAATGTTAATGTAGCCTTAACTGAGGTGCAATAAATCCCATGTGATAAATATAGCTTAAAAATATTATTAACAAACTCGCATATATTTGCACCATGGTCGAGTTTCCTAGAGGCCTTTTTGGACGGTATCATATCGTCCAAGGGGAACTTAGATTGTATTATGGTGAAAAATATGTAATGTAAACTTACACAAATTCACTTAGCACATGAAATACTCCCACCATTTGCAACAGAAAATTGCGAGAGATTATAATTTTTTTTTTTTTGGTTTTTGTGATTTGATTCTTGGTTAGATCTTCCATGAAAAATGTATGTACAACAATACACAATTTGACCCTTTGCTGATATTTTTTTTATTCAAGTTCTTCATTCTTTTGTATGTTTGTCACCTAATTAAGAACTATGGATTTACCATACTTTTCACCCCAATTTGTAAATCAAACTGTTTCACAAGTACCATTGGTTTCCACATCATCTGTTCAAACAAGATGGACTCATGAGGCAAACAAGGCATTTGAAAATGCTCTTGCTGAGAATACATTAGTATTTCCTGACATATTTCACAAAATTGCTTTGATCATTCCTGGAAAATCCATTGAGGAAATTATGGATCATTATGAAGCTTTGGTCGAAGATCTTCAGACCATCGAGTCGGGAAGTTTTCCTCTACCCAACTACAAAGATGTTGACGATGCAGGTGCAAGATTGGATACCGTAGGACGGCCAAAATCGAGGCAACAAGAAAAGAAAAGAGCCATCCGGTGGACTAAAGAGGAACATGAGTAAGTTTACTTTAAAACTATCTACGTAGATTTATCGAGGAACGAAAAAACTGAATCAAAAAATAGCATGCAAAGAGTAGATTTTATCATGTCGATTGATCGTCGTGTTAGTTTCACCCCCAGTTACAACGCTATAATCTCATATGATGGATCGTTTGCTATATGCCCAAGACAAAAATATATGTAATTATAAATATTTAAGTCTACTAATCCATGAGTTTACTTATAAATAGTTGATTACATTACATTAAATTAAATTATATTTGTATAATTGTGCAGGAAGTTCCTTGTTGGACTGGAAAAGTATGGTAAGGGAGATTGGAAGAGTATTTCAAGAAATTGTGTGGTGACAAAGAACCCAACTCAAGTTGCAAGCCATGCCCAAAAATACTACATTCGAATTAAAAAATCACTCATGATCAAGCCTTCTCTACTTGTCCAAACGTCCAACTACTTGCCGTCTTCTTCTCATTTTCAACTATAAAGTATGAAAGAAAATATTATTTATTGAATCGGTGTGTTTGAGCAAAATTTTATTTAAATTGAGCAAGGCCTTTTTGTAGGAATTGAGGTTTTAACGAGTTTTTTTTTTTATTATTATTTTATGTTTTTTTTAAAAAAAAATTAGAGCTAGATAGGATCTTTTTCTAGATTTCAAAATAAACGAATCTTGAAAATTAAAGCATATCTGAAGTAGCTACAAGAGGTAGACTTTTTTTTTTCCATTCTTTCAATTTTAAACACTTCATGTACGGGAATTGTTACAGTCATATCCTTAGTCATATCCTTTGTATGTGAGAATTGTGACACACTCTTTAAAGTTTCAATTTTTTCATTCAGTGGAACTCTTTTGCAATAGGTTTTGATACTTTTCTGTTTATTGAATTTATTGACTGAAGTGACATAACAACTTTGAAATCAATAAAAATAGCATAACAAATGTGACACTTGACGGGTGAACTTGTGACAAATCGTTTATTTTGTAAATTACAAGTAACCAAATTGTCTTATGGGTTGAAGTATGCTCTAGGATATATGACGTAGAGAATAAAAAATATAACCAATTAATAAATAAAACTTCTAAATATTACCTTATATAGCTACAGCAATTTAAATGGTAAGTAAAACACTGTATGTTTCAAGATTGAATTGGACGGAGCTTGCAGATTTGGGCCAGCCGCCAGCCCAACCTCAGTAAACTAAAAGCGCACCTGTACATGTCTTTTGTAATTAAGTAAATTTATATAAATTAATATCTGTTATTTTGAATGACGAATTACAAATTTTGTAAAGTTAAGGGTTATATCTAACTAGTAAATAACCCCGTGCTACGCACAGGCATGTACAAATTTTTATTAATATTTTAATTAGTATTATTCGATGGCTGATTAATAATATTAAAATTTTTAAAAAAAATTCATGTATTATTTTTATATAAAGTAATAATAAATTATAAATTAATCTACTATGGTTGACTACTGTATTTATGTAAATAATCATAAATTATTAAACCTCACCACGCATGACACCACTTCTTCCATATTTCTGATTCTATCACTACACCCACACCCTGACCGCCCCACCATATAACGTAAGAAGAAAAAGGTTGATGACATTTGCTTGATTAACGTAAATGGTGCGATATATAAGCTCTCGAATTACCTTTAGACGCCCAAAGTCACCAAAATGCTACTTAATTCTTAGACAATGTCGTATAGCTGATCTTATATTGCAAAAGCTATTTACAGAAATTTTACTTGTACACTTTTCTTTTGTTGTTTTATAAAAAACAATGTCTAAAAAGTAGAAAAATGAGAAGCATATTACCAGATTGAATTAGTTTTTGAACCTTCTTTTTCTTTTGAGTTTTAGATACTATTAAACATTCCAAATAAATTGCTTCAATGAAACAATTCGAATAATAGAAACGAAAAAGTTTTATTTGCAAAGTCAACTAATTTAAAAATAAAATTACACAAAAATGAACAAGTATATCATGCATGCCCCCCCCCCCCCCCCCCCCGCCCCATCATTGGAAGTCTAAAAACTTCATCTTTCTTAGAGATTAAAAAAAATTGGACCCTCGTTCAAAATGAAAATTTAGCTGTATCTCTAGATCAAACAATGCGCGGCTCATAATATATCAGTTGGATGCATCTCGAAAATTTTCAAGTTTTATGTCTAATTTTTGATATCCTTGCAAACTGTTTTGGTGATGGATAGGCGTACTTCTTTGACCACTTGATATTTCAAATCTCTAACTTATCAAATAATATATTATAATATATATTGTTTACCTGATTTTTATATTTTAAGAAAAGAAAAAGAGTACACAAGAATTTTTTTATTTCCACGTTTCCCGTCCCCCACGTGGCCAAAGTCAAACAGTCTACGTTGGTATTTATGAACCCCCTCAAGTAACAAACATCAAACACTTCGAATGCTGTATTACCTCATAATAACACAACTTCCAAAAATCTGGAAAATCATGTTCAGACTAATCTTTTCCTCGTCAAAATCGAAACCATTACCATCACTAAACAAGATTTCAAAGCATTTTTCATCTGGATTTTCAATAAAGACTGCACCTTTGGATCAAAACAGAAATGGGTTGCCCGCAATTCGAGCAAAGATTGTTTTTTTCGGTTGGAATCGAAGTGGGTTTCGTAGTTACAGTAGTGAGCAGTCACAATGCAGAGATTCCATTGATTATGACGTGGTTATTGTTGGGGCGGGCCCAGCTGGATTATCAGCAGCTATAAAGTTGAAGCAGTTGTGTAAAGAGAATGATGTTGATTTATCTGTTTGTGTTGTTGAAAAGGGAGCTGAAGTTGGTATGATTTTCACTTATTTTAAGTATATATATATAGTTGAATGGGTAGTTGAGATTCTGATCAAGTGATGAGTTGATAGCGTTCTTGGTTATATTTGCATTGTGGCAACAATAATTTTGACTTGTGGTGTAGTGATTGTTGTATTTGGTTTCTTGTGACATTTACTACTTGATCGGTTGGCGTATTTTTTGCAATTTTAAGAGTTTAAGTGATTTTATGCTAATATAGGCATCTCGCGGTGATGGAGGTGGATATCGTATTAACTGATTTGTGTATGATTTGATTTAAATTAGTCGATTTTATTTCTATAGTTTGCAATGAAGCTTTCGAGATGAATTATTTGTACGTGAATGTGAATGATCATGACATTGTAGATTGGACCTACTAATAACAATGGCATACTCCAATTACATGATGCTGTATTTCTATTGTTCTGACACCTGAGATCAATGATTTCGCTACTTCCTGAATTTGAGATTTTTTTTTTCATTAGCACGCGGAAAATTGACCTTCTTTAGGTATAGCGTGCTGCTTCAAACTGATGGAAGTAAATTTGTAACCATTATTTGCTTCTATGAACTATCATTTGCATATTTTGCGATTGATGTTCAGAATTACTGGTAGTGGTTTGAGTTGTCCAAAAACGTGTGGCCTAGAAGATGACCCGATAGTTTTGTAACAATCCCATTACTTCTACGCTATCACCCTACTTTTCAACATCATTCTCTATTGAAACGGCTACTAATGTAACTTACTAGTCCTGCTTGTAAAAATCTGAGTAACGTTTGTTTGTTTAATTATTTAGGTGCTCATATACTATCTGGAAATGTTTTCGAGCCACGAGCGTTGGATGAACTTCTTCCAAATTGGAAAAACGAGGAGGTTTGCTTCTGTGCTTTTCTTTTCTGATCTCTCGAGATGCAGCTTCATAATACATACGATAGCTTCTAAGATATATATGTTTTTGTTTCACCAGCAAATTTTGTAATCCCCTTAAGAAAACAACACTTCCACTGCTTATGCTTGCAATGGAATGGTTATTTTGATGCAGAAAGATCAAACAGTAGATAATATTATTTATGATTAAGAGATAGATCAAGTATCGTGGCCTAAAATCTTTATATTTTATGTCCGAGGAAGGGAGTGAATTAGATGAATGTTTATCAATGCACTGTTCTGAATCTCCAACTTTTCGCTATTGGTTTGTACTTAAGTCAATCATTCACTTCAACGTCATTTTCTGTAGCATTAAGAAATGAAGCAAAAGATTCTTAAGCGGTAAATAGTCTTAGTTATTTTTTAGTAGCTAAGATTTTGTTGCCAAAAAGTTACATAGTTTTGTATTCCAAGATATGAAGTGAATTCTAGTAAGATACTAAAATATCATTCCCTGATTCATGTTATCATCTTGAATTTTGGTCTTTAAGCTTCTTTCTAGCACAAACAGTCTAATATAGAAAAATGCATCAAGATTATGCATAAAACTTTGAGAAGATAGTGTGCTAGAAAAACTGCAACTACGTCTTCTTATTTGGATGATCTTCGATTTGCGATACACTCCTGAAATGCACACATTTTTGTGATAACTTGTATTCCTAATTCTGAATTTCATTTACCGATACTATTTCAGGCACCTATCCATGTCCCCGTTTCTTCTGATAAGTTTTGGCTGCTTTCTAAGACCCGTTCATTTTCTGTTCCATCTCCATTCAATAACAAAGGAAACTATGTTATAAGGTAATGTTAGAGTTCTTCAATGCCTCTATACAAGAGAGTCATTTAGCAAGGGTAAACTCATTCATTTGGTGGCTTTTGTTATCATAAAAACATTATTCTTTAAATCATGATTGTATTGTATGGACTATAGGTTTTCACTCTAGTAATATTTGTCTACTAAGTTGCCATTAGGTGCAATGATTATTGCTTGTTTGGTTGACCGGAATGTTTGGGGAAGTACGGGAAAGTTGGTTTCATACTCATTGAACATTTGGACTGCAAAAAGTTGTGTATGCATTTCGTTATATAGAAAAACTTCTAAACAAGCCTCACAAGCTTTATTGGAAAATGGGTTATTAGAGAGTGTTTGTGTCTGCATGTGTTCTCTACATTTTGTGATATTGGTTTTCAGGTATTATTTTTTAAGGAAGCGCTTTCCATAGGCATCCGCATAAAAAAAAAGGTTGACAGAAATGAAGTTCATTTTGCATTAATTAGTTTAACCATATAGAAAAGCCAGTTTATTTTAAAATGATCTTTGGAAGAGTTAAAACAAATCATCTATTCATGATGATTGGTGTTATACCACCTTTTAGATATGAACATGTCGATGGCAATGATACAACTTCCAAATATATTTAGACCACAATGCATTCACAGTAGATCGTTATGCCATCTCAATTTTCTTAAACATGTAAGTAAGTGTGAGTGTTAGATTGTCAAAATATTGCATAGGTACTTATCATGCAAGTTTTTGTATTACAAACATGGTAATTTTTCTGTGAATTTCATTAATGTAAATGTAATAATGCAGTTTGAGTCAGGTAGTTCGTTGGTTGGGACTTAAAGCTGAAGAACTAGGAGTTGAGATATACCCCGGCTTTGCTGCCAGTGAGGTATTTCTTTTAATCTTCTCTTTCTTTTGTTTTTCCTTTCTTATTTATAAATTTGCACTCACGTGGCATGTATGATCAGATATTGTATGACACAAGCGACAATGTAATTGGAATTGCAACGAATGATATGGGAGTGGCTAAAGACGGCTCTAAGAAAGATAATTTTCAACCTGGCGTGGAGTTGAAAGGCAGGTTTTAGAAGCCAGCACTATTTTGTTGTTGTTTCATATGACGTGAATCTGTATTCAGAATATGGCACAGTGTAAACACTCCTTTTTCTAATCAATGTGTAAATGGTTTGTCTCTCATCAAAAGAATAAAAATAAAAATAGTTTGTCATGGTGAACTTTTGTAACTACCAGTATCTTATTTTTGCTTAACTCTGTTGCAACTATTTTAATTCTGTCATATTGAGGTGTCGCGGGGACTCATTGAGCTTTTTGTTTTGTTTTATTGAGCTTTTTGTGTTCTTTTCTCAAGTGTTTTTTCAACCTTAACGCAATATATAGCTCTGCCACAGCTTGGTGAAACAGTAAAAGGTTTAACACAAGCTATTGATAGAATCGCATTGTCTAACTCTTTCCCTTACTTCTGACTATAACTGATTTGGAAAGGAGGTCAATGATTATTTATGTTTCTCACATATTTCTCTTAATTAATTATGTTACAATTGATATGCAGGAAAACTGACACTCTTTTCAGAAGGATGTCGAGGATCCCTATCTGAGGTCTGCAGCAAGTCAGCAAGCTTACAATTTATGTTCACAATCTTTTTGCAACGTAAATTATAGTTTTGGTATTAGCAACCAGCTTAGATTCTTATTGTTGTGGTTTATGCACAGAAAATAATCAGCAAGTACAATTTGCGAGAGAAAGGGCAAGGACAGCATCAAACTTATGCTCTGGGAATCAAAGAGGTAATTTGCCAACTTCATCGTACTAGTGTATATTTCGAACTCTCAAAAACATACAATTTTGTAGTGTGGAAATAAATTTTATTGTTGAAATCCTTATAACACTTACTTCTTTTTAAATAGTGAGACATGACATGCCGCTATGTCATCATAAGTTTAGTTTTTCTTCCTTATTTTTTAGTCGTTCTATTAGTTGTATGTTGTCTATGTGTTTGATAGAGATTGGGGAATTAATTCCCAGATTTTAGATTTTAGAGGGGCGAGGGAAAGAATAAGAAGAACGAGAAGAGAACAACGAGAAGACACCAATTACTCGGCAATTCAATAATCAATAATCATTCATCAAAACCGTCTAATAATAAACCCTTAGCCTTATATTTATAGGCTAAGTAAATAAAACATACCATAAGCAAGACTCCTAATAAAAACAACTTACCAACATAATAAAATTCTAATTACGCAATATAAAGAAACCTAATTTAATAATACTACTAGAATCCTAATTAATATGGAAATACTCCTAATATGAGATATCATTAATATATTATTCTTGATCCCTATCATTCTCCTCGACTTGAAAAACTCGTGTCCCGAGAGTTTGCTTGAAGTGACGCTCCAAAAAAAAAAGGAAAATGAGCATGGAATCTCGATCCAAACATGTGACATCTCCATTAGGACGACCTTTCCATCGAACAAGATACAAGAAATGTCCATTTTCGACGTTGTTGACAATATATTCTTCCTTCACTTTCCATCGTACTAGGTACAAGAAGTGTCCATCTCTAGTGTTGTTGACCACATATACTTCCTTCATGACCAACAATAGTATATGAAGTAGCTTAGGCACCAAAATCGAATAAGTGGCGAAACCCCTGTAACACTAGCAGAAAATTTGGGAGGCTCAAGAATGCTTCGAGAGTGAGTTAAGTCCTTACTATTGAAAATTGGACTAATCGATAAATTAAGAGGCAAGTCTCGCAAATATGCATTAGAGCCAAAATATTTTAAGCCACAAAAAGGTCCTGAAATTTTAGAGAAAAACTTTTCAAAACCATATGCAATAGAATTATCAAGACAAGTAGGCATAATCATATCATCCCCTTTATGTAGCTCTAAGTTGTCACAATGCATGTTAATAACCAATTTATAATCTTCATTACATTGTGCAAATATTGGTTGATGATCGGCATGCAACTCATGATCCGTGTAACGTGACACACTAGACTCAACTTCCTTTCCAATAAGATATGCAGAAACATCATGCAATTGTACACTAGACGTTTCATGAGATGAAAGTTCTTGATTATTCGCATTAGGCTCGAGTGCAGAAAACTAGCGGGCAAATGGTCAATCTCTTGACATGAAGCACACACAACAGGATCACAAGGCGAATTAATGTTAACACTAGGCAGAGTGACGAAGTTATATGAATTAGATTCACTTTCTTGATTAAGTGGCTTATCATCTTGAAATGACTTGAATGAAGTATCAAAATCTTGAATCGGAGCCTCAACTTGCGTAGGCTCCTCGACTTGAAAAGCCGAACTACGTAGAGGAGAAGACTCTTGAAGAACAATTTGAATTTTCCTAGACTCCTCGACTTGAAAAGTCGAACTACGTAAATGAGAAGACTGAAGACACTCCTCAGAATTTACGGCGCTTTGATAGGCACCAAACAAAGTTCTAGGATTCGACAAAATGACTTCCTTTTGAAGGTCGTACCTTAACCCCTCAATGAATCTATCCATTGTGATATACTCTGCTTCTATAATATGCAATCTTTTCTTCAAGTCATTAAATAAAATATTCTGTCACACTTGATGTCCACTGTCTCAACTCGAACCACCTAAATATTAATTGTGGCTTATGAAATCTCTCTCTCATAATGTATTTCATTTCTTTCCAACTAGGGACTTGTGGTTCATGGTAGTAATCACGCTCCTCTCGTTTTGCTCGCCAATATGTCCTAGCACGCCCAACCAATTTCAATGGAGTAAATCGAATTTTATCAATGTCGGTTAAACCATAATATGCAAAGTGGTCTCCCAAGTAAAATAACCAATCATCAATTAAAATACTCTTATTCTCTCCATCAAACTCAGGGATGTCATCAAAATACAAATACTTAGGATATTCATAGTAATGGCTTGGAGCGTGATGCATATGTCTATCTAAATGAGACTTATCTCGAATGGCGTAATGTTCATGCTCTCTAAAACTATCATGGTTGTAGACACGAAAACTACGATGCTCAATGCAAGAACTCTTATCATCTACATTGACATGACCTTTGAATGACTGAGTGGAAGACAAATACAACGACATCCTAGAATGCATTATGTTGCCGACATCAAGTCAAATTCGCAAGTAAATCAATTATAAACTAGGTGAAAATTCACGTAGACAACTCAAAGGACAAGGATAATTATATGACTACGAAAAGAATAAATTATTATTATTATTGTTTTTTTTTGTTGCTTTATGCAATAAACTAAACTTGCCAACTAAAATTTCAGAGTCCAATATTCAATAACATGAGTACGTTACCGAAGCAAAATCGAGCCAACCAAATTATGATTGTGCATTGTGGTTCCACTTCTTTCCGATCTTGGGCTTCAGTACTCCAAAATACCACTGAAAATCAAGAAAGAAATATTAGCAGCATGTTGAGGAGTAAATTGCAAATAACCATAAAAGGACTGAAACTGCGATTTGCTTCTTCTTCTTCACTGGGTAAGTCCGTTCACTCTGATCGGCGTAGCAGCGGGTGTAGGCGTAGGCAAGAAGACCTGGATCGACAAGTGCTACGGCGGAAGCTGCTGGGTGGCGACGAAAAACGTGTGGTGGAGCAGAACTCGAGAACGGCGGCGGCCGATGACTGTTCGGGATCGAGCGAGCGGCGCTTCTGAAGATGGTGGAGACGACGGTGGTGATGGCAGAGGCGGAGGTGAGCGCTTCTGGAAATTGCAATCTTGACCCTAAACTTATGAAGAACAGAAAAGTAAACACGAAAATTGACTCAAGAATTGAAATTTGACGACAGCGGAAATCGAGGAAAAAACCGTATGGCTCTGGTGCCAATTTGATAGAGATTGGGGAATTAATTCCCAGATTTTAGATTTTAGAGGGGCGAGGGAAAGAATAAGAAGAACGAGAAGAGAACAACGAGAAGACAACAATTGCTCGACAATTCAATAATCAATAATTATTCATCAAAGCCGTTTAATAATAAACCCTTAGCCTTATATTTATAGGCTAAGTAAATAAAACATACCGTAAGCAAGACTCCTAATTAAAGTAACTTACCAACATAATAAAATTCTAATTACGCAATATAAAGAAACCTAATTTAATAATACTACTAGAATCCTAATTAATATGGAAATACTCCTAATATGAGATATCATTAATATATTAGTGTTCCTCTAACAATATAGGTGTATATGATTCCTTTTTTATTGAGTCCCTAATATACGTGCAGAACAATATGCAACTTATTAAAGCTATGGTCCTTATAAGATGGCGCGATCTCATTCTTTGTCATTTCGATTTTGTTCCCTCAAGTATTTATTTGACAGGTCTGGGAAATTAATGCTGACAAACATGAACCTGGTGCTGTGCTTCATACATTAGGCTGGCCACTTGACCACAAAACCTATGGGGGTTCTTTCTTGTATCATATGAAGGATAGACAGGTATCAGCTCATAACCAAATTATTTAACACAGAGAAAATTGCAACGCCACAATTCTTGTTTAGTTGGAAGAGTCCATAATGGTCCTTGTATTGAGGCGTATAGAAGTGTGCTTTTCAGAAAAAAATGTGTGGACCTTCTCCTAGGAAAATACAAACAGATCATGGGTCATTATTACATGCTTCTCCAATATTTAATAACCATAGGGGCTTAACAGTGTTTTTGTGCCGTTTACAGGTGGCTATCGGTTTGGTAGTTGCGTTGAATTATCACAATCCTTACCTAAATCCTTATGAAGAGTTTCAGGTAAATTTTCTCTGTTGTTAAGTTTTTACATTTTTTACTTCACTAAGTCTATTGCACTGAATATTTCTGATTATGATACCTGGCACTAAGGGTATTGCACTGCTATTTCATAGTGTCTCAGAAATATTTCAAAAGCTACTCATCAACGTTTTTGTATTCAAGACTTTAACGCATAACTGAAAGCAGACTTCGTCTGATGAATAAAGTTTACTCATGGATTACCGGACCTACTGATTTTACTACTGCACATTTTAGTTTTGGTTGCTAGAAGTAGAGTGAATAGTTCTCCTCTCATTTCTCGAAACGGGAGCTATGTCATTATAGCTGAAGCCATGATAACTTAGCTACAAATGTTTGTGCATGATGTATGATTTGAGCACGAAATATAAATCATTTAACTGAACAAATGTCAACCAAGTTAAGATAATCTAGAAATTGAAATCAGAATCTTAGTTGTGTAAACTCGAATTGAAAACTACGTAATTCTAACATTTTTGTCAATATCTTATGTTGTTCAGAAATTTAAGCAGCACCCTGCGATCAGACCTCTTCTTGAGGGAGGTACAGTCCTTGAATATGGTGCACGTACCTTAAATGAAGGCGGTTATCAGGTAAAAAAAGAAATCCACTTTTTAGGCATCCGCACTGTGATTTTGTATGATTATGGAATGAGTCCCCTGACTTTGTTTAATTCATTTTTTTATGATTATTACTTGGAAACTGTTTGCTGGGTACCTTTTAAGAAAATTTTCAATAAATTGACCTGATCTTCATAGTATTGTTTAATAATATAAATATAAATTATGATACGAGTTAAATTTCAGTCGATCCCTTATCCAGTATTCCCTGGTGGTGCAATTATTGGATGTTCTGCTGGATTCCTTAATGTACCAAAAATCAAAGGTTCACACACAGCAATGAAATCAGGTATGAAGAACTAATTCTCGTTATAGACAATTACATGAACGCCTCTGATGTTAGTCTAGTCACAGACCCCCCTCCTTTGTGGAAAATCTTAGAGACCTCTACTTAACCATCAGATAAACATTACAGATAGGTTCAAATCGTCCAATTCGTTCAATTCCCTTTTCAACAGATATACCAATTATGGTGTTCAAAATATATGTATATATGCATGTGTATGTGTTGTGTACGTACCTTTGAAGTACAGAACTATAGGAACTGGAGGTCTTTTCATGTCTATTACATTGGCTCAGGAATGCTAGCTGCAGAATCGGTATTCAACACACTTCATAAAGGTTCTCCATTAGGGGCCTTCTGGGACAGTTTACGAAGTTCATGGATATGGAAAGAACTTCACGATGCAAGAAATTATCGTCCAGTGAGTATTATATTCCTGTCTTATGTGGTCTAATAAAACATCACTTCTCATGAAATGTACGCATGACAGTATCTTTCTATTTCTTTCTGTATCTTATTTTATTTTATTGTACTAAGTTTGAATTAGAGTTTTTATAATTTGCTATACTTTGTCTTAACATTTTGTACAAACAGTTTGTTGTAAACATTTTTTTGTTATTTTGCAGGCATTTGAATATGGCCTTTTCCCTGGTTTGGCTTTAAGTGCTCTAGAACAGTAAGCTCCTTGTTTGATAGTCAAAATAATATATCAAACTTTTTCTGCTTCATTTTTCATTTTGGATCCTATCAATTGATTTATTCTGTCTTTTGCAGCTACGTGATGAAGGGAAGATCCCCCTGGACGCTGAAGCATGGAAAACCTGATCACGAGGCAACTAATGTAAGATATGCCAGTGAATAAATCTGTAACAATTAATCTGTTTTTAACACCAGTCTCACTGTCAGTACAATATTTTAGGCAGGTTTTAGAGGACAGAACAGTTAAACTGTGACAGAAGTGGAATGTATTTTCAAGATTTTACATATTATTTATGTTAGATTGATGCATATGTTATTCTTCCGATTTGTATGTTAATTTATTGAGCCAAATACTGTCATTTTCTTTCTTGGTTTTGATCGATATGTAAAATTTCCAGGAAGCAAAAAAGTTTGCGCCAATCGACTACCCAAAGCCTGACGGAGTTGTATCCTTTGACATAACCACATCGTTGTACAGGTGTTCTCTCTCCTCTCTCTATCTGAGTGCACGTACATTAGTGCCTACCATTTTATCTCTTCTAGTGGCATTACGCATCCATCAAATCAAATCACATGATGTAGATTACAATCAAGGATAGCATTTCTAAGATATAAAAGGAACTTTCTGTCTTATGTTTATGACTTTATTGTAACTAGATTAGCAGAAATGTAGACTTTAAACACCTCACAGACCCCTATACGTAGGAATAAATTTAAGTTGGCCCTGTGATTGTCACTGGTGAACCGTTTTGCATGACTTCCTGAAATGGATCAGAATCAGCTATACTAACTTTATGTTCACTTCTTTTAGGAGCAACACAAATCATGATCACGACCAACCGGCTCATCTTCGTTTGACGGACCCAAAAATCCCCGAACTTGTAAACTTACCAGTCTATGCCGGACCTGAATCACGATATTGCCCTGCTCGTGTTTATGAGTAAGTATTCGCTGTGGTTGGAAATTGTAGATGTGCTTTATTTGCTACTGGTTTCCTCTTTTGACAATTTTCGCGAATTGTAGATACATAGCTGATGAAAGCGGTGTGCTGAAGCTGCAAATTAATGCTCAGAATTGCCTACACTGCAAGGTACATTGCCATTTTCAATGTTTTCAACTGCATTTCGCTACTAAAATTCGCAACTAAATTTTGCTGCATTGAGGCATCTAAAATTGGACAATTTTGCAGGCTTGTGACATTAAAGATCCTAAGCAGAATGTTAAATGGACGGTACCGGAAGGCGGGGGCGGACCTGGCTACTCAGTCATGTAGATAGTTGCTTCTCATCACTATGTAGTTACATCTTACATTACATGTATTATGCTTCAAAAATGTGAAAATGCACTTGTACTTTGTGGTAGTGTTACTCAAATTTTAGTCAAACGTTTAAAACACTTGCCAAATAAAACGGAAGCATTAAATAATTTGTTCACCTACATAATACTATTTTTTTTTTTCTTTCTATCTGGTCTACGTACTTGGTCTAATTTCATTAACATGCGCTGATTGAGCGTCATAATGATATTATCTATCTCGTATTTTTTTTTTTTTTTTGGTAATATTATCTTTCTCTGAATCAATAAGGATATCAATGATACTAGAAACCAATTCCAAACCCTCACTCTATTTTAGTGAGACAAACCAATATTTTTTAGGTGTATTTTTCAGTATTTCAACTTCATGCAATCATTAAATTAAATAATCAATAATTATTATTAACCCCAAATTCTTTTTCTTCACTGCTTTCTAGCTCTCCATGTATATCGTCGTCTTAGTCGTTGTTGTAGGTCAACTTCACTCTGTTTGTTTATGGTCAACTCTTTCTTTTTTTATTTAGTTGTTGAAACGTACCTATATTTATATTCACAATAGTCTTTTTATATTATAAATATAAATATAAATGTTGTTTGGTTGTCTAAGTTTGGCGTTTTCATCTGTAATTTCCTGGAAATACGCAAAGGCGTGCATTATTAATTTAATTTAATTAGTGGCTCCCGGCTCGGCTTCTCCTCTCTTTCGCTTAACAAGAATAGTTGTTCTTCATTAAACTTGGTTCTAAGTATTCATTAAAAAAACAAACAAACAAACAAACTGATACCAAGTGAAAAGAATGGAAGCAAGTATTATTGGGGCTGCTATCGGTGCTTCCATCCAAGTTTTACTACAAAGCTTGTTAACGAAATCCATGCAAGAGATTCATCTCATCACTGGTTTTACCAAAGAGATGCAAAAGCTAAAAGACTCGCTACTCATGATTCAGGATTACTTGTCCGATGCTGAGGTGCAGAAGCTCCACAACAAAGCTGTCAACCGTTGGTTGCAACGCCTCGAGTCTCTTGCTTTCAAAGCCGATGCTGTGTTGGATGAGATCAACTATCATCTTCTCAGCCAAAAGGTCAAGAACCCGGGAAAGGAAGTTAAGGTCAACTCTATTTCTTTCGTTCGCCGCTTAAAAATGGTTCATAAAATCAAAGATATCAATAAAGAGTTGAAGATAATTAACGAAGAAGCTCAGAGCTATGGCCTTCAGACTGCAGTTGTGACGTCACATGTTTTCAGTCTTCACTCAACTGATCATGGACCTTCGGATCGAGAAACTGACTCCTTTACCATCGACCCAATAGTCGTGGGAAGAGAGAACGATGTGTCAAACATTGTTGACATGTTAGTTTCCGCTCCAGTTGAGAGTGTCTTTTCTATCATTCCTATTGTTGGCATGGGAGGACTCGGCAAGACCACTTTGGCTCGAAGAGTCTTGTACCATGAAAAGATTAATACTCATTTTGACAAGAAGATTTGGGTGTGTGTTTCACATACTTTCGACGTGGTGACTCTTTTTAAGATGATTCTACAATCATTGACCGGAGAGAGTTGTGAAGTATCTAGAGAAGGGGTTCTGAAAAGGATTCAACAACACTTGAGAGATAAGAGGTATTTGCTTATCCTTGATGATGTATGGAGTGATGAGTCTGACAAGTGGGAGGATTTCTTAAATTCCTTATCCGGGATTACTTCAGCCAGAGGCAATGGAATCATTGTAACTACGAGAAAGGAAAAAGTTGCATCACTCGTGGAAACGTTCCCTGTGTATCATTTGGACCATTTGACAGAAGATTCTTGCTGGTCCATTATTAAAGCAAAAGCCTTCAAAGGAGCCGACGCCCCTGTGGAGTTTGAAGAAATTGGAAAACGTATAGCACGAAAATGTAAAGGTCTACCCCTAGCAGCCAAAGTCGTTGGAGGTTTACTGACAGGTAACTCCAAAGAAAAGTGGCTCTCGATTCTAGATACTCAACTATCACACTTCGGTCAGGGTAAAAGTTATATTATGAAAATCTTAAAGTTGAGCTTCGATCGTCTGCCCTCCTCATCACTCCAAAAGTGCTTTGCATATTGTTCTATTTTCCCACAAGACTTTGAGATCAAAAGAGAACAACTAATCAAGCTTTGGATGGCCGAAGGATTTCTCCAAACCGCCAAAGAAAATGATTTGGAGACTTTGGGTAACATGTTCTTCAACCATCTCTTGCAGAACTCTTTATTCCAAGATGTTGAGAGAGATTGGTATGGCAATATATCACACTGTAAGATGCACGACCTTGTGCACGATCTTGCTTGTTCAGTTTCAGGCATGAAAGGTAGCGGTCCAAATGATATGCATGGAGTTCGATATCTATCCTCGGGTAAGGCTGAACCGTTTTCCATCACAGAACAACAAGCAAAATATTTACGAACATTGTTCTTTGAAGGTATGATTGTACACAATATGTTTTCAGACTTCAAGTGTTTGCATGTTCTAAAATTGGTGGGAGATGATATTAAAGGGCTGCCAACTCAAATTGTGAATCTCATACATTTAAGATATCTTGAAATATCAAGCAAAGCAATTGAAAGTTTACCAGACTCGATCGGCAAACTCTACAACTTGCAGACTCTATGGATAAGATCAGTGAAGATGTTGCCAAACACACTAATTTACTTAATTAGTTTGAGGCATCTACATATTGATTCAATAGAACTTCCTCCTGGGATTGGGAAGTTAACATGTCTTCAAACATTGCCGTATTACAATGTAGGCCATGAAAAGGGCTGTGAAATTGGAGAGCTTGGAAGCTTGAAGAATCTTAGAGGAGAACTAAGGATTCAAAATCTTGAGAGGGTTAGCAGTAAAGAAGAGGCCTCGCGTGCAAAATTATGTGAAAAAGTAAACATGTTCGAGTTAATTTTTGAGTGGAGTTATTCAACGAGAAGCGAATCTATTGACAAGAGTGTGTTGGAAGGTCTACAACCTCCCAAAAATCTGAAGGGCTTAGAGATTAAAGGATACAAAGGCGTAACCTTCCCTTTGTGGACTATGAAAATGGCAGTTTACAATGCAATCAATGACCAGTGGATAGAACTTAGTAATCTGGTTTCTATGAAATTGTCACGCTGCCACCAATGTGAAGAAGTTCCAATGCTAAGCCACCTCCCACATCTGAAGCAGCTAGTTTTGGATCGTCTGTATAATGTAAAATCTTTAGGGCTTAGATTCTATGGCAATGAAAATTGTAACCAGACATCCAACAGTATATTTCCGTCACTCGATCGTTTGGAGTTGATTGACATGCCAAGCCTGACAGAGTGGGTAACTGCAGAAGCAACTACAATGTTTCCTTGCCTTGATTACCTGGAAATTCAGAAATGCCCTCAGTTGAAGAGTGCTCCGAGTAATTTTGCGCGCCTCAGGCAGTTAGTTATTGAACGAGTGGATAGTTGTTTACCACTGGTAAATATATGTGATGGCGGTCTAAGCTCTCTCAAAGAACTTACAATCCGTGATATGTCGGGATTGGTTTGTCTTCCAGATGGACTTTTTGTCAAAAACAATCTCACATCTCTTGAAATACAGAGGTGTCCCAAGTTAACACATCTTGTCCCAAGCTTCTTAGGTGTTGGAGCATTCCTTGAAAAGTTGTATATATATAGTTGCGAAAATTTAAGAGAAATGCCTAATGATTTACAAACATTAGAGTCTCTAAGGGTTTTGTACTTATACGATTGCCCAAAACTAAAGTCAATTCCATATCGAAGTGGTGGACAATCACAAGGTGGTCTCCTTTCTCTTCAGTATTTCGGAATTGTACACTGCCAAGAGCTGACTACTATTCCAATTGAAATGTTGGAGTCTTGTGCGAAACAACTTACAGACTTCGTATTGGTTAAATTGCCAAATTTGACGAATCTTTCCGAGGTGTTGGCTTTTCTACCCAGAATGACGCATCTAAGCAACTTATTTATTTGGGATTTTCCGCAATTGATGAATTTCCCCCTGGAGTTCAGCTCTCTTAGTAACTTGCAGTCCTTGTGCATTGGTCCATTTTCAGATTCATTTGATTTTGATTCCTTCATTAATATTCTCAGAGGTCTGCAGTCCCTCCGAGAACTATATTTGTATGGAAATGAGAATATGGAAGTTCTGCCCAACGAGCTCCAGAACCTCGTTGCTTTAGTAGACTTACATCTACATGATTTTGGATTAATAGAAGCTTTGCCTGAATGGCTCGGGAACTTGTCTTCACTACAACGTCTGGGCATTGTGAATTGCACAAAGCTGATGCACTTGCCTTCTAAGGAAGCAATTCAACGCCTCAAAAAATTAAAATATTTAAAGATTGAAAGGTGTCCGCTGTTAAAAGAGAGATGCAGCCAGCAACAAAGCAACTCGAGTGATAATTCAGAGTGGTCCAAGATTGCCCACATTCCAGACGTTTATATAGGCTGACAGTTCCATTCGATTTCATCTGTAAGTTTGTGGTGCCATCGTCATCTTTACGCATGTATTTGCTGTTAATAAGTTTTCATTGACGTGTAATTAATTAAGGATGCGTTTTCACTTGATTGCAGGTCTATATATTGCACCACCAATCTGATTCCAGTGGTGAGATAATACTGTTAGAATTTGCCTGATGCTCTGTTTGTCGATAACAGCTCCACCCCTGAGGAACAAGCGGTATGTTATCTTCTACCATGACTCCGGTAGTTACTGCTTCTTCGTAATATTCTTTCTTGAATCGATTCTATGTACAATTTAACGCATACGGAATCATCTTGAATCAATTCTTTCTTGGTTGCATTTTTCTCTGTCAGGTAAGCTGTGCTTATAAACTAGGCTTGTCAAGTATATTATAAGCAACGAGTATCAGTGAACAAATCATATTTCTGAGTTCGGTCTTCGACTTCTGCTTTGGACGCGTTGTGCATACAAGATGTGATGAAAGTTATTCTGATGGTTTGATGCCCAAGTACTGCAGGCAAAAAAGTGATAGTGGTTACTATTTGTGAAATATTTGATCTTTTTAATGAAATTCCATGAATATCAAAAATATATTGTCTGGTTTTGCGGTTTTTTTTTTTTCTTTTCGGATAAACCACTCTTTGTGTTATAGAAATCACACTGATAATTTGTGTGCTCAGGTGTAGAATAAATTAAGCCCTCAGTTTCTATTATATGTCAAGTGATGTTTCTGCTGGTGACAAAAACTATTGTATGAATTTTGAATTTTAAGGCAATATGATCAATTGTATAAAACTCAAGTATCGAATCATTTAACTGAACGAAATGTCAGCCAAGTTAAGATAATCTAGAAATTGAAATCAGAATCTTAGTTGTGTAAACTCGAATTGAAAACTACGTAATTCTAACATTTTTGTCAATATCTTATGTTGTTCAGAAATTTAAGCAGCACCCTGCGATCAGACCTCTTCTTGAGGAAGGTACAGTCCTTGAATATGGTGCATGTACCTTAAATGAAGGCGGTTATCAGGTAAAAAAAGAAATCCACTTTTTAGGCATCCGCACTGTGATTTTGTATGATTATGGAATGAGTCCCCTGACTTTGTTTAATTCCTTTTTTTATGATTATTACTTGGAAACTGTTTGCTGGGTACCTTTTAAGAAAATTTTCAATAAATTGACCTGATCTTCGTAGTATTGTTTAATAATATAAATATAAATTATGATACGAGTTAAATTTCAGTCGATCCCTTATCCAGTATTCCCTGGTGGTGCAATAATTGGATGTTCTGCTGGATTCCTTAATGTACCAAAAATCAAAGGTTCTCACAAAGCAATGAAATCAGGTATGAAGTACTAATTCTCGTTATAGACAATTGCATGAACGCTTCTGATGTTAGTCTAGTCACAAACCCCCCTCCTTTGTGGAAAATCTTAGAGACCTCTACTTAACCATCAGATAAACATTACAGATAGGTTCAAATCGTCCAATTCGTTCAATTCCTTTTTCAACAGATATATCAATTATGGTGTTCAAAATATATGTATATATGCATGTGTATGTGTTGTGTACGTACCTTTGAAGTACAGAACTATAGGAACTGGAGGTCTTTTCATGTCTATTACATTGGCTCAGGAATGCTAGCTGCAGAATCGGTATTCAACACACTTCATAAAGGTTCTCCATTAGGGGCCTTCAGGGACAGTTTACGAAGTTCATGGATATGGAAAGAACTTCACGATGCAAGAAATTATCGTCCAGTGAGTATTATATTCCTGTCTTATGTGGTCTAATAAAACATCACTTCTCATGAAATGTACGCATGACAGTATCTTTCTATTTCTTTCTGTATCTTATTTTATTTTATTGTACTAAGTTTGAATTAGAGTTTTTATAATTTGCTATACTTTGTATTAACATTTTGTACAAACAGTTTGTTGTAAACATTTTTTGTTATTTTGCAGGCATTTGAATATGGCCTTTGCCCTGGTTTGGCTTTAAGTGCTCTAGAACAGTAAGCTCTTGCTTGATAGTCAAAATAATATATCAAACTTTTTCTGCTTCATTTTTCATTTTGGATCCTATCAATTGATTAATTCTGTCTTTTGCAGCTACATGATGAAGGGAAGATCCCCCTGGACGCTGAAGCATGGAAAACCTGATCACGAGGCAACTAATGTAAGATATGCCAGTGAATAAATCTGTAACAATTAATCTATTTTTAACACCAGTCTCACTGTCAGTATAATATTTTAGGCAGGTTTTAGAGGAAAGAACAGTCAAACTGTGACAGAAGTGGAATGTATTTTCACATATTATTTATGTTAGATTGATGCATATGTTATTCTTCTGTTTCCCTTGGTTTTTAAGATGAATCATAAAATCTGAGTGTGAACTCTAGTTGAGACATTGGAGGAATGATTTATGGAGCTAAATATGATGAATTATAATTTTTGAAGCAGACCGATTTGTATGTTAGTTTATTGAGCCAAATACTGTCATTTTCTTTCTTGGTTTTGATCGATATGTAAAATTTCCAGGAAGCAAAAAAGTTTGCGCCAATCGACTACCCAAAGCCTGACGGAGTTGTATCCTTTGACATAACCACATCGTTGTACAGGTGTGCTCTCTCCTCTCTCTCTCTCTCTCTCCGAGTGCACGTATATTAGTGCCTACCATTTTATCTCTTCTAGTGGCATTACGCATCCATCAAATAAAATCACATGATGCAGATTACAATCAAGAATAGCATTTCTAAGATATAAAAGGAACTTTCTGTCTTATGTTTATGACTTTATTCTAACGAGATTAACAGAAATGTACGCTTTAAACACCTCACTGACCTCTATACGCAGGAATAAATTTAAGTCGGCCCATCACAGGGCATGATTGTCACTGGTAAACCATTTTGCATGACATCCTGAAATGGATCAGAATCAATTTATACTAACTTCACGTTCACGTCTTTTAGGAGCAGCACAAATCATGATCACGACCAACCAGCTCACCTTCGTTTGACGGACTCAAAAACCCCTGAACTTGTTAACTTACCAGTCTATGCTGGACCTGAATCACGTTTTTGCCCCGCTCGTGTATATGAGTACGTATTCTCCGTGGTTGGGAATTATAGGTGTGCTTTATTTGCTACTACTTTTCTGTTTTATGACAATTTTCGCGAATTGTAGATACATAGCTGATGAAAGCGGTGCGCTGAAGCTGCAAATTAATGCTCAGAATTGCCTACACTGCAAGGTACATTGCCATTTTCAATTTTTTCAACTGCATTTCGCTACTAAAACTCGCCACTAAATTTTGCTGCATTGAGGCATCTAAAATTGGACAATTTTGCAGGCTTGTGACATTAAAGATCCTAAGCAGAATGTTAAATGGACGGTACCGGAAGGCGGCGGGGGACCTGGCTACTCAGTCATGTAGATAGTTACATCTTACATTACATGTATTATGCTTCAAAAATGTGAAAATGGACTTCGACTCTGTGGTAGTGTTACTCAAATTTTAGTCAAATGCTTACAACAGTTGCCAAATAAAATGGAAGCATTAAATAATTTGTTCATCTACGTAATACTAACTTTTTTCCTTTTTTTTTGTAATTTTTTTTTTCAATTTGGTGTCCCTACTTTGTCTAATTTCATTAACATACGCTACCAAGTATAACAACAATTTGCTCAAGCATTGTATTTTTTTAAAATTAACTTAAACGAAACCTCAAAAGTACAATTGTTACAAAAAAAAAAAAAAAAGATATTTTAACCCCACTAGTTTATTTTTCTTCACTATCTTGTAGCTGTCAGTTTACGTCGTCTTGTTAGTCGTTGCTGCGTCAATTGCTTTTGAAAGGTTCCTTAGCTTGTCAGTCAATAATGCATGTATTATCTTCTCCTCAAAAAAAAAAAAAAAAGTAAAAAAAAGGTGTCCATAAACAAGAATCATAATAAGAATAAGAATAGTTATTTTTTTCCTGTTAATTAGTTGTTGGGGCTGCTATAGGTGCTACCATCCAAGTTTTACTACAAAACTTGTTAACAAAATCCATGCAAGAGATTAATATCATTTATGGTTTCAAGAAAGACATGGCAAAGCTAAAAGACTCACTGCTCATAATTCAAGATTACTTGTCCGATGCCGAGGAACAGAAGCTCCACAACAAAGCTGTCGAACGTTGGCTGCAACGCCTCGAGTCTCTTGCTTTCAAAGCCGATGCTGTGTTGGATGAGATCAACTATCATCTTCTCAGCCAAAAGGTCGACAACCCGAGCAAGGAAGTTAAGGTCAGCTCTATTTCTTTGGTTCGCCGCGTAAAAATAGCTCATAAAATTAAAGATATTAATAGAGAGTTGGAGATAACTAACAAAGATGCTCAGAGCTATGGCCTTCACACGGCAGTTGTGGCGTCACATGTTTTCAGTCTTCACTCAACTGATCATGGACCTTCGGATCGAGAAACTGACGCATTTACCATCGACCCAATAGTCATTGGAAGGGAGAATGATGTGTCAAAAATTGTTGACATGTTAGTTTCTGCTCCAGTTGAGAGAGTCTTTTCTATCATTCCTATTGTTGGCATGGGAGGACTCGGCAAGACCACTTTGGCTCGAAGAGTCTTGAACCATGAAAAGATAAATAGTCATTTTGACGAGAAGATTTGGGTGTGTGTTTCACATACTTTCAACGTGGTGACTCTTTTTAAGATGATTCTGCAATCATTGACCGGAGAGAGTTGTTGTGAACTATCTCGACAAGGGGTTCTGAAAAGGATACAACAACACTTGGGAGATAAGAGGTATTTGCTTGTCCTTGACGATGTATGGAGTGATGAGCCGGACAAGTGGGATGATTTCTTAAATTCCTTATCCGGGATTACTTCTGCTAGAGGCCACGGATTCATTGTAACTACTAGAAAGGAAAAAGTTGCATCACTCGTGCAAACGTTTCCTGTGTATAATTTGGATCATTTGACAGAAGATTCTTGCTGGTCGATTATAAAAGCAAAAGCCTTCAAAGGAGCCGAAGTTCCTGTAGAGTTTGAAGAAATTGGAAAACGTATAGCACAGAAATGTAAAGGTCTACCCCTAGCAGCCAAAGTAGTTGGAGGTTTACTGAATGGTAACTCCAAGGAAAAGTGGCTTTCGATTCTAAAGACTCAACTATCATACTATGATCGAGATAAAAACCATATCTTGAAAATATTAAAGCTGAGCTTTGATTATTTTCCATCGGCATCACTTAAAAAGTGCTTTGCATATTGTTCCGTTTTTCCGCAGGATACTCTGATACGTAAGCATCAACTCATCCAGCTTTGGATGGCCGAAGGGCTTCTGAAAACTGATGAAGAGAATAATATGGAGATTCTAGGTGACATTTTTTTTAACCATCTGTTACAGAATTCTTTGTTCCAAGATGCAGGAAAAGATCAACTTGGCAATATAACAGTTTGTAAGATGCATGACCTTGTGCATGATCTTGCATGTTCAGTTTCAGGCTTGAAAGAAAATGGTTCAAATGATATGCATCGAGCTCGATATCTGTCCCTAGACTCTAGCAGAAATGGACAATTTTCTATCTCACAAGAACAAGCAAAATACGTTCGTACATTATTCTGCAAATGTATAAACCCTATGTTTTCGAAGTTCAAAAGCTTGCATGTTCTGAAATTGGTTGGAGGTGATGCAAAAGATCTGCCGATTCAGATCGGGAATCTTATACATTTAAGATATCTTGAAATATCAGACCGTACAATTAGATGTTTACCTGACTCAGTCGGCAAACTCTACAGCTTGCAAACACTCTGGATATTATATGTGGAGAAGCTACCGAATACAATAGTAAGCTTAATTAGCTTAAGACATCTTTATGTTCGTGACACACATTTGCCTCCTGGAATTGGAAAATTAACCTGTCTTCAAACTTTGCTACAATTACAAAGTCGGGCATGAGAAGGGTTGTAGAATCGGAGAGCTTGGAAGTTTGAAGAATCTTAGAGGAAGGCTATGCATACAAGACCTTGAAAATGTTGGTCATAAAGCTGAGGCTGTAAGTGCTGATTTATTTGGAAAAGGAGAACTATTTGATCTACAATTGTGCTGGAAGGAATCAATAAATGAAGCAAATGAAGAGAGTGTTTTAGAAGGCCTCCAGTGTCCCCAATACCTAAAGAGCTTACATATTTGTGGGTACAAAGGCAAAAAATTTCCTCTGTGGACAATGAAAATGGCAGTTTACAATAGCATTGAGAAGTGTTGGATAGAACTTAATAATCTGACTGATATCTCATTGTCATGTTGCGACCAGTGTGAAGAAATTCCAACATTTGGCCACCTTCCACATCTCAAATCTCTTGTATTGGATGGTATGAGTAATGTAAAATCTTTAGGCCGTCGATTCTATGGCATTGAAAGTTGCAGCAGCACATCCAACAATACAATAGTAAATCTCCATAGAATCATAACTCCGTTTCCAGAACTCGAAAGGTTGGAGTTGCGTGCAATGCCAAGCCTGACAGAGTGGGTTGATGCAGAAGTGGCAACTACAATTTTCCCTTGCCTTGAGTTCCTTGAGATTGACAGATGCCCTCAGTTAAAGAGTGCTCCGACTCATTTGGCATGGCTCGCAATTCTGTCAATTAAAGAAGTGAATAATTGTTTACCTTTGACTAATATCTGTGGAGGCAACCTAAACTCTCTCAAAGAACTTAAAATTACAAATGTGTGGGGATTGATTTATCTTCCAGATGGATTTTTTTCTCAAAAATCAGAATCTCAAATCTCTTAGTATAAGTGGTTGTCCCAATTTGACGCATCTTGTTCAAAGCTCGTTTGCTGGTGGACCATCCCTTGAACACTTGGTTGTAGTGAATTGCGACAATCTAATAGAACTACCAAATGATCTACACAGGTTACAATCTTTGAAGCGGTTGTATATATATAAGTGCAGAAACCTCAAGTCAATTCCCTATCAAAGCATTGGAGAATTACAACGCGGTCTCATTTCTCTCCATAATTTAAAGATTGGAGCTTGCCCAAAGTTGACTACTTTTCCAATTGAAATGTTGGAGTCTCGTGCGGAACAACTTAAAGATTTTGGATTGACTGAGTTGCCAAATTTGATGAATCTCCCTGAGGTCATTGCTCTTTTGCCCAAAATGACGCAACTCGGTGAGTTGTTAATTGGAAATGGTCCTGCATTGAATTGGGACTCTTCTAGTTGCTTGCAATCATTGCACATTGGTCCGTTTTCAAACTCATTTGATGTCGTCTCCTTCAACAATAAGCTTCATGGCATCTTCCAAGGTTTCCAATCTCTGAAACGTCTACGTTTGTTTGGACACGAGCAATGGGAAACTCTGCCAGATCAACTTCAGAATCTGACTGCCTTAGAAGAGTTAGAGTTACATAGTTTTGGATCAATTGAATCATTGCCTGAATGGCTTGGGAACTTGTCTTCACTACGAATATTAAGCATTATAGATTGCTGGAAGCTTGCGGATTTGCCATCTAAAGAAGCCATTCAGCGTCTCAACAATCTTAAACACTTAAAGATTGTGCGTTGTCCGCTGTTCACGGAGAGGTGTCAACAACAAAGCATCGGGAGTGATAATTCTGAGTGGTACAAGATTTCTCATATCCCAAAAGAGGTGACAATTTCATCAGTAGGTATCATTATATGAACTGCTATAACATCAAATTAGTTTCTCATACTACTGAATAGGTAAACTTTGTTTGAGACGTATATTTGATTTATGCACTATATATTTATATAGAAGTCTCTCCTTTACATTCATCTATGGGCTCTGGCAATGTTATTTGCGTAGTTTTAGTTTATTTTTGTAATTTATCGATAGTTAGATGTATAGTTTTTTCCCCCTTAAAAACGAATCAATAAATCTAATTGTGAACTCTCGTTGAGCCTTTGGAGGAATAATTTATGAACGTAAATATGTTGTATCTTGACGTTTCGAAGCAGACCAATTCGTATGTTGTTAGTTTCTTGAGGCAAGGACTTCCATTTTTCTTCCTTGATTTTGATTGATAATAATATTTCCAGGAAGCAAAAACGTGTGCGCTAATCGACTACCCTAAGCCTGATGGTGTGGTATCCTTTGACATAACCACATCGTTGTAAAGGTTCGCTGCCTCTCTCTGAGTGCACATACATTCCTGCACCCCTTTTTATCTTGTACCTTATCTCTTCTGGTGGTATAACGCATTCATCAAATCAAATCGTGTGATGTACATTTCAATCAAGAATGGCGTTTTCAAGATATAAAAGGAACATACTTTCGTCTGTTTATTCTAATGAGTACACTTTGCACTCCGCGGACCATTTTGTCTGATTTCATGAAATGGACCAGAATCAAATATTTCTAACTTTATGTTGATTTATATAGGGAGCAACACAAGTCACGATCACGACCAACCAGCTCACCTTCGCTTGACGGACCCAAAAGTTCCAGAACTTGTCAACTTACCGGTCTACGTTGGACCGGAATCACGATATTGCCCCATTCTTGTTTATGAGTAAGTATTCCTTGTCTTGTGAAGTTGTACACAAGTTTTATTTGCTACTGAATTTCTGTTTTCTGACAATTTTCACAAATTATAGTTAGGACAAATTAATATTTCTGCCCTGTAACTATGCGTTTTTGAAGGAAATGCCCAGTAAGTTTGAGCTATTATAAACTGCCCCGATTTTGACACTGTTTGAAAAATAAATGCCCAGGCCCCGACACATCAGCAAAATCGCGCATGTGGCAGCTGACTGGGACGAAATGGCACACGCCTTGCTCTTTTTATATATTTTCATGAATTAACATTTTTATTACTGAAATTAAAAAAAAAACAAAAAAAAACAAAACAAAAAAAAAATTGAGATCGTCCCCGTCCCAACCCCCCCCCCCCCCCCACTCTGCCCCCAAACCACCACCCCCCCAACCCCAAACCGCTGCAACCCGCGATTTGCAGTGGTGGCGGCGTCAATCGACGCCGCCACTGCTGCAACTCGCGGTTGCAGCGGTGGAATTGCCGCAACCGCGAGTTGCAGCGGTGGCGGCGTCGATTGACGCCGCCACCACTGCAACTCGCGGGTTGCAGCGGTGGTGACGTCAATCGACGCCACCACCGCTGCAACCCGCGGTTGCAGCGGTTTGTGTGGGTGGGGGGGTGGGGGGGGGGGGTAGGACGGGGACGACAAATTTTTTTATTTTTTTTTATTTTTTTGTTTCAGTAATTAAAAATATTATTTTAAATCATAAACATTTTTTAAATATAATTAAAAATGTTATTTTAGATCATAAAGATTTTTTTTGTATATATTACATGTGGCAGCCACATAAGATATATAATTTATTTTTGTTTTAAATATATTGATATGGCGTGTGCCATTTCGTCCCAGTCAGCTGCCACATCTGCGTTTTTAATGATGTGGCGGGGGCTGGGCATTTTTTTTTCAAACAGTGTCAAAATCGGGGCATTTTATAATAGCTTATACTTACTGGGCATTTCCTTCAAAAACGCATAGTTACGGGGCAGAAATATTAATTTGTCCTTATAGTTACATAGCTGATGAAAGTGGTAAGCTAATGCTGCAAATTAATGCTCAGAATTGCCTACACTGCTGTAAATCAATCATCATCGCCTCTCTCTCAATGTTTTCGACTGCCTTTGGCTACTAAAATTTGCTGTATCGACTAAAATTTGTGATACGTACTTGATTAGGCATCTAAAACTGGACATTTTTGCAGGCTTGTGATATTAAAGATCCTAAGCAGAATGTTAAATGGAGGGCGGGGGCGGACCTGGCTACTCAGTCATGTAGATATACTATGTAGTTACATTACATCTTACATTACATGTATTATGCTTCAAAAATGTGAAAATGGACTTGTACTCTGTGGTAGTGTTACTCAAGTTATAGTCAAATGTTTAAAACAGTTGCCAAATAAAACGGAAGCATTAAATAATTTGTTCACCTACATAATACTATTTTTTTTTTCTTACTATCTGGTCCACGTACTTGTTTTAATTTCATTAACATGCGCTAATTGGGTGTCATAATGATATTATCTATCTCGTTTTTTTTTTTCTTTTTTCTTTTCTTCTTCTTCTGTGTGATAGGCTTATCTTTCACTGAATTGATAAGGATATTAATGATACTAGGTAGGGGTGTTCATGGTTCCATTCTTCTATAGTACGGTTTTCAAAGAACTTGAATAACTGGTTAGCCTGAAAATGATAACCATCAACCAAACCAGTAAAGTATTTTGATTTTCGGTTAAACAGTTATGGTTTCGAGTTGAATAATCACCTACTCTTTTCGAAAAGAAGAACACTTCCAGACAATTAATAACTATATAAGATTGTTTCAAAAAAATGAACATATAAAATAAAAAAGTCAAATTAATAATCTATTTCACGTTACAAACTTGTCTATTAATAAAACTCAAGCCATGTTCAAAACATGACCCATATATAATTGAAAATCATCCCTCTCAAAATACATTACCTAACTAAATAATCTATAATAATTTATAACACTTATTCGACAATTCATGCATCATAATTAGTAAAATATATTCAAATGCTCCTTCATTGTGTACATAATATATATCAAACACATCATCCATCATCCATCAGTTCATAAAACTCATCTAAAGTGGAGGGTTTTCAGTTTTAAAAGAACTTAGTTTTTTTAAAACTCCAAAAGCCATAACTGAAAATGGAACGAAGTAATTAATTTTGGTTACGGTTCGACGTAAGGATTCGGTTAACTTGTGGTTGTTGCGGTTTGACCTAACTGTAAACACCCCTAATACTAGAAACCAACTCCAAACCAGCACCATATTTTAGTGAGACAACCCAATAATTTTTATGTGTATTTATCAGTATTTCAACTTCATGCAATCATTAAATTAAATAATTAATAATTATTATTAACTCCAAATTTTTTTCTTCACTGTCTTCTAGGCGCTCTCCATGTATATCGTCGTCTTAGTCGTTGTTGTAGGTCAATTTCACTCTATTTGTTTATGGTCAACTCTTTCTTTTTTTATTTAGTTGTTGTAACGTACCTATATTTATATATAATTAAGGTCGACTGCATGAATTGTCTTTTTATATTAACTTTAGGACAAATTAATATTTCTGCCATGTAAGTTTGCCCTTTTAATGAATCTGTCCAATAACTACCGAATTTTTAGAAATAACCTACGAAGTGGTCTTTTTCAATTTTTATGCCCAACAAGTGCCACATAGGAAAAAACGGTGATATGTCTTCCGACTTAGAAGGAAAGACACACGCCATGGCTGCCACATATAATATATTTAAAACATAAATATTTTTATATCCATAATATATAAAAAATACTTAAAAAAACATTATATATACTTAAATATATAAATAATAAAAAAATATTTTGATTATTGATTTTTTTTTAAAAAAAAATAGACCCCCCCCCCTCACCCCCCAGCTGCAACTCGCTGGTTGCAGTGGTGGCGGCGTTGATTGACGCCGCCACCACTGTTGGTGGCGAGTTGCAGCGGTGGTGGCGTCAATCGACACCGCCACTGCAACCCGCCCGCCACTACTGCAACTCGTGGTTAAATTATATTTAACCCGCCACTACTGCAACTCGCGGTTAAATTAACAAACGATTAAAGTCATGTAAAATTATATTTAACAAACATTCCTGTAGAGTTTGACGAAATTGGAAAATGTATAGCTCATAAATGTAAAGGTCTACCCCTAGCGGCCAAAGTAGTTGGAGGTTTACTGAATGGTAACTCCAAAGAAAATTGGCTTTCGATTCTAAAGACTCGACTATCATACTCTGATCGAGATGAAAACTATATCTTGAAAATATTGAAGTTGAGCTTCAATCATTTGCCATCGTCGTCACTTAAAAAGTGCTTTGCATATTGTTCTGTTTTCCCGCAGGATACTCGGATACGTAGGGATGAACTCATCCAGCTTTGGATGACTGAAGGGCTTCTGAAAACTGATGAAGAGAATGATATGGAGATTCTAGGTGACATTTTTTTCAACCATCTCGTACAGAACTCCTTGTTCCAAGATGCAGAAAAAGATCAACTTGGCAATATAATAGTTTGTAAGATGCATGACCTTGTGCATGATCTTGCCTGTTCAGTCTCTGGCTCGAAAGATAATGGTTCAAACGATGTGCATCGAGTTCGATACCTTTCCCTAGACTCTAGCAGAAATGGACAATTTTCTATCTCACAAGAACAAGCAAATTACGTGCGTACATTGTTCTGCAAAGATATAGTTATAATCGATATGTTTTCGCACTTCAAAAGCTTGCATGTTCTGATATTGGATGGATTTAATAATGTGAAAGAGCTGCCAATTCAGATTGGGAATCTTATTCATTTAAGATATTTTAAAGTATCAGCAATACTTACAAGTTTACCGGACTCGGTCGGCAAACTCTACAGCTTGCAAACTCTCTCCATAATAAATTTGAAGAAGTTACCGAATACATTAGCAAGCTTAATTAGCTTAAGACATCTTTATATTAGTGACACACAATTGCCTCCTGGCATCGGAAAATTAACCTGTCTTCAGACTTTGCCATATTACAAAGTCGGGCATGAGAAGGGTTGTCGAATCGGAGAGCTTGGAAGCTTGAAGAATCTTAGAGGAAGGCTATACATACAAAATCCTGAAAATGTTGGTAATAAAGCCGAGGCTGTAAGTGCTGATTTATTTGGAAAAGGAGAACTATTCGATCTAGGATTCGGATGGAGTAAATCAATAAATGAAGCAAATGAAGAGAGTGTTTTAGAAGGCCTCCAGTGTCCCCAAAACCTAAAGAAGTTAGAGATTTATGGGTACAATGGCAAAAAATTTCCTCTGTGGATCATGAAAATGGCAGTTTACAATAGCATTGAGAGGTGTTGGATAGAACTTAATAATCTGATTGAGATCAAATTATCAAGTTGCAACCAGTTCGGAGAAATTCCGACACTTGGCCTTCTCCCACATCTCAAATCCCTTAAATTGTATGATATGAGTAATGTAAAATCTTTAGGCTTTCGATTCTATGGCATTGAAAGTAGCACATCCAGCAATATAATAACTCCATTTCCAGCACTCAAAAGGTTGAAGTTGCGTGAAATGCCAAGCTTGACAGAGTGGGTGGATGCAGGAGTGCCAACTATAATTTTCCCTTGCCTTGAGTTCCTTAACATTGAGCTCTGCCCTGAGTTGAAGAGTGCTCCGACTCATTTCACATGCCTTGGAACTCTGTCAATTACAGAAGCAAAGAATTGTTTACCTTTGACAAGTATCTGTGGCGGCAACCTAAACTCTCTCAGAGAACTTAAAATTAGAAATGTGTTGGGATTGATTTATCTTCCAGATGGATTTTTTGTGAAAAATCAGAACCTCACATCTCTTAGTATATGGGGTTGTCCCAATTTGACGCATCTTGTTCCAAGCTCGTTTGCTGGTGGAGCATCCCTTGAAAACTTGGTTATATGGAATTGCCACAATCTAAGAGAACTACCTAATGATCTACACACACTACAATCTTTGAAGCGGTTGGACATAAAACGCTGCAGAAACCTCGAGTCAATTCCATATCCAAGTAGTGGAGAATTACAACGCGGTCTCATTTCTCTCCATAGATTAAAGATTGAAGCTTGCCCAAAGTTGAATACTTTTGCCATTGAAATGTTGGAGTCTTGTGCAGAACAACTTAAACAATTTGGATTGACTCAGTTGCCAAATTTGATGAATTTCCATGAGGTCATTGCTCTTTTGCCCAGAATGACGCAACTCGGTGAGTTGTTAATTGGAAATGGTCCTGAATTGATGAGTTGGGACTCTTTTAGTGGCTTGTCATTGCACAATGGTCCGTTTTCAAACTCATTTGATGTCGTCTCCTTCAACAATAAGCTTCATGGCATCTTCCAATGTTTCCAATCTCTGAAACGTTTATCTTTGTATGGACACGAGCAATGGGAAACTCTGCCAGCTCAACTTCAGAATCTAAATGCCGTAGAAAGCTTAGAGTTACGATGTTTTGGATCAATTTAATCATTGCCTGAATGGCTTGGGAACTTGTCTTCACTACAAAGATTATGCATTAAAGATTGCAAGAAGCTTGTGCATTTGCCCTCTAAAGAAGCCATTCAACGCCTCGTCAAGTTAGAACAGTTGGAAATTGTAGCATGTCCGTTGTTACAGGAGAGGTGTCAACGACAAAGCATCGGGAGTGATAATTCTGAGTGGTACAAGATTTATCATATCCGACGTGTTCATGTAGCGATACAACTTCTTATGTAAGTATCATTATATAGACTGTTTTAACGTTAACCTTACATCAAATTAGGTTCTCATGCTACTGAATACGCAAACTTTATTTGAGATGTGTATATTTGGTGTTCGGTTTGTGCACTATATCAATATCAATACAAATTAAATAAGGATGAGTTTACGGACCTATTTTTTCTCATCAGCTGCGGAGTTCCGGACGAACCTGCCTACCTCGCCTCTCCATCTCTCTCTCATTCTCTTTCTTCTTGTATATCTAATTAATGATTTTTTATGTTTCTTTTGTTTTGTTACAGATTTCAATCATTGGAGTGAAGTAACACAAAATGTTCGTGGACGAAAAAGGCGGTGAGTCAATAGCAGAGGGTGAGCCATCTTTGCCTTTTTGTTTTATCTTACTTATCTTATCTTTTGATTTCTATTTACAGATTAAACGATGAGAGATCGAGGAGCGGCGGCAACCGGCGGATGGTGATCGAATGGTGTTTGCTCAACTTTGCCAGCTTGTTTGTTCTTTTATTTCTGTTTTCATCACTTTAAAACTCTTTTACAATATTGGTTTCTGGAACATGTTTACTGTTCATGTTTTTCCATTATATTGCTCCTGCTATGTATATTTGTTCTTTATGCATTTCTTTCTATGACTTGATTATATAGTTATACTTTTTGTGACATATCTTTATTTTGCTATCCTTTCACTATTTGTAATTTGATTTAGCTTGTTGATTTCTTTTGACGTAATTTATGGTAGCTATAAATTCCTGAGTTGCGAGTAAGTTTTGTAGGAACAAATTCCTACAGTATTTTTTCCGAATGGCTTCGTCTTTGTTAATTTGTGCTTTGTTGTCTTTTTTTTTCTTCCCCCGCATTGTGTATGTTGTGTGCTAGCTGTATTTTATTTAAGATTTCCCGTTTGGTTTACTCATTGAAGCTTTGATTTGGAATTACGTACTGGCCACTGGGTGAATTATAATTAGTTGTTAGATAAAAATGAATGACCGTATGTACGCTAAGTCACATAATTAAGGCAGATGCGTGTGCGAGTATGGGTGCGCCAGTTCGCTAAATTTAAAAAAATATAAATTTCAATGCGTCTTAATGCGCTTATTATTAATAATAAAATATTGAATATTGATAAATGATTTTGTATTTATTTGAGTATTGTTTAATATATGCTCATGGTTATTAATTCTATATAATATTTTTTAAATTATTAATTATGTTGGAAAGAAAAGTGTATAAGCCTTAAATTACTTCCAATATTATGTAATTATTTTATTTTCAGCCTAGTTTTGTTTCCACCTACTTCGACTCTTCTTTATTATCCATCATTTTGTTTCGTTCTTTAATTTACAAATTTTCTACGCTTGTTCATTAGACTTGAATATAAGAACTAGGAAATCTTAGTGTAAACCTACGGAGAAAAAATAGTGACTATCGGAACCATGAGCCATCGAGGGATCAGTAAAATGTTCATTATCGAAAGTCAAGTGAAGGGTTTGCCATCGGAGGAAAGGTAGAGCGTTCGCTATTGAAGGATAAAGTTGCTTCTCAGCAAGCTTTATCTACGATGACTTACGGATTACTACACTCACAGAGCATCCGATGCTAAAGGCACTACCAGTCTTGGATGACTCTCGCCGATGTTTTAGCCAGTGAACAATCTTATAAAATGGAAGCTCTAAATATGTTCTCTCCGAGAGACACCCTTTATGGTGATACATGTAAAAATATGTCTTACGAACTCGAGAAAAGAACATACCTAGGGTAACAATAACCAAATTATTCGATGATATCCTCATGGAGAATAGTCCGATGGCAAAAAGGTTCTTCGAGGGCAAAAAAGAAACTATGCCAAGCCTTCCGATGGCAAAAAGGTTATTCGAGGGCAAACAAGAAACTACGCCAAGCAGTCCGAAGGCAAAAAGGTTATTCGAGAGCAAACAAGAAACTATGCCAAGTCGTCCGATGGCAAAAAGGTTCTTCGAGGGCAAACAAGAAACTACGCCAAGCAGTCCGAAGGCAAAAAGGTTATTCGAGAGCCAACAAGAAACTATGCCAAGCAGTCCGATGGCACAAAGGTTCTTCGAAGACAAACAAGAGAAATGCTTCTAGAACGGAAGCCAAGTGTCATTCTGCAAAAGAGTCTCGGTACTTACAATATTCACAGCCAATACAGCAAATGGACGGATCATCTCGTTCTGAGCATCGGACAGAAAACCACAATGAGAGTACATATCAAGAATCTGCAGAGAGTTCCCCTAGAAACACTCCACCACCTAATGTCGACTATATCAATATCCCCAAAACGGTGTTTGAAGATCTAGTGGAAGCAGCTTTAAGAAGGGCTCAAGCTAACGAAAGACCCCCAGAACCACAACCTATACAACCGTACGGAGAAAGGTATAGGGTGGAAGAGCAAGGCTCAAGAATGACGCCAACTCCACAGCGAATACCACCACCACATCCAGGGTGTCGACAAGAAAGGTATCCAGGTGTGATACCTCCACCTGGCAATGTTTGCGAGGATAGAGTACCCCCTTATCGCCCCAACATGTTCCCTCATTCGAGCAATGAGCCAGCTCTTTGGGAAATGTTGAATCATCTCCGACGAGAGATGCTTAGCATGAAAAGGGCCATCACACCGAAAGATGAGCCAGTATATCATGGATCACCGTTTATACCGGATGTTGCACAAGCTACAATCCCAGCCTACATAAGGGTAGTTAACCTACCCATGTACTCCGGAGAAAAAGATGGAAAAGACCCGCAGGATCACATCAATCAGTATATCGCAACGATGGATTTGCAATCAGCCCCAGATTTCGCGTTGTGTCGAATCTTTCGAGCTACACTGACAGGAAGGGCCCAATCTTGGTTTACCCAGATACCCCCAGGCACAATATCTAACTTCTCCCAGTTGGCCAGTTTGTTTGTAAGACAGTTTGCCTGTAACAGACGCTATCCCAAATCAGCATGTCATCTGTTTACCATAAAGCAACAAAAGGATGAATCTTTAAGAGATTTCATGAAACGCTTTTCCGATGAAGTATTGGACGTCCCCAACATAGATCCGACCATGTTAGCAGACATTCTTGCTCAAGGATTGCGATCGGGGAATTTCTTCCGATACCTGGTAGGAAATCGAGTAAAGGACATGAATGAGTTAATGCAGAAAGCAGAGACATACATCCTGATGGAAGAAGCAGAAAAGTCCAAGTTGAAGGCAGAAACCGCCGATGCCCATGCATGGCCAAAAGAAAAGGAGTAATCTAAGAATCACCCGCCTCAGAGAGATAATCCTGGAGTGGTGAAAAGGCATCTTCAGCCTATACCATTACCAACTCTAACCATCACTCAGTCAGAAGTGCTAAATGTAATGAGGGGAAACAAGGATTTCTCTTGGCCTATGCCAGTAAGACAACCGTACAAGAAAAAGGATTCAGGAAAGTTCTGCAAATATCATAAGTCGTATGGCCACACAACCGATGGTTGTAAGAATCTGCGAAATGAAATTCATAGGTTGCTAGACTTGGGTTATATAAGAGACTACTTAAGCAGTAACAAAGAAGATCGTTCGATGGAACGGAAGAAAGCCCGGAATGAAGAAGGGGAGGAAGCTGTTGAACCCCCCTCAGGGAATGATGAACATGAGGAATTTAATCAGCAGTTACCACCACCGCCAGGTACATATCGAGATAACCCTCCATCGGGGAGAACCATCAACATGATTGAAGGAGGAGATATATCCTCGTCTCCAGCTGGCAGACAGAAAAAATATCTCAAAGAGGCCAGAAAGGTGGGACAAGGACTATCGTTTTGCACAGTGCAAGGAATGAAGCTACCAACAATATCTTTCGGACCCGAAGATCTTCAAGGAATTGTATATCCTCATGAAGATCCGTTGGTAATTAAGGCAACCATAATGGGTATCGAGATACAAAGAGTCCTCGTAGATACTGGAAGCTCGGTAGATGTATTATTTACCCCAACTTTTGGAGCGATGGGGTTAAAAAAAATACATCTCGATCCTACGGAGATACCTTTGGTAGGCTTCTCAGGAGAAACCAGTCGGACTTTGGGAACTGTCATACTTCCGATGTCCTGGGGGGAAGGAGCAGTGCGTCGTACCGAGCATGTGAAGTTTTGGGTAGTAGAAGCATCCTCACGAACGTATAATGCAATATGTGGAAGGCCTTCTATTCACGCCTTCGAGGCTGTACCATCTACTCTTCATCTCAAGGTAAAGTTCCCCACGGTGTCGGGTATTGGAGAAATCCGAGGCAATCAAGTCAAGGCTAGAGAATGTCGTATGAATGCCATACCAACGAGTGTGGAAAAGGAGCTTAATCACCCGGGAAAAAAAGCAGAAAATGGAGGAAGTCCGAGTTCAGCCAGTGGAAGAATTAAAATTGGTAGAACTAGAAGAGGAAAATCAGAAAGTAAAAATAGGAACAGGAATGGGACTAGCAATTGAAAAAGAGGTAATTTCCATCTTAAAGGAATACAGACACCTCTTTGCATGGGAAGGAGGCCCACCTGGAAGAATCGACCCCGGGATATGTCAACATCGTCTCAATATCAATCCCTTCATCAAACCCATCCGGCAAAAGAAAAGAAACATGGGCCCAGAAAGAAATGGGATTATCAAGTCAGAGATACTACGCCTTCTAGGATTACAGCAAATCAGGGAAGTTATATACCCTGAATGGCTGTCCAATGTTGTGTTAGTACCCAAGTCAGGTGGACGATGGCGAATGTGTGTGGATTTTACTAATCTGAACGATGCCTGCCCAAAGGATTGTTACCCTTTACCCAGCATCGACCAGTTGGTGGACTCAACGACGGGATGTGCACTATTATCCACGATGGACGGTGATCAAGGATACAATCAGATCCCAATGGCGGAGGAGGATCAAGAGAAAACCAGTTTCATTACAGATGTGGGTACGTATTGCTATATGGTCATGCCTTTTGGACTTAAGAACGCTGGGGCCACTTATCAAAGGTTAGTGAACCTGATGTTCTCTGAGGTCATTGGAAATACGATGGAAGTTTATGTAGATGATATGATTGTAAAAAGCAAGAGGGCAGAAGATCATCCGAGGGATTTACGGCAAGCTTTGGTCATCATGGACAAATTTGGCATGAAAATAAATCCCAAGAAATGCTCTTTCGGGATCACGGGAGGAAAATTCCTAGGGTATATGGTAACAGAGAAGGGAATAGAGATTAATCCAGAAAAAGCCAAAGCCATCGTGGAGATGAAATCACCTAGAACAATAAAAGAAGTGCAAAGACTAACAGGGAAGATAGCATCACTCAGCCGATTCATATCACGATCAGTGGAGAAAGGCTTGCCATTCTTTAAAATATTAAGGAATGTGAAGGAATTTCAATGGACTCCCGATTGTGAAGCAGCCTTCGATAGCCTGAAGAATTACCTGGTTAGTCCTCCATTGCTAGTCAAGCCTGAACCTGGAGATAAGTTGTTTGTATATTTGTCGGCTGGCGATGAGGCTGTAAGTGCAGTATTAGTAAAGAATGAAGGGGGTGATCATCGTCCTGTGTACTATGTCAGTAAAACCCTGCAAAACGCGGAAAAGAATTATGTGCAGACAGAGAAGTTGATATTAGCGCTTGTAGTAGCAGCTAGAAAGTTAAGGTCATACTTCCTAACGTATCATGTGACGATACTCACCAAATATCCGTTAAGGGTCATACTCAATCACCTAGAAACATCAGGTCGAATGGTAAAGTGGGCAATAGAGTTAAGTGAGTATAGCTTATCATACGCTCCACGCCCAGCCATCAAAGCACAGGTTCTATCTGACTTCATGGTAGAAATGAAAGAGATGCAAGATGAGAAGCCGCCAGCATTATGGCATGTGTATGTAGACGGATCATCCGTCAGAACACACGGTGGGGCAGGAGTAGTTCCGAAGAATTATGATGAAGAAGAAAATATATGCTTTGCCATCAGGATAAATTACCCCTTGTCTAACAATGAAGCCGGATACGAAGCCCTCCTAATCGGGATGAGGTTAGCCATGGAAGGAAACATCAGTCGAGTGGTGATTCACAGTGATTCACAATTGATAGTGCAGCAAGCAATAGGAAAGTTTGAAATAAAAGAAGAGCGATTGAAAGCATATGCTCAAACAGTTCGGAATAGGCAAAAGATGTTTGAAGAATTCCAATTGAGACAAATTCCTAGGTCGGAGAACCAAGAAGCAGATGCGTTGTCAAAAATAGCAACTCAATTCGTGGTCGGAACACGACGAATTACTTTGCTACAAGCTGTGGGATCAGAACAGCAAGAGCCTCAGGAGGACGTCCACACCATCGTAGCCCCAGTAACATCAGGATGGATGTCAGATATAGTTGCTTATTTAGAGGACCCTACACAATACTACGATGATGACATTGAGAGAAAGAGATTAGAAAGGAAAGCAACAAGATATTTCTTGCATAAAGGGGTGTTGTTTCGACGCTGCTACTCTAATCCTCACACTCGATGCCTGGATGGACAGGAAGCGTTGGGAGTGATAAAAGAAATGCACGAAGGGACATGTGGAAATCACTCGCAAGGTGCGAGCATGGCCAATTGTATCATAAGACAAGGGTATTATTGGCCTACGATGATTCAAGATTGCTAAGAATACCCGCGCAGATGTCCAGCGTGCCAAGCCCACGCTTCACAGATTCATCAACCAGCAGCACCGTGGGAGCCAAATTTGCTAGCATGCCCCTTCGCCAAATGGGGAATAGATTTAGTAGGACCCTTGATGCCTAATCTGAGGCAAAAGAAATATCTGTTGGTAGCAGTAGATTATTTCACAAAGTGGGTAGAAGCAGAGCCGATGGCCAGAATCACAGCAAGCGCTGTCATCAATTTCCTATGGCGAAGCATACTATGCCGATTTGGAATTCCTCGATACCTCGCGAGCGATAATGGGTTACAGTTTGAAGACCAAAAGGTAGAAGACTGGTGTAAGCATTGGGAGATTAAGCATCGCTTTGCTTCCGTCGGATATCCCCAAGGTAACGGTCAAGTTGAGAGAACCAATCGAACCCTGTTAAAGAGCATTAAAGCTAGATTGGACCATCACAAAGAACGATGGATAGAAGAAATTCCAGGTGTTTTGTGGGCATATCGCACGACTCCTAGCTCTGCCACTGGAGAGACACCATACAGCATGGCTTATGGTTGTGAGGCTGTAATCCCACCCGAGATCGTAACCGAAAGTTGGAGGATCCGAGAGTATGAAGAAGTTAGTAATAGCTCTAACCTAGCTCTAGCCTTGGACTTGTTGGAAGAAAAGAGGCATCGAGCATCAGTACGCATGGAAGGATATAAAGCTCGAATGGCCAAACACTACAACAAAAATGTTAAGGTTAGAACATTCCAAGTCGGAGATCTGGTTCTCAAACGAGTAGGAGCGTCCAAGAATGTTGCTAAACTGCAGCCCAAGTGGGAAGGACCATACAAGGTGAGCAAAATCATCAGACCTGCTACTTACCAGTTAAGTACCCCCGAAGGTATGGTACTTACCCGAACTTGGAATGCATTGAATCTTAGAAAGTATTATGCTTAGTGTCTGGTAGTAACAATGTAAATAAGGACATCACACCAGTGTACATGTAAATAAAGTCGTGGTGGAATAAAGATGGCATTTATTTATATGGAATTTGTACATAATCACAAAACTCAATTCATTCCGATACAGCCATCTAACCCGACTAACTTGCATACACACATATTAATATGGCTGAACTCGAATAAGATTCCGAGATGCCTACGTATCCCGGTACAAGGGAATCAAGCCACTCGTAGTTCAATTTACATATGCAATTACAGACCTAACATACGAAAGAAAATATTAATTCTGCATAGGGCGCTTGCCTTCTCGAATTAGGCAACGCTGTTGTTCTTCTGAAAGATCAGCAGGATCCATAATAGTTATTACTGGAACTGTAGACCTTTGAGAAGAAACAGAAGGAGTTGTAGTATTGGAAGAGGTAATGATCTCAAGTTCGGGAAGATCCAGGTGTGAAGGAAAATTTGGGAGTGTTCTCACAGCCTCCCGACAGATCTGAAAACCCATCACAACCATCTCCCGCATTTCCAGACGCAAGGTTGCCCTTATTTGTTCCAAACTTGGAACCGCCAAGGTAGCCTCAGCACGAGTGATCAAAGCGTCCACTGCACGAGATCTCTCTAGATCCGAAAACTTCGTAGCTAGCAAATCCCTTTCGGCCAACAGAGAAGATATCAAAGCATCAAAAGTACGGCTTTGACTTAGTAAGTTGTTTATACGAGCCTCCAATTCTCTGGCATGATCCCGCTCCAAAGTTACCAGTTGTCTCATATCCAAGATGGTATCTTGGGCATCCTTTAGTAGAGCTTCCAAGATTTCTTGGTCGGAATCATAGTGAGCGTGCAGATTAGCAATTTGATTACGAGCATCGGCTAAATTCTTCTCCAGATCGGTGAGGTGTCGATACAAGAAACCGACATTATGGGAAGGATGTGCACCAAGTGCATCCGCGATCAAAAACACCTGCATGAAATAAGAGAAAAATTGAGGAATTATAAGAAAGGCGTCACGAAAGAGAAACAGGAGCATAACGTACCTCACATAAGTTACGGCATAGTCGATCCTGAAGAAGGTTCATAGAAACAGAGCCAAGAGCTTCGCAGTTAGCTTGACTCAGCAAACCACTTAAGAAGTGCCGATGGTAAGAAACATCCGAAGTTAGTACAGGAAAAGTATCACGAAAATCTCCTGTAGCTATACCGCTCGTTCCCTCCCCAGAAGGTGGAACCATCCTAGGAAGAGAAGGAATCACATCAGTAGGGCTTATAGGTGGCACGGTTATATTATCACCATCTATAACGTTGACTGAAGGATCGTGGGGGGATCGGACAGCTAAGGTCAGTGTGAGAGGAGACGGAAGGTCGGGATCCACGTTTAAGTCCTGAGGGGAAGGATTCCCAAAGAGCGTGTCGATAGAAGGAACGGCAGAGTCCCATAAAAAATCGGACTGCGAGAACATCAAGAGGTCATCGGAACTAGGATAAGGGTCGGGAAAATCACGCTCGATGGATGAACCCGAAGTATTCGAATACATAGGAAAAGAGACCAGAGGGACCAACACTTCCTCAGGATAACGCCTAATGACAAATCGCTCCATCTCATATCCTATAAGAAAGAATCAAAGGTTAATCATCAGAACAAAAATACGATGTCGTTGAGGTAAGAAAATAGATTAACTTACGAAAAACAGGGTTTGAGTGCAAGGGCATCGGAGGAATATTCAGCTGTTCTGCACCATGTTGTAGACCAGCCATGGTTAAAGCTGAGGAGTTTGCCAGAATAGAGCATATATCGTAACTACCTAAAAACAGGCCAGTGGAAGTTAAATACACCATTTCTCGTACAGCGGTCTCAGGACGAGGGATCACGTATCCCAAGCCCCATCGTAAAGGTATACCCCATGAATCTCCAGAAGAATCCCTTGGTTTTATAAAAAAATACCTTTTCTTCCAATCTACTACAAATGCCAAACGGCGAGGGACATGGAAACTTCTCTGCTGATCTCGGTAAACTAGGCTAAAATAGGGAAGACCATTGGGACACGGACGTAGAATGAAAGCAGCACACACCCGATACGGAGTTAGGGATACGTTCAAAAGATTACAGCAGAGAACGAAGCCCACCAGGTAGCGAAATGAGTTAGGGGTCAGCTGGCTAGGACAAACCTGCCAGTATTGAAATAGTGAGTGCATGAAAGGGTGAAAGAGCATTGGCAAGCCACAATGAATTTTTTCAGAATATAAAGTCAGATAACCCAAAGGGGGTTCAAAGGCCCTATGGAAAGGACGAGGAACGATGATGCTGTAGTCATCGGGATTCAAACCATATTCGCGCAACATACGAAAAATGAACTCTGACGATTCAACGCTTTGGCAAGAACCTACTCTGTTTCCTCCGATCATAGCATTAACATTTAGAGCAGAAGTGTTTAAAATAGAAAGACTATCAGGAGGGAGATAGGGTTCTCTCCGAAGGAATGTAAGACGTAGGGAATCTGCCATACTCGGGTTAGAACGAGATGCCGATGTTCCATGCCCAGCAGGAGAACCTCTAAAACTCAAAGAGAAACCATCCACGGCAGGTCTATCCCTTGCATGCCCATTGGAGGATTCACCCCGAGCATGAAGGGGAGAAGATTCCTCAGAAGATGATGATGATCTACGGATGAAGGAAGGCATTAGGGCAAAAATATGGAAAGTAATAAAGAAGTTATATCCCCTGTAATAAAAGTGCAAAAGAGAACCAAAAGACAATAAAAGGACAAGAGCAAGATTCTGCAGAGAATGTTGTTGATGGATGAAATGATGAAGCAATTTATAGAAGCACCTGAAGACAACAAGGGGGGTACGTGTCAAAGCAAAATTGACATCTGGAACTCTCAAGGTATGGGTAAATAAGGATGAAGACACGTGAGAAGAATGTTGGTAGTTATGGCGGACATCAGACATAAAAAGTAGTGCAGAAAGTGACAAGAAAAGACAAAACAACGGAATAAAAAAAAGAGAGGGGACAATAAAACTTGTTTAACAATTCATAAGGTAATAAATAGTCATACAATAAGCCTATAGCTTGTTCAAAATACTATTACAAGTTAGAAGATAAAAACAAAACAAGCTAGAAAGCTAGACTAAGAACGACGTTCCGATGGATGAGATAGGGAGGATAGAAAGCCAGAAGAAGAAGCAGGAGAAGGAGCCCGACCCAATATCTTCTGGTAGGCATCATGAGCTTCTTGTGAGGAAGGGGGTCGCATCATCAAAGCCTGAGGATTTAGACGCCTCCAATTCTCAGGATGAGAAAACAGTTTGTCTTCACGGCATTGATTGATACAGCCCAGGTACCCGAGTATGAAGTTACCTAGTAGATGACTCTTATGCCTCTACTGGTACTTCTCCTCACAGTGCTTCTGAACTTCATCCTTAGTAAGAAGAATCGCCCCGGATAGTTTATCTTCCAGTACCTCTTGAGTAATGAAACCCGAAGGGGGAGGTGGTGGCTTCTTCAGTTCTTCCTTAAGCTGATTATACTGAGTTCGAAGGGTAGAAACCTCCTTCTTCAGAATATGCGATAGCACAACGAGTTCGTCCTTAAGCTTCTTGCACTCAGAGGTACGCTCAGATAAAACGTTGGTTGTTTCATCCAGCTTAGATGTCAACAGTTGCTCCCTCACCAGACTCTGAGCAAATGCCTCTCGAAGGCTCTTCGGCTCATCCTCAGCCTTCTTTAGTGCAACGTTCTGCACAGATAGCTCTTCCATAGATGTTTGCCCGATAGCTTGAGCGGCATCTACCTCTCGCCAGATAGAAGGGATGATCTTGGGAACCTAGGAAGATATGGAAAATAAATTCATAACTGTGAAATCTAGTAATCATAACAAAGAGGGGTAAGTAAAAAAAAAAAAGGGTCTTACCATAGCGACCATCAACTCGGAGAAAAATCTGGCAGTGTGTTCATCGTGAGGAGTGGCCGCTGAGGTCGTGTTCAGATAATGGGTAATAACCTCAAGTGCTGAGCTTAGATCCGAGCTACTTGGCTTCACGTTAGACTCGGCGTTGGCCCTAGTGGTATGAATGAAAAAAGGGGAGCCAGTCGGGGTAAAACGACTAGAGAAAGGCATCCCCTCAAAGTGAGGCCTCGCAGAAGTCCCAACAGGAGCCTCCAAAGGTGCATTCCACACATGTTTCTTCACCAGCGAAGGCAGCAGTTCATCCAAAAGCTCTAAGTTAACTGGGCGAAGAAGAGCAGAAGAAGGAGGGTCGTGAGCTTCGCTTTGAAAAACTCGACCCTCGGAGAAAAAAAGGTCGTCAATGGATAGATCATGGTGGACCAAAGACGGATGCTTCTGAGCATCCGAGGGCGAATTGCCTGCTCAGAGATGGATAAGAATAGTAAGCACGTAAACTAAAGCGCGGAAAATAAAAATAACACGAAGGTAACAGTAAGAGGGATTAACCTGATCGAATGTCCTCATCCCCGTTCTCGATTAGAATAACCTTCTCTTTGTTGGCTGCGGAATAGTAAGGGAAATAAATCACACTTCTCAAAATAACAAGCAAACTGTGAAATATTTTGGCAAATACCTAAAGGAGGAGAAACCGCAGGGGAATTGGGTTTCTCTTGAGTGTCAGTGGCACCGAGAGGTGACTGTGGAGGCATGAGAGGAACTTCTACAGCTTGCTCAGGATGAACAGAAGGTGAGGTCGAGGAGACTAAGGTGACAGAGTCAGTTGGAGCCTCGTGCGCCTCCTGAATAGCAGTAGGAGTAGGAACATCCTTCGCGAGGCTCTCATCCTCGGTGCCAGGCAAGGTATCGAAATTTGTTGGAGCCTAGTGTACTCCTTGAGCAGCGTCGGTATCAGGAATATCCTCTTGGAGGGTCTCCTCCTCGATGGCTGGTTCTGCAGATTTTGGAGATTTGGCCACGTATGAGCCCTCGGAGTCAGAACCCGCGTAAGATGCTCGAGAATCGTTGTCAGAAGGCAGCACGACCTTCTTGGATCCTTTACTCTTCGCACGTGGAGCAACGGGACGGGGAACATCGTTCACATCCTTCTCATGCTCCTCCAAGTAAGAAACTGCACAGGAGAAAGGTATGTGAGAAAATGCCAAGTATCGAAGGAAAAAATATGAACAAGAAGATTGTTGTACAACTCACCAAATGTAGGTCGCGCCTCGTCGGAAAGATATATGAGGGTTTTCCCCACAAAGGAGGTATCCAATGAAGCTGAAGTATTTAACCCCGCAGTATCGTACAAGGGCAAATAATGGGCTGACTTCAGCAGAGCAGAGGCATCAAGGGCCAGGGAGAAAGAAAGAGATGGATCTGCTTTGTAAGAGGGGGGCTTCGGGATGTCGCCACGAGTGGGGAAAATCCCACTTACCATCGATAGGCTTAATGAAAATAAACTTATCCTTCCAACTACTATAGGATAAGGTAGTTCCTATGACTACCTTCTTCTCGGGGTCTCGATGCGAGAAGAAGTACGACGGATGACCAGTAGAAGAAACGTTAACCGTGAAAATAGAAAAAAACCTCCCCACAGTACATTCTACCCCCCTCGATAGACACCAAAAGACAAAAGAGGCCAGAATCGTAAAACTATTAGGGGTTAGTTGGCTAGGACACACATCGCAAGCTTTGAACACCTCACAATAGAAGGGAGGGTAGAAAGATCGAAGACCTGCACGTACCTGAACCAGATAAAGGGTAACGTGGCCCTCGGGGGGAGCATTTCCCCTATCGTCCTGAGAAGGAAATTCCCGACGGATGTTCAGGGACGATACCCCCAAGTCACGGAAGAGGTGGTCAACTTCTTCCTTGGTAACGGTACTGGCAACTTGTTCCACCTCTTTATAACGACGATTACCCTTCGTCTTTATTAGGGCAGCAGAAGCGTTATTAGCGGCGGCCGACTTCCTTGACCGCTTAGAAACCCGTACCGGTTCATCTTCCTTTGTAGCTGGAGCTTTACCCTTCCTTTTGCGGCGGTACGTTTCAATACCAGAAAGATTAACCTCCGGTAGCTGAGCCACCGTGACGGTGGTGGCATCCTCTGCAGTAATCAAAGAGGCGGTCGGAACGGCGGTGGACTCCGTTGGGAGTGCAGGTGGAGCAGCAAGAGCGTCCGCCAAGGCGGTTGCTAGAGGATGAGTGACAGAGGAGGTTTCATTGGCCATTGTGCAGAGATAAAGAGAAGAGAAACTTAAGATTTTCTGCTTAAAAAAGGATAAAAGCTTGAAGGAAAGAAGAGGAATGAAGAAGGAGGGAGGAAGAGTGTTTATAAGGGTTTTTCGTCTGAAAAAGAAGGGAATTTAATGCACACCTGTATTAAAGAGCACGACTCTCCATAAATAAGTGCCGTTACAAACCCTTGGAATTCTCCCATTAATACGGAAATAATTCGTTCCCCACGTTCTCCGATGGCTATGTTTCCAAAGACCATTTCACTATAAGTTCCTGTTGATTACCTATAATACACCAGGAACTGGGGGGACTGGTGTAAACCTACGGAGAAAAAATAGTGACTATCGGAACCATGAGCCATCGAGGGATCAGTAAAATGTTCATTATCGAAAGTCAAGTGAAGGGTTTGCCATCGGAGGAAAGGTAGAGCGTTCCCTATTGAAGGATAAAGTTGCTTCTCAGCAAGCTTTATCTACGATGACTTACGGATTACTACATTCACAGAGCATCCGATGCTAAAGGCACTACCAGTCTTGGATGACTCTCGCCGATGTTTTAGCCAGTGAACAATCTTATAAAATGGAAGCTCTAAATATGTTCTCTCCGAGAGACACCCTTTATGGTGATACATGTAAAAATATGTCTTACGAACTCGAGAAAAGAACATACCTAGGGTAACAATAACCAAATTATTCGATGATATCCTCATGGAGAATAGTCCGATGGCAAAAAGGTTCTTCGAGGGCAAACAAGAAACTATGCCAAGCCTTCCGATGGCAAAAAGGTTATTCGAGGGCAAACAAGAAACTACGCCAAGCAGTCCGAAGGCAAAAAGGTTATTCGAGAGCAAACAAGAAACTATGCCAAGTCGTCCGATGGCAAAAAGGTTCTTCGAGGGCAAACAAGAAACTACACCAAGCAGTCCGAAGGCAAAAAGGTTATTCGAGAGCCAACAAGAAACTATGCCAAGCAGTCCGATGGCACAAGGGTTCTTCGAAGACAAACAAGAGAAATGCTTCTAGAACGGAAGCCAAGTGTCATTCTGCAAGATACACCTGCCAGGCAAAGACTGGGTATCGTCATCCATATCATGAGTCAATCCCAAGTTAACCAGGTGTCACTCTTGCCTGTGATGCTTCAGCACCAGAAGAGATGAGTATTCACTTCATTAGCAGCTGAGTTAGCATATAGACGTTGGTGTATCTGCCACCCAGTAAGGGGCATGCAGTCCAAAGATGACTATAAATACTCACATAGAGGGAAGAAGAAAGGCAGATCAAAAGGAGGAGAAAAAAGGATAAGTGGAAAATCATTCTGTAAATCCAGAAGCTTAATACAATATTATCTTTTCTTATTTTTGATAAGATTCTTTTGCTGGCTATTTGGGCAAGGCGTTCTTCAAATTGAAAAGTATAAAAATCACACCCAGGAGTTAACACTTAGTGCAAGAACTAAGAATTTGTAATGCGTCTTAGGGCGAAACACGGGCACTCAAGTCTCCCGTGCGAGACATGTGCGCTAATTGTTTTTTACAAGATGGAGGATTATGTGACCTAGTATGTACGTTGAAGTTATTGATAATCTTTATATTTTGCTTATCTCACTATAATTTTCAAGTAATGAAATAAAATTAACATTGATTACTATTTCCAGAACAATATAAAAAAGATATTTACTTTTTCTGTGGCAGAACTCAGAACTGAAATAAGTATGGAATTAATATACAAATTGAAAAATCATCTACTTCCCATAAAAAAAATCGCAAGAGAAAAGCTAATGTGTAGGGTTAGTTAAAGCAAACAAAATTATTAAACGTGATAGCGAGATCAATTTTAAATTCTTTTCGTTATTCTCTATCCTAATTGTTAACGGGTTTGGAATTATTTCCTATTAACTGAATTATTTATTAGGGTTGGAACGCCTTTGCCCGTGGTTCAAAAACTAAATGCTACGCTAATAAGAGAGAAAAATTGACAAGAACCTTCCTTCCTTTTATTAACTATATTCCACTCCCTTTTCCGAGTTGATTTTCTATATTTCCGAGTCTTTTCACGAGTTGGTCCTCTTCCTTTTTGTTCAGTTGATACCTCCCTTTATATAGATTTTGGTAAGGGCAGGTGTCATTATGCATGCTTTTACAGGTGTCGTTATGCATGTGGTGGTATTTACACGTGTTACAATGTTTATTCAGCCAATAAGATAACGTGTTTGTCTAGAATGCTGACTGTATCTTTTCTTCTTCCGAGAGCATTGGTTTTCTTTAGGATAAGGTGTAGAGTGTCTTCTTAGCTTCCGAGGGCTCAGTGCTCCGAATGATGGCGCGAGGACTGAGTCTGAGTATTCTCCTAGTGATAGTGTTTCTCCGAGAGGTGTGTATTTTGGAGTGTTTGCTTCAGGATATTTTTCGAGAGGTTATCGTGAGTAGGTGTTCTCCGAGTGGTTTTTGGCTATCGTGAGTAGGTGTTTTCTTTCTCCGAGTGTCCGGAGAGAATTGTTCTGTAGTTGAGTTATTGTAAAGTTCTGACTTTTGGTCTGGTCGTCGAGAGTAGTGTTCCGAGAGCTTTTGTATTGGGAGTGCATAGCAAGGAAGTGTTTTTGTCAGGGTTCTGGGACTCGAGAGTCCATTGGGGCCCTGCTCGGTGTCGTGATGGATATCTGAATCAGGTGGATTCATCTGGGTTTGCTTTTTATCCGATGCCACCCTGATATCTAGTTTTGAGTCATCATGAATTTCCGAGGGACGCTTAGGTGCCCTCGTCGGATGGCCAGTCATACCGCTTCGAGTTAGTAACTGAGCGATATTGGTCACACCCGATGGGCCTCCACGTTGGGAGTGGGTACAACTCAGCGGAAGTACTCGTGACAATAGTATTGTCCATTTATCAATCCTTTTGATTTAGGACTAATATTTTCTTTAATCTCGTATTTTATTTTATACGGTTAACACTAGCCCCCCCAAATTTCGATCGCTCTCGTAGAGACGAGGGAAATTTTATTTCGTGGCCTCCGTGAGGTAAGGGGATTTATGTTTTTATTTCTTGGCAATTTTTGCGAGGGATATTATATGTAGACAAATATGAGAAAATTACCTTTTTGCTTGTTGATTTATTTAATATTTCTTAAAATAATGGAAAGGTTTGCTGACTAAGTTAGTAATTAAGGGTGAGGTGTCATTTGGCATGTAGCCCATTTTTCTCTAAGTAATAAAATCATGGGACACGTGTATCCCATTAACTAGTTTAGACAGCTCAAGCTTTTCACTTTTTTTTCTGAGATGGTATAAGTAGTTTGTTCAGTAATTCTCTCAGAATTACAAAGTTTTTACCGTTTAAGGCTTGTCATATTGAAAAGCGAAATTCCCTTTTAAGTAAAGCAAGTCAACTACATACCTTGTCAAAATGATGCCCCCGTTTTTTAAGCAGGATGATCCTTCTTCGCCCCATCATTCTATTCGGAATTCTGTTAGGACCCCTTCCTTATCGTTAGGAGTGCGCCATACGACCTCGGAGAACTCAGTCCAGGGGAGCAGGCATAATGAGCGCAGGGTTCGAGGGGGGAGAAGAAATTATGTGAGGACCGTATCTATATCTCAGGAAGAATCTCTCTTCCGTATTAACCACATACGCCAAGTGTTCTTGAGTCGTGATCCCTACCCCCTGGTAGACGAGTCGTCGGTGTTTACAAGGCTCGTGTTGGAGCCTGAGCGGATGGTGGGGCCAGGGCGTGTCGGTACTGCTGTTGGGATTGAGCATGGTGCTTCTGTTATGGCACTTTTTGCCCAATATAACTTGGACATTGATGAATATGACATAATAATACCGCATCCTGAACAGAGGGCTTATGATCCTCCGTCGGGCTATCTTACCGTTTTCCGGGAGCAAATGCGGTGTGGGTTACGGGTGTTTTTTCACCCTTTTCTTAAGACTTTGTTTCACTACTGGCAAGTATGCCCGAGTCAGCTAACTCCGAATTCTTATCGTCACCTGGTGGGATATATTTTATGTTATGAGTTATTGAGGTTGCAACTGTCTCCCTCTCGGGCGGGGGCTATATTCAACCTCCGCCCATGCTCGGGCGGTCTTCCTTTCTTCAATCTGGCCCATCGGGACAAGAGGAAGGCTTTTCTGGATGTGTCCCATTTCCGTAATAATAGGACAGATTGGAAAAGGGGGTTCTTCTTTGTCCGTCCGAGGGGCTTGTCGGCCAGGTCATGGGGAGTACCGCTTCAATGGGGGCTGGGCTATATTACCCCTGTTGAATCGATTTTGAGAAGAGAGTGGGACATCCTATCCGATAGCGGCCTGTTTTCTGGGATGTACGATATCAGTGGCATACTGGAGTTCCCAGAAACATTGATTATGGCCGGCTTACAGCAGGGGGTGGAACTCTTAAATCTTACACAACAGCCTCTCTATAGCAATTTCTTTTTTCGTTAGTTTCTTTTCTTTTATAACTTTTTCTTATGATATTTTAATGCTCCTGTTGTCACGTTATTTATTTTCTGGTTTTGACAGGGGCGGAGATGGGGGCTTTTGCCATTGAACCTTTCAGTGAAACTTTCCTAGGGAAGGTAATGGATAGTGGGTATAATACTTCGAACAATGATTTGTCCGAGAGTTTGAGTTTGGATGAGGTGGTTGGCCACTCGGGGGCAGGGGACTCGCCCGTGGCAGCCCCCCCAGTGAATTCTGTGACTTCTGTATACGATCCGATAGCTGCGCTTGCGCAGGCGGATACTCCTTTACCTCCGTTGGCACCGTATTCTTCCTCTTGGGGGGATACGAGGACTGTGCAAGCTTTCGAGGAGGGTGCTCTGTCTCCAATTGTGGGAGACCCTATTCTACTCGGAGAGGGTTCTGACCGCGTCTCGGGGCTGCCTTTTGACGAAAATCCCCCTGTCATCAGCTTGGAGCCACTCGGAAGTGGTGTCTTGTCTCCCTCTGTTATGGGGACGATTAACTTTTGTCGCAATTACCTAAGCGGTCTTTTGAACGCTACTGATTGCGAGCATATGAAGTCGTTACCCTTATCGGGCCTTCAAGATTTAGTCTGCAAAGACTTATGCGAGGTAGTATATTCTTATTTTATGTGATACTAACCTTTACGAGATTTCTGAAACTATGCAATTGTTTGTTCACAGATCTACATGGTGTTGAGCGGCATCGGGTCTCGGGGAGGATCATCTTCAGATACGGAGTTGGTATACCGCCGTAGGGACGAGCTAGAGCAAGGTTTGCTGGATGCTCGAGAAGAGGTAGATAAGCTGCGGAATGATCAGTAGAATTCCGACGAGGCTCAAGCTATCCTTTTGCAAGCAGAGCGGAACAAATCATGGGACTTGGAGCGTCTTTTGACGATGGAGAAGGCTCGTGTAACGAGTCTAACGGATAGGTTAGATGATTTTCGAAAGCAAGTTCGTTCTGTCGACGAACAACTGTTGCGGGTGACCGGGGAGAGAGATGCAGCGAACTTACGGGTATTGGAGTTGACTCGAGCCCATGAAGTAGCGTTAGTGATGGCCCGGGTTCAAGTGGTTTTGAGTGTTGTGGGGCCTCCTGCTCTCCGCGAATCTCTTGCGCAGGAGATGCGCGATCTAGTCCGCATGGGGTATTACTTGTGCCGGGATTCCACGAAAGCTTTACCTGGATTCCCTTCGGACATGGTGATTCCCGAGCTGGATATTCATAAGGTGTTCCCAGAGGCTCCTCCTTCACCGGGACCGATCGCGTCTACGGGAGATCTGGGTGATATGTCCACGGAGGACCGCCGCCGCCTGATTAGGGAAGGAAAGCGTCCGATAGAGGATGCTTAGAGTTTTGTGTGTTTTTTTTTTTTTTTTAGGACTCCTGTATGGTCCAATCTACTTTGTGTGGGATCTTGCATTTCACGCTTGATGGTCCCTCGGGTTAGGTTGCTAGTATGACTCATAGATAAGGAGTCATTATTTTGTCGGGCAACCTTATTGCCCGTGTATTGTACATGCACTATTTGTAAACAACTTTATTTAGATACAAAGCTGTTTTATTACATTACGCATAATACTTCCTCAGGTTAAAGGCATTCCAAGAATTGCTAAGGATAGCGTCCTCGGAGTTGGCGAGGAGATATGTCGCAGGTCCGACAATCCCCGCTATCTTGTACGGTCCCTCCCATCGTGGCTCGAGCTTGCCTACGTTTTTGGAGGCTCCGACCCGTTTCATCACTAGGTCCCCGACTTGAAAAGTCATGGGTTTCACCTTTAAGTTATAGTACCGGGACATCCGGCCCTTGTATTCTTCATTTCGGGTTGCTGCCCGCATTCTTTTTTCTTCGAGGAGGTCGAGGGCAAGGGCTAAGTTAGAACTGTTAGCCACTTCCTCGTACTCTCTAACTCGCCAGCTCTCTATAGAGACTTCCGTAGCCACAACGGCTTCGCAGCCATAGGCTAAGCTGAAGGGGGTTTCGCCCGTGGCCGAGCTTTGCGTGGTCCGATAGGCCCATAATATGCCAAGAATTTCCTCCACCCACCTAGCTTTGTGCCAGTCGAGTCGAGCCTTCATATTCTTCAAGAGAGTTCGGTTAGTCCTCTTTACTTGGCCGTTAGCTTGAGGGTATCCCACTGAAGCAAAGCGGTGCTTAATTTCCCAATGGTCGCACCACTTTTCTAACCCCTGGTCGGTAAATTGTAGGCCATTATCACTTACCAGGTTCCGAGGGATCCCAAAACGGCACAAGATGCTCCTCCATAAGAAGTTGATGACCGCGCCTGCGGTTATACGGGCCATTGGCTCCGCTTCCACCCACTTGGTGAAGTAGTCCACTGCTACGAGGAGAAACTTCTTTTGCCCGGCATCGGGTATAAGAGGTCCCACTATGTCTATGCCCCATTTAGAGAACGGGCAGGGAGTTGTGTGCGGTTCCCATGGGGCCGCGGGCTGATGAACCCGAGGGGCATAAGCTTGGCACGGTTTGCACCTCTCGGCATGGTCTTTGCAATCCTTGGCCATTGTGGGCCAGTAGTAACCTTGGCGAATCAGGCGCCCGACCATACTTTCTCCGCCCGTATGACTACCGCATGTTCCCTCGTGGGTTTCTGCCATAGCCAGTTGAGCTTCTTCCTCATTTAGGCATCGATCATGAGGGCAGGAGTATGTTCTGCGGAATAATATTCCATCTTTAAGGAAATACCTGATAGTTTTCCTGGCCAAAAGCCGTTGCGTGGTTTTATTCGTGGAATAGCCCTCCGGGTCCTGTAGGTAGACTTTGATTGGGGTCACCCAGCTGGCCGGGGGGTCTATAGTGGCATTCACCTCCTGACTTTCGGCCTTCTCGGACTCGGTAACTTGAAGCAAGGTGACTTTCCGAGTGCGAATAACGGCCGCTTGGGTGGCCATTTTGGACAGGGCGTCCGCCTCTTGGTTTTCCTTTCGTGGGATTTGGACTACTTTGCACTCGTCAAACCATTCCCGTCTGCAGCGAACCGCTTGGAGGTATGTTTGCATCCTTTCTTCTTTAGCTTCATACGAGCCATTAATCTGCTGCACAATTAGTTGCGAGTCACTGTGAATGATTATCTTTCTGATAGCACCTTCTCGGGCGAGTCTCATTCCTATGAGAAGAGACTCGTACTCGGCTTCGTTATTTGACAAGGGGTAGTCAATTCTGACTGCGAAGTAGAGTATCTCCTCCTCGACTTCTTGGTTTGCTAGGACTATTCCTGCCCCCCCCATGTGTGCTCACGGAGGAGCCATCCACATAAATGTGCCATAGGGGTGTCCTTTCTTCATTTCCTATTCCCGTCATCTCCGTCACAAAATCTGCTAGTACTTGTGCTTTGACAGAGGGTCTCGGGGCATAAGAAATGTCATACTCGGTGAGCTCCACGGCCCACTTTATCAATCTCCCCGAGGTCTCGGGCTTGTTAAGGATCGCTCGCAATGGGTGTTTGGTTAACACGGTCACGGGATGCGATAGAAAGTAGGGACGGAGCTTCCGAGCCGTCGTAACCAAAGTTAAGACAAGTTTTTCGATTTGAGTATACCTAGTTTCAGCCCCGAGGAGAGTCTTACTTACATAGTACACGGGGTGGTGCTCCTTGTTCTTATCTTTAACTAGCACCGCGCTTATAGCTTCTTCTCCGACGGACAAATACACAAAAAGTTCTTCATGTAGTGTCGGTTTTACCAATAAAGGAGGTTTCACCATGTAACTCTTCAGCTGTTGGAGAGCTTCTTCACATTGCGGGGTCCATTGAAACTCCTTGATGTTACGTAACACCTTAAAAAATGGAAGTCCTTTTTCCGCCGATTTGGAAACAAACCGGCTTAAGGAGGCCATTCGACCCGTGAGTTTTTGCACATCTTTGATTGTCTTTGGGGTAGATAACCCGAGGATGGCCTCAACCTTTTCGGGGTTCACTTCTATTCCCCTTTCCGTAACCATGTATCCGAGGAACTTGCCCCCTCTGATGCTAAAGGAACATTTCTTAGGATTAACTTTCATTCCGAACCGGTCCATGATGGCTAGGGCTTTTCGTAGGTCCTCAGGATGGTCATAAGCGGAGCGGCTTTTTACGACTGTATCATCCACATAGACCTCCACCGTATCTCCGATATATCCTGCAAACATTAAGCTCACCAGTCGTTGATAGGTAGCCCCAGCATTCTTGAGCCCGAAGGGCATCACTAGGTAGCAAAAGGTGCCTGCGTCAGTGATGAAACTAGTCTTGTCTTGATCCATAACGGCCATCGGGATTTGATTGTACCCTTGGTTCCCGTCTAGGGTGGACAAGAGGGCGCAGCCTGCTGTTGAATCTACCAGTTGGTTGATGTTCGGGAGGGGATAGCAATCCTTAGGGCACGCGTCATTGAGATTAGTGAAATCTACGCACATTCGCCACTTGCCCCCATGCTTTGGGACTAAGACCACGTTGGCCAGCCACTCAGGATAAATAACTTCTCTGATTTGCCTTAGGCTGAGGAGCCGCTGAATTTCCGATCGGATGATCTTGTTGCGCTCTGGGCCCATTTTTCTCTTTTTCTGTTGGACCGGCTTAGCCCCGGGCTTCACATTAAGGAAATGCTGACATACCTTATTGCTGATTTGTCCTGGCGGACCATCTTCCCACGCGAAGATATGGTGGAACTTTTTTAAGATGGGAATTAGTTGGGCTTCCACCTCAGGTTCCATTTGGGTACCTACTTTGACAACTTTCTCCAGGCTTCCTTCTACGAGTGCCACTAGTTTTAGCTCCTCTACGGGTTGTACTCGTTCTTCCTCTGCTTTTCACTTTTTGCTGTCTCCGAGGATAGGTCCGTCCTCTTCCAGAGGGAGGGCATTCATACGGCACTCCCGAGCCCTTGCCTGGTTTCCTCGGACTTCTCCGATACCTGACTGGGTTGGAAATTTTACCTTAAGATGGAGAGTTGAAGGGATTGCTTCGAAGGCTCGAATGGAGGGTCTCCCACATATTGCGTTGTATGTTCTCGATGAAGCTTCTACCACCCAAAATTTCGTAGGCTCCGTTCTTCGAAGGGCTTCCTCTCCCCATGACATTGGGAGCGTCACAGTTCCTATTAATGGGACTTCGGCTACTTCTAATCGTTCTTTCCTCAACCCCATGGCTAGATAAGTGGAAAGAAACAAGACATCCACGGAACTACCGGTATCTACCAGTATCCTTTGGACGTCGATCCCATATATCACCGCTTCTATTACTAGGGGATCTTCGTGGGGATAAATTACTCCTTTTAAATCCGCAGGTCCAAAGGAGATGTTAGGAAGCTTCATACCTTGGATAGACCCCACGAATAACCCGTGTTCCGCCCTTCTAGCCTCTTTCAAATATTGCTTCTTTTTCCCTTGTGATGTCACCGAGAGATCTCCTCCTTCTATCATACTAATAGTACGCCCCGAGGGCGCGTTATTTTTGTATGTTTCCGGGGGAGGGGGTGGGGTTTGCTGCCTCGCCGTTTTCTCTCGTGGCTTCCGACGGGGAGCCTCTTGATCTTTTTCCTCTTCTTCCTGTCGGGGTCTTTTGTAGGTATAACAAGGGGGATGCTCGGGGTTGTTTATCTTGAGGTAGTTTTTAAGGTATCCTGCTTCTAAAAGGCGGAGCACCTCCCTTTGCAGGGTGGTACACTCCTCAGTGGTATGTCCATAAGTCTTATGATATTTGCAGTACTTACCCGTATCCCTGTCTCTATTGGGGAACCGGGCTTCCCTTGGCCATCGCAACTCGGTGCTGCCTCGCATCACGTTGAGTACCTCTACGGGGGCAATGGTCATTGGGGGTAAAGGTACTGGTTTAAGGAATTTCTTGACTGGACCACTCTCGTCTTTGCGTTGGGAGTGTTTTCCTTCACGGTTTCTGTCCTTGGCTTTTACCTCCCGTTCGGTGGATTCGCGATGTTCATTGTCATTGCTCTCTAGGCGTCTCTTCGTGCCTTCATCCTCCTCCATTAAAATATAAGTCTCCGCTTGCTGCATCAGCTCGTTCATATCAGTGATATGATTTCCTGTAAGGTAACGGAAGAATTCGCCGGCCCGAAGTCCTTGCGTGAGTATGTCCGCCAGAATAGTAGTACTAGCGTTCGGAACATCCAGCGCCGCATCCGTAAAGCGCTTTATGTACTCTCGCAGAGGTTCATTCTTTTTTTGTTTAACGGTGAAAAGGTGCGTGGCGGATTTAGGATACCGCCGGTTGCAAGAAAAATGCCTTACAAATAAATGGGCTAGTCGATCAAAGCTGTCGACAGATCCGGGTGCAAGTTGAGTAAACCACGACTGCGCCCGTCCTCCGAGGGTCACGGGGAATACACGGCAGAGTACGTGATCTGGGGCAGAGTTGAGATCCATTCCTACCAAGTATTGGTGTATATGATCTTGCGGATCCTTTCCATCTGCATCACCGGTATACAGAGGACCATTCACAGGCCGCATTCCCGCGGGGATAGAGGCCAAGGCTATCTCGGGGGTAAAAGGGGATGTTTTAAAGGTAAGTTCTTCCTTAGGTCCCATTGTTTTTTTAATGTCGCCCACCTCTTTCCTTAGGCCATCAAGAATTCCCCATATGGTTTGATCTTCTCCTGGAGAGGGGAAGGGTGCGTGGAGTGCTGGAACCACTCTTCTATGCTCTTGTTGGCCGACTCGGCGCGCTTCCCGATAGTCGTAACGCTCTTGACCATTCTGTGGGGTTTCGTAGCCCCGGTGTTCGGAGGCAGGGCTCCACCTAGATTGAGCCTGACCTTCCTCAGTCGAGGGGATGAATCGTATGGATCCGCATATCCCGGCGGGGTTCTTTGGGCTCTAGTCTCTATAAGTCTTTCAAAGACGGAGCGAGGGACATTAATAAAGTTCCGAAAATCGAGATTGCTGAGGATGACTCCCATTATAGAATAAATTCTCCCTGATAGGCATTGCTCTTGAACACTCTCAAAGACAAATCTTATGGCGTTCCCACAGACGGCGCCACTTTGTTAACGGGTTTGGAATTATTTCCTATTAACTGAATTATTTATTAGGGTTGGAACGCCTTTGCCCGTGGTTCAAAAACTAAATGCTACGCTAATAAGAGAGAAAAATTGACAAGAACCTTCCTTCCTTTTATTAACTATATTCCACTCCCTTTTCCGAGTTGATTTTCTATATTTCCGAGTCTTTTCACGAGTTGGTCCTCTTCATTTTTGTTCAGTTGATACCTCCCTTTATATAGATTTTGGTAAGGGCAGGTGTCATTATGCATGCTTTTACAGGTGTCGTTATGCATGTGGTGGTATTTACACGTGTTACAATTTTTATTCAGCCAATAAGATAACGTGTTTGTCTAGAATGCTGACTGTATCTTTTCTTCTTCCGAGGGCATTGGTTTTCTTTAGGATAAGGTGTAGACTGTCTTCTTCGCTTCCGAGGGCTCAGTGCTCCGAATGATGGCGCGAGGGCTGAGTCTGAGTATTCTCCTAGTGATAGTGTTTCTCCGAGAGGTGTGTATTTTGGAGTGTTTGCTTCTTTTTCGAGAGGTTATCGTGAGTAGGTGTTCTCCGAGTGGTTTTTGGCTATCGTGAGTAGGTGTTTTCTTTCTCCGAGTGTCCGGAGAGAATTGTTCTGTAGTTGAGTTATTGTAAAGTTCTGACTTTTGGTCTGGTCGTTGAGAGTAGTGTTCCGAGAGCTTTTGTATTGGGAGTGCATAGCAAGGAAGTGTTTTTGTCAGGGTTCTGGGACTCGGGAGTCCATTGGGGCCCTGCTCGGTGTCGTGATGGATATCTGAATCAGGTGGATTCATCTGGGTTTGCTTTTTATCCGATGCCACCCTGATATCTAGTTTTGAGTCATCGTGAATTTCCGAGGGACGCTTAGGTGCCCTCGTCGGATGGCCAGTCATACCGCTTCGAGTTAGTAACTGAGCGATATTGGTCACACCCGATGGGCCTCCACGTTGGGAATGGGTACAACTCAGCGGAAGTACTCGTGACAATAGTATTGTCCATTTATCAATCCTTTTGATTTAGGACTAATATTTTCTTTAATCTCGTATTTTATTTTATACGGTTAACACTAATTAAAGTCTGAAAAATACAGTTAAACTAATCACCCCATAATTTGGCAAAAGCCAAAAGTCGACCTACCAATAATTCATGGAGAATTATTATAAACTCAATTAATTTTAGTTAATTGACCAGCTAAATATATTTTTACATTATTATCTAACAGACCGAAGGGATTAAATACAAAAACTTTTTATTGTGAAGGTAAGGTTATTAAGGTTGCAAATTTGAAGTGGGTAATAGACTTGTAAATTCTAAACTCTGATATACATTTATTTACGAAATGTTCTTCATGATGTTTTAATCTCTAAGTAATTAACCATATGAATATTTGTTTAATATCTTGTACCTAATTATTACAAACATAATGCAAAAAGAATTCTCTAAGCCACTATTTTGTGCCAATTTTGAGCCACTCTTAATTATGGTAAGTTTTGATAAGTCTAATTTACTTAACTATAATTCATAAAACCAAAGAAAAAATAAAAAGACCTGAACGTCCCTAGCTATTTTTGCAAAAAGATTTTAGCACAATTCAACAAATCTTCCACAGCACATCCACAGCACACGTTCAAACTCCTCTCTGTAATTTCTCAATTCTCCGAATCGCGCAACCACCTCCTCTTCTGCAAATTACGTATTCTCCTGCCTGAAGCATAAGGTAAAGTTCATCATGTTAATTCAAATTTTTTGATAGTAATTAATAGTATCATGAATTATCAATGTAAGAATCTCCAAATAGTTGTAATTAATAGTATCATGCGCAAGGCCGTTTGCTGTTCTTCTAATGTGTATAACTGGAAATGAATGACCGTTGTTCTTCAAATCAATCACATTGTCCAGAAATGCTTCGATATTGGCCCTCGTCTTTTGTCCCTCGTTGATATATTTGATTACCAGACAAATCCCCAGCCATGATAAAAAAACTCCAACCTTTTTCGATCCCCAAATGAGTTGTTATATTTGTAGCCACTGATTTAGATATTTCAGCATGCCAAGTTCCTGGAATACTTATCATTTTCCACGCCAAAATTGCACTTGCGAGTCTCGAGATTTTGTTGCAATCTAAGAATAATCCTCTGTTTTGTTGCAAAAAAAAAAAAAAAAAAATTCAGTCAAGATTTTCTTTTATTTGATACACTGTTGTATTCATTTAGTGTTTATACTGTTTCAGGTAATGCCTCCTGAAAACTACTTCCTGGTTTCTCCATTACTTGATAGTGATGGCAGTGACTGGACTTTGTGAATATTCATTGGCTTGGAGTTCTATTCACGCATTCAGAAGCTTGAAAGAAAAGGCTTTGTTGGTGCCTATCATGAATAATGGGGTCAAGGCGTCGTTCAACATAGGTGTTCACTAGTGCGCATTCTTTTTGAAGGCCGATGCTTTATAAGAAATACAAAATGTACAAAAATGAGGAGAAACCTTATTTTTTGTGTGCTTTTGATGTTCTGGTTTTGTTATGAGTTATATGTTCCATTGCTGATTTGTAGAGTCAGTATTGAAGTTTCTAATAATGCGCTACAGTAAGAAAGTCTTGTAATCTTGTAGTATCTGGCAATTCATTCAAACTTGTACAGACATGAAGTTATCCAACATATTTTGAGAGATGATTTATATTAAGGCAATTTTACATTTGTAGTACCACTCAAAATCACAAGCATGTCAATCTTATGGTCCATAAATTCTAATCTCGTCAAAGCAATATTATATGCAGAGTTGGGTAGTGTGATATTATTGTATATGACATCTCTAATTCTCTACAACCATGTAAATGCAACAAGTTGCTCGTAAACCTGTCAATTGCCTAAATGACAATAATAATATCAGAATAAAAGGAAAAATACGTAATCTACTTGATTTTTATTACATCAAAAATGGGTTTACCACTCTTAACGTTTGTGCGAATTATCAAACTTGAAAAAAAGAGAATAATCTAAGATCAAGATAAAAATAGTAGTTGAAGCAATTAAAAATTAGAAACACCCAATAAACATCATTTTGTTGTTAAGAACAATTGCGTGCGAGATTAGCATGACAATGACTGCTTATTTTTTCAACCGATCCGCTGGCGCTATAGGCTGTAAGTTTTTTGGTTCAAGCAACAAATACTTTGGGTCATAGCTCATGAAAAAAAGTTGTTCATTTACACTTGGATCCATTTTCTGTATTTACAAAATAGTGGCTTAGAGGATCCTTACAGTGCTACAACACTTGAAATATTTGGTAATTCAACATTCAAAACCCAAAGTTCTCAAAATGATACATTACTTAAACATACGTGCCAATATAATTTTTATCTTTTTTGGTAAAAAAATAGACGTGCCAATATCAATGAATAAAAAACAGACTTGGGAATTGTCAATATGTAACAGATTGCATTTCCTCTTGTCTGCATGGACTTATTAGTTATCCTTTCACTATAATCTTTAGTACTTAGTGTTCTGTCATTCTGTTTTCAGTTCACGTAGATTTGCATTATATTTTGCAACTGTTTCGTGCATGATTATTTTACATTTGCTACTTTGATATATGCAAGATAATACATGACTATAATAATAATTACAATGATAGTCTCACATTCGCTGCTTAAACAATATGAAAGTGTTGAGGAAACCAAACTTTGTTTTGGATGTATACTCAAATAGATCTTCTTCAGTTTTTTTTTGTTTTTTTTTATAGGATTTCTCGAGTTTATTTTACTTAACAAATGTATGCACTCTCTCAGCGACAATTTAATTAGTAATTCGACGATCCTGTTACAAAAGAAAAAACAAAAGTAAACAATCAAGTTGAGTTTTCAACTATACAGTATTAAAAGACTTTAATCAAATAATCCAATAAGTCACAACTCACAACGTTACCTAAACATCTTGATAAAAAAATATTGTGAGCTATCGGACGTCAAATATTATCGCACAAATGTGGTATCCTATTTGTGAGTTTTTTATTCATACCGAAGAATAATAAGAATTATATTGCTTATAAGTTATATGTGGTGTTTGTATTTGGTTGTTAATTGTAGACTAGGAAAGAGAGTTTATGGGAAAGAGTAAAAGAAAGTCGCACTTTTAAATACACTACAATTTTGCAACAATATTCTCGAGCTACAATGTTTTTTTTATAAAACTTATGTAATATCATCCTCAATGGATATATATTAGTTATTAACAAATTGTTTTGAATTTTTAGTTTGAGTACTTTCTTGTAAATAAATAAAATACCGTCAAAGTTATTTGTTTAAATGACTTAACAGTTTTTACAAGATGGAATTCTCATTGAGTTGGTGAGAGCAGTGACAGTTCTTAAGAGCTAGTACCCTTTTTCGTTAAGTGTACTACAATTGAAATTACTGAATAAGAGTAAAGCTTTGCTTTTTTTATTCAAATCAAATCGTTTGATGTACATTTCAATCAAGAATGGCGTCTTCAAGATATAAAAAACCACATTCTTTCGTCTGTATATCCTAATGAGATCAGCAAAATGCACACTTTCAAATCGCAGCTTACATTCTGGAATAAATTGCCGGTGAACCATTTTATCTGCTTTCATGAAATGGATCAGAATCAACTATAGTAACATTATGTTCATTTGTTTTAGGAGCAACTCAAATCACGATCACGACCAACCAGCTCACCTTCGCTTGACGGATCCAAAAATCCCAGAACTTGTCAACTTACCGGTCTATGCTGGACCAGAATCACAATATTGCCCCGCTCGTGTTTATGAGTAAGTATTCCTTGTCTTGTGAAGTTGTACACAAGTTTTATTTGCTACTGAATATCTGTGTTCTGACAATTTTCACAAATTATAGTTACATAGCTGATGAAAGTGGTGAGTAATGCTGCAAATTAATGCTCTGAATTGCCTACACTGCAAGGTACATCAATCATCATCGCCTCTCTCTCTCTCTCTCAACATTTTCGACTGCCTTTGGCCACCAAAATTTGCTGTATCGACTAAAGTTTATGATACTTGATTAGGCATCTAAAATTGGACTCTTGCAGGCTTCTAATATTAAAGATCCTACACAGAATGTTAAAAAGATGGTACTGGAAGGTGGCGGGGGACCTTCTCAGTCATGTAGACAGTTTTCTTCTCATCACTATGTATGTTACATATATACAGACTTATTTATGCTTCGAAATATGAAAAATGGACTCGGTGGCAGGGTTACTTATATTATAGTCGAATGTTTATAACAGTTGCAAAACAAAATAGAAGCCTTAGATATCTGCTCGCGTACATAATACTATGTTCTTAGTCGGACCGTCCAATTTTCGTTTACTAAAAACTAAAACATGCGAGATTTTTGACTCTTACGTGGATTGGATGCAGTAATAAAGCCCTGCCAATTCCAGAAGCTGAAATTCTTGAAGATCAAACAAACCCGCAACCACCTTTTTCAGAGTGAATCTTATCCTCAAAATCGTTTCTGCTATTTCTCTTATGCAATATATATCAAAAAACAAACCTTTGAGACAACCAAGTTATTACACACCAATCCTGTCCCAAAAAAACCTGATATTGCAACATCTAGAGAACAAGCATGATTTACACTAAATACAAAAGGAACACATCAGTCAAATTAGGCTTCACACATGAAAGAATGTTGAGCATTTCAAATAGCACCCAATCCAAACAACTGGATCAGCATTTGGCTCCTCTATAAACGAAACCTTTTTAAATAGGCATGTCAGAAGATGTAGTCGGGCAACTGAAGAGGGAACCGTGATACTTCAACTGCAAACGGGCTACCTTTTGGATCTGCTAACCTATGGATAAGAGGAAAAAGTTGTGTGCGATAATGCAACCATATACTTATAAAATGCAAACATTCTGAAAGAAGCTTAGCAACTTCAAGAACCACTGAACGCATTTTCTCAGTTTTCACGACAGACATACAATGATACACCTATACATGCAGGACCTCCTAGAAACATACCTAGCTCTGATATAGTGATTAAACAACATATATATTTTTCTTTTGTTGGAAATTCATAAGAACAGTAGAATCATTCAAACATAAGAGTTACAAGTGCAACTATCCGTAAATATAGAGGTGGAGGTAAGCACGTAGTAAAGCCCAAATAAGCTTCATAATGTTATAGCTGAAACAGGTGACACGTAGTAAAGATTAGTCATACACTTTACCCTTCAGGAGAAGTTTGAAGATCCTCAAGAAGAAATATGAAGCTGGATACACATGTCGACCACGTAAATCATAAAAGGCTGAATGCACTAATAACACACCCCTTCCCCCACCCCCAACCCCAGCATAGCAAATCCGTTTTCAGATTCCCCAATCAATTAAAATATTTTGTGTACCTTCCAGGAACAAAAGTAAAAGAGCCTTCAATAGATCCTCGGGAGGCAACCTGAGATGTACAACTCTCGTAAACAAACTCTTCTTCACCAGGACGTAGCAAAGGGAACTGCAATTATACAAAGGAAATTAGGCCTAAGGCTGCAATATAAAGGTAAAAAACTGAACACACAAGGACAGGGCTTTGGAGCTCGTGCAATTACCTATCTGGAAAATCATGTTCAGGCTAATCTTTTCCTCGTCAAAATCGAAACCATTACCATCACTAAACAAGATTTCAAAGCATTTTTCATCTGGGTTTTCAATAAAGACTGCACCTTTGGATCAAAACAGAAATGGGTTGTCCGCAATTCGAGCAAAGATTGCTTTTTTCGGTTGGAATCGAAGTGGGTTTCGGAGTTACAGTAGTGAGCAGTCACAATGCAGAGATTCCATTGATTATGACGTGGTTATTGTTGGGGCGGGCCCAGCTGGATTATCAGCAGCTATAAAGTTGAAGCAGTTGTGTAAAGAGAATGATGTTGATTTATCTGTTTGTGTTGTTGAAAAGGGAGCTGAAGTTGGTATGATTTTCACTTATTTTAAGTATATATATATAGTTGAATGGGTAGTTGAGATTCTGATCAAGTGATGAGTTGATAGCGTTCTTGGTTATATTTGCATTGTGGCAACAATAATTTTGACTTGTGGTGTAGTGATTGTTGTATTTGGTTTCTTGTGACATTTACTACTTGATCGGTTGGCGTATTTTTTGCAATTTTAAGAGTTTAAGTGATTTTATGCTAATATAGGCATCTCGCGGTGATGGAGGTGGATATCGTATTAACTGATTTGTGTATGATTTGATTTAAATTAGTCGATTTTATTTCTATAGTTTGCAATGAAGCTTTCGAGATGAATTCTTGTACGTGAATGTGAATGATCATGACATTGTAGATTGGACCTACTAATAGCAATGGCATACTCCAATTACATGATGCTGTATTTCTATTGTTCTGACACCTGAGATCAATGATTTCGCTACTTCCTGAATTTAAGATTTTTTTTTCCATTAGCACGCGGAAAATTGACCTTCTTTAGGTATAGCGTGCTGCTTCAAACTGATGGAAGTAAATTTGTAACCATTATTTGCTTCTATGAATTAACTATCATTTGCATATTTTGCGATTGATGTTCAGAATTACTGGTAGTGGTTTGAGTTGTCCAAAAAAGTGTGGCCTAGAAGATGACCCGATAGTTTTGTAACAATTCCGTTACTTCTACGCTATCACCCTACTTTTCAACATCATTCTCTATTGAAACGGCTACTAATGTAACTTACTAGTCCTGCTTGTAAAAATCTGAGTAACGTTTGTTTGTTTAATTCTTTAGGTGCTCATATACTATCTGGAAATGTTTTCGAGCCACGAGCGTTGGATGAACTTCTTCCAAATTGGAAAAACGAGGAGGTATGCTTCTGTGCTTTTCTTTTCTGATCTCTCGAGATGCAGCTTCATAATACGTACGATAGCTTCTAAGATATATATGTTTTTGTTTCACCAGCAAATTTTGTAATCCCCTTAAGAAAACAACACTTCCACTGCTTATGCTTGCAATGGAATGGTTATTTTGATGCAGAAAGATCAAACAATAGATAATATTATTTATGATTAAGAGATAGATCAAGTATCGTGGCCTAAAATCTTTATATTTTATGTCCGAGGAAGGGAGTGAATTAGATGAATGTTTATCAATGCACTGTTCTGAATCTCCAACTTTTCGCTATCGGTTTGTACTTAAGTCAATCATTCACTTCAACGTCATTTTTCTGTAGCATTAAGAAATGAAGCAAAAGATTCTTATGCGGTAAATAGTCTTAGTTATTTTTTAGTAGCTAAGATTTTGTTGCCAAAAAGTTACATAGTTTTGTATTCCAAGATATGAAGTGAATGCTAGTAAGATACTAAAATATCATTCCCTGATTCATGTTATCATCTTGAATTTTGGTCTTTAAGCTTCTTTCTAGCACAAACAGTCTAATATAGAAAAATGCATCAAAATTATGCATAAAACTTTGAGAAGATAGTGTGCTAGAAAAACTGCAACTACGTCTTCTTATTTGGATGATCTTCGATTTGCGAACACTCCTGAAATGCACACATTTTTGTGATAACTTGTATTCCTAATTCTGAATTTCATTTACTGATACTATTTCAGGCACCTATCCATGTCCCCGTTTCTTCTGATAAGTTTTGGCTGCTTTCTAAGACCCATTCATTTTCTGTTCCATCTCCATTCAATAACAAAGGAAACTATGTTATAAGATAATGTTAGAGTTCTTCAATGCCTCTATACAAGAGAGTCATTTAGCTAGTAATATTTGTCTACTAAGTTGCGATTAGGTGCAATGATTATTGCTTGTTTGGTTGACCGGAATGTTTGGGGAAGTACGGGAAAGTTGGTTTCATACTCATTGAACATTTGGACTGCAAAAAGTTGTGTATGCATTTCGTTATATAGAAAAACTTCTAAACAAGTCTCACAAGCTTTATTGGAAAATGGGTTATTAGAGAGTGTTTGTGTCTGCATGTGTTCTCTACATTTTGTGATATTGGTTTTCAGGTATTATTTTTTAAGGAAGCGCTTTCCATAGGCATCCGCATAAAAAAAAAGGTTGACAGAATTGAAGTTCATTTTGCATTAATTAGTTTAACCATATAGAAAAGCCAGTTTATTTTAAAATGATCTTTGGAAGAGTTAAAACAAATCATCTATTCATGATGATTGGTGTTATACCACCTTTTAGATATGAACATGTCGATGGCAATGATACAACTTCCAAATATATTTAGACCACAATGCATTCACAGTAGATCGTTATACCATCTCAATTTTCTTAAACATGTAAGTAAGTGTGAGTGTTAGATTGTCAAAATATTGCATAGGTACTTATCATGCAAGTTTTTGTATTACAAACATGGTAATTTATCTGTGAATTTCATGAATGTAAATGTAATAATGCAGTTTGAGTCAGGTAGTTCGTTGGTTGGGACTTAAAGCTGAAGAACTAGGAGTTGAGATATACCCCGGCTTTGCTGCCAGTGAGGTATTTCTTTTAATCTTCTCTTTCTTTTGTTTTTCCTTTCTTATTTATAAATTTGCACTCACGTGGCATGTATGATCAGATATTGTATGACACAAGCGACAATGTAATTGGAATTGCAACGAATGATATGGGAGTGGCTAAAGACGGCTCTAAGAAAGATAATTTTCAACCTGGCGTGGAGTTGAAAGGCAGGTTTTAGAAGCCAGCACTATTTTGTTGTTGTTCCATATGACGTGAATCTGTATTCAGAATATGGCAGTGTAAACACTCCTTTTTCTAATCAATGTGTAAATGGTTTGTCTCTCATCAAAAGAATAAAAATAAAAATAGTTTGTCATGGTGAACTTTTGTAACTACCAGTATCTTATTTTTGCTTAACTCTGTTGCAACTATTTTAATTCTGTCATATTGAGGTGTCGCGGGGACTCATTGAGCTTTTGTTTTGTTTTATTGAGCTTTTTGTGTTCTTTTCTCAAGTGTTTTTTCAACCTTAACGCAATATATAGCTCTGCCACAGCTTGTTGAAACAGTAAAAGGTTTAACACAAGCTATTGATAGAATCGCATTGTCTAACTCTTTCCCTTACTTCTGACTATAACTGATTTGAAGAGGAGGTCAATGATTATTTATCTTTCTCACATATTTCTCTTAATTAGTTATGTTACAATTTATATGCAGGAAAACTGACACTCTTCTCAGAAGGATGTCGAGGATCCCTATCTGAGGTCTGCAACAAGTCAGCAAGCTTGCAATTTATGTTTAGATTCTTTTTGCAACTTAAATTATAGTTTTGATATTAGCAACCAGCTTAGATTCTTATTGTTGTGGTTTATGCACAGAAAATAATCAGCAAGTACAATTTGCGAGAGAAAGGGCAAGGACAGCATCAAACTTATGCTCTGGGAATCAAAGAGGTAATTTGCCAACTTCATCGTACTAATGTATATTTCGAACTCTCAAAAACATACAATTTTGTAGTGTGGAAATAAATTTTATTGTTGAAATCCTTATAACACTTACTTCTTTTTAAATAGTGAGACAAGACATACCGCTATGTCATCATAAGTTTAGTTTTTCTTCCTTATTTTTTAGTCGTTCTATTAGTTGTATGTTGTCTATGTGTTCCTCTAACAATATAGGTGTATATGATTCCTTTTTTATTGAGTCCCTAATATACGTGCAGAACAATATGCAACTTATTCAATGCTATGGTCCTTTTAAGATGGCGCGATCTCATTCTTTGTCATTTCGATTTTGTTCCCTCAAATATTTATTTGACAGGTCTGGGAAATTAATGCTGACAAGCATGAACCTGGTGCTGTGCTTCATACATTAGGCTGGCCACTTGATCATAAAACCTATGGGGGTTCTTTCTTGTATCATATGAAGGATAGACAGGTATCAGCTCATAACCAAATTATTTAACGGAGAGAAAATTGCAACGCCAAAATTCTTGTTTAGTTGGAAGAATCCATAATGGTCCTTATATTGAGGCGTAAAAAAATGTGTGGACCTTCTCCTAGGAAAATACAAACAGATCATGGGTCATTATTACCTGCTTCTCCAATATTTAATAACCATAGGGGGTTAACAGTGTTTTTGTGTCGTTTACAGGTGGCTATCGGTTTGGTAGTTGCGTTGAATTATCACAATCCTTACCTAAATCCTTATGAAGAGTTTCAGGTAAATTTTCTCTGTTGTTAAGTTTTTTACATTTTTTACTTCACTAAGTCTATTGCACTGAATATTTCTGATTATGATACCTGGCACTAAGGGTATTGCACTGCTATTTCATAGTGTCTCAGAAATATTTTAAAAGCTACTCATCAACGTTTTTGTATTCAAGACTTTAACGCATAACTGAAAGCAGACTTCGTCTGATGAATAAAGTTTACTCATGGATTACCGGACCTACTGATTTTACTACTGCACATTTTAGTTTTGGTTGCTAGAAGTAGAGTGAATAGTTCTCCTCTCATTTCTCGAAACGGGAGCTATGTCATTATAGCTGAAGCCATGATAACTTAGCTACACATGTTTGTGCATGATGTATGATTGAGCACGAAATATAAATCATTAAATTGAATAAAATGTCAACCAAGTAAAGATAATCTAGAAATTGAAATCAGAATCTTAGTTGTGTAAACTTGAATTGAAAACTACGTAATTCTAACATTTTTGTCAATTTCTTATGTTGTTCAGAAATTTAAGCAGCACCCTGCGATCAGACCTCTTCTTGAGGGAGGTACAGTCCTTGAATATGGTGCACGTACCTTAAATGAAGGCGGTTATCAGGTAAAGAAAGAAATCCACTTTTTAGGCATCCGCACTGTGATTTTGTATGATTATGGAATGAGTCCCCTGACTTTGTTTAATTCCTTTTTTATGATTATTACTTGGAAACTGTTTGCTGGGTACCTTTTAAGAAAATTTTCAATAAATTGACCTGATCTTCGTAGTATTGTTTAATAATATAAATATAAATTATGATACGAGTTAAATTTCAGTCGATCCCTTATCCAGTATTCCCTGGTGGTGCAATTATTGGATGTTCTGCTGGATTCCTTAATGTACCAAAAATCAAAGGTTCACACACAGCAATGAAATCAGGTATGAAGTACTAATTCTCGTTATAGACAATTACATGAACGCCTCTGATGTTAGTCTAGTCACAAACCCCTCTCCTTTGTGGAAAATCTTAGAGACCTCTACTTAACCATCAGATAAACATTACAGATAGGTTCAAATCGTCCAATTCGTTCAATTCCTTTTTCAACAGATATATCAATTATGGTGTTCAAAATATATGTATATATGCATGTGTATGTGTTGTGTATGTACCTTTGAAGTACAGAACTATAGGAACTGGAGGTCTTTTCATGTCTATTACATTGGCTCAGGAATGCTAGCTGCAGAATCGGTATTCAACACACTTCATAAAGGTTCTCCATTAGGGGCCTTCTGGGACAGTTTACGAAGTTCATGGATATGGAAAGAACTTCACGATGCAAGAAATTATCGTCCAGTGAGTATTATATTCCTGTCTTATGTGGTGTAATAAAACATCACTTCTCATGAAATGTACGCATGACAGTATCTTTCTATTTATTTCTGTATCTTATTTGATTTTATTGTACTAAGTTTGAATTAGAGTTTTTATAATTTGCTATACTTTGTCTTAACATTTTGTACAAACAGTTTGTTGTAAACATTTTTTTGTTATTTTGCAGGCATTTGAATATGGCCTTTTCCCTGGTTTGGCTTTAAGTGCTCTAGAACAGTAAGCTCCTTGCTTGATAGTCAAAATAATATATCAAACTTTTTCTGCTTCATTTTTTATTTTGGATCCTATCAATTGATTAATTCTGTCTTTTGCAGCTACGTGATGAAGGGAAGATCCCCCTGGACGCTGAAGCATGGAAAACCTGATCACGAGGCAACTAATGTAAGATATGCCAGTGAATAAATCTGTAACAATTAATCTATTTTTAACACCAGTCTCACTGTCAGTACAATATTTTAGGCAGGTTTTAGAGGACAGAACAGTTAAACTGTGATAGAAGTGGAATGTATTTTCAAGATTTTACATATTATTTATGTTAGATTGATGCATATGTTATTCTTCTGTTTCCCTTTGTTTTTAAGATGAATCATAAAATCTGAGTGTGAACTCTAGTTGAGACATTGGAGGAATGATTTATGTAGCTAAATATGATGAATTATAATTTTTGAAGCAGACCGATTTGTATGTTAATTTATTGAGCCAAATACTGTCATTTTCTTTCTTGGTTTTGATCGATATGTAAAATTTCCAGGAAGCAAAAAAGTTTGCGCCAATTGACTACCCAAAGCCTGACGGAGTTGTATCCTTTGACATAACTGCATCGTTGTACAGGTGTTCTCTCTCCTCTCTCTATCTGAGTGCACGTACATTAGTGCCTACCATTTTATCTCTTCTAGTGGCATTACGCATCCATCAAATCACATCACATGATGTAGATTACAATCAAGGATAGCATTTCTAAGATATAAAAGGAACTTTCTGTCTTATGTTTATGACTTTATTGTAACTAGATTAGCAGAAATGTACACTTTAAACACCTCACAAACCCCTATACGCAGGAATAAATTTAAGTTGGCCCTGTGATTTGTCACTGGTGAACCGTTTTGCATGACTTCCTGAAATGGATCAGAATCAGCTATACTAACTTTATGTTCACTTCTTTTAGGAGCAACACAAATCATGATCACGACCAACCGGCTCATCTTCGTTTGACGGACCCAAAAATCCCCGAACTTGTAAACTTACCAGTCTATGCCGGACCTGAATCACGATATTGCCCTGCTCGTGTTTATGAGTAAGTATTCGCTGTGGTTGGAAATTGTAGATGTGCTTTATTTGCTACTGGTTTCCTCTTTTGACAATTTTCGCTGACTGTAGATACATAGCTGATGAAAGCGGTGCGCTGAAGCTGCAGATTAATGCTCAGAATTGCCTACACTGCAAGGTACACAATCGCCATTTTCAATGTTTTCGACAGCATTTCGCTACTAAATTTTGCTGCATTGAGGCATCTAAAATTGGACAATTTTGCAGGCTTGTGACATTAAAGATCCTAAGCAGAATGTTAAATGGACGGTACCGGAAGGCGGGGGCGGACCTGGCTACTCAGTCATGTAGATAGTTACTTCTCATCACTATGTAGTTACATCTTACATTACATTATTATGCTTCAAAAACGTGAAAATGCACTTGTACTCTGTGGTAGTGTTACTCAAATTTTAGTCAAACGTTCAAAACAGTTGCCAAATAAAACGGAAGCATTAAATAATTTGTTCACCTACATAATACTATTTTTTTTTCTTTCTATCTGGTCTAATTTCATTAACATGCGCTGATTGAGCGTCATAATGATATTATCTATCTCGTTTTTTTTTTTTGGTAATATTATCTTTCTCTGAATCAATAAGGATATCAATGATACTAGAAACCAATTCCAAACCCTCACTCTATTTTAGTGAGACGAACCAATATTTTTTAGGTGTATTTTTCAGTATTTCAACTTCATGCAATCATTAAGTTAAATAATCAATAATTATTATTAACCCCAAATTTTTTTCTTCACTGCTTTCTAGCTCTCAATGTATATCGTCGTCTTAGTCGTTGTTGTAGGTCAACTTCACTCTGTTTGTTTATGGTCAACTCTTTCTTTTTTTATTTAGTTGTTGAAACGTACCTATATTTATATTCACAATAGTCTTTTTATAATATAAATGTTGTTTGGTTGTCTAATTTTGGCGTTTTCATCTGTAATTTCCTGGAAATACGCCAAGGCGTGCATTATTGACTAGTTGTTTTGGTTGTGATGTTTATTAATTTAATTTATAGTAATAATAATAAGACTAGTTGTTTTTTTTCCTGTTAATTAGTGGCTCCCGTCTCGGCTTCTCCTCTCTTTCGCTTAACAAGAATATATAGTTATTCTTCATTAAACTTGGTTCTAAGTATTCATTAAAAAAAACAAACAAACAAACAAACAAACTGATACCAAGTGAAAAGAATGGAAGCAAGTATTGTTGGGGCTGCTATCGGTGCTTCCATCCAAGTTTTACTACAAAGCTTGTTAACAAAATCTATGCAAGAGATTCATCTCACCACTGGTTTTACCAAAGAGATGCAAAAGCTAAAAGACTCGCTACTCATGATTCAGGATTACTTGTCCGATGCTGAGGTGCAGAAGCTCCACAACAAAGCTGTCAACCGTTGGCTGCAACGCCTCGAGTCTCTTGCTTTCAAAGCCGATGTTGTGTTGGATGAGATCAACTATCATCTTCTCAGCCAAAAGGTCGCCAACCCGGGAAAGGAAGTTAAGGTCAGCTCTATTTCTTTCGTTCGCCGCTTAAAAATGGCTCATAAAATCAAAGATATCAATAAAGAGTTGAAGATAATTAACAAAGAAGCTCAGAGCTATGGCCTTCAGACTGCAGTTGTGACGTCACATGTTTTCAGTCTTCACTCAACTGATCATGGACCTTCGGATCGAGAAACTGACTCATTTACCATCGATCCAATAGTCGTGGGAAGAGAGAACGATGTGTCAAACATTGTTGACATGTTAGTTTCCGCTCCAGTTGAGAGTGTCTTTTCTATCATTCCTATTGTTGGCATGGGAGGACTCGGCAAGACCACTTTGGCTCGAAAAGTATTCAATCACGAAAAGATTAATACTCATTTTGACAAGAAGATCTGGGTGTGTGTTTCAAATACTTTCGACGTGGTGACCCTTTTTAAGATGATTCTACAATCATCCACCGGAGAGAGTTGTGAAGTATCTCGACAAGGGGTTCTGAAAAGGATTCAACAATACTTGGGAGATAAGAGGTATTTGCTTATCCTTGATGATGTATGGAGTGATGAGTCCGACAAGTGGGAGGATTTCTTAAATTCCTTATCCGGGATTACTTCAGCCAGAGGCAATGGAATCATTGTAACTACGAGAAAGGAAAAAGTTGCATCACTCGTGGAAACGTTCCCTGTGTATCATTTGGACCATTTGACAGAAGATTCTTGCTGGTCCATTATTAAAGCAAAAGCCTTCAAAGGAGCCGACGCCCCTGTGGAGTTTGAAGAAATTGGAAAACGTATAGCACGGAAATGTAAAGGTCTACCCCTAGCAGCCAAAGTCGTTGGAGGTTTACTGACAGGTAACTCCAAAGAAAAGTGGCTCTCGATTCTAGATACTCAACTATCACACTTCGGTCAGGGTAAAAGTTATATTATGAAAATCTTAAAGTTGAGCTTCGATCGTCTGCCCTCCTCATCACTCAAAAAGTGCTTTGCATATTGTTCTATTTTCCCACAAGACTTTGAGATCAAAAGAGAACAACTAATCAAGCTTTGGATGGCAGAAGGATTTCTCCAAACCGCCGAAGAAAATGATTTGGAGACTTTGGGTAACATGTTCTTCAACCATCTCTTGCAGAACTCTTTATTCCAAGATGTTGAGAGAGATTGGTATGGCAATATATCACAATGCAAGATGCACGACCTTGTGCACGATCTTGCTTGTTCAGTTTCAGGCATGAAAGGTAGCGGTCCAAATGATATGCATCGAGTTCGATATCTATCCTCGGGTAAGGCTGAACCATTTTCCATCACAGAACAACAAGCAAAATATTTACGAACATTGTTCTTTGAAGGTATTATTGTACACAACATGTTTTCAGACTTCAAGTGTTTGCATGTTCTAAAATTGGTGGGAGATGATATTAAAGGGCTGCCAACTCAAATTGGGAATCTCATACATTTAAGATATCTCGAAATATCAAGCAAAGCAATTGCAAGTTTACCAGACTCGATTGGCAAACTCTACAACTTGCAGACTCTATGGATAGAATCAGTGAAGAAGTTGCCAAACACACTAATTTACTTAATTAGTTTGAGGCATCTTCATATTGGTTCAATAGAACTTCCTCCTGGGATTGGGAAGTTAACATGTCTTCAAACATTGCCGCATTACAATGCAGGCCATGAAAATGGCTGTGAAATTGGAGAGCTTGGAAGTTTGAAGAATCTTAGAGGAAAACTAAGGATTCAAAATCTTGAGAAGGTTAGTAGTAAAGAAGAGGCCTCGCGTGCAAACTTATGTGAAAAAGCAAACATATTCGAGTTAATTTTTGTGTGGAGCGAATCAACGAGACGTGAAGATAATGACAAGAGTGTGTTGGAAGGCCTAGAACCTCCCAAAAATCTGAAGGGCTTAGAGATTAAAGGATACAAAGGCGTAATTTTCCCATTGTGGACTATGAAAATGGCAGTTTACAATTCAATCAATGACCAGTGGATAGAACTTAGCAATCTGATTTCTATTAATCTGTCACGTTGCCACCAATGTGAAGAAGTTCCAATGCTCGGCCACCTCCCACATCTGAAGCTTCTTGTTTTGAATCGTCTGCCAAATGTAAAATCTTTAGGGCTTAGATTCTATGGCAATGAAAATTGCAACCAGACATCCAACAGTATATTTCCGTCACTCGATCGTTTGGAGTTGAGTGACATGCCAAGCCTCACAGAGTGGGTAACTGCAGAAGCAACTACAGTGTTTCCTTGCCTTGATTACCTGGCAATTCGGCACTGCCCTCAGTTGAAGAGTGCTCCGAGTAATTTTGCGCACCTCAGGGAGTTGTGTATTGAAAAAGTGGATAGTTGTTTACCACTGGTAAATATATGTGATGGTGGTCTAAGCTCTCTCAAAGGACTTATGATCCTTGATATGTCGGGATTGGTTTGTCTTCCAGATGGACTTTTTGTCAAAAACAATCTCACATCTCTTAAAATATACAGTTGTCCCAACTTAACACATCTTGTCCCAAGCTTCTTAGGTGTTGGAGCATTCCTTGAAAGATTGTATATATGGAGTTGTGAAAATTTAAGAGAATTGCCTAATGATTTACAAACATTAGAGTCTCTAAGGTTTTTGTACATATCCAATTGCCCAAAACTAAAGTCAATTCCATATCGAAGTGGTGGACAATCACAAGGTGGTCTCCTTTCTCTTCAAATTTTCAGAATTAAAGATTGCCAAGAGCTGACAACAATTCCAATTGAAATGTTGGAGTCTTGTGCGAAACAACTTGGGCACCTCACATTGATTAACTTGCCAAATTTGACGAATCTTTCCAAGGTGTTGGCTTGTCTCTCCAGAATGACGCATCTAAATTTCTTATTCATTGTGAATCTTCCGCAATTGATGAATTTCCCCCTGGAGTTCAGCTCTCTTAGTAAATTGGAAGTCTTGCGCATTGGTCAATTTTCTGATTCATTTGATTTTGATTCCTTCATTAATATTCTCAGAGGTATGCAGTCCCTCCGAAGTCTATCTTTGTATGGAAATCAGAATACGGAAGTTCTGCCCAACGAGCTACAGAACCTCGTTGCTTTGGTAGACTTACAACTGCGTGGTTTTGGATTAATAGAAGCTTTGCCTGACTGGCTCGGGAACTTGTCTTCACTACAACATCTGGAAATTTGGGATTGCACAAAGCTGATGCACTTGCCTTCTAAGGAAGCAATTCAACGCCTCAACAAATTAAAACGTTTAAGGATTGAAGGGTGTCCGCTGTTAAAAGAGAGATGCAGCCAGCAACAAAGCAACTCGAGTGATAATTCAGAGTGGTCCAAGATTGCCCACATTCCATATGTTGAAATAAACTGACAGTTCCATTCGATTTCATCTGTAAGTTTGTGGTATCATCGTCATCTTTACGCATGTATTTGCTGTTAATAATAGTAATAATAATTGTACTTTATGGTGATCATAAGGTTTTCATTGACGTGTAATTAATTAAGGATGCGTTTTCACTTGATTGCAGGTTTATATATTGCATTGCACCACCAATCTGATTCCAGTGGTGAGATAATACTATTAGAATTTGTCTGATGCTCTGTTTGTCGTAACAGCTCCACCCTTGAGGAACTAGCGGTATGTTATCTTTTACCATGACTCCGGTAGTTACCGCTTCTTCGTAATATTCTTTCTTGAATCGATTCTATGTACAATTTAACGCTTACGGAATCATCTTGAATCAATTATTTCTTGGTTGCATTTTTCTCTGTCAGGTAAGCTGTGCTTATAAACTAGGCTTGTCAAGTATATAAGCAACGAGTATCAGTGAACAAATCATATTTCTGAGTTGGGTCTTCGACTTCTGCTTTGGACGCGTTGTGCATACAAGATGTGATGAAAGTTATTCTGATGGTTACTATTTGTGAAATGGTTATTATTTGTGAAATATTTGATCTTGTTAATGAAATTCCATGAATATCAAAAATATATATATATATATATATATATTTCCGGATAAACCACTCTTTATGTTATAGAAATCAGTGTTCTGAAACTCGGCCCGGTGACTGCCCGGTGAGGCTACCGGGTAGTGGGTCAACAGGTCGGACCGGTCGAACCACTGGTTAGACCGGTTTGTTGACTTTAATCAATATTTAATAAAAAGTATAAAAAATATGGTCAACATATACAAAATGTCTTAAAATTTTAGTAAATTAATGAGTTCAAGCCCAATTAAAATAAGATGATTAGGCCCAAAAATTGTTAAAGTCTGATTAATATAAAATAACTAAGTCCAATACATGTTGAAGGCTTATTAATATAAAATAGAAAGAAAACCCTAATCAAAGTGTCAACTCCTCAATTTTCATCCGCCACTTTCTTCCAACTTTCAGTTTTGCCATTTTTTTTTTCAAATTCTCCTCCTCCTCCACTTTCTTTCAAGTTTCAACTTTCATATATTTTATTTTCAACTTTCTTTCTACTTTCATATATTTTATTTTTATTTTCAACTTTCTTTCAACTTTCATATATTTTATTTTTAACTTTCTTTCAACCAGGCGGCATTTGTGGAGAAAAGCTTATGTTTTTATTTTATTTTATTTCTCCCGACCGTGAGCTGAGAGATGGAGGGTAAGATAAGAGTTTTTTTTTTCCTTTTATTAAAGGCTGACTTTCAGGTGTAATTAAATTGCATTTAAAAAAAAGGAGGGCTGAACCGGTTCGCAAGCGGAACCGGTTCAGCGGGTCGTCTGGCGAACCGACGGTTTTTGTCGGTTCGCCCACTGCAGCATGCGACCCGCTATAACAAAAGAACCGGCCCGGACAAGGCTTCGGTTCCCGGTCGAACCAGTCAACCCGATCGGTCCGGGCCGGGTTTCAAAACAGTGATAGAAATCACACTGATAATTTGTGTGCTCAGGTGCAGAATAAATTAAGCCCTCAGTTTCTATTATAGAAATTTTTCCTAAATCTTTTAATATATTATAATTTTCAAATAGTTTTAGTTATTCTATAACACGTTATCAGCACGATAGTGCTCGATCCGGAAAAATTCAGTTCTTTCGTTAAAGAAAACGTTCAACGTTAAGAGGTACGAAAGTTTTATATTTACTTGTTCATCTATCTACATTAATATAGACAAGGCGGATTACCGCCTATCTATAATTTTACGATTAGATGAATATGTGTTTATAATTTTGTTGTTAAAGTTTAATATTTATGTGTTCATCCATCTACATTATTATAGACAAGGCGGACTAATGCATATCTATAATTTTATGATTATATGAAAATCCTATTTATATTTTACTGTCATCTAACTCTAACACTAAAGCTAATTTTAACTTTCTGCTTGAGTTAACCCCAAGCTAGAAACGACTACTGACAATCTATTATTGCTTATTTTATTCCATAAGCCCATGAAATTTTTTACAAAGTAATGTGGCGAAAATTATTTACGCACTTAATTCATTGCAATTATTTTACTTGTTTACATTATTCCTTAAGCCCATGAAAGTTTTTACATAGTAATGTGGGAAATTATTTAGGCACTTAATTCATTGCAATTATTTTACTTGTTTACATTATTCCTTGAGCCCATGAAAGTTTGTACATAGTAATGTGGCAGAAATTATTTACGCATTTAATTCATTGTAATTATTTTACTTGTTTACATTATTCCTTAAGCTCATGAAAGTTTTTACATAGTAATGTGGCGGAAAATATATATGTATTTACTTATTGTAATATTATTCCATATGCCTGCTAAAATATCATTAATGCGGCGAAAATTATTTTACATGTTATTATAATTAATTTTTGTTGTTAAATTATTAAAGACATTACCGTTCATAAAACATGGAAAAAAAAAAGATGATTGTTTTTCTAACGACTATAAACGGCTACTTACGGATATTTTTCCTCTATAAATACACAAATTTCATAATACAAACTCCACACAAATCTTCACCTTATTTATCTCATCTTGCAAAATGATCTCTACGACAACAACGATCTTGATCCTCATTTACATTTTAATTTTTATTTTTATGCTAGTAGATGAAGACACTCTTATGTTTGTCCCTATGATATTCTTCCCTTTTATCATAATAATGTTCGAGTTCAAGATTTGGCTAGAGATGAGATAATTGTATTGTATTATAGTAATAATTATGCTTCTATGCTTATGTGTTAAATAAACTGTCTCGATCCTAATTATGTTTTTCTTGGTTATGTATTTAGCTAGCAAAATGTCTAACCTCACGAGTACAGTTAGTTGTATACTCAATATCACTGGCAAGAATTATGAACAATGAAAATCGGATACGAAATTGTACCTCAGATCAAAGAGTATCGTTGAAACTCTTGCTGCAGTAAATACAAATACGGATCCAGAAAAATGTGAGGCTGTGATCTACATGAGAAAACATCTAGATGAAACCTCAAAAGAGAGAATATCTCGGTGTTACCGATCCTCATAAATTATGGACAAATCTACATGAAAGATATGGCCATCAAAAGGAAACCATGTTGCCAAAAGCCACCGATGATTGGAACAATTTAAGGTTCCAAGATTTTGAAACTGTAAGCGCATACAACTCCGCGCTTATGGAGATTCGTTCAGATTTAATTTATTGTGAAAGAAAGCTTACGGATAGAGAAATGATAGAGAAAACACTTTCTACTTTTCATGTGTCCATGATAAATGTTCAACGGCAATACCGATTGTTGAATATTTCAAAATATCACGACTTGCAACAAAAGTTGTTAATGACAGAAAGTTACAATAACTTATTGATGAAAAATCATCAATACCGTCCTCCTGGAGCACATGCATTACCTGAGGCAAATGCCATTAACTTTTCAAACTCCTATGAACGAGGTAACAATGAGAATGCCAGTCAAGGTCGTGGTCGTGGTCGTGGTCAAGGTAGAGGTGGTCATAGAGGAGGATATGGCTATAGAGGTGGAAAAAGAAGTGGTCGTAGCCGTGGTCATGGTCGAGGGGGTTTTCACAACCCCTCGCAGACCAACACTGTCTTTAAGAATAACCACTAGAACAAAGAAAAATATAATAAAACCCTCAAGGTTATTGTTTTAAATGTGGAATGAAAGGGCATTGGGCCAACACATGTCGTACACCAGAACATCTCTGTAAGATGTACCAAGAAAGTTTGAAGGGTAAAGAAAAGGAAGTTAAACTTGTCGAACAAAATCCAAATGGTGATTCCACCTTTATGGAGGCGGCAGACTTTACTGATGACTATTACGTTCGTTTGGCTTAATATGTGTTATGTGATCTTCTCGCTGAATATGCTTATTGTGATTTATGTTTTAAGTTGTATTATCTACTTCCTGCATTTCTGTTGTGTACTTTCAATAAAATAATATCTTTTCAAATATATACCCTATTTATTGCAATATTTGTTTTAATATTGTTTATTTGAACTGAAGCGTGATATGGAGCATACTGGTGATTTCTGCCTACTTGACTGTTGTACAACTCATACAATTCTCACAAGTAAGAAATATTTTACATATTTACAACCCTCAAAAAGTCAAGTCGGTACAATATGAGGTCCTATTAAATTGATTGAAGGATCTGGTACAACTACTTTTACTTTACCAAATGTAACAAAGTTTATCATCGACGATGCCTTATTTGCCTCAAAATCCAGAAGAAATTTATTGAGTTATAAAGATATATATATCGTCATGGATATGATACTGAGTCAATGACTGTGAATAAGGCTAAATATGTTTTCATTACTAAGAATATACCAAGAAAGAAACATTTTCTTGGAAAACTACCATATATCTCATCAGGGTTGCATTATACATATATTAATGAAATCGAATCAAATATGGTAGTCAATGAAAATCCAGAATTATTGACTCTATGGCATGATCGACTAGGTCATTTTGGATTAACAATGATGCGAAGGGTAATTGAAAATACACATGGATATTCATTAAAAAGGATCCAAACTCAATCTGAGCAACAATAGTCTATGTGAAGCATGTTCTCTTGGAAAGCTAATTATAAAACATTTACCAGTTAAAATTAAGACAGAATTACCCACATTTCTTGAAAGAATTTAAGGTGATATATGTGGACCTATCCATCCATCATGTGGACCATTTCAATATTTTATGGTATTAATTGATGCCTCAAGTTGATGGTCACATGTCTGTCTATTGTCTACTCGCAATATGGCATTTGCGAGATTTTTGGCTCAAATAATTAAAATAAGAGCTCAATTTTCTGACTATACGATCAAGAAAGTCAGACTTGACAATGCTGGTGAATTCACATCTCAAGCTTTCAATGATTATTGTATGTCAACTGGAATTACGGTTGAACATAGTGTTGCACATGTACATACTCAAAATGGTTTAGTTGAATCATTAATTAAACGTCTTCAATTAATTGCTAGACCATTGTTGATGAAAGCTAAATTGCCAAGTTCTCTATGGGGTCATGCGATTTTACATGCTGCATCACTATATCGAATTAAACCAAGCTCGTATCATGAATACTCCCCATTACAACTTGTTTTTGGTCATGAACCTAATATTTTCCATATGAAGATTTTTGGTTGTGCGATTTATGTTCCAATTGCACAACCAAAGCGAACAAAAATGGGACCACAAAGAAGGTTGGGATTATATGTTGGATTTGACTCACCATCAATAAGCAGATATCTTGAACCTCTAACATATGATGTCTTTACGACACGTTTTGCCGATTGTCATTTTAATGAGGCAAATTTTACAACCTTAGGGGGAGAAAATAAGCAGTTGGAAAATGATATATCATGGTATAATACATCTTTGACAAGCTTTGATATGCTAACAATGCAATGTCATTTGGAAGTAAAGAAAATTTTGCATTTACAAGCTATTGCAAATCAATTACCCGGTGCATTTACTGACATAAGCAGGGTAACAAAATCACATATACCAGTTGCAAATGCTCCTGCTCATATTGTAATTCCAAAAGAAACATCAAAAAGATGATATCTTTGATATAACTAAGAAACGTGGGCGCCATATTGGCTCAAAGGACAAAAATTCTCGAAAAAGAAAAGGAGCATCAAAACCTAATGATCCTATTATTGAGGAATCTATGTCTGATGAGTCGCAAAATGTGACATATGAGATACCTCAAGAAGTTATCCAATCAGATCCTATAAATAAAGAGAACGTTGAAATCTCTATAAATTATGCCAATACATGAATGGTATTGGATCGAAATGAGATGAAAATATGAATGAAATATTTTCACATTTAGTCGCTTATGAAATTGAGAATGAAAATGATGATCCTGAACCCAAATCTGTAATTGAATGCCAAAATAGGAATGATTGAGATAACTGGAAAGATGCTATGCAAGCTGAATTAGATTCGCTTAATAAGCGAAATGTGTTTAGACCCATTGTTCTCACACCGAAAAGTGTGAAACTCGTAGGGTTCAAATGGGTCTTCGTTCGCAAACGAAATGAGAAAAATGAAATTGTAAGGTATAAAGCTCGCCTTGTCATACAAGGTTTTTCTCAAAGACCTGGAAGCGATTATGAAGAAACGTATTCTCCTATAATGGATACGATTACATTTCGATTCTTGGTCAGTCTAGTGGTCTATGAAAATCTAAACATGAATCTCATGGATGTTGTCACTGCTTATCTCTATGGATCACTTGATAATGATATTTACATGAAGGTCCCTGATGAACTTAAATTACCTGCAACATCAAGTTCCAAACCTAGAGAAATGTACTCAATTAAATTGCAAAGATCATTATATGGGTTAAAGCAATCAAGTCGCATGTGGTACAATCGTTTGAGTGAATATTTATTACAATAAGGATATATAAATAATTCTTTGTGTCCATGCGTTTTTATTAAGAAAACATCATCTGATTTTGCAATTATTGCGATTTAGGTAGATGATTTAAATAGGACGAATTATTAGTTATGCCCTGTAAGTTACCCCTTTTTTTGAAAATGCCCGTTATGTTACCAATTATACAAACATGCCCCGTAACTATGCTTTTTTTTGTAGAAAATGCCATTTGGGTGCCACATGTGTATTTCGGCCTACGTGGCATCCACCGTGTCTGCCACATGTGTTTTTCTTGTCTATGTGGCTGCCACATGTAATATGTTTAAAATAAAAATATATTTATATCCATAATATATATAAAAACTATATCTTTATGTATTAAAATATATCAAATATATATAACTATATAAAAAAAGGTAAAAAAAAATCATAAATATCATTTATATCTATAATATAAATAAACATATAAAAAAATATATCTTTATGTATTAAAATATATCAAATATATATAACTATATAAAAAAAGGTAAAAAAAAATCATAAATATCATTTATATCTATAATATAAATAAATATATAAAAAAAGTATATCTTTATGTATTAAAATATATCAAATATATATATAACTATATAAAAAAAGGTAAAAAATAATCATAAATATCATTTATATCTATAATATATATAAATATATAAAAAAGTATATCTTTATGTATTAAAATATATCAAATATATATTTAAGTATATAAAAAAGGTAAAAAATCATAAATATAATTTTCTATTATTGAAATTTTAAAAAGTTTTTTTTACTGAAATAAAAAAAATCTTGTTTTTTTGTGAAATTAAAAAAAAAAACTTTTTTTTTACTGAAATTTAAAAAAAAAAAACACCCACCGTCCCCCCCCCCCCCCACTCTCCCCCCCACACCAGTCACACCCCCCCCCCCCACCCGCTGCAACTCGCCGGTTGCAGCGGTGGCGGCGTCAATCAACGCCGCCACCGCTGCAACCCGTGGTTGCAGTGGTGGCGGCGTCAATTGACGCCGCCACCGCTGCAACCGGCGAGTTGCAGCGGGTGGGGGGGGGGGGGGGGTGTGACAGGTGTGGGGGGGAGCGGGGGGGGGGGGACGGTGGGTGTGTTTTTTTTTTAAAATTTCAGTAAAGAAAAAAGTTTTTTTTTAATTTCACAAAAAAATAAGATTTTTTTTTATTTCAGTAAAAAAAACTTTTTAAAATTTCAATAATAGAAAATTATATTTATGATTTTTTACCTTTTTTATATACTTAAATATATATTTGATATATTTTAATACATAAAGATATAGTTTTTATATATATTTATATATATTATAGATATAAATGATATTTATGATTATTTTTTACCTTTTTTTATATAGTTATATATATATTTGATATATTTTAATACATAAAGATATAGTTTTTATATATATTTATATATATTATGGATATAAATATATTTTTATTTTAAACATATTACATGTGGCAGCCACATAGACAAGAAAAACACATGTGGCAGCCACGGTGGATGCCACGTAGGCCAAAATACACATGTGGCACCCAAAGGGCATTTTCTACAAAAAAAAGGCATAGTTACGGGGCATGTTTGTATAATTGGTAACATAACGGGCATTTTCAAAAAATGGGGTAACTTACAGGGCATAAATAATAATTCGTCCATTTAAATATCATTGGCACTAACAAAGAAATTCATTCAACAATGAATTATTTAAAGGATGAATTTGAAATGAAAGATCTTGGAAAGACTAAATATTGTCTTGGTTTGCAGATTGAGCATGTTAAAAATGGAATACTTGTGCATCAATCTAACTATACTAAAAATATATTGAAACGCTTTAACATCGATAAAGCAACACCTTTGAACCATCCTATGATTGTAAGATCATTAACTATAGATAAAGATCCATTTTGTCATTGTGAAGAAAATGAAGAAATTCTTGGTTCTGAAGTTCCATATTTAAATGCCATTGGAGCTTTAATGTATCTAGCTAATTGTACTAGACCTGATATATCATTTAATGTGGATTTATTAGTCAGGTTTAGCTCATCACCCACAAAAAGGCACTGGAAATGAATTAAACATATATTCCGTTATCTTCAAGGAACTCTGGATCTTGGTCTATTTTATCCTAACAATGCGGTACAAGAATTGATTGGTTATGCAGGTGCCGGTTTTCTACCAGACCCACATAAATCTAGATCTCAAATTGGATATGTATTCACGTATGGAGGCACCGCTATTTCATGGCATTCCAGAAACAGACACTTGTTGCAACATCATCGAATCATGCTGAGATTATTGCACTCCATGAAGCAAGTAGAGAATGCGTATGGCTACGATCAATGACACGTCATATAAGAAGTACATCTGGCTTACCTATTAGAGAGGGTCATACAACATTATACGAAGACAATTCTGCATGTATTACACAGATGAAAGAAGGCTATATCAAGAGTGATCGAACCAAACACATACCCCCAAGATATTTTGCTTACACTCAGGAACTCGAGAAGAACAAAGAAATTAATATTCGATATGTTCAATCATGTGACAATATGACATATATTTTTACAAGGGCACTACCTACTGTAACTTTTAAGAAACATGTTCAAAGTATTGAGATGCATCACCTACGAGACTTATGAAGAATTGAAGATGCCAACTTGAGGGGGAGTTCACACGGCTACACTTTTTTTTTCCCTTATTGAGGTTTTTATCCCATTGGGTTTTTTCTTATAAGGTTTATAACGAAGCAACATAAGACGTGCGCAGAAAACGGATCATATACGTTACAAAATTTTCAAACGGCCAAGGGGGAGTGTTATAAATAATACATAGATGTGACCTTTGTGGATATTGTTGTACCTATACTTAGGCTTACTATTTAGCATAGTAATAATTATTATTATAAATACTATTGAAATAGTGTATTAGGTTGGAAAAACCTCTATATAAAGAGCACTCTTCCATGTAAAATGATACCAATTCACAAGTGCTATTACTTGATATTTGCATTTCTTTCTTAAGTCTTTTAATATATTGTTATAATTTCCAAATAATTTTAGTTATTCTATAACAAATAAGACTAGTTGTTTTTTTTCCTGTTAATTAGTGGCTCCCGTCTCGGCTTCTCCTCTCGTTCGCTTAACAAGAATAGTTGTTCTTCATTAAACTTGGTTCTAAGTATTCATTAAAAAAACAAACAAACAAACAAACTGATACCAAGTGAAAAGAATGGAAGCAAGTATTTTTGGGGCTGCTATTGGTGCTTCCATCCAAGTTTTACTACAAAGCTTGTTAACAAAATCCATGCAAGAGATTCATCTCATCACTGGTTTTACCAAAGAGATGCAAAAGCTAAAAGACTCGCTACTCATGATTCATGATTACTTGTCCGATGCTGAGGTGCAGAAGCTCCACAACAAAGCTGTCAACCGTTGGCTGCAACGCCTCGAGTCTCTTGCTTTCAAAGCCGATGCTGTGTTGGATATGATGAGATCAACTATCATATTCTCAGCCAAAAGGTCGGCAACCCGGGAAAGGAAGTTAAGGTCAGCTCTATTTCTTTCGTTCGCCGCTTAAAAATGGCTCATAAAATCAAAGATATCAATAAAGAGTTGAAGATAATTAACGAAGAAGCTCAGAGCTATGGCCTTCAAACTGCAGTTGTGACGTCACATGTTTTCAGTCTTCACTCAACTGGTCATGGACCTTTAGATCGAGAAACTGACTCCTTTACCATCGACCCAATAGTCGTGGGAAGAGAAAACGATGTGTCAAACATTGTTGACATGTTAGTTTCCGCTCCAGTTGAGAGTGTGTTTTCTATCATTCCTATTGTTGGCATGGGAGGACTCGGCAAGACCACTTTGGCTCGAAAAGTCTTGAGTCATGAAAAGATTAACAGTCTTTTTGATAAGAAGATTTGGGTGTGTGTATCACAGACATTCAACGTGGTGACTCTTTTTGAGATGATTCTACAATCATTAACCGGAACGAGTTGTCAAGTATCTAGAGAAGGCGTTCTGAAAAGTATTCAACAAGAGTTGGAAAACAAGAGGTATTTGCTTGTCCTTGACAATGTATGGAGTGATGAGTCCAACAAGTGGGATGATTTCTTAAATTCCTTATCCGAGGTTACTTCTGCTAGAGGCAATGAAATCATTGTAACTACGAGAAAGGAAAAAGTTTCATCACTCGTGCAAACATTTCCCGTGTATCGTTTGGATCATTTGACAGAAGATTCTTGTTGGTCCATTATAAAAGCAAAAGCCTTCAAATGAGCCAACGTCCCTGTAGAGTTTGAAGAAATTGGAAAATGTATAGCTCAGAAATGTAAAGGACTACCCTTAGCGGCCAAAGTAGTTGGAGGTTTACTGAATGGTAACTCCAAAGAGAAGTGGCTTTCGATTCTAAAGACTCGACTATCATACTCTGATCGAGATGAAAACTATATCTTGAAAATATTGAAGTTGAGCTTTGATCATTTGCCATCGTCGTCACTTAAAAAGTGCTTTGCATGTTGTTCTGTTTTCCCGCAGGATACTCGGATACGTAGGGAGGAACTCATCCAGCTTTGGATGGCTGAAGGGCTTCTGAAAACTGATGAAGAGAATGATATGGAGATTCTAGGTGACATTTTTTTCAACCATCTCGTACAGAACTCCTTGTTCCAAGATGCAGAAAAAGATCAACTTGGCAATATAATAGTTTGTAAGATGCATGACCTTGTGCATGATCTTGCCTGTTCAGTCTCTGGCTTGAAAGATAATGGTTCAAACGATATGCATCGAGTTCGATATCTTTCCCTAGACTCTAACAGAAATGGACAAATTTCTATCTCACAAGAACAAGCAAATTACGTGCGTACATTGTTCTGCAGAGATATAGTTATAATCGATATGTTTTCGCACTTCAAAAGCTTGCATGTTCTGATATTGGATGGATTTAATAATGTGAAAGAGCTGCCAATTCAGATTGGGAATCTTATTCATTTAAGATATTTTTAAAGTATCAGCAATACTTACAAGTTTACCGGACTCGGTCGGCAAACTCTACAGCTTGCAAACTCTCTCGATAATAAATTTGAAGAAGTTACCGAATACATTAGCAAGCTTAATTAGCTTAAGACATCTTTATATTAGTGACACAAAATTGCCTCCTGGCATTGGAAAATTAACCTGTCTTCAAACTTTGCCATATTACAAAGTCGGGCATGAGAAGGGTTGTCGAATCGGAGAGCTTGGAGGCTTGAAGAATCTTAGAGCAAAATCTTGAAAATGCTGGTAACAAAGCCGAGTCTGTAAGTGCTGATTTATTTGGAAAAGGAGACTATTCGATCTAGGATTCGTATGGAGTAAATCAATAAATGAAGTAAATGAAGAGAGTGTTTTAGAAGGCCTCCAGTGTCCCCAAAACCTAAAGAAGTTAGAGATTTATGGGTACAATGGCAAAAAATTTCCTCTGTGGACCATGAAAATGGCAGTTTACAATCGCATTGAGAGGTGTTGGATAGAACTTAATAATCTGATTGAGATCAAATTGTCAAGTTGCAACCAGTGCGGAGAAATTCCGACACTTGGCCGTCTCCCACATCTCAAATCTCTCAAATTGTATGATATGAGTAATGTAAAATCTTTAGGCTTTCGATTCTATGGCATTGAAAGTAGCACATCCAGCAATATAATAACTCCATTTCCAGCACTCAAAAGGTTGAAGTTGCGTGAAATGCCAAGCTTGACAGAGTGGGTGGATGCAGGAGTGCCAACCATAATTTTCCCTTGCCTTGAGTTCCTTAACATTGAGCTCTGCCCTGAGTTGAAGAGTGCTCCGACTCATTTCACATGCCTTGGAACTCTGTCAATTACAGAAGCGAAGAATTGTTTATCTTTGACAAGTATCTGTGGCGGCACCCTAAACTCTCTCAGAGAACTTAAAATTAGAAATGTGTTGGGATTGATTTATCTTCCAGATGGATTTTTTGTGAAAAATCAGAACCTCACATCTCTTAGTATATACAGTTGTCCCAATTTGACGCATCTTGTTCCAAGCTTGTTTGCTGGTGGAGCATCCCTTGAAAACTTGGTTATATGGAATTGCCACAATCTAAGAGAACTACCTAATGATCTACGTACATACACTACAATCTTTGAAGCGGTTGGACATAAAACGCTGCAGAAACCTCGAGTCAATTCCATATCCAAGAGGTGGAGAATTACAACACGGTCTCATTTCTCTCCATAAACTAAAGATTGAAGCTTGCCCAAAGTTGAATACTTTTCCCATTGAATTGTTGGAGTCTTGTGCAGAACAACTTAAACAATTTGGATTGACTCAGTTGCCAAATTTGATGAATTTCCATGAGGTCATTGCTCTTTTGCCCAGAATGACGCAACTCGGTGAGTTGTTAAATGGAAATGGTCCTGAATTGATGAGTTGGGACTCTTTTAGTGGCTTGTCATTGCACATTGGTCCGTTTTCAAACTCATTTGATGTCGTCTCCTTCAACAATAAGCTTCATGGCATCTTCCAATGTTTCCAATCTCTGAAACGTCTATCTTTGTATGGACACGAGCAATGGGAAACTCTGCCAGCTCAACTTCAGAATCTGAATGCCGTAGAAAGCTTAGAGTTACAATGTTTTGGATCAATTGAATCATTGCCTGAATGGCTTGGGAACTTGTCTTCACTACAAAGATTATGCATTAAAGATTGCAAGAAGCTTGTGCATTTGCCCTCTAAAGAAGCCATTCAACGCCTCGTCAAGTTAGAACAGTTGGAAATTGTAGCTTGTCCGTTGTTACAGGAGAGGTGTCAACGACAAAGCATCGGGAGTGATAATTCTGAGTGGTACAAGATTTCTCATATCCGACGTGTTCATGTAGCGATACAACTTCTTATGTGAGTATCATTATATAGACTGTTTTAACGTTAACCTTACATAAAATTAGTTTCTCATGCTACTGAATACGCAAACTTTGTTTGAGATGTGTATATTTGGTGTTCGGTTTGTGCACTATATCAATATCAATACAAATTAAATAAGGATGAGTTTCCGGACCTATTTTTTCTCATCAGCTGCGGAGTTCCGGCCGAACCTGGTTTCTTATGTTTCTTTTGTTTTGTTACAGATTTCAATCATTGGAGTGAAGTAACACAAAATGTTCGTGGACGAAAAAGGCGGTGAGTCAATAGCAGAGGGTGAGCCATCTTTGCCTTTTTGTTTCTCTTACTTATCTTATCTTTTGCTTTCTATTTACAGATTAAACGATGAGAGATCGAGGAGCGGCGGCAACCGGCGGATGGTGATCGAATGGTGTTTGCTCAACTTTGCCAGCTTGTTTGTTCTTTTATTTCTGTTTTCATCACTTTAAAACTCTTTTACAATATTGGTTTCTGGAACATGTTTACTTACTGTTCATGTTTTTCCATTATATTGCTCCAGGGTTTTGGCACTGCACCCCCCTGTAATATGCAAAATAGGTACATTACCTCCCTGTAAAAAATAAATAGGCATAATACCTCCCCGTAATCTTCAAAAGGTGCAATTTACCTCCCTACGGAAGAAAGTGCAACTCACATGCCTAGTGATGAGAGTGGGATTCTATATAGACTAGGGACCCTTCCAAAGCCAATTGATACTTTTAGTATTTAACTTTCAAGAATTACAATTTTGACCCAATAAGTTTTCTTTTGCTTAATCCCTTACGACCTCGGAGAAAATGGTATCAGAGCCAGTATTTATTTATTCATTGGAAACTTATTTTACAAAATTATAATTTACTTTATGAGAAGAGTATTTCACAAACATGAATAATCCAGTAATGGATGACATTTGGAAACCCCATTTCCAGTTCTTTTATAAAGGACCGAAAACTACGAGTATAAAGTATTTTATCTATACTTTAACCAAGTGCATTGCAGTTCAAAAAACTTATATTGAACATCACGAGGTCCTATGTTGCGACTTAGAACAAGAAACATGCCCCATGAACAATGCTAGACTCGAAGCAGTCAAGCGATTAAAAGATAGCCTTAAAAAGGCCAACAAGCAGAGTTCGATACTAAGCCTATAATGCCCGGTATCACTCTCGAACACGAGCTCGAGCTTTTAATGATAAAGCTTGAAGATTTGGCCAGACAAAGACCCATTAACATCCACAGCGTCAGAGCTAAGTACGTCGCAGTTAATGGTCTTACAGCGGAGATTGGAAGAATCAAGAGATTGATCATCGAAAGAGATAATAGATGAGCAATCTGGTCTTGCCAACTTTCAACGAGCTTGAGACTGATAGCACCAAGCTATCCCAAGATCTCAGAGAAATCCAGAAGACAATCCAATCATATGGTAATCGACTTTACCATATACCCGAGCAGGTTCAAGAACTTCAAGACAAGCTTGAAACCATGTCCAGACGACAAAAAGAAGTCTTGAACAACTTGATGGAGGTCCAGCAGAGAATGAAGAATTTGGAATCACAACCTAATTCTTCAGGAAGAAAGCAAGGAGGATGGTTGCCACCATCTTATGGAACATAACCACTTCTACACCAGAAAAGCAAGACGGTAGAAGTAAAACGGGAGTGGACCGAAGGAGAAAAAATGAGAGCTTTATTAAGAGGAGAATCAGTCCCTCGAAGGAAGCCATGACCGCTCGTATCCATCTCGACGAGGTCGACTTTGGAAATTTGCAAGATTTAAATAATCTTGCAGAATCGTTCAACGGATTAAATCTGGTGGATCTCAAAACTCATCAGATGACTCAACAGGAGGGGTCTTCCAGTCATGCTCCACCAGCAATACCGGAGAACAGTGGAGTGAGCAATCCCCCTCAACAAGATGAGCACATGCCACACCAAGGAGACTTTGTTCCCGGGGGAAATCTACACCCAGATTTCATAAGACCCGGCATAACCAGATCTCGAAGAAGGCCAGACATAAGGGAAACACCATATGTCAAGTCCCAGCTTGATCCTATACATCCATATGGGTTAATGCTTAATCTGGATACCATTGATTTCAAAAACAGGGAACTTCTGATTGACGATTGGGCCTCAGCAATGAGGATTGCAGCAGGAACCCTTGATCTCAACAAAGAAGCATTCATATTGCTGCTGAATATGAGTTTGGAAGGGTCAGTCAAGATCGCCTGGGAACAAACAGACCAGGGAACCAAAGAGGAAGTAGCAGCAGGAGAATCTATGAAAAACATCGTAGATAAAATGGCCAAAGTATTCAAGATACTTTTCATCGGAGTTGGTTACTTCGAGGACTCAGAAGGTAACTTTGGAGGAGGCCGGGAGCAAGCCAGGAGATATGAAAGGGCATTGTATAGTCTCGAGTTACACGACATATGTAACATAGATCTATACATAAAACTCTTCACCGAATACAAGTGGAAGTCGAAGGTGAGTGACGCTACGGCCATCCCACTATTCTTTGCCAAAATCCCAAGTCCATGGAGGGAAATGCTGATAAAAGAATACGAATTGCCCCAAGGAATTGACACCGTGTCAAGACGTATGTCTTTTCTCAAAAGCAAACTGGCAGAATGGTGCCAAAAGGCAGCTGAGCTAAAGAATTATAAGAGGCTTCGAAGGGTTAACCAAAATGTTACTCTTTGTTGCGAAGACAACGACATCCCAACAGTTGTCGGGGAAGCCAGAGGGCATAAGAAGAGAAAGAAATATCCTTATGCCAGAGAAGAAAGGCGAGGCAAAGAAAGATCTTCATGGAAACCCAGAAGATTTTGGACCAAACAAAAGGCTCGAAGTTACGAATCGGGACATCGATCGGGGCCAAGCAGAGGACGTCCAGCCACAAGCCGAGATAGATCCAACAAGATTTCCACAAAAAGGACTTTCAGAAGGGCACACACCAGAGCCAATGAAAGTTTTAAAGATTGCAATTGTTGGACATGTGGGGCTCGAGGCCACATCTCTACTGATTGCCCGAAAAATCAAAACCAAGGAGTAAAACGGTTTGAAGCCACGCCAGAAATCGAGGAAGACGTTTACTATCAAGATCTTATTCAAGTATATCGGTTCGAGGACATCCCCTCATACGAAAGCATATACGAAGAAGAAGAATACGACGATGAGTCTTCTAAATCAGAATCAGACTGAGGAAGAAGAAATCTTCCATCAGGAGACGCAAGAGGATATCTCGGGGTTTTTCTCACAGATCAATATATCACACAAAGCTCTGATGAGAATTATGAAAGAGGACCCAAAACTTCACATTTATGACGGCTTCACAGTCGGCAAAATGGAGAGAGCCTTAACACAATTAAGTCTAAGGCAAATGAAGCATCACATCATTTACAAAGTCACGGCGGGAGAGCTTGCAATCCCAAGGGAGCTAACTAGTAACGTGATGGAGATGCAGTTAGTTCCCATGATGGAAATCAAAGAGGAACTAAACAGACTCAACAGAGAAGTTGCCCAGAAGATGTCATGGATCTATATCGGGGCCATAAGAATATTGCTCAAAGCAACGTTCAAAGAAGGAGTCAATTCCCCAATCGACATTGCAGTCTTCGATAGAAGAATAGAAAATTTGAAAGATGCATGTCTAGGAGGAATCTCTGGCAACTTGTTCGCAGGAAAGGTGGCAAAGTTTATCTATCCTAAGATTGCCTATAACCTGGAAGATCGAGACTTTAATAGAGCGTTAACCCTTCATCAGGATTTCAAAAATAAAGACCTGATGAAAGAAGAGAATAGACCATACTCTATTACTTAGAGCATCTCATACGCACTCTCTAATACCCATCATTCTGAGGTATTCCAGAGAAAAGAGTTCGTTGAGATCCCAGAAATATTCGAGAAGGTTGCCCAAGCGGTCAAACCAGAAATTTATGATCTGCCCCATATTCAGGAGATGGACATGATTATCAGAGATCAGCCAGTGCTAAACCTGACAGCTAGTCTCAGATTTGAGCAAAGACGTGCTTCATTTAGTGAAAACCGGATGATAAGCCAAAGGACAAGTCAAAGAATGGGAAAGAGACCTATTCTCGAAGCCATCACCGGACCAGGCCAGTTCATTACCGAAGGAGAACTCCAATGTCCAGCAGGATGGAGTATAATCGAAGTAATCTTCGATGTTACTCAGAAAGACAATATCTTCCCAAGCAATGCTTTGTATTATCTCCAACAGCCTTTACCCGGAAGATATCAAGGACGGTTAAAGCTGGGAAGCATGGAGTTTACAATACAAGGAACGGCAGGAAGATTAACCGAGAATTTAATACTCGGACTTGAATTTCTCGAAGCCCATAAACCTTGGGAAAGGATTCAAGATGGAATGGAATTTACAGTGGAAGGAAAAAGATACAGAATTCGATGATCACTAGTCCATTCTCCATATACATCTCGGTCGGGATGCTATATGAAAACTACATGGCTGAATACTTTGCAGCATACATAGATTCAGGAGCAGGGATATGTACGACAAAGAAAAACATGTTTCCTCCAAACCTTGAAGAGGAATTGCCAGCGGTTGCAGGAAGAGACTTCTCTAAAAGGATTATTACCTTTAAGAGAGGAATCAAGCAGGCAGAAATACTCATAGGCGGCGCAGGAGGCAGCCCTTGGTACAAGGTCAAAACGCCACCTATCTATTTCTATGATACATGAGCAGATATACTCCTAGGAAACAACTTCCTGCAAGCCTTTAAAAGGGTTACACAGGACAATGAGACAAGAAGACTTATTCGAGGTGAAAAGAGGAAAACCAAGGCTTGTCATCAATTACCAAGGCATCAACAAGATCCTAGAATTTGATGGCTACTACATTCCAAGTCGAGAACACCTAATCAATTGTGTCAAAAACGCAAATGTATTCTCTAAATTTGATTGTAAATCTGGTTTCTATCAGATTAAAATGCAGGAGGAAAGCAAGAAGTTTACTGCCTTCTCCACGCCACAAGGACATTACATTTGGAATGTGTTGCCGATGGGTCTGGCCAACGCACCCCAAATATACCAAAGAAAAATGGATAATCTTTTTAAAGATTACTTCAGTTTCATGTTTGTCTATGTGGACGATATCCTCATAGCATCCAAAACAGTTAAAGAACATCTCAGACATCTTGAGATTTTCTCAGACATCTGTTTCAAGAATGGATTAGTGTTATCCCAAAAGAAAGCAGTAATTCTAACAAGAAAAATTGAATTCCTTGGCATCGAGATTGACGAATCAGGTATCATCCTCCAAACTCATTTGGTTGAAAAGGTACGTGATTGCCCGGATAATCTCAAAACAGTTAAACAGCTCCAAAGCTTTTTGGGGTTAGTTAATTTTGCAGGAATGTTTATTAATAATCTTGCAAGTTACAGGAAGGTATTCAGTCCCTTACTTAAAAAAGATGCTGAATTCAAATGGACTGATGAACATACAGGGGCGGTGCAACAACTAAAGAAGTTGTGCCAAAACCTTCCAAAACTTGCTATACCCAACGATGAAGACGATCTAGTACTATATACTGATGCTAGTGATCATTGGTGGGCGGCAGTTCTAACGAAGGTTGAACCAACAAGAGAAGTCCCATGCAGATATTGCAGTGGTCTATTTGCAGACAATAATGCAGCCAGGTGGCACATTAACAAGAAGGAATTCTTTGCTGTTCGCAGTGCATTTAAAAAATGGCCTCTATTCTTACTTGCAAAGAAATTTACCTTAAAAATCGATAATACAAGTGTTAAAGCTTTCTTAAAGAACAAAATAGAAAGTAAGCCAGAGAAAGCCAGACTTTTAAGATGGCAAGCCGAGTGTCAATATTATGATTTTGACGTTGTTAAATCTCATGAAAATGTTCTTGCAGATTTCTTAACACGAGATGGAGCCCGGTGAAGCCAACAACATCCTTACAAGATGGAGGCATCTTGGCGACAGCCTTGAAGAACTAAACAAGGCAATAGACAGCCTAGCAATTAATGCAAAGGCTTCTGTACATGTACAAGAAAAGGACCTTAATAAGGTCCAGACTGAAATGAAAGCCGCAAGGCTTCATGGCACCATGTTATGGGACAGCCTTTATGGCCCCCTTATGCGAGACGCTTCGGAATCAAAATTTATCTCTGAAGTACAAGTGCAAGACGTAAAAATATGTGAGTCAAGCACTATCTTCCAAAACACAGGAAAAGATCCTTACGATAACGAAGAGGATTCTGAAGACAAGAAAGGTTCTAAGATGGAAACATCTGAACAATCTGATCAGTCTAAAAAATTAGAGACTGAAATCAACAAGATAGATTCTAAGATGGAAACATCTGAAGAATCCGATCAGTCTAAAAAATTGGAGACTGAAATCAACGAGCTTAATCTTAGACCAAGGATTGGAAAATCTAAGGTCCAAAGTGATAACATGAAACCATCCCCATTGATTGAATATCAGAGAACATGGGAAAGGTTGTACACGAGAATGGGACTTGTCCCAGGAAAATCTTTGGCCGATTGGTCAGGGAAATACCCACGAGTTTGGACGCTACCGGGTTCAAAGCCTGAGAGCGTTCGAGAATGGTTTGACTTTGGTTGTCTAGCCTCAGTCTTCACAACATCACCAGGATTTCCGGAAATTTCAAAATTACCGGAATGGTTAATCAAGGGAGTGTATGATTCGTGGAAAAATAATAATACACTTGGACGAGGAGAAACTCTAGAACTGAAATTTATTTCAGCAGCACCAGAAGTTAATGGAAAAGGTTTCTATCCCAGTTTTCATTTCATTAGGCTGCAGAGACCATATATGAAGGCTTTAGAGTTCATAAAACCACCACCCGAAGAGCAGCTCCTAGTTGCTCCAATATCCGAAGATGATATTACAACAAGAAGGGCTTGGGGACTTTGGGTTTGTCTGACAGAAATGGACAAAGTCAAATACTCTTTCAAAACATTTCACAAGGCCGAAAATGGATCATTTATGCTCAATTCCATGACGGGGACAACCACCGATTTTGCCGAAAGGATTTTCGAGTATAAATGGCAAAAACTATGGAGAAACGAGATTCCAGCGACGTCTGAAACCAGTAGGAAGTTCTGCAACATGATGCACGTTGGAAGATGGAAAGAACGGATCTGTGCAAAGTGTCCAGATCAACGAGAACCACTCTTTGGCAAAAGATTCCCTGTGAAAAGAGACAAAGGGGAAAACGACAAAGAGGGCCCTTCAAGAAAGGGAAAGATACCGAAAGGTGGAAAGTGGGTGAATTTTGCGGACAAAGCAAAGGAAGCCATGTAAAGAAACGAGACAAAACAACCTCCACTCAGAGATAATGGAGGGACCAGATTCCCACTGACAGCGGGATAAGAAACTAGTGGATTAAAACGTAAGCCATGACGAATTAATCCTAAAGAAGGAGTGAAGTCTGCAAATTGGAATCTGGATGAGCTTCTATATATATCCAAGCTGAAGGAAGCAGAAGATATCGAACAACCTCCTCTGTTTTCTTACCCAAAAATAATTTGTAAACCAGAAAATATTCTGAGCCTAGTTTGTATTTAGTTTTCAATTCTGTTTTTAAATACGAGTGTATGTGTGAGGGAGACCAAGCTACCATGAGTAGCTAAACAAGTAACTCTTCTCTATAAGGGTTATAATCTTGTAATAAATAAGTTTCCAATCTATAAATAAAATTCTGGCGATTGCCTGAGCATATTTCCCGTCTAAATATTCAGTATGTACCCCAAATAGTATCTTATACGCCCGGAGTAGGAAACGAACTAGGGCTGTGCTAGTTACCGTTGAAGGAGCCATTGCAGAAACCATCGGTTGCGATCGTGTGGTTAGTCGAGGAGACTGTAAAAGCTGGTGGAAAATCCCACGACAATTTGGTCAAAAAGAGGTACTGTTTTAATTCGGACTGTTTATTTATTTGGTCGGAAGCATGCTGGGCCTGATATGGTCGTAATGGACTATTTCCAAATTTAAAGATTTCGAAAGGGATAATTCTAAAACTTCTGGGGTCAAGTTTTAATTCTTATTAGTTAAAATTTAATTATCTTTCGGTTTCAAGACTTGAATTCATGAACAGGGAGGCAGTGTGCACCTATTTGAGAATCACAGGGAGGTAATTTGCCTATTTTAAGATTACAAGGAGGTATTGCGCCTATTTCATAGATTACAAGGGGGTAATTTGCCATTTCCTATATTGCTCCTGCTATGTATATTTGTTCTTTATGCATTTCTTTCTATGACTTGATTATATAGTTATACTTTTTGTGACATATCTTTATTTTGCTATCCTTTCACTATTTGTAATTTGATTTAGCTTGTTGATTTCTTTTGACGTAATTTATGGTAGCTATAAATTCCTCAGTTGCGAGTAAGTTTTGTAAGGACAAATTCCTACAGTATTTTTTTCCGAATGGTTTCGTCTTTGTTAATTTGTGCTTTGTTGTCTTTATTTTTATCCCCCGCATTGTGTATGTTGTGTGCTAGCTGTATTTTATTTAAGATTTCCCGTTTGGTTTACTCATTGAAGCTTTGATTTGGAATTACGTACTGGGTGAATTATAATTAGTTGTTGGGAAAACGGGGATACTAGACCCAATCTATTCGCGTTTTTGCGATGTTGTACCCAACCTTTCATTTTTTACAACGCTGTACCCAACCTTTCAATTTTAAAACATGTTGTACCTAAACTAAGTTTCCGGCCAAAAAACGTCATATTCTGATCTTTTGACATCAGCAATCCGATTTGCACGAGGGCAAAATAGTCATTTTATTTATTTATAATAAAAAATAAAAAAAATTAATAAAAAATAAGAAAAAACACCCCCCCCTCCTTCCCCCGTCGCCCCCCCCCCCCCCCCCCTCCTTCCCCGTCGCAGCCCCCCCCCCCTCCTTCCCCGTCGCAGCCCCCCCATCCTTCCCCGTCGCGCCCCCCCCCCACCCCACCCCAACCCCACCCCCGCCGATTTGCAGCCACCCCGCTGCAAATCGCGGTGAATCACCGCGATTCGCAGCGGTGTTGCTGCAAATCGCGGTGATGACCGCGATTTGCAGCCGTGGTGGCTGCAAATCGCATCACCACCGCGATTTCAGCGGTGGTGGTGCGATTTGCAGCCACCCCGCTGCAAATCGCGGTCATCACCGCGATTTGCAGCAACACCGCTGCGAATCGCGGTGATTCACCGCGATTTGCAGCGGGGGTGGCTGCAAATCGGCGGGTGTGGGGTTGGGGTGGGGTGGGGGGCGCGACGGGGAAGGAGGGGGGGGCTGCGACGGGGAAGGAGGGGGGGGCTGCGACGGGGAAGGAGTGGGGTGGGGTGGGGGCGCGACGGGGATGGAGGGGGGGGGGGTGCGACGGGGAAGGGAGGGGGGGGGTGCGACGGGGAAGGAGGGGGTGGGGGGGGGGGGGCGACGGGGAAGGAGGGGGGGGGGGTGTTTTTTCTTATTATTTTTGAGTGTGGTACCGGTTTTACCCCTGCAAATTTCGAATTTTGGCCGGAAATTTAGTTTGGGTACAACATGTTTTAAAATTGAAAGGTTGGGTACAGCGTTGTAAAAAATGAAAGGTTGGGTACAACATCGCAAAAACGCGAATAGATTGGGTCTAGTATCACCGTTTTCCCTTAGTTGTTAGATAAAAATGAATGACCGTATGTCTAACGTACGTTGCAGTTATTGATAATCTTTATATTTTGCTTATCTCACTATAATTTTCAAGTAATGAAATAAATTAACATTGATTACTATTTCCAGAACAAAATAAAAAAGATATTTACTTAACTGAAATAAGTCTGGAATTTATATAGAAATTGAAACATCATCTACTTCCCATAAAAAAAGAATCGCTAGAGAAAAGCTAATGTGTAGGGTTAGTTAAGCAAACAAAATTATAAACATGATAGCGAGATCAATTTTAAATTCTTTTCGTTATTATCTATCCTAATTAAAGTCTGAGAAATACAGTTAAACTAATCACCCCATAATTTGGCAAAAGCCAAAAGTCGACCTACCAATAATTCATGGAGAATTATTATAAACTCAATTAATTTTAGTAAATTGACCAGCTAAATATATTTTTACTTTATCTAACAGACCGAAGGGATTAAATGCAAAAACTTTTTATTGTGAAGGTGAAAAGGTTATTAAGGTTGCAAATTTGAAGTGGGTAATAGACTTGTAAATTCTAAAATCTGATATACATTTTTGCAAAATGTTCTTCTGATGTTTTAATCTCTAAGTAATTAACCATATGAATATTTGTTTAATATCTTGTACCTAATTATTACAAACATAATGCAAAAAGAATCCTCTAAGCCACTATTTTGTGCCAATTTTTGAGCCACTCTTAATTATGGTAAGTTTTGATAAGTCTAATTTACTTAACTATAATTCATAAAACCAAAGAAAAAATAAAAAGACCTGAACGTCCCTAGCTATTTTTGCAAAAAAGATTTTGGCACAATTCAACAAATCTTCCACAGCACATCCACAACATACACATTCAAACTCCTCTCTGTAATTTCTCAATTCTCCGAATCGCGCAGCCACCTCATCTTCTGCAAATTACGTATTCTCCTGCCTGAAGCATAAGGTAAAGTTCATCATGTTAATTCAAATTTTTTGATAGTAATTAATAGTATCACGCGCAAGGCCGTTTGCTGTTCTTCTAATGTGTATAGCTGGAAATGAATGACCATTGTTCTTCAAATCAATCACATTGTCCAGAAATGCTTCGATACTCGTCTTTTGTCCCTCGTTGATATATTTGATTACCAGACAAATCCCCAGCCATGATAAAAAAACTCCAACCTTTTTCGATGCCCTAAATGAGTTGTTATATTTGTAGCCACTAATTTAGATATTTCAACATGCCAAGTTCCCAGAATACTTATCATTTTCCACGCCAAAATTGCACTTGCGAGTCTCGAAATTTTGTTGCAATCTAAGAATAATCCTCTGTTTTGTTGCAAAAAAAAAAAAAAATCAGTCAAGATTTTCTTTTATTTGATACACTATTGTATTCATTTAGTGTTTATACTGTTTCAGGAAAACTACTTCTTGGTTTCTCCATTACTTGATAGCGATGGCAGTGACTGGACTTTGTGAATATTCATTGGCTGGGAGTTCTATTCACGCATTTAGAAGCTTGAAAGAAAAGGCTTTGTTGGTGCCTATCATGAATAATGGGGTCAAAGCGTCGTTCAACATAGGTGTTCATTAGTGCGCATTCTTTTTGAAGGCCGATGCTTTATAAGAAATACAAAATGTACAAAAATGAGGAGAAACCTTCTTTTTTTGTGTGCTTTTGATGTTCTGGTTTTGTTATGAGTTATATGTTCCATTGCTGATTTGTAGAGTCAGTATTGAAGTTTCTAATAATGCGCTACAGTAAGAAAGTCTTGTAATCTTGTAGTATCTGGCAATTCATTCAAACTTGTACAGACATGAAGTTATCCAACATATTTTGAGCGATGGTTTATATTAAGGCAATTTTACATTTGTAGTAACACTCAAAATCACAAGCATGTCAATCTTATGGTCCATAAATTCTAATCCCGTCAAAGCAATATTATATGCAGAGTTGGGTAGTGTGATATTATTGTATATGACATCTCTAATTCTCTACAACCATGTAAATGCAACAAGTTGCTCGTAAACCTGTCAATTGCCTAAATGACAATAATAATATCAGAATAAAAGGAAAAATGCGTAATCTACTTGATTTTTATTACATCAAAAACGGGTTTACCACTTTTAACGTTTGTGCGAACTATCAAACTTGAAAAAAAGAGAATAATCTAAGATCAAGATAAAAATAGCAGTTGAAGCAATTAAAAATTAGAAACACCCAATAAACATCATTTTGTTGTTAAGAACAATTGCGTGCGAGATTAGCATGACAATGACTGCTTATTTTTTCAACCGATCCGCTGGCGCTATAGGCTGTAAGTTTTTTGGTTCAAGCAACAAACACTTTGGGTCATAGCTCGTGAAAAGTTGTTGTTCGTTCACACTTGGATCCATTTTCTGTATTTACAAAATAGTGGCTTAGAGGATCGTTACAGTGCTACAACACTTGAAATATTTGGTAATTCAACATTCAAAACCCAAAGTTCTCAAAATGATACATTACTTAAACATACGTGCCAATATAATTTTTATCTTTTTTGGTAAAAAAATAGACGTGCCAATATCAATGAATGAAAAACAGACTTGGGAATTGTCAATATGTAATAGATTGCATTTCCTCTTGTCTGCAGGGACTTATTAGTTATCCTTTCACTATAATCTTTAGTACTTATTGTTCTGTCATTCTGTTTTCAGTTCACGTGGATTTGCATTATATTTTGCAACTGTTTCGTGCATGATTATTTTACATTTGCTACTTTGATATATGCAAGATAATACATGACTATAATAATAATGGGGATAAAAGCATCAAGCCCCCTGAACTATGCACGTTTTTGCGACTTGCCCCCGAACTAAATTAATAAGCGTTTTGCCCCTTGAACTATGCTCGTCTGTTCGATTTGCCCCTTCGCTTGATTCCGCCTTAAATCCGCCGAAATATTCCCAACTCGTGCGTCTCACGTGAGGGTCAGCAGGATAGTTTCGTCAGTTCAATTTTTTTTTCCACCAAAAAAAAAAAAAAAAAAAAAAAAACTGACTTGAACTTCACAATTCACAAATCATATTCCAAAACCCTAGCCCCTAAAATTCTCTAATTTTATCCTCTCGATTTCTCCCTATTCCTCTACGGATTTGCGTCTCTTCTCGTCGCTACAAGCTATGGAGATCAATGAATTCGCTTTCGATGCTGTATCTGGTCTTCGAGTCGGTTTTAAATCTGCTTTTCGCCTCGGATCGATGAAATTAACGGTACAACTCTTGCAACATTCAACAATTTGACCAAGGTAGCTTTATAACGTTACTATATTTAGTGAAAGTTTGGATTTCTCTGGTGTTTTAGTTGCGTAATACTTCTGATTTTTCGATCAGATTATCAATAATGTTGCTTTTGATTCCTATGAGCGGATTAAGCAACTTAAATTTGATGATTTCGAGGTAAATTTTTGTCACTTTACCTATTGCAGTTGTGCACTCAAGCTGTTTGATGAAGTGCTTCATTAAGATTTCTGTCACTTTAGCCATTTTTGAGCACTGGATTGTTAATCATTTGCATTGTTAATCATTTCTGTCACTTTATCCTTCATTTGCACGTTTGGTGTACATACACACAACTATTAACTATGTAATTACATATGATAAATTTGATTTCATCATTGGTTTACTTGTTCAAAGAGGGTGTTAATATGTTTTGGTTTACTTCCTTAAATGATAAGGATTTACATGTTAGTCACAAAAAAAAAATGAACGAAATTGAGTTCAAACTTATTTTGCTCTGTTAATTCTTGTTTTGCTGATTGTTGGGGATTTTGGTGTTTATGTGATTTACTTATGTCACTTTTTTAATTCATGTATTCTCATATGTAGTTCAAGAATATTTCTGAAAATGAGAAGATGGCGTTTACGAGAGATAAGGAAGAGATTGTTGCTACCACCAAAAGATACATGATGAGGAGCACTACTACCAACTCGCTGGACAAAGCCATAGCTTCTAAGATCAAGGAATGAAGACCTAGTGACATATATTAAATAGTATTTTTTTTTTTTCATTTTGAGGACAAGTTTGTTAATGATCTAATCTGAATGTAATGTAATAACTCTGCAGAATATTTTAATTTTTCTGATGAACTAATGCATTTGAGGGTCCTATGAACTAGGTCATTTAAATGTATGAATGCAAAAGTGTAATGGTTTTAAATAGCACAATAACATGTCTTCAAACACACCAAAAATATACACAAAAATGACATTAAAAATAGCCTCAAAAGTATAGAATAAATAGGTAATTTTCAGTGCAAATTTAGCTCAGGGAGCAAATCGCAACACAATAGTTCAGGGGGCACATTTGCATAGTTTAAGGGGCATGTCGCTAACATAAGCATAGTTCAAGGGGGAACATGCATGAACTTAACACCCTATGATATGTACCGAAAATACCCTTCTGATCCTCACGTGAGTCGCACGAGAATGGAATATTCCGAGGAATATTCGGCGGAATTCGACGAGGGGGCAAATCGAACAGACGAGCATAGTTCATGGAGCAAAACGCTTATTAATTTAGTTCAGGGGGCAAGTCACAAAAACGTGCATAGTTCAGGGGGCTTGATTCTTTTATCCCATAATAATAACAATGATAGTCTCACATTCGCTGCTTAAACAATATGAAAGTGTTGAGGAAACCAAACTTTGTTTTGGATGTATACTCAAATGGATCTTCTTCATTTTTTTTAAAAAAAAAAATTGTTGATAGGATTTCTCGAGTTTATTTTACTTAACAAATGTATGCACTCTCTCAGCGACAATTTAATTAGTAATTCAACGATCCTGTTACAAAAGAAAAAACAAAAGTAAACAATCAAGTTGAGTTTTCAACTAGGACGAATTATTATTTATGCCCTGTAAGTTACCCCTTTTTTTTAAAATGCCCGTTATGTTACCAATTATACAAAAATGCCCCGTAACTATGCATTTTTTTGTAGAAAATGCCCTTTGGGTGCCACATGTGTATTTCGGCCTACGTGGCATCCACCGTGGCTGCCACATGTGTTTTTTTTGTCTATGTGGCTGCCACATGTAATATCTTTAAAATAAAAATATATTTATATCCATAATATATATAAATATATATAAAAACTATATCTTTATGTATTAAAATATATCAAATATATATAACTATATAAAAAAAGGTAAAAAAAATCATAAATATTATTTATATCTATAATATATATAAATATATAAAAAAAAGTATATCTTTATGTATTAAAATATATCAAATATATATTTAAGTATATAAAAAAGGTAAAAAATCATAAATATAATTTTCTATTATTGAAATTTTAAAAAGTTTTTTTTACTGAAATAAAAAAAATATTGTTTTTTTGTGAAATTTAAAAAAAATCTTTTTTTTTTACTGAAATTAAAAAAAAAAAACACACCCACCGGTCCCCTTCCCCCACACCAGTCAAACACCCCCTCACCCCCACCCGCTGCAACTCGCCGTTGCAGCGGTGGCGGCGTTGATTGACGCCGCCACCACTGCTGGTGGCGAGTTGCGGCGGAAATTAAATAATCGCCGCAACTCGCCACCAGCAGTGGTGGTTGCAACCAGAACTTGTCAACTTACCAGTCTATGCTGGACCAGAATCACAATATTGCCCCGCTCGTGTTTATGAGTAAGTATTCCTTGTCTTGTGAAGTTGTACACAAGTTTTATTTGCTACTGAATATCTGTGTTCTTACAATTTTCACAAATTATAGTTACATAGCTGATGAAAGTGGTGAGTAATGCTGCAAATTAATGCTCTGAATTGCCTACACTGCAAGGTACATCAATCATCATCGCCTCTCTCTCTCTCTCAACATTTTCGACTGCCTTTGGTCACCAAAATTTGCTGTATCGACTAAAATTTGTGATACTTGATTAGGCATCTAAAATTGGACTCTTTTGCAGGCTTCTGATATTAAAGATCCTACACAGAAGGTTAAAAAGATGGTACCGGAAGGTGGCGGGGGACCTTCTCAGTCATGTAGACAGTTTTCTTCTCATCACTATGTATGTTACATATATACAGACTTATTTATGCTTCGAAATATGAGAAATGGACTCGGTGGCAGGGTTACTTATATTATAGTCGAATGTTTGTAACAGTTTCAAAACAAAATAGAAGCCTTAGATATCTGCTCGCATACATAATACTATGTTCTTAATCGGACCGTCCAATTTTCGTTAACTAAAAACTAAAACATGCGAGATTTTTGACTCTTACGTGGATTGGACGCAGGAATAAAGCCCTGCCAATTCCAAAAGCTGAAATTCTTGAAGATCAAACAAACCCGGAACCACTTTTTTCAGAGTGAATCTTATCTTCAAAATCGTTTCTGCTATTTCTCTTTTGCAATATTTATCAAAAAACAAAACCTTTGATACAACCGAGTTATTACACACCAATACCGTCCGGAAAAAACCTGACATTGCACCATCTAGAGAGCAGGCATGATTTACACTAAATACAAAAGGACACACAGCAGTCAAATTAGGCTTCATCCATGAAAGAATGTTGAGCATGTCAAATAGCACCCATCCAAACAACTGGATCAGCATTTGGCTCCTCTATAAACCAAACCTTTTTTAATAGGCATGTCAGAAGATGTAGTCCGGCAACTGAAGAGGAAACCGAGATACTTCAACTGCAAATGGGCTACCTTTTGGATCCGCTAGCCTGTGGATAGAAGGAAAAACATGCGTGCGTCAATGCAACCATATACTCATAAAACGCAAACATTCTAAAGAAGCTCGACGGCTTTGAGAACCACCTGAATGCATTTTCTCAGTTTTCCCGACAAACATACAGTGATAAACCTATACATGCAGGACCTCCTTGAAACTTACTTAGTTCTAATATAATGATGAAGCAACAAACATATTCTTCTTTTGATGGAAATTCATAAGAACTGTAGAATAATTGAAATATAAGAGGTACAAGTGCAACTATCCGTAAATATAGAGGTGGAAGTAGCACATAGTAAAGCCACAATAAGCTTCGTAATGTTATATCTGAACCAGGTGACTGCATAAAGATTAGTCATATGACTACACTAAACCCTTAGGAGAAGTTTGAAGATATCTCCAGAAGAGATATAATGCTGAATGCACTTGTCGACCACGTAAGTTTACCCCACTCCCCCCCCCCCCCCCCCCCCCCAAAACCCCAGCATAGCAAATCCGTTTTCAGATTCCCCGATCAATTAAAAGGTTTTGTGTACCTTCCAGGAACAAAAGTAAAAGAGCCTTCAATAGATCCTCGGGAGGCAACCTGAGATGTACAACTCTCATAAGCAAACTCTTCTTCACCAGGACGTAGCAAAGGGAACTGCAATTATACAAAGGAAATTAGGGATTCTTTTACCAGTATAGGTGACATTAATATTAAAATGTTCGAGCTTTCTATGTGTGAAGTTTTAATATACGCTTTACTCTTCCCACAAAACTCAACAGTCGCCAGGAAGAAGGAAAAATAAGAATTATCCACGCTAAATTTTATCGCACCATCAAGTTTGGTACAATATTAGCTGCCCTAATTACAAACTCAAATAATGTCCGGCTCTCATCTACACCAAATTGTTAAGGGTGGGTCTCGTTCGAGCCAACCCCAGCCGACCAAAAACAATCCACGGGCCCAAACGAAATGCACTCCCCATTTTAAAGAGCCAATATCTAAACGAAACTGCATCGTGACAACAGTTCTAGAGGTGTTTGCACAAAGTCGAACTCAATTAACTGATATAAAGCTTCTACAGTAACCAAGAAAGCCTACCTTTCCTATCACAGCTTCACCATTCACATCAGATACAACAGCATCATTAGCACGTATAATCCAGTGTCTCCAATATAATTGGCAAGAAGTGAAGGTCATCCCATTAATGACGCATCCATCGGATGAAAGAGACAAGCGGATTGAATAAGCAAATAGAAACTTCTCTACTTCATCTTGAAGGTTACTGAACTCCGGCACAAACGCAGCAGATGCACGAACCTTAAAACAAAGTAAAAAAGAAAAAAAGAAATAGTTGCATGCAACATCAACAAGTATATCAATGGTAAGCTCCCTAGTGGCACACTTGAGAATATTCAGTTACTCAGATATATAAAACAATATAAATGAGTTGAAACAAGAGCCTCGCCAACTATCTTTTCAAGCAATTGTTGAAACTGCTGCACAGACAACCTTTTAGCATTAAGAGGTATCCTTAAGTACCTGAATGGCAAACTCCCTGCAGATGGGCCTGAGCTACAATTTGTGCCTTTATATCAACTTTCACACCCCCGAAGTACATGTCACTCTTCCTGTTGTTTGCTAGGGGCAAAAATTCATTTGGGCCTTTATATTGGCTGCTTCGCCAATTTCGTCCACTATCTTGGCAACTCGCCAATTTAGTCACAAAATCAAAACTTTCACTTCAAATTCGTCCATTTCACGGTTAATTGACAATTTTGGCTGGAAAAAGCTGACGTGGCACACATTTGACCGATTTCCTTCAATTTTGACCAAAAAAATTAATTTTTTATTTTATTTTGACACAAAGATATGCCAACTCAACCAAAATTAAAGAAAAATATAGAAAAAAAAGTTGTTTTTAAACATGTAATAAAACAAAAAATCTTTATAAATTATAAAAACTTATTATATAACTTTATTTTAAAAAACTTACATAACTAATAAGTTTTTAAAGAAACCCCAAAAATAAAAAAGTAAAATCTTTATAATTTATTTTATTATATAAATTATAAAACCTTATAATATAATTCTAATTTAAATAACTTATTTTTTAATAACCAATATATAATAAAAAACAGAGAATAAGTAAATTAAATTTATTATATAAATTAAAAAACTTATAACATAATTCTAATTTAAAAAACTTATTTTTTAAAACTAATAAGTAAAAAAAAACAGAAAATAACTACCCCTGCCCCCCCCCCCTCCCTCCCTCCCCACCCCCCCCTCCCTCCCTCCCTCCCCACCACCACCACCAATTCGAATACCACCACCAACCCGACGCCGACCCACCACCACCACAAACCCGACGCCGACCCACCACCACCACAAACCGGACACCCACCCATCACCACCACAAACCTGACGACCACCCACTACCACCACCACCACCAAGCCCAATTCGAATAACCCCACGCCCACCCAACACCACCATCACCACCACTTCAAATTCTGCCGGCAACAATGGAATCAGAATTGGTGGTGGTGGAGGGTGGGGGTGGAAAGGGGGGGGGGGGGTGGTGGTGGGTTTGGGCGTACAAGTTTTTTTTTCTTTTTGCTTTATCTGTTTTTTTATTTATTTATTAGTTATTAAAAATATTCAGTTTTTTAAATTATGAATAAATTAAGTTATTTAAATTAGAATTATATCTAAAATTTTATAATTTAAGCAAATAAAGTTAACAATATTAAAAAAAATAATATTAATAATTTACTTTCTTAAAATTTATTAGTTATTGAAAGTTATGTTTTTTAAAAATTGTATTTTTAAAATTTCTTATTTTTATTGTTGAAATTCTCTCTTTTTTAAAGTTATTTTGATGATTGGGCAATTATGTGGCAAAAAAAGAAAATTTAATAATTAAAATTTGGTCGCCATGTCAGCAATTCCCGGTGGCAATTGTAAGTCCGCCGTTAAGTGGACCAAATTGAAGAGGAATTTAGGATTACGTGACTAAATTGGCGGGTTGCCAAGATAGTGGACGAAATTGGCGAGGCAGCCAATATAAAGGCCCAAACCGATTTTTGCCCCTGTTTGCTACCAATCCTGAAGTTTGACAGAACAAAGCAAAATTATCCAAAACTACTGCAAGAGAGCCCAAATTGCCTTTAGAAAAGAATAGCATATCATCTTTAAATGATAAGTGAGTGATTCTCTGCGCAGAACATCTTGGATGATACCTAAATTGTCTATGATTGTGCAATGAGAGCATAATTCTAGAAAAATACTGTTAAGTTGTCATTGTCCAGCGCGCCTTGGAAGGTCCTATTTGTGGCAAGTATTTGAGAAATCTAGAAAGCTAGAAACCATCGTGTCTTTAGAGGGAAAGTTGAGGGTACACAGGTGACCTTGCGCCGTATTAAACAACTAGTTACGAATATTAATAATATCTTCAAGAGACAAAAACGTAAGGCTGGAAGTCGTTGGGATAAACCAAAGAAAAATTGGCTGAAGCTGGATGTCAACGGGAGAGTTGTTGTTTCTCAGAATTATGGCGGTGTGGGAGGCATTTTACGGGACAAAAAAGGCAAGTGGTTGTGGGGCTTCGATGCGGGCATTACGTGTCCTACAGTGCTTGAAATGGAAGTGGAAGCGATGCCGAATTCAGATGGATCCCGAAATCAAAAGAATACTCTTGCTAATGCATTGGCAAAACAATCGAGTACTAGATATGGCGAATGTAGCGTTTTGCACAATCTCCCTCTCTCTTGTCTTTCTATTTTAGAAAACGACGTAGCCTAAGGGCCTTTTTTTTTCTTGTTCAACAAAAAAAAAAAGGAAAAGAATTTGCACTTCCTAATCATTGGAGGTCTAAAAAGTCCGTTAACCATTTAAGAGATTAGACAAGTTTGAGCTCTCCGGCCAAAACGAAAATTTAATTGTATTTTCTAGATCAAACAATTACACGACTCATAATTCGTTAGATATTCGAGACTTTAATTTTTGATATCTTTGTACACTCTTTTGGTGACGGCAAGGTGTACTTCTTTGACCACTTGATATTTCAAATCTCTAACTTATCAAATATCAAATATATATATATATATATATATATATATATATATATTGTTTACCTGATTCTATATTTTAAGAAAAGAAAAAAAAAGTACACAAATTTATTTTTTTTTTTAATTTCCACGTTTCTCGTCCCCCACGTGGCCAAAGTCAAACAGTCCACGTTGGTATTTATGAACTCCCTCAACTAACAAACATCAAACACTTCGAATGCTGTATTACCTCATAATAACAACTTCCAAAAATCTCTAAAATCATGTTCAGACTAATCTTTTCCTCGTCAAAATCGAACCCATTACCATCACTAAACAAGATTTCAAAGTATTTCTCATCTGGGTTTTCAATAAAGACTGCACCTTTATATCAAAACAGAAATGGGTTGGCCGAAAATCGAGCAAAGATTGCTTTTTTCGGTTGGAATCGAAGTGGGTTTCGTAGTTACAGTAGTGAGCAGTCACAATGCAGAGATTCCATTGATTATGACGTGGTTATTGTTGGGGCGGGCCCAGCTGGATTATCAGCAGCTATAAAGTTGAAGCAGTTGTGTAAAGAGAATGATGTTGATTTATCTGTTTGTGTTGTTGAAAAGGGAGCTGAAGTTGGTATGATTTTCACTTATTTTAAGTATATATATAGTTGAATGGGTAGTTGAGATTCTGATCAAGTGATGAGTTGATAGCGTTCTTGGTTATATTTGCATTGTGGCAACAATAATTTTGACTTGTGGTGTAGTGATTGTTGTATTTGGTTTCTTGTGACATTTACTACTTGATCGGTTGGCGTATTTTTTGCAATTTTAAGAGTTTAAGTGATTTTATGCTAATATAGGCATCTCGCGGTGATGGAGGTGGATATCGTATTAACTGATTTGTGTATGATTTGATTTAAATTAGTCGATTTTATTTCTATAGTTTGCAATGAAGCTTTCGAGATGAATTATTGTACGTGAATGTGAATGATCATGACATTGTAGATTGGACCTACTAATAACAATGGCATACTCCAATTACATGATGCTGTATTTCTATTGTTCTGACACCTGAGATCAATGATTTCGCTACTTCCTGAATTTGAGATTTTTTTTTTCATTAGCACGCGGAAAATTGACCTTCTTTAGGTATAGCGTGCTGCTTCAAACTGATGGAAGTAAATTTGTAACCATTATTTGCTTCTATGAACTATCATTTGCATATTTTGCGATTGATGTTCAGAATTACTGGTAGTGGTTTGAGTTGTCCAAAAACGTGTGGCCTAGAAGATGACCCGATAGTTTTGTAACAATCCCATTACTTCTACGCTATCACCCTACTTTTCAACATCATTCTCTATTGAAACGGCTACTAATGTAACTTACTAGTCCTGCTTGTAAAAATCTGAGTAACGTTTGTTTGTTTAATTATTTAGGTGCTCATATACTATCTGGAAATGTTTTCGAGCCACGAGCGTTGGATGAACTTCTTCCAAATTGGAAAAACGAGGAGGTTTGCTTCTGTGCTTTTCTTTTCTGATCTCTCGAGATGCAGCTTCATAATACATACGATAGCTTCTAAGATATATATGTTTTTGTTTCACCAGCAAATTTTGTAATCCCCTTAAGAAAACAACACTTCCACTGCTTATGCTTGCAATGGAATGGTTATTTTGATGCAGAAAGATCAAACAGTAGATAATATTATTTATGATTAAGAGATAGATCAAGTATCGTGGCCTAAAATCTTTATATTTTATGTCCGAGGAAGGGAGTGAATTAGATGAATGTTTATCAATGCACTGTTCTGAATCTCCAACTTTTCGCTATTGGTTTGTACTTAAGTCAATCATTCACTTCAACGTCATTTTCTGTAGCATTAAGAAATGAAGCAAAAGATTCTTAAGCGGTAAATAGTCTTAGTTATTTTTTAGTAGCTAAGATTTTGTTGCCAAAAAGTTACATAGTTTTGTATTCCAAGATATGAAGTGAATTCTAGTAAGATACTAAAATATCATTCCCTGATTCATGTTATCATCTTGAATTTTGGTCTTTAAGCTTCTTTCTAGCACAAACAGTCTAATATAGAAAAATGCATCAAGATTATGCATAAAACTTTGAGAAGATAGTGTGCTAGAAAAACTGCAACTACGTCTTCTTATTTGGATGATCTTCGATTTGCGATACACTCCTGAAATGCACACATTTTTGTGATAACTTGTATTCCTAATTCTGAATTTCATTTACCGATACTATTTCAGGCACCTATCCATGTCCCCGTTTCTTCTGATAAGTTTTGGCTGCTTTCTAAGACCCGTTCATTTTCTGTTCCATCTCCATTCAATAACAAAGGAAACTATGTTATAAGGTAATGTTAGAGTTCTTCAATGCCTCTATACAAGAGAGTCATTTAGCAAGGGTAAACTCATTCATTTGGTGGCTTTTGTTATCATAAAAACATTATTCTTTAAATCATGATTGTATTGTATGGACTATAGGTTTTCACTCTAGTAATATTTGTCTACTAAGTTGCCATTAGGTGCAATGATTATTGCTTGTTTGGTTGACCGGAATGTTTGGGGAAGTACGGGAAAGTTGGTTTCATACTCATTGAACATTTGGACTGCAAAAAGTTGTGTATGCATTTCGTTATATAGAAAAACTTCTAAACAAGCCTCACAAGCTTTATTGGAAAATGGGTTATTAGAGAGTGTTTGTGTCTGCATGTGTTCTCTACATTTTGTGATATTGGTTTTCAGGTATTATTTTTTAAGGAAGCGCTTTCCATAGGCATCCGCATAAAAAAAAAAGGTTGACAGAAATGAAGTTCATTTTGCATTAATTAGTTTAACCATATAGAAAAGCCAGTTTATTTTAAAATGATCTTTGGAAGAGTTAAAACAAATCATCTATTCATGATGATTGGTGTTATACCACCTTTTAGATATGAACATGTCGATGGCAATGATACAACTTCCAAATATATTTAGACCACAATGCATTCACAGTAGATCGTTATGCCATCTCAATTTTCTTAAACATGTAAGTAAGTGTGAGTGTTAGATTGTCAAAATATTGCATAGGTACTTATCATGCAAGTTTTTGTATTACAAACATGGTAATTTTTTTGTGAATTTCATTAATGTAAATGTAATAATGCAGTTTGAGTCAGGTAGTTCGTTGGTTGGGACTTAAAGCTGAAGAACTAGGAGTTGAGATATACCCCGGCTTTGCTGCCAGTGAGGTATTTCTTTTAATCTTCTCTTTCTTTTGTTTTCCTTTCTTATTTATAAATTTGCACTCACGTGGCATGTATGATCAGATATTGTATGACACAAGCGACAATGTAATTGGAATTGCAACGAATGATATGGGAGTGGCTAAAGACGGCTCTAAGAAAGATAATTTTCAACCTGGCGTGGAGTTGAAAGGCAGGTTTTAGAAGCCAGCACTATTTTGTTGTTGTTTCATATGACGTGAATCTGTATTCAGAATATGGCACAGTGTAAACACTCCTTTTTCTAATCAATGTGTAAATGGTTTGTCTCTCATCAAAAGAATAAAAATAAAAATAGTTTGTCATGGTGAACTTTTGTAACTACCAGTATCTTATTTTTGCTTAACTCTGTTGCAACTATTTTAATTCTGTCATATTGAGGTGTCGCGGGGACTCATTGAGCTTTTTGTTTTGTTTTATTGAGCTTTTTGTGTTCTTTTCTCAAGTGTTTTTTCAACCTTAACGCAATATATAGCTCTGCCACAGCTTGGTGAAACAGTAAAAGGTTTAACACAAGCTATTGATAGAATCGCATTGTCTAACTCTTTCCCTTACTTCTGACTATAACTGATTTGGAAAGGAGGTCAATGATTATTTATGTTTCTCACATATTTCTCTTAATTAATTATGTTACAATTGATATGCAGGAAAACTGACACTCTTTTCAGAAGGATGTCGAGGATCCCTATCTGAGGTCTGCAGCAAGTCAGCAAGCTTACAATTTATGTTCAGAATCTTTTTGCAACGTAAATTATAGTTTTGGTATTAGCAACCAGCTTAGATTCTTATTGTTGTGGTTTATGCACAGAAAATAATCAGCAAGTACAATTTGCGAGAGAAAGGGCAAGGACAGCATCAAACTTATGCTCTGGGAATCAAAGAGGTAATTTGCCAACTTCATCGTACTAGTGTATATTTCGAACTCTCAAAAACATACAATTTTGTAGTGTGGAAATAAATTTTATTGTTGAAATCCTTATAACACTTAGTTCTTTTTAAATAGTGAGACATGACATGCCGCTATGTCATCATAAGTTTAGTTTTTCTTCCTTATTTTTTAGTCGTTCTATTAGTTGTATGTTGTCTATGTGTTTGATAGAGATTGGGGAATTAATTCCCAGATTTTAGATTTTAGAGGGGCGAGGAAAGAATAAGAAGAACGAGAAGAGAACAACGATAAGACAACAATTACTCGGCAATTCAATAATCAATAATCAGTCATCAAAACCGTCTAATAATAAACCCTTAGCCTTATATTTATATGCTAAGTAAATAAAACATACCATAAGCAAGACAGCTAATAAAAGCAACTTACCAACATAATAAAATTCTAATTACGCAATATAAAGAAACCTAATTTAATAATACTACTAGAATATGGAAATACTCCTAATATGAGATATCATTAATATATTATTCTTGATCCCTATCATTCTCCCCGACTTGAAAAACTCGTGTCCCGAGAGTTTGCTTGAAGTGACGCTCCAAAAAAAAAAAGGAAAATGAGCATGGAATCTCGATCCAAACACGTGACATCCCCATTAGGACGACCTTTCCATCGAACAAGATACAAGAAATGTCAATTTTCGACGTTGTTGATCCTTCACTTTCCATCGAACTAGGTACAAGAAGTGTCAATCTCTAGTGTTGTTGACCACATATACTTCCTTCATGACCAACAATAGTATATGAAGTAGCTTAGGCACCAAAATCGAATAAGTCGCGAAACCCCCTGTAGCACTAGCAGAAAATGTGGGAGTCTAACAAAGCCCATAAAGCCTAGAATGCCTCGAGAGTGAGTTAAGTCCTTACTATTGAAAATTGGACTAATCGATAAATTAGGAGGCAAGTCTCGCAAATATGCATTAGAGCCAAAATATTTTAAGCCACAAAAAGGTCCTGAAATTTTAGAGAAAAACTTTTCAAAACCATATGCAACAGAATTATCAAGACAAGTAGGCATAATCAAATCATCCCCTTTATGTAGCTCTAAGTTGTCACAATGCATGTTAATAACCAATTTATAATCTTCATTACATTGTGCAAATATTGGTTGATGATCGGCATGCAACTCATGATCCGTGTAACGTGACACACTAGACTCAACTTCCTCTATAATAAGATATGCAGAAACATCATGCAATTGTACACTAGACGTTTCATTGAAAGTTCTTGATTATTCGCATTAGGCTCGAGTGCAGAAAACTAGCGGGCAAATGGTCAATCTCTTGACATGAAGCACACACAACAGGATCACAAGGCGAATTAATGTTAACACTAGGCAGAGTAACGAAGTTATATGAATTAGATTCACTTTCTTGATTAAGTGGCTTATCATCTTGAAATGACTTGAATTAAGTATCGAAATCTTGAATCGGAGCCTCAACTTGCGTAGGCTCCTCGACTTGAAAAGCCGAACTACGTAGAGGAGAAGACTCTTGAAGAACAGTTTGAATTTTCCTAGACTCCTCGACTTGAAAAGTCGAACTACGTAAATGAGAAGACTGAAGACACTCCTCAGAATTTACGGCGCTTTGATAGGCACCAAACAAAGTTCTAGGATTCGACAAAATGACTTCCTTTTGAAGGTCGTACCTTAACCCCTCAATGAATCTATCCATTGTGATATACTCTGCTTCTATAATATGCAATCTTTTCTTCAAGTCATTAAATGTAGTAAAATATTCTGTCACACTTGATGTCACACTTGATGTCCACTGTCTCAACTCGAACCACCTAAATATTAATTGTGGCTTATGAAATCTCTCTCTCATAATGTATTTCATTTCTTTCCAACTAGTGACTTGTGGTTCATGGTAGTAATCACGCTCCTCTCATATTGCTCGCCAATATGTCCCAGCACGCCCAACCAATTTCAATGAAGTAAATTGAATTTTATCAATGTCGGTTAAACCATAATATGCAAAGTGGTCTCCCAAGTAAAATAACCAATCATCAATTAAAATACTCTTATTCTCTCCATCAAACTCAGGGATGTCATCAAAATACAAATACTTAGGATATTCATAGTAATGGCTTAGAGCGTGATGCATATGTCTATCTAAATGAGACTTATCTCGAGTGGCGTAATGTTCATGCTCTCTAAACCTATCATGGTTGTAGACACGAAAACTACGATGCTCAATGCAAGAACTCTTATTATCTACATTGACATGACCTTTGAATGACTGAGTGGAAGACAAATAAAACGACATCCTAGAATGCATTATGTTGCCGACATCAAGTCAAATTCGCAAGTAATCAATTATAAACTAGGTGGAAATTCACGTAGACAACTCAAAGGACAAGGATAATTATATGACTACGAAGAGAATAAATTATTATTATTATTTTTTTTGTTGCTTTATGCAATAAACTAAACTTGCCAACTAAACTTTCAGAGTCCAATATTCAATAACAGGAGTACGTTACCGAAGCAAAATCGAGCCAACCAATTATGATTGTGCATTGTGGTTCCACTTCTTTCCGATCTTGGGCTTCAGTACTCCAAAATACCACTGAAAATAGGGGTGTTTGGGCCGGGTCGGGAACTTGGATTCCCGCCCGACCCGCCGGGGTTTTCCCGGTTCGGGAAAACCCCGGTTGTTTCCCGTCCCGGCCAGACCGGAAAATTGCTCCCGGACTGGGTCCCGTCGGGAGGTAACGGGATCCGAATTGGATCCCGTTACCTCCCGCGGGATCCCGGGAGGTAGCCTGCCTCAATTTTTTTTCTCTCATTAGCCCTCCTTTTTTTTCTGCTTAACAACTTCACGTCCATGGCGGTTAAGGATGGTGGCTGCAATATCCATGGACGGGTTGTAGGCTTAATATGAGAAGAAGATTCACATTTAATAATTATAGTAATAGTGTATAGTACAACATGAATATATTATAGTAATATATAGTACAGCACACACACATCACAACTATAAAAAAACAAAAGTACAGCACACACATCACTACACAAATATATTATAATACAGCACACACACATCACAGCACAAATATATTAAGTAATATATTTTTTTTATCACTATTACTTTTTTTCCTCTCGTCGCGCAGTCTACCTCTGCCCCACACACACATCACAACACAAATATATTTTTTTTCTATCACTCTTACTTTTGTTTTCCTCTACTCACGCACAGAGTCTACATCTATTACACACACAGTTTCAGATACACACACTTAAACACACACAAAGTCAATTTAACACACAGTCACACACACACTCACACGCCGCCGCAACGCCACGACGCCGAACCACCGCCACCGCATCATCACCGCCGCACGTCCAACAAGAGATATAGAAAACAAAAAAAAAGGGGCTGGAAAATTCCAGCCCCTTCTCCTTGTTGACGGACCGCCGGGATTCGGGATCCCTCCCGTCCCGGCGGGAATCCCGCTCCGTCGGGAACAGTATTCCCGGCGGGAGGAACGGGAGCTGTCATCCAGCTCCCGCCCCGGCAAAACCCGATGGGCCGGGGTCCCGACCCGGCGGGTCCCCGGCCCATAACACCCCTAACTGAAAATCAAGAAAGAAATATTAGCAACAAGTTGAGGAGTAAATTGCAAATAACCATAAAAGGACTGAAACTGCGATTTGCGTCTTCTTCTTCACTGGGTAGGTCCGTTCACTCTGATCGGCGTAGCAGCGGGTGTAGGCGTAGTGATAGAGGTGGGGAATTAATTCCCAGATTTCAGATTTTAGCGGGGCGAGGGAAAGAATAAGAAGAACGAGAAGAGAACAAAGAGAAGACAACAATTGCTCGGCAATTCAATAATCAATAATCATTCATCAAAACTTGTCTAATAATAAACCATTAGCCTCATATTTATAGGCTAAGTAATAAAAACTTACCATAAGCAAGACTCCTAATAAAAAGCAACTTACCAACATAATAAAATCCTAATTACGCAATATAAAAAACCTAACTACTAGAATCCTAATTAATATGGAAATACTCCTAATATGAGATATCATTAATATATTATTCTTGATCCCTATCATTCTCCTCGACTTGAAAAACTCGCGTCCCGAGAGTTTGCTTGAAGTGACGCTCCAAAAAAAGGGAAAATGAGCACGGAATCTCGATTCAAACATGTGACATCCCCATTAGGACGACCTTTCCATCGAACAAGATACAAGAACTGTCCATCTCTAGTGTTGTTGACCACATATACTTCCTTCATGACCAACAATAGTATAGGAAGTAGCTTAGGCACCAAAATTGAATAAGTCGCGAAACCACCTGTAGCACTAGCAGAAAATTTGGGAGGCTCAAGAATGCCTCGAGAGTGAGTTAAGTCCTTACTATTGAAAATTGGACTAATCGATAAATTAGGAGGCAAGTCTCGCAAATATGCATTAGAGCCAAAAAAATTTAAGCCACAAAAAGGTCCTGAAATTTTAGAGAAAAACTTTTCAAAACCATATGTAACAGAAATATCAAGACAAGTTGGCATAATCAAATCATCCCCTTTATGTAGCTCTAAGTTGTCACAGTGCATGTCAATTACCAATTTATAATCTTCATTACATTGTGCAAATATTGGTTGATGATCGGCATGCAACTCATGATCTATGCAACGTGACACACTAGACTCAACTTCCTTTGCAATAAGATATGCAAAAACATCATGCAATTGTACACTAGATGTTTCATGAGATGAAAGTTCTTGATTATTCATATTAGACTCGAGATGCAGAAAACTAGCGGGCAAATGGTCAATCTCTTGACATGAAGCACACAAAACAGGATCACAAGGCAAATTAATGTGAACACTAGGCAGAGTGACGAAGTTATATGAATTAGATTCACTTTCTTGATTAAGCGGCTTATCATCTTGAAATGACTTGAATGAAGTATCAAAATCTTGAATCATAGCCTCAACTTCTGTAGGCTCCTCGACTTGAAAAGCCGAACTACATAGAGGAGAAGACTCTTGAAAAACAGTTTGAATTTGCCTAGACTCCTCGACTTGAAAAGTCGAACTACGTAAATGAGAAGAGTGAAGGTACTCCTCATAATCTAAGGCGCTTTTATAGGCATCAAACAAAGTTCTAGGATTCACCAAAATGACTTCCTTTTGAATGTCGTACCTTAACCCCTCAATGAATCTATCTATTGTGATACACTCTGCTTCTATAATCTGCAATCTTTTCTTCAAGTCATTAAAAGTAGTAAAATATTCTGTCACACTTGATGTCCACTGTCTCAACTCGAACCACCTAAATATTAATTGTGGCTTACAAAATCTCTCTCAGAATGTATTTCATTTCTTTCCAACTAGTTACTTGTCGTTCATGGTAGTAATCACGCTCCTCTCGTATTGCTCGCCAATATGTCCTAGCACGCCCAACTAATTTCAATGGAGTAAATCGAATTTTATCAATGTCGGTTAAACCATAATATTCAAAGTGGTCTTCCAAGTAAAATAACCAATCATCAATTAAAATACTCTTATTCTCTCCATCAAACTCAGGGATGTCATCAAAATACAAATACTTAGGATATTCATAGTAATGGCTTGGAGCGTGATGCATATGGCTATCTAGATGAGACTTATCTCGAGTGGCGTAATGTTCATGCTCTCTAAACCTATCATGGTTGTAGACACGAAAACTACGGTGCTCAATGCAAGAACTCTTATCATCTACATGGACATGACCTTTGAATGACTGTGTGGAAGACAAATACGACATCCTAGAATGCATTATGTTGCTGATATCAAGTCAAATTCGCAAGTAAATCAATTATAAAATAGTTTAAAATTCACGAAGACAACTCAAAGGAACAAGTGTAATGATATGACTACGAAAATAAAGAGTTCTTTTTTTTTTATTAGCTTTATGCAATAAACTAAACTTGCCAACTAAAATTCCAAAGTCCAATATTCAATAGCAGGAGTACGTTACCGAAGCGAAATCGAGCCAACCAAATTATGATTGTGCATTGTGGTTCCACTTCTTTCCAATTTTGGGCTTAAGTACTCCAAAATACCACTGAAAATCAAGAAAGAAATATTAGCACCAAGTCGAGGATTAAATTGCAAATAACAAAAAGGATTGAACTGCAATATGCTTCTTCTTCTTCACTAGACAGTCCGTGGATTTCGATCTGCGTAGCGGCGGTGTGGACGGCGGCGTGTCAAGACGAGAAGGCGTGGGCAGACGCGATCTCTGGCAGAGGACGACCGGTGATGGAGGGAGTTGATCGGAGTGGAGGCGGCGCGAAGCGATCGAGCGGGTGTCTGCGGGAGTGAGTGCGACTGTTGGGCTGGTGGTGGTGACTAACGGCAGCGCTGAACAGAGAGTGGATGGCGGACGCGGAAGTTGGTGACCGGCGGTAATGGCGGCGGCGCGAACGCCGACGAGGGGGGCGGCGCACACCTAGGGTTTTGCTGCAAGTTTCTTTTCTTTCTTTTTTATTTATTTTTATTTATTTTTTTTTATTTCAGAAAATTGCAATCTAAACCCTAAACTACCAAAAATACTGAAAACTGACTCGGTTTTTTTTTTTTTTTTCGTTTTTTTTTTCCTCTTTTTTTTTCTTTTCTAAAACTCGATTAAACCTTGACTGGAATACTGACGCAGCGGAAAAAGAAAGGATACGAATGGCTCTGATACCAATTTGATAGAGGTGGAGAATTAATTCCCAGATTTCAGATTTTAGAGGGGCGAGGGAAAGAATAAGAAGAACGAGAAGAGAACAAAGAGAAGACAACAATTGCTCGGCAATTCAATAATCAATAATCATTCATCAAAACTTGTCTAATAATAAACCCTTAGCCTCATATTTATAGGCTAAGTAATAAAAACTTACCATAAGCAAGACTCCTAATAAAAAGCAACTTACCAACATAATAAAATCCTAATTACGCAATATAAAAAACCTAACTACTAGAATCCTAATTAATATGGAAATACTCCTAATATGAGATATCATTAATATATTATTCTTGATCCCTATCACGTAGGCAAGAAGACCTGGATCGACAAGTGCTACGGCGGAAGCTGCTGGGTGGCGACGGAAAACGTGTGGTGGAGCAGAACTCGAGAACGACGGCGGCCGATGACTGTTCGGGATCGAGCGAGCGGCGCTTCTGAAGATGGTGGAGACGACGGTGGTGATGCAGAGGCGGAGGTGAGCGGTGGAGAAGGTAGCCGCGAGGGTGGTGACCGTTGGCGAGAGCGGCGGCGGAACCGCCTTGCTTAGGGTTTGCCGTGCGCGATCTCTTCTCGGTTATTTTTTTTTTATATTTTTTTTTGGTTTAATTCTGGAAATTGCAATCTGGACCCTAAACTTATGAAGAACAAAAAAGTAAACACGAAAATTGACGGCAGCGGAAATCGAGGAAAAAATCGTATGGCTCTGGTGCCAATTTGATAGAGATTGGGGAATTAATTCCCAGATTTTAGATTTTAGAGGGGCGAGGAAAAGAATAAGAAGAACGAGAAGAGAACAACGAGAAGACAACAATTGCTCGATAATTCAATAATCATTCATCAAAACCGTCTAATAATAAACCCTTAGCCTTATATTTATAGGCTAAGTAAATAAAACATACCATAAGCAAGACTCCTAATTAAAGCAACTTACCAACATAATAAAATTCTAATTTGCGCAATATAAAGAAACTTAATTTAATAATACTACTAGAATCCTAATTAATATGGAAATACTCCTAATATGAGATATCATTAATATATTATTCTTGATCCCTATCAGTGTTCCTCTAACAATACAGGTGTATATGATTCCTTTTCTATTGAGTCCCTAATATACGTGCAGAACAATATGCAACTTATTCAAAGCTATGGTCCTTTTAAGATGGCGCGATCTCATTCTTTGTCATTTCGATTTTGTTCCCTCAAGTATTTATTTGACAGGTCTGGGAAATTAATGCTGACAAACATGAACCTGGTGCTGTGCTTCATACATTAGGCTGGCCACTTGACCACAAAACCTATGGGGGTTCTTTCTTGTATCATATGAAGGATAGACAGGTATCAGCTCATAACCAAATTATTTAACACAGAGAAAATTGCAACGCCACAATTCTTGTTTAGTTGGAAGAGTCCATAATGGTCCTTATATTGAGGCGTATAGAAGTGTGCTTTTCAGAAAAAAAATGTGTGGACCTTCTCCTAGGAAAAAATACAAACAGATCATGGGTCATTATTACATGCTTCTCCAATATTTAATAACCATAGGGGGTTAACAGTGTTTTTGTGCCGTTTACAGGTGGCTATCGGTTTGGTAGTTGCGTTGAATTATCACAATCCTTACCTAAATCCTTATGAAGAGTTTCAGGTAAATTTTCTCTGTTGTTAAGTTTTTACATTTTTTACTTCACTAAGTCTATTGCACTGAATATTTCTGATTATGATACCTGGCACTAAGGGTATTGCACTGCTATTTCATAGTGTCTCAGAAATATTTCAAAAGCTACTCATCAACGTTTTTGTATTCAAGACTTTAACGCATAACTGAAAGCAGACTTCATCTGATGAATAAAGTTTACTCATGGATTACCGGACCTACTGATTTTACTACTGCACATTTTAGTTTTGGTTGCTAGAAGTAGAGTGAATAGTTCTCCTCTCATTTCTCGAAACGGGAGCTATGTCATTATAGCTGAAGCCAAGATAACTTAGCTACAAATGTTTGTGCATGATGTATGATTTGAGCACGAAATATAAATCATTTAACTGAACGAAATGTCAACCAAGTTAAGATAATCTAGAAATTGAAATCAGAATCTTAGTTGTGTAAACTCGAATTGAAAACTACGTAATTCTAACATTTTTGTCAATATCTTATGTTGTTCAGAAATTTAAGCAGCACCCTGCTATCAGACCTCTTCTTGAGGGAGGTACAGTCCTTGAATATGGTGCGCGTACCTTAAATGAAGGCGGTTATCAGGTAAAAAAAGAAATCCACTTTTTAGGCATCCGCACTGTGATTTTGTATGATTATGGAATGAGTCCCCTGACTTTGTTTAATTCCTTTTTTTATGATTATTACTTGGAAACTGTTTGCTGGGTACCTTTTAAGAAAATTTTCAATAAATTGACCTGATCTTCGTAGTATTGTTTAATAATATAAATATAAATTATGATACGAGTTAAATTTCAGTCGATCCCTTATCCAGTATTCCCTGGTGGTGCAATTATTGGATGTTCTGCTGGATTCCTTAATGTACCAAAAATCAAAGGTTCACACACAGCAATGCAATCAGGTATGAAGTACTAATTCTCGTTATAGACAATTACATGAACGCCTCTGATGTTAGTCTAGTCACAGACCCCCCTCCTTTGTGGAAAATCTTAGAGACCTCTACTTAACCACCAGATAAACATTACAGATAGGTTCAAATCGTCCAATTCGTTCAATTCCTTTTTCAACAGATATATCAATTATGGTGTTCAAAATATATGTATATATGCATGTGTATGTGTTGTGTACGTACCTCTGAAGTACAGAACTATAGGAACTGGAGGTCTTTTCATGTCTATTACATTGGCTCAGGAATGCTAGCTGCAGAATCGGTATTCAACACACTTCATAAAGGTTCTCCATTAGGGGCCTTCTGGGACAGTTTACGAAGTTCATGGATATGGAAAGAACTTCACGATGCAAGAAATTATCGTCCAGTGAGTATTATATTCCTGTCTTATGTGGTCTAATAAAACATCACTTCTCATGAAATGTACTCATGACAGTATCTTTCTATTTATTTCTGTATCTTATTTGATTTTATTGTACTAAGTTTGAATTAGAGTTTTTATAATTTGCTATACTTTGTCTTAACATTTTGTACAAACAGTTTGTTGTAAACATTTTTTGTTATTTTGCAGGCATTTGAATATGGCCTTTTCCCTGGTTTGGCTTTAAGTGCTCTAGAACAGTAATCTCCTTGCTTGATAGTCAAAATAATATATCAAACTTTTTCTGCTTCATTTTTCATTTTGGATCCTATCAATTGATTAATTCTGTCTTTTGCAGCTACGTGATGAAGGGAAGATCCCCCTGGACGCTGAAGCATGGAAAACCTGATCACGAGGCAACTAATGTAAGATATGCCAGTGAATAAATCTGTAACAATTAATCTATTTTTAACACCAGTCTCACTGTCAGTATAATATTTTAGGCAGGTTTTAGAGGACAGAACAGTTAAACTGTGATAGAAGTGGAATGTATTTTCAAGATTTTACATATTATTTATGTTAGATTGATGCATATGTTATTCTTCTGTTTCCCTTTGTTTTTAAGATGAATCATAAAATCTGAGTGTGAACTCTAGTTGAGACATTGGAGGAATGATTTATGTAGCTAAATATGAAGAATTATAGTTTTTGAAGCAGACCGATTTGTATGTTAGTTTATTGAGCCAAATACTGTCATTTTCTTTTTTGGTTTTGATCGATATGTAAAATTTTCAGGAAGCAAAAAAGTTTGCGCCAATCGACTACCCAAAGCCTGACGGAGTTGTATCCTTTGACATAACCACATCGTTGTACAGGTGTGCTCTCTCCTCTCTCTCTCTCTCTCTGAGTGCACGTACATTAGTGCCTACCATTTTATCACTTCTAGTGGCATTACGCATCCATCAAATAAAATCACATGATGTAGATTACAATCAAGAATAGCATTTCTAAGATATAAAAGGAACTTTCTGTCTTATGTTTATGACTTTATTGTAACTAGATTAGCAGAAATGTACACTTTAAACACCTCACAGATCCCTATACGTAGGAATAAATTTAAGTTGGCCCTGTGATTGTCACTGGTGAACCGTTTTGCATGACTTCCTGAAATGGATCAGAATCAGCTATACTAACTTTATGTTCACTTCTTTTAGGAGCAACACAAATCATGATCACGACCAACCGGCTCATCTTCGTTTGACGGACCCAAAAATCCCCGAACTTGTAAACTTACCAGTCTATGCCGGACCTGAATCACGATATTGCCCTGCTCGTGTTTATGAGTAAGTATTCGCTGTGGTTGGAAATTGTAGATGTGTTTTATTTGCTACTGGTTTCCTCTTTTGACAATTTTCGCAAATTGTAGATACATAGCTGATGAAAGCGGTGCGCTGAAGCTGCAGATTAATGCTCAGAATTGCCTACACTGCAAGGTACACAATCGCCATTTGCAATGTTTTCGACAGCATTTCGCTACTAAATTTTGCTGCATTGAGGCATCTAAAATTGGACAATTTTGCAGGCTTGTGACATTAAAGATCCTAAGCAGAATGTTAAATGGACGGTACCGGAAGGCGGGGGCGGACCTGGCTACTCAGTCATGTAGATAGTTGCTTCTCATCACTATGTAGTTACATCTTACATTACATGTATTATGCTTCAAAAACGTGAAAATGCACTTGTACTCTGTGGTAGTGTTACTCAAATTTTAGTCAAACGTTTAAAACAGTTGCCAAATAAAACGGAAGCATTAAATAATTTGTTCACCTACATAATACTATTTTTTTTTTCTTTCTATCTGGTCTACGTACTTGGTCTAATTTCATTAACATGCGCTGATTGAGCGTCATAATGATATTATCTATCTCGTATTTTTTTTTTTTTTGGTAATATTATCTTTCTCTGAATCAATAAGGATATCAATGATACTAGAAACCAATTCCAAACCCTCACTCTATTTTAGTGAGACAAACCAATATTTTTTAGGTGTATTTTTCAGTATTTCAACTTCATGCAATCATTAAATTAAATAATCAATAATTATTATTAAGCCCAAATTTTTTTCTTCACTGCTTTCTAGCTCTCCATGTATATCGTCGTCTTAGTCGTTGTTGTAGGTCAACTTCACTCTGTTTGTTTATGGTCAACTCTTTCTTTTTTTATTTAGTTGTTGAAACGTACCTATATTTATATTCACAATAGTCTTTTTATATTATAAATATAAATATAAATGTTGTTTGGTTGTCTAAGTTTGGCGTTCTCATCTGTAATTTCCTGGAAATACGCAAAGGCGTGCATTATTGACTAGTTGTTTTGGTTGTGATGTTTATTAATTTAATTTATAGTAATAATAATAAGACTAGTTGCTTTTTTTTCCTGTTAATTAGTGGCTCCCGGCTCGGCTTCTCCTCTCTTTCGCTTAACAAGAATATTTGTTCTTCATTAAAAAAACAAACAAACAAACAAACAAACTGATACCAAGTGAAAAGAATGGAAGCAAGTATTGTTGGGGCTGCTGTAGGTGCTTCCATCCAAGTTGTACTACAAAATTTGTTGACAAAATCCATGCAAGAGATTAAGCTCATCACTGGTTTCACCAAAGACGACATGGCCGAGCTAAAAGACTCACTGCTCATGATTCAAGATTACTTGTCCGATGCCGAGGTGCAGAAGTTCCACAACAAAGCTGTCAACGGTTGGCTGCAACGCCTCGAGTCTCTTGCTTTCGAAGCAGATGCTGTGTTGGATGAGATCAACTATCATCTTCTCAGCCAAAAGGTCAAGAACCCGAGCAAGGAAGTTAAGGTCAGATCTATTCCTTACGTTGACCGCTTTAAAATGGCTCATAAAATCAAAGATATTAATAAAGAGTTGGAGATGATCAACAAAGATGCTCAGAGTTATGGCCTTCACACAGCAGTTGTGACGGCACATGTTTCCAGTCTTCACTCAACTGATTATCATCAACCTTCAGATCGGGAGACTGACTCCTTTACCATCGACCCAATAGTCGTGGGAAGGGAGAACGATGTGTCAATAATTGTTGACATGTTAGTTACCCCTCTAGTTGAGAAAGTTTTTTCGATCATTCCTATTGTTGGCATGGGAGGACTAGGCAAGACCACTTTGGCTCGAAAAGTATTCAATAATGAAAAGGTAAATACTCATTTTGGCGAGAAGATTTGGGTGTGTGTTTCAGAGACTTTCAACGTGGTGACTCTTTTTAAGATGATTCTGCAATCATCGACCGGAGAGAGTTGTGAAGTATCTCGACAAGGGGTTCTGAAAAGGGTTCAACAACACTTGGGAGATAAGAGGTATTTGCTTGTCCTTGACGATGTATGGAGTGATGAGTCCGACAAGTGGGATGATTTCTTAAATTCCTTATCCGGGGTTACTTCTGCTAGAGGCAATGGAATCATTGTAACTACGAGAAAGGAAAAAGTTGCATCACTCGTGCAAACATTTCCCGTGTATCGTTTGGATTGTTTGACAGAAGATTCTTGCTGGTCCATTATAAAAGCAAAAGCCTTCAAAGGAGCCGACGCCCCTGTGGAGTTTGAAGAAATTGGAAAACGTATAGCACAGAAATGTAAAGGTCTACCCCTAGCAGCCAAAGTCGTTGGAGGTTTACTGACAAGCATCTCCAAAGAAAAGTGGCTCTCGATTCTAGAGACTCAACTATCACACTTCGGTCAGGGTGAAAGTTATATGATGAAAATCTTAAAGTTGAGCTTCGATCGTCTGCCCTCCTCATCACTCAAAAAGTGCTTTGCATATTGTTCTATTTTCCCACAAGACTTTAAGATCAACAGGGAACAACTAATCCAGCTTTGGATGGCAGAAGGATTTCTCCAAACGGACGAAGAAAATGATTTGGAGACTTTGGGTAACATGTTCTTCAACCATCTTTTGCAGAACTCTTTATTCCAAGATGTTGAGAGAGATCAGTATGGCAATATAAGACACTGTAAGATGCACGATCTTGTGCACGATCTTGCTTGTTCAGTTTCAGGTATGCAAGGTAGCGGTCCAAATGATATGCATCGAGTTCGGTATCTATCCTCGGGTAAGGCTGAACCGTTTTCCATCACAGAACAACAAGCAAAATATTTACGAACATTGTTCTTTAAAGGTATGATTGTAGACAACATGTTTTCAGACTTCAAGTGTTTGCATGTTCTAAAATTGATGGGAGATGATATTAAAGAGCTGCCAACTCAAATTATGAATCTCATACATTTAAGATATCTCGAAATATCAAGCAAAGAAATTGCAAGTTTACCAGACTCGATCAGCAAACTCTACAACTTGCAGACTCTATGGATAAGATCAGTGAAGATGTTGCCAAAAACACTAATTTACTTAATTAGTTTGAGGCATCTTCATATTGGTTACATAGAATTACCTCCTGGGATTGGCAAGTTAACATGTCTTCAAACATTGCCGTATTACAGTGTAGGCCATGAAAAGGGCTGTGAAATTGGAGAGCTTGGAAGCTTGAAGAATCTTAGAGGAAAGTTAAAGATTCAAAATCTTGAGAAGGTTAGTAGCAAAGAAGAGGCCTCACGTGCAAACTTATGTGAAAAAGCAAACATATTCGAGTTAATTTTTGTGTGGAGTGAATCAACGAGAAGTGAAGATAATGACAAGAGTGTGTTGGAAGGCCTACAACCTCCCAAAAATCTGAAGGGCTTAGAGATTATAGGATACAAAGGCGTAACTTTCCCTTTGTGGACTATGAAAATGGCAGTGTACAATGCAATCAATGACCAATGGATAGAACTTAGTAATCTGGTTTCCATTAAATTGTCATGTTGCCACCAATGTGAAGAAGTTCCAATGCTCGGCCACCTCCCACATCTGAAGCAGCTAGTTTTGGATCGTCTGTCTAATGTAAAATCTTTAGGGCTTAGATTCTATGGCAATGAAAATTGCAACCAGACATCCAACAGTATATTTCCGTCACTCGATTATTTGAGGTTGAATGACATGCCAAGCCTCACAGAGTGGGCAGATGCAGAAGCAACTACAGCGTTTCCTTGCCTTGATTACCTGGCAATTTGGAACTGCCCTCAGTTGAAGAGTGCTCTGAGTAATTTTGCGTACCTTAGGCGGTTGGTTATTGAAAGAGTGGAGAGTTGTTTACCACTGGTAAATATATGTGATGGCGGTCTAAGCTCTCTCAAAGAACTTAGGATCGCTTATATGTCGGGATTGGTTTGTCTTCCAGATGGACTTTTTGTCAAAAACAATCTCACATCTCTTGATATATGGAATTGTCCCAACTTAACACATCTTGTCCCAAGCTTCTTAGGTGTTGGAGCATTCCTTGAAAGATTGTATATATCTGATTGTAAAAATTTAAGAGAATTGCCTAATGATTTACAAACATTAGAGTCTCTAAGGAATTTGGAGATATCTGATTGCCCAAAACTAAAGTCAATTCCATATCGAAGTGGTGGACAATCACAAGGTGGTCTCCTTTCTCTTCAATATTTCAGAATTATAAATTGCCAAGAGCTGACTACTATTCCAATGGAAATGTTGGAGTCTTGTGCGAAACAACTTGGGGGCCTCACATTGATTAACTTGCCAAATTTGACGAATCTTTCCGAAGTGTTGGCTTGTCTCTCCAGAATGACGCATCTAAATTACTTAGACATTGTGAATCTTCCGCAATTGATGAATTTCCCCCTGCTGGAGTTCAGCTCTCTTAGTAACTTGCGGTCCTTGCGCATTGGTCAATTTTCAGATTCATTTGATTTTGATTCCTTCATTAATATTCTCAGAGGTATGCAGTCCCTCCGACATGTACATTTGTATGGAAATGAGAATACGGAAGTTTTGCCGAACGAGCTCCGGAACCTCGTTGCTTTAGAACATTTAGAACTAAATGATTTTGGATTAATTGAAGCTTTGCCTGACTGGCTGGGGAACTTGTCTTCACTACAACGTCTGAATATTGTGAAGTGCACAAAGCTGATGCACTTGCCTTCTAAGGAAGCAATTCAACGCCTCAACAAATTAAAACGTTTAAGGATTGAAGGGTGTCCGCTGTTAAAAGAGAGATGCAGCCAGCAAAAAAGCAACTTCAGTGATAATTCAGAGAGGTCCAAGATTTCACACATTCCAATTGTTGATATATGGTGAAAGTTTCATTTGATTTCATCAGTAAGTTTTTGGTATCATTGTCATCTTTACGCATGTATTCGCTGTTAATAATAATAATAATAATAATAATAATTGTACTTTATGGTGATCATAAGTTTTCATTGACGTGTAATTATTTAAGGATGCGTTTTCACTTGATTGCAGGTTTATATATTGCACCACCAATCTGATTCCAGTGGTGAGATAATACTGTTAGAATTTGTCTGATGCTCTGTTTGTCATAACAGCTCCATCCTTGAGGAACAAGCGGTATGTTATTTTTTACCATGACTCCGGTAGTTACTGCTTCTTCGTAATATTCTTTCTTGAATCGATTCTATGTACAATTATTAACGCATACGGAATCATCTTGAATCAATTCTTTCTTGGTTGCATTTTTCTCCGTCAGGTAAGCTGTGCTTATAAACTAGGCTTGTCAAGTATATAAGCAACGAGTATCAGTGAACAAATCATATTTCTGAGTTCGGTCTTCCTGACCCGACCCGATCGAGTTTTACCCAAAGTAAGAAAAAAAATCGGTTTACAGCAAATCGGGTTCAGGTACCCGAACCCGAAATTACTAAGTCGGGTAGGGTTTCGGGTACCGGCCTTCGGGGTACCCGAAACCCAAAATCTGCTTTGAAAAGATCTTAAAATTTTAAAAGGAATTAAGTAAATAAAAATGTGTTTCTCCCTACGTAAATAAAAAAGAACGTTATGACTATAACAAAAAGAGTAAACTCTAAGTTCTAACTTAATAGTAATTATTAACAAAAAAAGAGTTCACCATTTTCAACTTTAAGTTTTAAAAGCTAGTTTATTTTTGTGATGAATAATAACGAGCACAATGTTATTTCCTTTTTGAATTTAATTTTTAGAAATATGTTTTTGTGTGAATTTGTTACTTTCATGTTGAATAATGTGTTATCTTTAGGAGAATGTATTTTTGTTTCTAGGAGCTAAAAATAGTGATAAAAAGACTAATGAATGGTGGTAAAATAATTGCACAATTTTTCTTTATCACACAAAACTCAAACCCCAAACCCCAAACCCGACTTTTATTCGGGCACCCGAAAATTTCGGATAGTCTAAGAATAATTCGGGTATCGGGTGATTAAAAATGACACTCGAACCCGAAAAACCCAAATTCGAAAAATCCGAAACCCGAAAAACTCAACCCGAACTCAGTCTTAAAATACACTACAATTTTTGCAACAATATTCTCGAGATACAATGTTTTTTTATAAAACTTATGTAATATCATCCTCAATGGGTATATATTAGTTTGGACGAATTATCAAAAATGCCCGATAAGTTTGGCCTTAAACCATAAATGCCCGATTTTTTCATACCTGCTGAAAATGCCCGTTAAGTTCTAACTTTTCTAACAAAAATGCCCGATTTGAAAAAATCGGACATTTTATCCGACGTGGCATCCGAATCAAAGAGGCGCGCTGCTGAATCCAAGAATCGCGTTCGACACTTAGGATTTTTTTGTCCGAAAAAACGTTTCTACAAATTGTAAAAAACAAATAAAAATAAAATAAAAAATACCCCCCCCCCCCACCCCCACCCCCGTACCCCCCTCCCCCCCCCCCCCCCCACCCCCACCCTGCAACTACTGTCACCCATACTACAACTATCGAAGGGGGAGGGGGGGTTGCGATTTGACGCGGGGGAGGGGGCGGCGTCAATACCGTCAAAGTTATTTGTTTAAATGACTTGAACAGTTTTTACAAGATGGAATTCTCATTGAGTTGGTGAAAGCAGTGACAGTACTTAAGAGCTAGAATCCTATCCAAGGTACCCTTTTTCGTTAAGTGTACTACAATTGAAGTTATGAACTGAATAAGAGTAAAGCTTTGCTTTTTTATTCAAATCAAATCGTTTGATGTACATTTCAATCAAGAATGGCGTCTTCAAGATATAAAAAACCACATTCTTTCGTCTGTATATCCTAATGAGATCAGCAAAATGCACACTTTCAAATCGCAGCTTATACTCTGGAATAAATTGCCAGTGAACCATTTTGTCTGCTTTCATGAAATGGATCAGAATCAACTATAGTAACATTATGTTCAATTGTTTTAGGAGCAACTCAAATCACGATCACGACCAACCAGCTCACCTTCGCTTGACGGATCCAAAAATCCCAGAACTTGTCAACTTACCGGTCTATGCTGAACCAGAATCACAATATTGCCCCGCTAAGCATTACCAGTCAGCATTACTCACCACTTTTCACAAATTATAGTTACATAGCTGATGAAAGTGGTGAGTAATGCTGCAAATTAATGCTCTGAATTGCCTACACTGCAAGGTACATCAATCATCATCGCGCCTCTCTCTCTCTCAACATTTTCGACTGCCTTTGGCCACCAAAATTTGCTGTATCGACTAAAATTTGTGATACTTGATTAGGCATCTAAAATTGGACTCTTTTGCAGGCTTCTGATATTAAAGATCCTACACAGAATGTTAAAAAGATGGTACCGGAAGGTGGCGGGGGACCTTCTCAGTCATGTAGACAGTTTTCTTCTCATCACTATGTATGTTACATATATACAGACTTATTTATGCTTCGAAATATGAAAAATGGACTCGGTGGCAGGGTTACTTATATTATAGTCGAATGTTTATAACAGTTGCAAAACAAAATAGAAGCCTTAGATATCTGCTCGCGTACATAATACTATGTTCTTAGTCGGACCGTCCAATTTTCGTTTACTAAAAACTAAAACATGCGAGATTTTTGACTCTTACGTGGATTGGATGCAGTAATAAAGCCCTGCCAATTCCAGAAGCTGAAATTCTTGAAGATCAACAAACCCGCAACCACCTTTTCCAGAGTGAATCTTATCCTCAAAATCGTTTCTGCTATTTCTCTTATGCAATATATATCAAAAAACAAACCCTTGATACAACCAAGTTATTACACACCAATCCTGTCCCAAAAAAAACCTGATATTGCACCATCTAGAGAACAAGCATGATTTACACTAAATACAAAAGGAACACATCAGTCAAATTAGGCTTCACACATGAAAGAATGTTGAGCATTTCAAATAGCACCCAATCCAAACAACTGGATCAGCATTTGGCTCCTCTATAAACGAAACCTTTTTAAATAGGCATGTCAGAAGATGTAGTCGGGCAACTGAAGAGGGAACAGTGATACTTCAACTGCAAACGGGCTACCTTTTGGATCTGCTAACCTATGGATAAGAGGAAAGAGTTGTGTGCGATAATGCAACCATATACTTATAAAATGCAAACATTCTGAAAGAAGCTTAGCAACTTCAAGAACCACTGAACGCATTTTCTCAGTTTTCACGACAGACATACAATGATACACCTATACATGCAGGACCTCCTAGAAACATACCTAGCTCTGATATAGTGATTAAACAACATATATATTTTTCTTTTGTTGGAAATTCATAAGAACAGTAGAATCATTCAAACATAAGAGTTACAAGTGCAACTATCCGTAAATATAGAGGTGGAGGTAAGCACGTAGTAAAGCCCAAATAAGCTTCATAATGTTATAGCTGAACCAGGTGACACGTAGTAAGATTAGTCATACACTTTACCCTTCAGGAGAAGTTTGAAGATCCTCAAGAAGAAATATGAAGCTGGATACACATGTCGACCACGTAAATCATAAAAGGCTGAATGCACTAATAACACACCCCTTCCCCCACCCCAACCCCAGCATAGCAAATCCGTTTTCAGATTCCCCAATCAATTAAAATATTTTGTGTACCTTCCAGGAACAAAAGTAAAAGAGCCTTCAATAGATCCTCGGGAGGCAACCTGAGATGTACAACTCTCGTAAACAAACTCTTCTTCACCAGGACGTAGCAAAGGGAACTGCAATTATACAAAGGAAATTAGGCCTAAGGCTGCAATATAAAGGTAAAAAACTGAACACACAAGGACTAAGGGGATAATTACTTAAATAGACTACAGGGCTTTGGAGCTCATGCAATTACTTATACCTTATACTGAAGATTACCACTACTTAAATTTTTTACCACCATTATGTGGGCAGAAACTACAGACGTCCAACAGAGAATAAACAAAAATCATGCAAGTAAAATCTGAAAACTAGGCCCAGCAAAAAAAATAAAAACAAAAGGGAGAATTTGCCCAAAACTAAAAAAAAATGAACTGCTTCTTTCAGCCGAATTCATACATTTCAATGAGATTCTCTGATATGAGATTATTGAGCTCACATAATTTAAATACCTGCCACATTGTTCAGACCTACCAAATAAAATAACTGCATCTATATCAACACTCATTTGGGATTTTTTTACCAGTATAGTTGACATTAATATTAAAATGTTCGAGGCGTACACTACCTTTATATGTGTGAAGTTTTAATTTAAGCTTTACTCTTCCCACAAACTGAACTCAACAGTCACCAGGAAGAAGGAAATATAAGGGTTATCCACGCTAAATTTTATTGCACCATCAAGTTTGGTATAATATGAGCTGCCCCAATTACAAACTTAAATAATGTCTGGCTCTCATCTACACCAAATTGTTAAGGATGGGTCTCTTTCGAGCCAACCCCAGCCGACCAAAAACAATCCACGGCCCCAAAGCAAATGCACTCCCCATTTTAAAGAGCCAATATCTACACTAAACTGCATCATGACAACAGTTCTAGAGGTGTCTGCACAAAGTTGAACTCAATTAACTCATATAAAGCTTATAAAGTAACCAAGAAAGCCTACCTTTCCTATCACAGCTTCACCATTCACATCAGATACAACAGCATCATTAGCACGTATAATCCAGTGTCTCCAATATAATTGGCAAGAAGTGAAGGTCATCCCATTAATGACGCATCCATCGGATGAAAGAGACAAGCGGATTGAATAAGCAAATAGAAACTTCTCTACTTCGTCTTGAAGGTTACTGAACTCCGGCACAAACGCGGCAGATGCACGAACCTTAAAACAAAGTAAAAAAGAAAAAAAAAATAGTTGCATGCAACATCAACAAGTATATCAATGGTAAGCCACCTAGTGGCACACTTGAGAATATTCAATTACCCAGATATATAAAACAATATAAATGAGTTGAAACAAGAGACTCGCCAAAACTAAGGGTGGAAAAAGTGTTAACATTAAACGCAATCTATGGAAGGAGAAGGAATAAGCACAAGCAGCAGATTGTCATCCTTTTGCCAAGAGTTGAAAAATAGAAAGCATATTAGCTACTTAAGAAGTAATCTAGAGATTTTTCGACAGCAGTTAGCAAAACAAGCGATGCCCACCACGTGCCCTTCCAGAAGAAAACATTTGGCAGTCCAAATTGATAAAGAAGTCATTTTCCCCTTATACTGTTATACAGAGGTTCGGTAGAGTTAAAATTTGACAAATCACCATTCAAGAAAAATGAAGCGTGGCGTTTTTGCCATTTGCAATAAAAATTTCAATCACTTGTTGCATGGGAACTCTTGACACTCAATAATATGCAACTAAATCACTGTTATCTACCTTGACGCCGTTTGTTACTGCAGAGGAGCAAAGAGGTGGTTGCTCAGGGAACAGATTGATACTTCGAATTTTTCCTTCTTGACGAACTTTAATAATGCCATCTTGCAAACGACGACCATGCTCTTCTAACCACAATAACATGGCATCCTGCTGTTGAGCATCTCTTGAGTCATGAACCGACCTGATCAATGCATCTGGTACACAAGGTAGCATTTCACCATCTGTTACAAGATTCCTGGTGCCGACAAAAAGTTGACCACTGCTACAGTTCAAAAAGAAAATCTTTTCACTGTAAGTAGCAGAAGCTGCCACAACAATGTTCTTAGCTCTCGTGTTGAATCCAAGGCTACTCACAATACTCCTGGTCTCAATTATCACTTGATGCAACGGTAACAAGCAAACATTCACCAGGTGATCATATAAAGAATAGCCACCGATGATACCCAACAAACTTGCAGGTAAACTGCCAGTAAACTCTTCATTTGGCAGTTTCTGACCATCACAAAATCTGTAGAGAACTCTTGTAGGAAGAGGCAGTTTTATTTTCAGAGACTGCTCAAACTCGTTGATCTCATCTTCAGATGCACCCTTGCGCAGAGTAGGTAAAATTTCAGGAAAGTTTACCACCAGCCATTCCCTAATTTTACTCCAACACCTTTTTGCCCTTGTAACAAGTGGCCAGGGGTACTTGGAAAATCCTTCCCTCCATGCTTGGTAAGCTGCCTACAGATCAAAAATAGACTTGGCTCAGGTATAATATCTAAACATCAATAAGATGAAGCCTCACGCCTAAAGAACAGTATGACTAAAAGTCCATAAAATAAGAATTACCATATTGTGACTAGGAACGAAAATAGTTATATAAAGAACACTTGCATCACACAATTGCAAATTGTGTGTCCATAACTTCACACTAACGTATCAAGCATTTCAACAATAATTCAACTCAGGTTTACGTCCGTGTGTACAATCCTGAGAAGAAAGGGGAAAAACCATATTAAGTCCTCTAAGTTGGCCTCGTTGCGGTTGTTGTCCGTTAACTTGCACTCCACGATTTTAGTCCTATAATTTGTAATTTCTTTCAATTTCAGACCTCGAGCACGGGAAATCTCTTAAATCCATCGAGAATTGCACATGCAAATTTGTCTCAAACTTTGACATCTGACAGATTGTCGAATTTTTACCCACACGCGCAACTTTGTTAATTGCACCCGCACGTTTAAATCACACGTGTGGGTCAGATGTCAAAGTTCGAGTCAAAATTCTCAACTTTACGGCTCACTAAGCCTACACTGCAACTCAAGGCGGATTTGTGCTTTTCAGCATTGGAGGTCCGAAACTGAATTTTTTTACAAGTTAATAGGACGAAAATCGTGGACTGGTAACGTAACGAGGCCAACTCGAAGGACTACAAATGGCTTTTACCTCTAGAGGAACACCATAACATCTCTTAACAATACATACAACTTGTTCAGAATCTCAAATTCTCAGTAAACAGTGTACAACATTAACACCTCACTACACAGTACAATCAACAGAACACGAGCAAATTCGATTACCTTGACCGATTAAACTCACCAGTCACTACTCACCACACAAACATTCAATTATTACATGATAAATAAACACTAAAAATAAACAAAAAACAGTCTAAATAAAAAATGTACAAATTGAGACCTTAAAAGAAGGGGCCGGATTTCCCGATGGATCCACCGGAGAAGCGAGGTTGAGATCCTCCGAGCAGAACTGGGCCCACAGCGAGTCGTCGGAGCCCCAAACCCGAAACCGCTTGCTGACGCAGCAAACCGACGCCGTTTCAACTGGCCCCAATTTCGAGAGGATTATATGCATCGCGAGCCCTCCAACACTCTCCAAACCCATTTTGATTCTGTACGGAAATTACAAATTTGTTATTTAGTATTACTGATTTAATTTGCTGTGCTTTCAGCTTTATTATATCTGTAGTGAAGGGAGTGAGAGAGTGAAGTGCACGCGCTTGCAATAGCGAGTGAGAGGGGTTTTAGAAATGGTGAGTCACTTCATTGGTTCAATTCACGTGTTTCACTGTCAATGGTAGTTTGACGATATTCGAGGGCAAATCGGTAAAATGGTTTTTATTTTGTATTTTTGCGCTAAATGCAACAAACCGCCAACGTCAGCCGCCACATGTAAGAAAAAGCAGAAATATTTTTTGTGTTGTGAAGATAAGAAAAAAAAATATAACTTAATTTGTTAATTTTGCATACGGATACTTACCAAAATCCGTTTGATTTCAAGTCTCGTATTTGATGTTTGCCATACTTATGTGTTTCTCCGTGGCACCACCAAATGTTTTTTTTTTTTATGAACAGTGTGGTTAAAATTTAGTATTACTAATTGTTGATGCATCATTACACATTGAATTATTATTTATATAAATATACGATATTATTAACATATGAATGTATCTAATGTCAGACCGTAACCATCATTTTCAAAAAAAGAAAAGAAAAAGAAAAGCACAAACATTGTGTCACGGCACCATACATTGCACAAAGTAACTTGGTTGAACTGATTTGAGGTTTCCTTTCATATTCACCCTTCCAACATTCTCATAAACTAGTACAGACAGCTAAAGTCGTGTGTAGGTACCAATCATATTAGACATACAACAGTTTTACTTGATTCATCTGCACACTCGTCGAATTACACTACCTAAGAAGTCAGTCGATTAAATGCCTTCTCTGCCAAGACCTTAAAGTCTGAGAGAACTGCAGCCAAACGCTGTACCGGTAACTTCTTCACCAGCAAGGACGTGGCTTTGCTACCGTGGCTGAGTATTGTTGTTGCCATCCCGTCAATTTCCACTTCGTATTGCTCGTAGATGAAACACATAGTAAAGGGAACGACTAAAGCTGCAGCATTTTAAACCCGATTATGGTATATGATAAGGCTGGGATTAACGAAAAATCAAAGCACAATATAGTAGATTTTAGAAACTTTGTACCTGTACCAATAGCTAAGCTCAAGGAATTGAAGATGATCAATTTGCAGAAATACAGGACAGCACAGACCTGGAACACGTCAATTATAGGAGGAAATTAAGAATGTCGTTAAATATAGATTATTTGATGTGAAATAATCCACAAAGATGGTAATCTCACACAACCACATTTCAGATTGATGGCTGTTGTTGTGCACTTTACGAAATTAAGTTCAAATCAACAGGTGTGTATTTCGATCACATTTATGCAAATTCAGCAAAATTTCCTTGTCCAAACTCCACACTTATAAAAATACAAGAATTAACACATTTTACCAGTGACTTTTTAGAAGGGATGACTGGCCACATCTACCAAAAGTCTGGAAAACATGCATACCCTATCGCTAGATAAATAAAAGATAAACAAGTTGGCTCAACTGGAATACTCGTGAAAATCACTGGAAATAGAAGTTATCTACCCTAAATAATTGCACACAGAATGAGTACTCTTCAAAATTCTCTTTCAGTATCCAAATCCAACCTTCCTACCACCAATAGTTCTAGTATTTCCTACAATTCAAAATGATACAAGAGCCAAACTCTTATCCAGATATTATGTACAATATGCACAGAACATAAGAATACCTCTCGTGATTTACATACCAATGAGCATATAAATAGTACACAAGATAGTCATTAAGAGGTAGCGTTCCACGTAATAGAGCTTCAGACCATGCTGCTTTTAAAGATACATGCACCCACGTCTATATGAAGTCCATAGAAAACGCTGAACTCACTTTGGACATAAGCTTTTTATATTTTACTTTTAAGTGTTTATGTACTTTGCAGGGTGGAGGGAGCTATTCTTGAAAGGAAGTAACAAAGGTATTCTTTCATTGAATCACAGAGAAAAACTAATATATATGTACACCAGAAAAGCCATACATTAATATAGGGAAAACAGATAACCATGTCAAAATGAAACTATCCAAGTACACTTCATGCTTTCAACAAGCAAAACCACAAAGGCGAATTTGTTCGTTTCCACAAATAACTTGTGCAAAATGATATTTTGATTGTTTCTTTAGTTTTATTGGCCTATTGTTTTCTTAGATTAAAACTTAATCTATATACAATACCCGCTTCACATTTAAGCGTTAACTGGACAGGCAGAGATTTCTAAGAAATAGTAGATAAGCTAAAGTTTTTTTCCAGTGGAATTTCACAAATATGAATTTAAAAGTACTTCAGAGAAATTTATTGCTCAAAGAAGATTATCAATAACTTGTCGATAGATAGAGCACATAATTATTGATGGGATGCTGGTAGCCTAAAACATGAATCAATCACTGCCAAAGATGTCGTGCTCAATGTTTGATCAACAACTAGAACTTTTTTTCCAGAGGTGCAGTTTGTCAGGGCAAGTTACGAAAAAAGATAGAACAAGAGATTTTGCCATTCAAACCCCTACCAATTATATAAGAAGCAACCCAACAAGCATGCCCTCAAAAAGTTGCAAAAAAAGAGAAGAAGGTCTAAGTCAGTTAAACAACCCAATCAGTAAATATCCAATTTAGTCGAGCACAAAATACAAATACGGCATTAGACATAATTAAACACATCCTCTGATAGTGAAATTGAGATTTGAATTACTCACAATCGAAGACTAGCTTTAGTTTATCAGGGAGAAACTTGCACACGAGCTCAAGCGACTAGAACAAGTTTCAGTTGATGTGTACCTTTAAGAAGGTGGACCAATCTTCTCCTTCAGCCAATGTCTTTGTTAGATGGCTCAGACGATTCCAAATATCCTTAATGGCCAAGAAAGAATTCCTCACATCAACTTCTGAGATCTCAAAAGAAGATGATGATAGTCTATGAATTGTAAACCCGTATCTGTAGAAAAGGGTCAATCAATCAACACGATAATGAATACATTATAAAAGTTGCGTAACCAGGAATCTTTTCACCATAAGGAGAATATTAACGAGCTGGACAACTTAATGTTTACTGCTATATAAAAAACAGATACAAAAATGACGAATTACTTAGAACACATAGACAACAGAATAATATGGAACTATTAACAGTTCTGAAACATAACAACAGAATAATGGGGTTTCAGCGACTTAATAATTTTACTAACAAGATCACTTCCTTAATGCTGATCTGCGTGATTGTTACTCTAGGAAGGAGCAGAAACTAACATCATGAAGTTTAAGTGGAAATGTACTACTGTGAACTAATTAAAATCATTAAAAAATCATTAAACTTTACTTTCAGTTGCTCACTTACATACTCAAAGGTAGAACGTGATTCCCACAAAGCAACAGGATGATCAGCAGAAGCAAACTTGCAACAGAGGAGATAAAAGTTCTTCCAGCAATGAAAAATGAGTGATAGAGCAGAAAAAGAAACAGGAAACAAGAGAAGGTTTTCTTGTCATCTCTCCACAGCAATATATCGGCAACTGCAGAATAATAAGATACGTCAATGGGGTGGAAAACATAATACTTTTCTCCACTCGTTTCTAACCACCAGAGACAAATATATTTATACATGCAAACAGAGAAAGTTGCAGTGAAATACGCTACAAACTAATATAGTTACAACAAAACCATCCCCAACATCATACAAGTGCTTAAGCATATTGATAGGGTGAAATCTGGAAAGATACCATGGCGGAGGAAAGGAACAGTACCAAGAAGCGGAAACAATAACCAACATAACAGAAACACCTAACCTTTCCCATTTCCTAGAAGCTTATCCATTTTTGATGGTTCATCAGAGTCATCATATCCCGTGAATTGCGAATCATATCCCGTGAATTGCGAATCTCCGGCTAAATGAGAGGATGAACCAGCAGGTAACTCCACAGACTCCTGTGTCAAACAACATCGTTCAGTTTAAGACGTATGCCAGTATATAAATTAATTCACACTTGGCCTGAGAAGTTTCAACTTCGATGAGCATTACAAAAGCAGAATGGAGGACAACCAACGATTAGTTTTTTTATGATGTTGAAGAGATAACAAACAATATTCTTGACTACTATCTGTTCCATAACCAGTTCTGTATATAACGAGAAGGGGAATAGTTTATTAAAGATCAAGTAAGTTATGCACTTACGTTACTTGTAAATCTTGAATTAAGTGGTTCAAATTTTAAAATCTAACCAGAGAGCTTCACTCTGGATCACAATCAAATGGTCTAATCAGGGAACTTCACACACTCTAGATCACTTTCAACTTAAGCTCGGAAATGATACACTCTGGCAAACGTTCAAATAGTCATAGCAGCTTTGAGATATATTTCTCATCGGGGATTTAGGAGAAGTCTCCTCACATTGCGAAAATCAGCACTCATCACTACACCGCTTATCACGCTACGTTGACTTGAGTCGGTTTCAATAGCTTAATGTGTGTTCTCAACTGTACACGGTTTATTCATCATCAAGAACCGCACAAGCGAGCAGATTCAAAAACCTCTTTTACTGTCAGTCCTCGGAACTTCATAAACTCGAATTAGTTGAGATACTAAAGTCCAATTCCCAATTCTCAAATATAATTTCCGCAACTACGATTAACAATGTAACAAAACCTACCGAAACTGTCAAGATCTCGATAACACGACCACCTAACTCTAACTTAATCAACAGCAGAAAATTTCAATCAAAAACCCTAATCCAGTACAAAAGGCTCATTTCGTTCGTCAGTTCTCTTCACATCTTCAATTTCGCAACTAAATTCATCAAAACTACGTATTATCAAACATATATACTCGAATGCACAAAAGATTATGAACCGAAATCTCACTCTACTGTAACCGCCATAAAAAAAAAATGAATCTGCAAAAGACAAACGAAAATAAAATAATGAAATATACCTGAAATTCAACCGCCGCCATGAAATTAAGAAGACCGGAAACCACGGCGGAAATACCGATACTGAAGGATAAGAGAGAGAGAGAAACTGTTACAGTGATGTCGATTTTGCACTTTTGTTTTTTTAAGCTTTAGTTCAAAGTTTCAGTGATTGAGCAGTTGCAATATTTTTTAACTATTTTTTTTATATAAATTTAGAAAGAAAAAAAAAATTACAGTGCTTTTCTCCTTTGTAGTGTGGAAAAATCAAATAAAATGTTGACAACAGCAATAATAGTTGAGTTAGTGAGTAGTAGCAAATATGGATTTCTATAAATAATTTTGGGTTTTGGAATTTTCTGAGTATAATTACATCCAACATTGGCTGCTTTTGATAAAAATATGTGTAACTAGTAAAGGTTTCAAAGGTTCAAGATATAGATTTCACATTAATTAATCTAGCTAATTAAAAAGAGACGATAAGATAGTGCATACAAGTAGATTATTAATCTAGATTAGAGTTTTAAGACGTTAACGTTGATCAAAACTTTCAGTTTTCACAAGAAACTACGTGAAAACACTACGGACATATCACATCCTTTCATCAAGGCTCCAACTATATAACTTTCCCTTCTTCCTACTATAAGTTGGTGCGGAAATCATTCTAACGAACAACAAGATGAAAATTAGAAAAAGAAAAGAGACAAAAAATTGTAGAGCTAAAACATGAGATTCTGGAGGTTGATTTTTTGTAATAGTCGAGTGTGAGTGATTCTTCTCCTATTGTTGTAATATGTTCATTGTTGTTGAATCGGTTTTTTTCCCCACCCAACAGTTAGTTCATGCAATTTTAAAAGATATTATCATAAAATAATTGATTTTTCCACATTGTTAATCCAACGGTCCCATAAAATAGTTTTTCCTGGTGTATGTATCTTATTCATTTTTTGGGACACTTTCACAAATTTTGGAGCTTGCGCTCTAGCTTTTAGAAATACATGTTTGTAATCATACGATGTTGTCTATTTGTCTTTTTGAACTTAATACTTACGGGTTTATTCTTCAGTTTAAATCAAAAAGATATCATACAGTATTGATTTTACATATGCTATATGATTTTTGACAAATTATCTTGCTGTAAGGTTGCACAACTACGAATACGAGTATCCGTAGGACATAATTATTTTTCAATATTACATGAAAAGATATGTATAAGATACGACGAATATTTAATATTAATAAGTAAATATAAAGATGGTGGGATACAGTGTTTTTCATAAAGGTGGTGTGGCAGCTTTTGAGATTATAAGGGGTATTTGGTCAACTTATTTCTTAAGAAGTAACTTGTCATTTTAGTATAACACAAGGAGGTAATTTGCAAAAAACTCAGCATTTGCTCCAACTTTCGATTGTGACTATTGCTCATTCCAACGATTGAGAGTATGTATTATTGTCTTAAGTTAGAGCAACTCGTTCCAACAATTTATTCATATATCATTGAGTACACGTTATTCTAACCAAACAATAGAATATATTATTAATGTTTGGTGAACCTATCCATCAACTGAATAACTTTCATAGCAAAAGTACAAAAGTCGTGAAATTTAACCTGCTTTTGAACATTCTATTTGGAACAAGCCTTCAAATAGACGAAAATATACAATTATTGTCAACAACCTAACACGAAACTTGTGTACAAAGATGATACAAGATAGTATCTAAAATTAAGATCCTAATTCGAGTTTAGGAAGACTCCAAGAAAAAGGGATGAGAAATTATAGAAAATTAAACAAATACTAAATTTATTTCTTACTAATTATGCTTACAACGTAGGCTTTAAATAAGAGAAGAGGAAGACTACTAAGTCATCCATGTTACAACGTTAACCAACAAATAAGGGATTAGGATGACTAAATCTCTCCACTACTACACGTATAGCAACTGACTTAATTAGATAACTAATGTTGCAAATAAAATAATAACAATAACAATGATAACATTAACTTAGAATTAATGAAATAATACTTGGGCCTCTAAATAATATAACATGCAGTCCAATTAGGGTGGTTGCCTTGTACTTCTGGGTTTAAAATTACTAAGGCCCGTATCAAAAGATCATGATGATTGCATTTACCGGTGAAAATAAATAAATAAATAAATTTGTCACCATATAAGAACCCTTGGGATATGGGAAATCTTGGACCACTCTGAATTACCACTTTGTTGCTCCATCATTTTTAATAATAGAGGACATCCGAAAACTCTCAAATCTTGTAATCTTTTGAGCCGTTGAATGGCTTCCTTGGAGGGCAAATGCATAAGCTTTTCGCAGTTATAGATGTGTATTCTTCGTAGCGACGACAAGTTCCCAAGCCATTCAGGCAACGATTCAAGCGATCCAAAACCTTCCAAGGTTAATTCCTCTAAAGCGGTCAGATTCTTAAGTTGATCGGGCAGAAATTCCCAGTGTTCGTGTCCATACAAATACAGAACTCGTAGAGACGGCAAAGCTTCGAAAATGCCTTGGAGCTGATTGTTGAAGGAGACTAAATCTGATAAATGTGGAAGTTGACCGATGTCCAATGTCCGCAAGCTACTAAGAGAGGGAAAAATCACCAAATTTGGAGTATTGATGATTGTCAACTTGTGTAGATGAGTCATTTTGGGAAAACAAGCAATGACTTCGGGAAGATTCGTCAAGCTTGGCAAGTCAGTCAGACTGAAATACTCGAGTTGTTTCGCACAAGACTCCAACATTTCAACTGGCAAAGTAGTCAACTTGGGGCAAATTACAAATTCAACTCCCTGAGAGAAACGAGACCACTTTGTGACGACTGTCCACCTTTTTGATACGGAATCGACTTGAGCTCTGGGCAATCCGTTATGTCCAAGCTCTTCAAAGATTGTAAAGAGTGCAGATTATTAGGTAATTCTCTTAGATTGTTGCAGGATTTTATACTCAATTCTTCGAGGGAGGCTCCAACGCCTGAGGAGCTCCGGACAAGATGCGTTATGTTGGGACACGTGGATATGTTAAGAGATGTGAGACTCTGATTTTTAACAAAAAGTCCATCTGGAAGATAAATCAGTCCTCGTACCCATTCAACTTCAAGTTCCTTGAGAGAGTTTAAGCTACCGTCACATATCATTGTCACAGGCAGACAACTTTCCACTTGCTTAATTTTCAATTTTTTTAGGCATGGAAAACGAGTCGGAGCACTCTTCAATCGAGGGCATTGCCAAATCTTTAAGTCTTCAAGGCGAGGAAAAACTGTTGTTGCCACCTCTGCATCCGCCCACTCCGTCCAGCTTTCCATAAACCATAACTCCAAAGTCACGAGTGCTGGAAATGGAGTTATTGTTTTATGGAGATTTAGTATTGTAGTACTGTTGTACGTGCTGCTGCAACTTTCAATGCCATAGAATCGATGCCCTATAAATTTTACATTACTCAAACGAGACAATCGAAGAAACTTGAGATGTGGAAGGTGGCCAAGTGATGGGATTTCTTCACATTGGCCGCAATTTTCTAATTCAAGTTCAATCAAATTATTAAGATCCATCCAGTAGCCTTCAACGCTGCTACAAACTGCCATTTTCATTGTCCACAAAGGGAAATTTTTACCTTCGTATCCAGTGATATATAAACTCTTTAGATTTGGAGGAGGCTGGAGACCCTCCAATACACTCTCATCATTTGCTTGATTGCTTGATCTATACCATATGAGCTCTAGCTCGGATACGTTTACTTTTGTAAATAATTCTGCACGTAAAGCCTCTTGCTTATTACTCACAATTTCAAGATCTATAATGCGTAATTTTCCTCTGAGATTTTTCAAGCTTCCAAGCTCTTCAATTCCACAGCCCTTCTCATGGCTGATTATGTACCATGGCAATGTCTGAAGACATGTTAATCTCTGTATCCCGGGAGGCAACTGAAAGGGAATGGAAGAAATATGAAGATGCCTTAAGCTAATCAAGTCTATTATTGTATTCGGCAGCTTCGTTATTTTCTTTATCCATAGAGTCTGTAAGTTGTAGAGTTTGCCAACCGAGTCCGGCAAACTTGCAATGGCTTTGCTTGATATTTCAAGATATCTTAAATGCATGAGCTTCCCAATCTGAATGGGCAACTCTTTAATATCATCCCCTACTAATTTAAGAACATGCAAACACTTGAAGTCTGAAAACATTTTCGCTACAACTGTACCTTCGTAGAACAATGTAGACACATATTTTGCTTGTTCTTGTGAGATGGGAGATGGTTCATCTCTACTTGAGTTCAAGGATAGATATCGAACTCGATGCATGTCATTTGAGTCCCTACCTTTTATGCCTGAAACTAAACAAGCAAGATCATGCACAAGGTCATGCATCTTACAACGTGTTATATTGCCCAATTTGCCTCTCTTTGCATCTTGGAATAAAGAGTTTTGCAAGAGATGGTTGAAAAAAATGTTACCGACAGTCTCCATATCATTTTCTTGATTATCTTGTAGAAATCCTTCTGCCATCCAGAGCTCAATTAGTTGTTCCCTTTCGATCTCAAAATCCTGCGGAAAAATAGAACAATATGCAAAGCACTTTTTGAGTGAGGATGAGGGCAAACGATCAAAGCTCAACCTTAATATTTTTAGGAGAGGGTTTTCATCTTGATCAAAGTATGACAATTGTGTCTGTAGAATTGAGAGCCACTCTTCTCTCGGATGACCAATCAACCAACCTCCTACTAGTTTGGCTGCTAGTGGCAGTCCTTTGCATTTTTGTGCAATATGTTTTCCCATTTCTTCAAATTCTGTGGAAACATCTGCTCCTTTGAGGACTTTTGCTTTTATTATAGACCAACAATAGTCTTCTGTTAAATGACTTAGTTGATAGACATGAGATGTTTGAACCATTGCCGCAACCCTTGCCGCAACATTCTTCTTTCTCGTAGTAACAATGATGCTATTTCCCTTGGCAGAACTAACTCCCGACAACGAACTTAGAAAATCATCCCACTTGTCATACTCATCACTCCATAAGTCATCAAGGACAAGCAAATACTTCTTATTTCCTAGGTGTTGTTGAATCATATTCAGAAACCCTTCTCTAGATGCTTCACAGCTTTTTTTTGTTAAGGATTCTAAAATCATCTTAAAAACAGTCGCCACGTTAAAAGGCTCGGAAACACACACCCATATTTTATTATCAAAATGAGTATTTATCTTTTCATTGTTGAATACTTTTCGAGCTAATGTGGTCTTACCAAGTCCCCCCATACCCACTATAGGAACGACAACAAAAGCATCTTGAGTTGAAGGTGTGACTAACATCTCAACAATTTTTGAGACATCATCCTCCCTTCCCACAACAATTGTATCGCCACTGAAGGAGTCAGTTTCACGATCAGAAGGTGTGATTAACCCGAGAAGACTAGTCTGTCGGGCCGCCTCAAATTTTGTTTGAAGTTCATAGCTATTGGCCATTTTATTAATGATATCCAACTCCTTATTAATATCCTTGATTTTATGCGCCAATTTGAAGCGGAGAAAACATGAAATAGAGCCAGTGGCGTATCCAGGATTCTGAAATAGGGGGGTTAAATTAAAAAAAAAATTTAATAGAGAGAAAATAACAGGAGAAAAAACCAAAATAGTAAATGAAGAAAAAACTTGTTGTGTGCAATCATCTTTTTGTGGTTTTAACCGAAATAGTAAGTGAAGAAAAAACTTGTTGTTTAGAAATTAGGATCATCTTTTTGTAGTTTTAAAGAAATAAAACGAAAATTTGATGATATCGATAACCAAATCCATATTTTGCAATCTTTATTAAAAATATATTTATCAAAGTAATATTACAGACTATATTAATTCACATTGTATTATATTTTTACATAGATCGAGACTAATGTTTTCTTCACGAATACGATAAAATATAAGCATATATTTAATTTTTTATGTGTCAAGCAAATACAATAGAGATCAAATCCTTTTTGTTATCAAATTCACCATGTGTGGATTAATTACATGTACAATGAGGGTATATATAACACTAGAATTTTTTGCTACTTAAAATAACAAATATAATTATTTTCTTAAAGATACAACAAAAACAGTTTTGTTTATCACTATATCTTAGAACTTTCATATTCAAATAATTAGCAAATATATATATGGCGCTAGCTAGTTATGCAGGGATTTGTTCTTATCTTTCTTAAACTAGGGTAGAATTCTAATAATAAGTCATTAATCATGCCATTAGCTATTTTCCCTTTTGCTTTCACTATACATGTATATATATATAGGTAAAAAATATTTTCAAAAAAATGGGGGTACATAGATCTGCCACTGAATAGAGCTCACCTCACTTCTGGTTTTCTTGTTCTTAACTTTAAGGCGGAGAAGATGATAATTGATCTCATCCAAAACAGCCTCGGCTTCAAAAGCCACAGATTCGAGCCGTTGAAGCCAAAGTTTGACATCTTTGTTCTTGATGCTCTGAACCTCAGCATCAGACAAGTAACCTTGAATAATGATCAGTGTGTCCTTTAGCCTCGCCATGTCTTTCTTGAAACCACGGATGAGATTAATCTCTTCTGTGGAAATTGAGATCAAGTTTTGTACGATAGCCCCGACAAAAGCTTCTTCCATTTTTTTAGTTACTAAGATTAATGAGAGAGGAGGATTAATATTCTTTAATTTTGTAATTTTTGCAGGAGAATAAAGAAGATAAAGGGAGCATATATAGAAGAAGAAGAAGAAATGCATGTGAAGAAGAGACTATATAAAGATGATATTTGGATGCTTTCATAACTGAAAAGCAAAGTACATCTAATTTCTTAGGTATTAATATTCCTTCTACAGCTGCTACAAACAGAAAGACACCTCAACAAGTTAAATATATAAACTTATGATCACGCTATAAAAGGTTCTATTATTCTTCACATAGAGGACACGAAACTGGTCCATATTTATTCGATTATCAATATCATCAAAAAGCATTGATTCTTTGTTAAAAATATACACTATGCAATAAAAAGGGAAAATAATCTAAAGACATACAACTATTCCACCTTAATTAATATTAACTCGAGTGATTGCTTAAACGATTGTTACGTTAAATTTGATTAAGTCTGTCTTTTTGTGCAAACCGTGAAGCATAAGAAAATAGTGCATCGATCAATAAAAGTATATTTCAATCACTAATATAAAATCTTTGATAAGTAGCCGGGAAATCTTTTCATTTTATCCTAATTTAATCCCTGTACGTACAGTCTTACTTTCTTTTTCATTGATCAACTGAATTTTGAGTTCATGACAAACTAACACTTTTTCCTTGAATAACTAAAGTTACTTAATCCGGGATACGGTGTAATTAGAATATTCGATAAAAGCATAAGTCATAACTGTTGTTTTAAAAAAAAAACATTATTTGAAACTTTATACAAATATATAATAACATGTAGATTTTTTTAAAAAAAAATAGATATCTCCATAAACAATTAATCCTTGAAATATTCTATAAACAGTTAACTCCATAACATGTATAATTATCACTTTCATTGTTTTGTAGCAAACTCTCATTCGAGATCGGCAAAACAAGGACTTGAGAACCTTTTTTTTTTTTTGAACTTAAGGACTTGAGAACCTTAATTTAAAGAACGAATGTTATATGTAGCATTTTATTTTGTATTTATAAGTGAGAACTGAGAACCTAAATTAATCATAAGTATAATAATAATTTATAATAAATCTCAATGCAGTATTGAATAACTGAAGTTACACAACCCGGGATTTGGTATAATTAGATAAAGAGCAAAGGGCAAATTACCCTATAATCTATGAAATTACCCCCCCCCCCCCCCTTCCTCCCGGAATTTTAAGAATAGGCGAATTACACAATGTAATCTTAATATTGGTGCACACCGCCTCCATTATGCATTTGTACTTATACTTTGTCAAATTCCAGTATGTGAATATTTATTTTTAGCTTATTTAGTAAGTTAGTGAAATATTATATCATCTTTTTGTAATTTAAAGTGAAAATGATTAACAAAAAAATAGATCTCGACTTTTGGCAAATGAGTTGCACCTCCTTCTATAATGGTGTATTTTGCACCTCCTTCTATAATGGGGTATTTTGCACAATTTTAAGATTACTGAGGGGCAGTATGCTTATTTATTTTTTCTAGGGGATAATTCACCTCTTTTACACATTACATGGGAGTGTTGTGTAGGGGTGGGAGGGTCGGGTCGGGTTCCCGCGACCCGACCCGACCCGATCGGATTTTCCCCGAGTCGGGGAAAACCCGATGGGCAATCCGACCCGTTGCTGCGGGAGAAATTTCCCGCAGCAACTCCCGCGGGTCGGATCGGGATCCACCCTTGGATCCCGATCCGACCCGCGGATCCGATGATTCCAGGCGTCCAAATTTTTTTGGCAGCTAGCTATTACTTACTAACACATTACACACACACACACACACACACAGCAAACACACAACACAGCGACACACACACAAACACACACCATCACCACCACTCACCACCGGTAGCTTCACCACGGTCCGTTTTATGCGCAGCGGAAGAAGAGGCGGGGGATTCTCGGCGGATCTCCTTAACGACGGCGGCTAGGGATTCACAAAGCCCGATTAGAATTGAGAGCATGTGTCGATCGAGCGAATCGCATTCCGTGCGGATTCTGGATCCATTAAAATGGAGCTTTGTGAGCTTGTTGGGAGTGAAGAGAAGAAGAAAGGGAAGCTGGAGAAGAGGTTTCGGAGTATGCGGAGTTGGAAGGGGATAGGTGGTTTTGGGGGCGATTTTGCGGTGGGTTTGCGGGGCGAATCATAGGTGGTATTTGGAGAAGTTTGGGGAGGAGTATCCTAGGAAGAGGAAGGCTGTTATTCCTTTTGTGTATTGATGTATTTTTATTATTGATGAAATTTCGGGATCCCGACGGGATCCCGAAATCCGCGGAACTCCCGCAATCGCGGGAGTTCCGCACTCCGCGGTGCGGATCGGGAGCCACGGCGAGCTCCCGATCCCCGCCGATTCCCGAGGGCCAGATTCCCGATCCCCGCGGGAATCCGCCCCAACTCACCCCTAGTGTTGTGCCAAAAACCCATAGATAAAAGTTAATTGTTTCAAAATGAAAGTGTAAGATGTTCTGGAATCAATGTTGGATGGATGTTGTGTCAACATCCAAAGGACAACATTGAAGACAAAAACATTCTTAACATGAAACATGGTTCTGAACATGAGTAAAGTATTCTGGATTAAATGTTGGATGGATGTTGAGCCAGCATTTACAGGACAACATTGAAACCAGAAACTATTATGTCAATCTGTTTTTAACTACTTTAATTTAGTTTTGCCTTTATTCACATATTAATCAAGTTCCACGATTTTAGTTGTCTTTGTTTATGTCTAGGAACATCTCTTAATCATAAGAAAGAGCATTACAAGTTTCCTAAGTTGAAGTTTCCATAACTCAAGAGGAGGAGATCGGTCAAGTCAACACGGTTTGAAAGATGGAAAGTTTTGGAGTTCAAGTACAACTAAGAATCTTCCAAGATCAACTCTGAATTGAAGAAGGAGCATTTCCTTATTAGAACTCAATCTAATACTGGGGACTATTATTCAAGAAGGAGATCGAGTTCAAGAAGGAAAGAAGAGTTCAACAAGGAAACAACATAAGTTACCAAAACTGTGTACAACACACATTGGAGATCAAGTTTGAAGAAACCTATATATAAGGTGTGAAGTACATCAAGATACATAAGAAACAATAGAGCTAATTAATCCGTAGAGATTATATCTTTAGCATTGTTGTTGTGTTTCTGTTTTTGCAAAGTTTGTGAGCTTTTGAGTTGAGTCTAGGATTAGATTTAAGGAGAAAATTCTTATTTGATTTGCTGAGTCCAATCTACAAAAGAGCGAGAGTGATTTTGTGGTGAGGAACGTCTTTGATAAAATCTGCGCGGTTATTTTGCCGTAAGGTTAGATGGTTGATTATTTATAATAGACCATTGAAAATTTATCATTATACTCTATCAACGTACAATGATAATATTATAAAACTTCCTTTGGACTGTTTGACATACACACAATGGTCTTCTTCAATCATCGTAAACTCATTCGTAAGAATAGCTCGATGAAATCTTAAGTACCATTGTCTAGATGATTGTTTAAGGCCATAAATGGATCTTTTAAGCTTGCACACTTTGCGCTCTTGATCCTTGACCTCAAACCCCATTGGTTGATCCATATAGATCTGTAGTGAATAGGGTCAAATCGTAACGCAAAATTTACCGAATTCAATCGCCAATTGAATCGCACAAATCGCAAAGAGTTAACGAACAAATTTGAATAACAATGCAACAAGAAAAGTAAACAATCACGAAGAACACACGCAATTTTACTTGGTTCGGCATTCTAGCATCAATGTGATGAAGAACCCTAATCCAAGGGAGAAATCGAGATCCAATTTTATTGAGGAGATATAGAGTACAATGGGTAACAAAAAACCGTTATGAAATCAGCTGCGTAACAGAGTATATATAGGCAGTATGTTAAAACCGCTCATAAGGCCCATGGCCCATTAGCTTAACTCATTGACCTAATCTGACTCTCGCCGCTCAGTTGCAACAATCGCCTAGTTGCAACAGCTATACAAGCTTTCACTGCGATACAGGCTTCCACAGTTGCGACTACGTCCAAGCTGGTAGAATTATGGAAATACCGTTGAGCCTAAGTCACTAACTCCCACAATTCTCCACCTTATTTCTGTAACTCTATCTCAATCACAAAATCAGCAACTCAACTTCTCCAACTAGTCCAAAGGACTAACAACTCTTCAGTTGTAACAAATCCAGACAATGATCAAACTTTCTGGGCAGAACCATGTTGATCAAATCTGCCGGATTTTTCACTATTGCAATTACAAGTGCAATAAACTCTGCTTCAGTAGTTGATGTTGCAACTACTCTCTGCAACCTAGCTTTCCAGCTAACATCAGTTCCAAATGTTGTACAGACAAACCCAGTAACTGATTTCCTGGTGCCCAAACATCCAAATTTGAATTCTTGAGACAATGGAGTTGCAACTCCCAGTTCTCTTGACATTCCAAATTTATTTAGTATCTTCTCAAGATACTCTACCTGAGACAAGTACAACAACCTTTAAGCTCTGTCTCTTCCTCTGGTCAGCAAGTAGTTGGATTCAGCCTGATTCACAGGCTCAGTTGCACCTGGTTCTTCTTTAAGTAACCAATTACTAGGATGATCTGGTTCCCTAACAACCATAAGCTCCACCTCAAGCTGGTAACCACTATCTTCCTCATTTTCTGAGTTAACACAATTGTTAATCTCAACATCTTGCCCAAGTAAATCACCATTGCATTTAACAGCCATAATGTCCTCATTTACCTTTCCACACTCACTGAATTCAGCTGAACAAAACTCTAGACCATTGTCTGTTCTCAGTCTTTTCAGTTGCAATTCAGTCTTCTCTATCATGGTCCTCCAGCTCTTGAATGTTCCAACTGTCTGGTCCTTGGTCTTCAACACAAGTAGCCACATTTTCCTGGAATAACTATCCACCAGTGACAATAAGTGACTTGCAACAGAGTATGAAGCAGTTCTTGGAGGTCCCAACAGATTAGCATGAACATAATCACAATGTTCGCAACAACCAATCTCTTTCAGCTTTTCAGCTCCCAACCGACAATGCTTTCCCAACTCTAACAGACCTCTTTCACTCACATGTGCTAATCTCATGTGTTCCAACTCAGACTTTGAAATAACCCTCTGGACAGCTGCTGTTGCAACTATACCCATAACAGAATTTCCTTCTAGTATGTAAAGGCCATTCGTCCAAGTTCCTTTCATCACCTCCTGTGATCCTTTGAGAACCTTTACCATACTATTCTCTCCCAAGAACTTGTAACATGTCTTCTCTAATAAACCAAGAGATATCAAGTTTCTCTTGAGATCATGGACATGTCTCACCAACCTCACCAGCTTCTGAGATCCATTGTGAAGGGTGAACCTCACAGATCATATACCTTGAACCTTACAAGGTTTTTTGTCACCCAATAACACATATCCACCATCAATCTCACTATATTCTTCAAATATAGACTGATGTGGAGTCATGTGAAAAGAACAACCCGAATCTAACACCCACACATTCTCTGAATCTCTCACTAGAGCATTAGCAGACTTATACCCCTCTTGCACAGTTGCAACATTGACAGACTCCTCTGTTCTGTCACCACCACCAACCTGCCTTTTAGGACAAAACCTTCTGGTGTGGCCCTCCAAGTTGCAACTATAACAAACGAACGATTTCTTCCCATTCCTACTCTATTTTCTGTACTTCTTCTCCTTCCTACTTTCCTGATTTTGTTTACTTACTGTTAGAACATCACCTAATTGTTCTTTCACTGCATTCCCTCTCTCATTCAATCCCTTTGAATATAGAGCCGATTGCACCTCATCAAGTGTTAAAGAATCCCTTCCATATATAAGAGTTTCCTTAAAGCTAGCATGAGATCTAGGTAATGAACTTAACAACAACAACGTCTGATCTTCATCATCAATTGCAACATCAATGTTCTCAAGATCCAGAATCAACTTGTTAAACATATCCATCTGTTCCTCTATCGATTTTTCATCATGCATACGAAAAGAATACAGAGCTTGCTTGAGATACAAACGATTTACCAATGATTTGGTCATATACAAGCTTTCCAGCTTCAACCAAACACCAGCAGCAGTTGTCTCCTTCGAGACTTGTCGCAACACCTTGTCGCCCAAACAAAGAATCACAACACTATGAGCCTTCTCCATCATAACCTTCTTCGATTTTTCATCGAGATCCTTATCAATGTTCGTCTCATCCAGTGCATCAACCAATCCTTGTTGAACTAACATTGCTCGCATCTTCAACCGCCACAAACCGAAATCGTTTTTCCCTGTAAACTTCTTTACATCAAATCTTGCCATCGCCATGACCAAATCCACGTTCACCGCACCAATTTGTAGTGAATAGGGTCAAATCATAACGCAAAATTTACCGAATTCAATCGCCAATTGAATCGCACAAATCGCAAAGAGTTAACAAACAAACTTGAATAACAATGCAACAAGAAAAGTAAACAATCACGAAGAACACACGCAATTTTACTTGGTTCGGCGTTCTAGCATCAATGTGATGAAGAACCCTAATCCAAGGGAGAAATCGAGATCCAATTTTATTGAGGAGATATAGAGTACAATGGGTAACAAAAAACCGTTATGAAATCAGCTGCGTAACAGAGTATATATAGGCAGTATGTTAAAACCGCTCATAAGGCCCATGGCCCATTAGCTTAACTCCTTGACCTAATCTGACTCTCGCCGCCCAGTTGCAACAATCGCCTAGTTGCAACAGCTATACAAGCTTTCACTGCGATACATGCTTCCACAGTTGCGACTACGTCCAAGCTGGTAGAATTATGGAAATACCGCTGAGCCTAAGTCACTAACTCCCACAAGATCTCTTCATCTAGTTCTCCATTGAGAAATGCTGTACATATGGTAGAGTTCCAGGTCCAGGTGAGCTACCATAGCTAGGATTAGGGGAATTGAGGCAAACCTCACAACTAGAGAGAAGGCTTCCTCGTAGTCTATACCCTCTTGTTGGGTAAATCTTTTTGCAACTAATCGAGCCTTATACTTGTCTATCGATCCATCCAACTTGCGTTTAAGCTTGAGAACCCATTTGCTCCCCTATATGACCCAGTCTGGCATGTCACACGTTAGAATCTGCATTATTTGAAACATCATATAGAACAATAGATTCATTGATGATAGGGTAATTCAAATCCATTATCACAAAACCATCACGAATAAAACCACGTCCGTACAAAGTGTTCCCAAGAAATATGGAAGCATTATTGTTTTCAAACACAAAGCGAAAACCAAGCTTTAATAGCGTAACCAAACAAAGAAAATTTATTCGAATATCTGGGGCATACAAAACATCATGTAGTAAAAGAGTGCGTCCATTGCGCAAATCGAGCTTGTACGTGCTGATGCCCGGCACCGCAACACTAGCTCCATTTCCTACTTTGATGTCTCGACTGCCAATAGGTACTCGACGGTACTATACATATCCAATTCTATCCTGAGCTATGTGCTCAGTTGCCCCAGAGTCTACAATCCAGGTAGGAGAGCTATAAGAAACCATAACATGACTAGTTACATAAGCACTTGGGAAAAAAAATTAGAAAGTACCTTATTCTGCTCAGTGCATTCACGAGCAAAATGACCTTCTTTGTTACAGTTGAAGCATACCCCCTCGATAGCTTTTGCACCACCACGCTTGCCCCTTTTACGGCACTAGTTGGTGTAGGAGGTCTTCTGAATCTGACCAGCACGCACTTCTACCTTTTTTGCGTGCCTGTTGCGTCTGCGCCTAGATGTCTCACGCGCTCTGGAAGACTCAGCCACATAAACTGAACTGTTAGCATTAGCCGCCTCTAGGCGCTCTGCCCCCAACTCTAAATGATGTGCCGCATCATCAAATGTTTTGATGTGCTCACTATGCATCATAGTTTGGCTCCTGGTCTCCCATGACCTAGAAAGTGAACTTATCACCGCCTGAACCTGTTGTTCGTCAATCAACTCGTTCCCAGTAGACTTTAGTTCACGAATCATTGACGACATAGCTCTAAAATGCTGCCTCATGTTGTGGTTAGAGTGCATCTTGTATGTGTCAAATCTCATCGTTAAACCACGAAGTTTGGTGGCCAATGTGCCACCATATCTAGCTTTCACAGCGTTCTATAATTCTTTCGCGGTGCCTTAATTTTCAAATTCACCAATTAGATCATTGTGCATGCTGCTTAACATAGTAAAGCGCGCACATCGATCCTTTTTCACCCAGTTGTCATAGGCGATAAGGTCTATTGGTGCCTTTCAAAATTTTCAGCAGTGCGAGCAGATTCACCAGGAGCCTCAATTGTATGGGTAAGAGTCTCTAGGACCTCTTGCTCGTTCATGACATATTGGAGCTTACGATGCCAAATGTCATAGTTTTTCCCATCTAATTTGTCTCCCTTTTTCAAATCAGCAATGATTCCCTTCGTCGCTATTTTCACTACATAACTGGATAATTCGGGATATGATACACACACTAAATAATTTACCGCGTTTATCTAAAATTAAATAAGAATAATTAATACACGTCGCAAGATCAAAAAATTGCTAAGCTTTAGAATCATCTCTTGCGCCACATTGTCCAATTATAATTATTTAATTTAATATTCATGCAAATTAACTTATAGGAGACTAAACCAGGACAGCCCTTCGGCGCAGAATAGTACTCACTATAATCCCAAATTATATTTTCCAATATATAATTAACAACATAATTAAATAAAAAAATTCATTTTATTTATTTAATCCTAACACCGGGTATCGTACAACGTAGGATCACAATAACCATACACTATGATACCAATGTTGGACATTTTTATTTGTTTAATAACAATGTCATTACTCGTTAAACCATTGTACCGGACTATCGGCGAGTCGGGGAGTTTCATAGATCAGAATCGTGCAAAGTAAACCCCGGAAAGAGATAGCTCGTCTTGCCTGACAGGATTTCAAGGTTCCCAGGTAATTGGTGGGGTCACAACGGGCCCAGTTAATAACCAATTACCTTTGACAAAACCACTTTTACCGTATTCTCACTAGTCACACCACAATTCCGCCGCCAGCAGTTTAATGAATAATAATGTCGATACTACTACCAAAATAGATTTACGCAGCGGAATTACGAGACATAAATAATAAATTATTTATACATCCGTAAGTCGATAGTAGCGTCCCTATTATGTCGTTGATCCTCCGTGTCGAACCCGACGGCGAAACCTTTGCTTTCCTAGATCTCGTCGGTGGAATATATTACTAGAATAATATTCACCCGATCCACGAACTAAGAACCCCGACGATCAAAATACACAAACTAATATTTGACTTATATATTATGGAGAGAGAGCCAAAGAGAACTAGGGAGAAATTGAAGAATTGTTTCTTCTTCTTTTTTTTGGTGTGCTCTTGCATGCTCCGATCCATGCCTATTTATAGGCTGAAAATCAGCCTTAATCATCCAATATTTAATTGATATGGTTTAGGTGATCAAGCATCTCAATTTAATCTCCATGTCCAACTATGGGTGTCATCCCATGTGGTGTCACATTCCCATGCGAATGAAGAAAAGTTGGCACCCATCCGATATGGTGTCACATTCCCACGTGAGTGAAGAAAATCTGGCAACAGTTATACAACTTTTGTAAATTTTGTAGAAGAATATAGAAGATAAGCGAAAAAAAAAGGGTAGAAGAGAATTTACTTGTGGAGGAGAATATTGATAATATATTCCGATGCTCTCATAATTGAAAAAGCAAGGCATATACATGCTTTAATAATTCAAAAAGCAAAAGCAAAGCACATACATGTAGCTTGAAAAGGCAAAGCATGATTGTTAGGTAATGTTACGTTAGTAAATTGTTCAAAAATATGCAATATTTTCAGTCCCCTACACATGTACGTATATTCCCAATATTTGAAAACATACGAATTGTCTAAGGTGCTACAAATTTACCAACCTCTTGTTTGTAGCTTCTACTATTATCTAATAAGACAGTTAACATGTAGTCAGGTTGTAGGTAAAAATAAAATAACTATTACATACTTTAGAATTAATATTTTTTTGAACAAAGAAAATGCCATAGACAATGTTAGTAGTTAAATTACACTGATCTTTTCACATAATTGTGTAAGTTGATAGATGAAATTATTAGGTGCAATTTAAAGGAGAAATTATTAAGTACAATCACATACGATGAGGTGGAACAACCACTTGGTTCTTCTATTAATACACAGTACAGTACAGTGAAGATTGGGTCACGTACCACCGTCCGCATGGATGACATGGTACGATCAATGACTGAGATTAATAAAAATTCCCTAAATTGTTGAAATTAATCCCCCAATACTCCCCATTCACACTGTGTATCAGTAGCAATAGCCGATCGATTGGTTGTGCCACCTCATCATACAACATTCGACCTAATGATTTCTCATCGAGTTATGGGTGGTTGCTGTAAATTAGACAAATGATTTGATCTCAACTTTTCGTTGTATGAGGGTTCTACAATTTCGTTAATGAATATTGTTAGCTCACCTATGTAAATGACTCAATACACACTGTTCACATACTTCAACCTCGTCATCGATACCACAGTTAATTTTTTTATGTAGAATGTTGTAAGAGTAAAAGCCCATTAGCAGAAATTTGAAAACACATGGGCCTGAGGCCCAAACCCATTTCAACATCAATCTCTCAGCAGTAAAAGTAAAACAATGTCAGATAAACCCTAATTCTTCGTAATTTGGGGAAAACCTCACACAAACTTTCAGTAATGGCGGAAGTAGCGCAACAATCCGTCGATGTTAACCACCACGGCGGCCGTAAAAGGAAAATCGGCTGCAAAAAGAAGGGCAAAATGGGGAAAAAGCGACCGAGAATGAACGACCACAGCAAGGCCAAAAAAATCGACAAAAAAACGAAGAAACTGTTCGAGAAGAGAGCGAGGGAGTACAATTCAGACGACGATGACGAACAGGAGGACGAGGAGGAACTTACGGAGTACATGAAAAAACAGAACGAACAATTCGAAATCGAAGCTTCTGATGGCGAAGGTGAAGAAGGAGAAGAAGATGAAGGAGAATTAGGGTTTAAGCACGGCGGTGGAGAAGCTTCGGAGGATGAGGACGGCGGAATTCAGCCCGGTGTAACGAAGTTTTCCGAGGGGATTAAGGCTTTTAAATTGGCGTTTAAGAAGATTGTTAAGAAGAGTGGTGATGATGATGATGTGTTGGTGAGTTTATAATATCGTTAATCGGAAAACGTTATTAACGTTACGCTAAAAAGTTTATCTTTTTTCGTTAAATAGTTAGTGATTGAGGTTTGTGATTTGTTTGCAGGGGCCTGTGTTATCGGCACATAAGAAGCTTTTAGCGGAAAAACTTGCGGAGGAGGATGCGGAGAAGAAAGTTAAGGGGGAGGTGAAGAAGGAGAAGCTAATGGTATTGTTTCTCGAGATCGTTACTTGCTGCTGTTTTAGTTTTTCTTTATATTTGGTTATTGATTTCTGTTGGCTTTTTGGTATAAAAAAGATAAGGGAGAAGGGGCACGTGCAGCCGGCAAAGTATTTGAATGCACATGAGAAGTATCTATTAGGAGTAGCTACAAAAGGAGGTGTGTTTTTGTTTATGATTGTATTCGTTAATGTATTCTCTATTTCAATGCTGATTTTTGTTTTGTCATTGGCATGTGTTTTGCTGGGAGTTCAGTGGTGAAGTTGTTTAATGCTGTAAGATGCTCGGCTTACTTGGTGTTTTTAGTTGGTTTGTTGGCTTGACATGGACTTTTGATAATATGTTTTCTGCAGGTTAACAAAGCTCAAAATGCCCAGAAAGGATTAAATCCTTCGAGATCAAAGGATGAGAAAGGTATTGCCATGACCATATAACTTTCTGTTTCGAGCGCTTCTTTAGTTTGATTCCTATGATTCCCTCTATGTTTACTTTTATCTATTCAATGCCTTTAGTTGAGGTTTGTGTGTGAGTATTTGAAATGATGTGTACCTGATTTTAGCTTTAGAACAACTACTTGAACTTTTTTCTTACCCCTCCCCCATTTGACAAGCCTCAGGTGACATTGTGTTTGCCTGGCAATTTTAAAACTGTAATAGTTAAAAATAAATAGCAAAAAACCTTGTCCTGGGAAAATAGAGATTTTTGCAAACTTGCAATTACTGACTAAACATTGTGATTTCATTAATTTAACATTATGTCATTTTACTGTTAATTGTACTGGGTACTGCTTTTTCTTGGTGTTTTTATTTTAAAAATATCTCAGTAGTAAGGACCAGTGTTGACTTTGACCTTTTTAAGCAATGTGTGTAGGCTGTATGGAAATTAATAATCTTCCCGTGTTTAACTGTGTGACTAATTTTCAGTTATAAAGAAGCGGAGAAAGGAAGCATTCTTTTCAGAGTTGAAAAGGACATCATCTGAATCTGCTGGGAATGCCTTTAAGGTTCGGTTACTAAATGTTGCACTTGACCATTTTTTATGCTAGTGAACAAGAAACTTAGTTTACCCCGAAATTTATTGTGGTCTGGCAATACAGAGTGGTACATCCAATGGTTCTGCGGATGGTGAAGCTCCTGCATGGGCCGCTCTTCGCGATAACTACATGCTAACCAACCCGAAATTGAAAGATTGGGATAAGATGCAGGTAAATATGGCAATTGCTAATCTCAACATATTGTTAGCAATTTGGCATTCATTAGTATTAGTCTCAACGCTTCAGTCTTAAAGTTTCAGGTTTTATAATATAATCCTAAGTTTATGATTAGTTGCATTTATGTCACTTGTGTGGAGATCTTGCAACAGAAGGTTACACGTTTCTGTAAAAAATGCTGAACATGGGTTTTCTCTATTTTCATAGGATACAAATGATGCAGAAGATTTTGGGAGACAGTCAGATGGAGACTCTTCGTCGGGTGAAGACTAACACATGGACCTTGAATTGGTTGACTTGATCTTTTGTTGCTCAATGGGGTTCTTTTCGTGGAAGAATAGAATTTTTGGAAATGAGAGTTCTCATTTGAAGGCCACGTAAGAGTCTGTCATCTAATCATTCGAAATCGAGATATAAGTAACGAAGCGCCACACTTGAGCTCCGTCTTGTTTGGCCTACGCATGGGTGGGATATATGAAAATCAATGGTAGTATTTTGTCTTTGTTATCTTCCATAATGTACCCTATGGTATCTTCAAGGAGGTATACCATAATACACTTTTTGATAATGATAGTGAGTTGGATTATTTAAATACTTACCGAGGATTACTTACATATATAGTTCATATATTTTTATAGGGTAAATTATTTCAACAACACATTGCGGTTATCATGACATCTTCCTTGTAAATTAATTGCAAATGTCAACACGATTTAACTGAACCACTTGATCACGATTTAAAGTTTAAACTAATATCCATAAAAAAATTAAAAAATAACTATCAAATCGAGATAATGAGCGAAAATGAAATTTTATCTATCAACTCTTTCTGTCTCAACTACTTAACCTTCTTCAATATGTTCCACGGCTATGATGCACGGATACTCTAAAAAAAATGGTCGGCTGGTCAGTGTTAGACTGATACTCTATGGTTACTCTTCGAATACGTATTGGATACATTACGTGGCATATTCTGCATTAAAAATATTTAAAAAAGATGGATACACGTATCGAGTACATTGTGAGGCGTATTCGAGGAATATCAGCAATATATAATAGTCGTGTGTTATTTTTCTTAAACTAGAAAAGGCCCAACGAGAACCAAATTGCAATATTTTTTTTAAAATTTAAATATAAAATCGTGAAAACCCTCTATTTCTAATCAAAATAAAAACAACACACAAAAGTTTGATATATTTCATAATAGTATGACTAATGATTGTGCAAGTGATTAAATATAATATTATTTGATATTTTTATTTAAATTATATCCTTATATATAATTATTAATATTAAATATTTGACGTATCACATACGTATCGTATCATGTAAATTTTAAAAAATCGTATCCACGTTTTCGTATCTGGCAAATACCGATACTCGTATCTGTATATCCGTGCAACCTAGTTCCGCAGCAATAAGCAAAATATTATTATATGCCAGAATACAAAGATTTCTGGTTTATATTATGAAAAACTTAAGCAAATAGCATAAAATAATACATCGTCAAGTATTATTGTGGCAACACTTCTTTTATTAATTCCATGCTTTATTTTACATGCCAACATTATTCAAGGAATTAAGCAAGGTATAAACCAACTACTCACTACAAAACCTGTACTTACATTAGCATTTTCATATGCTTCTGCTGATTGAAAATCACTCGTAGCTGCATGGGACCAGACTTATGCTATGTGCATCTCCAAAATAACCCCATGAAACAAAAGGAAATAACGAATAAAGTTATGTGTAAATTCGTTTAATAAATGTACTAGCTTCTTGTCACGTAGTTTTGTCGCATTGCCCAACTCCTGCCCATGGACGACACTTGATGGTTTGAACATAGTTTCTAAACTAACCAGATAATATTCTTGTACTTCACTTCACCATCTTTGCTATTGGAACATAACAGATGATGGATGGTGAATTATTCGAATGCCAGCCATATTCTTATGGTCGAGCGGAGAATTATTCTACCTTTTTTTCTTTCTAGGTGTTCACATCCTGAGTCCGTGAGCTTGCAGCCGAAAATCCAACTTCCCATGATGAATAACTTTGTTGAAGAAAGTAGGTTGCATCTTTCAACTAGCTCTATACGTCAGAACCTAACCCTTGATATGAAATACAACCAAATGGGTTGTTATTGTGAAGGGAAACTTTCACACACAGTTCGGGCAAAGACCTTAATTAGTAGCTCCGTGTTTGGCTCGCCGGGTCATCATAATCATAAGCATCGCCCGCCTTGACAAAACGTCCATTCACACGCTTCCTTACATCTGCTCTAGCCTTGCGAGATGTGTACCTTACTTTCTTCCCGAATCTGTCGGATAATCGAATTAAGAAAGAAAAGTTAGAGTGAAAATCATGTTGCCAAGGCATTGCCCTATACTCATGGCGCATGAGCCAATAGCTGTTAGCAATATATCCAATTGATTCAAGAAATATACGATAAATATAAAACACCGAATGTTGAGGTGAGAGCTAAGAGTAAACGGTAAAAACCACCCTTCTGTTAGTCTTGGCAGATATACATTTAACAAAATTATACTAGTATTACCCCCTTGAAAAACAAAGAATTTCTCAATTAGCTAGAGATTCATATTTATCTTTATCACTCTGCATGAGCAACAGAGTTGACAGTGGATATACATTTAGTTTTCACTTTTCAGTTAGTGCTAAGTTAAACTAAAAATTATAAACTCTTTGGAGCATCTTTAAGGAACTTTTGGATATTTATGAACCAGTGGCAGAACTATTCCACGTTTTCTGATGAAAATATACAAACTTTAACAGATAAAGATTATATATTAGTAGATATTATGTGATTTCGAGCACAATGTAATAAATTACATTAGAATTATAGGACTATTTTAAACACTTGTAACCATTATATAGGGGGTTGGCCGACTAAGAATTACACAAAAGAATTTCCGCAATTTACACACTCTGAGCGCAAGATCATCTTACTTGAAACTAAACTCTTGAGAGAATAAGCAGGCTTCACCTTAACATGAAACAATCTGGAGAAGAGAATTCAAAAAAAAATAAGAAGTCTTACTTTCGCGTCTTCCTTTTCTCCCTGTAACGCATGATGGCATCATTCCGAGTAGAAGAAGGTGTGGTACTTCCAAGAGGTGGAGGACACCATGGTGGCCCTCCAGTGATTAGCATTGAAGAAGCTCCACAATCCTGATAATCTCCTCGTATACTATTCTCTCCAGTGAGGCAAGGAAATGACAGGCCTAGTTGTGCTTGCCTCGTAAAACATAAGGTGGGTTCTGTGTGACAGCTGACGACAGAATCAGCAGATGCATTGCTGCATGCTGGTTGCATCACGTCCAATCCTCCAACTGACGATGCCTGAAATATTTATTCAGCTGAGGTATAAGGCCTTTGACCTATTAATGTTTGGTTCTCACAAAAACACACGTCTTAACAGGCTTTTTCGGGTTGAAAATAAACTTCCTGAACGGTCGAAGGCCCAGCCATTGTTGGGAATAATATGAGGTCTAGTATGTTTCTTATGTTTCGTATTTGACTTCCATTTTGACTTGTCCTTGTCTAATATATTCACTTTTTGGTAAAAGTAGAGACAGGCACGGGCCTTGTAGGGAGTGTTTTAGCAGTCGATATGCACTTCATATACATGTCGTTACTTTGACGAAAAAACGACGGAAGATTAAACTCTGTGGAAAGAAAGTCTGGAAAAGAAAAGAAGAAGCCTACATATGACATAATAGCATAGAATCATTTCTGCAAAGCTGTAACCAGATGCACACAACAATTTTTTTGACTATGAGTTAAAAAGGAACCTAAGAAGAAAAGAAAAAGAATGTGGTAGACAATTACTGACCATTAAAAAACAAAGAAGTACACAATATGGAAATTGATTGAAGACAATTGAATTTACAAATTAGAGCACCCCTTTTCTCTTTTGGAATGCTCTAAGTTCTAACTGTTTCGTCCAAAAACTCTTCTACTGAAATAAAGAAACATATCATTCTTACAACTCTCCTAATTCATGATTAGTTTACCAGACCTTCCTTTGAAATTTGAGACAATTGTGGGTCATACTTCCAAGTTGATCTCAGCAGCAGTCAAGAACTGACTGCAAATAACATAATTCAACATAGCCATAAATATCTAAGGCTAAGCAACATCATAGTACGGTGAGATAAGTTCTCCTTAACTAATAAATGGTAAGACGTTTCATTTCAATGAATTACCTCAGCTGTGTAATCACGGTGACGGTTGGAGCACGACATGTCCTTCGTCCCAAAGAGTCCATGGATCCCATCAGTATCAAGAAGCTGTTCCGGAGCATTAAGAGCCATACCAAATAGTTCTTCATAATTTTCAGAATTTAGGTCAACCTCATCCATGACAAAATCGCCATGGAAAGTGTTTTTATCAAATACAACAGGTTCCTTTTCTTGGGACAGAAGGGCCTGCAAATGGAAGGAAAAGGCTTTACTATGCTTCACATAAGATGTATGTGAATGTAAAGAAAGCAATATGTTCATAAGCGTGATCGCGTGTAAACTGATAGAGACAATCAAAGACCCAAAAATTTGAATCCAAAGGTGGTGGCATAGCTCTTTTCGAGACATAGCAATGCTTGTGAAAAGATAATATACTACGAAACCAGCTCCCCTTCAGGAGAAGGGGTGGGAGAGCCAGGGGTTTTTAGCGTGTATATGTAACATTACAAAACATTGTCACTGAAAGCGTTTGGTCTTAAAGCGCTGGCCTTCCACACTGGCTAATGGGTTTGCATAAAGAACCTTAGTTGCGAGTCATTACTGAGGCAAGATTGCTGTTACACTGCTTCCTACATCTTGAATATTCTCATCAGACTATTGCAAAAATTCAGCTTTGTTGCGAAAATGCAAAAAGCTACCTTAGGCATAGAAGAGCTATAAGATGCAGCTGGCTGAACCAAACTCTGTAGCTTGGGGTCCAGCAAAGGTGTCGATGATTCCATCCAAAATGTTGACTTATTCACATCCACGTTATCCAGGTCACCAGCTTTCACCGCAACAAATGCATTCTGAAGGTCGCTCTTTTCCAGGGGGCCTTGGTCGTCCCCTGGTCTATTCTCAGTAATGGTCATCAAACCCATTCTCTGCTCGCAAGTGACATCTCTAACTGAAGGAGAATCTAAAAGAAATGACCAAGTTGCAGAAAGTTCCGCAGCAGAAGGGCAGCCAGTGTAGCAATTAACTGCTTGCCTCTTGTGTACCGGGATAATATTTGAAACGACATGCGCCATCCAATCACAATTCTGACAAAGAGATATCCTTTCCTCAATACATCTCACAAAAGCCGGCTGAGAATTGCACCTCTCACAAACAAGTGTCCTGGAGTGACGCTTTGAAAGGGCGTTTGCTGAATGGATGTTACGGTCACAAGACAAACATAAACTCGCGGAATCAGACTGACAATAGATAATGGATCTTTGTTCCCCACAGAAATCACAAAGAAATCTCATATTTCAAATCATTCAAAGTCAGATTTTTTTCTTCCAAATATGAAAATGCATGCACTTTTGGCCGAGGTCGAAAACTCAAAGCTTTTGCTCGTTGTAGTGAAACAAGCTGCAAAAGTATGGAAAGAAATTATATGAGAGAGATGTGCCGTGCGGGCAGCTACAAAATGGCAAATACAAAGTTTATGAATACCTTATAGCTACTTGCAACATGCTCCAACCCAAATACAAATGAAAAGATAAAAGATATTGCCAACAAGTTCACTTTGAATAAACAACACTGCACATGTATCACAAATCCGAAATAATACACATTTTTTATGCGAAACGAATTGCTTAGACAGTGTACTGGGAATCAAGAATCCAATAAAAAGTGAAATTTTTAAGCAAAGTAAAACCAATTAGTTGCAAGTTTCAACTAACACATTGACACAAATGTTAGCAAACACACACAAAAAAAAAATGCTTATTTTGGTATCTGCATTGATAAAGATGAGATTTTTTTTGAGTAATTTTGGCACACATGCAATAAACAAGAAATTAGGCATCAATCAATATTCAGCTGAAATTAGGCATCAATCAATTACAAAAATTGAAAAACTAAAAAAAAATACATAATTCAGCTGGAAAATTGCAGAATTCCAAAAATATTTCTAAAAAATATTAACAAACTGGGGAATTATCAAAAATGAAAATTCCAGCTGATACCCAGAATTAAAATGAATAATAATTTTTCTATCAAAAGAAAATTGAATAATAATTTCTCAACTGAATTCTCATTGATCACACAGGCAAAATAATAACTATACCAAATATATATATATATATATGTGTGTGTGTGTGTGTGTGTGTGTATATATTGATATATATATATATATAAGAGGAATTTTGTGCAGTGGCACTTTAAACCCTAATAAACAAAAAAATAAAAAGATCAAACCTTTTAGCACCCTTTTTCTTTCTCTCTATACTATGATTTTCTCTCTCTAGCAGAAGATGGTGGATTGGTGTAGAACTGGAAGTGAAGCTTTTTGAGGTTTACTATTTTTTTAGGTGTGACAAAATTTATATAGTAGAATGAAATATAATATAATACAAATATGAGGAAAAAAAATATATGAAAAAGTGCAAAAGTGGGTCCGTGTCCTTTTCATGACAATGAAAGTTAGGCCATCACATCACGTGGGCCCAACCATAAATATCTAATCATATCAATGCAAACTCTTTATTATTTTTTACTACATAAAAAAGCTTATGCTTTTTTTTTTCTTTTTCTAGAATTTCTCATTTTTTTCATATTAGAGGACAAATTTAGTATGAGGGAGAGTATATTTTTGAAATGATCAAATAGTGGAAAACGGATTTGATGTCCAATAAAAATAGGTCGAAGCGAAAATATCTCAAAAGCTCTTTTTAAGTATCCCGAGCTAAGTCACCTGAGGCGGATGCGGGTGCGGATGCGAGTGGCGGTGCGGATGCGCCAGTGCGACAATTTCAAAAAATTACGTTCTTAGTGCGCCACTATAATGCGCTTCTAAAAAAAAGAAAAATAACTTATACATAAAAATAAAAAGTTATTACCTAAATTAGTATATTATAAACACATAAAATAAAAGTATGTATAGAATTCTCACTCAAATAAATAGATTATAATAAAAGAAAAGTACATAACTTCTAATGGTTATTAATTTTATATTATATTTTCTAAATTATTATGGTGGAAAGACAAATGTATAACCGCATAAGCCTTAAATTACTTTCATTTTTTTGTAATTATTTAGCCTTTGACTTAGTTTTGTTCTCCTCTTGCTCCAACTCTTCTTCAATGTCACTCTATTGTTTGTCTTCTACCAACTTTCTATGATTATTCATTAAATTTTAACATAAGAACTAAGAAATCTTAGTGCGGGAACTAATATTTTGTAAAGCGTCTTAGTGCGAAGCACTGGCACTGAAGTCGCCAGTGCGAGACCGGTGCGCCTACAACTTTCTAAACATGAAGGATTAGGTGACTTAGATCCCGAGTCTTGAGAGATTATTACTACACGTGACTAAAAACTTTAAATTGTATTACATAGTTTTAAGTTTTAACTTTAAAGATATCATTGTTGCACTGGTACAATTAGACCGATGCAAATAATATTTTTCATAAAATAAACGATATGAATACGGTAGCAAAATATTTTTATAAAGTTATTAGAAACGCCGGCACGCGGAGACCACGCGAATAAGAATTTTTATTAATTTGTATGGTGAAAAAATAAATATATAAGGATAGAGAATTTATATAGAAAGTCTTAAATTTTGGGAACAAAATCCTCAATCTCCATCATCGTATTAGTTAGTAATTTTACTTAAATCTTAAGGCTAAATTAGAAATTTAATAATAAAATATTGTAGTAGCACTAAAATTATAGGTTATAATCGAAAATTAAAAATTTGGTGTTGCTTTTCTTTATCTATATACTATTATATAAAGAAACACAATGTTACACTAATCTTTTGATTTCCTTATTTATCCCTCAATTATTCTATTAACTTTTTTTTTTTTTTTTGAACATAAACTGATCATTAATCAAAGGCATAAAGCCAAGAAAGTATGCCTACAGATGGACATGCAACAGAACGCTACAGTACTCCTCCCTCAAAATATAAAGTAACACGGTCAATCAGGAGCAATCTCGACTACTCTAAGCCATGTAAAGTCGCCCTTGGTCGTGCGTGCAAGATTATGAGCGTCAACATTGGGTTCTCTACTAATCCACCGAAAGAAAAACGCCGGGTTCGCATGCCATAATCGCCGGATATCCGTGATAATATTACCTCCCTCGGCCCCCAACTCATTCTTGTGAACAATTGCGTTGATGACCTCAAGATTATCACCCTCAAACACCACCATACTCCACCCTTTAGAAACGGCGAACTGGACCGCGAGAAAAACAGCCATAATCTCCGAGTTGAGAGCTCCAAGATTTCCAGAGAAACGTCTTTGAATTCTCGCAATACAATCACTCGTGCTATCTCGGAAAATGATCCCAATTCCAGAACTCCCTTCCCCCTCGAAAACTGCAGCATCAACGTTGCATTTAATCCATGGAGAGCAAGGCGGAGACCACACAACTTGATCGGCAGACCGTTCCGGCGCTGGAAGGGGAGAAATCGAGTTCCACATTGACTGGTATTGTGCGCAGAAAGTAGCAATATCAGGTGGTAAGGAGCTCTTTTCCCCTGCAGTGAATTTGTTCCTGTTCATCCATAAGGCCCAGCACAATGTGACCGCTCGAACCACAAGTTCCTTGCTGAAATTTCCTGAAATCCGGAAGAACCATGATAATAAATCTTCTTCGCCTTTGAGCTCAAGATCCCTCGGTAAGTGCGCGAGTGCCCAGGTTTGTCTCGCAACATGACATGAAAAGAGAGAATGACGTGCATCCTCCAGTTCATAACCACAAAGACCACAACTACGATCTGTACCAATATGTCGATGTGCAAGTAAACTCCGTGTTGGTAGGATATTTGAGCACGCTCGCCAGAGAAAGTGTTTTATTTTATTTGGGCATTGTAAACTCCAAACCCTTCGCCAATCCACATCCGCACTACTAGAGGTAACATCAATCCCCGAACACAGCCCTTGATCCAAAATTAAGTGATACGCACTTTTCACCGTGAAGCAACCCGACTTCGTATAATGCCAAATCTGCGAATCCGGTAAATCCAGCGAACCTAACGGGATAGAGAGAATCAACGATGCATCCTCCTCCAAGAAAAGCTCCCGTACATGGTTCTGATCCCACCACCCGGTCTCATCATCCAATAGCTCACTAACTTTCATCTCCGAACAGCCCTCCACAACGGGTGTAATTGGCCGAAAAGATGTTGGCCGTGGCAGCCATGCATCTTGCCAAATCCCGACCAAACTCCCATCACCTATTCTCCACCGGGTTCCCCGTTTCACCACTTGTATTGACTCCCTAATGCTGCGCCAAGAGAAAGAAGGTGCGCTACCAATCTTCGCTTCAAAAAGAGAACAACGTGGGAAATACTTCGCTTTAAAAATTTGTCCCACTAGGCTGTCCGGGTTTTTCCAAATTCTCCATGCTTGTTTCGCGAGTAACGCCAAGTTAAAAGCCCGCAAATCACGGAATCCCATCCCACCCTTTCTTTTGCTCCAACACATCTTACTCCAAGCAAGCCAATGAGTTTTTCTTTGCGCACCACTCCCCCACCAATAGTTACTTGACATGGACTCCAATTCTCTAATAAGTGTGTCCGGGAGTCGGAAGCAACTCATAACAAAAGAAGGCATAGCTTGTGCGACCGATTTAATCAACACCTCTTTTCCCGCCCCCGAAAGAGTCAACTCTTTCCATCCCTGAAATCTTTTCCCCGCTCTTTCTCTTAAATAATTGAAGAGTTCCTTCTTAGAACGCCCCACCACCGCCGGCATACCCAAATAAATCTCATGTTTTACGGCCACCCGAACTCCCAAAATCTGAGTAACCTCCCTTCTACAATCCTCTGACGTATTTTTACTAAACACGACCACGGACTTCTCCCTGTTAATTTCTTGCCCAGATGCTCTTGCAAACCTATCCAGTATAGAGGAAACCTCCCGTGCTGCATTTTCCCCGGCCTCACAAAAAAGCAAAGTATCGTCGGCAAAAAGCAAGTGTGACACTCGTGGTGCATGACGACTCACTGCAACACCCTTCAACAAATGTCTATGCTCCGCGTCCCTTATCAAACCTGAAAATACTTCAGTAACAAAAAGGAAGAGGTATGGTGACAGTGGGTCGCCTTGGCGTAATCCACGTTCAGGCTTTATATGGCCAACTTCACACCCGTTAATCAACAGAGAATATGAAACAGTTTTAACGCACATCATTATAAGTGAAACAAAGTGACACTCAAAGCCTAGTCTAAGGAGTACCTTTTCAAGAAAGGACCACTCGACCCGATCGTACGCTTTGCTCATATCCAGCTTAAGTGACATGTGCCCCACCTTACCCGTTCTCCTATTTTTCAGAAAGTGGTTGATCTCAAAAGCAACAAGAATGTTATCAGTAATAAGCCGCCCAAGGATAAAAGCAGACTGCGCATAAGAAATAATATCATGAAGGAACGGCTTAATCCTATTTGTTATTGCTTTTGACGCTATTTTATAGCAAACATTACACAGAGAGATAGGCCGGAACTGGGTCATGAGCTCCGGATCTGTGCATTTAGGAATAAGGACAATATGCGTAAAATTCATAGACTCAGGGAAAACACGGTTATTCAGGAAATTCAGAACAAAGCAGATAACGTCAGACCTCAAAATGCTCCAAAATTTCTGATAAAAAACTGGAGAAAAGCCATCAGGCCCAGGGGACTTTAGTGGGTACATATCGAATAAAGCTTTGGTTACCTCTTCTGGAGTAAAAGGTTGTCGCAGTTCCTCATTCACGTCTGGACCCACCTTTGCTTGAATAACACGCAGAACATCCTCAATCTCATCGTCAGTAGGGCTGTTTGAACTGAAAATTGAGCGAAAGTAGTCAACTGCAATCTCCTCCACCCCCCTTCTTGTCGCATGCCACACTCCACCCGCATCTCTAAGACCCCTAACAGTGTTTTTCTTCTTCTGTTCACTAGCACGTCTGTGGAAATATCTCGTATTTCTGTCCCCCTCCTTCAGCCACTGCACCTTTCCCCTCTGTTTCCAAAATAACTCCTCTTTATCGAGCATAACCTCCAAATCCCGCGTAAGCTCAGCCTCCTCGTTCTTTGACGCAGTCGTAATGGGCCCCTCTCTAATGATTTTGATACGCTTCGTAAGGTCCTCGATACACTTTTTAATCTCTGAGCCTGACAAGTTGTCCCATTGTACTAATCCCACCCGGCAACGGGTCAATTTTGCATTAATATCAGCCGCATCTTCGTCTCCCCCTTTGTTATTCCAGAACTGTTCAATCAGATCCTTACACTCTGTTGCCTTAACCCAAGTCGCTTCAAAACGGAACAGCCTAGTTCTTTTCCATTCCTCCCCAAACGGTCGCGTCGGGGTGGGAGAGATGAGTATAGACGAGTGATCGGAATGCCGCATAGGAATATTATCCACCCGAGCCAAAGGAAACAACTCACGCCATGAATCTGAAGCACATGCTCTGTCAAGCCTTTCCCATATAGTATCGTCCTCCTCTCGACGGTTGCACCATGTGAAAACTCTACCCTCAAACCCGAGATCAGTCAAACCTGCATCAATGATCGCCTCCCTAAAGTTTCTCATACACCAGGCGGGCTTAGGAACTCCTCCCTTCTTTTCGTCCTGAGTCATAATCTCATTGAAGTCCCCCCCCCGCAAATCCATGGCTTGTTCGAGATCTGTTTTAATCTATTCAGAAGAGACCATGACCGATGCCTCTTACTCCCATCCGGTTCCCCGTAGAAGCCAGTAAACCTCCAATCAAGGTTAGGATCCTCATTCTCAATCATAATATCAATGTGATATCGAGATAAGCCCAACAATCTTCCCACAATATCCTTCTTCCATAGAAGGGCAAGCCCACCTGACTTGCCGCGTACATCAACTGCAACTCCATGAAACCCAAGCTGTTGTTTCAATATCTCTATCCTCCTCGTGTAGCTCTTCGTCTCCATAAGGAAAATGAGAGAGGGGTTTAAACGGGCAACAGCACCCCGAAGCTCTCGAACTGTCCAAGGGCGCCCCAAACCCTGACAGTTCCAACATAAGATACTCATTGTGACCGGCGAGACTGCTCTGCAGTCATCGCCGATAAACAGGAAATCTGAAAGTCGTCATTCCCAGAAATATTTGCTCTTTTCATTGGTGGCCCCAAGTTCTCACTATCTTCTTTTGTACGCTTTTTTCCCCCAACCTTTCCCTGAGGTTTCCCCCCCTCACCGCCTACATCCCTCAGCTTAATCCCCACTGCCCCACGGCCTCTCCCCCTCCCTTTCCCGCTCAACTTAGATCCCCCCACAAAACCCGACACATTGGAAAGATTAGAACCCGAATTTCCTCCCACCACTATATTGGTCAAGTCTTTAAGGACACGAACAGGTGTGGTTTGGACCACGAAATCAGATCCCGAGCCTATATTTCCTTCCCCACTAGTCTGCACATCCACTTCTTTTCCTTTCCCTGAAGTAGTAATATCCACTGCACTCCCCTTTATCATTTTTGTTTGTATGGCCACATGCTCTGGTTCAGTAAACAGGACCTCCATGTCCTCATGCAAATCAACTGATTTTATTTTAAGCTCCAGATTATTTTTGTGGGACATGGCCTGAATGTCATCTTCTAAAGCAACATTTTCTTTATTTTTTAATGTAGATACAGAATGTTGATGAGATGATGTGGCAGAATCCTCCCTATTATCTTTACTTTCCTCTGAACATGCTTGAGAGCGCATCACCCCTTGAATATCTTTATTTGCATGAAGACCAACAGTACTTTCTGATGACTCGCGCAACCAAGCCCCGTATGGTAGAATAGATTTCTTACTAATTTCGCCCAGCTCGTATTGAATATCACAGTCTGCTCCGATGTGCCCGATTATGCCGCACAAGTAACAAAAATTAGGGAGACGTTCATATGTGAAGCCGATCATTAACTCCTCCCCTTTAGAGACTTTCAACTTTAAGCATCGCAACAACGGTTTTGTAACGTTGATCTTGGCTCGGATTCGCAGACTCAATCCCCTCCCCGGTGCTCTGTCTTCTTCCAAAAAAATACCTAATCTATTCCCAATCAACCTCGCCATGTCTTTCGTCTGCCTCGAGAGAGGCAAATCATGAATATGGATGTAAAATGCACAGTAATCAAGGTTCACTTTACCCGGGTTCTCATCTGTCCCAATCTCGTTCAAGATGACGACTTGCTTATCAAAAGCCCACGGACATTCTATTAACTTTCTTATTAGTAGGGATATAAACTATAATTTATTTTAGTTTTAATATTATTTAAGTCTTCTTATTGAAGGAAACAAAATCATTATTTAATTTCTCTTAAATAAAAGTAAGGTTAAGATATATAGACTTTCTATCTTTACATGGGTAAGATATATAGACTTTCAATCTTTACATAGTTTAATCTTTAAATATTTATGTTGTAATCTTTATCATTTAAATTAATTATATTATATTTAAAATAATTTTTTAATCACGCGGGGACCACGTGCCAGCGTTACTAGTATAATAGTATAGAAGATGTAATATTAACAAAAAGGTTAGATTTTGTATTACCTTTTTTAAATTCTTCAAATAAAAAATATATAAAAACAAAGTTTCTAAAAAAGAAAAACGATTTGTATCCCAATACGTCTAAATGTGTAACCAATACATACTACTCACCAGTTACGTATATAATAATTATCGTGGTATATATCTTTCTAGTTTCTGCAACATTAGGTTACCATATTTACCTTAAATTGACTTTAGAATAGGATCTTAAGTTAACATTAACAGGACAGTATATTATTAAGTTATTAATCAACCCGCTTAACCTTCTCACAACTCAAATAAGACAAAAATCAGAGTCTCTGAGTTCCCTCCGTTTCACTTTCAGGTAGCTTTTTCAGCTGAGAATCGGTTCTTATTATTCTTATGCAGGCTGATTGTGAAATCATGAGTTCCGACGCTCGAGTTGATAAATATCGAGAATTTGATCGTAAGATTGGTGTGGATCGCATTAGCGATTTGCCTGACTGTGTTTTATCTCAAATTCTGTCCCTCCTACCCACAAAGGAAGCAGTGCGAACTAGCATTTTGTCTAAAGATTGGAAATACAAGTGGACGTCAACATGCAACGTAGAAATAAATGACAAGGATCAATTCTCAAAGATGAAGAGTTCAAAAGAAAGTTTTGCTAAATTTGTCGAAAGGGTGCTTCTTCTTACTGATAATATACAGATCTTTACTTTTGAATGTCAGGAAAAGCACGGAGTAGGTCACGTGAAAACATGGATATCTTCTGTATTAAGGCCTAAACTACGTGGTCTGTTAGTAGTTTACGGCGAATCTGGCATCACTTTGCCCCGCAAGCTTCTCAGTTGCTGTCTTCTGGAAGAACTAGTATTAATGTTACTATGCACGTTCAAAGTTCCTGAGAGGGTTTCTTTTGGCTCCCTCACATTTTTGGTTCTCGAAGGAGTTACTATTTTGAATGAGAATTCTACTGCTGATTGTGTGATGTTTGATTTCCCAGTCCTAGTGGAATTTAAGCTAAAGAATTGCAAATGGTTGAATGTGAAGTCTGTGGAAATCTCCGCCCCTAAAATGGTTGGTTTTGACTGTGAGACCCCCAACGATGCTGTCGCGAATGACTATTCAATCAAAATTATTGGAGAAAGCCTTAAGCTTTTTGGGTCTTTTGGTGGTTTACCAGAAAACATCGTACTATCTTGTAGTTCGGCTGTTGAATATGCAGCTTTGGAAAATCTCAGGGGAGCTGATGATCTTCATATAGTGGAAGAGATTATGTCACGTCTTTTAAAGCGGGTGACTGAATTCTCGAATTTGAAGACTTTGTTATCATCGTATCTTCTGGCTAAGGTTAGGTCTTATTTCATCAACTATTTCAAAATTAGTAATTGTGTTAGTTATTTTTAACTCTCACTTTTGTTTCTCTGTGGGCTACCAAGGCTATTGCCGATTCCAGACAACTGGTATATGATGGTACTTACGGGTTCAACAAGTTGGAGGTGCTGCAAGTTACTAGTAGTGCAGATTATTTGCTTGTGTTACTTAAAGCGTCGCCATCTTTAAAACGTCTTGTCATTCATTTGGTAAGCACAAAACTAAATGAATGAGAGGATCACATGGTTTTTTTTTTTTTTTCGTGAGACTGTGATCTAACGCTTAAGGATATTTTATTTATTTGTCCAGGTAGATTTGGGTGGTTTTAACTATGACGTTGAGGAAGTTCCATCTTGTATTAAATCCCACCTCGAAGAAGTCAGCTTCTCGCCATTTTCTGGAAAGAGATATGAATACGATTTGGTAAAGTATATATTGGAGAATGGTGTAAAACTGAAGAAATTGTGTATCGCCAATGTTCATGGAGACTGGATTCCCGAGGATGTTGCAGAAGAGTTATCGAAGTATTCTAAAGCTTCAACTTGTCTATCTGTTTCAATCGAAAACCAGAAGTTTTTATGATGAGGTTAGCCATTTTTCTTCTGATGCGTACTGAACACTTGCATATATGCTACATCTTAGTTTTGAGATGATAAGTCGTGAAAGTCCTAACTTTAGATATGCTCTTCAAGATATAATCTTTGTTTCTTTAAGAAGCCGTTTGCTTCCCCAAATTAGGTGAGATAATTAACTTAATCTCAGTTTATCTTGCATTTGGTTTCTTAGATAAGTTTCACTGTCAGAATCTGTTTGTTAAGGATGGTTGTATTATGATGTTCTTAATTTCAGAAATAAGTGTTGCTTTGTGATATCGTGCATATACTTCAATCTGTTTTTGTTTAGTGAACTGAATATATTTTGTGGACTTGATTTTTATGAGTTCTTCAGATTAGTATAATCTGTGTGCATTTTTTGCTGAAAATTAGTACTTATATGCAAACGGCAAGTTTAACTGATATTGAATGGTTTGTGAGATACGACAAAGCTTACTATACAATGTTTGTTATTTCATAAACCAGTGCTGTCTATTTTAGTACAAGACAAAGAGTCTTTTATTCTGTATGGAAAAGCAGATATTATGTTATCGTGACGTGTTTGGTTATTCTTATGTATGTTCCAATGGCCATACGTTTTTACTTGTGTATTAAATCTGTTTTATAGGTTCATCTGGAGATTCCCAAGTTACAACTTCAAACTTTCCATTATTTCGAAGATAGCAAGGCGAGGGTACAACTACTAGATAAGTTAGTTTTCAATACCATCCAGTCGGAGAGCAAAGTAGGCATCATAAGGCTTGCGTATTCTGAGCCTGTGGCGAAGGACCTATTGAAGTTATGTTTGCTTCTTTTTTGTTGGTTGATCGTCATAGCATCTCGTGCAGTTTTTTTTGAACTGATACCTGGGATTTTAGTTGCAAACTATAATATAGTTTCTTGCTTCAAGCTTTTAATTGCAAATTATAATATAACTTCTAGCTTCCATTAGGTGATTATGTCGTCAACGGATTATATTTTGGGTTCATCTGCATTAATAGTTCACTTGGTAAATATGAGAGATGCAGGTGTGCTTGTGTGTGTATGTTTCTTTTGGCTAAATCATTTTTTGGTTGTATTTTTATACAAAACAAGGTATATACCCAACTACTATAACTCTCATATCATTCTCAGCTAAAAATCTTATAAATAACATTATAATATGACATGAAATAATATATTATGACATGAAAACCTATGGATGCAAGCTAACTGAAACCTTAGAATTTATTCAAAAGGAGTAAATTGAAGATTTGGGGCATGGTGAAAGGAGTGAAATTAAATGGAGTTGAGAGGCAAGTGAAATTTTATCGTTGGAGGGTAATTTTGACATTTTGTAGTTAATCTCCCCCTTAATCATCCAAACAAATTGAAATTAGATTTGAGATTGCATCTTAATCATAAATTTATTGTTGAAATCAAATGAGTAGATGAGATAACTTTAGGCTAGAAAAGTAGATTTTTAATCCCATAATATACAACAAACGGACATAAAAGTTGTGGCGTGAAAATGACGACTCTGTACAGTCACCCCTATGCGAACTTCCGTAACCACCCCTATGCGAACTTCCGTAACCTATAAGTAGACTCCCTTCTACTTACTCATTCAGTAATCCACTCCCTGACCCTAACGCCACCCTTAAGTTCCCTTCGCAGATCCTTTAGTGTCTACACGCGTCGAGAAAACTGCATGAGCCCGTTTACAAGCTGTTGCGCGAGCTTTCATGCACATCTAGAAGGGTAGTTGTGATTTATGATTCCATGATAGCTTATATAGTTCAGGACATTGGTTCTGTACCAAACGTCGAGTCGTATAGTTTTCAAAGTAAATCGGCATTCTCTTTGTATTCGTTTTATTGGGAAGGAAATTTTCAGATTTGGTACAGAGAAGTAGAGAAGATGAAGAACAGAAACATGGTGTTGTAAGCTTTTCTCATATTCATTAATCGTTATGTTATATTTTACTCTGCCAATACATTGCATATATGCAAAAGGAATGATGTAGTAATGATGGAGACAATACTATATAAATAGTTCACTAGTACTATAAGATTCCTTTATTTGAATTCTTTTTCCTCCTCCAAGATAGTGGCAGTGCAGACTTTGTCATCCACTTGATCCTCCTTGTCATTTGCCATGTCATTATCTTTCTTGTTTTTATACTCCCCCTCAAGATGAGAGTACATGTCATAAACTCTCATCTTGCACAACAACTTCTGAAATCTTTGCATTCCCAGTGCCTTTGTGAAAATATCAGCAAGTTGCATGTCAGTGGCAACATGTAAGAGTTTCATCACTCCTTGTTGCAATCTCTCTCTAGTAACATGGCAATCTATTTCAATATGTTTCGTTCTCTCATGGAAAACAGGATTAATGGCAATATGGATAGCTGCTTGATTATCACAGAATACCAATGCAGGTTTCTTGTGATCATATCCAAGATCCTTCAATAGATTCTTTATCCAGACCAATTCACAAACAGTGGAAGCCATTGATCTGTATTCTGCTTCTGCTGATGACCTTGAAACAGTGACTTGTTTCTTCGATTTCCATGACATTAGTGCTTCTCCCATGAAAACACAGTATCCTGTTATGGATCTCCTGGTATCAACACAAGCTCCCCAGTCTGCATCACAGTAAGCCTTAATGTGCATCTCATTATCCTTAGGAAAGAAAAGTCCTTGACCAGGTGCTTTCTTTAAGTATCTAACAATTCTCATGGCTGCATTCATATGTTCTTGCATAAGAGCACTCATGAACTGGCTGAGGGTCTGAACAGCATAAGAAATGTCTGGTCTTGTTACTCCTAGGTACAGAAGCCTCCCAATTAGTCTTCTGAAAGATGTGGGGTCAGTCATAGGTTCTCCCCCTTGCTGAGATAACTTCAGATTCTGCTCTTGTGGGAAATTAGCAGGCTTTGTTCCAAGAAGACCACAATCTTTAATAATTTCAAGTACATATTGTCTTTGACACACTGAGATTCCCTTACTGTTCCTTGCAACCTCTATTCCAAGAAAGTATTTTAGAGGACCAAGGTCCTTAAGTTTGAAATGAGTCCTTAGGTACTCCTTCAATGTCTTTACCTCCTGTTCATTGTTCCCTCCTACTATAATATCATCAACATATATGAGAATGACAGTGGTGAGGCTTCCTGAGTGTTTGAAGAAGAGAGAATGATCATGAGATGACTGAATATATCCCTGCTTCAAGATGATGGAAGTCAGTTTATGATTCCATTGCCTTGAAGCTTGTTTGAGACCATATAAAGACTTATGTAGTCTACAAACGGTGTTCTCCCCCTCAGTAGCAAATCCAGGCGGTGGAAGCATGAAGACCTCTTCATCAAGATCACCATAGAGAAATGCATTGTTCACATCAAGTTGTGATAATGACCAATCATTAGCAGCAGCAAAAGCAAGGAGACATCGAATGGTTGTGATCTTTGCTACTGGAGAAAAAGTCTCAAAATAGTCTAGGCCTTCCTGTTGATTGTAACCTTTAGCCACTAGTCTGGCTTTATACCTCTCAACATCTCCTGTGGCATTGAGTTTCACTTTGTATACCCATTTATACCCAATAGCAACCTTACCAGGAGGAAGTGGTACAAGAGACCATGTATTGTTTGCTTGTAAGGCTGTTAACTCATCATCCATAGCAGATTTCCACACAGGATTGGTAATAGCATACTCAAAACAAGTAGGTTCAGGGTGAGATGTAGTAGCCAAGATAAACTTAAGATAAGAAGGAGAAAACCTGCCAAAAGTCAAGCTGAGAGAATGAGGATTACCAGATTGCAAGACTCCCACATCAGTGGAGTGAGGGATCACTGTAGCTTGAGCTAGTTTGTACTGGTAATCCTGGAGGTGGGTAGGAGGCCTTCTATCACGAGTAGAGCGCCTAAGGGGGGTAGGAGAGATGTGATCAGCATCAGATACATTGGCAGGAATAAGAGAAGATGGTGAAGTAGGTTCTGGTGGAGGAATTGTGTCTGGTGCAGAAGCTATAGGTGTATCAGCATTAGGTGTATTAGCATTTTGATCAGGAAGTGGATATGTGTAATCCATAAAAGGATCTAAAATAGAATCAGAAACTTGATGGGATTGAGAAGAATGAGGAAATGGAAAAATATGCTCATAAAACATGACATCTCTTGAGATAAAAATCTGTTTAGTATGGAGATCATACAGCTTATATCCTTTAATGTGGGCAGGGTAACCTATGAAGATACATTTGGTTGCTCTTGATGCTAGCTTGTTATGAGGTTTGGGAAGTTTTGTGGCATAGCAGAGGCATCCATAGGTTCTGAGATGAGTGTATTTTGGTGGTTTTAAGTATAGTAGATGGAAGGGTGTTTGGTTGTTCAATATAGGGGTTGGTGTTCTGTTTATCAAGTAAGCAGCAGTTAAAATGCAGTCACCCCAGAATTCAAAAGGTAATTGAGCTTGTAATCTCAATGCTCTGGCAACATTTAAAAGGTGGCGGTGCTTTCTTTCAACCACTGAATTTTGTTGTGGGGTATAGACACATGATTGTTGATGGATTATGCCTTTTGATGAATAAAAGTCTGCCATGTTAAATTCTTGTCCCTGATCTGTTCTTAAGGCTTTCACAGTGGTTTTAAACTGATTATATATGAGTTGTATGAATTTCTTTAATATTTTCCTTGCTTCACTTTTATGTTGCATTAGAAACACCCAAGTGAAACGGCTGTGGTCATCAACTAAGGTTAGAAAAAAAGAACTTCCATTAATAGATTTTACACTATATGGCCCCCATATGTCAACATGCAAAAGATCAAAAGAAGCATCAGTTCTATGAGGCTCAACATGGAAAGGAAGTCTGTGTTGTTTTGCCAAATGACAAGTGTCACAAACAATATCCTTAAAACTGCTAGGAATTTGCTGAATATCAGTGGCTAATAAAGACATACGTGGAGCAGATGGATGTCCTAAACGCATATGCCAAAGTAAAGATGGCTTGATTGAAGTAGAAACAACAACTTGTGGTTGAGGAGTACTGCTACATGTGACAGAATTATCCTTGACAGGTATCATGCAGTACAAACCATGCTCAACTTTAACTATCCCAATCACTCCCCAAGTGTGAAGGTCCTGAATGACACATAAGTTGCACCAAAAAGTTAAGCAACATGACAGAGAGAGAGTTAGCTTTCTGACAGAAATGAGATTGAAACAGAAGGCAGGCACACATAGAACATTATCTAACACAAGTTTGTTATTGAAGTAAACAGAACCTATGCAGCTTGCTACTGTTTTGTGACCATTAGGTAATTGGACATAAGTGTTGTGAAGTGTTTGGTAAGTAGTGAAGAATTGAGGATCACATATTACATGATCTGTGGCTCTAGAATCAAGAATCCATGTGGAATTAGAGTTTTGAAAACTTGTATCAACAGTGGAATTAAGATATATGATTTTTGAGGAAAAATGGTTACCTGAATCATCAGTGGAATTAGAATTTCTATTGACCTGATTAACCTGATTGACCAAGCTATTACCACCCTGGAGTAGATTGCAAAGGTGATGAAACTGATCCTGTGTTATGGGAGCATTGGTGTTCTGAGGAGACAATGATGGTTGTGCTTGCATCACCTGATTAACAGCTCCCTGGGGGAATCTGTTGTTGTTGTTGTTGAAACCTGATGGTTTAAACTTGGCATATTTATGCCCAGGTGGATATCCAAATACCTCAAAACAGGAGTCAATGGTATGATTACTTTTTCCACATTTAACACATGGTGGTCTTGTCTTGTTTCCTCCTTGTTTGTTCCAGGATTTGTATGGTGGCTTCTGGAATTGGTTGGCCATAGCAGCAGTATGAGGGATGTTGTTAGGAGCAGTAGATGAAGCCTTGACACTAATGGCTGCCATATCATTAACCACATGCTGATTTGACAGTTCCAGATTTGCCTCCTCATGAAGAACAACATTGAACACATCATTTAACATAGGCAAAGGATCTATAAGCAAAGTTTGGTTCATGACTTGATTAAAAGGTTCATCAAGCCCCATAAGGAATTGCATAACTCTCTTATTTTCCATTTTTTTACTCAAAGCAGCCAAAACACCACAATCAGAATTGCTGCAGCTAAGATGTGCTTCATATTGGTTTATTTCACTCCAAATCGTTTTGAGTTTAGAGAAATAAATACTAACTGGATTTCCTTCTTGCTTAGTGTTAATTAAACGTTGTTCTAACATGTAAATACGATTATTGCTAGACCTGGATTTTTTTTTTTTTTAAGATCGTTCCAAACCTTAAAAGCTGAATCTCCAAACAAGGTGAAATCAGAGATTTCATTGGAAAGACCAGCTGAAATCCAACCTAGAACCGCGTAGTTACATCGGACCCATTTTCCGTACGTCGGGTCAGCGGATGCAGGTTCTGGTATGGAACCATCGATGAATCCCACCTTATTTTTGGCGAGGAGAGCCACGTACATGGCGCGGCTCCATTTGTGGTAGTTTTGTGACGTCAATGGTTGACTCACAATCGAATGGCTGGGATTTTCAGCATGATGAAGAAACAGAGGGTCAGATGTATCATCATAGTTTCTGGATGCGTTGTTGGATGGGACGGATTGTACATTTGACGAAGAACCTGGTGTAGCGGGGCTTGTTTCAGTGTCCGTCATGACTGTTGAAAGAAAGGAAATATAATGGTAACAATGGTGTTATTATCAGAGAAAATGAGCGGAAATAGTGGTGTGGTATGCTCTGATACCATTTCAGATTTGGTACAGAGAAGTAGAGAAGATGAAGAACAGAAACATGGTGTTGTAAGCTTTTCTCATATTCATTAATCGTTATGTTATATTTTACTCTGCCAATACATTGCATATATACAAAAGGAATGATGTAGTAATGATGGAGACAATACTATATAAATAGTTCACTAGTACTATAAGATTCCTTTATTTGAATTCTTTTTCCTCCTCCAAGATAGTGGCAGTGCAGACTTTGTCATCCACTTGATCCTCCTTGTCATTTGCCATGGCATTATCTTTCTTGTTTTTATAGAAATGGAAAACCGGCTCTACCACTCAAAGCAGAAATTATAAAGGAAGTTCCATCAGTAAAAGGGTGTGTGACACAGGATTTTTCAGAACTTACAAAACTGCAACTTGATGTACCAAAGTTCAACTCTGGAGACCTTACAACACATCTAGAGTGATCGAAAGTTTGTACCTTGATCTGCTAGCGAAAGAAAAGAATACGGGTTCTAATAAAGTGTGTATTGTAGGTCCATTCAATCCAGTCCTGATGCCCGATAATTGTATCCGTAACAAATGCTTAGAATGGCTCGATAAACAGGAGACGAACTCAGTCGTGTACGTTTCATTTGGAACCACATCTTCTTTATCAGATGAACGCATCACTGAAGTTGCTTTTGGTCTGTAGAGAAGTGAACATAAGTTCATATGGGTAGTCAGGGATGCAGACAAAGGTGATATTTTTGAAGGAGATGTTAGAAGAGTTCCAGTACCAGAAGGGTACGAAAAAAGAGTAGAAGGTGTCAACAGATGTAATCAGCCACCTACACCATATGTAATTCGACCCTACCTTAGTCTATATAATGCAACCCCAATCCTTCTTCACATAAAGTCCACATTTACTAGTCTATACATAAAGTCCACACCTACTAGTCTATGTAATTAGTTTCTTGTCTAAATATGTATCTATAAATACTTGTATTATCAAGGCAATAAATTCAGTCAAATAACAAAAATCTAACATGGTATCGAGCCATCAAAATGATAAAGCTTGAAAAAAAAATCACCTTTCTTCTTGAAGGCTGGAATTCGGTTTTCTGTTTTCTGGGTAGAAGCTTTAACTACTGTTGTGTATCTCATTAGTCGATTACCCTCTCAGCGATTAGATTTTTAGTCACCTTTTTATCGTCTTTTTAAGAAATTACCAGATTACAGTTGTCTCTGAGCATTTGGTTGTGTTTGTTTTCTTTTACTACCTCCACATGATCGACATAAACTTTCTGCCCAATCTGTGCGATGTGCATTTTTGGGATATAGCAGTGTTCACAAAGGGTTTATATGTTATGATGGTGTTTCTAACCGCATCCGCATATCCAGAAACGTCACTTTCTTCGAACATGAGTATTATTTCCAACAACAGGTTGTATCTACTGGCACCATTCAGCTTCCGTCTTTTGAGGATTTATCTACATCGGTAGAGCGTTTTAAATCAGGCATTGTTTATCAACGACGACATGCCCCCCATCGCCACCCCTCACTGACCCTGATCCAGAACCTGCTCCAGTTTCTCTTCGACGATCCACTCGTGGAATTCGTCCTCCCTTTGACTTTTATATCAGTGCCTAATTCTTATTCACCGGCGGTTAAAGAAGCGTGTTGGGAGAAAGCAATGCGAGAGGAGCTTCAGGCTCTTCAGAAAAATCACACTTGGGACATTGTTTCTTATCCTTCCAATGTTAAGCCTATCGGTTGCAAATGGGTTTACTCTATAAAGTTACATTCTAATGGGTCTCTTGATCGTTATAAAGCACGTTTAGTCGCACTTGGCAACAAATAGGAATATGGGGTCAATTATGATGAGACGTTTGCTCCAGTTGCTAAAATAACCAATGTCCGCCTCATTTTGGCTATCTCTGCTTCGAAAGGATGGCCTCTATTGCAAATGGGTGTCAAGAATGCCTTTTTACATGGCGACCTTAAAGAAAAGATATATATGGCTCCACCACCAGGGTTGTTCTTAGTCCCCTTTCCAGATGTTTGCAAGCAAACGCTCTTTATATGGTCTAAAGCAGGCTCCACGTGCTTGGTTTGAAAAGTTTCGGGCTACTTTTCTTCGCTTCTCCTTTGTGAAAAGTCGTTATGACTCCTCGTTGTTCCTATGCAAGTCTTCCACTGAGATTTTCTTTTCTTCTAGTTTATGTGGATGATATTGTTATTATAGGAAATGATGTTCACATGATCTTTAATCTTCAGACACACCTTCAGAACTCTTTCCAAATGAAAGACTTGGGTCATTTGCATTATTTCTTGGGTTTGGAGGTACATTCTACCGACGCAGGTATTTTCTTAAACCAACATAAGTACACTTAAGAGTTAATTAAGTTGGTTGGTCTTCAAGAGGGTCGATCGGTTGATACGCCGTTAGAAGTCAATATTAAGTATCAACGTGAGAATGGTGAGTTTCTTTCTGATCCTTCTGTCTATCGGCAGTTGGTAGGGAGTCTCAATTACTTGACCATTACTCGGCCAGATATTGCTTTTGCTGTTCAACAAGTAAGTCAGTTTATGCAGGCTCCGACTCACCTACACTTGGCTGGTGTTCGTCGTATTATTCGTTACCTCCAGGGTTCTTGTACTCGTGGCCTATTCTTCCCTATCAATACTCCTATTAGTTTGACCGCTTACAGTGATGCAGATTGTGCTGGTTGTTCGGACACTCGACATTCTATTTCGGGTTGGTGTGTGTTTATTGGTAACTCTCTTGTATCATAGAAAAGTAAGAAACAATATCGTGTTTCCAAATCCTCTATGGAGTCTGAATACCATGCTATGTCATCTGCTTGCTCCGAAATTGTTTGGATACTTGGTCTATTAGCTCAGCTTGGTTTCCTCAAGATTTACCTACTCTGCTACATGCCGACAATACTAGTGCAATTCAAATCGTCACTAATCCAGTGTTTCACGAGCGTACCAAGCATATTGAAGTGGATTGTCATTCTATCAGGGAGACTTTTGATAATAATATCATCACTCTTCCACATATCTCGACTGAGCATCAGACTGCTGATGTGTTTACGAAAGCTTTGTGTCGCCTACACTATCAGTTTCTTATTGGCAAATTGATGTTGGTTGTCGACCGTCATCAATTTGAGGGGGGATGTCAACAGCACCTACACCATATGTAATCCGACCCCACCCTTAGTCTATATAATGCAACCCCTACCCTTCTTCACATAAAGTCCACACCTACTAGTCTATACATAAAGTCCACACCTACTAGTCTATGTAATTAGTTTCTTGTCTAAATATGTATCTTGTATTATCAATAACAAGAAGGCAATGAATTCAGTCAAATAACAGAAATCTAACAAAAGGAGGGGACTTATTGTAAGAGATTGGGTTGTGGTCACCTCAGTTCGATATTCTAGCACACCGCTCGACTGGTTGTTTCATCAGTCATTGCTGCTGGAATTCATGCATAGAGAGCACTAGCATGGGAGTGCCAATGGGCGCTTGGCCGATGCATTCAGACCAGAGGAATGCTGTGTTGGTGACAAAGGTACTGGAAATCGGTGTAGAAGTTAAGGATTGGGCTCATATAGAGGAAGTGGTGGAATCTATTACAGTTGAAAATGCTGTCAGAAGATTGATGGCATCTGTAGAAGGAGATGAGATGAGGAAAGAGCACAGGGATTAGGGAATTCTGTGAAGAGAGCTGTGATGGAAGGTGGAGATACTTGCAAGGAAATGGATTCCTTCATTGCTCACATCAGTAGATAAGTTCTATTATTTGGAAATTGTATTTGTGTTCGTCTTTCCTAAAAGATCAAATGAATTTTCACTAAAAGGAAAAGGTCAAAAGATCATATGTCCAGTGAAGAGATACTTTGATCTCTATAAGAACTCCGTGACAATAATTAAGTTATAGGGTGGCCGCGAGTATAAAATTTCTAGGCATTACGCCTTCGATTCAATTTTAATGATATAGTTCATTTTGCAAGGCTTATGATGTTTGATCTAAGTACAACCCCTTAGTTTAAGATTCAAATAATTTGGGAGGAAAGTATTGGGCAAGGTTCTGTAATTTGAATACTTATATTGAACAAACTTCTCTCAAACTTCAAAACGTATCTCTATGTTTATTGAGGTTAGTGTAATTGTTTTGTGATCATGCGAGACATTTTTTAGAAACACCACCGGAGCAAACAATGTAAAGAAATCGCTTGTGGTACCATTATAGGTTAAAGCCAATGAAACAAAACTTGATGCTCTGACCCATTCATATGGAACTGGAAGTAACAGGTCAATCAAACTTCAGATTAGACATTTGCCACCGTTAGCGACAAGAGTTGAATAAATGCAAAGTTATTATCATGTATCTATATATATCCCCTTTTTTAGAAGTTACAACAATTTGTGGAGCACTTTCTCCATTACAAAGCTATTATCATGTATCTATATATCTCCCCTTCTCTATATATCAGGCTTTAGGACTGCTAAGTGCTAAGGTTCTTCAAATCCTTTTCCATTGCATACCAGTCTGGTATTATCTTTGCGGTGTGGGGGTAGAGATCTCTATAAGCATTCTTGATGGTCCCTTCTGCAACTGAAGTAGCAATTGAAATATCTGCAAGAATACCCCCTCAGATTTAAATCAAATGTAAAAACTAAGTAAGATCTTGGTCGCAAAACAGACACTAAAGCTACCAAGTATACAATATATGCAGACAGTAAAACGAAACATTACTAAGTAGTCAATCAAGTAACAAGAGACATACATGCGTTAGAATAGCAATCAGTAAGAAGATTCATAAAACTGAATAAGGTAACAAATGATCTAACCTCGAAGGGGTTTCTTTGAATCAGACAGCTGAGTTATCATAAAGATGATTGCAGCTGCAATAGATAAAGGGCTTCTCCTGTAGAAAAGAACAACGATGGCGGGCAAACATTAGAAACAAGCCATATATGAGTCCAACAAAGAAGAGCCGAATCACTTAATATTCACATGAACTCCTGGTTAGCTAGATGCACAAAACTAACAGAAAACATCTCAAATGGCAAACCTAGTCAAGACTTACAAATGTGATTTCGCACGAGTTATTTATCCTGTAGGAAGTATAATGGTGAGGACAAAGAGTTTGCTCTCATCCCATTTTTTTTATCATAAGGCCTCAATATCTAGTGTTAGCCGATTTTTAAGATAATAATAGACTTAAAACCTTAATAGAAATAGGAGACTGATGCCAGAATTAAGCTGCCCAACAAATATCTTTTTTCTCTACAACTTATATTTGATATTTGCCCAGACCATCCTCACTTTCCTCATTTTACGTTTCGAATCATGAATTGAGAATCATCATAGCAATCATTTCCACAACCAAATGCTAGATCTATAGGATCTAAATAAAATTAACATTCTTTTTGGATTCTATTGATTAGAGAACTCCTGGATATAAAATATCTATGTTATTGAAAAGCTTTCAGGTACTAATTAACATATCTATTGGGTTCATATGGAAACAGAATGTGGATTAGAAGAATTCAGATACAGCACAAAATGACAAGATTGAGTACCTAATATCAAAGTTCCCCGCCTTCTGGACAGTTTCTTGGACAGCTTTTACCTCTTCATTGTTCATGCCAAGATAAGAACACCAACGCCTCTGAGAAACAAAGACAAACAGAAAAAGACACGAAAAACAAAGTTAAAAGGTGATCCCAAATAAAAGTAACCAGAAAGATATGACATTCACAAGTTAATATACAGTATGCTATAAACTAATTAATTCCAAGGCAAACTCACAAGATTGTCCCCTGCTTGGATGGTACCCATCTCCATTGACTCACCCATCTCAACCTTCAAATGTTTCACGATAAATGCTGTTGCTCGGCCAATTTCTGTCTTGGTAGCTCCAGCAACAATGGAGCATATTTCTTTTAGAGTACGTGGCTTGACTTCCTGCCTGCAAGCGATATAAATGCAACCAGCCACGAGAGCTTTCAAGTTTCTTCCTCTTGTACACTTCTGATCTTCCAACCTTTTATATATTTCATGCGCTCGATCCTTTAAATAAATCACCATTCGAGACAAGTAAGGATTCAAAGTCCCAAACCACAGTACGATTATGACAACTAGAAAAGAGTGCTGAATCACCAAGGACTGAAATATTGTTGTAATTGTATAAAAAGCAACATTTACGAGTCCTTATGTGAGGAGGGAGAAAAAAAAAGGGCACTATTACAAGATTGTAACATCACGAATATAGACAAACATCGACATCTTGAGAAAATGTGAATTTTAATGTATATAATATAACACAAATACTTTCAGAGGCAGAAAGAAGCAAACCGATAAGAGAATAAAGGAAAGTAATCGAAAGCAAATGTTTTCACCATAGTCTATAACACAAATACGTTCACAAGCAAATGTTTTCACCATAGTCTATAATTCGGTGTGCATGCTTTGAAAAGCAAGGAGTAATGGCACATACCTTAATTGTTGGTACAAGGTTCAACCTGTAACAGGAAAAACAACCAAATCAGTCATACAGCGCATAAAAGAGAATAAGGAAAGTAATCGAAAGTATCTATAAATGCCTCAGCGTGGTTCAGCCCTAATTATAGGCAAAGAAAATCTTGAACTAAGATTTAGTTGGATGATCATTCACAATCCAGAGATGCTTGATAATATTTCCCCATATCTAACATGAGTCATGGTAAACAACAGTAAATGACCATCCGTGTCTTTCTCGACCGCTATACCTAAGTTTCCACATAAGAATGAGTAACCAGATATCTTTCAAAAATATTTACTACTAAACTAATCCTTGTCTGTCCTAGAACATAACGCTGCAAAGCACAAAGAACCAACAATCGAGCGTTCATAACCAAACGCAGAAACACGTGACCAATTATTAACAAACTAAACATTCCCAGCTAAACCTTTGAACTAATACACACAATCCTATTAAAAAACCTAACTAGATGGCATGAAAATATTAGCTTCCAACGATAAAGCCGTCGATGAATCCCGATTACTCTAAAATTGCTACGTTGCCGCTCGAGAACCAAATTATCCAACCCCACCCCCCCCCCCCACACACACACATGACACAACACAGACCTATCAGCCATGCTAGTAATAGTCTTAGACGCCAAAGTCATAGCCCTGCCCGGATTCCCTCTCCTGTTCTGCAACCGAGACGTCATCGACCCATTTGCACCCCGAGAAATCACAGTGGAGAGCTCAGAGTCTCCAAGTAACGGGTTAACGTGTCCACCCACACGGTTCGGGTCATGATCACCGAAATGGTCGTCAAAGGTCCGCCACTCGGGGGTCTCGTCAATGGAGCGAGACTCCAGCACGAGGCTGCACACCGAGCACATGGTGTCGCCGGTGGAGTGGTCGAACACAACCTCCGTGTTCCGCTTGCAGTCCGAACAGTATGAATCCGACATCAGTACTTCCCGCGCTTTTTTGAATTTTAGGTTTTTGGTGGAGAAGAGAATGAGACTGAAAGGGTTAAAAGGGTATATATATATACAGAGAGAGGATCATTTGGGGTATTTTTCAATCCACCCCTCGAGGTTTGGTAATTTGTTAAATACCCCCGTGATATAATTAAATGGTGTTATAACCAGGGGCGTATCCAGGATTGGGGGGGGCTAAATAATTTTTTTATGTAACGGTAGGAAAGAAATAAGAGGACAAATAACCAAAAAAATGGATGAAGAATTTTTGTGTTGTTTTGAATTGCTTTTTTGGGGAGTCTCAAAAAAGATGTATCATTTACGATGTCGGCATCAATAGCCAACGAAATGCATTATATTTTTTTAATAAAACACACACACACACACACACACACATACATATATATATATATATAGTTTATCAAAGTAAATATTATAGAAGATGTAATAATTTGTTTGGATCTATTTAAACTAGATAAAAGAACAAAAAAACTCCACATTGTATTTATGTTGTCGTATATGTAGAAACTAAGGGTTTCTTTACAAAGATGATAAAAAGTTTGCATGTATTTAATTCGATCAAGCAATATTAAAATTTTCATGTACCAACAAATTTAATAAGATTACTAGATATATATAACAAATTAAGAGGTGGATTTTGGCAATTTATTATACTTACGACTTTCAAGGTTAAATAATTATAGCAGACTCAATGATAAATTCAAATAATTATAGATAATGCTTGTAACGGAGGATATGCTAAAATTCACCTCTTTCTCACTGTACGAGTCCTTCTCACTTTGATTTGTTCTCTCTTTCTCTCTTTTTCTTTTTTTAACATGCCTTCTTTTCTTTTTTCTTTTTCTTCGAACACACACACATATATAGGTAAAAAAAATTAAAAAAAATGGGGGGGGGGGGGGGGGTTACAGCCCCCTTAGCCTCTATGTAGATACGCCCCTGGTTATAACTCGATTTTTACATGTGAACGGCATATGTGGACACTACGTAGAACAAAACACACTCTAAATTTTTTAAATCTCGAGGTCCGATGGGCATATTTTGTCAAATTTTTGTAAGGTAATAGATTTAAACTTTTTTAGCATGAAAAGGTGAAGGACAAACATCAATTTTGATATTGTAGCGGACAAAAAATAAACTTTGTCTATTATCTGATGATATCTATAAAAAATAGAAATAGTATGGCAGTAATACCATTAACAATCTAGTAAAATTGAAATATTAATAAACAAATTGTTATAAAAAAGGGTTCATGATTTATACAGATGTCATTAGATAATAGCAAAATTTTAAATTATGTTTGGTCTAATATCAAAATTTGCTTTTGGTCTTTTATCCTTTCGCTATTAAAAAAAAGTACTTCTCAAAAAATCGACAAAACATGCCCATCGGACCCCCGAACGGGAACAATTTGTGACGCTAGGAAGACCTACTTGAGTACGAGATTTAAAGACACACACTTAGAAAGACCTACTTCACCGTAGGAAGACCTACTATATTAAGTGTTAGTCTTTGCATCTTGGAAAACGATTGCATTCAGGGGTATTTTAGTCAGTTTAGTAAAACATTTAGTTGTAGCTGAAAAGAAAGTGTATGTCGAGTCACTCATATGTCAACTTTCGTAATCTATAAGTAGACTTCCTCCCACTTCTTCCAAAATCACTCGTTTAATACATTCTCTTATTTCTTTATGTTTCGTTTCGAGAGTTCAAATTAAAACATTCTTTTGCTTCACCATTCTAAACATTTATAATGCTACTATATTAAGAGTTAGCCTTTGTACCTTGGAAAACGATTGCCAATTACACCGTATTAGCTTGTGCCTCGTAAGTCATAATTAGACTGCCTTATAAGGGCATTTTAGTCAGTTCAGCAGAGCAGTTAGTTGTAACTGATTTTCCCCCCATTTCTTTGTTAGATGCCAGCTGTAACTATATATATTAGTTTTTCAGCTCATTTCATTTGTACTTACTTTCATTTTTTGATCAATACACGAACTATATGGGTGGCGATTCACAGTAATCTCTCGTGTTGCTTGTTAGCGATTTGCGGTAATCGCTTTTATTCGTGTTTTTTGTGTTCGATTTGCGATCACCGATCTTCGTTTTACATCATGTCTGCTACCGATTCCCCTTCGATTCAATCGAATCATGTTTCAACTTGTGTTACTCGTGCTTCTGGTGTGCTCGGTGGTTCGGATCATTCGAACATGTCTCTCACTTCAATTCCACTCGAAGGTGCTTCAAATTATCTTCCCTTTCACTTGCAGGTTAGCTTTTCTCACTTTGTGAAGGAAACAGACACACAAATACTCGCACAGTTAGATTTGTGAACCAAAATTGGAATGTGAAGGCAATGTGTTTGACATATTTCCTTAACGAGAGGCTTTTTGTGAATGTGTTTGTACAGTGCTTATATATAAATCGTAACAACTGGAATTTGTCGAGTTGATAGATCGCGAGATTTATATTACGCACACACACTCGCACAATTAGGTTTGTGACAAAATTCGACTGTGAAGGGAATCTGTTTGATGAAATTCCTGAATGAATGGTTTTTTCTGCAACGTACTGTGCTTATACATAAATCTTAGATTCGTAACAACTGAAGTGAACGGATACAAAATATCGAGATCGAGCGACAATAACTGCCTATCTAACAGAATTCGTTGGAAGTTGTTGAGTTGAGCTTGAAGTTTTTCGGGTGAGATTTGTTAGGGTTTTTGACCGAATGTTGCTAGTATCTCCTCATGTTCAGTAATTTCTTAGCTTAGAGGCTATTGGATTCCGTATTGAATGTCCGTGACCGTGCTAACATATCATTTTCTCGTGCAGGCTGACTGTGAAATCAAGAGTTCGGACGCGCTAGTTAGTGGTGGCGATGGCTTTGGCAATCTGCCTGACTGTGTTTTATCTCAAATATTGTCCCTCCTAACCACAAAGGAAGCAGTGCGAACTAGTGTTTTGTCCAAAGATTGGAAATACAAGTGGACATTGATTTGCAACATAGACATAAATGATGAGGATCAATTCTCAGAGAAGAAGAGTTCAGAAAAAAGTTTTGCTAAATTTGTGGAGAGGGTGCTTCTTCTTACTGATGATATACGGAGCTTTGATTTTGAATGTAAGGGAAAGCATGGAGTAGGTCGCGTGGAAACATGGATATCTTCTGTATTAAGGCCTAAACTATGTGGTATGCTGGTACTTTACGGTGAATCTGGCATCATTTTGCCCCGCAAGCTTCTCAGTTGCTATCTCCTGAAAGAACTAGTATTAATGTTACCATGTACTTTCAAAGTTCCTGAGAGGGTTTCTTTTGGCTCCCTCACATTTTTGGTTCTCGAAGGAGTTACTATTTTAAATGAAAATTCTACTGCTGATTGTGTGATGTTTGATTTCCCAGTCCTAGAATCATTTACACTAACAAATTGCAAATGGTTGAATGTGAAGTCTGTGGAAATCTCCGCCCCTAAAATGGCTACTTTTGACTGTGTGACCCCCTATGACGCTGTAGCGAATAACTATTCAATCAAAATCATTGCGGAAAGCCTTAAGCTTTTTGGGTCTTTTGGTGGTTTTCCAGAAAACATTGTACTATCTTGTAGTTCAGCTGTTGAATATGCAGCTCTGGAAAATCTCAGGGGACCTGATGATCTTGATATAGTGGAAGAGATTATGTCACGTCTTTTAAAGCGGGTGATTAAATTCTCGAATTTGAAGACTTTGTTATCATCGTATCTTCTGGCTAAGGTTAGGTCTTATTTCATGAACTATTTCAAAGTTAGCGATTGTGTTAGTTTTGTTTCTAACTTTCACTTTTGTTTCTCTGTGATCTACCAAGGCTATTGCCGATTTCAGACAGCTGGTAAATGATGGTACTTACAGGTTTAACAAGTTGGAGGAGCTGCAAGTTAGTAGTCGTGCAGATTATTTGCTTGTGTTGCTTAAAGCGTCGCCATCTTTAAAACGTCTTATCATTCGTTTGGTAAGCACAAAACTACATGAATGAGAGGATCACATTGTTGTTGTTTTTTTGTTTATTTTTTTTCGTGAGATCTAACGCTTAAGGATTATTTTATTTATTTGTCCAGGTAGATTTGGATGGTTTTAACTATGACGTTGAGGAAGTTCCATCTTGTATTAAATCCCACCTCGAAGAAGTCAGCTTCTCGCCGTTTTCTGGAATGAGATATGAATACGATTTGGTCAAGTATATATTGGAGAATGGTGTAAAACTGAAGAAATTGTGTATCACCAATGTTCATGGAGACTGGACTCCCGAGGATGTTGCAGAAGAGTTATCGAAGTATTCTAAAGCTTCAACTTGTCTATCTGTTTCAATCGAAAACCAGAAGTTTTTATGATGAGGTTCGCCATTTTTCTTTTGATGTGTACTTAGCATTTGCATATACGCTTCATCTTAGTTTTGATATGATAAGTCGTGAAAGGTCCGAGCTTTAGGTATGCTGTTTGAAATATAATCTTAATGGTTTCTTTTTTGTTTCATTAAGAAGCCGTTTGCTTCCCCAATTTAGATGAGATGATTAACTTAATCTCAGTTTTTACATTTGGTTTCTTAGATAAGTTTCACAGTTAGAATCCTGACCTGACGGTGATTAAAGGGTTTTTCGCCTCAAATCGTGATTAACAATCTCCAACGCCCCCCCCCCCCCCCCCCTGTGATTAACAAACGTGAAAACTGGTCATTTCCAATGCCTCATTAATTTACTACTCTATCCTCACAAAACATTTGATTTTTCAATATTATCCTCTTGAGCACACGAGGGATTAACAGCTCAGCTCCTGCAATTTCTCGAAGGCGGATACTTGATTTGAATTGAGTACTCTCAGAATCCTTCAGTCTCTTTTTGTGGTTCAAGTATTTCGTCATGGTCGCAGCTATCCGACTAAGAGATTAGGAACGAAACAAATCATTTAACATAATTGTTCCCTGATTTGCACCGCCATTGATGAAACTTGTATAATTTCTTACTTAGTCGGTTGGTAACTCAATTATCTATCACTGGGCCATGATATATATCTATGATTTGAGAGGGAAACTTGCCAGCGTTTGCTCTGTAAGAATTTATGCCTTTGCTAGTCTGAAATTTCATTTTAATCACATAGAACACAATTGTATAGATTGATTAATTGCAGAGACTCGTCGGCCATTTTTTGGAATCTGGATATGTGTACTTGTACAGTTGTACATGTAATATGTTCAGATTTGAAGATGTGTTTTTCTGATTACTCTAACTTCAAAGGAGACTGAGATTGATGTTCAAAAGCAGAACATTACTGAACTATGTGAAATGAACATATCTGTTTTATGCTAGTGTTTAAATAGCTCATTTGATAAAATACTAGGATAAGCATAGTCTTTGCATGTTTTTATTTCGTAACTAACTTGTGACTTGTGACAGATGGAATGTTTGTTAAGGATGGTTGTATTATGATGTTCTTAATTTCAGAAATACGTGTTGCTTTGTGATATCGTGCGTACTCCAATCTGTTTTTTGCTTACTGAACTGAATATATTTTGTGGGCTTGTATTTTATGAGTTCGTCAGATAAGTATAATCCGTGTGCCTTTTTAGCAGAAAATTAGTGCAGACGCCAAGTTTAACTGATATTGAATGGTTTGTGAAATATGAGAAAGCTTACCTTACAATGTTTGTTATTTCATATACCAGTTCTGTTTGTTTTAGTTCAAGATCTGTATGGAAAAGCAGATACTCATGATGTGCTTGGTTATGTATGTTCTAATGGCCATACGTTTTTACTTGTGTATTAAATCTGTTTTTTAGGTTCATCCAGAGGTTTCCAAGTTACAGCTTAAAACTTTCCATTATTTCGAAGATTAGTACGTGCTCGGTTCTGAGGCTTGAAGAGGAAATAGGTGTATAATGGTGAAGATAGCAAGGCGAAAGTACATATACTAGATTAGTTAGTTTCCAACACCATCCAGTCGGAGAGCAAAGTAAGCATAAAGCTTGCGAACCCTGTTATATACTTATGTTGGCTGCATATTTTGTTGGTTGATCGTTATAGCATCTCGTGCAAGTAATTAGTTTTTGAGAACAGATACCTGGGATTTTTGTTGCAAACTATAATATAGTTTCTTGCTTCAAGCTTTTAATTGCAAATTATAATATAACTTCTAGCTCTCATTGGGGAATTAAAGTAATTGAGGAAGACGTTGGCCGGTTGGCGTAAATCAATATTGTTGCTTGGCTTACATTAGGTGGTTATGTCATCAACAGGTTATCATTGGGTTCACTTGCATTTAATAATTCACTTGGTAAATACGAGAGATACAGGTGTGCATTTGCTATAATATCGCCTCGTCAATTATAATCTTTATTAATAATATTAATAAGTTTTATTAGAAGATATAATTGTGCTAAAAAGTATACATATTAAAGTTTTGAAATAAGTCCGTAAGTGCAGTCAAAAAAAAAAAAAAGTCCGTAAATACTCTCTGATCAGAAAACAAGTCGGTAAGTCTTCAATTAAAAGGCATATTCGGACATTTTATATTAATAATAATTAACTAATATCAAATAGTCTTTCAACATCATGCTGGCTTTTCAATCTAATCTGATGAACCCCATTTTATATATTGGATCGAACCCAAGAAAGTAGTCCAAATACTCGCATGGATATATTGAATTCAATGTTGCTGTTATTTATATTTTATTAGATATAAGTATATAACAAGGACATGAAAAAGAAAAGAAAAAAGATTACGTCTTTTTAGATCTTGTTACTCGTGTCGTTGAGTCTTATTACACAAACCTAAGACTTTGTCAAACGTAAAACATTTTTTTTGTGTCCAAGTTGGGGTACTTGAAATTTGGTGGCTATTTCCAATAGTGCTCTTTTTTATGATTCCAATGACGGCTTACACACGTTAACCAAAGTCTCTTTCGTGGGCGGTCAAAGCAAATTAAAAAGTTTCTTCTAACTTTTTAATTTTTTTAGATTTTGAGGTGAGTTTCGTGCGAAATTTATATTTTATTGATATGAAGTAATTCAGTTTTAAAGATTTTGAGCTAAGTGTAATTTTTCTTTCATAAACTATTAAGTAATAAAGTATCCATTCTTAAAACTTAATGAAGTTTGCATACCAAAAGTCGGACAACCGAATTCAATAAGGTCAATTGAATATAATCAATCATCACGTGTGTTTTAGACTTTTAGTCATACTTTTTTAAACCATAGTACTGAAGTAAAACTGCGGCTTTTGTTTTTACATTTGTTTGAATGATTTTGTTTACTTCTAAAAGTTGCAAGTGATTTTGCTATAATTTCTAAATTTTAGCTCGCTGCTTATTACACATTTCATATTTTTTTCATATGTTGTATCATGTATGTCATTATTTGCTAGATTTTGAGAAGAAGGATTGAAAAACCTAGCTATGGGGTTTGCATTTGACATATATTCTGCTAATTAATTGGAGGTCAAAATCAATTTGAGTCTCTGTGTGACTGTGTTTGTTCGTTTCAGTCTTCTTGCTGGAAGATTCGTTCAAGTTTCCTAACAAAACATGTGTTTAAAAAAATGGTGGTTCATAATTATTATTATTCCAAAAAAAAAAAAATTGACTCATTTGAGGTATCCCATCTAGTCTACATGTCATTTTTTTATTTACTGCTACGTTTTAAGGTTAACATGCTACTATTTCTTTATTTTACTGCTGCATAAAAGCGACTATGACGATAATATATAACGTTGATGTTGATCAATTTCCCTTTATAGTAAATTAGTAATTATAATTGGTCGCTAAAACACGTAAGTAAAATAATACACTTAACTAAACTGTTGGAAGGCCCAAAGCGGTCATATTAATTAAATAGTATGGCCTTATATAGGGTTTGGTTCGTCAATAACTTCAGTTCAATTACGTCGGGTGCCCGGTATTAGGTGGGCCAGGAGAGCATTTTTAGGCATTAAATTATCATACCTTTCCACCAGCTATTATTTAATAGCAAGACATGCATCATGTAATGTGCAAATTAATTAATATACATTTTATTGGCAATAGTCTTTCAAACGTGTTGTTATGTAGATTATGTTTTCTTATTCTAATTTTCTCGTGTGCTGAGTTCAAAATCAGCGCGTATAATAATGACCATCGAAAACCTCTTTTTTAAACATAAGTAAACTAATATAGCCTGATCACGCACCTAATTCACTAATATGTTTGTTAACTCTGGGGTGGGATTTGTATAGTTTTCAATTTTTTAGGAACGCCTTGCCCACATAGCCAGTAAAGAGTCTTATCAAAAAGATAATACAGATAGATTTCTACTAATTTCCTGGGTTTACAGAATGATTTTTCTTTTACTCTCTCTTTTTTTTCCCCCACTTTCGATCTGCCTTTCTTCTTCCATTTACATGAGTATTTATAGTATTTTTTGGGATTACATATCCCCTATCAAATGGCAGACACTCCAATGCTCACATGCTAACTCAGTTCCTAACCAAGTGAATACTCATCTCCTCTGGTGCTGAAGTGCTACTGGCGAAGATGACACCTGGTTATTTCGCAGCTGATTCATGCTATGCATGATGACACCTAGTTTTTGCCAAGCCATTGTATCAGGTAAGACGACACCTGGTTATTATTATAGAAGTGTTTCACCTTGTATGCATTTGGATGAATCCCCATGATCTTTCAGTTTAATTGTTCTAGAAATGTTATTCGTAATAGTGCCATCGGAGAATTTTTCTAGTACCGTGCTATCGGGATGTCTTCCCAATGATGCCATCGGGATGTATCCCTGGTGATACCATCGAGTAATACGAATACTATTATGCCCTCGGGGAATTTTTCCTCCGAGGCTTATAAACCACATTCTTTGATATGCCGTTATAGGGGTTTTCCCTCGGGAAGAGCATATTTAAGGTATCTCGTTTAGAAGATTGTTCACTAACTAAAGCATCGGCGATTATTAGGCATCGTAGAGTCATCCAAGACTGGTAGTGCCTTTAGCATCGGATGCTCTGGGAGTGTAGTAATCCGTATGTCATCGAAGACAATGTTTGCGGAGAGGCAATATTATCTTTCAACGATGAACGTTATACCTTCCCCCGATAGGGAAGGTTTTACTTGCCTCTCGACTGCCATCGTTAGTTCATTCCCCGATGGCTTTGAATTCCGAGGGTTGATATTTTCTCCATAGGTTTACACCAGTCCCCCCAGTTCCTGGTGTATTATAGGTAATCAACAGGAACTTATAGTGAATTGGTCTTTGGGAGTATAGCCATCGGAGATCGTGGGGAACAGATTGGTTTCGCATTAATGGGAGAATTTCAAGGGTTTGTAACGGCCATTATTTACGGGGAATCGTGCTCTTTAATACGGGCGTGCATTAACTTCTCCCCTTTTTCAGATTAAACCCTTTAAAACGCCTTTCTTCTTCCCACTCTCATTCACCACTTCACTAATTTCCTCTCTCAAGCTTCTCCTTCTTTTGCAGCAAAAAACCCTAAACATCTTTTTACTTTCTTCCTTCTGCATCATGGCCGGTGACGCTTCCTCCGCCCCTTCTTCTCTAGCCGCTGCTCTGGTAGATGTTTCTGGCGCTCCTCCTGCCATTCTTACGAATTCCGCTGCTCTTCCTCCTGCTCCTTTGACGGCGGAGATGGATGTCGTCACCGTTACTGTTGCTACGCTGCCGGAAGTTAACCCCGCTGGCCTGGAAACTTACCGACGTAAAAGGAAAGGTAAAGCTTCTAAGGCCAAGGGAGATGAACCTGCCCAAGTTTCAAAAAAGTCAAGGAGATCTTCCGCCACTGCTGTCGTTCCAACTGCTCCTGTGAAGACGAAGAGCACTCGTCGCTATAAAGAGGTGGAGCAAGTGGTTAGCACGGCTACCGAGGAAGAAGTTAACCAACTCTTCCATGACTTTGGGGTGTCGTCTCTGAACATCCGTCGGGAGTTTCCTACCCAGGACGATAGGGGACATACTCCCCCCGAGGGTTACGTTACCCTTTATTTGGTTCAGGTACGAGCAGGCCTTCGATCTTTTTATCCTCCCTTTTACTGCGAGGTATTCAAAGCCTGTGAGGTGTGCCCTAGCCAGCTGACTCCCAATAGCTTTACTATCTTAGCTTCTTTCGTCTTCTGGTGTCTGTCGAGGAGGTTAGAATGCACAGTTAGGAGATTTTTTTCTATCTTCACGGTTAATGTTTCGTCTTCCGGCCACCCGTCTTACTTCTTCTCGCATCGGGATCCTGAGAAAAAAGTGGTCATCGGAACCACCTTATCCTATAGCAGCTGGAAGGATAAGTTCATCTTTATTAAGCCTATCGATGGCAAATGGGACTTTCCCTACTCCTGGAGTCGCCCCGAGGCCCCTTCTTACAAAGTGGACTCCTCTCTCTCCTTTAATCTTGCGCTTGATGCTTCTGCCTTGTTAAAGTCGGCCCACTACTTGCCTCTGTATGAGATCGCGGGGCTGAACACTCCGGCTCCATTGGATGCTTCCCTCATAGGGAAGAACCTCCTACGCCTTTCCGATGAAGGGCGCACTTCGTTTGGTGAGTTATAGCACTACTTCTTCATTTATATTCTTCCCATTGACACACTGTACTTTTCTCACTCGATTTTCTCTTGCGCAGTTTCTTACTTGGAGGAACACGAGAAGGATATGAGCGACATTTCCCGTCCTACGACCTCACGTGTTAAGGGTAAAGGATCTAAGAAGATCATGATGTCTTCCGACAGTGATTCCCGAACCTCCAATACCGGTTCTGACTCCGAGGGTTCTCACGAGGCCAAATCTCAAAAATCCGCGGAGCCAGGCTCCGATGATGAGAACTTTCGAATGAATGCTCCCGACACCAACGCGGTTCAAGAGGTACACCAGTCTCCAACGGACTCCCACGTATTGCCTTGTACCGAGGGTGAGAACCTCTCGAAGGACGTTCCTATTGCTGTCACTACTCATGAGGTGCCTGAGGCTCCTACTGATTCCGAGGCCTTAAACCCTTCGCTTCCCCTTTCTGTTCATCCAGAACAAGCAACGGAAATACCACTAATGCTTCCACACTCACCTCTTCGCGCTGTCAATACCCAAGAGAGGATCGATCCCCCTGCGGTTTCTCCTCCTTTAGGTATGTGTTAAATACTTTCGCTGATTGCTTATTATGTAGTATGTTTTAAATCCTTTACTATTCTACAGCCGACCAAGAGAAGGTTATTCTGATAGAAAGTGGGGATGAAGACATTCGCTTAGGTTAATCCTTCTTTCTGTAACCTTTGCGTCACTTTTATTTTCTATGCTCTAGTTTTCGCATTCATTATCATTATCTAATTCCGAGCAGGTAACTCCCCCTCAGATGTCCAGAAGCACCCATCTTCGGCCCATCGGGATCTGTCTCTTGACGATCTTTTTTCTTCCGAAGATCGAGTTTTTCCAAGTGAGGCTCTCGACCTTCCTTCCTCTGCTCACCCTCGTCCTGTTAACTTAGAGCTTTTGGACGAACTGCTGCCTTCGCTGGTGAAGCAACACGTATGGAATGCCCCTTCTGACATTCCTGCTGATACCTCTACGAGGCCTCACTTCGAGGGAATGCCATTTTCTAGCCGGTTTACTCCGACGGGCTCACCTTTTTTTATTCACACCACGGGGGCCAACGCCGAGTCTAGCGTGAAGCCAAGTAGTTCTGATCTAGGCTCAGCCCTCGAGGTGATCACTCATTACCTGAATACCACCTCAGCGGCTACTCCTCACGATGAGCATACCGCCAGGTTTTTCTCCGAGTTGATGGTTGCTATGGTAAGACCCTTTTTTTCTTACTTATCCTTTTTTGTCATGATTACTAGTTTTCATAATCATAAATTTTCTTTTCGCATCTTTTTAGGTTCCCAAAATCATCCCTGCTATATGGCGCGAAGTAGATGCCGCCCAAGCTATCGGGCAAACATCTATGGAAAAGCTATCTATGCAGAATGTTGCCTTAAAGAAAGCTGAGGATGAGCTGAAGAGCCTTCGGGAGGCATTTGCCCAGAGTCTGGCGAGGGAAGAACTATTGAGAACTAAGCTTGATGCCACCACCACCCATTTATCCAAGCGCACCTCTGAGTGCGACAAGCTGAAGGATGACCTCAACGCGCTATCGAAAGAGAAGAGTTCCTGGGGGGAACTAGAACACATTCTAAAGACAGAAGTTTCTACCCTTCGAACTCAGTATAGTCAGCTTAAGGAGGAGCTGAAGAAGCCTCTATCTCCGCCCTCAGGTTTCATTACTCAAAAGGTATTGGAAGATAAATTATCCGGGGCGATTCTTCTTACCAAGGATGAAGTTCAGAGGCACTGTGAAGAGAAGTATCAACAGAGGCATAAGAGTCATCTCCTAGGCAACTTCATACTCGGGTACCTGGGATGCATCAACCAATGCCGCGAAGACCAACTGTTTTCGAATCCTGAGAACTGGAGGCGTCTGAAACTTCAGTCTTTGATGATGCGACCCCCTTCCTCACAAGAAGCTCACGATGCCTACCAGAAAATACTGGGTCGGGGTCCCTCTCCTGCTTCCTCCTCTGGCTTTCCATCTCATCTCTCGGAGCGACCCTCTTAGATTAGCTTTCTAACTTGTTATATTTTTATCAAACTTGTAATAATATTTTGGACAAGTTATCAGCTTATTGTATGACTATTATTGCCTTATGAATTGCTGAACAAGTTTCATCATCTCCTTCTCTGTTTTTTTATTTCGCCGTTTTGTCTTTTCTTGAGCCTTTCTGCACTGCTTTTTATGGTTGATGTCTGCCAATTCTAACCCATACCTTGAAAGTTCCAGGTGTCATCTTGACTTTGACACGTACCCTTTTGTTGTCTTCTGGTACTTCTATAAAATGCTTCATTCTTTCATCCACCCATAACATTCTCAGGATCTTGTTCTTGTCTTTTTATTGTCTCTGGTTTTCTAGTGCACTCTTATTGCAGTGATCATAATTTTTTTACTATTTTTCCCTTTCTTGCCCGAATGTCTTCTTTTATCCGTAGATCATCCTCATCTTCTGAGGAGACTCTCCCCTTCTACGCTCAGGATGGAACTTCCAATGGGCATGCAAGGGGCAGAACTGATGTGGATGATGATTTTTTTTTAAATGTTAGAGGTTCTCCTGTTACGCATGGAATGTCAACCCCTCTGTTTGGGTCGAGTATGGCAGACTCCCTTCGTATCACATTTCTTCGGAGGGAACCTTACTTCCCTCCTGATAGTTTTTCTATTTTTAATACCTCAGCCTTAAATGTTAATGCTATGATTGGAGGAAATAGAGTTGGTTCCTGCCAAAGCATAGAGTCGTCCGAGTCCATTTTTAGCACATTGCGTGAGTATGGTTTGAATCCTGATGACTACAGTATTATCGTTCCTCGTCCTTTCCATAGGGCCTTTGAACCCCCTTGTGGTTATCTGACTTTGTATTCTGAGCAAGTTCGTTGTGGCTTGCGTATGCTTTTTCACCCCTTTATACATTCCTTATTTCAATATTGGCAGATCTGTCCCAGCCAACTAACCCCTAACTCATTTCGCTATCTGGTGGGTTTTGTTCTTTGCTGTAATCTTTTGAATGTGCCCCTGACTCCGTATCGAGTGTGTGCGGCCTTCATTTTGCGTCCGTGTCCCAACGGTCTTCCCTACTTTAGCCTGGTTTACCGAGATCAGCAGAGAAGTTTTCATGTCCCTCGCCGTTTGGCCTTTGTAGTGGATTGGAAGAAGAGGTATTTTTTTATTAAACCCCGAGACACTTCTGGAGATTCATGGAGTATACCTTTACGTTGGGGCTTGGGATACGTGATCCCTCGCCCTGAAACCGCTGTACGAGAAATGGAGTATTTAACCTCCACTGGTCTTTTTTTAGGCAGTTACGATATATGCTCTATTCTTGCTAACTCATCGGCCTTAATCATGGCTGGTTTACAACATGGGGCAGAACAGCTGGATATTCCTCCGATGCCTTTGCACTCCAACCCTGCTTTTCGTAAGTCAGTTTACTCTTTATATTAACAACACTGTCCTCTTTGCTCCGATGATTAACCTTTGACTATTTCTTTTAGGGAATGAAATGGCGCGATTTGCTATTAGGCGCTATCCTGAGGAAGTGTTGGTCCCTCTAATTTCTTTTCCAATGTATCCGAACACCCCTGGTTCATCCGTCGAGCACGATACATCCGCCCCTCATCCGGGCTCTAATGACCTCTGGACATTTTCTCAGTCCGATTTTTTATGGGATTCTGCCGTTCCTTCCATCGATTCTCTCTTTGGGGATTCTTTTCCCCCAGACTTAAACTTGGATCCTAACTATCCGTCCCCCTTGACCTTAGCGGTCCGATCCCCCCTTGATCCTTCAGTCAATGTTATTGATGGTGATAATATAACTGTGCCACCCTTAAGTTCTACTGACGTGATGCCTTCTCCTCCTAGGATGGTTCCACCTTCTGGGGAGGGAACGAGTGGTACAGCTGTAATAGATTCTCGTGACACTTTTCCTGTATTAACTTCAGATGTCTCCTACCATCGGAACTTCTTGAGTGGCTTGCTGAGTCAAGCTAATTGCGAGGCTCTTGGCTTGGTTTCTATGGATCTCCTTCAAGATCGATTATGTCGTAACTTATGTGAGGTATGTCATGCCCCTGTTTCTCTTTTGTGATGCTTATCTTATATTTCCTTAATCTTCCTTTTATTTTATGCAGGTGTTTTTGATTGCGGATGCCCTTAGTGCACATTCTTCCGATAAGGCTGGCTTCTTGTATCGATACCTCACCGATCTGGAGAAGAATTTAGACAATGCTCGTAATCAAATTGACAATCTGCATGCTCACTACGATTCCGACCAAGCAATATTAGAAGCTCTTTTAAAGGATGCCCAAGATACCATCTTGGATATGAGACAACTGATAACCTTGGGGCGGGATCATGCCAGAGAATTAGAGGTTCGTATAGACAATTTGCTGAGCCAGAGCCGTACTTCCGATGCTTTGATATCCTCTCTATTGGCCGAAAGGGACTTATTGGCTACGAAGTTGTCAGATCTAGAGAGATCTCGTGCAGTAGATGCCTTGATTACCCGCGCCGAGGCTACCATGGCGGTTCCAAGTTTGGAGCAAATGAGGGCCTCCCTACGTATAGAGATGCGGGAGATGGTGGTGATGGGTTTTCAGATTTGTCGGGAGGCTGTGAGAACACTCCCAAATTTTCCTTCACACCTGGACCTTCCCGACCTTGAATTCGTTACCTCTTCTCAAACTACAACTCCTTCGGCTTCTTCCCAAAGGTCTACCGTTCCGGTAGTAACTATTATGGATCCTGCTGATCTTTCCGAAGAACAGCGCTGTTGCCTAATTCGGGAAGGCAAACGTCCTATGCAGAACTAATATATTTTTTCGTGTATTAAGTTTGTAATTGCACGTGTAAATTGAACTACGAGTGGCTTGATTCCTTTGTATCGGGATACGTAGGCATCTCGGAATTTTATCCGAGTCCAGCCATATTAGTAAGTGTGTATGCAAGTTAGTCGGGTTAGATGGCTGTATCGGAATGGATTGAGTTTTGAGATTATATACACCTTCCATATAAATAAAATGCCATCTTTATTCCACCACAACTTTATTTACATGTACACTGATGTGATGTCCTTGCTTATATTGCTACCATTAAACATTAAGCATAATATTTTCTAAGATTTAATGCATTCCAAGTCCGAGTAAGCGCCATACCTTCTGGGGTACTTAACTGGTAAGTAGCAGGTCCGATGATTTTGATCACCTTGTACGGTCCTTCCCACTTGGGTTGTAGTTTAGCGACATTTTTGGACGCCCCCACTCGTTTGAGAACCAGATCTCCGACTTGGAATGTTCTAACCTTAACATTTTTGTTGTAATGTCTAGCCATTCGTGCTTTATATCCTTCCATGCGTACCGAAGCTCGATGCCTTTTTTCTTCCAACAAGTCCAAGGCTAAAGCTAGATTAGAGCTATTACTGACTTCTTCATACTCTCGAATTCTCCAACTTTCGGTTACGATCTCGGGTGGAATCACAGCTTCACAACCATAGGCCATGCTGTAGGGTGTCTCCCCAGTGGCAGAGCTAGGAGTCGTGCGATATGCCCATAAAACCCCTGGAATTTCTTCTATCCATCGTTCTTTGTGATGATCCAGTCTAGCCTTAATGCTTTTTAACAAGGTTCGATTGGTTCTCTCAACTTGACCGTTACCTTGGGGATATCCGACGGAAGCAAAGCGGTGCTTAATCTCCCAATGCTTACACCAATCTTCCACCTTTTGGTCTTCAAACTGTAACCCATTATCGCTCACGAGGTATCGAGGAATTCCAAATCGGCATAGTATATTTCGCCATAGGAAATTGATGACTGCGCTTGCTGTGATTCTGGCCATCGGCTCTGCTTCTACCCACTTTGTGAAGTAATCTACTGCCACCAACAGATATTTCTTTTGCCTTGGATTAGGCATCAGGGGTCCTACTAGATCTATTCCCCATTTGGCGAAGGGGCACGCTAGTAAATTTGGCTTCCATGGTGCTGCTGGTTGATGAATCTGTGATGCGTGGGCTTGGCATGCTGGACATCGGCGCGCGTATTCCTGGCAATCTTGAATCATCGTAGGCCAATAATACCCATGCCTTATAATACGATTGGCCATACTCGCTCCTTGCGAGTGATTTCCACATGTCCCTTCATGCATTTCTTTTATCACTCCCAACGCTTCTTGTCCATCCAAGCATCGAGTATGAGGATTAGAGTAGCAGCGTCGAAACAACACTCCTTTATGCAAGAAGTATCTAGCTGCTTTTCTTTCCAATCTCTTTCGCTCAATGTCGTCATCGTAGTATTGTGTAGGGTCTTCTAAATAAGCAACTATCTCTGACATCCACCCTGATGTTATGGGTGCTACGATGACGTGGACATCTTCCTGAGGCTCTTGCTGTTCTGACCCCATAGCTTGTAGCAAAGTGATTTGTCGTGTTCCGACCACGAATTGAGTTGCTATTTTTGACAATGCATCCGCCTCTTGGTTCTCTGACCTAGGAATCTGTCTCAATTGAAATTCTTCAAACATCATTTGCCTATTCCGAACCGTCTGAGCATATGCTTTCAATCGCTCTTCTTTTATTTCAAACTTTCCTATTGCTTGCTGTACTATCAGTTGTGAATCACTGTGAATCACCATTCGACTGATGTTTCCTTCCATGGCTAACCTCATCCCGATTAGGAGGGCTTCGTATTCGGCTTCATTGTTAGACAAGGGGTAATTTATCCTGATGGCAAAGCATAGGTTTTCTTCTTCCTCGTAATTTTTTAGGACTACTCCTGCCCCACCATATGTTCCGACGGACGATCCATCTACATACACATGCCATAACGCCGGTGGTTTCTCATTTTGCATTTCTTTCATTTCTACCATGAAATCAGATAAAACCTGTGCTTTGATGGCTGGTCGTGGAGCGTACGACAGGCTATACTCACTTAACTCTATTGCCCATTTTACCATTCGACCTGATGTTTCTGGGCGATTGAGTATGACTCGCAATGGGTGTCTAGTGAGTATCGTCACATGATAAGTCAAGAAGTATGACCTTAGCTTTCTGGCGGCAGTTACGAGGGCTAATATCAGCTTTTCTGTCTGTACATAATTTTTCTCAGCATTTTGCAAGGTTTTACTTACATAGTACACAGGATGCTGGCTGCCATCCTTATCTTTTACCAAAACTGCGCTTACAGCTTCCTCTCCTGCTGACAAATACACATATAATTTGTCTCCAGGTTCTGGTTTGACCAACAATGGAGGACTTACCAGATAATCTTTCAGATTATTGAAGGCTTCTTCACATTCCGCTGTCCATTGGAACTCCTTCACCTTCCTTAACACTTTAAAGAAGGGTAAACCCTTTTCTGCTGATCGTGAGATAAATCGACTAAGTGATGCCATTTTTCCTGTTAACCTTTGTACCTCTTTGATTGTTCTGGGGGACTTCATTTCTATGATAGCTTTAGCCTTTTCTGGATTGACTTCTATTCCTTTCTCCGTTACCATATATCCTAAAAACTTTCCTCCCCTAATTCCGAAAGAGCATTTCTTGGGATTTATTTTCATTCCAAACTTGTCCATGATGGCTAGAGCTTGTCTTAAATCCCTCGGATGATTTTCTGCTCTTTTGCTTTTTACAATCATATCGTCCACATATACTTCCATCGTATCTCCAATGACATCGGAAAACATTAGATTCACTAACCTCTGGTAGGTGGCACCAGCGTTCTTGAGTCCAAACGGCATGACCATGTAGCAAAATGTGCCCCCGTCAGTAATGAAGCTAGTTTTCTCCTGATCTTCTTCGGCCATCGGAATCTGATTGTATCCCTGGTCACCGTCCATTGTAGACAACAGTGCGCATCCTGCTGTCGAATCTACCAACTGGTCAATGCTAGGTAATGGATAACAATCCTTCGGGCAGGCATCGTTCAAATTGGTGAAATCCACACACATTCGCCATCGTCCCCCTGACTTAGGTACCAATACTACATTGGATAACCATTCAGGGTATATAACCTCCCTTATTTGCTGCAATCCGAGGAGTCGCAATATTTCTGACTTGATGATCCCATTCTTCTCTGGACCCATGTTTCTTTTCTTCTGTCGGATGGGTTTACATGCGGGATTAACGTTGAGATGATGTTGACACACCTTCGGGCTGATTCTTCCAGGCGGACCTCCTTCCCAAGCAAATAGATGCATGTATTCTTTCAGAATGGAAACAATTTCTTCTTCTACCCTTAAACCCATTCCTGTTCCTATTTTCACTTTCTTCTCACCTTCTTCCAATTCTATTAGTTTCAATTCTTCCACCGGATGGACTCGTATTTCCTCCATTTTCTGCTTCTTCCCGGGATGGTTAAGTTCTTCTTCCACGCTTGTTGGTAAGGCATTCATACGACACTCCCTAGCCTTGATCTGGTTGCCTCGGACTTCTCCTATACCTGACATCGTGGGGAACTTCACCTTGAGGTGAAGAGAAGAGGGTATGGCTTCAAAGGCGTGAATCGATGGCCTTCCACAGATAGCATTATAAGTTCGTGCAGATGCTTCAACGACCCAGAACTTCACATGCTCGGTGCGCCTCAATGCCCCTTCACCCCAAGACATCGGAAGTATGACAGTTCCCAACGTTCGGCTAGTTTCTCCGGAAAAGCCTATCAAGGGTATCTCTGTGGGATCGAGATGTATTCTTTTTAGCCCTATGGCTCCGAAGGTTGGGGTAAATAACACATCCACCGAGCTTCCCGTATCTATGAGGACCCGTTGTATATCAATCCCCATTATGGTCGCCTTAATTACTAACGGATCTTCATGAGGATATACAATTCCCTGAAGATCTTCAGGTCCGAAAGATATGGCGGGTAGCTTCATTCCCTGCACTGTACAAACCGATAGTCCTTGTCCCACTTTCCTGGCCTCTTTGAGATATTTCTTCTTTCTACCAGCTGGAGATGATGATATATCTCCTCCCTCAATCATGTTGATGGTTCTTCCCGATGGAGGGTTATCTCTGTATGTACCTGGGGGTGACGGTAACTGCTGGTTGAATTCCTCATGTTCATCATTCCTCGAGGGGGTCTCAACAACCACCTCTCCATCTTCATTCCGGGCTTTCTTCCGCTCCTTCGAATGATCTTCCTTGTTGCTGCTCAAGTAGTCTCTTAAATAACCCAAGTCTAGCAGCCTGTGAATTTCGTTTCTCAAATTCTTGCAACCATCGGTTGTATGGCCATACGACTTGTGGTATTTGCAAAACTTTCCCGAGTCTTTCTTCTTGTATGGTTGTCTTACTGGCATAGGCCAAGAGAAATCCTTGTTTCCCCTCATTACGTTCAATACCTCTGATTGGGTGATGGTTAGAGTTGGTAGCGGTATGGGCTGAAGATGTCTTTTCACTACTCCAGGATTATCTCTTCGAGGGGGATGATTCTTAGATTCCTCCTTTTCTTTTGGTCCTGCATGGGCATCGGCGGTTTCTGTCTTCAACTTGGACTTTTCTGCTTCCTCCATCAGAATATACGTCTCTGCTTTCTGCATTAACTCATTCATGTCCTTTACTCGATTTCCTACCAGGTATCGAAAGAAATTCCCCGATCGCAATCCTTGAGCAAGAATGTCTGATAGCATGGTTGGATCTATATTGGGGACGTCCAACACTTCGTCTGAAAAGCGTTTCATGAAATCTCGTAAAGATTCGTCCTTTTGCTGTTTTATGGTAAACAGATGACATGCTGATTTGGGATAGCGTCGGTTACAGGTAAACTGCCTTACAAACAAACCAGCCAACTAGGAGAAGTTAGAAACTGTGCCAGGGGGTATCTGGGTGAACCAGGATTGTGCTCTTCCCGTTAGTGTAGCTCGAAAGATTCGGCATAACGCGAAATCCAGGGCTGATTGCAGATCCATCGTTGCGATATATTGATTAATGTGATCCTGTGGGTCTTTCCCATCTTTCTCTCCGGAATACATGGGTAGGTTGACTGCTCTTATATAGGCTGGAATTGTAGCTTGGGCTACATCCAGTACAAACGGTGATCCATGATAGACGGGCTCATCTTCCGGTGTGATGGCTCTTTTCATGCTGAGCATCTCCCGTCGGAGATGATTCAACATTTCCCAAAGAGCAGGTTCATTACTTGAATGAGGAAACACGTTGGGGCGGTAAGGAGGTACTCTGTCTTCGACAATATTACCAGGGGGAGGTATCACGCCGTGATATCGTTCTGGCCGATACCCTGGCTGTGGTGGGGGTACTCGCTGCGGGGTCGGCGTCATTTTTGAGCCCTGCTCTTCCACTCGATACCTCTCTCCATAGGGTTGTATAGGTTGTGGTTCTGGGGGTCTTTCGTTAGCTTGAACCCTTCTCAAAGCTGCTTCTACCAGATCTTCAAACACTGTTCTGGGGATATTGATATAATCGCCATTGGGTGGCGGAGTGTTTCTAGGGGAACTTTCAGCTGATTCTTGGTGTATACTTTCATCGTGGTTGTCCGTCCGATCGTCAGAATGAGCTGACCCTTCCATTGAATTGGTTGTTAATATGGCAAGTACTGAGATTCTTTTACCGGCGTAACTCAAAGGCAATAATTTATGGCGTTCCCACAGACGGCGCCATTTGTTAACTCTGGGGTGGGATTTGTATAGTTTTCAATTTTTTAGGAACGCCTTGCCCACATAGCCAGTAAAGAGTCTTATCAAAAAGATAATACAGATAGATTTCTACTAATTTCCTGGGTTTACAGAATGATTTTTCTTTTACTCTCTCTTTTTTTTACCCCACTTTCGATCTGCCTTTCTTCTTCCATTTACATGAGTATTTATAGTGTTTTTTGGGATTACATATCCCCTATCAAATGGCAGACACTCCAATGCTCACATGCTAACTCAGTTCCTAACCAAGTGAATACTCATCTCCTCTGGTGCTGAAGTGCTACTGGCGAAGATGACACCTGGTTATTTCGCAGCTGATTCATGCTATGCATGATGACACCTAGTTTTTGCCAAGCCATTGTATCAGGTAAGACGACACCTGGTTATTATTATAGAAGTGTTTCACCTTGTATGCATTTGGATGAATCCCCATGATCTTTCAGTTTAATTGTTCTAGAAATGTTATTCGTAATAGTGCCATCGGAGAATTTTTCTAGTACCGTGCTATCGGGATGTCTTCCCAATGATGCCATCGGGATGTATCCCTGGTGATACCATCGAGTAATACGAATACTATTATGCCCTCGGGGAATTTTTCCTCCGAGGCTTATAAACCACATTCTTTGATATGCCGTTATAGGGGTTTTCCCTCGGGAAGAGCATATTTAAGGTATCTCGTTTAGAAGATTGTTCACTAACTAAAGTATCGGCGATTATTAGGCATCGTAGAGTCATCCAAGACTGGTAGTGCCTTTAGCATCGGATGCTCTGGGAGTGTAGTAATCCGTATGTCATCGAAGACAATGTTTGCGGAGAGGCAATATTATCTTTCAACGATGAACGTTATACCTTCCCCCGATAGGGAAGGTTTTACTTGCCTCTCGACTGCCATCGTTAGTTCATTCCCCGATGGCTTTGAATTCCGAGGGTTGATATTTTCTCCATAGGTTTACAATGTTGATTCTAAAGTTAAACATAATTGAATCCTAGTACCCTCACGTAAGCCACAATTTAAATCACGTTTCAAATTTGATTGATATATTATGTGTCTATAATATGGTGAACACACACATCACTACTTGTACATATCCAAAAAGTAATGAAACATGAAAAAATTTAACTCATAAAAAGGAAAGAATAAAACTTTGGTAGTTTGTGCAAATTGCCCCATTTTTTTGTTTTTGACAATTTTTCGACCAAAAATCGTCGAAAAAATTATTTAAAGTTTGACTAAAACCTTCCTCTCGTTGAGACGGTTCCGATGGTGGTGACGGTGTCGCCAAAATACAAAGTCAATACACGAAAAATTTAATTTAAGTGTATTCAACTTAAATTATAATTCCCGTGTTATATCTTTGAATTTTGCAACACCGTCACCATCATCGGAACCGTCTCATCGAGGGGAAGATTCTAGTCAAACTTTAAATAATTTTTTCGGTGATTTTTTGTCAAAAAATCACCAAAAAGTGAAAAATGGGGCAATTCGCACAAACTACCAAAGTTTAGACCTCACTAGGTCTAAAAACAAAGATATGGCCTTGTTTGCATAAAGTACCTATAGTTTGGGGTTTAGTGGAATAATCCCTTATCTAAAACACGTGGGTAATACACTTATGTAGATTATTTTTTCTTATTCTAATTTTCTGGTGTGTTGAGTTCAAAATCAACGCGTATTATGACTATCGAAAACCTCTTTTTTAAACATAACTAAACTAAGATAACCCGGTCACGCACCTAGTTCACTAATATGTTGATTCTAAAGTTAAACATAATTGAATCCTCGTGCCCTCACATAAGCCACAATTTAAATCGCGTTCCAAATTTGATTGATATATTATGTGTCTGTAATGTGTTGAACGCACACATCACTACTTGTACATATCGAAAACGTAATGAAACGTGACAATTTTTAACTCATAAGAAGGAAAGAGTAAACATAGTTTTAAAGTTTATCAAAAAATTATCATCCTGACTCTCTAGACTAAGTCTAAAACACTTCAAAATATTTTGGGGGCTTAAATTGAAACTTTCACCTCCATGTAAGGTAGTGTAATGAAACTATTAACAAAGTTTTGGAAATTTTTTTTTGCTTTAATTATTTAAGATGTCATTGTAATTCAATAAGATTTTGGCGAGTGGAAAATTTAAATAATGATCCAAGTAGACGAAGACTCCATCCATGTAAAACATATAATATATTGACAGCTAATAAATCAGAAGAGGAGAAACATATAGATACAAAAGTCAAAATCTTCCAAGACAGATAAACCCATTGACCGCTAATTAATAAAGTTTGTTTATATACATTTACCGCTTTAAATTAAAGTAGATGGCGCGCCAAATGCGAGTCTCTATTCTTTAGTAATCAGAAGAGACCATACGCTAGCGCACTTAACTATATGCAATATAATTATATAATAGTAAGTATGCAAAAAAAAAAAAAAAAAACATCAAGCCCCGGGTGCTTGTTCGATTTGGTCTTTTGGTGCAGTTCCGTTTTTTGTGGCCGGAATATTTCTCCCTTTGAGGTTTTTTTTTTTTTTTTGCCTTTTTTGACACAACTATCAATATACATCTAGACATCTAGTACAACACATATGAGTCAGGTAGAGGGAAATATTACAGTAAAAAATTGCTGAAAATGCACCAAAGGGACAAATCCCTTAGTGCATTTCTGAGGGGAATATTCAAGCCAAAAATGGCCAGAAACTGCACCAAATAACTAAATCGAACAAACGTCCTATAGTTTAGGGACCAAAGTGCTAATAAAATTAGATTAAGGATCAAAGCGAAAAATACTCAATAGGTGAGTAGGTTTCATGTTTTTATAAAATAAATGTATAACATTCTTAGAAGAGTCAATGGTTGATGGCTAAATAATATTCGGGTAATTCAACCTGAAAATAGTCAGTTGAATTGAAGACAAGAATTAATGATTAGACCTTCGACCAGAATGTTATATTGTTGACAAATGACAAGTAATTAGGTATAATAAACAAGTGATCAACTTATTGAAAGTGACACAGTCTTGCGGACCAAGACGGGTATTATTATTGGGTCTTAGATTTCTATATATATATATATATATATATATACAGACCCTACAGTTTAATGTTAAGTTAATAACTATTTAATTTTAAGTAAATAGCAATATTCATTTGTTAATTAATAAAAGCTGCTCATTTTAATAGGCGTCCGTAACTTATTTCTTTTCTTTTTTGCACTTTAAGGTGTCGACAAAAAGGAAACGTGCACGTTTTAGAGAAAACTCATAAACATCCTATGATAAAATTCAATAAAGTTAAGATTTTGGAAAGATTTTTCCTTTATGTGGCAAAATATAAAAATATAATGGGAAGTTTCCTACTATTTATTAGCCCATTATATGAAAGACTAATATGCTTTATCCTAGGAGTTTCACTGCCATGTAATATTACCATTCTTTTACCAAGAAGAGAAAACGTTTATTTGAAGTTTGTGAGGAGATTTGCACACATGCAACAATTTCTGCATTTTATATTAAAAAAACATTGGTTTTTTTGTAAGAGATTTTTGTAAATACTTCTATTAATATGTGTGAAATTAATAATTATTAAATAAACCATAAGGAATAATAACTAACAGTCAACAAAGAATTTTTCATTATTGTGGTATACTTTCATTTACACTGACCAAGGAGAAGTACAGTCATTGAGCTACTCTTCGAAAATTGTCAAGAGGATTTTGTATTTGTCTTGTATAGTGAAAATAAAAGAGCATAATTTTTGCATATATCCTTATAAAGTGTAAAATACTCTATGTTTGGCTTTTTGCATAAATATTATGAGATGCTGCAGCTGTTTCAAACTACAAAAGCTAATTTGTCTATTAAATTATAAAGAACTATTGTTTCTATTTCACTTGTTACATGTAAAATTTGTCTATTACTTCTGCAAGAGTTAATTTACATATTCCACATATTTACTGAATTAGCATTAGCTTAAAAATTAGTACATCTCTTCAACACCACACAACACATTCAAGACCTATCCACTAACTACCCTCAAAAGTCAATTTTCCAATTTCCAGACCTAGAGAAAAAAGATAAATTCAAGAATTTATACTTGTATGCAAATATCGTTTTCCTGGAAAACACCACTGAAATTAACTTTGCCCTTTTGAGCCTTTATACAATTCAATATATTTTCCAGAAAAACAACATTAAATTTAACTTTCCAACTATCCTCATAATTACCAAATTATCCCCCAAGTCCAAACCACTTTTTACTAAAATAACCGAATTCTAACACCACTGTTATGTGAAACCGCGTAAAATAAAAAGCCCACCTTGGACTTATGAAAAAAAAAAAGCATAGGTTATAACAACAACAACAACAACAATAATAATAATATTCAAATGAAAATCAACTCTTACTTCCAATTCCAAATCATACAACTCCAACAAAATTCCTCACCACTAACAATAAAATCCCATTTCACAACTACCCTTTTTCTTCCTCTCCAAATTCCTCTCAACCCATAAAAACAGAGTCCATAAAAACAGAGTAAAAATCCAATCTTTAAATCAAAGTTCAACTTCAAATTCTCAATTTTTGTTGTTGCAAGGTTGATTCTCTAATGTTTTCAAGGTGTTTAATTCTCGTGGGTTTCTTTTACTTGTTCATTTTCGCCACTAGTGGAGCTCAAAATTTCAATTTCAATGGCTCCCCTGTTTTTAACGGCATTGAGCTGCCGAGCTTCAACGCCGGTTCAGTCAACACCGGTTGCACCTTGTCGGAACCTGACAAAACCCATTCGATTTTAGCTCATGAGGAGCAACAATCGGTCGTGCTTAAGCTCAACCACCGCACAAATGGCCGTGAAATTACGCCAACCGATGATTTAACAGAGTCCACCGCAAAGGATTTAGCAAGAATCCAAACGCTTCACACCCGAATAATCGAAGAGAAGAATCAAAACAGTGTAACGAGGCTGAAAAAAGATTCCGCCGCCGCCGCCGCCGCGCCGGAATCTTTCACCGCCGCCGGACAGCTGATGGCCACCTTGCAGTCCGGCGTCAGCCTCGGCTCCGGGGAGTATTTCATGGATGTGTTCCTCGGTACGCCTCCTAAACACTTCTCTATGATTCTCGACACCGGTAGTGATCTTAATTGGATTCAATGCGTGCCGTGTCACGATTGCTTCGAGCAAAAGGGTGCGTTTTACGACCCGAGGGAGTCGAGTTCGTTTAAGAATATATCTTGTAATGATCCGAGGTGTCGTCTTGTTTCGTCGCCTGATCCTCCGGAGGTGTGTAGAGGGGAGGGGCAGAGTTGTCCTTATTACTATTGGTATGGTGATAGCTCGAACACGACGGGGGATTTTGCGTTAGAGACTTTTACGGTTAATCTCACGACCCCCGGTGGGGGGGCGATGTTTAGGAAAGTTGAGAATGTGATGTTTGGTTGTGGGCATTGGAATAGGGGGTTGTTTCACGGGGCGGCCGGGTTGTTGGGGCTTGGTAGAGGGCCTTTGTCGTTTTCGTCTCAGCTGCAGAAATTGTATGGTAATTCGTTCTCGTATTGTCTCGTGGATAGGAATAGCAACTCGAGCGTTAGTAGTAAGTTGATCTTTGGGGAGGATAAGGATCTTTTGAGTCATCCGGAGTTGAATTACACTAGATTGGTCGTTGGGAAGGAGAATCCGGTTGATACGTTTTACTATGTCGAGATCAAGTCGGTTATAGTTGGGGGAGAGGTGTTGGATATACCGGAGGAGACGTGGAATTTAACATCCGAAGGGAGCGGTGGCACGATTATTGACTCGGGGACGACGCTTACCTATTTCGTTGATCCGGCTTATAAGGTTATTAAGGACGCGTTTGCTAGAAAGATTAAGTACCAAGTTGTAAAAGATTTTCCAGTACTAGATCCTTGTTACAACGTGTCTGGCGCGGATACGCTCGAGTTGCCCTCTTTTGGAATTGAGTTCGTTGATGGGGCCGTTTGGAACTTCCCGGTTGAAAACTACTTCATCAAGCTTGACCCGGAGGATGTGGTTTGTTTGGCGGTTTTGGGAACCCCTCGTTCTTCTCTGTCGATAATTGGTAACTACCAACAACAGAATTTCCATATTTTGTACGATACGAAGAGATCGAGGCTCGGTTTCGCGCCGAGAAACTGCGCTGCTATGTAGTGTAATGGCAGCCATCTCTGATAGTGTATAGTGTTGGTGGAAAAGTGTAAACATGGGGGGTTGGTTGTCACATTTTGGTTAAAAAGCAGCCATGATGCAAGGAATTTTGTTGTCACATTTAGGCTGATGGTGGCGGTATAGTGATTAATACAGAAACATGATGTTCAATGCAAGAAATTTTTGTTATGGTAATAATTTATTTGACTCCATTTTTGCGTCACTTTACATGTTTGGCACCGTCCCCCGTTTTTCTTGTACTTTTTCCCCGAAAGAAGGCAAATTTATGGTTTTTGTTGTTGTCATTTAGTAGAGAAATGGTCTTTATGAAGTATGAGTTTTTTTTGTTTTTTTTTAGAATATGAAGTATGAGTTCTTTGTACTTAAACGTAAGTTCCAAACTTGCTGACATAACAAATCTAAATACTTTATCCTCATTGTACAAATTGCTAGTATAGCTAGATTTTTATGATTTGTTGCATATCAATATGATTGTATCTATACTATTATGTATGTAAAGGACCTGATATTGGACATATTGATACACAAAAATATGAAAAATGAAAATTAAAATTATAACCTCATGATACAAGTTAGGTCATAATATTTTTTTAAAAAAAAAGAATGACTTAAAATAAATTTAGATCATAACATTTTGTTTTACATTTAGCCCATGTCCTATTATACAATACTCTAAATTTCCTACCAAAAATAAGGGGTATAAGTCATAAAGTCAATAACAAGGCCTATGCCTGCCGAATCATTTTTCGAAACCCGAATTTTCTTCAACTCTGTATGTTGTAACTTGTACATAGATGATGTACTACTATTTTTTTAAAATATTTATTCAATTATATTTCATAACATTCGTAAGAGTGTAATTTGCTGAATGAATCTCATTAGTAAAGATGTATAATAAATAGATATAGTTACAAGGCCAATTATGGTAAATTGTCTAATCTAAGATAATTATAAATCAATCTAATATATACTTTACGTATATATCTAACACACCCCCGCACTCGAAACGGGAGGATCACGAACAGTGAGACTGGTACGAAATTCATCAAAAAGAACCCGTGGTAATCCCTTAGTGAAAATGTCGGTGATTTGATGGCGAGAGGGTATGTGAAGAACTCGAGCTTGACCACGAGCCACTTTTTCACGAACAAAGTGAATATCGAGCTCAATATGTTTGGTGCGTTGATGTTGCATCGGGTTATTGGTGAGATAGATAGCACTCACATTGTCACAAAAAACGAGGGTTGCTTTGGAGATAGGAACTTGTAACTCGAGCAACAAGTTTTGGATCCAACACGACTCGGAGACGACGTTGGCCACGGTTCGGTATTCGGCCTCGGCACTAGAACGAGAGAGCGTCGGTTGGCGCTTGGAGGACCAAGAGATGAGATTGTCCCCTAGGAACATGCAATAACTGGAGGTAGAACGGCGAGTATCCGGGCACCCAGCCCAATCCGCATCAGTGTAAGAAATAAGAGAATCGAGGCGAGAGCGGGATAAAGAAAGATCGAGATGTGTTGTGCCCTGAACATACCGAATAATCCGTTTAAGTGCAGCCAAATGTTCCATGTGAGGGTCATGCATATAAAGACAAACTTGTTGCACTGCATAAGAAATATTCGGCCTCGTGAAGGTAAGATACATAAAAGCACCCGCCAAACTGCGAAATAGAGTTGGGTCCAGAATGGGAGGACCATCGGAGCCGAGCTTCGGCTTGATGTCAACGGGAGTTGCGGCGGGCTGGCACGAGGTCATGCCAGCCCGATCAATGATTTCGGCCGCATACTTGCTTTGAGAGAGAAATAGACCACCTGCAGTAGATGAGACGGCTATGCCCAAGAAATAACGCAAGGACCCCAAATCTTTCATGGAAAATTCATGACTAAATTGCTCAATAATAGTATGACGCAGTGAGATAAAAGATGCCGTAAGAATAATATCATCCACATATAGGAGTAAGTAAGCAGTGTCGTTATCCTTCTGATAGATGAAAGAGAGTGATCGGATTTGCTATGTGAGAACCCAATGGTGGAAGCAAAATCAGCAAAGCGTTGATACCAAGCACGAGGGGCTTATTTAAGGCCGTATAGAGATTTCTTCAAGAGACACACATAATCCGGATGAATAGGTCCTGGAAACCAAGAGGTTGGTGCATATATACTATCTCGGCAAGGTGCCCATGCAAGAAGGCGTTCTTGACGTCCAGTTGATGAATAGACCAAGAACGAGAAAAGGCAAGGCTAAGACCTGTACGGATGGTGGCTGGCTTGACCATGGGGCTAAAGGTATCTGAACAATCGACTCCAACCTGTTGAGACCTTCCATCACCAACAACACGAGCCTTATAGCGCTCAAAAGAACCATCAGCGTTAGTCTTATGACGAAATATCCACATAGAACGAATAATATTCACATTAATCGGACGTGGGACTAACTCCCATGTCTCATTCTTAATCAAAGAATTATATTCATCTAGCATGGCATGTTTCCAGTTAGGGTAAGATAACGCGAGCCTAGGATTCTTTGGGAGTGGTGAGGGGGAAGAGGTGGAGAGACTGAAGAGACGTTTGGGCGTGTGAATGCCACGCATGCTTCGGGTCACGATGGTGCGAGTGGGGAGCGGTGGGGGCTGCTCGTGAGGGGGTGAGGCCGTGTGAGAAGGGGTCGGTAGGGTTTGGGCTGGTGGAGGTGGGTCCACAACAAGTTGGACCGCGATGGAGGAGGGAGGAAGAGATTGGGCGGAAGATGGTTGGCCCGCGGAGGAGTGGGCTGGGGAAGGTTGGGCCGTAGGGTGGCAGACCGTGGGAGAGGAGACCGTAGTGTTATGGGCCGGTGGTGGTGGGGGCGGCGTTGGAGAGGGCGGCCCATGAGGTGGATGAAGAAGGGGGTGGACGGGGTCGTCAAGAAAGGAGTAAGTATTTGAAGTAGGAGGTGTTTGAGTGGAGAACGGGAATTTACTCTCGTCAAAAAGGACGTGGCGAGAGATAATGATTTTGTTTGTGAGTAAGTCATAGCATTTGTATCCCCAATGATGTGAGGGATAACCAAGAAAGACACTTGGAGAGGAGCGAGGTTGGAGTTTACTGATGTCGGTGGCAGGAATGAGAGGATAGCATAGACATCCAAAGGTTCGGAGGTGTGTATAAGAGGGAGTGAGGTTATATTGTATTTGAGAGGGAGAGTAGTGTTTAAGTGTTTTAGAGGGGTGAATATTTAAGAGATAAGTGGTCATTTGTAAGGCGTGAGGCCAGAGTGATGGAGGTGAGGATGATTGAGAGAGGAGAGTGCGGATGATATTGTTGATGGATCGAATTTTGCGTTCCGCTTTGTCGTTTTGGGCCGACGTATATGGACAAGAGAAGCGGAGAGTCATGCCAGAATTGTGACAAACCTGTTTGAAGTAGTTGTTGCCGTATTCCCTGCCATTGTCACATTGTAAGCTTTTAATATTGTAACCAAATTGATTACGGATTAATGTGACAAAGGAAGAGAAAACAGAATAAACATCGGATTTTTGACCAAGAGGGAACGTCCATAAAAAGTTAGAAAAATCATCCAAAAAAAAGCACATAATTTTTATGACCAGTTGAGCTAAGGACCGGCGAGGTCCAAACATCACTATGAATAATATCAAACGGGCGTAAGCTCAAAGTAGATGACGGATAAAATAGAAGTTTAATATGTTTCCCCAAATCACAACGTTCACATAAAGACAAGTCTGAAAAATCACTACAATGAATAAAATTGTTCTTATGCAAATAACGTAAGATAGAGGGACCCGGATGGCCTAAGCAGTGATGCCACCGCGAGGGTGACAAGGCAGCAAATGAGGCAGCGGAAGTGGAGCGAGCGGTCGAGAGGGAAGATGGGGTGATAGAGTAGAGGTCCCCCGTGCTATTACACCTCATGAGAGGTGCTCCCGTCTGTAAGCCCTTTATAGTAAAACCAAAAGGATCAAATTCAATGGAAACATAGTTATCAATGGTGAGGCGACGAACCGAGACTAGATTTTTAATAATATTAGGAGCATGAAGAACATTATATAAGTATAAGGGGGTGGGATAAGGAGATGATCACGTTACCATGACCTTTAAATGGAATTTCATGACATAGCCTACCAAAATATGGCTAGTCATGCTTAAAAAAGAATAAGACGTAAGAGTACCTGACGCCGATGTCATGTGAGAAGAAGCACCCAAGTCCAAGTACCACTGCTGATCCGGTGGGGTAAGGGACATCGTGTGCATGACTGCGTCGATGACGGTTGGAGCATAGGATGGGGCCGAGTGCTGAGCCGCATAAGAATGAGGACGTGGACCCAAGATCTCGGGCTGAGTGGAAGCGGGGGTTCGTGTCCATGAGGTGGTCGGGTACAGACACGGTGGGTAAGTCCACGGCTGTGGAGGCCACGCAGGGTAGGTGGGCCATAGTCTCGCAGATGACGCCCACGGGCGTGGAGCAGCCTATCCGGGTGGACCGCGACCGCGGCCCCAACCTCTGTTACCACCGCGTCGACCCCGTGAGGGTTGGTGTTAAACCGCGGTAGTTAGGGGGCGATCGCGGTGTTGAGGCGGTGCATCAGGCAGTGGTACGGTGGTGATGAGGGCGGCGGCGGCTGCTGCGACGAACGTGGAGGCTTGTTTAGCCTTTCTCGTCTCTTCCATAATGAGACGAGACCTAGCCTTATAGAACGGAGGCAAGGGGTCACTTTGTTGGATGAACGTAGCCACACCATCGTAGTTCTAGTTGAGTCCGGAGATGAGTTGGAGAACTAGGCGTTGATTGGAGACTGGAGATCCAACGTTGGATAGTTGATCCGCTAACATCTTGAGTTCTTGGTAGTAGGAGGAGATGTTCGGAAAAGCATCCAAGTGGACTTGTGTGAATTGATTTTCCAAATAGACGGCCCTTGAATGTTTGTTGTCTTGGAAGGTGTTTTCAAGACGTTGCCAAGCTTGTTGAGCATTGAGATCCTTTTCGAGGATCGTGTGTAAGGGATCATTAGATATGGTGCCATATATCCATTGAAGGACAATAGCATCAAGTCTCGACCATAGTGCAGGGTCGGACTCCGCAAGAGAGGGGGATGCGGGTTGGGCCGTTGGTGAAGGGGTAGCGGCTTTGTCCGCGGCGGCCGTGGAGGCGGCGTCTTTTGCCGTTTCTAGGGTTGTGAACTTTTTCTCAACCCTAGGCGATGTGGCTTGAGGAGATAGAGGAAGGATGTGATCGAGGACTTGGTATGCTCGACAGTGTATTTTGAAAAGCTCCGCCCAAGACGAATATTGACCTTTTTCCAATTCAAGAGTTATTAGAATAAAGTTTCGTACATTGGAGATGGCAAGAGCGGGATGAAATTTTGACTCAGCCATGAAGATGGAGAGAGAGATACGACGGCTATGGAGAAGAGAGAGGAAGGTCACGGATAGGGTTTTAGACTCGTGATACCATGTAATAGTGTAATTTGCTAAATGAATCTCGTTAGTAAAGATCTACAATATATAGATACAGTTCAAGGCCAATTATGGTAAATTGCCTAATCTAAAATAATTACAAATCAATCTAATATATATACTTTACATATATATCTAATAACATTTGGCGAATCATTGATGCAAATTAACAAAGTGTTTATGAATTCATATATCATTTTAAAGGATACATATGTATTTACTGTAAGAAATTATGTAAAACGGTAAGGGATGCAACACTAATCAAGATCGACATAATCATGCTATAATTGCTTTAAAACGCAATTCGATATTAATCGAGTTTAGACAAACCTGTAAGGAATCATTTATCAGCAGCAATGCATTGTCTTTACAGGAATCAATAATCAGTGGCGGAAACACTGATTTCTCTCTCCTTCACAAGTTTCGAGATAATAACGATGATGTTTTGTATTATGAGGAAATACATAAACGTAGAGTGTAGTAGCGTAGAGAGAGGACCAGTTTCCTCATTTATATAGATGTATTAGAGTCATAATCCTCATTAATTAAAACTCTTAGCCTATTAGTCCCTTCGTCTACCAAACCTTTCGTCTGCCCGACTCTTCGTGTCATGGGACATATTTTACATTCTCCCACTTGGCCCATGAGAGATCAAACTTTTATTGCCTATGCATCGCAAATCACAAACACGAGTCGTGGCGGTCCTACGTCATAATATTTGACAAAATCCCTTCCACATACTACGATATAAGTGACATACTATACAAGGCCAATAATTGGAAACATCCATACGGTCAATTCCTGTCAAAGTCATATATTTGCCATAATAGTGTACACTAACAATAAGAGACAGGAATACAACGGTAATTTTCAAAAAACATAAAGTTGACGTCATAGTGTCAATGACAAAATTATACAGATTCTTCAGTACATCATCACTTACTACCGAGACCTATTATTTAGCATGCTTTAAGAGGTCTTTCGTAGTAATGCCCATTCAAAGAATCAATCTCATACTTGCTATTGGCACTAAATGTTTTTGAACTTCTTCAATGACAACAAATTTGTAATTTCAAATGCATTTCACATTTGAATATTCAATTGTTCTTTACGAAGAATATTATTGTATCACATTAATTATTAGCGACTTGGCAATAATGTTAACAAGCCCAAGTCCCAATAGAAAATTATGCAACTTTGATCCATAATGTGGCCTCGAAACACACCACTAATAAGATTTCATTAAGGATGACACTACAACAATTTCTTCTACCAGCCAAAAGTGAACACTGTCTATACATCCAATATAATTGAAATCAAAATATCCAATCACCTCATATTGATTGGATCTTTTATCTTTTAGCACATTATTCATTTGTTTCTTGAAATAATTATTCACTTTCAAGAAAATACTTGAATAATGATCAAGCATACCAACAAATCATAAAAGATGTTGCTCAAGAATGTTACAAGCATACATCAAACTCCCACTATCAAAATACTTTACGTATTTATTATTTATTTCCACGTGTGAACATTCTTTTAAATGGTTGAATTTTAAATCTTTATTTTCGTAATTTGGGACTACACTAAACGTGTACCATTCATCACAACTATATAATAATTTTATGATGTAGCTTTTCAGGTGAGCCCACGTTACATAGGCTATCTCCCACCATCATGAAATACTTAGCAAAATAAAGACCGTCAAAAGAATGCGACAAACGTAACTTTACTCCCACTAATTCCAGACATGTATGTAAATCTCAAAGGGTATATTAATTTCTTTAGGTGGAAACAAACTTAGTAATTCAGGGAGTTCAGACATTTTTCTAACACTTACGAAAAACGTCTAAGTTGATCATTACAAATAAATTATACAAGAAACAAGCTCATGGTAATCACGTAATTTACCATAAAACACATAATTGGCTAAATCCATAATGTTTACTAAGTAGACGCGAGCCTCCTTTGGGTCGATTCTAATGCTTTACCAAGTAAACCGATCTATCTCATACTACCATTAACAATATAAAAGTTTTGTGCACATTTATTCACGCATACAAATTGAATTAAAACTCCATAAATGTGAAAAAACTTAACTATTCATGCACAAACTATTATATTTCAAAGAGTTGCACAAAAGATTTATCTAAAATATTAGCTAGGCCACTTTGGTGACTAACAAACTAATATTAACAATCATAAGCATTTTACATATGCTAATTCGTTATGGCTAGAGATAAATCATGTGTATTGTAGAATTTCACAAACCATATAGATTTATCATTATGTGAAATCTACGAGTATGCGCAGTATAATATTCATTCTATAATGAAATAAAGCCACTTTGGCGACTAACATATTTCTAAAATATGAATATTTAAACCATAATGCACAACATTAATTGATTTATGCAATTTTTCAAAATTCACGATAGAATAAGGCCACTTTGGTGACTAACAAATTCCCATAAGGTGAACTTTGATTCATTAATGCATAAATAGTATGTGACAATTATGTGAATAGAGAATCCACTAACTTACGATTAGGCCAATTTGGTGACTAACAAATCACAATAATGTGAATCTCAAATAAAATACACAAAAAATATGTGTGCCGCAATTAAATCTCACGATGCAGAATAACGTCACTTTAGTGACTAAAAAATTATCATAATGTGAAATTAAATCTTTAATGCACTCAAAATAACATATGCTAACGAGATTCTACATCAAATAATAAGTGTCAATGACAACAAATTCTTGTTGCATAAAATCCATATGTAATACATATATTTTGTTAATTTGTGAATTTATTTGTCGTAATGGATAAATCAACTTTCATTCATCCTAATAAATCATAAACTAAGTTATATGTAACCCAAAGATTATCACATAACTGTCTATCAGAGACATTTATCCTCCAAGTTCACTTCAAGTGCAATGATAGAATTATTTATTCATAAACTCATCCTAACATACACGGATCAGTGTGTCATATCCTCTCAAAAAATCAAATCCCAAATTCAGTTGCAAGCAATGAAGCAACGACATAATTTTGGTCAACACATAAAGACTCAAATTTAATACTAACACCAACATAATTCGGACTAAGCTCATGATAGATTCATGATTGAATAATATACACCACCACAATCCAAAACATGAAGGATTTAACTATAACAAGAAATCACCAACATTTTTGGCCCAATCAAGCCGGATAAATAATTTCATTTCACAGTGGTTGCACCTCCTACTTTCGAGGTTGTGCCACCATAATCGGGATGCCGGATGGGAGCATTGAGAGCGAGGAAACGCCTTTACAACGTCAACATGACTTACGACATGGTAATTCCAAGAGGCGGCGCGCCTCCACGATTTGCGCGCAATGACGACATCCGCCAATAAACTCGTTGCACGTAGCCGTGCGACTCTTGCGGTTGCACTAATGGTTGTACGACCTATATTGGTGGTGAAAAGGGTGGTTTTTGATTTCTTGCACTTATAGTTAAGGGACTATTCTGTCCGTAAAAAAACTCAATTCAAGCTTCAGAAAGAATACTATTCTGTCCGGAAAAACAGAAGGATGTCTATTCAAGACCATTTACTATCTGTTATGGTGTTAAGATATTAATTGAGGGATTAAAGTGAAAATTAAGAAACTTATTTAAGTTTTAGTTTAAACAAAACTTTTGCCGTTCACTTTTACTTTCGAAAGAAATAGAAAACTCTTCCTGCACTTTGCAGGAAGAGTTTTCTATTTCTTTCGAAAGTTTGCAGCAAAAACATGCAAGGAAATTGTTTTTGACTGTTTTTCTTTTGTATAAAGAAAAGGAAATGAAATTTTCTATTATTTTCATTTTATTCTTTACTTTTCATAATAGAAGAAACAAAATGCATGAAGTCTTCTTTCTTTAAATCCATAAATACTACGAAACACATAAAGGCTTTCACTTCTTTGCCAAAGGAAACGTGGACTCCATTTTTTAATATGTTTTGCTTTAGATATAATTAACCAAAATAAATTGTTAAGAATTATGGCAAAACCAAATAGAGGCATGTTCTTGTCATCCAGCCGTTTCGTATTCTAATTAGCCTAAATCTAAAACCCGGAGGATCATAGAGAGAGATAATTAGTGTGAGAAGGACAACAAGTTGTTGAAAGTTATACATGTGAGTTGAAAAGTTTTATTTGATGTTTGAAAAGTAAAAGCTATAGGGTATTTATACAAGGACTTGAGCTCAATGAACGACCCAAATCAATCTAATATAATGGTTCTAAAGAAATGTTATACACTCTTCTTAATGTAAAATTATGTTGGCCAATCCTGAAAGGGTTTTAAATAATTTAAACGTTATTATATACAAGAAAGAACCTAGAGTTTGCCTTGATAGAGGCTAAGTGTTGAAAAAAATTCGGAGCGACCACATAACTCGGGTTGTTGGATCGTTTAGCCCATGTGCATAGCTCTTGTGCGTGCGGCGCGCTACTGTTGGTTGAACGATGCTGGCGCCTGTGCGTCGGACAGAAGTGTGATTGCCCGTGAAATAAAACTAAAGTATTTCACACCACATTTCATCTACTATAAACCGGTTGGAAGTGAAGAAGAAAATAAAAAAAAAAAACAAAAAAAAAACAAGAATATGGAGGAAATAAAAAAAAGTAAAGTGTGATAAGCTTTTAACTATTATGAAGGGTATTGCTGCAAAAAGAGTTTGGGAACGACTTGATAGAAATTGAAGCCCATATTACTCCACATAAAAGGCCTTGTTAAGTGGAGGGGGAACTTCTCTTTATTAACATTAATCCAAGACCATACCCAAGCAATGTGGGATAATATATTCTCAACACGCCCTCTCACGTGTGGCCCGGTAATTATCTTCGGTGCCATCACGTGGGTAGGTCGCGGAGCCCAAGAATACGTCTTGGGTTGGCTCTGATACCATGATAGAAATTGAAGCACATATTACTCCACTTAAAAGGCCTTGTTAAGTGGAGGGGGAACTTCTCTTTATTAACATTAATCCAAGACCATACCCAAGCAATGTGAGATAATATATTCTCAACACGACTTAATCCGAGTACAACATGGACGACTTTTGATCAAATAGAGGACGACAAGTGGCTTATGGTAAATTTGAATAATACCGATTATATATCTCCGACCTTTCCAAATATGCCGAGGAATCTAATATTTGCAGCGAGCATCTAGACGGTCTGGAAAGCCACAATTTCCCATGTGTTTAACGTCAAAGTAGAAGCGACGAATGTGACATTATTCCAAATCAAGCAATTATTTTCAAATCTTATTCATATAAACAAAAAGAAGGTAAAGCTGAAGCATGATAAATGGATAAAACCAAAGAAGGGGTGGTTAAACTTAACGTCGACGGTAGCGTGTTTACTCAACGCAACAACATTGCGGGGAGAGGAGTTCTACGTGATGATAGAGGAAAGTGTATTTGTGGCTTTGTAAAGGAAATTCAATGTCCTACAGTTCTTGAACCCGAGATAGAGACGATTCACATTGGGCTTAATATCGCTTGGGAGAAATAATAAAATAGAGGTAGAAACAGATTCAAGAAGCATTTGACTTGATTTCAACCAAGGAGCTGATGGAACATGAGATCAAAGGAAATTTTGAGGAATGTCGCACACACCTACATATGCCAGGGACTAAAGAATTTCGGTGCATTGCATGAACAAGAAACTCACTTGCAGACACGTTAACAAAGACCACTAGTAATATAGTTGGAGAGGCTAGTGTTCTAATATCCCTTTCCATGCTTTAAATTCTATTTTGGAGTCTAATGTAGCCTAAAAGCATTGATTTCTTGATTGTACAAGAAAACAAAATATATTATGAAGTGTTTTTGTGTTAATAAAATAGGGGTTTGGTTGATATACAACCGGAGGCATCGTGCACTCACATACATGTGGGTCCCGTCCACCTGTATGTGAGTGTAGAGGCATGTACATCCGAAGCTCCCCGCAGTGAAGGTGAGCCTAAATGTCGTCCTGTAAGTCTTTTTGGGAATAACTTCGAACTACCATCGAAAGCTCCTTCCCTCGCAATAGTGCCGGCCACGCTTACCCTCAACTTCCACTGCATTTCAAAGAACTTGAGCCATTATTTTCACATTTGGATATTTTCTAGTTTACATTTAGTTTTGTCCACAACTCACTTTCACATGGACCGTTTGCTCCCGACGCCTACAAATTCATAGGATTTTTATGGCTTGTCTGCAAAACAAAAAAACGTATCGACGAATTCGTTATTCAAAAGACGTGAAAGGGAAGACCAAAACTCAAAATTATTAATTCGATGATACCGAAATGAACCAAAAAAATAATTGTGAGTCAACGTTAATACACAAATATTTTGTAACTCTGAACAAACAGTTAGACTTCTACTTAATTAATTTACCCTATTGTTTTTTCCTTCAATTTATTATGTTTTTCCAACCCTCTCAAAATTAATTAAAATTTAAGTAAATACACATTTTTATTTGAGACAAAATATAAGTTTTTATCTCATATGCAACAAAGAGTTGAAGTGTTGAACAAACAAATTGAATGAAGAAAGGGAGGGACATTCTTAAAACCCTCAGCAAAACCTTTAGCTCCCTCCACCACCATAAACCCTCCTCCGCATCCAAGGTACTTTCTCTCTCCTCATTCTCTTAGTACGATTATGTATCTATATGTGTATGTATATATGCAGAAAGAGGTTGTAATTAACTGTAAGGTGCCTGCTCACTTGCAGATGGATCCATCAGAGCGGTACTGTTACAATCCAACACTGACATGGAACCCTCAGGTGGAGGACTACTTCGTCAAAGCTTACGGAGCTGAGCATTTTGCCCGAATTTCAACCGCTCTAACGTACGTATTTTGTCGTTAATTTTTTTTTATTCTATCGATGTTGCTGCTAATTGTAGTTTAAATTCGTTTACTTATTCTGTTTTGGTGTTCCTGGTGTGTATTTTGAGTTGAAAGATCGTTTTTTTTTTTTTTTTTTGCAAATACCAGTACCAATTTTAGTATTGTCCTTTATCAGGCTTCATTGTGATTTTAGCTTTTCTTTTTTGGTTAGTCGAATACTGGGATAGGCTGAATGTAACCAAGGTGTATCTTTCTGATTAGAAGTTGAATCGATCATCGGAATAAGAATTGTGCTAAGAAATAGGATGCTACTAGGATATATAGAACTTCCATTGAAGAAAAAAGGAATGAATGTCTTTTATGAAAGTTCTCGTAGAATAATCAGTAATTGCATCCAATTTTTCAAAAAAAGTTGCCAATTGGGACGATTTTTTTCCCATGTATATTAGGCAGCCGTCGTGTTACTCTTGTATTCGGGTGAACACACTCAAGTCATCAAGTGATGCTGTCATTACAAAGCTGCTGGATATTCTGAAGGGAGTTGATTTTCAGAGTAATACCGCTGATGGAGCCCGTGTTGCCGAGGCATCTTTGGAATGTAGTGGAACTGCTACTCCACCTAGTGGCTCAACTCAAAATGGTTTCATTTCGAAATGTGAAGTACCGGGTTTAGACTATGTTGTTTTCGTGAAAGGATCAGGGCCACACACTATTGATTATGGGTTCAAGGAAGAGAAACCTCCAAAAGAGGTCCTTGTGAGCCGGAAATGTGCTGAAGCAGTTCTTCGTGGTGCTCAGGTAACCATAAACCCCAACATTTACCACCAAGAATCTAGCCACCTTTAATGAAATTTAAGTTGATACTGAACAAATTGATGAAGAAACATCAATTTATACCGTGTTTTTTTTTCTTTTTTCGTAGCTCCCTTTCTTTTCCTTTTCAGTTGAGGACAATATCCTTACATGTGATTAGTGTTGTTACTTTTTGTATAGTTTTCACTATACTTCGTTCCGGGATATATCATTTTAGTATGTGGCTATTACTGTTATGACTTGTGACAAACATGAAAGACCTGAAAGTTAAATTTGTCTTGCCCACTATTTGGTGATATCCTACATTAGGTGTTTGTACCTGGTGTTTTGGCATGTAGTGCTCATGTGGAGAAAGGGGAACCAGTTGCAGTTTCAGTTGCTGTGGAACAGCCTGGTGCTGATGGTGGATGGGGTGTTGGTTTTACACGTGGGACTGTACTCCAGGGTTCAGAAACAGGCAAGTATAACTCTCTTTGTGTGGCAAGTGCTGTATGGGGTCTGGTTTATGTATAGCCAAACATGGAATGCATAAAGTCTTCGAAATCGTAGATTGAGTGGCCTGGGAAATCCTCGCCATGCCAACCTTTATTTATTCTCTGGACAGCTTACTTTTAGTTTAGATAATTAAAGAGCTTAAGCTATTACTAACTTGTTCTATTAGTAGCTAAAACAGATGAGTATACTTGTATGAACTTTTAATTCATTGACACTAAGTATTGGAAAACCCTTCTCTCCCTGTCATAATAACTGGAATGCAGCATACTCAAATGCTTTTTTGAGAATAGATTTGATATAACTCAACTGCTATGCTATGGTTTGATCTTAAGCTGAAGAACAGTGTAATATAGCAGCATGCATTTGATGCTTTTATATCAGAATTGGGTGCTTCTTTTACACAATGATTAGGAAGTAACTTTTCCATGTCTTTTTGCTGGACATTCTGATTGGAGCAACTTTGTGTTGTGGGCAAACTATTTTTAGCATTTTGATGCACTTGTATCAATTAGAGTACTGAAATTATAAAACGAGTTCTATAGAAGCGCAGATCTTTGTGGTCTTAAGTTTTAGTATGGTACTTTCCGTACTCTTATGTATCTAGTCTTCAAGTCCAAGACTGGCTTTGTTGATGGGCGGTTGAAGTCCCTAATGCAAAATAATTATAGGCCCATGAAGTCTTTCCTCCACCAAAATGGTTAAAGGTCATAGTTAAATTACTAATAATTCCGTTTTTTGTGGTGGTGTTTTCCTGTATGTCCTGGCTCCTTCTCCATTTTTACTATAATGTTCATGAAGAATATTTCCGGATCTTCAATTGTCCTTGTTTGCAGATCCCCATTTTTCGCAACGAAGGGGTCTCTACATTGGTCAAGGAACCAGTATGATGTCCAGAGCTGGGTTGTTTCGTGTTACATCAGGAGTGGCGGTAGACATGTCTAACAGAGTATTTAAATTGCCTTCCTTCAACAGTATGTTTCTGGTCTTTTGCAACATTCTCGAGTAATTTTTGACGCTTATTTAAGTTTAAAGTGGCTGTTTCGGCATATTCTTGAAACTCTTGCTTTTTATTCTTTCAAAGAGTACTTGATATGAGGAAAGGAGTGTGAGCCCTGTAAAACTTATTCAGATAAATATGGAGTCAACAATAATATCAAAGCATCCACAAAAATGATCCTTTGGCCAATTGGGCTGCATAAATGGTTTAATTAACCTTAGCACATAGAGTTTTTTCTATAAACACAGCCTTGTAGTTTTCTCCAAACCATAAGCTAAGTGAAGCTAATAAGGAAAAAACAGCACAAGAGGGTTTGCGCGTGCCTATTAATTTAGCATCAACACGGACAATTTGGAATTATTTGTAGTCTACGAATTCGGTTTTAGGCTATGAAAGGAGAATTAGATAAAGCATTTTCAGACTGCCTCTAGCTTTTCCTCCTCCTCCTTGGCAAAGTAAAAATATGCTACTTTTGTGGATTATTTTATCTTACCTCATATATAAGTATAACATACTTATTTGGTATTCTGTTTTTCATCTGCTTCACTGTAATATATATTGTTATCATTCTTCAAGGTGAGGTTTCATCTTAATCAGATGATGTAGTAGTTATTGAAAAATCGTTTTCTTCTGGGAGTTTCTTCCTCAATCATATGACACTAGATGTTTTACAATTATATCTGTGTAATTAAGTTTATCGTTAAAGAATTTTATTGGTTACTATAGCTACCTGATTATATATCACAGATGTACTTGAGGGGGAGATATTTCTGCAGAACCTTCCTAGCATCATCACTGCTCATGCCTTAGGTACGTAAACAAGTAAGTTATTACCCCTCCAAAAAAGTAATATGTGCACTTCTACGTGAAATTGGCCTTTTCATTAATTTGTTTGTGACATGAAGATCCAAGTATCATTCACTACCACAGTAACTTGATGTTGCTCTAAGGGCATTATTAGAATGTGAAGTTGATGGTGAAGCTTGTCGGAAGATTGACTACTGCAATAAGAAGTGTATTTATTACTGGTTCTCAGACAGTTCCCCACCCATCGAACACAATATAATTTATGCTCTTTTGGAAGATTAGGGAATTCTTGACTGTTGTTTATGCTCTTTTGGAAGATTAGGGAATTCTTTACTGTTATGTTTAGTGAAAATTGTATTTAATCTGACTAAAGTTTTTGAAGTGGCTCAGAGTAAATGCAGTCTCTTCCACTCATCTGACAACTGTTATAGCATTCAATGCGTACTGTTTTATGTAATTTCTCTTACCGCTTCTTGTGAATTGCTGTAAATCTTCTGATGAGTAAAACTTTGATCACAACTTTTCTCCTTGTACGTACTCGTCTTGTTCGATTGATTAAGATTAGTCAAAATTACATGTACACTAGTTAAAATCCTTGAAAGGGTTGTCACCTGCTCTGTTTCATAATACTGCATTCCTACTTTTCATGTTGGTTCGGAAGTTGTTACGTCCGTAATATTAACTTGTTTCGTAGACAAAAGCCGTGCAACTCCCTCATAGAATATGCTAGTGCTTATAAATTAATGGGCTTTTATCTCAATAAAGACATGCAACCCGTCTATTACAAATTTTATAGTTTTCATAAGGTTCCAGCCTTTTTTTTTGTTGCTCTAATCCAGATATTCATATGCATGCATACTGGAGTACGCCTAAGCACTCAACAGTTATCTGAGTGTCTGAATTAATGTTACATAGAAAATTAGTTTTGTATCTCCTTTTGTTTGTTAGGTAACATGTTCTCCCATCTCTTTTCTTCATTTTTCTCTTTCTTTTGTTATTTTTTTCGTTTGAGCTTTCTTTTATGCCATCTTTCTTTAGATCCTCAGGAGGGAGAAAAGATATTGGATATGTGTGCAGCTCCTGGAGGGAAAACTACCGCAATTGCGATCCTCATGAAGGACAAAGGAGAAATTATTGCAGCTGATAGATCTCACAATAAGGTGCGCCTTCTGAACTTGAGATGTTGGATAACTAAATACTGCGTTGTTTTCACCTCAAAATGTCAAATTCTCAAAGTAGATTGATCATGTGTCTCAATTTTTTTTGTTTTCTTTTTGCAAATACACTACTTTCTGCTATATGTTTGTGTATATATTTACTGTTATTATAGTATTTTGTGGCTCTACTAATCTTATGATACTTATGCCACCTATCACCATTCCAGAAATTAGACTCCTTTGGATTATTGGTCTAGAATAATGAACAAAGAATCTATAATCATGGTGACAGTAGAAATTTTGGTTTAAAAGCTTGTATCTTTTATTTGCTCTATTTTTCATGGCCATGTGAGTATAGTTTGTATGGAGCCGTCTTACCGTGTTTGTGGAGGCACGCCTCTACGTATTCTCAAATCTCACTACACTTTTATCCTTTTGTAAAACCCTGAAATTTAGTTGAACTTACATAGGTGCCTATTTGAAACTCATTTCAGATGGCTGTAGAAGATATTCTTATGACTGACCTGCAATGCTTCACCTAACTCATAAACTTGCATCATTACTGTTCAAATGTTCATTTACTCCACTAATACAAACATGGAAAACATAATTTCTGGCAGACATGAATATATCTGTTTTTTGTTGCCAATATAAAATTAAACTATGGTCTCCACTCCACTCTTCTTTGAAAAAGAACGAATTACTTTTACTTCATATTCATCTATTAGCCTGGGGCGGTGCAAACGCAAACATGGTTCTAAAGTTAGAAGCATTTGATTACATAAATTCTAATACTGCCATAATTCTTTGTTCCGTTGTTCTTGTTTGCTGTTTACATATGCTCCTTGTCTGCTTTCGATCTGTATGACTAATATTGTCAGCTTGAAAACTTCTACTGAAACCGCAGGTACTTGATATTCAGAAATTGGCGGCTGAACTGGGCTTAAAAAGTATAACCACATGTAAACTTGATGCTCTGAAATCTGTTCAGAAAATTGATAAACATGCAAACGGCGTTGCCCCGCAATGCGACAATAATGGGGGCATTCAAATGCCAGGTTCGTCAGAATCTGCTAGAAATATCTATACTGCGGTGCATGTTTAACAATAAACATGGTGAATTAATTCTCCATACGATAGTTTTCCATGTCCAAAATTGCCAACCTTAATGTAGAGAAGCTAGTTTGGCCTTTTGGGTGCATAAATTTTGAGCTTTAATTCACCCGCGCCATGTTTTACTTGATACAAAACTTGACCTAGTTTTGGAATCTGAAGCTCTAGTCTGTTTTTAATGTTTTCAATCGTAAGTTTGGTGAAGTGTTTGACTATAATTGTTTCAGTGTGTAATATTTATCATTTTCTTTTCAGTTTCCACACCTGAAATGGATAAAGGTGCTACTCTCGAGGAATCACGAGTTGATAATTGCATCAGCAAAGCTGAGATTAGGAAAAATGCTCGGAGAATGAGGAATGGACCTGGAAGAAGTAATTGTGTAGGTGAAAGGGTCGAAAAATCTAAAGGATTTTTGCCCAATAGCTTTGATCGTGTTCTCCTTGATGCCCCTTGTTCGGCTCTTGGTCTGAGACCTCGCTTGTTTTCTGCTGAGGTAAGACATATTGCAGAATCTCCTGATAGCTTATAACTGTAAAACTTTTCATAACTTTTGGCCTGTGTTCTTTTAGTTAATCTAGCCTGGAAGAAAAACTCTTGTTTGTTTCTTACATTTTTAATTTTTAATTTTGAAGCATAAATTGTTCTCTCAGTACCATTCAATCTTCCTTATATTCTCATTTGCTCTTTCATGTAGGAGACGGTGGAGTCATTACGAACTCATGGCATATATCAGAGGCGAATGTTTGACCAGGCTGTGCAGCTTGTCCGCCCTGGTGGGGTTCTTGTGTACTCCACGTAAGCATTCGATAGATGTATACTTCGAATCTGCTTGTTTTTTCTTCGTTATATATAAAATTTCCAACAATTAATAATATAATTTCAGTGTTGTTTTTTTAGAGCATTTCAAGCGTGCTTTCTGATTTGGTTGTTTATCTAGAGTCATTGATAATTTCTTGAACCTTTACACTACCATGTATCCCTTCTCACATGCCGTCATCCGTTGCTCTCTCTTTTGCCTCAAAGATGCAATTGTTTCTTTATATACTCTATACCAATAATCTAAACTCTTTTCTGGATATGGCTAGTGCATAAGCTCGTATCAGTTCTTGCGGGTCACGCATGTTCTATTTTCCAGATCTTTGTGTATTGGTCTTGGACAAATGTTCAAATAGTCCTGTACACTAGTGGATGTGGAATATAAGTAAATACAAGCTGAAAATAAAAATCATCCAATTCAAATGGTCTAGAAGCGTGCTGGAGCACTTGGTTGAATACCAACATAGGAAGATCCCAAGTTTCCTGTTGGACATTTAACTCCAGAATCTTATGTTCTGAGTCAATCATCCACTTTGGATGATGTTGCAGTTAGACTTCTGTCTTTTCTCTGCTTCCTGTATGCAAATAGAATTCATTATTTTGCCTTTGCTACAGTTTGATGATTAAGTAGAATATGATTAATTCTCTTGAACTGCAGCTGTACAATAAACCCTGGGGAAAATGAAGCTGTAGTTCGATATGCATTGGACAAATACAAGTTTCTCTCATTGGCATCACAGGTTGGATTGAATTGTAATAGCTTTTTAATATTATTGAAATGTCAAAAGTGGTATCCGATGGTTCCCCTCCATGCATCTATAGAATGCTTACTATTTGATTTACAATAAGAACCTTGCCTTGCAAATTTTAAATTTTGTGTTGGCTTAGTTTTTTGGATCTATCATTCTTGAAGTCTGTCACTGTTTCATGAATTAGAGACTTCAGCATGCCATATATGCTCGACTACTTCGGCTTTCTCCATGAAACCAGAATGATATTTTGCCCTTAAAGCATATGCTTTGAGTAAATTCTCAAGTATTTGGTACATAATTATGATGACAATATTGATATATTTTCAATATATCCATGATTCTTGTTAATAATTAATGCCTGGCAAGATGTTAGGAAAAACAAGTTCTATCATTATAGTTATGAACGAAAAAACAGAAGTCAAGGAAAACAAATTTATCTTTCTACTCGAAACATAGCAATAAGAGAATATTAGAACTTCTGTTAACTACTTTTGTTACGTTTTTTCGGTACCGAATAAGGTTAAAGATTGCGAACATATGATTATTTCTTTATGGGGTTCTCATGTAGCATTGTAAATTTCCTCTGACGACTTTCTGATATTATCTATAGCTCTTCTCTTCAGAAATTTAAGACCTTGGTTTTCGTAGATACGCCACTAAAAGTTGTTAAGCATTTCATATGGATTTCAAAATTTTCAGATAAGAAAACTACAATATAAATGGTTGCCTGACGGTATAACTTGAGTTCTTTCTTTTCAGTTCTTTAATGTGAACATATCATAAACAATATAAGTTTATACCGTTGTATTTCCTCCAATAGTCAAGAAGACTAAATTAAACGTGTTATTCCAATATTTGGAATTAAGTTAAATTGGATTTAATTCCTGGATACAAATTCATAAATCATGATAACTATATTGTGGTTATATACCTTATAATGCTCAATCGCTGCTAAATCTGTTTGTGATTTTGGGTAGTTTTATTCCCGGTGACTGGGGACGAGCTATTGCACCTCTGGCTATAGTAAATTGCATCCTTTGACCTCTATAACTTAATGGATAGCCACATCTAATCATGTACTTTGTTGCAGCATCCGAGAGTTGGCGGACCTGGGCTTGTTGGTGCTTGTCAATTTCCTGATGGATACCACGAGTAAGTTCAATCCTGGCACTTACTATGGAGTCGCTTTTGTAGATATGAAACAGAACTATAATGCTCACTGATAAAGCTTTGACTCGGTGTCGTGGGTTTAATAACTGATGCTTGGTCTTATTTTGATTTGAACAAACATGGCGTGAGGGCGAACATAGTCGTTCTTCAATTTGGATGATGTAGCCTATACCTTGAAAAACATAAAATACTAAGGAAAAGACACAAAATCTTCTGTACAAACTAAAGAAATCCCGATACTCGGAGCAATGTAAAAAATCATCTTTCATTATATGCATGAAGTGGGAAAAGAGGTATAAAACAAATCTTTGATTTTGAGTGGAAATTCATCAAAGTTAAACAGATTTGACTCATTTGGAGTTTCGAATCAACTCGGGGCATTGTTTTTTTTTTTTTGGATATTGTCAGATTACTATTTTTTTATCACAATCTATTTAATTTTCCTTGAATATTTAGTAGCATCTTTTCGACTACAGAATTTTTTATTGATGGAATCAGCATGCCACAAGTAGCTGCCTAGCCCCTCCTCACTTTACGTTGTATGCTATATTTTGCAGGGAATGGCTAAGACATGGTGAAGAGGATCTAGTTCAGAGATTTGATCCTTCCTCCTCACTTGATACTATAGGCTTTTTCATCGCCAAGTTCAATGTTGGATCCAAAGACACCTGAAGCTTGCAACAAGATCGACATATTTATGGGATACAATCATCTCTCATTTCACCTTTTTCTCCTCCATGTACCGTTAGGCTCTCAGGGTAATGACTAATGAGTTAGTTTTTTTTCTGTTGCTTGACTAAAATCAAGATATAACTATAAAGAGTTGGATGTAACTTATCACCCCTTAATCCTTATACTTCCTAATTTATGCTGTGCACCTCAGCGCATTTCATGTGTTCGAATTTATATACAATTATCACGTTTGACGCCATTTTTGGGGATATATATATATATATATATATATTATATTTATACTGTCCGTATTATTGAAAGTAAGAGTTTCTGTTGTGTTTTTTTATATTTGTGCTGCCTTAATGATGATTGATGAATGAGTTTGGGGGGCCTTGGGGGGCTATCATAGTTGTGAGGTATTGTGCTGTGTTTTTTGTTGAGTATTGAATACTGTTCTAGTTATTAATGAGATAAGCAAACATTTGAATCCTGTGTTCTAAATTACGATTGCCTTGCCCCTAACGAAGCATAATAGATTGTAAATTCAGATGATTCAAGACAATAAATTTGGTCAATAAGATCTAATTGACAGTATTCAGTATTTCATTTCAACTTGCTTTTGAAACCGAATATGGTTGGTCTGCAAAACATATCTTTATGCATGACGCTTGAATGCTTGATCATACAATTGGAGCAAATAAGTTAAGGTGATTCCATACAATTACTGCAAAGCTGGGTGATTATGTCACATGTAGCAGACCTCTAAAAAAACTTATTTTATGTATATATGCTGCATTGTTGGCGTAGTGCAATCGATGATCTATATTTAATTATGATTTAAAATTTATTAGAATATAAGAAATAACAATCTTCATAAACTTTTGTGTTATAGTTTTAAAAAAGGCTGATTGCTGCAGCTAACAAGAAGCGGGGATAGCTCAGTTGGGAGAGCGTCAGACTGAAGATCTGAAGGTCACGTGTTCGATCCACGTTCACCGCATTTACCTTTTGTTTTTTTTACCTTCTCTCTTCCAGTCTTCCTTAATTTATTGTTACCAACTTTTTTGTCAAATAAATCTATTAAATTATATATATCTTTCTCTCTGTCACACACACGCACACAAATTCACAAACCCATTCAAAACCCCCAAATCAAAATACTAAATAAGTAGCTTTGGATGCTAATCATAACTCGTAATTGGTACGTATTTATTGGTTGCAATCAAATCAGACGTTCTTTTAATTTATTTGTGGTGCCTTCATAAAAATATCACTCTTTGTTATGTAAACAACCTGTTCGATGAAATGCTCCACTCTTTTTTCTCTTTGCAGTTAAAACCAACGGACAACATTAGCTGCGATTGATGTATCCTTCTTTCCTCTTTTGAATTCAGTACCTAGCAACTGAGGTAAGAAGAATGTCAGGTGTACGCCATGCGTTTTCGCGATTATGCAGGCCGATGCACACGGTCTCACACGACGGTCCCAGTGACACTTTGAAGAGGAAGATTGTCGAGATAAAAGCCAAGAGGAAAATTAGGAACCCGAAGAAGAACCAGCTTTTGGTGGACGTTCCAGAATCAAGATCTTATCTTGACACCGCGACTTTGCCCATGATCCTCACTGTGGTCGGAACTGCACTCTTCGTCAAACTCCTCATGGTGGTATGGCTCCCATTTATAGAATTTTATATATATATATTAATCGATAATGATGAGTTTTGTTCCAGAGATTGCTCGAGTCGACCCAAAATGTGAAAATTGTCTTATCGTAGTTGTTATTACGAGACTATGTAGATAAGAAATGACATAACCAGAGTTTCGCTTTATTGTAATTAGCAGCTTTATCAATCAAAAAGAGACCCCTCATAATTTTGTTTGGAAGAGTTTTAACGTTTGATATTACAGTTGGCTATGAGAAGAATTACTTCTTGCATCCAATGCTTTTGTAATTTGATTGCTTCGTGTTGATCTATGTGTGTTTCTCCTAGCTCGAAGGACTATCCTTCAGGTCTTTATTGGATTGCGGCCATTCATTGTTTGTAGTTCTATCGGTGTTACGTGTAAATAAACATTCCCTATATGTTGGTTTTCCATTTTTGCTGCGTTTTGACTATTGATTGATGTGTTGAGAAAAATACAATTTATTGTCTATAATTTGGATGTTTGCAGTACGATGATTCCCAGTCCCAGGAAAGGATTGAGAGAAAGATAAGGAATGCACCTGCTGGTCAGGGAACAGTGAGGATGCTCAGTCGTGAGGAGTGGGACGATATTAAGGAATTGCGTCCAAGGACTCCGTTTGAATCAAAACTTGCGCGTCCAAATGCGAGAATAAGGACTGGGGAACAATTGCACTTGGTAAGAATTTTAACCCCTCTTATGCCATCAGACTTTCTCTTTGTGTAATTTCTGTTAGAAAATATGCATCTTCTTGTAAGATAAGGCCAAGTTAAAGCCCATCTCGTACAAAGTTGTTACCGTTTTGTAAAGGACCTTCCACAATTTATATCATGTTTCAAGTGAGTGGTAGTTTAGTAATTGATCTACTGAGACCCAAAGCTTTGCCTGCACTATCTCGCTAGCAATTTTGCTTCGTCTAAGCAGTAAAATAAAATGCGAATATTATAAGCCGGAGAGAAGGTTGAAATATATCTCTGCGTTTCACTATTCTATTCTCCTCTTTTGACACAGAAAAAGCTCATTCACGCACACGCACATTGTTTGCGCTGCGTAGCATCATGAGAGCAGTTCTTCAGTTATTTAATAATTTTAGTTCATAAAACATAATATACTGTAGTAGGAATCGTGAGATGTGTAATTCCGTGGTTATCCCTGAGACTGTTTCCACGATTGAGTACAGTCGAGGTGAAAGTCTGAAAGATAATAAAAAGGGTTCTCAGGTCGGGATGTAAAGGAACTATATGAAAATGCAACTATGGATTCTGCAAAGATAATGGTGGTTGGGCATCTAGAAAAGAGAGTGATATAACTTCTCGTGGTTGTTGATCTATTTTGTCAAGACCATTAATAATCAGATTGGGTAGGCTAGCACTTTTGCATGAGTTCGGTATAGAGACATTAGGACCAAAAAAAATTTCATATATTCCAAACTAACCACAAAATTCTAATCCCAATTAATTGCGATCCTTAAGATGTTTTGGAACTTAAAAGGTGTGTCTGGGGGCCTGACTTTATCCTAGTACCTTACGCAGAGCGGTTACTTGTCCTACTAATATATGAATAGAAAGTTCATAAGTTGGATTATGCACTTTAGCAGAGATCTATGTTAATACGAGTAAACCAGTGTGGACGAGATTTGCTCAACCACAGGAGATTGGTTCGATCATCCAGAACTGCAAAAGCTCAAATGGAGAGTCTTTAGTTGACGTGGAATGCTTTGGCAATGTCATCATAAAATAACACTGAGGAGCGTTAGTGTAATAGCCATGATTAGGACTATAGTTGCGATCTGAATTTAGTCTGACCTGTGCTCACAGGCAACACAAGCACACACATATCTATATATAAACACACTTATGTTTGTTGGAGTGTATATATGCCCATCTTTGTTCCGTCTTCTTAATCCAATTCAGTAACACCACTTTCTACTTGCTGACATCTAAATATTGTCGTCTTAGATTCTCTTTATGAGTATCTAGTATCTAAATTTTCCAAATACTGTAATATTGCAGGAAGATGTGAAGGATTGGACAGTGGATGTTGTTACAAATGCCTTTACAAGAGCTGAGGAAACTGTCAAACGCGGATCTAACTAACTAGTTGCGTCCAACATATTGTTTCTTAGACTAGCACCAAACATCGCACATTGGTACTTGTATTTTATAAATCGAACAAGTATAAAGAAAACCGTTTTCTAATAATGTATTATTTCTTTCTTCTTGTTTTTTTGTTGGCATTTTTCGTATTTGATAGCAGAAGTTTCAGCAAAATGCTCCAACCTTATTTTTTTCTTTCTCAGCTTATATACGTTAAGCAGCTCTGTTTCCAATTTGATTGTAATTTTTTATGCTTTCTGTTTATTGTGAATTATGCCAGCCAAGTGTTTGTTTAACCAGCTTGGTGGAGTAAGTCAGCATCAAATTGATGTGGTCCATTTAGAATCCTCTACAATGTTTATAGAGGTTATAAGTAAAAAAAAAAGAAAAAAAAAACTTTGGCATATCGTGGAAGTAATAATAACAGCCTATGCAAGTAAAATAATATACATCCAAAGTTTTTGTTACGAATTATCATTAAATCTCGTATCGAGTATGCTTACTTTTCAACTTAAACTATCTACTTCTTTCTTGTCTTTTTGGTTAAATGGTGTGTGATTATTTCGATAGAATTAAATCATATAATTGCATAAATTATGTAGGATAAAGATTACATCGCATGAGTATGGTTGGTTCATAATAATTCAAACATAGAATAGAAAATACATTTTTCTTCAAAAATAATGAAAATAGAGATGCCTTCCTTTCGTTAACAATGTGACGTGTTTAATCAACATTTCAAATCTAACACAAAATGCCATATGAGTCATTTACTATGGAAATTCCAAACTTTTGCAAATAATTTATTTTCTATAATGTACGAATGTTGACATAAAGACGACAGGATACGGTGTTCCAAATCTTTTAAACAAATCCCAACTATACACGCCTTACACAGTGCCAGACACGTCGACACTACACGCTACGACACGAATTTGAGCCTGTATAATTTATAATTTTCTGAAGTGTCGGTGCATTATAGTTTATTTTTTAACAACATAATTCTTTAAAAAGTGAGAATAAGGACAATATTGGGGGTTTCTGTAATTTCTAGCACTAAAAGAGGCAAATTCGTAATTTCCAAAAGTATAGACACAGCAACGGGTATAGTCACACACAGTTGCACCATTAGACCCAGTCTCTTTACCTCATCAGCAGAATTAAACCCTAGCTCCTAATATCTTCATCGAAAAGGTACTGTTAATTACTATTTTTCACGTATTTTTGTGTTGGCTTTGCTATTAAAGATCCCAATTTCGATTTTTATTGTTTGTAAATTAATGTCTTTTTGTTACTCTTCAATTTGTTTCTACTTTTGAGGCTATGATTATCAATATTGGTGTACTTTTTATTTTTCCATATCATCTGGTTACGAAGCTGTTAGAATCTCTCGTTAATTTTGTATGTATTGATGTTACCATTTGTAGTTATATGTTGTTAGATTGGAAGCAACGTGTTTTTTTGTGAATTGGTCATTGCTAGTGTGAGTCAACCGTATGGCTCCAACGCTACGGAGCTCGTTCGTGTTTATTTGTCTTTCGTTGTGATCGTGTTTTAATTTTTATTTTTTCTGATGGCTCAATTGTTTGCAGCATGAAGGTCCGTTCGTCGGTGAAAAAGATGTGTGAGTATTGCCGGACAGTGAAGCGGCGAGGACGCGTGTATGTGTTGTGCACTGCAAATCCTAAGCACAAGCAGCGCCAAGGCATGTCGACGTTTGCATACGAGGGCGTACCACCACCAGAGTAAGTATTTGATTGTTGCCTTCCTGAATGATCATGGAAGCTTTCATGTTATTTACTTGAGTTGCACGTGTTTGAAATTATTATTTGAAGAAAATTCAGCTACTTTAATTTGGGAAGTATGATGTGAATGTATCATGCTCAACCCTAGCTAGCATCAGACGTAGTGATGTGTCCTATTGGCGGCTTGCTGCAAATGCACTTGGTGAAACAATCTTAAGATTATTCAGTCTCCGTCTTTCTAACTTGAAGTACTTGTTTTTTTTTTCTCTTCGTTGGTTTCCATTTTCAGGCACTTTGGTACATTTAGTAATTCTTAGATCTATGAAAAGTTTGCACTTTATGTGGGCTCTATGATCAAGCTTCTTTTGTTGTATCTTGGTTGTGTGCGAGTCTTGATGTCAGCCAGTGGCATATGGCACCTTCCTGGGATAAATTGTCTGATATGTCTGGGGAAAAGGAAACTATCTCCAATTTAGCGGTCTTTATTGTGTGTATCAAACTGGGGTTGATCCAATCAACTAAGCAGTATTCTGAGTAAGAAATAGATGGTACCATAGGTTGGCTGGAATTAATTGCATAGACTGTGACGACACATTATCGAATTTGGTTACTGCATGATCATGTATGCTGTCGATGCGTTGCATCAATTTCTTTATTTGTTCTTACGTAATGCTACACATTTGTTAGCAAGGTGATTTAGTACAAAGAACTGAAGTCATATACGACAGAATCTTATTGGTGTTTCTCCTGTGGTATAATGTAAATGATCTTCAGATGGGTAGTTTGAGAAAAGAGAGGAACAGCAGACATACTAGTGAAGATTTATCTAATAGTATCGAGAATGCTTTAATTCTTTCCTGGCCCTCTGCTAAAGTGACAATTCAACTTTTTATGTAACCTCTCAAAGCATCAGAAAGCATGGGAGGACAGAGGACTTAAGTCTTAACATTGTAAATCAGACTTAGCAGATTTTTAACTTTTAATTCAAGAAGTAGAGAATGGAGGTTTTGTAACGAGACCAAACTCCATGGGGGGGGGTAAATGTGTTTTATCCCAATTAAAAACCAGCTAATTTTTGTGAATTTCTCTCCTATCATCCTATTCACTTCCTGCATGTATTCTTTTCTGCTTACCGATAATCCTATATTGGTAAATTGGATGGTCAATAATCTAGGATATTTTTTACACCCTTACTTATCCTTCAAGACTTTAATTACCTGCATGACATGATATCAACTCAGGTCATTGTCGACTAGCACGAAGCAGATGACCTCAGTTGCTGATGGTGCGCGTAGTGGTCTGCCTACTCTTATATCCCACAAGAATGTAACATTATCAGTAACACCTTGGTGGAAAGTTGGTCTTGTCTCTCGTCTATTCAATCAAAGTAATAATCAGTAAGCCAATTTGGTGTTGGAAATGGTTTAAACACTATGACATGGAGATGCTTCTGCTCAACAAATGTTATTCTTGTTTGTTTAATGATGTTGTTTCTGCCAATCTTGTAAGCCTCCAGGGCTGTCATCTCTTTAAAAATTAGCACCTCGCTCCATCTGATCTTGTTTAGATCGATAACAGTGTATTCGGTCATTTAATTTGGAGAGTGAAACAAGTAGACAGTTCATTCAAGGACACTAAGTGATAGTATAGTTTTATTTTTAATTTATCAGGTACTACCTTCAACCCTCGAACTTTTTTTCTACTTGCTTGGATGCCGAATAAACATTTATTGTAATAATAAACTTTTTTTGTTCGTTTTACTCAACTGGTGCGATGAATGGCGTAGCTAGTTGATGTATCTTTTTTTGTTCTTGAGCTCATGCAGTAAATTCATCTTTTGAATAAGTTGTAATCTGAAGTTTGCAGCAATATTGTAGTTTGCTTTGTTCTTTATGGATGACTTTAAAGCAAATACGTATCAAAAGAAACGTATCACTGTGTATGTAAACTTAGATGATATTCCCTAGTGGTTAAATGCCAGTAAAGAGCTAAAGATATATGAAGTTGAACAACAAAGAAGCTGGAATTGTAAGTTATAACTCGAACACCATGTCACCAAAAAGAGAGAAAAACTGAATCATGAAAATATATGCATTTAATCTGGTTAACTCAGGCGTCATATATCTTTTAAATTACAAAACTGTGAATAAAATTTCTTACACCAGAAAATAAAATCATCTAATAGGAGCCTTAATCCAACCGTTTGCAAAAGCAATGGCTAAAATAACAAAGGGTGTTGACATTCCAAAAATTATTATGTAAGGCAGAGGCGTCATCATCGGATTCTCTCCTTCTCTCTCACCCGCTGTTTGCCAGTACCTGTAAATACAATTTTACATTATTGCATTAATATGTGTTAATTATAAATGAATGATAATTATCATTCAGTCAGTTATTTATGTAGTGTTAGTTATCCTGTTGCTCAGTGCATTGGCCAATTTTTTTAATAGAACTATTCTCAGCATCAGCATTTCAGAAGTCCCATCATTTTTAGAATCTACTAGCTTCAACTATTAGAACACCATGATTTACTATAATCATCTATTTTTAATTCTCACCAATCATCAAGATTTGTGCCATAAAATAGTAACTATAATTCAAAATGGAAATTAGAAATTAAAGACTTACTGTTCGGGTTCTTGCTCTTTGGTGATAAATTTCTTCTTCTCTCCTTTTTTCGCCTCACCTTCTCCTCCTCCTATAAAAATAAAATAATATTTTCCCTATAAAGTATCAAGAACTTACAAGTAAAATTAATAATGTACATGTCGAACCTAAATTTGCTGAAACTCTGAATGGTTGCTTTCTCCTCTTTGGCAAAGAAAAAACGTCATGTGTTTGGAAAAGAGGAACAAATGGTTTAACTGGAAGATTAAACCTGGGATTCTTCACACAAGAAAATACACCAATTTCTGCAGCCATTTTCCTACAATATTCAAAAAATGAAATAAAATATAACTGGGTTAAAATATAGTACTACCTTTCAAATGTTTATATATCTGTATTAATAAAGTATCGAATATTATTTTTTTGTGGCTTTGAAGATATAGGGATGAGATTTTGTGCCTATGTACTCTCACTTACCTTATCTAAATTCTAAAGCACAAGATAGTCTGTACCGTGGCCCCCTTATGTGTCTCTAACTAAGCGGTCCATTTTCCTCACAATTTAATTCAGCTAAAACTAGTTTTGATAAATAAAATTACATAATTGGGTTTATGGACGATTAACAGTTTAACATAATTTAGTAAGAGGTATAATTTCCTCTTTATGTTGCAGTTTTTTCATGTATAATAAACATATATACACATGTTTATTACAAGATCTACATTGTAAGTGTCTGACATTATGTTTTGCGTCTATTTTGTTTTTATTTTGTCTCGGTTACAATTACACCGAGAATAACGTTACAGTGGGTCTCACTCAACCAAAATAATGCTAATCGATTACAAGGAATAGACCAGCTTAATACGGAACACCTACTACAAGTAATCTAATGTTAACAAGACAAACAAACCCCGATCAGCAAACAATCGAACTGGAGTGGCTCGACACCTGCAATGGTCGGATCCGTAGAACTGTCGAATGGGCATGGTTCGAGACTTCCGGAGTGTCGAATCTGGAAAACAATCGAATCACCTATGTATGATACATTGAACTCTCGAACAGGATCTACTCGATGGTTAACAGTCGAATCAACACTAGGAACAATCAAGCCATAAAACTATTGAACGGCTGAATTCGATCGATATGGATTGGTAAACAGTAATTAATGCGTGGTGTGAATATTGGAGAACGGGATATATGTAGACCTCGGTCCGCGGGACCCACAACGAGTTCGGAGAATAACTATCAAATGGGCGACGTTCGACTATCCCAAAAACAGTTGAGCCGGCCTAGTTCAGTACTTATATTTTTTAGCCTTCTCGGGATAGGCCGGTCCAATCCACTTTTGTGCCTCCTAAAATACCCCAACTTCGTCTAAAAATAATATCTTGACCTTCACATGAGGTTTATGTTTTGTAATTATAACAAGCGATATAAGTGCCCCTTGTGGGTGGCTCAGTTGGTTAAGAAGGAGGGGATGCCTCTCCTAGGTCTCAGGTTCGATTCCCATTGAGAGCGAATTGAGTCTAGCCTTCTGGGTCTGGGCCTGTCACACATGGTTAGCCTAGTGTTGATGCGCACCCGAAGGGTAGTGGCTGAGGGTTCCCACGTCATCAAAAAAAAAAAAAAAAAAAAAAACAAGCGATATAAGTGATTAAGCGGGGCATTCAATATGTTGTCTTTAATTAGCTTATTTTATAAAACTGATTACACTTAAAGGTATGTTTTCTTTTTAATTTCACTTGTATGTCTTCACATCAGTGGCGGATGTTAAGAGATATTTGTATATTTAATATCACACTATCAGTTTCTAATTATCTAAATTGGCTGATTTTTAAGCTATTTTATACATTGTTAGAGATGCATTGTTATTTTTATCTAAAAAGAAAATACTTAATTATGATAAAAACGTTCGAGTAACTTTTTCAGCGTACTTTTGCCCCCTATATATTCTTTCGTGTATTTTGTGGGGGGCTTCTATGATATTGTTGCAGGACTTCTCTTTACCAACATCTTTTTCAACAAAATGAAAGAAAGAAAAAAAAAAACAAATTACTGGTAACTTTGACTTGATGTCACACTTGTTGGAGAATTGATTGGTCATGATTTTCTAAGGAGTCGGTGCGGGTTGAATTAATGCCACGCCTTGTTGGACACGTTAATATATCGCAATAATAAATATTTTTTTTTACTGTCACTACCTGAATTTACCTATTCTTTTCCTTAATCTGGAATTAGATTATACAAACCAATTTGTTTCTCAAGATTATTATTGTAATTAGCTAAGGTACGCATAACGAAATCGTCCGCCTCCCCCGATGTTTGGCTCTTTGGCAAATACCCTCCCCTGAGGTTTGGTACTTTTTTAAAGGCCCCCTTCTGTTAGTTGACCAGTTAGTCAACAGTTAAAAAGAAGGGCAATAATGTCATTTATCATTCACTTCAAAACAAAAAGTCATTTACTGTTATAATATTCGTTATCTTTATTTACATAAAAAGAAAAAAACAGAATCATTAGTAATTTAATGTAAACATTACGTTCCTTTTCCTTCTTAATTCTCAAGGTGTGCATTATTATTATTATTATTATTATTATTATTATTATTACCTATGTTTGTTGGTGGGTGTTGTGGTGGTTTTATACCAATCTATAACTAAATAATGTATCATTTTTAAAAACCAACGGAGGTCTACTATGGTGATTTTCAAATAATAAATGTAATAAGAGATGTTGTGATTTATATAAATGTCATTAAAATATTCATTTGAGAAACAAAACTACTGTGTATTGTATCATGAAAAGTAGCTGTACTAATATATATAAAAAAAAAATTAGAGAACATATGTAATGTCATTATATCATTTCAGGAAATTACCAACGATTTGGTTTTACCGTGTTATATCATTTTCTAGTTAACATTTCGTTAATTGACTACTTTTACCACGTTTGTTCTCTAAGGCATTAGAGAAAGTAAAGATTAGTCCAATTTCTTTCCATTTTTTTTCCTGCTAATTTCTACCATTTGGTTACTTGTCTCATTGTTTTATTTGGCATATTGCGATATGATACATACAATCGTCTTGTTCAATACATAATAAAAATTAAAAATATCACTTACCTCTAATTTGTTGACTACAATTTTTGTTTTAGTATGTGAAGTGAATTATTTAGTGACGTTAATATAAATTCCATTTTTTTAGTAAATAGTAGTTTAATGTAAACATTACGTTATTTTTCCTTCTTAATTCTCAAGGTGTACATTATTATTATTATTATTATTACCTCTGGTTGCTAGTGGGTATTGTGGTGGTTTTATACCAATCTATAACTAAATAATGTATCATTTTTAAAAACCAACGGGAGGTCTACTATGGTGATTTTTAAATAATAAATGCAATAAGAGATTTTGTGATTTATATAAATGTCCTTAAAAAAATCATTTCAGAAACAAAACTATTGTGTATTGTATCATGAAAAGAAGTTGTACTGATATATACATAAATGTGTGTGTATATATATATAATATAATATTAGAGAACAAACATAATGTCATTATATCATTTTAGAAAATTACCAATAATTTGGTTTTACCGTGTTATATCATTTCCTAGTTAACATTTTGTTAATTGACTACTTTTACCACGTTTGTTCTCTAAGGCATTAGAGAAAGAAAAGATTAGTCCAGTTCCTGTTAATTTCTACCATTTGGTTACTTGTCTCATTGTTTTATTTGGTATATTGGGATACGATACATGCACTCGTTTTGATCAATACATAATAAAAAAAAAAAAATATCACTTACCTCTAATTTGTTGACTAAAATTTTAGTTTTAGTATCTGAAGTGAATTATTTAGTGACGTTAATATAAATCCCATTTTTTATGTGAATAAAGATTATAATAGTAAATGACTTTTTATTTTGAAGTGAATGATGAATGACATTATTACCCTTCTTTTAAACCGTTGACTAACTGGTCAACTAACAGAAGGTGGTCTTTAAAAAAGTACCAAACCTCAAGAGTTTATTATATTTCTCTCTTTTTTTTTGGATTGTTTATTATATTTCTCCCATACTATGTTCTTCTTTTTCTATTTTTATTTTTATGAATACGTTCAGTTCTTTGTTGATGAGGAAAGTAAATCTGCTAATTATTTTATTTTACTAATTATTATGTATTGGGGAGAGAAGGTTGATTATTTTAATTGCTAGTTCTTTTTTTATTTCAAGAGAGAGAAATGTTTAGTAATTATAAACCAAAATATTATATGTGTTGCAGAGAGTGTTATAGAGAGTGGTGTAGAAAATTTTCGCCGTGAGGCCCCTTACATTTAGATATAGAGTTCTTAAGATGACACAACTGCTATTAATATCAAGAAAAAGACTTATCGAAAATGAGATGAGAAAACAAAAAAGTCAAGTGACTTTTATTTCTCTAAAATAAGACTATGCATATACTACCGTTATCACTGGCGTATCCCGGATTTAAGAATTTGGGGTGTTGAAAAAAAAAATTCAAAAGAAAAACGGGGCAAGAATTTTGAAGTGGCTTTTTGAGAGTTTTAGAGAAATAAATGCTCACAAAAATTAGTGTTTTGTTTCATCTTTAAGTTTCTACCGAAGACCTCTCTCTGATAATAAATTCACCATAATTGTACCAATAAGTTAAGATTTTTTTTTTCATTACAATTTTATCAAACATGAATTTATTAAAATAAAAAATTATTTTAAACTATGCTAAAACTTCATACATTTTTTTAAAAAAATTGAATATTGTAAAGCATCATAACGCAAGTCTCATACTAAGATCTAGAAATAAAAACTTTCTTTAAAAATGACAAAAAAAAAATAAAGATGCGTCTAACTAAATCTAAACACCTTTAGTTTTTTATGTATCAAAGAAAACAATAAAACTCAAATAAAACCCTAATCCTAACCCCCCGTGATGCTCGTACACTGAGATGTTGAGGCAGCATCCCAAAAGGAAAGACGTCCGCATTGACACGGAGAAAACAACGGAAGAAAGGAAGTTGATCAATGTATCAAACGCCGATGACGACAATTCCTTTTAAACAAATTCGAACAACGAATATCCGCGAACGCATGCGTTTAGAGTGGGAGGATTCAATCATCATAAGGATATTTGGGAGGCCTTGGTACTTCGCGGCCCTTCAAACGAAGCTCGGTCTAATGTGGAATCTTCGCAATGAATTCGAACTATTTGATCAAGGACATGAAGTTTATTGCATGAAAGGGCCGAGTACCAAAACAAGGGGAAAAAAATCCTAATCGAAGGGCCTTGGCAGCTAGCCGGGAATTTTCTATCATTCAGGAAGTGGAGGCCAAACTTCCGAGCAGATACAAATACGGTTTCGAGTGCGCTTACGTGGGTGACAATCCTAATCCTCCATGTTGAGTTCTTTAGAGAAGCTATGATCCTAGAAATAGCTTCATGCATCGGAGATCCCATTAAGATCGACGAGAATACCTATGAAGCCTCGAGAGGGAAATTCGCCCAATTTTGCGGTCAACTTGATACAGACAAACTGTTGGAACTAGGGGTGTGGGTTGATGAAAAAGTCTATCAAGTTGTTTACAAGAATATCCCCTCTTTATGTCATGAGTGCGGACGGGTTGGACACTAGAGCAATGCATGCAAAAGCAAGACAACTCCAAGGGTTAACGTGGAGATCAATTCTCTTACTCCGATGTTGGACTCTGCTACCGAAGAAAGAAGGGTAACAAATCATGAAGATTGGCTCACAGGAAAAGCCCAAAGCAAAGAGTATGGCGATTGGTTGCTAGTTAACCGAAGGAAAAAGGCCCTGAACGTGAGTAGAAGAACCAGAAGACTATTAGGAAGGCTACTTTTGATAGATCTAACACCCCTAGTGGATCAAAAACCTTTGCAAGCAAGGAGTTTTCAGCGAGACAGAAATGAGTTGAAGGTTGGAAACGTAAGCGAAAATGATTCTACCTCCTACCTTAAACCATAAGGGTAGGAAAGGAAACAAAGCAACGGTAAGTTTGGCAACTTCTAAAGACAAAAGGAGACCAACAAACACCTCCCTTCGTAAGAACAAATCAACCATCTTGAGCAAGAACTTGAACCCTTTCGATATCCTTGCGTGTGAAAATAATAATTTTGAATTTAGTGCGGCCAAGGAGGTGATCTCGATCCGTAATAAGCCAAACAATAGATCTCAACTTCGAGAACGGTATGCTAGTAGCAAATCTAGCGAACACATGGGACTTCAAAACTCTGAGTCTCTGCTTTCGGGGCCCTTGCTTGAGATCACAAATTGAAACGTGGGAATGGTTAATCCAAATCTTTGAGATACCGACGAACTTCTGGGAAACCAAGATCGTGATTTTTAGAGTGGAGAGATGGGACAACAACCACACATGGTGGCAGCGGTTGGATCTGACCAAATGGGAGTCGAATAGACAATCGGCACTAACTTCAAAAAATTTGAGTCAACTAGTTGAGACATGGATCGGGACTCCTCTTGAGTATCCCGTGTTACCGACTCACTTGCACAATATGAATATGAAGATCCTCTCTTGGAACTGTCAGGGAGCGGGGGATGTGCGGTTTTGGTGAAACTTCTCTGAATTGGTAATAATTCAACGACCTAGTGTCATGTTCATCTAAGAAACAAGGGTAGGAGAGTAGCAAGCCCACAATATTGCTCTGCACTTAGGGTACTCGAACTACGTGATTGTGGCAACTAATGGCATGATAGGGGGATTTGAATGTTGAAACGACGTGGAGGTCGAAGTCTCAAGCGTGGATCATCAATCCATACACGCTATCATTAGGCCGGTTTCTCGAGACAGGTGACGCCTTACATGGGTGTATGCACAACCGTGTAAAGCGGGAAAAATTCAAGTTCTTGACAACCTGGCAAATGAGGCCCACAATCAGATTGAACACTGGCTTGTCACAGGGGATTTTAATGAAGTCAACTTTGCGCATGAGAAAGTCGGGGGTAACACACGGTCGTTAAGTCGACTCATTTTCTTCCGAGACTTCATTGAACGTTGCAACCTCTTAGACCTTAACACTCGATCCATAGTAAATAGAGATGTTCGTAGATGATAAAGAAACTCAAATTAAATAGGAGGAGAAGGAGGAGGAAGACGAGGAGGCGGATGTCGCTGCTCGAGCACTAGCTTTACTTAACATTAATAAGATTGTTTAGTGGATGCTCTTTGAATTGGGGCTTATTTAGTTTATTTTTTTATCGTTTTTTTAACTTACTTTTTTTATCTTTGTTGCATGTGTGTTAGCTTTCTGTTAAAAATATTACAAGAAACCATAAACCATATTACAACCCTTGCACCGCCTATAGACCAAAGGACCCTCAGGAAGACTCATTTGAACCTCATTGGTTTCTTCACTTCCAAGAAATATTTTTTAATGCAAATTATATCCAAAGTGTATTTTCTCTAGTTTACGTTTTAAAAATGTGGTGAATATTGTGAGCTACCAACTCTTTTAAAGGCTTCATGTGACCTTAATTGATAATAGATATCGACTTAATCCTATGATCAAGAATGCTTTGTACATATGGGTGAAGCCATGACTTTAGGTTAGGGGGGGCAAAACGACGTTCAATTTTTTCTCGTTCCTTGTATGATTTGTATTATTATAACTTCTTAAAAAAAAGTTCATGGTTAATACTTATGACATGAACTTAGACTGTCTTTCACCTAAAAAGGGTAAGTCGTGCGGTTAACAAGTGCCATGATGCACATGTAATCAACCTAACTCTAAGAAAAAGACAAGAGATCTAGAGAAAGAAAACTTAGATTGAGAAAGAGACAAAAAAAATGTTGAAAACAAGGCAAGTTGGATAGAAGTTTCTTGATGATTGAAATGAGTAAACCAAATGGGTATATATACCAAAAGGTGAGCTTAATGAACGGCCCAGATCAATCTAATCTAATGGTGCTAAGCTAAGGTATTACAATCTTCCAAAAATAAAATAATGGTGCCCAATCCTAGCAATGTTCTAGACAATTCTATGAATATTTTATACAAGAGGTCTCTATAATCGAGCGGTATTTACATGATAGAGCCCAACTTCTGTGATAATTTTGGAGTGGCCCCAAAACCTTGTCATTTTGTTCGTTCAGCCCCTGTGAGAGGCTTTGATGCACAACTGCGTAAAGCGGCAAAAAATCAAGTATTTGGCAACCTGGCAAATGAGGCCCACAATCAGATTGAACCTTGGCTTGTCACGAGAGATTTTAATGAAGTCAACTTTACGCATAAGAGAGTCGGAGGTAACACATGGTCTTTAAGTCGACTCATTTTTTTCCGAGACTTCATTGAATGCAGCAATCTCTTAGACCTTTGGTTTGTGGGACCAAGATTTATGTGGAATAATAATAGAGAGGGTGACGGCAACATTAAGGTTAGATTGGATAGAGCCTTGGCAAATCAGGCGTGTATATCTTTTTTTCCGGACCATGAGGTCGTCCATCTACCACACAAGCATTCCGATCATCACCCAATTGCCACGTGCTACGGTAAAAAAGGAGAGATAAAAAAGAAACGACCATTTAGATTCGAAGCGGCGTGGTTTCACCACTCCGGGTGCGTCCCATTATTGAAGTACATCTGGGAGTCGAAACCAAAAATACTAGATGTCATCACTAAGGTTCCTAAAAGTTTTGGAACCATGGAACAAAGAGATTTTCGGCAACATCTTCCATAAAAAAAAGATATTGATTGCGCGACTGAATGGGATTCAAGAAGCTCTTATCATTCAGTATAACGCTTTTCTCGTTAAGTTGGAGAATGAACTGATTGACGAGTATAACTCAGTGTTACGCCAAGAAGAATTATTCTGGTTCCAAAAATCACAAATCAAATGGATTCGCGAGGGCGAACAGAATACCAACTTTTTCTATCTTTCGACCAGGGGCGGAGCCAGGATTTTTTCCTCACCTGGGCTACTTGATACTCGAAAAAGATATTCAAAAAAAAATTCCAAAAACTAAAGTATAAAGATATTAAATAAAATGATAAATATTCATTATTCAATACATTTAACATCTATAGTTAATTTATGAAACATAACAATTTCCATCCCTTAATAATTAATACAAGTAGCACAAGTTATGTCTCTTTATATCTTATTTAAGAAGTTTCAACACAATTCAAATCAAGATTCAACTTATTTGTACTGAACTTCTCACTAAATACATTTTTAACTCTATTACAATCACCCAACAAAAGAGTAAAACAATTAGGAGGATAGATTTTAACATAAAAATAATTAGGGTTTATGTCATTTAAAATTACCAAATAACAAAATAATCTACAATAGAAGTAAATTTTAAGACTAAATAATAAGAAGTAATTACCTTTTGGTGTATTGTGTAATTTCCCAAAGATGAAAATGTTGATCCCCCTCATTTGGCACGGGCGCACGGGTGAAGAGGAGCAGCTCTGCCTGCTCTGGCTTTGATGTTTTGTTCTCGGTTTCTCGCCAATCAGGTTTGTTAATAGTATAGATTATTATATTATTTCATTTGTTAAAGTTTGAGTTAACCAGCCGCACATCTCCTTGTGAACAAAAAAAAAAAGAGTTATATGGACCTTTATTTTTTCTAGTTTCTACATTTGGGCTTACAAAGATATAAGACTAACTACTAATAATTTTTTTGTAAAATTCTCACCTGGGCTGAAGCCCAGGTGAGCCTATACACTCCTCCGCCCCTGCTTTCGACCATGGATAGAAGGAAGCGAAATAAAATAACCGCACTGAAAATAGGGGAGGAATGGACCAATGATGAAGGCCTATTATTTAATCATGTGCATGAATTTAACTCCCCTTTATTCCCAACACAAGGGGAGGTTCAGAATACGCGGGGAAGCGACAATTTTCTGAGCTCACGCTATCAAGCGACTCTGACTGAGTCGGACATGAGCGACCTCGTTAAAAATTTAGACGCAAAGGAGATGCGTGAAGTCGATTTCTCTATGAATTCGTTTAAAGCTACGTGACTCGATGGACTACATGCAGGATTCTTCCAAAAAGGTTGGGACTAGATATGGTCGTCTCTTGGCAAATTCGCAGGAGATGTAGTCAGAGATCGAAAATCTAATCCAAAAATTTGTGAGGGGTTCCTTTGCCTTATTTCGAAGAAACCGAACCCAAAAAAAAATATCTCAATTTAGGCCCATTGACCTTTGCAACGTACTCTACAAATTAATCACAAAAAGCATCACAATGAGAATGCTACGAATGATGTCGGAGATTATAGCCCCAACGCAATCAAGTTTTGTCAAAGAGAGGAGCACGCAAGTTCAAGAGATCCTCCATTCAGTGAGAAGCAAAAAGAAAAATAAAATTGGGTGCATGATAATGAAGCTAGATTTGGAGAAAGCGTACGGTAAAGTGAATTGAGATTTTACAGAGGATACTCTACACGCCTTCAACTTCTCGAGAGAACTAACCGAATAGATCATGTTTTGCGTTCGGAACGTGACGACGCGAATTCTTTGGAACGGCTCCAAACCAAACCGTTAGCCCATTCATTCGGGCTACGACAAGGTGACCCACTTTCACCGTATCTCTTCATTTATGTGTCGAACGCCTATCATATCTTTCATGAAGTAGTTGATCTAAAAAAATGGCAACCTTTAGTTCCATGTAGAGGGGCACCAATACTTTCACACCTTTTTTTGTCGATGATTTGATTCTGATGGGCAAGGCGACAAAGAAAATAGCAAAGCTATTCGTGGGGTCTTAGAGAAATTATGTGGGACTACGGGTTTTAAACTAAGCCCGCCAAAATCTAAAGTGTTCTTCTCTAAGAGCGAGGGGACGATTTTGAAGAGATCGATCTGCGAAATCCGTGGTTTTTGTCTATAAATTTAGGGAATTATCATGGGGTTGCGCTAGTTCACAGTTGGATCACACGAGACCATTTTGCTGAAATATTTGATAGGATTTTGCAACCTCTAAAAGGCCGGAAGAGTAAATTACTCTCCTTAGCTGGACGGGTAACACTTATACAATCTGTTTCTTAGGCGATTCCAATTTACAACATGCAAGCATCATGGATACCCGAAAACATGTGCAACCAATTGGATAAATTATACAGAGATTTTATGTTGTCATCCGACATCACGAAGAGAAAACTCCACCTAATTGGCTGGAAGAACGTCATCAACCCGAAGAAGAAAGGGGGTCTCGGAATTCGACTTTTGAGAATTAGCAATGAGGCGTTACTCTCAAAACTGGTTTGGCACATTTTGCGAGGAGAGGAGACAATTTGGTTTAAATTAATAGAGGCCAAATACTTACGGAATACCAGCCTACGGAGTCGGATAGCCAAACCGACGGACAGCCTGACGTGGAAAGGTATTTTGCATTGTTTTGGTTTAATGCAACCTTTTCTCAAATGGAAAATAGGGAATGGTGAAAATATCTCATTTTGGTATGATGTTTGGTTGGGTGACACTCGTGTATGCGAGGAAGGTTGCTCTATTGATCCGGCAGAATCTAATCTCACACTCCATGACCTCATTGACGAGGAGGAAAATAATTTGGAAGGTTTGGCTTCAACAATCCCATCAACTCTAAAGGATGAAATTAAAAGAACAAGAATCAACCTCACGCCAAGAGCGGATACTACCCTTTGGAACGAAACGCCGAATGGCATATTTACTTGCCAATCGGCGTACAAAACGTTCATTTAAAATTATTCAGATGAATTTCATCAGTGTGTTGATGTAATTTGGGTTTGGGGAACGGATGCTAGCAGCAAAATACAACACTTTTTGTGGCTCGCAACGCAAGACATAATTTCTACGAATCGACTACGGAACGCTCGTGGCATTACTATGTCCTCCGTGTGTCTTGTTTGCAGTTCACATACAGAATCAATCCTTCACATGATTCGGTATTGTCGTCGATCACGTGCGATGTAGAGGAAGGTTGTATCGAGCGAGCACTTAGCAGAATGTGATGGTAAGTTGGATAAGATTGGCTGAAATCTATCATGAAAAATAAAGAGATGAAAAACAACATAGTAGATGTGGACTTACGATATGTTTGTGCGGCAACTCTTTGGATAATATGAAAGAATAGGAACACAAAGGTGTTCAAAAATAAAATGGAGAATTTGGACGTGTGTCTGTTCCAGATTAAAGTGTTGAGCAAAGATATGGCATCGGGTAGTCGCAAAAAGAAGATGAGTGAGAGGAAACACCAATGGTGCAAACCTGCACATGACTGGGTCAAGTTAAATACGGACAAATCCTGTAACGTGAAACAAAATCGTTGTGCAGCTACTGGGGTCCTCCGCACAGCCGAGGGTAAGTGGATTTTGGGGTACAAGATGGAGTTGGAAGCACCTACTACAGACGAAGCTGAATTAGTGGTGATCAAAAGAGGTTTAGAATTGGCATGGAAGAAAGAATACCGCTGATTGAAGTGAAAACGAACTCACTTGCGACTTTCAAACTCATCAATGATGAATGATTGAAGTGAAAACGAACTCACTTGCGACTTTCAAACTCATCAATGATGAGCAAGAGGTTCAAGGTCAGATCAGCTTATTAGTAGAAGATTGCAGAACATTAGTGCACATGCCATGAAATATCAAATTTAGGTGAATTTCTCGCAAGGCGAACAAACTGCCACACAGACTAGCGAAAAAACGCTTTAGGAATAAGGGAAGGGAACTCTCCAAGGAGAGTCCACCTTCCGAGCTTAATTATTTTTTGTAATTCGATCTCGGGCTAATTGCCTAGTTTAATGTCATTGTTTACCAAAAAGAAGAAAAAGGGTCTACATTAACATCATAAAATGGACCGACAATTTTCGGCCTCACAAGAAAAAATAACATATGGATTGTCTGCCACACTTTTTGTTTTATTCCACCAACAAAATATGTGGTATTTTAAATCGTTGCGAGTCACGCATAAGTTGTTGTTATTATTACTATAACGTAATAATATAATATATTAACAATTGTTATATGTATTTGTATAATCGTACTTTTACTTACCGCACGACGTGGCATGCAAACTTTCATATAAATTAAGTTTTTTTTTTCTATGATTGAATATTCATTAATATATATATATATATATATATATGAAGGTCTATAAATGGTCCTCGGGGTTATTGAAGATATATGGTCGGTTGAAGATAGATCTTGAGTTTTAACTTTTAACTCAAACTCAGCAATTTAATTAATTTATTGCAAAACAAAAGTGCTTTACTCAACTTAAGATTGGGATTTGAGAAAGTGGAGGGGGAGCTTGAGATTTACTTGTATACAATAAATATATATATACTAGCCACAAAGCGCACGCGGAGACCGCGTGCAAACTTAACTCTAGTGCAACGAATTCAAATCTTAACGTGTGTTTATTTATCGTAATTCATATAAAAATCGATGAAACTCACTATAAATTTTCTAAGTAAATAAATTGTTCGAGATCAAATTAATCAATAGCATTTCAATGCAATCTAAATATTAATATTCTTACCTCTTTCTTGTGATTCCTCATCCCTGAAATCAATATGATCTTATGCTACAGTAAAGTTAACAACGTTAAAATTAAAACTCTTCTACTAAATTGAAATGAATTTCAAACGAAAAAAAGAAGATATAATACCTGAAGCAAAATACGGGCTGCCATCAAACAATTTTCTGCATTAACAAAACCAATCTAACAAAGTAAAATATTCCATTTACCTACTAATATAAATTATACTAAAAACATATTACAAACTGAGAAAAAAAAATGATCGTGTTATTCTCAGAAATAAATAAGCAACAGGAAATTGAGTTTGGTCTTCAGATGCTTTCTCAAATGAGTTTGGACATTTAAGCACAACATGGGTGGCCAGTGGCGGTTTTTTGATTTTGAACAATTGAGAATTTTTAAGAGATAGCCATGGTATTTGAATTTGAATATTTTTATCTTTTGCACGGAAGTGATTATATTTTTTTAAAAAAATAACTGCATCATGGGAGAAAAAAGGGGAATAGATAGAACATGGGGCTTGATATTACAACATTAGCCTTTTTTGTTTATCTTAGAATGTAAATGGTAGGGGTAAATTTGACAAACACTTTATTGGACTCCCAACTACCTGAGACAGCTAGTTTGCTTATATTATTAATAGATATACAATAAATATATATATATTATTTGTGAATATATATATATATTATTGCAATTTGTAATCTTGCTTGGGCATTTACTAAATTTAATTTCACAACACCACATGAAAATGCAGATCGAAATCGTAAAATCATGGTTCAAAGTTCAAACTTCAAACAGATCCGCAGTTAACGGGCTATCCGAAATTGAAAATGTAAAAAAGAAAAGTGGTAGTTGAATAATAAGTACTAAATATATATATATATATATATACACACACACATATATATATATATATATATATAGTTTTTGTTTCAAATTTGATTGAAGGATAATAATTGAGGGGGTAGTAATAAATGTACTCTCACACTCTCACGGGATGTTAAAATGTTCAAAAAATTATGTGCCAATATCTCGTGCGTCATTATTAAATTCGTGTCATGCGTAATAACTGTAATATAAATATTTGTTTTAATTTTCTCAGCCATCCACCACCTCATGTTTATTTTCCACAACATAATATACAAGTACCATATCACGCAAAATATAACATACCAACTAAAATAGCACAACATTTACCTCGTCAACGTTTTGAATTTTAAATAAAAAATGACTACTTAACGATAATATATCACAATAACAAAACAAATATATAACAAATTATAAAGTCCTACCATGACGCCATTCTTTCTTGCCCATAATGACGCAGTGCAAATAGAAGAACACGCCATTCTTTCTTTCTTGAATGAACTTTAAAGTTAAATTTCGTTGTAGTTTACCTTGGAAGTTAATATAGTGCACGTTTTCTTTTACAATTTCACCAAGTGAAATTGCTAGCATTAAGTCATTAACATGTTTAGGAGGTAAAAACATCATTTATTATTTCCACCTACATTATTATGTTTTTTTTAATAAATATTTACTCATTTGTGTAGTAATTTTGAATAGTTTATTGTTTGACACAAGTCACCTTTAATAACAAGGATCAAAGTTTCTTTTCTTTTCTACAAATTGTACAGAATGTTTCTATTTTCTAGTCAAATTATTTGTAATCATAAACTTCACGAATCTTTTGAAACATTTCAAAAAGATCTTAAAACATGACGATTTTTTTTAATATTTAACAGATCGAAGTATTCTCCCAAAACTAAGTTTTTATCCATGTTCACAACAAAAACAATTTAGTTTTTGATCATTGAATAAAGTTTCATAAAAAGATTAATTCTCTCTGAATTTAATGGCTTTCATCTTTAATCGTCGGTATTGACCGCAACACCAAAGTCTAAATCGCTTGATGGCTTGTGGTAACCTTTTTTTTTTTTTTTTTTATATATGAAGTTTATAATTGATTCTCTATGTTTTATGCCAAATTGCAAACAAAAAAAAAATATCAACTTCATATTATTATTGATATTTTTGTCTATAACGCATTGTTCACCATAAACCAAAAAGTCTTTCTAGCTAGGCCCATACTACAACTATTTCCCATCCCCTTCATCACTCCATGATAATTACTTCTTTGATATATCAATTATATTATTATTACGCACCCCATCCGCCCACCACAAATTCATCATATATACTCCAACCCAAACTCCCTATCACAAGTCCCTCATTATTTTCTGCAACTTCATGTCTCACTCAAATTTTGAACACAACAACATGAAGGTTGTACACAATTCAGGCAAATTCTATTTTCTCAAGAAAGCTGTACAAACTCTCCTCTCTATATCTCTCTTTTCCTTTCTATACTACCAATCATCAAATATCCCTCTTCTTTTTCAGTCATTTGACTATAACTATTACTCAACCAAAATATTCACTTACAAAAGTGAAAGAAACTACATATTCCTCCTCTGTAATGGGATTCTTGTTCTCATCATACAAATATCAGGAGTCATCAACAAAATTACTCCTTTGCCCTCCAATGTAAAGGTCACAACCACAAGTCATCAAGAACTGAAATCCCATGATGGTGAGCATCATCAAATTGCAGTAAAAAAGGAGGAGATTGTAACAAAAGTTGAAGCTAGTGTAAGAGAAGAAAGTGAAGTTCTTGTTGTGAGTGATGATGTTGTTGTTGTACAAAAAGGTGACATTTTTATTGAAGAATCTGAAAATGTTGATGATGAAGAATATTGGGTTGAAGAGGAGTTGAGTGATGATGAGTTGCACAAGAAATGTGAGGATTTTATCAAGAAAGTCAAACAAGAAATTCAGGGTGAATTCTTGTAATTTGTTTTGTTATTATAATTAAGGAGTAGTTAAGTGTTAATTATATTAATAATTAGTTTTGTAGTGTATGTAAACATTTTACCTAACAATAATAGTGATTCTCATTGGGATTGTTAATTTGTGGTTTAGCTTCTCCTGCATTTATTGGAGACCGTTGAATTTATAGAGACAAAAAAAAAATTGCATGTCATTGTGTGTTATATATTTCACACCTTTGTGATGTTACATTTATGGGACAAGTATGCAAAATCCCTGATTTTGGTGTAATTACATAATTTATGAATTTATGTATTGTTCGAATAATTGCAGAGATATATACATTAAGCCTCAAAATATTATAAAGCTAGAGTCTTTTAGTAATTACAATTTACAAATATACCCCTTACGTTCAAAATCGTTAGAATTAATATAAGGCCTCTTAAGTCTTCACTAGTGTTTCTTAATTGTTTAATTTTAAGTGAGTTAATTTGTAATATTTATCTTCATTAGAAAGTAAGATACTATTTAAGCATCTTTATAGGATTCTACATCTATTTTTAACTAATGTTAGAAAAAGATGTGTGCATTTAATTTGACTTGAAGTGTTTGTTAGCAACTAATTGAATTTGTTAATAATAAACTTATAATTGGAAGTTGGATGATCACTTTCAAAGTTTCAATCTCATCGCAATTCATTAGGAAATAAGCTTGAAAAGATTGCTAGGAAATTACATAGCATGGTAGCAATAAATGTGGACTGTAGTGTTAGCTAGGGCCATACTATACAACTTTACATTTTTTTTATACAACAGTGTCACGATTTTATTAAGACAATTTTGTAAAAAGAATAGTATTTCTAATATCACACACGGTGTCACGATCTATAATTGAATCATTCAACTTCACATAATTTATAGGGACTTTATCCCAATGTGACCTCACAACTAACAAGAACAAGCTGTACATCCGACCTAAAAACAAATTGAAATTAATAAACTATTACTAACCAAGTCCAGGTATAATGATTTACAGCTGATCACATTTATTGAACTAATTAAACAGATTTTGACAATTCAATGGTTGGCATTGACTTATATGCATGTCTTGTTATAACAAAAACCATGGATGCATTATTAGAAAAAAATGGGAGTAGGGCCCTCCTTACCAGATTTTCTGTTTATTGGTCCTTGTTTTTCTTAATGAGAAATCCATAGGGTTGTGTTAAAATTAAATTGATTTGAACTCTATTTCTTGTTAAAATTTACTATTTTTATTTTGGAGATAAGGACTGGTGATTTAGACTGCTTTCCTGGAGGAAATTTCGATGCATTTTTACGCAGTTTGGCATTTAGCAAAGTCAAGCATAAAGTCTGTTTAAAATAACACACCAGTATAAAGTCACAATCAATTTATTATATATATGACATGAGATAATTACGTTTGCTTACATCCCTACAATCGGATTCAACTAATTTACCTCATATATTGAATAAGAACTATATTAACATCCATAAAAAAAAAAAAACAAATCTTTTTATGATTAACTCCTTACCATTAGTTGTTGTTATTGGAAGATACATGAAAACACTAGTAGGCCCTAGCAGGCTGAAAATTACATTGCAAGTTATATTGGTTGGTTTATAGATCAAAATTTTCGAGTGCTATTTTGGAAAATATCAGAAGGTTCTTGTTTAAGAGTTTGAGGGAATAAAATAAGAAAAATAATTTGTATGCTGATCAATACAACAATAATGTTTATGGTCTTCTCTATTCTGTAAGAAACTTATGAAACATTGCGAAAAGTTTACTATGTAACGAACTTTAATATAAATCGAAACTGAAAATTTAATCCTTGACAATAATAACAAAACGAATTCACCTAGATCAAGAAAATGTACTGATCTTTAAGTAATAATTAAGGAAATTCTTATTAAATTAAAGTGGCAAAGATCAAGGTGACTCACATGTGTAGATTTGTAGTAATCCAAATGCATAAAATCTTCAATATCATGTTACAATGAGACAACCAAACGAAAGTTCTGAAAATCTACAAAAATTTGTATAAAGGAGGACAAGGAGATTGAATTCATGTTAGGTGCGATTTGAATGAGCTGGCCCATAAATTGTTTCAACCAAAAAAATCTCCTAGTTCAATGTCACAATAGATGTTATATTTTACCTAATAAAGGAAAATAACTCGAATGGATCAACAAAATAAAATTAAATTAAATGCTAAAGGTCTTTACATAATACATAATATATTTTCTAAAGAATTTTTACACTTTTATTCTTGTTCACACACACTTCAGTTTTACATAATATATTTTCTAAAGAATTTTTACACGTTTATTCTTGTTCACGCACACTTCAGTTTTACAACATACAACTATTTATATAACAGTGAGTGAATATAAAAAAAGCTAATGTATAAATCTATTTCAGTTTTTTTGCTGAATTGTTTCCTATCAAATCCTGGACTGTTGTTGATTCGATCATTTCCTTTATTCACGTTTGCTTGATGGTGGCTGATTCATTCCTTAATACGCCCCCGCAAGATGGAGCTGCCATCAGCAACACCGATCTTAGACCTTAAGATATAAGCTCTTTGACGTGATAAAGGCTTCGTAAGAAGGTCAGCGAACTGGTCTTGTGTATTAACATGTTGAACTGTGAGTTTTCCTTGCTCAACCAAATCTCTCAGAAAGTGAAGATCAATTTGTATGTGTTTCGTTCGAGTGTGTTGGACCAGATTCAAACTCAGATGTGTGGCCCCTGAGTTATCACATAGCAGTTTGGGAGGACCTTGGAGAGGAAAGTGCAGTTCAACAAATAATGATAATAGCCACATACTTTCTGAAGCCGTGGTGGCTAGAGCTCGATACAGCCTCGGTGGAAGAACGAGCAATAGAACGCTGCTTTTTGGAGCTCCATGAAATGGGATTGTTGCCAAGTAAGACAACATAAGCAAAAGTGGATCTACGGTCTTCGAAATTTCCACCCTAATCGGCATTCGAGTAACAATGAAGTACTGTAACTGCATTCTTACGCAGAAGTATGCCATGAAAAATGGTATTCTTTAAATACCGAAGGAATCTTTTAACAGCAGCCCAATGTGTAGCAGATGGTTTATGCCTGAATTTGGAGAGTTTATTCACTGCATAACTAAGGTCTTGTCAATGAAAGATACTGTAAGGAACCAAGTACCTTTCGAAATTTAGTAGCCTCAACATTAACAGACCAATCATTGAACTTTAAAGGCATACTGGTGGAGAGAGGTGTAATGACTTCTTTTGCTCCATCCATACTTGCCTTGGTTAGTAGCTCATGAATATATTTCATGTTGTGAGAGAAAAAGCCCGGCAGCCGTATAGATGACTTTAACACCCAAGAAAAAATTTAGTGGTCCCAAATCTTTCAAAGAAAATTGTTTTTCAAGTTTCTTGAGAATATCAGAAGTAAATTGAGAGTCATTACCCGTAAGGATCAGATAGTCGACATACACCAAAAAATACGAAACCACTGATGTAGAATGATAAACGAATAGTGAAGAATCAGCCTTGGAGTTCTGAAATACAAGTTGCATAAGAGCAGCCTTGAGGGTAGAATACCAGGCCCTCGGGGCCTGTTTTAATCCGTAAATGGAGCGTTGAAGCTTGGAATCATGATTAGGCCGGTGAGGATATTTGTATCAAGGAGGTTGAGACATGAATACATCCTCCATTAAATGACCATGAAGGAAAGCATTATTAACATCCATATGGCGTAAGGGCTACCCTTGCATCACAACAATGGAAAGAACAACATGAATAGTAGCAGGTTTCACAACAGGACTAAACGTTTCTTCATAGTCGATATTGGGACATTGATTATACCCTTTTGCAAGAAGATGTGCCTTAAATCGATCATTAGAACCATCAGACTTATGTTTAATCCTATAGACCCACTTACAACCAACTATATTCGAGTCAACGAGAGCAGGAACCAATTTCCAACTGTCGTGTTTCATAAGAGCAGCGAGCTCATTCGACATAGCAGCACGCCATTGAGGATCACGTAAGGCCTGTGACACACACGTTGGTTCAATGGTTGGGGTTAAGGGGTGCTTAGTGATCATATATAATTGCTTGGATTTATAATGTTGTTTTGGGATCTGATGGTCATGGGATGGCTTCTAGGAAGGAGTATAGGAAAGACATGATCATTATCTAATGAACCAATGGGATGCAAGGGAATTGTAGCCGAAGTGGAGGATGGGGTATTAGAATTATGCATGTGAGAATTAAAGAAGGCAGGGGGAGAAATACCTTGAGGTTATGTGATTGGCCGAATCCCAGACACCGAACTCAATGGCTTCGACTCTCGTAAAGGTTGTTGCATCAAAACAAGAGAAAGGACGAGGATAGAAAATAGCATAATGATCGGTTGTACTAGTAAATTGTTTGGTGGGACATGCTTTATCTGGTATGGAGGTCAACGAAAAACGATCTTCATGGAAGATAAAATGTCGGCTTAGATACACACGATTAGTGGTTGGATCTAAGCACTTGTACACATTCTAACTTTGAGAGTACCCTATGAAGATACATGATGTGGACTTTGGTTGAAGTTTGTGATGATTGTAAGGCTTAGTAAAAGAAAAGCAAAGCCAACCAAATTGTGGTAACTTAAGGTAGTTTGGAGAGGAACCAAATAGAGTTTCAAAAGGAGATTTCTTGTGAAGTAAAGGGGTGGGCATTCGGTTTATGAGATATGTGACTGTTTGAAATGCATGTGGCCAATAACATAAGGGCATAGAGGCATGAGTTAGAAGCGACAATCCAGTTTCGATAATGTGTCGATGGCGACGTTCAGACACTCTATTTTGTTGAGGTGTATAAGGAGCAGTTGTATAGTGATTAATGCCACAAACTGAGAGATACGGTTTAAGAGCAATATACTCTTCGCCATTGTCCGAGTAGAGACTACGGATGGTGGGGTTGAATCGTTTTTCAATTAAGTGTTTGACTTGGGGAAAAATACGTTGGACATTTAACCTGTTCGACATTGGATAGAACCAAATATACTTAGTATAATGGTCTACAAAAATGAGATAATATTTTGAACCATCAAGTCCAGTGGTATGCGCAGGACCCCAAACATCCGTGCAAATAAGTTTGAGTGGAGAGTTGCTCGTTAAACTTGTAGACTGAAAGGGCTGCCTATGACTTTTATTAACTGATCAAGAAGTACACAAAGAAATATTTTTGGTTTTATGAACTGGTAATTGAAATGAATTGACTATTTGAGTGACAATTTTCGAAGATGGGTGACCAAGTCGCTTGTGCCATCCTTCCGTCGTTGTATGCTCATGCACATAGACAACGACCTTATTAGAAGTTAGAGTCATTGAGTCTGGTAGGGGATAGATGTCATTCTCACATATGCCTCGAAGTATTGTCGCCCCCGTGCTCCGATCCTTCACAAGAAAATAGAAAGGAGAAATTCTATAAAAACATCATTGCTTTTTGTAAAATCATGAAGAGAGACCAAATTCTTCTTTATGTCAGGAACACAAAGAGTATTATTGAGGTAAAAAGTACGGCCAGGGGACTGAAAAATCATAGCACCAACATGAGATACAGGCAAACCTCACCCATCACCAATGACGACCGTATCAGTGCCATCATACTCCGATTGAATCGACACAAGAGATAGATCAGTAGCAATGTTATGGGATGCGCTAGAATCAACAAGCCATTTTTTATCTTTGCCTGATCTAGTTGAAGAAGCAAATTTAACCGAGGCAACTGAAAAATTAAATTTAGGACAGGCTTTAGCTATGTGACCCAAAGTATCACATAGTTGGCATTTGGGCTTGTAATGTCGATTTTCTGTGTTTCGATCATGCTGATCGTGAGGCCTTCCCCTGGGAGATCCACGACCTCTGCACGAGGACGGTGTAGAGCGGTCTTGAGGACTCTTTTCTGCACGGTGCTGTGTAAAATTAGCGGTTGCCACCAGATTCTGGGTAACAACATCAAGACGACGAAGATATCTTTTGTGTCCAACCAGCATGTCGTGCAATTCTTCGAATGATAGAGATGTCTCACGAGCGCGAATAGGGCCTGCAATTTCACGAAAATCAGAACCCAAACCATGTAACACATAAAGTGTCAGATCATCATCTGAAATGGGATGATCAATGTGCGCAATTTCGTCGGCAAGCATCTTGACAACATGGAGGAATTCCTAGGCTGAGCGAGATCCATGTTGGATGAGGGTGAGTTCCTCCTTTAGTTGCATTGCACGAGTACGTGATTTACTTGCATAGATACGAGATAATTTTTGCCAAGCATCATATGAAGTTTTGGCTTGAGAGACAAAAGGAGTGATGGATGATGATATAGATGTGAGACTCCCATGAATGATTAATTTATCTTGACGGATCCAGAGGTTGTGAGCATTGTTTTTGGCTGTTTTCTCTGAACATTTGAGTGTTCCAGTCACATAACCCATAAGATCAAGGCCGATTAAGAGTGCCTCTGTGACGACCGCGCCCCACGAGCTATGCTCCGATTCGAGTTGGTTCGGTGGCGATCAGTCACTTTACCCAACAGACTAAAGCATAACTCATAGGAATGGGTCTCACTTGTTCATGATAAAACCATACACATTTTATAAAATATGTTTTGATATATACAGCGCAAGTCTTGTATTACCAACAATGTGACTTTTTTAATAGTTATGCACTAGTGACCAAACACGAATATTCCAAAATGCACGTTTGAACACTTATTCACTTGATCCATGATGCCATGTTGATTTTTATCCTGAGGAATGGACAGAAGAAACGAGGAATAGTCTTTAATGACTTAGTGAGATTCATATAAAAGAACTGGTAATGCAGGAATTAATTGTGACCTACTGGATACATTTCGAGAAATGATCTTACCGGTAGAAAAAGTTTCACTAGACAATTTGATGTAGCAATGGTACTGGAATTTTCATAGATTAGTTAATGAACTTGTGCTTAACAATAAATAAATCCAGCCTTATGACTTCTAATATTCTACCTTATACCTCCCGACGAGGAGCGACCTCGCATACAATCAAGAGACATGCTCGAGTACAAGTCGATCCGGCACGTGGATTACAGCCAACTCCTGACTGCAAACGGCGCCTAGATAGATGGGTATCAAGCGAAATTACTTAAACCGACAGTCCTTACTGCCCGGCAGTAACTCGACTCAATCCCTGAGCCCAACTTCCCAAAGGCGTCCCAATGGGTATAACAGATAAACAAATAAGCCAATAAACCGGATAAAACCCGTTGCTCCTTAAGCTACATGTCCCGAACATAGTTTGTTGCTCTTTGCATAGTACAAGAACTAGAAGATGAGATTAAAATATCAGGGAGTTACCATGATTATGAATCAATATGATACATAATAAATGATTGGATACGATTTAACGATTAGTAAGAAAATCATGTTAGGAGATGAGATGCAAAAACAGAAATATGATGACATATATGTTGTTCGATGTCTGGTAACGGAGTAGTGACTTTTTTATCCAAGTTCCTCAGGGCCGGATGCCAAACAGGGCTAGAACAAATTAGAAATGAAATCTCACATTGACTCGTACAGGGAACCTTGATTGCGTTGATTAGTTCGTCAAACCTTTAACAAATTTAAATAATATTAATCAATTGAATTTATAGTTCACCACAACAAATATTAGTATCTTTTCTTCAATCCTCATGTTGGTAAAATTGAGAACGTTCTGGTTAAGAATGCTAGTTACAATGTAAATATTAGTGAATTACACATAAGTCTAATTTATGCCATTGCTCTAAACATGAAAATCTTAGATGATGAATTGACAAACGTAAGGTTAAGTTAAATATCAATTAACCAACCTTATTGATATCTCAAAATTATCTTAAACAACCATATGTTCTAACTTATGACTGTGAGTATTCACGTTAGAGTCATTTCGCTGACAAGTTACGATAATAAGTAAAAATTTGATTAACTATCCAATTTGATGCATAATCAATCCTTAAAATATATTACTTAACCAACTCTAAGAAAACTCGTCTTTTTTTTTGCCTTAAATCAATTCAAAATTTTTAATAATCACACATCAAATAAGTATCATGTGAAAATTGTTGAAAGAAAGCCTATTACTTATAGGAAAAAATCATGCAAAAATCATTTTAATTAAGGTCTCACTTTGATTATTTTATAATAAATCACAAAAAATCTGAATTTAATCACGCTCTTAAGGATGTCATGGCTTACCTCATCAAAACGATGGCATGGCTTACTTCATCAATTGGTTAATTGGATATCAAGTCCTTCAATTATTTATAATTAACATTCAAATAGGTATAGTTAGATTTCTTTGTTACATACATATTTACTTATGTAATTTTTCTAGGTAATTCAATCAACTTGGTTAATATTTGAAATTAAAATATATGTTTTAGGATTAGAGACCTGTAAATATAATAAAAGACTAACTTTTAAGTTCATGGGGGCTCAAATGCAAATTTTCTAAACATTTAATCTAAAAAATAGAAATTTTCAAAAGTTTAAGAGCTAGAGTATAAATTTATTTTCTTCCTAATTTTTAGAGCGTTACAGCATCAAGCTGAGCTTTCCACTGAGGGAAAGTACTGGGTGTGAACTTCTCTGTAACTTGAGTTGCAGAATTAATGGGAATTGGCGCATCCATGAATAATAGTGGGAAAAAACGTAGCAGAAGCGAAAAAATTACTGCTCGTGAGAGTATGACTCTCTCGATACCATAAAGAATTTTACGCTTTTATTCTTGTTCACACACACTTCAATTTCACAACATACAACTATTTATACAACAATGAGTGAATATAAAAAAGGTAATGTATAAATCTATTCCAGATTTTTTGCTAAATTATTTCCTATCAAATCCTGGATTGTTGCTGATTCGATCATTTCCTTTATTCACGTTGCTTGTCTGTTGGTGGCTGATTCATTCCTTAATATTTTTTGCGTACTTTACAACTACAATTTTGAGATGTCCAAAATTCTCCTCAAATTTTGATTATTTGTAATATCTAGTGAACTAGAATATACATGATCGTAAATTTGGCCGATACATTTGACTGTAGCAATTAGAAGAGTCATGACCCAAGTCACATGATTCTCCACACCGTCAAAATTGTCAGTGCACTAGTCTCGCAGTGGTGACTTCTGTGCATGAGCTTGCTTCTCCCTAAGACACTTTATGAATTCTTAGTTCTAGCACTAAGATTTTCTAGTTCACATATTCAAACCTAATGAATAATCATAGAAAAATTATGAAGAACGAATCAAGTGAGTGATATTAAAGAAGAGTTAAAGCAAGTGGAAAATAAAAATGAGTTGAAAATAAAATAAGTGCAAAAATTAGAGGTAATTAAAGTCTTATACTTTTGTCTTTCCATCGTAATAATTCAGAAAACATTACAAAATCAATAACCACAAGCATGTATTAAACAAGACTCAAATATATGCATACTCACATACCAATATTCAATATTTATTACTTTTAATAAATGCGTATTTATCACTTTTAATAAATGCGTTAAGGCACTTTGATTTTTTTTCCTTTCAAATTTGGCAAATCAACGCCCCGCATGCGCCTTACGTGACTAAGCCTGTAGAAAGACTTAGGTGGGAATCTACCAGTTTATCCTTTGATCCAATCCAGTATGCCTATTTGTGAAATAAAAAACAAAATTCCATTTTCTCCATTCTCCGTGTACGAATAGAGTGATCAAAGGGGTAGTAATAAGTCCAATTGATTCGTGGTAAACTCAAATCCCTTGATATGTATTTTAGTACAATTTTTTTGTTGATAGAGGGATTAAATGGTATAATTTGTTTGATGGTATCTTATCTTGGAGGATTATAAAGCATGACTCTTGTTTTCCAATTGACGGTTTTTGCATTAATTGCTACTTTTATTAATTAGCGTATATGTCGTATTTGCTTCTCTTGATGGTTGGTCAAGAGTGGCAGCATTTGAATTTGAGATATTTGTGTCCTATTGGATTTAGATGGAAAGCCTAGTCCAAATCAATAAACAAGTTCATGTCTGAGTCCAACCTTTTATAACCAATTGGACTTCATGACATATATTAGCCCAATTCCTTGTTACACAATTATGCCTCTTAAAACGAGTTGAGATATATATAATAAACAAATAAACTAGTTTCTGTTTGTTTCTTCCACCAAAGAAACCAGTTAGAAGTTATAAACATAACTGTCACTTTAAGACAAGTTTTTAATAGTAAATTATACTAATCATTATCCAATTAAATATGTTAAGGTCTCCAAGTACCTAAGTTAAATAAGCTTGGACTCCTTTTTCTACATACATATCTAACTTAAAAAGATAGTGGAATGAATCACTTGATCTATAGCCCAGTTCAGACCAAATTTCAAACAGTTTTTATCCAATTCAGCACCCATATTTGCCCATTGTTCATTTCTTTTATTGCAAAAGGCTTTGAGATTCCAATCCAACATCGTACCATGAAGAATCATAACATTAGATTCTGTTATGTCATGGATATTATATCAGGACAAGTTTTGAACGAGCATTTACTACTGTGATTTTTATGGGCAGTAAAATCTTTATCCCACTCTCAAAATTATGTTGAAATTACTAATACTCTCTTAAAAATGTGTAATGATTAGTATATTGTTTAATTTAAACTAGGTTAGGTATCTTTTCCTTTTCTAACCCACCAATAAATTAAAAAAAGTTGAGAAAAAATCAACCATAATTTCCATGGCCCCACCACCCATGTTACTCCCCACAAACAACATTAATGACACCATATAATAAAAAGGGTAAACATGGTCAGTCTACTTTAGCAAATACCAGTCCTTTTTTATCCCAAAATTAAATTTAAAGCATCAACCAAAATTCCAAAACTAACTTTTACTTTTCCATTTTTTTAATCTAGAGGGGTGCGTAATGCGCACAGTGGCGCACAATTGGATACCCCCATATTAAAAAAACAAAATAACTGTTACTTTCAATATCGACATAATTACGATAATAAATTATGTAATTCAAAATTAATTATTATATACTCACAATTATATTTAAAAAATGTAACATTAACGTATTGTTTTAATTATATTTTATTTATTATAAAGATATATAATATAACATAATTTTAACTGCTGCGTGTAGTTGTAGTTCACTTTTAATAAATCTCACAACAGTATTTATTTTTATTTTTATCCGCTCGGAGAGTTGACCGGAAACCTCCGCCGTGAAATGGCCGGAATATTCCTTCCAGCTGAGGTAACTTTGTGCTCCTCACCTGTTTTCTACTTACCTTATTAACTAACCTTTCCTTTTTTATTTATTTAAATTCGTATTTATTATTTGGTAGAATTTACTTTTTTTCTTTTTTTTCAGATTTTGTCTGTTTTTTGTGTAGATCCGAAGCTAATTTTGGAGATCAGGAGATTTTGTAATTAAATCTGGTGAGTTTTTTTCATTTTTGATTTTATTTTTAATTTTGTTAGTTATTTTAGCGATAATGGCGGATTTATGTGCTATTTTGAGCTTAGATCTCGTTTTAATGGAAACATTATGCTGAGATTTTGGTGATCTGTTTTCATTTTTGGTGTGCGTTGAATTTGGATTGAAAATTGGTTGACTAGGGTTGAGTTTTTTAACATGGTCAAAATTGAAGTGAAATTGAAGTGTGCTTTCGCTTATTCGTGCTTGTTTAGTTGAGACCGCGGTCGGTGTTTATCGTAGGGTTTAATGAAATTTGAGTTGATTTATTACAACAATGCATGGTGTTTTTTGAGCTTTTACGGTTTGTGCTGGACACTGAAATATTTCGCGTCTTATTATCTGTTTTTTCGATACTTGCAGTGCGTGCGGTTTGGGGATTGTATTGTTACGCATCATGTGCTGTTTGTAGTGTGTTTGTGTAAAAAGGTTTAGCTCGAATTGATATTTAGATGGAGTCGGCTGTAGAGGAAGCGTTAAGAGTGAAAGCATTTGCAGAGAAGCATTTTGTGGAGAAGGACTTTGTGACTGCGACTAGTTACGCTAAAAAGGCTCAGAAGCTCTGTCCTGAGCTGGAGGGTATATCTCAAATGGTGGCAACGTTCGGAGTGTATGTTGCCTCGGAGGCCAAAATTAACGGAGAGTTTGATTTCTATAAGATTCTTGGGGTGGATCCAACTGTGGACAAGTCCAAAATGAAGAGGCAATATAAGAAGCTGGCGGTACTGCTGCACCCTGATAAGAACAAGACTGTTGGAGCTGATGGTGCGTTTAGACTCGTCTCTGAAGCCTGGACACTTTTATCGGATGCTGGTAAGAGAAGCTCGTATGATCAGCGGAGAAGTATGTTTGCGGGGTACGGTGCAGGGGCTGGTGGTTATAACAATTGCTCTAACTTTCCAGCTTCTCAGAGCAGACTTGATACATTTTGGACTGTGTGTACCTCATGTCAAGTTCAGTATGAATATCTGAGAAAGTATGTGAACAAACGACTTTCTTGTAAGAACTGTCGTGGTGTTTTTGTTGCCGTTGAGACTGGGTTAGCTCCTGTGAACAATTCATTCCCGTATTGCTCTTACTCTTATGGGACTGAGAATGGGTATGGAGGTCATGGTTGTGGGGTTACATATATTCCTACAACCACCGGATATGTTTCACCAAATGGAACCTCGGGACATCATGCTGGATATAGATCGGAGTATATCTCAAACATATCATTCCAGGGTAACTCATCTGGAAAGTCTGTTGGTGCTTCAGACCCTAATGGATTGTCCAAGTCTTCCTTCGTCTTTTATCAAGAGAATGGGGATGCAAACAAGAAGAAAGTAAATGGAAAACCTGATACGCCTAAGGCTACTGGTTATAAGTCCCCGAGTGCGTATACTAGCCCCAATGAAGTATCAAGACCGAGGCGCGGTAGACCTTCCAAAAAGCAGAAAGTGGACTTGAACAGCTCGTATGCCAACGGGCGGCATGATGAAGTTGCCACAAATATTGTTATTGAAGCAAAGATAGCTGACGGAAATGGAACACCAAAGCATCCTCCTAAGCATTTCTCTCCACCTGAGACTTCTTCTAGGCGCTGGTCAGCTGGTCCGTCGTTTGATTTTAGAAAGTTGTTAATTGATATGGCAAAATCAGAAATCAACAATAAATTAGAAGATATGAAGTTGACCTCAGAAGCGGCGGCTGCAGCTGCAGCTGCAGATAATGAGAAGAGAAAGGCGCAGGCTGGAGCTGATAAATCCGTTATTGCGGCTAAAGTAGTAGGTACAACGGGTTCTATTCATCAACCGGAGCTGAAGAAAACAGTTTCTATGTCAATAACTGTTCCAGATTCCGATTTCCATGATTTTGACCAGGATAGGACAGAGGACTGCTTTAAACCAAAGCAGATATGGGCCTTGTATGATGAAGAAGATGGTATGCCTCGCTTGTACTGTCTAATTCGGGAAGTCATCTCTGTTGATCCTTTCAAGATATTTATAAGCTACTTGAGCTCAAAAACTGATTCTGAATTTGGGTCCGTAAACTGGTTGGACTGTGGGTTCACTAAATCTTGTGGAAGTTTTAGAGTTTTCCATTCTGAAACGGTGGACCAAGTCAACATCTTCTCTCATCTTCTCAGCAGGGAGAAGGCTGGTAGGGGAGGTTGCGTGAGAATTTATCCAAGAAGTGGAGATATTTGGGCCGTGTATCGGAACTGGTCACCCAACTGGAACAGAAGTACCCCTGATGAAGTGAGGCACCAGTATGAAATGGTTGAAGTCATTGATGATTATTCAGAAGAGAACGGTGTTTGGGTTACTCCCCTTATTAAGCTGGACGGATTTAAGACTGTATACCAGAGGAACTCGGACAAGAACGCTGTTCGATGGATTCCAAGAAGAGAGATGTTACGGTTTTCCCATCAGGTCCCGGCGTGTCCGCTTAAAGTTGAAGGCGCTAACCTGCCTGAAGGTTGCTGGGATCTCGACCCTGCTGCGACTCCTGATGAGTTTCTTCAAGGTGAAAATGAACTTCCCAACGGTGAAAGCCCAGTTCCGACAATGAAAACCACTGAAAGTCCAGATGAACAACCCGAACCTAAAGGTGAGCCTGAAGATAAGTCGAGTCAAAAAAGCTTCGCCGTAACTCCAGCCCTGGAAGAGAGAATTTGCGTGGATCTTTCTCCTTACCAAGAAAGAACGTAGAAAGCAGCGTTTACACCGAACTTCAATACATGATGTGAAATTCCAAGCTCATACTTGAAGTGGACATTCTCAGCAGAAATACAAAAACTTCAAATTACAAGGAAAGGTAGAAACCGCGCTCTTGAGGTCGACTTGCAGTTGGCGATTTAAGTTACGCATATCATCCTGCATAGATTCGAAATTCTCATAATATTTAGATGATAGTTGGAGGATTAAACTGATTCTTGCTCCTAATGTTTTCGTGAGCTTTCCATGTCTCTATTCAGCAATTTGTAACCAGAATTTAGACCTTTTAACTCCTGGTTCTATAGAAATGCACTACATTTGACTTATGATGATTAGTAGTTGTAGTGATGAAATTTTCTCTGCTTCATCTTATTATTTGCTTAGAGTAACTGTTTGTGTCTGCTTTTCGTATTAATTCATTTATTATTCTGAATGTGTTGCAGCTGTAGTTATATAAACACAATTTGGTTATGATGAATGGAAGAGTAATTGAGTTTTTGCATCTGTCTTCCATTATTCTTGAAAACCAAATATGAAAAATCTGAATATGTTTCTATTTGCGGTTGGAAGTCATAAATGAGAAGTAGAGCACATATGATGCCCAATTTTGAAAGGTTTTATGAGAAGTTCGTCAAACTAATATTAGAAGTGAGATAATATATCTGAAGTATAGGATAATCACATTAAAAATCACATCACTCGGTCGGGCAAATTCTCAAAAATTGATTCAGGGACAATTTAATTAATTTTCAGACAAATTATACAGGAAACTCGAGTGTATAACATTTAAAATATATCAACCACTATATAAAACTTATCAATAGTTTCATGGTTTGATTCCTTTTACCACACATATCGATGAAGCATTCAGAATTTTTTTTGGTTACAAGAAAATGAATTTGCTGCCCTTTATAATCTCAAATAGTGTGTGTAAAATGTAAATGTTTCCAACGAAACTGTTTAAACATCAAACTGACATTTATAAATATTTAAGATAAATTATAAATGCACCATAATATTCATTTTTTCTTTAAAGTTGAGCTACACATAATAAGGTGTTTATAACTTCAAAGGAAAAAAATATATTATATTTCACTCTATGATATAGTTTCGTAAAAAGAAGTAAAAAAAATGGTTCATACGACAATGCTCCTCTGCTTGCCGTTGTCCGTTTCAACTGCACCCTGCAAAACCCCAATTCAGGTAAAAGAAAAAACTAAAACCCTAAATTAATAATAATATTTTGCTCCCTTCTTCTTTCCATTATATATATTATATCTCCATTCATTTAGTTGATATCCTAGTTCTAGAGCTCAGCTTTAGCTATAGAATTTAAAAAATGTCATTGTGAAGCACAGATACAGATTTTGCGACCATTCAATTTACTTTTGACAAGCTCTTTCAATTTTTTTTATTTATTTTTAGATTTTATAAACATTAATTAATTCCTTCTGTGATGATGTAATCTGATGCTATGCAGAATCCTGAATGCATTAGGTTTTGCTATGGTGCTTTGCGTTATTTTACTTGTGTGTGTATAAAAGATGTTGCATTTTGCAGCAATATGACTTCATTCGATTTGATGAACCTACGCCCTCTGTTTTTTTTCCAGTTTCGTGTTTCGATTTATTAAGTTGAAATATTGTAGTTCACAGCTTTCGCTGTAATGTAGGGCTTGTCGTTCAGAATTGACACGAGGAGAGTAGCCAGCGGGAATCTAATAAATTCATTAAGCGCCGGAACAGGTTAATCTTTGTCGCTTTTCCTCTCTTGTACATTTAAATTGAACTCATTCAGATATAATACAACTCTATGATATTGACACCGATATATATGGCACTACAGAAATATTGCCATGTAACGCATACGGATAACTATTGAATTTATAATATTCAAGATTTCATTATATACATGTCCGAGAAATTTAAACAAATAAAATTCTTATAATAAGAAGGCAGTGATTGTTTGTGAAAAGTAACATGTATGAGATACATGATTACATTCCTCATATATTAGAAAGGGGTAACTCTAAGGTATACTACAAACGTGAATTTTTTCTTATGCATAATGGTTATGGAATAGAGAAAGGAGATTACATTCCTCATATATTAGAATATGCCGTATTGAGGATATATGTAGAACCAAGAGACCACTCCAAATGGTGATTATGTGTATTAAGATAGAGCAATGATTTACAATAATGTGCTGTGTGAAAATAAAGTAATTCTTTTGAGTTATCCAGTTAGTTCCTGTCATGCACGAATTTATGGTTAATAGTCTAACATTCTTGCAGCAGTAACGCATCCTTTGGCTAAATATCCCAGTAGCGAAGTTCTCTTATCGAGTAGAAGCTGGCATTGCAGTGTCGGTGCTCCCATAAGACGAGGCATTGAACCTCTTTTGTGCTGCGTTGGGGTAAGTTTGCACCCCTGTACTGTGATTTCTGGGTATTGGACGGGTCCAGATATTGATGATGGATGGGGTTTTGTAGAGGCATTTGTATGTCAATCAATTTGATTCTCATATATTAAAATTTAAAGGTCATTCTCTTTTTATGCTTGGTCTGAGATTAGTAATTTAAAGCTCGAGCAACAGCAGAATGCAGAGACGGGGTGGGGGGTCCTAGATATTCTACTACTCTTTCGAAAGAAGAAAGAATGCTTTATTGGTTCTGTGTTATTCGTCTTAAACAGAAAATCATATGAGGATTACAGCTACAGTCTCGAGGTTTGTGTAGTTACTAATTACAGTCCCATACTGTTTGGAAAATTACCCCGAAACTTCAGAAAATATAATTTAGAGGGTTATATGTGATGTTATGCAAGCTTAAAGTGTATCTCTGTAATGATCCAAATTATAATGGCTCGATTTGTAATGTTTTTTTTTTTTTAAATTCTAAGAGGCGTTCGTGCAATCAATGGCATGCTTGAACTAAAATATCCATCAAATTCGAGATTTGTATATTCAGGGGATTTAGAGGTTTACTATTTGACCAGCCTACTACTTCTTGCAAGGAGATCTCAGGCTCGAATCTATTTGTGATTGTAATTTGTGAACCGGACTTAAGTAGTGTAGCAGAATTTGGTTAACTAGCAAGTTTTTTGAAACCGTGGCGATGAGCTCGCTCGTTTGAGCAATTTCTTTGACTCGAGTCGAACAGCTGCACAGAGAGGTGGACTCTAATAGTCACACCCAAATAGAATTAACAAGCATTTTTTTTTTTAGATTCTAGAGATTTTTGCGGGCATGCTTGCAAGCTTGCTTATCTTCCTCTAACGATATGGATCGTGGTTTCACGACAATATACATAAGTCATAACTAAACTCTAAATTCTCTTATTGTCATCTTTCTTACAAAGAGAATTTTTTGCAACTGGATTAAAAACATAAACAAAAAGAAAAATCTAGAGACGAAGAGACGTATCAACGTCAGGTTTCTCCGTGGAACTATAAGGCCCCTTCGTGGAAGAAGAAAAAGTCTGCTTCGGCTTGATGACCCGATATTTCTCGGTATGGTTGGCCTTGGAGTTGAGTCCAAGTGCTAGAGGGGCCTCAAAACAAGTCTCGGATGGTGAATAACTCATCCTTAAGTCGGCAGCCTTGTTGTGATCGTAAGTCGGTTGGGGCAATAGTTGAAGTAGTTGCCTCTCTTCTCTCATTTCTTTCGATTTCTGCAACTGTTTGAATCTTTCTTGTAGTAGTAAAATTGACGAACCAGCCATTGACGGATCTTTGTTTTGCCTTCCCATGCTTGTATTGATCAAGTTGCTTTAAGCAATGTATGCACGAGTCGTGACTATACTTGGAGGTTTATGTGTCTTTGTATATCTGTATATATAGAGGAAAGATGTACACAGATGAATTGAGCCAATGAGTAAGTCGTGTCCGATTACGATCTTATGTCGTCTAAGGTTGGTGACATTAGCATATTAGTTTTCACTAGATTCCCATTTTGTTAGGCTACTATTGACACTCGATGATGTGGGCGGCAGTAGAATCGTGCTATTGTGCTGCATAATCCAAGAGGAACATGGTTGGAGTGGAGATTGATTTAAGTGTTTGAAAGCAAAAGAACTTTATTTAAACAACAAATGTCAAATTGGGAAATGGAGATAGTGCATGGAAGTATATGGACACTGGAATATAAAGGGGTTTGATGATGTTAGCATTGCCTTGTCTTTGGTACTTGTTTAGACTTCATAATACTTACACTTTTGTCGTCTTCTTTAATTATCCCTTACTTATCTGTAGTTAGCTGCAAATCATAATTATTTCCTTGTTTGTTTGTATATAGTATATGTGTCTAACAAACTTACGTAAGATTAAGATGTACATATAGTTTACATTTGCATCATGAAGGTTTCATGTAATTACAAAAACTAGCGCCCATCAAAAGTTAGAAGATTATTATATTTGGATTTTCTCATTGTCCGATTAGTTACATGCCAACTACGTCTCAAAGCAATAGATATAGCGTAGTCCTTTTTCATGTTTTAAACTGCTTCGAACCTCTCATTATTAGTTATCTAGTGCGCACCGCAGGGTAGTAGTTGTGGGTTCTCACGTCATAAAAAAAAATAAAAAATCCTCGCGTTAGCTTCTCCGTAACAAACTATTGTGGTTCATTTGGTGTTAACCTGGTTTATTTTCTTAATAAAGATCTTATCAGATTGCTTATTTATCTAATCAAGCGCCTTAGAGCAGTTTTATTAATTCAACTAAGTATTATATATTATTAGATGAAATTACTCCCAACTATTAAGCGTGTTTCGTTTCACAACAATTTATTTTTCAGTGTATGATGATTTATAATAACTTATACTTCACTGCTAGTAATGTAAGAAACAGATCCAACTTCTCCAATATATAGAGTAATAGAGCTGCAATTTTGAGTTACAAGTTACAACACGAGCCATTACATTCACACTGCTCACTTTCACAATCAAAGTACATTCATGATTCATCAACAAACAACACACTCATTTTCCAGGCACAAAGTTAGTGGCATAGGCCCATGCATTGTTAGCCACTGGATCAGCCAAATGATCAAACAAATTCTCAACTGGACCCTTTCCGGTCACAATAGCCTGAACAAAGAACCCAAACATGGAGAACATGGCCAACCTTCCATTCTTCAATTCCTTAACCTTCAACTCAGCGAAAGCCTCGGGGTCATCGGCCAAACCCAAGGGGTCGAACGATCCTCCGGGGTAAATTTTGTCGAGACCCTCGCCGAGTGGGCCTCCACCAACTCTGTACCCCTCGACGAAGCCCATCAACACAACTTGGGTTGCCCAAATGGCCAAGATGCTTTGGGCATGGACCAAGTTTGGGTTGCCCAAGTAGTCGAGTCCACCTTCGGAAAAGATTTGTGATCCGGCCTTGAACCAAACGGCCTCGCCGAAAGTGACACCATTTTTGGAGAGGACCTCGGGGAAGACACAGCCCAATGCTCCAAGCATGGCCCAACGGCTGTGGATCACTTCGAGCTCACGGTTCTTGGCGAATGTCTCGGGATCAGCCGAGAGTCCGGCGGTGTCCCAGCCGTAGTCACCGGGGAATTCTCCGGTGAGGTATGATGGGGTTTGCTCGGAAAATGGGCCCAAGTATTTTGGGCGGTCCGGTCCATACCTATAAATTTCAAAATTTGTGAAATTAATTGAGTTGGATTTGGAACTACAGTTAAAGAGTACTGAGATTTAGATATGTAGTATTTTGATTAACATGAAACCCCAATATGTTGATGTTAAAGTTATGTAACTTTTCATAAATAATATTACTGGTAGCATACATTTATATAAACTCTAGACTGGTTAAAATTCTGGACAAATTGATAACTATTTGTACTTACAAATCGTACTTCTAGTTTAAATAACAATTGAATTTAAAGATGTGATATTTTCAAAATTATAAAAAGATTAATATTTATATCAATTACACGAACAAATTGCAAGATATTGGTAAGACGTTTCACCACTAATTAATATATTGGGCTCTTATAACTTAAGGTGCACATAGTTTATTGACAAAAATAACTATTCTTTTGTATATAAATGATTTCTGAACATTATAATATATAGTAACTTTAGTATCAAATTTTGTGAAACTTAATCACTAGTTGAAAATTGAAAATGAGAAATTACCAGATGCTTTGAGGAGCGCTCTTGACTGTACGCCTCATGGTGGCACGGCCGCCGTCGAGGTTGCCAACCTTTCTGATCAGCTCATTTTGTGGCTTAAGAGCTATCTGTCCAGCGAATGCTGATTGTTGAAATGCTGAAGTTGCCATTTTCTTTTTCTTTGCTCACTAATTACTTACTAACTTTCTTTTTTCTTGCTTTTGATATGATGTTACATGTATACACATGTATATATATAGACACAAAATATATGTATTAAAATTTATATATGTATATATCTCTAAGTGGATTAGGATATCTGCACCTCAGCAGGATGTAAGTGGCTGATGTTTGAGACTTAGATTTCACCTCAGATTTTTTGCAACAGAGCTTAGGTCCTTGATTTGCCATGTGGAAATAAAATTCTTATTTTGTTTTATTTTTCCATCCCCTGGTCACAAATAGAGAACAAGGGATTTTATTTTGGTATTTTAAGGGTGAATTTCATTGTACCTCCTTGATGTATTGGTTATTTTCATTCATAACCCCTCTTGGTTGAAAACTTGGTATTCATTTCCCTTGTTTGATTTCAGGTTATTAGAGCACCAGCAAAGAAGTGTAAAAAAAAAATACTCTACAAAATAATTCAACAGCATAATTGTACATGTTAATCAGTTATTAGTTAATTGCTAAATACTGGGGATAATCACAATTATATCATTTTACGAAGTATCAAAAGAGAAAAAAACGTCCCCATTCTATGTATCATATCTTTTAGTTCTAGGAATCAAACAATAATTTACGCCTAGATCAAAATTCTGTTTCTAGACTATGTTTCGATTTTGATAGCCATTAGATACTTTTCGAAGTGTTTCAAGCTTGATTTTGATAGCCATTAGATACTTTTCCAAGTGTTGCAAGATTTTTCGACATGTTCCGAAAAAATCGCATACATTGTATTTGATCCATGAATATATATCATATATGCAGTCCACAATTAATATATTTAAGTCTCACTTTTCATCTTATTCATGGTATAGGCAAACTGAACATGTTTTGGATTTTCATTTGCATGGAGACTTTTGACAATTTTTGTGTAAATAGTCAATCAACAAGTTATTTGATATTATTTTTAACGAGGATAATAATCCTGTTAGGGATATAATAACATAATATTACACAAGAGATGAGTTACTGTTAGCTCAAGGTGGAGACTAAAGAAAATCACACTTAGCTGATATTATTAACAATAACAAATGAAAACTTCAACACACAGAACCAAAACCTTATACATATTTTCAGTCCTCCACAAATGGGATATGATATAAAGAAAGGAAAGTATATAATATAATACATTATAAAGAAAATCAATGACAATAGTAAATAAGCATTCTTTCCTAACTTCTAGTTTTCCACATCAATTCGAAATCAAAGCACAAAAGTACATACATTCAAGCAAAACTACATCAAGGATCCAGCTTCAAAGAAACAACTCGGGACTGCCTGTTGCGTTTTGCAGCCTTCGTGAATACTATAGCAAGGAACTTTGGAGCCCACCAAGGTCGACGCACCTTCTGCTCCCCTTTCAAGCATGCCACTGATGTGATGCACAATTAGAATCAGTAAAATATTAGAAACTTACGCATGGGAAATATGGAGAAGGGAAACAGAATTTGTGTACATCATTACAATGAAGACACCACCTTCTATGTGCATGTTGATTGTGTGTTTTATGTTGGTTTGATTTCAATGATAATGGAAGGAGTTTCCATCCAACCACGATGTTGGATTAATAAGAACAACCCCTTCTAAGGGAGTTACCCCTTCACATCGGCTTTTACTATGTTATCACAAGCCATTTTAAAACAAAATTATACCCTAAATTCAACTTTTCATTGAAATGAAAAAGGCGAAATCTAAATAAAGATCCCAGAAAACATCTCCTTAAGCATCCCTTTCTTTCTCAGATATCCATCCATCATCATTCTATATTGGTGTAAGAGGACGAAAATCCTTCATTACAAGAATGAGAGAATAGCTTTTTTCTACATATGAATACTTGATGCCCATTAGCACGATCATCCGTCATAAAGCATGGTGGTACCACTTTGACAGGCAAAATCTTAACATGCAAAGTTACTCATATGTTAATGCTAAGGCAAGCCACCACGGAAAGCAGAATAATGGTGAAGGCGCAGATACCACATCTAAAACAAGCCACTGAATGGAGCTTGCATATACCTCAATGGCACATCACAGAAGTGGATGGAAGGTGGGAAAGAAGAAAAAAAAAAAAAAAGAGAACCTTTTATTCGCCTGAGCTCCTTGCACAAGGTAATAAAATCACCCCATTTCATGTGGCACTTCCTTATGAACCGAAGTATCTGTTCAGTTGTAAACATAGACATCCCTTCCAAATACTCTCCATTGACCCCATTTTCCTTGAATATTTGGCGGTAGCCACCCAAGTTTATCTCTTCTAACCACAAGCCAACATCCTTGAGAGATAAGAAAATGAAAAGATTAGGAAATGATCAAATTCTTTTACAAGCAGTTGTTTTCCTATGTTTTAAATAACACAGAGGTTATAAAGTTCCACGAAATGATTTCCGCGCATCACCCAAAGCTTCAATACAAAATTATGTCTTGCAGGGTTACAGACTGTTGCAGGGTATATCATATGAAACTAAAAGAAGAGGGACTTAAGAGACAACCGACTTGGTAAAATGTGAATTAATTTAGAGTACAAAGATTCAATCTTTCTGACAGATGTATTTGACATGCTTGGTATTGGGTCTTCTGTGTAACTGGACGGGTCAAAAATATTATATTCGATGATCTAGTTAAACTTGCTGGATAGATTCACACAAGGACTTCAAAAAAGGTTAAACATACGACATCTGACGGAAGCTTAACTTTGAACTTTAAAAAGGGACTACTGTATCAAACCACGAAGATCCTCAAAATAAACATTTCAGGCAGCTGAAACAATAGTTGACTGACCTTAAGTAACTCTACGACATACATAAAAGAATCATTTAACACATGATGTAAGTAATGGCTGGTTCGCAAATCGCAAGGACGAAAATCAACCATAACTTATCCACAATAGAAGCCATTGGGGCGGCACGAATGCTATTGCTAGCACAACGAACCACACCATACAGAATCCAAACTCCAAAGCCTAAATCCCTTTACCTAAAAACCCTTGCCTAAGATTCATTCCTTTACCACGCCACATCCGCGACCGTAATACACAACAAAAACACCCGATAAATTAACCCCCGACTCGTTCCAAATACACACCTCAAAACCAATTTCCCACATCCAGCAGAAACAAAAGTCAATGGTACAACCACTAACAACAGCACACAAAAATCCCAAACACACACAAAAACAATGGATTCCATATTTCATAATACTCGCTTCCATTTTTAATCCTCACACTCACTGACCTAACGCTACCACCAAATTCAATCTCAACTGCAATTACCCTAATTGGAGCTGAAGATCCATTTCATATGCAATCAATTACAAAATTAGGAGAGAGAGAAACAACAAATTCATTACCTCAACAGTCCATATGAAGAAATCGAGTGGCTCCGATAATTTCTTCTTCACTTTACTCATCGTTCAATCAAAGGGGAAAAAAGGAGGAGAAGAAACCAGCAATTAAAGATCACAAATTGGAATTAATCTCATGATAATATCATAAAAAAGTGAAGCTCAATAATTGAATTAACAGCACAAATCAAATCGTCTAAATCATTTTGACTGCGAATTGTGATGTGGATTTTAGCTAATTTGTGTGTGTTTGTGTGTGTGAGAGAGAGAGATTGGAACGGGGTTTCGGAGATGGGGTTAGGGGGGTGGGTAGTGTGGGTGGGGGTAGCTCTGGTCCCGCTGCCCATTTGCTTTTGTCTCCTGGTCACACCCAAATTAATTAATTATACATTTTTTTTTTCTTATGAAAGTTAGATAATTATAAAATTTTTAGGACTAAGATTATATAGAGTGACTCTATTCATGAATTAAAATTTTGGTTATGAGTTAGCTTTGAGTTCGAGAAATTCGCACTGAAAAATACGACACGTGAACTAGGTTGAGACTGACCCGACATAGGCACTACGATGTCTAAGTCGGTTGATACATGTTTAGGGGTAAGACTATAAATAAGCTATAGCTCAAATACTATGTAGATTGAATAACAAATATAAGTCGTATAATGCAGTAGATAGGCAATAGCGATAATCCACGAAGTCTCTTCTCTCGTAAGAGGTTTGTCCTTGTCTTTCGTGAGGGTGTGTTTGGTCCATTCTCTCGTAAGGCCCTCGCGACCTGTCAAGAGCTTCCGTGCAAAGCGAGCGTGATGATGATCTATGTCGAATCTGTTCTCCTATTACACGATGACATCTCTCTCGTTTGGTTGCGCCATTTCTAGGTTTTCGCTAAGGTTTCATTTTTCTCGTTGATTATCATAATGTTACTGCTTTTGTTTTTTCTTCTATTTTACTTCCGATATGTGTTACCTTTTCTCTTTGACGTATTAGGCTTTGTTTAGCTCTTTATTCACGTGCGGACTACTGACTAGTGTTTTGTTTTGCTTGACATTGTCTATCTCATTACGGGTTGGTCTGTATGGAGTCGAAAATAGAGAGATTAGGGCGACGGTTGAAAATTTCAAAAGAGGAGGGGGAGGGGGCATTACCGGTTCTTGACTCAATATGGTTCAATGATGATGCAATTACACCTTTATCTCTTGTGGGCAGGATTATCACGACACGGCCGTACAATTCCAGTTCCTTCGTTTCCACGATAAACCATGTTTAAGGTTAGGCGAGGGGTGGAAATTCAGAAAATAAAAGGGGAGAGAATCTGTTCAATCACGCCCTCAACAAGAAGAAAGTACTCGACGGCTGCCCGTGGTCTTTCGATAAGCAGATGTTGGTTTTGAATGAGATCGGATCGGAGGAGAACCCGAGTCAAGTAAACCTTGACTATAGTGCATTTTATATTCACATCTACGATATGCCATTCTCAAGAAGCCAAGACAAACTAAGGAGATGGTTGAACTCATTGGTAATCGATTTGGGGAGTTCATAAAGGAGGATAACATCCTGTGAATAGGGGTTAGCATACGCATACGAGCAAAAATAAATGTTACTAAACCTTTGTTGCGTTGTTTGAAATTACAGGCCTCAAGTAGAAATGAAGTTATGGTAGGATTCACATACGAAAGGCTCTCTAACTTCTGCTACCTTTGTGGCTCCGAGAATATGCCAAAACATTGGGAGGGTATCATGTGAGCTGAATTGTACAATGGGTGGTACGCACTAAGGTCTGAGAAGAGAAGAGTAAGAACCCTGAAAATGTAGAGGATGCAACATATTCGTCTACATCAAAATAATCTGGACCGAAGGTCGACTCACAGAAATCCCAAGAGCTTAGAATTAGAGAGGAAGTTGTTTTGCAGAAGTTGACATGGGCGCTGGATGTGGACATGTTGGATATAATGAACATCGATATTGAAACTCAACATGTCGTGGTTGAACTGCATGATCAGGAAATAAAGAGAGGAGGGGGAGGGGGATCGAGAACTCCATGAATTCTGTCCACTCAAAAGGCAAATTTGTGGCGGATAATCAAAGTAAGGAAAACGATGTGGGGGGAGAGAGGGAACATGTGGTGGCTGTGAGACCGTTCCGAGTTCTCCTGAACATCACCAATGGTAGAGACAATGGCTAGCAAGATCCCAATCTAGTCAACGTTCATGTGCTTGATGGGGGTACTGGAAGGGGGGTTTAGGTGTTAGGGGGAAGGGGGCAGGAAGTGTGGTTAAAAAAGTGAGTAGGTGGGGTTTGGGGGCTACTGGGTCAGGGGTTAAGGTTGTTGGCAAGAAACGAGAAACGCAGAGAGATGAGAATTTGGGTCCGCATATAAAAAAGGCAAATTGTTTGGGTGATGAGGCATTATAGATGGTCAAGTTTTCACCGCGACTGCTCGCTCCGAGTTCTCCCGAACATCACCAATGGTAGAGACAATGGCTAGCAGGATCCCAATCTAGTTAACTTTCATGTGCTTGATAGGGGTACTTGAAGGGGGGTTTAGGTGTTAGGGGGAAGGGGGAAGGGGGCAGGAAGTGTGGTTAAAAAAGTGAGTAGGCGGGGTTCGGGGGCTACTGGGTCAGGGGTTAAGGTTGTTGGCAAGAAACGAGAAACGCAGAGAGATGAGAATTCGGGTCCGCATATAAAAAAGGCAAATTGTTTGGGTGATGAGGCATTATAGATGGTCAAGTTTTCACCACTGACTGCTGAGCAGTCGCGCCGATACCAATGAATATCCTAAGTTGGAACTATTAGGGACTGAGGCTCCCTTTGGACAGTTCGAGAACTCCAGGGTACTGTTGCCCGAAACAACCCCTCTCTTATTTTCCTCATGGAGACGAAAAGCTATACGAGGAATATAGAGAAGCTAAAACAACAATTTGGGTACTTTCGTGTGGCTATGGATGTACATGGTAAATCGGGGGGCTTACTCTTTTGTGGAAGAAGGATATTAATGAACGGTTGTTGGGCTTTTCTCGACACCACATTGATATACTCATTGAATATGAGGATCATAACAAGGATTGGCGGTTCACTGGCTTCTACGGGGAACCAGATTCTAGTTAGAGACAAAGGTCATGGTCGTTTTTTTAGGAGGTTGAAGTATCTCTCATCATTGTCGTGGATCTGTGGTGGGAACTTTAATGAAATCTTGAGTCAGGAGGAGAAAAATGGGTGTTCCTAAACCCGCCTAGTGTGTTCGCAATTTTAGGGAGGCTCTTCTTGATTTGAGACTTATAGATATGGGTTTTGTGGGAAGAAGATTTACTTGGTGTAACCGCATGGAAGAAGGGTGACCATTTGGGAGCAGTTAGATAGAGCGTGTGCATCGGATCGCTAGAGAGACTTATTTCCTAAGGATACAGTTGATCATATTTCCATGCGGCATTCTGATCATGCGGCGTTGCTTATTCAGTTTGAATCGAATCAGTCTTTTAAATCCGAGTGGTGGAGAGACGACTTATTCCTCTTTGAAGCTACTTGGGCTAAAATGCCGACTGTTTGAGCTTAGTTGATCATTTTTGGAATAATAAAGGGAGTGAGGAGCAGACACACGACTTATCAGAGAAGCTTGAACGATGTCATGTTGGTTTGATATAGTGGGATGACCTCTCGGGCTCTGAAATAAGAAATGCATTGAGAAATTGACTAAACAGATAAAAGCTGTTAGAGAGGGGGTTATCACTCATTAGAGTAAACATCTTGAGGTTGAGCTTACGAGGGATTTGGATAAGGAAGAATTATTTTGGAAGGAGAGGTAGAAAGTTCAATGGTTGAGGGAGGGGGATCGAAACACTCGTTATTTTCACAACAGGGCTAGTGAGAGAAAAAGTAATAATGAGATTAGGGGTGTCGGAGATTCGGGGGAGTTTGGAGAGATACCCGCAAGGGAGTGGAGAAGGTTGTTGTTGATTATTTTTGACCCATTTTTAGCTCCAAGTGCCCTTCTAGTGATGAGATAGATGATGTCTTGTAGGTTATTCAAGCCAAACATGGAGAACATGGCCAACCTTCCATTCTTCAATTCCTTAACCTTCAACTCAGCGAAAGCCTCGGGGTCATCGGCCAAACCCAAGGGGTCGAACGATCCTCCGGGGTAAATCTTGTCGAGACCCTCGCCGAGTGGGCCTCCACCAACTCTGTACCCCTCGATGAAGCCCATCAACACAACTTGGGTTGCCCAAATGGCCAAGATGCTTTGGGCATGGACCAAGTTTGGGTTACCCAAGTAGTCGAGTCCACCTTCGGAAAAGATTTGTGATCCGGCCTTGAACCAAACGGCCTCGCCGAAAGTGACACCATTTTTGGAGAGGACCTCGGGGAAGACGCAGCCCAATGCTCCAAGCATGGCCCAACGGCTGTGGATCACTTCGAGCTCACGGTTCTTGGCGAATGTCTCGGGATCAGCCGAGAGTCCGGCGGTGTCCCAGCCGTAGTCACCGGGGAATTCTCCGGTGAGGTATGATGGGGTTTGCTCGGAAAATGGGCCCAAGTATTTTGGGCGGTCCGGTCCATACCTATAAATTTCAAAATTTGTGAAATTAATTGAGTTGGATTTGGAACTACGGTTAAAGAGCACTGAGATTTAGATATGTAGTATTTTGATTAACATGAAACCCCAATATGTTGATGTTAAAGTTATGTAACTTTTCATAAATAATATTACTCGTAGCATACATTTTTATAAACTCTAGACTGGTTAAAATTCTGGACAAATAGATAACTATTTGTACTTACAAATCGTACTTATAGTTTAAATAACAATTGAATTTAAAGATGTGATATTTTCAAAATTATAAAAAGATTAATATTTATATCAATTACACGAACAAATTGCAAGATATTCGTAAGACGTTTCACCACTAGGCACTAATTAATATATTGGGCTCTTATAACTTAAGGTGCACATAGTTTATTGACAAAAATAACTATTCTTTTGTATATAAATGATTTCTGAACATTATAATATATAGTAACTTTAGTATCAAATTTTGTGAAACTTAATCACTAGTTGAAAATTGAAAATGAGAAATTACCAGATGCTTTGAGGAGCACTCTTGACTGTACGCCTCATGGTGGCACGGCCGCCGTCGAGGTTACCAACCTTTCTGATCAGCTCATTTTCTGGCTCTTATGCGCAGTCTGCTTTTGTTCCAAATCGGCTTATTGCTAACAATATTCTTGTGGCCTTTGAGATTAACCATTTTAAAAAATAGAAGAACAAGGAAGGTGGGACACATGTCACTAAAGCTGGACATGAGCAAAGCACATGACATGGTCGAGTGGTCCTTTCTTGAAAAGGTACTTCTTAGACTAGGTTTTGAGAGTTCTTTTGTTGATCTTATCATGCTACGTGTCAAAACAGTGTCTTACTCACTTTTAATAAATGGTTGTGAGATTGGTCATATATTACCTGAGAGAGGTTTACGTAAGGGCGATCCACTTTTGTCATATCTTTTCTTGTTTGTTACTGAAGTGTTTTCAGGATTGATCGACGATGGGGAGAGCCGAAGTATTCTGACGGGAGTTGCTGTGAGACGCCATGTGCCGAGCGTATCACATTTACTCTTTGCGGATGGCACGTTATTATTTTGTGAGGTAGGAGTGGACGCGGCTGCAGAAATCATGTCGATTCTAGATAGATTTGAGAAGGCTTCTGGGCAGGAGATTGATCTGGATAAATCAGTTGTGGTCTTTAGTATGACCTTATCGATGAGTGTAAACAGGAAGTCCAGCAGATCCTTGGTGTTAGGGTGGCGGAGAAACATGAAACTTATTTGGGTATGCCGGTGGAGGTGGTGAACTCTAAAGAATTATTGTTTTCTTACCTTCGAGAGAGGGCATGGAAGAGATTTTAGGGGTGGAAGGAGTTGATGCTATCATGGGCTGGTAAGAAAGTATTGATTAAATCGGTTGCTCAAGCAATGCCTTCCTTTGTCATGAGTTGCTTTCAACTCTCGGACTCTTTAGTAAAGGAACTTGAATATGGCTAGGAGTTACTGGTGGGACAATAGAGCAAAGATAAAGACTCACTAGATTGCATGCGAGAGAATGTGCTAGAATAAACAAAAATGGGGGATGGGATTCAGAGGTCTTCGTGCTATTAACTTGGCATTGCTCGCCAAGCAGGCATGAAGAATATAGAAGTATCCGCATAGTTTGGTGGGACAGACTTTAAGTTGAAGTATTTCCCTAATTGCTCTATTTTTAGACAAAAAAATGGTAGTGGGCACTCTTTCTCTTAGCGTAGCATTAGAGAGTTGATTCATATCTTAAAAAGAGGGATTCGATGGCGAGTGGGTGATGTCAAATATATTGGTTTAAAGGATGATGCATGGATACTTAGGCCAAATTATTTTAAGCCAATAACGCATATGAATGAGATTAGTTTAGACGCTCGGGTGCATGATCTTATAGACGGGGAGACGGGGTGGTGGGATATTGTTCGGGTCCGTGATACTTTCTGGGAGGTTGATGCCAATTTGACTCTCTCTATTTCGCTGGGTTCAATGGATAAACCAGACGTACAAATTTGGCACTACACTAAATTGGGAAAATTCTCTGTTAAGAGTGAGTACCACTTGCTAACAGAGCAAGATTTGGCCTCGGGACCTGTTAAGGAGTCCTCTAGCTTGGTTTTACCTTGGGGGGAAATTTGGAGCTTGTCGTGTTAAAAAAAATCAAAAAATTCGTTCGGTGTGCTTGTTCTAACATTCTTCCAACTAGGAGCCTGCTTGTTTATCGACACATGGGGACGAAAAAGGATTAAGGCATTTTTGGGGCTGAGATCGAGGATGTACGCCATGCTTTGTTCACTTGCCACGTTGCGTGACAAGTCTGGACTCTTGCTCACTTTCCGTGCGCATTCTTCATTCAGGGTGAGGAAGATTTCCTGTCATAGTTTTTTCGCATTCTGACATTGAGAGATACGAATTGTGTTGTGCGTGCTGTGACTTTGTGTTGGGAAATCTGCTCTAATCAGAATAGGTTTTACGTGTGAAAAAATATTTCTAGACCGCTGGAAATTGAAGAATTTTGCGGGAGTTTTGGCAACTCGTGGGGGTTGGCAAGAGTGCAGTGGGAGAAACGGGTTGAGTGGAGTTCGAATTTTAAGTCGTGGATTAAATGCAACTTTGATGGCGCTGTGTTTGATGAAGAAGGAAAATTTGGAATTGGTGTTATCTTTCGAGACTCGGAGAGCATATGCATCCCACGTCTTCAGAGAATCTTCACAAGAAATTTGGGCCGCGCAATTATGAAATTATGGCGATCTCATGTGCGATGACATTTTTCGTGGAGAGGGGCTGGAGAAAGGTGATTTCGAGGGGGACAACTTGGAAATTATCAATTGTATCTTTAATGTGGGTACGAGTTGCGCGATTAGGGTGACGCGCTACTTGTAGATATTTGGGGAATTATGAGCAACAATCCAAATTTCCTCTTCAACTGGATTCTTCAGGATCCGCAAAAGATAATACGAGTTGGGTCCTTACTACAGAGATTGCGCCAGACTGATTTCTTCTCATTCTTTCTAGAGTTGATGTTACTGTTTGTCTGAGTTATGAGCTTTTCGTTTGTATTAGCATGTTTCATGCATAATGCTTGTTTTGGCTGTTGGTATGGTCATCTACTGGTTGATTTAAAAAAAAATTAAAAAAATAATGCAGTAGATAGGAAATAATCAAGTAAGTCAGACGTATCTGCTAGGTCGGAATGAACGCGACTACCGCAGATTGTGAGTTTGTTGATTTCGTGCCGAACTTAGGACCAAGCCAAGCTAACTACGTATCTCATTTAGAAAATCAAGCCGAATTTAGATAATTATTTTTTGGTGGTGGTCGATCGTGGTTGGAGTTGAAGGTCGATCCTTTGATGTTGGGCCTTTGCACACCCGATATTAGTTCATAGTTTAGTATTGCGCGGCTTTACGAGTTTGCTCATAACTCCTTCTTTAGAGATTGTATTGATAAACTATTTCTTGATCTAGAAGCTAGATTGAAAGGGCTTTCCAATGTTGTATGGAAGTCAGGATGGTCATAACTTGGCAACTCTGTGGTGTCATGGCAATTCGGTTGTCTCCAACTCGGCTGATGATTGAGCATTGCGCAACTTTACGGTTTTGCTCATAACTCATTCGTTAGAGGCCGATTGATGAGATGAACCGCTTGATTAAAAAACTAGACTCAAAGGGCTTTCTAAGGCGTATGGCAAGCCATGTCGGTTATGCTTGGCAATTCACTCATTTTAGATCAATTGTCTTCAACTCAATTGATAAACTGGTCAACAACCGACCTAAGCTTGACCAACCCGGTGCGATGCGGGCGGTGTTCTCCACCATTTCTGAAGGATTTGGGAGTATTTATAGGTGCTTGTTGAGGTATTTTGATGGGCTTGAGCCCCGTTTGTTCCATTATATGCGAGTTCACTAATGTGATCATAACTTCTTCATACTCATTGGAATTGAGATACTTTTTTTGCGTCAGAAACTAGACATCGGTGTCTTTCCAACGGCGTATGGATCATGGTTTGATTTGGTCTTCGACAACGATAATAGTGAATTTTACAAGTCGTGCTTGTCTCTACGTGTCTATTTTTAAAATACACAATTACCAACTTAAGTTGTCGTTTGCCGTTTTTTGAAATTCGCTTGGGCACGTGGCATAACACGCGAGCAATAAAAAATATGGTACAACAAAATAAAATCTTTACAGTAATTTTTGAGAAAACGGAAAATAAAGAAAAAAAGATTTAAAAATTCCTCCTCATTTGTATGCACATGGCTCTTTTTTCGTCTAAGTTATGTACTGCATGACACCTTTTTTTTTCTCTAGATTTTGGTTACTTATGCAAAACATATGAGATTTTTGCTTATTATTTTTAACATAAATTTTTTTTGATCTGTTTCCCATAACTAATGGGTTTTTGCATCTTATTTTAATTATCTTTACAAAAATGCTAGAATCAAGAGTCGCAAAATGGGTTAATTGGCTATTTACAAATTACAACAAAAAGCTCATAAATGATAAACTTAAATACCATTCAATTCGATCGGCTACCTTTCGGTCTTTATTTTGCAAACCGATCGAAGGGTCTATATGTAGCGTTTAACTAATCAAATTTGTTCACGTAACTAATTATTAAAACAAGTAGACTTTTTTTTTTAAACCTCAAGGCCGATATATAATTATTCTCCAAAATATATGATTCTTTATTGAATTTTCAGTTTTAGATCAATAATAATCAATAATAATGGTAAGTAAGATCCAAATAAATGCGTCGAGAATCATAGGCTTAGTTGTGCACTTTTGAAATCGGTTCTAAGCGGTCCATTATTAATTCCTCTTTTGAAAGACTGGAATTGTACTTTGACTAGTCCCACCCACCAAATACTTTTACTAGGAAGAATATAACAATATATGAACAATAATGTCACCCGATTTTCCTAATGTTGTCTGGATATCTTGTCAAGGAGAAATATCCAAAAACAAAAGTCATTTCGAATTTGCTTAATAGATTTTATTTAACTTTTCAAAACTATCCGGATCATACATATAAGGAATTATATTACACACATAAAGTTTAATTAACTTAATTAAATCAAATTGGCTGACATGTGTATATTCCTAGTAAAAACAAATGAATGTAATCTCCAAGATGGTGTTACACTATAAGACCAGTAAAGAAAGTTCTGGATATCTATGAAAATATGAGGAGCATGGTGCATATTCTTGATAATAAAATCACGATACAATTTTTGAGCGAAGTAACAACACGAAAAGGTTTGGTGCAAAATATTTAGAAGCACGAGAGCGTTTGGTGCAGGATATATATTTCTAAGCACGAGAAGATTTTGCGCGAACAAATAACACGAGAAAGTTCGATGCATGTTCTTGATAACACAATGGGGGTTCTATGCAACAATAAAAGTATATACATAGGTGTGATTTAGGAGAAATATCACGAAGGAGTTTGGTGCAGATTTAGAAAATACGTGACGGTTTCCCACATTAATTTCCTCTCCATTAATAAATCCAGCTAATTAGTTTTATCTTCATCTTTTATGTAATAGTTGGATCCATGCATGCAAAATGCTGTCAAGCGGTGCGCTTATGTATGCAGATAAGAATTTTGGTACAGAACCGAAGAAGAAGAAATTGAACCAGCGGTCATGAAATTCGGACAAAAAGACAATAAAGAGAGCTTTTTGTATCAATTTTCTTCTTTTCCTTAGCCAAACAATATTGTTTGTTTCTGTAGCAAAAGGCTCATACCTTATTCGGTTATACCTCATCACAATGCGTCACGCATTTAATTCCACCACCTTCACAGATTATAAATGAAGAGCAAGAGATCAAAGAGTAATTCACTTGTGCATGTACACATAGAGAAAATACTGAGTATCAGAGAGTTCAGTTGGTTCACTATTCTGCTTCATTTGGTTGTAAGAATTTGGTTTGAACTTCAAGAATCATTGTTTTTTTCTTAAAAATTGTTAGTAAATATTTTTCCAATTTATTTTGATCATATATGTTCTTAATTTGTTTTTTTGGCATGTTTAATTATGTAATATATGTTCCACCGCCAGACAATGGTTTTGAAAGATCAACATGCATGGGATTTTTTCTACCAAGAATTGGATTATGATCATTTGCAAGTGTTTTATCACTATTTTGATTTTATTTTTAGTTTATTTTAGTGAGCTGCATAAATTTTTGTGCTCATGCATGTAAAAATTGGGAAATGTGGAAGTATATTCGATAACTTCGAATTTTAGTACAAACAAAATCCAATTTTATTGTAACTTTTCTCAAGCAATGCAACTTTAATGGTAGAATGTATTTCCTATGAAGCCAGATAACCAATATAATCTTTTGATATGTTCTAACATATCTAATTTTGATTCCTTGTTTGGAGGAATTAATGTATTTATTAGTTTGTGTAAATTCAGTTAAAATTTATTCTTGTTTCCTTTTCAGATTCAACTTGGAAAATGGACTTTTCTGATTCCATCAAGATGGCATTTTTGAGAATTAAGGAACTAGACCCTTTTAATGCCCCCAAGATTCTTGGACATCTCCTCCAGCAAGATCAAGTAAAGGAAGAAATAGTACGGGTAGCCTTCGGTCCAGACAACGTATTCTGGGCCTTGGTCGAGAAAGCAAAACGAGAACTCCAGTCGAGGAATCTGCTTACCTCGATGGTGCCTACCGGTGTCACTCCATTTACGCCAGCTTCGGCTCTTTCTACCCACTTTCAAGCTGCAAATGGCCAAGTGGCTCACTTTGGTTCACCGATGATGAACCCCTACTCAACCTGGCATCCAGCCACCAATCAGATGCCGTCTATGAATAATTCCATGCAGTACTGCCCACATTTTTGCCAGGGGTATTGTCCCTATGGCGGCAACTGCGAGTTGTTACATGCTTTTCATATGGGAGATGGTCATGTTATGGCTGTTAACTGCCAAAATGGAAATGAGGTGGTTAGCAACAACGAAAACAACCATGCAATGACGTGTATTATATCTCTTAAGTATCTTGAGAAGGAAATAATCCAGGTTCTGAAAGCGACACGAGGGGTTCCTGTCCCGCTCACAGCGTTGCCTGTGCTGTACGGTGAGAAGTACGGCAAGATACTTCAAGTCGAAGGCCATATGATGCAAGGAGAAGACGTCTTCTGTACGCTGACACAAATGCTTACAGTGACCACGTGCATACGTTTGATGGAGAGGTCTATTATGGGAAAAACTTCAATTTTTATTTTACAGAATCACGTACCTTTTTGCTTGTCGTCTTCACATTTTTTTTTATTATTGTTACAGGCCGCACGGGCATCGTTGTCTGATTTTGGTAGACGACGTACCTAGGTACCTAAGGTTTTTAGAGGAAAGAAGTCAAGCAGATGAAGAATTAGCCAATTCATGCCGAGTTTTTCTCGTTTTTCCTCAAGGAAGCAAGCTCGTGGAGCAGCATTTAGCCAACTACTTTAAGTAAGTTTGTATGCAAAATAAATGAAAGAAAGGTGGTGTTACTGTATGTTGATCATTGAGTAATGCAACTTAGTACGGCTTATAATGAAAAACTTCTGATACTTGCAGCAAATTTGGGCCAGTCCATGATGTCTTTATTCCTAACCTAAAGAAGAGGACGTACGGGTTTGTGACATTTGTTTACCCTGAAACTGTGATTCTGGTTCTTGTGAAAGGCAAGCGACATATTATTCATGGAGTAGGAGTACAAGTGAATCCTTTTCCGAACCAACAGATTCCCGTTGATAGGTACCATTCAACAACTTCTTCATAAACGACAAATGTGTTCTTTTTATGGCACTTATCTTATGTGAGAACGTTTTGCGGCTGATATTTACTGTCTGGTCAATGACGTGCTGAATGTTCATTTTTGTCGGATGCATGACAGAGAATCTAATTTGCCGTATGTTCTTGTCAGTTTCTTTAATGATATTGTCCGTATCCATATCTGTCGCTTCTCTGATTATAATATTAAACACGTGCGTGCAATCTTGTCGGCTACATTCCTGATGTGCCAGTAGTTTACGTGTACTTGTCCGATATGTGATGTAGACTTAGCTTCATTTACAAGTTTCTCTACTTTTGTCATGTTTTGAATGCCACTTTCCACCTGCATTTCTGCCTATTCTGATATATAAGCTATATTTTCAGCTTGGGTCTTGATCTGCTAGTATTCTACGTGTTCATTTGTCCAATATTGTGACGTAGAGTCAGCTTCATTTACACGACTTCTCTGCTTTTGTCACGTTTTGAATGCCACTTTCCACCTGCATTTCTGCCTATTATGACATATAAGCTATACTTGTGTCTTGATTCTTGATCTGCTAGTAATTTATGTGTGCATTTGTCTAATATTGTGACGTATAGTCAGCTTCATTTTACACGACTTCTCTGCTTTTGTCGTGTTTTGAATCCCACTTTCCACTTGCTTTGCTGTCTCTTATAGACACTAATATGACATGTAAGCAATATTTGCGGCTACATTCTTGATCTGCAAGTAGTTTATGCTATATTAGTCCAATATGCGACATAGCGTCAGCTTCATTTATACTCCTTCTCTGTTTTTGTCGCGATATGAATCCCACTTTCCGCCTGCATTTCCATCTCTTTTGAATACTAACGTGATAGTTACGCAATATTGGCGGCTCCACTCTTGACATAAAAGTAGTTGGTTGGATTTCCTGCAAAATACATTCATCTTTCAACGTAATGTACTTTTATCGTCATCTGTTATTCACTTAACCTACTTGCATATGAAAGTTAATGTCTTTAGTGACACATTTCACCATTTGCACTCGGTAGACAAGCCTTCTCTCTTAAATTCGACGTGAAGTTGTAACACATTATTTCCTCTGCAGAATGCCGAAGGAAAATGCGCAGCATCCCATGTACGGCAGCAGTTCACACTTCCAAGCTCCTGAGTCCAAGCCTGTTGCATTTCCAAGCAAGACTTGTGCTTATTTCCCTTATCACATTATGTTCAACACATTAATGCTTTATCTCATAGTATATTATTCTGTTGTCTCCTTGTAGTGCCAGAACCGAACGGTGGAACAAGTTCTCAACCCAACCAGCTAAACGCTGATCGTAAGGGGAAGGGCAAAATGCATGCGGAAGTTCCAAACGGCTCAATCTGCATCGAGGAAATCAAACAAGAATGCGATTCGCCAAAAAGGTAGCTGTGCTTTGAATCATCATATCATTAACTCAAGTAGATTGTAATCATTTTGTGAACTTTGTTTCTGCTAATGTTACTAATCTGACATCTTTTACTTGTACATTTCTCCTAATTTTGATTCCATATATTTGTGTTTGAAATTTGCAGCTCTGCTGAAATTATTCAGCCTGACAGCCCATTAACTGCACTGATTAGAGATTTTGTGGGTTGATATACTTTGGAAAGAAAGAATGGTTTGGAGCTCAAATATGTTTAGCATTATGCGCTGTTGGTAGTTTGTTTACTGTACTAAGGGAAGCAATATGTAATAATTTTGTACTCGTTACTTGTTGCACAATAATTAGCTTTTCTTTGTCTGAACAATAAATTTTGTAATAAGACCTGCTACTCGAAGGTTTGATGTTAATGTTTTATTTCCTTTAATGGAAACTTTTCATAATTCAGTAGTTACCCGTTAGCATAACAGCTTTCTACTTTAGGAAAGCCCGTACTGTTATTTATTTTTCAGCTTTATATATATATTAGTTAGTTTAATTCCTTTCTCACTTAATTCATTCCGTTGAATTTCAGAATCGGAGATGAACAAACTATCTCGTTCATGTAACTTTCGGTTTTAATCGTAAATGCAAATTTTTTATTTCTTTTCGTTCTTGTCGATCTTGCTCGATCGTGATCAGTTTTGATTCATTTTAAAACAAATTTACATGGTATCGTCGTTGAGGTTCGATTTTGCTTAATTGCTTCTGCATTCTCGTGTTAATCGCAAAATTTTAGTGATCGAAAGTTAGGCAGATGGTATCATTTCTTTTATCTTCATTCAATTTAAACTTATCAGCTAAGTTACTGCATATTTCTTTTACTTTATTTTTTGATTAAGCCCTTAAAATTAATGTATTATTCGTTGAGGTATTTTTAGGCACGCCTAATGTATATTCGTGTGAAAATTATGAGAAATAAATTTAAATGCAGTTGGATTAAGATTTCACTCAGATAAAAACTATTAATTTCAAGTTTATTCGTAATTCGCAGAGTTGGTTCGAAACGCTAAAGTTTATTAGCATTAGCATTTCTAATAGAATCATTGAATTTATCTATAACAATTTAACTTTAAAGTAAACAATTTTATTATTATTTTAACATAAATTACTTGTAAGTTGTAAGATGGGGTGTTACATAAAGGATGATTTAATGGGGGATGTTACTTAGCTTGTATTTAAAGTATATATATTGAAAGTTGAAACTGATGAATAACAACCTTAAAATGTTGTTTGTTCATGTACCTATATATATATGGTTTTGGACAGGGATTTGTTAGGAAGAGATAGAAAAGGAAGAAAAACAAATATGCCTTACATATTTTTGGTATATAATTAGTTTACTTTCATCTCAAAATTTGCCAATTCCCCGCAATGTGGTGAGAAAGGCAGCAGAAAATATCTGAAATATTAACCCTTTACTTTTTAATAGATGGAAATAGCTAGTCAGAAGAAGGATTAATATTTCAGATTTGTTTGCTACTTTCTCACAACATTGTAGGAAATTGGCAAATGCCTCATCTATGGGACTTTTCATCCGTTCACGGCCCGCAGGCCGCAACACGAAGTGCTTCGCCGATAGTAAAAAAACATGGAATGGGTTCCTCGCACGTCGAAGAATAAGGCAAGTTTTACATATTTCACTTGTAGTAAAACATGGAATGGGATTCCTTTGCACGTAAGAGAATAAAGTAAAAGTTACATATCTCGGTACGTACACATATAGAGTTGATCTTAACTACAATTCAACCGAATCACAACCATCTTGATGATAATTATATATGAGTATAACTAGCTAGATACACTAATTAAAATTTGGGAATTGATAATTTCATATTCATGCTCTTGCGGATGCTATGTGTGCCTCATTTTATTTTGAAACCGCAACAACCCTCACAACCGAGGTGTTTTGAATAGGATTGTACATTGGGCCAGAACAATCCGTGCTCAAAATCAAAATAAGTTGAGCACGGATTTTGTCGGTAACAAAAAATATGGATTCAAGTTCCTTGTCTTTCCTCTACTGTGTGAGCTACTCCTAATCATTCGTTAAACGAATGATTAGGAGTAGCTCACACAGTAGAGGAAAGACAAGGGGCTACTGTGTGAGCTACTCCTAATCATTCGTTCAAGAGAACCTCGATTTTGATCTTTCCAGTAAACTTTTCTTAGTCAAAGCGGCTATGTTTCCACAACGGAAATGAACGAAAAGCGATTGACAAGGGGCTTTTTGCTAACTAAAAATAGCACACGGGGTTATTTGCCTATTATACATAACACAAGGGTAAAAAAAAGAATTCAAATTACGTATAAAATACTTTTCCCGCCCTCATAACGCCGCCATTTTTGCAGAGAGATTGCTGCCTTCATCGGAGTTTGTTGTATACGGGAAAAATTTGTTACAACTATCAAAGGCAAGTATTCACTTTTCCGTACGGAATTTGTTTAATAATTTTTCATGTTACATTCCCAAATTGATTGTAACTTAACCCTAATATTAAAATTAATACCGGATATTGTGAAAAATGATTGCAGTGTAATGTTGAATCTGCCCTAAATAGTAATTTCATCAGTGTTAAGTTTCCGTTTGGATGATCTTTATTCTCTGCTTGTTGTCAAAAGAGTGTCGACTCCGTTTGTTCGCATGAGAGTTGTTCGATCAAATGCCTCACTGTAACGAAACCGTAGTTTGAGCACTTTGATCTATCGCTTGGCTTCTTAAATGAGGAACGATGAATTTTGGGTGTCCGATTAGGAGGATTTGGAGAAAATGGGTGGATTGAATTATTGCTGATTCATTGTTGGTGTTCGCTATGCAGGAATAGGATATGGAAAAAGAAACGACATTGAATATGAAGGTGAGCTTGGAGGGAGAAAAGGTTATACTGGTGCCGTACATGAAAGAGCATGTGCCGAGATACCATGAGTGGATGCAGGATCCGGCTATTCTTGACGCCACTGCCTCTGAGCCTCTCACGCTCGATCAGGAGTACGAGATGCAGATATCTTGGACCCAAGACCCCCTCAGTATGCGTCACACTTTACTCTTTATTGTAGATATGAGTCATTTGTTATGAATATTGAATTCTTGTGTTAAGTATATCATTATTGCTGCCTTGATTTCGATAAAAGTCAAAGCAAAAAGTGTAGAAGGATGACGAGATTTTGGTTTTTGGATTCTATTTTGCAGAGCGGACCTTTATTGTGTTGGACAAAGAATTGGTGGTTGGCGATTTCAAGCATGGAGAACCCCATGTTGAAGGTCATTATGCTACTATTTATTACTGTTTGATCAAGTAAAAGCGTCGTCCTAATGTTGCAGTGACGAGATACAGTATTTGTTTAGTTACTGGAAATGGTGTTTCATGCTGGGTAGCTCCAGTTTTGTGCGTTCTGATCGGGGTTAAATATGAGAATGTTTTTGCTCTTTTTGTTTCTTTGTTTTCCTTTTTTTTTCTGCAATGTGTGGCTTTATAATTTTCTCTTGTTGGTTTTCAGCCATGGTTGGTGATGTGAATATATTCTTGAATGACTTGGATGATCACCAAATGGCTGAGATAGAAATTATGATTGCCGAGCAAAAAAGGTGCATAAGTTTTACGTTTAAGGTCATTTCAACAGTCATTAAGAATATCACTTTCATTTCTTATTTGTCATATTATAAATTGATAATTTCAGCAAAATTAACACTCGACGTGATTCATTCATGGTTCATATAGCCTACCCCAGTTTTTTGGATTACATGCTTGGTTGTTGTTGTAATTTCAGCAAAATTAACACATGTGAGGCCAAAAAAAAAAAAAAACTCATGGAAACACGGGATTTCTGTTTTCATTTGTGTGAATCCCTCTGTTAGTTAAGAAATTTTAAAGGTGGGTTAAAATTTGTGCTTTCTTCGTAGGGATACATGTTTTGCTTGATTGGTAACTGATGCAGTTGATATGCATTACTCAAAATGCAGTAATGGAGCCTATCTTTAAGTTACTGCCAAATTTGCTACCAGTGCAACTATCTGCATATGCTTATTATCCCCAAATATTTGTAATCTCTTACATTATTATTCATATCCACTGCCTTTACATATTCATTATAATAAAAAGTTTCCCTTTTTTTGTTTCTTGTTCACCACAGATCCAAGCTCAATGTTACTCTCTTCAATTGCAGTCAAAGCAAATTTTGGCTCTCTTTCCTCACTACCTAGTTCTGTTTTAAGAGCCATTTTAAACTAAAGGAATTTGTATCTTGTTGCAACAAAATATGCGAAAAGTGATTCGGTTTCCTTATCAGATTAAACTAGTTCTAGTTGAATAAATGGATTTTATTTGTCAATTTTGTTTGAGCTTCGAAATACTTGTGTTTCTTGTTTGTGTCTGATCTACTGGGATTTTTTTTTGAATCACAACCCCATTATTTTTATTGCATATAAGACAAACTATATAGGTATTCGCAAGTTTGTTTGAGTATATACTCACACACTTTCGTCAAATTGCTTTTTCATGATATACTTTCTTCATAGCCGTGGCAAAGGACTCGCGAAAGAGACAGTGCAGCTCATGATGGCTTCTGCAGTTGAGAATCTTGGTATCCATACATTCCGTGCAAAAATAGGAGAGTCAAATGAAGCTTCGCTGAATTTATTCCACAAATTGGTTCGCACTCACTCCCTCTCTCTTCCTTGCATTTTGCTTTATGTTTGAACAATTGAACTTACATTTGCATACATGAACAAGTATGTGCGTGTAAGTAAGGATATTTGGTGAGGTTAACTAAATATGTTCATGCTCTATGTAGGGTTTCGAGGAGATTTCTCGTAGCGAGATCTTCAAAGAGGTTAGGATGCTTTTTGCAACATCTTGTTACATTGAATAATGCTGGGAAAAGAAAGTCGAATCATGAATTTATTGGAAAATTTTTGCAGAAAATCTTCAAATGAATGTATACGCAAAGAGTCTTAGTTCATAAACTTTTTCATCTTATCTTTCTCGAGCTAGTCTCTGCTTTCTGGTGACATGCCAGGTCGAGGCGGTCGTAAACTTGATTTTAATATAAATTTTGATATAAAATTCTACCTCAAGCTTTTCTCCCTCGACAAATTTATTCTTCTATATATGTGATTTTCCATTTTCGCAGCAATATATTTATTACATTAGTTAGGATAACAAATGAATGATTTATTATTTTTTGACTTGTGCTAATATCAGAATTGAGTTATGTTTATAATTTTTGAAATATGTGGTCAGCATAAACTCGTTCAACTTTTTTATGCTGAAGTGCCCTCCAAGATTTGGAAAGTTCAATAGAAATGAACCTTCTATTTTGTTTACTTTGGATTTTGACCATGTCTTTTTCTTCTTCTTCACAGGTTACACTGGAACTGCCAATAACCGTAGTCAAGAATGAAGAACTGCGTCAGTTAACTTCTAAGATTCTTACTCATGCATAAGCCTAATTTTATACTGGTAATAAACGAATCTCGCATAAGTAGTTTGCCATTAACATCCTGAAAATCTAGTTCTATGTTTTATTTCACATTCTTGTAATCAGTAAATTGTGAAAATTACATGTATCTTACTTTTAACTGTCAAATATCTCATTATACTTTTATTAGCAATGGTGCGGTGTGTAATTTAGTAAAGGCCCAAACTATGTCACTTGTCAAGGTGTCCCTAGCTAAAACAAATTTCAACTAGCTATGGCATTGGATGAAATTTGAGATAACTAATCATGGAAAGAATTGGACCCATAGTTTGTTGCATTTATGATTTAACTTACTCAAAATTATATGAAGGATTAGTTAAGAAAACCATTTAAACTAAGCATGTGATATACTTTCATCAAAAGGCACTGTAACAGGGACTAATTTCATCATTTTACACATAACTTGCCTGAGGTCGAACAACCCAAAAACAAAAACCAATAAAAATATGCCAGTAGACGGTATCTCACATGCATTCCTTTTTAGTTCTCTGTCAGCCTCATTGTCACAAAGGAGGATAACTTTCGTTACCTGATATATACATGCATGTAAAGATTGTAATAAATTAGTTAGTTAGTAACAAAAAGATAAAGTAATTCATGTTTGTCAAGTAACATTGCCAAAGCTAAATGTTAAGGAGAGAAAGCAAACTAAATATAGTACGTAAATCACCTGCAGATTAGCTAAGTTGACCTGTTCAATAATACGAAAAGGTATTAAAATGTAAATAAAATGGCACCTGCACTGCTATACTTGCAAAGCATGCACTTGTGAAAATGTCATTTTGTGTAAACCCTTGGGATGTGGGAAATCTTGGACCACTCTGAATTATCACTCCCACTGCTTTGTTGGTGATTGCACCTTTCTTGTAACAGCGGACAATCTGAAATCTCCAAATGTTGTAGTTTGGTGAGGCGTTGCATAGCTTCCTTAGAGGGCAAATGCATAAGCTTTTTGCATTTCTCAACATGTAGTACTTGTAGTGAAGAAAAGTTTCCAAGCCAATCAGGCAAAGCTTCAGTTAATCCAAAATCATATAATCTTAATTCTTCTAAAGTGGTCAGGTACTGAAGGTTGTCTGGCAGAAATTCCCAACACTCGTGTCCATACAAAATCAGACATCGAAGAGACTGCAAAACTTGGAAGATATCGTTGAAGGAGACCAAATCTAGTGAATCTGAAAATTGACCAATGCGCAATGATTGCAAGCTGCTAATAACAGAGCTAAATTCCTTGGGAAAAGTCATCAATTTTGGAACATCGAGAATTGTCAAGTCACATAGACGCGTCATTCTGGGCAAACAAGCAATAACCTCAGATAAGTTCATCAAACTTGGCAAGCTTCTCAAGGTGAAACTTGTTATTTTCGTTGCACAAGGCTCCAACAGGTCAATTGGCAAAGTAGTCAGCTCTTGGCAATATTTGATCTCCAGAATCTCGAGAGAGATGAGACCACCACTTTGATGAGGAATTGACTTGAGCTTTGAGCAATGATCTATTATCAATGTCTTGAGGGATTGCAATCTGTGCAATTCATTAGGTAATTCTCTCAAACTTTCACAACTGGATATTTTCAAGTATTCAAGGGATGACCCTAACGAGCTTGAGACAAGATGCGTTAAATTGTGACAATGCCATATAGTAAGAGATGTGAGATTTGGGTTGTTGGCGACAACTCTGTCTGGAAGATAAACCAATCCTGACATATATCCTACGAACAGTATTTCGAGAGAGCTTAGGCCGCCGTCACATATATTAGCCAAAGGTAACCAACCATCCACAATTTCAATAAACAATTTCCGGAGGCACGCAAAATGATTCGGAGCACTCTTCAAGTTGGGACAATTCCAAATCCTTAAGTACTCAAGGCGAGGGAAAATTGTAGTTGATACTTGTGCATCTACCCACTCTGTCAGACTTGGCATGCGGAACAATTCCAGCTTCTCGAGTGCTGGAAATATATTTTTGTACGTGTTACTGCAACTTTCTATGCCATAAAATCTAAGCGTTATAGATTTTACACTAGGCAGACCAATCAAAGAAAGAGATTTAAGATGTGGTAGGTGGCCGAGCATTGGAATTTCTTCACAATTGTCACACCCTGACAAAGTCATATCAACCAGATTATTTAGAGTCATTTCCATTGTCCACAGGGGGAAATTTATGCCTTTGTATCCTTTAATCTCTAAGCTCTTCAGATTTTGGGGAGGTTGGAGGCCTTCCAACACGCTCTCGTCATTTATTTCGCCTCTTCTTGGATCATAACTCCACGCAAAAACTAAATGGGTTATGTTTGCTTTTCCATATAAATCTGCATGTGTAGCCTCTTCTATATCACTAACCATTTCAAGATTTTGAATCTCCAGTCTTCCTCTGAGATTCTTCAAGCTACCAAGCTCTCCAATGCCACAACCTTTCTCATGGCTGACTTTGTAATATGGCAATGTCTGGAGACATGTTAATTTTCCAATCCCGGGAGGTAATCGTGAGGAATAAATATGAAGATGTCTTAAGCAAATTAAGTTAATCAAAGTGTTCGGCAGCTTCGTCATACATCCTGTCCGTAGAGTCTGCAGGTTGTAGAGTTTACCAATCGAGTCAGGTAAAGATGTAACCATTATGCATGATATTTCAAGATATCTTAAATGTATAAGATTCTGGATCTGAATTGGCAGCTCCTCAAGATCACACCCAATTATTTTTAGAACATGCAAGCACTTGAAGTTTGAAAGCAGGTTCTCTATAAATGTACCTTCCAAGAACAATGTACGTAGATATACTGATTGTTCTTGTGATAGGGGAAATGGTTCGTCTTTACCCAAATTTAGGTGATGGTATCGAACACGATGCATATCATTAGAACCACTATCCTTTATACCTGAAACTGAACACGCAAGCTCGTGCACAAGGCTGTGCATCTTACAATGTGTTATATGGCCATGCTCGTCTCTCATTGCATCTTTGAATAGAGAGTTCTGCAACAGATGGTTGAAAAACTTGTTACCCTCTGTCTCCATATCATTTTTTTGATTAGATTGCAGAAATCCTTCGGCCATCCAGAGCTCGATTAGTTGATCCCTACGGATCCAATAATCCTGTGGAAATATAGAACAATATGCAAAGCATTTTTTGAGTGATGATGAGGGCAAACGATCAAAGCTCAGCTTTAATACTTTTAGGATATATTTTTCATATTGACTTGAATATGATGGCTCGCTCTCTAGAAACGAGAGCCACTCTTCTCTCGTATTACCCTTTAACGAACCTCCAACAACTTTGGCTGCTAGTGGCAGTCCTTTACATCTTTGTGCAATGCTTTTCCCTATTTCTTCAAACTCCAGGGAAACATCTAATCCTTTGAAGGCTTTTACTTTTATTATGGACCAACAATCATCATCTGATAGGGTACTTAATCGGTAGAACGGAAGTGTTTGGACCCTTTCAGCGACCTTTTCCTTCCTCGTAGTAACAATGATGCCATTTCCCTTGGCAGAACTAACTCCCAATAACGAACTTATAAAATCATCCCAGGGGTCATCACTCCATACATCATCAAGCACAAGCAGATACCTCTTACTTCCGACATGGTGGTGAATCTTTTTCAAAAACACTTCTCTGGATACAAAATTTTCTCCTGTTTCAAGAATCATCTTAAAAAGTGTCTTGGCGTCATAATTCTCAGGAACACACACCCAAATTTTCTTGTCGAAATGATTAGTTATCTTTTCGTCATTGAATACTTCTCTAGCTAATGTTGTTTTTCCAAGTCCCCCCATGCCAACTATAGGAATAATAGAAAAAACATCCTCAGTTGGATTAGTAACTAACATTTCAACTATTTTTGACAAATCTTTCTCCCTTCCCACAACAATGGGGTCGACACAGAATGAGTCAGTTTCCCGGTCTGACAGGGAATGATGTGCCGCCATAATAGACATATGAAGGCCATAGCTCAATGCATTTTTGTTAATGATCTCCAACTCCTTGTTAATATCCTTGATTTTATTAGCCATTCTACGATCCATTTCTATGCGGAGAAAAAACGAGCTCACCGTCTCATTTCTCTTGTTCTCAACTTTCTTGCGGATAAGTTGATAGTTGATCTCGTCCAACACAGCATCAGCTTTGAAAGCCACAGATTCGAGCTGTTGAAGCCAAACTTCAACAGGTTCGTTGTCGAGCCTCCGCACCTCGGCATTGGACAAGTAAGCCTTAGTCATTCGCAGTGAGTCTTTCAGAATTCCTAAGTCTTCCTTGAAATCCCAGATAAGATTAATCTGTTCCATCGATTTGAAAATCAAGCTTTGTAGTAAAACTTGAATGCTGGCACCTACAACTGCACCGACAACAGCTTCTTCCATTCCCTTAGTTACTAATAATTAAATTACTTAGTTCACACAAAGATTGAGAAAATGTAAGGTCGAGAGTGTGGAATATAATAACAAGACTTTGAAAAAAACTAGCTTCAGTCATATTGAGTCTACTCACAGACTTTAGATAGATAAAATGATGAATTTTAGATCAATTAAATTTTGAGTTGACGAAGACTTTTTCTTTAGATGTTCAAAGTCACAACAACCAAATATGGTGTAACTAGTAGTTACATCACGTTCTTTGATATTTGACATATAACACTACGTAATTTTTTCAAGGCCATACATGCTCCTCAAAGTTTGAATAATTACAAACGAAACTCCTTACGCTAAATGAATCCCATGCTTCTATGTTTTTAATTAAAACTTAAAAAAAAAAACTCTATTTTATTCGAAAAGTACATATATACATTAGAGAAAAATCCCTATTTGTCGTCCTCGTGTGCAAAATTTAGTCGTGTTAACCTCTGGCCGAGCTCCGCCATCACCGTGGGTTCCTGCTTTTTCCTTTGTTTTGATATGGTCGTGGTTGTCATTGTCATAAATCGATCCTAAATCTATTGAACAAATCGCACACTAATCACGAAGAAATGGAATTCGCAACTGATGTAAGAGTAATCGAACAAGAACATAAGTGTTGGGTTAAATACCTTTTTTTTCTTACTCACAAGAAAATGAATTACAATACACACGTTTATTGATCACTCTACTCTCTCTACCCTTGATCGAGTGATGATCGGGAATGATAAGCACACATCTATTTATAATAGGGATAAAAGCATCAAGCCCCCTGAACTATACACGTTTTTGCGACTTGCCCCCTAAACTAAATTAATAAGCGTTTTGCCCCCTGAACTATCCTCGTCTGTTCGATTTGCCCCCTCGCCGGTTTCCACCCTAAAACCGCCGGAATATTCCCAACACGTGCGTAACACGTGAGGGTCGGCGGGGTAATTTCGCCAGTTCCATTTTTTTTATTTTCCCACGAATTAAAAAAAATTTAAAAAATGGACTTAGAAAAAATCACTCCACAGTCCACACTCTTCACACTCCACACTCCACACTCTTCACACTTAGAAAAAAAAAAAACAGCCCAACAAATTAGGGTTCTTCAAAATCGCAGAAATGGGGAAAATCGATCGCCATTCTTCAAAATCGCAGAAATAGCTTGGAAGCGGTTAAGGAGAAAGACCTAGCTCGAGCCCTCCGGTTCCTCAAAGGCGCACCGATCGAACCGAATCAGAATGTTGTTGATGAACTGGATTTGGTCGGGTTGGGGCGGGATTGGGAGGTGCTCGACACGTGTCTCAATGCGGATGATATGAGGCTTGTTGGTAGCGCATATGCTTTTCTCAAGGATAGGGGATTTTTGCCCAATTTCGGAAAGTATCGCAATATCGGTAACTGTTTCTGCCTTTTTTCGCGATAAAGCTTGATCGATTTATGCTAGTTTGTTGGGTGTAATGTCATGCTGAAATGTATAATGTGCTGTAGTTTTTGTTGTCTTGTATAATGCTGAAATGTTCTTGGTTCACCAGTCCACTGGCCATGGCCGGAAATTCTTGAATTGGGTCGAATAGATCTGTTATTGATGTACTGGGTTTGGTCGGATTGGGAGGTGCTCGACACGTGCCTGGATGCCGTGGGCAGCACCTATACTTTTGTCATGGACAGGGGATTTTTGCCCAATTTTAAGAGATATCGTAGCATTTGTAAATAAATGTTGATTGTTGATTTGTGGAACTTATGTGCTAGTTTGAGATTTATGTTTGAATGTGGATGTTGATGATTGAATGTTGAATGTTGATGATTGATGATTGATTTATGTTGTTGATTTGTTTTGCTGCAATTTTACTTTTGTTGAATGTGGATGTTGATGATTGATGATTGAATGTTGAATGTTGAATGTTGAATGTTGAATGTTAGTCATTGATAGTACGCAATAAGGAATTAATCGATCAATATTCTGGGTTTGTGCATGTGATGGAGATATTGCACGTCGTGTTTTATGCACTATAAAATATTCTATTACTCAGACCACTAGCCACTCACGAAATAATGGCAGAAAGCTGCAACTCTACTTTGAGAATCCTAATTTCCAGGTATTGGAAATTACAGTTTATGTGTTGAGAATCCTAATTTCCAGGTGTCTATGTGTTACCTCGGTATTGAGAATCCTACTTATGATTTTAGTGTCTGTGTTACCTCGGTCACTTTTTTAATTCATGTATTCTCATATGTGTAGTTCAAGAGTATTTCTAATAAGGAGAAGATGACATCGAAAGTGGCTAAGGAGGAGATTGTTGCTGTCACCAAAAGATACATGATGAGGAACAGCACCAACCTCATGGACAAAGCCATAGCTTCAAAGCTCAAGGAATGAAGACCTGTTTAAGGACAAGTAGGTTTTTTTTTTCATTTTAAGGACAAGTTTTTTTTCATTTTATGTGTAATATGTCTGAATGGTGTAATATGCCTGAATGGTTAATATGTTTGAATGGTGTAATTTTGGTGTAATATGTCTGAATGGTTATGAATGCAATTGGCTCAATAACATGTTTGCAAACTCACAAAAACACACACTAAAAAGACATAAAAAAGATCATTCAAAATATGGAATAAAGGGTAAATTTATGTGCAAAATTAACTCAGGGGGCAAATCGCAACACAATAGTTTAGGGGGTACCTTTGCATAGTTTAAGGGGCAATTCGCACTAAGAAGCATAGTTTAAGGGAGAATATGCATGAACTTTACACTCCATAACATGTACCAAAAATGCCCTTCTGACCCTCACGTGAGTCGCACGAGAATGGAATATTCCGAGGAATATTTGGCGGAAACCGGCGAGGGGGCAAATCGAACAAACGAGGATAGTTCAGGGGGCAAAACGCTTATTAATTTAGTTTATGGGGCAAGTCGCAAAAACGTGTATAATTCAGGGGGCTTGATGCTTTTATCCCTTTATAATAATACTCACACAACTATCATACTCATAATAGTAATTATGGATTTAACACACGCCACAAATTCTACCAAACTATGTTTAGTGATGTGGAGGTTTTTGGATGATTGAGGCTTTTGTGGTTTAAACCCGGTGGTTGAGGGTGGACTCTCAACAATAAGCAACACACAAACAAACACACAATATATGTACATGGATTGGCAACTTGGCATTCAACGATCAATGCGATCATAAACCCTGATCCAATGAGCAATTGAGATGATTTATTATGTTAAGAGTCTATTACAATTACATTGAGAAAATGGAAGAACAAAACTAAATGAAAATCCAGAAACAAAGCTATGTATACACACTGTATAATTGACTCACGTGCAGACTCTTAACATCTGAAACCAACTCCACAATTCTCCACCATTGGCTTAGATCTCTAGATCTCTGAACAACACAAACAACAAGCCAACCCATAGCTCAACTAATCCTTAACGTGACTAAACTAGAATCAGGTCATGAGAATATATGGATTTATTGCGCGGGTGAGGTTTTGTTATAAATAGAAAATGTGTAATGTAAAGGTGTAATGAAAAGGTGACTAGTTGTGTAATGAAGTCCATTGTTTACTGGACACGCTGCAACGAAAATGAACTTTTCGCCACCAATAACAGCCCAAAGATCGATAGGTTGGGAGTTGGGTAATTACTATTAATAGTTTAATACTATTATTTCAGTCACGAAGCACTTTGTAAAAAGAGTATAATTTAGGAAAAAAATATTATGTACAACCGTTGCATTGATGACGTGCATCCAATGATTGAGATTGAAAATATATCATAAATTATAAGAAATCATTTACACCGGGTATTGGTAGTAATAACCAGCCGAATGTACCACCACGTCTTGCATCAAAGGAAAAAGGTATCAGAATTCGAATTTTGCATATACTTTAAACATAATAATTATGAAAAGTTGATATTCTTTTATTTAATTATATAAAAGAACCAGAATAATGATGATCTTCAAACATCTATTACTATATTAAAAGCAAAGCCCTCTCACTCACAAAATGGCAGTTTGGATGTCAAATTTTGAATTTCTAAAAATACTCATGCTTTGATTTTTCAACAATTAAAAAATAAAGAATTAAAATAAGTGACTACCACAACTCCTAAAATCTCTGCACATATTTAGCAAATTTAATTCTTACGTGATTTTTAATGTGAGTTTAATTTTCTTATTATTTGCATTAATTTTATAAACTATATTAAAGCATGTGTTACATTAAAATTTCTTTGATAATTTATATAATTTACACGCGGTTCCGCGTGTGTCAAAGTTTCTAGTTTTAATAAACATATACTACCTTTTAATATGTAAATATAAAAAAAAAAATCACGGGTGAGAAATTATTTTATTTCAAGAGAATTTCATTCCTTAAATGAATTTAACTCTTCCGAACAATCTCGAACTCTCCAGTCATGACGTCATCAAACAACCACGGTGACGTATCCCCTTCCTTAGCTTGCAGACGAAGAAAAATTGATTAAATACAAACCGTTACGAAAGCAGAGCAGAAGCTCAATTCAATTTTGATTCAGTTCAATTAAGCTTTAACGATTCGTTAATGGAGAGAGGAAGAGGAAAGGTAGGCGGTATGACGGCGCTGCTTTTGGTACAGGCGGCGAGCGAGTACGCGCGCCTCGATCGGAAACCGCCCGTCACGGCGGCGCTCATAGCTGCCAACACGCTTATTTACCTCCGGCCTAGGGTTCTGCAATCGGTTATTCCAAATATTAATCAAGTCTGGTTTAATCCTTACCTGATTCTCAAGGTTCGATCCACTAATTTTTTTTTCCATTTTATGTTTATTGATGATAGGTGTTTGTGCTATTATTGATGTTGCTTTCAGTTTGTTGAAGTTGAAATTTGTGGCTGGTGAATTTAGGCAGTTATATTTGTTTTATTTAGTGTGATTATTGAGTAGTGTTGTTGCCTGTGAAAATTGGTCGTAATGTTGTTAATGGATCGAAGTTTCTTTTCTTTTCCACGAGAACTATTCGTAACGTTTCGATTCTTGGTTATGGCGAAACAAAACACAAAGCATTGTTTGAGTTATCTGCAATTATAATTACTACTACGAATTTCCGAGAACATGTCAAAAAACACATACGTTGCCGTTTCTGATATTTAGCAGACCGAAATTCGATCTGAAATACTCGAGAGTAGATTTATCTGATGAAGTTTGGTTTGGTCGCCTCTAAATTGTGATTGTCTGATGAAGTTTTTATTTTTTTTCTGTGACGATTTATCCTCTCATACTCTTTAGTGATGCTTCGGGGATCGATCTGTTGCGGTGCATAAACAGTTCTGTACTTCTGTTTTATGTCTTATATTTTCAGACGGAGAGATGTATGGTTAGAAGCCTAATTCCGGGAACTGACTAGGAACATTTGTTTAGTCGAATGAACCACCCGTTGATGTAATAATAGTTCTTTATATTAGCAACTTAAAGAAGTTCATATCTCTTCAAATTTGGAGATATTTAAAAGATTATATGTTCAAATTGAATACGGCCTCATTGTTTTTTAGATTAATTGCGTAAGCTTTTATTTCTGTTATCATTAACATACATACAGCCAGTACTTGTTTGAACAAGTTGTGCTAGCAATGTGGTAAGGTTTTGTAGTAGATTTCATATGAATCCCCGAAGGTGACACAGGTTGTAGTGTGCTTTTTGCTCCCTAATAGGGAAGTAATTGAATTCATGGTTCTTTCCAAATTGACTAACATTGATTCGTTTTTTTGAAGTGCAGCACAGGGATGTGAAGCGGTTTCTTCTCTCAGCGTTCTATCACATTGGTGAACCCCACCTCGTGTACAATATGTTATCGCTGTTATGGAAGGGGATACGATTAGAGAGTTCGATGGGAAGTGTCAAATTTGCGTCTATGGTTGCTACTCTACTTTGTATGTCCCAGGGTATCACTCTCTTGCTAGCGAAAGCTCTTTTGCTTTTTGACTACGAGAGGGCCTATTACAATGAATATGCAGTGGGGTTTTCTGGTGTGCTGTTTGCCATGAAAGTTGTTCTCAATTCTCAGTCGGACAATTATACAGATGTGTATGGGCTTATGGTTCCATCTCGTTATGCTGCTTGGGCAGAACTCATTCTCATTCAAATGCTTGTACCTGGTGTCTCGTTTCTCGGACATCTGGGTGGAATACTTGCAGGCCTTTTGTACTTGCATATAAAGGGGCCACGTTCCGGTGGTGATCCTTTTACAAAAATAATCAAGGGCGTCTTTAATTTGCTGTCCTGGCCATTGAGACTCGTACTACCTTCACGGCACCATTCTTTTGGTAGAGGAACGGTTGGAGGCAGTGACAGAGGAAATGTAGGTAGTGTATGGAGATGCGGAGCTTGTACGTATGATAATTCGAGTTTGTTGAGCGTTTGTGAAATGTGTGGGACGGAACGGGATGACAGTGGGATGTCTCGATATGAAAATGAAACAGAGACTATTGAGCTTGAGGAACTACGACAGCGAAGAGTGCAGAGGTTCAATAGATGAGTTATAGCTGCTAAAAGTTGAGAATTTTGTAGATGATTTATATTCAATTGAATGGTTATATCTACATAAAGTATTGGTTAGAGATTGTATATGCCTATACCAAAGAACACTATATAATGCAAAAATTGTGTAATGACGTTATGCAACTAGTGGCAAAGATATTATTTTGCTTAATTATGGGGCCTTATCTCCAACGAACCACGATTGTGCATAAGCAGTATCGTTTTTGCATAGCCACGATTTTATATTTTAATTTATAAAATTGAAAAAGATATCTTAAGTCTTACAAACAGAATATAAATATCTTAAATTTGAAACAAAGCATGGCGCTAGTTACAGACAGGACAATTTTTCTGACCATTATCAAATCTATGCCATCTGGCGCACCTTTAGTGAGGGAAATATATAATATATGTCATACTATCATTATTCAAATTATAAGAACCAATTAGATTTCTTCTCAACTATGTATCACTAGCCTTCATGAGTAAACCAAATAAATTAAAACTCGATAAGAGGTGTGGCTAATATTTTTCCAAAAAAAAATAAAAATTCGCTAAACCCTAAAGGAGATATGGGTGTTAAAATCTTAGGAGTGATTACTGGGAGAATAATAAAATCCGGGAGGAGCCCGAGATGGCACGGAAAGGTGTGGGAACGATAAGGACTAGAGCTAATACGTGCAACAAATTTCAACTTTTGAAAAAGACGCATTTATTAGATAAAAGGTCGAGTTTTGCCCGTTGCATGATATTATGTGAATATACTTTAGGGGTATAAATGATATTTTCCAGTCTTCTGGTATCCTCTACAATCGTGCTCAGCAGCTGGCTGCTCATTTTTGAAGTTAAGGCAACCCACAAACCAGTTTATTATTAACAGACAACATTATAATATTTATTTATTTAAATAATTATTATATCAATCACTAAGAAGATATCTCTCTATTTCTTTTATTAAAAAAAAAAAAGATCTCTCTATTTCTCTCAATCAATGATTAAAATTGAGGTAGATTCCATTTACCTCCTCTCATTTCCATTTCTCACCACCTATTGTTAAGTTTGAATCTTTCCCTTTTTTCTCATTTTAATTTAGTCAATTATCCATTTTTCTTTTATTCTCATTTCTTTTATTTTTCAAGAACATTTCTTCTGTAACCCTCTGTTCGTTTTCATTGACCTTATAGCTTGGTTGTTGTTATATGTCATAATATAATATGTATATCAACTGTACAGATTTGGAGAGGATCTCAGCTTTTCAATCTTTTTTAATTTACAAAAATTTCAAATCTTTATAGTATTTTGCTCAGCAAATTAGGTTTCATTTTTGTACAGATTTTTATAAGATGACCCAGATTCATATTCCGTGATAATATCAATTGGGTTACTCTTTCACGAGTATTTGTACCATAAAGTTGATGCCTTTATTCCTTATTCCCTGAGAATTACAAGAATAAGAAGAAAATATTTCATTTTTACCTCAATTGATTCGTGGGGCATGTTCATTTCGATTGTTTGATCGAGCCATTGTTGTATTCTTGGATGTATTGTGACGATAAAAGATTAAGTCAAACAATTGAAGTATAAGAAAGAGTTGCGAAGATGATGTATGAAGGAGGGAGTAGTGGGACTGAGAGCAAGAAGGACTGGATACCCATGTTGAGGCCGAGTATCCACACGAGGAGGGCGAACATGACCGTGAAATTCCAAGATCTGTATGGTTTCACGGTGGACGGTAATGTGGATGATGTGAATATTATGAATGAGGTTAGGGAGAAAGTGAGGCAGCAGGGGAAGGTGTGGTGGGCATCTGAGGCTAATAAAGGTGCAAATTGGTATCTAAACACCCATGTTTCGCCTACATTGAAATCGTCTCTTAAGTTCTCTGCTTTGGTCAATGCCGTTACGCTGAAGAGGCTTATTAGGAAGGGGATACCGCCCAGTTTGCGCCCCAAGGTCTGGTTCTCGTTATCAGGTGCCGCAGCTAAGAAATCCACTGTTCCTGAGACCTATTACAATGATTTGATCGCCGCAGTTGATGATAAGGTTACCCCTGCTACCAAGCAGATCGATCATGTATGTCGCTTTCTTACTTGCTTTATTTATTTTGTGATTGCTATGTAGTTTCATTTGGGCAATGCGTCATCCGATAAATCCTGTTTTGACATAGACATAATTCTTCTTAGAAACTGTTCTTACTTCTTCGGATAGTTTGGTGACTTGATTGCTAGAGACCATCTGGGGAGGACTAGAACTAGAATATGTATCAATTGTTCAGGACGCACGGACTATATGGGATTTTGGAAACAATTGTTTGTTTTGCGCCTCTAGTATTGACGAGTCAATTATATTTGAGTTGGGCAGAGATCACGTGATTTTCCATCTTGAAGCTCTTATCATTTTTTTCTCTTTCTGATCGGTGACTATGTTCTTATTTGAGTATTCATTATCTTATATTAATAGTGAATATGTATTGTTATTCTACTGTGTAAGTTAAGCTAGCGTTCACCTGATGTAGTTGAGTAAGTTCTGTCTCACCTAGGGAAAATATATAGCTTACCAGTTTTCCTCCCTTGTTGTATGCATCTATCGCTGTCAATTTATTTTTATTGATCAACGTTAGGCATGTAAAATTATCTTCATAGAATCAGCTAGTTAGACCAAAATAGTTCAAGTGTGTAGGATCCAGTTGCATCACATCTCTTAATTAGAAACATTGAAGTGGGGAAGCACAGAGTTGCATTTCAATATTGGTCCCATGGTGACGAGGATATTCACAATGGTATGATCTGTTGGAGTTCCTAGCCTCTCTATTTTTTTACCTAAACAAGTTTGCTGTCTAATAGAATTTAAACAAAAAGACAGGATAGTCTGATCTATTGATTGTCAATCGGGAAAAAATATTGGTCCTCTAATGAATCTCCTAGAGAAGGATAGGGTTATACCTTTGCATTAACATTTAAGAGCAAATTTAGGCTTCTTCAGTACTCATTTTCATATTTTATAACAATGTTGGATTTTGTTTTCAAGCAAGACGGTGTCGCTGCCCTTAATTTTCTGCTTGGCCAGCATCATGTACTTTATAGCGGTCAGGTGGGTACATAATCTTCAGCTAAACTTATAAGCGATAACATCCACCATAATGAGCCACAACAGCCATCATCCTAAGCCCCTTCCTCCACCCAGTAGAAAAGGAAGAAGATAAAATTTTGAGGTGACATGTAGCATGAATTAAGGAAAATCATAATTTAATGTACTCCACGCTAACAAGACTTCTTCACTTTAAAAGCAAGCCACTGGATCAGTTCTTGTCTAATTTACCCAATAATATGGGGTCACTGTAACACTCTTTTGTCCAGATGTGTGTATAAATGCTTTGTAGGCATTAGAATGAGCAAAAATTAATTGGAAATCTCACTATACCTCATGACAAATTTTAGCTCTTGCTTTCCACGTGACTTTACTTAAATCAAAATCACGCAGAGAGCAATCTTGAGTTTGTGTATTGCCTAAATATATATATGTTACCGGATGTAGAAACATACACCACACCTTCATCCTGCTGTGGAAACCTTGCTGTAGAATGTGAACAAGTATTCAGCATGTCAGTATGTGTAATGCATAAAATATGAGTGAATGACCAACTTATTTTAGAGTGCATGAACATGTTGATAGTAGAAAGAAGTGATTCAGATTCTGTAACACCTACTGATATTTAGGACTTTTTGGTGCATTTCATTTAGACAACTCCAAGTAGCAGGATTTGGACTTGTGCAGTGATCAACTCTTTCTTGTGACCCTGCTCAGGCTATTTGAGAAATATTGTTCTTAAAGCCCACATATCTTTTCAACTGTTTTCATGTAGAATATTATTTTATTTAGTTTTTTTGTTTTTCTCATTTCTTCTATAAAATAATATGGATACAGGACCTCCCAAGAACTTTTCCTGGTCACCCGTGGTTGGATACTCCTGAAGGGCATGCTGCTCTACGACGTGTTCTTGTAGGATATTCTTTCCGAGATTCCGATGTCGGTTATTGTCAGGTGCATAATTTGTTTTTCTTTATATTATTATTTTCTAATGCTTTTGGTTTATTTGGAAACTTGATATCTGTAATAATATAAGAGAAGAAAAATAACTTGGTATGATTGATATAGATGAAGCATACATAAATAGGGAAGTGACTACACCTACTACACCCTCTACTCCTACTACACCTACCACATTTATTCTATATTTAATTTATATTCTAATACTCCCCCTCAAGCTAGAGCGTACTACGCTCTAAGCTTGTTACAAATAACACATAATTGAAAGTAACTTTAACTACATAATAAGTTACAATACTTGATAGAAAGCGAGCGCGACCAAGACTTCTAACCCATCGTGACATTTCTGAATATAATATTCGTCAGAACACCTTACGGCAAAGATTAGCTACACCAATCAACAAATATGGATCACTAGCTCCACCAACTGAGACGTCATTGAAACACCTTACGGCAACGATTGGCTATACCAATCAAACGTGGAACACCAAGTCCACCAGAAACATCATTGAAACACCTTACGACAACGATTGAGTACACCAATCAACAAACGTGGATCACTAGCTCCATTGACGGCAAACACCTCACGCAACGATTGGCTATACCAATCAAACAAACGTGAATTACAGGTGCGTCAACAAAGACGACAGATTAATATCCTTAATACCCAAACGTGTGCTTCCACACCAGAAACTTATCAATCCATAAGACTATAACTCAAATATGTAGTCAACTGAAAAACGACAACAATAAAAATAATGACTGACTCCCTACTCCCCCTGAGCAACGCACTATGTGAGTTGCTCGCAAAACAAGAACATAACTTGAAATAGTAATCTTCCACACCTAGAGACTCAAGTTAACTCACAAGATTAACTTGGTAATCAAACATCAAGTTAGCTCACACGACTAACTCGGGAAACCGGGATAACACCCACAATCATAGAGTACAAACATCAAAACATAGGACCATAGTAGAAAAAAATTCACTAGACTTTGGGGCTAAAATTGCAAAATCCAAGAACTGAAGGGCTGAAATTGCAAATTCCAGCAACTGAAGGGCTGAAAGATACAGAAATACTAAACTCTGCAAAGTGACAGAACTTGAGGGACCAAAACGGAAAACCACATAACTTTAAGGCTGAAAGTGTAATTTCCGGTAACTCAAGGGCTGAAAATACAAATTTTATGAACTGTAGGCTTAAAGTGCAAATTTCATGGACTGATTTTTTTTAAAAAGAGAAAAACTAACAGGGGAGAGGGTAAAAAAAAACAAGCAGTGGAGAAAAAAAAATCTTGAAGCTTGGAGGCCGCCGCGGCCAACTGACAGTGGTGGTGCCGCGGCGGCGCTATGTTTAGGCCACAAGATCTACTCTTTAAGAGAATGCTCTGATACCATGTAATAATATAAGAGAAGGAAAATAACTTGGTATGATTGATATGGATGAAGCATACATAAATAGGGAAGTGATTACACCTACTACACCCACTACTCCTACTACACCTACCACATTTATTCTATATTTAATTTATATTCTAATAATATCGTTCACTTACACTTTTTGATGCAGGGTTTAAACTATGTTGCAGCTTTGCTGCTGCTTGTGATGAAAACTGAAGAAGAGGCTTTCTGGATGCTGGCTGTTCTCTTAGAAAACGTGCTGGTTAATGACTGTTACACATATAACTTGTCCGGATGCCATATTGAACAAAGAGTGTTTAAAGATCTGCTAACCAAAAAGTGTCCAAGGTCATTTCTTAGTTGCTTTTGTTTGACAATGTAGCTTATACGTCTTTATTGTGAATTCTTGGTGGTTTATTAAAGTCGACTTAAAATAATCTTGTAGGGTAGCTGCTCATCTGGAAGCTTTGGAGTTTGATGTGTCTCTTGTTTGCACGGAATGGTTTTTATGTGTCTTCTCTAAAAGTTTGCCTTCAGAGGTTAAATTCCTTAATTTTCTCCTCATATGTTGAACATCAAACCGTTGATTGTCAGAGTACTTAAAGTAGCTCATCGCTCACAAGTTTCGGTTTGTTCTTTGTTTCAGACAACCCTACGTGTATGGGACGTTCTGTTCTACGAAGGGGCAAAGGTTTTATTTAACGTAGCATTAGCAATTTTCAAGGTGAACTTTTGAAGCAATAAATAAAGAATTTGATTTGTCCCTTTCAGTAAATGTATGCAATTTAATAGATCGATTAAACAGTGGGTTTTGTTGAATGCAGATGAATGAAGAAGAGTTGCTCATGGCACATCACGTTGGTGATGTGATAAATATTATTCAGAAAACTACTCATCACTTATTTGATCCTGATGACTTGTTGACGGTAATGCCCAACCCCCCAAGCTTTCGTTTGCATATGATTTTGGATGAAATACGATGACACCATGTGGCATCTCATCAAATAATAGCCATACCAAAAAAAAAATTGAATTTTCGTCATAAATTGATAGCAGTTTCACCAGATGGGAATGCAATCATCCTATACTAAACTTTTTTTCCCCTTCGTGTTCAATGATATGACTTACGTTGCTTGTTGAGATGCATTCAGGGGTTGAGAGAGGGGAGGGGGCGGGGCAGGCGGTTGTGTAGTTACTCAGTATGGCATGATTTTTATAAGAAAAATGTTCTATTTTTGCTTATGCATCTCACAGCAGACATGTTAATGTGTATCTTACACAGCAAACATGTTAATGTGATCATGTGACTTGATTTGTGCATAGGCTGCCTTTGACAAGATTGGGGGTATGACAACCACGACTATATCGAAGCAAAGGAAAAAGCAGGAACCAGCGGTGATGGCAGAACTCGATCAGAGATTAAGACGACTAAATTCTGCGCACGAGGATGACAAATAGTGACTTTTTTTTCAATTTTTGTTCATTTTGGCTTTTGAAGTTTCCAATCATTCCGTAGTTGGAAGAAAAGAGAGAATTAGATTTGTTGTATCAATGTTATGTTAAATCTACACATCCCAATTGTGTAATTATGTACATCGAATTCTGCTGCAGCAATGCACAGAAGAAATATGAGATTTGTGAAAATTGAAATTGTACCCTTCTGAAGGGGTATGAAAAGTTATAAACGCTATATTTTTAGTTGGTTTTCTTACACAAAATGGTTGATGCTGGAATCATGTGTGTGACATGTTAATATGACTTATTTTGAGGTTTTCTCTAAGTCGGAGTTTATTTTCAAGAGTTTCAATAATTATTGACAATTTTTATATTTTTTGTGGAATTTTTTTCCCTACTCGACTCATATGTGTTGTACTAGATGTATTATGCTAGTTGATGACAAAAAGTTGAGGAAAAATACATGGGTATTCTGACCAAAATGGCGGGAAATGCGATTTGTCGCTTTTAGTGTATTTCTAGCCATTTTTTGCCAGAATATTCCCCCTACCCGACTTATATTTGTTGATATTTGTTGTATTGGATGTATTTTGGTAGTTGATGACAAAAATTAGGCGAAAAAAACACCTCGAATTGAGAATATTCTTGCAAAAACTTGCCGAAAATCCACTGAAGGGGCAAATCGAACAAACGTGCATAGTTTAGGGGGCAAAACGCCTATTAAATTTGTTTATGGTGCAAGTCGCAAAAACGTGCATAGTTGAGGCTAATTGATGCTTTTATCCCTATTATATTATTTATTCGGGAAAAAATCACATTCCCCCCTTATCCTATTGCCCCAAAATCACTTACCCCCCATCCTATTTTTTTTATCACATACCCTCTATCCTATTCTAATCTCATTACATTCCCCCCCAAAACGAAATTAATCCATTAATCTATCCAAATTGCGCACGTGCGGCTCGTGTGCCACACTAATCAGGGGCAATTTCGTCCATTCAAATACCCAACACATCATAACGGTCATATATTTAAAAAAAAAAATATTTCGTCTATTCAAGTGGCATAGTTTCAGTTTTCCCAAAAAAACCCCAAATTCAAATTAGGGTTCATAAAATCGACGAAATTGATGAATTCTAACTCGCACATTTGTCATTGCGAGCGTCGGACAGCTCAAAAAACATTATGGACTAATCTTAATCCCGTAAGAAGGTTTGTTACATGCTCCAAGAATCGGGTAAAGCTTCAATTTCAAGCTCACTTTTTTTTCATGTAATCTTGTTTTAAATTACTCCAATTAAGTTTGTAATGTTTGTTTTCACAGCAAAATGAGTCGTATGAGTATTGGTTGTGGATTGACCCACCCATGTGCAAGAGATGGGTTACTGGATTTGGGGATTTAGGGTTTTCTGAATTTGGGAAAAACATTGTAAGTGTTGATTTGAGTGAATTGGAGGACATTCTCGATTGTAATGTGTTGGAGTATTTGAATGGACGAAATTGCCCCTAACTAGTGTGGCACACGAGCCGCACGTGCGCAATTTGGAGAGATTAATGAGTTAATTTCGTTTTGGGGGGAATGTAATGAGATTAGAATATGATAGAGGGGTAAGTGATAAAAAAAAATAGGATAAGAGGTAAGTGATTTTGGGGCAATAGGATAGGGAGTATGTGATTTTTTCCCTATTTATTCTGTTTAAACTTTAAATAACTGTTTCTTCAACCGTTGACATTTGCTACTTTACAAGATTTGATCTCTTTCATCCTCCTCTTTCTCCTTAATACTCCGTCAATCTTTCTTTGTGTGAGATCAACTGAATCATAACTTGTAATAACTGAAAAAATGGAAGAAGCTGTGGTTGGGGCTACCATTCAAGTTTTACTGCAATCCTTGGTTTCAAAATCAATGAAAGAGATTAATCTCATCTGGGGTTTCAAGAAGACATCGGGAGGCTTAAAGACTCACTGCTCATGATTCAGGCTTACTTGTATGATGCCGAGGCGAAGAGGATCAACAACAAAGCTGTCAAACTTTGGCTACAACAACTCGAATCTGTGGCTTTCAAAGCCGACGCTGTTTTGGATGAGATCAACTATCAACTTCTCCGAGGTAAGGTTGAAAACTTGAAAAAGAAAAAGGGAAGCCTCTTTTCGTCGACTTCAAATTCATTAGTGTTGGGTATTTGAACCGCCTCAAATACCGCCTCCAGGATTTGCCCATGAGGTAATTACGAAGCAACACGAATATAATATTGACGATAGTAACAACACAAGGATTTAACGTGGAAACTCCTTCATCGGAGAAAAACCACGGGGACCCGAGCAAAATTCACTATGTACAAAACTCGTACAATTACATAATTCTCACTCGACCCGACGACCCCGACAAATCTTTTTCACTCTCACCACTCCCTAATCTACACTCTCCCGGTGTATAAAATACTACATTGTATAATTAGAGAGAAAAGAAAAGAACTCTGAAGGGATACATTTCACAACTGAGGACCTTTGCTATTTATAGGCAAAGAATTTGGAGAAGCCGTCAAAGGAATAGTTGGAGCCGTGAAATGAATAGTTGGAGCCGTGAAAGGAATAGTTGGAGAAGCCGTCAAAGGAATAGTTGGAGAAGCCGTCAAAGGAATAGTTGGAGCCGTGAAAGGAATAGTTGTCAAAGTTGGCGGCTGGAAATTTCACACCCAACAATCTCCCCCTCCAGCCCCAACTTTACTTAATTATTTCTTCTCTTGCTAAAAGAGGAACACGATTTATCGCTCGCCAGGATCATTCCTTGAAACGACTTTACATGTAGGGGCGAACGCTCCCCCTTGCTCAAAACTTCTCTTTCTCCGTAATCCTTGAAGAAAGGCAAACAAACGTGGAGATATACAGCACCTCCGTATACCCAATCTTTTTCGAATAACCCTGAAGAAAGGCAAACGATCATGGAAATATCTCTTATTTCCGTATACCCGATCTTTCTTCGAATAACCCTGAAGAAAGGCAAACAAAACATAGAGATATAGCGTATCTATGTATACTCGATCTTTCTCCGTATGACCCTGAAAAAAGGAACACAAACACTTATCTCGTTCTCCGAAAACCCATCGAGAAAGGAAACACATTCGTGGAGATATAATTATTCTCCGTACACTATCATCCCCTTTTCTCTCAACAAAAAGGAATGGAAATCACCATAGAGAATTTAATCTATGTACTCCTTCTTTCTCTTTCTCCAACATCACTATGGAGAAAGGTATACCCTCCGTAGGTTGAATCCTTGTGTAACCCGACCAAATCGACTTTTCTCCTACTTGAACACGCCACAAGTCATAGTTGATTTTTCCGTCAAAATTTTCCATATCCGTACCCTTGCTTCCTGACATTACTCCGGTGAGTTGGTGAATTTTCTGAGAATAGTACAAAGTAAACCCCCGGAAAGAGATAGCTCGTCTTTCCTGACAGAGTTTCAAGGTTCTCAGGTAATTGGTGGGGTCACAACGGTCCCGCTTAATAACCAATTACCTTTGACAGAACCGCCTTAAAGTACGTATTCATATTACACCACACCACAACTCCACCCTAGCAGTAACTCCACCTCCGGCAGAACTCGGGCTCTGATACCACTTGTTGGGTATTTGAACCGCCTCAAATACCGCCTCCAGGATTTGCCCATGAGGTAATTACGAAGCAACACGAATATAATATTGACGATAGTAACAACACAAGGATTTAACGTGGAAACTCCTTCATCGGAGAAAAACCACGGGGACCCGAGCAAAATTCACTATGTACAAAACTCGTACAATTACATAATTCTCACTCGACCCGACGACCCCGACAAATCTTTTTCACTCTCACCACTCCCTAATCTACACTCTCCCGGTGTATAAAATACTACATTGTATAATTAGAGAGAAAAGAAAAGAACTCTGAAGGGATACATTTCACAACTGAGGACCTTTGCTATTTATAGGCAAAGAATTTGGAGAAGCCGTCAAAGGAATAGTTGGAGCCGTGAAATGAATAGTTGGAGCCGTGAAAGGAATAGTTGGAGAAGCCGTCAAAGGAATAGTTGGAGAAGCCGTCAAAGGAATAGTTGGAGCCGTGAAAGGAATAGTTGTCAAAGTTGGCGGCTGGAAATTTCACACCCAACAATTAGTTTTCCGTGCAAAAATGGCTCATAAAATCAAGGATATTAATAAAGAGTTGGAAATAATTAACAAAGATGCACATAACTATGGACTTCAAATGGCAGTTGTGGTGGAACATCAAATTAGTGTTCTCGGATCAATCAAACCTTTTGATCGCGAAACCGACTCGCTTGGTGTTGACCCAATTCTTGTGGGGAGGAAGAATGATGTGTCAAGAATTGTTAAAATGTTAGTTGCGGTCCCTACCCAGGAAGTCTTTTTTGTCCTTCCTATATATGGCATGGGTGGACTTGGCAAGACGACATTAGCTCGATAAGTATTCACTGATGACAAGATAAAAGCCCATTTTCAAATAAAAGTTTGGGTGTGTGTTTCTGAGCATTTTGACGTGGTGACTCTTTTTAAGATGATACTTGAACAATTAACTGGAGAAAGTTGTTTTTCCAGGGAAGCAATTCTCAAAAAGATCCAACAGCGTTTGGAAAGTAAAAGATACTTGTCCTTGATGATGTATGGAGTGATGAATTAGACAAATGGGATGATTTCATAACTTCTTTGTCGGGTACTAGTTCTGTTAAGGGAAATGGAATCATTGTTACTACCAGAAAAGAAAGGGTTGCTGCAATGGTAAAGACGCTTCCTATCTATCGATTAAGTACGTTATCAAAAGATGATTGTTGGTCCATAGTAAAAGCAAAGGCCTTAAAAGGAGCAAAAGTTCCCCCAGGATTTGAAGAAATCGGTAAACATATTGCAGATAGTTGCAAAGGTTTGCCATTAGCAGCTAAAATAGTAGGTGGTTTGCTGAACGGAAAGCCAAAAGTAGAGTGGCTCTCTATTCTAGAGACTCAACAATCATACTCTGGCCGAGATGAAAATTATCTTCTGAAAATATTGAAGCTGAGCTTCGATCGTTTGCCTTCATCATCACTCAAAAAGTGCTTTGCATATTGTTCCATCTTCCTAAAGGACTTTCGGATCAGTAGGGAAGAAGTAATTGAGCTCTGGATGGCAGAAGGATTCCTGCACAGTGATCAAGGAAATGATATGGAAATTGTGGGTGGCATTTGCTTCAACCATCTCTTGGAAAACTCTTTAGGGAAAAATGCAGTTTACTATACAATCTTTGGCCCGTTTTGCACTTACCTATCCAATCTTTTTTTTTTTACACTTTGCTGTCCAACTTTTCATTTTTTTACACCCGACTGTCCGATCTTTGTTTTCCGGTCAGTCTCCGTAAAAAAACGTCATTATTCGACCAAATGACGTCATTTACTAAGGGTATTTTCGGTACTTCATATTAAAATCTTAAATAAAAAAGAAAAAAAGGAAATAACATTTAAATGGATTATAACATTTAACATTAATAGTATAAAATACTAACTTTTCATAACTAATAAAATTTATAAAAACTGAAAAATAAAAAAAATAAAAATATCCCCCTCCTCTATATTTTTGTATTATAAAATAATTATAAATTAAGAAAACTTATTTTTGAATAACTAATATATTAAAAAATAGAAAATTTAAAAACTTTTTTAAAAATTGAAAAAAAAAAAATTAAAATAAAAAACTTCATCTTCTCCAACACACCCACCCCCACCCACGACCCCCCCCCCCCCCGCCCCTCTCCACACCCATCAAATCCTCCCTCACTATACCCGAAATCCACCTCAAATCGACCTAACTCCATCACCCTCACACTTCCATGAAGTCGATTTTCGGTTTTGGAGTTTTAAAATCCACCACCACCAAACCCTCGTTCAAAAATCGTCACCTAAAATTTCCATAAAATCGAAAATCGACTTCATGAAAGTGTGAGGGTGATGGAGTTAGGTCGATTTGAGGTGGATTTCGGGTATAGTGGGGGTGGATTTGATGGGGTGGGGGTCGTGGGTGGGGGTGGGTGGGGTGGGGGTGGGTGTGTTGGAGAAGATGAAGTTTTTTTATTTTATTTTTTAATTTTTTTTCTATTTTTAAAAATATTTTTTAATTTTCTGTTTTTAATATATTAGTTATTAAAAAATAAGTTTTCTTAATTTATAATTATTTTATAACACAAAAATATAGAGGAGGGGATATTTTTATTTTTTTTTATTTTACAGTTTTTATAAATTTTATTAGTTATTTAAAGTTAGTATTTTATACTATTAATGTTAAATGTTATAATCCATTTGAATGTTATTTCCTTTTATTTATTTAATTTTTTAAGATTTTAATATGAAGTACCGAAAATACCCTTAGTTTTGACGGAGACTGACCGGAAAACAAAGATCGGACAGTCGGGTGTAAAAAAATGAAAAGTTGGACAGCAAAGTGTAAAAAAAAAAAGATTGGATAGGTAAGTGCAAAACGGGTCAAAGATTGTATAGTAAAGAGAGACGAGCATGGCAATGTAACAAGTTGTACGATGCACGACCTTGTGCATGATCTTGCGTGTTCAGTTTCAGGAATGAGGGATAGTAGTTCAAATAATAAGCATCGACTTCGATATCTTTCCCTAAATTCATCCAGTGATGAACTGTTTTCCATCCCATTGGACCACGCAAAATATTTGCGCACGTTGTTCTTCAAAGGTATGATTGTAAACAACATGTTTTCAGATTTCAAGTGTTTGCATGTTCTAAAACTGGGGGGCGGTGATATTAAAGAGTTGCCAATTCAGGTTAAGAATCTAATACATTTAAGATATCTTGAAATATCAAGCAAATCAGTTGCATGTTTACCAGAAACGATTGGCAAACTCTACAATTTGCAGACACTGTGGATTGGATATATGAAGAAGCTGCCAAACACAATAGTTAACTTAATTAGCTTGAGACATCTTCATATTGATTCGATACAATTACCTCCAGGGATTGGAAAATTGACATGTCTCCAAACATTGCCATATTACAAAGTAGTCCATGAGAAGGGTTGTGAAATAGGGGAGCTTGGAAGCTTGAAGAATCTTAGAGGAAGACTAATCTTGAAAAGGTTAGTACCAAAGAAGAGGCTACACGTGCAGATTTATTTGGAAAAGCAAACATATCACATCTAACTTTTATGTGGGATGAGTCTAGAAGAGGTGACGCAAATGACGAGATTGTGTTGGAAGGCCTTGTGCCTCCTAATAATATGAAGAGTTTAAAGATTCATGGATACAAAGGCAAAAATTTCCCTTTGTGGACTATGAATATGAGCATCCACGATAAAAGTGAAGGCTATTGGATCGGATTCAATTATCTGATGGATATAACATTGTCCAAGTGTGACCAATGTGAAGAAATTCCAACGTTTGGTCACCTCCCACATCTTAAGTTTCTTACTTTGCATAGCCTGCCTAAGGTAAAAGCTATAGGATGTCGGTTCTATGGCACTGAAAATTGCAGCACATCCAGTAATATATTCCCAGCACTTATGAGGTTAGAGTTGTACGATGTGTTGAGCCTGACTGAGTGGGTAAAGGCAGAAGTGACAACTATAGTTTTTCCTTGCCTTGAATATTTGAGCATCTCAGCCTGCCCTCAGTTGAATAGTGCTCCTAGTCATTTTGCGCGCCTCAAAATATTGTGTATTTACATAATGGATAGTTATTTACCTTTGGTAAATATATGTGATGGCAGTACAAGCTCTCTTGAAGAACTGACGATCGGATATATGTCAGGGTTGATTTATCTTGTCAAAAATCCAAATCTCACGTCTCTTAGAATATGGCACTGTCCCAACTTGACACATCTTGTATCAAGCCCATTAGGTGGTGGAACATCCCTTCAATCCTTGGATGTGTGGAGTTGCGATAATTTGAGAGAATTGCCTAGTGATATATACACATATAAGTCTCTGAAGAAGTTGTCTATACGTGATTGCCGGAGTCTCATGTCAATTCCATATCGAAGCGGTGGGCAACGACAAGGGGGTGTCGCTTCTCTTCAGTCTTTGATTATTAAAGATTGCCAAGAGTTGACTACCTTGCCAATTGAAATGTTGAAGTCCTCTACAAAACAACTTAAGAATCTCCAACTTAGTAAGTTGCCAAATTTGATGAATCTTCCTGAGGTGATTGATCGTCTGTCAAGAATGTCGCATCTATGTGTCCTGGCAATTCGAAATCTTCCCAAGTTGATGAGTATCCCTAAAAGGTTTAGCTTTCTTATTAACTTGCGATCATTGACCATTGGCCAGTTTTCTGATTCCGCGGATATAGTTTTTTTTAATGAAATCCTCGGTGGCATCGTTCAAGTTTCGCCGTCTCTTCGCTATACTTCAGGGGGTTTAAGGAATTGTCCCTAAATTGTTAGCAGTTACACCAGATGGGATGCAATCATCCTATATCGTACTTTTTTTCCCCTTCATGCTCAATGATATGACTTATGTTACTTGTTGAGATGCATTCAGGGGTTGAAAGAGGGGAGGAGGGGGGGTTGTGGAGTTACTCAGTATAACATGATTTTTATAGGAAAAATAGTTCTTTTTTGGCTTATGCATCTCACAGCAGACATGTTAATGTATCTTACAGCAAACGTGTTAATGTGATCATGTAACTTGTTTTGTGCATAGGCTGCCTTTGACAAGATTGGGGGTATGACAACAACGACTATATCGAAGCAAAGGAAAAAAGCAGGAACCTGCGGTGATGGCGGAGCACGACCAGAGATTAAGACGACTAAATTCTGCGCACGAGGATGACAAATACTGACTTTTTTTAAAGTTTTTATTCGTTTTCGCTTTTGAGGTTTCCAATCATTCCATAGTTGGACTTGGAAGAAAAGAGAGAATTAGATTTGTTGTGTCAGTGTTATGTTAAAAATCTACGCATGCCAATTGTGTAATTATGTGCATCGAATTCTGCTGCAGCAATGCACAGAAGAAATATGAGATTTGTGAAAATTGAAATTGTACCCTTCTGAAGGGGTATGAAAAGTTATTAACACTATATTTTCAGTTGGTTTTTTTACACAAAATGGTTGATGCTGGAATCATGTGTTGACAAATGTCTTGAAACCATTTGCTCTTTTAAAAAAATTACATGTTAATGACTTATTCTGAGGTTTTCTCTAAGTCGGAGTTTATTTTCAAGAGTTTCAATAATTATTGACAATTTTTATATTTTTTTGTGGAATTTTAAATACATTCCTAGTAAATTTATTTGTAATATTTCACGAACTTTTAGGAGTGTTTTGTAGTTTTTCAAAAATAGAGTAGCCAACATACAAGATCTTCTAAAAATCTATTGAGTGTTTTTTTTTTACAAAAAAGAAAGAAAAAAGGAATGGACTAATCCATATGAATGAAGGAAAAATTATTAATACATGATGATGTGGTACGACAAAGAGTTAGGATTCATTGTTTTTCTTAAATTATAGTGCAGTAACTTTATTACGCCCTATCCTTACCCGTGCATTAACATCAATAAACGAATTTATTGTACTACCTCATCATGCGTTGCACTTAATAATTTCTCTAAACGAAAGCCATTCTTGTTCGAAGTCTTCTTACCCTCCACATGCTGTTAGACTACTCTCGACCTTAAATTTTATCGATTCGATTTCCCATTCAATCTTTGTGTGCGGTCAACAGTGCACAAAGATGTAAATATTCTTACACAAGCTTACTTGCTTTAGGACTACTAACTGACCAATATAAATTGTAAGTACTGACAGGTGACTTGATAAGTGATTATAGCAGATTGTGAATATTGATTGATAGCTAACATTTAATATATAACTAGAAAGGGCTGGAGTGAATTGATTTAGAGGTTTGAAAGTTGAAACGTACTATTTATTTTGTGCATTGATTATCGATAGGAATATTATTCGAATGTGTCTGATATGTACCCACCCATAGTGCCTCATTCACTCACATATGAGTGGATTCCACGTGGGCCCAGTGTATGTAGAGCCCACCGCCTGTGAGTGAAAGAGGCACTATGGGTGGGTACATATCAGATGCTTCCCATATTATTCTAGTGATAAATTTGTTGTCCTTCCTTTTTCGGTATAATTGTAAATACTGTGAAATGATGGGTCATGATTGATGACGAATTTAGATTTGTGATGATGACTAGGGTGTGTACTGAGATGATGACTAGGGTGTGTACTGATTGTGATGATTATTTGATTGGAATAGATTGTCAAAAAAAAAAAACGCTTTTAAAAGTAGCTTTGGTCTTTTGTCTATTTAGAAGCCATAAATTAGTATTTTAAAACAGAGCTTCTACTTCTCATTGTCTTAAAATAAGTCAAAAAAATGGCACAAACCCAAAAGCAAGGTAGGAATGAGGTGCTTCTATAAGGAGCTTTTGACTATAATTATTTCTTAAATATTTCTCTCATAATCCCCTCTATAGTGTAGTTTTTCTTTCATGTTGAACGTGATTACAATTATCTGTAACTTGAAAACCTTTAAGAAATATTATCAATTATCTATAGCTTGAACGTGATTATCAAATATCAACTTTTTTCTTCCATGTTGAACGTGATTATCAATTCTTTAATATCATCTATGTTGAACGTATACTTGTCCAAACTAGGTGCATGTTAATTATTTTTATTCTTGATAAATAAAGATATTTAAGTCTTATTGTATTATAAAAGCTGCTTCTCACTTATTATTGCAAACACTACAAAATCAATTTTAACTGCTTTAAGTTGTGTTTTTAAAAAGGTTTGCAAACACTCATTACTTTAAGTCAAAAGCAGCTTTATGTGACTTTAAGTAAAAGCTTGAAAGACTGAGTTTTATAAGCTCTTGCAAACACCTCTTAACTCTATGGATGAACTTTAGGCTATTGTCCAGGAAGTGCCTTTTGCTTTACAACTTTCAGTTTCTAAACTTATTATTGAAACTAATTCAGAATTTATCTTTCACAGCTTGACCAAGACACGAAGCCTTAGCCGTGATGAAGCCTCTCCTTCATGAGGTATGGAGGCGCTCGACTACCCAACTGGTCGTCTCATGTAGGGGTGGGTAAGTAAACCCATAATTCGGGTACCCTACCCTACCCGGTCGGATTTTACCCGAATTTCGGGTATTAATACCCGAACCGTACCCGAATATTCGGGTACCCTAACCGATTAGGGTATTTCGGGTACGGGTTCGGGTAGGGATTTCGAAAAAAAATTGGGTACCCGAATACCCGGTTATAAAAAAAAAAAAAAAAATCTGGACAGATTTCGGGTACCCCAAAGTTTGGGGTACCCTACCCGAATTTTGGGGTACCCTACCCGATCAGGTATCGGGTAACCGGTCATCCAATGGCCATTTTTCGGCCACTGGATGAAATTCGGGTACCCCAAACCCGAAGTTTGGGGTACCCGAAAGTTAGGGTACCCGATTTAAATCGGGTACCCCAAAAATTGATAGGGTATCGGGTAGGGGTTTTACCCTACCCGAATATACGGGTACCCTACCCGAAAAATCGGGTACCCTAACCGAATCTTCGATTACCCACCCCTACTCTCATGTATATATCGAGAGGCGAACAGTTTCACGGACGTGCTGGTCTGATGGGGATTCAGTCGGGCCATGATGGACTGTCGGACATAGCCACCATTTTGCACGACTTGGACGAGTTGCCCGCCCATGATGAAACAATTTACCTTGTGTAATAGTGCATCTACTTATTCGCGACTATCGCGCCAATCCCAATCCCGCACCTCCTTGTGTTAGATTTAGTTTTCAAATAATAAATCTTCTGAGAGATATCCCACATTGGTTATGTGCTGATGGGATGTGCATGCAAAGTACAATAAAAGCCTTTTTTGAGTTTTGTCCCACATTGGTAAAGTATGTTGGGCTCTAGCTCATGTTACATATAAAAACTTTTATGGGCTTGAAGAGCTTTAGCTTTTATAGGCCAATCTTACTAAAGTGGCTTAAGTGTCTCACTTAGAAAAAATAAAAACGATTTGTTGGGTATATCTAAGTTTGCACTTTATTATTTGGTAAATTTTTTATTTTTTTTTGAAAGGAAAAATTACTTGGGTAATTAAGTGTGCAAGACATAGGTGGTGCACATGCATACACGCGCGCCTAGCCGAGCCGACACACGCGCTCGCGTTGCTGCACTTAGAAATTACTTAGCACTTTACACGCTTGCATCGCTCATCGAGCTAGGCACAAATTTTATTTCATTAATTAATTAAAATGGACATATGTGATTTAACCTAAATATGAAATTAATATAGATTAAATTGGATTGTGTAGATTTAATCTTACTTAAGATTTAAATCTAACGGCTATGATGAATCTGAAATTATTTGGAGGGAATATTTAAACTCATATTTTAAATATTAACAATTACTTAATTTGAACCATCAGATCATCTATTCAGATGATCTAACGGTTGGTATTTAAATTGGAGAGTTGTGTCTTGAAATAGTTGTGACTTTTTCATACAGCTTTTCAATGTCTATAAATTTGAAGGATTATCTGAGTTAGAATAATCAATTTCCGTACTCTCTCATATTCTATACAAAATAATTGCTGCATAAATTATTTATGTATTTCTCTGCACTCTTGTTCTTTTTCCATTTAGTAGATTTCGTATGTCCAAAAATGCAGTCTACTCTTCTTATTTTCTGGGCTTAAATTGTATTCTGTGAAGCGATTCGCTGTAAGCTAGGATGCACGGATACTCCAAAAAAGTACTCGGTCAGCTCCGAATACGTATTGGACACAGATACGCGTCGGATACGCACGAGATACGTATCTGATACGCCAGCTGGAGTATCCTGAATTAAAATTAATTAAAAAATATGGATACGAGTATCGGATACTCTCTTGAAGAGTATCAGATACTCTCGGATACTCTCTTGAAGAGTATCGGATACTCTCTTGAAGAGTATCCGATACGTATCGGGGCTAATTTATTTGTTATTTGTTATGTTTTAAAAATATGCTAATCTAGTATTGTTATTTGCTATGGGATACTCTCTTGGAAAATATGGTAATCTAGTATTGTTATTTGTTACATTTTAAACTCTTTAACTTTTGTTGTTGACCATGTTTAATGTATTTAATCTTTATCAAAAAAAAATGTTTAATGTATTTAACATTTAACCATTAGTATTTTGAGTTTTTGAGCTTATATAAATTGCCTATGGCTATTAGGAATCTTTTATATATGTTTATATTTTTTTAGAGTGTTTAAATTAATTTTGCAAGTGATTACATATGATATAATATATCATTTGACTTTTTTTAGTTATATATTTATATAATTATTATTTATTAATATTAAATATTCGAAGTATCCTACACGTATCGTATCTTGTAAATTTTAAAAAAATTGTATCCACGTATCCGTATCCTACGGATACGGATTCTTGTATCCGTATCCGTGCAACCTTGGCTGTAAGCCTGTAACCCTTTGTGGCACACACGAGGTGGGGATGAATTACTCTTTAAGGAAAGTGTCTCTATTTCACGACTTTCAAGTTTTAGATTGCGGCATTTTCGAATAAACTTACCAATATCTTGTACATTACTTGGCCTCGACCTACATAAATAAATCCACCTATGTTGTTGTTTAGAAAAAAAATATTTAATATAATTATAAAGAGCAAGAGTGAAGGTTGAAACGTGGCCTTGGCCACTTGTACATTACTTGGCCTCGTGTTTTGAAGGTTGCAATGTACTATTTTTCTTTGTGGATTGATATTATCTATTAGGCATATATATTCTTGTGACAAGAAGTTGTGATGTTCAAGGGTATGGCCCATTTGTTTGTCCTTCCGCTTTAAGTTCTCTTTCAAACTTTAAGGTGAACCAAAATAATTGTGTTTCTTTTCCTTTTTACTGCATCAAGAGTATTATATTATGAGTACTGTGTAATGATGAGTCATGAGTGATGACAAATTAATGTGCCTGATGATGACTAGTTGAGTACTAGTTGTGACAACTAACAAATTTGGAGTAGAGTGCAAAATAATAAAAAATATCAATGATCTTAACATAATTATGAAAAAACCCTATACTACATCTAATTATTCAGCATGTTCTGAAATTGATAATAATATGCTGGGGCTTATATTGTCCTTATTTGTTGTATGAGATATAATTTTTATTTACATTGAGTTACAATTATAACACTGTCTGAATTTTCATTATCATTAATTAAGGTTGATACCATCATGGTAACATGCGGTTTACTTGAGAAGTGTTACATTTAGTTTTCAAATAATAAATATTGTGAGAAATATTCACATTGGTTATGTGTTGATATGATGTGAATGCAAAGTACAATAAAAGTCTTTTTGAATGTTGTCTCACATTGATAAAGTAGTTGGGCTCTAACTCATGGTATCTATAAGGACTTGTATGAGCTTTAAGAGGTCAATTTTACTAAAGTAACTTAAGTCTCCCACGTAGGAAAATCAAAAACTATTTGTGGGTTTATATATGTTTGCACTATATTACTTGGGTAGTAAAAGTGCAAGACATGGATGGTGCACATGCGAGCCGAGCCCGCACGCGCTTGTGGCGCTCATCGATCTAGGCCGTAGGTTTTATTTAATTAATTAAATAAGATGAACGGTTGTGATTAATTTGAATATTAAATTAATATAGATTAAATTTGATGGTGTGGATTTAATCTTACTCAAGATTTAAATCCGACAGAAAAAATATGGAGGAAATATTTAAAACTCAGATTTTAAATATTAATAGTCATATTAGTATGAAAAAAATGGTGTATTTCGATGGGGTTATCAACATTGGTCCCTCTCCATGTCGCATACGCCTGAGTCACTGACTCCATGGCTAAAGTTAATTGTCTGTTGGATTCCCAACTGCTCGGGGATACTATCTACCACCAGGCTGCTATGTCCACATGTGGATTTTAAGATGAATTTTCGTGAACCGGTGCGTTCGCACCAACCATCTGTGGTGTTTATATGTGAGACCCTAGTTAGTACCGATCGGGCTAATGACATTGCGCCGAGGTTGGGCTTCACTAATTACGTTTTAGCTCCAACAACCGGGATGATTGTGGGTGTCTGGATGCTTTGGAACGAAAGTGAGACTAACGTTGAGTTCCTGGAGGTCGACGATCAGGCCATTCATGCCCTAATAAATTCGAACGTTCCGGAGGAGTGGCTTCTTACGGGGGTTTACGCACAGCCGCGACGTAGTGCAAAGATAAGGATTTTTGGAAGAATGAAGCAGATCGCACGAGAATCTAGATTACCGTGGCTCATTATGGGAAACTTTAACGAGGTATGCTATGCTCACGAGAAATTCGGGGGTAATACTGTGTCGATGAGTTGACTTAATTTATTTCAGAGTTTCATGGATATGTGTGATCTTATAGACACAGGGTTTCGGGAACTAATCTTTACTTGGTCGAACAAACGCGATGACGGGGTTCTTATCCAAGAGCGGCTTGACAGCGGTATGGAGACTCAGAATTGGTTGGATACTTTTCTGAATCACGAGTTAGTGCACCTCCCTAAAGTACATTCGGACCACCACCCGATCATCATGTCTTGCCACGGGAAAGGGCCGCCTAAGGCAAAAAGATCGTTTAGATTTGAGGCGGCGTGGTTCTTTCATCTGGAGTGCGTCTCACTTCTTAAGAATATTTGGGATTCATCATCGAATATTATGGCGGCTATCGACGAGGTCCCAAGAGTGCTAGAACCGTTGAATAAGGCACGGTTTGGTAACATATTTCACACGAGAAATGTGTTAACAGTGCGGATCAACGAGATTCAAAGAGCTTTAGCTACACGAACAAGCCGACATCTTTTGGATCTTGAGAAGACTTTAGTTGCGGAGTATAATGACGTTCTTAGACATGAGGAAGCTTTTTGGTTTCAAAAGTCGCGCGTCAAGTGGATTAGGGACGACGATAGAAACACACAATTCTTTCACAAGTCCACGTTTGAGAGAAGGAAACGCAACAAAATTTCAGTGCTCAAAGTGGATAATATATGGACGAATAATGATGAAGTCTTGAAGGGACAAGCGCACGGATACTTCTCCACGTTATTTTCTGGTAGAGATAATGGACATGGGATTCTTTCGTCCATGGAGCAGCTACAAGTCTCGGTTTATCAGGCTATGTTGAGTGTCGAGTTCCAAGAGCGGTTGTCTAGTCGCATGGAAGAGAAAGAGGTTAAGGAGGTTTTGTTCTCGATGAATCCGCTCAAGGCCCCCGGCCCCGACAGCCTCCACGCGGGGTTCTATCAAAAGAGTTGGGCATGGATCAAGAAATCTTTGTGCGCCTTTGTGGAATCGGCTTTCAGAGATAGGAGGTTCGATCCTAAGCTTTGCGAAGCTTTTTTGTGCCGTATACCAAAAACTCCGCATCCCGAGAACATCACGCAGTTCCGTCCGATCTCTCTTTGCAACGTCTTGTATAAATTCATCACGAAGAGTCTCACTTCACGACTCAGGGAAATCATGCCCGCAATTATCTTCCCCTCACAGTCGAGCTTCATTAAAGGTCGAAGCACGCAAGATAATATCTTCCTACTTCAAGAGGTTCTCCATTGGATTCCTAGCAAGAAGAAGAATAAGGTTGGGAGTATGATAATGAAGTTCGATTTGGAGAAAGCGTACGACAAAATCAATTGGGATTTTTTGGAAGATACGCTCTTGGCCTTCCACTTTTCGAGGGATGTTGTGGAGCTTATCATGTTTTGCGTACGGAGCGCGGCAACAAGGGTACTTTGGAACGGGGTTCCCTTAGCCCAATTCCAACATGATTGCGGCTTGCGCCAAGGTGATCCACTATCGCACTACTTATTCGTCCTTTGCGTGGAAAGGCTCTCCCATCTTATTCATGAAGAAGTAGACCGAAAAAGTGGCAACCTCTTGTCCCATGTCGTGGTGGTCCTAGATTATCCCACCTCTTCTTTGCGGATGACTTAGTTCTTATGGGGAGGGCGACGAAGGGAACGACACGTGCAATCAAAGGAGTTCTTGATAGGTTTTGAGGTGCGTTGGGTTTGAAGTTGAGTCCACAAAAGTGCAAGGTGTTTTTCTCGAAGAGCGAGGGCGCAAGTCTCAAACGTTGCATCAGTGGCATTCTCGGGTTTGGCCAAACTACCAATCTCGGGAAGTATTTGGGGGTCTCGTTGATTCACGGTCAAGTCACAAAGGATGACTTCTCGTTGGTTATGGACTGCATCATGAAACGTTTCTCGGGTTGGAAAGGAAGGCTTCTTATTAATGCGGGAATAGTAACTCTTATCCAGTCCGTCTCGTCCACGCTCCCCGTCTATCATATGCAGTCTACTTGATTGCCCGAACACATAAGTGACCAAGTCGATAGGCTAAATAGGAACTTCTTGTGGTCCTCGGATGTGACAAAACGGAAATTGCATATTGTGGGTGGCCTAGAATCATTCGACCGAAACGCGAGGGGGGACTGGGTATTGGAGCTGCGCTGATTAACAATGAGGCCCTTCTTTTGAAGCTAGCGTGGTGAATTATGCGTAAGGAGAATACCATTTGGCGTGAGCTAATTGTGGCAAAGTACCTTAAGAATGGGAGGATTTGAGATTGTACTCTAAAGGTCACCGATAGCGCGACATGGAAGGGGATTATTCGTTGTGTTGATCGCATGTCACCTTTTCTTATATAGATGATCGGAGACGGGAAATCTATTATGTTTTGATTTGATAACTGGTTGGGTGACAAACGGTTATGCGACGCTGATTTCATCATCAATTCGGAGGAGGTTAAGCTCACGTTAAGAGATGTCGTGGAGGATGATGGCTCGTGGAAACTGCATGGCCTCGCGTCTTGCATTCTAGACGCGCTTAGGGCCGACATTTTGGCGAAGGATGTGGTGTTGTCCGATCTAGAGGACATGATATTGTGGACTCCAAACTCGAACGGCAAATTTAGTTGACAATCCGCGTATAGGTCGTATCTCGAGTATTATTCGGAGGAGCGAAAGGAGTACCCAAATTTAAATCGGTTTGGCGCACAGATGTAAGCAATGAAATTCATAACTTTCTTTGGTTCGTGGCGCAATATATGCTAGTAACCAACGGGACACGGAAGAGAATGGGAATCTCGACCGACGAGTCGTGTCCGGTGTGCATGGTGTAAGCAGAATCGGCTCTACACATGTTGCGTCGATGTAAGATGGCAAGGTTGATTTGGAGGAGGGTTGTTGCTGCGGAGTGTTGGGCATATTTTGACGCTATACTGGATGAGGACTGGATTAAGGTGGCTCTCGAAAGTAAAAACTTGAAGAGCACGTTCGATACGACGGAGGAGTGGGCGTGCACATTTGCCGCGGGACTTTGGGTTATTTGGAAAAATCGAAATTTGAAGGTCTTCAAAAATAAGATGGATAGTGTTAATTCGTGTGTATTCCAAATTAAAGTGTTGAGTCACGACTTGTTGATGGGACGGTGGAGAAAAGGCACTGAAAGAAAGGTGGTGCGTTGGTCGAAGCCGGACGACGGTTGGGTTAATCTCAATACGGATGGCGGTGTCAGACACGACGAGAACTGAGGGGTAGCGGTCGGAGTCTTAAGGGGTGCGAAGGGCGAATGGATTTGGGGCTATAGGACGGAGTTGCAAACGCCAACGGTGGATGAGGCGGAGTTGCTAGCAATCAAAAAAGCCTACTTTTTGCATGGGAGCGGAGATATTCGAAGATTTATATTGAGACTGACTCCATGGTGGCGTTTACGTGGCTAACGGAGGCGCACAACTCGATTCATGCAGCGACGGATTTGGTGAAGGAATGTTGAGACCTCATGCGACGTCCGTGGAAACTTAAGTTGAAGTGGATACCTAGAGACGCCAACAAGGTTGCGAATAGGTTATGTCGTGAACATTTAGTAGTTAGTAATAGAGAGTTTTTTGGGAGAGCCCTCCGGGTTTTGTGACTAATTTGTATAGGGCTGATTTGGTCTAACGACCTTGAGTTTTTCTTTATCTACCAAAAAAAGAAAAAATATCAACAGTCACATATTTTGGAGCAAGAAAGTTGTGTCTCTTCTGTGAAAGAATAACTGGAAAAAGTTATGAATTTTCCTTGCTGCTTTTCTCCTTTTTTAAATTAGCAGCATTATCAGAAGCAAATATTATAAAAATTATGATCTCTCAAATAATATACAGTTTTAATTGCTGCAGAAATTAAGTGTGTGTTCTCTGCACTTTTGTTTCTTTTTCTGCTAGTAGATTTCGTTAGTCCAATACGCATTCTATTGTTTTAATTTTCTGGACTTGAATTGTTTCCTGAGAAACGATTCGTTGTTACCCTATTGGCACACACGAGGTGGGGACGAATTACACTTAAGGAAAGCATCTTTAGTTCGCGACTTTCAAGTTCCAGATTATGGCATTTTCAATAAACTCACCAACAAGAAGTTACAGTATTAATGACCGTGTAAACGAGGATTAACTAGAGTAGGGGTAATGTGTAAACGAGGATTAATTACCAATAATGATAATTGGTCTCTGCTTCTTTGCTTTTTATTTTTCCCATTTTAGGACAACCATACGGATATTTTAATTATTATTGAAGAACTGTCATTGTCAGTTTTCGAATCTTAGAGTATGTGGGTAAATGTTGACTGGAGCAAAACCAAAACAAAAGGACTATTTAGTACTACTCCATTATTATTATGATGATGATCATCATTATTGTAACTATTATAATTATTGAAGCCAATCTTTTTTATTCTACATTTTGTAAGAATATTATCAACCTTACACTCACTCAAAAATTCTCACTTCCAATTCTTGTGTGTTATTTTAACGTTTAAATGACCATGCACGAAGCTATGGTTGGGGCAGCTGTAGGTGCCAGCATTCAAGTTTTACTACAATGCTTGCTTTCAAAATCCATGAAAGAGATTCATCTCATCTATGGTTTGAAGAAAGACATGGCAAAGCTCGAAAACTCGCTTCGACTGATCAACGATTACTTGTCCGATGCTCAGGTGCAGAGCCTCAACAACAAGTCTGTGGGTACGTGGCTGCAGCAGCTCGAGTCCGTGGCTTTCAAAGCAGACGCTGCATTGGACGAGATCAACTACCATCTTCTGCGAAAGGAAGTCGAAAACAAGAGGAAGATAATTAAGGTGAGCTCTATTTCGTGTTATATCCGCTTCAAAATGGCTCATAAGATCAAGGACATTAATAAGGAGTTGGAGGTCATTAACAAAAACGCGCAAAGCTATGGCCTTCAAACGGCGGTTGTGGTGGGGTCGCAGACTTCTAGTCACGTTGGAGGAACGGAACATTCGGATCGTGAAACTGACTCGTTCATGGTCGACCCGGTGGTTGTGGGAAGGGAGGATGACATGTCGAGAATTGTTGAGATGTTGGTTGCGGCGGCTCCAACTCACGATGTTTTCTCTGTTGTTCCTATAGTTGGCATGGGGGGAATTGGCAAGACGACGTTGGCTCGCAGAGTATTCAACGACGAAAAGATAAATTCTCATTTTGGTAAAAAAGTTTGGGTGTGTGTTCCTGAGAATTACGACGCCAAGACTCTATTTAAGATGATACTTGAATCGTTAACGGTTAAAACGTGTGAAAAATCTAAAGAGGGATTTCTGAAAACGATTCAGCAACACTTGGGAAGTAATAGGTACTTGCTCATCCTTGATGATGTATGGAGTGAGGAGTTCGAGAAGTGGAATGATTTTATAAGTTCGTTGTCGGGAGTTAGTTCTGCCAAGAGAAACGGCATCATTGTTACTACGAGAAAAGTAACTGTTGCTACAAGGGTGCAAACGCTTCCTTTTCATCAGTTAAGTACCTTATCAAAAGATGATTGTTGGTCTATAATAAAAGCGATAGCCTTTGAAGGAGCAGATGTCCCCGCGGACTTTGAAGAAATAGGGAAATGCATTGCACAAAGATGCAAAGGCCTGCCACTAGCTGCCAAAGTAATCGGAGGTATGCTGAAGGGCAATTCGAGAAAAGAGTGGCTCTCGATTCTGGAGACTCAACTGTCATACTCTGATCAAGATGAAAACTATATCCAGAAAATATTAAAGTTGAGCTTTGATCGTCTACCCTCATCATCACACAAAAAGTGTTTTGCATATTGTTCCATTTTCCCGCAGGATTTTGAGCTCAAAAGGGAACAACTAATCGAGCTTTGGATGGCAGAAGGATTTCTGCAAACTCATCATGGAAATGACCCAGAGACTTTTGGTAACAAGATCTTCAACCATCTCTTGCAAAACTCTTTACTCCAAGATGCAGAGAGAAACGAGCATGGAAACATAACATGTTGTAAGATGCACAACCTTGTGCATGATCTTGCATGTTCAGTATCTGGCATGAAGGATATTGGTTCAAATGTTATGCGCCAAGTTCGATATCTTTCCCTAGATTTGGGTGAGGATGAACCGTCTCCCATCTCACAAGAACAAGCAAAATATTTGCGTACATTGTTCTTCAAAGGTACGGTTGTTGACAACATGTTTTCAAAATTCAAGTGCTTGCATGTTTTAAAATTGGTGGGAGATGATATTAAAGAGTCGTCAATTCAAATAGAGAGTCTTATACATTTAAGATATCTCGAAATATCAAGCAGAGCCATTGAAACTTTACCAGACACGGTTGGCAAACTCTACAACTTGCAGACTCTATGGGCAAAAACTCTGGTAAAGTTGCCGAGCACAATAGTTGATCTAATTAGCTTAAGGCATCTTCATATTGGTCCCATAGTACTGCCTCCTGGAATTGGGAAATTAACTTGTCTTCGAACATTGTCGTCTTACAAAGTAGGCGATGAGAAGGGTTGTGGAATTGAAGAACTTGGAAGCTTGAAGAATCTTGGAGGAAAGCTTGAGATTCTAAATCTCGAGAAGGTCAACAATAAAGAAGAGGCCACGAGTGCATGTTTGTTTGAAAATTCAAACATACTCCATCTAACTCTTGTGTGGGGTAAATCAAGAAGAAGTTCGAAAAATGACGAGAATGTGTTGGAAGGCTTGCAACCTCCGCGGAATCTGAAGAGCTTACAGATTGAGGGATACAAAGGCAGAAAGTTCCCTTTGTGGACTATGAAAATGGAAGTCGACACTGGCATTGGAAACAAATGGATAGGACTTGATAATTTGGTCAATATTGAATTGTCATATTGCGACCAATGTGAAGAAATCCCAATGTTTGGTCAACTTCCACATCTAAAGTCTCTCTATCTGTTTAGTCTGTGTAATGTAAAATCCATAGGGCTTCGATTCTATGGCATTGAAAGTTGCAAAAACATATCCAGCAATATATTTCCATCACTCGAGTGGTTAGAGTTGTATGACATGCCACAATTGACAGAGTGGCTAGATGCACAAGTGGCAACTACGGTTTTTCCTTGCCTCGAACACTTGTCGATTGTTTGTTGCCCCCAATTAAAGAGCGCTCCAAGCCATTTTGCGCGCCTAAAAAAGTTGCTTATTGAAGATGTGGTTAGTTCGTTGCCTTTGGCAAACATATGTGATGGCAACTTAAGCTCTCTCAAAGAACTCGTGATAGGAGAAATGCTAGAATTGATTTGTCTTCCAAGTGAACTTTTTGTCAAAAATCAAAATCTCACAGAGCTTATTATACAGGGTTGTCCCGACTTAACGCATCTTGTACCATGCTTGTTAAATGGTGGAGCATCCCTTATAAACTTGGATATACGGAATTGTCAAAACTTGAGAGAGTTACCTAATGATCTACACAAATTACAGTCTCTGAAGACATTCTCCATTATAGATTGTGCAAAGCTCAAGTTGATTCCATATCAATTTGGTGGACCGACACAAGGTGGTCTCATCTCGCTTCAGAAGATGAACATTAGTGAGTGCTCAGAGCTGACCACTTTACCGATTGCAATGTTGGAGTCTTGTGCGGAACGACTTGAGTATCTCACGCTGAGAAGGTTGCCAAATCTGATGAATATATTTGAGGTGATCGCATGTGTTTCTAGAATGTTGCATCTAAGTGGCTTGACCATTCAGGCTGTTCCCAAGTTGATGAGTTTTCCGACTGAGTTTGGCTCTCTTAAAAGTCTACGAACATTGTGCATAGGTCATTTTTCGGATTTGATCGATATCGCCTCCTTCAACAATATGCTCCACGGCATCTTCCAAGTTTCAAAGTCTCTTCGAAGTCTATATTTGTATGGAAACGAGCACTGGGAATCTCTACCGGATCAACTCTCGAGCCTGAATGCTCTAGAAGTATTATATTTGTGTGATTTTGGGATAATTGAAGCTTTACCAGATTGGCTTGGGAAACTTTCTTCACTACGAGATTTAAACATCTGGAACTGCAAAAAGCTTATGCGTTTGCCATCTAAAGAAGCCATTCAACGCCTCAGCAAATTAGAATCTTTGGTGATTACTGGTTGTCCGTTGTTAAGAGAGAGGTGCAGTCAACAACAAGGCAACGAGAATGATGATTCGGAGTGGTCCAAGATTTCCCACATTCCAATGGTTTACACAGTATGACAATATCATTATTGTTTGATTTCATCAGTAAGTGTGGATATCATCTCATCTTAATGCAAGTCTTTTGTTGTTAACAATAATTTTATGTATCTTATGTGCTTGAGATTGTGTTTTGATTTCATTTCGGATTTTTAACATCTTCAATCTTTGCATCTCTTTGCAGGGCTGTTCAATCTAATTCCTGTGATCAAAAGACAAACTATTGTGGGATGAACAAGCAGTATGTTTTTCTTGACTTGATTCTATTTAAAATGTCTTACTACTGAACTAGAAATAAAACCAAGTGCTCCCCTCCGAGCAATGTATCTTTTTCTATTCACAGTTACCAGACATCAAGCCAAATGTCTTGTCTGATGTTTTAATCTAACAACAAAGGAATTATGGGTTATATGGCATACAACATTACTCAGAAAGTCAGCATAGTGGTACTAATCAAAACATTTACCATATCTTCAAAGACAAATGACATATACATGGACAAGAATTCATAAGAAAAAACTTCCAACACCGAGTGTAATCCCAATTCTAGAAATATCTAGAAGCAATATATATGACCACAATCTATCACAAATCTCTTTGTATCATGTAGGAAAATGCTCAAGAGCCTTCGTTATGCCCTGTTACGACCTGACTCTGCAATGTGCTCGGATTATTTCCTGCTAAATCCGACAGTTTTGACCCCACAGACATGCTGCTGCGCATCAGGCCTGAGTTTCTATGGTAGCGGCACCTGAAGGAGCCGGCGTGTGTTGTTGGTGAACACAAACAGTTGACTCTGCCGCTTGCTGCCTTTCTTAGGCCAATTGGCGAGGATGGTATTGAGGATGATGTCCGTGTCAGAGTTTTTGTGGTGCCTAGGCGTAGATTAGGTACGTCTATGTTTGGTTTCTCGTGCGTTTCGTTTGTCTTGGATTCGTCTGCCATTCTTGTCCTAGATTGTGGAAACCTGTTTAACTTGCCAAGTAAATCAAATATTTTCTGTTTATGTTCTTTGTTTAAGATTAGAACTGTTTTTTTCATAGGAGGAAAAAGATGTATCAAGCACATTCATATGCTTCCTTACCTGGAGGAGTAAATAGTTTCTGAAGCATGTCAAAAAGTATATTGAAGAATATTTACTACTATGGTGATGAAATAATGCTCATAATATCATCAAACAGTATGGCATTTAATGTGAATATATAGGAAGCAGATCAACGTTTTTTTGTGTTAAAAAGGAAGTTTTATAACTCAACTGATACTCTTGATTTGTTTTTTCACCTTTGCTGCTAAGGTTGCATTTTTCATGCATTACACATTGTAAGCATTTGAACCAGAAGGGTAAGAAATGTTAATATGAATAAGAGGAAAAATAAACATTCCCTTGTGAATATAGTAACTATTTGCATGGCGAATTTGATATCGTTTGCCTGATATTGGAACTGGAATGTGAAAAGAAAAGACAATGTGAGTTAGCCACATATTGCAAATAAGAGGCTAACTCTTTCCTTCTTCATATATTAGCAATGTCAAAATTCCACATTATCAAATTAAAAGAGAAATCTAACATAAATATACTGTAAACGCATACGAAATAAACGACTTAATTTATGTAAAACTATCTGAAGAATGAACATAAAAATATGTATTGCATGTCATGTAATTTTTGCGATGTATTGCGATAAACACGAATAAGACGATTACCGGGAACTGTTTTACAGGTTCTGGATTGTAAGGCTGTTCAATCACTGGTGATCCTGTTCTTTCTTTCAATGGAATGAAGAAAAAGATGGAAGCTCTTTTTGCATCATGGTCATTCTGCAAAATATGAGAATTTTCCTTTTTCCTTTTTTTGACTTTTTCTTTGTTGAATTCTGAGGTTGCTGTAAATCCTCATTTTTAGGCCACGAATTCTGTTTGGTTTACTATTTTTAGAAAAGAATGCAAAGAATTATCGCAAAAAACTCAGAATTATTTGTTCCTGTATTTCAGTATTGATTGACCAGTTATTGTTAAGACTTGAGGTACTTTTCAAAATTTGAGTACATGCACCCATTTTATGTACTTTTACTTTTTGTAGATTAAAGTTATATGTACATTCCGATTGATATGTGAATAATTATATTCTAGTCCAATGTCAAGAAAAAACTCCAATAGTCTTTTTTTTTAATCTGAAAATTTATAGTAGCTTCAGAAATATAGGTATATGGAATCCAAGTACATCTGGAATTCTTTTAGATTGAATTGAATACTTAAATACCACTATGGTACTCTATTTCTGACTTTAAAGTACACAACATCTCAGCTCCATATTTTGCCTCTTTGAAGATTGACAATGTCAACATTTTTCACTGAAAAAACTTCCACTCTATTTTTATAAGTTCCATCTAAACTTCATAACCTAACAAGTTGCAAATATATGAAAAATTCATAGACACATTTTCATCTAAAATGAGCATGGAGAAACCTTAACTACTCCAAATAGATCCCTAACAGATATATAGAGTAACAAGGTATATCAAGGATCAGCAAAACTGTTATATCCTTTGCAGTTTATCCTATTGCTAGCTTTCTACACAGATATACGATAGTTATGAGTGATCGCTTATCTCAGATATCTACCACAATCCAGATGACGAGGAACTTCAGATCTTGATACAATGGCAATGTATTTCACATTTCACAGTGCAAGAGATTTACAATAGCAGCATTAAGAATGAGAATATCTAACTCATCGCTAACAAAAGATCTCAAGAAATTCAACTCGAGATTGGTTGGTGAAACACAGTATACAAAGAAGAAAATGACTACACGAACAAGTATTTTGGTTACTGGGTACCAACAAATGAACAAAATCGACCTGTTTCTATAAATTACAGTGACTTTCTCAATTTTAACTATCACTATGACAATCAAGAAAAAAAAAACGCTCAAAATTGCACGGAATGGTACAAGATGTTATCCCAAATAACATCAAGGAAACACCAAGCCCCCTATGTAGGAACTAGCTACTATTCCTTGTGCAAGTGTTGATACCATCTTTGCAGTCATTAGTGAGTTCATTAAAAGTCTCTATCTGCTTTTTTCCCCTTAAGAACACTTCGGTATCAACAGCGACCCTCATATAACCATCAAACTCAACTGAATTTCCATTATTGAGCTTTCTCGTTTCGTCATACCATTCACTGTTAGAATCCCAGAGATCCTTATAGTCATCAAGAAAGTGTGTAGAATACCTGTCCTTCAGAGGGTTGAAGAAGGATATATCCGGCTCATTTGTAGCGATATACAGATTCCTTCCATTCTTGATTTTGCCCTGCAATCTTGTCAAAAGAGCTTCCGGTGAAGTATCACGGTCGAGATTAGGCCACAGCTCCCTGTTGCTCGCCTTCTCGCCTCTCTCAACATAAACCGAATCAAAATCCCCGTTCATTTTTTCTGCAATAGCGGAAACCACATCCATTAATCGCCTGGACTTCCGCATCAAGTGCCAAGGCCGTCGAATGACATGTTTGGTCTCGCCCTCGCAAACTCTATACCAGTAATTATCCGGCTCCGCGGATCCAAACTTCCTCATAATCAAAGTGTCCTTCACGTCAGCTAGCCTTTTAGACGGGACCCTGACGTCCTCCTCAAGATGGAGAGACAAACGGTTACTTTCTTCCCACTTCCTCCATTTCGACCAGAACTGCACCTCGTCTAAGACTGACGCCAAATCTAACAGGTGCTTAAAATCAAAGTAAAATCTGAAATCTTTACCTTCCTCATCCTGACCCGACGAAGAGTACATCTTAGACAAACAGATGCTCAGATCCATCACGAGGGTCCGGTTCAAATACCGTGCCTCTCCAAGCATACACGTGAAACTCCACAAATAGTGATGCATGCTCTTGCACCTATCACCACCACCGGAATAAACCAAATACCTGCCACGACTGAAAGAATCTTCCGACTCCACCACAGGAAGCGAATCGCTCACCGCTTCTCCCCCCTCAGGCATATCAACAGAGTTATCAATCCCCACACTGTCCTTCTTTCTATCTCTAACCTTACCCCTACCCTTCCCTTTACTCTTCCTAGCATTGACACCCGAATGATACTCGCCCATCCCAACAACACTATACGTGCAATCATCCGACCTGGCAACCGTAAAACTCCTATAATCCTTGGCAAAAGCCCCCGCCTTCCCTTTCTTAGGCCTATACCGCCACGCCATGTGGCAAGAACTATCGTTATCCCCTCTATCCGGCTTCCCAAACCTGTAGAAATGAACATCCTTAAAATTCTCAATGGTGAAACTCATCAACGAATGGAACACATCGGGATCACGACAGTCGATCGGGTCCTCAACCCGACACTCACGATTATTCTCGGCGGCCACATCGAACTCCTCATTGTTGGATGCTAAAACCGCGGTATTAACATCCGTTAGGTTCATGAAACCAGTCTCGACATGATCAACACCCCTATCGGATTTAACGGCGGCATTGGGATCCGACACGAGGAAATTTGTAATCTTTGTGGAATGGTGCAACAATGGGTCAACATGATGATTAGTTGCGGCTGTTATAATAAAGATCAAGACCCCAATTACAAATAATGTCAAACAGAGGTTCCTAATCATCGATAATGCACCATTGCCAATGAAATTTGTCTTCTTTGACCGGCCCATTTCTTTTTTCTTTGTTTTTTCTTCACCAAATATAACAAACAATAACCTAAAATCGAAAAATGGAACTGCAAATACAGAAATGCAATGTGGTGAAATTGTATATGGGGTTCTAATTAAGCTAAAAGGGTGTCCGAAAAATGCAAAATTTAGGGATTTGAAGGATTTGGTGAAGTTGTTAAAGAGATATAGAGACAAAATTGTGTGTATCTATAGGCGGGTATGTTTTTTTACCTCATGCAGAGAGACGGAAAAGTCTCTCGTCTCCGTCTGCTTAATATGAGTGCTTGAAGCTACTTGATGAAGATGGCAATGGTGGTGAATCATACGGGTTGTTGCTAAAGTGCCCCAGGGGTGATGGTGACGTACTGACGTTTATTTAGCGCCTCGTTTGGCTGTGAATGTTAAATTGTTTATTTTAAAATTTTGACACGTTGTCGGAAAGAAGGGTGGATTTAAAGTTACAAAACTATTTTTTTTATAAAGATAAATTTTTTATTCATCAAATGTGTATATTCTTGAAAATATAATGCTAGCGGAATATCGAAAAGTTTCTTGTTTTGACTCTATTGAAACGAAACATACATGCAACTATTGTGGTAGTTATAATTATAATTTTTACGAATTCTTTTACACATTTGAAACGTCTTAAAATATTACGAAATATTTCTAATTTTTAGCGAACATCAATCTACTACGAAACCAAAACTTTAATCCATGCATATGTAGTGCATCTAACAATAATTTTCTCACATTTAAGACACTTGAAATGACATAGATTGATAGAAGTCATCCTATTAAAATTTAGGGGTACATTGTTGGCTAATGCTGCGGCAACCAATAACATTATGGATCGAAATTTCAGTGCGTTTTCTCGAAAAATATCGAAATATTTTCATTTTTGGCTCAATAGAAACGAAAAATAAATGTAGTTTCCATGTTAGCTACAATCACAATTTTTACGAATTCTTCAAACATGCCGAAAAGTTCTCTAAAAATTACAAAATATTTCTAATTATTAGTTGATCGAAACCAACTCTGAAACTGAAACTTTAATCCACGAATAAAATTAACATTTAGCTCTACACAAAATTGTGTACAAAAAGTACACATATATACTCATACCGATTCTCTTTATTTCGTATTGTTTAATTGAATTAATAAAGTAGGAATATTTTTTATCATTATATCATAATTAAAGTTATTAAGTAAACATTTTCTTGTGGCCTTGTAGCTACACTAAACGTGCTCTCAATTCTTAAACAAAGACACAGGGATTTTGGTTATGCGCACGTCGGTGCACCTTTGATCTGATTATGAAATGTACCTTATGATTTAAAATAATAAAACATCACGATTTCAACATTGACAAATACATTGTACTTTTTCAAATATAGTTGCACACAAGAATTACTTGATCAAATGTGATGGAATAACTTTTTCAAATATTTTTCTTGTTTGTAGCTATTCAAATCGTGGTCTTAATTCTTAAATAGAAAACCATAAGAGTGGTGAGTGCCTTGAATACGTTGGTTAATGCGCACGTCGGTGCACCTCGGATCTTAACTTAAAATGTACAACAATAATACATCACAACTTCAACATTAAAGGAACCTGAAATATTTTGTACTTTTTCAGATATATATTTACATATAAAAATGACTTAATCAAGTGTGATGGGATAACTATAGTGAGAAATGCCTCTATAACTTGAAAATGAAAACTATATACAACATTAAATACATCACTGCATCTGCATTTTCACATTCCAAATCTCTGTCTTTCAATTGTGCAGCACTAGCACCTAAAAGTTGAGAACGAACACAAATATATAAGTCGACTCTTACATTATTTCACTGCAATATAATTGAAATTGGAGGACGGTTAAGCTTCTAAAACAAAAGGCTAATGTCAACTTCAAAAGGCAAATGCCGGAGAAGGTTGTTAGATCTACGTATGATCATTGCGAAAGTCAAATTACCTGGGACGGAAGATGTAAGTAGGATTATCTACAACCTTAACTCTTAATTCAACACGAGTACAAACTCAGAAAATATTTTGCGTACCATAAGAATATCATGCATTTCCCATTCTTAGATTAGCGCCAATACTGAGCCCAGCGGTGGATGGTCTCCACCATTTGCGGGAATAATGCACTGACACTCTCATTGATGAGATCCTGGAAGAAGTGTATCGACTCCTCATCGTCTAAATCCAAACGGAACTTTTCTTGAAGCTACATAAACAATGAACATTTTGTTACTAAAGGGAAAAGGTTTGCTGGTGTTTCTGTACAGGCGCAAGTCATTAACTTAAGGATTCACCTTAAGAATGCCTTTTTCAGGATCAGAAGCAATGTCAGGAATGTTCGAACCCGCCATTAAATGAAACAGATTCAATATTAGGTTGCTCGACTTCCTTAGAATGTTATATGCTTCACAGCAGTAGGATTTGAACCTAGTATAGTATTGACTGCAAAAAGGGAGAAAGGACGAACATTATGTCATACATGACTTGAAATGTGCCAAGCAATATGCAATTTATGTTTCACATACCTTTCTGCTCCACCCATAGCTTCGACCATTTCTTTACAGAGTTTCATAGGTGGTGGGAAGGGTTTTGGATCACGACCGAGTATAAACCCAAAATCCACATGAAAAAGGCGCCCATCATCTTGTAGCAGTAGATTATCAAGATGCCTGTTAACCAAGAAGATATACAACTAAGAGATATATTTGTTAATATCACCAAAGTAAACATGCTGGACTTGAACTGATAAGCACAGAAAGTATCAATTTTCAATTACTGCCACCAAGTTTAAGTAACATCCTAACAATCATCAATGCTTTTTATACAACCAAACTTAAGGGAACATATAATATAATGAGCACTCAAAGGAAAGCATATGTAGCAGTTCTCATATATATCTCTTCTACAGTTGAGGCTACTGGATATACCTGTCACCAATGCCCAGAATATAAGTGATAACTGAGTAGCCAGCACAGCTTTTTATGAATGTTTCAAGGCAAGTTGCAGTGATTCCAAAAGGTCCATCTTCATCTGGATGAAATTTCTGCAGGTAGCTTGTAATACTTCGATGTTCTGATAGAATCTGAAAGAGAAGAAGAATATGACATTGAGATTCTGTAAAATGCTAATAACATCACAAACTGCAATGCATCCAAGTGCAACATGTGTCTGTCACCATATCATCATTTTCAGGATAAGTTACCTGAGCTAAGGATTTGGAAGGAATGAATTCAAGCATGCCTTCATCGTGCCCAGTTGCCAACACTCTATATGGAGTCAAATGCAGATCAAGATTCTCCAACTTAAGCAACCGATCCATTAATGTCACCATTTGAATAACCTGGTTTCAACTTGCGACATTATACAATTGAAATAATCACTTCAAAAATCAAACGAGCAAAAAAGTACATTGCACCTACCAACTGGTCTTGCCTAAGGTCATCTCCCTTCTTAAATATGATCTTGCAATTTCCTCCACTTGCTGTTCGAAAAGCCAGTCGCAAAGGATGCAGTGCACTTTTAAATATTGATGATTCAGCTGGTATGATTCCTGTTATAAGGACCCTTGGCGAAAGAGGTGATCGTATTGGCTGCAGAAATTGATTTAACTTTTTAGCTTCAACAACAAAGATAAAATTTGAAACCAACTCCTGCTCAGCTACAAAACTGATGACAGAAGATCGTATGTAAACAAGTTCAAACTGCTATGATGCAAAGTGACATGTTGGACAGGCCATAAGGAAAATGCTCCAACCGTGATCAAGGCAAAAGAAATTGCCACACTTCAAGTACCTCATCAAAGTAGGTCAGCTCACTAAGAAGCCCAGATAAAAGATGCCTAAGCTTTTCAATCTTCTTCTGAGTTCCACCCCTTACATTTCTTACATCTCTCATTATAGAACACAACTGCGCTGTCAATTCTGTTTGACGGAGCAAACTTTGCCACAACTTAAAACCGTCTTCATCACCAGGTGCACTGGGGGCAAGCTGATTTGAAAATCACAGTAAGCCAACAGAAAATATACCAAAGAAAAGAAATAAATAAACAGATAATGTGTCAGTAAGAGGTTCAAGCTAAACACAAAAGAAGTCTCACCTTGTGCATAGCTTCTTCCAAAATCTCATAGGTGCTATAGAAACGCCGTGCATATACAGGATCGTGGAGTTCTACTGCCACATACCAGCGGAGAAAGCTAGCCAAGTCAATATTGCATAATGCTGCCAAATGCAAGAAAGATTCAGATAAAAACTTGAAATGAGCCCAAAAAAACAGCTCAAACCTTGTCACAAAATTTTAATGGTCGTTGCAGCAAGCTTACACCGTTGCACCAGAAATTGACAAAGGCGAGACTTATCAGAACGTTCAAAGCGAAGGGCCTGAACCAGCTGAAGTAGGTAGCACTGGAGCTCTTCATCATCAGCTCTTTCAAGGACACTTACAGCATATGCACGAACCTGGAAAAAATATTCAAGTCAAGAAATATGCCATTTCTATTACTACAATTAAGACGGTAAAAAAAATAACAAATTTACTGAGCTACGACAGAAATTTACTGTTGTGGAGATAAAATAATTCAAAGAGCAAGCACTATATAGCTGATAGATATACATTTTTTTTCATCAAAAGCCAATGCAATGCACCAAAATCAACCACTCATCTTCAACTTGGTCCACACAGAACGAACGATAACCTTCCCAGATTAAGATGTACTTCTTTATGGAGCAATGCTTATCAGAAAGCTTGTAAAAGAAGCTTCCTCTTATAATGCATGAAATTGTCGAAAACTGTTTCTCAGATGGCACCAAATTATTTTCAGTAGTATCTCAATATCTAAATCTAGCATCTCAAGCAGGCATGAGAAAATCAAGTTAATGCATAACAAACTCATAATTAACCTCTTCACTCTCAAAAACAGGAGATAGAAGCTCTAATGCATCACAAACATCAATTGTCTCCCACTTGGCCACCAGTTCCAATGCCTGCTTTGCTTCCTGGAAACAACATGTGCAAAAGATAGAATTAAGGTGTACCAGGCACAAAATTGGTGAAGGCCTGAGAACAAGTAAACGGAATTGGCTGATTAAATTTTTATAAATACATTAGTTGATTAGACGGCATCTAAAACATTTTCAAATTAGTCATTCGCCAAACATTTTCTTACACGAGGGAACCTGAAGCAAGGGTAGAGCTTCCTTCTCAAAATCATGGAAATATAAGCCAAACATGGCGAATTATCAACAAAAGTAATAATAGACAGGAAACAAGAACACTGCTTACTACATCATATTATGATCTGGATGCATTACATCTAAAATTAAATCCAAATTTTACCTGGATGTCACTCCATTCAACACACCGCAAAAATTTTGTTAAGGCCTTCTTCTCAGACATTAACGAAAAGCGGAATTTCCAGAGAAGCTGTTTTTCCTCTCCAGTCAAAGTCCTTGTTGGTGGATATTTTAATATTCTTTGTATAGACCTATGAATATCAATTGGGAGAGCTAATTAGCGAAAATGAAAAAACTACAACAGAAAGAAATAAAATTGAGAAGAATGTTAGGATTGTGCCTAAAACAGAGATCAAAGATTCTAAATGTTATACACACTGGATAAAGCAAAGCCCAATAGCAGACAGGATAGTAGTTGACTCTAGCTAAACAATGTAATTACTTCATCAAAACTTAAAAGCCTATGTTAGAACTCAACAGATTCTAAAGTGAGTCAGTATTTTAATATTAAATTTACCATCCTACCAAGTATGAAGATTTCTCCAGCGGCTAATCTGCATAAAGTTCCAGAGATTTTCTGTGTGGTAGATATAGAAGTCAACTTCAAGAATTTCTTAAGTATACTTCTTAATACATTTTACAATTTGGCTGAGGGGGAAATTATTTGGATGACATTTCAAGAGAAACCCACGTGCTATTTGGCTTTGAACATATTATAAAAGGTGAACCCCTTTCCTTAAATATGTATGTTGTTTTCTTCTACCTGGGGATACTAGATGAACATCACGCAATGATACTAACTTTGGGGCAAGACGAAGTGTATGGAAGAGTTGCCCCTCTAGTAACATTTTCAACTCTTGATCAGCAACAATAAATTTGTAGATAAACTTTTTTATAACATCACCCCACAATACTAGTCGTCCTTGGGGTGAAGGTTATAACGCTTACTTTCTTTCTGTAGAGCTGGGTTTAAGATCTCTGTCAATGATGCCACGGTTTAAACTTCTTGCCAACTTCAGTTGCTTGTGTTCAGACGGGTTAACTTTGCCCACTTCAGGGTCCCAAACAGTCACCAGTTCATTTGTTGAAGCTATTGGAGACGGTATTAAGAAATTTGCTCCAGATTCCTGTACATCAAAGCCGTAATAATTTGAATCCCTTGAGCATCACGAGTACTAAAAGACAAAGTTGTTCACTTAACAGAAGTCCAGAACAATATTCCTAAAGAGGCAGTTCCGCGGCCTAAATGATTTAAACAAATAAATAGCAGTTAATTTAACGTGGTAACGCTGCTGCGGTGAATCTGATACACACGCTCAACTATATTGCACTTGCATTTAACGGATATTTACAGTTGTAATGCATTAGCTGAAAAGCTGCTACAACAGGCTCAACTAGATTGGACCTGAATATATGATCTGAAAAGGCATTTTAAGTATATCTGGGACTTTCTAAAGATCATTCATCAACATGCTGTCACATTAAATACCTAAACCATCTACCATGGCTAATTTCGTAAAACCATATCTAAATGGTTTAAATAGCTTAAGTTCAAGGTGTTCTTTTTTAAGCTAACATAAGTTGACTCTATATCCCCAGGCATTCAATAGATTATCAAGGAAGCTGTAAAATCTCTGTTTTGGTAAAAGTTTGTGCCAAGAGAAAATTTGCAACTATGAGAAAGAACAGATTATAAGCATTTATTAAGAGGTCGATAGATCCATGTGACTTGCTATACTGTGAAATTCAAGTGACATGTAAAGATTAGAGGTTCAAAATGATTGAGGAACATTTAATGTACCTGGAAAACCACTCGATGTTCGAAGCTGCAGAAGTCAACAACAATGTACAAGTGAGAACTCCCATTTTTAATACTTTCACGTTCCTTAATTTTCTCCATGGATTTGAAGGCCAACCGGTCTAGCCAATCAACTCTTTGAATCTGTCCTCTCTCATACTTATTAACAAGCTTCTCCAAACGCTCCAACTCCCCTCTTTCCTCTTTAGGTACCTATCATACTCCAAGGCATGGCAGTCAAACAAACCAGTTCAAACACAGAACCCAATAATATCTAAAAGACAGTACTCAGTGAATCGGATAAGGTGAAACCTTTCCAGGAGTGGTTGTCTTAATGCAACCATCTGCTTCTTTACCCGGCCAAAGCCTAAACTTATGCTTTCCAGTCTTGAGCCGTTTTTTCATGTTAAATAGATGAATGGTCGCCCCGCCAACCACTTCCTCATTTTTCCCACACGAAACATCATAAACCTGCAGATGCAGGGGAATCCACACACATGATAAGACTACAATAAAGTCATTTGGCACACTAAAATGGCCTAACAAAGATCGCAAATAAATAAGTCTTTAAAGCGAAAGGGAGTTAACAACACATGACGTAGTGTACTCACAGTGATTGCAATTTGTGAATTTGCCGTTAAATCGCGGTACTTAGTACTCAACGTAATCAGTTCATTCCAACAATACGCTGGACCAGAGGATTCCAACCTACAACAATACACACCAAAACAAATCACACAAACACGTCTCAACAACACGTTACACCAAATCAACGCACAAAGAGCGAGTAAAACCTCGTTCTCATTGGAAGACCAAACGGTGCGCCATCAATGTACAACAAGCATTCAACGTACAACTCCGGTTTCCTCTCCTCTATCGTGCCATCACTATCACCTGCACAAATTCAATTTCACCATAACTATAATCAGAAACTCAATTTACGGCTTATATATAAAGCTAAGATAATAACTACCTGAATCAGGGGGACTGCGAGTGGTTAACTTCCCTTCCAACCGTTCGATTTTGAAAGTGAGCGGAAGGTTAATGTCGCACGATAAGAAGAACCGGAACTCGTTCCCGTTCATCGGAATTAACTGTAATTAACTAACTCAACAACGATTTTCATCAAAATGAAGGAGCTAAAAAGAAAACTTGTGATGAAAGTAAAAATTAGGTTTTTTTTTTTTGGACTGAATCAAAACCCAGTGATTAAATTTAAACTAAATCGTCCTTCGATTCGGAATTGAACTAAGGAGGATTAAGGGAAATTGGTTTGGTTGGAAATTGCAGTAAGAATTATAAAAAAAAATCTTGAGAATTTTGACTTAAAATTATAAATAATTGTGAAAAAAATATTTTAATATAGTTTAACTTTTTGTATAATTTTCACGTGGAGGAGTTGCAAACATAGATTAAAATTTGTTTTGAAGTAGTTAAAAATTAAAAACGCTTTGTAATATTCCGCACTTTTCAGCATGTTTTAAGAAATTCGTAAAATTGTGGATATAGCTAACATGAATATTACATGTATTAGTGTCTAAAACATAAATATTTCGATAATTTTTTAGAAAACACACAGAAATTACGATCCATTGTTGCAAAGGCATAAACAGTTAAGTGCAGCCACGACAATTCCCTACATTTGTTCGTTGCATGATAAATATGGTGTTTATAAGTTGTTCGCTAGATGATACCTATAAATCGTTCAACGAACAACTTACAAATTTGTGATGTGCCTATGAAATTATGATTTGCGTGATTAAAAGAATAATAGTTCAAACAAAAGTTTGGAAATGTTAAAAAGCATCAGAGAAAATTACATAATCATGATTACTTCCGGATATGAAATTCTTTGTTCTGGTTTCTGCGTTTGGCTTCATTTTAATTTCCATAAAATAAGATATACATATTGAAAGGATTTCCTTTTATTTTCTCTTTTCATTATATTACTTGGAACCATACAGGTAAGTTTGAACAATGTTTAATTGTAACCATTAGATATTCAAAATTTAACACGCTACCTCAATTTGGATTTAGAGTGGTGACTTGAGGCTCAATAGACTATTTTGCCCTCTAAAACTCTTACTCCCACAATCCACGAATTTGATGCTCATTGAAGGAAACAAAACAGAAGAAAGTTATTGCCAATAATATAGAAATACAGGGATCTTTTGTCAAATTCAGGTCGTATGAGACATTAAGAAAGAGTAATGCGGGACAAAATTCGTCAAAAAATGACCACAAAATAAAAACAAAGTTGCTTGCGACATTCCAGATGATTTTAAGACCAAAGTACAAGAGTGCCAAAGATTAATAAACAAGCCATGGAATTGTAAAATAAAATGGATACCGCGAACGGCGAATATGTTGGCGGATGGTTTGTCTAAATTCAAACCGAATGAGGGAGAAGGAGATCTATTCTGGAATAGACCCACTACTCAAGTTGTAGAATTACTGCATTTTGACATGGGTAATTCCATCTAGTTGTTCTTGTATTACCGGAAGAAAAAAAAATCGCTAATTTCAAAACTTGGTGCCAGGATGACTAAACCGGCACGAGAGAAACTCGAATGAAAAGATTTTCTTTTATACCAACTCGAATAAATAGATATATAGCATGAAAGTAAAATAAAATTAGAAATACAAGAACTTAATGTCCATAAAATGCAGAATATCACAAGTTCTTCACAGCATACTGAAGAGCAGATCGTCAACATTCACATCTTGTGGATTCTCGAAAGCTGTAATATGCTTCTTAAATGAAGCAGCAGCTTCTTCCCTGTTGTCCAACTGCCCGAGCTTGTCGTACACAATGGCCATCAAGTAGAAAGCTTCTGCCGCCAGTTCGTGATACTGAGCAAAAGCAAAGTCAACAGCAGTTTTCATATCACGAGATTAGTGGAAACAGTTATAATTCAAAAAGCAATAGAAGAAAATTCTCTGGCTCCCAATCTTCAACACATTACTGGTCAACAAAAATATGCATAAAAATTGTTAAGCAAAGTTGAGAGATGAACAAACCTCCAAGAACTGAAGTTCTTCTGAAGCTTGTCTTAAAGGTTCTAATACCATCTCCGGATTGTCCGAAACTATAGAAAGAAAAGTGATGAGTATGCATTTGTTAACAACCAAAACCAGTTGAATAACAAATTCAATTTCCATGGATAAGGTATATAGTATTTATTACCTGAGAAGCTAGAGTCTGATAAATAGCATTTTGCTTCTGCTATAAATGCTCGAGACCGAAGCTCCAAGCCACCATGACCAACAAGCATTGCGAAGGAACCATGTAGAAGTGCTAATGCTTTTTTTGCATGATTTGGTCCGAGACAGAGCCATAGTTCAGACAGAGTTAGTGTCGCAGAGGCTTTCAGAAGATCCAAGTTGAATGTTTGACAAAAAGAAAGGCTGGCCAAAGCATAAGGAATTCCTAAAACGGCATTTCCTGACTTCTGCAAAATTGAAGAACAAAGGGTATTTAAGCATCAGAAAAAACTGGCTTAAGACAGACAAAAAGCAAATTCTATTTTCTATTGTTGATCAGTGCAGCAGTGATATGTTGAGATTTGTACCACGTCACCTTTACTATTCTGGGCAATACTGCATTGAATAAATCTTCCTATCTCCTCTTAGTAAGGCCTTCTAAGCAGAAATCATAATACTATAATGAATCCGAAATTCCGAATTTAGGAACCACCATGTTATACCAGCAAGCAAGGCCTCCGCTTCAGCCTTAAAAAGTTATAAGCACTCAAGTATCATCAAGTTCTACAATACCTTGTGTATCTCAGCAAGCAAGAGAAGTACAGTGGCATTGTTGACTTGCATATTAAACTTATAACACGTGCAGAAGAGCGAGTGTGCAACAGATGCTGCCTGAAATGAACAAAAGAGAGTCGAGTAAATCGGTTAATACAGATAGATTTCCAAACAAGTAGCTGGTCAATGTTTTGTGAGAGCCAACTCCCATAAAAGAAATAATAATAATAATAATAATAAAAAAGGGCAGCCCGGTGCACGAAAGCATCCCCGCAATGCGAGGGTCCGGGAAAGGGTTCTACCACAAGGGTGTATAAGGGGCAAGCCTTTCCTTGTCAAATTTGACAAGAGGCCACTCCCAGGACTTGAACCCGTGACCTCTCAGTCACACAGCAACACCTTTATCGGTGCGCCAAGGCTCCCCTCCCCATAAAAGAAATAATAGCATGAACTAAATGATGGTACTTTTTCTTTGTACGAATTATAATCTTGTAATATGAATGGCAATAGGACTATATCATAACCAACTAAATCCCCAAACCAGGAACCATGGGCACAACTTTACACAGCAAAAATTGTGGGGCGCCTACATTTCATTCTGACAGCAAAAGTTACGGAAACACAAGCATCAACTAACAGATTACCAACAAGTAAAAAGATGCCAGAATAAGACCACTTCCAATATAAGATCTTGACAACTTTTTCTTGCTTTTAGCATCCAGCAATAAAGCTGCAAAAAGTAAGAAAAATGCACCAATCCATCCAAATCTACCAACTACAGTTGAATTTTGATGCACTCATTTGACTAGTTAATACTTGTCAAATCAGAAGTACCAAACAGTTTGGTTCTAAAAAGTATGTGCAAGTAGAAGCAACTTCAACCGTCTGTTAAGTATTATCCAAATAACTCAGAATAACAGATCATTAGGGATAATACGGTTATATATAAGTTGTACTTAGAACACCCAGCCCCAGGACCCTAACGTGTAAACTACTTTCAACCCATATATATCCATCCCTCCACCCCTCTCTTCCAAACTGGGTGCATAATTTAATGGTATATCATAGTAGACCTTGCAGCACTGGAAAGTTTGGCATATTTCATGTACTTCACGGAAAGTATCTAATGAGAATGCTTGACCTGGCTATACTGGTTTGCTGCAAGCAACGTTCGGGCATGACGGAGGCTCATTTCTGTCTTTAGCTCCAAGTCGACACCAGTTACACTAGAGGCCAGAACTCCAAGTTTATCACATAATTGTTGAGCTAGTTTCAAATGTCCCCTGCAGAAGTGTGGAAAAGAAAGAACTATTGAGCTGGTCCTATATACTCACTGGTTCTTAATAAATTTTGAAATGATAATAATATACCTATGTAATGCACACTCATGTAGCAGCTGTAGCTTGACTAGCAGGATTCTTGACTTCGAAACACACGCAAACTTTTTTTCGGCTGTTTTAAGAGCAGAAAAGGCTTCTGCGATATTAAATCACGAGAAAAAGGTAAGGGATTCCAATACATAAGAGAGTGCACTGTTCAACAAAAAGCGGGGTTCAGAAACTGCTCCAGGAACAAGAAACGCATAACTCTGTCGAGTGGATGGGGAAAATTAGAAGCTCATTTATCCAATGAGGCTTCAGAAAGATAAAAAATGAAAGAAAGAAATCAAGAATCCGAACAGGTACAATAATTATTTTCTAGGGGAGGGCGTTGAGCACAGTAGAAAGAGCATTCCACTTCAAGAGGAGATATTCAGATGCAAAAGGAAGTACTTCACATGCCAAGAAACAACGTATTTAACAAAATAACGTCTTCATTTTTTTCTCCCCACACTTGGACTCAAATTTGTCGCCCAGATTCACCCTAGGTGCATGCATTTGGCAATAATTACTTTTTTCTCCTCAAGCACGGATAGAAAGTAAATAAAATGGCTACACAAATTTCAAAAAAAAAATAGAAAACAAAACTAGCTTCCTTTCAATTACTCAACAAATCAAAGACTAAGAAACCAGCATAAATTGGTTGCGCAGACTACAATTTTAGTAGTTCTGACTTCTGAGTCACTCCTCAGATAAGTAGCCAAATCCAGTAATTCCATTAATAAGAAGGGAACTCGCCAAACTCAAGGTTAAATATATACATAAGTAAATGGTAAACAACTCCCAGGGTTACTGAATAGATGTATCGTATCCAACCTTTGTAACCTTTATACACAGCCAAATGTTGGATAAGCTTGGAATATGCTAAGGCGGCATCAGACAAGCTGCAAGATACCAGATAAATTTGGTAATAAGTTATGCTAACTGAATAGCACAAACAATGAAGTATATAAGAGAGAATATTAACATTTTGGCAGGTTTTCCCTTCGGGGGGTAGACCAAATGCTTGTAATTACCTCGAAGAATCCACAAAGCAAGTTGCATAAACAAGTGCATTCACTCGAGCTAGAGGAGTGCTGAACAAGAAAGGTGAAGCAATATTAGAAATTTGTTGTAAGACTAATGTATCCCACAGGACGAGGAATGCAGGTGACTGTTGTGACAGTTGTATTAGATGGAATGCCAACTGACAAATTTTGGAATTATCTTGGTTTTCTTTTTCATAAATCAGACAAGCCAATTAAAGTAAGGAGCAATTTGGAGTTAAAAATATTCTTTTAGTTCATGGCAAGTAGAATTGCTATTGTAATTTAACAAGTTAACTTACAATATTGACGACTTCTGTTTACAGAAAATAAAGAGAAATGGAGATTGAAAAACTAATGCTATTACCAAAATGTGGTGTTTATTACAGCATCTACACAATATTGGGCAACCAGCGAAAAGATTTACGCACCAGAAGACACGTGACACTAAGAAACCCGATAACAATACAGCAAAAAACAAATTTACACGCCAACTGATGTTTTTGGCATCTCAATATGAAGAAACTTAGACCAAATTGGTTGTTTATAAGGATTGCAAACAACATTAAGCACCATGTTAGTCTATACATTTGTATACACAATATATATCTGATATGTTAAGTTATCTGAAAAACAAATGAAAGCACATGTATGCTGGGGCACATAGTCACAAAGTGAGCATGATTTTAAGGCTTAAGGGGGGATCCAAAATATCACGCCTCATATCATGTATTAATAAAGCCCAGATGATCACCTTCCATACATCTCCCACGAAGTAGCACGGACCAAATAGGATGACCCTAATAATTGTAAAACTGATCCAGGAACAGAGCTTGGCTGTCCACAAAATTGGGATCGATTGGAATTATAACTGGATTCATTTTCTTCAGCAAAAATTAATGAGCCTACAGGCGTTTTCAAATCTTTTAGCCACGCAGTGCACAAAGCACCGTCAGTGCTCATCAGAGAACTATCATCGCCGAACTCACTCATTAGATGAGAGCTGAGCCATATTTCCTGCAATAAGCGTTACAAGTAAAAGAAAAAAGAGCACATTATTTCGATAGGAATGGAGAACAAATCAAGTTGACGCACAAAGCATTGATGCGTGAAGAGTTAGGCCTTAGAACCTTGTGGACATTTGGGGGGCATGTCCTGAGTTTTATGGAAGTCTTCGGGCCAAATGAAAGTAATGGTCTTTGAACATGCTGCAAGTCAGAAACACAGCTATGTAATTTCATTTCCCAACAATACTACAGAGAAAATTACTGGAGTAGCATCCCTCTCTATACATTTAGTCATCTGGTTCGTTTTACGAATCTCTCAAATTGCCGAAATTGTTCCGTAAATTTAGTTGCCTACGAACATAGTAAGCACTATAGATGATAGAAAAGTTTAGGATCATAAGAAGTACCACTCACAAGGTGATAATAAAGTACATTGTAAACTCAAGCAACAAGAAACATACCCAAAGAAAAAAAATTAAAATCTTACTGTCATGTCATATTTGGCAATTTCGAGATGAATGGACGCCACTAATCGCTTTAGCTTTGAACTTTCTGCCCTCTTTAACGATCGCTGTAAAAGCACAAATAATTGTTGTTGGACAGACAATGAAGTTCCTACTCCAGCCGCTGGCCAATATGATGTTCCAATGATTCCCGACATCTTTGAGATTCCAATTTCAGACAAGAGGTGAGATATGGCTGCTAATGTATAAGCAAGACATATATCATCACTGTGCTGCATAACATAGGGAAAATCAGAAATTAAGATCTTATCTGAACTGTTGAATCTTCAACAACTAATACTCAAATATACATTACTCATTTAGTATACTCGGAGAATCTCTACAGAAGCAACAAAGGAACAGGTGAAAGACTAAAATCAGTACCTATAGGGTAATGGGAAAAAACTGTAAATTATAGTTTAGCCCTCAACAACATAAAATAAGACAAAATGGGCGGTACATCTGCAAACATAGAATTCGGTAAGAGTTTGCTTAATAAAAGTCAACATTGAGGACCAAAAAAACGATGCAAGAAACAAACTTGATTTTGTAAAGTAGACAATTTCATTAGGTTGAGCAAATACATTTAATAGTAACCAACAAGGAAGGACCGTAAAAAACACTAAACGGAAAAAAGAAAAGAAAAAGACAACATGATCTTAACCGTTCAACCACTTAACATATTCCAAAATGCAGGTTTGCATCAGGTTGAACTATTTGGTCATTACAGGAAAAAGATTAAATATGAAAAATAAACGAAGATCAGGTTTTCCAGCAACATCACCAAGAGTTTCTAGCACTTCCATGAACGTACAATACCAGAAACAATGGATTTTCTTTTGAGGAAAAGACGATATTAGGAATTTTAATTCTTTTTCTAACACTGTGGTATAATACAATGTTGAACTGAAAGGTCACTGACATAATTCATCAGTTCATTTCTCATACATTAACATGAGAACAGATTCAAAGATTTATAGGAACATAAAAATGAACAAAAGATGCACCTGCTGTGAAACTTGAACAGCTTCGGTTAATACCTGAAACAATAACAGAGGCATTATTCACTTGATGCCAATAATTAGATCGACACCCATAGCTTCAAAAAAGGAGAAACAAGAAGATAAAGCCCAGGCAAACAGAGCGTCAACAGACAAAAGCACCCCCAACACCAATCACACACACAGATCAAAAGAGAAGTCCATAAAAAGAATCTATGAAAGAGTAGAAATAGCCAATATGGTGTATAATAGGAATCAGATGAAGAAGTACAAATAGAGTGTGATGATAAGACTTTCATAAGCTTACTTCTAGAGCTTCCTCCGGGTGCCCAAAGTGGAAATGCATCATTCCTAAACATAACAGAGCAATTTCATATCTTTCAATGGTACCGCGTCTAGAGGGAGGAACATAATCGACTCCTTCAGTCCCTGCACTTTATTGCAGATATCTCCCACATAAAGTTATTGGCGGAAGAAAAAGAATCAAAAGATTAGGAGTCACGATCGCACCACTAAAACCTATGGCTGATATAATAGTAATTTATACACCAATATTAAATGAAAACAGGTAACTCAATAAAACATGTGCTTCAATGATGAATGAGATGATTACCAGAAGAGGTGGAGATTAAAAATAGTTTTGACTACTGTGCGGACACACATCTTTCCTCAAAATTTTCACATCACTCGACCTATTATCGTTAGAGTCACAAATTACAGTACGATGCATAATTAATGTAGAGCAACTTTCAGTAATTGATGATTCTCCACCTCTCTGCCAGATGATGTTAACTATAAGATGCTTATAGAGGAGATTAAATTAGACCCGAAGAATAGAATGCTGACTAGCCAAATGCAATTATTCAATCACAAAGTTCTCCAAAGATAAACTCATGTTCATTTAGTAATTGAACTAATGGTTTGAGAGGATAATAGAAATATACTTTCATGCAGCTGGTGACTAATCTTGTACCAAAAACTCTGTGCTCTATCTTTTTGGATATATAATCCAATCTTACAGCAAACAAGTAACAATAAATCCATACTCAGAACCACCTCTAACTTTTATTCAAGTTTAACCGAATCTAGCTCCTCTCTCTACAAAAGGCATCATCTAACTGCAGATTGTAGCAAGATACATATCCAGTATAAATCAGAAAACCCTGCACAGTAGAAAAAAATAGACCTTTCATGAATCAATTGTACCTGTAATCGAAGTAACGATGAAGATTTTCCAATGCCGCAGGATAGTCATCATGATAAAGGCTATTCAAATAACGCAAAAAGTGAACCTGCAACGGAAATTTGACGAGAATATTGCAAACATACAACTAAGTCAGTCGTCATTCAGATGTGAAACAGTAAATAGAAGTGTAAACAACACCAATCACTGAAATAAGCAACTCACACGATGCAATTCTGGTGCCAATTTTTGAAGCTTTTGTAGTACAGATTCAAAAGCATTTAGACGGAAGGTGCTCCCATTTCTACCACAGAAGGAACATCTTGAAGTCAGTGGTTATAGAATGAGTTTATCAAACATAACATAGTTTCTATTGAATTCAATAACAATGATTCTTGGCTGTGCTCAAGCTCAATATCCACTGTTGTTACATGACAAACTGAATCACTCACTTCTCAATGGCATTTGCCTGCTCTGATAGGCACCCTTGTATCTGCCAGTTCGTGTGTAGGAACGTACTGCTAAAGGAACCAATAGATCCCGACATATCACTAGAAGTCGACGCACAAAAGCTAGCTACTGCAGGCACCTCACTGTCCTCTAGCGTGGGCCTCAAAGAGAGACCAGTATCTGGGCCCATGAAACCAAAATCTCAACGAAGTTGACCCACAGAAGTATAATATAAAGCACCAGAATAGAAGCGCACTGATCAAAAAAAAGAACAGAAAAGAAGCGCTTTGATGCAATCTATTACCCTAGGGTTTTGCAACAAACACCGGGGTAATAGATTTTGGTGCAATCAGCAAATAGTAAATTGAAGTAGAGCAATTATTTTAAAAGGCCACATAGCTGGTATCCTTGACAATAAGGGAAAAATATAAGAATTCCAATCTTCTAGATACAGAACAGTGAGCAGTAACAGTAACTTCAACTAATTCAGAAAGTGCTGCGGCCGCATTACCATGGAAAGGAATTCTTCTTAGTCCACTTCGACTTTCATCAAAATCTTCACTACCTTTCTCGTATATAAAATTCTCCATGTCCATATTATCAAATTCCACTGAAGAATCTGCATCGTTAGCAGCAGCATCGAAATGTGATAACTCGTGAGGAGGATAACCTGAGACTGATTCTTTACAATACATCTCTATATTTGTTAAGAGATGGCAGATACCCTGCAAAACATATAGTACCTTGAATGGCGCTTCTCAAAGATACAACTGATCATGCCTCTTTAATTTCCCAAAAAGAAAACAGTATCACCCATATAAGAATTTTGGAATGTCAATTTGCAGGTGTTAGAGACTACGCCATTTAATGAAATAAGCACATGGATTGAGGTGCAAACTATAGAAGCTCCAATCCCGGGGAGAAACAGGACAATACCTCCTCATCTCCACAAATAACCCCAATAAAGCAAGAACGTATGTGCATCATTAGTGTGCTGATGTAATATAAATCACACTAAACAACTATAACTATGACGATAAAACAAAAAATATGAAAAAAGCATCCGCCTAAAAAATTTCAAAGCCACACCGATTAATTCAATTAGTTACCTCAAATGGCATCTGATTGAAGGCGAGCAAACAACGCCGTATAAAAATCCCAATAATGCTACTAGGATCAAGCATAATTTGATCGTCATCCATGCAATTCAAATCAGAGGCCCCTAAGGTTCCTGCATAAACACAAGTACACCAATCATATTTGACACAGCCAGATTTGCCTATAAAACCATTTCGTACATCGTCTGTCCAACCGACTTCATAACGAAGCACAGCAGTCGAAACAGGGGAATAACATTTACCTCGTAGATCAGAAAAAAAATTAAAAAGCTCGTCCGGCGATGACAAGGACGAGAGCCGACGAGTCAAGTGATCGTTCAACCAGTGATTGAGTAAGCCTCCAATTTGTCTCAACAGAGCAACCAATTCGTCCAGCGTCGGCTCGAAGATACTGTCACACGCCTGCATCGTAATTCAACTTTAAATAAAACGACGATAATTGAACTGACTAAATAGTTACATAACTAACTGATTGGTTTAGTTACAGTTACCTTGGTGAGAGCGATGAGGAAAATGCCGAGGCGATTGTGCTGAGAAGCGGAGGAGAAAGGGAACGGGATGGGGTTTTGCGACGGCGGCGCGTAGGCTTGTACTAAAATGCAAATGGAGAGCTTGTGCGGAGTGATGGTGAAGCTCGCCTGCGGCTTCGAGATGGATGCCGCCATTGGTAGACTGTAATTTGGCGGTTTTTCGATGTTAGGGTTTTTGATTTGGGAATGGAATGATGGCGCTTCTTTTCTTTCTTTTGAAAATGGCGTCAGTACAATCTAATTTCTTTTTTAAATGTGAAATGTTTGATTTTTTTTTTTTAATAAATAGAAGTTGCCAAAAGTTCACTTCTATTTTGATATGATATGATGATTACACTTTAATTACATAATTATTTACATTTATTAGTCTCTTAGATATGGAAATGAATATCAAAAGAAGTATGCCATATTTTTAGCTTAACGTCACGTCTCATCTCAAGTTTAAATTTTAAATTTGGTAGTGAACGTTACTTACCTCTTTACTGGCACCAATATATAAATATGAACATGCATGCCATGCACATATAAGGAATAAACTCAAATTTATTTACATGCAAAGATAACAACATACTACATTAACTGTTTCATCTTGAAATAACTAAAACTAATATATTATCCATTAAAAAAAGATTACCATGCATTATCTTGTATGTTGAAAATATCAGTGAATAAACGCATATGCTATCGCGTTAGAAGTACGTTTGTTGTTAATAATCCGTGTCATATCTTTTTAAGTTTGTTTTAGTAACATTGAAACTCTTTTAAGTTGGAAATACGTCTTTATCTAAAATAAATGCTTTTGTATATAAAAATTATCTCAAATTTGCCTTGTGAACATTATTCGAGAAAAAGTTATGTACGGTTTTGAATAATATATGTTACCTCCAGTGTATCTAAAATGACTTTCCTACTATGCATTTCGAAGTTTACCACCACAAGGCACAAGACAAACCTCGTGCAAAATTACCAATGTGGCTCACATAACTCAACTTTTTTTCTTTCTCTTTGTGATTGCACGAACATGATATTAATTTTTCAGGGATATTACTAAACGTCAATGAATTCGACCAAACGTGTGAATGTTGCTAAGTTCAAACTGCGATTTCCATTTATTTCAACCGTGTTTCATTATGATGTTCGACAAAGTGCCTATAGTTGCATATTAGTTGATAAACTAAAGCAACAATGAAAAGTTCTTTAGAGAAGTTGCACAAAATTCTGCCAAAAAAGAAAGTTGCACAAAATTCTCATACACCAAATTAAACTAAAACGTCCAAAGGAGCCCAACTCTCAAGAAGAAAGTATGGCTAAGAAACTAGCTAATGTTTCATTAACAGTAATGAAGATTTTTACTGAACTCCCAATGCAGTGGACCGCACATCACCTTTGAGTGAAACGACAGGCTGAAGATGGCAAGTGCGAAAAAGCAGTATCAAATATCTCCAGTATCATTCAACTCAAATTGCTCTTTTCCACTGACAGGCTTCCTGCATTTTTATTTTGAAGAATCAGGAAATTCTAACTCTATTATGCAGCTCCTTGTCCTAGATAATCTTCGAGGAAAAAGTACGGATGGTGCATACCTACGAAGGAGGCACGACAGTGTCTGCAGAAAGTGCCTTTTCGAGTCTCACCTCAAATGGCGTTGCATGCCAACAAACTCTCTGATCCTGTGAAGTGAGCTTCATTATTTTCAATTTCTAGAATTCAAGCAAAGGGAATGAAACTAATGATTAGCACTTTAAAAAGAGAAAAAAGTAGGACAATACCTCTTTGTATTTGGTAGTTGTATTAGGGATCCCATTTCCAGCCCACATTGCAGGTATGTGAGACGTTCCTTCACCATCCAGATTCGCCTCAATGGTCCCAACACCAGGCCTATCAGGAGTTTCCTCACAACGGCTATTTTCATCAGAAATGAAACCAATCTGTTCGTTATCACCATCTTGCTTCGGTGAAAGTGGCTTTAGCCAAGAAGACAAGCTTGTTTCGTACTTCATCTCTTCTCCAGCTGAAATCTCTTTATGTGCCATGTCTGACTTAGGACTTGGAGTCAAGGTTGCTTCATCATTTGTATTGAAAAGGTCTTCTAGGCGCTCGGAATCAGAAATATCATCCGTCAATTCCAAGGGATTCTGGAGTGTGTTTATGAAAGAATACACGTACTGAGTCCTGATCCTAGTAGCTTTTGCAGCATCCATATTGCGAATGTATGAAGGGAAGACAGTCCCAGGGGTTTGCATATCATCAGTTATTCTCAAGGGGGTTGGATATGGTGATGGTTTTGATGTACAACTACGACTGCCATCTGATCCAGATTGTTTTGGATGTTCAGATGAAGTGCTGTTTGTGGAAATTGACCCATCAGGCTCACAGTGAAAACGAACAGACTTGATTTTGCTCTGTACGCTTGGAGCAAATACCAAGGGTGAAACTGGAGAGTGATTTCCACTATCAACAGGCGTGCTAGTACTCTTTGTCTGACTGCTTACATTGGAACTAATAGAGCCTCTTCTGGTATTATATCCAATGCAGCTAACAAACATGATTAAAATTAGGAAACAAGTGTCAAGAGCTCTAACAATGGCAAACTTAAAGAATTTGGAAGATCAGCTGCAGAGTGGTTTAAAGAGAGAAACCGAAGTTAGAAAATGTACCTGCTGGGGGTGTCCTCTGAGGAACCTGCTCCTGTATCACATTCTCCAACAGGTTTGGTAGATATTGGAGATTCATCAGATAGTTCTTCTAGTTTCGTTTTTTCATTGGATGAATCGCCAAACGTCAAATTGGATATAGACGACTCGTCTCCTTCGTATTGATCTGATACACATTCCCATTTCTGTGACCATTTACGAATTTCAGAAGGAGTCTCCGGTAAAGTTCCACAAGCTTTCAAGAACTTAGCCTGTACCAAATTCACAGTATGAGACAAAAGGGACCATGTTATAAAGAATCCATACATTCATGCCAGATATACAGTCCTGTATGCTATCTATGAAACCCAAAAAGTAATCGAAGAAGCATTACATTCACATAATCATAAAGCTTACAGTAAACTACGCTAATCAAACTCAGAGCTCGAATGTACATCGTAGTCATCACGAGCTAAAAACATCCAATTACCAACATCAGTTGCAATTTTAACATCGAATCGGATTGTTTCACCATGAGCACAGACTTAGGTCACATGTATACACGTTCTACGAGAAATTCGTCAACCAATTATTTCACACAAAATCAAGGATTGTACCATAACATCAAAATTAACATTCACAAACCAACACTCATCAACGGAGTAACGCATACTAATCAAACAGCAACTAACTCGTAATCCGAGCACATGAATCAAATCCAAAACTCAATCAATCGATCTCTAAGTACCTACCTCATCCTTCAAATCCACAAAATCATCTTCCACTCCGAGCAGCAGGCGGTGCTCCTCGACATCTCCACGCGACTCATCTACTCATCATCAACACAAACAAATCACAAAAAAAAAAACTCAAATCGTTCAAATCTACACTTCCACCACAACAACAAGCGAAAATGTGAAATTACCGTCCGTAAAGAACAACGACGACAACACATTTTTGCTGCGCGGGACCTACAACAACAAAATCCGAAATAAACAACAACAATGCAAAATCAGTCAACGAATTTGTCAACAGTTTCGGATTTGACCTGCGTTCGAGAATCTCTGATGCGAAAACAGCCGAGGAAACAGCCGATTGTTGCGGCGAACACGCTCTGTATAAACCCTACCACCGCGAATCCTGCTTCGCGATTCTTCTCCTTTTTCTTCTTCTCCGATGAAAACCAGAAGCTCACCATTTGATCGAGTGTCGATTGTGTGTCAGTTGTGTGAAGTGAGCACTGTGTGTGTGAGTGTTAATAATGGCTGAATTTGATTTTGAAATTGGAATGAGAGGAGAGAGAGAGGAGGGAAACGTATATTACAATTTAATATTATTAATCATGAGAACTTTTATAATAATCACTACTTAATTACACAAATCAAACAATACCAGAATTTAATATAAGCACTTATCTCTAATTAAAAAAAATATTACCTCATTTATTATGTTTCAAAAAATAAAAGATAATCACGAACAAATGTTTTTTTTTTTTTCTGATTAGGTTCTATTTTTGATGCTTAATCATAAAGAGTGCCTTCCCATCTTGGAAAAAAAAAATGCGCCAGGGAGGGACTTCGAGTCGGTACCAAACCAAAGTAGTGTTTTTTGATAATTTATCTCAAATATTTGATTGTAATAAACGAGTGACATAAATTTACATTTAAAAAATTTAATAATTTTCAAATAAAATTTAGGCACAAGGATTGTTAGTATTGTTTTTTAAACGTGAGAGGGTTCCCTATAAACATCACGTACTTCTTCGAGGGGTTTGTGAAATTTGAATGTCATTAGCAGTAACTCAAATGCATGAGTCAAACAACGAGGTTGCATGGACTTTATATGCCGCTCGTAGTAGGCGCCGCACGCCATACATCTGAACCTAGCCGAATGTGAGCAACGAAGATGCCAAGACCAATCGTAGCAACTTGGGGCAACTTGCTAGTATTTCAAATTTTTCGTGATCATCATAAACTCTATATTAAGCAAATTATGATGTATCAAATATTTGACGCCGATTCATCTGCAATACGTGAATAATATGTATATGATACGTCACTTGCTGTCAATTTTTTTTTTTTAAAAAAAGAAAAACTCTAATACAAATTCGATAACTCTTCTTGTGTACATTAGAAGAAATAAAAAGAAAATGAGTCATATTACTGGTATTACTTTTTTATATTAATTTATTCTTAACGGACTATTTTTTAATGAATAAGGCGGGAATTTTGACCTTTTAGTCATTTATAGTAACCATCTTTCAAAATTAGTCATCTATAGTACCGTTGGTCATTTTTAGTCCTCTAAAGTAACCAATGTTTCATTTTTAGTCCTCCGACAGCAGAATATTCTATTATTCCCCAGAATATTCTATTTTTCTGCTGGAATTATGCATGTGCCATGCACATGACTTCGAATCTCAGTTTTTGTTTTTGCATTTTCTATCAAAAACTTTATATAACTACAATCACACCTCAATTGTTTTTAAAAATAATCACCAAAAGTAGTTATCTCAAATTTAATTAAACTAGAAAATAATAATAATAATAATAGGGTTTTTTTTATCTCAATTATATTAAATTAGAAAATTACTTTGAAATTTAATATACAAGCCACTTATAATAATATTTATTACTTTTAAAGTGAGATTTATAATCTCGTTTACTAACTTTGTTTTAGTTCCTTTTAGTAATAAGTAATTAACTTTTAAAAATAAACTAAAAACACATTAAAAAAGAAAAATTATAAAAAAAACACATAATAAATTAAATTCATCCCCACCCCAACCCCCATGCCCCAACCACTACCCCACCCCCACCACCACCAAATTGGATCCACCACCCACCACCACAAACTACCAAAGCCCACCACCCACCACCACAAAACACAACTTCTTATCGTATCGCACTCCGTCGTTGTCTCTGCAACCTCCACAAACAACTCTCCACCGTCGTTGCCAACAACTCCAAACAAGTGTTAAATTTTGCGTTAATCGAGTGGTGAAGGTGATGGTCGAAGAAAGAGGACGATGATTTCCAATTTGAACAAGGTTAAAGTTTACGTTGATAGTGTGGGGGCGGGGGGGCGACTGAGAAAGATGATGAACAGTAAAAAAATATAGTTAAATTATAACAAAATTTATGATTTATGTAGGAATTAAGCCTAGTTAAATTAAACTTACAAATAAGTTTTCACAATTGACATAGATAAATCTAAATGATATTTTTGAATTGAGAAAAATATTTATAAATTCAAAATATTTGTGTTTAACATTTGGTGCTAATATAGTTTTTTAAAAAGAGAAAAATATTAAGCAAAAGAATTATTATTATTATTATTATTATTATTATTATTATTATTATTATTATTATTATTATTATTATTAGTATTATTATTATTATGTAGTTGTTGTTGTTGTTGTTGTTAGTGTACAAATTAGTGAAATCTACAAAGTTTGAGGACAAAACCTGTAAAACTCTCAACTATGTTTGACGTATCAAAAAGTTTTGAAATTGCTAATATAATTATTTCAAAAATTTGGGGTATAAATGTAATTATATAAAAATATTTTGGTGGGAAAATAAAAAAAAAAGTGATCGGAGGACCAAAAATGGAACTCTGGTTACTTTATAGGACCAAAAATGGCCCGAGGTACTATAGAGGACTAATTTTGAAACGTGGTTACTATAGAGGACTAAAAGGTCAAAAATCCCGAATAAGGCTTTAATAAAACTCACAGTATGTAACATCCCTGAAATCTGAAAAAAAAAATATACAAATTTATAGTTTAGTCCTTAAAACTTTTTAAAATATTATTTGATCCCAAATATTTGAAGAAATTGTATTTATTCTTCAACGAAAATTAACCATTTTTTTCAACTTATATGCTTCAAATATCTTTAAGAAATATATGTTACATGTACATATTGATCTTGGAGTTTTTTACCTAGCAAGCCTTACCTAAGTAAATATGTGTAAAAATATCTATTTATTTATATTTGATTTTATTATAAATAACAAGAATAATATCACATCATAGGCGAATGGTTTTGAACTTAACCACATCACTCTTGTGACAATTGAAATCGGATTTGGTGATTAGTTGTTAAAAAAAAAAGTAGGACCTTAACCTAAATTGTTTTAACATGTATAAATAAATAAATATGTATATTTTTATCTATGTATTTTGTTTTAATTAGACATGTCATATTATAAGTTATGGAATAAAAATTAGCCACATTTCCCACTTATCTCATTAGAATATGGATTAGGTGGCCAAAGATAAAGAAATTAGGGTGAGACCTTAATCAAAAGTATTTTAACATGGTTTTTTGGCTATAAATAGTAGACTTTCTTCCAACAATTTTTACACCCAAACCATTTCAGTTTTTACATTCTTTCTTCCAACCAATATCTTCATTTTTTTTAGTATACTTTTAGAGAAAATTCATCCCAAATCTTTATTACATCTTGCTCTACCCGAAAACACCCTAAAACTTTTATTGCGCAGAAAGTGTCCATTTGGCCCTGCACCTTAGAAAAATCATAACTAATTCTAGAAAAATTATTTGTGCACGTTGTGTTTGACCACATACTCTCCATGATGTCCTCTAACTTTTATATGAGGCATGTTTCACAAATAATGTGATTTGGAGAGTCGTAATTCATAAACCGTAGACTGCTGTCCGGAAATCCAACAACACGTTATATGTTTACAACAATTATTTAGCATAGCAAACATTTGTTTTTTTTTTCTTCCAACTTGGGTACACATGTTCCACATGATGTTAGGGATTAGAAACCATACAAATATTTGGAAATAAAATTCATTTGGATATATGATCAAAGGTAAACTCGAAACTGGGACGATTCTCAGCTTATTTTACGTACTTTAAGTTATTAGTTTATGATCTATGATGCACCGACACTTCAAAACATCAACCGTATCCGTGTCCGACACAGACACTCATCTCACACTCCTCTGACACGTGTCGGACACACCACGTGGCGTGTCTCAATTATAATAAATAAAAATTAATCTGACACCCGTGTCCGACACTTGAGCATGTTGTGTCTGATACTTGAGCGTGTCGTGTCCGACACATAATAAGAGTGTGGCCAACGTGTTTTAGACTTGTATTATTTTAATTGTTTTTGCTCTAAAATTTATTTAAAATCATATTATAAATTGTCAAATTGACAAATAAAAGATAAAAGAGTTAGAAAAAAATTGTTAAAACTTAAATAACTAAGCAAAAGGCCTAAACTTAAATGATTTTCAATTAATGATGATTTAATTTTAGTAGCATGTATGTTTTTGAGTATTATTACTAATTTATTTTGGTTTATATTTATGGTTGACAATGATAGTTGAATTTAAGTAAGTGTTTTATTTGGGCTTTATTTTATTAATTAGTGAGTGATAAGTGATCATTTTATTTGAATTTACTTGGATTTAGAGATGTTAACTTTATAAGTTTTACTAATATTTAATATTTTTTAACAATAAAAAATACAGTTGTGTCACAGCCGTGTTGAATTTTTTAAGAAACCCGTGTCGCCGTGCCAGTGTCTTGCAGTGTCCGTGTCCGTGCAACATAGTTTATGATTGAAAATAATTGTCTTATTCCATGATTGATCACTCACACACAACTCCTAAAATGATATTGCAATGGTTATAATCACTTTATTATAATTTATAATCATTAATTAATATTTTTTAGATTTTTCAATAGCACATAAATGGTATATTTATCATGTTTAGCATACCCTTAGATAAATTTTATAAGATTATCATAGCTACTTTCATGGTCTAATTTATTTATCATAACATAAACATTTATTCTTGATTAGGTTTACATATTTATATTTTTATAAGTTATAAAAACAATGTTATGTAATTTAAAGTAATAATCTTGAAGCAAAATACTAATTAACTAAGTTGTATATTTCACGGTATTACTTCATAATATATTGGTTTGATGTCATGATTCCTGAATATTTTGGATGGATTAGAGACTTAAAGAAGATTTTTCAAAAATGTAGTTAAGTAATATATTTTGAAGATTTATTATGCATCAAATTAGATAGTTTATCAAATTTTGCGTGATATTATTGCTTGACATCTAAAATAATTTTCTAACAATAGAAAAAGTATACATAATTATAGTTATAGATTTTTACATATGTTTGCTTAAGATAAATCGTGAGATATCGATTATGTATACAAAAGATATTTGATATTTAACTTAACCTTACCACATCAAAGTTTATCGCATAAGATTTCCGTCGATGATTTGTGCTATTTACTTAAATTAGTATTAGCTACCATTTTAACACTCTTCAAGATTCATCAACCCACGAAAGTTGACTAGTACATATCTTTATTGTGGTGAATTATGATTATTCAGTCAATTGATATTATCTTAATTTATTAAAAGTTTGACAAATAAATTAATAACGGGCAAGATTCTCCATACATATAAAGGTGAGGTTCGATTTCTGATTTCGTTCTAGCCCCATTTGGCATCCGGTCATGAGGAACTTGGATAGAAAAGTCACAACTTCATTACCAAACCACGAACAACCTATAATTCCATCACATTCCTATTTTGCATCTTAGCTCATTACATGATTTTCATTCATCGTTCATACCCAATCACTAAGAGAGCGTTTGGATGGTCCGTCTTCCCCAGATAAATTCGTAAACTGCTGATAATCCGGCGTTTGAATGCTGCGTCTCTTAGTCCCGTCGCCGCCGAAAAGTGGGCCAGGAAAGGGTTATCCCACGTCTTGGAATCGCCACCTCCCCCCATCCGATTGACAATCTCGGTTTACAAGAATACACGATTTGTCGATTCTACCCTTAAATCACCCCCTTTTAGCTCTATTTTTCTCCCGCCCAGAAATTGGCCACAATTACCACCTACCCATCCTTCCTCACTCATCACTTTTCACCACACGATTTTAGGGTTTCCTCGCCCAGCTACGAATCGGCGTGAACAGTAAACCCTTTTTTTTTCAAAACTTTTTGTACTTCGTCTTAATCTTTGTGCTTCGATTTGTTGTACTAGTAACTGAGATCTTCTTATGAACAGGTCAAGAAGCATCAGAGGTGGATAGGAATTAATAGAATTGATGCGTTTCATTTGATAGGTATGTTTGTTGGTCTTTTATCTACATCGAGATGTTTTATCTTTGTGCACAATTGTTGCGTTTCAAATTTTTGTGTCGATTGCTGATATTGCATAGATTTGCTGAAATTCCTGATGCCTGCGTATTACCAGCTGTTTGTTGAGGTTAGAGTGATTGTTATACATTGGTCTCTCTTGTAAAGGTATATTGCAGATACAAATATAATTTTTACCCCTTGTGGAAATATGTGCGATTACTAATCTATGTGCAAATTGATATGGATTATTATGACAGAAATGAATTTGGATGCTGATTACAGAATATAAAGTATTATAAAGTTTCAAATTATACCCAATTTTGTCCCTATGTTAATCTGTTGTAGTGTCGTTGCTCGGTAAACTTGGATATGTGTTTACGGAAAATTATAAAACATGACCGAAAAGATATGTTTATGTTTAACAGGTTTGAATGGGTCCACGAGAGAAGTTGTTTCTCTTGGTCTTGATGCACCAAGCCGTCTTTAGGGTATCATTATTTGTTGTTGTGTTAGTGGTAATCTACTTATACGAATCGGGTTGTTTAGGACGTAGACAGAGGAGGAATAACATTCGTTATAGTATTCTCCGACGAATCCCCCATCAAATTAAATATCTAGACAAGCTCTTGAATTGCGGAGATGTTAAGGTCAAAAATTATCTTAGAATGAATAGAGATTGTTTCATGCAATTGTGTTACTTGCTCCATAGCTACTGTGGTTTAGAAGAAACCAAATATGTAGGGATTTCTGCCCAAGTATCTATGTTTCTTGATACCTTATCACATCACACCAAAAAACGTATTATTGGAGGTCATAACATACGATCGGGTGAAACCGTTAGTCGTTTGTTTGGTAAAGTTCTATTGGCTTTGTTAAAATGTCACACTATATTGTTGGAGCGTCCGGAACCAATTGGCCCCGACGACATAGACCCCACATGGAAATGTTTCGAGGTAATTGTTTAAATATCTAAAATAAGATTAAATACGTACATTTTTTATATTTCTTTAAACAAAAGTGTAGTCTGAAAGTGGTCTTGTTCATTGAAAAAAATCATTAGGGGTGCCTAGGAGCGCTTGATGGTTCATTTTTTCAAGTAAGAGTACCGGTAGTGGACAAGCCTAGATACCGAACAAGGAAGAAATTAGTGGCCAATGTCCTTGCGGTTTGTGACCGTAGTGGATTGTTTGTTTACGTTCTCGCTGGGTGGGAAGGTAGCGCAGCTGATAGTCGTGTGTTACACGACGCGATAACTCGGGAAGATTCGCTAAAAATTCCAACCGGTATATCACCTACCACAATTTTGATAATGTTTAAATTGGTGATGCGTTTTCTGTTCATTGCCTAATCGAAAAAACTAATTTCATACTTAAATAATCATTCTCACTCCACTTTATGGAAACAATATTAGGTTGTTACTATTTAGACGACGGTGGTTACACAAATGGCGAGGGGTTTCTTGTGCCTTATCGTGGAGTTCGGTACCACTTGAAGGAATGGGAAACCAGCCAACGTACCCCACAAAACTACAAAGAGTACTTCAACCTTAAGCATGCTAGAGCGAGGAACGTGATTGAGTGTGCCTTTGGTGCGTTGAAGGGGAGATGGGGAATATTAAGAAAATATTCGTGGTTCCCTATCAAGAGACACAACCACATCATAATGGCTTGTTGTCTACTCCACAATTTCATTAGGAAGAACCTGCCAAATGCAATCTTAGATGAGGATTACCCAAGGTCACCATCTAATATGGAACCCGAACCCGGGTATATAGACGTTGTGGAGCCCTCTGAAGCTTGGCATAATTTTCGGGAAACAATGGCCACCCAAATGTATAACGAGTGGCAGGCTGCTAGGAGGAGGCGTTAAATATTTGTATCTTTATAGTACTAGATACATGTTGTAACGTTGTTCGTATTTTGTTTTACTTTGGATTTAAGCGTAAGGTTCTTGTATTTTAAGTTGAATTTTATACCGTTGAATATAATTGAAGACATCATGGAAGTTCTGAATGGAAAAGTTGATTGGAAGTTCTGAATGGAAAAGTTCTAAAATGGTTGTTGGAATTATTCTGTCAACCATTTTACAGGTAGGAATTAACATATAATTGGTATCATTTTGTGATTAATTGGTCTGTTGTTATGTCATGTTTTTATGGCATATTGTATTTCCTGCCTTATAGCAAGACTGTGTTGATTGCTTCATTATCCTACACTTCTCAGGCCTTGTTCATTTATATAACATTGAGAGCAACATACCAAGAGAGAAGCATACTCATTCATCATAAAAACCATTGTTCATTTTATAAAGGATAGTAGTTATCTATTTCCTACAGTGATGGTGTATATAATTTTAAAATGGCTACGAAAGTATGTAATAATTAATCCTTGACAAATTGTAGGCTTATAGATATGACGTACTCACAAAGCAGTTGCCCAACTGCACGTGCTCCTTACAAAAAACCTGGAGGGACGAGGAGGGTGTGGACTCAACCTGAGGAGTTGGTTCTAATTGATGGGCCGAGGAGCTGTGCGCCAACGGTTGGCGTGCTGAGAATGGGTTCAAGCCTGGCTACTTAGCGTAATTAGAGCTGATAATAGCGCAAAAATGCCCTCATGGTCGTCCGATGACAGAAAAACACATCTCGTCAAAACTAACTGTGTGGAAGAAAACTTTTGGTCCAGTACACGCCATGTTCAATGCTTCAAGGTTTGGTTTCCATGCCTCTTCAATGATGGTTGACCAACCATCGGACGACGTATGAAATGCATATGCTAAGGTTAGCTCTATTGGCTGCAAATTGTTAAGATTAGAGTAAATCTTTATTTCTAACTTTATTATAAACCCCACTTCTTATTACTATTTGCTGCTTTTCATTTGTATAAACTGTCTTAGGATGCTTGGTTTTATGCATGAAGGCTTTGTTGGGAAAAGTTCTCTGAAAATGAGAAATTGTGATAATATGTTGTTAGGGTCTGTGATATGTATTCAGGGTTGATATAGTACTGTATTTGTCGATTGAATAATGATGTAGTTGATCTTTTGTACTTCTAAACCAAGTTTAATATAGACATGGGGCTATTCTTGAATAATATGGAAGGCAACCAGTATAATGACTTGTGTCTGGAAATGTATATATAATGGTTCATGTGAGTAACTGATTTATTGCGCTTAAACATAAGTGTCAGTTAAATTCTTTTGAAGCTACAAGTGTATTTGATATTATAATGCTATCTGTTAAACTTGTTTATTTATGACTACCATGTATGAATTGCCATTTTGATGCAACAGACACATCTTGAGGTTTCAACTTTCCGTTACAAAAGTTTTCCTTACTACGATGCGTGGTGCGAGATATTCGGGAATGACCGTGCAAACGGTAACGGGGCACAAACTTTCAATGATGCAGTACTGGACTTAGATAGTCCACACGAGGTGTATGATGAGGTTTTCGATGTGCATGTTGTAAACGGTGCAAAGGGTAAGGGGAAAACTGGAGGCACATTTGAATTAAATGCCCAGGAGATAGATGCTGATTTGGAAGACCCCATTGAATTCCAAGAATTCAGTTCAAGTGCTAAAGAATGTGGCGACCAGAACAAAAATAAAGCCACCTCGGGGAAGTCAAACGAGAAGAAGCGTAAGGCTCGCGAACCTATTACTCTGCCAGAACAACTTGTAACTCTCATTGGTACTATATTTGAGAAAAGCGATGCTAGGCTTGGTGACATGGCAGAAAAGGTGATTATCGCAAGCAACTCATCTCAAGCAGGTAATGCCCCAGCCCCCGCCACACCGCCGTCACCACCTAATAAGAGTAAACAAGTGTTCGATGCCGTCGCGGACCTTGGAATAATGCCTTTGCAGTTGCGCATCATGGTCGCACATAAGATTGCTATCAACACCCAATCTACGGACTTCTTCCTCGGGATGGACAGACAGTGTCGTGCCGCTTATGTTGACATGGTAATTGCCGGGCAACTTGATCCATCCTCTGGGACTGCGTTTATGAGTAATGCGCCGTAATTATTGCGCTTGAAGTACCTTATTATTTTGTTGGGCTACGGTCGATTCAAAACAAACATTTCTCGTAGCGCCTATTTTGTGTTGGTAACGTTTGTCAATATGTTTTGCTCCAGGGGTGTAAGATGGTTATATCTTAGCCTGTATCTTAATTCAGGGGTTAAAATTGTTAGGCTATTATCACTACATGTTTGGTGGTCATCTGTAGTCATCTGACTTGTGTTACAGTTACAAACAATGGCTGTAATTATTTTGGAGGTGGAAGTAGCCTAATCATCATTTTGTGAAATGTATATTATTTAGAATTGAGATAATAATCGGTTGAGATTAAGTGCTTGGTTGGGGTGATTTGCAACTGCATTCCAGTAAAACATTATTATGCACGACTTATAGGCATAACAATGCAAGAAAAATCATTTACATTTAGGTATAATAATTTGTCCAGTTTCTGCTCCACTAAAACATGAATAAAAACCATTTCATCACCTTAAAAACAAATACCATATTATTTCAAAGCAATAACAACTTAAGACAATTTCCTGCTCCACAAAACAGGTCATACCCGAGCAGTGAAATGAGTTCCTAAATCTGAAGCTTATCTAAGACACTAAAGTCGGCTTCACAGTAGCACACACGAAAATACATAGTAAACAACAACCAATATATAGTAGGCATTGAGTAGAGTTCTTAAAACATAGTAGTAGGCATCAAATACAACAATAAAATTCCAATCCTAGATTATATTAGCCGAAAATAGTTGAAAACCATGCATCCAAATCCATTTATCTCCTTTCCTTTTTTGGAACCACCATGATATTGGTTGCGCCACGGGAAACTAAACCTTGTCCTTATCCTTCATAGAACTTCCAACCCCATTTTTACGCCATGGACTTGTGACTGAATTTGATGAGCCTTGCGAGCTCGTGCGGTCGTTTGAGAATACGTGAAGAGTTCGTTCGTTAACAACACGATTGGCATTGCTAGCTTTATTCTCGGGTATACGGAATAGGGATCTTTGTATACCACGATCATGAAGCTCGTGTGAATCAACAGTAGGGAGTGCCGGAGTTTCTTCGACAACCAATGTTGGAGTCGGGAGAAAGGCAGTGTTCTGGTCGAACACATCTGCCCAGAATTCGCTATCCGTTTCGGAATGGTGCACGTCGAAAGTTTCCCTAGAGAATACCTCGACACCTAAAGGAGGTGGAGAGAACGTCCGGCTAGGACTTGGTAACACTTCACGACCATTAGGCTTGGGCGGGTCTGCAGCCCAAAAGCTATCGTGATTACTCTGTCCGTTGTTCTTGGGGGTTGTCAAGTCAACGAAAGGAGGAGGTGGAGGCGGGGGATTCGAAGGTCCAACAGGGGTAGTTGTTGGTGCAGGGGCGTTGAACAACTTGCATAGATTGTACCACGCGGGCTCCCCCTCAATCATGTAAGTCTCGCCAAGCTTGTATTTCTGGATAGCAGTACAGTTATGATCAAATTGGTAGCCAACTAAAACATAATATATACAAATATGTTTAAAATTAAATACACATCACCAAGCAAGGCCTGTTACCAGCACCACGTAGTCCCACACAAAATCCTCAAAGGCATGAACAATGTTGTTGGTCTCATCAAAATACACCGAGCTTAGACCAATGATGAATTGGAAGACAGTGAAACGTTGCTCGAGCTTACGATACTGATGCAAACATTGACGAAAGGTGAAGCGGCTGTTGTGAACTGCGTTCACCTTATCAGTTGCAACTCGTATCATGTCGCGGATGCTTAGCAGATCATTCCGAGCAACATCACTCTGTTTCTCCTCGAGGAGGTAATCAATGAACGTACAGTCGACGCCATAAGTCCATGTCGTCGTATAGAAGAAGTGCGATTGTGGCCTCGGGTTTATATGAGCCATTATGAAGATTATGTTTGGTAAATATGAAGTTGTTGGTTGTTAACAACTGAAATACAAACATTATATAGTAACATAAGGGTTGTTAGTAGTGGTTTCGGTTAACAGTGTTGTGCATGGTATTCTGATGTGCAATAATGCAAAAAGCTTATTATTCTCTGATGATTTGATGTTATTTTCTATGGAGCAGTGGGCCAAGTGTTAGAATATCTTAGAGATCTGTTAAGAGTGCTGGTCTTATTTAAACTTATATCACCAATGTTTTTATTAAACAAAAATTGTCTACTCCACAGTAGTCCCAATAATATGTGGCAATAGTGTTCTTTGTCACAGAGATGTTATATAGTACAAAAGATGGTGTAAGTAAGATTTTTCTTCAAAAGGAATCTCGCTGGAATGACTACACATACCTGAACTCTTCCCAAAATATTCTCCCATAACAGTGAAATGGAAACTTGTAAAAAACAAATCTTCCTTCATAGTTACAGAAGGGTTGTTGGTAGTGAATTTGCAATTCATGCTTTGCATGCTATTCTTAGGTGTATTTATGCAAATCGTAGCCATATAATTTAGTTACTTTGATCTTGTATTCCAGTTCAAGTGTGTCTAGTGTTCATTTTAAATTGGTGCAGCTTGGTTATTAACCAAGCCATATGAGAGATGCAAGTTAACAGATAATATGGTGTGGTGTAACCCTGGTCAATCCAGCAAGACTTTGTATTTCAACTTTAAGAGAAAATGTGATAATATAATGTTCCAATAATGATCTGAAAATTATATTCTCAATCAGTAAGATTTTCGTCACTACTTTAAATCAGGGTTGAAGTAAGATTTTTCATCTAAAGCAATCTTGTTGGATTGACTACACAGCAGCACGCTCTTTACAAAATATTCTCCCAAAACAAGGTGATAATATGATGTTACAAATATGACGACTGATAAAATGTTGTTTTTATACGTTGCAGTACAAATAGTCAGGCATCCAGTAGGTAATTTTTAATATTTTACACGCCAGTAAGAAAGATTTTTCAGCAAAGCAATCTTTGTGGATTGACACCACAATACCCTGACCTCATCCCTAAATATTCTCCCTGAGCAGTGGTTTCTTACACTTTATATGCAAATTTCATTTATTAATTATGCAGCAACGGCTGGATACATATTATATGCTACACATCTCCATTTGGTCAGCTCAAAAGAATAAATTTTAGCAGCTAAACATGGGGCATAAAATGTTATTATTCTGCAGTGAATAAATGAAGACAAAAAACTCAAGAAACAGAGGAAACATATAACTTATATAAAAGTTCCAGGAAAATAAATTACAACAGACCACAACAACATTACATTGAAACAAACATTACAAGACTTAGCATAAATTGAACATGCAACAGATAAAGTAGTAAGGAGCTGATTAAGAAATGTTTCGGCCCCTACTACGATTAACGAAAATAAAATAAGATGCTAACGACCAATGTGACTGACCACGATAACACAAGTAAGATCCTTCATGCCTTTTCCATGCGCGCCACACTCTTGACTTTCTCCTCGGACGCATTGATCCGCTTTAGTAGGCCGGGTATTATAACCTTCGATCAAGGACACATTTCAGGGTCCACCCACATATATAGCCGGCATTGTCGACCCTGGATACATTCAACAAAATTACTATATGCTTTCTAAAAAATCCCAAAGGCAGAGGACTGACTTTATGGTAGTGGGTGTTTGGTAAGATATGCTAAAGCTTACTCTTGGTTGAGGGCATCGCCAAAATCTTCGACCCGGGTTATGGTTAGACCAACTGGTTATCATAACAGGTTTGAGGCCACACTCACAAAAGTCATGGTATTCATCGTTGGGGGAAGTTCGTCTGCGAGTTGTCGAGAATGAAGAACCTTCACTCTGATCTGCGCTTCGGTTGTGAATCTTACCGGCCTGCAATAACAAAGGGAAGCTCACATGTTATAACTATGCAAAACAAAAAACAAAACATGCTTCATATGATTTCAATCAAGGGGAATTGTGGTTGCTTTGCCCTGTTACCATTTGCAAAAACTTGGCTAAGAATTTGTAATTTTCACGATTTGTTTGATATAGCTGTATTGATTTTTTAGATCTTACTTTTGTTAATAGGACTTGGTGCAGATGAGTAATTTATAGTGAAGTTCATTTTTTAATTACATTTCAGTCCAAGTAGGTGAGAAATTTTAACTTTACACAATACTCTACACCAACCAATATACACTACATTAAGTTTGATTAGACAACAAGTAGCTTGTGAAAGAACTTCAATATTATACTGCCATTCCAGCAAGTTGTTCTTCTGCATACTCTACTGCATACCCTAGTTTTGAATAAAAACAGATACATGTCTCTGAAAGAAGTATTTAAACAAAACTTCATTTTGTGGTGCCCTAAAACAGCACTGGTATTATGTTTGGACCTATCACAATTTTGCCTTTACATAATCAAATCCTAAAATGCCCTTCTAATGGTATCCAACAACAAACAAATGATAATAAAACATACACATTAATTGCGGTTCGAAACAGGGTTCACTTTCCATACAATGGGCATGACAATGTAATAGACAAACAGAAATGTTGTAATAAAAAACATCGGAATACGAAGGAATTGAACAAAACCAATACCATAAACGGTTTCAAAATGTATGGTACATGGTTTCAGAAAACATGGTACTAGTACGAATACTTTCCCAGTACAAAAGTAAACCATAAAACAGAGTTCTAATAGAGTTCTGAGATAAACCTAACTTAGTTAATCCAAAATATACAATCTTCCCATTAAAACACTTCTAATAAATTTCCAAGGAAATGGCCTCTTCCTTCACGGCTTCAAAGTAATGATCATTTTCCTCGCTTAGCATGGGAGCCACGGCCTTCACATAGAAATGGCAGTGTGCAAGGTAAGTATCCAGACTGTGCTTCATGAAGTATTCTTTTGCATCATCCTGTTTCATTCACATGAAAACAAATAGGTTCTAGAGTTATTTATAGGCACACCGAAAAGTTAGGCTCACGATTCCAAGTATACTAAAAATTAAAACATAAATTCTTATTGAAAAACAATCTGATTTACATTCATTTGTAGGTAGTATTTTTCATCGAAGATGTCCAAGTTTCCCGCTTCCAATTCAGCGTCCAGATCCTTTGATGCCAAGAATGTAAAGAAAGCAGTAAACTTGTTCCGCTTTCGTCTGATGACGCGGCGAATGACATCTATGCTCAGTGTGCTGCGCTGGCTTGCAAACTCCATTGACAGAAGAGTCCCTCTTCAGTCCGAAAACCAGTCCTTAGCAAAAAAGTCTCCCAGACATCTGAACAAGTTCTCCTCTCTATCGCCGACCAAAGCAATTTCATCAATGGGAGCCAGCAATCTATCGTCTCGGAGGTAGTAGTATAGTTGTTCCTCTGGGAGATGAGCCGCATCACGCTGCATGAATATCACATGATGCTGGTAGAACCCTCGGAATCCTTTCTCTATGAAATGCATTGCCAAATGATCCTATACTCAACAGGAAAATGGACAATTAATGAATATCACAAATGAGAAATTATAAATAGTCAGCTGCCATAATACGTATATATGTTTAAAATACTCAATTATAAATGACTTTTTTACTAACCTCCGCGTATTGATCTCTGAATTTCTTCGAAGTTTGTACCTTCCCGGTATCGGAATTAAAGGGAATGTTGTTACTCTTTACAAAGTTCCAGAACTCAAGAAATCCCGCCCGCATTCGGATAAACTTATGTTTTGAGTCATATTCAGAGGGAAATCCCATTTGCTGTTGCACCTAAGCCACGCACTCACATTCTTTAGAACTTCAACCACCCCATCGGATGTCTTCACGTTGACCTTGGTGCATTCTTGGGCAAGCTTAGCATAAAATGCATCTTCGACGTCGCTAGGCCAGTATAAGGCATGGCACTCATCATGCTCTAGGTAGTAGGCTTTTCGGTCTGTAATTGCACGACAATTAATGTTTGACAAATTAATAAGCCAAAAGAATTGTATTGAATAATGTAGTTTTCCAGATATGTAAAGTTATGACAAATTTCCACCTAGATCAAATGATGGTACTACACTCTTAACATTATTGAACTTAATAAAGTACATCAAATCAAATACGTCGAGCGACTGTGAATGACGTCACAATGACTGCTTTATTCAAGGGTTAGCACATATAAGGGGAGCAAAGATAACTATTGCTTGGTATACTTTCTAAAATATTTTAACCTTAACCTTGTCCTCAACTTTTAACTGAACCTATGGGGATTACTATCCAATTCATAGTCATTTTGAGATTTAACCATTCATACATTCACATGGTAAATGCCTCAACAATTTTACATTGACTTTAACTATTTAGATCGTTAAAATTTATATTACCAATGGCAATAGACAATAGTGCAGAAACACTGCTATTCTTGTCTAATTATACATGCAAAGTTAGAACAAAAATTTGTGTTCCATCAGTTTAACTTAACACAAGAAAAACCCATTCCCTTACGGCTTCTAACAAACGTGAGAACTAATATTTAAGTTGAGGTAGTGCTTTAACCTTGTAACTATACATAGCGCACCAATGTAAATGGCAACGAAGCAGGGGCAAACCTTGTATGATAACAAACACAATCACCAATTTGTAGCGTACAATTTAATCACGCCGAGGCAAACTTTTGGTTTGCAAAAACGGTAAATCAAACAAGAGACTAGAAATCTTACAAATGGGTCCGTATATATGATGAAATTGTGCTCCGGAGCCCGCGGCGCTTGAAATGGCGGCTCAATCGCGCCGCCCGCAGTTGGATTCGCGACGAGATTGCTTCCCACAAGTCCGGTGATTGTGGCTCCGGTACCTATTCCGCTTCTTTTGCCTTTCGTCTTGCTTGCAGTGGCGGTGGTGGACTTAAATTTCGTCATCGCACCTCGAATTGCGGGGGAGTGTTTCCAGTTGAAACGGCGTTGGATTTAGGGTTTCTGTGACAGCAAGAATGGGTGTGTGAGGGTGTTTGGAGGGTTATGGTGTGTTATTCAGAGGGGTATAACAGGTAATTCCAAATTTTAAGGTGCAATTGCCTTGTATTACTGGGTCAACCAAACATGGTACTACTTAATAATACCCTGTCAAACGGGTATATTTCTAAACAACCAAACGCATGATTGTTAATGAAATGTGTGATTATATTCACAGGATAATAAAATGCTGATACAAAGTGGTACCATCCAAACGTGCTCTAACTATATACCACATATTAATTCACAATCATAGCGTCATTCGTTATTATAATCTCATATGTTGGTTCTTGAACTGAGCAAAAAGCAAAGAACTATGTTCGGAGCATGTAGCTCAAGGAGTAACAGTTATTTTTTGGTTTACTAGCTTATTTATTTATCACCCATTAGGACGCATTTGGGAAGTTGGGCCCAGAGATTGAGTCGAGTTACTGCTGGGCAGTGAGGACTTCCAGTTTCAGTAATTTCATTTAATACTCATTTATCTAGGCGCCGCTTGCAGTCAGGAGTTGGTTGTAACCCGCGTGTTGGATCGACATATACTCGAGCATGTCACATGTTTTGTTTGTGAGGTCGCTCTTCGTTGGGAGGTATAAGGTAGTATTTGGAAGTCATAAGATTGGATTTGTTTACTGTTTAGAACATGTTCATAAACTGTTCTAAGAATACTTTGGTGCTACTATACATCAAATTATTTGTTAAACTGTTTATATCGTAAGATCACTCCTAGAGATACATCAATTGAATTATATTAATTATGTCATTGCCAGTTGTTATATATGAATCTCACTAAGTCATCAAAGATTTATTCCTTGTTTCTTCTGTCTGTCCATTCCTCAGGATAAGACCGACATGGCAACATGGGCAATGTGAATATTCTTGTCAATCTTGCCTTTTTGAATGTTCGCATAATTGAAAATATTTTATCACCAGTGCGTAATTATCAAAGTTCTCAAATTATTGGTATTTTCAAAACTTTCGCTGTGTATATTAAAAGTTATTTTTTTTTATCATAATGTGTATGGTTGATCCTGAACGCATATATCCCTACTTAAGAGTTGTGTTTCAGTTGGAGTTGGGTAAAGTGACTGATCACCACCGAACCAACTCGGATTGGATCACACTCTTGGGGCGCGGTCGTCAAACGGTATCTTACAAAATAGAGGATTTATCATAATAAGACATTAACCGTCATAAAATACATTCATCGGTAAACTCAAAGGGGTGTAGATCCTATCCAATCATTCGATCCAGCCCGAGCGGCTAAGAAGTGGGTTGGCACGTTACATCTAGGTACTAGGTATAAAATGAAGGGAAAAAAGCACAAGACCCCATTAACTTTTGGCCGTTTTGCACTTTGCCCCCCCCAGCTTTGATTTTTAGCACTTTGCCCCCCCAACTTTGAATTCCGTCAAACGTTACCCCCCACGTAGCATGACCGTTAAAAATGTCGAAAGCTGGGGGGCATGACCGTTAAAATGTCGAAAGCTGGGGGGCATGACCGTTAAAATGGCGAAAGCTGAGGGGGCAAAGTGTCAAAATTTAACAGAATATTCTTTTTTTTTTACGAAATATTCTCGTGGGGGGTAACGTTTGACGGAATTCAAAGCTGGGGGGGGGGGGGGCAAAGTGCTAAAAATCAAAGTTGGGGGGGGGGGGGCAAAGTGCAAAACGGCCGAAAGTTAAGGGGATCTTCTGCTTTTTTCCCTAAAATGAAATTACCATTTGGATTTTCGTTTAACATACCTAAAAATCTTCAAAATAATATTACAAGTAAACTAATTCACTATGAGGTTAAGGTTGGTCACAAAATTAATGACTTCAAGAGAGTTCATATAACATATTCTTCTTGAAGTAATTAGCCCCCAAACGGCTTCCAATAACCCATTTGCCTCATAGGCCTCGGGACAATAAAAAGAATTTTGTAGGTAGCAAAAATAGTAGATCACTAGGAATCTCTCCAAACCAAACTTGATGGCCTTCATCGAACAAACGGCATTTGAGTTGATCTTCATCCATCCTTTTTTTTTTTGGTTTAACCTAACCAAATTCATGTGCATGCACTTTCGACAAAAGGGAAAGCTGAATATGGTCGTCTTTGTGATCATCAACATATTGTTAATACGTCGGAGCAAATCATATACATAAAATTCGAGCTTGCTCGAACAATCTCATTAGGATATTGTCAAATATTATGTATAGTAGCCTCCGCAAAAATGGAAAGCTCCATAGTGTGTATACTCGAGGCTAAAGATGAAAATTTGTTGTCAAAAATCAAGATAGACCTGTAAGAGAAGAGTAAATTACCAAAAGAGTCCGATTTAAGTGCCCTTTTGAAACTAAACCAAATGAATACACAATGAGGCATCACAAAAATAAATGATCTACATACTCATGCTCACTATGGGAAAGAGGACGAGATAAACTTGGAAAGAGAAAAATCGTGTTAAGCTTAACCCTAGTAGTAATAGCATCGTTAAGGCATTTTCACCAAAATACTCTGAAAATGTGTGAATCGGGATTGGTACTATTTTCGAACTCAACAATGATGTTAACTTCAATGTAGAGCCAACACATATGAACTTAATGCTGTCTTAACATCTAATAAAAAGAGTGACTTGGCACAACAGAAATTTAAGTCACAGTAGATGATTTTTAAGCAAACTATATTTCTATAATCTGTCGAGCCACATAGGCAAAATAAGACCCAACTCGAATTATTTGATCTTGTCTCGTGTCATTGCTTGATTCCTACCACGCCTATTTTGTGTATGAAGACATGATAGACACGATCAAATTGTTCTCGAATATCTTGGATAATCTTTAAAACCTCTTCGGCCTTATCTTTAATTTAATCTGGAAGATTTCCTATCCGTCACTTCTTCGATTCATGATATATTCTCTTGAATGAAGTATTTATTCGTCTGACTTATCACCAGGAAATCTTCCATCATCGTCTTGTAATTATATCACCTTTATCTTCCCTAGAATTTTGGCCACACATAGCTTCATACTCCGTGTATTCTTCTCTTGAAGGACTATTGATTGTGGAACTAGATCAGTATGTTAATAAAGGCAAAATAAATAACTAAATATTATAATATAAAACACATTGTGTTGTGATCATTGTTAAGTTCAATGTTGAGTCAACACTGCATATCTTTGTGTTGGACCAACATATTGATCAAACACATGCACTTTCATACTCTATACCTACTATGAACCTTATATCTCCAGAAAAGGCGACAAATATGATTGATATGATTATAGAGTCTATCGTCGATTGAAGATAAATAAGAGCTTTTGGTGGAGAAATCCCTTGACTTAGAAGGAGTCCAAACCAATTCTTTTTGATTAATTGAGTTGATTATCGTGATCTTGAGGATTACTAAGAAGATGTGTATCATGTGGAAACATCAAGGGAATCAATTATTTGTCCCAAAATTGATTGAGATAAGAAAACAAATCTTTAACCAAGTTAATATTATCAATATAAGCCATGGAACTTTTTCTTAGTGGTTCTTATCCATGCCCCATTTTAGAGGGAACCTCAAAGTGGCTCAATTTCATTACATTTCATCCACGGTCCAATACCATTTATTTAATACATATTTGGTGCCATTGACATAACAAATATCTTTCAAGACTATCTCTTTTTTATATATAGAAAGTTCAAAAATCATCATATAATTCAAAAATTGCAATAGAAAAGATATAAGGGAGGTTTGTGATGATCTTTCCACTCGTTCAATTAACGGACTTGAAGTTAAGTTATCCACAAACGAAACTCACAAGCCATTCCAGACAATAGCATTGGAGTCCGACTTAATAGAAAAACACACACCTTTTTGAATAATCACTCCACTTTTAAGGATATAATTAAAGCTATTTTATTTATGATTGCGACTTTATGTAGTTAAACATTTTATGTAATTTTTTATTAGTAAATTGATTTTCCGATTATTACGAATAGCGCATTCGATTTTGTAATATTATAAGGTTTTTATTTGCTGTAATTTATATTATGTTGGTATGTTTTTCTTTTGTGCATGTTAGATATTGTAACTTTGTAGGGTTTTTTCGCTCTTGTCTGTTCATTTTTCGCTTATTTTATGTGTTGCAAACTTCTGATCCATGTTAATGTATAATTCAAGTACTAATATGAATTTTCGTAGACGTATCTAGCCATATCATATTAACTATTTTCTGGAAAATACGTGTCTTCATACCCATATCACAATATATGTATCTGTGCAATATAATTTACACTTTTCTATGTTTTTGAATAGTTCTATATAAGGACCCACACATGGACAGAACACTAAGAACGATTCAGAAACTCTTAAGGGCACCGTGGGTTCATAACGATCACCAGTGTTCATTAAGAAAGCTAGCTTGTATAAATGGCATTCACAAGCCATTTTTTAAAGTAATCAATAGGCACTTTTGGCTTTAGCACACTTTCTAGTTCACATTTTTCACATTTTGCATACTTAGCAACACGCCGCTTGAGAGAATGAGAGCGTGTCGGTTGTTTCACCACTGTGTTAATGGCTGAACTTAATATTTTTAGAATGAGTCCAGACCAGTCGGTTCAACCGGCGACCAACAACTCGTCTGGTCCGTAGAGCCCCTAAAAATTGGCCTTTCTCAAAAACTATTTGAACCGACCAGAATCGGAAACGACTGGCACTCGGACAAATACATAGCTCGTTGATGTTTTTGCTTTTTGCTACTTTATGATATCAAAAAAGGTTGTTGATTGTTGATGTAACTTCATCTCAAACATCCATATATGGCTGAAAAATCCCCAAACAACATAGTGAATTGTTACTAGGGACATGGAGGACGCTCCTCCTTAAACAAGAGTATAGATGGATCAAAATAATTGTACAGCTTCCTCACGTGAACTTTAGTCACTTCCTCTTTAGCAGCCTCCATAACAAAAAGACAATTATTTTCCAGATTCACATCTCGGCCTCATGGGCAAATTTTTCAGCTTCTTGGATTTCAAAAGCCTTCCACCCTGCAACGTCAGCCTTACAAGCCTTCTTTTCAGCTGCATGAACCTTCTTAAGCTCTTAGGCAAAACCATTCTCCACCGCATCCTCAACCGCACAAGCATTCTATTTAGTTGTCTGGCCCTTCTTAAGGTCTTCAAGTGCCCTCTTCATTGCAACGTCGTACTTACGAGCCATCTCTTCAGTTGTTTGGACCTTCTTAACCTCTTCAGCAAGAGCATTGTTAGCCGCAACCTCGACCACATGAGCGTTCTTTTCAGCTGCATGACACTTCTTAAGGCCTTCAAGTGTCTTCTTTGTTGCAACGTCACACTTACAAGCCTTCTCTTTGGTTATTATTAACCTATTCGGCAAGAGCATTATTCGCCTCAATCTCGGCATGATGAGCCTTCTTTCACCTACATTGAGCTTCTCTAAAGTCTCTGTCATCTTCATCTTATAAAAATTCACCATTACCGTAGCCTAGGTTCGTGATGTTCATTATAGTACTAGACCTTAGGTTTGTATATGAGAAAATAAACGGGGAGTAAACCCCTTGATTTAAAATAATAAAAAAAAAAAGAAATAAGAAGAGGAACTAAAAAAAATAAAAGCGAAGTGAAATGACAAGCAAGAACCAGGTTTGAGAAGTCCTATATTTCTAGATATGTGTTTTTTTAAAATCAAAATAAAAATAAAACAACAAAGTTTGAACCTCCAATAATTAGGCCTTGAAATACAATAAAATGCATTTGTGCTCATAAATCCCAACTACAATAACCAAACAGGGCTTGTATATTAAAAAAAATCATTAAAATTTATATATACACTATTACACTTACATACATATACATACACATACATATAAAATAAATAATAGACTCCCACTTTTAATTTAAAAAAGTACACATTTTTAACTAGTCAGGTCATGATTAATAAATGTTTAATGTTTCTATTAATTTGTTTATTTCAAAAGATGTAAATTTAAAATATATTTTTATCACCTAAATCAGTGGTTTGACCGATTCAACTAATCAAACTTATAACTAGTAAACCCGACGTCTATTATCGAAAATTTGATTTTGAAATTGGAGGGTGCAGGGGCGAGGGGGGGGGGGGGGGGGTTGATAGTTTTTAAATCCAAAAAAAAAAACCATTAAAATCCAAAGACTTCAAGGCGAGAAATGAAATAATGGCGATATTTGTTTAAAATGTGCCATTTTCAATTATCTTATGAGCGACATCACAAGAGTAATTAAAGCACTTTTACGTAGTAGTTCTTATATATGACGTGTGTAAATTTAAGGGAAAAAATCACATACTCCCCTATCTTATTGCCCCAAAATGACTTACACCTCCATCATTTTTTTTATCACTTACCCCTATCTTATTCTAATCTTATTAAATTCTCCTCAAGACGAAATTAACCCATTAATCTCTCCTTATTGTGCATGTGCGACTCGCGTCACACTAATTAGGGACAATTTCGTCAATTCAAATGCCCCAAGACTTTACAATCGAGAATGCCCTCCAATTCACTTAAATCAACACTTAAAATGTTTTTCCCTAATTCGAAAAACCCTAATCCATAAATCCAATAACCCGGGAATAATCACCCTCGATCTCTCGCACATGGGTGGGTATCCATACACATACTCACACAACCCGTTTTGTTGTGAAAACAAACATTGCAAACTTAATTGGAGTAATTCAAAACAAGATTACACGAAAAAAGAGAGAATGAAATTGAGGCTTTACCCGATTCATTGAGCATGAGGTTTGATAGTTTTTAAATCCAAAAAACCCCCCATTAAAATTCAAAGACTTCAAGACGAGAAATGAAATAATCACGATATTGTTTAAAATGTGCCATTTTCAATTATCTTATGAGCGTCAGCACAAGAGTAATTAAAGCACTTTTACATAGTAGTTCTTATATATAACGTGTGTAAATTTAAGGGAAAAAATCACATACCCCCTATCTTATTGCCCCAAAATGACTTACAACTCCATCCTTTTTTTTTTTTTATCACTTACATCCTATCTTATTCTAATCTTATTACATTCCCCTAAAGACGAAATTAACCCATTAATCTCTCCTTATTGTGCATGTGCGGCTCGCGTCACACTAATTATGGGCAATTTCGTCCATTCAAATCCCCCAATATTTTTACAATCGAGGATGCCCTCTAATTCACTCAAATCAACACTTACAATGTTTTTCCCTAATTCGAAAAACCCTAAATCCATAAATCCAATAACCTGGGAATAATCACCCTTGATCTCTCGCACATGGGGTGGTATCCATACCCATACTCACACGATCCGTTTTGTTGTGAAAACAAACATTGCAAACTTAATTGGAGTAATTCAAAACAAGATTACACGAAAAAAGAGAGAATGAAATTGAAGCTTTACCCGATTCATGGGGCATGTTACAAACCTTCTTACGAGATTAAGATTAGTCCATGATGTTTTTTGAGCGGCCGACGCTCGCAACGACAAATGTGGGAGTTAGAATTCATCAATTTCGTCGATTTTATGAACCCTAATTTGGATTTGGTTTTTTTCGAGGAAAATTTGAAATTAGAGCACTTGAATGGACGAAATTGGGGTTTTTAAAATATATGACTGTTATTGGGGCATTTGAATAGATGAAATTGCCCCTGATTAGTGTGGCACACGAACCGCACGTGCGCAATTTGGAGTTTAATGGGTTAATTTCGTCTTGGGAAAATGTAATGAGATTAGAATAGGATAGAGAGGGTAACTGATAAAAAAAAGATGAGAGGTAAGTGATTTTGGGGCAATAGGATAAGGGGTATGTGATTTTTTCCCTAAATTTAATCGGTTATAGGAAAACAAGGCGATTGTGATGAAACTGTAGAAAATGTTATTTTAATCTTTGAATTGTTAGAGAAGAAATGAGATATCACGAATCAACTAAGTAAATTATTAGAAGAAAATAATGGTGAACATAACTTGTCTAACTTGATACATGATTCGATTTGAATGCAACCACTTACGATATTCAAGTTTTCAAATTATAACTGTTAACTCATTGGAGTAATTTTAGTAGTATTCGAGGAACGCCTTGCCCAAAAAGTCAATAATCAAGTTACAACACTGTATGATTTGGTTAATCTCTATGTATAATTGTTTTGTTTCCTTCCTTTTTTCTTTCTTCTAGGTTGTACAATGAGTATATTTATAGCCTCTTGCCGACTGCATGTCATACATTAGGTGGCGGATTCAGGTTATTTCTATGCTAATTCAGCTGCTGTATGACTGCCACGTAATTCCTTCAATGTTGATACCTGATATTGATGATGACACCTGTTTAATTTGGAGCTGATACATGACTTTGTTGATGACACCTGGTCCTTGCATGACAGAAGCAACTCGAAGGGTGACACTTGGTTTTTTATTATAGAAACACTTCTCTTGTTTGCCTTCGTACGAACTTCTTTGCCATCGGGGTGATGGCTTTGGTTATCGGGTTATTCCGATCATTATGGTGCCGTCGGGTAATTGTGTTATTGTCGTGTCTTCGGACTATCTCTCCCTCGAGTCGTTGGGATATATGCCCTGTTATATCATTGGCATCCCTCGAGGGGGAACATGTTTATTGTGACAATGTTCTTTAGGATTGTCCACTAGCTAAAGCATCGGCGATTATTAGGCATCGTAGAGTCATCCAAGACTGGTAGTGCCTTTAGCATCGGATGCTCTGTGAGTGTGGTAATCCGTGCGCCATCGGAGATAAAGTTATCGAGAAGTAACTTATCTTCCGATGATAAATGTTTTATTTGTTCTCTCGATGGTGAACATTTTGCTTGTCCCTCGATGGACCTAAGTTCCGATGGCCTTAATTTTTCTCCATAGGTTTACAATAACTGTGCTAGTTAATTCCATATATTAGTCTTGTCTTCTTTTTTAACGTTAATACGATTTGAATACAAAAATTTACATACTACTATACTAGCAAGCAATAATGTTTCGAAGTTTGAAATACCAAGTTAATATTGCATCAAATCTCTTTACAATTACAATTCAATTTTGAGTATGTTCAAATGGATTACTTATCATCTCTTACCTTTAATACATAATGTACTCTAAGCGCCAATCAAAAACACATGTTAATCTTTTTATAACACATCAACCTATCAATTGGACTAAGGTTTATTAAGATTTTGCAATTTTTCCTAAAGCCTAGTTTGTTTCCCCAGAAAATAGGAGAAAAGGTAAATCTTGAAGAATTTTTTCTTTTCCCTACTGTTTGGTTATTTAAGATTTTCCTGGAAAAGAAATGAAATCTTATAAAAAGAGAGAAAAAAAGGAAAAATATTGGAAAGGAGAGGAAAACCGGGCGGGTAAAATTTTATCCCCATTTTAAAATTTTATCTCACTTCCTTCAAAAAAGGTGGGAAATTTTGATAAAATTTTCCCAATCTCTTCAAAAATTTTAAAAGTTTTGTTTTTCCCACCAATTTAAACAAAATTTCCGTTTGTTAGTTTCTATATAAACTAAATTGTATCTTGTTAATTATACATATCAATCTTTGTCATCTACAAAGGTGAGTAAATATCTCAGTTTTATTTTTATTTCTGTTGCACAAGTTTTTTTTATTAATTATAGTATATATATAACACATATAATACGGCTTGCAAAGAGTGTTTGGTTGATGGATTAGGGCTGATGGTGTTTAGTTTCAAGGAGAACTTCGAAAATAAAAATATTAACGAAATTAATATAACTTATTTTTTTATTTTTAATGCACATTTCAAAGTACAAGGTATAATTATGAATTTTAAACGGTTAGATTATAATAAATACAAAAAAGTTTAAGAATTTTTCTTGAAAAGTCATTATGAGCCAAACACAGGAAAAGAAAAGTTTTTTTTTATTATTTTCTCTAAGGAATTTTCTGAAAAACCTTGTTTTCCCTCATTTTTTTATATATATTTTTTCCTTTTCCCCCATTTTCCGGTGAGACAAACTAGGCATAATTTATCTTTGAAATACTTATAATTAGATTGCATACGCGATTCTCTAATTTTAGTTTAAGATTTAAGAATTTCTGAGATGACGTAGGTATATATAGCAAATTGTTTAGTCTTGTACATAAATTTTGACGCTGGTTTAAAATAATTCTTTGCCTTATTCGTCAAGGAATTTGGTAAAGTGCAAATTAATGGAAAGAATTTCCATCATTATCTGTTTTTCTATTCTGCAAATCACGTACATTATATATATACATACTCCACATTTTTTCGTCCAAACCACATTAATGTAAAGCGATATTTGGACTTATTATAAGCTATAAAAATTAATATGGTCTAGCAGTCCTAATATATGTACAATTTATCTACATCAATTAAAATTTTGTGCTACACTTATTTTGTCGTGCAATATACAAAATAGATATAAATAGCCAGGTATAATTATTTTTATAAACACAATTCGGCCAACGCAAAAGGGGAGCCTATTACAATAAAATAGTCCAACCTATCCAATTAATTTTATATAATTGAACAATAGAAGCTACCCCAAAACGCATAGAACAGCCCAAACCAACCGATTAAGCACAAACCACCTAGATTATATCGAAATAAATATATAATAATAGAAGAAAAGGAGAGGGAAAAAATTAGGTATTGAATACATTGTACAAATCAAATCACTATACATTATTGAGGTTATAGCAAAAACTACCCATGCGTTATCTCTAATTAGTAAAAAATGCACTCTAATTAGTAAAAAATGCACTGTGTTATTTTTATTAGCAAATACCCCTGTGTAATTCAAAATTGGCAAAAAAATCTATTGATGATATTTTTTATAATGACAATATTAATAATTAAAGATTCTCAAGCATTATAATTTTATAATAAATATATTCTTATTAAAATAAATATTATGAATCGTTCTATAATTTTTTTTTGATTTTTTTAAAATTATACAAAAGTATAATATAATTAATCGGTACCGTACTTATATTTTTATGGATATAAAACTCTATTTTTTTACAAAATAAAAAATAAAAAATATGCATATAATTTAATTTGAACATCATTAGTTTCATACGTATCAAATAAGTACAATAAAAATGACATTATGAGATCAAGTTAAGTACATGTGGATCAACTCAGTGTAGTATAGGGTTTTTGCAAATTTTTGAATAACACACGAGTTTTTTCGCCCATTAAAATAACACAAGGGTTATTTGCTAATTCGGGATAACATAGGGGTACTTCTTGTTATTTACCAACATTATTTGTTCCAATATACTCTAAAATGTACTTAGCACTGTTATCAGTGATAATGTACCGTCAAATTTGATATTTGTCTTCTTGTAATTAATATATAGGGGTAATTACATTAAACCCCCCATCGTATGGTTCTTTTTTAAGTCAACCCCCTTAACTTTGTTTTAACTCAGTCAACCCCCCATCGTATGCCAAAATCATCACTTGACCCCAAGTCAACTTTTTGCACTTTTTTTCAGGGGTATTTTCGTAAAATATCAAAATTTTTAATATTTATTTTTAAAAAAATGTAAAATTTATTAATCGACAAATATTTTTTTTCGGAAAAAAGTTGTTGAAAAAAAAAAATTTGGTCGAAAAAACAAATTGTCGAAAAAAAAAATTTTGCCGAAAAAAAACATTTGTCGAAAAAAAAAATTGTCGATAAAAAAAGGTTGTCGAAAAAAAATATTTGGCGAAAAAAAAATGTTGTCGAAAAAAAAAATTGTTGGGAAAAATTAATATTTGTCGATTAATAAATTTTTTATTTTTTTAAAAGAATTATAATTTTTTTGACATTTGACGAAAATACCCCTGAAAAAAGTGCACAAAATTGACTTGGGGTAAAGTGATGATTTTGGCATACGATGGGGGGTTGACTGAGTCAAAACAAAGTTAAGGGAGTTGACTAAAAAAGGGACCATACGATGGGGGGTTTAATGTAATTACCCCTAATATATATTGCATCTTTAAATGTCATGGAAGATTTGAGACAACAAAACTAGCTTTTAAGTTTTTCCTCTCATTCCTAAAAACGTTACACTTCACATTGTTCGGCTAACTTCTTCTCCCATTTTTTTCTGGTATGTCTGAATTTGTTGCTCTTTTAATTTATTTTTATATCATAACATTTTTGTTTCTTAATAGTTCACTAGAACTTGCTGAGTTGTTCAGTGACTGTGATCATGTATAACCCTGTTCTTATTTAATTTGGTTGATGGTGCAACAATTTTTGTATGCAAGAAATTGGAGTTACATGTCATTTTTGGTGTTGTTTGGAGTCACAACAACAACCATCATTAATTAACAAGCTTGCTAATCCAATTAATTGGCGTAGGCCCTACAAACCAAACAGTCCGAGTCGAACATATAATTTCATATCCATTTATTTTGGTTGAGTAGAACGTCTTCATTTAGACTTTTAAGCTGTTAGACAAGGAGGTCATTCAACAGTTCATTTGAAAAATTAAGTGCTCTTCACTTCTAGTTCGCTATTTCAATTTTACGTTGTTATTGCTACTTTTCAGGAAACTTAAAGCGTAGAGGAACTCTACTGCTGGAGGAGGAGCATACGCATACCGATGATGAAATATTACGAAAGTCAAGCTGGTCTGCTTCTTAAGGACTACGTATTTGCTGATTCTTCTGTTGTATACGCTTCTGTCTTCTTTGGTGTTGTCGTGAGCAAAACTGTATGAACACATCGATTCCTTTTCACAACATACGTATTTCATGCTTCTGTCGGGTCATTTTATTTAGTAGCTCGATATGCAGGTGTATTATCTCTCTCAGCTAGTTACTCCAGTTTACTCCAAAAGCTACTCAAAACTATCAAGATACCGACAAATTGAGTGGAACAACAGGTGAGTGGATCTCCTCTCTCGTTCCAGTTATTAAGGTTCCAATGTTCAACTTTAAAACCGAATCAATCTTATATTTGAGTTTTAATTATGTTTGTCTATGTCGTGCAGAGCCATGTCTACATTTCATGCTGTGTTCATTACAATTGCATCACTATACTTTGTATTCTGGTCGGATATGTACCGTGATGATCTTTTTCATGGTCCTATTACTCTTAGAAGCTCAACATTGTCCACATTTGCATTAGGAGTGAGTAATTTTTTCTCCTCCATTTTTGAAACTACTGAATATATTCTTAAAAATAAGATTATTAGATGCTTTTGTGGATTCTCTCTCTACAAACAATGACTTTTTATTGCTGAGTTGCTACAAGCATGTGAATACTGTCATTTTTCTTGGGTATAATTTTTTTCCTCACTGTTCACGGTATCGTATCATGGTATGTAATTGCTAAACTATATTAAGTTGAAGAGTAGTTTCAATTTTTGATACCTGTTATATTATATCACATTATAATGTATTAAAATCACATGTATTTAATTTGTTCTTGACAGGTTTCTTTAGGTTATTTCCTTTATGATCTCAGCGTGATCATTCGGTTTTATCCTTCTTTAGGAGGAATGGAGTTTGTAAGTTTTTATTATCAACTTTACTTTATCTTTTGCTGTTATTGAATTTATCTTAAAGAGATCTTTATGCTTTAGTAATTCATCATGTAGATAATTCATCATCTTCTCTCTGCCGCGTCTGTGGGCTGCGCTCTATTGACAGGTGAAATGCAGCTGTACACTTTCATGGCCTTAATATCTGAGGCAACTACACCTTGGATCAATATAAGATGGTAGAGTTTGAACATCACCGAGTTTTTGTTCGCCTTTTGATCGCATCTGAACCGTTTGATGTTGTCACTCTGGTTTTTTGATAGGTATCTCGATGCAGCTGGTATGAAGAGGTCCAAGGCATATGTTATAAATGGAGTCGTAGTATTTTTATCATGGCTGGTAAGTTTGCACAAACATTACAGAGACACCCTTAACCTTAGGTTGACCATATATCTTTAATGTTAGCGTAAGCTTCATAATTCATATAACTGTCGTAATATCAGCTTAGCAAGTGCCAATCATAGTTACATTAGTACTAAATACTAATACGCAATGTTTTACCTGTCGTGGTGCAGGTTGCAAGAATCGTGTTGTTCATTTATCTGTTTTACCATGTATACCAGCACTACTATCAGGTAACTGAATGACTTAACAGAGTTCTATTCTTGGTTAGTTGTCTTGAATTTGTACGATAAGTTCTATTATCAAGAACGAGAACTAAAAGTCTAAAACTTTTGCGTTTGATCATCATTGTTATTTTGTTACCTCCTCTAACAGGTGATGCAGATGCACACAACTGGAGTTTTGCTGTTATTTCTTGTTCCGACATCGCTTTCAGTCATGAATTTGATATGGTTTTGGAAAATCTTAAAAGGATTGAAGAAGATACTAGCAAAGAGGCATTAAGACAACACTGTTATTTTTTTTTTCTTTAGAGAGAAGTGTTGTATGCATTTGCTAATTTACATTAGGCATTTCAAGAAAAGTACTTAAACACTGAAAGACACAAGGACAAATGTGTTACACACCTATTTATGACAGTATTTTTGTTTAATTCAGATTTTAGTTATTCCCCTTGAGAGAGCTCCGTCACAAACCAGACCATCAAAAAGTTTAATATGAGAGTGGCATGATATGCTCTGTACTATTTTGTTATTGGCCAAAGCACTATATAATTAATTATATGTGACCATACTAATTTATATACACATTTGCAGACTCCGGCGTTGTTGGATTAATTATGTGACATACTAATTTGTTGAGCGTGTTTGGTTGTATGGATACTTTAATCCAGTTTTATTAGTTTCTTGTTATAGATTTAATAAAACTATGGTGGTGTAACAATATATTCAAGAACTTAGAGAGAAAAGTGTAAGAATAACAAGATCTTTGTTTTCAATTGTGTGTATTGTGAATGGATGGTCTTGCCATTTTATAGGCATTTTGGAGACAAGAGAATTAATTCCCCACCATCTTACAACTAATATTATTATTAATAAATAATATCTTCCCATAATTTACAAACAATGCCACATGCATTATTTATAACACTCCCCCTTGGCCGTTTGAAAATTTTGTTATGTATCCGTCTTCTGCCCACGTCTTATGCTGCCTCGTTAAAAACCTTATAAGGAAAAACCCAGTGGGATAAAAACCTTAATAAGGGAAAAAGAGTGCAGCCGTGTGAACTCCCCCTCAAGTTGGCATCTCCAATTCTTCATAAGTCTCGTAGGTGACGCATCCCAATACTTTGAACAAGTTTCTTAAAAGTTACAGTAGGGAGTGCCTTTGTAAAGAGATCTGCCATATTGTCACATGATTGAACATATTGGATATTAATTTCTTTGTTCTTCTCCAGTTCCTGTGTGTAGGCAAAATACTTCGGGTGTATGTGTTTGGTTCGATTACTCTTGACATAGCCTTCTTTCATCTGTGTAATGCATGCAGAATTGTCTTCGAATAGTGTTGTAGGACCTTCTTTAATTGGTAAGCCAGATGTACTTCTTATATGATGTGTCATTGATCGTAGCCATACACATTCCCTGCTAGCTTCATGGAGTGCAATAATCTCAGCATGATTCGATGATGTTGCAACAAGTGTTTGTTTCTGAGAACGCCATGAAATAGCAGTGCCACCATATGTGAATACATATCCAGTTTGAGATCTGGATTTATGTGGATCTGATAGGTAACCTGCATCTGCATAACCAATCAATTCTTGTACTGCATTGTTAGGATAAAATAGACCAAGATCAACAGTTCCTTGAAGATAACGGAATAAATGTTTAATTCCTTTCCAGTGCCTTTTTGTGGGTGATGAGCTAAACCTGGCTAATAAATTCACAGTGAATGATATATCAGGTCTAGTACAATTTGCTAGATACATTAAAGCTCCAATGGCACTTAAATACGGAACTTCAGAACTAAGAATTTCTTCATTTTCTTCACTTGGACGAAATGGATCTTTGTCTTTAGCTAATGGTCTAGCAATGATAGGATGATTTAAAGGAGTTGCTTTATCCATGTTAAAACGTTTTAAAATCCTTTTGGTATAATTAGATTGATGCACTAATATACCATTTTTAGTATGCTCAATTTGTAAACCAAGACAATATTTAGTTTTACCAAGATCTTTCATTTCAAATTCATTCTTTAAATCATACATCGTTGAATGAATTTCCTTGTCAGTGCCAATGATATTTAAATCATCTACATAAACCGCAATAATAGCAAAACCAGATGATGTTCTTTTGATAAAAACACATGGACACAAATAATTATTTATATATCCTTCTTTCAATAAATATTCACTCAAACGATTGTACCACATGCGACCTGATTGTTTTAAACCATATAACGATCTTTGCAATTTAATTGAGTACATTTCTCTAGGTTTAGAGCAAGATGATTCAGGCATTTTAAGTCCTTCAGGGACTTTCATATAAATATCATTATCAAGTGATCCATAAAGATAAGCTGTGACAACATCCATGAGATGCATATTTAAGTTTTCATAAACAACTAAACTGATTAAGAATCGAAAAGTAATTGTATCCATTACTGGGGAATAAGTTTCACCATAATCAATCCCAGGTCTTTGAGAAAAACCTTGTGCAACAAGTCGAGCTTTGTATCTTACGATTTCATTTTCTCATTTCTTTTTCGAACGAAAATCCATTTGTGCCCTACAGGTTTCACGTCTTTAGGTGTGAGAACAATAGGTCCAAAAACCTTTCTTTTGTTAAGAGAGTTCAATTCAACTTGCATAGCTTCTTTCCATTTAACCCAATCGTCCCGATTTTGGCATTCATCCACAGATTGTGGTTCGGGATCATCATTTTCATTCATAAGATCATAAGCAATATTATATGAAAATATTTCACTTATATTTTTCATCTCATTTCGATTCCAGATAACTCCTGAATTAACATAATTTACAGAGATCTCAGTATTGGGATTTGGTTCGGTGATCTCTTGAGTTATCTCATTTGTCACATTTTCTGTTTCATCATTAATAGTTTCCTCGATAATGGAGTTAATAATATTTTCTCCTCTTCTTTTTCGAGGATTCTTATTTTTTGAACCAATAGGACGACCACGTTTCTTACGTGCATTTATTTTATTATTGTTGGATATGTCCTTCGGAATTTCAATCCGAGCAGGAACATTTGCAGCTGGTATATGTGATTTGGTTACCCGTTTTATATCAGTAAATGCATCGGGTAATTGATTTGCAATATCTTGAAAATGTAAATTTTTCTTAACTTCCAAATCACATTGTTTTGTTAAAATATCATAGTGTGATAAAGATGGATTATACCAAGATATATCCTTTTCCAACTGCTTTTGTTCTCCCCCTAAGGTTGGGAAATTTGCCTCATTGAAATGGCAATCGGCAAAACGTGCCGTAAAGACATCACCTGTTAATGGTTCGAGATACCTGATTATAGATGGTGAGTCATATCCAACATATATCCCTAACCTTCTTTGAGGTCCCATTTTTGTTCGTTGTGGTGGTGCAATCGGAACATAAACTGCACAGCCAAAAATCTTTATATGGGAAATATTAGGTTCATGACCAAAAGCAAGTTGTAATGGGGAGTATTCATGATACGAGCTTGGTCTAATGCGAATTAGTGATGCAGCATGTAAAATTGCATGACCCCATACAGAGGTTGGTAATTTAGCTTTCATTAACAATGGCCTAGCAATTAATTGAAGGCGTTTAATTAATGATTCAGCTAAACCATTTTGAGTATGTACATGTGCAACACTATGTTCAACAGTAATTCCAGTTGACATACAATAATCATTGAAAGCTTGAGATGTAAATTCACCGGCATTGTCAAGTCTGACTTTCTTGATCATATAGTCAGGAAATTGAGTTCTTATTTTAATTATTTGAGCCAAAAATCTCGCAAATGCCATATTACGAGTAGATAATAGACAGACATGTGACCATCGACTTGAGGCATCAATTAATACCATAAAATATTGAAATGGTCCACATGATGGATGAATAGGTCCACAAATATCACCTTGAATTCTTTCAAGAAATGTTGGCAATTCTGTCTTAATTTTAAGTGGTGAATGCTTTATAATTAGCTTTCCAAGAGAACATGCTTCACATGGACTAGGATTGTTCAAATTGAGTTTGGAGCCTTTTAATGAATGTCCATGTGTAGTTTCAATTATCCTTCGCATCATTGTTGAACCAGGATGACCTAGACGATCATGCCATAAAGTTAATAATTCGGGATTTTCATTGACTACCAAATTTGACTCGATAGCATTAATATATGTATAATGCAATCCTGATGAGAGTTTTGGTAGTTTTTCAAATATATATTGTTTTCCTGATATATACTTAATAATAAAAAGATATTTAGTTTTGTTTTCAGTTTTTGAGTTAGTATCATATCCATGACGATATATATCATTAAAACTCAACAAATTTCTTCTGGATTTTGGGGCAAATAAGGCATCGTTGATGATAAATAACGTTCCATTTGGTAAAACAAAACTAGCTTTACCAAATCCTACAATCAGGTCAGTAGGACCTGATATTGTATTGATTTTTGCCTTTGTTGGTTTTAGATATGTAAAATATTTCTTACTTGTGAGAATTGTGTGAGTTGTACCGCTATCAGGGATGAAAAAATCACCGGTATGCTCCATACTGGCTTCATGTCAAACAAGTAGAGTTAAACATGATATAACAATAAATGAAGCATATATTTCAAAAAGAGGAATAGTTTCATTAAGATACATAAGGAAACACAATTAATGAAAACTTGGTACATTATAAGCAGAAATTGCAAATACATATCAATTCGAAAATCACACAACAAGGAATCACACAATGCAAATTAAATCAGGAATCACGCAGATATGAATCACATAGTTCATATCAAGCCATAGTAACATCATGATCATCGGCGAAATCAGATGCTGCCAAATATGTGGGATTATTAGGCATTTGTTCAACAAGGTTCACTTCCTTTTCTTTGCCTTTACTCTCTTGGTACAGTTTACAAAAATGTTCAGGTGTACGACACGTATTGGCCCAGTGTCCTTTCATTCCGCAGTTAAAACAGTAACCTTCAGATTTATTATGAGCATTTTTTCTTTTATTATGATGGTTATTGTTATGGACCGTACCACTGGTCGAAGGATTGTAATAACTAGTTCGACCACGTCCACGACCACGACCACCTCTATGGCCACGACCACCTCTATGGCCACGACCACCTCTAGAAACATATCCTCCTCTGTAACCTCCCCGACCTTGATATTGGCCTCTGCCTCGACCACCATTATTGTAATTTCCTCGTCCACGGAAGTTTGAGAAATCTATGGCATGTGCTTCTGGCAATGCCTGTGCTCCAGTTGGGCGTAACTCAGAATTCTTAATCAATATATTATTACTATTCTCTGTCGTTAACAACACTCTCTCTAGTTCGTGATACTTAGTGTATCCGACTAGTCTGTGTTGCATTTGGATGAGTATATGACTGACATGAAAAGTAGAAAGAGTTTTTTCAATCATTTCCTCATCAGTAATTTCTGTTCCGCAAAATTTTAGCGTTTGTCGGATATTATGGATGGCAGAGGAGTAATCATTTACTGATGTAAAATCTTGGAACCTTAATGTGTTCCACTGATGTATGGCTTTTGGAAGCATTGTTTCCCTTTGGTGGCCATATCTTTCATTCAGATTAATCCATAGCTCGGAAGGATCTGTAATATCGAGATATTCCGTTTGCAGAGAATTATCTAAATGTCTACGCAGGAATATAATTGCCTCGCATCGTTGCTGGTCAGTACATTCATTTTCCTCAACAATTGTTTCCCCGAGGAATTTCGCAGTAAGATGCGTTTTCACATTTGATTCCCATTGCATATAATTTTTTCCATCGATAGTGAGTTCGGTGAAATCTACTTTCGAGAGATTAGACATATTGCAGCTAAATGAACATTAAAACAAACATAATTAGGATCAAGACATTTTATTTTAATACGCAACCACACAAGCACAATTATTACAATAATACAATGTAATTATCTCATCTCTAGCCAAATCTTGAACTCGAACATTATTATGATAAAAGAGAGGAATATCATAGGGACAAACATAAGAGTGTCCTCATCTACTAGCATAAACATAAAAATTGAAAGGTAAATGAGGATCAAGATCGCTGTTGTTGTAGAGATCATTTTGCAAGATGAGAGAAATAAGGTGAAGATTTGTGTGGAGTTTGAGTTAAGAAATCTGCATATTTATAGGAGAAAGATATCTATAAGTAGCCGTTTTATAGCCGTTAGAAAACAATCATTTTTCTTTATTTTGACATGTTTTACGAACGGTAATGTCTTTAATAATTTAGCAACAAAACTTAATTGTAATAACATGTAAAATAATTTCCGCCGCATTAATGATGTTCTAACAGGCATATGGAATAATATTACGATAAGTAAATACACATATATTTTTCGCCACATTACTATGTAAAAACTTTCATGGGCTTGTGGAATAGCGTAAACAACTAACATAATTGAAATAATCTAATTGCGCAAATAATTTCCGCCACATTACTATGTAAAAACTTTCATGGGCTTGTGGAATAATGTAAATAACTAACATAACTGAAATAATCTAATTGCGTAAATAATTTCCGCCACATTACTATGTTAAAAACTTTCATGGGCTTGTGGAATAAATTAAGCAATATAGTAGGAGGTAAAAGTAAAACCTTCCATAATAATTAAGTGTTAGTAGTCATTTTTAGCTTGGGGTTAACTCAAGCATCAACGAGTGTTAAGATTATCATTAGCGTTAGAGTTAGATAACAATAAAATTATAAAGACATTTTCATCTAATCTTAAAATTATAGATTGGCGGTAGTCCGCACTTGTCTATAATAATGTAGATAGATGAACACGTAAATATAAAACTTTAACAACAAAATTATAAACACATATTCATCTAATCAAAAAAATTATAGATTGGCGGTAGTCCGCACTTGTCTATAATAATGTAGATAGATGAACAAGTAATCATAAAACTTTCATACCTTTTGACGTTTTGACGAAGGAACTTGATTTTTCCGGATCGAGCACTCTCGTGCTGATAACGTGTTATAGATTTAATAAAACTATGGTGGTGTAACAATATATTCAAGAACTTAGAGAGAAAAGTGTAAGAATAACAAGATCTTTGTTTTCAATTGTGTGTATTGTGAATGGATGGTCTTGCCATTTTATAGGCATTTTGGAGACAAGAGAATTAATTCCCCACCATCTTACAACTAATATTATTATTAATAAATAATATCTTCCCATAATTTACAAACAAGGCCACATGCAGGGGCGGAGCTTAGGGGGGTGCATGTGGGTGCTGTTGCACCCCCCAGCCTCCCCTGAATGGTTAGGAAATATATAATTATGTAGTAAATATTTTCCAATTATATATAAATTTTGATGATTTTGCACCCCCTTATTGGTCCACCGCTTCAAGGTTAACACCCCAGAAGTTATTTTATGTATATAGCAAGCTTCTTGTTGGCCACGCATTGATATGCATCAGTATAAGATATGTATATATATTGTAGGACACTTAATTCTAAGTTATATAATTTGTAAACTGCAGGTTCAATCTTACAACTATTTTTGGTTCTTTCATTTTCCAGTACCTAATTGCCAATTCAAATTCTTTCTTTGTGACATATCATACTATCAATTTATTTTTTACTCTTATCTAATAAATATCACAGAACATATCAATGAAAAACAATTTTGTGTATTTTATGTTAATAGAATACTTTCTAACTGTATAAAATCCTACATTATTAATTCAAATGTTTATAATTTTTCTAAAAGATTTAGTGTAAAAAAATTAATTTTTTTACAAGTTATTAGTGATACTCATATAGAAATAAATTAAGAATGATTTATATAAGTCAAACACAAAGTATGTGGCATGAAATAAAATTAAGCAGGTATATATTAGCAAACAAAACATTATGCGATATATGTGATGGGCAAAGAAGAAGCAAGATACTTATTTTACTTGGATAGGAAAAGAAATCACTAAAAAATCCATTGCTACTTTACATATTCACACATAAAGCCTATAACCTATAAACATTTAAAAATATTAAAGAGGAAAGTAACAATTATTGACAATAATAACCCTTGGTAGTCGTAGTAGTGCAAATAACTCTTGGAGAAAATACAGACAAAAACTCTATGTGCTTGAAGCCCATGTGCATGTGATGAAAAAAAGGAGAGTTTTGGCTCTCTTTTTTTCGTTTTATTTAAAACCATTTGGGAGAATTTTACTTTTCCTTTAAATTACATTTTTAGGTTGAACTTAAAATTTTCTATGATTCTTACTTTTATCGAGAAAAAAATTTCGCCCCCCCTAACTTATATTTCTGGCTTCGCCCCTGGCCACATGCATTATTTATAATTTCTCTCTTAAATGTTGGACTATTTTTTTCCAAAACAGTGTTTAGTTTTTATGTTATATTAAAAAGGAATATAGCTTTGTACATAAATATAATAAACCTTTTAGTTCACCTAGAGATAGGTCAAGTCGTGTCATTTCCCTGTTATACTCCGTTACTTAAAATCTTTGAAAATCTAGGAAATTGTCGTCTTTTCGCCAACTTTAAAGTCAAATTAATTAATTAATTGGAGGGGGTGGGTGGGTGGGCGAGAGTTTAAATTAAATTCCACGGATAAATGTATTATGGTGTCGGCCTATACGTTGTTTGACAAAAAAAATAACACGAGAATAAAACGATCGACAAACTAAGATACTAATTGAAGTTAAACATTGAACCAAACACACACATAAAGAGCTAATAGCAAAAATCAACCTTGTGTTATTTTTAATTTGTAAATATATAACATCCAATGCTATTTTAATTAGCAAATAGATTATGTTATATAATTTTAAAACTTAACAAACTTCTTTATGCATTACAATTTCATATCAAACATATATACATATAAAGTTAGTGTTATGAGCTAAACTATATTATTTTAAAATTTCCAATTACCGTTTTTATAATATTGACAACGTCTGATTTTAGTTTTTCGACACCGAAAATACACGAAATTGTCATGAATTGATCACGTGCAAAGAAAATGACCGATTTCGATTTTTTTTTGAACATTCTCGATATCGAATGACCAAGATTGAACGTTTTTCAACATTACGAGGCAATAAACAAATAAATCAACATTAGACTAAAATTGAAATCATTAGACCAAAATTGAAAGGAGAGCACGATAAATTTACAAAATATATCTATCTATTATAATACTTTTTCCGCAAGCACCGTTATAACATTAGATGCTTACGTGGACCAACGACCTTGCGAATCACGCAACATAAATCTCTCTCTCAGCTTCACTCTCCCTTGCCTCCTTAAACCCTAAATCACAAAACCCCTGCTCCATTAGGGTTTATCATTTCTCTCACTTCCCTTTCCACTTTCTCTCTCTACCACCACCACCAATATCCATAGCAAAATGGGAAGCTTACTGTTAATCAGGCGATCTTCTGAATCGAAGAGGTTAGCTCTCACTGCACTCAACCATTTCTTCTCCACCACCAGGCCCGCCGCCGTGGTTCCTTCAAATGCTCTACTGATCTCGCCGCAAATCCGCCAGTCGCCGCCGCATTTTGCGTCGACGAGGGGGTTTCGTACCGGGGTGCCGTTGAGGGCTGGACTAGCGGTTGCTGATTATTCCGATGCGGATGAGAAGGTTGGTGCTGGTGGTGATGTTGAAGGGCTTGAGATCGCGAAGCTCGGGATATCGCAGGATATCGTGTCGGCGTTGGCTGCGAAAGGGATCACTAAGCTTTTTCCGATTCAGGTATATAATTATACGAACGAATTTAGCAATTGAAGGTTCTCATAGTGTTCCGAGAGTGAATTGAAATGATGAGGATTAGGAGTTGACTAGTCTTCGCTGTGATTGTTGATGTGATTAATGTCCGGGGTTGAAAGCGAAATGCTTTTGGAGGAGATGTGTCATTTGATTTTGTTGCGTATTTGTTTTTACGCTGTCTGATTTTATCTATTTTCTTGATATGAATGAATGTGTGTTGTTAATTGAAGATACATAATATATGTTTTTTGTTTGGAAATTACAGAGGGCTGTATTGGAGCCAGCTATGCAGGGGCGTGATATGATTGGTCGAGCAAGAACGGGGACAGGAAAGACGTTAGCTTTTGGGATTCCCATTATTGATAAAATCATTCAGTTCAATGCCAAACACGGGTTTGTTTTCTTTGAGTTTTATTTCGGTGGTTTTCGAATTTGGATTTGTATGTTTTAGTTTGAAATGTCGAGGGTTTATGTATCTGCTTGTTTTAATCATGCAGACAGGGTAGGAATCCCTTGTCACTTATTCTGGCACCGACCAGGGAACTCGCTAAACAGGTGGAGAAGGAATTTGCTGAATCTGCTCCAAAATTAGATACTTTGTGCGTTTATGGAGGTGTTCCGATCGCTAGCCAGATGCGTACGCTTGACCATGGTGCTGATGTGGTTGTTGGGACTCCTGGCCGTGTCATTGATTTGATTAAACGTGGTTCCTTGAATTTGTCTGAAGTGCAATTCGTTGTTCTTGATGAAGCTGATCAGATGCTTAACGTTGGGTTCGCGGACGATGTTGAAACTATCTTGGGGTACATGAAACAGAAACATCAGACTTTGATGTTTTCAGCTACAATGCCTAATTGGATTGTCAAGCTTACGCAGAAGTTCTTAAAGAATCCAGTTACCGTTGACCTTGTGAGATAGCGCACCATGTTTCACTTTTTCCTTGATTTTTTTCCCTTTGGAACAAATAGTTTAATTATTATTTTCTAAACTCCGAAAGATAGTTGGTAGTTGTTTGGGCTCATTTTTACATAAAATATGTGCTTCAGGTAGGAGATTCAACCCAGAAGCTTGCTGACGGGATATCCTTATATTCCATTACTGCCGACTCGCGAGAGAAAGCAGCAATTCTTGGTCCTCTGATAAAGGTATGGTATAGAAACCCAATGTTGACCCCATTAAATTGATTTATATTCTGGTTACAATGTTGTTTTGTGTTCATTAGCTTAGTGTAATATCAATATGATGGAAAAAATGTTAATTTCTGTTTTTGCAATCAGGAACACGCAAAAGGGGGTAAATGTATTGTTTTTACTCAAACAAAGCGTGATGCTGATAGATTGGCATATGCTATGCAAAGAAGCTTCAAATGTGAAGCGCTGCACGGCGACATTACACAGAATCAAAGGGAAAGAACTCTATCCTCTTTCCGAGATGGACGCTGCGATGTTTTGTTGGCTACTGATGTAGCTGCTCGTGGTCTTGATGTACCAAATGTTGATCTGGTAGGTCCTCTTCTGTTTTTTATTTGTCGGTTGTGGTTCTACCTTTAATCTGGGAATGTTTACGATAGGAGAGTAGAATTGATGAAATACCATCTGTCACAGCAGGCCTGATTGTCATTGGGCTAGGTGGTGCCTTTGACACTACTTCGTTTTCTTTATTCCTTTGTTTCTTAGTTGAGGTCACAGTGAATTTGTTATTTGATTCAGGTGATCCATTATGAACTCCCAAATTCTTCGGAGATTTTTGTTCATCGATCTGGACGAACAGGTCGTGCTGGGAAGAAAGGCAGTGCAATTCTTATTCATTCTGCACACCAACATAGGGACATCAAGGCTATTGAACGTGAAGTCGGGTGCCGATTTACAGAAGTAAGTTATAGATACTTATTTCGTTCTGCTAACTTTAATAGTTGAAGCCTTCCTAGCAAAAGAGCAGCTGGACTGCGAATATTAATTTTTGGTAGAAGTACCCTACGGTTTAATTGAGATATCCACAAGCAAATTCAATATTTTATATCTCTGAGGTTTTACATCGGTCACACTGAACCGGGTTGTTTTCATCTATCTGGTGTAGCTCCCAAGAATAGCTGTTGAAGAAGGAGCCATGGATGCGTTCAGCGACATGGGTCGTGGTGGTCGAATGGGTAGTTCAGGATATGGAGGTTTTGGCAGCTCTGGTGGTGGCCGATCCGGTGGATATGGAAACTCCGGGGGTGGTCGTTTTGGGGGATCAAGTTCTGGCCGTTTTGGTGGCTCTGGTTCGGGTGGTGGCGGATATGGTGGGCAGGGTACAGGACGGTCAGGTGGTTATGGGTCTGGACGTTCTGGTGGTTTTGGTGACGCAGGTAGTTCAGATAGGAAGAGCGGCTTTGGAAATTTTAGTGGATCAAGTCGCTCAAGTGGTTTTGGTGATTTTGGTTCAGATCGCTCTAGTAAATTTGGCAATTCACAATCTGGACAGAGTAGTCGTTCTAGCCGCTTTGGTGGTTTTGATGACTAATGATAAGGAAGCATTTGTTTGAAGCTATTGAAGGTGATTTTCTTATTCTTCTTTGGGACCTAATTGATTTACTTGGCTCCTTTTCGCTCTATGCACATTATATAAGCCCCTCTTTGTTGGTTCTCTCACTTACTGTGACAACTATATAGAAATGCTGGACTGGGTAAGTGTCTTGGTATGATGGAACTTGGGTCGGAAACTAGTAGTATACGTTGTATTTTCATTCACATTTGCATGTATATGGTGCTGTGGCACTGTGAATCTTTTCCTGACCCCTTTTACTACCTGGATTTGATTTCAAAGATGAAGCTGTTGGAGGAAATTTGCATTTTAGTTATAGTTAAATTATTTGTGATGCTTTTTTTCACATAATGGCTTTTGACTTGGCTGCTATGTTTGCATTCTTACAGAACAAGGCAATTCTCTGCGCCAGATGTAAAGATAACAAATGGATGACATACAGGATCAATTAGGCAACAAGCAATCAGACACGAAACATCTACGAGTAAGATTCGTCTGCTGGGTTTAAAGAGTTGACGACCTGGACAATATAATTTGTATATTATTTTGCCTGAAAGACAACTATAGCCTATAGGGAGTAAGCATAATGCCAGGATGAGATTGAGTAGATGTATTACTATATGTGGTCTGTTGTCTTTTTCCCAAACGTATTGCTGTCATTCATAATCATTCGCTTCAAGCTTGAAAAGACGACATCTAAAATCAATTCAATTCTTTGCTGATGCCTTCAAGCATGGACTTGACAATTGCTTTTGTATTTACAGAATATGCTGCTGAAGTATCAATATTTGTTTTGAGATTGTTAGATATTGAATGTGTTCATCTGATGTATTAATGCGAATAAGTATTTATATTTGAGACAGAACAGAATCACAGATAATGCAAAAAGGAGATAGGTTTTAGAAAACTACAAGTTTGAATGAACTTGATTGACTGAAAGTAGACTCTCCCTATGAACAATAACCTCCAACCTGTCCCGTTTACCGTAGACTCCAAGGTTCTTGAATGCTTGGCTACTAGTATTATAGAGAACCAGCTCTCCAGAATTGCTTTCAGCGATGAGTTCGCCGTTTATCCAGAACCCTAATGGCCTCTCCACTCTTGAAGAGGGAGGACTGATACTTGATACCTTAGTCCAAGAATTTGCATTTCCAGCCAATTCATTCGCAACCCATACCTTAAACGTTCTATTGGTGTTTTTGAGACTATAGGTAATTAAAGCAATACATTCTTTCATTGGCACAATAGCTCGAGTTATCCTATGTTGTCCTCCCAAAGCTTCGATGTGAGAAGGCAATGCTGTCATTTGGAAGGTTTCCCATTTCATGTCAAATGAAAGAATAACCTCAGCGTTACTCGCAATGTCCTGAGCCCACCAGCAGAAACTTTCATTTCTGTATACCATACTCCATATATTTTGATACATAATATTTGCTGGAATTGCACCTTCGTACTTCTTCCATAAATTTGTTCTCAAATAGTATATCTCGACTTGATAAATGAGGCGCGAGTTAGTAGAAACACAGAACAAGATCTGCAATACCTTGAAATCGCGAGTTATGGAGTTGAATCCAACCCCTAGGTCACCCCCACGAATTTTTGCATTTGGTGGACGCGATAGTGAGGATTTTGGTAATATCTTGAAATCACGCAGGATAGGGTTCCATAGCGCAATGTTATCTGGGTATCCGTATAGGCAAATGATACCATTACATGGGCCAATCAATCTTACATGACCAAACATGTCATTGAAAAACAATGGCAGTTCTTGATCGACAAAAGTGTCGTTTCCACCATTCCGGAACAAGGAGATGACCCTTTTGCTAGTAGTGTTGTTACGCCTACCTACGATTAGAACCTCGTTATCTTTGGAGAATGTCCGATAGTGGTTTGAAATGAAATCAGGATTATTGAGAAGAATATGCCATGGCTTGCTAACGCATTTGAATCGAACCAACGATTTTACTGGTAACCTCGTTAAAATATCTACAATTTGTTCGTTTTGGAGGTTCATTGTTATCCATCAGCTTCACCCATGTTTTCAATTTGTCTTTTTCCATTTCCATTTCCATATTTTTCTTCTGGCCTTCAGTTACATGGACATATTTGCCAACTACCATTTCAATTTTACACCTTAAGCTAATTTTAGTACTGCTTGTGCATTTTAAGTCATAAAATCAAGAAAATAAGTTGCGGACTAAATTTGTGGTGGTACAATGAATGATCACTATCATCATTTTCCTAAATTATATAACAAATCCGTTATTGCATTTTCTCTAAATTAACTGATTTGTCAATGTCACCTCATCATGCAACACCTCAATTGCACACAATTATTTATCCTACCTTAGACATTAAAAAAGCAAGCTACAGCCTACACGCCATACTCACTAAAATTCAACCGAGTAGAAGGCGAGCAACTTATCAGTTCCTGGGAATTCTTAAATCTTGTTCGATCACTACCGATAACGAGAGTTTCTACCATAGCAAAAGGGAAACAATAGCCCGTTACCTCGAATTAATCCTTAAAACTTAACACAGCATCATAACTAAAATTTGTTACTAGCACCTGATATTCATACATTTGACATTGATTTTTTGTCTAATCTCCAGGAATTCCCTCTAGAATGCGGATGAGTGCTCTACTCATCCTTCTTTCTCATGAACTTGCTTGCTGGGATTCGATTACGAACTCCAGCATCCACTTTTTTGTAATTGTGCTGAAGCTGATCGAAGACTTTGTACACAAATTCATCAATCTGATCTGCATATTTTTCATACACGACTGGCAATGTGTTGGCAGCAACAAAACCTTCGTGAAAACAACAAATGTTTTGAGGATCATGAAGGCTAGGGAATAATTAACTTGTAGAGTTGAGAAGACTAATGGTCATTTACATTTTACATTGCAAAAACTCAGATCAAGCAGTAATATACTCACAAAATAAAGCTCAACCACATTTCTAACAAATTACACATTGAACAATTGAAATGCGAAAAGTTTGTAAATGTTAAAAGTACTTCTAAGTAAGGTGTCTTACCAAGGTATATCACAGTCAAAAAGTTGAACCAGCTTCCAATAATAGCAGCTACCCATAAGCCAGCAATAACCTGCAGGCGTTACCAAGTTGTTAAACGTTAAACTAGAATAGAACAAATTTCTAATGCAACTTAAAATCATTGAAACAAAAAGTTCCGATACAATCAAGTGAACAAGAATGTTACAATCTTATAACTTGATCTGCCTCTTCCTTGTGCATCGCTTATTTTACATACCGAATACATCGACACAAGATAGTTAAAATGACGTAAAATTACCGCTAGGAGCTGCTTTATATTTCCTCCACATGCAACATCCTGCAAGAAGTTCAAACCACGGTTCACTTCAGACCCGATCAGCTTGCCAATGTTTGCGAAAAGCTCATCAGGCAAAACAACACGAGGCACTTCCGATGCAACTTTCCTCCAGGCAAATTGAGCAAGCAATGCCAAAACAAGCACAAAGCTTAGAATTGAGAGGAAGTTGTAGCTTAGCCATTCAAAAACCACCCAAGCGACCGTTGCACCGGCAAGTACGCTAGCTGATGTCTTCTTGTTCCTCCATAACAGAACATCCGCGGCTGAATATTCAAGTGAATGAGGTTAACTAGAAGTAGGAAGAACTACCAATACATTATAACTTCACTGATACTAGAACTGATAAAACTATACGAAGAAATATTACATTTGCCACCCCCCAAAATATGGTGAATTGGCTTTTGACGCCCAAACAACTTGTTGAGCGTTGCTGAGCTTGAGCTATGCTCAAAATTCTGCTTTGATACACCTTCGCTGATGGTTTCCATGATATTGCTCATAAGAGACTCGGCTGTTATTTCCTCCGGCATTTTTCCTGTAAGTCTTCATATAACAAACAACAATCAGTACTCAACAATAAACTCAACGCCCTAAACAACACTGGTTCGATGTTTCAATGGCAGTATGCATGAAAAAATCAAAAATACATCACAACAGCATATTTCAATTTGAATCCCTCTAAAAACAAAGCTGATTTTGCATAGACCCCACCCCCCATTCAATCGTGCCAATGCCTACTGAAAACTACGGGCAGGTGCTCTACATCAGAGACAGTAGCGCTGAACAATCATTCAGTATGTGCCGGTTCATCAGTTAGTAACGCGTCTAATTTCATCTAGATAATTTCATCAAACTCTCCCTTGTCTTCTATATCTATGTGTGTATGCCTGTAAATGTACTTGGAGAACGCCACTCCAGACGTTTCGCCTAAAAAGGAAATGCATTGCTCTTAATGATAGTCACAACTGTTACTTATTTCATGTATGTTCTTGTATGTATGTTCTTGTAGATAATATATAAATATTAAATGTCTACCCTCTCTAACAACCTAAACTTTTTAGATGAGATGGCAACTCAATATGGTATCAAAGCTCAGGCCAAAGAGGAGATCCTGGGTTCGAATCCCACCGCCACTCGATTATCAAAAAGTGACACGTGACAGGCGTAACAAAAAGAGCTTAAACTTTTAGATGAGATGGCAATTCAATATATGTCAAAGCCTAACAACAGAGAAGTACTAAAGAGAAAGTCTCCATATCTCAAAATCAATTGCAGAAGAGTCTTAAAAAAGGCTAAAGGTTCAGAAAATTATCCTTTACAGCAGTTCAGATTTCAAACACAAACCACTACAAATAGCCCAAATTATTTTTCTCAAGCCATGTATGAGAACTCTAAACAAATTTTCCACCAAACATAACTCAATATATACAGAATGGAACAATATCAAGACCAAAATAAAAAATAGAACAGCAACAACAAAAAACAAACAAACAAGGAGTATGTAAAATAGAGATGAAAAAGAAGAACTTCCAAAAGTGAGAAGATTATACATACTATACTATAAAGAGAAAAACAACTAACCAGTTGGAAGGGAGAAGGTGAAAAAGCTAAGGCTAACTCCTTTTTTTTAGTTTTGTGTATGATTTTGGCTTTGGAAAATCCAAGATATTTCTTGTTACAACTTTGTACGACACTACTACAACTATCATTTCAGGCCAATAGCAAAGAATTAAATCAGTGGCCCCACTTATCCTAAACAATAATCCAACCATGCAAGCATCGTTTAAAGTTTATATGGTTAGGTAATATATATCACAATATATAAATGTCAATTATTATTATTGGTTGAGCTTTTAAATTAAGTTAATGTCAATATAAGTATATTAACTCACAGTTATTATTAGTGATGCGTTCAAATTTACCGTTGCATGGTCCAAGTAGCCATCGCTGTAGTTTGATTAAGTACTTTAATTAGTTTAGTATTATTACAAGAAAGTGATTTAATATAACCATATTCTTATATTTTTTATAATATAACAAAATATTAGTGATTTAAAAGTTTTATACTTTTTTTATACAATTAATTTTTATATTATATTTTTTTATTGAATGTTGACTAAAGTCAACAAACCGGTCCATCTAGTGGTCCGCCGGTCCGACCTGTTAATCTACTATCCGGTAACCTCACCGGGTCAGTCACCGAGCCGACTTTTAAAACACTTATTATTAGTGATTCGTTCAAATTTACCGTTGCATGGTCCAAGTAGCTATCGCTGTAGTTTGATTAAGTACTTTAATTGGTTTAGTATTATTACAAGAAAGTGATTTTACACCAAACAAATTTCTCATAAACACGTGTAGACTGTAGTAGTGTCGGTGTGGTTGTCTTTGTGGTGTGTAACGATTGGCTACGCATTTTTTTTTTCTTAATTATCATCGTACATGTGGATTGCGTGGAGGTAGCAAGCAGTACTCTGAGGTAATTTTTTTTCTCGGATTTGAGTATATAAAAAAGTGCATGAACTATATGATAATAGTTCTATGAATTATAATTTTTTTATTTTGAAACATAAAATCTTCATTCTTTTTTTGATGAAGAAAGTTTTCAGTCAAATTGACAACTACTTAGTCGATAAGTTTCATTTCCCTTTTCACGAAAAGCATCGAAACGTTTCTGTGTTTAGCTCTATCGAATCGAAACGCACACAAGTATTTTTCGAGTTATTTACAATTATAATTTTACGAGTCTTTGGAAACTTGTCGAAAAATACTCTACACATTCTGAAAAGTTTGTAATATTTACTTGACCAAAACATACTTTCGAACCGAAATTTTGATCCGTGACCTTAGGAATGGTAATACAATACCTTAGGACATCATAATAGTTATCGGAGAAGTTGTAGAAATGAGGATCGAACACGAATCTCGAAAAATTGTTCATTGGATTTTAAGAAAACCATACATCATTATACTCAAGATGTAACAATATCTATGACTAAGCTAAGGTGTTTTATGTTATTTTTTCAAACTACGATATTTTAAAATATAGAGTTTTGATGAACTTAAAGGGGTATTTACTCTTTTAACTAACAATTTTTTTCTAGAATTTGATCAATAATTTAGAGGTGGGTATAATTAGAAAAATATGCAATTCTATTTCTATCAACTAAAAAAAGAAAAAGAAAAAGACGTTGTTCTAAGAGAACACTGAGAACTCAATGTAGAAGATGGGCGTCCAATAGGATGTGGTCCAAATGTCCAATCTAAAGGGCCAAAATTTTATTTCGAGAGCACATCAAATTACCAGAAATACATAAACTATAAGTAGGTCCACTTCATTTGTTTCAAAACAACACAACACTTGTCTTCTAAGTTCTAAGTATTTAACCATACAAAATAATTTAAAAATTCGCAAGAAGAAACTACTTAATTAATATTACAGGACCAATATGAACTGTCCCCCAAAATCAATGTGACATTTCGCGTTCATAACTTTTTATGAATCTTTTTTTCTTTATTAATTGTTAGTTTCTTAATTTATAACACCGTAGAATTACAAACCAGTATCTATTGTTTCTATAAAAAAGAAAGAAGTTTAGCATTGGATTAAGTCCCAATACAGTTTTAATTTCATATGTTGGAAATGTGTGAAACGTCCTATAAAATAGGAATTTTTATTTTTATTTCTTACAATTCTAAACTGAACGCTACTCTCAACTTATTAGGGCTAATAAATAGACAACGAGAATGATATAATCTTAAAAGAACTCAACTTCAAAGGCTAATTATAAAGAATAAACAACACAAAACTATATAAACATCACATTAATATCTTAGTATATCATTGCGAGATTCAAGTTCCATCTCTTAAAGTTAGGATTGTATCATTTCATCACATTTCGCATCACGACACTTAGGTTAACTTTGACCTAACATCATCTAGCTCCAGGTGAACACTACACAATCAACTTTCATCACCCGTGCCTGCCGTACACTTACACTTACTAGATTTTAATACCAGTTGATATGATCTTAGGAGAGCCTCACCTCCAAAATCAACAGTTAAGGTAAAAAGAAGTACACCTCAACTCGATTCGTTTTGAGTTAGTATATATACAAATTTATTTATCTTTGTTGTAAAACAACGACGCTATAGAAATGAATGCATAAATACCTCAAAAGTCAAAGTAATGTTGTCCTTAAGGAATTTACAAACCAGTCGGTACTGTTAAAAAGTCGTTTTAACTTATGAAAGTACCGTTGCATGTAATTCCAAGCCTCACAACTCACGTTAATCATATAATTCCTCATTAGCTGGCCGGCACAAATACTTTACAATATACTACATAACCACCAATATATAATATTTGGTCCCATTTTTATAAAACCCTTCATAACTTCACATTTAGCACAATCCACACACACCACTCCACTCCACTCCAATTCACTTTGTAGTGGACACAACACAATGCATCATCAACTAACAATCCTCACCACACTCCTCCTCTCACTCCTCCTCCTCACCACCACCACAAATGCACACAACATCACCCGCATCCTCGCCGACCACCCCGAATTCTCCTCCTTCAACCACTACCTCTCCGCCACACACCTCGCCGATGAGATCAACCGCCGCCGCACCATCACCGTCTGCGCCGTCGACAACTCCGCTATGAACGAGCTCCTCTCCAAACACTTCTCCCTCCCCACCATCAAAAACGTCCTCTCCCTCCACATCTTCGCCGACTACTTCGGCCCCAAGAAGCTCCACCAGATCAGTAAAGGCTCCACCACCACCTCCTCCCTCTTCCAGGCCACCGGAGAAGCCGCTGGAACCTCCGGTTACGTCAACATCACCGACTTAAAAGGCGGTAAAGTTGCATTCAACCCCGTTGATGGAGACGCCGATCAGCCGAGGGCCACATTTGTTAAGTCCGTGCACGATATCGCTTATGTGATCTCGGTTATCCAGATTAGCCACGTGTTGTTGTCACCAGAGGCGGAAGCTCCAACAGCAGGACCGGGGGATCTGAATGTTACGACGCTAATGGCGAGGCAAGGTTGCTTAGATTTCTCGCAGTTGGTGACCGATCAAGGTGCGGATGAGATATTGGCGTCGAGCGTGCAAGGTGGATTGACGGTTTTTTGCCCGAGCGACGAATCGCTAAATTCGTTTATGCCCAGGTACTATTGAATTTATCGTCTCATCTAAAAGCTTAATTTGTTAGAGAACGTCTGTGACTGTCTGACACGTACAGTTTGTAAATCTTTTTATTACCTCTGTTAATTTTAGGTAACAGTGGAACTAGAACTCAATATCTATTTGGCCTAAGATTAAGTTTTTTAAGAGGGTAGACATTTAATTATTTATATATAATCTCCGTCAGGTATAAAAACTTGACGGCGGCGGAAAAAACGTCGTTGATTCTATACCACGCGATGCCCGTGTACGAATCCTTGGGGATGTTGAGATCTAGCAACGGATTGGTGAGAACATTGGCGACGGAGGGAGCGGCGAAGAAGTACCATTTCACGGTGAAGAACGACGGCGACAACGTGAAGGTGGAGACGAAGGTGGTGACGGCCACCATTAAGGGAACATTGATCGACGAGGACCCGTTGGCGGTTTATAAGATCGATAAGGTTTTGTTGCCGAGGGAGCTTTTCAACGCGGCGCCGCCGTCGCCGGCGCCGAAGTCGGCGCCGAGGGCGGCGAAAGCGAGGAGTGCGAGCGGTGGTGGTGGTGGAGATGATGATGCGAACGCGCCGGTGACGTCAGATGATGACGTGGCGGCGGATCAAGATTCGAGTAGTAATGGTGGGACAAGGAGGATTTGTGGCGGCGGTTTTATTGTGAGTGTGTTTGTTGGGATTTTAGTTTTTGTTTTTTGAAAATTTGTCGGTGCTGTCAATTGTTATTATTTATTACACGGGTTGCAATTTTTTTCGTTTGATTGTAAAAATATTTTGTAATTTTTTCATACGAGATTTGTGTGTTATGTGATGGAAATTAAGGTGTAGTTGATGAGATAATTGTATTTAGTACGTTTTATTACACCTTATAAATATTGCTGGTAAATGATGAAACAAATGTGGATATTGCAAGAAAATTGTCAATAACACAAGCAGCATAATGTGGATTTTGCAAGAAAATTGTCATTACACAAGCAGCGTAATAGTAGATTTGTGGCTGTAAAGTGTGAAGAACAAGCATTTGAATATAAAAAAAATGTCCAGCAAACATAATATATATATATATATATATATATATATATATATATATCGCATGGTTTTATATGGGAACCCCAAATAATTAGCGAAGGGAGTGTCGGTGGACGAATCATAGTGACATGAAAACAGCTAGATTGTGTTGGGGTCACCCACGAATAATAAGTTACTGACAACCAAGACTTAATAATGTACACAATTATATATATCCATATCTAATCATTCAGTACCACCCTTATATAATAAACTTGAGATTCCCTATGGTTGGCCGAAATTATTAGTTAATCACATAAAGTAATCTTGTGTAAGAAAATGGAAGAGATTATGGAAGACTAATTTAGGTCAAGAACTCGTCGTACCTCTTATGCAAAAGTGAGTGTTAGTGTACTTTATTTTAATGCAGCCACCCTTTGTCACAAGTTAACATGTGATATCATTGAAAGGTTGGAGGTTGGAAGGCATTAGTCATTGCAAAATACTTTACTAAATAACTTTTGGATCAATAATCTTAAAAACTACAAACAATAATTTTAATACATATTTGGATAATAAGTTTCACAAAATTGCAAGAAATCAATTGGTATTCCGCCGGACGCCAATATTGACACCCGACATTATCCACTACATCACTAACACCCTCCGAGAACTACCCATCCCCCTACGCCACGGTATATAAGGCACACGTCTGCACTTTAAATGGGACCCACCTCCAGACGGATTCATAAAACTTAACTGCGGTGGCTCATCCTTTGACACCCGGACCATCGTTGATTGGTGGCATGTTATGTGATTCAACTGGTACCGTAGTTGGTGCATTTTCTACGGCTGCTGGAACAACCATTTACTCCATCGCCGAACTTCGAGTTGTGCACCAGAGAGTGTTTTATACTCCACAATTGTTCTTCTCTAAACTAATTATTGAGGCCGACTCTAAATTCGTGTTTGGCAGCATTTCCCAGATGCAAGAACTGTCAACCTCGGTAGAGATGCAACCACTCTTACACGACATTTGGAGGTTATGGAGCAGTTTTGCCCAGTTCGACGTCGCGTGTACCTACCGCGAAGCCGACATTATCGCTAATATGCTGGTTTGATGGGGGTACTGACTAGGTCTCAGTAGACTGCCCGATGCGTCAACCCTTTTATGCGACATGCCATGTTAACACCCCCCTCCTTCGCCGGACTTGGACGTTTGGTTTCCCATGACATCACCGGTTCATTTTCGAGTCGGTCACGCCAACCAAGTTCTCGACTCCTTGTACATTAGTATGTTTTGCCGCGTATAAATAAAATTTGCTTGTGTTTGGAAAAAAATCAGAGAATAGGATTACTATGTTATTGTCATTGAAAAACAATGGTCTGTAATATTTTCAGATTTCTATATAATTTGTAATTATGAAAATTACTGATTGCATATTAAGCTGTCGGTTCTGTTCACTTGTCGGTCGAGATCTTACCAACTAAATTACAAGACAAGTATTAGTTAATTAGTATGACAAGAGAAGGGACCCACGCACCCACACACACAGCTGTGCAGTAGGGTAAAGTAGCATGGGCCATGGAGCATCAACCATTTTGTAGGGTAATCAGAATTCTAAAATATTCCATTACGTATAGGTTGAGATTATCTTTAAACTTTTGCGAGTTGCAACTTGCAAGGAAGGTATTTTTATTACATGCAAATTTAGAAGAGGAAAAAAGGGCCTACTCATATTGATTAGCTTTTCTAATATTTTTTCATTTTTCTAATATGTCAGTAGAAACTTACTAATTTAGTTTGCTTCTATATAAGTTGATTAATGCACTTCTTGAAATTAAAGTACTGATATGTCAATAAATGAGCTGCTCAAAGTGTTATTTTCATATCGCTATCATACTTTAATAATCATGTGAGACAAATTGTGACCTTTTAAGGGATTAGGGAATAGGGATCAATCTCTCTATAGTATCACATTTCTTGGTATTTTACTCTGCTGTAATTAAAGAAAGTGGCTAAAGCTTTTTTGTTTACTTTTATATGTTGGAAAATATGTTCTTTGATACAAAAGTATAATTTACTCGCAAAATTCAAATTGTCGCACAAATATATACGCGACGACACAAACATGGCACGACACATACATTACGACACAATTCTTTTAAACAGATTTCTAATTTAAGTGTGTTTGACACGATATCAAAATACCAACACAACACAACACGAATACATGTGATAGTTTGCAAACCACGCCAACGCCAACCAGACCAATTACACTAAAGGCTAACCACAGACGGAAAATGTATAGAATCAACTTCACATTGCGTTTTGTGTGTAAAAATTCTAGACAAATTCTGTCTTGAGATTCAAATGAGAGTTATAATAATAAATTACGAATTAGAAATTAAAGACAAAGACTATATATATTACTCAGGTACTGATAATAAGTATACGTTTGGTGATTGTTGTCTGATTGTGTCCGACAGCCTGTAATATAACATAAGAAATTTATAAAATTATTCTTTATATAAACTCAACTCAATATAAAAGCCCATTGCTTGTAATATGAACGTCAAAATTACTTTCAACGGTACTCCATGAATTTCGATCAAATTATATCCTTTCACGGTTTGGAAATACCCCCCCCCCCTGAAGTTTTATAAAATTACATCACCTAAAATACATAAAATTACACATCTTTTCCGAACTGGAAGCTAAATACTATATGCATTATACATAGAAACTAAGATACAAATCAAAATCACAAAATTTCACAACTCAAGAACTTCTACCACAAGTTGCTTGTGTTGCTAGCTGCTGCCAACAGTTACTAATTCCTCGTCTTTATCTTCAACTACCTCACTATCTTCTTCTTCGTCATCACTATCATCGTCATCACTATCACCTCCAACGCCATTCACTAACCGATCAGCTAATAGATTCTCTACGAGTTGTTTAGCTTCCAATTGCTCTTCTGCCGTTTTTGCCAACGACAGGAGAACGTTCTTGGCCTTTTGATCAGGAGGAGTACCGCTTGATACCATTTCATTAAACCAAATAACGGCACTCCCGAAATCTTTATTCCTCCCAAAAGCATCCATAATTGTAGTGAATATGGTCGGATTAGCTTTGATCCCAAGGACCCGCATTTCCTCGTATTTCTCCATCATTTTCTCAAGATTATCGGCTTTGGCATAACCTTTGATCAGATTGCCATGAGTAACAACGTTTGGTTCCAGACCGTCTTGTTTTATCCTTTTGAAGAACTTCTCAGCACCATCCATGTCAGACGCATTGACATAAGCTGACAACATGGTTGTGTACGACCAAAGATCAGGGGTACATCTGCAAAACAAAAAGAGAACCAATATTCGTACTCAAAAACTGAGTCATGCAACTATAATAGATATACGTTCAGCAAGAAAAAACATTAGCAGTATGTGTAAAAGAATTAACCTGTCTCTTCGCATGCTCTTGAAGACAACTCGCGCTTGCTCTACCATACCAGAGATTGCAAACGCGTCAAGCAAGATATTATATGCTTTCTGTGTTGGTCTGAAAATGAGATGCATTTGTGAGTCACACTCCGATGATGTCATTATGTTATTTCTTTGTGGAAGGAGGTTTCCTTCCCATCTCGTCTATCATTTTTGGTGCTTACATTTAGCTTCAAAGATGATGTCATTATGTTTCATAAAGTATGAGTCGTATATCAACTAAGAATGCATCTCAAGTTCAATAAGATGTGATTATCACAACACTAATGACAGAACATTTTAAAAAAGATAAAGGGATTGCACCTGACACCAGCGTCAAGCATCTCCTCAAACACAGCTAAGGCCTCTTCTTCCCTTCTACCTTTTCCATATGCACTAATTAGCAGTGCATAGCTCACAACATCAGGTTGAATACCAGCTCTTTGCATCTATCACAGTAAATTTACTTCAGAGTTAAAATGAATTCACTGTAAGCTTGATGAGGGAAATGTTATAGAAATGAAGTGCTGCTATATTCTGATGCTACTAAAAAATCAAGACCATTGCTAAATGAATGTAATATACAATGTAATCAACGTGCGACATGGCTCTTGTGTATTTCTCAAGTTACGACTCATGAATACAATGAACTAAATACCAAAGAAACACAGGTGCAGAGATTAAGGAACAAAATGGTTGCTGAATAGCTAAATGACGACAATATGCCCAATCAGACTCAAATAATCCAACTTCAAGTGTTTGTGGTTCTTGTTTGGTTCATCTAGAGAGCTCAATTAATTGATATCAAATGCTTAGTCGTTATGCTTTTTAGTTTACAAAGTATTCATAGCCAAAGTAAATATTCATTAAGCCCCACTTGCCTTCCATATCCCCCCTTATCTAAGTACTAAACCTTTGATATAAAGGTCTTGTTAGCCTAAAGATTCATCAGAATAACTTTCAACTTGGTTGCAACAAAATTAATTCATGATTTCAGTATAAAAATAGAATATATTTATCACATGCTTTTTCAAGTTAACTCATGGAAGTAATATAAATAAGCATGTTGAATGAAGTATACATACTTCCCGCACATCTTAAACTAGTAGCCAGCACCATATTGTCATTTACATGTGTTTAGCATGTAGAGTAGCATTTAGAAGTATTTTCAAACATGTTCTTGCATGTCCAACAAGACCTCAAAAAAGTTTCAACCGTGTCTTTTCCAAAGGAATACTCCGGTCAGAGTTCAAGATTACTAGCTTTCTCATTTATGCATACAGCCACACACAAACGTACAGTCATACATACATGCATACGCACATACATACATACATACATACACACATACAAACAAACAATTAGGATTTACAATAGCTACACAATTTAATCCTTTTATCTCAAAAACATTAACAAAGCAAGGAATATACGAAAGGAACTTAAACCACAGGGAACAGTGCACCAAGCTATAATCAACTGTTACAAAGACCATAATAGAAATACTTCATTTACTTGTCAAACGGAGCTGCAGCATGATATTCGTAGGTATAGAATTACCTGGTCATAGATATTTGCGACCTCCTTGTAGTTGTTTTCAAATGACATCAAGCTATTATAAGTAACTGTATTTTTCTGAACTCCTCTCTCGGACATCATTGAAAATAGCGTACGAGCTTTGTCATAATTTCCCGCTTTCTTGTACATATAAATCATCATGTGGAACATTTTTTGGTCCGGTTTTAGAGGTGAAGTCTCTTTATCTAGAAGGGCCTCAAAGATTTCTTCAGCTTCTTTATATTTGTCGCCCTGTAGCAGTTCAGTTTGCAACAGAGTTTCAATTTAGTTGCCAATATGAGAAAATGAATTCTTAGCTGTCGCAATGAGATATGATATTAGTCTAAATTTATGATATTCTCTAATACTATGTGATTACCACCAAATCATACACTTAACAGAGAAAAGAGTCTAAACACTAAGTAGATAAGATGACGTGAACTGAAAGAAACTACTAATACATACAATTTTCAGAGAGTTTTGAGTTGAATGATTTGTTTAACTACTAAGAAGAAGCAACAAAAAGAATTTCCAGAAATTGTCACCTCGACAAAAGTTTTTAAAATTATTTGATATGTCACTGCAGATGGTTCGGGACCAGAAGATTGCATCCTACGAAATATAGATTCGGCTTTATTGTACTGGCGTCCTTTTCCATATGCTTCCATAAGAGCAGTGTGGGATATGAGATGAGGTGGATACCCCTTTTTGGTCATGTAGCCTAAAACCCTCTCAGCTTTAATGAAGTCTCCTTGCTTTCCATAGGCAGTGATAAGCATTAGGAAATCCATCTCCTTGAAATCCCACCAATGTTGTGTCCTAAGCCATTCAAGAACCTAGATGAACAAAACTGAAGTTTAAATACGACAACTCAATCACAAATCATAAAGTTAGCAAGCTTAAGGCACTTCTCTATAGCAACTCACAGACTGAAGAAAGACAAATTACACAATTACATGTCATAAATAAATAAGAAAAACCATGATAGTGAGACTGATAATAAAGTTTCAACAAACTATCCAAGAACAAATATCCACTAGTGGAGAAGCGTTTTCAAATAAGAAAACATCACACACTAAGAACCGAATTCTGCTCACACCATCAACCAATGGTAAAATGCTCGATAACTGACAGCAGTCTATAGAATGAAGTAACTCATTAGTGCCATTACCACTAACCATTAAATTCGAGATATGGCAATTACGATACTCAAAAGCACTACATTTCATCCGACAAATAAAACAAAATAGAACGAACGAGTATCTTCACAATTGCAGTACCTCACCAACAAGGTTCCACTTCTTGAGCTGCTTAAACCTAGTCAGCGTCCCAACGACCATCCCTTTCGGCAGAGCCTCGTTCTTCGCCCTCCTACTCTTAAGAATCTCAACTGCCGAATTCGCTTCCTCGATTTCAGTCATCATTCTCCTCCAACTCCTCTGCTCCGCCTCGTCCTCACCGTCCTTAAAAACCTCCACCTTCTTCCTCCTCTGCATGAATTTACGCGGCGTCAACATACCCATACACACCACCTCCGCCCTTCTACTAACCCTAACGTTCGCATCCAACGGATACTCGTAACTATACGATTTACTGCAAAGCACAACACCATTACACACATTAACAAACAAACTAACACAAAATGGCCAACCGTACGTACTAAAATTCACATTAATGACTAAATTGAGCAAAATGATACTGAGATAATTGAATTTAACAGGCGATAAGAAATAATAATTAGTGACCTTAATAGCGAAGTGGAAGGAGCTGAAATGAAGGGTTTAAGAAACATTGTTGAAGGTTGAGGCATTTTTTTTAACAACCTTCAAGCTTCAGATACTAACAGGAGTGGCGCACAGTACGGCGGAGAAGCGGCGTCGCCGGCGGGGGCGGGTCGGAGATTTTGAGCAGAGTTTGCTCTTTGAGGATATTTTTCTCTATGGATAATTTTTAGTTCATAGCTGTTCTGCTTAATTTTTATAATTTGTTTCTAGCCCCTATAGTTTTAGATAATCACTCAATACACCCTAATATTATGTTCGTCTTTACATTTTTCTTTTATTATTATTGTTACTACTTCGTAGGCTACTCAAAACACGCAACCTCAAATCAAGAATTGTCCAATTGATGCTCGGACGGAATAATCCTCGGCTTGGTTCGAGATCACCCGCACTTTAATAAGACACGTGAAACTAGCTGGTGGCTTCGGCATAAGCACTTCGAGGCTTGAGTCGGTAATAATTTAGATAATAAAGTCTAGAGTTGACTTAAAGAGACGAAGTTAAACTGGTAATTTTGGGAGTTATATGTTCCCAAGATGGGTTTGACTCCTCGTGCAAGCTCAAGTGTGTAACTTTGCTACTTTGTGGGCATGTAACCCCGCTCATATGTAACTTTGTTGTCTTGCTCGTATGCAACTGTGGTACAACAAATTCAAGCTTGTTATATTGCTAGCATTCAAGCATGTTGCTTGTTGGTATGCAACTGCGCCATAACGAGTTTAGGTTTTCAGTTACTTAGAGAACATTTTTACAGACAAATTTTTTATGCAACACGTTGGCGACCTTTGAGCTTGCATTTGTCATAGCGTGAATATGATACATCAACTATTATTATTATTATTATTATTATTATTATTATTATTATTATTATTATTATTATTATTATTATTGCTTCAGCTTGAAAGGTAGTTCGATATTCGCAATAATCTCTATTGACCGCATGGTTTTTTTTGGTAAACAAATGAAACATTGGCCCTTAGGCAATATGTACAAAATAGACATTAAACTTTTGGGTGGGGGGGAGGGGGGGTTAGTGTAACACTAACGTCACCCTCGATCAGGCAATAAGATGTAGCCATCGCGTCCACCAGTTTGTTGGCCTCTCTATCGATCCATCTGAATTTGTGGTCCCAATGCTTATGAAGTAATGGATTATAACTTGTGGCCGCAGATTGTATCGTCGGTAATTATTGTGCAAGCCTCCTTAGAATCCATTTCCACCTAAATTCTCGTATTCTTTTTCTCTCAAGCCCCACTCTAATTGCTTCCACCTCCACTTCAAGAATTGTCGGACTAGTCAAGTTTCTCAAGAAACCCATTCCCAAGTTCCTTTGTCATATTGAAGAACTCCTCCCGCTGACCTAATATTACTCCTCACGGTCACACTCCCGTCAATATTCAGTTTGTACCGCCCAATATTCGACTTTTCTCACTTACAGAGATGCGTCGGTTTCTTACACTTAATCACACCATTTGATCACAAAATAATTGTTTAATTTGACATAACAAGGCACAAGTCGTGTTGGTCGTTCCTTTAAATATGCGGTTGGTCTGTGCCTTCCAAATACACCGTATACCGGCTGCAAATATGATATTACATTGCATGTTCAGAATCGCCTTAACTAAACTCACCCATGAATTAAAGGTTTAGTTTTAGCCGCTCCTCGTCATCTGTCTCTAAAAATCTGTACCACAACTTCTTTGGGATTAAAATCTTCCACACCTTAGCAGTCGCGGGGTAATTCCGAAGGATGTGAGTCGTTGGCTCAATGATATTTGTGCAAATATCACAATTGGCGTTCAATGTAATCTTTCTTTCCTCCCTTAAAACATCTGTTGCAAATCTATTTTGGCTTGCAAGCAAAATAAAATATCGAATTTCGTTGGTACAAGGAATTTTCCAAACCCAATTCGATCTTGCACGAGAGCCAAATGAGTCCGAGTATTTGCTGAAAAGCGCAAAGTATGCACTTTGACATGTAAATTTCCCATCTGTAGTAGGACTCCAAATAACTCTATCTTCCGCCTCACGCAACACCATATTTTTTCCCAAGATTTTTGATCGCCATTCATGAGGAATTATGGATCGAGAAATTTCCAGATTTTAACTGCCATCTTCGTCAATTACGTCCGTCACTTTAAAGCCATAATCCTCGTGCCTTATGTCTTCCACAACCTTGCACAACCGCATGTCGCCCAACCAATTGTTGAACCAAAGAGAGATCGGCATGCCATACTCAATTTTCCAAACGAAAGAACGGTTGAATCAACACCATACATCGTATTATTCATTTCCATGTTGCACTATCACTCGGCCTAACCACATAGTCGATGATGCATGAATTATTCAAATACTTTGCTTTCACCAAGTCCAACCAAAGACATTCTTGATTTTGCAGAAGTTTCCAACATAACTTAGATAATCGCGCTTCATTATTAAAGCGAACCGAACGTGATCGTAGTCCTCCATCTTCTTTTCGTTGTAGCTCTCCTTTCCATCCCACCAAATGCAGTTTATGGGCGTTTGGATCATCAACCCAAAGGAATTCACGGGTGACCTTATCTCCCATGCCTTAAGGTAAAAAAAAGGAATAAATGAAGCCTTTTTTCGGCTAGACAGAAGTCACTTCGATATTGAAGATATGGTCAAGTGTGAGCTCGACGAGACTTTCATATAAAGTTCTCTCCTCATTTGCGCATCACAAAACTCTGTTCCTGGTTCAAGTCTTTTATATTCCTCGGTTTCCCTAGGATAACTTGAATCTAGGTAGTTATATTTTCCGAATTCCTTTGAAGTAATTAGTGCTCTAATTGAGCGAGAAGGTTGTTTGAACAACTAAGAAGAGTGGCTTAGACAAAGTCGAAGAGATCAAAGAGAAGTCATTAATTCAACCATTCGCATTCGTGAGGTTCTTTATGTTGGCTCATTGCTCATGATCTTTTAGGAGTTGCTCCCAGCTTACACCAACTTACGATGTCTCCGTCGCTGACATCGTGTCTATCGCATACATTCTCCGAAACCCAACACAATTGCATGATATGTATATGACAACAATAGAGATGGATTGAATACGAGTAGCTCTACCCACAAGTGATAACGTATTCCGTTTCCACCAAGTCATTCTCGTTAGAGTTTGTAAAAAATATCATTGAAATTCTTGTGTATGACTCGGCCATGGATCAACTGCGTACCTAGATATTTTCCAAAAGAAGTGGTTCGAGCAAAACCAAGAATAGAACATATGTGCCTTTTCAAATTACATCCTCCCTCATTTGAAAAATACTTTCATTTAGCCGCATTGAGATTGAGACCCGAGGCCGCACATAAATTATTGAGAACTTTCTTCATCACCCTAGAAGTTTGTATTGAAGATTTATCCATCAAAATCAAGTCATCCGCGAAAAAGAGATGTGAGATACACCGTCCCCTCCGACATAGTACAATAGGTTCCCAATCTTTGTCCTCAACCGCTTCTTGGATGAGATAAGAAAGCCTTCCCACGCAAAGCACAAATAGATGTATGAAAGCGGGTCCCCTTGGTGCAATCCACATTCATGCTCAAATGCCTCAAGCGGTTCACCATTCCAAATAACTTTTGTCGACGCATTGCGGATGCAAAATAGAACAAGTTCAATGATGTTCAAAGGGAATAAACCCCATAAGCATTTTCTCAAGAAAATCCCAACTTATTTTATCGTAGGCCTTCTCAAGATCGAGCTTCAGTATTATACATCCAACCTTATTCTTCTTCTTGGCTCGAAGGGAGTGAATAATTTCCTGAATTGCAAAGATGTTAACTTGGGTGTACGACCCTTCACAAAGCTCGATTGCATCGGTGCGGCATGAAGTCTTTCAATTGAATGTTATACACTTAGTAATAAACTTGTATATAACATTACAAAGGAAATCGGTCTGAATTACGAGATAAGGTTCGGATCAGTTAGCTCGTTGAATGCTCCCTTCACAAAATGGAGTAAAGAGTCTCTCGTCCACGCCCAATACTTTTGAAAGAATATGGCTTGAATCCCATTGGGCCCCGGGGCTTTAGTTGGGTGCATCCGCTAAACAACATCTTTCAATTCTTCAATCGTAATCTCTCTTCCCACAAGATTTGCGTCTTCAGACGCTGGCTTCACTTAGAATCTCGAGGTTTAAGAATTAAGATTCACTCGCGGCTCCCCCTCAAAAGTTTCATGAAATAATTCCTTGCATGAGCCTTCAAAATCTCTTGATCCTTGCACCACAAATTATCAATTTTCACCATGGGAACCCGATTTCTTTTCCTCTGTGTCTTAGTGGATCTATGAAAAAATGTCGTATTGCGATCCCCTTCATCCAACCACTTAACACGCGATTTTTGTCGCCAAAATATTTATTCTCTTCTTAGCACTTCATTGTACTCTTTCTCTAGTTGCTTTTCAAGATTTTGGAGATGCACATTCGATCTAAAAGCTAAAGACTTCTATGCAATTTCAATCCTCCTAAGAAGCATACGTTTCATCTTGAAAATACTGCCAAAATAGATTTTATTCCATGGCTCTAAAACCTTCGGGATCGAGTCGATAACTTCAAAAATATTATCTTGCTTCTCCCAAATTCCCTTTCTAATAACTTTTCGCAGTCCGGATATTGGATCCACGTCACTTTAAATCTGAATGGCCACGTCGTGCGACACTAATGCGAGCCAAAACAATATGTAAGGATTTGGTGATGGTCCCCGTGAGTACGAGGAAGGTGGAAGATAGCGTTCTCCGAAGATTTATTAACCCACGCTATGTTTGTCAGCGCCCTATCGATCCTCTCTTGAATGAGAGTGCGTCCCTCCCCTTTGTTCAACCAAGTAAACTTTGGCCTGTTATACCCCAAATTGATCAAGTTCCACTTCTCTATCCATTTGTGAGATTCGCAACATTTTTTATTCGAATATGAGTTGCCTCCACGTTTAGAGTCTCAACATCAATATTGTGGCTATTCCATAACATCTATACTCCCCCGTCCATGCCATATGTTGGAGCAACATATTAGTCTGAATAACCCATAAATGGCATGATTTCATACGCTCTGCCCCGTGTGACTCGATTTTTTAAAATAAAATATCTGGCTTATGAACTCTTACAAGATTCCAGAAATTCACCATAAAATCTACAAGTCTTGCTCCTTGATAATTCTAAGTTACTGCCTTCATCGGACAAATGTGGAGGTGAATCGAATGGAGAGGATCGTCAGTAGTCTGACCCTCCATTGGAGCATCTCTTACCATATGGTTTCCCAGAGCAGATAATCTTCCATGTTCCATTCCCACTCGCTCAGAAATATTTCCTGCCAACATATCGACATGATCACGAATCTCTTTATTATTTGGGTATTGATTTCGAATTTCCAAATTGTCAACGGTATCTCCACTATGTGGACGGTTCTCGGGTCAATTCGTAATATCTTGAAGGGACCCTCTAACATGTGGCTCAAGGTTTCTTTGTCCCAGAATTGGTGATGTATTTAGACGATCAATTCTCTATTCTCCATTATTAAGTTTAGATCCTCTTCTTGCTCCATCTATAAGCGGAGTCACTTTTCCAACCTCAATATTTAGCACCTTTTGCGGAATATTTCTACCTTCCTCGTTGTCCTCCGAATCCAAGAGTATTGCAAAAGAATGTTTTGAAGCTTTATCTCTCACGTCTGCCAACCCTTTATCAGAATAAACAACCTTATTTTTTCCTTTTGTTAAAAGGTATGTTATTTTCAACAATTGACTGGGGTAGAGTCCTTCTCCCCTTAGGATTCTTATCGCTCACGGTCTCCTTTCTCATTTGGAAAATATTCTATTTTTCCTTTTCAACAGTGCTGGTGTTTGGCAACTCGGTATTTCTTTTGAGTATCTTGATTAGCTTCCTTTATAAACCTTCACTCGTGTTTTTAGTAATTGGTTTAGTCAATCCGCTCTTCACCGGTCCCCTTCTCTGTATCACTTGCATCCATTCATCGAACTCATCATTTCTTTATTTTTTTGATCAATCAATTTGTGGAGTTTTAAACTTTTGCATGCGAAGTGTTTGGTGTATCCATTGGGGTTGAAATTCTCTGCTCAACCTCATAGTTTTCCTAGACGTTGCATATGTTCGTGTATGCCCCCACACACCCACAATTGTAGCAAATAGTAGGTAGATTCTCCTAAATGGTTTGGTACCTTACCTATGATATGGACTCCCTTACTAATGGTTTATTTGTCGAGACTTAGACGCAAACTCGAGCAAATTTTCCTCGCGCAACTGTGAAAGTATTCTCGTCAAATTTTATTGGCTTTTCACACAACTTGCAATTGCTTCTATGACGACTTCTCAAAAAATCTACAACAGAAGATTCATGACACGAATCCAAGTAATGGCGCAGTCTAGTGTGTCATTTTCTACATTAGAGTCCGAAATCCATTTACAAATGTGTAGGAAGCTTCCTGCTAGTTGTCACGGGCCTTGCGTGAGAATGAAACTCTCGTTGGGTTGTCGTTAGACCACGTACACAATAGCTTATGTGGCTAAGATCCAAAATATCACAACCTTCAGATAGTTTCCACATCACACCAAGTTTTTTCATCAAGCTAGAGAAATACAATGGTTTTCTCAGAGCCTTGATCAGAACCGTGTTACGCCAATGCTCACACATTATTTCATGCAGGTCCTCGGTAAGTTCCACGCTTTTGAAGGTAATTTCATCGTTCGGTTCTAGAACCCTAATTTTTTCGCTTCCCTTATTTGTCCTTTCGTCATCAATAAACACATCCTGAATGGTGGCCCCTTATTAGCATATGATTGATTGATTTTGATGTTATTCGTAATCGGAGTGTTAAGTGAATCCCAATCCATTGGACGGTGTTCATTAGTAGCCTTAAACTCGTACATTTGTCTAGGTCGTTTCTACGCCCCAACCGTTTCCGACGTGTCAAACCCTAAATTAATCGATTCTTCTTTGATCTCTAACGTGTTGTAGAATGGGGCTGTCAGAGATGAGGATCTCCGATGCCATAATGTGTTGTAAACCCTAACCGCCCATTGTCGCCACTTTACTCGGTGTTTGAGTTTTTTCCATAGGCCTTGGTTGTTTACTATGTCTATAAAACATAGACGTGAGCTTTATATATGGTTTGTCATAATTTGATATTGACACGTATTAATATTATTAATTTCCACATGGCACACACAGAGAAACTATGCAACAGAAAAGTTAACACGATTACATTGAAATTGTGCAAGTACATCAAAAAATTTGAAAGACCTTGTTCAGTGTACGACCCACTTGGGACCAAGCTCAACAAATATAGCACACCAAGCTCTCCTATAAATATTTTAGAACCCTACACAAAGAGGGAGGCCAATAACACTGAGGCACATCTCTTAATCTAGTTTACAAAGCGGCCTCCTAAGTCGAAAAAAGAATCTCATATACTACGTGCACCTAATTTAGAAAAATCATAGGAAAAAATATGTCACAATAAAATGACTTGAAAACAAGAAAACGAACTATATATTTAGTATATTGATTTTAAGTTACAAAGCTTATAAGTTAAGAAAACCCGTAAAAGGAAAAATACCAATTGAGATCTACTATTTAAAAAACATTCAACGCAGGCATGTTATATTTTCATTTATATATCACAATATAAATTATGGATTTTGTTCTATTATTGTCGCCTTAGTTTTACTCTTTCTTATGTTAGGATAAGGATGAGTACGTGCCTTCCTTATCTAATACTCACATCCATGTAATTGTTCTTAGTTTACACATAATCATATTTAAGAGGTGACGAAAAGTTTGGTAGGTTAGGGGTACAATCGTCACAAGTTACCAGGGTGTTTTTGTGATTTCTTCACTATGTACTAGTATATATTGAGGTGCAACCACTCAAGAAAATAGTACCTTATTTTTGCTTATTAATTATTTTTTTATTAGTTGTTATCTCTGGTCGCATAACCCCTAAGTCCATTTTCACTTTAGGTTACACCGCCGTCAATTGCAGGTCACTTGCTACCATCACCTACTGTAGCTCTTCCTTATTTAATTCAACATCATCGCTAAAACCTGTTACCGGCTTTTTTCTTTTTGCTGCCCAACTATTGCTAAATCTATTTTTTTGTTGCATCTCTATAGACCTCTATTTTAAATCTCGATCTCAATCTTCACGACGCTATTGATTTTCATTTCAGTTTCTAAATCTCACCTAAGTTTATTCATAGATCTAGAATTTATTGATTGAATTTCAACTAGATCTAACCATATAAAAGAAAAACAAATTCACTGAGATAGTTGGTTAAACGTCTGTCATTGGTGGATGAGGGATCTATCAGGTCAATGGTGAGATCACATAATTTATTGAGTACTAAGCAACTCTGTAATAATGGTGAGACCGAGGTTGAAACAAGACACTGGCCAACGAAAAGGGTGACAACGGATCTCGAGAAGATAGTTGGAATGGATGGAATTGGAAAAACATTATCCTTTACGGTGAGTTCTAGTTATTTCTTACGTATTTATCTTTTCATTGTTTATATCATTATCCAATTTGATTTTTTGGAAATCAATTAATGAAACTTAAATAAACCCATAACAACATCTAATATATTTTGTAATTTTAATTTTCAAAAAATTACTTTAAATTATTAAAACGGGGGATCAGAGTTTAGATATTTATACTATTTGTGTCATAGAAAATAAACACAGTAAAATATGGCGTAATTATTAAACATGAAATCTTGAGTGCAAAAAACAGTAAGTTGTTTAATTATTAATTACTTATATCTTTATTCACATATATAAAACAAAGTACATGTGAATGTGAACGATAAGAGATCTAATATGAAAGATAAAAGTCTAAACCGAAAATTTATGTTTTATTATTTACATATTTAGGCTTTTATTCATTTAAAGAGTGATAGCAAACTGCGTCTACGAAATAAAAAATCTATTATATACAGGTTATATTAACAAGGTGGTGCAACCAAAGATTGTGATTAAATATATTTCCTAAATTATAAGAAATTAATAACCTATCATAACACCATCCACACTGGTTAAACTCAATAATATATATTGCTTTATAGGTCCACATAGTCGATATGCCTCCCTTTAATTATTTCTGTTTAGCTGCAAAAATTGGATAAACTCTTGTGATACTTATAATGTTTTGACACCATTTTCATGTAAGTTCTATATAACTTTCGAACAAAATATTAATAATTGTTGCTTAAAATGCATTGAAACAATTTGCATACGATAAAATAAAGAAAATCCCAATGAATAAAGAGCTACACTAACATGAATCTGAGAATGTGGATATATAGTAATTGCTTGCATGAGTGTCATTCGTTAAGTTTAGTTAATTCATTGACTGGTAAATGTTGATGTATGCATATTTTCATGTCATCCAATATCTGTAATTGGTATTTATACGCACCACACTTAACACCACTATATACGCTACACATAAAAATATATTAATCATCAAAATCCAGTTTGTGTAGTACTTTTTCTATGAAGCGATTAGACATCAATACTCATATCCACTTGTTTTTCTTTTTCCAGGTCAGGGAACAACTCTTAAAGCTTCCAGAACAGACACCTAAACACCTCTGATGTCCATTTCTTTGAGCTTATGTTGAGCAATTGATTTAGCTTTAATAGCTTGTTCTTTTTTGCTCAAATTCATTTTCAGAGGTATAAAGTTTCCTATCTATGCCCACTGTTCGGTCGAGCCTTCAAGTTTCTTCCTCTTTTGTGGGGATTTCATCGAATTAATTGAGAGAAAATATGGTGGGTGGGTCGACGAGTGCACACCGCTCCAACAAAATGCCCATGGAGGATCTTATAGATGCAAAGGTTCATCAACTAGGTGATGGAGAATGTAAAGTACTTTAAAACTAGTGTGATTAGTTTCATAATATTGAACTTTATTTAGCTATTTAATGTACCAATATTTTGAGGCAAGATGGATACTCCAGTCTTAAGGCACTTATCAGATATGTAAATTCTGAAGCTGGTAAAAATGCTATTTAATTTTTTTTGTTTATGCTTGTTCTATACCATTGCAACATTCGTTTTTTTATTTAGTTATGTCACAAAACAAAGAAACGTCGTTTTATTTGTCAAATAACAATTACATAAATAAATTGTTTACATTTGGCAAAGATAATTGAAGGAATTTGTCGCCAAAATTTCCAATTATTTCCAATCTCCCATGTCTCATTCTTTTGACTTATATGTCTCCCTTGTAATTTTCGCTTATATTTTTCAAATTTCCACTATACCTTGAATTGGCCTTCTCATACTGTATTGAACAAAATAAAATAATTAGATGCAAATATATAAACTAATAAATAAGGTAAAACGACTTATAAGAATTGCCAAGAAATACATATGTCAGATAATTAAAATGGTGCTGCACTATTATCGAGAGGAAACAAACAAGTATTTTTTAAGTTATTTGTCACTACAATTTTTATTAAATTTCAGAAACATACACAATGATATATCTTCGATACATTGCAAAAACTTCTAATATTAAGCAAATCGAAACAAGTTCACGAAACGAAACCTTGTTCCATGTGGTCAAGTACTCGAGTACTACTACTCTAGGAAAAATGAGTAGAAACTTAGAGGGGATTTATTTCCAAATCCTTGTAGACTCTTTTTGATCCGCGCCGCTGAACCAACAACAGAAGGGTTGCATCCAACCAACTCGACCGTTTCCTTCTCCAACGGCTCCATAAGGGATCTTGTGCAATTTGTAGCAGTGGTCGATGGCCAATTGCTTGATCCATCGTAAGTTGGTATAATCCGCCCTCCAATGCTCTATATCCAAGTATTTCAGAAGCAAATATTGCAATCGTGGAAAATAATATGAATCCATTTCCCACTTGGGGCCTCAAAAAGCGTTGACTCACAATTCCAGCACCTCGAGATTAGACAGCTGAGCAATTACTTTCATGTTCTCCCAAGGGAATATACACCCGCACAGAGTTAACTTCTTAAGGCCCAAGGGGAAATTTAAATTAAAATCAGAAGGGACGGGGTGGGAAGTGTATTCGTGACAACGTATTTGAATGTTTCTAGTTTATAGAGGTTGAGATGGGGAAGGTGATTAAAAATGTTCAAGGGCGGAGCTTCGGCTGTATTCCAAGGCAACTCAACTTGTATTCTTAGCTTCTTTAGGTTTGGAATTCTTTAGAGAATCTCCTTTGTGCAATTGAGAGTACTCACACCAGAAAGTGCTAATTTTTTTGGGAGGAGAGCATTCTCATTGTGATGAGCTTGTAAATCACTTCCCATGATGTGAAGATGCCTCAATTCTTTCATATTCCAAATCCCCATTGGTAAAACCAGGGATTCTCAGAGGATTTGATGATGCGCGAATGAAGGCAAACAATCAAGCACTGAAGTTGCGCGAGATGGGACATGGAGGTTGGTAGCTCTCGTCTACCTAACTTCAAAGCAAGAAACCTTACCAAAACGAGTTCTAGTATATCTCATGGAAATTCGTAGAAACAGATGTTAAGTGCATCTAATACTCTAAGCAACTTGAAGACCGTGAAATTCATCAGGGTTAATGGATATGGGTGGTATGGACCGGTACGAAGAAGGGATTCGGTGTTTGGTGTTAGGAATTGGAATCTCCACAGTGGTCCACTTTGGGCCCGAGCTCTCATGGTTTTGTTTTTTGGGTCGAACTCCCCAAAAGGCCTAATACCATTTGAGATATCTCCCCATATCAACTCCTTCATCTTTTCGATGTGGGACTCTTCTTTGCCTCAACAATCCTCCCCTCAAATAAAGGACCACGAAATTGTCCCTATGTGGGCCTCACATGACTGAAAATTCGCATTTTCTTTGTTCAATTTGCTCCCGGAATATTGTTCTTGGTGCAACAAACTTCTTTCTCCCTTGAACAAAGGATTTCTAAGCTTCCTCTTAAACCTGAGACTCACCACATGTGATCACATCTCCTTAAGTCTGAGCTCACCTCTTTTCTCATTAACTACAAGGACACCCACACGGATCGGGAGCACTGGCTCTGGTACCAGCTATTAAGAATTGGAATCTCCACATTGCTATAATATTGTCCACTTTAGGACGAAGTCACCATGGTTTTATTTTTGGGTCCAACTCCCAAAAGGCCTCATACAAATTGAGAATATCTAATCCTATAAACCCAGATCAACTCCTTCATCTTTCCGATGTGGGACTCTTATTTGGCCCAACATTTGGAACATGCGCGATGGAGTCGTACACATATTTGATGGCCAAAACTAGATTCTTATGGGTGGAGAATCGACGGTGGCTTGGATCAACAATGTCCTTGTAACTTATAATGGATTGAAAAAATCTTGTAATCTGCTGCTACATGGTCATAAAAAGGCCAAATGGCAGAGTGGATGTTGCATGTCGTAATCCCACCTATGGATCTCAATGTGTGATTTATAATGTAATTTCTTAGAGAAAGCTCGATTAAACATTGTTCCGTTGTTACTTCCAGTGTTTTGTTTTCTGTAGGTTCAAGAAGCCCATCGGTGATCCACAATATCAAGAGCTTAGATACCGACATCTGTTGATATTGTGGGAATACAACTAAATAGAGGAATCAAGATTTAACATGTTGAGGTAACTTCTCATGATATAAATCTTGTGTTACCTTCAACATTTCACAGTTCTGCATCTCACGATCTTCGGCTATTGTGCTCCAGGCCTTTAGATCCGATGATACACGTGAAAATGGGTTGCCTAATGTGATGAGTTTCAAGGGAAACCCTTGGCAATCTTGGGCTACAGTCTTGTCAATCTTCACGAATTGAGGAGGGACGGCTCTTCTTCACTAATTGTTGTGTGGCGAAGTAAATTTGTCTTTGGTCTTCATTTAAGAAGCGAATATAATGAAAATATCTGAAAAGCGTCACATGTACAAGTGCGACTTGCGATTTCCTAGTCGTCACAATGATCCTACTTCCATTATCATCGTGGATGTCTTCCCCCATGATGAGATATCCCCTTCCATTCAACATTTTGTCTCCATTCAATATTCATCGGAGGATATTTTTCTCTAAGGATAATTTTTAGTTCATAGCTGTTCTGTTTAATTTTAAAAATTTCTTTCTAGTCCATATAGTTTTAGATAATCACACAATATGCCCTAATATTATGTTCATCTTTACATTTTTTCATTATTATTATTATTGTTACTACTTCGTAGTTCGTAGGCAACTCAGAACATGCAACGTCAAATCAAGAATTGTCCAATTGATGCTCGGACGGAATAATCCTCGGCTTGGTTCAAGATCACCCGCACTTCAATAAGACACGTGAAACTAGCTGGTGACTCTGGCATGAGCACTTTGATGCTTGAGTCGGTAAGAATTTAGATAATAAAGTCTAGAGAGAGAAAACTCTTACGTAAAGAGACGAAGTTAAACTGGAAATTTTTGGAGTTATATGGGCCTAAGATGGGTTTGGATCCTCGTGCAAGCTCAAGTGTGTAACTTTGCTACGTTTTGGGCATGTAGCCTCGCTCATATGCAACTTTGTTGTCTTGCTGGTATGCAACCGTGGTACAACGAATTCGAGCTTGCTATATTTCTAGCATTCAAGCATGTTGCCTTGTTGGTATGCGACTGCGCCATAACGAGTTTAAATTTTCAGTTACTTAAAGAACATTTCTAGAGAGAAAAAAATTTATGCAACACGTGGCGACTTTTGAGCTTGCCATTTGTCATAACGTGAATATGATACATCAACTATTACTATTATTATTATTATTATTATTATTATTATTATTATTCAATCCTATTGCTTCACCTTTCAAGGTAGTCCAATGTTCGCGATACTCTCTATTGACCGCATTTGTTTTTTGGTAAACAAGTGAAATAAAGGCCCTTAGGCAATATGTAGAGAAACGACACTAAACTTTGGGGGGGGGGGGGTTACACCCTAGATCGGGCAAGAAGATGTTGCCATCGCGTCGTCCAGTTTATTGGCCTCTCTACCGATCCATCTAAGTATGTGGTCCCAATGCTTATGAAGTAATGTGCGACATTCTTCAATTTTTTGTTGTAACTCGTGGCCGCGGATTGTATTGTCGTTAACTATTGTGCAAGCCTCCTTAGAATCCATTTCCACTTCAATTCTCGGAATTCTTTCTCTCTCAAGCAGTTGAAAACCCAATTCTAATTGCCTCCACCTCTGCTTCGAGAATTGCCGCACGTCAGTTTTCTCAAGAAACCCCACTCCCAAGTTCCTTTGTCGTCTCGAAGAACTCCTCCCGTTGACCCAATATTACTCCTCACGGTCACACTCCTGTCAATATTCAGTTTGTACCACCCAATATTTGGCTTTTCCCACTTGTAGTGATGCGTCGGTTTCTTAGACTTCATCACGACCATTTGATCACAAAATAATTGTTTAATTTGACATAACAAGGCACAAGTCGTGTTGGTCGTTCCTTTGAAGATGCGGTTGTTCTGTGCCTTCCAAATACACCATATACCGGCTGGAAATATGACATTCCAAGGCATGTTTGGAATCGCCAAACTAAACTTACCCGTGAATTGAAGGTTTAGTTTCAGCCGCTCTTTGTCATGTGTCTCCAAAAATCTGTGCCACAACTTCTTTGGGAGTCAAACCTTCCACACCTTAGCAGTCGCGGGGTAATTAAAAAGGATGTGAGTCGTTGACTCAATGAGATTTGTGCAATTATCACAATTGACGTTCCATGTAATCTTTCTTTCCTCCCTTAAAATATTCTTCGCAATCCTAGTCCTCCATCTTCTTTCCGTTGTAGCACCCGTTTTCATCCCACCAAATGTTTATGAGCGTTTGGATCATCAACACAAAGGAAGTCACAATTGATCTTATCTTCCATGTCTTAAGGTAAAAAAGGAATACATGAAGCCTTTTTTTTGGCTAGACATAAGTCACTTCGATACTGAAGATATGATCAAGTCTCTCCTCATTCACGCAACACGAAATTATGTTCCTGGCTCAGGTCTTTCCTATTCCTCAATTTTCCCGGGATAACTTAAATATAGCTATTTCTATTTTCAAAAATCTGAATTCCTTTAAAGTAATTAATGCTCTAATTGAGCGAGAAGGTGTGTTTGAACAACTAAGAAGAGTGGCTTAGACAAAATAGAAGAGATCAATGCGAAGTCATCAATTCAACCATTTGCAGTCGTGCGATTCTTTATGTTGGCTCATTTCTTGCATGAACTTTTAGGAGCTGCTCAAGGCTTACACCAATTTACGATGTCTCTGTCGCTGACATTGAGTCTATCGCATACATTCTTCGGAATCCAACACGATTGCTTGATATGTATAGGACAACAATAGAGATGTATTGAACACGAGTAGCTTTACCCGCAAGTGATAACATATTCCCTTTCCAGCCGGTCCTTCCCGTCAGAGTTTGTCAAAAATATCATTAACATTCTCGCGTACGACTCGGCCATGGACCAGCTACGGGCCTAATTAAATGCCCAAAGAAGTGCTTCGAGAAAAATTGAGAATAAAACTTATGCACCTTTTCATATTCCATTCTCCCTTATTCAAAAAATAAACCTTCGATTTAACCGCATTGAGCTTGAGACCCGAGGTCGTATAGAAATTATCGAGAACTTTCTTCATCGCCCTAACAGTTCATATTGTAGATTTACCCATCAAAATCAAATCATTCACAAAAAACAGATGCGAGATACGTGGTCCCCTCCATCATGGTACAATAGGTTCCCAATCTTCGTCCTCAACTGCTTATTGGATGAGATAAGAAAGCCTTCCCACACAAATCACAAATAGATATGACGCGGGTCCCCTTGGCGCAACCCACATCCATGCTCAAATGCCTCAAGCGGTTCACCATTCCAAAGAATTTTTGTCGATGCATTGCGGACGCAAAATAGAATAAGTTCAATGATGTTCAAAGGGAAATAAACTCCATAAGCATTTCCTCAAGAAAATCCCAACTTATTTTATCGTAGGCCTTCTCAAGATCGAGCTTGAGTATCATACATCCAACATTATTCTTCTTCTTGGCTCAAAGGGAGTGAAGGGTTTCCTGAATCGCAAAGATGTTAACTGGGGTGCTACGACCCTTGACAAAGCTTGATTGCGTCGGTGCGGCATGAAGTCTTTCAATCTCAATGTTATACACTTAGTAATATACTTGTATATAACATTACAAAGAGAAATCGGTCTAAATTGCGAGATAAGGTTCAGATCAGTTACCTTTGGAATTAAAAGGTGCGGCCCGCAAAAATTGGTGCCGAACTTTCGCTCTCTCAATGCTCTCTTCACAAAATGTAGTAAAGAGTCGCACGTCCACACTCAATAGTTTTGAAAGAATATGGCTTGAATCGAATTAGGCCATGGGCTTTAGTTGGGTGAATCCGCCAAACTACCTCTTTTAATTCCTCAATCGTAATCTCTCTTCCCATAAGATTTGCGACTTCAGTCGCGAGCTAAGCTTCACTTGGAATATCGAGTTTAAGAATTATGATTCTCTCGCTGCTCTCCCTAAAAAGTTTCATGAAATAATTCCTCGCATGAGCCTTCAAAATCTCTTGATCCTTGCACCACAAATCATCGACTTTCAGCATGCAAACTCGATTTCTTTTCCTCTGTGCCATAGTGGATCTATGAAAAAATGTCGTATTGCGATCCCCTTCATCCAGCCACTTAACACGCAATTTCTATCTCCAAAAGATTTTCTCTCTTCTTAGCACTTCATTGTACTCTTTCTGTAGTTGCTTTTTAAGATTTTTGAGATGCACATTCGGTCTAAAAGCCAAAGACTTTTGTGCACCCTCAATCCGCCTAAGAAGCGTACGTTTCATCTTGAAAATATTGCCAAAACAGATTTTATTCTATGGCTCCAATACCTCCGGGATTGAGTCGATAACTTCAACAATATTATCTTGCTTCTCCCAAATTCCTTTTAATAACTTTTCGCAGTCCGGATATCCGTTCCACATCGCTTCAAATCTGAATGGCCGCGTCGTGCGACACTGATGCAAACCAAAACAATATGTATGGATTACGTAATGGTCCCTGTGAGTATGAGAAAGGTGGAAGACGACGTTCTCCAGAGATTTATCAACTCACGTTGTGTTCGCCAGGGCCGTATCGATCCTCTCTTGAATGAGAGCGCCTCCTTCCAATTTGTTCAACCAAGTAAACTTCGGTTCCGTTATAAACCAAATTGATCAAGTTCCACTTATCTATCCATCTTTGAGATTCGCGGTATGTTCTATTCAAAATGGAGTTGCCTCAACTTTTAGAATTTCGACATCAATATTGTGGCTATTCCATAACATCTATACTCCCCCGTCCATATCCCATATGTTGGAGCAATACAGTAGTCTGAATAACCCATAAATGGCGTAATTTCATACGCTTTGCCCGTTGAGGCTCGATTTTCGAGTAAAAACAAATATCTGGCCTATGCACTCTTACAAGATTCCATAAATTCACCATAAAATCTACAAGTCGTGCTCCTTGATAATTCTAAGTTACTACTTTCATCGGACAAATGTGGAGGTGAATCGAATGGAGAGGATCGTCAGTAGTTTGACCCCTCCATTGGAGTATCTCTTACCATATGGTTTCCCAGAGCAGATAATCTTCCATGTTCCATTCCCACTCGCTCAGAAATATTTTCTGCCATTATTAAGTTTGCATCCTCTTCTTGCTCCATCTGTAAGCGGAGTCGCTTTTCCAACCTCAATATTCAATGCTTTTTGCGGAATATTTCTATGTTCCTCGTTCTCCTCCGAATCCACGAGTATCGCATAGGAATTTTTTGAAGCTTTATCTCTCACGACTGCTAGGCCTTTATCAGAATAAACAACCTTATTTTTTCCTTTGTTAGAAGTTTTTTTTTTTTTTTTTTAACAATTGACTGGGGTAGAATCCTTCTTCCCTTGGGATTCTTATCGCTCAAGATCTTCTTTCCTAATTGGAAAATATTATATTTTTTCTTTTCAACAACACTAGTGTTTAGAAACTCGATGTTTCTTTTGCGTATCTTGATTTGCTTCCCTTATAAAACTTTACTCGTATTTTTAGTAATTGGTTTGGTCAATCCGCACTTCGCCGGTCCCCTTCTCTGTATACGACTTGCATCCATTCATCAAACTCATCCTTTTTGGTTCTTTCGATCGACCAATTTGTGGATTTCTCGACTTTTACATGTGAAGTTTTGGTGTATCCATTGGGGTTGAAATTCCCTGCTCAACCTCAGAGCTTTTCTTGATGTTGCATGTGTTCGCGTTATGCCCCCACATGCCCACAGTTGTAACAAAGAGTAGGTAGGTTCTCATAAACGATTTTGTACCTCACCTCTGATATGGACCCTCATTTCTAACTATTTATTTGTCAAGACTTGGACGCAAACTGGAGCAAATTTGCCTCATGCAACAGTGAAAGTATTTTTGTTGATCTTTATTGGCTCACCCACGCAACTTGCGATTGATTTTATGACGACTTCTCAAAAAATCTACAAAGGAAGATCCATGATACGAATCCACGTAATGGCGCAGTCTAGTGAGTCATTTTCTACATTAGAGTTCGAAGTCCATTTACAGATGTGTAGGAAGCTCCTCGCTAGTTGTCACGAGCCTTGCGTGAGAATGAACTCACGTTGGGTTGTCGTTAGACCATGTACGCAATAGCTTTCGTGGCTAAGATCCATAATATCATAACCTTTGGATAGTTTCCACATCACTTTGAGTTTGTTCATCAAACTAGGAAAATACTATGGTTTTCTTTGAGCCTTCATCAGAATCGTGTTACGCCACTACCCACACATTATTTCATGTAGGTCCTCAGTGAATTCCATGCTTTTTAAGGTAATTTCCTCGTTCGGTTCTAGAACCCTATTTTTTTTTGCTTTCCCCATTTGTCCTTTTGTCATCTATGAACACGTCATAAATGGTCGCCCCTTATTAGCATATGATTGATTGCTTTTGATGTTATTCGTAATCGAAGTGTTAAGTGAATCCCTATCCATCGGGCGATGTTCAATAGTAGCCTTAAATTTGTACATTTGTCTAGGTCGCTTCTGCGCCCCAACCATTTCCGACGTGTCGAACCCTAGATTATAAATTCTTCTTTGATCTCTTACGTCTTGTGGAATAGGGCTATTGGAGATGAAGATCCCCGATGCCATAATGTGTTGTAAACCCTGATCACCCGTCATCACCACTTTACTCGGTGTTTAAATTTTTTACCTAGGTCTTGGTTGTTTACTATGTCTATAAAACATAGACGTGAGCTTATATATGGTTTGTCATAATTTGACATCGACACGTATTAATTTTATTAGTTTCCACATGGCACGCATAGAGACACTATGCAACAGAAAAATTAACACGGGTACATTGAAATTGTACAAGTACATCAAAAAAAATTGGAGGGCCGTGTTCAATGTACTTGATATATCATATGTGTTTGTACGGCCCATTGGTACCAAGCTCAAAAAATACAGCACAACAAGTTCACCTATAAATATTTTAGAACCCTACACAAAGAGGGAGGCCCATCACACTGAGACCTTTTATCTCTTTTATCTTGAGATTTAAATTTGGTGAATCATATACCCTTCAAAAATCTCTTACTCTAGTTTCCAAAGCGGCCTCCTAATTAGAAAAAGAATCTCATATACTACGTGCACCTTATGTAGAAAAATCCTTGGAAAAAAATATGTCACACTAAAATGACTTGAAAACGAGAAAACGAACTATATATTTAGTATATTGATTTTAAGTTACAAAGCTTATTGGTTAAGAAAAAGCGTAAAAGAAAAAATACCAATTGAGATCTGCTATATAAAAAACATTCAACGCAAGTATGTTATATTTTTATTTTATATATCACAATATAAATTATGAATTTTGTTTATTTTTTGTCGCCCTAGTTTCACTCTTTCTTATATTAGGATAAGGATGAGTACGTGTCTTCCTTATCTAATACTCACATATATGTAACTGTTCATAGTTTACACGTAATCTTATTTAAGAGGTGAGGAAAGGTTTGGTAGGTTAGGGGAACAATCGTCACAAGTTACCAGGGTGTTATTGTGATTTCTTCACTATGTACTAGTTTATATTGAGGTGCAACCACTCAAGAAAATAGTACCTTATTTTTGCTTATTGAGTTTTTTTTAGTTGTTATCTCTGTTCGCATAAACCCTAAGTCCATTGCCACTTTAGGTTACACCGCATCAATTGCAGGTCACTTGCTACCATCACCTACTGTAGTTCTTCCTTATTTAATTCAACATCATCGTTAAAACCTGTCGGCAATTTTTTTCTTTTTCTGCTCAACTATTCTAAATATATTCTTTTGTTACATCTCTATAGACCTCTATTTTAAATCTCGATCTCAATCTTCACGGCGCTATTTATCTTCATTTTAATTTCTAAAATCTCACCTAAATTTATTCATAGATCTCGAATTTATCGATTGAACTTCAACTAGATCTGACCGTAGAAAGGGAAAAGAAGTCACACTAAGATAGTCGGTAAAGCGTCTGTCATTCGTGGATGGAGGATCTATCAGGTAAATGGTGATTACACATAATCTATTGAGTACTAAGCAATTCTGTAATAATGGAGAGACCGGGATTGCAACAAGATATTGGCCAATGAAAAGGGTGACAACGGATCCTGAGAAGATAGTTGGAATGGATGGAATTGGAAAAACATTATCTTTTACGGCGAGTTCTAGTTATTTCTTATGGTATTTATCTTTTCATTGTTTATATCACTATCCAATTTGATAGAAATTGAAGCTCATAGTTGTCCACTTAATAGGCCTTGTTAAGTGGAGGGGAAACTTCTTTTTATTAAGTATAATCCAGGACCATACCCAAGCGATGTAGGATAATAATTCTCAACAAGCCCCCTCACGTGTGGCCCGGTAATTATCTTCAGTGCCATCACGTGGTTAGGTCGTGAAGCCCAACACACGTCTTGGGTTGGCTCTGATATCATTAATGACCTCAATAAGATTGACAATATTAGGATGGCTCAATACTTTCATGATGAAAACCTCACGTAAAACACCAGTCATTGCAGTTTCTGAGGGTGCGACTCGTAGCTTCAACAAATGAGATTTGTGAAAGGCCTTTAAGGCATAATATTCTCCATCTAAACGATTTCGATGGAGAACCACTTTCCCATAGCTGCCAACACCAATCTTGCATCCGCGGACATACTAATTAACTATTTTGTTTTCATCTTCATCCTCAGAACGAACAACGTTGTGGGTTTCTTTAACAGGTGTTGAGAATTATTATCCCACATCTCTTGGGTATGGTCTTGGATTATACTTAATAAAGAGAAGTCCCCCCTCCACTTAACAATGCATTTTAAGTAGAGAAATATGGGCTTCAATTTCTATCATGGTATCAGAGCTCAGGTCACAATATATCACGGGTTCGAATCCCACGTGACAAGTGTAACAAAAAAGATTTATAGCCTGCACGTGAGGGGTCGTGTTAGAGATAATATATATAAATATTAAATGCATACTCTTTGTAACAACTTAAACTTTTAGCTGAGATGGCAATTCAATAAATTTAATTTTCTGGAAATCAACTGATGAAATATTCATTTCTTGAGTGGTACAGGAACCCAATGATTTGTATGTAATCTCATGTTTTAGACTTGCTCTTGTACCTGAGTGGTTTTAGCACCCCTTGTGCTATTTGAAATAAAATTTTCCTTATAAAAAAACACTATAATAAAATATAATATATTTTGTAATTTTAATTTTCTTAAAATTACTTTAAATTATTAAAATGTGGAGTCAAATCTTGGATATTCATACTAAAGTTAATTCGTGTCATAGAAAATAAACATAATAAAATATGGAGCATTTATTAAACATGAAATCTTGAGTTCAAAACAACAGTAAGTTGCTTAAGTATCAATTACTTATATCTTTATTCACATATAAACCAAAGTACATGTGAATGCGAAAGCTAAGAGATCTAATGTGAAAGATGGAAGTCGAAACCGAAAAATGATCTTTTATCATTTCCTTATTTAAGTTTTTATTTATTTAAAGAGTGATAGCAAACTACGTCTACCAAAGAAAAATCTATTATATACATGTTGTATTAACAAGGTGGTGCAACCAAATATTTGCTTGTGCTCTTGTATCTCCATTTCTCTCTCTTTGAGTAGATTCTCAGGTCTGATCTTGTCTCTTTTGGTTGCTTAGGTTTGTCTCCGTTTGTGTATTTGCTTGTGATTGTGTAGGTCCTTGTACTTCTCCCTTTTGTATGTGCACTCTTTGTTTTTGTTTCTTTTTTCAATGCTTGTCCTTTAGTCTCCCCCATTTTCTTTGTTTTCTCTTATCTGGTCCCTTCATGGTGCACTGAAGGATCCGATTAAAGAAATCACCCACCTTACAAGTAAGTTAGATTGTGCAACTGATCCCTAAAAACACTTTCACTAACTCTTCTACCACCTGGGCACTTATTGCTCTCATTATATATGATAAACCAATAAACACTTTTGCTGCTAAAAAATTATTTCTTCGTATCTGGAACTGTAGAAGAGAGGTCACCGCAAACATCCTTCAACAAAACACCATTGCCTTTATCTTCCGAGACCTTGCAGATCTACGGCGAATACTTAATCTCAACCCTTGGAGGTTCAACAATAGCATTGTCAATCTCCGAGAGTGGACAGACACACTCGCGTGGCAAGAGGTCGATCTTTCAAAAGTTCATCTCTAGATTCAAGTGTCTTGGCTTCCACTTTCAGTCAACAATCTTGAAACGGCTATCGACATCGGGAATAAGGTGGGATCTTTTCTTGAAGCAGAACTTCCGTCGACGGTAACTGGCGAAGATAAGTGGCAAAAAGTACTACGAATCAGAGTGGAAACTGGTCATAATCTTCCATTAGTCGATGAGGTTGAGGTTGCAAGACCTAACAGAGAGGTCATCAGGGTCGACATTCGCTTCGAGAAGCTTGAGGATTTCTGCTACGCATGCGGTAAACTCGGTCACAAGAAAGAACAGTGTAACTCGGGCTTGCAAGGTCTCATACTAGATCCGATTAACCTACTATTAGGTCCGTGGCTCAGAGCAGATAACTTCCCTATCCCCAAACCGAGAAATTTGCCAAAAAAGGGTGGGAGTCGCCTGACTCAAGAGAAACTCAGTCAAGAAGCCGAGTCACATGCCCGAAACTCGGCGAGTCAGCCCCACTGAGTCACCAATTTTTGAACCAATTTTGTCAGACACGGATCCCATTGAAATCAATCCAACGGCCCAGATCAGCTCAGAACCTATTCAGCATATCACGTCAACGCCATATCTACAGGAGAGTCACGTCACTTTCACGTGCTCTGGTCCAAACATCAGCTCACTTGTCAAAGCCTTAGCCGCTCCACTTGCCAACCTTGACTCCCTTGACCTAATAAAAAAATCTTACCATCTCCCAAACTTTCAACTCGACCCATTACTCAAGCCCCATTCCCAGCCCACTATCCCTTAAAAGAACTAGGCCCCAAGACCTTTTTGAAGATAACTTTCCTAGGCCCAAATTCCCCACAACCAGTTTTGGAGCGGGCAGAAGGCCCATAATTTTTTTCCGGCTCACTCTCAGAAATAATCCACCCGCCCCACAGATTACCAGCAACACTCCTTCAGCTCTTTCCCAAATTGATAGCACTATCTCCCAAACCGACAGCTCAAATTACACCCCAATTGCATCTTCTGCCGATTCTCACCCCACTCCAACCACCAGCTACTCGGAGCTTCCACCGGAAGCATGAAAGTAATCGCACGGAATTGCCAAGGCCTCAGAAAGCCGAAGGCAGTGGTGGCTCTTAAGGATCTGTTGAAGGACTTTGCACCTGTCATTATCTTCCTGAGTGAGGTCAAAACAAAAAAAAAAACTAAATCCATTATGCGTACTCTTACCAGAGCATCCCTTCCCATCACCACCTTGTTCCTCCAGTTGGTCTTGGAGGAGGTCTTTTGTTAGCCTGGTCCCCCTCTATATCTCTCTATATTATCTACTCCTCTTATTGGAATATATCTGTTTTTGTGAATTTTGGTCTTAATAATCCTTGGTTTTTTTCTGGTATTTATTGTCCCCTTGTGAATGTGATTAAGCCTATTTTTTGGGATCAGTTGTACTCTCTATCTAATGTTTGTGTGGGGCAGTGGATTATAATGGGTGATTTCAATGACATCAAACAATCCGAGAAACAAGGGGGTCGTATTTTCTCACCCCCTTTGCATGATTCTTTTAATTCTAGGCTTCTTAATATTGGTATGTCTGATATGGGTTTTAAAGGTCTTACCTTTACTTGTAATAACCATAGATTTGGTGATGCCAATATTTGTAAACACCTCGATAGGGTACTGGCCAATTCTGACTAGAATCTTCTTTTCCCTAATGCTAGTATCACTAATCTCCCAGTTATTGGCTCTGATCACCCCCCCCCCCCCCCCATTTTGTTGTGCACATACTCTTTTTCCCTCTCGTGCAAGAAACCTTTTCGATTTGAACTTATGTGGCTTGACCATCCTACTTGCGTTGAGGTTGTTAAAAATTCTTGGTCTGTTAATCCCCCCGTGACCAGACAATTCTTGCTTTCTTCTAAGCTCTCTAACACTAAAAAAAGCCTCAAAATTTGGAATCATGAAGTATTTGGTCATTGCCAGTCTAAAGCTATAGCACTTAAGAGCCAAATAGCAGTCCTCCAGAGTCTTGATCAGAACTGAATAGAGGAGACTTTCAGCTTAATTGAATACCACCCTCTCCCAAATTGATTTGTTGTGGAAACAGAAAGCAAAAGTAAAATGGATCTCTGATGGGGATTCAAATTCTAAGTTTTTTCACTTAACATATGTTTTTCATGCTAGAAACAATAGAATCCACTTCTTAAAAACATCTTGGGGATTTTGTGTTTGATTGGAAGAGTATTGGTCAATGTGTTTTAGATTACTTTAAAGATCTCTTTTGCACTAACATTGTGGATGCAGGCTCCCCCCTTTTCCAGAAGACCTTGATAACTTATTTCCTACTGTTGTTACAGATAATGATAACATAAAATTGTGCTTGGTACCTTCCCCTAAAGAAATCAAACAAGTGATCTTCGACATGAACTCCATGAAAAGCCCTGGCCCAGATGGATTCTCTCCTGGTTTCTTCAAACATTTCTGGACAACTACTAGCAATGATGTTGGTAAGGCTGTTAATGAATTTTTCAAAGAAGGTAAACTTTTCAAAGCTTGTAACCATTGCTTTATTACCCTTATTCCTAAAAATGAGAATGCTTATAGAGTTGAGAATTATAGGCCTATTAGTCTTTGTAATGTGACTCTTAAAATCATCTCTAAACTTCTTGCAAATAGGCTTAAACTGATACTTGATAAATGCATTAGTCCTAACCAGACTGCCTTTGTCCCTGGTAGAGACATGAATGACAACTCAATTATCTCTAATGAAATCATGAATTATATAGCTAGGAAAAAGGGTCTAAAGAGGGTCACGGCCCTCAAAATGAATCTTCCAAAGCCTGTGATAGGGTTGAATGGAGCTTACTTTTTCAGATTTTAAAAAACTTGAGAGTGTGTCCTAAATTTATCTATTGGATTTCTGAATGTGTCACTACCCTCAGCTTCTCATTTATTATTAATGGGGCATCTTTTGGCTATATTCGCCCTACTAGGGGATTGAGACAGGGGTGTCCTCTATCCCCCTACCTCTTTCTTTTTTACACAGAGCTGTTATCTATAATGCTTCATAAAGCTGAATCTGATTCTCTCTTCAAAGGGATTAAAATTTCTAGGCATTCTCCTGCTATTTCCCATATTTTGTTTGTTGATGATTTAACCTTGTTTTGTAGAGTTGATCTGGTGGATGCTGCTAATGTGGACCAAAGTCTTGAAAAATATCATGTATGGTCTTCTCAACTTATCAACAAAGCAAAATCCTCTGTTCACTTAAGTCCTAATGTGGACAGCCAACTATCTCACTCCTTGCTTGGGTTACTCAATCTTAATATGTGTGATTATAAGGCTAAACACCTAGGTCAATTCTTTTGCAAACCCAAATCCAAGAAAATGACACTTAATGATTTGGTTTCCAAAGTTGCCAAAAAAATTCTTTAGTTGGAAAGACTCTAATCTCCCCCAAGCTAGCAAAGCTGTCTTAATCTTATCTGTTGCTCAATCCTTGCATGTCCACTTGATGCAGACTTGCTTGCTTCCTAAATATATATGTGCTAAAATTGACCAATTGTGTATGAGATTCTGGTGGGGAGTGAATAAAAATAATAATGTCTTTGCTCTTAAATCTTGGAAAAAATTATGTCTTCATAAAAGTGAGGGTGGTCTGGGCTTTAAGAAAATGGAAGATTTTAATTTTGCCCTTCTTGCTAAGAAAGCTTGGAATCTTATAGTTGCTAAACATAAAAATTGGGTTAAATTTATTTCTTTTAAATATCTCTCTAACTCTTCTTTTTTTGCTCTTCCAGCCCTCCCTGCTAATGCTTCATGGTTCTGGAGGGATGCTTTGAAGTGTAGGGACCTTGTGTTGAGAGGAGCCTGCATGAAAGTGTCTCCAAAATCAGAGGTCCATGTTTGGGAATCCCCATGGATCACCTGCCTTGAGGGCCACAAACCTCTTCCTCTATTGGACTCTGCTGCTCAACCTCCTACTGTCAGAGTAGTTGATGATCTTGTTTCTCCCTAAGGAGATTCTTGGAACTTGGATCTGATTTGCCAGCTGTTTGATCCTGTTACTTGTACAACTATTGCAAAAACCGAGTTCTGTGATTCTCCTCATGATGGAGACTCTTCTGGACCCTCTCCTAGTTAGGGGTCCTTACCTCAAAAGTCGCCTACAATTTGATTACAAAATCAGACTCCTCTTTAGCAGTTGACAATATTTGGAAGAACCTCTGGTCCTCTGGTCTTCATAATCGTCTTAGATTGTTCCTTTGGAAATCACTTCATGATATTCTACCTATTGCTTATAAACTTTATTCTAGACTTTCAGTGCAGGATCTTGATTGCATCATTTGTCATCAATCAGTGGAATCTGTTGGTCACTTGTTCTTGGAATGTCCCCTGATTAAGTCTCTTTGTTTTGCATCTAAATGGAGCATTAGTCTTAACCTTATTCCTTTTACTGATTTTTTTATTTGGATCAGATATTTGTTGGATAGTAAGGCTTCTTTTTTCCCATCTTGGGCTAACAGATAAGAATTCCTTACTTTTTTTGTGTGTGCTATTGATTCTGTTTGGAAATGTAGAAATAGAATACTTTTTGATGGCGTTTTGCCCTCTTCATTGCAGATGATGAAAGTTGTTGTGGCTCGGGCTAGTGAGCATACTAAAGTGCAAGTATCCAATAAGCTAGCAAAGGAGGTCCAGGGCTGCAACAACAAATGGAGGCTACCTCGCAAGCATTTTCTCAAGATTAATGTCGATGCGGCCTTCTCTAATGGTAAAGCAACAGTGGCTGGTGTGTCGTAACCACAAACGGTCAATTGTCTTTACCTTCGCGCATGGTAGAAATGCTCAAGACTTGCTGAAGCTTTTGCAATTCGACAAGCGTGCTTCTAGAGTAATGCCCTTAAGCTCAAGAAAGTTTCCATTGAATCTGATTGTCTCAAGGCAGTTGCCTTTCTCAACAAAGTTTCACTCACCCCAGATTGGTCAATTGCTTCAAGCATTGAAGACTCCCGCAAATTTTGGTCTTGCCATCCAGGCTGGGTTTTCTCTTTCGTTCATTGTAATTGTAATGAAACAACACACAACTTAGCCCAATGGGCATAGGTTGCTCCTTTTGTTGGTCCCATTCTCCCCGAAGCCCTTCCATCCAATGTATTTTGCGATAGAGGCTTCCCTCTTTTGGACTCTTTGTTTGTTTAGGCGTGTGTTTAACACCCTACATTTTTTGATCTATCAAAAAAAAAAGGTGGTGCAACCAGAGATTGTGATTAAAATTGTTTCTTAAATTATAAAAATATTAATAACTTATCAGAACATAGTTCACACCGGTTAAACTTAATAATATACATTGCTTTATAGGTCCACAAATGATCTTTATTCGGTATGCCTCCCTTTAATTATTTCTGTTTAGCTGCGAAAAATGGACAAACTTGTGTGATATTTGTATTGTTTTTACACCATTTTTCATGTAAGTTCTATATAACTTTCGAACAAAATATTGATAATTATTGCTTAAAATGCATTGTAACAATTTGCATACGATAAAGTAAAGAAAATCCCAATGAATAAAGAGGTACACTAACATGAATATGAGAATGTAAATATATATTAATTGCTTGCATGAGTGTGATTAGTTAAGTTTTAGTTAATTCATTGACTGGTAAATGTTGAGATATGCATATTTTCATGACATCCAATATCTGTAATTGATATTTATACGCATTACACTTAGCACCACTATATACGTCACACATCAAAAGATATTAATCATCAAAATTCAGTTTGCGGAGTACTTTTGTTATGAAGAAATTAGGCAGCAATACTCATATCAACTTGATTTTTTTCTTTCTAGTTCAGGGAACAACTCTTAAGCTTCCAGAACTGACACCTAAGCTCCTCTGATGGCCATTTCTTTGAGCTTCTGTTCAGCAAATTGATTTAGCTTTAATAGCTTGTTCTTTTTTGGTCGAATTCATTTTCAGAGGTATCAAATTTCCTAACTATGCCTACTATTCGGTTGAGCCTCAAGGTTTTTTCCTCTTTTGTGGGGATTTGATCGAATTAATCAAGAGAAAAGATGTCGGTGGGTCAACGAGTGCACACTGCTTCAACAAAATGCCCATGGAGGATCTTATAGATACAATGGTTCATCAACTAGGTGATGGAGAATGTAAAGTACTTTAAAACTAGTGTGATTAGTTTCACGATATTGAACTCTGTTGCGCTATTTAATGTACCAATATTTGGAGGAAAAATGGATACTCCAGTTTTAAGGCACTTGTAAATTCTGAAGCTGGTAAAAATGCTATTTTTTTTTTAGTTATGCTTGTTCTATACCATTGCAACATTCGTTTGTTTATTTAGTTATGTCACAAAACAAATAAGCATCGTTTTGTTTGTCAAATAACAATTACATAAATCAATTGTGTACATTTGCCAAAGATAATTGAGGGACTTAGTCGCCAGAATTTCTAATTATTTCCAATCTCCCATGTCTCAATTTTTGACTTATATATGTCTCCTTGTAATTTTCGCTTATATTTCTCAAATTTCCACTATACCTTGAAAAAGCCTTCTCATATTGTGTTGAACAACATAGTATAATTTACATTCAATATAAAAACTAATAAATAAGGTAAAACGACTTATAAAAATTGCCAAGAAATATATATGTCAGGTAATAAAATGATGCCGCACTTTTAGTTTTATCGAGAGGAAACAAACAAGTATGTTTTAAGTTATTTGTCACTACAAATTTTATTAAATCTTCGAAACATACATGATGAAAATATCTCGATACATTGCGAAAACTTCTAATATTAAGCAAATTGAAACAAGCTCACGAAACGAAACGTTGATGCATGTGGTCAAGTACTCAAGTACTACAACTCTAGGAAGAATGAGCAAAAAACTCGAAGGCATTTATTTCCATATGCTTGTAGACTCTCTTCGATCCGGCTGAAAGAAGGGTTGCAGCCAACTAACTCGATCATTTCCAGACATGCTCCTTCTCCAACGGCTCCCGAAGGGATCCGGGTTCTCGCACAATTTGTAGCAGTGGTGTATGGCCAAGTGCTTGATTCATCGTAAGTTGGTATAATCCGCGTTCCAGTGCTCTATATTCAAGTCTTCCAGGAGCAAATACTGCAATCGTGGAAAATAATATGAATTCATTTTCCACATGGAACCTCAAAAAGCGTTGAGTCGCAATTTTAGCACCTCGAGATTAGGCAGCCGAGTGATTACTCTCATGTTCTCACTAGGGAATCCACACCCGCACAGAGTTAACTTCTTAAGGCCTGAGGGGAAATCTAAACTAAAATCAAAAGGGACGGGGGTGAGAAGTGGATTCGTGACAACGTATACGTATTTGAATGTTTCTAGTTTATGGACGTTGAGATGGGGAAGGTGATTAAAAATGTGCAAGGGCGGAGCTTTGGCTGTATTCCAAGGCAACTCAGCTTGTATTCTTAGCTTCTTTAGGTTCGGGATTCTTTCGAGAATCTCCTTTGTGCAGCTGAGAGTACTCACACCAGAAAATGTTAAAAAAGTTTTGGGAGGAGAGCATTCTCATTGTGAGGAGCTTGTAATCACTTCCCATGACATGAAGATGCCTCAATTCTTTCATATTCCAAATCCCCATTGGTAAAAACCAGGGAATATTCTCGGAGGATTTGATGATGCACGAATGAAGGCGAAAAATCAAGCATTGAAGCTGCGAGAGATTGATTGGACATGGAGGTTGGTAGCTCTCGTCGTCTACCTAACGTCAAGGCAAGAAACCTTACCAAAACGAGTTCTAGTATATCTATTGGAGATTCGTAGAAACGGATGTTAAGTGCATCTAATTCTCTAAGCAGCTTTAAGCCCGTGAAATTCATCGGGGTTAATGGATATGGGTGGTATGGACCGGTACAGAGAAGGGATCGCGTGTTTGGAACAGACGTGATGAAGTTGTACACATCTTTGATGGCCAGAACTATATTCTTATGGGTGGAGAATCGATCGGTGGCTTGGATCAGCAATGTCCTTGTAACCTATAATGGGTTGATAAATCTTGTAGTAAACTGCTACATGGTCATAAAAAGGCCAAATGGCAGAGTGGATGTTGCATGTCTTAATCCCGCCTATGGATCTCCATGTGTGATATATAATGATATTTCTTAGAGAAAGCTCGGTATGTTTTGTTTTCTGTAGGTTCAAGAAGCTCCTCGGCGATCCACAACTTCAAGAGCTTAGACACTGAGATTTGTTGATATTGTGGGAATGCAACTATATAGAGGAAGCAAGCTTTAACATGTTCAGGCAACTTCTCACTGTACAAATCTTGTGTTACCTTCAACATTTCACGGTTCTGCATCTCATGATCTTCTACTATTATGCTCCAGGCCTTTAGATCTGGTGACACACTTGAAAGTAGGTTGCCTAGTGTGATGAGTTTCAGGGGAAGTCCTTGACAATCTCGGGCTATAGTCTTGCCGTTCTTCATGAGTTGAGGAGGGCACGGTTCTTCTTCACCAATTGCTGTGTAGCGAAGTAAATCCCAGCTTTGGTCTTCATTTAAGAAGCGAATAGAAGGAACATATCTGAAAAAGCGTTGCATGTGCAAGTGCGATTTGCAGTTGCCTAGTCGTCACAATGATCCAACTTCCATTATCTTCGTCGGGGAAAAACTTATATAAATCGTACTTATGTCATCCAACACGATGAGATATCCCCTTCCATTCAGCATTTTGTCTATAGACGAATCACTAACTCCTCGTTACTCAACTCTGAACCCGGGTCAGGCTTTTCTAGGCTCAGCAAGATTTCTCGAATACCATTTCCTGGACCTACCGAGACCCAAGGCCGATAATCAAAAGTATTTGCAACTAGCGGATCGTTGTAAACTTCGTTAACGAGAGTGGTCTTACCGATGCCAATCATCCCTACCACAACCATCACTTTTAGCATCGACAAGGATCCAACAAGCTGATCCTTTATGGCAATCAACTTGTCATCGTGCCCCATCAATTTCTTATTTCCCTTGATTGGCTGTGAACCTCTTGTTAGGGGCGTTCCCACCACTATGGAATCAACTCTCTCACAACGGACTAACAAACGTAACATATTGTTACTATTCGAGTGATTTCAAACGATGTAAATTTGGCTTAGTTACATGAACTTGTTGTTTACAAAATTACGAATAATTTCCCCTAATTTTATTGCAGAAACTCTATTGAGAATGTTGATACGTCCATTATTTTATTTTTTCACATTGCATCAATAATTAATCATAACTGCAAAGATGTCAAGTAAATAAAACAAATACCAGTATCATTCCAATTTCATCATGAAATGTTAGTTCAAAATTATCAAAATACCAGTAAATGTCTGCCATTGAGAATATATTTTAATTAAAAATACACTGTCTTTTCTTCCATTAATCCGAGATAGTTACTACTTAATTAGATTGACAATGCAATTTGAACTTACATACTGAAATAAGAAATTCTAATCTTCATGAAGTCTACACATTTCATTATTTCTTGCATAATCAGAGATGCTTTCGCAACTTGGAATCACTTCATACGACTCCGACCACCCTAGATTTGTACCTTCAACAATGACTACCGAAAGCAGTAATGTACGACATTATACTAATTACAATAAAAAGTAGTCCAGAAGCATGGATCAATATGAAATGTTTAACTATGTATAATAATATTAACGGGACCAATAGAAGAATTAGACTATTCTGATCCTTCACAAGATGAAATCCAACTCCCCTGCTGCTTGTTTTATTTGGATCCCACAAGTTAAAACCGAGAAATTAGTAAAGGGATGGAAACCTCGTCTCCCAAGTCCGGTTGGACTCCCAACTCCCCATACCGTTCCAGGACGCGCATTCTGCAATCCTCAGCGGCCATTAACCCAGTAGAGTATGCACCGTGAACAGAACCTGGGTATTCTTTACTTGTAGCTTCCCCAGCAAAAAATAAGTTGTCGACTGGGATCCTTAACTTCTCAAACAGATCATGGGATTTCCCGACTTTGTCGTAGCTGTAGGAGCCCAACGAATTTTGGTCCTGCCCCCAATGAGAAACAATGTACTGAAGCTGCATGATTCACCAAAAAAAACAGTTACTAGGGAAGCTATAACATCTGCATTCAGCCTTCATATCTCTCTGTTTATTGCATTTGTGCAATTTGTCTCATCGAGTGTTTTTGGACTTAAAGCTACTAATAAAGGGGGGGGGGGGGGGGATAACAGGTTTGTCAGTACATCATAATCCTCAATCGTCATATCAAAACATGGAAATTAAGATTTATTTGAAAAATGTGATTACGCAAAAGGGCGTCAGTAATGAAAAGTGGACATCAGCCAAATAATGTTAACCACAAAGATGACGCACTATCAACAAATGTGTGTTCACGCGCGCACACACACACATTCAAGCCAAAAGCAAATTTATGCTGGTACCACCAAGGTAGAAAGCTCTCCAAAAGAAAGAGGATCACTCACTTGCGTAAACTGTACTACTCTAGAATTGTACTACTCTTGAACTGAAATATAAGGAATAAGACCATACCGGTGGTGAGGCATTGGGAAGTGTTTTTTCAAGTTGTATATAGGCAAAATTAGCAGCAGCCTCATCAGATAATTTCTGAATGTCACGGGCCAGTTGCCCAGCGGGCATGTAAACAAGGACAGGATGACCAGTGGCCTTGTGTAGATTCAGGAAATAGCTGCAGCCGTAAGAAGTATCTGCAACAACTCCCAAGAATTCCACATTTGGCCAAAAGACCTTCTCAAAATGCAAAATTATCTTGTTCTCGATACCGACTCCTAGGTCAGCAATTGCTTCTTCTTTCCACTCAGGTAATCTTGGCTCAAACGTTATGCATTTCGATTTTAGAACACCAAGAGGAATAGCAACAACAGCAGCATCTGCCATAAATGTATTCCCATCTTCTACCGTTACTTTCACTCCATTATGGCGTCTGACAACTTTAGTCACTCTTAAATAGCAACAACAATTTTGAAAATATAAAAGAAGAAACGAGGTTAGAAGTTTCTCGATGAGGAGCAATGTATAGAAGTAAGAAATTATCTCCTACCTGTGGCCCAAGCGGATGTCAAGCCCTTTGGCTAGTGTATTAATAACTGGAAGGTATCCCCGCACCATTAGCCCATGGCCACCGGGAAGTAACACTTCCTGCGTTAAGAGAATAATGAGAACTAGAACCGCCCTCAAGTTTGGGAGTGTATAAAGCTACTCTACCTTTGAGAAAGGTAAAAAAAATTAAACAAAAGATTGGGGATGTATCTCCAACAATAACAAAGAAAACAAACGAGTTCTATCCAATAAACAAGCTTAGTACATCCTAATATAAGTTCCATACTAAGTCGAAAGAGCAACTCTCTAAGCTGCTTGAGCTTAAAAAGATAAAGACACGCATCGTAACATTCGCGAGAGCCAGATTTATACTAGTTGAAAAGATAAAGATAATGACTCGAAAAATACAAGGATGACCATAGACCAAGAGGAAATAACCTGGTCCCAATATTTGAGAGATATGGTATCGGCATCTGCAGCAAACCAGCCTTCCATTCTACATAGGTACCACTGAAGCACCTTATGAGCAAGACCCTCCAAGCTGTAACATGGACCAACACGTCAAAATTTATGCTTAAAGAGGCATAAAACTCATGAAGGAGTGTAACAATTTTACAAGTATAAACCTTAAATCTGGTCTCCGCTCGAAAACAATTGAGATGGCACGTTGTATAGACATATCTTCACTAAATTCCTTTCTCACTGTATTCGTCTGTAGATAAAACAATTAAAAAGAACAAACCAACTTTAAAGCCCATAGATACTTTCAAGATACAATTTCTGATGAAAGAAGATAGAAAGGCCATTTTCCAGTAAAACAACAATAAGTAAAAAATATACGAAAATCTACGCTACTGTGTGAGTAAGGAGCGAGTGAAGAGGACAGCAGATTACCTCTTTCAAAATCCTCTCAAATGTTTCACCAACTTTCGTGACTAACTCTTGAGGAACTTGATTTCCATCCACATCAAAAAGGGCATAGCTGACATAGAAAACGATATCAAAATACTGAAGCTGCCAAAAGTCAATTATTTTCAAATCTTTGAAATATAAAAAGCCACACAATTTGAATGCGCCTTTATTTATCAAATACCATAAGCATTGAACTATGACAGTAAGCCACACATTTCATACTAATTACTCGAGATTGTCTAGTAGACTTGAAAGTTAATAAATTCATAGCACTAGGTACTGAACAACCTCAACAAAACAATGGGGTAAGTAAAAGACAAACATATCCTCTTGGAAATGAGACATCAAGCATCAAAAGTGGTAACAGAAACCTTTCTAAATCATGGTCATATAAAACTGAGTTGTCCTCACTGGTGCGGTAGAGGGGTAACCCCAGCTTTCCTATTAAAGACGCTAGGGGATTTTCCTTACAAACACCATGTAACCTGAAACATGGATACGCAGACACAGTTAGAACTAAGTTTACCTGGAGCACAACAAAAACTACACAGGAGCACTTCAAGTACAAAGAAAGTTCAGTTACCATGATGCACCCAAGTCAACCGGGAAACCAAATGAATAATCGGTATGAACTCGACCACCCTTTCTATCCCGTGATTCTAAAACAATAACCTGAAATAAGATTCCATCAAAACCAGTGTTCTTAACATTCTTTCATTTAAGATATATAACCAGCATATACCTGAAACGACGCATCACGAAGGGCTCGTGCAGCTGCAATACCAGCAAAACCAGCACCAATGACGATAACTGATGGTCTAGCCACAGGTCTCTCGTATGTTGGATAGCAGAGAGCTAAAGAAACAACAAAAGACAGACATTCACATGAGTTACTTACGAAATATTTCTATATTCCATACAACATGAGTATAAAGAGTTTTTTTCAATACGATAAGAAAAGAGAAACAACTTTATCATCATCCGTGCTTTCCATTTTCACAACCACAAAACAAGAAACATGTACACATTTTGAAGTTCCATCCTGTCTTGGCAGATAGAACAACAAAAACACTATCCTGGCAAACAACCCTTCTCCATTCAGGAGAAATACAAAGCCTGCGGTTTACACTTTGTTTGACCTTCAGGACTTCAGGTTACCACATACGGTTGCCCATACATAGTAATAAGTGCAACATTGCACCAGCATTTGAATATAATATCGTAACGTACCCATATATATGTTCCAACACATTACCATTCCATGACACCAAATTTCCACAAAGTATAAAATCAAGTCAATAAGTTGTAGATTAGTAGTTCAATGCAATGCCACTCCCTATATAAACAATGCACATAACTATTTCAACTCAAATAATCATAATAAAATCCACCACTTCCACTAATAGTAACCCTTCTAATGCTACAGTAAACACATTGCCAACATAGTGGAATCAAGATTAATGAGATGTGGGAACTAATTTCAGCAAACTCACCATAGTAAAAATAAAATAACAAAAAAAAAACACCTTTTTGAACTTGACGATTATCACTCTTGCTATCCCCAGACTCCATGACTTCAATTCAATGAATAATCGAGAAATCGAAACAATTATCCGAACTAAAATTAATTGAATAATCAATTAACCTTAATCTGAATAACAGCTTAAATAATCTCAACAAAAGGAATAACAACAATGCGCTGTTGGATTTATCGGTGAATTTATTGATATCCAGCTTCATGCGTCGTCTACCAAACCTAACCCCCTTTCCCTTCCAAAAGCTCAATCAATCAATCCGCAAAAAAACAATTATTGAATTGATTTCAATCAATCGAACATTGCAATAAATTAGGTTTTTTGTTTGTTTTCCAAAATTGTGCAAATTTGAGCAGTAAATTGGGTTGCGGATAATTGGTGTTAATGGAGTCGATTGGGAGGGAAAGAGTTTTGGGGAGGAAATAATTTGTGGGGTGTGTATAATTTATTAATTTATAAACGTGCAAGTGTGATTTTGGACACGTTGCAGTATTCCCAAAATATCTTTTCTTTTCCTTTTTTTGTTTATTCATTATTGCTAAGTTCCATTATTCCAAAATGAAATTAGCCAATATGTAGAAAAATAATATTTTTGTAACCATTACATTAGTGACGTCATGCAACCGTTGAAATGACAATACAAATTTAAGTCTTTCTGAAATTTAGGAAATAATCGTTCCCATAACGAAAACTTATTTCATGCAACTGTTGTATTGCTCACGTGGTGCAACCAATGGTTATTTCATAAATTTAAGGAAAATTTAGATTTGTATTAAATTTGGATAGTCGGTTATATGACGTTACTAAGTGTAACTGTTGTTTAAAATAATTTACCTTATCCCGACATGTATTAGTAGTAGTTGTATCAGATGAGTACTTCAATGGTTGCATGAAATAATTTATCAATAAGTAGAATATTCCTATTTATACATCGTCGGATTTTTTATAAGGTACGTAATTTAATAGACTTGATGATATTAGCTATTGGCAAATAACCATTTATTGTAACTTATAAGAGTGGTTGTTGGCCTGCAACGTTGCGTACTTGCATTGTATGTAGTGGTGTGCAGAACAGATCGAATCGTTTGACTCGGTCGAATGATTTGATTTAAAGATTGAATTGAATATTTAATTCAATCTTTTGTTCTAGGATAAAACCCACTTCCAATTTGATTTGTGATTTTAGGGGTTAAGGATCGGATCGAATCGAGAAAATAAGAATAAATATAGTGAAAAATAATAATGAAAAATATAAAAATAATAAAGTACTAATTAATTGTTTAATTCACGTTAATTTAAATATAAGCTAAAAAATAATCACATTTAATTTTATTTTTTCTAATTTACATGTAAATAAAGATTTGTATAGCATGCGTTCTTTATAACTAAAATATTGAAAATTCAAAAGAAAAAAAAGATTAAAATCGAATCGAATCAAATTGACCGAATAATTTTGAATCGAATGGATCGTTCCAGTTTGATCTGATTTAATTTAGATCATTGTTTTAGTTGAATTGAATTGAATACTATTGTCGATTCGATTTGATCCAAATGTTGAAACGCACAACCCTACTCACGCATTTGAAAATAAATACTTTTTAAATAACTTATAAAGTTATTACTAATATTTCAAGTCTAGAAATTTACACCCTCAAATTATATTGATTTTCTCTTAAAATATTTTAATTCTACCATCCTACTAAGAGCAACCCACATTGCCAACGTAGTGGAATTAAGATTAATGTGATGTGGGAGCTGATCTTTATTCCCCCAAAAAATTAACAAATCTCACAAATTGTAAAAAAGAAACTTACAAAAAGACGCACATCATTGAACTTGACGATTACTCTTGCTATCCTCTAGCATCTGATGTGTGTTGCGTACGTGCTGCACATATACATGTGAATTTATAAATATAAGCATACACATAAACGTATGATGATTTTCCAGAGCACGTAAATCATAACATATAACTTATATTAGATAAATGAAATTAAAATACGACAATAAAATAAATTCGACCTCTCAGCAACTGTAGGAAAATTCTTGGAGTGGATTAGACGAGTCAGAAAATTTCGTCAAAGCATCGGACGAGTTGGAAGTTTAACCTCCTCCCCTTAAGATCAATTTTCTCGGCTACCCTTCAAGCCCTCAGTGGAAAACGACCTCCCAAGGTACAACGTCCTCACGCAATAAGGTATTAAGTGAAGGACAACACTACCTTCTCAAATTGGACACTCAAAGTATTTTGCAGAACTCTTAGAATCGAAAATGCTATGTATTTTGTATGCAAAGAAAATATGTTGATGAAAGATGGTTTTCCCTTCTGCAAAAGGCCACATTTTATAGGAGAAAAATCATGTAACAACCATTACACCATTAAGGGGAGGCATTAATTCAGTCAAATGAATTAATAGACCATTGAGTGTGATTTAAATAAAATTTAAATATTTATCTTGAATTTATTTACTCAATAAATAAATTCACTACATTTTCTCACAACATATATTAAAATATACATGTAAAAATGTAGCATTCTTTTAGCTTCTCAATAAGCCAATGTAATTCATACTCTTAAATTATTTTTGGACTCAATTCCAAATTTTAATTCCATTTTGTCTCAACACAAAATTAGGAATTTCTCCAACAATCCCCCACATGAATGTAATTGGCTGAAATGCACGTGAGCCTAGCAATGCTATATGCAATTCGAGAGTTCTGCCGGAACTTGTTGCATCAGGATAGGTGGTATTGGGCCTTGAACCTTCCTTAGTGAAATATCATCGGATATACTTGCCAACCAGTGGACGTGATGTCTTGAACTGTTCGGCATTTTGTGTATACCAAGACAATGGTACTCACACAACTCATTCCAATATCATATTGGTCCTCGTTGTTGTCCGTTTCGGCCCTGGACTGCCTTGGCAAATTTCATCGAATGCTTTAGAGATTTAACCCTTTTAACTCATCTCATAGAAGCAGCCCCTTCACATTCGACATAGGTGATCTCTCATTAAGGGTATCCTGCAATACCCCGCTTGTATTCACAAGACATAAGGATAATTAGAACCTCAAGTTCTCCTTAACCTGTACACGTCCATCACTCTTTCATCCTATAAATGGGTTGGGAACTCAATTTCCCGAGTGCTTTGTTCGACTCCCGCCACAATTCGGTTGTCCATTTGAACCTGCAAATTGAGGTTTACAATTCAGGTAGGGTTGCCATCATGGGGTGATGTCTTTAGGTGGGCTCAAATTTCCCATTTTCCTCGATGAATTTGCTAGTTAGTCTCTCGCTAGACCTTTCGTCAATCGCCTACACTATTATCTTTGACTTCTTAAAGTCTAAAGAAATTAGTATGATTATTTTCTAACTAAAATTTAGAAAATCTGCACCAACATTTTCTTTTCTCTCGCCCCCCACATTTCTATTCTTTTCCTCAATGAAAGAAGTGTCTCGAGCCTCAAAGAAAATAGAATTTATTTGATTTGCGTACATAGCGTCTTAATTCAAATAAATCTGAATATTTAATCTATTTAGTAAAATAAATAGTATTAAATCTCACTTGCTTCTCACTAAGCAATTTAATTTATGCACTTATATTTGGACTCAATTTCAAATATTTCAAACAAATGTATATATATATATGTATATCTAATAAAATACAAGTCTCGCACTTGTTTTTATTTTCTACAAATATATATAACATACAAGTATCACTCATACAAGTCTCACACTTGTGTTATTCTCAACAAATATATATATATATATATACACACACACACACACAATATACAAGTCTCGCACTTGTATTATTTTTCCATATCATAAAGATGTCACAAGTAATCGAAATAACTTATATGTAATATTTGCCTCACATGCAACTTCGATTACATTTATTCGTAAAACTAGTCTCCTCACACGAGACTTTATATCACATGAAACTTGAACACTAGCCTCAGTACTAGCCTCATTCTTAGGTGACATAGACACATAGTTATAACAGACAGCTTAAAAGATTCTTAGACCCATATCCCTTTCCTACAAAGGTTCCACCCTTAGATAGGATATTCTTGTCTCACTCAAAGACAAGTGTGAACCCTTTCTAGTTCAACAATGTACCACCTATTAGATTCGTGTGAATCTCTAGAACATGAAGCACCTCGTTCAGGGTCACTCTTTCCTCGAGGTCCTCTTTAGCACAACCGTTCCTCTGCCTTCAACTTTTGAGATTGCAGAGTTTCCCAAGAAGCACTGCTTGTTCTCCACAAGTTGATAGATCGTGAACATCCACTTGTTCGCGCAGATGTGGTCGAGTAGCCCCAATGTCTACCTACCATTCGTTCGAATTGTTGTTTGAATTTTCAGCCGCAATAACTAATTAAATAATCCACATAATTATTTCTATTAGTATCGCTGAGAATTCTCAACCGAACTATTTATACAGATATTCCCAGGCCAGTGGAGGGATAAACCTCTTTAAAGTCCACATTTCTGTGACATAATATTAGGTTCCCAGGTCAGTGGAGGGACAAGTCCGCTTACACTCCACCTTTCTGCGACATAACCGTCTGTATAAATATTCTCACTTAGAATATCTTCGAATAATTCACAAGTCTCAATACTTAGAATTATTTTCATTTTGAATTTATTTTCGAATAATTCACAAGTCTCAATACTTAGAATTATTCTAATTATGAATTTTCTTCAAATAATTCACAAGTCTCAATACTTAGAATTATTTTCATTTTTGAATTTCTTTTCGAATAATTCACAAGTCTCAATACTTAGAATTATTCTAATTATGAATTTTCTTCAAATAATTCACAAGTCTCAATACTTAGAATTATTTTCATTTTTGAATTTCTTTTCGAATAATTCACAAGTCTCGATACTTAGAATTATTCTAATTATGATTTTTCTTCAAATAATTCACAAGTCTCAATACTTAGGATTATTCTCAATTTTAATTTCCTTCGAATTATTCACAAGTCTCAGTACTTAGAATTATTTTGAAATTCTTTTCGGTTTCTCTAGTTGAGAATATGACACCGTGGTTCTCAAAACCGGTACTAAGGTCTCAATACCGTTAGCTCTTTGACTTAGCATAACGACCTCAACGTCGCCCGTCATTGGTGAATTCGATGCTTGCGGCATTGTTGTTAGTGCTCTCACTAGTTATATTTCTAAACAATTCACAAGTCTCGCACTTGGAGTTATTTAAAGTCTTTATAGGGTACGCTTGCAATTTTATATATGTTCACATATCTCAGTTGCAATTACTTGACACGTGTTTATACTCTGCTCAAACTCAGAATCACGAAATTAAAGCATGGATTGTTGAGCATATAATTAAAATAATTATCAGCAGCATAACAGTTCAAGTATATTGTAACGCACAAATTAACCAAGAAAATAAGGTTGGTCAACTGGTAAGGGGCTGAGTTACTTTCGCATAGGTCCTGGGTTCAAATCCAGGATGTAACGTTTTTGGCTAGTTATAGCATGCTCAGCAGGTTTACTTCAGTAAATTATGACATGAAATTAATATCTAACCGCACAATAAATTCATAAGAATTGAAACGCTCAAACGGCAAAGGCAGCAGCGATTACACCAAGGGGCTCGGGTTCGAATCTTAGTAGTTACGTTTTGATTTTGGCAATTAATTCGCAGAATATATCATGAACTAAATACGTAACGGAGAAATAAATAAGCAAGAATTAATGTAGCCTAATGGTAACGGACATGCATGCTTGGGCACTGAGGTGCAGAGTTCGAATCTGATTGTAGCAGGAACTAAATTTAAAACACATAATCAAGATTTCTGGAAACAAATCCTTTTAAATCTCTGGGAAAACATAGCAACCAAATTAGTAGATTAATAACAGAAAACGCATGAATTGTAAAACATATTCTGGAAAATAAAATACCTATACGTGCAACACATAATACGAGAATAGAATATATATATATATATATATATATATATATATTTGTAGAAAAATAAAAAATTGTTGGGTACGTACTGCACATATACATGTGAATTTATAAATATAAGCACATACACATAAACGTATGATGATTTTCCAAAACACGTAAATCATAACATATAACTTATATTAGATAAATAAAATTTAAATACGACAATAAAATAAATTCGACCTCTCAGCAACTGTAGGAAAATCCTTGGAGTGGATTAGACGAGTCAGAAAATTCAGTCGAGGCATCAGACGAGTTGGAAGTTTAACCTCCTCCCCTTAAGATCAATTTTCCCGGCTACCCTTCAAGCCCTCAGTGGGAAACGACCTCCCAAGGTACAACGTCCTCACACAATAAGGTAGTAATTGAAGGACAAAACTACCTTCTCAAATTGGACACTCAAAGTATTTTGCAGAACTCTTAGAATCGAAAATGCTATGTATTTTGTATGCAAAGAAAATATGTTGATGAAAGATGGTTTTCCCTTCTGCAAAATGTCACCTTTTATAGGAGAAAAATCATGTAACAACCATTACACCATTAAGGGGAGGAATTAATTCAGTCAAACGAATTAATAGACCATTGAGTGTGATTTAAATAAAACTTAAATATTTATCTTGAATTTATTTACTCAATAAATAAATTCACTACATTTTCTCACAACATATATTAAAATATACATGTAAAAATGTAGCATTCTTTTAGCTTCTCAATAAGCCAATGTAAAATTCACACTCTTAAATTATTTTTGGACTCAATTCCAAAATTTAATTTCATTTTGTCTCAATACAAAATTAGGAATTTCTCCAACAATGTGCATCACGATGCACAACTCCCCTATCTCTATTCAACGATCAATTAAAAATTGAAACAATTAGCGCTGAATTTATTCTCCTATTTTGTGTGGGGCTCACTATTTTTATTGATTATTTTCTGGGGTTCATAATAATTTACAAACGTTGCACTATTCCGAAAATATCTTCCTCTACGTATTTCAGTGGATGATTATAAGAGAAGTGCTTGAGGTTTGTAATAAGATTCAGGTGGCTGCAGTGATTCGATAATAGGTGTTTTTTTAATCAACAATATGAAGTTATTACTAGTATTTTAAACCTCCGAAATTTATAAACTCCAATTATTTGAATTCCCTTAAAATAGTTTTAGGTAAAAGCCATCAATAGTGGTGTAGATATTTGATACGAGATATTCTCACAAGAATAAACACAGCGCTCTAAATAATCGGAAACCAGAACAAATACTTATTTTAGTCGAATACATGTTTAACATTGAGATTAAGATTCATAATTTTGAAGGATATTTGCGTAAAATAAATTCTTAAACTAAAGGATATTTATCTGAGATGTAATTGCTATCCAGTAAATAACATAATTTGCAGTAGTAGTAAGTCTTCCTATACTTCTGCAATGGCAAGAGATTGTTCACGATGAAATAAGAGCCTCCAACAAAATAAATGTGAGAGAATAGATCGTAAAATGATTGGCAGTTTATCTTAGAGAATAGAATAGAAGGAAACAGGCAGGAGTCACTCTGAAGGCTGCTGCATATCAAATGCCCTTGTCAACTTGAGTATTCATTCATGTACAAACAAGAGGATGCCAAATGTATATAAATACAGGCCACGGGACATGTCCACATCGACAAACAAGCTTGAATGCACCAAAGGTGCATTTGCACCACAAACACGCACAACTTATACACGATGTGTGTGTACGGAGAGAGAGTTACCATTTCAAGAGACTACATATGAATCAACTTATATTTTTTATTCATCCTAGCCAAAAGGAGGAAACCCCACTATTGTCAGCATGCTCAATTTACTTACCTGTACATTTACATTTCACCAATACAGAGCAACAAAAGACTTAAAGCTCTCCAGTTCAAATAGCATTTAAGAGCTCTAACATAATACAAAGTGATGTAAGATAGTAGTATACTGATGAAAATAAGCACAGAATATAGAGGACTAGAGAAGAGCAACTATATAGGGCAATTTTTTTAAAATTAGGAAATGGGTGACACCGAAAGTAGAACTTTAGGCATTAAAACTTCGCCTAAAGGAGACATGCCCGGGTTTCCATCTTTTCGCTGCAACAAACATAAAAGCAATCTACTAATAGAGATTTGGCCAAGGGATGACCTCAGTAACAACAGCCAGTTACAATTCATGGCTTCTTTGAAGAGCTGCCATTACAGCTAACCTCTCACCGGTTCAGGGTTTATTTGTCCACTATTTGTATCACGAGCATCAAATCCAGCAACAGGCATTGACCGCTGAGCAAAGTTTATCAACAATTTCTTCTGATTCTCATCAGTGTGCGGGAGACTAGCCCGGAGAAGTTCCACCGGCATCTCCTTGCTAACAGCTCTTGCTGCCTCTGAACCAGTTAACTCTGTGTTTGGTGGGTTCTGAGTAATTAATGACTGCATCATTGTATCGTATTTACTCGCACAATACTTAGTCAGGAGGCCAAAGAAGGCATCAAAAGAAGCCTGCCAAAGAGCAGGGTTAGGTATACTGAAGTTGCTGGAAAACTGAGGATCTGTTAAGAGATTAGTTGCTCTTTCCAGAACAGACTTCAAGATGACTGAAGCACCATCCCCCACATTGCTTCCTAAAGGACGGAGCGGTGGTTGCTCGGAGGAACAAACTACAGCAGCAAGACAAGCACTTAGAGAATTAAGATCCATTCCACTAACACATACAGAGACTGCTTTGGCAAGAGCATTAATGGTAGCTGCAGATTCTGGGTCAGAGGGAAGGCCCCCAAACACAAATCTCAAATGGCGGAAGATGGCCATGCAAACTATTCGAGCCAGCTCACTACCAGGCAAAAGAAGCTGAAGAAACTTTGAGATGAGCTTGCGACCTTTGGAAAGCGACACTATCCGCAGAAACACGATATCATCTTTGGAAGACAACCCAACAGAGTTGCCAATTTTCCCGAGTGGGTCAACCAGCTGAAGAGAGGCAGCTAACCCTTCCAGCAGAGTATGGCGCTTCCGTCTAAGCTGACTCCCACCATCTTGGGGTTGAGTGAACTGTAAGATCCGGTCGATGTCATCAACATCAAGAAGAAGAGATAGCCCATCCTCAACTGTAATCCTTGCTGCGAGCATTGGTTCCTGTTCCAAAGACCTCTCAGACAATTTCTGCTCCGTAGAACCATCTCCACAAGCAGATGGGGGAGGTTCAACTTGAAGAAGGGGGAGGGGCCTACGAATTGAAGAAAAACAAACCCTACCAAGGGCATCCACGCGAAGATGTGGCTGTGTTTCAGTACTATTGCGAGATCGTGAGGATTGTTCCCTCGGGTGGGATGGACAAAAACGATGTCTTGACCCTGTCTCAACAGATTTCTTTGCAAGGCGGGCTTGGTGGTAATAATCATCTATGTATGGATCATTGCCATGGGTAGCAGAATGCTGCATCTTAAGAATGCTCTCTATTTCTTCGGCGGTCATGTGCTTTGACCTGAACTGCGGGACATTACTGTCACTCCTGTGGCTGCTAGCATCAGAATTTTGATGAGAGAATCGAACAGATCGATCTTTTTGACCTGACTTAGATTTTGATTTTCTCCTCTCCGTTAAACCATATTTACCCATATGTGATGGCGCAGGAAACGAATTAAATATTTGAGATTGCAATGCTGATGCATGAGGTAATGATGGTTGAAATGAATGATGAAATCTCTGCTGCTGTAGTGACATCATCTGTGACGGTAATAACCCACCTTGATATTGATGCTGCAAAATATTGTTCATGAGAATAGAATTATCCCCATGAAGAAGACCGGCATGGTTACTCCAGTGGTTTTGTAGTCGATTGTTAGAAGAAATATTTGGAGAGGATAAGTATGACATGCTTGAATTGGGATGGAATCCACGAGACAGGCCGGGCAAATCGAAAGTAGAATTAGATAATGGGGAATTGCGCGATGCAGGGAAGGGGGACTGAGGTCCACCAGAGAGATAAGACAAATTAAGATGATGTGAATTATTAAGTGACGCATGTTGAGATCCTGGTGGAGGGAAGGAAGTGAATGATGACCTTGGGCCTAAAATAGGCTCACTAGAACAGTGCTGCAGCTGCTGCTGCTGCTGCTGCAGAGGGTTTGATGATGTTCTGTACAATGGCTTTGGTTCTGGAAGGTTTAATGAAGAGAGATGGGGATGTGATGACCATCTCTTTGCCTCATCGAACTCAGTGTCAGACACGTGACGCACAAGCCCAACCGGAAAATCTGCTTCTCGTGCCCAGTCAGTAGCTGATGAACCTGAAATAGCCACATTAATCAGAGAGCTACTCAATAAATCACCGAAAACATATTTCTTACTCTTATAAATATATAAAAGCTATCCAATTCAAGAGCAAATAATGAAATACATAGAGCATCGATTTTTATTTTCTTTTGAACTTGTTTTATTATGAAACTGCAAAAAGCATCAGAACTTTTGAATTTAACCGTTATAATGTGTTTTGCATTGTGCTTCTTTTTCGCTTTTAAATGATTTCTTAACATTCAAATCCCCGTTTCGTAAACAAACAACATGACATGATCAAAACATTTCTGAAACTCCATAATACAAATTTGCAAAGATACATCAAGAGTGCCCATAAGAGTTCCACATAGGTTTTTCAAGGTGATAACTGCTTCCATTCTTTAAACTAACAATCATGACAGGTATAAGGTTACCTAAAATAAATACACAATTATAGCTACGAGTAAAATAATGAAGTATGGTGAAAGATATGGGACAAATGTGGAATAGTACACACATGCATTAGTCTCCATATATCAAAATCATAACAAACTCACTTTCCCTTGAGAAAGATCCAGATCCTCGATCACCAATAACCCCAGGATGCCTTGGTCCTGAAACAACTCTGTTCAACTGCACAAAACAAAATGAAACAACAAGGAAATGAGTGATGCAGCATTAAAATTTCATGAATAGTAAACCGCAAGACGTCGTTAGACAAAATCTATCAAAACTGAAACATTCAGAATCGCGTGCCGTAACATATTGCACTAGTTGTCTACTCAGATACGAACTTGTATTCAAGTATCAATTTGTCCATCTGAATTTTTGTCCAAGTCACAGTTTACCAATTCATTAATTTCCAATTCATTTTTATTTCCTAGAACTGCACCCCCAGGTTGGCATTGCACCATTCGGATTCGGTAGATAGAGAGAGGCGCATAGGATCCAAGTCAGATCTATTATGCCCTGAATTGCTCAAAACTAAGTACCTCTCAGATTTCTGGAAAGACATTCTCGGAAAACCAAGAGGGTATCCACACTTGAGAAACAAGGTCGTTCTAACTTGCTCACTAGCTTTAAGAAAAATTACATTCATACCAATTATCATAAAGAAAACCATGAACCGACACCAACAACAATGAGAAAACCTCGGTTGCCACAAAGACATGAGGCTATTACATTCATGAGACAGAAACAGAACAGGATAACTTCCACTGCTGCTAAGAGCATGGCATAGCCTTAACATTGGAAGCGCAGGACTAGCAACTTATGGTGTAGGTTTGCATAAATCAAATGCTTTTATTACACACTGTGTGCTTTTTTGCTGGCAAACGGAGTGCGAAGGTGTACTTTATTCACATAATGACTTTTTACGATTTCTTTTGTCATGCCTGTGTTCTTAGGGATTCTCACTTTGTCTTTCTGCCTCGACTGGCTGCTACCAGATAAATCTTGTTTTTGACCATCTAAACTCTTCTAGTTCTTCAGTACTTATATTCATCATGCAGTTACACCCGTGCACTAACTGTTCGTTCTCTTTTTCGCTGAAACTTTATTATATGTAGCAAATTGGAGAAATATACAGAATCATTATTTTGGACTACTGAGTGTTCAGAGAATAGAAATAAATCATTTTAAAATCCTGATTCAAAGTTAATGTTCTATACTTTGATGAAGCATATCACATTCCCTTGGGGCTTGTGCTTTAGCCCCCATGCAACTATGCTTGTTTGTGCAACTTGCCATTCTAACAACTATGTGTATATTCCCCATAACAAAACCATATGGCCTGCCACCCAGCACCATAAGCTTTTCACAGAGATACAGCTGTTTCTTAAACAACATAACAACATCATGGTTAGTTGGAACTAGTGTATCATGACTGTAACCAGACGTCTCATAGTTACAAGACTATTAAAAGATGGCACGTCAAAGAACCCTTTCCAATAACATAAACAGGAACAAGCATCCATCAGTAAGACATAGGGCAATTTTCAGTTCCGTTTCAACTGACCTTTGCAAATGTAGTTGCCAGATCATCTATATCAGATAACGATCCCAATCCTGATCCCTGCAAGAAACAAGAAGAAATTTCCAAGCAAAAGATAAGCACCCAATGCTGATAGCTGTAAAAAGATAAGAAATAACAAACGACTATAAATAGTTTAGAATCTCAAAACAGTCAATAAAGAACATTGCATAAGGTAAAATAACCGCACAGCATCCAAAAACACCACGTTCCTAAAAAGAATGACTTGCAGTTAGCAATACCATACTTCTGCTTGCAGGACTGCTAAACTAACTCAAGAATATAATGTGAAAAATAAAGATGGAAAAACGTCTATGTCCGGCATCCTGAGGAGTTGGACAACGCAACTTCATCACGTGTATAAACTACAAGCAACGTCAGCCGCCACTTCGTGTTAACTCAATGGTTTGATCAGTTCGAGAAACCAAGGACAACAACATTTCAGCACACACGTAATTCCCAACAACCAACAAATAAAACATCTCTATATTCTAATATCAGTCTTCACGAGAAAAAATCACACGCATGCACCTCCAAAGTCGACACAATCCACATATTACCATAGAACCAACAAAATGCAAATATAACAAACACAATTCTTCACTAATACAAAATAAACAACTACCTCATCTTTGTCAAACAGATGATACTCATTCAACTCATCGTCCCCACCGAATCCGCTCCCGAACAGCTCTCCATCCTCCAAACCCCCAATTTCGGCTTCATCCGCTATATCCTTCCCGAAAAACGCGTACTGCGAAGCGTCAAATCGCGCACCGCTATCTGCATCATCACCAACAACAACATATTCCAGAAATCAAATAAAATCAAAACACCACAACACGAACGCTACAAGCAACAAATAGCGACTAACAATTAACTCATAAAACACAGATTAATTAACAGTACCAGCAGAAATTGAGCTACTGGAAGGGTCGATTAAGTCACTGAAACCGCTCCCATTGGATCTCTCCATGGTGTAACAAAATTCAACCGAACGGAGAAACTGAGCTTAATTGTAAAGAAACGGAGGGGTGAGGGTTGTACCGCCCGCGAATTCGGGTCGAAAATTAGGGTTTAGAACCTTGAGAGAGGGACACTCGACTCATAGAGAAAAGGGGGGCAGAAGTGAGATGTAGAGAGAGAAAGTAGTGAGTGCAACAAACAATATTGGTGATGGCAACACTCCACCATTTTATTAAATGCGGTAATTAAATAAATTTAGGGATAATATCGAGACACTGTGAAATATTTAATAACAAATGGGGTCTTTTTGGAAATCTTAGTCATTTACAGCACCCTCTTGCAAAATAGTCTTATAAGGGACGTACCGCTCAATTTTAGTCTTTATTGATACACGTTGTTCTTGTCATTTGGCCAAATTAATTTCGATGTTGGCCCGAAGTCATGAGGTGCTTAGCGCGTGACGTTCAGAAACACATAATTGGACTCCACACGTAAAGTTTCGTATGAGATTTTAGCGATTTTAGTTTGTTAAAGATGCTCTATTGAAAAAATAGTTTGCTAAAGATGCATGACCAATTTTAATACTTCAAGATATCTATAGTGTCGCATAGGTTAGGGAGCTGGACGATAATAGCTCATCTGCATCCCAAAGTGCACTGCCCTAAAAAACAACAACTTGACCACGCCACAAAATCTTATGAAATCAGTCCCCAACCCCAACTTTATATTGAAGAATGTCTCAAATCCAACCTTAAACCTCACAATCTACACTAACTCAACTTGTGAGCTAAAAAAACAGAACTTTGTATATGAAATCTTGTTTTTGATAAATCTGTCTCCCTATAAATGTTATTGTTATACCAAATAATCCACGACCTATAAGCTTTTGACACGTGGCAACTCGGCAACAAATCCGTACTGAAAGTTAGCTTGAGACCAATCCGAAGCTCCAACTAGTTTAACGTGGAGTGGCTAGTCAACAGACGAAATTAGCATGCATAAGTATTATGGCAAACAGTCACTTTTAGGCCTTCTTCATAAAATAATAAAAAAATGATTGTTCAGCGACTGTCCCAATTATGGGCTTAAGGAAATTTGAAGTTTTAACGTTTATATATATAATAATCCTCGAAATTAATTTGGCCGAAGGGTCAAAATTGATCACTACATCTTAGATGACTAACTTTACAACTGAGTAAGACTAAAATTGCCAAAACATCCTAACATACACGGTTGATCATTATGAATTTCAACTATATATTAAAAAGAATATGGATGAGGAAGTGCACTTTTTTATTATTAATTATTTCAATCGATATGTAGATTAAACTCATTGGTAAGAGTGTCTCCATAAATTGAAAATGTTTGAAATTGGAGGAATGACAGTCGCAACTATTTTGTATGAATCTAATAGCTTTTGTTACTAGATAGTAGATACAGTATACTCATGCATGTCTCTTTTCAACAATTAGGACATTAGTTATTGTAAAAAGTTTAAAGTTAACGAAGTTTTGTGCAAATGTTTTATGCACAACAAACATGGAACAACTATTGCTTAACTTTAAAGTCTAATCATAGACCATATGCAAGTTGAGTTTCTATCATGGATTCTCAATCTAAGACATGAATTTTATATGTAATATAATCCAATTTGATGTGACACAGAGAATCAAGTTGTATTGGCTTCATTTGTCTTGTGTAGTCATAGCCTTTATCATGATTCTATTTCTATATATTACGAAACTATAGCAAAAAAGTTTATAGATATATTGGTATTTCATATTTGCACTTTTACTAAATTTAAAAATCATTCTTTTAGATTTGACATTACTTACAGCAAGTAACGTGTTGATACAAAAGTTAATCACGTGTATTGGAGAAATCAATTTTATGACAATTATTTTAGATTCGTTAATACCTGTCACCAAATTTAATGAAGTCAAAGTCAAACCGACTTAGTAATGCCGTTACAAAGCCAACCTTCTGCAATTGGTTTCAAATTGATTCATGCAATATACAATATGCTGTTATTTAACCAAACTGAAAAAATACTGTAAATGATTTACTCAGAAATCTCAAAATTATAGTGCATAACTACAATATACATATGAGCACTTCAATGGAAGTATCAATGCTCAAATTTCAGATCAAATGATAAATACATGTTAATGTATGACAAGTTACCAAGGAGAAAAAGGATGTAGTGAGGTGCGGTGAGGTGTGACATCTAGTTACAAAGTATATGGAGAATAAATATACAATATATAAATCTAGGTGCAGCAAAGTAGTCTAAAAAAGCCAATGCTTCTTCCTTTGTGATCTTGTAGGAACCTCTGCAAAATATTTGACAATAGCAGATGAATTAGCCATCGGTTGGAAGTTTATAAAACGGCTAAAATCGTGGAAAGCTAAGAAAAGGGATAATAGGACGACGAAAGCTAACCTCCGATTTGGTAAAGCGAATTGTAATGTATTTCACTCCAAAAGCTCAGCCACACCTCTGCAGAAAAGAAGGAAAATGATGACGGAAATGACAACTCAATCTAGTTCTCTTGTGCACGCGAACAAAGAATGTTGAAAACAATTGTCGCGAGGATATTAACAGCTCTTGGTTTCAGTTTAAGTTCATATTCAGTTATCTTGTCTTGCACAAAGGCAAAGCCGCCTAAAACGCAGCTCTTGGTTTCAGTTTAAGTTCATATTCAGTTATCTTGTCGTACACAAAGGCACAACCGCCTAAAACAATGTGTATGAAAAACTTTTTCCTACGGTTTTAGCAAATCCATTCACAATATAGTAAAAATGAAACAAATCCCCTTGTTGTGTAAAAAGCTAGTACTAGGCAAGTTAATTTTATTGTAAAAACTAATGTACAACTAAAAGAAGGAAAAGAAATAGCAGGTGGAGCAAGAGTAGTATATATAATTGTATACCTCTGGTGGGATTTCTGTCCTTCGGGAGAATTTCGATATAACCAGTTTCTCGAAAAGATGTGACCAAACAGATCTTTGCCTCAAACTACAAAAAAAAATTCCAACAACTTTGGTTGAATAACGGTATGTGAAATGATCAAACCAAATTCAGTCGCAATCTGAGCATCAGCTATTTTTAGAGCTCAACTGAATACATACCGAAGATGTAAATAATAAGACAGACAACCAATATTAGTCCACTGTAATTAAGGCATGACTATAATTTTGTGGTTGATGAATGATGAGCAATGACAAAAGAATATACTAGTTTTGTCTAGACAGCAATATCACTTATGTAACGTGCGTGGTGAAGTATTTTGTGGATGGATCAATTGGGAACAACATAAAAGTAATAACACACATCAAACTTACTCGGTCTGCAGCTGCTTGTAGAGTAACATGATCTCCCCACTCCCCCAACCTACAGTTTCGACAAAAAAGTGTAAGAAACATAAGTAAATAGAGTATGTGGAAATAGAGTATGTGGATCAGACCTTTTCATCTTCTTCACATAGCTTTTGTACTTCATAGGGACGTAACTCTCATACAGATCTCTGTGGCGTTTTAGCTGAAGATAAACACGAACTTAGGATATGGACATGGAAAACTAATATCAAAGAGATGTGCACTGTTACAAATACTGCTATATGAATTCTACAAGCAAGAGTTGATTTTCGCCTGAAAATTCTTGTACATACTAGTAGAGGCATGACGTATGATTTATTTACATTGAGCTGAAGGTCAAAGACTTGAAAAACTACGCGATATATAGAGAAATTACATGTAACGGTTCATTCATAGCTTGACCCCTAAATACATATATAATGAACTTGTTCTTTAATTTTATGCCCCCAGCTTGGATGAGACCAGCTCAATCAAGGTCTTGTTACGGATATCATCATATATACAAAATATAGTTACAAAATAAATGTGCCCCTATTTTCGCATGGTTCAATGGTAGCATCAGATTGTTCTTTGAACACATGTTAGATGGATTACATAACATGCAACATCAGTGCCAGATTTGTCCATACTTATTTCTGTGGAAGAAATGCAAGTAAAAGATATTTAAACTCTACCTGTTTGATAACCCCCTTTCTTATGTATTTGTGGTAATCTGGATTACGAAGCAACTGATCTGCAAGGGCTCGAAACTGTAGAAGTAAGTTGTGCAACTAATTACAGGTACACCCAGCAAGTGTTACATAATGGAAAGTTACGATAAAGAAACGAGATACAAAAGATGTATGTAAGTGTTATATCGTTTGTCAGAAAATCAAGAACAACAATTGTATTTCTCCTAAGCAGATATAGGCCTCACTTAATCAACCAATTTCTTATCATGAGAAAGATCATAAGAGCCCATCAAGTATTAAAGTCAGGTATTATTGACAAATTACTCAAATGACCAACCTGGCAATTTCCATCTCCTTCAATCTGCAGTTCGGCTAAGCTATACGTTGCCAACCTGATGATGGTTAAATTTACCAAATGCACAAGATTAGGGATCATACTAGGTGAGAACGACAAAAGGGGTTACTGAAAAAAGGATCAAAAGGAAGAACAATAAGTCAAACTGTAAACATGCATGGAGATGATTCAAATTTTTGTTCAACAGCTCTAAGTTTGAAATAACTTCAAATGAAGTAGTGAATTGTATCGATAAGAGAGCCACCATTTTTCATGCCAAACACTTCTACCAAAATTAGAAGAACCGATAGCCCTCTTTTGACATTATGCTCCTTGGTTTAATTATAGTTGAATTTCAAAAATCTCTGGGTTCCAACGCATGATCTTTTTCTCTATCTCCAACCAGAAACATGTGAGATTCAGTTTAAAGTGAGGTAGTGCATATAACTAAAGCTCCCTACTAAATGATATCGACGATAATTAGTGATAACCTTACCGCAAAATTGTATTTGTATAATTACATTCATCATTTTTTTCTGGTGACTTGAATACTCTGGAGGAGAAACTAAGAAATGCATTTTCTAGAACATAAAAACATGGAGATAAAACTTAACCTATCAGCTAGCCTCTCATGGTCTAAAGACGCATCGTTTGGATCTGGTATACTGCCAATCACCCGAGGAGTGTGCTGTCAATACAATGAACTTGTAAGTCACATGCAGCCGGGATCAGACAACATAGAGTCGATCAATATAAATTCTTCTCAGTTTCCCGAATAAGTTACATGAATAGAAATAGGATTCAATATAATGCCACATGACAGCAAATGGGTCTAAAAAACGATTTTTACTGATTCTAACTAACATCAAGAACATCTCTTAATTTTGTCACTATTTGAAACAATTGGGTTGCATATGCTATGCATAATATTACTTCTTTTACCATAGTTAGAAACCCCAAACTAGGTTCCCCAGAAAAACACGATTCGACAAGCCCCCACCAACCAATATGACTCTGTACTCAATAAGCTATAATCTAAACAATAACCAGATCAAGATCACATTCTCCTCTCCACAACAAACAGTATTAAAACAGCAATCACCATACCACAAAATTAAAAAGAAATTGCCACAACAACGAAAAATACACACCGGGATTGAGTCCAAATGAGAAAGCCTCTTGCCAAGGTTCCCATCACGCGTTATTTTTTCGTCTTCCGCTAATATAGCAGCAATCGTATGATCATCCTCTGTATCATGAGTACTACTATTCCAACTCGAGCTTGAGCTAGCATTTCCATGAAACTCACTCATTCTTAAATCAATCTTTCACCACCCTACTACACTATGTCAACACAACAAGAAACAACCACCTAATAAATAAGTCCCAACAACAAATAAAATTATATTATCCCCTGATCATCAATTTTAACTAAAATCATTTCCAAAAAAGAGAATCCCTTTTACTAACTTAAAACAGTAAATTGCTCAAATCCCACTTAAAATCTTGATGACCCAGTAACAGAAAGCAATAAAGATTTGATCTTTTGTACATGGGTAAGAGAAAAAGACAGAAATTAGCATATGTATTTGAAGGAAAAGGAGAGTTAAAACATACCCAATAATGTCTGAAGTGAAGGAGAAGCAAAAAGAGCTTTTTTATTATTATTATTTATTTATCTGGTTTAGATGGGGATTGGATTGGATGGGGATTTGGGATACGTCAGCTTTTTAGATATTATTTCTCTACGTTTACGAAACGACAAGAATCCCGTGGCGCGCGTCCGGTAATTGGTAAACAAACTACGGTCTACGGCTTCTTAAAGCGTGTGAACTAGTCGAAGCTTCTTGTGGTTGCCTTGTCCGAAAATCAAACACACGCTTTACGGTTAGATGTAATGTCACATTCGAGTATTACTATAATCAGAGTTTTCTTTGAGTAATCTAATGGTGGGGCACGTGTTTAACAAATTTGGAGTTAAATTAGACATTATGTGGAGCTTAAATTATATAAAAAGGAAAAAATACGGACTATACTCATCGTTTAGCCCTTTTACGAAACTATACCCAACCTTTGAACTTTTGCAACACTATACCCAACCTTTAAAAATCGTAACTATACTATACCTATACTAATTTTCCGGCCAAAAAACTTCATTTCCAGACAATGTGACATCATGTCTCGGCAAGTGAGGGGGGTAATATAGTCTTTTCGGTATGGGCTCTTATTTAGGAGGGAATAAGGAGCAGATTCTGTCAATTTTCCCGCACTAAATTGGGGATTCACATAAACCCTAAAATCTCCCATTCTCAAATTCCTCAAAATTCGACCGATTCCTTCTCTATCTCTGCCAAATTCCGACAACATCAAAGCTTCTAAGCTAATTTCCGACAATGGGTTGGAGAATTCGAGACGAAAATACACTTTTGCCTCAAGGATCCTTGATTCCCGACTATGGTAATTTTTTTCCCTACCCACTTTGTTTTTTTTACTTTAATCATACTACGTTGTTGTCGATTGCAAGATTTGGGGTAGTGGGTGGTCGTAGGTAAGCGTGGGTGCATTTTGCATGGCCGCACATTGTTAGGGTTTTGAAGTTACTTTTTTCTATATGCAGGGGGTGATGAGGATTTATTTTCAATCATGATTCATCACTCTGGGAATATGGTGTTTCTGGGCAAACCTACATATATGGAGGGACAAATCAACTTTGTGGACTACTGCACAGCTGATGAAATGTCAAGACTGGAGCTGCTAAATATGGCTGTTGAACTCGGGTTGGGTGATGACTGGATGGTATTTTACAAGGATGAGCCAGAGGTGATTGGTCTTCAACTTGCCTGCATTACCAATGATGATGAAGCTTACCACATGGCCAAATTTGCTGCTCAACACAAACTGGTGGAGGTTTACCTGATGAAACCACCAACACCCAATGTTGCATCTCTGTCAGATGATGATAGTGTTGAGTTTGTAGATGGTGAGGCAAGTGAAGATACAGATCCTCTCCCTCCAATTAGTGAGCCCCTTAACTATGGTGGTGATGATGAAGGGAATTATGGGTTTGGTGGTGAAGAGGATCCTGATGGCTTTGCAGAAGAGTTGGAAAGAGTAGCAAGTCAAGTTGAAGAACTCTCTTGTGGCAGTGACAGGGGAAAAAATCACTTTTGGTCCTTTATTGTGGCAGAGTTACCGTTTTGGTCCCTTATTGTGGTTTTCTCCACATTTGGTCCCATATTGTGGCTTTCTGTTCCACATTTAGTCCCACGGCTACTATTTCCGGCCAAAATCGCACGTGACCGCACGTGCCGGCCAAAATTTGGGTTTTGTCCACATTTGGTCCCATATTGTGGCTTTCTGTTCCACATTTAGTCCCACGACCACTATTTGTTTTTTATTTAAAATCATAAATCTAATAATTAACCTTAAAAAAAGAAAACGAATTTAATTTAATTAAAAAAATGGGGAAAAAATCTTAAATAACAGTTTTACACAGGTTTTTTTTAAAAAAAAAAATCACAAATCTAATAATTAACCTTAAATAAAAAAATCGAATTTAATTGAATTAAAAAAAAAAAAGAAATCGGGAATAAATCTCAAATAACGGTTTTACACAGTTTTTTTTAATTCATAAATCTAATAATTAACCTTAAATAAAAAAAAACGAATTTAATTTAATTAAAAAAAAATTTCGGGAGAAAATCTTAAAAAACGGTTTTACACAGTTTTTTTTTAAAAAAAATGAATTTAATTTAATTAAAAAAATAGGGAAAAAATCATGAATGACGGTTTGACACATTTTTTTTTAAAAAACAAAATCTTAAATCAAATAATTAACCTTAAATAAAAAAACGAATTTAATTTAATTCAAAAAAAAATGTTTTGGGAAAAACTCATAAATGACGGTTTTACAATGTTTTTTTTTTTAAAAAAATTCCGAAATTTATGAATTTTTCCCGAATTGTTTTTGAATAAAATTAAATTCGTTTTTTTTTGTGGCAAAACGTTTTTTGACACAGTTTTTTTGTAAATATTTTTTCTTTTAAAAAAACTGTGTCAAAGCGTTTTTTTTTTAAATTCTTAAATTAATATTTAAGTATTTATGAACTTGTGTATCTACAAATATTTAGTATTTTGCATAATGCAAACAATATTGCTTTATAAACCTGTCACATTTCGTGAAAAAAAAAGAAGTTTAAGTTTTGGGTTTAAGTTTAATATCACATTTCGGATTTTTTTTTTTTTTGGGTTTAAGTTTAATATCAGATTTATTGATTTAAAAAAAAAAAAGGTCAAAGCATCACACGTGTGGGACCACACGTGCGGGATCAAAATCCCCAAATTTTGGCCGGCACGTGAGGTCACGTGCAATTTTGGCCGAAAATAGTTGCTGGGGGACTAAATGTGGAAGAGAAAGCCACAATATGGGACCAAATGTGGACAAAACCACAATAAGGGACCAAAACGGTAACTCTGCCACAATAAAGGACCAAAAGTGATTTTTTTCCGAGTGACAGAAGTAAGGGTAAACAAGATAAGTGTAAGGATAAGGCTAAGGAGAAAGGTAAGGGTAAACTTAGAGTGAAGAGGAGAAGTAGAGCATCTATTAATGCTTTTGGTGAGAGGATAGATAAGACATATGATGATGGTGCTGGACAGTCAACAACTGGTGGACAGACAACACATAGATCACAGACCTCAACTGAGGGAGTTCCAAGAGAACCTGCTACTGCTGAAGAGAATGGTGCTGCATCTGGCAGCAATGTAAGAGATTTGCCAAGTTTTATATTAGAGAATTGTGGGCCACTAGTTGCATCCATAATAGACTTGGTGAACAGTGATGACAGTGATGGTGAGGTTTCTGTGGGGTCTGATTCTGAGTACTCTGATGTGATGGAAGATGAAGATAATGATCCAAGGGAGGAAGCCAATCTTGACACAGTGAATGTTGATCTTGAAAGTGCAACTGTCAACACAGAACCTAGAAGAGAATGTGATGCCAGGCCAGAGCCATCAAATGCTAATGGGCCAAGTACAGATGCCACTGCAGAGCCATCACCAGCTGCTCCAGCTAACACAACTGCCTCTCAATCATGGGTGTCTGATGGCCCCCCTGCTTCCTCTACACTCACTAGAGAAAGCCTTGTGAAAAAGAAGAAGAAAAGTGGATTACTAGAACCTGTAAGGGAGACTTACAGAAATCATGAAGTCTTCAATCCATTGATTGACATGGCAAAGATTGAATTCAGAGTGAAGATGGTATTCCAGCATCCTGATCACTTGAAGGATGCTATTAAGAAATATGCTAGGGATGAAAAAAGGCCAATTAGAATGGTTAAAAGTTGTCCAAAGAAGATTAGTGCAAGGTGTGCTGACTTGGAATGCCCTTGGTACATATATGCTTCACAGATGAATGGTGAGAAGACCATGATGATAAAGACACTTGTAGAACCACATGAATGTCAAAAGGAAGACATAGTGACACAGGCTACATCAACATGGCTAGCCAAAAAGTACTATGATAAAATCATCACTGATCCCAATTGTCCTGTAGAGTCAATGTTGACAATTTTCAGAAGGGATACCAACATGGTCTTCTCTAAGGCCCAAGCTTATAGGTGCAAGCGCAAAGTTTTTGAAATGGGAAAAGGAGATGATGCTGAACAGTACTCATATCACTGGAGATATGCAGAAGAAATGATGAATTCAAATCCAGGAACAACTGTGAAGATAAAATGCAAATTGTTTGGGGAGATTTGCAAATTCAAGAGGATGTATGTATGCTGGGGTGCCTTGAAAAGTGGATTTTTGGCAGGATGCAGGCCAATAATATGTTTAGATGGTACCCATTTAAAGACCAAAAATGGTGGGATCTTGTTAACAGCTGTAGGAGTTGATGCAAACAACAGCACATATCCATTTGCTTATGCAATTGTGGAGAAGGAGAAAAGTAAGACCTGGTCCTGGTTTCTGCAGCTACTCATTGGAGATCTCAACATCAATAACAACTCACATTGGACTATCATGAGTGACAAGCAGAAAGAGTTGATTGATGTTGTTGAGCAGTTGCTTCCAAATAGTGAGCACAGATTCTGTGTGCTACATCTCTGGGCTAACATGAGAAAGGAATTCGGGGGTTTAACCTTGAAGCATATTCTCTGGAATGCTGCAAGAGAAACCAGGCAAGTTGATTATGATAGATACATCAATGAACTAAGAGAACAAGATCCAGCTGCTGCTTCATGGTTATTAGAAAGACCACCTGCTCACTGGTGTAGAGCATTCTTCTTACATCACTGCAAGAGTGACCTGCTGCTGAACAATATGTCAGAAAGCTTTAATGCTTTAATTGTGAAGGAAAGATCTATGCCTATCATTGAGATGTGGGAGTATATTAGAATGCTTCTGATGAAGAGAATTGGAGTAAGGAGGAAGGAAATGGAGAGGGAGACAACTTTGCTATGTCCCAAGATTGATGTGATGTTTAACAAACTGGTTGATGATTCAGTACAGTGGATAGCCAATTGGAATGGGAGTCTGCAATTTGAAGTTGTTGGCCCATTTTCATCAGTGAGAGTAGTTAATTTGGCAGAGAAGACATGCAGCTGTAATAGGTGGCAACTTACAGGCATACCTTGTGTCCATGCCATCAGTGGCATGAAGTATATGAAATACAAGAATTTGGAACAATTTGTCCACCCATGTTATCACAGAGAGACTTATCTGAATATATATGGGCATTTCATGATGCCAATGGAGGGAAGAGAAGCATGGCCAATGCCTAGCACCACAACTGCAAAGTTAGTACCCCCAGAGCCTACAGCTATGCCTGGCAGACCAAAGAAAGGCAAGAGGAACACAAAGAATGATGAAGTGAAGAAGAAAAAGATTGAAGATTCTATTGAGGTTGGAAAACTTTGTAGAATTGGATTAGGTATGACTTGTAGTTACTGTGGTAAACAAGGTCATAACATAAGAGGTTGTGAATGGAGGAAATCCAATCCTCTAGCAGGACCAGTTAAGAAGAAGTCTAAGAAGAAAGCCAATCAGAATGAGCCAAATTTGCAGGTTAGAATTCCCTGGACTTAACTGGTGATACATGTATTTATCCTTGATCTAATTGTTATACAATTTCCTTGGTCTAGGCTGAAGATGATATTGGAACACAGAACTCTTCAGTGCACCAAGCACCCGTACAAGGGACCAGGACCAACTCTTCCACACAAAATTCATCTGTTAACACAGGCACAACCCCTCAAAATGATGGACCTCTAAACAAGAAGAGAATACATGCTAGATATTTCAAGAAACCTAAGGTATTGTACCAAATTATATATGTTGTAGTAGCTGCAAGATTGTTTTTGTAGATTGCTAAATACTCATTTGATATGTTGTAATAGCCACCAACTGCTCCTACAAATGTGCCACCACCAGCATACAACACAGCCACAGCTACTGAACCAGGTGTTAACCAGTTCCATCAGTGGTCATCAGCAAGTGAAGTACATGCTGCTGTTAATCCAACAAGACAGAAGAGAAAATCACAGGTTAGTATTTGCCCTTTCAATTGATGCTCTTAATTTATCCAGGTGTATTGAAGCCAATAATCTATCCCTTGTTATTAGGTTGAACCACCTAGGAGAATGACAAGGAGTCAAACAACCCCTTCTAAAGGAACCTCTGATGCAGTTGTGCCCAATTTTCCAGCTCCAACCAGACTACATACAAGAAGCCAACCTCCCCAAGCTATGCCTACTACAAGTGGTACATCCAAGACTGTTGAGGCAAGTAAGAGAAGGTTGTTTCCAGAATCAACTCAAGCTTCAACTAATAACCTTGAATTAACTCCTCCTAGAAGGAAGAAGTTCAAAGCACCTGCACCAAGGCCTAATATTGGAGTACCAAAGAGGCCAGTAACAAGATCCTTTGTATCAACTAGGGAGTAAATTGCTAGGATGCTAGTTGTCTTTTGCGCATTTGATGATGGTGAAGTATTGTGATGATGATGATGAAGTTTTGTTGTACTTAGAGTACAATATTTTAGGTTTGCCATCAACATCCATTTTGATGTACTTAGAGTACAGTTCAACATCTTTATTAGATGTGACAAAGACAAGTTATATGTTGGTTTTCATTGAAAGAGTGAATGCCATTTTGAAAGATGTTGTCTGCTTGTGTTACCTTTGTTAATGCTTTTGAAGTGTTTGATATGTTTCATTCAACATGCTGCTGCTAAAACAGAACAGAATAAGCAAAGGATAGACAACCAACCCCAAGAACTTTTATTAATATCATTGTCAATGGCAGACAAAACACCATACATTGACAAGCAAACACAACCATAATAAGCAAACAAAACATCATACATTAAAATCAGTAGATAGCCAATTGTTCATATACATATCAAACCAAAACAGTAAATTAAACCCACTCGGACCTCACCATTGTTCAAATACATATCAAATAAAAACGATAAACAAAAGCATAAATAAAGAGTTCTTCCAGTCCCAACAACATCATTCTTCTTCCTCAGGTAGATGTGCCACCCAATGCATCGCAAAGAGTTCATGGAGGTATCCAGCGTTCTCGCAACCGTAAAGCCTAAAAAACTTCTCAAAATTGGTTTCCTACACAACACAGAACATCAATCGAACAATCCAGTTTAATAGTAAAATAATCTAACCAAATCATATGAAAGGAAAAACATACCTGGTGAGGGATTGCGTGATAGTCGGCATCGATGCTCACTGTCCACTCAGGCGGGGCACAGTGCACGCCTGGTAGTGCAAGAAACTCCTGCCACCTGAAGAACCGGCGTCTCAGTTCGTTGATCTTCCTATAGATGGTGAGCATCTTGAATTCACCACCGCCCCAGCGGAGGGCATCCAACTCTGGCTTGATCAGTCCCAAGCCAGCCTGGAGAGTAGCCAGATCCCTCAAACGGTGCCTACGCCCATAGTCACACAACCTTTTCATCAACTCCTTCTCGAAATAGAGATTGAACTCCCCATCGTGAATCAACAAAGCTACTTCATTGTGGTTTGGGAACTCCATTTGTTTCCTTTTACAAGATTCAGACAAGTTTGGAGGCTTAGAGAATTAAGATTGTTGGTTAAAGTTTGATGTTTAGAGGGGGATTTATAAGTCATAAGGTGACTGTTCGTATGGACATGACTCTTCAGTCCATTATACGAACAATCACCAATGCCACCGTTTCCCCACACATCAAACTTTGGAAACCGATTTGTTCAGTTCAATTAAAGACAATTCATTTCATACACCCATAACCTTGGAACTTACAAACTAACATAATCCTTCACAATGCCAATTAATAATTTTTTCCCTAAAACCTTAAACGATCAAAAGAAACCCCAAAGTACATACATGAACACGATAACAAGTACAATCTTAAACATTTTTTCCCTTTTCTTCACCCTAGCCAATTCATCTTCAAGCCCTCTCACCCTACGGAGCAAGCCGGGTATTATTTGTCTCGATCTAGCGCACATTGGTGGGTCGACCCAAACCCAGTAATTACAACGGCCTACTCCCTGACAAAAAACATAATCGAATTACGACGAAATCAAATTAAAACGAATTACTACCAAAAACATTCGAATTTGCGACTTACCCGTCGCCTAGTGCATTGAGAGAATCTACGACCTGGATTGTTGTCAGTCCAAGATGTTTCCAACGAAGCTCTTATCCCACAAAGACATAATTGCGGATTATCCATCTTAATCGACCAAATTCTTCGAAAAATTGAACTGGAGAAATTAGGGTTACGAATTGGGGGAAAAAATTCGGTTTAATAGCTAAGGGAGCCGTTATGTTACCGTTGGGAATAGTGACTTACCTGTTTTACCCCTCAAAAATTTGAATTTTGGCCGGAAAATTAGTATAGGTATAGTATAGTTACGATTTTCAAAGGTTGGGTATAGTGTTGCAAAAGTTCAAAGGTTGGGTATAGTTTCGTAAAAGAGGCTAAACGATGGGTATAGTCCGTACTTTTTCCCTATATAAAATTATCATATTGAAAGATAGATAGTAAAAATGGTAAGACTTGATTATATGTATATGAAGGATCAAAATGTCTTTTATTGAATGAAATTGGCTTAGGTAATGACCTCCAATTCTGCTCCAAGATCATCCAACTTGGAGTCTGAGTTCAAACTGCCCTATATAACGTTGTCCGGACAATTCAAACTTAATTCATATTTCTAGGCTTATTTCTTAGAACGAGGGACAAAACCCTATATAAGACATCTCTCAGTTTGTGACCCCTCACAATTTTAAGTTAAAGACGTCTTTAGAGTTTGTTTCAATTTCAACCATGCATACTCTTTTATCCCACGCAAGTGAAAGCCCAAAATAGGTTGCTTCAATCCCGACCTCAAGAATGGTAGGACATGTGATTCTCTCAATGAAACCCACAAACATTGCCCTTTGTCATCCCTTAAGACACCTCAGTCGTTCCGTTGCTTAAGAACGCTTCCATCCACATTGAGTTTACACCAACCTTCTCTCGACATATTCCACTTCACCTTCGGCTACGAGCATTTCTTCTTGTTCACGACCATGATGTCCGCGCGTAAAAGTTTAATAGGACATATTGTGGTAAATGTCGTATTCATTTTCCCTCTAATAACACGTGTATTTCTGGCCTTCCACATACACCATACACTCGCAGCAAAGATAACACTCCATTGTGTGTTGGGAATCAGCGTGCAACAAGCAACATTGTTTATTAAGTTCGTGCATAACTATCTCTTGTTACTGACCCGGTTATACATTGGCCAAGCATCGCCATGAATCAACGTTCTCTAGATTTTATAAGCCGCATCACCCTCACGAAGATATGGATGGTTGATTCAATTGGATTATGGCATAGTGTGCATTCTACACTATCTGATAAATGTCGCACCATCCTTAGTTCATTCGTTGCAAGACGATTTTGACTGTCAACCATATAAAGTGTCGGCGCTACTACATGGGAGCTTTCAAATCCAATCCGCCCGAATAATGTATGAAGAGGAATTTTCTGCGTTTTTTTTTGTATAGCACCTTGTAAGCAATTTGACAAGAGAAAATCCCACCTGAGTACGCACTCCAAATAGTTTTATCCTCTTCATCACTCAAAATAACACGTTTTTCCAGAATCTTGCGACACTATTCAGTCGGAATACTCGTGCCAACCTGCTCCAGATTCTAGTTCCCTTCTTTATCCAATACATCTGCGAGTGTTAAGCTATAACCTTCATGATTTATCTCACCAATAACGTCACTAAGCCTTGTTTTGCCTAGTCAATTATCAAACCACATTGAGATTGACGCGCCCTTACCAATTTTCCATGGAAGAAATGGATGTATAAGCGACATACATCTCATGATGCCTTTCCACGTGCCACTGTCACTTGACCTCACAACATAATCCGAGAGACGAACACCTTTAAGTTATTTTGCGAAATTCAGACCATAGGCATTCTTGACCCCCCACAATTGATAATGCACACATGTCTAATAATGAACATCCTTGTGATATGTGTCACTCATGGGACACGTATCACCACCTCGTGTCTCCAATGAAAACAACTCTACACATGATCGTTTATTGCTTAATTATTACCCCTTTTCCACAGTTCAGAATATGAGTAAATGATTTTTATAACGACTTATTACTGGACCAAGTTGGCATTTGCATGTGAAATAATAAATGCATGCATGTGAGGTGACTCTTTGCTTAGTTGGAGAATTAATTCTCACACGGTTTCTTCTCATGGAATTGCCCATAAATAGGCTTATATATTAATAAAGAAGAAATTATCCTTGATTCAGAGCTTTATATTTTTCTCTAATTATATACTTGTGGGGTGTAGGTTAGGAAGTGGCGTGAGTGAAAAGGCTTTGTGGTGGATTGTTATGGTGAGTGAAAATTATGTAGTTGTAATAAGTCTTTTTTCACAGTGAATTTTGCTCAGGTCCCCGTGGTTTTTCTTCGGTTTTGGATTTTTCACGTTAAATTCGTGTGTTGTTATTATCGTCAATATTCTATTCGTGTTGTTTTGTATTTTCCACGACACAGATACCTGGGGCAATATTTGAGATGAGTAAATACCCAACAATGGTATATGTTGAAGGCATAGCTTTTACTGGGGTGGAGCTTTGGTGTAATGTAGTGCAAATATGTACTGTAAATGCGATTCTGTATAATGAAATATGGTTATTAAGCTGCACCGTTGTGACCCCACAAATTACCTTAACAAATTGAAGTCTTGGCAAGAAAGATGAGATATCATTTTTTGGGGATTTACTTTGTCCTATTCCAATCTATTAAGAATTCACCAACTCACTAGTGCAATATCGGGAAGCAAAAGTACAAATATGTCAAGTTTGATGTGAATTGATTTGACGGGAGAATCAACTTGACTTGTGACAAGTCGGGAGACGTTGGTTTGGTCAAATTACACAAATATTGAACTCGAGGAGTTATCGCTACACATAGTGGTGTTATTTGCATGATGGATACAGTTGTTAGTACAACATGTGAAATCTGTTGGGAGTGGTGCAATCACTAGGACCACGATTTTTTTTCCCAAAACGATGTGTTGATTTAACAAGCGACCGTAAGTTAAACAATGTGTGGAGCTAACATTGCTACTTGAGTGACGTGTTATAAGTGGCGATTTAAAGTTTCCATTAGACAAGTTGGTGTTAGTAGGTCCCAGTTGACACACATGCATGACTTGGTGTAAATGCAAAGTGTGTGGTTGATGTTAAACGCATGATGACTTCCATGAGAGCCAAGTTGGGAGTTGCATCATACTTAGGGAAAAATTCAGTTACTTATTTAAACTTTGTCCCGTATTGCAATTACCTGTCCAAACTTTTATTTTATAGTTTACGATCCAAACTTTCAATTTCGTTACACTCGACGGTCTGAACTTTCATTCCGACCTATATCGGCCAAAAAATATCACTATTCGACTAAATGACGCATCGCTGGCGTCAGCCGTGAGAGGTAAAATTGGTAGTTTACTTATTATTTACTAAAAAAAACACAAATATAAATGGACTTAGCCTGCCCTTTTTGTCACACTACCCGTTAAAATCACAAACCCTAATTCTCAAATCGAACGCAAATCCCTCAAATCGAATCTCAATTTCTTAATTACGCTACTTCATCTGCTAATCTGACAATGGTGTGGAAAGTTAGAACCCCAAGTGATGTTATTCCGGAAGGACAAGTTACACCAGATTATGGTAAGAAACCGCACTTCAATAATTTACTTTATTTCTTTGTTTGGAGTTTATCTTGGTTGTGTGGTCCCTCTTTTTGGCTGTATTTGAGGGATTAGTTGAACGCATTTGCAAAATTATTTTTTTTCCTTTTTTTTCACACTTTGGCTGCCACTGAGTGTATTTGAGGGATTATTTTGACTTTTTGCACGTGCTAATTATGTTTCTGTATGTATATACATATATATATATATATATATATATATATATTCCCAACATGGTGATATCATAATAATTTTTCCATTGTCTTTTTTCAGTTGGAGACAAAGATGACCCTTTCACCATAATTTTGCAACATTCATGCAAGTTAATGTTTTTGGGCAAATTGGTTTATCTGGAGGGACAAGTTAGCTATATAGATTGGTGTGCTGAGGATGAAATGTCTAGGCTAGAACTACTGCACATGGTACAAGGAGTTGGTGTTAAAGTGAAGGGTAGTGTAGTAAGGATATGTTACATTTATTATTATTCACCAGAGGATTATATTGCAATGAATAATGATAAGGAAGCACTGGAGATGGCATTGGTGGGTTCTACAAGGAAACATTAGATGTTTATGTTCTTACATATGATGTACCATTAAATGAGAGTCAATGACAGTGTGAACTGCCAAATCTTCCTCCAATGAATGAAGTATTGGACTACATAAGTGAAAATAGGGGAGGCAGTGACAATGTTGGTGAAGATAAGACAGAAGAAGTTGTTGTTGAAAGTGAGAATGAAGATCCTGATGAGGATATAGTTGTTCAAGGGCAAATGATGAGAGCCATAGAGCACCAACAACTGAACTAAGTAGCGAGAGATCTCTACCCCAATGCTTAAGAGACAATACAAGTCCACTGTTGGATTCTATATTTGATATAGAGGACAGTGATAATAGTGAAGGTGAAGTCTCAGTTGGTGATGATTCAAAATTTCCAGACTCTCTGGTGGATAGTGACAATGATGCAGCTGGAGATGACTACATTACGAGGTCTAATGAAGTTTTTGGGTTAGAGGAGGAAGAAGGCACTGCCCCTAATGAAGTTGTTTCACCTATTGTAGAACCAACAACTGAAGATGGAGTTAGAAGCTCGAGCAGAAATGCTCATGTGCAAGCTGAAAAAGGAAAGAGTTCTAAGAAATTAACCAAAGCTGCAGACAAAGGTGAGAGTTCAAAGTCAAAGAAAGCAACAAAGGAAACGCCCAAAAGACCTACCCACCAAGGACATGTTATTTTCAATCCAGCACTTGACATGCCTAATGTTGAATTTGAGCTTGGAATGTAGTTTGAGACCACTGAACTCTTGAGGGAAGCTATAAACAGTTTTGGTTGATAATTTTGAGCTTGTTTCTTCTTTATGTTGTTATATTTTATTGGATATTGGTAGTTCATGTTTGTGCTGATAATGCTGAGATGGATAATGTTTAATTTATGCAACAATTCATAAATAATGTTTAAAATTTCTGACAAACGAGTACCTAAAATTTGGACTTTTTTGCATGCGACTACCAGAACTTTGAACGTTTTTACACTTTACGGTACAAACTTTAAAAATAATTGCACCCGAGATTCTCAACTATATCAATATGTTTTTTTTATACGAAGACTATATCAATATGTCGATAACATAAACAAACTATTTTTTTATTGTCTTTTGGCTATTAATGTAGCTTCTCAACTACCAAATGGCTCAATGATTGATGTTACTTAAACACGACTAGACACAAAGTTATAGATCACCGTTCGATTATATGTGGACATGTGCAAGTCATTTAATCCTCCAACCCTTCATATTCCACTACATAACATATATACCAACCATCAACCCTAATTTTCTCACATGCAACACAACCCTTCACTTCTCTAAGAAAAAAACACTATAAGAATTTCAATGGCATCCATCATCGAGTCAACCCTAAAGGACCAATATGATAAAACTAAGGATAACATGACCATGATCTTCTACAATTTCACCCAGTCCAGTCACGAGGACGAAGCGTTTCTACTAAAAAAGCTTCGTATGCTTGTAAGGACTGACATATGGTTCACGAAGACAATGATGCAGCTAGTATACGCTGAACTGGCGGCCAAATACTCCAGGCACAAGGGGAAGGAAGTTACCCCCGTGGAGATCTTAGACCAGCTAAGGATTATACTGACGAGGCTGCAACTCTTCCACCGATTTTACAAGACCTCTGGGGTTAGCTACAACATGAAGGATGGGAAGGTCAAAATCAACAACACACATTATGGTCGCCTAGTGAAATTTGTAAGTATAACATCCTCTTTGTTTATTCTGGTAATAGTGTAATTGGATCATGTTTTAAAACTGTTTATACACAATGCAACCTTTTGAAATGGAAAAGAACTTCGCAAGGAGCGGGTTTCAGAACTACCGCATGATGTTCTATTGTGTGATGATCAAAGAGCTTCCCATCCCACCCATTAAGATGTTATCATGTTTTGAGGTTATATATGGCAACACCTAAATCGGTGGAATTTCATTTGTCTTCTCCGTTGAACTTCCCTTTAATTTGTGTTTTTTAATTTCTGGTATTATGAACAATATTTTTAATTTTTGTTTGTTTGAACAATGTATTTAATTTCTGTTTTTATGTGATCAATTTATGTTTGCTTTACATATGATGATGTTACTATTCATGCATTATGATATCTTTATATGACATTGTTTATGTGTTTGAGATGATGCTATGCTCTGTTTTTAGAAGTTGGATTCATGATTGGATTGTTAAATTGTATCTGTCATAATATCATGTTTAAGGTAGAAAAGCCACGCATCAACTTACAAAACAGAAATCAAACACTTAAAACATATATTTCATTCAAGGATCTTACACCCAACCTTCCAAAGCAACACACTTTATTTTCCAACCTTAACAAACCTCATTAGCCCTAAATCATACTACCTTCACAACCACTACAACTACCTATTTCAGTCAACAAAAGCCTACCTAAACAAATTACAGTATAACATATAACAAATCAAAAAACAGAGAGCAATCCACAAGTTCCTATTCTTGGCCTCTAAATTGGAAGCATGCTTTTCAAGCTTCTCGTTCCTCTTCTTTATCTTACTATTCTCCAACTCCAGCTCCATGTTCTTCTGCTACAACCCATGCTCAAATTTTTCCTTTTGAATTTCCCTCAATTTTGCTTCGGCCTTTTCAATTCTACTCCTCAGAATCGGTATCACCACTCTTGCCCTCTCACAAAGGGGTTCATCGACCCAAAACCCCAACCCACACCCTGTCTCCATTGTAACCTATAGTGAATTGACGGCCTGGATTATTATCGGTTAAGGAGAGCTTTGTAATCGCGAGTCGACGACACCTGCAATCAAATTCCTCCATTACGATAATTTCTAACATTGATCGATTAGGGTTGTGGCGTTAATTTATTAAATTTGTTGTTAATTTTCGGGTTGAGCTTTTTAGGGTTTGTGGAATAATTCTATTTGGGGTTAATTTTAGGTTTAAATTGGGTTTGAATGAGTTAGACGTTGAAAATAAGTGAACTACCAATTTTTCCCCTCAAGACTGACGTCAGCGATGCGTCATTTAGTCGAATAGTGACATTTTTTTGGCCGAGATAGGTCAGAATGAAAGTTCAGACCATCGAGTGTAACGAAATTGAAAGTTTGGACCGTAAACTGTAAAAACAAAATGAAAGTTTGGATAGGTAATTGCAATACGGGCCAAAGTTTGGATAGGTAACTTAATTTTTTCCTCATACTTATCAGCATGTGTTTATTTTCTACATGGATTGATAATGTTTTTATAATGAAAGATTTTCTGCTATAAGCTATGAAGATTTTCTTAGGCGGAGTGGGTGTGCAATTACCCATGCCAAAGTGAATATAGTTTTGAAGATCTTATTGGATCACGAATCAAATCTTTAAGGTGGAGATTGTTGGAACAAGTTGGCATTTTCATGTGAAATAATAAATACATGCAGGTGTCTCCATGGGATGAGACTCTTCGCTTGGTTGGAGAATTAAATCTCACACGGTTTGTTCTCATAGAATTGGTTATAAATAGGCTTATACGCTGAAAAAGAAATTCATCCTAATTCATAGCTTCTCTTTCTCCCTAATTACAATGCATTATTTGATATACTTGTCGGGTGTAAGTAGGGGCGAAAACCATGAGCGCTTTTTCGGGATACCATCCCACTCCCGTAGGAATTTCTCGTTTGGGAAATTTGGGAGAAAAAATTCAGGATCCCTGAATTCCATGGGATGGGATCGACAATCAATTCTCGATTCCTGCGGGATTCGGGAGTCCCAAATATTTCCAGAACGTAATGCGTTTGGGGAGGGGGGGGGGGGGGAGGGGGGAGGGGGTTAAATGTTGGAAAATAAATTTGGAGAGGGCGTTTTAAGAATTAGAAAATTATAAGGTAATGTTTTAAATCTATTTACTATATTCACTCCCTCTCTCAATCCTCAAATCATTCCTCATTTGACATTCCGCACGACTCTCTCTCTCTCTCCATTTTGCACGACTCTTGCCCGCCGCCACACCACCACGTAACGTCGCCTGCCACTGCACCACCACGCAACACCGCCGCACCAAACCTTATTCAACATTCTGGAAAAAAATTGGGATACGAAGAATTTCACAGGATCTCATTTTCTTGGGACGGGATTGGAAAGCCTGAATGACTTCTCGATTAATCAGGCGATATCAATGCCCGCAAGATGTCTTGTTTCGCACCCCTAGTAAGGTAGGGAGTGGTGTGAGTGAAATTGTTCTTTAATGCATCGTTGGGGTGATGTGAAAATTATTAGTTGTAATAGTTTCTACATAGTAGAATTTGTTTTGTCCCCATAGTTTTACTCCGATTATAGAGTTTCCACGTTAAATCTCTGTGTTGTTACCATTGTATATATTTTATTAGTGTTGTTTCGTATTTCCCACGATAAGTAAAGCTTGAGGCACTATTTGAGGCTGATCAAATACCCTACACTTATTAGTCTAAACTACGATATGACTTGAGTCATTTCGTTGGATATGTAGACAATTTAAAGTTTCTTAGAGTCTAATCATGCATCAAATGCACTTCAAAACCCATCTCTCCCGCCTCGTTAAAGAAAGCTCGTTCCTTTAACCTAAAAAGGGTTCACAATGTAGAAATTGTAAATGATGTGATAACATATTGAATTACATTAATGCCCTCATAAAACAAGTTTACATTGTTAAGACTTAAGATACATACATAAACACCTCTATGATGTATTCTATCTACTATTCAGAAAACTCACGATGGCGACGCATCCGTACTATATTATTGTCTTCAATTCTTAAAAGTTGATAAAATCGGCAAATATTATAAAAAGTTTACATGTTATTTTTCTTGGTTGGAGAAAAGAGTTTGAGTGCTAATTGCTCTTTCTTTTTTATAAGATGATGACAAGTTGCAAAAGATAGTAACTACCAAAAAAAAAAAAGTTGCACAATAAGAGAGTCACAGGGTGTTTGATGCTTTCCATACCACGGAAAACAATTATAAAGGTTAGTACAGATAAGCAAAAGCCAATAGAATAAGCATCCGCATAGTAAGAAAGAATTTAGGCAATCACGAAAAAAGCATGGATCAAAGTTTCGGTTTCGAGTTACGTTTCGGTGGACTAAATATTGGAAACTTTTCGAAAAGTTTCGGAAACGTTTCGAGATTTTTCGAGAAATTTTGTAAATAGTACTTAAAAGATAAATAATATTTGAAATAAAATTTATTAAAATATCAAAGAGATTACACCAATTCGTTTATTTGTTAAAAATCATTAATCACCATAGTTCTATTTACTTGTATCACATGCCAAAATACAATAAATTATATAAAATATAGCAACCTGCACTAATGAAAATTAACAATTATCACAAGACTTTAAAAACTTACGTGTCAAAACATTACATAAACTACCTATGTGGGTCATTATTACATTTTGATAGCAATTACTAGTTACTATGACACAATAACATAAATCATTTGAATATCAAAATTGCCGTTTCGAAATTCCACCACCGCTTCGTTTCTCTTCACCCAAATAACGAAATATTTCGGCCGTTTCTTACGAAACGGACCGAATTTTCAATCCATGGAAAAAAGGTAAAAATGTAGAATTGATCATAGTTTGTGAATTGTGATCATAAGCAACCAAAAGCTTTAAAGGAAAAGAAGAACAATATTCTTCAAAGTACGCACAACATAAAGGAAAAAGTCAAAGCGAATTTAATGAAAGAAAGAAATTGTGTGAAATGGATAAAGATTGGTCCTTCTAGCAGAAGGCATAAGGCGCCACGAATCTTATACTCTGTTTCCAAAGGTATCAACTTGATCACATATCAAATATTATAAGGTTTCATAATATTAACATAATCACGCACATTATATTTGTATAATATATAGACCAAAATAAATTACACACAAATTTCAGCATTATATTCTTGTATTCAATTTTTTTTTCTTTTCAAAATGTATCACAAAGCTGTTTTATATTAAATTAAACTGAATATATGTAAGGAGAAGAGAACAAATTACAAAAGTGAATGCAATAATTTCAAGAGTAGTAGTTAGTGGGACCTTGCATGTCCCTTTAAAGGCGGTCAGCTTCGTGGATTTCTCCTCCCCACGCGGTGTCGCCGCCCTCCTATTACTATAGATTCCTTCGCACACTACGTAATCATTCTAACAACTCCACCTTCATCTCAATCCCCTCCCCTACCCCACCCCCCCTCCCCTATATATATACGTACATACTTGTTTATCTAATCATATCTACAACATCTTCACTTCATTTCTTCTTGTCATATCTCTTGCCAATTAATACTCATTATTTCCACCCACATCAAACAACATGAGCAACTACAACCAAACTCAAGGTATGTGTAAACCATAATAACTATGTGTCTTTAGTTGTTCAAATCTAGTTATTAATTATATATATAAATTAATTATTATTTACTTTTCATTAGCTCTTAATTTTTAGATGAGACGATGTTTACATAAAATATTAGATCTAAATTCAACGAATAGGTTCAAAATCCGAATTCCAGTCACATATTACAAGTGTCATAACAAATTATTTATGTGTACAGTTTAGTAGATTATATTCTAGAATATTTATAATTAAACTACATATGCTTCATTGATTATTTTTTATTTATTTACTTTCTTTCTTTTTTGTAAATTTGAGCGTTTACATATACGTGAATTTAGTAGGTTTTTATTACTTATTTTCCTACATGTTTTTCAACAAGTGGTGATGAATTATCAATTATTGATGGTTTTTCTCGTTTATTTTTTTATTACAGCGTCAACATACCCGCCGCCGGAGCCACAGGGCGGCTACATGGCTCCACCGCCGCCGGCCGGTTATCCGGGGCAACAGGTTCCGGCTGATCAGGTTCTGCCGGCAAAAACTCAATCCAAAGGCGATGGATTCTGGAAGGGCTGGTTAGTAACTAGACCTTCATCATCTCGACCTAATTAATTAATTAATTCTTTTTTCTAATTTACCCGATCAAATATTACTTTTAATTCCAATTCCACTAATTTTTTTTCCAACATGTCTATTGCAATGATTCTTCAAGTGCTAAGGTGGTTGTGTAATTTTTCAACTGTAGGGGGAGCGCTTTTGTAATTAATCCGAATCTCAAAGTGTATAATAAATTATATATATTAAAATTTTCATAAATAAACCTTATCCGGTGGGTGTAATCACATTTTTCGAAAGTGACATATACCTAGACCACAACCAGTCCCTTTTTTTAATCCTCAGTGTTGACGTTTTGGTTGTTAGCAATTTACCAAAGACTAATTTGATAGTTATTTAAAAGTTTCATTGATTCAATTATTTTTGGACATATGCTCTGATCAGCTCAATAGTTGAATAAAACTTTTGTACGTGCACTTATATATGAAATGTAATCGATGATGTGTTTTTGTTGCAGTTGTGCTGCACTATGTTGCTGCTGCGTACTGGATGCTTGCTTCTAGATTTTTGAAAGAGAGCTTGCTTATTACATATGTATTAAACTTTCGATTTTATCGTGTATTTGAGTTTTTATGTTAGCAGATTTGTTGTACCTTTGTATATCTGTTGGTGTACTTTTTTGTTTTAACAATATATTGCATTACTATTTCAAGATTGATTTGTGCGCAAAAAGAACAGTTGAATTTTGTCATTGGCAATGTTATAAATTTATGCACTACGCACATATTCATATATATTTGTCGATGCCTACATTGAATTATTTTTATCTAAACTCAAATACTTAGTTTGGGATTTAAACTGAAATAGCCGGTTGAAGTTAAAACCATTAAGCGACTTACAAATGCGCGTCTACTTATAAGCAACTTACTAAACTTCCCGAAAATTCTGTAGTTACTGGTAGTTCTTTATTATGTAAAACCCGCGGTAGTTATAGAATCTCCATATATAATCAATTAATAACAGCAAATTCTCGGATGTAGAAGGCAAAAATACGGCTGTATATGTGATTTCAAAAAGTAATATATGGCTGTAATAAGAGATATCTACCTAAAATCGTGGTTTCAAAACCACTACGGAACAGGTAAATAGCAAAACTACCCTTTCGTTATCCCTAATTGACAAAAACCACTGTGTTATTTTAATTGGCAAAACCCCCATGTGTTATTCTAGAATTAGTAAAAATCCTCCACTACATTGAATTAATTCACACTTACTGAGATTGATCTCAAATAATGATTGTTATTATATTTTTTTGATACATATGGAACTAATGATGCACAAATTAAATTGTACGCATACTTTATTTATCTATTTTGAAAAAACGTTAGTTTTTAGATATGCCAAAATATAAATACGATACCGATTAATTTTATTATGATTTTATACAATTTTAAAAAAAATCTAAAAAATTTACAGTACGATTTATAATATTTATTGTAATAAGTATATGTTTATTATAAAATCATAATATATATAAATCCTTAGTTATTTGTATTGTCATTATAAAATATGTCATGAAGGGGATTTTTGCTAAATTTTGAATAACACTGGGGTTTTTTGTCAATTAAAATAACACATGGGGTTATTTGCCAATTAGAGATAACACAAGGGTAGTTTTGCTAAAAGCTCAATACAGAACACTTCTAGTTTGTCTTTTGTTTTTTTCGCAACTAGTTAAATGATATAGAACCCAAATCAGAGAGATTACAGAGTTATATGGGTAAAGCCCAGTGTAAAGTATAGAATCACTACAACAATCAGCTATTACATTCAATTAATCTAGCTCGGGAAGATTGCAGTTCTGGACTAGGTCCATGACTGACAATCAAGCCCACAAGTCCTACAAGACTGCACCATTTCCCAAAGTGTCCATCTTCACATTATGGCTGAGAGCGCCCACTTCTCCTTGGCTCCAGTTCATAACTGTTACCATTGCAGGCCATCTCAGTGTATACTTGTTTAGCTGATACAGATGGTCGGCTTTCTCCTTAGTTGCACTCCTTTTGGGGGACAAGAGGGAGGATATGGACAAAATTTTACCTCTGGTTGTTCCTTTCCCAGCTAGCTTTGGTTCTACCCTGCAATACATCAACAAAAACACACTCTTTGCCTTACAAACAGTTAGTACATGTTCAGTAGTTGTTCTAATACCTCCCATATATTTTATAATTGGTACAGTTTCTCTAAAATGGCTTTAATAGTTCTATTCTTACCCCCCCTACCTTGCAGTCTTCCTGCCAATGTGTTTGCAATCTATCTGCTAGCTTGTGTCTCAGTGGTCATCTTTTCCTTAAAAAATTGTTTGTTTCTAGCTTTCCACACAGTAGCTATTGTTTCTCCAAGTACAACAACTCTGATTTTGTAGATGTTGGCCCTTTTTGACTGTGATTGTGCAAAGATCCTATTCCATTCCAGTAGGTCATTTGGGCAGTTTCTGATTCCTGTGCTTCTCATTACTCTACAAATCACCTCATAAGTCCATTTGCATTTAAAGAACAAATGTTTATGATCTTCATTATACTCACCACATAATACACAAGTAGTGTCTGACAGATTAACAAATTTGCTAATTCTATCCTTAGTTGCCAGTCTATTCTGAATAGCAAGCTAGTTTATAAAAGCAGATTTAGGAGTTGAGAAGATGTTCCATACCTGATGCCACCACATTACCTCTGGGTTATCTAGTATATATATGTTTTGGGGAAAAGAGCAGATCACCCCCTAACCTTTCGACCGTTTTGCATTTTGCCCCTAGCTTTGATTTTTAGCACTTTGCCTCCTCAATTTTGTATTCCGTCAAACGTTACCCCCCTACGGGAATATTTCATCAAAAAAATAAATATTCTGCTAAATTTTGACACTTTGCCCCCAGCTTTCGGCATTTTTAACAGAATATTCGTTTTTTGACGGAATATTCTTTTTTTTAACGGTCATGCTACGTCAGGGGGGGAGGGGGGGGTAACGTTTGACGGAATACAAAGTTGAGGGGGTAAAGTGCTAAAATTCAAAGTTGGAGACGCAAATTGCAAAATGACCTAAAGCTAAAGGGGCCGTCTGCTTTTTTCCCTATCTTTTGTTTCTATCTTGATCTGTCCTCCTTGTGCTACTGTTGGGAATTCTTCTATCAGTTTGTCTCTAATTTTGAGTAACTTCCTCCACCATGGGGAATCACTCTGTTTTTCATTCACTTCCCACACTGTCAAGCCCTTTAGCTTATAGCTGCTAATCCATTCCTGCCATACTGTTCTTGGTCCATCTAGGACACTTAGTTTCATAATATGCATAGCCAGCACAGTTTTGTTCCACCCTAACACTTCTTTTATCTGTAGTCCACCATTTTTAAATTCCTGGCAGGTGTTTTTCCAAGCCACCACACTCTTCCTGCTGTTCTCCTTACCTGCCCAAAGATAATTCCTACACAGCTTCTCAATTTGCTTGATCACTCCAGTGGGAAAAGAGTATATGTGGCTCCAGAAGTTTTGAATGCTGAAAAGAATAGCTCTCACTAACTGCAACCTCCCTGCATAGCTTAAGTTCTTGGCCGACCAACTCTGTATTCTTGCTACCAGCTTTTGAATCAGTGGGTTAAAATCGGCCACCTTAAGGTTTTTTGGGCTGAGTGGGATGCCCAGGTACCTAATTGGTAAATTTCCCTCCTTAAAACCCCACAGGTCTATCAGTTCAGCTTTTTTCTCCTCACTCATTCAAGCAAGGAAAATGTTGCTCTTTGCTTGGCTTATCTGAAGTCCAGACATATCAGAAAAATCCTTCAATATTTATTTCAATATCTTCATTGAGCCCATATCCCCCCCCCCCCCTGCAAAAAAGCAACAAATCATCAGCAAAGGTCAGATGGCATAGATTAATTCTGCTACATTGAGGATGGTAGTTGAAATCTCCATTATTCGCTATTCTACTCCTAAAGAGTCTAGCTAAGTAATCCATGCAAAAAACAAACAAATAAGGGGACAGAGGGTCCCCTTTCCTTAGCCCCTGCTTCCCCTCCATGTTACCTTCCAGGCTACCATTGATGCTAAATGAAAATTTAGGGCTAGTCACACAGATCATAATCAAATGCACAAACTTAGGGTCAAACTCATACCCTAACAACACATTTTCTAAGAAATTCCAATTTACAGTGTCATATGCCTTTTGAATATCTATCTTAATCACCCCCCTAGGAGATATGTTCTTCCTATTGTAACCTCTAACCAATTCTTGAGCAAAGAAAATATTCTGATAAATATCCCTACCATGCACAAAAGCAGATTGGCTAAATAAGATAAGACCAAGCACCATATTCTTCAATCTATTAGCTAGCACTTTGGTTATGGTTTTATATACTACATTGTAGCAAGCTATTGGTCTATATTCTGTGATCTTAGTAGGATTATTAACTTTGAGAATTAGACAAACAGAAGTAGAGTTTATTTGTTTGAGTAACTTCCCTGTTTTGAAGACCTCTTGGATTGCCTCACATACAAGTTCTCCAGTTATGCTCCAGCTGGTTTTGTAGAACCCAAAGTTCATGCCATTTGGACTTGGGCTTTTGTTGTCATTCATTTTGAAAATAGCTCTCTTGATTTCCTCCTTGGTAATCTGGTAGTTTAAGATTGAGTTCATCATTTGTGTGACTCTTGGGCTAGTGTCTATGACCTTCTGGTCCAGCTCCTTGATTTTGTACTCAGTTCCCAATAATCCTCTGTAGAACTCCAGGATGTGGTCTGCAATTGCTTTTCTATCATTCAATATTTTTCCAGTGTCATCTTGAATGGCCAAGATGATGTTATTTTTCCTTCTCATCTTGATGCTATTGAAGAACAGTCTTGTACATCCATCTCCATCCTTTATCCAGTCCATTTTTGCTGCCTGTTGTACTTGGCTCATCAAATCCCTCTTGCCTTCTTCATACTTCTCCTTTAGCTCTTTTACTTTCAGGTGCTTGTTTCTTTCCCTGGGATCATTTAAATCAGATTCTTGTTGGATTTTAAGTGCCTTATGGTCCTCTTCAACTCTCTTTCCAAGGTCTTGATACTTCCTGAAGTTTAGCTGTTTTATTTCTTCTTTAACTTTCTTGACCTTCTCTACCAACTGGTACATTTTACAGCCTCTGATGTCACTGCTCCATGCTCTCTGAACTAATGTCAAGTAATCCTTATCCTTAGCCCAAATGTTTTTAAACTTAAAGGGTATTCTTCTTTTACTGTTTTCCCTGCTCAGCTTTTATATATCCCATGGAATGATAAGAGATCCCAGAGGGTAAGAACATAACACTTGAGTCCCATTTATTGGCCATCCATGCTTGATTAACTACCACTCTGTCAAGCTTACAGTACGTGTGTCCATTGGACCATGTATACCTTGGTCCACAGTACTTGTGGTCCTGGAGATTAAGTCTTTCTAGCACTTCCTTAAGTTCTTCACCCAATGGACCCACATTCTTCCCCTCATTCCATTTCTCCTCCTGATTGAGAACCACATTCCAGTCTCCCACTAAGAGCCATGGATTGTTCATGTTGCTGTTGATTCTTTCCAGATCAGCCCAGAGTTGTTTCCTCTTCTCACTATTGTTATGAGCATAAATGAAAGTACAATTAAAGTCCCATAGATGATCCTTTGACTTAACCCTGCTGTGAATCATCTGATCAGATTTCTTGATGATCTCCAAGTTCATCTTGTCTTCCTCCCATACCATCATTATTCTGCAATTCTTGCTGAGATCCATGTTGCTTTCCACTCCCCATGTTTATTCAGATTTCTTTTTTATTTTATCATGTGCCTGTGTCCTGAGTTTTGTTTCCAAGATTGCTCCCAGATGGCACTTATTTTCTCTCATGGCTTGCTTCCAAGCCTCCTGCTTGAGGGGATCATTCATTCCCCTCAAGTTCCATCCACATATATTGAGACTATCCATTTGGGGTAAACCCCTCTTCTGTCCCCCTATATTGTCCTTCTGTGTCTGTTTTCCACTCCTTTCTGCTCTATACTTCTCTATTCTTTTGGATTTCTTAGTCCCTACATTCTGCCATTCTGGTTTCTTCAAAGCCATTGTTTCCCTGTGTTTTGCCTTACCTGTTGTTGATGTTCGTTTGTCATTGTTGTTGTTCTGTACTATTTCTTTCTCTTTCTCCTGTTGTATTATCCCTTGTGGTGTCCCCATACATACTTCTTCAACTATTACTTCATCTTCTTTCTTCCTCACTCCTATTTATTTGTCCTGTCTGATTCTCACCCAAAGAAGGGGTCTCTATTTTCTTCATTTCTGCCTCTTCCTGGACGTCAGTGCTTTCTCTCCTCACTTCACTTTCATTCTCATGTGAACCATGTTTCCTAACCCACTCTTTCTTACTCTCACATTCCCTAATCCCATGTCCAGACTTATAACATTTATAGCATTGTAGAGGCCTAGCTTCATACACCACTCTCTGATTATACATCTCTCCCTTAGGTCCTATCAGTTTGATGCTATCTATCAACTTTACCCCTGACTGGAGTTCAACCATAACTCTGGCAAAAGCAACTATATCCCTGTTAGTTGTCATCTTATCTATAAAGCACGGTTTCCCTATTAAGCTGGCTATTTTTCCTAACATGTTGGGTGACCAAAATTGTAGATCTAACTCTGACAGCTTAACCCAGGTGGGATAATCTTGTAAGGTAGCTGGGTCTAAGTTCATACCTGGTTCCCACTTCTTAAGCATCAGTAGGTGAGTCCCCTTCACCATCCATGGACCTCCTCCAAGCACATCCATCATCTAATATTATTTATAATTTCTTTGTCATTTGAAATACCATATACAAAGTTTCCTTCGTTATTTTCTATTTTTTTTTTGTTTTTTTGGGTAGAAAAACGATTACACTGGGTCTTTAGACCATGTCCTTAGCTAGTAAATTAATAATACAAGGAGGAGGAATACTAAAACTCTTTCCTTATCACTCGTTACCACCCTCGTTAATGCGCGATACTCTTTTTTCACAAGCTAGCTTCATTCCCCTTCTCAAAGCTTCCACTTATGTTTCTTCCACCATTGGTGATTCAAGGAGTGTCTTACATCCCCATATCCAAAGTCTATCATCTGCTCGTAAAGTCCCGATAGCCAAACCTGTGTTATTCTTCGTGACAAGACTTCCATCGACATTGAGTTTGACCCATCCCCTCGGCGGCTTAGACCAACCAACCTCCTTGCTCGACTTCTTATTTTTCCTTCTTTCGTCGTTGCGGTCACGACTCAAGGCCTTAATTTGGAATACCCTGCCCCGTGTATTGTTCTCGAGATTTTTTTTCTGAAATGGTCCCATAATGTGTAGCCATTTCAATATTGATCCCATAATGATATTTTTTACAATTTTAGTCCCACATATGTACAAATCATCCAATTTTGGTCTCATTTTCGCTAATTCGTCCAATAAACAGCACGTGGCCCACGTCACCCACTAATTCCTTTAATTAGGCCATAAATAATTTAAAATTTTATTTATATTTTAAAAAAACCCTGGAAGCCAATTGATTGAACAAATTCAAAAGAAAAAGACTTATTTGCAAATATTTAAACTTAATACTTATCGTTAAATATATATGTTACATTACATACTTTACAAAACTTCATATGAATAATTTAATTATATTAACTTAAAATATTAATAACAACTTTTGGAAAACAAATTTTGGTATTATAAAAAAGGATATTCTCATACTATTTACAATTAAAAATAGAAATAAAATAAGAAATAATAGAAATACTGGGTCGTCTTCCTCAGCCCATTACCGCCGCTCTCGAAAGCTTCGCCGGATTCGCTTTCATACTGCATCAAAGGCGCGTGTTAGTGGCATACCGAATTCAGTTAACGTCGGAATTGCATTTCAAGTCGATTGGGAGAATCGCGAAATCATCTCCCTCAACGTTCGTGGCCTCCCCGATTTCCTCGTTCAATTAGAGTCTACAACGAAGAATAAATTGGTGAAATTGAACGAGAAGCTCGATACGTTGGAGCGGTGTCTGAAATTGCTCTAAGTACAAGTCGTGAATGCCACAACTAATCTTGCTCGGTTCACTCTGAATTGATCGTCCCTCGCCTGTAAGAACGACGAACGGTGTTAGCTACTTTGTTGTCTTTTCGAGGCACCAGTGGAAACAAAGGTGGTGATAAGGATCAAAGATCCTTAATGATAATTGTTCTTTTCGAGTAAGAACCCAACTCCTAAGAAAAAATTAGAAGAGAGAATTGAACTAAATTATCTTTATTTATTTTCTTCTTAATCTTCATATAAACTGAATTTAAAAGATAACTACCCACTAAAATAACTCTCACTATTCCTAACTTCTAGCAAATGTTATCCGCAATACATAATATACATATATATATAAGACATAATCTAATAATAATTGAGATATATATTTAATTATAATAATAATAACTAGACTCATAACAATACTCCACCCCTGAAATAAGCCTTGTCCTCAAGGCTTGAGACCATTTGTAATCTGATGCATCATTCGTCTTCAAAAGCATGAATACAATGTGTGGATGTGGACTCATTTCTCTCGCTGATTGCATGTAATTGAGGAATAAGCTTCTTGTTAACAGAAGAAATGAAGAAACTATGTTCTGATCCTTGAACTTTTGCTTTTCTTCCACGTAATTGACTTGCGTTGGTTGATTTTCTTTTTCCTTTGCTTTCAATTATTTTTTCTTCCTAAAATACGCCACATTCGTACATTCAAAGCCAACGAGTGGAAGCAGAAAATTATCAGTTCACCTTTGCCTGCCTTGTCGTGGCTGTTCGATTGCTCATGCGCAACATAAACCGCGTCTAACTCCATTACGATGCAAATTCTTTCACCAAATTGTTAGGATCAACAATAGAAAGGTTGTTCTTTTGGGAGAAGAACTAAACTCCAGAATAAGAGGAGAAAAAATATTTAAAAACTAAATTCTTTTATTTTTCAACTTGCCTTTTCCCAGATGGAACATACATGACTTATACTAATTAAGAGAAGTTAAATAACTACCCACTAATCTTAACTGCCTAACCACTCCTAATAATCTGAAAAACCACTCCTAATAATCTGAAAGATAAATACAATTGATATTATCCATTATATTTAATATATAATCTGATATTAACTAATATATATTATATAATATAATTTAGGTCCGTATCAATTCTCCCCCGCTAAGACTGGACTCGTCCTCGAGGCCGGTAGATGATGACATGGCATCTTCAAGCTTTTTTTCTCCACACGAGAATAACCAAAGTACCGTAAAAGAAAATCATCAAACTTTGTAAACTGCTTGATCGGTGGATTTGTTACAACCGTCACAATTACATGCAATAAAGTGGCGACAACGGCGGTGGTTGAAGTTGAACGAAAGATACAAAATGTAGAATACAAAGCAATGAAGTTGATGAGAACCCAACGAGTTGGTGGATCGAAGCAGCGACAACAACCATTGTCTTGTTCGTCTTCTTTGCCTATGTGTTTCGAAAAAGTCATTGACTTCATTACCAACATGAAAATTGTTACCATTGGATCAATGGATGATAGTGGCCAAAACACCTGAGCAACCTTTTGCATGATAATTTTCTGAAATTTCAATAGTTCCAGTGTATTATGGATATTATTGCGAATGAGGTCATTGGGGATAGTATTATTTTTCTGGGTTTCTTTCAGTTGTGGTACTAGCAGTTGTTGGTGAAATTTCAATGTAATATTGCACATTAAAATCTGGATTCAGGGTGAAGGATTGTAGATTGGGGTTGGGATTTTAGTATATGTGGTGATGATGGGTCGTGGTTGTGGTGAATGCGATGGTGAATTCTTCCATAAATTACCTCTACTCTTTGATAATTCAGAAGACATACTTTCAAGATTATTGATCACCTTCCCACAAAGTTCAATCATCTTTAACAACAACATTTGCACGTGTTGCGTAGTTGCTAAATCCATTTTTTTTTAGAGATGGTGAGTTTAAAAGATGAAAGCACCAAATTGTTAAGGATCAAAGATCCTTAATGATAATTGTTCTTTTCGAGTAAGAATACAACTCCTAAGAAAAGATGAGAAGAGAGAATTTAACTAAATTATCTTTATTTATTTTCTTCTTAATCTTCATACACGATTGCTCCTTTACATATAATACATAAACTGAATTTAAAAGATAACTACCCACTAAAATAACTCTCGCTATTCCTAACTTCTAGCAAATGTTATCGGTAATACATAATATATATATATATATATATATAATACATAATCTAATAATAATTGATATATATTTAATTATAATAATAATAACTAGACCCATAACAGGTGGAGTGTTTCTTTTTCTAATGGCGGCGTCGTGGGTTCGCCGGAGTTGCGGCGGAGCATGGCGGTTCGTCGGAGAAGAAGAATTTTGAAAGTAAAAGAGATTAAGGGCATTTGTAGAAAAGTCCTTTTATATTGAATTTGTTCAATCAATTGGCTTTCTAGGTTTTTTTTTTCAATAACATAAATTAAAATTGAAATTATTAAGGGCCTAACTAAGGGGATTAGTGAGTCACGTGAGGCCACGTGCTGTTTATTGGACGAATTAGCAAAAATGGGACAAAAATTGGATGATTAGTACACTGTGGGACTAAAATTATAAAAAGTATCATTATGGGACCAATATTGGAATAGCTACACATTATGAGACCATTTCAAAAAAATCCCATTGTTCTCCTTGCCATGAAATACACGTGTGTTCCTATGCTTCTAGATAATCCATAAGCTTGCCACAAAGATCCATTTCCATTTGATGTTCGGCCAAATTGTGTCATTGATTTCCAGATTTTCAATGTTGTCCCGTACCCACTCCTCGTCACTAAGGGTATCAAACTTCCTTAAATCCTCTCTTGAAATTATTTTCAGCCATACCGAACGTGCAACCTTGCAATGACGGAGAAGGTGTAATTCCGGTTCTTCATGGAAATCGCGTAAGGTGCATTGACCCGTATTAGTTAACTTCTCGACTTTGAGAAGGTGGTTCGTTGCAAGGCGTTTTTGAGTGACGAGCCACAAGAAGTGTTTTATCTTGTTACTAACGTCCACCTTCCATACCCAATTCTCAGTTACTTATTTCGAATCATCATATTAAGCTTTGTGAAACGCCTTATAAACGGGCTGATAAGTGAACACTCTATTGGACGATTCGTTCCACAGATGATTGTCCCCGGCCTTACTAAAAGCAACGTTTCTGTTCATGATCTCCTCTTTTATTGGGGGAGAAACTTGCGTGTTTATAGCATCAAAATGCCAAATTCCCTCGTCATTGATCATGTCGCGGAGGGTTAGCTCATAGACCATAGAGTGAATGTTGAACTCCTCGTCACACAATCGCCCATCCATTTTCCAATTGTCGAATCAAAAAGAAATCCTGTTTCCCTTGCCAATTCTCCAGCGAAGAAAAGGTTTCATGGGGCCTATATCCCTTTACAAGCGGGGCTGTCCGTCGGCTTTGAAGAACAATTGAGCAGATTTTTGTTGCGCAAGTACTTCGCATGTAATAAGTCACGCCACACCGAATTTTCCTATTTTAGAATTTCCCATTCAAGCTTAGATAGCAGCGCTTCATTTCTTGCGCGCGTCGTTCTAATGCCCGACCCTCCTTCTCCTTTCGGCTTTATAACTTTTTACCATGCTACAAGATGTAGCTTCTTTTTTGACACATCCCATGACCACAAAAACTCCTTGTTAAGGAGATAGAGTTTCTCACACACATGCTCGGGGAGCCAAGCAGATTACACTGTGTAAATCGGCATAGCTGAAGACATGGATTGTATGAGTGTTGCACGCCCTCGGATAGATAGAAGCTTACATTTCCACGCCTTGAATTTTTGTAGGACTCGATCGAATATCTCTGCACGCTTAACACCGAGGTACTTTCCCAAGCTACGAGTTTGGCCAAACCCGAGTAGGTCGCTAATGGTGCGTTTTAAAATCTAACCTTCAGATTTTGAAAAGAAGATCTTGGACTAGGTTGAGCTTTAGACCCGAGGTTGCGCAAAATATTCAAGGACCTTTTTAATAACACGGGCCTTCGCCTTGTTTGCCTTACCCACAAGGATAAGGTCGTCGGCGAAAAAAAGATAGGAGATCTTTGGGCCGCTTCTACATTGTGTTATATGTGTCCACTTTCGGCTCTCAACCGCTTCATTTATCAAATAGGAGAGTCGCTCTACGCATAGGACAAGTAATTATCGTGATAGTAGGTCACCATGTCTAAGACCACAAGTATGCTTAGACGGTACCATCGGCGTGCCATTCCACAAAATTTGGGTGGATGCATTACGAACACAAACATAATTATTTCCACCAATGATGCAGGGAAGTCGAACACTTATAAGGTGTCTTCAAGAAAAGTCCAACTCACCTATAATATGTTCCCCACTTTATTTTTCTTTTTTGATCTCAACGAGTGTAATATCTCCTGTAAGACAAAAAATGGGTTTTTGGCAGTTTTGGTTCTTTATGTATACCACTCTGCAGTTTTAGTCCTTTATATAACGTGCTCAATTTTAGTCCTTTAGGTATACATTTTGTTCAATTTTGGTCCTCCAGCCAAATTAGTTTTAAATTTTATCAAAAGGCGTCACGTGCGAGCCATGTGATGTTCGATACAGGTCTAATTATTATTTTATGTCTATGTTAAACTTTAAATTTAAGAAAAAGGGCAGATAATGGATTGAAATTTTGCATCATAAAGAGTTACACGTATCTTGTATTCATGGTTTCAACTTGTGGATAGTGAAAAATAAAAATATATACATGTTTGTTTTATTTATTTAAATTCTTAAGTGATTACCAAATGCATAGTCTCAAAACGATGACTATCACTCTTTTTTATTTTTATCTTTCAAGATTGATACACAATCAATACATTACCACATTTGATCATTTGTAGCTATAGAAATCCTATTTTTTTTCTCCCTTCTATTTAGTGGTAAAAATCGGCTCATGCGTCTCATCTTACTAGGTAACCACTCTCGTTTTTGTTAGCGAAACTATCATTTTTCTTAATTCTAAGTTAAAAACATAAATAAAAATAATAATGGAACCGGTTTCAGGTGTCTCGTGACTCGCATGCGACGTCTTTTGACAAAATTTAAAATTAATTTGGCTGGAAGACCAAAATTGAGCTCAATGTATACATAAAGGACTACAATTGAGCAGAGTATATATAAATGACTAAAACTGCAAAGTGGTATATATAAATGACCACAACTGCCAAAAACCCGACAAAAATGTTGTCTTGTGTACTTCGCCCTTTGATGAAGCTAGATTGAGTAGGTATAATTTTTGGCATTAAATCCCGAAGTTTCGTCGTGATGCATTTAGTAACGATCTTGTATAAGAGGTTAGAGCGATCTTGTATTGATTCCGTTGTTATGGTTTTGGTTTACATAAATTAGACTTAAGAAAAAAGAATAACTAAACATAAGATACTTAAATATGAGAAACAATAAATATAATTTCACACACATATATATATATATATATATTATTTTAATATAGATAAATATAATAGGACTTCGTGCAAAGATTTTGCAAACCACAAAAGGACTTTTTGCATGTTTCAAACCAAACTAGATTTTGGATTACAAGTTATACACGGACACTATGCATAAAAATCAAGTCAAGTCTATACCATCTCTAACGGAATTAGCGTAAGACGAAAAAAGGTCGTGCTGAGTTTATAAAACTATAAATGTGGTTTTGAATTCGGAACCACGAGAATTCTAGACAAATCATATCTCTATCACTAAAGCATTTCAACACTTCGTGTAGGTTTTCATAATTACATAAGGTTCATGCATTAACAGCCATTTTTTTTATGGCTGTTAGTACATGTGTTATGCTTATCTCACAGTGCGACCGTGAGACGAGTTTTACAACCGGTCATATTACTAATAAACTTCTTTTAACAAGCCGTTCGGTAAATTAAGAGAAGAAAATTACATTTTATCTTTTTTCCGGACTGATATCATTAATACAACTTTATAAACTAAAACAAGTACCAGTTTATTTTTGTCTAGAACAATACAATATATACTTACCGATAGCAATTATCAAAAAATAAAATAAAATAAAATATACGTACCGATAGCCCATGTTCAATTTGTTACAATTATTCACCACATTAATTATTTATCCATATCAATAAATTAACAAATAATTCGGAAAAAGATGGTCAAAAGTATATTTTAGATTAACTTGAAAGGATGTTGATGTTAATCTTTAGTATTTTGTAATTCCGGAAATATTGAAGTTTTAAAATATAAGAATACATATATCATACTACTAAAAAGAAGAAACCAAAAAACTAATTATTACATTAAAATATGATAAGTATCTTTTCATCGTAGCTTATCAATGAATCCAACCCCGATTTAAGATAAAATTGAATCTAATTTAGAGCATATACTGTTGTAAAGTGGACCCTTCTGATAGAGCGTAAAACACGGCAATAAATGAAAGAGGGAAAAATAAATGACACACAGATTTTACGTGGAAAACCCCAAATTACTTTAGGGTGAAAAACCACGGGCAAGGTAGAACTGTAGAAGAACTTCACTATGAGTGTAAAATAGGAATTACAACACTCCGACTTTTACCGTAGTAAAGTCGCACAAACTCTCTATTTTTACCTCACACTAACAATTCACTAAACCACTCTTTATATAATTAATACTTAATAACTATATAAGAGAAAGATTGAGATTTGTTTGGGATGATTTTCATGACTACAAATGGGCTGCTATTTATAGCCTTACTTCTAAACTATAAAAGGTATTATTCATAATGCTGCACTACTTTGAATTAATGCTCCACAAAAAGAGATAATGCTGCACTCCACCGTCCCAATTTGAGGAAGTAGTGTTGTACTTTAAAAATGCCGCCCAACAATCTCCCACTTGAAGATTTGATTAGGGACTAATCAGATCTTCACACCATTCTTTCTACCTCGCCATTCATGTTGCTTACGTTTTCACCAGTCCACACGAGGACCGACACTGAACAAACTTGTCAGCATTAACACTCTTCATCATGAAATCAGCTATGTTATCTTTAGTGTGAGTCTTCTGCACATCCACAGTACCCTCCTCGACTTTCTCACGAACAAAGTGATACTGTACCCGAATATGCTTTGTCTTGGAATGAAACGCTGGATTCCTTGCAAGATGCAACGCACTTTGAATGTCACAGAATAGAGAAATACTCTCTAGTTTGTGCCCGAGTTCCTCCAGAACCATTTTCAACCAAATCGCCTCTTTACTGGCCTGCGTAGCTGCCACGTATTCAGCCTCCGTTGTTGATGTCGCAACAACTGACTGTAACTTTGAAACCCAACTCACTGCATCTCCAGCAAGAGTAAACACATATCCTGTCGTGGACTTGCTTTTGTCAAGATCACCTGCATAGTCAGAATCAACATAGCCCCTGACTGTAAAACCCGATCCTCCATAACATAATGCAACATCTGAGGTTCCCTGAATGTATCTCAGAACTCTCTTTACTGTATTCCAATGCTCTCTTCCCGGATCCGTCATGTATCGACTAACCACTCCCACTGCATGTGCAATGTTTGGTCTAGTACACATCATAGCAAACATTAAGCTTCCCACTGCTGATGCATACGGTACTCGAGACATCTCCCTCCTCTCTTCTTCACTACTAGGACACATACTTGAGGATAACTTGAAATTAACAGGAAGAGGGGTAGAGATTGGCTTACAATTTTACATACTGAACCGCCGCAAAATCTTCAACAGATAGTTCCTTTGAGAAAGCCAAATCTTTCTGCTATTTCTGTCTCAGTGGATTTGCATCCCTAGAATCTTGTTTGCTGGTCCTAAGTCCTTCATTTCAAATTCCCTAGCCAGTTCAGCCTTCAATTCTTCAATACGAGTTTTGTTGGGGCCTGAAACCAACATGTCATCAACATACAACAGTAAAATAACAAAGTCATCACCAGATCCCTTGAAATATGCACAAGGATCTGCATTCAGCCTGTTGTATCCAAGGCTCATTATGAATGAATCAAATCTTTTGTACCAACACCTTGGCGCCTGTTTGAGACCGTACAAAGATTTGGTCAACCTGCAAACCAAGTTCTTCTTTTCTTCTTCAATAAATCCTTCTGGTTGGAGCATGTAAATTTCTTCTTCAAGATCACCATGAAGAAAAGCCGTCTTTACATCTAACTGTTCAAGATGTAAATCAAATGTAGCACACATCGCCAGTTGTCATTCGGACCACCGGAGAAAATATTTCGTTGAAATCAATCCCCTCATTCTGAGCATATTCTTTCACCACCAATCGCGCACGATACCTCTCCACTTGGTCATCACTGTTACGTTTGATTTTGTACACCCATTTGTTGCCAATGGGTTTCCTCCCTTGTGGTAGAGACACAAGTTCCCAAGTCTTATTCTTATGGAGTGCTTCGATTTCCTCCTGCATTGCTGCCATCCACTGAGTTGCATCTGAACTGCTCATTGCTTCCTGGAGAGTTGATGACTCCCCGTCCTCAATTAAAAGACAATATGCAACATTGTTCTCCATAGAATAGTCTGAGTACCAGCCTGGTGGTCTCCTGACACGTGTCGATCGACGTGTCCCCGAGACTCCAGACTCTGTTGTCTCCTCAAGTTCATGCTCTGGTTCAGCAGGATCCTCCTGCTCGGCATCCTTCTCGACTACTACTGTCGTAGTTTCTGGATCTTCTCCTGTGATGCTATCATTTCCTTTCTTATCTTCCGTGAAGATAACATCACTGCTTACAACAATCTTGTGGGTAGTGGGGTCCCACAAGCGATACCCCTTCACTTCTTTAGCATACCCCAAGAACAAACACTTCCTGGATTTTGGGTCTAGCTTTGTTTTCTCTTGAGTATTGAACATAACATAAGCGGGACTCCCAAATACATGGAGATTAGAATAATCAGCTGGTTTACCTGTCCACACCTCCATCGGTGTTTTCAGTCCCAGTGCTGTTGATGGAGATCGGTTCACCACATAACAGGCGGTATTGATTGCTTCTGCCCAGAACGACTTTTCTAAGCCTGCAGCCTGCATCATGGGTCTTGTTTTATCCAACAAGGTCCTGTTCATTCGCTCTGCCACCCCATTCTGCTGCGGAGTGTATGCCCTAGTAAACTGCCTCTTAATCCCAACATCTTTACAGAAGTCTTCAAACTCCTTGCCAGTATATTCCCCTCCATTGTCAGATCTCAGGCACTTGATCTTTTTCCCAGATTCAAGTTCCACCAGCGCTTTGTACGTCTTGAACATCGAGAACACCTCGGCCTTACTCTTGATCATGTACACCCAACATCTCCTAGAATAATCATCTATAAAAGACACAAAATACTTTGCACCTCCCAGGGATAGTACTGGTGCTTGCCACACGTCAGAGTGAATCAATTCTAGAATGACTTTACTTCTAGAATCTGAACTACTAAACTTTATACGATGTTGCTTGCCAACAACACAATGCTCACAAAAAGCTAAAGATACCTTTGTGAGGCCTGGAAGTAGTTTCTTCTCTGCAAGAACCTTCATGCCTTGTTCCGACATATGCCCAAGCCGCTGATGCCAAATCATTGATGATTTCTCAATCGACTCAGATGAAGCCACTGACGCTTCTCCCACTTGCAAAGCCCTCCCCTGTACCATGTATAAGTTTTCGGCAATCTTGTCCGCCTTCATCAGTACAAGTGCACCCCTTTTAACTTTCATGATCTTGTTTCGCGACCCAATCTCACAACCAAGATCATCCAGTTGTCCATAAGACAACAAATTCTTGCATAATCCCTCCACGTGTCGGACATCTCGAATGGTCCGAACAATCCCGTCATGCATCTCCAGCTTGATCGTACCAACGACAAAAACTTTCAAAGGTTCATTTTTACAGCTATACACAGATCCTCCAGCGATCGGTGTATACTCATGAAACCACTCCCTCAGGGGAGTCATATGAAAACTGGCTCCTGAATCAATAAGCCATACATCATCGAAGCCACGCATACCTCGAATAGCTGTTGCTGCTTCACATCATAGTACATCACCATCATCTGAAGTGCTAGCAACGTTCCCTTTAGGATCAGAACTCTTCTTGTTTGAATCCTTAAGATTCCAACAGTCCTTCTTCAAATGACCTTTCTTGCCACAGTGCCAACAATTGCCCTTGGTCTTTGACTTGGATCTCCCCTGTTTCTTACTCCCACTTGCACCGCGCTCTGCCGTTCTCCCTCTTGTCACCGACAAGGCACCTGCTTGTTGCGAACCTGCCTCCCTGTCTTCTCTGTTCTTACGCCGACTCTCTTCTTCCAGAATAGCGGCTGCAATTTCGTCGAAGACCAAATAATCCGTGAGGACATTATTTGTTAAGTTGATGACAAGCTGGTCATACGAATCGGGCAGACTTTGCAGCAGAATTTCAGCACGTTCAACCACTTCTATTTTATGACTCAACGATGTCAATTGAGAAAATAGAGTATTTAGAACATTGAGGTGCTCAGTTACCGGGGTAGATTCTGCCATCCTCAGTGTGTACAATTTCCGTTTAAGGAAAATTTTGTTGTGTAGGGACTTCACCTCATACAGCTTGTTGAGATGATCCCATATCTCCTTAGCTGTCCTCTTCTCCTCAACGCTTGACAACACACCATCACCTAACGCTAGGTGAATATTTGCGATAGCGTTGCCGTCCATCTCGTTCCACTTCGTATCACCTGTGATTTCCACCGGCCTGTCGCCGATCGCCACGAGACACCCATCTTTCCGCAAGATGGCTTTGATCTTTAGTTTCCACAACGAGAAATTACTCCCGTTGAATTTTTCGATCTCGAATTTCGCCGTCATTGCTTCTATCACGTACCACCGTCACTGAAAAATAATTTCAGTACGATACCCACAGATATCACCGAGACCCCGGATATGAACCAAGGCTCTGATACCACTTGTTGTAAAGTGGACCCTTCTGATAGAGCGTAAAACACGGCAATAAATGAAAGACGGAAAAATAAATGACACACAGATTTTACGTGGAAAACCCCAAATTACTTTAGGGTGAAAAACCACGGGCAAGGTAGAAGAAGTTCACTATGAGTGTAAAATAGGAATTACAACACTCCGACTTTTACCGCAGTAAAGTCGCACAAACTCTCTATTTTTACCTCACACTAACAATTCACTAAATCACTCTTTATATAATTAATACTTAATAACTATATAAGAGAAAGATTGAGATTTATTTGGGATGATTTTCATGACCACAAATGGGCTGCTATTTATAGCCTTACTTCTAAACTATAAAAGGTATTATTATAATTCATAATGCTGCACTACTTTGAATTAATGCTCCACAAAAAGAGATAATGCTGCACTCCACCGTCCCAATTTGAGAAAGTAGTGCTGTCCTTTAAAAATGCTGCCCAACATATACAAGTAGTATAAATCTCTTTCGAAGGCTTATTAGGGCTAACAGTTTAGCTCTTTGGTTCTTATGGACTAGTTGATAACTTATTAGGATTAGGAGGCTGCATTGCAATAGAACTAGTAGTGCCACTTAACCTCGCTCTTAATGCTTTAGAAACAATATAATGGCAAACACTCTCCAAAAACTTCCCGAAATCTCACCTCCTCCTCCTAATAAACAACAAGAAGTCGAATTAGACGAAAAACAACAACAACAACAACAAGAAGTATTCACTTGCGAAATCTGCATCGAGCCCACCTCCAATAAATTCAAAAACGGCAACAAATGTTCGCACCCTTTCTGCATCGACTGCATTATCAAGTACATTCACGTAAAGCTCGATGAAGACAACAACTGCCACATTAAATGCCCCACTGTCAATTGCGACAACATGCTAGACCCCTTCGCGTGTGCTCCAGCCATTGACGCACCACTCTTTGTGCATTGGTGCGACGTGATGTGCGAAGAAGCGCTCGTGGACCGCGATAAGTGTTACTGTCCGTACTTAAACTGCAATGAGGTGATCGTGAACGAGTCCAAGTGCCCAAGGTGTAAGAGGTTGTTTTGTTTTCAGTGCAAGAGAGTTTGGCACCCGAATTTTAGGTGTGGCGATAATGCGGATGCAAAAGACGTCGCGTTTGTGAGATTTGCACAAGGGGTGGATTAGGTGCCCGAGGTGTAGGCATTTTGTGGCAAAAGGGTGGGGCTGTCGGAATATAAAGTGCAGGTAAATAAGTTACTTTTGCCTTTTTTTTCTATTTTTTTATGACGTGAGAATCGCTACCCTTTTCTTCCGTTTCTTAATTATTAATAAATTCATATCTGCGATGTTTTGTTTTATAGGCAAATTAAGTTTATGCTTGCTTGGTTAATTGGACGCTCTGTCATGTTTGCTTGAACTAATTTTATCGATGATTACATACTATATATTGGGAAATAAAATTGTATCTCCCTTTTCTTTGTTGTAAATGTTTTGGATGAGTGTTCCTAATTGGTAGATTTGACTACATTAAGCATCTTAAGGCGCATGCAATTTTTTTTGATAACTAAGGCGCATGCAATTTCAGTCTCACTTTTTTTTTTCTTTCTATATATAGATGGGGCATGGAATTTATTGAAGAGTGATGCATTTCCTTCGATGTTCTAGAATAATCTATCAATGTGTAGACTAAAGTGCAAGTCATAAATAAGTCTAGAGTTTTCTATATATTACTAATTAAGAAGTATCTAGTGAAAAATCTAGAGAACTCCCAATTAAACTAATTAGATACTTATGTAAGAGTTCTCTAGAATATAGATGTAATAAGGTGGTTCTAGAGACATCACCCACCATCTATGAATACACCTGAAAGGTGATCATTGTAAACAAGAAGTGATAACATCAAACAACTAAGAACCTCAAAAACATTTGAGGAATTGTATCTAGTGAATTTGGAGATACGTACTCCAACCTATAAACACTTGATCAATAGATTCTAGTGAATTTGGAGACAAGTACTCCATTCTCTAAACAGTCTATATTTCTAAACATTCTCCATTACATCTAAACTACCTTTCTCCTCTACTATCCACATAAACACAAATATAAACCTTCACTATCCTACAAACCTCCATTAAATATAAATCTTCTATTTTCTAACAGAATTGACTTTGTTATTTTTTAACGTGGTATGTTATATACGACCTTTAAAAATAAAAAAAAGCGAAAAAAGAAATTCTTTAAATTAGTGAAATTCATATAAGACTTATGAATATGCAACTGACCATTCGATAATATATCTATTTATTTTTGGCTGTAATGTAACCTATTTTATTTTATATCAAATAGTGAAATTCCATAGGACCAGCCACGGTGTTGTGACGCCCCTACTTACTTCCTAAAAATCTATTTAGTAGTTCTTAAATCTATTCATTTACCTAGTTAATTGAAGTTTAATTTCTAAAGTTTGCTCAAACTCGAACTGTAGATGTAGGACCACTTTCTGCTACAAATGTGGAAACAAGGTTCAATAACATTGGTGCCCTAGGTGCGACAAAGCTGAAGCAATGACGGGGGGGGGGGGGGGGGGGGGGAGGCGATGAGTGCTGCTCGATTGTTGTGATATTGATAGCTCTCATTGTGGTCATTGGGGGGGGGGGGGGGGTTCTTGTTCTTAATTGCTACATATTATCTCCATATAGAGTTGGAGAAGCGGAGAAGTCATTTGCATATACCCTTATGTATTTTGGAAGCCGAAGTTTGATCATTTATAGTGTCACGTTGTGGAGATTAGTTCAATGCCTCAAGGGTATTCATGTCACATTCAGAGTTAGTTGGAGTTAGTTACATGCACAGGATACGGTGATCCGCAATATTATCTTTCGCCGACCGGGGAGGCCCTTCAAGCTAACACTATTGCGGATGTCTTTCGCTTACTTGAGTTCCACGACGATTTTTCTTTCCATTAGATTGGTCGAGAGGCAAATGGCGAAGCTCATAATTTAGCACGCACTGCTCTTGCTAACGAGGAGGGACCGCAACCCCTTTGTAGAGTTTGAGTTAATAGTTTATTTGAGCTTTTTCTAGTTGCTAGAGCTTTTCTGGTTGTCTTTGTATTTAAAATTGGATTTTGACGTCGTTTAATTATGTCATGTTATATGATATTCATATTTCCCTTTAAAAAAAGGGATAACAGTGCACTCCAATGGGTATTAGATTCCAATTCCTTCCCGCCCTTTATAACCTTGCTTGATCCTAGTCCACTCACTTTTCTCCAAGATTGAAGACCTAGGAGTTCTAAAATCTTAATGAAAAGGAGCTTGGAATCCATGTGTTCGAAGGTAGAAAACAACCTCTCTGTGGCAGGATTTATTAGGTATGTATAATCCAACGGGACAGTAGCCCGTCCCATGGTCCTGACTCTTGAATAAACGTTCCATCCTGAAAAGTAAATTTAGGAGCCTTCACAGAAAAACCGTTGGAACGAGATATCTCATACAGTCTGTTTTAATCGCTCATGTGTTGCTTGTTATTTAAGCTGCTGTGTAGCTCTCTTAGCTCAGTTTCCCCTCGATTCTCTCATGTTCTAATCACATTTAATCCCTCTCTCTTGGATGCAGGTTCGCAAAGTATTTTGATTTGTGAATTCGAACCAAGTAAAATCGATTGTCTCTTGTTCATGTTTTGATTTGCATTGTGTCGCATTCTTTGAATTTGTTTGAAATTTTTTTATCAGAAAAAGAAAATGTATATTAAAAGGAGTACATGGGTACTCCAGCCCTTAGAACAAAAGTTACAAATTATTCCGAAAGGCCACTAAAACAAAAAATCGGGTTCATCTACCAATCGTAGAATGGTATGAGAAACTTTTGTGCCTAGACTTAATCAAAATCCAAGATTTTACTTTAATTCTATCCAACACATTTTGAAAATCCTCACTTTGATTTGATTGTGAGCTGAATCAAACTTAACACACTTCTATTTGAATTTTGGTCTGGCATTGTGGACATTTGGCGAAGAAACAAATCAAAAGCTTAAAAGCCTAAGTTTTTGTTGCCAAGATTATTTTCTAGCTCCTAAATTGGCAACCAAAATTATTTTTCTTTTGTCATTTAACTACGATATTTAGCAAGAAAATATACCGTTGCTAAATAGGGAGGAATTTTAGAAGCTACGTGCTAAATAAGAATGTTTGCTTGCCATTTGTGAGTTTTTTATTTGTAGTAGACATGAAAGTAAAGATCACATTTTTCAACTTGGGCTCCGTTTCGGTTTCGGAGCCAAAGAGGAGAAAGAAAAGAAAACGAGGGATTTTTTTTGGTTAGAGCTGTTTGACACCTCATAATTTTTATTTATTTTCTCGGAAAAGAAACGAGATCTTCGAAAAAATTAAAATAGGAAAAATATATTTTTATTCCTCATATACACAATGTATTAAAATATTAAAGCTTATCAAAAATATTGAAATCTCATATTTCCCTATTAAAAAGGTGAAAAAAACCTCATCCATATAATAATACAAACCTTTTTCAATTTTTAACCTTAGTTGTAGGAAGGAAGATAATATTGATCACAAGATTTGATAGTATTTGTTACCCTAATATGTAAAAGAGTAATTAATATAATCAAATATACTACGCAATTATTTGTCCCCCAAGATGTCTTAGGAAAACTCTGATCGAGGTTAATTCAAGGTGTAGCCCATAATATTCCAATGTAACAATTGTACGTAACGTGCCAAAATTATTGTATGCAAGTAAAATTCACCGCCCCATTAATCACAAAAGGAGTCCAACCTGTAATGCAACTCATGGTTCCGTCGTCCTTAATTCCACAATGAGGTTAACGTTGTCGTTTAAGTCCAAGTACTATAAACTTTCTTTCGAAGGCTTGTTAGTATTAACACCGTCTCTCTTTGTTTCTTATGGAGTAATTAGTTGATAACCTATAGTTTTCGGATCTATTATAATACTAGCTCGAGTCCCTCTTTAAGAGGATATACAAAATTATTAGGATTAGGAGTCCTATTTTTTGGTTGTTAAAAAAACTCCCATTAACAAAACATGGATGTAATTAGGATTAGGAGTCTGGATTACAATAGAACAAGTAGTACTGCCACTTGATCTCTATATATTTAGAACTTTAACCTCGCTCTTAATACTAATTAATGCTTTAGCAACAATATAATGGCAACCACTCTCCAAAAACTCCCGGAAAACTCACCATCGCCGCCTAATAAACAACAAGAAGTCGAATTAGAAGAAGAACAAGAACAAGAAGAAGTATTCACTTGTGAAATCTGCATCGAGCCAACCTCCAATAAATTCAAAAACAGCGACAAATGTTCGCACCCTTTTTGCATCTACTGCATGATCAAGTACATTCGTGTAAAGCTCGATGATGACAACGACGGCCACATCATGTGCCCAGCTGTCAATTGCGACAACGTGCTGGACCCTTTGGCGTGGGCTCCAGTCATTGGGGCACCGCTCTTTGTGCGTTGGTGCGGCGTGATGTGTGAAGAGGCGCTCGTGGACCGGGATAAGTGTTACTGTCCGAACTTAAACTGCCATGAGCTGATCGTGAATGAGTGCGGGGGAGACCCTGCAAGGTCCAAGTGTCCAAGGTGTAAGAGATGGTTTTGTTTTCAGTGCAAGAGAGTTTGGCACCCGAAGTTTAGGTGTGGCCAGAATGCGGATTTGACGGATGCAAACGACGTCGCTTTTGCTAGATTTGCGGCGCAAAGGGGATGGATCAGGTGTCCGAAGTGTAGGCATTTTGTGGAAAAAAAGTGGGGATGTCGGTTTGTAACGTGCAGGTAAATAAATTACTTTGACCTCTGTTGTTGTTGTTGTTGTTTTTTTTTTTTTTGACGACGTAAGAATCTGTAGCCGCTATGCTTTTCCTCTGTTTCTTAATTATTAATATATGTGGCCTGTTTTGTTTTATAGCTATGTTCTGTCTGCTTGAACTAATTCTATCGATGATTACGTAATATATATTGGGATCGATCACTTGGGTTATAAAATTATTTCTCACTTTTCTTTTTTTTTTAGATATTTTTGTTGAGTGTTCCTATTAAGTAAATAGTATATATTAAGCCTCTTAAGGCGCATGCAACTTCAATCTTACTTTTATTTTCTATATAAATAAATGGGGTATGGAATTCGACTCTGTTGTGTACTTTTTGACGGTATATATGTTATACGCAGTAGTGAGATGTATCAGTAGTTCTTAAATCTGTGCATTTATCTAGTAATTTGTGGTTTAATTTCTGAATTTTGTTCCAACTGCAGATGTAAGACCACTCTCTGCTACGGGTGTGGAATCCAGGTTATTAACCGATTGAGCCATATCTGCGACAAAGTTGAACTAGAACCAGCACCAACACCAGCACCAATGACGGGGGGCAGGTGCTGCTGCTTGATTCTTATTATGTTGATCATCCTTTGGGGTTTAAATGTTGCTCTCTACATGTAAGGTAGAAATAATGTTATAGGTTGGAAGAGATCGACCAATTTTGATCATTTATAGTGTCATTTCTATTTGAAATTTGGCCTAGCGTTGCCTGCAATTGGCGACGAAACAAGTCACAAGCTTATTAGAAATGCATTTGTTTGTTGCAAATATTATTTTCTTGCTCCTTAGTCCTAAATTGGGAAAAAAATTATTTGCTTTTATCGTTTAGCCACGATTTTTTAGCGAGAAAATATACCGTTGCTAAATAGGGAGGAATAAAAAATCAGAAAGTATATTAAATTTACTGGAACATTTTAATATGACCGGCCATATTTCCAAACAATAATTGTTGATGTAAAAGCAAATGTTAGGATATCTCTATTTGCACTCTTAATTAGAGAACACAAAAATCAAAATTTCTAATATTTAACCCTCGTTTCTTATCATTATACTCCTTTAACATAAACAAAGAATATTATTATACTCGTTAACTATAACAATTGATAATCCAATCTCGTTTTGACTATAAGGACTCTAGACATTAGTGAAGGGTCATCACCGACCGCTACCCCATCGCTCAAAAAATCAGGCAAATGGCTTTAGTGACAACCCAATCGTCGCAATAACCCAATTTTTAAAAATAAATTAATTACTGCAACAACACAATACTGTCGCGCGGACTTAAAAAATAAAGAAACGGAAATTATCAAAAAAACAAAATTATATACTTAGTAACTATCGATGGGCAATTGATACTGAGTTGGTTGAGAAATTTCCCGTCTAGCTAGGCCTCGACCTCTGTTAGTAGCACATCGCTACTAGGGTACCAGCGACTGCTAGTGGTCACTACGCGAATCCCCTCGCTTCTTCCCCGCACCTTTTTTCTCACAACCCCCAACCCCCTCCTCATTAGTGACCGAATTCTCGTCCCTAATTCCTCATTTAGAAAATTATAAGTTTTAAATTCTTTTTATTTAGTGTTTTAGTTAATATCATATTATTTAGTGTTTTTATTTTAGTTTTAGATGTAAAAATCATAGTATATTGAGTTTGGTGGAATATAATCATTTGTATTATTAATTAGATCTTGTATGATGATTTGTTCTAAACATGTATACCTTTAAGAAAAGAGTAATATATCGAAAAACTAGAAATCTAAGACATGTTTAGGAATTTCTATATATTTCTAATGTTTGTGTAGGAAATTAAAGTAGTTTAGATCTATAACTTACATATAGAAATAGTAGTACTATAAATCTTTGTACGCAAATATAATTGAGAATGAAGTACTATAGATCACGATTTTTATGTTTTTAGCTATGGCATGGCAATATAGTGTTAGAAAAATAGTTGTTCGCCTATTCGAACCTTTAACATTGATTTATAGATTTTAGAAAATAGCTAGGTGTCTACTTTAGATATATTTGGCTTTATTTGATTTATGTGTTTTTTGTAATTATTGTTATTAATTTTAGTTACATAATTTTTTTACTTGTATTTAATTTGTACGGTAATTTTCATTAGATGTCGTTTAGTTAATAGTTATAAGTTTCACTTTACACTGATAAGTAGTGTTATAGATTTAAGTTTTGAGTAAATTATATTAAACCCCCTACCGTATAATGTATTTTTTACTTTGCCCCTTAAGGTTTCAAACTTAGCATTGTACCCCCAAGATATTGATAATAACTCCTGAACGTTGATCAACCATTCATTTTAGATAGTGTTCACATTTTTGGTCAGATTTAGTCAAGGTGGTGTTCAATATAAGTAAGGGGCACATCGCTAATTTTGAAACCTTAGGTCGCAAAGTGAGAAACACAATATACGTTAGGGGGGATTAACGAAATTTACCTTTAAGTCTTCTTAGGCACTTGTAGAAATATAACTCCAACTACGTTCGTAATATATATTCGACTTGTAGAAAACTAGTAGAACTTAAGTCGTTGATGCTTATTTTCACGTGCTATTAGAATAATACACACATCGTTAGTATACCAGTAAAGTAATATAAAACAGAAGTAATATTACGTCCCAAGTATCGAATCCCGCGAGAACTGTATTGAATTAATCTCGCTTCTTCTATTTTATTCTCAAGTTTACTACGTAATAAGATTTGAAGTTCTAGGTTGAATTATCTAAATTAATTAAACTAAACTAAATTAAGCTAGACTAAACTAAACTAATTGACTGAATTGAATTGGATGATTGGTTAATTTATACTAATACTAAATCTAATTAGTACCTAAATCTACTCAGATGGTGGATGAATGTTTAGAGTGTCTGGTTTCATTGAATCTCCCCTATGTTCATTCTCATGTTTTTAACTGATAGTTTTGACCTACGTGTTAATGGCTTATTCCGATGCCATAGGTGGACATGTGATGACGTTAGTGGGTCCACACACTCACATGTTCAACTATCCCACAAAACGTGATGTGTGGTAGAGCTAGCTACCTCTCATTACTTTTAATTAGTCATATATTGGCCAGATACACAAAAACATTGAGATCAATAGATGAATAAACACATAAACGAAAAAGTCTTAATGAAAACATAAGAAATCACACAGGTTCCCCAATCCAACTACACCATAACTCTAAACATAACAAATTATTTACTCATGATTACAAGTTTCAAATCACTGTCGCCTTGCTACTTTTATGACGACCGCACCCCATGAGCCCTGCTTCGATCAGAGTTGGTTCAGTGGTGGCCAACCACTTTACCCAATCCAGACTAAAGCGCAACTCATAGGAAGGGGTCTCACTTGTTCAGGATCAAAACCGTACACATTTTATAAATTATATTTTGATATATACAGCGAAAGTCTTGGTATTACAAACAATGTGACTATTTTAATGGTTATGCACTAGTGACAAAACATGACTATTCCAAAATGCACGCTTGAACAATTATTCACTTGATCCATGCGGCCATGTAGATTTTATCCTGAGGAATGGATAGAAGAAACGATGAATAAGTTTTTAATGACTTAGTGAGACTCATATAAAAGAACTGGTAATGCAAGAATTGACTGTGACCTACTGGTTAATTTAAAATGCACACAATTATGTTATAACTTAAATATAAAGACATAACATGGGAAATTTATCAAAATATGTGATAAATAATGTTTATTATGATAAATATTCTTATTCGATGTTTAAGTCATGAAGTGGCAAGAATAATCTTGTAAGACTTATGAAAGTAGTATGTTAAACATGATAAATCGATCATTTAAATGATATAAATAAAATCACAAAAATATCAATTCATGATTATAAATTATAATAATCTGATTACAACTAATACTATATCATGTTAAGTTCATGTGCGTGATAAATACTTGAATTATGATGGTGATTATACTTATAAACTAAGAAAATAAAGGTTGTGCCAAATAAACTGAAAAGTCACCGCAGTTACGGTTTTACCTTTGATTGGATGTCCAAATAAACTTGGTTTTCAAATCTTTTTATGTTTTATGGTTTCTAGCATCATGAGAAATGTGGGTATCCAAGATTTTGAGAAAAAACAAAGGTTTGCTATGCTAAATAATTTTTGCAACATAAGAGTTGCTATCGGATTTCCTGGCACCAGTTTACAATTTATGGATTATGACCTCCTAGATCATATTATTTGAGAAAGATGTCTTTATACAAAAGATAGAAGACACCAAGGAGAGTATGCAGCTGAAAATTGGTAGTAAAATAATGTTTCTACTATTTGGTATGATTTTTCTAAGGTGCAGGGCATAATCGGCATTTTCTGCGCAGTAAAAGTTTTGGCGTCTTTTTGGGTAGAAAATAACAAGATAAACATTTGGAAAAAATATTTTTCGAACGAAAACACAAAAAGGAACAACTTTTATTTCTGGGTACTTTTGCTGAATCAGATTATTTTTGGCTGTATAAAATGTTTAACAATGCTGAGTATTTATAGTCTAAAATAGTAGTTTAATCATAACTATTTATGTCCCACCTTGATTATTTTATAATAAATCACAAAAAAATCTGACTTTAATCATGCTCTTAAGGATGTTATGGTGTACCTCATCAAAAAGATGTCATGGCTTACTTCATCAATTCGTTAATTGCATATCAAGTCCCTCGATTATTTATAATTAAATTTCAAATCGATATAATTAGATTTCTTTGTTACATATTTACTTATGTGATTTTTCTAGGTAATTCGATCAATTTGGTTAATATTTGAAATTGAAATATATGTTTTAGGATTAGAGACCTATAAAATAATAAAAGACTCACTTTTAAGTTCAGGGACTAAAAAAGGCATTTTTTTTAAACATTTAGGGTCAAAAATAGAAATTTTAAAAAGTTCAAGGACGAAAGTGCAAATTTATTTCTTCCTAATTTTTGGGGCGTTACAACTTTCTACTCGCTCTCTGACTTGAATCCTTGCTCACGATCTCAATTATCCTGATTGCTGTTGCCTCCTTGTGTTTTCTCTGATGGATAGTTATGAAATGGCGTCTTAATTCCGCAGCCCTAGTGTCCTTATATAGGAGAAATAGCAGTTGGGCCAAAATTAGGATTTCTGTAGGATTCTAGGCCTTGTCGGGCGATTTGGGTCTGATTGCCCACCAACTGATCCTGGAACACGCTACTCTCTATCTGAATAAGGCGCAATTTGGCCAGATTACGCCTCGACTGCGCTCCAATCGCGCCTTGGACGCACGATCTGCCTTTTTCTGATCTGCGTGGCGTCACAACTTTGGCTATAATTTCCTCTCTTGATGTCAAAATTAAGATCCGTTTGTTACAATGGAACACTGACTTCCATGACTTTCAAATGGTATGTAGCACAACCTTTGATTTTTCTTATAAACCTTTTCCCCCAAGTAACCTTTTCTCCTTGTATTTAAATCAATGACTTCTTTTGAATTCTCCTCCTTGCAACGTTGTGTCTTGAAGCCATGTTCCAAAAAAAAATCCAATTTAGGCTCATTTTGCTTCGTTTTGCATTATCTCACCAAAATCCTATAAAAAAAAAACATACTGAAACCAATCAACATGCACCAATACTTATACAAAAAACGGAAATAACACTAAATAATCGCTCATCAGTAGTACATATTTGGATAACCGATATCAGACGATCCTCCATGGCCCCTTCGATAGCTAATTCAAAGAGGCGGTTAATACCAGTTGGATCATGTAAAGTGGCCCCTTACCACAGTGACGACAATCAGCCATGTTATCTCCTGGAATTGGGTTTTATAGACATAGGCCATCACGCGTTATATCGTTTGGAATAGGACTCAGTTCGAAGAGACATGCACTAGTTGGATCATCCGGTGTTGGACCTAATACCCAAATGCGACCCCCTTAGGGAGCGACTAAGATAGATCAACACGCTGCTAATTTGCAAGATCATAGCTTCATATACTTGGATTCGAAGGAACATTTTGTGGAAAAGCTAAGGATAGTGCAACCCATTAATTAGTGTGACCATCAAAAGGGTTTTGACAACAACTTATCCTACGAGGACATTCCTTAGATGATGAGGGAGAAACCCTCGCTTGATTTAAAGCGAAAAGTTTATTTTACAATTTTATTTAGTGTTTTATATCATTTTTCGTTTATCCTATTCAACTAAGCTCAGAATCTTATTTGCAGAGGCTATACCAGCGGGAGCCTTACACAAACCAATATTCAAGATAGTCAGACAAAGACATATTAATTCAAGGAAAAGGACGATCCTAAGTAGGAAGGTCACCAACCATGTTGGTTGAACATTCGAATGCGAGAAGATCATGTTGCACACTTGGAAAATGATGACACAAAGAAAAAGGTCGCGATACCCGCAAGGAACTAAAGAGCCGGGAAGAGTATCGAGGAGGTCCCAAAGGCACCGAGCACTATACGCTGGTGGACCTGTCAGCCACACTCATCATTCTCAGAACTTGGTATGATTCTATTAAATTTCTTTATTGTACTTGTTATTAAATGTTGTTATTAAATTTGTTGTAATTTTTTGCTGTTGTACGTAAATTTGTAACTTATCGACGAGCGAGGATGGGATTCCACCGCGACATATTCAAATCTATGTGGATACACATATGAGGACACTTCTTTGGAGGATGGACAACCATAGAGGTGCGTTTGGGTGAACGCATAGGCTGAAGACATTCACGCAAGTATCTTTCATTACGCGTTTTCTATTAAGTTTTTTATTATTATGTTTATATTGAATTTTATTCAAATTCAACATAGGAGATACTGTTACGCAATATACAGACAGAGATATGTGGCCTCCATTTAATGTCGACTTGTGGATCGAGGTGGTAGGACCTTTGAAGAAAGGAAAGTTGAAAAGGTTGTCGTCTGATGTTGCTTAGGAAAATAGGACATGAAGTATCTGAAAGTGCCGAAGAAGAGCGAGCCATTATGCAATACTTGGTTCATGATGACGTGGAGTTAAATAAGGATATATGTAGCACAAAGAAAGAGATGCGCAAGCGGTGTATGGGTCTCACCAGGTAATTTTTCGAGAGGACGAGGATTGTGCCCCTAGTGGAGCTCCTTGAGTTTTGGCATGATCATTCATCATTACATCCCAACAGCCAGAAAGGATCCTTTTGCAGCTAGCACTTTGGGTAGGGATGGGATATGACGATATCACATTTAATCGCAATGAGTCATGAGAGGATATGGTGCGCAACACGTGTCATGAATTGGGTCTCAATAGTGAAGAGGAGGAAGACAATGCGAACGAGGACGAGGACGAGGAGTATAATGATGATGCCGACTTAGACTAGGTTTTTTTTCATGTTTATTTAGAACTCTTCTCGTTTAATAGCTTATTAGTATGTCGCAAAACTATTTTACCTAGTTAATTATGTATTTTGATTGAACTAATTATGTTGTAGAACTTATCTCTTTAGAATCATTTTATCTTGCATGAACTTATATACTTGTTATTATTTCTATCGATTAATATTGTACAAGCAACAGCAAGAAGTAGAGGAAGGAAAACGATTCTAAAGAGAATCATAAACCTGGATTTTTTTTATAAGTACATATGCGTATTAGTTTAAAAGAGAATCATAAATTTGAATTTCTTTTTTATAAGTACATGTGTATATTAGTTAGAAAGAGGATCATCCCAAAAAGATGTTAAAAAGATTATTTACACATGAGATTAAAGGTAGCTATTTATAAACAGAGAAAAAATTACTTTGCCCGCTCAACTATAACCTGTTTTTCATTTACCCCACAATTTTTTTAATTTTCTCACTTACCCTCCTCAAGTATCTTAATCAGATCATGTCCCCCCTTTGACCTAATTATCGCCTAAAATAGTCGTAAAAGCCATCACCTATCTAAAACGGTCTCTATGCCGTGCTCCACCATTTGGCGGGAAAGAAACCTAAATCCCTAGAATTAATTGTTTCTTCACTTTTCAAAACACCCAATTTCATAATGGCTGCAAAGAAGAACCACAAATTATTGAATTAACTTGTTCAAATCAAAGTTAGATCGAGTGCTTGGAAGATGCAACAATCTTGTTCTTCTTCAAAAAGGTTGAGATGTGGCTTACATTACGCAGATTTACAAAAATTAAAGCAAAAAAAGTCGATTGTTTAAGATGAATTCTAACCATTGTTTTCACGCGTATTTGCACGCACATGGAAGATCTTCTCCCAGGATTGAGGTTCATCTGTGAGGTGTTAACTACAACCTTGCGTCCACAATTGCAGATGTGGATGTTTTTTATGGTGAATTGTGGAAGAAATAAGAACCGTAAACTTGAAAATCAGACCAACTGAAAGAGGCGAAATGATTCTAGGGCACACCATATTTTAATTTGAGGTTTTGAAGCCCTTGATTATTGGAGCAGGGCGAAGAGAATGTTTTGCCCCTACAAAACTTGCACCTTTTGAACACGTGACAACTTAATGACCACTTTAAGCGCTAATAGTCATGCTTGTCTTATCCAATAAATCTCTATAGATCCCATCAGCTCATCAATAATCACCTCTTGATCCATTTCTCCTTCAAACTAATACTTTTCATCCAAATCTACAAACATATTAAAACATACAAAGTTAGTATGTTCTTCAGACTCATTTATTTCAGTAACTAAATATTTGTGATCAGAAATTGTGTTGTCATCCTTCTAGCTGTCAAAGTACACTTTCTGGTATTCTACTTCTGTCTGAATGTTGGGAGCACACCAAACATTGAAGTTGTTCTGACATTGCGTCTCGATCCAATCTACGTAAGTAGATAGAGCTGCTGTGTGTATTTCTTTAGATGTTGTCTCATGTTCGTCAGATATCTCCTCTATACGTGTCTCATCATTAACATCATCTATACACACCCAGTTAGAACTTTCTTTGTTTCTATGTCTATTTGCACATTCCTAAGCCAGGTGACTATATCCTTTGCCTTCAAATAATTAGATGTCTTTCATTTGTTTATCATCACTTCCTACATGCTTTTTGAAGGTGTATTTCACAGTTATTCCAGAAAAACCTTCTCTTAGATCATCAGGAACGTTTTTCTCTTTTCTGACTCTATCATTGAGAGCAAGTTTATTAAACTTCCTAACAACACTGCCTATATATGTATTGATCCCAGTTTCATCACTTACATCTTCTTCTGTAGCATTTAGAGCAAGTCCTCTTTGTTTGTTACTAGGTTCTTGATTCATTTCAAATTCTTTTAAAGCATTATGGAGTGTATTGAAATCAAGAGTGGCCATATTGCTTCATGAATTGCAATCTTTTTAACTTCAAATATCTTTGCTAAAGTTCTCATTGCTTTGCATACAAATTGCTTGTTAGATAAGAGATCATCTAAACTTTGACATTAATTTGCAAGATCCATTAATTTTTCAAAGTAAGAGGAAACACTCTCATCTTCACTCATCTTAATGTCTTCAAACTTATGTAAATTGATTTGAAGTTTAGTTTCTTTAACACTTACATCGCCTTCACAGTGAGTTTGCAAAAACATCTAGGCTTGCTTAACAGTAGAGCAATTTTGAATTAACATGAACATATGAGGATCAACCCAACTGAAGATGGCATTGGGAGTTTCTCATTGTAAGTTGTATTATTGACCTATGTTAGAGTTCAATCGGCTTAAGGTTTCAGATTGACATCACGATCATTGTCCAGAGCTGTCGTTGGTGGACTATACCCATCAATTATCGACTTCCATGCATGAAGGTCAATGGACTAGATGTGTGATCTGAGCCTGATCTTCCAGTATGCATAGTTGGTTCCATCCAGCACTGCCAACCTATTGTTGTTGGGGTTTGCAATTGTCCATCTCTTAGTACCAAATCCAAACACCGGTGTAATCAATGCTTGACTTTGACTCCAATTGAAAATGTATAAACCGGGATTGGTACTCTTTGAATTCACATGTTGTGTTAATATGGATGTAGCGCCAACACTAAAAAACTCAATATTGCCTCAACATTACTGAATGAGTAAAAAACACAACGTATAAATTTAAGCAGATTATATATAATCTACCGAGCCTCAAGGTGAAATAATCACTAATTACTTAATGATTTTACAAAACTTAACTAAGAACGTTTAAAGGAAATCACTCCTATCAACCTAACTATCTAGATCTATAAAGATTAGAGCTCTAACTAGTTAGACACAGTCTCAACACAACAAAACAAAAAACACTCAACTCTTAAGACTATTTCACTCAGAATTCTATGCTCTAGTCTCGTGTTTTTTCTTGATGTCGATCACTCTTCTTATAGATCTTCACGACCATAATTTGAAGTGTGATAGACACGGTTTTGACTGTTCTTTGATTATCTTGGATAGTTTTGATATCTTGATCCGAGATTATCTTTAGTATGGAAGTTCTCTTATCATCTCTTGTCATCCTTATTTTCAGAGATCTTTCATCCTTTTCCTAATCTTCACGGTTAATTGAACTCTAACTCTTTTGATATCCTAAAATACATCAAGGATAAACACAGCTCGTGGAACTACTTAAGTCTATAAATAAAGGCAAAACTAATTATATATTATAAAACAGACTGTGCAATGTTTGTGTCAAACTAATGTTAGGCTGATATGGTTTACCACAATGTTGGACTAACATTCAGATCTAACATCTGCACTTCCACACGTGTTGCCCTATGCATTCGAGAACTTGACGTCCCCATGTATTAGTGCAAGCCCGTGGGGGAATTTCTCATTCACGGGGCTCATTGCTATGTTATCTGCAATAGGTGCACTCATGGTCGATACTTAGCGACATAGAGACTATAGACAAAAATCAAAGGTGAAAATTAGAGACTAAAAACGGTGAAGCTTCTCTTGCATACTCAAGCGACGCATGGTCATGCACATGGATCGTTGTCGTTGAAAGATGATTCCAGTGAAACCAAACTTCTTCCCCCACCGTGTAATCGTTCAGGTACTAATGGTTTCGGTTTTGAGCAACCACATATATTTTTTTTTTTTTTTATAAAGAAGAGAAGTAGATGTTGCTTTGTATTGGATTTCATATGATACATGGTAGTCGATTACTTTTTTGTTTTTCTTTTTTTGTTTTTTTTTGCTAATGCTTTATTCGATGCCAGCGGTAATTAGTATTTATTAATATCTTGCTAAGTAATGTAACATGATATCATATTCCCATTAGAACTTTTCAGTAAAACTTTTCTATTTTTAAGGAAAGAAAAAGAATGATGGAAGCTTAGAGAGAGACATTAGGTGTCAATTTATATAATTAAGGACTTTATTTGATAAGGATACAATGTTATTGAGCATTTCAGAATTTTGAATATTGTATCCCTGAATTAAGAGGAGTAAATCAGAGATACTCTAAAATTTATTTTGGTAATAATATTTGATCAACTTGGTAACCTTAATTAGCTGTTGGAAGGAAGATAAAAAGTTTAAATATCATAAGATTTGATAGAATTTGTTACCTATTATGTAGGATAAATTAACATAATCAGACATACTATGCAATTATTTGCCCAGAAAAACTATAATCGAAGTTAATTCATGGTGTATTTTACGATCAAGGATCCTAACGTATTGTGTTCTACTTCGAGTGAAAACAAACTCCTAAGAATGGAGATGAGAAAAACTGATTTTAACAAAAAACTATTTAATATCATTTCTTCTTCCAAATAATATTTACAAAACCTTACATAAATAGTTAATGAAAATAACTTATAAGACCCACAAACACCACTACTCGACTAACTTAATAATTGTAACATAACTTCTACTAATAATAAAACATAAATATTATTAATTTAACTAAACATATTAATTAAACAACTAAACTTAGTTGGCCCGTATCAATTCCCTTCCCGATTATGCCTTATCCTCAAGGTCCAAATTGTTGTGCATGTACATTTAATGTGTTACGCAGCCTCCAATTTAGGAGAAATTATTATATACATTCGTTGTATGTACAACCGATGGTTGAGATTAAAAGGGAATTCCTAAATTGTAGGAATAACCACTCAACAACCCATCTCCACCGTGTATTGGTAGTGAATGCACATACAACGGCTGCACCTAATAATCAATTCACTTCAAGCTTTTATGCTTCCTATAGGTTCCGTTGTGCACCAACACTTTAACCCTCACTATTCCATCAAAGGCAGAGGCTAAACAGAAGAACAATTAATGTTGCTTTGATTTTGAATTTGGAGAAGGCATGGGTGTTGGACATCCACTTGAACTCATTTTACCCCTATTGTTGTAAACGTGTTGCCTTTTCAAGAGATTATATATGCTTGTGGCTTGTGCAACATAGTGAGATTTCGTACTCCGCACATGTTTTTCTTTTCTCCATCTCCAGTTCTTGCTTGTCTTTGTCTCTCTTTTCTTCGATCTTTCTCTCTCCTCACGCATGGGGCATTCAAGAGGGAATGGACAAAAGTTCTCCACGGACTTGCAGCTTGAATGATCAAGCCTCTTTGTTCCCGCTCTTTTCGATCCATCAAATGGCTAAAGGTTTCTGCGATCGCTTTTTTTTCATGAATATTTTTTTTTCCGAATGTTTGGAAGAGTGAAATCGAAGCGGCCTCTCGTTGTGATCTACGCCTCTTCCTCTGTCTTTGGGAAAAGTAACCAATTTCACTTGCAATAAATAACGCCATGTTGAAATATTTGTGGGTGGTATATAGGTAGAAAAGAATCGTGTGCACATTTATATGCCATGACTTTGTGGAATTCTTTGTGTTGCCGAAGGATCTGAACTGTAAGTCAAAGAGAACCCCTCTGAAGGTTTTCAAATTTCATTCTCTGGCGTGTCTTTTTGATGGGGTAGTGGACTAAAGGTTGAATTTGGATGATAATTGCTTCAGTCTTGTCGATAGAATTAAACTACAAAAACAAATCGTGGTGCAACACATCACAAATGAAAAAAAACAAGAACAATCCACAAGTTCCTGTTTTTGCGTTCCAACTTGAAAGCAATCATTTGAAGCTTCTTGTTCCTCTTAGCTAGATGAATGATGATGTTTCAGCCTTATGTCACGAAGTTGATAAATGATGTTTTTTTGGCCAGAGTTTACAAAGTTGGGATAGTAAAGTGCTACCAGAGCGAAGTTTGGATAGTCGAAGTTCCGGTTTTGTCCTTCTTAATGCGTCAGCCTTATGTCACGAAGTTGATAAATGATGTTTTTTTGGCCAGAGCTTACAAAGTTGGGATAGTAAAGTGCTACCAGAGCGAAGTTTGGATAGTCGAGTGTCACGTTTTAATGTGTGGCCATTACAGGTGTTCGCGGGCGGGTTTTGGCTGGTGCGCACAAAAGAATTCAACATACCCAAGTTTAGCGGTTTACCAATTTTTTAAACCATGCGAGTGCATTTTTTTTGCAACCCAGGCAGGTTTCGGTTGGGCGGGTGGCGGCCGGGTGGTGTGTTTTAAGGCTAATTTTTTTTTTAACTAAAAGTATGAAGAAAAAAAGTTCAAACGATTAATATTTATGAAAAACAATCATGTAACACTAAAAATAAGTATGCACATAAAGGAAATTATAGTATTTATAACTTCTACATTTATAATATGACACAATTATTTACTAATATAGATATATATAAATATATATAAATATTGTTATATATATTATTATATAATTAGATATGAATGCAAGCTTACATATTGACTCTTATTATTCAAGTATATTCAACTCGTAAATTTGAAGACATCCAATAGCAATTGAAATATAAAAGATTTAACATGATATATTAGGCATAGAACTATAAAACCAAATACCCTCTCTAACAAATTCACTAAACATATTTATTGAAATTTTCATCACCTATTTATTTACTATAGTAATCTTATAATAAAAAAATTATGCAGGTGGCGGGCAGGTGACGAGGTAAACTCACCACCCGACCAACGATTGGCGTGTTGCCATAAAACCAACCCGCATACATGTGCTAAAAAACAAAATCATGACGGGTGCGGGCGGTTCGGGCGGGTGAACCGGTTTTTGAACACTCCTAGTGACCATGTAAGTTCAAAGTGGGCAAACTTTGGATTCTAATATGTAACTTTCCTTTTAAGAAATACGCCTTAATTATATCTCCAACTGTTTACCATTCTGATGCAATACTTATTATACATAATCTGATTTCACTGAAGTGTGTTTTTTTTCCTTCTCCTTTTTTATATAAAGAAAATTGTTTCCTGTATTATATATTAATTTTGGCTTTATAATTGACATTATAATTAATTACTTTAATTTCAAGTACCGGTAAAAGAACTTAAAAGTCCAAACAATTATTTTTCTAACATCTCATGTGATTTTTTTTTAATTAAATCATGATTATAAGTTTTTTATTTGGATCTTAATGATATATACAAGATTCTAGATGAAAAATCATGTTTTAGCCCAATGTGTACACGCACTAGCATTTGTATATAACGAATTTGCTAGACAGTTTGTTTATAATCTATTACTATATCTATTACTATATTAAAAAAAGGCAAATCTGAGTGAGGGGCTGCAGTTATTTTTGAATTTTTACTCATAATACCCTTCCGTTTTTGGTCTCAGATTTTCGTGTAGAAGAAACCTGGGGGTATAATGCTTTTTTAGTTTAATTAGTCTGAGATTAGTATTTTAATGATTTTAGTTTCATCTCTTTCTTATTTTTTAATTTGGACATGAGGAATCGAATCATACATGTACTTCCCGACTCTGAAATTGCAGGTATCTTCTTTATAGTATGTAAAGTGTAAACTATGCTTGAGAAAAATCGAATCGTCCATGATCAAAGTTAATTTTGAATTCGAGTAATTTAGTTATTTTCTAGATCCGAGTAATTAATTAGTTTGTTATTCGCTGATGTATAATGCTTTTGTTAAATGTTTAGTCTTATAATTCCTCTTTCAAGTGTGTTGTAATTCCTCTTTTTGATGTCAAACTCAAATTTTTTCCTTTCTCATTCAAAATCATTACAGAATGCAGGTTGGCTGTAGAGATTTGAAAAATGCAACTGTCATGCCAATAAGGTTATTTACTATTTTGAAATTTATATTCGGCCAATGTTCTTATGTCACACATGATCATCTTATGATCTTAACAATCTGCATTTTTTCAGAACAGAATGGATTTGCTAAAAGTAGTGGAACCCCATCCATGTGTATGATATCAATTGTTTTTCTTGCACCATAACACTATCCGACTTTTGTGCTTTGTTATCTTTATATACACGGTGAATTTATCCTATAATAGAATTACACCGACAAGTCAGTCTTATCGTTTCTTAGGTGTCATCGAAGTATTGATGCTAAAGTTATTATATGTCGGCCATAATTTCAGAGGATCTCAAGCTGGGATGGTTTCAAGCTGTACTGTGAAAGAGTCATTCTGTCATTGTAACTCTTGGTGAATTTAATTTCTTCTATCCTACTAGGTTTACCATTTCTTCATGGTGTTATTGTGACTACCTGTGACACTTTAAAAGAAAAATAACAATGATTACCAATTAGAATTGATTCTGTTTAAATTTCCAGCCTTGATTAACAAGGCCTTAAGGCCTCATAGTTTTTAAGAAATCATGCCTATTTGTCCTGAGCAACTAACTGTGTGACACTTATGTGTTTTACTTTCGTTATCGAACATTCTTTAATTTCCTGCAATCATGCCTATTTGGTTGTTGTTGAAGTTTGGCCTTGAAATATATAGAATTGAAGGTAGCTAGAATTGGATGTATGTAAAATTCGTGGCAAATGATGAACCAAAAGTGTAGTATCTCTGCTCTTATTGTCATCTCCAATTCCCCATCAAATCTTATTCATGATTGTTGAATACAATTTATACAAGATATTTATCACTGGTGTCCAGTAGTTGTTGCATAGCTTTCATATTATGAAGACTTCAAAATTAAAGTTATTTTTTGTGAATTCTTTAGAGCTACTACTATTTTGTTCAACATAGTCATGTGCAATCATCACTGTTATTATTAGATTGGCTATTTAAAATTTTCTTCTCCTTGCACTAGCTCTTTTGACATCTTTTCCTTTATTGCAGGTTGTTTTCCATGTAAGACTCGAGTTATCCACATGGTCAACCCAACAATCCTTTTTATTCAACAAAAAAAAAAACAATTCTTTTTATAGATTCATGACTTTTCTTTGCCTTTTTTTTATATAGATTTTTTATAAGACTGACATTTTTCTTTTCCGTTTTTTACGTATCACTCACGTATCTTTCTAACTTTATAATATTTGATTTTTCATCAATATTGGATTTGTGGATGTAAAATGTTGTGATTATATAATTAATTGTTAGGTCGGTGTGAAAATCAATAATCATCGTCGGTGCGCAATGCATATCATTATCCCGCATCCCGAATACTTCTTTAGACCATACTATTTTTTATATTTCCACGTTTATGTATTTATTACTATACCTCCGCTATATATGACCAACATACTTAACCTCTTCACAAAAACAAATAATAAGTTTGCTGGGCGAAAAAAAAAACCTTCAGTTCTTTGCATTTTTCATTGTACTAAAATTATCCAGAGATATAGTTGAACAGTTTTTGAAACACGATTTTCTATATATTAATTTGGTTAATTAATTCACTGTGTATTCATGTCAAATAATGTCTGTTTTTTATACCAAAAATAAATAAATGACAGTCCCCTCAACTTTGTAATCTTACGTGTTCCTTGGCCTGCGTGAAATCAACGTCTTTCTCCAAATAAAGGTTAACTCACAAAAATTATCGTATTAGTAGAGCATAAATGTATATTTTATCCAACTAATTTGCAAGTTTACTATTACGCTATCATTTGCAAGTTTACTAAGGTGGTGTTTGCAAACTTTAAAAAAAAGTTATAATCAGCTTTTTATGTGAACAAGTAATTTTGGGGTGTTTGTAAATCTAGCATTTTCGGTTACAAAACTTTTTTTAAGCTAAAAACCCTCTACAATCTTGAAGCTGGTGTGAGGTTACTTTTGGCTTAACTAAAAATTGTGAACTTCTACTTTTTCACTAGAGTATACAAACACCACTTAATGCGTACCTTTGCACATACTTAATTATTAAATTTGGATATTTGACATGATTAGCAACGTTTTCAGCGCTAGATTACACTTTGTTTTTTTCTAATTATATTTTGCATAAAAGTTGCCATTTGTTTCAAGATAGAATATTGTTAACTTGCTACATAAAATTCTCAAAGTAAAAGAACAATATGTTGAAGTAAAAAAAATCAAGAAAACAACTTATATCTAATCATTTGAATTGATAATAACTCATTTTATTGATCTCAAAGACCATTAAATTCAAAATACTTTTATATCAAGAAATAAAGTTGCACGCGGTCACCGCGTGCGCCCGGTTGCTAGTTTTGTTTAAAAAGAACTGATTTTATATGATACATTGATACTTTTAAATTCACTTTTTTGGCATTGATATATGCTTTTACTTTCATTAAAATTAGTAGCTAGTAAGCTATATTTTTTTCTTAGAGAATTAGTGTGTACGAGAAAAGATAATAGTGCAGGAGATTGGACTCCTTAAACTAAGGAGGCCAATTATATTGTGTGTAATTCAAGGCGATACTTGCATCACAATTTCAACATCTCTTGAAAATATGTACCTTAAAAGATATATATTTCTGTCTAACAATTTCCTTAAAAAGCTTAAATATGTCGACATCTTACTGAAGATGTTTTTATCACGTAATCTTCTCTTCTGAATTTGTTAGTCTCATCCGAAATTCCCAATTGAAATCATGAGAACATTATGTAGTCATCACACTTTGTTTCCTATCCACACACAGATTCTATCGCCGATTGCTATAAAAAAAGATAACTAATTAATCATATAAGCAACACTCATTGAAACCCTCTCCCCAATAATCTTCACTTCCAAGCATGGCCAATATTAATCTTACAAAAATTCTCTTCTTAGTACTCCTAGTACTATTTCCCACAATTGTTTTGGGAGAATGCACTTGCGAACCCGAAGAGGAAAATCGCGACAAATCCCTTGCGCTAAAATACAAATTAGTCGCAATTGCTTCAATCTTGGCCTCTAGTGCGGCTGGCGTGTGTCTTCCGGTACTCGGAAAAGTTGTTCCGGCATTGAGCCCTGAGAAGACTGTTTTCTTTGTCATCAAGGCGTTTGCGGCCGGAGTGATACTGTCCACGGGTTTCATACATGTGTTACCTGATGCATTCGAAAACTTGACGTCTCCGTGTATTAGCGCAAGTCCTTGGGGGAATTTTCCATTCACGGGGCTCATTGCTATGTTATCTGCGATAGGTACACTGATGGTTGATACGTACGCGACATCCTACTACCGACGAAAATCAAAGGCGAAAGCAATAAATGTTGGAGGTAAAGAAGGTGAAGTGCTTCCATTGCATACTCACGCGACGCACGGTCATGCACATGGATCGTTGTCGTTGGAAGCGGATTCTAGTGAAACTGAACTTCTACGCCACCGCGTAATCGCTCAGGTACTGATGGTTTCGTAATCTTTTAAAAGTCCAATGTCATATTGTAAGACAGTATGGTAGAGCCTAACGCATTTCACAAAAACAAATAAAAAAGTAAAAGAATAATATTTACGATAGCTAATATATATATATAATAATATCTGGTACCCTCTTAACTTCGAAAAAAAAACTGTGTTACTCATTGTTGCTTTAATTAAATAAAGTACTTGAAATTCATCAAAAAAAAAAAACAATTCAAGTACTTGAAAGATTATTGCCTATTTTAGAACTATTTAAATGTTGACTAAAATCTCATTATATATATATATTATATATATATATATATATATATATATATATCCTTTTCGGGCAACCAAATATATTTTCTTTTTTATCGATAATATAAGTAGATGTTGCTTTGTATTGAATCTCGTGTGACACATTGTACAAGATTATCTTTTGTTGATCTTTTTTATTTGTAACATTAATTTGTTTGTTAATGTTGTTGAAGGTATTGGAGTTGGGAATCATAGTCCATTCCGTGATTATTGGGATCGCTTTGGGTGCTTCGGAGAGTCCTAAAACAATAAAACCTCTAATTGCTGCATTGAGTTTTCATCAGTTATTCGAAGGCATTGGTCTTGGAGGATGCATAACACAAGTAAATTTGACAAACTTTACAATTTTTTTTTATATTTTATTTTCAATTAATCTGTGGTTTTTTTTGTTATTAATTACTCTTTTATTTTAGGCAAAGTTTAATTGGGGGGCAGTAGCAATAATGGCTATCTTTTTCTCCCTCACCACTCCTACTGGCATTGTGGTTGGTATTGGAATAAGCAACATATACAGCGAGACAAGTTCAACTGCTCTTATCGTAGAAGGCATTTTCAATGCAGCATCAGCAGGGATATTGATCTATATGGCCCTTGTGGATCTTCTTTCTGCAGATTTTATGAGTTCTAAAATGCAAAATAATACAAAACTTCAGTTGGCAGCCAATGCCTCTCTTCTTTTGGGTGCTGCATGTATGTCTTTGTTGGCCATTTGGGCTTGAATCAAATATCTATTTATTTATTTTTAATTTATTTGTTTGGCCTATAGATTTTGGTCCAACTGAGATTCCAATTCTATAAGTTTTTACTAAAAATACTCCAATGATAGGTCTCCATTTTGGGAACATTATGTCAATTGTAAAAAATAGAACATCATATGCATATGCATTGATAGGGGTGGGAGTGGGACAGGTACCCGAAAAATAGCGGGTACCCATTTATGCGGGGAGCAAAAAATGCAACCCATCTCCCATCCCGTTATTTTGGGAACCCGATTTTCTGGGTATCCAATTAATTTTCTAGTGGCTTAGGGAGAACAAAACATGCATTCTGAAAATTTCTGGGTACCCACAAATTTTCATAATATATTTTTTGTTCTCCCACTCCATCAAATTGAGTTTTTTCATGAAATTCAATCACCAAAATAAGTCCATCAAAACAAAACGAACAATGAATTGTGAATTGTGATTTGTTTTGTCAAATTGTATAGTTAAATTATTTGTTTAATTGCAACAATGAGTCAAATATATTATAGAATTTCAATTCAACCCAATATTTATTTATTATTTTTTTTTGTCCGGGTACCCGTTTCCCGCGGGTATCCAAGACGATTCCCGCCTCCCGTCCCATTTAGTTGAGACGGGAGGTGGAAATTCTCAATTTTCTCACTTTGCCAAATTGGGAATTCCCAATTAAGAAATCACTACAACAAAACAGGGCTAATGCAAGGAAAAATTTTCTTGCATTAGAGCCAATTTTCGATGCATTAGGCCTAATGCAAGGAAATAATTTAATGCAACATTTCCTTGCATTAGGCCTCCTCGCAAGAAGAAAAAAAGGGAAAATTTCGTTGCAAAATTAGAAAGAAAAGGAAAATTTCGTTGCAAAATAATTTTGCAACGAAATTTTCCCTTCCAGCGATTAATTCTATGCAAGGGAATTTTTCCTTGCAGAAAAAGCTCAAGGAGAAATTTCCTTGCATAAAAGTACATCTGCAAGGGAAATTTCCCTTGCAGGGCTGCAGGCTTTGCTCACCACCACACCTGAAACAACCACGTGGCAGCTTATGAGTTGTGCAATTCTATGCAAGGGAATTTTCCCTTGCGAAATAATTGCAAGGAAAAATTCCATTGCATAGAATATTTTGCAAGGAAATATTTCCTTGCAATATATTTCTGGTTTTTTTTTAAAAAAAAATGTTGCGGGATTCCGCCACATTCAAAATTTGCAATTTATTCAATTTATTATTATTAAGTAATTAGTTATTATTTATTTTGTAATTATAAATACTATTTTTTTAGCTTTTTGTATATATACATAAATACGCAATAAAACTATTAAATTATTTTCGTATATATGTATAAATACATATTTATACTTTTTATTTTTATTATATTCCTCTAAATACATATTATAAAAACTCCTTAAACTCTTATTTTAAAAACAAAACTTTGAAAATTTAAATTTTATATTTTAGAAAAGGGAAGAGGGAGAGGGAGAAAGGAGAGGAAGAGAGGATTGTGGTGTGAATGGAAAATGAATGGGGAGTGGGGAGTATTTATAGGACAAGTAAAAAATTATGCAAGGAAATTTTTCCTTGCCTAGAAAGCTGTGCAAGGGAAAACTCCCTTGCAATTGATACCTGCTATGAATAATTCTCTTGCAGAACTTTTGCAACCAAATTTTTTCTTTCAGCATTATTTTGCATGGAAGTTTTTGGTAGCAAGCTCTAATTGCTACGAAATATTTTTTTGCATTGTTAATGCATGGAAATATTTCCTTTCATTAAAATAACTATTTTCAAAAACCCATCTATTTACTAAATTTTTTAATTACTTTTTTTACCCCAAATGTATTTAAACGTCTTTTTTTTTCCTTTTTTTTACAAGATTTGAATGTATGTCTCATTAATAGTTATTGTAAATAGTGGTTAAAGAAAAACGGAGATTGGAGTTGTTTTGGAGTTGTTTTGCAATTATGACATAATTAAACTTTCCTCCACAAATATTTTTTAATACGTCTTTCGTTACTTCTTTTTTACGAAATTTGAAGTGAAATACTTATTTTTAATAACATAGTGTATGGTTGAAAAACAATGCGGATTGAAGGTGTTTTACGACTTCTACATGTGAAAATACAAGTATAACTGTCTAACTTGTAAAATATATCACCATATAAAAAAATTGCTTACCGAGTCTGCCTCTGTCTTATCATTTACCCACTCCTCTTTTCCAGTTTTCTTGTTTTTGTCGTATCGGCCTAGCCTATATATCTCGGTCAAAGGCACATCTTTGATCGTAATGCCCTTCTCTTTCGCCTGTTTAACAATACGAACAAAAGGAATTAATACGACGAAGAAAATATAACTATAAATAATAAATTTGAACGGACAATTAAACTATTAAAACTTACATGTGCCTCCGCCAAAGTGTGGCCCGAACGCCTCCCAGCTAACAAATTCCTCGTTTTCCCTTTTCCCCTGCTAGCCTTTGCTTTAGTGCACATATGTTGGTGTTCAGGGCCATTCCAGTAATTTATAAAATCTTGCTCATAGTTTTCTGGAATCCAAATATCGCGCTTACTACGCAATTCGGGCTTCTCGGCTATCTCGTCGAATATTCTCCTCAAGTTGTTCAAGCATTCGTTATAACGCATGGCGCCGATCTGCAACCATAGGCTCTTGATTCTCTTTTCGTGATCTGTTTCCCACTGATACTGCTTCTGTACATTTTAAATACTTGAAATGAGTAAAAAAAAAATAGATAACAAATAAACTTAATTAAATATGTTAAATATGTAATACTATTGAACATTAATTAATAATTTACCTTAAAATGGCTCCAAGCTGCATCCACATGATCTTTGGGAAAATTCTTCAAGAAAAACCACGGGCCTCGACATAGGTTCTTCAAAGTAGATGAAATAGACGCACTTATGCCCTCTTGGTCCCTCAATGCTCCGCTATATGGACAAAATGTGATCCAACGTCTATTATCGGGATTATCTAAAATAGGAGCCCCCTTACCATGACCTCGTCTTCTACTTGTCCCATCGACATCGCTAACAACGGGAGGCTGTGAGGCTCCGGACTGGTCTAGACCGAGAGACGGTGTCGGCCATACCTGGTCACTAACAGACAGGGCGGGCGAAGCTCCGTGACTATCGGAAACTGAAGCTGAAGCATGAGACGCGCCACTAGGCGACGCGACTGTCCTAGTGCTGGGATGTGGCAACGGCTCTATCACCATGACACGTATAAAAGCATACGGGTCATACGCCGATGGGATAACCGGCATATCCTCATGCTTGGGGTCGAACTCATGCACTAAGGCTCTACTACGTTGTGGTTGCTGACTACTAGAAGCGGGTTCCTTCCCCGAACGCCTCCCCTACCTCCTTGAGTTCCCCCACCATCTAGATTAACATCAAAATATCAATTTAATAGTCCCTAAGTTTTACTAATTTATATTTCAACCCCACCAAAAAATAAAGCTTCACAAGTGCATCCTAATAAGAAATATATTTAACTGAAATTTCTAACCTATAGTTTTCTTCAATCCCTAACAATTCTAATTATATCTTTTACCCTATAGTTTTCTTAACTAGCTAATGAATAATCATATTCCAACATATTTCAACCCAACTAATTAAATTTAATCTTCCCAAGTGAATCCTAATAAGAAGTATATTTAATTCAGATTTCTAACCAATAATTTTATTAACTAAAAATCCTAATTACCATTTCTACACTATAGTTTTCCTAAATCACTAAATATTTGCCATAATAGCCCAAAATTTATAATTATCTAATTCTTACAACAAAGTCTCAATAAATTCTATTTCAACTCCACAAAAGATTAAAACTTAACAATTGAGTACTTTTTTCCTTTCAAACTACACTTTTCACCCCCAAACTTCTTCTAAAATGCAAATTCATCCTAAAGTTCAACCTTTTCTAAATCAACATTAAACAACAATAATCACACATTTAAAACATATAACAACTATAATAAACAAGCATAATCACAAACACAATTGAAACAATAAAAAAAAAAAACAAAATATTAAACTTTAGAAAATCACGAAGCAAAATTATGGACGAAATTTGAAATAAATTACATCAAAAGGTAGCTAACAAGGTGTAGATCACTTACTCGTAAATTCTGGGGTGAACCACGGTCGATTTTGGGCGAAAATCGGCGGTCAAATGGCGTGGACCGCGTTCTTAGTGTGTGAAGTGTGTGTGGACCGAGGAGAGAGAAAGAAGCCCCACAACCTTTTTTTTTAAATTATGCAAGGGAATATTCCCTTGAAGTGGGTCCCACTACAAGGGAAAATTCCGTTGCATAACATATTGTATGGACCACGCTGGAGAAAGAATCGAGAGAGAGTGAAGTTAAAAAAAAATGGAGAGAGAGTGCTGCAGGCGGCATCTTTACTTTTTGAAAATATCTATATATATATTTTTCATAAACATTATGCAAGGGAATTTTCCCTTGCAGTGGAACCCACTGCAAAGGAAAATTCCCTTGCATAAACTTTTAGCAGCGAAAATTTTTGCTGCTATGTTGCAACGAAAATTTTCCCTGCATTTTATTATCTACAAGGGGATTTTTCGTTGCACACTTGTTTTGGAGCCCACTTTCGTCTATGCAAGGAAATTTTTCGATGCATAGCTTATAGCATGGGAAAGCTCATTTCTTTGCAACCAATTCTCTTGTATTTGGCTAGTTTTGTTGTAGTGAATATCCACCGGGAATGGTATGGGTACCCAATTTCCCATACCCACTCCCACCCCTATTGATAGTTACTAATCAAACCTGCATTAGTTCATTACTCGAGTACTTAACATACATCGTCAGTACAAATTCTCAGTATTAAACAGTTCATGAAACATAGAGGGACAAGTCACATGGATATTCAACAGTCTTGATATCAAATAAGTACTAATAAGTAAAAGTATAAAGTACAAATTATGTGCTTGATTCAATAAGCCCCTTATCCTGCACTATTCTATCGAACATCGTTCATCAAACGGTTGATAAATCCATCGAGATACCTGGACGAAGATCTACCTTCCATAACGCACATTCTATTATATTCTCTCATTTCTTTCACTCTCCTCCTAATTTCACTCCCAATGCGCTACAATTGTCATAATACTTCTAAGAGATTCTTTCTTGGAAACATGCGGAAATGTTTTCTTATAGTCAATACCATTATGCTGAGTGAAACCTTTGGCTGCCAATCTTGCTTATAACGTTCAACATTGCCTTTAGAGTCATGTTTGGTCCTAAAGATCCATATACACCCAACTCGTTTTCATCCTTCCGGCAATATGGCTAATTCCCATACTTGATTGGTTTCCATGGACTTCGACTCATCTTTCATGGCTTTAATACATTTTTCAGAATTTTCGCTCTTAATGGCTTGTGAAAATGAGGTAGGATCATTCTATATTCTAAGATAATTTTCTAATTCTTGGTAGTAGACAACGTAATCACTATTGCAGACCGCCTTCACTACAAGATTACAGGGTCTTTTGCAACCGCATTTGCGGTTGCAAAAGGCCCAAATCCGGTTGCAAATAACTAGGTCTCGTAAAGCCTCGGTTACTTGTCATCCGCGACCGCATCGCGGTTGCAGATGCCCATCTGCGACCAGAAAATCTGCAACCGCGATGCGGTTGCAAAAAATATTCAACCAATTTGCAACCGCAGCGCGGTTGCAAATGACATGCGAACGAAAATAAAAAAAAACCAATAATATTTCGATAATTTACCGAAATATTATTGGTTTTTGTTAAAATTACAAATAGATAATGGCAACAAATCAATATAGTGAATATACAAGAACAAGTGTAATTAAATAATGAAAAACAATGAATAAAATGAAATGAAAAATGAAAAAAAGTTGAACAAAAAAACATAAAGAAGAAGAGAAATAAAAAAGCAAAAAATGAAGTGTTAGGAGTTATTTGTTTTGGATTTGAAAAAGAAAAGAAGAGAAGTGTTGGTGTTTTTTTATTTTTTGGATTTGGAAAAGAAAAGAAGAAAAGTGTTGGTTTGTTTTTTATTTTTTGGATTTGGAAAAAGAAGAGAAGTGTTGATGATTTTTTGGATTTGGAAAAAGAAGTGAAGTGTTGGTGATTTTTTGGATTTGGAAAAAGAAGTGAAGTGTTGGTTATTTTTTGGATTTGGAAAAAGAAGAGAAGTGTTGGTGGGCATATATATAAAATTGGGTGAAAATTTGAATTTTCGCGAAAATTCAAATTTCCCCCCCTAGGCCGCCCAAATTTTCAAAAATTTTGAACAATTTGCAACCACAATGCGGTTGCAAATGCCCTCCTATAGGAATTTGCAACCGCATCGCGGTTGCAAAGTAGGGTTTAGGGTTTAGGGTTGCAAAGTATTTGCAACCGCAATGCGGTTGCAAATTCCCTCCTATAGGAATTTGCAACCGCATTGCGGTCCCAATAGCCCCTTTCTGCAACCGCACTGCGGTTGCAAAAGCTATTCATACATAAAAATCGCAATTTTATGGGACTTTCTCAATGCGTTTCTGATTTTTAACAACAAATTTCAATGCTACATGTGATATAAACTAATAAATGGTTACAAAACAAGTAATTGAGGAATGAAAGAGTAGATTGAATGTGAAATGATCGAATGAGTTATTAGACCATGCATGAACATATTGTATGTTCTATTTACTACTCATCATCATATTTCTTCTTGTTATTATGATTTGCTTCACTAATAATATGATTAATTGATTGAATTAGTAGATAAATTTTTCACATTACGTTTATTCCTATATGTATCTAGTGATGATATATATATATATATATATATATATATGTGTGTGTGTGTGTATACGAACGTTATCGTTTGAAATCATAGATATCACGGCTTGTCCCGCATATATAATTCTTGAAATTGTTATGAGGATTGTAATTATGGTTGTTTTTATCATTATTAGGATAGTTATCAACCAAAATAACAATGTGGCACCTCAAATCATCAAAAAAATGGTATTTTAAAAGTATGAATGTTTTCAGCAACCGCATTGCGGTTGCAAATACTAGCTTTTGCAACCGCATTGCGGTTGCAAATACTAGCTTTTGCAACCGCGATGCGGTTGCAAATGCCCTCCTATAGGAATTTGCAACCGCATTGCGGTTGCAAAATTTGCAACCGCATCGCGGTTGCAAAGTATTTGCATCCGCGATGCGGTTGCAAATGCCCTCCTATAGGAATTTGCAACCGCATTGCGGTTGCAAAGTATTTGCAACCGCGATGCGGTTGCAAATGCCCTCCTACAGGAATTTGCAACCGCATTGCGGTTGCAAATTTTGCAACCGCAAATGCGGTTGCAGATTTTCGGTCGCAAAAGACCTCGAAATCTTGTAGTGCTTTCGCTTTATCTACTTAATGCAACACTTTGTGACTCAACTTCTCTTAACGCAACATGTTCAACTTGAATGATTTCATTATGAGTTATATATTTTTTCAACTTGTGTTCAGCACTTGGTTGTTCAACCGCTACAAGAGTTATCATATCATAAAGCATTGAAGAGGGTATTTGCTATTTTTCATTTGGACGAATTATCAAAAATGCCCGCTAACTTGTTTTTTCAATCTTAAATGTCCGTTTTTTCAAAACATGCTAAAAATGCCCTGTATCTTTTAAAATTTCTACTAAAAATGCCCGAAATGAAAAATAAGCACAAAAAAGCCTATTTTGTCTGAAAAATAATGCTAAAAATGCCCTGTATCTTTTAAAATTCTACCAAAAATGCCCGAACTTTAAAACGCGACTTTTTGATTCAGCTGCACGTCTCTTTGACTCGGATGCCACGTCAGATAAAATGTCCGTATTTTTAACATCGGGCATTTTTGTTAGAAAATTTAAAACTTAACTGGCATTTTCAGCAGGTTGGGAAAAAATGGACATTTAAGATTAAAAAAAAAAATTAGCGGGCATTTTTGATAATTCGTCCTTTTCATTTTTCACAAGATTTTCATTGTCGCTCCCAGTGAACTCACCATTCTCAATAAACCTCGCATTCTCGTCTCAACCATTCTTGGAGTATGATTGGAACATGAAATGCAAATTCCTTGAATTTCTCTAGGTAACCAAAAAGCAACCACACTGTTCGAGAATCCAAACATATGTATGTATAATGGATTTCCTTCCGATCCAAAGCTCGTACATAGGTTTTGGAACCGCTTTATTGAGAACCTAGTTTAACAGATATGCAGCAGTCTTAAGCACATAACTCCAAATCAAATCAGGGCGGATCCAAGAATTTGAATTAGGGGGGAGGGAGGCAAAATTATACAAAAAGAATCAGGAAGAAAGTTCATTGGTAAGTTATAACAATATATATTAATAAATATAGTAACAACGACAAAATAATGCAAAATAAATAAATATATAAACATCTTGAATTGTACTCTACATTTTTTCATGAGATCCAATTTTTCAATGGTAAAATCTACTTCAGCACTTTAAGTAATAACTTCTTTCTCAATATAAATTAAATGACTATTAGATAAAAATCATCTATATTCTTTATCAATGACATATTGCATGTATTATGTTTAAAAAATAAAAAAATCAGATTTACTTGTAAAATCTGTTGCTAAATTTCATAAACGCTGACTTGAAAAACAATAAACATGATCTAACAACTTTATTGGTCTTACTTAATGTTGAACCTCTTTCTCTTTTTCTTAATTTGATGAAATTAAACATTAACGAAATTATCTAGTTTCCTACTATGTATAAATATATACATATATGTGTGTGCTGTGTGCGTGGTTTAATCTCCTAATATGAAAAAGAATATGAATTAAAAAAGAAATTAGACTTATAGTTATAAGGGTCAACCACTCCTTTTTAATTACAATTAAATTTATACTTAAATGGCAACTTATAAGAAAATTTACCATGTTTTGTGGTGATTTACCATTTTTGATAAGATCTCAAGGCAAAGTAAATCTCCACAAATCTATCCATTAACTATTTAACTTCATTATGTTTTTCAGTTTCTTCTAACGTAGTTGTTCAAATACCCTCTTGTATAATCATAAAAAAAAAATACCCTCTTGTATGTATTATTAAAAATAATGTCTTATTACTCCTTTCAGTCACACCATTTTATTGTACGTGGTGTGCCAGGTAGGTAGTCTTATAGTTGATACGTATGCGACATCCTACTACACTACAAGATTTTCGGTCATTAGTTACCGCATTATCGGTCGCTATTCACCCAAATGCGGTCGTTAATGATCATTATCGGTAAAAATTCCGTCGCTAATTTTTGGTAGCTACTAATTGCATCGCTAATTATTAGCTACCGCATTTCGGTAGCTAATGTGGCCATTTTCTACCGAATTTCCGTCGTTCAAATTGGTAACCGAAGTTTTGTTGCCACTTCCGTTGCCACAACTTTGAACATTAGCTACCGATTTTCGGTAGCTACTGTGGAGTTAGCTACCGAAATTCTGTCACCAACTTACCGATTTGGCTTTATTCCATTTTAACCCGCATTTGCTACCGAGTTTTGGTAGCTAATAGTATGAATGTTAGTAGCTACCAATTTTCGGTAGCTAACTTTATGAATATTAGTAGCTACCGACATGCGGTAGCTACTAATATTTAAACAGTTTGCTACCGACTGGCCGTAGCTAATAATATTTAAAGCCTTGAATATTATTAGCTACCGCATTGCGGTATTTAAGAAATTATTCCGGAATTTTTCTAGAAAATTATTGGTTCATTGTTTCACCAGTATGAAAATCAGTGTTGATTTGCTAATTTAACACTATCAAGCATTTAAATAAATGAAGAAAGTTTTTTTTTTTAACAAAATGATTGTAAAATAAAAAAAGGTTTGGAGTTTTGAAGATATGAAGAAAGTGTTGAGAAGTGAGAAATATTTTGAAGATTTGAAGAGAGTATTGGGATTTGATAAATGGAAAAAAATTGGAAGAAAATAAAATAATGATATGGATAGTTTTTTAGATTGGAAAAATGAGGAATTTTTGATGATTTGAAGAGAGTGTTGTGATTATTTTGTAGATTGAAGAATTGAGGGGTATTTATAATATGAGTTTAAAAATTTCGAATTTTTTGGAAAATTTGAATTTCCCGCACTTTGCCGCCCAAATTTTCGACGATTTGCTACGGGAAATCGGTAGCTAATGGTCAAAATTTTTCAATTTTCGGAAAATCTGAATTTCTCGCACTTGGGCGCCCAAATTTTTGAAATTTTGCCACCGAAAATCGGTAGCTAATTGTCAATTTTCTGGGTTCTGTCAGGATGAATATTAGTAGCTACCGACTTTCGGTAGCTAATGATGAAGTAGCGACAGAAACTCTGTAGCAAATACCCGTTGAAGATTAGTAGCTACCGACTGGTGGTAGCTAATGTCCGTTGAATATTAGTAGCTACCGCTCGGCCGTAGCTAATGTTAATTTTTTTCTATTTTGTATATTTCTTTGTGTGATTTTGATTTCTTTATGTTTTCAGTTTAGTAATATTACCAATAATAAGTAATAATTAACTTATTTGTTAGTAATTGAGTTATTATTACGATTGATGTATTGTTGTGTGATGTATATAATTTGTTTTACCTCTACACTTAATCATGTCTCGTATATGTGATTGAAAATATCGTTGTGACGTGATGATTGATATATCGATGAAATGTGATGATTAGTTATGATCTGAAGTTTCATTCTTTATTTAGCGTTCTATTGGGAGATACACACGCACACACGCACACACACACACACACACACACACACACACACACACACACACACACACACACACACACACACACATATATATATATATATATAGTTATTGACACAACAAACGACATTATGTATCATTGTTATTATGAACCGACATTGTTATTATGTATCATTTGATTGTGCAATGAAATCATCATTTGATGTTTATTTAGTTAATTATTACTTGTTATTGACGTAATTGATATCAAAGAACCAATTATAATTAAAATAATCGTGGAAAAATCACAACTTAAGCACTTGAATATTAGTAGCTACCGCGCCGCGGTAGCTGATGTGGTCAGTAGCTACTGTTAGGGTATAATAATTAGCTACCAAATGATGGTAGCTACTGTTAGGGTATAAAAGTTAGCTACCGTCATGTGGTCGCTACTCTTAGGGTATGGGTTAAGGGTTTAATCCAATATTTCCATTTGGGCCAAAACTTTTGAATATTCGGAAAATTTGAATTTCCAGCACTATGGGCGCCCAAATTTTTGAGGTTTTGCGACCGAAAATCGTTAGCTAGTTGTCAATTTTTTGGGTTTTGCTAGGTTGAATATTAGTAGCTACCGACTGTCGGTAGCTAATGATGTTGTAGCGACGGAAAGTCGATAGCAAATGTCATTGAATATTATTAACTACCGACAAGCAGTAGCTAATGTCCGTTGAATATTAGTAGCTACTACTCCGCCGTAGCTAATGTTCATTTTTTTTTTCCTATTTTGTTGATTTGTTTATGTGTTTTTGATTTCTTTATGTTTTCAGTTTATTAATATTGGTAATAAAAAGTAATAATTAACTTCTTTGTTAGTAATTGAGTTATTTTTACGACTTACGTATTGTTGTGTGACGTATATACTAGTTTTACCTATACACTTAATCATGTCTCGTATATATGTGATTGAAATATCGCTGTGACGTGATGATTTATGTATCGATGAAATGTGATGACTCGTTATGGTGTGAAGTTACAATCTTTATTTAGCGTTCTATTGGTACATACATATATATATATATATAGTATTGACAATCAAACGACATTATGTATCATTGTACGTTACTATGAATCGGTATTAGTAATGTCATTTGACTGTGCAATGAAATCAATATTTTGTGTTTATTTAGTTTATTATTACTTGTTATTAACGTAATTGATAACAAACAAACAATTATATGTAAAATAATCGTCGCAAAATTGCAATTTAAGAAGTTGAATATTAGTAGCTACAAGACTGCAGTAGCTGATTGTAGTCATTAGCTACCGTCTTGCGGTAGCTACTGTTAGGGTATATTTATTAGTTACCGCCGTTTGGTGGCTACTGTTAGGGTATGGGTAAAAGGTTTAATCAAATTTTAAAATTTCCGCCAAATAGTTAACAACCGCATTGCGGTAGCTAATGAGATTTACTGTTTACATTAGCTACCACCTCGCGGTAGCTAATAGCTTACCGACGAAAATTTACGTCGCAACTTTTTGCTAGCGATGGAATTACCGACGAAATTTTCGTCACCAGCGGAGATGGTGACCGATTGGTTGTCGCCATTTCTGTCAGTGACGGAAGTTCCGTCGGTACGCTCATTAGCTACGGAAATTCTATAGCTATTGACTGGCGACGAAATTGCGGTAGCTAATACTGCGAAATCTTGTAGTGTATAGATGAACATCAAAGGCGAAAGGCGATGATGGTGATAAGGGTGAAATAATTCCTCCTCTGCATATGCATGCGGCGCATGGTCATGCTCATGGATTGTTGTCGTTAGAAGAGGATTCTAGTGGAACCAAACTTCTTCGTCACCGTGTAATTACTCAGGTACTAATAAATAATAATCATTTTTCTTCTTCTTAATTATGTTGTCACAAATTTTGATACATTATCCTATTTTTTTTTATATTTAATTGTATTAATTGGTTTGTTAATTTTGTTTAAGGTATTGAGGTTGGGAATCATAGTCCACTCCGTTATTATTGGGATCGCTTTGGGTGCTTCACAAATTCCTAAAACAATAAAACCTATAATTGTTGCTTTGAGTTTTCATCAATTATTTGAAGGCATTAGTCATGGAGGATACATAACACAAGTATGTAGACTGGCAACCCTTAATACTTTTCTTTCTAATTTAATGAAAATTAGTCCGCATTAGGTTTTTCACTTTTTTTTTTCTCCTTTCTCTTAGGCAAAGTTCAATTGGCGGGCAGTAGCAATAATGGCTATATTTTTCTCTCTCACAACTCCTGCTGGCATTGTGGTGGGTATTGGCATTAGCAATATTTACAGTGAGACAAGTCCAACAACTCTTATAGTAGAAGGAGTTTTCAATGCAACATCAGCAGATATATTGATCTATATGGTCCTTGTGGATCTTCTTTCTGCCAATTTTATGAGCTCGAAAATGCAAAATAATGAAAAACTTTAATTGACTGCCAATGCTCCTCTTCTATTAGGTGCTGTTTGTATGTCTTTGATGGCCATATGGACTTGACTCAAATCTCTATAACTTTTTTTGTTTGGCCTATAGATTTTGGTCCAATTGAGACTTAGTTTTGCAAATTATTATTAAGAAATTCCATTGATTGATCTCCATTTTTGGGAACATTATGCCTAGCTTGTATGTCAATTGTACAAAATGCAACATCATATACATGCATGATGCATCTGCAATGATTGATAGTTACTAACCAAACCTGCAATAGTTCATTGCTCAATACTTACCAAACATCTTCATTACTAATTCTCAGAATTAAACGGTTCACGAAACAAAGAGGTACAATCCAAATGTAACATCACTCTTGAAATCAGTAATAAGTAAAGACTTAATTACATACCATGTGCTCGATCCAACAAACCCCTTATCCTGCACTATTCGACTGAATATTGTTTGTCAAACGTTCGATGAATCCATCAAGAGACCTGGACGAAGATCCGCCTTCCATAACGCTCATTCTACAGTATCCTCTCATTTTCTTCACTCTCCTCCTAACTTCACTCCCACTATCCATCACTTCTCTGATCCCCTTCTCTATCTTACCAGCCGTCAACATAGCCCCAATATCCTCACTCCTCTCGTGATAACACAACGTAATCTCCACCGCCAATCCCAACTCCCTTACCAACTGAAATGCGTTCATCTGTTGCTCCGCGTGCAAAGGCCAAGTGGCGATTGGAACGCCGCACCAAAGGCTCTCCAACACCGAATTCCACCCACAATGCGACACAAATCCCCCCACGGCCGTGTGAAGAAGCACGTCGAGCTGTGGGACCCACCCCACGACTTTCCCAATTTTGGCCGTCCGATCAAGGAACCCTTCTGGCAAGACTTCTCTGTAGCTGGTGTATTCACTTGGAAAGCTCGCGCGTTTGTCATCAGGGGACTGTCGGCGTAGGGACCACAAGAAACGGTATCCGCTGCGCTCTAGTCCATGAGCCAACTCCCTCACCTGATCCTCGCCCAAGCTTGATTGGCTCCCAAGGCAGATGAACACTACCGAGTTCTCAGGCTGCTCATTTAGCCATTTGAGTACTTCTGAGGGGTCGGTGTTGGAACGTAGATTCGGTCCCCGGTTCAGAATGGGGCCCACGGTGTAAACTGGAGGCACACTTTTAGCACCATAGGATGACGATGAGTCTTGTAGAAATGAGTTGAGTGCATAAGATTCTAGCTCGAAGAACGTATTAATGATTATGCCATTGGCTCTTCTGTAGTCACGAGCATAGTGTAGGAATCTATCGAGCCACATTTGTTTGTCGACTAAAACCAGAGACAGGACGTTTGGGGGAACCGGCTTTGAAAAACATGGAATCAGCAAGTCTGATTCGGAGTTCCTCAACTCGGCCACGTCCTGATTTTTCTCATCGTGCAGCGTCTGGCAATGAAGCATGGACCCAAGGAAACTCCCGGGAGATGTGAAAAACACGTAGCTTGGGAGATTAAACTCCTCTGCTATGTCGATCATGGAAGTGCACAACATGTCGACCACCAAACCAACGACATTGTTGGATCGGAGATAATCAGCAACATTCGACTTGTGGCTCTGCACGAGGTTGTGAATGAAATATCCACGGGTTTTGGAGCTCCATTCAGGGGCGGGATCTGTAGGTGGGAGCTGGACGAAGTTGACCCGTGGGGCCTCGTTATTGGCGGAAGAAGCGCAGAGCAAATCAGCAAAAGAACTGCTCACGGTGTCGATATAGTCTGGCAACTTCAATATCAGAACCGTGGCGGTAATTGTTGAGCCTATCAAGTGTAGAAAAGGAGAAAATGTTTACCAGATCATAAGATTCCAGAAACATAAATTTTCTTGCTCTTTTGCTCCAATACAACGGCATTTTTAGACAGCAATATTTAGCAAAAATATAACTGAATAAATTCTGCATTTAAGGTACATATGATGCAATCCTATTATTTTGAGAAGCAGGGGAGGACCAAATTCTGAACACATGAATAGATCAGACACATTTATATTTCTAACAGCCATGAAAATATTATCACATAAACACGTGAATAGTTCAACAAAAATATGAAACCGCAATTTAAATAATAAGCTGAACCGCAGTCTTGAGTATTTCGTGGACGAGTCAGAAGTAAACATCTCCTAAAGGCTAATATGCCCCAAGTGCATCTTAGTACTCGTGGACATTGATCTTCCTAGGTATAACGTCCGTCGCTGGAATAGCCTTTTGAAGTTGAGTTTCACTAAAAAGAACAGAATTATGTGGCGAGGGCAAGACAAATGACGACGACACAAAAAAATCCATATTCACCATATCACTACTCCTCCGCAACACATGCTCGCCTCAACATAACAATGTTATAGACTTACAGCGCAGTGTTTTTTCCAATGTGGGACAAGTCGATCGCACTTTATTTATCTTTTTAGTCATCATGACCCATTCACACTTCAAATATTTGAGCTCACATGTATGCGCCAAAGTTGCTTCTCAAATTTGAATTGGACTCGATTCCAATTCTTAGTTGTATTTGGGCTCATTGCTAAATACAATTTCTCCAACATTTTACCTTATATAGAAGACAATCATCCTATGAGTATATGATGGTTAACTTACTCTAAATTTCTAATTCAAGTTAAAACTTCAATATATCAAGTTTGGATTAAGCTTTGACCCCTTATTGGATTAGTACTTGTGTTTGCTAAAAAAAGTGTACTCCTGTCCACAACCAAAAGTTTAACACTTTCCACTTGTAAATGAAAATTTATTAACAACTTTTCTACAATGACATAATTACATTTGAAGAATCTAAAAATGGAAATGACTAGTCAACAGCTAATCACACTGATTCGCTCTGTTAGTCTGTTTTAACATACGTGAGTGTGATAATTAAGCATGTCACTAATCTAACTTTCATATATAAATCTTCAATTTAACTAAATGAACTCACTATAAAGTACCAAATGAAATAAATATATATAAGTATATTCAGAATGAAATGAATATATATACCTGAAGTAGAGAGCTTGGTTTGACGGTCAACGATGAGCTTAGCGAACTCAACAATTTGGACATGACCCATAACTGGCCATGGAACAAAAACCAGTTCCGTACACCCATCGCGCTTCATCTCTCCCGTTGAAAAAGAGTTGAACTGGGGAGTTCAATCATCGATCGAGATCTCTTTTTTTATTTTTTATTAACTCACCTACCACGGTATATGTTAATTATATTCATCCGTATGACTATAGACCAGTGTTCTGAAACCCGGCCCGGTGAGCGACCCGGTGAGGCTACCGGGTAGTGGGTCAACAGGTCGGACCGGTCGGACCACTGGGTGGACCGGTTTGTTGACTAAAGTCAACATTCAATAAAATATATAATAAAAATAATTAATTGTATAAAAAAATTATAAGATTGTGAGAAATATTTGAAGTCACCAATATTTTGTTATATTATAAGAAAAATAAGAATATGGTTATGACAATACTAGGACTTGAACACATGACCTCCAACAAAAAAAGTTATTGGGAAGTAGTGGAAACCATTGAGCTATCCAACAATTTAATAAATAATCTAACAAACTATATATTTAACACAAGTTAAAATATTGTTTTGGATTTTTAAATGTTGGCCAATCGTATCATAAAATTCAATACAAGAACAACAATATGTGACACTAAAATCTAGAAAATGAACTTAGCATCGGACGAAATACTATGCTTAAAATTCTCGAATACGTGCTTGTTTAGCTTCAAAATCAAATTAAGGATGGAAAACAGCGTTTTTTTGAAAATTTGTTGGCCCAAACCGCCGTAGGCAGTTTGCGGTGGATAGATCTCGTCGAGATACCCCAAATCAAAAAAAAATGCGTCCAAAACGGACGCTCCTACGCAAAGTTATGGCCTTTTAAAGTTTTGCATTTTTTTTCTTCATTTTTTCCAAAATTTTCGAGGCAAGTTTGTAATTGTCAAAAAATTATGGACTATCTTGTAATTTTCAGAACAAAAAAAGTAAAAGAAGAAAAGTAAAAAAAAAAAAAAAAAAAAAAAAGTGGCTGCCCGGTTCGAACCGGGCGACCGGGTCGCCGGGCGAACCGGCCGAATTCGCCGGTTCGCCCGAGGCTCGTTACAACCCGGTATATGACCAGAACCGGCCCGGCCAGGCCACCGGTTCCCGGTCGAACCGGTCCGACCGGCCGGTCCGGGCCGGGTTTCAAAACAGTGCTATAGACCATAGTTTCGTTTTCGAAACATATTTTAGTCAGCTAAAGTTTAAAAACATTTCTCTATGTTACGGGATTTTTTCAATATATTCGAAAAAAATAATATAAATCTTACAGTTGATATATATTTAGCAAACACATTATGTTTCGTTTCGATAGAATTAAACTAAAAATAAAAAAAAAATTAGTCTGTACGTGTGATCCTGGCGCTTTAAAGTTTAAACGTTAATTGTTTTTTTACCCGACCACATGAGTCAGACACTTTGTTGTTAAAGGCGTGCCCCAGGACGAAATTCACGTAAAAAAGCCTTTGGGCGCGCACTGTTGGGGCGCCAGGTTTGCAGGGCGCACGCCCCGAACGTCGGGGCGTGCGCCCAGAGCGGAAAAGACGACTGGGCGTACGCCCATGACTGTTACACACGCCCAACAAATATAGAAAAAAAGGCTGCGTTTTCTCCTCCTTTTTTAATTATTCCAGTCCTTAAAAAAAAAACAGAAAATAGGCCCAGTTAAAAATCTCTAAAGCCCAAATCTTTTTTTAAAAAAAAAAGGTAAAGAAAGCAAAAAGGGCTTTTGCATTGTCAATGAATATGAATAGTCAGCAACATTACCGACCTGCTAGTCTCCAATTCTTTTCTTTTCTTTCATTATTTTAACAATCAAACCATGGTTATGATCTAAGATAATTTATAGAGATAAATGCATTAAACCCCCTGAACTATGCACGTTTTTGCGTTTTCGTCCTTAAACTAATTTAATAAGTGTTTTCCGGGGGAAAACGCTTATTAAATTAGTTTAAGGACGAAAACGCAAAAACGTGCATAGTTCAGGGGTTTAATGCATTTATCCCTAATTTATATGATTAGTTCCATTGTGCACGATTGATCCCAATTCTCCACAGGTATGTTTTTCAGTCACTTTTCTTTTTCTATTCTGTTTCTTTGTAGTTTTTACTTTTTAATCTTGGGCAACAGTTCAACAGTCCCTAAAGTACATGTTTAATTGGTTTTAAGTCTTAAGTTAAGTTTATTTTGAATATTTTGGAGGATATAAGTTTATTATTTGGTTGTATTTCATTTTTTTTGTATTATTATATACTTGTTTATAATATTATAGTACTTCAAATAAATAAAATGCCAACTTTTATTGGGCTTACGCTCGGCACCTCGAGGCTTACGCCTCGCCTCTAACTATGAAAAACGCCCCGCTTATGCCCAACGCTTTTAACAACACTGGTCAGACATCTAAATCGGCTGGTATTATAATGTTGGTTTCTATAATATTATTTCATGTTAATTAATACAACTATTTTGTAAATGGAAAATTATTTCCTTGTTTACGGTGCGTACTATATATAGTTGGTTCACTTGTAGAAGATCTAGATTGATACCGTTAAAGAAATTCCCATGAGATTTGAATAAATACTGAAACAAGAATATTTTCTTTGGATCAAAGTAACATCGACAAATTAAGAGCTTAAAAGAAGTATATGACAATTAATTAAAGTGTCTTTCTTTTATTTTATTTGTTTTTGCAAATTTCTGAGTGTGATATTCCCATGCTAGGAGAATTATATGTTAGCTATGTTACGAAGTGGCAAAACAGAGCAGAATTATGTTATCTTATTTTTATAGTTTATTTCATTTTCATAGTTTATTTCCTTTTTATTGAGATGCAAGAGAGTCTGTTACATCTTTTGCATATGTTTTTATTTCCTTTCTTTAATTAAGTTGCAAGCAGAAGTAGTTTAAGAATGATCTTATTATTATGTATTGAACATTTTATGCATTGAATAAAGTTGTTGATTTGAGGAGATTTGCCCATCTCGAAGCGTGCTTCTTTACGTTTGTAACAATTGGTGCTTTCACTTCGAACTTAATATGAGAAACGATGAAATTGCCGCTTTGTTGACCTCGATGGAGTCCAAATTTTCTGCGCTTTTGGAGCAGCACATGACTCAAACTGAGTCCCGTTTGTCCCCGTTCGCTCAGACTTTAGCCGGCCAGCCATCACATTTGGGGGATGCTACTACGTCGCGTGGTTCTTCGAGTGGGATTGGCTTATCGATAGATCGCCCTTCTCCAGATTTGCATTCGACTTTGCGTACTCTTCATGTCGATGTGCCGCGTTTTGATGGTAATCACGTTGATAACTAGATTTTCAAGGTTGATAAGTTCTTTGATTTGCACGGTGTGGATTTTGTAACTCGCTTAGCGGTTGTGGCGTTTCACTTGATGGTGAGGCCTCCACTTGGTATCAATTGATGGAATGTGGTGATGGCTTGCAGAGTTGGGATATTTTTCTCCAGGAACTTCGCAAGCGATTCGGATCTTCGATTTATGGCGATCTGTTGGATTGAATTTCTAAGCTTCTCCAAGTTAGTATGGTTGCTGCTTTTCGTACTTAATTTGAGGATTTTATGACTCGTATTACGGGTGTGCCCGAATCTATGTTTGTCAATTTCTTTGTGTGGGGGCGAAAGCCTGAAAACCTTTAGCTATTTTGATCTCTAAGCCGGCTACTTTAGCTGAGGCAATGGCTTTATCTCAATTATTTGAGGAACATTTTACCGATCTTGCTCGAGGTCAGTTTCGAGAGAAAACTGGACCATTTGGATCTGAGATTCAGCTTCCAGGTTATGTTCATTCACCATCCGGAATTATGACAACTACTCCCGTGTCGTGGAGTTCCCCTCAATCCCAACTTGGCGAAAGGTCCGTGTTACCACAACCCACACTCATTGTTCGTCGTTTAACACCAGCGGAGGTACGTGAACGTCGTGAACAAGGCCTTTGCTTTAGCTGTGAAAAAGTAAAGCCTTAATCATCGTTGTCGCAATCGAGTTATGCTAATGTGTGGGGAGGCTTCTAATAATGGCGTTCTCGACCTTGAGGACAAGGTCGTTTTTTAAGGTGAAGGGAGTGTTACGAAGTGGCAAAACAGAGCAATATTTTGTTACCTTATTTTTATAGTTTCTTTCCTTTTGATAGTTTATTTCCTTTTCATTGAGAAGCAAGAGAGTTTGTTACATCTTTTCCATATGTTTTTATTCCTTCCTTAAATTAAGTTGTAAGTAGTAGTATAAGAGGAATCTTATTATGTATTGAATGTTTTATGCATTAAATAAAGTTGTTGATTTGAGGAGATTTGCACATCTCGAAGCGTGCTCCTTTGCGTTTGTAACAAGCTAGGTCTTCATGTGGCAAATGTGCCCTAATGCATTCCACGCATATAATTAATCCGCACACAAGAGATAAAAATAATATTTTTTTTTACATTAGGGTTACAAACTAGTGCAAACTTAAATATTTAATGGCTGCAATAAAAAGTCATTTTATCTTACATTCTAAACATTAATGTATTAACTGGAATTAACATATATGTAATATATGATCAAAGTGATCCCTAATTATCACCGACTTGGGAATCATATATAGTCCACTCTGTGATTATTGAATTGCTTTGGGGTGCTTTTGAATTAAAGTCCTAAAACAATAAAATTGTTTTTTTTGTTGTTTTACTTTTCCTTAGTGGTGTTCATAAACCAGCTCAAACCGTCACCCACATGTTTTTATTATTTTAACTTGTGTCGTCATGGTCTCACGGTTGAAAAAGATGATGAAATCCGCATTGAGCGGGTGAGTCGCGAGTTGAGCCGTATACCCGCCTGCCATCTCCTAGCCATATGTAGGTAAGAAAATTTAAGAAATTTGGTTCACTTCACTAAACACTACAACGAGAAGAAGAAAACAAAGTAATTGTGTAACAACACTAAAGTTCATCTATGACGTGACAAATTAATAATTTGATGCATATTGAGAGAAGACTTTTCAAGCTAATTATATAGTAAACTCCATATTCATAATATACGAATTGACTTGAAGCATACAAAAGGAAAAAAAAGAAAAAAAAAAAGAGGACATTCTTTAATACAATAATAATGTAAGACTATCGCACCTATATAACTTGTGTGTCTTAAAATATGACAAATTATTTTATTTTGTGATTTAATGTATAACAAATTATTTTATCACGAGTTACTGCCGGGCAGTAAGGACTGCCGATTTAAGTAATTTCACTTGATACCCATCTATCTAGGCGCCGCTTGCAGTCAGGAGTAGGCTGTAACCTGCATGATAGATTGACATGTACTCGAGCATGTCTCTTGATTCATTTGTGAGGTCGCTCCTCGTCGGGAGGTATAAGGTAGAATATTATAAGTCATAAGGTTGGATTTGTTTATTGTTAAGCACAAGTTCATTAACTAGTTCATTAACTATTCTATAAAAATTTCAGTACCATTGCTACATCAAATTATCTAGTTGAACTGTTTCTACCAGTAAGATCACTCCTCAAAAATGTATCCAGTAAATCACAGTTAATTCTTGCATTAACAGTTCTTTTATATGAATCTCACTAAGTCATTAAAGACTTATTCCTCGTTTCTTCTGTCCATTTCTCAGGATAAAATCAATATGACATCATATATCAAGTGAATAATTGTTCAAGCGTGCATTTTGAAATATTCGTGTTTTGTCACTATTGCACAACGATAAAAATAGTCACATTGTTTGTAATACCAAGACTTCCGCAGTATATATTAAATGTATTTTATAAAACGTGTATGGTTTTGATCCTGATAGTGAGACCCCTTCCTATGAGTTGCGCGTTAATCTGAGTTGGGTAAAGTGAGTTGGGTAAAGTGACTGATCACCACCGAACCAACTCGGATTGGATCAAAGCTCGTGGGGCGCGATCGTCACAAAACGTGTATGAAACTCGTGGACAAGATCATTCCAGCCACAAATCTAACCCATGTCGGAACAATCTTCCCCAATACAGATGGCACTAGAAGCCTGAATTGAGGCAATCACGACATAGTTGTACTTTAGCGCGAGGGCATCTTCGCGATCTTCTTCGTCGGGTTGGCACATTTTGCAATCTCTTGAGGACTGTGTGAAGCAGTACGAAGAAGAAACATTTTGTGAGGTTATGGTATTGGCCATGGGAAGTAGGTTTACAGATATGTGCTTATATATACATAATTTTGTTAGAGTCATTTAATAAAGTAATATTTCTAAATGCATACAAGGTGAAGTGCATGATTGGTGATTAAGTTTATCATGCATATGGTGTGGGGTTGAGTAACTAGCGAAACACTTGTTAATGTACATAAGTACATTAGAAAAAATATTGCAGTATAATTTTGAATAAATATAGAAATACAATTCAATTTTTAAAAATATTGCAGGCATGTAAGCATCCCACATGTTTATCACTATCTTTATAAATCTCTTGGCCTTTCTTTTTACTTTAAAATTATAAAATTAGACCATATCGTATAGAATGTAGTTATCCTAAAATGATCGATAACATTAAACATAGAATGTTTATTGATGCAGGACCCACATATGTGTAGGAGTGATAGACTAATTTGGCTAAGAGAGAAAAGTACTAAGTCCCATCGAATACTTTTTAAAATAACTAAAAACGTTGGCACACGGTTCCCGCGTGATAAAATATATTTTAATTTATATAAAAAGTTCTAAATTTTGGAAAACTAAATCCTCAATCACCATAATTTTTATAATTAATGATTATACTTTAAAGGGATAATTCTATCAAACCCCCCAAACTATGGGGTCATTTACCGCACATGGTCAGAACTTTAGTTTTAGCGGCAGTGCCCCCTAAACTTTGGTCGTTTGTGCGAATTTCTCCATTTTCCAGTTTTTTGCAATTTTTCCACCAAAAATCACCGAAAAAATTATTTAAAGTTTGACTAAAACCTTCGTCTCGATGAGACGGTTCCGATGGTGGTGACGGTGTCGCAAAATTCAAAGCCAATACACGGGAAATTTAATTTAAGTGTATTGCACTTAAATTAGAATTCTCATCTTATAACTTTGAATTTTGCATCACCGTCACCATCATTGGAACCGTCTCATCGAGACGAAGGTTTTAGTCAAACTTTAAATAATTTTTTCGGTGATTTTTGGTGGAAAAATTGCAAAAAACTGGAAAATGGAGAAATTCGCACAAACGACCAAAGTTTAGGGGTCACTGCCGCTAAAACTAAAGTTCTGACCCTGTGCGGTAAATGACCCCATAGTTTGGGGGGTTTGATAGAATTATCCCTACTTTAAATTAGGGCTAGATTAGGAGCTTTATAATAAATTATTGTTTTAGAACTAAAGTTATAAAGTTAAAATTGGAAATCAAAAGTTTGGTGTCACAGTTTGCCTTTCTTTATATAATAGTATAGATTGTCTCGGTGCCCTGACGGCTGACCCATGTGGAGTCATGAATAATATATGACTACGCAGGGAAAAGGAACAAATTTTGTTACTAACATGTATAATTCTTATAATTTATTTGTCGGCATTGACTCAAGACTAATCTTATTCAGATATTGGAACTAAATTCATTATAAGATCAAACTTAATTGAAAGCACCAAAAATTATAAAATTAGTGCATTGTAATTGCATATTGAGAAGCAATTGACTCTTGAAGTTGATTCCATGTAAATGTCATGATGTGGTGAGTAAAGACTCTTTACATGTTTTTTTCCTGCATTTTTTGCACGAGTTAACAGTGAAAATTTTTGGCATTTTTTCGTCAAGGAATGGCATGTGTTTTTTCCTACTACTTATTATGTAAAGGGAAAATTATTTTACGCAAGATTATTTCCTTTTAAAATTTTGAAATATAAGAAATAACCACTCTTAATCTCATTGCTATCAATAGTTCTTGTGTCACAGCAAACAACTATTACGTGAATCACTTCTCTTTAAAAACGGGTTTTATTCCCAACTTCTCTTTAACGGCTCTTCTTGTTCATTACTGCATTGCAAGTAACTATAGCTTGTAACTTTCATCATCCGCTCTACTTGTTTTTATTATTTATTTTTTCCACATAAAAGAGAACGGGTGATTTTAATTTGCTAGCTAACCCAAATAACTATTTGGAATCTAATAAGAAAGATAAATTTCATTAAATCAGCGTACGTACTGAAGATATCCACAAGCGCCATATATACATGTATGTACGTAGATCAGACATACATATGTGCTTGGATGCTGAATAGAAATCACATTATACCATAAATGGCTATTTTCTTCTCTTTCAACTCCTCTTGGCATTATTATTGTTGTCGGTATCAACATATTAATTACAGCGAGGTAAGTAAATAATTGTACTCTTCTCTCTGTAAATATTACTTAGTCCAATACCGCAACAATGTTGGTCGAAGTTGTGGATCGGATGAGAAGAAAATAGCCATTAATAATTATTTGCTTAGACAAATCGTACTCAGATTTGATAGAAGGAACAGAATGTAACATGTGGGTAGCAGAAATATCTTAGCTACCACATCAAGCATTTACATGGGTCTCATAAGGTAGGTGCTTCATGAGGTAGCTAAGACAAACCCATAGTTAGGAATTAGGATGCACATATTCTCCAAAAAGTTGCTCATGTTCGTATGTGTATGCGTCATGAGCACCACGCCACATGATGATGCCTCGGATATTTGTCCATTGTGTCACGTACCGTGTTCTAATAAAATAAAGTCAAGGATATTGGAAACGTGTTTAGGCGTAACTGTCAAACAATAGGACATAGTTAAACAAAGAAAAATGATTGTAATGCCAATTATATAACTTTATTAGTATTGTTATATTGTAAAATTCTTTATTGTTGTTGAATATGTTGGTAACATTGTTCTTTGAGTAAATCATTTGGTATTTTGTGTTTAGGTAAAATTGTGGATGTTTTTATGTGTTTGCATTTTTTTCTTGCGCTTAAGTTGAATATGTATTATATTAAACGTGACGATGATGCAAGTAATCTAAAAGTATTATTGTCTGATATTTTTCTTGATATTATATACTTATATAAAATTATTTAATATAAAATTTTCCACGTATTCTGACGTATCCTATATTTGATATAGGAAAAAATCGTTGCTCCATATCTACATCGTGTTAAATACGTTCATGCTACATAACTAGGCAACCATCGCAAAACATATAGTGTGGGTAAGTATGTTACCTTTATTTTAATGTCTTTTTTCTATTCTGTGAACTGCCAAAACAGGGTATCCTTTTATCATTGCTAACATGCTAAATTTAACGTTAAAACGTGCGGCCATGAATCTCATGATTTCCACATTGTACAATTAATCATAAAGTATCCTTCCTGCTTGAGCTGCCTCTAAACGATAACGTGATATATATATATATATATATATATATAATTGGTTAAAAGTAACGGAAAGATCATTAATTTCATCAATGTAGATGTTGAAAGAATTCGAGATTCCTGGCGGTATTTCCATGGCATATGGTTACTCTCAATTCAAGTTATTTTAGCTTTAAGCACTTTGTACAAGAATTTAGGTGTTGCTCCCTCGATGGCGCTGCTTTTTCACCATAATATTTGTGATGATTAGCAACACCTCACTCGCTAACATGCAAGAAAGAATGCATTCAAATATTATGGTGGCTAAAGATTCGCGTATAAAAGCTACTTCATAAACTTCGAAGACTATGAGAGTTCTTAAGCTGCATTCTTGAGAATCAACTTTCTTGAAAAAGCTGCTTCTGCTAAGAAAACAGAAAGATTTTGGCTCAAGATATATATATATATATATATATATATATATATATATATATATACGGTAGCTTTCCTCTTTTGGGCTTTGCCAACGTTAGTCTCAGTTGTTACTGTTAGACAAGTTGCACGGAATCGAATAAATATAATATATATTGACGAATAAATAAGCAATCAGAAATGTTATAATAAGAGAGTGTTAGAAATTATAACCTCATCCGTAGTGAATCGAACGTGAAGATGGTCGAGTCTCTTTCAATTTCCTTAAAGCAGATTAGTCATTCTCTATCGTGCTGAGAACGTTGGACTACCACCTCCCAAGATAAAACGACCTACGAATTGGATTACTAGCACTCGTAAAACAGTTTCGGGGAACTCGCATAATAACTTTCCTCACCACCACACAATGATAAAAAATGATTGGCTGCGCAAAACCCTTTTTTCTTGTATGCAAAGTATTTTTGGATGAATAAAACATAAGGGAAGCGATCCATTTATATACCAGTTTGGGAGAGGGTTGAACGACTTGGTTGTCAAGTAAACGAGTTAAAACATAATTATGAATCGTGTAATTAAAATAAGTACAGATCTCTCAAAGATCTCGGATGAACTTAGACACGTTTTCAGTTAAAACTGAATCATAAAATATTTTATTTCGCAAAGTAATTTTAATTAACTAAATGATGCTACGAATTTTCTATATATAAAATATATATGAGAAAATAAATAATTGTGTTAAACAAAACAGAACAAAAATATTGGAATTGCAAAACAAGGCCCACGCGAGCAGGAGCCCAACAGGCCAAATAAATCGACATTCGACGCGTACGTCGTCGTGTGCGCGAGGCCGAGTAGCACTAATCCGATGGATTTTGGCCCAAGATTTGCACCCTTCCAGCGCGCGCGTAGGAGAGGGAGGAGACACTAGCCAACACATTCTTACAATGCTAAGAATGCATTTCCATTGATAAACCCCGAAAGAAAGTGCTCTTTTTCCCATGTGGGATGACCCTCTTTCCTTTTAAGTTTCCTTATTTTTTCCAATATTTTCAGCTTTGTGTAGCTAACTTTGAGCATCAATTTCTCATTCACCCGTGTACCATTTTGAGCGTGTAATATACCGTTTCGAAGCTCTCACACAGGAGAGCACGTCCCCATCTTGAACTCATCAAAACGATAAGCAGGACCTGCTCAAAGTCTGACCCTAAGTCAGCTGTACAAACCCATTTCATTTACCAATTTTCCAACAATCTCCCACATGAATGAAATTGAATGATCATGCATACATCTTTTGGTGGTAGAGTTCTACGGTCTATGCCTGCATAGGATAGGTAGGACACGCACTTGAACCTTCCTTTGTGAGAAATACTTTCTTTGCTAGCCGATAATATGATCTTGATGTCTCCATAAATTTCAACACAGGTATATTCATGTTACCGTTGCGGTTCTCATGATTTATGTCCATTTTGGCCTTTGACATACGCCTGGTTCTGCAAGAGTTTTCCAGAAAATTAAGCCCCCACAATTTTTCTCAGAGGCGGCCCCTCCTCTCTCTCACATAGGTGATTTCTTATCTAAGAGTAACCCGCATTACTCTGCTCGGATTTCCGACGCGTAAGAATCATTAAAAGCACAATGCTTAACCTTTTCCATTACGAGTATCACTATTTAATCTAGGAATGGACAAGGGTTGACCCCCACAGTGACCGTACAAAGTTCTTACAATTAGGTTGTCCCATTGAACCAAGATCTTGGGATCTCCAGTCAGCATAGTTGGGTTTTCGTTCATAAGAACCTTATTATTCAATAGGCTTAAGTCCCATTCCTCTCGATGTCTTTTCAACTTGATCTCTGTTTAACCCTTTGGTTAGCGGATTCAATGTTATCTTTTGACTTCACGTAGTTAAGGGTGATAACCCCTGTCGAGATCAGTTGTCTAACGATGTTATGTCACCGACGTATATGTCTAGACTTCCCGTTGTATAAAACATTATGTGCTCTTCCAATTGTAGATTGGTTATCGCAATTTATGCATATTGTTGGCACAGGTTTGGGCCACTCAGGAATATCTTCCAAGAAGTTACGAAGCCATTCGACTTCTTCATTGCATTTGTCTAATGCTACAAACTCAGATTCCATCGTGGATCTAGTCATAACCGCTTGTCTTGAAGATTTCCATGACACGGCTGCACCTCCTACAGTGAATACATATCCACTTGTTGCCTTGGAGTCTTGTATATCAGATATCCAGCTAGCTTTGGTATAACCTCCAAGCACAACATGATCCCTCGTATAATGCAACTCGTAGTCACAAGTATAAGGTAAGTACCTAAGTACTCTCACAATTGCTTTCCAGTGATCATGCCCTGGGTTACTCATGAATCTACTCAACGTGCTAATTGTATAGGCAACGTCTGATCGTGTACAGCTCATTAAGTACATCAGACCTCATATCACTGTATCATATTCCACTTGATCAAAACTTTCTCCCTTATTCTTAGACAAGTGCTGACTTGTGTCAATTGGAGTTCTGGCTACACCAGAATCACCCTTGCTGAATTTTTCAAGAATTTTGTCCACGTAGTGTGACTGAGTTAATATGAGACCCTCTGGCAATCTCTTCATCGAGATCTCCATTAAGAAAAGCAGTCTTTACACCATTTGATGTACTGCAAGATTTAGGAGAGAAGCAATTGCCAAAATCATCCGTATTGAATTTATTCTCGTTACAGGAGAATAAGTATCAATGTAATCATGGCATTCTTGTTGCTTGTATCCTTTCGACACAAGTCTAGCCTTATACTTTTCAATTGTTCCATTAGTTTTCATTTTTCGTTTGAAAACCCACTTGGAACCTAATGGTTTACATCCCGGAGGAAGGTCTACAAGTTCCCGCGTGTGATTGTGTAAGATGGAATCAATCTCACTTTTTATGGCTTCTTTCCATAAAGGACCTTCAACAGACCTTACAGCTTCCTTATAAGTTTGAGGCTCTGCCTCTATCATATAAATCTGGCCCAAAAGAATTTTATGTCCTTACCCTTTTGCTTCTTCTCGGCTCTTCTTGGACCTCGCTAGTTTCTTCAATCTCTTCTTGATCTTGACTATTGTCAATATCCTTGGAAGTTCGTTTTGAAGAGCTTGGTCCAGCCATAGTGGATTTACAAGGAAATATATGTTCAAAGAAAGTCGCATTCCTTGATTCCATTATCGTGTTTTTATGAATCTCGTGGTTTTTAGATTAATGCACAAGAAACCGATAAGCAGTGCTATTGTGAGCATAACCAATGAAAATACAATCCACCGTCTTTGGACCTATTTTCATTTTCTTAAGCAAAGGTGATGACGCCTTAGCAAGACACCACCATACTTTTAAGTATTTTTAGCAAGGTTCTCAATCTTTCCACAATTCATAGGGAGTCTTTTCTTCTTTCTTTTTGGGTATCTTATTTAAAAGATAGTTAGCCGACAAAATGGCTTCACCCCCACATATTCTGCGGCAATCCAGAACTTAATAACATGGCATTCATCATGTCTTTTAAGGTTCGATTATTCCTTTCAGCCATCCCATTGGATTGAGGAGAATATGGCGCAGTGACCTCGTGAGTAATTCTATGTTGTGAACAGAATTCACCAAATGGTTCACCATATTCACCACCACGATCACTTCTAACCATCTTAATTTTTTTATTAAGTTGGTTTTCGACCTCTTGATTGTATAGAACGAATTTGTCTATAGCTTCATCTTACTTTTTAGTAAATATACATAACAGTATTTTGTACTATCATCAATGAAAGTTATAAAATATTTATATCCACCTCTTGTTTGTGCACTTTTTAAATCACATACGTCACTGTGAATTAAATCAAGGGGTTCTATATTTCTTTCAACAGTTGGGAACGATTTTCTCGTTAGTTTTGCCTCTACACAAGTTTTACACTTATGTTTGGAATCAATTTTAAATGTTGGTATGTGATTCATGTTGATTAGTCTACTTAAAGAATCATAATTAACATGTCCTAATCTACCATGCTATAGATTAGAAGACTCAAGCAAATAAACGGAAGTAGAAGTTTTATTGACGGAATTAAAAGAAGTGGGCTTAACAGCCATTACATTCATTTTCCACATCCCTTCTTTCACATAGCCCTTTCTAATATGAACACCATATTTGGAAATCACAACTTTCTGGGATTCAAACATCATCTTGAACCATGAGTGTCTAGCAAGTATCCAAAAATCAGATTCCTACAAATGTCTGACACATACATCACATTCTGCAGTGTAACCTCTTTTCCAGAAGTCATCTTGAGGCGCACCATTCCTTTTCCCATGATCTCAGAGGTAGCAGAGTTGCCCATGTAGATCATCTCCCCAGTTTCAGCAAGATTAAGCTCGGAGAAGCTCGATTTTTCAACACAGACATGACGTGTTGCTACATTATCGAGCCACCATTCCTTTGGATTAGCATCCGTCAGGTTCATTTCAGAGATCACATCACATAGATCCATATCAGACACATCCAGAGCAGTAGTGTCCATCAGATTGGCCTCGTGAGTCTCTTTACCTTTCTTCTTCGGCATTCTGCAGTCAGACGACTTGTGCCCCGCTTTGTTGCAGTTATACCACTTCCCTACGAATTTCTTCGTCTTAGAAATTCCACCCTTCGGTCCAGCCTTGGACCCAGGTTTAGGCTTCTTATTCTTCAAGCCTTTGTCATGCTCCACCACGTTTGCCCTAGCAATGTTGGTGTTCACAGCAACATTGGAATACCTTTTATCTCCACCCTTGTTGTCTTCTTCTATACGAAGTGTGGTAATCAAATCTTCAACACTCATCTCCTTTCGTTTATGCTTTTGATAGTTCTTAAAATCCTTCCAACCAGGTGGTAACTTTTCAATTACACAAGCTAAATGGAAAGATTCACTCAAGACCATTCCCTCAGCATGAATTCCATGGAGAATCAATTGAAGCTCTTGCACTTGACTTATAACAGTCTTCGAGTCTTTCATTTTGTAGTCCAAGAATTGACACACTAGGAATTTCTTGGTACCAACATCTTCAGTCTTATACTTATAGTCTAAGGATTCCCACAATTCTTTTGTCGTTTTGTTCACGCTATATACTTGATACAACGTGTCTGTCAAACCGTTCAGAATCAGATTTCGACAAAGAAACTCAGAGTGCTTCCACGCATCAATTGCAATCTGCGACTGTGCATCAATTTCATCCTCTCTAACAAAAGGAGGATCCTCTTTCATGAATCTCGCAAGATTCAGCATGGTGAGATAAAACAACATCTTTTGTTGCCATGTTTTGAAATTCGCTCTATCGAATTTTGTCGGTTTCTTATTATGGCTCATAGAAACCGTGGGAACAGTCGGAGTCTCCAAACTCGCCATACACAGAGGTTGAGAATCATATCCGATGAGTTGTCGCTATCAGACATATCTAAAACGTTTCAAGGAAATTTTTGATATTAGAAAATAGAAGAATTAGGAAAATTCTTCACAGTTCTTTTTGAAAAATACGAAAAGAAATTCTTGTTGTAGTAGGTGAGGATACCGAAAATCCTTCACAAATAAAAACTATATTTTATATTTAAGAAAGTTTTTAGAAAAAGTTTTCCAAAAAATAATATAAGAATTTTTCGTAATAGAAAATAAATACTACGGTTTAATAAAATCGAGTTTTGAATAACTTTCGCCAATATTGTAACCTGTTCGTCTCAAGAGATAATTTTCTTTTAAGATTGTTAGAAATGTAGCACGAAAACGAACAAATATAATATATATATTGACGAATAAATAAGCAATCAGAAATATTATAATAAGAGAAAGTTAGAAATTGTAACCTCAACCGTAGTGAATCAAATGTGAAGATGGTCGAGTCTCTTTCAATTTCCTTAAGGCAGATTAGTCCTTCTTTACCGTGTCGATAACGTTGGACTACCACCTCCCATGATAAAACGACCTACGAACTGGATTACTAGCACTCGTAAAACAGTTCCGGCGAACTTGCAAAATAACTTTCCTCACCACCAAACAATGATAAAAAAATATTTGGCTGCGCAAAAGCCTTTTTTCTTGTATGCAAAGTATTTTCGGATGAATAAAACCTATGGGGAGCGACCACTTTATATACTAATTTGGGAGAGGGTTGGGCGACTTGGTCATCAAGTAAACGAGTTAAAAGATAATTATGAATCTGTAGTTAAGATCATTACGAATCGTGTAATTAAGATAAGTACAGACCTCGCAAAGATCTCAGATGAACTTAGACACGTTTTGAGATAAAACTGAATCACGAAATATTTTATTTAGCAAAGTAATTTTAATTACCTAAATGATGCTACGAATTTTCTATATATAAAATATATATGAGAAAATAAATAATTGTGTTAAACAAAATAGAAAAAGAAATATTGGAATTGCAAAACAAGGCCCACGCGAGCAGGAGCCCAACAGGCCAAACGGATCGACATTTGACGCGTACGTCTTCGTGTGAGCGAGCCCGAGTCGCACTAATCCGATGGGTTTTGGTCCAAGATTTGTAACCCCATGCGCGCACGTAGGAGAGGGAGGAGACACTAGCCAACACATTCTTACAATACTAAGAATGCATTCCCATTGATAAACCCCAAAAGAAAGTGCTCTTTTTCCCATGTGCGATGACCCCCTTTCCTTTTAACTTTTCCTCATTTTTTCCAATATTTTCAGCTTTATGTAGCTAACTTTGAGCATCAATTTCTCATTCACCCGTGTACCATTTTGAGCGTGTAATATACCGTTTCAAAGCTCTCATATAGGAAAGCACGTCCCCATCTTGAACTCGTCTAAACGACAAGTGAGACCCGCTCAAAATCTGATCCCAAGTCAGCTGTACAACCCCATTTCATTTACCAATTTTCCAACAGTTACTTTAGTGTTTGTATTATACTAGGAAGACCGTTAACTTCAGGAACGGTTCTTTCAACTTTAACCGTGTTTTGCATTCTTCAAGAGTTGATTTATAATCTTCTAGAACTTATTTCTAGGATTGCCCAAACTAAAGTTTGGGTTGGTCGAGTTCATAGGTTTGTTATAGAAGATGATCGGAAGAGATTGGTATACTATCCTACTCCAAGTACACCATGTGTCGCCATTAAGGTTGAAGTTGGAGAATATGCTTGGAGGCAGAGAAACGAAGAAGCCAATAGTTAAAATAAGCGAGAATATAAAGATCACGAAAGGGTCTAAAGTGGTTGTTTGTAGATTGGTTGGATCAGGAAAAACCAAGTTTTTTTTCGAGTATTCTTGGTGAAATATTGATTTGACAAAAGATCGTATGATATATATATATATATATATATATGCATGTCGGTTACAAGTGAATGGTCTAGTATTACAACGAGTCTATCTCAAATCAGGCTTACATCAGGTATTTGGTGTAGACTTGGTCCGGAACCTGTTGCTCGAGGTCGGGGCGTCACCAGACTACCCAATGACGTTACCTCATTGTTGAGCATCGAACGTATATCGAAGATGAGTATATCGGTGGTCAGTCTCGATGTGATATCGGTGATCAGGTCATCATAGGAGTCTGAGTGAGGTCGAGGACTAAACCATGTCGGGTATAATATCGAGTATAATGTCGAATATTGTTATTCGATGTGATGCGGGTGAACCGAGGTAAGGAATTGATTGCCTTTCTTAGTGTACGGGGCACGATATTTATAGGCGCGACAGGCCTATATCGAATCCTGTATTCGATACCGTATCGAGATTGATCCCCGATATCCTCGTATATGGGTCGTGTCCCACAATGGGCCCAAAAGCTAGAAACCTCCATATCGTGTTGATATCGAATGCTATATCGAGAGTGAGATCGGAGATGTATTTCGATGTGACGAGTGGTAGCTGAGGGATGATAATTGCTTACTTTGGGATCCGGGTACCGCGTATTTATAGACCTCGGGATCCGGGGACCACAGTAACATATTGGTGATTATTATCGATATGACATCGAAAGTAGTCCCCGATATGGTCCAATATGGGCCTGGTCTGGGCCAGGCCCAATATGCGGGAAATGCCCATATCATGTAGTCCCCCAATTTGGGGATTCTTGTCTTAGAGATAAGAATTCGCAAATTTAATTTTAAATTTCTGGGTTACGTGTACCATTCGTCCCGCCAGTTCAAATAATGGAGATCAAATATGCGGGGAATGCGCTTTGTGATGAACTTCGATGGGCTCTCTAGTAAAGTGGATGTATAATTTGAGCTTCTCGTTTGAATTATGTGTTCTTTGGAGTTGAATTTCTTATAAATATGGGGGTTGCCTTTGAAAGTTGCGATGGGGCCGCCGATGCAATTGTTGCATTCTCGAGGCTTTTTTGCATAATAGGATAGCATATCGGGTCTCATCGTCGATATTATGTCGAAACGCATATTCGATATGATGTCGAATGTATTTTTCGATGTAGTTAAAGCTTCCGCCTATAAGTAGGGCTTGTAAGAGACTTTGAAGGTCATAGTTTTCTGTGTCTTCTCTGTCGTTAGCGTAACCATCGGTATTTATATCGGTAATTATATTCGATATATTCCTCGATGTGTATTTCGATCTCGGTTTCGATATCTTCCTTCGATTTTAATTTTCATCCTTTAGCGCGTTAATATGTCATTTGCCGGGGACAATGTTGGCGCCATGGTATGATTGCTTGTGTTATTGTTATGCCTCCTTGCTGTGTCACCTATCGGTTATACCGGATTATGTCGACTAATCAAGCTAATCGCATGGAGGTGCTTCTGTCTCCGTTCTTTAGAATGCGACCCCGTTATCACAGGGAAACCGTTATTGTTCACAAGTTTCAAGATAGACCTTGTTATCACAAGGGACGTTTTCTTGTGGGTAGGGGCGCATTCCGTTATCACAGGGAACCCGCTACCGTTGAAATGTTTAGAATCGACCCCGTTATCACAGGGGATATTTTTCTTGTGAGTAGGGGCGCATCCCGTTATCACAGGGAACCCGCTACTGTTGAAACATTTAGAATCGACCCCGTTATCACATGGGATATTTTTCTCGTGGGTAGGGGTGCATCCCGTTATCACAGGGAACCCGCTACCGTTGAAATATTTATGATTGACCCCGTTATCATAGGGGATATTCTTCTCGTTGTAGGTGACCCGTTACCACTCAAGGGTATGAGCCGTTTCTTTGTCTTTTTGACTATGTCTCTTGGTGACTCTGTCGTCGTGGATTCTATGGGTCATTAAGCCCTGTAAAACATCACAGACAAGAAAAATTTTCGATGTAAACGCTAATATGAAAGCATGAAATGATGGGCATGTGTTATCTGCGAGATGTTCCCTCAATCTGGGAATATCAATTTTATATAAGAAAATGTGTTTCCGTTGTGTTCTATCGTGACTGTTGTACATGTTTAAATGGATAATATTGAATAATCTGGGGCAATGCCCCATGAACCCCTCTTTTAATATTCCCTATGTCCTTTTCGGATATAGTAATGTGTGATCCTTCGAGCCATGTACCTGTAAGAGGGCGATGTGTTAAACATATATCTAGGGGAATACTCCCCAATTCTTCGTGCCATTCTCTGCACTTCCGTAATGTCCGCTTAGGACATATCCCTGCATGAAATATGAGATTCCACAAAGCAACAAATAAAAAGGTAATGACGGATAACTGTCGAAGGCTAGGTAAACCTAACCCGCCTACATATCCCGTTGAATGGGGAATCAGACCGGCGTAGTTCCCCCCGTTTTAAGTTACATGCCGACCCACGAAGGGGCAAAATAAGAGATAACAGGATTTTTTCTTGGATCGGCCCCGTTATCACAGGAAATTTTTCTTGGATCGACCCCATTATCACATGGGATTTTTTGTTGGATCAACCCCGTTATCACAGGGGAGTTTTTCTTGGATCGGCCCCGTTATCACAGGGAATTTTTTCTTGGATCAACCCCGTTATCACAGGGGATTTTTTTGTTGGATCAACCCTGTTATCACAGGGGATTTTTTCTTGGATCGGGCCCGTTATCACAGGGAATTTTTTCTTGGATCGACTCCGTTATCACAGGGGATTTTTTGTTGGATCAACCGCGTTATCACAGGGGATTTTTTGTTGGATCGACCCCGTTATCACAGATAATTTTTTTCTTGGATCGACCCCGTTATCACAGGGGATTTTTGTTGGATCAACCCCGTTATCACAGGGGATTTTTTGTTGGATCGGCCCCGTTATCACAAGGAGACCCGTTACCGCTCATGGGTAAGAGCCTGCCTTTTGTCTGGTTGGCTTCGATGCATCTTTATTCTAGGCTGCGTCTGGTGAACTTCGTGTGCCTGCATGTGACATGCTACTTTTAATAATATATTGGAGCTGAACCGTATCCGGTTGCCTACGTATCCCGTGTAGGGAATCAAGCCTCGCGTAGTTCTTTACATTGTTAATAGTAGTTAGAATACTAAATTTTTAAGAATAAAAACGCCTAAGGTGTTACACGTTCCATGGCCTTGGTAGGGGTTCTCCATACATGTCCTCGAGATAATAATAACCTTTTGCGTTGGCATGGGTAACCCTGAAGGGTCCATCCCAATTGGCTTGTAGTTTCCCAACGTGTTTACTTGCTTTGACACTCTTCAACACCAAGTCACCCACTTGAAAGCTTCGAAGGTGCACTCGTTTATCGAAACTCTTGGCCATTGCCGCTTTGAAGGCCACTGTCCGGTGATAAGCTTGCTCCCTTGTGGAACCAATCATCTCTAGGTCCATTTTTCGTAGTCGTGCAGCGTGTTGCGGGTCATATTCTGATATTCTGTACGTTGGCATGCCAATCTCAACCGGGACTACTGCCTCGGACCCGTATACTAGAGTGAACGGTGCCTCTCATGTTGATGTTCTGGGTGTAGTCCTATATGCCCATAAAATCCCTAGGAGTTCGTCAATCCAACTCCTTCCGGTGGCGTGCAGTCGCCGCTCTAAATATTGTTTAAGAGTCTTGTTGGTGGACTCCACTTGTTCATTTGCTTGTGGGTGAGATACCGCAGCAAAATGCTGGGATATTTTCGATTCTTTGCACCATTATCTTTCCTCTGAATTGGGTACCATTGTCTGATACCAACACTCGGGGTAGTCCAAAGCGACATACAATATTTTTCCAGACGAAGTCTATCATATTTTTCTCCGTGATGTGCATCAAAGCCTCAGCCTCCACCCATTTCATAAAGTATTCTACCGCTACTAAAATAAATTTCTTCTGAATCTGGCCATTGGTAGGGGACTAACTACATCGATTCCCCACTGATCGAATGGGCAAGTGATCTTTAGGGGCTGCATCAGTACAGCTAGCCCGTGTACAAGTTTGGCATGTTACTGGCAATTCTCACAATTGCGGCAGTACAGGGTTGCATCTTGTCATACCGTTGGCCAAAAATATCCCTGTCTTAGTATTTTCTGGGCTAAAGCCCTCCCTCCAGAATGATTTCCGCAACTACCTGCGTGTATCTCCCTCAGTATGTATTGGGCGCCAACTGGTGATACGCATCTCAGCAACGGGCCTTCAAAAGATCTTTTATAGAGTTCACCTTGGTAAATGGTAAACCTGTACGCCTTGTACTTCAGTCGTCTTGTGCATTGAGATCGGCCGGGAGTGTTTCCTCTGCAAGGTAATTATATATCTCATCCTCCCAACACGGTGTACTCGCGATAGGAAAGAAAACCTCCACGTCAGCCCATTTTTTTTTGGCTTTTGTTACTCCAACTGCAGGCCTAAAGGTGGTCATCAAGGTCACACGCTTTTCCACAAAAACGTCTGAGGAACTATCAAACTTTGATAAAGCATCGGCCTTTGCATTTTCCGATCGAGGTATTGGCGTCAAATTGAATGTAGTGAACTCGGCCGTCAATTTCTTCAGCTTTGCCAAATACAAAACCATTGTTTCCTGCTTTGCTTCGAAGAATCCCGAGAAATGATTAGCTACTAACTGCGAATCCGTGAAGACTTCCATATGATCCGACAGAGGGTCTTAGCCATTCTGACTCCTGCCAGGACTGCCTCATACTCCGCCTCGTTTTTGGTATAGGAATGTTCAGACTGATAGCGAAATCAATTTCCCTACGATCTGGGGACCCCTAGTGAATGCCTGCTCCGCCCCCGTTTGCTGTGGAAGAGCCATCCACGTGAAGTAGCCAAGCCGCGGGTCTCGAACTGGGACCGGGGTCCTGACTTATAGGAAATGTATGGTGGCACGAATGGTCTAAACTATTGCCTAGTGTCTCCGCCATAAAGTCGGCTAGGACCTGCGCTTTAATAGCCATGCGGGGACATACTCGATCCCAAATTCGCCCAATTCTATAGGCCATTGTACCAATCTCCCTGAGGTATCCGGATTGGCCATGATTTGGCGGAGTGGTCTGTCTGTCACGACCACCATCGGGTGAGCCTGTAAATAGGGCTTCAACTTACGAGCCGTCATGACAACGGCCAAGACAAATAGTTCGATTTGCAGATAATTTTTCTCTGCTCCGTGGAGAATGCGGCTGACATAATGGATCGCAGATTGCTTTCCGTTTGTTTCTTTTACTAATACCGTGCTAATGGCGTTGGTGGAGACCGCGAGATACAAGTAAAGCATCTCCCCTGAATCTGGTTTCGCCAAAAGTGGTGGTGCCATCAAATACTTCTTGAACTGTTGAAACGCTCTTTCACATTCTTCGGTCCACTGGAAATCCTTGGCCTTCTTTAGGATTTTGAAGGAAGGAAGACTACGTTCTGCCGAGGTCGCAATAAAACGCCCCAAGGCTGTTATACGCCCCACAAGGCATTGCACATCACGTACGGAGCGTGGGGAAGCAAGATTCATCACGGCCTCTATCTTGTCCGGATTGGCTTCAATTTCACGCTCGTTAACCATATAACTCAAAAATTTTCCAGCTGCCACTCTGAAGGTACACTTCTTGGGATTGAGCTGCATCCCACGGCTTCTCATAATGGCGAACGATTTCTCCAAATGCTCAACGTGATCCTGCACCTTCAAACTCTTGATCAACATATCATCTACGTATACCTCCATTGATTTCCTATTAGGTTATAAAACATCTTCGCCCCCAATCTTTGGAACGTCGCGCCAGCGTTTCTCAAGCCAAAAGGCATTACACGATAACAGTACACCCCAGTGTCCGTAACAAAGGCCGTTTTCGGTTGATCCTCCGTTGCCATAAAAATCTGGTGGAAGCCGCTCTTGGCATCCATGAAACTGAATAGGGCGCACCCGGCTGTTGAATCCACTAGAAGGTCAATCCTTGGTAATGGGAAGGGATCCCTCGGGCAATGCTTGTTCAAATCCTTGCCACTCGATTCTGCTGCTTTCTTCAAAACCAGGACGATATTGCTGAGCCACTCCGAATAACGTAATTCATAAATATGCCATGCTTTAAGCTTTTCCACAACCTCTTTCTCTGCTGCCTCGCTCTTCTCCTTGCTAAAATTCCGTTTCTTTTGTCGTATCGGTTTGGCCCGCGGATCGACGTTTAGCTTATGCTCTATAATCTTTGGGTCGATCCCAATCAAGTCAGAATCGCTCCAAGCAAATATATCGACATTCCTCTTCAAGCATTCTATTAACGCCTTTCGAATATCAGGCGACATAGTAGCTCATATCCTCAACGTGTGCTCCGGTCGCCCCGGGTCGATCCCTATCTTGATAAAATCTCCCACTGGTTCCATTCTCGGTTCATTCTGACAGGGAATCACCGCCCCTGCTATCTCAGCGCATTGCCCCTTTTGATCGATCCTCGCCCTTTTGCTATTCCTCGTCATATCGGTATCTGCCTTGTTTGGTTCCTGCTCCTCGACACTCCGCTGTTTCTTCCCTGACCTCTCTTCTGATGAGCTCCCGATCTAGAGAACCTTGGTTCCCACAAACGGCGCCACTGATTTGACAATAGAACGTATGGTATATATATGCGTGTCGGTTACAAGTGAATGGTCTAGTATTACAACGAGTCTATCTCAAATGAGGCCTACACCAGGTATTTGGTGTAGACTTGGTCCGGAACCTGTTGCTCGAGGTCGGGGCGTCACCAGACTACCCAATGACGTTACCTCAGTGTTGAGCATCGAACGTATATCGAAGATGAGTATATCGGTGGTCAGTCTCGATGTGATATCGGTGATCAGGTCATCATAGGAGTCTGAGTGAGGTCGAGGACTAAACCATGTCGGGTATAATGTTGGGTATAATGTCGAATATTGCTATTCGATGTAATGCAGGTGAACCGAGGTAAGGAATTGATTGCCTTTCTTAGTGTGCGGGGCACGATATTGGACAAATTAATATTTCTGCCCTGTAACTTTACACCGTTAAAAAAAGTGCCCAATAACTATTAAATCGATAAAAATAACCTACGAATTGACTTTTTTTGATTTTTTCTGTCCACCCGCTGCCACATCAGAAAAAAAGCCTACGTGTCAGCCGATGTGGCTTTTTTGGCACACGCCATGACTGCCACATGGAATATATTTATGACAAAAATACATTTATATTCAGAATATATATAAAAATATAAAAAAATATCTTTGTGTATTAAAATATATCAAATATATATAAATATATATAAAAAATAGAAAAATTATAAATATTATTTTTATTACTGAAATTAAAAAAAATATATATATATATATATCAAATATATATAAAAAAGGAAAAATATTTTTTATTACTGAAATAAAAAAAAATAAAAAAACAAAAAAGAAAATTGAACCCCCCACCCCCAACCCCCCCCCCCCCCCCAAATCCCGCCGCTACAATTGCAGTGGTGGCGGCGTCTGCAACTCGCGGTTGCAGCGGAGGTGGCGTACTGCAACTCGCGGTTGCAGCGGTGGCGGCGTCGATTGACGCCACCACTGCTGCAACCGCGAGTTGCAGCGGGGGTGGGAGGTGGGGGGGGGGGGGGTTTGTCGGGGGTGGTGGGGGTGGTCATTTTTTTTATTTTGGTAATAATAAATAATATATATGATTTTTCCATTTTTTATATATATTTGATATTTGTTTTTTAATTTTAGTAATACTACATAATATTTATGATTTTTGCCTTTTTATATATATTTTTTTTAATTTCAGTAATAATAAATATTATTTATTATATATAATTATATTTATTTTAAATTTCAGTAATAATAAATACTATTTATGATTTTCCCTTTCTTCATATATATTTATATATATTAGATATATTTTAATACATAAATATATATTTTTATATATATTTATATATATTCTGGATATAAATATATTTTTATTTTAAATATATTCCATGTGGCAGCCACCTAGCACAAAAAAATATATTTTTGTTTTAAATATATTGATGTGGCGTGTGCCAAAAAAGTCAACTCGAGTGACACGTAGGCTTTTGTTTCTGATGTGGCAACGGGTGGGTAGAAAAAATCAAAAAAAGCCAATTCGTAGGTATTTTTATCGATTTGATAGTTACTGGGCACTTTTTTTAACGGTGTAAAGTTACAGGGGAGAAATATTAATTTGTCCCACGATATTTATAGGCGCGGCAGGCCTATATCGAATCCTGTATTCGATACCATATCGGGGTTGATCCCCGATATCCTCGTTTATGGGTCGTGTCCCACAATGGGCCCAAATGCTTGAAACCTCCATATCGTGTTGATATCGAATGCTATATCGAGAGTGAGATCGGGGATGTATTTCGATGTGACGCATGGTAGCTGAGGGATGATAATTGCTTACTTTGGGATCCGGGTGCCGCGTATTTATAGACCTCGGGATCCGGGGACCACAGTAACATATCGGTGATTATTACCGATATGACATCGAAAGTGGCCCCCGATATGGTCCAATAGGGGCCTGGTCTGGGCCAGGCCCAATATGCGGGAAATGCCCATATCAAATACGAAGAATATGTGGTTCGAGTATCAAAACTTATGCTTCAAAGGCTTTTGTGCCGCAAAGTGCTTGGATTCAAACATGAACAATAAGAGAAACTTGTTGTTTGGTAAGAAAATGAGCAGATAGTTTTATGAAAACATGGTCGAAGCATGCACGTCGAATCATGATATTGAGGCGTGGGGTGATGGAGATTTCAGTATAGTAGGCGAACGAGGGATGAACTTGAGCGGTGGACAAAAGCAAAGGATTCAAATGGCGTGGGCATTTTATAGCAACTTTGTCATATATTTGTTGGATGATTCATTTAGCGCAGTTGATGCGCATACTGGAGCTCATATTTTGAGCCCATTTAGTATGACATATATGTGTGACATTCTCTATGGCGTTTACGATATTACGCCATATGTGTTTTGGGTCCAATGAGAATAGTGCTTTGTTTGTCATTCAAAATATTTTAAGTAATATGATTCCACACGCTGAAAAATAAAAAGGCCGTTGGAAAGTCAGATATTATTGGTGAGAGAAAGTCCAATATTAAACATAGTCTTCATCTTTAACCATGTATTTATATATCAGTGCACATACTAAATATAATATTTGTATATGAGAAAACTGCACATAGTAAATATAGTATTTGTATATTAGAAAAGTGCACATAGAATATATAGTATTTGTGTATTAGAAAAATGCACATAGCCTTTGAAGAGATTTAATATCTCACTTTTCAGCCGTCTTTTTTTTTTTTTCCAGCGTGTAGAACTATTGTACTTAAATTATTTTGAATGGCAAATAAAGTGTTATTCTCTATGGACCTGAAAAATGCGTGGTATAATATTGTAAGTGCCATAGAGGATGCCACACATGTATACTATAGAATATTTGGTCACCTTATGAATTAGGATATGACTAAGACATGAAGAAAGTCATAAGAGAAGTCTCAAATGGCCACCTCCCCACGCTAACCGTGAGGCGACGAAAAATGAGCCCCTTTGTGTAAGAGTTCTCAAATACCTCGATAGAAGAAGAACAAGCTTCATTCTTCATCTTGTGAGCATTGGGATCGCTTTAGGCGCTTCACAAAGTCATAAAACAATAAAATTTCTAATTATTGCATTGGGTTTTCATCAATTGTTAGAAGGCATTGGTCTTGGAGGATGCATAACACATGTAATTAAATTATACAGAGCTTGTTACTTTTCTTTCAGATTTTATTTTCAAATAATTTGTATTTTTTTTTGTTACTATTTTTCATTTAGGCAAAGTTCAATTGGAGGGCAGTAACAATAATGGCTATATGTTTCTCTCACCATTCCTACTGGCATTGTGGTGGGTATTGGCATTAGCAATACCTACAGTGAGACAAGTCCAACAGCTCTTATAATAGAAGACATTTAATTTTCAATGCAACATCAACATGGATTTTGATCTATATGGCCCTTGTGGATCTTCTTTCTGCTGATTTTATGAGCCCCAAAATGCAAAATAATGAAAAACTTCAGTCGGCACTACTAAAAAAATGGTCTAATTAGACGCCTATCTGGTGACGCTAGTTTCAAAGCGACATTATATCTAGCTGTTGTGACAGTGAAAAATAGCGTCCCCTACTTCCTATTCTCTCTCCACTTGAAAAGAAAAAAAAAAAAACCCCGCTCAAATAAAAAAAAAAAAACAACACCCATCCAATTCTGAATTCCCTCCTTTCCCCTTTCCCCCCTTTTTCTCTCATGAAAAAAATCTCCCTCCTCTTGGAAATTACTCCGTTCATCAGCATCAATTTTTTTCTGTGCAGCACGGAAATATAACGGATCGAGTCATCGAGTCCAGGATCCCTTCTCCCCATTGGTATGTAAATTAGTCTCCGTACTTTATGGCTTTCTGCAATTATTTTCTCAAATTCATTTCCTGGTACGTGTATAATAGGCTACGGATTGAGGATTTATTTATAATTGTTTGTATTGTTTGGGTATTTGTGAGAATTCTAGAAAAATATTGATATCCATAACCCTAATATTTATTTATATGTGTTTTGTTTTGGCGTTTAACATGGAGGTTGAATCTCTAATCATCTTTTATAGTTTCTCATATATTTACTTGATTGTGAGTCCTTTGGAGTTGTAAAAGCTGAGTACTCATCTTTTGTTATGAAAGTATTTACTTTTTGGGGGAGAAAACTGATTTTGTGTCGGTGAATATTTCTTTTTCTGCTTTTAGCTTTGGATGCTGCCTGTAAATTCTACTCTGAAATTAAATTTCTTAATTATTTAGCCATACTATACCAAGAGATATCAAACCATATTTTTAAGTTAAATTGTTACTTGGTAAATCTCAATCATTTTAGTCTGCCAATATGATGTCTTTTAGTTGTAAATTAGATATAGATTTTCTCAATACTAATCTTTTGTTGTGGCTGTTGTTAAAGAACCAGCAGAAGCTGTTGAGGAGAAGAAACTTGAGGGCTCCATCAACAGAGGTAATTGAGATCAGAAATGAATGTTGGAAAATGTTTGGGAGTAAAGAAATACATCAATAAATATCTAATTCTCTGACCATTTTTCATAGATGCTATGCTTGCCCGAGTATCCACAGAGAAGAGGCTTTCTTTAATGAGAGCTTGGGAAGAAAGTGAAAAGTCAATAGCCGAAAACAAGTAAGCATCCTCTTAAGCTTGCCAATATTGCTGGAGCATCCTCTTTATTTTTAATGTGTTTGAAAGTGGTGTTGATGTATGTGTTTGTCGATTTTGTGCTTTTATTCGTGTTTCTCATTCTATTGATTTTGTTGATTACTTGCGCTTGTTCGGTAACCTAGTATTTTTTTCATTCTGTTTTGCTAAACTTTGAATTTGATTTATCGGCTTTTGCGTTGTCAATCTTTACGCGTTATTTTGGTTTCACTTTGATTTTAGTATGTTGATGACTTGTTCTGAGCTCTAGTTAAGATTGGCATTGAATTTGTTTACAAGGTTTTATGCAGTCATGGTTACGAATAAAAAGCCATATTTATCTTTCTTCATATGATTAATGACCCGATTGTAATTATTCTATTGTTTGTGTAACCATGCTAGTTGTTGCAACGTCTCGCACTGGTTATATCCTTACGAGAGGTAGTTCCATTGATTATCTTGGCCTTTGCTGCATGTGTGCTGCCACAATTATGGTTGCAGCTTCAGCTGACTGCTTAAACCAGGTATGCTGTTGCTCTTGATCCCGCAACAGTCTGTCACGTTATAATTTTAGTGTAACGTTATAATTTTAGTGTAAGTTATGTTGTTTTGGTCATTGTGATGCTTCATATGGAAGATTCAGAGCATTTGATTTAAACTTTTCTATTCATTATTGTATACTGGAGGTTTTTTGTTTTCATTTAGATTGATTTATGACTCTTGTAATATTTGAAAAGGACTGTATGTTCCAAGTGAGATTGTACTCAAAGTTAAGTATGTGAAATTTTATTTGATATTCCTATGTTTTCCAACTTTCTGTATGTTAGCTATTTAGGAATTTCTAATGTTGTAGTTGATGACTTTATTAATTTGATGGTGGTTTTGAAAAGGAGGCAGAGCTCAAGCGTCTCATATACCGAGTCTTTATTTGTACATGGAACTTTGTATTCATATATCGATTTTGGTACGGATGACCTGATGCTTGCGTTGTCTACTAGTCGAATACGTGCTGGAAAGAATTAGTTCGCAAAAAGACTTACTTTGTATCAGGTAAACTGTTTATATCTGCATAAAGCATATGCAACAATGGTAATTCGCATCTTAGTTGAATCTATTTGCAATCATGATGTACGCTACTGATGCGCGAGACTCACTAAGTTTGTTTATTCTAGTTTATTTGGCTGGCCTAACAGGCAAATTAGCTAGTAAGGTTTAGTCCAAGTATTATATTATTCTCTCTTTTTTTCTTTTCCTCTAACAGGCTTTAAACAACTTTGTACAAAATACAATTATGCAGAATGCTCCAGCAACATGACAACTCTTTAAACTTAAGCAAGAGGTTAGCATCCTCATTATGTCTAATGTGTTTGAAAGGGGTGCTTGAGAGGTTTACTTCACAGAAGTTGAGTTGCGAAGTTATTTTATCTTTGAAATTATTCTTTAAAATATTATAAGCATGATTTTGTATCTTTAAACTAATACTTCATAATATGTTACGATCCAATTTAGTTTCAGCACTATGGTAATTCAGATCTTGCATAGAATTTCTTTTTTAACTAGACTTTCATTAGATTAATCTTATTAGTAGCTTTTAAGATAACTCTATTGTAAAATGCCATGCGTAGTGATGAGGCAATATCTTTTATTTTAGGAGTATGAGTTTGATGAATTATTGGAAAAGTAAATCCGATGACAAACTAAAATTTTTGGATTTTTAGATGATATTTCTCTTTCAGCCATCAAAAGCCATGATTTGTGATGGCTGATGTGTCTCTAGGTAAGTACTAATGTGAATAGTTTCTCTTCTCAATTGATTGAAATCTTTAACAAAACTTTTGGTAATAGACCATAGGAGCAATGTTATTTGTAGTAAGAACTTATAATGATAGATGATGGATATGCTATCGGTTGTAGCACTAGTTAGCCAGAATGTCTTGTACACTTCTTTTTAATATTTTGACATTGTATTTTCTATTGATTTGAAGTTTTTAAGTTAGTTAATAACTGAGTACAATTTCTTTTACCTTTATTTTGTAGATTGTGATGAAGTTGTTTTCGTAAAATTGCAATAGGCGTGCTCTGGTGGATAATGGCTTGATCACATTGTAAGAAAATGTTATATTTTCTTTATAGCCTTATAAATACTTTTGTTTTGAATATTATTAACAAGTTCTTCTATTTGTTCAGCTTTACATCTGGTGTACGTTGTATTTGACTCTCTAATGCTTGGAATGACCGCTAAAATTAAGAGTGTATTGTTCTTCATGTTGAAGATAGAAATGTAATACAAATTTTAGTCTGATCTATGTTTGTTATAGGTCTTAGCCCATGTTTTCTTATCTCGAAGTTAAGCGCGCTGTTGTATTGGCTTGAAATACTTTTTTATATTTTTGACTATAATGCATTATCTTGTATTGAATAAGCATTTTGTTCTTATTTATGTCTCTACTATGTGTGACTTTAATATTTTCCACATCTTCTTATTTGTAGGTATGGTTTGGATGAAAGTGCAGAAGATGATCTCTATTGATGAGCCTAAAAGTGATATGTCTAGTTTTATTGAAGCTTTTTGTCATGATCAAACAAACTTCTTGTTTGTTTCGATTCAGTTTATTTTCATTAGACATAGTTTATATAGTGTTAAGTTTGATGTATTGTAGTAGATGTTTCTGGATTGGAAACTTCAAGTTTGTAATACTTGTTCTATTGATATAAAATTGAAAATTACTATGATTGTTTGATTGTTGAATGAGGTGGATTATAGTTTATATAGGTTCTAATGAGTCCTCTTAAGAATACACATTCAAGCATCTCAATGGCCTATTTATAATAGTTATATTCATATTTATCTATAGTGTCGCTTTCTGTTGTCTTTAAATTAGTGGTTAAAGTAGTTAAAAAAGAATTATGACACCGGAAAGCGTCACCACAATATTTATTTGAGACAATATAATGCGTTACTAAATTACATTTTAAGAGACGCCTCAAAGCGTCACAATAAGCTATAGTCACGCCCACCTATGTGACGCTATTTCCGGGCGTTACTAAAGCAAATGCGTCACTATATGCTCTTTAGTGATCCTTTTCTGGCGTCACTAAAACATGTTTTTTTAGTAGTGCGGCAACCAATGCTTCTCTTCTCTTGAGTGCTGCATGTATGTCTTTGTTGGCCATATGGGCTTGAATCAAATCTCTTTTATTTTTATTTTTATTTCTTGATTGGCCTGTAGATTTTGGTCCAATTGAGACTTAAGTTTCGTAAGTTCTTTAGTAAGAAATCCCATTGATTGGTCTCCATTTTGGGGAACACTTTGCTTACCGTGTATGTCAATTGTACAAAATAGAACTTATATCATAGTTACTAACCAAACCTGCATTAGTTCATTGCTCAAGTACTTAACAAACATCTCTAGTACTAATTCTCAGAAGTAAATTGTTCATGAAACAGATAGGTACTTTTCAAATGTATCATTACTCTAGAAATCAGTAATGATTAAAAGTCTAAGGTATATACCATGTGCTCGATCCAACAAGCACCCCATCCTGCCCGATTTGAGGAATATCATTTGTCAAACGTTTGATGAATCCATCAAGAGACTTGGACGAGGATCCACCTTCCACAACGCTCATTCTACAATATTCTCTCATTTGCTTCACTCTTCCTCTAACTTTACCCCCAATATATCAGAAAAGTGCACATAGTAAATATAATATTTGTATATTAGAAAAATGCACATAATGATAATAATAATAATATTTGTGTATTAGAAAATTGCACATTGTAATTAAATATTTGTGTACTAAAAAAATACACATAGTAACTAGAACATTTTTGTATTAGAAAAATGCAAAAAGGTAATTATAATATTAGTATATTAGAAAAGTGCACATGGTGAATATTTGTATATGAGAAAAGTGCACATTGTAAATATAAGATTTGTATATAAAAAAGTGCAGATAGTAATTAGAATATTTGTGTATTAGAGGTTCGGGTTAATTGCATATCCACTATGGTCTTACAAATGCATTGACTTCCTTAATTGATGTTTATGTTCATGGATTCTTTCGATGCCACAAGTGGTGATGGTTTGCTTATCTTTTCCACTCACTCATGGTTCACTTATCCACATATCATGTTATGTGGCTACGCTAGTTACCTCCCATAACTTCAGATCATTATTATGTTGATCAGGCATAATCAAGCATTGGGTAGAAGATAAATAAATAAACATAAATCAAACACAAATTGTGTTTGATTCTCTATGGAACACATAAATAAACATGAATGTTGAACGATCAAACTAACTCACAACCGATCACACTGAATAACTATCGAATGAAGAGAACTGTCGAACTCATGGTTCGATACTTGTAGGGTTGGTGAACAATAATTAATGACCTACCTTGCGTCTCATGATCTGGGATATTTATAGACCTGGAACGCGAGCCCCTTTCTCAAATTTTCTGGGATAAGGTCGCTATCGAACCGAGTATTTGGTTGTCTTCTTCCAATGTGGGATACAACACTACTTTACTTACACAAAATATCCAATAGTAAACACGACTGCTTCCTACATCGGTTCGTTGTAAATTATGAGCTTTGTTAACTTCTTACAAACGAAGGATGACAGCTTAAACTCGTACCGCATGATGATTCTTGCATTTATCTTCTTCGTTGCAAAAATAGTGGAGTCGCTCTCATAGAGGCTATGGTACTTCGGTGCAACATCATATTGGAATAAAGGATAGGGTGGCATTAACCATGTTAATATACATGAAGTCACTCTCCATGAAGTACGGTGGAATTAGTAACGTAAAGATCATTAATTTCATCAATGCAGATGTTGAAAGAATTGGAGATTTATGGCGGTATTTTCACGGCGTATGGTTGCTCCCAATTCAAGTTATTTTAGCTTTAGCGACTTGGTACAAGAAACTAGGTGATGCTCCTTGATTGCTGCATTTTCACCAAAATATTGTTTATGATTAGCAACACCCCACTTGCTAACATGCAAGAAAGAATGCATTCGAATATTATGGTGGCTAAAGATTCACGTATAAAAGCTACTTCATAAACTTCAAAGAGTATGAGAAATCTTAAGCTGCATTCTTGGGAATCAACTTTCTTGAAAAAGCTGCTTCTGCTAAGAGAAACAAAAATATTTTGGCTCAAGATATATATCTATACAAGCTCTGTGGTAGCTTTCCTGTTGGCGATTTCCTCTTTTGGGCTTCGCCAACGTTAGTCTCAGTTGTTACTTTTAGTGTTTGTATTATACTAGGAAGACCGTTAACCTCGGGAACGGTTCTTTCAGCTTTAGCCACATTTTGCATTCTTCAAGAGCTGATTTATAATCTTCCAGAACTTATTTCTATGATTGCCCAGGCTAAAGTTTGGGTTGGTCGAGTTCGTAGGTTTATTATAGATGAAGATCGAAAGAGATTGGTATACCATCCTACTCCAAGTACACCAGGTGTCGCCATTGAAGTTGAAGCTGGAGAATATGCTTGAAGGCAGAGACACAAAGAAGCCAATAGTCAAAATAAGCGAGAAGATAAAGATCACGAAAGGGTCTAAAGTGGTTGTTTGTGGATTGGTTGGATCAGGAAAAACAAGTTTTCTTTCGAGTATTCTTAGTGAAATACCAAGAATTTCTGGTTCGAGTATCAAAACTTATGGTTCAAAGGCTTTTGTGCCGCAAAGTGCTTGGATTCAAACATGAACTATAAGAGAAACTTGTTGTTTGGTAAGAAAATGAGCAGATATTTTTGTGAAAACATGGTTGAAGCGTGCGTGTCGAATCATGATATTGAGGCATGGATTGATGGAGATTTTAGTATTGTAGGCGAACGAGGGATGAACTTGAGCGGTGGACAAAAGCAAAGGATTCAAATGGTGAGGGCACTTTATAGCAACTTTGTCATATATTTGTTTGATGATCCATTTAGCGTAGTTGATGCACATACTGGAGCTCATATCTTGAGCCCATTTAGTGCAGTAAGGCATATATGTGTGACATTCTCTATGGCATTTACAATATTACGCCCCGTGTTTTTTGGTTCTAGAGGGAATAATTCTTTATTTGTCATTGAAAATATTTTATGTAATATGATTTCACGCGCTAAAAAAAGAAAAAGACTGCTGAAAAGTCAGATATTATTGGTCGAGAAAGTACAATATTAAACATAGTACTCATCTTTATCGATGTATTTTATGTATCAAAAAAGTGCACATAGTAAATATTATTCATATATAAAAAAAAAGTGCACATAGTAAATATTGCATTTGTATATAAGAAAAATGCACATAGTAAATATAGTATTTGTACATAAGTAAAGTGAACAGAGCAAATATATTATTTATATATTAGAAAAGTGCACATAGGAATTATAATACTTGTGTTTTCGAAAAGTGCACATAGTAATTATAATATTTGTGTATTAGAAAAGTGCATATAGCCTTCAGAGATTGAATATCTCACTTTTCAGCCATCTTTATATATATATTTATATATATATATATTTCCTACGCGTAGAATCATTTTACTTAAATTACTTTGAATGGCAAACAAAGCGTTATTCTCTATGGACCTAAAAAACACGTGGCATAATATTGTAAGTGCCATAGAGAATGTCACACATGTGTAATGTAGAAAATTTAGTAACCTTAGGAATTAGGATATGACTAAGACATGAAGAAAGTCATAAGAGAAATCTCAAAAGGTTACCTCCCCACACTAACCGCGAGGCAGAAAATGAATCCCTTTTTGTAAGAGTTCTCAACAACGTCGATAGAAGAAGAACAAGCCTCGAACGAGGCACCATTATATTATTTTCTCACACGGACAAGATTCGACGCTATAAAGCCCCATCTGCAAGATCACGTTTTACATTATTCAATCATTATAATTATATTAAAATCAGAAGACATTACACCATGGGCGACCACAATTTATGGGTACAGTAGATTTGCTAACACAAAAAGGAATTAAACACTGCCCATATCACCACCCATTAAGGCCAATACTCATTCTCAACCTATTTTCCTTATCGGCAATCAGCATCTCCATCTCATCGGTTATTCTAGTTATCCTACGCCAAATTTTTTACTTTTTATATCTTTTATCCTATAAATCCCCAAGATATCTATAAGGACTTCTCTCTTTAGCACAAAAATAGTGTTACGGTCCCCTTTAATTACCGAGAGTACCAAGATTAACCTTCCTACTAATTTTATGTTACCAATTATCCTTACATTTCTCTATTATTTATTTTTCCCTTTTCCATGTTTTAATTATTAATTTACTAGGTTAATTTGTGTATTACAATGTTATTCAATGTAAGTAAATCGGGCAATAAATACAGATTATTCATTCATTATTGAAATAGTTGGACTGAACTCAGTACAGTTTTCCGGACAGACTATCGGTGTGGTGAACACACCGAATACGTAATACTAGGTGTGTGGCGAAAATTAAAAAGGAACGCGAGATTTAGTAATTTTTGGCAGATTAATATTAATTAATAACCTGACATGCCTTAGGCAAAAATTCAATTAAGAACAAATAAGGTAATCACACAAGATTTGTGATTACTAAAAAATACCAAGCAACTAAGAGAACAAACTCTTACAACTAGCCTAAACTACAAAACAGTTGGTAAACTACGTGTTTTTAGCTATAAATAAGAAACTAATCGACTCTCTAGCTAAAACACTTCTAAGACTCGTAATTAAACTGATGTGCAACTCTTCCTATTTATAGAACATGTCCAAGAGCCTTGCACCAGAAATCGAATCACCTTTAATCTTTCATCCTTATCTTTTTAATTAATGTCGATCCTCTTGAAGCTCAAGATACATCTCGATCATGTAAATCAATCTTCAAATCAGCTATCCTCTTGATTCTTATCACATTCCCACGCTGTATCTTGCTTCTAAGCCAAGTCACACGCCAAGATAAGCTTCATCTAATAGAGTCCACAACAGTGTCCAAGTTTGTCCTTATCTTAGTAAAAATGATAACCCCATGATCTTCTAGATAAATTCTATCTTCTCTTGACCTTATTTAATCTGAAAAAGAAGGTTAAATAAACTACAAAACGCGCTAATTAATAGGTTAGTGAAAAAAACAAAATATATAGATAATATTAAATTCGCAGAATTAAATAGGTGCAGAATATTTGGCGTGTTGACAACACCTTTGTCACAACACCCAGAAAACCTGCACTTACATTCTTCACCTTTTTACCTTTCTTCACTAAACCAAAATATGTACACGTTTGTTAGTTAACCTATTCTAGTAATGAATATAACTCCCCCTAGTCATAAAACACAACTATAAAAGATTTCAACTTAACCATGCTTCAAGAACAAATAAGAACTTCTTCATGGATTCAATCACATTCTCAAGATCTTTCGAATAAACTCAAGACGTTCTTTTAGTTAATCATTAACCAACATAAAGTTCTTGCAAACCTGGAGTACTTACCAATACAAACTAAACTGGAGTTTAAATAATTTATGAAAAAGGCAAAATATAAAATTAGTTCGAAGAATTTCTAAGTGCAGAAAACTAGTGAGAGTTGTCGTCACACCAACTCACAACGCCTGCACTTACATTCTTTTCCTTTTTCCTTTCTTCACAAAAACCAAAACCGGCACATTTGTTAGTTCACAAATTCAAAAATTTAAGTTACTCCACCTAAACGTAAGTAGTTATAATTTAAAGGGAAAACGACACTTATACCCCTGAACTTTTAGCCCGCGAGCACTTGCCCCCCTCCCCCCCTCTCGAACTTTTTTTTGGAGCACTAACACCCCAAGCTTAGTTTTTGAAAGTTTTGTACCCCCCGTGACACCCCCACACGTGCAAACGAGAATATTCTACAGAATCTTGGTCTTCTCGTGCACGTGTCGTCCACGACTAAGGGCAAAATCGGTAATTCAGGGGTGTAAGTGCTCGCGAGCTAATAGTTTAGGGGTGTAAGTGTCCTTAGTATTTCACGCGGATCCAAAGATTTCGTAGAATATTCCCTTTCGCACGTGTGGGGGGGGGGGTGTCACGGGGGGTACAAAACTTTCAAAAATTAAGCTTGGGGGTGTTAGTGCTCAAAAAACAAGTTCAGGAGGGTAAGTGCTCGCGAGCAAAAAGTTCAGGGGGGTAAGTGTTGTTTTCCCTAATTTAAATCATAAAAGCAAGTATTCAAGATTTAACACAAAGCACGCAGGTTTTCCTCTCCCCCTTTTTGTGAGGAAAGCAATTCCTACTAAAGATTAACCAATAGAGAAATGCATCAATAACAATGAATCAGAACTTACTCTCCCTCTTTTCGTGAAGAAAGCAAAGCTTCAAAAAACTTCTTCATATTCTTGAGCACATCAAGCTTATCCTTAGCTTCCTCATCTTCTTTCTCCTTGTCATAAACTTATTCCTCCTCCCCCTCAATTGGCAAACACTCCACTTTGAACTCCCCTTTTCTTAACATTAGTTTCCTTTGGAAATTCATCGACTCCCAAACCAAAAAATCAATATTAAAAAGATTGGCTTAGTTTCTTGTGGCATTTCCTCAACACCACTTGAAGAATCAACCTTTGACTTAACCCAACGTCTTCCCAGCTTTAAAAAATGCCAGCAACGCGTTTCATACATGAGAGTAGGTTTGACAAACATTGGAGTATTTTTGTAAAAGAATAAGAGAGTAGGTAAAGGGCAAAGGTAACAGAATTGGATAGAAAAAGAATGAGATGAAAGAGTGAAGATGGAAACATGTGTATGTGGAGGTGTTTGGGCCTAACCTCACAAGTTTTCTCAAAAGAAAACTATCAGCAAAATCTTTACATAAACATTTGAGATTCAACCAAGGTTAGTATCATAGATAGCCAATTATGTACATTAATGGTGAATTTAGAAAACAAAAAATCATTAAAGGATGTAGTTTGAATTAAAGAAAAAATTCAATCTCAAACAATAAGAAGAAACAGGTCTGTATGACTTCCAAAATTAACAAAACCCCCCAAAATGAATTCCTAAACATGCTTACATGCCCACATCTCCTCCTTAAGATCAAATCCGATACAAATACAGAGAATGATGGAACAAGAAGGATCAATTCTAGAGAAAAGACTAACTAGAAAAACATTTAACCAAATGTTAAACAAAAAATATTTAATTATAAGAAAACTTAGGTATTTTGGGCTTATTCTCGAACAAATTGTCATAAGTGTACCTGAAGATACCAATGTGAAAAATGAGTGATCTCAAGGAGTAGTATTCACAAAACCAAGTAACCAACAATGATTAAGAAGAAGAAAATAAAGAATATAAAATCAAAGGTCGGAGAAATTCGTATTTAAACAAAAATCAGGTCACAAGGTAGAGAGAAAGAAATAGCAACAGTTCTCTAACCGTTGATTATCCAAGGTGTGCGTCAAACAAATGTCAACACAGACAAATCATCAAACAAAGTGACAAACTCCTAATGAAGCACGAAAAATCTCGGCATTAAGCCCAAAAGACTGACAAGAACAACCCTACCCTGAATCAAGAAAAGAAAATGCATGAACATATCAAGATGAATTGGTGTTGTTGTTCAGGTGTGGTCACGACAGCATCTGCTATTGCCGAAAAATAACTATTTTTAATTTTTTTTTTAAAATTTAAATAAACAAAAGCTTACTCTTAAAAAATATGATGGTTATAAAGCTTGAAATTGTAACAACTAAATGTAGGTAGCACGTGACCCCATATATCCCAGCGTGAAACACATTTCATTATATAGGTAAGCACATAGGACCAAATACAGGCATGCAGAACCTCATACATCTCAACGACTAACACGTACTTATTTGATGTATAACATAAAAGGTTAGCATCGAGTAAGAAACATTGTGTGAAGGAAATAACAAGACCCCAAGCACCCCCAATGTTTAAAACCAACTATATCTTGCTCCCCCGCTCATAGTGCAATACTTGATTACAAATAAGACACAACTAAGCAACGAGCTCCGTGTGGCTCAGGTTCTCCATAATGAGTGTGCACAATCATAGAAATTTTCATAGAGTTCAAAAATAAAGAATATTTTATGATTTTTCTTATGTCATTAATCGACAAAAGCGAATAATGTCATGAACTTTCTAAACACACAATTGTTAGGAATGTAGAACCTGGACAATGAAGATGGTGTACTGAAATTGAAGACTGGGGTTCTAACAAAAGTGAGAGTGAAGAAAAAACCAGACATGCAAACAGAGAGTGGTGCTACAGTGAGGTGCTACGACGATGATCGCGCTTGTGAGGTGTTATCAGAGTCTGATCACGGATGGGTGGCACTACGTACTGTAGTTCATCCAGAAACTGACGCTACAGGGACCGTGTTGCGGTCTTGATCGCGCGCCCGATCGCGCACCACAATTTTGGCTCAGTTTTGGTCCATCTCCATTCTGATACCCTAGTAGCCTGGATTAGCTCCAGAGGTAGACATAGTCGAACTGGGTAAACAAATTGTGTCTTGCGTGCTAGCTGTTATTTATCGCTTTTGATTGTGCGTGTTTCTTTGTTCTTGTTGTGGTTTTTTGCATTTTTCTGTTGCGTAACAAGTGGTACAATTTTGTGGGAGTTGTATGATGGACGGAGGTAAAACGCATATCGAGAAGTTTGTTGGGTTGAATTATGAGTTTTGGCGGATGCGGGTCGAGAAATTACTATATGGTAAAGATCTGTGGAAACCATTGAAAGATAAACTGATGGAGATGTCAGATGCAGACTGGAAATTCCTTGATAGGAAGGTGATGAGCATGGTTCGGTTGACTCTGGAGTAAAACGTAGTGTTCAACACCTTGAAGGAGACAACCACGACGGGGATACCAGAGGTTATTGTAGACATGCACGAGAAATCATCAGCAGCAAACAAAGTCCATCTGATGCGACGTTTGTGCTACTTGAAGATGACGAAGAACACGGTGGTGTCACATCATCTTAATGAGTTTAACTTGATTGTGTCAAGGTTGAACTCGGTTAGAATTGATTTTGGTGACGAATTCAAAGCCTTGATTTGGTTGCCCTCTCTGCCAGATAGGTGGAGCGAAACGGTCACGGTCGATAGTGCATCAATCAGGAAGGCGAGGTTGGAGTATGACGAAGTGATAGACTTGTTTGTCAGTGAAGAAATTCGTAGAAATGAGTCGGGTACTTCATCGGGGAATCCTTCAGGATCAGTTTTGAGTTCCGAGGCTAGAGGTAGATCAAAGCAACGGGGCTCAAATTCCAATTGGGGTAGATTGAAATCGAGTAAGTCGAAGAAGGACAAGAGTTCTAATGAATGTTGGAATTGTGGGTGATGACTTGTACTGTTTTAACAATTACAAAAAACGAAAACAAAAAAAAACTCCTTGATATTTATATTAATATGTTTTAAAAAATAAAAAATACATTAATCAATACATTTGTAATTTAATCCTTAAATAATTTTAAAATAAAATAAAAAAGAAATTTATCACAAACCGTCTAAATTCGTTGAGTTTTAGGGTTAGGCAATTGCGGAAAGATTACACTCTACATTACATTGACTTTTGACGAGTTCGATTAAGGAGGCGGGGCTGGTGGGTGTGTGGAGCAGTGGGGTGGTGGGGTGTTACGGGTTGGGCGGAGGAGACGAGCATTTTTTAAAATTGATTTATGATTTTTTAATTTATTTATATATGATTTTAGTAAAAAAAAAACTATTTAAAAATAGATATATGGTTTTAATAAGGAATTACATATTTATATTTCAAGGAAATAACATTAAGAATCAGTTATTTATAAGGAATATAGGAGGTGTTTGCAAGAACTTATGAAAGCTATTTTTTCATAACTTTTACTTAAAGTTACTTAAAGCCGCGTTTGACTTAAAGTAGTGAGTGTTTGAAAATGTGTTTTTAAAAGTCACTTAAAGCAGTTAAAATAGTTTTGTGGTGTTTGCAATAGCTAGTGAAAATCAACTTTTGAATATTGATTAAAATGCAATAATGTTTACTTACCCCTATTCAAAGTATACATAATATTAATATTTCACTCACACATACACAATGATGGTTATATTTTAAAAAATAAAATTAATATAATTGAATTAATACGTTTATTACATTACGTTGCACAATTTATTTGGTGTAAGCATTTATTTTTAGAAAATATAACTTTATCTAAAAGTTTTTAGTATAAATATGTTGTTGTTAAGTAAAAAAAATAAGAATTTTTTCTATTCTTTTTTATTATTACTTTTTTTAATTATTTTTTATTATTAGGTTATTACTCTTAAAAACACCACAATTCAAAATTATATGATATCACATAAATGAGGAAAGAGAGAAATCATGAGATTTATTTCTAATTACTTAAGGCTTAAATAGGTTATTAAGAGAAATTTAAGAAATATATAAGTAGAAGCATTTATGGAAGAACCTCATTACTTCTTTTTATTGATTTTTTTTTTAAGTAAAGGAGAAGCAAAAGCATGAATTGCAAACACCCCCTAGTGTGTTTGCAAGAGCTTATGAAAGCTCCTTTTTCACAATTTAATGTTACTTAAAATTGCGTTTGACTTAAAACTATGAGTGTTTGCAAATCCTTCATTAAAAGTAACTTAAAGTTGATAAAGTTAGTTTTGTGGTGTTTGCAATAATTAGATAGAAGCAGCTTTTGAACCTTAATTAAAATAAAATAAAATTAATTATTATTATTTAAATTACAGATATAAAAATATTAATCATTCACTCACATTTGCACAGTCATGAGTTGGATAGTTATTTATTAAAAATTAAAATAATTTAAATTTTAATATAGTGTAGTCAATATATATATTTATTACATTACAATATACAAGTTATTTGGTATAATTACATCATGCATATATCTTCTAGAAATAATAACTATATGTAAAAGATGTTAATATAATAATGTCGTACATGTTGTTGTTAAGTAAATTGTTTTTTAGATTTTTTTTCTGTTCTTTTTTATAATTATTTTTCTTTAATTGCTTTTTGTTAATTATTTTTTTACTCTAGAAATATAAAAAAATGGAAAAGAAGAACACGTTAAAAGGAAAGAGAGAAATTATGGAATTTATTTTAAGGTATAATTGAATTTTTAAAGAAACGTAAGGGATTGATAAGCCTAAATAAGATATTCACCAAGATTTGGGGAGAAGCTCCTTATGTAAGGGGGTGTTTGCGAGAGCTTATGAACGCTACTTTTTCATAACTTTTACTTAAAATTACTTAAAGTGGTGTTTGACTTAAAGCAGTGAGTGTTTGCAAATGTGTTTTTAAAAGTTACTTAAAGCAGTTAAAATAGTTTTGTGGTGTTTGCAATAGCTAGTGAAAAGCAACTTTTGAATATTGATCAAGATGCAATAAGATTTATTTACGTATATTTAAAGTATACATAATATTAATGTTTCACTCACACATGCACAATTATGGTTATATTAAAAAATAAAATAATATAATTGAATTAATACGTTTATTACACTAAATTTCACAATTTATTTGATGTAAGCATTTATTTTTAGAAAGTATAACTTTATCTGAAAGTTGTTAATATAAATATGTCGTTGTTAAGTAAAAAGAAAATATTAAGAATTTCTTTGTATTCTTTTTCATTATTACTTTTTCTTTAATTATTTTTTATTATTAATTAAAACACCACAATTTAAGATTATAGAAAATATCACGTAAATAGGGAAAGAGAGAAATCATGAGATTTCTTTCTAATTAATTAAGGCTTAAATATGATATTAAGAGAAATTTAAGAAATATATAAGTAGAAGTAGTTTATGGAAGCACCTCATGACATGCTTCTGGGCTTCTGCTTATTTTTGACTTTTTTAAGAGAAGAAGAAGCAAAATCATGAATTACAAACACTAAATAAATGCTTTCCAGTGACTTAAAGCCCATAAGCTCCTTTTAAAAGCTCTTGCAAACACCTCCTAAGCACCTCATGACATGCTTCTGGGTTTTTTTTTTTTTTTTTTACTTTTTTTAAGAGAAGGAGAAGCAAAATCAGCAGTTACAAACACTCATTAAATGTTTTTCAGTGACTTAAACACCATAAAGAGCTTTTAAAAGCTCTTGCAAACACCCCATAAACAAATGTTTTTCAGTGACTTAAAGCCTATAAACTACTTTTAAAAACTCTTGCAAAAACACCCATAATTATATAAATATTAATATTTCAGACTTAATTTACTTAATTTTTAGGACTATAATATAAAATTTTAAGAACTTTTTTATTTATAGTTTAGAGATGTAAATACCAAACATTCAAAAAAATGGGTCAATTTTCAAATATATAACCATAAATAAGGATTTGTTAATTATTTCTTTATGTATATATAAGTGTCAAGTGTCAAGTAGAATATAATTATGAATTTAAATTCGTTCAAAATTCCCAATTCTTCAGTCAACGAGCTAGGTACGTGGGCAATTTGGGGCGGGCAGCAATTGCTTTGCTCCACCGCGGGTTACCAAATGTGGGAGCAAAGTGAAAGTTATGCTACAATTTGGGACCATGATCAAGTTAGGGTATATCAAATTTATTAAAGAAACAAGTTATGGCATATTTTTTTCTCAATCTAACAAAAAAGATCCATTTCATCAAAATCATCGTACTGAAGATCCACAAGCGCCATGTATGTACGTAGATCCGACAGAGTACGGACACGTGCTTGGATGCTGAATAGAAGTCACGTTATTATACTATAATAGCTACGGACACGTGCTTGGATGCTGAATAGAAGTCATGTTATTATACTATAATAGCTAGTTTCTTCTCTTTCAACTCTTATTATTGGCATTATTGTTGTCGGTATCAAAATATGCAATAACAGCGAGGTGAGTAAATAATTGTACTGAAGATCCACAAGCACCATATATGTACGTAGATCCGACAGAGTACGGACACGTGCTTGAATGCTGAATAGAAGTCACATTATAGTATTATACTATAATAGCTAGTTTCTTCCCTTTCAACTCTTATTGGCATTATTGTTGTCGGTATCAAAATATGCAACAACAGCGAGGTTAGTAAATAATTGTACTCTTCTCTATATTACTTACTCCAATACCGACAACAATGTTGGTGGAAGTTGTGAATGAAAAGAAAATAGCCATCAATAATTATTTGCTTAGACAAATCGTACTCAGATTTGATAGGAGCAGAATGTAACATGTGGGTAGCAGAAATATCTTATACATGGGGTCATAAATTCATAATGTGTGGTGCTTAGCTAAGACAAACCCACAGTTATTAAGATGCACGTATTCTTCAAAAAGTTGCTCATGTCCGTATATATGTATGCGTCATGAGGCACCACGACATGTGATAGGGCCTTGGATATTTGTCCATTGTGCCACGTAGCGTGTTTTAATTAAATAAAGCCTGGATATCGGACACGGTTTTAGGCATAACCGTCAGACAATAGATATAGTTAAACAAGAAAAAAAAAAGTGATCGTTATGCCACTTACATAACCTTTTTAGTATCGCTATATTGCTATGTTGCACGGATACTCCGAAAATGGCTCCGTATCCCGTATCGGATATTAAACGGATAAGGATACGTCTCGGATATGCTTCAGATACGTGTCGAATACGCCATGTGGCGTATCCTATTTAAATATTATTGTTTTAATAAATCGGATACGTATCGGATACTATCATAAGGCGTATCCGATACGTGTCCTCAATAAAATAAGTTATTTTATTATTTTTGAAAATTTTAGTGGTAAAAAAATAATTTATTTATACTACAAACACCAAAATGCAATATTCTAATTTATTAATTCATTTTACTCATATATAATAGTTCATCATTTTCACTTTTCACTTGATGAACCCAACTTTGAGTTGGTTTTGTTTATTGATGATGTTGTTTAATAATAAATAAGCTATTGCAATATTAATCTTTGTTATATTATGAAACTTTGTAATATTCGTGTTGAACATATTATCAATTAATATTTGAGTTTGTGGAATGGTGAATCTTTGTATATGGATATATGTTGATTATTTTTTGAATTTTATAAGTGCTTAATATTCATTATTTTATATATTTACTTAAATAATATATATACATATATAATTTTTTAATATTAAATATTCGACGTATCGTTGACGTATCTTAATATGTGATTTTGAAAAAATATGTATCTTCGTATCCGTATCTTGTCCGATATGTGTCCACGTATCTGTGTCCGTGCAACGTAGTTATATTGTAAAATTCTTTAGTATTGTTGAATATGTTTGATACATTGTTATTTGAGTAAATCATTTGATATTTTGAGCTTAGGTAAAATTGTGGATGCTTTTATATATGTATGATTTTTTTTCTTGGGCTTGAAGTTGAATATATTTTATATTAAATGTGAAGCCACCAAGTAATCTAAAAAAGGTATTGTATGATGTTTTCATCATTAGATTATATTCTACATATAACATTATTAATATAAAATATTTGACGTCTTCTAACGTATTATTTTATCTGATATAGAAAAAATCGTTGCTCTATATCTACATTGTGTTCAGTACGTTCTCGCATCTGTCCAACATAACTAGTTAGGTAGCCATCGCAAAATATAGTGTGGTAAGTATTATCAGAAAAGGAACAAAAGGAGCACATGTTCTTGTTGGAAAGAAAGTGAGCAAAGACAAAATGAATCATTGCATTAGTTGTAAAAGTGATGGATTACAATGAAAGCACAGCCACGTATTTATAGCTTGCAAGAAACAACTTTACACATAGGAAAGAGAAGAGATACATGGAATATTCTCCTAACTACCAACAAGTACAAAAAAGCAACTAAGCACTTTTCCCTTGTTGTGCAAGTATCTTCTTATTTTCAGATTCTTCATGTTCTTCTTCTTTCATTTCTTCAATGTTAATGCTGTTGTTGTGACTTTGATACTCCCCCTCAAGATCAGAATGTATATCATAGACTCTGATCTTGCCAAGAAGCTGTTTAAACTGCTTGACTCCAAGACCTTTGGTAAATATATCAGCTAACTGGTTTCCAGTGTTAACATGGAACAATTTAAACAATCCTTGTTGCATTTTCTCCCTGACCACATGGCAGTCTATCTCAATGTGTTTTGTTCTCTCATGAAACACAGGATTAGATGCAATGTGGATAGCTGCTTTGTTATCACAGAACAACAAAGCTGGTTGATCATGTTTACATCTCAGATCTCTTAATAGATTTTTAATCCAAACCATCTCACAAACAGTGGAGGTCATTGCTCTATATTTTGCCTCAGCAGAAGATCTGGAAACAGTTTGTTGTTTCTTGGATTTCCAAGAGATCAATACATCTCCAAGAAAAATGCAGAATCCTGTGACAGATTTTCTTGTGTCTACGCATGAAGCCCAATCAGCATCACAGTATCCCTTCATGTGCATAGTGTTTCTTCTTGGAAATAGAAGCCCCTGTCCTGGTGCTGATCTAAGATATCTTACAACCCTGAGAGCAGCATCCATATGTGATTTGAGAGGGTTAGATATGAATTGACTTAGAGTTTGAACATTGTAAGCAATGTCTGGTCTGGTAACAACAAGATACAGAAGCCTCCCTATCAACCTTCTATACTCATTGGGATTTTCCAGGACATCTTCTCCTTCATGACTTAACTTCAAGTTCTGATCAATGGGGAAACCAACAGATCTTCCCCTCAACAAACCACAATCATTTATAATATCAAGAGTGTACTGTCTTTGGTTTAGAGATATGCCTGATTTGTTTCTGGCTACTTCTATTCCAAGTAAGTATTTGAGTGGTCCAAGGTCCTTGAGCTTGAAGTTTCTTTTCAAATAAGCCTTCAGTTTGTCAATTTTTGCTGGATCATTCCCTCCAATGATAATATCATCTACATAAATGAGAATGGCAGTAATGGAAGTGGGAGATGAGTGTTTGATAAACAATGAATGATCTGCAGATGATTGTTTGTAACCTTCATTGACAATTATTGAGGTCAACTTGTGATTTCATTGTCTAGAAGCTTGCTTCAACCCATACAAGGATTTATGGAGCTTACAAACCTGCTCCCCTCAGTAGCAAATCCAGGAGGTGGTGATATGTACACTTCCTCCTCTAAATCACCATAGAGGAAGGCATTATTCACATCAAGCTGAAAGAGCAACCAATCATGAGCTGCTGCAAATGCCAATAAACATCTCACAGTGGTGATTTTTGCTACTGGAGAAAAGGTTTCAAAATAATCATATCCCTCAAGTTGACTGTATCCTTTTGCCACCAGTCTAGCTTTATAGCGCTCAACCTCTCCATTTGAAGTGAATTTTACTTTGTAAACCCATCTACAACCTATAGCTTTCTTACCAGGGGGCAATGTTGTGAGGGACCAAGTATCATTGTCAGCAAGAGCAGTTAACTCAACAGTCATTGCATCTCTCCACAATGGATTTAAGTTAGCTTCATGAAAGGAACTAGGCTCATGATGAGAGGCAACAGAGAGTGCATAATGTAAATGAGAGGGTGAGAGTCTACTGAATGGTAAATTAATGTTGAAATAAGGAGAGATACCTTGTGGAGAAGACAACTCAGCAGAAGTGAAAGAAGCAGTTGAGGTGGCTGCAAGCTTGCACTGGTAGTCTTTCAAGTAAGCTGGTGGCCTCCTGATTCTAGAAGAGTGTCTAGTAGTAACAGGAGTAGGGACAATAGGGGAAGAATGATGAGACTGAATGAGAGGTGAGGTAGGGAGAGGTGAAGAAGGAACAATAGATTTTGGGCTTGGAGTGTGATGAGTGTGATGCATTTCTAGTGAAGTATGATGTATAGGAACAGAATTAATGTCAAAAATAGTGAAAGGAGGTTGTGGAAATGGAGACTCAGTGGAAATATGAGAAGTAGGAGTAGGGGATTTGAAGGGGAATACATCTTCATGAAAAATTACATCTCTGGATATGAAGACTCTTTTTGAAGTCAAATCATATAACTTATATCCCTTAATATAAGGAGGATATCCAATGAAGATGCATTCACTTGCCCTGGGAGAGAATTTATGTTGTGGATTAGGTAGTGTTGATGCAAAGCATTGGCATCCAAAGGTTTTCAGATGAGAGTATTGTGGTAGTTTGGAGAAGAGAAGTTCAAATGGAGTTTTGTTTTGTAATAAAGGGGTGGGGGTTCTGTTTATGAGATATGCAGCTGTGAGGAGACATTCTCCCCAGAATAGAAGAGGCAAGGAAGCTTGAAACCTCAAAGATCTAGTCACATTGAGTAGGTGTTGATGTTTTCTCTCCACAACAGAATTTTGTTGTGGAGTATAAGTACAACTTTGCTGATGAATCACTCCTTTTGAAGCAAAGAATTCTTTCATATTGAATTCAAGTCCTTGGTCAGATCTTACACTTTTGATATTGAGGTCAAATTGTGTCTTAACTAGCTCAAAAAACTGGTAGATAAGGTTTCTGGTATCACTTTTGTTTTTCATGAGATAAGTTCATGTGAACCTACTATGATCATCCACTATGGTGAGGAAGTATTTACTACCATTCATTGATGGGACACTGAAGGGACCCCAAATATCCATGTGTACAAGATCAAAAATATGTTTAGAAACTTGAGGATTATGAGGAAAAGACAATCTGTGTTGCTTAGACAAGTGACACACATCAGAACTAATAGAGTCAAATTTTGAAGGGAAAATTTCATTAGATGATTTCAATAATGATAATCTGGATACAGAGGGATGTCCCATCCTTACATGCCATAGCATAGAATCAGAACAAGAAACAGAAACTGAATGACTAGAATGAAAAACAGAATGTTTGCTATTGTGAATTTCTCTTCTGGAATCAGGAAGTTGTTCTTTCAAAGACAAGTGGTACAAGCCTGCATCCAGCTCAGCTATCCCAATCATCTCCCAGCTGAGAATGTCATGTATCAAACACAAAGTACCCCACATTATAAGAACACAATGAAGTTCAGTGACCAGTTTACTGACAGATAGTAAATTGAAGTGAAAAGAGGGAACACACATCACATTTTTTAGAGTGATTTTATTGTTTAAGGAAACAGTTCCAATAGATGTAGCATAAGTGTATTTACCATCAGGGAGCTTAACAATAGTGTTGGATAATGGTTCATAAGAAACAAAAAGGCTAGGGGTACAAATGATATGATCTGTTTCTCCTGAATCTAGGATCCAGGAGTTAGTAGTAGTAGAACTGGAGAGGACACAATTGAGAGCTTGGTGTATACCTGAGTGAGAGCTTTGTGGAACAGATTTAACTTGAGTAGAAGTGGAAGTGGAGCTTTGAAAGAGAGAACAAAGCTGTTGGAACTGCTCTTGTGTGATGGGCAACTGTGGTTCTTGAGCAACAGTGCCCTGTGTGGTTTAATTCACTGTAGATGTAGATCCTCTATAGGGTTGTTGTGTTGGCTTGAACCTTGCAAGTTTGTGTCCAGGAGGATAACCATAAACCTCAAAGCATGTGTCAACAGTGTGATTAGTTTTACCACATTTGTTGCATGGTGGCCTTTGCTTGTTGTTACTGTTGTTACTGTTGGATTGCTTGTTCCATGGCTTGAATGGTGGTTTTTGACTGTAGTTCACCATAATGTTATCTTGAGGGCCCTGTAAAGTAGTTTTCACCTGCATAGTTGTTGTTTCAACAACAGAACCAGTACCAACAGAGAGATCAAAGTTTGCTTCCTCTTGAAGCACAAGTCCAAATGCATCATCAAGAGGTGGTAAGGGTTCTTTCAACAAGATCTGGTTTCTCACTTGATTAAACTTATCATCAAGTCCCATTAAGAACACCATAACCCTTCTCCTCTCATTTTTATCATGTAAACCTTGCAACACTCCACAAGATCCATTGTTACAAGTAAGTGGTATGTCATATGAGCTGAGTTCATCCCATACTGCTTTTAATCTGGAAAAGTAAATGCTTAATGGACTACCATCTTGTTCAATATTAGAAAGTTGTTGTTCAAGAACATAGACTTTGGTGGTACTATTTCTAGCAAACTGTTTCTTCAAACTATTCCATAACTTTAGTGAGTTATTAGAAAACAATGGATAATCAGCTATTTCAGGTGATAGTACATTAGTTATCCATGAAATGACCATGGAGTTACAACGCACCCACTGTGCATAAGTTGGATATGTTGGTGGTGGCTCAAGAATAGATCCATCAACAAATCCAAGCTAATTTTTAGCTACAAGAGCAAGATGCATGGTCCTGCTCCATCTATAGTAGTTCTGGCTTGTGAGTTTTTGAGTGACAAGATGCTGCCCTGGATTTTCTCCATGATGCATGTATAGGGGGTGAGTGGGATCTTCAACATAGCTATTGAATCTAGGTAGTGGTGGCCATTGTGATCCAGTAGCATTAAACTGAGATCTGGATTGTGTTGTGTTTTGTGATATTGGTGAATCAGGGTTACTCATAGCGGCTTGAGTTGTACGCGAAAACGATGGTACGGAAAAGAGACAATGAGATCAAGATCTCACTGCTCTGATACCATATCAGAAAAGGAACAAAAGGAGCACATGTTCTTGTTGGAAAGAAAGTGAGCAAAGACAAAATGAATCATTGCATTAGTTGTAAAAGTGATGGATTACAATGAAAGAACAACCACTTATTTATAGCTTGCAAGAAACAACTTTACACATAGGAAAGAGAAGAGATATATGGAATATTCTCCTAACTACCAACAAGTGCAAAAAAGCAACTAAGCACTTTTCCCTTGTTGTGCAAGTATCTTCTTATTTCCAGATTCTTCATGTTGTTCTTCTTTCATTTCTTCAATGTTAATGCTGTTGTTGTGACTTTGATAAGTATCTAACCTTTTTAATGTCCTTTTTCTATTCTTTGAACTTGCCAAAACAGGGGATCTTTGCTAACATACTAAGTTTAACTTTGAACGTGCGGCCACATTAATCGCATGGTATCATAATGTAATTCCATAAAATGAGTTCCACATTGTACAATTACTCATAAAGTATCCTTCCTGCTTGACCCTAAACATACAACCGGTTATTAATGTAAATATGCGATTGACATGTAGTCACTCCCAATATTTTAAATTTTTGTTTGTAATATGACATGTTGGTTCCACCACGTTTTCAATACAATAGCTACGTCATATACATTTTTTCTCGTGTTAGCCGACTAATATTTGTTGCTGGGGCAGCTACTTGCACTTCATTTCGACAATGCTACCTAATGCTTTTTAAAACAAAGACATGTACACGTACAATATGTTATTAACTTTGTCAATATATAATGTGATCAAGCTTCCAACTCTTTTTTTCCAACCACAGACCAGTGAAACTGAAAAGTGAGCAATGGATACAGAACAACAACATCATCTCGTCTTCATTCCCGGGCCTGGAATGGGGCACATCGTCGCGGCTGTGGAGTTCGCAAAGCTAATCCTCCGTCGCGACAACCGCCTCTCTATCAACTTCCTTCTCATCAACGACCCTCATGTTCAAAAATACACACAATCTCTCGACTCTCGCTCCGACAAACGCCTCCGATTCCTCAACCTCCCCGAACCCCATCAAACACGTGATCACAACAAAGTAGCAAGCTCCAAACTCGCACCATTTTTCGCCTTTGAGCGTGTAGAGAACCACAAACCACAGGTGAAGAATGCAGTTCTCGACATACTCGCATCATCGCAATCTCCACAAATTGTGATTGACGCATTCATCGTTGATATGTTCTGTGTGAGTATGATCGACGTGGCTAAGGAGTTTGAGATTCCGACGTACATGTTCTTCACTTCGAGTGCCGCTTTTCTATCTCTGAAGCTGCATGTTCAGGCCCTTTACGACGATGAGGAGCGTAGGGTGGATATTACAGAGTATAAGGATAGCGACCATGAGTTTACGGTTCCTGGTTTCTTGAATGGTGTTCCTGCAAAGGTGTTTCCTAGTGCTATGACGGATAAGGATCGAGGTTTTGGAAAGGCTTTGAGCACTGCTCGAATATTTCGAGAAACAAAAGGTATTTTGATCAACACCTTTCGAGAACTAGAGTTACTTGCGGTTGAATCCCTTTCGAGCTGTGGGGGTCATATTCCACCAGTTTATCCTGTTGGACCTATACTCCATCTCATGGATAAACCGCAACACGACGACGATGATGATGGTATATTCAGGTGGTTGGACAATCAACCTGATTGTTCTGTGGTTTTCTTGTGCTTTGGTAGCCAGGGGAGGTTCAGTGAGGCACAGATCAAACAAATAGCCATTGCGCTTGAGCGCAGCGGTCTGCGGTTTTTGTGGTCGTTGAGGACAGTAAACAATGTGACCCATGATGAAGTATTGCCACTAGGTTTCTTGGAGAAAACGTCGGGAGTCGGGAAAGTTATCGGATGGGCGCAGCAAGTGGCAGTGCTTTCTCATTCGGCGATCGGAGGATTTGTTTCGCACTGCGGCTGGAACTCTATAATGGAGAGTTTGTGGTTTGGTGTGCCTATTGCAGCATGGCCTATCTATGCCGAGCAGCAAGTGAATGCCTTTGAAATGGTGGTGGAACTGGGAATGGCGCCCGAGATTAAGATGGACTACAACGAACAGATGGGAGATGATGGGATTGTTGTCACCTCTGAGCAGATAGAGAAAGCGATGAAGCAGCTTATGGTGGAGAAAGATGTGCGTGGAATCCGAGAGAAAGTGAAGTATACTAAAGAAAGTAGTCGAAGGGCATTGGCGGAGGGAGGCTCATCGTACGAGTATTTGGGACGTTTTATCCATGACCTGCAGAATTCCTCCATATCATAAACAAGGTAGGGGTTTAAGTGTGGTGTCAAGAAAAAAATTGTAGGTACTGAGTAACCATTCGACTTTCAGTAGTTCTAACTTCTAAGCATCTTGTTCCATTGTACCCAACTATAGTCAAGAAATCTAAAGTTATGAAAAATTTCACTATGCATTTACTTATTGGTCATTACCATGACAAAAATTGGATGTAAAATTTAGTAGTAGAACTAGAACCTCAACTGAAAGCTTTCAGGTTCCTTGTGTTATTGAATCATTATAAGTTTAGACAATTATTAAATTTACATATTATTTCCAACACGCCATCGCCTGCAGATTGCAAATCTTTTTGTTAGAATCTCTTCTTCAGCTTGAGCTGTGATACTTTATTGATTTAGTGATTTGCCATATTCTTAAGCTGAAATTTACCTAACAACGAACTAATAGGAAATAAACTGAAATATGAAACTAGTGTGTTTTACCAGTCAAGATAAAAGAAGTACCTTTAGTGGAGTTGGAGAAGAAAGAGTTCCTTCTTTTACTCTTGTTCATATTATGATACTTCGGCATATTGTCAAACACAACATCTGCAAATATCCACTTCATGCTGGAATATTAAATTCGTGGTGGCATATTAAATTTAGACCATTGATAATACAAACTCACTCTATCCCGAATTCCCGATGTCTTAACTCTCAAAGTGTTGTAATTTGTTTATTGCTTTCCTTTTTGGTTTAGTTAATTTTCCATTTTATTTTATTCTTATTCTTTTTGGGCTGCGACCCGTTTACCATCCGGAGAGGTTGGACCATCCATTTCACCCTAAATATAAATAGGGCCTTGTAATATTTCTAATTAATTAATTCATTCTATTTTTCGCTAAAATCGTAATCGTCTCTCTCTCTCTCTTTTGGCGACTCATCTCCGCCACCATTCCGCCTCTCTCTCTCTAGAACCATGTAAAATCTACCAGTTTTCATGGTATCAATCGTTGGTATAAGCCGATCTACCTTCTCTCTTACGATCCTTACGCTTTTGATTTCTTCAATTGTGTGTTTTTTTTTCTATTTCTCACTCTAAAATACTTTTGCGATGATATCGTCAGAGACATCTTCTTCCTCCCCCACTACTTTCAAAAATCCATGCGAAGACTCCACTTCTGTTTATTTTTTCGAATCTTACGACTTCACCAGTTCCTCCATTGTTGCCGATAAACTAAACGACACCAGTTACCTCTCGTGGTGCAAGGGGATCGAGATGGCTCTGAATATCAAAAATAAGATGTGCTTTATCGGCGGCTCCCTTCCGATTCCTTGCGACGGTGATTCGATTAACCGCACCTACTGGATCCGAGCGAACAATCTAGTTCTCTCTTGGATCCTCAACTCTGTCATCTTCGAGATCCATTAGACTTTGCTCTCCTATACGTTTGCCTTCGCCGTTTGGAATGAATTGCGTACAAGATACGCTCGCATTGACGAATATAGTACTTTTCAACTTCGATGCTCTCTTGCGACTATATCACACGGTAACCATTCGATTACTGGATTCTACAACTCTTTCTGAACACTTTGGGATGAGTATATCAATCAGCGACCCTTTATTTCTTGCACTTGTGGCCTATGTACCTGTAATATGGCTAAAACTATGATGGATCATCAGCAGTCTGACTGCGTCTTGTCATTCCTTGTTGGTTTAAATAATTCGTACTTTGCACTTCGTAGTCGAATCCTCATTATCTCTCCCATGCCTTCCCTCTCCAAAGTTTACTCTATGTGACTTCAAGAAGAGCAAAAGCGATCCCTACAACCTTCTTCTCTAGTCCTCTTTGACCCACTAGCCATGTTCTCTCGTTCCTCTACGCCCTCTACTCAAAACCCTCGTCCTCTTGTTTACCATAATCATAACCTTTGGCCTATGTACTTGTACTATGGCTTAAACTATGATGGATCATCAGCAGTCTGACTGCGTCTTGTCATTCCTTGTTGGTTTAAATGATCCGTACTTTGCACTTCGTAGTCGAATCCTCATTATCTCTCCCATGCCTTCCCTCTCCAAAGTTTACTCTATGTGACTTCAAGAAGAGCAAAAGCGATCCCTACAACCTTCTTCTCTAGTCCTCTTTGACCCACTAGCCATGTTCTCTCGTTCCTCTACACCCTCTACTCAAAACCCTCGTCCTCCTGTTTACCATAATCATAACCTTTGGCCTATGTACTTGTACTATGGCTTAAACTATGATGGATCATCAGCAGTCTGACTGCGTCTTGTCATTCCTTGTTGGTTTAAATGATTCGTACTTCGCACTTCGTAGTCGAATCCTCATTATCTCTCCCATGCCTTCCCTCTCCAAAGTTTACTCTATGTGAGTTCAAAAAGAGCAAAAGCAATCCCTACAACCTTCTTCTCTAGTCCTATTTGACCCACTAGCCATGTTCTCTCGTTCCTCTACACCCCCTACTCAAAACCCTCGTCCTCCTGTTTACCATAATCCTAACCCTAACCGCTTCAATAAGGCCCCTGGCAATAAACAAGAAGAAAGTTCGTTGCTCACACTGTGGTTATGATGGCCATTCGGTTGATTCTTACTTCCAATTGATTGGATACCCTCCTGGTTGGGATGAGACCTAGGGCAAGAGGCAGTCTCCCAACGCAGTTGCCTCATTTTGCTCATTTTGCGGCTACCTCAGAGGACATAACTCATCAGCAAGGCACGATTTCTGCTCCTATGGATTTCTCCAACAAGGCACTATTTGAGCAAGTTATTACCTTCACTCAGCGCCAGAATCCTCTACCTGCTCATCCTCAACATGAGTCTATTTAGCACTATGAAGGCTCTGTTGCTTCTCTCAGTACTCCATCCCATGGTGGTATAACTCCTTTTCTCGAATCTCTCTTACCTGTCGAAGCCTTGTATTTCAGACACAGGGGCTACATACCATTTGGTTTGTGAACCCCACTGTTTTTTACACGTTTTTGCTATTAATGTGCCTATTCAATTGCCTAACAAACCTGTGACTTTAGCCACTGCCCAAGCTAACATCGGATTAATTTTTTTTTTTAACTTTGAAAGATGCTTTTTATGTCCCTACTTTTACTTATACCTTGATTTATGTGTCTAAACTACTTAGTAGTTCCAACATCTCCCTTTTTCTTCTCTTTTTTTTTCCTGCATTATGCAGGATTTTCTCATGGGGAAGATGATTGATTCTGCTAAGCCTGAAAAAGGGCTTTATTTCTTGGACTCTAAATTTTTTTCAAATAATTCTTGCAACTCTACTGTCACTCTTTCTCAAACTACTTCTGATGAAAACTTGTGGTATTTGAGGCTTGGTCACCCCTCTGCTCATAAACTATCTTCTATAACTACTCTATATATTCCTTTTTGTAACAAACTCTATGTTTGTGATGTTTGTCATTATGCTAAGCAGAAGAAAATAGTTTTTCCTCAAAGTGTTTCTCACTCTCTTGAGGCTTTTGATATGTTGCATTGTGATGTTTGGGGCCCATTCTCAACACCCCCCCCCCCCCCCTATGATGGCACAAAGCATTTTCTAACTGTGGTGGATGATTTTTCTATGCACACTTGGCTTTACTTTTTAAAATTTGAATCTGAGGTTCATCAACATCTTTTTTAGTTTTAATACTTTGTCCCAACTCAATTTTCTAAGAAAATTAAAGTCACTAGGACTGACAATGGAACTGGGTTTTTTTTTTAAAATATTCTTATTCTAAATATGGCATTATTCATCAGAAAAGTTGTGTTGAGACCCCCCAACAAAATGGGATAGTTGAAAGAAAGCATCAATATCTCTTACAAGTAGTTAGAGCTCTTAAGTTCCAGTCTAACATTCCCCTTACTTACTGGCCTACTTGTGTCTCTACTCCTGCCTTTTTGATTAAAAGACTCCCATCTCTTGTTTTACATAACAAATCTCCTTATGAGTTACTCTTTGGTAAACAACCTAACTACTCCCTTTTAAAGGTTTTTGGATGTTTATGTTTTATATCCACCTTAATTGCTCACAGGTCTAAATTTGACCCCAGGGCCCAGAAATGTGTGTTTCTTGGTTACCCTAGGGATACCAAAGGTTATCTTGTATTGAACTTAGATTCTCATAGGTAACTTGTTTTTAGAAATGTGGTTTTCTATGAATCTGTGTTTCCTTTTCAATATGTTGTTTTCCTTGACATAACTAACCCCTGATTCTCCACAAGAGAAGACCAGTTTTTGCTTAGGTCCTTATTTTCAGGTCCTGCTACTACTCTTATGCTCCCACCAGCTCCAGCTATCCATGAGCCTCCCATTGCATGTTGCCTCTGATGTTGCCACCCATGATCTTCCAGGAAATTTTGAGCATCATCTTCAAATTTCAGTAATTGATATCTCTGACTCTCTTAGTAGCTCTTCCCCTAGATCCCCTGCTACTGAACATGATATCAGCTCTAGTAGTTCTGATCATGTTTCTGCTTTACCTGTTGGTTATGATGTTGTGCTTAGAAAATCTTCTAGATCTATTCAGCCCCCCTGCTTATTTGAAAATCTATGAATGTGCCTTACCTGCTTCTTTGAATAAAGATCAAGGTAAATCTTGCAATTCTGCCAGATGTCATCTTAAGTCATTTCTTTGCACTACTCATTTAGGTCATTCTCATAAGGCTTTTACACTGCCATTTCTATTGCTTGTGAACCAACATCCTATTTACAGGCAGTCAAATCAAAAGAATGGCAAGCAGCCATGCATACAAAACTCAATGCATTAGTTCATACCAATACATGAATATTGATTGATTTACCTGCTAGTCATCATTGCATTGGCTCAAAATGGGTTTTCAAACTTAAACATAAATTTGATGGTTCTATTGAATGTTTTAAAGCTCGTTTAGTTGCTCAAGGTTATACCCAAGAAGAGGTTTTAGATTATTCCAACACATTTTTACATGTTGCTAAAATAACCACTATTCGTGTATTGATTGCCTTAGCTGCATCCAATAACTGGTTTTTACACCAACTATATGTGAATAATGCATTCTCACATAGCAACTTAGATGAAACCATTTATATGTACCCACCTCAAGGTTATTTACCTGCTAATGACAAACGTGTTTGCCTTTTGAAAAAGAGTATATGTGGTCTTAAACAGGCTTCGCACCAAGGGTTTCACAAACTCACTCAGTGCCTTCTTTCTTTTGGTTACACTCAAACTGTTTTAGATACTTCCTTATTTGTTAAAAAGTCTTATGGTTCCTTTACTGCTTTATGTGTGTACGTTGACGACATCATTTTAACTGGCAATAGTTTGTATGAGATTGAGTCTCTTACAAAATCACTTAGATGATGCATTTACAATTAAGGATTTAGGTCCTCTTAAGTACATTCTAGGCATCGAAGTTGCACGCACACACAAAGCATTTCATTATGCCAAAGAAAATAAGCCCTGGATATCCTTACGGAATCAGGGTACATTGATTGCAAGCCTTCAACTACACCTATAGATCACACTACAAAATTAAAGTCCTCAGATGCTTCTCCCCTTCCTAATGCCACTGTTTACAGACGTTTGGCCGGCCGCCTCCTTTATCTCACCATTACGCGACTAGATTTGTTATACAACATTCAGTGCGTTTCCCAACACATGGCTTACCCACGACCACTCATCTCGCAGTCGCACATTGCGTCTTGTGTTTTATTAAATAAAGCCCATGTAAATACCTTTTTTACTCGACATATAGGGTTTCTAACGTGACATCTTTCTGTGACGGCGACTGGGCCGGTTGCCCTGGCACACGCGGCAGTGTCACGGTCTTTGTCGTTTATCTTGGTTGTTCTCTCGTCTCCTGGAAATCCAAAAGCCAGCCTAAAGTTAGCCGCTCTTCAACATAAGCGTAATATCGTGTTGTGGCATCAACCACTTGCGAGCTAGTTTGGGTTAAGCAGTTACTTCTCGACCTCTCCATTCCAGTGCCAAAGGTCCCTTTGATTTTTAGCGACTGTCGCACTGCAGTTTGCATCGCCACTAACTCGGTGCACCACGAACGGACCAAACACTTCCAAATAGATTGTCATTTTGTGCGTGAAAAAGTGAGCCTTGGCATTTTGAAGATAGTGCACATCAGCAACACCCAACAAGTGGCTGGCATCCTTACTAAGCCGATTTTTCTCTTGCCTTTCTCTATAATGACATCCAAGATGGGCCTCATTGATATTCATGTCCCTCTTAAGCGGGGTCTTAAGTGTTGTATTTGTTTATTTTCTTCCTTTTTGGTTTAGTTAATTTTCCCTTTTTGTTTTATTCTTATTCTTTTAAGGGTTGCGACCCGTTTACAATTCGGAGCCGTATTGGACCCTCCATTTCACTTTAAATATAAATATGGCATTGTAATATTTCTAATTAATTCATTCATTTTATTTTTTGCTCAAACTCTAATCGCCTCTCTCTTTTGGTGACTCATCTCTGCCACCACTCCGCCTCTCTCTCTCTAGAATTATGCAAATCCACCAGTTTTCACAATGTAACTCAATTTAGCAGTAAAAACTATAAAGAATTAGGATGCCCTTATTTTATTTGCGCTCTCACCATTATTATGTTCAGTGTTATAATAACTATTAGAAGTTAAAAGAAGATGATAACTATTTTTATTTTATTTTTGTCAAAATTGTTTTAACTACTAAACAATTAAACTTAGTTAACTATAATTATATTATCAATTCTTTTAGCTAGTATAATATTTACAGTAAAATTATCTTTTTAGATTGAGAAAAAGATATAACAAATGCCCTTTTTTAGCTTTTAAGGTAATATTAAATATTAATTTTTACCTTAAAACGAAAAAATGGCATATGATGTATTTTGGTTAATTCAAATATATAGATAGCTTATTATATGTATTTCATTCATCACTTAAAGATTATTTTCTTGAAAGTAATATTTTGTATTTCAAGTTTATTAAATATTTTACAATATATAAAATAGTTTTATGAGTAACTTTCTTTTTAATTATTGAGGTTAACATTCAATATTTTAAGCTTAATAAAATTTTAAAAATAAACTTATAAAATATGTCCTAACATTCTGTAAAACAAAAACTATAATTTGGGCTTATATTTTAGAATTGATGGAAAGGTATTTAATTAATTAATGAAGGAATTTGTTGGAAGGTATATTTAGTCTCTATGTATTTAAGTTTATTATATATATTTTTTTATCTTTTTTTAGGTGAATATATAACACATGGAGACTTTCGACTGATTAGAAATAACACATGGGGAATTCTTTTGCTAAAAAAATAATTTAAGGGGCCAAAAAAAACCCCGCATGTGACGTCACGTGCAATTTTTGCCGAAACAAGTGATTGGGGGACCAAAATTACACTGAAAACCACAATACGGGGCTCAATGTGGACAAAGTCACAATATGAGACCATTTTCGTAACTCGGCCAAATTAAGGGACCATTTTTTTCCCGCCAAAGATGTGGAAATTCGAATGACATGATGTACTTGGATGATATCATATGCTAAAGCACGCATTCATGGTTCAATTCGCACAAAAATGTATAAAATGGTCAAGTCCGGATGTGTGACATATGGGCATTAATAAATAGAAGTTGACGGAGTAAAAGTCCTTCAGGTATGAGAAGAAGTCACAAAATATTCGTGAAAGTCAAAAAAAAAATAACAACGCAACTTGTCCTAATTTTTCTTTTTCCTTTTTTTTTTGTTTTTATCAATAAGCTCAAACAGGGAACTCATGCAGACAATTATACCAATCAGTCATACCTTCATTAAGAAAACTTATCTTGTTTTGTTCAATCATGTTATGCTTTGTTGCAACAGACTATGCTTGATTACTTAATTCTACCGCAGTTGATCTGTCGATTTTCTAGTTGAAACAACAAATGGAGCAGAAGTTCCAATATCATCTAGCTTCTGAATTTCAGTCCATTTGTGACTTTGAGTCTCTTCTTTCGTAGTTGTATCGAGAAGTCCCAACCTCTCTATCAACACTACTGTTGAAGCAGCATTCTGTTGCAACAAAATATGGCTGCTAAGTTTATTCAAGCTTTTGGCATGCCTCACAAGACTCAAGTTGCTTCTTGCATTGAGTAGAAGTTCCGCATCACAGACCTGCAATAAAACCTTTAGTTAGTTTCTTGTATACTAACTTTTTTTAACAACAACATTATCTTATCACCAAATATAATCTCTTTTTTTGACTCTATCATATTCATTGGCAATGAGTTACCAGTTTTATTCAAAAGTCTAGAGCCTTCTCTATCAAAATACAAAATATTTAAGAGAATGCCTTTGAACATGTGAATCAGTAATAAATTTTCTACCAAACTTGTTTATCCAGTAAAGTTGCAACTCTGTGTATAAATTTTGTCACAGTCTAATCCCTGCAAGTTGCAACGCTGGATCTAGCAATGGGAATTAAAATAGGCTTATGAAAATGAAGATTCTTCTAGAATTTAAAGCAACTCAATGTAATGTGACTTTTTGTTCTACAAGGGAAAATCAATATAGAATTACCAAGATCTTTTGGAGAAAACACACTTTCAGAAAAATGATAAAGGTGGAAAACATTATCATGAAGCCCTTGTATTAAAGAGATAAAATCACAGTGTGTACCTTTCACAAGAACACACTATTTTTTTGATCTCCCATCAACGACAAGTCTCACTTGGCTTTGGGAAGGTTGCTCTTGGACCTCTGCATTTGATTTATCATCTGGCTCATAATCATCTCCATATTCTAACTAGACACTTGTGACAACTGGTAATGCTGCTACACACGTAGTTGCAACTTGTATTGTTGCATCAAGTGGAACGGAGTATTCCCTACATTTAATATCTTTTTTCCTTGGTTTTGATATTTAGATCATTAGCAACTAAATTTGATTCAGTAAAATCAGAGACGGAGGGATAAGAGTCTTACCTTTATATTTCCATGATTTGAAGATTTTTCTCAATTCATTTTTGAAAGGTGTCAGTGATTGAACATGTCATCATCCTCTGGATAGGGGTTCTCTTAACTCCATCTTGAAATATCACACCTTTCATGGATGACTCATCTTCTCGTTTCACAATCAAAGTTCTTTATAAGTCAACCTGAGAATATTCCATGATTCTTTAGTGGAAACACAATTATATATTAATTTGAAATTATTAATATCAACATAATTATAAACAATATTCATGGCGCTTGAGTTTTTCGGCTCACAATAAGATATTCATCATCAAACCAATCTAAGTCATCTTTGACGATTCAATTCTTGTAAGACGGCAGATGCCATCCTCTAAGTATGTTTTCCTATACCTTAATGTCTTTGGACTTGATAAGTACATGCATCTGGTTCTTCCAGTATAAGTAGTTTGAAATATTACACGGTGGTGGCCATAACACTATGCCTCTTCTTCAATAACATTCATACCTACAAAAAAAGTCTTAAATCTAGAATCTCACTAAATAATGGGTTAGTGACCAGCTATTGATGGCACTTGAAAAATTTTAATCGATTTTTACTAATCAATAACGGGTGTTGTAACTATGACACAATTGCAATAGTAAGTAGTACAACATAACGCGCGGGATTTTAACGTGGTTCCGTCCAACTAGACCTAGTCCACGAGGCTTTCGCCTAACAACAACTCAAATCTCTTACCTTCTGATACTAGACTTGCATATATAGCTTCTATATTTACTCGCAATTTAGACTCACTCTGTTTACTTTAAAACACCTATTACTCTGTCAGTTTACTTTATTTGAGCCAAGAAAACTCAACAAGATATATTATAGGGCTATCATGTGAAATACTTTGTCGTTGCAACTACACTCCCGTGACTGTCAGAACTTGATTGATGAACTTCCATAAATAGTTGAGTTTTCCTACAATCAAATATGTGAAGTTTTTTCAAAACATGCATGATATATTCGGTTTATATTCATTATGGAAAGATAATCATCTATAAAATCACATGGAAAATCAAACACAACCTCAATTACCTTAACTAAATAGTCTTAGAATTTCCAAAGGAAACTTTTAAACAAAAAGATATTATACTATAATAAATTACTAACATTTTTAAGAAATATTCTAACGAGAAGAATTTCTTAACCAAATAAAACACAATCACAAAATAGATTATTTGAGTAAGATTATTTCTATAGAGATGAGATATCAAATTATCTTTCTAAAGAAAAATCTTTCTCCATATAAACATATTTTCCATAATATAAAATCAAAGTAATATTATATGTGACCAAACCGTTGATTTCCATTGTAGCAACAGAGGTGACCGGGTGATGTTGCAACTAACAATCTTCTCATTTTATAAGACTGGAGTTGTGCCTTTTGTTCGTGTTGCAACCGTGGTTGATTATCTGACTGTTAAAACTTGATTGGCAGACTTCCTTATAAAGTTGAATCTTGATCTTCAATAAATCTTTAATAATCTTAATTCCAAAATATAAACATTGCAGAATTTCAACAAAATATATTATACGGCTATCATGTGAAATACTCCGTCATTGCAACTGCACCCCCGTGATTGTCGCAACTTGATTGATGAACTTCCATAAATAGCTGAGTTTCCCTACAATCAAATATGAGAGATCTTTCCAAAACATACATGATATAATTCGATTTATACTCATAATGAAGAAATAATCCGCTATAAAATTACATATGAAGTCAAACATAATCTCAATTATCTTAAGTAAATATTCCTAGAATAATTTCCAAAGGAAAGTGTTAACTTCCTAAACAAAAAAGATATTATTCTATAATAAACTACAACATTTTAAGAAAGATTCTAACAAAATAATATTCTTAACCAAAATAAAACACAATCACAAAATATAATATTTGTGTAAGATTATTTCCTTAGACATCACACGAGATATCAATACATCTTTCTAAAGAAACAAATTTCTCCCGTTAAACATGATTTACAGGAATATAAAATCAAAGGAATATTCAATGTGACAAAATCGTTGATTTTCATTGTTGCAACAGAGCTGACGGGTGATGTTGCAACTGACAGATTCATTGTCCGAAAATAAATTGACTTTCCTACATTAAAAGATACTAAATACGTTCCAAAAGATGATCAATCTATATAGTTTAGAAAAGATATGCAACACAATCATGAGAGTTAATTCCAACAAAATCCAAATTCTAATCGTGAAAGATATGCAACACAACCAGGAAAGTCAATCAGAAAGATAGTTTCCTTAGTTCAAAATTCTCACAATATTATACAAGGAAACATTTGACCATAAAAAAAAGATAAGATTGACATAAATTAAATTTTCAAATAAGACAGTCAAATATTTCATTCCATTAATGAAAAACATATCTCACTTAATTTCTTCATTAAATCAGTTGATATTATTTAAACAATTTCCAAAAACGGTATCAATCCAATATCCAATTTATTAATGTGTCATATTGGTCCTAACAGTATCTATCCAGAGGAGAGATCTAAATGAAATTGCAAGACATTTCTTGTTCATTTGACTCTTGGAATGCCTAGAAACAGCTTTCATTACTTCAACCCACGCCTCGAAGTGTCATGGACGGATATGTTCAACGTTGTCCGTATCAAAATTTTATTGAACCCCTAATCCTTTTATAGTTTCATGTAATAGTTTGTTTTTTCAAACAACTTTCAAACTCACGTACGACAATTTAACAATCTAAACATTTCCATTTCTACTTACATCACACAATTATTTGAATGATTGTAACTTAATCGAAATAAGTCAACGGACTGCTTATAGTACCAGCTGATATGTGAAAAACGTTCAAATTATTGGAACTTTAGTTCAACATGGGGCTTATATGGTAATAATTATGTAATGGTGTGTCATTAATAATTAGACAAATGAAACTGATCTAAAGTTTGGTTAATATATGGGCTTAATGTATCAAATAAAGGTGTGGGTCATTAATGGGTTGAGACTATTGTAACTTGTGTTTACATTGATGGGCTAAAACCCAAGTTACAAAATTAGGGCACCAGGTTTTTGGTGACCTAATATTTAAAGGTGCTCAACTCATTGTCCCCAGATTATACGAGCCACTTTCTATACTACATCTCATCGATGATTTAGATATAGAGAGAACTAAAAAAAATTCTCACAGAGTTCGTGTTGATTTGAAAGACCAACAACATTGTGATTTACAAACACTTAATCAATACGGTGTAAGGTACGCTTCCACAATTTAATTTCCAGCTTATATATTTAATTCTCAATAATTGGACATGAAATTTCTTGGATTTTGATTTCGATTCCATCACAAATCACTAAAAATGTATGGGAAGGAAAGAAATATATTAAAACATGTCACATGAGGATAGAAAAGATGATCCATGTTTAGTACTGGACCAAATAGATAAAATTGACATAGCTAAAATGGCCTATTAGTACATGTCTTTTTTTTTATCGGCACCTATTACTACGCATTGATTTGTTATCTCATCTAAAAGCTTAAGTTTGCATAAAAGTTAAGCTATTATTAAATTATATATTATTTGCAGATCCCAAATTTCTTTGTTAGATCTATTTGGCTCGAGCTTTAATATTTTTCATCTCATTAAAAGGAAAATGATATATACAGAATAAAATCCCTCAATATATAGCAAATTTGCATTATTTACTGCTTACCTTTTTTAATTAATTCTACAACTCATTTTCCATTTAAGTAGCATCTCATATAACATTACTATAGAAACTCAATCAATACACTATTTCCTATATATAAAAAGGTTTTATTATATATAAATGGTAGTACTATCTCCTACATATAAAAAGGCTTCATTATATAAAAATGGTAGATAATTCTTTGAATAAGCTATTAGTCATTCAATAAATTGTATGTGAAAATTTGCTTTCACTTCACACGGATGAGTGATTTCAATAACAATTAAATATAATCAATAAGGAAAAAAGGAAACCTAAGATCACATAATGATAACAGTAAGAAAGGAAGTTTTAGCCCAGTTTAATTATTTTTTCTTTTAAACCTTTATATTTTCACCTCTCTTTTTTCTTTAATTCATATAGCTTCTGCCTAAATTTCTTGAATTTAGATATGCATTCGAATATTTTAATTCTCTTCGTCATGTTATTGGTGGTTTGTCATTATCGTATATAGTTGAAAAATATTTATCATAATGCTACAACAAATTAACATATGTATTAAAATAAAAACAAAATCCAAATAATATTACTACAAGTTACATAAAAAAAAATTAATAAGAAAAACTTAAACAAAAGAACCATTTGTTATTTTTTTTCTAAGAATGAAATAGATTGAATTTAAATAAGCTGATTTTGGTGTATTAATTTTGTTCACAAGAAATAAAAAAAAAAAATTGCACCTGAGGAAAGAGAGCATCCTAATAAGTCAAAAGTACAATGTTTGTGCCAAAGAATATATATTAATAATAAAAAGTTGTGTAGAATAGAAAATTATGCATATAATATATATGTTCTTACATGGAAAGAGAATTTCAATCGCCATTAATGCGCAAGAGAATGATTTTATAATATATTTTTTTAGAAATAATGTTTTTATAATTTTTGTGATTCCTTATTCTAGTAAGGGAAATTGTGGAAATGTAAAAAGTAAGATGTGAGAAATCATAGATTGGTTTGTTGATTTGGAAAGGGGTAAAGTGGTAAGAAACAAAAATTGTTCTTCATAAAAGGTTTTTGTTCTGTATATATTATCTCTCCATCTAAAAACTTAAGTTTGTAACGAGATTAAACATTAATTAGTTTATATTTATTATCTCTCACATTACCTAAGAACCAACACCTAATAAGCTGAAATATAAAACTAGTCTGTTTTATAAGTCAAGAGAAAAGTACTTTTACTGGAGTTGGAGAAGGAAGACTCCTTTTTTTTACTCATGTTCATGTTATGATACTTTGGCATATTATCAAATAAATTAAACATCTGGAAATACCCTCATCATGCTGGGAGCCATTCACTTGGGTTCCAGCAAACTTTCAACAGTAAATGAGCACACCAAGTTAATATAATGAAATGGAACCATAAATTTATTGTGGCATTAAGAAGTAAAAATGGCCAATAACATTAGTAATGCATCCCAATGATAACTCTGTTTCAGCATTAAAAAGAGTTAAGTGTGCTTCTCTGATGAACCAAATTGCCATTCCATATTTTAAGAAAAACATACAGTAAGTTATTGATATCGAGATGAGATTATATGATAAAAATTGGTCTGACTAATATATTGTTGCTGGAGATCCTGGAGTTTGTGGTTGACAAGGCTATCCCTACTTGTACAGTGTACTGTATAATATGTTTTCAATTAGCGCTTCTTTCCTTCTTTTTTCCAACCAGAAACGTAACTAGTGAGAAAAGCGAGCAATGGAGACCGAAACCCGCCACCAACTTATCTTCATTCCGGGGCCTGGAATGGGACACATAGTTGCCGCCGTGGAGCTCGCAAAGCAAATCCTCTGCCGCGACAACCGCCTCTCGATCACGTTCCTTCTCATCAACGACCCTCATGCTAAAACATACATGCAATATCTCGAGTCCCACTCCAACAAACGCCTCCAATTCCTCAACCTCCCCGAACCTCGTCCAACCCACGATCACAACAAATCAACAACCTCCAAACTCGCACCGGTGCTTGCCTTCGAGCACATTGCAAACCACAAACCACAAGTAAAGGACGCAGTTCTCGACATACTCGCATCATCGAAATCCCATATTGACGGATTGATTGTGGACATGTTTTGTACGACTATGATCGATGTGGCTAAGGAGTTGGGGATTCCAAGTTACTTGTTCTTCACTTCGCCGGCTACTTTTCTATCTCTTATGCTGCATGTTCAGGCCCTATATGATGATGAAGAATGTAAGCTGGATATCACAGAGTATAAGGATAGCAATGAAGAGTTCTTGGTCCCAGGTTTTTTGAATCGTGTTCCGGCAAAGGTGTTGCCAACTATTATATTGGACAAAGATGGAGGTTTTGCAGGGATTTTGTATGCAGCTCGAAGGATTCGAGAAACAAAAGGGATATTAATCAACACTTTCCGAGAATTAGAGTTATCTGTAGTTGAATCCCTTTCGAGTCATGGAGCTAATATTCCACCAGTTTATCCTATTGGACCTATACTCGATCTCGTGGATAAACCGCTTCATGATGATTATGATGGTATCTTCAGGTGGTTGGACAAGCAACCTGACTGTTCTGTGGTTTTCTTGTGCTTCGGTAGCCAGGGGAAGTCGTTCAGTGAGGTACAGATCAGACACATAGCGGTTGCACTCGAGCGCAGTGGCCAACGGTTCCTGTGGTCATTGAGGGCAGTGAATAACGCGATCCCTGAAGAAGTTTTGCCGCCAGGTTTCTTGGAGAGGACATTAGGTGTAGGGAAAGTTATCGGATGGGCGCCACAAGTGGTTGTGCTTTCGCATCAGGCAATAGGAGGGTTCGTTTCGCACTGTGGCTGGAATTCTATAATGGAGAGTTTGTGGTTTGGGGTGCCTATTGCCGCGTGGCCCATTTACGCCGAGCAGCAAGTGAATGCATTTGAAATGGTGGTAGAACTTGGAATGGCGACGGAGATAAAGATGGATTACAGAGAAGAGATGGGTTATGATGGGATTGTTGTGACCTCTGAAGAGATCGAGAAAGGGATAAAGCAGCTTATGATGGAGAAAGATGAGCATGGAATCCGAGCGAAAGTGAAGGATATTAAAGAAAAGAGCCGAAGGGCGTTGTTGGAGGGAGGCTCATCTTACGAGTATTTCAGACGTTTTATCCATGACATTCTGCAGAATTCCTCCATATCATAGACAAGTTAGGGTCTTGAGTGACAGAATAATGTCCTAATTTCATTAGCTTTAAGCATATGTTGTTCTATAATATCCAACTATGGCCAAGAAATCTGGAGACAATTAGAAGTTAAAAGTAGAAGGTTAAAAATCACTTCGCACCACCGAATTAACCCACTTTATCACTTTGCACAAAAAAAAAAATCAAAAATATTTTGCACCACCAGATTATAGCCAATTATTACTTTGCACCCCCCAAATGCATTTTCAGTTTGCACCCCCAAATGCATTTTCAGCCTTGACCCATTTTTTGAGGGGGCAAAACAGTCATTTTACTTTGCCATAAATTAAATAAAATAAGAAATAACTCGTAAAAATGGAACCCTCCTCCCACCAAACTCCCGCCGTTACCTGCAACTGCAACCAACACCACCTGTAAACATCTGCTAGATTCCGACTCTTAAATCCACCATAAATCCACCGCGTTTTCTCTCTTTCTGAAAAACTCCCGATCTCTGCCAATGTGAATCTCGATTCTCACAAAAAAGAAAAAATGGATTCGCTTCATTGGCGTCGGAATCTCGCAGTGCTCGCGCTCAAACAAATAATTTTCATTTCTTGTTTGAAATGTCCGACGAGCAACCGTCGGCGGCGGGGACGCGGCGAGCCCGTGGCGCCCCTGACACAACTCGTGTCGGCGTTCTCGAACGCCTCAAGGCCCGCCGCCACGGCGGCGCCAGCTCGATTTCGGTGGCTTCCAGATCAAGAGTTCAAGATGGTGGGGGATGGACTGGGGGTGGGGTAAAGAAGATGACGTTTCAGTTTTTTTTTTAATTGTTAGTTATTAAAAAATTCTATTAAGCCTAAACTAATTATCAAAAACCAAAAGCCTAAATTATATAATAGTTTATATATATATATATATATATATATATTTAAGTTACTTAAATTTTGGTTTCAATTATTCTTTTTTTTTTTTGTGTGTGAAGAAGACAACGTCTCAACCTTTTCTTTGATATATATATTTAGGTTATGGTTTCAATTATTCAGTGTTTTTTGAAACTCTTTAATGGAAAATAGAATGGGGAACAAAATTTTTTTTTTTTTGTTTGAGACTCTAAAATTAAAATTTATACTTTTTATAAAACTAGAAATAAAATTTTATTTGTTTTATCATTTATGATATGGGCATTAATTTTCTATTGGGTGGATTTAGGGGGAAAAGATATGAAGAACAAAAACCTTGGTTTTGATTTTGGGGGGAAACGAGTTGAGTGATTTGAGGGAGCTGAAATGGCAAAGTTAAGGGACCGTTTTGCCCTCTTTTAAAATGGGTCAACGCTGGAAATGCATTTGGGGGTACAAAGTGATAATTGACTCCAATCTGGCGGTGCAAAATATGTTTGACTTTTTTTTGGAGTGCAAAGTGTTAAAATGGGCTAATTCGAGGGTGCAAAGTGATTTTTAACGGAAGTAGAACAATCTTTTATGTTGTTTAGGGCTGTGCAAAAAGAATCGGATCGATCGAATCGGGTGAAAATCGATCGAATGATCCGATCCGGGGATCGGATCGAATATTTGATCCGACTTTTTATTTTTGCCTTAGGATCGAACCCCCATTTGATTCGATCCTCGATTTTAGAGGCTGAGAATCGAATCGGATCGAATATTCATCTTATTTTTTAAAAATAAATAATTATATAATAGTATATATAATATAATATTTTTATCTATAAAGCTAAGCCCATTAATGCTACTAAGATATTTCTATATATAATGCTAATATTATATTTTTATATATACATTTACCTAACATCTTTTTCTTGGTCCGTTTGAAGTCCACGTTTCTGTGTTTGGGAAACATATACAATTGTAAATTTGTAACACCTTTCTCTTACCATATGAAAGTGAATTTTGTAATTCAGTAACTCTATTTGAATGTTGTGGTTGGTCCCATTGATATTAAATTAAATAAGAAATAAAAAGAAAAAAGGATCGAAATCGAATCGAATCGGATCGAAATCGAATGATTTTGGATCGAATCGGATTGTTTTAAATTGATTCGATTTCGATCCTCATTTCTCCAGGATCGAAATCGACTTCCAGCCTCGATTCGATCCGATCCGATCCGATCTGATCCAAATGCACACCCCTAATGTTGTTACTTATTACCATACTATGAGAAAAAATGGAAAAAAGCAATAACTTACTTTGAAGTAAAAGAAAAGACGAGCCAGAATAAACGAACCCTAAGGCAACCAGCGATCCCAATTTCTAGTCAAACGCCTGCAATACTCACCGGAAACTGAACGTAAGACTCCATGGTAGAGGACCCCAGGGCCCCAAAACGCCCTAGATAAGATTATGAACACTCCAACAAATCTTCTGGTCCGCTGAAGAGAACGAACAAAAAAGAGAATTTGATGCATATGAAACAAACATATGCGTTTAAACTGAAACCACAGGGCGTGCGAATTGATGGAAGGAATACAGAAACTAATAGCAATCAATACTGTGTTCTTCCCCCTACGCAGAAAAACCACTCAAAACTATGGTGATCTCCCCCGAGTCTATGGAAACCCTCGAAAATAAATGGAAGGATGCGATCATCATTATGGTGTTGGGGAAATCGTGGTTCTATCCCAATCTTGTGAACAAACTCTCTACCATGAGGAATCTAATGGCGGATAGTGAGTAAGTTGACCTCGGCTACGGGAGCTACTGCCTAAAGGGCGTAACTACATCTCAACGCGAAAAAATCCTTACTCAAGGACCATAGCAAATTGTCAACAGTTTTCTAGCAATCCGTGCTTGGACACCCGACTTTGACGCGGAGAAAGATACAATAGACTATGATATAACCTGGGTTCGAGTCATGAAACTACCCCTCCAGTTTTTTGACGAGACCATTATCAAAGGAATAGCGGAAAGCATCGGAACTCCAATCAAAATTGATGGGAACACGTTCACAGCATGGCGTGGAAAATTTGGACGTTTTTGCGTTCAAGTGTCGACCAAAACTACGTTAGAAAGGGGCATATACATTGGTGACAAATCATATCAAACCATGTATGAGAATTTACCGACTTTATGCTTTACGTGTGGGAGAGTTGGGCACTTGAAAGATTCTTGCTCACTGAACGTGCCGAAGAAAACAACGGAGATGAATGTGACGGATATGAAGGTAACTAAGATTACAGCCCCCACGGTAACCGAAGAGAAAGAGTGGAACAAGCCAAGAATGAGGGCTTTGGCGAATGGATGCAAGTTACGTGACGTAGTAACTGGAAGAAAAATAGTGCACCCACGGCAATAATCGCTCGACAGTTACCAATCAGAACGTGGACAAAAGTCAAGAACGAAGAGTGGAGACCCAAATTATAACTATCCTACAAAGAGGAGAACCCTCCAATTTCCATATAGGGAAGGAATTGGCACCCCAAAGAAACTCTGGAGAAGTTGGGAGAATTCCTTCTAAACCTCCTCCTAAGACTGTTGCAACAAGGAAATGTCTTAACAAAGGAAAGAATAAGGTTGACAACCTTGGATCGGGTAATAAAAACTCCACAACAAACCCGTTCGCTGCATTGGTGATTAGAGAAACCGAGGGCGAGAAAGAAAAAGATAAAACCAAAATCGATCCAGTTTTCACTAACGAGAATGGCAGAGGACGAAGAGATTCAGCTGAGATGGGAGAATGGAGGAATGGCGGTGATAATTCCCCCAAATTTCGGGGACATACGAACACAAACGAGCAGATTCTGAGGGCCCTCAATGATATCACAAATAGGAGAGAGACAAATTCATGTGGTAACAATTCTGTCGACTATTTGGGAAGTAGAGAGCATAACTGAATCGATAGAAAGGATGGAGAACATACCGATATGTTAGCAGAAAATTGCAATATCGAGTTGGGAGAGACAGAAGGAACAATACATTACCCTGGAGTTACTGAGACAATTGATATTGTCATGGATGGGACAAGCCATTGCTAACCCATCGTCGGTTACCATCTTATAAATTTTGATATGAAGATAGTAACTTGGAACTGCCAAGGGGCGGGCGATGATAACTTTATGGTCAACTACAGAGAATTGGTTCGATCACACGGACCAGGCGTGGTGTACCTTCTTGAAACTCGCGTCTCAGAAGATCAAGCATATGAAATAGTCCAGAGGTTTGGATTTTCAGATTATTGTATCGCTCCTATGAATGGCATGGATGGAAGCATTTGGATGCTATGGAATTCGGCTGATATTGATGTGGATATTAAACACATTGATGGTCAAAGAATCCATGCTCTCATTGGCCGTAAAAAGCAACCACAATGGATGATGTCGGGAATCTACGTGAAACCACACGACATGGACAAATTGCACGCTTTTGATAAGCTAGAGGCTATGTCCAAAATCGTTAACGGTCTATGGCTTATACAGGGTGATTTTAATGAGGTCGCAGCAGCCAATGAGAAGCAAGGCGGAACGAAAACGTGTCGAGGAGATGCCTCGCATTTCAACAACACATCAACTCTTGGTGTGTACAAGATCTTGGATTCCATGGTCCGATTTTCACATGGACAAACAAGCGTGATGGAGATGAGAATATTATGTTGAGACTTGACCGCGCTCTTGCCAACTCGAGTTGGGTCGAGAAATTCCCCAGTGTTTTCGTACATCATCTACCACGTACGAAAGGGGATCATCATTCGATAGTGACATACTGATTGGGGAAAGAAATTAGAAGAAGAATGCGACCGTTTTGCTTTGAAGCCATGTGGCTTAAACATGATGAATGCGAGAATGTGATGAAAGAAATTTGGTCCCATAGCGCGCACCTCCTGGAGGCCATCACCAGAATACCACCCGTGTTAATCCCATGGAACACCACAAAATTCGATAATATTTTTAAACGTAAAAAATGGCTTTCGAACCAAATTGTGGGCGCACAAAAGCTTTAGCCATCAAGCCAAATAGTTTTCTTGAAAACCTTGAAAAATAACTAATTATTGAATATAATGAAGTTCTAAGATGTGAGGAAACTTTTTGGAAACAAAAGTCCCGGATTAAATGGCTGGACGAGGGGGACTGAAACACCAGGTTTTTTCACAAATCAACACTTGCACGTCGCAAAAAGAACCGCATAGATATGCTGAAAATCAAGGACATATGGATCAAAGAGGAGGATGTTCTTAAAAATCACGTGGTGCATTACTTCAAATGGGCTATTCACAGGGACCAAAAGATTTACACCAAGCCTCACCACTTCAGTTTTTCAACTCGGTCTTGACCGTGAGGCAGCGTATGAAGTGGGAGAAATAATCACAAGAGAGGAACTTAAGGCCACGGTTTGGGCAACTCACTCGTTGAAGGCTCCGAGACCCGATGGAATCCAAACTAAAATTTATCAAGAATATTGGAATTGGATGGAACAATCTTTGTTCGAATTTGTTGAAGGCGCCTTTAGGAACCGCAACTTTGACCTGAAAGTATGCAAAGCTTTCTTGTGCCTAATCCCTAAGGTAACGAACCCTTCCCTCATCTCCCAGTTTCGTCCTATCGCACTCTGTAATGTTATATATAAATTGATCACGAAGTACATCACAATGAGATTGAAGGAGATTATGCCTCAATTGATCGCCCCTACGCAGTCAAGTTTTATTAAAGGTCGCAGCACTCAGGATAATATTCTTGTTGTCCAAGAAATTCTGCATTCTCTCTGAAACAAAGTGAAGAATAAGGTAGCGTGAATGATTCTTAAACTCGACCTCGAGAAAGCTTATGATAAAATAAGTTGGAGTTTTTTAGAGGAAACTTTGAGAGTTTTCAATTTCCCGGAGCATATTATTGAATTAATTATGTTTTGCGTGACTAATGTTTCTACAAGAGTGTCGTGGAATGGTGAACCCCTTGAAGCGTTTCGGCATGAATGTGGATTGAGACGAGGAGACCCTTTTATCTCCATACCTCTTTGTCCTATGTATTGAACACCTACCATATTTAATTCTTGAGGCGGTGGCGGGGAAAAGATGGGAACCTATTGTCCCATGTAGGGGAGGGCCGAGTATTTTACACCTCTTTTTTGTGGATGACCTTATTCTTATGGGGAAAGCAACATTAAAATCAGCAAGAGAAATCAAGAAAACTCTTGATTTATTCTATCGAGCGTCGGGTTTAAAGTTGAGTGCGCCTAAGTCCAAAGTATACTTTTCGAAGGGTGGTGAGAATCATATGAAGAGACGGATTAGCTCTTACTTGGGGTTTGGCCAAACCACAAACCTCGGGAAATACCTTGGTACTCAACTAATTAATGGGCGCACGAAGATGGAGGATTTTAATGGCACTTTTGACAAACTCCAAGTGCGTCTTACGGGATGGAAAGGGCAGACCTTATCTCTTGCTGGGCGAGCGACTCTTATTCAGTCAGTATCTATGGCGATTCCCATACATCTCATGCAATCATGTTGGCTCCCAGAACAAGTTTGTAATCGACTAGATAAATTAAATAGGGACTTTCTTTGGTCTAATGATCCAAGTGTACGAAAAATACACCTAGTTGGTTGGCGCAGGTTTTGAGGGGGGAAAAAAGTGGAGGGCTGGGTTTACGTTCGCCTCGACTGAATAATGAAGTGCTCATATCCAAAATTTGATGGAAAATTCTACAAAATCAAAGTTTCTTGTGGATGGACTTGATTAAAGCCAAATATCTGAAAGGCGACCGCATCATGGACTATACTCCCAAAACGTGTGATAGCATTACATGGAAAGGCATAATTTGGTGCATGAACCGAATAAAACCTTTCATACGTTGGAAAGTGGGACGCGGAGATGGAATATATTTTTGGTGGGATAATTGGCTAGGAGGTGGACCCTTAAACGATGTTATACCGAACATCCTCCCAACCGAACATGATCTTAAACTCACATATGTTATAGATAGCGAAGGAAATTTGAATCTGGGGATTCTTGATACCGTTATACCTCCTCTTTTGTTGATAAAAATCTTGCAAAGTAATATCATACTTGGGGAGGCCGAGGATAGGGTGTTGTGGAACGAATCATCCAGTGGAGTTTTCACTTGTCAAAGCGCCTACAAAGCTCTCTATAAAACATATGGCGAGACGCAGCAGCAACATTCGAACTTGAAGTGGATGAGGGAGATCCAGTCTGGCAACAAACTTAAGCACTTTATTTGGCTTGCCCAACAAAATCGCCTTGCTACTAATAACCTCCGAAAGGTCAGGAAAATTATTGAGGAAGGTACGTGCGATGTTTGTAATAATATAGAAGAGACCTCTATCCATATATTGCGACAATGCGTACATGCGAAGAAGATTTGGAGGAAATTGGTGAACAAGAATGATTGGCGCGAGTTCGGGGCAGTTGAGGACAAAAAGTGGCTGAAGGTGAACTTGGCAAATCGAGAGGAAAAGTGCGGACGATAACCCGAAATTCCATGGAACCTCATTTTTTAGCTGGGTTATGGCACATCTGGAAGAGCAGAAATAGTTGGATATTTAAAGGAAAACCCGAGAATACTTTTGCGACTATTTGCGAAATTAAGAAGATTAGTTAAGATCTCAAAAGAATTAATAATATGAAGAAATGAGAAGGCCGAACTCAATGGGAGAAACCGCCAACGGGGTGGCTAAAGTTGAACGTAGATGGGAGCGTGATGACGAGGTTGAATACGGGTTCTGTTGGAGGCGTATTACGTGATGAGGAAGGCAGTTGGATGTGGGAATTCAAGGAACCAACGAGATGCCCTACAATATTGAAAATGAAAGTGGAAGCTATTAGAAGGGGTCTTAACATTGCATGGAACCGAGTAATCCACAAGATTATCCTCGAAACTGATTTTAAGGAGGCCTATGATCTCCTAACAGATGAGGCACGACATGATAGCCATCGAAAAGAGAAGATTGAGGAGTGTCGATCACTCATCCGCAAACCATGGTCCATCGAAGTCCACCATATTACGAGAGGCAAGAACAAGCTCGTTGATGCCATGGCGAAGTTCAAAATTGACACGGATGGATGAGAATGCTTTTTACATTATCCCCCTTCTCCACCCCCCCCCCCCCCCCCCCGAACTTGACACTATTCTGTCAAACGATGTAGCCTTGGGCTCTTTTTTCGTTTTTTCTACCAAAAAAGAAGGTCGAGCATGCGCTCATTATCAGATAAAAATGGGGTATTTTTCAGGTTTGGACCACTAGCAAATACCCTCCTAAAGTTTTAATTTTTGGCATATACCCCCTTTGACCATTAGTCAACTGTTATATTTGATGGCAATTGTGTAATTTGTGCTTCAAACTATTTTAGTTATATTTTCATATTCGTAAATTTACAAATAACATACTTATTTTCATATTTAAATATTTCGATAAACATAAATATTTATATTTCTAATAACAACAGATCATTTAGCTCTGCTTTAATTATTCATTAATAACTTTTATATATTTTCTTAATCTAATAGGTAAAAAAATTAAACTATTCAAAATAATTTGTATAAGATCACGAAAATATAATAAATTGCACTATATGATTTTTTTGTATAACTAATTAAAATTATAATCTGCTTTGCATACCTTTATCAAATGAATGATATTTTGTATTTTCCTAATTGCTAATTTGCATTTATAAAAACAATATTATTAACTACACAATATATTGTTGGTTTAATTCGTAATTTTATTAGAGTGACGATATAATTATGTTATATTAGTATATCTACACGTAGCACGAATGACATATTATAATATAACAAAGAAAAACATGTTTACAAATTATAGTTTGGTACAAAAACATCTCGTGGTTTATAAACAGTCAAATATGGGCTTAGCTAATAGAGAATTCATAATTACTAAAAATATATAAAATAATATTTTCTAAAAAAAAAGTCTGTATATATATTAAACAATTTGATTACATCCTAAAATAATAGGACTTCCATAGTATAATTATTTTTAATCTATCAACTAACAATATAATTTATTTTGCTGACTTTATTTTCTTTATTTCTTCGTAATTATGAATTCTCTATTACCTAAACCCGTATTTGACTATTTAAAACAACGAGATGCTTTTTAACCAAACTATAATTCATAAACATGTTTTTCTATGTTGTATTATAATTTGTCAAATGTAATATGTATAGATATACTAATATAACATAATTATAATTTTATGCAAATCAGATTATAATTTTAGTTAGTTATACAAAACAAATCATATAGTGCAAGTTGTTAAATTTTCATGATCTTATACAAATTATTTTGATTAGTTTAATTTTTTTATTGTTTGGTTGAGAAAATGTATAAAAGTTATTAATGAATAATTAAAGCATAGCTAAATGAGCCGTTGTTATTAGAAATAGTAAAACATATATGCTAATCTAAATATTTAAATATGATAATAAGTATGTTAATTATATATTTACAAAAATAAAAAGATAACTAAAACAGTTTGAAATACAAACTACACAATTGTCATCAAATATAACAGTTAACTAGCGGTCAAATGATGGAAGGGGGTATATGTCAAAAGTTAAAACTTGAGGGGGTATATGCCGGTGGTCCAAACCTCAGGGGTGGATAAGAAATAGCCGATAAAAATGTGATATGATGAATACGTAGAATTTACAAAAGCACGTGAAGAAATAATAATGAATTTAATTGACTTAAAAGTTGAAATGCTTAAAAACAGCTTTCATCAATTCAACCCCGTCCCCATGCCTGCACATAAAAGGGAGGAATATAATATGTTCAACATTGTTTGCAGCCATTACCAAAGATTTATTGAATACTTAATTCTCTTACATTTTCATGTAATAGTTTTTTACCAAACAACTTTCAGATTAAAAGCACAAATATAATATTGGGAAAAACCATCAATCCCCCAAATTTTGGGGACGTTTGGAGCTTACCCCATAGCTTTGTTTTACTGCCTTACCCCAACCTTTTTCTGATGCACATTTTAATCATATGATTTGTCGATGTGTCAACATTTATACTGTTATACAAAGTTGCAAACGTTGGAGGCAACATGAAAAAAACAAAGTTAAGGGTATAAGCTGCAAACAACCCCAAGGGGGGGGGGGGGGGGTTGACGTTGTTTCCCATATAATATTTAACAATCTGAACATTTCCATTTCTATTCACATCACACAATTATTTGAATGATTGTAACTTAACCTGTTATGGACCTAGCTTATATTATTATATATGGGGTCTAGTTTATTATATTTGAAGTAAAACAAACCCCGTTATTAGATCCTATCATTGGTGCTTTCAGAGAGAGAACTCTATCTCTCAAATTGAAAGAAAAAAAAAAGTAAAAAAAAGAACTCATGGATGTTTTGCTCTCCAAAATGCACAATTTCATGGAATCGTTCTTCAAAATGCAAAAAAGCATGGATGATTCGCTCTCCAAAATGGTGAAAAGTTTAGAAGCAACTAGAATCCTCAACGGAAACATGTCTCGCCGATACGATCGTATTTCTTGCTTATTATCAAAGCTTGAAAGAGATTTATGTGCACGTTCACAAAATTCTCCACCACCACTATTGTCGCCTCCTCCTCCTACTCCACCAACACCATTGCCCGTAATGTTGTCCCCCAATCTCACACCCAAGAGGACAATGGAAAAAATAGAATATAGCACCAACAATATTCCACCGAACAGAGTAAGTTTTGTTCCTTGTAATTTTTGTGTACTTCAATTCACAAACACAAAAAAACACGAAACAAAACTTCCAATTTGTTCCACCTTCTCAAGTCGGCAGCCCTCCTCGCAATATTCTTCTAGATTTTAGCAACAGTTCTTCCGATAAATACTCGAAAGGATTATTTAATTGGAAGAAAAGAAAAAAAAAAGAGGAGAATGTTGAAGTTTATTTTACGTGGAAGAAATGCAGCAGAGTTTGTTCACCAAGTGACACAATCCTCAAGTCTCATCATCACAAGAGAAATCTATGCTTCGACCATGTCTGAAGACTACCGATAAATTGGATTGCAAAAAGTTTCAAGCCTTGAGGACAAGGCTTATGTCAGAGCGGGGTATTGTTATGGACCTAGCTTATATTATTATATATGTGGTCTAGTTTATTATTATATATATTTATATTCAGTTACAAGTTATATTATATTAATTATGTAGTGTTCCAGTTTATGATGATAACATATATTAATTGTTATGTACCGTACAATAGTAGTAGTAATAGAAGTTATATTGCAGTTAGTGTAGTAGTGGTTTAGTGGGTGGTTATGTTTATGCTATTATATGTAAGGCTAGTACCGTGTAATTGTAATCAAGAAGAAAATTAATTAAATAGTTTCTAGTTAAATTCTAGCTTCTCATCTTCATTCTTAGGAGTTTCGTTCTCACTCAAAGTAGAACAAAACCCGTTAGGATCTTAGATCCTATCATTTTTTTTCTTTTTTTTTTTAACTAGAAAGTATTTAATTAATTTTCTTCTTGATTACAATTATACGGTACTAGCCTTACATATAATAGCATTGTTAACAGGTTTTGAATTACGACCTAATTAACTGGATTATTTATTTGGGTTGGAACGCCTTTGCCCGTGGTTCAAAAACTAAGCGTTATTTAAAGAGAGAGAAAATGACAAGAACATTCCTTCCTTTTATTCACTATGATCCACTCTTTTTCCGAGTCGATAAGCGTATTTCCGAGTCTATATGTGCCTTTTCTCCATCGTCCGACCTCATGTTCTTTCCCTTCTTCCTCTGTTTATATAGAGTTTTTAGGGACATGTGTCGCTATGCATGTGTTTACAGGTGTCGTTATGCATGTGGTGGTGCTTTACACGCGTTACAATGTTTATTTAACCAATAAGATAACGTCTATCTTAAGTGCTGACTGTATCATTTTATCTTCTTCCGAGGGCTTTGGTCTCCTTTATGATGAGGGGTAGGCTGCCTTCTTTGCTTCCGAGGGCTCATTCCTTCTAACGGTAAATCGAGGGCAAAGTTTGTGTGTTCACTTAGTGACAGTGTTTCTCCGATAGGTGTGTATTCTGGAGTGAGTGATCCAGGATATTCTCCGAGAGGGTGTTTATGAGTTGATCTCCGAGAGGTTGTTTAGCCTTCGTGGTAGGTGTTTTCTTTCTCCGAGTGCTCGGAAAGTGTTGTTCTGTAATTCTTACGTTATTTGTGAAGTTCCGTCCTTTGGGTTGGTCGACTGGGGTAGTGTTCCGAGAGCATTTGTATTGGGAGTGCATAGTAAGGAAGTGTTTTTGTCAAGGTTCTGTGACTCTGTTGGTGTCCGATAGCTCCAGTGGGCTTTGACAGGTTGGTTCTGTTAGCTCCTTTTCTGAGGGTTTATACCTCTCGGAGAAGCAGAATGAGTGGGGCGGAGTGCTTGTCCGATGTTGCGGTAGTTCCAATAGCGGTTAGTCCGTGGAAGGCTTTCTTCGGATGTGTATTCCGATAGGTGCCTGCCTTGGTTATGGATTCCGCTTGTTGGGCCATTAGGCACGACTTTGCTCCAGTATTTAATGTTTGGAGATGTGCTCCGAGTTCGCTTGATGTCGGTCCTCGGGGGTTTTCCGATGGATACTTGGGGTGTGATACATGTATCGTGAATGCAGGTCGCATAATCACATAATAATATATCTGGTAATTCCAGTAATTGATTTATTGTCTATTTTAAGCTGGTGAATAGCATAAACATAACCACGCACTAAACCACTACTACACTAACACTAATTGCAATATAACTTCTATTACTACTATTATTGTACGGTACATAACAATTAATATATGTTATCATCATAAACGGGAACACTACATAATTAATATAATATAACTTGTAATATGTAATAATATAAGCTAGGTCCATAACATAACCGATATAAATAGGTGTAGGTCCCAAAGCCATGTACTACACCTACGATCTGTTTTCAAATAATGTTTCTTTTGTAAAGTAATCAAGCTTCGAACTCTTTTTCCTAACCACAAACTAGCGAGAAAAGTGAGCAATGGAGACCGAACTCCACCACCAACTTATCTTCATTCCGGGGCCAGGAATGGGACACATCGTCGCCGCCGTGGAGCTCGCAAAGCTAATACTCCGCCGCGACAACCGGCTCTCGATCACGTTCCTTCTCATCAACGACCCTCATGCTCAAAAGTACACGCAATCTCTCGACTCCCACTCCAACAAACGCCTCCAGTTCCTCAACCTCCCCGAACCTCATCAAACACACAATCACAACAAATCAACAACCTCCAAACTCGCACCGGTGCTTGCCTTGGAGTACATAGCAAACCACAAACCACAAGTGAAGGAGGCAGTTCTCGACATACTTGCATCATCGAAATCCCGCATCGACGGATTCATTGTTGACATGTTTTGCACGACAATGATGGATGTGGCAAAGGAGTTTGAGATTCCAAGTTACTTGTTCTTCACTTCACCGGCTGCTTTTCTATCTCTTAAGCTATATGTTCAGGCCCTTTATGACGACGAAGAATGTAAGCTGGATATCACAGACTATAAGGATAGCGATGCGGAGTTCTTGGTTCCAGGTTTCTTGAATCGGGTTCCGGCAAAGGTGCTGCCAACTACTATGTTGGACAAGGATGGAGGTTTTGCAACGGTTTTGTATACAGCTCGAAGGATTCGAGAAACCAAAGGGATATTAATCAACACTTTTCAAGAATTGGAGTTATCTGCGGTTGAATCCCTTTCGAGTTGTGGGGATAAAACTCCACCAGTTTATCCTATTGGACCTATACTCAATCTCCTGGATGCACCACGACAAGGCAACGACGATGATGGTATATTCAGGTGGTTGGACAATCAACCATCTTGTTCTGTAGTTTTCTTGTGCTTTGGTAGCAAGGGGAGGTTCAGTGCGGCACAGATCAAACACATAGCCATTGCGCTCGAGCGCAGTGGCCAACGGTTTCTGTGGTCATTGAGGGCGGTGAATAACGCGACCCCTGAAGAAGTTTTGCCTCCAGGTTTCTTGGAGAGGACGTTAGGACTCGGGAAAGTTATAGGATGGGCGCCGCAAGCGGCTGTGCTTTCGCATTTGGCAATAGGTGGATTTGTTTCACACTGCGGCTGGAACTCTATAATGGAGAGTTTGTGGTTTGGTGTGCCTATTGCTGCATGGCCAGTGTATGCGGAGCAACAAGTGAATGCCTTTGAAATGGTGGTGGAATTGGGAATGGCGACAGAGATAAAGATAGATTATAGAGAAGAGATGGGTGCTGATGGGATTGTGGTGACCTCTGAAGAGATAGAGAAAGGGATAAAGCAGCTTATGATGGAGAAAGATGTGCATGGAATCCGAGAGAAAGTGAAGGATATTAAAGAAAAGAGCCGAAGGGCGTTGTTGGAGGGAGGCTCGTCTTACGAGCATTTGGGACGTTTTATCCATGACTTTTGGCGGAACACTTCCACAACATAAGGTAGGGGCAGGGGAGTGTTTAAAATTATATCAAGGTTTTTAGCTAAGTCTCATGTATCTGGTAATAGCTGTAGGCATTGAGTGTCCATGTGTATGATTGGAGTGACAGAATAAGATAACATCTCAAATTTCAGTAGTTCAAACTTCAAATCATCTTGTTCCATTATATTCAAACATGGTCAGGAAATCTGGAGGTTTTAACAAATCTACTATGTATTTAGTTATTGGTCATCTTTTTTTGTTAGAATCAATTTGGCTTGAGCTTTGATACTACACTGATTTGTCATCTCATTTAAAAATTTAGGTCGTAGAGAGGTTAGACATTTATCAATTTGTATATGACCTCCAACATATTACCTAACTATTACCTAAACTAACACGCGACGAAAAGCTTATATATGTGAAATTAGTTTTTTTTTATCAGTCAAGAAAAGGAAGTACCTTCGCTGGAGTTGGAGAAGAAATAGTTCCCTCTTTTACTCATCTCATACTCTTGTTTAATTTCATGTTAATTATGATACTTGGGCATGTTGTCGTACATATCATCTGCAAATATACCACGTCATGCTGGGACCAGAATCCATTGTGGCATTAGGAAGTGAAATGGCTAATCTCCAACACTGATAAGTGATAAAACACACTTTTTTATCCCAATGTAACTCTGTTTTAGCATTAAAAAGAATTAAGATGCCCTTATTTCATATGCGCTTAGGGCATCTTAATTAGAAAGCTCAATGCTATAATTGTTAAAATAAATTATTATTCCATGTAACATTAGACAATAATTGGTTACTCTAAAATCCGCAGTATCAGATCTCGAGATCTTGCCTTTTTTTAAAGGTGAATTGCACTTTGCACCTACATATTGCATTTTTTGGTACTCTGCACCTTTAGAGAACGGATGAAAGGGAATCTTTTCTTCTTTTTTTTTCCAGCTATTTGACACCCCAATAATTTTCTTAGAAAAATAAAAAGAAATCTCCAAAACGAAATAGGAAAATATATTCTAATATTTCTTGTGTACAATACTGTAAATATTAAAGCTTATTTCAAAATATTTAAATCTCATCTTTCCTCCAAGAAAAAGGGAGAAACTCTATATTCTAAATCTTTGAAATTCATATTGCCACCGTGGAAATGAAAAAAGCTTAATTTTAAGAACAATTTTTTTTATGAAATCTTTATTGTTTATGTCCTTTGATTTTGAATTTATTCGTTATAGTTGTGATAATTAAAATAAATAAAATATAATAAAAAAAAAACAAGCAACCTCTAAATTGTATATTTAATATTTTTAACACATTGCACACAAGTGTGCTAGCTTATGCAATACATAGAATTGTCACCTATATATTTTAACAAAAGCAATTTCGCACTTTTCACAAATCTTAAAAACATATTTTGCTATCGATAAGCATTTTTTTTTTGTCTAACCACGTTTTTCAAAGCCAAATGTTATTCTTCTTTTTTCCTCCTGGTATGAATTTACTTGCGGAAAAGCATAATAATGATATATTCACCTCCAGTCAAACCTGAATTAAGAAAAGGAAGCAGTGTATTTTAACTGTCGAATAATAATTATCCAAGGACAGTGACAACAACAATATAGGTAGAAGTTGTGAAAGAGAAGAAAATAGCCGCCCTTAATTATTTGCTCTATAAATCGTACTCAGAATTGATAGCAAGAGTAGAATGGAACATTTGGGTAGGAGGCCTCAACGATAAATATATGGTGTTGGTAAGTATTTCCCTTGTATATATTTTTATTTTTTTAAAAAAAAATCTTAAATTGATGTTCTTGTTCTTATCTTTGAACTACCAAAATAAGGGTTCTTACATATATCCGTGCTAGAACACTAATTTTTTTTTTTAAATGCATCACAATCGCATGATCGATAACATAATACTTACGAGTTTTGTTATGAATAAAATATGTACGAGGTTAATTCGCATGTACAAAATCAGTATGTTATATTCACACTTTCAAGCATCATTGAGTTTATAATTAATTTTTAGCGTAGAGGCCGGGGAGGCGTGTAAAGATATTGTTGGACATTTTAGTTATTTAATAACAATGTCATTATTCGTTAAACTATTATACTGGCGAGTCGGGGAGTTTCGTAGATCAGAATCGTGCAAAGTAAACCCCCGAAAAGAGATAGCTCGTCTTACCAGACACGATTTCAAGGTTCTCAGGTAATTGGTGAGGTCGCAACGGTCCCGCTTAAGAACCAATTACCTTTGACAGAACCGCATTTACCGTATTCTCGCTAGTCACACTACAACTCCGCCGCCAACAGTTTAATGAATAATAACGTCGATACTACTACCGAAATAAATTTACGCAGCGGAATTACGAGACATAAACAATAAATTATTTATACCTCCGTAAGTCGATAGTAGCGTTCCTTTTGTGTTGTTGATCCTTCGTGTCGAACCCGGCGGCGAAACCTTCGCGTTCCTCGATCTCGACGGTGGAATATATTAATAGAATAATATTCACCCGATCCACGAACTAAAAACCCTGACGATCGAAAATACAAAGAGAGAGAGAGGGAGAGATATTGCTAGAGAGAGATAGAAGAACTTGTTCTTCTTTTTGGTGTGTTTTTCATACCAATGTTGCAAGCCTATTTATATGCCAAAATGGGAGACAAGAAGAATAAACTCCACTTGATCATCTCAACCAACCCACATGAACAACTAATTGGATTAGTTGGACCACACCATTGCCCACATGGGTGTTAACATTCCACGGTTGGCAACATCTCCCACTCGCACATAGTGGGCACAACCCAGTCATGCATCTCTCTGTGTATTTCATTGTCTTCATACTAGTTAATAGTTCGTGTGACCACCGAGAACACCTGCAAGTTTGGGAGTATTACACCAAATCTTCTGTGAAAGAAAACCAGCATAGCACAATCCCTATGTCTTCTCGATATGCCCTAGACTCATTTGATCGCTTCAGTTAAACGAATGCCTAATCCCTCAAGAGGTTGAACCTCAAGGCCCTACTTTAACTCCAAACTCTCACGATATGTTCCATAACAATTTCGCATACTTAACACGCAATTGTTCGTTAACGATGGACACTATCAGGGATGCGATATCAAATTGTCTTCCTTTGCCCTCATGTCAATCGATTTTGGTTTGACTGCTTTCCCAGTAATGCCTCTTTAGACCGAATCAATCATGGTCATAGATAACATTCTAAAGTAGCTAGCATCAAATCCTCGATGTCAGGACATAGTCAAAAGTCAATAAGGGCACTAAAAGATATGTAGCTCACATAGTGAGGAAACATGGAATTATTCACTCACTCTTGCAAATGGTCGTCCAAGCACATGTAGTATGAAACACATGATGCGGTGGAATACTCTTTACGCATAAAAGAGTGTATGTCTATCGACACCACACAGATCTTAGCCCAATCACCCTAGTGGCTAGCTTGAGTCCATCACTCGTCCGCTTCGCATAGCGACAAAGAGATCTCACATCTGGCTTACTACACAGGCTACATAGGTTTTGGGAGAAATCTATGTTCGATCCTTAACATCAAGGATCTCATCTTAATATCAAACTAAGGCGATGTATACTTGTATCAACCTCTCAACTCATCTTCTGCAAGACAAGTAAGGGACACATTTATCTCATCTCTGCTCGCTCACCTAGCGCCAAAGGCGATCGCTCGTGTGAGAGAGCCGATCATGCCTGTTGACATACTTCAGTGTGTATAAACATAAATGCTATATGGAATCAAACTTGAAATGAACATCATATTGCATTAATATCCAAATGAAGCAAACAAATTAAGGTCAACTAAAACAATCTACGCAATCCCAAACTTCTAACATGAGTCTGAAAGACATCTCTAGCTATAGGTTTGGTCATTGGATCAGCAACCATGCGAGTCGTAGATATGTATTTTAGGACTACTTCATTTCTCGTAATCATGTCTCGTATGTAGTGAAACCTTAGATCAATGTGTTTGGTTTTTTCATGATACTTTGAATCATTTGCATGGGCCAGAGCCGTAGCACTATCACAAAATATTGTTACTGGATCTGAGGCATAAGTTACAATATTTAAGTGTGTAAGGAATCTTCTCAACCAGCAGAACATGCTATGTACTCAGCTTCCATAGTGGACAATGCTATACAAGGTTGTTTCTTGCTAAAGAATACGTACCCAGAAGTGGATTTGCGCTCATCAAGGTCGCTGCCCCAATCAGCATCACTATAACCTTGTAGCTGCAAATCTGAACCTTGATAGCAAAGTACATAGTCCATTGTTCCTTTCAGATATCTAAGAATCCTCTTGACTGCTTTCCAATGAGCAAGTCATGGGTTCGACTGGAATCTGCTTACTAGCCCAACTGCATAACAAATATCTGGGCAAGTACACATCATTGCATACATCAAGCTCCCAACAGCACTAGCATAAGGAACACAAACCATTTGCTCTTTTTCGGATTGAGTATCAGGATACATTTCTTGGCATAAGCTCTCACCTTTGGCGATAGGGGTGTCGATAGGTTTGCAGTTTCGCATCTGAAAGCACTCTAGAACCTTCTTCAAGTAAGTCTGTTGGGACAAACTAAGAAGTTTCTTTGAGCGATCTCTAGAGATCTTAACTCCCATAATGTATTCTGCTTCACCCATGTCTTTCATTTCAAAGTTTGAAGACAGTCACTCTTTAGGGGCGACAATCATCCCTTTGTCATTACCCGCCAATAGAATATCATCAACGTACAATGATAATATTATGAAACTCCCTTTGGACCATTTGACATACACACAATGGTCTTCTTCAATCATCGTAAACTCATTCGTAAGAATAGCTTGATGAAATCTTAAGTACCATTGTCTAGATGACTGTTTAAGGCCATAAATGGATCTTTTAAGCTTGCACACTTTGCGCTCTTGATCCTCGACCTCAAACCCCACTGGTTGCTCCATATAGATCTCTTCATCTAGTTCTCCATTGAGAAATGCTGTCTTTACGTCCATCTGGTAGAGTTCCAGGTCCAGGTGAGCTACCATAGCTAAGATTAGGCGAATTGAGGCAAACCTCACAACTGGAAAGAAGGTTTCCTCGTAGTCTATACCCTCTTGTTGGGTATATCCTTTCGCAACTAATCGAGCCTTATACCTATCCATCGATCCATCCGACTTGCGTTTAAGCTTGAGAACCCATTTGCTCCTATAGCTTTACGCCCAGGAGGTAGATCGACCAAGTCCCAGACTTGGTTTGTCCTCATAGACTCCATCTCATTTTTCATTGCTTTTAACCATTCTTCTTTAACAGGGGATGTAAGAACTTTCTTGAAGTTCTTAGGTTCTCCATCATCCTGTGGAGCCACCATAAAAGCTTCCCCTTCAATCTTAAAATAACGACGGGGTATACTTTCACGTGAGCTTCTACGCAGCTGAGAGACTTGTGATTCCTCTACAAGTGGAATGCTCCCACTCGGAGTCAAGTCACTCCCACTGTCCCTAGGAGTGTGGAGATTTTCTTCTTTATTCTCAACTTGGCGACTTGGGGTCACTTCCTCTGAAATCTTTTGGAGTTCTAGACTCCTATCAACATCACCCCTGTTAGGGAATTCATTCTCAATGAAGTCCACATCTCGTGACTCAATTTCAGTTACACTACCATCATCACATTCTCCAAGCATAACATAGCCCTTAGAGTGTTCAGAATATCTTATAAAGATACACTTATTTCCTCTAGGACCTAGTTTCCCATACCTATCAGAACTACTGAGAACGTATCCCGTAGAACCCCAAGGACACAAGTTACTCAGATTTGGTTTCTCGTATGTCCACAGTTCGTAGGGGGTAGAACTAACTGACTTAGAGGGCACTCGGTTAAGAATGTAGGCAGCAATTAGAAGAGCGTCACCACAAAAGGATATTGGGAGACTAGCATGCGCCATCATTGATCTAACCATCTCGAGAAGTGTTCGATTTCTTCTCTCCGCTACACCATTTTATTGTGGAGAATAAGGCATCGTCAACTTTCTCTTGATTCCTCTTTCATCACAGAGCCTTTTGAATTGCTCAGATAAATATTCACGACCACGGTCAGTTCGAAGAGCCTTAATGCTCGAATTCAATTGATTCTCTACCATTGCCATATATTGTCTAAAGCACTCAAATGCTTCTGACTTATGGGAGATCAAGTATACATAACTGTATCGTGAATAATCATCTATAAATGTAATGAAGTAGACACCACCGTGTCTTGCCCTCACATTCATTGGTCCATAGATATCAGAATGAATAAGTTGCAAAGGAAAAGATGCTCTTTTGGCCTTACCGAATGGTTTTCTTTTTGCCTTCCCTATCAGACAGTGCTGGCATGTGGGAAGAGAGACATTAGCGGGATTATCTAATAGGCCTTCTCGAGCTAATCTTGCCATCCGATCTTCCCCTATATGACCCAGTTTGGCATGCCACACGTTAGAATCTACATTATTCGAAACAGCATATAGAATAATAGATTCATCGATGATAGGGTAATTCAAATCCATTACTATAATACCATCACGAATAAAACCACGTTCGTACAAAGTGTTCCCAAGAAATATGGAAGCATTATTGTTTTCAAATACAAAACGAAAACCAAGCTTTAACAACGTAACCAAAGAAATTAAATTTCTTCGAATATCTGGGGTATACAAAACATCATGTAGTAAAAGAGGGCGTCTGTTGCGCAGATCGAGCTTGTACATGCCGATGCCCAGCACCGCAACGCTAGCTCCATTTCCTACTTTGATGTCTCGACTGCCAACAGGTACTCGACGGTACTCTACATATCCAATTCTATCCCGAGCTATGTGTTCGGTTGCCCCGGAATCTACAATCCACATAGGAGAGCTATGAGCAACCATAACATGACTAGTTACATAAGCACTTGGGGGAAAATTAGAAAGTACCTTATTCTGCTCAGTGCATTCATGAGCAAAATGACCTTCTTTGTTACAGTTGAAGCATACCCCCTTGGTAGCTTTTGCACCACCACGCTTGCCCCTTTTTCGGTGCTGGTTGGTGTTGGAGATCTTCTGAACCTGACTAGCACGCACTTCTGCCTTTTCGCATGCCTGTTGCGTCTGGGCCTAAATGCCTCACGCGCTCTGGAAGACTCGGCCACATAAGCAGAACCGTTAGCATTAGCTGCCTCTAGGCGCTCTGCTTCCAGCTCTAAATGATGTGTCAATCAAATGTTTTGATATGCTCACTATGCGTCATAGTTTGGCTCATGGTCTCCCAGGAGCCAGGAAGTGAACGTATCACTGCATGAACCTGATGTTCGTCAGTTAACTCGTTACCAGCAGACTTTAGTTCACGAATCATTGACGACATAGCTCTAAGATGCTGCCTCATGTTGTGGTTAGAGCGCATCTTGTATGTGTCAAATCTCATCGTTAACCACGAAGTCTAGTGGCCGATGTGCCTCCATATCTAGCTTTCACAGCGTTCCATAATTCTTTCGTCGTGCCGAAATTTTCAAATTCACCAATTAGATCATTGTGCATGTTGCTTAACATAGTAAAGCGCGCACATCGATCCTTTTTCATCCAGTTGTCGTAGGCGACAAGGTCTTGTTGGTGCCTTTCAAAATTTTCAGCAGTGCGAGCTGATTCACTAGGAGCCACAATTGTATGGGTAAGAGTCTCTAGGACCTCTTGCTCGTTCAGGACATACTGGATCTTACGATTCCAAATGTCATAGTTTTCCCCATCCAATTTGTCTCCCTTGTTCAAATCAGCAATGGTTCCCTTCGACGCCAATTTCACTCTGTAAATGGACAATTCGGGATATGATACACACACTAAAGAATTTGCCGCGTTTATCTAAAATTAAAAAAAAATAATTAATACACGTCGCAAGATCGAAAAATTGCTAAGCTTCAGAATCATCTCTTGCGCCACATTGTCCAATTATAATTATTTAATTTAATATTCGCGCAAATTTACTTATAGAAGACTAAACTCGGACAGCCCTTCGGCGCAGTATAGTGCTCACTATAATCCCAAATTATATTTCTCAATTTATAATTAGCAACATAATTAAATAAACAATTTTATTTTATTTATTTAATCCTAACACCGGGTATCGTACAACTTAGGATCAAAATAACCATACGCTTTGATACCAATGTTGGACATTTTAGTTATTTAATAACAATGTCATTATTCGTTAAACTATTATACTGGCGAGTCGGGGAATTTCGTAGATCAGAATCGTGCAAAGTAAACCCCCGGAAAGAGATAGCTCGTCTTACCAGACAGGATTTCAAGGTTCCCAGGTAATTGGTGGGGTCACAACGGTCTCGCTTAAGAACCAATTACCTTTGACAGAACCGCCTTTACCGTATTCTCACTAGTCACACCACAACTCCGCCGCCAACAATTTAATGAATAATAACGTCGATACTACTACCGAAATAAATTTACGCAGCGGAATTACGAGACAAAAACAATAAATTATTTATACCTCCGTAAGTCGATAGTAGCGTTCCTTTTGTGTCGTTGATCCTTCGTGTCGAACCCGGCGGCGAAACCTTCGCGTTCCTCGATCTCGGCGGTGGAATATATTACTAGAATAATATTCACCCGATCCACGAACTAAAAACCTCGACGATCGAAAATACAAAGAGAGAGAGAGAGAGAGAGAGAGAGAGAGAGAGAGAGAGAGAGAGAGAGAGAGAGAGAGAGAGAGAGAGAGAGAGAGAGAGATATTGCTAGAGAGAGATAGAAGAACTTGTTCTTCTTTTTTGTGTGTTTTTCGTACCAATGTTGCAAGCCTATTTATAGGCCAAAATGGGAGACAAGAAGAATAAATTCCACTTGATCATCTCAACCAACCCACATGAACAACTAATTGGATTAGTTGGACCACACCATTGCCCACATGGGTGTTAACATTCCATGGTTGGCAACAGATGTTATATATTTTTGTACTTCATTGATTTACGAGTGTTACTCACGACAGCAACTTTTTCATAGTTGTTCCATGTTCGTCTGAATATAGCACGAGATAATTAAAGCACATAGGCTATCCAAGAATTAGCTCGTTAGTTTAGACTCATGTTCAACATATGCAACATTCAGGGTATTCATTAAATAATAAAGATGAAACAATATCTCTTTTTTATATAAATATAAGAACATGCATACATATGTAATAAACGGGAGATAAGACGATGGGTAGTAGAGTAGTGCACCAACACTATAACTTTACCAAAATATCCTTGCCTTTTATTTGTAAGAAATGGTTCCGTTTTTTATGAAATTGCAAATTTACCCCAATAGATTAAATAGTTCTATTTTTAGTACTATATTCATGGGAGTAGTCCATTACGACCATATCAGGCCCAGCATGCTTCCGTACAGAACTTAAAACATAACCGTAAAAGATACCTCCTTTTGACCGGACCACCGTCGGGTATTCTGCCAGGTTTTACGAAGACTCCTCGCCCTCAACCACTCGATCGCAACCGATGGTTCTGCAACAGCTCCTTCAACGATGACCAGCACAACCCTGGTTCGTTTCCTACTCCGGGTGTAAAAGGCAACTAAAACGGAATATTTAAAAGCACAACTTCGACATACTCAAGCGAAAGCAGATCTTTATTTATTTATGTGGAGATTTATTTAATACAACACACTCATATCTCCTTAGAGAGGAGTAACTTGTTTTAGCTACTCATAGTAGCTAACTCTCTCTCGCACATACACTCAGCACTGAAATTTTAAACTATTCTACAGACACTCGTTTATTTGACAGAAATGAAAAAACGCTCACACTATTACAAACTATGCTTCTCTCTTGTTTTTAAGAAAACTAAGGGAAATGTTCGATGCCTTTAGCTTTCTTCAGCTTGTGTATTTATAGGTGAGGATCCGGATTTGAAACGCGGATTTCAGCTACATCCTGATGCTTTTCTTCCACTAGCGTAGTGGCCTGGCCCTCCTGTCATTTTAGTGGAATCTTTTCCACCGCAGCTTGTTGTCTTTTCCTTCCACTATGATAGTGGTCTGGCCCTCCACTTATCATCCTGTCGTTGTAGTGGAGATGGTCCTGATTCGATCACGTGGCTACTTTAGCTTTGCCAGCTGTAGTAGCCCACTTGCCTGTCCCCCGCGGCATCTTTCCTTGTCGCGCCTGGTCCTCTTTGTCGCTTTCCCCTTTGTCACGTTTCATCGGGAATCCTTTTCCAAAGAGGGGCTCTTTCTGATCTTGACACTTTGGACAGATCCTCTCCTTTCATTGGCCGACATGTGCCATGTTGCAGAATTTTCGGCTAGTCTCTGCCGTCGATGGAATCTCGTTTTTCCACAATGTTCTTCGTTTGTTTTCGAACATTGATTCAGCGAACCTCGTGGTGGTGTTAGTCATGCTGTTAAGCATGAACGTCCCCTTTTCCTTGTCTTGGAAAATCTTGAACGCATACTTGACCTTGTCCATCTCTGTGAGACAGACCCAGAGTCCCCAAGCTCTTCTCGTGGAAACGTCATCCTCTGAGAGTGGGGCGACTAACATATGTCCTTCTGGTGGAGGCTTGATGTAGTCCAAAGCTTTCCAATTGGGTCTTTGGATTTTGATAAAATGGAAACATGGTAAAGACCCCTTGCCTGCGATTTCCGGGGCTGCAGAGATGAACTTCATCTCAAGAACATCGCCCCTTCCAAGTGTATGATTGTTTTGCCATGTCTCATACACCTTATTCTGAATCCATTCCGGCAATTTGGCAATTTCCGGGAAGCTCGGTGATTCGGTAAAGATTGAGGCTATACAGCCAAAATCAAACCATTCTCGTGTCAGCTCGGGTTTTGATCCAGGTAGTATCCAAACCCTTGGATATTTTCCTGACCAATCAGCGATAGTTTTTCCAGGGACAAGTCCCAACCTTGTGTTCAATCTTTCCCACGTTCTCTGATATTCAATCAAAGGCGGGGTTTTCTCGTTTTTGTTTTTCTTAGAGGGTCCCGTTTGGGGTCTAAGATTAACCTCGTGTTTTGATTCCTTTGGTATTTCTACCTCTGGATCATCTTGCTTTTGACTCATTGATTCTTTAGGTATTTCTACCTTTGAATCGGCTTGCTTCTGGCTCGTAGATTCTCCAGGTATTTCTACCCTTGAATCAGCTTGTCCTTGGGTGTTTTCCTCGAAAGAATCACCTGCTGGTCCAGTTTTACTTGGATCATCAAACTCGTATGTGTTTGCTTGTATTTCCACATCCAGTTTTGAAAGTGAAGCTTCTCGATATAGTAGAATCGCAAGGCTATCCCACAAACTCGTACTACCCAATAAAGTTGCCTTCATTGAGTTTTGAACCTTAGAGAGGTCCCTTTCCTGTACATGACCGGAAGCCTGAGCATGGATTGTCAGACCCTCGATCGCCTTGCGGAGCTCGTCCAGGTTATCCCTGTGATGTCTCCATCTCGTGAGGATGGTATCGGCCTCATGTACCTCCATCCCTAGTTAAGAAATCTGCAAGAACATTCTCGTGAGATTTAATAACTTGAACATCAAAATTATAATACTGACATTCAGCTTGCCATCTTAATAACCTAGCTTTCTCGGGTTTGCTTTCTATCTTATTCTTTAAGAAAGCCTTGACGCTAGTGTTATCAATCTTAAGAGTGAATTTTTTAGCTAGTAAGAATAAAGGCCATTTTTTGAAGGCCCTTCGAACAGCAAAGAATTCCTTCTCGTTGATGTGCCATCTTGCCGCCTCATCTTTTGAAAAGAGGCCGCTACAGTATCTGCATGGCACTTCTCCTTTCGGTTCGACTTTGGTAAGAACCGCCGCCCACCAATGGTCGCTCGCATCCATGTAGAGAACTAAATCATCTTCGTCATTGGGGATTGCAAGCTTGGGGAGATCTTGACAAATAGCTTTAAGCTTCTGTAATGTCTCTTTGTGTTCATCCGTCCATCTGAACTCCGCGTCCTTCTTCAGTAATGGACTAAACGTTTTCCTGTAACTTGCCAGATTGTTAATAAACATTCCAGCAAAATTAACCAACCCCATAAAACTTTGGAGTTGCTTAACCGTCTTGAGGTCGTCGGGAAAGTCACGTACCTTTTCCACCAAATGATTTTGGAGGATAATACCTGACTCGTCAATCTCGACTCCGAGGAATTCGATCTTTCTTGTGAGAATAACTGCCTTCTTTTGTGACAGCACTAATCTTTCTTTATGGCAAACATCTGAGAAGATTTCCAAATGTTTGATGTGCTCTTGGACGTTCTTCGAGGCGATGAGGATATCATCGACGTAGACGAACATGAACTTGAAATAATCTTTGAAAAGATTATCCATTTTCCTCTGGTATATCTGGGGCGCATTAGCCAAACCCATTGGCATAACATTCCAAATATAGTGACCTTGCGGTGTGGAAAAAGCTGTAAACTTTTTACTTTCTTCTTCCATCTTGATTTGGTAGAAACCTGATTTGCAGTCAAACTTAGAAAAGACTCTCGCGTTTTGAACGCAGTTGATCAGGTGCTCTCGGTTCGGAATGTAATATCCGTCGAACTCCAAGATCTTGTTGATCCCTTGGTAATTGATCACCAATCTTGGTTTTCCCCTCTTGATTTCTCCATGGTTCCTGACTAAGAACCCCGGACTGCTGTAAGGAGAAACTCCTGGTGAGATGAGCTTCAGATCCAGATGTTCTTTGAGAATCATCTGCATATCCTTTCGATCCTCTTGATTCATGAGGATAGGTCTATATCTGACCAGCTCGTTTTCCTTTCCCTTTTGAACTCTTAGAGTAGCCTTGAGTTCATTCTTGTTCCACCACGCCAGAGGATCTTCTTCGTAGTTCCTCTGAATCTTAGCCTTGACATCTTCAATTGAAATATGTTCTTCATTGGTGATGTCAATATGAGGACTTGGTTCAAGGCTGGCCTTGAGGATCTCGATCGTTTCATCTCTGATCCTTTTGGTCTTTTGTCCGCCCAAGCTTTCATTCCTAAGCTGTAGGATTGCCTTACCATACTTCCTCTGGTCCTACATTTTTGGGTGTAGAAGTCGTCCTTCATCACCATGCTTGCTGCGAAATTGAATTGGCAGTCTGCGGTGAAACGCCTGCGTCAAACGTTGCACCAAGATCTTATGATCACAAGTGGTTGTGAGAATAAGACGTCTTGTCTCATTTTCCTGCGTAAAACGTTTGAACGTTTGTAGGAAATTGTTGCCGAGCAAGATATCGGCTCCGGTATCATGGAAATAAATTGGGGGCGTCTTCACTTTGTACCATGGGGTACCCCCTGCTCCACCAATTAAAATTTCTGCCTATTTTATTCCTCGTCTGAAGATGATGATCTTCTTCGAGAAATCTCTTCCTGCAATTGCCGGTAAATCCTCTCCGATTTCTCCGGGGAAGACTCCTGGTTTTGCTGTGCAAATTCCTGCTCCTCCGTCGATATACGCCGCAAAGTATTCGGCCCGATATTTCTCGTATAACATCCCAACGGAGATGTAGATTGAGAATGGACTGGTGGTCATTTGAGTCGATATCTTTTCCCTTCCACCGTGAACTCCATTCCTTCCGGCACCCTTTCCCAAGGTTTGTGATCCTCGAGAAAATCGATTCCTAGAACAAGTTGTTCTGGGATCTTTCCTGCGCGTCCATTGATAGTGAAATCAAGTCCACCTAGTTTTAGGTTTCCCTGATACGTACCGACAAATGGTTGCTTGAGATAATACAATGCATCGCATGGTAACGTATTATCTTTCTGGGTGGTGTCGAAGATGACTTCGACTTCTCCCCATCCTCCTGGACATTGGAGTTCGCCTTTGGTCGTGAATTTCTTTGGTTCAATCACCACCTCCATAATTGGTTTCTTTCCCCAGGTGAGGCTTTGCATCCTGTTTTCCCGGAAAGAGACCGTTCTCGGGTCGAATCTTTGGCTTGTATCCTTGCCAAACACTGGTTGGTCGCGGATTATTAAATCCATTTCCTGAATATGTGGCAGGCTAGAAATCTCTGGCCTGACTGCATGTGCGACCTTCTCGAAGATCTCCGGTATCTCAACAAACTCATTCCTCTGGAAGAGATCTGAATGGTGAGTATTTGAGAGTGCGTAGGAGATGTTGTAGGTAATGGAGTAAGGACGATTTCCTTCCTTCATTAACTCCTTGTTTTTGAAATCCTGATGTAGGGTTAGGACTCTACTGAAATCTCTATCGGCTAGGTTAAAGGCGATCTTTGGGTAAATGTATGTCGCCACCTTTCCTGCAAATAGATTTCCTGAAATACCTCCGAGACAGGCATCTCGTAGGTTCTGGATTCTTCGATCAAAGACGGCAATATCAAATGGGGAATTGATTCCTTCTTTGAACGTAGCTTTGAGCAGAATCCTTATGGCTCCGATATGGATCCATGACATCTTCTGCGCAATCTCTGGCTTGAGCCTTTTTAGTTCCTCTTTGATTTCGTTCATAGGAACAAGCTGCATTTCCATCACATTGCTGGTTAGCTCCATTGGGATAGCAATTTCTCCCGCTGTCACTTTGTAGATGATGTGATGTTTCCTTCTTCTGAAACTTAGCTGAGCTAAGGTTCTTTCCATTTTTCCGATGGTGAATCCATCGTAGATTCTCAACTTTGGATCTTCTCGCATAATTCTCATCAAGGCTTTTTGAGAAATGCTGGTTTGTGAGAAAAATCCTGTCCTGTCCTCTTGAACTTCCTGATGGAAGATCTCCTCGTCTTCAGTCTGATTCTGATTCAGATTCTGAAGACTCATCTGGTCCTTCGTCTTCCTCATATATACTTTCGTCTGAAGGGATATCTTCAAACCGGTATACCTGAACAAGGTCCTGAAAGTAGACAGCTTCTTCGAATTCTGGCGTAGCCTCGAACTGTCTGACTCCTCTTTTTTGGTTCTCAGGACAATCCGTTGAGATGTGTCCTTTGGCACCACATGTCCAACAGTTGCAATCCTTGAAGCTTTCATTGGCACGTGTTTGTGCTCTCCTGAAAGTTCGCCTGACTGGTGGTCTGCTGGTACTCTCCTGACTGGACGCCGTTCTTCCACGGCTGGGTCCTGGTCTCTGCCCTGATTTGTAACTTCGGGCCTTTTGTTTTGACCAGAATCTTCTTGGTTTCCATGAAGATCTTCTGGTGAACTTGTTTTTTCGCTCATAGGGATGATTCCTGTGTTTCTTCTTTTGATGTCTCTCTGGTGCTCCAATGACTGTTGGAATGTCATTATCGTCGCAGCAAAGCCGGGCTGATTTATTGATACGTTTCAGCCTCTTGAGATTCTTTTGGATTGCTGCCTTCTGGCACCATTCACTCAATTTGGCTTTGAGGAAAGACATCCTTTGAGCCACCGTGTCAATCCCAATGGGATTGTATTCTTGTAATAACATTTCTCGCCACGGGCTCGGTATTTTGGCAAAGAACAGAGGAATCGCCGTTACTTCATCCATTCGGCTCTTCCAACGAAACTCGGTGAACAACTTGATGTATAGGTCGACACTACATATATCATGTAGCTCCAGGCTATACAGTGCTTGTTCGTATCGCTTGACTTTCTCCTGATCTCCTCCTCCGGTCTGGGGATCCACAAAGTATCCTTCTCCGATGAAGTAGATTTTGAAAAGCCTCGCCATTCTATCAACGATGTCTTTGAGAGACTCTCCAGATAGGACTCCATTTCTGACTTCTGGAGTTCCATGTTCCCAACCGATCTTGACTGAACCTTCGAGACTCATCTGCAACATCATGATGAATCCTTCTTTGTCGAGTTCAAGCGTCGCCGCCGCAATTCTCATTGCAGCTGCCCATTCATCGATCAGGGCCTCACGGTTCTTGAAATCCAAAATATCCAAGTTGAGCATGAGCCCATACGGGTGGATAGGATCAAGTTGAGATCTTCCGTATGGTGTTCCATGGACATCTGGTCTTCTGGCTCTAGCTCTGGTTGGAATACGGTTGTACATATTTCCCGCAACAAAATCATGTTGGTGCGGCATGGCTTCTTCTCGAATTGGTTCTTCCCGAATAGGGTCTGGATTAGGGATGGAAGATCCCGCGCCTTCGGTAACCGTTGATTGTCCTGGTGGAGGACCTTGACTTGGTACAATAGCACCAAACGTCTGCACGTTTTCCAGACTGAGGCCTGAAAGTGATTCCGCCAAATCGGAAAGGTCTCGCCCAATCTCGAAGTTGAAATCGTCGATCCTGAATCTGCCCATGATTTCACTTCGTGCTAGGTTCTCCGCGTATTCGTGCAACTAGCTTCTCGTTCGTGGTCAACTCTTTTTTGACCTGGACAGCTTTGCCTTTTTGATGTAGCAAAGGCTCCTTCCCGAAAGATGGTGGTAACCATCCGACTTTCCTTCTTTCGGACGACCTTGGCACTGATTCCAAGTTCTTGACTCGTTGCTGGATATCTCGTAAATCCCCCAAGATCTCCTTCTGTCGTCGAGACATGGTTTCAAGTTTGTCTCTGATTTCCTGTAGATGCTCGGGCATATGGTACTGGCGATTGCCATATGCTTGCACCGTCTTCTGGACTTCCCTGAGGTCCTGGGATAGCTTGGAGCTATCAGGTATGAGCTCGTGGAAATCTGGCAAAACTAGATTACTCATGAAGAACGGTTATTTCGTTCAGTGATTAATCTATTAATTCTCGCAATACTTGCCAAGAGACCATTAACTCTAATGAATTTGACTCTAATGGCATGTAAATCATCTGGTCTATAACTAGCTAGGTCATCTAACTTAGTTATCAAGATCTGAAGCTCTCGTTCAAGTGTAATACCAGGCATACTAGAGGCTTAGTATTGAACTCTGTTTATTAGCCTTTTCTAAGCTATTTTCCGTAAGCCTGATTTGTTCAAGCCTGGTAACCTGTATAGGACAAATTCCTCCTGTTTGTTCTACGCTACAACGTAGGACATCATGATTTCTTAATTCTCTTTTGTGAAAATTAAGGTATCTCGTTAAGGCGGCAATTCGCCCTTTAATACTCGTACACGCGTTTCCTTTCATAGGAGCCCAAATTATGAGATCCCAAATATCATCCATAACTGGATTACTCATGTTTTTGAAAAACTCCTCTCAAAAGGTAATAAAGAGTAGTAATAAATAAATAAATAACCACATAAAATAAATAAACCATGCTCTGATACCATTTTCAAGCGCTATGAATAGAGACCTTTAAAGTATGGGGTATGAGTGAAATATCTTAAAAGTTGAAGAAATCCTTGTAATAAAAGGTGGAGGGTATTAAAGTAATTGAAAGGGTGTTGGAGTAGTGCTCTACCTCCTAGCATCTAATTTCTCGTAATAAACGATTGACTCATTTTCTCATTTGCTTAGCCAGTACGTAGCTGAATAATATCGTGATACATACAACGATTATTGTCGAAAAATACATAGTTGAGATGAGATTATACGATAACCATTGCCTATATTTTAAGAAGTAGCCTCATTCAGTATAAAGAGCAAATGAGGTGAGCTAAAATTCCATTTGATATTTTGGTAAATGCGGATAGTTGTAGTTGTACCACGATCTTGATGCAAACAGTTAGCAGTTATTATTGTTGTTGGAGTTTATGGTTGGCAAGCGTACCTACTTGCTTAGAACTAAAAGCCATGTCTGTTATCAATTAGCGCTTCATTGTCAATATATAATGTGATCAAGCTCCCCACTCTTGTTTCCAACCAGAAACTAGTGAGAAGAGTGAGTAATGGAGACAGAACAACACCACCATCAACTTATCTTCATTCCGGGGCCTGGAATGGGACACATCGTCGCGGCCGTGGAGCTCGCAAAGCTAATCATTCGCCGTGACAGCCGTGTCTCGATCACATTCCTTCTCATCAATGACCCTCATTCTCGAAAATACACACAATATCTCGAGTCCCACTCCGACAAACGCCTCCAATTCCTCAAACTCCCTGAACCTCATGAAACACGAGATAACAAATCGACAACTTCCAAACTCGATCCGGTGCTCTCTTTCAAGCACGTAGAAAACCATAGACCACAAGTGAAGAACGCAGTTCTCGACATACTCACGTCAAAATCCCGTGTCGAAGCATTCATCGTTGACATGTTTTCTACAACCATGATCGATGTGGCTAAGGAGTTTGAGATTCCTAGTTATATTTTCTTCACTTCACCGGCTGCTTTTCTATCGCTAAAGCTGCATTTCCAGGCCCTTTATGACGATGAAGAACGTAAGCTGGATACCACAGAGTATAAGGATAGCGATGAGGAGTTTTTGGTTCCAGGTTTCTTGAATAGTGTTCCCGCAAAGGTGTTGCCGAGTACTATGTTGGACAAAGATGGAGGTTTCGCGATGGTTTTGTATATGTGTCGAATGATTCGAGAGACGAAAGGTATTCTGATCAACACTTTTCGAGAACTAGAGTTTTCTGCAGTTGAATCACTTTCGAGTTGTGGGGGTAATATTCCACCAGTTTATCCTATTGGACCTATACTCAGTCCCATGGATAATCCGGGAAAGGAAGACTACGAGGGCGGCATATTCAGGTGGTTGGACAATCAACCATCTTGTTCTGTGGTTTTCTTGTGCTTTGGTAGCCAAGGGAAGAGGTTCAGTGAAGCACAGATCAAACACATAGCCGTTGCTCTCGAGCGCAGCAGCCAACGATTTTTGTGGTCGTTGAGGGCGGTGAATAACGCCACCCCAGATGAAGTTTTACCACCAGGTTTCTTGGCGAGGACGTCGGGAATTGGGAAAGTCATCGGATGGGCACCCCAAGTGGCCGTGCTTTCGCACTCGGCGATAGGAGGGTTTGTTTCGCACTGCGGCTGGAACTCTATAATGGAGAGTTTGTGGTTTGGAGTACCTATTGCTGCATGGCCCGCGTATGCGGAGCAACAAGTGAATGCCTTTGAAATGGTGGTGGAATTGGGAATGGCGACGGAGATAAAAATGGATTACAGAGAAGAGATGGGTGCTGATGGGATTGTGGTGACCTCTGAAGAGATAGAGAAAGGGATAAAGCAGCTTATGATGGAGAAAGATGTGCATGGAATCCGAGAGAAAGTGAAGGATATTAAAGAAAAGAGCCGAAGGGCATTGTTGGAGGGAGGCTCATCTTACGAGTATTTGGGACGTTTTATCCATGAAATTCGGCAGAATTCTCCTACATAATAAGGTGGGGCAGGGGAATGTTTAGAATTAAAGTTTTAGCTAAGTCCCATGTTTGATGTATCTGATCAAACTACAGGCATTACAAATGGAGGAATCGAAACCTTTCGTTTTCTATTTCGAATGCCAAACCTTTTCTCTCAAATTGACAGAATAATGTCTCAACTTTCAGTTGTTCAAAGCATCTTGTTCCATTATATTCATCTATGGTCAAGAAATCTGGAGGTATGAACAAATCCACTATGTATTTATTTGTTTGTTATTACCATGACAAAAGTTGGATGTAAAAAAATTTAGCAGGAGAACCTCAACCAAAATCTTTCAAGTTCCAGGTGTTCTTGAATCATTACGGGTTCTAAATGAAATTACAATTTTAAATTTCCAAAAGCATGTAAAGAAGTAACAAGTAAAACTCAATGAGTATTACTACAGAAAGGAAGTGTGTGTGTTGAACACAACACAGAGTAGGAAGAACCAACCAAAAACTAAAAAGCTTTCAGGAATATGGTCAATTCGAACATGTACTAGTTACATCTACAAACCAAATGCACAACATCTCGAAAAAGATATACATACCACTGATTGTGGAAAAACACAAAACATGATATCGAAAGAATTATCATCATCAGACAAATGTGAATCTACCACAATTTCATAGATCCCTATCTATCCAGAAGTTAGAAAAGAGTTCTAAATGAACATTCGCAATATCTTTCTTCTTGCTCTGCTTCTTGAAATGCTTAGTAGCAGCTTTCATCACTTTACCCCACGCCTGCACATAACACACAGAAGTAAGTGATCATTCTACAAACTTGTACGCCGCCATTACCACCACGATTCATTGGATCCTTTCATCAGGTTCCAGATCTTCTTTTACAATTCCATGTAACAGTTTTAACATTCAAGCACAAACACTGAGAGCCCAATCTCAACATTTCCATTCATATCATACAATTATGTGAACGATTCTAACTTAATCGAAACAAGTGATCATCAGTTGACACAAGAAAGAGAATTCAACAACGATATAAAGATACGTTACACGAAAACAAAACAGAGGATCCAAATTGAGTACTAACTAACAAATCAATGATCTATTTCATGAGTCTAAGAAAAAAGATTTCTTACCTTTTTGGGAGTTGGAGAAGAGGGATTTAAATTCAACCGATGCGAAGAACCGAAAGACTTCCTTCTTTTACTCCTCTTCATGTTACGACAGTTGGGCATATTATCAAACACCACATCTGCAAATTTCCTCTTGATGTTTGCAACCACTTTCTTGGTATTTTCCAACAACCCCACATGACAACTTCCGTCATAAGACAATTTCCTCGAAACCTCAAGCCCCTCGACGCTGTCGGAGAGAGACGACACCGGTCGAGGCACCAACGGAGACCAAATCGAGCTCTGCGTGTAGTCGAAATCGAAGGCGGAGTTGTCTGGAAACTTGACGAGAAGGTCCTTTGACATGGAGGATTCCAAGTACTCTACCACCATTACATATGGGAACAGTGATTCGCCATTGTTGGAATTGAAAGCCATATGTGTGTTTGTGTGTGTGTAAAGGGCCATAGATTTTATAGTTGGAAGAAATAAGGAAGGAGACATAAAAGTAGCCGTTGTGATTGAATGTACAGATACGACAAAAGAGGCCGATTGTGTATTTAATGGTAAAATAAAAGGATTTAACGGAAATTACTAATAATGGTGCCTGGTGCTAAATACTAATAGTGAGAGATGTGAAACTAATATTTAGTTGATTTCAACAAAAAAAAAGGATAAAAGAACATGCTTAATATTTAAATTGTATGATCGTTTTAACTGAAAATCTTAGTTTATTTCTCATATTTGAAATGTTAGTTATAAGATAGTAAAAATTGGTATAATCTTTCATATATTTAAATATATTGACTATTTCAAATATATTATCCCACGTTTTTTTTTTCTTAAGAGAATTTCTATCCACTCTTTTAATTACTTGTGCATATCCATATCTTTTAAAATTGATTAGCCAGGCTATGTTTTCTCAACTAGAGGAGTGGACCGATATTTTCCAACTATATATATTAGAGTACGAATTGGCTGAGAAAATATATATCTTCTTATTATTTTTCTACTAGTACTGCTCCTAAATAATTGTTTTAGAAGATCTGTTCAATCCTGGGGATTATCATATAAATCCTTAAGGACGGTGTTTTTTGCACAGCTCAAGATATTTTATTTATTTAGTGTTTTTCTTCCATCTTTCACAACAATCTTAAGGATTTAACATGGATCAAAACACTACTCAAAATGATGCTCTTAACAATTCCTCTTCCAATGCTACTAATGCCAATAATTATGTTCCTCCAACAAATGCTACCATTTTAGAAGTTGTCCCTTGTGCAAAACCATTTCCTGATATCTCAAAAATTGAAGTTTTTGATGGTCAAAATTTTAAAAGGTGGCAAGAAAGAATTTTTTCGATTTTAGATATTCACTTTATTGCTTGGGCTCTCACTGAACCAAAAATGATACCAATGCTAATGCTTGGACTTATGCCAACAAAGTGTGTAGACATACAATCATTAGCACTATATCTAATGAATTGTTTGATGTCTATTGCTCTTACAAAGAAGCCAAAGAAATATGGGATTCTATGATTACAAAATATACGGCTGAAGATGCGGGAAAGCAAAAGTTTGTGATTGGAAATTTTTACAGGTGGGAGATGACTGATGGCAAAGACATCAAGATGCAAATTAATGAATATCACAAGCTGCTCGAGGACTTAAAGGCGGAGAATATTTCATTGCAAGAAGAGTTTGTTGCTGGCCTTCTCATCGAGAAATTACCAGATTCATGGAGTGACTACAAGAAACAACTGAAGCACAAGCATAGGAAACTTTCACTTCAAGATCTGATCACTCACATCATAATCGAAGATACCAACCGAAGGGAGTTACAAGTTGTGAAAGCAAAAGAGATGGCGACAAAAGCAAATTTTAGTTCAAAGCAATCCTCAAAATCAAAGGTATGCCAAGAAATCCAAGTCTAATAATTCTGATTACATACCCAAGGCTACTAACTCCAAGACCTTTAAGAAAAAAGGCCATTGTTTTGTTTGTGGAGGAAAAGGCCATCATGCTCCTCAATGCAGGAAAAGAGTGAGAAATGACAATCCTCCTAAGCCAAATGCTAATTTGGTCGAAGGAGATGATATTATTGTTGCGGTTGTTTCTCAAGTTAATCTTGTGGCCAATGTGAAAGAATGGGTGGTAGACTCTGGTGCTACTAGGCATATTTGTGCAAACAAAAATGCTTTTACCTCCTACACACCAGTGGGGGATGGTGAAGAACATGTTTATCTTGGTGATTCCCGAACTGCTAATGTTCTTGGAAAGGGAAAAGTTCTTCTCAAACTCACATCCGGAAAAACCTTGGCTTTGATTGATGTACTTCACGTACCTAATATAAGAGCATATTTAATTTCTGTGGCTCTTTTGGAAAAAGGTGGAGTTAAAGTGTCATTTGAATCCGACAAGATTGTGATGACAAAAAATAATACTTTTGTGGGGAAGGGTTATTGTAATCAATGACTATTTGTACTCAATGTTTCCAATGTTATTAATGAAAATGCAAGTTCTTATGCTTACTTGATTGACTCTATTGATATTTGGCATGCTAGACTAGGACACGTGAATGCTAGCTACATTAAGAAAATGCAATCTCTTGGTATTATTTCTGGAATTAGCAATACTAATCTTGATAAATGTCAAATATGTGCTGAAACTAAATTGACTAAAAAATCATGTCATTCTGTTTTTAGAGAAACCGAAGTGCTAAATTTGATACATACTGATTTGGGTGATTTAAAGCAAACTATGACAAGAGGTGGTAAAAAATACTATGTGACCTTTATTGATGATTGTACTAGATTTACAAAAGTTTATTTGCTTAGAAATAAATATGAAGCCTTTGATATGTTTCTTTTATATAAAGCTGAAGTTGAAAATCAACTTAATAGAAAAATCAAAAGAATTAGATCAGATAGAGGAGGTGAATATATTCCTTTTAATGACTTTTGTCAAAAAGAAGGCATAATACATGAAGTAACTCCTCCCTATTCACCCGGATCTAATGGTGTAGCTGAAAGGAAAAATAGAACTTTGAAAGAAATGATGAATGCATTACTAGTTAGTTCTTCCTCTCCTAATAATCTTTGGGGTGAAGCTTTATTATCCTCTTGTCACATACAAAATAGAATACCTTACAAAAAAAATGGTAAGACACCTTATGAATTATGGAAAGGCTATAAGCCCAACCTTAAATATTTAAAAGTGTGGGGGTGTCTCGCTAAAGTTATGTTGCCTGATCCTAAGAAAAGGAAAATAGGTTCGAAAACTTCTGATTGTATGTTTATTGGTTATGCTGAAAGTAGTGCTGCATATAGATTTCTTGTTTTGAAAAGTGATGTGCTTGATTGTAATACAATCATTGAGACAAAAAATGCTGAATTTTTTGAGCATATTTTTCCTTTAAAAACTGAGGTTATTTCTCATGCACCTAATAATAATAATCTCGAAAAAAATAAATTTTGAAAACTCTTTTGAGGAGTTGAGAAGGAGCAAAAGACAAAGAAAAGAAAATTCTTTTGGGAATGATTTCTATACTTATCTCGTTGAAGATAATCCTTTAACTTTTTATGAAGTTATTTCTTCTTCTGATTCTACTTTTTGGAAAGAAGCAATTAAAATTGAAATTGATTCTATTCATCAAAATAAAACATGGATTTTAGTTGATTTACCCTTTGGTGCAAAACCTATTGGTTGTAAATGAATTTTTAAAAAGAAACTTAATCATGATGGTTCGATTGAAAAATATAAAGCTAGATTGGTCGCAAAAGGTTTTTCTCAAAAAGAAAATATTGATTATTTTGACACTTTTGCACCCGTGACTAGAATCTCTTCAATTAGAGTTTTAATTGCTTTAGCTTCCATTTATAAACTTATTATTCACCAAATGGATGTTAAAACTGCTTTTTTAAATGGTGAATTGGAAGAAGAAATTTATATGACACAACCCGAAGGTTGTATTGTTTTTGGTCAAGAAAATAAAGTTTGTAAACTTCTGAAATCTCTATATGGTTTAAAACAAGCTCCTAAACAGTGGCATGAGAAATTTGACCAAGTTTTAATGAGTGATGGTTTTTCCTCTACAGATGTTGATACTTGTGTTTATACTAAACTTGTTGATGGTGAATGTGTCATTATTTGTCTATATGTAGATGACATGCTTATTTTTGGCACATGTCTTAGTATAATACACGAGACAAAATATTTTCTTGCTTCTAAGTTTGATATAAAAGACATGGGAGAAGCAAATGTGATATTGGGTGTTAAAATCATAAGGAATGGTGATGGCATTAATGCTATCACAAGAACATTATGTTGAGAAACTTCTTAAGAAGTTTGGACATTTTGATGTGTCACCAGTGAGTACTCCTTATGATGCAAACACTCAATTAATGAAAAATAGAGGAGATCCTATTTCACAATCTGAGTATGCTCAAATTATTGGGAGTTTGATGCATTTAATGAATTTTTCTCGACCTGACATAGCATATGTTGTCTGTAGATTGAGTAGATATACAAATAATCCCAATCGTGATCATTGGACTGCTATAGTTAGACTAATGAAATATTTGAGAGGTACCATAAACTATGGTATCCAATATAGTGGATTTCCTGCTGTGTTAGAAGGATACAGCGATGCTAACTGGATTTCTGATTCAGATGAGATAAAATCCACTAGTGGTTATGTATTTACACTAGGTGGTGGTGCAATTACGTGGAAATCATCTAAGCAAACTATAATTGCCAAATCTACTATGGAATCAGAGTTTATAGCTCTAGAACTAGCTGGCAATGAAGCTGAGTGGTTAAAAAACGTTTTAGCCAGTATGCCTTTGGGAGTAAAACCAACACCTTCGGTGTCTATGCATTGTGATTGCCAAGCGGCAATAGCCATTGCAAAACACAAAACTTTCAATGGTAAAAATAGACATATTCGTCTGAGACATAATGTGGTTAAGCAGCTGCAAAAGGATGGATTTATATCCATTGACTATGTAAAGTCAGAAGTGAATTTGGCCGATCCTCTGACTAAACCATTGGGAAGAAAATTAATTCTTGAAACATCGAGGGGAATGGGACTTCGCCATTTGGATAATTAACCATGATGGTAACCCGACCTTTATGATTGGAGATCCCATGACTTAGGTTCATATGGGTAATAACAAATCATGTGTTAATATTTGTAGCACTTTAAACTTTATCAATTCCTATGATGTATGTTGTGCTATAATGCAATTAATTAGAGGAAGAATTTATTTCTTAGTGAATTTCATATTCCTTATGGATGGTGTATATAATTGCAGTATATACTTGATGAAATCACCTATATGAATGTGGAGTGGGGCAGCTCCTATGAAATCGTGGCATAATTTCTAAAGCATTCATGAAATTCCAGGACGTGCGCATGGCCTATTAGCGCAGAACCGCGTCTACAGTAGAATTTGAGGTGTATAATGTGGTTGATAAGATTCCTAACTTACAATAATGAATTATTTTGGTTCATAGAAGTTTTAACACTTCACCAAGAATTATGTGAGTTATATTTTATCATTCTAATTTTGGTTCATAGTCCAAAAGACACCAAATTTATTACATTGATATCATACTCAGCCAATAAAAGTTTTTGGGTAAAATATTTTTGAAATATGTGGGGGATTGTTGGATATATTTAAAATATAATCTTCATATATTTAAATATATTGACTATTTCAAATATATTATCCCACGTTTTTTTTTCTTAAGAGAATTTCTATCCACTCTTTTAATTACTTGTGCATATCCATATCTTTTAAAATTGATTCTCCATGATTTAAGGAACCTCAACAACAATTAGTCGGGCTATTTTTTCTCAACTAGAGGAGTGGACCGTTATTTTCAAACTATGTATATTAGAGTACGAATTGGCTGAGAAAATATATATCTTCTTATTATTTTTCTACTAGTACTGCTCCTAAATAATTGTTTTAGAAGATCTGTTCAATCCTGGAAATTATCATATAAATCCTTAAGGACAATGCTTTTTGCACAGCTCAAGATATTTTATTTATTTAGTGTTTTTTTTCCATCTTTCACAAGTCCTTTGACATGGAGGATTCCAAGTACTCTACCACCATTACATATGGGAACGGTGATTCGCCATTGTTGGAATTGAGAGCAATATGTGTGTTTGTGTGTGTGTAAAGGGACATAGATTTTATAGTTGGAAGAAATAAAGAAGGAGACATAAAAGTAGCCATTGTGATTGAATGTACAGATACGACAAAAGCGGCCGATTGTGTATTTAATGGTAAAATAAAAGGATTCAATGGAAATTATTGATAACGGTGGTGCTAATAGATTAATAGTGAGAGATGTGAAATTAATATTTAGTTGATTTCAACAAAAAAATTAAAAAATAACATGCTTATTATTTAAATTGTATGATCGTTTTAACTGAAAATCTTAGTTTATTTCTCATATTTGATGTTAGTTATAAGATAGTAAACATTGATATTGAAAACATCACTTAGAAATAAGCTTTGTTGACATTAAGAGTAAATTGCTCTCAATTGTTCAATCATTTGATAACCAGAACCATTCTTGATAAATGATCACTATGATGAGTCAAACTCAATAGAATTTGATCAATTTTTTTCTTTGTCGTTAAGGCGGAGAATTGAACTAAGAATTATCTTTCTTCATCATCAATTGAATCGTTGTTCGCGACCCAAAATTCGATTTTATCATCAATCTGATCGTTCAAGTTTTTTTTTTCTTTTTCTTATGAATGAATATCTCTCTTTACTTGCATGACTTAGATGTGAAACGAGTATGATACAACGCTACATATTTCTAAAATAAGTTACTACTATCTGACGTGTCAGAGACAAATAAGGGCACGTCGACCTGACACTCCATGAATATAAAGTAATTTCTTAGAGTATCGATGCATTATAAGAAATAAGTAACATATACGCTTTTGTTTAGTTGTATTTCTTCATACATCTTGTACATGTTTCGAGATGGATCGTCATACAGTGTACCGCTCATAACCTTTTATGGAAATCACAGTACTAATTAGTTATGTTATGTTTTTAAATAATTAAAAAGCTTATTATGTTAGCTAAATAAATATGATTACAAGTTCAAAGATGATGAGACGTCTCTTTTTTGGCTAGCTAATATATGCACGTCAACCTAGTTTGCTATTTTAAGATTAAAGAAAAGTAGTAAATAATTTATTTTAGGCTTATTAAGGTATATTTTTAACTGGTAAAAACACATTACAAGTCAAGAGGCATACATAAGCTAACATTATCGAGAATACATAGAAAGTATTTTTGACATTACTATTTACCTGTGAGGAGTGTATACAAAACAGGAAAATATATAATTGTCCTGCAAACTGCAATTGATTAGGTGTTTTAGTTTTTTACCGTCAAAAGTACAAACGGATGTAAAAACAGCATGGCCGTAAGATTAATACAAATTTGATCAAATATATTCCAATGAGTTTTATCGCTATATTAATTACTACGGCAACAAACACAAAGTTTAGAAAAGTACGCACGCAATTCCTGATTACTAACCATATATACACCATGGATTCTGGCAGTGCAATATAATGTAGTTTGACTCTCGTGTCGATCGGAATGAATCATCCTTTTTCTTATGCGTAAATCGTTGCCTGCTAGACAAGAGGATAGCAAATTACAAATTATTATGTGGGATAATTCTATCAAACCCCCCAAACTATGGGGTCATTTACCGCACAGGGTCAGAACTTTAGTTTTAGCGGCAGTGCCCCCTAAACTTTGGTCGTTTGTGCGAATTTCTCAATTTTCCAGTTTTTTTGCAATTTTTCCACAAAAAATCATCGAAAAAATTATTTAAAGTTTGACTAAAACCTTTGTCTCGATGAGACGGTTCCGATGGTGGTGACGGTGTCGCAAAATTCAAAGGCAATACACGGAAAATTTAATTTAAGTGTATTGCACTTAAATTAGAATTCCCATCTTATAACTTTGAATTTTGTATCACCGTCACCATCATTGGAACCGTCTCATCGAGACGAAGGTTTTAGTCAAACTTTAAATAATTTTTTCGGTGATTTTTGGTGGAAAAATTGCAAAAAACTGGAAAATAGAGAAATTCGCACAAACGACCAAAGTTTAGGAGGCATTGCCGCTAAAACTAAAGTTCTGACCCTGTGCGGTAAATGACCCCATAGTTTGGGGGGTTTGATAGAATTATCTCTTATTATGTTTTCGACCATTAAATAACACAAGACTTTCCGAGACACAGACAATACGAAATTTCTGCGTCGAACTATTTTGATCCCAAGGCATCTCCTCGACACTCGAACCCAAACGCCTAAACATATCGTTACATTCCGTTTGGAGTAGGAGATCCCCATCAAACATCGTCACTTTCTCCACTCTTATTTTGTTGAGCTTTAGTTTAACCCATGAATTCTCGCATGCTAGTGCCTTTGTCTTCCATAAACTTCCCTTCTTATTATTGTCGTGTTCGCAACCAAGAACCTTTTTGACATCCACCGCATGCTGAGGTTTGCTCAAAAATTGTGGTTTTAAAGGTAGATCCCTATTTCCAAACAATTCCTTGTCTATATCGAACCACATGACCATTGTCCAAGTACCTCTCGTGGCCAAAGTCGGAGTTGCCACCCAATTGACGCGCCCATTCATAAAAACACCGGTCTTTCCACCCGCCAACACCGGGGCGACAGAGTCGATACTTTTCCATGAATTGGATTTCAGCGAGTAGATCTCAACCCTATTTGACGATACTGAAGAACCAGTCTTATATTCATAAATAATCTTTATGACTCGGTGGTCATTATCCTTGTAGCTATAACCCAATCCATACACAATGTATGTTGATAGCTTCAACTCGGTTTTTTGGTAGGGCGAGGGCGGAAGGATTCTTGTGGTTTGGAGGAAGGGATTCCAGAGGCCTATTTATGAATAAGAGTTTACAACGGAAACTAACCCTTGGCAGGACCCGATGACCTTGAAAGAGTGGAATGACATCATCAAGTTGGAACGTTGTTCGGCTGATGTTCGATTCTTAACGTCGAGGTTCCAAAAGGATCCTCGACCATGTAGAGGAGGTAACGACTGCGACAACTGTCTTTTTGGTATTTGTTGATAAAAGTAGGGCTACGGATCAAAGAATTCCACAATTTGGAGACGCGCGTTAACTTAACTATGGATTTGGGTGGAAGTCTGACGAGAATTGCGGTTATTGCGTCGTCGTAGAGATCATTGATCGTCGTCAACTTCTCGTGCTCAAGCTTTTGTTTCTTCATTGTTTTATGAAGCATGGATTAATTATGGAGTTTCAAAGTTGAGGGTGTATATATATAATGACTTAATTCCTAGTTCTAGTAGGGCACGTATGTAGAACCTTTTTCTTTCCTTCTTGTTGACTATTAAAACATGTAATTGTATTGTTATATATATAACGTTCATGAATCGTATAATACTTTAACTCCTAGTCCATAAAAGAGTAGGACACGATATAATCTTGTGACTCATACGCTTAAAAAATAGATTGGACTACTTAAAAATTAAAATGATGCCAAAAATAATTATCATGCAGCTATTTATGCTCTAATCTAATATACAGATATCATTTTCATGCTTCTATGACTAACGTCTCTATTTTTATATAATTAAGCACGAAATTACTCATAGATAGTAATTCATTTTATAATTAACGATTCAAACCGTTTTATATTATTTAACGCTTAGTAAATTGAGTTCATTAGCATAATTTGCATGTTGTATTTATGTTTCTTTCGAAACTTAGAGCCCAAAATAAAGCCTGACACTGCTTCTATTGTTGTTTTATTAGAAAAAATGAGTTGATAGTTCTAGAGTATGTTACAGAAACGTCAATAGCAAGCCTCAAACAAAGAGACAATTGCACACGATCATTGAGCCAAAATATGTTTTATAACGAGGAGAATAGTACAAGAATTGTAGAATTCTTGCTCTTTTTCAATATCGGTTCCCCCTGTAGGAGGAGTTAGCCTCAGCGAATGAGGGGTGCTCACATGTCACTAGGTAGATGACTAGCGCCTTAGTCGGTCTTCATGTTGGCTTTCACAGTGGATGACATGTGGGGAGGGGGGAGATTGTTAGGACGTGCGTGTCATAGGAACGAAGTCAGAATTTTGGGTAAGGGGAAGGTGAAATAAGGTAGCCTAATGAATAACACTTCAATATTGTTATGAGTGTCAATTATTTGTTTTTTATATATATGTAAAGTATAGAAAAAATGCAAATATACTACAGAGGAAGTAGAATTACAAGTCGAATTATTATATCGTTAAGCCATAAATACAAAATAAGTAAAATTAATTGAAATTTTTATTAAGACGTGCTAATTATACAAAATTATAATATGGTATTATATGTCATTTCATATAATTAATTGTAATATATTATACAATATATAGTAAAAGATAAATTATACATAGCACATATATATATATACTTATAAATATTAATTTACATGTATATAATCCATATCTATATCTCCCTCTTTATACTTAAATGAATGGCAAAGTGAATTGAGGGGGAGAGGATCATTTATCCCACTTTTATGTCCCGCTACTACTAATCGTATGAATTAATTTTTATTAAATTTAAACTCATTAAATCAAGAATAAGATATTTATCAAAAAAAAATCAAGAATAAGATTTCTCTCTCCTCTCTCCTCTCTCTTCACCTCTCGCCTTTCCCCCTCTCTCTTCTCTCTCTTATTCTTTTCAAAAAATAATTTGCATTTTAACTTTAACAAACTTTAATTTGTTTGTTATACATCAAAAAATAATAAAAATATTGCTTGTCGTCTGTTGAGATGTATATTTCTTGTACAAAATTTCTTCTAAGACCAAACTTACTAATTTTAATTAGAGAAATTAGTTGTAGAGTTCATAGATTTGTAATCATGGATTAAATATTCAAAGCTTTTCATACGAAAACTCCGAAAAATTCCAGTTTAGTGCATAACCAAAATGTAATTGCTCATCAATTTTAAAATTGTACCTGTTCAACAAAAATTATTTATTCCCTTTTGTTTTCAAAAGTCAAGAAATTTTAGTTTTGCTCCTTTTAATATAACTCATTTTTTGCCGATAAAAAAATTACCAAGAATCTTATATATCGAAAGTGAGTCATTCATTGGTCACTTAAGTTTGAATTTCATTTGTTCTCCCACCTTGAAACTTGAATATTTACTCTTAGAGAATAGTAGTAAATATGTTCCTAGTTAGTACCACTAAACATATTTAAAAAAAAACAATATAACACAAAATTAAATGTGATAATTTTAAGTATTAGTAAGTGAAAGTGATACAAAATTTATACATGAATAGTAAATATAAAAAAGTGGTGTCTTCACTTTTTTATTTGTAATTTTCCATGTCGTTTGCCAAAAGTTTGGTTTCGAAAACGTATACGAAACTTCTCAAAATAATTCCGAAATTTTTCTAAAATTTCACAAATCGGAACTCACTAGTGAACTGCAATTTTGGTCCATGTTTGTAACATTGTGGACTTTAATTAATTTTTTGATGTTGTTAATCTGACGTAAAAAATTATATTCAATGTTTTAGTGGCTCGTGTTCGTATTAAAATCTACTTGTTTTTAAATTTATGCTTATTATATTTGTGGAAAAATTCTTTGCTATGTCATCCTACTTGCAACTCTTTTTCGAGTAGAGGTGGTGGTTGTGTGGTTGTGGGAGAGAGAGGAGCGGGGGTGAAGGATTTTTAAGGAGTGGAAAGGTTTTTGTATGATTTTTAAGTTGAATTATTTCTTTTTGAAATTTTAATAGATTAGTCTATAATGTTACATGTCTATGAATCTTATGACTAATTTATTAAAAAAATATAGTAAGTTTGGTCTAGAAAGAAATTTTTTTAGGTTAGATATACATCTCAACATTTAAGGAGCGGTTTTTTTTTTGTTTTTTTTTATAATTAACAAGCAAAGTTTGTTAAAGTTAAGAAAAGGAAAATCATTTTTGGAGAGAGAGAGAGAGAGGGAGTTGTGTTTTTTGATTTAATGAGTTTCAAATTAATTAGTATTAATTAGTACTATTAATAGAAAGTGGGACATAAAAATGGGACACAAAATAGGATAGAGGATCCTAATAAGTTTCAAATAGGTAGGCGTGCTCGCACCCCCTACCTCGACACATGTGTATCGTTACCTCAATGTAGTTCATCATTATCATGATATTTGTTGTTATTTTGTTCTTGGACCAAGATGGGGTGGATGGAGAGTCTACTTTGTCGGCGTTGGGTAGTGCACCTCGTATGTTTCCTCGTTCTATTCACAGTACGTACATTGTCATGTGTCTTCTCCTCGTTATATTTTGCTCGTGTGTTCAGGGCGGACCCATGTAAGAACTTACTTGGGCTCCAGCCCATGTGGGATCTTACAAACCCACTAATTATTACTATTAATAAATGCTCGTTTTAATTACAAAAATTAGTATCATAGTGATATTACATTTGTATGGTTAGTGTACTTCTTAACTATTTTGCATGTTACAATAACTCAGTATCTAGTATATGATGTGTATATATATAATAACAACAATAATATGTGTGTACATATATCTTAAATTAACCTGTAGAAGTTGGCCAAAAGATTTCTAAATTAATTATACAGCCAAGCCAATTCAGCATGTATGTATTTGTAAATTCTTATGAAAAAAAACCCTGAAACTTTGCACTATTCAGCATGTGTTTTATGTGGGGGGGGGGGGGGGGGGCAAGAGTCAATAATGTACTCGTAAGCCGATAATAATCATCTATTGAAGAAAAAAGCGTAAATGGTCTTGATGACCACGTTATCAAGGTTTTGAAAGCATGCACATACCGTGATTATAATATGCTTATTAGAAATAAAATAGTATATATGATCATTACAGAATTAGTATATGTATGATTTATATCTTCTTTATTTCAGGATTTGAAGGAAAAATATAGATTATACAACTCATTACGAGGTTAAAAATTTCGGCAACTCTAACACTTTAGCCCAGGTCAAAATAATTTCCTTGGCCCGCCCCTGCGTGTGTTTAAGCTCTCAATTCCTCGTGTACGAACGTGTTTTGTCGTGGCTGACATTCTGAGTCTTCTTTTGCGATGAGCACAAGGCGTGCTTGAGCTCATCGTTATTTTATGTATCATAATCATATTTTTCAATTCGTAACAAATCGAGATAATAGAGACGAAGAATTCATACGTTCCATAGTCCATACAACGTGATACGTTTATACTTTATACGTGGCGTATCTCACTTTATTGAAATTACACACTTTGTAATAACTATACGAGAAAAACACGTACACTACGCTTCACAACAGCATCAGCACATTTACTAAAACCTCAAATGGCACTCCGCCACCGTACTCTCACTCGCATCGCTTCCTCAACCTTTCGCCGCCGCCGGAGCTTCTCCTCCGCCGCCACTAAACCTCCCATTCAATTAGACTACTTCACAAAAACCTCACCGGAGGACAACAATGTAGCGACTACCCTCCAGCTATTCTCCTGGGGCCGCGGCGCCTCCGGCCAGCTCGGCGGCGGCATAGAGGAAGTACGTATATATCCGTCACCCGTCGCCACTCTCACTCTGCCGCAGGATTATTCGCTCTGTAGCTCGATTCCGGGTCGGCTCTCCAACTGTTCGACGAAATGTCAAGTAGAAGTTGGGATCTCGTGTGGTCTGTTTCATTCGGGTTTGGTGGTGGATGGGGAGTTGTGGGTTTGGGGGAAAGGGGATGGTGGGCGGTTGGGGTTGGGGCATGAAAACTCAGCTTTTGTGCCGACAAGGAATCCGAATTTGGAAGGTGGTAGTATCAAGAGCATTGCACTTGGAGGGCTTCATTCTGTTGCGCTTGATTTGAGTGGTCGCGTGTTTACTTGGTCGGTAGCTCTCTTGGCCTTCTCGTTGTTTGGTGTTTTTTTCTTCTGTGTTGTTGTTTGTTTGGTGAAATGTTGGTGATGAAGTGCATAGGTGATTGTTGTGTGACATAATGATAGTGGAAAACAATTTGATGTTAGATGATTAATAATTTGCTATCAAGTGCCTCGTTGCTTCTGCTCTTATACCCGGATCTCTTATTGATGAAAATTTGGAAATTTTGACTTCCCATTATTTTTTATTTTTTTTGCATACTTCATTGAGGTTTATTTGCTCCAGGAACAACTTAATGTACTGGCTTTTGTAGAATCGTATAGGTCGCTAAGCCAAAAATTAGCTCCCAAAAGGTGGTGCACATGTAGTAATGGTTCCTTAGTGTTTATGTCTTATCTCTCAAATAGTGGCAATACAAATGGATATTTGCCTGTGGTGATTTATTCATTGCTTGTAGGGGGTATGAACTTAGGTTCTGTATTTTCTTGGGTAAAAAGAAATAAACAAGAAAATGTTACATTAAGATGTGACATTTAGAATTTCCATATTCTTCTCAATCGCCTTAGCATCCTTACGAGGAAAAACATGACCAACAATTATGAGTGAATTATAACTTGTCTTGACTTTTACGCAGCCTCTCCATTTGATTCTCATCAATGAACCGATTAATATTTTTATTACATTTCAAGCAACAAGATTAATTTGGAATGTGATGCTCTCAGATCTTGATTCCTTTTACTGAATGAAGTTTTCAGGGGTTATGGTGGATTTGGTGCTCTTGGACATTCTGTTTATCATAGAGAGCTTTTGCCTAAATTGGTTGAAGGGTCTTGGGATGGAGAAATACATCATATAGCTACCAGTGGAACACATACAGCTGCTATTACCGAATCTGGTTAGATATTTCTACATGTTTCTTTTTAACTGCTAGATTCCTTTGAGCATTTTAATATGTTCAAGCCGGTTCTTATTGATTTAGTTCCTGGTAGAAATCGTCTTCCAATTTCTTTTCAAGATCTGGTTATTTTTCTTTGCAAATTTGTTTTTACGTTGCAAAAACTTTAGAAGTAGTTAATTTCTCTGATAAAAGTTATATAGGGACAATAAATGAAGCAGAAACTATTTCTAGATTACCCAAGCAGAACTAATCCACACTGGAGAAGTCCGAGTCGCCCATGGAACCATTTAAAAAGTGGGGTTATTTAGTTATACTACTCATAGTAAGTAGTCTCCTTTTCAATTTCTGTACTCCTGAATCTTGTTAGTCAAAAGAGCTATTTTTTGGTGAGACCAGTAGCAGTTGAAAGAACATACATATGATGACTTGATGACTGATACTTAGATATTTCAAGAAGGAAAAAGGCCATTGCTTTTCTGGATATGGTCACTTTGTTTCTTCGAGATGTGGTTTCTTGGGAATAAAAAGCTCCATTTGTGAGTTTGTCCTTATTCTGAATATTGGCAGTTTAATGTTTTCTTCTATTAAGACTTGATGCAGCAGTTAAGAATTTAAACATGGATAACTTGATGATGATGACTAGAGGACTACCTAGTGCAAACGTAACCTGATTTGTTGGAGATGGTTTTGAACATGATTTTAAGAGTTAACGTTATTAACTTACCATAATTTGAGCTTGGTCATGCATTAGTTTTTTTCAGGGAGAAAGTAATTGCTACCACAAGACTTGTGCATATGTATCGTGTGTGCATTATGTTACCACCTACTAGTCAGCTGGATACAGAAACATCTACTCACTTCTTTTAGTATTGATGTTATAGTGTAGTTAGTTTGATTAATTTGGGTGTTATGTTACACCACCCTATTTGTATTTGTATCATCCTTTTAATTCAATATATATATATATCAATCCACTTTTCAATTCCAGTTTTATTACTTTCTAACTTGCTTAAGATTAATACTGATGAAGGCAAACTTTACATTTGGGGACGAGATGAAGGAGATGGTAGATTGGGCCTTGGTCCAGGACGTGGCCCAGACTTTGCAGGAGGTAACAGCACACCAACTGAAGTTAAAGCATTGCCTGTTCCAGTGGCTGCGGTTTCATGTGGTGGCTTTTTCACAATGGCTTTGACCGTTGACGGGCAGCTTTGGAACTGGGGTGGTAAGGATGACCATTTGTTTTTCATGAGTAGTCTTAATATAATGTAATTATTTGAAGACAAAACTAAGAAACTGATGTAGAGCAAGGAGAAGGTTATAAGTAATTCTGCAACAAATAAGAGCTTCTTTCGCATGGGTGCTAGACCATGCTATTTCAGCGACTTGGGAGATACCCGTTGAGCAATGTAAACCAAAAATGAGTTTTTTAGATTTATTAAATGAATTAAAATGTGTTGATCAATATAAGCATGATAGCATGAACGAAGAAGCCTTGGAAGATTTATCCTGCTGTGCTTTCTGTTTTCATTTTATTCAATTTGTGTACCAAAATGAAGAATTGCACATCTGTTGCTTTAGCTTTTTACTGAGTTTCTTGCTCATCTCAAAGTTACCGTCCATTGATTTTTCTACAGCAAACTCCAATTATGAGCTTGGTAGGGGAGATAAAATTGGTGGTTGGAAACCACAACCTGTCCCTAGTCTCAAAGATGTACGTTTAATTCAGATAGCTAGTGGCGGATATCATTCTCTCGCTTTGACAGGTAACTAAAGGGGAAAATCGTATAATTCCATTTGGTATGCGTGCATGAATGTGGTGGAAATCTAAGTTTATCTAATTGTTCTATGGTTGGCAATATATCAGAAAAAGGAGAAGTTCTATCATGGGGTCATGGAGGACAAGGTCAATTGGGTAATTCGTCGCTTCATAGTAGAAAAGTTCCCGAACCTGTTGAGGCCCTAGCTAATGAGACGGTCACTTATATTGCCTGTGGAGGTTCATCAGCAGCAGCTGTAACTGGTAAAGATTTCCTTTTTGTGGGTATCCAAATAAAGCATCTTTTTTACTGACGTGGTTAAATGTTCTCTCATCTTATCGTTCATGTTTCTTTTTCTACATAAATATACTTGAGTTCCCGAAAATTGACTACATTGTGTCTTAGGAGTAACAGTAACTACCCTTTAAAATTTAGCTTTATATGCTTTAGTGTTTTGCTACGAGAATTGTGATACCTTTTTAGCTTCAACTATTTGCCACATGACAAATATAAAACAGTATCTGAGCAGAAGTGCTTCAATGAACAGATCAAGGGAAGTTGTACATGTGGGGAAATGCTGCGGATAGTCAACTAGGCGTTCCTGGACTTCCTGAGATACAATCCTCTCCCATTGAAGTGAAGTTTCTCTCTGAGGACGATGGACTTGCGGATCACAGAGTACTGTCCATAGCTGTTGGTGCTTCTCATGCAATCTGTCTTGTTTCAAGGTCAGCTCACTAACAACTGAATAGTTCCAGGCAAATTCTTTACGTTCCAGACTGAAGTACAGCAAAAAGTATACTTCTGCCAAGACCTGAAGAGCTACAAAAATCTCATCAATGCAACGATGTTTTTGTATTATACTCGACACTTAATGTTAGAATATTGTAATCTTGAGGCACAAATAATGGTACGCTGAGTTGGTTTTACTTTTTGACACAAGTTAAAGACAAATTAGATTGTATCCCAAACTCCTTTTTTCTCACTTTGCCTCCCAAAATTTAGAAAACTATTGTCAAACCATTTTAATCCTATTAATTTTGAATCCCTGCACCTTTTATTTCTGTTTTATAGTATATCCCTTGAGTTTATCTCACATGTATTTTTGGAAGGGTTAAAACACTTTTTTTTTTTTGAAGTCTTAATGGTTGATGTGGGGATTTTACACAAATTTCGGTTCCCTTTCTTTCTTTCTTCTTTATTTGGTTAGATACTTTCTGGCAAAATTAGTATTGATAGCATAGTTATCTTATTTCAAAATGAATAAGTGACTTTCATTTGCTTTTTTGGGGGCGGGGGCCGGGGTTGGGGTATTTCCGCAATTCACCATCATGTGATGTCACCTTGAACGTGTAATACAAAAAAGTCACTAAATCATGAAAAATAATGAAGGCTTATTCCAAGGATGTAAGATCTATTCAACAAGAAAAATACATCTTTAAATAAATAAAAAGCTACTTGGTCAAGTTACCTTACCAAGTAAAGTGAAGACAACTATGGTACACTATTCATTAAATAATGGCAACCAATAGAAATATATTGAAAGAATGAATTACACCTAACTATAACGAACAGATTTCTGAACCCATTTCCTGGTAACCACAGGAGTTAGCTGGAGACGAAACGAAGCGAGCTGTCCTCCGGCCTATACTTGGTTAGCAATTACTTCAGAGAAAAGTATGAACCAGAAGAACAAAACAAAATTGTGTGTCGATGCTCGATGCAACAACGAGCCAAATTCTTTGTCAAAACTCCATTTGGGTTTTTCCGAACGTAGTTACAAAAACTGTGTATTTCCAGAAAGCTCGCTCAAATAATATTTACAACTGGGGTCGTCGGGAGCTGCTGGCAACCTCTGCCATACGTTGCCTCATCATTTCATCCACAGCAGCCCTTCTTCGGGACTCAGATTGCTGTTTCATCCGTCTAACGTGATCCTGCAAGTCTCTGAATGAAACACGAGCACATGTGTGAATGTCTATTCCACAACTGAACCATCTTATTGTTATATGGTTCTCAATATTGGACGGACACTTAACAACGCCATTCTCAAAAATTATGTACAAAATAAATGAACCTGATTTGCAGAATGTGTAGTAAAACTGGGAAAGCGTATGAAAATAGTGTCGTTATATGGTTCTCAATATTGGACGGACTCTTAACAACGCCATGCTCAAAAAGTATGCATAAAATAAATGAACCTGATTTGCAGAATGTGTAATAAAACTAGCAAAGAATATGAAAATGTTTAAAAAAGATGTGTGAAAATTAAGAGGGCTTCGACAAAGTAAAAAATAGATTTACTAATGCAAAAAAACTGAGTATAAAAGAAGACAAAAAATGCCTAAGAAAACAATGGTGGTTATATACAAAAAAACAATAATGCGATTTGAAGATGGTGCAGTCTAATGAGCACGAGAGGGGAGATTGCACATGTGTAGCTCAACCTGATTCTGATAGTCTAACACAGTTAGTTGGGTGCTTTTAGGCTTGATGTCAGTGTATCTTGAGCATGAATGCAAGAGAGTGATTAGGAACGTAATGGCTAGTCAAAGTCACAAATCGTATATAAATGACAAACCTGCACCGGGGGACCTTGCACTTAGATTCTTTGCATGCTCGAGAGTGAAGCGTAAGGAGATACCACATTTTCTTGCATAAGAGACATCCTCCGGGAACACGTACTTTGCATATCATACCATGGCGAAAAAGTCCCTTCACCTTGCGGCAATTTGGATATTGGCAATGTGCGGAACGACACTGCGAAGCATGCACCAGGAGATCAAGCATTTTCCTCAGCTGCAACAGAATAAAAGAATGTCAAACAAATATGTGCCAATAAGTAAATGCTTGCTCCTCAACTCTAGTGCAAAATTTATCTGTGCAATCACCACATGAGAAAATTAAGCATTTCCCATTTGGACGCACTGCCGTTCAAGCACTTTTGCCCCTGTAATCTATGTTATGATAGGTAAAGTCAATGCTCTCTACTGCAAAGGAAGTCAATAGCTATATTGCAGTATTTTTATTAATGCAAGTTAACAACCACCACATAAGAAAAAGAATCAGATGCACAATTGTTCAAGCCCTAGTGCAGATTTTTGTCTAGTATTTGTTCAATCAGGATAAAGAACTAAGATGTCCCCAAACTGTCAACATATCTTTGTTGCGCACTGAACTCAACTGACAAATCCTATGTCCTCATTCAGATTGAAAAAATAGTGATGATGCACATAAATAGTTGGCACCACACAATGTACTTTGAGTGCACACGTTTGAAATAAAAGCTCCAAAGAGCTCGAAACACCGCAAAACAAAGAGAAACACCATTTACCTGTGCAAATCTGAATTCCCGAGCTTCTTTATTCTGCTCACGATCATTAGATGGATTATTAGTCAATTTATGAGGATGATTAACTCCACCATCCTTCCGATAACAAGCATTGCAAACATCATACTCGGGGCATGTCTCACACCGCCAACCTTGCCCAGTTTCTATATCTTGGTGGCATATATTGCATGTTGCCACGAAAGCCGGCGCAGTGGGATTATGAAGATGATAGAGGACCATCATCGAGGAATGCTTAGCTCTGCGAAGGGTATCATACTGATACCGGTTTCCTTGACAAAGACTAAGAAATGCCTGTCTGGTATCAAAAAATTCACTCTCGAGAATTTCATCCTTGTCTTTGGTATCAGGGAGACTACTGATTTCCACCTGCAGTTTCATAAGATTGTAATAGCCGGACAAGGATGGATTAGAAAACCATATCAGCGAAACTTGTAGTCCAATGAACTTACAGCATAAAGTGTATGCTTGTCCCTTTGGTTTTTAGGATGTCTTTCTCTGTCCTCTTGTTTTCCCTCAGCATCAAAACACCTGAAGGAAAAAAAAAATGGTGAAACTCTTTATCGCGGAATTTCCCACATGCTGTTCTAGGCACTCTACATGAAGCCCAGATAGATTCACTTGCTCCGGCAATCAGAGATAGGCATACCAATTCATCAACAGGCTAAGTTCTAACATTCAGCAGATTTCTGAGTACGATAATGCAAGTCAGTCTTATTAATTACAATATAGCACCGCGTAAAAACAATAGAAACACCATAAGACAGCAACAAAACTTGGCTTACTTACTAGCAGTATGTTATGCACTAAAGACACCTAGATGCGGACAGCATGATTTCGACTTCTATCTCGGATGTATAAAGAGATGTTTGAGTGTTTTGGAGCAATAAGTATAAATACACACAGGAAAAAATAAAATTATCCTTGGTTGAAAGGTTTCAGTGAGAAATCGCCCTTAAAATCAATGAGTAATCTGGACATCTGTGTTCTCTGTGTATAATAATGTATGCACAACTTATTTCATTATGATTGTTGTCAACAACATTAATTAAGCATTGCCAATTTCTAAGAACAGTTTGAAGATCAGTTGCAGTGGGATGGGGGTAAGAATCTTTAGTCTCTTCTTTTCTTTCCTTTGATGGTTAACCATAAAATCTACCGGAGGAGCATAAAAGATCAATAAACTTTATTTGAAAGAACATAATAAAGTTTGTGAAAAGAAAAAAGTTGGGAAGGTCCTTACTTGTCACAAAGCTGAAAGTTCTTGCACTGTTTGCAAACCCAACGATTTCCGGACACCATTAAAACGCAGCAGTGCAAGCATGCATGATGTAGGTGAACCATGATAAAGTCTTCTTTCATCGGAGAAATTGTCTCACCAAGCTATGGGCACAAAAGAAGTAAATTAGCACTTCAGCGCAAAAAAAGAATATAATCAACAGATGGAAAAAGCAACAAGGATTCACTCTGCAACCACAATAGTAATCAGAACACAACGACCATAACATACACCAAAAGTAATATTCTTGCAAACAACCAAAAACCAAAGTACTACAATAAAAAGATTGTCCAAATACTGCAAAGAAATCACTGCAGTGGAAAGGAACTCAAAATAAAGTAGTGAAAAGAGATATTTACTTTATGCATCAACATCAGGTCCTTTGATGCATTCCCATAAGGATCAACTTGACCAGATGCCTTTAAAGCTCTTTTCGTAATGGTCTTTCTCAAATTTCCCTTCTTATGCTGTTTTCTCCCATCTTCTTCTTGTTGCAGTTGAAAGATCATATCTTCAGCAGCCCCGGGCCAGTAATCCCCATCAAAGTAAGGTAATCGTGCTGCAGTTATCTTTGCTTTGCATTCACCAGTAGAAACAAAAAAGTGATCATAGAGATTAGTAAGATCAACTACGATGTTCTCCTTTTTGGCTTTCCGTAACATGGACAAATACCTAAGATTGAAGATAAATTCAAGTTAATAATGACATGTATTATTAACAATATAAACAGCAGCGAAAAATTCAGAAAGCTACCAAGCTTACCACTCTCGCAGTTTATCAGATTTTGGTGTCTTTTGGATTTCAGGATGACAATACAAAATGTAGTCCTCACCCTTCAACGGAGGGCAGGCCCATATATAGCAGCTTGCAAAACCACGTTTTTTGCAATATTCTAAGTATCCAATCTGATATATAGAAATTCAACAGTACTTGTCACGTGAATTGTACAAAGACTCCCTGTCTTAATAGAATTATTAGCTACAACTGTATAAATTATGCATAAAAGTAATGGATAAACTTGCCAAGAGCTCATGGTACACAAACGTTCGAAGAGCTTCTCCCGTCACAGTCCTGACCTCGGGCCTGAAATACTTAACGGAGTCCAGGTAAGAGAGGTAGACTCTGCGATTGTTAGGCTGCTGACATTCAGATCCAAATTCTTGTACATACATGCCAAATAGGCATACTTCAACACCTTCAATTTTTTGAAATAGAAGTACAACCTGAAATAAAAACCCAATATTTTCTAATCAATTCATTGATGTCACTGGGCACGAAAAAGAGGGAGCCAGATGAGGCTCTTCAGCCATTGTTGATTATAGAGGCTTATGCAAACTCGCATTTCAAGAAAGAACTGCCAGCTATCAAATCGCAAGGTTTGGACTTTGGACAACACAATATTCCACAAATTAGCTACCATTTTAAGGCAGATGACCTTATCTAAAGTCTCATAAAGAAAAATTGCCAGGTATGTGATTTACGAGTACATAATGTACGAGTTTGGACAATACAATATTCCACAAACTAGCTAACATCCTTATCACAGATAAAAGACACAAGGAACGACAAGAATACTTATAACGGTTAGCTACATACTGTGCAACTTAGTTGGAATATTCTAATAAAAACACAATTAACATCTATTATATTAGATATATGTCTTCTGGATGCAAATCCATCAGTTTGTCGTCTACAAGAAGCAGCAATAACAAAATACCAAACTTTGCCAAGCTCAGTGCATAACTCTTCCAAAGATTTCACAATAAATAAATAGAAACTATTTTGAACCAAGGTTCCAAATTTCCATAATCGACAGTCGGTCAACTACATTATGTTAGCAATACCTTAGATTTATATGGAAATTCGACCGGATAATTTTCCTCTTGAAAAAAATCTAGAAATCGAGGTTTAACTTCCAACTTTTTGTCCACAGATGAAACTACTCTCACCACAAGTGATTCTGCCCCAGGAACCTGGAAAAAGACAGAAATTATTCAGCATACACATAATGTCTTACAGGCCAAAAAGAAAAATAATGATCTGCCAAATTTCATTCCACAAATACATTAACTGACAAAATGAAAATTTTAGGCCAAACACAGGAATGCAGATAGCCTTGTGCTTTCTAGCGTCAAGGTAGACAGAGGAATGGGAGGAGATTGGTCACTAGTTATAAGTTCTCAAGGAGGTCCTCGATAAATGACAAATGCAAAGAAGGAACTGTGATCTATATGTAATACAAAGCACTCAAGTCAATCAAAAGTTCTCAGTTGATGTTGCATATCATCCAGGAATCCATTTTCCGAAAAGATGGGCAAATTAATTTGATAAATAAATAAAAGCAACTAAAAAATAATACAGTGTGTGGAATTTTGAACGCGTATTTATAATTGACGGTTTATCAATAATTCAATCTAACAAAACTAAAAAGTTCATGTATGGTACAGTTGACTTAGGTCAAAAATGCAATGATCAAGAATGTATGAGAAAATCAATGCCCGTTATTCATGTCATTTGCAGAGTAAGGCACGTCCACTGACAACTTTGTAAGGATTACTTCGAAAGAAGGTCTAACAGAGTGTCTTATATCGGAACACTACGAACAACAGTAAACAAACCTTTTATGTCCTTGACTACTAAATTGGTATTTTGATCTCAAAAGTAAAGTCAAAATTGAATAATTAATTCAAGTATGATATATAATGAATTGATAGTTACATGCACTAAAATTCAAAAAACAAACGAAGTCTAGCAAGAACTGTTTAGAGTGTTTTTTACAAAATAAAGCATAAACCACTCTTTTGTCATTGCTGAGAAGATGGTAACCGAACAGAAGCAAATAATAATGGTTGGGAAGAACTATATATCAGAGCTTTTTCATACCTTTTCAACAGAAGTTATCAGTAGGAATATCACATAGAGAAAAATATGTCTAAAGAAAATATATCAAGCTAACTATAACTCCATGAAACTCGAAATGAAAATGAATCTCATGCTACAAATAAGTTTAACTGAATCACCTCATCATAACTTTTGCCTTGAAGCTTTGCCCTCTCCTGCCTTTCTTGCTTCAGTTTTGCAAATAACCGCTGCTCCATGTGATCACTTAAAATTGTTCTAGGCAAATCCTTCGCACCAAGAACAGCACTCTGTGGCAACGGCCTGCGTTCTCCTCTTTGAACTTCTTCTATATAACAATTTGGACAGGTGTATTCGGCTAGGCCACCATCATTTCTTTTACCGTTAAATAATGCACATATTTGATGTTGCCAAGCTTCACATTTATCACACTGAACCCACTGCACAAAATTACAAATTGATTATCCGAAGGGAATATGTTCCTCTTCCAGAAAAACTTTCTAAGTAGATGTAGCATACCGATTCTTCAGTTTCCTCATCGTTTTTCTTTTTTTCCATCCTGGCCTTTGGAAGAGAAGTTCCATCAATTGACACAGTGTCTCCACGAGCCTCAGTGTAGCATAGATTGCAGCAGAAATGACGAGTTTCAGTTCCAATGGTATAATATGTTGCGTTTCTTTTGACACGGGCACCACATTGTGTACAATAGATAGGAGGGGGTTCAAACATAAGCTTTGCAACAGCACACAACTGGCAACAATCTGTGTTCATGGAATTCTCCATTGCTTGATTTTTTTCAGCTTTTGCTTTACTCTGTGAAACGAAGCACAAATTAAAATACTGTCAAACAGCCATGAACACACATAGAAAAAGCATATGCTACAGACTGTGTTTCTTGAGAAGAAAGTATAGGCATCAATGAATGAAATCAGGTCCTTTAAATGCTATTAATCAATCATACCCCACCAACCAACCCACCCACCCACACCCCAAGGATCCAAAGGAGGAAGGTAAATAACATCAGAGAACAAACGACAAAAAGAAAAGAAAAAGAATACAACAAAACAAAGAACTGGTTGATGAGAATAGTAACACGGAAAAGGCATCAAAATCTAAACAACTAACATGCATCTCAACCAAGCTTTATTTCAGTCTCGCTTTTCTAACAGACTATAAGACTGGAATAAACAAAAGGAGTAGTTGCAGGCAGTGTGACAGCCTCCTTGTCTGTTTCCTGCAGCATAACTATTCCCCTCTAGTAAACGATGAAAAAAAAAAAGCAGCAATAGCCTGAGTAAAGTGGAAAGAACTTCAATGTGTTTCTCGGCAGTGCTAGTAGGATATCGAAAACAAAGAGGTCTCGATATCAAGTACCCATACAACTAATCTACCTAATAGCACGGACAATAATATCAAGCGCACAGAGAAAATATATAACTAGGTCCATGAGAACCTTGCGTTGAATATTAGATATCCAAACAGATAACTAACAACCAAGGCATCCGATGAGATTTTCTGATATCAAATCAACAAGCCTCACACTTCTTCACCACTTTTGATCTCCCATTAACCAAAAGAAAGAAACAAGGACAACTAAATAAATTATATTATGCAACAACATATAAGACACGGGTGTAAGCAACAGATAATGCTATTAATAGATCTGAAAAAAATCAAAAGACACATTGCTACCTTCAACTTCAATTTACTCAGTACCGTAGAACTTGATTAAGTTCTTCATGAATATACATAATGATTCTGCTTGGTCAAGTGGTAAGAAACCTTAAGAGTCTATAAATGTGGTAGGTTAGTAAGGTAAATCTAGTAATTATAACGAGATTCGTGAACTCGCATCCTTTACACTGACCCATAACATCCTTTACACATATGTTTGTGACTGTATTATATGTATGTATGTACATATAAATTGTCAAGTAGAATGTAGAACTGATGGCCAGCCAAAATAAGATACAAATGAGCAAGTGACTGACCTGACCAATCCACTGCCTAAGTCCTCTAACGTGTTCCCTGACTTGTTCAGGGGTGAATAATTCTGTCATAGATACTCCCTTTATTTCCGGTTTCCCAGACTTTGATACACTTTCAGAAGGCACTGACATATCTTCTGTTTTTCCCTGGCCCGTCTCACTCTCAACCTTAATGACCTTCAATTCACCAAATCCCGAAGCATTAATTGATACAACAGACTCACCTTCGGCCTTCTGGATGCAAGTATGACCCGTGTCACCCTTTGTCACTTCAACAATCATGGGACTTGATTCGCCAGTACTTCCACTAACCTTCATTTTCTCCACAGTAATTTCATGCTCTGTTGGAATATGAGTGTCAAGTTGCTTTTCAACTCCTGGTGCCTCCCGAGGGGGACTTTCCCTCACAACAGAGACCAGTCCAGCAGCAGAACCTTCATTTTTACAGGCTAGAGTCTGAGAGCCATGTTCAATTTTTATGCGCTTAATAGAAGGTTGAAGATCTTCCAGGCTTGTAGCTGTTTCTGGGCTCATCTTAGGCGTAGATTTCCCAGTGATTTCAACAGTGTCATTCGCTTTACAAGATCCACTAATTGGATTTGGACAAGTAAATGGCTTTTTGTGTGCCTGGATAAATATCTTAACAGGAACACAAACTGGGCAGCTTGCATCTTTACAACGCCTGTAATGATAGATTAGATTCTTTGAAGAAGCGCATCGAGGATAGCTACACTGCTCTTTGCAACCATCCATATGTTTCAACAGTTTCTGAACTGTTAAGCAGTGAGGTTCTCGGCATTTCCCTTCTGAACATCCACTAGCGTGCCTCAGAAACAACAGCCATCTCTGCTGGTTCTTGAACTGTTGTGCTCGATTAAGGTTATTAGGTCGACAAACAGAGTTTCTCCCGTTTGAAGGTCCCGCTGATCTAGAAGCAGCAGAGTGGCCAATGATTGATTCTTCCGAAGATAATTTATTTCTTTGAGCAACATCTTCACCAGTTAATTTGTGATGAAATTCATCTTTCACATTTTGAATATGTGGGTATCTCCCTGATTGTACCTCATGAGACTTGGAAAGTGATAGGCCATGCAATGCAGCACTTGTTTGAGTGGGACCAGAAAGACCACTTACATCATTTTGACGGTTAGCAGCACCACATTTCAAATGCAATGACTGTTGCCCCTGATCTGGAGAATGATTTACTGATGAACAGCCATCGTGTTGACCATAACGTGAGTGTAACTCAGTGGACAGAGAATGGTCTCCCATAGAATTCTGTGGAAATTGACTTTGCGTGCCAGGAATTAGGAAGGGACTGGAGGCTTGTGACTGGAAACCCTCAGCATGCTGATCAATTCCAGGCCCCGAATTTGCCATAGAAATTATTTCAGATGACAGATGGGACGGGCTGGAAGTATCACTTTTTAGCAAGCGTTGATTATGAGCTAGATGCTGGAGAAGTTGTCGGCGCTGGAACTGATGAGGTGACTGCTGTAATTGTTGAGGTTGTACAAGATTTTCTCTCACGAAATACTGCAATTAAAAATTCATCTTACTTGACTGATTAAATGAGTGAAGCTAAATAGCTGTGACCTGTTGGGTAGTGTGTACCTTCGATTGATTACTCATCAAAGGGGAGTTTGTTTCTTTAATGGATTCTATGGATATAGCATTCAAGCTCTGACTGTTCATCATCGAGCCCGCATAGGTAGCAGAAGCACCTAAGTCTCCAGAGTCTAAAGCATCAAGAGCAGCAGTTCCATACATATCACCTGTCAAGCAAAAATACCAAAACAAAAGCTCCATTCATTACTTTACTTCAGCAATTGCACATCAGCCTGGTTCAGAGGGTGAGCGAGAGAGACAGAGAGAAGCTTAAGGGAGAGTAGCCTTACTCTGCATTGCAGTTTGTTGATGTTGGTCGAGATGCTGATGCATGGTGTTGGAGGAGTTACCATATGACGTCCCTGTTAAATAGCCCTCGCTAATTCCCAGACCATTCGTCAAGGACATTTTGTTTCCCATCATCCCCAATCTTTCATCTGACGGCCGATTTGGTAATCCATAAGACTTCTGCTGAAATGAAGATCTGATGCTAGCACCAGTAGGGTCACCAAGATTATGTAATATACGACTATTTTGACCACCATCAAACTGGTTCTGCCGCATTTCTTGTGATAATATTGTAGGCTCAACAGCTGGTAAGGTACCAAAATCACTGGCAGCTTCAACATTCACAAATGACTGACTACTGAAATTATGATTTACATCATTACTATAAGAATTTACGAGTCCGGGAGTAGGAATCATTTGACTTGTAGTTCTATGTCCACCCACGAATGGCATGTTATTACTCCCAGAAGATTGTGCATATTCACTAGCCAAAGCTCCTGCATCAAAAGGTTCTGTGAGGTGGTAGAAAAAGGAAAGTGTGAATTATTCCAATGATCAAGAAAATGTACCATCAGAACTAAAAGCATTGCCACTCCAAGAAAACCCAGTTCTAGTAGGCATGAAGCCCCCAGAACTGAGGGTAGAAGAAAATGTACTGGAGTTGTTGTTAGTGGCAATGGAACCATCCAGAGACGAAGTCTCAATTAGATTCGAACCACCAGGCTGTTGCATTCCAGGGGTTGGGATCATCGTACCAACAGAAGGGGAGGAACTGCCATGTTGAAATTGCTGCTTGTTATTACTAAGTTTAATCAGCCTTTGTACTCGAGACTCCAGTGTTGCCATGTTCAAATATTCCTCCTGACAAACAAAAGTGATTCAGCAAGAGTAACTTTAAGAAGCTTATTAGAAACTTATTCGAGCAATGCAAGTACTTCCCACAAGCACTTTGATATAATTATACATGTAATTCCTGTCCAACATAAACAAAGCCTGTAACTTATATAGAGTTCTGAAACTTCAGCATGAACCATTTTTATGCATATGTTGCACGAACAAAGCAGTGACTATAAATATATAAAAAGTTGCATGAAGTAACAGGATAAATTTAGAACAAACCTTTGATCTGGAAATTTTATACAAAATGCCCTCTAAACGTTTCACTAGATCAATAATTTTTGTATGAGAGACCTGTTGGGATGGCGGCCGCCGCTGCATAAGAGACTCCAAGCTGCAAAAGAGAATATTAAAACCTCTAGCTGGAATCATCGTGTAAGTAATATCAACAATAAGAATGGCATCTTATGCAGTGTCTCTGGATTCCATTTCTTCAAACAACACAAAAACAGCATGAAAGGAAAGATCAAAGGGAAGAGAAATGAAAACAAAGTATAATACCGCAATACATTGGGTAAAGATAATAACAGGAGATGTATGAACATGTCGTTTCCACAATTACAAATAAATCTACAAAGTGAATAAATATGGGGATGCATCAGGCATGAACTACTAAAAGTTAACAGGAAATTAACAACGTAACCACACTACAAAAAGTAGCAACATGCTAAAAAGCTAATCAGCAAGCAATCATACAGATGAACACAAGTGAGAAAATTAAATTCAAAAAACTGATCATACCAGCAAATCTTGTTTTATTAGGGAAACTGGATCAACAAGAATACTTACACACCAATACCAATAAATTTCATTATCAATGCATTACATGCTGAACTCAGTCATCAGGAAACAACAGTCAAACCCATTGATGGATGAACTCCCGAAAGCTACAGCTAAATGATACATCAAAGCTATACAGTTTTGAGAATAATCCAAATCCAACAATTGAAGTTTCAACTTCCAACAGCTACAGCTAAGTGGCACTAAAAAAATTTAAAATATTGAGAATAACACAAAACATACAAAAAACTGCAGTTAAAGCAATTGCATGCCAGTTCACCTTTGAAGAAAACCGAAATTATTCATGCACTCGGTTTAGCAACCAACGCACCCCACCCCCCCACCCCCCTGCTCACATTATTTTACAAGCAAGGGGAAACAACCAATTGATGTCATCTAACATATTTAGACACCTCTAGCATTTTTTGACACCCCATCACGGAAAAAAGTTGCTCGACAAAATTAAAGTTTTTGTTGGTTAAACTTGAACAGATCTTGACACATAAAGAAACAATTCTCCCTAAGTATCAGCACATGAATGTTATAGCCCCAGTGTACATAAATAAAACTTCTTACATCTTATCTTGTATAAATCTGCGTTCAGCAGGTCCCACATTTGGGATAGTGTGATGCATACTTGAATTTTGCATCTGGACAGGTAACGAATGCCCATTTTGCTGTGGATGCCCAGAAAGATGAGTACCAGCTTGATTAGGTACTGTTCCAGATATCCGCCCTGACTGGTGCGGTTGTAAATTCATCTTTACTCTAGACTAAAACATCATATCAAACTTGCAGCATTTCTATAGAAGTAAACTAATCCGAAAATGTAGCTATCTCCAGTCAAATCCGACAGGTCACAACATACAATCCTTGAACTTGGCAATAAGACCTGAAAAGGCAAAACAAAAATGATGTGTAAGGAAAAAAATAGATAAGTCACATCACCAAAATCATGTATTGCGTAGTTTATAGCGCATGCAACCTTTTTCAACAAAAAGTTCCTGAAACTTCCACACACACACACACACACACAAAAAAAACATCAAATCGTTCAGACAAAGACAGTATCGTCAAGTTTTAACACAATTATAAGTTCTCTTTGCCAATACTCACTGCGTACAATTGCAAATCTGAAACCCAATCCTAACAGTAATTTCTACTAATGTCACACTAAACAGATATAATTCTCCACATCAATTCACTCTAAACCTAGACTACCATGAAAAACTAGGGTTCTCGCTGAAACAAGCTGAATACCAATAGGATTCTAAAGGTCCACTTTACTTTATAATAAAACAAAAATATGGTCGGTAATAATCATGAATTCTAACAAAAAGGATAGTACTCAATGAATGTTCCAAGCTAACCGCAATGAAAAGAGATTCAAGAATTGTATGAAGCTGTAAAACATTTCAGGGAAGAGGGATGCAATCACTAATGATAGAAGGAGAACCAAATTCGTATTCAAGAACAGTCTCCATCCCCGAGATAAACTTCAAAACTGCCACCTGCTTACGTTCATAGTTGGCATAGCATTTACCCTATAAATAAAGCTTTGAAAATAGCATTTAATGCCGAACATGTTACCCATTTATATGTATAAAGCCCCGTCTACAACAAATTTTCAGGAGCTACACTTTCATAGGAACCACCAAAGTAACATGAAATCCACTCTACTGATGCCTATGTACTCGTCGAGCTCTAATTAAACCAAGTAGATCGTGATCGTCACAAAAACTAAATGGAAAGTTAAGCTCTTTAACATAAACGAAAACTAAACTGACCGCTTCCTATTGAAAAACTTCACAAAATCCTAATCAAACGTATGAACGTAAATACAGAATCCATTACACATAAACCCAAATTGGGGCAGTAAAACACACACACACACACACACACACACACACACACACACATATATATATATATATATATATATATATATATATACATATATATATATATATATATATATATTGCAAGTGATCAATTTATCATGACAATCAAAAATTCAAGTATATTGGGCCGAGCTATGGTTTAATCAAATTGGGGGAAATTCGAATTAGGGTTTCAATTTCTGATCCAAAAATCAAGTCTTTTAACAAGGGGCTAGGGTTTCAACAAATTGGGGGAAAATCGAATTAGGGTTTCAATTCAATTCGGATTCAGAAATAGAAAGAGGATTCTGAATTGAATGAAATTAGGGTACGGACGGAACTCACCGAAAATCAAAGAACGCGCGCCAAGGTTTTTGTCGGATGATGATGATGATGATGATGATAAGCAGAAAGAAAGGGATTGATTTTGAGTTGACGCAATTTTTATTATTTATATATTTTTTTATTTATTTTAAGACTCTTTAAACATAACCAAAATATTGGCCTTATTGTAATTTAACTTCTTAATTAAGAGTATTTACAAAACAAAAAACTTTATTGACTTTTAAAAGCTTAATAAAACTGCATAAAAGAGTTGATGCATAAAATTATATTGATATATTGAAAGTAATATTACATCATATGCGATTCAAACTCTCATAGTTCATGTCAAAAGATGCCTCAAGTGCATGCGTATTGAATAGACGAAATAAACATGAAATCTAGCCCCAATCGTTTGGGAGAATTTCAAACGTAATTAGTTCATTTCATGTTGTTATTCTACGCCATCGAGCGAGATGATGTGTTATGGTGTTATCTTCAAGGATGATGTAAGACATAGTTTAGAAAGGCCAAACTTTCAGCAGGTTTAGAATCTTAGGTGGTACTCTCACAAGATCAAAGACCAATTGATCGAATACGAGGGGCTATTAGTGTTGACCTGGTCGACACTCTCTTTCACATCTGATTCAAAGAGGATGAAAGTGACTTTCTGTTCATTCATACTTCAAAAGCACGAAAATGATGCATGCTTTGGCAACTGTTGGATCTAGCATCCACGATTCTTCAATTTATTTCCACAGTGTCAAGTGTTGTGATCATGAATGAGGAAGGCACTTCATGCCTGTGTAGAACCCTTATTAAATGATGCACATACTTGATTTTGAGCCATCCTCTCGGCAGAGGAAACCACTTTGTGTTAACTAGAATTTGTTGGAATTACCTTTGGGTAGCATTGTCGAAATTGGATACATTTGAGTTAATTTACTGAATTGTCGAATTACCATTTGGAGTAACATTCGAGTGAAGATTTTGTTGTGAGCAGTCCAGATGATTTTAAACATGATGGAAGAGAAAACATTCATATAATCAAGGCTAAATATTATTTTGTAATGGTATTGATAAATAATTTCAAAACACTTTACTTGCACGATTTTAATTTCTCTATCTCTCTCCCTATATATATATATATATATATATATATATATTATGTAGTGAAAACAAAATTAAGTAATATCAAAAAACTTTGTATTTTATAATGCAATTACCGAAAAATCCATTACTGCCAATTTCTTATATGAAAAGGAAACATATACTTTTGAAAAGGAAGTAAAACTTTCACAGTGCAAAGATAAGAACACCAACAAATCATTAGTTAATTAAACACAAGAATGCCAAAAAGGGTAAATCAAAATAACACAAAATTTTTAGGGAAAAAACAAAAGAATTTAAAATAAAAGAATTGTTCAACAGTTTACTGTAGGACACAAAAGTAAATAGCAAAAAACTCTTAGGGGGAATTTGGGAGAAGTAAAAAAATTAAATTGTTCAACAATATACAACGAGGCCCACAAGTAACGTAAAACTTTTTAGGTAATTTAAAAAGAATAAAAAATTAAATGGACTGTTACGCAATTCACTTCGACCAGGCATTATTAAGTGAGAATCAATTTTATAGTATGCGGGTCCCAATTGTTTAATACACCCGAATCCACAAGTTCTTTATTACTACAAAATAAAATGTAATATAATACGTTTGATTTTTAAAGGGAAAATGGACATTCCTTTCAAACTAAACTCATCATGTTTTTTTTGGCTCTATTTACATATAAGGAATCACGTAGTAATTTTAAATATTTTAAATTTTTGTACAATTCTAATTATAATTGATAACACAAGATTACCGTGGTTGGATAATCTCTTAATTATCGTTAGTATTTAAGTGGTTTGGAACTTGACCTTCATGATTCTAGAGAAAATATTGTTAAAGATAGTGTTTATGATGAGACTTTGCAATACGGAGGTTCCCTAAATATATCAAGAGAATTAACAAGAAATGAATAGTTACAAATGTATTGATTTGTGAATTAAAGAGTATACAATGTTAGGTATGAAATATGAGTTGGTTACAATTGAAGAATTCTCCTCCTATTTATAAGATCTTTAAGAGTGTCCATTAACACTAGGAATGAGTGTACATTCCTCGTACATGATGGGCCTTTTGATAGTGATCAATGCGGGTTTGCTTGGAGTTTAAGGGTGGTTAAGCCAATTGTACTGACATGCTTTAATTATACGCGTGATTTTCTTAACTGGGCTATCTAAGTCGTTTTGTAGGCCCATCGTTCGGAGCTGATGGTTCCACGAAGCGATATCATGCTTTTAGATAAACAGGTGGTTGAGAACTCTTTTATACGAGGGGTTTTTTCCTAAGTGTGTTTCGTTCTCTTACGAGGTATGTTGGTCTTTTCCATGCCCGATGTATTTAAACTTGATAGTATTTTCCTAGATCAAGTATTTTTTGATATATTGAGACTTGTTGCTTCTTAACAAGCGCCCCCATTGTTAGTGAATCTTTAAATGTTGCGAAGGTATTGTACCCACATTGAATGTGACACAAATTATATACATATTTTCACCTTAATTATAAGAAATGAAAACTATAGTTAAATCGTGACACTCAACAATCATAATAATATACTTAATTACTTTTCGTTGGGTAGTTGATCGGCTTAAATTCTAAAATAATCAGATTATGGTATTTAGCCGACTAATTTGTTTGCCACCAATAAACACCACAATTCGAATCTTAGTGCCAAAAAATTGTGACATATCTTGTTATGCACATGGATCATATTCATATCCATATAACCATCTAAAAATTAAGCCCAAGCAACATAAATTCATCTTGAAGCGGGAGTTCATCTTTTGATGCCCCAATAGCTGGGAGTAGAGGAACATGTATTAGAGTTGTTGTTAGTGGCAATTGAACTATATAGAGAGGAAGTCTCAACTCTCAACTACACTCAAACCACCTGCAGGTTGTTGCATTCTAGGGGCTGGGATCATCGTACCAACACAAGGGGAGGAACCACCATGTTGAAACTGCTGATTGTTATTACTCAAATGAGGATGTTTAATCAGCATGTGTACTGTTAGGTATTTGACCCGGCAAATACGCACCCCCAGGATTTGCCCATCATGGATATACGAAGCAAACGTGGATAAAATATGACAATCGTAACAACACATGGATTTAACGTGAAAACTCCAAAATCGGAGAAAAAACCACGGGCCCCGAACGAAAATACACTATGTAGAAAATTGTTACAACTACACAATTTCTCGCTCAACCCAACCGATCCCCACAGAGCTTTTTTACCCGTAACACTCCCCGAATAAATCTCACACTAATATATAAATATTACGAGAGAAAATAGGAAATATTACACAAAAGCTACTCTTAATTGGATGTATTTCATTCACAATAACATTGTCTATTTATATGCAAGTTATTCATAGAAACCGTGGATGGTTTCTATCAAACCATTGGACAAAAATCATGTCTTTGGTCTTCTTTATTATTTAAGTGAGCCCACCTTCACATGCATGTGATGGGGCTGGTTTCCCCACATGTGCCCACCGTCAATAATCTCCACTTTGAAGATGTGATTATTAGTGACTAATCACGTCTTCAAAATCATCTTCATTCCGGCCTTAGGCAATCGCACACCCACTCCGCCTCAGAAGATCTTCATAGCTCCCGCTATCACTTCAACCGCAGTCGTACTTTTAGAAGTTCCATGCTTCACCATAAAGTATAACCACTCAGAATAAACCAATTCCGAGAATTTCTCTTTTCGGCCCATGTCGAACATTAACATGCTGATAGGATGGTCCAACTTCCCCTTTTGGCTCCTTCGGAAGTCATCAGCCCACTGACATGCATATATCAGACCTTGTATTAATGCCAAAAGCAATGCCCATGTGCAAACTGGACCCACTAACATTAACGTCATGTCTCCTGGTAACTTTTTGGGTCCCCTGCCATCAGGACGAGCATGCCCCTTACAGTATGACAGGAGAGTCACTGCCATAAACAATGTTAGTTTCGCTTCTAGTGTTTCTATTTCCTGCCTCAGAGCCATTTGTTGAACCGGCTCCCCTTGTCGGACAATTTCTTTTAAAGTGGCTAGCTTGTCCGCACCGCCAACACACTTTCCTCCCAGAGATCGTCTTCATGTCACCGTAAGTCACCATTATAGTATTTTTCATGCTAATCATTACCCCTGCTAAGCCTCCTCTCTTCAGACATAAGCTTGTCGGTAACTTCAGAGAGATTGATTCTCTCTTTCCCATGAATCAATATCGGTTTCATGTGCTCATACGACCGTGGAAGAGACCAGATGAATCTCAAGGCATGATCTTCATCATCAATTGCAACTCCAATAGATTCAAGCTCAGCAACGATCCCGTTCAGAACACTCAGATGATCTGAGATATTGCACCATCTGCCATTCGCAGTGTGTGAAACTGCTCCTTCAGGTACACGCGATTCAACACGCCCTTCGCCTGGTACAACTCCTCTAATTTTTCCCAGAGTCTCTTAGCCGAAGAAATCCCATGCACGTTCACAAGACGTTGTTGGCTAGCCACAGACGAATTGCTCCCGCAGCTCGTAAATATAGATCATCCCAATCATCATTGTCCACCACAACTTTTATACCAGCTGCTTCAGAACTCGTGCTAGTGGTGCCGCTACCTTTAGCGACCTCCCTTTTGAAGCCTTGTGTAACCCTGACTGAATCAACACATCCCTGACTTGAACTTGCCACAAGCCAAAGTTGATTTTTTTGTCAAAATTTTTTCAACGTCAAATATCACCGCACTCGTACCCTTGCTTCTTGACATTGCACCAATGAGCCTTGGTGAATTTCAAGTAGACTCGAATAGCACAAAGTAAACCCCCATAAAGAGATAACCCGTCTTTCTAGGCAAGGTTTCAAGGTTCCCAGGTAATTGGTGGGGTCACAACGATCCCGCTTAATAACCAATTACCTTTGACAGAATCGCCTTTATCAGCGCGTATTCACACTACTATCACACCAGAACTCCACCCCAGCAAAAGCTCCACCTCCAGCAGAACCCGGGCTCTAATACCACTTATTAGGTATTTGACCCGACAAATACGCACCCCCAGAATTTTGTCCATCATGGATATACGAAGCAAGCACGAGTAAAATATGACGATCGTAACAACACAAAGATTTAATGTGGAAACTCCAAAACAAGAAAAAAAAAAACCACGGGGCCCGAATGAAAATACACTATGTAGAAATTTATTACAACTACACAATCTCTCGCTCAACCCAACCGATCCCCACAAAGCCTTTTCACCCGTACCAGTCCCCGGATACACCTCACACTAATATATAAATATTACAAGAGAAAATAGGAAATATTACACAAAAGCTACTCTGAATTGGATGCCTTTCATTCACAATAACATTGCCTATTTCTAGGCAAGTTATTCATAAAAACCGTGGATGGTTTCTATCAAACCATTGGCCAAAAACCATGTTCTTGGACTTCTTTATTATTTAAGTGGGCCCACCTTCACATGCATGTGATGGAGATGGTTTCCCCACATGTGCTCACCGTCAACATGTACTCGGTACCCCAGTGTTGCCAAGTTCAAATATTCCTCCTGAAAAACAAAAATGATCCAGCAAGAGTAAATTTAAAAAGATCATTAGAAAATTGTCCGAGCAATGCAAGTACTTCTAACGAGCACTTTGATATCATTATACATGTAATTATTGTCCAACATAAACAAAGCTGGAACTTAAGTTGAGGTTTAAACTTTAGGATGAACCATTTTTATGCATATGTTGCACGAACAAAGCAGTGCCTATAAATATATAAAAAGTTGCATGAAGAAACAGGATAAATACACAACGCACCTTTGATCTGGAAACGTGATACAAAATGCCTTCTAAGCGTCTCACTAAATCAATTATTTTTATACGAGAGACAACTTGAGATGGCGGACGCCACTGAATGAGAAACTCATAGCTGCAATAAATAATATTAAAACCTCTAGCTGGAATCATTGTGCAGTGTCTCTGGATTCTATTTCTTTAAATAGCACCAAAGGAAAGATTAAGGGGCAGAGAAATGAAAACACAGTATAATACATGGATACATTGGGTAAAACATAATAACATGAGATGTAAGAACGTGTCGTTTATTCCACAATTACAAATAAATCTACATATCTATGGGTATGCATGACATGAACTACTAAAATTTAACAGAAAACTAATAACGTCACCATACTACAAAAATTAGCAACATGCAAAATAGCTAATCAGCAAGCAATCATACAGATGAATACAAGTGAGCAAATTACTCTCCAGCAACAGATCATACCAGCAAATATTGTTTAGTTAAATTGGATCAACAAGAACACTTACACACCAATACCAATAAATTATATTATCAATGCATTACATGTTGCACTCAGTCATCGAGAAACAACAGACAAACCCTCGAAAGGTACAACTAAATGATACTACAAAGCTATGCAATATTGAGAATAATCCAAATCCAGCAATTGAAGTTTCGACTTCCAATAGCTACAGTTATGTGACACTAAAAATCTATAAAATATTGAGAATAACCCAAACCAGACAAAAAACTGCAGTTAAAGCAATTGTGTGTCAGTTATCGTTCGAAGAAAATTCACCCCATCCCCTAACTTATATTATTTTACAATCTGGAGCGTTAACGCATAAATCTGTCGTGCCTGCTAGTTTCACAGAGAGAGCGTTTGATTTGTTTGGAATGTCGATCCCGACCCGAGGAAGGCGATGATTTTTAATAAATTTGCGGCTTGACTCGAATAGATTTAGAGGTGCCTATGTATCCCATGATCGGGAAATCAAGCCACTCGTAGTTTCGATGCTTTTTTGTTTCGTTCGGTGTGACGAGAGTTTTTTACCGTGGCGAGTTGTCGTTGGTGTTGTTCTTCTTGAAATGGTGATGGTGAAAATTATTGTTGATGTAAGAATTGAGGGGTTGGTATGTAATATTACACTTCTTTGTAGCCTTGTATTGAAATATGGAGGATCATATTTGATGAATGGGTTTTCTTCTCTTATTCCAGCCGTCTTCTTTCTCTTTGGTAGAGGAGTCCTTTTATAAGTTGTTTCTTACCTTGCATGTATGTAGCTACTTGTCACTTTATGTGCTACCTTGATTGTATGTCTTGAAAGATGAGGGATCATATTTGATGAATGAGTTTTCTTCTCTTATTCCAGCCGTCTTCTTTCTCTTTGGTGGAGGAGTCCTTTTATAAGTAGTTTCCTTCCTTGCATGTATGTAGCTACTTGTCATTTTATGTAGCTAGTTGTCATTTGGTGTAGCTAGTTGTTATTTGGTGTAGCTACTTGTCATTTTGTGTTTATGATGAATGACGACAAGACACTTGTCATGATAAGGGTATAATCAAGCGATGTGATCTGCGTGGTAAGTGTGGTACGAGTATTTTTGCGGATATGAGTCATGTAATACGGTGGCGTTTACGAATCGCGTAATAAAGTGTTTATCGTTATAAATATTATTCGTGTAAACATGTCTTAGTTACAAGTATAGATAGTGTAATAATTCACAATAAATACGAATGAGGTAATATTGGTAATCGAATCGTAACTATATTTTTAGTACATATATTTTTACCTGTTAAGAGGAGTCTCCCATTATAAAAAGACTCATCCACCAAAGAGAAAGAAGGCGGCTGAAGTAAGAGAAGAAAACTCATTCATCAAATATGATCCTCCATCTTTCAATACAAGGCTATAAAGAAGTGTAATATTACATACCAACCCCTCAATTCTTACATCAACAATAATTTTCACCATCACCATTTCAAGAAGAAGAACACCAACGACAACTCGTTACGGTCTAAACCTCTCGTCACACCGAACAAAACAAAAAGCATCGAAACTACGAGTGGCTTGATTCCCCGATCATGGGATACGTAGGCACCTCGAAATCTATTCGAGTCCAGCCGCAAATCTATTAAAAATCATCGCCTTCCTCGGGTCGGGATCGGTATTCCGAACAAATCAAACGCTATCTCCGTGAAGCTAGCAGGCACGACGAATTTATGCGTTAACAAAGGGGAAACAACCAGTTGATGCCATCCAACATATTTAGACACCTCTAACATTTTTTGCCACTCCATCAAGGAAAAAAGTCGCTCGACAAAATTATAGTTTTTCTTGCTTAAACTTGAACATTGCCGCATACAGAAACAATTCCCCCTAAGTATCAGCACATGAATATTACAGACCCAAGTGTACATAAATAAAGGTTCTTACATCTTTTCTTATATAAATATGCGTACAAGTGCCACATTTGAGTTAGTGCGATGCATAAGTTTGCATCTAGTTAGATAAAGAAGGACAAATTAATATTTGTGTCGTGTAAGTTTACCCTTTTAAAAACAATGGCCACCAAGTTCCGAGTTATTAGAAATGCCTTGTAACTATGCACTTTCCCTTTTTTTATGCCCCGTGTCTGCCGCATGTGAAAAAACAGTTATGTGTCTGCCTAGTAGGAAGGAAAGTCACGCGCCCTGTTAAAAACGCAACGCCACATCAGCCCAAAAATATATACATAAAAATATTTATTTTAAAATATATTACTTTTTATTATTGAAAAAAAAACATTGTCCTCACCCCCCTGCCCGCCGCATCTTCATCACCACCTCACCGCCGCATCCACCTCACCACCACCAAGCTTGCCCTCCTTTAATTTCGATTTCGATGAAGATTTCGATTTCGATTTCTAAATTTGAGGGCAATGGGGTGGAGTTGCAGGCGGAGGGGTGGGGGCGAGCGATGGTGATAAAGACAGCGGCGGAGTGGAGTTGCAGGCGGCAGCCGCGACATGGGGAGTCGGGTCTCGTGAGGAAGATGGGGTTTTTTTTCCTTTTTTTTTTAAATTCTTGATATAAATATATTTTAATACATAAAGATATTTATATATATATATATTCTAAAATTAAATATTATATTTTTTAATACATAAAGATATATATATTTATATATATTTTGGATATAAGTATGATATTGTTTTTAATACATAAAGATATATATATTTTTTATATATATTTATATATATTATGGATATAAATACAGTTTAATACATAAATATTTTTTATATATATTTATATATATTATGGAATTAAATATGATATTGTTTTTAATACATAAACATATTTTTTATATATTTATATATTTTTTGGATATAAATATGATATTTTTTAATACATAAAGATATATTTTTATATATATATTTATATATATTTTGGATATAAATATATTTTAATACATAAGGATATTTTTTAAAATATATATTTATATATATTGGAATTAAATATGATATTGTTTTTAATGTTGTAAGCATGTCCCACGAGGGCATTGCAGCCATGTGTAGACAAATAAATTTTATCTACTCCAATTAAATATTAACAAGTGTCAAATTAAATTTTTAGAAATTAAATTGATTATTTATATTTTTGATTTGGAATTTTACTAAATTAAATTCTAATTATTAATAGGTTAATTAATTGATTTTCTAATATCTATTGGATTGGCCAATCAAATAAAGGCACATGGAAAAGATGGAGAATTGCAACCAATCAAATAAAGGCACATGGAAAAATGATGAGGCGATTCAACAAATCGAATAAAGCCACGTGGAAAAGATGGAGTATTTCAACCAATCACATTATTACATGTGGAAATATGATGTGTTTCTTGATAAGCAAGCCAAATTAAATCCATGCTTATCTTGAAAATAAAACCGACCAATCACAAGCAAGGAGCTCTAGGTTTTTACAACTATAAATAGGGGTCCCCTCATAAAGAAAAAGGACACACAAAATAATCACAAGTTTGAAGAAGAAAAAGCTCAAGTATTTTCGCTCCACCAAGTTCATCAATCTTCAAGCGTTCTTCGCGGCATTCAAGGTGTTCTTCGCGAAAACCTCCATTTGATCCGGTTTCAAGCTCCAAATCCATCAAATAACCGTTTTTGAAGATCGCACTTCTGCCGAGGAAGATCGAGCTTCAACAAATTCAACAAATTCAAGTCATGTTCATACCATTCTTCGACAATCTTCAAGCAAGAAAGTCCGTTTGATTCGAGAACAAGCTGCAAGGCCCTCGAAAAACTGTTTTTTTGAAGATCAAGTCCCTTTCAAAGAAGATCAAAGTCCACATATCCGAAGAACTGAAGACGAAGATGAAATCGTTCTTCAACAATCTTCAACCAAATTCGAAGTCAAAAGTTCGTTCGATCCGAGATCAAGCTGCCAAGCCCTCGCATCGACGTTCGTCAAGTATTCAAGAACTTTGAAGGAGATCGAAGTGAAGATCGCCTTCAAGATTTTTTTCAAAGTTCAAGTCATTGTCCTTGTAAAATCGAATCAGAGGATCAAAGAGATCGTAACTTTATAAATTCATCAAATTCGCAAGTTTTATTTGTTCAACTATTTTTCCGTCTTTTATTTTAAAGACTTAGAAAAATTTATTGCTACAAATTTTTGGCACGCGCGGTGGGACTATCTCTACCTCTCATCTCTTTTCATCAAGAATAAGAAGACGCATCTACATGAGTTCAATAAGGACTCGCTCATGGACTCAATCAAAGGAAGACCAAAAGGCAAAAATGACGGATGAGTTTGCACGCGGCGATGATCAACGCGATGAAGCTGCTTTTCTTGAAGAGTCCGACAAGGATGAACAATCTCCTCCAACATCTCCGCGCACTAAGTCAAAAGCTCCTACCTCGGCAGATGTAGCACCCGCCATGACAACAAACGCTACAACTTTGGAGGAATAACTTGCTGCAATAACGAAGGCAATTGAGTGGCTTACGAGACGTACTGTTGAGCAAGATGCAAAGATTGAGAAACTTCTAAGCAAATGAGAAGTTGTTGAGACAACTGACGTAGCACAAAAGCGCCCGCAACATCTCGAGGAAGGGGAGACATCTATCAGGTGGAGTACAATTGAAAAGGAGAAGTCCACAAGTAAAGAGCTCCAAGTCTTTCCTGGCGACATGATTCATGTTGCGCAGTTGAAAGAGTTCATCATGGGAGCAATCAAGGAAAACATTGGAGGAAGTTCTAAGTCCTCATTCACATACTCAAAGCCGTATACTAGAAGGATTGACATTCTGAAGTTGCCAAGTGGATATCAACCCTCAAAGTTTCAACAGTTTGATGGCAAAGGCAGTCCTAAGCAACACGTTGCTCACTTTGTGGAGACATGCAACAATGCGGAAACTTACGGGGATCAATTGGTGAAACAATTCGTCCGATCACTCAAAGGGAATGCATTCGATTGGTACATTGACTTAGAGGCAGAGTCCATTGATTGTTGGGATCAATTAGAGCAAGAATTCCTCAACCGTTTCTACAGCACTCGAAGAAGTGTCAGCATAGTTGAACTCACAAGCACTCGTCAATGGAAGGAGGAACTCGTCGTTGACTACATCGACCGTTGGAGAAACTTGAGCCTTAATTGCAAAGATCGATTATTCGAGACCTCGACCATTGAGATGTGCATCCAAGGAATGCATTGGGGACTTCGGTACATACTTCAAGGTATTCAACCTAGATCATTTGAAGAGCTGGCAACTAGAGCACATGACATGGAGTTGAGCATGACTACAAGTGGAGCTGATGGGCCGCTCATTGGTGACCCCACAAAAGCACAAAGTAAATCGGAGCCAAGGAAGGGGGCAAGTTCTTTGCTAAGGCACCATCCAAAGACTCCATGGCCATGACTACCGCACCTCTCAAGATTTCAACTAGGGCAAATGAAGGAAAGAAGTCATATGTGACATCTGAAAGGAAAAATTCCTTGTAAGACAAGGAGCAAACAAAGTTGACTCTGAAAGAGATGCAATCAAAAGAGTATCCATTCCTTAATTCTGATGTTCCTGGGATTTTTGACGACTTACTTGGATCTGGTCTTATTGAATTGCCCGAAATGAAGAGACCCGAAGAAGCTGGACGTTCAAGTGATCCAAAGTATTGCAGATATCATCGCCTTCTTGGACACTCGATTGAAGACTGCTTCGTGTTCAAGGACAAAGTTATGCGATTGGCTCGTGAAGGCAAGATAACCCTAGAGGAAGATAAGGCGACCGCAAATATTACAACAATCCCTCTTGAGACTTTTGAGGATGAAACAAGCAAAGAGAATGAACTAAGTTGGTTTTGTGAAGAAGACATTGGCAAATCATGCAACGTGACTCACGTACAAGATGCCTTACCAAATGAATCATGCCTAAAGACTTCCATGAATACCAACCAATGTGCGGCAACAATTTGCTTTGGAGATGAAGATCTTTTACTTGGTTCGAGGCCCCATAATAGGCCACTCTTCGTAGCTGGATTCAGTCGTGAGCAAAGGGTTAATCGAATCTTGATCGATGGAGGTTCAGCCGTCAACATATTACCCTTGCGTGTGATGAAAGAAATGGGAATACCAAATGAAGAGCTCACAAGTAGTCGCTTAATGATACAAGGTTTCAACCAAGGGGGGCAAATGGCTATAGGCATCATACGATTGGAGCTGTTAATGGGAGATATGTCATCAAGCGCCTTATTTTACGTCATAGATGCCAAAACTTCATATAATATGCTTCTTGGACGACCTTGGATAGATGAGAACGGTGTTGTCCCCTCAAATCTACAATCTACATCAATGCTTTCAATATTGCCAAAACGGGACAACAAATAAGGTGCTCGCGGATGACAAGCCATTCACTGAAGCCGAATCTCACTTTGCTGATGCCAAGTACTATGTTTCACAAATGAATGAGCCAAATGTTGAGGCAAGATCATTTCATGAGGAGTCCAAAAAGACAAACGACCTAGAAAGTGAGAAGAGCAATGATGAAATTCATTCATTAGACGGAAGCCCCACGCAAGGCGACGTGTCCTCTCATAAAGATGTCTCATTGGAAGATTTGATTGTGCCTTTAACAAAGCTTGACATAAAGATGCCATCTTCTCCTCCTCTTCTTAAAGGTTTTGTCCGCCCAACAAAAGGCCCTCAAGTCGAACATGATCCTTCAATCGAGAAACAAGTGGAAAAATGTTATGATGCAAAAGCATTTAAACTCTTGGTCAAGGCTGGCTATAATCCTCAAGAAAGATTGCACATGGGAAAACTTCTTCCTGAAGCCGTTATCCCAAATCCTCGAGCAGGTCTAGGGTTTCCTCCGCGAGAGCCTATGCGCATCACCATCAAAAGAGCCAATGCCAATTACATCGGTGAAGAAGAGAATTTGTCAATAATTGAAGGGAAATTGTCGCAAGTATCAGTCTTTGATAGACTTGGCCCATTTTGTAAGACATTACCTCGAACTTCGGTCTTTAAGAGACTTGGGCCTCGCAAAAGACCCGTGCATCAAAGGTTGGGACCCTCATGTTCGTCAAGGCGTCGAAAGGGCAATCCATGTTTTCCTAAAAGACTCCAAAGTGCAATTCCTTCTCGCATGAGACACCATGATGAGTTGATTATATCACACGATAAATGCATGAAATTTAAGTGGCAAACAATTGTACTTACGCAAGCTCAACGAAAGAAAGAAGACGATGAGGAGAGCGTAGGATCATCACACCATATAACTCTGAAAGATGGGAACGTCGAAGAGGAAGATGCTGAAGAAGCACCCCCAGAGCTTGAGGAAGGCATCAAGAACACAGTTGACGAACTTAAGGAAATCAACCTTGGCGATGAGAATGATCCTCGACCAATATATGTCAGCGCACTGTTGAAAATGAAGGAAGAACAAGCATATGTTGCCTTGTTAAGAGAATTTAAAGATGTATTTGCTTGGTCTTATAAGGAAATGCCGGGCCTAAACCCAAAAGTTGCTGTCCATCAACTAGCTGTAAAAAGGACAACACGTCCAATCAAGCAAGCCCAATGAAGGTTCTGCCCCGAGTTGGTCCCTTCGATTGAAGCTGAGGTGAATAAACTCATTGAAGCCGGATTCATTCGAGAAGTTAGATACCCGACGTGGATACAAGTATAGTCCCAGTGAGGAAGAAGAATGGGCAAATTCGGGTTGTGTCGACTTTAGGGATCTTAATGCCGCATGCCCCAAAGACGACTTTTCATTACCAATCCCAGAATTGATGATTGATGCCACCACGGGTCACGAAGCCTTGTCTTTCATGGATGGCTCCTCCGGCTATAACCAAATTCGCATAGCCCCAAAGGATGAAGAATTGACAGCATTTCGAACTCCAAAAGGGATATATTGTTACAAGGTGATGCCGTTTGGACTAAAAAACGCCGACGCTACCTATCAAAGAGCCATAAAAAAGATTTTCGACGACATGCTACACAAGAATGTTGAGTGTTACGTCGATGATTTGGTCGTGAAGTCGAAGAAAAGAGAAGACCATCGCAATGATTTGAGAAAAGTGTTTGAGCGGTTGCAAAAATATTAGTTGAAGATGAATCCTTTGAAGTGTGCCTTTAGCGTGACATCTGGGAAGTTTCTTGTCTTTGTCGTTCGTCAACAAGGAATTGAGATCGAGCAAGCTAAGATTGATACAATCCTCAAGATGCCAGAGCCACGAAACATACATGAACTCAAAAGTCTCCAAGGAAAATTAGCATACACCCGACGGTTCATCTCAAATTTAGCCGGACGATGTCAACTGTTTAGTCGTCTTATGAAGAAAGACATTCCGTTCAAGTGGGATGAGGCATGTATCAATGCCTTTGAGCGTATAAAGTCGTATCTGATGAAGTCGCCCGTGTTGGTTGCACCAGTGTCCGTACGCCCATTAATTCTATACATTGTCGCCCAAGAAAGCTCCGTAGGGGCATTGCTAGCCCAAGAGAATGATAGCGGGAAAGAAAGTGCATTGTACTACTTGAGTCGAAGGATGACACCAAATGAGTTGAACTATTCCCCAATCGAGAAGTTGTGTTTGGCTCTTATCTTTGCAATTCAAAAGATGAAGCACTACTTTCAAGCTCACACTATTCGTTTGGTCTCTAAAGCTAATCCATTGAAGTACGTCATGTCAAGGCCGGTACTCTCTGATCGACTTGCTAGGTGGTACTTGCAACTGCAACCGTTCGAGATAACATACATCCCTCAAAAGGCCGTAAAGGGACAAGTGTTGGTCGACTTCTTAGCTGACCACCCAATTCCTGTTGAGTGGTAACTAGTTGATGATCTGCCCGATGAAGATGTGCTCCTAGTTGAAGTTACTCCACCATGGAAGATGTACTTTGACGGAGCTACTCATCGAGGAGGCGCCGGCGCGGGGATTGTCTTTCTTACGCCTGATGGAGAAGTGATGCCCTATTCTTTCACCCTTACACGAAAGTGTTCCAACAATGTTGCAGAATATCAAGCTCTCATATTGGGATTGGAATTAGCAATTGGAATGGAGCATTTGAATCTTGAGGTATATGGAGACTCGAAGTTGGTGATCAGTCAAGTACTTGGTGATTATGAAGTGATGAAGCCTGAATTGCTTCCATATCGTGACTACGCTCGAAAGTTGGTTGAACAACTTGGGGGCATATCAATTGAACATGTACCAAGGAGAAAGAACGGACAAGCAGATGCATTAGCGAAACTTGCTTCGACCCTTGTTATGACTGAAAAGAAGTTCAACGTTCCTATATGCCAAAGTTGGGTGATACCATCCGCAATGAGTGAAGAAGAAAGAAGTACTGAAGAAAACCATGTTGTGGAAGTCTATGAGATTGAGAAGGAAGACTGGAGGCAACCTTTCGTCGATTACTTGAAGTACGAGAAGCTTCTTGATGACCCACGTCGAAGAGTTGATATTAGGCGTCGTGCTAGTCGCTTCCTATATTAAAAAGGCACTCTTTACAGACGTTCATTCGAAGGGATCTTTTTGCGTTGCCTAAGTGATGACGAAGCTGCTCAAGCCATGGAAGAAGCTCATTCCGGAGTGTGTGGTGCTCACCAGTCTGGACCTAAATTACACTTACGAATTAAGAGGATGGGATATTACTGGCCCACGATGGTTATTGACTGCATGGAATACGCGCGCCGATGTCAACCTTGACAATTCCACGCAAATTTTATTCATCAACCACCAGAACCTTTGCATCCAACTGTAGCTTCTTGGCCTTTCGATGCATGGGGATTGGATGTTGTCGGTCCCATGACTAAGTCTTCCGGTGGACATTTGTACATCTTGGCCGCCACTGACTACTTCTCTAAGTGGGCTGAAGCAATACCTCTCAAAGAAGTAAAGAAAGAAAATGTTGCTAACTTTATCCGCAATAATATCATATATCGATATGGAGTTCCGCGATACATCATCACTGATAATGGGACACCATTTTGCAACAGCATCATCAACAAGCTTTGTCAAAAGTTTGAGTTCAAGCAAAGAAACTCTTCGGCCTGCTACAGTGCTGCTAATGGCCTCGCTGAAGCTTTTAATAAAACTTTGTGCAATCTATTGAAGAAAGTGGTCGCAAAGTCAAAGAAGGACTGGCACGAAAGAATTGGAGAAGCTTTGTGGGCATAGAACAACTTATAGAACGCCGACTCAAGCAACTCCCTACGCCTTGGTATACGGAGTTGAGGCGGTACTCCCTCTTGAGCGACAAATCCCATCTCTCAGAATGGCGATACAAGAAGGCCTTACTGAAGAAGAAAATGCACGTTTGCGGTTGGGAGAGTTGGAAGCTCTAGATGAGAGAAGATTGGAGGTACAATAAAGACTGGAGTGTTATCAAGCCCGCATCTTAAGGGCATTTAATAAGAAGGTTCGCTTGCGATCATTTCAAGTTGGTGACTTGGTGCTCGCTGTGAGAAGGCCTATCATCATCACCCATCGCACTGGAAACAAATTCACATCAAAACGGGATGGTCCTTATGTGGTTCAAGAAGTCTACACAAATGGCGCATATAAGTTGATTGTTGAAGATGGTTTAAGAATTGGCCCGATAAATGGGAAGTTCTTGAAGAAGTACTACCCTTGATGATTGAAGCATGCTCCATGACGCACGAGCTTAAACTGCATGTTACTCCTGGCCCACATGAGTATAAAATGTGAATGGCACTCACTTTGTCCGAAGTGATTAATAAATGGATACTCTTGGCCCGCATGAGTATAAACTGTGCACGGCACCCACCAACGGTAAATTATGTGGTTAAAATGATAACTTACCCCACTAAAGGTATTTTATGTGGTTAAATTTTAAATACCCCACTTTGTTCAAAGTGGTTAAAGAATGAATACTCTTGGCCCACATGAGTACAAACTGTGCACGGCATCCCCCCAAATCAATCTTGGTTTCTTTTGAACTACGTTATGACTTGATCCTTTTATTAAGGTACGTAGGCAGCTTAGAAGTTTTCTAAGTTCAGTCATGAAATTTGCTTAAGTTGGTTTTGTTGCATTATGCTACATTGCTCAAGGAAAATAAAGATGGTGCCAAATATGAAAGAATAATTCAAAGCGAGAGAAATAAAGGCAAAGCTCTTATTGAATCTCAAAGTTCGATGATACTACGAGTACAAAGCAAAAAGCAAAACAAAATAAAGCAAACAAATAAAGAAAAGAACAAAAGACTCAAGCAAAAGGTCTCGCATCCCTCAACTCGCGTTGTGCGGCTTCCAGCTCCGCTCTCAAAGTGACCAAGTCTTCATTGTTAATCTGGTCATCAAGTACCCTCAGCTCTTCTTCAAAGGTGGAGAGGTCACTCTCGACAGCGCTAAAAAATTCTTATTGGCGTTTCAAGCAAGAGTTGAGCTTCTTTTGCTTCTTCTTCAAGCCTTGCAACCTCTTCGTGATGCTTTGAAGCTCATCTTTGGTAGATTGGAAGTGGATTGCTTCTTTGTCTTTCCTCTCCGTGGATCCTCGGATACGGTCTTTAACTTCACCACGTTGCACCTCGACTCGCTCAATGGATGTGGAGTTCGCCTTGTCAAAAGCAGCAGCGGCTTTCTCGACTAAAGGTTCCAATAAAGCTTCCAAAGGAGAGATGTTTATGCCCTTCGTCTTAAGTGAGTCAAGAAGAAATTGAAATTCACCCTTCATAGAAGAAATGGCTTCAATGGGGGTACGTGAAATCCTCTCACTTAGTCGCTCCCACAAACCAGTGGTGTACTCCTTGTCGTAGTCGCTTAGAAAACTCCTACCATCAAAAACTGAAGTAGCGGGAATATGAGGCGTGTGTTTCCTCGCCGGGACATGTTGTTCATCACCAATGAAGATAGTTCTTCCTCCACCTGCGACGGACAAACACAAGAACTTAGAAAAAGAAGCAAAGCAAAAATCAAGCGAAGTTCAACCAAATACCTTTTCAGTGGATATTGAATTTGCAGTACGAATGGTCTTGCTAGAGGCATCATTCTTCTCTTTCTTTGATGAACTTAAGTCCCTATTGGATCTTTTCCAATGGCGATCGGCATTGCTGCTACCACTCTCTTCGGGGGTACTTTTCCTCTTTGTTGAGTCTTCCACCTCAATATGTGGTGAGTCTCGTGTGCTCTTCTTGGTAGAAGTGACTTGCTTGTCAACACTTGTCGCAACTTCTTCAGCCCCACCAACTATCATGGGTTTTCGTGGAGAAAGCAAAGAATCAATGTTGTCCTCGAGGTAGCTCGCATGGATCTTGACCAGCCATGTCTTGTAGTCCTCCGTGCAAGACCTTTTGGCACTAATAGGAACGCCCGAAACACAAGCTTTTGAGCAAGACTTAGACGAAGTTCTCATTCTCCAATAACGAATTCCCTCCGCTAGAGTAGCCTCGCGTTGGTCATGCTTAAGTACGCCTGGGACTTCTTGATAGTATCCAAACTGTCGACTAAATCGATGTGGACTGTATGGCTCAATGTCAAAAGTCTCGCCTTGCCTTAAAGTAAGGTAGCACGAACGAAAGTTGATGAAGTAGTCGCGCTCCGTCTCGTTAATGCTGCCATTCTCCACAAGCGTAATGTCCTTGATATGTGAAGGGACGTTGCATACCCAATTGGTATAGTCGGCTCGATGAATCCGCTTGCGGGCTTCCCTGGGATCAAAACCCTTTGCGCCACCTTCTCCAGAATATGAGGTCATTCCAGTCCCGCTCAACCCTTGAGATGTAGTAAAATGAGTCTTGAAGTATTGCGCCACCCAGCCATAGACGAAGTGGATTGGAAAATGGATGTGATCGTAAGAAGGTTGTGTAGATCTTGATATTGCATTGAGCCCTTTGTAGATGGATGCTAAAACCGGAATTGCGAGGCCTACACGTTGATTATTTGCCATGAAACTCGCCATCTTGAATACACCGGGACGGATAAAGCCTACATCTTTGACAGGGAGAACAAATAGGCACAACCAGCATGCCAAGTCCGTGGCTAAATATGTCTCTTCCTTCAAGCCTTCTTTGACGTCAAGCCGTGAAAATAGCGTTTCTTCTTTGACGACCATTTCTCATAGGATCCAAGGTTGCCAAGAGGGTTGTGTGTTGACATGGACCGACGTGCATTCTTTGTTATCTTTCTCTCTTTGCGAGTTGGAGGTTGTTTGTATTTGATACCCTTCTTTGACCACAAGTTGATCCACTCCTTGATTGACACTCGAGAATCATCATCGTCGTATGCTCGAAGCATGTGGAATGCGTGGAACAAGGCTTTGCATGATCGTGGAATGTACGGATCTCCTTTTGCGTCTCTTTCGCATAGCTCCCTCTCGCTGGGCACGACCTCATCGTACATGAACCCGCGCAATGGTAGACCGCTAAGGAATTCCAAGTCCCATAATGAGATTGACAGCTCGCCGAGTGAGGTGAGGAGAGTGTTTGTTGAAGGCGACCAAGCTTCTCATAAGGCTTTCATGATTTCTGTGTTGCACTCGTACGTGAAGAGAGACGCGTATATTGAGTTGTATATCTTCATGGATTGAAGTGTTGTCCTGCACCGAACAAGGATGTCTTCTGTCCACTCCCAATATCCAGGAAAGAAGCGAACTTCACCAGGAATGTGAAGAGAGGCGTATGTCCACTCGGCGTCGCCTTGCATGATGCGTCGTCCCAGAGTTGAAAGAGAAGTGTAGTTGGTTGATGGCCGGTGATGCGCGGCACGGAGTACCAACAGTCGGGAGGATCTACTCGAAGACTGGGGATATTCTTCAGTCCACTCCTTCAATTGACCGTTGTTCGTCAAAGTTGGCCACGGGCTCGCATAATATCCATCAATCGGAGTGCCCACCTTCAAGATTGTGTCTCGTCTAGTTGATCGACTGTCGTCGTCAATGATGACCAAATTCTCCGCGCCGGATGAGGAAGAGCCCTTCTTGAATGAAACCATTGTAGCAATCCTGAAACAACAAGAGAGACAAGCTAGCAATTGACGAGGAAGAATAGAGAAAATAATCAAAAAAGGAGAATGCAAAGAAAAGAAGAATGAAAAAAATATATACCCAAAGAATACGTCTCTTTCACGTTAAACAAGGCAAGTCTTCCTCTTTCAGTCCAAAAAAAAATACTGCTACAACCTGCAAGGAAGAACTGCTGCGAAAAAAAAAAGTGAAAGGAAGAAGAAGAAAAAAAAAGAGAAACGGACGCTTCAGGTTTCTCTCCGACCTTGCCGTTAATTCAGTCACGAACTTTTACTCGTCTTTGTCGCCGGACGGAACAGAAAAAATTTTAGAGGAAAAGAAAAGAAAAAATACGAAGAGAGTTGTGGTGGTGAAGAAAAAGCCGTGGGTTTGGCTCTATATATATAGATATTCTTCTTGAAGAAAAGTCCCGGTTGAAATACAATTGTAATTATACAGTAGTTGTTGAATTCGAATTGATCTTCTGTGATGAAGTTAATTTTCGGACTAGGATTCTTGAATTTCTCAACTTTGTGGAAATTTCTTCTGAATCCTCACCAAAACAAATTCCTTACGTTTGTTTGCGAGGAGTCCTTTTGGTTGGATGAGTTTCTAAAGAACTCCAGAATTATTTTCTAATTTAAAAGAGAAAGCATAATAAAAGGAGAAGAGCAGTTCCCATGTTCTCTGCAAATTGACTATTGGAGTTGAAGAAGGAGACATGGCCAATTATGTGGTGAGTTGGGTCTACGTAGACCAACTTAAAATTGAAAGCAAGGAAACGGGCCGGTTTATATGATGAATTATTTAAATTGTTTTACGATAACTAGCAAATGGAGCACGCGGTTCCCGCGAGCATAATTATTTTTTCAATGTCATTCTATGTGGGTTAAAGAAGAAAAATTATCTAGATAATATGTGCCATAAATTTAGAGTATAACAATGGAAGAAAAATATACTATAGGGAAAGTAAATCATTAATTACAATGAATAGTGTAATTAATTAGTCTAACTTAAATTGTAAGGTTATTTTGGGGATTTAATAGTATACTTTTACAATATAGCTAAAACTCAAAGGTTAAAGTTGGAAATCAAAAGATTGGTGTCACAATTGGTTTCTTTATATAATAGTATATAGATGACACGCAGTTGGCACTGTTGCATTGTGAGGTGGCCCAATATCATATCTATGGTCTACATAGACCAAAAAAAAAAAAAATTAAGAAGAGGCAAAGCAATCTCACGTGACTTATGTAAGTAAGAAATGTTTTGTACATAAATTTCATTTTGGTCCTTAAGGAAATTGACACATAGGCTCATTGAGATTTTGATTCTCATATTGAAGCGCACAATCTTCTACCAATTTTGTTGATGGCTCGAAAATAAATATGTTGCGACATATTCACTTCAAGACGCATTTTTACGATGCTATTCGTGACAAGTCGCAAGGGGCATTTGTAGACAAATAAATTCTGTCTACTCCAATTAAATATTGACAAGTGTTAAATTTTTAGAAATTAAATTGATTATTTCTATTTTTGATTTGGAATTTTACTAAATTAAATTCCAATTATTAAAGCCACATGGAAAAATGATGAGGCGATTCAACAAATCGAATAAAGCCACGTGGAAAAGATGGAATATTTCAACCAATCACATTATTACATGTGGAAATATGATGTGTTTCTTGATAAGCAAGCCAAATTAAATCCATGTTTATCTTGAAAATAAAACCGACCAATCACAAGAAAGAAGCTCTAGGTTTTTACAACTATAAATAGGGGTCCCCTCATAAAGAAAAAGGACATACAAAATATTCACAAGTTTGAAGAAGAAAAAGCTCAAGTATTTTCGCTCCACCAAGTTCATCAATCTTCAAGCGTTCTTCGCGGCATTCAAGGTGTTCTTCGCGAAAACCTCCATTTGATCCGGTTTCAAGCTCCAAATCCATCAAATAACCATTTTTGAAGATCGCACTTCTGCCGAGGAAGATCGAGCTTCAACAAATTCAACAAATTCAAGTCAAGTTCATACCATCCTTCGACAATCTTCAAGCAAGAAAGTCCGTTTAATTCGAGAACAAGCTGCAAGACCCTCGAAAAACTGTTTTTTTGAAGATCAAGTCCCTTTCAAAGAAGATCAAAGTCCACATATCCGAAGAACTGAAGACGAAGATCAAATCGTTCTTCAACAATCTTCAACCAAATTCGAAGTCAAAAGTCTGTTCGATCCGAGATCAAGCTGCCAAGCCCTCGCATCGACGTTCGTCAAGTATTCAAGAACTTTGAAGGAGATCGAAGTGAAGATCGCCTTCAAGATTTGTTTCAAAGTTCAAGTCATTGTCCTTGTAAAATCGAATCAGAGGATCAAAGAGATCGTAACTTTATAAATTCATCAAATTCGCAAGTTTTATTTGTTCAACTATTTTTCCGTCTTTTATTTTAAAGACTTAGAAAAATTTGTTGCTACACCATGGATCACACCCAAAGATGGAGTGTGCAATATGAACGCAAACTCTCGCACGGGACTGAGTTGCAACTTTTGAAATGACTAATCCGAGTACAAATACAAGTAAGAGCATACCTCAAATTGTGGCACCTCCTGGAAAAAGTAATATATATAGTGACATCGAGTAAACTGAAAAGAAAACAATAATACAACAGTTTTAAAGAAAAGGGCAAGATATACAAAAAATTTAGAGTTCAACAAAGTGAGCCTGCATTAGCGTCCCAATATCTTCGTCCTGAAAGTAACTAGTAGGGAAGTCAATAGGCAAATCTTTCTTCCCACTCCACGACCACGTAATCATCCTCGATAAAAGACTAATAATCTCATTCGAAATGAGAAGCTGATAGCGTATCTCCCAGAAAGAATAAATAAAAGTACATGTTAGAAAAAACAATATCATCGATAATCATCAACGATGACCAATAAGTAACCACATAGTGTGCATAGAGCTGGACCCTTCCTTCATAAAAAATGTGCAACGTGTGAAGCTTGGCCAATGATTTCAAGAAGAATAGGATGCGTGCATAAGTATAGCGAGAAAAAAATGTTAGTCATCATGATGAAATAATGACATGAAATTCCTTACCCTAAAAATATGTATGTATATAGAATCAGAGAGGTAAGGAATAAAGGACAAACGAAATAACCATGTACAATAAATCACAATAGAGCTGTAGTGTGCAAAGATCTTCAAATTCTTCCAATTGTGAATGTGTGTAAGTAAGTGAGCCAATATAAGAGATATGATTGGAAGAATTCGAGTGAAGCAATGAACAACGATCGAAAAGCGTGCAACCACATGATTAAATGCAGCTGAAACAAGGCTATATGAGAAAGAAATTCTATGGTAACAAGGGCTTGTAAAGAAATTGAGATCCATCTCAAGGATCGACTGGTATATCTCGAGAAGCACAATATAAGCATAATAATAATATATATAAGTATACATAATAGTAGTGGTGTGCAGAGATCTGAAAGATGCATGTAATGAAGAAGTGTGCACACGTGTGGAAGGTGGCCAAGGAAAGCATACATACATCAATCGTGTAAAGCCAAAGATAAACAGAGATAAAAAGTGAATCATCATGAGTAACTAATGATATAGAATACCGCACTCGAAAAGAAAAGACAAGTGCAGTAAAAGTACAAAGAAAGATTACCATTACTCTTGCGGTTTTGGCATCCTAAGATACGTCCAACCTCTCTGATCCATAACAATGAGGCTGCACATTTTAATGCTTGAGGCTTCCAAAGTGCTCCTCCCGTTGAGGCGTTGAATGCACGCCTCATTTGCAAGCTGATCCGCAACATAATTTCCCTCCCGGAAAGAACGAACAACTCGGCTCCTCAATTGAACTAACCAGTTGCGAATGTCCTGTAAATAGTGAATGATGTTCAACGGTCCACCATGCAAAGAGTTAATAATAGGAATAGTGGCCAAAACATCGGTTTCAACATCAATATCATGAAAGCCCAAATCACGACAATAGGAGAGGCCCTGGTAAATAGCAATAATCTCCGCTTCGACATTGGTTATAGGATCCAAAGCAATATGAAAACACCAAAGTCAATTGTCGAGATGGTCCCTAAGAACACCTCCCCCGCCTGATATGTCCGGGTTGCCTTTAGAATTACTATCTGTGTTGAGTTTGAGACGACCTTCAACCGGTCTTTGCCAATAGACCATGATAGGTAGCTTTGCAATCAGGTGAGAAAGGCGAATAACCCAATCAACAACCACATCCTGATTTCCTTTCCAATACTTTGCATCACAAGGAGAAAGAGCAAAAAGATTACGAACATGGCCAATAACTTTTGAAAGAATCCTCGCATAATTCATAGGAATCCCACGATGCCTCATATCATTTATTGTTGTCCAAATAAACCACAATACAAGAATAGGAATAATAACATGAATATGTCCAGGTATTGTTTTCCTTCTCGCCCCAATCCAAAACATAATTATATGCTTCCAATGTATAAAAAGAGGTTGTTTCATGCAAAAAGCATCAAAGAAATACTTACATACCTCCCGATCAAGGTTGCTCGACCAAAATAAATGATCCGTTGTTTCAAGGCTGTGGCAGCAATTGCATTGAGAAATAATCACTGTTTTCTTGGACATCATTATCGTCTGGTCCGATGGAATAAGATCATGTAGATATCTCCAAGCAAAAAAAGAAATATTTGGCATAATAAGCTTGTGCCAAAGAAAGGAAAAAATTCCTCATGGCTCATAAGGTACTTGCAAAGATGTAAAAGGAAAAAGAAAAAAGAAAAGTCATGAAATTGCGTAGTTTATTACGCATGCAACCTTTTTCAACAAAAAGTTCCAGAGACTTCCATAAAAAAAAGAAACACGTGTAATCGTTCAGACAAAGACGGTATCGTCAAGTTTTAACACAATTTTAAGTTCCCTTTGCCAATGCTCACTACATTCATTTGCAAATATAACACTCAATCCTAACTAGAAGGCCTAACAGTATTTTCTACTGATGTCACACTTATCACATATAATTCTCCACACCAATTCAATCTAAACCTAGACCATCATGAAAAAATAAGGTTATGTATGAAATAAGATGAATTCCAAGAGGATTCTAAGGGTCCACTTTACTTTATAATAAAACAAACATATGGTCGGTTAGAGACACCTCTCTAATAATCATGAATTCGATAGTACTCAACGAAATTTCCAAGCTAAATTGACCCATGGAAAGTGATTCGAGAATCATATGAAGTTGTAAAACATTTCAGAAAGAGCAATGCAATCACTAAGAGTAGAAGGAAAACCAAATTCATATACAAGAACATGCTCCATCCCCGAGATACCTGTTCACATTCATAATAGGCATAGCATATAATGCCCAACATGTTACCCATTTATATGTATACTAGGAAAAATGGCATGTGCGATGTAAGTAGGCATGGTTGATATTATTAATATTATGGTGTAAATATTTTATATCTGGACTTCAACATAATAATCGGATAAATTCTGCCTCATCAATGAAATGGTCTTATCTTGGTGGTGTATGTTAAATAATTAAAATTATTTGACAACTTTTAAGATATTTTTGCAGTTTTGTGTGTAGTTAAAACCTGCATTTCTCTGATATATAAATATATCTTTATTAATAGTAGTCAGCGAAAGTGGCAAAGAGAAACGTATATTAGGCACAAGAGTAAAAAGAAAGAGCAAAACAGGAAAATTAAAGTTAAAGTAGGGCAATATCGAAACTAAAAAAATGTCGTCCCTTCTCCACCTCTCCCACCATCGAGGCTTTCGCCGCCCCCTCCACCTCCACCACCGAGTTCCTCATTGACGCCCACGATGCATTACCTACTCTGTTTCTTGCCACTACCACCCCACCCCATGCCGCCAACGATGCGCACAACCACCACCACATCCCGCCCCTTGGACGACGTGTACCATCACCACCACATCCCATTCCTCCAGAGACGTGCACCACAACACTACAACCTGCCCCTCCCTCGATGACACGCACCGTCACCACCATATCCCATGCCTTCGACAACGCGCACCACCGCCACCACATCCCACGCCTTCGACGCAACATTGCCGCCACATCTCACGCCTTCGGCGACGCGCAACACAACCACCACATCCCACGCCTCCTGGCGACACGCACTGCCACCACCTCACCCCACGCCTCCAACGACGCTCACCAACACATCCCACGCGACAAAGTCAAAAATTGCGGCTATTTTTTTTAATTGCACCATATTGCAAAGTAATTCGATGAAATAATAGGGGCAAAATAGAAAACAAAAACTACATGACTAAACTTAAAGAAGGTTAAGCTTTTCTTGAAACAATTACTTGGGAAGGTTAAGCTCTTTAATTGAAACAATTAGTTGAACTTACAAGGGCAAAATTGAAACAAAGAAAGATGGACGACGAAATGAGTTAAATAACAAAACTTTTGGTGCAAAAATAAAAAATTAAAACTTGAAGGACTGTGTTACAATTTACTATAGGACCCAATATCAAATAATAGGAAACTTTAGGGACCAAAGGAAAAGAGGAAAACCATAATGATTGTTCTACAATTTACCATGGAGCCCAAAAGCAAATAATAGAAAACTTTAGGGGCGAAAGTGAAAGAGTTCAAAGACACAAGGGTTGTTCTGAAATTTATAAGTTAAATATCAAAAACCTTTGGGGGACAAAAATAAGAAAATCAAAAAGCTGAAGAGTTGTATTACAATTTACTATGGGGCCCAAAATAATTAATTAAAACTTTAGGGGCGAAAGTAAAAAATTCAAAAATACAAGGACTATTTTGTAATTAATTGTGACTATAATGTAAATAACCTTGCTAACAATATTGGCACTTATAGATAGTAGTAGATATACCTGTCTGCAACAAATTTTCACGAGCTACGCCTTAATAAGAACCACCAAATGAACATCAAATCCACTCTACTAATGCCTATGTACATGTCGAAATCTGAAGAAACCAAGTAGATCGTGATCGTCACAAAAACTAAAGGGAAGGTTAAGCTCTTTAACATAAAACGAAAACCAAACCAATTACTTACTATTGAAAAACTTCACAAATTCATGATCAAATGCATGACACTAAATACAGAGTCAATTACACATACACGTTAATTGTCCCATATACAAACAATCCGTGTCCGTGATCAATTCTATCATAAGAATGAAAATTCTAAGTATATCGGGTCGAGCTAGGGTTTAATGAAAATTTTGATCTGTATTACTTGAATTGTGTATAGAAGATTGTTAACGCAACACCTGCATAGTAGATCACACAATGAAATTTCTACACCATCGTCATTGGTGTCTCACGAGGAATTAGATTAAGTTGTTAACTCTAGTTTTTTTCTAAAGCTCTGTATGTATCGGTGACAAGGTAAAGTTCAGGACAAGGGATAATACCCAACGTTAACACATTTCGATTAAATTTTGATCTAAAAATTACGAGCTAGGGTTTCAACAAATTGGGGGGAAATCAAATTAGGGTTACAAAATAGAAAGTAGATTCTGAATTAGATCAAAGTGTTGTCAATTGAATCAACTCACCGAAAATTAAAGAACATGCCCCAAGGTTTCTGTGGGATTGATTTAGAATTTTGTGTGTGATTTTAATTTTACTATATTTCTATTATATAACCTAATCATGTCCGTTAATATAAGAAAAAAACAAGATTTATTCAAATCTTTAAAGATTTTTCATAATTTTGGGAGTGATTTTAGCTTTCCAAGGAAAATAAAAATGAATATGATTTTTAGTGAGAATTACACATACTATCATGAACTATGGATAAGTACACAAATCTCCTTATGTTTGAGAAATTACATAAACTATCTCTGTGGCCAATATTTTCGTATAAAATATAATTTAATTTTGTTGAACGTAAATTCATCCTTCTCGTTTATTTCGCACAAAAAAACAAAAAATGAATCAAAATTGCTAAAACAAAATGCATTTATTTCGTTTAGAAAGACAAAAAAGAAAAATAAAAAGTATTTTGAAAGTAAAATAAATTATATGTGAATTTTAGTCTCTACTATGATTTAAATTTGTAAGTTTGTCCTAATTATTTTATTTGTTTTTCACATAAGAGTGGTTTGTATAGTTTCCCAAACACGAGGGGTGATTTGTGTAATATAGCCCATAGCTCATGGGTATTCGTATAATTTTCCTTATATTTTTTTTCTTCTGCTAAAGTGTTGTCATGGGATAAATTGCAAAATAGTTCTTGTGGTTTTGAACTCTTTCATTTTTGCCACTAAAGTTTTTTATTAATTATTCTTGAGCCACATGGTAAATTGTAACACATCCCTTCAAATTTTGGATTTTCTTATTTTTTTTCACCAAAGGTTTTTGTTATTTGGCTTGTCAATTTCAGAACAACCCTTGCGCCTATGAACTCTTTCACTTTCGCCCTTAAAGTTTCCTCTTATTTGCTTGTGTGCTCCATAGTTAATTGTAGAACAATCATTATAATTTTTACCTCTTTTACTTTCACCCATAAAGTTTCATGTTATTTTCTATTGGGCCCCATAGTAAATTGTAACATAGTCCTTCAAGTTTTATTTTTTTATTTTTGCACCAAAAGTTTTTGTTATTTAGTTCATTTCGTCGTCCATCTTTCTTTGTTTCAATTTTGCCCTTGTAAGTTCAACTAATTACTATATTCTGTTATAGTATGCCTATCTACATGTACTATATCTATAAATTTGCTAAGATTTTACTCTTGCAATTTGGTATGCCCTGATTTTCTCATGTTATTTCATGTAATTACTTTCCAATATACAGAAGCTCAAACACCAAGAAAAAGGATGGCCGCAATTGTAGACTTTGTGGTGTAGAATGTGCTGGTGGGCCTCATTTGAGGCGTGTGAAGTGGTGGTGATGATATGAGCAATTGGATGGGCCGAATGTAGTGGTGGTTGTACGCGTCTCCGGGGGCGTTTGATGTGGTGGTGGGAGCTTGGTGGCAACATGCTGGAAGAAAATTGATTCGACCGGTGGGGCCTAACGTCGAAGTGGGACTTCAGCGAAAAAACAGGTGGTGAGGCGGCGAGGGCGAGGGTGAAATGGTAGAATTAGAACCATGGAAAAAGGTGGTGTCGTGCGTGGTGAGGTTTAATAATTTATGACTATTCACATAAATACGGTAGTCAACCATAGTAGATTAATTTATGATTATTATTGCTTTATATAAAAATAATACATGGAAACAGTTTTTAGGTTTTAATCTTATTAATTAGCCATCTAATAATACTAATTAAAACATTAATGAAAATTTGTACATGCCCGTGCTATCCGTGCATAGCACGGGGTTATTTACTAGTTTTGTTATAAAAGCTTATAATAGACAAACACAAAATATTGCTCTATTTCTAGTAGTTATATTTTTTAATTTATTTTAAAACTCTCTTAAGCATAGCCAAAATATTGACCTTAAAACTTTTTTTTAATTAAGAGTATCAAATAAATCGACTTTTGAAACTATTATGTCCCTTATAATAGAATGAATAATAAAGCTAAAAACGAGATGACTTCCCTTTTAACAAAATGATTAATAAAGCTAAAAAAACATGATGAAGAAATATAAACGTGAAAGAAGAGGGAAAAAATTGAACATATTAATCAAATTGTATAAAAAGAATTGATGGATAAAATTATCTTAATTAACTGAACATAACATTTTCAAACGTTCCCAAATCATGCCAAAAAACGCATCCATTAGATGCGCATCAAAATGACAAAATAAACCTATAATCGAGCCCCTATCATTTTGGGGGTAATTTCAAACGTTATTGGTCCATGTCGAATTATTGAGATCGTACAAAATCGCCATTGTTGAATCAAAAGAAAAATACTCCATGATCGAAAATATTACCGTTACATGAATCGAGTTGAGAGAGAATCTGTTTCTCTCAATTCTGAAATGTAAAGTGAATGTGAAAGTGTGTGTTTGTCCTTTATATATCAGGAATGTGTGACTTGAAATCCAATCCCAATTAGAATCGCATTAAGCTAACTAAGACTAACTAATTAAGCTTAACAGATTTTTCCATAAAAGGAAAGTGATTAACAACTAATTAAACAGAATTGCAAGTATTTATTAAAAATAGAAGGAATTAAAATTACATATAATTAGAGGATTTAACACCCCCTGCAAGATGAACATGGATGTTAATAAGGTCCATCTTGGAAATTAAGTGTTTATAAGGTCGAGGAGGCAAAGGTTTGGTCATAATACCAGCAAGTTGCTGATCATTAAGAATGTGAAGTACTTTGAGGAAGCCTTTCTGAACCTTTTCTCTACAAAAAAAAAAAACAATCTATTTGAATGTGCTTTGTTCTTTCGTGATGCACTAGATTGATGGCTATGGAACAAGCACTTTTATTGTCTGTATACAATGTAGGAATGTTGTTGGAAGTGACAGAAAGATCTTACTGAAGTTGTGTGAGCCAGATGATTTCACAAGTGGTTGCAGCTATGGCCCTATATTCTGCTTATGTTAAGGACCTACTTACTGTAGGTTGTTTCTTTGCCTTCCATGATATTTGTGAGTTATCAAGGTAGATGGTATAGCCTATAATGATGCGCCTTGTCTCCTTACACCCAGCCCAATCACTGTCTGAAAAAACTTTGAGAGTGAGATCAGATGAGGAGGAGAGGAAAATGCCATTCCTTGTAGTTGCCTTGAGATACCTGACAACCTTATGAGCTGCACCTAAGTGAGATTTAGTGGGGGCATACATGTGTTGAGAAAGTGATTGAATACTGAAACTGAGGTCATGTCTGGTTATAGTGAGATACAAGAGGCTTCCAACTAATCTTCTGTAGACTGAAGGATCACTGAGAGGGGTTGAATCTTCAATGGTGTGTCTGTTGTTTGAATCCATAGGAGTGTTGCTAGGCTTACAATCTAGATATCCAGATTCCTTAAGTATGTCCAGAGCATATTTTCTCTGGCAAAGGGTTATTCCAGCTTTGTTTCTTGCCACCTCAATGCCCAGAATGTACTTCAAATCTCCAAGATCTTTTATTGTGAATTGTTCATCAAGGTGAAGTTTGATTATGTTGATTTCTTCTAAGTTGTTTCCTGTAAGAATAATGTCATCTACATAGATGCATAGGGCTGTGAATGAAGAGTTAGTGGACCTCACAAATAATGAACAATCACTTATTGTTTGAGTGAAACCATAAGATACAAGACAGTTGCTTAGCTTGGTGTACCACTGTCTTGAAGCTTGTTTAAGCCCATAAATACTCTTCTTAAGTAAACATACTTTCCTTTCATTAGGTTTACAGTAGCCTGGAGGATCTTTCATGTAGATAGTTTTATCTAAATCTCCATGGAGGAAGGCATTGTTAACATCAAGCTGAGTGAGATGCCACTGTTTTGCAGCTGCAATGGCAATGAGAACCCTGATTGTTTTGAGCTTTGCCACTGGGGAAGAAGTATCAAAGTAGTCTAATCCTTCTTCTTGGGTGTGGCCTTTGGCTACTAATCTTGCTTTGTAGCGCTCTATGGAGCCATATGCTCTATGTTTAACTTTGAACACCCACTTGCATCCTATACAGTGTTGTCCTGGAAGTAAGTCAATGATCAACCATGTTTTTGTTCTTTCCAAAGCAGTGAGTTTTGTCTTCATTGCATCCCTCCAGTGCTTGTGTTTGTTAGCTTCAGTGAAAGTTTTAGGTTCTTCAATGTTGGTTATTGAAGCATTGAAGGCTTCGTGTTTGTCTTCAAGCTTTGCAGTAGACAGGTAACTGGTAATTGGATATTTGCTGGCAAAGTTGGTTTTATGAAGTGATTTTGGTAAGCATTCATATTCTTGAAGATATGCAGGAGGGGCAATAGCTCTTGAGGACTTTCTCTGTGTTATTATAGGTGGTATGAGAGGTGTGTTATTATAGGTGGTATGAGAGGTGTGTTATTATAGGTGGTATGAGAGGTGGAGCAGAGGAAAGTTCAGTTGTATGAGAAGGAGTGTTACTTTCAAGGACAATATCAGTAGCTTGTGAGGGAGCTGTTGACTCCAGTGAATATGAGCTATCAACTTCTATTTGTTGATCAATTTTTGGAGTAATATGAAGCCTTGGATGATCATTATCTGAGTGTTGATTAGATACTTCTATTTCCAGTCTAAGTGGTTCCACAACTTCAACAGTGTTATTAGTACAATCAATGAAGGAATCAATACATATAGGATCAATGACAATACTATAGTTATCTGTGGAACTCAATAGCTTTTGATCTTTAAAAGGAAAATGTGTTCATGAAAAATCACATTTCTGGATATAAAGGTTTTCTCTGTTATAAGATTAAGGAGTAAATAGCCTTTGTACCCCTAGGATATCCCAGAAATACACTTTGAGTAGCCCTTGCATCAAATTTCTTTCTGTGAGCATTTAAAGTGGATGCATAACAGAGACAACCAAATACCTTCAACAGATTATACTCAGCAGATTTATTGAACAACATTTCATAGGGAGATTTACTCGAGAGAGTTTGAGAGGGCAATCTGTTAATAATGAAAGCTGCAACAGAAATGCAATTACTCCAGTAGATAAGAGGGACATAGGATTGAAATCTCAATGCTCTAGCAATTTGAAGAAGATGCTGGTGTTTCCTCCCAACAAGACCATTTTGTTAAGGGGTTTCAACACAGCTAGTTTGGTGTATGATATCAAATTTGTCATAGAAATATCTGAGAATAAACTCAGTGCCATTATCAGATCTAATACATTTGATCTTGATATCATATTGAGTAAGAACTAACTGATAAAAGTGCAAAAGATGCAGTTTAACATCTGACTTTGCTTTAGAAAATAAGTCCTTGTAGTTCTAGTAAAATCATCAACAATGATAGGAAATATTTAAAATCATCATGAGAAGTAACAGATAGGGGACCCCAGACATCACAATGAATTAAATCAAAGCATTAGAAGAAACATAAGAACTTTGAGCAAAAGGAAGCTTTATCTGCTTTGCTAAATGACAAGTTTCATAACGATAAATTTTATCAGAACCCTTTACATTCAATTGAGAGATAGATTGAAGTTTATTGAAGGGAGCATGGCCTAGCCTATAATTCCAAACATTGGCTATAGTGGCAACATTATTACATTTAACAGGAGCTACAGAACTGTCATGTTCAAGAATGTAGAGATTGTTCCTTTAATTAGCAGAACCAATCATCCTCTTGGTGATTGTGTCATGCATTAAGCAATTGGAGGATAGAAACAATACACTAATGTGAGTAGCATAGGTTAGTTTAGATATGGATAGAATATTATGAGTAAAGGATGGCACATAAAGAACATTATATAAATAAACTCCAGGGAAAATGAGTATTGTCCCACTATGAGTAGCAATAGTTTTATTGTTGTTGGGAAGATGAATTATAGTGTGAATGAGTTGAGGTGGTGTGAAAAACTAATCTAAATGACAAACCATATGGTATGTTGCACCAGTGTCTAAGATCTAAGTTTGCTTAGAGTCTAAACATGAACTTGCATAAGTATTGAAGACTTGAGAGTAAGAGATATCAGTGGTTGCAGAAGCAACATAGTGATGAGAGTTGTCTAGTGGTGCTGAGGTAGATTGCACTTGTTCCTGAGACCTCTTGAAGGCTAAGAATTGCTCAAAGAGTTTCTGGTTAGGGTTCATGTTTTCCTTTGCTGGGACAAGTGAAGTAGCTTCAGAAGTGCTGGATGTGGAGTTTGCTGAGTGTGGTAGGGGTGGTCTCCTTCTAGTTGGACCTTCCCAACCAGGAGGATATCCATGCTGCTGGTAACATTCGTCTTCTGTGTGACCATTGTACCCACAGAAAGTACACTTCAGCTTCTTTCTCTCATGTCTGGTCAGAGGAAGTTTCTGTTGTTTGTTCTGGGAGTAGGCACCATTGTAGGTTGAAGTATTGTTGTAAGGAGGCATGTGTGGAGCTTGAGTGGGGGGCATATTCCTTGTGAACATAGCAAGGGATTCAATACCAGTAGTGTTGCTGTAGATATCCCTATGATTCTCTTCTTGAAGAAGCATAGAGTAGACCTTAGACGGGTTTGGCACTGGAGTGATCTTCAAGATTTGGCTTCTGATGGCTGAGTATGAGTCATTCAAGCCCACGAGAAACTTAATGACAGAATCACCTTGTTACATGGCAATCATAGTGTGATTCACATTACAAGTGCATTGTCCACAAATGCATACAATAATAGGGCGCTGGCTAATGTACTCATCCCACAAAGATCCGAAGTTGTTGTAGTAATCAGTAACATTAGAGTGCAATAGTGGATAAGGATTTTTGAAAAGTGTAAACCCTAGAACCATCAGTTCTTGAGTATATTGTTTTGAGTTCATTCCAAAGTTCTTGGGCAACTTCATAGTAGAGTAAGCTTTTCTGCAGGCCCTGTTCAACAGAGTTCAAGATCCATGAGAAAACAAGAGTATTTGCACGCAACCAACAAGTGTGTTCAACATCATTTGACACATCAGGTTTAGGCAAAATTCCATCAATGAATCTCAGTTTATTTTTGATACTTAGAGCCATAGTAACACATTTGCTCCAAGAGATGTAATTAGTGCCATCTAGTTTCTCACTAACAATGGAAGAACCTGTATAATCGTGAAATCCTAAAAAGTACACAGATCCAGAATCATCACACGGATTCTTTGCAGAAGAAGTAGCAGGAGTTGAAGAACTCGATGAAGCAGGAGTAGTCATTGATGCAAATCAGGCGCAATCAACAATTAGGGTTCTAAGAATAGAAATTGGGAAAAACAGTAAAATCAAACGCGATGCAGAGATTATAGTGCGGAAGCGAGGAATCGATAACCTGTAAACTGATACCATGTCTAATTATTGAGATCGTACAAAATCACCAATTTTGAATCAAGAGAAAAATACTCCATTGATGATCGAAAATATTACCATTACATGAATCGAGTTGAGAGAGAATCTGTTTCCTCAATTCTGAAATCTAAAGTGAATGTGAGAGTGTGTGTTTGTCCTTTATATATCAGGAGCGTGTGACTTGAAATCCAATCCCAATTAGAATCGGATTAAGCTAACTACAACTAACTAACTAAGCTTAACATAATTTTCCATAAGAGGAAAGTGATTAAAAACTAATTAAACAGAATTGCAAATATTTACTAAAAATAGAAGGAATTAAAATTTCAGATAATTGGAGGATTTAACAGTCCATTACATGTTGTTCTTCTACTGCTTTGAACAAGATTATGCACCATGGTGTTAGATTCACGTTTGATGTGTGACAGAGTCTTGAAATGCCAATTCTTGAACATGTTTTGAATCTTGAGAACATTACTCTCACAAGACCAATTGATTATGAGGTTGTCATTATTGCTTTAGTTGACAATCTCTTTCACATTTGATTGAAAGATAGTCAAAGTGATTTTTTGTTCATTCATAGTTTCAAAAGCATGGAGAATAATTGATGTTGCGACAACAGCTGGATCATGCATCCACGATTCTTCAATTTCTTTCAACAATGTCAAACATTTGTAATCACACATGATGAAGACACCACGTGCTTGTCAAGAATCCTTGTTAAAGGAGGCGATAATGCATAAATATGACAGGACATGAAAAATACAAAAATATTGAGCAAGGCCACGTAAGACGCTTCGGAAAAAGGCCTCCCTTTAAAGGACTCTCATTCTCCTTTTTCATCTGAGGACCTGACAGTGCCTCGTATAGCTATATGTCTCACACGAAGGAAACCATAAATGATGTCACACATCTTAACAGTACACTTGGTGGAATCACGCGTGTACTATAGGAATGACCGTCATTATTAACACTACCACCATTTAACCACGGGTGACACGCATGGACCATTGTCAACAGATCCATCTCCCATGAAACATTATTAATGGATGCCAATTCCAAGCATAAAAGGAGGCTAGGTGGCCACACTTTTAACCACACTCAAGATCCTTATTGTAACCAACTAAGATTCACGTAACATAGTTGTACTCCATTTCACCAAAGCAATATATCACTTTAATATTCTCTTTTATTTCATCTCTTTACATATTCGGAGGGCTTTCATATCACGATACCCCTTCGTATGAACACTATCACTAACACGTTCGCTCTAAGAATCACGGGGATTGCGAGAATTTTGTGTTATCAAGAGGTTACATAATTGATTTGTAGCCATCCTTTTAGCGGGCCACTTCTTGTTAATTATAGTTTGTTTGGATTACCTTTGAGTAGCAAAGCCAAATTTTCCTGCTTTGAGGTAAAAAAAATTAAGTTGTGGAATTCACATTTAGAGTAGTATTTGAGTGTAGAATTTTGTTACACATGGTCCACATGATCTCATACGCGGTTAACAAGAAGATAATCGTGCAATCAAGGCTAGATATATGTTTCGTAGTGGCACTTATAAATATATTATTGAAAACACTTTCTTGCCACAATTTTGGTTTATAAACATACTAGTAATGAAGCCCGTGCTCCGCACGGGCCAGTACAAATTTCTGTTAATCTTTAAATTAGTATTATTAAATTGCTAATTAATAAGATTAAAACAAATAATAGTTATGCAAATACTATTTTTATATAAAACAATAATAAGTCACAAAATGATTATATTTTTAGCGTAAAACATATCGATAATCAATCGTAATATCTCAACCTGGTGCTATGATACACTTTATAAATACATCATCTTATAGTTGTATTAATATAACTTTAGAATTGTATTTTATAACGTATAAGAATGGTACCGATTAATTTTATGACGAACCAAGCCTGCAATCTTAATGAATTAGGGTATGCTATATGAACTTTAAAAGAATCACGTCGAGTCGTGCACATGAATTATTTGCCTCCATTCATTTCGGTTGAGAAGTAATCTTCACTTACGTCTCTGAGCTTCATGCCGTTCTGTATGACCTTCATCCATGTATTTTTCATTCTCACGTGATTTCTATTCGTACGACCCAAGTCGAGATCTTTAATGGGTTTTAATGGTTTTGCAATTAACAAGTGGGCCCCATAAGTGTGTAACATTAAACTTTCGAGAGAAAACTGAAAAAATTAAAATTTACAATGAGGCCCATCAGTAAATAACATAAAAAAATTGGGGCAAATTTAAAAGATTTTAAAAACAAAAAGGACCATACGACAATTTACAACGGGACTATAACTGCACATCGTAAAACTTTTGGGATAAGATCGAAAGAATGCAAAACTTAAAGGCCAGTTTTGCAATTTATAGTAGAACACAACGCTATTTAATGTGATTCAATTTTAAATTATGCGGGTCCTAATCTACTACTACGCGCGAACCCACATGTTATTATTGCTTGAAAATAAAATAAATTACAGTAATTAGTTGAACTTATAGGGGTAAAACTTCAAAAACCTATGCATTTTTATATAATAGCTAGGTAATTGGCCTGTGATTCGCACGGGCGCATTTTATTGTATTCGATAATTTAATTGTCATTTTTAAAAGTGTTGTTCTAGTTTTAGCGATAGTTAATTTGAGTATATAATTAACAAATTTTAACATAACTTTAAAATTTAATTTTTTATATATGTATTAGTATGGTATGGATTAATTTTATTATGAATCAAATCTGCAATCCCAACAAATTGGGGCACGTTATATGAACCATAAAAAATCACGTGGATTCTCGTGCACATGAGCCCTCTGCCTTTATTTATTTCGGTTGAGAAATAAATTTTCACTTAGGTGCATGTGCTTCATGTCGTTGCGTATGACTTATACACATGTCTTCTTCGGTTTTTCACGAGCTTTAGCATTATGTCCCAAGTCAGATCTCCAACGCATCTTATTAGCGCGTATATGTATCTCCATTTAACAAACGGATCTTATAAGTGTGTATAGTAAAACTCACGAGGCAGAACTGAAATAATAAAACATAAAAGGATTGTTCCAAAATTTAATACGGACCACCACCTTATTTGGTGTTAATCTATTTTATATGAAGCGAGTACCAATTGTTTAATACGCACGAGCACACAAGTTATTTATTACTGCAAAACCAAAAACAATATAGTAGCTAAACTTCTAGGGCAAAACAGCAAGAATTTAAAAATAAAGGGGCCACTTAATAATTTGCACTAAGGCCCATAAAATAGATAAACTAAGATTTGGGCGAATTTGAAAGAAATAAAAAATTAAAGCACCATTCGACAATTTACATTGGGCCCACGGGTGCACAGTGTAAAATCTTTGAGGCAATATCAAAAGAATTAAAAAATTAAACGAGTTATGCTGCAATTTACAACAGACTCTGACGCAATTAACTGTAAAAAAGAATTTATATTTAGCGGGTCCCAATCGATTAATACGTGCGAGCCAACAAAGTATTTATTATTGTAAACAAAATATAATACAGTAGATTAGTTGAAGTTATAGGGGCAAAACCGGTAGCAAAAGTTAATGCCTCGAACTTGGATCCATTCTTATCTAATAGTTGAAGGTTATGCGAGCCTCCATACAATAAAATTGTGGATCTTTTGTGTAATTTAAAAGTTTTAGGTGTATTGGGAGAATTTGCAATATTTTGTCGGACACTTTCAAAATTTATAACTTGTGGAGTTTTGTAAAAAATTATAACCGTTGAGGAACATTTTAAAGTACTTAGGCATCCTTTGAGAATTTCTGTATTTTGTGGAGTTGTTTAGAAATTTAAATTTGTAAGGTCCCTTATGTAATATCGGATAAAATAGGTAATATTTTTTTTCTTTGTCTTTGGGCAAAATAGCGGCTCTTTCTTCCATTTTTTGTTATTTCTCTTTTTGAAATATCTTTCTTCCTTTTTGTTCTCAGTCAAAACCTGCGGCCTTTTTTGTTTTTATTTTTATTTTTTTACAAAATATGCTTCTTTGTCCTTCTATCCACTTCCCATTTTCGTTTTTTGTTTTCAAGGACAACTGGTCAAACATTGCGGTATTTTCCCTTTTTTTTTAAGTAAATACTTGCATATATTGGGACAGAATGGGAAAAAAATAGTTAACCAGGAATCTTTTTATCGGTTCTTATATGGTAGTTTTTTTTAAGTAAATACTTGCATATATTGGGACAGAATGGGAAAAAAATAGTTAACCAGGAATCTTTTTATCGGTTCTTATATAGTAGTAGATATAGTATCAAAGAATGCTTGTATTTTAGAGTGCAATTACCGGAATACACTTCTGCCAATTTTTGATACAATCGAAAAGGAAAATGTACTTTTCAGAAAATGCTTGTATTTTAGAATGCAATTTCCTGAAAATTCATTTGCCAATTTTTTATTTTTTTTGGTAGAAAGAATGATAAATAACCGGCCCTTAGGCGCACTCCGCGTACAAAATGTTCTTTACGCTAGGGGGAGGGGATAATAATACACTCTCCTCTATAACCTCCAATCTAGCACGTCTCGCCAAAGCATCCGCGAGTTTATTCGCCTCCCTATTAGTCCACTTGAAGTTTATCTCCCAAGGTTTGTGAAGAAGTTCGCGACACTCCACAATTATTCGTTGCAAAGCATGATCCCTAACTGTCTCGTCATTAATGAGAAGGAACGCGTCTTTCGAGTCCATTTCCACCTCGAGTCTTTGGATTCGTCTTTCCCAAGCACAACCAAGTCCCACTCTAATCGCCTCAATTTCCGCCTCGAGGACTGTCAGACTCCTAAGCTTCCTCGCAAAATCCCACATCCAAGCGCCGTGATTATCGCGAGCAACTCCCCCAATGGCCCCATCGTTCGTATTAACCATGACACTCCCGTCAACGTTCAACTTGCACCATCCCTCCATCGGTTTGATCCATAAACTCTGCCTCGTCCTCCTCGGATTGGGGATCGACATATACTCCCACCAAAGCTGTTTGATTTGGCCGATAGTCTCAAAAGTGTTGCGCGCAGCACGATTAAAAACTCTGTGGTTGCGAGCTTTCCATATGCACCATATAGACGCCGCAAAGATCACGTTCCACGACACGTTCGGGATTAGAGGGTTGATTTCCCGCGAGTATTTTATATTCTTTTCTAGCCATTCTCCCTCGCTGAGCGCAGCAAAGCTGCTCCAATCTGCACGTCCTAGCAGTTTTTTCCAAACCCGAACAGCCGCGGGGCAGCTGCGTAGAACATGTTCGGTCGTCTCCAACTGTATTTTACATTCCTCACAGTTCGCGTCATCCGTCAAGTTCCTCTTTTTCCTAAGCACATTAGTCGCAATTCTTCCCTGACTTGCAAGCCAAATAAAAAACCGTACCTTGTTGCTATACGGAGAAATCCACACCCACTTTGCTTTCGCACGACTAGGAATCGACGCCGAATATTTTTGGAACATCGCTCTATAGGCACTTTGACACATGAAATTCCCATCCGCCGTTGGACTCCAAATACCCTTATCTTCCATATCACTAAGGACAATTTTTTCCCCCAAGATTTTCACCCTCCAACATGGTGGGATGGCTGTTTGGATCCCATCAATACTCAAGTCCCCATCATCATTAATCAAGTCGGCCAATTTTATGCCATAGTCCTCACCATCAATCTCATTGACTACCTCGCACAATCTTGCTTCGCCCAACCAATTATCAAACCAAAAGGAAATTGACTTTCCATCCCCCACTTTCCACCGGATAAAGGGACTAATCAAAGCCATGCATCTAATTATTCCCTTCCATGTCGCACTATCTCTCGATTTGACCACGTACTCGGTGATGCGTGCGCCCCTGAAATATTTTGCTTCCACCAAATCGGACCAAATACTCTCACCCTTTTGAACAATTTTCCAACATAATTTAGAAAGGAGAGCCTCGTTATTAAAACGAGCCGACCTAAGCCCCAAACCGCCATCTTTTTTTTGTTGAAGAGTCCGTTCCCAACTAACCAAGTGCAATTTCCGAGCGTTCGGATCATCCGCCCAAAGAAAATTCTGATTTATCTTATCTAACTTATCACACACATTCTCCGGCATCCAACTAGATTGCATAAGGTGGATCGGTATCGCTGTGGACACGGCTTGCACGAGGGTGGCTCTTCCGGCGAGTGATAGCGTATTTCCTTTCCAACCGCTCATGCGAGTCGATATCTTGTCGAAGATGTCATTAAAGTGAGCACGTGTCACTCGCCCATGTACCAATTGCGCCCCTAAATACTTCCCTAAGGTCGTGGTTCGAGCAAACCCCAAGATTGCGCAAACTCTCATTTTCATCCTCCAACCGCCTTCGTTTGAAAAGAAAATTTTAGACTTGGACGCATTAAGTTGAGGCCGGAAGCTCCACAAAACGAATCAAGCACACTCTTTATTTTCCTAGTCGTGCATTCGGTCGCCTTCCCCATCAACATCAAGTCATCCGCGAAAAATAAATGAGAAACCCTCGGCCCACCTCGACACGGAATAATAGGCTCCCACGAAAGATCCTCAACCGCTTCTCGACTTATGTATGAGAGTCTTTCCACGCAAAGAACAAAAAGATAAGGCGAGAGCGGGTCCCCTTGCCTTAAACCACAACCATGCTCGAATGACTCGATAGGTTCCCCATTCCAAATAATACTTGTCGAGGCACTCCTAACACAAAAGAGAATTAGCTCGACAATATGGCTAGGAAAATTGAACTCCCTAAGCGTGTCTTCAAGAAAGTCCCAATTAATTTTATCGTAGGCTTTTTCGAGGTCAAGCTTAAGAACATGCATCCTATTTTAATTTTCCTTTTCGCACGAAGAGAGTGGAGTACTTCTTGAATCGCAAATATATTATCTTGCGTGCTACGGCCTTTGATAAAACTCGATTGAGTTAAGGCAATTATTTGAGGCATATATTCTCTCAACCGCAACGTAATACACTTCGTGATAAATTTGTAAATCACGTTGCACAGAGAAATTGGTCTAAATTGCGAGATAGCCGACGGATCCTTCACCTTAGGAATTAAACACAAGTGCGCGTTGCATACCTTAGGATCAAATTACTGATCGGAAAATGCCCCTTTGACAAAGCGGAGAAGTGACTTGCAAGTCAACTCCCAATATTTTTGAAAAAAAAAAGTTTGAATTCCATCCGGGCCCGGGGCTTTCGTGGGATGCGTACTCCAAACATCAGCCTTGAGCTCCTCCATCGCCACTTCGCGCCCTACAAAAACTGCATTGAAAGCACGACACCGCGAGACCTCTCCCCACATTTGGCTCCCCTTGGAACAGTCGTTTAAAGTATAATCTCGCGTGTTCCTTCAAAACATTCTGGTCCTTACACCATATATCGTCGATTTTCAGCATGTGGATATGATTCTTTTTCCTCCTAACCATCGTCGCTCTATGAAAAAAGGTCATGTTCCGATCGCCTTCCTCGAGCCACTTCACCCTCGATTTTTGGCGCCAATAAATTTCTTCCCTTTTTAGAAGCTCATTGTACTCCCTAACGAGATCATTTTCCAAATTTTGGATGAACACGGTCGGACGGCGCGCAAGCGAATTTTGTACTCCCTCAATACGATTAAGAAGCTCCTTTTTTTCTTGAAGATATTCCCAAACGTTATCTTATTCCACGGTCCAAGAACATCCAGAATCGTCCCAATCGCCTCAATAATATTCTCTCGACTTTCCCAAATATTCTTCACCAAATCTTCACATTTCGGGTGGCGAATCCACATCTTCTCAAAACGGAAAAGCCGAGTGGCTCGACTATGGATCAGGTCGTGGCAATTTGTGAGGACGGGATGGTGATCCCCGTGAGTTTGGGGAAGGTGGAACACCGCGTTCTCCAGAAATTTATCAATCCACGCTGCGTTTGCTAACGCCCTATCAATTCTTTCTTGAATAGGGCCCTCGCCCTCGCGTTTTGTTTAGCCATGTGAACTTTGGTCCGTTAAAACCTAAGTCCATTAGCTTCCAACTATCAATCCACGTTTGGAACGCTTGGCATCTCCGGCTACAGTCCATGTTTCCCCCTTTTTTCGTGTGTTTGGCTCATCTCGTTGAAGTCGCCTTGTACAAGCCATGGCGCAACGCGTATCCACCCGAAGGTTTTCAAAAATTTGACCCTTATCTTCGGCGTACGGCTTTGCATAGATTCCGGAGAAAAGCCACTTATCTTTATTCTTTGGCCCAACCTTAGCATGAATCCCTTGGTCCTCAACCGTAATAACTTCGACCTCGATATTCTCGCGGTTCCATAACATCCACACCCCCCATCCATTCCATCCGTCGGGGCAATGCAATAATCCGAATATCCTAAGGATGGAATTTCATACGCCCTCTTGGGGGAGACTCGGGTCTCAAGTAAATAACCGACATTCGGACTATGTGTTCTTACTAAGTTTCGAAAATTTCCCACAAACTCTGCGTGACCCGCACCTTGGCAGTTCCATGTAATAACTTTCATCGGACAAAAATGCAGGTGGGTCGGATGAGGCGGGTTATCAATCGTCTGACCCCGCCATAGGGTCATCTCCTGGAGTACCGTTTCTTGAATCAAAAGGTCTTGTCTGCCTATCTCCCAAGCACTCAGACAAATTCTCTGCCAACATATTGGAACGTTCACAAATATCTCGATGATCCGAGAGCAGATTTTGAACGCCCAAATTGTTGAGGGTATCTCCACTATCTGTACCGTCCTCGGATCGATGCGAAGTATCTTTGAGGGGCCCTTGAAAGTGTGGAACAACGTCTCCACGTCCCAAAAACGTTGGGGAATCTGGACGCGGAGAGTGGCGTTATCCATGATTATATTTAGATCGCTCGCCATTCGGCTGCTGCATCAACTCCCCACTCTCTAAATTTAGAACTTCCGAGTGTCCAAGGATGGCAAAAGAATTACGCGCGTTATTTCCCGGCCTGCTTGACGTGCTGCCTTTGGTCTTTCCTTTGTTTGAGGATCTTTTATTCCCAATAATAGACTTTGGTAGCACTCTTCCCCCATTGGAAGTCCCAGCACCCGCGGTTTCCTTTCTTGGACGGAACATGACTTATTTCCCCTTCGAACTAGAACTAGAAAATGGCAATTCTTGGTTGCGTTTCAAAATTGTGAGTTGCTTACCATGCGCATCCACCGTTCTATTTTTGGTAGTCGCATTCGGTAAGTTTTCTCGCGCCGGACCCCGTCTCCTCGCGACTTGCATCCATTCGTCAAACTCATCTTTCTTTGTTTTCTCTAACAACCACTTCGCAACGCTGACAGGCGTCAATGCAGATTTTTTCGTATCCATCGGAGTGCTCGGGCTTTGTTCTTTGTTCTTGTTTTCTTTTGTCGTGCATACAGTGGCCATATGCCCCACTCTCCCACACTCGTAGCACAACGATGCGAGATTTTCATAAACAACTTGGTAAATTTTCCCCCGGATATGTATGCCTCGTTGGAGTGGTTTCTATGTCGACACTTGAACACAAACTCTTGCAAATTTTTCCATTGTTGCCATGAAGGTGTTTCCATCGATTTTAATAGGTTCGCCTACACAACTCGCAATCGCGTTAATGGCTACTTCCCCGAACATCTCTAGCGGAAGGTTCATTATGCGAATCCAAGTAATCATGCAATTTATTTTTTCCGTTTCAGCATTGAAGTCCGGGGTCCATTTACGGATATGGAGGAAACTTCCGGCAAGTTTCCACGGACCCCGAGTCAATATGAATTCCCGTTGTGGTGCCGAAAGACCGCAGATACATTAGCAGTTATGGCTGAGATCAACCACGTCACAGTTTTCGGTAAGCTTCCACATCGCGCTAAGTTTGTTCACGAGACTAGGGAAGTACCATGGAGTTCCGAGTACCTTAACCAGAATTGTATCTCGCCATTGTGCGCACGTCAATTCGTGGAGGTCATCTGGGAATTCCACAGTCGGGAAAGGCATCTCCTTCGTTGGTTCCAAAACCCTAATATTTTCACCCTTTCCCCGAATTCTTGCTACATCAATCTTGACATCCTTTGGTCGCACCTTGTTAGCGTAGGTCTGTCCAGAATTATTCTGCGTAGTAGGTCGCGGTTCGTCGCGCAATTGTTCGTCTCTAGTTGCCCTAAATTCGTAGGTCATCCTCGGACGTTTCTGGCCTGCGGAGTCTGCCGTTCCAGTTTCAAAAATACCTAGTTCCATGTGTTCAATTTGTTGTGGATCATCAGGGCTATCGGAGATGACGGCCTCCGATGCCATGCTCTACTAAAAGGAAAAGCATACTTTTCAAATGAAAGTAAAACTTTCACAATGCAAAGAAAAGAACACCAGTAATAAATCGTTAATTAGTTAATTAAACATAAGAATACCAAAAAAACGGTAAAAGTTAAAAAAACAAAAATATGTCCAAAAGCATCGAAGAATCATATCATAAGTATGAAAATGTGGGTTTTGAAATCATAAACCCCACAATACTAGCAGATAAATAAATAAAATGGAAAAGGGTGAAAGTAAAATAAAACGGTATTTCACCTTTTAAATTATTTAAGTATATTTTTAAAACCGATAGTTAAAGGACAAGTGGACATTCCTTTCTTTTAAGTCATCATGCTTTTGGCGCCATTTATCTACAATGACACTCGCCGTAATTTTATAAATTTTAGAATTGATTTTGATTTTTTGTGCAATTCTACTCTAAGTAACATAATCCTTCACAACATTAAAAAATTTAACAAACCATGCTTTACACTAAGACACTTTATAAATTCTTAGTGCTTCCGCTAAGATTTCTTAGTTCTTAATTCAAATCTAATGAATACTCATAAAAAAAAAGTATGGAAAGAATGAAACAAATAAGTGATATTAAAGAAGAGCCGAAACAAATAGAAAACAAAATTAAGTTGAAATGAAATATTGCTAAAAACTAGAAGTAATTAAAGATTTATACATTTGTCTTTCCACTACAATAATTTAGAAAATGTTATACAAAATTAATAAGCATGAGTATATATTTGACAATACTCAATTAGATACAAAATTATATATCAATATATAATATGTTATTATTTTTAATAAACACATTAAGTCGCATTGAAATTTATATTTTTTAAAATTTAACGAATTGGTGTACTTGCACTCGTACTCACACTCGCACCCGCATCGCATTCGCCTTATTTTCTATATCAGGTATGCTTCTCAACAATCGCCCCCATTTTTGGTGAATCTTTAAATGCTGCAAAGGTATTGTACCCACACTGCATGTGACACAAATTATATACATATTTTAACATAAATATATGACATGAAAATTATAGCTAGCTAAGATCGTGACACTCAGCAACCATAATAATACTTAATTACTTTTCGGTGGGTAGTTGATCGTTGACAAATATTTTTCTCCGAAGTCATCATAGCAGAAAAATACTATGGTCACAAATGTCTGTTCATATACAGATTAGTCAAGGGCAACACCTGATTAAGGCAAAACGATTCTGTTTTGTAGTACTGCAGATTCATTTTCAGTTATGGTACTGACAAATTAAGGGCACGTAACACAAAGTTTGTTTCCCACCAATGAACACCACATTATTTCACATCTTTGTCACAAACTTGTGACATGCCTTGTCATACACACATGAATTATATCCACCTAACTAATTAACGCCAAGCAACATATTGCAGCAAATGCAGTTGGAAAGTATTACTAAATACCATAAAACAATCAATCATATATGTCCTATAAATAAACAACAAACACAAGTACACAACCAACCAAATTTATTACTTAAAAGAAAATGGAATACACACGAGCAACTCTTTTGTTGTGTTTTCTGATACTTTTAGCTAAAGTAAGCGCCAGTGCTAATGTTCCAGCGATTATCGTGTTCGGCGACTCAACCGTCGATGCAGGGAACAATAACCAAATTCCGACTATTGCTCGTAGCAATTTCAAGCCGTACGGTCGTGATTTTCCTGGTGGCCTCCCCACGGGACGGTTTTCTAACGGCAGGGTTGCGACGGATTTTATATCGGAGGCGTTTGGCCTAAGGCAGGACGTTCCTGCTTATTTGGATCCTGCTTACAACATTTCAGATTTTGCCGTTGGAGTGACTTTTGCTTCGGCTGGAACGGGATATGATAATGCAACGTCCGATGTGCTAGTAAGTGATATATGTTGCACAACATATTACACATATTTGTGTGCTAACACTAACAAGTTCAAGTACATTACATGAAAAGACTACTGTAAATTTGTAATTCAATGGACTTAAAGCTAAGTTACATGTTACCAATTTTCCAGTTATAACACAATTTTGATAATTATTTTGCAGGGTGTGATTCCATTGTGGAAGGAATTGGAATACTACAAAGAGTACCAAAAGAAGCTAATCACCTACCTCGGCGACGCCAAAGCCAACCAAACTATCTCCGAAGCACTTTACATCATTAGTACGGGCACAAATGACTTTCTTGAAAATTACTACACTCTTCCACAAAGAAGAACACAGTACAAAATCGATGAATACCAACAATTTCTCATCGAACTTGCCAAAGATTTTGTTACCAAGCTTTACGAGCTTGGAGCACGTAAAATCTCTCTTGGAGGGCTTCCACCGATGGGTTGCATGCCTTTGGAAAGAGCAACAAATATAGCTAATGGTAATGATTGCATGGAGAGTTACAACATTGTGGCCATGAGTTTCAATGGCCAGCTGAAGAGTTTGGTGGTGGAGCTAAACAAGGAGTTGGATGGGATTCAGCTGGTCTTGTCCAATCCGTATTACATTCTTAAACAAATAGTTCACCACCCGTCCTTGTATGGTATGATTTCTCGACTTTATTGCGATTACATACAACATGCTGTGGATGATTTACTAAATTGATGGTTTAACTTGCAGGATTTGATGTTTCCGGAATAGCATGTTGTGCCACAGGGATATTTGAGATGGGATATGCATGTGATCAGTATAATCCTCTTACATGTACAGATGCAACCAAGTTTGTATTCTGGGATGCGTTCCATCCCACTGAGAAAACTAGTCGAATCATTGCAGATCACGTCGTTAAGACTGCTTTGTCTAGATTTCTTTGATATGGAGTGTAGGTGTGGATAGAAACTAAAGCGTACTTGTGTCTTTCTTCATTAGTTCGTAATATTTGCTGTTGGTTGGCTTTTGTTCTGTGATGAGTGATCCTTTTTGTAATTGTTGAACTAATAACAAGAAGTTGACAAAGCTTATTTGCATACGAGCTTGCCCGTTAGAGTTTCTAGAGACTTTTTCTAAAATCATCAATGCATATAAAACTACGGTTTATAAAATTGGACAACCAAATCCAGTGAAAAGTTAAATCCAAATGTTAAGCTCTCGGACGGTAACAATCTTTGAACTTCACCAAGTATGCTAAATTACACTACAAAGAAGCCAGTACTTAAAATGGCACTTTCATCACAAAGGGAAACATGACTCATCACATCAAAACTGATTTAGATCAATCAATTCATTTTCTCCAGGATGTAAAAAGTGTAAAGAACTATAACTCATCTTTGCTAGCACTGTCGTCTCCCATAAGTTCTTCGAGCGAGAATTCATCTTCTTCAATAATTTGTCCGTCTTTACCATCCCAAGGTTCTGTCTTCAGAATCTCAGGGGTGCCAGCCAATGCTTGATTGCCTTTCCCACCACGTCCAGCTTCTTTTACAAACTCTCTGTATGAATAAAAGGAAGTCAGTTGCACACTCATAAAACTCCACACCATCTCATCTCTAATTAGCATATAATACCCCTATGTTACATTTAAATGGCAACATCTTTTATATGGCGTTTTACGAATACACAAGAAACCCAAATAGGTTTTGGTGTAGTAAAGTAACTGCATTCCCAAAGGTTTTAAGAATAAATAGAAAACGAATATTCAAGTCTTCCATCCTGTTAATTTTTTGAACATAAGAAGAAGTTTGTTTATCTGTGGAGAGGGTGTATTTGTCTATTAGACACAATAGTGATACTAGACTGAAGTTGTCATCTCGCCCGTGACCTGACAAAAAACCTAAAAGAAAAAAAGAAACGATAATGTGCTTACATAATCTGCTCTTTGCCAAATGAGCTCTTAAGAGGAGCATAAGCTTTTTTCTTCAGGTTCAGGGCTATCAAAGCTGGATACCCATAGCCTCCAACTCCGACATGCTTTTCAAGATCCGGTTGCTGACCAGCGGCAGCCCAGAGGTAACTGCAACAAATATCAAATATTAGCACTACCAAGGCCTGACGGGATAATTTATTCAACATATCTACATTTTTAAAATGCCTGATGTGATAACTTATTCAGCATATCATCGTTTTATTAATTTATAGATGACAATGAAATTAGGAGATTCTCCTTGCCTGTAAGGGCTCTTTCTGAACTTCTCCGCAGCTGATAATAACTGATCGAGGTATTTGTTTCTACCCTCTGCCTTGGAGTCCAAAATGTCTGGGAGGAAGGCAACAAAACAAATTGCAGCAGAACCACACTTCTCTTCCAACACATCCTATAAGATGGAAAAGCAATATTACTATTATGTAACATAATTCATAATTAAAACAGGAACCAGGCCATTCTGGGGGAAGGCGGATTCTAACCGGACTAGTCAATTCAATCACTTCAGGAGGGGCAGAATTTGTTTCTAGCTGCTCCAAAGCAAATGATTCAATTGCTGAAGCTGATCTTGCACCTTCATAAGGAAATGGGCTTTCTTTGTCAGCACCAAATACCAAGATTGTTGGAAATCCTTGCACATTAAACCTGCTCATCAAAGACTGGCAACTCTGATTGGTTAGAAACGGGCCTCTCCTTAAGTAACCATGGCTAGAAAAAAGATGAACGGAGCCGCTACTGGTAAAATTGATGGTGTAAAGAAAATGCTAGTGTGTGTGAATGTGTAGGGGGGGGGGGGGGGGGGTAGTATAAATCAAATCTACTACAATGCCCATACTACAAACAGGCAATCGCCCATAACTTACTTTATCTGCATCACAATCAACATGACCCAGCTTCACCTGGCCCTTGAGACTGTTGGCTGCCTTCTTCCACTCAGGAGCAAGCTTCTTGCAGTGTCCACACCTTCAAAACAGTAGAAGGATCATAAGTCAAAAGCTGAAAAACTAACTGAAAATGGTAAGTAAACATAGAAGGCACAAACGCAAAAAGTGCGAAAATTTATTCAAAATAAACTAGACGTACTCTATATTATATAACATAACCCTCTGATACTACAATGGTTTGTGACTCATTCACTTTCTCTGGATCGCGATTGCCGATAAACTTTCATTTAAGTCTAGTTTCCTTAACCTGAAAAAAACATCGCATATGCTGCCCCCTGATGCACTCTTCTGTTTGCTACCATATAGAACTCATGATCTACTGTTTGCGCACCCCACTACCCACCCCATACTCTATGACTTAATATTTGTGTGATGACAACTTAATGGAGCTACGACATTAAAGATTTTCTGGGTTAATGACAACATTCTCAAATGAGTGACTGCAGTTGTAATATAAAGCTACCAACAAGGTTTGATCAAGAATGTTTCATCCCCGATGCTTTGAGGTGCCTGACAAAAAAAAAGGGCAGTACATCGCCAAATGACAAGGCTTTCCAATGATTTTCTTCAGAGAGTTTTTGATCGAGAACATTCTGATAGCCAACATATATATTTCTGAACACCTGCAACTAAACATATAATAATGTCAACTGTCAAGCAGGCAACTTACCAGGGAGCAAAAAACTCCACAACCCAAAGGTCCTTGCTTTTGATTACCAACTCATCAAAATTGCGTGCGTTAAGTTCGACTGATGCGCTGGGTTCCGATTTCTGACTAGACCCTCCAGTTGATTTTCCACTTAATCGATCCTTCAAGAGCGCTTTGACCTGTAAGAAAAAAAAAATGATTTATGATATATGTTTCCACATTTGTATCTCATGGTTTACGATACTCCTCACTAACACAAGCAGGTCTACTGCAAAGTTTATAATTCAGAACCTCGTAAAATAAGACTTCAAAAAGAACGGAAGACCAGTTGCATGAAAGACCAGGTAAACAATATAAATGCTATATCCAGAGAAACATTATGAGCCTATTTGGCAGAAATGTCAGATAGAGCATGATCTTCTATTTCCTTTCCTTCTTTGGTTGATCTAGGCAGGTGTAAGGTTAAAAGATTCAAAGTTCAAACTAAACGAATGTCCTTGAACTTGGGTTCCTAAAATCAATATAATTATCCAGCTTGCGAGAATTGAAGACAAGAAACAGATGACAGTTTTTTCACCCGTTCATAAATCACTACTTGCTAGCCAAATAACAAACATCGGCTACCATGCCAAAACGCCAAAAAGAAACGAATCACCGCGTAAAAAAGACACAAATCAAATACCAAAAGACAAACAAACCAACCTCTTTCAGCGCAAATTCAGCGATGGCCTTGACATCCCTAGCTCCTTGATAATCCACCGGAGCTTTCCCTGGTACAAACACCTTAATCGTCGGAAAACCTTGGATCCCGTACTCCTACACAAACAAAACCTCAAACATCAACACCAATACGAGAAAAAACAAATAACATACCCGGACCTTCCCCATTCAAATCACACTGAACAAAAAAAACGCACCCCCGCTAATGACTTATGAGCATCGGCATCAAGCGCAGCGACAGTCGCCACTCCTTTCAACACACCAGCCGCCTTCTCCCATGTCGGCGTCAACGACTTACAATGCCCGCACCACGGCGCGAAGAACTCGACTAAAACGACGCCGTTCGCGTTCAATACCTAATCACGAAACCGAATTTCAGAGCTCAATCAACCATTACATCAGTAATTTAGGTATAAGTTACACAAATTTAGGCACAATACCTTAGATTTGAAATTGTTAGGGTTTAACTGAAGAACAGGGGATGAAGGTCCGTACAACGCATCGACGCCACCGGAGAGGTGTACGGTGATCAATGAGAGGAGTAGAAGAGGGATTGATGAGGATTTGGCGCGCATTTTTTCTCTTTGTGCGAATCAGTGAAATTGAGGTACTGTGATTTTGGATTGATCTCCATTGCCATGGATGTAGAGGAAAAAAACCTTGGCAGTGCTGGTGCGACGTGTATCCAGCCAATGGGAATGCGACACGTCATTTGTTTGTTTGTTTTAATGGACCGATCTGCCCCCGACACGTTGGTGACGGGAACTGACCAATAGCGTTATTTAGAATTAAGAGATAAGTTTGTTTATTAATATTTAATTACGGTAATTTATCATATACTGTCTTTAACTATTTTATAGAGAAAAATAAAATCATATGCTCGCTTCTATTCTCGTGTAGTTAGTTGTCTTGGGTAAATTGCTGGATTTTTTTTATTCCTTTCTAGTGATTTTTTTTTTTTTTTGCGTTAGATAAAACAATTCATAAGGAATGATCAAAATAGAATAAATAAATTGGACATTAGTAACATGAATAACAATATTGGTGTATAGGTGGGACTATAAGATAAAATCATACTAGTTAATGTCTACAATTATTTTCTAATGGAAAGTAGTTTATTAATGATTATATCTACCAAAAAAAATCACTTACCCTTTCAAACTTTGCCCCGCTTTCCATTTGCCCCCCATACTTTAAATTTTTTCACTTAATCTTACTGTCTTTCCCCTTCCAGTGTAATTAGTCCCTAAATCACATGTTACAAGCGCACGTGCAGCTCACATGCGGTCTGAGTGAGGACAATAACGTCATTGCATGTGACCTAACCGTAACAACAATAATATTCCCCCAAATCAGTTGAACTTTGCCAAAATATTTTTTCGAAATCACCAAGGTTTGACCTTTAATCATGGATTTGATCAGTTTTTAGTTAAACCCTCCAACCTTCATCAACCAATTGAGGAATGACGATTTCTAGACCTCGAGGAATCGACTCACAATCGAACTCAGAATTATAGCTCCCAACGAGGAGCAACCTCGCAAACAAAACATGCGACATGCTCGAGTACATGCTAATCCAGCACGCGTAGGGGTGGGCACAGTACGGGTACCCACATTACGGGTACCCACGCGGATGCGATACGGTAGCGGGTACCCAATTTTATGTAATTTTTATATTTTATACCTAAAAAGTGAATCAATAGGTTCTCCAAATCAAATGTTTATAGGCAACTTGATTAAAATCTGAAATACTCATAATAAAGATCTAATAATCATTCAAATCCTACTTCATCATCCATCCATGACAATAAAACTACATTGTACGTAATTAACTAGATTTATAAAAATATAGTACAATACAAAAAATACGAATAATTTAGTTAATTTAAGTTACTTAAATCTTAATTATAAAATATCTAAACCTAATAAATATGTCTTGTTTCTTGAAATTAGTATATTATTCGTATAAGTGTGTGTGTGTGTATATATATATATATATGTGTGTGTGTGTGTGTAGAAATTTTCATTATTGAAGAGACATGCGGGTATCCATACGAGTTCGAGAAATTAATAATATTACCCATTCCCATTCCCGCTATGAAAAATAAAATGCGTGTACCCGCGTTGCGGATACACATTCCCACTTTATCCAATCTAAACGGGAAATACCCAAACAGGAGGGTCGGATACCCACTTCAAATGTCCACCCCTAAGCACGCGGGTTACAGCCAACTCCTCATTGCAAAAGACACCTAGCTAAACGGGTATCAAGCGAAATTACTTAAACCGACAGTCCTTACTGCCTGACAGCAAATCGACTCAGTCCTTGGGTCCAACTTTCTAAAGGCGTCCAAATGGGTGATAAGCAAATAAGCTAGTGAACCGGATAATATTCGTTGCTCATTGAGCTACATGTCCTTAACACAGTTCGTTGCTCTTTGCACAATTAAAGAATTAACAAATGAGATTATAATATTGGAGAATTATCATGATTATGAATCAATATGTGATAAGTAATTAATGATTGGTATGATTTAACGATGAGTGGAGAAATCATGTTATTAGATGAGATGCAAGAGTATGAATATGATGAACTATTGGTTGTTCGTGGTTAGGTAACAAAGCTATGACTTTTCTGTCCAAGTTCCTCTGGACCGGATGCCAAATGGGCTAGAACCAAATCAAAAATTGAACCTCACCTTTATTTGTAAGGAGAATCTTGCTCGTCGTTGACTAATTTGTCAAAACTTTAATAATATTTTGATAATATCAATTAGCTGAATAATCATAATTTACCACAATAAACATATGTACTATTCAACTTTCGTGTTGATGAAATTTGAGGAAGTTCTTATTAAAAATGATAGATAATATTAATTTAAGTAAATAGCACATATCATTGATGAAAGATCTTATGCGATAAACTTCGATGTCATAAGGATAAGTTAAATATCAAATATCTTTTGTATATGTAACCGATATCTCAAGATTTACTTTAAGCAAACATATGTATATATGTATAATTATAATTATCTGTATTTTGTTCTATTGTTAGAAACCATTTCAGATGTCAAGCAATAATATAAGTAAAATTTGATAAACTATCTAATTTGATGCATAATGAATCTTTAAAATATATTACTTAACTAACTTTATGAAACAGTCTTCTTCGAGCCTATAACTAATCCAAGATTTTCTTTAATTACAACATCAATCAACTATTCCATGAAGTAATGCTTTGAAATATACAACTTATTTAATTAATATTTTGTTCCAAGATTATCTTAAATTACATAATATTGTATTTATAACTTATAAAAATATTAATATGTAAACCTAATCAAGATAAATTCTTAATGAATGTTTAAGTTATGTTACATAATCATATTAGATGATTAGACCACAAAAGTAGCCATGATAATCTGATAAAACTTACGTAAGAGTATGTTGAACATGATAAATATACTATTTATATGATATAGAAAAATCTAAAACATAATAATTCGTGAATATAAATCATATTAAAGTGATTATAATCATTGTTATATCTTATAAGAGTCATGTGTGAATGAACAATCATGGAATAATGATGATTATTTTCAATCGTAAACTAAGAACTTAAAGTATGTCAAATAAGCTGAAAATCGTCGCAGTCCCTAGTTTACCTTTGATCGGATATCCAAATGAACTTTGTTTCTAAATATTTTTGTGGTTTATGATCCCTAACATCATGAGGAACATGTGTACCCAAGTCGGAAGGAAAACACAAAGGTTTGCTATGCTAAATAATTGTTGGAAACATATAATCTGCTTTTGGATTTCCGGACAACAGTCTACGATTTATGCACTACGACCCTTTAAATCACATTATTTGAGAAACATGTATTCATGCAAGAGTTAGGGGACGTCATAGAGAGTATGTGGCCGAGCAAAAATATTTTTTCTACAATTAGTTATGATTTTTCTAAGGTCCAGGGTCGAATGAACAGTTTCTGCGCACTAACAGTTTTGGGGTGTTTCCAGATAGAAGAAGATGAAATAAAGACTTGGGATGATTTTTTCCTCAAAGTACACTCAAAAATAAAGATATTGGTAGGAATAAGGGATGTAAAAAACGAAATAGTTTGTGTAAGAAAATTGTTGGAATAAAGTCTACTATTTATAGCCAAAAAATCATGTTAAAATACATTTGATTAAGGTCCCATCCTAATTTCTTTATCTTTGGCCATCTAATTCAGATTCTAATCAGATAAATGGGAGATGCGTTTGATTTTTGTTCGTTAACTTATAATATGATATATCTAATTAAAACAAAATACATATTGATAAATATATACATATTTATTTATTTATACATGTTAAAACAATTTAGGCTAAGGTCCCACTATAATTTTTTATTTTACAACTAATCACAAAAATATGATTTCAATTATCAAAAGAGTGATGTGGCTGAATTTAATCCATGAAATTATGATGTAACATTTTTCTTATTGTTTATAATTAAAAATAATTATACATAAATAAATATTTTCTAAATATTTACTTATGTATGTAAGGTTTTCTAGGTAATTAAAAACTCCAAGATCAATATGTACATGTAAAATATACTTTCTAAAGATATTTGAAGCATATAAATAATAAAAAATAGTTAATTTTTATTCAAGGACTAAAATACAATTTTTCCCAACGCTTGGGGTCAAAATAATATTTTCAAAAATTTGAGGACTAATTTATAAATTTATATTTTTGTTCAAATTTCAGGGGCATTACATGCAACATCCCCAAGGGAGCCTCAAAAGCCGCATTAACTTCACCCTTATGACCTAGCATATTGTTTGCCAAAAATTACAACGCCTCGTTGACAAACACCTCAACATTACCGTTTGGATTAGCACCAATCTGATCTAAATTCCAATTTCACCACTTAAAACTGGATTATCAGCCCCCACATCAACATTTCCACCATCAATACTGGCAACATCAAAATGTTGATTGCTTTATCATTGAACTCTCTTTCCCTAGACCGAAGTCAAGCCAAGAACGTTTACTACATTATCCCCTTCAGCGTGGTTGACTATTTACTACAACATTACCGCCATCATGATATATGCATTTACATGATTTGCTGGTGAACGTGACAGAAATAACTAATTCCTAGGGAGGCAAATGGAAATTTTCAAACTAGATGAGAGGTGGTTAGAGACAGTTAATGCCTCAGGGGAGGTAGTGGAATGTCCATATTTTTAGTCATCTTCTTCTTCATCAAGCTACGTATAACATGTATGATGAATCTTTTGAGGATCGTTTGCATAACTAGCCAATATGTATCGCTATATAATACTCGAATTCAACTAGTATTAAATAAGTTTAGCAATTAATTTCACATGTTTAGCGATTAATAAGTTTATCAACGAGTAAACTTGAAGTTGCTTTTGTATGAAATTAGACATGACTGACAACTCTCTAGATGGAGCTGAGTCCCATATATACAAACAAACCGTCTTAATAGACAACTCTGATCAGTTTGATTCGCGATAGAGCTAAGACGTTATAATATGTTCTTGACCGCCTTAAGATTTTTGGTCAACTCTGGGCCATTATAGAGAAATTCATGCGCGTAAAGAAAACTCTAGACAAAAAATATATTTAGATGATGGTTCCTCTGCGATGGAATATTAGAGAGCAACTCCAAGATGTCAAACGTTGGTCCTGGTTATCCGGCTACTTGGTGCGTGATGGGTGTATTACTATGTAGAAGCAATAATACTACTAAAGTCGCAAATGCATCGTCAAGTAATAAAGTAACTCGTAAATTACGCCCCCAAGTATCGTATCCCGCTAGAACTATGAATCAAACTAATTACTAATTACTTATATTCTATTATAGGGTGGTTAATAAGTTGGAGTTTAATTTCTAATTGATGAATAAACTAGACAATACTTAATTGAAGAAGTGATTGATGGATGTTTATCAGATTGAAGAAAGCGTATCTAGGAGTCAGATTTCATTAACATATCGATGCATGTACTTCATAGAGAAATACTAATGTTCACATGCAATGTTTATTTCTATTGAGCTCTTGATTCTTTTTGTTTAACTATCACTGACTAGATATGCTCGCTTTCACAATACCTAATTAATCCTTTAATTCCTTAATGACTTAGATCGTTAGGTCGAATGGCCCTCTCAAAGTTCATTGTGTCAAGGATCTATTCAGAGTTTTAGAAAAAGCTTTAAATTGAGTTATTAATTCAACACACCGCTAGCGTTAGCCAAACGAATATAAAAATATTGTTTGTGTGATCTACTACACACGAGTTGTGTTAACAATTACTTAGTACATAATTAAAACACTATAAGTTAGTTTAACATCAATATTTTGGCTTCCCAAAAAATAGTAATCGCTATTACTATCAAGTAGCATAAAAAACAAACAAGACCCAACGAGACTCAAATTCAATAGAAATTGCAAAATGTAGGTTTAACATGCAATGATTGATAACTACATCATATTCCAGACACTCAATAAATTAATAGCTCGTGATTTCAAGTTCAATAAACAAACAAAAAATAACATCGTAGAAGTAGTGAACAAAAGGTAAACTTTTAATCCCGGAGGGTTTTGGTGTCTCATTCTTTAATCTTCGTTACTCCACTTCTTCCAACTGATGACTTGAATCATTTTTTTTAACCATATATTTAACTATAAATTAAACCAATAATCTCAAGAGAAAGATGGATGTGTGGTGATGCGTGTTGTGGGGGCGCTAGACTACATAATTAATGTTTTCCCTCTTTCTCTTTATATTGGACCACTTTTCAACTACGCATTGAATTTATTGTTATTGTAATTCTCTTTTTATTAAGGGAACAAAATATGTAACTCATAAATTGGCAATGATCCATTTTAATCATAGTGATGGTATTTTTTGTATTTTTATGCGAGTTATGTTTCAAGTGCGTGCTTGAACTTCATGGGTCATATTTGTTTTAAACATGATTCATAATTTACTTTTGCGCCATATCAAATCAAAGTCTTCATCTCTAAATTTTGTTTGGTTTATTAAGCGTAAATACAATAATATGTACACATAATTTCAAAGTGAAAGGTATAAATAATAAAATTCATTTTATGTGCAAAACCTCAAGTCCACTTTCAGATTTCGTGCAAAAATTTTCGAAACACTACCAAATGCTTGTATAAAAATATAAATAAATAAAACAAACAAATGGTAGCATCAAGTTCCATAAATTTCCATATTTTAGTTCATCATCAACAATCAAAATTCATGCCCGAAAATCTACACTGTTGCTAGGTAAATCCACAGACATCAAGATTCACTATTCTACCACACAAGTAATATAAATATAATGATATATTTACATTGTGTATTTAGCTATAATCTTGTTCTGATTTTGCAACCACAGTTGTTGCTCTAGCAACAAATTCTCATGATTCACTGAGCTACTCACCATGTATTCACCTGAAAACGCAAACGGGTCGTTGTCGCTTTGCATTGTAGATGTATTCGGGTTCGGATTCAGGGCAGAAAATGTGGGCTTTGCTTGAAATGTAGGCACCGTAACAATAGCTTGTTCATTTGGAACTGTTTGTAATTCGAGTATATCTTGTAGAAATGGGTTGTAATGATTATTTGGCGTCATGGGTTGTTGTGGAGGCGTCGCTTCGAACAATACGAGGTCCCAGACGCCGGTGGAGGTACTAGGGGTTGCGGCGTGGTGGTTCGCCTCTGTTGTTGGTGATGTAGAGAAACTGTTTGTGTTATTGTCTGAATGAGGTTGTGTTGGAGTTGTTGATGCTGATAGTGTTTCAATCAACACTAGCTCCCAGTTGTTGGATGGTTGGGGATCTGAGAACTCTGTTTGCTTTTCGTCTTGCTTTGGATCGTTATTGTCCTGCTCTGACCAATCGGCTATCATGATGAGATCCTTTGGGGGACTTGAAACGGGTAATGATTTGGCGGATTCCATCTCAACGTCGGTTGATATTGCGGGGCTTGTACCTGCTTCTGGGGTTCTTATGAGGTCTTCCAACGAGGTACATTGGGATCCAAAATCTTGCGATCCAAACTCGGAAGTCCGCTCCGAGTATCCATCTGTTGTCATTGAGAATTCCGACAGTCCACCGTAGCTACCGTTCCGGCTAGACGGTGAGACAACGCTCGAGGGTGGACCTTGGAGCAAAAGCTGATTTGTGGGCTTTGGACTAGATGAAAATGAAGATTGGTCTTTCAAGAATTCTTGTAGTGTTTCAATCAGCTCTTCGGATATTGTCCGAACGCTTGGATATTCAGAGCTCCTACCTACTCCGATAGTTTTGCATGACGAATAGAAGGCACTCAGCTCTTCAAATTGTTTTGAAGCCTTGACGCATGTTTGAAATGCGTTGACGCAGTTTTGGTGCTGCAAGTGAAAGAAGCTATCAAGGAGAAGTGCGAGGCCGTCGGAAATATCTTTATATAGATCAAAACTTTCTTGCACTACGGCATAAAGAGCTATCTGTACCAAACGATTCGTCTTGGCCGCACCTGTTGGCCGTGTGGCTACGGCCCTTTCGAGCAATCTTTGCCAATACGAGATTTTGTCAAGCAACATTGATGGCTTCATGTCTGAAACCGGCTCGTTAGGCCTCCGTGTTCTACTCCGTTGATAGATAAAACTCTCACCAGCTCCATGTTTATATCTACGCTGCAATTTCCCCGTGAGAAAACACTCCAGGCGCTCGTCAAGATAAAGAGCAAAGGTGCGAACAAACGAGGTGAAATCCCACGGGCTCGAGTTTGAATCATCACGAAATCTCGAGAGATTGAGAATCATGGCACCTCGTTTCATCGCATGGAGGACCTCTCTTGGGAAATAAGGGTCACCGTCTTGAAAAATTCGTAGAACGAGCATTAACGATTTTAAGGCCACGACCCAATTGCGTGTCCGACCTATGCGTTTACCAATGGCTCGAGCACATGTTGCGGCATGTGCTTTGTTTGAGGAGACAAGCTGTAAGACTTCTTGCACATATTTGTCTTCAATGGGAACATCATCATGGGTTGTGGCTTTAAGAATCGCAACCTCAAGATTTGAAGAAGAATTGTTTGATACCTTTGCAAGGCTAATGCTGGTTTGATCTTTCACTGCCTCAATTGCCTTCTTAAGCTTGCTTGGCATCGTTGATGATTAGAAGCTTAATGATTCATGATCTGCAACAAAGTGATTTTGATTATTTTCTCATTGCATTGGCCATTGACAACATTTCTTGAGATCACAACAAAAAATAATATTATTAATTTTCAGGTGAAAATGATAATTATTTGTTCTTTTTGTTTGGGAAAATTTTGGAAAATGGAAAGAGAATGAGATGAAAACATGGTGATTTCTCTTTCCTAACATTGATAAAACAAGTGTACGACGAAACTTTCCTTGAGTTTCTCCCCACCATGTAGATACGCAAGAATTTTGGTTTTGTAGACCTTGTCTACCTTTCCCCCTTTTTAATAATATATCACATGTTTTTTTTTTTTTGCTTTGTTTTGGTTTTTGTTGTTTTTTTAAATTTTATATATATATATATATATATATATATTTTTAATTATGCCATGAAACTAAGCACTTTAATCGATAGATTAACTAATAGGGCATTCGTGCTATTTTGAATGATCTCATAGCCGGATAACTTTCTTTTTTAGCATTTTTTAGTTTGTAATGTAATGAAATCAAGCAATAAATAATAAATATAGCATAAAATTTGTTTGTCTAATTTTTAAAATTCTTCTAACTATCTGCCTCTATAGCTTAATTTACTATTCGTTCATCATAACCATATATATGATATATCGCATATAAGTAGAACTAAACAATAAAATTAATCAATCTATCTCATTTCCTACCGACTACTAGTAAATATAAAATTACTTTTTACCACACACATGTCAGGGGATAATTTTTATAATTAGGCGACGTAAAATTCTAACTCATGATTTTTTAAGCGTTGATACCATATTAAATTTTATTTCTTATCTTAAAGCTTAAGACGTTAGATTTGGTAGACATTTATATATTTTTGTATATAATCTCAAGCAGCATGCCAGAAACTTTCCTAAATTATCGATTTTTTAAATAAAATTAAAGCATACACGAGTCTTAAAAATTTAATTACGACAAGAATCCTCCTATTTACGGTAATATATCTGAGAATATATATATAAATAAAAAAAATGTGTCATGGTACGGACAAGATAAAAAATGTCTCATGTCACGCGACATCGACATGGCACGGTAACTTTTCTTACCTGCACCAACTTTGTAATAACAATAAATAACAATACAAAATATAAAAACAACATTTTTATCATCAACTCATCAATTAAATCAAAAATAAATAAATAAAATTAGACAGTGGTCCGAGTCCGACACCATTCTCCTCCACTCCACTGTCACTCCGCACAACTAGGGTTTCTCTTTCCGAATTTGAATTCGGATTTTGCTGTGAAATTGGTGGTAAAGGTGAGATTTTTATTCTGTCAAATGGCGAAGACGAAGCCTGGAAAAAAGGACCTGGATTCTTACACCATTAAAGGAACCACCAAAGTTGTCAGACGTATGCTCCTTTAATTTCCCTTTTTTTATTTTTATATAAAGCTGCGTTCTTTTTAATTAATTACAGGTTTTAATGTTTGTATGAGTTGAAATTGGATTTGGGTGTTGAACAAAGCTTGAAATGACTGACCTTTTTGTTGACCGGTTGGCATGCATCCCCCTTTTTTATGGACTGTTTGTTAGTTCTCACCGGCAGTTACGCGTATGAGATGAATGTTGTTTCTTTTGGGATCGATGGACTGTATCGGAATGATAAATGCAGCTTCTAGAATCATCAAAGATTGGTGCTTTGAGTTGTGGAAGTTATATGGAAAGTCTTGGTGTTTCTAACAGCTATGTTCGGTTGTTTTTGTTGTGTTGAGTCGTTGCGTGAGAAGGCTTCGAGTTCCGGCCATCTCATTTAGTAGCTTAAACGCATTTAATTGCCTAAGGTGGCAGAGAGGATTGGGGGATTTATAGATTCCAAAACTTCGCTTTTAAAAGGATATAATAGGCTCGTGGTACCTTTTTTGGTTGGTGCATTATTTGACTTTTTAAGTACCTTTTTTGTAGCTTCTTTCTGATACCATATTTGACTAGCTAGCTGCCTTTTTTTCGTTAGTGCATTATTTGACTCAAGAACTCGTGTAGCTTCTTTCGGATACCATGTTGAACAGCTAACTCGTCCGGAGGTGACATTGAATATCTATAGCCTTGAATACTCGAAAGACACTATATGCGATAGAATATTAATTTTTCTAATTTGTGAAGATGTTTTTTATGGCATATACGTGAAGTATGAACATTAATACTATGGTCATCATATTGGAAATAAATATCTTAGCTTTTATGAGCTCCATGAGTTATTACGCTCCTACACACACTATTAATCATCAAATTCTGTGCTAAAACAAATGATATATGTAATTCAAATTGCTTAATCGAAAAAAACTTTCTTATTGCACTGGACTATAATATGTTTGTGTTATTTTTGTAGCGGGGGATTGTGTTTTGATGATGCCATCAGACTCCGATAAGCCGGCATATGTGGCTAGAGTGGAAAAGCTTGAGGCTGACCATCGGAACAACATAAAAGTGCGAGTTCGGTGGTACTATCGCCCCGAGGAATCAATTGGGGGTCGCCGGCAGTTTCATGGTGCCAAGGAGCTCTTCTTGTCGGACCACTTTGATGTCCAAAGTGCCCATACAATTGAAGGCAAGTGCATAGTGCACTCCTTTAAGAACTACACCAAGCTCGAGAATGTGGGAGCAGAGGATTACTTCTGCAGGTTTGAGTATAAGGCTGCAACTGGAGGATTCACCCCTGACCGTGTTGCTGTGTGAGTCTTATTTTCTAAACATGATTGTTAAAGAACGGGGAAAACACGAATAAGATGCTTTTGTTTGATTTGATTAATCTTATTGTTGTATTTTTTTTTATTTTTTTTTGAAGGTATTGCAAGTGTGAGATGCCTTATAACCCAGATGATCTCATGGTGCAGTGCGAAGGATGCAAGGACTGGTATGCTCATCTGCTGATATATATGGGCGATGCCCTTGACTGTGTCTGCTTTACTGTAAGGATGTGAAGCACATTGATTCTACATCTAGGTCGCATAATAATAAGTAGCTACATTGTAATCCTTTGATCTGTGCTTGTTATATAGCTTGAGTTATTCATGAGCTACTACCGTTGACTTGCAATCACTTATTGTGCAACCTCTGCGGATATTATGTTACTGAGTGCATTTGTATGCTTTTGCATGTTTATTGACTGAAAAAGGTGGTTTGCTTACATCTCTTGGTTAGTCTATATTGATAATTGCCTTTATTTACCACTGATGTGACGAGGTTTGCAAGTTTGAATCTGTAACGCACACTGAATTCATCTATTCATTGAAGGTTTCATCCCTCTTGTATGGGCATGAGCATTGAAGAAGCAAAAAAGTTGGAAAATTTCATGTGCTCTGATTGTTCATCTGATGATGATGCCAAAAGGTCTTTGAACTCATTCCCTGCATCGTCATCTGTCGAGGACAAGGTGAGGGATGTTTATCCATTTTGAAGCTGCCTTGCACGTAAGCTTATGTGTATTTTACACGTTACTTTGTTACTACAGAGTAGGATATTGTGATATGAAGATATGTACGATAAATTATCTGTCGAATTTAATGAAATAGTTGCATGTGTGTGCGTGTGTTTTTCCCTCGTGCGGCAAAACAAAGCTTGAAAATGAAAACGCACAACCTTAGACTAAGAAAAGATAAATTAAGGTTATTGATGGTGATAATAAATTTTTGGCCACCAGACTCTCACCTTCCTTACTTTGTCTCATTCATAATTCCTGTTCCATTGCTGTTTGGGTTCTCTGACTCACCGCATTGTGACATTTATACTTTTTGCCTGTCCCAATAAAATTTCAACACATACATTGAGACTGAATTCTAGGTACTCAAATGGGTGATCGCACAATTTTATGTAAGAATGATCATTATAGTGTTTATCCATATGATCGGCATATTTGTGAATACAACAATAACTAAGTTCTTAAACCATAAGTAATTGGGATTGGCTATGCGAACCTAACAGGAACCCATTAGACAGAGCACACATATTCTGTTTCTTCTTTTGATGTATTGGACAAGACATCTTAAATCCTTTATGAATCATATCGATCTACACCAATTCGATCCATCTTTATTGCCTTTCAGCTTATTCTTTAACCTTTTCTCGAGAGATTCAATTCACCATACTAGTGCGTTCATGGATTTACTTTTCACACCGTTGTACTTTTGTAAGTGGTTATCTTGTGTTTTTCGTGATAGGGTCTACTCTACACATAGCTTAGTTCAATTAATAATTTCTCTCGTTATTTCATTTAGGAAATATGGATTTGCAGAAGTCAGTAGCAATCGTTGCTCTAAAGCCTAATATTCAAGATTATATTATAACGCCGATCTTGTAGCTGTTCTGTTAAACTCTCATTTCAACTTTAGCACTCACACAAAACCCTTCTACGCTCTTTTATCTTATGGACCATGAATTCTATGCGTGATGCCACCTTGAAAATAATAGGGTTGATGGATTCAAGATGAGTGGTCAGGGCATCAAGTAATACAACACTACTGTCTTGAATATTCTGTTATATAAATGGCATAAATTTGGTATATTATGTTTTGAGCCTACTTAGTTAAAACCTTGATATATAAAAGTTTCCCTCTCTTACCACAATAATCATTGGTCCCTGCGGTCTCATTAATCAACGCGCATGCATCAAAAGTCCCTGATTCTGGATAGCTCTAGTGAACTCTACAATAGTTTTGGCAAATAAAAATGAGGTGAAAGTATCCTGCACGCAAGCCTGCTGGCATTTGTTCCATTGCTAGTTTTGGCATTCGCCACCCCTTCATAGTACATGTAATGATTTATGTAAGTTCAGCTGATAGAGATTCGAGAACTAATAATAGAAATGAGATTAGAAGTTAGAGAAGATTACAATAAAAGAATGATAGGATCAAAAATTTTGGGAAAAAGTCTTTTGAGTTACTGGGGAAGTAGAATTAGAATAGAAAGAAGAGAAGAACAGGTATTAGTTAAGGAAAATGCACTTAGTTATTCAATAATCACCAGATGCTGTCTCAAAAGGTATGACAATAAAGTAGTTACCTCGTATTTATAAGCTACGTAATAGAAAACGACTAAAACTCTAAATGAATAAGGTATAAACCAGCAAGAATAGCAACTCACTAAAAGCTGAAATCCTAGCCTAATAAAAAATCTCAAAGTACTGTGGAACAACCTTAATTTAAATTTTCTTGATTTCTTAAATACCTGTCTGGCCATTCATACAAACTTTGTTATAGAAAAAATGGTAGTTGTTTGGGATGAAAGGACCCTCGATACTAACTTTGACTTTGTTCTTGAAATAATAAGAATCTCTGCCTGCTAAATTGTTATCCGACTTTGTATGTCTGGGCTTCATTATACTAATCGTCTCTCCTACTCTCCTTAAAGAGACTTTGAAGTTGGAAATATGAGATGGCCCTTAATTCTATAATTGTATTGTATCCCATCTAAGTTGATTAAGTTGATGATGAGTTACTACTCACAGGTTTGGACCAAGTACGGGGCGTCAAAATCTGACCCCTAGAAGTTCAGTCTAAATCTTCTTTCCTAAGTTTGTGTAACAACACTTTGTACTACTGATAGGTTCATCACACGACACACGTGGACATAACGTGTAGTGCGATCTTTGGGTGGTACATAATCATTTAAATCTTTTCCTTTATATTGTTACACATGGCATATATCTAGGTTTTTGGCACAAACAGATTTTAGATGCTTGGAATTACTCTTGCCCTGTATTTTGATTTGGCAACCTCTTTCACTATCCTCCAACTCGCATGCCACACCGACAGCAACAACCTCAAGGAATTTCTCTTCTTTTATGATATGTTACACTAATAATAGTCATCGAGTGAATTAGACAGCCAAAATTGAATATTGGGATGTGATGGCTTTCTGTTAGGCATTTTTGTCTTTTAACAATCCATTGGGACTTTTGATGTTTGCATTTTATGTTACAATGCGTAGAAAGGTTCCGTACAATCCAATTAACCTCCAATGTTATCTTGAGAAGTCAGAGCATATATCTGAATCATTGCTGGTTGAGATTAAAACTCCGGATTGCTTTCGAGCATCTTTATACTGCAGCATTCTAACTGATTTCTATACCCCATCAACGGACACATCCCGGTGTATCTTTGTAATATGCAACAGTGTTGACATACTATTTCAAATATAGAAACCACGTTCTTAATTGTTTGCGGCAAGTTGCCTGCTTAGGAATGCGAACTTCTTGTGTTTGCCTTAATCGATTGTCTAATTGCTCAAAAATCGTCTTTTTCCTTTTTTTTTTTTTTTTTCCTTGACATCAGTTCATCTTAATTTTTTTAGGATAAAGAAATGTCGTGCAACTGAGTATATCTTTCCTATTACCTAAGTAATTTTGAATCTCAATTTATCGGGCTGACTTATTTGTGTTTGATTTTATGATTAGGTGGTGCCAAAGCGTAGAAAGAGATGACAACACTCTGATGATGTATACTGAGGTTGTAACCTGTTTTCCTGCATAGTAACTCCAGTGTTGTTGTTGTTGTATCTTGGAACCGTCAAGTGCAGAGGAGATACCTTTGTTGAAAGAAGTCGGCCTTTTTTGTCTAGTTTATGAACAACTTTTGTCGTCTTTCATGCTTCTCTGCGCTAAGTATGAGATTACTATCCATCTGTGTCCTCTTCATGACTACAAACAGTACCACGAACTCCCTGTAGAAACGCGGAAAATTGTGATTATTAGGACTATTAACGATATTTAACCCTTTTTTGGATCAACCATTATCTATTTCATGGTTTACGTTTTGGCATTGTGATTCTTTATCTCGTGTTTTGTTTCTCATTCTCTTGGAGGGTCATAGCAGTGATGGATTAAATACAATGGCTTGTTACGTGACTACGTCGTTGTGGTTCAGTGACGTGCAATTTTTGTTCCTTAGTCGGGGTGGGGGTCGGGTAAGGTAGTGTCTTGGACTTTAGATATTTGTTGTTGCTAATGCATCATGTAGATATGTTAGAAAAAAAGCGGAAACGGACTGCTCGTGAAGCTGCTTTTTGTTGTTATTGTTGTCGCCTTTTGTGAAGCTAAAAAAGCTAACATAAAAGCTTTCAAATATTTGATTGCCGATTAGACTGTTAACGCTTTTTTAGTTACAGGCATTATTTTGCACGAAATGTTAACGTGGGATTGAAATAATAAATAAGTTTTATATTTAATAAGTCCCAACTCCCAAAGTTAATCTTATCCAAATGGCTTCTTGAAATTTAATTTTATGAAATTATTTTCTTGTACATAGCTGCATAGACATGCTTAATTCGATTTGCTGGTTCCTGCAACAAAAAAAAAGTATTTTATGCATTCGTTGTATAGCTTATGTAGTGTAATCCATGGTTTAGACTAAGTACATATTTAATTTTTTTTTAAATATAAGAAATAACTAATCCCTATAATTCATTCCTCACCAACAATACAACGGTTGCATGAAATAGTTTTTCTGGTTGGTATAAGATTAACAAGATTCAGTATCTTGTCATGTACGTTTTTTCTTTTAATTTATTTTAAGCTCCGGTTAAGAAGCTTTTTTTTTTTTTTTTTTTACTTCACTTCTTGGTTTACTTCAAAACACCATTATGCTAATATGTTTTTTTTTTTTTTTTTAAAACGAAAGGATGTATAACGACTAAAATCTCATTATTAAAACATACTTCTTATTTATCACTTATTCTTTGATGACTATACGCGTCAATATTATAATATAATGTTAATACTGTAATAGCGTAAGGCCTATCAATGTAGGCACAAATATCAGTTTTTTGCTCTCACTAAGCTGGATAAAAAAGATGATTATTCATTCCGTCGGTCGTAATGGAAAATTTATTTTATACATCATTGTATTACTTACAAGGTGCAATCAACGTATAAATTAGATACATATTTAATTTTTTTTAGAATGTAAGAAATAACTGATCCCTATAACCCATCACTACTGTATAGTGGTAGTGGTTATACCACGTAATCAATACATCAATTGAAATAATTTTTCGACGTAAGGACTTATCGGTGTCCTTAAGTATCAGTTAAATATTATTGCATTGTCGTAGGATGACAAATGGTGGTAATCATATTTTTACAAAAGGTAATTCAATTTTCTCCCTTTTTGAAAAAAAAAAGGTATCCGTGCTAGTTAATTCCAATGGATTCTTTTCTTTTCCCGGATATTCCACGTAATTAATAGAATATACATATTTATTATCCTTTTCAGATAATAAAATAAAATACACATTTTATTATTATCCTGCTGCGTCGACTTTTTGTTATATTTCATTATATTACATTTCATTTCATTTCTCTCTTCCCAAATTCATCCTGCAAATCACTCGTAATTAGGGTTCTTCACCAATCCCAAATCCCCAAATCACCGTCCAATTCCTCTCCCCAGTGTTATTGTACGTAAGTTTTCTCTCACAAAATCGCTACTTTAAATGCAAAGGTATTCAATTTCATTGTTTTTACGGTACAATTTTCTGTAGCTATTCACTATACTTCATAATCGAAATGGATTTTGGCCGCTTTTTGTATATATATTAGTACCCTTTTTAGGGTTTTTTTTGGGGGGGTTGTAATATGATTAAACAGATACTTGGGAAGCTTCCTAAGAAGCCTTCCTCTAAGTTATCGCATAATGAATCAAACAGTAACGTTGTTGTCGATGTGAATTCCAATTCGAGTAGTTACGGTGTTGGTGTTAGTAACAGTACCCAATCGAAATCGAATTCGGGGAATTCTGTAAATTTAGGTTCATCTAGGCCCACTAGCAATGGAGGGGCGACGAAGTCGTCCCACCAAGTGAAACCCGCATTGGTGAATTATGTGGTGGCCTGCGAGGCGTTGCCGAGCTTGCGGGATGTTCCTACTGCGGAAAGGCAGAGTCTTTTTATCAGGAAGCTGAATATGTGTTCCGTGGTGTTTGATTTCGCGGAGCCGACGGCGAATTTGAACGAAAAGGATGTTAAGAGGAGGATGCTTTTGGAATTGGTGGATCATGTGTCGTCGGTGAATACGAAGTTTAGCGAGGTTGCCATGCAGGAAATGACGAGAATGGTGTCGGCTAATTTGTTTAGGGCGTTTCCTACGCCTAATCACGAGATGAAGCTTTCGGGTGATGTGTATGACCCAGAAGACGAGGAGCCGGCGTTGGAACCGTCGTGGCCGCATCTTCAGATTGTGTACGAGTTTTTACTCAGATTTGTTACTTCAGCTCAGACGGATGCCAAGCTGGCTAAAAGATATGTTGATCATTCCTTTGTGGTGAAGTTGCTTGATCTGTTTGATTCGGAGGATCAAAGAGAGAGGGAGTACTTGAAGACGATTCTGCATCGAATATATGGGAAGTTTATGGTGCATAGACCGTTTATTAGGAAAGCGATCAATAATATTTTCTATGAATTTATTTTTGAAACCGAAAAACATAATGGGGTGGCAGAATTGCTTGAGATATTAGGAAGTATAATCAATGGATTTGCATTGCCTTTAAAGGAGGAGCATAAACTTTTTCTTGTCCGTGCATTGATTCCGCTTCACAAACCAAAGTGCTTGCCGGGATACCATCAACAACTTTCTTATTGTATCACTCAATTTGTGGAGAAAGATTTTAAGCTGGCTGACACAGTAATCCGTGGACTTCTTAAATATTGGCCAGTAATTAATAGCTCTAAGGAGGTTATGTTTCTCAGTGAATTGGAGGAAGTTCTAGAGGCGACGCAGGCTGCGGAATTTCAACGTTGCATGGTCCCTTTATTCCATCAGATTGGTCGCTGTCTCAACAGCTCTCACTTTCAGGTACCTTTTCAAACTTTAGTTTATGTCATAGAAAGTGGGCTGAATCCATTCTGCATAGTGGGACACGTAGATGTGAACCTTTGGTATACCTTGGGTTTATTATACTCTTCCACGTGGTATGGGAGTTCTTGTTTCCTTCATTTATAAAAGATCTTCATTCTTTTGATCAGCACATCATTTAGTGATTTAGATTTGTTCTTTTTAGGTTTAAAATATGAAATTTAAGTGAAGTGATTAAGGTGAAATTCAAAAAAGAACATGGACTGTAGTGTGACATCATTTTATTACTTGAAGAAGGAAGTTTCAGACTGAATTCTGTTAAGTTGTGCATTTAAAACTTATTATGCAAGGAAACAAGTTGTTAGTTACCTGCCTGAATTGGTTTAATTTCTACCTTAATTTCCAAAAAAATAAAACCGAAAGATTGTAGGCATGTAGAAGAGATATAACGTATAGCAGTTTCTTAAAACTCAATGTTAGCTGCTCCTATTAGAAAAATTGGGAAAAGTTTCTTGACACGTTTTTCTTGAATATTGTTGTTTTCGGGTACTTCACTGTTTAGTGACTTAGTTGTTGTTTGGGTTCTTTTAAATCTCAAGATTACAATGCATTATATATTTTCTTAATCTTGAAACAATATTAGTTGACTAATTTATGTGTGTGTGTGTGTGTGTATTTTGCTTTGTATTCTATGTGTTGGTGTACTCTAGTGGAAAGCAAAAATCATGTTTTCCATGTTTTTGAACATTATATATTTCCATGAAATTGATCTCAGAACAGTAATTGTAATGCTTTTGGGGATTAGCTACCCATGGATGATGGTTTTTGTCACGAGAATCACAACTTTGTTGCTGAAAGATAAAAGATGACTAGTTTCTCATGTTTTATATCTTAAGCATCAAATTTTGCTTTCGCTCAATAAGTTTATTTTTGGGATCTTCCCTCCAAACTGTAGTCCACCATGCAGCAAAAGTTTCCTTTTTATATTCTTTTGTTATTCTGGCGAAGTTAAATTGTACCACGAAGTAACAACTCCGTTGGTATTAAATTTTGTAAGCCTTGTCCAAGCACATGTTGGTCTTTGCATCTCAACTTACGGATCACGAAAAGTTTCTAACAACCCCTCCCGGTTTAATGAGATTCGGGGCATCAATGATATCATTTGTCGGTAGTACTAATGTTTTCATCCTCTAGTGGGGCTTGTTTTAGTAGGGAAAACTGATGAAGTAATAAATCTTGAACAGCTAGGGAGATGAGGGATTTTGGGTGGTAAATGCTGAGATTAGGTGTAGCTAAGAAACCATGGACACGTGGTATATTGTTTACTCACTACTTAACTTCTACGTCATGGAGTTTTGACTTTAAAAGCTTGTACATTAAATATCTTGCAATGCGTTCTTTTTGGCATTGTTATCCGACATGCCTGTTCAGTGTCAAATTATTACTTACTGTCATTTTGTCCTTTTTTTTTTTTGATAATTACATGGTCTGTGGATGTAAAAGCAAAACTATGTACTTTATGTTATAGCTTTGTGTGCTGTGCGTTAAATGTGGATTTTTGGAGTTTGTGCCAAATTATTTGGTAGTTGCTCCAGAGTTACAGTCGCATAAGATCTTCATTTCCCGAGATTCATTTTCTATTCATTTGCTTGCTTTACACACTGTCTCTCACACACAAGGGAGAAAGTGAAGTTAATGTTTGTATAAAAATGTGACATCTTATGTATGGTACATTTCTTTTTCTTGATATTGACGTCCACACAGGTAGCTGAACGCGCTCTCTTCCTGTGGAATAACGACCACATAAGGAGTCTAATCACCCTGAACCAAAAGGTGATTCTCCCTATAATACTCCCCTCATTGGAGAAGAATGCTCGTGGGCACTGGAACCAGGCTGTTCAGAGTCTAACCTTAAACGTGCGAAAGATATTCTTAGACGCCGACCCTGCCCTCTTTGATGAGTGTCTAGCAAAATTCGAACAAGATGAAATAAAAGAGAAGGAAATGCAGGAGAGACGGGTATCAACATGGAAGCGATTAGAAGACGTGGCTGCCTCTAAGGCTGTCAGCAGTGAGGCCATTCTTGTGTCCATGTTTCCCTCCTCTCTTGCCATAGCTACCAGCACTATGCCAAGGGCAGCTATAGGCAGTTGAAGGCCATGCAGATTCTAGCGATGAGCATAGAAAAATGTTGGTGGGCAAGGTGTTAATTATTTGAAGGCCAACTATTTATAACTTTATCTGGTTCAGCCGTCATTTTTGTCGACCTTCTTTTTTCTTTTTGTAAGACGGTGAATGTTGTGGATATGGTGTTTTATTTTTCTTCTTTGGGTTGTTGTTTTTGGAGGGGTTTGGCGAATTGTTTTTTGCTTGTCAGCCATGGGGATGTATCATAAGGATGCTGGTGAGTTGGGGTGGGATGATGCACAAAACAAAAGATGTTCATTTTGTAATATAGGAGATAAACTCGATTTTGCTTACCATTTGGATTCATTGAGAAGTAAGTTTGTTTCTTATTAGAACTTGTTTGACTGATTAATTCTGTTTATTTCAGAAATGAAATTCAGTAAGTTTGCATATTATGTGTGGATAGTGAAATACGTGTGCATGTGTTGTGTGGGTATTTCTTTTAATGCACAAGAATGAACTTTACTCTAGGTTAAAAAATTAACATTAGCATGTGGAGTAACTCCAAAAGAGTATTCTTGCACATTTCCTGTACTTCGCTTCGAAAGTTCTAATATGATTTTTTTTTAATAATTAACAAAATATGGTTCTAATATATTCAACATGTATGAATTCAGTTGTAGCATTTCTTCTACTTTAACAACTAAGAGTATATCAAATAGTAATATATATATGTATATGTATCGGACGAAATATTAAATTTGAATTTATTTATCATTTTTGATGTCTTTATAGTTTGAAATATTATAGGGAAATAGTACATACTTGATACTTCTTTTCTAAGAAGAGGAGCATGTAGTCTGCATGCCTGGATCTAGACACGTGAACTACAATCACCCTTTGTATATGAGTGAGTTACATTTATTTGTGTTAAGAAGGTGTATTTATATGAGTGAATTATATTTTTTTTCTCAAAACTCCTGATAAAAATATATTTACAGGAATAAACCATACATATTCTTTTTTCAATTGTTTCGTCTACATACGGGGTTGTAGAATGGGTCGGATTGACCAAATAATCGATTAAAAAATCTGATCCAATTCATTTTTGTCCTGGATCGAACCCCCCTTTGTGGATTCTTGATTTTAGTGTAATTTCAAAAATAAATAAAATAAAATATAACATTAGTAAAATACCAATTAAATTGTTCAATTTTAGGTGAAACTAATATTCAACTCTTCTTCTAATTTAGATGCAAAATACATATGGTATACAACATTTGTTGTTTGAAACAAAAATAAGAACTAAAAAAATCAAAAAAATTTAATCAAATTGAAATCAAATGCTTTTTTCGATCATTCTAATTTGATCTGATTTCAGTACTTGTTTCAGTACTTGTTTCAAAATCGAATAGCACTGTCGATTCGGTCGATTGATCCAAACATACATCCCTACTTGACTACTTCTAATTAAAGTTTTCTTATTTTATAAAAATTAAAAAGTTTTCTTGTCAAACAATACAAAAGCTTTTGACTATTTAAATAGTCAAAATTGAATGCAAGACAAAAATTGAGTGAGGGATTTATCACACGCAGACAGAGAGGTACGAGGAATCGAGATGAGTTTCCTTGGAGGGAGATTAGCGAGCATGGAAGGAGCCTACTTCTTACAAGAATCCAAACAAGCCGTTACCCGCCTCCAACAGAATCTCAAAATCGCCCCACAATTAAACAATAATACCCTAAATCCACCCTCTCCTCCGACCGCCGCCGCTGATGTTCTTCCCGAAGTATTACGCCACACCCTTCCCTCCAAAATCTACAACAATTCCTCATCCTTACACAATTCTAATACTTTCTCCAAATCCTCCAAATGGGCCCTACAACCCGACCCGAATGGGAGGAACGGGTCATTCGTGTCGGCCGATGCGATTAATCCTCTCAACGGTTACGTTTCAATGCCGCAAGTCACATTTGGACCCAAAAGGTTGAATCTTTCATTCTGTTTTTCCATTGTTCTTTCGTTTTCTAGATTGATTTTATCGATTTAGTAGTCGAATGCAATTGGGCTTTTGTTAACAAACAGTTTTGCAGCTCGTTGAGTATTGTAATGCCATTATCGATTTCGAGCCTAGCAGGACTTATAAGTTATATATGAAAGCTTACTGTTTTATGTTAATAATAATAAGCAGCTACGTTTTGGTGTATTCGATATCGGAATGTGGAGTTTTGAATGGCGTATGCAAAATGCTAGATAATGAGTTCACTACTGTCGAATATGGTTGTAACTCTTAATGATTATGGAGCAGGGCCTTAGGGTAATGACTCCCGTTGCTACGTTTCTCATTTACCTTCTGTAAGTGGTTAAATATCATGACTAATTTACCTTCTACATTTCGTAGTCGGCGTTGGAATTAATAATGACCTTTTGCAAATATATGGTTATAAGTTGTTGTAAGTCCTTTTATTGATTACAAAACACAACCTTAGGGGAACGAGTGTTATTGTTATATTTGAGAAGGATTCATGCACTAGTTTATATAATGTAGTTTAGCTTTTCCACACCAGTTCTTTAGAAATCAATTGCGTCCAATGAAAGACAGTGCGCTGTATCTGGAAGCTGAATCCTTGGAATACGTATAGGACTATACATTAAATTTGGACTATACATATTCGGTGCCATGGAGCTAGACCAGTGAGTTATAGGTCCTGATATGGGGCCTTAGTTATGAAGGTGATAGATGCTATAGTTAGATCAACGATTTCATTGAAGAAGAATATACAGCTGTTTGACTTATTTACCGTGACTATTAAACCATGACTAGGTCTGAGCAAAATTTGAAGTTATGCACTTTCCGAAGGGTTTGATATTCTTTACATTTGAGATTCTCAAACATCTTATACTTCTTAATTTGGTGAAATGCAGTTTATGTGGAACTGTTTTATGTATGAGATGTGGGACGTCTAGTTTTAGCATTTAATTTGTTACTACATTGATCAGCTAACATAGGATGATGCTACTCAGATGGCAGATGCCCTATTCCGAAAACTCGATTGTAGCTTCAACTGCCAATGATTTGCGACAAGATAAGTACGCTCCAATCAACCCCGAGAAGTTGAAGGCAGCAGCTGCAGGGCTATCTCAAAGTAAGATGTCATTCCAAATTCAAATTCCCGAGTTCAACTAAGATAACTTTAGCTCTTGTGGTTTAAGACGTTCTTTTGATCCCAATGTGTCACGTATATGTGATGGAAAATGTTCTGAACACCATCTATCCTATGATGTCATCTAACTGTTAATGACTTGAGCTCATATATATATGTATATATGATATTTCCTTTTCATTGCAGTTGGAGCTGCATTTGCTGCTGCTACTGCTATAGTGTTTGGTGGTGCCACCCTAGTCTTTGGGTTGGCCGCATCGAAGCTGGAGTTTCATAATGTAAGTGTGACTCTATGTTAATTTTTTTTTCGAGACTGTGAGACTGTTAAGTTATCAAAAGTTGAAGATCCACTTTAACAAAAGACATGAAGTTGTATATTTATCATAAATTTGCACAACTGTTGTATGCTCGCCAATCATAAAACAATGGTTTTTTTTACATCTTATTGTTTGATTTTGTGGTTTACTTTTGTGTGCTCAAGTATAGGACTACAAAAAATAATATTACATGCAGTGGGGTTTTGGAATTCCACGTTTACTTCTTCTTACCAATGCGTGGATAATAGATGATTAATGGGGATTTTCATGTTTCTTTAACAGACAGATGACATTCGTACTAAAGGGAAAGACCTCGTTCAGCCAAGATTTGAGACGTATAAGGAGAAGTTATCCCCTTTAAGAACTTGGGTATGTCATGTGATTACATAATAGCGGCTTAAATGACAAGTTTGATGCAATTGCTAATTCTCCGTTTACTCGCTTATTTTAGGCCGAGGACTTGTCGAAGAAATATCATTTTGAAAGAGAAGAATCAATGAGAGAGAGGCCTCTGCTAAAAGAACTCTCTAGAAAACTCGGCGTCAAGACTTCTGCTTGATTATCGTATGCTCATTTTTTGCCTTTTACAGATTTGTTGCTCATCTTTGTTGCTGCAGATGAGAGCATGTTGTATATAAAATAAATCATGAGGAATATGTGTGTGATATGAAATAAAATGTGACCCTGAAGAATCTGTATAATATGTTTGTGTAGTAGCTATGTGTAACAAAATGTATCTTACTTGAAAGAAATTTTATAAGGATTAAGTACATAATAATAATGTTAGAAATCTTATTATTTGGGCATTCTTTAAGGAGATATGCTTTATCATCAACCCTGTGCCAACGTCTTTTAACGACAGTACCGATTTGCTTGTTTCTCATCCTTTTGTGGGGGCCACGTGGACACATGTAAGAAATTCGTGGGTGGCTGAGACAATGGCAAAAGGGTTGTTAACCAAAGTTTTTTCGCGGCAATATCATGTTGGTTACTAATTTAGGAAAGAAAAAATGAAAAATTGTATCAGTACACGCGTTAAGAGTTAATGGTGCGTACTTATTAAGTTAATAATAATAATCACCTCTAATCATTCATAATGGCGGGATCAAAAACACTAAGGAGTCGTTTGGTAAGAAAGTAAGGATTGAGTCTGGATTATAATAAATACATATTATAATATGCAAATTGCATGATTAAATTGACGTTTGATAGACATATATTTATCCCAACTTCGGTGGATTAAACAATCCACCAAGAAGACGGATTGTAATATGCCACAAAATGAGGGTCGGCCAAATTACATCAATTCGGCCCGCATCTATAATAAGTCATACCTAATGATGTAATAGTGCTTAAAACCCGAAGTAATACCCCTTAATATGGGGCTACTATAGGCTATCAAACGACTCCTAATAGTTCCGACACATGTGAAAAACTTTATTAGCACTTCAAAAAGAATTATCTAATTATAGCAAAGGCCAATAAAATAGATGATACTTCCATCATTTTATGTTGTACATACATTTCCTTAGTGAGTACTCAATGAATTGTGTGTTACGATTTTACTAATGTGGGATACATTAATTTTTACACCAGATTTTAAAGTAGTATAAATCAAATTACTTGTAATAATGCATATTATGCACAGTCGTACCTGATATTGTTAAAATAAATATGTATTACTGCTTCAACAGTATTTAATCCTCGTATCCGTATTAAAGTATTTGTATCTCTCAAAGGACAAATCTTCAAATGGCAATTCTCAATTAAATTTACTTGCTTTGCACCTCTTCAAATAGCTCTTTCTCTTCTCTTCTCTTCTCTTCTCTTCTTTGTTTTTTCTCACCTAGGACGGCATGTTCATGACTCTTTTGTACCTTTTCATCATTATCAAAGTCAACTGTGAGATGTTTGGTTTGTCTAATAATGTGATACTATTCTACTCTACATTACCAAAATTCATAATCTCCTAGTGACGAGTCAGCTCCCCTGATTAATTACCCGACAATCTTGGAGCATTAGGAACAATGGAAAAATTAAACAAGTATCCAAAAATTGGTCCCATAAAAATTCTCTTAAGAGATAAGAACCATGTGTCTTTTGTCATTTTCTTTAGTCATGTTTCCATTACAGCCACACACCAATACTCCAAATACACATGAAAGAAAACAGTTTCCTACTTTCTCAAAATTTGTGGAGGGGAAATTATGGGCATATTGTTAAATTAGTCCCTTCTCTTTAGAGTAGTTGCAAAAATAATTTTTCTTTCTATCACTTGCAATATAGGTCTTTATAGTCATGTAGTACTATTACGCATTTTTAATCATTCTTTCTCTCGCAATTTTAGTCCTTTGTTAGCCATTTAAATTCTTTATTCAATTTTACTCTCTAAATTAGTTTTTGTTAGATATTTTTGGAAAATCATTTATTCAAATTTCTCTCTATGTTTTTTCAAGTGGTGAATTGCTTTGTTTTCTTTAAAACTTAAGTAAACAAACAGTTGTTGCTTGCTAGTGTTTGCAAGTAGTAAAAGAAAGAGGACTAAAACCCAAAGGGTGGTCTAAGTGGTATAAAGAGTAGGGATTTCTGTCATTTGTCCGGTTGGTAAAGTTTGCAGGCTATTGCTTCATCGCCCGAATTTATCTAGTGCGCACAAAGAATAACGGCTGCGACTTCTCACGTCATTGAAAACAAAAATATAATTATATGAAGTAAGGTTTATTTTTGCAATCAGTCTAGAGTTAAAGGACTATCACTTCAATTTGCCAATATTTTTGTCATGACTTGTTAACTTCATCAATCATTCACTCACTTCAGCCAACTCATGTTCATTATATAACAACATAATTATATGAAATACGAATTGAAGTTAAACCGCTCAAAACATAGCAAGCTAAGATAAGGAGAAAACAACATTCAGCTTGGCTCTTAACTCATCCTTTGGCAATGGTGCTTATCTCTTTTCTTTCATGCCAAATACATTAGTAACTATTAACATATATTCTTGAATATGTATCTACACACCTATTGACCTTTTTTATGTATATTAATGTTGTCAAAAACTGAAACTTGCAGGTTTTGGTTGATAACCAAGCTGGAAAAGATGAAGGAATTCTAGTCGATTTTCGCGGTAACCAAGTCGACAAGTCGAAAACCGGTGGATGGCTTGCAGCAGGGCTTATCTTAGGTAAACTAACACCAGAAAGCATACACTAATTAAAGAAATGCTTCCATACTAGTTATTAATGTTTTCTCATTTCTTATTAAATTTGCTTTTCAACTTATTTTAAAGTGCCTTGTCATACATAAATTATTTTTAATTATACTTAGGTGAAAAACATTAAACTCTCCAACCTATAGATCAGAGCGTTTCACATGTTGCTCTTAACCTCTTAATTTTTTATAGCGTGTCTTCAAGTTACTGAAAAATATGAGTTGTTTATTAGTCGTTCATCTTGGACGCATGTTTGCATTATCGTCCACTGATTTTTTTAGTTTTTTCTAATAATAATAATAGATTATACTTTGCCAAACAGGGGTCTTGATGGTGTTTACACTAACAAATAGTAAATGTAATGTGGTAAAATAGTTGTGATCAAACTATATATGTACATCATATATGTGTAGTCTAATTAGTTCTTAACAATTCTACGTCAAATGATTTTGGCTTCAGGGTCAGAGCTGTCAGAGAGGATATGTGCGATGGGCATATCCATGAATCTTGTCACATATTTAATTGGAGACTTACACCTTTCATCAGCAAAATCTGCTAATATTGTGACAGATTTCATGGGCACTCTCAATCTTCTAGGCCTCTTAGGTGGTTTTGTGGCTGATGCTAAACTTGGCCGTTATTTGACAGTTGCAATTTCTGCTTCTATAACTGCTTTGGTAAATTAGTACTCAACTTTTACTATTTTTATATGTTAGTACATTAGCATTGACATGTATTAGAAGTCTCAACAACCTATGATTATGTGAACTCAGGGTGTGACACTACTAACACTAGCCACCACCATACCAAGCATGAGACCACCACCCTGCGAAAACCCGCGGCGGCAGCACTGCATCGCTGCTCATGGAGGACAGCTCGCCTTACTCTACGCTGCACTCTACACCATAGCGTTCGGCGGCGGTGGTATCAAGTCCAACGTCTCCGGATTCGGTTCTGACCAATTCGACACGTTGAATCCTAAAGAAAATAAAGCCATGATATATTTCTTCAACAGGTTCTACTTTTGCATTAGCCTTGGATCACTTTTTGCCGTGACGGTGTTGGTTTACATACAAGATAACATTGGGAGGGGGTGGGGGTACGGGATATCGGCTGGTACGATGATTATTGCGGTTGGCGTGCTTCTTTGTGGGACACCGTTGTATAGGTTCAGGCGACCGGAGGGAAGTCCGTTGACCGTGATATGGAGAGTGGTTAGCTTGGCTTGGAAGAAGAGAAGTGTTGGTTATCCTCCTGAAGCTACCATGTTGAATGAGTACTTCAATGCAAAAGTACCACACACTCAGACTATGAGGTCAGTATATGAAGTGAATTTGTTTTTATGGGTTGATGGTCATTGTAATGGTATATAAATGCCAACACAACCTCCTCAGGTGTCTAGACAAGGCAGCAATCATCGAAGACGAAAACACGACGAATGAAGCCAAACAAAAGAGCTGCAAAATATCAACAGTCACACAAGTTGAGGAAGTTAAAATGGTCTTAAGACTCATGCCAATATGGTCCACCTGCATACTCTTCTGGACAGTGTACTCTCAAATGAACACGTTCACCATCGAACAAGCCACCTTCATGAACCGAGAAATCGGCTCTTTTGAGGTCCCGGCAGGCACATTCTCTGTCTTTCTCTTCATAACCATCCTCCTCTTTACGTCCCTCAACGAACGAGTCCTAGTCCCCATCGCCCGAAATTTCACACACACAGCACAAGGCATAACGTCCCTACAAAGAGTCGGGGTGGGCCTAATCTTCTCCATTATAGGTATGATTGCATCTGCCCTAGTAGAGAAACGGAGACGAGAACACGCTGTTAATGGTATGAGGATCACTGCCTTTTGGCTTGTGCCGCAATTTTTCCTAGTGGGGGCAGGGGAAGCTTTTGCCTACGTGGGGCAGCTCGAGTTCTTTATACGAGAGGCCCCCGAGAGGATGAAATCAATGAGCACCGGACTATTTCTGAGTACACTTTCGATGGGCTTTTTTGTTAGCAGTTTGTTGGTTTCATTGGTCACTAAAGCGACGAATGGAAGGTGGTTAAAGAGTAACTTGAATAGAGGGAAGTTGGATTATTTTTACTGGATGCTTGCAGTGCTTGGAGTGTTGAATTTCTTTGTTTTCCTTGTGTTTGCGATGAGGCATCAGTACAAGTTGCAGAATTATGTTGTGCCTGATGTCAATGGAGGTGGAGAGGTTAAGGAAACAAAATCAGGAAATGATGATGACAAGTATTGATGCAGAGAAGAAATTGGTTGCTCTTGCAACAGAGGAACCTTAGATGTTTGATAGTGTATAATTTTTTTGGCCAAGCTGTTATAATTCATTTCATAGTATAATGTTAAAACTGTTAAAAGCATGCAACAACTTCATCAACAAATAGTTCAATTCATTTTTGTGTAACCATGCGAAAAGTCTGAATATGATATTCAACTGTTCTAAATTCCTGTCATGGTACCAAAGATTTCAAATATCACAACACATAAAAGTGAAGTGAAGTGAAAGGACACTACAAGTTTTATGAACATTTTCAGTTTTTAACCAATAAGTTTCTGGATACATGTACACACCAGTCTCGATATCGTTTGAAGTCCATGCACACAATTGTCCATCATCTCCAACTCCTCGTTAATATTCTCGATTTCAGGAGTCCTTTTAGAGCAGAGAAAACATAAAGTTGTAGACCTAACTACCTCAGGAGATGTTGATGCTATCTTTCCCTTGTTGCTGAACATTTGATAGTTGATATCATCCAAAACAGCACCGACTTTGAAAGCCAAATATCTGAGCTGCCGCAGCCGATGTTTGTTGCCGAGCCCCTGCACTTGGACATTAGACAAGTAATCCTGAATTATAAGCCGCAACTCTTTTAGATTTTCCTTGGACTTCACGAAATCGCAAATGAGACCAACGTCTTTCATGGTTCTGGAAACCACCCTATCTACTAAAGCTTCAAAGGCAGCGTCACCCACAGAACCTTCTTCCATTTTTTCACTGAAGTATGGATTTTTTGTATCACACTACTAATAAGATTATTAATATTGAAGAACGAACGAGTAAGCTTTTGAATTCATGCACACCTTTGATGTTCGAGCAAGATGATTAGCAAAAGCGATACATTTCGTTCAGTTAAATGATTCGATACTTGAGCTTTATACAATTGATCATATTGCCTTACAATTCAAAATTCATACAATAGTTTTTGTCACCAGCAGAAACATCACTTGACATATAATAGACATTAAGGGCTTAAATTTATTCTACACCTGAGCACACAAATTATCTGTGTGATTTCTATAACACAAAGAGTGGTTTATCCAAAAAAAAAAAAAAAGCGCAAAACCACACAATATATTTTTGATATTCATGGAATTTCATTAACAAGATCAAATTTCACAAATAGTAACCATTATCACTTTGCCTGTAGGCTGCAGTACTTGGGCATCAAACCATCAGAATAACTTTCATTGTATCTTGTATGTATGACGCATCCAAAGCAGAAGTCGAAGACCGAACTCAGAAATATGATTTGTTCACTGATACTCGTTGCTTATATACTTGACAAGCCTAGTTTATAAGCACAGCTTACCTGACAGAGAAAAATGCAACCAAGAAAGAATTGATTCAAGATGACCCCATATGCGTTAATAATTGTAAATAGAATCGATTCAAGAAAGAATATTACGAAGAAGCAGTAACTACCTGAGTTATGGTAAAAGATAACATACCACTTGTTCTTCAGGGGTGGAGCTGTTATCGACAAACACAGCATCAGACAAATTCTATAAGTATTATCTCACCACTGGAATCAGATTGGTGGTGCAATATATAAACCTGCAATCAAGTGAAAACGCATCCTTAATTAATTACACGTCAATGAAAACTTATGATCACCATAAAGTACAATTATTATTACTATTATTAACAGCAAATACATGCGTAAAGATGACGATGATACCACAAACTTACTGATGAAATCAAATGAAACTGTCAGTTTATAACAACATCTGGAATGTGGGAAATCTTGGACCACTCTGAATTATCACTCGAGTTGCTTTGTTGCTGGCTGCATCTCTCTTTTAACAGCGGACACCCTTCAATCCTTAAACGTTTTAATTTGTTGAGGCGTTGAATTGCTTCCTTAGAAGGCAAGTGCATCAGCTTTGTGCAATTCACAATGTCCAGACGTTGTAGTGAAGACAAGTTCCCGAGCCAGTCAGGCAAAGCTTCTATTAATCCAAAACCACGCAGTTTTAAGTTTACTAAAGCAACGAGGTTCCGGAGCTCGTTCGGCAAAACTTCCGTATTCTCATTTCCATACAAAGATAAACGTCGGAGGGACTGCATACCTCTGAGAATATTAATGAAGGAATCAAAATCAAATGAATCTGAAAATTGACCTATGTGCAAGATTTCCAATTTACTAAGAGAGCTGAACTCCAGGGGGAAATTCATCAATTGCGGAAGATTCCGAATGTATAAGCCGCTTAGATGCGTCATTCTGGATAGACAAGCCAACACCTCGGAAAGATTCGTCAAACTTGGCAAGTTAACCAATCTGAAGTCTATAAGTTGTTTCGCACAAGACTCCAACATTTCAATTGGAATAGTAGTCAGCTCTTGGCAATTTTTAATTCCGAAATATTGAAGAGAAAGGAGACCACCTTGTGATTGTCCACCACTTCGATATGGAATTGACTTTAGTTTTGGGCAATAGGATATGTCCAAATCTCTTAGAGACTCTAATGTTTGTAAATCATTAGGTAATTCTCTTAAATTTTCACAACGAGATATAGACAATCTTTCAAGGAAAGCTCCACCACCTAAGAAGCTTGGGAAAAGATGTGTTAAGTTGGGACAATTCCATATACTAAGAAATGTGAGATTGTTTTTGACAAAAAAATCCATCTGGAAGACAAATCAATCCCGACATATAACCGATCCTAAGTTCTTTGAGAGAGCTTAGACTGCCATCACATATATTTACCAGTGGTAAACAACTATCCACTCCACCTATAACCAACCTCCTGAGGTGCGCAAAGTTACTCGGAGCACTCTTCAACTGAGGGCAGTATTGAATTTCCAAGTAATCAAGGCAAGGAAACACTGTAGTTGCTTCTGCATCTGCCCACTCTGTGAGGCTTGGCATGGATCTCAACTCCAAATGATCGAGTGACGGAAATATGCTGTTGGAGGTGCCATAAAATCTAAGCCCTAAAGATTTTACATTTGGCAGACGATCCAAAAAAAGATGCTTCAGATGTGGGAGGTGGCCGAGCATTGGAACTTCTTTACATTGGTGGCAACATGACAATTTAATAGAAACCAGATTACTAAGTTCTATCCACTGGTCATTGATTGCATTGTAAACTGCCACTTTCATAGTCCACAAAGGGAAAATTACGCCTTTGTATCCTATAATCTCTAAGCCCTTCAGATTTTTGGGAGCTTGTAGGCCTTCCAACACACTCTTGTCATTATCTTCACTTCTCGTTGATTCACTCCACACAAAAATTAACTCGAATATGTTTGCTTTTTCATATAAGTTTGCACGTGAGGCCTCTTCTTTACTACTAACCTTCTCAAGATTTTGAATCGTTAGTTTTCCTCGAAGATTCTTCAAGCTTCCAAGCTGTCCAATTTCACAGCCCTTTTTATGGCCTACATTGTAATATGGCAATGTTTGAAGACATGTTAACTTCCCAATCCCAGGGGGAAGTTTTATTGAACCAATATGAAGATGCCTCAAACTAATTAAGTAAATTAGTGCGTGTGGCAACTTCTCCACTGATCCTATCCATAGAGTCTGCAAGTTGTAGAGTTTGCCGATCGAGTCTGGTAAACTTGCTATAGCTTTGCTTGATATTTCGAGATATCTTAAATGTATGAGATTCACAATTTGAGTTGGCAGCCCTTTAATATCATCCCCCACCAATTTTAGAATATGCAAACACTTGAAGTCTGAAAACATGTCGTTTACAATCATACCTTCAAAGAACAATGTTCGTAAATATTTTGCTTGTTGTTGTGCGATGGAAAACGGTTCAGCCTTACCCGAGAATAGATATCGAGCTCGATCCCTGTCATTTGAACCGCTACCCTTCATGCCTGAAACTGAACATGCAAGATCGTGCACAAGATCGTGCACAAGATCGTGCATCTTACAGAGTATTATATTGCCATACAAGTCTCTTTTTGCATCTTGGAATAAAGAGTTCTGCAAGAGATGGTTGAAGAACATGTTACCCAAAGTCTCCAAATCATTTTCTTCGTCGGTTTGGAGAAATCCTTCTGCCATCCAAAGCTGGATTAGTTGTTTCCTGTAGATCTTAAAGTCTTGTGGGAAAATAGAACAATATGCAAAGCACTTTTTGAGTGATGAGGAAGGCAGACGATCGAAGCTCAACTTTAAGATTTTCAAAATGTAACTTTCACCCTGACCGAAGTGTGATAGTTGAGTCTCTAGAATCGAGAGCCACTTTTCTTTGGAGTTACCTGTCAGTAAACCTCCAACGACTTTGGCTGCTAGGGGTAGACCTTGACATTTCTGTGCTATACGTCTTCCAATTTCTTCAAACTCCACATGGACGTCGGCTCCTTTGAAGGCTTTTGCTTTTATAATTGACCAGCAATAATCTTCTGTCAAATGACCCAAATGATACACAGGGAACGTTTGCACGAGTGATGCAACCTTTTCCATTCTTGTAGTTACAATGATTCCATTGCCTCTAGCAGAAGTAACCCCGGATAAGGAATTTAAGAAATCATCCCACTTGTCGGACTCATCACTCCATACATCGTCAAGGACAAGCAAATACCTCTTCTTTCCCAACTCTTCTTGAATCCTTTTCAGAACCCCTTCTCTAGATACTTGACAACTCTTTCCGGTTAATGATTGCAGAATCATCTCAAAAAGAGTCACCACGTTGAAAGTCTCTGAAACACACACCCAAATCTTCTTCTTAAAAAGAGTGTTAATCTTTTCATGATTCAAGACTTTTCGAGCCAAAGTGGTCTTGCCGAGTCCTCCCATGCCAACAATAGGAATGATAGAAAAGACACTCTCAACTGGAGCGGAAACTAACATGTCAACAATGTTTGACACATCTTTCTCTCTTCCCACGACTATTGGGTCGATGGTAAAGGAGTCAGTTTCTCGATCTGAAGGCTGATGATCAGTTGAGTGAAGACTAAAAACATGTGACGCCACGACTGTCGTGTGAAGGCCAAAGCTCTGAGCATCTTTGTTAATTATCTCAAACTCTTTATTAACATCTTTGATTTTATGAGCCATTTTTACGCGGCGAACGAAAGAAATAGAGCTGACCTTAACTTCCTTGCTCGGGTTGGCGACCTTTTGGCTGAGTAGATGATAGTTGATCTCATCCAACACAGCGTCGGCTTTGAAAGCAAGAGACTCGAGGCGTTGCAGCCAACGGTTGACAGCTTTGTTCTTTAGCTTCTGCACCTCGGCATCAGACAAGTAATCTTGAATCATGAGCAGTGAGTCTTTTAGCTTGGCCATGTCTTTCTTGAAACCACATATGAGATTGATCTCTTTCACTGATGTTGTTATCAAGTTTTGTAGTAAAACTTGGATGGTAGCACCTACAGCAGCACCAACAACACTTTCTTCCATTCTTTCAGTTATTACAAGCCTTCTTTTTTTTTTTTTTTTAAGATATTACAAGTTTAATTCACACAGAGAGAGTTATAGAGAGGAGAGGAAATTGGAGGAAGAGATCAGAATATGTCAACGGTTGGAGAAGCTTAGCTATATTAACATGGAAAAGAAAAACAATTATTATTATTGGTGTTGTTGATGTTGTTATTATTATAAACAATAAACGTCAAATCGAAATAATGAAAAAAATTGAAGGGGCCGAGTCTTACACATTTGCTCCGACATTACAAGGGAACTACCAACCCAAGAACAAGCAAAACAAATAATCGACGCAATTCATCAAAAAATAAAAAATAAAAAAAAAAAATCGACGCAGTCAACTACCAACCTCTCAGATAAATAAAAAGGCGAAACGAATTAGAAACAAGAATAATTCAAGTTGACTTACATACTAATTCTTACCTACCAACTAGGGGCTTGATTTGTCGTTTATTACCGAAAACAAAGTTGATGTTAGACCAAATCACGCAACGACTTAGATATTAGACTTTTACAGTTCTTTCCAATTGCACAATTCCACGTAAGTTCTTTTAATTCTTCCACAAATATTATTCTAAACTCCTGACTGAAAGAGTTCAATTTTTAACTACCAAAAATTTCAAATACCAAAACACATCAAGTGAAATGATATAGGATTTGATTAACAAGGGCAAATATTTTCAATAAATAAGTTTCTTGATACATGTACACAACAATCTCCCAACATCTCAATATGCCTGCAATAATATTCAGCGAGCATCAAAACATTAGATTAATATAAGTTTCATTTCATCATCATATGCGAGTAAGCTTCCAAAGCAGCATAGTCGAGGACTTAAACCCAGAAATATGATTCTGAAGATCAAACAATCATTAGTTCTTCTGATGAACAGCAACATGGTGTATATCCATGTCCTTCAGCATTACCGAACGCCCACATGAATCACAAGGCGCAGTTCTAGATCCACAATGACTCTCATGTTCAGACAGTCCTCTTATCCGGTCTCGGGCATCTACCGGAGATGTCCCGGCCTGGACCATGTCTCCACAGAATCGGCATGTAATGAGCAGCAAGGGACATTCAGAAGTTTGGATCATCGGTCAGAAGTAGTAGTACAAAGGGTGAAAGAAAAATCATAGAACTCAATACTGAGAAAACCTCACAACTTTAATGTCTTCCACCACCTAGCAGCATCACATTGTAGGGATTCTTATAATATGTACATTATTTTCTTATGCAATAGAAATTACAACATACACACGGAGTAAAAAAATTCAATGACATGAAAATCCATAATTTATGTCAAACCAGAAGCTAAGCTGTTTTTAAGAGTTTCACATAACAAATTTGACTGCAATACCGATTCCCTCTAAATTGTCACATTTACACCCCAAGATGGAGCTATAAATTATGAACACCATTTGACTCTCTGTAATTAATTACTGAAGAGCACTTTCTAAACACTTAGTGAAGCAAAGTATCACACGACCAGAAAAGCATGACAATGAATAAATAACAAAATCCAAATTGTCACACTAGGTAAATAAGGGAGGTAAGATACTAACCATTTGTTCCTTCTCGAGAACAATCCCACATGGACATTGAAGCAGCTCGTGGAACACTTTCATGTGCTTCTCAATCTCTGCCCTCTGGAAAGCTTGACCACAATTTTCACAGTGGATATGGCTTTCAACCTCTTCAGTCTTAAGTACAACCCTGCAACCAGGATGCTTGCAAACAATATTATGTCTAATACAATAGGCTTCATGAAGCGTGACTGTCCTAAGAGGTATATAACGTTTACAGTTACCGCATTCTACAGTATCCACACTACCAACTGAAGATGAAGATGCAGCATGCTGGCCCGACTTTTGCATGGAAATGTCTTCAACAGTTATTGACACCAGAATCTTGGAGGTCCCCTTAAAGCCATACACCGCAACACTATAATTACCTGAACCCATATTAGGATCCTCAGCCCCAAGCACCAATTTCTTTGAACCAATGTTGTGAGACGACCAATTGTGCTGGTAGCGCGTCGGGAACAGAAGGGGATGCCTTGAGTCGGGCTTTCCAAGAATGAGAGGTCTCAGCACATGCTGGTTTGATTTTCCTTCAGTCTCGGGACCCATGATGTCAACCTCAATATCCGTTTCCAGAACAGATATGCTAGAGGAAGGGTTCAACTCAAGAACACGCAAATGATACGTCAAGACACCGTGATTTACTGTTAAAGTATCTCCCTGGGAAAGAGTTGCATGCTGGCGAAGGCTCGTCTCCAGAACTGCCTTGTGATTTGGAATGTCGGAGAAGCCAGATTCAATTGTTTGAAGCTTGGCATAAGCCCTCTTTGGTAGCCAAACGTAACTCACTTCCACCATTGCAGTGTTTTGAGCATCAGAAGGGAATAAGTTAGTCCAACAATGCAGAGGAAGAGCTACACAACCTTCGTCTGCCGTGAACTCCAACACACCAGCATGTGTCCTCTTAGACAATTCCTCCGCCAAACTCCCCTGACCTGAATGGGTATCCTGATGAATTAAGGATAAAGAGAAATGCAGCGGACCTTTGTCAAAAGCTCCTTGATCAGACAACTCCGTGAAACAGGAAGGTGGCAGTTTTATCTTATCCCCACTACCCTGATATGGTATAGCTCCCAGAATACGAGAAAACCTAACTCCCGGCAAGCTAACTTTCTTGCTCTAGCTGATCAGCCTAAGAAAGCCACATAAATTAACATTCATCAGATTGAAATTTGAACAGCAATCAAAGTCTCTAATCTCAAATTACCAAAAACATATTTGTAAGTAAATCCCAAAATGAATTCATATCCACACCAATATTAAGTGATGAAGTATTTTCATCAACAAGTCAACTATTTTCACAAATAGCCACCAGTTTTTGAATACATATGTACACAACCTCTCCCAAAATTATCACATTAAACCATCAGAAAAATATAACTTCATAGTATCTTTCATGCAAGCGTGCAAAGAAGCAATCGAAGACCTAAATATGATTGTGAAAATCAAACAATGATTGGTTCTTCTGTCGAACAGTAACGTGTTGTATATCCATGTCCTTCAACATCACCGAACGTCCACATGAATCGCACAGCGCAGTTTTAGATCCAAAATGCAAGAAGTTTATTAAAATACTTTTTACCCTGTGATTTGGAAATGAACAATATGACTAAAAATAAGAAAGATTGAGAGCCCTAATCAAGAAGATTTCACCCGAACAAGCAGAATTTCATCAAAGAGGAATAACAACCAAAAAAAAGAAAGGAATATGCAATTATTCACGTTTAGGTTTAGGTTTCTAGAAATATTAAAACAACCTAAAATAGCAAAAACGTTCAAACAAGGGCTTAAATAATGGAACTTGTCCAAAATTAGACCTCTATCATGGTGAAGCTATGTGTATTGCTCGTTCCGTCTCAACTACGATAATATTTCGGTAGACCAGATTCAACATTTGGTCTCGCGGAGGTCCACTGGGACATGGAATCCAATCCCTTATACTTTGGCATTAGCTTATCTTTCAAGAACAATTAGAGAGGTCTTTTCTGAAGGCTGGTTTACTGAAATTTTTATCTATTCAAAAACACAACAACCAATTTAATTAACTTAAATAAGTGTTATGAATTTATGATACTTAGAGTAAAACATATCAGGTTACATTTACTAAAACTCTTCGCAAGTATACTCGACAAGCCTAGTCTATAACCACAGCTTACCTGGGAGAGAAAAATGCAGCCAAAAACTTTATTCTTGGAGAGGACAGTTACAAGATTACTTCGTCTACGTTAATAACTGTATACAGGATCGAGTCAATTTAAGAAAGAATATTACGAAGAAACAGTTACTATAGGAGTAATAGTAAAAGATAACATACCGCCTGTTCCTCAGGGGTGGAGCTGTTATCGACAAACAGAGCATCAGACAGCTTCTAGCTGTATCATCTCACCACTGGAATCAGACTGGTGATGCAATATATAGACCTGCAACGAGATGGAAAGATCCAAGTTCTTAAAGAGATTCAATCAAGTGAAAACGTATCCTTAATCACACGCCATTGAAAATTTATGTTCAATATAAAGTACAACTATTATTACTATTATTAACAGCAAATAGATGCGTAAAGAAGACGATGATACCACAAACTTACTGACCAAATCGAATGGAACTGTCACCATATATAGACATTTGGAATGTGGGAAATCTTGGACCTCTCTGAATTATCACTCAAGTTGCTTTGTTGCGGGCTGCATCTCTCTTTTAACATCGGGCACCCTCCAATGCTTAAATGTTTTAATTTGTTGAGGCGTTGAATTGCTTCCTTAGAAGGCAAGTGCATCAGCTTTGTGCAATCCACAATGACCAACTGTTGTAGTGAAGACAAGTTCCCGAGCCATTCAGGCAAAGCTTCTATTAATCCAAAATCAAGTAGTTCTAATGCTACTAAAGCAACGAGGTTCTGGAGCTCGTTGGGCAGAACTTCTGTATTCTGATTTCCATACAAATCTAGTTCTCGGAGGGACTGCATACCTCTGAGAATATTAATGAAGGAATCAAAATCAAATGAATCTGAAAATTGACCAATGCCCAAGGACCGCAAGTTACTAAGAGAGCTGAACTCCAGGGGGGAAATTCATCAATTGCGGAAGATTCCGAATGTTTAAGCTGATTAGATGCGTCATTCTGGGTAGAAAAGCCAACACCTCGGAAAGATTCGTCAAATTTGGCAAGTTAACCAATGCGAGGCGCCCAAGTTGTTTCGCACAGGACTCCAACATTTCAATTGGAATAGTAGTCAGCTCTTGGCAATCTTCAATTCCGAAATACTGAAGAGAAAGGAGACCACCTTGTGATTGTCCACCACTTCGATATGGAATTGACTTTAGTTTTGGACAACGAACTTATAAAATCGTCCCATTTGTCGAACTCATCACTCCATACATCATCAAGGACAAGGAAATACCTTTTATTTCCCAAATGATCCTGAATCTTTTTCAAAACCCCTTCTCTAGATACACAATTTTCTCCATTCAGTGATTCAAGAAGGGATAATTCTATCAAACCCCCCAAACTATGGGGTCATTTACCGCACAGGGTCAGAACTTTAGTTTTAGCGGCAGTGCCCCCTGAACTTTGGTCGTTTGTGCGATTTACTTTTGTGCGTTTTCCGAACATATTTTTACCGGAACAGTAAGCCACGTGCACATCACATGTTATAGTTTAAGGGCATTTTTGTCCAAAAAAATTCTTTTAAACTTTGTCGCACCCCAAACTATACTAAGTGTGCGTTTTGCCCCATGAACTATGAAGTGTGCGATTTGCCCCCTGAACTATTGTTTCTTTTGAAGTTATACCCTTTAACTATATTTTAATTTTCTGAAACGCCCCTTTAACTATATTTTCCATTTCTAATTTAGGCCCTGAATTTTATTAGTTTGGTCATTTATATACACTAAAAAAAATATCATATACCATAAAAAAGGATGACTAAATACACCAATTATACACCATTAGAACATAAAAAATTCAACATCAAAATAACAAAACATCTCAAGCCATAACATCAATTGTTCATACTCCTACATTACAAGAAAAATAAGAACTGTTCATAACAAAATGCAAAACATTGTTATCCCTCCCAAAATAGATGCTCATAAAGGCTGATTGCCCTTCAAAATCCTGCTCACTCTATTGCAGCTATTCCTGGCTTGCTGATGCACAACAACCCATTGCAGCTACCAATGCAGGGGCAGGACACAACATGCACTTGGTAATGTAATTGTTTCAAATTGTGATCCTAAACTTCCAACGGAATCAACTGAAAGCTCAACTGCAATCTTCTGTTGAGAATCAGAAATAATCCAAATTTCATCAACTAACCTTGCATCACCAATAACTCCATCTGCAGATTTGTTTTATGCATAGCCTCCCGTTGTAAGATCAAATCATTAAACAAATGAGGAGGTGCATAAGAAATTAAGGTTTTAGCTAGAATATCCAGACAAATGACCTGCACATTACATATCTAACAGTTAAATGGCTACCAAGTTTGCTCAACAGAAACTAGAGGCGAATAATGCACATGACTGTTTCCTTAAGAACAAGAGAAGGGCAAAAGCTTCATCACCCCATTTACCAGCAAAACTCGACTCGTTTCCATATTTCAAATTCAGAAACTCATCTAAATTGCTTCCAATTCCAACAACTAGGAATTGAAGCAATTATATATCTAACAGCTAGGAATCGAAGCAATTATATCACTATCTTCAGTAATTTTAGAATTGAAAATGTGTACTAAAATCATGGATCCGAATCTACAGAGCATAAGAGTGGACACTCATTTTTCAAAATTCGATATCAATATTAGATTCGTAACAATTCCAATTCTTCCTGCAATCACAAAATGCAAAAATGAACGAACCTGAGATCCGAACAAGCGGAGGTACGGATTTGAGAGTAACCTGAGATCCGAACCACCGAACGATGTCGTTTTATTGGAGTGGTGCGAGATGTGGAGCTGAGAATCGACGTGGCGGTGGAGAGGTGGTGCAGCGGTGGAGTCGTGGAGTCGCGAGTTCGCGGCGGAGAGGTGGTGCAGCGGTGGATTTGTGGTTGCGCAAAGCACAGTGACGGGTTTAATAGCTTTTAGGTTTTTTTTTATTAGTTTTTAATTATTTTAAGTGACGAGTCTATTTTACCCCTTACGGGTCACGTGAGACATGCACGTGAGGGAATATTCTAAGAATATTCCGGTAAAATGTGACCGGAACACGCACAAAAACCAACACGCACAAACGACCAAAGTTCAGGGGGCACTGCCGCTAAAACTAAAGTTCTGACCCTGTGCGGTAAATGACCCCATAGTTTGGGGGGTTTGATAGAATTATCCCATTCAAGAATCATCTTAAAGATAGTCACCGTGTTAAAAGGCTGAGGAACACACACCCAAATCTTCTCATCATAATGAGTATTTGTCTTTTCATGTACGAATACTTTTCGAGCTAATGTCGTCTTGCCAAGCCCTCCATTCCAACAATAGGAATTACAGCAAAAACTTTTCCAATCGGAGCATTGACCGACATTTCTACAATTATTGACACATCATTCTTCCTCCCAACGACTATTGGGTCGATGGTAAACGAGTCAGTTTCCCGATCCGAAGGTCGATGATCAGTTGAGTGAAGATTGAAAACATGTGACGCCACAACTGTCGTGTGAAGGCCATAGCTCTGAGCATCTTTGTTAATTATCTCCAACTCTTTATTAATATCTTTGATTTTATGAGCCATTTCTACGCGGCGAACCAAAGAAATAGAGCTGACCTTAATTTCCTTGCTCGGGTTCTTGACCTTTTGGCTGAGAAGATGATAGTTGATCTCATCCAACACAACATCGGCTTTGAAAGCAAGAGACTCGAGGCGTTTCAGCCAACGGTTGACAGCTTTGTTGTGGAGCTTCTGCACCTCAGCATCGGACAAGTAATCCTGAATCATGAGCAGCGAGTCTTTTAGCTTCGCCATGTCTTTTTTAAAACCAGTGATGAGATTAATCTCTTGTATGGATTTTGTTACCAAGTTTTGTAGTAAAACTTGGATGGTAGCACCAATAGCAGCCCCAACAACACTTTCTTCCATTCTTTCAGTTATCACAAGTTTAAATTCACACACAGAGAGGTATAGATGGGAGGGGAAATTGGATTCAATCGATAGCAGACAAGATTTTGAAATCTCTTGCTGCGTATGGAGAAGGCGATACGTAATTTTATTTGGACGGGGTCGATTGACACACGGAAGTTGGTCACTGTACCATGGAATAAATGCTGCCTTGCGATAGTGGAGGGGGGCGTAGGCCTCAAAAATCTTGTCAATTTGAATAAGGCGTTATTGGCGAAGCTATACTGGAAATTTATAACGGAGGAGACATACCATTTGAAGTTGCTGAAATCCCGTATCTTTGAGGATGTTGCACATCTTAAGAAAGGTTTTCTTTCTTCAACCATTTGGTGCTCGTTGAAGCATAGCAAGGATATCATTGAGGAGACGATAAGGTGGCTACCGTCTAGATTATCCTCTTGCAATTTTTGGAGGGATAACTGGATATATCCTTGTGTTGCGGATCGTATGAACATGGACATTGGGACTCGAGATCTGTTGCATGACTCAGTTGGTGACTTTTTTCACGATAATCAATGGCATGTTCCTGAGGTTATTCCACAGGACTTGAAAGATATGATTCGAGAGCATCATTTTATAGAAGACGAGAAAGACACATGTGTTTGGGCGCTAAGTTCGGATGGGAATTTTCGAGTTCGTGAAGCATATCGACATCTTTGCACTGCTAACGCCAACTCAGACACCTGGCACAGATTCATATGGAAAGAATTCCTCCCGCCATCAAGATCCCTTGTGTGTTGGCGTGCGACATTGGGATACTTGTCCACAGAAGACATCTTGATGCGTAAAGGTGTTAACTTTGCGTCGATCTGCAGATTATGTAATTCAAATGTGGAAACCATCGCTCATGTGTTTGTTCAATGTCCGTTTGCGGTGGCAGCATGGAAGGCTATCTCGGATATCTTTCATCATAAAGTCGATTTGGCAGGATCCCCCAAAACCTTGATTATGAAAGCAAGTGGAGCAAATTTTGGAACCCAGGTGCGTGCATTATGGAGTTCATCGATTGTCTCATGTTTTTGGTTGTTATGGAACACTCGAAATAAATGTGTCTTTGAGGACTATGTTCCGAATATTGGCCATTTTCTTAGACGTATTTGGCAATGCATAAAGGAGGTGGAATTCTTTAAAGTGGGATCGACAACATCAATCGAGGATTTTAGAATTCTTAAATTATTTGATATGGAGGTGCACCCTCGAAAAGCACCCAAAATCATCTCTGTGCGTTGGCACCCCCCATTGGAAGCTTGGATCAAATGCAACACGGATGGATGTGCTCTTGGGACGCCAGGAGTTGGAGGAGCAGGTGGTATTTTTCGAAACAGCAGAAGTTTTCCGCATGGCTGTTTCTCATTTAGACTTGAGTCGGTTTTTGCTTTTGAGGCTGAGCTATGGGCTGCGACTTTTGCAATCCTCAAAGCAATGGAGCGTAACTGGAAATATCTTTGGCTTGAGAGTGACTCGACTTTTGTTGTTAATTTACTGGCTTCAAGATCCAATAAGGTTCCATGGAAACTAAGAGGCAGATGGTCTACTTGTTTGAAATACATCAACTCCATTCATTTTCGGGTTTCGCATATTTTTAGGGAAGGGAACAAGGCTGCAGACTCTCTTGCAGATTATGGGTCCACAAATGTCGGGGAGCATTGGTGGAACACTTGCCCATCGTTTATTATGGATTCAGTTAATAATGATTATTGTAATAGGGAGAATTTTCGATTTTGTTGACCTGCGGGTACAGGTCGATTTTGCTATACTTTGGTTTTTTAATAATATACGGGGCTGGATGTTCGTCTAATGCTACGGGGGTGCCAACTCAGTTGGGATCTTCGGACGCTCGTCGACGCCATGTCTCCATCCTTTACTTAAAAAAAACGGTTGGAGAAGCTTAGCTATATCATTGTTGTTAATATTATAAACAATAAACATCAAATGCAAATAAGAAAAAAATTGGAAGGGGCCGAAATCTTACACATTTGCTCCGAAATTACACGGAAAAGACCAAACTTATGTAATCCCCAAGAACAAGCAAAACAAGACAGCAACGGTTGATAAAACTAATCGACGCAGTCAACTACTAACCTCTCAGATAAAACATGTGATATGTTAGTTACATCCTCATATTTCAAGTTACTACTAATCCCCAAGTTACATCTTGATTTGTCGTCTATTACCGAAAACAAAGTTGATGTTAGACCTATTCACGCAACGACTTAGATATTAGCTAGACTTTTATTCTTCCCACAAATATTATTCTATATTCCTGGCTGAAAGAGTTCAATTTTTAACAACCAAAAATTTCAAATACCAGAACACATCCAGTGAAATGATATAGAATTTGATTAACAAGAGCAAATATTTTCAATAAATAAGTTTCTTGATACATGTACACAACAATCTCCTAACACCTCAATATGCCTGCAATAATACTCAGTGAGCATCAAACCATTAGACTAATATGAGTTTCATTTCATCATCATATGCGTGTAAGCTTCCAAAGCAGCATAGTCGAGGACTTAACCCAGAAATATGATTCTGAGTATCAAACAATCATTAGTTCTTCTGATGAACAGAAACGTGGTGTATATCCATGTCCTTCAACATTACCGATCGCCCACATGAATCACATGGCGCAGTTCTAGATCCACAATGACTCTTATCCGGTCACGGGCATCTACAGGAGATGTCCCGGCCTGGACCATGTCTCCACAGAATCGGCATGTAATGAGCCGCAATGGACATTCAGAAGTTTGGTGTTGCACCTGTCAAGAATCATCATTTCAAAGAATCAGTACAAAGGGTGAAAGAAAATATTGAGAACTGAATACTAAGAAAACTCGCTACTTTAATGTCTTCCACACCTAGCAGATAGAAATTATTTTCTATCTTAAAAGATGTACATTATTTTCTTATGCGATAGAAATTACAACATACCCGGAGTAAAAATATTCAATGACATGAAAATCCATAATTTATGCCAAACCAGAAGCTAAGCTGCTTTAAGAGTTCCACATAACAAATTTGCCTGCAATACTGAATCCCTCTAAATTGTCACATTTACACCCCAAAATGGAGCTATAAACTCTGAACACCATTTCACTCTTTGTAATTAAATACTGAAGACCTCTTCTAAGAACTTAGTGAAGCAAAGTATCACACGACCAGAAAAGCATGACGATGAAAAACAAAATCTCAATGTCACACTAGGTAAATAAGGAAGGTAAGATGCTAACCATTTGTTCCTTCTCGAGAACAATACCACATGGACACTGAAGCGGCTCGTGGAACACTTTCATGTGCTTCTCAATCTCTGCCCTCTGGAAAGCTTGACCACATTTTTCACAGTGGATGTGGCTTTTAACCTCTTCAGTCCTAACTACAACCACGCAACCAGGATGCTTGCAAACAATATTATGCCTAATACAATACGCTTCATGAAGCGCGACTGTCCTAAGAGGTATACAACGGTTACAGTTACCGCATTCTACAGTATCCACACTACCAACTGAAGATGAAGATGCAGCATGCTGGCCTGACTTTTGCATGGAAATGTCTTCAACAGTTATTGACACCAGAATCTTGGAGGTCCCCTTGAAGCCATACACCGCAACACTATAATTACCTGGACCCATATTAGGATCCTCAGCCCCAAGCACCAATTTCTTTGAACCAATGTCGTGAGACGACCAATTGTGCTGGTGGCGCGCGTCGGGAACAGAAGGGGATGCCTTGAGACATACAAATCGGTATCTCCATCTTGTTCTACTGGCTCTAAGTTAACTACAATTTTCGCCTCCTTGGAAGTAACTCTTTTCCAAGTATCCTCATCCACAGTGAACTTATAGTATCGGTAGTTTCCTTCACTAACCACACCATGGGCTTTCCGAGAATCAGAGGTCTCAGCACATGCTGGTTCGTTTTTTCTTCAGTCTCAGGACCCATGATGCCAACCTCAATATCCGTTTCCAGAACAGAAACGATAGACGAAGGTTTCAACTCAAGAACACGCAAATGATACGTCAAGACACCATGATTAACGGTGAGCGTATCACCTTGCGAAAGAGTGGCATGCTGGCGAAGGCTTGTCTCCAGAACTGCCTTGTGATTGGGAATGTCAGGAAAACCAGACTCAATCGTTTGAAGTTTGGCGTAAGCCTCCTTTGGCAGCCAAACATAACTCACTTCCACCATAGCAGTGTTTTGAGCATCAGAAGGGAATAAGTTACTCCAACAATGCAGAGGAAGAGCTACGAAACCTTCATCCGCCGTGAACTCCAACAGGAAGGCGGCAGTTTTATCTTATCTCCACTACCCTGATACAGTATAGCTTCCAGAATACGAGAAAACCTAACTCCCCGTCCGGCCAACAAACTCTCTTGCTCTAGCTGATCAGCCTAAAGAAAGACACATAGATTAACAGTCATCAAATCCAAATTCGAACTGCCAGCAAGTCTCTAATCTCAAAATACCAAAAGCATATTTGATATAAATCCCAAAATGAATTCATATCCACACCACTATTAAGTGATGAAGTATTTTCATCAACAAGTCAAATATTTTCACAAATAGACACCAGTTTTTGAATACATGTACACAACCTCTCCCAAAATTATCACATTAAACCATCAGAAAAATATAACTTCGTCGTATCTTTCATGCAAGCGTGCAAAGAAGCAATCGAAGACCTAAATATGATTGTGAAAATCAAACAATGATTGGTTCTTCTGTCGAACAGTAACGTGTTGTATATCCATGTCCTTCAACATCACCGACGTCCACATGAATCGCACAGCGCAGTTTTAGATCCAAAATGCAAGAAGTTAATTAAAATACTTTTTCTCCTGTGATTTGGAAATGAACAATATGACTAAAAATAAGAAAGATTGAGAGCCCTAATCAAGAAGATTTCACCCTAACAAGCAGAATTTCATTAAAGAGGAATAGCAACCAAAAAACAAAAAAGGAATATACAATTATTCACGTTTAGGTTTAGCTTTCTAGAAATATTAAACAACCTAAAATAGCAAAAACGATCAAACAAGGGCTTAAACAATGGAACTCGTCAGAAGTTAGACCTCTATCATGGTGAAGCTATATGTATTGCTCGTTGGCTCGTTTCCGTCTCAACTACGCTAATATTTCGGCAGATCAGATTCAACACTTGGTCTCGCGGAGGTCCACTGCGACATGGAATCCAATCCCTTATCCTGTGCAAGTTGAACTTTGGCATTAGCTTATCTTTCAAGAACAACCAGAGAGGTCTTTTCTGAAGGCTGGTTTACTGAAATTTTTATCTATTCAAAAACACAACAACCAATTTAATTAACTTAAATAAGTGTTATGAATTTATGATACTTAGAGTTAAACATATCAGGTTACATTTACTAAAACTCTTCGCAAGTATACTCGACAAGCCTAGTCTATAAGCACAGCTTACCTGGGAGAGAAAAATGCAGCCAAAAACTTTATTCTTGGAGAGGACAGTTACAAGATTACTTCGTCTACGTTAATAACTGTATACAGGATCGAGTCAAGAAAGAATATTACGAAGAAGCAGTAACTATCGGAGTCATAGTAAAAGATAACATACCGCCTGTTCCTCAGGGGTGGAGCTGTTATCGACAAACAGAGCATCAGACAGCTTCTAGCTGTATCATCTCACCACTGGAATCAGACTGGTGATGCAATATATAGACCTGCAATCAAGTGAAAACGCATCCTTAATTAATTACACGTCAATGAAAACTTATGATCACCATAAAGTACAATTATTATTACTATTATTAACAGCAAATACATGCGTAAAGATGACGATGATACCAAAAACTTACTGATGAAATCAAATGAAACTGTCAGCGATAACAACTTCTGGAATGTGGGAAATCTTGGACCACTCTGAATTATCACTCGAGTTGCTTTGTTGCTGGCTGCATCTCTCTTTTAACAGCGGACACCCTTCAATCCTTAAACGTTTTAATTTGTTGAGGCGTTGAATTGCTTCCTTAGAAGGAAAGTGCATCAGATTTGTGCAATCCACAATTTCCAGACGTTGTAGTGAAGACAAATTCCCGATCCATTCAGGCAAAGCTTCTATTAATCCAAAACCACACAGATTTAAGTCGACTAATGCAACGAGGTTCTGGAGCTCGTTCGGCAGAACTTCTGTATTCTGATTTCCATACAAATATAGTTCTCGGAGGGACTGCATACCTCTGAGAATATTATTGACGGAATCAAAATCATTTGAATCAGAAAATTGACCAATCCACAAGGTCCGCAAGTTACTAAGAGAGCTGAACTCCAGGGGGAAATTCATCAATTGCGGAAGATTCGCAATGACTAAGCTGCTTAGATGCGTCATTCTGGAGAGACAAGCCAACACCTCGGAAAGATTCGTCAAATTTGGCAAGTTAACCAATCTGAAGTCTATAAGTTGTTTCGCACAAGACTCCAACATTTCAATTGGAATAGTTGTCAGCTCTTGGCAATCCCAAATTGCCAAAAATTGAAGAGAAAGGAGACCACCTTGTGATTGTCCACCACTTCGATATGGAATTGACTTTAGTTTTGGGCAATAGGATATCTGCAAATCCCTTAGAGACTCTAATGTTTGTAAATCATTAGGCAATTCTCTTAAATTTTCACAACCCAATATAAACAAGTTTTCAAGGAATGCTCCAACACCTAAGAAGCTTGGGACAAGATGTGTTAAGTTGGGACAATGCGATATATCAAGAGATGTGAGATTGTTTTTGACAAAAAGTCCATCTGGAAGACAAACCAATCCCGACATATTACCGATCACAAGTTCTTTGAGAGAGCTTAGACCGACATCACATATATTTACCAGTGGTAAACAACTATCCACTCTTTCAATAGACAACCTCCTGAGGCGCGCAAAATTACTCGGAGCACTCTTCAACTGAGGGCAGTTCCGAATTGCCAGGTAATCAAGGCAAGGAAACATTGTAGTTGCTTCTGCAGTTACCCACTCTGTCAGGCTTGGCATGTCAATCAACTCCAAACGATCGAGTGACGGAAATATACTGTTGGATGTCTGGTTGCAATTTTCATTGCCATAGAATCTAAGCCCAAAAGATTTTACATTAGACAGACGATCCAAAACAAGACGCTTCAGACGTGGGAGGTGGCCGAGCATTGGAACTTCTTCACATTGGTGGCAACGTGACAATTTAATTGAAATCAGATTACTAAGTTCTATCCATTGGTCATTGATTGCATTGTAAACTGCCATTTTCATAGTCCACAAAGGGAAAATTACGCCTCTGTATCCTATAATATCTAAGCCCTTCAGATTTTTGGGAGGTTGTAGGCCTTCCAACACACTCTTGTCATTAGCTTTGCTTCTCGTTGATCCACCCCACACAAAAACTAACTTGAATATGTTTGTTTTTTCACATAAGTTTGCACGTGAGGCCTCTTCTTTGCTACTAACCTTCTCAAGATTTTGAATCTTTAACTTTCCTCTAAGATTCTTCAAGCTTCCAAGCTCTCCAATTTCACGGCCCTTTTCATGGCCTACTTTGTAATACGGCAATGATTGAAGACATGTTAACTTCCCAATCCCAGGAGGAAGTTCTATTGAATCAATTTGAAGATGCCTCAAACTAATTAAGTAAATTAGTGCTTCTGGCAATTTCTTCACTGATTCTATCCATAGAGTCTGCAAGTTGTAGAGTTTGCCGATCGAGTCTGGTAAACTTTCAATTGCTTTGCTTGATATTTCAAGATATCTTAAATGTATGAGATTCACAATTTGAGTTGGCAGCCCTTTAATATCATCTCCCACCAATTTTAGAACATGCAAACACTTGAAGTCTGAAAACATGTTGCTTACAGTCATACCTTCAAAGAACAATGTTCGTAAATATTTTGCTTGTTGTTCTGTGATGGAAAACGGTTCAGCCTTACCCGAGGATAGATATCGAACTCGATGCATATCATTTGGACCGCTACCTTTCATGCCTGAAACTGAACAAGCAAGATCGTGTACAAGGTCGTGCATCTTACAGTGTAATATATTGCCATACCGATCTCTCTCAACATCTTGGAATAAAGAGTTCTGCAAGAGATGGTTGAAGAACATGTTACCCAAAGTCTCCAAATCATTTTCTTCGTCGGTTTGGAGAAATCCTTCTGCCATCCAAAGCTGGATTAGTTGTTCCCTGTTGATCTTAAAGTCTTGTGGGAAAATAGAACAATATGCAAAGCACTTTTTGAGTGATGAGGAGGGCAGACGATCGAAGCTCAACTTTAAGATTTTCATAATATAACTTTCACCCTGACCGAAGTGTGATAGTTGAGTATCTAGAATCGAGAGCCATTTTTCTTTGGAGTTACCTGTCAGTAAACCTCCAACGACTTTGGCTGCTAGGGGTAGACCTTTACATTTCTGTGCTATACGTTTTCCAATTTCTTCAAACTCCACAGGGACGTCGGCTCCTTTGAAGGCTTTTGCTTTAATAATGGACCAGCAAGAATCTTCTGTCAAACGGTCCAAATGATACACAGGGAACGTTTCCACGAGTGATGCAACTTTTTCCTTTCTCGTAGTTACAATGATTCCATTGCCTCTGGCTGAGGTAATCCCGGATAAGGAATTTAAGAAATCCTCCCACTTGTCGGACTCATCACTCCATACATCATCAAGGATAAGCAAATACCTCTTATCTCCCAAGTGTTGTTGAACCCTTTTCAGAACCCCTTGTCGAGATACTTCACAACTCTCTCCGGTCGATGATTGCAGAATCATCTTAAAAAGAGTCACCACGTTGAAAGTCTCTGAAACACACACCCAAATCTTCTCGTCAAAATGAGTATTAATCTTTTCATGGTTGAATACTTTTCGAGCCAAAGTGGTCTTGCCTAGTCCTCCCATGCCAACAATAGGAATGATAGAAAAAACTTTCTCAACTGGAGGGGTAACTAACATGTCAACAATTCTTGACACATCGTTCTCCCTTCCCACGACTATTGGATCGATGGTAAAGGAGTCAGTCTCCCGATCTGAAGGTTGATGATAATCAGTTGAGTGAAGACTGGAAACATGTGCCGTCACAACTGCTGTGTGAAGGCCAAAGCTCTGAGCATCTTTGTTGATCATCTCCAACTCTTTATTAATATCTTTGATTTTATGAGCCATTTTAAAGCGGTCAACGTAAGGAATAGATCTGACCTTAACTTCCTTGCTCGGGTTGTTGACCTTTTGGCTGAGAAGATGATAGTTGATCTCATCCAACACAGCATCTGCTTCGAAAGCAAGAGACTCGAGGCGTTGCAGCCAACGGTTGACAGCTTTGTTGTGGAGCTTCTTCACCTCAGCATCAGACAAGTAATCTCGAATCATGAGCAGCGATTCTTTTAGCTCGGCCATGTCGTTTTTGGTGAAACCAGTGATGAGCTTAATCTCTTGCATGGATTTTGTCAACAAGCTTTGCAGTAAAACTTGGATGGAAGCACCAATAGCAGCCCCAACAATACTTGCTTCCATTCTTTTCACTTAGAACTAAAGTTTAATGGAGTAAAACAGAGGAGAAGATGATGAGTGACACTAATTAACAGGAAAAAAAAAACAACAATTTTTCGTCGTCTTATTATTATAATTCTCGTTTGTGGTCACCCTTTTTTTTATTTTCTTTTATTGAGGAGAAGATAATACGCAAAGGTATGCATTATTGAACGACAAGCTAAGGGTCCCTTTCAAAAGCAATGGACGCAGTCGATCTTGAATATATAAATTGACCTACAGCAACGACTAACAAGAAGATGTACACCGACAGCTAGAAGATATAGTGAAGAAAAAAAAAAACGTGGTTAAAGATGGGCTTTTTTGTTAGCAGTTTGTTGGTTTCATTGGTCACTAAAGCAACGAATGGGAGGTGGTTGAAGAGTAACTTGAATAGAGGGAAGTTGGATTATTTTGACTGGATGCTTGCAGTGCTTGGAGTGTTGAATTTCTTTGTTTTCCTTGTGTTTGCGCTGAGGCGTCAGTACAAGTTGCAGAATTATGTTGTGCCTGATGTCAATGGAGCTGGAGAGGTTAAGGAAAAGAATCAGGAGATAGTGATGACAAGTATTCATGCAGAAAAGAAATTGGATGCTCTTGCAACAGAGGAACCTTAGATGTTTGATAGTGTATAATTGTTTTCGCCAAGCATGCAACAACTTCATCAACAAATAGTTCAATTCATTCTTTTGTAACCATGCGAAAAGTCTGAATATGATCTCAAACTATTCTAAATTCCGGTCATGGTACCGAAGATTTCAAATACCACAACACATATTAAGTGAAGTGAAGTGAAATGAAAAGACAATACAAGTTATATAAACATTTTCACCAGTAAGATTCTGGATACATGTGCACATCCATTCTCCATAACCGTTTGAAGGTCGTGCACATATTTGTCAATCATCTCCAACTCCTCATTAATATACTCAATTTCAGTTGGTGCAGAGAAAACATAAAATAGTAGACCGAACTATCTCATGAGTTGATGTTATCTTTCCCTTGTTGTTGTTGCCGAACATTTGATAGTTGATCTCATTCGAAACAGCATTGATTTTGAAAGCCACATATCGGAGCTGCCGCAGCCGGAGTTTGTTGTCCTGCCACTGCACTTGGACATAAGACAAGTAATCCTGAATTATAAGCCGCGACTCTCTTAGATTTTCCTTTGCCTTCACAAGACCCCAGACGCGACCAACGTCATAACTAATGTTTTGATACTATAAGGGCAATAATAATTGAAGTGTGGTTGATTCACTTACAGCAAAGACTCAACAAGATGATAAGTCTTGACTAAATTTTGATATAGAATTTCATTAACAATAACAAATATTTCCAATAAATAAGTTTCTTGATATATGTACACAACAATCTCCTAACACCTCAATATGCCTGCAATAATACTCAGCGAGCATCAAACCATTAGACTAATATGAGTTTCATTTCATCATCATACGCGTGTAAGCTTCCAAAGCAGCATAGTCGAGGACTTAACCCAGTAATGTGGTTCTGAAAACCAAACATTCATTAGTTCTTCTGATGAACAGCAACGTGGTGTATATCCATGTCCTTCAACATAACCGAACGCCCACATGAATCACAAGGCGCAGTTCTAGATCCACAATGGCTCTCATGTTCAGACAGTCCTCTTATCCGGTCACGGGTATCTGCAGGAGATGTCCCGGCCTGGACCATGTCTCCACAGAATCGGCATGTAATGAGCCGCAAGGGACATTCAGAAGTTTGGTGTTGCACCTGTTAAGGATCATCAGTCAGAAGAATTAGTACAAAGGGTGAAAGAAAATCTGAGAACCCAGTAGCCTTGCAACTTTAATGTATTCCACACCTAGTAGTATGACATTTTAGGGATTCTTATAAGATGCATTTTCTTACGCAATCATAATTAAAATATACATGGTACCATGAAATCAGCAATTTAAGCCAAAGCAGAAGCTAAATTGTTTGTAAGGGTTTCACATAACAAATTTTGACATGCAATACCGACTCCCTCTAACCTATCATATTTAGACCCCGAAATGAGCTATAAACTAGGAACAGCATTTGACTCTTACAATTACATACTAAAGAGCTTTTTCTGAAAACTTAGTTTAAGTAAAGCATCACACGACCAGAAAAGCATGACGATAAAAAAACAAAATCAAAAGTCACACTATGTAAATAAGGGAGGCAAGATACTAACCATCTGTTCCTTCTCAAGAACAATCCCACACAGGCAATGAAGCGGCTCATGGAACACTTTCATGTGCTTCTCAATCTCTGCCCTCTGGAAAGCTTGACCACATTTTTCACAGTGGATATGGCTTTCGACCTCTTCAGTCCTAAGTACAACCCCGCAACCAGGATGCTTGCAAATAATATTATGTCTAATACAATACGCTTCATGAAGCGCGACTGTCCTAAGAGGTATATAACGTTTACAGTTACCGCATTCTACAGTATCCACACTACCAACTGAAGATGAAGATGCAGCATGCTGGCCTGACTTTTGCATGGAAATGTCTTCAACAGTTATTGACACCAGAATCTTGGAGGTCCCCTTGAAGCCATACACCGCGACACTATAATTACCTGGACCCATATTAGGATCCTCAGCCCCAAGCACCAATTTCTTTGAACCAATGTCATGAGACGACCAATTGTACTGGTGGCGCGTCGGGAACAGAAGGGGATGCCTTGAGACATACAAATCGGTATCTCCATCTTGTTCTACTGGCTCTAAGTTAACTACAATTTTCGCCTCCTTGGAAGAAACTCTTTTCCAAGTATCCTCATCCACAGTGAACTTATAGTATCGGTAGTTTCCTTCATTAACCACACCAGAGTCGGGCTTTCCAAGAATGAGAGGTCTCAGCACATGTTGGTTCGTTTTTTCTTCAGTCTCAGGACCCATGATGTCAACCTCAATATCCGTTTCCAGAACAGAAACGCTAGACGAAGGTTTCAACTCAAGAACACGCAAATGATACGTCAAGACACCATGATTTACGGTGAGAGTATCACCTTGTGAAAGAGTGGCATGCTGGCGAAGGCTCGTCTCCAGAACTGCCTTGTGATTGGGAATGTCAGAAAAACCAGACTCAATCGTTTGAAGTTTAGCGTAAGCCCCCTTTGGCAGCCAAACATAACTCACTTCCACCATTGCAGTGTTTTGAGCGTCAGAAGGGAATAAGTTACTCCAACAATGCAGAGGAAGAGCTACACAACCTTCATCCGCTGTGAACTCCAACACACCGGCATGTGTCTTCTTAGACAATCCTTCCCCGGAACTCTCTGGACCTGAACCCTGATGAATTAAGGATAACGAGAAATGCAGCGGACCTTTGTCGAAAGCTCCTTGATCAGACAACTCCGTGAAACAGGAAGGCGGCAGTTTGATCTTATCCCCGCTACCCTGATACGGTATAGCTTCCAGAATACGAGAAAACCTAACTCCCCGTCCAGCCAGCAAACTCTCTTGCTCTAGCTGATCAGCCTAAAGAAAGACACATAGATTACCGTTTAATCAGATTGAAATTCGAACTCCGAGCAAAGTTCTAATCTCAAAAGACCAAAAGCATGCTTCTACATTACAATTCCATAAGGAATTCATATCTCCACCAATCATGAAAAAGGCAACTATAATCAACATTGATTTTCAGATTAATGAAGCAAAAAATCTAAAATATCAAATCAAATGTTTTTTGTATGACTTAGGAACTCGTAGCCGCCATCCTTCAGGCGTGCAACCTCAAATTCACGCAATAGCCAGCAAATCTCACCAATCGAATCACACTAGGCTAACAATGGGCACACATACCTCGAATGCCCTAAAACTATAAAATCTACAATTTAACATATAACTTATCTTACAAACAGTTGACAAAAACCAATTTAACACATAACAGATCAATAACTAATCATAACAACAACCACAAAAACTAATCTCCTAACAGGGGAATAAAAAATCGAACCTTAGCTTCGGCCTCGGCGGCGTGGATGCGGCGGGTCCTCTGAGCGGCTTCGACGGCTTGGCGGAGGCGAGTGGCTTCTAGTTTAGCTTTCCTTTCTCTCTCTAGCTTCAATTTGGCCTTGTCTTTCCTCTCTCTCTGCTCCTTCTCCAGCTTCTCTCTCGCCCTTCTCAGCTCGAAATCCATTGCCAAAATATCAACACAATTTTATATTGCGAAATCAATCAATCGATTGCCCTCTTCTTCTCTCTTCTCTCTTCTCTCGTTCGTTTGATGATGAATTTTTAGTGAGATTTATTAATAATAATAATCAGACGATTTTGATTACTTGTTGGAAAAGATTTTGGAATCCTACTTATTTACAGGAAGAAGATTCTGGGCCTTTCTTGAAGGAGGCTGGTCAGAATTGGGCCGCGTAAGATTGGGCCCATTGAATATCGCACGTGACCTTTATTTATTACATAAATGTTAAATACTTATGACAATTTGTTTTTGATGAAGATATTTGAGTTGTATTGCATTTCAATTTTCAATATTGGTGAGTTAAAGAGTAAAAACAAATTATTTATGAATATTATAAGCTTCATATATTCATTTGTATAATGTATATATATATATATATGCTTAATATGTATGTGCACGCTTTTAGACTTGCTAATATAACTGTTTAATTTAAGGAGTTTCGGTGGGAAAAAAAATCATTTGTGTTATGCAAAATTGACAAGTTGACAATATCTTGTGAAAAATAAGTACGACAAAAGCCACTTATGATCCTCTACCTCTGTAGTAATTATATTTTTTATTTTTGTAATTTTGAATGAATTTTACTATATTCTTCTTATCTTCTTAGAAAAGGAATATAAATACTTTTTGAAAAAATGAATGATGCATGTATATGATAAACTTGTGACTCAAATTTCAAATTTAGATTTATTTTTATTATTCTTCAAAGTTTAAAATATAAAAATAAAAAATGTACTTATTTTTTTCTTGAGAAGTTGGTGGATATATATGTCTTTTTCGAAATAGAGCCCGACCCAATCTCATTTATTGAAAAGTAAAGTACATCTCTCTGCATAGAAGAATAAACTGCCAATTTTTAAATCACGAGAGATATGTTTCACCAGCTTATTTGCACAGGGAGATGACTTTCCCACCCACCATAACACACGAAGTAATTTGTCAAAACCCTTAAATTAATCATCAAATCATGTGCTGCTTTAGACTTTCGTGCCATAAACTTACATATAATGTTTATTTTAATACTTTCTTGTAGTTGATAATGAAAATTCAAGGGTATTTTTCATTTACCTCCCCTGAGGTTTCAGTGCTTGGCAAATACCCCCCTGTAGTTTAGAATTTTGGTAGATACCCCCCTTAAGTTTAAATATAAGGGTATTATTGTACTTTTCATAGCAAATTAGATTAAAAGTCAATTTTGCCCTTTTTAATAAGATTGTTTTATGTGCTACTATTTATAATGTTTATAATGTTTAGTATTAAATTTTTAAACAAGAAAAATTTACTCTATAATTATATGAGTTTGAGTTCATTATTTTTTAATGTTTTGAATATTTTTTAAGTAACAAAAAAATTTATATTATAAATATAAATTGGGATTATAAATATAAATTGTGCCCCGTAACTATGGGTACCCTCTGCTAAAAATGTTCAATCGCTCTTATTCGGGCTATTTGGCCTACATGGCTGCCACATCGTTGCCACGTAGAATTTTTAGGGCATTTTCATCAAAACGACAAACAAAATGGGCATTTTTAATAATTCGTTCATAATAGAATAATAAAATCTCAGAACTAACCTTATAATTTTAAAATTACTTTTTGCATTCCAAAACATATAAGAAAAGTATTTTTTATATTTATATCTTAAAAACTAAATTGCTTGTATTTATATTTATATCTTATATTTATTAATATTAAACTACTTAAAAACATAATAAAAAGAAAAAAAAAAGTAGAATTTCGGTAATTAAACTATATTTTTTAATTAATAATTATAAAAAAAAACTTCATCTTTATCAAATGATATATATTTTCAGAAATGAAATTTTTGCAACAAACCCAATTTATATTTATAATTTAAATTTTTTTGTTACTTCAAAAATATTCAAAACATTAAAAAATAATGAACTCGAACTCATATAATTATAGAGTAAAGTTTTTTTGTTTAAAAATTTAATACTAAACATTATAAACATTATAAATAGTAGTACATAAAACAATCTTATTAAAAAGGGCAAAATTGACTTTTAATCTAATTTGTTATGAAAAGTACAACAATACCCCTTATATTTAAACTACAGGGGGGTATCTACCAAAATTCTAAACTACAGGGGGGTATTTGCCAAGCACTGAAACCTCAGGGGAGGTAAATGAAAAATACCCGAAAATTCAAGTAGATAAGACGCAAAACTATGTTACCTTTAATTTTGGTTCATCTTATTGATACATAAAACACTTTTATGTATAATTTTGTATTTCCATTTTCATTTCTTAGGACTCACTTTTTTAACTAATATGCATTATTTCGATAACCATGCAATTTTTTAATACGTAAATGAATTGTGTCGGCTCCACAAATTTCAAGCAATGATAATTTCATCTTAAACCCAACTCACTTTTTTTTAATATCACAACTCACTTGCAAATACAGAAATAGGGGAATAAAAGCAACAATTGGCAAAAGAAGATTAATTCCAAAACATAGGGAATCCAAGTAATACAAATTTGCAACTCTTATAAAACTGTCAAACAATCCCACAAGATCATCCTTAATAACGAGATATAAAATCTAAGACTGGTGGTACTTATTATGGAAATTACAAAAATTGCACGACCACTCTATTCAAGTTTAATTTCTCTTGTGGGGGGATCCAGTTCCAAGTAGAAGAAAGGCTCAGTTGGTTCTTCCCTGCATATCCATTATGTAATACCACTCTCAATCAAATTCCAACAAGTAAAATAAAATACAAATAGTAACAGCAATCTTACCCCGGCTTGGAACGCATACACCGGTAAAAAAGTTTGAATGGCCCTGGAACTGTTTTGAAAGGATTACCTTCAAAACAAGCCTGCCAGTACAAAGCAACAGAGTCAGCAAAAACAAGTTATATATATAGACTGGGGCAAGGGAACCAAAACTAGGAAGTGTTTGTTTATGCAGTTAGAGAAGTCTGAAAGAGTCCCCATTGATCTATTAGAATAACCCAATCTGTTTATTACGTAATTCTGTCATGAACAACAAGACGGATAGACGCATTTGTCAAGTTCATTTCAAAACAACAACAAAAGTCTAGACTAAATAAGATTGGTCATACTTCAGGACCCTTTATCCATCATAAGATTATTGTGCCATTCGTAACATCCACGATACCAATTTCTGGATTATTGCACATTCCCTCGCAATCATATACATCAATGTAAGATTATATAAACTTCGGGTGGTCTACCAATAACAACATTATTTACATCCATGACATTTACTATTCCAGTTTCTGGATTATCGCACTTTCTCTCTCGTTCTCAATGTACATTGTGCAATGTATTCTATAATGAGGACATAAATGACTTTCTGAAGATAACGATGATTACTCACAACGGAGCTAAAAAAGGGATCATAAGTATGAAACAGCCTAATAACCAAACATTCCATAAGCATCAACTTGGTCTTAAACCTCGACTTAATTAGGATTCGCTAAATCGTTAAACAAAAATCACACTGAGTCGAGCACATAAAAATTATCATTCTCGATTTGTTCTAACTTCTAAGTACGCAAAGTGCCTTTATTAAATCTCTAGAAACCATAACATTCTATAACACCTCAATCCAGATTTTTTTCAGACACCCCTTTGTTCAGTTCAGCTACTTGAAGTCGAGAGTCCACCAGTAGATCTACGCGTTATATGACCTAACAATTGTAATAGATTCTCTTGCATCATCATTATCAATTTTCTCGCATCTTCTATACTGCGGGGACTAGACCTATCTTCACGTGAATATCTTTATTTTTCTCGATATTTTTTTTCATGTTACCAGTTACCACACATCCAGCAGATCATATGCATATCAATTTCACTCATTTTTGGAGACTAGTCATAACTTTAAAGTTCAACATCTGAACCGTACAGAAAAACTAGCTAAACAGCAACGGTATAAAACTGCTCTTTCAACTCTACCAGAAAGTTAGAATCACACAAGCCCCCCATTGCGTCTTTCAACATCACCAAGCCCCGTCAATTCTACAGTGAATTTCACTATCCACTTCTCAACCTTCCTCAATTATAGAACTTGGATATCAACACTTTAAAGTTAATAGTCAACGTAACTTTTGCCCATTCAGCGTGATAGTACTATCATTTTGAGTCCCAAAGCCTCAATATCTCCTCGTCTACCAGAAAGATTCTATAACCATGAACTCCAAGCTCCAAAAGAGACCTCGTTACACATCTGCCTAATTTGATTTTCATTTCGTCTCAGCCTCAAATTGTCGAAAACAACGACTCCGCCTCTTTCTAATTTAAGCTAAAGCAGATTTTTAACACTTGAAAAAGGCAGGAATCTCTTGAATCTTCATACTTATTACACCATTCTAACAAAAATACGAATAAGATAGTCGGATGATCTACGAACAATTAGCATCTCAACGATACCAAATCACGAGCTAAAATCAGTGTTAGCTAGCTGAATTTATCCCATTTTAAGCCCTAGTAATTCAATATCATCAATCCTTCAAATTTATTTTTTAACTAATCTACTAAATTGAAATAAATCATAAAAAATCTACGACTAAAACCATACAATATTGATCGATAATAGTATTACAGATGCGAATCGAGCATTAATAGAAGAAAAAAAAGGGGGATTTTTTATTTTTTTTTTTGGTTTACTTGGATGACATCTTCAACGCGGTCGTTGCATCTGTGGGCTATAGGTTGCCTGTGGTCGCCCTCAGGCATGCCCCATGGACTCTCCCGACGAGGTACTGGCCGCTCGCTCATCTCTCTCTCTCTCTCTCCTAGTTCAGGTACAGGGTTTTACAGAAATAATTTCGGATATATAAATATTAAATAATTGGGGAAATTACATTTAACCCCCACGTATGGGCCGATTTGCAGTCAACACCCTTAAGTTTGTTTTGCTACGGTCAACCCTCTATCGTTTGCCGAAATAGACACTTTGTTCCAACTCAATATTTTGCACTTTTTCAGGGGTATTTTCGTCAAATGTTCAAAAAAATGAATATTTTTGTAATTTGTTTTTAAGACAAAATCAAAAATTTATTAAATTTGACCCACTTTTTTAGTTTCTTATTTTTTTTTTAAGACCAAGGGGTTTAGGCTTATTTTTCAACAAAATTCTTTTTTTTTGTATCTTTAGACAATTTTTTTTTAATATTTAGATAAATTTTTTTTTCGAATGGTTAATTGTGAGACATTCCTCCAAAATAATTGTATTTCAAAGTAAATGCTTAAGTTCCATGGTCTTAATAAAATAATTTAGGCTTCTTTAAAAAAAAAAAAAAAAAAAAATTGTCGGTTAATAAATCTTTCATTTTTTAAAAAAATATTAAAACAATTGACATTTGACGAAAATACCCCTGCTCAAAAGTGCAATGTGTTTAGTTGGGCAAAGTGTCTATATCAACAAACGATAAAGGGTTGACCGTAACAAAATAAACTTAAGGGCATTGACTGCAAATCGGACCATACGATGGGGTTTTTAATGTAATTTCCCCTAAATAGTTTATTTAGTTAAAGCCTATAGCTCTATTTTTTTATCTAAATAATAGAATTATGTTATATTATTCAGTTATTTAGTTATTTGTTTCATCTCTAATGTGTAAGTATAAATAAATTGGTTGATTAGACAATGCAATGCTTCTCAAATCAACAAATTGCAATTTATTGTTTATGTATTTCCAATTCACTTAGAAAATCCAAATTGGATCATTGTATATTTAAGTTGATTAACTTTAATACAACTCCTAGTTAAAAATCAATTTGATTTTGTAACGCCTCAAAAATTAGGAAGAAATAAATTTATACTTTAGTCCTTAAATTTTTAAAAATTTCTATTTTGACCCTAAATATTAAAATTTGTATTTTAGCCCCTAAACTTAAAAGTTAGTCTTTTATTATATTTACAGGTCTCTAATCCTAAAACAAATATTTTAATTTCAAATATTAACCAAGTTGATCGAATTACCTAAAAAAATTACATAAGGAAATATATATGTAACAAAGAAATCTAATTATACATATTTGAATTTTAATTATAAATAATTGAGGGACTTGATATGCAATTAACCAAATTGATGAGGTAAGCCATGACATCTTTTTGATGAGGTAAATTATGACATCCTTAAGAGCATGATTGAATTTAGATTTATTTTTATTTATTTTAAAATAATCAAAGTGGGACATAAGTAGTTATGATTAACTTGAATTTTCTGTGTATAAATAATGACCCTTGCTCAACATTTTACACATCCCGAAATAATCCGATTCTGCAAAAAATCCCTCAAACAAGAGTTGTTCATTTTTTTGTTTCCGTACGGAAAGTCATTTTTTCAAATTTTTATCTTGTTATTTTCTACCTAAAAATACGCCAAAACTTTTAGTGCGCGTGAAATGGCGATTCTACCCCTACACCTTAGAAAAATTATATCAAATAGTAGAAATATTATTTTACTACTTATTTTCGGATGCATACCTTACTTGGTGTCTTCTATCTTTTGTATGAAGACGACTTTCCCAAATAATATGATCTATGAGGCCGTAATACATAAACCGTAAACTGCTGCCAAGAAATTCGATAGCAACTCTTATGTTGCAAGAATTATTTAGCATAGCAACCCTTTGTATTTTCATAGAATCTTGGATACACACATTCATCATGACATTATGAATGAGAAGCCACAAAAGAATTTGAAAACAAAGTTTATTTGGATGTCCGATCAAAGGTAAAACCGAAAACGCGGTGATTTATTAGTTTATTTGGCACAACCTTTATTTCCTTAGTTTATAAGTTAAATCACCATCATAATTCAAGTATTTATCACACATGTGAATTTAACGTGAAATATTATTAGTTATAATTTATGATCATGAATTGACATTCTTGTGATTTTATTTATAGCATTTAAATGGTATATTTATCATGTTTAACATATTAATTTCATAAGTCTTACAAGATTATTCTTGCCACTTCATGACCCAACCATCAAATAAGATTATTTATCATAATAAACATTCCTTATCACATGTTTTGATAAATCTCTCATGTTTATATCTTTATATTTAAGTTATAAAACACGTATATGCATTTTAAACTTACTATGTAAAATAAAGTAATAAATGACTAAGTTGTAACTTTAAAGGTGTTACTTCGTATGATACTTATTTCGTGTGTAGTTATTAAAAGTTTGGAATTGATTAAAGACTAAAAAGACGAGTTTCCTAGAGTTAGTTAAGTAATATGTTTTTAAGGATTGATTATGTATTGAATTGAATAGTTAATCAAACTTTACTTATTACCGTTACTTGTCGTTGAAATGACTTTAACATGAACACTCATAGTCATAAGTTTGAAAATATAATTGTTTAATATAATTTCGAGGTATAAATAAGGTGGTTAAATCAATAAATATTCAATATTAAATTAAAGCATATATTTTTCCTTAAATTCATCATCTAAGATTTTTATGTTTTGTGTAATGACATAAATTAAGCTTATGTGTTATTTACTAAGATTTACATTGTAACTAGCATTCTTAACAAGAACGTTCTCAATTTCACCAACATGAGAATTGAAGAAAAAGTACTAATATTTGTTGTGGTAATTATAAATTCAGTTGATTAATATTATTTAAATTTGTTAAAGGTTGACGAACTAATCAATGCCATCAAGGTTCCCGTACGAGTTAAGGTGAGGTTCAATTTCTAATTGTTCTAGCCCCGTTTGACATCCGACCCTCAGGAACTTGGACAGAAAAGCCATTACTCCATTACCAAATCTCGAACAACTTATATTTCATCATATTTATGTTGTTGCATCTCATCTCATAACATTATTTTCTTACTTGTCCTTAAATCATATCCAATAATTTATTAAACATATTGATTCATAATCATGGTAATTCTCTGATATAATCTCATATGTTGGTTCTTGAACTGTGCAAAGAGCAATGAACTGTGTTCGGGACATGTAGCTCAAAGAGCAACGTATATTATCCGGTTTACTAGCTTATTTGTTTATCTGGTATACCCATTGGGACGCCTTTGAGAAGTTGGGCCCAGGAATTGAGTCGAGTTACTGTCGGGCAGTAAGGACTGTCGGTTTAAGTAATTTTTCTTGATACCCATCTATTTAGGCGCCGCTTCTAGTCAAGAGTTGGCTATAACTCGCGTGCTGGATTGACATGTACTCGAGCATGTCCTTTGATTCGTTTGCGAGGTGGCTCCTCGTCGGGAGGTATAAGATAGAATATTAGAAGTCATAAGGCTGGATTTCTTTATTGTTAAGCACAAGTCCATTAACTATTCTATGAAAATTCTAGTACCATTGCTACATCAAATTATCTAGCTGAATTGTTTCTACCGGTAAGATCACTCCTCGAAATGTATCTAGTAGGTCACAGTTAATTCTTGCATTACCAATTCTTTTATATGAATCTCACTAAGTCATTAAAGACTTATTCCTTGTTTCTTCTGTCCATTACTCAGAATAAAATCAACATGACAGCATGGATCAAGTGAATAATTGTTCAAGCGTGCATTTTGAAATATTCGTGTTTTGTCACTAGTGCATAACCATTAAAATAATCGCATTGTTTGTAATACCAAGACTTCTGATGTATATATCAAAATATAATTTATAAAATGTGTATGTTTTTTATCCTGAATAAGTGAGACTCCTTCCTATGAGTTGCGCTTTAGTCTGGATTGGGTAAAGTGGTTGATCACCACTGAACCAACTCGGATCGTAGCACGGCGCATGGGGCGCGGTCGCCACATATTTATTTTTCATATGACAATAGCCTAATCATAGCCATGTCCGCATAATGGAAGTGTTTTTTTCTCATTACCTATTAAAAAATCTCATATATTAAGATTGTGTTATAACATAATTGGGCAACAGTCGTATCACGCACGTTTTTGTACGATTTCAATAAAACGAGAGAATCAAATCGAAGATAGAATCGTACTTTTTCAGCAAAACATGTGGTCAGCTACACCCTAGTTCACATATCGTGTTTTAAAATACAAGTTTCTTGACTTCAAATCTAGCTCATGATCAATATAAAACTAGAGTTAGTCTATCGTAGAATGTTGAGTCAGCATACAAAGTTACCCAATAGATTTCGTAATTTGAAATTAAGTTAATGTCATCCAAAAAAATGACGGAGTTGAGTGTATTACTGGCAAAAGCGTAATATATAACATTTCTTGTGATTGATTATAACTTTTATAAAAATTATAAAAAGAGGTCTCTTCCCCTCCCCCCCCCCCCCCCCCCCCCTTCTTTTACCAACTTAAAACACATTGTGTTTTTTCACTTTCTTTTGTCACAATTGGTTGCTAAGCCTCTTTCTCTTATGGTTACAAAGCGGAGGATGTGAACCCAAATGATGCAACTACTACATAAGATTTTGTCTTTAACAACGTTTCTTTAGCTTACGGTCCACATTATCAAAACGAAGGATGGATGCGATAGAGCCTAGAGGAGGGGGGTTGAGCACAAGTGTGCAGACCATACTGTAGTGTGTGTCCCAAATTTGCACGACCATCGGCAACCTCATTAGAATCTTTGTATTCATGTTGAATTTTGCATGATACAAATTGAATGATAAGGGGTCGACATGCATCAATAATGGGCTTGAATGAGTGAATAGCATAATGTTGAGTATGTAGAAGAGATACTGCAATTTTCAAATTTCAAGAGACGATGATTCGACTATGGTTGAAACTTGAGACGTTTAGCTTCATTCAACTTGTAGTAAATTACCAAATTTCAGTTAACGTGATGGACCCTCTTTCTCATTACTCGAAGGAGCTTTTCTTTTTAAAGTAGACGAAAGAACTTCTTAATTTTAGCTCAATAAGTGCAAAGTACAAAGGTGATGTTTGCAAACTCTTCTCAAAAAGCAGAAGTTTATAATTTAAGTTTAAGCTCTAAAATTAACTTCAAGTCGTAAGCTGAAAGTGTTTGATAAACTAGCTAAAAATTGCTCTTTTTATAGTAGAGTGTTTGCAAAATAAAAAGTGATTTTGCTGATTTTTCAATAAAATGACTACAATACCCATAGCATATACATTTCAATATTTAAATGTATTACCGTAACATCTAATAAAGTAAAAAAATAAATCAATCACAACATAGTTTTATTTACTAATGAAGAAAAATCTTTATAGATATGGTTATATGGATTACACGATAAATTATTTATTTTAGTAGATTGATATTTTTTAATTTTCAGCAATGTGACGTAATATTTAACCACATAAGAGGTTTCGATGTTAAATAGTCAAAATTTGCAAGGAAAAAAAAGTTCACACGAGAAATAACTCACGCATATGATAAAAAAAAATTTGAATACGATAAAAAATAAGATATTGTGTGTAAAAGTGAATGCTCGGATTGTATTTCATAATTTATTGTTAGTAATATGAATATTATTGGTTAATAAAAGATAAAGGGTATAATTGTACATAAATATTTTAATTAATTTAATAATTGCTATCATAAGCTGGAAGCAGGTCCATAGCAGCTTCAAGATTGTGAGAGTTTTTGGCTTAAAAAAAGTTTTCAAACTGGAGAAGCTATATTTGCAAACACCCTAAACTGTTTAATTTAAGTTAAAAGCTGATTTTGACTTTTTTTAAGAGTTTGCAAACACCACCAAATTCTTGTTTCTAATAATTACACGACTTGTTACAGTCGATATAGTTTCTTGCAATATGCACATTAATTAGAATAATAAAGAATGCAATGCCACATCATTTAATAAACATCGGCATCCATTAGTTAACAACTTAACATTACAAAGCACCTAAAAATATTATGCAACTATAGAGTACATTAATTACTATTTTCAACTAAAATTTCAGACAGTAATTCTCCTCCTACGATTCACCACGTCGAACATCAGATCCACTAACCACTCTCTTAAATCCAAATCAAGAAACTTCAAATCAAACACCACAAAACAAATCCTCCAACAACAACAACAATGGGCGCTCTTCGAGCAGTCACCGATTTCATCCTCTTCATATTCTTCCTCTTAATCTCAATCGTGGCCCCATTAATCGACGGCCAAACATGCCTTCCAATTCACCTCTTCCCCTCCTTTTTGGTTGAGCTGAAAACCTGGTACACTGGTGAATACAACGACTATTTGGTTGCGGAAAAGCCGCATTTCTTTGTGGGCATTGTTTGGCTGGAGCTGGTGTTCCAGTGGCCGCTTGCGATAGCGTCGGCTTATGGGATTGCTGGTGGGAAATCTTGGGCGAACACCACCTGTTTGATGTATGGCGTGTCCACTGTTACTTCCATGGTATGGTACTTTTTGGTCTAAAGTTGGTGTCTTTGTGTTTCTTTATTGGACTTGTGACGTGGGTGTGGATTGAATTGATTGGAGATTTTGTTTTTTGATCGAATTTTGTCGTTGATTGTGATCGTTAGTGTTTTTGAGTATGGTGTTTGAGCTGATGATTATGAGATGAGATAATGTGCTTGGTAATGTGTGATCTGGAAAGGAGTTCTTTTGATTCTGCTTGAGGCTCGATGATTATGAGACGTGATGGAATATTCGTAGGATCCCTTCGTGTTTTGTTGATCTTGTTAGGAAGGAGGACGTTGTTGAAACTTTTTGTTTCTTTATTCTGTTATAGCATATACGTGTTGATCCATGCAAGATTTGCCGAAAGTTTTGATCATTGCTAATGTATTCGTCACGTTTTGGGTCCTTGCGTTTATGTTGCGATGTTTGTGATTTTATAGTTTTATGATTGGGGTTAGTCGTCCGATTTCAATAGTTAGGCGCACGGGTATCCAATAATTCCCAATAGTAAAATACATTAACACGGTAATCTTTTCTCTTTCATATTTTAGTGCACCAATCTGATATTGTCAATGCGAAAAATAGAATGATCGGACTTATGCCAGGGGAATGTATAACTTTCCTTCATTCGCACAGTTGTTGGAATGGCATCACAAATATCCAAGCTTGATTGGTAGTACTATTTAGTACCTACACTACGTAGCAAATGGACCTTGGCTGAACTTGGCAAAAATGATTTCCTTCGCAAAATTAAGATCCTTGCGTTGCCCCTTCCCTGAACCAGAACCGGGGGAGGGTGAGAGGAAAATTAATGACAGATTACCCCATGAACGCTCTGAAAAATGGATCTTGTGGTTTAAACGGTGTCCCAATGCCATTAATCCTGCTTTTCTCATCATTAGTTTAAAACCTTTGCGTTATGTGTTTGATTTACCTGTACCTACAACGAATGCATTGGATTTGCTTGTTGACTAAAATTTTCCAACAAAGCGTGCACTTTCAGCTACTCAGAAAATTGACCGTGTTCGTGCAATAGAAAACCTAGTGTATCTGTTCTGTCTCTCTTTCTCATACTACTTGTGTTTGACCTCAGGTTGCCATACTATCGGAGCTGACGTTGTCCGAACGAGCATCTGATAAGCTGTTGACGATGTACTTCCCATTTCTGGGGTTCGGTCTTTTAGCTTTGTTGCGTGGTCTGCTTACTAGCTCGACAAAGAGCATGACGATCGGGAAACGACCAGCAGTAAACAGAAAAAAGAGGGCTTAAAATAAATTGTCCCTGAGAGCTTGTGCTCTTTGTCTCTAATTTTTTAAAACCTTTCTTCTCTATTTTTTTGGTTGGTTTAAGGACATGAAGTTATAGTTTTAAGCAGTTGATTAATTTGGTTTCTATCTTACTAATTCAAAGTTGCTTATTTCAAAGAAGTAGTTTTTGCAATTATGTTTTATTGGTCGCAATGATGTTGCACTTAACAGAACATATCACGGTCGTGGTTTCCTTTGTGTTTTTACTTAGCTATCTATTCTTTGTGATGCTTTTTTCTCTTTCTTCTTTTCTTTTTGGTATAATTTCTTGCATGGAGAATTGATGAATGATTATTATCTATGACTCTCCAATACATTTCCTGCTCGGTCACTGTCTCACTGAACGTAATCTACGCATACCTATCATAAGAGTTGCACATGAATAATAATCTTTACTCCCACACATTGATGAGTAAAATGCCATATGATATATGAGTTTGGAAATAGTTGTATTATTGCATAGCTTATAGCCAGTTGGTCCAATTTGAAAAAAAAAAGAAGATAAAATAATAAAATCAAATACTATACTAAAATTGGAGAGCTGTCAAAAATGAATACCCCCATGTTCCATGGTTCTTAACTTCTCTAACGAAAAAACTAAACTTATAAATATTCGAAGCCCTTCCGATTTTTTTCATTTTCTGAGGTCACAAATTTGTTAAGCCGGTTGCTTTTTTTGGTGCCCTAGCAAAAAAACATAAAGAAGTACATTATATCCAAGTCGAAATCTTTAATTGGAACACCTCCATAATCAAAAGAAAACCTCTCAAAAAAAGAAAATTGAAAAAGAAAAAGACGCGAGAATCCACAAGAAAATGCCAAACTTTATATTCACAGTAAACATCCTCATATTCACCACGATCCCTATCTCTCTCTTATTACCAAGTGATTAAACACAGAAAGGTCATCCACTGCCAATCTAGATTAAAGGAAAACATGCAACAACTGAAAGAAAAAGACAATATCCACAGGGATTAAAGAATCAATAAATGTTTTCAGCTAGCATATATGTTGAAATGTAAGAAAGTTCTCTTCTGGTGGGAGCAGCACCCTCTATTTCTTGCTCGAGAGATAAAGACCAGATACGATGGCAATCCCTGTAAATGCAACTCCAAAAGCCGTGATAATCTTGCGCACTGGAATAGGTTTTCTACCGGATGGTACGCTCAGTAGTTTCTTCATCTGAATGTAGTCATGGAGCCATAGAGTGTAGTGAGAACTCGGATGATAAGAACAAGAAGATGAAGAAAAACATCATATAGTGGTGCTAGACAGCTCGGATGGTGTTTAGAGTTAAGTTTATATTGGACATTCTGTACAATTGGATTAGTTAATAGAGGGAGCAAAGAGCTTATTTAACAAGTGTTAGGAACTTTGACGTTTCTTTACAATGTCTCAGTGGGAAAGAACTTGATGAAAACTATTTTGCAAATTTGCTATTCCTTAATTCTGGTGGTAGGGTAATGCACCAAAAGCATAAAGACTAGTAGGTGAGGTGCTATGTTTGCTGTATTAATAAATTGACAACAACTCAACTGGAGATTCACCAAGCAGGCAAAAGGAACCGGGATGGAACATATAAACCTTACCTCAACAGTCTGCTTCCAGTTCTTCTGGATCCCTGAGAGGTGCCCCTTTCCGACAACTGCTACCACTGACTTATGCTCACGGGCAATTTTCAATAGCGTTGCCGACATATATCTGGACAAAAAGCCAATACATTAAAGAAGAAACTTGATCAGATAGACAGAGACAAAACAGAATTTAGATCTTCTCTTTCATTATCTTAAGTTGAATAGTATTTCTACAGAAGAACTTGATCAGATTGAAAGAGACAAAAAGAGAATTTAGACGACCTCTTTCATTATCTTAAGTTGAATAATATTGTATAATGTACAATGTGGGAAACTACTAAGAGGGTGCTGGATTAGTTTATAAACTCCGTATAATGTATCCAGCAAATTTTTTCAGCAAAGAGTCTTATTGGAACTATTGGAACTATTGGAAATTCATTTTATAAGCAGGAAGTTCAAATGCTGAAAACAAGTGGTTCTCACTTAATCACAATTATAAAATGAATTTTATCCAGCCATTCTATTTATTCTCTCTGAGATGAAATTCTTCATGGGCATATGTTGCTTTCATCTCAAGTTTGTAAGAACAGAAAATTATAGTTCAACCTAGGAGCCACCATGAGTACACCATATCCAGCTTCTCATACACTAGTTTTAAAACTTTACCTTGTGAAACAATTATTAAGGAATACAAGTTTAAACTTTATGTTACTTTGCTATAATTAGTTTTCAACTTCTGCAGAAATGCTAATAAATCAGAATCCAGTTGTTACCATAATTCTTTTCTCCACTATATAATGAAAATTCTATTAAAGAGAAAAGAAGAAAGGCAATAATCTGATGAGTAATAAGCAAATATTTTGAGAAAAGTCCATTTATCTTCGCAAGTCTGCTGTATTTTTTTACTAAGGCCATAATCATGATGTTTTATTGAGGAGTGACTCCGAAATATAATTCTCAAATAAACTTAGAAGTTAAGAACACTAACTGGTCTCTTTCATGCACGAGGGTTTCCATCAAAGTAGGAAACTGCTTGCTCATTTCTTGAATTACAAGAGTTAACATGTCAACATCATCCATGTCCTTTAGCTGCAAACAATCTCAAAGACATGATTACTGAGCATCAACATCCTACCAAGACACATTAAAAATAACTTTATCTGTATTATAAGATAAAAACAAAATAGCATACCATCTTGTTGAGATCTTCAGGACTTGGCAGGAAAACCGCTTGAAAAAATAAGGAGTATAACAATTTGGTCTTGTGCCATAGTGGCATTTTGGCCCATGTCCTTCGCAATGTAATCTACCAAGTACAAATTACATAATATAAAAAAGCAAGTAAAATATGTAATGCACAAAAAATTATATTAACTATGAGATGCACTCGTCGATTGGAGGATGCGAATAAACTGCTTACGACTGTTCGGTTAAGTGAGACATAGATTTAGGACAAATGTCTAGAGTGCAAGGACAACCACAGAAAACATAGATAAAGGAATACGAAACGATCTGACCATCAAAACTCTAGATGAGGACAAAAAATGAGTGGAAAGAAGAACTCATGCATTCCAATCAACATAATTCTTGTTTATTGTGTATCGCTTACGCAATTAATTAAGATTTAAAGTGATGAAAAGCTAGGTTGTTATGCTATGATAATTCGAAAGAAATTATGCAGCAATTACGTTCTCCGAACAATTCAAAATAGTCGATATCATAATATACCACGTAAATAGAGCCTAATAACTAATAAAGAGAGCATGTATAATGAGCTTAACATGCTCACCATTAAGTTGTGAAATTGGTAAAAGAACACCAAGTCTCCTTACTCTTAGAAGATGGAGGAGGTGTTCTTACTTGGTTTACATTGCCTACCTGAGTTGATTAGAATGAAGGACTGACACAACAACCCATTTCTTGGATTAGTCAGAGTAACCGGTTTTGCTAATATAGCACTGACCACAAGGTGACTAACAAGAGAGAGAATGTATATAAGCGTAACGTGGTCATCCTTGAAGTTTCTGAATTCAACTCCATTGTAAGAAGTGATAGACCTACTCCCACTTCTCTTGAAAGATAGAGGTGATGGGCCAAGTGTGAAGCACACTTCCCTCTACTCTTAAAGATGCACACAGACCTAAAAAATTAGCTTACTTGGACTGGCCGATCACCAAGTATAACTTTACCCCCGTACTTAATCGCCTCTTCATATGCCACACGAAACTCGGCACCCGGCAAAACTTCGAGCTTACTAGCAACCTAATACAACACAAAGTAATCGAGATACGTTATCTACAAAAATTAGTAGGAATTTGTTCTCCACAAACATAATCGTGCTTCACCTTGGAAACAAACAAAAAGCAGGATGTAGCCATACCTTAGCAAGAAACCAGCTATATAGTATACCAAAAAGATTTTGATTTTTCTTCCACATATCTATCATCTCTGCCATTGTTGGCACCTGGTGCATCAAGCATGCATGTCAATTCACAATCGAGGCTCCAGTCACGAGTCTACTTAATCCCAATGAGAGGTTAAAAAGCAATCAATAAATAATTAGGTCACGCAACTGTAGAAAAATCTTATAGAAGACCTTTCACATTTCATAAGAGAAGATGAGAGAAACTGCTACCTGTTAAACAACCTCTAAATAAATAGGTATAGCGTTGAATCTAAGAATACAGCGTGCACAATTTTGTGATTTCAACAACTTGAACAGGATGCAGTTATATAATCAGAAAGCGGTGAGATAGTTTCACAGAATGTCCCCATGAGATAACTTAACATTCACAGCTTCAGTCTTATAAACTCTTTGCAGGACAAAGAAAAACAGTGAAAGCTAGCGATTAAGTTTAGTAACATAAGTCTCCTATCCATTTCATGGAAGGTCAGTTAAGCCAAAGTTATGTTCATCTAAGTCTCACACAGCTAAATTGCCATCAAATCATGCAAAAAACTCTGCCACGTCACTGGGTAACTTTTTCCCAACACATGGTGTGCACACATATTGGCACGACATCGTCGGAAGAAGAAGAATTATCAGTATCAAGTTTAACACAAATAACTGTCAGAATTCGGGAGTGCTTTCAATAACCGTAAAAATGCGTGGTATAAAAACGCTACAGAAGAAAAGAATACATGAGCCGCACCTTCAAATTCTGAGGCGCAAGCACAGCAATACGGCTGGAACATAACTCCAGGAAAACAACCTGCAACAAATAATCTGTCTGAATTTGCAATATTCGTACATAAACAACAAACACTATGCCATAACGCTACCTACATTACCTAAATAACGGAAAAGCATACAAGCATATAACACTCTAATCTATCAAAGATTACTTAGTTTTAAAAGTGAAGCACCTGCGGTTTCAAGAACTCGATCACGGCTTGAACTTCTTGGCAAGACTCCTAGCAAGAACAAGTTAGAGCGTTATCAGTTAAACTAAATTTTCCTCCGACATTGCCAATCCTTCAATCAAATTAGAAGCACAACATCTTCGTCCACGATACACATGTATACCAGTCTACAAACTCCTGTCCGACTATTACCAGAACAAATGCGAACATTAAAATCACAGAATACAAGCAAAAATTATGCCATATCCTTTGCTGAATAACGCATGAAAACCTTCATAAATCCCAGATTCACCAAAACAACTCAACAATCAATGTTCCGAAGCTCTCGTCCTCTGAATTCAACAGAACCAACACACTTCATGCAAATGAAATCCAGAAATGAACAAACGATTGAAAAAAAACAGTTAACACACCGTAGAGACATGAGCGGTTCCGACTAAATAAACATCGCAAACTCCGCCCTCCGCCGCCGACTCGCACGTGATCGTCACCGCACTCCGCGAAATCTCCGGAGGCAAAATCTTCCTCGTAGGAACATTAGACTCATTGTTATTGTCACTTTCAGTTGTCACCGCACTCCGTGAGATCTCCGGCGGTAAAATCTTCCTCTCAGGAGAATTATGATCATTGTTATTGTCACCTTCAATCGTATTATTATCCTCGACGCTGTAATCACTGTCGTTTAGAGGAGAAACGTCGTCGTTTTCGGTCTCGGTCTGTGCGTGATCTCTTTCCGGCACGTGAAAAAAATCATCGGCGCCGCCGCCTGCCGGAGGAGACGAGGGTTCCATCGGTCGGTACGAGGGCGGGGATCTGGGTGGGTGGTTGGGCGGGAAACGGCGTCGTTTTGATTGCTTGGACGAGTGTCAACGTAATAATGTTCAGTTCTATCCGGGAATTATATTGGAGGTGATATTGTGAAATGACGAGAATGTCCATGATCTAATATTATTATATTATTTTTGAAGGTATAATATAGTGCAGTTGGAGCGGTTTTTCTAAAGAATATTTCTTGGGGATTTCTATTAAAAAAACAAATTTGATAAGCAAGAAAAGGAAAAAAAATCATGTTGAATGAAACTCCCTATGTCTTCTTGTTAAAGTAACAATAAACTATCTTAGAAGATAAGTCCTAAGAATTAAATATATAAAAAGAATACATCCTAATCGACTTTGTGGAATATAATGTGGTCGACATCGTCTTTTAGCTGAGCATCTTAAAATGTGACATTATTACGTGTTTAAGGGATCGATCCTTGAATCGCGATTAAGTTACTTGTGATGATGTTGATTAGATTTTCTATAAACTATTCATATGCTTGTTCAACTAGTTTACGTCTTGTTCAAGTTTGAGTAAATCCGTAAAAATTAGAACATGTGTTAGGTGGGATTAATGATACACGATAGGTTAGTCAATTCACAATTTATTGATTTACCAGCAAAAAAAGCACTATAGTAAACCATTTGTTATTACAAATTTGATTAAATCGTTTTTCCTTCAATCAAGCTAACTTAACCAACAATATAATAACTTTAGTGTTCAAAATCAAATTATATGAAGACACTTAAGTTCATCTTAATTTTAATTCTTTTAAAGAATAGGTAGGAAACCATAAAAAGGAAAATATGACACTTAGAAAGCCTCCACTAATATCACGCTAAAACATATCTCTTCAAAAAGATATGGACATAAAACAAAAAATCTCAGATGAGGGTGACGTCGAGATTATTTCAACACCGTGGGTAGAATTTAAGGAAAAAATTGTAGTAGTGTCCCAAGTTTGGCCCTTTTTTGCATTTACCTGTCCCAACTTTAATTTTTTGCGCGATGGTATCCAAACTTAGGGAGCACAATGCAAAGTTTATAGTAAATTAATACATCCTAAGTTAATTTTTTTTATACATTGCACCCTAAATATTTTTTTTTACAAGAATGTCATATTGTCCAAGTAAATAGCACAAGATTTAATATTAACGAAAAAATAAGTTAGTCAAATGTACACGGAGTTGAAGGTTAAAAGAAAAATATGAGTGAGAGAGAGAGAGAGAGACAAAAAAAGGTGTTCTATGTTCGTCTTGTTCGTCTCCTCTGCACATCCCATCGCAGCTCACACTTACAATCGCCTTGTCCTCCACGAAATCCTTCAAAACAAGGATATCCTTTAAAACTCAGCACATCAATTCTCCCAAATTAAAAAATCAGTTCTATCGATATTCTAATACTACAGTGGAGGGGGTTGAGGTAGAAAGTCGGGTGACACATATTGCATATGGAAGAGGCACATGTTGATTCCCCATATGGAGTCTTCGCCATTGAAATAGGAGCAAGGTGGAAGCAGGTAAGTGGAAAGAGAAAATTAAGGATAGATTTATAATTCCGCGCTTAAAAATTCATCATCAGCTGCAAAAAAGGCGCGTGAACTGCAATACAACTTTGGTAATGGTGGTGGATTTAAATTTTTTATACTTAGGGAAGATGACATTTGTGTTATAAGAATATAAAAATAAAATAGGGTGCAAATGTAAAAACAAAACAAAACAAAATAAAATAACTTGGGGTGTATTAATTTTTTACACATTTGGCACTATTAACTTATGACACGTTTTAGGTGGTTTGGCGCTTTTACCCTTTCTTATTACGTTACAAAGTCGAAAAGTGACATTTTTTGTTTCAAAAATATTTTAAAAGTAGGGATAGCACGATAGTGGTCGGGACACAGTTTGAATACCATCGTGCAAAAAAAATTAAAGTTGGGATAGGTAAATAAAAAAAATGTCAAAGTTGTGATATGTATCTTATTTTTTGCTTGATTAGCTATTTTGGTTGTTACTCGTGCTGCTTTTTGGAATTTAATGTGGAAAATGATGAGAGAAATTAAAGGAATATATGGTGATGTGAAAAGTATATGTTGAATGAAGTAGAACAAATGTAAAATCCGGTGTTGTGAGAGGTTAACTGTTATGTCATTTTCGTATGTTGTTATTTTAATATTAAGAGATGTATTTTTTGTGATTGAGTAGAATAAGGAGGTGAAGAATTAGTAGATGTTGCTCAATTCAAAATCTTATTCAAATTTTGAGGTATGGTAATTTATGATGTTGCCTTTGTATCTCTCTCTCTCTCTTAAGAAGTTGTTGACGTAGGTTTTGACCATAACCTAATATCAGCTAACAAATCTTGCAACCGTTCAGCTTCTTTGCTTGTTGCTGCAAGAGCAATGAATTCGGATTCTGTAGTTGAATGTGCAATGCAAATTTGCTTTTTGAAAGCCCAACTAATAACTCATCCACCTAAAGTGAAAATCCATCCTGGCATGGATTTACTTTCACTATTATTTGTCAACCAACTTGCATCACAATAACCTTTTAGCACGGCTGGATAATCTTTATAAAAAAAATTAGAGTTTTTATTTTCTTGAACTATCCGAATATTCTACTAACTGCTTTTCAATGGTCGTAAACCTTGCCACTTTACACACAACATATGCTATGTCGGGTCTTGTACAATGCATTGCATACATAAAGCTACAAATGGCATTTACATCATCGAATTGTGAAATAATCTTTCCATGCTTTAATGCGTGAAAGAATTGTTTTATTTATTTATTTGATATTTGTTGATTAGTTCAAAAAACCTAGTTTCTACATTCCCTTATTGATTTTTGATGAAAACTTGTTAATTGAGATTTTATTTGTATTCTTGTCAGCAAGTGTTAAAGGTACGATATTGAACGTTGGAAGCAGTCGTTGGTAGGGTAAGAATCGTCGTGAGCACAAGTTACTTGTGCTAACTAATTGTCAAACTTGCTTTATCATGTGAAATGAATCATGAAGATGTTGAGAGGGAGTCTGAATCGCTAAGATTGAGCTGATTAGAGGTTAATACTGATTTGGATTAATAGTAGAAGCCTTTGATGTGTATTGTTGCATTGTAATGGTGAAATTACTTTTTTTGTCTATGCATTCATGTTTTAAGGAGGGAAGAGTTGGGACCACTTTTGCATTTTAGTTTGTGAAATTCTAGTAACTGTTAAAACAAAGATTTTTCGTAAAGTTCTAATGAGTCATACATACTTATAGGATTAAGTGATGGATGTTCGCGCATGAATCAAAGTTTCGATTCTGGTGTATGTTTTAGTTTGCCAAATACCAGGAACTTGTGAATATTTTGCCATTTTCTTTTACATGTTTTGGAAAGCTTGTAAATAGTGGTACTGCAAATGAAGGAGAAAACGTCTTTTTTTTGTTCACGTTTATGTACATAAATATGAAAACGTATCGGTGCCTCTCAAGTGAAACGCTTAAAACTCTGATCATATGAGTGGCAGAGTTCATTAAAACAAGTATACTTATATCTGGGCGATGGATCAAATACATTAGTAGCATAGCAGTAGACGCAATTTCCTTCAACAAAAGTAAAAAAAATAAAAAATAATAATTCTTCTCACAATCCTCTGTATCAAAATGGAAACTTAACTATCAAATAGGATGCAATTATTTTCCAGACAAACCACAATTCCAATTATCAAAATTCAAAATATGCTATATATCAGGCGTAAACAAAAAAACACTATTTGTGGTGAAATTTATGGAGATCCTTGCTAATCAGTTAAGGTTAGTTGTTTGATTTGTGTCTTTAGAGCTTTGTGTACCCAATCCTTCCCCACGTCTCTTCCGTTTTTGGGACCTAATAAAATTTTCAATTATTGCCTTCAATACCACATCTGGTGTTAACATGTCCACCGTAAGAGGAGTTCAATTGAATGGATCTGTTTGTAATTAAAAAATGTACAATAATTAACTTCATTTATCTCTAAGATGAATCGATATTTTCAAAGAAAATGTAAAATGGTGAAGGTGCGTACAAGGTCGTTTAGAAGATGTGTTTGACTTACTGCCCTATCCATTCTGACATTTGGTGAAAATGGCAGAATGACAGGATCTGTCATTACTATATACCGAAATCCAGGGGGAGAAAGCATGTTATACAAGACCAAATCAAAGAAGAAAAAAGGCTTGTTAAACAAGAGTAGACCACCAAAAAAATAATTGATGATTATATGGCTTTCTAACACCAGTAATGCACATATCTGCATTTTACTAAGAAATAAAAGAAAAACGAGAACCCCTCCCACCCCCAAAAAACAAAGATGAGGATGTCATGTTTACCGGAATTTTATCGAAAGTAGCTCCATAATGATTCACTTTATCAACTTTAGTCTCATAATGATTCTAGTTTCAGTTTTGGTACCATAATGAATTTTTCATTTTCAATATTGGTACTTTTGGCGAAAATCACCCAAATTTGGGCTAAAGAAAATTGCTTATTGGATAATTTGGGTTAATGATTGAATGATATGGTTGTTATGAGAAGGATATACACAAAATTAACGATTTTGTAGCAATAAATTGGGATTTATAAACGAAATTGGAAGAAACGGGGCTTAAAAATTTAAGAACTTTGGGGGTTGAATGTAGAGGAGCGTTTGGAGGTGTTTTATTGAGTTTTATGATGTTTGAAAACAATTGAATTAACAAAAATGCCCTCAAAAACTCGCACACGTGACTGCACATGTGGTAAGTTCCGATGAAAATTGGTTGATTTTTGCCGAAAGTACCAGTATTGTAAACAAAAAATTCATTAAGGTACCAAAATTAAAACTAGAATCATCATGGGACTAAATTTGATAAAGGGAATCATTATGATGCCCGTCGCGAAACGCAACTGGTATGTCTCCAAGAACATCCTCAACGTCCCGTGCTTATGAAGCAGCGATTTTGACTTTTGCTCCAAGGTCGGCAAAAACGCGTGAGTGGGTTGAAAAAATATTTTGGAGTGAGAGAAGGAGACAAACAGATTGCTGAAAGTTTTGTAAGTGGGTTGAAAAAATATTTTTGATGCCTGGAAAAATTGAAAGTCAGGGGTATATGTACAAGTAATTGAGCTCAATGAGCGTTCAACATCAATATAATCCAACGGCTCTAAAGGTTGAACAAAGATTATACACTCTTCTTACAATGAATTGAGTTGGTCAATTCTAGCCACATTTTAGAGTATTCTAACATTATTATATACAAGAAATAATTTAGAGTTGGTTTATTTACATGATAGAGAAGTGTTGGAAAGATTCTAGAGCACGAGCCTTACTAGTAAAAGGGTTCTACCATCACCAAAAATGTATCCACATCCGAGAGGAATGCCATCAAGTAAGGCACTATTGACCATAAAAGGGTTCTATCGAATGCCCTCTAGCGATGAATTGAATCCATAGTAAGAGAATGGGTTGGCCCTAGATCTATCGTTAGGATTGGGATATTTTGCAAACTAGCAAGAACTCCAGTTTATTGGATCGCTCAGCCAAAGTGCGAGGTGCTTGTGCATGCTTTGTTTGGTCTACTTGGGTGCCTGACGCACACTGCTGGTTGGATGATGCAGGTTCTGCTCACCGGATCGAGAAAAAGTGTTGTCGCCCGTGAAATTCTTCCCCATCGGAATAGGCAACCACCCTAACACATGTGAACTCCGAAAAATTAAATCTCGTCACAAAACTGCCATAACTCGTTCTCGGTCTCTCAGCTCACCTCTGCCTCCGACAGTCCCTTTCTTCTAATTAAGTACTCTTGCCAAGGCTTGACCCCGCAATGCTTGGCGGTCCTCTCTACAAGGATCTAGCAAATTATGGTCATGGTGCAACTGGCATAGCGTTACCATTGCATTTCGTAGGTCATGGTTCAAAACTTGGTAGCAATAATTAATTTTTTTGTTTGATTTTTTCTTCATGAGCCCAAGTAATTAACAAAATCAATATCTTCAAATGATCTCAATCCATCACCAAATGTAAGGAAAACATTCATCTTTAAATTCTTTTATACTTGAAAAAACACTCATCTTCCTCCCAAACGTTCGACGTAAAATTTTGAGATATTTGGCACGGTGTACTAAATTATATTATTATATACAAGGGGTATAAAAAAATTTATTGTTTATTTTTATTTTATAGTAGATGGTAGTCTTGTGCATTCAAATCAAACTTATTTTTGTATTGGGGACTTTAAAGTAAGATTAGTAAAGGTTTTTTTATATGTCTATTAAAGTTTTCTTTTTTTTCTAGTTCTGAAATTGTTGGATCGGGATTGATACAACTTTTCCAAAGTTTCAGAGCTCAAGTTAAGCTGGCGTTGCCTTAACTTGATCTCAAACAATTTTCTTGATAGAGTAATGTGCAACGGAACTAAAGAACACAAGAAGATAAATTTTCAATGGTTTATTATAAATAATCAACCATCTAGCCTTACGGCAAAATAACCACGCAGGTTTTACCAAAGATGTTCTTCACCACAAAATCACTCTCGCTCTTTTGTAGATTGGACTCAGCAAAGCAGACAAGAATTTTCTCCTTAAATCTAATCATAGACTTAACTCGAAAACTCACAAACTTTGCAAAACAAGAAACATAGCAACAATGCTTAAGATATAATCTCTACGGATTTATAAGCTCTATTGTTTCTCTATGTATCTTGATGTACTTCACACCTTATATATAGGTTTCTTCAAACTTGATCTCCAAGGTGTGTTGTACACAGTTTTGGTAACTTATGTTGTTTCCTTGTTGAACTCTACTTTCCTTCTTGAACTCGATCTCCTTCTTGAATAATAGTTCCCTTTATTAGATTGAGTTCTAATAAGGAAATACTCCTTCTTCAATTCAGAGTTGATCTTGAAAAGATTCCTAGTTGCACTTGAACTCCAAAACTTTCCTTCTTTGAAACCGTGTTGACTTGACCGATCTCCTCCTCTTGAATTAGGGAAACTTCAACTTAGGAAACTTGTAATGTTCTTCCTTATTATTAAGAGATGTTCTTGGACATAAACAAAGACAACTAAAATCGTGGAACTTGATTAATAGGTGAATAAAGGCAAAACTAAAATAAAGCAGTTAAGACAGATTGACAGAATATATACTGGTTTCAATGTTGCCCTGTGAATGTTGGCTCAACATCCATCCAACATTTAAACCCGAATACTTTACTCATGTTCAAAATTTCAGAACATGTTTTAGGTTAAGACTGTTCTCGGTTTTCAATGTTGTCCTCTGGATGTTGGCACAACATCCATCCAACATTGATAACAGAACATGTTTTAAATTAAGACTTGTTCTCGGGTTTCAATGTTGTCCTCTGGATGTTGACACAACATCCATCCAACATTGATAACAGAACATCTTACACTTTCAATCTCCCCCTTTTTGCCTTTCTTCACAAAACCAATCAACCTGTTCACATAACAGATAATATGTCCAAATATCAATTAAGCATAATAATCTAAACCTACTAAAACTGCTCCCCCTTAATGCAAACTATCAAGTATTAACTTGGCATAATAAAGATTATTCATTAAAGTCATCACCACAACTCAAAACAAGTTGTTCAGACATTTAACTCATCAATGTTGTCTCAACATTAAGACCAGAATGTACCTGCACATCAGTTTATCAGCAGAAACAACAGATATAGACTATCTTCATAAGCAAAAGCATCAAGAGCAGTTAAAGCTAAGTAGCATTACCATTACAAACCAAAAAAAATAAGAAGAACTAGCAGGAAAATAGAAACAGTTCAAAACATATCAAAACAAAAACATAAAAACCAAAAATCAAAAATTAAAAACTAGTTACTCTCTCCCTTTTTGTGAAGAAAGCTCCTCCATGTTCTTAATCAAGACATCCAGCTCCTGCATGTGTTTTTGCTTGAAAGCAACTTCTCTGTGAAGATTGGCATAAGCACTTCTATACCAAGTCAACTGCTGATCAACAAAAAATTTTGTTGTTACCCTGGTTTCTTCCTCCTCAGATTGAGGCACTGAAGCTCCAACAAATTGTTGAGCCTCATTTTCCTCTCCAGGTGCAACTCCATCTTCAAGATTCCAAGGCAAGTCCTTCACTCTTGTGCTAGACAAGTAGGATTGAGTGATGGTGAACCTAGCCTTGTTCTCTGACATTCCTCCAAACTCTTTCTTGTCCATCTTCTATTTTAGCAGCAGAGTTGTGATCAAAGAAGGAAATGGTAGAATCCTTGCTTCCTACCAGCAACATCTTCCATAGCCTTTAAAATTCTCACCCCAATATTCACAGCAAGCCCATTCTTCAGTTTGTAGACCAAGTAAGCTGACTCCTTAGTCAAAACAGTAGAATTTTTAGTAGGCAACCAATTATAAGATGCACATTTGTGCAGAACAACACTTAGGGCAGTGAGCTTTGTAGTTGGTAATTGTTCAACCCAGGTTCTCTCTAGACCACCTGTGATATCCTCAATCACCTCATCTGGCTTTGGATCTTCAGATTCCTCAACATGTGGCAGTCCCCAAATCTCATTTATCTTCTTAGGACTAATGTCAAACACTTGTCCTCTTACCCATGCTTGACCATATTTGGGAGACAACTCACAAGTGATATACTTTGAGAGATTCAGGTAGAATTCTTGTACAAGCTCAGGAGCATAATCACCATGCTTCTTCATTGAATTCTGAACCCCTCTTGCTTTCAATAACTCAAAAACTCGATTTCTTTTAAAGTTGTCCATGTCCATGACCCTCTCTTTGTGAAAATCCCTCTTTCTAAACTCATAAGCCTTGTCCTCTATCTCCTTATTAAGATAGTATCTAGACCTAGCTTCCTTACTATAATAGGATAACGCAAGAGTGTCACAATACTCTTCTTCATTATCATCATCATTATCACCACTAGCTTCAAACTCTTCAGCATCAGATTCCTCTTCCTCTTTCTCCTCTTCTTCTACATCAACTACCTCAACTTCCTCATCCACAACCTGTTTCCCTTTCCTCACTCTCTCAGCCTCAGCCTTAGCCTCAGCCTTTTTCTTCTCAAGTCTCTCTCTTAGAGCTCTTCTAGCCTCAGCTCTTTGCAAGGCTATTTTACTCATTGGCCTAGACCCAATAAGTGTTCTCTTTCTACCAGAACCAGCTCCAGATCCCTCCCCCTCAATTATATCATCAACATTATTCACTTGGGGTTTAGGGTTAGCCACATTTACCTCAGATTCAGATTCATGGGCTTCTGATGTTGCGCCAACATTCGACTTAGATTCCACATTCTTAGCTCGCTTTGCCCGTCGTTGATAAGGAATCGTTGGTCGTTTTGCAGCAACTTGAGCAATAGGCCGTCATTGATCCTCACGCGCAGTAGCCCTGGTGCGAGTTGTTGTTTGCTTGACATTCACGGCCAAATCTGCAAGAGTGTCTAAAGGAGTCTTGCTTGCCATGTTAGTTTTGAGAATTGAGAGAAAAATATGAGAGATTTTTAGATAATTATTTGCAAGGAGAAAGACAAATTGCACAAGTGACAGAAAATAGGGCAAGTTGTTCTTTGAAGAATGGAGAGAGAAGGAATGAATGTTGTTAACCCTAAAAAATAAATAAGGGATTATATAAGTTAAACAAAAGGTTAACCCTTAAATTAGGGATTAATTCCAAAGACGATACTATCGTCACGAACACTCTCGTGTGCCACATACCCTACTATGGTATGACGTGGCACCCGAGGAGATACTAGAATCCCTCGGAGCTCACATACCCTACTAGGGTACGACGTGGCACCCGAAGGGACACTAAAGCGTCCCTTGGAAAGTTAAGATGAATAAAAATAAGATATCAACGTGGCATCGGAAAAAGAGTAAACCCCGATGGATCCTCGCGACTCGGATATCCATCATTGCTCCAAGAGGGACCACTATACGAAAATACTTCCTTACTGAAAACTCCCAAAGCCCTCGGAATTATCACCCCGAAGGCTAAATCCACAAAGCAACATCTTACTCAAAACACCACTCGCTAAAATCATTTACCCCGAAGGCCCAAACCAAGAAAGTCACTCAGCCAGAGACAGGAAGTCCTCGGAGAATAATCCCCGAAGGAGCCACTACTCTATGCCAACAAGAAACACTCGGAACCCGTACTACAAGGATCCGTATACAAGAATACAACCTTACATGCATATTGATGCTCTCGGAGCACACCTCACAAGTATGAAGAAGCAAATCTTCCCCTCGGAAAACCTTACCCAAAGAAGACAATGAGAAAATAACCGTCCCCGGAACAGAAAACCCCTCGGACACCCACTTCACTTCACCTAGTAAAACTCCTCATAAAATCCAACCCCTCGGAGAAAAGAAAATAGAAGATTCAGTCCACCAAAGAGAAGAAAACAGAAGAAGCAACCCCTCGGAACTCCCCGCAGCCCTCGGACAAGATAAGGATCAGCCTAGTCAGCGCCTTGTCAACAGGATATACCTTATCTTATAGAAAGACACTTGTAACACATGCAACGTTCCATTTGTAGCACATGCATGTTGCCACACACACCCTCCCATACTTATATAAAGAAAAAGAGGGAGGGGGAGAGAAGGACAACAAGAAAAAAAAAAGGGAGAATATACACAAAAAAACTCACTCAGAAAAGAGCATAAGATGATTTTTATGCTCCTCGGGAGTAAGAAGTTCAGTGAATAAAGGAAGGATATTTTCGTAATTTTCCATAATAGTCATTTACTTTCTTTGAACCACGGACAACGGCGCTCCAACCCAAATAAATATCTTTTGTTAAATAGGGAATAATTCCAAACCTGTTAACAAAATGGCGCCGTCTGTGGGAACGCCGTAGAAGTTGTCCTCGAGCGTGTTCAGGAAAGCGCATCAACTATGGACAGTTTGTTCCACAGTGAAATCCGCTCGCCTCGCCTGGGGAATTCGGAGGAAACCGTAGCGAACCGTCACTCCGACAAAAGGGATTTCATCAATGTTCCCCGATCCATCTTTGAAAGACTAGTAGAAGTCGCCACTCGGATTAATCACCGAGAGTTTGAGAATCCCCAGGAAACAGTCTCAGGATCTCCGCACCAAGGAGATTATCCCTCGGAAGAAGGTGAAATCCCAGTAAGAGGGACACGGTACCCTACCCCTATTTCATGGTATCAGGAAACTCCTCGGAGGACGCCCAGTCGTTATAATCCTTCAGAGGCTCCGAGGATAACCCGAAGAGAGGAAAGACCTCTCCCCGTATATCGGCCTCCCCCCACTATTACTCCCAACGGAGAACCAACTTTATGGGGAATCCTTGAGGATCTACGAAAGGAAGTAGGGGATCTTAAGAAGACTGTAGGACCCAAGGAAGATCCGACATTTAAGACATCTCCCTTCATTCCCGAAATCGCTTCTGCTCCTATTCCTTCAGGAATGCGGCCTATCAATGTACCGTTATATACAGGAGAAGCTGATGGGAGAGATCCACAAGATCACATACATCAATATCTGGCAGGAATGGACCTGTCGTCTGCCCCGGACTATGTTCTGTGTCGGTTGTTTCCCGTTACCCTCGGAGGGCGAGCCCAATCCTGGTTCACCCATCTCCCACCCAATTCGGTGGTCAATTTTGACCGATTGGCTCACCTGTTTGTACGCCATTTCGCCTGCAACCGAAGGTATCCTAAATCGGCCACTCACCTGTTTACTATCAAATAACAAAAAGATGAGTCCCTTCGGGGATATATAAAACGCTTCACGGACGAAGCGCTGGATGTTCCGAACGTCAGCCCAACCATTATGGCCGATATTCTGACACAAGGACTCCGAGCGGGAGAATTCTTCCGATACTTGATGGGGAATCATGTCACGGACATGAATGAACTCATGCAACAAGCTGAAACTCATATTCTTATGGAAGAAGCCGACCATACAAAGAGAGGGCTGGAAAAGGATGACAATGAACGTCCCGAGCAGACGGAAAAGAAAACTCAGATCAAAGAAAAGGGCAAAGAAGGAAAACCACCCCCTCGGAAGAACGATGGGGAGATGGTCAAGAAATTTCTTAAACCCGTGCCCCTTCCTCCGATGACCCTAGCTCCCGTGGAAGTACTCAACGTAATGCGGGGTAACGAAGAATTGCGCTGGCCCCGGCCCGCCAAATTTCCCAACAAAGATAAGGATACGGGTAAGTACTGTAAATTCCATAAAACCTATGGACACACTACCGAAGAGTGCACTACCCTACGAAGAGAAATACTTCGCCTTCTTGAGGTAGGATATCTGCATAACTACCTAAGAAGAAATGATCCCGAAGAGCCTAAAGCGCATGTATGGAAGAGGCCCCGAGAAGAACCTGATGAGGAAAAAGATACTTCCCTCCGGCGATCACGAGAACAAACCTCGGAACATCGGCGGAGATCCCAAGAAAAGATCAGAGAGCGTCAAAGATCCCCTCGAGAAAGAACTGTCACATCGCCACAACAATCGCAGGGAAGGACCGCTAGGTATCGGAATCTACCTCCCCCTCCCGATACATACGAGGTCAACCCTTCTTCGGGATGGACTATTAATATGATAGAGGGAGGAGATATTTCCAGAATACCCCAAGGTAAGAAGACAAGATATCTCAAAGAAGCCAGACGAGCGGGACAAGGGCTCCCGGTATGCTCCGCCCAAGGGGCTAGATTACCAAATATCACTTTCGGACCCGAAGACCTGAAAGGTATAGTCTACCCCCATGAAGATCCTTTGGTGATTGAAGCTACTGTCTATGGATTCGAAATCCAGCGTATCCTCATAGATACGGGCAGCTCTGTGAATGTCCTGTTTTTGCCCGCTTATCTAGCCATGGGACTAAAAAATGAGCAACTGGAGATAGCCGAGGTTCCTTTAGTCGGTTTCTCCGGCGAAGCCTGTAACACCCTCGGAACCGTGACCCTGCCAATGTCGTGGGGAGAAGGAGCCCTTCGAAGAACGGAGCCCATCAAATTTTGGGTGGTGGAGGCTTTATCCAGAACGTACAACGCTATATGCGGAAGGCCCTCCATTCGGTCATTCGAAGCGATCCCTTCTACCCTCCATCTTAAGGTAAAATTTCCCACGTTGGCAGGCATCGGAGAAGTTCGGGGAAACCAGGCTAGGGCCAGAGAATGTCGAATGAATGCTCTACTCCCTGAAGAAGGCGAAAACCCCTCGGATAACAGCAAAAAACGGAAAGTAGAAGAAACCCGAGTCCAACCCATCAAAGAGCTCAAGATGATAGAACTCGTGGAAGGAAACCCTGCTAGGGCGATCAAGATGGGCACTAATATGGATCCCGAATTGGAGGCCCAATTGACAGTTGTTCTAAAAGAGTTTTGTCACCTCTTCGCTTGGGAAGGGGGTCCCCCCGGACGGATTAGCAACAAGGTATGCCAACACTTCCTCAATGTGAAGCCGGGAGCCAAACCCATTCAACAGAAGAAGAGAAAAATGGGGCCCGAACGTAACAAGATTATACGATCAGAAGTCCAACGGCTTCTCAGCCTACAGCAAATTCGAGAGGTTGTATATCCTGAATGGCTGGCCAACGTGGTCTTGGTCCCTAAATCAGGAGGAAGATGGAGGATGTGCGTGGACTTTACAAATCTCAATGATGCTTGCCCGAAGGATTGCTATCCCTTACCAAGCATAGACCAACTGGTCGACTCTACCGCTGGTTGTGCACTCCTGTCGACTCTGGATGGAGATCAAGGGTACAATCAAATCCCGATGGCATTCCTGGACCAGGATAAGACTAGCTTCATTATGGATGCATGTACCTTTTGCTATTTAGTCATGCCCTTTGGACTTAAAAATGCAGGAGCTACCTACCAACGATTAGTGAACCTCATGTTTGCGGGGCTAATTGGAAAAACGGTGGAAGTATATGTTGATGACACGGTCGTCAAAAGTCGCTCCGAGAGAGACCATCCCGAGGATCTACGAAAAGCACTGGCTATCATGGATCGCTTTGGGATGAAAGTAAACCCTAGGAAATGCTCCTTCGGAATCTGAGGAGGCAAATTCTTGGGATTTATGGTTACCGAAAAGGGAATAGAAGTCAACCCCGAGAAAGCTGAGGCAATTATTGGGTTACCAACTCCGAAATCCATAAAGGACGTGCAAAAACTGACCGGGCGAATGGCCTCCCTCAGCCGATTTGTCTCCAAATCAGCAGAGAAAGGACTCCCATTCTTTAAAATCCTTCGGAATATCAAAGAATTCCAGTGGACCTCACGATGCAAAGAAGCTCTCCAGGAATTAAAAAGCTATATGGTAAGACCACCCTTGCTGGTCAAACCTTCGCCCCAGGAAGAACTTTTCGTGTACCTGTCCGTAGGAGAGGAGGCTATCGGAGCGGTATTGGTCAAAGAGCATGACGGGGAGCATCATCCGATCTACTATGTTAGCAAAACTCTCCTCGGAGCGGAAACCAGGTATACTATGATAGAAAGACTTGTACTCACTTTGGTTACCACGGCACGAAGGTTATGCCCGTATTTTCTTTCCCACCCGATCATTGTCCTAACTAAGCATCCTCTACGGGCAATTCTCAACAAACCCGAAACTTCGGGGAGATTGGTAAAATGGGCTGTCGAGCTAATGGAATATGATATCTCTTATGCCCCGAGACCTTCCATCAAGGCCCAGGTGCTAGCGGAATTTGTAGTAGAACTTACGGGAATCGGAGTTGAAAGGAAAGAACCTTTGTGGCATGTCTACGTAGACGGTTCTTCCGTAAGTACACATGGCGGAGCCGGAGTAATCTTGATTAACACTGAAGCCGAGGAGGAGGCGCTACATTTTGCGGTTAGAATTGATTACCCCGTATCCAACAACGAAGCCGAATATGAAGCCCTCCTCGTCGGAATGAGACTCGCCCGAGAAGGTGGAATACGGAAAGTCCGCCTGCATAGCGACTCTCAGCTAATTGTCCAGCAAGTTCAAGGCGCATACGAAGCCAAAGAAGAAAGGATGCAGAGTTACTTTCGGGTGGTTCATCGGGCCAAGGCGTGGTTTGATGAGTATCAATTAGTGCAGATTCCCCGAGGGGGGAATCAAGAGGCTGATGCCCTGTCCAAGATGGCTACACAGATGGCCACCATTCATACTCGGAAAATCACTCTGTTACATATGAGCGAATCAGAGAAGACAGAACCTGAAGAGGTGAGCGTCACCACGACAAATCCTCCGATAGGCTGGATAACACCCATTAAAGCATACTTGCAAGATCCTGAAGGATACTCCGAGGACAAATCTGTCCTACGAATGATGTCTAAAAAGACCGTCCGATATTTCCTCAAAGATGGAATACTATTCCGAAGGACGTACTCTTACCCTCACGCCCGATGCTTAAATGAAGAGGAGGCTCAACTTGTCCTGGCGGAAACTCATGAAGGGGTGTGTGGTAGCCATACCAGTGGCGGAAGCATGGCTGGAAGGATAATCCGACAGGGTTATTATTGGCCCACAATGGTTAAGGATTGCAAAAACCACGCGGAAAAGTGCAAATCATGCCAAGCTTATGCCCCTCGGGTTTATCAGCCAGCGGCCCCATGGGAACCCCATATGACCGCATGTCCTTTTGCCAAATGGGGAATAGACATAGTAGGTCCACTTATCCCCGATGCCGGTCAAAAGAAGTTCTTACTCGTGGCAGTAGATTACTTCACCAAATGGGTAGAGGCGGAACCCTTAGCGCGAATAACTGCAGGCGCGGTCATTAACTTCTTGTGGAGGAACATTCTGTGCCGTTTTGGGGTTCCTCGGAGCCTGGTAAGCGACAACGGTCTCCAATTTACTGACCAAGGGTTAGAAAAATGGTGCGATCATTGGGAAATTAAACATCGTTTTGCTTCGGTGGGATATCCCCAGGCCAACGGACAAGTTGAGAGGACTAATCGCACCCTCCTGAAAAATATGAAGGCCCGACTCGACTGGCACAAAGCCAAATGGGTTGAAGAAATACCCGGCATATTATGGGCCTATCGAACCACACAAAATACCGCCACGGGCGAAACTCCTTTCAGCCTATCTTATGGTTGTGAAGCAGTGGTACCCTCCGAAGTCTCAATTGAGAGTTGGCGAGTTAAAGAGTACGAAGAAGTGGCCAACAGTGCTAACTTAGCTCTGGCCCTTGATCTCCTGGAAGAGAGAAGAATCCGAGCCGCCGTTCGGGCCGATGAATACAAGACTCGGATGGCACGATACTATAACGCCAAGATAAAGATCAGGACTTTTCAAGTGGGTGATTTAGTGCTAAAACGAGTCGGAGCCTCCAAGAATGTAGGTAAACTTGAACCCCGATGGGAAGGACCCTACAAGATAGCGGGAATTATCGGACCCGCAACCTATCTACTTGCCAACTCCGAAGGCGCCACTCTTCGCAATACGTGGAATTCCTTCAATCTTAGAAGATATTATGCTTGATGTAACAGTATCATTGTTACATAAATAAGACTGTTTGTTCATAAATAGATGGTTACGATACATTCGAATCCGATAGGGTACATAGGTTTGCAAAACAAAAAATGATAGCCTTATACAGGAAATCATTACAAGCAACCTAACCCTGAGGAGCCATCTACTATAGATAAACAGTCATCGAACCCCAAGAGACCATCTACTACAAGCTAAGTACTACCTACTATAAGCTACTCCTCTCGCAAAGGACGCTTCCCTTCCCGGATAAGGCGACGACGCTGCTCCTCGGATAAGGTTAATGGATCCGCCAATAAAACGCCCTCGGAAACCACGGGGCTGTCTTCGGAAAAGATGGGATGAAGACTAAGCTCGGGAATAATCAAGTTCCCAGGACATTCAAGCAATGATTGAACCGCATCCGTACCAAGTCGATACCCGATGCGGACCAGATCACGCATCTCCTTTTGTAAAGACTCCCTCAAAGCTGAAGGACTCGCAATATCCAAAACAGCCCGGACCCGAGCTACCACTAAAGCAATGTCGTGGGCCCGAGTAATCTCCAGCACCCGATGAGTTGCCGCATTCCGTTCCCGAATTGCCTGCAGTAATTGGTCATCGGAGTAGCGAAGCTGACTCTTCAACTCCTCCAAACTCGCCTGAAAACTCGTCACCCGGGTCCTCTCTAGCATTAACTGGCGCTCCACCTCCCAAGACTTATCCCTTTCAATCTGAAGAACCATCTCGCGAATCGCTTTAGCAGCTTCATGCTCTTCCCGCAAGCGGGAAATCTCTGTCCGAGCCTCTAACAAACCATGTTCTAACTCGTCCCGACGGCGATATACCAAACCAGGATCTGAAGAGGAACACCCCTGAGATCCGATGGCGTCCAACACCATGTAAATCTGAATGGAGACAAAGGAATCACTACCGAAGAAATAAAAGGTAAGTAATCAAATTTTACAAATAAAATGAGCATTTACCTCACACAGGTTCTTACAAACCAAGCCTTGAAGACGAGAGGAAGGAAAGGTCCTCATGAGCTCACAATCCGTAACATTCAGTAGACCGCTAAGAAAATTTCGGCAAAATCCCGATACCTCTTCAAAAGAAGAAAACCCTGGGTCAACACCCAGAGGAAAGGAACCCACGAGAGAAGGATTCCCTCCGGCCATCGACACGGGTATGCGCTCGGGACTTCCTTCCACAACATTCGCGATATCGGAAATCCGAGGAAATGGTTGCGACACCAAAGGAGGCGTTGGATAGTCTATCGGAGAAAGAGTTGTATCCGAATTTTCTACCCTAAGAGGAGTTACAAAGCTCACTGGGGGGGCTGCCACGGGCGAACCCTCCGATTCCTGCCTATCCGAGGAAGAGTCAGTCCTCGTAACCGCCACGAAGGTATCGGAAGCACCCTCTGACGCCCGCCGCACACCGTGTAGGGCTCGCCCCATAAAAACGCCGTTAAATGGATCTATGGAAAAAGCCGCCATCTCAGCACCTATAAGACAAGTTTAGAGTATATGATGATCCTGAGGGCACATAAGTTAATAAAGGAGAAGTTGACAAGTCTATAAACTTACGGAAATAGAAATTGCCATGAAGAGGATGAATTGGCGAGTTCTCTCTCCTTATTCCCTCTTGAAGACCTGCCAGAATAAGAGCTTCAGGACACGCAAGCAGGCCGGTAATATCGTACGAGCCAGAAAATAACCCGGAATTGCTCAGTTCCTCCCATTCCCGCCCCAACGTCTCGGATATGGGCGAAACGTATCCCAAGCCCCATCGGATGGGCACTCCCCACGATCGCGCCGAATGACCTTTCGAACGGACAAAGAAAAACCTCCACCTCCAGTCTCCCCTACGAGTACGAGGACTGGACGTACCAGTGAAGGCTTTTTCGACGTCCCGATAGGCCAGGCTGAAAAGGGGGACCCCGTCTGAACAAGGCCGAAGGATGAAAATTGCCCCCACCCGATACAGGGACAGGGGAAGGTTAAGGAGCTCGCAGCATAAAACGTATCCCACTAAAAGGCGGTACGAGTTGGGTGTTAACTGGCTCGGACATATTTGCCAGTACTGGAAAAGCGACCGAAGGAAAGGGTGGAAAAACACCCGTAGTCCATAGTGCATTTGGTCACAATAGACAGTTAAGAATCCAGGTGGAGGATCATAGGCTCTCTGATCCGGAGAAGGCACAATCACGTCAAAATCATCGAAATTCAGATTGAATTCCGTAAAAAGGGTTACTAGAGACTCTCCGTACACAGTGCTAACGGCGGAACCAACTCGTCCCCGACCTATCAACCTTGAGGGGCTCAAAGGTATTAAGTTAAATACAGAACGCTCATCGGCAAGAGAATATGGTTCTCTACCCAAGAACACATCCCTTATATGGTCCATCCTTCGAGAATCCGTGTACGGTGACCTATTCCCCACCCTTGAAGATGAGCTTGTCCCAATGGTCACTTGATTCTCAGCCGGCCTATTCCGCTGCCCTGGGGAAGAACTCTCCGAGGACGCACTATACACCTGGGATCCAGGAACAACTCGGGCACGACTCCGAGAAGAACTATCTGATGATGTGGACCCCCCATGCCTGTGATGTGGTGGCATCATCTTTAATAGTAAGTTTTCCGTTTACTCTTATACGAAAAAGTATTGAATACAACTACAAAAGCAAACACTAGGTTCTGCGAGAATAGATTTCAAAAGGAGGAAATTAAAATGATTTATCTAAAGTAAGATAGATCTTATAAGTATAAATGTCACTGTTGACATATTATATGCGATAAGCTAATCCCATAGAAGGAAGCTGGAGCTGTCCCACCCACTTCTGGGGACATGACACGTGCTAATGAGCGTCCTTAATTAGGATAAAAAACTCTTAAGCATGCATATAAGTTGACACGTCCTGCTAAGTTACATACTTAGTCAGCAAATAAAGAATTTTGTCTTTAGCTTACCTTTTTGAAGAAGATTAAAGGGAATAAGTTTTATAGGTAAGCATGCTAATAGTTTATTACTATCTCAAGCTAGTAGACAAATAAGACAAAATAGAAAAACAAGAATAGGACAAATCGTTCATTCATAAAATCTGAGAAGCTCTCGGAGTAGCTTACATAAGCAAAAATTTCGATATATAAAGTTCTGGAAAGATAAATGTACACAAGAAAGAATCCTATTCTAAATCCCTGTACTCGGTGGGGGTGGGGGCGGAGGTGAAACTCCGCTCGAGCCAGCAGCACCAAGGTTGGATGCAGTCGAGAGAGGAGCAGGGGAGCCCCTAGGCGTCATCACCGCATCATACATTTCAAGAAGGCTCTGAACCTGCTCGGGAGACGGCTTGGCCAACTTCTTGACATCAAAAATGCCACCAAAATTCGCACCCGAGGGCATCACACCACGAGCTACGGTGGCACACTCTAGCTATCCCCATAGCATATGCCCAAGGGACTCCCGAGCAGACAAGGAAGCATAGTGGCGCTCTGCCTCCGCTGCTGCGTACTGGACGGCCTCGTCAACTCGAGCTTGCACCTCCTCTTGTGGCACTACCTGGGCTATCTTCAGATCCACCAACTCCTTGACTCGAGATTGGAGCTCCTGTTCTCGCTCCAGCCATCCTAATTTCTCCTTCTCCAAAACTTCTACCCGAGCACGAAGAAGCTTCTCGGACTCCATCTTCTCCTTCTCTAGAAGAGTCAACTGGGCTCGTACAGCCCCCTCGGACGCTTCCAGTTTGTCGTAAGCCGACTGCATCCTCTGCAAAGTGAGCCGCATCACTTCCTTGGCTCTCTGATCCTCCCTCCAAGCGAAGTCACTGGCTTCTAACTTCGTCCGGAAAACCTCCCTCATCGACTCGGCCTCGTAGAGTTGGGCCCGGAGAGAAGTTACCTGCCCTCGGAGAGATCCTATCTCAGCCACCTCCTTCGAATGGCGCTGCTCTACTGCAGTGATAACCTCCCGAGTCTTCTTGGACTACATGACAAAACGAGCAACATAAATAAGAATATGGGAAAATTATTTAAAAATAAAGGGACCTAAAGACAAGCACTTACGATAGCTTCCATCCAGACCATGCTGGCCCGCAAGAACTGATACCCCTCCGCGGGCGCAGCAAGAGAAGATCCGAAGAAATGGAGGATCTCATGGTATGCCTCCCCGACAGTCGAAGGCTCCTTCTCGGGTACTTGAGAGGAAAAATCTCCCTCGGAAGCTGACCTCCGCAGAGGAACCCTCTTCGGGAGATCTCCCATCGGAGAAGGAATGGCGGTAGCAGGAGTCGCGGCCATCGCCTCCGTCATGACCGCTTCCGGAACTTTTTCAGTGGCCGAGGGGCCCTCTCCCCGGAGCAAAGTCTCCCACACTTCCCTCTTCACCTCCAAATCCGCAGGACCTTGGCCGATTCCCTCGGATGGCTCCTCTGAGTCTTGATGAAGCAATTGAGCGAATAAATCCGCGCCCGGAAACATAGGGGCTTTTTCCTTATCGACATCTACAAGAACAAAATATGCAGTTAAACAATGATAACGAAATTAAACTAAGGGGTCAGCAGGGATAGAGTATTAAAGTAAACAAGGAAGAATAAGAAACTTACGAGGGCGAGAGGGAGAAGGGTCCGGAATGGCGGGCGAAGGATCCCGAGAAGAAATCATAACGACATTTGGCCCCAGAGATGAAAATTCTTCTTCCTCGGCCCTCGGAGATTGCACCCCCTGCGAGCCCCTCGGAGGACTACCAGTGTTGGACTCAGAGGCAGACCTCCAAGTCAGAACGGACGAGGGAGCCACCTGCCTCAATGGAACAACCTCCAGGGGCACTCCCCCAACATCCTCGGAGGGACCTGGAACACTCTCGTGCACACCCTCAGCCTCCGTGTCCATCACTGCCTCCTCGGACTGCACTTCCCCTCCTTCGTGATCTTCCCCCTCGGAAGCTTCACTGTGACCACTTGGAGCTACCTCTTCGGAGCCCGATACTAGGTAATACCTCGCCATCACCTCCTCTGTACCACGCAAACGCACATCAGTACGAGCAGCAGAAGAATATGGCAAATTACTCGGAAAAAACGAATTTGGAATAAAGTAAAGAAAACTTACTGAAAGCTGGCATAAACATGCTCGAAACAAAAAGCGGTTTCTTCACGTTGTCATTAGCGCCTACCACGAAGTGAAGTCCGGCCCTACCAAATAACCACGAGAAATCTGCTGACTCCATTAGCGCATGCTGGGCGATCACTGGAGAAAGCACCATATCATCAGCCAGGGTGTGAATTGGAGTCACACCCTCCCCCCACTTGAGGGGCATATCCCACCTCCCTCGGATCGGCTTCACATAAAAGAATTTGTCCTTCCAAACGCCGTGCAAGCTTATCGTTGCACCCAAAATCCTCTTCGTGGAATTAGCCGAGTGATCCCAATGGTGAACGTGATAAAAGGGATATCCCCCAGGTGACACTCCCACATCAAAGATAGACAAGAAATGATCCACATTGCACTCGTACCCCTTAACCATACACCAGAACACGTAAATGCAGAGGGCGGCATAGCCGTTGGGAACCAACTGACTCGGGCAGATTCCACAAGTCTTGAAGACTTCGCAGAAAAAGGATGGCATAAACGAACGCCACCCGTAATTCACTTGTGCGAAGTACACAGTGAGCATACCCGCGGGAGGGTAGCACGCCCTCTGGTCCTCCGAAGGGATGTGAACAGTCACATTCGCCATTGCAGTTCCCGTAGCTTGGAACAAAGCCATAACCTGCTCGTAGGTAACCACGGACTGAACATTCTCAATTTTTGAGAAATCACGGACAGGGGGTTTCTTTGACTTTGAAACCCTAGCTTTTTTCGCGGAGGAGGCGCCACTCCCTTCAGCGACATCAGCTCTTTTCTTGCGAGTGGCGGCAGCAGGTCCCACGAGGGGAATCGTAGTTGCAACAGAAACAGGAACATCAACAGAGGCAGCAGCAGCAGAGGATGTATCGGCAGAGGAAGCCATCTACTTTTTGGGCAAAAGGAAAAAAATTTACGAGTTTGGTGAAGGGAAAAAGAAGCGAGAACAAAAAGCTATAAGAAGAGCAAAAATCCCTCTTTTCTGCTTGAGAGAATTAGAAGAGTAGAGAGAATTGGAAGTGCAAAAATCTTATGAAGAGAATGTGAAGAAAAGAGTACGGACGGGTGTATTTATAAGCAGATCACCATTAAAGACGTGCCCCGTTCCCCACGCCCCACGTCTCCACTCAGGAAGCGACTTGTCGCTCCACGCGTTGACCGTTACTACAGATTAACGGACGGATGAATATAAATACCATTTAATACATCCAACGGCTAAAAAGAGCCATTACAAAAGCAACTCTTCATCTGAACCGCCACTTCCCAAGAATATAACGGTAATTTTATTTTCACGGTATTTCAAGTATATATTTATATACATATAATATCCCCGTAAATCATAAAAAAGAAGGGAGAAACTCCAACCCCCTCGGAAAAATCACCAAAAAATTAAAAAATTAAAAAATTAAAATTTCACTCGTCTCTACGAGAACGATCGAAATTTGGGGGGGGCTAGTGTTAACCCTAAAAAATAAATAAGGGATTATATAAGTTAAACAAAAGGTTAACCCTTAAATTAGGGATTAATTCCAAAGACGATACTATCGTCACGAACACTCTCGTGTGCCACATACCCTACTATGGTATGACGTGGCACCCGAGGAGATACTAGAATCCCTCGGAGCTCACATACCCTACTAGGGTACGACGTGACACCCGAAGGGACACCAAAGCGTCCCTTGGAAAGTTAAGATGAATAAAAATAAGATATCAACGTGGCATCGGAAAAAGAGTAAACCCCGATGGATCCTTGCGACTCGGATATCCATCATTGCGCCAAGAGGGAGCACTATACGAAAATACTTCCTTACTGAAAACTCCCAAAGCCCTCGGAATTATCACCCCGAAGGCTAAATCCACAAAGCAACATCTTACTCAAAACACCACTCGCTAAAATCATTTACCCCGAAGGCCCAAACCAAGAAAGTCACTCAGTCAGAGACAGGAAGTCCTCGGAGAATAATCCCCGAAGGAGCCACTACTCTACGCCAACAAGAAACACTCGGAACCCGTACTACAAGGATCCGTATACAAGAATACAACCTTACATGCATATTGATGCTCTCGGAGCACACCTCACAAGTATGAAGAAGCAAATCTGCCCCTCGGAAAACCTTACCCAAAGAAGACAATGAGAAAATAACCGTCCCCGGAACAGAAAACCCCTCGGACACCCACTTCACTTCAACTAGTAAAACTCCTCATAAAATCCAACCCCTCGGAGAAAAGAAAACAGAAGATTCAGTCCACCAAAGAGAAGAAAACAGAAGAAGCAACCCCTCGGAACTCCCCGCAGCCCTCGGACAAGATAAGGATCAGCCTAGTCAGCGCCTTGTCAACAGGATATACCTTATCTTATAGAAAGACACCTGTAACACATGCAACGTTCCATTTGTAGCACATGCATGTTGCCACACACACCCTCCCATACTTATATAAAGAAAAAGAGGGAGGGGGAGAGAAGGACAACAAGAAAAAAAAGGGAGAATATACACAAAAAAACTCACTCAGAAAAGAGCATAAGATGATTTTTATGCTCCTCGGGAGTAAGAAGTTCAGTGAATAAAGGAAGGATATTTTCGTAATTTTCCATAATAGTCATTTACTTTCTTTGAACCACGGACAACGGCGCTCCAACCCAAATAAATATCTTTTGTTAAATAGGGAATAATTCCAAACCTGTTAACAAATGTAAATGGGATTATGGAATATGATCAATTAAGTTTTCCCACTCCTCTATTCCCGCGTAAGAACTTCACCACGTGTCATTTAAAAACACCAAGTAACCAGAGCAGTTCACAATAAAACAATAAAAACTTAGTTTTTAAAATTTTAAACAAACTTATAAGTTACTGACTTTAATGTTGGGCAGACCGTGTGGCAATGTTGGAATAATATTCAGATCAGAGAGTAGAGTAACATTCAAACCAGAAAGTTTTCAAACCATAATATTTGAGGTTCTGGGCTTCTTCAAGGCAATTTCATGTGAGAGTGTGAGATATATCCAAACTTATATCTGAAACTTCACTAAATTAGCAAGTGAGTATCAAAAATATCAGATCTAGATCAAACTCATGAATAAGTAACATATCAAACAGAAAACACACAGAGATAAGCTGTTATGAATTAGATAATTAATCCACTTCCACAGCATAGAAGGTCACAAATAGTGTGTCACCTGTAGAATGTCACCCAAAGAGTATGCCTCAACACATGAAAGGGACTATATACTCCCCCAAAGCCCAAACCTAGTCAACCACACTAATCAAAGATGAAAGACAATGCAGTTCTAGAATGAATGCAACAATGTTGTGACAACATTGATAGATGGTATACACAGTGAATCACTTTTCAAACCAGCAACAGTTCACATCACATCAAATCTTCACTATTTTCAGTATCTCTTTAGAACAAAAACTGTGGGTTGGTTTTAAAAAAGGATAATGACATTACTGAATGAGGGCAGCACTAGACTCTACACACCCCAGTAACAACATTATCAGCAGCAAGTTAGGCAAGTACAAAGGTCTTGAATACTGGCAACACATTTATCATGCACCCCAATACCCCAATTCCTTATGCATACTTGTGTACCAACCTACATACAAGAGAGCACTAAGTGATCAATGCTACCAAGTGAAGGCAATCGAAACCCCAAACACCCTAGTAGAAAAAACCACTCTTATGTACCCATTGGCCAAAACAAACAGAGACATGCAAATAAGCACAACTGAATATCATTGAAGCTGTCAACATCATGAACCCCAGCTTCTCCACATGTCCTGTAAAACCTTTTCATATGAATAAGACACAACTGAATAGACATCAAAGTAGTGAACTTTGTGTACCCCATCTTCTTCATACGTTAGGCTAACACAACCTCAGACACACTTTAGAGATTTATACTTTTCAAAACTTAGATGTGAATCTGCAAGCTAGAAAGATTAGTAAAACACAGTGATCAACCACACAATCAAATATGCCAAACAAAGATCAATGTGACTCAAAAAGAAAAGAAAGAAAGAAACAAAAAAACAAAAAGTTACATACTACACCACAAACATTAACCAGTGCTAGACAGTGGTGTTATGTCAACACTGGGATCCTAACATTCTCACATATTGCACATGCCGAGAGATTTCCTCAAACTGAAGAATCTCTCACTATCTAAAGGTTTAGTAAACATATCAACAAGCTGATTATTTGTCTCAATATGCTCAATGTTAATCATTTTATCCTCAACCATGTCTCTCAAGTAATGATGTCTTATATTTATATGCTTAGTCCTAGAATGCTGAACAGGATTTCTTGAGATACTAATGGCACTAAGATTGTCACAAAACATGAGGAGAGTATCACTATCTAACCCATAGTCCAGCAACATGTGTTTAAGCCATACTAGCTAGGTAACACAACTGCCAGCAGCTACATATTCAGATTCAGCTGTAGATAATGACACACAATTCTGTTTCCTACTATACCATGAAACTAGATTGTTTCCCAAATAGAAACAGCCCCCACTTGTGGATTTTCTGTCATCTACATCACCTGCCCAATCAGAATCACTAAATCCAACAAGATTTGTATTTGTATCAAAAGAATACCATATGCCCAATGATGAAGTTCCAGATATATATCTTAATATTCTCTTCACAGCAATCAAGTGAGATTGCTTTGGATCAGCTTGGTACCTAGCACAAACACAAACATAAAACATAATATCTGGTCTAGAGGCAGAGAGATATAGAAGACTACCAATCATAGATCTGTACAATGTTGGGTCAACATTGTCTCCAGTTCCATCCTTAGTAATCTTCAGAGAAGAAGACATGGGAGTTTTGCAAGGTTTTGACTCATGTAGCTCAAATCTCTTTACCAGGTTCTTTGCATATTTCTCCTGGTTTAAGAACATACCATTATCCAGTTGCTTCACTTGTAATCCCAGAAAGTAGTTCAGCTCTCCAATCATGCTCATCTCAAATGTCCCTGTCATTGACTCAACAAACTTGTCTAGAGTAGACTTGTTAGTAGAACCAAATACAATATCATCCACATAGATCTGAGCAATACAAACATCAGAACTCTTTCTTAGAATAAACAAGGTTCTGTCTCCATCTCCTCTATTGAACCCAAGACTTAACAAAAATTGAGTTAGTCTTTCATACCAAGCTCTAGGTGCCTGTTTTAAACCATACAAAGCTTTCTCAAGTTTATACACATAATTAGGATGTTTAGGATCAGCAAAACCTTTAGGTTGTTCAACATATACTTCTTTGTCTATCAAACCATTAAGGAAAGCACCTTTTACATCCATCTGGTAGAGCTTAATCTTAAGACAACATGCAATAGCAAGAAGTAATCTAAGAGATTCTATCCTAGCTACTGGGGCAAATGTCTCATCAAAGCCTATCCCTTCTACCTGAGTATAACCTTGTGCAACTAGCCTAGCTTTGTTCCTTACAATTACACCATCTTCATTTGTTTTGTTCTTGAAAATCCACTTAGTCCCTATAACATTCACATTAGAAGGTCTAGGCACTAGATTCCAAACATGATTTTTGGTGAATTGCAACAGTTCATCTTGCATAGCATTTATCCATTTACTATCCTTAAGAGCTTCAGTCACATTCTTAGGTTCAATATTTGAGACAAAACAGGAAGCATTACTTACAGTGCAAGTGGAAGCCATGCAGACACACAACCTTACCATATTTTTATAGTTTACCCTGTCTTTGTTGCGAGTCTTCATGCGTCCAGTGATTTCACCTATCACTTGTGAAGCTGGATGGTCCTTTTGAATCCTAGTAGGGGGATCTCTCCTAGGTTCATCAACAAAGTCATCCTCTGAATTGGACTGTGGGGATGTTGGCCTAACAGCAGCAGGTGTCAACTCAACATTAGAACCAGTCTCAATTTCAGTGTCTTCAGCTTCTGCTCCTGATGTTGGGACAATCTCTGTTTCCAATGTTGGGGCAACATCAGAGACAGTAACTTCATCAGTACCTGAATCAACGGTGGAATCATCAAACACTATATTTACTGATTCTTGAATAGTCTTCAATCTTGGATTATAAACCCTGAAAGCAGAACTATTCACAGAATAACCAACAAATATGCACTTTTCACTTTTTGGATCAAACTTACTAAGATAGTCTCTATCATTCAACAAGTAACAATCACATCCAAATTCATGAAAATAAGCAATATTTGGTTTCAAACCCTTCAAGATTTCATATGGTGTCATATTTGTACCAGGTCTAAGATAAGCCCTATTACTTATATGACATGCAGTATTTAAAGCTTCAGCCCAAAGTCTTTTAGATAGGTTTCTAGCATTAAGCATAACTCTGACCATCTCTTGAAGTGTCCTATTTTTCCTCTCAGCTATCTCATTTTGCTGAGGTGTCTTAGGTGCTGAAAACTCATGGAAAATTCCATTCTTATCACAGAAATCACTGAAACTAGCATTTTCAAATTCTTTCCCATAATCAGACCTAATCTTACAAATAGAGGAACCATACAGATTTTTGATGCTAGCATGTAAGATCCTAAATGTGTTGAATGCATCAGATTTTTCTTTAAGAAACTTAACCCATGTATATCTAGAGAAATCATCTACAATAACAAAGGCATATCTCTTACCACTTAGGTTGCTTACCTCAATAGGACCCATGAGATCCATGTGTAATAATTCAAAACACTTACCAGTCCTGGGAATTGTACTTTGTACCTGGAGGGGTGTATGAATAGCTTTGGTTTGCTTACCCTTTAGGCAGTCCCCACATACAACCTTACCTGGGCTGGATATTTTTGGTAAGACTCTTACAGCATCAACTTTCTGTAGCTTTTCAAGGTTCCTATAGTGAACATGTCCTAGCTTCCTATGCCACATAACAACATCATCAACTTTAGCATGAAAGCAATCTGCTTCTTCCTGAGCAAGGTAGCAATTATCTTTAGATCTGGTACCTGTCATAACAAGGACATTATCACTATTAAATACATCACAAGAACTTTTATCAAATGTAACAAGCAAGTTATCATCACAAAGTTGACTAATGCTTATTAGATTTGCTTTCAATCCTTCAACTAGCAGAACATCTTTGAGTGGTGGAAATCATTCAACATCTAATACTCCATTTCCAATGATTCTTCCCTTGGTGCCTCCTCCATAGGTGACAGTTCCAACATTGAGATGAATCAGTTGTTTAAGATTTTCCTTGTCTCATGTCATGTGTCTTGAACATCCACTGTCAAAGTACCACTTACCTGCAAGGTTAGAGTACACAGCAGAAAACACAACATTGCATACAAGTTTTATCTTAGGAGTCTTTAACTTTTCAATCCAAGTTCTACTTTTCTGTCATGTTCCTAATGTTGGGATAACATCTGTACCACTGACCAACTCAACATTAGAGACAGATTCTGTTTTCTTCACATTTTCTTTCAAATATTTCTTGCAATAAGGTTTTATGTGACCTGGTTGGAAACAAAATTGACAGATATAAGTAGGTTTACTTTTGTTGGGTTTAGCACAGCTCAAGTCTTTTGATTCCTTAACAAAACCTTCTTTAATGAAAACAGGATTAGCAACTTTAGAGATATGTTTCTCAATATATCCAAGACCATTTGTTCCTTGATTACCCATACTCAGTACCTCATCAAGTTTAGATGTACCTGAGTTCCATTTAGCAATGATCTGATTATCTTTTTCAAGTTTTCCTTTTACCACTTTAAGTTCAGCTTCTGTCTTGTCAATGTCTTTTTCATACATCCTCATCAATTTCTTCAGTCCATCAATCTCCAGCCTCTGAGCTTCATTCTTCTTGGTGAGTTTCTGATTTTCTTTCAGAAGATTATGAAAAATAGACTTCAAGTCTTCAATGATTTCCTCCTGGGACATTTCACCTTCAAAGTAATACTCTTCATCTAGATCAACTGAGCCATGAAAACATTCAAAGTTAGATTCATCATTATCAGACAAAGAATTGAGATCAATATGGGTATCATATTCATTCCAATTTCCAAAAAAAAGTCTCTTGTTCAGATGTTGAGTCCTGGATGTTGGAGCAACATTGGGACCCGTGGCAGTTATGGAGATCTTCTTCTGTCTAGTTGACTTGAGTAAATAGCGCAGATGTATGAATCTCTTCAAAGCTTTCTTCAGTATCAGCACTTGATCCAGAGTTATAATCCTCTTCATTGAAATCATCTACACAAACCCAATGAGACTTTCCCTTCTTGCGGAGGGTGTTAGCACATTCAACAGCAATATGACCATAACCTTTACATTCATAGCATTGAGTAGTTTTTAACTTTTCAATTTCTTCAGGACTAGATTTTGTTGCCATATATTTAACAAATTTGGGAGGCAATTTTGTAAAACCAGTGGAAGTATTGCTAGGTTGTTTCCCTTTGGATTTATCTTTAAAGTTCAACTTACTGAGTTTCTTGCTAATATTTCCATAGTTAGAAGAAATAATTTCATCCTCATCTTCACTCTCATGATAATTTGTTCCTAACAAAGCAATAGCTTGTTGTTTGGTAGTCCTAGCAGAAAACTCTAGCTCAAATTCTCTAAGAGTGTTTAACAAGGATTGAAATTCCATGTTGGCAATATCTCTTGTCTCTCCCATGGCAATTCTCTTGAGAGCAAATCTAGGTGACAAAGATCTAAAAGCTTTATAAACCATAGTTTGATTTGAAACAGGAAATCCTAGATTTTCACATTGATTTGTAATGTCAAGGATTTTCTCAAAATAACTATCTATACTCTCTTCATCACCCATCTCAAGTTTTTCAAAATCTTTAAGCAATTGTCTATGTTTAGAGTTTCTAACTGCTATATCTCCTTCGCAATGAAGTTCAAGGATATCCCAAGCTGATTTAGCTGTGGTGCAGTTCTGAATTAACTTAAACATCTGATTGGTAACATAACTAAAAATAGCATTAAGAGCTTTCACATTGTAGTTATACAGTGTTACCTCGTTTGCTGTCCATTGTGACTTCGGTTTTGGTACAATATCTGCATCTCGGTCGTTCTCAATCTTTGGGACAGAATATCCATCAAGAACGGCATCCCATGCTTTCATGTCAATGAATTTGATGTGAACTCTGAGCCTGGTCTTCCAGTAAGCATAATTGATGGATCCTTCTAAGACTGGGAGTCTGCCAGAATTGGGATTGATGTTGTCCATCGCGTTGTATCACCTCCAAACACCAGTGAAATCGGTGCTTGGCTCTGACGCCAATTGAAATTGTTGGATCGGGATTGATACAACTTTTCCAAAGTTTCAGAGCTCAAGTTAAGCTGGCGTTGCCTTAACTTGATCTCAAACAATCTTCTTGATAGAGTAATGTGCAGCGGAATTAAAGAACACGAGAAGATAAATTTTCAATGGTTTATTATAAATAATCAACCATCTAGCCTTACGGCAAAATAACCACGCAGGTTTTACCAAAGATGTTCCTCACCACAAAATTACTCTCGCTCTTTTGTAGATTGGACTCAGCAAAGCAGACAAGAATTTTCTCCTTAAATCTAATCCTAGACTTAACTCGAAAACTCACAAACTTTGCAAAACAAGAAACATAGCAACAATTCTTAAGATATAATCTCTACGGATTTATAAGCTCTATTGTTTCTCTATGTATCTTGATGTACTTCACACCTTATATATAGGTTTCTTCAAACTTAATCTCCAAGGGTACACAGTTTTGGTAACTTATGTTGTTTCCTTGTTGAACTCTACTTTCCTTCTTGAACTTGAACTCGATCTCCTTCTTGAATAATAGTTCCCTTTATTCGATTGAGTTCTAATAAGGAAATACTCCTTCTTCAATTCAGAGTTGATCTTGAAAAGATTCCTAGTTGCACTTGAACTCCAAAACTTTTCTTCTTTGAAATCGTGTTGACTTGACCGATCTCCTCCTCTTGAATTAGGGAAACTTCAACTTAGGAAACTTGTAATGTTCTTCCTTATTATTAAGAGATGTTCTTGGACATAAACAAAGACAACTAAAATCGTGGAACTTGATTAATAGGTGAATAAAGGCAAAACTAAAATAAAGCAGTTAAAGACAGATTGACAGAGTATATACTGGTTTCAATGTTGCCCTGTGAATGTTGGCTCAACATCCATCCAACATTTAAACCCGAATACTTTACTCATGTTCAGAATTTCAGAACATGTTTTAGGTTAAGACTGTTCTCGGTTTTCAATGTTGTCCTCTGGATGTTGGCACAACATCCATCCAACATTGATAACAGAACATGTTTTAAATTAAGACTTATTCTCGGGTTTCAATGTTGTCCTCTGGATGTTGACACAACATCCATCCAACATTGATAACAAAACATCTTACACTTTCAAGTTCAGTAGGTAAATTAAAGGAGAAGACACTTGAGTTCAAAATCAAATTATATGAAGATACTTGAGTTCATCTTAATTTTAATTCTTTTAAAGAATAAGTAGGAAACCATAAAAGGAAAATATGACGCTTTAGGAAAGCCTCCACTAATATCACGCTAAAACATATCTCTTCAACAAGATATGGGCTAAAAAAATCTCAAATGAGGGTGACGTCGAGATTTATCTTAACACTGTTGGAGAATTTAATTAATTGGTGTTGAAGTCCAAATATTAATTAAATTATATTGGAATTGAGTCCAAGCGTAATATATTTATATATTAATAGCCAAGAGTTAGAGGGTGTGAATGGTAATTTGCTCGCCTCAAAGTTCTATATAATCCCTACATAGGTGGTTTTTGGCTAACACGAGGTTTTCACCCAACGAAAAGGATGTCTTCACGGGACAGAAAAAAAAACCCATCATTCACATCAAAAATTAGTTTGTGCATAAAACTCATATCATAATTATTTGGAGTTATGCAAATATCACTAGTGTTCAACTGAGGGGGTAGTATGGCGCTTCACTTGCTATCTCGAGGGAAGAACGTTGTACATTGGGAGGTCAGTGCCGCACAAGGCCTTGAAGCGGTAGCCGCGGCATAGTGATCTTAAGGGGAAGAGGTTTGCTTCTGACTCGTCCATAAACGATTAATTAATCGTTTGAGGTTTTTCTATCACCCTTGCATATTTTTTCATGAGTGTTCTTCTATGTTTCTATTTTATGAAGTTTATTTATTTGCGTTATATTTGTATGAACGTTATTGTAATTATATTCTTGTTGGTAATATATGTATATATGGTTTTAGTTTGTTTATGTTATACAATTCTAGAAATTGTTGTTATGTTTTTACACCCGTTCCAACAAACACCGTGGGGTAAAATTTAAGGGAAACAATCATAGTAATGTCCCAAGTTTGGCCCTTTTTGCATTTACGTGTCCCAACTTTAATTTTTTGCACCATGGTATCCAAACTTAGGGAGCATAGTGCAAAATTTATAGTAAATTAATACAGCCTTAAGTTATATTTTTTACACATTGCACCCTAAATGTTTTTTTTACAAGAATGTCATCTTCTCCAAGTATTAAAATATTTAATCCACCACCACCCCCACCCCCGTTGTTTCTTAATTGAAAATTTATAAAAAATTATTAAATAAACATTGTTATTTTTTACAAACTTAAATATCATCTATCATTCTAAATCAGTAAATAGCAAAGGAATTAATATTAACTAAAAAATAAACTAGTAAAATGTACACGGAGTTGAAGGTTAAAAGAAATATGAGAGAGAGAATAAAAAGGTGTTCTATGTTGGTCTTGTTCGTCTCCTCTGCCCATCCCACCGTAGCTCACCCTTACAACCGTCTTGTCCTCCGCTAAATCCTTCAAAACAAGGATATCCTTTAAAACTCAACACATCAATTCTTCCAAATTTAAAAATCATCTATATCGATATTCTAATACTACAGTGGAGGGGGTGAGGTAGAAAGTCAGGTGACACATGTTGCCTATGGAAGAGCCACATGTTGATTCTCCGTATGGAGTCTCCGCCATTGGAATATGAGCAAGGTGGAAGCAGGTAAGTGGGAAGAGAGTTTTGTAGATATGAGAGAAAATTAAGGACAGATTTATAATTTCGCGCTTAAAATTCATCACCAACTGCAAAAAAAGGCGCGTGAACTACAATGCATCAGTGGTAATGGTGGTGGATTTAAAGTTTGAATACCATCATGCAAAAAAATTAAAGTAGTGATAAATAAATACAAAAAGGCTCAAAGTTGTGATATGTATCTGATTTTTTGCTTGATTAGCTATTTTTTGGTTGTTACTCGTGCTATTTTTTGGATTTTTAATGTGAAAAATGATGAGTGGAATTAAAGGAATATATGGTGATGTGAAAAGTATATGTTGAATATAGTAGAACAAATGTAAAATTCGGTGTTGTGAGAGGTTAACTGATATGTCATTTTCGTATGGGAGATGATATATACAGAGCAAAATTCCTCAATACAGAGTGTTGGTACCATAATTTGTATTGCTCATGTATCATGTCACGCGTCCATGCGCGTTCACGATAGCCAGATTTGATAAAATCAGGCCACATGCCATATTCCTTTGGAAAGACACGGACGTCTAATTTCTAATACAAAAGGCGGATCTCAATTCAGATGAGTATTGAAGAAGTAATTATCAAATTAGTGAACTCGCGTATAATTGAACAAGAGTTGCCCAAGCTCATAAAAAAGGCCCAACAAACACCTATAAATACCCTCAAACCCTTCACAAAGGGGGAGGATCACTTCTCATATTAACCTATAGAGATTAACCTATAGTGAATGCGACCTATGGAGATTGATCTACATAGATTGACCTATAGTGAATGCGACCTATATAGATTGATCTACAGAGATTGACCTATAAAGATTGATCTACAGAGATTGACCTATATTGAATGCGACCTATAGAGATTGACCTTGTGACGACCGCGCCCCACGAGCCATGCTCCGATCCAAGTTGGTTCAGTGGTGTCCAACCACTTTACCCAGTCCAGACTAAAGCGCAACTCATAGGAAGGGGTCTCACTTGTTCACTATCAAAACCATACATGTTTTATAAATTATATTTTGATATATACAACGGAAGTCTTGGTATTACAAATAATGTGACTATTTTAAGGGTTATGCACTAGTGACGAAACACGAATATTCTATAATGCACGCTTGAACAATTATTCACTTGGTCCATGCTGCCATGTTGATTTTAATCCTGATGAATGGACTGAAGAAACGAGGAATAAGTCTTTAATGACTTAGTGAGATTCATATAAAAGAAATAGTAATGCAAGAATTAATTGTTACCTACTAGATACATTTCGGGGAGTGATCTTATCGGTAAAAACAGTTTAACTAGACAATTTGATGTAGCAATGGTACTAGAGTTTTCATAGAATAGTTAATGAATTTGTGCTTAACAATAAACAAATCCAGTCTTATAACTTATATTATTCTACCTTATACCTCCCGACGAGGAGCGACCTCGCAAACAATCAAGAGACATGCTCGAGTACATGTCGATCTAGCACGCAGGTTACAACCAACTCCTGACTACAAGCGGCGCCTAGATAGATGAGTATCAAGCGAAATTACTTAAACCGACAGTCCTTACTGCCCGACAGTAACTCGACTCAATCCATGGGCCCAACTTTCCAAAGGCGTCCCAATGGGTATAACAAATAAGCAAACAAGCTAGTAAACCAGATAATATTCATTGCTCCTTGAGCTACATGTCCCGAACATAGTTCGTTGCTCTTTGCACAATTCAAGAACCAACAAATGAGATTACAATATTGGAGAAATATCATGATTATGAATAGATATGGTAAATAATAAATGATTGGATATGATTTATCGATGAGTAAGAAAATCATGTTATGAGATGAGATGCCAAACATGATTATGATGAAATATAGGTTGTTCGAGGTTTGGTAATGGAGTAATGACTTTTCTGTCCAAGTTCCTCAAGACCGGATGCCAAACGGGGCTAGAACAAATCAGAAATGGAACCTCACCTTGTACGGGAAACCTTGATGGCGTTGATTAGTTCGTTAAACTTTTAACAAATTTAAATAATATTAATCAATTAAATTTATAATTCACTGCAACAAATATTAGTATTTTTTTTTCAATTCTCATGTTGGTGAAATTGAGAACGTTCTTGTTAAGAATGCTAGTTACAATGTAAATCTTAGTAAATAATACATAAGCTTAATTTATGTCATTACACTAAACATGAAAATCTTAGATGATGAATTTAAGGAAAAACATATTACTTAACTAACTATAGGAAAACTCATCTTTTTAGTCTTTAATCAATTCCAAACTTTTAATAACCACACACTAAAAAGTATCATACGAAATAACACTTTAAAAGGTACAACTTAGTCATTTATTACTTTATTTTACATAGTAAGTTTAAAAATGCATATACTCGTTTTATATTTAAATATAAAGATATAAACATGAGAGGTTTATCAAAACATGTGATATGGGGTGATAAATAATCTTATTTGATGGTTATGTCATGAAGTGGCAAGAATAATCTTGCAAGACTTATGAAAATAGTATGTTAAACATGATAAATCTACCATTTAAATGTTATAGATAAGATCAAAAAAATGTCAATTCATGATTATAAATCATAATAATCTAATTATAACTAATACTATATCATGTTAAATTTATGTGTGTGATAAATACATTGAATTATGATGGCGATTAAACTTATAAATTAAGAAAACAAAGGTTGTGCCAAATAAACTGAAAAATCACTGCAGTTTTTGTTTTACCTTTGATCGGACATCCAAATGAACTTGGTTTTCAAATCTTTTCATGGTTTATGGTTTCTAGCATCATGAGAGATGTGGAAATCCAAGATTTTGGAAAAACACAAATGTTTGCTATGCTAAATAATTCTTGCAACATAAGAGTTGCTATCGAATTTCCTGGCAGCAGTTTACGATTTATGGGTTATGCCATCATAGATCATATTATTTGAGAAATATGTCTTCATACAAAAGATAGAAGAAACCAAGGAGAGTATTTAGCCATTGGCCTTGATCAAAAATGATTTTTTCTACAATTAGTTATGATTTTTCTAAGGTGCAGGGCCGAATGGATAATTTATGCGCAATAAAAGTTTTGGGGTAATTTCGGGTAGAAAATGATGAAATAAAAACTTGGATGAATTTTCCTTGAAAGTAGACTCGCTAACTTAGAGATTCATAGGAAGAAAGAAGAAAAAAAGAAATGATTGATGGAAGAAAGCTTGCTATTTATAGGCAAAAATCATGTTAAAATGCTTTTAATTAAGGTCCCACTTTGAATATTTTATAATAAATCACAAAAAAATAAAATAATCATACTCTCAAGGATGTCATGGCTTACCTCATCAAAAATATGTCATGGCTTACTTCATCGATTGGTTAATTGCATATCAAGTCCCTCAATTATTTATATTAAATAAGTATAATTAGATTTCTTTGTTACATACATATTTATTTATGTAATTTTCTAGATAATTCGATCATCTGGATTAAGATTTGAAATTGAAATATATGTTTTGGGATTAGAGGCCTATAAAAATAACAAAAGACTAACTTTTAAGTTTAGGGACTAAAATGCAAATTTTTCTAAACATTTAGGGTCAAAATAACAAAATTCAAAAGTTTAAGGACTAAAGTATAAATTTATTTCCTTCCTAATTTTTTGGGCGTTACAAACCTATAGAGATTGATCTACATAAATTGACATATAGAGATTGACCTACAGTGAATGCGACCTTTAAAGATTGACCTATGGTGAATTTGATCTACAGTTGTTTGACCTATAACATTTTGATCTATCAAGTTTAATCTACAATTCTACGACTCTTTACGACCTATAACGTGCTTATATGCTCGTCTCTCAACGGGCATCAACTGACTTAGGCATTCACATCCAATTATAGACATCGATATTTGATATGAAAAGGTCCAACCTTCACCTTCGACCACGATCGGCCACCAACGAGAAATAATGAACTACGTTCAGCTTGATTCCTTATACGGGATACATAGGCAGCTTGGCTTAACCCCAAGTTCACTCCAAAATCAACAAACTCCCCAATTCGAATTAATGACTTCTAGCTGACGTAGACGCCATCAACGAGCATCAACTAACTAGGCATCGGAGTGCCTTCGTCGGGTCAGCCCCAACCTAGTTCATGTGTCGTGTTTTTTAGTGAAGGTCTTCTGAATACAAAGCTAGCTCATGACCAATAGGGAGCTTGCGTTAGTCAGACGTAGAGTGCTTAGTCAGTAGACGAAATCACCCTGCATCACAGAGCAATTCTTTTTTTCTTACTAATTTATCCTTATCAAATCAACAATTACTTTATCTTCCTTTTCTACCTCCACATTTCACTTACTAAAATAACATAAAATAGGAATATTCTCTAATGATATATTCCTTCCATGCAAGAATAAAAATATAGATATTATCCAATTTTATATTGTATAAATCTTTTTCATTGAATATGTTATATCTTTTGCACAAATATTTTCCTTTTGGGCTATTACAATATTCTCTTTATCACTGCATTTCTTTTTGTTGATTCTTGAGGACTAAATAATACACTAAAATTTGTGTATTTAAACTCACTCTATCAAAAAAAAAAAAACGTCATATATACTTTGTTTTCAGAATTAAATTTTTTTGGTCAACTTTTTGACGTAATTTGTAGTAAAATATGATATTTTAATTTATATTTTATTTTAATACACATGTTAATTTTGTGTGTGTATTTATTTTTATTTTAATACACATGTTAACGTTGTATGTATAATGTTAAATATTTTTAACTATACGATAATGATAAAATACCAAAATATGACAAAGAGGAATAAAAAGAAAATAAAGATTTAGATTTAAGAATTATGGGAGAAATTACATGACAAAAAAATTAAATAAAAAATAGAGGAAAACTTAAATGTTGAAAAGAAAGCAGAAAAGAAAAACTTTCTAAAGCTTCATTTCTTTTTTTGTTTACTCCTTGTGTAATGAATATAAATATTTAGTTTAGTTTTTTATTAATGACTTACAAGTTCATTATTCACAAGATTTATTTACTATTTTTATATAATGAAATATTATCTTTTTATATATAGAGGAAAGATTATCTTGATTAAGTTTCTATTGTTATGTTATACTACAATGGAAAATGGGTTGTACAATCAATTAAAAAGGACAAACTAGTAAATAATAAAAATTTGCTCTGTATTGAGGGATTTTGTCATGTATATATCATTTCCCTTTTCGTATGTTGTTATTTTAATATTAGGAGATGTATTTTTCATGATTGAGTAGAATAAGGAGGTGGAGAATTAGTAGAGGTTGCTCAATTCAAAATTTTATTCAAATTATGAGGTATCGTAGTTTATGATGTTGCCTTTGTAGCTCTCTCCCTCTCTCTGTTAAGAAGTTGTTGCCTTAAGTTTTTGATGTAACCTAATATCAGATCTTGCAACCATTCAGCTTCTCTGCTTGCTGGTGCAAGAGCAATGAATTCGGATTCCATAGTTAAGTGTGCAATGCAAGTTTGCTTTTTGGAAGCCCAACTAATAACTCCTCCACCTAAAGTGATAATCCATCTCAACGTGGATTTACTTTCACTATTATTTGTCAACCAACTTGCATCACAATATCCTTCTAGCACGGTTGGATAATTTTTATAAACAATACTTAAAATTTTTGTTTTCTTGAACTTGAATATTGTACTAACCGCTTTTCAATTATCCGTGCTAGATTTACTTGTAAACCTTGCCACCTTACACACAATATATGTTATGTCGGTTCTTGTACAATGCATTGCATACATAAAGCTACCAATGTCACTGTCATAATCTAATTGTGCAATAATCTCCATGCTTTAATGCGTGAAAGAATTGCTTTTTTTGTTTAATATTTTTTTAGAAAAATTGCTTTTTTTATTTGATCTTTGTTGATTGGTTCATAAAACCTAGTTTCTACATTCCCTTATTGAATTTTGATGAAAACTTGTTAATTGAGATGTTAGTTGTATTCTTGTTGTATTTATTGAATTTTAGATGGCTTATTGGCTTTATTGTTTCGATTTCTGTTAATGTCACCTTTTATCTTTAATTTCTTGAACCCTTTATGTTCTTTCTTGTTACTTTTTGTAGGGATTTTTGTGCTTACACCACCCACAAACCTATGTTTTTGCAAGAGCTGAAACCAGCTCGTAAAGATTTATGAGATTACACTACACGAGTTCAAATGAGTTATTTGTGTTACTTTCTTCAAAACTGATATTTGTTCTTTGCTTTGGAAGCCTAATTTCCCTTCGTTGTTCATGAAACTACTCTAAAATGAAGGTGTGAGTTCACATTTCTAATCGCTAATCACGAAATTCGCTTAAATCCATTTTTTTCCTATGTTGTTTAGATATAGACTGTGTTGCATTAAACTCCAATCAACCTCTGTTTTTCAAGAATTGAAGTCATCTTGTAAAGATTTCTGAAATGACGTGAGTTCTTTGTGAATTTTATTTTCTTCAAATTGTGATGTTTCTTCATTTGTTTGACTTATGTTTGAGGTTTTAGTACGCACTGGAGATTTTGTCAGTTGTAGGAATAAATGGAGTTTGCGCTGACTTATTTGTCGATTCTAAATTGCTTGTTGGCTTGTTGATTTATATATATATTTTTTGCCAAATGTAGGTAAGTTGGACACCTATTATCATTTATAATGTCGCATGGTGTGCTTGATATTGAGGCTTGTGTGCACTAGTTCTTTTGGTTACTTTCAGTGCATGCTTATCAGTATATGGATGGCGGTTACGCAGTGACCTATTTGTGGGATGACAATTAAGAGGAGTGGTTTTACTAGCGTGGCTTGCACGATTTTCAGTTAGATTGGGTGTCTGACATTTGGGACGTGATGTTGAAAGATGGAGTCAGTATTCCATGCCTATACTTGGATGATGGCCTGCAACTTCATTGACACCCTATGATGCACCGACAATTTAAAACATTAGGCTTGTTCGAGTCCAACACGTACCCGACACTCGACACTCGCCGGATACGCGACGTGGCGTGTCTTTATTTAAATAAATAAGAAGTAATATTGACACCCGTCTCCGACATTTGAGAGTGACGTGCAGATACTTAAGAAGTGTGTATCCAATATGTTTTAGACATGTTTGAGAGAAAATTGTATATTTTAATAGTATGTGTTATAAAGCTTATCAAAAGAAATAGATCATACATTCACAAATAAAATATAAAAGAGTAAAAAAAAATATATTCTAAAACTTAAACAACTAAGTAAAAGGTCTAAACGTGTTGTTTTAAAATTAATGTATGATTTTGAATTGAGTAGTATTTGTATTTCGAGTATTGTTTAACTCTTGATTATTATTCATTTTTTATACTTTTGTTTGATATTGGTACTTGGATTGAGGTGAGAGTCATCTTTAGACTTTATTTTGGTTAATAACTAGCGAGTAGTGAGTGGTAATTAGTTATGATGTTATAAGTTTTTGTTTTTTTTGGGGCAATCATGTTATAAGTTATTAATTATATTTAAATATGCTAATTCTATAAGTTATATTGATATTTAATATATTTTAATATAAAATATAGCTGTGTCCCTGCCATGTCGAAATTTTAAGAAAACTCGTTTTCCCGTGCACGTGTATGTGCAACATAGTTGGCACCACATTGTTGGTTACAAATATCTTTCCTCGATGGCATGTGCCATATTTCTCGATGATAGCATCTAACTTGTGTATTTTTCAACTAAAATTTACTGTGCCTATTTTATTCTACTAAGCGTACATTTTTGTTTGTGCATGTTCATTTGTCTAAGAGTATCATCTCTCACTTGTATAGATGCCCCATTCGACGTGTTAATCATATTAAACTCAATCGTGACACCTTTCATCTTTGATTTTAGTGGAGCTCTTTGGTTTCTGGCTATGGATTTAGCAACTACAAAAATTATACTAGGTGTCACTTCGTTGATAGGTCTAGAAGTGTTTTGTTATGAGAACAGTTTCAGGAATATAATTGAGGGAATCAACTACGTTTTCTTCACCCGCCGATTCCGGGTGAGGGACCTACTCCTGACTTCGTGTCTTTCTTTTTTTCATTGTTAAACAAGTCGCAATGTTCTATATACATATACCGACTACCACATTTGTTACATGGGACAACCAAAGCATTACATACTCGAACACTATGCTTTTTGTAAGGAAAATCGAGAAGATTTCAATACCAACCCCGGCGCAACTGGAAGCCTTTCCAGCAACCCCAATGTTAATGGAAGCCTCTTTTCTAGAATTGAAAGCCATTTCACGTGAGGACTCAAATGAACTAGGGGCGAAGCCACCAGAAGGGCTAGGGTGGACTCCAACTCCGGGTCAATTTTGACCCCAGTATTATAAGTATTTATAAAAAAAGACAGAAAACTCCATGACGATATCACGTGAAAAAAACTTAGACATTTTCTATCCGAGAAGCTAAAATGTGTGGCTTACTAAGTGCCCCCGATATCAGCCTAATTTTAAAACTAAGGGGATCTTGGAGTGAGAGAACGAGACAAAAAGATTGTTGAAAGTTTTGTAAGTGGGTTGAAAAAATATTTTTGATGCTTGGAAAAATTGAAAGTCAGGAGGTATATATACAAATAGTTGAGATGAACGTTCCACATTAATATAATCTAACGACTTTAAAGGTTGAAGAAAGATTTTACACTCTTATTACAATGAATTAAGTTGGTCAATTCTAGCCACGTTTTAGAGTATTTTAACATTATTATATACAAGAAAAAATTTAGAGTTGGCTTATTTACATGATAGAGATGTGTTGGAAAGATTCCAGAGCACGAGCCTTAATAGTAAAAGGGCTCTACTATCACCAAAAATGGTTCAACATCAAAGAGGAATGCCATCAACTTGGGCACTATTGACCATAAAAGGGTTTTATTGAATGCCCTAGATATATCGTTAGGATTGGGATCTTTTGCAAACCAATGAGAACTTCAGTTTATTGGATCGCTCAGCCAAAGTGCGAGGCACTTGTGCATGCTTCGTTCACGTTGTTTGGTATGCTTGGGTGCCTGACGCACACTGCTGGCTAGATGATGCGGGCTCTGCTCACTGGATCGGGAGAAAGTGTTGTCGCCCGTGAAATTCTTCCCCATCAGAATATGCAACCACTCTAACACATGTGAACTCCGAAAACTTAAATCCCGTCCCAAAACTGCAGTAACTAATTATGAGTCTCTCAGCTTGCCTCTCAGTTTCGGGTTCTTGGGACCATGCCAAGCTCTCGACAAACTTTGATCCACTCATGGTTGAAGAAATTTTGAAGACCCAAATTTCTTCAACCCTTCCGAGTCCCTCTCCACTATGGATTCCCTCAAAGTCAGTGATTTTCTCCTCCAAGAGTGCTTATCTCACTCACAAATGCCACATGTTCTCCAATCTTTGATCATAATCTCTCAAACTTTTTCAAAAAGATCCCGGGTGCTCACATTCACAACCGCCACAAGCTCGTCATTTGGAAAATAACTTTAAAGTCCTTCATTTGAGAAGCAAACTCAATTCCATTTTTAAAATTCAAGATACCTCTTGTCCAGTTTGCAATTCTACCACATAAACTATGGAGCATTTGTTCATTTCCTGCCCCCCTTACAGCCCAAGCTTGGTTCATCTTGAAATGGCACATTAACAGACGTCTTCCGCAATTGGTCTATTCGGGATTGTATTAAGAGTTTTCTTCTTAATAAATGGAGTTTCTTTCAAACTTCCATGGATAGAGATAAATGTTTAATTTTCTTTGGTGTTCTTTGTGATGATATTTGGCATAATAGAAATAATATTGTTCATGGCTCTAACTCTTTAACTGTGCAGTAGATTGTTTCTAAAGTTGATGCCCCGACGGATGAACATTGGATTTCTCAAAAGCTATTTTTTTTTGGAGAAAAGGGCTCCCTTTTCTAACCATTGGATCAAACCGCCAGTCGAATTTATTAAAGCAAATTGTGATGCCACATTCAAGCTTGGGAAGGCCTTCACCTCCTTCATCATTCGCGCCTCTAATGGCTCCATTTTGTTCGCATCCACCTCCTACCATATTTGTATGGAACCTATTATTGCCGAGACACTCGCTCTTCTCCATACATGTCAAAGTCTCAACCATGCTCGAGCAAAAAAGATTCTACTTGAACCTGATTGTCTCCAACTTGTGAGCTCGATCATTGACTCTTCGACAATTATTCCTTTGACTATCTCTCATATTGTGATAGCTATTAGAAAGTTTTGGAACCTTTGGCCGAAATGGAGATTCAAGTTTATTTCTCGCAATTTAAATTTTGTCGCCGACAATCTTGCTTGACGGGCTTTTTTGTCTAATTGGCCCAAACATTGCGATGGTCAAAATCTTCCTAACTCTTGTTTTTGTGATGGAGGTTTTTCATTGACCAACTTTTGTAATGATTTTTCGTATTAATGAATGTTTGTGGTTATAAAAAAAAACACGAGATAGTATATCCAATGGAGATATTCATCATAATAAACAAGGTGTACACCCACCAACGTGAAGATCCAAGAAAACCGCCTAAGATAAATTGTGCTCAAAAAACAAATACCCGTAAGCGCATCAATATGCTATGGTGAAACCCTCAACTTATGACATATGGATTAAACACTATAGGAAGATAAAAAAAAAACGTGAATGAAAGTCGGACTAAATGATGCGAAGTTTAGAGGCTTGAGTGAAGGCGTCCTTCTTAAGCAAAACGAATAAAGATGGAAAACTCATGTGTACGACACAAATCACTTTTGATTCACGCAATTTACTCCAATGAATTGAGATTACCATTTGACTGTGGTTGTTAAAGAGGATAAATTATTTTCATGCAACCGTTGTAATGATGACGTGATACAACCACTACCAATACACGGTTTTAATCGGGTGAAGGGGTGGTTATTTGTTAAATTATAGAAAAACATAAATCTGTATTTAATATGGATCATCGGTTGCTTCACGCCACTAATACAACGATTGCATAAAATAGTTTTTTGAAAAAAAAGATAGCCTATTCCGATTTTGGGGCGGTGTTTGCAAACTCTTAAATAAAGTTCAGTACATATATGCAAAAGGTCGAAATAGTCCCTGGTGCCCCCGATTTTCCTTGATTTCAACAGTCCACCACTACGCCCGCTTCACCCGTCTCCTTTTCTCCTAAATCCAAATTGGCTAAATTAGGTTTTCTGCTACTGTACTAGGATTGTTGTAATTCCTCATCGAAGATATGACGGAGGGGAAACTGTTCAAAACGAAGCTATGTCAGTTGTACCAGAGAGGCCGCTGCCCTCGCCAGTTCTGTAATTTCGCCCATGGCGACGCCGAGCTCCGCCGCTCCTTTAACGGTAATTTTATTCTTTCTCGTTCTATTTATAGCTCTTAGGTTACTCCCCTGCGATATTCTGTTACTGAAGCCTCGCATTTGGAATTGTGTGCTTTTGTTGAAATTGAACTGGTTTTACGGCTATATTCTAGTGTCATGACTTCAATTTAATTGGTTTGCAATCTGAGTGTTGTGATATGAGTAGGAATGAGTTTTAGAGTGCTAGTTGTGTTTAATCTCGACCTAGATATTTGTAGCGACGCTTGTAAGGTTATGTGCAGCATGAGATGTAGGGTTCGGATTGTGCGGGTTTAGCAGGTTCCAATAATTGCAGAGAACTGTCTTTTTCGCGTGGCTGGAAGCTACCAATGAAGGATGCACTGAGGGAGCTTTTTTGTTTTTGCTAGTTTACTCAATTACTGTGCAGGTTCTAGACAGGTCGTAAATTGTGATATGATTGTTTATTTGTAATGTATGATAGTTCGTGAGTTTCAGCATATGCTCAAGCAGATATTGTAAATATAATATCCAAACCGTGCAAGTTTGTAACATCTGAAACAGGAAAAATTTAGGAGTCATTGCTATTATGAAGTTTGAGTTGTAGAACGTTCACTATCTGCTGGAAAGTTGTTGACAAACCATGTCTCACTAGTTAACATAATTTCATATAGAAAGCTAAGGATCGTGGTTCTCTTACTTGCCTGCACGATATAATTTTCATGTATCAGCCTGTTTCACTAAAATTACGTCTCTGCTTGAACATCCTTATGTTTATCTCCTTGGTTGGTATATTATTATTCCCATGAAAATATAGATACTTAATGCAAACTGCTGCTGCTGCTGCTCCTGCTTCGGATTTATTTATTCAATCAGACATTACTAACACATATTGAGTACTTAGTACTTCCATCATAGTTTTTGTTGTTTTCTTCACATTTGGTTTATCCCAGTGTATTTCGAAACAACAGTCTGATATAAGGATCAGAAATAGTTTCCCTAATGGACGTCTCACATTATTCGTAGTTCATCAGCCAATACGATTAACCATCAAAATATCCTAAATCATTATGCAGTTTATATAGAATGCGGAATTTTCATGGTCTGCTTTCTTTAAGACTGACACTGGAAAGGGCCAATCAATTGCACTACCCCACTTTATGCTGCAGTTATGTATCCTTCACGAATGTGGTATTTTCTTATTGTGATACGATACTGTGGAGGGATCTTTTGGTTTTCTTGGCTGGGATCTGTGGACCAATGAGTCCAATATATTGCACTGGAAGGATATATCTATTAATTTCATTCCGACATGAGAAGAAGACTGCACCCTTACTTTATATTTCTGGAGCACAAGATGCAGGGGGTTTCTGTTTTTGAGTTGCTTGCAAGATTCTAGAAGGCTATCCTCTTCTATCTATTAAAAGCACACATATTGGTACACCTATATCTATCTGTATATGAAAGCTATAAGTTCTTTGGCTCAAATGGAATCTGCAAGAAGGCACTTCTTGTTCATAATTATGTTACTCATTTTGTTCACTGTAATGGTAAGCTGAACTTTATATTATTAGTGGCTCATGGCATTTTGTGTTTACTTTTAAAGATCAAGACATTTGCCTATTCTGTAGCACTATCTTTTCTCTTCAAAATTGCAGGAAGGCAGGAGTATCGGGGTAGAGATTTAAGAGAAAGGCTTGATAGAATGCGTTCTCCATTGCGCAGCTATTCACCAGGAAGAGACGCCAGAGCAAGACATTCTTCTCACGGTAATAATTCACAATTTTGAATTTGGGTCACATTGTCATTGATAGACTTTATGCCATTGTCTTTAACAATTTTTATTTGATTTCTGTTCTATTACAATTTGCAGGAGATAATGAACACCTCGGGAGAAGGATGTAAGTTTGTTTCAATTGCTTTCTGTTCTATCCTATTCTTCTTGTTTCATAATAAACAATACCTCGTGACAAAGGAAATTAATGAGGATAATGCATATAGCTCTGTGTATTACCAATACACCTATTTATTTATTCTTCTTCGCTCTCAGTGCTCCATCAAAGAGCGTCTTATTCTTTGTCGCTCTATGCTATGACCTTTGCCATTCATTGCAAACATAACCTTAAATTGATTGTTGAACGTGATACTCAATATTGCTGAAGAACATATTGACATTTAAGTGTCATTTTAGCAGGGTATTCACTAATAGAACCTAGAACTTTTGTATGCATCGATTAAAAAGAAAAGTCTTCTTGGTGTCTTCATATGCCCCAGTGCCTGAAACTATATTTATGGCTCGACTCCTTGTGTTGTATAAGATCAGCAATATCCCTCAAAGTACATGACAGTTGGGATGGTTGCAGTCAGTTATCTAGGATTCATAGTCCTAAGGAACTCAATGAACCCAAAGCATCGTATCTTATTTGAAAATTCATTGGTGTTAACTGTTAAATGGTAGAGGGATGTAATTTTGATAATTGATATCAATGATGGTTGAACTCTGAAATGTTCTGTTTTATCTTGTTTGGTTGTACATCTAATTTTACAGCTCTACATAGGTCAAATTGTATATTCTTAAAAGAATGGACTCCTCATAGATACTACTTCCACTAAAATAATTATTCTGGTCTTTGTACGTTACTACTAATTGCGAGACGACTGAATATTATTTATCACTAGGGCCAACTAGGTACCGTTTGTTGCCCAAGATAGTTTGTTTGTAATACTGTGAACACATGGTTGAGGTGTTTGGATGAAGGTGAAAGATGAGACTGCCCTCCTAGGATCCTAATCAGATATATTTACTGCAAAAAACTATAGATTTTATGTAGAGACATTCTTTTATTTGCTAGGAATTGTTTTTACGTAATTCTAATATACTTTAATTACTCATAGTTTAGTTTGGCATCAATCAGCAATGCATTCTGGGTGGTTGCTCTATGAATGCACCCGGCTCTCTGTACATTGTATTGCACATTTTCTGGTATTCCAGATCTATAAGGACTTGCTGAAGGAAACTTTGTGTGACTTTTTGTGTGAAGGATTGCCATAACTTCTAATTTCTCTACAACTTCTGCGATCTGACTTAGTTTTTGCAGTGACAGAAATCACAGGAAGAGACAGCAGTTGGATGTGAATGGTAATTATTCTGACAGTTTGCGGCTGTCAGAGGGCAGTGAAGATCACAATGAAGATACAAGACTGACAACCTCAGATATCAGGATGCGCGTTGACGAGGTCTGGTTTATCCTGGCTTTTAGATTCTAATAAAGTGGCAAAGTCGATTTGTCTATATCTTGGGGTTCTTCCTCTAGCGGCAATTTTCTCATTACGGTCTTCATCTTTCTTTTGCGAATTACATGCAGCTGAGGCAAGTGCATTCTGAAATCAAAATGCTGGACAATGAGAAAAGAAAACTTGAGGTTAGTTATATCTTAGTGTTTCTTGCTGCAGGGAACATGCAGTACTTGGTGCTACTTTCTGTTGTCACCAACCAACTATCATCCCTGTTTTCACTTTCAGAGATCCTGACTGGATTTCTTTTCTACAAACCACAACGCAACTACCTTTAGACTGACATCTTCTATCAATTTCACAAAACAATTCTTTGATTTCAAACGGTCGTAGTTAAGAAGCCCATTCTATTTTTCGCGACGTGAGATAGAAAAAGTATTTGCAACACGAGAATCTCCACTTTTTTGTTAGTTAGAAAAACACAGTTTGTGAGCCAAGAGTGTAATTACGAATATGCAGTAGGAATTGAACTCGTGAGATTTGAGATTTGTTGCCAGTTTAATTTATGAACAATGCTTACTTGGGGGGGTGTTTGGGGGGTGGGGGGGGGGGGGGGGGAGGGGGGCCCCACTTTCATTCTATTAGCACGTTTTATTTTTATTTTCATTTCGTCATGCCAAAAACCTAGAGGTCTGGCTAACTCTTTTGAGAGATGGGAATTATTTTTTCCTTTCATTTTTCTTTCCCTATCAAAACTCTACACCCGTCATTTTCTTTCATCCCACCTAATTTTTCCAGTTGGCATGTTTTACCACTTAACTGGATGCATAAAGATATTGTTACAACCTTCCGTTAGATGGTTTAAATTATAATATGGAGTTCGGGCCTTCTCTTGCTAGGCATTATTGTTCACATCTTGTTTAGTTCATTCTAATGCCCCACTTGTCTCCTTACGAGAAATTGTTTCATCTTGATATCCTTCAGTTTCATTTGACGTGTACCATGGATGGTGGGCTTCTATTCATGTTGACGTCTACATAAGAATTTCCGTGTTTTTGTGGTTCTTTTGTCACAAAGAAATTATTGTCTTTTAGGATGTTGCTTTAGGGTATTGCATTACGTATGACATAGCTCATGTCTTGAAACATGATTATTATGATTTTTGAACAGACCTATCTGGGAGATAAGATTCAAGAAGGGGACACCTTAAAGATAAAAATTCAGGAGCTTGAGATGCATATACTAGCAGAGGAGGAGGAAGGAAAAAGGTACAACTGAGAGTTGTTTTTTCTGGTCTTTTTCGTTTTTGGCTTGATAAATCTGATGAATTTGGTGAGCACTTTATGAGGTACAGATATACATTTCGATGTGAATGCAATTCCATATGTATTTAACTAATTCAAATTAGGTCTAGGGCATCAAGAAGTAAACAGTTTGGTAGATTTAACTCAGGTACTGATTTTTTGTCAAACGAAATTTATCGTTATTGCTTCCCATTTAATGATATCATAATCATTTTCTCAGTATCTCTAGTCTTTCTGTCTTGAGGCAATATTTGGGAGCATGCAAAAAACTTCCTGACCTTTCTTTCGCTCATCTTTATTCCTTTTATTTATTACCTGGTATTTCTCATTTTCCAGGGTCACAACAAAACTTAAAAAGTTCATAAAAGCGCATAGTCGTCACTTACGACTGCAAGATGAACTGAAGAGGTATGTTTTTCGTTTTGGTACATTTTCTGTTCAACAAGTTCTCTTACTTTCTTTGTACAGATTCGGCAGTGATTTATCATGTATTTTACTTTTCAGGTCACATGCTCAACTTCAAAAGTTGGGTGAGCAGCTAGATTTAGATGTTACCGGACCAGGCAATGACGATGAATTAAAAAATAACATCACAGCTGATGCTGAAACTGGTGGTCATTTATCAATAAGCCCTTTTACTGAGCGACAGCTCAGTTCTCCATCAAGAAAACTATCACGAGCTCACTTGGAAGCCCAGGATGCATCAAATCGAGGTACTGAAGAAGTATTTATGTGCAAATTAAACTTGTTGCCATCTGCGCTTACAGTTCAAATAATACAGATGTCACTAAGTTGATTATACTTTTACTCCTAGTACATTCTAAAATCATTGAATTCAGATGTTCCCCAGAAGCTGGTTCTGTATAGTGTATCTAACTAACTCACAATTCAACAACTGATGCATATCCTTTATTGTTGGTTGTTAAACGTTTGATGGTCTTCAAGCGATTCTTTATGTCAAAGCCCTGAAATCTTCTTTATTGTTTTAATAATGTTGGTAAGATCTAAGATCTAACACGATAAAATTGAGCGATTTTTCCCTTAGAAAAGCAGCTTTAACTTCCTAGTTATTCTAGCCATTCCTTAAAAAGCTGAAGATGCATAGAACAATCTCGGCATTTTTTATTAAGGCAACCCAAACTATATGGACTTTTTGCTATAGCTTCACATTTTAGGCTGATGCGTTCAGGCTGTAGTGGGTTTCTTTTTTCGCTGTGTATTTTGAGCATTTTTTTATTTGCCTTCTTGCTTTGAATGTTGTATCTTGGGGTCAGGACTAGCCCCACGCATTTCTATGATTATAAAATTTTCTGTCCAAATACACTCGTCAATTCTTCAGTGGAGATATGTTCTGTGTCTGCATTTTATGTGGACAAACAATTGCTGCTTTTTTATGCATATTCAGACATAAAATGAGGGCACGATAATTGCTTTATTTTGCTATCATGGTAAGGATAGCAGCGTTCTTCGGTATTGTATGGTGGTTCTATAGTTGCTTTACTTAGTTAGAGTTCTTATGTGATGTATGGTTGTTTAACTACTTTATGTTGCTATCGTGTTAAGGATAACAATGTTGTTACATAAGTTCATGTATGTGTTGCTAGCTGACAATTTGGTCTTTCGTTCAGTGACTGCTGTCGGTGGGGAAAGGTCTGAGACGGGGAAAATAAGATTGGAAAAGCTTTCTCGACAGATGGGACATCATGAACAACCGTCAAAGAGTAGGAAACATGAGGGGAGTGGTGATACGAATAATGGACCCAGGCCTTTGGGATATGAAGACAAGTCCCGGAAAGGAAAAAACATTCCTCCTGAAGTTGCCTTAGCAGATAAGGTGACCCCTTTTCCTATTCAAATAGCAACCATCTTCTTCTTGTATCCGTTACTTCATACTTATTCATAAAGACAATATCTAGTTATCATAGATGATTGTTTCTCTTGTATGTGGTGGAAGTTTGCTTTCTTAGCTATCCTATTATGTGCATCTGTCTACAAGTGGTCAGAAGTTTTTTGGTCTGAACCTATCAATCTGTCTCGATAGGTCTACTCTTAAGGAGAGGGAGCATATGTACTCTCCATATGGTGGAAGTATTTTGATGATGGAAAGGGACAGGGGATGAGATACAACAGATGTGATATAATAGTTTTCTGACCTATCAGTACATTTGAATTCTATGATTAAATGTATTAAGATGAGAAGACAATGTTACAATGGGTTCATCAGGATTTCAGGATCCGTGACTTGGGATATTTTCTGCTGGAAGGTAGAGAAACTCGTCGCAACAAGTTTGCTGCATATTGTTGTGTTTTGAAATTTTATAGGGAAAGTGTAAAATTCCAGTTGTACCATATGGTTTGGTATTTGGTTTCGTCAGAAACTAATGACCCAGAAATCAACTGAACCAGATCGTTGACATATAATTATGCAAATGCAGTACAAGGTATCTGATGCTGGCCCTACAGTTCCATCAACTGGTATTGCTGCTAATGCTATAGATGAAGATGTTGATACTGTTGAGACGGAGGAAAGATCTCGGTTAGTTAGAGATGTTGAAGCTTCTACTGGAACGGAGGCTGGGATATCGAAAGTCCCGTACTTACAATTTCTGCCACCACCACCCCCTCTCATCCCTCAGAATACTCACCAACAGGTTTGTTTTTATGTTAAAACATCTGGTTTTCATGATATGCATTCAAATTTGATGCATATTTAGTCCCTTTATATATTCTCCAAATCTCGTGCTGTCGTTGAAATCACATACAAGAAAATCAAATTGATGTGTCTTTTCATAGGCACCTAAGCTGATAATTTTTATTCCATTGCAGCTCAAAGGCAAGGACGATAATGTGGATGTTGGTAGAGGTGAAGAGGAAACAGTAGAAGTTGATATCATTTGATGCTCGTGTTCTCTTTGTCAATGTTCTGTGTAAAGCAAATTTCGTTGGATGTAGAAATTCAGATTATGCATAATGATGTCTGAATGCAACAGGGGGAAGTTTTATTGATACTTAGATTTGCAGGGATATGTGAGCATTTGTTTTTGTCTGCGTTCCAAAGTTTTCCTCTTATGCATGTCATTCGTTTGATATTTGCAGCGAACTTATTAGTTTGTTTTTCGGGGTTTCCTAATCACGTTAAGATAATTTATCTGCTGGCCCTCCTGGTTGCGTCATAAATGCGAATGAATAAACAATAGTCCATAAAAAATCCTTTTTAATAATGAATATAAGTCCATATCCGATTCAATAAGCACTTCTGCAATCACTGTTTATTATGGAGTGGAGAAACGAGATGATATAACCACATTTTTTTTATAAATCTATTAATCCAAATTAATCACGACAAATTTTAGTGCCTGAAAAGCAATTGTTTGCTTAAATTCGCAATTTAATCATTGTTCAACAAACCTTTTTTCACCTTTTCGACAACAAAACAGTATATACTTTACTGTTAGTCTCTTACCTAACCAATCATAGTAAAAATCGAAATTTATAAAAAAATAGCATTAAAGGCCACCACTTTAACAATTCTAAGAAAATAATAAAAAACTATATTCAAAAAATAAATTCCTACACAAATCAACTAATTCTAAATTATCCATCAACAATCAACATGATAAAATTCCAGAAACTGAAAACAAAAACAATTTAATTCAGCTATGAGTTACTAACTGGACCAGGAGTCGCCGGCACTACGCTAGGAGGAGTAACCACCGGCGGCGGCGCCCCCACCTGAGGTGGCGGCGGAACTATCTCCGGCGATGGCGGAGACGAACCCGATGGAGACGGTGGCGGTAATGACTCCGGCGGCGGCGGAGTAATTTGCACCGGCGGCGGCGGCGATGATGAAGAATCGGGCGAATTGTCGCTCGGCGACGGATTTGGATTCGGATTCGGATTGGTAGTAGGATTTGGAGTGAGGGTAGGGGTAGTGGGGGGAATAGGGGGAAAAACTACAGGGGTATTACTGGTAGTTGACTGTGAGCAATCAGAACCCGGCGAGCAGTTGTTGGATTTATTACCATGGCGTCTCAAAATCCCGAAGCCCAATATAAGTCCACTCACCACTAGAGCTGTCACTATGAAAATAAAGATCTTGGTAGCTTTTCCAACATAACACATTGTAATAAAAGGATTAGTGTGAATTTTGAGTAATGGGTGATTTTAGTATCCAATGTTGAGTTGAATTTGGTTCTTGGTAATGTGAAGGCATGTATGTTGGTAGTAGTAGTAGAGTGGGGTTGGGGTGTTTTTGCATGTTCGGTTGGTTGGGAGTGGAAAGATGCGATGTGAATGCGATGTGCCACGTGAAGGCCATTTAATCAATAAAACCAACAAAGGAGCGAAAGTTATTCCCCTTTCTGCTGTTGTTTTGGCTGTTTCTTTTCACTTTCACTTTCTTATACAGATAATACAACCATGAATCATAACGTCTACGTATTTTCTCCATAAATGCTCGACCATTATTGTTTTTTACTTTTACTTTTAAGTCGACGGAAGCGATACGAATAAGTTATTTTCTATGATCGTTGGCGTTGCTGTGATTTTTTTAAATATATTGGAAAGACCTCAAAACATTGCAAAATATTTATGATGTTTATCGATACAATATACTCCCAATCCATGTAAGTTTCTTTATTAAGTTAGGAGCCGTTTGACAATACCTAATACACCACGAGGTACGTACTTCGTGCGGGATGTTCACTAGTGTATTTCGTAAGTTTGTCGTAATATCAGACTAGCTGGCTTGAATCCATTCAACCTGATTATCCGATACTATGAAGTTAATATAATTCAGTTCTAGTAACTTTGGATATCGCCATATCGGGTTGACCAGATCTAATCTAATTAGTCTGGTACTAGACTACTAGTACTACGATAGATTGACAAAATACACTAATAACATGTCACACCAAACGGATAGACTGACAAAATACACTAATAACATGTCACACCAAAGGGTATGGTAATCATGCAAATATGACACTTTAATCTTTAGCTATATTATTGGATTTATAATCATTTCTTGGCTATCAAACGGCCACCTAATATCTTATTAATGGTTAGTGATAGATTAACAAATTTGGTAAATAGCACTAGTGCTCACAAGAGCAACAAAAATCAAATAATAAACTCAGGAGGACACGTGTAATCTGTAGTTTAACTTATTGCTTTTCAGTGATGTGAATGGAGGTTTTCATGGCTTTTGTTATTCCCGTCATAGTCATTGGAAGTCTCAATTGAGTTTACAGTTCTTTTCATCAATGTCATAAAGGCTGCTCGTATTTCTATGTTCTGAATTTTGTATCTTTACAAGGATTAATTTTTTATAACTGTCTCACGGGCTATGCATTAGCCTTTTTTTTTATTAGATGTAAACACTCAAGAAAAGCTGTTGAGGTTGATTTTTCGTGTTTCAATTTTGTTCTTGTAATTTATAGGATAGTAATAAGCCTCGAATCTCGTAAATATAAAATTCAAAATAAAAAAGTGAAAAATATATATCTTTAGCCCAAAAATTGGAGAACGATAAGTACATGCATCATATTGCACGAGTAATAAATATTGAATATAATATCTGCATGAAGTGCAGATATGAAATTGACTGAAACTACCCTTCTTCAGACTAATTGAAGCTTGTGGATCATAGTAAAAGTTCTGAGTTCACCAATAATCTCCACATGAACAAGTTCCATCCTTGAAGTGATGAAACCTGTTTGCATCTCTAACCACTATCTCCCTATTCACAAACTTCGATATTAATTTGGTGGCTGCATGGCAGTTCACGCACGCCCTCAAATTCTTGGTTATACGGAGCGTAGTACCAGGCGAGGTACTGATAAGTCCATAAGCAATTGCTAGCCTCTCACTATGATTACATAAACTCATCTCTCTGTCTTCTTTGTCCAAATCGTGCAGCGAAGATTCCGTATCAGTCACAAATCCCAACTCCAATAACCTACTTTCCAACCAGTCGAGCTTTTCAAAAATTTCATCTGACCTTGGATGAGACTTGTCTCCTACTCGGAAAGCTTGAAGCTTCCCGTTAACCTCAATCATACTATATCCCGAGTCTTTGTTCAATCCTCTTGATTGCATCATTGTTCTGACTTTAACCACTCCGTCCCACATGCGTGCTGAAGCGTAAAGATTAGAGAGCTGCACATAATGTCCTATATTTAGTGGGTCCAATTTGAAAAGTCTCTCTGCAGCGTATTCTCCCAATTGCACGTGGCGATGGATCTTACACGCACTCAAAAGAGCTCCCCAAACTGAAACTCCCGGTTCAAAAGGTATGGTCATGATGAAATTAAAGGCCTTCTCTAAGAATCCCTTACGGCCTAATAAGTCAACGATGCCAGCATAATGCTTTTGGCGAGGCTCAATACCGTAATCTTTCATACTGTGGAAAAACTCCCATCCTTCTTGTACGAGACCAGAATGACTGCATGCTGAAATAAGTCCAACGAATGTTACGTCATTGGGGCACACATCAGTATCCTTCATTTCTTTAAAAAGATTAACCGCTTCTCTTGCATAACCGTGTAGTCCATAACCCATTATCATTGCACTCCATACCACGTCGTCTTTATGCAAAGTCCTATTAAATACTTGGCGAGCCAGCTCTACGCTTCCACATTTTGCATACATATCAATCAGAGCTGAGCTCACAAATATATCATCACAGAACTCACTATAAATGACATAGTTATCCATCCATTTCGCTTGCTCCAGAGACCCTAGTTGGGCAAAAGCCAACACAGCGGATTGTATAGTCGCAACATCAGGCTGAATATTTTTTAACATCATGTCCCTAAAAAGCTTCAGTGCTTCATCAGCATAACCATTTTTAGCAAATCCCGAAATCATTGCATTCAAGAGAATCACATCGCGGACCTCCAGCTGATCAAACAAGCATTTTGCAACCGCCACCTGCCCACATTTTGCGTATAAAGAAGTAAGCGCTATCCGTAAGTCAGTCTCGAGTTCAAGTCCTGTTTTAATCACCAAACCGTGAACAGATCTACCCTGCTCCAAATCCTCCACTTCAGAATAAGCCCTCAGAACACTAACAAGAGTTATCCAATCTGGCTTCACGTTCGATCCTCTCATGTCTCTGAAAATCCTCAAAGCGTCAATAGGTCTTCCATTCTGCCCCAACCCCGAAATAATTAAAGTCCACGAAATGACATCCTTTTCATCTAAACCATCAAAAACAACCCGAGCACAATTATATTCCCCACACTTCACATAAAACGACACGACCCCATTTCCCAAAAACACATCTTTTTCAAACCCACGTCTAAAAATCTGAGCTTGGACCGCCCGTCCAGTCCTCACGTCCAGTAACTCACCACAAGCTTTCAGCACGTAAGGAAACGTAAAAGCATCGGGGGCAACAGGGCACCGTTGCATTATGGAGTACATTTCAATCGCTTTAACCGGTAAATCACACACGGAATACCCCCTGATGATTGCATTCCACAAGAAAACATACGGGTGCGGAAATTCATCGAACATGTGGCGAGCATAGTCGATTTCCTTGATGTTTGAACTAACCTGGATGAATTTGGTGATGATAAATCCGTTGTTGTGCAACCCATTTGTAAATAATTGGTTGTGGATTTGTTTGAGGTGGGTTTTGTTGATACATTTAACGAGGAGGGAGGTGTAAAAAGACTCTGCATTGTTGGAGCTGTGCTTAGTAGTGTTGGAATAGAACAGGGGTGAAGCTGTAGTGATATATAATTTTAGAATCTTGAAGGGAAAAGAGGGAAATTTGAATGCCTTTTGTTGTGATGAAATGGTAAATGACATATGTGATGATCACAAGTCTGTTTCTTGTTGATGTAATGTAATAGTTTAGATATATATATACACACACACAAGTATATGCCTCGCTTTAGTTTAGATGTACATTTCTAATAATTAATATTTTTGTGAAATTCGATTTTATCTATTTGAGTTGAAAATTGTAGTAATATTGTGAAACACGAATTATATCGTTTATTATAAATTTTGTTTTCTTATACCTACGTAAAGGACTGTTATGACATGTTGAAATTCTTGAATTACGATATATGAATAAAACATGAGAATGGCCGAAGAAGATATGGATAAAAGTCGATACGGAACGACATAAAACTTAGAAACATGCACGAAAACGTCCAGCACGTTATGGAGACAAGGAATTCATTTGTTTAACTCAACGAGGTTAACTTCTCGTTCTACACCAATCATTTGGAATTTCATATGTTATTGTTGTTCTATGATGCAAGGACACGTCAGTTGGGAGATCGTTCTAATAATTTTGTTAATATCAAATAAATGCAATATTTTATTAAAATTCAAAATTTCACAGTTCTAATAATTATCAACTTTTCAGTCAAACTGAGACTTGAAAACTTTACGGAGAAGAAAAATTGGAAATAGAACAAAGTATACTTATCAATTTACCCAAAATAGATAAGGAATCTAAATTTTAATGTTATTATAACATATCATACAAATAAATAGATTGTGCTATAGCCTATAATAAAGGAAGTGCTTACCTAAAACAAAAGATCATAAAAACTAAATCTCAATAGATTTTGAAGGTAAATTGGACGAACTACAAAAAAATAACTTTTCTATCAGAAATATTGCAATATTATTATTACTATCACCCAAATTAGATTTTATAAAAAAACAAAATTCAATCCCATTTCAAATATCGATTTTATAAGAAAAAAATTACCAAAAATTGATAAACTAAATTAAAATTTTGAATCCTATAGATTAGTTAAGCGCACGTTTCCTTTTTCTTCTCCTTTTTCACAATTTTTTTTTTTTTCTAACAGGCTCCCATTCGCCTCCGATTAACACGCGCTGCATTTTCCGGCGAACAAAACTCCCAACTCCGACCAAAATTCTTTTTACAAAAATCCCATTTTGGATTTTCCATTAAAGAAACCCTTTAATCATTTCTTTCAAGATTTCCCTTTTTTTTTTCAATAAAAGGGTCCACCCCATTTTCTTTCTCCTAAATTCTTGAGAAAGAAAATAAATTTGTGTTTGACATAAAGATTGGATTTTTATTCATTGTTAGGAATATTGTGACATTGGAAAAAAAAGAAAAAATATTAATAGAGGGGCCAATTAATATTTGTGTTGGTGTGGGAGGTTGATAATAAAGATTGTATTTTTATTTGATTTTGGAGTTTTAGTTGATACAGAAAGAGCTGCATTGTATTGTTTGGTGCTTTTGTTGGCATTGATAAAATTCAAGAAAGAATCTTTTTATGGTATACATGCATAGCTGTTAATAAAGCTATGTGTGTGTTTTGATCCAGACAAATGAGAAAGGGCAGCAGCATTAAGCGTATTTGAGACGATGAATCCCGGAAGGGTCCGGGTTTTGGCTGTGCTTGTTGCTTTACTTTGTATGTTCGCTGCGAATAATTCCGAAGGGAGTAGAAAATTAGCACAGAGGTTTTTGGACAATGGAGATTCTTGGGATGTTAAGGACATTGATGGAGATAAGGTATGCCGATATAACGTTGGTTTATGTCTGCTTTTGATTGTAACTGTGAACTTACACGAGTTAACGATTTGTGAACAATATTTTTGATCGTAAGGACTGTTATCGTGCAAATTTTGCGTAGGGTGTTCTCTAACCGTTGTTCTTGTGAAGATAGAAGGAGGTTAGTTCTTTTGACGATAGAAATTTTCTTGTGAATGGCTATATCGAGCTTTATTACCTTATTAGGACTAAAACCGACAAGTAAGAGTGGGGTGAACATGGTTAGTTGCTTTCTGGTGGAGCATACCAAGTATGTGTTTTAATGCCTTTGTAGTTTGTTTATAAGAATTGTAGGCATTAGAGCAGATAAGTTTTGATTCAGCTGAATATATAATTTTCATTTATCACATTAAGTGTCTGTGAATAGCACCTCTGACTTATTGATTCAGCCTTTCTCTCGTGATTGAATGCATGTTCGTAGTTTTACTTCAGAAATTTGTTGCAACAGAGGTCTATTTGCAAAACTGGGATATTTTACTTGTGTTTGAACTTATTGGAGTTTGAAATGCTTGGATTTATGATGAAGTTCTTTCCTGGAAGACACAAGTAGAGTGTCCTTTAACAATGTATTCTGGCAGGTAAAACAAGGGTGGAGTTACTCTACTCAAGTGCTCAAGGATCGGGCAGAAGCTGCTAAAAACTCATTCACCAGTCCATCCCAATTGACAGTCAGTAATTATGATGGTATAAAATCCGATTCCAGTTTATTGGTGGAAAGATTTACAAAGAGTGGTATAGCTGCTCCACCTCTTAACAAGGAAACTTTAAGTGAGAACGGCGTAGCACCAAATATTTTAACTGCCAAGAAACAAATTTGGTTCAGAAAGTACAGTAATCTGTTGGCTGGGTGGGATAGTGTTCCGAGAAGGTACCTAAGAAAAAGGGGCCGGAAAAGAAACAATTCAGCTCCACCTCCGCCATTATCAGATAATTTGGTTGCATCACCCCCAGAGGATGATGATATCTCACCTTCTCCAGGTCCTCAGCCCCCATCAGAGTCCCCTTTTCCTTCTTTGGAGTCCCCGGAAACGGCTCCTGTACCATCTCCTCCACACGGTCGTTCCATCCCTCCTTCGCCATCAAGTATGAATGTGCCTTCAAACACATCGGAAAATATTTCACCTGGTTCCTCTCAAAATGTTAATGGCGGCACAAAGTATATCATAGCTGGTGTAGTCTCAAGCGTAGTGGTAGCACTTGCTATTCTGATTTTTTTCTTAGTAATCTGCTTCAAGAAAAAGAGGAGAAAAATTGAGCCGAATGGTGGGCCAAGAGATGAAAATCCTCTTCTAAACTTTACCGCGAGTGATGTTTCTGCAGGTATGTTGCACTTTGTTATAAATTCTGTAAAATAGAACCTTTGTTTTTACCGATATTTTAATTGCAATGTATATGATCATGCAGTTTCTTCACAAAAGTCACACAGCATCAGCAATGTGGCTGGTAAAGATTTTAAGGGCCCTTCAACTCTTAGAAATTCATCTGCAGCAATCCATGACTCGTCTAAAGCTGAATCTCAGTCGTCCGAAGCTGTTCCAGCATCGTCTGAAAAACATGATTCCAACTTACCACTTCCTCCTGGGAAAAGTGCACCTCCACCACCACCTGGACCACCTCCACCTCCGAAACCGCCCGCTCCGGCACCTCCACCGCCTCCTAAATCTAGGCGGCCACCTCCTAATCCACCAAAGCAATCTCCTCCTCGTAGAAATTCTTCCACAGGGGAGACGAGTGAACTTTCGGATGAATCTGAAGCTCCAAAAACCAAGTTAAAGCCATTTTTCTGGGATAAGGTTCTTGCCAACCCTGACCAGTCAATGGTCTGGCATGAGCTAAAAGAGGGCTCATTTCAGTAAGTTTTTGTTCTTGTGACGTGATTTTTATTTTCAGGGATGTGGTCATGTTACATTTTGTTGCACAAAGAATCTGAAATGGATGTGGATTTTGCAGATTTAATGAGGAGATGATGCAATCACTCTTTGGATATGTGCCTGTAGATAAGAACAAAAACGGAAATATGAAAGATCCGACTTCCTTTGAATCCCCTCAGTTTATTCAGATAATTGATGCTAGAAAATCACAAAATTTAGCTATTCTTCTAAAAGCATTGAACGTGACTCCCGAAGAAGTCTGTGATGCCATCAAAGAAGGTACCTTTGCAAAACTATCGAATCCTTTTTCAAGTGTTACTGGCATACGCCTGATACATAAGATGAATAATATACAAGATATGAACATGGAGGAAACTGATATTTTCGCTCTTCATGAATAGAAGGCACGAGGTTGGATGATTTAAATTCACGTATCCTGTATCTTTTCGTCATTTTAAGATATTATAGCAATTATGTTTTACAAACAGTACCTAGAAGCTAGAAGTCTTTTGGTTTTATATGTACACCCTGACTAAAACTATTTGAATACATCAATTTCTTCGATGAATTCCTTGGTAAGAAGCGAAAAGGTCTGCAGAAGATGATTAATGGAGATGCTAAGCGTATCTTGTCCTGAACATTCCCTCATCTTCTGCCGAACTCTCAAAATTCTTAACAGTTTTTTGCCATCTTCCCTTTCATGGTGTATATCAGACTATACGTGCCGTTGAAACCATCCAATGCCTGTGCTTGAAACCTATTCATGAATGGATGTCTGCTTATTACTTACTCTCTTCGGTTTATGACGTCTCGATTAAGTATCCGTGTATTAAATTGATCAGGTAATGAGCTCCCACCAGAACTTATCCACACATTGTTGAAGATGGCACCAACAACAGAGGAAGAACTAAAGCTCAGATTATACAGTGGAGATATGACCCATCTTGGCCCTGTCGAAAAGTTCCTGAAAATTATGGTTGATATTCCGTTCGCCTTCAGACGCCTGGAAGCTCTTCTGCTAATAAGCACATATCAGGAGGAAGTTTCTTCAATCAAAGAGTCACTTGGAACTTTAGAGGTCTCCATTTGAACTTTCTGCATAAAGAGTTTCCAGTATACTTAGATAACTATTAACTAATTTTAGTTACATAAAAACATTATCTCTCTGTATCTAATGGTAAAAAACTACTAATAGGCTGTTTTTATAGCATAAAATAGCTTTTACACTATTTTTACTGATATGCAAAGAAGAATAGTTACGTTACGCCTACACCCCCTAGATTTGGTTTAATTACAGTAACATCTTTAGTGTACGAATAATTACATCAACACTCCTTTTTTAATTTTTTAAAGTATTACAAATAGGTCTCTCTGAGGTTCGGATAGATACAAGGACATCCCTGAGACCTCCTGAACTGTAGACATTACGTTAGACCGCCTATTTGTACATGAATTTGGAGCTTTAGTGAGTCTTGCTGATTATTTAAACATTGGTGGTTTGGATGTCATTATCACTACCATGTAGTTTCTTGCGCGAACATAATTCTCAAAACTAATATCTGTCACTCTTTCAGGTAGCATGTAAAGAGCTCAGAAACTGCAGACTCTTCTTAAAACTCTTGGAAGCTGTTCTCAAAACCGGAAACCGCATGAACGACGGAACTTATCGTGGAGGTGCACAAGCATTCAAGCTCGAAACACTCTTAAAATTATCCGACGTTAAAGGAACCGATGGAAAGACCACGCTGCTGCATTTTGTCGTTCAGGAAATAATTCGGTCTGAAGGTCTACGAGCCGCCCGTCGATTAAGAGAGAGCCGCAGTATATCAAGTGTCAAAACAGAAGATCTCCTTGAAGAATCTTCAAGTGAGACGGAAGAGTATCACCGAAACCTCGGACTTCAAGTGGTTTCTGGTCTTCCCAACGAACTGCAGAATGTAAGAAAGGCAGCTTTAGTTGATAGCGAAAATTTAAGTGCATCCGTGGCCAAACTTGGACAATCTCTAATAAGTACCAAAGGGTTCCTCGAAACTGAGATGAAGAATGTAGAGGGAGCAAGTGAATTCTGCGAGACTCTCTCTAGCTTCATCCAACATGCAGAATCTGATACCACAGGGCTTCTAGAAGAAGAAAAGAGGATTATGGCTTTGTTGAAGAGTACGGGAGACTACTTCCATGGTAGGGCGGGAAAAGATGAGGGTGCTCGTCTCTTCATTATAATTCGCGATTTCATACTAATGTTGGATAAGGCTTGTAAAGACGTGCAAAATACGACCAAGTTGCCATCAAAGAACCCAAAGAAAAAAACTTTAGCGGCTTCACCTTCTCAGGACTCACTTCACGAGTCTTTACCTGATTACCGCCAACGACTATTTCCAGCAATCAAGGAGCGCCAAATGGACAATGATTTCAGTTCAGATGAGGAGAGCTGATCTCCAAAATTTGAACAACAACGAGGTAAAGAGAATAACGCACGTTTCATCTTTCTCTCAATGGAGATCATATAAGTTTGGGAAAACTCTATATTTCGTGTAGTGTCTTATTTTGCTCTCATTTTTGTATGCATAGACTTAGTTCTAAACTCTCCTATACTTTTCTTGACAATTAGGCTTGCGTAGACGTGTGGTTTCACGCTGATCATCTGGCTGGAGGATAGAGGGCCATAATGACAAAAGCATAAAGGTAAAAGGGCTCATTTTCCATCTTTTGTAAATAGATATTTAAATACTCGAGGGAAGGGTTATCAATTGTTGCAAGTTTTGTGTGCATACATACAAGTTCTTTACAATATCATAGAATTTACACAAAATGTACACATATATGTTGTGTAGGATGTGATAAAGCATTGATTTGAAGGCCATAAACACAGTGGTGGAGTTTGAAACAAGTTTTTTTTAAAGCATTTAGAATAGACTTGTGCTTAAAGTTGAGAAGTAGGTTGTGGATTATTTCAGAGTTTGTAGATTTTTTTTTATTTTTCGGTTTTATTTAGGGGATCGAACAAAAAGAAATAGAATTGTGTTTGCAAACACTACAAATTAATCGTCTTCTTTCTTTAATTTCTTAGTCTAGAATTGTTTTTAGTATATGTGTTGCAGCCATCACCTACATGTGTATATGGTTGTATATATGTTTCGCTTATGTTTTTTTAGTTGTTTATATTTTGTCAACAAATGTATATTAAAGGCAAAGCTAAACTAATATTGCATTGTCTGGCTTATATATGTTACGGCTTTTTAATTGGATACTTTTGCATTAACATGTATATTACATTATTACTATTATTAAGCCAGACAAGCAATATTTTGTTTACCGTAGAGCTCATGCACAATAAAAATCGTTTTTTTTATTAATTTTCTGGTGAAAGAAAAGTTATTTAGTAGGTAAATTGTGATGGGACACAATATTTGCCCCACATGGATATGAGGTGCATGTGAAATTGATAAATCATATCATTAAAACCCAATCGATTGGACTAGAACTGAATATACATAAAATAGTAAAATGCGTTACATGAAACTCGGACATGGAATTGGAATGTCTCAAATAATTACAAATTTCAAAAGTACAAAAGCCAAACCACCTATACAAAGAGTTTCGATACCTAAATAAATAGCAAGAGAATCGCACTATTCAATATCCATATATTCAATTCAGAACATAAACGGCGTCGGAGAGAACGCAGGCATGGCTATAGCACCCGAATATTTCCTGCAATTACAAAACGGAATTAAAACTAATCACTCAAAGCTACTAAAAAGGAGTTAAAGAACATAAAATACACCACAAACTAATAAACAATAATATTCCACATAAATATTAAAAAGTAAAATGAAGATATATCTGAATTAGTGTATAAATATGTACTACAACATTAATTATGTACCACGTGATCATTGCCTCATATTTACGACATGCGTAATAAGTTAAATTTAAATAATTGCTTCTTTAACTACTTGTCATCATAAAAGTTGAGATCCACCACAAATTATATCCACATATTGTAAGTCCAACTACAATTTATAGAGTGGTGCAACAATTCTAAACGAACACTATGATGTTAATAATTTATTCTTTATGTCGCCCTTAAACTTATGATACTTATCTAATAATTAAACCAAAACAATAATATGTAATTAATTAATTAATTAATTAATTATGTAGTGTAACTTATAACTAACTTTGAGTAATAAATTATAAGAGATTGGTTATATATATATACCTATAATAATAATCATCTGAATGACTTGGTTGCCGTGTCTTAGCCGGAGACTTGGGTTTGACTTTCGCCGGACGCTTTTCTAGGCTGCCGGAAACTATCTCCGGTGTTGGATTTGTCTCGGAGATTGCGTGGAGCTTCGGCCGCCAATGAGTACTCACGGTGGAGCTCGGCTTTCTAACTCTTACTCTATTATTATTATAACTACTCGTTTGATCATCATGCCCCTCCGTCGTCTGCCGCCGAATCCCACGGTCATCCGCAGCCGCCGCCGGATTCACCGTGGCGGTGCCGCCAAAGCATAATTTAATTCCTAAGAAAGGCTTCATATATATGTTTGGAAGAAAGTATTAATTAACGAAAATTATTAGCTAGTGAGTGAGCTTGTGATGTGTTGTGTCATGTGTGTATAAATAATGAACATATGCTATGTATATATACACAAAGATATGAGATGGGGTGACGTGGAAAAATATTTGTTTTGTGGCTGCGTAGGAGAGGTGGTTGTTCTGTTTTTAGAGTTATCTGTTGTCGCCTATTGTTTATATATATATATACACACACACACACTTTATATTCGTTGGTTAGAGTGGAGGAAATATAATTTTACGTAACATATAGTTAATTTTGCGTTTAGACTTTTATGCATGGATTTAATGAAAAATACAAAGAAGCATGGGACACACTATGTTTCTTTTTGTTATTTCAAGATATTAAGGATATCTGAATTAATTTATGACCAAAATTATATTTTATTAAGTCTAGCTTATTTGAAATTCAATTGAGTTCAAAAATATATAGAGTTTTACCAATTTAGGTCCAGTATTTTATGTCATAAACTAATAATTCAGCTCCAACAGTTGTACAATTTAAATTTTGATATTTTTCAAATAATATATTTTTCACATTATTGAAAGAAAATATAGTGTAATAGTAAACGTAATGAGATCGTATAAACATAGTTTTTTTTTTCTTTGTGAAGAATCGTCGGTTGTTGAAATTCCATATTATATTTTTATTGTGATTCACGACATGAGTTATTGAAATAAATTTCATAAACTTGGTGTGTTAGATAAATACGGCTACCAACACCTATGATTCTTTTTGAATTTCCCGTGCATCGTGAATATTTTATTTTGCCTTATCTTTTTGTTTCGATCAATAAAAATATATACACTTCTAAATCCAACGTGGCAACGTCTAATCCTTTGCATCACCTTCTCATCATGTTCCACTTTCCTTGTATTTGTTACTATATCACGGCACAGAGGGTAAAAAGTAGATTTGGATAGATCATTGGAGATTATAGCCATCAATCATCATTTAACATAAATCTACTGACTCTTATTTAACAAATTAAAGAAGTAACAAGAATTCGAAGTAATGGATTTTCACTATAACTCTAATTCTTTTTTCACATTAGAACACTAACACGCGTATACAAATCAAAAAACAAAGTTTGAGACGTTGTGCAAAAAGGATGAAAAGAAGATAAGAGACCTGTGTTTATAATATTTTACAATAAATAAGTTATTTTTTTTTTTAAATTAGTTTATGTCAATTTATCAACATACTTCATCTAAATAATAAGAATTGGATTCAAAGGTCTCTCTCCTGAGAGTTACGTCCTACGACTTAAGGCATACACCAAATCCGACAAGGGCTCATGTGATATTGGCAACGACTTCATGTTCGATTTCTCAACGTCGTCATCAGCATCAAATCACCGTTCCTCTTCACGTGTCTTCGAGTCGTGTTAATCGTTTTCTTTTCGTTTCGTTTCATCTTAGGTTTTTTCTTTTCTTTTTTCATCCGTCATAAATGTCTCGGTTTTAATTCGTTCTTTCCTCCATTAGCGCTCGGGGATTTTTTAGGGTTATCTAACTTCTATTTTTTTTTTGTTTCCTCTTTCTGGTGTGCATTGGAGATCGAAGGTATCGGTTCACCCCTTGGCTGACCTGACCGTAACTCAGCGCAACGCATAGTCAGGGTTTGGTACCGTTGGAACAATGGACGACGCTTGTACTAAGTTGCGAAAAGGTCTATCTCTGACGGATGAAGAAGGGGATGTGGTAGGGTTCCTTTTACAGGATGAACCGTGGCAACAGGATAACGCGACTTTCGACTTGGTCTTGGTTGGTCGTTTACTTACAGGGAAAACAGTCAACTTCAACTCGTTTTGCCTAAGGGTCAAGTCATTGCTCAAAGTAGAGAAGAAAATTGGAATCACTAGAATTACTGAAGAGCGGTTCTTGTTCCAATTTTTCCACAAACTTGACAAGCAAAGGGCATTGCAGGGTTGCCCATGCTACTTCGATAAAAATATTTTGTTGTTGGGGAACGTGGAAAAACATGAAAATCTAGCTACGAATAATCTCGATTACTGCAGTTTTTTTGTCTGAATATATGACATTCCATTGGTCCGCCAAACGCGAGCCACAATGCATGCGATCGGGAATATTCTCGGTATTATGGAGGAGGTTGATCTGGCTAAATCATGGGGCATGAGCATGCGTATTCCTGCGAAAATCAACGTCACAAAACCCTTATTACGTTTGTTGAAAGTCCGAGGAACGGAAGGTCAGGAGATGCTCGTGTCGTTCAAATACGAAGGTTTGCCAAACTTCTGCTACTTATGCCATATGTTGGGCCACATCATGGCTGATTGTGAGGAAAAATATAAACGTGGAATTGAACAGGACGATCAGCTACCATACGGCCCTTGGCTGCGAGAAAGCTATAATCGGGTAGGGTCTTTTGTGAGACAACAGTTCACGGATAGTAGGGGTAAGAAAATCCTCATCAACAACGAGCATGGATCGTTTTCAAATAGACGAGATTTTTTCTCGCATGACCGTCCACGACACACGGACCAACTGTGGCATCTCAGCAAATCTATTCCATCGCAGCAATCATCAGACCGTACGCACAACGCGACGTATATTCGGGAAACAAGGGAACGAGGAATAGTTAAGGGTGCAGGGGATCAGGATATAGACCTAGGGGTGGAAACGGGTCGGGAAAATTCTCGTTCACGTCCCATCCCGTGGGAAATTTCCTTCGCGAAAAATTTTCTATTCCGTTCCCGTCACGACCAACGGGACGGGATTCCCGCCAGCCGCGGGACGGGAACGAGAATCATTTTTGGGTCCAATTTCTAGTGCCTATGAAATTTAGAGGGGATTTGGGGGTTAGTTGCTAAAATAAATAAAAAGGAAGGGAGTATAAGGAGATAAATAAAACATTAGAGTATAATAGTTTGACAATTTTTGTCTTTTGAGTCGCAAATTTTATTTTATTTTTGTGATTTGTGATAGCAATAGAGATTGTGATTCATTGTGAATGTGATTCGTATTGAATTGTGATTAATGTTAACAAGTTGTTACTTGTTAATGTCGAAAAGAAGACATTTTTTCAATACGAAGTATTCAAAAATGCCGATTGTCGAAGGGAAAAAAGTAGAGAAACATTTTCCCCCACCTTTTTCTCCATTTGTGTTCTGAAAAATTGCAGTATTCCCGTGAAAATCCCGCCAAGAATGGGATTCCCGCGTAGATGGGATCCCATCCCATTAATCCCGCCAACGACGGGATCCCGCGTAGGCGTGATCTCGTCCACAATGGGACATGAACGGGAGTGAATTTCTTATTCCCGTGCACACGGGATCCCATGGAATATGATCACCGTTTCCACCCCTATATAGACCTGGGGCAACAGGTTCTTCAGACTGATACGGAAAAAGAAATATCTGAGGAGGACTAGACGGTGCAGTCTGAACGAGAACTAGACAGGGACGATAGAAGACGGTGATCGGGGTTCGCCATGTGTGTCAAAGGTTAATGCAGGATTTGGACGAGACTAAAGTGCTGGAGTAAAGTGAAAATAAAGGACTAGAGGTACCGAGGGCAAACTACGAAAGTGGAAGCGACTAGGGCATTTACGAGCATGGATAAGCGAACTGGAGTTTGGATCTTACGGAAGGAAGGGTACATCAGCGAAAGTTGGTTAATACGGGAACCTCTTACATGTAAAAATTGTTTGTACGACGACGAAAAATTGGGGAAGGGTCCACAACATAAGAGGATCCGGTTGGAAGAATTGACTATGGAAATTGACGACCTTTTGGCGGCGACTGCGAAGCAGTCCCGCCAACTCCAATGATCGTGTTATGCTGGAAATGTTAGGGTTTGGGAACCATTGGACAGTTCGAGAGCTAGTCAGGTAGTTTCAAAGTTTCGCCCCCCTCTAAATTGTTTTTCGGAAACTAAGTGCACGATGAGGAAAATAGAGAACCTTAAGAGGAGATTGAATTATTTTGGTGTTTGTGTTGAGATGAAAGGCTTATCGGGAGGTTTGGCGTTACTATGGGAGAAGAATCTTGAAGTTGAATGGATGATCATGTCGGATAATCATATCGACGTTACTATTATAGGTGTGGATCGATCACTTGATTGTCGTTTCACTAGATTTTACGAGGAACCGGATGGGGGAAGACGGATGCGCACGTGGAATCTACTTCGCCGCCTTAAAGAAAATTTCGTGCTTCCTTGGCTTTGCGCATGAGATTTTAATGAAATTTTGTTGCATGATGATAAGAAGGGCGGAGCGCGACTACCAAATTGGATGATCCGAAATTTCCATGACACGCTTATTGATACGGATCTTAGTGAACTTGAATTTTCAGGACCAAGATACACGTGGTTCAACAGACGGTCGAATCCTTGTACGGTGTGGGAACGACTCAATCGGGGATGTGCGAATACAGAGTGGCGAATCGGTTCGCAAGTGCAAGAGTTGAGCATGTAGCCATATTACATTTGGATCATCACGCTATTGTAAAAAAAAAAGGGGGGGAGCAGCCCGGGAGAAAGAGGTCGACACCGCGGTTTTGATTTGAAGCAATTTGGATTCAGAAAGCCGAGTGCGAGGAAGTCATTGAGCAACTGTAGCGTGAACTAAATGGAGGTGGATTGAAGGTTAAATTGGATAATTGCCGTTTTGGGTTTGTTGAGGTGTGATACAGTTGATGGCGCAGTAATGAAAAAGAGGATCATGGACTGGAAAGAAAGGCTACACCATATTCGCAGTGGTAGTCTCACGCCAGAGTTTAAAGAAAAAGAGAAGATGCTTATGGGTAAATTGGAGGACCTTTTGGATAGAGAAGAAATTTATTGGAAGCAACGGGCGAAGGTGCAGTGGTTACGGGAAGGAGACAGGAATACAACCTATTTCCATAGGCGCGCTAGCGAGAGGAAGACAAAGAACGAGATAAAAGGTATACGTGATTGGGGAGTCACGGTGCGTACAAATCCGAATGAGATAGACCTGATCGCAACAAAGTATTTTAAAAATATTTTTGAGTCATGCGTTCCTACCAAGGCAGCCATTGAGGATGTTTTGCGAGATGTCGGCGTGCGGGTGAGCCCTGAGTTGAACGAACGCTTGATTCAGCCTTTCACAGCGGAGGAGGTTCAACGAGCTTTGAAAGATATGTATCCTTTTAAATCCCCGAGACCTGATGATTTCTCGGTTGGTTTCTATCCAAAATTTTGGGCGATTGTTGGGGAGGATGTTATTCACTTTATTCTTTCTTTTCTTAATGATAGGGTGTTGGATCCTTGTGTTAACTTTACTCATGTTGTGTTGATTCCTAAATGTTCTAACCCTAACTTGATGACTCAATTTAGGCCGATTAGTCTTAGTAATGATAGTTTTAAATTCACTTCCAAAACTATTGCCAATCGTCTGAAGCCGTTTCTTTCTTCTATTATTTCTCCTTCGCAGTCAGCATTTGTCTCGGGACGCCTCATTACGGACAATGTTCTTGTAGCTTTTCAGATAAATCACTTTCTCAAAAATAAGAGGACGGGGAAGAGAAGCCATATAACGCTGAAATTGGACTTGAGTAAGGCCTATGACCGAGTCGAGTGGCCCTTCTTGGATAAGGTAATGCTTAAGTTGGGTTTTGATGTTTCTTTTGTTGAACTTATTATGATGGGTGTGTGTACTGTGTCGTATTCGATTTTGTTAAATGGGAATGAATTGAGTACTTTTTTTCCCAAAAGGGGCATTAGGCACGGGGATCCTTTATCTCCCTACCTTTTCTTATTCGTTTTCAAAGTTCTTTCAGCTCTCATTACTAGGCACGAAGAACGAAGAGATATCCAGGGTGTTAAAATCAGTCGCCATGCTCCATCTGTGTCGCACCTCCTTTTTGCGGATGACACACTATTATTTTGCAACGCAACGAGGAAATCGCGAGGTGTATTCAGGATATTTTGGGTGAGTATGAAGCGGCTTCAGGCCAACAAATTAATTCTGAAAAATCCGTCATGGTATTTAGTAAGAACACGACCGAGCATACGTGCGAGGAGATTAGCAATTTATTGGGCGTCACGATTGCGGAAAAACATGAGAAGTACTTGGGACTCCCCTATGTCGTTGGTAAGTCTAAAAGAGAGCTCTTTGATTACATACGGGAAAGGGTTTGGAAGAGAGTGCATGTATATAAAAGAAATATTTTATCCGGGGCGGGGAAAGAGATCTTGGTGAAAGCGGTTTTACAATCGATTCCAACTTTGGTCATGAGTTGCTTTAGAATTCGTGACACATTGATAAAAGAGATTGAATCAATTATAAGCAATTACTGGTGGGGAAGTGGGTCACAAAATAAAATTCATTGGGTGGCGTGGAAGAAGATGTGTAGAAGGAAAGTTGATGGCGGGCTTGGCTTCCGTGATTTAAAGGCATTTAATTTAGCACTTCTCGCAAAGCAAGCATGGTGTATATTTCAAAACCCCGAGAGCTTCGTGGGCCGAATATATAAAGCGAAGTATTTTAATGGCTGCGATTTCCTTGATGCGCAACTTGGCTCGGTTCTCTCTTTATCATGGAGATGCATTTGGGAGTCGATTGAGGTATTGAAGAAGGGGATTCAGGGGAGTGTGGGAAACATGGAATTAATCTCGGTTTGTCATGATACGTTTAGGCCGATTACACCCGTCAACATGGAGGATCCGTTAATGATGGTGCATGAACTTTTTGATCATGCAACGGGATGGTGGAACGTGGAGTTGGTGTGTGGCATGTTTTGGGAAGAGGATGCTCGCATAATCCTCTCTATTCCGTTGGGTGAGCTAACGCACCAAGATCGATATATTTGGCATTATGAAAAAAGGCTTCTTCACCGTTCGCAGCGCGTACCATGTCATTATGTCGCAAGAGTTACACAAAAAAGGGCGGAATATGGCGTTAATTTACGATTCACATGTAGTGTGGTCTAAAATCTGGAAAATTGAGTGTGCAAGTAAGATTAAACATTTTTTGTGGCGTTGTTGCAAGGATGCGATTCAGACTCGGTCAATTTTGGCAAGACGACGGGTTTGCTTGGACACGATGTGTGTGTCATGCGGAGGGGGAGACAAATTTTCACTGTTTATTTGGTTGCCCCCTTTCGCGACAAACCTGGGCGCTCGCGAACATCTCAATGTCGCTTTGGTTGCGAGAGAATGAAAATTTGAGCGATTGAATTGTGAGAATTTGGCGAGCGGAGACGGCATGGACAGTGAGTCTTATTATCACTCTTTGTTGGGCTACTTGGGGTAATCGAAATAACACTTTGGCGAGCGAACGAAAACGAAGGCGGGACAAATTGGCTTTATTAATGCAAATTTATCATGCGACTTGGTGGGAGTATAACGTGAGGAAAAATATTCGACAGGGGAGCGACGGATGGACACCTCTTAAGGGGGATATTATTAAAGGCAATTTTGACTGAGCTAAATTTACCGAGGATGAGGCGATCGGAATGGGTATGGCTGCGCATGACAAGAACATGGAGTTTATAGCGAGGCGACAACGAAGGCGTACATCATGAAGTGAACCGAACGGTGCGGTCCAATGGGCTAGCGAAAGGGATGGAAAGTGGTGTTATTCGAGGGGAATTGCTTGAATATAATTCAGGATATTATTTATGGGACGAATGGTTACGCCACTCTTGCCAATATCATAAGCGATATCCGAGAGTATTTTCACATCAATTTGGGCTTCGGTAGTTGGATTGGGCGCGAATCAAATGCGATGGCTCGTGAACTTGCGCGGAATGCGGTGGAGGACGCGGATAGTTTTGAGATGTCTTGATTGTTTTGGTTGCTTAGTAATTGATTTATCTAATGTATGAACTCTTGGTCTGTTTTCGTGCGCTCACTGTATGGTTGGGTGCCCAGACCGATTTATTCCGTGAAATACAAGTTCTTTGACTTCAAAAAAAAAAATAAGAATTGGTTTCTAGGTTTTTTATTTAGAAATTACAATACATGCAATATTCCATTAATAGAAAGACTATATCTGGAACACTTGGTATGTTCTTGTGCTATAAATTAGAATTATGATATTAATTTATTGGTTACTAGGTGAAGAGCAATCCTGCAAATTACGAAATAATTTAACTGTTTCTAATACTTACAGGTGGTGATCTTGCACTTTGGTACTCGTAATATTGCATTAATGCATATTGTTATAAACATATAGAGGGGGGTTTCTGTTACGTTTTTCTCGTATAAGTTCTTCCCCTATATATAACTCAAATTTCCAAATCCGCATTTGTCCTGGCTCACTTGAGATTGTGTAACTTTTTCGTCCATCAAAATCGTTTACAATTTTCTTATCGATAAGTCCATCGATCATATATACATCCATTTATTATGTAATTTATATGTTTGAGTATTAAGCTAATCAAGCATTTAAGCCGCCTGCATATGTTATTTTAGGCCTTTTTAGGAGCACTATCGCATCTTTGATAGTACGGTGTTATTAATTAGATCAATAAGCTGCAATGTGTGTGTGTGTAATTATTAACCAATAAAGAGATAAAATTATGACATACTTAATTTAATAATATGATTTAGACAAAAGTCGACCGGACAATCAGACTAGAGTTTTCCACATCCAAGTAAATATAAAGTGAATCATCGGGTATATTCAATATAGCCATAAGTTTTATTTGCCCTTTTGCGTAAGAATCAGGTAATATATATGTGACAATAGGAAGCCTATGCTCGATCCCCATCAATATTGTTTGCATGGTTATAATGGAGACTTTCATTTGTATTGAATTAGGAATATCTTTCATTTTCTACGTGAAAATTTGGGCCGACATGTTAGAACGAATAATCTTCATCATTTTTGTTATAATAATTCCTCAATTTTACGGGGAGACATGCATGGTTCCCTCCTGCGGTATGCACGCTTTACACGTAACTGCAATTAATACATGCATATATCCGATGTTTTTTGTGGGTTTTTTTAGGATAATTGTATTTACACATAATGAAGTTTAATTGGTCCACTTATAAAAAAGGCTTTTATTCTTTGAATAGTGACATCCTTTATCATTTAAAACACGAACAGGTGGAATACTTTTTAGAGTTTTTTTTTTATATATAATCAATAGTACTGTTTAGAGTTTGGATAATTACAGTCACCCAATTGATGTATTTGAGATATATGACAGGACGACCAACTATCTTAACACGTTTTTGAAGGATTATAGATTTGGAGTGTTATGGTATTGATAAGACACTCCACGTCAGATTGATTCAAAGTTGTGCTAGGATCAATTTTGTCTTTTGCATACATGTACTTCAAGCAACGTGGCGAAAAATGATTGGATATTTAATGATTTTAGACAGCACTTGTGTCGTCCCAAGCAGCCTATGTATCACACTGAGTGAATCAAACCGAACGTAGTTTGGTTGTTTATTTTGCATGATTCACTTGTTTTTGAATTGTGCACCTTCACCGTTTTGACCATATCTCTTTTAGGTAGGTCATAACCTCGATCCGCTTCTTGATATTGACTTATATAGCTTTCTAGGCATATAAGACATATGTCCATCATACATGTCGAGTTTCCTACGTGTTGAGTATCATGTCGATCGAGCTTATTTGTGCGACTTTACAGTTCGAGACATATCTCCTTCACGTATGTCGAAACCTCGATCTGCTTCTTTCTATGGAACCGTATCTCAAATATCTTTCCAGTCATATAAGACACATGTCGAGTAACATATCGATTTTCCTACATGTCGAGCATATCTCAGCAGCTTTACGGTTCAAGACATATCTCCTTGCACGTATGTCGAAACCTCAATCTGTTTCTTGTTATGGAATCGTATCCCGAATATCTTTCCACGCATATATGGCACATGTTGGGTGGACATGTCTAGTTTCCTAAATGTCGAATATAACATGTCAAATATTATGCATGTCAACTGTCAAGTATAACGTGTCGAGTTTTCTGATTGGACATGTCGAACGTAAATGCTCGACATAGGCCCATGTAACGCTCTTGAGACACTCTCTCCCCATTTGGGCGAATGGAGGGCTATATGTAGGCTAAATGGACGATCATGTCAAGTTTCTGGTGACCATGTCGAGCATCAATCTGGACATGCTCGTCTGATGCGCCAGATCTGTGCAACTCCACTAATTTGGGCAGAATTTTCATCGCACCTCTAAATTGCAATCCGTTTGTTGCATTGCACTCTAGACTTTTGTGGATTTTCAATGACATATCACACTGCCTAATTATGGTACATCAATTATAAACACACATATATATATATATATATTTATATTTACTTGACATGCAAATATTGAATACACAATGGAAAGAAATTAAAATGGATTATGTACTCCATCAAAAAAGAAGCAAAGAATTAGCACAGTAGTCACGTATAAACTGTAAATATATAATCTATCATATGTTTCTAAATGCCGAGTTAATTAAAACCTTGTCGCTGATTATCTATCTATATAATTATATTTATATACAATCTATATTGTGTATGAATTATTATTGACCTCCATCATCATCCCTCAACCATGGTCGACTGTCCATTCACTTTTTGTCTTGCACGTGCCGGCACACGCCGTCGACCTAACTCTAATTTAAGAATGTCGTTTTGTCACATAGTATAATGTTTCATAATGCTAGCTAGGGACATGCCTGCAGAGGTTACAGTTACACCTGAAAAAAAATCTAGATTGTTCAATTACGTGTTGAGTAGAAAGAAGAGATGTGATTCAAATACATGCCACACTCTGCGGGGAAAAGCCACTGCAGCTCAACCACACCATATAACATTACTACTGATGATCAGTACATTTCAGACATATATCAATATCACTCAACTGCAAATGGGTCCTCTCCCAATTTATGAATATCGATGATTCATTGATCCTTTCTTATTCTGGAGAATTCTTTTCACACTATGAAACGACATCAACCAGTCCTTTTCTTACCATGACCACTTTTTTCTCTTATTTTTTTTTAAAAAAAGCAAATGTAGCATTAAGTAACTGTTGAAGAAAATTGGTAAATAAAATGGGTTTCTACAGCTGATTTCGGATCACATTTTGATCGGGTCCCACTTGTCGTTTTGACGAGTTCAAGATGGGAAGTGCTCTCCTATGTGAGAGCTTCGAAACTGTATATCAACGCTCAAAATGGTACATGAGTGAATGAGAAATTGATGCTCAAAGATAGCCATACAAAGCTGAAAAAATTGAGAAAAATGAGGAAAAAACTTAAAAGAAAATAGGGTTATCAAACGTGGAAAAAAGAACACTTTCTTTTGGGGTTTATATATGGGAATACATTCTTAGCATTGTAAAAATGTGTTGGCTAGTGTCTCTTCCCTCTCCTACGCGCGCGCAGAGAGGGTGCAAATCTTGGGCCAAAATCCATCTTCACGTTCGATTCACTGCAGTTAAGGTTACAATCTCCAATTTCCTTTTGTTACAATATTTATGTTTGCTTATTTATTCGTCAATATATATTATATTTGTTCGTTAACTAAACTAAGACATTATATAAAGCTTGAATAAACACACTATTGTAGTTATTGTGTACACAACATGTGTCGATGCCTCATGTAGTATTTACTGACAAGTGTTAAAAAAAGTAGCCCTTGACTTTGCGTGAATATCGTTTTCGCAGGCTCGTTAGTCCATCGGCTAAGAGAAATCTATCAGGTGTGGAGGCTCATAGTTCCAAGCACGGACGGATCTATTCATGGACAAGTGAAGTTGTAGTCCCGCCTTGGTTTATTTATTTATTTGGGAGGGAAGAAGGTCACTTATATATACATATGCGGCCCGCAGGGGTGGTCTAGTTGAGGAGGAGGGACTTTCTCTTATTGGTCTTAAGTTCAAATCCTAAGCCACTTAATTTTATGTCTTCTAAATTTGTACTTGTCCCACATGGTCAACCTATTGTGGTTCCTAGTTGACAAAGTTTACATTCTATTATGTCAATTCACTAGTTTACCTAATCCGCACCTAAAGAGTAGCGGTTACGGTTGTAGACACTTAAAATTTGTGTCTAATTAAATCTCGACACGTGGAAAATAATATATTAATTTTTGATTTATTTTTCTATTTTATTTTGGATTTATAATAAATTTATTTCCAAAGTAAAGTAGTTAAATTTATTGATTTTAATATATATGTTGGATAAATTGAATAATGTCTTATTTATTAATTGGAGTTAAATTATCCAATTAAATTAAATAATGGCAAGTCTTGTAAAGCAAGAAAAGGAAAATAAATATATTATTTAATCCTAATATTTTAAAGGGTTAAATAAATATATTTATCAAATATCAAGACAAGGAAAGTCTTCTCCTCCAAGATTGAATATTCAAGAGATATCAAGAAGATTTATTTAGATCAATTCTTCCAAATCAAGAGATTGTAGACGCGATCACAACCGTACATCTCATCAGGAGATTCTGATTGAGATTCACTCTACAACTATAAATAGCGGTGCTCTTAAAGAACAAAAAGAACAATTTGAAGCTTGAACAATTCAGAGCAAGGAAGTTCAAATCCTCTCCAACAAGCTTAGCAATCTTCAAAGGTATCCTTCAACCATCTTCAAGATGTTCTTCGTTAAGAACATCTTTCAATCCGCCATCAAGCTTCAAGTTCAGCCAAAAACTGTTTTTTGAAGATAGTGTCTCTGCCAAGAAGATCAAATCTTCAACAAATTCAAGAAATCCAAATCAAATTCATACCGTTCTTCAACAACATTTAAACCAAAAAACCATTTTGATCCGAGATCAAGTCACAAGACCCTCGAAAAACCGTTTTTGAAGATCAAAATCCATACTAGGAAGATCAAAACCCACATATTCAAAGAACTGAGGACGAAGATCATATCATCCTTCATCAAATCCTCAAATTATTATTCATCAAATTCCTAAGTCAAATCATTGTTCATCAAATTCCTAAGTCAAATCATTGTTCATCAATTTCCCAAGTCATATTGGTGTTCATCAAATCCCCAAGTCAAATTGGTGTCCATCAAATCCTCAAGTCAAATTGATGTCCATCAAATCCTCAAGTTAAATCGCCGTTTAATTTGAGATCAAGTCCAAGGACCCTCGAATTAACGTTTCTCCAAGTTCAAACCATTTCAGCGAAGACCAAATTGAAGATTTTCACTATAAATTTTGATATTGTTCTTGTAGAATTGAATTAAAGGATTAGATAGAGATTGTATCCAAAATTATACTTTAAATTTAATCAAAAATTATTTTGTAATCTCTTTTTTGTTTTATTTTCAGAATTCAAGAATTTGTGACTACAAATTTGGCACGCCCAGTGGAACCTCTCTACCTCTCATCTACTTTCATCAAGAACAACAAGTCAACCATATGGCATCAGTCAAGACAAGAAGGATGTCCGACTTATTGGCTGACCCATCCACGAAGATGACAAGTGAAGTCATCCACGACATTGTTCAAAAGGACTCATATGTCTCCAACAACGTCAACAATGACGGGGATATTGAAAGCGACGACTCCTCCCCACCAACTCCTCACTACGCATCGGGTTTTTCATCTCCGTTGGATACCGTGCACGCGTTGACAACAAGTGCTACGACTTTGGAGGAACAAATTGGTATGTTGATCAAAGCCATAGAGATGTTGAACAAACATGTTCAAGACCAAGACTCCAAGATAGAAAAATTGTTGAGTAAGGAAGACAAGGTGGAAGAAAGTCATGTAAAGGAACCGAAGTTTGGAGGCTTTGAAGAGGGTGAAACATCCATGAAGCAACTATCCAATGAGAAGGAAAAGTCTATTGCCAAGGAGTTCCAAGTCTCTTCAAATGGCATGATCCCTGCTGATCAATTGAATGAGTTCATCATGGGAACTATCAAGGACAAACTAGACGGAGGCTTCAAATCATCATTTTCCTATTCCAAACCGTACACTCAAAGGATAGATAGCTTGAAGATGCCAAATGGTTACCAACCACCCAATTTCCAGCAGTTTGATGGCAAAGGCAACCCAAAGCAACATGTAGCTCATTTTGTTGAGATTTGCAACAATGCCGGAACTTACACTGATCATCTTGTCAAGGAATTTGTCCGCTCATTGAAGGGAAATGCATTTGATTGGTACACTGACTTGGAAGCAAACTCGATTAATAGTTGGAACGAGTTGGAGCAAGAATTCCTCAATCGCTTCTACAGCACAAGGAGGACCGCCAGCATGATTGAGCTCACAAATGCTCGTCAATGGGATGAAGAGCCGGTGATTGATTACATAAACCGTTGGAGAAACTTGAGTCTCAATTACAAGGATCGATTGTCCGAAACCTCGGCTATAGAGATGTGCATCCAAGGCATGCAATGGGGGCTTCGTTACATTCTTCATGGAATACAACTAAGGACGTTTGAGAAGTTAGCAACTCGTGCTCATGACATGGAATGAGTATGGTGGAAAGTGGAGTCAATGGACCACCTATGCAAGATCCGAGAAGATTCAAAGATAAGCAATATGCAAGGAAGGGAGGTAAACCTTTCAACAAAACACCTACCAAAGAGTCTATGGCGGTGAATGTTGCTCCGTTGAGAATCCAGGCCAAGGCAAGTGATAACAACGACCAACGAAAAAGCATTGTGGTGTCTGAAAAGGCCAATAATTCACAAGCTAATGAGCGAAGGAAGATGACACTCAAGTAGATGCAGTCAAAGAAATACCTGTTCCTTGATTCTGACGTTTCAGCCATATTTGACGATTTACCCAAAGCTAACCTGATTGAACTGCCTGAAATGAAGAGACCAGAAGAGGCTAGTCGCTCTGATGATCCTAAGTACTGCAAGTATCACCGTCTCATAGGACACCCAATCCATGATTGCTTCATATTCAAAGATAAGGTGATGTGGTTGGCTCGTGATGGGAAGATCACCCTAGAAGAGGATGTCGCGCATCAAACCTTGTTGCAACATCGCATAGTCTAGACGACTCCCGCATCGTCGTTTCATACAATGTGTCTCATGAAGAAGAGGAAATTGCAGACTCTACTTCAAAGATTGCTCGTGTCACGAACCAATGTATGTCCACTATATGTTTCACTGAAGAAGACCTTCTACTAGGTTCCAAGCTCCACAACTGACCACTGTTTGTCGCCGGCTATATTCGCAAGCAAAGAGTCAATTGAATGCTGATCGACGGAGGCTTTGCAGTCAATATCTTGCCTCTACGCACTTTGAATGAATTAGGGATCTCGGTGGATGAGCTATCAAGTAGTCGTCTGATGATCCAAGGTTTCAACCAAGGGGGGGGGGGGGAGGGCAAAGAGCCATCGGCATCATAAGGTTAGATCTTCTTATTGAAGATATGTCGTCTAGTACGCTATTCTATGTCATCGAATCCAACACATCCTACAACATGTTATTGGGTCGACATTGGATACGCGAAAATGGTGTTGTTCCTTCAACATTACATCAATGCTTTGGATATTACCAAGATGGAGTCGAAAGAAAGGTACATGGTGATGTAAAGCCTTTTTCTGATGCTGAATCACACTTTGCGGATGCAAAATACTACATTGAAGGAAAGAGCACCGTGAGACTCAATGGAACCGAGCAACTCCAGCAGCATGGTGTAAACGACTCCAATAACACAAGTGACACGGAGAAGAGTAAGATTAATGGATCTCCCCTTAGGGCAAAGCCTTTGAAAGAACTTACATTTCCTCTTACATCACTTGAAAGGAAAGGGCCATCTCCTCCACTTGAAGGATTCGTTCGTCCATCCAAAGGGCCCGAAATAGAGCATGAAACATTGCCCACAAAGAAGATTGGGGAATGCTTTGACCCAAAAGCTTTCAAGTTGCTAGTCAAAGCTGGATATGACCCTAATGAAGAACCACGATTGGAGGGCCTCACTCTTGATGCTGCTGCAGAGAAGCCATACGGACTCAATACCACACAAGTTATGCTAAAGGAAAAAGGGCATACCATTCCAAACATTCGGATAGGTCTTGGCTACAAGCCACCAAACCCAGTTCGTATTGCTATAAAAAGAGCTAACGCCAACTACATAGGCGAAGTAGAGGGTTCAACCATAGGCCGTGAAGAGAAGATGCCACACATGTCGGCCTTTGATAGATTTAGTCCGAATAAAATGGTCTTTGATAGACTTGGTTCTAACAAAACGGTGTTTGATAGACTTGGTCCGAATAAAATGGTCTTTGGTAGACTTGGTCCGAATAAAACGGTCTTTGATAGGCTTGGTCCAAATAAAAGAGTCTTTGATAGTCTTGGTCCAAATAAAAGGTTCGATTGGAAAAGGTTGAGTGTTCCACATATGTCGTCACACGCTAAGAGAAACCTCAAGTCATCATACTCTAAGAAAGTTCAAAGTTTGATCCCATCTCGGATGACTCGCCGCGAAGTCTTGATAGTGTCTTGTGGTGAAACGCTCAAAGTCAAGTTGCAAACCGTGGTGCTCACGAAGACCAAAGACGAAGATGGAGAGAGTGTAGGGTCGTTATGCCATATCACTTCTCATGAAGAAGATGTTGAAGAAGACGCCGAAGATGCGCTTGTTGAGTTGGAGGAGGGTGTCAAAGCCATTGTTGATGAGTTAAAAGAGGTAAACTTGGACAGTGTCGATGACCCGAGACCGATTTACATAAGTGCATTGCTCAGAGCTGATGAAGAACAAAGTTACGTTGAGTTGTTGCACGAGTTCAAGGATGTGTTTGCTTGGTCGTACAAAGAAATGTCATGCTTGGACCCAAAGGTGGCGGTACACAACTTATCGGTAAAGAAAGATGTTTGTCCCATCAAGCAAGCCCAAAGAAGGTTTCGACCTGACTTGTCCCATTGCTCGAAGCCGAAGTTAACAAGCTCATTGAAGTCGGGTTCATTAGAGAAGTCAAATACCCAACTTGGATTTCTAGCATCGTGCCGGTAAGAAAGAAGAATGGACAAATCAGGGTTTGCGTCGACTTTAGAGACTTGAACGAAGCATGCCCTAAGGATGACTTTCCTCTACTGATTGACGCTAATGATTGTTGAACTAGTGATTGATGCAATAATGGGACACGAAGCCTTGTCTTTCATGGATCTTCCGGATATAACCAAATTCGCATGGCTCCAAGAGATGAAGAACTGACTGCTTTCCGTACTCCAAAAGGTATATATTGTTACAAGGTGATGCCGTTTGGATTGAAGAACACATGTGCTACCTATCAAAGGGCAATGCAGAATATCTTCGACGACATGTTGCATAAGAATGTTGAGTGTTATGTGGATGATCTTGTCGTAAAGTCGAGGGAAAAGGAAAGATCACATAAGTTACTTACGGAAAGTCTTTGAGCGACTGCAGAAGTATCAACTAAGGATGAACCCTATGAAGTGTGCATTTGGCGTAACATCCAGAAAGTTCCTTGGTTTCATTGTTCGTCAGCGAGGCATTGAAATCGAGCAAGCCAAGATTGATGCAATAGTTAAGATTCTGGAGCCACGAAATATTCATGAACACAAAAGTCTACAAGGAAAATTGGTGTATATTCAAAGGTTCATCTCAAATTTAGCCGGTCGTTGCCAACTTTTCAGTCACTTGATGAAGAAAGACGTTCCATTTAGGTGGGATGGATCTTGTCGCAATACTTTTGAACGAATCAAGTCATATTTGATGAAACATCCCGTTTTAGCCGCTCTTGTGCCGGGATGTCCCTTGATCTTATATATTGCTGCCCAAGAAAGATCAGTGGGGGCATTGCTCGCCTAAGAAAATGACAAAGGGAAGGAAAATGCATTTTATCACCTAAGCCGAACAATGACACCGAATGAGTTGAAGTACGCTCATATTGAAAAGCTTTGCCTAGCCCTTGTGTTCTCAATTCAAAAATTGAAGCATTACTTTCAAGCTCATACTATTCATCTCGTATCTAGAGCAAACCCTTTGAAGTATGTCATGACGAGGCCGGTGTTGTCTGATCGACTTGCAAGATGGTACCTTCAGCTGCAATAGTTTAAGATTGCATATATCCCTCAAAAGACTGTGAAAGGACAAGTATTGGCGGATTTTCTAGCTGACCACCCTATTCCTGCCGAGTGGGAATTAATGGACGACTTGCCTGATGAAGATGCGCTCGTGGTTGAAGTTACTCCTCCATGGGAAATGTACTTTGATGGTGCCGCACATAGAAACGGAGCTGGCGACGGCGTTATCTTTCTGACGCCTAATGGAGAGGTCTTGCCGTATTCCTTCACATTAACTCAAAATTGCTCAAACAATGTTGCGGAATATCAAGCTTTGATACTCGGGTTAGAAATGGCAATCGAGCTAAGGCAACCTCACCTAAAAGTGTATGGTGATTCCAAGTTGGTCGTCAATCAATTGTATGGCGAATTTGAGGTTAAGAAGCCAGAGCTCCTACCATATGTTGAGTATGCAAGAAGATTGATCAAAACCCTTGGTGACGTTACAGTAGAGCATGTGCCGATGAAAGATAATGGGCAAGCCGATGCGTTAGCTAAACTTGCTTCTATGTTGGTTACATCGAAAGAGAAGACGTCCATACCCGTGTGCCACAAATAGGTACTCCCGCCTATTATAGAAGATAACGGCGAGCAAGGTGATAATCATGAAAGTCATGCTATGGAGGTTTATGAAATTGAAGTGGAAGATTGGCGACAATCATTCATGGACTACTTGAAGCACGGAAAACTGCCCGATGACGTACGTCAAAAGATCAACATTAGGCGTCGTGCAACTCGCTTCACCTTCTATAAAGACACACTCTATAGGCGCTCATTTGATAGGGTTTTCTTGCGCTGCCTAGGAAAAGAAGAAGCTATGCAAGCTATAGAAGAGGCACATTCCAGAATTTGTGGAGCTTGTCAGTCCGGTCCAAAGTTACATTTTCACATCAAAAGAATGGGCTACTACTGGCCTGCCATGGTTTTATATTGCATGAAGTACGCACAAAGATGTCAAGCTTGTCAATTCTACTCAAACTTTATCCATCAGCCGCCTGAATCTTTGCATCCATTTGTAGTTTCTTGGCCTTTACACACAGAACGCCAACTCAAGCAACCCAGTATGCGTTGGTCTATGGAGTAGAAGCAGTTCTCCCTCTTGAGCAACAAATCCCGTCTTTAAGGATAGCTCTGTAAGAATGACTCACCGAATAAGAGAAGGCTTGTTTGCGCTTGCAAGAGCTAGATGCCCTTGATGAGAGAATACTAGAAGCGCAACAAAAACTTGAGTGCTATCAAGCTCGTATATCCAAGTCTTTTAACAAAAATGTCCGCCGACGCTCCTTTCAAGTTGGTGATTTGGTTCTCGCAGTGAGAAGGCCCATCATTATCACTCATCGAACCGGAAGCAAGTTCACTTCAAAGTGGGATAGTCCTTATGTCATTACATAAGTATACACAAATGGCGCATATAAGTTGGTTGCCGAAGATGGATTAAGAATTGGTCCTATCAATGAAAAATTCTTGAAACAATACTACCCTTGATGATTGAAGCATGCTACATGACGCACGAGCTTAAACTGCACGTTACTCCTAGCCTGCATGAGTATAAACTGTGGATGGCAACCACCAATGATAAATTATGTGGTTAAAATGATAACTTACCCCACTAAAGGTGTTTTATGTGGTTAAATTTTAAATACCCCACTTTGTCCAAAGTGGTTAAAGAATGAATACTCCTGGCCCGCACGAGTATAAACTGTGTATGGCACCCCCCTTAAATCAATCTTGATTTCTTTGAACTACGTTATGACTTGATCCTTTTATTGAGGTACGTAGGCAGCTTAAAAGTTTTCTAAGTTCAGTCATGAAAATTGCTTAGGTTGATTTTGTTGCGTTATGTTACAGTATTCATGGGAAAGAAACATAATGTCAAATGCAAATGAATAACTCAAAATGAGGTAAATAAAGGTAAATATTTATTAATCTCTAAGTTTTGATGATGCTACAAATTCAAAGCAAAACAGAATAAAGTATACCACTAAAACAAAGATGAAGAAAAACAAAACAATGGAAATCTCTCTCAAATAAAAGGCCTCACATCCCCCAACTCCAGTTGTGCAGTCTCTAAGTGTATCCTCATAATGTCTAATTCTTCCGTCTCCGCGTCAGTAACTGAAGAAGTACTTATCTTCGGTACCTCGAAGAAACTCTTTTTGGCTCTTTAAGGATGACGCCAAGCTTGCTTTCTTCCACTTTAAGTCTCTCAATCTTCTTTTAACACTTTGAAGTTCATCTTCAGTGGACTTAATTTGTGAGGATCCCTTTTCCTTGTCAGCTTTGGCATCGGATATTTGGCCCCTTATTTCTGAAATTTATGGAAGAAGTGATGAGCTTTCCAATATTGCGGAGTTTCGCATATCATAAGTAGGGGATTGATCAAAAAAGTTGCTCACTAAGGCCTCTAAGGGTGCAACTTTTTCCTTCCCAACCAACTTCATTCTTTCAAAAACAATGCGAAATTCATCTTTAAAAGAAGAAATTTGGTTAATTGGTGCACGAATAATCGTCTCGCTAACATCGGTCCATAGGGAGTTGAGATACCTCTTGTCATGTGGGTTCTGGTTATCCATGACTTGTAACTATTCGAAAAGTGCCTTTTTGCGTTAAGAGGAGCATTGGGAATCCAAACCTTTGAATATGTCCTTTGTGCAAGACATAACCTCCAAAAACGAAGTCCTTCATCCAAATAAGCTTCACGGTAGTCCTTGTTTAGTACGCCAGGGACATCTTGATAATATCCAAATTGTCGGCCGAATCGATGTGGACTATAGGGTTCAACATCAAAGGTCTCGCCTTGCCTTAAAGTAAGATAGCACGATCGAAGGTTGATAAAATAGTCATGCTCTGCTTCGCTAAGGGTACCGCAATCCACAAGTGCGACGTTATTGACGTTTGGAAGAAGGTTGCATGCCCAAGTGGTGTAGTCTCCTTTGTGAATCCTCTTGCGAGCTTCTTTTGGATCAAAAGGCCTTGCTCCATTTTTTTCAGAAAATACCGTCATTCCAGGTTTATGTGACTCTGAGTGGATGGAAAACTGAGTCTTGAAGTGTAGCGCCACCCACCCGTAGACAAAATGGATCGGAAAAAGAAGGCACCCTCGAGACGGTTGAGTAGACCTTGATATTGCATTCAACCCTTTGTAAACCGACGCTAGTACCGGAATGGCAAGGCATACTCTTTGACCGCTGGCTATAAGACTCGCCATCTTGAACGTATAAAGCCAACATCCTTCACAAGGAGAACAAAGATGCACAACAACAAGCTAAGTGCGCGGCCAAAAATGTCTCTTCCTTCCAATTACCTTTGATATCGAGTTGTGAAAACAGAATCTCTTCTTGCGAAGACCACCGATTGCATGGCTCGAGCTTTCCAGAAGGGTTGTGTCTCGATTGAGGTCAACGCACACTTTTTCTATCCTTGCGTTATGGGGGACATTTGTATTTGACCTCTTTCTTCGACCAAAAGTTAATCCACTCTTTCATTGGCACTCGAGGATCGTCATCACCAACATGTGCTCGGATTAGATGAAATGCATGGAACAAAGCTCTGCATGACCGCGGAAAGTGATACTTGTCGTTTTCTTTGTCAAAAAGTTATCTCTCGCTCAGTATGACTTCGTCATATAGGGATCCAAATATAGGCAGGCCAGCAAGATGTTCCAAGTCCCATAAGTAAATTGAGAGCTCTCCAAGTGAAGTGACAAGGGTGTTTGCAGACGGTGACCATGCTTCGCACAAGGCTTTTAGGATTTATTGCACTCCTATGTGAATAAGGACGCATAAACCGGCTCGTACGTGTTGGTGAAAGTAAGTGTAGGGTTGCACCGAACAAGGACATCTTCTGTCCACTCCCAATATCCGGGGAAGTAATGGATTTTGCCGGGAAAGTGAAAAAAAGGCATCGTCCCACATGGCATCTCCTTTGGCAATGCGTCGCCCCAAGGTGTCAAAGGGAAGATCATCGTTTGATATTTAGTGGCGAGGAGACCGGAGCACAAACGACGGTAGAGATCGATTGGAGGATTTGGGAAACTCTTCGGTCCAGTCCTTAGGTTTAGTGGTGTTGATCAAAGTGGGCCATCGACTTGTAAAAATTTCGGCAAGAGGGGTACCAACTTTCAATATTATGTCCCGTTGGTTTTCATCGCCAGTGATGGTTAGGGTCTTAATTCCCTTCGAATTATAGGTGTGGCCGAATTTCACCATTGTGCGTGAACTGTCAACCCAAAGAAGGAAACAAAAGAGGTAGAAAAACAAGTTAGCAATTGACGGAGAAGAATAGAGCAAATAACCAAAAAAAAGCCAAAAACCTATTGGTGCGAAAGAAAATAAAAAAAAAGAGCTGCTGCAGCTGTGAACAAAAAACAAAAAAATGATTCGCCTACTGTACGAAGAAGAATGAGGTCTCATTCGTCGGCTCTTGTGCCCGTAAGTCGGTAGCCTTCTCTGAATTGTTGCACAACAAAAACAAGTAAAATAATTAAATCTTTGTGATTATATGTATGCATATATATATATATATATATATATATATATATATATATATATATATATATCAGAGAAAAGGGAAAAGAAGAAAAAAGCTTCTGTTTTTTTATGTTCGTCGCACCGTCGAGGAAGTATGTGGCGAAATCTTCACCCGAACTCGATCAATTCTCACCAAATTCGATGAAATTGCAGCAAGGTCTGTCTAATAAAAGAAGAAGAAAATCTTTGTTACTGAAAGAAATTTTGTCGGGAAAGGTCTCTTTTGTGGATGGAGAATAACTTATGCCCCAAGCCTTCTTTTATAGCTGAAAGTGGATGTTGAGTTTGAAAACTTTCTTTCTCCACAAAATTCATTAAATAATTGAAGCACAAGGAATTTCCTTCTTGAAGAAAATAAATCCCTCCTCCAAATATTTCTTTTGAATTAAAAAAAAAATGGAGAGAAGAGAACGGCCAGCAAAAAAAAAAAGAGGACAAAAAAAGGGATTGAATGCAGTTTTGGAAAAGTTGCACCCAATAAAAAAAAAAAAAAGAAGAAGGAATGTTCCGTTAATTTCAAATAAGGAAGGCGCCCCAAAAAAAAAGAAAAAGAAAAAAAGGGAAAGTTGTCCGTTGATTTCAAAAGGAAAGGGAATGTTATTCTATGCCCTTGGTCTACATAGACCATAAGTCATGGGCCAAAAAAAATGGACCGGTCAAACTAGGTGGGAGGGCAATTATCGCATGTCCCTGGTCCGTGTGAGCAGAAAAAACAAAAACAGAAAAAAAAGATTGAAGCAATTGGGTGATGCACATGGTTCGCGAGGACTCTCAAATACATAAATGGTGGAAATTAGCCTATGTTATTCAACAATAAAACTATTGTTGCATCCTTGTCATGTCAAATAAATTGTGACTCGTTCCCGACATGTTTCATTACGACTCCGCGAACAAGTCACAAGGGGCAATTTGTAAACACTTAAAATTTGTGTCTAATTAAATTTCGACACGTGGAGAATAATATATTAATTTTTGATTTATTTTTCTATTTTATTTTGGATTTATAATAAATTTATTTTCAAAGTAAAGTAGTTAAATTTATTGATTTTAATATATATGATGAATAAATTGAATAATGTCTTATTTATTAATTGGAGTTAAATTATTCAATTAAATTAAATAATATCAAGTCTTGTAAAGCAAGAAAAGGAAAATAAATATATTATTTAATCCTAATATTTTAAAGGGTTAAATAAATATATTTATCAAACATCAAGACAAGGAAATTCTTCTCTTCCAAGATTGAATATTCAAGAGATATCAAGAAGATTCATTTAGATCAAGTCTTCCAAATCAAGAAATCGTAGACGCGATCACAACTGTTCATCTCATCAGGAGATTCTGATTGAGATTCACTCTACAACTATAAATAGCGGTACTCTTGAAAAACAGAAAGAACAATTTGAAGCTTGAACAATTCAGAGCAAGGAAGTTCAAATCCTCTCCAACAAGCTCAGCAATCTTCAAAGGTATCCTTCAACCATCTTCAAGATGTTCTTCGTTAAGAACATCTTTCAATCCGCCATCAAGTCTCAAGTTCATCCAAAAACCGTTTTTTGAAGATCGTGTCTCTGCCAAGAAGATCAAATCTTCAACAAATTCAAGAAATCCAAATCAAATTCATACCGTTCTTCAACAACATTCAAACCAAAAAACCATTTTGATCCGAGATCAAGTCACAAGACCCTCGAAAAACCGTTTTTGAAGATCAAAACCCATAATAGGAAGATCAAAACCCAAATATTCAAAGAACTGAGGACGAAGATCATATCATCCTTCATCAAATCCTCAAATCATTGTTCATCAAATTCCTAAGTCAAAACATTGTTCATCAAATCCCAAGTCAAATTGGTGTTCATCAAATCCCCAAGTCAAATTGGTGTCCATCAAATCCTCAAGTCAAATCGCCGTTTAATACGAGATCAAGTCCAAGGACCCTCGAATTAACGTTTTTCCAAGTTCAAACCATTTCAGCGAAGATCAAATTGAAGTTTTTACTATAAATTTTGATATTGTTCTTATAGAATTGAATCAAATGATTATATAGAGATTGTATCCCATTATACTTTAAATTTAATCAAAATTTATTTGTAATCTCTTTCTTGTTTTATTTTCAGAATTCAAGAATTTGTGACTACAAATTTAGCACGCCCAGTGGGACCTCTCTACCTCTCATCTCCTTTCATCAAGAACAACAAGTCAACCATATGGCACCAGTCAAGACAAGAAGGATGTCCGACTTATTGGCTGACCCATCCACGAAGATGACAAGTGAAGTCGTCCACGACATTGTTCAAAATGACTCCTATGTCTCCAACAACGTCAACAATGACGGGGATATTGAAAGCGACGACTCCTTCCACCAACTCATCACTCCGCATCGGGTTTTTCATCTCCGTTGGATACCGTGCACGCGTTGCTGCTTAATTATCAAAGTAATTACACTAAAAACAGGGAGGGGTTGTTTATAAAACCAAATTTGAAATATGATTGGAATCTATTTTAGTTTATCTAATTTGCGACCTCCAACACTATATAATTGAAAGTCGGATTTCACAAACGAGTTGAACAAATAATAATATTTTTAAAGTTAATCTTCACAAATTATAATATTCCGTTCAAATATTGAATAATTAACGATTTGATTTATAGAGCAAATTGCAAAAGCATAATTTAACTTTTGACTCGAGTTTTACAATATTTAATTCTGCTACAAGAATCAGTTTTTAAATTAATGTTGAAAAGCACTTACAATTGAATATTATGATTACCTGGATTAATCATGTATTTAGGTTTTGGAAATCTTAGGATATCATTGATTTATCAATTCCTAATAAAGTAATTTGTATTAGTTAGTTGCTACAGTTACGGAATCTGGATTAAGAAATAAGGATATTTATAAAACAAACTTTTAGACTCTTTAACAACAACCGGTGAATTAGACAACCCAAATATTTGCTCTAGCTCTAACAATTTTTGTTTTGACACTGTCATGACCCTGGAAAATGGCGTCGTTCACGAAAGACGGGAAAAGCTGCGGACCTAAAGAATGAAGAAGAATTAATTAACAAGTCGTGTTTTATGTATTACGTCTCTTGTATAATTCTATTTCAATTCAGTTATCTTATTTTGTCACGTAGCTAAGATTTTCTTTATATGTAATATTTTTCATCATTAGTGAGGGAACAGAAAATTCAACAAATCTTTTCTCTCTCAGTTTTCTCTCTGTTCTCCCTTCTTCTCACTTATCATTTCCTTCAGTTCTCCTTCTTATTATTCTGTAACTTTTCTTATGTTTAATGATAAAAGATACAAAAATATCATTTTGAAACCGTTCATGTCTTTCACGAGTGATCGGATATATGCCGACGAGTTAGCAACGTTTGTCCCGGAGAAGTGGGTACACGACAGACACTATTGCAATCCTTATATTTATTACTATCAAATCAAGAATCGAAAACACAACAACAACGACAACAACAAAAAAGGAAAACACCCGAACACATAAAGAACTTGTGATCTTCTCAATGATTTTATTCTCGACATAATTCAAATTAGATTATAGTTATCATAAATGACACTTTTTATATATGTGTATCGATACGTATAGTATAAATTACAAAACTATTTCAATTTATAATGTGCCACTTTTACATAATTGTTTGATTGCAGGAGCCCGCTAGTTTTACGTACTAAAGAAAATATAAACTCGCTATTGAACTGAGGTCTGATAGGATTGTATAAAGTGGGCTAATGTCACGTAACAAATAGCAGCCCATAACTTAGGCACGCCTTCTTTAATTCTGGGCCGAGCCTTAGCTATAAGAACTTCTATATACTATTATATAAAGAAACTCATTGTGACACTAATATTTTGATTTTTAAATTTAACCTTTGAGTTTTAGCTACATTGTAAAAAATATATTATTAAATTCCCAAAATAGCCTTACAAATTAAGTTAGACTAATTAATTACACTACTAATTGTAATTAATGATTTACTTTCCCCATAATTTGCTTCTCTTCCATTGTTCTACTGCAATTTTATAGCACATGTTATCTAGATAAATCTTTATCATTAACCCACATAGAATGACATTAAAAAAAAATTATGCTCGCGGGAACCGCGTATTCCATTTGCTAGTTATTTTAAAAAAGAAACGTTATTAGTTATTATACCACGAAAAAAGGAACCAGTATCTGATGATTTTATTTGTATATAAGAGGTCACTAAACAAGTAGTATTGTCGTTCGATATAAAATAATATATATATATATATATATATATATATTAGTCTACATTTAATAGGTAACTACTATATATAATATTTTAGTCTCATGATTAAAATGACACTAACAGACATTTTATCACTTATATAATTCGATTGTGATGAATTATGTAATATATTATAGATGAACGGATTAGAATATGTCACGAAATACGAGTTTTTTGTGTTGCATGCTTCTAATTCGCATGTAATTTTCTTATCAAAAGCCTTAACACTCCTTAACGACCAAAGTAATATCTCTTACTATGAGGCTATTATAATGTCTATAAGTTATTACTATAACCTGTTTACAAGATGTCGAAAAGCAATTTTACGGTAATGATCAATAAGTCATTATCCAGTTAAATCCATGTAATTTATTTTAATATATCTTAATATTAAAACTTTACAAAAAGCAACCATAAATTAGATGGATATGCAAAAAGTCTTTTAAAACCAAGTATTTAAAATTGAGGCGGATTTCTTTCCCGAGTACCCGACGGCGGTGCCCGCCAGCCATCACGTGCACTTTGTGTCATTTACCGCTTAGATTCTAGTGTTTGGCAACCAAGTACCAACCAACGAATCTCGTGATCTTCGAAAGTATATACTGAATAATTAATAATATAACAGAATTTTAGGTAAAATATTTCTTATGCCATGCACAAGCTTTATGGTAATTTACTGGGAAAGTAACTTTAGAGTACAAATAGTAAGTTTAAGCATGTCAAAGCAAAAACGCAAATTACTATTCGATAACTTTATCTACAGCCTAGCATGTTGTCTTCTCAATTTGGGGAAATTAGATGCTGGTCACAAGAGCTGTGCTCTCGATCCCTTCAGATTTCGACACGTGGAAATAACCTCCTTTTGGTGAATTTCTTTTTTTCTTTTGTAGCTGGTTAAGCCAAACCAATTCTAAAGTGACACGTTTATCGACTTGATGCAAATAACAACCATGGTTAAGGCCTGAATTATTTTGAAATTTTTGACAAGCCCGCCAACTACGACACATTTTCTTCTCTCTCCTCCTACTCATTTGTCTTTTCAGTTTTCAATCAACCCTAGCTCATATGTTTCTCTCTCTACCATTTCCTTCTTTCTCCAATTATTTATGGCACAGATCTGAAGAAGGTTTGAACATCTTTTCTCTTAGAATCTATGGCGCAGACCTCCAGTCGGACGGCAGATCTAGATTAAGAAAGCAACGATTTTTTTTTTTTTTGCAGATTTTGGATCAAACATCGGCCTACTTTTTCCTGTTCGTACATTTTTAGTTTCTTGAATTTACTGTCTGGCATCCATGGCTATCTCCTCTTGTTTTTTTTTTTTTTTGTTTTTTTTTTCCTGAACCTTTGCTAGTTTTGTTCTTTTCAGGTAAAAGATAATGTTTTATGGTTTCTTTCTCGATCTCTCCTTCCGCGTAACAGAGCGGTCACCGACGACAGAAACGCCCTCCATCTCCATGTTCAGTTTTTTGGGTTTATCTTGTAATTACTGAATTTATTAATTTAGAACCGTAAACTAAGGTGAATACTTTGATGATGGTTATTTTTTTCTTAAAAGTTGGTCGAAGTTATAGTGATATCAGTTGATGGTGGTTAAATTATTGTTTTTGTGTACCTTGATGATTGTGGAATTATTTTTAAGGTTATTGTAATAGAACTGATTATTATTTGGGAGGATAATGTGATTATGTGAACGTTTATGGTTATTATTGGTTGTATTGACGTATAAAAGTGATGATTTTTCCATGGTTTTGGTGGTTGAGGATTATTATCTATTTCTATTGTTGATTATATTGAAAATTTGAAATGATCAGTTTGATTTTTTTTTAATTAATCTCGTAAAATTATAATTAGTATTGAACTATTGATATAATTATTTTTGTGATAATCTGAACCGATAAGGATGGTAAGTATTATTACTCTTGATTCTTTTATTAATATTTGCTTAGTTAATATTGATATCATAATTTTTTTTCCTTATTTAATCATTCGGTCCAACCTCAAGGTTTTAAGTTCATTGTTTAAAACTTTAAATTAACTCTATTAATGTAAGAGAATTCAAAAAAAAAAACTTAAAAAATCCCGAAAGGTCAATATAACCATGTGTTTTCTTAAAAAAGGAATTTGCCTCTAACTAAGTATTGATAAATGGGAGCAAAAAGAAACACTATCATTTCTGTCAATGAGAATAAGCAAAATATATTATTGCCCATTGTTGTGTTTAGAACAGAGGCAAATATTTTTGCGCCATTCTCATCAGAGAAATGAGCCACAAATTCATGTTCAATTGCTGAGACCAGAGGCATAACAGAGTAAAACGATAAGGCACCCTGTTTGCTTATTGTACAAACCACCACTTATTATTGTAAACACTAAACACTAAGCAAAAGAAATTTGTGTTCAAATGCTGAGATATGCAAAAACACAGATCATTAGAGAATAAGTTATAGGACAATACAAACTATCTAAAAAAAATAAAAATAAAAATTGATTGCTAATAAAAAACTAAATAGCGAAATGTTTGCTCTGCATTGTAACCGACAAAACAAGACAATTATCAATAAAATCTATTTCTTTAGGCAAGCAACAACCAGCACAACAATAAGAATTATTGGTCATTTTAACAAGTGACTAATAAGTAGCTCACAATAATAAACCTAATGTTAAGTAAGAAATATTACAATTCAATAATTACAAAAATTATGGATAGTAAATTAAACAATTAACAAAATAATTACAACTAAACTGAATTTACAAATGGGGGTAAACCCTTCATTCTAAAAGACATTTGCAGTCAAGTTCCTGAGGTGGATGTGATGTTCGCTGCCAAAGACCCAGTCCATCACTCCATCTTTGATAATTGCTGGAAGAAAAGTCCACAAAATAATACTGTACCTGTACCAACAGAACTGCAGAATAAAATCCATCACTGCAAAACTCATTTAGAAGCGTAATATTTCCATCGATGGTGGTTGAGGCGTTCATTTAGAAATCTGCTTTGTTGCTATGCTTTAGACGTACAGAAAACCTAGATCCGCCGTCCACCGTGGAGGAAGAAAGAAATGAGCGCTGTTGCTACAGTGCTACGTCCACAGTGCGCCGTTGAAGAAAGAGAACGAATGGATAACCGCTTCACGGCCGTCCGCCATGGATTTTGGAGGAAGATGAGGAATGAGAAAGACGATGTGTGTGTGTGTGTGTGAGAGAGAGAGAGAGTGGAAAGAGATGAAATGAGCGGCGGATTAGTAGGGTTGGAGAGTTAACCCAATTTGAAATTCAAAATCTGATTCTGACTATGGTTGCGGTTTCAGACCCAAATTTTTGACGTGTCAGTATATGATTGGTTAGTAGTAAAATGTTTTCTAAAAAAAAAAGAAAAAAGTGAAAAAGGCAATGTTTTCCACGTGTCGTAATCTGAAGGGGTCGAGAGCACAGCTCTTGTGACCAGCATCTAATTTCCCCTCAATTTGATGTAGGACAAGAAAACCCTCGTTTTTAAGAAACACGTAATACATAGACCCCGTTTGGATTGGATTTCACTCGTTTCGCCCATTTGGTTTTTGGTTGGGATTTTTGAAGATTCTTTTGAAAAACGTGCAAAGCATTTTAGATTATGTTTGAATGTAATTTGAGTGTTGGAGTTATAGGGGGAAATAGATATGCAAATGTCAAATCAATAGGTTGTGAATGTAAAATTAATATATTATACTATTATACATTTGACTATTGTTAATTTTGTTTATATATTTTTAATATCTTATATTAATAGCACCAAAAATCAATTATGTACTATATAAAATCAGGGTACTTAGAATAGCTATGAGTATTTAATTTAAATTATGTTTCACATACATACATCATATCGAGTTGATATAACTTAAAAAAAAAATTACGTGGTGGTAGATGTCATGCAAATATGAGATCTTCTTTTCTGTTTTCTTAAAACGTAAGGGAAAAAGGAAAAACAAAAAAGCATCGCGTTTAGCCATTTACGCTGATTAACTTGTAACACCTAAATAATAATAATAATAATAATAATAATAATAATAACAATAATATTGATAATGATGATATTGATAACATTATTATTATAATAACAGTAATGAATCTGTATTATAATCAATTATCTACTACAACTAAATTTGTATTGGATGTAGTTTCACCTGTTTCGTTCTTATTTTACTTTTTTGAGAATTTTGAATATACTTTTGAAAATTGTGTAACATATTTTAGATATTGTTTGGATGTAATTTAGGTGTTGGAGTTATATGGAGAAAATTAGGTGTATAGGGGTCAAATAAAAAGGTGATTGAATGTGAAAATAATATGGTAATACCCTAATAGGTAATGATGATATGGCAAATTCAAAACCAATATTTTTTATTATTTTATTATTGACTTGTAGTTTTGGTAACATAATACAATAAATTTGCTAACTATTTTTTTTCCACCCGAGTATTATGCTAAATACTACCTCACAGGTCGCAACATAAATATACTTCATAAATTGGATATAGTTATTATATATTACAAAGATACTACCCTTTTCTAACATGTTTACTGACATAGTTATTATATATTATGAACTAGTGAAAAAAGGATTTGAAGATTTAAAATAATAATAAATGATAGCAAATTAAATTCGCAATTCTTAATGTGATACAGTGTTACCTTTGACGAATAATATTTATATATATATATACACACATAATTATATATATATATATATTCAATAAAATCTTTGTATAAATATATTCAATAGGATCTTTCCATATCAGTATCACATTATAATGTACATTTTATATTAGAAACTTTAGCAATTATAGACAATTAGATAAATTAAGATCCTCAATAAATATCTATTAGAAACGAGAATCAACAAAAATTGAAAACCTACGGTTGGCTTAAAAAAAAAAAAAGAGAGAGAGAGAGAGAAAGAGATGGTAAAGCACACCAAAATTGACAAAAAAAGGTGTGTACTGTGGTCTGTGTAGTAGCATTTACTTTACTCCTGTGGTAGGGTATGACAATTTTATAAATTGGAAGTTTGAAAAACATGATTCTTGGGCCAAAATTCTGAAATGCCTTCCAAATGGATTTGGAAATACGAAAGGTTGAAAATTTCGGGCCAAATTCAATCCAAACGGGGTCATAAAGTTCTGCACGAAAATCGCTATATTTTATGACTTGTTGCTTTATTTTTGACCCAAAAAAATATTTAATCCAACTTATGTTCTTTACAACTAGACTTCAAAGTGTAATTTACACTTAGTGGGTTGAGGCCAGAAAACGTATTTTAGATAAGTTCCGGGAGCAATTAAGTTTATTAGTTGTCTTTTTGAATTAGAAGTTGTTTCTTTTTTCAAATGGACTAGTTATTTTGTATTAGGAGCACGTTTCGGTCTTTTTAGGTTGTATGAGCTATATGTATAGTCTAAACAATTTTATATTATTTACAAGTATATTTTTTCAATAATTTAAAATTAAATGATTTAACTGAAAATTAGAACCAGTTGATGTAACTATTTCAAGAACAAAGGAAATCGAATGGATAAAAAATCTTATGCAGGGTTCAAGGGGCCTGGAAAAGTGAAAGTAGATGTATTGGAAAAAGGAAATGTAATTTTCAAAAAGACATGTTTGGCATAAACATGTGTGCACTCGACTGACGTACCATCACTAATAATCTTACACACACTGTACCGTTTTTCGGGAATGTCTTCAAAAATATGTCTAAAATACATCATACTTTTTTAGGGTAAATAGCAAAAAATACCCCTGTATTATCTCTATTTAGCAAATAACCCCCTGTGTTATTTTAATTGGCACAAAAATCCCTGTGTTATTTCAAAATTAGCAAAAAACCCCCTACTATACTGAATTAATTCGCACATACTGAGATTGATCTCAAAATATGATTTTTATTGTATGTCTTTGATACATATGGAACTAATAATGTTCAAATTAAATTGTATGCATATTTTTGTTTATTAATTTTGAAGAAAACCTTAGTTTTTAGATCTGTAAAAATATAATTACGGTACCGACTCATTTTATTATGTTTTTATACAATTTTAAAAAAATCTAAAAAATTTATAACACGATGCATAATATTTATTGTAACAAGTATATGTTTATTATGAAATTGTAATACTTATAAATCCTTAATTATTGGTACTGTCATTATAAAATATGTCATGAAGGGGGTTTTTGCTAATTTATGAATAACACAGGGGGGTTTCTGCAAATTAAAATAACACAGGGGGTTATTTGCCAATTAGAGATAACACATGGGTAGTTTTTGCTAATAGCTCTACTTTTTTACTATACAGAGACTCTTACACCACATTCCAAACAAGTCAAAATAATTGTATAGTTTTTCAGAAAAGAAAAAGAAAAGAAGGATAAAAAGTAAAATAGAAGAGAAACACTGCGATATGCAGTTATTGTACTGTATCCTACATGATGTAATTTATGAGATTTCATGAATTATTACATATATGGGTGACTACCATTTTTTTGATGTGACATATTACATCCCTGTTAATGATTTTTAATCTTATGAATTTATCGTAAAAATATTGAATAATTGGAGCGTTGGCGGTATTAGACAAGAGTCCTAGTCTTAGTAATTTAAGAAAATATTCTTTGTATTTATTTCCTTTTCGTAATTATCTCTTTCCTTCTTGTATTATAAGTTGTACTTATATATACCACCATTGAGTGAAGAATAAGATCATCACTTCATAAATCTTATATGGTATCAGAGCGAAAATATCTCTAAAGAGAATCCCGATTCCTGATGTCTTCCGCTGGAAACCCTAGTGACTCGGCTTCGGCTTCAGCCGCCACCTCGTCTGCGGATGCGTCTTCCATGGCGCCGCTCATGCAGTCGTCCACCGCTCCTCTTCAGGTTGCGGGTTCAGGGGTTCAACCCCTCATTCCACCGTTTGGTCCTGGTGTTCCGCCTCTTGTGCCCATCAATGCACATACTTATCTACCTCTGCAGTTAAACTCTGGGAACTACACATCCTGGAATGCACATGTTCGCCATCTGTTTTATGGCTATGGCCTTCTTGGCTATTTGGAAGGTACGACCCCCTGCCCTCCTTGCGGTGATTCTCCGGAATCTATTGTTGCGTTTGTCCACTGGACGCGACTGGATGCTCTCCTCGTATCCGCCCTATTTGGTTCGCTCTCTTTGGAAGTCATGCAACTTGTCTACGACAAGAAGGCGTCGGCTAAAATATGGACGTCCTTGCTGAACACGTATGCTAACCGATCTCGTGCTCGTGTCATGCAATTGAAGGAATCTCTCACTCAGTTGACCATTGGTTCCAAATCCGTGTCGGAATTCCTTCAACTTGTCAAGTTGAAAGTTGATGAACTTGCCCTAGTTGATCATCGCCTCTCTGATGATGATGTCACTCTATTCGTTTTGAATGGTTTGGGGGCATCCTACCGTGATATTGCGGCTCATATCCATGCTCGTGATCATCCGCTCTCCTTCTCTGCGCTTCATGACAAATTGGTGGCTCACGAGATCTACGTCAAGCGCTTGGAGGCTCAATCTGCATCCCTTGTGGCTTCGGCCAATGCTGCCTCGTATCACCACAACTCGGGTCAACGTGGTGGTCCAAACTCTAGCCGCCCCCACAACTCACGGGGTGGTTCCAATCGCCAATACCGCGGTCACTCTTCCAACCGTGGTAGCAACCCGAACAATCAGGGGAATCGGAACACCAACAACAACAACCACCGTTCGAATTCTAATGGTCTTCCTGACATCACGTGTCAAATTTTTGGGATTTATGGTCACGGGGCTCGTACTTGTCGTCGTCTTCAGCAACCTCTTGCTAACCTGGCTTCGACCCCGAACTCTCCCTCTCACGACACAAATTGGCTTGTTGACTTGGGGGCCTCGCATCATCTCACCTCGAATCTTCAAAATCTAACCGTTCATTCCGAGTATGAAGGGACGGATGAGGTTACGATTCCTAATGGTTCAGGTTTGCCTATTACTCACGTTGGTTCCGCTTCTATTACAAAATCTGGTCGTAAATTTCTTCTCACTCCCGTTTTATGCGTTTCGTCATCTCAATGGAATCTATTATCGGTGCATCAATTTTGTCTTGCTAACAATCTCATGCTTGAATTTCATCCTTGGTATTTCTTTGTTAAGGATCGAACAACGGGGGTGATACTCATGCGCGGGGAATGCAGTAATGGAATTTACCGCTTGGACGTGCGGTCGCGGTTCGCTTCGAGTCCTTTGGCGTGTGTTGGAATTCGCACTAATAGAGACAATTGGCATAGTCGTTTAGGTCATCCATCTTCGGATATTAGTTCCTTTTTGTTTAGCAAGTTTAAATTACCTTGTACTTCAAAGGATGCTTCTTTTTGTCGTTTTTGCTTATTAAATAAGAGTACGCAATTGCCATTTAGTGCTACATCTCTTGTCTCTACTTCGCCGTTAGAGTATGTTTATGGTGATGTTTGGGGTCCCTCGCCGGTTCCCTCTTTGGATGGTTGTCGTTATTACTTGTTGTTGGTTGACCATTTTTCAAAGTATTGTTGGTTCTATCCCTTGTCTCACAAGTCGCAAGTTGCTATGGTATTTCGTCAGTTTCACATATTTGCTGAGAAACAATTTGGGTTCTCCATTAAGAACTTTTATTCGGATAATGGGGGTGAATTCATTGCACTCCGTTCTTACTTCTTGGATTGTGGTATCCGTTGGCTTACCACTGCTCCTCATACTCCGCAGCAAAATGGCACTGTTGAACGACGTCATCGTCATGTTGTCACACTTGGGCGCATTCTTTTACAGCAATCAGGCCTTCCATCTTCATTTTGGGACTCGGTCTTTTCTACTGCAGTTTATCTTTATAATCGGCTAGCTACAATGGTTCTTCACCGCAAGAGTCATTTCGAGGTCTTATTTGGTCATTCTCCCAACTACCTTAAGCTACGCACATTTGGGTGTTTGTGTTTCCCGTGGCTCCGTCCTTATTTTTGGGGTAAACTCACGCCTCCTTCTCGCGCGTGTATATTTTTGGGCTATATTGTGTCTCAGAGTGCTTATCGTTGTCTCGAGATTGAAACATCTCGGGTTTATGTGTCTCGCGACGTCCGTTTTGTGGAGACAGAATTTCCGGGGTTTGCGACCCGTTGCCCTAGCCCTCGTCCGCCGCCACCTAGGCCCTTTGGGCCGCTTCTCATTCTACCCCATGGACCCGACCCATCTCCTATTAGGTCTGATCCCACGGGTCATGGGGCCCATCAGATGGTCAGCGGTCAGGGTTTGACTCCACTGGTACCAGGTTTCTGCGCCTTCTGATAAAAATGTTGGAGTGATGTTGGGGTAACATTGCAATCAGACCCCTGTAGCACCAGTTTCTGCGCCTTTTGATAAAAATGTTGGAGTGATGTTGGGGCAACATTCCATCCAGTCCCATGTTCTTCCCACTGCGGCCCAACCTGCGGTCCAGCCTTCGCTCGAGCTGCCGTCCCCCGCGTCGTCTGCTGCATCGTCGAATTCCACACAACCGCTCGACCCGGATTCTTGCCCTTCTCCGCCGCCTCTTCCTCCTAGGCCATCTACTCCACCGCGTACTCATACCATGACCACTCGCGCTCAAAACAACATCTTTAAGCCGAAGCACATCTACTTCGCTTCTAAACATCCGATTTTGGGCCCCGTCGCACCTACATGCGTTTCTCAAGCACTTAAGGATCCGCTTTGGCGTGCGGCTATGGTTGAGGAGTACACGGCTCTTATGCAATTAGGTGTTTGGGATTTGGTCCATTCCTCATTAGGGAAGAACATTATTGGCTCTAAATGGGTGTTTCGTATTAAACGTCATCCTGATGGGTCTATTGATCGGTACAAGGCTCGTCTTGTTGCGAAGGGCTTCAATCAACGTGAGGGTGTTGACTTCAAGGAAACCTTCAGTTTCGTTGTCAAACCCGTCACTATTCGACTTGTGTTGTCGTTAGCGGTTATGCGTGGTTGGTCGTTACGCCAACTTGATGTCAGCAATGCTTTTCTTCATGGCAAGCTTGATGAGGCTGTGTTTATGTCTCAACCTCAGGGCTTCGTTGACCCATCTTTCCCTCATCATATTTGTCATCTCAAGAAGTCTTTGTATGGTTTGAAGCAAGCTCATCGCGCTTGGTTTCTTGCTTTGTCTGTCGAGTTATGTGTTGTTGGGTTTAGTCAGTCCAAGTCTGATTCCTCCCTTTTTATTTACTCCAAGGGTCATGATGTCGTTTACCTCCTTGTTTACGTGGACGATATTATCGTGACAGGGAGCAACGACACGCTTATCTCGCGTATTGTTCTTGGTCTTGGTAGTAAGTTTGCGGTTAAAGATTTGGGACATCTCCCCTACTTTCTTGGTGTTGAGGTTTTCACTTGCAAAGAAGGTCTCTTTCTTTCGCAACATAAATACATGTGTGATATTCTTGCTCGACACAATATGGATGGCGCTAAACCCTTAGCTACTCCCATGGCGTCAACCTCGGTGGTCTCGACTTCCACATCCTTGACCGATGCTACGGAGTACAGGCGTGTTATTGGCGCCTTGCAATATCTTACTTTGACTCGTTCTGACATTGCCTTCTCGGTCAATAGGTTGGCACAACGGATGTCCGCTCCCACTGAGACTGATTGGACAGCTCTCAAACGTATCCTACGTTACCTAAAGGGTAAGCTCTCTCATGGACTGCTTCTTCGCCGTTCCTCCTGCCCACGTCTTCTTGCTTACTCCGATGCGGATTGGGCAGGTGATCCGGGCACTGCTGCGTCTACTTCAGCCTACATTATCTTTTTTGGTGGCAATCCTATCTCTTGGTCTTCTCGTCGCCAACGTGCTATTTCTCGGTCTTCTACTGAATCCGAATATAGGGCATTGGCGAATGTAGCTGCTGAAGTTCGTTGGTTGCAGCATTTGTTTTGTGAGCTAGGTGTCTCTCTTCCTTCTCCCCCGCGTGTTCTTTGTGACAACTTAGGGGCGATCCGTACATCTCTTCATCCCATTTTGCATTCTCGAATGAAGCATATCTCTATTGATCTACACTTCGTTCGCGATCTTGTCAACAAGGGCTTTCTCAGTGTTTCGTACATCAACACGACTGATCAACTCGCGGATCTCCTCACTAAACCGTTGCCTCGTGCTCGTTTTCTTCTCCTACGGTCCAAAATCACCATCGCCGATGGGTCGTCGATTTTGCGGGGGCGTATTAGACAAGAGTCATAGTCTTTGTAATTTAGGAAAATATTCTTTGTATTTATTTTCTTTTTGTAATTATCCCTTTCCTTCTTGTATTATAAGTTGTACTTATATATACCACCATTGAGTGAAGAATAAGATCATCACTTCATAAATCTTATAGGCGGTTCCAAGTTTCCAACAAGTTGCAATAACTATCAAACAAGTGCTTAGTAAAAATAAAATTATAATCAAACAGAAGAAGAAATCGATTTGTTTATTTGATAATATTTTATATCCTGTACAAAAAATGTATAATAAATTTTGAATTTTCGTAAAATAAATAAACACCAGCTAATCATGTGAGGGCAGTTTGTGCAGAAACGCATGGGCTGTTAAGTTCATTTCCACAAGCAAAGCATTTATCATCTCACATCAACCAATGAGACGTCTCTATTTAAATTGTGTCATTCGTCAGTAGATAATTGTCACAAAAATTGCAAATTTATTTTGTTTCTTCTGCAGAGAGTTATATTGAAAAATCAGTCTATTTGTACAAATGTTTGTTAAATAAGAATTAGACGTTCGATTTGATAATTTTTATATGTGTTACTCTTAATCTCTTATCAAGAAAGAAAAAAAAATCTCGAAAGCTTACGTGAGTTGACACGATGTGACTTTTTATTCCATAACTATTTTACATAATTTCTCTCACTGTTGGAAATGGAGCATAAATAGAGTTCAACATACTTAAACGCGTAAAGCACATTATTATCACAGGATAGTTTTCATATTTATATATTTTTGGGACAATCATTCTTATCTTATATGACAAAATACCATATGCGGTAACACCAGTACCCAACTGCATTAACCTTTACTCGAATATAAAATATCAGAATAAAATCCAACAAAAAATTATAATGAAACGAGTATAGGTACCTATATATGAAAAATCGAAATAATATGAGAGAAAAGTTAAATAATCGAATGGCGATATAGTTGGGGTGCTACCCTTTTTCTCCTTGATTCGCTACAACTTTCGAAAAAGAAGAGAATTCTCTCATTGACATAAATCTGAGAAATATTCTCTTTTTATAAGATTTGAATATTAGTTATGTCTATTTAACTTTTCAACTACAGAAGATTGCTCTAACTTACTATTATGTTGAGTAATAGCTTAAATTTTTTTGTATAATAATGCAAGGTATCTTTGAGATCTAATTAAACACTTTATGTTACGACTAATCCAAATTTACTCATAGTAACGGATCACTTAGAATTCTAGGACAGCTAGGTATTTGAGTCGACAGATACGCTCCACCAGGATTTGCTCATCGCGAATATACGAATGAAACGCGAATAAAATACGACGATTGTAACAATACAAGGATTTTACGTGAAAACTCCAAAATCGGAAAGAAAAACAACGGGGCACCGAACGAAAATACACTATGTAAAAAATTGTTACAACTACACAATTTCTCGCTCAACCCAACCCGGGCCGCACAGAGCATTTTTACCCGCAACACTCCCCGAATACACTTCATACAAATATATAAATATTACAAGAGGAAATAGGAAATATTACACAGCAAAAGAACTGTCTGTATTAGATGATTCACAATAACAATTTTGATTACTATTTATAGGTGCGAGTGAAAGTTCTCGGCCGAGCCTCCCATTCAGATTCAACTCCAAGCCACCTCACAGTTGATGTGGTTAATTGCATCAAGCACCCACCTCATTAGTGAGGTGGGTCACACCACATGGGGGATCATCTCCCACCGCCAACAATCTCCACCTTGAAGATGTGATTATTAGTAACTAATCACGTCTTCAAAATCATCTTCATTACAGTCTTTGGCAATTGCACACTCACTCCGCCTCAGAAGATCGCCATAGCTCACTGCAACCGCAATCGTACTTTTAGAAGTACTATTGTAACACCCCAAAATTTCTCATGCTATTTTTCTTTTCCGTCATGTTAGATTATTATTAATCCAGTTATTACTAAATGTGTAACGTTAATATATAATGATCCATATATCAACTTTTCATAATCAAAGTAGTGTATTTATTGGTAATTACTGATACAAATATTTATATATAAAAAATAGCAAATTGTTTATAAAAGTGCAATTTATTTATATCATGGATACGTGATATTAAGTACCACATATTTCCTTTTAAAAACAAAACTTCCAGAATGTGTAGTTATTATTGGTATTAGTGAAAACGTTACATTAGGCCAGGGAGAGTTAAGGGTTTTAAAGAAAGGTAATTAGCAGCATATAGTCCGTTTAATCTTTCAACCTTATCATCTACATTTTTCATCCGCTCCTAGTTCTCTCTCTTGATCACAAGAACTCCACAAGGTAATATAATGTGTTGGAAAATTGATTAATTGAAATGGGTTTGTACAGCTGACTTCGGGTCAGATCTTGAGCGGGTCCCACTTGTCGTATTGACGACTTCAAGATGGGAACGTTTTCTCCTATGTGAGAGCTTCGAAACGATATATTGCACGCTCAAAATGGTACACGGGTGAATGAGAAATTGATGCTCAAAAATAGCTACACAAAGCTGAAAATATTGAAGTAAATGAGGGAAAAAACCATAAAGTGAAGATGGTCATCCCACATGGGAAAAAGAGCACTCTCTTTTTGGGTTTATCAATAGCAATGCATTCTTAGCATGATAAGAATGTGTTGGCTAGAGTCTCCTCCCTCTCCTACGTGCGCGCAGGGGGGTGCAAATGGGAGCCAAAAACTAGTGCGACTAATGCGATTCGGGCTTGCGCACACTACGTACGCGCCGAATGTCGGTCCGTTTAGCCTGTCGGGCTCCCGCTCGCGTGGGCCTTGTTTTACAACTTCAATATTAATTTTTTCTGTTTTAGGTAACAGAATTAATTTATTTTCGGATAATATTTCTATATTAAATTCGAAGCATCAAAACGCGTCCAGATTCATCCGAAGATATAGTCTTATCTTAATTACGATTCGGTATTATCGTAATTAGGGATTTGCATATATCTAAAAGATCTCGTTCCTTGTTAATCAAGTTAGCCGACTCTCTCCCTAATTAGTATAAATAGGGGTCGCTCCCCATAGGGTTTTACATCAGCAAAAAATACACTTTTGCATACACGAAAAAAGGGTTTTAAGCATTGTGTGGTGGTGGTGGTCTGTTACCGTTCGAGTTCGCCGGGATTGTTCTGCGAGTGCTAGCAGCCAATTCGAAATGTCGTTTTATCCTGGGAAGAGTTAGTCCAACGATCTCAGCACGTGGAGAGGACTAAACTACTTTAAGGAAACCGAGAAGGACTCGACCAATTACTACGGTTATTTTCAGTGTCTACTTTACTATTTATTTTGTTTATTTGCGTGCCAATTTATATACTGTTCGTTATCTCCATTGTTTCTAACAATCTTAAAGTAGTTTATGTCTTGAGACGAACAGGTTAAACGATTGGCGATAGATTTTTGTTTCAGAAAATTACTTTCAAAACTCGGTTTAATAACCGTAGTATTTTTTTTTTCTGTTGCAAAAATTATATACAGGTTTTATATATATAAACAAAATTATAGTTTTTATTCGTGAAGGATTATCTGAATCCTCACCTACTACAAAAGAACTATTTATGTATCTCAAAATAATTTGAAGAATTTTCGTAATTCTTCCGTGTTCTAATATCAAAAACTTTTGAAACGTTTCAGATGTCTAATACCAACGATAACGTGGACATGAGCATTACTGATGCCAATCTTAAGACGCCCCAAACGTCTAAATCGCAGGCTCCTGGTACTGCTCTGGAAACTATGCCTATACGTATGGCAAGTTTGGAAAATCCGGTTGTTAATCCGGTTGCTCCCACGGTTCCTATGAGCCATCATGAGAAATCGGCGAAATTCGATGGAGAGAATTTCAAAACTTGGCAGCAAAAGATGCTGTTTTATCTCACCATGCTGAATCTTGCGAGATTCTTGAAAGAAGATCCTCCTTCTGTTAGAGAGGATGAAATTGATGCACAATCGCAGACGGCAATTGATGCATGGAAGCACTCTGAGTTTCTTTGCCGAAATCTGATTCTGAACGGTTTGGTAGACACGTTGTACCAAGTGTATTGCGTGAAGAAAACGGCAAAAGAATTGTGGGAATCCTTGGACCATAAGTATAAAACTGAAGATGCTGGTGCCAAGAAATTCCTCGTGGGTCAATTCTTGGACTACAAGATGAAAGACTCGAAGACTGTGATCAGTCAAGTGCAAGAGTTTCAATTGATTCTCCATGGGATTCATGCTGAGGGGATGATCTTGAGTGAATCTTTCCAGGTTGCTTGTATCATCGAAAAGCTACCACCTGGTTGGAAAGATTTCAAGAATTATCTAAAGCATAAACGAAAGGAGATGAGTATTGAAGATTTGATTGTCAGACTTCGTATAGAAGAAGACAACAAGGGTGGAGATAAAAAGGCTTCCAACGCTGTTGTTAACACCAACGCTGCTAGGGCAAACGTGGTGGAGCATGACAAAGGCTTGAAGAACAAGAAGCCTAAACCTGGGCCAAAGATTGGACTGAAGGGTGGAATTTCTAAACCGAAGAAATTCGTGGGCAAGTGCTACAACTGCAACAAAGCGGGGCACAGGTCATCTGACTGCCGACTGCCTAAGAAGAAAGGCAAGGAGACTAATGAGGCCAATCTGATGGACACTGCGTCCGAACTTGACCTTTGTGCTGTGATCTCTGAAATGAATCTTATGGATGCTAATCCGAAGGAATGGTACCTCGACACTGGAGCTACCCGTCACGTCTGTAGTGACAAAAATGTTTTCTCCGAGCTGACTCTTGCTGATAATGGGGATATGATCTACATGGGCAACTCTGCTACCTCTGAGATCAAAGGGAAAGGGACGGTGCGCCTCAAGATGACTTCTGGAAGGGAGGTTACGCTGATGAATGTGCTGTATGTGCCGGACATTCGTAGGAATCTGATTTCTGGGTACTTGATGGATACTCATGGCTTCAAGTTGGTGTTCGAATCTCAGAAAATTGTGCTTTCCAAATGTGGTGTTCACATTGGAAGAGGTTATGTGAAAGAAGGGATGTGGAAAATGAATGTAATGGCTGTTAAGCCCACCTCTTTTGATTCTAGCAATAAAACTTCTACTTCTGTTTACTTGCTTGAGTCGTCTAATCTATGGCATGGTAGATTAGGACATGTTAATTATGAGTCATTACGTAAATTAATTAACATGAATCACATACCAACGTTTGAAATTGATTCCAAACATAAGTGTGAAACTTGTGTAGAGGCAAAACAAACAAGAACACTGTTTACAACCATTCGAAGAAATACGAAACCTCTAGATTTAATTCACACTGATGTATGTGATTTAAAATTTGCACAAACGAGAGGTGGAAACAAGTATTTTATAACTTTCATTGATGATAGTACAAAATACTGTTATGTATATTTACTGAAAAGTAAAGATGAAGCTATAGACAAATTTGTTCTATACAAGCAAGAAGTCGAAAACCAGCTTAATAAGAAAATTAAGATGGTTAGAAGTGATCGTGGTGGTGAATATGTTGAACCATGTAGTGAATTTTGTTCACAACATGGAATTATTCACGACGTCACTGCGCCATACTCTCCCCAATCGAATGGGATGGCAGAAAGAAAAAATCAAACTTTAAAAGACATGATGAATGCCATGTTATTAAGTTCTGGATTACCACAGAACATGTGGGGGGAAGCCATCTTGTCGGCTAATTATCTTTTAAATAAGATACCCAAAAAAAAAGAAGAAAAGACTCCCTATGAATTGTGGAAAGGTCGAGAACCTTGCTACAAATTCTTAAAAGTGTGGGGGTGTCTTGCTAAGGTGTCGTCACCTTTTCCTAAGAAAATGAAAATAGGTCCAAAGACGGTGGATTGTATTTTCATTGGCTATGCGCACAATAGCATTGCTTACCGTTTTCTTGTGCATGAGTCTAAAAACCCCGAGATTCATAAGAACACGATAATGGAGTCAAGGAATGCAACGTTCTTTGAACATATATTTCCTTGTAAATCCAATGTGGCTGGACCAAGTTCTTCAAAACGAACTTTCGAAGAGATTGACAATAGTCAAGATCTAGAAGAAAATGAAGAAATAGACGAGGTCCAAGAAGAGCCAAGAAGAAGTAAAAGGGTAAGGACAGAAAACTCCTTTGGACCAGAGTTTCTAACTTATATGGTGGAGGTAGAGGATGAGCCTAAGACATATAAAGAAGTTGTAAGGTCAGTGGAAGGCCCTTTATGGAAAGAAGCCATACAAAGTGAGATTGATTCCATCTTACATAATCACACTTGGGAACTGGTAGACCTTCCTCCGGGATGTAAACCATTAGGTTACAAGTGGGTTTTCAAAAGGAAAATGAAAACAGACGGAACAATTGAAAAGTATAAGGCTAGGCTTGTGTCCAAAGGATACAACCAACGAGAAGGCCTTGATTACTTTGATACGTATTCTCCTGTAACGAGAATAAATTCGATAAGAATGATTTTGGCGATTGCATCTATCCGAAATCTTGCAGTACATCAAATGGATGTAAAGACTGCTTTTCTTAATGGAGATCTCGGTGAAGAAATCTACATGGAACAACCCGAGGGTTTTGTAGCTCCTGGAAAAGAAAAGAAAGTCTGTAAATTGGTGAAGTCTCTCTATGGACTTAAACAAGCACCAAAGAAATGGCACGAGAAATTTGACAACGTCATGTTGACAAATGGCTTTAGAATCAATGAGTGCGACAAGTGTGTCTATGTCAAAACTACAGAAGAAGGATATTTGATTCTCTGTCTATATGTTGACGACATACTCATTGTTGGAAGCAACGACCGAATGGTAAATTCCATTAAAAGTTTGCTGAATTCAAGGTTTGATATGAAGGACATGGGGCTGGCCGATGTAATCTTAGGAATTAAGATTAGAAGATCGCCAGAGGGTCTCATATTAACTCAGTCACACTACGTGGACAAGATTCTTGAAAAAATCAGCAAGGGTGATTCTGGTGCAGCCAGAACTCCAATTGACACGAGCCAACACTTGTCTAAGAATAAGGGAGAAAGTGTTGATCAAGTCGAGTACGCTAGAGTGATAGGAAGTCTGATGTACTTAATGAGTTGTACACGACCAGACCTTGCCTATACAATTAGCGCATTGAGTAGATTCACGAGTAACCCCGGGCATGAGCACTGGAAAGCAATCGTGAGAGTACTTAGGTACTTACGCTATACTCGTGACTACGGGTTGCACTATACTAGAGATCCTGATGTACTTGAAGGTTACACCGATGCAAGTTGGATCTCGGATATAAAAGACTCCAAGGCAACAAGTGGATACGTATTCACTGTGGGAGGTGCAGCCGTGTCATGGAAATCTTCAAGACAAACAATCATAACCAGATCCACGATGGAAGCTGAGTTTGTGGCATTGGATAAATGCAGTGAAGAAGCCGAATGGCTTCGTAACTTCTTGGAAGATGTTCCTGAGTGGCCAAAACCGGTTCCGGCAATTTGCATAAATTGAGATAACCAAGCTACGATATATAGAGCAAAGAATGCTCTATATAACGGTAAGTCTAGACACATACGTCGGCGACATAACACCGTTAGACAACTGATCTCGACATGGGTTATCACCCTTGACTACGTAAAGTCAAAAGATAACATTGCGGATCCGCTAACCAAAGGGTTAAATAGAGATCAAGTTGAAAAGACATCGAAGGGAATGGGACTTAAGCCTATTGGAAACTAAAGTCTTATGAAGGAAAACCCAACCATGTTTGACTGGAGATCCCAAGATCTTGGTTCAATGGGACAACCTAATTGTAAGAACTTTGCACGGTCACTGTGGGGGTCAACCCTTGTCCATTCCTAGATGAAACAGTGACACCCGTAATGGAAGAGGTTAAGCATTGTGCTTTTAATGATTCTTACGCGTCGGAAATCCGAGCGGAGTAATGCGGGTTACTCTTAGATAAGAAATCACTTATGTGAGAGAGAGGAGGGGCCGCCTCTGAGGAAAATTGTGGGGGCTTAATTTTTTGGAAAACTCTTGCAGAACCAGGCGTATGTCCAGGGCCAAAATGGACATAAACCATGAGAACCGCAACGGTAAAAGGAATTATACATGTGTGAGATTTATGGAACGTTTGCACAAACGGCGGATAGTTCAATGACGTCAAGTCACACTATCGGCTAGCAAAGAAAGTACTTCTCATGAGGGAAGGTTCAAGGGCGTGTCCTACCTATCCTATGCAGGCATAGTCCGTAGTACTCCACCACCACATGATGTATGCATGATCATTCAATTTCATTCATGTGGGGGATTGTTGGAAAATTGATTAATTGAAATGGGTTTGTACAGCTGACTTCGGGTCAGATCTTGAGCGGGTCCCACTTGTCGTATTGACGACTTCAAGATGGGAACGTTTTCTCCTATGTGAGAGCTTCGAAACGATATATTGCACGCTCAAAATGGTACACGGGTGAATGAAAAATTGATGCTCAAAGATAGCTACACAAAGCTGAAAATATTGAAGTAAAGGAGGGAAAAAACCATAAAGTGAAGATGGCCATCCCACATGGGAAAAAGAGCACTCTCTTTTTGGGTTTATCAATAGCAATGCATTCTTAGCATGATAAGAATGTGTTGGCTAGAGTCTCCTCCCTCTCCTACGTGCGCGCAGGGGGGGTGCAAATGCGAGCCAAAAACTAGTGCGACTAATGCGATTCGGGCTTGCGCACACGACGTACGCGCCGAATGTCGGTCCGTTTAGCCTGTCGGGCTCCCGCTCGCGTGGGCCTTGTTTTGCAACTTCAATATTAATTTTTTCTGTTTTAGGTAACAGAATTAATTTATTTTCGGATAATATTTCTATATTAAATTCGAAGCATCAAAACGCGTCCAGATTCATCCGAAGATATAGTCTTATCTTAATTACGATTCGGTATTATCGTAATTAGGGATTTGCATATATCTAAAAGATCCTTTTCCTTGTTAATCAAGTTAGCCGACTTTCTCCCTAATTAGTATAAATAGGGGTCGCTCCCCATAGGGTTTTACATCAGCAAAAAATACACTTTTGCATACACGAAAAAAGGGTTTTAAGCATTGTGTGGTGGTGGTGGTCTGTTACCGTTCGAGTTCGCCGGGATTGTTCTGCGAGTGCTAGCAGCCAATTCGAAAGGTCGTTTTATCCTGGGAAGAGTTAGTCCAACGATCTCAGCACGTGGAGAGGACTAAACTACTTTAAGGAAACCGAGAAGGACTCGACCAATTACTACGGTTATTTTCGGTGTCTACTTTACTATTTATTTTGTTTATTTGCGTGTCAATTTATATACTATTAGTTATCTCCATTGTTTCTAACATAATGCTCTTTTAATATTTATTAGTCTCTTGTTGTCATACATGTGTTAGTAAATGGATTATGTTAGTGGGACTTGATCAAGGCTATTTACTAATTATGCATATTGGTGGCGGCCCCCGCATTAAAAATTAGAAAAGAAATTTGTCAAAGTTGTATGTTGTTTTTCTTGCCAAAGCTTGCGCGTGGAACCATAATTGACTTGATTAAGATATATATATTAATGGAAGCATTGTAATATTGAATTAAAGAGTTCTACTACTGCGCATGGGATTTGTCCTCTGTTGAATGTGCATATAATTCCTTCTTTCATAGTTGATGTAGAATTTATAAAAAGAAACCAATCTGGTCATATTATGTTTCGTCGAGTGCATGTCTCTTGTCTTATTCTTTATTTATTTATTTATATATATATATATATATTATTTCCTGATTATGTTAATTAATGTGCTTTGAAGTCTTCTTATTGGGTTACAACAATTCGGATATGAAATTTCAGTAGGTACGATGACTTAGAATCTGAAATGAAAAATGTATATAATTAGTAAACTATTTGATTAATTCATGCAAGACTATTAAAATGACTATCACTTTATATGGGGTTCTGGGTATTTAGATAAATAAGTAAGTAGATTAAGATTTATAGTTGTATCAATAGTTAGATAAGATTTAGACTGGAACTTGAATATCTCTTGACGTTACATTTATAATTCTTAGGCAGCTTCAAGTAGGCTCGAGTAAGCATCTATCGCTCTTTGTAGTTCATCAGGTGCGTATATATATATATATATATATATATATATGTGTGTGTGTGTGTGTATATATATATATGTGTGTGTACTAAAATTATTTTCGAAAAGCTATAAGGTATGTGCTAAATGTTTAATCATAGTAGTGCATTCGTTTATATTTACGTAGTAAGTGTGCTCATTCGTTTATCATGATCGCCTGTTATTGTATTCGTGCAACTTGCTACGTGTGTATTTGTAATGATTTTGATATCGAACGTTTTGGTTTTGAATGAGATCCACGGCTTGGTCAGAACGGGGTATTATTGGGTGGTAAAAGGCTAGCCAATGGACCTTGTGACGCCTTGTCCCTTTCCCTTAAAAGCATCAGGGGGTTATTGCTTTTGAGGGGATCAACGAGCATGTACCTAGGCATGCGTGAATGTTTTCAAGGTTGCTCCTTGAACGGAGTGACAAGGTAACGAACGTGGGTGTTATAAGGTGGGAATGATTCAACGACTTAGTAAACGGTAAATGCCCCCTAATATGACTGAACGTGAGTATATGCTTAACTACCTAACATGTTGCATTTAACTGTCTTATTCTCTTGTACACACTCGTAACACCACTGAGATTTTTATCTCACTTGCCTGCCCTTCCTTCTAGTGTGATGTGGCAAATCATGGGATCATTGGAGAGAGGAAACCGAGGAAGCATAGAGCTTAGCTGTAGTATTTACTTTCCTTGTTAGAGATACTTTTCTTTATTTCAAGACTTTGATGTTGAGAAATAGTTTCCTTTTCCCATTTTTAGATATTACTTTTATGTCATTGGATCTTGCTATGGTATTTTGCCGCATTTAGGTCTTTGGAGTTATTAAACATTTTATAAAGCATTCAGTTGAATTTGGTTATTTGATTAAAAAAATCGGGGCGTCACAACCATGCTCCACCATAAAGCATAACCACTCAGAATAAACCAATTTCAAGCATTCCCTTTTTTTCGACCTATATCAAACATTTACTTGCTGATAGTATGGTGCAACTTTCCCTTTTGGCTCCTCCAGAAGTCATCAGCCCGTCGATATGAATATACCACACCTTGCATTAACATCAAAGCAATGCCCGTGTGTACACTAGACCCATTAACGTTAACGTTTTGTCTCATGGCAAATTTTAGGGTCTCATGCCATCAGGACGGGCATGCCGCTTACAGAACTTCACTAGAGTCACTGCAATAAGCAATGTTAGTATCGCCTCCAGTGTTTACCTTTGATGCCTCGGAGCCATTTGCCGATCCGGCTCCCTTTGTTGGACAATTTCTTCTAATGTGGCGAGATTGTCCGCACCGATAACACACTTTTCTCCTAGAGTTCGTCTTCCTACCATCGTAAGCCACCAATGCATTGTTCACATGTGAACCGTTACCATGATAATTTCTTCTAATACATTGTTCATGGCAAATTTTAGGGTCTCATGCCATCAAGACGAGCATGCCGCTTATAAAACTTCACTAGAGGCAATGCAATAAGCAATGTTAGTATCGCATCCAATGTTTCCATTTGATGCCTCAGAGCCATTTGCTGAATCGGCTCCCCTTGTTGGACAATTTCTTCTAATGTGACCAGATTGTCCGCACTGATAATACACTTTCCTCCTAGAGTTCATCTTTCTACCATCGTAAGCCACCAATGTATTGTTCACATGTGAACCGTTACCCCGACTAAGCCTCCTCTCTTTAGACAAAAGCTTACCATTAACTTCAGAGAGATTGATTTCTCCTTCCCATGAATCAATATTGGTTTCATGTTCTCGTGCGAATTTGGATGAGGCCAGATGAGTCTCAAGGCTTGATCCTCCTCATCAATTGCAACTCCAATGGATTCAAGCTCAGCATCGATTTCGTTCAGATCACTAAGATGATCTGAGATACTCGCACTCTCCGACATTCACAATGTATGAAACTGCCCATTCAAGTACACACGATTCGACATGCCCTTCGCCTGGTGCAACTACTTTAATTTTTTCCAGAGTCCCTTTGCCGAAGAAACCCAATGCACGTTTGAAAGAACGTTTTTGGCCAGGCACAGACGAATTGCGCACGCTGCTCGCAAATCCAGATCCTCCCAATCATCATCGTCCACCACAACTTTTACACCAAATGTCTCGAAAGTCGTGCTAGTACTGACGCTAGGTATAGCGACACCCCTCCCATTTAAGCTTTGTGTAACCCTGACAATCAGCAAATCCCTGACTTGAACTTGCCACAAGAAATAGTTGGTTTTTCCGTCAAAATATTCAACGTCAAATCTCACCATATTCGTACCCTTGTTCCCTGACATTGTACCAGCGAGCCTTGGTGAATTTCAAGTAGATCGGAATAGCACAAAGGAAACCCCGGGAAAGAGATAGCTCGTCTTTCCAGGCAGGGTTTCAAGGTTCCCAGGTAATTGGTGGGGTCACAATGGTCCCGCTTAATAACCAATTACCTTTGACAAAACCGCCTTTATCAGCGCTTATTCACATTACTATACACCAGAGCTCCACACCAGCAATCCACCTCCAGCAGAACTCGAGCTCTACCCAACCTGATCCTCACAATATTTGCTTATCGTGGATATACTAAGCAAACACGAATAAAATACGATGATTGTAACAACACAAGGATTTTACGTGGAAACTCCAAAATCGGAGAAAAAATCACAGAGCACCGAACAAAAATACACTATGTAGAAAATTATTACAACTACACAATTTCTCCGCTCAACCCAACCCGATCCTCACATAGTCTTTTTACCCGCAACACTCCCTAATACACCTCACACAAATATATAAATATTACTAGAGGAAATAGAAATAATACACTGCAAAAGAACACTCTATATTGGATGATTCACAATAGCAATTTTTATTGCTATTCATAGGTGCAAGGAGAGGCTTGGAGCTTCCCATTCAAATCCAAACCACCTCACAATTGAGGTGGTTAATCGCATCAACCACCCACCTCATTAGTGAGGTGGGTCACACCACATGGGAGATCATCTCCCACCGCCAACAAGGACACAATTCTCAAACACTCCGAGTTCGACCTAGCGAGACCTTTTAGTGCTTTTCAGTTATAGCAATCAGATCAAAGAGTATATACCTGGTTGAAGATCGAACCTTGATTAAACTAAATGATCCATGCGTAAAAGTTGAATCATCAAGGCACATATACAGTTCTACTATCGAACTTAGGGCTAAGGGTCGAAATCAATATACTTGGGTCGATTTTCGAAGGTTGTATTAGCTTAATGTTTCATATTTGCACGAGCTTCTCAACAATTAAAAAATTCAATTGCATAAGAAATTACTCTAAATACGCATTTGTGTCCTTTGGTATACTGTCTAATTATCCAACCATAAGATTTGAAAAAAAATACCAAAAATATATTTAGGCATTATAAATACTGAAAAGGAACTTATTAATTTGAACGTTCTTGACAATTTTGATGGCTATTTTCGTAAATTGTGAGAATTATTCTGAATAATTCGACAAAATTTTGAGGGGCATAAATACAAATGTTCCTACTTTACATGTAAGTTTGGAATGTTGTGATTCGGCTTTTGGCTTTAACAACTGTAAAATATCGATCCGATCTCGACTGTACTTAAATCGCTTCATTCATTTTTTTTTATTTTTTTTTATGTGTTCTTCTTTTTTAGAGCTACTTATTTGAGTTTCTCATTTGTTTGTAAAATATTAGTTCGGAGTTGAAATCAACACAAGTGTTTTGCAGAATTGAGTAATATCTTTCTTAACAATTTAAATAGATGTGAGCAAAATGTAATTCGGAGTGCATACGGATATATTGCATTTTTTGGTAACCACAATTTATTACAATTTACACATGCAGTATGACTTTTTTCAACATAAAAAATGTCTCAAAACTTAAATATATATCCAAATATCTTTTAAATATTATCAAAGTTTTACTTTTGTCATGTTAAATATAGATAAATTATCAATCTAAGTAGTATGAAAGTTAAATCCATAACATAATTTTAGTAACCTTCATATCATTTCCTAGTTTCTTGCAATTATTGGTATGCCCTAGATTCATCTAACCACTAAAATAAGTGACTAATACAAATCTGAGTTGAGCTGGACTCCATGTCATGAAGATATTCTGGGACATGTTTCACCTACTCTCATTCCCTGTTTGTCACAATTCTCTTCCACATCAATTTCCTATTCCTTTATTCCATTTTAAAATTGTAAATGAATTTTCAATAATCCGGCACACTACTCTAGATTCCAAAAGAAGAGGTACTGAATTTTTCACGGATTAAAATCCGAAACTTTAATTTTAAATATAAGCTAAAAAAGAGATATACTGAATAAAGATGCCAAAGTAATTTATTAGTGCTTACATTTCCAGCTAGCAGTGCATCATAAAAGCAAACACAAATAAGAAATAAAGTGATGCTCCCATCATTTGCCAGGCCAACCCACTCTCGCAAGTACTATTTGAAAATTTCAAATGAAAAAATCTTAACCTATTTTAAGGGGGAAAATGATTAATTTCGGATTTTGTAATAAAACCTTTACCCGTTTTATATAGAAAAAACAGAATTATGTCTTGAAAAAATGGTACACTGTGCAATACTGCAATCATAACCTCATTGCTACAGCTGTAATTTGACTTCATAAATCTCGATGCTGTAACCAAAAGTACATTAACTGTCGTTAGTTTCCATTTGTCATGTGATAAACTAATTTAATTTAGTTAGGCAGTGAGGTGGAAAAACTGCTACTTGGTGGTGTTATACTTAAGTTGTGCTACAAAGTCTTGGTTTATAACTCAAAGGAACTAAATTAATCGGATCTTTACACTAGTTGAAATTTTTGACTCTTAAACATATAGTTTAACGTGCAATTAGAATATTAATCCGATCTTAACACTAAATCATTCAAAAGTGGTATGAAGGAGCTTGAAAATAAATACAACCACCACTAAGCCTATGATTTCAATAAGTGGAGTACACTATATGAACTATAAGTTCATCACTTGGAGTCGGTTTCATGAATCATCATTTCATTCATTTCGGTTGAGAATTACATCTTCATTTAGGTCTCTAAGTTTCATTTCATTTTATTTCTTATAATCTTCGACCCCGTCTTTTCTTTTTGTTCCCCTCGCGCTCTCTTTATGTTTCAATGCTTGGAACCGGTGTCTGCACGGTTCATGTTTAACATGTTCAAATTATTAAGCAAGTTTCTTGTCTTGCAATGAGAATAAAAATTACTTATATTTTTTTTAGTGATTTACTTGTTTGTGATTTTTTCACTAGATTAGCCAAAAATTAAAAATAAAATATCTAGTAGTACAAAACAAAATAAATGAAACGGTACCTTAATATTTGAAATTTTCCAATTGTACGAAAAATCGGTGGCTTGCACGCGAATTCAATTGCTCTGAGAGGCAGAGAAGGTAGGGCCATGGGGCCCATATCTCTTTTAAAAAATACTGGAGGAGACAACTGTACACTGCAGTGAACAGCTGTTTCACAGCGTACGTGTGGCTCTTTGATTGGTCGGCATCTATGCTCATATTTTCCCAACAACGATTGGTCGTACAGTGGACCATTACTAAGCCAGCTAAGCTGAGCCACCACCAGCTCCAACGTTTGGATTCCCAATTTGGGACCAAAAACTTTTTGGTCCATTTTGAAATCAGATATTTTTTTTTGTTCAATTTATTCGCCTATGGTTCATTATTGTAGGATTGTAAATTTTGAATTCAAGAATATTACAAAAGATGGAAAGGACAAATTTGCCTAAGTTGTGGTTTATATTTAACAGCGATATAGATAAATAAAAAAGCGAGACATTAAGATATATCATAATGTTAGTCGAACGAAAAATCAATAATTAATTTATATTTACTTTAACTATTTTACAAGAGGCATAACTATTTATCAACCAAACCCACGAAATTTTACTTAGCACTATTATTGTAGGTAAGGAATCTTTGTAGAACTTGTAATTCGTATTGAACAATAAAACTGCGAGAAACAATATTAAATCAAGAAGTAATATTTTGATTTTCGTAATCTTATCGACTAAATTCTTGAAATGACCAGCACGTTGTATCATAACGGAATGGCTGATGCTTTTTCACCTATTTTTTCAATGTTGAGTCACCTATTGTATTTGGATGAGGATATTTCAATTGCTTTGGGTTTACTAGTGTTTTGAATATAGGGTTGGAGTCAAAGTTTTTGCAAACTCGCGTAATCCATGGAAGAACGGAAAGGAGGTCATCTAGAATGTAAGAAATCCCACTTTTTTTAGATGAAGTGTACATAATCCCAAGATGGTTGATTTAATCAAAACGAAAACTTAATGTTCCTGGAGGTACAAATAACTGATTTCAAATATACTTTTGCATTTTTTTTCCTTTTGGCGTGGTTAGGTCTTAATGGTATCTCTTGATTTGTTCTTTGCATAATTTGTCTGCATGTCTTTTGAGTATTTCTAATACTCAAATTTGTGATAAATGGAGTTTTGCTTATAAAAAAAGTAATTATAAAATTTGAGATGTTTCGGGATTAGTCGATTCTTTATATTAGAATTGATGTACATTTCAAAAAACTCACAAATTACTTGATGTAATTCCAATACTTTTAATTATCGTTTAACAGTTAACACAATTGAAAACGAAAATACTTAAGTAATTTCCAGTAAAACATTTAGAAATTACTATCCATGTCGGCCACACAATTTTGTAAATGCATTTGCAACTATACTTGCATCACAAATTTACAGCTACCATGCATGTTGGTGGTTGGTTCATTTTTCAACTTCACAACGTTTTATAATATTTTGCAATTACTAGAAAGCAATAGAACAACAAAAATAACAAAAGTAATAATTTCTAGAATCCAGACAAATAATAACGTCGGTAAGATTTCAGCCAATTGAAATGAGCTAAGCTAATTAATTCCAAGCTAAGCCAATACCCAACCGGCTCAATCATTTCGGTTCATGCACCGGGAAACGAGTCTGACTCGGATTCACTAAACCTATACAGTAAGCACTCCACGTGGCACATTGGCTTTCCAATTAAGCCACCACCTCTTTTCCCATAACACTAACACTAACACTCACTCCTATATAAATCACACTCCCTCACTTCAATTGGTCCACTGCAATCCACTGCATTTTCAATTATTATCATAATAAAAAAAATATAATTTGAATATCTTTTTTTTAATAAATAATTGTTGCAATGTCGAAAAAAGTAGCAATCTTTGTGATCTTTGTATCATTTGCAGTAATGGGTTGTGTGAGTTCAGCACCATCAAGATTTGATGAGCTATTTCAACCCAGTTGGGCTTTTGATCATTTTACACACGAGGGAGAGCTCATCAACATGAAGCTTGATAATTACTCTGGTATATATTATTTAGCATTATGGTTTATTTTATTTTCTTAAATTATGTACAATTTTTAGGTTGTAGTGTTATTTTAACATTGAATGATGCATGTGTAGGTGCTGGATTTCAATCAAAGAAGAAGTATATGTTTGGAAAAGTATCACTTCAAATTAAGCTTGTTGAAGGTGACTCTGCTGGAACTGTTACTGCCTTTTATGTAAGTTTTTAAATTTAGTACTTATTTAAATTTTTGTTGTTTAACATTCTAGTTTTATTGGGTCTGATTTAATCACAGTAATAAAAACCTAATCTTTGTCAAAATTTATTGTCAATTGATGCATTAATTGAGATTTTCACAGTGGCTGAAGTAAAAACTTAATCTTGTACCCTGGTCTTGTCGAAGTCACAGGCTGGCATTGCCCTTTCTGTCTGGTCAATTGTCAAAGAACATTAATTTGCATGTCCTTTTTGTTACATGTTAGTGTAAATTGGCTTTTACCTTTTATGATACTATAGATAAGTTACCTGAATTAGATTATTATTATTTAACCGTTACAGTAAAATTACTATGTTTTTGGAACTAATACTTGGGTTTTAAATTGTTTTTGGTTTTTAATGACAGATGTCATCGGATGGGCCGTACCACAATGAGTTTGATTTTGAGTTCCTGGGCAACACCACTGGGGAACCCTACCTTGTTCAGACAAATGTATATGTGAATGGTGTTGGCAATAGGGAACAAAGGCTGAACCTTTGGTTTGACCCCACCAAAGAGTTTCACTCTTACTCTATTCTATGGAACCAGCGCCAAGTTGTGTAAGTTTTCTAATCCCTATTAATACGTACGCGTATATTTATTTTTGTCTGTTATATTACTTACAAATCATTTTTATTGATAAGTAGTGATCAGTGATCACTCTCTGTGTATGCTCTGCCATGGTCCATGCACTTTGGAATAATTAATAATCATAATAATAGGTACTGAAAAGTGGAAAAAAGGCTGTCAAAATGCATCATGCTTTTTTCACTCCATGGTTCAATCAACTCATACCCTCACTCATCACATCATTTTAATGCTTTATATTGTACAAGTTATTGTTTGTTAAAGAGTCTTATATCAAATTGTCCCTAACTATAGACATGTGACATTGTGTAGATGATAGAAATAACCTTTTGATGTTTTCTATATTTTGTTAGTTACAAAAATAATGTATTATTATATCATTCGCTATGACCAATTATTCATATTTTGTTACGTGACATTCTTGAGCTAATAGAAGTCACGTGTTTGTAATTGTATTTGTCTAAGTTATTTGATGCTTTCGATAGAGTATGATTTTATTAGAAATTTTGCTATTTTCTCATTTGATACGACCAATTATTGATGCGTTTGTTTTATATTTTTTAACAGATTTTTGGTTGATGAGACGCCCGTACGCGTACACTCCAATTTAGAGCACAAAGGGATCCCGTACCCTAAAGACCAAGCAATGGGCGTGTACAGTTCGATTTGGAATGCTGACGATTGGGCCACACAAGGTGGCAGGGTGAAAACCGATTGGTCCCACGCGCCCTTCGTTGCGTCGTACAAGGGATTCGAGCTCGACGGGTGTGAGTGCCCAGACGCGGTGGCTGCAGTTGACAACATGAGGCGGTGCAGTGGGGGCGGAGAGAAGCGGTATTGGTGGGACGAGCCTACGGTGTCCGAGCTGAGTCTTCATCAAAGTCATCAGCTTTTGTGGGTGAAGGCTAATCACATGGTGTATGATTATTGCTCCGACACGGCGAGGTTTCCGGCGACGCCAGTGGAGTGTCAGCACCACCGTCATTAGTGGGATGGGATTATGGGAATAAGATTATTAAGTTCATTTAGTTTTTGTAAAAAGGAATTAAGTCTGTTTGTGACATGTGCTTCATGTTTCGTGCATAATTTTGGTCCTTAACGTTCTTTTGCTATGTAAGATAAGATATGTCCCGTTATCAGTTAATTATTGGAGTTACTTTTGAATTCTGCTTTCGTTAGTTAATATTGTGCTTTAGTTAAATAAAGCAAGATGAACGACTAAACGAGTTCCATGAAATGAAAGGTTTCGAAAAAACAGAGTAAGTAAGAATATAAATTAAGGAAGTGGTTTATTCAATTGTATTCGATGACAAGAAGCAAAGCATGTTTGTTGAGTACATTTTCTATGAAAACTAATAAGATTCTAATTTTGATACAACCTTAGGGAAATTCAACCTCAAAATTATTTATGAAGGGGGGAGAATTCATCCGTATAAATCTCAGGGTAATATTTTATATTATTAATGTAAGTTCCAATTCTTCTTACCTTACAAAAATCATAACTTTTCTCTATGCTAGATAGTCTCGACGTCAATGGGTGCTAGCTTGCGCTTAGCTTCACCTACCCCGAGGAGACCACTGGAAAATTGATGTAACCACCAGCGCCGCCGCACGATTGCAATTGAACGACAGTAGTGATAAACTCTTATACCAATGCAATTGAACGACAGTAGTGATAAACTCTTATACCAATTTATATGACTTTGAGAGAACTCAACCTCAAAAATTACTTGTTAAAGAAGATAACTCAATACCAATGTAAGACCATGTCACATACCTGAAAATTAGAATCAAAATAATTTTTCATTCGAAATTACATTTGGCAAAACTAGGCGTGATATGTGGAATTATCAACAAAGGAAAAGGTTTCTTAGGGTAATTGTTAGTTAAATAAATTCTTGAATTCTTTCATATAAATATTCTTAAAGTTTTTTTTTTTAAATAAATGAAAGGAAACAAATTATTTATATCTACACTCAGCTAAAATTTGGTGTGTTATAAAAGGTTGCCCAGCTTTCTGAAAATATCAAATATTATATTATAGTCACACTTATAATATTTCAAACTTTAGGTTGTGCTTTATGCATGTATCTCTTTCAGACTCTTCGGAATTCCAACGTAATTATTTGACAAAAGTTTATCAAATTAGATATCAAATTATGGAACTTAAAATAGGTTCCTTATGGTTTAAAAATTAAAAGTTATTAGAAAACTAGCGTGTTTTAATATTTTCAAAGTATGGGCTATGTTTAATGTTTTGTAATATCTCTCATGCTCGCAACCGTTGTTTTTCGAAAAAAATATAGTTTAATTATCATCAAAAGATTAAGTACGCTTATTATCAATTTTTTTTTTTGTAACACAATCAATTTTCATTTGTATGGAACACGGCCACTCCAAAATTAAAAGCCAGACCTCTTTAAACTTTAAAGCGATTTTTGAAAGCGGTCGGTGGTAATACTATTCTCGTGCTTTATTGTAACATGTGAAAGCTGTGAGTATGTTAGTACTCAAATAATTGTGGAGTATGGACAATTAAATTTAATTCACTCACGGGCTGACTCAATGGGGTCCACTAGGATAAAACAACATAACTCAGATGGCCCACATAGTACTAATCCTAAGGTCAAGGTGGCCCCACTCTTTTGTCCAACTATTATAAACTAGTGAAAATATTAAAGTAATATAAGCTACTAAGCTACACTTCAACGAGTGTGGTCCAATTTTATGTTGTAACTGAAAAAAGACAAAAACCCTTATCCTAATCCTTAGCGTCACGTACCCTTGTACATATATACTCATGTAAAAATTAATATTACAATCATGAAGTATTAGAAAAGTATTTAAAAATATATTTTTTTCCCACTATAATGATAAGAATCTCATGATTTATGCATCAGATTGAACGAAAAAAATCTAATGCAAATATATTTATGTTGTCGAATTGATTTTTGCGTCAAAGGTGTTTATTGCATCGTTACTCTATTAGACGTATTGTGTACGAGTAAACGAAAAATCTAAGGTGTATTGTGTACGAGTAAACGAAAAATCTAAGGTGAATTTCTCATCTCAACGTCGAAAAAATGAGATGAGGTGTGTCAGTATATGGTTTGCTACTATGATTATTTTGACACAATAACGTTGAAAACTTGAAATTAAAGGATTGTTAACACACCATGAGGTTTAGCAAAATATAAATAAGAGTCGCCAGAATTGTTATAAATATTTAGTTATATTAACACCACTTGTGAAAGTAGAAACTGCGAGTTTCCACGTCTTGAGAAAAAAGAAAAAACTATTTCTTATAGGTAACAGTATAACCAAAAATAGGTAACAGTATAACCAAGAATTACAATGAAACATTAAACGAAAGATTGAACTACAAGAACTCATAATAGCCAAAAATAAGCTTTCCCCTCGTTATAGTTTTCTCATATTTTTTCAAGAAAGCACAAAACAATGACCACAGATGTATCTTTTTCTTATCAAAGTAATAATTACCCGAAAGGCAACACCTCCACTAGAGATTTTTAAATAAACACCTATCATTCATCTTAATGTTAATCATTATGGCATTATTATTTAATTACTTGCACTAATGATATTGCCTATTACACCTAAATTTCCACCACGAGTATATTAATCGATAGATGTGGCTATAAGATTTTGTTGGAATGCAACTATGTATATGTTGGGAATCAAGCGCTGTATGATTATAATTTGTAACGGTACCAAATGTTGCAATTGTAAAAATAAGAAAACATGATTACTGAATTCAAAAGCAACATTCTATCTAGCTTGGTTGCTTATATTAAAACTGACTAGTGAATGAATTAATGGATGTCACTTCATCAAAAAAAGGAAAAGAATAATAGAAGTCTAAAAGATGTTATTCTACTAGCTTTATATGAGCTAATTAGGCCAATAATGGGCCTATGTATCTCCAATTTTCTAATCACTTTGAAGTTAGATGCATGATGAACTTTCCTACGTGCAAAGTGGTTGAAACTTGAAGCGTTTTAAATCATAAAATTACACATAGGCCTCGAACTAATTATAAATCATTTCTGAGGCAGTATATTATAAGTGCAAGGATGAAATTTACCATAGGAGCGGTGTGGGGCCCTTGCAATAATGGCTTACATTGTGAATTATTGTGGAGACAACTGTTACTTCAGTCATTGGACTTGCATAGAGTCTTTTTTTTTGATAGTTGGACTTGCATAGAGTCTTATTCATCTAAAAGAGGACAAACACTTTACCTTTGAATTGTTGTGTTGGCTTATTACGAGTACCATATTACCTTTGCATTATTTTTGTTGAAAGTCCTTGTGTTGGATTTTTCATGAAGTTAAAAAGATTAGGTGCATATCCGAGTTTTGAAGTTTGATCCGATAAAAATATTGAATATTTTAAGATATTTATGAATTATGATATTTTTAATGATGCGGGGTGATTTGGTATGCTCAGTAATTAATTTATGTCACACTAATCTAAGCTCCTTATTGGTCATGAGTTAACTTTGAGTTCGCGAAACTAGCACTAAAAACACGACACATAAATTAGGTTGGGGCTGACCTGGTAAGGCACTCTGATGCCTAAGTTAGTTGATGCACGTTAAGGGCTTAGACTATAAACAAGTTATAGTTCAAATACAATGTAGATAGAAAATAGTTAAGTAAGTTGAACGTATCTGCTTTGATGGGGGTATTTTGAGAAAACCAATAATGGTATTCTGGGCCGGCTCAATAAGGAAAGGCCCAATAAATTCAATATCAAACGAGGACTATTCGATCGATGCCCGGACGGTCGAACTAAGTTCATTCGATTGACGTGATTCGAAGCTCATCTGGGTCCTACTGGACGGGATCTATAAATACCATGTTCCCCGACATTAATGCACGCATTGACTACTTGACGCATACTCACATCGATCGAATATAGTGATTCGACACTCATTCTGATTCGATCATCTTAAAGGTTCGACTATATCCTCCAAAGCAAAGAATCAAAATGCACCCATTCGAGGGTCACTACGTCGAATTAAAATCATTCGAGACTCATCGGGTTTAACGCTAAGTAGGATCGAACCACTCCAGTTTGAGAACGCCCACCGTTCGATCGAACCTTTTATTTGTCTTAGAAGGTTATTTAAACTTATTCCGTACTTGTAATATGTAGTAGGTGTTCCGGACCAAGCTAGTATGTTACCTGTAATAGATTAGCATTTATTTTGGCATAGTCCGGCCCATTGTAACAAGATATCAGGTGACGAAATAAGACCAAAATATTGGTGACGTCTGTGGGAACACCGTTTAAATTACATTTAGATTTAAGTAACTAGAATGTCGAAGAGACGGAGCTGTCCGTCAGGCGGAGTAGTCAAAGCTAAAAAGAAGCCCATAACTAGTATAGATGAGAATGGAAAGCAACCTGAACCTCAAGAGCAAGGTCGAAAAAAAGCAGAAAAGCAATTAATGAAACAATGGGAAGAATGCAAGATGGAGCCACTCGGGGAGTTCAAAATAGTTCAACCATTTAGAGAAAACACAGACAAAATCATAAAAATCGGAGTAGCTATGAGCTCTAAGATAGAGGCTGTGTTGATAGATTGTCTCAGGCGGAATGCTGACATATTCGCTTGGACATATTTAGATTTGCACGGATAGATCCAAGAATAATAGCGCACCGACTGAATGTGGATAAAAATGCAAAATCGGTGAGCCTGAAAAAATGCAATTTTAGCAAGGAAAAGAATGGAGCTGTCAAAAAGGAAGTTCAAGAGTTATTAGTTGCCCGACATATTTATGCGTTGAGATTTTTAGAGTGGTTGAGCAACGTTGTATTGATTCTCAAGAAGTAAACAGCTTGGAGGATGTGTGTGAATTACACTGATCTGAACAAACGTTGCCCGAGAGACCTGTTTCCTTTACCTAGAATAGATTTGTTAGTGGATTCGACTGCAGGATGTGCTTTATTAAGTACGATGGATGCCAAGAGAGGTTTTCACCAGATCTTTATGGTTTGGGGTGATCAAAGCAAAACGACCTTTGTAACTGACACAAGAGTATATTGTTATAGGGTGATGCCTTTCGGCCTCAAGAACGTTGGAACAACTTCCCAGAGACTGGTAGCGAAGATGTTTTACCATCAGATTGGGAAATCCATGGAAGTATACATTGACGATATGTTAGTCAAAAGTCTGAAGGCGGAAGAACATGCCCGTCATATGGATGAAGCGTTTGTCATCATGAGAGCATACATGATGAAGTTGAACCTTAAGAAATGCACATTTGGAGTGACCGCATGTAAGTTCTTGGGGTATATAGTGAACAAGAGGGGAATAGAGGCGAACCCCGATAAAATAAGGGCAGTATTAGACCAGCTCTCTTAAAAAATGGTGAAGGACGTGCAGTGTTTGGTTGGCCGTCTAACAACATTGGGCAGATTCATATCGACTTCAGCATAAAATAATCTACCCTTCTTTAAGGTTATGAGAAAGAGTCAAGACTTTATTTGGCCGGCAGAATGTGAGGAGGTTTTTTAGCAAATGAAGAGATAATTGGTCAGTCCCCCGCTCCTTGCCAAGCCGGAAGAGAGTGAGATATTGTACTTTTATTTTTCCATGTCTTCGCATGCCATACGTACGGTTTTAGTAAAGGAAAAAGGGGTTCAACAACTTTCCATACACTATGTGAGCAGAGTTCTGCAAGGCATGGAAAGGAACTATTTGGAGATAGAGTTGTTCACTCTGACAATCGTAGCCACTACACGGAAGCTAAGGCCTTATTTCCAGTATCACCCAATCACGATTGTTAGGATAAGCCGATAAAGCAAGGGTTGGTGAGACCCAAGACCTTCGGGAGATTGGTCAAATGGGTGATTGAACTTAGTGAATTCGGTCTCGAGTTCCGGCTCCGCACTTCCATCAAAGCGCAGGCTTTGGCAGATTTCATGGCCGAAACTTTGGCCAATAGTGTGGCAGGATCCACAAATTACATTTATTCTATCTCGGATCAAGCCGGTACTAGTAGGGCTACCACTACTTGGATACTACACATAGACAGGTTAGTTACGATCCATAGGGGAGGAATTAGGCTCCACCTGCTCTCTCCTGATCCCGGGGAATTCGAGTACGCCATCAGCTTAAACTACATGGTCATCAACAACGAAGCTGAATACGAGGTTGTGATAGCAGGGATCAATCTGGCACTAACGCTCAACATAGAACACTTGGCTGTGTTCACGAATTACTTGCTAGTAACGAACCATTTTTGGGAAAATACGAGACAAGAAATGAGATGATGAAATTGTATATTGTGAACGTTAAGATGCTGACAAGGCATTTCAATTTTTTCAACATCTCCCAAATCTCGCGAGACGAGAACAAGAAGGCCGATACGTTGTCTAAGTTCACTATTTCTTCAGAAGTCCTAGTCAAGCAGCGAGTCACACTCTGAGCAACTGACATGCCATCTATCGGGATATCAAAATATAACAGCACTAGGGCGAGAATCGAGTACATATTACCGATCGGGAAGGATCCATCTTGGAAAGACGAGATCATGAATTATCTGGCAGATGGGATATTACCTGCGGACCCAAACGCACGTCGCATAATGCGCTATAAGGCCTGCAAGTTCACAAGTCACAATGGGGAACTATACAAATGGTCATTCGAAGGCCCCTTACTGCGTTGTTTGACTCCACCCCAGGCTGATTACAACATGAGGAAAATCCATGCTGAAAGTTGCGGGAATCATTATGGGGGAAGAGCACTAGCCCAACGAATTTTGCGTCAAGGATACTATTGGCCGACTTTACTAAAAGACTCCACAGCTTTCTCGCGGCGTTGCGATAGTTATTAGTACCACGCTCGCTTAATTCATAGTCCGGCGCAACCGCTGCAACCTCTTAATGTAGCATGCTCGTTCGATCACTGGGGAATTGACATTGTGGGACCATTACCGGTGGCCAAGGGCCAAAAGAGATTTTTGGTAGTGGCCGTGGAATATTACACCAAGTGGGTGGACGCTGAGGCCATGGCGACTATAACAGAGAAGAATATGATCGAGTTCATATGGAAGAATATTATCTGTCGTTTCGGGATTCCCAGGTATATGGTGTGCGATAACGGCCGAAGGTTCATTGTAAAGGATATCAAATCCTGGTTTGCAGAGTTACGAATGTCCCATAATATGACTTTTGTCTACCATCCTCAATCGAACGAACATGTGGAATCAACCAATAAAATGTTGAAAGATTATCTCGAGAGGAGATTGAGAGATACCGTGAAAAACTCGACATAGGAGCTTCAGGGAATACTATGGGCCTAGAGAACGAGGCCCAAGACATCAACATATGAGACACCTTTTGTTTTAGTGTATGGGACAGACGCAGTTCTACCGGCCGAAATTGGCATGCCTACGTTCATGATACACGACTACGACCCGGAGCAATAGGCGAGGTTGCGCCAGATGGATCTGGATATGATAGGCACTACAATGGAGATGCTTATCAACGTACCGTGGCATTTAAGGTAGCCATGGCCAAAAGTTATGACAAAAGGGTCCAATTTCAGAATTTCGAAGTGGGAGACTTGGTTCTGAAGAGTATTGCGGCGAAACAACATATTGAAAAGTTAGAACCAAAATGGAAAGGACCATACAAGGTTATACAAGCTAGTTCGCGAGGCTATTACTATCTTGAGACTATGCAAGGTCGCAAACTTACGCGTTCATGAAACGTACAGCATTTGAGACGCTATTATGCGTAGGCATTGATCTGTACAGCGGGTCAAAGCAATTTCAAAGCATATGAACTACGAAGGCTTGAGTCCCGCGTAATATCCGGGAAACGTAGGCACCTTAGTAAAAAACTGAGTTGAGCCCCATCTTAAATTAAAAATAAAAATCTTTCTCTCGGCTAACACTGCAGGAAAAGCCATTATGAAGTAATGTTGTCGAACCTGTAAAACCGAAGGGAGACCGACTGAACCAATACAATCAAGATGGATATTAGGCCCCAAGAGGTCGAATGTCAATCTAATATTTCATTCCGCATAGACCGCGAAAAACGTCATGCCAGGCGCACATTCGGCCTTAAGAGGTCGAATGCCAATCCTATGTCTCATTCCACATAGACCGCGAAAAGCGTCATGCCAGGCGTACATTCGGCCCCAAGTGGTCGAATGCCAATCCTATGTCTCATTCCGCATATACCGCGAAAAGCGTCATGCCAGGTGCACATTCCACCCACAAGAGTTCGAATGCCAATCATATGTCTCATTCCGCATAGATCGCAAAAAGCATCGTGCTGAATGCACATTCAGCCCCAAGAGGTCGAATGTCAATCTAATATATTGTTCCGCCCAGAAAGCGATATGTCGGATGCACGTTCGGTCCAAGAGGTCGAATGTAATCCCAACACTTCATTCCGCAAAGACCGCAAAAAGTGGCATGTCGAATATGTTGCACGAACATGAACTCGGCAGGACATGAACACGACGACACGAATTTTCTAAAATCTCGACATGTCGGGAACATGGCTATATTTTTTTAATATTAAAATATATTAAGTATGACTAATAAACCTATCGAATTAATATCTATAAATCCAAGTAAAATTTTATGACATACTTAAATTCAAATAATATTATCACTTATTACTCACTAGTTATTAACCAAAGTAAAGTTCAAATTAAACATCAATTTAAATTCAACTATGAGTGTCAAACATATATAAAAAATCCAAATAATTAATAATAATACTAAAAAACATAAGTACTACTCAAACCAAATCATGGATTTATTGAAAATCATTTATGTTTTAGTTATTTAAGTTCGAACAATTTTTAGTTATTTAAGTTTGAACAATTTGTTTTCCAACTCTTTTATCTTTTATGCGACAATTGGTAATATTATTTTAAATAAAATTTATAACTAAAATAATTAAAATATACAATTTTTCTAGAACAAGCTTAAAAAATATTGGAGACACCCTTAATATGTGTCGGATACGTGTCCGACACGGGTGTCGGATTAATTTTCTTTTTATTTTAATTGAGACACGCCACGTAGGGTGTCGGAGACGTGTCGGGGGAGTGTCAAACGAGTGTAGGTGTCGGTGTCGGATACGTGTCGGACACGGATACGACTGATGTTTTGAAGTGTCGGTGCATCATAGATGCACATTCAACCCAAAGGGTCAGAACGGAAAAATGGTATCTTTCGTGAAAAACACAAAAGAGAATATTTGGCCTAAAGTTGATCAAGGTAAATCTAATGAGAAAACTAATGTTGATTTATTCAAGGAAATGAGCTAGAAAATAACCACAAAGATTCAATAAAACTATATATATATTAAAGTATAGGTCAAACTAAACTATGATATTTAACCACAAAATAGGCCTCTCAAAGAACGTCGTTACAGAAGTGACATGAGCATGTATGAAAGACAAAAAATATCCTAATATCATCAAAACTATATGTCCAGCAAAACGTTACTCTCCCGATGATTGGGGGGACTCAAAACGCAAAACAAAACAAAGGGACCGTGCATATTTGGCACAATTCTTCTGAATCTGATCCTCTATCAGCACGGGCTCATTCATTTGGTCCCATCTTTCCGATAATTTTTTCTCCTCCTCTTCAAAAGCATCGCCAAAGTGTCCTCCAAGCTGGTAAATGCTGGAAGATATTAGATTACACTCGTTAAGAACCTATCTGGTAACCTCGGCATGTGATGAAGTCGCATATAAACCACTAAGTGGATTCACTTCAAGTGGCATAATTGGAGTTAAATTAACACTCTTCATAACGAATAAAGGACCAAGCTCTTTCTCTGGCATAGCAATTGGAGGATCACGAGAAGTTGAAATCCCACTAGGCTCGGCAACAAATTTCATTGTTTTCTCCACCTGAGATTCACTCTCTATCGCAGCAGGAAGACTCATTTCGTCGTCACTCTCGCCAAAAGCAGCACGAAGGGCATCCGTCACTCCGACCGAATTAACTCGAGGGTCGTTCGCACCACCCAAATCCGCAGTTTCTTGTCTTGTTGCCGAAACCAGATCTGGCATAGCCACGTCAGGCACAGAATTATCGCGTCGAACCTGCCATAGACGAAAGAAAGGACCACCGACTTTTGGAGCAAAAAACTTCTCCTCATCGTCGCTATCAACCTTAGGAATCTCCATCTGGGGATCGCGACGAACATCTAGCATATACTTTCGTAAACCATTTTTCACGAACCCGAGATAGTCAGCTTGAACCGCCCTAAGTTCCATACCGAATTTCACGCCAACAACGCCTTGGCATAGTTCAAGCTAACGGTAAACACCACATTTCATGAAAGACCTAGCCACTCTGCACCGATAATTCTATGATTCCAGATATCGCACCTTGTGACCCAACCTAACAATTGCAGTTTCGGCTTCCTCATTCAGTTCCCTAAGAGAATTTTTCTCCCGTTTCAAGGAGTCATTTTCCCTCTTAAGAGCAACAATTTCGGCACGAAGGGCCACCACACTGTCTTATGCTTTTCTAGCATTAACGCCAGCTTCAAAGGCGTCTTTAACAGCTTTTGCACTTATTGCTCTTACCGCAGTCGATATCCCATCAACTTAATATTCAGGGACTCTGAATTTTCATCATTCAGGAATTCATAATCAACAACGCTACTAGGCGGTGTCGGCCTTGGATTCACAGATGATCAAGGACGTTGCGTGAAGGCAATGGAATTTCTCCGGCCTCACCGGCAGCCTATGTTTCCAAAACACGTCTCTTAGCAGTAGCATACCAATTCTCGCTCCCCGAACTGGAAGCTCCCTCGATAGAAAACATTGGAGCACGATTAAAATTTGGATACTCGGCATTAAATCGTGCTAGATTGGCAACAAACCTGTCATCAACTGCATCACACTCTTCTATCAACTTGATTTGGGATTTCGTCCCGACCTTAACCCTCCCTCCAGAAGCAGTTAGAGTCATGACGAGCCTGCATGGAATTAAATTTTCATGCCTCTCAAAATTGCTCACAACGTGAACCCGAGTGCTCGCAAATACTCATCCAAGCCTGATAGTGGAACGATCTATAGATGTCGGAGCGGCATGTCCAGCACCCCAATTGGCGGATAAACTCCTGGATGGTCTCACAACAGGCCACCTCCTTAGGGCAACTCCAGCAGAATCTTCGGCATGAACAGTTTGTATCGTTTGACGGGCCTACGTTTAAAAAACTAGTCCTCGTAATGTTCGTCGGGGAGAGTAAATGATCTCGGGGGATACGGCTGGCTTACTCCGACTCTCCAATTTCTTTCGCACCATTGTTAAGCTAAAAAGCGAGCAAGAATATTTTTTTGCTGAATACTGTCGAATTCGCCAAGATTCTACCTTTACCGAACGATCGAATCCTGATCGTTCGACTGAATGTGAAGATCAAATGTTGGGGATTCGACAGATGCAGGAAGCGGACAAAAGCTCTTCGTAGAAATAAAAATGAAAATAAGGCGGAAAGTGAGCCTTTCCATAGCCCCACCACTGCCATTATTCTGAATTCGACACATAACGGTCGAATGGAATGTGATTCGATCGATACCGGCTGGGTCGATTGAACAACTGGAATTCGACATTAACCTAAAGCCGAATAAAATTTGAATTCCACATATTCGATGCTAAGCGAACGATCGAATTTTGCCTATTCGATTGCTCCCAAAATCCATTTTTTTCTAAACCAGCACGATAATCGATGAGATTTGGCACCCAAACATATATATTAGGGACTCCAAATAGGGGGAATATTTTCACACAAGTGTTTAGCTACCAACAAACTCAAGCTCGTGGATGCAACACGCAATGCGATAAGAGCAATTAGTTGAAGCATCACGAATTTAGAAGTTTGGAACCCGCTCTTTTACCAACACCGACTCCCAAACCGAGGGGACTATATGATGGGGGTATTTTGAGAAGGCCCAAATGGTATTCTGGGCCGGGCCAATAAGGAAAGGTCCAATAAATTCAATATCGAACTGGGACTATTCAATCAATGCCCGGACAGTGGAACCAAGTCCATTCGATCGACGTGATTCGAAGCTCATTAGGGTCCCACGGGGCGGGATCTATCTATAACCCGTTCCCCCACATTAATGCACATATTGAATACTCGACTCATACTCACATCGATTGAATATAGTGATTCGACACTCATTCTGATTCGATCGTCTTATAGGTTTGACTTTATCCTCCAAAGCAAAGAATCGAACCTTACCCATTCGAGGGTCACTGCGTCGAATCAAGATCATTCGAGACTCATTAGATTCGACACTAAGCAGGATCGAACCACTCCAGTTCGAGAGTTGTGAGTCGAATGCCCACCGTTCGATCTAACCTTTTCTTTGTCTTATGAGGTTATTTAAACTTATTTTGTATTTGTAATACGTAGTAGGTGTTTCATACCAAGCTATTTCGTTCCCTGTGATAGATTAGCATTATTTTGACATAGTCAGGCCCATTGTAACGAGATATCGGGTGTATTGTAACTCAAAATATGCTTGGTTGGGCAGTCGGATGCGACTGATCTGGATTGGGAGGTTGTTGATTTCGGACTGAAGTTGGAGCTAAGCCAAGCTGCTAACGTATCACGCGGAAGAAATCAAGTTGAATGTATTTTATTGTTTCAATATAGTTGTCAATCATAGTCAGAGATGAGAGTCAAACCTTTGCGGTTGGGCCTTTGCACATATGATATTAGTAGATGGCTATGTACCTGTTGTTGATGGTTGAGCATGCCACGGCCTTACGTTGTTGCCCATAATTCGCTCGTTAGAGGTCGGATTGACAATTCGCTTCTTAATTGGAAACTACGATCAATGGGCTTTCTATTGCTGTAAGCCACAACAATTTGTTCTTAGAATCAGTTCTTCTAAACTTGTCAGTTCGTAGAAGAGGAGATCGTTGACGGATGAGTTCGTGCAAATGAACTAAAGTGAATCAACTCATTGCGTATGAATTCCACATGTATAAATATTTGTTGTATGAACTATTTGTGTATGGACTCTTGACATATGACCTCTCCAAGTAACTCTTTGCGTATAAACTCTACGTGTATGAAATCTTCATGTATGATCTCTTTGCATATGAAATCCACATGTATGAACTAATTCGAGAGTTCAGACCATCCCCTTAATGATTATTAGAGGGGATATTTATAAACTATATGATTTCTTAATTGTAGGAGTTAATTGAATGGGCTTCGCATGGATTGGGCTCTCGCTGAGTTCGTGGGGTCAGCCAAATGAATTTGTAGATGGGCCTTTGGGTCCAATAATTTCGTGGGTCACCAAATTGAGTTAGTAAGTGGACCTTTGGGCCCAATGAGTTCCTGGCTCAATCAAATGATTTTGTAGGTGGCCGTTGGCCTAATGAGTTCATTCATGGGTCAATTAGTAGGTTCGAACCGCAATGATCGATTTGGGCAACTAAATTTGGCTGTGCAGTTCGTTTCGATGTTGTTGTCATTTGTCACGTTGTAATTGGTCGTCATATAAGTCCCAAATTATGGCACACCATTGAATTCCAAAAAGATCATAAGATTTATTTTTAAAATGGGGATGAAAAATAATTTAACTCTTTGTTTCAATAATGCCAAAGAAGAAATTAGTTTGATAATATTTAGAAACTTTTATTCTTGCATTTGTAAGTGCACAACTGCTGAGGAAGAGGGGTGCAGGGGGCCCACTGCACCCCCTCACTTTGCAATTTTTTATAGTAGTATTATAGTACTTTAAAATAAGAAATAGTTGGTCGGTGTGTGCTTGCACCCCCTCAAATAATTTAGCCAATTTTTCAGATCCCATGATCATTAAAGTATCAATACAATCAAGTCTTGGCCCATGTAGTATAATATCCTATTATACAGGCCCACCCCATAATTGAGTTAATAAAAAAATAAAAAGGAAGCATATAATTGTTTTTTTTTATACAGGCCCACCCAATCACCCCATAATTCAGTTATAAAAAAAATAAAAAGGAAGCATAGAATTATTTTTTTTGTACATGCCCACCCCATAATCCAGTTATTAAAAAAACAAAAATGAGGCAAACCCTTTTTCTGCTCAACCCTTGCCGACGCGGCGACGCTTCTTCCTAATCCTTTGTAAGTCATATTGTTTTTTTCTCTTATTTTTGTCATCTTGTAGTTGAACTATTGAAGCATATAATTAATATATTATACATAATATTTGTAAAATAGATAGTTTTTTAGCCCAACCCCTGTCGGCAACGCTTCTTCCTAATCCTCTGTAATTGTAAGTCATGTTGTTGTTTTTTTCTTCTTTTTGCCATCTTGTAGCTGAAACATAGAATTAATATATCATTCATAATATTTGTGAAATAGATAGTTTTTGATTGTTTGAATATGGTAGTTCTGGATTAGCAAGATTTTGGATTGATAAAATAGTTAACTAGTGTTATTTATTTATATCACTAGGTTTTGGCTTGATGGGTAAAACAAGAATTGACTTGTATTATAAAAGAGTAGTATTCTGGACGTTGCTTGTGCTTCTAATAATTGTGATGGTGATGGAGCTCCTCCTGAAATTTCAAGTATTCGTAAATCTCAAGTTGAGCACGAGGATTCTCCACAATCAAAAATCCAAAGGATTGATCAAAATACCGACATTGTGATTGAACGAGATCCAGTTAAGCGCCAAATGATATGGACCTATGGAGTAGATAAGATTGATCAAATTTGGCGATAATATTTGATAGAGGGACCTTATCAACCTATTCCAGAAAAATCTCCTAATCTTGTTGACAAATATGGCAGAAAGTTTCTAGTATCTTGGCACAAACTATTTCCACATTGGTTAGATCTCCTACAAGGAATGTTGCTTATGGTCTTCACTGTTATCAATTTGCAAAGCAATCAACAATTTGCAGATCAAATACTTTTGTTGTTAATGGATTTTAGTCTTGGAAAAGAGTGAATGAGGGGAAAAAATTGTTCTTTTTTGACACATGTGGGAAAGTCTCCTAATTCTTTACATAAGGTTCCGGTAAAACAAAGTGAGGATATGTTGAACTTATTGCAACATATTGACATTTTTGATAGGCAATCTTATGAGTTAGTGGCAAGAAATATGCTAAGACTCAAACTTTCAGTGGATGTTGCAAAGTTATGTGCATTCAAGGCCATAGCATTTAGAGGACATGATGAACGTGTTGGCTCACGTAATCGTTGTAACTTTTTGGAGATTCTAGATCACACGGCCTCTTATAATAAAGAAGTAGCTTCATGTGTGAAAAATGCCCCTCTTAATGCTACTTATAAACCCGCCACTATTCAAAAGGAGATCTTGTCAATCTATAGTAGAATTCAAAGATTTATTCGAGAACAAATTGGTGATGAAAAGTTTTGTATCATTGTTCGTGATGAATCAAAAAGAGAACAAATGGCAAATATTTTGAGATTCGTTGATAAAGGTGGCTTGTTCGAGAAAGATTCTTTGAGATAGTTCATGTCGAGGATACTAAGTCATCTACCTTGAAGAAAAAAATATGTGACGTTCTTTCTCATCATAATCTTAGTACACAGAGTATTCGGGGGCAAGGGTACGATGGTGCAAGCAACATGAGTGGAAAGTGGAATGGACTACAAGCTTTATTTTTGAGTGAATGTTCATATGTATATTATGTTCATTGTTTCGCTCATCGTTTGTAGTTGATAATGGTGGCAACAACTCAAAGTGTGATCCCTATTGAGCATTTTTTCTCACATTTTCATGTTATTATTAGTGCGGTTGATTCATCTTCAAAACGCCATGATCAGTTGCATCTTGATCAGTCTACCCGAATAGCAGAATAGATTTCAACCGATGAACTTGAATCAGGGAGAGGAAAAAATCAAGTTGGCAACATACAACGCGCATGTGATACTAGATGGAGCTCTCATTTGAAGTCACTTCATTGTTTACTTGAAATGTTTGATTCTACTCTTCTAGTATTGAGTGAGAATATAAATGATAACAGTGTCGTTGTATCCTTAAAAGCTTCAACTGATGGAGCTTATGATGTAATGATGTCATTTGAGTTTGTATTTATCTTGCATTTTCAGATAGAGCTATTGGGAAAAACAAATCTTCTTTGTGAGTTGTTGTAGGATAAATCTCAAGATATTTTGAATGATATGGATGCGGTAGCAAATACAAAAGAAGTTATTCAAAAATTCAGAGAAAATGGATGGCCTCAATTGTGTGAAGAGGTAACGTCTTTTGTGAAAAACATGAAATTGAAATACCTGATATGAATGGTCCTCGTCGATCAGGTAAAGGGCGTGCTAAGAAAGGTAATCTTATTACATTGGAGCATCATTTTAGGATTGATATTTTAATGGGACGATTGATAACATCTTGCAAGAGATGAGGTATAGGTTCAATGAAGATGTTATGGAGTTGCTTAAGTTAAGTTCGGCTTTAGATCTGAGAGATGGCTATAAAAACTTTGATATAAATAAGGTTTGCATGCTAGTTGAGAAGTTCTATCCTAGTGATTTTACAAATCAGGAAATGTTACATATTAGGTACCAATTTGAGCTTTTTGAAATGGATATCCAAAGTAATATTAACTTTCAACATGTCTCAACAATTTCATAGTTGTACGAAGTATCGTTAAAGACGGGGAAGTCAAAGGTCTACTTTCTTGTTGGTAGGCTGATTCGACTTGTTCTGGTTCTTCCGGTTTCTACAGCAACATCTGAACGTGCATTTTCAACAATGAAACATGTGAAGACGAGATTGCGGAACAAGATGGAAGATGATTTCTTATGTAGTAGTCTCATTATGCATATTGAAATGATTTAATAATTGACGAGTTTGATCGTGTCAAGAAACGTAGATCCTAATTTAAAGTGCCTATGTAATTTGATTACTAACTATTACTTTTGAAAATTGTTTGACATTGTTTAATTTCATTTCATTTTAAGGGATGGAATATTCTTAGTTGATAATATATGTTATGTTTATTATTTTTGACCGTATATTTTAGTATATTTCTTTAAAGATGTTGAATGCTTTGTTAAATGGTACAATTTAAATATTGCTGGTTTGTTATTAATCAAGTACATTTTTTTTTCCTAAAGCTAATTTAGTGTTGTTGATTAAAAAAAATTATATTGAATTAATCAAAAAAAATATTTAGAATAATCTCGCCCCCTACCTCGAAATCCTGACTTCGCCCCTGCAAATGCACATACAAGTGTTCTACTATTACCTTGTAAAGTCCTTTTTTCACAACAAAAAGAAATAGCAACTAGCAAATACTTCGATGTTAACAATAAAACATGGCATGTGTCTTCTAGGACTAAAACTCCGATTCCGATTTACATATTAAAAAAACAGTACAATGTTTTGATATCTTTCGACAAGTGTACGTTAAGACTTTGTTACGTCCTCACAAGTATTAGCTTCAAAAATAACAAAATCATTTGTTTATAAAATCCAAAATGGAAATGTGATATCCCGTTTAAAAACATTGATCCATGATTAGAAATTTCCACTTCACACAACAATTATCGCTTCTCTCTCTCCCTCAGAGACGTTTCTGTCTCCAATTTGGATCCCATTAAATAAACTTGGCCCACTAGATTGAATAACAACATTCGAAAGAAACTAACTGGGCTGTATCTAGTAAGAAATATGACTACAAATTAAATGGAGTGGGCCTAATAAATGAAATATATATCTATCAGGGCCTTTTTTTTTTGAATCCATCTATCAGGGCCTTATTCAGTTAATAACATTTTTGAATAAAGGACTCCAAATCAAAGTTAATTTATAATAAAGAGAATAGTGTTTCAAAAGCAAACTTCTACTTCTGGGCGACAGTGTTTATATCCAAACAAAACACCATGCCATATTTTTCATCGTGTGAATCAATGATGGATGGCCTTCTCGAGTGTGGAAACGGGTGCATCCCAACGGTCAAATGATTAAATATACAATTTGTGAAAATTCAAAAGACACCTCTCCTCTTAGGTTTTGGACCCGAATGATAAATTGAGAAAGCGGTTTGAAATTGGTACATAAACAACTAAAAGAAGTAGCCCAAACAACGAAAAAAAACGAGTTTTTAGAACTATCAATGTTAATAAATTTAGGTATTGTTGCTCTCCATTAGAACATCACACAAAAAATGTCGTAAGAACTATACATAAAGAGGCAACTTAGTCATTTAACAAGTATCAATTGTTGAAAAATTGATTAAATGAAATAGGTTTATACAGATGACTTCGGGTCAGATTTTGAGCGGGTTTCACTTGTTGTAGTGACGACTTCAAGATGGGAACATTTTCTCCTATGTGAGAGCTTCGAAACGATATATTGCACGCTCAAAATGGTACACGGGTGAATGAGAAATTGATGCTCAAAGATAGCTACACAAAGCTAAAAATATTGAAGTAAATGAGGGAAAACCATAAAGTAAAAAGGGTCATCCCACATGGGAAAAAGAGCACTCTCTTTTTAGGTTTATCAATAGCAATGCATTCTTAGCATGATAAGAATGTGTTGGCTAGTGTTTCCTCCCTCTCCTACGTGCGCGCAAGGAAGGGGTGGAAATGCGAGCAAAAATTAGTGCGCCTAATGTGATTCGGGCTTGCGCACACGACGTACGGTCCGTTTAGCCTATAGGGCTCGCGTGGGCCTTGTTTTTGCACCTTCCATATTTATTTTTCTGTTTTAGGTAGCAGTCAATTAGAAAGGTCGCTTTATCCTGGAAAGAGTTAGTCCAACGATCTCAGCACGTGGAGATGACTAAACTATTTTAAAAAAATCGAGAAGGACTAGACCACTTACTACGGTTATTTTCAGTTTTTGCGTTACTAGTTATAGTATTTATTTACCTACTTATTCCCCCAAAATTATCTTTACGTATGAAACCGTTGCTATTTCCTAACTATAAAATATCATATGTTATTGTCTGTTCACTCTCGTATTCAGTTACCAACTAAAAGAAATTGCTTAGGAGTTCGTTCGCATTAGAGATTCTGGCAAATGATCTATGAACTTAAATAGACAAAATCACAAAATGACAGATTATCGTTACAATGATTTCAAAGAAGTAGCATATTACTGTCTTGTAATAAAAGTCTAAAAGGTAGTACATTTGCCAAAACGTGATCGAGTTGGGGTGATATGATCTTGTGCGGAAAAAAACTAGTGTGTACATTTTTCCTCAAGAAATATGTGTGTATTCTTTTCGTCATGTAATTTAAATTACAAAGAAATTAATATCACAATACTTTAGATTTGAAATGAAGACACAATATCTTTTGTTTTATATATTCTTTTTAAATCTTTCAAAGGATATTATGGCCACTCGACTTATAATTACATTAAAACTGAACAATAGCAATGTAATATTTCTTGAGATCACATAAAGTAGTTTGCCTAAATATTTTTCGCATGGATTTATTTGGGAAATTATGAGGCAACAAAACCCTTTTTGTACCGTAACTTGCATACCGAGTAGTTTAACAATAGATCATATTTATATAACAAGGTGGGATATTACGAGAGTGGTGCTACGATTCCATTACAAACTAGATCTACTTCGACTATGGCTAGTGCAAAGTAAGCTTGGTCCAAAATACCTCGCACTCACTGACGATTAGATGCTATGTCGGATGTCGAGGGTCATATCGAATAGGACGTCGAAGGTGATATCAGGGACTTTCTAAATCGAGGATGATGTTCTGGTGGATGTTGGGAATTATGTCGAGTGTGACGTCGATGGGTATGTTGATGATATATATCGGGTGCTATATCGGAAGTGATATCGTAGATGCTCGATATCGGTGTTCATTATCTTAGGATATTTAAAGCTTACAGTAATTAGCGGAATTCGGGTATTTACAGACCTCAAGAAGCGATAACCGCACACGTGAGCTGCACTCTATGATGCACGGCTACACCTAGAAAACTAATGATGTTGTATTGGATACATATCTGATACCGATACGCTACCGATACGAATCAAATACGCCATGTGGCGTATCGGTTAATTAAAAGAAAATTAAAAATTCTCGATACATATCCGATACATATTTAGGGCATATCGAAAATATTTTGGTATTTTTTATAAATTTTTAAATTGATGGCAACTTCAATAAATACCACCTACAATTTATAATTAAAACAAAATATTTTAATCTAATTAGTTTTTAACTAGCTTATGATCATAATTACACTTTTCTCAATATTCTTCTTTCTCAACCCACTCCCACCAAGACACCAAATTCATGGTTGTTGCCACCTTCTACTCGCCCACCACCACCTTTGTAATTCACTATTTTGTTATTATCACTTTTATGAATTAATGTTTTTTGTATCAATTTTTACTTACGAATTAGTTTACTTACTATGAACGTGCCATTTAATTTTTTAAAACTTACTTATTATGTATCCTTGTCGTATTCGTATCGCCTGTTTTTTTAAAATTCGTATCGACGTACCCGTACCCGTGTAACATAGGATGTACTATATCGAATATTGCATTCGATATAGGCGAAATATGGGCCTGGCCTATGGGCCGACCCAGTACGAAAAATACTCATATCACTGAGCCATCTATTTATTATGGGTGTGCATAAAAAACTGCAACCGACTAAACTGGTCGATAACCGATCCGATGGTTTGGTTTTTAACAGAACCGAATGATTGATGCAGTTTATGGTTTGGTAGTCAAAACCGAAATCATATATGGTGTGTTTTGGTTTATACCATCGGTTAACCGAACCAAACCTAAACCGCATTTTTATTAGCCTAACTATTTAGTAGTATAATATCTTAATACTCTAAACAATTACATTTATATTTAACATGAATAAAACTAAGTATGTAGAAGAAATCATAAAAAAATATTTAAAAAAAACGTTGTAATTTATAAGTGTATTATATTGACGTTGTATTGTTCAAATATATAAATAGATAGTTTTTGTGCATGCAAGAGTGTATATATATTGTATGATTTTAGAAAGAAAAAAAAAACGATTGTTATTGCAACTACTACCTTTGCCATTTTTAAATTATTAATGATTAATAATTTGCGGTTGATGAATGATCTATATAATTACTAAGTTATTTTATTAAATATTACATGTATTTTTCTTTTATACATTGTCTATCAATTATTTTTTAATTCAAAAATTGATTGTTTAATAAATAAATGAGAGGGTTTATACATTATTCTGTAAGAAACAAGAAAAAAAAAAGCAAAAAAGTAAAATCAAAATGGGTGCAAAAAAAACCAAATCGGTGGTAATATAAGCCGAAGCAAATTGTGTCAAGCGTTTTGGTTTATGGTTTGCTTTAGGAGAAAACCGACACCGGCCGCCCTATTCGAAAACTGCCCTATTCAAAAACCGAACCAATAATTCATTTAAATCAACCGCGCACCGCTACTATTTATGATAAATAACTGAAAGCCTTTTTTTAATCTTAGTATCTAAAACCGACCACGGATATTTTAAAACTATAGAGGTTATTTGAAAATACTTTATTTTAAAAAAAAAATTACATTAATTTCGACAAACATTTATTTGATACAATGCATTGTGCAGTTTGGCGGGTGATGTGGGCTTGGTGGACGGTTATAAGAAACGCGTTTCAACTTTCACGGACTTCTAAAATAAAGGCGGGGCTTCTTTTTATATTCCCTTTTACTTTTATTATTTAGTGATTCTTTTACTTAATAATATAATTCCCCGCGCTTTAGGGAGTTCACATTGGACATTTTTAATTAAGTTAAAAATAACCTTTTTCCTAGAACTTGGCTTCCTTATTTTGGCATTTTGTGATGCTGAATTTGTATCTCTTTCCATAGCATATGTAATTTAAATATTTATCACATTGTTATAGTTATACCTTGATTGTTAGTTTGATTAAATGATTAAAACTACAATTTATATTTGATAATACAATGTCATTAGAGGAGAGTAGAATCGCGTACCTCTCATTTCTACTCGAAAACTTTATTCCCGGCCTCGAGCTTGTCTATAAAACGTACTTTATGAACAATTGAGACGGATGTTTTTTGAGATATGAACTTTAAAATGTATATCAAGTTTTGGGAAAACATTGGCGCGCGCACACACACACACACACACACACACACACACACACACACACATATATATATATATATATATATATATATATATATATATATATATGAAACAAGAATGGATGCAAACATTCACGTCGTAGCTGTTGTCGTTGATTTTTTATTTTTCGATTTTGCCCCTGTAAGTTCAACTAATTACTCTAGTATGTTTGTTTTACAGTAATGAATATATGGAGGGCTTGCACGTATTTATCGGTTGGAACCCCCAAACTATTAAGTATTAACACTATTAAGTATTAACAAATTGCAGAACAATCATTTTATTTTCTAAATTAATTCGATCTCGTCTCGAAAGTTTTACGTTTCACACTTATGGTTCTGCTGTAAATTGTGAAAGGGTCCCTAAAATTTTTATTTTTTTTGGATTCAACCTAAAAGTTTTATGTTATTTATTTTTTAGGCCATATTGTAAATCTAATTGGCGGGCTAGGGGAATAATCGAAGCCATGCCCAATCGAACTACATAAGAATCGCACTACCGCTATATAAGAATCGAAAAAATTTAGGCATTAACTTCTTCCTCCCTATTAAGGGTCGTATTGTTGTTACAAATTACAAATAAATAAATAAATACACAGTCGCAAGTTTTGACTCCAATATGTTGAACTCGAAAAAAAAACAAAAAAGAAAAAAAAAAAGAAAGGAGAAGAGCGACAGAGGGAGCCGCAGGAAAATAAGTGAAAAAATGGTAAACGGGAGAGACATAAACAACAATGGGATAAATTATTTGTGCAACCGTATATTCCTGACGAGGTACTGCCAATAAACAGTGAGATGAGGGTTATGAAGGTAGTTACGAGGAAAAAAAGAGTTTGTTGCGTTTGCGGAAAAATGATTTTAATTTAGTATTTATGAGACCTTGCTCGTGTATAAGAAACTCGTGAAGTTTCGTGACAATAAAATAAAAAGTTTGTCATGGAATTGAAGTACGAAAGGCTGAGAAGAAGAAATAAGAGAATGAATGATTAATAACTATTTTGACGCAATTCGAAAAGACATGAAGTTTCGAGACAAAGAAAATAAAAAATTCGGTATTAAAATAAAAGTAAACGAAAGACAAAAAAGAAAAATAAGAGCACGTGCGGAGCACGGGCGAGGGTTAACTAGTATATATATATATATATATATATATATGTGTGTGTGTGTGTGTGTGTGTGTAAATAGAGCACTTTATAAATAATTAATTGGTGAGTTGAGTATTCGAGAGATAAAAAGTAGTTAATTTGAATTGCTATACCATTTGAATTTATTCGTTTAAATTTTGACAAGCTCTTATTTTTACTTCAACAATGCATGGGAGAATGAATGGAAAAAACTTATGATTGCACCAACTACAGGAACATATCTCATGATAGTTAATATGAACCCTCATCACCCATCAATGTATGGTGTTCTTTGACTAATCTCTCGATGGTGAAGATGTTATTGAGTGTGAGCTAAAATATTAAGTTATTTGCATGGAGTGATGGAGAAAATTGCGGAAATAACTCTTTCTTTTAGTATTTTTTTAATAAGTTAATAAAAATCTAAGAGTCATATGTCACGTGTCCTTACAACTAAATTACTAATGATATGTATGCCACGATTCTCAAAGGATCCACTATTTCAAGTTTAATGATCATGTCGACCTGATGTATCGGGTCTGAGGAGTGTTGTGGGTCTGCGTAACCTATACAATCCTTGGATGAAAACATCTTCGCCTCTAAAATACGATCAATGCAGAATTAGTTGAGCATTGACCTAAAACATCATAAACTTCTTTAATGCAGTTTATGTGGTTTGCTTGTGAACCTTCTTAACCTATACGAGCCAAGCCAGTCCCTTTGCTACGTATACTTATATTCCTAAAATTTCGAGGACGCATAACCCATTAAAACATTAACGTATTGCATCACACATTTCTTTACATGGTAGAGTATCGTATAATACCCACATCGTTAATAGAGACTGCATATAATTAGGAAAAATTATTAAGTGCAACTGCGCCTACGCAATGAAGTGGTACATCTATTTGGTTATACTACCATATTACTGTGTGGATGGAATGTTATGGATGGTTATTTTCTATCAATTATGAAATACTTTCAATCTCAACTGGTGGCTACACTACATCGTAAATGCAGCGGTTGTACTTAATAATTTTTCTATAATTAGACGATCGTGATTCTCACTAAATTAAAGGTTGTAGGATGTGCCATTGTGCTATCAACATTTGTAGATAACTGTTTTCTAAATTTGATAAAATCTTTGAGGCCGAGTTTTGGATAAATTGATTTCAGGACGTACGTCTATGTAGTACTGCAAGTTATTATTGTATTAATTAATTATAATAACGATATATAATAATTGGTTTACAACTACAACGACGGAAAAGAATATCATTTCTAAATTAGTTCAACTAAATGGACATTAGGGCATAGCAAAGATGGACTTAGTTTAATTATTTGGTGATCATAAGTCATCATTAAAGAAAAAGTGCCGTTCAGACGTAAATTTACTGTAAGCCGTTTTCACTAGTCCAGCTAATTTCAATGATTAGGACTTAGGTACGTGAGATGGGCAAAAGTAGTTCCACAATTGTTTGTAATGATAAAGAACACTTTGTTATATTATTAACTACACTCCATGCAGGTGACCAAATCGGGAAAAGCATATAGACCATTCCGATTTGCTTTTTTCTTGTATAACTTTAATATTTGTGACATATCTTAACCAACAAAGAGGCCTTAAAGTCAAAAGACCGTGTTGCCTTTTCCCCTTGATCTCTTATATATATATATATATATATATATATATATAATTATAATTATATAAAAGTTTGATATAGTAATTATGTATACGTAGAAGACGTATTCATAAAAAATAAAAATAGAAATAGAAACCAATTTATAGGATTAGGACTTCATGTGATTATGAGTGTTTTATATTAATAATTATTGAAGCTGATTTTTTTCTCAATTGATGTGCGAGCAAGGGCTAGCTTTTCAATGTCACCTTCTTGCTAATATGTATATCATTAAAAGTGAAGAGACCCGTCAAGCTATAACTGGAGAATGTACGTGCCTGATGATCTTAATCTGTAGGCAGCAACTTGATATGTCCTATTTATTAATAATTGTCACCAATAGGATACCTTTACTAAATTTTATATAACATTAATGTACAATATATGTAAAACCTTATATTATATTTCGCACAAATCATTAATAAAATGCCCTGAAGAGTGAAGACGTCTCTATTTCCACAATCATATCGGCCGTGTTATAATCTAGTTTTGCACATTGAATTCATTCAATAACAAGTGAATCACAAGTCACAAGACTCACCAACCATTTAATTTGGAGGATCCCATTGGAATTATATCGAAGGGTATGGCAACTGAACTTAGAGGCATATATATCATCAATCATATTAGTTCGCATTTAATCTAATTGAGATTTTGTGGTGCTTCGTCATATAGCCAACCATGTGATTTGCTAATTGATAGCAACATATATCCTACCAATTATTATGTGACAGTGTGCAAACAATTTACTTTAATTGCTCTTCTTAATTTCTCAAGGTACCATGCTTTGTTGGATTAATCAGAAACGGCTAGTTTGCAAGTTAAAACCCATGTTACAAAAATATCATTAATTATTGTTTATATGTTTTAAACTATAATTTATAATACGGTTTCAACATAAGCTACCAAAGGTGGAAAAGTCGTGGCTAGTTGGATCCTCCTCAAATTGCATTTATATGTCAAACTGCTCTTTAATATGAGAAAGAACACTGTTGAAGAGACAGTTATATAATCAAGGACGGGCAAGGACTCATTCAAATAAAATTATGACCCTCTCATCTGACACACAGTAGCATATTTTTCACTACACAGAAAAAAAATTAAAAGTTAAGGCTAAGGGCTCGTTTGGTAGGTTTTATAAAGGCTTAATAAGCTGAATTATCCAGGTTTATAGGGAATAATCTCTCCTTTGGTTAGGCATACTCATTAGCGGGTAATCCTCCTTGAATCCAGGTGACCCGCTAATGATAATCCGTCTCCCCCCCTGGGATTAATAATACGGACGCTACAGTGAGTTCCTTTCCTTTGAAAAACCAATTCTACCCTCATTTTTTATGTTATCAGACAAAATTATCCTTGACAGATTTAACACATTTTACACATCTTCACCAAGAAGTCTCCTCCGCCGCTTCAGCTGTTTTACGCCGCCGCTATCTATCTCTCCCTTTCAAATTTGGCTTACAATGCCCACTGTGTTCCAGATCTGAAAATCAAAATAGAAAAAAAATGCTCCATCCCTCTCTTCGACTTTTCTTTTCTTCATCGATGAATGATGTGCGCGAGGGAGATGGCCGGATTTTGGAACAGTTTTGTGCTTCAATGTTTTTTTTTTTTGATTGGTAAACATAATATATTAAAGAGAAAAGACAAACATTACAAAAAGGCAAAGTTCCGAGACAAAATACAGGCTACAAACATAGAGTTTAGCCTAAAACAAATGTCAAACTCAACCCCAATCCCTTGGCAGGTTCTCCAAAGAGATAATTCCATTCCAGTCATTCTCCCAACTCCATTTTGCAATCTGATGTGCTCTGGTATTTGCATCACGGTGAGTGTAGGCGAGAGTCCAAAATGGCCAGCCTTGCAAGATGATTTGAGCATCATGTATGTCCCTTTCACAGTTCCAGTTTGATTCACATTCAATTTGTAGCACTTGATTCACAACTTCCATTGAATCCGATTCAATCCAAACATGTGGAAACTTAAGGATGGCAAGACGGTTGAGAGAAAAGATTAAAGCTTTGGCTTCGGCCGCCGTTGCGTCCATTGCCACATCTTTTTCTGATTCAGCCCAAATAACAACTCCCTGATAATCAGATATGCAAAATCCCGCAAAAGTAATGCCCGAGGTCTGCTCGAAAGATGCGTCGACATTGAGTTTGAAGCACCCTTGCGGCGGAGGAATCCACCGGTTTGGTACTATTTGAGAATTCAAACAGTGCAGATTGATTGTTGAAATCATTTCGGAACAGCGTCGACAAATTGTGGCAAGACATCTAGTGGAATCAGGTTTCTCAGTAGAGTGGAGCACTTTGTGCTCGATCTCGCGGGATACCTTTCACTTGCAATAGGCAAAGCTCTTGGATCCATTCAGGAAGAAGGATCCGATTATCCGCGTTGAGACGAAGATTCCAGGCAGAAGCAAACCAAATATTTCGCGCAAACTGGCATTCAAGAAAGAGGTGCTGATCCGATTCTCCGTTGTGATTACACAGGGGACATGAAATGTTATCAATAGGAAAGATTGAGTTCAGCTTACTCCTAGTAGGGAGTAATCTATGTATGACTTTCCATATGAATAATTTCAGCCTGTTGTGCCATTTGGAGTTCCATAATTTGTTCCAGATATTTTGAATGCCCGATGACGAGAAACGAAAACTTTGGTCCACAAGATAGGCACTTTTGGTTGAGAAAGTTCCTTTCCTCGAGGGAACCCAAGCCAAGTTCGGTAATTCCGGGGAAGGAACAATTTGAATCTTCTTGATTTCATTGCAAACTTGGGGGCAAAACATTGTAGAAAGGACACCCAAGTTCCATTGACCGGTATCAGAATCGATAAGGTTACCAATCGTAGCTATATTCTGATCATGGTTGTTATCATCATGGAGAGGTTCTGGAACAAACTTATGAACCGATGGAATCCATGGATCTGTCCAGATCTTCAAGGGGGAGTTCACAGCAATGCGATAGCATGCACCTTTCTTGATCACATCTCGACATTTGAGAATACTCCGCCAAATCCACGAGCAGCCCGCAAAAGTTTTTGCAGATGATAAAAGGGGCTGATTATGGCTGTACTTACCCAAGAGGATTCGAGAACTCAGGGAATTGGAGGTATTGTTGCATAGTTGCCAACTGATTTTAGACACCATTGCTCTGTTAACATCTTCCATTCTCCTCAATCCCAGACCCCCAACTGACTTTGGTTGGCAAATTTTATCCCATGAAATGAGACAGAGGGATCTTTTCTCCGGATTTGAAGACCACCAAAAACATCTCATTGATTTATCAAGGCGGCGACACACATTAAGCGGTAAAATAATTGTGGACAGCTGATAAAGTGGAGCCGCTTGGGCCACAGATTTAAGGAGAACAAATTTTCCCGCTTGGGATAAACAACGCCCTTTCCAATGTGCCATCCTCTTGTCCATTGACTCGATCATGTCGTTATGAGTTTCGCGAGATCCTTTCGGGTTGCAAAAAGAGAGGCCGAGGTGTCGTTGTTTGTGATTGCATTCTCGGAATCCAAGTATTTCACATATTTTGGACCGTTCAAATTGGGATGTGTTCTTGCTGAAGTGAATCACACATTTCGTTTGATTTACACCAAGTCCCGACCACTCAAAATATGAATCCAGGCAATCCAAGAGGGTCGTGGCGTCGTATTCTGATGCACGACAGAACACTGTTATGTCATCTGCGAACATTAGGTGGCTGATAATTGGAGCATTCCGAGCAATTTTGATACCTTTAATATTGCCCAAATTTTCAGCCCCTGCAAGGATACGAGACAACAATTCAAAATAGACAACAAAAAGCGACGGTGATAACGGATCACCTTGTCGAATTCCCCTTGATGATTTGAAATGACCAAATGGAGCACCGTTAATAAGGACTGAAAAGGACGCAGTAGAGATACATTGGTGAATCCAATGTACAAATATCTCATGAAAACCAAGTTTAGACAAAATTTGACATAACAGATCCCACTCCACGTGATCATAAGCTTTGGCCATGTCGAGTTTAACCGCCATAAACTTTTTTTGCCCTTTTTTATGATTAATGTAGTGCATTAACTCGTGTGAAATAATCGAGTTTTCTGTGATCACCCGGCCAGGGACAAAGGAGAATTGGTTGGGAGAGATAATTTTATGGAGGTGGGTTTTGAGACGGTTTGCAAGGATTTTGGTAATGCATTTGTAGATTACATTGCAGAGGCTAATTGGCCTAAAGTGCTCAACTTGATTGGCATTCTCAGTTTTGGGAATGAGCGAGAGGAAAGTGTGATTGATGGATTTGAGAAGATAGCCTGTGGCAAAGAAAGATTGGACAGCTTCGATGGTTGCTTGTTGGGTGGTATTCCAGAAATGTTTGTAAAAGAGGGGGGGCATGCCGTCCGGACCAGGGGCAGAGTAAGCATCCATAGAAAACAGTGCCTCTTTAATTTCGGCGGGGGAAGGAATGCTAATGAGATCATTATTGTCATCGGCTGAAATGGTGGGTTGAATATATTTATCCAAGTGGTTATGAGATGGAGGGGTTCTCTGGTTCTTTGAAGAGTAGAACAGGTCACGGTAATAGTTTAGGAACCTACTGCCAATTCCATTCCAGTCTGTCACAAACGAATCATCGAAGAGCTTAAGGGAAAAAATATGGTTGAACTTACGGTGGAAGAGGGTTGTCATATGGAAGAAACGAGTGTTCGCGTCACCGCAATTCAGCCATCTGATCCGGGACTTTTGGCGCCAAATTTCAGACTCCGTCTTAAGCAACTCATCCAAATCAGTAAGCAATTTTTTTTCCAGCTCATGGTTAACATTTGTGCTCGGCTCATTTTGGACCTTGGAAATAGCATCCATAGTGTTGTTGATGTTAACATCCACTTTCCCAAAGTGATTACGATTCCAGGTACTCAACTCACTTTTTGTTTTTTTGTTCTTGGAGACAAATCTGAAGAGAGGCGATCCAAAAGTCGGCCAGTTCCAGGCATTGTTAACCACACGCTTGCAATCAGGGTGATCCATCCAAGTTGCTAGAAACCGAAAAGGTTTAGGTCCAGATTTAAAGGAGCTGTTGGTATTGATCATGAGCGGTTTATGATCTGATCTGAGCGCCGTGAGATGGTGAACAGACGCAAGAGGGAATTTTAGAATCCAAGCATCGTTAGCAGCCGCTCTATCAAGGCGTTCTTGGATATTGGCGTCTCCAATTCTCTTGTTGTTCCAAGTGAAAGTGAACCCACTAAATCCCAAGTCAGTGAGTTTTACTTCGTCAAATTTGTTGCGGAGGCTATTATTTGACGAAGACACAAAATGTTTTCCCCCTATTTTTTCCTCTTGAGACATGATCTCGTTAAAGTCTCCAAATACAATCCACGGAAGGTTCATATTCGTCGCCAAAAAATTGATATCATTCCACACTGCTGATTTGAGGACGGGATTTGGGGGGCAGTAAACGGCTGACAAAATCCAAGGAAATTCAATTTCCTTACCAGTAATGGCTGCCATGAAAGACCAATGCGATTGGTGCAAAATGTTGAGAACAACTTCATCAGACCATGCTAAAAGAGTCCCGCCAGAAAAGCCAATAGGAGGTTCAATGACAGAATTCGGGAGATCGTTAGAGGAGAGGAGAGAGAGGAGAGGAGAAATGAATTTAGTTTTAACTTCACACAGGAATAAAATTTTGGTGTTATTCTTCTTGAGAAGAGCACGGAGGGCCCTTCTTGCCGCGGGTTTCGCCATCCCACGGCAGTTCCACGATAATATGATCATGAGCTGTTGAGTTCTGTAAGGTTTCGAACAGTAGCCATGGGAGGGGGAGGACAAGGAGAAGGGAACAGAAAGGACGGTAAAAGCAACTTTACCAGACAAAAGCCTCAAAAGAGAGGAAAGAAAAAGTTCTACTCAGAAGAGAGAGAACAGAGAGAATACTATTTAGGACTAGCCTCTTGGGTATTATTCCGGAGCAGAGTACTTTAACGAATTCACTTTGTGCTTCAATGTTGGTGTGAAGATAATGGTGGTGTTTTTCTGGCCTGGGCACAATGAAATGGTTTATTGTCCCCCAAATTAGGCAGATTTATTTGGAGAAGGAGAAGCTAATGGCCGTGGCGGCGGAGGCCGGTGAGAAGAGAGGATAGTTGAATGATTTGTCTCAGACTGAAATTGGTGGCGGACGGTGAGTTCAAGACTGGAACAGTAGCGGTGGTGGTGCGAAATTGGGGAAGACAGAAGGCTTTTTCCCTTTTTTCTTCTTGTTTTTTGTTTTTATTATATATTTTATCTAGTAATTAATTAATTAATTTATGTTGAATGCCTACTAAAAGATGATTTGGAAGAGTGCGAAATCGTGAATGAAAATTAATAGACAATATGTAAAGTTGCTGTAAGAAATTAATTTGTTATTATTTGAATTTAAGAAATAACAGAAAAAACATATATTCATGTGAAAGGGCAAAGTAGTCTAATAACTTTATGTTGAAAATCAATCTATCCAACATTTTTTTTAACCAAAAGTGAAGAATGATATATAATCAACCATAATCTGTGTATTCCATATTCAATCCCCCTCAATCCCTTCTAGGCAACCAAACGAGCCCTAAATGTTTAATCTTAAAGATCGATATAGTTGGGAAGTCACATTCAATATTCTAAGAATCTCTTGTGACTTATTCTCAAAGTCTTCCCTCAAATAAATTACCTAAATTCACGGGCGTCAAGTTAAAATTGATTTAACTAGCTACTCGTATCATTTCTCAATTCTCATGCAACTTTTTTCCTCAATACGAGCATATTGTTCGATGTAAGTTTCGATCTTATAACACAAATCTTTTGAGCATGTGTCCATGTCCAAATGTTTTTAAACGTGTCTTCATAAAACATAGGGATTTTTATTTTTTATTTTTATAAAACACAACATAGGAACATTGCGGAAAAATCATTTGATTCATGTTAACAGGTTTGGTATTACTACGTAATTAACAGATTTATTTAGGGTTGGAACGCCCTGTCCATGGTTAAGAAGCTTATAAAAATACAAAAATATTCCATTTTCTATTCACTGAACTTCACTCTGAATTTTCTAGTACATTGGTGTGTATGTGTGTGATCTTGAATCTGTCTCCTTTTCTTCTCAACATGTCCCTTCTTTTTATAAAGGTTTTTTAGGGACATGTGTCGTTATGCATGTTTAAATAAATTACATGTGTTGCAATTTACGTGAGTGGATATGATAAACTTTATATTTGCTGACTAGGCGCTGACTGGGACGAAATTTTATCTCTTCCGATGGCTTCAGGGAATTCCAATGAGTTAGCTCTTTTAACTTCCTCTCTCCGATAAGCTGGGTCTCTTAAGAAGGCTTGATAAGTGAGGCGGGGTACTCGTCCGATGTGATTGTAGTTTTTGATAGCGGTTTGTTTTATGTTGTTCTCTTCTTGGCATATGTTCCAATAGGTAAATCTGCTCTTTTTCGGGTGCGGGTGGGCTCCGATGACTTCTTTACTTTAGTAGTGTAATTTTCTTTGGGTTTATGTCTTTATGACGTGTGCTCCGAGGGTTTTTGGACTTCAATAGGGCATTGTTCTCGTGCTTTGTCCTTCGGGATGAGTGTTCCGATGGCTTTTTAGACTTTGGAGTGTTCAGTGAGGGGATGTTCTCGCATTTTTTGGGACTCTATGTCCGTTGTGGTCCCTCTTGGCGCATTGATGGATATTGGAGTAGCGCGGATTCATCGGGGTTTACTCTTTTTCCGATGCCGCGTTGATATATTTTATTCATTCATCGTGACTTTCCAAGGTATGCTTTGGTGACTCTTCGGGTGCCACTTCTTATCGCTTTGGCTTTGTGACACTCGGTGGGCCTCCTTATCGGGAGTATATGTGATGATAGTATCGTCATGGGGTTAATCCCTATTTTTAGGATTTAACATTTTGGTTAATCCCATATTTATTTTTTATGGTTAATAATTCCAATTAAAACTTTTTATCTATGCTTTTGATAGGCATAACGTTATAAATAGATTTTGCAAAAAATGAAGATAATCACAGAATTATAAATTTATATAAAATCCAAATATAATAAATACAATACCACTAAATAGTACACGGAATCCGTTTGGAAAGATTCCTACTACTCATTTGATGACCACAGTTGGATCCTGTTGTTATAAAATTATTATTTCATACCCCCCTGGTCCCCCCCACCCACACACGCACACACACAACTGTCACATGACTGTGAGAACCTACTCTTCAAATACATACCACAAAATCTCCAAATAATATAAAAATATACATAAAAACCAAATAAAAAATAAGCACACCACACGCTTACCATATAAGTATCCAATTGAATAATAATAATAATAATGTGAACTTATTTAATAATAATAAAAAAAGAATAATGTGAACTGTCACTCTATAAATACACGTTCCCCATTTCACTAACTAAAACCCAATAAAAACCTGAAGAGAAAAAAAAACACAAACACATAATGGGCACAAAAGTAATTTTAGCGCTCGTCACTCTCTCCACACTATTCTCAATACTCCGCGCAGTAGCGGATAACTCGCCGGAAAATTTGCACCTGCCGTCTCGAACTCTGTTAAGGTACTCGGAAACAGCGGCGGATCCGCCGGAGGAGATGAGGCGGATTTTACCGGAGGAGGAGGCGGCGGCGGAATCGCCGGCGGAGGGGAGGAAAATGGGGAAGCATCGGGATGGATCTGCGGCGGGCGGAGGAGTGATTATCGGCGGACTTGTCACCGCCATTCTTGCGGCGGTTTTTTGTTACATAAGGGTTACTAGAAAAAAACGTGTTGTTGATACTTTGACTTAATTTGTTCTTTTTGTTTTTCTTTTTCACTTTTTTGATTTTAGGTGAAAAATGGGGGACGAGTTTTGTGAATAGTAGAATATATATATAGGCTTATGTTGTTTGTTTGGGATTTTAATGTTGTTTCAAAATTTGATGTTACAAAAAACATGATTTTTTACTGTAGTAAATATTAATGCATTTTCTTGGTGTATTTTAGAGTTCAATTGCAATAAGACCAAATCAAAGTACTCCTCTTTTATACAAGGGAAACAGTATAATGAAAAGTAAAAAATACTACCTCTAAACATGCTAAAACATTGTTGCCAAAATCAATCCAACAGTTTCTTCATTCCCAAAAGACATGCTAACATTTGATACTCGACTTTTCTCTAGGAAGCAAGCAAAAACAAATTTTGATACTTTTCAGAATTCCAAAGAGAACCCCTCCCACTGCGAGTTATTGACCTAAATTTGGAGTAAAACATTTGGATTTTTTAGAAAGAAAATAAGAAAACTTGTAATTTACTTTTTTTTTTCTTGAAAAAAGAAACTTCCATTTTTTTTTTATGAATAAAAAACCTTGTAACTGTGGCCGGTGGAATGTATTGTAATTAATTATGTTGTTCTATGAGGTCCTCGCCAACTTGAATTAATTGAGGTGGATGGTGTTAATTTACATGGTCAACCTCAGTGGCTATCTCCATTAACTATCAAAAAACTGAAAAAGGAAAAAAAAAAAAACCTGCTAGATGGCACTTTTGTTAGTTGTCTTGTTACCGAGGTATGTTTTCTGCGAGCACTTCACAATATTAGGCTTAAATCGTTGGAAATTATGTAACATCTCTATATCATTCTGACCTGAAGACAATTCGACTTGGAAGATGGATTTTTCATTGTATATAGTTGTACATTACAATTGTACATTTGGAGCAAAATTGCAACTTAAGCAAATGCACTAAATCTCCACGTCAATTTTTTTTAAGCCATCGACCAAATAATACATGATTTTTCTTCCTAATTAAAATAATACATTTTTAAGATATAACTGAAGGCTAGTTTTTGCTTGTTATTACCTCCAAGTACAAAATAGCCGAAGTTGGGAACATGCGTGATATTTATGAATTATGATACACGGACACGCCACAATACATGTACTACTAGTAGCGTTTCGAAAGCGCTGACACAACATAAACACGTGTAACTTTTTGATGGGTGCAACATTTACCCTATTGCTAATTTGGTGTCTTCTAATATTTCAATAATAAAAATTAAATAAACCGGCCAAAGTAACTAACCCGCAGTTGGGCACTTTATGGGCCCATTCGGAGTGGTACCGTGTCATATAAACTGATATGGGGTATAAAACAGGCCCATATAAGAAATACCTAATAAAGGCAAAATAAAAACATTCGGGTCCAAATTCATAAATAACATAAACTTGAAGGACCGAAGTGAAATATTTCTCCATTCCCATCGGCTCAAATTTCCATAAATAAACAGAGCCAAAATATAAAAGCAACACTAACAGTAGTAGTAAGTAAACACTGTAACAGCAATTGCAGAAACTGGTTCACGCAAAAAACCATGGTTCCTTTTTTGCCCTCCAAATTCCATTTTATTTTTATTTATTTTTGTTGTAATTTCATGCTGTTTTTAATGCAATTTGTGTTTTGAATTTCAGGTGCAGAAATTAGAAGACGACATTGATGTAAATCAGCTCGAAGAATCAGTGAATTCTAATCCAAATGACGCTTCTCTTCGTTTCAATTTGGTACAATTCGCTCCTCACTTTTTTATTCTTTTTTTTTTTTTTTAATTTTACTGTGTGAGTGTGCGTAGTACTGAAGAGGCTTTACTATGATCATTTGCAGGGCGTGTTGTTATGGGGAAAGGGGGAAATGAGTGAGAAAGCGGTGGAGCATTTCGTGGTCGTAGCGAAGCTCGATCCTCAAAATGCCGACGCGTTTAGGTATCTAGGGCATTATTATGCTCGAGTTTCGCCCCAGCCGCAGCGAGCTCTCAAGTGTTATCAGAGGGCTGTTATGCTCAATCCGGACGATTCTGATGCCGGGGTACTTGTTTTTGTTTAATTGTGCTTTTACGGTTTAATTTGATTGATGTTGGGGGAAATGTTGCTGTAGTGGTGAATTTTGGTGTTTAAGTTTTGATAGGTTAGACTGAGCTAGGGTAAGATGTTTTGAATTGTTTTCTAATCGACTGGAAGTATTGTACCGATTAGATACTCGTGCGGAAAAAGATCATAGTTACGAGTTCTTTCCTTTGATATATTGAGCAATGCTTCTCCATTTGAGTAAGTAGGTTGGCACTTGCTATAATGAGCAGTTTTTTGTATTTTTGTTATACTAGATGTGCTCGACAAACTTGCTGACGACTTGTGGATTTTCTTCTAACATTAGAATTGATGAAGGCGGCTTTTGCTATTTTTTTTTTATCTTTTTCCTTTCTTCAATTACAAATACCCATTTAATGTAATATATACACTAGATAGTCACACTTTTTTGGCTCTTGATGTGGAGTCCTTAACTCGACTTATTATATAAATATTACTGGAAGATTTTGCGATGCAAAAAACTTAACTATGCCGTGAAGCACCTTTGTAATTATAATTATAGATGCGTTATTAAATGAAGCTTAAAGCGCCATGTCTTTGTTCCAATCCCATGTCAGGATGCATTGTGTGACCTTTTAGACGAGGGAGGGAAAGAGAGCTTGGTGCTTGCTGTATGCCGTGAAGCTTCTGAGAAGTCTGCGAGGGCGTTTTGGGCTTTCTGTCGGATGGGATACCTTCTGGTGTTGTATCAGCGTGTTATTTTTCCTATTGTCACTGTCATTTTTTGTTGTATTTTTGATGGAAGGTGATTGCACACATTCGTGTAGGCTCATCAAAAGAAATGGACAGAAGCTATACAGAGTCTTCAGCATGCTATTCGTGGTTTTCCCACCTGTGCTGATTTGTGGGAGGTCCGTACCTATGTGCTGTCTCCTTTTAGCAATTCCACAGATATTAGGATTTTATAGTGGTTTTTGGATCTTAGTTCTTACTTCTGTCTTTAATGTGCTCATGTAGACCTTAGGCCTTGCTTATCAAAGAATGGGTATGTTTACGGCAGCACTTAAGGTAAATTTATTTCTTATCTCTTTTTTATTGGTTTGTCCTGCTTCCTTTCTCAGCATGTCATTAACCACACGAAGGACTTTTTGTAGTGCCGTATGGTATTCATTTTTCTTGTCTCCCTTCCCTATAAGAAAATCATGTTGTTGCATCACATGTTATCAGAGAATTGAAGTAATAAAAATTACAAAAAGGTATACCTGCACATGCTGTTGAAATCCATTGGTTAAAGGTATAAAGCTCCTTTGTCCTGTGGGTGTCTCTCTGATATCATTCTTTATGATTTTTTATACGATTAGAACCAGTGTAGATTACTTTGTGGATATATATTACTGTTTGAGCAACCGTGATTATTGGTTATCTCTCTGTATGGCATTATAAAGAAATTACTTGATCAATATGATACTCGGACTGTCAGATAACTCTGATTTGTTAAAAACAGTCATATGGCAGAGCTATTGAGTTGGAGGATTCGAGAGTTTTTGCATTGGTTGAAAGTGGGAATATTTCCTTGATGCTTGGTTCATATAGAAAGGTAAGACATTGTTCTTATAAGCTTTTGTTATTACCATTTCTTTTACTTTATAACTATGATTTTGACTATTGTTTCTCAATTCTCAGCTTGTGTTCATGTTTATTCTCATTGTAATACTTAACTTCCAACTACAGATCCATATTTGCCATTTCTTTTTGTATTCTGCGGGCATATATATGCTGATATCCCACAACTTTTTTTATTGCAATTGACCAATGTGCATCCTAAAAGACTTACAAAGCTTTTGTCAGATAAAATTTCCACCTTTTTTGTTAGTCCTTATTATTGCTGCAGTTTTTATCTAAATTTCTGCAACCTTTAAAGCAATGGTTTAGAGTTACTTTCAGTTATGCGCTTCCTGCAAGGCTAATCGTTGAGTAGCAAAGGCAGTTAGGGGAATTGTTTATTAGTTTGTAAGAACTCTAAAAAGAAAATTTGGGAGAGAATAATAAATTTTCTGCAAACAAGGTTGTTGGATGAGCAGGCTTCTTTGCTTAGTGAGGCTTCGGATGCTGTTTGGTGTTTGGTTATTTGTTTTAAGAATTAGAGAATTAAATATTTAAGCTTTTCACTTTTTGTCCAATGAATATTATTGTTCTACGCGTTTTTGGGCTTGTATTTTCTCATCTTTTGGATTGTAACAAAGGAATCAAATGATATGGATAATCTTGAGGCACGTAAAGCAAATCCACATTCCTGGTAAATGAAATGAGCTGTTTTGTTAATGTAAAGAAAGGAGGGAAATAACTTGTTATATTGATCATCTAACAATTACATATAAATAGAAAGATCTAACAATTACATATAAATAGAAAGGCCTTAGATCTAATCTTGGTGAGAATTAATATCCTCCCATAATTCTCATTAATTCAGATCCATCTATCTCACATTTAACACTCCAGCTATCCTTTGACATGTTTAACCTTTTGATTCGGTAAAATATGAACTTTTTTTATGATATGATGGACCAGTATACTTACCTATCATGGCCTAAAGTCCGGAACTTTTTCCTTATCCCCTAATTTAATTCTACGTGGCAAGCATAGTGAGAAAATTCCTCATGATAATATCACTCTCACATTTTCAATTTTCTTACGGCCCTTGTTTTTCTTTATTTATCACTTGTCAGCACACCATAAAAATAATGCAGTAAACTGGTTAACTTCTTGAGCGATGGATAGATATCTCGGAGGAAGACATTTGTAAGTGTTGGAAGGGGGCAGTTGTGTATGTTCATTGTGTATGGACAAGAAAAGGTGCAACATGGTGTGGTGGTTTCTTTGTGACTTGATCCCTCATTTCTCGTATTCCAACCCTGCCTTGACTCTTTTTACAAGCCTAGCCTGATGGTTTCAGACGGTGGCTGATGGTTGTAGTTTGTTTTGATTGTTTTGGAAGAAAAAATTTGTTATTCTCAAATAATAACTAAGTCTACGAATAGAAGGGACGATGAGGAGATATATTTATGTCTTTCAATGGCCCAAGGCCCAAAATGGGATGAGTGGAATTTAGAAAGACTTTATAACCATACTCTATCAGCTACGAAGATGCTTCATGTACCGTCAGACACAGAATATCATATGATTATTAATCCCTTTTCTTTGAGGCGAGGTTAAATCCTGTCCAGTTATCTCTTTCAGGAGTGAATACTACTATCTTATACATCAATGACTAGGAACAGGAACTCTATGTTTGGTTTACGGAAGTACGTTGCAAAACTGCGTAGTACACCTGCAATTTGACTCCAACCAAAGCGAAGCACTTGATTCCCATTTATATCAACAAAATATATTTATGCTCCTCCAAACACAATAACACCTCACTTTACCAAAACCGATGGTGGAGAGTTCTGCTGTAAACATGATTCTCTTACTTCCTCTCTATTTGAACCTCCATTCAATTATGTGACAAGTGCGAGGTGCAAGATAGTGCACAAAAATTCATATAAATTATTGGACTAAATGACCTGACAAAAGTTTACTTTTTCCGAGATACAATCATACTTTTCAGGCTTCACTTATATCCCGAATAAACTTGAGGTAATGCTGAAAGTCTAGTTTCAGGTGATCGATCCTCAAACCATTCATCTTTGGCGATTGAACCTCACAATAATACGAAATGAATGGTAAGGCAAAGAGCAGAAACCTATTAATTCAAGGTGGCTTGAACTTACGCATATTACCTGTTGAGCCATGAGTTAAAACATCTATGCTGATTCTGCATTAGAATAATTCTTATGTAGGATGATTTCTTGTTGATATGAAGGTCATGGACTTTCAATCAAGATTTAGGAAATTATAAGAATTGCCAAAATAACGACAGGTCGATTGTTCCTTAAGAAGTATGGCAAAATTAAATTCAGAAATTGTCTTATGCTTGGCGAACCATAAAGCGATAATTATTTTCTCGAGTATTTTATAGATATAAACTAGTGATGCATGAAATAAGGATTTGAAGTCGTGACAGAAAGTTCTATGCTCGGAATAGGCCGTGAATATGAATAGTCAGGAGTGAGGTTATGAGCTGGCTGAGACAGAAAATCTGGGCACTGAGACAGAAAATCTGGGCACAGTAGATAACTTTATGTCATGTGATCTCATGGTCAATATTTTATTTTAAATGAAGAGTTTATTAAGTATTGTAGACCAAAAAAGGTTTATTATTACCCGGACAAAACTTAATTGCCTGACTGGTATAGGCAACGTAAATATGAAGAGACACCTCCACCTCACACAGTTTACTCCATCCCGTAGTCTTGTGAATTTTGCTAGTATCCTGGAAAGAATTCTTGGTTTTCCTGCCATAACACAAAGGCAAGGGCACTCTGATTAATTTTGTTCTGTAGTTGATCTACTTTCCTTAAAAAGGAATATTTGATATGAGTATAAAAGTTGTCGCCATTTGCGAATATAAATATGTAATACTATATATGTATGTCTATCTTGATGTTTATCCCACATTGTTAACAAACTAGTCTGGGCTTTTATATATTGATTCTCTCCCGGTCTCCCTTTAATAAAGCATTTTAGAGGAAAACATGAGGGGCTCTAATTTCTACCATGTACGTACACAAGGAACAAGTTCCAAAATATAAAAAGTATTTTTTATAAGAAACTTAAGCTTACTTGTTGTGGTTCCTATACTATTGTATTAATTATTTGACGCTTTGGAGAATCATTCTATGAAATTCTAAAACATGATGCTCTCCGACTCCCACTCAGGTTTTCTTCACTATTTGGTTACAGATATTTTTGTTATTCATGTTTATGACGAGTATTTGGTTATTGCATTACTTAAGAGGCTTAATCACAACAAATAACTGATCGTGTGTAGCATTACTGCCTATATAGCATGATTGAGAACATCGTAAGTACGGCGATTACCAATTCAATTTAATTAAGTTTGAAAAGATGCAATAATTTCGGCAAGGAGGCAATTGCCATAACAGTTAACTTTGTGGGCCGCTAAATAGTAAGAAGAGGATGTTGCAAAAATTACTAGTTGCCTATATTTTAATAACTTTGTGTTATTACCTGCATCAGTTTCTATTTAAGAAAAGTTATTAGCATCTATAGAAGATTTAATATCAGTACTGCTTGTTTCGTTGTATTCTACTTAATCGTAAATGAAGGGAGTTGAGCAATTTCGGCAAGCTTTGAAAATTTCACCTCGCAACCTTTCTGCACATTATGGGCTTGCTTCTGCACTTCTTGGATTGGCTAAGGAATGCACTAGTACCGGTGCCTTTAGATGGAGCGCGTCACTCTTAGAGGTTAGTTCCTCAAAATTAATCCTTCCTTTGTTCTCTAGTAATTCAAATGCATTTATTACCTCGTCTAAAATTTTATTAAAGCTAAACAGGAAGCATCTGAAGTGGCAGTTCGTGGTACATCATTAGCTGGTAACATGTCATGTTTGTGGAAGTTACATGGAGACATTCAGGTATAAACACCTGCAAAGTTTTCCTGTTGCCAATGATATTTTCTTGTATCCTATACAATTTAAATATATAAAATACGTGCTCGTTACGCTTTTAGTCTTTAACATGACTTGTGGAGAAGGAGATTCATCTTTCCTTTTTTCATAGCTTATGTATGCCAGATGTTCCCCATGGATGGAGGAAAATGCTGACGAGACAGCTTTCAAATCTTCCATCAAAACCTGGAAAAGGACCCGCTTCCTTGCTGCTAAAAATTCCAGCCGCTCGTATCAGCGTGCTCAACACTTGGCCCCATGGCAAGCAAATGTTTATGCTGATATTGCTGTATCCTCGAATCTTAGGTCTTCCTTGAAGGAGTATCCTGAGGAACCAAAGACATGGTAATTATTTGTTTCCATTTGTATATATCATCATTGTCTTATTCTTACTATCAACCCTTCAGGTCCGTTGCTGAAAAGATGTGCTTGGGTGGTTTACTTCTTGAGGGCTACAATGAGGAGTTCTGGGTCGCACTTGGGTGTTTATCAGATGATATAGCATTAAAGCAACATGCATTAATACGTGGATTGCAATTGGATTCTTCGTTAGCTGTTGCATGGGCATATTTGGGGAAGGTGATTATCAGTTCACTCCTGTTAAGATTGTGTTTCTGTTTTTAGATTCTAATAAGACATGTTTGTTCTTGGACTCCTTACCCAACAGCCCCATATTTAGGCAATATTTGATTTGTGAAGAAACAATTTTACATGGCTAGAATTATATTGAGTCAAGTCAGGTGTGTCCTCTAGGCTGAAGATGCATTCTTGAGAAAAGGTTTAGATGGTAATTACATTTCAGATCATTATGGATGTGTATCAGGGTAGAACTCATACTCGTGTAAGTGACGAGTAACTTTTGATCTTACACTGCTCTAATTCACCTGGCAGTATCCTGTTTTCTTTTCTTTTCTTTTTGTTTTTCTTCTCTTCTCTGGGCTGGGGCGGTCAGGGTCCTGCTAGGGAAACTTGATTTTGTTTGATTTTCTCATTAATGAGTTATCCTTTATCACTTGATACTAAATTTAGTTTGAGCTCTAAGGTAATTGATATTGATGTTGAGCGGTGTTTTGTTAATACATAACTTCTTTTGCCTGTACGACTTATAACCTAAGTTACCTGAGGCGGATGCGGGTGCGGATGCAAGTTCCGGTGCGGGTGCGCCAGTGTGGCAATTTCAAAATATTACAGTCTTAGTGGGCCACTATAATGCGCTTCTAAAAAAAAAGAAAAATAACTTATATATAAAAATAAAAAGTTATTACCTAAATTAGTATATTATAAACACATAAAATAAAAGTATGTATAGAATTCTCACACAAAGAAATAGATTATAATAAAAGAAAAGTACATAACTTCTAATGGTTATTAATTTATATAATATTTTCTAAATTATTATGGTGGAAAGACAAATGTAAAACCGTATAAGACTTAAATCACTTCCAGTTTTTTGTAATTATTTAGATTTTGACTTAGTTTTGTTCTCCTCTTGCTCCAACCCTTCTTCAATGTCACTTTATTATTTGTATTTTACCAATTTTCTATGATTATTTATTAAATTTTAACATAAGAACTAAGAAATCTTAGTGCGAGAACTAAGAATTTGTAAAGCGTCTTAGTGCGAAGCACGGGCACTGAAGTCGCCGGTGCGAGACCGGTGCGCCTGCAACTTTTTAAACCAGAAGGATTAGGTGACTTAGCTTATAACTAAGTAAAATTGGTAAAAACAGAAACTCTGTATATTTATTTTGTTGTCATAGATGATATAAGGAAAAGTTTGATATTTGTTTTCCAGGGAATTCAAGGCAACTGTCTGTTTATCAGCTTGATATATCTGTAATTACTATTCTATGAAAATTTAAAATTCTAACTTTTAGAGGGAAGCCAAAATTTCTCTAAGATGGCCTAATTCACACCACCTACTATAAGCATGCATACATCTGTATTCAACTTTCTCACATATCCGGGAAAATTTCTGCGATGTCACATAAATACCGGTTTGCGTTTAGAAGTTGACAGACAGCTCTCCAGTTTTAGGCGAATCCGAATTTAAGTGTACTTCGTTTCGTTCACTATTGTGCAGCTGTAACTAATGTGGCATGGTTATGAACATTTACTCGTACTAAGTTTATAATATATATAGTCTGCTTTTCTCTATCTGACTTCTTTCATCCTACCAAACATAGTGAAATCTAGATTCCAGTGGGAGGATAGAAAAATAAATAAAAAGAACTGCGATGTCCCTAGCCCCATTATCAGTGCATTATGGCGTATAACTCACCCTAAAGTTTGTCGAGTTATGAACTAAAGGATTATGCGTTAGCCTAAATTATATGGGGTTATGATTCTGTAATGTAATGCGTCTATTGCCATGAGAAAAGGTTTTCCAATTTGAATTCTCTAAAAGGCTTTACCTAAACTGCTTTGTCTCTTACTTATCTTTTTATTACTTAAGAGGCGATCTTTTATTTACTTAGGCAAATTTTTCTATTTATCTTTGCTTTTGTCCTCATAGAAGTTATTGGACGTTGTAGCTTTATAGGCGGGAAGGTGAAAAGCGCTTGGCCCAGCAAGCATTTGATCTTGCTAGAAGTATAGATCCCTCACTTGCATTACCATGGGCTGGCATGTCAGCGGATGCTGACACAAGGTATGCTTACATACTTTTGGCGTGGATATTAATAATTACTCTTGGTAACTTAAGTGCAAAAACAATCTTTTTCTCAGAAAGCTCAACCAGGCTGAAGCATATGAATGCTGTTTACGGGCTATACAGATATCTCCGGTATGACTTTTTCTCCCCATTCTGATCATATTACCTGATTTTCAGTAACAGAACAATTTTTTTAGTTGAAATTTATGTAGGTATTTCATGTTTGTTGCTTGAAAATAGTCTCAGAATTTTATTCTGTCTGCCATCCAATAAGAAGTGACATTTTTGCATGTCATGAAGTATTTCAAACTGCTATCTATCTGACAACTGCAAAGATTTGCCTTAGCATGTAGTTTTAAGCTGGCATAATAGATCTAAGCTGGCCTTTCCCCTTGGACCTTCAGACTGACACTACTCCTGAATACATCCAAATATATTAATGTTTCTTACGTTATTTAGCTTGCAGAATTCCAAGTTGGCCTTGTTAAGCTTGCTTTGCAATCCAGTTACTTGCCATCATCAGAGGTACTACATATTTCTCAGTGTATATATTTTCAGGAACATCCATTATTTAACAACATACGATTTTGCAGGTGTTTGGAGCCATTCAACAAGCATTGCAGCGAATTCCGGAATTTCCGGAGACACACAATTTGAATGGGCTAGTCTGTGAATCAAGGTCTGATTATCGAAGTGCTGTTACGTGCTACCGGCTGGCGCGATGTGCTTTGTTATCTTTACTTGACCCATCAGAATCCTGTCTCAAAGATATATCCATCAATTTAGCCAGATCACTTTGTTTGGTAAATATATGATATTCGTGGCAGTTCTAGATGCATTTTCTAGCCCTAATATTGATTTCACGAATAATATATTTTAAGACAATGCATAGGGAATTCATTCTGATGATTAAACTGGGTGTCTTCTGGTTTAGGCAGGACAGGCTGGCGATGCAGTTGAAGAGTGTGAAAGTTTAAGGCAAAAAGGTGAGTTATGACTTAAGTAATTTGCTAATACTTTATTTCATTTTATACTTTTGCAAAGCTATACAATTATCACGGAAAGGGACCAAATCCCAATATTTGATTTTTTTTTTATTTCGTTATTGTTAGTTTGCTGTTTTTTGGAAATTAGTTCAGTAAAGCATTATAAAAACACTGTAAAGTCTATGATGGCTTATGAACTACGAAATATCCTAACGCTCAGTGTTGTGTATGAGCTTCAACCTGATATCATTGCTTGATGTTCTAGGACAGCTTGATTCTGAGGGTCTTCAGATTTATGCTCTATGCTTATGGAAACTTGGGAAGAATGACGTAGCTTTGTCTGTTACGAGAACATTAGCATCACACATCTTATCTATGGAGGAAAAGCTCGCTGCCGCTTCTATTTGCTTTATCTGTAGGTTGCTGTATTATGTTTCCGGACTGGAATCGGCAATTACAAGCATTCTGAAAATGCCCAAGGAATTTTTTCTGAGTTCAAAAATTAGTTTTGTCATTTCTGCAATTCATGTTCTAGACCAAAAAAATCAACTTGAACCTGTTGTCTCTAGCAGTCGTTCCTTTGTCAGATCTCATGAAGAGATCGTTGCAATGCATTTTTTGATTACGCTCAGCAAACTTGTGAGTTTCCTATCTGTAGGATTGCCATCGATTGCCTTTTTGTTTTGACTAATTACTTGTTTTAGCAACTTATACATTTTGGGCATGAATAGGTGAAGTTTGGTCGCGAAAATCACCTTGCAGTTCAGAAAGGAGTAGATCACCTAAGAAAAGCTCTTCACATGTACCCTGACAGTAGTGTGCTAAGGTAAATTTCTTTGACATGCTATTATTTTTGTATTTGAAAAACCATATCAAATGTGTTTGCCTTGTGTAACCTTTAGACCCGGTTATGGCTTCTAGCCAGCTTCCTGATTCAGAAATTCCTTTTGCACCTGAGGGTCAAAGTAACATTGTAGTTTTTGAAGCCACAAGGGTGCTATTCAACAATCACCCGTATCATCTTGTTTGATGGGTGGCCTTCTCTGGAATTTTATATTGCAGCTTGCATATCTTGTCTTCGGTATTTAGATCTTCTCAATGAAAGCTTCTCAAATAAGACATAAAGAATGCTTGCAGTATGAAGGACCAGCTCTTAAACTTCAAAGAACTGGTGGTCTCTATGCATGTTTTTTAATTCAGGATGACTTGTGTGTAGGTTGTTTTCAGATGACGAAATACGTCAGTGAAGTCTAATGCTTCAAAAGGGCCTGAACTGTTTTACATATACTTTCCAGAGTTATTATATTGAAATTCTTCTGGAAGACAGATATGTGGGTTCCTGTATGACGAGATCGTATAAACAAAACCTACACTTTAGTGAACAAGAACTGATAAGGGGTTATTGGATTCAAGAGTCTCACCATTGAGATCTAATTTTGTCCTAGTAATTCTTTGTCGGTGTTACGATTGTTTCAAGTTTTTTAGTTTCCAGATTTATGCTAAATTTTTGGTGAACTGTCCACATCACCTCTTTTGTTGTGTGTTACAGACTTTTTGGTGAACTGCAAGTCTTACATCGTCCCTTCTCATTGTGTGTCTTTTTGGTTTGATATTTTTTGTTTGCTTGAATTATTTTTTCTTTTCTTCTTTTTTCTTTTTATTTTCTCTTTGAGGGGTGAGTACTTTATCTGTTTTAACCCTGTTTTCACATCCTTTAACTATCTTCAATGCAAATCTGTGAACACTCACAATCGACATGCTAAAAGTATTTTAGAATCTGAAATAGATATTTATGCTTTTTTTTTCAGTAAAAAGTGTATCTTACTTATTTTATTACCCACAGAAATCTTCTTAGTTCTCTCCTTCTGTCAAGCAAAGAATGGAGGGATCTTCCGCTCTCAACTAGATGTTCCTCCTTGGATTTATTTGATTCTCAGAAGGACGAAGTTATAAAATCAGCTTATGAAAGCCTTGGGGCTTCAACAGTTGCATGCTATTCCTCAGGAAGTTGCAATCAGAACTATCGATTCCCGACTTGCCGACACCAACAGCTCTCTGGATCTGGAACCATCAACATGCTGCAAAAGTATATGTTTCTTGTACCCCCCCCCCCCCCCCCCCCCCAAGTCTTCTCATAGTTGGCTCAATATGATATCTACATAGTTCCAATTTTCGTTTAATATTTACATCCAATGTTTGTTTGCAGGCCTTTTTACTAAAAAAACTCTTCCAAATTCACAGGTTTTTGCATCAGGAGCCCTGGAACTTTAACGCGAGGTATTTGCTTACAGTTAACTATTTTCAGAAGGCACGTGAAGAGAGGTTTCCTAGTCACATCTGCCGTGTGCTAGAAAGGCTGACATCTGTGGGTCTATCGAGTCAGTTGTATTCAAGGATCAACATGTCCTCCCAATACCAAAACTTCCTACTTCTACTCTGCTCTGGAGAAGTTAATTTGCAAACAGGCAATAAAAGTGAATGCTTTAAACATGCTAGAAGTGCTTTATGCTCTTCAGTTCATAATAGCCATCTATTTTTTGCACATTTGTTACTAATCCGTGCATACGCTACTGAGAATGACATGGTTGGGATGAGCGAAGAGTATAGACGATGCTTGGAACTTAGAACTGATTCTCATATGGGTTGGATTTGCCTAAAATTTATGGAATCCAGATTTGGGCTGCAGAATGATTCTGCCATATTACCCTTGTGCTATGAAGATTGCTCCAAAGACATTGAGCACTCCTGGAATATTTGGATGGCTATGTTTAATATGGTACAGGGCTTGATTGCTATTTGGTTTGGTGACTTTGTTGGGGCAGAAGAGCTTCTGGCGCAAGCTTGCTCTGTAGCAGACAGGGAGAGCTGTTTCTTTCTTTGTCATGGTATGATCTCCTGAAAAAATTTACATTTCATTCTTATGTTTAAAAAATCGTAGTCGCTTGTTAATATTTGGGTCTAAGATGTGGAATATTGTAATCTAGGTGGTATTCTTGATTAAGATAGGGAGGTTTTTTGAATAACTCGGTTTCATTTGATGAAAAGATAAGAAAATTTTAAAAATACTAAGTCTGTACTCATATTAAGACATCATGAACTACATAACCAATGATATTATGCCTTATCACTGTGTCTGGATTCAGGTGCCATCTGCATGGAGCTTGCCAGACAGAAGTGTGAGTCACAGTACATATCACTTGCCATAAAAAGTCTCAAGAAAGCTAAAGAAAATTCTGCAAATCCTTTGCCTATCATCTCATTGTTGCTTGCACAAGCGGAAGGCAGCATTTCCACCAAAGCAAAGTGGGAGTACAACCTTCGTGACGAATGGTTTTCCTGGCCTCCTGGTAACTTACTCAAATGATGATTTATTTGGTGTTTGTATAGTAGGTCTCAATATATGATTTTGCGCTACTCAGTGTTGATTTTTTATTATCTCCAATCTGATGAAAATACCCGGTAGGTTACTAAGAGGAAGAACTCATACATTTCCTGGTGTTGTTTGCTTGCCTAAAAGCTGTGACCGCTAATCATGCATTTCCTATTTAAAACATCTTTATATGGTGGTGAAGGTCAACGAGTTTTTTTGTACGCTTGGTTCGTCTACTTACTATTCAGAATATTATTGAAAGTTAGGATTTATCTTTTTGCCCTTGGCCTCAAAACTAACAGCCCCTTGGAATGCTGTGCTAAACTGAGCTAAAAAGGCGGGATTTAATTTTGTGCTAGTAGCAGATGGGCTTATTAGTTGATGCATCTTTATTCACTTATCCTTTATGCTTGCAGAATCGAGACCTGCTGAGCTCTTGTTTCAAATGCATTTGCTTTCTAGGCAGACAAAAGACGGTTCTTTGCCGTCCTCCGGTCGGAATCGTGACGAGAGTTCGTTGAGATGGATCTTACTGGCAATTCATACAGATCCTTCGTGTTTGCGGTATTGGAAGTATTTGCAGAAAACCTTAGAATGATGTAGATGTATCATATGCTGCAGGATTTAGACAGAGTACAGAGCTTAGAAGTGTTTTTTTCCATTTCCGGACGTGGATGGGAGTCTTTACGAGGAATTATGAGGTTTCATCTTGTTATATTTATACGAGTAGGGAGGACAAAGCAGGAAGCATGTGTTTGGATGTTGTAATGACTTACAGTTGTGAAAATGCTTGATTTCAAATTTTAGTTGCTCTGACGAGACGATGTTTAAATGTTATAATTTAGTTGAACACCGTTATGAATTGTTATAGTTGGTGCCTGTTTCGTTGCGGTACTCTAAATTATTTTCAGGTGAAGAACAAGCATTTCCTTTTCCTTTCATGTTTTATTTGGTTTTGGTTCACTGAAATTAATGGAACCTCCTTAATTGTGAGACCAAAACCTAAACAATTCTCTTTAACTCGTTATTATGAAGCCTATTGTATTGAGAAACATTCTACAAAAGTTCAACAAATAAACCCCTACTTCCGGTCAGACTCTATTTCAAGAAAATTAATTAAGAAATATATTATAAGAACCCAATAACATCAAACGCAGCCCTGGCAACAGAATTTTCAAGACAAATTTCAAACGAAACAACTATAGTACAACTGGTTCCGGAATTCAGACATAATAAGATACTCTGCCCCGAACTTAAACCACTAATAGTGTCTCAAAACCTAATCTCAATTGATATAAGTATATAACCAACACCAGATATCTCTCTTTTACATCCCTGGAAAGACTTAAGAATTTTAGTTAGTGCGTATAACCAACACATCTTCATTCTACAACGCAAAAATTATCATCTTTTGTTGACTACCAAACTAGTTCTATGAAGAGCACCGCATCCACATTACAAAGCCGAGACCGCCAGAAGAAAGACCATGAACCTCAGGTATAACGTGATCAAATAATATACATTTTACTTGGAGATGCCAAGCAGGAGTCCACAGTTTTTGGAAATTTAATTAACTACACCAACTTTAGATGATTTTAACCTTCCTCCCAGTCAATCTCGTCTTCCCCATCTTCCGAAGCTTCCGCTTCCTCGTTTAAGTCAAGTTTAGGCTCAGATGTGTTACCTGAGAGAAAGTAGAACATAACATCAAAACGTGGTCAATATGCGAACAGGGCAGCACATCTCAATAGAACTCCAGTGGTGTAGGTAATCATGGAGTGTTTTGTTTAGGCTTAGCGCTCACATCTAAGACTCCTTCAAGCTTACCTTGTTTGTAGTTTTTTTTTCCAACAAAGTTGCAAATTTTCACAAGGATATCAACATCTACACATTTCGAACTCGTCTAATCAAATCTAACTGCAACTTTGACCTTTCCGCTTGTATAACATCAAGGATATTATTCTGAATATACTTGGAAACAATATATTGTCCCTTATTTGAATCAGGTACATGTGATTTAATAGGATTGGACTGAATCACTAACCGATATTGGAGATTCAACAGCTAATCTGGACATTACTGGCGTTAGAATATAAGTCCAAATCCTTGATCAAGAAAGGCACATAAATAACTTAGGTCTGCCACTATCAAAAAATTACTCTCCATCCAGGAAAATGCTAATAAAAAGGGTATAATAAGGGAAATCCCAGGTAATCAAGAAAATGCACTGTAAAGGCATTTTGTAGTGGACTACTAAGCTATTAGAGAGATTGTAACACCGTATCCACTCTGTATTCATGAAGATGCTCGCTAGCTTCGTGGGTGAGAAGTAAAGCCAATGTCAACTGCTAGGCATGAAATATTAGGAATGTAAGAAGTATCTGATTTTCCTCTTCACAGACATACTTGCCGCTTACTTAGTTTGCCTATGCCCGCTTGTTTAAGTATTGCCTATACCCACTTGTTTAAGTATTGCCTATACCCACTTGTTACATTAAAGTGAAGGAAGACCACGAGAGAATGATGGATGATCTCCAACTTCATATATAATTATATTCAAGCTTTAGTTAGTAGTCAGTATTCCGTAATTTCTTCTAATCCTCCAAACTATTTTTTTATTGTAAACGATCCTCCAAACTATTGAAGATATATTAGTATGCTTGTCCGAAGTAGTAACAATGCCCAAACAATATCACCAAGATGAACTTAAGGTCAACTATATGATGATATTTACCTGTAGGAAGGCCTCCCTCCCATTCAACGTCATCCTCTTCATAATCATCATCACGTTTCGACTTAGAACCAGGTTGGCGCTCAGTGGATGCGTTATAATCTTCGTTAGGCTCTTGTTCCTTCTTGACAGTATCTTTTTGTTCACGTTGACGCTCAAGTAGAGCAGCATAATAAGCTTCAAGATATGCATCCTACATGACAGAAGAAACCCACTATAGAATTAAACAGTAGATACAGAAGGAGCTGAAGCCAGAACCAAAACACAGCAAAATGTAAGAGTTTATATAAACCCCATAAAACAAATGAAGCTTTATAGAAGGAAAAAAAAAAACTTGAGATGCTGATAACACCTCATAATTCTTTGTGCCGTCATTCAAAGTTGTGGGCTTCTTGTCATCAGGAGGCTCTAGAGCTGATGAAGAATCACCCATCTTTCTTTCTGGCTTGGTCACCCCAAGTTGCGCGGGCGTAAGATTCATTCCTTGCATAACCATCCATTCAGGGAAGCGTTTGCTAGGCTCACTTGAGTCAACAGGTTTAACATCTCCTTTGTCATCGACACCAGAGAAGGCAACTTCAATCTGCCATACTCGAGGTTTAAGTTTCACACAAACAGAAGCCCTTTTTGAAACTGAGTTAAATGGTCATAATAATCACGTGGATGAGAAGAAACTTTTGTACAGCCCAACTGTCAGTAGATTATGATTAGACAATATGATTGGACAAGTCGAATATTAAATTCATGTTATTTTTACAATGCAAACGTGAAAAGGTTCGAGGGCTCTAGTTATAATTAAAAGTTCAAGTACTGTATAGTGATTTACCCAAACTGACATAAAAAACGGACACAAGTACTGTATACATACTTTTAAAGCCTAGTGAGTCAGCAACATGCATTTAAGCTTATATAAGTCCAATTACTGAAAAATAGGGACTTCATTGTTCCTTATACGTAACAGACAATCAATAAGTTCAAGTCCTGGAAGGTAGGGAATATATATATCTCAAAATTCTACACGCGTGGATTCCAAATAACACTTATCATTCCTTGTAAACTGTGATTTAAACAGCACTTATAATGATTGGTCATTCATTTAATTATATCCCCATGGACATACTTTTATATTGATGAAGTATTTACCATTCAATATGCTCCTTACATCGGGTCCTTCACTGGCGGTCAATATGTGACCCATCTTATGTTTAATAGATTTCCAAAGTACTGAGTTAGAACAAACCACAATCCAAAAACTTGAGTAAGGAAGTGAACCTACCTTTGTCTCCCCAACATAAGGCATAGGAGTTCCGCCAAAACCGAGACCTTGGGAAGATTTAGAATCATTATCAAAATCACCATTTGCTCGGCCAGCAGCATTTGCTCGAAGTTCCCAAGCATGAAGAGTTCCAAATTCAGGAGGAGGCAAATCCTTAACTCTATCAAGTTGTTTAGTTAGTGGACTGAGCTGCTTCTGCACTCCAGTAAAAGATATATCAAAAAAACGAAGGCAGGGACATCACAGAAAAAAATAACATTCTGTTAAGATGAATATAGATGTAGAAACAGTTAGTTGCGTCTAAACTCTTTCATATCAGTAAATCACCATTTGTCCGCATCTAATCCATGAATTACCTATCTTCCCCGAGGATATGAATGTATCCTATAACTGATATTGATATGTCCTTCAGAATAACCACTCAAGAAGTAAAATCAGATTTTGTTCTTTGTTCGATACAAGAAACGTAACTCAAGAAAAATCCATAACGGAGTACGTATACAAAGGTGATAGTACCAGTATGAATTGAGGAAAGAATCCGCGATGAATTTAGGTCGTTAATAACTGATTAATCACAAGGATTTTCTGTTAATTAAAAAGTCAGAATCGGGTGAAAATGAGTGAGAAAGAATTACGACCATAATATAGCCTAAAATAGCATTTAACACTTCCAATTCAGACATGCCATTATTGTAATCTCTTGATGCATCCTTAACTTGACAGTTATCTTTGCATGGAAATGGAGAAACCCAACCTTTACTCGAAGTTAAATTACTAACGATGATATTAAATCCACCCATCATCTATAAATCTGCAGTTGACTGGTTACAAATGTCGTTCAGCAACTATTGACCTGTCATAAATTTCCGACATGATATCTGCTAGACAAACCTCTAGGCATAAAATTGTGATTAAGGTTTTTTTTCTCAGCGAAAAACTTTTAACTAATGGTGAGAGGCTTGGACGCCAGCCCATATAAAAACAGGACTAAGAGAGTAGGAAGAAACCTCCAATTTTCCTATCAAGTCTTTTAGTTTCTCCTGGCGACGTCTCCTTGCATTATCATCTCCATCTCCTACATCTTGAGCAGCTAACTTATCGCTTTCAGCTACAAGTATCCCATCACAGCTTTCACAATGGAAGTACTCATCATGCAGGGAAATCAGACGTAGAGCATCAAGGGCAGTATATCTGGAGTTTTATGTCAAATAATTGATCAATATGATTAGAAATTCTTAGTACGAGATCAGAAATAAATAGCGCTAGTAAAACTACCTCCTGTTGCAGTTAGGGCATGTATACTCCTGGACAGTATTCTTGCTTTCTACTTCATCTTTAAGCTTTTTCTTCATACGTTGTATTCTGTACCTTACCATATCATATATCTGCAAAATAAATAATAGTTGGACAGTCTGAGTGAAATGAAAACTAATTACATCTAACGCGGCTCAGACATCAACAGTGACGATATCATGCTAAACATATAAGTACGAAAATATCAAACACTTACGAAAATGAAACCGAGAAGGTCAATCAAATGAGATATAGAACCAAGATCAGTACAAATGGATGAAAACAATCAGCAATCGAGAGTGGACTTCTGTCAAAAGAACAGGGGCTGCAATATGATCTACGTTATGACACAGTTGCTAAAGTTTGCCTCACATCTTCTGACAATGTCAACCAATAGCTGATCTGAGTTGAAAAACAGAATCCATGTTCAAGAACTAGAATACTAAAGGCATGTGGTATAAGGTTGCCAAGTTGAGCCACGCTACCAAGTGAGATAAGGATTCATCACGTAACGAACCGTGCATAGGATACTCCACCAGGATTTTACACTGCCACCCCATACTTCATATACAGCTTCTCTAGCAAGAAATTATTCAGAACAATTTATGTGATCATTCAAGTAACATGATCGGTCAGAACCAGGTTTTCTCATAGATAATGCTAACTCAGGTTCCTTAAAAGATTTTACTCAAAGTGGCTCAAAAGGCCAGACAACCAAATATCGGCCCATGAAGAAGTGATCATCGAGCTTTGAAGTAAGAGAAGAGTAAAGTCATTGGTACTGGAAAAATGGGTGGGAAATTGAGCCGACTCAGGGCAATAGCAATGAAGTATTGCTGTCAATACTATCCTAAAAGTTAAGTCAAATATATTTTAAACGTCTTCCTCGTCATTTGGCAAATATAATACCCTCTCTTATGTCTGCCAAATCCTTCCAATGCACGTTCCACCTTCCTACTCATTCCTTCTCATTCAATCCTTAGGTACTTTTTGTTCACCTACAATCCCTTCATACTTCTTCCAATCAAGCCCTTTTTCTTCAAATCATCAAGAACTTTTTCTATGGCATGTAACCTTCTTTTAATTTTGCATATAGCTTTTCTAAGCTCCTCCACAAACTTATCTTGCATTCCATTTACAGTAAAATGATGCATATAGTGATGTTATAATTTTAAAACTATATGTTTTCTAGTTATAGTTTCTTAAAGAGAAAGAACCTGTGAATAATCTAAACAGCAATATGAGTGTGTGTGCATCTTAAGCTTGTCATCGCCTTCTCTTCCAGTTTGAACATCCCCTACGGCAGCTACTGCGGCATTATATATTTTTGCACCTTTTGCAGTCTGCACCACATCAAAAAATAAAACTGAAAATCAACACAAAAATATTAAGTATGACCAAGAACCACCAACACAAACCTAGTATGGCCACTCAGTATATCAGGTGCTTTTTGACATATCAGCTCCTTTTAACAATTTGCAGTTTTCTAACAAAAACTTGAATCTATCTCGATAAAAAATCAATTTCTCCTGAACACAATTATGAGAGTACAAAGTATAGAAACTATTATCCACTTCACGTATGGAAAAAAGTCTATAATTTGGAGATGCGGCTAAACAGCTTGCAATATTTCCTAATAGAGAATGGTAGATAATAATACCATCGTGTGGTACTACCAATAGAAGTGTAATTGATGATAATGGCTAGCATCCGATCACTCTTAAACCTCTCTAAAAAAAGATGATCATTCCTACTGGGGTGAAACAAACAAAAAGTCTATATCTTCCTTATACCCAAGTCAAACACAGCTTTTGATCTACCATGTACCATTCAAGTTCAAGGACTTTTGCTAAATATTTAAGGGAAAATAAATGGAAAGCATGGATAAAAAACATACCTTGATTTAAAGTTATACTACGAGCAAGAAAACTGTATTCGTCAAGTCGATTCATTGATACCTTGAACTGGGATAGATGGATTTTCTTTGGAATGAATGATGAGATTGAGAAGCTACACAAGTAAGATGACTCATTCTATTTTGATAAAAGGGCCGATGTTTTGCTTTCTTTCTTAGAGAAACCAGAAAAAGTTATAGTAAATTGTCTAACTTGCATGTATGGGTCCAAGAAATTGGTCTGCAGAGGATATTGGAGCCATATAGCATATAACTTATCTATAAATCACTTAACAGGAATTAGCATTGTCTATACTATATGAAGCCTTACGAACTTGTTAATCACAAAACGAACAACATATGAGGCTTTGCAGTAAAGTAAACAACAGACTAGAAATAATGGTAAAGAAAGGAAGCAGAGACTTTGGTTGTTGCTCCTAACCAGCAAAACTAACCTCTTTACTATAAAGCATTTAACAGGAATTAGCATTGTCTATACTATATGAATCCTCACGAACTTGTTAATCACAAAACGAACAACAAATAAGACTTCGCAATCAAGTAAACAACAGACTAGAAATAATGGTAAAGAAAGGAAGCAGAAACTTTGGATGTAGCTCCTAACCAGCAAAACTAACCTCTTTCCGATGATCACGGGTGATCAATCTTTCCTCTTCAAAGAATCTTAGAGTACGACGAAGTTGCTTCGTGTGAATCTTCAAATCCTTCGCCAAGTCTTCTTCCCTTACCCACTGACGTCTGGAACACAAAGGCATACATGAGTTCCCATTACAAAAGCTTCAGGTAATCATGGTTTCCCGCACAAGCAGGATCTCAAAATAGGCCAATTTGATATCCAAAAGTTCAACCAATGAAACCATAAGTTTGATGATTCTGAACACTAAGTAACACTAAATGTTCCCGTAGAACCAAAAAGCTTACACCTACCAAGTATTTCAATTAAAGACCAAATCTCGCTTATAATTCATTCGTACCACATCCACACCGACTATTTAAATTCTCCACGCTCCATCAATTTGATTAGTGTCCCAAAACTGAACATACTCAACAAGCTAGTCAAAATAGCAGTTAAAAATGGAGTTTAAAACAACATTGCACGTAACCACGGACTAGTTTATCAACGAAGATCTCGGGCTCAATGAGCTTACATCAAAAAACTTACACATTCAAACGACATTCAAAAAGGAAACTGACAGTTCACCTAGTAAGCGCATCAAGGATGATAACAGCAATTCCTCTGTTGTCACTCCTTCCAGACTTGGCCTGGTTCTCGCCTTTCGCCGTCAAGTCGTCGTAAAACGCCCTTGCCGTCATTTTCACCAACCTATAGTATTCATCCCAAAATTCGACAATGGCGATATTAACAAACTGTCAGTAGCATAAAACGGAGGATTTACAGTAATACAACGGTAACAATAACAGTGCTAGTTAGAGAAGAATTTACGTATTAAATGGTTCGATGCTAGCCATATTAGAAACCCTAACTAACAGCAAGGGGCTGTGCACATTCAGTAGGGGATTACGACGATTGGGATTGAGGTGGAGGAGTTAAGAATAGTTTTAAATTTGTGAATTTCGATTTTAGGGTTTATTCACTGCCGCGATGGCCGGAGCGCGGCGGCGGCGTAGTGATGGGTTGATGAGATTCGTAATTGGATATGAAACGGATCGTGGTGTTGATTTAATGATTTATTTAATTTTATAGGAAATAATTTATGACTATTAAATATATTTAGAATAATTTTCTTCACATAGCAGATTTTAAATTAATAACAAAGTCCTTTTTTTCTTTTTTCTTTTTACTCTTCTAGTAATAGGTAAACAAAAGCAATCAATTGTTTAAACTAATAACATTTTTAGAACATATATATGAATATAAATATACACAAGTCCACATGCTCATACTGTAATTGCTCCAATTTTTTAGGCAAAAACTGAGTAACAAAATAAGAAAATTGAGTCGCGTACTCGTTATAACACTTAAAACGTCAAGTCGCCCCACCTGCTCTCCAAAGTTTGTTGTGTTTACTTAAAACTAAAAGAAAAGAAGACACACTCGTGAGATTAAAGTCTCGTTGGTGTGCACGTGCGTGTAAATGATTTGTGTGCTTTTCGAACAGATGTATCAAAGTAGCAAAAAGAAGTCATACACCAACGAAGAGAGTCAAATTATTCTCATGAGTTTCATATACAAAAGTCCTTCTCATTATTCAGTTCCACATGTAAAATTGCATATTCGTCAATCAATTCTACGAGTAAAAGTACAAGTTCATCAATCAGTTTCACATGTAAAAATACATAGCGTAAGTGAGTTTCACATTTTACATGATTGTTAGTTCCACATGTAAAAATATTGCTCGCCAATTAGCTTCACATGTAAAGGTACATGCTTGTTAATTCCACATATAAAAGTACATGTTTTCCAATCAGTTCCACATGTAAAAACACATGTTCGTCAATAAGTTTCACATGTAAAAGCACATGATCGTTAGTTTCATATGTGAAAAAATTGCTGGCCAATCATTTTCGCATGTAAAGATACATGCTCGTCAATTCCAGATATAGAAGTACATGCTCATCCAACAGTTCACGAATGCAAATACATGCTCGTCAATCAGTTCCATATTCATCGATACTACATGTAAAAGAACACATGATAAAAAAAAAACTACATGTAAAGATACATGCTCAAAAATGAATGAAACCAAATAACAATACTAGTAATAAGATAACAATATGAATAATCCATCAACAATGCAAGTACAAGTAACCAACTAACACATTACGGTCTACAATTAACATATTAGAGACAATCATATAAGGAAACAAATCATAACAGTACAATACGATTCATGTTGAAAATATTGTGCATATATATACATATATTTATTACTAATAGTAGGTAGCAGGTACCTTCCAAGTTAACAAAGAGAAGATACCTTCCAAGTTGTTACAAATTTCAGTATGGGATAGGAACACTCACCTTAAAAGATTATAGCGTTGGACAAACACAAGAGAAAAGTTACATTAAACGACTAACTTAGATTTTTACGCTTAAAAACGGATCAATAAGAATACTCAATTTGATAATCCTATGGGGAATTTTCATAATTGACTTATTGTGTTGATACAATTTCAATTTCAACTCACTATATCAGTAAGTTAACACGTCTTGTCGAAATTGCCATGTAAGCAACGTGTGACCCTACACACAGTGCCCCACAAATATTTCAAAAATGTTAAAAAAATGTTTTTCTTTTATAAACATTGAAGGTTGGCCGACTGTGTTAACACAATTTTAATTTCAATCCAGTTGACACAATTTCAACGCACTATATTAGAAAATTTTAATTTAAGTCCATTAAGTTGACAATGTTTATAATTCGAGATTATTTTTTACAATCGTCGAATTGTTGACATGGTACAACTGACGATCCGAATTTGATACAGATTTAAGTATTCCTAGAATATAGGAAATAACCACCCTCATCACGTCATCCCAACCATGTATAGGTAGTGGTTGCACCACGTCAACAAGTACAACAGTTGCATGAAATAATTTCTTGTATGGTCACACGTTGCATGGGTGCCAATTTCGATAATACATGTCAAGATTGAAACTTGTGTCAACTTAGTGGACTTAAATTGTAGATTGTCAATACAATGTGTTGGAGATAATATATAAATATTAAATGTCTAACCTCTCTAATAGCTTAAGTTTTTAGATGAGATGGCAAATCAATATGGTATCAGAGCTTAGGCAAATGAGGAGGTCTTGGGTTTGAATCCCACTGTCGCCCGATTATCCAAAAAAAAAGGTGTCACGTGACAGGCATAACAAAAAGATTTACAGTCTGCACGTGAGGGAGCATGTTGGAGATAATATATAAATATTAAATGCACAACCTCTCTAATAGCTTAAGCTTTTAGATGAGATGACAATTCAATGGTTTCAAATTGAAATTGTGCCGATAGAGTGGGTCATCAACTTTGAACTATCTCCATAATCTTACCTTAATTGTGCAAGTAAAACCCTGTTAATCTCTCTTAATTCTTATTAAATTACATATGAAGGTGTGCATGCATAGAAGATGATTACACACATTAGAAGAAGGATCAAGGAGTAACGTAACTTTTACCCATCGCAGGAAAAGTGCGGATTACGAGGGTGAGGATTGAGGTGGAGTACTTATATATAAATCAATAATTGTATAGATTTTAAGGTTTATTCGAGCGGCGGTGATTGCCGGGCGGCGACGGTGGCGGAGAATCTGGGGTTGATGAGATTCTGTTATAATTGGTATGGTATTGAAACAGATCGTGGACAACTTGTACTAGTGGTAAAACATACCCGTATATATAATACAAAGTTAGTCTGGTTTTGGTCTAATAATTTATTTATAGGAAATAATTTAGACTGCTAGTATTACTATACCATTTTCTTTTAATCACTTAGCAGGTTTTAAAGTCCGAATAAAAAAGAAAGTGTTATTGCCTGAGTGTAAGGAAAGTAAACCCATTCGTCCCCTTTAACCCCATAGCTTATTTGCTATTAACGAGAAAAAGGAAACCCATTTGAATTTCATTTCACCTTGTTATCACTTTTTTAGCAAACAATGGCCGCGATTGTCAACCTCTTAACCCTTCGAACACGGGTCAGTACAAAACTTGGTTTAGGTCGATTTCATCTCTCACTCCGAAAAGCACTCACATATCCTTATCCCGCGATAAATTATCTACTATGAAAGTCTTGGCATTGACCCGGATATCCGACGAGAGTGAAGGAGATTCTTCAGATCCAGCTGCCACCACTCCAACACCCGTTTCTACTGTCATGTCACTTGTTGCTGGTATCCTTGCAAGACGTCCTCGTCGGTGAGTGGATAATGTTTGTTGGTATTAATTGATTTTAGGGCTATCAACGTTTGTATATATTTATGATTGATTTTGGGGCATTTATTATTTGTATGTATTTATTGATTTTAAGGCTTTAATGTTTCTTTGTATTAAATAGTTTTGGGCCTGCTAGCATTTGTATGTATTTGTTGATTGATTTTTGGGAATTTATTGTTTGTATGAATTGAGTATTGACAAATTTTGGGATGTTAAAGTATTATTCATGAACTTTGGGAATTCATGTATTTGCTGCCTTGGTTATTGTACTTTGTTGCAATGTAGCTCCATAAGAACCATAAACAGAAACACTCAAATATTCGATTGTAGGAAGTGTTCAAGTAGGTTCATAGGAAATAGGTATGTAGCTACGTTGACTAGGTCACACTAAGGTTACTTGCTTCTAGTGGGAGTACCAGATTAGTACAAGGACCATAAACTTTTCGATTTTTTTATTCTTTCAATCTCGCCTCCAAAGTTTTACGTTGCGCACTTACGAGCACGGTGTAAATTGTCGAATGGTCCTTGTCATATTTATTTTTTCCAACAGTCTTTGTCGTTTAAACGCTCCTTTTATTTTTATATTCTTTTAGTTTCGCCTGAAAAGTTTAGTTACTATATCATTTTTAGTTTGTAGTAATAAATAACTTGTGTATCCGCGTGTATTAAACAATTGAGACCTGATTAATATAAAATTGATTACCACATAATAACGTGGGGGTCATTGTAAATTTTAGGACAATCCTTTTAGTTATTAATTCTTTCAGTTCTGTCTCATAAGTTTTACGGTACACACTTATATGGCTCATTTGTTAAACGCAGATCCATAGATGTAGCTGTAAGATGCATTGAAGATCTCGATTTATGGCATGCAACTAGAGCTCATGGGAGATCGGAGAAGACATGGATGGAGGTCATACAGAACGACATGAAACACAAAGACCTAAGTGAAATTTACTTCTTAACCAAAACGAGTGGATACCGAGGATACATGTGCAATAGACTCAACGTGATTCTTTCATAAAATAAAAATCCGACCACTTTCATCTTAACTTCGTATCCATGGAACTTCAGAAGCAGCCTGGTGAGGGCTGGTTGTCTGAGGACAGGGTAAGGCAGGGTCTGCTTGGCTTGCTTCTCATGAGATTGGGGTGAGCCGGTTGAGCACCTGGAGGAGACAGCTGATGATGACGATGATGATGAAAAGATGGATGATGGTTCTGATGAGGATTTTGGGACCATTCACCCTTTTCCCAACCAAGCATAGGTCTCAAGTGGAGAAGAAAGCTAGTCTTTTTGACTTCCATTTACGAAATGGAAGATCAAAAGTTGAATCGGGCAGAGGCAGATTGACGAACGTCAGCGACGGAGACATCGTAAATTGATCCACAGGCCGGACCCAATCTCCGCCGAGTTGGAAGGTCTGGCATATAACATACCCCAATTTATTGGGATTGCAAGCTTGATTCATAATAAAATTAATCGGTCCCATATTTATACATTATAAAATTAAATTTTGAAGTTATATTAAAACTAGTTAAATATATGTTCAAACTCATTATAGTTAGAATTAGAACAACACTTTAAAAACTACAATTAAATTATCGAATACAATTAAATGTGTTCGTGCCTTTTATTTTTTAATTCTTTCAGTTTTGCCTCATGTTTTACGGTACGCACTTATGGCGCCCGTTTGTTAAACATAGACCTATAGATGCAGCGGTAAGACGCGTTGAAGATCTCGACTTATGGCGTGCAACTAGAGCTTATGGGAGACCGATGAAGACATAGATGGATGTCATACGGAGCGACACGATGCCAAAGACCTAAGTGAAGGTTTGCTTATTAACCGAAACGAGTGGAGACAGAAGATTTATGTGCACGAGACTCAACGTGATTCTTTCATGGCTCATATAACCTACTCCAATTTATTGGGATTGCAAGTTTGATTAATAAAATTAATCGGTACCATATTTACACATTATAAAATTAAATTTCAAAAGTTATATTAAAATTTGTTAAATATATAATCAAATTGGCTATCGTTAGACTTCAAAAATACTTTTAAAAATGACAATTAAATTATCGAATATTCGCACGAGCCAATAACCTAGTATTATTAATATACTAGATACAAAACATACGGTAGCGTGTATTTTTCTGTATCATATAAATATGAGAGTAATTATGGAAATACACAATTTGGAGGTTTAAATATAATAAATAATGTAGTCATTGTGGTGTAATTTAAATGATAAGATTAAATTTATAAATTAACTCTTAATGTTATAGTGTTCCCCAAAACTCAAAAGTAACGTTTTATTTATTTATGTATAGAAAATATATAGATAAAAGCACATTTTTATCTTTCCTACAAATGAAATTAAACCTAAATAAACAAATAATAGAAGAGAAAAACCATAGTTTTATATGTTATATATTTATTTAAGTTTTATCAGTTTTAAAAAATGAATCAAAGGCACAAAAGCACCTAGCCCTAAACCCACATGTCCCCTTTAACCCCATAACTTATTTGCTATTAACGGAAAAAAGAAAACCCATTTGATTTTCATTTCACCTTGTTATCTCTTTTTGAGCAAATAATGGCCGCAACTGTCAACCTCCTAACCCTTTGAACACGTGTCAGTGCAAAAGTTTGGTTCATGTCCATTTCAACTCTCACTCCGAAAAGCACTCACATATCCTTATCCCACGATAAATTATCTACTATGAAAGTCTTGGCATTGGATCGCAAATTCGACGAGAGTGAAGGAGATTCTTCAGATGAAGCTGCCACCACTCCAACATCCGCTTCTACTGTCATGTCACTTGTTGCATGTATCCGTCCAGGACGTCCTCGCCTGTGAGTGGATAATGTTTGTTGGTATTAATTGATTTTAGGGCTATCAACGTTTGTATGTATGTATTGGTTAATTTTGGGGCATTTATTGTTTGTATGTATTTATTGATTTTAGGGCCTTAATGTTTGTTTGTATTAAATGGATTTGGGACTGTTAACGTTTGTATGTATTTGTTGATTGATTTTGGGACATTTATTGTTTGTATGTATTGAGTATTGACAGATTTTGGGTTGTTAAAAGTTCATTCATGATATTTGGGAATTCATGTATTTCCTGCCTTGGTTATTTTACTTTGTTGAAATGTAGCTCCATAAGAGCCATAAACAGAAACAAGTGAAATATTCGATTGTAGGAAGTGTTCAAGTAGTTTAATAGGAAATCGATATGCAACTATGTGGATTAGGTCACACTAAGGTTACCTGCTTCCAGTGGGAGTACCAGATTAGTACAAAGACTTGAAGGACACGAAGGTTCCTAGTCACAGGTTCACTGCCAATGTTGTTGACATTGAGGCTCGGCCCTCAGCTAGTTCATACTTTGCACCCTCCTCCTCAGGTGTTGGCAATGCTTCTAGCTTCCACAGTGTGTTGCCCCCTCATCAGTTTCAAGCTGATTTTATGAAGACAATGAAGCACATGATGACATCCAACAATGGTTTTTAACTTTGCCCACTTAGGGGAATTTGCTGGTAATAATCTCATCTCTCCCTCCTTGGCCAATTTATCTTCTACTGTTTAGATTATAGATACAGTGGCATCCAATCATATGGTGACACCTATTAACTTGTTGTATGCTTCTCATGCCCCTGCAATCATTCTTGAGAGTTCTTATATTTGCCTTGGTTATTTATTTTTTTACACTCAACATATTCTTGAACCAGATCATGGCAAAAATCACATTTAGGCATATAAATGGGCATGCACTTACATTTAGTGGATAATTATCTGAGGAATAGTAAAAATGGCAAGTTTTGATTGTCTTTTGGCAAAGAGAATTATCTTCATTTCACTTCTATGAGCTAGATTGGTTGATAAACATAGCATAGTATGGTTATATATGTATCTTTGTGTTTCTCCTTCATGTTCAGTCCCACCCGACTCCTCTTTTGCTTGATGTTTTGTGCTTTCCAGTTGAAACAAATTGCAAGCAAAGTATTTCATGCAGTTTTATATTTGTCAAGAATTTTAACATAGAGAGAAGAAGGGAATAATTGAACTAACTTTCGCCTCTTTACATGCGATAAGATAGTAAATCATGGATTTCTACTAATAATGTGTCCTCGTGCAAGAATGTTTTTCGCACGAATTTCTGCATATCTGTCTAAGTTTATTCTATTCAATAGGATTTATGGAGCCCATCCATGTTAAAGCTCTATTCAGCTTTATCGGATAGCAAAGCAACTCAATTATGATTTGTAGCTCCGAATTCTGTCACTGAGTTAATCGTTGTGTAGTCATACATTGTCAGGATAAAGCTCTTGTGCGCACATACTCTTTATCAAAAACTTAAGTAGTTTATTCATGACATATTGTCATTATTTGAGAGTTCCTGTATGTGCCTTGATTATTTGTTTTTTTACACTCAACACATTCTTGAACCAGGTCATGACAAAAATCATATTTTAGGCATGTAAATTGGCATGCACTTACATTTAGTGGATGATTATCTGTGAAATAATACAAATGGCTAGTTTTGATTGTCTTTTGGGAAAGGGAATTATGTACATTTCACTTCTATGAGCTGGATTGGTTGATAGACATAGCATAATATGGTTATATATGTATCTATATGTTTATTCATCATTTTTAGTCCCACCATATTCCTCTTTTGCTTGTTGTTTTCTGCTCTTCAGTTGAAACAAATTGCAAACTGCAAAGTATTTAATGCAGTTTATATGTGTCAGGTTAACATACAAAGAAGGATGGAATAATTGACCTGATTTTCGACCCTCTTTGCATGTGATAAGATAGTAAATTATGGATTTCTCTTAATAATTTGTCTTTGTGCAAGAATGTTTTTTGCATAACTTCTTGCATATCTGTTATTTTATTTTATCCTATGGAATTTATGGAACCCATTCATGTTAAAGCTCTGTTCAGCTTCATGCGAATAGCAAAGTAGATAAATTATAGTTTGTAGTTCTGAATTTTGTCAGCGAGTTAATCGTTGTGTAGTCATACATAGTTAGCATAAAGCTTAGCTCGACTTTCATCCCTTGTTATTCTTGTGGATACCAACCTAACCTATCCTCCTTGTATTTAAAGCAATCTGTCATGGACTTAACTTTTTTACCCGACAAAGTACCCGTGCGACCTAGGTAGCGGGGTCATGTCGGATAGTCAGTTAGCTTAAAGCATAAGGTGGTTGCTAAGCTAGAAGGAAAAGTGATGGAATGGAAGAAAAGGGAACTTTATGCACAAGTGTTTAAGAACGCTCAATCCTTTGAACTCAACACTTGAGCTACGTTACAAGTGATCACCTTTACAATGCCTTAATAATTTTCGCACTTCACACTTCTTGACTCAACTGCACTGGCCCATCGACCTTTTTATAGGCGCTCCATGATTAGGATAGAAATACCTAACATTTTTCGCCATTGACGAATCTTCTAGAGTACTTGTAGACATGTGTGTAATTACAACAACGTCCTTACAATTTACATTTATACACTGACCCACAAAACTTATTGGCCCGTACGCACATGTGTTTTGCCCAGGCCTTACCTATGTTGCTCGGTCACTTGCGCATGTCTGGCACGTGACTCTCGCGAACCTTCGGGTGTCTCTTCGACACTTCTTGTACATCGTGGTGTTCCACCGCCATTGCATGTTTGTAACTATGAGAAAACGTGAAATAATTTGGGTGATTCCTGTATCGTTCATTTGTAGAGGAAAAACCTCTTACTAAAAAACAACATTTAAATATAGCAAAAAATCATGTAAACAAAAACAATATATTACATTGTTTTTACTATATAACTTTATCCCAAATATATGACTACAACATTTGCACAAAAAACAACATGCTTGTGAACTTTATCAAAAAGCTTGAATTAAAACTGAAAAACACATTTACAGAAAGTATTGTATTTTGGGGAAAAAGAGAGAAATAGGGTTTTCCTCACATGTGCGAGAAGCAGTGTTGTGAAAGGCGAAAAGCGCAGGGCGAGCGTTTTTCATACTTAGAAGCGAAGCGTAAGCTCAGAGACGTTAAGCGTAAGCTCTACAAATGTTGGCATTTTTATTTTACTTCAAATATAAAAATATAATTACGTAAACAACATTGGAAAAAATATTGACTAGAACAAAAAGATGCAAATAATATAATCTTCAGAATGTTCAAAAACATATTTCAACTAAAAGTCTAAAACCAATATTTCTCAAATTCAAAAATATCCATAAAGATCAATCATAGTCGCTTTCACAAAAAATATAAAATATAAAAATATATATTAAAGAAATACTTAAAATTGCAATTTGTGAACCATAAAATTACTTAGTCACTTTCAAACATAACATCATCCAAATCATCTGAACGGGTGAGGCTATAGCTTGGAGCATTCGCTCTTGCCCTTAGAGCGCGCGCTCCAGGAAAGCCACGCACAAAACAAGCGCTCTAGTGCGTTTTTGGCTCCGTTTCGCTCGGAGCGCGCTTTAGCAGCGCTTTTCACAACATTGGCGAGAAGGAATGAACATAATGAATAATAAAATATTTACACTTACCCTTATATACATGGGTCACACAAACAAATAAACTATAATTACAGGACTAGAGAGAAAGGGCCAGACGCGGGGCTGAACTTATGGAGATGGGCATGTTGGCCAAAATGAACTGGCTAACACCCCCGCTCAAGAGGGGTATGGATGTCAATAATTCCCATCTTGGACATTATACGAGTGATAGGTTGAATTACCAACGACTTTGTAAAAATATTGGCCAACTGATGCTTGTGCTGAACTTTAATGAGGCCTTGTTGCACCTTCTCTCGTACGAAGTAGCAGTCGGTTTGTATATGCTTCGCACATTCATGATGGACATGGTTAACTGTAACAGAGGCCGCACTTTTGTAGTATGTGAAGGTCACTGGGATGTTGGATTGTTGGATATGCAGATCCTTGAGAAGCTGAAGTAGTTAGAGGACTTCACAAATTGTAGAAGCCAAGGCACAATACTCTACTTCAGTTGAGGAACGACTCACAATTGGCTGCTTCTTGGCCTTCCAAGAGATAATGGAGTCACCCAGATAAACAACAAGGCCAATGACACTCCTCCTAGAGTCTACACATGTTGCCCAATCACTGTCACAAAAAGACTTCAAAGGTTAAAGGGTTTGTAGTATACAGGTTTAGCACCGAAATAAACAGAATCAGATAAATATCCAATGTATATTTTCTATAGAAACACCCTGTTTGTTTCTAGCTACCTCAATACCAAGGATATACTTCAAAGGTCCTAATCTTTAATAGTGAACCGATAATCCAAATATTTCTTAAGGACATAACTTTGAGCCATATCATTACCAGCAATGATGATATCATCCACATAAACACAAAGGGCAGTGATAGAACCATTATAATGTTTAATAAAGAGGGAGCTATCAGAAACAGTTTGAGAAAATGCGTAAGCATGCAAACAAGATGTTAGTTTGTTATACCATTTTCTATAGGCTTGTTTTAGGCCATAAAGACTTTTCTGAAGTAAACAAACTTTATTGTTGTCAGAACAATAGCCCCGGGGGGGGGGGGGGGATGTAAATAACTTCATCCAGATACCCATGTAAGAATGCATTATTAACATTTGATCGATGCAAGTGCCTATTATTGGATGCATCTAAAGCTAAAATGAGTATAACAGTAGTAATTTCTGCCATATGGGAAAAAGTATCAAAAATAATCCAAGCCTTCTTCTTGTGTATACCCCTTAGCAACTAGCCTAGCTTTATACCTCTCTAGACTACCATCAGACCTAAATTTAAGTTTGTATACCCATTTACACCCAATGCAATGCTCTCTAATAGGCAAATCAGTAAGAGTCCAAGTATTAGTACTTTCAAGAGCATGAATTTCAGATTGCATGGCATGAATCCATCTTGGATGTTTACATGATTGTTTATAAGTTCTAGGTTCAACAATGGAGCTAACAGCAGATGTAAAAGCTTTACGAGATGCACCTAGATGAGCAACAGAAAGACATGATTCAATGGGATATCTAACATGGAAAGCAGACAAACTGGCATTCTTCTTAAGTAAAGAAGCATGCAAGTCATAGTCATATATATTCAGATAAGTAGGAGGGCAGTACTCTTAGATGATCTTCTAACATGTAAAGGGGAGAAAAGAACTGTTACTAAACTGTTGTATAACAACATTTGGAGGATCATCAGGGAAAGCATGAGATGTAGCACTGGACTGAGAGGGTGATTCAACATGGCAGAATGCATTATCCAGACATTGATGAGGAAGAGTAGTAGTTGTTGGGGAAGAAGCACCAGGAAGAATCTCCCCTTGAAAAACATCATCTGGAGAGGAAAGATTGCCCTGCAAAATCAAAAAAGGATTGGTGCAAGCACCAGAGGTGTCTTGCCCATCATTGTTAGGAGAAAAAGAGGCACACTGATAAGAAAATATGTGTTCATAAAAGACAACATTCCTATATATGAAAGTTTGCATGATATATATTCAATAAAATGTAACCCTTAGTTCCAAAAGGATATCCCAGAAAAAGATATTTGATAGATCTAATATCAAATTTATGTCTATGAGCACTAAGAGAAGATGCAAAACACTTAAGGAATGTATAATTTGGTGGCTTGTTATAAAGCAATTCAAAAGGAGACTTGTGAGAAAGAATTCTAGAAGGAAGTCTATTGATCAAAAAGGCAGTTGTGGTGATACAATTACTCCAAAAATGAAGAGGTAAATTATATTGAAACCTCAAAGATCTAGCTACCTGCAATAAATGTTGATGTTTTCTTTCAACCAAACCATTTTGTTCAGAGGTTTCAACACAACTTTATATTGAATAATACCAGAAGTTTGAAAGAAATCATGCATAATAAATTTTGTACCATTATTTTGACTTCAGAATCAAATTGAGTGTTAACATACATAATTGATTTTAGAAAGCAACTTTAGATTTATATTTTAAAAGATAAACCCAAGTACATCTAGAAAAATCATCAACAATGGTAAGAAAGAATTAAAAACCATCATGAGACAAAACAGAGAACGGCCCCCAAACATCACAATGAATTAGTTCAAAAGGTTTACAAGTAGTAGTCGGATATGAGGAAACGAAAGTTTCTTATGTTTTGAAAAATGCCAAGTATCACAAATAGCGTTCTTACAAGCAAAAGTATAAATTAATGGGATTTTGGCTAAATTTTCAAATATAATATGCCAAATATCAGAGGCTGGTAAAGTGGTGGCCATAGAGTTGCAGACATAAGGAAGCACAGATTTATTGTCCTTTTGAAAAGAGGCATTAAAATTTAAGATATAGAGGCCATTATGCAGTTCATCAGAACCAATCATCTTAGTTTTGAAGATGTCCTTCAAGTAACACATAGAAGAGAAGTAGAGAATCATAACTTCAGACTTTCTAGTCAACTTAGACACAGAGACTAAGTTGAAGCTGAAGTTAGGAACATATAAAACATTTGTTAAAGTAAGGAAAAGAGAAACATGAGCGTCTCCCATAAGAGTAGCAATAGTGCTGCTTTTATTAGGTAATTCAATAATTATGTGCACTGATTTGGGAGTATTAGTGTAGAAAACATGAGAGTATATCACGTGATCAGTAGCATCCGTGTCCAAAATCCATGTGTCAGTGTATTTATTTTGAAAACTTCGAGAAGAAGAAGTATTTAAAGAAAAAACAGTATAAGTGGTTGTACCAGTTATAGTGGTAGCAGCAGAGTGTGATGGAACATAATGGCTTGTAGAAGCTTGATTCTGACTCTGAGTTTGTTAAAAACCAAGAATTGTTCAAACAACTTCTAGCAAGAAGACTCTGGAGGACCAGAGAGTGCTGAGGGCTGGGGATCAGTAGAATTAGAAGCAGAGTTAGCTCTTGAAGAAGGGAGCAAAGATCTCCTTCCCCTAGGTCCATCCCAACTAGGGGATAACCAATAACCTGATAGCATCTAGAGGTGTGACCAGGATAACCACAAGTAAGACACTTAAGTTTCTTTTTATTTTTCTGAAAACCTTTAGGATTATTGTTGTTAGTTGAAGAACCAATGTTTAAATTAGAGACAGGGGAGTGTTGAGAAAACCCTAAGTAGACTGATTATCATTAGAAGAACCACCTCTGGAGTACATAGCCAGAGAATCCACAGTAGGTGTAGAATAAAAGCACATTGGTTTTCTTATTTTAATAACAAAGAATACACACGAGACAGAGAAGGCATAAGAGACATAAGCAACATTTGACTCCTAATAGCAGTAAAAGACTCATTGAGTCCAATTAAGAAACCTAACACACAATCATGTTGTTGGAGCGTAGTAAGATTTTGATTAACATGACAAGTGCAAAGGCCATATGAACATATAACAACATGTCGTTGAGTAACATACTCATCCCAAATAGACATGAAGTAGTTGTAATATTGAGTTACAGAAAAGTTACCCTGAGAAATCGTGTACAACGATTTCTACAACTGAAACACACGAGAACCATCAGAACGATCATACCTCATGTGCAATTCATTCCTGGCCTCAAGAGCGGTGCTCTGGAAGAGAAGGATGCGGCGGAGCTCTTTGGAAACAAAATTCATCAACCATGTGAGAACCAAATTCTCAATCCTAGTGCAACACACGCGCCAAACGACGTCGTGCTTTAGAATAGGAAGGGAACCGTTAATGAAATGCCCTTTGTTATTGATATAATTGCACGACTCTAGGACACGTAATTATCACCAGTGAGGAGATTGCCGATAATAGAGGACCCATGGACATTGTGCGAGCCTAAATAGTAGTTCGAGGATATGTCGTCGCTCGAATTCTTCGGTGGAACGGGAGGTAGCAGTGATTGAACAATTCGCCAACGGTGGTGGAATTGAGCGCCGGTGCCGTAGAGGAAGATAACGCCAGAGAAGTAGTGGAAGAGTCAACCGGAGAGCTCATTGTAGCGGAAAGAACTCGGATCTAACGAAAAACAACGGTGAAACCGTAGATCTAGAATCAATTAGGGTTTTGTAGAAATCAAAGAGGGGTAAAATTAGGGTTAGAGGAGAGGAAATTGGCAGCGAAATAAGAATCTATATCACCTAGACCAAGGATACCATGTGAACTTTATCAAAAAGCTTGAATTAAAAGTGAAAAACAAATTTACAGAGAGTATTGTATTGTGGGAAAGAAGAGAGAACTATAGTTTCTCTCATATGTGCGAGAAGGAATGAACATAATGAATATTAAAATATTTACACTTACCCTTATATACATGGGCCACACTAATAAATAACTATAATTACAGTACTAAAGAGAAAATGACAAACTCGGGGCTGAACTTATGGAGATGGGTTGGACTTATGAAGATGGGCATGTGGGCCAAAATGAACGGGCTAACAATGCTCTACATATATTGATATATATATATATATATATATTATATTAATTGAGGAAATTTGTTTTTTGAACTACTTAGAGGTCATCTTGCGAAAGAAAGTTAAAAAATCTTATACCTATCTTGAAGTAGTAGCTATCTGCCTATCTCGAATAAGTTAAACTAACTTTTATTATTAAATCTTATACTTTCAGCTTTCAAGTTGAGAATATACTTCTTAAACTATTTGTATACTTGAGATTTAATTCACTTGAAAAGTTAAAGGAAACTGATTACATAGTTGTGCTCCCGTAATAAAATAAAGATATCATTTAAATATGATGATAAAATCGAATTTGGGAGCACAATACTGTTTAATTCATGAATTGTATGGCTAACTACAATCTTGGGACAACTCGTTTTAGGAGAACGATTGGTATTAAAACTTCAAAAGACGAATAAAAAATAAAAATAATAATTGTTCTCCCCGTTTTAGGAGAACGATTTGTGAGTGTCACATATTAAATTAGATTATGAAATATTAAAAACAAATCCCTAATGTTGTTAGTTAGGTGGATTTTATCTTCACCCTTTCATGTAAGTCAGTTCGTTGTTGTTATATTATTGGACTCTTTTCTCATTCTTGTATTTTTACACGTGATAATACATAAATTATGTAACACATACTTATCTGACTAATTTATAATAGGAAGAATTACACAAATTACCCCTCACTTGTGGAATTACACAAACTACCCTCATGTTTGGGAAATTACACAAACTACCGTTATAGTCGAAAAAATTTAAAAAATTAAGACAACCTTTCAATTTCAAATCATAGCATACACTAAAATTCTCAGATATTTTATTCTTTCTTTAAGGATATTATTTGTTTTAATTTTTTTTTGTCTTTTTGAACGAGATAAATGAGGATTAATGCAACAATTTTGATTTTATTTGTAAAATAAATGAAGAGCATGAATTTACATTCAATAAAATGTAAAAAAGATTATGTACAAAATCGGTCATAAGGATAATTTGTGATTTCTCAAACATGAGGGGTGGTTTGTGTAATTATTCCATACTTGATGGGTAGTTTGTGTAATTCTCCCTTTATAATATATCAGTTTCCAATTTTCCCTAAACAACTAAAACTTGCTCAAGTTTTCTCATGTGAAAGAATCAAACTTAATTGCTACAACCCCGATTAATTAACGAGAAAATAAATTTTATAATGAAAGTGATTAAACAATTGATGACAAAAAGTACTGAAAAATACATTGATAGCTAATTTAACTCAATATATAAAACTCTATTCATAAGCTATGATAAGATTATATCGGAATTCAAACCTCTCTTGCACTGATCTCGTGTTAAAACTCGGAGCTACTTTGAATACTTCAAACAATCCAAATCTTAACAACCTCAACAACAGTAATCCATACATTAATCACATTAACAACAAGAACAATCAAACAACACAATTAAAAGGACTCCATAACCAATCAACAAATGCATGGAAACAAGATCCGCTAAGCGTAAAAAAGAGCTTCAATCTTTATCAAACAACGTTGATCACGACCAGGACCACGATGATCACATCAGTAACCTACCTGACGACATAATCCGTCACATTCTCGTGCACTTACCGATCAAGTCCATCGCGCAAACGAGCCTACTCTCGAAAAGATGGAAAAGTCTCTGGCACTCGTACCCCGATCTCGATTTCACCACTATAAACACTCTCAACGTCAATGCCTCGGCCGTCCCAACCACCAACCTGCGTAAAAGAGCGCGTTCCTACGTACTAAAAGGCGCTAAATACGTTGATCAGATCGTGGAGCTACTCGACAAGCATTCGGATATCAGGATCTTGAGGTTTCGAGCGTTCCTTAGCTTTTCCAGGCTGAATGGATTGATCCGTCAGGCGGTCAGGCACAATGTGCAAGAACTAGATGTCGAGGTTTGCACGTGCGACTACTTCAATTTCCCACGAAGCATTGTAACGAGTCGGAGTTTACGTGATTTGAGGCTGAAATCGTGGCATCCTGGATTTAGGTTACCGCCGTTGGATGTTATGAAGGAGGGATTTCGATCTTTAACCAGTTTGTCGCTCACGCGTGCCATTTTACACGATCAGCCCTCGCTTGTGACATTATTCACGAACTCCACATTTCCTTCGTTGAAGAAGTTGCATCTGGAGGCCTGTTTCGGGTTGAAGTATCTTAGGATTGAGTGTCCTGTTTTGGAGGATTTGTCGTTGGAGAGCTGTTTTCAGCTGCAGAGTCTCGAGATTTGCGTTGAGAAGTTGAGGAAGTTGAGGATATCGAGCTGTTTTGATGCGTATAGTGTCGACAGTAGAGTGAAGATCGATGCACCTATGTTGAAAGTTTTGTTCTGGTCGTATAATGCTGTCACGGAGGAGAGTTTGTTGAGGAATTTAACGTTGTTGAATGAAGTGGTTGTCGGGTTTTTTCTGCTACATGAGGATTTAAGCGCGACGAAGATTAGGAGTGTGTCAGATTTTCTTTCGGGGATTTCACATTGTGAGTCCTTGACACTTGAAAGCCAATGCATTGAGGTAATTTGAGTATTATAAAGAAAGTATGAGCATGTTGGATTTTATATCATATAGTTTCTAATTGTGACTTGCATGCAAACAGATACTTTCAAGAAACTATAGGTTTGCAGGAGTTTCATTGTGTCTTTTCAATAAACTCAAAAAATTGGAGTTAAGCACTGGCTTCAACAAGCACATTAATCATGGACTTGCCAATCTTTTTAGAAGCTCTCCTATGATACACACCATTACTATCAAGATTATTAGTGATCCAAATGCTGAACGAAGAGTAAGTTTATTAACTAATTTGATAATAATTTACCATTGTATTATGTTACATGTTTCTCTATACTTTGAATCTTGATCCCCCACGTACATGTATGCAGCAATGGAACAAGGATATATGGGAAGTGTCAAACTCAGGAGAAGAAAGATACTGGGAATCTCAAACTCAATCACTCTCATCCTTTCTTCATCACTTGAAAGTCGTGAAGATTCATGGATTCACCGAATGCGCCAACGACGTTAGTCTTGTTAAGTTTTTTCTTAAACATGGAAAAGTATTGGAAGAATTGTTTCTTAGCACCAGTTTCTTGAGGCCGAGAGATTCGCTTCTCAGACAGAAAATCAAATCCCAGATGATGGGGTTTTCACGGGCGTCATCGACAGCTAAGATTGTATTTCGATAGGGTAATGTTTTCAGGAACTGATTAGAGGATGTTATGCTCTCTGGTGGTATAACAATGTTGGTCTGTGTTTCGAAATTGGTATTTCCAAATAGATCCATGTTTTGGTATCTCCCTATATCTTTTTATATGTGGCAAACAGGCAAAGTATCTTTCTTTTATTTGAGTTCATCAAATTTCTACCAATTATTGCATCAACTTTGGCTATGGAGAACAAGTCAATCAAATTGTGATCACTAGTGCTTTTAACTAAGAAAAGAGAAACTAATCACTATCTCTGAGCAACTTATCATTGCCAAAAATCTAATATGCAAACGAAAGAAGGTTTACAACGGAAGGACGTGGAATGCAGCTAACGTTCAACGGTTGAACTTTTGGTGTTATAACTCCTCTGCCTTTGGTCATATCAGTTTCACCTACCTTCTCCCAGTCAAAACACTGAATCAAACTTCCCAGTGCCAGTCCAAGCATATGCATTGCCAAGTTTTCACCAGGGCACGCCCTCCTTCCCCATCCAAACGGGATATATCTAAAATCCTGATTTTTCACTCCTTCAAATCTTTCAGGCATAAACTTCTTTGGCTCTTCCCATGATTGATGATTATTTTGAATATCCCATGCGTTCACTAATAGTATTGTTCCTCGTGGGATGTAATACTTACCCACCATGCACTTATCTGAAGATAAGTGAGGCGTTATAACTGGGGCTGCTGGATGCATCCTAAGTGTTTCCTTTACGATGCATTGGAGATATGGGATTTCAGCTATATCTGATTCAGTAATGAGACGATCTTTCCCCACACTACTGTCGATTTCAGCTCGTGCTCTTTTTAATATGTCAGGATTTTCAAGCAGAAGTGAGAATGCCCTTTCCAGTATTTGTGATGTAGTAATAGATGCTCCTTGGATCAAGACCTGTTTTAGATCAAAATTGGTCATTCAAGAAGAAAGTCATGCAAAAATAGTTAGAACTTAATTCTTACCAACAGGAGGTTTCTTATCGTTTCATCCGTATAGAAATCGGATTCTTCTCTTTGCAAATCCAACATAATTTGTAGTAAAAAGTTCTTTTCATCACCAGCACCAAGAATACCCTTCATTTCTCTATGCTCATCTATCACATTTTGCATAAACCCGTCTCTCTTTTTCTGTATCAAAATCATCTTTCTCTTGAGATCCTTAAACCCTCCAAACCACCTCATAAAAGGCAAAACATCGAGAACATTTGCTTCCATCGTCACACTCGACATCTCCTCAACAATCTCCTTAAACTCCTCAGCTTCCTTTGAGTTCTTGATTCCCTCTTTCCCTGTAATCATCCTCATCGCGACATTATACGAATACGCATACAACAACCGTTTCATATCAACCTCTTTGTCCGACTTACTATCCATCAACACCTTATATATCAGCTTTCGAGCCTCATCACCCCGAATACTAGAAAGAGCGTGCACTTTACGCAAAGAAAGAAGTCCCGCCACCGCAATTCTACGAAGCTTTCGCCACTGATCACCGTACGAAGCCCACTGAAGACTGGTGAAGTTGTATCCAAAATGTTTTCCTTTCAAGAGTAGAGGGCGGTTCGCGAAAACCACATCGTTTGTTGTAAAGCATTCTTGTCCTGCTGATGGTGAGGAGACGAGAAGGATAGGTCGTGAGCCGAGTCTAAGGAAAACAATCGGGCCATGTCGCCTGGATAAATCCGACAGGGTCCGATATAAAGGTCTGGTCTTTGATAAGAAAAGGTAGGTGTGTCCAATGAAAGGGAGGATTGGAAAAGGAGTTGGTGGAAGATTGAGAATCTTGTGTAGGAGATGTTGAGCTATAATGTACAAAGCTAAGAAGAGTAGTGGAAGGTAGAACAGGAGTTGAATGATCATGGCTATAAATGAAACTGTTGTGTAAGATTATGCAACAGAAGTTTTGTTAGTTCAATGGATTACCAAACTGATTAATAGATACCAAATCTTGATCCTTTGTGTTACTTTTGGGTGTCACAGTAGTAATGAAGTCGGATAACATCTTAAAATAGAAGATGAGTAGTTATGTAAGTACACCAAGTGGTATGAGATTTTTTTATTTTGCTGTGTGACTTCATTGGCACGTTGTACAACGAATTGGTTGTAATAGGTTGTAATAGAGCTAAGTAAGCAACCGCAAAAATATGGAGGCGCTTAAAATAGAAGCATAATGATGTCATTGATAAGGTAACAAAATAACTACGTGAGGCCTTATTTCTGGACGCCAATTACAGTATGATATTGATCAAATTGCCCATATGGAACGAAACCAGCTGGTGACACAAAATTATATATTTATATGCCAGACTGACAGATAAGATAACACCACTCATTAAGAAATTGTATAAATTGTACCCAAAAATGAAAAAAAAATTGTATAAATTATAAACACTTCTTTTTCTTTTCTTAAAGACGTATTGAATACATGATTTCATTTTGACCAAGAGGAATAAAAAAGAAAATACAGATTTGGATTTAAGAATTCTGGGAGAAGTTACATCAATGTTTAAAAGAAAGCAGAAAAGAAAAACTTTCTAAAGCTTCATTTTTTTTTTGTTTACTCCTCGTGTAACGAATATATATATATTTTGTTTAGGTTTTTTTATTAATGACTTATAACTTAATAATTCACAAGATTTATTTATTATTTGTATATAATGAACGATTATCTTTTTATATATATAAGAAATATTGTCTAAATTGAGTTTCTATTATTATTTTACACTAAAATGAAAAATGAGTTGTACAATCGATTAAAAAAGGACAAACTAGTAAATAACAAAAAAATTGCTATGTATTGAAAGATTTTGCTTTGTATATATCATTTTCCATTATATATACCCTTTATGATAAGGACACAAATGTGAATAATATTGTTCAACGCAAACGATGCATTCTCAAAATTTTCCATTTGAAACAATATAAAAGAAATAACTATGCTTCACCTCTATTTTTAATTAGAATTTTTGGCTTCAAGATCAACGGGGGAAATCTTCACACGAAACGCCAACCTATTGGTATAACATCACGGAAGGCATCAATCAAATATTAGTTTGATGACTTCAAAACCAAAAAATCCCATAATTAACTAACTCTACAATTTTACTCAAAACTTATTGTCAAATTTCCTCTGCAAACTACTACATAGATCTTGAAGAACATTTCCATTTAAGCAAAAAGGTTGTTAACGAAAGGACGTAGAATACATGTAGCACTCAGAGGTTGAACCTTTGGTGTTATAACTCCTTTCCCTTCCCTCATATCGATTTCACCGTCTTTTTTCCCAATCCAAACACTGAATCAAGCTCTCGAACACCAATCCGACCATGTTCATCGCCAAGTTTTCGCCAGGGCACGCTCTCGTTCCCCATCCAAACGGGATAAATCCGAAATCCGTTTTCTCCCTCCTTCAAATCTTTCGGGCTTAAACTTCTCCGCATGTCCCATGCCGGGGGACTATTCTGAATGTCCCATGCGTTCACGAGGAGTATAGTTCCTCGTGGGATATAATACCCTCCAACCATGCACTTATCAGATGACACGTGCGGAGGCGTTAGGAGCGCGGCTGCTGGGTGCATCCTCAGTATTTCCTTTACAATGCATTGGAGATATGGAATTTCAGCAACATCGGATTCGGTTATTAAATGATCTTTCCCAACATGACTGGAGATTTCAGCCTGTGCCCTGTTTAAGATGTCGTCATGTCGGGATTCTCAAGTAGAAGCAAAAGAGCCCACTCCAAGGTAGTTGATGAAGTATGAGATGCTGCTTGTACTAACACCTGGTTCATTATAGGTAACCAAATTGATCATTCACAAAGTAACCGAACAAATTCGACAATGTACTTAACTCGGTTTTTCAACAATAAACGATCCAATGGGACCATAAATCGCGCTACATCTTATAGAAAGAATAATATGTACGTCCACTGTATTAACGACGTGCTGATTATTAGAAATTGGGGATACATAAAAGAATATGATACAAAATATATGTGAGTTTCCTTGAGGGCATGAACTTAAAACACTTTCCTAAAAGTAATATTTTCACTGTATATTAAGAAAATCTACTTCCCAAGATACAACAAGGAATTTTAGAATTTTTATAAGATGCAGAAATTTTTTTTTTTGTTAATTGAATAAAGTCAGAATCTGCATCAATATATTTATACCGTAGAGTTTCAATTGAACATACATGTTTATTCACAACATTTGTGTTCTGTAGGATAGATTGCACTCTTTCACTAATAATACTACGAGTTGCAACTATTCACGACTAGTTGTGTCTCTTAGGATAGATTTACACCATTTCACAATTAAATTCAGATCTAAACATAATAGAATCTGAACATTAAAATGCGGGTTACACTCTTCATTAATTTATTTCGACTTAAAACAAAGTAAATTCGAAATTAAATTAATACAACTAGCTAGCTTTAAAATAGTTCAAGACTTTATTTCTTACGATGGATACTCATTGTTCACAACTAAAAATATTCAACAATCCCCCGCTAGTTGTGAACAATTACTTCTGTCGGATGAATGACACACGTATGAGAAGATATATTTCGATTTGGACCTTCAATTAGTGTAAATACTTTAAAATCATAACGAAGTTATAGATGTCCGTAGATTGAACCTCAACTCCTAATGTTAGTAAAATATCATACATATATCAAACACTTTAGTGTCTCATAGAATTCCTTTACCAACCTTAGCACTATTATATATGGCCATGTGCTAATCCCGTATGTTGTGAACATTTATAAGAAAAAACACACTTTTCTTACCAAAGCGGCACCACTTTTATGTTCACGTAGATAGAGTTTATGCTTTTGTCTCAGTTGCTAAAGACACTTAGTTAACTCTATTAAGAACAACCGCTCATCCTACTTTTATTCGCAAATGTCAACACTATTTATTTATAGTGTTCTCAAGCAACATAGCAATGACTTGTTTGTACCCACTGAACTTTAGAATCAGCAGTTTACTGATTTAATGTTAGGTTCCCATCATTGATGCATAAATTTAACATTTTAAGTCTCATACCCTTAGTCGTACTTCTCACTAATTTTTTGTAAGGGGCTTAGTGAGAGGATCGACTAAATTATCATCGTACTTAACATATATTATGGTGATCACCTCATTTGATATTGACTCACGAATATATGAATGTCTCATGCTCATATGTCTAGACTTTCCGTTATATATATCATTGTACGCACGAGACATTGCCGCTTCATTATCGCAGTACAAAGAAGTTGTTGCCATAGGTTGTCGCCACAACATAATATCTGTTAACAGAACTTGCAACCATTCTGCTTCTGCGCCTACTGCTGCAAGAGCAATGAATTCAGATTTCATAGTTGAATGTGCAATACAAGTTTGCTTTTTGGAAGCACAACTAATAGCTCTTCCACATAAAGTAAAAATCCGTCCCGACATGGACTTACTTTCACTGTTATTTGTCAACCAACTTGCATCACAATATTTTTCTAGCACAACTGAATTATCATTATAAACAAGACTTAAAGATTTTGTTTTCTTTAAGTATCTGAATATTCTACTAACCACTTTCCAATGATCTGTGCTAGGTTATCTTGTAAATCTTGCCATCATACACATAGCATATGCTATGTCGAGCCTTGTACAATGCATTGCATACATAAGGCTATCGTTGGCACTGTCATAATCCAATTGTACGCTAATCCTTCCATGTTTTTCAGACTATTTGACACTAGAGTCAAATGGAGTTGTAGACACATTAATTTTATGTCTAATTAAATTAAATGATGGTAACTCTTAAGATGCAAGAAATATAAAATATATTTTATTTAATCTTGATATTTTGAGATATTAAAATAAATATATTAATTAAATCTTAAGACAATGAAATAATTGCTCATGAAATCTCAAGACATGGAAAGTCTTCTCCTCCAAGTCTCAATCTTTAAGAGATGAAAGAAATTCTCCACCAAATCTCCACAAGGAAAGAATTCCCCACCAAGTCTCAATCTTCAAGAAATGGAAAGAACATTCTCTTAGATAAAGTCTTCCATATCAAGAAATTATAGACGCGATCACAACCGTTCATCTCATCAGGAGATTCAAATTGAGATTCACTCCACAACTATAAATAGAGGTGGTCTTGAAGAAGAAAAACACACACACACACACACACACACACACAAAATATTCACAAGTTGAAGAGGAAAAAGCTCTAATTTTTTGCTCCACCAAATTCATCCATCTTCAAAAGCGTTCTTCGCGGCATTCAAGGTATCTTTCAACCATCTTCAAGCGTTCTTCACGGCATTCAAGGTATCCTTCAACCATCTTCACACGTTCTTCGTGGCATTCAAGGTATCCTTCAACCATCTTCAAGGTGTTTTTCGTTAAGAACTCCTTTCAATCCACTATCAAGCCTCAAGTTCATCCAAAAACCATTTTTTGAAGACCGTGTCTCTGCCAAGAAGATCAAAACTTCAACAAATTCAAGAAATCCAAATCAAATTCATACCGTTCTTCAACAATATTCAAACCAAAAATCCATTTTGATCTGAGATCAAGTCACAAGACCCTCGGAAGACCATTTTTGAAGATCAAAATCCGTACTAGGAAGATCAAAGCCCACATATTCAAAGAACTGAGGACGAAGATCATACCATCCTTCATCAAATCCTCAAATCAAATCATTGTTCATCAAATCCCCAAATCAAATCGGTGTTCATCAAATCTACAAGTCAAATCGGTGTTCATCAAATCCCCAAATCAAACCGGTGTCCATCAAATCCCCAAATTAAATCAGTGTTCAACAAATCCTCAAGTCAAATCCTCAAATCAAATCACAGTTCAATCCGAGATCAAGTCCAAGACCTTTGAATTAACGTTTCTCGAAGTTCAAATCATTTCACCGAAGATCAAATTGAAGATTTTCACTACAACTTTTGATATTGTTCTTGTAGAATTGAATCATAGGATTAGATAGAGATTGAACTACAATTGTACGTTTAAATTTATTCAAAATTATTTTGCAATATTTTTCTTGTCTTTTAATTTCGGAATTCAAGATTTTGTCATTACAAATTTGGCATGCCCGGTGGGACCATCTCTACCTCTCATCTCTTTTTCAACAAGTCTCAAATAGTCACAAGAAGTAAGTGTTGCTCAACAATGGACAAGTCAATGGGGACAACAAGCGGAGGCTCTTTGCAATCGATGTTGAAAGTTTCACTTGTAACGGGGGCAAGGCATGAAGCTAAAGAAGATGGTCAAGCAACATCATTAGAAGAGCAAGTTGCAGCGCTGACAAAAGCCATTGCGAATCTCACAACTCAAGCTCAAAAACGTGAAGACCACTTGAATCGCCTTCTCCAAAAGCTAGAGAGCAAAGAAGGAGTTGAGAATTCCCAAAAAGTCACCAACAACATTGGATTTCAAGGATGCATCAAGACTACAATCAACTAAGTTGAAGTGTCACCTCATCTCCAAAAGCAAAAGCTCGTGGAAAGCGGCGATCAAAGCATGGCACAAGAAAATGCTACTCAAGGAGTTGAAGCTCAAGAGTTTGATGAAGTCCTAAGTGAAAGAATCCAAGCCACTTCTCTTTTCCACAAGCCAAACTTATCAAGGAAGGAAGAGCAGTGCGCCATGATGCACACAAAGTTTGCCAAGAAAGACATTCAAGATGTTGAAGTTGGAGAATATTCTAAGTCTTCAAGCAAACAAATACAAGTTTTCCCGCAAGATCTTGTCTCTGCCGATCAATTGAAGAAGATCATTGAAGAAGTTGCAAAGGATTTAAAAGCTCAACCTGCAATGACCAAAGCGTACACGAAGCCTTATACTCAAAGAATAGAGCAATTGCAAATGCCGAAAAGCTATCAACCTCAAATGTTTCAAAGATTCGATGGGACTAGAAACCCAAGATAACATGTTACTCACTTCATTGAGACGTGCAATAGTGCTGGAACTTATGGAGATCATCTAGTCAAGTAATTCGTTCGATCCTTAGAAGACTTTGCCTTTGATTGGTCCATTAATCCCGAACCAAACTCCATTGACAGTTGGAACGATTTACAAATCTAATTCTTCAATCGCTTTTATAGCACTCAGTGTACTGTAAGCATGATTGAACTTGCAAATTCTCATCAACAAGAAGACGAACTAGTGATTGAGTACATTAATAGGTGAAGAAGTCTATCCTTAAGTTGCAAAGAGAAACTATCTAAAACTTCAACCATGGATATTTGCATTCAAGGGATGAATTGGAGTCTCTCTTACATACTTCAAGGAATTAAGCCAAGAAACTTTGAAGAGTTGGCAACGCGAGTGCATGACATAGAGACAAGTGTAAACTCTATTAAAGAAGAAAACTCAGCTCATGGTCTTGATATTGAAAGTAATGATACAGACGATGACAATGAAGAGGGTGCGCCATCAAATTAAGTGCCAAAATATATGCTCCTTGATACGAGCTTAAACTATCTCAAATCCTCAAACTAAGTGCCAAAATATATGCTCCTTGATAAGAGTATAAACTATCAACATTCTCCTTAACACGAGTATAAACTGTTTGCATATCCAAACTCAGAACAAATCCTTCAAGTCTTCAAAACAAATGTGCAAACCTCCTAGACACGAGCCAAAAGGTCTACAAATCCTTTAAGTCTTCAAAATAAATATTCAAGTCTCCTAGACACGAGTCAAAATGTATGCAAATCCTTCAAATTTTCAAGTCTCCTAGACACGAGCCAAAAGGTCTACAAATCTTTCAAGTCAAAGCCTCCTTGATATGATATAAATCTTCCTAGAAATGTCCAAGTCAATTGCTCCATGAACGCACGAGCTTAAACTGCACGTTACTCCTGGCCTGCATGAGTAGAAACTGTGTACGACACTCCATTTAAATCAATATTGATTTCTTTTGAACTACGTTATGACTTGATTCCTTCATTGGATATGTAGGCAGCTAGAAGTTCATTCTTACCACAGTTATATCCAAAAAAAAAAATGGTCATGCAACATTCAAGTTAATGGATCCAATGATGAAGCTCACAAATGTTCTAAACACATGAAGAGGATTTATGGTGTTTGAATTGAAGCACGATAACAAGAAGAAGAAAGATGTTGATACTTATCCACTCATTGGTGTTTTTCAACACAAATTGTGAACAAGTCTCGAGGGGGCAATTTGTGGACACATTAATTTTGTGTCTAATTAAATTAAACGATGGTAACTCTTAAGATGCAAGAAATATAAAATATATTTTATTTAATCTTAATATTTTGAGATATTAAAATAAATATATTAATTAAATCTTAAGACAATGAAATAATTTCTCATCAAATCTCAAGACATGGAAAGTCTTCTCCTCCAAGTCTCAATCTTCAAGATATGGAAAGAATTCTCCACCAAATCTCCACAAGGAAAGAATTCCCCACCAAGTCTCAATCTTCGAGAGATGGAAAGAATATTATCTTAGATAAAGTCTTCCATATCAAGGAATTATAGACGCGATCACAACCGTTCATTTCATCAGGAGATTCTAATTGAGATTCACTCCACAACTATAAATAGAGGTGGTCTTGAAGAATAAAAAACACACACACAAAATATTCACAAGTTGAAGAGGGAAAAGCTCTAAATTTTTCGCTCCACCAAATTCATCCATCTTCAAGCGTTCTTCGCGGTATTCAAGGTATCCTTCAACCATCTTCAAGTGTTCTTCGCGGCATTCAAGGTATCCTTCAACCATCTTCAAGCGTTCTTCGCGGCATTCAGGGTATCCTTCAACCATCTTTAAGGTGTTCTTCGTTAAGAACTCCTTTCATTCCGCTATCAAGCCTCAAGTTCATCCAAAAACCATTTTTTGAAGATCGTGTCTATACCAAAAAGATCAAATCTTCAACAAATTCAAGAAATCCAAATCAAATTCATACCGTTTTTCAACAACATTCAAACCAAAAATCCATTTTGATCCAAGATCAAGTCACAAAACCCTCGGAAGACCATTTTTGAAGATCAAAATTCGTATTAGGAAGATCAAAGCCCACATATTCAAAGAACTGAGGACGAAGATCATACCATCATTCATCAAATCCTCAAGTCAAATCATTGTTCATCAAATCTCCAAGTCAAATCGGTGTTCATCAAATCCACAAGTCAAATCAGTGTTCATCAAATCCCCAAATCAAATCGGTGTCCATCAAATCCCCAAACCAAATAAGTGTTCATCAAATTCTCAAGTCAAATCCTCAAATCAAATCACAGTTTAATTCGAGATCAAGTCCAAGACCCTTGAATTAACGTTTCTCGAAGTTCAAATCATTTCAGCGAAGATCAAATTGAAGATTTTCACTATAAATTTTGATATTGTTCTTGTAGAATTGAATCAGAGGATTAGATAGAGATTGAACTACAATTGTACTTTTAAATTTATTCAAAATTATTTTGTAATCTTTTTCTTGTCTTCTAATTTGTTATTACATGAGTATTTACTTCTTTTATACCAAGATGCTTGGACTTATCAAGCATTTTCTCCATGCAGTGAGTTTGGTTCAAAGAATAACCCTTATCATGTTTGGTTACCTTAATGCCTACAATAGTATCCACATTCTATAGGTCTTTCATTTGAAAGATTGAAGTCAAATACCTTTTGGTATCCTCAAATGCCTTTGATATTTGTGCTAAAAATTAGCATATCATCAACGTTACGGCACAATTCTATTTCATACTCATTTGTTACTTTACAATAGATGCACTTATCAGCATTATTATGTAGGAATCCGTTTGATAGGATTGCTGCATCAAATTTCTTATGCCACTGTTTTGGAGCTTGTTTCAAGCCATATAATGACTTGATTAGCTTACAAACTTTTGATTCATTACCTAGAGAACAAAACCTTCAGGTTACTTCATATACACCTCTTCTCTTAAATCACCGTCTAAGAATGCAGTTCTAACATCCATTTGATGCACATATAATTTGTGATCGATGCCAAAGAAAATAATATTTTAATGGATGTTATTCTTGCCACATGTGTATACGTATCAAAATAATCTATGCCTTCTGATGGGGGTATTTTAGGACTGGCCCAGCACTAGAGATTGGGCCGGCCCATAAACGTATCGAATTGGCCTAATTCGATACCTAAAACACATCGAATACCTGTCATTCGATGCGCGCATCGAATCATACCGATTCGATGCGCTTTATACAGCTGTCTTTAGGTCCCACACAGCGAGGCTGTTATATATATCGCGATTTTGAGCATTTAGAGGCAGATCAAACTTGAGTCCCAACCTGACCACATCGAATCTCACTATTCGATACGCTCCAGTATTCGAGACGTTCCTTAATTCGATACGCTCTAGTGTATTTTCAAGGCCATATCGAATCAGCTCAGCATCGAACCAGTACCATTCGAGGCGCACATCGAACATCCACAAATCGATGCGCTAAATAGTTAGTGTTATCTGTATAATTCAAATCAGTGTAAGATCTGTAATAGATAGTAGGTGTTTCGGACAAAGTTAGTCCGGTTAATTTTATTGGATTAACATTATTTTGGTTATTTATATTCCCATTGTACTGTTTTACTATGTTCTATTACCGTGACGAAATAAGACCAAAATACCTTCTATTTGAGAAAAACTTTAGCCACTAAACGTGCTTTGAAGGTTTGTACCGAACCATCAGTTCTATATTTTCTTTTGAACACCCATTTACTACCAATTGGTTTAGAACGAGGAGGTAAATCAACTAAGATCCAAGTACCATTGAACATTATAGAGTCCATTTCATCGTTTACCGCTTCTTTACAAAAAGGAGCATCTCTTGAAGTCATTGCTTCATTAAAGGTACTTGGATCATTTTCTAAGTTTAACACAATAGATATTTTGTTTAGAACTTTGGGTCTATCTCCTTCAACAAGAAAGGCAATGAAATCTGTAAGATAAAATCAGAATTCAAGAATTTGTCTTTTCTCATTCTTTGACTTCTTCTTGGTTCTATAGGTTCATCGATTTCTTTTCTTTTCTCACCTACCCCCACAATTAGTCGATTTGATACAACCTGATTTTGCATTTCGTTACCATCTTGAGATGGAACAAAATCGTAAATGGATTTATTTTCCAAGAATCCAACATGAATGGATTCAACGATGACATTTGAACTTAAGTCCAATAGTCTATATTCTTTTGAATTCTGTGCATATCCAACAAAAATGCTTTTAATACCTCTTAATCCTAACTTCGACTTATGAGGATCAGTAACTTTATAAAAAGTAACACACCCCCACACTTTAAAATAATTCAAGTTAGGCTGTCTACCGTTGTTCCAAAGTTCATCAAGTGAACACTTAAATTTCTTAAATGGAACTCGGTTGTAAATATGACATACTGTCAATAAGGCTTCGCCCCGAAGTGAGAAAGACAACTTTGCATTCGTTAACATATAATTAATTATTTCTACCAAGGATCTATTTTTTCTTGCAGCTAGTCCATTTTGTTGGGGACTATATGGTGCAGTTCTTTGGTGAATAATTTCATGATTCTTACAAAAATTATTAAAATAATTTGAAAAATATTCACCACCTCTGTCACTTCTAAGAATTTTGATCTTTTTCTCCTTTTGATTTTCGACAACGGACATAAAGTCCTTAAATTTGTCAAATGCTTCATCCTTGGTTCTCATTAAATATACATAAGTATATCTTGAGTGATCGTCAATAAAGGTGATAAAATATCTTTTCCAACCTCTTGTTAATTGACCATTTAATTCAAATATATCAGTGCACAAGTTCTAATAATTCAGAACTTCTTTTTACTTTTAAAATGGCCTCTTTGTCATTTTTTCTTCAACACAAAATTCGCATTTCCCATCATGTTTATCATTAATTGTAGTAATATATATATATATATATATATATATATATATTGTCACCATATAAGAACGCATATACATGAGACATAGTTCATATTTTCACATGCAAATTTCATGACTTCATAAATCATACATCACGTAGTTAATACATTATAAACTAATAAAATAAGTTGCATTTTCAATACATTACTACATGTAGCAACTTTCAAAGTATAAATACACAACGTTCCAGAAAATTGAAAGATCTTGAAAACACGCAATCTTTCATACTTGTTTAATTCATCACAATGAGATTCATGAAAAGACACATCATTTCATCCCTCATCTAAGTGACCATCAACAATAACCGTTCCTTAATTCTTGATCAAGGCATAAGTAACATACCCGTTTGGATTTTAATACTTAAACATACAGAATTTCAAACAAACTCAGCCTTTCCACTAAAATGGATTGAACTTAACTTACACATCATGTAGATTATTCATTAATATATCTCCACTTACATATTGCTTTTAATTATAATTATAATCACATGAAAGTTACGTTCCTACTTCCTACACAACAAATACTTTTGGCGATTCAAAATAGTACATGTTTGTATATATTCGTGTTCTCACTAATATATAATTATGAACATATGCATATCTGTATATTCAAGCATACCTTGTCAATTTAAAAATCAAGACATAAGACGTGACCATGCATGAAGGAATTTATTTCACAATCTACATTTTGTTTTTCTATGTGCATAGAACACATAAGCATTAATCATTGTTTATATGTGTAATATGTACCCAAATAACATTAGTCATGCAGTCAGTGAAATGTAACAAGTCAGACAAAAAGGGGAGCATTCAAAGGAACGAGAATACCCGATTTTAAAGATGTAAAAATAACACCAATTGAGCTTTCAGATGCATGTATCTATTCTTCGCCGAACACCATTTGCCAGTGTTCTCATCATATTTCCAAACACCATAGGTATACAACGCCGCAACAAAAATGCCAAACATCGCAACAGAATTCTGCCAACGGGGATAGTTCATGCCATCAAATCAGAATTCGAAGCAGTCTGCGCAGCCTTAGTAATTCCGCAATAACTTTTTTTCTAAAAATTTCCAAATGACCTCTATTTTGTTTCATTGGAAAGAGAACTCGTAGAGCTTTCCATCCATATGTCGCACGCCTTTTGGAATCTTTCCAATCAGAGCAGTTTTGCAGAATAAGTTGGGCTTCTTGCTGGAGTGAATCATTTTATGTATTCATTTTTATGAAACTAGAGTCTACTCTTTTCTGTTTCCATTGAATATATTGCTTTTAGATTGTTAGAAATTGGGGATACAGAAAAGAATATGATACAAAATATATGTGAGTTTCCTTGAGAGCATGAACTTAAAACACTTTCCTAAAAGCAATATTTTCAATGTATATTAAGAAAATATGCTTCCCATGATACAACAAGATATTTTAGAATTTCTATAAGATGCAGAAAATTGTTTTTTGTTAATTGAATAAAGTCAGAATCTGCATCAATATATTTATAGAACACGAAGAGTTCCAATTGAATAGACATGTTTATTTATAACATTTGGACTAATGGGCCAAGTTTTTTGGAGAGGTCAGAGAAGGCCCGATGGAGGGGTTTGACTTTGGGCTTTGCTAGGAGGTGGATTTTACCGATGATGGGGAAGATTGGGTGAGTGGGAGATTGAGAATTTGTGGGGAGATGATCTCCTATCCACTTTGTGTCCCATTTTTGTGTCCACTTTTAATAATAGTAGTAATTAACAAACTTAGCTGGTAAAAAAAAACACTTTGCTTGTTATTATGGATAAAAAAGTCAAACTTTACTTATTAATCTCTTGAAATATATATTTCTTGTACAACTTTTTCTTAGAATTTTCTCTAAGACCAATCTTAATAATATTTTTTATAACAATTAGTTATTTACATAGCAAATTCATACAAAATTATTTTTGTAACCCTCACAAGCTAAACAAAAAAAATTAAATTAACATCCATGAGTAAATGTCATTTACCCCGTGCTTTTAACGTATTGAAGACTAATTTGATTTTTATAATATGGATTTTAATTGTGTGGGATGATAGCATTATATTACAATTAATGATATAAAATGAGATTAGCGAAAATACCACGCTCTAAGTATATTAATTCAAAAACTTTATAATTTGTTGGGAGCATTATATCACCACCTACTTGAAATAATGACATCAAATGAATTAGAGAAAACACCCCGCACCAAGTATACTATCCAAAAACTTTAATATCCATATTATAAAAACTAGTTTAATCTTAAAAGCATGGGAAATGCCGCATTGATCAAGAACAAACATTATATCGTCAAAAATGTATTGTGAAAAGTTTCTAAATACATATGAAATATTCATTAAGATAATATAGTATTTTAAAATATTACTTATTTCCTTATAACTTGTGAACATGCGAGTATGTTGCAACAAATCAGAAGGTTATGGTTGATTTTATATTTTACTTATAAATTAATTTGATGATTTGATCTATAAAAAAAAGGTCACATCCTAATGATTTTGTGATGATGAAGCTATTATTTAACACAAGAACCTTTCGATATAATATCCCGTTATTATATTTTCAAGAATCACAAATCAATTTAATTACATTGTACCATAGCATACAAGCATGAAAATGACCTTTAAGCGTTGCTGTTTAATTAAACAATTTTATATGAATTTACTATGTAAATAACTAAATTTTATAAATAATATTATTAAGTTTGGTCTTAGAGGAAATTGATGAGGGAGGAGAGAGAAAGAGAAAGAGAGAAAGCCAAAGAGAGAGAAAGGTGGAGTGAAGATTGAGAAAAAAGAGAAAAGAGGAGATATAGTATTATTTTAATAATTTAATAAGAGTTAACTACTACTATTATTAAAAATGGGACACAAAAATAGGACACACAAGTGGGATAGAAGATCATCTCTCCATTTTGTGGAGTATGTGTTGGGTTATGGTGTACAAAGCTAAGAAGAGTAGTGGAAAGTAGAAGAAGATGTTCATGGTCAATTAGTGGAATTCTTTGTACAAAAATTATTATGAGTTTGTCCCAAATTTAATTTCTACTTATAATGTACAGACACGGTCACACGGACATGGACACGTGGGTTGACATACTGCATTTTTAAAATAACTTCTTACTACTTGTGTTAAACATAGAGTTTGACATGCACGATACTAACACTCGCGGTTTTTTGAAGTATCGATGCTTCATAGGCTTCTAATTGAGTCTTTACAAAATATTATTTTTTATGAGTTGCTTTCATTAGGTATGTGCAAAGTAACTTCAATAGTGACAAAGGGAGGTGATTTTAAAACTGATCAAAGTTTCAATTTTCACTAGCTTTGTGTGTTGTTTTAATTGAACAATTTGTTTGTTGTTGGAAAATGAAGACTAACGTTACGGGAATTGTCAATGATTTTGTTCTCATTTTCATTAAAGCTAATATATGATTGAGATTTTGTTGCTATATATTAATTTTGTCTACCAGTTTGACAGTCTAATAATAACAACATCTTGAGATGTTTATGTTTATATGTTGTGAATAAGTAAAATGAGGTCCAAAATAATATTTTTGTTATCTTATTTTTTCAAAGTTGTTTAATATTTTTTTTTTATTATCCCAACCCATGCACACTCCTACTTGTACACATATTGGGTTTTTAAACTATTTGAAAGATCAATTTCTTTAAGTATTCGATAAATTGAAACAACTTTATTTCACGAAATGAAAGAACCTCGTCCACTCTTCTTGCCTGCCGCACAAATTATGTGGCTGTGGTTCATAAACCATTTATGCACCAATAACATGTCATCAATCATCATTTGATGATTTTTTTTTTCCTACCATAAATATAAATTATTGCTTACAACGGATCATCAATTAATTGTTTGATAAATCGATCAATTTGAGAAAAAAATAATATAATTAGATAAGCTTTAAAAGGAAAGAATTTGTAGAGGTACTACTTTTACCGCAATATCTTGGAAATCTTGAAATTTAACACAATGTTAAAAAGTTTGTTATACATTTGGCATTCACTTAAAGTATAATATTAAATAGTACACTAATAGTGAAAATAGTGGTCATGCAATTTACGACGCATATTCTAGCCGAGATTGGTGCTATTTATTACAACATCGACGGTGACATCCTGAATTCTCCGTATTGATGATATAGTAGTGATGGGAATTACACAATTAAATATGCACGCAAGATGCTCAATAGGTCGAATCATCCAGGCTCTACCTCATGAAACCTTGTTTGGAATCTTCGTACATGCCAGAGAGTTCAGACCTTTGTTTGGCTCGTTCTTCGTAATAAATTGTGAAGTAATGATGTTAGACTTCACAAGCACCTGACTAAGGATACATCTTGCCCTCACTGTCCTTGTGACAATGAAACCTTGCTTCATCTCCTTAGGGACTGTCCCACCAGCTAGTCTATATGGTAAACTTTGTTGCATAATAAAGATGTTCAAAGCTTATTTTACCTCCGCTTGATGGTTGGCTTCGAGATAATCTCAATCGAAGAACCTTTATGATTGATAGTGGAAAGTGTTCGAGGACTTAAATCTTCAAATTGATAAAGCCTCAACTTTGATCTGTCAATTGGCTCTTGATGATACCGTTGCATGGAACAAACTTCGAGCTTTACAGCACCGAAGCTTACCAAAGTCTCACGTAATATATGTTGGACTCCGCCCCAACCTGGAGTTGTTGGACGAAAGCGCTATTAGTAATATGAGAGTTATTTCTTATGAAGGTGTAGTCCGCGACAACTATGGGCATGGACGTTTTGGTTTTTTCTAGTAACATTAGATTTGGAACTATTACATAAGCTAAGTTATAGGAAATTTACCACAGTTCGTCAATTTTTTTTTTGTCTCGGCATCTATCATGATTCTCTCTTGTGCAACTCCATGATCGCCGACCATCTTCTTCATGATAACCTTCATGATACTCAACCTCATCGCAGTCTCATCAACTCATGCTGGTCCTTAATCAGAAATTTTCTTTCACGAGATGTTTGACGCAATTTTAGACAACCAAATATGGTAAGTGATCGCAGAATGACCATGACTGGTCTTATGGCATCCTAACATTTGACCGCCCACCACCTACCATCACTCCGTTACTTTTAACACTCATACTATATTGGAGTCGCCTTCTTTGCTTTTAGGTTTATCTCGCTCCACTATAGACAAAATATAAAAATAAAAATAAAAATTAAATCGTACAATTCTAACACACGAAGTATCTGGAATTTCGAAAATTGAACTAATTAAACAAGAGCAAATTCTTTAAATTTGGTCTAAATTTATGTATTCACACACGAAATTTATATAACACAAATATTTAGTGTTAAACGACAAAAAGTTTTTCATAGGCAAATCGAAAAATCTTCACACACCACCCTTACTCGCCACGTTACCACAAACCAAAATAAATGCATAAATCTCTGTCCTACTAACAGGAGGCACAGCACCTCAGATGCTGAACTTTTTTTTTTCCAAATAAAAGCACATATTCTCTCTCGTTCTCTGTGCTTCCGCCACCTGGCACACTCCTCGCCATTAATTCCCCTCACCTCCTGATACGCTGTCGCCTCAATGCCACACAAATCGACACATGTTCTACAAGAATATCTCCCTCTGTTCACCACCTAAATTACCATTTTACCCCTACCGTGTACAACAAAATTACATAAGAAGAGGCCGTTTTTCTTTGACTGTTTGTTGAATACCAAAAGATAAATCATAACCGTTTCTCTCTCCTCGAATTCATTCTTCTCTCTCATCAACAAGTGCATTTTTTTTCTCTCTCATTGAAATTAAAGGATGATGAAAGTATGCGAGCTGTGTAAAGTAGCGGCGGCGCGGATCCACTGCGAGGCGGACCAGGCGAGCTTGTGCTGGACCTGCGACGCGGCTGTGCACTCGGCGAATTTTCTGGTGGCGCGGCACTCGAGGAATTTGCTGTGCAGCGTTTGTTACACGGCGGTGCCGTGGTCGGCGTCTGGTGGTAAGATGAAGGTGACGGTGTGTGTGTGCGAGCAATGCGATGTTGTAGGGAGGTGTTGTGATCGGGTCTGTGGTGGCGATGCGGCGGAAGAGGTGGAGGTGGAGGATTTGACGGATCCGCCGACGCCGGAGAGTGATTCGAGCGGTGACGAGTCGGAGAACGACGTTGTTTCGAGGAAGCGGCGTAAATGTAACTCTGATTGGAGTGTGTAGTTGTGACGGCGGCGGAGCTGAGGCGGCGGCGGAGGAGGAGCTGTAACAGACTGGTGGTTGTTGGAGAAGAGGTAGCGTAGTGTTCAAGTTAGAGTCCAAGTGGGCCGTAGATCTGACCTCTTGCGACTCATCTCAACCGTTGGATGTGTTGGGGTACTAACATATTAGTACGTATATGTATTTTTATGAGTTAAATTTAGAGTTTTTTTTTTTATTATTGGATTGGGGTGAGGAATATTAATTAGATTAATTGTAGGATTTTTTTTTTAAAAAATAGAATATGTATTTTGTAGTTATTACTTTAGACACGTTATTTTGTGTAACTTTTATTTACCACACGAGTATACTTTTGTGCAAGTTGTTGAGCCCTTATAAGGGAAAAAGAGAATATATAACAAAATCCTTCATGAAAGTAACTTTTTGTGCATGATCGTATTATGACCACAAATTTTCATGGGTAAGAAATTGTGGCCGCAGTGGTTTTAGGTAAAATTATTCCATCCAGCCTGTCTTTATTTTTAGGGTTTTAGCACTAAATGACATTATGTATTTTGAATTGGTGATCAAGGTAGTAACGATTGATGCTTGGAAGTTTCTAGACCTATCATCAAGAATAAAAATATGGCAGGATATGATCCAAGGAAAAATGATGTTTTTCTACCATAAAGATTCTTGTGGTTGTTAGCTAGTCAAATTTGCAGCTTGGATTCTCAGTTCCCAACCAAACCGAGTAAAATAATTAGGTGGGAGACTAGGAGTGCGACATTTTATTCATGTGTTACACCATAAGCTTAAACATCAATAACAGTATTTTTTTTAATCCACCCACTTTACATGATTTCACAAATAAATGTTTTTTCATTTTTTCTTCTAGTTTTTATATTGCTATGACAGTCAGTTCACCGGTATATATATAAATAAGAAGTTTATAAATCTTGGCAGGTTTTAAGAATTATATAGTTGGAGAAGAATGCTTGTTAGATTCGAATCTCGAACGGTAGATGTACATACTCAATTCACACGTGTCATTACATAAGAGGTTTATACTTTATAAGTAACTATCGATAGGTATCTCGAGAAATTAATGTAATAGAACACGAAAGAACACAACTGATCGTGAACTGCCCACTGCAACCACGTTTTGGGTGGCTTGGACAAGCTGTCTACCCGGTTTAACGAATTTTATCTTATTTGACTTGCATTGTATATATACGCGGTTATCTCGCCAACTTCGACCTCGCATCTCTTTTGTAGATTTCATGGCCCTCTTTCTAATCTTATATAGGTGTTTGATGTTAAAAAAAAACACAGCTGATAATTACCTCTATATAATATAACTCCTTTTATAGTCTTATTATTATAGTTGACAGCTCATGTTTCACTCTAATAATTAAGAAGTTTTACGTGGTGTCTTGTCATTTGAAATATAACTGCCACACAAATAGTTTAATACATACGAAGGGTTGGTATTTTTCCTACTAAAAGGGTTGGTAGTTAGTACTACATGAATAATGAATTAAATACTGTATACGAGTTTACCAAATATCTTGAAAAAAAGTCATTACAAAAGAAATAATCACAGTTTCATGTTTTCATATGATAGTCAAAAAATTCTCAAAAATGATGTTTTTTCAGAAGATCTAGTTGAACAAATACACATATGGCTAGTTTTCAAATTTCTGAATTTTATTGGCCAATCAAAAATAACACATGAATAGTTTTCTAACATTCAAAAGTCGGACATAAATCCACTTTATTACTTTATTTGCTTGGTCCAAAAATTCTCTGAAAAAGAGTTGAAAACTCCAGAACAAACTTTCCGTAGATATTTTGATTTCTTTATATTTAATAAATAAAGTCCAGACTTACAGGGTTGAGGTTTCATTTCATTCTCACCCTTAACTTAATTTAATATAAATTTTACATCCTCACATTCACATCATAAAATAGTACCTTACACTTAATTAAAGATTCAACCTTTCGGTGTTAGAAGGATTTTGGTACACCATGATTCAATCTTAAAGCTTAGCCGTTAGTATGCTGTAAAGTCGGTGCATGAACCTTCACGCGTGTATTTTACGACTTAGTTATGGCCATAAAGTTACACACAAAGCACATAATTACACGGTTTGAGAGTACAATTTAACTATTTAAGATTCTAAATGTTAAACAACTGGCCAAAAATTGTGGTTTAGGTGATATCTCGTCAACCCCACATGTAGATCATTTAACTATGATATATTATATATATAGTACAATTTCATATTATTTTTAAGGGATAATTACTGTCACCCCTGAGGTTTAGCGTAATTACAGATACCACCCCTCTAGTTTGGAAAATTACAACCACCTGCCCTTCAACTAAAAGTTATAAGTGAATTTCACTTTTGCCCTTCATCAATTACGTCTTTCTTGATAAGTTATGACAAATCATTATGGATGAATATAATTTTGACAAGTAGATCGAAAAGAAAGGAAAGAAAAAAAAGAGAACTTCTCTTGAGAAGGAAACTTGCCATGCACATGCAAAACATTAACTAACACTTCTATTTTGTGTCCAACTCCAAGTCATTCAATCTCTTTCCGTTTGATGTAGCGCGTTGCACTACTTAAAGCACAACATGTCTAATTTATGAAGCACAATAATAATCAAAAATCGTAGCACGCATAATTTAATTAATCATGAGAAAAACTTTGAGGTTTCTCCTTCTCTCATTCCTCCTCGTTGCTTTACGACTAATTATTAAACCACCGTTCGGTACACAGTCACCAACATTGCTCCAAACCACCCAGGTGACGTCGGGCCTGGCATCCCTTCCGGCTGGAGAAGGTGATAGAATAACGACGCAAACAACTACCACCAGTCTTACTTCGATTATCAAAGTGGGTAGAATAACGAGTAAAACGGTCATCAGTCTGGAAACGATCGTCTCAGGTGATAAAATAACGACAGAAACGATAGTCTCAGGTGGTGATGGAATAACGACGGAAACGATCATCGATCTTACTTCGACCGGCGAAGGTGATAGAAAAACGATCACCAGTTCAGATTGGTAGTTGCATGCAGTGACTTTCTGTCCTTGTTTTTTTGATTTATTTTCTGAGAGGAAGCAAGATCTAAGGATACGAAGATCCGTGTAACAAACGATCAAATCAAGTGGCTTGTACTCTTTAATATACATTATATATAACTAATATAATTTTTATCTTCCAAACCTCGTATTGTTTTGAATATAGCATAGTAGGTTAAGTTCTCTTATGGTTGGTAAGAAGTAGTAGGAGATGATTTTGTTACTTCCATTTAATTAGATTAATATAGAGTTATTTAGTTTGATTTGTGTGCTTAATGCTTTTGTGTTTCTGATCAACTCATGAATGATGTGATTTATACGCAAGACACATTAATTGGATTTATATCAAAACCAGCTTTTAATTTGAATCAAGCATTTTTGGATGTTTATAAGTGTAGCTTATGTGGTTTAAAAACTTCTTTCAAGCTAAAAGCTATCAAAATCGTAGTTTTTAACTTAAATTACACACTTCCACTTTGAAAATAGTAATACTAATTAGAAAGTGAACTCATATAGCATTCACATTCAATGTTAAGAATCAGATATAATTACATGAAAGGCTGTAAGGATAAGAGAATGAGTCTTATGGAGAAGACATAATAACTTAATCAGTTTCTTCAACGCATTACAGCTATAAACTTACCTAATAAAGTTACTAAAATTTAGAAAATGAATTTTCAAAATTTCTAAATTTGCCTACTGTAATCAAGAATTGCATACAACTCCATATCCATCAAATCCACTATTTATACTTCAAATTCAACTAAAGTTATCTATTTTAGTATTTTATTCACAATCACATGCATACATCAACAGAGAAAGTAGTCATATACACATAAAGCAAGATAAATAATTTACTATTAACTCATAATGTTCCAAGTTCCAACACACAGAAGAAAAACTGTATCTACACCATTTTTGTAGAGAAATATTAGTCTACACTTGCATACTGAAGTAGGATATCATACACAATGGTAGATGGCTACTTTTATATTTCTCAATATATGATGTTATGGCAGTTCGACTAGCTTGAAGTCTAATTAACTCAATCTTTTACATGACAGAAAAGGACCATGAACTTTTCTGGAAGAGATCCATTCGCGGAAAGACTCAAATACATTCTTTTTATTCAGTTTATCACAAGGAAGTTCCAGTGTCCAAGTATAGGGGATGTTCTTAAATCATGATTATATTCTGGATTTCGGACAGATATAACTTAGGAACGCAATGAAAAAAGAACACGTGAGGCTGATCAAATGGGAGAAGGGGCTAAGGGGGAACAACTGTTGTGAGATTAGGGGTTGCGGGTGGGATAAGTTCAGAAAAGACGGATGGGTTCACCGCAGAGTTGTTCCAGCTCAGTTTCCAACACTTTAACCAAGTTTCCTTGAGTGCGCCTATAAATCCAAGCTCGTGCATTTTGATCCCAATCGAACCTAGACGGGCCACTGCAAAAAAAAAGAAAATTTGAGCCTTAAGAAACCCAATACACAGAAAAACTGAAGTTGTGAATAATACACAGCTGGAAATTAGAGCAAGAAACAGATTTGTTGAAGGTTGAAGACCCTTCATCTAGAATACTTAACAACATCATTTCCAATTACTTCATACTAATGCTATGCCATAAGCTCGAACATTAATGAGAACATATTGGGTACCTAATATCGTCCTAACATTGATATATACCTCTCCCCCAGGCTAAAGAAACACTTCAAAGTCTCCTGCTGACAAATGAACTGATAATGCTATGCTGGACTAGGATACACAAGGTCTTGAAAAGTATGGAAATGAATTTTCTAAAGCATATTACAAGAATCAGCAAAGTATAACTAAAATCTAAAAACCAACATCCGAGTAACACTCATATAATGACTTTACCTAATCGCTAGTTTGCAAAACATCAAACAGTATTACATCTACAAAACATACTCAGTGTTCACATGCAACAACAATCAAATCCAGCCAAAAAGATGAATAGATGATATATTGTTCCAGGTAACCAAGCGTAAACAATAACAGCATTGGAATAAACAACGGTAAAACTTCCCAATTTGAGTTTATGTAATCAATACCTAACCGGAGATGACATCCAAATCTGTCTATTAGGTGTTTGCTTGTTAATGACGTACGTTCCCAGATCCCCAAGCTTCAAGGTTAACACCTCATTCTGAGAAAACATACCCAGAGTTGCATTAGAATCAGACAAACACAAAATATTGAAAAACATAAATACCATTTGCAAATTATCTCACCCCGTAGTCAACATCAAAACCATCAATCTCTACTGAATCACCATATTCCTGCACAACAATATCAGTAAATTCCATGTAAGGCTTGATACCATACAGGATGGACCATATTAATTAGCAGAAACAGAGCAGTAGTTATAAGTTAGAACAGGTCCAAAAGCAAGTTTTCTTCTGACAGAGAAAGGACATCACGTCCCAAAAGGGGAGTAGGACATAGTTTAGGCAGGATTTTTTTCCCACGTACATCTAGGAAGGACTATCTTTATTCTTCTATTATGCTCGACAAATTGCACATCTTATTTTTGGTTAATGTTAATTCCATTTCTCCATAATAATTTGAAATCGTTATGTTAGATGAACCCGAAGAAAAGTACTATGAGATGATCACTGCAACTACAACATCCTTACATTATAAAAAACTTGTTTAATGAGGGCTATGCCAAAATGTAAGGCCGGAACATGATTCATCAAATTGACATTACATCAAAGCACACCCTTAAAGTCTTAAGTTCGAGTCTCATCATAAAGTTGAGTTCTCTAGCTTTGCCTTGGATAATATACCATGTTTTCCATCCGAACCTTACTGGGGTGGTTGAGTTATTCGTTTACGTTATAATGTATTTCAACTCCACACATATAGTCCGGAAACCTTGAGTTTTAAAAAGCAATATTTACCAGAAGACAGAAGTATTCATAGTTATCGGCAAAATACTAAGTTTCTATACTATTCACAGATGTTACCACAACAACCTTAACAATCAATCAACACTGAATGATCTTAGTACGATTAAACTAAGCGCGGCAAAGAACGTTTAACACGAATCAACCAATTGTTTTTACCTCAAGCTTCTCCAGGAGGTCATGGATTGTAGAATTAGCTAAATTATGGTACTCGTCTTCCTGTAGGGTCGAGCTGCGAAAGCATCACGACACAAATCAAAGCTCGAACTTTTTTTTTTCTCTTTCAAATAGAAAATTCACAACTAAAAGCCATTATTACAAGATTCCACATTTTGACAAACAACAGACATTTTTTTTTTCAGCTACAAGACTTTCTTTGTATGTCAACAAACAAAGCCCAGGTAACAAAAAACCAATAAACATCACCATTTCGAACCAAACAACAAAACCCAATATAAAAATTGAATCTTTTTCACATTTTCTTCAATAAAATCTGGTTCAGAAAAAAGGGTTAGGCGGCAATACCTGTAATTAATTGCGGCAGGGCCATTGAGATCTTCACTGAGAGAAGAGTAACCTCGAGAATAAAAGAAAGGAGGAATAGAATTGAACGAAATCCAAGGTTCTTTAACTTTATTATTAGAGAGAAGTAAGGGCAACGAATTTTGGGTTGAAATTGAAAATGATGATGACAAGGGTTTTAGGGCTCTGAGTATTGTTCTTCTCATTGAACGAGTTACCATTTTATTGATTCCAATTTCAGTGGAATCGAAAGTTATGAACAAATGGAATGGAAGTAGTATCAATTAGATGAATGGGCTGGGCTTTTAAATTTAATAGCTCATGATGTATCAATTAAATTTTAATATTGTGATATAATTTTGTAATTGTATATATTTAAGTACTGTTAAATATATAACAGTGATTGTTAATTTTGTATAATATTTTCTAAATTATTATGGTAGAAAAACGAATGTATGAGCCTTAAATTATATGGGGCTATTGGAGTCTTATGTGACGACAAAGAAAATTGGATTGGGGGCTAATGAAGAAAATTACAACTATACTCGAAACAGAAATTGAAGCTATACGGATTGGACTAGAAGGCGGCATGGGAGAAGAGGATACAATATTTGGAGGTTGAGACCGATTCCAAAGAAGCCTTTCGTTTTATCATGAATGACACAGGTATGGAGTATGAGTTGAATGAGAAGATTGAAGAATGCCAAAGACTCGTTCACAAGCCGTGGACACTTACATTTAAATTGATTGCTAGAGAAGGAAACTCGCTTGCGGATGCTTTGGCGTGAGGAGCACGATATACCAATGGAGAGACGAGTATTTTACTTAACCCTCCGCAAAAATTTGTATCTATTTTAGATTCAGACACAACCTAAGGGATTCGGAATTTCTGAGATTACCAAAAAAAAAAAAAAAGACTTGGTTTCTTTTTCCTCTTCTTTCAAATTTTCTTCAATATAACTCATTTTTTTTTTCGTTCTCTACAAATTTTCTACCATTATTCATATAACACTTAACAAAACTCTATTTGAAGAATATGAGGAAGTATAAGATAGATCAATTCTTGGTTTAGTCTATACTTTAGTGAGAATAATTTTTTTATTTTGTTGGTGAAAGTGAAATTATTTTTTTTGTAACTTATATTTAAGATATATTTCATCTCTCTTTTGATATTTTCTATTTTCTATAATTAGTCAAAGAAAACCTGCATTTTGCCCCCTTTTTCTGGCTAGGAGGAAAATCGTGAAATCGATGTAACAAATAAAGGTTTGATGAAAAAAATATATGTTCTACCAACTCAATGGAATGATCTATTTTGAAATGATGCTATTTTGGTCTTATTCCATCCGGGTTACAATACATCAGAATTAGTTACAATGTGGCCTTACAATGCCAAAATAATGCTAATCTATTACGATAAGTGGACTAGCTTGGTCTGAAATACCTACTGTCTATTACAAGTATTGAACTACTAACGATACTCTTTTCAGACAACGAATCTGACAGATCGAATCGGCGTCTTTCGGTCTATGAGTGTCGAACTGCGATGGTTCGAAGCTGTTGTAAATCGAGCCTAAAGTGTATCGAATGGTCCAAGTTTGATGCTGGAGGAACTCGAATGGGTGCGGTTCGATCCAGGTCAAAGTCAAACTAGCATGTATCGAATTAAGTGGAGGATCGAACTTTGATGTGTATCGAATCCAAAGTGTATCAAATTGGCTGATTCGATGTACATAAATATGTTGTATATCTCAAATCTCCCTTCAGAATGCCAAAAGACGGGGTATTTATAGACCCCATCCCGTAGGCCCAAGTGACAGTTGGGGAACGAGTATCGAATTGGGATGATTCGATCAAACTCTGGGATCGAATCGAGGCCATCCGATGCTCGTCCAATATCAAATTTCTCATGTTCGATGTACAATTTCAATGGGTCATCCTCCGTGGGCCAGCCCAATATTTATTTTGGTCCATTCCTAAATTACCCCCATCATATAGTCTCCCCAGTTTGGGAGACATCGTCGATTATACAACGGGTGCCAAACTTATAAAATTCTACCTTTACTTTGCTGCCTTTACTTGTAATCCTGATAGTGTTGAAAATCACACCTCCGATTGGGATACGGTCTCGATCAGAGAGCGGGTTCCAAGATTCAAAGACCTGAATTTGTTTTATTGAAAATCATGCCCCGATTGGGAGACGGTCTCGATCAAAGAGCGGGTTCCAATCTGCAAAATTTTAGACCCTTCGACTGGATTTTAAGTTATGTTAATTCGCAGTTAGCTCCCGGATTGCAATTAATTTAAAAATATTCCTCGTTTGGCAGCAAGGAAAATCATGCTCAGGTCTCAAAGCTTTCCAATCATCTACACTGAATAGTTATGTCCATATAATAATATATAATTATTTATATTAAAAATAAGCAAATTTGCGCTTAGATCAAATCAGAGCAATTCGATCTAATAAAGATGTGGCATCAAATCTACGTGATTCGATCGGCAACATCGAATTTGATGTGTTCGATACATCAGTATCGAATCTGAAGAAAGGCGGCGGTGGGGCTATATAAGGGCCCAATTTCCACCTCATTCTCATTTTTCTTTCCGATGAGGGATTTTTGTTTGTTCTGCTGTCGGTATCGAATTGTCAGGATTCGATCTACCAACATTGAATAAGTGGAATTCGATCTACGGATAGGATCGAATCCTGGCGATTCGATATTGAAAAAAATTGCCTCTTTCTTAGGATATTACACTTCTTCCCACCTCCAACCTGTTAATGGCAAGGAAAAAAATCTGAGAGTCGTAAGAAAACAGTCGTGTCTCCCAAAAACATGTACGAAACTCAAGAAAGCACTGAGAAAACCAGTTCATCGAATGTGGGCCTGTCTTATGAAAATATCTTTGTGGAAGGCTCCGCGAGAGCTGCCGCTGGAACTCATCCCGCGGTTAGACCTCCTAGGAGCTTATCTGAGAATTGGGGTGCGGGCCATTCTGCCTCGTCATCGTTCGATTGTTCTACTATCAGGCTCGGTGGCATGAGTGTTGGCACCCGAGTGCCCGTAGTGAGCAACTTTGAGAGGCATGGGGACTTTCTTCCGCGAAAGTTAGTAATGACACCAACTGTTGTCGGTGGTTGCGCTAAGGTTGGAACGAGTTCTCAAATCAGATTGATGGAGGAAGATGATGCGGTAGATGAGAGGATTGCCACCAATTTGACTAACTTTAATGTTGAGAATACAACATTCAGGCGTGTGCCAAGGTCTTCCGGAGAAGGTCCTTCCCATTCGAGTCGCGAAAATTGGTATGCTGCAGCCAAAAGAAAAATCCTCGAAACAGAAGCCGCTGTTGAGGCTGGTAAAATCCCCCATCCTCCCCGTAGACGACCTCGACCATCTGGTAATCCAAGACCGGCTTCGCCTAGAAGCCTTGTCGATATGAATTCCTAAATGACGAGAATTCAGAGTCGTTGAGTATCACATTGAATGGATATAGACTACGGGAAGAGCAGTCGACAGAGATAATGAGGGGCTTGTGGCCTCAACTGGACCGCGCGTGCTGTTGTGGATAGACTGGGGTATCTTGGTCTAGCGCGCTTTGGGCGTCTATTTTTCGTTGCTCTTACGATAGTGGTGTACCGGCTGTGCTGGGATTATACTGGTCTGATGGAAGTGCAGGATAAAAAAACGTCGTTATTGATAAGATGAATGCGAATATGCACATCAGTGACTTTAGTCGACGTACTGCGATAGCACGCACCAAGAATTCAGCGAGAATTAGCGCCAAAGTGGTTGAAGATGCTCATCAGGCGGAGTTGGTGGCCAAAAAGGCTGAAGATAGCGCGACAGCTTTGCGTGCCAAAATTGCCTCTTTGAAGAAGGAGAATAACTCCTTGAAGCGTAGAATTCCTCCCTCAAGGCTTTGAATGCCGGTGCTAAAAGTGCGTTATCTGATTTAGTTCAGAAAGTGCGATATTTCGAATCGGGGGATTATAAATGCTCAATTGCCAGATCATTAATGAAGATTGGCATTTATCAATAGCTTGATTTGCGTCGTGGTGCCGTTGATATGAAATATGGCATGGAACTTGGTATCGACCAGGCTGATCATCTCGAATATCAAAAGGAAGGTTTCCGAAAGGACATATTGGACGTTAGCCGCGGTCCCAGGATGGAGACCCTGGAAATCGATGACGATGACGGCGAGGGATTTTTGCTCCAAAACCAGGCAATTTTTTATACGCTTTGTGGCACGAGCGCAATGGTGAGAGCGTGCTTGAGTCAAATACCTTAGATCTGAGTCCGCCCTCTAGGCAGGGAAAGGTGGATGCGGAAGTTGCCGAAGATTCTCTAGTTGATTTGGATATGGTGAATGATGCTATTCAAGCTGCTTTTGGCATCATTGATGATGAAATTAGTTCACCTCTGGCAAAAGAAGTGCCACCGCCTGCAGTTACGGATACCTTACCCCTTCCGGGCTCTAGGACAACTACTTATCGGGGATTGTCAATGGCTGTACTAGATAAAGGAAAAGGGGTTTTGTCCGCATCAAAGATTCCAGGGCCGACACTGATATCGCCTATTGGCATGTATCCTCCTCGGGATGTCAATAATGTTACCTCTGATACTGCAGTTTCTAAACAAGCATGCAATGGAATTTGATATTGTTGGGTATTTGAACCGCCTCAAATACCGCCTCCAGGATTTGCCCATGAGGTAATTACGAAGCAACCACGAACAAAATATTGACGATAGTAACAACACAAGGATTTAACGTGGAAACTCCAAAACCGGAGAAAAACCACGGGGACCCGAGCAAAATCCACTATGTAGAAAATTTGTACAACTACATAATTTTCAGTCAACCTGAACGACCCCCCACAGAGCTTATTCACTTTCATCGCTCCCTAATCTACACCCCACATGTATATAACATACTACATTGTATAATTAGAGAATACAGAAAGAAGCTCTGAATTGGGATGCTTTTCATTTGCAAAGCTATTGCCTATTTATAGGCAATTCTCATGAAGGAACCGTGTGGAATTTATTCCACAGCTCCCAACCTTCACTTCTCAACTTCATCAGCCCATTGACATTAAATGCCACATGGCCAACTCCAAAAGATATCTCCCAGCAAATATCAACTTAGAGGTTCTCTCAGCGGTACATCTGAAAGAGAAGATCCTGCATTACCAGAGGGTTGGGCGCAAGCGGATGAACTGTTGCTTATAGATGATCAGATTCCGAGGAACTGTGCTAATTTTGGTCGGTCAATGGATCTCGTCCTCCGTTCTGAATCCCCCCAGTCGTCCACCGAGTAGCGATAATTGGACATACCATTATGATGATATTAGGCCATTGTTGTACTTCATTTTTGCATGTCACTTCTGTAACGGCTTTCTTAGGAAGCCAATTTTGTGGCTTGATATCATAGTCTTTTGATCTATACTTTTACTGTATAGTTTACCTAATTATTGACCAAATTTAATCTTTTCTTTGATCGTCTATGATCTACCTTTGTTTGCATTTTCCTTGTAAGGTATTGCATTTTGTTCTTGGTATATGCAAATTGAATGTGGTCTTAGTTGGTTGCCCTGTGCGTTCGGCAACTTGGGGGCTGAATGTACACTTCCATGGACTTTTGCGATTTGGTGATAAAACATCTTCGCGACAGGTCTTTGAAATGTTGCTCCAGCGTTCTTTAAACCAAAAGGCATCACCCTATAACAATGTACTCTTGTATCTGTCACAAATGCCGTTTTGCTCTGATCTTGCACTGCCATGATCTGGTGAAAACCACTTTTAGCATCCAACATACTTAATAGTGCGCATCCCGCAGTCGAATCGACTAATAAATCTATTCTGGGCAGAGGGAAAGGGTCCTAGGACAATGCTTATTCAAATCTGTGTAATTACGCACATTCTCCATGTCGCCTCCTTTCAGCCATTCTGAAAACCTCAATGCATAAATATGTCGAGCCGCTAAAAGCTCCTGCACCTCTTTTTCAGTCGTTTCATTCTTTTCTTTGCTAAAGTTTTCTGCCTCAATGGCTTCGCATTTTTATCCACATTTTAACCGGTGTACTATGATTCTAGGGTCTATTCCATGCTAGTCGGAATCGGTCCAAATGAATATATCTGAATTACGCCTGAGACAATCTACTAATGCTACTTCTATCACCGATTCCATAGCTGCTCCAATCTTTATGATCTTTTCGACACTTTCCCTGAACAGCTGAACGATTTTGAATTCCCCTAACGGTTTTATTTTACATTCTTGCCACTGCTTTAGTAGTTGGTTTTATGCTTTCTCCCGTCCTTGCTCCTGAGGCTCGGTTTGTTTTCCATTTGCGTCTCTAACCACCCGTGTTTTCTTATTTGCTTTGACCGTGCCACCTGACTGCACACGACGTCTCTTTGTCATCCTACCTACTTATATATAAAAGCAATTTAAATGGTGTTCCCACAGACGATGCCAATATTTTGGTCTTATTTCGTCCGGTTACAATACACTAGAATTAGTTACAGTTGGGCAATGCCAAAATAATGCTAATCTATTACGATAAGTCGAGCTTGGTTCGGAACACCAAGTGTCTATTACAAGTATTGAACTACTTTAGATATCCTTTTTAGACAAAGAATCTGATAAATCGAATCGGCGTCGTTTGATTTATGAGTGCCGAACTGTGATGGTTCGAAGCTGCTGTAAATCGACCTAAAGTGTATCGAACGATCCGAGTTCGATGCTAGAGGGACCGAATGGGTGCGGTTTGATCCAGGTCAAAGTCAAACTAGACTGTATCGAATTAAGTGGAGGATCGAACTCTGATGTGTATCAAATCCAAAATGTATCGAATCGAGTGATTCGATGTACGTGAATATGTTGTGTGTCTCGAATCTCCCTTTAGAATGGCAAAAGACGGGGTATTTATAGATCCCGTCCCATGGGCCCAATGGTAGTTAGGGAACGAGTATCAAATTGGGATGATTCGATCGAACTCTAGGATCGAATCGAGGCCATTCGATGCTTGTTCAATATCGAATTTCTCATGTTCGATGTACAATTTTAATGGGTCTTTCTTCGTGGCCGGTCTAATATTTATATTGGGCCATTCTTAAATTACCCCTATCAGATGCTGCTTCTTCTGTCGTAAATTTATTTCAAATCCTGACACTATTGAATAAATATAAAATAAAGTACTAGAATCATTCAATATAAAAAGAAGACAAAAAGTCAAAAACCTTACTTGGTAATGGTATATTACAGAAGTGAAGACTTCAAAAACATATGTACCTCATGGATATTGCCATACATTACAAGGCCTTAAAGATAAATAACAAATGAATGTCTGCCATGCCCAAAACATTGAGCTAAGCAGCAGCAAAAAATTCTATATTATGTAAAAATTAAAGAATAAAGTTAAATTATTAAGAATAAAGAATAAAAATAAAAAATATAATTATAATCATCAAATACTTTTTTTTTGTTTTGGTTTGTCATTTTGTTTTTCGACTTCAACCTTTGTCCTCTTTGGGGCTGCAAGAAATAGAAAATCAAATCAAGAATTTTCATTAGTTGTCAGCAATGCATGATGCTAACAGCCTAAAACCAAATCTTAACACTACTACAGCTATAATCAGAAATAAGAGGGAAAAAAAAACTACAGGCGCGAAAAATGAATTTGGTGAAAGTATTCAAAGCGGCAATAGCATGAAGATGCCAGCAATTTTATGCTGTCGGTTTAAGTAAAAAGTTAAAGATCTATCTTATGCATCTGTCACCAAATATAGCTAACCTGATCACGTAAGTGATGCGTTCGACGTGATCTTAAGAGATTTTAAGTAACCGTAACAAACCACCATGGCTAAATTTATGAAAAAGTGAGCATAACAGTTCCTCTACTTTGTCTGATAACATGAGCAATTTCAGAGATTACAAAACAGGTAAATGAACGGACTGTGATCATTTTTTCACAGACTGAGTTCACAGACTCACAACAAAACCAAATACAAGTAGTAAATGCAATAGTATACACATAATTTCAGAAAGGCTAGAGGAATAAGCAAGTAATTAAACACAAACCTTTTTAAGTGTTGCTTCCTGTTACCAGCATCACGAAGCTCATGTCTTTTATCCTCTACCACAACATCTACACAAATTTCAGTATAATCCATTAAACAACTATGACAATCAACTATATTATACAACATAGAAACATTGTGACAATCCGCTACGTATTCAAAGATAAATATCGGCTTTGCATGGATCAACAAAGTGAAACATAACCATACGACAAACAGAAGCCACTTCTCCGAGAACTTCTTCAAATCATAAGTATATGATGGATTAGAATAGAATAAAATGCGTTGAATGATAGTACATAACAAAATCTTCAAGGAAGAATTGGGTTGAACAATTGATATGCAATAGCCTTGAAATATAGCTTTCTTAAACTTGATCACCTAACTAACAGACTCAACTTGAATTTTAAGTAACCTAAAGAGACCTTCTTGGTTAGTTGACTAACATTTGCCATAGCAGTTCCCCCGACTTTGTCAGATTCCATGCATACGCAATTTTCAGAGATTATAAAATGAGAAAATGAATACAAGAATTACAAATCAAACATCTCCCTTAATTCCCAGAATCACTAAATCATCAAGAAATCATTTCCTTCTATTCCCTTCAATATTTACTGCCAAATGCCTAAATTCACAATCATAGAAAAGGTAAGTCACTAATACAACAAAAAACTCTATGATATCGATCATATCCCAACATCATTAAAACAGGTGAAGATCAACATCTTCGCAATAACAATAGAGCACATGACAAAATAAACATGTATCAGTAATTTAGAAACCGCCACGTTCTGTTGGATTGTGGAGCCTGAAAATACGGTTGATCTAGTTTAGTAATTCCAGGACAACATCGTATTAAGAGTCTAAGTGTCTAACTAATATAAAAAGTCATCTGATGTTATTGTAACCCTACGCGAGACAAAAACATAAAGCGGAAAATAGTCCTTCACTTTCGCGTTTTATAATTTTCTATCATTCATATTCCTACGGAACACGTTTCCTCCCTAAGCATACGTCCTCAATAGGGGGCCAGAGATCAATATATACATCGCCATTGCAATAGTAGTATAGTATGCATTCAAACAAGTTCACATGGGTTCGAAGAGAAACATAGTAATTAAAACACGAACCTTATCACTTGTGCTTCTCATCACGATCACCACTAACACCACAAGCCTCGTCTTTTGCATCCTCCGCCTTCTTAGCCTCGTGATTAAACCTAACCACCACCACAGGACACATACAATGCTGCACACAATAATCACTCACACTCCCCAGCTTCCCCTTCCCACTCTTCCGCAACGCCCCCTCCCCTCTACTCCCCGTGATCATCGCGCTCAACTCCAGCCTCTCCGCCTCCAAGCACAGCCTCTCCTTCATATCATGGTCTCTCACGACATGAATCTTAAATGGCACGTGCGCCTCCACCAGCGGCTGCGCTAGATTGTTCGCCTTTGCGGTCGTAAAGCTGTCGTACCGCGCTCCCTCCTCCGTGGAAGGCGGTGCGGAAGTTGGGGTGGAGGAGCCCCAGTCGGCGCCGTAGAGGACGGAGGTGGAGGAGACGTGGAGCAGGATGACATTGTCGCCGGGGCGGAGGTAGTTTTCGACGGTCCATTTGACGGCGTAGGCGCTCTCGTCGCTGAGGTCGACGGCGATGGCGATGCGGCGGCGGTATTTGGAGTTAGGGGTGGTGGGGGAGGGGGAGGGAGGGTAGGAGAAGCGAGGGGATGATGTTTTTACCTCGATGGGGGAGACTTTACGGCGGATTGGTTTGTCGGATTTTGAACCGGCGGTGGTTGTGGCCGGTTGTGATGCCATGTTGGCGGTTAATTCGTTTGTTAATTTAATGTTTGAAATATATCAAATGTATATATACCGAGAGAGAGAGAGAGGGAGAGAGAACATGCAACAAAATGGTTTGAGTGAAGATGCAAAGAATGAGAGCGAGGATGCAGGTAAGGAAAAGGAACTGAATCACCAAATTTAGCACTATTTTTTCTGTTTTGTTTTTTAAGTTGTAAGATATAATTTTTTACTCTATCGTCTAGAAGAAATTAATATCATTTAAATTAAAGAAAATATTTTTAGCCTACACAATATTTTGACTAATAAATTCTACATTTGATTCGGCTCATTAATTATCTACTATAATCAAAATGTAGGTATTTGTATGTTTTAAGGAAATACGATGGTGTCTATAATATTTTAGGGATAAAAACATCAAGCCCCCCAACCTATGGGCACTTTTGCGCGTTGCCCCTTAAACTAATTTTATCACCACTTTGGTCCTTAACCTATACGGTGTCTGTTCGATTTGCCCCAGTTGTGCATTTTCGGCCATTTCCGGCCATTTTTGACCGGAATATCCTCCTCTCCGGCTCATACGTGTTGTACTAGATGCATAATAGTAGTTGGTGAAAAAAAACACCTCCAAGTGATGAATATTCCGGCCACAAAAAGACCGGGAAGGCACCAAGGGATATGCATTTCGGCCATTTCTGGCCATTTTTGACCGAAACATTCATCTCTACCCGACTCATATGTGTTGTACTAGATGTATAATTGTAGTTGGTGACAAAAAAAAACAAAAAAAACACCTCAAAGGGAAGAATATTTCGGCCACAAAAGACCGAAAATGCACAATTGGGGCAAATCGAACAAACACCATATAGGTTAAGGACCAAAGTGGTAATAAAATTAGTTTAAGGGCAACGCGCAAAAGTGCCCATAGGTTGGGGGGCTTGATGTTTTTATCCCTAAAATATTATAGACACCATCGTATTTCCTTAAAACATACAAATACCAATATGCCTTGCTATGGAGTTATCCAGATGAGATTATAAGACTAATCCAAGGTCTACTATGAAGTTGAAGTGTAAGGTGGTTGTGTGTGTAAGTTCAAAATGTTGTACATATGTTGGGATTCTTTAAAGAAAGGCTTTCTGAATGGTTGCAGGCCCATCATATGTTTGGATGGGACACACCTGAAGACCAAAAATGGAGGTATACTATTGACAGCTGTGGGTGTGGATGCCAATAACTGCACCTATACCATTGCATATGCATTAGTAGAGAAGGGGAGGAAGAAATCATGGCATTGGTTTTTAAGAATTTTGGTGGATGATTTGAATATCATCTATCACTAGACTGTTATGAGTGATAAGCAAAAGGGACTTGTGGATGTTGCTCATGAACTGTTGTCTGAATGTGAGCATAGGTTCTGTGTGTTGCACTTGTGGGCAAATCTGAAGAAGGAGCATCTAGATCTTGCAATGAAAAATATTCTATGGGATGCTGCCAGAGCTATTAGAGTTGTTGACTTCAACAAGCTCATGGTTACGTTGAAAGAGAGGGATGTCAAATCATATAACTGGTTAGCAAGCAAACCTCATACTCAGTGGTCTAGGGCATTCTTCAGAACAAATTGCAAGAGCGATCTTCTGCTAAACAACATGGTAATCACTGTGTGAACCCTTTATAACTTATGTTTATCTCAATGGTAGGCACAAAGCAAAGTCCTCAACAAAAAGAAGTATGTAGCTTCTCAAAATGTTGCTTATCAGTTGCCCATGGCTCCTTTGCCATGACCATCAACAAGGAGAAATCCTACACCATCAGCTCTTCTTCCAATCTCAGTTGGAGGTGTGCAGAGTAGGTCACTGACTAGAAGCCAAACACCTGAAAGGTTTTGTAGTTTATCTACTGAGAAACCTACAGGCAAGACAAAGAAGTAACTAGTATTCTCAGAGGTGCCTTCATCAAGCCACAATTTGACTCACTCCTCCTGGTAGAAACCAGTTCAAATCTCCTGCTGCAAAGAAAAAAATTGGTATCCCACAAAAGGGATGTTCAGTGTATGTCTGCTAGTAATGCAGAAGATGGTACTAAACTACTAACCAATTCACAAGAGACTTCTACCATGTTTTGAGCATCTTGTTAGTTTTGTATAATATCCCATAAGTGTAAGCAATGTTTGTCAACTATGTTGTATTATTTTGTTGTTAAATTCTATTGAATATTGGTAGGTCATGTTTGTGCTGATAATGCTCATATGGATAATGTTAAATTTATGCAACAATTCACAAATAACATTTAAAATTTTTGACATACGACTACCTAAAAATTGAATATTTTTGCACACGTCTACCTGAACTTTGAATATTTTTACACTTTACGGTCCAAATTAAACTTTTTTTTTACACTTTATGGTCCAAACTTTGAAAATAATTGCACCCGAGATTCTGAACTATATCATAAGTATTTTTCCTTTTTTTGATAAGCCGAATTTATCAATATGTCAAATAGCATAAATCAATAAGTATTTTTCCTTTTTTTTTGATAAGACGGCTTTATCAATATGTTAGATAACATAACAAACCTTTTTTTGTCTATTGGCTATTAGTGTGGCTTCTCAACTACTAAATGACTCAGGAAACGATGTTACTGAAACGCGATTAAACACCAAGGCCAAGATCACCGTTGGATTATTCAAAGTACCAGTGCAAGTCATTTAATCCTCCAACTCTTCACATTACACTACATATATACTAATCATCAACCCTAATTTTCTCACATGCAACCCAAACTTTTACTTCTCTAAGATAAAAACACTATAAGAAGAAGAAGCACATTGGCAGCCCTCATCCAGTCAACCCTCAAGGACCAATATGATGGAAAAAAATGATAACATGACCTTAACCTTCTATAATTTCACCAATTGTCACGAGGACGAGGCATTTTTATTAAAAGAGCTTCGTGTGCTTGTGAGTACTGACATATGGTTCACGGAGGCAACGATGCGGCCATTATATGCTGAAATGGCGGCAAAGAAATTCAGGCACAAGGGGAAGGAAGTTGCCCCCGTGGAGATGTTTTGGACCGGCTATTGATTATGCAGACGATGCTGCAACTCTTCCACCAGATTTACAAGATCCCTGGGGTTACTTTCAACATGAAGAAGGGGAAGGTCAAGACCAATAACACATATGCTCGCCTTGTGAAATTTGTAAATCTAACATCCACTTTGTTTATTCTGGTAATAGTGTAATTGGGTCATGTTTTAAAACTATTTATACACAATGCAACCTTTCAAAATGGAAAAGAACTTCACAAACAACGGGTTCAAAAACTACCGCATGATGTGCTATTGTCTGATGATCAAGAAGCTTCACATCCCACCCATTAGGGTGTTGTTAGAGTTTGAGGTTGTATGTGGCAACATCTAAATCGGTGGGAGTTCCCTTCTCTACTGAACTTTCATTTCCTTTCTGTTTGAACAATATTTTATTTTTTTGTCATGTTTGTTGAACAATATTTTTAATTTATGTTTGTTTGATGAATGTATTTACTTTCTGTTTTTATGTGATTAATATATGTTTGCTTTTCATGATCTTGGATGATGTTACTATTTATGCATTATGATCTCTTTATCTGTGATTGTATTTATGTGTTAAAGATGATGCTATGCTCTGCTTTTAGAAATTGAATTTATGATTGGATTGTTAAATTGTATCATATGATAATATCATGGTAGATTATCATGTTTAAGGTAGAAAAGACATGCATCTACTTACAAAATAGAAATCAAACACTTAACACATCTCTTTCATTCAACACCCGACCTTCCAAAGCAACACACTTTATTCTCCAACCTTAAAAAACCTCATTAGCCCCAAACCATATTACCTTCACAACCATCTCTTTCAGTCAACAAAAGCCTACCTAAACAAATTACAATATAACATATATAAAAGGAAAAAACATAGTGCAATCCACAAGTTCCTATTTTTGGCCTCTAAATTGGAAGCATGCTTTTCAAGTTTCAAGATCCTCTTCTTCAGCTTACTATTCTCCAAACCCAACACCATGTTCTTCTGATTCAACTCAGGCTCCGGTTTTCCCTTTTGAATTTTCTTCAATTTGGCTTCGGCCTTTTCAACTCTCCTCGTCAACATCGGTATCACCACTCTTGCCCACTCACAAAGGGGTTCATCAACCGAGAACCACAACTCACATCCTATGTTTCTCTTGTAACATTGAGTGAATCATCGACCCGGATTTTTATCCGTTAAAGACAGCTTTGTAACCGCTGGACAACTGCACTTGCAATCCTTCCACTACAATAGTTTCTGACATCGATCGATTAGGGTTGTAGCATTAATTTGTTGAATTTGTTGTTAATTTTCAGAACTAGAATTTTAGGGTTCGTGGAATAATTCGATTTGGGGCTAATTTTAGGTTTAATTGGGTTTGAATGAGTTAGCCGTTGAAAATAGGCGAACTAGCAATTTTACCCCTCAAGGCTAACGTCAGCGATGTGTCATTTAGTCGAATTGTGATGTTTTTTTGGCCGAGATAGGTCGCAATGAAAGTTCACACCGTCAAATGTAACAAAATTAAAAGTTTGGACAGTAAACTGTCAAAAATGAAAGTTTGGATATGTAACTGTCTAAAGGGCTAAAGTTTCGATAGGTAAATGAATTTTCCCTTTAAAAAAAAAAAGAAAAGACATTATGTTTAAGAACTTTCAGATAAATAATTTAGTTTTATTAATAAAGTATTTTGCTAAACTTTTTTTTTGTTTGTAATTTCTTTCAATTGATGTTAAACTTTGATAAAAAAGAAAAAGAATGGGTCATCTTCTTCATGAGAACCTTGTCATTTGTAGCACCTCAACAATGGCAGAATTATGTGGTTTAAAGAAAAAGAAATGGGTTATTGATTTGTTTCTTTGCCTCTTAGGTTTGAAGCTCCGTGATTGAGTAGATCTAGGAATCACACGAAACTTTTTCGTACAACTCAACTCAAAGAAGGTTCACGACATTGCTGGCTATGGGGGAGGAGAATGTGTGGTGGGTAGAGCCGCGACGGTTGGGGAACTGTGGTCAAACGAGTGCCATGTCAGCATTTCTCGGCAAATTTTAAAAACTCGACCAAAAAGGAACTAAATTGGTGTGAAGTTTTTGTTTCAGAACTAAATTAGTGCAATGACTAATTAAGAGACCAAATTGGTGAAAGCGTCATTATTAATGGAGCAAACGAATTTTTGACTCTAAGTAATTCAACTAAACAACTAGTTATAGTTGAAATGGAGTTAAAGTTCTACAACGTAAGTGCAAAAAGATCTTTTGGAATACATAACTTGCCTTGTATTCATTTTTTTTTTTTTGGTTAGAAATGTGGCATGTGATTAAGATTGTTGAATAACATTTTAGGTCAATTATTTGTTTATTATTCGTAGATTGACTCTAATTAATTTTTCTTGTGATTAAGATTGCTGAACGCAATCTTTTGGTGTGGGCGGATTTGACTTATTCAACGAAAATAAGCATTAACCCCGAGATTATGATTAAAAAATTAACACTCTTCTGGTTAGTAATCAAAAAAATCAAAAATTAACTACGAAGACTCTCTCGTTTGGTCCCATAGAACAAACTCAGCTAATTAGTTTAGTAAAATGACCATTTCGTAAAGCTATTGCTAGAAAGAACAATACTTGAAATATCTAGAAAAAAGTGAAAACCAATGTAATTTCTTTAAATTCAAAACATATAGTTGCATGCATTCATTAATTTCCTCCTCAAATTTCCAACCATCTTTTCATATACTTATGATGACATGATACCGAAACTAAGAAAAACCATTGCACAAGTAACCGAAAAACAAGAGAGTAACGACATAGTCAGAATCTATGATACACCAAAATTTCAAATAAGGGCACAAACAATTGGAAAAGAATCAAGGAAGTAACGACATAGTCAAAATCTATAATACACCAACACAAACGTGTTTTAACTGTGAATATCTATTGTTAATGATCAAACAAAAAACACCTAACCTACCCTCTTAAAACAATTATTATTTAGGGAAAAAGGCACATAACCCCCTAAATTATTGGCCTCCGAGCACTTTACCCCCCAACCTTTATTTCCGAGCACTAGCCCCCCCAATCTTATTTTTGAAAGTTAGTCAGGTCCCCCGGTCACCCCCCAGCCCATCAAAAGGGGCAAAATGCAAATAACTAATTATATTTTTTGCCCAAATTTTTTTTAATTATATAATACACCCCAATTCTTTCCAGTTTCATCAAAAATACAATCTTTTCCAAATAAAAAATTTTAAATCATCGTTTTACCCTCTAATTAAAAACTTGCTACCACAAACAAAAATATTTTTCACCTCATCCATTAAAAATCAACTCGATTCAAATAACTATTTATTTCTCACGTAGAATTGATTCAAATAGTTATGTCTTTACTCCGCATTAATGTAAGCTATTAACTTAGGTTGCAACACATTTGCATTCATTTATCTCGTAAACAAAAATAAGATCACTCACACACGATTACTTGGAAAATAGATGGAAAATGCAAACCGATTTTTAAAATGAATAGGTAGATTTAGGAAATATAAAAGTACGAAGAAAAACAAATAAGTTGCAAGAAAAATGAAAATTGAATGATATTAAAATAAATTTGATTGCATGAATCCCAACATAAATTGAGAACATACTATGCAAAATATACATAGCTATGTAATATGCATACATATATTAAAAAAAATGCCATTTTTATTAATAAAAAAAATCACATAGCTATGGGATTTAGCCTAATCCACTAGCTACTATTAATAAGTGTGTTTGGAACACGCATAACGCTGAGATACATAATTTTTGGATCATTTAATTTATTATAAATATTATTGACAATCATTAAAATGTTGGTGAAGATTCTCAGCATTCGACTTCCTATCAGAGCAAACATTTTACAACTAGATTAAGTAATTAATGTACAAAGGAGATATCTAGGGTGGTATTCTACGTGAGAAAGGAATAGCTGTTTGAATCGAGTTGATTTTCCAGGGATGAGTAGAGAAATATTTTTGTGTGGTAGCAAATTTTTAATTAGAGGATAAAACGATGATTTAGAATTTTAATTTGGAAAAGATTGTATTTTTGACGAAATTGGAAAGAATTGGGGTGTATTATATAAATAAAAAAATTTAGGGTAAAAAATATAATTGTTATTTGCATTTTGCCCCTTTTGATGGGCTGGGGGGTGACCGGGGGACCTGACTAACTTTCAAAAATAAGATTGGGGGGGCTAGTGCTCGAAAATAAAGGTTGGGGGTAAAGTGCTCGGAGGCCAATAGTTTAGGGGGTTATGTGCCTTTTTCCCTATTATTTACCTTCAAAAAAAAAAACAATTATTATTTATTAGCAATCATACCGTATATCCTAGTGCATTGACCAAACACGCACACTCACACAAAAGTTGACTTGAAAAACAAAAGCGACGACTTTTCTTGCCGAGGTTTCCTTTTTCTCTTACATCAATGCGTACAACACGGTATCCCTGCTCTGTCCCTCTCTCACTCATCTCCCACCATGAAACTCCTCTCCCCCAAAATCCATCTTCTCCTCATCCTCCTAGCTCTCCACAACGACGCCGTTTTCACCTCCGACACAATCTCCTCAAACCAGTCACTTTCCGGCGACCAGACCATCGTCTCCTCCGGCGGGACCTTCGTACTAGGTTTCTTCACTCCAGGTAACTCTTCCAAATACTACATAGGCATATGGTACGGCAGAGTCCCCTCACAGACAGTAGTTTGGGTCGCTAACAGAGTGTCCCCTGTTTTAAACAAAAACTCTGCTCGATTAACGGTTTCTAACGGTAATTTAGTGCTTTTCAACGAGTCAAACGTTCAGATTTGGTCAACGGAGGTGAATTCTACTCAATTGTTTGGTAATTCTGTTGTTGTGACACTTCTTGATAGTGGGAATTTGGTTTTGAGAAATGGGTCGGGTTCAAATTCGGCAAATATTGAACCTTTATGGCAGAGTTTTGACAATCCAACTCATACATGGTTACCTGGTGGTAAGATTGCTTTTAATAAAGTTACTCAAAGGAAGCAGCTTTTGACTTCTTGGAAGAATTCGGAGGATCCGGCACCCGGGTTGTTTTCGCTTGAGCTCGATCCGAATGGGAGCCAGTATTTGATAAAGTGGAATAGGAGTGAGCAGTATTGGACTAGTGGTGCTTGGAATGGTCAGATTTTCAGTTTGGTGCCTGAAATGAGGTTGAATTATATCTATAATTTTAGCTATGTGAATAATGAGGAGGAGGCGTATTTCACGTATTCGTTGTATAACCCTGCGCTGATATCGAGGTTTATTATGGATGTTTCGGGGCAGATCAAGCAGTTGTCGTGGTTGGAGAGTAGCAGGGATTGGAACTTGTTTTGGTCGCAGCCGAGGCAGCAGTGCGAGGTGTACGCGTATTGTGGGGCGTTTGGTACCTGCAATCAGAATTCGTTGCCGTTTTGTAATTGTTTGCCGGGGTTTAGGGAGAGGTCGGTCAGTGATTGGGATTTGAATGATTATTCTGGTGGTTGTGTTAGAGAGAATGGTTTGACGTGTCGAAGTAACGGTAGTACTGGTCCAAATGGGAGAGGAGATAGATTCTTGGTGAACCCTAATGTGCAGTTACCTCAAAATCCGCAATCAGTGAGTATTGGGAATTCAGGCGAATGTGAATCGGCCTGCTTGCGTAATTGTTCTTGCACGGGGTATTCGTATGATGGAAGTACTTGTTCTCTATGGAATCAAGAACTATTGAGTCTTCAACAGTTGTCGGAAGGAGATGCTAGTGGACGGACGATCTACATCAAACTTGCTGCCTCTTCCTCTGTGTTCTCGGGCACCAAGAGTAATAAGGGGGTTATTATTGGTGCTACTGTGGGCTCAATTAGTGTAGTTACAGCAATTCTAGCAATTATCTTTGCTTTGATTTGGAGGCGTCGTAGGAAAATGATTGGAACTTCTAAAACAGTGGAGGGTACTGTAGTGGCATTTGGGTACAAAGACTTGCAAAATGCAACCAAAAATTTCGCGGTTAGATTGGGAGGAGGAGGATTTGGATCTGTTTTCAAGGGGACTTTAGCAGACTCATCTGTCATTGCCGTGAAGAGACTTGAGGGCGTCAGCCAAGGGGAGAAGCAATTTAGGACAGAAGTCAGCACAATTGGGACAATCCAACACGTGAATCTTGTGAGACTTCGTGGGTTTTGCTCAGAAGGTAACAATAAGTTACTAGTGTACGACTACATGCAAAACGGTTCTTTGGACTCTCATCTTTTCAACGATAAGGCGTCCAATGTTTTGGATTGGAAAACGAGGTACCAAATCGCGTTGGGAATCGCTAGGGGGCTGGCGTATCTCCATGAGAAGTGCCGTGACTGCATTATTCACTGTGATATAAAGCCGGAAAACATTCTACTCGACAGTGAATACTGTCCCAAAGTGGCGGATTTTGGTCTGGCAAAGCTCATGGGACGGGACTTTAGTCGGGTTTTAACGACCATGCGAGGAACGAGAGGCTATCTGGCTCCCGAGTGGATATCTGGGGTCGCTATTACTGCTAAAGCAGATGTTTATAGCTACGGAATGGTGCTTTTTGAGTTGGTATCAGGGAAGCGAAATTCAGAACATTCCGATGATGGGAAGATAGTATACTTCCCTTTCCGAGCTGCTACTGTGGCAATAGACGGGGATGACATACTTAGCCTATTGGACCCTGTCTTGGGACAATCTGCTGATGCAGATGAGGTATCAAAAATATGTAAAGTTGCTTGTTGGTGCATTCAGGAGGATGAGAATATTAGGCCGTCGATGGGTCAGGTGGTTCAGATTCTTGAAGGGGTTATGGATGTGAACTTGCCACCGTTGCCTCGCGCACTCCAATTGTTTGCTGATAATCAGGAACATGTTGTGTTCTTTACAGATTCCTCATCTACTGAGCAAAGTTCCCAAACGAAAAGCAACGGTTCAAGTGCATCGTCTCACTCGCAAACTACCTAATTGTCTACGAATCAAGATTATGGTATGCTTGTTCTTGTTTGTTCTTCTGTTGTAGGATCCTGAAATATGCAATAGTCTTGTGGTTTTTTGTTTAGATTTTGTATACATGTTTTATAGAAATGTATAATAAACATTTTATTGTGAATGCTCTCTGTAATGTTTGTAGAATCATGGTGATGTGCAAAATGTTAGCTGAATTTTTGTCTGTTAATAATAATAATAGTATTGGATTGATGTTAAGAAATCAGAAAAAAAAGGAACCTCTTTTGATGTTAAGAACTAAGCAAAAAAAAAAAAATCCTTTTGATATTAAAAACTTAGCCAAAAATCCTTTTGACGTTAAGAAAAAAAAAACCATCTTATGATGTAAGAACATGCTAACAAAAAGTCCCTTAAACCGTTAACACTACAAGATTTTAGAGTCTACTGCAACCGCATTTGCAGTTGCAGAAAGCCCTGATCCGGTTGCTAAAAGTCATCTGCAACCGCAACGCGGTTGCAGAACGTTCGGTCGCGTAAAGCCTCGGTCGCTTCACATCAGAGACCGCGTCGCGGTTGCTGCTGAGGTCAACTGCGACCAAAAATTCTGCAACCGCATCGCGGTTCCAGAAACTTTCAGCAACCGTAATGTGATTGTAGAAAGTGTCCAACTTTATACAACTGCATTGCGGTTCCAGATATTTGAAGACTTTCTGCAACCGCATTGCGGTCTCTGATAGTGTTCATATTATATGAGACCGCAATGCGGTTGCAGAAACTCTTTGAGTTTCTGCAACCGCAAAGCGGTCTTAGATAATATTCACACTATCTGAGACCGTAAGGCGGTTGCAGAAACATCAAAGAGGAATTGCAACCACAATGTGGTCTCTGTTGATATGCAACTTTCAGCAACCGCAACGCGGTCTCAGATAGTATGAATATTAACAGAGACCGCTTTGCAGTTGCAATTGACCTGCAAACAAAAAAAAAATCAATAATATTCCGATAATTTACCGAAATATTATTGATTTTTGTTAAAATTACATATAGATAATGGCAACAAATCAATATAGTGAATATACAAGAACAAATTTAATTAAATAACGAAAAACAATGAATAAAATGAAATGAAAAGGATAAAAAGTTGAACAAAAAAGCATAAAGAAGAAGAGAAATAAAAAAGCAAAAAAAAAAGTGTTAGGTGTTATTTGTTTTGGATTTAGAAAAGAAAAGAAGAGAAGTGTTCGGTGTTTTTTTTTGGATTTGGAAAAGAAAAGAAGAGAAGTGTTGGGTGTATTTTTTTGTTGGATTTGGAAAAGAAAATTCAAATTTCCCCTTCTAGCCCGCCTAAAATTTCAAAAATTTTGAACAAATTGCAACCGCAAAGCGGTTGCTAAAAGTTTTGAAAATTTGAAATAATAGTTATTTAGACCGCGTTGCGGTTGCAGAAAGTATGAATATTAATAGGGACCGCATTGCGGTTGCAGACAGGTTGAATATTTTCAATAATCGCAACACGGTCTACAAATCTAGTTTTTGTAACAGCGATGCGGTCTCAATAGACCCTTTTTGAGACCGCTTTGCGGTTGCAATTAATATTCATACATCAAAATCACAATTTTATGAAACTATCTCAATGCGTTTCTGTTTTTTTAGCAACAAACATCAATGCTACATGTGAAATAAACTAATAAATGATTACAAATCAAGTAATTGAGGAATGAAAGAGTAGATTGAATGTGATATGATCGAATGAGATATTATTAGACCTTGAATTTATTGTATGTTATATCTACTACTCATCATCATATTTCTTCTTGTTGATTTGTTATTATGATTTGCTTCACTAATAATATGATTAATCGGTTGAATTAGTAGATAATCTTTCACATTACGTTTATTTCTATATGTATCTAGGCATAATATTTATATTTATATATATATATATATATGTATATGAACGTTATCAATTGAAATGATAAGAATCTTCATCACGGCACGGCTTGTCCCACATATATAACGCTAGAAATTGTTATAAGAAATTAAAATTATGGTTGTTTTTACCATTATTAGGATAGTTATCAACTAAACTAACAACGTGGTACCTCAAATCATAAAAAAAAATTCATTTTGAAGTAAGAATATTTCCAGGAACCACAAATCGGTTACAAATACTACCAATTGCAACCGCAAAGCGGTCTCAATAGGTGCTATTGAGACCGCGTTGCAGTTGCACAAAGTATGAATATTAATAAGGACTGCGTTGCGGTTGTAGAAAGTATGAATATTTTCAGCAACCGCAACGCGGTCTCTAAATCTAGTTTTTGCAACCGCGATGCGGTCTCAATAGACCCTTTTTGAGACCGCTTTACGGTTGCAACTAATATTCATACATCAAATCACAATGGAACTATCTCAATGCGTTTCTGATTTTTAACCCAAACATCAATACTACATGTAAAATAAACTAATAAATGGTTACAAAACAAGTAATTGAAGAATGAAAGAGTAGATTGGATGTGAAATGATCGAAAGAGATATTATTAGACCTCGAACTTATTGTATGTTATATCTACTATTCATTACCATATTTATTCTTGTTGATTTGTTATTATGATTTGCTTCACTAATAATATGATTAATCGGTTGAATTAGTAGATAATCTTTCACATTACGTTTATTTCTATATGTCTCTAGGCATGATATATATATATATATATATATATATATATATATATATGAACGTTATCGTTTGAAATCATAAGAATCTTCATCACGACTTGTCCCACATATATAACGCTTGAAATTGTTATGAGAAATTGAAATTATGATTGTTTTTACCATTATTAGGATAGTTATCAACTAAACTAACAACGTGGTACCTCAAATCATAAAACAAAAAACGTCATTTTGAAGTAAGAATATTTTCAGCAACCGCAAATCGGTTACAAATACTACCAATTGCAACCGCAAGGCGGTCTCAATAGGTGCTATTGAGACCGCGTTGCTGTTGCACAAAGTATGAATATTAATAAGGACTGCGTTGCAGTTGTAGAAAGTATGAATATTTTTAGTAACCGCAACACGGTCTCCAAAACTAGTTTTTGCAACCGCGATGCGGTCTCAATAGACCCTTTTTGAGACCGCTTTACGGTTGCAACTAATATTTATACATCAAATCACAATGGAACTATCTCAATGCGTTTCTGATTTTTAGCACAAACATCAATGCTACATGTGAAATAAACTAATAAATGGTTACAAAACAAGTAATTGAGGAATGAAAGAGTAGATTGGATGTGAAATGATCGAAGGAGATATTATTAGACCTTGAACTTGTATGTTATATCTACTACTCATTACCATATTTATTCTTGTTGATTTGTTATTATGATTTGCTTCACTAATAATATGATTAATATGTTGAATTAGTAGATAATCTTTCACATTACGTTTATTTCTATATGTCTCTAGGCATGATATATATATGAACGTTATCGTTTGAAATCATAAGAATCTTCATCACGGCTTGTCCCACTATATAACGCTTGAAATTGTTATGAGAAATTGAAATTATGGTTGTTTTTACCATTATTAGGATAGTTATCAACTAAACTAACAACGTGGTACCTCAAATCATCAAAAAAACGTTATTTTGAAGTAAGAATATTTTCAGCAACCGCAAATCGGTTACAAATACTACTAATTGCAACCGCAAGGCTGTCTCAATAGGTGCTATTGAGACCGCGTTGCGGTTGCAGGAAGTATGAATATTAATAGGGACCGCATTGCGGTTGCAAAAAGTATGTATATATTCAGCAACCGCAACGCGGTCTCCAAATCTAGTTTTTGCATCCGCGATGTGGTCTCAACAAACCCTTTTTGAAATCGCTTTGCGGTTGCAACTAATATTCATACATCAAAATCACAATTTTATGGAGCTATCTCAATACGTTTCTGATTTTTAGCAACAAACATCAATGCTACATGTGAAATAAACTAATAAATGATTACAAAATTACAACTATTTCCAGAAGCAAACAAGGATGTAAGTAGTTAAATATTTCTTGAAATACATATATACAGTTAAAAGTTTCCTTTATCATTTATGAATAATAATTGCCTCTCAGTTTAAGCAGTGATGTTCGCACTTGAAAATAGTTATAACTTTAAGTACGTAAATTCTGTTGGAGTGCTTTAGCATGCGTTGGTGCTTACATGGTAGAATACTTTTTTGTGTTATAGTGTAATGTAGATTTATATATGTTTGTCTTATATCTTTCCTTCACTGTTTTTGAATTTCGTATAAGTGAAACAATTGATGAAATTAGTGATTTTTTTAAATTGTATCTGATGCTAAGAGATTAGAACATTGAGTAATTTTAATGCCTTTTTGAATGCCCTGTTGAACATCAATTTCTACTGGACACCCATTCATTAATTTGGGTTTGTATTATCTGGATTGTATGTACATGCTATTTGTTGTTTGTGTCTTTTAGTCAGTTCAAGTGTGTACATATATAATACAAATCTATTTGGAAAACTGAATTTGAGCTGCCTTTTCATTATCTAGTTATTTGTTTGATTCATGGAACTCCCTGGATGATTTTGGTGTTTTGTTTTCAGAAATAAACCCCATGAAACAAGTCTCATCAAGTGCTCATGGTGATTTCAAGCTCTTTGAGAGGTACCCATTCAATCAGTACAATTTTATGATTTATGATCTATCTTTACATATGTTAAATCTAATCTTGTGTAGGTTTAATTTGTTAGAGTTGTTGCATATAATTGATATCAACCATCTATATATTATCCACTGAATTAGATTTTGATAAATTTGTTTAAAGACACTATCAAAGAGAGTTTACTCATTCCAGTGAGGATCTCCCAAAATGTGAGAATTTCTGATATTTAATAACAGACTTTGGAATGACTATTAATCTACTGCATTCAAGTTTGATTCATTACAATCTTGGACCGATCTCTTGGAAATCCTGATTTTCCAATTCGAACACCGTTGTGCTCTGTCCAATGAGTTTATCATTCATGTGAAAAATCTTATCTTCTCTTTTTTCTATTTACACTAACGTTCATTAACTGAAGATATTTGCTTCTCAAAAGTTGTTTATTACGGTTGAGATACAGATTTTCTGAAGATCAATTTATAGATTTTGTGTGTTCTGTAGCCATGCAATACTCGTTTATTTGCAGGAGAGACTATTGTGGATGTTTTTAGAATTTCAGCAAAAATTGACAACTTCTTGGCCTACTTAGTAAGTCTAATTTGCATCCTTACATACCTAAGTTTCGTACTACTTAATTAGTCTTGTGATAAAAATCTATCGACATGAGCTGCTATAATTGGTTTTGCGAATGTTAACTCTTTGTGTTTGCTGAATTACATGACTTTTTGAGGTAGTATATATATTGATATTTTTAAAATCTATATTTGTCATTAGAAAACTGATATATTATGTTCAGTAAGTTTTTGATATGCATATCACTACTGTTGCATTAACTTATTGATTTCTATTGTCTTTATGAAAGGAAAGAATGAAATGTAACTTTTGGGTTTCATATATATTGCAAATGTTTAGTTCTATTTGTCAAGGATTGCTCCTGAATGTTGATTTTCAACATTCTGAAATAGATAAAAAATGGGACAAATTTGCTTTTTCAAGACTCACTATAGTGCACCGGATCCTAAGACATGGATAGATGGGATTTCGTTTCAATACTAGTTGATCATATCTTTGGCTGCCTTGCCATTCAATTTTTATGCTCTTTCATTTTCATTTTATGTTCTACAAGCTCTGATCCTTTTTTGTTTGTTATTTGTTATTGTGTTACCCTGGTTAATAACGCAACAAGGTTATTGTTTTAACTCTTTAAAGTGTAATAGCAGTCAGCAGATACAGATGCCTGGTCCTTCATAATTTCTTGTGCATATACTTGTTGTCTCCTTAAAGAATAGCTAGTCAAATATGTACATCTAAGGAACTGTATAAGTTTGTTACATGCATAATTAAGAGAGAGATTTGAATAATATGAAGGTGAATATGGAAAAAAAAAGTATATTAACCCTTAATAGTGTTGATACATTAGGATTTGTTCATAACTTGGGATCAGTTTTGATAACTCAAGATTCTGTTAACTTAATATGTTTGAAAGAGGGATAAGTTAGTTAAGATATACCAAAGTGTAGTTTAAATCAAGGAAATTGGAATACATGCAACATCAGAAAATAGAGAAGTTCCATTCTTTATGTATTAAACCTCTCTTCTTTTTCTTAATCTGTAACTTCCTATAAAAATGTGAGTAGTTTTAGAAGATTTGCTTACTGGTGTCTCTAAAATTTTCTATTAGGAACAGAATAAGAGTTGGTGAATGTGGATACTAGGAGATGCTAAATAAGCTTTAGAATTATGTATATATTGATGCTATGACTTTTGTTATTATAGCTTGAGTTGTTTGGTCTGTTGCAAAAGGAAGATATCATTTTATATATGTTCATGTTGATCGAATGGTTTCTTATATATTTGTTTGGCTTATTAATGTAACTTTGATTTGTTTATGAAGGTACATACCGTGTTGATTGAGTTGGAGAAACATGGAAGGATGGTTGTCTTTATAGGTGTTAAATCTTACTAGTTTTCCTAGTAGTACATAACATTTGAAATGTAACTTTGAATTATGCGTATTTTGGCAGGATACTTAGTATCATGTACATATAATGTTCTATACTTCTGTTGTTTATTTAATTGAAGATTATTTTCTTTCAGTGTTGTTTTAATGAGTTTTTAATTATTATTGTTAATTGGTTGAATATTAGATTTGTGTATTAAGTATTAACAGTGCATATTAGAGCTTATAACAATTATATATAAAAAATATAAAATAGTGAATGCAGCTTTTGTGACGAATATGTAAAACATTGTAATGACAATTACTACAATGAATTTGTCATTTTAGGTTGTGAAACGTGTAACTCTGTTGTGCCGAAATTATTGTCACGAGAGAATTAGAATAGTTTAATAACTTGTGACGAAAGCATTCGTCAACACAGCCATAAGGCTATTGTGACACAACACTCGTCACGAAAGCGCTGTGCAAATGTCAAATTTTTGTGACGAAATAGGCATTTGGTGACGAAAATCAGTGGTTATTGTGGCAAAATTATCGTCACAGGAGTGAAGACTATAGTGACAAATGGCCATCTCGTCACAACCTGTTGTGACGAACCAAAATTTCGTCATTAGAACCCTATTGCGACGGGCCTAAAGCGACAACTCCAAAAGTGCAGATTTTCGTCACAATCAACCTTACGTGACGATTTTGTAGTCTATTATGACGATAATTTTCGCCATATTAGTCGATTTTTTTGTAGTGCAAGTAATTGAGGAATGAAAGAGTAGATTGAATGTGAAATGATCGAAAGAGATATTATTAGACCTTGAACTTATTGTATGTTATATCTACAACTCATTACCATATTTGTTCTTGTTGATTTGTTATGATGATTTGCTTCACTAATAATATGATTAATCGGCTGAATTAGTAGATAATCTTTCACATTACGTTTATTTCTATATGTATCTAGGCACGATATTTATATATATATACATATATATATATATATATGTATATGAATGTTATCATTTGAAATCATAAGAATCTTCATCACGGCTTGTCCCACATATATAACGCATGAAATTGTTATGAGAAATTGAAATTATAGTTGTTTTTACCATTATTAGGATAGTTATCAACCAAACTAACAACGTGGTATCTCAAATCATCAAAAAACGTCATTTTGAAGTATGAATATTTTCAGCAACCACAAATCGGTTACAAATACTAACAATTGCAACCGCAATGCGGTCTCAATAGGTACTATTGAGACCATGTTGCGGTTGCAGAAAATATGAATATTAATAGGGACCTCGTTGCGGTTGCAGAAAGTATGAATATTAATAGGGACCGCATTGCGGTTGCAGAAAGTATGAATATTTTCCGCAACCACAACGTAGTCTCCAAATCTAGTTTTTGCAACCGCGATGCGGTCTCAATAAAAATCGTTTAAATCAGTTTTAAAACTTATCTTTTCAATTTAATTGTCGTTAATTTTTATCACTTAATATTGTAATCCCTTAATCTTATCTACACTTCTTTCTTTTCTTTGATTGCATGAAGAGTTTCAATTTCTTTCTTTAATTTTTATCACTTAATATTCTAATCCCTTAATTTGTTTTATAAAATACTCAAAGTCAGGGTCCGCGACTTGGTCCCCGAAAGTCTCCCTCGGCGGAGCCGAGGGAGGCGCCCAAAATTAGGGCTTACAACTTTTGGCCCATTTTGGGCCAAAAGTTCCGGCCCATTGGCTGGAAAAGCCCAACCAATGCTCGGTGCCTGATTTAACGCGGTCCCTGAAAGTCTGCAACCACATTGCGGTTGCGGTGCGATTGCTGTTGCCCCGCAACCGCGATGCGGTTGCTGATTCTCGGTTGCTGTAGACCCGAGAATTTTGTAGTGTAAGATATTAGCAAAATAATACTTTTTAATGTTACGAAATTATCAAAACATCATAAATTAGTAAAAACCTCTCTTGGTGTTAAGAAATTGGACAACAAGAACCCTTTTGATGAAATTAGCAAAAAATATCATTGATAGTAAGAGATTAGCCAAAAAAAAAACCTTTTGATTTTTTGATCTTCTCAAAATTTTTCCCTTCTTTTTCTTGCTTATTGTTCTTTCAAAAAATATTTTGTCTCCACGTTCGCAAATTTTGGGTACGCCACTGGGTTACGCGATCGTACTTAAGGGAATTAAGTAGATTTATTCATTGCTATACTTTATCAGTGATCAAATAGGTTATGAATGTTATCATGTTATAGTTTCTTAATGAATGGTGTAGACGTGTAGTTTCATTTATTTGCTTCATTGTGAACTAAAAAGAAAGCATTATTTTTGTTAAGAAGTATATTATGCAATTTAAACGGATAATATCAGTGAGTCAGCTGCATAAAGCTTATTCTGGCATTCACATCTGACGAAGACCAACATGAGGCTTCTCGACGCGGTCTAATGCCGATAAAAGTTTTTCACTAAAAACCATAATAATAATAACAAAAGAATATCTATCAATAAAAGAAACCATAATGATAATAACAAATGAATATCAATTGTGCGATTCACTGAACACCGTCATCGAAACTGTTGGTTTAAAGCAAAACAAAGAGAATTGATTGATCTTGACCTCTCACTTTGATTTCTTTTAACAAAAACAAAGAAAATGTTTTAGATTTTAATTACAAACTTATAGATATCCTTAGAAATACTAGTCAACCCAAGTATTTTGTGAGATAGTTCAAATTGTAAGGGGTTAATTCATCTTAACTATCACTGATATTTAAAAATGACGAGAAAAAGAATCCTATACCCGTGATAAAAACATTATTTGACCAAATAATGATTAGTGTAAGTTTACTTCTTTTGAATAGATTAGAGTAAGTTAACATGGATCAATTTGTTTCCAAAGTATATTTAGAAATTATTAATTGTATACTTTATATTGTTTTTAAAATTAACTATATTCAAAATTCCAAAAAACGGCAAAACCTAATAACCATTCTTGTTTAGGATGCAACAAGCAATTGGATATTTGTGTCTTCCATATTCAATTATAAACATGCGATCGAATTCCCACTTCATTTTCACTGGAAGAATACGGTCAGTTTGAAAGGTGTCACCTCAGTCCTCAAATCTTAGCATCTTGCTTATAAAAGTATTAGAGTTGGCAGTTGGCAATTGGCACCATTTCCGCCTACATATAAATAAATACAAGGTGTTAGAATTTGTTCAAATATAATAATGGACGAATTATCAAAAATGCCCGCTAACTTTTGTCTTTAATCCTAAATGCCCGTTGTTTCCCAACATGCTAAAAATGACCTGTATCTTTTAAAAATTTTACTAAAAATGCCCGAAATGAAAAATAAGCACAAAAAAACTTATTTTGTCTGAAAAATAATGCTAAAAATGCCTTGTATCTTTTAAAATTCTACAAAAAATGCCCGAATTTTAAAACGCGACTTTTTGATTCAGCAGTGCGTCTCTTTGATTCGGATGCCACGTCGGATAAAAAGTCCGAATTTTTAAAATCGGGCATTTTTGTTAGAAAATTTAAAACTTAAGGGCATTTTTAGCATGTTGGGAAATAACGGGCATTTAGGATTAAAGGCAAAAGTTAGCGGGCATTTTTGATAATTCGTCCTATAATAATTAATAACACATTTGTATATTGGTGTATAAAATTTATAAGTTTGAAGGCGTATATTTTTGACTCTAGAGCAAGCTCCAAATTATGGCGCGTAAGCCCCAGTACAGTTAAGCCCCAAAAAACTTTTCAAAACGTTGTTTAGGAGTCAAATAAGCTCCGACGAGCCCCGGATAAACTCTGTGGCAAGTTTAACAACACTGATATACACTATGGTTGCTACTACATTTTATTCATTCCACAAGGACAAGTGCCATACTCGTTTCCCTAGAATGCGACGTACGCAGGGGCGGAGGGAGAAGACTCCCGCACCCCCTTTCTTTTCAATTTTTTTATAGTAGTATTATAGTACTTTAAAATAAGAAATAATGGGCCAGTGTGTACTTGTTCCTAATCCCTGCCGACGCTTCTTCCTAATCATCTGTAAGTCATATTATTTTTTTTCTTCTTTTTGTCATCTTGTAGTTGAAGCATAGAATTAATATATTATACATAATATTTGTGAAATAGATAGTTTTTGATTGTTTGAATATGGTAGTGTGTTTGTATAGCAGTGTAGGGTTTAAATATTGCCAAACTAATTATAAATTGTAATGTTAATTGCGAATTGCGATGTCATACAGATGTTAATACTTAAAAGTCTTACATATGATTTTGTTTTCTTAGAATGAGTTTTGGATTAGCATGATTATGGATTGATAAAGTAGTTAACTAGTGTTAATTATTTATATCACTAGGAGCTAGCGTTACACTTATTGTTATGTGATCAATTAAGAAAGTAACGTAGCAACTAATTAATTATTTAATTTTTTATTTATACATATTTTGGCTTGATGGGTAAACAATAATTGACTCGTATTATAAAAAGAGTAGTATTCCAGACGTTGCTTCTGCTTCTAATAATTGTGATGTTGATGGCGCTCCTCCTGAAAATTCAAATATTCGCCAATCTCAAGTTGAGCATGAGGATTCTCCTCAATCAAAAACCCAAAGGATTGATCAAAATACTGACATTATGATTGACGAGATCCAGGTAAGCGCCAAATGATATGGACTTATGGAGTAGATATGATTGATCAAATTCGACTATCATATTCGATAGATGGACCTTATCAACCTATTCCAAAAAAATCTCCTAATCTTGTTGACTAATATGGTAGAAAGTTTCTTGTATCTTGGTACAAACTATTTCCTGATTGGTTAGAATATTCTCCTACAACGAATGTTGCTTATTGCCTTCACTATTATCTATTTGTAAAGCAATCAACAATTTGCAGATCAAATGCTTTTGTTGTTAATGGATTTCAGTCTTGGAAAAAAGTGAATGAGGGAAAAGATTGTGCTTTTTTGACACATGTGGGAAAGTCTCCTAATTCTTTACATAAGGTTGCGGTAAAACAAAGTGAGGATATGTTGAACTCATTGCAACATATTGACAAGATTTTTGATAGGCAATCTTATGAGTTAGTGGCAAGAAATAAGCTAAGACTCAGACTTCCAGTGGATGTTGCAAAGTTATGTGCATTCCAGGCCATAACATTTAGAGGTCATGATGAACGTGTTGGCTCACGTAATCGTGGTAACTTTTTGGAGATTCTAGATCACACGACCTCTTACAATAAAGAAGTAGCTTCATGTGTGAAAAATGCTCCTCTTAATGCTACTTATAAATCCGCCACTATTTAAAAGGAGATCTTGTCAATCTACGGTAGTAGAATTCAAAGATTTATTCGAGAAGAAATTGGTGATGAAAAGTTTTGTATCATTGTTGACGAATCTTGTGATGAATCAAAAAGAGAACAAATGGCAATTATTTTGAGATTCGTTGGTAAAGGTGGGCTTGTTCGAGAAAGATTCTTTGAGATAGTTCATGTTGAGGATACTAAGTCATCAACCTTGAAGAAAAAAATATGTGACGTTCTTTCTCATCATAATCTTAGTACACAGAGTATTCTAGGGCAAGGGTACAATGGTGCAAGCAACGTGCGTAGAGAGTGGAATGGACTACAAGCTTTAGTTTTGAGTGAATGTCCATATGCATATTATGTTCATTGTTTCGCTTATCGTTTGCAGTTGATATTGGTGGAAACAACTCAAAGTGTGATCCCTATTGAGCATTTTTTCTCACATTTGAATGTTATTATTAATGCAGTTGATTCGTCTTCAAAACGTCATGATCAGTTGCATCTTGCTCAGTCTACCCGAATAGCAGAATTGATTTCAACCGATGAACTTGAAATAGGGAGAGGAAAAAATCAAGTTGACAACATACAACATGCATGTGATACTAGATGGAGCTCTCATTTGAAGTCACTTCATCGTTTACTTAAAATGTTTGATTCTACTCTTTCTAGTATTGAGTGAGATTATTAATGATAACAGTGTCGACGTATCCTCAAAAGCTGCAGCTGATGGAGTTTATGGTGTAATGATGTCATTTGAGTTTGTATGTATTTATCTTGCATTTTCTGATAGAGCTATTGGAAAAAAAGAAATCTTCTTTGTGAGCTGTTGCAGGATATATCTCAAGATATTTTGAATGCTATGGATGCGGTAGCAAATACAAAAGTAGTTATTCAAAAATTCAGAGAAAGTAGATGGCCTCAATTGTATGAAGAGGTAAAGGCTTTTTGTGAAAAACACGAAATTGAAATACCTGATATGAATGGTCCCCGTCGATCAGGGAAAAGGCGCGCTAAGAAAGTATCTTATTACATTGGAGCATCATTTTAGGATTGATATTTTTAATGGGTCGATTGATAACATCTTGCAAATGATGAGGTATAGGTTTAGTGAAGATGTTATGGAGTTGCTTAAGTTAAGTTCGGCTTTAGATCCGAGAGATGGCTATAAAAAATTTGACATAAATAACGTTTGCATGCTAGTTGAGAAGTTCTATCCTAATGTTACATATTAGGTACCAATTGGAGCTTTTTGAAGTGGATATCCGAAGAAATATTAACTTTCAACTTGTCTCAATAATTTCACAGTTGTGCGAAGTATTGTCAAAGACGGGGAAGTCAAATGTCTACTTTCTTGTTGATAGGCTGATTCAACTTGTTTTGGTTCTTCCGGTTTCTACAGCAACATCTGAACGTGCATTTTCGGCAATGAAACTTGTGAAGACGAGATTGCGGAACAAAATGGAAGATGATTTCTTATCTAGTAATCTCATTATGCATATTGAAAAAGAAATTGCGGAAAATTTGATGTTGATTTAGTAATTGACGAGTTTGATCATGTCTAGAAACGTAGATCACAATTTAAAGTGCCTAAGTAATTTGATTACTAACTATTACTTTTGAAGAATGTTTGACATTGTTTAATTTCATTTCATCTTAAGGGATGGGATATTCTTAGTTGATAATATGTGTTATGTTTATTACTTTGAGTCTTTGACCTTATGTTTTAGTATATTTCTTTAAAGATGTTAAATGCTTTGTTAAACGGTACAATTTAAATATTGTTGGTTGGTTATTAATCAAGTACATGTTTTTTTCCTAAAGCTAATTTACTGTTGTTGATTTAAAAAAAATTATATTGAATTAATAAAAAAAAATTATTTAGAATAATCCCGCCCCCCTCCCTCGAAATCCTGGCTCCGCCCCTGGACGTACGTAGTAAGAACTTTAACAATTGAAGTTTTTTGTTAACATACATCATATACATTTATATTAGGATGATCATTGCTTTTTCTATATTAAAATTTCATTTTCTAGGCTTAAGTTGTTATATTAAGATTGTTAGATTAATTCTAGTTCGGACGAATTATCAAAAATGCCCGCTAACTTTTGCCTTTAATCCTAAATGCCCGTTGTTTCCCAACATGCTAAAAATGCCCAGTATCTTTTAAAATTTCAACTAAAAATGCCCGAAATGAAAAATAAGCACAAAAAACTTTTTTTGTCTGAAAAAAAATGCTAAAAATGCCCTGTATCTTTTAAAATTCTACAAAAAATGCCCGAATTGTAAAACGCGACTTTTTGATTCAGCAGTGCGTCTCTTTTATTTGGATGCCACGTCGGATAAAAAGTTCGAATTTTTAAAATCGGCCATTTTTGTTAGAAAATTCAAAACTTAACGGGCATTTTCAGCAGGTTTGGAAATATCGGGCATTTAGGATTAAAGGCAAAAGTTAGGGGGCATTTTTGATAATTCGTCCTTCTAGTTCTCTTAATATCACTTGATTATTGTATCTAGTTCCTCTTGTACGTTTAAGATTGGCATGATACATAGTTCCCCTTGTACGTTCTATGATAACTAATTACATCGATCTTCTCTTCGAAGTTCAAACCCAACATAGTAATACTATATATGATTTCTTTTCGAGGAGTTTACATTCAAGTCTAGCCGCCGCTCCGGCTCCACCAACCCATGAATTTACTGCCACATTTAATTATATATAACTTGTTATTCATTTGTTTCCACAGAAAAACTGTAACGCCCCAAAAACTAGGAAGAACATAAATTTATACTTTAGTCTTTGAACTTTTGAAAATCTTTATTTTTGACCCTAAATGTTTAGAAAAATTTGCATTTTAGTCCCTAAACTTAAAATATAGTCTTTAATTATTTTTATAGGTCTCTAATCATAAAACATATATTTCAATTTCAAATCTTAACCAAGATGAACAAATTATCTAGAAAATTACATAAATAAATATGTATGTAACAAAGAAATCTAATTATACCTATTTGAATTTTGATTATAAATAATTGAGGGACTTGATATGCAATTAACAATTGATGAAGTAAGCCATGGCATATTTTTGATGAGGTAAGCCATGACATCCTTAAGAGCATGATTAAAAGATTTTTTGTGATTTATTATAAAATAATCAAAGTGGGACCTTAATTAAAAGTATTTTAATATGATTTTTGCCTATGAATACTAAGCTTTCTTCCAACAATTTTCACACCCAAAATCATTTCCATTTTTCTTCTTTCTTCCTACGAATCTCTAAGTTAGAAAGTCTACTTTCAGGTAAATTTTATTCCAAGTTCTTATTTCATCATTTTCTACCCGACAATACCCCCAAAACTTTTATTGCGTAGAAATTATCTATTCGGCCCTGCACCTTAGAAAAATCATAACTAATTGTAGAAAAATCCTTTTTGATCAAGGCTAATGGCCAAATACTTCTGATGTCCTCTAACTTTCATATGAAGAAATATTTTTCAAATAATGTGATTTAAAAGGTCGAAATTCCTAAATCGTAGACTGCTGTCTGAAAAATCTGAAAATAGGTTCTATGTTTTCAAGAATTATTTAGCATAGCAAACCTTTGGATTTTCCTTCACATTCGGGTACACATGTTCCTAGTAATGTTAGGGATCAGTTGCCATAAAAATATTTTGAAACAAAGTTCATTTGGATATCCAATCAAAGGTAAACTCGAAACTATGACGATTTTGAGCTTATATTACGTACTTTAAGTCCTTTGTTTATGGTTGAAAATAATCATCATAATTCCATGATTGATCGCTCACACATGAATCTTACAAGATATAACAATCATTAGAATCATTTTAATATGATTTGTATTCATGAATTGATATTTTTTGAGATTTTTCAATAAAATATAAATAGTATATTTATCATGTTTAACATATCCTTACATAAGTTTAATAAAATTATCATATATAATTTTGAGGTCTAACCCTCTTATATGATTATGTATCGAAACTTAAACATTCTTTGATCATTTACCTTAGTTAGGTTTATGTATTAATATTTTTATAAGTTATGAATACAATGTTATGTAATTTAAGATAATCTTGGAACAAAATTAACTAAGTTATACAATTTAATAGATTGCTTCATAAGGTAATTGTTTGATGTCGTGATTCCTAGAATTTTTGGATGTACTAGAGACTTAAAAAACTTCCTCAAATTTCATCAAAACGAAAGTTGAATAGTACATATGTTTATAGTGGTGAGTTATGATTATTCAGTTAACTGCTATTATTTTAATGTTATTAAAGGTTTGACAAACTAATCAAAACGCGCAAGATTCTCTATACAAATAAAGGTGAGGTTCCCTTTCTGATTTGTTCTAGCCCCGTTTGGCATCCGGCCCTGAGGAACTTGGACAGAAAAGCCACTACTCCGTTACCAAACCTCGAACAACCTACATTTCATCATAATTCTGTTTGGCATCTCATCTCATAACATGATTTTGTTACTCATTGTTAAATATATCCAATCATTTATTATTTATCATATCTATTCATAATTATGATAATTCTCCAATATTATAATCTCATCTCCTGGTTCTTGAATTGTGCAAAGAGCAACGAACTATGTTCGGGACATGTAGTTCAAGGAGCAACGAATATTATCCAGTTTACTAGCTTAATTGTTTATTTGTTATACCCATTGGGACGCCTTTGGGAAGTTGGGCCCAGGGATTGAGTCGAGTTACTGCCGGGCAATAAGGACTGTTGGTTTAAGTAATTTCGCTTGATACCCATCTATCTAGGCGCCGCTTGCGGTCAGGAGTTGGCTGTAACCCGCGTGCTGGATCGACATGTACTCGAGCATGTCTCTTGATTGTTTGCGAGGTCGCTCCTCGTCGGGAGGTATACGGTAGAATAGTAGAATTTATAAGGCTAGATTTGTTTATTGTTAAGCACAAGTTCATTAACTATTCTATGAAAATTCTAGGACAATTGCTACATCAAATTATCTAGTTGAACTGTTTCTATTGGTAAGATCACTCCTTGAAATGTATCCAGTAGGTCACAGTTAATTCTTGCATTACCAGTTCTTCTATATGAATCTCACTAAGTCATTAAAGACTTATTCCTCATTTCTTTTCTCCATTCCTCAGGATAAAAATCAACATGACAACATGGATTAAATGAATAATTGTTCAAGCGTGCATTTTGGAATATTTGTATTTTGTCACTAGTGCATAATCATTAAAGAGTCACATTGTTTGTAATACAAGACTTCAGTTGTATATATCAAAATATATTTTATAAAACGTGTATGGTTTTGATCCTAAATAAGTGAGATCCCTTCCTATGAGTTACGCTTTAGTCTGAGTTGGGTAAAGTGACTGATCACCACCGAACCAACTCAGATCGGAGCATGGCTCGATGGGCGTGGTACCGCTGGTTCTTGATTAATTGGTTCGTTTAATTTTTCATTGGTTTGTATACTCTTTAAGTTAGTGAATGATGTATCAAGAATTGTGAAGATTATGATTCAGTGATGAATATTCGAATCAAATGAGAGAGAAGATGAAGATGAGAGAGAAGAAAGACGGGTGATGAAATTAGGGTTTGGTAAACTTGCATAATGAATTAATTAATTTTTAAAAAGTCACACGGTCCTTTATATAGGAGGGCCTCAAATGAATTACCAAAAAATACAAGGACTCTACGGAAATAGTAACTAACTAAAAGAATAAACAAAAAATGCGATTTTATGAGTTGTTTAACACACCCCTCAAGAGGTGCATGTATATCTACGAGCCTGATCTCGGACATCATGCGTGTGAACGGTTGGATAACCAAAGGTTTGGTGAAAATGCCATTGATCTAGTGTTCACTGGAAACATGGTGAACCTTTAGAAGACCCTATTGAAACTTTTCCCCTACGAAGAAGCAATCGATTTGGATGTGCTTCGTACATTCGTGTTGAACAGGGTTAACTGCAATGCAATCCGAACTTTTGCTGTCGGTGAACAGAACTAGAGTTATGGACCGAGAAACATGCAAATCTTAGGGGAGCTGAACATACCACAAAACCTCACAAGTGGTAGTGGCTAGGGCCCGATATTCGGCCTCAGTGGAGGAGCCGCTGACCGTTGGCTGCTTCTTAGCTTTCCAAGAGACAATAGAGCCGCCCAAATAGACAACATATTAATATTGTGTCTCAAATCCAAATAGCTCGCTCAATCACTATTAGAAAATGACTTTAGGTAAGATTCAGATTTGGCTGAGTAAAAGAGCCCCTTAACTGGGATGCTTTCAATATATCTAGAAATGTGGTGTGCAACAGCCATGTGACAGTTGGTTGAGCCATGAACTGTGTTAAACATTGAATGCTAATACACAGATCTGGCCTAGTAATAGTCAAATACAACCATCTGCCCACCAACGTCCTGTAAGCACTGATAAAAGAGGAGAAGAATCAGTAGGCTAGAGTTTAAGCTTGGAATCCATATGAATGGCAGAAGGTTTTGAACCCAAATAACCTAAATCTGCTAATATATCAACTGCATATTTTCTTTGGCAAAGAGAAATGCCATTCTAATTCCTAGCTACCTCAATACCCAAAATATATTTGAGGGTGCCTAGATCCTTAATAGTAAACTTTTGATGCAAATGATTCTTAAGAAGAGTAAGTTCATGCAAGTCATTCCAGCAAGAATAATGTCATCAAAATGAATAAGTAAGGCAGTAAAAAAATAGTGGATAACTTTTTGACAAACAAGAAAGAGCCAGACACAGATTGACAATAACCCAAAGCAAGTAAACAAGATGTAACTTTATTATACCACAATCTAGAGGCTTGCTTTAGGCCATATAGACTCATTTTCAATAAACAAACTCTATTGTCACTATTTGAGCAATACCCACGAGGGGGAGTCATGTAAATAACTTTATCAAGATCCCCATGCAGAAATGCATTTTTAACATCTAAATGATGTAAATGCAGTTATGAGATGCTGTTAGGGAAGAAAGTATCAAAATAATCCAATCCCTCTTCCTAAGTGTAGCCCTTGGTTACTAATCTAGCCTTATACCTTTCAGTAGTGCCATCATATTTTAGTTCAACTTTAAAAACCCATTTTAAAAGCCCATTACCCTCTACAGTGTGATGACCAAAAGGTAATCCAATTAAACCCAAGTATTTGTTAGTTCTAAGGCTTGAAGCTCAAATTTTATAGCCAATTGCCATGTGGGAATGGAGCTAGCCAGTTTATAAGTTCTGGGTTCTTTTATAGAAGAAACACCAGCAGCAAAAATCTTATGTGCATAACCCAAATGAACAACACAAAAATGAGATGCAATGGGATATCTAACATACAAGCTAGTTGAAAGGGCATTGCTCTTATGCAGGGAATGAGGTAGGTCATAATCATAGATGTTCAGATAGGCAGGAGGATGCACAATCCTACTGGACCTTCTAATGGCAGTACTAGAATCAGGTAAAGAGGAAGGAATGGAAGAGTTACTAGCAGGACCAAAGTCCTGGGAGGATGTAGCTGTGCTGGACAAGTTTGAAGGGGGTAAGGTCAAATCAGGTGTACCAATGTGTGGAAAGGCATCAGCTACTGATTGAGGGGATGTGTCAGAATCTAAAATGGCTTTAGGTACAGGTGGAGCTGCAACTGCAACTGGATTATGAATTGTCTCATTGATGGATGGACAAATATCTTACAAAACAAGAAAAGGAGTGGTGCAAGCACCAATACTCTCCTGCCCAGTGGGATTAGTGATCACATGGTTAGACTTAAAAGGATAATCAAATTCATAAAACAAGACATGTCTAGAAATAAAAGTCTTGCCAGAAGACATATTCAAAAATAAATAACCATTTGTACACATGGAATACCCCAAGAAGACACACTTGGTGGCCTTTACGCCTATGTACATAAAGAATAGAGGTAAAACAAAAGGCAACCAAAATATTTGAGTGAAAAATAATCCGGGGGTTTACCATAAAGGAGTTCATAAGTAGTTTTATTTTGATGAACCTTGGATGGAAGCCTATTAATAAGAAAAGCAACAGTTTCAATGTAGTTACTCCAATAAATGAGAGGGATATTGGACTAAAGCCTAAGGGACCTAGCTACTTGAAGTAAATGCTGATGTTTTCTTTCTACTAAACCATTTTGCTGGGGAGTTTCTACACAACTCCTTTGATGCCAGTTATTTCATAAAAATAATTTAATAATAAATTCAGTCCCATTTTAAGTTCTTATGGTTTTGATTTTAGTAGAAAACTAAGTATCAACAAGGTTAGAAAACAAAGACAAATCTCCTTCAACTTCAGATTTGTGTTTAAAAATAATATCCAGGCACATCTACTAAAATCATCCACAATAGTTAAAAAAAAAACTTAAAACCATCATGAAACATAATGGAGAAAGGACCCCAAACATCACAATGCAGTAAATCAAAAGTTTTGAGAGAAACAGAAGAGCTTTGAGAAAAAGAGAGTTTCTTTTGTTTTGAAAAATGACATGTGTCACAAAGTTTTGAAGCACAATGAGATGCAGAAATGGAAGGGATAAGAGCCAACTTCTAAGAAGAAGGATGCCCTAGACTATTATGCAAATAAGTCCTTTGGAACAACAGAAAATTACAAGAGGGAGTGTTCTTAGCATATACATTATTGAAAAAACAACTATTAAAATGCAGAATGTATAAGCTATGTAGGAGGCTAACAGAACAAATCATCTTCCTGCTGAAGATGTCACGCTACAGGCATATAGAAGACAGAAAAATAGAGCAATATGAGAAGAGGAGGTTAGTTGAGACCAAAAACCAGTCTGGGAGTAAAATCATGCATATATACGACATTTTAAGAGTAAGATAAGGAGAAATCATAACATCACCAAGTAAGGTGGCAGTGGTGTGACTTTTATTAGGTAGATTAATGCATATATTCACATGCTTAGGAGGTGTAGTAAAATAAAGAAGTGTGCAAATCATGTGATCAGTGGCACCAATGTCCAAGATCCAAATGTTTTTAGAGCATACAATGGGAGATGAGGCAGAAAGTAAAGCAAGAATAGAATGATTACCAGCAATGGTGGTAGTAGCAGAGTGAGTAGTAGAAGAGCATGTGGCACTGATTGAGATTTTGTAAAAGCTAGGAATTGCTCAAAGAGATTTTGAAGATGCATATCAGAACCTGCATAACTTACAGAAGGTGGTTGCTCATTAGTAATAGAACAATTTGCAGAGGTGTTTGAAGGAAAATATCTTTTGCCCTTTGGACCTTCCCAGCCAGGAGGGTAGCCAAAAATTCGAAAACATTTGTTAGTTGTGTGGCCATTATATCCACAAAAATTACATTTCAATTTCTTGTTATCTTTGTTTGCGGGGGGGTTTTGAAAAACGGTTTGTGCTTCCAAAAACAGTAGCAGGGGCAAATTTAGATTGATTTTCAGAAAAAAAAAAAAAAAACTAGTGGTATTAGCCCTTGTAAACATACCAAGAGAATCCACTTGAGGGGTAGAGTAATGAGCACGTTGTTTTTCCTCTTATAAGAGAAGAGCATATACTTGAGACAAAGAGTGTAAGGATTTCATGAGCAGTATAGTAAAATAATCATTGAGCCCTATCAGAAACCTAAAACACACTCATGTTGTTGAAGAGACAACATATTCTTGTTGATGTTGCAAGTACAGTGACCACAAGAGCATAGAGTAATTGGTCGTTGATTAACATACTCATCCTAGACATATCTAAAAATACTATAATATTCAGTAATAGGCATAGAATTCTGAGATAAAGTGTAGAGAGATTTTTGGAGGTGATATACCCGTGATCTGTCGGTGCGAGAATACCTAGTTTTGAGTTCTTCCCATATATCCACAAAAGTGGTCAAGAATTGAAGGGATTGGCGAATCGACCTGACGACGGGATTGAGTAGCCAAGTAGAAATTACGTTGTCTACACGTACCCAACAGATCAAAAAATTATCGTGATGGGTCGAAATCGAATATGAACCATTAATGAAATGTCCCTTGTTTTTTATGTTGATAGACATATGAATCGCCTTACTCCAGGACACATAATTGTCGCTAGTGAGTTGGTCGCCAACAATTGAGGATCCACGAACATCGCGAGAACTGAGAAAATACACCGTGGACGGGTCTTTGCTTGGATTGTGCGGCATAGTAGGAACAGAGGGGCCGACACTACTGAATGAAGTGGAGGAAGTGACCGGAGAAGTCGTGATTGTGCAGAAAAAGTAGATATGAGAATCATGAAATTATGGTTTCACACACGTGAATTTGATTTTGCAACACGTGAAGAGAAAGCTGCAACGGAACAGAGGATTATCGTAACCTAAACGAATGATACCATGTGAAGATATAGATTATGATTTAGTGATGAATATTCGAATTAAACAAGAGAGATGATGAAGATAAGAGAGAAGAGAGGCGGGTGACGAAATTAAGGTTTGGTAAACTTGCATAATGAATTTATTAATTTACAAAGGGGCCACGTACCAACGCCTAGTAAACCCCATATTTGCGGGCCTAATCGAAAAATTGATGGAGGTGTACATCAATGATATGATCATTAAGAGCCCCTGGGCGAAAGGCCATCCGAAGGACCTCCGTAAAGTGCTATCCATTATGGACCATTTTGGGATGAAGATCAACACTCGGAAATGCTCCTTCGGTATCAAAGAAGGAAATTCTTGGGATTTATGGTAATGGAGAATGGGATAGAAATGAATCCAGAAAAGGCAAAGGCCGTCATAGACATGCCCACCCCTAGGACTGTCAAAGACATTTAAAAGCTAACGGGGAAGATGGCCTCCTTGAGCAGGTTCATCTCCAAATCGGCCGACAAAGGACTACCCTTCTTCAAGGTCCCAAGGAACATCAAGAACTTCCAGTAGACCGATCAGTGTGAGGGGGGCCTCATTGAGTTAAAAAGTTACTTAAATTGTCCACCGTTGTTAGTGAAACAGGTGCCCCAAGCGGAGTTATTCGTATACTTGGCGGTCGGAGAGGAAGCTGTGAGTGCCGTCCTGGTCAATGAACATTATAGGGAGCATCGCCTCGTATACTATGTTAGTAAAACACTGCAAGGAGCAGAAGGTAGGTATACCTAAATCGAGAAACTGGTACTAGCTCTAATCACTACGGCGCGTAAATTGTGCCCCTATTTCCTCTCCCATCCTGTCACGGTACTGACTAAATACCCCCTGCGAACCATCGTTAATAAGCCCGAGACCTCGAGACGAATGATAAAATGGGCCATTGAACTCACAGAGTACGACATCACCTACGCCCCCATACCCTCAATTAAGGCCCAAATACCGACTGATTTTGTCATGGAGGTGGCAGGCATATAGGCCATCTAAAACCCGCCTCTGTGGCAAGTGTTCGTAGATGGTCGGCCACGTTGACACACGACGGGTTAAGAGTAGTCCTAACCAACACCGAAGTGGTGGAAGAAATACTATACTCCACCATTAGGCTGGACTCCCCCCTATCTAACAAAGAAGCAGAATATGAAGCGTTATTGATAGGGATGAGACTAGTCAGGAAATGGGAATTAAAAAGATAATAATTCACAGTAACTCACATCTGATTGTGCAACGAGTTAATGGTACGTACGAGGCTAAAGAGGAAATAATGCGTAGCTATCTACAAGTTGTCCATCAAAGGCGCGCCTGGTTCGCAAGCTGTAAGACCATTAAAATCCCCCGCTCCGATAACCAAAAAGCGGACGCTTTGTCTAAGATAGCCTTTCAAACTGCCACAATGCACACCTGCCGCATTACCCTCCTCCAGGCGACAGAATCAGAGAAATCAGAGGCCGAGGAGGTAAATACCTCAGTAAACTCAGCAGGAAATGAATGGATGGACCCAATATTGGCCTACCCCGCGAACAAAACTGAGCAACAACTGATGGCCTGAAAAGCGGCCCAATACTTCCTACACAAGGGCGTCCTATTCTGCCGATCTTACTCCCACCCCCATACAAGGTGCCTCACCTAGGATGAGGCGAAACAAGTCATCAGAAAGGTTCACGAGGGAACCTGTGGGAGCCATACGTGGGGAGAAGGCATGACATGATGTATCATTCGTGAGGGCTATTACTGGCATATGATGGTCCGAGACTGCCAAGAACATGCCAAGCGATTCCTAATGGGGGATCGATATTGTGCCAAATGCGGGCTGGATATTGTGCCTAATGGGGGATCGATATCATGCCAAATCTATGCCCGCTGGATCCATCAAGCTGCGATGCCCTGATTCCTAATGGGGGATCGATATTGTAGGACCCCTGATTCCCAATGCGGGCCAGAAAAGTTCCTACTGGTAGCCGTGGACTACTTGACCAAATGGGGGGAGGCGGAACCCCAAGCTATAATCACCTCCAGAGCAGTTATTAACTTTCTATGGAGGTACGTCATATGTCACTTTGGTATCCCCCGTTGCCTAGTTAATGATAATGGGCTCCAATTCACAAGCTAAGACTTAGAGAAATGGTGCGACACTGGGAGATAAAGCATCGCTTTGCCTCCGTCGAATATCCTCAAGCCAACGATTAAGTGGAAAGCACTAATCAAATCTTGCTAAAAAGCTTGAAAGCCAAGCTGGATTGGCATAAGGCTAGATGGGTGGAAGAAGTCTTGGGAATCCTATGGGCATATCAGACCACTCAATGAACCGCCACATGAGAGCCCCGTACAGCCTGACCCACGGCAGTGAAGCAGTCATACCACCCGAGGTCGTGGTAGAAAGCTGGAGAGTCCGAGAATATGAAGAAGTGAGCAACAGTTCCAACCTTGCCTTAGCCTTAGATCTCCTAGAAGAAAAGAGGGCCCGTGCGGCCAGTCGAATGGAACAACACAAGGTGCGCATGGCGTGACACTACAACACAATGGTACGAGCCAGAATCTTCCAAGTAGGAGATTTGGTGTTAAAAAGGGCGGAAGCCTATAAAAACATAGGAAAGCTCCAACCCAAATGGTATGGGCCCTTCAAGATCTCCAAGATCATCGAAGGCGCTACCTACCAACTGGAAAATCACGAGGGAAAGGTGTTCCCTAACACTTGGAACGCGTACTACCTAATAAAATGCTATGCTTGATGTAAATACACTTCATGCGAATGCACACCTCTTTGTACATAAATAAAGCAATGTTTACAGTAGATGATTCTTACATTATCAAAGGGAGATAGCGTTGCTATTACAAAATCATAGTCTCAAGTGGACTATGGGCAACCTTATCCCACGATATCATATATCTACAAACAAAAAGATATCATAGGAAGCTAGTTCAACCATTTTTACATAAGTTCGTATACTCAAACGAAACAAAGAAAGGGAAAATTCAAAGTCCTCCACTGGACGCTTCCCCTCTTGGATCAACCGATGCCGCTGATCTTAAGTTAGGTCCATCAGGTCGGCGATATCCACGGACGACACAACCAAGAGGTATCCGAGAACGTTGGCACAATGTTCAGGCTGGGGATAACAGCAGTAGCAGGGAACTCAGGTAAAGACCGCACAGCCTCATGACATAGTTTATATCCAATGCGCACCATGTCCCAAAACTCCTCTCGGAGCAAATCCCGAGGGGGAAGAGAGTTACATATGTCCATAACCGCTTGGGCACGAGCTAACACCAGAGCTACCTTGTGCCTTCTTGTCACCTCAACTATCTTTTGATGCGCCGTATCTTTCTCTGCCTGAACCATAGAAAGCCTATCTTCCAAAGTACGAAGCTTATCCCGAAGGTCTTCTACCCTCTCCTCCAAACAAACCACCTGTGCCCTCTCCAGCACAAGATATCGTTCCAAGTCCCACGGTTTCTCCGCCAAATTCTTTAGCGCACCAACATGGATGTCTTGTATCGCCTTGCGGTCAGTTTCAAGCTCCTCTACCTTTTTCTTAGCTTGAAGGAGATCTCTCTCCAAATCGTCCCTATAACGGTATATCAGTTCTGTCTGGGAAGAGGCTTGGTCCCTCCGAGAATCCACAACATTGATAACCATGAATAGCTGTAAAAAAAGAGAGGGGCAAGTTAAATACCAAGGCAAGGGTAGCCCTAAGAAAAGAAAGAAAATAATCATACCTCACAAAGATCTTTGCAAGCTAAGTCTTGCAGGGAAGACAAAGGAAGATCATTCAGCATAGTACAATCTAACCTACTCAACAAGCCACTTAAAAAAGTCAAAAAGAGCCACATCATGAGAAATCCTAGGGAACGGCTCCACCCTCGCCGAAGTTTCCCTACGCTCGCCTCCCCCGACCCGAGTGTTTGTATCTGGGGAGAGCGGCGGACGTTCTTCCACTACATTCACCACATTACCCCCGAAACCAGGAGGAGCTGTATCAGAAATGTTGCCTCCTCCGGGAGGCAGGGAACATACAGCCAACAAAAGAGCCAGACCCGAAACAACCATCGGCTCCCATACTCTCGGGATCTTACGAGAGAAACTCCCCACCTCAACCGAAGGATTCCCTAACCACTCGAGGAGAGAGGTCCCCGACCAACCGGAATGGAAAATGCTCAGAGACGAATGCCCCAGGGCTAATTCAAACCCCGAACACAAGGATCCCTCTCTGTCCCTGCTGCTGAGACAACACTCAGAAGTACAGCTCAACGCCACTCCTTCAAACGCCTTCACCGCGAAAAACTCCAGCTCGGACCCTATAAAAAAATAACGAAGGTAGGATAAGGCACGAAAGTACAATAAAGGCAAAAAATAAGAGAGAAGCCAGGGAAGAAAGGAAAAGAGAGGAGTCTTACAAAAAAATAAATTCATATGCAGTGGACGGGGAGGGAACTCCAAAGCTGCTGGCCCCTCTTGCAAACCCGCCATGGTCAATGCGTCCGATAGCTCCAACAAACCACATATGTCATAACTCCCCAAAAACATTTGGGTATCATGCAAAACCCCGCCTCATGAACGGCCTTCTGTGGGCTGGATACTACGTATCCCGACCCCCAACGAGTAGGCACCCCCACGAGGAAGCTGGACTATCCTGGGGTTTTAGGAAGAAAACACGGTTCTTCCAATCGTCCGGAGGGGTGACAGACCTGGTGATAGTCGTGATGGACCGACGGTGATCGCGATACACTAGACTAAAACGAGAGACCGCTAGGGGAAGGCCGCAAAATAAAGATACTCCCCATCCGATAGAATGTGAGAGGTAAGTCTAAAAGCCCACTACAAAGAACGTACCCCACCAAATAACGGTAAGAATTAGGCGTAAGTTGGCTAGGGCAAATCTGCCACTAACGAAACAGAGATTGCAACAACGGGCGGAAAAACAAACGCAGACCACAACGAATCTGATCCAAATACACTGTCATGTACCCCGCGGGAGGGTCATAAGCCCTCCAGTGAGCTCGGGGCAGCACGATATCATATCCATCGAGATTCAAGTTATACTCTACGAACAAGGCCGCCACGGAGTCTAGGGATTCCTCACTCATAGCGGACCCTACTCGACCCCCACATATTAAAACCCGAGGATTCACGGTGATAGTATTGGACACAAATAAACGATCTATTGGGAGGTATGACTCCCTACTCATAAACACCTCCCTTATATTATTTGCTAATAAAGTATTCGCGCGAAACTGCATTGAGGGAAGGGTAGGGGAATGACCCCTGAAGATGGAGGACAAACTGCCTTCAGTCTTCCTAGGACGTGACATAAAAACTTCACTAGGAATATGATGCACCGTATGTACCGAAAGGGATCTCCGAAGGGGAAAGAAGTCGCATTGGGAGCGAGAGGAGTGAGGGGGAGTCATAATGCGCTTCCACCTTATCAATGAAGTAAGATTTCACTTTGGTCAGTCTAACACCAAAATGACAAGTGATGAGAGTAATAAGGAAACCAAAGGACAAGAGTTCTCTTTTAGCGGAAGTGGCACAAAATTATTCCTCAAATGGTAAAGTTTGTGTGGACTTAGTGAAAGGATTGTTCATAGCTAAAAGAATATATAGTGGACTTGGGGGGGCCCACCCCAAAGGAAATGACCACCCGGATTAAGCAGCAATTCCAGCCAATTGTGCAAAGGCACGATGGGGCACGTGTCGTCACCCTCCGAAAGTTAAGAGGAATGTTCCTTCGCATTGTTTCAGTAACGATTAGATGAAGGCACACAACTACTATCTTAAATGCACCAAGATAGAGTCAAAAGCCTCAAGTTTATCGCTAACACTAAAGAGAGGAAATTAAGTCCCTAAGGGCGTCGAAGATACACCTCAATTAAGACAAACATTTCCACACAAGTGATGACGCGAGCAAAAGGAAAAACTTTCATTAAAGTCAACGAAGTTCAAAGTACAAGTTACCAAACTACTATCACAAGGACAGAAAAGTAAAACAAGGAAAAGGCCAATACAATTAGGGGCCAGAAACGATAAAGTGCTACAAGGAAAGCAAGAAAAAACAATCTAATCAGATAAATACTAAACGTTCAAAGATGGCGCAGCTGTAGGAGGAGCGGCCGGAGAAGCATCCGATCGACCCGCAGCCGGCGCCGCTACCAAAGGGGGTGGCGGGTGTATGCTTACAAGAGTTGCGGGTCTCGGAAGTATAGCAGCTACTGGGATCCTCTCGGGACCAGAAGAAGAAGGTGGTTCCTGAGAACTATACTTCTCGAAAAGAGCGTAAGCTCCCTCGAGGCTGGGCCTGGGCATCTCACAAAGGTCTATCTGGCACTGATCAATAACAGGGGATACCTTCTTCCGCACTTGTGTGAAACAATTGAGGAAACTCCAGAGTAGATGGCCAATAAGATACCCCTGATGCTTCCGAAGGTAGGTAGCGTAACATTGTTGAAGCGTCTCCTCCTGAGCGAGCCTAGCAATATCGTCCAACTTCTTCTACAAGTCATCGGGGGAAATACCACCCGACACAGGAGTCTTTGCCAACTCCTCCGTTAGTACATCCACCCAAGAAAGATCTTACCTTAAACTCTTTTCTAAATCGGCCTCCCTTGAGGCCCCTGTGACCTTCTCCTTCTCCAAGAAATCCACTTTCTACTTCAGAACTATTCTCGAAGCTTCGAGCTCCGAGACGGAAAATTGGAGATGCTTGTTCTCAACTTCCAACTCCTACATTCGCTGAGTGGCCTTCAGCCAAGCTGACTCATATTTCTCCACTCGCTCCTTCAGAGCACAATTGTCCTCCTCCATCTTTTGGAACCTCTCCTCTGCCACTATAACATTGTTGTGCAGCTTCCCAACCTTACGTAAGACAACATGAAGCACTTTAGGCGCCTAAGAACAAAATCAAAGAATAAAGAAAAGACTTAAGAATGCTCCAAAATGATGAAAAAAAAGAGAAATGTCTTTCGATCAAAACCATCCAATTGAGACATGCTTTTCATTGGTAGCACATTGGTGGAACAGAAAAATCTAAAGATGGTTGCGAGAGCAACCTCCACCCCCTCTTCCACAAGCATGTTGCCAAAAGTGGGAAAACCATAAGAGGAAGGCATCCCCGATGGAAACCCACCAGTGAAAGGGAAATGGGTAATCGCGGGGCTATCGGACACGAGGTCAAGAGAGAGCCCGACGAGGCGAGAGGGGCAAAACCAAAGATAGTGGGAGTTAAGGACAACAACTCCTCCAAGATTTTAGCATTCTCCCCCAGCAAAGGACCTGGCGACACCTTATCGGCGGGAGATAAAAAGGCATCCCCACCAAAGTTGGGTAATGCACCCCCTACACACAAACGATATACACCTAAGGAAATTACTCTTCAAGTTTTAAATCAAAAAAGACATGAGGCTCGGAGACTTACCAAAATCGAAAGCATCATCTAATAATGATGCTCATTCATCTAGAACCATTGGAGCCTTCCCCCTATCTGCAAAATTCATCCTCGATACATTACTAACAAGAAAAGTCTTGCACGAGTAAATAGATGAAAAGCTAGGGAGAACACTTACCAAGAGCCCGATAAGAGGTAAGAGCAGACTCTGCGAAAATATGGGCCTCCGAGGGACCGAGCGTCGTCGCAAGAGGTGCCAGCGAAGGCAGATCCACCATCTCTGAGGATGCAGCAGACTTATCTGACGAAGAAATGTTGATATATTTCTGCGAGGATGCTAAAGGGTCAGTTGCAGGACCAGCTGCGGGAATAGCTGGGGAAGCAGAGAGAGAAGTCAAATGCACCCCATCTAATCCTACATCGCCATCCACCCCCTCTAAGGTAAAGACGATAACGGTGGTACCTATCGAGCCTACATCCGGACACCCTTCCTCTGGTGCGTCCAAGGTCCCACTCGACAACTGCGATAAGGCAGTAGAAGAGGAAAAGCGGGTGTGCATCCATCCAACGAGAACTCCATTGGTATCAGAGACCCCCACGTTCTCCATGGGTTCAGCACCCCCGGGTCCTCGTAAAGATTGGCGCCCTCAACCATGTAAGGCTTCAACGTCTCCACTATACAAGGACAAAAAATTCAAACATCAACAAATTGAACGCAACAAACAAAAAAACTAAGATATGAGAAGCTTACCGAAAGAGGTCGTGCATTCCACGGGGATAGCCAAAGGCTTCTTCATCGTATTCAAGGGAGTGATATGCCTCAGTCCCAAGGTCCGATAGAGACCTGCAAAGGAGGCCGATTCCACCAACGCCTTCGCCTCGAATACTGGTAAAAAGACCAAAGTGTTGTCCATAACTCGCTCGGGAAACTGAGGCACCCTCCAAGTATAGGGCATATCCCACTCCCCCACGTTAGGCCGGACCTAAAAGAACTTATTCTTCCACGTACTGTGTGAGCTCACATTCCCCTCGAAAATACAGTCATCCTTAACCCGATGACCAAAGCAATAGAAATGACCCCCCCAGAGATATCTTCAACTCAAAGATGGCAAAAAACTTCTCCTTTGTACAATCTATGCCCTTAAGCAGGCACCATAAAATGAACAGCGATAGGGCGGTGAAACTATTGTGAGTGAGCTGGATCGGACACACGTTGCAGAACTTACACACTTTGCAACAAAAGGGAGAAGAAAGACAGCAACCCAGCCCTCACTTGCGAGTAGTATATCGTGAGGTTATTTGGGGGGAGGTGTGTTACCCCTCTGATCAGCTGTCGGGATCACCACAGTCACATTCCGACCCGACAATCCAAGGTCATGCATTACTTCGGCACCTCCTCATGTGTGGCGGTGCTAACGGTAGTCTATGCCTTTTGGGTGTTCCGAGGGGCCCCACCCTTATCAAATCCCTTCTTAGACGTTGTCTTCTTCTGAACATCCCTGCTGCTGTATGCCTCTGTCACCGCCGCCGCGCCACGCTTCCTGGTCGCCGGAGTAGAAACTCCTATCACAACAAGTGGGTCAGAAGCTGGCAAAAAGGCAACGGCACCAGAAACGGAGGCCACAAAAACCAAGCCAGTAGTCGAAAAAGAAGCCATGGCAGAGAATTGGAAAAGCTTGAAGAAATTGCTCAAGTTGCAGAGAGATATTTTTGCTTTAAGAAGAAGAGAATTGGAGAATTTGCAAAGTGTGGAGATTGTTTTTTGAGAGGAGGGTATTTATAGCCCTAGGAGTTAACGGGTCTTATTTGCCTGTTAACCCCCCTTACCCCCACGACGCCATGTTCCCTTAACGGGACTTAACTCCCCATTACGCCATTAATTACACCACGTACAGTTGCACAAAACCCCAAAGGTTCGGACCGTTGCGCCGTCGCTCCCAAGAGACATGGGCTTTATTACGCCACGTCACAATAAATAAATAAATATATATATAATAAAATATAAGGGGATAATTAAAAAAAACAATATAGGTAACGGTAATATTTCCCCCACGATACCCCCTCAAAAAGGAGAAATTCCTCTTGCCTCTTAATAAAGGCAACATGAACTGGGGGGGCGGGGGGGGGGGGGCTAATGTTAACGCTAGGCTTTTTTCAAAAGCCTCGTTCTGCCTCCACGATGCCCTCAGAGCAACACGGAGACCACCTCAGTATCGACAGACTTTGATGCCTTTCCTGATACTGGAAAAACGGTGCTCTATTCCTCGCAATAAGTATTTCACAGAGTACAAATTCCGTGCGAGGTATCGGAAACTTTAAATAGCTTCACGAATACCTCCCAGGGATACGATACTATAGCACTTACCTTATCACCCGGGATTCGTTCCCTCATGGCCCGATGCCCTAGAAAAGTCCCATCGAGACCTCTCGGAAACCCTCCCAAGAAACTCCCCCCTTATAGTCTGCCTATCGGAAGAAAGGCATCGGAACAAAGAGAACGATACACGTCATGTTCTTATCCCTAAACAGATAGGACCACGAAAAAGATCTACTCAGCACACTGGAGGCACATGGCACTCAAAGCCCGAAGGCGGTAACTCCATGAAGCTATGTCAGCCTCCTCGGAGACAGTTGTCTAAATTAAAAACTAACGCCCAACCCCTATTTTACATGCATCAGATGGGATACCCCACCTATACTATATTACTCAAATTAAATCACATTATATAATAACGAAATCAAACGTCCCATTAGTTACAAAGAAAATTAATGTGGTCGAGTGACAGCTTATCTGCATTCCATGCTTTTGTTTTTGTATTTTTTTTGTACTCTATGATCGAACGTGTCCACTATTGAAAAAACGTGTTCATAAATTTGTATGATAAAATGTTGTTCCAAAAAAAAAAATTATATGATAAAATGAATCGAACTCAAATGTGCCATCAGTTATTTTCTGAGAAATTCGAAGGAGCTAGTGAAAAAATGCTAACTTCATAATTTTGGATTGGTCCCCTAGTCTCTTAAATTGCGAGTGACAATATGTTCCTTTCACTAATAATTGAAAAAAAAAAAAACAGATGTCAATTGCCTGCACAAAACGTCTCTTACATTTACGTATTCATACGGTCACACGGTGTTTTGTGCATTATGTTGCCAGGATTCAAGGTCAGTTCTGCTATTGGACAGTGGAGGCTTTAATTTTAACTTAATTTATTGAATATTTTGGATTTTTAAAACTATTAAATAAACGAAAATTATATGTAAAGGTTATAAATAGGATAAATGATGTAAGCCTGTAACCTGCAATTACCTAGTTTAGCTACTAGGGATTTTATCGATCGAGAATTATACAATACAATATCGTCTGGAGCTCGAATCCCACACCAACACACTCTTTAATCAAACAATTAAAAATGTCACATACAGACTAAGAAAAATATTAGATTATATTTTGCATGTGAGGGGCTTGCTTGAGAAACATGCAAGGGTAAGAACCCACAATATTGGACACAAAATTGATCTGCAAACGCATTTTATACTCACATATTCTTTGACAGTTTATCCTCATATAATTTAGATGGTTTAGGCTCTGATACAGAGAACATACGAGAAGATTCTGAGCACATGAAAAAATTTACAGTTTGTGACAAAAAGTTCTTCTCCCAGGAATTGGAAGCGAATCAAAAAGTAATACAAATATATTTTCTTTTTGAGCGAGCAAAGATATAAATTCAATAATGTATAAAAGTTCAACTGAATTTGACATTACAACCTTTAGACAAACAGTAGTGATATGGGTATTTCACTGTAAGAAAACAAGGCAACATCTACAAAGTGATTCGAACAAATAAATATTTGTTGCTCATAGTAACAACTTTTCAACGGTATACTCACGAAAAAGCTATTGTAGTTGTTGCCTTGTTTTTTTTTATTGTTTCCCGCATTGGGCAGGCGCATAGCTCATGCCCACATTTTGCCTATATCAGGGATATTCCCTGATATGCATATCGAAGATGGCTTTCGATACGGTACAAGGCAGAATGTATAAATATTCGTCTCGCATACTGAGACTAACACAATAAATACTACCTAACATACATGTTGATATCGAATATACATATTCGACATCATCTTAGACCTGAGTCCGGCATCAAGTCCGACATCAATCTCGACATAACCTTCGACGTTATATCTGACGTGTCTTTGACATATCATGCGACACATTCCCGACGCCATCTTTGACGTCACTCTCGACGCCACCTTCGATATCATTGGTGGTGTCTGGTTGGACCTTCCATCCCTAGCATCTGGTGTTTCAGACAAAAGTCGTCATATAGCTAGCATTAGTTATAGAAGACATAGCTTGTAATGAAATTGTAGCATTGTACTTGTAATATCGCACCTCGTCTTATAAATACGATCTATTGTCAAATTAGTGGCGCCGTCTGTGGGAACACCAGTTCTCGAGGTAATAGGGTCACAGGGTAATCAGAAAATGAAGAGACCGCACAAGGCGATGGAGACATGTCAGAAGAAGAAGAGAAAGACAGTGAGGCCAACCCGTCTGTCGAGTTCTCAAATAGGGAGAAAGCAATTTACAATTCCAAAATGAACCGAAAATGGAACCAGTGGGAGATTTTATTATTATTAACATCGACCCCGAGCGGCCGGACCACACCCTGCGAATTAGAGCGGCGATGTCACCTGACATACGGAGCACATTGGTGGAATGTTTAAGGAGGAACGCTGACATATTCGCATGGCCGACTCAGACCTAAAGGGAATTGACCCCAAAATCATCGTGCATAAGTTGAATGTTGACCCTCGGGCCAAATTGGTGAGACAAAAGAAAAGAAACTTCAATAAGGAAAAGAATGAGGCAACCGAGAAAGAAATGGTTGAGAAGCTTAAGGCAGGCCACATCTATGAGATATGTTATTTCGAGTGGCTTAACAACATTGTATTAGTTTTGAAGAAGGAGGCTGAATGGAAAATGTGTGTGGATTACACAGATTAGAACAAGCATTGTCCGCGAGACCCATTTCCCCTGCCATGAATAGACCTTTTCGTGGACTCAACGACGGGATGTGCCTTGTTCAGTTTCGTGGGTGCAAAGAGTGGGTTTCATCAGATCTTCATGGAAACAGAGGATCAACCAAAAACGTCTTTCGTTACAGATATTGACGTGTACTATTATCGAGTGATGCCCTTCGGATTAAGGAATGCACGGGCTACCTTCCAAAGACTAGTGGTCAATATGTTTTATGACCTGATTGGGAAATCCATGGAGGTTTACGTTGATGACATGATGATCAGGAGTCTAAAGGCTCAGGATCACGTGAAGTACTTGGAACCATACTTTGGGATAATGAGGAACAATGGAATGAAACTCAACCCAAAGAAATGTACGTTTGGCGTGCCGGCAGGGAAGTTCTTGGGTTATATGGTCAATGAGAGGGGAATCGAAGCTAACCCCGACAAGATGCAAGCAGTGATAAGTTTACCCTCACCGCGATCAGTACTTGACGTACAATGTTTAGTTGGACGCATAACAACATTAGGACGGTTCATTGCAACCTCAGCAGAAAAGAGCCTCAATTTCTTCAAGGTGTTGAAGAAGGCGACGAATTTACAATGGATAGACGACTGTGAGGTGGCTTTCCAGCAGATGAAGAGGTACCTAATGACCCCACCATTGTTGGAAAAGCCCGACGCACGAGAAATGCTTTATTTATACCTAGCGGTCTCGTTAGCCGTGTATTCTACGGCACATAAAAGAACTATCTGCAAATTGAGTTGTTTGCCTTGGCGATAGTAATGACGGGACAGAAGTTGAAGTCGTATTCTCAATCACACCCTATAACGGTTATCATAGATAAACCACTCTCAGAGATAATGGCAAGCCCAGAAACCTTTGGGCGATTGATTAAATGGGCAATAGAACTAAGAAAATTTGGGATAAAATATTGCCCCCGGACCGCCATCAAAGCACATTTCTTGTCAAATTTTATGGCAGAAATGTTAGGAAATAGCGTGGACTACTCTTGCAGCCACATTTCTACTATAACACAGGACCCGAGACCCAGTACCTGGCATTCGGCATGGCTATTGCATGTGGACGGATCATCCACCGCCAACGGAGGGGGCGCGGGAATCCACCTGGTATCACCGGACCGCATAGAGTTCGATTTCGCCATAAGCTTGAACTTCCAAATCATGAACAATGAAGCGGAGTATGAGGCAGTTCTCGCGGGGATAAGAATGGCGAAGACTCTAAGTTCGGACCACTTAGAGGTGTATACGGATTCCCAACTGGTGGCAAACCATTTCTCGGGATTCTTCGAAACAAAACAGGAGACGATGGTCTTATATTTAGCAAAGCTAAAGGCACTAGCTTCTGAATTCACCACATTCAACCTGACTCAGATTCCCAGATCTGAGAACACTAAGGCAGATGCATTGTCAAAATTAGCGAGCTCTTCAAACAATTTTGTTGAGAAACGCGTTACCCTATAGGCCACTTCGAGGCCAAAAATAGGTTTTACTAAGACTAGCAAGGTATGGGCTGATATAGAATTCATTTTTCCTATTGCAAACACTCATTGCTGGAAGGATGAGATCTTCTAGTATCTCCTGAACGGGACACTCCCAGAGGATGTAAACGTACGGCGACGCCTCAAATACAATGCATACAGATGTGTATCCCTAGTGGATGCACAGTACATCATGAGAGAGATACACGCTAGGAGCTGTGGGAACCATTCTGGGGGAAGAGCCCTCGCACAAAAGATTCTGAGGCAGGGATATTTTTGGTCAACGTTGAGAAAGGACTCGATACAATTATGTCGTACAATTCTAATCCAGCCTCTCGAGATTACTTGCCCTTTTTTATCAGTGGGACCACTCCCCGTCACTAAGGGACACAAAAAGTTTCTCTTAGTTGCTATTGAATATTTCACCAAATGGGTGGAGGTGGAGGTGTTGGCCCACATAATTGAGAACAATATGATAGACTTCATATGGAAGAATATTATCTGCCATTTCGGTCTGCCAAGAGTCATTATCTCCTATAATGGGACCCAGTTCTGTGGCAAAAAAATGGTTTCATGGTGTAAAGAATTAAATATTGCACAGTACTTCGCAGCCGTGGCTCACCCACAGGCTAATGGCCAGGTTGAATCTACCAACAATACTCTAAAAGAGTATCTAGAGCGTCGACTTCATGCCACGGGAGCGATCTGGACAGAAGAGCTCCCAGGAATCTTATAGGCTTATCATACTTCTCCGCAGACTTCTACAGGTGAGGCACCATACACTTTAGTGTATGGCTCCAAGGCAGTGGTACCAGTGGAGATAAGTATGCCTACCTATCGTATTTCGTATTACTTAGTATGATCCCGAACATTCATCGCGTCTGCGTCAGATGGACCTTGACATGATCTGTTCTACAAAAGAACATGCATATCAATGCACCATAGCTTTCAAAATAGTTATGGCCCGAACTTTTGATAAACGGGTCCATCTCTGCAACTTTCAAGTAGGGGACCTCGTCTTAGAGAGTGTGAGAGCTAGTAAGCACGTGGGAAAACTACAAGCCAATTGGGAAGGTCCTTATAGGGTTACTCGAGCAAGATCTAAAGGATATTATTATCTAGAAGACATGCATGGGGATCCGCTACCCCGTCCATTGAATGTGCAACACTTGCGCCGCTTTTATTCTAAATATTATCATAGATTATACCAGAACTACGCAAGGCTTGATTCCCAATATGGGATATGTAGGCAACCACTTTCCCGGCCCAACATCGATATTGTAAAAATATTATCTTTACAGTGTAGGAGCACGACATGACGCACTACATGCCCAAGGCAACAAACTTTGCAAACGAAGTGGAGTATATGCTAATAAGACGAGAGAGAGGTATCGCCCTTAGGATATATCGCTTTAAAAGGCGACTGTCCACATGCTTCCACGGTATATATATGCTGACAAAACAGCAGAGCGGTATCGCCCTCAGGACATATCGCTTGAAAAGACGACTGTCCATATGCCTCCACGGCAAATATGATGACAAAACAGCAAAGAGGTAACGCCCTCAGGACGTATCGCTTGAAAAGGTGACTGTCCATATGCCTACACCATAGAAATGATGATAACACAACCCTCAGGGGATACGACTTGAAAAATGTGATTGTCCACATGCCTTAACGACAACGATGTTATTAAAACATCAAAGGTAAATGCGAACAAAGGGAGCCGTATAACAAAAGCAACGGTGAAAAATCCCGGCAAGAACGATGTATTCAACTATAATTGTAATAGGGACCGCAGTTAGGTCCCTACTAATATTCATAGATACTCTATGAATATTAGTATGGACCCAACTGCGGTCCCTAATAATAGTAATAGGGACCGCAGTTAGGTCCCTACTAATATTCATATAACTCTATGAATATTAGTAGGGACCCAACTGCGGTCCCTAATAATAGTAATAGGGACCGCAGTTAGGTCCCTATTGACGAAAAATCAATAGGGACCGGAGTTAGGTCCCTATTGTTTTTTAGTCAATAGGGACCCAACTGCGGTCCCTATTGATTCAACAATAATAATGACCTAATTTAGGTCGCTATTGCCATTATCAGGGACCTAACTGCGGTCCATGATACTCTGGTCGCTATTGCCCTCATCAGGGACCTAATTGCGGTCCCTGATGGTAAGCGACCGAGGTCAATAGGGACCGCACAATAGCGACCTACGTGCGGTCGCTATTGACCTTCAGGGACCGCTAGAGGGGTCAATAGGGACCCTAATTTAGGTCCCTATTGACCCTGTTATCTTGTAGTGAAATAAATTGAAATCTTTGTTGATTTGAAATAATTTAGGAGAACAATCTCTCCGGTGATCCTGTTATTCTTTTCTACGAAATATGATAGCCATAGTTGGTAATCTCCATGCGCTGACATTGAAGATCTACAGGAATATTTGTATGCTCAATCCTCTTAAACATTTAAATTGTATGAAATGATGCTTATTCTGTTTGAACACGTACTTTCATCGCTTGAATAGTGACATTTAATAATGGAGTTATTATTTCCTTACTATTAAAGCTTATTATATGCGACATAACATTATCTTAATTATCAATAACAAAATCAGTGTGTACACATTCCTGATTTTCTTTATGTCAATTGACCTTTTTACCTGTACTTTTGTGTTTCCTACTAACCGACTCTTCAAAATAATAAATGGTCCACTTCTGTCTTGTTTTCTTTATCACCACATGCAATATATATCTTATATTGTTGGCTATTAGCTATATATTACTTCTTTTTGTTTGCAAAGTTGAATAATTTTAATGACTTTGAGCACTTTTATTCTGTCATCCGTCGAAAGAAACTAGAACACGTGTTCGCTAGGTCTTTAAGGAAGGTGGGCTAAATAAAACTTAGTTAGAAACACGTGTACCTAAATTTCTCTAACAATACACAATTATTGAAATATGCCAAAAACAGTTATGGTGTGAAAAATTAACTTAAAACAGATAATCGAGTATAGGTTAAGCCGTTAAGATGTATAGAAACAACAAACAACATTCACACGGGAACGTCATTATAATAATATAAATGTGACCGTGACCGTACCAGTTACTACACATGTGAATCATATTTTTTAATAGTGAGTAATCATTTTCTATATGCAACAGTTCTGATTATATGGATATTAAAGGAGTGGAGATCAATTGATAGGTGGACATATTCTATCGACTCTTCAAGCATATATACAACCTTAGCTTTAACCATAATTACGAAAAAATAAATTAAAAGATTGAAAATGGTGAAACCATCATCATCTTCTTCTTCTTGTGGAAAAGGTAATGGCAAAAAAAAAGGTCCATGGACAGAAGAAGAAGATAATAAGTTGAGATATTATGTGGAGAGATATGGCCACTGGAATTGGAGATTGCTTCCTAAATTTGCTGGTAATCAATTTATAAGAAAACTTTCATGCATATCTCTATCTATATATCTATATACATTCATACATATATATTTCTTCAATTTATCAACTATATTTGGAACATTTTTCCCTACATTATATCTATTTAGGTTAGAGGTATATTAAATAAATCCGTCAGTTTGGCCATTATTTTATCTTCTAGAAATATAAGCCAAATACTCAAATTATATTTTTCATCAGCCTTAATTTCTCTGATGGTTTCGTGTTAATTTTATCTTCTTTATAATGGAAATTGTGGTGTATATATCCAGGTTTTAATGAATTGATTAACCCAAAAGATTTGTTTAATTTGCAATGCTTCATTCCTTTTTGATCTACCCACAAATTAAGCAGTTTTATGTCAATTACATAAACACGTGCATTGTCCTCCAATATTATTTAACTCTATAATTCTGATTATCATACATTTTGGATTGAAAAGATAAAAAATACTCTCCTACAAGATATACTAATATGTTAAGCAGAAAAAGATGTGCTTCATGGCATAACAAAATAGGGTAATCTGAAAGTACTTTTTATTAAAGCATAAATTAATATCAGAGAAAATTTTGAACACTAACATATATGAAATTAGGGTTCTTACAAAGGTACAGATCATAAATATGACGTTAAACATTTTTTAGGGAACTACAATAAAAATCTCATCTGGTCAAATGAATACCCTGTTTTAATCAACTAGCTAGTAAAAACTACAAATCTACAATGAATTGGCATAGGGTTGTGTCCCAAAACCTAACTACGTAGAGTGAAAAACAATATTGAACCATAAACTACACCCATTTTTGGAATTGCTCCAACCTAAAAAGAATTTATGCCCTACTTGATGTTGAAGAGTTTTGCCTTACACCAGGGACGGAGCCAGGATTTTTTCGGACCCCGGGCTGCTATTAACTTATATATATATATATATATATATATATATATATATATATTGTAAAATAGAATGAAGAATATGTAATGTTTAGTACAATATGATAAAAAGTACACCCAAAACAAATAAGTTATCGAAGTTAAGCTCCATATTTTCGTGGAGAGTAAAAATAGATCAACAACGCTTGTACACGAGTTGTTAGGATTATATGTGCATCTCCTTTAATTACTATATACATTTATCTATAAAACTAGAACAAAAGAAAACTTTAATAGACATATAAAAAAACTTTAATAGTCTTACTTTAATTCCCCAACAAATGATAAATTTTATTTGAATGCACACGAATATCATACTTGAAAAAACAAACATCAAATTTAGTAAACTCTTGTATAATAATATAACTTAGTACACCTGACTAAAAATCTAAAGATTCGGTATTGTTTTGCTATTTTAAAGATGGACGATTTCAAAAAAGAAAGAAAGAAAGAAGAGAGATTTAAAGTTGGACATTCTTTCTTATATTTCTTGATTTTGTTAGTTATTTGGGCTTTTTAAAGAAAAAATTAAGAAAAAAAAGCAATTAGTGGTGAATTGAGATTTTATTTGGAGATATTGTTTTGATAATCATTTGGACTTTTCAAGAAAACTAAAATGTAAAAGAAACAACTACTAATGAATTGAGATTTCATTTTGGTGATATTGATTTTACGAAAATTGAATAAAAAATATAATAAAAACAATGATATTGACTTTAAGGAAAAGTCTAGCAAAAAGAAAACAACTGCTCCAGCAAGGATTCGAACTATGGACTCATAGTATGGGAGAGAAAAGCATTACCACCGGATAAGACTACTTTTACATTCAATTTCCTGACAGTATGTATTTGTACGTGGTCTAAGGATTTTTTTTAAGATACCTATTATAGACAGCTGCAAAAATCGACCCGGGCTGGAGCCTACCCAAGCCTCCTTGGTGGCTCTGCCCCTACCTAAGACACACGTCCGACTTAAACGATTAATCATCAACCCAGATGAAGGTTTGAATAAGTTGGAGTTTAATGCAATTTTTAGGTTGTGTGACTATTTGTAAAAGGCGTATAATTGAAGGATTAACGCTACATTATTAATGTCGCTCGGACTTTTTCACCAAAATCAGCGGCTATCTTCCAGTTCAAGATACCATAGTAAATACATGAGCGATCGAGATACAATAATTACTGGGACAGTTAGGAGGTTAATGCCCTAAATTCTTGGAAATCCTTCATCTTGCTTTTTTATTGTCATACATGCAACGGTGTTTCGTCCATAGAATAATTTAACCAGGAAATGTACGTTATTGTAGAATTTCCCCTAAACAATTATTGTTGTATAGGCCTTGGATTTAGTTTTTTCTTTTCTTTTCCCATTCTTCATATTTTGATACTTTTTAGTTACATAATCATGATTTTGTTACTACATATATTCTACAGGTCTTGAGAGATGTGGAAAGAGTTGCAGATTGCGATGGGTGAATTACTTAAAACCAGGGCTCATAAAGGAAAATTTCAGCAAACAAGAAAAGGATCTCATCATCAAACTACACAAACAACATGGAAACAAGTAAGGAAAACTAATAATTATTATGAACTTGCATAAAACCATAGGGATAAAAGCATCAAGCCCCCTGAACTATGCACGTTTTTGCGACTTGCCCCCTAAACTAATTTAATAAGCGTTTTGCCCCCTAAACTATGCACGTCTGTTCGATTTGCCCCCTGGCCGGGTTTTTGGCTATTTTTTTGCCATTCTTGGCCAGAATTTTTCCCCTTACCCGACACATATGTGTTGTACTAGATGTCTATTAGTAGTTGATGACAAAAAGTAGGCGAAAAACCATCTCGAACGGGGCATATTCTAGCCAAAATGTGATTTCCTCTTCAGTGTATTTTAGCCAGAATATGCCCCGTTCGAGGTATTTTTTCGCCTACTTTTTGTCATCAACTACTAATAGACATCTAGTACAACACATATGTGTCGGGTAAGGGGAAAAATTCCGGCCAAAAATGGCCAAAAATAGCCGAAAACCCGGTCAGGGGGCAAATCGAACAGACGTGCATAGTTTAGGGGGCAAAACGCTTATTAAATTAGTTTAGGGGGCAAGTCGCAAAAACGTGCATAGTTCAGGGGGCTTGATGCTTTTATCCCTAAACCATAATATACCATATAGTTTTAAAACCTTCTTAACTCTAACCTAGTGGCTTCACAATCCTGCACTATAAGTTCTCTCGTATTTTCTCATTCACATAATCACATTGCGTCATCCAACTCCCCATTTAACAACATACCATAATTAAATTGTCAATTTTACTCTCCTTATGTTTTGAATTTAATGTTTGACGCGGATCTTTACATGACAAATGGCGTCCAGTGCGTGGTTTTTCATGACGCAAGGGGTTGATATAGTCTTTCGTTCTATAACATATGCTTGAAAGGGTATATAGTGCGTATAAGGAAGAGTTCCGGTGTGCAGATTTTTTACGTCTCAAAGTGATTTGGTGCAAGTTTAAATATTTGTTTGGTCCTTTAATTTGGCTAACTCACCATTTTCGTCCATCAGTTAGGCACCTCGCCAAAAAGGTCCCTTAATTTGATAAATTGGTTCTCTCTCCGGCAGAAACTCAAAAATCCCCAGAAAAATCGGATGTGGATTATGTTGGGTATTCAGTCATTAGCTTGGAGGGTTTGTATCATTTATGTGAAGACTTGGGCTTCATATTGATGCGTTTTCCGGGGATTTTTCCGGGGTTCTTTTCGGGATTTTATAGTTTTTGCTGGAGAGAAGACCAATTTACCGAATTAAGGGACCTTTTGGCGATGTGCATAATTGAGGGACGAAAATGGTGAGATAGTCAAATTAAAGGACCAAACAAGTTTTTAACCCAACATAGAGCTTTGCATTTTCAGCACGAGATACTTTTAGTTAATTTGTCTACAGAATCTAAAAGGCTAAAAACAAGTCGCATATATATAACACAAGTTTAATACACGCTCACTTAAAATAAAATAAATGGATCTTGCTAGGAATGACGTATAGTGTACGGCTTTCAGAAAACAAAAGGAGATTCTTGCATCTTTGTTATAATAGTTATAATTCATAATATATAAAATTATTTTTATTAATGATCATTAAATCACTTGGATTTTATGCATTTTCTTTCAATTAATTAATTGTTTATATTAAACCTAATTTGGAAACAGATGGACGACCATCGCTGCGAGATTTCCCGGAAGAACTGATAATGACATCAAGAATTTCTGGCATGCACACATAATGAAAGGCAGCAAAAAGCGCAAATCTTCACAGAAATCAGCCAAATTACTATCAAAAAAAGATCATAATAAACAAACTGATCATGATAATGATGAACAATCTAACTCCACTAATAAAGAAGTTTTATCAATGGAAACCCAACTGCCACCATCAGCTTCTAAAGATGGAATAGTATATGATAACGGTATCTGTACATCGACATCGGACTCATTTTTGGTACATACATGTTACACCGATGATTATTGTCTTTCACCACTCCCAGAAGTTAACTTATGCAGTGAATTATCCTCGAGCTTCGGTTCCACATCGTTCTCGACTACCCTTGAGTGGATGATTGCGGATGATTGTGATCAAAGTTTGTTGAATTCGTCAAGTGAATCTGCGGGCCTGCTAATGCAGGAGGATTTTTGGAATGTACCTTTTATGACGGATGCAATATTTCAAGGTGGAATAGGTCATTTGCCAGCACAAGTGGAAGGAGGGTTTCATGACCCTAGCTCGCTATATTGTGATCCTGAAATTAATTAAGTTAATTTACAGTCTTGTCGAATTATATCCCGGTTTTTTTAGATTAAAACTGGGCTTTCTGTATATTTATTAACTCTGTACGAAGAGTTCTATGATATAATATGTTTAATTATCGGATGGATTACTTTTTCTGCCCCTCAACTTTTTTTAAAAAACTTAAATGTCTTTTATGGTTCGGGCCGACTAAATATGCCCCGTAACTTTCAGTTTTCTCACTAAAAATGTCCAAATCGTCTTATTCGGGCTAAATTCACTACAAGAGAAAAGACCTTTTCCGACGGCACAAAAACCGTCGAAAAATGCCTCTTTCTCGTCGGAAAAGCTCTTTTCCGACGGCAGACTGACGGAAAAGGTCTCCTCGAAAAAGAGCTTTTTCGTCGGCCAAATGCCATCGGAAAAGCTCTTTTCCGACGGCGAAGTTCCATCGGAATTACCGACGCCCTTTTTTCGAAGGCATAATGCCTTGGAAAAGTTGACAAAATGTTTTTCAAAAAATTTATTTTTAATTATACTGTATTTAAAAAATTACATATTTTTTTTGTTAATACATATTCAATTGTTTAAAAAAATGTATTAAGATATCATTTTCGACGGCACATTGCCATCGGAAATAATATTTAAACATTATTTAAATAATATTTCCGACGGCATATTGCCGTCGGAAATAATATTCATAAAAACAAAAAAAAACACTATTTTGTTTTTTACGAAAAAAGCTTATTTTGTTAAATTTTCTCTCAATTTCGTCCGAATTTTTGGAAAAGTCATAAAAATAGTTGTTGTTGCATATATAGTTAATAAAATAAAAACAAATGAATTATTTATTACAAAAAAACAAAAATATAAATTAATTTGTAATATATATAGATAAATAAAAATGGGTTATTATGAATGTAATAATATATATGTGAAATTAAGAATAATAATAATGTAAGAAAACAAAATATATATGATAAAATAAAAAATATAAAGAAAATATAAGTAAGAAAAAAATTTGAAGAAAGAATTGGGAGAAGAAATGTAGTTATAGGAAGATATAATTGAGTGTTTGTGTATGAATGAATGAATTTTAGGTGTTAAATTTGAGGGTATTTATAGATTTGGGAGGGAGAATGGTGCCACGTCACCGATCCGGGTGAAAAATCACCCGGAAATGGTCTTTTTCGACGGCATGGTGCCGTCGAAAAAGACCATTTCCGGGGTGTTTATGTCGCCCTGATTGGCTATAAATAGTCCGATATCGGTTTATAATTTCAAGTCACAATCTTTTCGTTTCAAAAATTAAGGTTCGTATTCATATTTAATTATTATTTTACGTAATATTTTTATACATTTTATGCTATATATATATATATATGTTAATAATCTAATTAACTTAAGTTATTTTTGTTTGCAAATTGAAGAATAGCAACGAGGCGGGTGTTAGAGATTCTTTCGAGCGTTGTTTGCGGAGTTATTTTCTACAAGAGGTACGTACGCGTTTATATATATATATATATATATATATAAATATATATATATATATATATATAAATATATATATATATATAATTACAATCTCTTTTAATTGTAGACTCAAAATGTAATTTTGTCGTATTGATAATGGTAAAAACTATTAATTTTATAGATCTCTTTTGTCCACTTTCACGTTTTTCCTTACGTTTCTTCTTTACTTTAATTTCCAAATATTATTTGTCATTATCGATTGTTTTTGTCTTATCAAGAATATTTACAAATATGTGGACTAACGCCAGAAATCTCAAGAAAACAAAAAACTTGCCACCCATAAGGCCATATAACCCATCGTGTATGGTAAGCAATTAATAATCGACTTGTTGCACCGCATTGTCGTGTAGTCATTAGACGAAACAATTTCTCCCATATTGGAAGAGTCTCAAGAGGAATCATTGCCCGTGAGAAAGTTTTCCCAAGGTTGCAAAAGCTTCCGACTACTCTAAGGTGGTGTTAGCAAACCATTCTCTAAAATTAAAATCTCGCAATAGTTTAAGTTAACTTTAAAAAAAAAATCATAGTAAGTTTAAGATGTATAGAAAATAAAATTCTAAAAGCCAAAGAAAAACTGTAAGATAATAATACTATATCACTCTTCTATTAATGCCAGCAACTTGCGAATTCCACAATTAATAAAAAAATAAAAGTGTACATATTTAAATCAAAGGAGAAAAAATAATTAAAAAGGATTCATGTTATTAACAAAAAATCAAAACCATTCATCTTTGAATTCTATAAGTGCGTCCAGTATAGTCTCGTCCACAACAATTCTCAGAATATCGCTCACAAATTTGCTCCACGTCGTGTCGTACATCCAGCCAAGATTGAGAACCTGCCATTTCAAACCAAACTGGTCCATCGTTCTTTGTTCTGTCCAAGGATATAGATCTTCATTATCTCATCATGCACAAGTTCTTCCACCGGAATGTATCCGGTATTTTGCTTTACAAACTGTAGAGAACAGAAATGGGATTGATATAATTGTATTAAAGCTTCATTCATGTGATCAAACAGAAGTTTGGAGTCGAAAACAGAATCAGTAGTCACAAACTCCACTTCTTGAAATAAGGATTCACGAAGGAATGCTTGATCCGGTATTAGTCTAATCTCGGATAATCGGTCCCAATTCAAGCGCGAAGCTTGTAACAGTAAGTGCACGTTCATTGTATTCATCTCCATCAACTAATGCTTTATTTTCTGCTTCTTGGTAGATTGTGTTTCAGTTTTTCAAGATCAAGACGAGGTCTGCATAACGGTTATACTCCATAATAGATAAGAGCCTCAAACTTCAAAATCCATATATTACATAGCAGATAAGAGCCATCATATAATACCAAAAGTTGTCATCCATTGAACTGCAGAACATTATCATGAAATGAATTTTACCTACTAGCTGACACAATAAGTAATTATTGACCTTCATCTTAATGAAATTCTAATAAGTAACTTCCACATGACAGATAAACAGTGTTGAAATAAGGTTACATCTTCATAGAAAACCTCTACCAGTTCTTTCACTTCTCTGGTAGATTTTAGTTAGGTTCCAATTATATTAGTGCATTACAGGAAGAGCAGTGGCTAGAAATAGGGAAATGTGGATGTGAGACTGTGTTATGGGTGGCAAGTAAAGCATGTGTGCACTACCTAAGTTATTGAAAATTTGGAAATAAGTTCAAGAAATGTGAAAAATCTCACCTTCACAAAGTCTATGAATACAAATACCAGAATGTTTTAGCAAACAACTAAGATCTTGAGTGTTGCTAAGACTGGTATGTAGCTTTCATAGAAAACACAAATTAAAAAATGTTGGTAGGTGAAAGATAGATAATTCAATAAAATCATATAATTATTCTCACCCCATCTGAGTCCAAAACCTATATAGTGGAGGAGTAATAAATTGCTAAATCAAATATTATTAGCTCATGGTTCACCAAGATTCTTTAGAAGCATGCTCTCTACGATGTATTAAAAAGGATATGCGCATGCATTTATATAACTACATGACATTGGACGATATCTTATACCATCCTACAAGAATTTGAATCGCATTGGTGAAATTTCAATTCTAAACAGTATTGCAGAATGCTGAGATTTTCATTGAGGACTTTCTACAAACACCTTAACAGCTATATTCAACTAGGGTAATATTTAAAGGAAATAGATACAACGAACTTACCATGATTGCCATGGAGGAATGGCGTGCGCCCAACTTGGTGTTTGAAGCTCGAATTCAGAATTTTACGTACAAGTTCGAAGTGGGAAGAACCGATGGATGCAATTTGATGAATTTTTTGTTCTTCTGCCAAATTTTCGAGATTGTGCAACATTTTCTTTCCATTTTCGATTGCCCAAGATCTTCTCCGGAATCTTTCTCCTGAAATTTAGGAATTTCCAAACTTTGAATTGTTACAAAGATTTCAAGTCGTCCGTTTAAGCCCTGCCGTTAACTAGCCACGTGTCGGCAATCCGAAGGCTGTAACAGAAACAGAAGATTCGAGGCGAATACTATATATATGGAAAACAATAATGTTTGTATTTTTATATATATATATATATATATATTATATGCTAGCTGCTTAAATTAATAATTGAGAAATTTGAAATTTTGGGTGCCGGGCGCTACCGCTAAACAATTATACTTTTTTCGCTAAGTGGGCATAAAGATTTTCTTTGTTTAATTTAAATAGGATAATAGCTAGGCTACTATTGGAGATAATTAGCAATGGAATATACGACCAAAAAACCCTTACAAATTATGACCCGTAATACTCATCTCCTATACACAATGAGTATTTCATCTTTAACAACAGAATTCGATTCAAGCTTCTGGACGGCGCATTCACTGTATCTGTATTGCTCTTTCATTTTCCTCTTTAATTATATATAGGGTAAATTATTATTGTTGCCCTCTGGTATATGTTAAAATCGCAAACTATCATTTAAATATTCGGGCTTCAATAATCTTTAACTTTCACTTTTTTTATTCAAAATATCCGTTGGGTTATTTCAAAGGCCCGTTTTGATTTTTGCCTACGTGGCGTCACATAAATTTTTTTTTTTTTTGCATCTGACTCACTATCTCACATATGTACAGTCAAAATGCTCAAACGGCAACCCTCTGTGGCACTACGTGGCACCTCCGTGTCATCCTAATCACAAGCCACGTAGGCGAAAATTGAACCGGGTCTTTGAAATAGCCTAACGGACATTTTGGATAAAAAAAATCGAAAGATAGTCTTTTTTTAAAACTCGGTTTTTTAAAGTGTAGTTTGTGATTTTAACATATATACTATAAGGTAAAAATAATAATTTGCCCTATGTATTATCTGATTGTGGGTGATCATTTTCATGCTTAATCACGTGGCATATATATGTATATTTATATATACAATTTACATTTGTCTACGTACGTAATATATAGAATCGAAAACTTTTTAATTAATAGAATCATTTCAATTTATTTTTTATAATTAATCGACGAATAATGCGTACTAGAGTTCAAGAAAAACTTTCTTATTTGAATGATACTTATGTTAAATTTCGATTCATGCATACATGTGTACATACAGAATAGAAAACTAATAGTACATTGTGGTATAATATTAGTAAATTGCTAGCTAGTAATATTTAGTCATGAGGTTCTTATATGTTAACGTGAAACTAAGTAGATATTATTATTATTATTATTATTATAATATGTATGCGTCCATTATATTTGAAACCAAAAAGTACATACTAAAAAAAAGACTTAAAATAGTTGAATGTGGTTCAATTCATATAGTTTGCTACTAAGTCACTACAAGAAAAAACTCGCATTAGCAACCGCCATGTGGTTGTTGAAGACCTTTTGGCGATCACTAATGACCCTTCGACAATTGTTGGCCAATTGTAAGCCGGCGATTGCAGATACCTTGTCCGCTAAATTTTAGGGTCGGTCGACGATAGTAAAGTGTTGTTTAGTGACCGTCGGGCAGGTGCAAATTTAGTGATCGTCCGACCGTCACATATATCGGTGACGGTTGGATGGTCTCAATACATTGCAGTTGCTAATGACGTGGATGTCATTAGCAACCGCCCAATAGTTACTAATGTGTTGGATGTGTGGTGGATGTCTTTAGCACCCGCCATGCAGTTGCTAATATCTTGGATGTTACATTTTCTTATGTGATGAATGTCATTTGCAATCGTCAGGCGGTCGCTAATGAACTCACTAATATTATCCAACATCATCGTGTTCTTCGTCATCTTCAAGTAAAACAAACGCCGCATTAGATGGGCTTTATTGGTTGTTGATGGTTTCTTGTACATGTCTGCAATAACCTTCAGCATCTTATTCGTGGTGTGGAACGCCACGTTTCGAGAGTCAACCAAACCATGCTCATCGCTTTTTTGTCAAGAATTTTCCAGAGTCAATCAAACCATCTGAAATCTCCGTGAGTTTATCCTTCAATGGTTTCCATAGATCTTTACCATATAATAAATCATCAACCTGCATTCGCCAAAACTCATAATCCGACTCATCAAACTTCTCGATTTGCATTTTACCTCTATCCATCATACAATTCCACATAAATTGTACCATTCCTCAGAACCCGATGCTCTCGTACCACTTGTTGCGCAGTGGAGAACATACAAAACCACAACAAAAATAGAGAAACACGCACAATCGAAAGCAATAAATAATAATCAGTACACAAGACACAATTTGTTTACTAAGTTTGACTATGTCTACCTCTGAGGGCGATCCAAATCAAGATTTCGGCTATGATGATGATGAGTGATTTACGATTAAAAATAAGTTACAAATTTGCCTCACAGATTATGAACAATCTCTACAATGTCTCTCAATCTCACAAGTGTTTTCCTCTCTTATTTTTATCTCTCTATATATCTTTGGCACTATACAAAAATGTCCAACTTATATATTTATAGTTTCTAGGGCATCAGAATCGAGATGGGCCAAAACTATCAGGTGCGATATGCTTGCGATATCCCCTGACCGTAGCGCCTACCAGGCGCGATCTGTGAGCTAGAACGCCTAACAGGTGCGACCTATGCTGCATCGCGACTCATGTATTCCCACTCTTTGGAATAACTGCGTAAGTAGCGCCACTCAGGCGCGATTAGTCTTTCTTGCGCCTGACAGGCAAAATCACTGTCGTAGCGCCACTCCCTGGTTGCACGTCTTGATATGCTCTTCGTTCTCACTATTGTTAGAACTTTAGTCTTCATTTTAGTACACCGTCTTCATTTTTCAGTCTCTACAATCCTAACACCCTTTACATCCAAAACATTGGACTTATTTCAACTTCTCAACGTCTTTAAGAGTAGGCTTAGAAGTAATGTATATAGCAAGTTTGGGGGTAAATTTCTTAGGACTGGAGGGCGTATTACCAAGAGACTTCATCTCAGATTTATTTTTAAAATTTAATCTATTGAATTTCTTGGTAATGTTACCATAGTTAAAATAAATTAGTTTATCTTCATAATCAGCACAATCAATTTCAGAATTTGAAGAAAGTAAAGCAATTGCTTTGCCCTTATTTGGTTGAGTAGCGAGTTCCATTTCAAATTCCCTAAGTGTATTGAGCAAATCTTGGAAATCAAGGGTAGCAATGTTTCTAGCTTCACCCATGGCAATATTCTTGACTTGAAATATAGTAGACAAGGTTCAGAAAACTCTGTAAACCATATGTTTGATTTGTCTTAGAAAAACCAAGATTTTGACATTAGTTAGCAATCTCCGGTATTTTCTCAAAGTAGTTATCTATACTTTCATTCTCACTCATTTATAACTTTTCCAAAGTGTCCAAAAGTTGTCTATGCTTTGAGTCTTTTACTGCAACATCTCCTTCACATTGAGGTTCAAGAATATCCCATGCTTGCTTAGATGTAGAATAATTTTGAATAAGTTTGATTATGTGATGATCCACCCAGTTAAAAATAACATTAAATGCTTTCTCATTAAAGTTATAGAGACTTACCTCGGGCGGTGTCCATTGTGCTTTGTGCTTTAGCATCAAATCATTGTCCTCATCTCTCGGTATTGTAGGTAGGGAATAGCCATTGATCACATATTGCCAAACTCTCACATCGATCGATTTAATGTGCGTTCTGGTTCTATCTTCCAGAATGCATAACTAGAGCCATCAAAATCGATAACATGTTGTTTTTCCAATTCATGTTGTCCATATGTAGTATCAAATCCAAGCACCAGCATAATCGGTGTTTGACTTGAAATTATTGGATCATGACTGATACGTTTTGCACGATGTTAATCCAACATTGGATTACAAATGTTACCTTAACACTAATCACAAAATACAAATTGTAGCAAAAATTTAAAGAACAAAAAAGTAAATTTTAAGAAGATTATATAAATATAATATTTCGAGCCTTAGGCAAAATAATCACTATTAGAAATAATAATTTTCACCAAGTCGTTCTCTCAACTCTCAAGTTGTTTGAACTTCAACCGAGCAAACAAAGATCACCTGCTTAAATCTAAACATGACTTAGACTCAACTCGTTAATCTTAACCCTCGGAAAAGCAAGACAAAAACTTAACAACAATAGATCTAATCTCTAGGGATTCTTTAGCTCTCTTGTCTTTTTCTTTGTCTTGATGTACTTCACACCTTTATATAGTAGTTTTGAAACTTGATCATCAAGGTATGTTGTACACGGTTTGGTATCTCTTCAATCTTCCTTGTTGAACTCTACTTCCTTTGGTCTTGAAATCCTTCTTGAATAATGTTCCCTTAATTAGATCGGGTTCTAATTAGGAAAGACATTTTCTTCAATGTGGAGATTATCCTTGGAAAGTTTCCTTGTAGCATTCGGTCTTCAACTTATTTCCTTCTTTATGACGCGTTTAGCTATTTATGGAAACACTATAATATGGAACCTTATTGCTTTAGCTTATATTAAGTTTCATCCTGGAACATTCGAAGATAATTAAAAATGTGAAATTTGATTAATAAGTGAATAAAGGCAAAACAAAGATTATCACAATTAAAACCAAGTTTGTTTTAAGTGTTACAGTGTTTAATGTTATCCCAACATTTCATTAGCTCAATGTTAAGCGAACATTGAAGCTTCAATGTTGTGATAACATTGACCAAACACTTTGCACTTTCAAATCAATTTATATGATGCTCGTTTTTTTTCTGTTATGAAATATCGCAGAGAAATAATTTACATATTTTAAGCAAAGTAGAAGGACAAAAGTACAAAGCAAAGCGCATACTAGGCGTCTAGGTCTAATGATATTTTTCCAAGTGGAAAACTCACTTCCTAAGTAGGTTATTTCAATATTTTTGCAACTTTAAGAAACTCTCTTTGAAGGAGAATTTTTCATTGAACCTCTTACCGTGATTTATTATGTAATATATCAATTCAAATCCTACAAAGAGAATATTACATTCTCATGATCTTGAACTCATCAAGACGATAAGCGAAAACATGCTCAAACAAGAAAAAAGTTAAAACTGTAAATGATACATTGGTTGCATATATTCACACACAAAATAATTACACGGGTACATCAATATCTATACAAGACTAGAGGCTTACGATAAGAAAGGAGGATCTATCTAAAAGATATACAAATATATGATAAGATCATCTAATCTTGGGAAGGAGATTCTATGTGATCAAGTGCCCTAATACGCCCCCTCAAAATTATCGTTTCATCGGCTAAGGACATTTTAGACCAGAGGAGATGAAACCATGTTAGATGCAAGGCTTTAGAATGTACGCGAGTTGGTCATGCATTCTAATGTGAGACACATTGAGGAGCCCTTTGGACACGACGTCACGAACAAAATGAATATCAATGGCAATGTGTTTAATGCGGGAGTGCATAATGGGGTGCAAAGCTAAGTGAGTCGCACCAATGTTGTCATAGAAAATGGTAGGAGGTTTAATCTAACGAACTTCACAGGTCGTGGTGGCCAAGGCGCGATATTCAGCTTCGGTTGAGGAATGTGCAATGGTGCATCGCTTGCATGAACTTCAGGAAACATGGTTATTGCCGAGGAAAATGATGAATGCAGTGGTAGACGAGTAATCCTTTGGGTTGCATTCCCAATCCTCATCGGAGTAGGCACGAAGAGTAAGGGAAGACTCTTGATGCAGCAGAAGACCATGAGTGATGGTGCCCTTAAGGTACCGTGGAACGCGTTTAACTCCAGCCGAATGCAGCAGTTGGAAAGGACACAAATTGCGTGAGACGGTTCACTGAAAACATAATGTCAGGCCAAGTGGCGGCAATGTGTTATAGTTCACCAATAGCTTGATGGTAGAGATGCGGGTCACAATCCAAGGATGACTCAAGAAACATGGAGGCGAAATTAGAGGCCATAGGAGCAACGATGGATTTGGCCCCATCCATTTGATGTCGAGTAAGAATGTCGTTAATGTACTTGTGATGCGAAAGATGAAACCCTTTTTTGCACGGTAACATATCAATTCCAAGAAAGTATGATAGGGAGCCAAGATCCTTAACAACAAAGGAAGCTTGGAGGCAAGTAATCAATGAGGAGATAAGGTGAGAATCTGTGTTGGTGCACATAGACCAATAAAAAATGAAATGTGGCATCGCGGCAATAAATAAATAAAGAGGAGTCGGATTTGGACTAATGAAAGTCGAGGCTAACAAGGGCATCCCATAAAGCTTAAAATCAAACCTGGGGCGATTACTTGAGATCGTACATAGATTTGCGAAGGTGGCACACATGTGGGGGATTAAAGCCATTAATAAAACTCGGAGGTTGCTCTATAAAAATTTCTTCACTAAGATCGCCATGAAGAAAGGCGTTACTCACATCCAATTGACGGATGGGCCATGAAATCATAACCGCAAAGTAGTGAACCATACATATTGTAATCAGTTTGATGGCGGGGCTAAAGGTATCCACATAATCAAGACTCGGGTGTTGGTGAAATCCCTTAGCCACGAGACGAGCCTTGTATTTGTCGAACGTACCATTGGGTTTTCTTTTGACCTGAAACACCCATTTGCACCAGACGACATTGGTGGCAAGATGAGAAGGCACTAATTCCCAAGTTCCATGACGAAGAAGGGCATTAATCTCTAAGGACATAGCCGTGCACCAATGCAGGTCATTTAGGGCAACAAAAATAGTCGTGGGTTCAAGAATGGGCTCAAGAGGATATTCGGTAGCCACATTGATGACCTTGGGCCTGAAAATGTTATTCTTGGATCGGGTGACCATCAGATGCGCAATAAAGAGAGGCACAATTGTGGGTTGTAACGGCTCAGAACGCAACTCAGAACGCGACTCAGGAGGCGGCTGCGACTTGGAACGCATCGCGGAATGTGAATGTGATTTGAAATGCAGTGTGGACCGCGACTTGGGACACAACTGAATATCTGGACCCAAAGGGGTCGCAGGTGAGCTGACAGAGACCGGATGCAACGCTAGATTACCAGAAGGTCGATTAAGGAGTTGAAGAATAGTAACAGGCGGTGTAGGGGTAGCTGGTGGAGACGCTGAGATGGGCTCGTGGAAAGATGGAAATTGTGCTTCACAAAACGGACACGTCGTGAGATAAAGAGACGGCGAGAGACCGGATCCCAACATTTGTAGGAACTTTGTGATGTAGAATAACCCAAAATGAGGCATGGCCGAGAGGGGAAAGATAATTTCATGAGTTCATACGGGCGGAGCCAAGGGTTACAAAGACAACCAAAGATACGCAACTTGAGATAGGTCAGAGCGGTGCCAAAGAGTTTCTCGAACGGCACAAAATTGGCAATAACGGTGCACGACATCGTGTTAATAAGATAAACGCTTGTTTGAAGAGCAAAAGACAAAAACTAAGATGGCGGTTTCGCGTGATGTATGAGAGCACGTCCAATTTCAACTATATGATGATGACGCCGTTCAAATATCTCGTGTTGTTGTGGCACGTGAGGAGTCGTAGTTAACCCACTAATGCCAAATTTCGCCAAAAATGATTTAAGTGCCAAAAGTTCACCACCACTGTCGCTATAAAAAAACTTGATTTGTTGAGAAAACTATTTTTCCACCGAAGGTTTGAAATGAACGAAAACATCTTGTACTTGAGATTTTGTAACCAATGGAAAAAACCAGTAGTATCGAATGAAAAAATCCACAAATAGCACATAATATCGAAAATCATCAACAGAGAATTCAGTAGGTCCCTAAACATTCGCATAGACATAATATAAAGGATGCAAAGCAGTAAAAGACGACACGTCAAAAGGTAAAAGATGATACTTGCTAACGTGACAAGAATCACAAAACAAGTCCTACACAGTGGATTTAGTGTCCACGTGTAAATTAAAAGCAGGAATTAAGGATAAACTAGTCTTGGTGGTTGGGTGGCCAAGACGTGAGTGCCAAGTATGTGGTAACGTTTGGAATCCCAAAGTTGCAAGCCTAGCCGCCTACTTCATGTAATACGAGGGAGGCCGAATATGATAAACCCCATTGCTACATAGTCCCTTTGCCAATGGATCCCCCGTAGGATTGTCCTTAACAACAAAATAATCAGGAAATAATTCTATAGAAACATTATTATCCCGAATAACTGATGGACTGACAACATATTATGCTTAGATGATGGTACTCGCAAGACATGTGTAAGATTAAACGTGTGAGATGGAAACGATAATTGAGAAGAACCAACATGTGTAATTTGCAGACCATTATTTGCATACCATTCCCATCTGCAGTTTGTACTTCATCTGTTCAATCCAATTCGGAGTGAAATGTGAGGTTGTTGACCAGGACGGGCTTGTGACCAGAGTCAACTAACCAGGATCATTGACCAGGACGGGCTTGTGAGGCTGGAGGCGTGCGTGTCGTGTTATCGACAGGCATGCTGGAGTTCAAGTTGTAACAACGTCTAGTAGTATGACCATGTCGCCTAGATGACACTGACCATTATGATAAGGTCAGTTTGAATTACCAGATGATTGATTAAAATCACCCCGGCTTTGGCCACGAAAGTCGTGACCACGGGATTGTTGATTGCCACGACCTTGGGATCGAGAGTGGCGAGAAATGGAGTGGGACGAGGATCCACGATGAGGAGCATGAGTGCGGTGTTTGTCGTGACAACAAGGGAGGTCGTGTCAAGACGAAGGATGTAGGCTTCGTGTGAGACGAGAAAACTGTGGAGTTCTGCAAATGAAAGCGGATTTTCACGAAGACGAATGGGTGTAGCAATGTCATGGTAAAGAGCGTCTAGTCCATTGAGAACATAAAGGGTGACATCATCGGCATGGAGAGGTCGGTTAATCATAGAAATCTCCTCGACCTTGGCCTTGATATCCGTTAAGTACGCGGTAATAGATCGAGAATGGTTGCAGAGTTAAGGGCGTCCTTCAACGCCATCACACGGGTTCGATCGTGGCGAGCAAAATTGTGCATGAATAGAACCCATGCTAGAGCCGATGATGTGGCAGAGTGGATGAGCTAGAGGAGGTCATTCGAGATGGAGCCAACTAACGCTCCAAGGAGGATCGGGTCTTGTTGAAACCAGAGGAGATGTGTCTCACGATCGGACGGATCGGAGCAGCGGTAAGTGTCTTGAATGTAGCCAAGAAGGTTTAGTCCATTAAGTTGTGATACAACTTGTAAATGCCACGAGAGTAGTAGGACATGGTGAGTTTGAGCGAAAAGTGATGATTGGTGGCAACATGAATTAAAGGTTGTTGGTGCCGTGAGGGCGGTGGGCTCGGCGGTAGGGTTTGCGCCGTGATGGTGATCGGAAGACGCGGTGGAGTTGGCAAACATGGTGGTGTTTGGTGGAGAGGCGGATCAAAGGAGATAGTGTGATCTTTTAATCGGATCGGGATACCATGTAAATGATATATTGGCTATGTATATTCACACACAAAATAATTACATGATTACATCAATATATATATAAGACTAGATGCTTACGATAAGAAAGGAAAATTTATCTGAAAGATATGATAAGATTCCGTGTGATCAAGCTCCCTAATAAAAACATTTAGATCGATCATATGTCATACTCGAAACCATGAAATTAATGCTTATATAGGTAATGCTTTTTTTCATTTTTTTGAAAAATTCTCCTTTATTTCCCGCCAATTAAGTATGGTGCAATTATTTGATGAAGTCCTCGACGATCCTGGAAACTCAAAGTCACGCTAATAGCCTTAAGTCGTTGCCCTACTAAGTCTTTAATTAGCAATATTCGATGAAATAAAATATGTGATAAAAATGAAATAAAAATAAAGTCTCCTAATTATAAAAAGAAGACTATTATTTCCCGACGCATTTCGCTAAACTAATAAAGCATCCTATACAAAAGAAATAGTCAATCAAAATTGCAATCCCCACGCGCTACATTAATAGCATATATGTAAGCTTGTTCCGTACAAATACTTTGTACTTTCATAGTTATCCAGCAATTATATAACATGAAAACATATGCTAATGCCATTGTGCTCATTGTTTGTGGTTCTGTGGCTGCGGCGGCTGTGCTGTGGTTTCTTTGCAATATACCAATCGGCGATAGAAAAAAGGAAAAACCGTCTCCTCCGGTTGGAAACTTCACAAGAACTAGTACTACTAGTGGAGCAGTGAAGGATGGAGCGATGGTGGTTCTCGGAGCAGGAGTGGCTGCCGCTGTCGTCGCGACATCTGGTGGTGGTGTCGAGACCGGAGGTGGCGGCAATGATGCAGATAGCGGTGGAAGTGGAGGAGGTTGTGGGGGCTGCAGTGGTTGTGCAGATTGAATCAAATAAAGAATTGAGTTGAAACAAGTCCGCGCAAATTGTTGACTTTTGTTATATATAATTGTATTGTGATGAAGATAGTGTTCTAATTTTTTGTAAAACATATAGTTCGGGGCACGGCCATATATATGTGCATGTTGTGTTGTTTCATTCGTATAGTTGTGGTATTTCTTGTGTTGTGCATTTCGACATATGTTTTATATATATATATATATATATATATATATATATATATATATATATATATATTGTAACTTTAATAAGTTGCTCACTTTGAACAATGATTTTTCTTCACTCATATATATTATATTTGAACCATGTAATATCTCCATCCGAAAACAATCATAATAGAGGAAATATTTTAGGATCGGCCCAATACTATATATTGGGCCAGCAAATGGTGTAACATAACGTGTTATGTCAAAAAAAAGCTACGATGGCGCGAATCTGACCGATAAGTGTCGAGAAGGCTTAAAAGAAAAGCTACATTAGCGGTATTTGATTCACCATTGTATCTATATAGCTAATTAGACATTGAGTAATATGTCATTGGAAAGCCACATGAGTCTAAGTTGCAACGCAACAAGCAGAATGCAATTCGGAGGTTCAGAGAGAAAGTTATGCTCAAAATAGTAAAGTTGCACAGATCATCATCGAATTTGCACAATTCGATGCGGATAAAGTAGATCGAACCGCCTCAGTTCGATCTAAGCCTAAAATCACCTTTAAGCCCCTCTAGTCATGCCTATATATACCCCCCTCACTAAGTGAGAACGGACGAAGAAGCCTTAGATTGAATCCAAGTCAGTTCGATGCACGCATCGAACCAAGCCAATTCGATGTTCAGATAGATCAAATTCAAGTGGTTCGATGCTCACTCAGATCGAACCCATATATGGGGAAAACACACTTTTGGTCCCTTATTGTGGCATAGTTACGATTTTAGTCCCATAATGTGGCATTGTCCATATTTAGTCCCTTATGATGACTTTTTGTACAATTTTGGTCACTCGATCAGTTTTTTGTCCCCTAAGTTATTTTTATTAGCAAAAAACACCCCCATGTGTTATTTTTAATTAATAAAAGCCCACATGTGTTATATATTCTCCTAAAATTATATATTCGCCTAAAAAAAGCTAACAATGGAAAATCTCTTAAAGTTACAATGTAAAATTAAAATTTTTAATAATTTTTATTTATTATAAATATTTATATTTAAAAATTTAAAAAGAAAAAAAGACTAAATTATAATAAATAAAAAACCTTCTCCCTCCCCCACCCAGTACCCACCACCACCGCCACCACACAATTTATTTTTTCTTCTTTTTTTTTATTTTTACGTCAAATTTATGATTCTCACTAAAAATAAAGATTATTTATTTCATGTCAAAAATTCAAATGTATGCACCCTTTCTTTAAGTAGCTTAATTTTTTAAATTATTTAGTATTCTAATTTATCTGAAGTGCTTAACAGAAAAAGAAAAAAATAACAAGAAAAAAACTAAGAAGTCAAGAAGTCTTCCCCAATCCTCGGTGACATGAAATAAATAATTTATCATAATTAGGTCTTTTTTTATTTTCTACATGAAATAAATAATTTATTTTTTTTAGTGAAAAAAATCATAAATTGGACCCAGAAAAAAGGGTGGTTGAGGTGGTGGTGAGAACTGGGTAGGGAGGGAGAAAGGTTGTTTTTTTTTTTTTTATATATATAATTATTTTATTATAACTGGGTATTTTTTCTTTTGGATATTTTAAATTTATGATAATAAAAATTTATTAAAAAGTATAAGTTTACATTGATGTTTTTATTTTAGGTTTTTATGGTGAAAATATAATTTTAGAAGAATATAAAACATACATGGGCTTTTTACTAATTAGAAGAAATATATGGGAGTGTTTTGCTAATAAAAATATATGGGAGTGTACAGTTTTAGTCCCACTGTCTGTTACATGAATCAGGGTCCCGAATCAAGAAGCGGGTCGAGGTTTCGATCATCCTACAAAGAGATATGATCAAAATCGTGAAGTCACGCTAAGTACTCTCGAATTCACCTGATTCGACATTGATAGATCGAATCCAAGTGGTTTGATGTTCACCAAGATCGAACCCATATATGGCCTGAAAGTTACATGAGTCGGTGTCATGAATCAAGAAGTGGATCGAGGTTTCGATCAACCTACAAAGAGATATGATCGAAATCGTGAAGTCGCGCTAAGCACTCTCGAATTCACCCAATTCAACATTGATAGATCGAATCCAAGTGGTACGATGCTCACCAAGATCGAACCCATATGTGACCTGAAAGCTACATGAGTCAGGGTCCATAATCAAAATGTGGATTGAGATTCCGACAACCATTAAAGAGACGTGACCGAAACCATGAAGTTGCGCAATGCAGAATCAAGTGAACCAAGCAGCACTACCAGGGGTCGACCCAATAGATGTAACTCAAAAGAGATAAATGAACTACGTTCGGCTTAATTCCCTCAATGGGATACGTAGGCAGCTTGGCAAGTTCCCAAGTTCAGTCTGATATCAAAGAGCATCGAATCTCTCCCGTTCGACTGTTCCCTCAACTTGGCCATTTAGGGATTTTTTTCGTCATCTTATATTTACTTATGTGTAATAGGTGTTCCGAACCAAGCTAGTCAGTTCATTGTAATAGGATAGCATTATTTTGATTAAGTCAAGGCCCCATTGTATCGATTTTTCGGTGTATTGTAACCTAGACGAAATAAGACCAAAATATTGGCGCCGTCTGTGGGAACACCATTTCGTTTACACTTAAGAGTCTGTTTACGTAAAATGGCCAAGAAAGGGAATGGACCAACAAGAAAAAAACCACGAAGAGTCCCAGTAGCTATATATAGATCGGGAAACAACCTTGAAGTTAACAATATGGAATTCGGTCCCAAGCAAACAAGAAGTAGTGTTAAGAGCAATAATCAAATCTCCGATTCGACGAAGGAAACTAACATCAATGGACGAAAGATTAGGGATTTTCCAATTCCAATCCTATATGTTAATCATTTATATTTCTGTTTAAATACTGACAGATTTTTAAGAAAGTGTGTGCCTTATCTTATTACAGGCAACGACTAAGAGGAGCTTCCTCTACGGGGACAAACAACTACACTCTGAATAGTGTCATGATTTGTCTTACCCTTATAAGGTATCGAAGAATCTTACCCGTATGAAGTATCAAAGAATCTTACCCGTGTGAGATAGCGAAGAATCTTACCTGTATGAGGTATCAAAGAATCTTACACGTGTGAGGTATCAAAGAATCTTACTCGTATGAGGTATCAAAGAATCTTAATCTTATGAGGTATCGAGGAGTCTTACCTGTATGAGGTATCAAAGAATCTTACCCGTATGAGGTATCGAAGAATCTTACCCGTATGAGGTATCAAAGAATCTTACCCGTATGAGGTATCAAAGAATCTTACATGTATGAGGTATCGAAGAATCTTACCCTTATGAGGTATCGAAGAATCTTACCCAAAAGTGGTATCGAAGAATATTACCCAAAAGCGATATCGAAGAATATTACCCAAAGTGGTATCGAAAAATCTTACCCAAGAGTGGTATCGAAGAATCTTACCCAAAAGTGGTATCGAAGAATCTTACCCAAAAGTGGTATCTAAGAATCTTACCCAAATGTGGTATCTAAGAATCTTACCCCAAAAGTGGTATCTAAGAATATTACCCAAAAATGGTATCGAAGAATCTTACCTAAAAGTGGTATCGAACAATCTTACCCAAGAGTGATATCGAAGAGTCTTACCCAAGAGTAATATCGAAGAATTTTACCCAAGAGTGATATCGAAGAATCTTACCCCAAATAGAATCTTATAGAAATGATGATGGAAACCCAAATGAGGAATCAAGGGGGTCAGCAACAGGTCGAACCCCTCATGCACGACACGAGCGTCATGAAGGCGATATAAATGGCCCAAAGTTGTTGAACCCCTAATGCACGACACGAGCGTCGTGACGGCGGTATAAACGGCCCAAAGTGGTCGTACCCCTCATGCACGACACAAGCGTCATGACGGAGATATAAATGGCCCAAAGTGGTCGAACCCCCCATGCACGACACAAGCGTCATGATGGCGGTATAAATGGCCCAAAGTGGTCGAATCCCTCATGCACGATGCAAGCGTCATGATAGAGATGCAAAGCTAGATTGATAGTGATTATAAGGCATGACACAATTATGAAATTGACAACGGACAAAGAGCAATTAAACGTGCGTTTAACTTGGTTAAAAAGAGAATGAATTATACAACAGCATATAAATCAAGATATTATGATATCAAGCTACAAAATCGGTCTCATTCAAACCGTTGCAAGTGAAATGCAAAAAGTGTTCCAAGAACAAAAAGCTTAATATCATCAAAAGATATGAACGGAAATTTGCTACTCAGTAGAAGACTGGCAGGACTCGGAACGAAGGACGAGACCCATTGAACGAGAAAAATTGGCACAATTACCCTGAATCTAATCCTCTGTAATCACAAGTTCATCCGCTTGCGCCCAACCTTCGGAGAATGAAAATTCATTTCCCTCTGGTACGAAACAAACGTGTCCAAAACATCTACCCGAAGTGGTACGACAAATGTGTCCAAAGCGGCACCAAAATGTCTACCCGAAGTTGTACAAAAAATGTGTCCAAAGATGCATCAAAATGTCTACCCGAAGCGGTAGGACAAACGTGTCCAAAGAGGCACCAAAACGCCTACCCAAAGTGGTACGATGCGAGCCTACCCGAAGCGGTACGAAGCAAACATGTCCAAAGCAGCACCAAGAATGTCCACACGAAGAGGCACGATGCAAACCTACCTGAAGAGGTACGTAGTAAACTTGTCCAAAGCGGCACCAAAAGCATCAACCCGGCAAGATAAATGTAAACCTAAAATCTCAAAAATTAAATATTGGCCCAAAATGGTCAGATAAATTCAAATGAAATATTGGCCTAGAGCGACCAGATGAAAAATAAAATATTGGCCTGAAGCGGTCAGATGAAAATATAAAATACATCGGAAATGGACATCGGCCCATCGTGGTTAGAAATAAACCAAAAACCACAAAGGATAGACATTCGCTGGCAAAAGCATGATGCAAACAACATATCCATATGCCTGAAAGGCTGGAAATGGCAATAGACTTCACGTGGCAAATCAATTACGTCTACGCAGCATGGTATGATGCAAATCTACCCAAATGAGTGCATATTTAGACTGCTATAAAAGGATTATCACCTCAAGAGGTGCAGATATCCATTTGTCGAATTAGCCATCAACGTCAAAGAGCAATAATATGTAACAACACAAATTTTCATAAACAAAACAACATCTCCATACCCTTGAAAGGCTGGATATGGCAATAGACTTCACATAGAAAATTAGTTGCAACTACCCTGCATGGTACTATGCAAATCTACCCAAAACAACACAATAAACATCAAATTATCACAATACAATGAGAACGTGTCCAAAGCAGCACCACGGGCATCTACCCAACATGGTACGATGAAAATCTGCAGAGATGAGTGCATATTTAGACTACTATAAAAAGATTATCACCTCAAGAGGTGCAGATATCCATTCATCGAATTAGCCATCATCGTCGAAGAGCAATAACATGAAAAAGGCACGAAGTGCCATAAACAGAGTGCGAGCAGTCATTAAATAAGAATGCAACAAAGTATCCGAACAAAGGCGACACAATGTTCAAATAGACAAAAATTGGAATTGCACGATAGATATTAATGCTCGAGCCTCGGGATTCACATCTTTCCCATACTGGTCGATCACTTCAAAAGTAATTCGCCCTAAGCGGCGTGGCGCAGCTCCGCATCTTTGATTGTCACTACATCCGCCCTCAATGAAGGCAATGCATGTCATACAATTTCATGACTATGGATAAATATCTAAACCATACATAACTGCAAAATTAGTGCACAACATCAAGATTAAGGACTTCCAAGTTAGAGTTCATTATGCTCGTCACCTTGTTGACATCAACATTATCAAAACAGAGATAAAGTCAAAGTTGAAAGGTTAAATCATACAACAACTGACTAGGGCACCCAAGGTCGAACTTCATTGCGACCAGCAGCGAGGCAGAATATAAAGTTATTCTCGCCAAAACCTCAATGCCAAGCTCATTACCAGTAGAACGCATGGCGGTCTTTACTGACTAGCAACTTGTGAGATCATTTCACAGTCTTAAATATTGCCGAATCCCCAAAAACGGGAATGTAACTAGGTGCACTGTCATAATTTGCAATAAAACCACGATCTTCATAGAAATGAGAGTTTTGCTATTGGCGGCAAAAGAATCTATTATAAGAATAACAAGATGCATTAGAACGATGAAAAGAATCAATCAGACTATGCTTATATACATAAACAAAGTGAAACCACGCATTGCAAAGTTATTTGCATTAAACTAACGCTATGCAAGACCTAAAGGGGACTCGCAATAACTAAAAAGGGACGGAGACTCTGTCTAAAATGGCACGAGATACCGCAACTCCCTAAATAACTAAAAGGGGACGGAGACTCTGTCTAAAATGGCACGAGATACTGCAACCCTAAATAACTAAAAAGGGACGGAGAGTCTATCTAAAACGAAACGAGATACCGCAACTCCCTAAGTAACTAAAAAGGGACGAAGACTCTGTCTAAAATGGCAAGAGATACTGCAACTCCCTAAATAACTAAAAAGGGACGGAGACTCTGTCTAAAATGGCACGAGATACCGCAACTCCCTAAATAACTAAAAAGGGATAGAGACTCTGTCTAAAATGGCATGAGATACCGCAACTCCCTAAATAACTAAAAAGGGACGGAGACTCTGTCTAAAATGGCACGAGATAGCGCAACTCCCTAAATAACTAAAAAGGGACGGAGACTCTGTCTAAAAGGACACATGATACTTCAAATTCCTAAACACCTAAAAGAAACGAAAACTTTCCGTGATTATGAAAGGATGCTCGAGTTGTCAAAATAAAGTAAAAGGCAATGATAGCAATTGAAAGAAAAGGCAACGATTTCGAGCCTTCGATCAAACAAACAAATGAAATATTCATAAATGACAACCGTGTGATTAATAAAAGGCGACGCAGCACCACAAAAATAGCAAATTAGAAATTTTTCATTACAAAGCAAAATAAATATAAACGCTCTTAGGCGCCAGCTTCAACTTCATCCTCATCCTTGGAGAAAGGATGATTGGCAGGCATAGAAAGCGACGGCGAGAGCCCGCGAAGTACAAAACTTTCATCCTCGAAGAATACAGCAAACTCATCCGGGGAAGCAGACCGAACATTCACTGGGGGCGGCAGAACTTCTAGATCATGCCCCAAGGTAAGATCCATCTAGTCTGGTTTGAACCCCCCGCGGACGTACTACGTCTTGTAAAAACTGATGAACAGTTAGAACCTGAGCCTTACGGGCTTCACGGGAACACCTCTGAGCGCTAGTCTCCTCTGAGCGCTAGTCGCACACATCTGACCGCCTCCCAATTGGGGGCATGATTTTAAAAATACAAAAATAACGGCCGACAAATCATAAGTTTGGAAGCTTCTCTCTAATAGAAACCGTCTCCCAAACTGGGGGGACTATGTGATGGGATATTTTAGGATTGGCCCAATACTATATACTGGGCCAGAAAATGGTGTGACATAATGTGTCATGTCAAGAAGAAGCCACGATGGCGCGAAGCTGACCGATGAGCGTCGAAAAGGCTTAAAGGTAAAGCTACCTTAGATGTATTTGATTCACCATTGTATCTATATATCTAATTAGACATTCAATAATATGTCATTGGAAAGCCACATGAGTCTAGGTTGCAACGCAACAAGCGGAATGCAATTCGAAGGTCCAGTGAGAAAGTTATGCTCAAAATAGTAAAGTTGCACAGATCAACATCGAATTTGCACAGTTTGATGCAAATAAAGTAGATCGAACCGCCTCAGTTCGATCTAAGCCCAAAATAACCTTTAAGACCCTCTAATCATGCCTAGATATATCCCTTCAGTCCTTACAAGTGAGGACGGACGGAGAAGCCTTAGATCCAATCCAAGTCAGTTCGATGCACGCAGCGAACCAAGTCAGTTCGATGCACGCAGCGAACCAAGGCAGTTCGATGCACGCAGCGAACCAAGCCAATTCGATGTTAAAATAGATCGAATCCAAGTGGTTTGATGCTCACCAAGATCAAACCCATATATTCCATGAAAGCTACATGAGTCAGGGTCCCGAATAAAGAATCGGATCGAGGTTCCGATCATCCTACAAAGAGATATGATCGAAATCGTGAAGTCGCGCTAAGTACTCTCGAATTCACCTGATTCGACATTATTAGATCGAATCCCAGTAGTTCGATGCTCACCAAGATCAAACTCATATATGGCCTGAAACCTACATGAGTCAGGGTCCCGAATCAAGAAGCAAATCGAGGTTTCGATCATTCTACACAGAGATATGATCAAAACCCTGAAGTCGCGCTAAGCGCTCTCGAATTCACCTGATTCGATATTGATAGATTGAGTCCAAGTGGTTAGATGCTCACCAAGATCAAACCCATATATGGCCTGAAAGCTACATGAGCCAGGGTCCATAATCAAGAAGCGGATCGAGATTTCGACCAACCATTAAAGAGACATGATCGAAACTGTGAAGTCGCGCAATACAGAATCAAGTGAACCAAGCAGTCCTGCCAGGGGTCGACTTAATAGATGTAACTCAAAAGATATAAATTAACTACGTACGGCTTGATTCCCTCAATGGAATACGTAGGCAGCTTGGCAAGTTTCCAAGTTCAGTCTGATATCAAAGAGCATCGAATCTCTCCCATCCGACTGTTCCCTCAACTTGGCATTTAGGGATTTTTCCCGTCATCTTATATTTCCTTATGTGTAATAGGTGTTCCGGACCAAGCTCATCCGTTCATTGTAATAGAATAACATTATTTTGGTTAAAGCATGCCTCATTGTATTGATTTCTCGGTGTATTGTAACCTAGACGAAATAAGACCAAAATATACGCAATCTCATCTTAATTAAACTCGACATAACAACTAGTGGAACCCGGTCAAAACTAATTTCCAAGATTATTAAATATCAGCTCTTTTCCAAGGATTTGTCTAATGTGCTCTTCAGAACACAACTCTCCTCACTCACATAGAGGTGAGTCCCATAATGTTAGTGGAGAAAGTTGTGCTCTAAAGAGCACACGAGAAACTCCCCTTTTCCAAGCAAAAAGTCGAAGTAAGGTAATTAGTCAACTGTCATTTCTATAGTACGATTAAAATGACTAGCTAATTAGCTACGGATATTATAACGAAAATATGCGCATCTAAAACTTGTAAAAGTAAGTTATTTATAATTTCTCAATAACAAGAAGAAATTGCAACCCCATCGGTTATATATGGTACTCTTAATTTATGCTAAGGTCACTGTTTCTAGCAAAATTTCTCCTTCATTTCCCGTCAAATAATTAACTAATTAAATATTGATGAAGTCGTCGACGACCTTAGAGCTAGTGTAATGCGAATATATGGGCTTATGCCATTGCAGAATGTACAAATACGTTCAAGAAAAAATAATTAATAAAATTAGCAAGTCACCGATGAAATAATTAAATTATTCTTATAAGATACATGTATTTATAAGACTAAATAATGCTGATATAATAATACTAAACACGCAGATTAAAAATGAATTAGCCAAAGTTTCATTCCCGGCCCGCACTACATTAATATACAGCATATATATGTACCTGTTACGTATAGAGAAGTTGAAGTAAACTTCATTATTATCCAACAATATTTACTATAATATGAACAAATCCGATATTGTGATGATATTTTTGGGTTCTTATGCGGCTCTGGCAGTTGTGGTGTGGTATTTTTGCACTCCCGATATTTGTTGCAAAAAGAAGTCGTCGCCAGTGGCGAAACCGATATATCGTGATCTTGAGAAGGGTAAAAGCACAAAGACAAGAAGTAGTACTACTAGCGGAGCATTAAAGGATGGTGAAATGGTTGTTCTTGGGGAAGGAGCCGCCGCGATCACGACTGCAGTCAATGGTGGTGATAGTGGTGGCATCGAAAGCGGAGATGGCGGTGATGGTGGAGGTTGTGGAGGCTGTGGTGGTTGTGGAGATTAAATCAAAAGTGGACAATGACAAAGTCCACTCAAATCATTGAGTTTTGATTCGATTGCATTTAGTTGTGACTACGAATTCGATGAGTTTTTAATAAATGGAGGGTGTGTGATTATATGATACATGATACATAGACGGAGCATTTTATATAATTCATTGTGCCTGTTAGTTTGTAAAATAATATGTTTAATTTCCTTAAATGCTCATTAATTTTAATAGTTTGTAATCTTTAATGTTTTGTGCATTGTAATATGACATTCTCCATTGCCTCTGTAAAAAGTTTCATTATAAAAGATGTCTTCATAAGAAATTTGAACGCGTCACTTAAGTTTGCTGTATATACATCGGATTTAGCATGAACAAATATTAGGTTACTACTTAATGCATGAAAATATGTATTTTGCTTTAAAAACGTTTGTTTAACTGTTGTACTTTGCCTTCCAAAGTCAAATCAGACGGACAAGAATGCAGAAGTTAACGTGTTGAAACTTTGAAAACAAACAGCTAGATTTGTGTCAAGGGACTAACTTCAACTATTTCATCGATTTGGAATAATAGAGTTTCATTTAGCTTGACTTTCAAAATAGTGGCAGATAGGAGCAACTAACATATCAACTTCCATAATTAGTTTGCTCCATTTTATTAGTTTGTTCCTTTTTATAACTAATAAGCAATTAGCCCAACTCTAGTTAATTCGTACATCTGATACAAAACTTACACCTCTCAAGATAATGGACTAAAAAGCCACTAGGATCGGAATTAGATGGTGCTTGTAAATAGATAACCTTGGTAAAATAATATAATCTTTTTTCTCGAGTCATTGCATAATATAATCATTTATGCATGGCATGTCCAGAGCGTTGCAAGAAAGTTCATAGTGTTAGAGCACTTAGCAGTAAAAAATGGTATGTACTACAGATATCTATCAATAATATATATACCGAAACTCATTAATTTGGCCACACCCATCGTACGAGGTTAGAGTTGGAGGTCCAATTCACTATATATAGATAGATGTATCCATCCGAGAAGTACAACAGTTAATTTTTAATAACAATATTGTTTTTAATTATTTTATTGTTTCTTTCCCTAACTAAAAATTGGTTTACACAAACGAATGTACAATATAAAAAAAAATCGTTGAATAAAATGAATGTCAAGGAATGTATAGTCCATTCGTACATACTTTCGGAGCTCGCCAATTTGTGTTCTTAATATCTAGATATCTCTGTTCAGACCAGATATAACCGCCTCAACAGGAATGAAACATTCAAAAGCACGGAGTGGGATAATGAGCTTTCAATATTTCGCAGAGAGAGGTGCCAGTAGGAGCTAGCATTGAACAAGCAACGGCAATTGACGTCCGATGAATTGGACCAGATTGAACTTTATACGCTTCTTAATTGTCTAGAGCATTACAAATTGGTCGAGTCAGTTAACGTTGTACATAATCACGATTTAATTAAAGCAATATCTTATATTGTTTAGTACTAACTTGTTATTTTATATTACACATGTTGTTTGAAGAGGAGGAGTGCAGTGGCCTCTATGAGAGAGACGCACAATTAGATCCTCTTATCACTAGTCCCGCTGGTACAGTGGCGAAGTACGATGGATACAATGTGAATGGATCCAGATTCCACACAGATATGACGTTGCGCCCAAAGAAGAGTGATTGAAGCGGGGTTTGTGTCAAGGAAAACATAGGAGGATTCGATGCCACCAACTTTCGTGGAACATTGAAAGACATCATATATGTAAAATATTAGGGAGAAAGAAAACCGCTATAAATTGTACTATTCAAATATATATGGTATGATATTCAGTGAGGGACGAATGTTCACTCGACGTACAAAGTGGTTGATATTTTTGCGCTCGGCGTTCTCTCTTCACCAATGAGCAGTTTGTTTTTCAAATTAAGCCCTACAGGCGTACTATACCCCGTACCCAGCCCAGACGACAGGTCGCGTGGGTCGAAAAAGATGGTTTGTTGAATCTACTATGTCGGCTAGGCACATAATCGATATGTCATCACTTGTGGATTCAAACGAGAACCAAGTCGGAATGCCGGAAGAAGTGTTACAAGAGAATGAATCTGGAATGTTGAATCTATGTGTAGACCAGGGCTCATTTAATATGGATATCCATATAGGGGTTGGTGAATTTGAGGTGGTTGAAGATGTTGGTTCAGACGAGGAGGATGGTGTGATATCGAGGAAGAGGAAGATGACGCAAGGGATTTGGAGTCATATTGTGTATGAGTAGCGAGAGATTATGGTGTGATAATCAGTTTCTTAGATTTTAATAGTTAAAAATTATTGTTTGCCACGTATTTATTTTATGTATGCAATGTTTTGAAGTGCAATTGAAACAAGTAATCGTATAAATATACAATACACGAAAAACAAAAACGGAACACAATATCATGAAACTACATCATCAACATAACTTAATTAGATTAACCGTACATGGTTAGAACTTAATTACATGAAAAGTATAGCAACATAACTTAATTAGAGTAAGAGGGCATAGTTAAAACTTAATTACATGAAAACTAGTTAAACATGACTTCATTACACGGACAATGCATAGATAGAATTTAATTACATAACGTAATTACACTAACAAATACACTTAAGTACAACTAGGTAAGTCAAATAAAGTTCCCCTCCTCGTCCTCAAACACATCGTCCAACCCCAAGCGACTCTATACAGTCGATCCAGCAGCATCACCACCATCATGACTACCATGATCAACAGCATCGTCACCATCCTCATCATCATCGTCATACTCAGTTGCATACATAGGCGTAGTTGAACATCTAGGAGCAAATGGATATCGTCTAGTGCAGGGCGGCTGGTACTACTGTGGGATCTATGGGCTAGGGCCATGAATTAAGTAGGAAGTGATGAAGGATGAATGCATGTCGATTTTTGAATGTGCTGGGACAAGTTCTCGATTTGCTGCAATAGGACGTCAACTTTTTTATCAGTACATGTCATCAACTCCTGGTTCTCCACCTCTAAGTCCTCCATGTACGACTGCGTCAAGTTAGGGTCACTCCTAAATTGGATACCAAAAGACTTTGTAGCTGCTTCACTCGGCAAGGCCTTTGTCTTCCCTTTCTTCACTCTTCCAATCGTTTTACCCCATGATTCGAGATCTATGTAGGGTCAGGTAAACGAATCCACCGGCATAAGTGGGAGGTGCGAAGGGGCGCTCCTCAACGGTTTGCCCTCCTCTCATATTACTTTGCACCCTCTTAGACAGCGCCCTCTGCGTTGGCGACTTCCAGTGACGTACATTATTTGTCTTCAACTTGTTGTTCATCTAGGTCTTCGGATGACCCGCCCACTTCAGATCATCCTTTCTTGTATAGTAATTATTCTTCATGTTAATCAACTCCTTAAACCTATTTCAAGCCTTGTCCTCGTGTGATTTATGTACGTTACGATAATCGACTTGGCGGACCAAATATATAGAATGCAAATAATTAAGGTTTTTAGATTTTTTAGATTTGGTTTTATAATATAAAATACACTTCATTAAAAAAATACTTATGCAATAACTTATCACCGTAAATTTTTTTCACATGTCATATGTCCAGAACATCCACTGTTATAGTACCAATCCCCAATAAAGAGTGTGAGTAGCAGAGAAAACAACAATACGGATAATCTTGGTTTTAGGAGACGAGAATCTACTTTTTCTAAAATTGTTTTTCTGTTCAGTAGTGTTATTTCTGAGTGTTGTGCCAACATCAGATTTCTATGTTGTTGACCTAACATCCGAGATAACATCACTGGTTTCATACTTGTATTTCTCACAAAACTTTTTTTGTAATTAAAGCAGTACGGTTTCAAATGACCAGATTAATAGCGAAATTAACAGATATATGTCATTTTCTTAGTTTTATGAGAAGTACTATCAGCTTTGACAAAACTAGGAATAATAGTTTCAGGCTTAATGGAACACTCTTGATATTCTAACCCAGTCGTACCTTCATTGCCAACATTAAGGATTTCATTCTATTTTACTTGTATCTGAGTTTCATTTGGCAATCATTTTTTCTGCTTCCTCAAGTTTTATCTGTATCTTTTCAAGTTGAATCTTTTTTCTACTGAGATTCTTTTCAAGTTCAGTCAAGTTTCAATTAGGAATCCATTTTTCCTTAGGAGATCATTTTCCCTTTTGATAATCTTCTTTACTTTAGCTAGCAGTTCTTTGTAGATCACCTTCAGTTCATCAATGATTTCTCCTTGATCCATTTCTCCTTCAAAGAAGTACTCTTCATCCAAATCTATAGAACCACCACAACAAGTAAAGTTAGAATGTTCATCAGACTCATTTATATCAGTAATTACACATTGAGAGTCAAAATTTGAGTTTTCATCCTCCCAGCTATTAAAAAACAAAATTCCGCTCTTCTGTTTATGTCTGAATGTTAAGCACACATTTGGCAATGTTGTCTTGACTTTCAGTCCAGTTCACCTGAGGAGATAAGGCTGATGTGTGTATTTCTTTTGAAGCAGATTTCTATTCATCTAGGATTTCTTCCAAACCCATCTCATCATCAATATCATCTATGAACACCCAGTTAGAGTTTTCTTTGATTCTTAGTGCATTTTCACATTCATAGGCCAAATGACCAAAGCCTTTGCATTCATAACATTTGATTTCTTTCATTTGTTTACTATCACTATCATAAGGCTTTATGAAGGTGATTTTACCATTTTACCAGGAAAACTCTTTTCCAGATTAGCATACATGTTCTTTTCTTTTCTAACTCTATCATTTAAGGTAATTTAATTGAACTTCCTAACAACAGAACCTAAGTAAGCACTAAATTCGGTTTCATCACTTACTTCCTCCTTAGTAGCTTTTAGAGCAAGTCCTCTCTGTTTGTTAGTGGGCTCTAGATTCATTTCAAATTCTTGCAAGACATTCAGAAGAGTATAAAAATTAAGAGTGGACATGTGCCTGGCTTCTTGCATTGCAATTTCGTAACTTCAAGTTTTGGTGAAAGTGCCCTCATGGCTTTACAAACAAGTTGTTTATTAGTTAAGGGATCCCCCAGACTTTGACATTCATTTGAAGTATCCATTAATTTCTCAAAGTATGAAGTGATACTCTTGTCATCACTCCTCCTAGTATTTTCAAACTTGTGTAAAGCTGTTTGAAGTCTAGACTCTTTAACGCTAACATCGCCCTCACAGTGGGTTTGCAGAAATGTCCAGGCTTGCTTGGCAGTTGTGTTGTTTTGAGTTAGCCTGAACATGTGTGAATCAACCCAACTGAAGAAAGCATTGAGTGCTTTCTCATTGAAGGTTGCTTCATTGATTTTTGTTGGAGTCAAATCAGCTTTAGGTTTCAGTAGGCCTGGGAACGGGATTGAATCTCGTTCTACGGGATCCTGCGCCACAGGATCTCACCTTGACGAGAATGGGATTCTGGATCCCGTTCCCTTCTATGAGTTGACGGGATCCCGCGGCAACGGGATCCTGTCATAGGGAATCCTTCCATTTTCCAGGGGACGATTTTGAGTCCCATGTCTTCATTTTCCAGGGGACGGTTCTAACAAAAGGGTGATAAAAATACCGTGTGTTGGGTGGGTCGGCGACGACGTACGTGAGGGAGAGTGGACAGGTGGTGGCAGTTCGGACTTTTGTGTGCGTGAGAGAGTGTTGCGTCGTTTTTTCCTCTTTTTGGATGGTAAATATTTCTCAGAACATGGAGTGTGAATCAAACCTACGTTTGAATTGAGATACTGATGCAAGTTCTTCCCTTCTGAATCATATAAATTCAGATCGTGAGAGACAGTCGCCGCGGCGGCGGCGCTTTGATGGAGAGAGGTGAGAGAGAGGGCGCGGTGACTGTTGAGAAAGAGAGGTCGTGCCGTTTGAGATTAAGGGTGGGAATTGATTTGTGATGAATTACTTTTTAATTTATCACAAATCAGATTTTTTTTTTTTACTTGTGGTTCATAGACTTTCTTAAATTGTAAAACTATCTTAGTGCCTGTTTTTTTTAACATATAAGACCCCTATATGTAAAAAAAAAAAAAATTTAACATACTAGAAATTGACGGGATTCCCATCTTCCGCGGGAATCAGAAACGGACTCCCGTTTCCGACCCATCGGTGGAGGGAATTCCCGTTCGGCGACTTGCCGGGAAAGAAAAATGCGAGAATTTTTTCCGAGGGAATTTCTCCCACGGGAAGGGACGGTTTAGGGAAATTTCCTTACCCGTTCCCACCCTTATGTTTCAGAATAACATCATTATCATTATGGTGTCGTCATCGGTGAGGAGTATCCATCAATAATTGATTTCCATGCCAGTAGATCTATGGGCTTGATGTATGATTAGAGCCTGATCTTCCAATATGCGTAGTTGGTTCCATCCAGCATTGGCCTGTTGTTTGTGTTGGGGTTCGCATTGTCCATGACTTAGTACCAAATTCAAGCACCAGTAAAGTCGGTGCTTGGCTCTGATACCAATTGTTAATGTATGGATCGGGATTGGTACTCTATTTACTTCACACGTTGTGTTAATTTGGAATGTTGTGCCAACACCGATTGTATTCGATGTTGTCTCAACACTCACTGAAGAGTAAAGTGCAACAGAACAGAACGACACAATGTATGAGTTTTTTAAGCAGGTTAATATAACATGTCGAGCATTACGGAAAAATAACCACTAAGTTACTTTATGGGCAAAATATTTTTTTTTGCCCTTTAATTTAGCCCAACTTCAAGTTTTACCCTTTAACTTTTCGGGCTTAGTAAATGCCTGTTAGCTTCTTCTTTTTTAATAAAATTTGCCCGGCGTGCTTTTACTTGGGTTTGGTCCAATTTTAGCCTACGTGGTAGCTGACTAGGACACTACTAGGACGACACGTGGCGCCACATAATAATTTGTTTTATTAATTTAAACAAAAAATACTAATATTTTTATTTCAAAATTATATTTAATTTTAATGTATATTGATCTAAATCATAAAAATTGTATAAATTCAAGTTTAATAAAAAGGTTTATCTTAAAATGTTTAATAAATTTATAGTTACTAGTAAATATTATAAATAAATATATTCAATGACATATATTTTTCCTCATTTCAAAAAGATATAAATATTTTATTTGTCTAAGTTTTAAAACTTTATTATATATTTTTTTTAATAAACTTAATTTCTCAATAAAATAATAAACATAAAATAAAATAAAATACATTAAAAACATAAATAAAAGAAAAGAAAAGAAAATTTGGTTCAAATATGTATATGTTAATTCAATATATAATAAAATTAGATATAATTTTGAATTAAAAAGAAAAATTTAACTAAACACTACAAATTTGTATAAATTCAAGTTTAATAGAAAAATTTATCTTAAATTGTTTAATAAGTTTATATTTACTAGTAAATATTAAAAATAAACATAATTCTCATAATTTTTGTATGAACCAAAATAAATATAATTTTTTCTAAATAAATTTAATTTCAAACATAACAAAATAAAATAAAAAACAGAAAAAAAACTCAGATCATAGCGCACAGCTTTAGATCTGATAATCAACCCATCACAAAACTTTCGGTGGACGGCAGCGACACGGCGTCGTCAGCGGAGGTAGAGGCGTTACCGGCGCCACCGCAATCCTAACAAGAGATGCATTTCTCCGATCACCAAATGGTCGTCGCCGTCCTCCTTCGAAGCATTCAACAACAACAACTCCCCGATTGTAAATTGTCGCCCGACCACCACTACTGTGCAGCCCACGTGGTTCCACAACAACGCCAAAAGCACCGCTAATTTCCTCAATCTGCACAGCACAAACTACAACTCCTCCTCATTCGCCACCGATTTGTGGCTCTCCCCCTCGATTCTTAAGCGGAGCAATGATTCCATGATTGTCGCCGCTATTTATCACGATTCCGCTGATTTGAACAACAATAATAATAATAAGTAAAAATGAGAGTAAGAGAGGTGGCGGTGGTGGTGGTGGTGAAGGAGGAGGAGGAGGAGTGGTGAATTGGCAGAATGCGAGGGTGTAGAGGAGGGGACGACAGTGTAAAGGATGAGGGAGAAGAGGGGAGGTTCTGATGTTGATGGGGGTAATTCGATAAACTGACCCCCGTTGAGTCAGCAAAAAAAGTTGAAATTTTGGTGACGTGGCATCCCAGTCATACGCCACGTTGTCAAAATTTGGACCTGGGCCAATTTTAAGCCCGTCGGGCATTTTTTATTTAAAAAATATTAACTAACGGCATTTACTAAGCCCGAAAAGTTAAAGGGTAAAACTTGAAGTTGGGTTAAATTAAAGGGCAAAAAATATTTTTCCCTTACTTTAATGATTTTACAAAATGCAACTAATCAAGGAAACCAATCCTAACACCTAACTCACTACAAGTTATAGAGATTATAGCTTTCACTCGTTAGATAAAAACTCAGCAAAGCAAGACTGGAATTATTTACTCGAATGCTTCTATTCACTCAGATATTATGCTCTAGTCTCATTCCTCGGCTTGATGTTGATCACTTCTTCTTATAGGATTCTTTCGTTCATTCCCGACAATGTGATAGACACGATTTGATCGCTCTTTGATTTCTTGGATAGTCTTGAAATCTTCCTTGTGATTATCTTCAAAAGATCTTCTATCTTTATCATAATCAGCTTCGGCTCTATCTTCTTTCTTGATGTTCAATCCTCTTGAAACCTAGATCTTCTAATTTTCTGAAATACACCAAAGATAACCACAACTTGTGGAACTAGATAAGATCATGAGTAAATGCAAAAAAAAATATATAATATTAATCGGATAGTGCAGTGTGTTAAGTTCAATGATGAGCCAACACGTATTACCAGAATGTTGGACTAACATTTCACTGCAACACTTGCACTTTCAGGACCGAATTCCACAAGATAGTTGATAATCAAGGAGGGTCGAGATTAATTATAAAAATGATTTCTATTAAAAAAATCTGGATGTCAAAATCCAATCACCTTAACGCAATTTTGTTTTCAAATTGAAATCTGATAAATAAACAGGTTACTAAGTAGTAACTCGACTTTACGTCATATCTCTTTTACATTGTCAACATACTTTCATACATTGTGGCTTTCTTCATGAAGTAAATTTTCCAAATAAAGCAAAATATAAGAAAAGAGTGTATACTGTTAAATTGATCATGATATATATAAAAATCATATTGGACATACATATATCCACACCAAAGACAAAATGAAGTTTCATAAATATCTCAATCACATGTGCACTACGCCACATTGTCAAAATAATTTACCTCTACAAGCAAGTCTTAGCTTCTTATCAAGACGAATAAGTGAAACATGATCGAACTCTAACATCTAAGAAGATGTGTTGAGTGATTGAATCACTGTTATTCTGTTAATCGGCGTTGTAATTAGGAGATAGTCTTAATTACATGTAATGAACTTATTTACTTAATTTATGGCTTATGACCTTTACTAAAGAAGAATTAAGTTAAGTAAAGGACTATATATAACCCGGGCTAAATTTTGAAATGAACTCCGGGCCTTCAATTTGGCCCAAACAGAAATAATCCCGTTTTCCTTGAAGTCTTTATCCGAAAATCTTCAAACCACTTCAGGCCCAATAGTCAACCCTTTACTTCCAAGCCCATAATAGTTAGAAAGTACAAAATTGATACTTATCTTTCCTTTATAAATAAAGAAAAAAAAAAGTACAACATGTTTAATGCTGGAAAACACATAATCTGCTTGTTTGAGAGTGTTTTCTTTAATATGCAGGTACAGGGCACTCAAAAAAGCTAGACAGTGCAACACAGACTTTCAAGTAATAAAATCCATCTTCTCCTTCCTAAACCATCCAAAAGGAGAACTATTGTTTGGGAGGTAACAATCAAAAGTGGCAGGCAAGATTACACTGGTAAGCTAAAGGAAAATGGTCACAGTCCTGAACTGGAGCCGTGGAAGAGAGGCTGACCAGCCTGGTGATAGTTGTTGGGACACTCTAGTAGAAATAGCGGGAGTGTTTCTAATGTTGTGGTATTATTTCAAGTCATAGACCTAGTCTAGGACTTGTTTAATCATTTGCAAGATGGTAGCATGCAGTATTAGAGTTGTAGACACTTGTGTCTTGAGCCTCACGTAGGGGTATGCCCCTTATCTTATGTAAAACTCTCCAATTTGGACGTTCTAGTTAACTTTCTGCGAAAAAAAAAAGTTAAAATTTGATGCCCAAATGATTCTTTTTTGGAGTATGGTTGGTTATTCGGCAGTTTTCTGGAGACTAATTTGATTTTTCAGCTAGTCTGATAATTGATACAAGAAATTTATAATAGAACAAAACAAACCTGATATGTTAATTATATTAAGAGCTGAACAATTGTAGTCATACAAGAGATTCTATTTTCATAAACTACATAATAAAAGTACGTCGGAAAAAAAAAATTAGGATAACAGCATTGGAAATCATCACCCATGAGTGCAAGAATTTGTTTCTTTATTATCTCCAAAATCACTGTTTCACAAACATGCAACATATATATAATAAGTAGGTCCACAAGCAACAGAAGTCAGACTTGGATCTACAGAGAAATTGTATTTTTAATATTCCAAGGAATTACGTTGCAATATAACTTTTCATTTTCCTGAACTATACTTATCATTTATTTTTTTCACACCAATAAAGTACCTACAAGATGAAAATTAAATAATGTAAATGGATTAGATATCGATTTTGTTATTTTGTAGTTCTTTTTTCTATTTATTAGATGTGTGTTGTTATCATTATCATTATATATGGAAAATAAATATTCTAATGGGATTATGCACGGTCATTTCTTATAACTTAGAAAAATATATTCAATCTTTACCCTTTCTTGCACTGCGTCATGAGTACAACCTTTGTACATTATTTTTTTCTCATTTACGCCCTTTGTATTTCAGTGTTAAGTAATAAATATATAAAGACCATCAATAAAAGACCATATCATATCCGAACGTGTGGCTCTAACACTGATACTGCCTTATCTCCCACTCTGTGTGGTCATCAATTTGCATGACTCTCTCTTATCATCACTAAAGTACTTCATTCTCCACTTCTCCCTAACCAAAGAGTAGCAAAAATGGCTTCTTCAACAGCTCTGACGCCCACCATTTCTCCTTCTCAGGTAATATCAAATTTATTCACTAAAAGGAAACACCTAAAAAGTCTCGATTTCATCTTAATTTAAATGTCTTTTTATTTGGTATCATCAGTTGTGCTCGTTGAAGAATGGGATGAACACGTCATTGCCTTCGATCGTGGGGCTTGGCAAATGCGGCGCAACGAAGAATAGGCGGATGAAGGTGTTGTGCATGGCAACGAGCATCCCTGCCGACCGCGTGCCGGACATGAAGAAGAGGGAGTTGATGAACTTGTTGCTTTTGGGTGCCCTTGCACTCCCATCCGGTGGAATGTTGCTGCCATACACTTACTTCTTCGTTCCTCCAGGGTCAGTATTCTTTATCTGTTTCACTTTGATTTGAGGTTAATGTTTTTAGTTCTTTAGAGTTAATGTTTCATGTGAACGAGATTAGCGTGCGATGTGTTTGAGTTTCATCCCTCGTCGTTTGGAGATAAACTTGGGCTTCTGTATATCTGCTCTTTCCTCTAATAAGGCTTCGGAGAAATATGAGGAAATCTAAATTCTAATATCCAACACGACACATGAAATTTTATAGAGCTGGTGTTAGAAGCTTTTTTTTTTCTTCTTCTTAATCCTAACTCAAAAATAAAACTTTACTTGTCCTATGCATGGGTGCTGAGTTACGATTCTGCTGCTATTTTCACTTGTTTGCTACTTGTTTAATAACTTTACATGTCATTCTTGTAACCAAGAACAGTAGTGGAGGTGGTAGCTCTGGTATCGTAGCCAAGGATGCACTAGGAAATGATGTTGTTGCAGAGGAATGGCTCAAAACCCACGGACCTGGTGACCGAACCCTTACACAGGGACTCAAGGTAATAAACATTATATGATATGTTGCAAATCGAGGTACTTTAATACTTCCGTCCAAGATAATAATATTTGCCTAGTCGAGGCCATAAGTGTCTCGCATAACTATCAGTGTCTGAGGGGAGGTTCTCTCATTTCCCCATAACATGAACGTTAGTGTTAAGCAGTCCGACCCAGCTTTTGGCGTTTTTAATGGTTTTATTAAATTTCAGGGTGACCCAACGTACCTTGTTGTGGAGAGTGACAGAACACTTGCAACATATGGTATCAATGCTGTGTGCACCCACCTTGGTTGTGTTGTGCCATGGAACGCTGCTGAGAACAAGTTCCTCTGCCCCTGCCATGGATCCCAATACAACAACCAAGGAAGAGTTGTTAGAGGACCTGCTCCTTTGGTAAGTCCTACAAATTTTTCGTTCTGACTTTTGTTCGAACTTGAAAACAAAATACGTGACGTATAACATAGAGATCATAGATTAACTAAGTACTCTGTTTCAAGGAAGTGTCTCGTATAAAGTTCAATCTACGTCTTATATTCCATTGCACAACAATTATTGTTAAAAGAAAATCGAAATGAGTTTATGAAATATATGAAAGCAATGGAGAAACTGTGCTTTTTATTAAACTTTGGACTTTTATAGGAATTAAACTTTTGATTTGTGTAGATTACATCATTCTCATCCACTTTCCTTTACCGTTCTGTGCAGTCTTTGGCCCTGGCTCACGCTGATATTGACGATGGAAAGGTGCTGTTCGTTCCATGGACTGAAACAGATTTTAGAACCGGAGAGAACCCATGGTGGTCATAAGCATCTTGGAATTTTTACAGTGTATATCATATGTTGTTTGTATCTCCTTCAAGAGAAACTTGAAAGTTTGGCGCATTTTTGTTGAATAAGCTTTTGTGCTATTCAGATTTATACAATTTATGTATATCATATCAAGTTTTATGTAATACTTAGTAGCACTGATTGTGGGCGACATTAAACTACACAGAAGACTTAGCCAATACCATAATACATACCGTATACTTGGAGTATAACTCATTTTATAAGATTTGAGATACATAGTTTAGTACTTAAAAAGATCTACCACGGAAGTAGGAAACTTTTACAAACGTACTTCCAGAAGTATAAGAAGAACAAATGGACGAGTATTTTGAGATCCAAAACAGTCGTCCAAGAGTTCGTACAAATGCCCATCCCATCCGGTGGAAGCCTTTGGCCAATAATATGCAACCCTGTAGATCGATTTGGAAATGCTACACAATGATCTGAGACCTGCAAATATCATGTGAAGGAGTAATGAAACGACAGAAAACAGATAATACAAATGCAGAGCAGATGTATCGTACGGCATCTATACTGATTTATCTTTGAGTAATAAAGCAAACAACGCAACACTAGATTTAGTGTTGACACCTCCCCATCTAATTGCTGTAATCTCTTAAATAGTAATAAAATGAATAAAAAGATGCTTAAGCTACTAATAGTATTATAGAGCTGATTCAGCTTTGCACGTACTCAATTGCATAGATCATATGAAATACGACTCATTTTTGAGTATAGCATGTAGATAATACAGTATGAAATATTTGGTTTAGAATCAGGTTTGTCTAATACTTACTGATCTTATCAACTGCTTCACAGCCATTGATAAGCAATAAGGCAATGAATCTGCACAACAAGAATACTTTTTAGAAAAGGCTTAGATGTTGTGACACGTATTCTGCAGAGATAATCGAAAACGGACGAGGAGCGATAAAAAATGAAATCAATGCATAGGGCTTCATGTCCTTAGAGCTATATATGCGTTTTAACACTTTTTTGCCACAACTATACTGAATTGATAATTATACTATTATAGCTTTCAGTGATGATGATGGAAGACAGAAACTCTGGATAACGATGACATAACATTAGCATTTAGGATTTGGGAACAAACAGATATTTCAAGATACATTTGAAATGTTCAGAATGATTTTTGGCAACTATATAACAAGCTTACCTGAGAAATCTTAACATTGCTCATGTAGACCAATTTCCTCTGATCCCATGGCATGTTGCTCGAGAGGAAGGTTCATACTCTTACTTCAGCCTTGAAGCTTGCAGGTTTTTGTAACCGGGGTAACTGGAAAAGTAACAGGCATGACAACTAATCAGAATTGCTAATCTTAACTTGGCTCAAGTTTAGAGGTGCAAAACATCATACTTACTCTCGTGGATTCACCAGAAGTCAGAAACAATAATATATGATGACTGAGCAGCATGTCGCCGTTCTACCAATTAAATACAGAAACTATGAATTGCCATTGTTGCATATTACTAATGCCGCTGGAGATATCAAATGTGAAAACCAAGTAATTTGAAGATAAAAATCTACAGTTCAAATCATAAAATCATCACAGGTTCCTAAGACTTGTGAAATCTTTTTTATTTTTTAAGTGAAAGTACAAAAAATTGTTGAAAATAACCAACAATCATGGTGCAAAAATGCGGTTTTAATCCAGGTTTAGTGATGGCTGTGAACCACTAAGAGAATCACCTCCTGAAGACATCATTCATGCGTTGAGAGTGTAATCATTTATGCATGAAGGATTGATGAATGAACAAGCTCCAATTTACCCACCATGGTCTTCAACCCTTCTCAGACATTTCATGTTGAAGTTGAGAGGCCCTAATTTCGTCACCCTTCTGCAAGTGTGCAATGATCAAACTTTCATAAACGCTTGGACTCGGAAGAAAGGCTTGTGCTTTCATCCTTTTCAAATATGCTTCTGCCTCTGTTAATCTTCCAAACTTGCAGAGAATGATAATCAAAGAAGAAAATCCAGAGATATTAGGCAATATTGATCGGTATTCCATCTCAAATAAAACCTTCATAGCCCCCTCAACATCACCATCTTTAGAATAACCATCTATAAGATGAGAATATGTATTTTCATCAGGTACAAATCCTTTATCCAACAAGATGGTAAACATTTCGTCAGCCTGCTTAGAATTCCCATTTAAGGAAAGCCTCCAAAACATATTATTAACAGTTGAACAACTAGGAAGAAGCCCCCTACTCGTCATCTGCTTGCAAAATTTCAAGCCATCCTCAAACCGCCCATTCGCGGAACAACCTTCAATCAGCTTATCGAATGTCTCATCCAAAGGCTTCAATACCAAAGCTTCCATCTCATCTAACAGCCCAATTGCCTCATCCATCCTCCCCTCCTTACAGTACTCTCCAATAAACAAACTGCATACGAAAGCATTTTGTTCAAATCCTCTCTTAAGCATTTCCTCGTAAATCTCCTTCGCTGAATCCAAATTCCCCATCTTCACCTTCGCAAAGATAACCAAAGAAAACGAAATGGTATCCAAGATCATATTTTTCTGTACCATCTGCTTCAACAACACCAACCCAGCTTCAATCCTCTCATCGTCTATCATCTCATACACCAAACAAGTATTTACAATCAACCTCGGAACCGAGCACCTCTTCCCGTGCATCCTATCCACAATTCCAACAAACATCTCCAACTTCCCTTCTTTACACAAAGCACTAATCATGATTCTCACAGTCGCCTCATTCGGATATATTCTAGCATACAACATGTGTTCATACACGTCCCAAACCAAACGAGCGGAATCCGATTTTTGCAACACATGGAGCAAAACATTAAGACTAGCCAAACTCAACGAAAACCCGCGATCAAACAACAATGTACAAACCTCAAGAACGCCATCAACCATTCTCAACTTAGCACACGTCTGCACAAACAAGTCAAACACAAACGGGACCGAATCAACAACCTCGTAACTCTCGATTAACGATTGAAGAACGACAAAGACTCGATTTTTACTACCATCGGTGTCAGTTAGTATGGATTCGAGCAATGCCGTGGCGTCTTTGGTGAGCCGGGCTTTCACCAAAATGTGGATTGTGATGCAATAAGTTGAAATCCCAGGTTTAAAATTCGTTTCTTTAGCTGACCAGTGGAAAAAGGTGAGGGCTTTTTTTGAATTGATGGGTTCTTTGAGCTGCAGGAGTATTTTTTGAACTATGGGGTTGGTGAATTTGACTGAGGGGAACTTTAGGGTTAGGGTTTTCCAGTTCAGTCCATTGTGTAAAGAATCGATAATTGAGGTAATTGATGAGTCGCAGTTGATAATTTGATTGGGATTTGTTGAAGTGTGAAATGTACGGCGGAATGGGGTCTGTTTTCCGGCGACGGCGACGGCGAACGGCCAATTTTTGTGCATTTGATGATGATGATGATGATGAAGAAGAAGGTAAAATAAATTATTGTTATTATTATTGGCTCATACTTTTGTATATAATAATAACTAATAAGTGATATTTATCTTTACTTAAAACATAAACTATTAGTATATAATATAATTCATCAAGTTAATTTATGAACATAAAACATAAACTATTAGTATATAATATAATTCATCAAGTTAATTTATGAACATAAAAATATTTTACTTGACTTTAGTTCCATGCATTCATTAAGAAAAATCCAAATCTATTATGTTGGCATTAATAATATAGTTGATGACATCTAAGCTATCTCAAGTAACAATAATAATAAATATTCCTCTACTACTGCAAACTAGATTGCTATTGTTGTGGCAGCCGGCAGCGGCTTTCTAAAGTTTCCATCCTTGGGTATGCGGATACATCATCTCCCTCCATTCATGGAAGTTGCCTTGTGAATCGCGAGCAATAACACCAATACGTCTTGTTTTTTTAATGTGTATCCCCGGTGGCGGCATCAAAGTTAGTAAGTATAACTCCTGGGTTTGGCGGACCTCCATTTTTCCTCTGCTTTATCAAATAAGTTAGCTAACGAATAACAAAACAATCCTTATTTTTTTCTTTCAGCTGTGATGAACTCTATGTAGTGACACCAAGCAAAACGGAACAAGTTCAGGGGTGCTTCATGGTGGTTCTCATGCCATAGTTTATTTCTGTTGTTCCATAAATACCAGCACCCTACCATAAAAAATAATTAAAGACCTTTTTATCCAGCTTACAGTAAATCGCCCTCACTCGCTCCCCCTTTGTATCTTCAACCACAAATGAGATTGATAGATTAAAAGGTGCCCAAAAAACTCGAGCAAAATGGTAGTTTCGAAATAACTAGTGTAATGTTGTCTCAATCCCATGTATGCATACATTATAGTCCTCATTGATGGATAGATGGCAGTTGTTTTAGTACAACCATAGTAGGATTGTAGAAGAATACCTTTAAGAGTTCTTCATAAGAGTTGTTTGGTTATGTTAAGAGCAGCAGTGCTCCAAACGTGATTCCATTTACGCTCAAGCTGCTGGTGCCCCCATGTCGTAGCTCAGCTTCTCGGTTCTTCAAGGTCATGGCAAAATGATACGCCTTGCTTACTGAATATATTCCGTGACGAGTATAATGCCAAACCAAAATGTCTTTCGTGTGCCGTCTACCAACTGGGATTTTCATTATGTCATCAACACCCTCCTGCCAAAACATGTGTTTCAAGATATTTTAATTCTAGCCATTTAGTAAAAATGTCTAAAAGCACATTAACTTTAATAGGACCAGCTGCATAAAAATCATGCGTTCTAGATTTGAAATTATATTTTTCGGGATCCAGTTATCGTTCCAAACATCTATGTTTTCTCCATTTCCCACTCTCCGTCTAATGCCCGAACACACCAACGATTTTGTCGAGCAAATACTTTTCATGTGAAAGAGGCGCTATTATTCTAATTAGCCTTAAGAACACTGCAATCCAGAAAGTATTTGGCTTTTAAAATTCGACTAAGGAGGGAATCCGGATAGTAAATAACACGCCACATTTGTTTGCCCAAGAGTGCAAGATTAAAGGATTTAAGATCTCTAAATCCCAACCATGCATATCTCTTACTCGGAAAAAACTTATGTGGACTTGGTCCACATTTCAAACATGCACCGTGTGGCTCGGAATTCACCATTCATTAAAAAAAGAAGTAAAAATAAACATTAAAATAATAAACCCAACTCAGTTAAACCTTGATTAAGTAAGGGCTTTCAAAATAAAAGAAAAAGACTCAATTCATCGTTCCCGCTACTGTACATACACAAGAAAACAAAAATCTCCTCCAATTGATTCATAAATAAATCTTATTTTAAATAATCTTTTCACAATGGAAGTTAATGCAGAAAATCAGTCCCCTAATTGTCCAACAATGCAAGATAAACAAGCCGATGGAAATCTAATTTTTTTTTTGACTCCGTATCTCATTATTTCTCATGAAAACAAATACTAGAAGCCTAGAACAAAAGCTGTTGGTATTAGCATCAAGAGGTTATTGAAGTCTCTGTTTTTTAACAATAAAAAAAATTAGTCTCTTTTTTTTTTTGGAAAAAAAAGTCTCTGTTTTTTTGTGTTTACTAAAAAAGATGTTACAAGCTTAAGTTCTACTAGAACATAAATTTTGACTGATTTGTGATGTGTAAATGTGTTATTTTGTTTAGCATTCTAATTTTTTTTTTATTCTCTGTTTCAGAAAAACAACAACTAAAATGAAGAAAAGCAACAACTGAAATAAATGAGAGTAAGAAATGGAGAAAATAAACAAAAAACAAATACGCTCACTAGACGAAAAGCATTGTTTCACCCATCAAAAAAATAAATTGATGAGCTCTGTTTGGTTCTATTTCTCACATGGTGGATTTATTTTTTTCCTTGGCCATGAACAGTAATAGCGGGAATGGAGAAATCCATTTGTTCCCTTTTTTTTAAAGCCCCACCTTAACCAAGGTTTTAACTCAGTTGGGTTAGTATTTTAAATTCTATTTTTACTTTTTTTTTTTTTACTAAAAGAATGAATGAAATATTTTAAGCCACACGGTGCATATTTGCATAGTTCAAAAATTCGGTACGATTCGGCCGAAACTCCCGAAAAAAATCGTTTTTTCGTGATATCGAAACGGATCGAGCATACAATTTCGAAATATAATACTTACTGTTCTGACTGATTCATTTGTTTAATTAATTAATTATTTGGTTTCCTCTAAATTAAAAGTGGCCATACATCTCTGTGCAATAGATGCCCCTCGATTCTTATATATAATATAAGTTTGTTTACTTGGTTATGGCTTTTCACATGAATTTACTTATATAATTAACTTCTCAGATGTTGTTTTGTTGAGATAACTTTATACAGTACTTGCAAAATTATGTTATGTTGTGTCATTTATAAAAAATAATTTTTAAGGCGTATAACTATTTTATTTTAGTTTATTAAAATTTACATTAATCTACATATATCTAATTATCTTTTTTATTTTTATTTTTCATATTTCTCAATTGTTCTCGAAACCTTCTCGAAATGTTTCGAAACGTTTTCGAAATTTTACGAAACGTTTCTAAAATTTAGTCCACCGAAACGTAATTCGAAACCGAAATTTTAATTCATGCATATTTGAAATATGGATCAAGTCCACATAAGTTTTTTCCCTCTTACTCTTGCACAATTCTTTCAACCCCCCCAAAAAAAAATTAATTAGAAATCATAGATTCGATCTCGTGTACGAGATAATCTGGCAGTTTGAACTTTGAAGCAACTCATTACACATGCAGGTATCGATTGTAATACCAACTTAACAAGAACCTCTTTTCCGCCTTTTGAAATAACTTTGACATTAAAAGATTGTGCTTTATTGATAAGCCCCACAGTTTTGAAACAAAAACATTTATATGTTAGATAGAGTTAATCAGTTGAAGCTTTTTATGCTATGTCCCGTGCGGCTCCACTATGGGACGTAGGTCCGCACAGATTTCACGGATTGTTATTGGCTCCAAATACAGTGAGTTAAGTACGCTTACTAACATCAGAAAGCAAATATGTTGTCGTAGGATAAGTAGTTCAAATATTACACAGTAACTCGGGATAAGAGACCGTCAATTGTTTATTATCCTATCTTTTTTCAGAAACTAACATATTGGGTGATTGAGGTAAAATAAAGACCATTTATATTTAAGAAATAGTTAAATCTTCACCCATCAAGGTTTGGGTTTGGTCGTTTGGATACAAAAGCTTTTCGGAAGATTCAAAAATCATGAAATTCGCTACATGAGATCTTCCTCGACATTAAAAGTAGGGTGTTTTATTTCTTTTTCATACAGTGGTATCTTTTGTAATTATTCAATTCGGGTCGGGCCTTTTTTTCTTTTTAGTTTCAAGTGTTGTTTTCCACAATCACATTGTATAGTTTGGCTTTTGTAGTTAGACGGAACAAGGAAGCAAATGTAATAATCTATAACTCACGGACATGACACGACACAATGACTGATAAGGGATAGCTGGAGTGTTAAATGTGAGGTAAATTGATATAGATTAATGAGAGTTGTGGGAGGAATTTAATTCTTGCCAAGACTAGATCTAAAGCCTCTCTGTTTATATGTAATTGTTGGAAAATTAATAAATTTATCCTACTAATTTGGCTCTATTTCAGTTTTAACCCACTAATTTGCACGTTATAGTTTTGGTCCACTAAGTTGACACCGTTTTCAGTTTTAGCCCATTAATTTGGCAAGCAATAGTTTTGATCTACTAACTTGGCTCCGGTGACAATTTTGGCCCATCAGTGCGAAGAGACGCCACCACCCAGTTAGCACTTCGTGGGACTAGCGCCACGCATCATCAACTTTCAAACGTGGCATATCCATTTTATTTTTGCCATTTTTCACGTCATTTAAATCTTCTTTAATTATGAAAAAAAAAACCAAAAAAAAATTAAAATAAACAAAGATGGGGTCAGCAAATCACACCTCATTCTCACTCCCCTCATTCTCTCTCTCTCTCTCTTAATTCATCTCTCACCACTTTTTCCCTATTTGAACATGACCATAACCTTAAATCGCCCCCCAAATCTGCAACTCCACATTAAAATTCAACGAATTGTGTCCCCTATAGTTTTCCAAAATATGTCTATCTCTTCCCACCAAAATTTTCATATGCTCTTATTGAAAGTTAGACTAAGAAATTTTTAGTAAAAATTAATTATTCAAGAAATTAGCTTAGCGCACATTATTGTGTTGTTGTTCATACTCTTTTCTTACTTAATATTTCATACCTTTAACTTCTACAATAGAAATAGTGAATGTCGGACAAATTTTTTTTCAAAAATAAAAAAGTTTAAGAAATATTGCAGATTTCATATCCAAGTTTGTGAATGAAAGGCAATATACATCTAAAGTTCCAATCTTGTCCATGTTGCAAACAGAGAGAATGAATGGGGGAGGAAGAATGAGGGAAGAGAAAATGAGGTGTAATCCGTTGACCCTTCATTTGTTTGTTTTAATTTGTTTTTATATATTGTTTTCTTGGTTTTTTGTGCTTTGGATTAAAGAAAGTTTAAATGACGTGGAAAGTGGAAAACATAAAAAAGAAATGCCACATTTGACGGGCCAAAATTGTCATTGGTGTCAAGTTAGTGGACCAAAACTATTGCATGCCAAATTAGTGGGCTAAAACTAAAAACGGTGCCAAGTTAGTGGATCAAAACTATTGCTTGCCAAATTAGTGGCCTAAACCTGAAAACGGTGCCAAGTCAGTGGACCAAAACTATTGCGTGCCAAATTAATGGGCTACAACTGAAATAGAGCTAAATTAGTGGGCCAAATTTGTTAATTTCCCATAATTGTTAGATGATCAATACAACAAGCTATTTTCCTTTCTTTACATTAACATGGTATCAAAGCCACATTTGAAAGAGAAAAAGATCATGTGGCCTAAATCCTAGCGACGTCGCGGCGGCCCCACCGTCATTCCACCGCGGCGGCCACTGAAAGTTCGATTTGTTTTTTATTTTTTTTATTTTTAAAGAAATGGAGATTGTTGTATTGATCATCTAACAATTACATATAAATAGAGAGTCCTTAGATCTAATCTTGGTGAGAATTAAATTCATCCCATCATTCTCATTAATCCATATCTATCTACCTTACATTTAACACTCCACCTATCCTTTGACATTCAAAAAAAAGGAAGCCTTTAGGTAGATTTGTTCAAGCCAAGTTCTGCTGCCGGTGCTACTTCCTCCATACAAAGTTGCGCACCGCCACCTTAAGCGTCGTTTGATCCCTAGCTTTGCCCAACCACAGTTGTGCACCGCCAACCCGGTATCCACTGCTTGCCACGATCTCCAATCACTGTCTTCACTAGGTACGTGTCTTGTCGCCGTTCACCCGAATTTGTATTTCCTAATTTTGTCGAACCTGCTCCGATTTGGTTTGGTTTGTGACACAACCCGATTAAGGGCTTGCTCTTCTCCTTGATTATTTCAAGTCGCCTTTTGACTCTTGTTTGGGCTAATTGTTGTTGAGTTTCTCACTCCCTATTTAATTTGGTTTTGACTCTTTAATCCCTAACTTATTGTTGATTTGTCTCATTGTTCTTGGAATTGGCAATTTTAGATCTTTAGTTCTATGGAGCTTGCACCTACAACCTCGAGTCTTTTGAAGTTTCCCTTTTCAACCCTTTAGTTCTTTGGTGGTCTATTATTTCGCGAGTCGTTCTCGTTTTGAATATTTATTGTCTGTGTTATGAGCAATTCACGTGGTTTACAACTCATCTTCAATTATCTACGTAGCTTGAGTTACATTGTTGTGATTTGATGAGGCTTTTGGTGAAGATTCTAGTTTCAAGGTGAATCAAGTGGATTCAAGCCTTCTTCCAAGTTAGTTGATTGGGGTGTTGCCAATCATTCGTCACTTCAGAATTGCAAGTTTAGCAAAGTTGCAGGTGACTCGACGAGGTGTCATCTTGTATGGAAATCACAAGTTTTCATGTTAGTTGAGTGGGTATTGCAGAATTGCGAGTTATGTGGAATTTCAAGTGCCTCGAAGAAGATTGAATCAAGGAGTTTCGAGTGTGTTAGCTCATTGTTGGTCAAAGATTGTCAATCATTGTAACTAGTTACGTAGTTAAGTCAATGTTTGTTTGTTTTTATCGTTAGTTGGCAAATTGATGATTTCGTCGCATCAATTTGAGGGGGCTGTCAAAGGATAGTTGAAGTGTTAAATGTGAGGTAGATAGATCTAAATTAACAAGAGTTATGGGAGGAATTTAATTCTCACCAAGATTGGATCTAAGACCTCTCTATTTATATGTAATTATTAGATGATCAATACAACAAGCCATTTCCCTTTCTTTACATTAACAGTGACAAGGTGAAACAAGTTGCTTAGACAATTTCCGATTATCAAGGTATTTGAACACGGGTGTTAGACACGCCGACACGATGCGATACAACATAGACATGTGTGATTTTTTGAAGTTTCATGCATTATATGTAATAATCCCTTTATTGGGCTTTAGACACTTGGTCTGTAAGTTCCGAGTATGAAACAATATGGATAATGAGCGCACTTTATAACTGATATCATGTTTGGGCCACAATATATATAATGTGTACTAGAAACGTTGGCACGCAATTCACGCGTGTTAATCTTTTTTTAAATATAATATAATAAATTATGTGTCGTAAAGATTATAAGGTAAATATAGATATAGAATCTACATATCTTAACCTTTTTTATGTAAGGGAGAATAAGGTAATAATTGTTTCCTTTAATGAAAATATTTAAATAATAATAAACCTAAAATAAATTACAATTATATCCTAGCTAATGACAACTTTAATAGTGTGTCCAAGGGTAAATAAGGAAATCAAAAAATTGATCTCAACATGCCATCACATGGCTTCCTTTATATAATAGTATAGATGTTGTTATCCAAGGAAACCTCTACTCACGCGTTAGCACCCTAATGTCGAAATAAGTACTTTTAGTAGCTCAAGCTTGAATCTGTTTGCCTTTTTAGCCAGCAAGGCCGGTCAATCGTTAATTGTTGATCATCCAAATTCCAAAGTAACACAAGGTAATAATGTGTATGCTACCTTTGTTTGAGATAGAATTATATTTCCCAGAAATTAAAAATCCACAAACAAATCCTCGCGAATTCGATGCTTGTGGTATGTTACAAATGTAAGAGAGCACGCTTCGAGATGTGCAAATCTCCTTAAATCAACAACTTTATTCAATGCATAAAACATTCAATACATAATAAGATCTTTCTTATACTACTATTGCTCACAACTTAATTAAAGAAAGAAAATAAAAATATATGGAAAAGATGTAACTAAATCTCTTGCTTCTCAAAGAAAAGGAAATAAACTATAAAACTAAGGTAAGAGAATTATGTTCTTGCTTTGCCACTTCGTAACACTCCCTTCCCCTTAAAAAATGACCTTGTCCTCAAGGTCGGGAATGTCATTATCAGAATCGTCCCCAAACATTAGCATAACTCGATTGCGACAACGATGATGAAGGCTATACTTTTCATCACAGCTAAAGCAAAGGCCTTGTTCACGACGTTCACGTACCTCTGCTAGCGAATAGGGAGTGTGGGTTGTGGTAACACTGACCTTTCGCCCAGTTGGGATTGAGGGGAACTCCTCGACCCCGGAGTAGTTGTCATAACTCCGGCTGGTGACTGAACATAACCTGGAGGTTGAATCCCAAATCCAAATGGTCCAGTTTGCTCTCGAAACTGACCTCGGCCAAGATCAATAAAACGTTCCTCAAATAATTGAGACAAAGCCATTGCCTCGGCTAAAGTAGTCGGCTTAGAGATCAAAATTTCTCGTCGAATTTCAGGCTTTAGCCCCCACACAAAGAAATTGACAAACATAGATTCGGGCACATCCGTAATACGAGTCATAAAATCCTCAAATTGAGTACGAAAAGCAGCAACCGTACTGACCTGGAGAAGCTTGGAAATACGACCCAACGGATTGTCATAAATCGGAGATTCGAACTGCTTGCGAAGTTCCTGGAGAAAAACATCTCAACTCTGCAAGGCACCACCACGTTCCATCTATTGATACCAAGTGGAGGCCACACCATCCAAGTGAAACGCCACAACCGCTAAGCGAGTTACGGAATCCACACCGTGCAAATCAAAGAACTTATCAACCTTGAAAATCCAGTTATCAACGTGATGACCATCAAAACGCGGCACATCAACCCGAAGGGTACTCAGAATCGAATGCAAATTCGGAGAAGAGCGATCTGTCGATAAGCCAATCCCACCCGAAGAATCACGCGGCAAAGTAGCATCCCCCAAAGGTGATGGCTGGCCGGCTAAAATCTGAGCGAACTGGGACAAACGAGACTCAGTTTGAGTCATGTGCTGCTCCAAAAGCGCAGAAAATTTGGACTCCATCAAGGTCACCAAAGCGGCAATTTCATCGTTCCTCATATTGAGCTCGCAATGAAAGCACCAATTGTTATAAATGTAAGAGAGCACACTTCGAGATGTGCAAATCTCCTTAAATCAACAACTTTATTCAATGCATAAAACGTTCAATACATAATAAGATCCTTCTTATACTACTATTCCTCACAACTTAATTAAAGAAAGAAAATAAAAATATATGGAAAAGATGTAACTAAATCTCTTGCTTCTCAAAGAAAATGAAATAAACTATAAAAATAAGATAAGAGAATTATGTTCTTACTTTGTCACTTCGTAACATGGTAGCAGAAGAAAATTAGAATGAAAAGATATATTGTATTTTGGTATGTTCTGAACGTGAGTACAAGGAATGAGAAAAGTCCTATTTATAATAAATTAACTATGCTACAGGATTACAAATAGATAGACTTTCAGATTTAAATTTCAAGAGATCATCTGCTGGATTTGGTAACTTGAGTGCGTGCATGTGGACTCTCTTGTTGGCTGATCACATTGAGAGATTGAGGTGAGCTTGAGTCATCCTTATCATCATTCATATCTGTTGCATCGATCAAGGAATTTTGTTGAGGAGGAACAACCTTATCACTCCATTTAAATTTATCCTTATCACTCCAATAATCCTCCTCATTTTGTGGCTGAATCATATTGTGTCCGTTATTTTTTATACCCTCCCGCAAATTGTGTCGGGGCTGGAGGCACAATTTGGAGTGAAAGTAGGCGAGAGAGGCTTTAGACTGAGGTTTAGTAAATATGTCAGCAAGTTGATGATGCGTCGAGACATGTTTGGTGACAAGGAGACCAAGAGCAACTCGTTCTCGTACAAAGTGATAATCCAACTCGATGTGTTTACTTCGCGCATGGAAGACGGGATTGATAGTCATATGAAGCGCACTCATATTGTCACAGTACAAGGTTGGTGGATTCTTCAATGGAACATGAAGGTCGCGTAACAGAAATGAAAGCCAAGTGAGCTCGGCTGTGGTGTGAGCCATAGCACGATATCCAGCTTCAGTGCTGGAGCGGGAAACTGTATGTTGCTTCTTAGCACACAACGATATGAGATTGCGACCAAGAAAAGTGCAAAAGCCAGTGGTGGAACGTCGGGTTATAGGGCAACCAGCCCAATCTGCATCAGAAAACGCAAAAAGATCAAGTGCGGTGTGGGAAGAAAAATGAAGTCCATGATGAATCGTGCCTTTAACATATCGTAATATACGTCTCACCATTTTCAAATGTGCTTGAGTAGGAGAATGCATATATTGCGAGACAAAATTGACACTAAAAGCGAGATCAGGCCGAGTTAAGGTTAAATATTGAAGAGCGCCAACAATCCCACGAAAATGTGATGGATCATCCAAAAGAGTATCATTGTTTAGGCCAGATGTTTTGCTTTCTAACGGAATGCTCATAGGTTTACAATCCACCATATCCGTTCTTTCTAAAATAGTGAGAGCATAATGAGACTGAGATAGATGTAAACCATCAGAAAGGGAAGTTACCTCAATTCTTAAGAAGTGGTGAATAGGACCTAAATCCTTCATAGAAAATTCAACACTTAACTTGGAGATGAAAGCTTCTAAGAGCTTTGGACTTGAACCTGTTAAAAGAATATCGTTAACCTAGAGCAAAAGAATTAGTGTTCCATGAGAAGAATGTAAGATAAATAAAGACTGATCAGCAAGACTACAAAAAAATCCATATTGAAGTAAAAATGTACTAAAGCGATCAAACCATGCTCGAGGAGCTTGTTTGAGACCGTATAAGGCTCGAGAGAGTTTGCAAACATGATTAGGATACTTTGAATCAACCATTCCAGGAGGTTGCTCCATATATATGTCTTCCGTGATGCGACCATGGAGGAATGCATTTTTAACGTCAAGTTGACGTATGTCCCACTTTTGAACCAATGCTAGTGAGATGACCAATCGAATGGTGCCAGGTCTAATAACTGGGGAGAATGTTTCAGTGTAGTCAACACCATCAACTTGGTGATATCCCTTGGCGACAAGGCGAGCTTTAAGACGATCAAGAGAGCCATCGGCTTTAAGCTTTGTCTTGAACACCCATTTGGATCCGATAACGTTCATATTCAGGTCACGAGCAACTAAAATCCAAGTCTGATTCTCGTGAAGCGCACTAATTTCATCTTCCATGGCTTTACGCCAACCATCATGGGCTAGAGCAGACTTGACAGAGCGAGGTTCACGAAGGGTTGCGTGGGATGTGACTACAAGCCCATATTTGGGATTTGGTTTAACTATTCCTGAGCGAGACCTGGTTACCATTGGATGTGTCAAGTCATTGGAAGTGATAGCATCCTCATCAGCCATAAGTACGGGAGTAAAGGAAGGTAATGGACATGGGGATGCATTATCATGAGATGCGACTGGACTAGAAGCTGAATCATGAAGCATGTCTAGGTTGGCATGTTCAGCAACATCTATTTGTGGCTGCAAGTCCCGTGGTTCACGAGTGGTTGTGGGACTTGGACAATTAACGGTAGGGACATGTCTAGAGGAACACCCGTCAAGAGCTAATGAAGGTGTATCGGAAGGTTGAGGATATGGCAATGGAACATCCATACCTATAAGATGATTAGCACCTGAAGAAGAAGAAGAATTAAGGTTAGAAACTTGAACAGAAGTCCATAAATCAAATATATTGAGTGGTTGGTTATGTGGTACTGTTGTGCGCAAACGAAAAGGAAAACAAGTTTCATCAAAAGTAACATGTCGTGAGATAAACATTTTACGTGTGGTAGGATGAAAACACTTGTATCCTTTATGTCTCTCACTATAGCCAACAAATACACAAGGCACTGTTTTAGGATCAAACATATTTTTCTTTGTATCCCATGTGTAAGGAAAACAACGTGAACCAAAAATACGCAATGAGGTATAAGAGGGATGATTAGCATGTAATTTAAAATAAGGTGTCTCAAAACCAATTGATGAACATGGTAATCTGTTCATCAAATACACTGCCGTAGAAAAAGCTTCAGGCCACAAATATAGTGGAACAGCGCCATGGAACATCATGGTCATTCCTAATTCACGAATAATTCGATGTCGTCTTTCCACCATACCAGTTTGCTCAGGTGTATGTGGACAAGAGAGCTGATGCACTATACCCTGCGCTTGAAAATGTGATGTAAGTTTAGAATTAAGAAATTCACCTCCACCATCAGAATGAAAAATTTTAATTTTCTTGTCAAATTGACGATCAACATATTTTTCAAATGCAAGGAACACAGTATAAAAATCAGATTTTTCTTTAAAGGAACAATCCATGTATATCTGGTAAAGTCGTCGACAAAGCATGCATAATATCGAAACAGACCAATAGAAGAAACAGGAGCAGGTCCCCATAAATCACAATGAATTTTATTAAAGGATGACAAACTAGAGTTCTCGGAATAATTAAAAGGTAACTTGCTCATTTTTCCTAACTGACAACTAACGCAAAGAGAACTAGATGTTTCGCCTTTGATGACGTCAATAAGTCCTTTATTCTTGAGATGTCGTAAAGTGGACGCATGTGGATGTCCTAAATGTTGATGCCAAACTTCTTCAGTCCCTTTCTTAAAGCGATTGGAAAAATAAAGTTCATGGGGAGAGGAGATGATGTATAAGTCACCCTTGCGTTGGCCTTTCATTAGCACATGATCTGTTCCTCGTTCCTTAACACGAAAATCAACATTAGAGAATTCACAATTTACCGGAAATTGATCGGTTAATTGACTGACAGAAAGTAAGTTTTTTGAGAGTTTAGGAACAAGAAGCACATCTTTTAATGAAAGGCTTTGTGATTTACTCTTCAAACAAGTATCTCCAACTGCATGAATCTTAAGGGAACTACCATCACCAATCAAAACAGAATATGTGCCCGGATATGAACGTAAATTATGTAACATACCTGATGAGCCAGTCATATGATTCGAAGCACCTGTGTCAGTGATCCATTCAGTATCAGCCACTTAAGTGTCGAGTGTAAGTGCTGCCAACGCTTGAGGAACATCATCTTGTCGAACCGGTTGCTTTGAAATCCACCAGCAAAATTTTTGCAATATGGCCATCTTTTCCACAGTATTGACATTGCTCATTGCGGTACATGTCTCTTTCAGTAGGTGTCATACGTCTTTGACCCGGGGGTGGTGGTCGACGTGGCGCCAACCCAGTTTTTTCAAACTCCTTATGGTTGTCAGTGTGTCCTGCATTAGAAAGGTTAGTGGAAGGATTATGATGAGCCTGAAAACCTCTACCTTGAGAGTTAAAGGTAGGAGACTCGCGGCGAGAATTCTGATGATGAGATGGATGATGAGATGGATGACGGCGTTGGTCGTAGAAGGCAATTTGCTGGTTTGCTTGAGCTGTACGTCTAGATTCATACCACATCTGGCGTTGCTCATAACTTTGAAGTTGAGATATAAGTTCTGAGTAGCTAGGACGGGGTGGTTTTAGCATAGTTGTAGCAAAATTTTCATATTTTGGACCAAGGCTAGTTAATAATTTGAAAACTTTGATTTTTTTCTAAAACATGGGTGCCAATGGCAGCAAGGTTATCACAAAGATTTTTAAAACGACGAAGATGGTCGTCGAGGGAGGTTTCATCATCTTTGTGCAGGTATGATAGTTCTTGTTGTAACGTGTATTCTCGTTCTTGAGAGTCTTGAGCATACGTGTCTTTGAGAGCTGTCCACACACTTTGTGCTGTGTCAAGACCAACAACAATGCTGAGAGATTCTTCTGTTAACGTACCAATTATCCACCCCACGAAGCAGACGATCAGATTTTCGCCAAACCGTGTACTCGGGGTTGGTTGTTTGTTGCTGTGCATCAGCAGTGGATTGGACAAACTTTGGGGTGGGTTGCTTTCACCAGTAAGGTGTGATACTAAATCTTGGCTTTCGGCAAGAGCAAGGGCTTGCTCTCTCCATAGCGGGTAATTGGTAGAAGTGAGTTTTAAGGTAATAAAGTTTCCTACGTTGAGTGAAAGGGAAGCCATGTTTGAAAAAAAAAATCAATGTTGTGTGTGTGTTTTCTTGTTTTTTTTTTTTAAACAGAACCTTGTACTCACAATGGCTCTGGATACCAAGAAGAAAATTAGAATGAAAAGATATATTGTATTTTGGTATGTTCTGAACGTGAGTACAAGGAATGAGAAAAGTCCTATTTATAATAAATTAACTATGCTACAGGATTACAAATAGATAGACTTTCAGATTTAAATTTCAAGAGATCATCTGCTGGATTTGGTAACTTGAGTGCGTGCATGTGGACTCTCTTGTTGGCTGATCACATTGAGAGATTGAGGTGAGCTTGAGTCATCCTTATCATCATTCATATCTGTTGCATCGATCAAGGAATTTTGTTGAGGAGGAACAACCTTATCACTCCATTTAAATTTATCCTTATCACTCCAATAATCCTCCTCATTTTGTGGCTGAATCATATTGTGTCCGTTATTTTTTATAGTAGCTACCACCTGGTAACGTCCCCTGGTAGCGAATTTGATACTTGTTCTCTCTTTGATTTTGCTTTATGCATTACAAATTTAGCTGATATTCTTTCATTTTATTCGCTACTGGCGTCTAAGATTTTGTTTTGTAAACTACAAATATGGTTTTCTTGCATATTTGTTTTCTATTCTATCTATGTTAAAATAATAAGTTGTATTTTAAAACTATTATGCTAATAGTTTCTTTGAAGAATAACCGCAAAATCTTGCAAACAAAAACTTAATATTCAATAAAATTAAAGTTTAAAAATGAAATACCAAATGTATCCGAGCTAAAAGTATTATTTAGATAAATAAGAATGCTAAAAACATTAAAGTTATCATATCACAGAATCAAAAAAATAAAACCAACTATATATTATATTACATATCAGAAGGGCAAATTATTTTTAAAAAATAACTAATGCATAATAACATAAAAATAATCATATGCCACGAATCAATATAAATAATGACGAGAAGTGAAAGAATAATGCAAAATATGTTCTTACTAAACAGCTGAAAAGTAATTCATCGGAAAAAAATACTACAACTGAGAAGTTGAGTGTATATAAACTGGGGATGGTAGAAACTGGGGTTGAAGCTTTTACAAACTTTTTTTCCTCCAACTAAGATGATCAACCATATTTTATTTTACTTTTGTTTATACCAGAGTAAAGTAAATTAAACTATGATTGAAGAAATTATTTTAACTTAAAAGAACAAAAATATTTGCTACCACATCTAATCAGCCCTAGCCTTTTAATGCATGTGCGAACTCAAGTAAGCCAATAGTATCGATCTATGGTTAACTGAACCTATGTATTCGTTTGATCGATAACCAGTTAATTAATATATCCCAACTAAATCTCTAAATTCATACTCTTATGGTACCGAGTGAATTGCAACTTTGAGAAAGAGATCCCAAACTAACTTGATTTATATTCTAGAAATAGATCATTATATTGCACAATTAGTTTTGCTTTCATAGACTTATGATAACGACCGATTTTATAGTGTTATAATTAGTTTTGCTTTCATAGACTTATGATAACGATCGATTTTATAGTGGGCTTGATGTGAATTCTTTGACGGCATTTCTTAACATACGGAGGGGTCCCATATATGTGGCAACACGGATCAAAAATCGTGAAGCAATGAATAAAAATCCGGTAAGTAATTTTGACAATGGACTAAAGTTTTGATTTTAAACTACGTGTTGGTCGGTACAATAACGGAATATTCTGAAAAGATTGGAAAACATTTTGAAATGCTTTGGTAACGTTTTGTATATTATTTAAGGTAAAATTAGTTTGGGATAAAAGCATCAAACCCCCTGAACTATACACGTTTTTGTGCCTTGCCCCTTAAACAAATTTTATCATCACTTTCCCCCTTAAACTATGCACTTTGTGCGATTTGCCCCCTCATCTGATTCCGCCGAATATTCCCGAAAATATTCCGTTTTCGTGTGCGGCACGTGAGGGTTGTAAGGGCATTTTCGGTATCAATTTTGAAATGTTATTTTTTAGTATGTTCCCCCTTAAACTATTTTTTTGTCGCGATTTCCCACCTAAACTATGAAAGCACCCCTTAAACTATTTTTCTGTAGCGATTTCCCCCCTAAACTATGAAAAGCACCCCTTAAACTATTTTGGTGCGATTTGCCCCCTAAACTATTATGCCGCGAGAGAATTGTGCCCCCCCGAACTATGTTTTTCACATAAATTTGACCATATGGTGCATAAAATCATTGGTTTGTGTACGTTTTTTGCAATAACTTGTTGTGTTCAAGAGCAATAAATCATTACTCAACTACAATCATTCATTTTTGTCAAATATTATCCAAATTGCATTCACCATAGTACACTTATACACCAAAATGAATAAGCACATCACACTTAGCTAGTACATTGCCCCATACATTAACCATGGTAATGCCTACAATTCACACCAAAATGACATGCCAAAGTGACCAAATTAGTACAAAATATTGTCCATAATATGAAAACACTCTAGCAACTAGCTAAATCTTAATGGTCTTCACTTCTTAAAGGTCTTCACTTCTTGCTGATTCTCTTTATGTATCTTCTAGTTATATGAACTGGATCATCTTCACTACTTTTGAGCTATATACAAGAATAGCAAAAGATTAGTTATTGCACATATGGTTGAGAAAAATATGATAAACAATAAAATCAGTGCAGTTTTACCTTTTCCATGGGCTCTACCAGTGACTCTTGATCATTCATTACCACCTTTTCCTTGGGGGATATGTTTCTTCTTTCCACTAACTTCCTCTACCAGTCTGCTCACTTTCTTCCTACTTCTTGTTTGTCTCGGTTCCAACTGTTCTTCCACCACTTTCTTATCTTTCATTTTAATACTTGTCTTCTTCTTCACTGTTGCATAACTTATCTCATCAGTATCCTCTTCATCCAATTTTCTTTTTCCTTTACCCCCAGTCTTTCCTTTATCTTTATCACTATTAGTCTACTCTAACACAACGACATAAAATAAAGAACATTAGTAAATTAATTCAGCATACCCTATGTATACAAGAATTTACACAAGTACAACATTACCTCCACAAATTTTCCCTTCCTCCTGGGTGAAACTCTTAAACCAGTCTACGTATCAGACTCAATCTTCTTCCCTTTTTCCTTTCACCTTATTTACCTCCACAGTACTTGGAGTGTTATCTGGAGTCAAGCCAATCCCAGACCCCATATCCTCCTCTTTATCTTGGAGTCAAGCAATGGAAATGGCTTACGATTAAAAACAATATTCGCTTTATTGACGGAGCCCTTCCTCTTTCTCTAGGATCCGCTGTTGTTGACCGCCTCTGTTGGATTCGCGCCAACAATTTGGTCCTCTCTTAGCTTCTCAACTCGGTTACTGGCGAGATTCGCAACACCCTTCTCTACATCAAGTCCGCCTTCAAATTATGGCAAGAACTCAAGATTCGGTATGGCCGCACCGACGGATCTAGGGTTTTCCAACTTCAAAAATCCTCGTTCAATCTCACTCAAGGTAGTCTCTCAATCACTGCCTTTCACAACTCTTTCCGCGCGATTTGGGATGAATATGTCAGTCAACGGCCAGTGGTGGCTTGTGTGTGTGGGTTGTGCACCTGTGATGTTAATATGACGATGGTGTCTTTACAACAAACGGATTGTGTGCTGACTTTTTTGATCAGGTTAAATGATTCTTTTGATGCGGTTCGTAGCCAAATCCTCCTGCTCTCTCCTCTCCCATCCCTGTCCAGGGTGTATGCGATGCTACTGCAAGAGGAGGCACAAATGACTCTTCACTCCAGTTTCTAGTCCTTTGAACCCCTGGCAATGTTCACTAGGACCAAGACTGAGGGATTCAGAGTTCCCACTCGGAATCCTAGGTTTTCTAAGGAACCAGGCCCCGTTGGGCATGATAAAAAGAAACTCAAGTGCAGCTTATGTGGCTTCAATGGGCATACAGTTGACCGTTGCTACAAGATAATAGGTTACCCTCTGGCTGGGAGGGTCCTATGGGCAGAAAATAGGCTCCAACTGCTCCTGGTCCATCTGATAATTCCACTACTCAGTCTGAAGAGGTAATGCTGCCAAATAACTTCACCAGGAGTGCCCCTGCTGACATCTCAATAAGGCCATGTTTGAGCAATTCCTTGCTTTCACCAAAGCTCAGGAGGCTGCCAACTCTGTCTCCTCCTCCTCTGCCCCTGCTTATGCTGCCACAGTGACCACCATGGCAAGTATATCCTTTTGCCTATCCTTTTACATGTCTTCTGATAATAGGTTGCATGATAGGAGCAGGGCTACCTGGATTCTTGATATAGGGGCAACTGGTCACATGTTATGTGACTCCAATTTGTTTGTGCCTTGCCATATTCCTATTTTCTTGCCTAACCAACAATTTACTATGGGTACTACAAGATCTGATATCACTATTTTTGACAGTTTAAAGTTGAAAGATGCCTTTTTTGTGCCAGATTTTACTTACAACCTCATCTCTGTTTCAAAATTATCAAAGTTTTCCAACATATCCTTGCACTTCTTCCCCTCTGTCTGTGTACTACAGGACATAGCCACGAGGAGGATGACTGGTTTGCTAAAATTTGCAAGGGTTTGTATATTCTGGATTTTAACATTTTTTAACATAAAACTGTCTGTAATTCTAGCTTTTCAAAAATAAGTCATGCAGTTGCTTTGTGGCATCAAAGACTTGGACATCCTTCAGCTAATAAACTGTCATGTTTGCCAAATCTTACTATTTCTGATTGTAATTCACATACCTCATGTGATACTTGCCACTTGGCCAAACAAAAGAAGCTCCCATTTCCTAACAAAACTTCCACTACTAATGCTGCTTTTGATATCATACATGTGTGGAGGCCATTTTCAGTGCCCTCTATTCATGGTCATAAATTTTTTCTAACCATAGTTGATGACTTTACAAGGTGCACATGGGTTTTCTTCATGGCTCACAAATATGAAGTTCTTACTCATCTGACTCATTTTTATAAAATGATTGAAAATCAGTTTTCTGTTAAAATTAAAATTCTCAGGTCTGATAATGGCACTGAATTTCTTTTAAAGAATTTTTACAATGATTTGGGCATTATTCACCAAAGAAGCTGTGTTGAACCCCCCCCCCCCCCAACAGAATCGGTTAGTAGAAAGAAAACATCAGCACTTACTTCAAGTGGCTAGATCCTTAAAATTTCTGTCTAATATCCCTATTGAATACTGGCCTCACTGTGTTTCTACTGCTGCATTCATCATTAACAGGCTGCCTTCATCTATTTTAGGAAATAAAACCCCTTTTGAAAAACTTTTTCACAAAGCTCCTGACTATTCTTTGCTTAAAGTGTTTGGATCTTTGTGCTATGCTTCTACATTAACTTCTCAGAGAAAGAAATTTGATCCTAGAGCTCAGAAGTGTGTTTTCTTGGGGTACCCACAGGGAACTAAGGGTTATATGCTGCTTAATTGATTACAAAGAAAATCCTCATATCTAGAAATGTGATCTTCTATGAGGAAGAATTCCCTTTCAAAACTAACTTGTTACTAACCCTCAGTGATTCTCCCCAAGAGAATACACAGCTTTGCACAGACCCATTCATTGTTTTGCAGGAACAGAATCCAACTCTTGTCTTACCTGATGCTGTCCCAGTTGACCATGGTGATGTTGCTCCCCAGGATAACATTGATGCTCATTCCCAAGTTCACACTCCAGACTTGGATGTTGCTCTAGATTTGGATACTTCTCTCACATCCAGTGACAATGAGCATACCTCTATTTGCACCCCCTCTAACTCTTTCTCTCATCCTACTAGTATTCCTTCTATGCCTGTTAATTCTGAACTTATGCTTGAATCTTTTTTGGCTGCTTCTACTCCTCACTTGCAAATTGAGCATGTTCCCCTTAGGAAGTCTAGTGGATCTATTACCAGCCCTGTCTACTTGAAAGTGTATGACTATGAATTACCTAAATCTCTGCACAAAGCTAATTCTTATTCATCTAAATTTAGTTTCAGATATCCCATTAAAAATGTTTTATCTGTTTCCCAACTTGGCACCGAACATAGAGCCTTTACTGCTAGTATTTCTCAAATTACATAACCTAGGACTTTCTCTCAGGCTAAATCTATAGAATGGCAGCAGGCCATGAAAAATGAATTACATGCTCTTGAGAAAACCAACACTTGGGTATTGACTGATTTATCTGCTTCTAGTCACTTTATCGGTTGTAAATGGGTTTTTAAGGTTAAATATAATGCCAATGGTTCTGTAGAAAGATATAAAGCTCTCCTTGTGGCTAAGGGCTACACCCAAGAAGAAGGTCTCGATTATTTTGAAACTTTTAGTCTTGTTGCAAAGCTTACTATTGTTCGTGTCTTACTTGCCTTAGCTGCTTCGCAAAATTGGTTTTACATCAACTTGACGTTAATAATGCGTTTTTGCATGGTGATTTAGAAGAAGTTATTTACATGAAACCTCTGCCGGGTTACTGTTCTCCATCGGATAATCGGGTGTGTCTTTTGAAAAAGAGTATATATGGTCTTAAACAAGCGTCTAGGTAGCGGTATCATAATTTGACCACTTGCCTTAAAGCTTTTGGTTATGTCCAAACCGTGTCTGATTGTTCCCTATTTGTGAAAAAGAATGGTTATTCTTTTACTGCATTATGTGTTTACATGGATCATATAATTTTGACGGGCAATGACTTAACTGAAATTCAAAAGTTTACTATTAAAGATTTGGGAAATTTAAAGTACATTTTGGGTATAGAAGTAGCTTGGAGTCAAAAAGGCATAATGATTTGCCAAAGAAAATATGCCCTGGATATCTTAAATGAAACAGGGTACATAGGGTGCCAACCCGCAAATACTCCCATGGATTGTTCTACTCGACTTAAGAAAAATGACCACCCTTTTTTAAAAGATCCAACTGAATATCGTCGTCTTGTTGGTCGGCTTCTCTATTTAACAATTAAGCGTCCAGATTTAGCCTTTAGCATCCAATGCTTAAAGCAACATATGGCCAAACCCACATCTTTTCATTTAGTTGCGGCCCATAGAGTTTTACGATATATTAAATCAACCACTGGTAAGGGTCTCTTTTATCCGGCCCAGTCCGAAACTCACTTAAAGTCCTTTTCAGATAGTGATTGGGTCGCCTGCCCCGATACCAGGCGGAGTGTCACGGGCTACGCAATTTACATTGGACACTCGCTGGTTTCATGGAAAGCAAAGAAGCAGTCCACTGTCAGCAAGTCTTCCACCGAGGCTGAATATCGCGTCGTGGCATCCACCACTTGTGAAATACTTTGGCTCGCTCAGCTCCTTCAAGACCTTCACATTACTGCCCGTCGCACTCCAATTCTAATCACGAACAACAAGAGTGCGTATTGCATCGCCATCAACCCGGTGCAACATGAGCGTACGAAGCACATCGAGATCGATTGTCACTTTGTACGCAAAAAAGTACACACCGACCAAATCAAAGTCGCTCACATTTCAAATCAACAGCAGATCGCGGACATCCTTACAAAGTCTTTGGGACCTCAACCATTCCAAAGCATGATGTCCAAGATGGGCATCATTGACATTCATACCCCTCTTGAGGGGGTATTAAGATATGTAAATAATGTATATAAAGTCGCATTTTTATATTTTAGCTTTAGTGATTATTCAGGCGACTAAGTCGCCAATTAGTCTTTAGTATAAATAGGTCTCTTGTAATATTTTGTTCAATTAATCAATTTCTTTATTTTTCCCTTTACGCAATGCTCTCCCTTCTCTCTCATGTCTCTCATCAAACCCTAGTCGCACACACAAATTCAATCCTCTAATAGGTATCAGGACGAAATATTAAAAATACACGTTAACTTTTCAAAAAAAGTTAAAATGCCGATTTTTTCGGGACTTGCAAAAATGCCCCGTATCTTTTAAAAAATCTTGCAAAAATGCCCGATCGCCTTATTCGGGCTAAATATGCCTACGTGGCGGTACAGTGGCTGCCACGTCAATAAATTGTCCTGCCACGTCATATTTTTAGTTTAAATAATAATTTTTAAACAAACCCTTCTAATTTTAAATATTGTATTTGCACCTCAAAATAAATTGCACTTTGCACCCCAATATATATATATATAAATAAACATATATATAGAAACATATATATAACTATTTTGTAAAAATAATAAATATATATAAATAATAATAATGAACATGTATATAAATAATAATAAGAATAATAAAAATATATATAAATATTGTTAAAATAGGGTCATATATATAAACATATATGTAACTATTTTGTAAAAATAATAAATATATATTAATAATATATATATAATAATAATAATAATAAACAAATGTATATATGTTAATAATAATAAAGACATAAACATATATATATATAACTATTTTGTATAAATAATATATAAATAATAATAATAAACATTTTAACAATATAAAAATAAAAAAATAAAAAAATCATCAGCTTCATCACCCCCCCCCCCTCCCCCCATCCGGATCGCGACCACCACCACCCACCAACCCCCACCCCCCCAACCGCTGCAACCGCGAGTTGCAGCGGTGGGGGGTGGGGGGGAGTTGCGGGGGTGGTGGTGGTCTATTTTTTTTAAAAAAAATTCAGTAATAAAAAATAATTTTTTAAAATTTTAGTAATAAAAAATGATATTTATGATTTTTCCCTTTTTTATATATCTATAAATAAAATATAGTTTAATACTTAAAGATATATTTTTTTATATATTTATATATATTATGGATAAAAATATATTTATGTTTTAAATTTATTAAGATTTAAGTTTTTATATATATTTTTATTTTTTAAAATAGTTATATATATATATAGTTTAATACTTAAGATGTATTTTTTTATATATTTATATATATTATGGATATAAATATATTTATGTTTTAAATTTATTAAGATTTAAGTTTTTATATATATTTTTATTTTTAAAAATAGTTATATATATATATATGTTTGTTATTGTTTTTATATATATGTGTTTTATTTTTATAAATGGTTATATATATAACATATATATATATATTAGGGTGCAAAGTGCAATTTATTTTGAGTTCAAATACAATATTTAAAATTAGAAGGGTTTCTTTAAAAAATATTTTTTGGCTGAAAATATGACGTGGCGGGGCAGTTTATTGACGTGACAGCCATTGTACCGCCACGTAGCCATATTTAGCCCGAAGAAGGCCATCGGACATTTTTGCAAGATTATTTAAAAGATACCGGGCATTTTTGCGAAGCCCAAAAAAAATTGGGCATTTTAACTTTTTTTGTAAAGTTAACGGGCATTTTTAATATTTCGTCCTAAGTATCAATATGAATCAGATACTGCATGGTCGACTTAGTATCAGTATTGGTGCATCACATAACACAACAAATTAAGAATAAGTATGAAGCGTATAAATCGTACGTCACTGAGCCGAGGCTTCCATTACACTTGTTAAATATCCAAGTTTCGGTTCAACGTGCATGACTGGCAAAACCTTAAATCAATCATTAATCTCTTTTTAGAATAGTACTGATGTCTGATCTGTTTTTGCATGAATTTCGGACATAAACTGTTAGGACCGACTTTTTGACCCAAATTAATCACGTGTGTTTATTATGTTCATTAGATTGATTGTGTTTTGAATTTATTTGTATATCTTTCCTTATCATAGGGGATTATGTGGATATATAAGGAAAGAGTATCAGCTGTGAGATTCTCGCAGATATACCATATCTTTTCATTCTTAACATGTCCTATCAAAACAAGATGATTTAGGACATAATTATTTATGAGATTTGAATCGCAATATTTGCCTTTGAATAAATCCGATTTAATTCCAATGTACTCAGACGTATTTTTTCTATCATATAGTTAGGAGTACGTATCATCTTATCATGGCTTTAGTACCCGTTTCATTACGGAGTAGATTTTATTTCGGGGTTTCCCCCCTTCCTTTGTAACGAAAAAAAAAAAATCATCTTATCATGGCACAATGTTTGTTTCTGCGTCGGCATGACGATGGTACAACGTTGTTTACTCATAAGGCGTAGAACATTATTTGGAGTTGTTTACTCATAAGGCGTAGAACATTATTTGGAGTATTCGTTGCGAGAACAAAATTAAAGTCTTTCTTTGGCCAGTATGCTTGAATATCTTATCTACGTGATGTAATTTAAATAGGGTATGAATCTGTGTTGAGACGTGCTGCATGTGTTGCTTGGAAGGGGTTGAACATGTTAGACATAACCTATTTGAGTGTCATGTAGCGAGACAAGCGTGAGCGTTAACCGATTTCCCGCGCTCCCTTATGATTCGCGAGAATGAGGAGGTGGTGGACTGCGTGGTTCGTTTGTCTACATCTGTGTCGCGTGATTTGGCTAACTTGGCTATTACGTTGTGTTGGGGACTATGGAACAATCGTAATGCACTTTTAGCGAAAGATAGGGCCAATAGTCCTAGTGATATTGCCATGTTTGCTATTATCTGTGCACATGGATGGAACGGGGCTTAGTTGAAGAATCCGAACAACGATCGTGGGAGTGGTAACAGCTAGGTTGCGCCTTATGCGGATTTTGTGAAGATTAACACAGTTTGAAGATGAGGGTGCGGTTGGTATTGGCATTGTGGAGCGAAATTTGATTGCAGACACTATTTCGTGGATGCAACAAAGAATGGAGGCAAACCTTGCACCCGTTTGTGTTGAGGCGTTAGTGGTGACATGGGCAATTTTGATTGGCGATTGGTATGCATTAGACTAAAGTAGCTTTTGAAGGGGATAATTGTCTCAATGTCATACATGATATTGTTTCTCAAAGACTAGGTGACGCTCTTCAAGCTAATATTATCGTGGACGTGGTGAGATTGTTAAACATTCACGAGGACTTTTTATTTAATTAGATCAACAGAGGGCTCATAATCTTACACGTAATGTGGCGTTTAATGGCGAGGGTTCAAAACCTCTAATTTTTGCTAATCTGTAATTTCTTTGCCTTGATTGTCTTTAATAGGTTGTATCTGTGGACCGTTTTTTTTTTCCTTTTTTCTTTTGTTAGTGACTTTTGACCGATATTATCATTATTCCAAAAAAAAAAATATAGAAAAATATGTGTGACATAATTAAAGACTTTAAGAGAGCACAAGTAATATAAGAGCATATAGTAAGGTAAATTACTCTAGTTTATATAGTAGCATACTATTTGTAAGTATTTATTTATTTATTTAGTTTCCTACCTCTCTTACAAATAAAAAATGTGATTATGTTACTATATTTTCATTTTCGTAAGATATATACTCTTTGAAATAGTATGTTCTTATGATGCATAAATATTACTTATGAGTTAATTTAATTGTATAATTCATTTAAAATATTCAGACATAAAACTTTTTTAATTATTTCGCCTCCATAACTCGAAATCCTGGCTTCACTCCTGGATCTGCCTATTTTACATACTTTTCTTTAGTTGTACACTTTTCACTGTTTGTATTTTTCATTGAAGTTAATTTTCAATAGCACTGTATTGTCTCTCACTAGCAATAGTTTATGAAAAAACTTTAGGTTCAATTTTACTTCGAAAATGGAAATTGTTTAAACAGATATTTGTTGAAACGGAAGTAAGAAAAGCACATAAACTTTTATAATGGTTCGTTTCTAAACAAGCCTAATCCACTTGACTTTCGCCTCAATGTCAACTCAAGTTTCTTTTCACTTAGTAGTACATGACTGACTCACACATGAATCATAAATACTAATAATCTAAACTCCTTCTAATTACATTTCTACTACATGTCTGACACCTTACGAACTTACTTTACTTGAAATCAGTAAGTATGTGAAGATTGAAGACCCTTCAACTTAGTGACTTATTACAATGTATTCAGACGGAGATTTTGACTCAATAAACAAGTAAACACACTTAGACTTCATCATGTCTTCTTTGTTGTTGAGCCTTCTGCATTTATAAGGAGCAGATCCGCGTAGAAGCATAGATGTCGCATCTCTTCATTGGCGTAAAACAATATCTTCCAAAGATATTCGTTTTACCTGATCAAATGGAGCAGAACCACCATGCCTTTCGAAATGCCAAATATTTGTATCTTAATGGTTCGGTCCCCTTATCGGAATTGATAGAATTTCCCGCACGTCCAATTCCCATAACAACTCATGCAGTCGCTCCACGTTCCACCACCTAGTATCCGAATCAATAAGCTCGCCAACTCTAGTGAACACCGCGGTCGAGTTTCTCGTGTAATGAGTTGAAACGAGATGGGCCGAGGATGTCAATTCAACAGAAAATCACATTTTCTGTGCACTTTTCACTTATAAAATCACATTTTCTGTGCATTTTTCACTTATAGTAATTTCTAATAAAGTTGTTTATTAACTAATTATTTCCTTTTATAGTAAAACAATGTTATTAAGCTTCTTTTCCTCTCTTTGTATGGGATAAATAGCTCTCAACACTCACACACATGAGATTGATCATCTCTCCCAACAAGATCTGTAAAATCATTCTCCCAATCTTTCAATAAAATTGCCTTCATTTTCTTTTTCAATGTTACAACAGTTCCGTCAATGGCGTCGTGTTAACAGATGAATCCTCCCTTTGATTTTATTCCATGCTTTATGTTGGTCAACAACCAACCACAACTCACTAGAATTTTTCACTACTCCTACAAGCTTGACGGAGTTAAGCTGTGTCGAGGGATTTTTTTGTCTCAATCAATATACGAATCGAGGGTATTGAACCTGCTCTAATAAAACTAGACGACACATCTCCCTAAATCAAAATCGATTCACCATTCCCCACACTCTATCTCAACCCCCCTTTTTCACACCGGAATAGTCTCCTAAGTACACCGCCACAAGAAAAATGGCTTACCACCAATGCACGCCTCCAATAAAGTATTTGCCGGGAAATATTTTGCCTTATACAAATGATTAACAAGAGTCTCGATATTTTGAAGAATTCTCCTTGCTTATTTCGCGAGAAGCGCCATATTAAAAGCCTTTAGAATTCTAAATCCTACTCCACCTTCCTCTTACTCAATTTATTTTATGCAATCCAATGAATTTTATTCCGCTCCCCCTACTCCACCAAAAATTACTAATTATTGCTCCAATCTCCTTAATTAAAGAATTTTGTTTTCTTTTCTTCACATTCAACTATGGATATTTGGGGGTAGTTTGCAATATATTTAAATAACGAGGGACAAACCGGGAAAAACTCAAATTATTAGGTGATATTAGAGATTTTATATAAATATATATAAACTCTACAGATTGAAACATAAATTCTTTTCTCTTTCCTACTTTGACTTTTTGTACTCTTTTCTCTTTCCTACTTTGACTGATTTCCTCTCCCTCTCTCTCTCTTTCTCTCTCTTCTGTGTGTATCAGCAGTGCAGTGCTTCCGTTCAAATTGAGTATAATGTACTATAATTTGATTCTTTTTAATACTTATCTTCTCTTCACCACAGCTAGTAAGCACATTTTCTCTACGAGTTTTTTTTTTTAATTTGAATCCGTAATTTTTTTTTCTCTCCATTTTTGGTTTTAAAAGCTGATATTTTTTCTTATAAGAGTAGCTTCTAACATTGATGATTTTCGTTATTGCAGGGAGTAGAAGATTCTCAACAAACGAAACGAAGCTTATTAAGGTTTTCTCGCTTTTTTATAGTGTATTTCTTTTCATGTTTTGGTTCATTCCTCTGTTTAGTATATTTACAGTTTATTATTAGTGTTTGGTGAAATGGCTAGAGGAGAAACATTGTTTGGTATATTTTTCATTCTATCAGCTTAATGTAACAGCAAAATTAGGTAGTTGGTTGTAAATGATAGTACGAAATTTTTTGATTAGATTTTTAGTTGTGGATTTTCGTGAAATACGTAGTTGTTGGTGAAAAATTGTATGTGTGTTGGTGAAATTAGTTTACGAGATTGATGCTTTTGTGGTTTAAATTAATTTTTGGCTGGTTGTGATACTGATGGCTATTGACCTTATTAAGAAATGAGGATTTTTTATTGTTGTGCTAGTATATATACATAAATATATAACTAAATATCCATCCGCTCTAGGTATATCTTATAAATATATTTACCATATCACCGTGTGAGAGAGAGAAAGAGAGAGAAAGAGAGAGAGAGAGAGAGAGAGAGATCTTATTAGTGAATTGAATGACAATTATTGAACATTATAGAGGGGAAAGAAAAGAGTAAAATGCAAAAAACTACCCTGTGTTATTTCTAATTGGCAAAAAAACCCCTGTGTTATTTTTATTAGCAAAAAACCCCTGTGTTATTTGGTCAAAGGCGAAAAACTCCCTATCGTACAATTTTGTAAGTCACGCGCCTGAACTGCGACTTGAACTTTAAATTTCGGCAGAGCTATTAGCAAAAACTACCCCTGTGTTATCTCTAATTGGCAAATAACCCCCTGTGTTATTTTAATTGGCAGAAACCCCCCTGTGTTATTCATAAATTAGCAAAAACCCCCCTTCATGACATATTTTATAATGACAGTACCAATAATTAAGAATTTATAAGTATTACAATTTTATAATAAACATATACTTGTTACAATAAATATTATGCATCGCGTTATAAATTTTTTAGATTTTTTAAAAATTGTATAAAAACATAATAAAATTAGTCGGTACCGTAATTATATTTTTACAGATGTAAAAACTAAGGTTTTCTTCAAAGTTAATAAACAAAAATATGCATACAATTTAATTCGAACATTATTAGTTCCATATGTATCAAAGACATACAATAAAAATCATATTTTGAGATCAATCTCAGTATGTGCGAATTAATTCAGTGTAGTAGGGGTTTTTATTACTAATTTTGAAATAACACAGGGGTTTTTTTGCCAATTAAAATAACACAGGGGGTTATTTGCCAATTAGAGATAACACAGGGGTAGTTTTTGCTATTTACCCAATTTCGGCTTTTAAAAGTTTTTTTGAGACTATTTTACCCTTGTGGGGTTTAATTTTGAGGTAATTAAGAAAGGGGTAAAATAGTCCTTTCGCGAGCGGTCAACTATTAAATTTGAGTAGGGGGCGGTGTGCTAAGGTTGAAAAAACACAGGGGGTTTTTTGCTAATAAAAATAACAAAGGGGTTTTTTTGCCAATTAGAAATAACACAGGGTAGTTTTTTGCATTTTACTCGGAAAGAAAATACCTCTTATTCATCTTCATCGCAGAAAACTCAAATCTTCTCTGCAAAAAAAATTCATTTTATTGTCTTTTCATCTCTTTACTTCAACTTATCACACATCACAGCAATTTTCTTCATATTTTCGTATCTCTTGTCACTTTTCTTCAATCCAACTCTGGTTTTGGTTACTTCATTTGTCTACTGAGATCATCTTACAATGGATGTAGAGGCTTTTGTCCTTGCCTATAAATTCATTACGAGTTTGTCAATGTTTTTCATAACACTCACAACCTCATCAACTCTCTTTCTTCTACTTCAAAACTCAAAAGTGTAGGCTCTCTGTTCTTCTTTTCTTTATGGTTTAATGTTCTGTTTTCACATGTGTTTTATTTTTTGTTTTCACTATGCTAACTAACATGTGTTTTATTTTCTGTTTTAGATGTCTACCATGGAGGAGGCTTTCAATGAATTGAAGCAGAAAGTCACAGACACTCAAGAACGTCTTCAAAAATTTATTGCCAATCAAGAACTATATGTTAAGGAAACGACAAAGGAACTCAAGGCTACGCAAAGTGATTTTGTTCGACTAGACAAATCTTTGAAGGAAGTCACCAAAAATCTAAATGAATTAGACATGAGTGTAAGATTTCTAATTTCCTCTCTTTACTTATTCATATTTTTTAAACACTGCTATAATATAATTTAACTGATTTTGAAATTTTCTTGTTCAGTTCAAATCAGCTTCGACAAGTTTCACTACCCGCCTAGGTGAGGTTGGAGGAAATGTCGACGACCTTCGTACTTCAGTGAATGGTCTCAAGGTATCATTGCTTGGAAAAATTGAAGAACTCCAGGAGGTTATGGAGCATAAGTTTTTGGTTATGGAGCAGAAGTTTAAAGAGTTTGAAAAGGGAAAATCTGTGGTGGCTGAGTCGAGAAAGACAGTTAAAAATGTGGTATTCCCAAAATTCAACGGTACCTACCCTCGGGATTTTGTATACATGGCTAATGAGTACTTCAAGATTGAAAGCGTGGAGGAAGAGGATAAGGTGACCCTTGCGGGTCTGAATTTCTCAAGCATAGCCACATCGTGGTATTGTAGGGAGCTATCCACGCATGGTCCCCACAGTTGGGACTCCTTTTGTGAGGAGTTGGTAAGATTTTTTGAATTGCCGGTTGAATTTAGGCTTATGCTTTCCCACAATGCTGATGATGAACCTCACCAAAGAACTTTTCTTCGGGATGCACTCGTTAAGTCCGATACTTTTATCAAAGACTTCCTAACCCGAATCAACAACCTTAAAACGTTGTATTTTGTTGGTTTAGCCTTCTTTGCTGCCATTTACCGTGTTCATCCACAACTTTGCCACATTGATAATGCAAAGTATGGTTCAATTTACTCCTTTACGATTCTGTGCTTCCTTATGATCGGAAGTGTTCTCCTTAGCATATATTTTGAACAAAAGTTGAATCGAGGAATCTGCGCCGACCTAGCTCCACTTGTTGAGCCCCGTGGGCCAGAGGAAAGAAGGCTCGAATTGTACCGAACCCGGGCATACATGTGGGCTAAAGTCTTAGGACTTATTATCCCTATCATTGGCCTCTTTCTCTTTGCTGTCGGTGCATTGATTTATTTGCCAAAGCTTTGTAATGGCAAATGAAGGTAATGCTATAGTTTTCTTAATTAAGTTTTCTTTTCTAAATGTCTAAATATTAACCTTGTTTTACATTTTTTTTATTGCAGATGGATATGGAGGAATGGACATGGAGCATGTTACTTGTTGTTTTGATGGATTTTTTATTTTGTTATTGAGACTTTATTTGGTGTGCTTTGTTGCACATGTTTTGTAATTTAAAGCTCGTACAATGTCCATTAATTAGTTGTTGGTTTATTATGCGTTTGTGCCCTTTATGATGACATTTTGATTCGAGGGTTATTAAATGTTTTCATGCACTTTCTTTATTCTGTCATGTTTGGCATTAATGTTGCCTTTGTATCAGGCGGGCATTGTGTTCAAAATCATAAAGACAGAAAGATATGATATGCTGCTTGAGTTGAAAAACAACCTTACATATGATTCTTCGTTTTCAACAGCAGTGGAGTGAGTCCATCGATTGCTGTCAATGGGGTGGCGTAAAATGTGACTTTCGAGGCCGTATTACTGTTCTCGATATCAGTAACGAATCTATCTTAGAGACTGCCGCTTCTCCGGTTCAATGCCAAACTCGACTTATCTACTTGGATCTTTCATATAATCAGTTCTCTGGTCCTGTTCCGTCGTTTGGTTTACTAAAGAGTCTTACGGTGATAAACATTTGTGCCAATACTTTAACAGGTGAAATCCATGATTCCCTTTGGGAAGGCCTTGAAAGCCTCAATTTTCTTGACTTGAGTGTAAATTCACTAGAAGGAAAAAATCCAGCATCCTTATTTGCGTTGCCATCGCCTGAAGGTTGTAAGTCTTAACAAAAATCAATTTTTCTGGTTTCTTTACAGAGTTGAGAAATAGTAGTTCATATTCTCTGGAAAGTCTTGATTTGATTTTGAACAATTTGAAAGGTCCTCTACCTCAGTTTTTGTTCGAGCTTCATAATCTTTCAAGTCTCTCGATTACGTGGAACAAATTCAATGGTTTTTGTCGACTTAACTGATTTTATCAGAAGCTCCCAAATCTCGTCAGTCTTGATCTTTCCTCCAACAAATCTGTCAGTACATAGAAATATCTACTATGGTTCCTCGATTAAAAATTTCGCACTGGCATCTTGCAAACTCGAGAAATTCCCCCCTTTTAAGAATCAAGCCTCATTAATGACGTTAGATCTTGCTAACAACAAAATAAATGGTGAAATTCCAAGCTGGTTATGGGGCATTGGTAATGGATTACTTCGTTTTCTGGATCTTTCCAATAACAAAATCACCTATGTGCAAGAACCGTATGATTTGCGTAGCTTGCAGTATCTTAATCTGCGTTCGAATATGCTCATTGTGAAAATCCGTTGCGTTCCACAGTAACATTAGCTGCATGCAGGAAGCTAACTATAACTGGGCAGACCTTCAGATAATCAACCTGGCCTCTAACAACTTCAACGGTAATATACCAGGGAAATTGTTTCACAACATGAAGGCACTAATGGTTGATGTTAACGGCACACAATCTCGGCTTGATTACTTGCATTATGCTTCTCAATTTGTGAGCCGGGTTGACTGTCTAGACTCGATGACTGTAACCACCAAGGGGTTGGATCTTGATCTGGAGAAAGTTCTTACCATTTTTACTTTAATTGATTTCTCATATAACCATTTCGAAGGTGTAATCCCTGAGACAGTTGGTGAACTGAAGTTCCTTTATGTTCTCAACTTCTCTCACAATGCTCTTTCTGGTCACATCCCTTCGTCAGTGGAGAAACTACGTGCAGTTGAATCGCTAGACCTCTCGTTTAACCATCTGGACGGGGAAATCCCACAGCAGCTTGCAAGTAACGTTTCTCAGTTCTGAATTTGTCGTACAACAAACTGATTTGTAAAATCCCACAAGGCACTCAAATGAGCACATTTAAAGAAAGTTCATTTCAAGAAAACGAGGGACTCTGTGGAATTCCTTTTGAACATAAGCTGTAGTCCTGAAGCTCGACAAAGTGAATCATTCACAAAACATTAAAGTTTAGACAACACAGATATATATATGTAAGTGTTAAATTGGGATTTATTGTCGGTTTAGGCGTCCTTTATACGCCACTACTGTTTTCTAGAAGATGGAGAAGATTCTTTAACAACACCTCAATAATGCTGCATTGCTTTCTTTACGTCGCCGGTAGGACAGTCGACTGGAAAACCGATGTATTCATGGTGAAGTAATATATATGTAATAGCTGGTGATGAATCATGGATGTAAGACTATATTTGCAGCAGTGTACTTTTGTGCTTATTGCGTATAATAACTGGCTTCAAATCCATTATTAGATAATATGAAAGATTGAAGATTCTTCCAGTTTTGGTGGCTTGTTTCACTTCAGTCTCGCTTGATCGTATTCACAAGTCGTTGGAAAAATACTTTTTCTAATTCCATTCCAGAATTCTTTGCGGATTTTCCCCATATGTGAATAACAATGAGTTTGTGTAACGTTTATGAAGTGACTTCTACTAAATTGTTACAAATTTCTAGTCTTCAGAGGATCCACTTGAGTGGAAACAGAGATCTTGAGTGTTCATTGTCTGAGTTTCCTGTCAACGCATGTCATCAGAATTTGTTACTTAGTAGCGCAAAATTTTTAGGAAACGTTCACGAGTCTATAAGCAGCCTTAAAATGTTGTCACAGGTTGATCTTAGAGGCTGTCACTTCTTCGGCTAAATAACAAACTCATTGAGAAATCTAACTCTAGCTACTTGAGTCTTTCTATTAACCGGTTCAGTGGTCCTGCCCCATTTGGTTTAGGATCATGACTCATAAACCTTGTGCTAATAATAATGTAATGACCAATCCCTGATCCCTTTGGGAATGCCTTGAAAATCTCAATTTTCTCGTTTGCGAGAAATCACTCGGAGGAGGCAATACTGTTTACTGGCTTCAAATCTAATGTAATGTATATGGTAAAAAAATGGTGGTTAGATCCTTCTCTACTTGTGACTTATGATCATCTACCTGTGATCTCTTTTTGTCAGGAAGCCATTTTTCACTTAATTTTGTTTTACAATTTGATTATACAAAGACAGAAGATATCAACTCAACATGTAATCTGGTCGATGGTACACAATATCACTCAAAAATACTGCAGGAAGAAACAATTTAGTCAAGTGAATGCACTAAAATTTCAGTTAATTTGAATGTTAGCTCTTAAGCCTGATACAATGAATGAGAAAACTCGAAGACTCTTGCTGACTTAATCGACAAAAAAGAAATTAGCATAAAGTAAAAAAGTAAAGAAGAAAATATGGAAAATTTCCACTATACCACTTACAAGACTTCAGAGTCAGCATACTCTTTGATTGAAGACAAAAATACTTCTTTCATTATCAGTTGAAACAAGAATTCATTGGTTAACTTTGTTTCAATAAGTTTATAAGTCAAGAATATTTTGCAAGTGCTGGTGATAGCAACAATGTGTTTTGTGTTGATTGTATACAATAACTTGCTTCCAAATCCAATGTAATACAGATAGTATTAAAGATTTTTTGATAAAAGCATCAAGCCCCCTGAACTATGCACGTTTTTGCGACTTGCCCCCTAAACAAATTTAATAAGCGTTTTGCCCCCTAAACTATGCACGTCTGTTCGATTTGCCCCTTCAATGGATTTTCGACCATTTTTTGCCAGAATATTCCCAGTTCGAAGTGTTTTTTCGCCTACTTTTTGTCATCAACTACCAAAATACATCTAGTACAACATATATGAGTCGGGTAGGGGGGGAAATTCCGTCCAAAAATGACCGAAAATACACTGAAGAAACAAATCGCATTTTCGGCCATTTTTGGCCGGAACACCCGTTCGAGGTATTTTTTCCCCGACTTTTTGTCATCAACTAGCATAATACATCTAATACAACACATATGAGTCGGGTAGGGGGGAAATTTCGGCCAAAAATGACCGAAAATCCATTGAAGGGGCAAATCGAACAGACGTGCATAGTTTAGGAGGCAAAACACTTATTAAATTTGTTTAGGGGCAAGTCGCAAAACCGTGCATAGTTCAGGGGGCTTGATGGTTTTATCCCTTTGTTTTAACTAAAAGATTTTCAAGCACTAACATTTTCAGATCTCTTCATAGAAAACAAATCTGCAGAAGCACCAGTGGCTGAGTAAAATTAAGGATTAGTTATACATTCCAGACAGCTAAATGAACTAATTTTGGAGTTCACAGACAAGTGGTTACCATAACTCATCACCATATAAAACACAAAAGAACATGAAACAATAATGTGAACCTCATGCAGCTTGTTCTCTTATAGTTAAGGAACTCAAGAGCAGCAGCACGTTGCATTATCTTCAAACGACCACGAGATTCTTCTTCGGTTTGATCTTCCAACTTCAATTCCTTGTACCAATACAAATGCACGACTATGATAAAGATTACCGTATTGACAGCTATCAACCAAGCCAGAGTCCAGTATTTCTTATCGAGCCTACGCTTATTCAGATCATGCCGAAACCAATTGTTTTTTCCACCTCGTTCGCTCACTTTTCCAACCACAAATACTGAGTGAATGCTGCCAAAAATCCCAACGCCAAACACGGCATTAGTGCAATGAGGCAAGTACTTTTTGTTGACTCAGGGAATTGCTCGGCGAAGAAGAGAATCGCATTGTATTTTCAGACCCCATTAAAGGCTCCACGAAGAATAAGCTGTGGAAACATCAAAAAATTTGCCATGAGCTCCATCTCATTCGGCTTGTTGACCAAACCGAGCCTTCGGCTCACCACTTTGGCGGAAGTAATGCAGCAGAGTACCGCGAGAATCATTGATACAACAATACCGATCGAAGGAGCAAACTTTCTTCGCGTTTCAGCACCGCAAAAGATATATGCACAAAAGAACGCTTTCGCAGCTTGGCCTTGGGAATGCTCATAAAACCATAGAAGGAGTACAATCCTGACCTTGACGTGTCCGACTTTTGGGTTCATGTGTCTTAATTGCTCAACAAAGTAGGTGAGTCCAATGGCTGGCATAACACCACACAAGATGAAAGTCATCCATACAGGAATCATGCGTACGACGACTTTGGTCTCTTCAACTTCTGTTACCCTGCAAATCCTCCACTTGTTCTTTTCTTGTTCCTCTAGTGGCTTTTAAGGTATTACAATTGCAGCCTTGTCCAGGCACCTGCATGCAAGAAAATGAACTTTAAATTTCGTTTGATTAAGTGAGGTCTAGAAAGAATCCTGATGTTAAAAAAGTATCTTCTGTCTATCACCTATGCATTCAGGCTTGTACTCGCTACACGTGACAGTAGTATTTGCTAGTACAGGAGGAGTCGACATTGTCATAAATCCAAATCCCCGAGTACAACAGTCAATTTATGATAAAGTAAAAAAACCAAAAACATCGATACATTTTTTGTTAAAAAGGGATAAAAGCAAATACGATGAAATAAGCAAAGCTGAAGATCAAGAGCATCCAATAATTGCCCGTTATCGAGTCGACTATATTTTTAAGAATAACGGCAGGACTGCAACCGCTCCCCAAAAGATGTTGACAATTGCAGCAACATTTGTGAGCCCGAGTTTCCAAACTTTCGTCAAGTATTCCATCATAACGTACAAGGCGAATATAGCCACTATGTCCATCAACTGCAACCCTATTAATTGTAGTAGAAGAAGCCAAACAAAGAAAGACATCACGACTCAATGTAACCGAAGAACATAAACGAGCAAAACATAATGAGTGAGCAATGCACTCACCTTTTACTCTCATAATTGCCGCCATTTGATCAGCTCGCTTAGCTTGTCAATGGTGCGTTCTGTTCGACTCTCAAATTCGTGAACACGACTTCTCAAAATTGTTTCCTAGTTCGACATTGACATTGTGGTGTTTTATACCTGATTAGAACAGTGTGGAATGCATAAATTAAAGCAGAGTGAGTATTAGGGGAAATTCACTTGCATAACAAATTGCCAACTCTTAACTAGTAAACTTAAGTTTTTCAGGTTCCATGCCGTTTTTCTTAGCTTATGTCGTTTTTCAGGTTCCATGCCAAACTTAAGTTTTAATGATTTTCTTTGAATGTTCTTTGCCTGAGTTTCCTGTGAACCGTTCGCTTCAGCACCTCTTCCTTACTCAGACAATTTTTCTTAAGAAATGTTATCAGATGTTGATCTTAGGTTATGTCGCTTTTCAGGCTCCATGCCGAATTTGAGTTTTAATGTCTTTTTTGAAGGTTCTTTGCCTGAGTTTTATGTGAACGGTTCGCTTCAGCACCTGTTCCTTACTTAGACAAAAAAATTCAGGAAATGTGCACGAGTTTATAGTCAATCTTAAAATGTCATCAGATGTTGATCTTAGCTTATGTCGCTTTCCAGGCTCCATGACGAACTTGAGTTTTAATGTGTTTTTTTGAAGGTTCTTTGCCTGAGTTTTATGTGAACGGTTCGCTTCAGCACCTGTTCCTTACTCAGACAAAAAATTTAGGAAATGTTGGCAATCTTAAAATGTCATCAGATGTTGATCTTAGCTTATGTCGCTTTTCAGGCTCCATGACGAACTTGAGTGTTAATGTTTTTTTTGAAGGTTTTTTGCCTGAGTTTTATGTGAAAGGTTCGCTTCAGCACCTGTTCCTTACTCGGACAAAAATTTCAGGAAATGTGCACGAGTTTATAGGCAATCTTAAAATGTTATCAGATGTTGATCTTAGCTTATGTCGCTTTTCAGGCTCCATGCCGAACTTGAGTTTTACTGAGTTTCTCGAAGGTTCTTTGCATGAGTTTCCTGTGAACGGTTTGCTTCATCACCTATTCCTTACTCAGGCAAAATTTTCAGGAAACGTGCACGAGTCTATAGGCATTCTTGAAATGTTATCAGATGTTGATCATACTCCATGCCGTACTTGAGTTTTTTGAAGGTTCTTTGTTTCGGAACATGAAGGCACTAATGGTTCATGTGAATCACACACTATCTCAGCTTGGTTACTTACACTCGGCTTCTCAATCATAAGCAGTGTTGACTATCATGACTCGGTGATTGTAACCGCCAGGGATTAAATTTTAATTTTGATAGAATTCTAACCACTTTTACTACAATCGATTTCTCAAATGACCGTTTTGAAGGTGTAATCTCTCAGACAATAGGAGAACTAAAATTCTTTCATTTTCTCAACTTCTCACACAATGATCTATCTGGTCACATCTCGTCATCAGATGAAAAATGCACGCACTCTCGTTTAACCATATGTACGGAGAAATACAACAACAAATCGCAAGTCTTACGTTCCTCTTAGTCTTGAGTTTGTCATACAACAAACTGGTTGGGAGAATCCCACATGGCACCCATATGAACACATTTTCAGCAAGTTCATTTCAAGGAAACAATGGACTCCGTGGTTTTTCTCTAAACATAAGTTGCACGAATCCTAAAGTTCGACATACAAGATCAGGTGAAGAGCATGAAAGCGGCTCAGACAATAGAGGTATATATATAAGTGTTGAATTGGGATTTATTGTGGGATTAGGTGTCCATTATGCGCCACTACTGTTTTCTAGAAGATGGAGAAGATCTTTAGCAAGCACCATAATAAGGTTTCATCGTTTATTTTGCGTTGATGAAGTACAATTGAGGATCATATCGAATTGAATAAGCATCTTATTGCTAAAAATGATAATAAATAATATAGTTAGTTATCAAATTTATAGTATTATATAAAAGAAGCTATATGTTACACCATTTTTTTTTCTATATTTTCCAACACAACACACTATTAAGATTTTGTTATTACTATTAAAATACGGTTATAACTGTATATTTCCACTTTTATCATATTTTAAGTGTTTTCATCAAAGGAAAAAAAATACCTACTTATAAAAAAAGAAGATAAAGATATATAAGTTCTCATTCCTAATATATTGAATCTTTACTTGTAAGTTGTTTTTTTCACCTTATAAATAAAAATAAATCTTTAATCACGCGAGTACTGCGTGACAACATTTCTAGTTAAGTTAAAAAGTAACAATAACAATAAATATAACATTAATGAAGTACTAAGAAACTATATAATTAAAACTTTCTCTAATTTAGATGCAAAATAGAGATGTTTATTAACATTGGTCCTTTAAAATTAAAATAAGAATTAAAAAAGAATGATCGGAATTAAATTGATCATTCAAAATTTAATTATTTTAGCTCGAATTGAATCATTTCGATTTTGATTTGATTTCGACCCTTGTTTTGCCTATGATCGAATCAAATATTGTTGCCGATTTGATTCGAGCTGATTTGATCCAACTCACAACTGTATTTGCACGTTGTGAATCACAAACCTACAAGAGTCTGGTGGGCATGACAAATGCAGGAACACAGTGAAAGATGACTTGTATACGTATCATATACCATATGGACACAAATTCGTCTAGAATATGGTCAACATACATGTTGAATACTCATACGAAGTATTTTAAATTTTTTTCTTTCCGTATAAGATACATTTTTAGGGTGTAATCGACATATATCCTTATTAAAGTATAACAATTGATTAGTTTTTAAAACTTTGAGGGGCCAAAATTAATTTCTGTATATACTTAAAAAAAATATTTTGTTTGAAAGTGAATAGTGGATGGTGAATGCGTATTTTAAAAGAATAATAGACCATGCAAGTGTCTAAAGTATCTACTATTTTAATTATTTACTTAAATTGTAATATATATATATATATGTATAACTATTAATGTTAGATATTTGACGAGTTTGAGACGTATCCTATCTTGTGATTTTAAGAAAAATCGTTTATTTTTATTCATATTTCTATGAAATACGCAACCTCATATTCGTATCCGTGCAACATATCTTAGCATTGGCGAAAACACCACTCCACATAACCTATCAAAAGAAGAAAGTTATTTTCTAGGGATAAAAGCATCAAACCCCCTGAACTATACAAATTTTTGCGACTTGCCCCTTAAACAAATTTTATCATCACTTTCCCCCCTAAATTATGCACTTTTGTGCGCTTTGCCCCCTCTGTGCATTTCCGGCCCATTTTGGCCGGAATATTCCCCCCTACCCGACTCATATGTGTTGTACTAGATGTATTTTAGTTGTTGATAACAAAAAGTAGGGAAAAAAACACATTGAACGGGGAGTATTTCGACCAAAAATGGTCGGGAACGTGATTTGCCCTTTCAGTATATTTCGGCCATTTTTTGCTGGAATATTTTCCCCTACCCGACTCATATGTGTTGTACTACATGTATTTTAGTTGTTGATGACAAAAAGTAGGAAAAAAACACCACGAACGGGGAGTATTTCGACTAAATATGCACTGAGGGGGCAAATCGCACAAAAATGCATAATTTAGGAGGGAAAGTAATGATAAAATTTGTTTAAAGAACAAGTCGCAAAAACGTGTATAGGTAAGGAGGTTTATGCTTTTATCCATATTTTCTGTTATGAAGAAGTTGTAGACTTGTAGTATGAAATTTAATGAAATTCATATATTATAATTTGTATTATTAAATTCCAACTATTGAAGTTTTTAGTTTTCGCCGGCCCGCTAGTAAATTCTTCTGCCTCCATTTTGTGTGCTATCAAAGTCTTCTAATTGAATTTCAATTCCATCTTTATTCTATTTCGTTTGGTTTGAATTTTGTGAATTTGCACGAAGCAACCCCGGGCTTGTCGGACTCTTTGATGAAGAACGAAGCCCCAATGCTTGTGCTATAACGACGCCGTTTAGTGTTGCAGATTTTGTCGCTTTGTACCTTACTTCTTCTTCCACGCCTTATTTGTGTCAAAATAACGGCTACATTTATTTAATTGTTCTTTAATTTGATTATAATTTGGCTATATTATTTATGTATGTTTTTGTGATTAGGGTTCAATCAATTTTTTATTTTTATTTTATTTTAATGGCAGTGATGATTTTGCACAGCTTTATGCCAGTTCTGATTCAGAGAGTTCTTGATTGAGAGAGCTGATTTTATTAAAAAAAATGTATTTTTTTTTTTTTTTTATTGTTTTATTGTGAATTAATGGTCAATGATGATTTAACCGGGAGAACCTCCTGGTGTGACTACATTATTCATGAATTAGTTTTCCATCTGAGACTATTTATTTAGCTTCAATCTAAGTATTTTTTTTTTTCTTTTTGTTTAATATATTTTTTTTCATCTATAAACATATTGATACTGGATTTCAATTATTTTGTGATCTTGATTCGATTGGTTGGAAGGCATTAATTAACCAATCTGAGACTATTTTATTTAAATTCAATCTAATTATTTTTTATTTTTGTTTTTAATTTGATATGTGAAAGTTTGCAAATTGCAAGTGATGGTTGTTGGATAGTAAATGAGTTGCAGAGGATCCAAGACACTGCTTAGGCAGGGAGAACCACTTGGTGAATCTGTATTACAAGTGATCATAAGTAACTTACTGAGGCTATTAGTTAATTATCTTTTTGTTGGGATGATTTGTTACATTTGATTATTTTGTTATATTCAGTTGTTGATTTTGAGTTTTACTATACTCGTGCCTCCTTTTTGTGGGGTTCAGGGTCTGAATAACTCATATAGTGTGTTGTGCTGTCATCAGCTTCTTCTCTATTATTTCGAAGGGAGTGGAGTCAAATAACTGGCACTAAATCATATCCCCTTGTTTTGATATTCATTTGAACTGGTTAAGTTTTGATATTTTTGTCTTGGACTCGTGGTTAAAAGATTTAGACTAACTGAGTTGCTTGAATATATATAGTGGTTTCTTTCAACAGGTACTGAGATAGTTCGAGATTCCATCATCACTGGTGGTTTGTGCTGGGCACTTGTTGTAATTTTGCAGTTCTATCCGTCTCCTAGTCTTGATGGAAATTAAGATTGTTAGAATTTTCTCATGTTGTGATTGTTTCCGTCTTGTGTCAGTGTCGTTAATTTAACCCAATGTATTCATTTGCAATGTGGCCATTGTAATTTAATTAAGCTACTGTGTCACTTTATATCTCTCATACTAATTACAATGTATGTTTACAGCATTTGAAGTTTGGGGAATAACATGATCTTATTTGTACCTTAACGTTGTAGTAAAATGAAGTTGCATTAGATAGAAAGTTCTTAAAACTCTATCATGCGATTGCCAAACAAAGTTAATTTGCAAGTATGGCTAGTAAAAAGAAGCTGCATTAAATGAATAGTTCTTAAATCTTTATCAATTGTGTGCCAAGTAAAGTGCTTCTGTAGTATGTTCAGCAGCAACATCCAGGTTTAGGAAATGATTCTTATGTATTTAATGTTATTGAGTTCGATACATCGTAAAGGTTCATATAATGGTGTCATAATCTGTGTTCATTCTGTCTCTCTTGTTCATTGTGTCTTTGAAATCTGCGAAATCATAAATCAAAGTACTTGTTCTCTGTAGCTGTGCTCAATTCATTGACCACAATGACAAATGAAAATATGCTCAACATATCATTGATGTAACTCTACTGTAATAAAGGATCAAAGTTTTGTTGTGGTAGTATGATCCTTTGATATTTGAAATTTTTCCATGCGAGCAGATAACTCTACATTGCCAAATCTTCAGACCATCTGTTAATTTGTCATACATAAACTCGTAGGGAGAATCACTCTTGGGAACTGGATGAACACGTTTTCTGAAAGTTCGTTCCAAGGAAATGAGGGGCTTTTATCAACGACCAAAAAAGCACAACCTCTAAGTGAGCTACAACCGTTAATGCAATTTCACTTAGAGGTTGGTGTTCAATGTAGCTCACTTAGAGGTTGTGCTCACTTAAAGTTCTTCTATCTTGAGCAGATCTTGCAGTCTTGAAGTTCCAATGAGATGTATATATTAGTGCTGCATTGCGATTTCTTGTGAGGCGAGTTGTCGTAAATTTGCTACTCTTATTCTCCAACATATGGTGTGCATGGCACAACAAGCATGTCAATAAGTTTGTGGTGTTGGTTTTGAATCGGTATGATTGTCCCTCGGAAAATGTTATGCTGACAAATTCTAGGTGAGAAGATGAATCAGTGGCATGGCATTAGTTTGGTGTTTGTAGTTGTCTTGGAAGAATTATATATCAGTATTAGTTCATTTTTTGTGTAACTTGGTGAGTTCAAACTTCAATTCTACTGTAATGTACATGAAAATGATGACCTCTTGTTTCTCTCAGGTTTTGCAGCTCATTTCCTCTTGATCCATCAATGATAAATTCGTCCGATTTTTTCTTTATCGGCTTCAAAGTTACTATTTTGTCCTCAAGTTCTCTCGGAAAAAGTAACAGAGTTTTTTGCCATCTAAAAATAACACAAGGGGTATTTTTGCATTTAACCCAAGTTATATACTAACAAATAATTTTCAGATGGCATGAATCTACCTTACCGTTTGTGCCTGTTCCCCCTCATTTGTATTTTACATGATGCTGAGTTGCTGACTAATGAAAAGATGCATTGATATTTCTTTAATATTATCTAAATACGCGTTTTTGGATCACATCGGTCAAAATAGTACACAATGGTGATTGATTACTCTATGACTATACACGTTTTTGAAGTACGTTTTGAACCATGTAAGATTCATGGTATTTGGCTGACTGCCATACCAAGATGGGAGTTCAAATGTTTTCATGCACTTTTTTTATTCTATTGTTCTTCTCAATTGTCATGTTTGGCCTTAATGTTGCCTTTGTATCAGGCGGACATTGTGTTCAAAATCAGAAAGATATGATATGCTGCTTGAGTTGAAAAACAACCTCACATATAATTCTTCGTTTTCGACAGCAGTGGAGTGAGTCCATCGATTGCTGTCAATGGGGTGGCGTAAAATGTGACTTTCGAGGCCGTATTACTGCTCTCGATATCAGTAACGAATCTACCTCTGGTGGAATTCATGATAATGCCAGCAGTCTTTTCGGGCTTGAGTTTCTCCAAAGTTTGAGTTTAACTCAAAACAGATTCGATTCCCGTTCTGTTGCCAAGGAGGTTTAGTCGACTGGCAGCTTTGAGTTACCTGAATTTGAGTAATTCCGGTTTTTCTGGTAAAGTTCAGTTGAATTCTTGAATTTAATGAGGTTAGTCGTTCTTGATCTTTCATCTTCTAACACCGAGCTGAGCCTCGAGAATCCTGATTTGAAAACATTGATTCGCAAATTCACGAGGCTAAGAGAACTTTACCTTGATGGGGTGAGTATTTCAGCTAAAGGATATCAATGGTGCAATGCTGTATTGCCTTCTCTCCCGAATTTGCAAGTCCTGAGCTTGTCTAATACTCATATTACAGGCCCCTTTCATTCTTCATTGGTGAAAGTGAAACTTCGATCCTTGTCAGTTATCCGCCTTGATGGTAACACTTTTTCTACTTCCATCCCAGAATTCTTCGCGGATTTTCCTCGTTTGAGAGTTTGGAGTTTTTGACCATGAGTTCGTGTAACTTATCTGTGGCGGTACTCCTGCAAAATTATTTCAAATTCCTAGTCTGCTGACGATTGACTTTACTGGCAATAGAGATCTTGAGGTCTCATTGCCTGAGTTTCCTTCAAATAGTTCTCTTCAGAATCTGTTACTTAATTACACGATTTTTTCAGGAAACATCCATGAGTCTATTGGCAGTCTTAAAATGCTGTCACAGGTGGATCTTAGAGACTACCGCTTCTCCGGTTCAATGCCAAACTCGACTTATCTACTTGGATCTTTAATATAATCAGTTCTCTGGTCCTGTTCCGCCGTCTGCTTTACTTAAGAGGCTTACGGTGATAAACATTCGTGCCAATAGTTTAACAGGTGAAATCCATGATTCCCTTTGGGAAGGCCTTGAAAGCCTCAATTTTCTCGACTTGATTGTAAATTCACTATAAGGAAAAATTCCAGCATCCTTATTTGCGTTGCCGTCGCTGAAGGTTGTAAGTTTTAGCAACAATCGATTTTCTGGTTCCTTTACTATTTTGAGAAATAGTAGCTCATATTCTCTGGAAAGTCTTGATTTGATTTTGAACAATTTGGAAGGTCTACCTCAGTTTTTGTTCGAGCTTCATAATCTTTCGAGTCTCTCGAGTACTTGGAACAAATTCAATGGTTTTGTCGACTTAACTGATTGACAGAAGCTCCAAAATCTCGTCAGTCTTGATCTTTCCTACAATGACTTGTCAGTACATACAAGCGAAAAGGTTTCATTGTCTACTGTGCTCTTTCGATTACGAAATCTCGCACTGGCATCTTGCAAACTCGAGAAATTCCCCCTTTAGAAGAATCAATCCTCATTAATGACGTTAGATATTTCTAACAACAAAATAAATGGTGAATCTTTCCAGTAACCAATTCGTTTTCTGAATCTTTCCAATAACCAATTCACCTATCTGCAAGAACCGTATGATTTGCGTAGCTTGCAGTATCTTAATCTGCATTCCAATATGCTCGTTGGGAAAATCCCGGGCCCATCACCCACGGCTGCTCTGTTGGATTTCTCAAACTAACATTTTGATGGTCTAATACCCGTGGCTATATGTGAAACGAAGTTCCTTCATGTTCTCAGCCTGGCGAATAATGCTCTCTCAGGCCACATTCCAGCCTCACTTGGACAATCCTCGACACTTGAATTGTTGGACCTCTCATTTAACCATCTGAGCGGCAAAATCCCAGAACAGACCACGAGCCTTACGTTCCTCTCGTACTTGAGTTGTCGTACAATGAACTGGTCGGAAGAATCCCACAAGGCGGCCAAATACAAACATTTCCAACTAGTGCGTTCGAAGGAAACAAGGGACTCTGTGGACTTCCTTTAAACAAAACTTGCAGTGTTGTCAACGCGCCAGAAGCTCCACAGAGAATCAGGAGTGGAGCATAAAAGTTCATACAATCCTTGGAGGAAAGATTATGTTAGCAGCAGCTTCTTTTGTGTTTATTGTACACAATAAATGGCTTCAAATCCAATATATGCAATGCTGATTGTAATATTGGTTTGATGATTCTTCCAGTTCTTCAAGCTTACTTAAACTCAGTATGGCTTGATCATCCATCAATAATATGTGTAACTCATAATCATTTACTGATAGGAAACAATTTTATTTTTATTTTTTCTCCAATATGACACTTGATTCCGTTTCACGATTTGATATATATAAAGGCTAGAGATATGAACTTATCATGTAATTTTGTTTATAGTACAAAATAATTTGACTTACACTAAAATGCACTAAAACACATGATAATCTACTGATGATTTCCTTTGCCAGTGAGCCATCTTTCACGAGTCATGCGCTAAAAATTTCCGAGTTGAAATGAACACTTTAAGTGGCAGAAGCTATTCTACTTACAAAATTTTAGAGTAAGGCTTACTTTTGATTTGAGGACAAAAATAGTTGTTCCATTATCAGTTGAAATAGAGATCTTGAGGGTTCATTGTCTGAGTTCCCTCCTAACGCATCTCTTCAGAATCTGTTACTTAGTTACACAAAATTTTCAGGAAATGCTCACGAGTCTATATATAAGTTGTTTGTGGGCTTTTAAGTCACTAAAAAGTAAAAAGTATAATAAAATAATAATTAAAGAAAAATTAATAATTAAAAGTAAAATATGAAAATATTTCTTGAAAATATTTATTTAACAACATGTCCGATAAATTGTGTAAATAATACAATCCATCTAATGATTGTGTAAACGTAAGTAAAACATTAATAGTTTGTATTTAATTAAAAAAAGATAGATAATTAAATTTTATTGTATTTTAATTAATACTCAAAAACTGTTTCTCACTTACTGCAAACACTATGTAACTAATTTTTATGCTTTAAGTTACTTTTGAAAATGGATTTAAAAACACTCAATGCTTATATTATATATATATATAATACATATATATATATGTATATGTCTCTTCAACTATATTAATTAGATTATTTATTATAAATAATACAATCCATCTAATGATTGTGTTAACGTAAGTAAAACATTAATAGTTTGTATACCTAAAATAGATAATTAAATTTTATTGTATTTTAATTAATACTTACAAATTGTTTCTCACTTACTGCAAACACTATATAACTATTTTTTATGCTTTAAGTTACTTTTGAAAACGGATTTAAAATCGCAACTTTAAATAATTTTAATTAAAAATTTGAAAAAGTAGCTTTCATAAGCTCTTGCAAACACCCCATAACCCATAACACATCTACAATCTAATGTTTCTATCCACCAACACAAAATAGAAGTACCAAAAAGAAAAATCACACTTCAACGTCAGGAACCAATTACTTTTTTAGAATCTCAATCCATGTTACTCATAAAATTTCAGTCATCAGCTGATCAAATCACCTATAAGACCCGCCTAACATTTTTTTATCCAATGCATTGTGTCGCGAGTATGATTTCTACTAGGCAAAATTACACTTCACGGTACTAACCAATCCAATAAATAGTTAAAAGGCAACTTTCAAGATTCGCTAACTAATATAAAAATAAATCATCAATTCTTAAACTCGAATTTGAGTACATAAGATAATTAGAGTATGGAAGTTGAACTCATCAGTAACTTTCAACGGTAATCAAGACATGTATAAGGCCCTCCAATCAAAGTCCCATGCATCTTCCAGGGATCAATACCAATCCTCATGCCTCTGCAAATAACGTCAGTGACTCCGTCTCGATGCTTCCTTGGATTCAAATGCCAATTATTCTTGTACTTAATCGCAGCTCTCACGCGCACGTCAAACAGCAACTCAACGTATGTAGCACTCAAGCTTGACAGTGGTACATGTACAACTGCAGTCATATATTCAGTGGGCGGCCAAGTGTACTCCTTGTTTGAATCAGAATACGTGGGAGGAGCAACGTCTACCGTTGTTGATGTGCCGCCTGTCGAGCAATTAACGGAAACATTGATGGACTGGTACGCGAGGACGGTATCGGGACATTCACAACGGACGTTAAAGTTAAGAAACCACTCGGATGTCGATATTTGTTGTGAATCGATATTAGATGAAAATTTGAGCGACGAGACAGACACGGACTTAAGATAAAACAATGGACCATCTTGATTTAGAATTGATTTTCTTGTGATTAACTCTACAGGCAAAACAACGAAAAGTCCCGCTATTATAAAAACCACCAATAAAGACGAGCAACCATACATCATGCAACTCCGGATTTCTTCAGAAGGACATGGTAATTTGGTTGTGGGGAGGCAACAAGAAAAAGACTTTTTCGACTCCATTGCACGTTAATACTGTGGAGGTTTAGTCGTGTAAGATTAATAAGGGAGATGTATGCATCGCTATATATATATATATATATATATATATATATATATATGCATGCGTATATATATATACTTATATATGGAGTTGTAATAGTTTAATTAGGAATGGAATTCGAACTGTAAAGAAGTTCTATTCCTATTTGAAGTTGGAGATAAATTACATTAATGAGGATCACCTTGAACTGTTGGTGAAAATATGAATTGGTACGTATTTTTGTTTTTAAATAAAAATAAAGGATTAAGTCCTTGATTTGGTTTAGACATCAGACTTTTAGTCTTTTCTTTTTCTTCCTCCATAACATATTTAATTAAAATAAATTTGGATAAGTCTGATATCTAAACCAAATCAAGGACTTAATCGTTTTCTATTTAAAAAACAAAAATACGTACCAATTCAATTTTTAACCAACATTACAAATCTATTATTATATTAAAAGCAAAACACTCTCACTCACAAAATGGCAGTTTGGATACCAAATTTTGAGTTTCAAAAAATACCCACTTTGACTTTTCAACAATTAAAAAATCTGTAATTAAATAAATAACTATCATCACTCCTAAAATTCCTCCACATATTTAGCAAATTTCTTACGTGATTTTTAATGTGTGCAGAACATATTGATTTCTTTATTATTTGCATCAATTTTATAAATTATATTAAAGTTGTATTACATTAATTTGTTTTTTATAATTTATATAGTTTACACGCGTTCTCCACGTGTGTCAAAGGTTCTAGTATTTAATTAAAAGAATACAAACCTCCGACCAATAAAGTAGTAAAATAAGTATACAGGTTAAAGCTGCTATAATTTAAGGATAAGAACTAAAAGAAGAGATATCTTAAAATTTAAGGCCAGAGATTTTAATAATTAACGAACATAAAGAGTCCTAAGTTGTTTTTACATGCATTCATCCATAAAGAGATTTCAGTGTTGTGACGTGCTATTTATCCCAAAAAGATTGGACGTGAACCTCTTTGTTCTTGCTTGATCATATCACTCACCCAGATTTTGTAGACAAATATTATTTCGAGCACGAGATCTGACACCTGTTATATTATGTGTCTCATTAAAAAATACATTAACTTCGTGTACCTACTAAAGAACCTAATGATAGTGAAAGCAATTTTAATATACATGTATATTAATATAATTATATTATACCCTAATAACACCTTCAAGAAAATTTCCTCGAAGTTGACTCTGTATTATTAAGTTGCAAGCTGAATATTTCAATAATTCATCAAAAAAAAAAAAAAACTGAATATTTCAATACCGCTCTTTTCACACATCTTATTCTATAAATTATAAAAGGCTTTTTGCACAAATATACATAATCAAAATTTGCATGGATCAGATTTACAGTAATAACCTATAGTACTATATTGCCCACAACTAATAGTTGTAGTACTAAATACTACTAATACATGTTTACTATGGTGTCATCAATAAATTGAATCCTAGAGACTATAGTACCCACCTTATAAAAATAAATCTAATTTGTAAATTCTATATTTATAATTACACCACATTATTTGTAAACTTTGATACTTCTATAAACCGTGTGGCAATAATTAATAATAATGGGGTTTTGCAACCACCAAATATTTTTCAGACCGAGATGTGTCTGAATCCAAATTAACGTTTTTCTTTACTTACCAATAAAAAAACATTTTTTGTCTTTTCTCAATTATTTCAAAATAAATATATTTATAACATTATGATATTTGACCCCAATCATAATTGATCTCCCTGGCTAGCTACAAAAAGAAAAACACTCCAAATAAGAAGTCCACAGTTCAAACTATACTAATCAAACAAAGAGGTTGTTTCTTTTAAACAATTTCAAGAATTAAAGTAAAAACTGAGAAAGATGAGATTTTTCTCACACTTCAACAAATTTCTGCATTGCCCCTCTTCTCCAACCAAGCTTTTGGTTATTTGCTCACTCAGGTTACATCTTTTGATCTCTTTCATTTTTTGCATTTTAACCCTTTTCTTGATTTTGACTTTTTTGGAATATTTATCTGTATAAACATACTTGTGGAATGGTTATGAGTAAAACCCGTGTTGTTATTTTTCTTAATATGGCTTAAGTTTAGGGGTGGAAACGGCCACGGGAATGAGAAATCCACTCCCGTTTCCGTCCCGTTGTGGGCGTTGACGGTATTAGCGGGATGGGATCACGTCTACGCAAAAATCCTATCGTTGGTGGGATTTTCGCAGGAATACCGCAATTTTCCAGAACACAAATGGAGAAAAAGGTGGGGGTAAATGTTTCTCAACTTTTTTTCTTTCGACAATCGGCATTTTCAAAAAACTTCGTATTAGAAAAATGTCTTTTTTTCGACATTAACAAGTAACAACTTGTTAACATTAATTACAATTCAATACGAATCACATTCACAATGAATCACAAATCACAAATCACAAAAAAAAAAAAAAAAAAAAAAAAAAACGCGACTCAAAAGGCAAAAATTGTTTAACGATTATACTCTAATGTTTTATTTATCTCCTTATACTCCTCTCCTTTAAATTTATTTTAGCAACTAACCTCCAAACCCTCTCTAAATTGCATAGGCACTAGAAATTGGCGGGATTCCCACTTTCTGCGGGAACCCAAAAATGATTCATGTTCCCGTCCAGCGGCTGGCAGGAATCCCGTCCCGTTAGTCGTGACGGGACGAAAATGAGATAAAAAGTTCCCACGAAAGAAATTTCTCTCGGGATGGGACGGGAACGAGAATTTTCCCGTCCCGTTCCCACCCCTACAGTTAAGTTGTGAATCCTTGTTAGAAGGTCATGCTTGTGTGAAGATGGTGAAATGGTTTAGTAACCTATTGCTTACTTTACAGATGTTTTTTTGGTTGATGACTTTGTTAATGATAGTAAAGTGCTATTTTGTTTGAGTTTTTTAATTTACAGATTATGCTTTTGTACTTGGTCAAAAGTTTTGACAAAAAGTGATTTGTATGGAAGGTTTAGATTATACTAGTGTGGCATTAAAGGTGATTAAAGTAATGTACTTTTTCCATAAATCTGGAAATTATTATCCCAATCTTCTGGTCTAAAGGTTCTTATATATCGAACGGACAACATCCGGCGGTCTCATGGGAAACTGGGGGAATAATTCTTTAGCAGTGGTTAAAAGTATGAGATGGCAATTGAATAGTTAACATTCTATGTGAGATGGAAATATGTCTTTTTGATCTTAGGTGTCTTTCTGGTGAAGCTATAACGGTTAAGGTTTGCCGTGTTTCAGTCGTATTTCCAATTAGTTCATCAAATTCCACAACTTTACGCTTTCGAGTATTATTTAGTAAAACTCAAATGCTCTTTGAACTCCATGATTCAATACCATTTTCCTATACATCTATTTAAAGTTTGTTTCTGCAGAAGTGTTATTACTTGTTAGTTGTAAGGCTGAGTTCTATCTAATATAGTGGTTATACGACAAAAGTAAAAAGAGATTAGTCACAATTTGTATAAAACTTTTAGCTATTCTTAAATTTAGGATGACAAATAGATGATCTCTTCATATATTGCTTTCGTGCTGGCTATTTACAGTAGTGGAGGACTCATCGCATATGCAGATTCACCAACAGATGCGGAAAAGTCAATCACAGTGCCAACTCAAAAGAAGTCACAGAAGAAAAATATTGTAGTGCTTGGAACAGGGTGGGCTGCTACTAGTTTCCTGAAAGATCTCAACATCTCAAACTATGACGTTCAAGTGGTTTCGCCTAGGAATTACTTTGCATTTACCCCGTTATTACCTAGTGTCACATGTGGAACAGTCGAGGCTCGGAGTATCGTCGAGCCAGTCCGAAATATTATAAAAAAGGTAAATTATCTTTACCAATTTCTGATATTGGTTGTTGACTTCTGGGATCTTTCATTCTGTGTTGTGCTGTATCTACTACTGAAAACAACTGATCTCACGATTTATCGTTTTCCATTATCGTGGCAGAGGAATGCCTCAACATCGATCCCGTGTAGAAGAGTGTCTTCTGCCACTCCAACTTTGATGAAAATTTACCTGGGAATAATGAGTTCTCTTTGGAGTATGATTATTTGGTTATAGCCATTGGAGCACAAGTAAACACATTTAATACTCCTGGTGTGAGGGAGCACTGCCATTTCCTTAAGGTTAATTTACAAATGAACTGAATTTATATTCGTTAACTAATGAAATTCATTGGCTTATCTGTAATCATCCTATATTAAAAATCAATAGTGTTATCTTGTAGTAGGTTGAGGATGCTCAAAGGATCCGCAAAAGTGTAATGACTTGTTTTGAAAAGTCCGTCCTTCCAGGGTTGACTGAGGAAGAACGAAGGATCAATCTCCATTTTGTCATAGTAGGTCTAAGTAGGAGGCGGCCCAACTGGAATAGAATTTGCCGCTGAATCTTCATGATTTTGTTCATGAAGATATTGTCAAAATTTATCCATAAGTTAAAGATTTAGTGAGCATAACGATGATACAGTCTGGTGACCATATCTTGAACATGTAAGTCATGATCATGCACAGTATTACTTGTAGATAGTACCGTGAGCCTAACGGGTTTATAAATTAATGGTTTACGAAAATTCCTTCAAACAAGACGAACGAAAGCCTAAAACCTCTTTCTTAACCCAGCAGTCACCAAACACTACTATCACAGCTGCTAACAAAGAGAATAAATGAGACAGAGAGGCTTCACTGTGGACAACAACAATTTACTGAAGAATGTACAACCAAATGTATCGTTATGACTCTAGGCGCAGTAGCAGCTTGTGATCCAGACGCTGATGTAGATCCAGGCGCAGTAGCAGCAGCTTGTGATCCAGACGCTGATGTAGATCCAGGCGCAGTAGCAGCAGCTTGTGATCCAGACGCTGATGTAGATCCAGGCGCCGTAGCAGCAGCTTGTGATCCAGACGCTGATGTAGATCCAGGCGCAGTAGCAGCAGCTTCTGATCCAGACGGTGATGTAGATCCAGGCGCAGTAGCAGCAGCTTCTGATCCAGACGCTGATGTAGATCCAGGCGCAGTAGCAGCTTGCGATCCAGACGCTGATGTAGATCCAGGCGCAGTAGCAGCAGCTTGTGATCCAGACGCTGATGTAGATCCAGGCGCAGTAGCAGCTTGCGATCCAAACGCCTCAAGAGTATCTCCATCTTTCAGAACATTTCCACGATGTATCAACTGCATATCTTTAATAGACCTAGGGGCATATGATTTAGCTGTAAATGCAGCGGGCCAAAAGATTCATCAAAATCCCAAATAACTGCACAATTAACTTCCACAACAGCCACTTCACAGATTAGCTTAAAAATACAAGAAAAATAAAATATAGCAGCCATCTACAATATGTTGCTCATTTCTTTTTGTTCTGCAATAAATTAAATCCGCACTAAACAAATAACATTTATACTTACTCATTTTATAAATAATAAAAAAATGTCAGTACAAAGTGTCAAAGTCACAAAAAACTATAACCGAAAACCCCATTGCAAGATAACTACTCTCTAACAAACAATTATTTTGACAACAAATTAAAATACTCGTATTATTAACAGAAAAGAAGAAAGGCAGAATAAATTACCTGTAGGCCACTCAGATTTAAGTCTACCCTTAAGATCAACAACAGTAGTAGATAATGGAATGTCGTTGAGCACAATATCAGAGCCGTCATAAATTCTTATTTGGAGCTTCAGTTGCTCTTCGACAGGAGCCGCCATTGTACGTAATAACACTAAGATTATTTTTTTATGTTATCTGTTTGTAGTAAAAGGAGCCGAAATACATTAGAATATTAGGGCTTTAGGGAGAAGAGAGAGAAAAGATGAGAATGTCACCCATTTGGGGTTTTTGCCAAATTAGTAATTAAATCCCCATGTTATACTAAATTAACAAGGTAACCCCTATAATTTAAAAAATTAGCATGTACGCCAGTAGAGTAGCTAGAGGGAGGTGACTTCAATATCAATTATCAGCTATGTTTTTTCTTGGAAATGGACATTTAATATCTATATTTTCAAGGAAAAATGTACACCTTTTTATTTTACACTTCAAAATATATATAATTAAGTATAGATTAGTTTCAAATATAAAAATAATTGTTGGTATCTTGCTTTTATACTTATAATCATAAATTATATATATATATATATATATATATGTGTGTGTGTGTGTGTGTGTGTGTGTCTGAAATTTAGACAAACCAACTAGGATATTTTGGCCATTCACTCTAAAAAGATTTAATAAAAATATCATTCAAAGGTGATGTCAAGTTTTTAAAATCACAAGGAGCAATTTGCAAATTCAACATAACACGTGGATAGTTTATCAAAAACACGTATAGAAAGCGAAATAAGCCTTTGCAAGTTTCTGTTTCTTGTGCCTATACGACCTCTTTATGATAGCCATGGATCAAGATTTTCGCGTGTTGTCTCAAAAAATATCAAAATGTTCTCGTTTTTAACTCTACTTAAACCAAACACACATATAGTTTTCATGTTAGTTATAACTACATTTTTTTCCGAATTCTTTCAAACATATCGAAAAGTTTCTTTTTTTTTGCAGAACATATCATACTCTGAAACTAAAATTTTATTCCATGTTGATCATTGTAGGCCTAGAAACAAAATAGATCGTTTTCCAAGTTTTATACGTATGTATGTGTTATAGATATGCTATGGGCTAATATGGCCCGATCGAATTAATGACACCAGACGGGCCTCGGTAGGTTTACATAACAAAAATGCATTCTACTGGTATGTCGAATATTTTATTTGTTCATACAATGTGTGGCATGTGTGTAGTTTAGTTGATATCTATGCAGATGCGCTTTTGTATATTTCTCGGGTCGTATGTCACTACAAGAAAAGAGTAAATTTGATAGAACATATTTCCTACCATTAGTTACAAAGCAGTACCAAAAGAGTTTTTGGTACTAAACTTGAGTACTAATCTTCATCCCTATAGAGCATGTCTCTAGTAGTATTTGGTACAGATGAGTTATACCAATATGTTTTTGGTAGAAAATAACTCTACCAAATCTGTTGGTACGGAATATTTGTCCTAAACGATTAGGACGCGAGGTTCGTACCAAAAACTCTGTACCAATTATTCGGTACATATAATCCATCCGCACAAGCAAATCTTTCGATAGAGAACTGTTGTACCAAGAAAGGTGTACCTATTATTCGGTACAAATATTCCCTACCTAAAATTGAAGATTTCAACATGAAATAATTTTGTTTCATTTAATTTTCGGTAGACAGATTTTGTACCAAATATTTGGTACAACAAGTTGAACCAAAAATATTGCACGAAATTCGATATATATTTAGTCGGTACAGAATAATATGTACCAAATAACCAATTTAAAATTCAAATTTGTATCTTTTAGTTCTTATATATCTGTACCAATTGATCAAAAGTTTGGAAATTAAAATAGGCAGCGGCAGAAAGACCTGCACACTGCCTTGAATTATAAAATTTTAGTGCTAAAGTTCTATGTATATTATATTAAAATAAAAAATGGTTTAATTATGTAATGGTTTAATTTTAGTGCTAGATTTAGTGCTAAAAACCTGCACACTGCCTTTAATTTTAGTGCTAAAGATCACCTGCACACTGCCTTTAATTTTAGTGCTAGATTTAATTAGTGAAAAGTAATATAACTATGTAATGGTTTACTAAGTTTTAACTTTAGAAAATAACTACAACTCCTTTTTATAGCAAGAAATATCAAAAATATCACAAAAATAACTAACTAAACTTAAACACAATATTAAACATACACTCACTTTATACACCACAAATAGATTAACTAAATATGTATATAATAGTCTTTTGAAAAAAATTAAATACATGTTACGAAATTATTATATTATATCAAATTGCTAGAGTTTACTTAGTGAAAAGTAATATAATTAACTATGTAATGGTTTACTTAGTTTTAACTTTAAAAAATAACTGCAACGTATCAAAAGTATAGCAAGAAACTCTTTTTTGAGAAAATAACTCCTTTTTATAGCAAATAACTAAATAACTCGTTTTATGTATAGCAAATAACTACAACGTATCAAAATAACTTCTTTTTTATATATTATATATAGCAAGAAATATCAAAAGTATCACAAAAATAACTAATTAAACTGAAACACAATATTAAACACACACCCACTTTATACACCACAAATAGGTTAACTAAATATGTATATAATTAATTGTCTTTTGAAAAAATTAAATACATGTTACAAACACATGTGGCTTTTATGAAAATTATTTATAAATTAATGAGTTCAACTTATGTTATTGAAAAATGTTTTAAAGTTTAGTGTAAAAAATGGTAGTTTCTATATATTCACATTAATATTGAAGCGCATTACACAAAATATTTGAAATTTTTAGTGTTTTAATGGTTGTTATTTCATATTCAATTTTTTCAAGGGCTTCTCACGAAACGTATTCGAAACTTTAGAAAAAGTTTTCAATTTTTTTCTGAAACTTTTCCAATATAATCTTTGATCTACAGAATCATAATACGAAATCAAAACTTTCATTCGTGACAATCACTACAAGAATTTTGGGCCATCTGCAACCGCCCGGGCGGTTGTAGAAGGCCCATGGGCGATCGCCCGAAGGGTATCCGCGACCGTCTGGGCGGTCGTCGCGTCGGTCTCGGATACCCCTCGTCGTGGGTGGCTTGCGACCGCCGAGCGGTCGCCCTTCCTTGAATGGCAACCGCTGGCGGTCGCCCCTTACGGGTGGCAACCGCTATGCGGACGCCCCATAGTTGGCAACCGCTTAGCGGTCGCCCCATAGGGGTGGCGACCGCTAGCCCTATGGGGCGACCGCTAGCCGGTTGCCCACTATAGGGCGACCGCATAGCGGTTGCCACCCGTAAGGGGCGACCGCCAAACGGTTGCCAATTATAGAGCGACCGCCTAGCGGTTGCCAAAGGTAGGGGCGACCGCCTAGCGGTTGCTAATTGTAAGGCGACCGCTTAGCGGTTGCCAACTATAGGGTTTTGAAATCTTGCAACCGCCCAGCGGTTGCGAAGTCCCTACGGACATGGCAACCGCCCAGCGGTTGCGAACTCAAAATTTTCGAAAGCTCGCAACCGGCCGGCGGTTGCAGATAATATTCATCAAAACAAAAAAAAAACAATAATATTTTGGAAATTTTCCAGAAAATTATTGTTTTTTGTTGAAATTAATATGGTGAAACAAAAAGAAAAGATGTGAAACAAAACGAAAAGAAGGGAAACAAAACGAAAAGAAGAGAAACATAAAGAAAAAAGAAGAGAAACAAAAAGAAAAGAAGAGAAACAAAAAATAAAAGATGAGAAACAAAAAAAGAAAATAAGAGAAACAAAAAGAAAAGAAGAGAAACAAAACGAAAAGAAGAGAAACAAAAAAGAAAAGATGTGAAACAAAACACTACAAGAAAATTGGCCTTTTCCGTCGGGCCAGGCGTTTTGGCCCGACGGAAAAGGCCCAATTATTACCGTCGGGCCCAATCCCGACGGTAATGGCTTATACCGTCGGCTTTGGGCCGACGGTACAAATGGGCTGGCTTTACCGTCGGCCCAAATCCGACAGTAAAGCCCATTCCCGTCGGGTTTGGGTCGACGGGAATGGTCCATTTAATAAAAAAAATTAAAAAAAAATGGGTTGGCTTTACCGTCGGCCCAAATCCGACGGTAAAGCCCATTCTCGTCGGGTTTGGGCCGACGGGAATGGCCCATTTAATAAAAAAATTAAAAAGAAAAAAAGAAAAATTGATGTTAGCCTTTTCTTTTTAAAAAAAATTAATAATAAAATTAAAAACGGAAGTCGACCAGAATTTTTTAATAAAAAAAAAATACAAAAATGATGTCGGCAGGTTTTTTTTAATTACGATTTGCGTGTTTAATATCCGAGTTTGTTTTTTTAATTTAAAATAACATTGATTTAAAATAAAGTTTTGTATTTAAAATAAATTCTTGATAATATATATTTTTATAGTTATTATTAGTTAGATAATGAATAAAACATAAGTAGAAATAAATTAATAAAACAAATAATAAACTCTAATTATAAGTTAGTGAATATGGATAAATTAAATCAATGTTATTTTAAATTAAAAAGACAAACTCAGATATTAAACACGCAAAATCGTAATTCAAACACTCATACTCGAAAATTAAACATACATACTAGAAATTTAAACACTCATACTCGAAAATTAAACACACATACTAGAAATTTAAACACTCATACTCAAAAATTAAACACACATACTCAAAATTTAAACACTCATACTCGAAAATTATACATTAATGCGACCCCGACTATCATATCCAAGATGGACCACCGTATTCTCTATTCACGTCACTGTTCCAAGCTTGATTAGTGTAGTCTTCAGTCGGTAACTCCAAATTGTTTAGATCAATTACGGGTTCGACTTGATAACCCCTTGCAAAACTCAGAGAAGTGTCGCTAACTCTAGCACATCGTGGGTCATTTGGACGAGCCCCACTATAACTAGCATGTCCAGGAGCACTTTGAGTATAACATTGATCGTGCCACGAACTTGGCGGTTGACGCTGTTTCTGGCCCCACGAACCAGTAGGTGGAATGACTTGTTCACACGATGAAGGTGCACCTTGATCGTGTTGTTGGTTCCACGACATAGGTGTACCCTGATTGTAAGAATCATAACATTGGCTCGACTGGTTGTAAGAATGAAAGCCTTGATTCCCCGAAGCGGTTTGGCCCTGTTGTGTTTGGTTTTGATTCCAAAACTGGCTGGAATTGTTGTTGGGGTAATTATTGGGAAGATTGTTATATTGAGGATACCTGTTAAAATTACGTTGTGATTCCTCTCTTTCCCGCCTCCTCTCCTCCTCATCACGAAGGCTTTTTTGCTCCAGTGCCGCTATGCGATCCTCCTGTTGAGTATGCTTTTCCTCGTACTATGAATGAACATTTTGCACGGCTTGCCTAGTTCTTCTCTCCTCCCCAGGGTTAGGCTTCTTTGCCGTCGTCCTCCCTGAATCTGACATCTTGTTGTGCTTAGGCTTGCCACGTTGCCTCCCCCGTTGACCGCCGAGATATGCCTTTGCCGAGACCGCTTGGTCACACTCAAAGGGAAAGCGTTCTTCGACCTCATATTTAGCATAGAGTTCTTGCGTGTAACGAGCCTACAGTTTTTAAAGTAAATCAATAAACAATATACATATTTCCTAAAAATAATATACAATGTTTTAATAACTTACATGATAAGTTTGTGCGCTCGGTGGGTTCCATCTGATTATTTTTTCATCGGGAGTCCTCACTGTGTGGTCGACCACCCACTGTAGGTCGAAGCGGTAAGGGGTCTCGCTTTCACGCTATAACAACATTTGTTTCAAAGCAATATTAATTAATGATAAAGGAAACATAATAAAGTATATTCATAACGAAAGCAAATTGTAACGTATCGTACCGACTTTAGGCTCCTTTGTTGTGTGCTGACAGATCCACCGTGGTGTGTGGCTAACAAACCCTTGCCGTCGACACTATTTGTTTTCAGGGCCTCTCGGTTTTCTTTTGCCTTGTTCGCGAGTTCTATCGTCCTATCCTGTTGCCAGTGATTAACGAAAAATTATTCTTTACCTGCAGGTAACCAAGACTTCTTGTACCAGGCTGGCTTCTTGTCACGTTGCTTGTACGTCTTTTTTACATCATATATGGAGTTTTTATAGATGAATGCCTCACGAACCATTGGCTTTATTTTATCCGAGTATTGGAATACCCTCTTCAAATTATAATATCATATAAGTGTAAGGGAAAAAAACAATAATATACACAAATATTAACATAAGCTAAATGGTTCAGAAATTTCACCCCAAAATAGTTCAGAAATTTCACCCCAAAATGGTTCAGAAATTTTTGTTTCTGATCGTTGGATAAACGGGAGTAATAGATAGCTGGTTCTTCCACATGATGCCTTATTATGAAGCCGATTGTACGAGTAATCTCTTCCGCATTAGTATGATATCTTTTATCGTAGGATAAAGATGGATCGAAAACACAGTCTTCGGTAACGCCAATTAGGGGCCTCTTAGCCTCGTCATCAGTCGCATCTCGGTCCTTTCCCCGTCCCCTAACAGCAACCGGCGTAGTAGAACCACTTGCTGAACCACCAGAAACCGAGGAGCCTTTCGACGTCGAACCTCCCCCGTCGTTGTCATCTGGAACTTCGTCCATCAGGGCGAGCGGAAATGTCGGAGCTGCAGGAGTCATTGACGGCGGCGGGACCGAGACTTGGTCACGAACTCGGCCCGGAGGCGGGGCCCGGTTTCGGGTTGAAGTGGGCCCCTTGTGGTAGTTCCGTCGGCAAAGGGGGGCGATTACGGGTAGGCCCCTGTTGCTGTGCAGCGGGGACAACCCCAATCTCCCTTGTTGGTTGCATAGTATCCTCTATCGGCTGCATAACCTCGTTATGATCTGAGGTTGCTACATCTTGAGGAGATTTATGGCCCAAAATATTTGTGAGGGCCTTAATGTTTTTGAACAAGTTTATATTCGAAATATATTTTGGAAGTTTTTTGGATTTGGATTTGACGAGTTTTCCTTTACCTTTGTCGGCATCATTACGATTATTTTCGTTATTCATAACGGGAATAAAAGAATTTTGCCGACGAAAAAAAAATTATCGAATATAAGAGAGAGGAAAGGATTGTTATCGAGAGTGAGAGTCGAAAAGTTGGATATTGAAAATGAGAAGAGAAGCTCGATATTTATAGGCCTTAGGGAAGAGGGTGTTGCAACACGGATTGCTGACGTGGAGTGATCTGATCCGTGTGATCAAATCACATGGATCAGATCTATACCGTCGGCTCTAAGCCGACGTTATAGATCATTATAGCCGACGGTATAGATCTGATCTGTGTGATTTGATCACACGGATCAGATCACGCCACGTCGGCGATCCGTGTGATAATTCACACGGATCGCTGACGTGGCACGCCCCACCCCCTTTTTTTGGTTTTTTTAATTTAACCCCTACTCCTCCTAAATATCTATAAATACCCCTTATTCTACCCACTTAATTCATTCATTCTTCCCATTCTCCAAAAACTATCTACTTTCTCTCCCAAAAATTCTTAATAACTAACAAAAATTTATCCATATTCATTAACTTATAATTATAGTTTATTATTTGTTTTATTATTTTATTTCTACTTATGTTTTATTCATTATCTAACTAATAATAACTATAAAAAACCTATATTATCAAGATTTTATTTTAAATACGAAATTTAATTTATTATAATTAATAATTTAAAAAAATTGCTCAAAAATGTGAATGTTATTATTTAAATCGATTTCTTTTAAATTAAATCGCCAAATAAACATAAAATTTTTATTTAAAATCGTTTCTTTACAAAAAATCGCCAAACAATTATAAAATAATTATTTAAAATCGATTTCTTTTAAATAAATCGGAAAAAAATCATAAATCAATTATTTTAAAATGATTTCTTTTAAGTCAATTGTTTTAAATCGTTTTTTTAAATCATTTTTTTAAAAAAAAATTTTATTTTTTTTAATATTTTTAAACCCTTTTCCGCCGGCTTTAAGCCGACGAAAAAGCCCTATACCGTTAGCTTTAAGCCGACAAAAAAGGGAACCTATACCATCGGCTTTAAGCCGACGGAAAAAACCCCTTTTCCGTCGGCAATAAGCCGACGGTATAGGAAAAAGGTTGCCGACGGAAAAGTCCTATACCGTCGGTAAAAATCCGACGGAGAAAAGCTTTAGTGACTAGCTTTTTTCCGTCGGGTTTTTCCGACGGCTTTTGCCGACGGAAAAGGGTATTTCTGTCGGCAAAAGGCACTTTACCGACGATTTTTGAGCCGTCGGTAAAGCCCTTTTCTCTTGTAGTGAAAAGAAAAGATTAGACAAAGTGTTATGTTTTGGAGATAAATAAAAAGTGTTTGGATTTTTGTTTGAAATATAAAAGAAAAGAAAGTGCTTGGGTGTTTTGTTAAAGATATAAAGAACTTTTTGAGTTTTTGTGAATTGAAAAACAAGAGTGTTAGGTATTTTGTTATGAAGATAAAAGAAAGTGTTTGGTATTTGTTGGAGATATAAAAGAAAATAATGTGTTGAGTGTTTTGTTGAATATATAAAAGAAAAAAAAAAGTGTTTGATTATTTGTTTTGTAGGTAAAAAGAAGTTTTTGGGTTTTTTTTTTGTGGATTGGAATAGAAGAGTGTTTGTGTTTTGATTTGAAGATAAAATGAAGTCTTGGGTTTTTTTTGAGAGTGTAAGAGTTGTGAATGAAAAACTAGGGGAAGAATGGTGGGTATATATAATATAAGAATTGGGTAAAATTTTTGAATTTTCGTGAAAATTTGAATTCCCCCCCAATTTCAGCAGAATTTGCAACCGCTCGGCGGTTGCAATGTATTGAAAATTTTGAATTTTTGTGAAAAATTGAATTCCCCCCCCCCCCAATCCCGCCCAATTTCAGCAACATTTGCAATTGCCGAGCGGTTGCGAGAAGCCCTGGCAACCGCCCAACGGTTGCGAGAACTGAAGCCCTCGCAACCGCCTGGCGGTTGCAAAAACATCCATATTCGAAATTAGTGATTTTTGGGAAGTATCTTGATGTGCTTGTGTTTATTGAACTCAAATATCATTATTACATGTGAATAGTAGTAGTAAATAACTACAAAACTAGTAATTAAGTTAGTAAAATAGTAGATTATGTGATTAGGCGAGTTATCAACGATACACATATATATTATGTTCAACAACTAATCATCACACTTAGTTCTTAATGTTGTCCTTAAGCTTGATTTTTCAATAAATCCTTATAATTTCGCTTGTTTTAACTATCATTAGGGTAATTATCAATTGATCAAACAACGTACCACAACATATCATCCAAAATAATAAAAATTATATTATAAATATTATCTGCAACCGTTTGTCGGTTGCCAAGTAACCTCGCGACCGCCCAGCGGTCGCGAGAAACCCTCGCAACCGCCTGGCAGTTGCAAGAAACACTTGCAACCGCCCAGCAGTTGCGAGAACTGAATATCTGCAACCGTCTCGCGGTTGCAAAAACATCCATATTCGAAATTAATGATTTTTCGGAAGTATCTTGATGTTTTTGTGTTTATTGAACTCAATATCATTATTACATGTGAATAGTAGTAGTACATAACTACAAAATTAGTAATTAAGATAGTAAAATAGTAGATTATGTGATTAGGCGAGTTATCAACGATACACCTATATATTATGTTCAACAACTAATCATCACACTTAGTTCTTAATGTTGTCCCTAAGCTTAACTTTCCAATGTATCCTTATAATTTGGCTTGTTTTAACTATCATTAGGGTAATTATCAATGATCAAACAACGTATCATAACATATCATCTGTAAAAGTAAAAAATAAGTATGAATGTTATCTGCAACCGCCTGGCGGTTGCAGATATCTAGTATCAGCAACCGCCAGGCGGTTGCGAGAACTGAATATCTGCAACCGCCTCGCGATTGCAAAAACATCCATATTCGAAATTAGTGATTTTTCGGAAGTATTTTGATGTGTGTTGTGTTTATTGAACTCAATATCATTATTACATGTGAATAGTAGTTGTAAATAACTACAAAACTAGTAATTAAGTTAGTAAAATAATAGATTATGTGATTAGGCGAGTTATCAACGATACACCTATATATTATATTTAACAACTAATCATCACACTTAGTTCTTAATGTTGTCCCTAAGCCTTATTTTCCAATGAAAACTTATAATTTGGCTTGTTTTAATTATCATTAGATTAATTATGAATTGATCAAACAACGTACCACAACGTATCATCCGTAATAGTAAAAAATCAAGTATGAATGTTATCTGCAACCGCCAGGCGGTTGCAGATGTCCACTATCAGCAACCGCCAGGCGGTTGCCATGTGACCTCGCAACCGCTCAGCGGTTGCGAGAAGCCCTCGCAACCGCCCAGCGGTTGCGAGAACTGAATATCTGCAACCCCTTAGCGGTTGCAAAAACATCCATATTTGAAATTAGTGATTTTTCGGAAGTATCTTGATGTGTTTGTGTTTATTGAACTCAATATCATTATTACATGTAAATAGTAATAGTAAATAACTACAAAACTAGTAATTAAATTAGTAAAATAATAGACTATGTGATTAGTCGAGTTATCAACGATACACCTATATATTATATTCAACAACTAATCATCACACTTAGTTCTTAATGTTGTCCCTAAGCCTGATTTTCCAATGAAACCTTATAATTTGGCTTGTTTTAACTATCATTAGGGTAATTATCAATTGATCAAACAACGTACCACAACGTATCATCCGTTAGGCGGTTACAAGGGTTTCTCGCAACCGATGGGCAGTTGCGAGGGCTTCCTGCAACCGCTCGGCGGTTGCGAGGTCACATACCAACCGCCAGGCGGTTGCTAATACAAGATATCTGCAACCGCCTGGCGGTTGTAGGTAATATTCATACTTGATTTTTTACTATTACGGATGATACGTTGTGGTACGTTGTTTGATCAATTCATAATTACCCTAATGATAGTTAAAACAAGCCAAATTATAAGGTTACATTGGAAAATCAGGCTTAGGGACAACATTAAGAACTAAGTGTGATGATTAGTTGTTATATATAATATATAGGTGTATCGTTGATAACTCGCCTAATCACATAATCTATTATTTTACTAACTTAATTACTAGTTTTGTAGTTATTTACTACTACTATTCACATGTAATAATGATATTGAGTTCAATAAACACAAACACATCAAGATACTTCCGAAAAATCACTAATTTCGAATATGAATATTTTTTCAACCGCGAGGCGGTTGCAGATATTCAGTTCTCGCAACCGCTGGGCAGTTGCGAGGTCACATGGCAACTGCCTGGCGGTTGCTGATACTGGATATCTGCAACCGCCAGGCGGTTGCAGATAACATTCATACTTCTTTTTTACTATTACAGATGATATGTTATGATACGTTGTTTGATCAATTGATAATTACCCTAATGATAGTTAAAACAAGCCAAATTATAAGGATACATTGGAAAATTAAGCTTAGGGACAACATTAAGAACTAAGTGTGATAATTAGTTGTTGAACATAATATATAGGTGTATCGTTGATAACTCGCCTAATCACATAATCTACTATTTTACAAACTTAATTACTAGTTTTGTAGTTATTTACTACTACTATTCACATGTAATAATGATATTGAGTTCAATAAACACAAACACATCAAGATACTTCCGAAAAATCATTAATTTCGAATATGTATGTTTTTGCAACCGCGAGGCGGTTGCAGATATTCAGTTCTCGCAACCGTTGGGCAGTTGCAAGTGCTTCTTGCAACTGCCAGACGGTTGCGAGGGATTCAGTTCTCGCAATCGCTAAGCGGTTGCGGGGGCTACTCGCAACCGATGGGCGGTTGCGAGGTTACATGGCAACCGCCTGGCGGTTGCAGATAATTTTCATAATAGAACCCAAGATCTTATATATACCCACAATTCTTCCCTTAATTTTTCATTCTCAACTCTTACACTCTCAAAAAAAACCCAAGACTTCATTTTATCTTCAAATCAAAACACAAACACTCTTCTATTCCTATCCACAAAAAAACCCAAAAACTTCTTTTTACTTACAAAACAAATAATCAAAACTTTTTTTTTTCTTTTATATCTTCAACAAAACACTCAACACATTCTTTTCTTTTATATCTCCAACAAATACCAAACACTTTCTTTTATCTTCATACCAAAATACCTAACACTCTTCTTTTTCAATTCACAAAAACTCAAAAAGTTCTTTATATCTTTAACAAAACACCAAGCACTTTCTTTTCTTTTATATCTCAAACAAAAATCCAAACACTTCTTTTTTTTATCTCCAAAACGTAACACTTTTTGCTAATCTTTTCTTTTTGTTTCACATCTTTTCTTTTTTGTTTCTCTTCTTTTCGTTTTGTTTCTCTTCTTTTCTTTTTGTTTCTCTTATTTTCTTTTTTGTTTCTCATCTTTTATTTTTGTTTCTTTTCTTTTCTTTTTGTTTCCCTTCTTTTCTTTTTGTTTCTCTCCTTTTCGTTTTGTTTCCCTTCTTTCCGTTTTATTTCACATCTTTTCTTTTTGTTTCACCATATTAATTTCAACAAAAAAACAATAATTTTCTGGAAAATTTCCAGAATATTATTGTTTTTTTTTTGTTTTGATGAATATTATCTGCAACCGCCGGGCGGTTGCGAGTTTTCGAAAATTATGAGTTCGCAATCGCTGGGCGGTTGCCTTGTCCATAGGGATTTCGCAACCGCTGGGCGGTTGCAAGATTTCAAAATCCTATAGTTGGCAACTGCTAAGCGGTCGCCCTACAGTTATCAATCGCTAGGCGGTCGCCCCTACCTTTGGCAACCGCTAGGCGGTCGCCCTATAATTGGCAACCGCTTGGCGGTCGCCCCTTAGGGGTGGCAACCGCTATGCGGTCGCCCTATAGTGGGCAACCGGCTAGCGGTCGTCACCCCTAAGGGGCGACCGCCAAACGGTTGCCAATTATGGGGCGACCGCATAGCGGTTGCCACCCCTAAGGGGCGACCGCCAAGCGGTTGCCATCAAAGGAGGGGCGACCGCTCGGCGGTCGCAAGCCACCCACGACGAGGGGTATTCGCGACCGACGCGGGGACCGCCCCGGCGATCACGGATACCCTTCGTGCGACCGCCCATGGACCTTCTGCAACCGTCCGGGCGGTTGCAGATGACCCAAAATTCTTGTAGTGAATAAAAAAAACTTTTTTTTTTACGCATATATATTTTTTGTAATGGCCATTGACGTAGTATGTAAAAAATATGATCCTGAAATTGATTATATTGAGAAACAATAAGTAAGTCAATCTCCGAAGTTTCAATTTAAGATTTGGGTAGTAGCCTTAGCAGAACAATAAGCGAAAAATCATTTAAAATAAAAGCGTTTACTCGAGGGAAATAAACTTTTTAGATGATTTTCACCATCGTATGCAAAACATTTGTAACTTATCAAAAAACATTAGTATGTTTATTGAGGGAAAAAAATTATAATAAAAACAAGAACACGCCAATAATTATTTTTACACCACACAAAATATATATAAGATAGACAAGCACATTTATGATTTATTGTTGATATAGATAACTTAACAACGAGTGTTTACAATGGACCCGGTTGTCTATCAATAGACAATATATCACAATAATATAAATATATCACGCCATAACAAGTTATTCAAAAGAACCAACGACTGAATATAACTCATATTCACACAAATTAATTTACTTGTGGGATGGTCTAGCATTATTGATTATTAGCATAAATTAAAGATTCAATCAACAAATGTTGGATACTTAGGATCTAGTCTACAATGCACACAAAGAATGTCATATAAAGATTTGCAAAACGAGGAAATAATTCTAGGCTACAAATGCATACATTCGCTTATATATATATCACTACAAAAAAATCGGGTCATTCCCGACCGCAAACCCGGTCGGGAATGACCCATGTGCGGTCGGAAAAGGGTCATTTCCGACCGCTATTCGGTCGGGACGAAGCGGTTGGCGTTGCTTCGGTCGGAAAAAGTTTTCCGACCGTCTTGCGGTCGGCACGGACTGTTCCCGACCGCTTTTCCTTACCGCATTACGGTCGGGAATTTACCGACCGCTTATCCCGACCGCACAACGGTCGGAATTATTCCCGACCGCATATCGGTCGGGAAATACTTGAATTTTATTCACGACCGCTCTGCGGTCGGGATTATATGAATTTTTATCCCGACCGCGAATCGGCCGGGACTTGTTCCGACCGCGAATCGGTCGGGATTAAAATTCATGTTATTCTCGACCGGGGCCCGGTCGAGAATAATATTCAAATCAATCCCGACCGATTCGCGGTCGGGGAAAATATTCATCTTATTCCCGACCGAATATCGGTCGGGAATAATAATCATCAGAACAAAAAAAATAATATTCCGGTAATAAATTACCGGAATATTATTTTTTATATATTTTGCAATATTTGAAAAACATTATTTAGTTTTTGTGTTTGCAATGATTAAATTTTTGATTCATTGCTTAGTCTAAAAACACAAAAAAAAAAAAAATAAGTATCGCCGCTCTCGATACACCTCGGCCCAGTCTCTGCTGCGTTGCTGAAGATGGTCCTGCACCAGCAACGTCTGCAGGGGAAGAAGTACTAGGACCCGCCGGTGTAGACTCTGTAGAACGTGGTCTAGGTGCCGTAGGCCTCGATGATGACGGTGGCCTTGATGAAGACGATGGCCTAGATGATGACGATGGTGTCGATGCTACGTGATCATCATCTAGTCGAAATGGTATTACTAGATCTGGTGGAGTACCGCCGCTCGATCCGATAGGTGGAGTACTCGATGGAGTGCTCGATGGACCGGGCCGCCCTCTCTTCGAGGGCTGGCCACGAGCGCTATCACCGGACGACATGTCGTCGAAGAGGAGTGCTACGAACTAAGTAAAAGCATCTAAGTTAGAATTTTTCTAATTGTAGAGATGACCTAAGTTTAATCAATACTAAGTTATTCCTAATGGTATAAATATTTCCCAAAGCCCAACAATTTCTAAAGGAATTTACAAATTAAATCCTAACAATTTCAAGAATATCTAATGATTAATATTAAAACATTAAATATAACATTAATAATTAATAGTAAAACATTAAATATAACATAAATAACTCCATAATTAACATCCAAATAAATAAAGTCATAAATAATTACTAAACTATAACATTTCCTAAAGCCTAACAATTCCTAAAGGTATAAATAATTACTAAAATCATAAAACTATAACATTCCCTAAAGGCATAAATAATTACTAAAATCATAAAACTATAACATTTCCAAAAATCTAACAATTCCTAAAGGCATAAAAGTCTAACATTTCCCAAAGCCTAACAATTTCTAAAAACATTTCCTAATTAAAACTATACTATTTCCTAAAGCCTAACGATTCCTAAAGGCATAAAAATCTAATATTTTTCTAAAGCCTAACAATTCCTAAAGGTATTTCTTAATTAAATCCTAACAATTTCTACAATATATAACAATTAAACATAAAAAATAAATATTAAAACATTAAATATAACCTAAAAAACAAGAAAAAGCGAAAAAAGTTACCGATTTTGAAGTGCCGACGGAACTGCGGTCGCCAAAGGCTGATCGGCGGTCGGCAATAATAGGAGGGAGAGAGAAATGGTGAGTGTGAAAATGAAGAGGTGGAGGGAGGTATTTATAGAAATACCTCCCTCTTTCCCGACCGCAATGCGGTCGGGAATACCCTATTCCCGACCGCATTGCGGTCGGGACGTCTCGGCCCAGCTGCGCGGCCCAGCTGGGCCGAGATTAGGGCGACACTCTGGGCGGGAAATTTCCCGCCCAGAGTGTTCCCGACCGCATTGCGGTCGGGACAACTTGTACCGACCGCAATGCGGTCGGGAATGGTTTTAATAAATGTCCCGACCGCATATCGGTCGGTAAACTTTATAATGACCGCATTGCGGTCGGGATTGCGGGAGTTTCCGGTCGGGAAAAGTGCTGAAATCTTGTAGTGTATATATATATATATATATATATATATATATATATATATTTTTTTTTTTTTTTTTTTGATGAAGTACGGAGAGCATTATGTGTTTAGCTTTGATCGAGGAGTAAGTGTGAAGAGATAAAGGTAAATTTTAGTGGGATAATTGACAAAATATGAAATAATTTGTCCAAGTAAATTAAACAAAAGGATATTTGAGTTAATTAGACCCTGTATTTTATTTACCAAACTTAATAAAAGAACATAAATAAGGAGACTTTAATATTAATGAATTATTATATATTTCGAAGCAAGCTAAGCGACTCTTTTCTAAAAAAAAACGTGAACTTTTTATACGTTTCCTTCTTTAATTTTTTGTGGATAAGCGAACTTGTATGCTTTTCAACCATCAAAACATCTATAAGGCCCTCCTAACAAAGTCCCCTGCATCTTATAGGGATTAATGCCAATCCTCATGCTTCTGCAAATAGCGTTAGTGAGCCCATCTTTATGCTTAGTAGGATAGACATGCAACCAGTTCTTGTACTCAATCGCAGCCCGCACGCGCACGTCAAACGACTGCTCGGTGTATGTAACATTAAAAGTTGGCAATGGTACATGTACAATTGCAGTCATATGTTCTGTCCAAGTGTCTAGATTCTCGGAATCGTAAGGCGAGGGAGGTGTAATGGCTGCTGTCGATGTACCTGCATTTTTAAGCAAAGAGAAATAACTATTACAACTTATTGAAGTATAAAGTGGCTTAACTATGTGTATATATATATATATATATATATATATATATATATTGTTTATAATTTAGTTTACGACATGAGAATTCTCGCGTCAAAGCTAAAATCAAGAAAGAACCATGTATCTTAAAATTAATTACCTGTCGAGCAAATAACAGACACATTGATGGACTGATACGCAAGGCTGGTCATTGTGCGATCACTACTAACATGAAAATTGAGAAACCATTCTGATGTTGATAATTGTTGTGAGTCATCGGAAAACTTGAGCGATGAGACTGAAACAGATTTAACATAGAACAAAGGACCATCTTGTTCTAAATACGATTGCCGTTCAAGTAACGCGACCGACCCAACACTTACAAGTATGAGGAGAACAAGAAAAAGTGAAGTTCCGCAACATAATTCCAGAATAATCAAGACTTTTCGAGAAGGGCGTAATTTGGTTATAACGTCCGTGGAGGGGCAGAAAAAGTACTTTGAAGCCGGAACGGGGACATCCTCCATGTTTAACTGGTGGAGTTTTGGTTTATCCTGGTTTTGCTTAGCAGAGTGTTATAAACGGGGACATCATCCATGTTTAATTGGTGAAGTTTTGGTTTACATATCCTGGTTTTGCTTAGCTGAGTGTATGGAGTTAGGTAATTTTAAATATATGTAAATGGAGTATAGTTAGATAACTTTATAAGTTTCTTAATTTAGTGTTTTAGTAGTTTAGGGTTAGAGTTGAGGTAGCTTTAGTTTAGGAATGGAATCCTAATTGTGCCCGAAGTCCCATTCCTATGGAGTTGGAAATAATCATAGAAAGACTACCTTAAATTAAAGCTCAAAAGTTTTACTTAATTCGGTGAGGAACAAAAATTACGAAGAAGAATTCCGAGACTTTTTGAGCAGATTTCTGGATTAGGGTAGAGTTAGAAAATATAAAGTTCGAATGGCTGATTACTGAAGATATTAGAGATTCTACGTTTCAAAAAGAGTTGGAACAGTATTAGTATACACCCCTTTAATAAAAATAGCGTCAAGTTTGAATTAAATAAACGTTAACTTTGTACTTTTTACGACAAACTCATATAAACTTACTTGCATCACATTGTTTTGTGAAGAAGGAAGTTTGTGTTTTGCCTATGCTGTGAATGAGAGATATTTACTAAGAAATATCACCACGATGTCTATTTTATTTGATCAATATTCTTTATTTTAGGAGTTGCAAGGGAGTAAGGGAAGTGCTTATTTGTTGGGCTTGATCCATACAGAACCACCCGTCTAAGTATGATAGCCCGTTTGCATAACAGGCTGCAAACTTTAGCAGTGATATACTCTAAATCTACAGTTTATTTAATTAAAACAATGTGAACAGTTACTACTTTTTTTAAAGAGTGAACAGTTACTACTTAAGAATAAAGGAATAAATCATATCAACGTGAAATAGAAAGAAATATTTTATGTATTCGTTGCATAGCTGTGGTGCAACCAACGTTTTAGATTAAATACATATTTATTTTTTCTTAAAATATAGGAAATAACTAACATCCATAACTTCATCACCACCATGTATTGGTAGCGGTTGCACCATGTCAACAATACAACGTTTGTATGAAGTACTTACTGGTTAAATAGCAAGGGAGAATCATTTAATTGAGTATATATAAATTCGGATGATAACATGTCGATTATGATCTTCAATATTAAGGATCATATTTTATTGCAAGTTTTAAGTTATTGCAATTTTAACACACTTGATATCAGCGTTTTACTCAATACACTATACAAAGGTGTGCCGCTTAAATATGATGCAATCAATTGATCAGAATCAAGAATTTTACAACATTTCCTTTTGGGTCAATGACAGAGCAATGTAAATATATCTAAGAAATTCTCACTATAAGGTTCTGTACTTTTTAATGAAAAAAAAAAAAAAAAAGGAGACCAACACTAATCATATGAAGTTATGAACCCACGTCTCTATCGTACCTTATATTTCTATCTTAAATTTAATATTCTCAACATGCGAATTATCAGATGGCCTAAAGTTCAGATTTGTTTAATACTTTAATTACAGTACTTAGTGATCTTGATTTGACAGATGAGTTGTCTACCAAATTCTAAAATTATGAAATGATTATGGATTATTAAAATGAATAAATAAATACAAATTAAAGACATCGCTCAATGCTGCTAACACATAAAGATGTTTAAAAAGTAAGTGATAAATCTGAACTGAAAAATCTAACATTTTTTTTCAATGCAGTTTTAACGAAGTATAGAATTCATCATGATAAATTGTACAGCATGTAGTCTGCATTTGTCTGATTAAGATTGTAGCGATTTTCTTAAATTTATAAATACGGAACGAATAATTGCAACGTTTTCTTTAAAAAAAAAATGCCACTCGTATTTTAATGTTCTTCACTAAATTCTAGAACCACATAGTTTATAAGTTTTCGCAATTATTGATGCTTCTTATAAGTTGATAGTGACTTTCTCGGTTTCTTGGTTCTGCCACTAATATTATTTTATTTCGTTCTTTATACCAACCACCAATAATTGTATGATAAAGCTTAACTTATATAGCTAATTTACTACTCTGATGGTGGCATTATAAGTGGAATAAGATTTGTTAGTAAAAAAATGGATTGTTATGATATTTCTGATAGTGACAAGCAATCAACTATTCTAGGCAAATTAATTTACCAGTTGCATTATCGGTTTAGATTATTAAACAAAACAATCTTTATTTTCTCAATTCGCTTAGTGGATCCAAAATCATCATTTAATATTGAAGGGGGTGGTGAATGAACTTTAATCATAACGCACAAAAATCTTATATAAGTGGGACATTATCAAAATAAATAAATATAATTAAAACTTTGTGGGGATAATACAATTATGAGTGAAGGGAAAAGGTTAGGAAAGTATATAATGTCGCCCACTTGTATATCGCACGATGGGGGCAATAATTGATTAGTAGTTAAGCACTAAACGACAGACCTTTCCCTTTACTTTCTTTATCCTTTATCCTTTTTTTTATTTTTGGTATTTTGGTCTATTTTATACTGCTCCAAAAAAGTAAAAAAAAAGTACCAACTAGGGAAGAATAAAGGACAAAAAAGTCACAATGGACCCCAACTGTAACAATCGCCCTTGAATATTAAGAATCTGTTGGCCACCCATTGATTGCATGATAGGAGTCATTGTATGTGCTCTGGATAAGAGCGACACGTATCTGCCCCAACTCTTGCTTACAATGTACCTTTTCATTTATTATTTCATATTCTTCAAAATTTTTGTACTATCTTCATTAACTTGTCCCTATTACGATAGAAAATTAAACAAACAACCCCAAAATTATATGTAATTACAAAAGCTATCCTTTTCATATTAGAAATTATGAAATATGCTTTAGCAAACTTGTATCTGAACATTATTAAACTTTGTTGATCGCAAATATATGTTCCTTACTATCACTGTATCACACACGCGAAATAAAAAGAAAATGGTATTATTTTTGAAAAATAGAAAATAAGCCTCGTTATTCTATTTATAATAAAAGATAAATAAAAACAAGAGATATAATTTTCATTTCTTATTCATGATAAATGTGGAACATGTATCTCAACCTATGATGCACATATACACCTAAAATTCTAATGATGTTGTATCGGATATATATCCGATACCGATATGCTATCAATACACTACCGATACGAATTCGATACGCCACGTGGCGTATCGGTTAATCAAAAAAAAAATCCCCGATACGTATCCGATACATATTTGTGGCGCATAGAAAATAGTGTGGGTCTTTTTATAAATTTTAAAATTGATATGCAACTTCAATAAATACCACCAACTTTGTAATTCACTATTTTGTTATTATCACTTTTATTAATTAATATTTTTGGTATTAATTTTTACTTACGAATTAGTTTACTTACTTTAAACGTGCCACTTAAATTTTTTAATATTAACATTAATATATATTTATATATATAGACGTAAACCATCCTTGCCATATCCGTATTGTCTACTTTTTGAAAATCCGTATCGTCGTACCCGTATCGTACCGTATCCATATCGCCGTATCCGTACCCGTGCAACATAGATCTGAACTCAACAAAGTTTTAGTAATTTTCATGCAAAATTTGTTAGAAGTGGTGTTCATGTAATTTTCTTAACAAAAAAGGTGGTATTTATAATTACAAAATATGTTTGCGTTGTTTGTGTAATTCACATTTACGATATTTAGATGCATAACTCATTTTTAATAAATTCCGCGATATATATTTTTATTCTATTCCACGGACCCTCCAAAATTCCGAAATTCCCATTTTACCCTCAGCCACTTATCTATAAATTGCAATGCTCAGTGTGATCAGTTTTCTCAACAACAAACACAAAATCATCAAAAAGAAAAACAAGAAAAGAAAAGAAGAAAAGGTCATAGTACCAAAGAGGATTATCCTATTCCAATATTTTATTAAAAGAAAAAGAAAAAATGAACAGAGTATGGATGGCGGCCACCGTTTCTGTAGTCAACAGCCACTCCGAGCAGGGCCAGAAGCTGAAGTGCGGCCTCAGTTCACTCAACCACGGCAAGAAGCGGTTCTTCTCCGGCGGGTCTGAGGGGGCGGAGCTCCGCCCTATTGCCAGCGTTTTAGGGCGGTCCGGTGGTGGTGGAGAGGAGAAGAGGAAACAGGGGAGGAGTCGCTCCGACAAGTCATGTACATGAACTGCTGGGGCCCGAGTTGAAGTGGAGTGGTGAAATTACTGTTTTACCCTTGAAGGGGCGGTGGAGAAAAACGATGACATGAGGTGCGTTGACTCGGAGTCGGATGGTTTGGGTGGTGGGATGAGTCATGAGTTGACTCGGGGTTTGGGTTTTGGAGGTACAAGCAATGAAGCTATGGAGTACAAGTACAGTCCTTGAAGTTGTAATTTGTAAATATTGGTTGATATGGGACTGTTGTGTAAATACACTATGTAAATTGTGTAACTCTGTATCGTGGTGAAATGAATATAATATGATGGCGGGTTACATAATTTTCTTAATTGGATCTGTTTTTTATTTGCTCGTGTTCTGTTTTGTCATCATTGGCTTTTAATTGGCTAATTTAGTTGTGTTAAGTGTTAACTCATAATTATTGGAGTACAGAATACTCGATCACTAATGTTCGGAAACTTTTGTATTGTTTAGACAAAATTACAAATCAATGATATATGTAAAGTTGATTATGAACAAAAAGTTGGCAAGAGACCCTTGAAAGTAGCTGGGATTTGGTTTCATGAACTAATCAGCTCTTTTAAAGAACGCTAATAACGATATGATGAACCATGTAAAATCTGATTCTCATTTGTTACTGAAGCAAATAAATTAAACTCGTTACATATTTAATACAAAACTAATAGTAGTTGGGGGCAAATTTTACCGAGTTATGCTACCATTTCACGAATAACCCTCTCTACCATTTGACGAATAATTCTGTCTGTAAATTCAAAAATAATAATTCTGTCTTGCGTTAGGACTTAGGCATCAACACACATAAAAGCGAATGAAGAAGAAAAAACTTCACCTGCTAAGCTTAAAATTCTGATTTTTTTTTTTCGTGAACAAGAGTTTTCTGTACTTCAAAACTCGATATTAGTAGATATTATTTCACGACAAGGCGATAACGTGGTGTAATAATTCAATGAGTGATACTATCAATTGATGGGTTGATATTAGAAATAATTATTATTATCTTGATCGTTAATTGCATCAATGTTCGAAATGCAATAAACCTAAAAGTTACGACAATGTAAATATCGTGTTGGAAATTACAAAATCTCTTGTCTATTAAAAGGTAAATTATTGATGTATATTAAAATAACGAAAGTAAAATGAATGTAACTAGACATGTACATACATATGGCTATATCATTTGAAGGGTCGAAGAGCCAAAATTCTGAATCAAAATACAGATGCATTAACCAGCCTTCTCAGCGCACCATGTCTGTCTCACGTGACACCCCATGGGCCGCCACAACTCCATCCACATAAGACAAAGGATGAGTTTTTTTTTATTTATTTCATTTTTTGTATTTTAGTGTGTTAACTGTTATATATTATAAAACTTGAGTTTGTAAATTGTAATTATTGATCTAAGCAACAAAAGTTTTTATTATAATCACTGTGCTAAAAGTCATCGTTATCAAAGTACTTGAACAATCCAAATATCCAATCAAAGATAAGAAGAAGCATTACTTTTTCTTCACCGCTATCTCATTGAATGATTACATATGAATAATTTTACAGTTAGTGGGATCATAATATCTTTGGTCAAGTGTCCATTCAAAACCATACGCACTCCCAGAATTTGCCCATCGTGGATATACGAAGCAAATACGAATAAAATATGACGATAGTAACAACACAGGATTTTACGTGGAAACTCTTAAACTGGAGAAAAAACCACGGGGCCCGAACGAAAATACACTATGTAGAAAATTGTTACAACTACACAATTTCTCGCTCAACCCAACCGATCCCCACACAGCTTTTTTACCCGTAACACTCCCCGAATACACCTCACACAAATATAGAAATATTACAAGAGGAAACAAGTGAGTATTACACAAAAGAACTGTAAATTGAATGATAACAAATGAAGTGAGAGGCCTTCTATTTATAGGCCTAATTCTAGACCTAAAATGTATTATTTAATTATAGTGCACCACCATATAATGCTACACAATTAATGGTGCACTATCACCGCCCCAATAGATCTATCCTTATCAAAGATAATGTTAAGATTGGTTGCAACTTGAAACTAGGAGTACAATGTCTTAAAAAACTGCGACTTAATATAAATGTATAGAAAATAGGAGCTAATCATCGATTTATCTTCGTTAGAAAATATTTTCTCATGCCCCAAAACACTCTTGAAGCCAAAATACTGGGAGATAAGTTTTACAAAAATAATCACAATATAGTATATGTTTATACTTTTATCAGTTTATGGGTAACAAAAATATTGAATATTGACAAAAAATCACTGAGTCTCCTTTCATTTGTTGAATCTCAATCTTGTAGTAATGTTATTTAAATAGCATGACTTATTGTGATTGTACATATATGGTAGAACGAGCTCTGTTACAAGTTACAACGCTTTTACTTAGCATCGTGAATACATTGAAGAATTTTTTAATCCAAATTATCATACGATTATAATATACATAGTATAATCAGAAGTAATATGCATTGTATTCTTAATAGAGGTTTGTCATATCTTCTTCTAAAATGTCTTATTAAGCAGAGGTCATTTTTTTTTTGAAAGTCAGTATTATATCATAAAAAAATACAATCAACAACCTCAACAATGAACCTGAGTGCCCCAGGCTACAACGCAATAACGTTCGGCTAATTAAAATAAAATTACACTAGAGAACAAAATCATTCAAAACCATCAACGTCTTCAACGGTGTTGCGCGCCGATTCGTGAGTAACCTCATTTGAATTGCGCCCCATAGATCTAATGACGAAATCAATATTGATAAGAAGAAAACTCTCTCAAATGACGTGGATAAAGTTTAATACTAATTTTCACGCGTGGTAGAACAAATACCGATATTGCGTTGATTAGAGAAAATAAATGCCCGTCATTGAATTGTATAAACTCTTATTTTGTTTAAGATCTAAAACCTTCATCTTTTCTTTCAAATCACCTTTCTAGAGAGCTATGATGACATTTTTGACAGGTATACTTTAATTGAAAAAACTTCGCACTTTGTTTGATAATCATAAAGCTTTGGCTTGTAACAATTAGCAAATGGAGTCCTCTCTAATTTTATTTTTTTTGGATAATTGAGTTATAAAATCCTCTAATCGTTATCTATTTAAAGATTTGCTTCTAGTTTTTTAATCAAACAATATCTCATAACCGTATAAACGTAGTTATACGGCCATCAACGAGTAACGACATACCATTTCGTTTGTATTCCTTTTCCTCTTTATGTTTTTGTCTTATCTTATCTGAAAGATACAAGCACTGATGGTGTAAAAGACAAAATAGAGAAAGGGACAACAAGGGCCCACGTGCTATGAGTAGCACAATGGAATATTGGAAAACTTGTGGGCTATCTATTGGTTGCATGATAAGACTCTTCGGATAAGCTCGACACCTGCCCCACGAGCTATAGCCCTTTTTCCAATACAATTATAAGTACTAAATAAATTATGAATTTTAGGTTTTTAACTCTTTCTAGTTTATGTTTGTGACGATATTTTGATACTATTATCTCGGTTCACCATTGAATCGGTCCGAAGTGAGAATGGTTTATTCCGTTCAAAGGAAACCATTAATCAGAAGTTTAATGTTATTTTAAATTAATTTATAGTACTGTGATCCACGCTTATAGTGCAATAGAAGTGGCTACTTTAATATTTTTATTTAAAATTACATTTGTTTGAAAGTGAGGAGTGTTCCAAAAAACTTATGAAAATTTACATAAAGCAATAATTAGATGGTTGCAAAATTTAATAAGAATTAGTTTTTCTCTTCACCAAGACTAATAAAATGACACAATTACGAAAAGCACCGCTTACCCAACGGATTGTACTTCTTCCGACTTTTTTTAAGACAAACACAAGCAAAATCTTCGTGAAGCAAACACTTAAAAGTACTTATGTTGGTCCAAAAGCCAATAATCACTTTTCATAAGCATTTGCATACATTTTCCTAGAGGTGTCGTGAATAAAAAAAGTATCAGGTGCAACAGTACGATGAGGTGTCACAATACGCGGTATGAATAAAGTTATGAGTGATTATTTTCTATATTTAAGAAGTAGTATTAATCTCGATTCTTGATTTCACCACATCGTCACAATACTACGACTACTAAATAATTTTGTAAAAAATATGAGCCCTAAAAACTTAATTAGATGTCCTTTTCTTAAAACAACTTCAGATCCACTTTATTTACCACTAGAGCTATCCAAAAGCAATTTTTGCAAAATCTCACGAGATGATACACTTTTTTCCCGCACGATCGAATTCCCATTTTACCCCTAAGCCTCTATAAATACACTCCCCCTCACCACTCTTTCTCCTCAACAGCAAACACAAAATCATCAAATATCAAAGCAGAGAAGAGAAATTATCACCTACTTCGCAATCAATCAAATAATGAACAGAGTGTGGATGGCAGCCACCGTAGCAGTAGTGAACAGCCACTCCGACCAGGGCCAGAAGCTCAAATCCGGCATCAAGTCCCTCAATCACGGCCGGAAGTACTTATTCTCCAGTGCCCCCGACGCGGCGGATCTCCGCCCACTCGCCGGCGTTATCAACTCCGATGTAGGGCGGTCCGTTGCCGGAGCCGGCGGAGAGGACAGGAGGAAGCAGGCGGAGGATTCGCTCCGGCAAGTCATGTACTTGAACTGCTGGGGACCCAGCTGAATAATTAATAGTTAAATCATGTGGTGAAGGGAATTTACTTTTCTGCCCATGAAGATGGGTCGTAATTACTGTGAGGGGCGGAGTAAAAATATGATGCTGAGTATTTTGAGGGGTAAAACTGATAAGTAGTAGAAGATAAGGGACTTGGATGTAAATTGTGTATAATCCTGTAATGCTTTGTAGAGGCCGAAAGTTATGTTTGCAATGCTTAATTTTATGGCTAACAATTGTTGGGCAAAAGTGGCTAATATCGTGATCACTATTTTCCTTTTTTCTAATACATGGCATGATTATAAATATTTGTGATTTAATATGGTATTATTGTACCGTTTAATTAGGGTACATTATAATAGGGCCTACGTGGGGCAGCTCGAGTTCTTTATACGAGAGGCCCCCGAGAGGATGAAATCAATGAGCACCGGACTATTTCTGAGTACACTTTCGATGGGCTTTTTTGTTAGCAGTTTGTTGGTTTCATTGGTCACTAATGCGACGAATGGCAGGTGGTTAAAGAGTAACTTGAATAGAGGGAAGTTGGATTATTTTTATTGGAAGCTTGCAGTGCTTGGAGTGTTGAATTTCTTTGTTTTCCTTGTGTTTGCGATGAGGCATCAGTACAAGTTGCAGAATTATGTTGTGCCTGATGTCAATGGAGGTGGAGAGGTTAAGGAAAAAAATCAGGAAATGATGATGAGAAGTATTGATGCAGAGAAGAAATTGGTTGCTCTTGCAACAGAGGAACCTTAGATGTTTGATAGTGTATAATTTTTTTCGCCAAGCTGTTATAATTCATTTCATAGTATAATGTTAAAACTGTTTAAAAGCATGCAACAACTTCATCAACAAATAGTTCAATTCATTTTTGTGTAACCATGCGAAAAGTCTGAATATGATATAAAACTGTTCTAAATTCCTGTCATGGTACCAAAGATTTCAAATATCACAAGACATAAAGGTGAAGTGAAGTGAAAGGACAATACCTAACTACCTCAGGAGATGTTGATGCTATCTTTCCCTTGTTGGTGCTGAACATTTGATAGTTGATATCATCCAAAACAGCACCGACTTTGAAAGCCAAATATATGAGCTGCCGCAGCCCATGTTTGTTGCCGAGCCCCTGCACTTGGACATTAGACAAGTAATCCTGAATTATAAGCCGCGACTCTTTTAGATTTTCCTTGGCCTTCACGAAACCGCAAATGAGACCAACGTCTTTCATGGTTCTGGAAACCACCCTATCTACTAAAGCTTCAAAGGCAGCGTCACCCACAGAACCTTCTTCCATTTTTTCACTGAAGTATGGATTTTTTCGATCACACTACTAATAAGATTATTAATATTGAAGAACGAACGAGTAAGCTTTTGAATTCATGCACACCTTTGATGTTCGAGCAAGATGATTAGCAAAAGCGATACATTTCGTTCAGTTAAATGATTCGATACTTGAGCTTTATACAATTGATCATATTGCTTTACAATTCAAAATTCATACAATAGTTTTTGTCACCAGCAGAAACATCACTTGACATATAATAGAAACCGAGGGCTTAATTTATTCAACACCTGAGCACACGAATTATCTGTGTGATTTCTCTAACACAAAGAGTGGTTTATCAGGGAAAAAAACCCGCAAAACCACACAATATATTTTTGATATTCATGGAATTTCATTAACAAGATCAAATATTTCACAAATAGTAACCATTATCACTTTGCCTGCAGTACTTGGGCATCAAACCATCAGAATAACTTTCATCACATCTTGTATGCACAACGCGTCCAAAGCAGAAGTCGAAGACCGAACTCAGGAATATGATTTGTTCACTGATACTCGTTGCTTATAATATACTTGACAAGCCTAGTTTATAGGCACAGCTTACCTGACAGAGAAAAATGCAACCAAGAAAGAATTGATTCAAGATGATTCCGTAAGCGTTAAATTGTAAATGGAATCGATTCAAGAAAGAATATTACGAAGAAGCCGTAACTACCGGAGTCATGGTAAAAGATAACATACCGCTAGTTCCTCAAGGGTGGAGCTGTTACGACAAACAGAGCATCAGACAAATTCTAATAGTATTATCTCACCACTGGAATCAGATTGGTGGTGCAATGCAATATATAAACCTGCAATCAAGTGAAAACGCATCCTTAATTAATTACACGTCAATGAAAACTTATGATCACCATAAAGTACAATTATTATTACTATTATTAACAGCAAATACATGCGTAAAGATGATGATGGTACAACAAACTTACTGATGAAATCAAATGAAACTGTCAGAGTATAACAACATCTGGAATGTGGGCAATCTTGGACCACTCTGAATTATGACTCGAGTTGCTTTGTTGCTGGCTGCATCTCTCTTTTAACAGCGGACACCATTTAATCTTTAAATATTTTAGTTTTTTGAGGCGTTGAATTGCTTCCTTAGAAGGAAAGTGCATCAGCTTTGTGCAATTCACAATGTCCAGATGTTGTAGTGAAGACAAGTTCCCGAGCCATTCAGGCAAAGCTTCTATTAATCCAAAACCATGTAGTTCTAATTTTATTAAAGCAACGAGGTTCTGGAGCTCGTTGGGCAGAACTTCTGTATTCTGATTTCCATACAAATGTAGTTCTCGGAGGGACTGCATACCTCTGAGAATATTAATGACAGAATCAAAATCAAATGAATCTGAAAATTGACCAATCCACAAGGTCTGCAAGTTACTAAGAGAGCTGGAGAGACAAGCCAACACCTCGGAAAGATTCGTCAAATTTGGCAAGTTAATCAATGTGAGGAGCCAAAGTTGTTTCGCACAAGACTCCAACATTTCAATTGGAATAGTAGTCAGCTCTTGGCAATGTGCAATTAGCAACAATTGAAGAGAAAGGAGACCACCTTGTGATTGTCCACCACTTCGATATGGAATTGACTTTAGTTTTGGGCAATTGAATATGATCAATTTCCTTAGAGACTCTAATGTTTGTAAATCATTAGGCAATTCTCTTAAATTTTCACAATAAAATATAAACAAGTTTTCAAGGAATGCTCCAACACCTAAGAAGCTTGGGACAAGATGTGTTAAGTTGGGACATCTGAATATACTAAGATATGTGAGATTGTTTTTGACAAAAAGTCCATCTGGAAGACAAACCAATCCCGACATATCACGGATTGTGAGTTCTTTGAGAGAGCTTAGACCGCCATCACATATATTTACCAGTGGTATACAACTATCCACTCTTTCAATTATCAACCGCTTGAGGTGCGCAAAATTACTCGGAGCACTCTTCAACTGAGGGCAGTTCTGAATTTTCAGGCAATCAAGGCAAGGAAACACTGTAGTTGCTTCTGCAGTTACCCACTCTGTGAGGCTTGGCATGTCAATCAACTCATAATGATCGAGTGACGGGAATAATATGGAGTTGGATGTCTTGTCGCAATTTTCATTGCCATAGAATCTAAGCCCTAAACACTTTACATTAGGCAGACTATCCAAAACAAGACGCTTCAGATGTGGGAGGTGGCCGAGCATTGGAACTTCTTCACATTGGTGGCAACATGACAATTTAATGGAAACCAGATTACTAAGTTCTATCCACTGGTCATTGATTGCATTGTAAACTGCCATTTTCATAGTCCACAAAGGAAAAATTACGCCTTTGTATCCTTTAATCTTTAAGCCCTTCAGATTTTTGGGAGGCTGTAGGCCTTCCAACACACTCTTGTCATTAGATTCGCTTCTCGTTGATTCACTCCACACAAAAATTAACTCGAATATGTTTGCTTTTTCATATAATTTTGCACGTGATGCCTCTTCTTTGCTACTAACCTTCTCAAGATTTTGAATCTTTAACTTTCCTCTAAGATTCTTCAAGCTTCCAAGCTCTCCAATTTCACAGCCCTTTTCATGGCCTACATGGTAATACGGCAATGTTTGAAGACAGGTTAACTTGCCAATCCCAGGAGGTAGTTCTATTGAACCAATATGAAGATGCCTCAAACTAATTAAGTAAATTAGTGTGTTTGGCAACTTCTTCACTGATTCTATCCATAGAGTCTGCAAGTTGTAGAGCTTGCCGATCGAGTCTGGTAAACTTGCAATTGCTTTGCTTGATATTTCGAGATATCTTAAATGTATGAGATTCACAATTTGAGTTGGCAGCCCTTTAATATCATCTCCCACAAATTTTAGAACATACAAACACTTGAAGTCTGAAAACATGTTGTGTACAATCATACCTTCAAAGAACAATGTCCGTACATATTTTGCTTCTTGTTGTGAGATGGAAAACGGTTCAGCCTTACCCATGGATAGATATCGAACTCGATGCATATCATTTGAACCGCTACCTTTCATGCCTGAAACTGAACAAGCAAGATCGTGCACAAGATCGTGCATCTTACAGTGTCTTATATTGCCATACGGATCTCTCCAAACATCTTGGAATAAAGAGTTCTGCAAAAGTTGGTTGAAGAACATGTTACCCAAAGTCTCAAAATCATTTCCTTCATCAGTTTGGAGAAATCCTTCTGCCATCCAAAGCTGGATTAATTGTTCTCTTTTGATCTCAAAGTCTTGGGGAAAAATAGAACAATATGCAAAGCACTTTTTGAGTGATGAGGACGGCAGACGATCAAAGCTCAACTTTAAGATTTTCATAATATAACTTTCACCCTGACCTAAGTGCGATAGTTGCGATAGTTGAGTCTCTAGAATGGAGAGCCACTCATCTTCCGATTTACCTCTCAACCAACCACCTACTATTTTTGCTGCTAGTGGTAGACCTTTGCATTTTTGTGCAATGAGTGCTCCTATTTCTTCAAATTTTGTGGGGACATCTGCTCCTCCGAAGGCTTTTGCTTTTATTATTGACCAACAACTGTCTTGAGGTAAGATACTTAAGTGATAGACATGTCGTGTTTCCACCATTGCAAAAACCGTTTCCTTTCTAGTAGTAACAATGATGCAATTTCCCTTGGTGGAACTGATTCCTGACAACGAACTTATAAAATCATCCCATTTGTCGAACTCATCACTCCATACATCATCAAGGACAAGGAAATACCTTTTATTTCCCAAATGATCCTGAATCTTTTTCAAAAGCCCTTCTCTAGATACACAATTTTCTCCATTCAGTGATTCAAGAATCATCTTAAAGATAGTCACCGTGTTAAAAGGCTGAGGAACACACACCCAAATCTTCATGTCAAAATGAGTATTTATGTTTTCATGTGCGAATACTTTTCGAGCTAATGTCGTCTTGCCAAGCCCTCCCATTCCAACAATAGGAATGACATAACAAACTTTCTCAATCGGAGCATTGACCGACATTTCTACAATTATTGACACATCATTATCCCTTCCAACGACTCTTGGGTCAATGGTAAGTGAGTCAGTTTCCCTATCCGAAGGTCGATGATCAGTTGTGTGAAGACTGAAAACATGTGACGCCACAACTGCCGTGTGAAGGCCATAGCTCTGAGCATCTTTGTTAATTATCTCCAACTCTTTATTAATATCTTTGATTTTATGAGCTATTTTTACGCGGCGAATGAAAGAAATAGAGCTGACCTTAACTTCCTTGCTCGGGTTGGCGACCTTTTGGCTGAGAAGATGATAGTTGATCTCATCCAACACAGCATCAGCTTTGAAAGCCACAGATTCCAGGCGTTGCAGCCAAAGTTTGGCAGTTTTGTCTTGGAGCCTCTTCGCCTCGGCATCAGACAAGTAAGCCTGAATCATGAGGAGCGAGTTTTTTATCTTTGCCATGTCTTTTTTAAAACCAGTGATGAGATTGATCTCTTTCACTGATGTTGTTATCAAGTTTTGTAGTAAAACTTGGATGGTAGCACCTACAGCAGCACCAACAACACCTTCTTCCATTCTTTCAGTTATTACAAGCTTTTTTTTTGTCGAAAAGATTACAAGTTTAATTTACACAGAGAGAGTTAAAGAGAGGAGAGGAAATTGGAGGAAGAGATCAGAATATGTCAACGGTTGGAGAGGCTTAGCTATACTAAGCTGGAAAAACAATTATTATTATTATTGTTGTTGTTGCTGCTGCTATTATAAACAATATACGTCAAATCGAAATCCTGATAAAGGCATCGATCCCCTTACACAATAGCTCCGAAATTACCCGGGAAAATGCCAAACTTAAAATAACAACAGATGATACAAATAATCAACGCAGTCGTCTTTGAATACAAAGTACCAACCACTCCACTAAATAAAAAAGTGAAACAAGATTAGAAACAATAATAATTCAATAGTTGTGTGAAACTGACTTACATAACGACTCACTCAGAAGATGATAAATAAATATGGCATTTATTTGCCAATGTTACGTAATGCTTATTTGATTCATCAAAAAGTAATGCATGTCGAAAAAATGTCACCAGTTGTTTCACACACGGAGAGTTAAAGAGAGGAGAGGAAATTGGAGGAAGAGATCAGAATATGTCAACGGTTGGAGAAGCTTAGCTATATTAACATGGAAAAGAAAAACAATTATTATTATTATTGTTGTTGTCGTTGTTATTATTATTATAAACAATAAACGTCAAATGACATAGCACAATTTCTACAAGTGAATGCAGTATGCACCCTCATAAGTCAAATAATTAGGTACAAATTTGGACTTTAAATCAAATCGGAGCGTAGTGTTCATTCAAATCCAACGGTCAAAGAATAAAATAAATTAATTTATAGGGATAATTCCCTGTTTTCACTAATTCTGATCAATTACAGAAGAAACACTGATTTTGCTGCTTTTATTTGAATGTTCAATACCCATTGGAGAAAAAAAATGAACACACTACAATTTCAAGAAACCATGAATATTACTTCTGTCGATTTTCTGTTATGGGACAATTCAGCTTTTGATGATGGAGATTCATCCAAGTTCATAAATTTCGATGACCCTGAGGAGAAGTTTGATTCTGTTTCAGGTAAAGAAAATCAGGTTCCTTCTTTAAAGAACCTGTTTTTATCTACTTCTTCTACTTCAAGTGAGCCATTTAAACTAATTAACACATATCTTTTAATGGTGAAATCAAGCATTGAGAAGGGTTTTCGTGATTTTGATGAAACGAAGATCGACGCCGAGATTAGTGAGATTGAGTCCAAAATTAGTAGGCTGAGTTCAAGATTAGAGACTTTGAGACTGGAAAAATCTGAAAGGAGAGTGAAAAGGGCTGAGTTTGTGGATAGGAATGAGAGTAGCACTGAGAAGAAGATTGAAGAGATTAATTCGTCGTTGAGTGCGAGGACGAAGGTTTGTCGAAGAGGGATGAGTATGGGGCCATCTGAGATTGTTAGTGCCAAGAAATTTGGTAAACAGGAAATGATCACCCCTCTCCTGAATCAGAATAGAAGAAAATCTTGTTTTTGGAAGCTAAAAGATACTAATGAAGTGAAGGTGGCGGGTGAAGAGAAAGAAAAGAATTCGAGTGCTGCTCCTACATCAAGAAAAGTTGCTGCAAAGACTGAAATTTCGTCGTGCCAGGCTGCAACCACCGTTTCATCCAGAAAGGTTGTGAAGAAAGAGGATGATGGTTGTGTTGTAAACTCCATTCAACACAAGAAATTGTACAAAAACGGCAAAAAGTCTGCTCCGGTTACTGATAAGAAGGCGTTGAAGGCAGTAAGAGTTGTGGCCAGTCGGTATAATCAGAATATGATTCATGTAGATGGTGATATGAACGTATTTGACAAAGCACGATCTTTATCGTATGGGAAGTCATGCATAGATGGCAATAGTTCAGGCACTGAAAGGCGAAAGCAGTGGCAAATTCCTAGTGATATTGCTGTTCATGGTACCGCTGATGTTGAAAAGTCGTCTCCTTGGTCTGTGCGGCCTGTGCCTGATTTACTTCCGAGAATTAGAATTGCTCGTCGGACAAAAGAAAGCCCCCGAGACTCTGGACCAGCGAAAAGGGTGGCAGAGTTGATCGGAAGGAGGTCGTATTTTGCTGACGACGAGGAGATGGATGCATCCATTTGTCAAGCATTGAAATATACAGAGGATGAAGATAGTTAGTGACAAAAATTGAACTCTCTTTCCTAGTTTTACTGATTGTGTTAAAGCCTTGCTTTTTTGCTTTGAGTATTTTTCATGGTGCTGCTTCACCTTATGTAGTTGTAGTTGAGCAGCTGTCTGATTTTGCTAGATATGGATTATGATATACAATATACTGTAATAAGACCTGCTTATCAATAGTTTCAATGTTCTACTGGAGAGAGATCTATTCTTGTCACTGATTTGTCATTGTAGTATTTTCACTATTAAACATGTTGAGTTTCTGTCAAAAATGTGATAGTACCACCAATTGAGAATCTGGGAAATGTTTAAAATTAGTGAAATTGCAAACTATATACAGAACTGCTTGCACAAACTGACAAAAGACTCACAAAATTTTGATTGTTTTTCATGCTAGCTTGGAGTAATATGTACTAATGTACATATTAAGCGTCATGTTTACTTGGGAAGTGATGCACATGCATAAAATTGGAGAAACAAACAATTCATCACTATGGTTGTGGGCTGATTCGTTGGGTGGTGGACTGGTGGTGATCTGAATCAAAACTTGAATTGGAAATTTTGTAACTATTTCGGCGAAAACCTGATTCATCTACGGAAGGCCGGCCCTAACGATGCCTTTTTATTAGCTCAACGAGGAAGAAAAATGGATTAGAGAGGGTAGAGTTCTCTTACAAACTATTTCAGCTAAAATTGATATTGTTTCTATACAATTCAGACTATCTATGAAATATTATGCGTCAAAGTTTAGAATTCTATAGACAAGGAAGCGGACTAAGAAAAAATTAATCAATAGAACAAAAATAGGGAGCGAGGATAATAAAATGGATGCGCTAAAGCCGAAAATAAGACCGAACACATCTTAAATTAGAAATTATATTTTTGCTAATGTCAAATTATTGTAACACTAGATAACATTGCAACCTAAAATTGTCAGGTAAATGCAACATTTTTTTATGATTATTCAATATACACCTTAATTTACACATTTTTATGGTTATTGAATATGGGATTACCAAACCTATCCAAAAAAAAAAAAAAAAAAAAAAAATTTGGAATTACCAAAGTGCTTAAAGATGTATTCTTTATTTATTTATTTTTTTCCCGTTTAAGTGTGTTCTCTTCTTTTTTGCTATTTCTTGAAATCGTTCATTCTTCCACTCTAATTTTCTGATCTCCCTTTTTCTTAATTGATTCCATAATCGCTGTCAAATCTAAACCAACCAAGTTAATTGAACTGTCCGAAATTTTACTCCAACAGCAAACACGACACACCTGTTTTTGTGTCCGAATCCGAGGATCCCTTTTTTTTTTTTTTTTTTTTTTTTTAAATGGCATCATGGTTGGAATCTTTCTTCACTCCAACGAGGAGTTGGGCTGCCCGTCGACGCTTGCGCAAATATGGTACGTTCTTTGAAAAGTGCTCACGTGAATTTATCTGCCTGCAATAAGTTCGATTAAATGCCTCTGTGAAGCTTCACCATTTTGTAGATAACCCTGTTGTTGATTTCTACTGATAATTAATTTATAATTGTGGGTTAGTTGACAGATCATGCTATTTGATTATGCAACTCGATAAAGTCGCCATTTTTAGCTTGACCGGAAAAACTCTAATTTCCGGTGACAGTAAATTTTGTGGAATCAAATGCTAGCATGCGTCTGTGTGCGCTTCTTTTATTGATTCTCACCAGCTAAGTAACTTAAAAGAATCTCACTAATTGCCATTTTAATCGAACTGCACACTCCCGAGAAATGTTGAGCAACAAGTAAGCGTTAACTGATTTTCTGGAGCATTATGGAATTGGAGACAGCTACATGCTTATATTCATAGAACACTTGTCCGTGTAGTATTTGCTGCTATTCCGCATGGAGCATCCGTTACCTAGTAGGAAGACCAAACTTTAATTCTCAAGCCTTTACATCGTTCGGTATGTACGACGTAGAAGCTAGCTATTGGCTTGTTACGAATTGAGCTTAAGCATTGATAGAAATCTTGAGCCCTACGGTTTTGTTAGCATCTTTCTCTGTGAATTGGTTTGCATGTATGTGATAAGCCTTACTTTATTTTTTACCAGGCAATATTTTGAGTAGTTACCTGAAAGGCATGAAGGTGAAGGAAAAAGAAGTATTATCACAGGTTAAGTCAATAGAAAATCTTGAAGAAGTTGAAACGATCATAGGGTACACTTTCAACAACCGCAGCTTGCTGTCTGAAGCTTTTACGCACCCATCCTATCATAAGGGTGGTGGGTCATATGAACGACTTGAATACGTAGGTGACTCAGTACTTAATCTTTTAATTACAAAAGAACAGTTCTCCAGGTACCCAGATCTTCCACCAGGACTGTTGACGCCACTTCGTGCTGCCAATGTTGACACAGAGAAACTTGCACGTGTGGCTGTCCAACATAACTTTCATAGATATATTCGTCTTGGTACTCCGATCCTTAGGAAACAAGTAAGTACTTGGCTTTTTTAATTGTATTTTGAATTGTTCAAAGTTTCTAAGTTCGATGGAATTGTCTTCTGAGTGTCCAAGGTAGAAGGTTTTATCCAACTGTATTAAAAATCAAATCAAAAGAAAATGATATTTTTTAGCAAAAGTTACCAACTTTAAAGTTCTGAATGAAAGGTCTTATGCACACTGAGTTTGAGATGGCTTTCAAATTTGATTCTTCCATATTTTTGTTTGGGCTTCTTTTAGTTATACTACTAGTTGTTCTACAGTGTTTCTACTACTTTTGAACTTACTTATTTCAGGGCATTCACAGATTCAGGCATTTATTATAGCTCTTCCTAAACATCCTTTGCATTCACATGGTTTGATTAATGCTCCAAAGGTGCTTGCTGATGTTGTGGAATCCACTATTGGTGCTGTTTTCATTGACAGCAATTGCTCAATTGATATGACATGGGAGGTAATTCCTGTAACTTCTCTATTTGTTTTTTCTCCTGAGGTGCATGAGAGAGGAAAATATTATAGAAGTTTTAAAGTAGAAAGCAAGCAATTATCGACATTGTTGGCCTCCTAATTTCCATTTGGTGGTTGGTAAGTTCTTCTTCTTAGGCAGTGATTAACAAAGCGAAGCTAGATAATGAACATAAACGTCGACATTGCTCTTCATAATGTGAAATGCGACATTTGTATCCTTTAGAACTACCTACCTGATCTGATTGACTTTACTGTTACTTGTGCATTTAGGGGCTTATTTCTTTTGTCCACTTTATTTAATACCTTCTGAAGTGTTTGCAAATGTATTTAGCTTTCATTTACTTAAAAGGTGCCTTATCATTGTTCCCAAAGTTAGCTTTTGCTTTTGTCTGTCTCAGAAGTTTTCTAGGAAGGAGCATTTTGAATTCACTATCCCTCCAATTCTTTCAATTATACCTTTTATTTTCAACAATTATTATAACAATGGGGTTATATGTATTTATAATAATTCACTATATTCCCCTTTCGGTTTTGCTGCTTTGAGAATGAAATGTACTCTAATTTTGCATGTATTGTTTAAATTTGAACTTTATTTGATGTACTTTGGGAAGACTTTTTCTTGAAGAATAAGATTTTTTATTCTATTTTAATGGTTTTATGAAATTTCATTGAAGTATAAATGTTAAAAAGGATAACTGTGTTTCAAAATACTAATATATCGTCATTTCAAAAATTACTTCGCGCTTGCTATTGCATACACTTAGTTTTTCTTTTGTATTTGAAAAGGAATTTTTTTAGAAGATTTGGAAACACTACAAACTTTTTCATTAAGAACTACTTTAGACAAAGATAATAAAGAAACCATATTTATAAGCTCTTTGAAACAAACTTCTGTTTTGATTTTGTCGCAGGTAGCTAGTGATCTACTCAAGCCCATAATTACTCCTGAGATACTACAAAAGAATCCCGTGAAGAAGCTATTTGAGATATGTCAAAAATACAAGCTCAAAGTCAAGCTTGTGGACTTATGGTCACAAGAGGGAACTTACAAAGTTTTTGTCAATAATCAACTCAGAGGAAAAGGTGTATGCCATGAGAAAAAGGATATTGCGCTAAATAGAGCAGCAAATGATGCTTATAAGGAAGTAGTAAGGATGATGAGTCTGAGAAACGTAAATGATGGTTGCTCGTAAGTTACTGCCAGCACAGCATCATCAGGATCAGGTCATTGGCGTTGTCTGTCATATTCATTATTCACGAAAATAAGGAAGATCATAATTTTTTTCTTCTGTATGCAACATTTTTGAGGTCGAGTTATATTGCCTTCTCTTTTGCCTTTCGGGGGGCAAGCGGAAGTTACATCAAAGGTGCTCCTCTCTGTTTTCAGTAATCCTTACTGTCAGGGAGAAGAAGGATTGCACGCAGTTACAATATTGCGAAGGCTTGAAATCATTGTGATAATCGAAATAAGCTGCCATATACGGATTCATCCATAGTCTCTCAGGGCAGCAATTCACTTCATAGATTTAATTTATATGATTTGCATGTATCTTTATTCTTAGCCTAATTTAGTATTATGCTTAAAAAACTTGTGCTCGAAAATTCTCTTCCTTGGTTTTACTGATTGTTAAAGCTTGATTCTTGCATCGGGTAAGCATTCTTGTGCTTCGATTTATGTAGTTGTGGTTGAACAGCTGTATGATTTTGCTAGTTATCAATCTACTAGAATGTAATAAGACCTGCTAATGAATAGCTTTAGTGTTTTGCTGCAGAACAATCGATTGTTCTGAATATCAATAATTGTTCTTTTCCTTCTCTCCCAATGTCTGGATCATTTCATGTATATTGTCTTTTTTTTTTTTACCACCAATAGGTTATGATAAAACCCACCACTTTTTTCTTCTCTCTCATAACTCTTTGCCCAATTCCCTCTCCCCCTGCCGCCCCCCCTCCTTACTTCGACTCGTAATGCCACAAAATTTCTGTCAGTTTGGCACCAGTGTCCATAGGCGTTTTATAAGTATAATGCTAATGTGATGTACAATTTTATCTTTTAATTATGATTAAAATTTCGTCTTTAGGATTCTTTCAATAGAAAACAGACACGTTTGAACTAGGAAAAAATCACATTTCATACCTTAACTTGGCACTTGTCCAACTTTGGTACCATAAGTTGTCACCTATCAACTTTGGTACCCCAAGTTGGCAACTTGACCGAATTTCAGTACCCCCGCGGTGGTGCCACCAAATTGTCGCTCCTTGGATCCTATGTGGCACGTCATTGACCAAAAATTTGAGAATTTTGACCTGAGACTTCCATGTGGCCCCCGACATGGAATTAAAAAAATCAAAATTAAATAAAAACTCATATACTAATATTTATATCTTTAAAATAAAATCATTAACTCTTAAAAAAATGTGTTTATATTCTTAAAGAAAATCGTAAAAAATTATGTTTAAATCCATGACAATTAGTTACTTACTTCTTAAAAATTTATATTTAAATTCTCTACAAGAATTAATTAACTCTACACAATTTATTTAGATTTTAGATGTTAAAATAAAGTAATCAATTTTTAAATAATTAATTCATTTCATTTTTGTTTCTTTGCTAATTTTGTTACAGTTAGTTGTAATGTTTGTGAAAAGAAAATCTTACAAGAAACTTTATCATCATTTGAGCAAAATTTAAAGTAATCATCATTATAAATAAAATCTTAACTAAATAATAACATAATTGTATAATATTAATTTCTAATTAAATAAATCATCATCTTCCCCAAACTCTCCCCAACTCCACAGCTCCATAGTCGTTGCACCACGCCACCACCCACCCCGCCGCTGTGTACTTCGTCGTTTTTCTTTTTCGTTACCTCCGGCAACTTCACCATCTCGTTTGCATTTTTCACCATGGCATATGACGGCGGATTCGACGGAGAAGGACAAACTCACCATCCATCATTCACTATTACAAATGCTTCTCTTCGAGCTTAGATATCTGGTCGTCGACATACACCGTGCTGCCGTTGTGGTTGAGGGATTTCCAGAGGAGGGGGTGACGGCGGCGAAGGACATCGGTAATGGAGTGAACCTCGTCGGAGGATATGCGAGTTTTGTGGTCTTGACAGTTGGGTTCGAATCGGTGGTGTGCGTTTCGGTTTTGTGGAGTGGAAGGGTGGGGTTGTGGTGAGGTAGAAGAGTAAAAATTCTTCGGGCATTTTTAGTAGAAATTTTAAAAGATACAGGGCATTTTTAGCATATTTTGAAAAAACGGGCATTTAAGTTTTGGAAAAAAAGATAATGGGCGGAAATAATAATTCCTCTTAGGAAAAATGGTGTAAATTGTCTTTCTTTTTGCACCTGCTCTTGGGTTGGATGGGAGAAAAACAAGCCTTACATAGAAGTGGCACTGTTTTAAAATTATAATTTGCTCAACTGCTCAATATCTTACCCAATTAAAACAAGCATAAGTTAACGCGTGTGTCCGTTTCTTTATAATATGAGTGGTCCAGTCTCCAGACTCCAGAGAAAAGATTAGACTAGACAATTAATCTGGTATGAGCTATGCTGATCTCCTGTAAGAATCAATCATCATGTTCTAATATATATGGTTGGTCAGTTGGTCTATATATGGATTGATTGGCCCTGTTTGAAAGCTATTGCGTCAATCTTAGGTTTACCTAGTGCTAACCAAAAAATAGCAGTTGCAAGTTAAGTTCTCCTGTTAAAAAAAGATCCCTTGATGAAACTCGGAAGGCTCGATGATGTTTGCAACTTCTTCAGTTTTCACGAGCATGGATACGACAGAAATATGCTCATTACTTCAAGAGCGCGAAAATCCTTCTTGATTCAGATAATCGTGAAGTAGTGGATCAAAACGTCGATCAATCGTAAATGTAATAATGGACATTTAATTTAAATTCACTCTGAGAGGAAATGAGAGGCAATAATTGAGTGACTCATCATACATAGTTTAGTCATTTGGGACTTTGGGTGCATCTTTAATTATGGAATGGAATAGTTCCTATTTTTTCTCATTTTACGTGCAAATATTCTTTGCGATAACCTTGGAATATCGTACAATACACAAGGTATTAGATGCGACAAGATTTTTGAAAAAAAAATCTATGGAACACTAACATGGATAATACTCAGTCTCTGGAGATGGATCACGTATGTGAGGTTGTCTTGTTTAGCCTGAAGGGATCATGTACGTGGGGTCGTCGTCTGTTGAAGTTAATTAGTCTCTCAACGTCGCTGAAGTTTTTTGAGTTTCTTTTTCTTTTTCTTTTTCTTTTTTAAATGTACGGTCAATATAATAAGTTTTATAACACTGACTCATGTTAATTTAGTAAATCACGTATTCTTTAAACATATATATAGAGACAAGAGACCCGCTGTTTAAAGAAGCACGCTAAGTTGCTGTCTCGGTTCACTTTAATTTGTTGTCGGTCAATTTATTTTTGTTACGTATAGCACCCTCAAACTATTCTTGTTATTTTGAATATATTCTTTTTCCTACGTAGTCCCATACCCAACTTTAGTAGTTCTTACATTGTTTTTCAGAAATACAAGTTATAAACGTTTATTTTGCAGAACAAAATTTAAGTTTTAGTTAATAATATTGTATATGTTTAGCAATACAACGTAAAACATGCAAAACAAATATTCTTTTGAGAGAAAGAGGGCGTGTAGATGTGCTACTTCAATTCTTGAAATTAAGTAGGTTTATTTGCCCGATATTATTTTACATGAGATATCTTATAATTAAATCTGAGGTCACGTGATCTGCCGAATCTGTTAATCCTACAATAACAACAGACATGGACATGTCGATGAACCATGCCCGTTAAATTAAGACGCATGTGTCACGTTTTTCTTAATATTATGAGTGGTCCCGATTCCAGAGAATAAAACACGGTACTATTAATTGAACGTACCAATACTGAAAGATCTTAGGTCTTGTTATTGAATCCAGTTGTACTTGACAGTAGTTGCAACTACACACATAAGTAGAACATATTACTGTATTTTTATGTTTTAAAACCAATTTTCTGTTGCAACTAATAGAAGACAGTTAAACATAAAACAGTAAAAAACACACAAAGATTTTAACGTAGTTCGGTCTAAATGGTCATAGTCCACGGGGCTTGCACCCAAATATTTGACTCAAATAGTATCCTACTTAAGATTTACAATTTAGGTTTTACATCAACCCAAAGCTTAGACTCCCTCTAATATTTGCGGTTGCAATACATATCCCTTAACTTGTTTTCGGATTACTCGATTGAATCGAAGAACACACTAAGCTACTCCAGAAATCCTCTGACTTAATGCTTCTCAAAAACCTTTGACTCGATACAGTACTGACTCACTAATATCTTTTCAAAGTGTCCTTCAATTGTGTCGAGTCTTCTCCTTATAAAGGCATGATCAATATCTCTGCAGATCTTCAGTTGCAACTCTCGCAGATCTTCTTTCTTTAACAGATAAAATCTGCGTATCTCTAGTTACAATCTACGCGGATCTTCTTTCCTTATAGATAAGCGCGTCTGATTATCCGGTTGCAACCCGAATATATTTCCTTGCCTTATCCGAGAGATGTCTGCAATATCATACAAGATATCCAATTGCATATGCTACCTAAATGTGTCTAGATGCATAATAAGGAGATATATGTTAGTTAAATGGTAAGATGGAATAATATCTTATGAAGATATGAAAGGATTAGCAAGATAACTTCCATCTAGAATTTAACTTTATCCTTAATGATTAAACAAAACATAAATAATAAACGAATGGGCCGATCGGATCTAAGCCCAATCTAGGTGTGAGGGACGGCCCTAACAATCTTCCCCTTTGATTTTTTCTGCACAAGTGGTTAGAATACCTCAAGAAAAAATGTCCACAATGCAAGTAACAAAATAGTGCCGAAAAAGTAGTGGTTGCAACATCGATGCAACCATCTGAAAAAACGACAGAAATAAAAATTGTCCACACAAAATAAAGATTGTTCATAGTTAGCATAGATTGGGGTGCTCCCTCTGACTTGCAACTTCTTCCCCTGACTACCTATACATTCCATCTCCCCTTTTTGAGAAAATTAATCAAGGGGTGCCCGCGCCAGATTGGTCTAACAAGCGATCGAGCTTGGAAGCTTGTAATGCCAAGGATGTGCCCATCTCCTCATGAGACTTGGCCAGCTTTCCAACCAGGCCGTTTAGCCACGACAGCTCCATGTGAATGCCCTCAAGACTGGTCGAGGCATCAGGCAGTGATCCAGAACCTTTCTTAGAAGAGGTGCTAGTTGCAACTGGAGATGGTTGTGGTTTGTTGATCACCCTGGGACTGGCACGCGTTGCTTGAACACTGGTGAGTTCCCCATTTTTAGCCTTGAGGGATAGCACATGGGCAATGATGACGCGGTAGATGAGGGACGGGAACCCAAGGGAGAGGTGTGCATCTTAAAAGGCCTCCCGATAGATGCGCTCAAACACGAGCTTGCCCAGGTCAATTGGAACTCCCATACCAATACGATAAAGGACACCCACGACGTCCACGTGCATGGAGGAAACATGGGTACAAGGCATCCAATGACAAATAAGAATGCGAAAAAGTAGATTGTACCTGTTGGTGAGGGGTCCTGAGGGCCAAGAGTGGATAAGCCCGCCAGTGAGCTCGGTTGTAACTTTGTTCATGTTGCGCTCCAGTCGTAACTCTGATTGATCACCAGTGTCCACCTCAGGGACACCCATGGCAGCATAGATAATGGCGGGGGTGAAGGGGCAGACATTCTTGCGCATATAGATCATGCGTCGTTGAAGATAATCCTTAGCGTCCAACTGTGGAGTCAAGTTGGCATAGAACTCTTGCACCAGCACTTTTGATTAGCTGATGGCCTTCTAAGCTGCGACAAGCCAACCCCTTGCAGTCAGCGAGTCAAGAATGTCCATGTTGGAGTAAGACTTTTCTTCAAGTGGTCGTTCCTCCACCAGAGTGTGTTTCAGATAGTCCGTGAAGCGAGCCTGGGCTTCACGAGTGTAGAACCGGGCTGAGTATGCCCGCATATATTTCAAGGCCAGAGTTGCAGGGGCAACCTCAGGATAAGCAAATTGTTCCTCAATCGGGGGTAGGACCATCTTTTTGGGGGTGGTGGCATGGCGACGCTTTTGGGGGCCGGCTCATCATCAGTAGTAGTCGGTTCTGTGGGGGCATCTTCATCGAAATCACCCTCAGACGTAGATTGCTCAGAGATCTTGTGTAATCGCCTGGGGCAAACTGACTTGCGAGCAAGGACCTTGGTCCTCTTCCTGGTTGCAACACCATAAGCAGATGGAGGGACATGTATTCCTTCCACAGTATCACCTGATTCGGCTTGGGCAGTAGAGGATTCTCCGATTTTGGCCTTACCCTTGTCCATGGTAGAGACCCTCGCAGGTGATTGTGGTGGAGAAGAGGGTGGTGTGAAGGTCAGAGTGGTGTGATCATGAGGAGGAACTTGTTTCTCAGTTTCATCAGGATGCATTGTGGTCGGTGGTGGTGAATGAGGGAGAGACTGCAGTGGATCCATGGTGATGGGTTCATTGGAGTCGGAGTGCATGGTTGCTGATCATTTCATCGAGCCACCCATTTGTGTGTGTGTGTGTGTGTGAGAGGGGGGGGAAGAAACGGTGAGACTGCTAGAGTTAAGGAGAGTAATGTTAAGATTTAATGGGTATGAGAACAAGTAGCAAGTGCAATTAATATACCTCTTAACCCTAAAAGGGGGGGGGGGGACTTTCCCTCCAAAACACAATCTTAACAAAAATAGAAGCAAACCTAATCTGAGAAAGATATGCCCAAGTCAGTGATAGGATAGATGCAAATCATGTAGAGCTAACCATATGGTAATATCCTCAACTTTACAAACATAATCTAAATATCGCCTAATGTTACACTAGCGTAATTACCATCATGAAATAATTAGGGCTCCATAGTTAAGTAGAATTAAAACAAACAGTGACATTGTGCCCCAAGGAATGAAAAATTACTGAGTTAAAATTACAAACCCCATAAGGAGAACCAAGTCCAAAAGCAATCAGAACCCGTTGGCTCCTCAGTTACAACTGAAGTCAAATTGTGCAAGCAACTGGTAGCTTTCACGCTAACTCATTTGTGAACAAGGTAGCTATTTTCAATGAGTGGACGTGTCGCCAACGCATCAAAAGCTTTATCTGGTTGGTACTCCATAATAGCCTCATTTGTAATGAGCAACGATGGAAACGCCACATGTCCGATGATCCTACATGCGCACTATGCAACTTTGCCTCAGAAAGCATAGTTCATTCGCTCCACGATTTCCCCAAAGTGAAGAACTTTAGAATCTATATGATTCCAAGTGACCGTCACCTTGATTTCTTCAATTGTGATCTTTCAGATTGGATGTGGAGAAACCTCAAGCATTATCAGACTAAATCAGCAGAAGACACGTCGTGTGCAACGACGTTTGCTATTGCATGTTGAAAAAACTGACATTGGCATAATAAAATAATATTTGAAGGGACTGGCATTCAACCTCGTAGAACTATAGCTAGGATAAATACCTTTGCACAAGAGGAACACATGGCCTGGTCTAAACTCCAAGTTCTGCAACAACCAGGCTCGAACCACAAACTCCAAGCTTTGAGCTGGAATAACTCACCTCATGGTGTAATGAAGGTCAATGTCGACGGCAGCGCTAAAGGGAACCCGGGGCAAATTGCATGCGGAGGAGTTATACGTGATGATTACGGAAGATGGTTGCACGATATTGCGGGAAATTTAGGCTTTGGAGCAATCACATTGAAAGAGATCTGGGGGATTTACTACGGACTCCAAGAAGCAAGGCATCTATGCTATGATCAAGTCTCGTTGTCAGTGATTCTAAAATTGTTGTCTCCCTCCTACAACAACACTCCAATCTCTCATCCGTTCAAGCCTATTATTGATGCTTGCCACTGGCTGCATAATCCCAATGTGCGATACTATACACGACTATAGAGAAAAGAACAGCGTGGCTGACAGAATGGCCAACTTAGGCCACAACCTTCAGTTTGGACTTCATGTCTTTGCACAACCTCCTGCAATATTGCACCGGACCTTCTCTTCGACAATTTGGGTGTCATATGTTGGAGGATTGTCAATGAAGGAGAGCATCACACGTACCTTTTGTTAATCCAGGGTCTACCCCCTCCCATTGTATCAAAAAAAAGTAATAGTTCAAACTAAATAAGTTGGTATAGAGTTTTGTTTTGAGTGAACACATAACTTGGTTAACATAACTTTATAACCAGAATAGGTTGGTTATTTTACTTTCTTATATAAGGATAATTATTAACATCTACTAAATTTAGCCAAAAAATTGGAGATTGTATAAATAAGCTACCCTAATTTAAAAAGTTATACACAGATACGCAATTAGTGACAAAGACTTAAGAACTAATAATCCATTTATCAAAGAAGAATTAAAAAAAAGTCTAATAATCCGTCATGAATGAGCAACAACAGCAGAGACAAACTTAAAAGTAGTGCTGCGAATAAAACGTCACCAGAAAAAAAAACTTATAATTGTTAGATAGATGTATTGATATTGTGGCATCAGCTTTTTTTATTTCACATTTTAGGACTTTCCTTGCAACTGGTTAATATAAAAGTATTAAAAAGAGATATGGTGATAGGGTGGGAATGCACATGTTAATCATAATATAATATATAGTAGTTTCCTAATCGTGTATTATATTTAAGTATTTTAACTACAATACCCACGTCACGGTTTGTTTGAATATAACTAAGATCTTGCCCTTTCGTAGAAGTTGAAACTCATGGTAAATAATTAAATAGGCCTGGTATAATGTTTAACAAGATATTTTCGGACTTTTAGAAATTATAGTCCCTAAATGCATCCACGTTGCGATAAATTAGTTCGCTGCAATCGCTCGATTTTGATCTTTCGACCAAATTAATTTCTATTTTAGCTGGAACCTGGAAGTCACTGTGTGCAACGCACATGATGGCCGAAAAAATAAACGTGCGTGATTTTTAGCAATTTTAATCCGGTAAAGATACCTTAATTGTAAAATTAGTCCGATAAAGATGTAGTCCTGTTTAATTATAGTCCTTTATAGATCTTGATTGCTTGGTCATTGGTTTATTGGGAAGCAATTCGATGTGGCGCGAACTGAAACTTATCAAGGTAAAAGGTTGAAATCGCGTTAAAGCTAATTAAGGTGCCTCTTTTTTTCTTCTTCTTTCATAGATAGGAGTTTTTGTCCAATTATTTATTTATCAACCTTGTAATTTTTTGGGATTGAAGCACTCTTTGTGCTTCCTTAGTGCATTTCTTGATCTGATCCAAAAAAAAAAAAAATGATTGTCGAATTTCAGTCATCTAACCAAATCTCTTTGGATTTTGACCAGAAGTCGTCACGTGCAACAAAGTGATCACAAGTGTTAACCGTGACGACTAAAAACGTGTAATTTTAAACCATAATTCGATTTAAGATGTGTGGTGCGTGATTATCATTTTTATGGCATAATCGAACACCATAGATAGTACTAATTCTTAAATTAGGATTCGTCACCCCTAAAAGAAATTGTCGTGATGGGAAAATTATTGACGTTAGGGTTTGAATCGAATTGGGAATTTGGGAGATAAGAGTAGAAGTGAGCTGACGTGGCGAGGCGACTGAAGACGCATAATAGTTATTTCACTCTTTTATTTTTATTAGCACTTTTGTTATTTCTGCTTTATAATTCTGCATTTTATATTTCCATTAATTAAAATAGAAGGGCACGTGTTGCGCATGGCCTGTCAGAGTTTGTTACAAAACCAGGCAAGTTGTGCCATTGGAGAACAAGCAAATTTGATGATAATGAATATCCTTTTCTTCTTTTGATTATTCTCTCTCTAAAATTCTCTTCTTCTTCTTCTTCTACAAGTTTCCCCTTCTCATTATTAAATTATCCTACAAAAAATACCAAAAAATATTACAAATTAATTTCAATCATAACATTTGGCCTCGGAGCTTAAAAATTATGTGCGCTAAACTCTGATCATAGAAAAACAAAAAATGCGAAACCTAACAACACACAGAGAATTGAGGGGCTAGAAATCGGACAACAGGAGCTCAAAGACGGCGTAACGGAGCTAAACACAAAGATGTCCAACATGTCAGACATGATGACTCAAATTTTACAAACATTACAAACAAATAAGTATACAAAAATAGCTATTGGTGAGTCCTTTAAACCAAGCTCATCACCATTCCAATCACCCATAACACTGGGTAAGAATTCTACTAGTGGAGGGATCTTACCCCCAAGGACTGATACTATGATGACCAGGCCCAAATATGATTTTCCCAGATTTGATGGGACTGATTCTAGGGGTGGGGCTCGAAAATGCCAACGTTTTTTCTTGTTGAACCACATGTCTGATTATGAGAAGGTGGTTACTGTTGGGATTCACATGGATGGGATTGATGATCATTGTTATATGGGTAATATAAAAAGGAAAGAGGCTATTGGTTGGCCCAGATTTGTGGAGTTGGTGAGTGAGAGATTCACCCATGCTGGGGTGAGAATCTAGTGGAGGAATTCAATAAGCTTAAACAGATGGGATATGTGGATGATTATGTGCAAAATTTGAGGAACTAAAAGCATTTATGGGGAATAGGCACACACAATTGGATGAGGAGTATTTTGTTATGAGCTTCATTAGTAGGCTTAAAGAAGAGATGAGATACATGGTGTAGATGTTAGCTCCCACCACTCTTAATCAATCTATTTGCATGTCAAGGAAACAGGAGGCCAACTTAGAGGTGAATAGGCCTCTAAGGCAAGCTCCAAGACTCATCTCTACTAGTTTTAAAGGGAAGGTTCTAGTTGGAACCCCTGACCCCAGTAGAGTGAGTGGGGGAGTTGAGAAGTACCCTCAATGAAAAGATTGACTCCTGAAGAGATGGAAGTCAGAAGAAAGAATAAGTTATGTTTTAATTGTGATGAATCTTACCATGTGGGGCATAAGTGCAAGAGGTTGTTTGTCATAATGGGCACTGGAGGGGGGAATGAAGAGGATGATGTCAGTGAGAAAGAGGAAGAAGTGGAAGTGTTCAAAGGACCTAGACATGAGGATACTGCTAAGACCAGTAGGTTACTAGCACAAGTAAGGGGGCAAGAGATAACTATACTACTAGACACTGGGAGTTCTCTTAGCTTCCTGGATTACAACACAGCAAAACAACTAAAATGCAGACTAGAGCACACTAATCCCATGTTGGTCATTGTAGCTGGAGGGGGACAGTTGGACAGTCACGCTAAGTGCTTAGATTTCAGTGGAGCTGGGGTGATAAGAAATACACAGCAAATGTGAAGGTGATTAACATAGAAGGATGTGATGTGGTACTAGGAGTAGATTGGCTTGATAAACTGGGATTGCTTGCTTTTGATTTCAGGAATCATAGGTTATACTACCTTAAGGATGGAGTGTGGGATATGTTGTAGGGCAACAAACCTAAGGGAGAGGTCAGAATGTTGGATGCAAGAAATCTACTAGCATGGTTAAGAAGGGAGCACACTCCTTGTTGGGCTGCTTATTCATGGTCACACGAGTGACAAGAAAAGAAACAGGGGTGGTTCATGAAGAGTTACAGGGGATTATAGAAATATACAAGGACGTCTTTGAGGAACCTAAGGCTTTACCACCTAAGAGGAACCAGGATCATAGTATCCCTCTGATACCTAGAGCTAAACCATTTAAACACCCCCCACACATATACCCTTTCATGCAAAGGGAAGAAATTGAGAAATTAGTAAGAGAAATGCTGGAAACTAGACAAATTCAGCCCAGCAATAGTCCCTTTTCTTTACATGTCTTGTTGATTAAGAAGAAGGATTGTAGTTGGAGATTTTGTGTGGATTATAGACAATTGAATGCTATTACAGTGAAGCACAACTTCCCTATTCCTTTGATAGAGGATCTTTTGGATGAGCTAACACATGCCAAAGTATACTCAAAAATTGATTTGAGGGCTGGTTACCATCAAATCAGAGTAAATGAAGAGGATGTCCCCAAAACTGCTTTTCTAACATCCTCTTGGCATTATGAGTTTAAGGTTATGCCTTTTGGCTTAACCAATGCCTCTGCTACTTTTCAAGCCATAATGAATGATGTTTTTAAGGAGGAGTTGAGGAAGACAGTCTTAGTATTCTTTGATGACATACTGATCTTCGGCAATAGTATGGAAGAACATAAGCTACATTTGAAGTTGGTCGTTGATAAACTCAGGAGTAATCACTTATTGGCTAAGAAGTCCAAGTGCACTTTTGGACAGGAGACAATTGAGTACTTAGGGCACATTATTGGGGGAGGAAAGGTAGGAGCAGATCCTGCTAAGATCTAGTGTAGGTGGATTGGACCAAGCCTAAGAATGTCAAAGCTTTGAGGGGTTTCTTAGGGCTAACTAGGTACCATAGGAAGTTCATAAGGCACTATGGTATAATTGTTATGCCTTTGAATGAGATGACTAAGAAGGGAGGGTTTGGTTGGACTGTGAAAGCTGAAGAGGCATTTGAGAGTTTGAAGAAGGCAATGGTGGAGGCACCAATCTTGCAACTACCTGATTTTCAGAAACCCTTTTGTGTGGAAACAGATGCATGCTACCAAGGTTTTGGGGGCTGTACTAAGTCAGGAAGGCCACCCCATTGTCTTTATAAGTAAAGGGTTGGGACTTAAAAACTTAGGACTGTCAGTTTGTGAAAAGGAGTTCCTTGCTATTATATTGGCAGTGGAAAAATGGAGGGCTTACTTGATTCAGGGGCTTTAATATTAAAACTGACGAACATAGCCTTAAGTACATGTTGAGCCAGAAAATTACTACACTGCTACAGCAAAAATACATGATAAACTACTTGGTTATGATTACAAGATTTAATATAAGAAGGGAAAGGACAATCGTGTTGCAGATACTCTTTCTAGGAGGACAGAAGATGAGAAAGAGGGAACTGAGGTGGTGTGTAACAGTATCAGTACTGTCTTACATCAGTGGATGGCTGAACTCCAAGTGAGTTATACGAATGATACCATAGCTCAGGAGTTCATTGCTGAGCAAGTAGTGTTACCTTTTAATGTATCCTTTTAGTCTTACAAAGATCAAATACTTAGGTACAAGGGAAGGTTTTAGGTACAAGGGAAGGTTATATGTGGGATGTAACACTGAGCTCAGGTAACAAGCGGTTAGCATGTTTCATGATTCTAGTGTTGAAGGGCATTTTGGGGTGCTTGGCACTTACCAGAGAGTGAAGGCAATGTTTTTGTGGCCTGGAATGAAACAGTACATTCAGGAGTGTGTGGCTCAGTGTGGTTTTTGCCAACTTTGCAAACATGAGAACACTAAAACCCATGGGTTATTAGTGCCTCTTGCATTGCCAGAAGGTGCTTGGCAACATATCAGCATGGATTTTATTAAAAAAAAAAACTACCTAAATCAGGAGGTAAGGATACCATATGGGTAGTTATTGACAGATTTACTAAAGTTGCTCACTTCATTCCATTAGCTTACCCTTACAAAGTTTCTCAATAAGCTACAGTGTTTTGGACTCTATCTACAAACTGCATGGATTACCTAGCAGTATCACTTCTGACAAGGGATAAGATTTTTGTCAGCTCATTTTGGAGGGAGTTGTGGTCCACACTTGGGGTTCAACAGAATTTAAGCACAGCTTATCACCCCAAACAGATGGTCAGACTAAGAGAGTCAACCAATGTCTGGAGGCTTACCTTAGGTGCATGACAGGGAGCAACCCTAATGAGTGGGTTAAATGGCTCCCCATGACTGAGTGGTGGTACAACACTACCCATCACTCAGCTTTAGGCCTCACTCCATTTGAAGCTCTGCATGGTTACCAACCCCCACAGATTGGCATTGGACCATACAAAGAATTCATCAGAGAATGAGTGGAGGAACTCATTACAAATAGACAACAAACACAACAACACATTAAGGAATGCCTCTACAGAGCTCATCCCTCTCAACCCATCCTAGAATGGGAATATAGGTATGAAAGCTAACGCAGAAAAAAACAGAGCAGAAAGATCATTTCTAGTGGGAGAGTGGGTGTATTTGAAACTGAAACCATATAGACATCACACTCTCAGACAAGACCATACTTGGAAACTTGGGCAAAAGTACGCATGACCCTTCCAGATTATTGAGAAAGTAGGAAAAATTGCTTATTGTTTGCAGCTTTCTGTGGCGGCGCGTGTGCACCCCGTGTTCTATGTGTCCGTGCTTAAAAAGCGGATTGGGGCTCTGGATTCCACTATTCCCTCGCTACCAGATCTGGGCGCTGATGACAACCAAATGTTGACCCCTGAGATAGTGTTGGCGCGGCGGTTTTTATAGAAAAAGAACGTGGCACAGATTCAGTTGTTGGTCAAATGGAAGGGATTAGCATAAGAGGAGGCGACATGGGTTGACTAGGAGGAGATAGGGCATCGATTTCCTGAGTTTCAACCTTGAGGACAAGCTTGTTTTGAGGGAGGGAGTAATGTCGTGATGGGAAAATTATTGACGTTAGGGTTTGAATCGAATTGAGAATTTGGGAGGCAAGAGTAGAAGTGAGCTGACGTGGCGAGGCGACTGAAGACGCATAATACTTATTCACTCTTTTATTTTTATTAGCACTTTTGTTACTTTTGCTTTATAATTCAGCATTTTATATTTTCGTTAATTAAAATAGAAGTGTGCACGGCCTGTCAGAGTTTGTTACAAAACCAGGCGAGCTGTGCCATTGGAGAACAAGCAAGTTTGATGATAATGAATATCCTTTTCTTCTGTTGATTATTCTCTCTCTAAAATTTTCTTCTTCTTCCCCAAGTTTCCCTTTCTGATTATTAAATTATCCTGCAAAAAATACCAAAAAATATTACAAATTAATTTCAATCATAGCATAAATTTTAATTCGAAGACGGAGTAATCCCGTGAAATTAGTCCTCAATCCAAACCCCTTAATCAAAAATGCCTCAAACCCCAACCCGACAAGTTTCCCCAAATTTCATGCTAAAAACCCGCAACCATATCTTATAAAATATCGGCGCTTTCTATGAATTGGTCACTACGGTAATGCTAATTTGGCTAATGGTCACTTTTAGGCCGGCTTCATCAGAAGAAGAAAAAAAAACGTCGATAATAGTACAATGATTGTCGTGATTATGGACTTAAAGTACTTTGAAATTTTTATTTTTTGAATAAACTACTAATCTGGCTCCAAACGTGTAAAATCACATGTGTGGTCCGAACAATGCACCAAACTACTTTCGGAGTTTGGGTCAAAATTAAAATTATTTTGGCAAAAAGAATAAAATTGAGCAATCAGAATCTATAAAAAACTAAAATGGAGCATTGCATCTTTAACGAACTAATTTTGCAACAAGATATATTAATCAGATTAAAATTATTGAAAACCCCAATGTGTGACGTTCGATTATAGGTTTTTGGTAGCCACGTGTGTTGCACATGACGACTTCATACCAAAATCAAAATTGATTTAGTCGGAAGTTACATTGAGCAATCGAAATCTTTAAAAAACTAAAATTGAGCATTGCGTATTTAACCGTGTAATTTTGCAACAATTTATTTTTAAGGGAATAAAACGGCTAAAAACTTGTATTTTTCAATGATAACGTGGCCACTTGTCCATCAATTTTATTTTATTTTGGTTCCCCATGCATTCATATGCAAATTGCGACTTCTTTAAGGACGTATGTGAGATAGGTCATAGGGATGATAATTTGGATATTCAACTTAATATTATGAAAGGGCGTTATTTCAGCAATTTGCTCTGTCTTATAGATACTTAATACTTGTTAATTGAGAGGGTGGTACACGCCAAGTTAGTGTAATGTTTAGCATGTTGACTTCCGTGACAAGTGGGTATTGCGCGAGAGATTATTAGGTACAGCCGTTCTATTTGAATTTGCTACCAATACATGGTGGAGATGGGGTGTTGGGTGGTTATTCATACAATTTGTGGATCTCCATTTAATCTCAATCATGGGTTGTACAGACATCGGATGTATATATTAATTTCTCGTATAGTGGAGTAATGTGATCCCGCGCTATATATCGGCCATCTCTTTATCTTTTGTTTTAAAAATTTGAAGGACATATCAGTTAAATTTATGTATGCTATACTTTCATAATTTTCAAATAAGTATAATATTTATTGTAATCAACCAATTAATAATAATGGATACATAGATTTTGACTCCAGTGATGTTCATCGTTTCATTTATGTGTGCATTTTAGTTTTTCACAATACATCATACTTATTATGTTGTATTTTGTATAGATCTGCAATATAATTATTGCAATATACGTACAGTTATGCATGGTTGAAATATGATACAACCACCACTTACTATAATAGTGATATAAGACTTATAAGTTGTCAAATTTATTCCGTTACTAAAATCTAATAACACAAATTATCTAGCTAACTTTTCACTCAGATGTCCGTGAAATTAAACATAGAAACTGCAGAATTACCGGAGTAAAAAAAAAAAGTTGTAACGTCTTTCTTCGTATATAAATTCACCTTCACTCCCTCTTCTTTCAATAGTTTCACTCGCTCTTTTAAATGGAAGCTAACGTACTACACTATAGAATTAAAAGTAGTTCATTGATCCAATATTTTTACACGGGGAATAAATATTTGCCAAAGATTCTTAACCTTACAACATAAGAAATGACCAGCTAGAAGAACGAAGCCACGCATTTGTCACGTTTCTTAATATATATATATATATATATATATATATATATATATATTATAAGAGTTGACAAACTCCAGAGAGAACGGAACAATTAATTTATTTACTACAAAGTTGCCTTATTGTATTTCATCATCAAATTATTTTTCTATATATTATCCTTTACTCACAAAGCTAAACCAAGCTATGCTAATTATTGACTACTCTTCTCATGGAGATTATGGAATACTACTTCCCACATTTCACCATTAATCTTCTTCCAGTTCTGTTAATAATATTATCTACAATATTAATCACTCTTCAAAAGATAATATTTCGTTGGCGTTCCTCCAGAACCATTTTCAATCTCCCTCCGGGCCCACGAAAGTTGCCGTTCATTGGAAACTTGCACCTTTTCGTGGGCTCTAAAGTCTCACCCGCCACCGTTCTAAGAGATTTGTCCAACAAATACGGACCCCTAATGCGCCTCCAACTCGGTCAAGTGGAGACCGTCGTTGTCTCGTCCGCTGAATCAGCTAAACAAGTCCTGACATCACACGACACCACTTTTGCCTTCCGGCCTTCCCTCCTGGCGACAGAGGTCTTTTGTTACGGTAACATAGACGTGGCCTTTGTAGGGTATGGGAAGTACTGGACGCAAATGAGGAAAACGTGTGCGATGGAGGCCTTGAGCGCCAAGCGTGTTCAGTCGTTTGCGCCCATAAGAGCAAACGAGTTCTCGATTCTTTGTAGGTGGATGGGTTCCATTGAAGGGTCGAGTGTCAACTTGACGGAAAAAATTAGGTGGACAGATTATGATATACTCTCGCGCGTCTTTTTAGGCAAGAAAAATGATCATCAAGAAGTATTTGTAGCGTTGATCAAACGGCTTGTCTCGCTTTTGTCAGGGGTTAACGTGGTCGACCTGTTTCCTTCGATCAAAGTGTTTCGCGCGATCAGCGGATTGAAGGGGACTTTAGATAGGTTGCGGCAAGTATCAGACAAGATATTCGACGACATCATTGATGAACACAAACTAGCAGCGAAGAATGATCACGAGTCGAAAATAAACTCGGAAGATATGGTTGAGGAACTTTTGAAATTCCAGAATGTTGCTCAACGCCCTTTCAGTAATGACAACATTAAAGCTGTTCTAATAGTGAGTCCTCTTTTTTTATCTTTTTCTAATTACATTTTCTATTTTCTTTTGTATCATTAACACAACATATGAAAAATGAAACAGGACATGTTTGTTGCTGGAATTGAGACATCCGCCAAAATTGTTGGATGGGCAATGCAAGAAATGTTGAAGAATCCACGGGTCATGAAGACGGCACAGGACGAGGTGAGACGTGTGTTTGATGCCAAAGGTTATGTAGTCGACGAATCTTCCTTTGATGAACTAAAGTACTTGAAATTAGTGATCAAAGAGACGTTTAGGTTGCGTCCACCCGTACCCTTGTTGCTTCCAAGGGAATCTAGCGAGCACTGCAAGATTGATGGATACCACATACCAGCTAAAACCCGAGTCTTTGTGAATGTATGGGCGATTGGAAGGGACCCTAAGTACTGGAAAGATCCCGAGAGCTTTATACCAGAGAGATTTCTCGATAAAACTATTGATTACCAAGGGGACGGCTACGAATTCATCCCTTTTGGCGCTGGAAGGAGGATTTGTCCCGGACTTTCATTTGGCCTAGCGAATGTTGAACACCCGCTCGCGATGTTTCTCTACCATTTCGATTGGGTCATGTCGGATAAAGTTCCAGGCTCCGGGAGGGATGTCGACGTGCATGCAGTCCCTTTTGTTAGACGACCAGTGCCAGATGAATGAAAGAAACAATACCAAGTCCCTTTTGTCACTTCACATATTGATGCTTGTGGTTAAGTACTTAGTAATTTAAGTTCTTTCAGCTTTATTTGTTTGCCATTTGTTCTGTTTCTGTAACTTCATTAAAACTATAGAGATAATTACATGTATATTCTCTTAGGTTTCTTGTAGTTGCATAGATTACAGCTTTGGGCGGACATAAGTTATATATTGGTTCCAATTAATAAAAATTTGCACTAAGTGTGAAGTTATAAGAACGAAATCATATTGGTTCTTCTGTCTTTAATTATTTTATTTTTAACACTGGATTAAACGTCTGTGAGATTTTGAACTTCTAATTTTCTTCTCAGTGTATTTATCACACATTTAAATTATTATGAGACAATCAAAAAATTCAAGAGTTGCAAAATTTAGAAAGAAGGGCAATTTCAGTACTTAGACAATCTTTTGAAATCAAACAAATTACCAAAATCACAGAAATGTTGATCATCAATATAGATCTGTAACGTGCTCGATTCTTCATTTAATTAACTTGATAATGTTTCCGGAGAACACGAACCAGAAAACTGTTACATCGATATGTGATACGAGTAATTTGGATTTTGTAACACTGGCTGGATATTAGAGCCCCACAATCTTTTCTTCTGTACAATGCACTTAGCACATCTTCCTTTCAAATACGACTTGAGTCTCTTCCGAATACAAATCTTCTCCCCCAGTCGCTGACTACTAGAAACCTGGTCCGCCAGCTGACTTGTTTGCTGTACGTAAACAAACAATACTATGTTAATTTGATGGATTCATGTATGCTGTAAGAATGAATGCTTAACAGAGAAGGATTCGTTTTATTTATTGAGTTTGCTGACCTTGCATAAATAGAATACCAAAGCCATTGCGAACTACGGCCCACTGAAACCCAGTCTCCCGGAAGCTCTGCCGCAGCCTGCTCACCACCAAGTGGGCAAAATTGGCCAAGATGCCGGTACCTAAAGTTATCAAAGCACAAGATCTAATGAATTCCAGTTGACATGTTTTCTTTTGCTTGATTCTGAGTTAAACTCAAAAAAAACATATACTGGATAAATTAAACTAAATATCCATGATTATTACTGGAAAGGACGAAATTCATGACGGCCGCCACTCCTAAACTTGCGAGGTCCCTCAGGTTCGGATTGACATTTCTCCCATTTGTTAAAGCACCTAGAAAGATATGCACCTTGTTGAGCAGCAACCTGGGGTTTCCATGATATCAAACAAAAAATCATTGCATGATAATAATTAGAGAAGAGATGGTAAAATCCGAGAAAACTTACTTGCGCGGTAGCTGGAAGGCTCTTTGTCTGTTTATCCACATGCGATAAAGCCAACTTGAATGCTTCGATGTCGACCTCTTCTCTTTCATTTCCATCCGCATCTTTCAGTAAGTCGGTAACATCATATAAATGCTTGCTCTTCAGATACATCTCAATCTGAGGGTATCTCACGACGATATCTTCAATTACGTCTCTGAATTCTTCGATAGTTAGTGTACCAGAATTGTCTTTGTCGGCAGCTTTAAATATAGCTGCAATGTCTTCCTAAAACATAAACAATTATATGTACATTGTCAAAGAATGAAGGACTCACTCCGATTAGACATTAAAGTCTCACGAAAACCATTTGAAAGACAATATTCGAATGACTGAAAATCAAACAATCAACAGAAATCACCATGATTTTTTTCTGATCTATAGTTGCACAATCACCAAGGGCATATACATCTTCACATCCCTTTACTCGTAACCATTCGTCAGTTGCCAGGACACGCCTGTTTCCCTGAAAAACAAAACAAAGCACATTCCGTAACTGATCGACCTAGCACTGCTAATCAAATGACGTTATAAAACTATTAAGCTGGATTGAGAATTCAAGAACAAAACTCGTGATTTAGCACTGATCGTGAGAGTGGGACATTTGTACAATTCACCTTGCAACCAAAATGAGCACAATGCCTCTAATCGTGCCTTCTCAGTGCCTTCTGATATGCAATAGATAAGATTACCTTTACCCAAAAACATACCTGGCCTATTTGTTCCATAAAGTCCTTCACTACCGGCCTTGTGCCAACACCAGTTGACCACACTACCACTCCATGTGGTATAGAAATTTCTTCCCCTTTGGCTTTTGCTTTCATATTAATCATTCTTCCCGAAACACTCATGACGCGATGTCCAGTTAAAATATTAATGCCGTCTCTTTGAAATTTCTGTTCTGCAAATGAGCTAATCCTTTCATCAAACCTACACAGATACGAGATATTTGATCTGTAATATTATATTTGGATTTTATAATGTGAACCAAAAAGAGAAAGGTCGCAGCATAAGCTTGGGGTGAGTTGACTGACAACTTATAGTCTTTTATATAGGATTCCCTATGTAAGTTTCTGAAAAATCCATTTATCAGATACCGTTGAGTCACGGTACTATCTATAAGCATATTGCAAAAACAAGTAATATTATGCATGGTCACGACTTACATGTTCAAGATATGATCACCAGACTGTATCATCGTTATGCTCACAAAATCTTTAACTGATGGATAAATTTTGACAATATCTTCATGAACAAAATCATGAAGTTCAGCAGCAAACTCTACTCCAGTTGGGCCGCCTCCTACTATGACAAAATGGAGATTGACCCTTCGTTCTTCCTCAGTCAACCCCGGAAGGACGGCTTTTTCAAAACAATTCATTACACTTCTACGGAGCCTTTGTGCATCCTCCACTTCCTGCAAGATAACAATATTGATTTTGAGTATAGGATGATTGCAGACATGCCAATGAATTTAATAAATTAACGAACATAAATTCAGGTCATCTGTAAATTTACCTTGAGGAAATGGCAGTGCTCCGTCACACCGGGAGTATTAAATGTGTTTACTTGTGCTCCAATGGCTATAACCAAATAATCATACTCTAAAGAGAACTCATTATTCCCAACTAAATTTTCATCAATGTTGGAGCGGCAGAAGACTTTCTTCTTCACGGGATCGATGTTGAGGCATTCTGCTTCCAAGAAATTAATTACGCCATTCCTCTGCCGTGATAATGGGAAAAGATAAATGGTGAGAACAACTGGTTTCAGGATATACAGCACAATACACTTATAAAGACCTCAAAAGAGAAACAACCAAAAACAGAAATTGGTAAAGAAAAATTACCTTTTTTATAATGTTCCGGACTGGCTCCACGATACTCCGGGCTTCAACTGTCCCACAAGTGACACTAGGTAATAACGGGGTGAATGCAAAGTAATTCCTAGGTGAAACTACTTGAACATCATAGTTTAAGATGTCGAGATCTTTCAGGAAACTAGTACCAGCCCACCCTGTTCCAAGCACTACAATCCTTTTCTTCCGTGTCTCCTTTTGAGTTGGCACTGTGATTGATTTTTCCGCATCTGTTGGTGAATCGGCATATGCGATGAGTCCTCCACTACTGTAGATAGCCAGCAAGAAAGCAATGAGCATATCGTTTATTTGTCATCCTAAATTTAAGATTAGCAGTTTCACACAAATAGTGACTTAACTTCTCATTACTTTATTCCTATAATCACTATAAGAGAACTCAGCTACAACTAATAAGCAATGAAACTTCAGCAGAAACACATTTTCAAAAGATGGATAGAAAAAGAGTAAATTGCAACATGGAGTTCAAAGAGCAGCTGATGTTATTTAGCAGCAAGGAACTGGATCTCTAGAGTTTTTACCACATAACTCCCGAACGCACGAAGTCGCGGAATTGACATACTAACTAGAAATACGACTGAAATAGGCCTAACCTTAACCATTATAGCTTCACCAGAAAGACACCTAACATCAAAAAGACATATTTTCATCTCTTATAAAAATGTTAAACCATTAAATTGCCATCTCATACTATTGAACACTGCCAAAGAATTATTTTCCCAGTTTCTCGTGAGACCGGATGCTGTTCGTTCAATATATAAGAACCTATAGACCAGAAGATTGGGATAATAGCTTTCAGGTTCATGAAAAAAGTGATGTGGTGCATGTTGGGTTGTGGGGCCTGAAAATACTGTTTATCGAGATTGATACTCATGTTAAGATTGTGCCTAATATAGAAAGTCATCTGATGTAATCGTAACCCTACAAACAAGGTAGTCATAGACGAACTAAAACTGTGTAAACAAATTCCGGTGTCCTTGCTTTTCGTGTTTTATGATTTTCTGTTGTACGTATTACTACGAAACAGTGCAACATACTCACATGGTACATTAGTTCGATCACCTTTAACACCACATTAGTATAATATCATCTCATTCTAAACTTTCATACAAATCACTTTTCGTCAAAACTTTTGACCAAGTGCAAAGAGAGAATCTGTAAAGAACTCAAACAAAACAGCACTTTATTATCACACTTAAAAGTCATCAATCCAAATTAAAGCATCTGTAAAGCAAGCAATCCACAAAAATTAGCACCATTTAATTACTAAACCATTTCATCATCTTCAAACTCAGGGCACAAGCATGACCTTCTAACGTAACTCACAACTTAATCCATATTAAGAGAAACAACAAAATGGGATCTTTTCATAACCAATTCAAAAGTAAATCATAACAAATAATTACTCCAAAACTCAAAATCAAGAAAAGGGTCAAAATGCAAAAATGAAAGAGATCAAAAAATGTAACCTGAGAGAGCAAATAACCAGAAGCTTGGTTGGAGTAGTGGGGCTTTGCAGAATTTTGTTGAAGTATGAGAAAAATCTCATCTTTCCCAATTCTTGAAATTGTTTTAAAAGAAACAACCAGTTTGATTAGTATAGTTTGAACTGTGGACCTTTTGTTTTTGGAGTGTTTTTTCTTTTTTTGTAGCTAGCCAGGGACATCAATTATGATTGGGGTCAAATATCATAATGTTGCAAATTTATTTATTGTCATAATAATTGAGAAAAGAAAAGAAAAGAAAAACGTTTTTTTTTATTGGTAAAGAAAAACGTTAATTTGGATAAGATCCCATTATTGGATTTCCGACACATCTCGGTCTGAAAATAATAGAACTCGAATGGTGGTTGAAAAATCCCATTATTATTAATTCTTCCCACGGTTTATAGAAGTATCAAAGTTTACAATTTATGTGGTGTAATTATAGATATATAATTTACAAATTGGATTTATTTTTATAAGGTGGGTACTGGAGTCTCTATGCTTCAATTTATTGATTACACCATGCTTAACATGTATTAGTATTTAGTACTACAATTATTAACTGTGGGTAAAATAGTATAGGTTATTACTGTAGATCTGATATATCCATACAGATTTTTTGTGTAAAAAGCCTTTTATAGAAGAATATAGAGATGTGTGAAAAGAGCGGTATTGAAATATTCAGCTTTTTTTTTTCTTTTTTGATGAATTATTGAAATATTCAGCTTGCAACTTAATAGTACAGAGTCAACTTCGAGGAATTTTTCTTGAAGGTGTTATTAGGGTATAATATAATTATATTAATATACATGTATATTAAAATTGCTTTCACTATCATTAGGTTAATTTGATGTGATTCTTTAGTAGGTACACGAAGTTAATGTATTTTTAAATGAGACACATAATATAACAGGTGTCAGATATCGTGCTCAAAATAACATTTGTCTACAAAATTTGGGTGAGTGATCAAGCAAGAACAAAGAGGTCCACTTCCAATCTTTTTGGGATAAATAGCACTTTCACAACAGGGTATTTTTCATCTACCTCCCCTGAAGTTTGGTCCTTTGACAAACACCCCCATGAGGTTTGGTACTTTGTTAAATACTCCCTTCAATTAGTTGACCATTTAGCCAACAGTTAAATGTAAGGGTAATAAAGTAATTTAGTATTATATTTTTCTTGTATTAAATTTTTTGTTATTTTTAAAGTGTTTATAATTTCTTATATCAATCAACATTTATAATTATAGAGATTTCTAGTTTAATGTGAATTTAAATTATACAACATACATGAAATTGTACGCCTTTTTATTTAAAAAATTTAACATTTGATTTAGAATTTATTTTTTTAAAACAAAAATTCACTTTTAAAAATAAAATATATGTTGTTTCTTGTATTATAACTAGAATTAATTTGCAAATTTTAAAAATAAATCAAGCTTTAACTATAATTGTGCTATAACTCGATTTTTACATGTGGACAACACATAGGACAAAATACACTCTAAATTGTTTGAACCCCGTTCGGTGATCCGATGAGAATATTTTGTCGAATTTTTGAAAAGTAACGATTTGTCTTTTCTTGTAGCGCAAAAAGATAAATGATAAAAAGCAAATTTTTATATTAGACCGAACATAAAATAAAATTTTTATTATCTAATGACATCTAATCACGAGGTATTTTTATTGCAATCATCTATAATTTACTTTTATAAATATTTTAGTGTTACTAGATTGTTGATGGTATTACCGACATACCAATTGTTTTTTTTTTTTGTATAGACGTCATTAGATAATGGGCAAATTTTATTTCATGTCCGCCACAATATCAAAAGTTATTTTTTGCCCTTTATCTTTTCCCGCTAAAAAAAAATCATTGCTTTTTGTCCTTTATTTAGAGTGTATTTTGTCTAACGTGGTGTCCACATGTAAAAATCGAGCTATAACACAATTTTAGTTATAATTAGATTTTATTTTAAAATTTTGCAAATTAGTTATAGTTAAAATGCAAGAAACAACACATAGTTTATTTTTACAAGTAAAAGTTTAAAAAAATAAAATTGTAAATCAATTGTTGAATTTTTTTAATAAAGATACATCAATTTCATGTATGTTGTATAATTTAAATTCAAATTAGACTAGAAATCGTCATAATTACAAATGCTCATTAATATAAGAAATATCAAATACTTTAAAAATTACAAAAAACATAATATAAAAAAAGTAATAATATTAAATTACTTTATTACCCTTACTTTTAACTGTTGACTAGATGGTCAACTGACAGAAGGGGGTATTTAACAAAGTGTCAAACCTCAGGGGAGTATTTGTCAAATGACCAAACCTCAGGGGAGGTGGATGAAAAATACCCCTTCACAACACCACCCTCCTCAAAAAATAATGGATGAATACATGTAAAAACAACGTAAGACTCTTTATATTTGTTAATTATTAAAATAACTTCCCTTAAATTTTGAGACATCTCTTCTTCTAGTTGTTATCCTTAAATCATAGCAGCTAAAATATGTTTACTTATTCATTATGAGAATATTTATTGCTCTCCTCGTTAAGATTTAAATTCAAGAGACAATTCGATATATCGAATATAAATTACTACACAATTTCTCTCTAAAGTATTACCCCCGTCTATTTTCATAAAAAGGGACTTTATACAAGAAACTGTGACGAAAGAGTGGCGTTAAAATAAACAACCTATTACTATATAGTATTGACGGCATAGTCAACTTTCAAAAATAATATTGTAGAAAGTGTTATTCCAACAATTCGAACGACTTATATTACGATTACATTACATGGGTGACGCGGTACATATTACTATACTAGTACATACGAGGTTTAAGTAATTTTATGGCGAGTGATACATTTAAGTATTTGGATCTCATCCTTGGAGTTTGGGCCAGTAATCCAGTACAAAAAAATCTTTTTGCTACAAAATTTGGGCGAGAATAGAACTTTACAACACCACTTCCTCAAAATTGACATTTTAAACACTTTGTGACTCAAATTACTTTAGTGGGATATAAAATACAACGTGGCACTAGTTTTAAATGAACCGTTCTTGTAAGATTGAAGACAATATTTTGGTTGTACTACATTGTTTAGGGGCAAATGCTACCTGATATTATAAGAGAAAATGTGTAATTTTTGTGGGGGCAAAGTGTTGTATATGAAATAAGGCCCCAACATATCTATCTTTTCACTCATATGCATGAAATAATGTATTTCATGAACAATTGTGTATGTTCACGTTTATAAGAGAAAAAAAGCCTACGTAATGACATTTTCGATACACCAAGATAACCAACTAGATAACTTTTTCATTACAAACTTATCCCTCTAAGACAATTATGTTGAGTATTTTGTGTTAAAAAGTAAAGAGTGTAGTATCCCACATTGGAAGAAGACAACAAAATATAAGTGTTTATTAGTAGTTGCCCACTTGTATGATTAATTCATGTGTTGGACTTTTAGATTGGGCTTTGAACATAGCCCTTATTTAAAAGTCAAAGATTGGGCAATTGGGCACTTGGGGCAACTTGGGGCTTTGATTAATAATTCGGATTATTATTTTTTTAATTTTGAATTAATTATTATGTTATTTAAATCTGAAAAAACGTTAATTGTAATTCAAACGAAAAGTCGCAACTTTATGTAAGTGTTGCGTTCGTTTGAATTTTCCCACCAATTTTGAAGAGTTGCATCTGTTGGAAAAGTTGTCTTCTAGTCTATAAATATAAATCACTGATGGACGAATTTATCATCCATTTATTCTGCACTTGTCTCAAAATCGAATTCTTAAGCCTTGTTTATCCTGTAGGCTGATTTCTTTCTAATAAAATATAGTGCGGGAAATATTGCCTTTAGGACAGTGATTAATCACGACTCAAGGCAAAACACTTATCGTTTTTCTGTTTCTGTTGCAATATTTATAACAAATTATTTTCTTTATTCTTCATAACACAAGTACAAACACAACATAAATCATAACAGTTTATTTAAGCATTACACTTTCATATTATAATATGCATGCTAATAAATCATGAAAGCTCGAGTTCATCTTCACACCTTGAAATAATCAAGGGCATGATAATTGTCTAGTCCGCTAGTGTGAAACTTGGTAAGATATTCACCTATTTCAACTTCTTTGTACTTTAGAGGATTTTCTTTTGAAATCAGCTTTTCAATGGGCCCATAAATCATAGGCCCATTCAATCTAGGCCCTGAGAAAAAGGTTGCAACAGAAATTCTTGGCCCAATTTGAGTAGCAATCCCTCTATGCGCATTGCTTTGAAATTTTCCATTAGATACCAACTATAAAATTCATCAAAAAAATAAAAAAATTACACATCATTTATCACACGAGCAAACAATTGTCAAATAGAGGTAACGCAATAGTATATATATGTATTTGTATATACCTGAAGAAAGTCTCCAATATTTACGACTAGACATCCAGGAACGGGTCGAATGTCAACCCATTGATTTTGATACAAAACTTGAAGACCACTCGTAATTTGATTTTGCAAGAGAATAGTAAGGAATCCGGGATCCGTATGTTTGGTAGTTCCGATAGTTAGGTCAGGTTCAGGACATGCTGGGTAATAGTGACACGACATAAGTTGGGTTTTCAAGCACTCCATGTTGTATAGGTGATCGGGTTTCAGCCCAAGAGCCTCACATAGTAGCTCCAACAACGTAGCTCCTAAAATTTTCACATGTTCGGCATAGTCCACGGTGCTTTGCCTATATAACTTTAAGTTGAGTGTACAATTAAGCTAGCCTTATTACTTAATAGTTAATACTATAACATAACTATAATATGGTTAAAGTACATAACATGGAGTAATTAATTTAATTAATCAAATGTGTACCTGCAAAAAGCCGGCAACTCCTGTGTATCAGTTAGGGACGAATAAAAAATCCGCAAAGTATCTCTCCAGTTTGCAGTTTTTGATGCGTACAAGTCGTAGTTGCTTATAAATCTGACATTTCTTTCCAAATCCCTCGTATAATACTTTTTTTTCTCATCAAGATCATCTTGTTCGTTAAATTTGCGCACCCCTTCTATCATGCCATCTAGAACGGCTAGAGGAATGCCGTGATTTACAACTTGGAAAAATCCCCATTGTTGTGCTGCAATTCCCACTTGTTCAACTATCTCCCTTCGCCTCTCGACATCTTGATCAATTCCAGTTAAGTCGATCACAGGAACATTAAGTTGATCGTTATTTTCGTGAAGGGGAAAATCTTGATCGAGGTCGTAAGATGGCCTGACGAAAATCTTGGGGATTTTGTGCACTCCAGCATCCGCAAATGCTTTCACACCAGCTTTTGTTTCATCAAAAGCCTTAAGCTGTTCGATTCTGTCCACATCTCCTTCTCCTGCCATTTTTCTTATGAGTACTTATGTTGTAACTTTTAAGGTTTTTTTGATTATCAACTAATATGCATGATAGTTTTGATCTGATTGGCAACTTGCTACAAGATATTTGTAATCCAAATGATTTCAGATATCATTAACTTTTTCAATGGCTTCTTCCACCGCAAAATCGGGTTAAGATCTAATATAAAATTAACTATATATACTAATCATTCGCTACGTAACGTTAAATCTTTTTTTAATTGGCTGGCCCTTTTCATGTGTGTTACTTAATTGTCAAACACTCCCATGTGTTGTTAAATTATTAGCACGCGGCACTCAAGTTTAAGTTATAACTGAGATTTAAGAAATATAGTGAAAATACACCATTTCTGCCCTTGTATATGTAGCTTCTCAAAAACTCAACAGCAGTTGTTTTTAATCAATTAATATATTTTTTAGAGTATTGCTTAGAGGATCTTAAATTAAAACCTCCTTAGTTTTAATTTCTCTCAAAAATAAGATCAGAATTCCCATATATTTTAAAACTTCGATATTATATAATATGTTATTAACCTGAACCAAAAATTTCCTCATTTTGTAAATTACTGTTGCCAGTCGTGATATGTGCCCATGTGGGTATGTATTATGCCTTGTGACATTGGTAGATTGATTGATGGAAAGTTGTAAAATTAAATTAATTTATTAATCAATCAAAATATGAGGAATCTAATTTGATTGATTGATACAATTGTTTATCAATTTTCTTACTATTTTGGAGCCTATAAAAAGCCATGCTTGGTGATGCTCAATCACACCAAAAAGAAGAACAAGTTCTTCTCTCTCTCCCTCCCTCCCCCCCCCCCCTCTCCTCTCTCTCTCTCTCTCTCTCTCTCTCTCTCTCTCTCTCTCTAATATATATTTAATATATTAGTTAGTGTATTTTTTATCGTCAGGGTTCTTAGTTCGTGGATCGGGTGAATATTATTCTAGTAATATATTCTACCGCCGAGATCGAGGAACGCGAAGGTTTTGCTGTCGGGTTCGACACGGAGGATCAACGACACAACAGGGACGCTACTATCGACTTACAGAGGTATAAATAATTTGTTGTTTATGTCTCGTAATTCCGCTGCGTAAATTTATTTTGGTAGTAGTATCGACGTTATTATTCATTAAACTGTTGGCGTAGAGTTGTGGTGTGATTAGTGAGAATACAGTAAATGCGGTTCTGTCAAAGGTAATTGATTATTAAGCGGGACCGTTGTGACCCCACCAATTACCTGGGAACCTTGAAATCCTGTCTGGTAAGACGAGCTATCTCTTTCCGGGGGTTTACTTTGCACGATTCTGATCTACGAAACTCCCCAACTCGCATGTATAATGGTTTAATAAATAATGACATTGTTATTAAATTAATAAAATGTCCAACAATTACTAAAGAAGAGACCGGCTGAAAACACGCGTTAGTGTTATTTTTATGGTTTTTTGGCAATAAAAAATAGCATAAGGTACATTTTGCATTCAACTCAAACTTTATTGTAGCAAAAGATTCTTTTCCCGCACCGGCCATAACGTGACACCCGTATACTCCGAGAAACCCATGTGTCTATCACATACTAAAAGAATACAAGAATTAGGCGTACTTAGAGTCAAGTTAACAAGTATATAAGATAATCTTAATGATCTAATCACCAAGTAAGTCGTGTGAATCCTCACTGTACAATGATTTACAAAAGGACGAATAATTAAATTTACCCTTTAACATTTTTTAAAAAGTTAATATGCCTTTTTTTCCGGCCTTGATTTTATGCTCTATATCTTTTAAAAAGTCTACTAAAAATACTATGGCACTTATTCGGGCCAAAATTGCCTATGTGGCGGTACGAAATTGTACTTTGCACCCCAAGATAAATTGCATTTTGTACCCCAAAATATTTAGGGTGCAAAGTGCAATTTATTTTGGGGTGCAAAGTATAATTTTGTACTACCACGTAGGTAATTTTGGCCCGAATAAGGACCGAGAGCATTTTTGAAAGATTTTTTTAAACATATGGGGTGTTTTGACAAGTCAAAAAAAACAGATATTTTAACTTTTAAAAAAAAAAATAGCGGGCATTTTTATTAATTCGTCCTTTATAAAATAAAGCACATTGTTGAATAACTAAAACTATCATTTCCAAAGTTGAAGCATGCTAGGCCACTAGAGTGGTGTTAGGAAACCAAAAGAAATTGATAGAAATATGGACACGTGGAGATGCATGGGAGTACGTAATTGCCATTAAGGAATAATAAATTAATAATAGATGGTCGTCAAGATTGTTTATATTTATTTATCAACGACCCCATCCGTAATAAAGTGCATCCAGTCGGTTATTGGTATCAATACACATGGGATGAGATGTTGTGTGGTTATTTCTTAGGACTCGTTTGCTTTGCCCAATAACCCCTAATTAAATTAATAGTCGTAGATATAAGTTTGTCTGGTTTGCAATATTATTAATCGAATTTTGCCTACATGGCAGATTAATCTTATGACTAATAGTTGGACCCCTCACCCCCCAACTAATAGTACCACAATAAGCCACAACAAGGATTAATTCACACAGTCCATTATACCCCTCGTTTTCTATGCATTTTGACTAGATTAGTCTTGGATCACTATTTATTTACATTATTTCTTTTCTTGATTAGCCTTCAATAAGTTATTTTTTCTTGATCACTAGATGAATCTTCAATAATATTGCTTAATAATATTGCTTATGAATTGTTGATAAATAGTTTTTTCTTGATTTTAATATTTTCCTCCATCACCTACTGTTTGTGTAGGAGAGGAATATGATAAAGTGAAATTTAACATTCATGTCCTTTAGAAATGCAATTAACGTTCTACCCATTTAAACGAAGATTCATTGTTTGATCTTAATCTTTTCTTATAAATATTTTGAATACTCAATTATATTGTCAAAGGGGTTGTTGTGAAAATATATTTGTGGCTTCTCACATTTATCATTCTTAGAATACACGATAAAAACTAATTGTTTAAGATTTCTATACTACACGTTTCATCATTAACCAACTATTACAGAATTAAATACTTATACATATATGTTTTAAAAACCGTAATACTTATACATTCTTCAACTTCACCTTATCTATATTGTGTTCAAGTTATTTATGCAGATATATTTCATAAAAGGTTTGCTTGAGTGTTTTGCTTATTAAGATTATAATTACACCAAAATACATTTTACTAAATTTTAGGATCAAATTTGAGACTAAATTTTATGATCAAATTTTATAATTACAGTTGTTTGAAAGTCTGAATAAGAATATCCAAAAGAAAATAATTTTGAATGCAAATAATCGCGTAAAATTACGACAACATGTAGTGATTTCAAAATGAGTATAAAAGCACAAATGTATCATGCCATTATAATACCGCATATAGAGAAAAAACCAAAAACCACATATTGGGAAATAAAATAACTGTACAAATGCAACAATCCTTTATTCCCGAAAATATTGTTGAATGGCCGTTTCCTACAAATATATTTGGTTCTCTTAAGGACGTATAAAGATTTGTTATGACAAGTGGGTGTGTAGTTAAAAATTAGAATAAGGGTAAGGAGGTCATTTAACACAAATAAGTGGTAAGATTAAAAATATTTGGTCAATTAACCTAAGCAAACATAATATTATTTATTTGAATTGGGTTTAATCTATGGTAGTAATTTGACTAATCATGCAACATAATAATAATACCCATGTATTAGTAGGGGTAAATTAATAGTCATGTGTAAGGCTATTCATTGGTCCCGAACCGAACCAAAACAAACCAAATCAAACCAAATAAAAAAATCATAAACCAAACGAAACCAAATAAGAAAACCAAAATTGAACCATATAGTACGATTTGATTTAAACGGTTTCATGGTTCGGTCGGTTAAACCCAAAAAAATCAAATAAAATTAAATACGAGAAATTGTCAATTATGAAAAAAATAAAGTCATCTTTTTTTAAAGAAAAATTGTATCACCCTCTTTTTTCATTAAATTTGAATTAAAATTATATTAGAGTAGATTAATCAAGATTTTTAGCTAAAACCCACAAAACTCATTTGCGATTCAAGCTTAAAGATGCAACTTTTAATGACTATTCGATCATTAATTAAGCATACAACTAAACTTTCTTGAAACGAGAAGTGATGAAGTGTAGAAAAATGATGATTTCAAGATTTAGAAGAACATATTCAAGATCCAAATGAGTTGAGATTTGACCAGAAAGTCAACGGAGTCCATTTTTGACAAACGATACCACTTTTCCAAGTAGAAACGGCCTCCGATCAAAACGTAAGGACTTTTAGTCCTTGCGTCCACGTGATTTTAGGCAAATTCCAAGGTTTGGAGGGTCAAATATGTAGTTTATTATTTCGTGCGGGTGGTTCGGTGTTGGAAATTGGGGATTTAGAAAAATTGGGGATTAGGGATGTAGGAAAACCGACTGGTGGGTTCTGTGGTTTTTTTGTTTGTGTGTAAGTGTGTTGACGTTTTTGGCTTATTTCTTTATAAATTAACATTTTTTTATGGTTTGGTTTGTGTGGATTAATTTGGTCTCTTAACAACAAACCAAAACAATTTTGGTTCGAAACCAAACTGAACTGCAGTAGCAAATATGTACAATTGTTCAAACCAAACTGTCTTGTTTGGTTTGGTTTCCACGGTTTAACTAAACCGCGGAACCATTGAACAGTCCGAGTCATGCGATTATTAATTTTGAAAGCAAACGAGTCCTTATAATTAAGGAACCCTTTTCAATCTCAACCATCACTTGTATCACGTCATCCATACAACCGGGGGCGTATCTACATTGGGGCTAGGGGGCAATAGCCCCCCCTTCCCATTTTTTTTTTTAAAAATCTTACTTATCTACTTATATAATAAAGGAGGATAGCACGTGACTATCAACCAATTTTTTTCTTAATTTTTTGCCCTTGCAAATTACATAATTGTCCTTGCAGTTTGTAACTCTTTTTATTTTATCTCTAAAATTTTCTATTTTTTTACTTATGTGCCCATGGTAAATTACAAAATAGTCCTTGAACATTTAATTTTTCTTATTTTTGGTCCACTCTAAGTTGCCAAATAGTCCTTGCAATTTCCAACTTTCTCAATTTCGCCCCTAAAATTTTCTATTATGTACTTATGGATCACACGGTAAATTGTAAAATAGTCTTTCAAATTTCATATCTTCTTATTTTGCCCCAAAAGCTTTCTTATTGGACTCATTCTATCGTTCCGTTAAGACCCACTTAATATAAAACGAATTAGTAATTAATGTTCCATTGTAAATTGTCGAACAATTAATTCTGTTTGTAATTCTTTCAATTTTGCCCCAAAAAAATTAAACTTAGTGGTTTCGTTACGACAATCAGTTTTATTTTGCAGTTAATCGATTAGGGTCACCTAATTTAAAACACATTAGTAATTAGTAGTTTGGCCACCCATACGCTAATAACTGGGGGGACCCGCGCGCATACAACCATTTAGGCTCTGTTTGTTTCCCCGGAAAATAGGGGGAAAGAAAAAAAATAGGGAAAATGAGAGAAAACAAGATTTTCCAGAAAAAATCTTTGGGAAAATAAAAGATTTTCCCTTATTTTCCAGCATTTGGCTCATAATGATTTTCCAGAGAAAATTATTATTATGTGTAAATGCTTTTTGTATTTATTCTTGATATAAATGTTAAAAACCATGAATATTTAATGCTTTGTAATATTTATTAAAAGTAATAGACAAAAAAAATCTATAAAATTAGTTAATGTTTTTTATTTTTGAAGTTCTCTTTAAAACTAATTTATGTAAATTATCAATGTACATAAACCAATAGCTTGCATAACTTTATTTTATAAATGCTATGATAATTACCTTTACTTTTATATATTTCAATATCTTAATTATTTCCAATTAACTCAAAAATCAATGAACATAAATGATACTCATGCAAAAAAAAAGACCATAAATAATAAAGATTCAAAAGTTTCTTGGATGTGTTTATAACTTTATATAGAGCTAAAAGAAAACTCGAATTTTCCTGTTAGTGGGAAAAACATAAAGTTTCAAATTATTTGAAAGATCTAGAATATATTAACAAAGTTTTTTTCCACCTTTTTTTGTCGGAAGAAAGATTAAAATCAAATCTTTTAGGATAAAATTTATAATTCACACGGTTTACTTATAGGAGGAAAATTTGAAAATATTTACTATCTTTTTCAAAGATTTCCTTTGATTTTCGAGAAAATCTTAAATTGCCAAACAGTAGAAAAAAAAAATCTTCTTTTTTTTCCTTTTTCCCTATTTTCGGAGAAAACAAACAGAGCCTTAGATCCAAAAAATATATAACGAATTAATATTTCATGTTTCGAAGACCCCATTAATAATGCACATCATTTATTTTGAATTGGATATTGGTCAAATTAGAACAACGCCTTTAAAAACGACAATTAAATTATCGATTGCAATAAGATTAATAGCTGGAATCCGCGTACCACATAATAAGATTAATCACTGAAGCACGAGTTATAATGTTTATTATTTATTTCGAATTGGTTATCGGTACGTTTTTATCCATCGCGGCACTGCATGTTTATGACTTATTTAACCGTCACTAACTGTCTATTATAACCTGTCAAATAGCCCTTACAGTTTTTAACTATTTCACTTCGGCCCCTACAATTTTCTGTTATTTAATTATAGGCCTACAATAAATTGTAAAATAGACCTTCGAATTTTAAATTATCTTTTTTTTTTCTTCAAAAGCTTTATTATTTGACTCGTTCCATCGCAATCTTATTTGCAGTAATAAATACTTTGTAGGCTGACGCGTAATAATCGATTGAGGTTCACCTAATATAATACAAGTTAGAGATTAATGGTTTAAGGACCCGCACCTTAATAGCTAAGGGCTAGGCACGCACTAATAGTTGGGGACATCTTGTGGACTCACGCGTATTAATCGATTAGGGTCCATCTAATATAATACGGATTAACTATAAATGATTTAGCGACCTGCACGCTAATAGCCCGCATTAACCGTAAGAACCCACCTAACATAAAACGAATTAGTAATTAATAGTTTGTTGTAAATTATCACATAGTCATTTAGATGGCAATTAAAATCAGAACGACGCTTTTAAAAATAACAATTAAATTATCTATTGCAATAAGATTAATCGCTACGATCCGCATAGAATAAGATTAATCGCAACGATCCGCGTAGAATAAGAGAAATAAGATTAATCGCTTCGAATTGGTTATCGTTAAAAATAAAATAGCATTTTTAACCATTGCAGCACTGCACATATTAATCCCAATTGGGGCCACTTTATAGTCAAAATAATACCGACGTATGCATCGGAATAGGTAGCCCTGATTGTAGTGATTAGATGATCGAAATGAGCTAACGTAATATGTGGAATACAAAAATAAAATGTGTCTCTTTAATGTGTTTATGGCTTATTTAATCGGTAGCAGTCCGCACGAGCCGATTTTACCTAGTATATGTATATGCGGTGAAAGAAGAGAGAAAAACTAATGGCACAAGTTTTATCAATTAAACAAATTCAAAAGATAACAACAAATCACAGCTTAAAAAAGACAAGTAGTCACACAGCTCATCCTCATTATTTGAACATTGGAGCTCTAACATATAGTAAATTGCAAGAGATTCCCTATTGTTATATTAGTAAGAAAATGGCGTATTTGTTATGTTGATTATGAAAAAATCGTTTGTAATGTTAACAATAAGTAGCACACAATCTCATTTTACATTTAATTAATCCCTACATGTTAAATTTTATTATAAAATAATTTTATCATTATTGTACTTATTTGATAGATAAAGAATTTATGTTATTCAAATTAAATGTGTCCATATCTTTTATCATATTTGTGAAGAAAACAATAGTTTTTGTATATGTAAAAACATAAATACAATGTAGACTAACTGTTTTTAAATCTACTTTAAATTAGTGTAGTGAATTTACAGCATAGTCTGCAATATTTATTTTCATAATATATAACTAATAAAAAAATACAATGTACATCCTTGGTTATTGATACCGCTATCTAAAATACTTATATATAAGTGGATTTCTTGTTAAAGAGTTAGCTAAAAGCTAAAACCAAAAAAAAATGCGCATTCATCTTCTCTAATCCCAAAAAGATCGATTTTACGCGAAAAAATAAAATTTCTTCACTTATCATTATATGATTCTTTATCCTCTTATTCTTTCATATGTTGTTCTTTCCAAAAAAAAAAAAAAATTTAACCTCCCCCCCTTTTCGATTCCTTCTTCTCTAATCCCAAAAAGATCGATTTTACGCGAAAAAATAAAATTTCTTCACTTATCATTATATGATTCTTTATCCTCTTATTCTTTCATATGTTGTTCTTTCCAAAAAAAAAAAAATTTAACCTCCCCCCCTTTTCGATTCCTAAATCCGCCACTCCATACAACGGTGGTACATAATAATGTTTCCAGATGAAGAGCATAATAAACCAACAAGCGCACCTCAGCAACTACCACTCAAATTATTCCTAGTTGATTATATAAAGAACATTTTATACTTTGATAATTAAACCAATCATATTGTTTTTAAGTGGATATATAGATGCTTCGGTTACAGTATTGTTTAGTGGCAAATGCTACGTAATCTATTAGAGAGTGCAATTTTAGAAAATGGCGCCACTACTGTTTATCATTGTAGATGGAAAAAAATTCAAAATCCAATTTTTCAAAGACACGTATATCTTTTGGGGTAGTATTGACTATTGATCACCAAATTAACTAAACACAAAGTAAACCACAGATTAAAACAATACATAGTTTATTACATTGATATTTTTTCAAAAGCACCAACAAATTTTAAAATCACAAACATTGTCATCTACGTGAAGTCGTCGTTGCATGATTACGTGGCACCACAAAAGACTAGAATTTTATTTTATTTTTCCTTAGAAGATAGCTCAATAACTTTCTTATACTCCACCACACCACATCCGTGCATATTAACATTAATAGTCAAATTAATTGCACCACCTGATCATGTACTCGTTGTACCAAATAATTCTCCATCTTCACACCTTGTAATAATCAAGAGCACGATAGTTGTCAAGCCCAGTGGTTGAAAACTTCATATAGAAATCACTTATTTCAACCTCTCTGTATGCTGCAGGATTTTCTTCGGAAACCAGCTCTTTAATGGGCCCATATATCTTAAGCCCATTTTTAGGCCCAGAGAAAAAGCATGCTACAGAAATCCGTGGTCCAATTAGATTAGCAATCACTCTGTGCTCGACGCTTCTGAACTTTCCATTTGATACCAACTGTGCGATGCCAAAAATCACAAATAAAATAACTTGTCAAACATAAGCACCACTAGGGGTGGGAGGGTCGGGTCGGATTCCCACAACCCGACCCGACCCGATTGGGTTTTTCTCGCGCGTGGAAAATCCGATCATAGATCCGACCCACAGTTGCGAGAAATAACTCCCGCAGCTCACTTGCGGGTCGGATTCGGGAGCTAGGGTCGGAATCCGATCCGACCCGAACTCCTGATAAATCCAGGGAACTATTTTTTTTTTACTACTTGGTTTTTTTTTTCACTGAAGCTGCGCAGCACACACTGGTACACACTATGCACTCCTTAAAAAAAAACACACGCACGCCTACACAGCACACGCACAGCAGCTCCGGCACACGCACAGCAGCTCCGGCACCGCCGCACCACTCACCAGCTCCGACGCCGACACCGCCGCTCCGTCGCTCCACCGGTCCGCCGCTCCTCTAAGGTATATATTTTTTACAAATTTTAAAATTGAATCGAAATTTCTTGTTAGTTTGTTAAATTAATTAAGCCAATTGGTCTTAGAACACTTGTTATTGTTAGAAGTCCTTGAAATTATGAAACTATGTGTATTTTTTTCGAATTAGGGTTTCAAATTGGGGTTTTTCAAATTTGGCCCAATTTGAGGATATTATTGTAAGTAGTGTTAGTCTTTGTTAATAATTGATTGAAAATTAACAACAAAACACGAAAATAATTATTGATTGTAAATTTGACTTGAAGTGTATGGAATTGTTGTGAAAATGCAATTAATTGTTGTGAAATTGCTTGTAATTTCTTGTAATGTTGTGAAATTGATAATTGGATTTAGTGTGTATGGTATCCTTTGATAATAGGATCAAGTATTGGAAAGTTTTTTTTTTTGGGTGGTTGCGTTAGTAAATCATATGTGTTCGTGGTTTTTTGTAGAAATGGTAAAAAAGAGTGGCAATCGTAGTTGTGGTGGTGGTCGTTCACCGTCCAAAGTAGCTTCAACAAGTACACCTTCCACACTTACTCCCCGCCGAAGTCCTCTCAAACGTGATAAGGGAAAGGGGAAGGCATCGGATACTTCACGGGGTAAAGGAAAGGAAAGGCACCGGTAATGTCACGTGATAAGGGGAAGGCACCGGTAACGTCACGTGATAAGGGGAAGGCATCGGATACTTCACGGGGTAAAGGAAAGGCTCCGAATTGACAACGAGATGCCGTTCATCACCGTTGAGAAGCCTTCTTTCCGGCGTATGATGAAACGAGCATGCCCGCATTTGAGATTGCCATGTCGAAAGACCATTACCAATGCATGCTACGAATTATATCTTAATGAGAGAACTCGGTTGATTGAGTTTGTAAAGAAAAATGCTCAGAGTGTGTGCCTCACAACTGACACATGGACTTCAATTGCCAAGGACAACTACATGTGTGTAACTATGCACTTCATTAACAATCAATGAAATTTGAAGAAAAACATTATAAGTTTTAGCTTGATTTCGGGGCATAAGGGGATAGACATTGCACGTGATGTCAACAAGGTGGTTGTTAAAGATTATAAGATAAACAAGGTCTTCACAATTACGGTTGACAACGCGGCGGCAAATGACGTGGCTGTTGATGAATTGGTCACCAAGTGGTCGGCCTGGGGGTTCATTACGAAAGAGAATGGGAAACACATGCATATTAGATGCATTGCTCACATCTTAAATCTCGTGGTGCAAGATGGGTTAAAGACGAGGGGCGGTGATTGCACGATAGAACGCATTCGTGCTTGCATTCGTTATATCAAAGACACTCCCTCCCGGTATACAAAATTCAAAGAAACTGTATCGAAAATTGGGATCGAAAGTAAAAAGTTACTAAGTTTGGACGTTCCGACACGGTAGAATTCTACGTATATAATGCTTGAAGCCGCCCTTGAGTTAATAGGTGTATTTGATATTTATGAGCATGTTGAGTCAAATTATGGGAAGGATATGATATACGATATGCCAACGAAGGCGGATTGAAAGAAGGCTCAAATTTATGTGGATTTCCTAAACCTTTTAAGGTTTTGACCGAACTTGTCTCCGGCACCACATATGTGACATCAAACAAGGTTCTAACACAACTAATTTGCATTGATGAAATTTTGGGTAGGTGGTTGAACCGTCCGAATGACGAGGTGACCGGGGAACCCGACGATTTGAAAGCAATGGCATTGCTAATGAAGGATAAATATGATAAGTATTGGGGTACAAACGGGAAGATGAACCCTTTACTTTACTATGCTGCCATTGTGGATCCCCGTTTGAAGTGGGCGTACGTTGAGGCTATGTTAGACTATGATATAGAGTTGCGGCGGATAGTGAGGGATGGTTTTTTGGCTTTATTTGACGAGTATAGGGACACGTACGATGAAAGTTCAACTATTGGGCCTACTCAAAGGTCTACTCTCGTATCTACTTTTCCTTGGATCCTAGAAAACCTATTGTCGTCGAAGCACGACATTTATTTTAGGTAATTTTTAATTTTGTCGAATTAAACGGTTAATTACTTATAATACGCTTTGTTACTTTCGTATTTATTACCGGTTGAATATCACTTTTGTTAGGGCGTTGGAGGTTGATGAAACTGTAGCGAAGCACGAATGGGAGAAGTATTTTGAAGATAGAGTCGAGTCATATAGTCCAAACTTCGACATATTGATTTGGTGGAAAAAAAACTCTGAACGCTATCCAATAATTGGCAAAATGGCTCGAGACTTATTGGCGATTTTGATCTCCACCGTTGTTTCTGAATCCGCGTTCAGTACGAGAGGACGCGTCCTTGATCCGTTTAGGAGCTTGTTGACGCCGAGAATAGTTCAAGGATTAGTTTGCTTGCAAGATTGGCTACAAGACGATGATACGCCAATTCCGATCGAGGAGTGTTTAGCGGAATTGGAGGCACGTGATAGAGGTATGCAAAGTTAACAAATACTTGTCTAATTTTTTTTTACTATCAATAAATTAGACATTGATAAGTTGTTGTTATTTTCGTATAGAATTTGCGGATATGGGTGAAGATGCAACTTTACTAGATGAATTAGTGAAAACAAAGGTATAACAAAGATGATACATTAGCGGTTGATGAGTTCCCGTTATTGTCTTGTGAAACTTTTGAGACTATTTTTTTTAATTATGTTTGATTGTGCGCATTGACATGTTTTGAATATTGGACCTTAATTTGGTGTTGTTGGATGGTTGTTTTTTTTGGTGATGAGTTCCCGTTGTTGGATGGATGTTTTAATTATGTTTGATTCCAGTTTGGTGAAGAGTATGAGTTCATTTTTATTTTTTTGTGTTTGAGGATTCGTGGACAAAATGTCCATTCTTTTTTTTGGTTTGTTAACAGTTAACACACAGGGGACAGGGCTGATCGACTGATGATTCCAGGGATCAAAATTGGTCCCTGGAATTTTCGGGATCCCGATCGGGATCCCGAGTCCCGTGGGACTCCCGCATTTGCGGGAGTTCTGCTACCGCGGTGCGGATCGGGAGCCACCGCAATGCTCCCGATCCCGCCATAATCCTTGGGTTGGGTCCCGATCCCGCGGACTCCCGGTCCACCTCAGGCCCACAATAGTTAAAAAAAAAACTGAAATCACTCATAAGATGTTGCATTAGCTATGGTATTTAAATCAACAACAACGAAAAAACGAGTGCATGAAAAATTATTTGTATACCTGAAGAAGATCCCCAATATTTATCACCAGAGATCCTTGAATCGGTTGAATGTCAATCCACTGACCATGATCCAAAATCTGGAGTCCACTGATATCTTGACTTTGTAGAAGAATATTTAGGAATGCAGGATCCGTGTGCTTCGTTGATCCGAGAGTTAGGTCTGGTTCAGGACATGCCGGATAATAGTGACACGATAAGAAATGCTCCTTCGAGCACTCCATATCGTTTAGGCAATCTCGTTTGAGTCCAAGAGCCTCAGATAGTAGCTCAAACAAGGTAACTCCCAATGTTTTGACATGTTTAGCATAGTCCATAGTGCTTTCCCTGTAAATTAAGTACATGGTCATGTATGATTAGGTTGGCCTTATTACTTAATAATATAAATGAATCCCTAAAAGTTCATAACATTCAACTTGACCTTTAGCATGTAGCATTAAACAAGAGTAGGATTTGCAAAGAACATCATTTTTTTCAGAATAAGTTAGTTATTTCTGTTATATAAAGTACAACCTCTAGTCTTAAAACAGGAATAGAACAAGTGAAGATTCAGACATAGATAACAATTACATATAGTTGTGTTAAACGCCAAGTTCCACTTCATATACTTTAAGGTAATGCAACTTTGCACATACCTGCAAGAATCCGGCAAATCTTGGGTATCAACTTGGCCCGAAAACGAAATCTGCAAAGTATCTCTCCAGTTAGCAGTTTTTGAAGTGTACAAGTCATAGTTGCTCATAAATCTCACATTATTTTTGAAATCTCTCCTATAATACTTCTTTTTCTCTTCGAGATCCTGCTCGTTGAATTCGCGCACCCCTCCAGTCATTCCATCGAGGACAGATAGCGGAATCCCGTGATTCACAACATGGAAGAAACCCATTTTTTTTCCTGCAACTCCCACTTGTTCAACTACCTTCTTTCGCCTCTCGACATCCTGATCAATTCCAGTCAAGTCAATCACAGGAATCTGAACTTGATCGTTCTTTTTGTTAAGAGGAAAATCTTGATCCAGCTCGTGAGATGGCCTCACGAAAATCATGGGAATTTTTGATATACCGGAATCTAAAAGTCCTTTAACGCCAGCTTTTGTTTCGTCGAAAGCCTTAAGCTGTTCCATTCTGTTAACTTCTCCTGCCATTTTGCTTATCAGTGTGGTAGTAACTTTTAAGAAATTAAGATAGTTTTGATATTGGAAACTTGCTTCTTGATTTGTGTATAGAACAGTGGTAAATGTGGCTCGAGCTTCGCTAAAGAGACAAGAGGTTATTATAATTTGAATGATTTCAGATTATTTGACCTTTACTACATGTTCTATTTTATCCACTGCACATGTTTCTTTTGCTACATGCTTAATTTATGTGATCAAACAAATACCATTGGTTCTGATTGTGGGAGTTGTTAGTATGAAGACTAAGCTGAAAAGACGTTGTCCATATAATAATATATGGAACAATAAAAAAAAACGTGCTCCAATTTTGATGCTCGGATACCAAATTTTCGTTAATTCTAGAGCAAATGAAATACTATATAGTTTAGTTGATGTCCGAATAAACGCTACCTTAAGATGAAGCCACATGGATTTTTTGTGGTGCATAGAGTATCTATCATACTCCAAAGGTAAGATTCAATGAAAGTACATATAGGCTTCTCTCGGCCATCAAATGGTTTGTGGAATTTTGATGCGACAATCATCGAGCGCGCGAGTTGCGTATGTACATTTCAGCTTTGCGTAGCTTCACCGTTTTGGTCATAACTTTCTCTTCAAATGTCGAAATCACAAACCGCTTGTTGCGTTGGAAACTAGACATCTGTGACTTTCAAATGATATAAAGAACATGGGTTTAGGGTTTAAGGTTTAATAATGAATTTCTGCTAATACTTTTGCAATTGAAATTTGTCATTTTAAATTTTAAACTGATTAGCGGAACAACTTGTAGTGATTTTATTAGCTACAAGATTCAAAACACTAATGTACACTAATGTGCTATGTATAATTGTCGTTACATATCAATGTTAAACTTGTATCCACCCGCTATCAAATCCATAGTACCAACTAAAACCAAACTATTGGTAAAGTAAAGTTAGAAAGGCAGGTATGAAGCAGCAAGTAGAAAAATAAAGACATCATCAGCAAACGCAATTTGTCGAAAAAACAGATCTTTATTTCTTCCAACATCATCAGCGGCATAATTTGTTCTTCGAGGTAGTAATTCAATGCAAGGTGAACACATCATCAGCAACAGCAAACCTCACTAGTGCAACAGATTAAAACATCAAGCAACAATATTTCAAGTTAAAACAATAACAGTTGTGTGACTATAATATGTAGTGCTGTTATTTAACTCAAAACTCGTGAGATATTTCAAGAGAAGAAGCTGATAGACAACACAACAATATGTGAGTTCTTCAGACCCCAAACCCAAGATATATAATATTTATATTATATAATATCAGAGCAAAGGGTATAGTTGAACTCAAATCAAAATAAGAATTGAAGGTTAATAATTGAAATCCAGTATCAATATGTTGTACTTTATAGATGTAAAAAATATATTAAATAAAAATTAAAAAGAAATAGATTGAAGTTAAAAGTAAATAGTCTCAGATGGAAAATAAATTTCATGAGTAGTGTAGCCACTCCAGGAGGTTCTCCCTGTTAGACAGGGTCCTAGGGTCACTACACCTCAATATGTGGTAAATCATCATTGACCATTATTAATATTCACAAGAACAACAAAAATTAATAAAAATAACATTTTTATAAAAAAAAAAATCAATTAATGGCTCAGGATTTTAAATCAGCTCTCTCAATCAAGAATTCTCTGAAGCAGAACTGGCATAAAGCTGTGCAAAATCATCACTGCCAATTAAAATAAAATAAAAATTAAAAATTGATCGAAACCCTAAATAATATAGCCAAAATTATCAAATTAAGATCATGTAGCCGTTATTTTGACACAAATAAGCCGTAGAAGAGTAAGGTACAAAGCGACAAAATCTGCAACACTAAACGGCGTCGTTATAGCACAAGCATTGGGGCTTCATTCTTCATTGATGAATCCAACAAGCCCGGGGTTGCTTCGTGCAAATCAAACAATTGGAATGCAAATTTAAGAGCTACATAATAAGGATTTGTGACGGAAGTGGAGGCGGAACGAGAAGCGGTAATTTGATGTGAGGGGTTAGTAGAGGTTTTATAGGGACTCTGATGAAACCCTAAAACCCCCAATTTCAAGTGGGCCGCCAAATACCTAAAAGATCATGAATAGTAAACTTCAATAGCTGCAATTCAAAAAATGATTTATAATATATGAATTTCATTAAATTTCATTAACTAATACTTCTTAATTTAACTTTATTCTTTCCTACAAAAAAGTTATTTATTCTTGTGACACGCTATGTCCTGGGGTGTGCTAAGCTACGTTGCATGTATAGGACAAGATACGGATATAAAAATATGATATTTTTTTTTATATTTATAAGATAGAATACACCTTAAATACGTTAAAGATTTAAGATTATAATTTTATATATATATATATATATATATAGTTTAAGCAAATATGTCAAATAATATATACTTTAGTATAGTCTTTTATTCTTATAATATGTATTCACGATTCACAATTCAGTTTCAAACAGTGTTCAAAAATGTAAGCATATAGAAAAAGTAATTTTGCCCCCTCAAAGTTTAAAAATTAACCAAATATCATACTTTGTTAAAGTTACACGTCGGATATACCCTATAAGAATATCTTATACGTATTTTATTTATTTTTTTAATTATGGTTAAAATACACCACATAGAGTATATGACAAGTATCAATCTTGGTCGTATCCTAAGCATATTCATGTTCATACGGTATTTGATACTGATACATGTCAGCACTAATATATATATATATACTTCTATTCTCAGAGCTTTCATGGCTTCACCTGATCTTGTATGTCGAACTTAGGAGTCGTGCAACTTATGTTTAGAGGAAAACCAGAGAGTTCCTTGTTTCCTTGAAAAGAACTTGCTAAAAATGTATGACTACCTTATGGCACTCTCACAACTAGTTTGTTGTACAACAAACTCAAGACTTAGAGGAACGTAAGACTTGCAAGTTGTTGTGGGACTTTCCTTGCCAGATGGTTAGACGAGAGGTCTCATGATTCAAGTGCGTGCAGTTTTCCAGTAACGAGGGGATGTGACCAGCGAGATCGTTGTGTGAGAATTTGAGAAAATGAAGGGACTTCAGTTCATCTATTGTCTCGAGGATTACACCTTCAAAATGGTTATTTGAGAAATCAGTTAAAGTAAAAGTGGTTAGAATCCTGTCAAGATCAAAATCAAGTACCTTAGCGGTTACAATCACCGAGTCATGATAGTCAACCCCGCTCGTAAATTGAGAAGCAGAGTGTAAGTAATCAAGTTGAGATAGTGTGTGATTAACGTCAATCATTAGTGCCTTCATGTTCTGAAACAAGTTTCGAGGTAAAATACCATTGAAGTTGTTAGAAGCTAGGTTAATTATCTAAAGATGTGGCCAGGCAGGATTGCCTACTTGCATGCAACTAATGTTTCATGAAACTTATTAGAGCGTAGCGTAACTCAAGGACACTCAACTTGTACAAGTTCTTGAAATAGTGAGGAAATGTATCAATATAACTTATTGTGGCCGAGGTTTACGAACTTAATCTCTAAGCATCTTGACAATGATATAGGAACTTAGTCTCTTATTACATATTCAATTTCAAACACAATTCAAAAATGTAAGCATAAAGAAAAAATAGTTTTGGCCCCTCAAAGTTTAAGAATTAATCAAATGTCATACTTTGTTAAAGATACGCATTGTATATACCCTACAAATATATCTTATCCGTATTTTATTTATTTTTTAATTATGTTTTATTAAAATACGAACATGGAGTATCTGATAAGTATCGATCTTGGTCGTATCTTGAGCATATTCATGTCCATACGGTATTTAATACGGATACAAGCCAGCACTTACATATATACTTCTATTGCCATAGTTTTCATGGCTTCACCTTATCTTGTTTGTCGAACTTCAAGACTCATGCAACTTATGTTTAGAGGAAAACTAGAGAGTTCCTTGTTTTCTTGAAAAGAACATGCTGAAAATGTTATTATCTAACTACCTTTTCGCATTTTCCCAACTAGTTTGTTGCACGACAAACTCAAGACTGGGAGGAACGTAAGACTTGCAAGTTGTTGTGGGACTTCTTTGGCTAGATGATTAAACGAGAGGTCTAATGATTCAAGTGCGTGCAGTTTTTCTCTGACGACGAGATGTGACCAGAGAGATCATTGTGTGCAAAGTTAAGAAAATGAAATGACTTTTTAGTTCATCTATTGTTTGGGGGATTACACCTTCAAAACGGTTATTTGAGAAATCGATTGAAGTAAAAGCGGTTAGAATTCTATCAAGATCAACATCAAGTCCCTTGGCAGTTACAATCACCGAGTCATGATAGTCAACCCCGCTCATAAGTTAAGAAGCACAGTGTAAGTAATCGTAATCAAGCTGAGATAGTGTGTGATTCACACCAACCATTAATGCCTTCATATTCTGAAACAAATTCCGGTAAAATACCATTGAAGTTGTTAGAAGCTAGGTTGATTATATGAAGATTTGGCCAGGCAGGATTGCCTACCAGCATGTAGATAATGTTCTCATGAGTAATAATGTAACTCAAGGACACGCAACTTATACAATTTCTTGAAAGAGCAAGGAAATATATCAATATAACTTATTGTGGCCGAGGCTTACGACCTTAATCTCTACGCATCTTGACAATGATATAGGAACATGTCCTTGTAAATCATTCCAATTGAGATCCAGACTATCCAAAAGAAAATAAACTTGAAACATTTCAGGTATATCGCCACTTAGATTGTTTTCTCTTAGATTCAACACCATTAGAGTCTCTCCTACTAAACAAGAGGGTATTCTGACATTGAAACTATTGTTTGACAAGTCCATAAATTCAATGAAATCTCTGTTGCATAAGCTAAGATCAAGATCGGATAGAATTTTAATATTGTCTATAGACTCGTGCACATTTCCTAAATTTTTTGTATGAGTAAGGAACAAGTCCTGAAGCAAATCGTTCACAGAAACTCAGGCAAAGAACCCTTAATAACTCATTGAAACTCAAGTCAATCGTCGGCACAATAGTTATTTAGAATAATTTTCCAAGAGTCACTCCAAAAAAATAACAATCACTTAAAGTTAAGACTTTCAAATTGGAAAAACCTACAAAACAAATCTGAAAAACGAGAACAAAATAGTTTACATGAAGACGAATAACCGATAAAGGCTGAAGGTTTGTCAATGAAGGATCAAAGGGCATGTAATGTTAGACAATGATTCAAGTGCTTGTAATTTTCCACTGACGGCGGGATGTGATCAGAGAGATCATTGTGTGTGAAGTTGAGAAAATGAAGGGACTTCAGTTCATCTATTGTCTCGGGGATGACACCTTCAAAATGGTTATTTGAGAAATCGATTGAAGTAAAGTGGTTAGAATCCTATCAAGATCAAAATCAAGTCCCTTAGCAGTTACAATCACCAAGTCATGATAGTCAACCCTTATCATAAATTAAGAAGCACAATGTAATTAATCAAGCTGAGATAGTTTGTGATTCACATCAAGCATCAGTGCCTTCATGTTATGAAACAAGTTCCCAGGTAAAATACCATTGAAGTTGTTAGAAGCTAGGTTAATTATGTGAAGATTTGGCCAGGCAGGATTGCCTACTAGCATGTAGATAATGTTCTCATGAGTAATAATGTAACTCAAGGACACGCAACTTATACAATTTCTTGAAAGAGCAAGGAAATGTATCAATAAGACTTATTGTGGCCGAGGTTTACAACCTTAATCTCTACGCATCTTGACAATGATATAGGAACATATCCTTGTAAATCATTCCAGCTGAGATCCAAAATTTCCAAAAGAAAATAAACTGGAAACATTTCAGGTATATCGCCACTTAGATTGTTTTCTCTTAGATTCAACACCATTAAAGTCTCTCCTACTAAACAAGAGGGTATTCTGCCATGGAAACTATTGTTTGACAAGTATAGAAATTCTATGAAATCTATGTTGCATAAGCTAAGATCAAGATCGGATAGCATTTTAAGATTGTCTATAGACTCGTGCACATTTCCTAAAAATTTTGTATGAGTAAGGAACAGGTGCTGAAGCGAACCATTCATATGAAACTCACGCAAAGAACCTTTAAGAAACTCATTAAAACTCAAGTCAATCGTTTGCATAGTAGTTATTTGGAATAATTTTCCAGGAGTCACTCCAAAAAAGTAACAATCACTTAAAGTTAAGATCTTCAATTGGGGAAAATCTACATAAAAAAATCTGAAAAAGGAGAAAAAATAGTTTACATGAAGACGAATAACCGATAGATGTTGAGGCTTTGTCAATGAAGGATCAAAGGGGCATGTAATGTTAGTATAATGATTCAAGTGCGTGCAATTTTTCACTGACGACATGAGGTGACCAGAGAGATCATTGTGTGCGAAGTTGAGAAAATGAAGGAACTTCAGTTCATCTATTGTCTCGGTGATTACACCTTCAAAACATTTATCTGAGAAATTGATTGAAGTAAAAGTTGTTAGAATCCTATCATAGCAGTTACAATCATTGAGTCATGATAGTCAACCAAGTCATAAATTAAGAAGCACAATGTAAGTAATCAAACTCAGATAGTTTGTGATTCACATCAACCATTAGTGCCTTCATGTTCTGAAACAAGTTCACAAGTAAAATACCATTGAAGTAGTTAGAAGCTTGGTTGATTATCTGAAGATTTGGCCAGGCAGGACTGCCTACCTGCATGCAGCTAATGTTCTCATGAAACTTATTAGGGTGTAACTCAAGGACACACAACTTATGCGATTTCTTGAAAGAGCGAGGAAATGTATTAATATAACTTATTGTGGCCGAGGTTTACGACCTTAATCTATAAGCATCTTAACAGTGATATAGGAACATGTCCTTGTAAATCATTCCAGCAAAGATCCAGATTTTCTAAAAGAAAATAAACTGGAAACATTTCAGGCATATCGCCACTTAGATTGTTTTCTCTTAGATTCAACACCACTAGAGTCTCTCCTACTAAGCAAGAGAGTTTTCTGCCATGGAAACTATTGTTTGACAAGTCTAGAAATTCAATGAAATCTTTGTTGCATAAGCTAAGATCAAAATCAAATAGCATTTCGAGATTGTTTATAGACTCGTGCACATTTCCTAAAAAATTTGTACGAGTAAGGAACATGTGTTGAAGCAAATAGTTCACAGGAAACTCAGGCAAAGAACCTTTAAGAAACTCATTAAAACTCAAGTCAATCGTCTGTACAGTAGTTATTTGGAATAATTTTCCAGGAGTCACTCCAAAAGAAATAACAATTACTTAAAGTTAAGACCTTCAAATGAGAAAAATCTGGAAAAAAAAATTGGATTTAGGATTTAGGGTTTAGCTGTATCAAAGGAGCCTGTAAAGTTAGTATCTGACAGGCTTGGACTTCTAAAATTGGGAGAGAAGATGATACAGCGTGGCACCATCGATAGGATTTGCCTTAAAATGATGATGATACCAATTAAGTTCCTGAGGTTTTATACTTCTCTGAGGATATCAACTTTCTCGATTTATAATTAATCCATCAACTTATCGACTTGTGGTTTGGTTAATCTGTTTTGTTGTATCAGCAAATAATGTCTGTTCGGTCCTCCTTTCACTTTTGTAAGCAAAAAGACTTGTAAACTTGAGATTCTTGATTGACTCTTTTTGTGTGACTTTAGATCAAACTAAAGGACTTGTCCAGTTGTTCTTGTTTTATAGAGAAAAAGAATAAGATGTGATTTAAATAGCAGATCACATAAATGTCGAAGCTCGACTCTAGGCTCAACGTTTCCTCCTCCTCCCATTTCTCTTGAATTTCACTGAATTTAGTCTTAAAATTTTATTTGCATGATTCTATTTGTTTATTTTGTAGACTTTTAAAAATTGTATGAAATTGTCAAATCTTTGTGATGTGAATTGTGAAGCACGGCATTTACTTGATTTGGTATGCCAAAAAGTACTCTCTTAAGAACAATGGGAATGAATTGATGTGATGTTTCAAAAATAATTAAAATAAAGCAAAGTTTCAGCAAAGAATATGATTTTGTTCTTATTTATAATACCTACTTGTGTTACTTATGAACTTCTCATTTATCTGCTTTTCCTGTCAGACTTGACGTTTACTAGTTAAGAGTTGACAATTTGTTATGCAAGTGAACTGCCCCTAAATGCTCACTCTGCTTTGATTTACGCATTTCAAACTGATCTAATCAAGTATAAAACACCATAATGTCAATGCCGAACTACAACACGGATTTGAGCAGTCGTGTTCATGAATTTGAGAGTTGAGCAGAACGAACCATCGACAAGCTAGCTGATCAAATGGCGGCAGTTATGAGAGTAAAAGGTAAGTGCTCGTTATGTTTTGCTCGTTTATGTTCTTCCGTTACATTGACTCGTGATGTCTTTCTTTGTTTGGCTTCTTCTACTATAATTAACAGGGCTGCAGTTGATGGACATAGTGGCTATATTCGCCTGGCCTTGTACGTTATGATGGAATACTTGACAAAAGTTTGGAAACTTGGGCTCACAAATGCTGCTGCAATCGTCAATATCTTTTGTGGCACTGTTGCAATGCTGCTGTTATTCCTAAAATTCATAGTCGACTCGATAATGGGCAATTATTGGATGCTCTTGATCTCCAGCTTTGCTTTTAGCACCGTATGTGCTTTTATCCCTTTTTAATCGTGGTTTTACTTTTTTACGTTCTCATAAATTGACTGTTATCCTCAGGGATTCATATTTTTGGCAATGTCGACTCCACATGTGCTAGCAAACACCACTGGCACGTGTAGCGAGTACACATCGACGTCGTTGATGACATTTGGGTTATCTGGCCATTTGACTTCACATATGTCATTCTTGGCTGAGCAGTTGCATACAGAAGAGCACATTATTGATGACATATTCATGAGAGGGATCATAGAAGATGGAGATTGGAGAAGACGAAGACTATCATTGTCGGTCGTTTTCTGGCCTTGTTGCTTTTAATATCTTGATTACTCTTGCAGTCATAGCTCTCCCTTATATCAAGCCCTGGTCGGTATGATTTGGGATTCCATCCATGTGTTCTTCCGAGTATTTGTGGCCGCGACTTCTATCAAATTACTGAATTGGATTTACAATTCTGATGAAGAACAATAAATCGAATCGAATTGAAAGAAAAACATTGAATAAATTTCATTGAATGGTTTTGGTGTTTGATACAGGAGAGAGAGAAGAAAGAGTAAAGTGAATCCAAATCTGGAGCGTGTGTTGTGTTTTATATCTAACTAAATCAGGATTTCTTAACTAGCCGTTAAACCTGATTAACTCAACTAATAATAATTAACTAACTTATTAACAGAACTTACTAAAAATAGAAAGAGTACATAAAAGGAAAGAAATAGGCAAAAGTCAGGGAATGTGATTTAATACCCCCTCTCAAGAGGGGCGTGGATATTAGAAATGCCCATCTTGGATGACATATGTTGAAAGGGTCCAAAAGAAAGAGGCTTTGTTAGGATGTCAGCAACTTGATGAGTGTTGGATATATGAGAAATCTTCAACTGTCCTTGGTTCACTTTCTCCCTAACAAAGTGACAATCTATTTGAATGTGCTTTGTGCATTCATGGTGAACTGGATTGTTGGCAATGCAGTAAGCCCCTTTGTTGTCAGTGAATAGGATAGGAATGTTGGACTGTCTGATTTGAAGATCACAAAGCAGTTGATTCAGCCAGATAATCTCACAAGTGGTGGTGGCAACTGCTCTGTATTCAGCCTCTGTAGAAGACCTACTCACTGTAGGTTGCTTCTTTGCTTTCCAAGAGATCAAAGATTCACCTAGACATACTGCATATCCAGTGATACTTCTTCTGGTTTCAGGATCAGAAGCCCAATCACTGTCACAGAATGCCTTGAGTTGGGTAGTGGACTGAGCTGGTGCCTTTGCCTGGTGATGATTTGATGAACCTTAACACCTTGTGAGCAGCAGCTAGGTGGGATGCAGTAGGTGATGACATGAACTGAGTTAGGCATTGCATGCTGCAGTTCAGATCAGGTCTGGTAATGGTGAGATACAACAGTTTGCCCACTAATCTTCTGTAAACAGTGGGGTCTTGTAATGGAGCAGAATCTTTGCTTCTGAGTTTGGTTGATGGATCCATTGGGACTGAGCTAGGTTTGCACCCTAAATATCCTGAATCACTGAGAATATCCAGTGCATATTTCCTTTGACATAAGCTGATTCCTGCTTTACTTCTGGCCACTTCAATGCCCAGTATATACTTCAGTGTCCCCAAGTCTTTGATTGTGAATTTGAGGTCAAGATGTTTCTTTATAGCTTCTACTTCTCCCAAGTCATTACCTGCTAAGATCACATCATCTACATAGACACAGAGAGCTAGAAAAGTATTGTTAGTTTTCTTCACAAACAGGGAGCAATCTGACACAGTCTAGGTGAATCCATAAGAAATTAAACAAGTGGTTAATTTGTGAAACCACTGTCTAGAAGCCTGTTTAAGTCCATAAATGCTTTTCTTTAAAAGGCAGACTCTCTTGTCTTGTGGAGATAGATAACCAGAAGGGGGTTTCATGTAAATCTCTTCATTTAAATCACCATGTAAAAAAGCATTGTTAACATCTAATTGGTGAAGAAACCAATTTTGTGAAGCAGCTAAGGCAAGAAGAGTTCTCACAGTTGTTAGCTTAGCTACAAGAGATAAGGTATCAAAGTAATTTAAACCTTCCTCCTGTGTGTAACCTTTGGCTACAAGCCTTGCTTTAAATCTTTCCACTGATCCATCAGACTTGTCTTTGACTTTATAGACCCATTTGCAACCTATGAGATTGTGATTATGTGGCATATGAGTAAGTTCCCATGTGTGAGTCTTTTCTAGTGCATCAATCTCTTTTTGCATAGCTGTTTTCCATTCAGGAAATTTAGTAGCTTGAGTGTAGGATTTTGGTTCAGTGATCTGAGATATAGAGGCAGTGAATGCTTTGTGATTAGAACCTAGTTTCTCAGTGGAAAGATAGTTTGATATAGGGTATTGTTTACCCTGACCAATAGCAACATTATTAGCCTTGTGAGATGTTTTAGGCAGAGTGTAATCATAGACTGACAAGTAAGAGGGTGGGACTATAGTTCTGTGAGATTTTCTTACAGAAGGTTTAGAACTACCTGTATCATTACCTGGATCACTTTCAGAAGGTGACTGAGTGGAATTGTCAACTGTTTCTGAGAGGGAATCTGGTACAGGAGAATGGTGAATGTTTTGTTGGTTTGCTGGTGTAGGGGGGATAACTTCCAACTGTTGTTGTTGGTGAGGTGGGGAGGCTGCTGGAGAAGGAGCATTTATAAGGTTATCAGGCCCTGCATTGTCATTATCAGGTCCTGCATTGTCATCTGTGTTAAGAGGATGTGATGAAGAGTTATCATCACTATCAGTGTTAATAAAGTTATCATTGCATATAAAAGAATTAGAGAAGTCTTATTGAAGTATAGAGATGTTTTTAAAAGGATACAACTTCTCATAGAAGACAACATTTCTGGAGGTGAACACTTTTCTGGTATTGATGTCTAAGAGCATATATCCTTTTGTTCCTCTTGGATATCCCAGGAAGACACACTTGATAGCTCTTGAATCAAACTTCCTTCTGTGGGCAGTGATTGTAGAAGCATATGCCAAGCATCCAAAGGCTTTGAGTAGACTGTAATCAGGAGGCTTGTTCATCAACACTTCATATGGGCATTTGTTGCCCAGGATTTTAGAAGGCCATCTGTTAATTAGAAAGGCTGCAGTGGAAACACATTGACTCCAGAATCTAATAGGGACATTGGACTGGAACCTTAAGGCCCTAGCCACCTGCAAGATGTGTTGGTGTTTTCTTTCCACCACACCATTCTGCTGTGGTGTTTCTACACAGCTTGTTTGATGTTCAATACCATGTGATGCATAGAAATATTTAAGTAGGAACTCAGTTCCATTATCAGATCTAAGACATTTTATTTTGACAGAGAATTGAGTGTAAACAAGATTGTAAAAGTTTTGTAAATGGATAGAGACATCAGACTTGTGTTTTAGAAGGAAAATCCAAGTGCATCTACTGTAATCATCCACCACAGTTAAGAAAAATTTGAAGCCATCATGAGAGACAACATTGAAAGGTCCCCAAACATCACAGTGTATTATTTCAAAAATAGAGGAAGTTCTGGTGGTGCTTACAGGAAATTGCAACTTCTTTTGTTTTGAAAAATGGCAAGTATCACAAGAACTGGGCTTGCTACAATCATTTACAGATATAGAAGTGATGCTGGACAGTTTATTGCTAGAAATGTGACCTAATCTATCATGCCATAGAGAAGCTTGGGTAGCAGGCATGTGAATAGTATTATTAACAGCTGAATTGCATGTGATGTAAGGCTGTACTGGAGTATGAAGCACATAGAGACTATTAGCCAAGTTAGCAGAACCAATCATCTTGGTCATGGATTTATCCTGCAATAGACATTTATCAGCTAGGAACAACACAACAAGGTTAGAGGCATTAGCTAATTGAGAGATAGATAACAGACTGTGTTTAAAATTAGGAACAAAAAGCACATTTCTAATAATGAGTCCGGGAAATAACACAATGCTACTACAGTGAGTTGCTTTAGTAGTGTTGTTATTAGGTAAGTATATATTAGTGTCACATAAAGAAGGAGTGTCACTGAAAAGGTTCATGTTGCATATCATGTGAGCTGTGGCTCCTGTATCTAGAATCCAAGAGATGCAGTTAACACTATTGATCTTAGAGTAAGCACTAAAAGCAAAGTGTTCAATAAAAGGGTTTAGAATACCAGTTGCTGTTGTTGCAGCAAATTGTTGGACAACACCAGATGAGTTGGAGGAAGGAGCTTTCTGGTTCTGTAGTTGTTGGAATGCCATGAACTGCTCAAACAGCTGTTGGTGAGCAGAGACATGACTGGATGTATTGCTAGCAGAACTGGTAACAAGAACACTTTCAGAGGTGGAACTCATATTAGCAGCTTGTGGTGGAATCACTCTTCTGCCTCTTGGTCCTTCCCAACCAGGAGGGTAGCCATGTAACTGATAACATTTGTCAATGGTATGGCCATTGTACCCACAATGAGTACACCTCAATCTTTTCTTCTCTTTGGTTGGAGCAGGTTTACCAAACTGAGTACCAGTGTTTGAAACTTGAGAGTTATAGTCAGAGTATGAGTTCTGAAATCCCCCCTGTTTTGAGTGTCCCCCTGTGGCTTAAATCTTGTGAACATTGCCATAGCATCAGAGTTGTTACTCACACAGTGCAGTTGTCTCTGATTCTCTTCTTGCAGTAACATAGAGAACACTTTGGACAGGGTAGGCAGGGGATCAAGAAGGAGAATTTGGCTTCTCAATGCAGAGTAAGTGTCATTTAGACCAACCAAGAATTTGATAACACAATCATGTTGTTGTATATCTGACATTCTCCTATTCATATTGCAAGTGCAATTACCACAAGTGCAAGCTATTATAGGTCTCTGGCTGCAAAATTCATCCCAGAGAACCCTAAAAGAACTATAGTAATCAGTGAGGGAATGAGAATCTTGAGAGATAGTAGATAGTGATTTCTCCAGTTGAAACACTTTAGAACCATGAGATCTATCATATGTGGTCTTGAGTTCATTCCACAGGTCAAGTGCAACATCATAAAACACTAAAGATTTCTTGATTTCAGGAGTTATAGAGTTACCAAGCCATGAAGTTACAAGGCTATTGGCTCGAATCTAGCACAGACGGTTGACAACGTCAGAATCTGGTGGAATAGGCATTGATCCGTCGATGAATCTGGTCTTGTTTTTGACTGTTAAGGCCATGCGAATACTTCGACACCAGAAGACATAGTTTGTGCCGTTGAATTTCTCGCTAACAATCGAAGCACCAGTAGAGTCGTTAGATCCCAAAAAATACACCGACGACGAGTCTTCGCTAGGATTTTTGGGTGGAGCGACGGTAGATTGAGAGGCCGGAGTCGTCATTATCGGAAATCGGAGTAGATTTCAGAGGAACGGGCGGCGAGATAGTACGGCGACGAAAGATAACGCAATCGGAGAACGGAAAGCGAGCCGGAGAAGAAATCGAGTGTATGTGCGGAAGCAGATCGAAAACCTAAGTCGATGATACCATATCAAATTACTGAATTGGATTTACAATTCTGATGAAGAACAATAAATCGAATCGAATTGAAAGAAAAACATTGAATAAATTTCATCGAATGATTTTGGTGTTTGATACAGGAGAGAGAGAAGAAAGAGTAAAGTGAATCCAAATCTGGAGCGTGTGTTGTGTTTTATATCTAACTAAATCAGGATTTCTTAAATAGCCGTTAAACCTGATTAACTCAACTAATAATAATTAACTAACTTATTAACAGAACTTATTAAAAATAGAAAGAGTACATAAAAGGAAAGAAATAGGCAAAAGTCAGGGAATGTGATTTAATAACTTCCAAGTTGGTCTATCGAAACCCCAAAGACGCTAAGAAACTATACGAAATTCAGATTTCTGATGTTAAGAAGGTTCCTCATAAGAGAAACTTGAGGTTGCAAGGTTTCCCCTTATCTTTCTAGACCTCACATAATCAAATGAAACCAAAACTTAATATTCAGGTGCTTGGACAAGGCTGCAATTGTAATACCTCAGAAGCCCCTAGAGGAACAAGAGAAGAGCAAGTGGAGGCTTTGCAGGGTAACAGAAGTTGAAGAGACCAAAGTCGTCGTACGCATGATTCCTGTATGGATGACTTTCATCTTGTGTGGTGTTGTGTCAGCCATTGGACTCACCAACTTTGTTTAGCAATTCAGACACATGGACCCAAAAGTCGGACATGTCAAGGTCACGATTGTACTCCTTCTGTGGTTTTATGAGCATTCCCAAGGCCAAGCCGCTAAAGCGTTTGTCTTTTGTGCATATATCTTTTGCGGCCCTGAAACGCGATGAAAGTTTGCTTCTTTGATTGGTATTGTTGTATCAATGATTCTCGCAGTACTCTGCTCCGCCAAAGTGGAAAGCTGAAGGCTCGGTTTGGTCAAACAAGCCGGATGAGACGGAGCTCATGGCAATACTTTCGATGTTTCCACAGCTTATTCTTCTTGGGGCCTTTAATGGGGTCTTAAAATACAGTGCGATTCTCTTCTTTGCCGAGCAATTCCCCGAGTCAACAAAAATTACTTGCCTCATTGCATTAGCGCCATGTTTGGTGTTGGGGTTTTTGGCAGCATTCTCTCCGTATTTGTGGTTGGAAAAGTGAGCGAACGAGGTGGAAAAAAGAATTGGTTTCAGCATGATCTGAATAAGAGTAGGCTCGATAAGTTCTACTGGACTCTGGCTTGGTTGATGGCTGTCAATATGGCAATCTTTATCATATTCGCGCATTTGTATTGGTACAAGGAATTGAAGTTGGAAGATCAAACCGAAGAAGAATCTGGTGGGACCGAAGAGCCGTTTGAAGATAATGCAATGTGCTGCTGCTCTTGAGTCCCTTAACTATAAGGGAACAAGCTGCATGAGGTTCACATTTCACACTATTGTTTCAAGTTCTTTTGTGTTTTATATGGTGATGAGTTATGGTAACCACTTGTCTGTTTCCTCCAAAATTAGTACATTTAGCTGTCTGAAATGTATAACTAATCCTTAATTTTACTCAGCCACTGGTGCTTCTGCAGATTTATTTTCTATGAAGAGATCTGGAAATGTTAGTGCTTGAAAATCTTTAAGTTAAAACAAAAAAATATTTAATACTATCTATATTACATTGGGTTTTGAAGCAAGTTATTGTATACAATCAACAAAAAACACAGTGCTGCTATCACCAGCACGTGCAAATATAGTCTTAACTTATAAACTTACTGATATAAAGGAAACCAATGAATTCTAGTTTCAACTGATAATGAAAGAACTATTTTTGTCTTCAATCAAAAAGTAAGCTGAGTCTGAAGTCTTGTAAGTAGTATACTGGAAATTTTCCCTATTTTTTTTCTTACTTTATGCCACTTAATTTCTTTTTTGTCGATTAAGTCAGCAAGCGACTCTTAAAGTTTTCTCATTCATTGTATCAGGCTTAAGATCTGACATTCAAACTAACTGAAATTTTAGTGCATTCACTTGACTAAATTGTTTCTTCCTGCAGTATCTTTGAGTGATATTGTGTACCATAGACCAGATTAAATGTTGAGTTAATATCTTCTGTCTTTATATAATAATCAAATTGTAAAGCAGAATTAAGTGAAAAATGGCTTCCTGAAAAAAGAAATCACAGGTAGATGATCATAAATCACAAGTAGAGAATGATCAAACCACCATTACTACCATATACATTACATTAGATTTGAAGCCAGTAAACAGTATTGTCTCCTCCGAGTGAATTCTCGCAAGCTGAGAAAACTGAGATTTTCAAGGCGTTCCCAAAGGGAATCAGGGATTGGTCATTACATTATTATTAGCACGAAGGTTTATGAGTCATGACCGTAAACTAAATAGGGCAGGACCACTGAACCGGTTAATAGAAAGACTCGAAGCTACAGTTAGATTTCTCAATGAGTTTGTTAATGAGCCGGAGAAGCGACAGCCTCTAAGATCAACCTGTGACAGCATTTTAAGGCTGCTTATAGACTCGTGAACGTTTCCTGAAAATTTTGCATCACTAAATAACAGATTCTGATGAGATGTGTTGACAGGAAACTCAGACTATGAACACCCGAGATCTCTATTTCCACTCAAGCGGATCATCTGAAGACTAGAAATTTGAAACAATTTAGCAGAAGTCACTTCATAAAAGTTACACAAAGTCATTGTTATTCACATATGGGGAAAATCCGCAAAGAATTCTGGGATGGAAATAGAAAAAGTATTTTTCCAACGACTTGTGAATACGATCAAGCGAGACTGAAGTTAAGCCACCAAAACTTGAAGAATCTTCAAATCTTTAATATTATCTAATAATGGATTTGAAGCGAGTTATTGTACACAATAAGCACAAAAATACATTGCTCCAACTATAATCTTACATCTATTATTCTATCACCAGCTAGCGATTACATATATATTACTTCGCCATGAATATATGGGTTTTCCAGTCGACAGTTCTACCGGCGACGTAAACAAAACAATGCAGCATTATTGAGGTGCTTGTTAAAGAATCTTCTCCATCTTCTAGAAAACAGTAGCGGCGCATAAAGGACACCTAACCGACAATAAATCCCAATTCAGCACTTACATATATACCTGTATTGTCTGAACTTTCATGCTTTTCACCTGATTCACTCTGTCGAGCTTCAGGACTACAGCTTATGTTCAAAGGAATTCCGCATAGTCCCTCGTTTCCTTGAAATGAACTTTCTGGAAATGTGTTCATTTGAGTGCCTTGTGGGATTTTACCAATTAGTTTGTTGTACGACAAATTCAGAGCTGAGAGAAACGTAAGACTTGCAAGCTGTTGTGGGATTTCCCCGTCCAGATGGTTAAACGAGAGGTCTAGCGACTCAAGTGCATGCAGTTTCTCCACTGACGAAGGGATGTGACCAGAGAGAGCATTGTGTGAGAAGTTAAGAACATAAAGGAACTTCAGTTCACCAACTGTCTCAGGGATTACACCGTCAAAATGGTTATATGAGAAATCAATTAAAGTAAAAATGGTAAGAACTTTCTCCAGATCAAGATCCAACCCCTTGGTGGTCACAGTCATCGAGTCTTGACGGTTAACCCCGCTCACAAATTGAGAAGCATAATGCAAGTAATCAAGGTGAGATTGAGTGCCGTTAACATCAACCATTAGTGCCTTCATGTTCTGAAACAAATACCCAGGTATATTACCGTTGAAGTTGTTAGAAGCTAGGTCGATTATCTGAAGGTCTGCCCAGTTATAGTTAGCTTCCTGCAGGCAGCTAATGTTACCGTGGAACTTGTTATGGCGTAACTCAAGGATGCGCAATCCGGATAAGTTCTTGAAAAAGCAACGAAATGTATCATTTAAGTGATTGTGACCGAGGTTTAGAACCTTTATATCCGAGCATCTTGACAAAGATTTAGGAACATGTCCTTGTAAATTATTCCAACTGAGATCCAGAGTTTCCAAACCACAACTAACTGGAAAGCCATCGGGTATATCGCCACTTAAATTGTTTCTTCTTAGATTCAGCACCTTTGGAGTTAGTTCTACCAAACAGGACGGTATTCTACCACGGAAGCTATTGTTTGACAAGTCTAGAAACTCAATAAGACCTGTGTCGCATAATGAAGGTGGAATGGTCCCACTGATATTATTATGCGCTATTGAGAAGAAAACAACGAGGCTCATAGAGTTGCCGATGTTTTCAGGGAGGGAGGATGAAAAATTATTGCTTGAGAAGTCTAGAAAAAAGGTGAAAGGTGGTAGAACTGGAATTTGCCCACCAAGCATATTCGAATGCAGATCAAGGAGCAGCATACTACTGCTTATAACATAAGGTTCTTGCAGGCTGGTGAAGTGATTAAGGGAAAGATTCAGATAAATAAATGATACACTTCCAAGTTCCCATAGCCAATTAGGAATCTCACCAGAAAGTTTGTTGTCGGCTAGATCCAGCATCGCTAGTGACGAAAGATCCTGCAAAGGTGGGAATTTCTGGAGATTGCAAGATGCCAATGCAAGATATCTTATTTGGGGGAGATATAACGACACAGGTATATTTTCATTTATAAATACAGATAGGTTGTTGTGGGAGAGACCAAGATGTGTAAGATTTGAAAGCTGTCTAAAATCAGCTAACTCCACGGAACCATTGAATCGATTATTTCCAAGTTCTATAGCTGTAAGATTCTTTTGTAAAGCAAATAACGGAACACGACCAATGAACTGATTAAAAGAGAGATCCAGGTAGGAAAGTTTAGTGAGATTTCCAAATGAATTTGGTATTGTGCCAGAAAAACGGCAATTGCTAAGATCAATCTTCGACAACATTTTAAGATTCTCTATAGACTCTGGCAAAGAACCCTCGAGGTTATTTCCACCAAGGTTAATGATTTGCAGAGTAGTTCTGTCAAACAGCCTTCCAGGAATCACCCCAGACAAGTTACAGCCACTTAAAGTTAAGACCCTCAGATTAGGAAAATCCGCAAAAAAATCCGGAATAGGAGAGGAAAAAGTGTTTTGATCAAGGCTAATAACCGATAAGGATTGGAGTTTCGCCAAAGAAGGATCAAAGGGGCCTGTAATGTAAGTGTTAGACAAGCTCAAGACTCTTAACTTTGGGAGAGACGACGATACAGCATTGCACCATTCATATCCATTTGCAGATATATTCACATAATCAAGATGAAGTTCTTTTAGTTGTGTGAAGTTGTGAATCAATGTTTTTAGATCAGGGCTCTCGACCCTCGGTCCGGGGTAATAAAAAGCTGAAAGATCAAGAACAGTTAGCCTAGAAAGATTTGAAAATTCGACTGGAATTAGACCAGATAATTCAAACCCAAAAGCCGACCAAAACCGGATGGAAAACGAACGCCACCAAAGTCGTTGTAAGCTAAATTCAAACTCTGAAGAAAATGAAGCTTGGAAAAACTGGTGGCGTTATAATCAATTCCTCCGGAGATAGATTCACGGCTGAGATCAAGACCAGTGACACGACCACGAGAGTCGCACTTTACGCCACTCCACCGACAACAATCAATGGATTCATTCCACTGCACCAGCTTAAATGAAAGTAAAGGTTCAAATATAAGGTCGTTTTTCAACTCGAGCAGAGAATCTTTCTGATTTTTAACACAATATTGGCTTGAAACAAAGGAAATATTAATGCCAAACAAGGCATTTAAAAAGAATAATAGAATCAAGAAAGCACATGAAAACATTTGATCTCCCATTTTTACTTTTTTAGTATGGCACTCAGAAGATGGGATATTAATTTTCTTGGTCTCCTATCTGTTGAAGAGGTTGGATTTATAATCCATCAACTTAACATTTCTTGACTTATTGACTCAAAGTAAAGCAATGAATTCTTCTGTGTGAGCCACTTGTTTCAACTGATAATGGGACAACTATTTTTGTCCTAAAATCAAAAGTAAAGCTGACTCTAAAGTCTTGTAAGTAGTACAGTGGAAATTTTCCCTATTTTCTTCTTTCTTTTTTACTTTTGCCACTTAAGACTCTCCATTTCAGATTTTAGTGCATGACTGACTTGTGAAAAATGACTGACTGGCAAAAGAAATCATCAGTAGGTTATCATGTGTCTTACTGCATTTTCAGTGTAACTCAAATTATTTTGTACATAAACCAGATTACATGTTAAGTTTATATCTTTAGCCTTCAATAATCAAATTGTGAAATGGAATCAAGTGTAGTATTGGAAAGAAAAGGAAAAATAGATTCCTGACAAAATAAATCATCAGTAAATGATCATGAGTTGCACATCTTATTGAGGGATGATCAAACCATAATGAATTTAAATAAGCTTCAAGAGATGGAAGAATCATCAAACCATTATTACAATCAACATTACACTGTATTTGAAGCCATTTATTGAGTACAATAAACACAAAAGAAGCTGCTATCAACGGATATAATCATAATTAGCATAATTACATACTTTAGATATATTATTTCCTTAGATAGGCTAATTGTTTTGGTAAGTAGCGCTGTAATTTAGCTAGTGATTTGTAAATGTAATCTATATATATTCTGATGATAATGAAGGGTTAGGACATTGAGCCTAATTACACAAAATTGACATGGTATCAGAGCGAAGAGTTCGGATTGTAGCCGAAAAGTGTGTCTCAAGGTAAGCTAAAAATTTCTGAAAAGCGTTGAACACCTCTGATTTGGAACGAAGAAAGTATATCCAAGTAAACCGACTATAATCATCAATAAATGTGACAAAATACTTATATTGACCATGAGAAATAACTGGAGAAATACCCCAAACATCACTATGGATAATATCAAAACAAGTAGTAGCACGACTACCATTTGTAGGAAAAGGTAAAGTTTTACTTTTGCCAAGTCGGCATGCAGTGCAATCAAAACTACCCAAAACAGGTTCTCTAGTGTCCAACATGGAATTTCGAAACATATAAGATAAAATCACATTATTCGGATGACCTAATCGTCGATGCCAATCCTCAGACTTATTTTCAACCATCACAGCTGCCAAACATAAGGGACGAGGAACTAAAACTGCAACAGAAACATGCGTCCCACTTTAGGCCCCCTCGCGATCACCTTCCCCGAAACCTGATCCTGCACAAGACAACCATTATGAGAGAAACTTACGGTACATTTGTTATCCACTAACTGCCCCACAGAAAGTAAATTAGTAGATAATGCAGGAGCGACAAACACATCACGGAAAGAAGGCCCAATATCACCAACTGCTTTGATGGGATGAACAGACCCATTGGCAATTTCAATAGTCTGTGTACCAGTATATTTCCTCAAATTATGCAAAGAGTGTGAAGAACCTGTCATATGATTGGATGCACCAGAATCGACTAACCAATGATGAGAAACAATATTACCTTGACCCTGAAGTCCAAGTGCAGAGAATGCCGATAGAATCATCTGTTGAACCATCTCTGGAGTAAGAGTAGACGGGGTAGGAGTAGGGCCCAAAGGTTGACCTAAAGGAGCGGCAGCCTGAAAGGCATGGGCACGACGGTTTTTAGGACGAGCACGACAGTCTTGAATGAGATGGCCACCTTTCTTACAGTACTTGCAAAATATCTTGGTACAAGCCCGAGCAATATGACCAACCTCGTTGCATTTATAACATTTTCTGGTGTCGGGTCCTTTGTTACCCCCTTGTGCAGCATATGCAACGTTCATCACCTCAGAAGTCTTGGAAGAAAGGGTCATACTAGCATGTGTAGCCAATCGTTGTTCCTCTCGAAGTAATTCACCAAGACATATGTCCAAAGATGGAACAGGATCTCTGTTGAGTAGGCCAGCCCGAACAGTTTCAAACTCCGAACGCAGTTTCATGAGAAATTGGTCACGCATCGTGTCAGCATGGATTTTTTGAAGAGTAGGAAGGGCGTCCTTCGGCACCTTGCTATACAATATACCAGAATACTCGCTCCACAGATTAAGAAATCCTGAATAATACTGCTCAATATTAAGATTACCTTGATTGTAGGTGGAGATGTCGAGTTCCAATTGGAAACGTCTAGCTGTATTATCCTGATGATAAATACGTCGTAAATGATCCCACATCTGTTTTGCAGTCTCAAAAGAGCGCAAGTTATTCACCATATGAACTTCAATGGACCCCGTAAGCCAAGTGATAATCCGAGCATCCTTTGTCTCCCATTGAGCAAGCGCCTTTGCTTCAGTAGGCATCACAGAGGTCCCATCAATATGTCCCCATAGTTCTTTCCCTTTCAAAAACATCTTAAATTGGAATTCCCAAGCGGCGTAATTTCGTCCCGTAAATTTAACAGAAAGACCATCAGTAGTCATGATTATTCAAAAATCCAAAGTATAAGTATGTAACCCTCAAGAAACTCAAGTAAAACACAACACCCAATTTGCAAATATCAAATGCAAATATCCAATGCAAATAGCCAACTACACCAACTGCTACTGCAAATTGAAGAAAAAAAAATTCTTACGATCTGCTCCAAATATCACGAGTAATTCCGCAGCAAAAGAGTATCACGCAACCGCCGCGCAAAGGAGCTGCCTTCACCGCTCACAAACAACCAATATCGGTCAGATCTCGGTCAGATCGGAATGGAGAATCGCTTGCCTGGAAAACCTCACCGCCGGAAAACGTCGGAACAAGATGGGTGCCGAGAATTCGCAAAGTCGCTGCCTTGAGGTAGACTATCGTCTACAATTGTCGCCGGAAAATGCAATCGGAGAATTCGACCTCCAGAAAAAAATCAACCCTTTTCAAATTTGATGGCTCGATACCATGTCAATTTTGTGTAATTAGGCTCAATGCCCCCTCGTCGCCCTTTCCCGCTCCTGATCCAGATCCTGCTCCTGCTCCTATAGTCCTTCGACGATCCACTCGTGGGACTCATCCTCCTGATAGGTATGGTTATTCTGCTATCTTGGCCCCTATTTCTGTTCCTAACTCTTATTCTCAGGCTGCTAAAGAGGCATGTTGGGAGCGAGCTATGCAGGAAGAACTTCATGCACTTGCAGAAAATCACACATGGGACATTGTTCCTTGTCCTTCTGGTGTTAAGCCTATTAGTTGCAAGTGGGTTTATTTTGTGAAGTTGCGTTCAGATGGTTCACTTGATCGTTACAAAGCACGCTTAGTGGCCCTTGGCAATCGACAAGAATATGGGGTGAATTATGATGAAACTTTTGCTCCAGTGGCTAAGATGACATCTGTGCGCCTTATTTTAGCTATCTCAGCTTCTCATAGTTGGCCTTTGTTGCAAATGGACGTCAAGAATGCATTTTTGCATGGTGACCTTAAAGAAGAGATTTATATGACTCCACCGGCTGGGTTGTTCTTGGTCCCCTATTCAGACGTTTGTAAGTTAAAACGTTCACTTTATAGTCTTAAACAAGCCCCACGTGCTTAGTTTGAGAAGTTTCGTGCTACACTTCTTAGCTTCTCCTTTGTTCAAAGTCAATATGACTCGTCTCTATTTATTTGCAAATCTTCTAATGGGATTGTATTACTTTTGGTTTATGTGTATGACATTGTTATTACCGGGAGTGATACTGGTTTGATCTCTCGTCTTCAGAAGCACCTTCAAAGCTCCTTTCATATGAAAGATCTTGGTCCCTTGCACTATTTCTTGGGTTTGGAAGTGCACTCCACTGCAGCTGGTCTTTTTCTAAATCAGCATAAGTACACTCAAGAATTGATTACGTTAGCTGGTCTTCAAGATGGACATTCGGTTGATACTCCGTTAGAGGTCAACATGAAGTACCAACGCGACAATGGTGATTTTCTCGCTGATCCTTCTTTGTACATGCAGTTGGTTGGGAGTCTCAACTATTTGACGATCACTAGGCCTGATATTGCTTTTGTTGTTCAGCAAGTAAGTCAATTTATGCAGGCTCCTACTCATCTTCATTTGGCAGGCGTTCGTCGTATTATTCGTTATTTGCAGGGTTCTTGTTCGCATGGTCTCTTCTTTCCTGTCAATACTCCAATCAGTTTGACAGCTTACTCGGATGCAGATTGGGCTGGCTGCTCTGACACTCGTCGTTCGATCTCTGGTTGGTGTATGTTTCTTGGTAACTCTCTTGTGTCTTGGAAGAGTAAGAAACAAGACCGTGTTTCTAAATCATCTACCGAGTCTGAATACCGTGCTATGTCCTCCGCTTGTTCAGAAGTTATTTGGATACGCGGCCTATTAGCTGAGCTTGGATTTCCTCAGCATCAACCGACTCCTCTACATGCCGACAACACTAGTGCTATTCAAATAGCAACTAATCCAGTATTCCACGAACGTACCAAGCATATTGAGGTGGATTGTCACTCAATCCGTGAGGCCTATGATAACCATACGATCACTCTTCCGCATATCTCAACCGAGCTTCAAACTGCCGATGTGTTTACTAAAGCTTTATGTCGACAACGACATCAATTTCTTGCAGGCAAATTGATGCTTACTGATCGTCCCGCATCAATTTGAGGGGGGATATCAACAGATATAATCATAATTAGCATAATTACATACTTTAGATATATTATTTCCTTAGATAGGCTAATTGTTTTGGTAAGTAGCGCTGTAATTTAGCTAGTGATTTGTAAATGTAATCTATATATATTCTGATGATAATGAAGGGTTAGGGCATTGAGCCTAATTAAACAAAATTGACAGCTGCTACTAACATAAGGATTGTATGAACTTTTATGCTCCTCTCCTGCAAGTTTTGTTTAAAGGAAGTCCACAGAGTCCCTTGTTTCCATCGAACGCACTAGTTGGAAATGTCTGTATTTGGCCGCCTTGTGGGATTCTTCCGACCAGTTCATTGTACGACAAATCCAAGAACGAGAGCAACGTAAGGTTCGTGATCTGTTCTGGGATTTTGCCGCTCAGATGGTTAAACGAGAGGTCCAAAAATTCAAGTGTCGTGGATTGTCCAAGTGAGGCTGGAATGTGGCCCGAGAGTGAATTATTCCCCAGGCTGAGAACACGAATGAACATTGTTTCACCTATAGTCACGGGTATTACACCATCAAAATGGTTGTACGAGAAATCCAAGAAAGCAGCCGTGGGTGATGGGCCTGGGATTTTCCCAGCAAGCATATTCGAACGCAGATTAAGATACTGCAAGCCACGGAAATTGTACGGTTCTTGCAGAGAGGTGAATCGGTTATTGGAAAGATTCAGAAAACGAAGTAATCCATTACCGATGCTCCATAGCCAGCTTGGAATTTCGCCACTTATTTTGTTGTTATAAAGATCTAACGTCATTAATGAGGACATATTCTTCAAAAGGGGGAATTTCTCGAGTTTGCAAGATGCCAGTGCAAGATTTTCTAATCGAGGGAGCATAGTAGACAATGAAGCGTTTTCTCTTATATGTACTGACAGATCGTTGTAGGAAAGATCAAGACTGACGAGATTTGGGAGCTTCTGAAAATCAGTTAAGTCGACAGAACCATTGAATTTGTTCCAAGTAATCGAGAGACTCGAAAGATTATGAAGCTCGAACAAAAACTGAGGTAGAGGACCTTCTAAACTGTTCAAACTCAAATCAAGACTTTCCAGAGAATATGAACTACTTTTTCTCAACTCTGTAAATGAAGCAGAAAATCTATTGTTGCTCAGACTTACAACCTTCAGTGATGGCAACACAAATAACTGAAATAAGGATGCTGGAATTTTTCCTTCTAGTGAATTTACACTCAAGTCGAGAAAATTGAGGCTTTCAAGGCCTTCCCAATGGGAATCAGGGATTTCACTCGTTAAACCAGTAGCACAGAGGTTTATCACGGTAAGACTCTTTAGTAAACCAAACTGACGGAACAGGACCAGAGAACTGATTACTTGAAAGATTCAAGTAGATAAGTCGAGTTAGATTTCTCAACGAGTTTGGCATTGAGCCGGAGAAGCGGCAGCCTCTAAGATCAACCCGTGACAGCATTTTAAGACTGCCTATAGACTCATGAATATATCCAAGGGTTGTTATAATCCAGAAATTTCAATTAAGGCTTGTTATATATATCCAAGGGAACTTACTATACACTATAAAATATTCTAGAAAAAAATAATAGAATTGCCAAGCCCACGTGCAATACTTGATGCCAAATTGCTGATTTCACATATATATAATAAATATAATGATCAGTGCACGCAACAATTATTTTTAACTAACAAGCTAATTAACTTGTTTGTGGTTCATATAATACCTGTTGGTAGTCGTTGGTTCCCTACACTAATGTCATTTATAATTGGCAAATAAACCTTTAAATTAATTTTATTAGTAAATATGCTCCCATGACTTCAAGAATAGGGGCCCAATAACATATTTACGTTTTTTTTTTCACTTGCATGTTTCCATAAAGAACGAACTTTATGAATTCAAAGTTTATTAAGTTATTTGGTTACCCAATTAAACATTATAAGTTATTGATAAATTGTTTTATTATAAACTTAGGTAATAACTTTTCTATTATGATTCTTTCTCTTATAAACTTCAACACAAAAATAATTAATGTCTTTAATTTTGTAAACATGGTTTTTCAGCTTTTCTAAATACACAAAATTTTGTTAAAAAATTAAAAAAGTTATATGGAAACATAAAATATTAAAAAATCATTTTGAATATGTAAGAATGTGTATATATTAATATCGATATGCATACAATTATTAAGTGAAATTATAATACTTGTTTATTTGGGCTTCGTTATGATATCTATATCTAAATAATGCGAAAATTCGTAAGCTTATGATATAAAATGTTTTTAGGGCGAGTTTGGTTGGATAGATTAGTAAATATAAGTTATTAATTTGATCATTTTAGTGTTTGGATGGTAAAACTCCATATCAATCATGCTTAGGTGGAGCTGACATGGCTCATTTTCTCATGCTTTTAGCAATCCCACCCCTTCAGGTAAGATTTAAATAATCAGTTCATGATAGTTAAAATATTACCATTACACCCTCTACAACATAAACTATATTACACAAATATCATCTAAAAATGATTTTTCTCAATTATTGGAATAAATCATTCCAAAAGAAATTGTCCAGTTTGCTAACACAAAATTTATGATGTGACCCATTAATTGATACGTGATAATTGAAAGTATTTAGTTAGAATTGTGTAATGTAATCAAAAGTAATACCTTGTTTAATGTCCTAAATAAGATGACTAATGTAACTATAGCAATAATCAATAGGGAAAAGAAATCAGTTAACTCCCTACACTTTTGCCCATTTTTCACTTTATTTCCTGAACTTTAAATTTTATCACTCAACCTCCAAACTTTGCTAATCATATAACGTTACTCTAATCTGCATAGTTAAGCAAAAAATTAAGGGTAGAATGGACATTTCACTGAAAATGATATTTTTATTTTAATTAGTATTATTAAATGCAAATATCATCATCTTCACCACCAATTCATTTTTAGGTAATTACTCATTCTCAAGTACGATTTGAGATTTGGAAAACTTTTTATTCATGATTCATCTAAAGATAAAACCATGGAATTTTGAATTATTAGTTCGTAAAAGTATGATGATAATTTATAGAATAGTTTTTCTCATGTAAAAAAATGTTAGATTGGTATAAAGCTCTCTTTTTTTTATAAAAAAAATATAATGATGAAACGAACAAAGTGAAATTATTCTCAATGTTGAGAAAAGAAAATATTTTCATTTAATTAATAAGAGTAAGGCGTCTAACTTTTACTAGCATGCGGGTAAATCTCATTTGTATGAAAGAGCAAAAATATCAATTTTGCTTGTTTGAAAAGGGGGTAACTCTATGGACCGTGTGGTTGTAATTAATTCTAGCCATTTTTAACTAAATAAAAAATAAAACCAATTGCTGCAAAAACTTTCTTCAATTACCTCTTTTGAAAACAAAACAAACAAATAACACCCACGCTTGTCTTGCTGCTGAAATTCAAGAAAAATAAATGGATTTCTCTTTGAAATATTTTATATGAAGAATTTGGATTAAAAAAACATATATTGCGCTAATACAAGAAACCCACTTCATCATGAAATTTTTGTATAATTTTGTCTAATTTATATAAACAACATATTTTATAATCTGCATTAAATTTATATAAATAAAGTTGGAACAAATTTTTTCATGAAGTGGATTAATAAATTATTTTAAAGTAGGCCATGAAATTCAAAGTAGGAGATTTTTCAATTTGACGAAACCCAATCCCAACAATTATTCCATCATTCTTAAAACCCAAATTATGGAAATGGATAGACGACATAATAAAGTACCAAAAATAAACCCCAAACCCAGCAATCATTCTCTTTTTCATGGTCATCCGTCATAATTTGCACGGCTAAATTATGGAATGATTTACAGGTTATGAAATAGTAAATTGTGGAGAAAATTGGAATTGAAATATTCTCATCTCATCTGATATGATTCTCGTATCTCATTCTCATACATTTAGAAAAATGAAAATTTTCTCTAGTTTCATATGTCAACCAAACCAATAAAAGTGGGAGATTTATTTGTTTGTTATTTTTTTCGATGAGGTAATTAATTGCGGATAGTTACGTTTTTGCAGCAGTTGCTTTAATATTTTATTCAGTTAAATAGCTAGAATGAATTACAACCACACGGTCCATAGAATCAGTCCACAATTTTTCTTGCGGACATGTAATGCACTAATAATAATAAGATACATTTTGAGATTATAAATTCTAAATACATTTGCTCTATATATATATATATATATATATATATATATATATATATATATATATATATAAACCACAAAAATTTGTACACAATAACACATTTGTCTTCACTTTATTTAGGAAATTACAAATTATAAATATTTTGTACATGTGGCAAAAATAATGATATTTTGACAATTATTTTTGAAAGAGTGTTACTTTGACAAATAGTTTTGTAGAGAGTGCTAGTTTGACAGTTTAGTTTTGTACACTTGGCATCACACGTGGCTAGCTGATGATAGTTTGACAATTATTTTTGGGAGAGTGCTATTTTGACAAATAGTTTTGTAGGGAATACTATTTTGACAATTCGCTCTATTTATGTGTGGGGTTTAGAAAGAATGGGCGGGCGGGTGTCGGCGGAAATTTAAAACTCCCTTAATAACAAATAAAGTTATTATGTAATTAAATAATGGATAAGAGATAGCTAATATATCTAGCGAGTGATCTCTTCCTGTACAAGTTACACACTTGTGGCATATTTTCAGGGAATTTCTTGATCTCAAATGCACGTTGATCTATGCTGGAAATACATGTGTATATACGACGATATTGAAACTAACCAAGGTTAGGAAGAAAGAGCGTAGCGCCTCGTATATATCACACGAAACTGGAGTAAATTGTAAACAATATATACTTTTATATACCATTTTTACATGCTTACACCAAATGAACTGCTAAGGGCATACATCTTATGTTATGAACTCATTATCAACATTTCATTCGAAATAACTTGAACCCGCCTGCGTGCTAGTAAGATTTCATTCATTTGTGCGATTTGAAGCAAAAGCTGGTTGATTCTCTGCAGAAATTGTACAACCAATAATTAGTAGCACAGAGATACCAAAGTACACACAAGACTCTACAATTTCGTCTTCTATTTTTATATTTGTAGAAGTTATTGGAATAAGCAGAAATGTGAGTGGTTCGATATTCCAACTTCCAAGTAATACAACTTCTTTTGTTGTATCAGTAAGATAATGAGAAGAACTATTGCCGAGTAAAGAATATTTGTTCCGATAAAACAATGAAAAATATGTAAGGAAAGAAGCATTTCCTTCTCTATCTGAGAAGTATGTTAGTCCAACCTTGTCTTTTTCTTTGATGAGAAGCATGAGGATCTCCCTGCTGTCCTCCAGCTTCAAGCACCTCCTCCGCCACAGTAGCCGAGCTCTTAAACGCAAAAAGAAGGCGAGTAAGACTGCAGAAACTCCGGCCAACACCCATGAAAATGAGCATAACCCAACTTTATGAGTGGCATACTTTTTAATCGTGCAAGCAATCCGAAAAATCTCGGACTTTAAGAGATTCCAATACAGCCTTATTACACCATCATCATTTGGCGAAGGTGGAGGTAGTAAGTTGTTGGATCTTGGTTCTTGATTGTTGTCATGTGGAGCACTAACTGGCAACTGATTTCCAGGTTGGTTGGTGTTATCACTATTGGATTGAGGTATAATTATGGTGGAATTTGGTGTCTGAATTTGCTCCCACTCAGTCAGTTCTTCTGGAACATGGTTGTTTTCCATCTCTTTAGATTAAAGTATGCGCAGATTATCAATATGCGAAACATGTATCTATTTTCTGAGGACTTGGTTACAACAATTTGATAAGAGATTTTTTTCTTAAGAGATATTTAGCTGGAAATATCAAAAGGAATTTTGGACGTATGTATGGCTCTGGCAGCGTGTATCTTTGTAATAAGTTGAGTCCATATCAACGATAATTCATGACGGGGATTGGGGGTTAGTCTGGTCATCCAAACTTAAAATGAAAAAATGACTTGCATGCACTTTAGAAACTGAAAAGTTTAATAAGGATAAGGTTTCTTTTGGCTCCTAATCCATACCAAAAAAGACATAACTATATAAACGAATGGGCCCTACCTTGATAATGTACTTAAGGTCAATGGGTGAACAACAATGACTCTAGATTACTATTCAAATAAACGTATTTCACTTTTCAATTGCTCTAACATTGACTTTAGATTATTTATCTAACTAAATATATGGATAAAAACAGAAGAACATTGGGTAAAATAATGATATTGTGCTATATGGGCATCACAAGATTTCAGCACTTATGGTTTCACAATATCGCTCATACCAGTTTTACAGTTTCATAGGTCTGCGTGTCTGAAAAATAATTTACTAAAACTGGTGATGAGAATAACCTCTAATTGCTTTGATAATATCAGTTATCATTTTAATATTTCTCAAATTGCTTTTATAAGAAACTATAGTCCATTTCCATAATGAAAATGACTGTTCAAGTCTCCTAATTGGACGCTATTTTAACTTTTCTAATAACATGTATAGTATTTGGGGATAACTTAAATGAGTTGTATATAATCATGAAATGAATGTCATTCAGCATTTAATCTGGTATGCACAACTCCTTATACATCCAATATCCCATTTCCCTTCAAGATAGTACAGAAAATATGCCACGGATCAAATTGGTCTTGACAAACAAAATTATTGATTATCATTCATCAGTGAAACCTAGAAACCTGTTAATAAATTTAGCAACTGGGGTCGCATCACCGGGTTGATAAACTGCCAAAGAATCAAGATCCATAGCTGAAATGGTGTCGTACAGTGTCTGAGGACGAGCACAAAACAAATGCTTGCGCTCTGCCAGTTCTTCCGCCAGCTCACTTTGATGATTGTCCATTAAGTCTTCATTAACTACCACAATCAAAGGTTTTTGCAGTCTCAAACTCTCAAAAATGCTCCCTGAACCTGTAAGTAAAACAAAGGTAAACTTCAGTACATAACAGACGCTCTTTTCTTAAAAGGTACCTTCAAGAACTCAAGAGCCACAAAACTTGACACCTTCATTTCGCAAAATAACGGGATTGGAAAGCACTATTATTACCGACAATATTACAGCAAGAGACTAAGTAAAGTCACTTTTAAAGCTACAAACTAGTAGATACATAAACAAGGAAAACAAAACAATCAGTTTTGAGATGGGGCATTATCGGATCATATGTCAACACGCACTTAAATGAATTGGAGCTATAGGGACTATTGGCTGGAGGCTAAAACAAACAAATATGAAAGTACACATGATAGGAAACGAGAAAAAAATACCCTCAACAGATAAGTAGAAATATATGTTTGAGAGGAAAAAGAAATGCTCAAGATTACCTGCATGACTGATAACAAGAGACGCTGACTTCAAAAACTCAGCTATGCTCGACGAAAATGTAAAATAGTCTACATATAGGGACCCATCTTCTCCAGCGTACTGAAAATTTAAGACAGCCATATTACAGGTATAAACGGTAGCATGGTAAAACAGAAAGCACGAAACAAAACAGATGTAGTAGAGTATATCCATGTCTTGATATTACAATGTTGTCACTTTTGGTTTCAGGTGGCACTTTGAGAAACTTTCAAACAGACTAAACCTAAACCTCGGACTTCAGTCTTGAGAAAAACCATGCGTGTTTATAGATGAAGTTCAATTGTATGCATCCGAATTACAAAACGTATGGTGGTAGGAAAGAAAAAAACCAGTTGACAGAGAGCACTATACTTCAAATGGGAACAGTTGTATGTATTCCACAGGTAGGCAGGATGAGTAAACGACTCATGATGAAATGTAAACATGGGTTTAAGGCCGATTTATGGATACTTATCTGATGTTCACATTATTGATGTAATAATATTGATGCTCAAGAATCTAATAATCTAATAATGTACCTTAGTGGGGATGTAGGTTCCACGGCCCATTTGGATGAGAAGGTGGGTATAGCCCTTTAGGAATAAAGCTTGTCTGACTTGCTCGGTATCGACAGCTCTAACCAAGGTATCGAAAGAAGTTGTCCCAACAGTCACAAAGACGACCGTCTTGGACTTATTGAAACCATCATCACACTCGCCCATTTCTCTCACTAAAACTCTCAGGCAACTAAAATGATGAGGAAAAGAAGAGCATTTGAATCCCACACTGCAAAACCAAATGAAGCCATTTTCAGGTCAAGATGAATCCAATAAATGAATTAACATAGATAAATTGATCAAAGGATTTGATTAGAATGTGTTTACTACATTCACTTATTCAGACATAATTCATTAATCAAATTTATAATGATAATAATAATATACAAGCAGGCAGCAGAAGAAGAAAACAATAGGTAGGTTGTGATGAATAAATAAACAAACATGAGATTGAGTCTGTGGATGATTAGGAAGAAAAACATAGCAAAAGATGGATCTAATCTAATGAATAATTATTGCGAATAGGGGTGTACACGGGCGGGTATTTGCGGGTTACCACAAAAAAACACACCATACCCACGTATGGCGGGTTACCAAAATCTTCAACCGAGCGGGTTATTTGAACTTTCAAACCATGCGGGTGGTGGTTTAGGCGGGTTGTGCGGGTTAGCGGGCGGGTGACGGGTTATATACTACAATTTCGAAAAAATTATTAAATATTCATTATACCTAATTTACACGCATTAATCAAACTATCATGCAACAAAAAATAGATTTAAACTAAAACATGTCACTTCTCATCATCAAAGAAGAAGAATATAACAAACATTTGTTAAAAGATGTCAAAAAATTTTGAAGGAAATGGTAGTCTCTGAGTTGAGATGATGCCGAGAACTGCTGAAATTCCACGTTCGAGAGAAAATTGAACTTGAGCCTCGTGGTTGTCCCTTGGGGTAAAAGCTGTAGCAGTAAAAGATCCAAATTCATTAACTTAATTACAGCACAACAAACTTCATTCAGAGGCTAATCTAAATTAATTAACAGACTTCATTGTCTCATACAATACCAAAGCGCAGAGGCTAATCTAAATTAATTAACAGACTTCATTGTCTGATCCAATACCAATGCGCATCTAAGTCACTGATTAAGCCTAATCTAAATTCATTAACTTAATTACATTACGAGTATAAGCTCAATTCATTAGATTTGAAGCACGAATTGATTATGCCTAATCTAAATTCATTAACTGAAGCACGAACCACGAAGCACGTAGCCAACAGAAATTAGTAAATCAGTAAATTGAATTAGCGGCTCAATTTGTCACTTATCAAACCTGCAGGCGATGGAGTCTTGTATCAAAAAAGAGATTCCAAGTTCTGAAGTTCGAGATAGTACCTGGTTGTGCGGTGACGTGGCGTCGCGTCGAGCGTGGTGGAGGGGGCTGGTGGTTTCGCGGTGAGGTGGCGCGGGGTCGAGCGTGGTGTAGCGAGGCGTCGAGCGTGGTGGAGCTTGGCGTCGAGCGCGATTGAGCGTGGTACTATGGCTTCGTGATGGTGACGTCGAGCGTGGTGAAGGAAGCGACGGTTAGCGGCGGCGGCGGTGGCGTGAGAGAGGTTGGGTGGGGTGATGCAGTCGAGAAAGCGTTGGAGTTTATGGTGAAACGGGATCATCCCAAGAGAGGCTGATTTTGGCTCGGCCCGTTTTTGACGTGCGAATAGTCAAATTTTATCCGAAACGGGCCAACAAACCATAGTAATCATCTAAAGATCATTAAGGGAGCGGATTTTAGCCAAATTCCTTCGTTTAGGCCTCGAAAGGGTCGTTTTTGCCGTTTTTAGTAATTTTCGTTTTAGTTATATCTTTATTTCTAGAACTCGGAATTGCATTCTGCTTGTTGGAGCGTGTTCCTTATGAGTAGCACTTTTAGTTTATGCTTTTATTTCGATTTTTTCCTTTTTTGGAAAAAAACGTTATTTCCTATTTTTAGTTATGCTTTTAGGGTATATATTCTATGTAAACCCTAAGAAGACAGTTAGTGGATTATTGAATAAAGTTTTTGAGAGTTTCTCTCTTTTGCATCAATCTCTTGGTATTCTTCGTGAATCAACAAGCTTTTGATTTTCGTGTGTCGTTCTTATCTTTCCTATAAGCTTCCGCTATGTCAGTTGGCATCAGTCCCAGGTTCGTTCCTTCACTATGCCGCCCAGAAAACGTCAGGAAGAAGATAGACGTGAGGAATTCACACAATTACGCCAGCAAGTTGAATTGTTGACGCAACAGATGGCAGCCATGGTTGCACAACAACAGGCTGCTCCAGCACCAAGACCTGACGACCAATCATTCGAGGATGAAGAGGAAGATAATCCTTTTGCTCGGAGACAATGTGTCCAAGAGTACAATCCACGTTGGGAATCAGGGTTTAAGGTGGACATACCAGAATTTCAGGGAGGGTTGAACCCAGAGGAATTCTTGGATTGGGTAACTGCAGTTGAGGAGGTTCTGGACTTTAAAGATGTTCCAGATGACAAACGTGTTTCTCTCGTCGCAACTAGGTTTCGGGGAAGAGAAGCGGCCCGGTGGCAACAAGTTAAGGTGACGAGGTCTCGACAGGGAAAACCTAAACTTGTGTCTTGGGATAAACTGAAGAAACAGTTTTTACCCTACAATTATGTGCGTACTATGTATCAACAGTTGCAGAATTTGCGTCAAGGGGGGAAGTCTGTGAGTGACTATACCACTGAATTCCACTTGCTAATCACTAGGAACAACTTGATGGAAATGGAGGATCAATTGGTGTCACGTTATGTGAGTGGTCTTCGTCCACAGATTCAGGATACGCTGAATATGTTTGATCCAGTCTCTGTCTCTGAGGCACATCAGCGAGCAGTGCAAATTGAGAAGCAACAGTCACGGAGAGTCATGAACCCTCTCAGTATTGGGAACTCATCGGGTAGCTCGCAACAAGTCACACGTCCTGGTAACACTGTGCAATCGGGGCTACCAAAAATGGGTACTATCCAATAGCCAACACGTCCAGTGGCTGGTATCCGTTGTTTTGGTTGTGGAGTTACGGGTCATAGGCAGTCTGAGTGTCCTAAGAATCCGCATAGAGGACTATTTGTTGATGAGACTAATGGTGAGTATGATGGCCCGCCTGTTTTTGATGAGGACTTCGAAGAAGAGGCAGTAGATGATGAAGAGTTTGTTGCTGGGGATGTTGGCCAAGCTTTAGTTGTGAGGCGCAGCCTCATTACTCCCACGGAAAACAAGACTGACTGGCTACGCAACAACATATTTCAGACAACATGCACAGTAGAGGGAAAGGTATGTCGAATGGTTATTGATTCTGGTAGTTCTGAGAATGTAGTGGCTGAGGAGGTTATTAAGAAGTTGGGTTTACAGACTGAGAAGCATCCCAAGACTTATAAATTGGCATGGTTGAAGAGAGGAAACGATGTCGAGGTATCTCAACGTGCTCGGATCAATTTTTTGATTAGACCTACTTACAAGGATCAGGTTTTGTGTGATGTGGTAGAGATGGATGCGTGCCACCTACTGTTAGGTAGGACATGGCAATTTGATAGGCGGTCAGTTCATGATGGGTTCGCGAATACTCATAGCTTTCTGTTTGGCGGGAAGAAGATTGTGCTGCTGCCTGATAAAGGGCCACAGTCAAGCGGGAAGGGTACCAACTTCTTGACCAGAAAGAGGTTCGAGGCAGAGATGGAAGAGTCGGGAATTGTGTATGTGATGGTGGGTAAACTGGTAGAAGATGATCACGAAATCCCGCTAGCAGTTCAACCTTTGTTGTAGGAGTTTTGTGATGTTTTCCCAGACGAGTTGCCGGAAGGATTACCACCTTTGCGTGATATTCAGCACCAAATCGACTTGGTTCCTGGTGTAGCTTTATCTAATCGTGCACATTATCGGATGAGTCCCACAGAACATGAGGAGTTGCATAGGCAAGTGGAGGAACTTTTGGCTAAGGGGCACGTGAGGGAGAGCTTGAGTCCTTGTGTTGTTCCTGCCCTTCTGACTCCAAAGAAAGATGGGACATGGCGTATGTGCGTGGATAGTAGAGCGGTTAACAAAATCACTGTACGTTATCGTTTTCCTATTCCCCGACTGGATGATCTATTGGACCAACTTACTGTGCGTGTGTGTTTAGCAAACTAGATTTGAAGAGTGGGCACCATCAGATCCGAATCAGACAAGATGACGAGTGGAAGACAGCGTTTAAGAATAGGGAGGGGTTGTATGAGTGGCTGGTTATGCCTTTTGGTCTCTCAAATGCACCAAGCACATTCATGCGCGTCATGAATCAGGCCCTTCGTCCCTTCACGGTAAATTCGTTGTAGTTTATTTCGATGATATTCTGATTTATAGTGCTAACGATGTTGATCATGTTTAGCACCTTCGAGAAGTTCTTACCGTGCTTCGTAGGGATGAGTTTTATGCTGCAGTGAAGAAGTGCTCGTTTCTCACTGATAGTGTAGTGTTTTTGGGATATGTGGTCTCGAAGGATGGGTTAGCAGTTGATACATCTAAAGTGGAGGCAATAAGCAAGTGGCCTCAGCCCACAACTATCACTGAGGTTAGAAGTTTTCATGGCTTGGCATCTTTTTATCGTCGTTTTATCCCTCACTTTAGTAGTATCATGGCGGCAATCACGGATTGCATGAAGGGTAGTAAGTTTCAGTGGACTGACGAGGCTGATATGTCTTTCCAGTTAATCAAGGAGAAATTGACCACGGCTCCAGTGTTGGTCTTACCTGATTTCAATCGCCCGTTTGAGTTACACTGTGATGCATCAAAGGTTGGTATTGGTGGTGTGTTGAGTCAGGGTAATCGCCCCGTGGCCTTTTTTAGTGAGAAGTTGTCTGGTTCCAAGTCTCGATATAGCACTTATGATGTTGAATTCTATGTTATTGTTCAGTCTATACGGCATTGGCGTCATTACCCTTTTTCACAAGGAGTTCATCTTATATACTGATCATGATGCCCTTAAACACCTTGGAACTCAGGATAAATTGTCTGCTCGGCATGCTTCATGGATTGCTTACTTGCAGCAGTTCACTTTCGTGATAAAGCATAAGGCTGGTGCTTTGAACAAGATTGCAGATGCGTTGAGTAGGCGTCATAACATGCTCTTGGAGATGCGCGTTGAGGTGCTGGGATTTGACAGCCTGCGTGATTTGTACCCCGTTGATCCCTACTTTTCTGGCGTGATTCGGGATATGCAGAGTGGGGTACAATCCGAATTTGCATGGGTGGATGGTTTTCTGTTTCGGGGTACTCAGTTGTGCATTCCAAAGGGTAGTTTGCGCGTGAAAATTATTCAAGAGTTGCATAATGAGGGTCATGTGGGTCGTGATAGGACCCTCCAGCTCGCGACGGCTTCATATTTTTGGCCATCTTTGCGTAGGGACGGGGGTAAGTTTGTGGAGCGTTGTCGGGTTTGTCAGCTATCTAAGGGTAAAGCTACGAATGCTGGGTTGTACATGCCACTGCCTATCCCGACACAGGCGTGGACAGATGTAAGCATGGATTTTGTTGTGGGGTTACCACGAACTCATCGTGGATTTGATTCAATTTATGCGGTGGTGGATCGTTTTTCAAAGATGGTGCACTTTATCCCTTGCAAGAAGACTACTGATGTTGTTAATGTTGCCTTGCTGTACTTTCGTGAGGTTTATCGTTTGCATGGGCTGCCCACGTCAATTGTGCCGGATCGGGACACTCGCTTTCTTAGTCACTTCTGGCGTAGCTTGTGGCGCATGGTGAATACACGGCTGAATTTCAGTAGTGCTTATCATCCACAAACAGATGGTCAAACCGAGGTTGTGAATCGTTCTTTGGGTGATCTGTTGCGTTGCCTTGTGGGTGATAATCTTAAGTCTTGGGATCAGAAACTGTGTCAAGCTGAGTTTGCTCATAATCACGTTGTCAACCGCAGTTCTGGGTTCAGTCCTTTTCAGGTGGTGTATGGCCTCGTTCCTAGGGGTCCCCTTGATTTAGTTCCGGTGACTGCCTCGGTCAAGATGCATGGCAAGGCACAGGATTTTGTCCAGCAGTTGCAGCAGGTGCACTCCCAAGCTCATGACCACTTGCAAGCTGCTGTCGTGGATTACAAGCGTGCTGCTGATAAAAAGAGGCGCAATGTTGAGTTTGAGGTGGGTGACTTTGTATGGGCAGTGCTGACTCGGGATCGTATTCCAGCACATGAGTATAACAAACTCTCGGCAAAGAAGCTTGGTCCAGTAGAGATTGTTGAGAAGATCAATCCCAATGCTTATCGGTTGAAGCTGCCTAGTCATATTCGTACTTCTGATGTGTTTAATGTCAAACACTTGGTGCCGTTTCAGGGTGATAATTCCGATGATGATGATGATGGGGATCTGCCTGTGCCAAATTCGAGGGTGAATTTTTCCCACCCCGGAGGGAATGATGTAGTCGAGAAAGCGTTGGAGTTTATGGTGAAACGAGATCATCCCAAGAGAGGCTGATTTTGGCTCGATCCGTTTTTGACGTGCGAATAGTCAAATTTTATCCGAAACGGGCCAACAAACCATAGTAATCATCTAAAGATCATTAAGGGAGCGGATTTTAGCCAAATTCCTTCGTTTAGGCCTCGAAAAGGCCGTTTTTGCCGTTTTTAGTAATTTTCGTGTTAGTTATATCTTTATTTCTAGAACTCGGAATTGCATTCCGCTTGTTGGAGCGTGTTCCTTATGAGTAGCACTTTCAGTTTATGCTTTTATTTCGATTTTTTCCTTTTTTGGAAAAAAACGTTATTTCCTATTTTTAGTTATGCTTTTAGGGTATATATTCTATGTAAACCCTAAGAAGACAGTTAGTGGATTATTGAATAAAGTTTTTGAGAGTTTCTCTCTTTTGCATCAATTTCTTGGTATTCTTCGTGAATCAACAAGCTTTTGATTTTCGTGTGTCGTTCCTATCTTTCCTATAAGCTTCCGCTACGTCATGGGGTGACCTAGGCGCAACTGCTGTGAGGAGTTGTTCACTGGTCTGGTACTTGTGACCTAGAAAATGACTAAATGAGGGAGGGGGATTATTTTTTTTAGTTTTAATACTTATGGGGCAGGCGGGCGGGGTAACCCGCTACCCGCCCGCCCAAAGGCGGGTTACCACATTTTAAACCTGCCAGCTTTTTTTTTTTTTTTTGTAAACTGCGGGTTTGCGGGTGCGGGCGGGTCGCGGTTTTATGTACACCCCTACGAGCAATTCCCCGAGTCAACAAAAAACTACTTGCCTCATTGCATTAGCGCCGTGTTTGGTATAGGGATTTTTGGCAGCATTCTCTTAGTATTTGTGGTTGGAAAAGTGAGTGAACGAGGTGGAAACAATTGGTTTCAGCATGATCTGAATAAAAGAAGAGTTCACTACATGAGAGGATTGTAACAAATTCATTTTCTATGATGGGATCTGGAAAGTTTAGTGCATGAAAACAAAATTTATGACCAAAAAAAAAAACTCTTTTTATCTATATTATTACATTGGATTTTGAAGTTAGTTATTGTATACAATCAACACAAAAAACAGTGCTGCTATCACCAGCACATGCAAATATATTCTTGACTTATAAACTTACTGAAATTAAAGTAAACAAATGAATTCTTGTTTCAACTGATAATGAAAAACTATTTTTGTCTTCAATCAAAAAGTAAGCTGACTCTGAACTGAAGTCTTGTAAGTAGTATACTGGAAATTTCCCTATTTTCTTCTTTTCTTTTTTACTTTCTGCCACTTGATTTCCCTTTGTCGATTAAGTCAGCAAGAGACTCTTCAAGTTTTCTCATTCATTGTATCAGGCTTAAAAGTTGACATTCAAATTAACTGAAATTTTTGTGCATTCCTTGACTAATTTGTTTCTTCCTGCAATATCTTTGAGTGAAATTGTTTACCATAGACCAGATTACATGTTGAGTTAATATCTTCTGTCTTTATATAATCAAATTGTAAAACAGAATTAAGTGAAAAAAATGGCTTCCTGACAAAAGAAATCACAGGTAGATAATCATAAATCACAAGTAGAGAAGGATCAAACCACCATTTTTTTACCATATACATTACATTAGATTTGAAACCAGTAAACAGTATTGTCTCCTCCGAGTGAATTCTCGCAAGCTGAGAAAACTGAGATTTTCAAGGCGTTCTCAAAGGGAATCAGGGATTGGTCATTACATTATTATTAGCACGAAGGTTTATGAGTCATGACCGTAAACTAAATGGGGCAGGACCACTGAACCGGTTAATAGAAAAACTCAAGTAGCTAGAGTTAGATTTCTCAATGAGTTTGTTATTGAGCCGGAGAAGCGACAGCTTCTAAGATCAACCTGTGACAGCATTTTAAGGCTGCTTATTATAGACTCGTGAACATTTCCAGAAAATTTTGCGTAACTAAGTAACAGATTCTGATGAGATGTGTTAACAGGAAACTCAGACCAATGAACACTCAAGATCTCTATTTCCACTCAAGTGGATCATCTGAAGACTAGAAATTTGAAACAATTTAGCAGAAGTCACTTCATAAAAGTTACACAAACTCATTGTTATTCACATATGGGGAAAATCCGCAAAGAATTCTGGAATGGAGATAGAAAAATTATTTTTCCAACGACTTGTGAATACGATCAATGGAGACTGAAGTTAAACAAGCCACCAAAACTGGAAGAATTTTCAAATCTTTAATATTATCTAATAATGGATTTGAAGCCAGTTATTGTACACAATAAGCACAAAAGTACACTGCTGCAAATATAGTCTTGCATCCATGATTCTATCACCAGCTATTACATATATATGACTTCACCATGAATATATCGGTTTTCCAGTTGACAGTCCTACCAGCTACGTAAACAAAACAATGCAGCACTATTGAGGTGCTTGTTAAAGAATCTTCTCCATCTTCTAGAAAACAGTAGAGGCACATAAAGGACACATAAACCGACAATAAATCCCAATTCAACACTTACATATATACATGTGTTGTCTGAACTTTCATGCTTTTTGCCTGATTCACTTTGTCGAGCTTCAGGACTACAGCTTATGTTCAAAGGAATTCCACAGAGTCCCTCGTTTCCTTGAAATGAACTTTCTGGAAATGTCTTCATTTGAGTGCTTTGTGGGATTTTACCAATCAGTTTGTTGTGTGACAAATTCAGAACTGAGAGAAACGTTAGACTTGCAAGCTGTTGTGGGATTTCCCCGTCCAGATGGTTAAACGAGAGGTCTAACGACTCAAGTGCACGTAGTTTCTCCACTGACGAAGGGACGTGACCATGGAGAGCATTGTGTGAGAAGTTGAGAACATAAAGGAACTTCAGTTCACCAACTGTCTCAGGAATTACACCTTCGAAACGGTTATATGAGAAATCAATTAAAGTAAAAATGGTAAGAACTTTCTCCAGATCAAGATCCAACCCCTTGGTGGTCACAGTCATCGAGTCTTGACAGTTAACCCCGCTCACAAATTGAGAAGCATAATGCAAGTCATCTAGGTGAGATTGTGTGCTGTTAACATCAACCATTAGTGCCTTCATGTTCTGAAACAAATACCCAGGTATATTACCGTTGAAGTTGTTAGAAGCCAGGTCGATTATCTGAAGGTCTGCCCAGTTATAGTTAGCTTCCTGCAGGCAGCTAATGTTACCATGGAACTTGTTATGGCGTAACTCAAGGATGCGCAATCCGGATAAGTTCTTGAAAAAGCAAGGAAAGGTATCATTTAAGTGATTGTGACAGAGATTTAGAACCTTTATATCCGAGCATCTTGACAAAGATTTAGGAACATGTCCTTGTAAATTATTCCAACTGAGATCCAGAGTTTCCAAACCAAAACTAACTGGAAAGCCATCGGGTATATCGCCACTTAAATTTTTTCTTCTTAGATTCAGCACCTTTGGAGTTAGTTCTACCAAACATGACGGTATTCTGCCACGGAAGCTATTGTTTGACAAGTCTAGAAACTCAATAAGACCTATGTAGCAAAATGAAGGTGGAATGGTCCCGCTGATATTATTATGCGCTATTGAGAAGAAAACAATGAGGCTCATAGAGTTGCCGATGTTTTCAGGGAGGGAGGATGAAAAATTATTGCTTGAGAAGTCTAGAAAAAAGGTGAAAGGTGGTAGAACTGGAATTTGCCCACCAAGCATATTCGAATGCAGATCAAGGAGCAGTATACTGCTGCTTATAGCATAAGGTTCTTGCAGGCTGGTGAAGTGATTAAGGGAAAGATTCAGATAAATAAATGATACACTTCCAAGTTCCCATAGCCAATTAGGAATCCCACCATAAAGTTTGTTGTCGGCTAGATCAAGCATCGCTAGTGACGAAAGATCCTGCAAAGGTGGGAATTTCTGGAGATTGCAAGATGCCAATGCAAGATATCTTATTCGGGGGAGATACAACGACACAGATATATTTTCATTTATAAATACAGATAGGTTGTTGTGGGAGAGACCAAGATGTGTAAGATTTGAAAGCTGTCTAAAATCAGCTAACTCCACGGAACCATTGAATCGATTATTTCCAAGTTCTATAGCTGTAAGATTCTTTTGTAAAGCAAATAACGGAACACGACCAATGAACTGATTAAAAGAGAGATCCAGGTAGGAAAGTTTAGTGAGATTTCCAAATGAATTTGGTATTGAGCCAGAAAACGGCAATGGCTAAAATCAATCTTCGACAACATTTTAAGATTCCCTATAGACTCTGGCAAAGAACCCTCGAGGTTATTTCCACCGAGGTTGATGGTTTGCAGAGTAGTTCTGTCAAACAGTCTTCCAGGAATCACCCCAGACAAGTTATTGCCACTTAAAGTTAAGACCCTCATACCAGGAAAATCCGCAAAAAAATCCGAAAGAGGAGAAGAAAAAGTGTTTTTGTCAAGGCTAATAACCGATAAGGATTGGAGTTGTTAACAATTCTTATTATTGGCTTTCTTGCCTCAATCGGTTACAAGATCCTTCAATATATAAGGATTATGATCAACTACTATCAGCAATACATTCTATTCTATCTACTATTGTTAGGTGAAGAAAAGATGATTGTTAAGTGATGATGAATGTTAGGTGAAGTGGGTGAAAAATACCTCTTAACATCCCCCCTCAAATTGATGGTGGTTGTTCAACAAGCATCAATTTGGCCATTAGAAATTGATGACGTTGGCGGCCTAATGATTTCATAAAGACATCAACAGTTTGAAGCACCGAAGAGATATGTGGAAGAGTGATGATATGATGATCAAAAGCCTCCCTGATAGAATGACAATCCACCTCAATATGTTTGGTACGCTCGTGAAACACTGAATTAGTGGTTATTTGAATAGCACGTGTGTTGTCCGCATGTAGTGGAGTAGGTAAATTTTGAGGAAAACCGATTTCAGCTAATAGACCACGTATCCAAATGATTTCGGAGCAAGCAGATGACATAGCGCGGTATTCAGATTTAGCAGAGGATTTAGAAACACGATCTTGTTTCTTACTCTTCCAAGACACAAGAGAGTTACCAATAAACATACACCAACCAGAAATAGAACGTCGAGTGCCCGAGCAACCAGCCCAATCGGCATCACTATATGCTGTCAAACTAATGGGAGTATTGATAGGAAAGAATATACCACATGTACAAAAACCTTGTAGGTAGCAAATAATACGACGAACACCTGCCAAGTGCAGATGAGTCGGGGCCTGCATAAATTGACTCACTTGTTGAACAGTAAAATCAATATTTGGTCGAGTCATCGTCAAGTAGTTGAGACTCCCCCACCAACTATCGATACAAAGATGGGATATTTTGTGTTGACCTCTAAGGGCGTATCAGTTGAGCGACCATCTTGAAGACCTGCCAACTTAATTGAAGACCTGCCAACTTAATTAACTCCATAGTGTACTTATGCTGATTTAAGAAAGTACTCGCGGCCGAGGAATGCACTTCCAAACCCAAAAAATAACGTAAAGGGCCTACATCTTTCATGTGGAAAAAGTTCTAAAAATGTGTTTGGAGGTTAGATATCAAGCTGGCATCATTTCATGTAATAACAATATCATCCACATAAACTAGAAGTAAAACAATTCCAATAGAAGTTTTGCAGAGAAACAAGGAGGAGTCATAATGACTCTGCACAAATGAGAAGCTAAGAAGAGTGACACGAAACTTCTCAAACCAAGCACGAGGAGCTTGTTTCAGACCATATAAAGAGCTTTTGAGCTTGCAAACATCTGGATGGGACAAAGAACAACCCTGGTGGTGGAGTTATATAAATTTCTTCTTTAAGGTCGCCATGTAAAAAGGCATTCTTGACATCCATTTGAAGTAGACGCCATCCTTTCAAAGCCGAGATAGCCAAAATGAGGCGGACAATGGTCATCTTAGCAACTGGAGCAAACGTCTCATCGTAATTGACTCCATTTTCTTGTCTATTGTCAAGTGCAACTAAACTTGCTTTATAATGATCAAGAGACCCATCACAGTGTAGTTTAATAGAGCAGACTCATTTACAACCAATAGGCCTAACACTGATTGGACAAGAGACAATGTCCCAAGTGTGATTTTCTTGAAGAGCCTAAAGTTCCTCTTGCATGGCCTTCTCCCAACAAGCTTCTTTAACTGCCTGAGAATAAGAATTAGGAACTGAAATAAAAGACAAAGTTGTAGAATAACCATACCGATCTAGAGGATGAATGCTACGAGTGGATCGTCGAAGAGCGATGGGAGCAGGAGCAGGATCCAGATCAGGGTCAAGGAGGGGTGGCGATGGAGGGGGGTTGTCGTCTTTGATAAAGACATTCTGGTTTGAAACGCTCCACTGATGAAGTTAGATTCTCAAAGGACGGAAGTTGAATGTTGGCAGGAGATACCACCTGCTACTGAAAATGGTACTGATGTTCGAAGAAACTGACATTTCTAGATATAAATATGTGGTTTGCAACTCCATCATAAGATATAAAACCTTTGTGTACATTACTATATCCCAAAAATGCACATTGCACTGATTGTGCAGACAACTTATGACGATCATGGGAAGGAAGTAAGACAAAGCAAACACATCCAAATATTCGAAGACTGTTGTAATTTGGAGACGTCTCATAGAGACGATAATAAGGTGACTCAAAATCCAGATGTTGTATGGGTAAGCGATTAATGGCATATACAACAGTGGACAAAGATTTTACCCAAAATACAAAAGGAACATATGATTCAATAAGTAACGCGCGAACCATATCTAACAAGTGGCGGTTTTTATGTTCCGTTAATCCATTCTGTTGAGGGGTATAAGGACACAATTTTTGAGAAATAATTTATTTTTCTTGTAGAAAAAATTGAAAGGATTTTGACAAATACTCGCCACCATTATCAGAGCGAAGGATTTTGATAGTGGCGGAAAATTGTGTCGCAATATGAGCCAAAACTTCCAAAAGTATGGAACACCTCTCATTTAGAATGAAGGAAATATATCCATGCAAAACGATTGTAATTATCAATAAATATCACAAAATATTTATATTGACCATGAAAAATAACAGGAGAAATGCCTCAAACATCAGTATGAATAATCTTAAAACATTCAGTAGCACGACTACCATTAGGAGGAAAAGGTAGAGCTTTACTTTTGCCAAGCCGACAAGTAGTACAATCAAAACTAGTAGAACATTGTTTGATACCCAGCATGTCATGTAGTAACATATGTGATAAAATCACATTATTAGGATGACCTAATCTTCTATACCAGTCCTCTGACTTAGTGTTAACCTTCATGCATACTAAAGACAAGGAACGAGGAACGAAAAACTGCAACGGAAACATTCGCCCACTTTAGGCCCCCTCGCGATCACCTTCCTCGACACCTGATCATGCACAACACAACTACTATGAGAGAAATGTACAGTACAACTGCTATCGACTAACTGGCCCACAGAGATCAAATTATTAGATAAGGCAGGAGAGATAAATACATCACGAAAATAAGGTCCATGATCACCTATTTCTTGAATATGGAGAACACTCCCATTAGCAATTTGAATAACTTGTGTACCAATATATTTTCTCAAATTATGAAATGCGTTGGAAGTACCTGTCATGTGATTAGACGCACCCGAATCGACTAACCAAGGATCAATAACGGGTTTACCTTGACCTTGAAGTCCAAGAGCAGAGAATGCTGAAAGAATCATATGTTGAACCATCTCTGGAGTAAGAGTACCCTGAGTAGGAGGAGACATTGTAGGTTGGCTCGGCGGAGCAATAGCCTAAAAGGCGTGAGTGCGACGATTATTAGGATGAGTCCGACAGTCTTGGAGGAGATGACCACTTTTCTTACAGTATTTGCAGAATATTTTGGCGCAAGTGCGAGCAATGTGACCGATCTCATGGCATTTATAGCATTTTCTGTTGTCGGGTCCTTTGTTACCTCCTTGTGCAACATAAGCAACGTTCACCACCTCTGAGATTTCAGAAGAAACTGTCATACTACCGTGTGTAGCCAATCGTTGTTCCTCTCGCAGTAATACTCCAAGACATAAGTCCAAAGAGGGAACATGATCTCTGTTGAGTAGGTCAACACGAACAGTTTCAAATTCCGGGCGCAATTTCATCAAATATTGATCACGCCTAGTGTCATCATGGACCGCCTGAAGAGCGGGTAGAGCCTCCTGCGGTATCTTGCTATATAGTATACCTGAATACTCACTCCATAGATTAAGAAACTCAGAATAATACATTTCAATGTTAAGGTTACCTTGACTTAAGGTAGAGATTTCGAGCTCCAACTGAAAACGACAAGCGGTATTATCTTGATGATAGATACTACGCAGATATTCCCACATCTCTTCCCGATCTGCAATAAGCTACAAAATGTAAGTGATCTGTTGAGTTATTACAGAAGTTAACCGCTGCTAATTTCACCACACCGACAACAGTAAAAGCCCTGAAAAGAAAACAAACAAATAGATATAAGCAAGCAAGTTTCTTGAAAGAGAAAAAGAGCTTATGTATGTAAAAACAGAAAAAGGGGGAAAATAATAAAATACCAAATAGGAAGCGAATTAGGAGAAAATGATGGCATTCCAATAAAGGAAAGGAAACCGAGCGGCATTTATTACTAACTACAAATAGAACCCACGGTAATTATTGTTGTACTTGTAACAGTTGTGCAAGTGAACATCAACACCTTAATAGAGGAGGAGTGATTGCAAGTTGTGGAAAAAGAGAGAGAGATATTCTCTCACTCACCTTTAGAGCTTGCTGGAAAAAGTGGGTAAAAATGGGTATTTTTCATCCACCTCCCCTGAGGTTGGGTCATTTGTCAAATACCCCTTGAGGTTTGGTACTTTGTTAAGTACCCCTTTCGGCTAGTTGACCATCTAGTCAACAGTTAAAAATAAGGGTAATAAAGTAATTTAATATTATTACTTTTTTATATTATTTTTTGTAATTTTTAAAGTATTTGATATTTCTTATATTAATGAGCATTTGTAATTATGACGATTTCTAGTCTAATTTGAATTTAAATTATACAACATACATGAAATTGATGCGTTTTTATTTAAAAAATTTAACAATTGATTTACAATTTATTTTTTAAAATTTTTACTTGTAAAAATAAACTATATGTTGTTTCTTGTATTTTAAATTTGCAAATTTTTAAAATAAAATCAAGTTATAACTAAAATTGTGTTATAGCTCGATTTTCACATGTGGATACCACGTAGGACAAAATACACTCTAAATAAAGAACAAAAAGCAATGAATTTTTTGAAAGGCAATAGATTCTTTTTCTTTTCTTTTTTAGCGTGAAAAGATAAAGGACAAAAAGCAATTTTTGATACTGTGACGGATATAAAATAAAATTTGTCTATTTTCTAATGACGTCTATACAAAAAAAAATGGTATGGTGGTAATACCATCAACAATCTAGTAACATTGAGATATTTATAAAAGTGAATTATAGATGATTGCAATAAAAATACCTCGTGTTTATATAGATGTCATTGATAATAGAAATTTTATTTTATGTTCGGTCTAATATAGAAATCTGCTTTTTTTTTTATATTTTTGCGCTACAAGAAAAAACAAATCATTACTTTTCAAAAATTCGACAAAATATTCTCATCGGATCGCCGAACGGGGTTCAAACAATTTAGAGTGTATTTTGTCCTATGTGTTGTCCACATGTAAAAATCGAATTATAACACAATTCTAGTTATAACTTGATTTATTTTTTAAATTTGCAAATTAGTTCTAGTTATAATACAAGAAACAACATATATTTTATTTTTAAAAGTGAAAATTTTAAAAATAAAATTCTAAATCAAATGTTAAAATTTTAAATAAAAAGGCATCAATTTCATGTATGTTGTATAATTAAATTCACATTAAACTAGAAATCGTTATAATTATAAATGTTTATTGATATAAGAAATTATAAACACTTTAAAAATAACAAAAAAATATAATAAAAGAAAAATATAATACTAAATTACTTTATTACTGTTACAATTAATTGTTGACTAGATGGTCAACTAACAAAAAAGAGTATTTAATAAAGTGTCAAATCTCATGGGGGTGTTTGTCAAAGGACCAAACCTCATGAGAGGTAGAATCTACCAAGAGAGAGAGAGGATGAAATGTAATGAATTTACACACTGTTTGTTTCCTTCTTTATTGAGTTTGTGTAATAACTAATAATAAGTCTTTTCTCTTCTCTCTAGGAAAAAGAAAGAGAAAGAGAAAAAGAAAGTTTGTGATTAGTGAACGTTGTTGGAAGTGGAAGTCATGCGTAGCGTTAGCGTACCCACCCATCTTCTCTCTCTCTCTCCATCACTCGCTTTTCCAGGGAGCGTGGGGGAGTAGTAGTAGTTGTTCTTCTTACATTATAGTCGTGCTTATCTTTTAAGGATTATTATAATTACACATATCCTGTAACAAAACTTTAACCTTTGTGATGTGTTGTTAATGACTTAATGCGGACAAAAATAAAAATGAAACTTAAGTGGTGTTTGCAAAAATCAAAATCAATCTTATATAAAAGTAAAATTTCAGAATTTAAGCAGAATTGTAAGTCATAAGTTGGTAGTGTGTTACGTGCCTTGATTTATGTATCATTTATTAAATTATGTTTATTTTATAATTATAAATGTAATAGATAGATTTATTATCAGTTATTTTTTAATTATTCATTAGTGGAGAGATAAGTGTTAGTGCTTAGGAAGTTACCCATTAGTGGGAAGTGTTAATGGGTCTTAGAAGTAATTTACATTTACTATTTATGTAAGGTTTTGTAATTATTATTGTTAAGAAGAAATTAAATTAAATTAGTTTAGTTAAATTATGTGTGTCTTATCTCCATTCTTATGAGTTCGTTCTCACTCGAAGTAGAAAGTCCGTTAGGATCTTAGATCCTAACAATGGTGCTATCATCCTTGAACTTGTCAAAGCCTCGCAAATCCATTCCAACGCCATCGCCACCTCCATTAATGGCACAACTTCTCCACCGTATTCAAAACGATACAAAAGAAAGTCACGCCACACATCGTCAATTTTTGAAAGAATTTCGGTGTTTTCTGTCTGATATTAATCTATCATCAGTTACTTGTATGGCAACAACAACGACTTTCCATGGGTTGACAGCCCCGGTATCTTCCGCTACAACGCCATCCAATCTTCAAGCAACACAAATAACTTTCACCAAGAGGAAGCTCACCTCCACCCCATCACCAATAACACCACCCAAACATCCTCTTGCATCTCTCCCAACCATCCTCACGTGTCAAACCCAAACTGCCGATAAGAGCAAAATCCCTCAAGAAATCAACAGCACACGGCACAACGTCCCCACAGTCCACCAACAAATACATATTCAAGAATGGACAAGGCGAACAACCAAGTCATTCAAATCCCATCATATGTTGCCGACCACCGCGTGTTCCCCCGTGTCTTCCCTAAATTCTGACACCGAACAACCGCACATATTATCTCCAGACTTTTGTCAAATAGATAATTTGTTCTGTTTAGCAGATGCAACAACATTAAACTGGAGGAAGCGAAAGAAAATTTGGCATAATTTGGTGAAAATGGCTTCAGAGTTTCATGTAGAGAAGCATATTGATGTCATTGAAGCAAATCTATTAATTGAAATTGAAGTCAAGGGAGTAAATAGGTGTCTGTATTCACCTATTATCTATGATTAGAATATCTCTCGTGGACTATGATGCACGGATACTCTAAAAAAATGGCCGGTCAGTGTCGGATACGTATCAGATACCGATACTCTCCAGATACTCTCCAGATACGTATCAGATACGCCACGTGGCGTATCCTGCATTAAAAATAATTAAAAAAGACGGATACACGTATCGGATACCCTGTGAAGCGTATCCGAGGAGCATCCGATACGTATCAGCAATTTATAAGAGTAACGTGGTAGTTTTCTTAAACTAGAAAAGGCCCAACAAGAACCAACTTGCAATATCTTTTCAGAAAATTAAATATAAAATCGTGAAAACCCTCTATTTTAAACCAAAATAAAAAACAACACACAAAGTTTTGATAGTTTTCATAATAGTATGTGACTAATGACTGTGCAAGTGATTAAATATAATGTTATTTGATATTTTTATTTAAATTATATTCTTATATATAATTATCAATATTAAATATTTAACGTATCCCACACGTATCATATCTTGTAAATTTAAGTAAAACCGTATCCACGTATCCGTATCCGGCGGATACCGATACTAGTATCCGTATCCGTGCAACCTAGCTCGTGGACAAAGGAAGCACTATTATCCACAACTGAAAGAAAGAAAAAAAGAATAAAGGTTAACATGACGGGGATAACTTCTTATCATATGAACCAGTGGCATTTGCAAATTAGGGCTCATTCTTTTGGTTGCTTTAGTGCACAATCCTTTAAGATTTTTGGGTCTTGAGGACAAGCCCCAGTTAAGGGGGAAGGAATGTTACGTGCCTCGATTTATGTATCATTTATTAAATTATGCTTATTTTATATTATAAATGTAATAGATAGATTTATTATCAGTTATCTTTTAATTATTCATTAGGGGAGAGATAAGTGTTAGTGCTTAGGAAGTTACCTATTAGTGGGAAGTGTTAGTGGGTCTTAGAAGTAATTTATATTTACTATTTATGTAAGGTTTTGTAATCATTATTGTTAAGAAGAAATGAAATTAAATTAGGAGTTAAATTATGTGTGTCTTATCTCCATTCTTAGGAGTTCGTTCTCACTCGAAGTAGAACACAAGCCCATTAGGATCTTAGATCCTAACATAGTGTTTAGAAAAATTAAAGGCTGGATTATTGCAATTCATAGATTGTGTCTGTTACTAACTTTAAAAGAATATCTTTTAACTTTGACTTGTTAAATGAACACTTTAAAAGTGTTTAAATTAAATTAAAAAACAGATTATAAATTTTAAAAAAATCGACAAAATACTTTTCAAAACAAATGGAATAGAAATTTTAGGAGTGGGAGGTTGTAGTAGTAAAGTGTAATGAAATTTTGTGTTTACACAAAACCATGAATAAAAAAAATAGCCGTCACTGTTAAAATAGTTGGCATTTAGGTGAAAGCAAATAATAATGATAATCAAGTCAACAATTAAAAGTAAAAATAATAAAGTAATTTAATATGATTATTTTTTTGTAATTTTAAAGTATTTTATATTTCTTATATTAATGAGTATTTGTAATTATGGCGATTTCTAGTCTAATTTGAATTTAAATTATACAACATACATGAAATTGATGCATCTTTATTTAAAAAATTTAACAATTGATAAGCAATTTTATTTTTAAAAATTTTTACTTGTAAAAATAAACTATATGTTGTTTCTCGTATTTTAACTACAAATGATTTGCAAATTTTTAAAATAAAATCAAGTTATAACTAAAATTGTGTTATAGCTCGATTTTTACATGTGGATACCACGTAGGACAAAATACACTCTAAATATATGTAAGCATAATGTATCGCTAAACCTTTGAATTACAAAAACAGAACATCTAACTTACAAGTTACGAGACTTATCGAAAAAAGTGTTGGGCAATAGAACTTGGAATAGTACTGTTTATCAGTTATAGTATTCTGCACTCATGTCAATTTTCTTAATGTAAAACTTGTGTTTAGACTTTGTCTAATATAAATAGTACTATATATAATGTAACTCTACGAAAAAATTCATATACCGCGCTTGCTTACTGTGTCCGAGTTAGAAGTAGCCGTAGACGAACTGAATTAACACTTGTTTGTGTCTTTACTTTCCGTGTTTTAGGATTTCTTGTTGTTCGTATTGCTACGCAATAGAAAACTTTGAGGAAAAATTCAAAATTATATGAACTTAAGCAATACCATTAAAACTGACTTCTTCTTATTATAGTTTAAACATTTCTTTTTTTATCTCATAATGTTTTTTTAATCGTTTTCATTCGAGTCAGCCTGTTCAAATTCGAGAAAAATCATGGACGTTTTAGAATAGGACCCGTGAGACTAAATTAGTTGTTCTCATGAAGTATCAACATCACCCAATAGATTTTATCTAATATTTTTTAGGGAAAAAGAAATAGAAAAACATACTCTAAATTCGGTGCTTAGATTATGATATTTTCATTCATGGATTATATTGTAAAAGTTTATACGCTAAACTCTCAACCATTCCGTTATTAAAATCGAATTATATACATACATATGTAAGTTTTTTAGTTCTCAGATCTTGAGTTTTTCAATTTGATTACATTCGAATTAATTAAATTATTATTTAAATGACTTTGTCATTTACACATGTAGTTATATATATTTATGACTTTAATCGTTTAAAATTAATGTATCACGTTGTTTAGTTAAAACAAGAAGAAAGCGTCATGCAAAACAAGGAACAAATCAAAATACTTTAATTGAGAATAAACTCTATAATTTCATTTTGTGTTTAATTCGATTAATCGGGCAACAAAAAATGACCAAAGCAAGAATAAATAACCAAAAACTGAATTTGGTTCATTCCGACAGATTTTTATTTTTTTTATTTTTTTATTTTTTGGTAAAAGAGGGATACAAGCGATGGCATTTACGCCATATTAGTACGTAATAAATCTAAAACATGAGATGGGGTTCTATCCCAGAATAGTTCTCCTTCTCTCGCATTTGGCATAAACTTGGATAGACTATCCGCCAACTTATTCGCCTCGCGAGGTATCCATTTGATTTTGCATTCCCACGGCTCGTTGATTAATCTTCGACACTCTTGTACCTTGGCTTTTAACTCCTCGGGTATGTCTCGGATACCAGTCACCATACCGAAGCAAGAACGTGAATTCGTCTCCACTTCTAGACGTGGTATACGTCTGTCCCAAGCAACTACCAGTCCGTGTCTCAAAGCCTCTATTTCCACTTCGTCGACCGTTGGTGTTTGTAGGCTCTTAAAGAAACCTCTAATCCATTGCCCTTCATGGTCCCGAATTACGCCTGCGGCAGCTCCTGAATTACGGTGTGGTATCACACTACCGTCCACATTTAACTTCAGCCACGACTCGTTCGGTTTTTTCCACTTCTCCACATTCTTACTCGGCCTTTGCATTTTCTCCGCACTCTGTAACTCCACGCTCAGGGCCTTTATCTTGAAGAGCGTTGAGCTGACCGTCTCCTCCTCATTTTGGAAAATTCTCTCGTTTCTTGCTTTCCAAATACACCAACACGCTGCCGCAAAGATGTTGCTCCAGTTGCAGTGCGGGATCGCCTCGCTTTGGTTCCTAAGTTTCATGATATTCTCCTTCAACCAAGATTCATCCTTAATATCATTGAATTCGGTCAGCTCTCTCCCGCGCAAAAAATTTCACCAAACCCTTCGCGCTTTACGGCAGTGTCGAAGAATATGCAGGGTCGTTTCTTCCTCACAGTTACAGTCCGCACAGCTCGCATCAAGTACTAATTTCCTCCCTTTGCGAAGGCTATTTGTCGCAAGCCGTTCTTGGCCCGCGAGCCACAAAAAGTGGCGAATTTTGTTGCTCAACTTCGTTCTCCAAATCCAGCTGATCTTTCGGTTAGCCCCCTCCACGGTATCATTTACTTTGCGGAACACCCGATACGCCGATTGGCACGAGAACCTTCCACTTGATGTTTCGCTCCATATCACCTTGTTCTCCTCCTCCCCTAGCAAAATAAAGCGCGCGTTCAGTTCGGTCTTGAACTCCTCGGTGAGGTTTGTGGTGAATTTATTCTATAACCAGCCCTCCCCTTCGTCCCAAACGTCGCGCAACCGAAGATCCTTATCTGCTGAATTAATTTCAATAGCTCCCTCGGCTAGACAGCCCGTCCCAAGCCAATTATCTGGCCAAAAACTGATTGACGTCCCATCACCAATTTTCATCGGATGTATGGTTTCATTATCTCAATGCAATGCGTCACCCCTTTCCATGTTGCGCTGTCCCACGGCTTCGACACATATTGGAGCAAGTTCGAGTCCTTCAAATATTTAGCGAGGATTAGTTCTCTCCACACCGACTCCTCCTCAATTAGAACTTTCCAAGCAATTTTGGCGAGGAGTGCTTCATTAGTCGTACGTGCAACCCGAATTCCAAGTCCCCCGTCCCTCTTAGGCCTCGTAACTTTCGACCAACTTACCAAGTGTAGCTTCCTTGTCGAAATATCCGTTTGACCACAAGAAGTTCCGGTTGAGTTGGTCCAGTTTCTCACACGCATATTCGGGGATCCAATTCGATTGCATTGTATAAATAGGCATAGCCGTGGAAACGGATTGAATTAATGTCGCTCTCCCCCGCGAGCGAGAGAGTTTTCTTGGCCCAGCCACTGAAACGGCTTAAAATGCGGTCGAAAAGTTCTACGCAAGCTTCTCATCCCATCCTTCCTTTCGCAAGGTTGATCCCCAAATATTTCCCCAAAGTACTCGTTTGACCGAAGCCCAATGTCTCACATATTCCCCGCTTGATGGCCGATCCTTGCCTCTTCGAGAATTTTTTTTTGGATTTCGCGGGATTCAATTTAAGCCTCGATGTCATACAAAACTCATCCAGCACCTCTTTCATTGCCCGAGCCGTATTCAAATCAGCCTTCCCCATCAAAATAAGATCGTCGGCAAAGAAAATGTGTGATAAACTCGGACCTCGTCGACACGGCACCTGCGGTTTCCATTTCCTCTTTTCCACCACTTCTCTAATGAGGTACGACAATCGTTCAACACACAATATAAAGAGATAAGGCGAAAGAGGGTCGCCTTGTCTCAAGCCACAAGAGTGATAAAATGCTTCGAGCGGGGACGTTCCATAATATTCTTGGTGCGGCGTTTCTCGCACATAACATAATTAGCACAATCAAATCAATCGGGAATTGGAACGCATATAAAGTATCCTCCAAAAAATCCGAGTCCACTTTATCGTAAGCTTTTTCAAGGTCTAGTTTAAGAATCATATAGCCAAACTTTGATTTTTGCTTATTTCGAAGTGAATGGAGGACTTCTTGCATGACAAATATATTATCCCGCGTGCTCCTGCCCTTAATAAAACTGGACTGTGTTGGGGCAATTATTCCAGTCATAATCTCCTTGAGACGAATTGTAATACACTTCGTTACAAACTTATACAGCACATTGCATAATGAAATAGGCCGAAATTGGGCAATACTCTCTGAATCTTTCACTTTAGGGATGAGACATATAAACGCTTCACAACTTTTTTTATCAAATCGTTTATACCTGAAGGTTTCCTCGGCAAATGCTAGAAGAGAGTCTTGCATCCAGTCCCAATTGTTGTGATAAAACACCACTTGTAAACCATCCGGCCCCGGGGCTTTGAAAGATCCGAGAGCAAAAATGACCACCCTTAATTCATTCGGACTCACCATCTTATAGAGTTGTGTGGCGTCGTTTGGGGGGATCACGACTTAAAACTTAGATATACCAAGCTTCGGCTTCGGATTTTGGCTCGCCGTAAATAAGGATTTGTAGTACGTTCTTGCATGGTCGTGTAGGATTTCCTCCTCGCTCACCCACAAACCCTCAATTTTCAGCGATACAATTTTATTTCTTCTTCGCCTCACCTTCACCACTTTATGGAAGAATTTTGTATTTCTTTCCCCCTCGCCCAACCATTTCACTCGGGATTTTTGAAACCAAAATAATTCCTCTTGCTTAAGGACCCCGTCAAACTCTAAAATCAGCTCTTCTTCTAATTTCGTGAGTTGTGAATTCGGTCTTCGAGCGAGTGATTTTTGAATTCCCGTGAGCCGCGCAACAAGCCTTTTTTTCCTATGGAAAATATTGTCGAAGTGGTCTCTATTCAATGGTTCAAGGATTTTAGGGACTTCCTCAATCGCCGACAAAATATCCGGGTTATTTTCCCAAATTTTCTTGAGTATTTGCTTGCAATCGGGGTGGGACAGCCACACGACTTCAAACCGAAATGGTTTTGGCCCTCCATTTAGCCCTCCTTCATCGGTACACGTCATAATCGGATGGTGATCCGATCACGTGCATGCCATATGCTTAACAATGGTGTTTGGGAATCTATCGAACCATGCTTGATTTGCAACCGCACGATCTATCCTTCCCTTAATATTTTCACCATTTTCTCTCTTATTTGTCCACGTAAATTCCGGCCCCTTGAACCCGAGGTCTAACAAGCCACATCTCTCCAAATAAGTCCGAAAAAAAATGAGCCTATTAAGCGAAACGAGTCTTCCCCTACACGTTCATTCGCGTATCTTACCTCATTAAAATCTCCGGTGACAAGCCATGGCTTCGTGCTCGCATTTGCTGTGTCCACGAGATCCTCAAAGGCCCTTATTTTATCGGCTTTACGTGGCTGTGCATATATTCCCGAGAGTTTCCATGGATCAGCCCCGTTCCTCCTAATTCGGGCGTGAATTGCTTGGTCGTTCACCCCTAGAATTTCAACATCCACCTCATCCTCTTGCCATAATATCCACACTCCGGCCATCATACCATTCTTCGGGGCCATCATATGGCGAGAGTATCCAAGGGAGTTAATTATGGATTGTGCGTGTTCGGTACTTACACGCGTTTCAAGGATATAAATTACGGTAGGTCTATGAGACCTCACAAATTCTCTGCAGTTTCTACGAAACCCCGGTTTACCCGCACCTTGACAATTCCATGATACAATCTTCATCGGAACATTTGTTAAGTGATAGGGTCGGACGGGGTTTTCAATCCCGAGCCTCAGCCATAACGAAATCATTTGTCGTATGAGCTCTAGCATTAGAAAGCTCTGTCTCCGATACTCCCATCGGCTGATCGCCAGGAATTGAACCCAAAAGCTCGGTCTCTCCGTCCATCGGGTCAAAACAGTCCGTACCTCGATCTCCCAGGTTTGTGATGGAATTTTCACCAATTGCACCAATCTGTCCTGTTGCCTTATTCGTAATGTCTCTAAGAGCCCGCAAAAAATTATTTTCCTCGTTGCGAACTTCGGCATTCTCAACCATCGCACTATGAGACATTCGTTTCTCCAAAATACGCGCCAAATTCGCATGTTTGCTGCTATGTGTAATAGTCGCAGTGTTGGCGATCGTATGGGTCGCATTGCGAACACTCTCTTCCTCAACGTTTTCTTGCAAGATGGAGAAAGTGTTTTTTCGTACTACTTGTACTCATATTAGTTTCCTTATGAGATACAGTATATTCAAGGAAGGACTCCTATTCTTAGCATGAGAATTAATTGTTGCCTTGTGTAGCCGTGGGGTAAGTTTCCTTCTCGGCGTGGGATCTCGATTTTCTTGACTAATCATCTCCCCTTTCTTGCTGGTACTTGCCGTGAAAATAGGAGCAACCGCATATTTCTCATCGTTTAATTTGGCCTTTCCTTTATCTAATTTCCGGGCTTCCGCGTTCGCATTAGCATTCTTAATTTTGGCCTTCCCTCTCGGTTGGATGACCATCCAATCCCCATATTCGCATTGTTTTGCTTTAGCAATCAACCATTCAGCTTTATCAATTACCACGGTCTGATCTTGTGTGGCATTTTCTGTGAATTTGCTCGGTGTCGCATCAACATCCACATTTTTCTTACATTGCTCCTTTTTATGCCCCGCTCTTCCGCAAGAGTAGCACACCGCTGGAAGATTTTCGTAAAAGACTTGATAAACCACGTCGTCCATGCACACCCCAAGATCTAACGGTATATCCGTTCGGACTTGAACACAAAATCGAGCATACCTCCCTCGCGACGCCGTGTAGGTATTTCCGTCGATTTTAATCGGGTCCCCAATTCCTTTGGCAAGCTCTCGGATCCAAGCTTGTCGGAAGTATTCCACCGGTAGATCTAATATTCTTACCCACGTGATAGTGCTCTCGACTTTGTCTGTTGCCGCTCGGAATTTTGGGCACCATTTCCGAATAGAAAGAAAACTTCCCGCCAATTGCCACGGGCCCTCGGTAAGGATCATCTCCCTTTTATCGTTGCTCAGTCCTTTCATGCAATAACAATTGTATCCAAGGTCGACAAGTTCGAAATCATTCTGTAACTTCCACATGATGTCGAGTTTAGTCATTAGCGTGGGATAGTACCAGCTATTGCCGAGGACTCGGATGATAATTGCGTTTTTCCATTGAGAATTCATCCGTTCTTTCATTTTCGGGAGGCTCGAGAATCGTTTAAATGGCATTGACTCTAACGGTGGGCTCACGATGATGAATGTTGATTCTTCATCCACATCTTTTTCAGTAATTCGAACGTGTTCACGTCGTTTCCTAATTGCATCGGCGTATGAAATTTGGATCTTGCAGCTAGGGTTCTCAATTAATTTTGCCCCCATGATTACGTCGAGATCCATCTCGACGTCCTCTTCATGATGATGTCTTTTTTGGTTACGCGAGTCTTGCAATCCTAAATCCGGCGGAACGAACTCCGTCGACGCGGGGTTAGAGTTGCTCACCGGCAGTGGTGATGGCGGTGCTAGGGCTAGTATCGTCATGTTGACAGTTTTTTTTTGATAGATATTTCCGGACAGATTTATTTAAAACAATGAAGAATTACACAAACTACCCCTCAATTTTGGGTTAATTACACAAATTACCCCTCATATTTAGAAAATTACACAAACTACCCTTATAGCCGAAAAAATAAAATAATCAAGATAATTTTTCAACTTCAAATCATAGCAGAGACTAAAATCCATGTATATTTTTTTTTCTTTGAGGATATTATTTGTTTTTTTTGTCTTTTTGAAAGAGATAAATAAGGTTTAATGCAACAATTTTGATTTAATTTTTATTTCATATGTAAAATAAATGAAGAGCATGATTTTACATTCAATAAAATAAAATAAAAAACTATGCATAGTTTGTATAATTCCAAATTATACCACTATACTCCAACAATATTATCAAGTTATGGAATAATGGAATGCGCCACTAATAATGTAGAGAAAAGAAAATATGGCGTGTAAATAAAAACAAAATAAAAATTTAAAGTGGGTATATATATTTGAATTATGCTTTCCAATCAGATTATTATACTTAAACTTTAAAGTGATTCCAACATAAGGAGATTAAAATTGAGGGGTGGGCCCTATGTCACATAATCCTCCTGATCGTAAAAAAAATTGGCACAACGGTCTCGCACTGGCGACTTGAGTGCCCGTGCTTCGCCCTAATAAGCATTACAAATTCTTAGTTCTTGCACTAAGATTTCTTAGTTCTTATATTCAACACTAATGAATAATCATAGAAAATTTGTGAAGGACGAAACAAATGAGTGATATTAAAGAAGAGTTTAAACAAGTGGAGAACAAAATTATATTGAAAATAAAATAATAACAGGACATTGGACGTAATTTAAGGCTTATACCTTTGTATTTCCTCCATAATAATTTTCTAAAATATTATTCTTAACTAATAAACATGAGTTATATTAAAAAAAATACTCAAAATAATACAAATGATATAGATCAATATTCAATATTTTATTATTTTTAATAAACGCATTAAGGCGCATTGATTTTTTTCTTTTAAAATTTGGCGAACTGGCGCACCCACACTCACACCCGCATCCGACTTATAACAAATTATAGCTATAGATTATTAGATTGATGATTCAATGCATCATGGACATGCTTTTGACACATTATCGCATCTTATGATTCCACCTGCAAATCACATTGCAATTCAGATTAATTTCTTGATATTTTTTAGCCATTTCTATTTATCAAAAGATTAAACTCATCATCAGGCTAAGCACTATTTAAAATAATCAGTGCCATGGAAATTGTTTGCTAAATAATATTGAAGACAATAGTGCACGACTTTGATATATTAATTAAAATTTTCTTTTTCTTTTTCATTATCTATCAACAAATGACATAATTAACCCCAATGACAGCTGTCTATAATTCCGCGCCCATTTTCAATCAATAGCAAGCGCTCTGATTCTGTACCATTACCAGTGGGACCACGTCACTGGGGCGGACGGATATATAACTAACTGATTCACTCGCAGCTTCGATTCTGTTATTTCCAATCACGCTGCAACTGCAAGCTGTTAAAAGCTCTCATTCTCAGGTAAAGTGCCAATGGTCACGATCAACTCTGTAATTGTTCGAATTTATAACAACTCTCTAATTGTTCGAATTTTGGATTTCAGTTCATTTCTCCTTCCGATCGTACCTACAACTGCATTTTTCGAACTCTCCCAAACTCAGGTAATGTGCCATTTCGTCATCATTTTTAGGTTAAAAAAGTGTGCTATGTTCCTCAGTGAGTGAACATCAATGGCGATAGTAACTTTAAATTGCTTGATGATTAAGCTTGATCATTACTTTGTGATTCCAATTCTTCATATGTTCGTAGAAAAAGTATTTTGTTCGTCGAGTCGATTTCGAAAATATGAATGGCGCGAGTTCGATTTGTTAGTATTCTTCATCTTTTCACGCTAGAGTTTGTTTTACATATTTTTTTGGTAATAAGGGCAAATATATGAGTTCGCTTTTAGTTTTCCCTTTCTCGCCATTTTGCTACGACGCATGAGCCACATTCTAATTGTCCAATTTATTTAGACTATTTGTTGCTTATTTTTGTTGATCATTGCTATGAATTTCCTTTCAATCTCAACATGTACACATAGTTTCCATCTGCTCTGGTGATGTAACATGTACCACATAAAATAGCTTCAGTTATTCTGAGATCCAGTTTACTACTATTGAATTTTTGAAATGTGTGGTGCAAGTCTGGTTAAAGTTTTTAAAAGTGAATCTGCAAGGAAATTATGCGGCTCGATCCACTAGTTTCATTGAAGGTCACTGTATAAGTGAAAGTCATATAGTATATATACAAGGAACTCAGCTCAATGAATGTCCCCGGTCAATTTAATTTGATGGTCCTAAAGGCTAAAAAAATGGTCTACACTCTTCTTACAATCAAATGAGTTGGCCAATCCTAGCCACGTTCTAGAGAAGTCTAACATTATTATATTTAAGAAACAATCTAGAGTTGGTCTATTTACATGATAGAGCCTAAGTGTCGAAAAAAATTCGCGCGGCCCTAGAACTCTTGTTGTTGGATCGCTCTACCAAAGTTCAAGGTCTCTTGTGCATGCGGTGCACGCGTAGTTTCATTTACTTGCGTGTCTGGCGCGCATTCCTACCAAGGATTGACCCCTCAACGCTTTTACAGTCTGCTCGAATATGATCTGACAAATGGTGGTCATGGCGCAGCGATAATGCATTACATTGCATTTTACGGCTTGCTCGAAAATGATTTTTTTTTGTAGCACAAACTTTGTAGCTCAAATCAATATCTCCAAACGTTCTCAATCCATCAATACATGTAAAAAATAAAGTTCATCTTAAATTCTTTTACAATTGAAAAAACACCAATCTTTCTCTCAAACATTCAACATCAAATCTAGAGATATTTAGCATATTCTACTAAACTATATTATCATATACAAGGAGTATAATATATTTTGTTTTATTTTCTAGTTGATGATAGTCTTGTACATTCAAGACAAAGTTATAATTTTGTTGGGGTTTTAATATAAAATTATTAAATTACATTTTATATGTCTATTAAAGTTTTCTTCTAGTTCTGGAGATAAACAAATTTGTCAGTTAAAGGAGAAGCATGCATATTGTTTACAGCTCGTTCACAAGTGTTTTTATTTATTTATTTAAGTTAATTGGAGCCCGGAGATCAAAAAGACAATGGCTCCGCCCCTGCATGGGTAGTAGGTGGGATAGTATATGCGTTGCATTTGTATTGAGCTTTGAAGGTGGGAATTGGGTAATAGACATAGTTAGATAAAATTTGTATACCTTTGTAATATCTTGTAATATCTTCCTTTCCTAGTTTATAGTCATTTAGTTACCTAATTTAGCTATGCTAGGATTCTATTGTACTTGTATTTATATTCTACCAGTTCCTAATGAAGATTTCATCACTTCAAATTAATCTCTTATATGGTATCACGAGTCTAATATTCTCTCACGAGACTCTTCCCTAATATCGATCTATGGCCGGCCCTAGCACACCTTCTGCCAATGACTCCACGTCGACCGGTGACTCCCAAGTCACCCAATGTCTGACCCCTAGTGGAACTGGTTCTGATCCCCTCGTCCCGATCAGCATTCACAACCATCTCCCTCTTCAAATGGACAGAAGAATTTTTGCTCTGTGGCGTGCTCAGATGCGCCACCTTCTCCAAGACTTCGGCATTTTTGGCCATCTTGACGGCACCACTCTGTGCCCTCCCCGTGGTGACACACCGTAATCCATCACTTGCCATGTTCACTGGACGAGGCAGAATTCCCTCATCATATCTGCCTTGTTCAACTCTCTCACAGAAGCCTTACAAACTCTGATCTCCAACGATGCAACCGCGGCAGCTGCGTGGGAGACCTTGCAATGCACCTACGCCAATCATTCTCGGTCTCGCATACTCCAACTCAAGGACGACCTCAATACTATGAAGATTGGGTCGCGCTCGGTTGCTGAATTTCTTCAGGTAATCAAAGCCAAGTTGGACGAACTAACGGTCATTGATCACCCTCTTCATGACGAAGACATTACACTATATGTGTTGAACGGACTTGGGCCCGCTTACCATGATCTTGTTGGTCCAATCAGTGCCCGTGAGAATCTGATCCGCTTCACGGAGCTTCATGACCTCTTGCTTGCTCAAATGGCATTCATTCGTCGCGGTGAGGCTGAATCCGCAGCATTGGTGGCCACTGCAAACTATGGTGCCCTTCACGAGCATCCCAAATATGGTCGGGGTCCGAAATCGGGTGGTCAGCAGTTCTCTCGCGGTCTGAACCACAACCGCAGTCAATCCGCTGGATCCAGGTCCGGTCGTCGTGCTCCACCGTCCAACCAGCGCGCAGACCCATCTCAGTATGGTTCATATGTAATATGTCAACTTTGTCGGATCCCGGGTCATGCGACGCGCACTTGCCGCCTATTTCATTCACCTACTGCGAATACGGCCTCCTCACCGTCCTCGTCGCATGCATCCGCCAATGAGTGGCTTGTTGACTCAGGGGCGTCGCACAATTTGACCTCTGATCTCAAGAACCTTTTCGTTCACTCCGGGTACTAGGGTCCCGATGAGGTCGCCATCGCTGATGGCTCAGGTTTGGCTATTTCGCATATTGGTACCTCTATAGTTAAATGCCCCAAACATCAGTATGAATAATCTTAAAACATTCAGTAGCACGACTAACATTAGGAGGAAAAGGTAGAGCTTTACTTTTGCCAAGCCGGCAAGTAGTACAATCAAAACTACTTGATCATGCACAACACAACTACTATGAGAGAAATGTACAGTACAACTGCTATCGACTAACTGGCCCACGGAGATCAAATTATTAGATAAGGCAGGAGAGATAAATACATCACGAAAATAAAGTCCATGATCACATATTTCTTGAATATGGAGAACACTCCCATTAGCAATTTGAATAACTTGTGTACCAATATATTTTCTCAAATTATGCAATGCATTGGAAGTACATGTCATGTGATTAGACGCACCCGAATCGACTAACCAAGGATCAATAACAGGTTTACCTTGACCTTGAAGTCCAAGAGCAGAGAATGCTGAAAGAATCATCTGTTGAACCATCTCTGGAGTAAGAGTACCCTGAGTAGGAGGAGACATTGTAGGTTGACTCGGCGAAGCAATAGCCTAAAAGGCGTGAGTGCGACGATTATTAGGACGAGCCCGACAGTCTTGGATGAGATGACCACTTTTCTTACAGTATTTGCAGAATATTTTGGTGCAAGTGCGAGCAATGTGACCGATCTCATGGCATTTATAGTATTTTCTGTTGTCGGGTCATTTGTTACCTCCTTGTGCAACATAAGCAACGTTCACCACCTCTGAGATTTCAGAAGAAATTGTCATACTAGCGTGTGTAGCCAATCGTTGTTCCTCTCGCAGTAATGCTCCAAGACATAAGTCCGAAGAGGGAACATGATCTATGTTGAGTAGGGCAACACGAACAGTCTCAAATTCCAGGCGCAATTTCATCAAAATTTGATCACGCCTAGTGTCATCATGGACCGCCTGAAGAGCGGGTAGAGCCTCATGCGGTATCTTGCTATATAGTATACCAGAATACTCGCTCCATAGATTAAGAAACCCAGAATAATACATTTCAATGTTAAGGTTACCTTGACTTAAGGTAGAGATTTCGAGCTCCAACTGAAAACGACGAGCTGTATTATCTTGATGATAGATACTACGCAGATATTCCCACATCTCTTTGGCTTTTTTCAAAAGAACGCAAGTTAGTCACTATATGAGTTTCAACCGACCCCGTGAGCCAAGTGATTATGCGAGCGTCCTTTATCTCCCATTGTGAAAGTGCTTTGGCTTCCGTGGGAATCACAGAAGTTTCGTCAATGTGTCCCCAAAGTTCTTTTCCTTTCAAAAACATTTTAAATTGAAATTCCCAAGCGGCATAATTTTGCCCAGTAAAGCGAACAAAAAATCCGTTGGAAGCCATTATAATTGAATAAACAATCACCAATTTACAAGACAAACTATATCAAGTACTCACTAGAAATAGGCAAAAATATGAACTCAAAATGCAAACCCCAACTTGCTATTATCCAAAGTGAAGTTTGCAATTAACCCAAAGTAACAATTGCAAATTCAATTACCATAACCCACCGTCCAGAACTAAAATTGGACCCAAGATGATCGCAAAGCCTCTGCGATCGATTCAGCCAACCGTCACCACGGAAAAGGAAGACGCTCAACACCGCGTCGAATAAGAAGGAATCGGTGAAAATGAACCCGTTGTTCGCCGATTGAAACGCACGAAATCGCCTCGGGAATATGAAAGTAGAGCTCCCGTCCGCCGCGCTCCGACAGTCCAATTGTTTGGAGAATTCGTCCTCCAAACAAAGGAATCGAAGAAAGAAAAAAATGGAGAAAAAAAAAACTCAAAGTTTTTGGAAATAGTGGCTCGATACCATGTTAACAATTCTTATTATTGGCTCTCTTGCCTCAAGCGGTTACAAGATCCTTCAATATATAAGGATTATGTTCAACTACTATCAGCAATACATTATATTCTATCTACTATTGTTAGGTGAAGAAAAGATGATTGTTAGGTGATGATGAATGTTAAGTGAAGTACGTGAAGAATAATGTTAGGTGAAGTAGGTGAAGAATATCTCTTAACAGGAGTTTCGCCAAAGAAGTAAGTGTTAGACAAGCTCAAGATTCTTAACTTTGGGAGAGACGACGATACATCATTGCACCATTCATATCCATTTGAGATATATTCACATAATCCAGATAAAATTCTTTTAGTTGTGTGAAGTTGTGAATCAACGTTTTTAGATCAGGGCTCTCGACCCTCGGTCCTGGGTAATAAAAAGCTGAAAGATCAAGAACGGTTAGCCTAGAAAGATTTGAAAATTCGGCTGGAATTAGACCAGAAAAATTGGAAGTACTCAGATTCAGATATGTCAAACCCAAAAGCCGACCAAACCCGGATGGAAAACAAACGCCACAAAAGTCGTTGTAAGCTAAATTCAAACTCTGGAGAAAATGAAGCTTGGAAAAACTGGTGGCGTTATAATCAATTCCTCCAGAGATAGATTCACGGCTAAGATCAAGACCAGTGACACGACCACGAGAGTCGTGCTTTACGCCACTCCAGCGACAACAACAATCAATGGATTCATTCCATTGCACTAGCTTAAATGAAAGTAAAGGATCATATATAAGGCTGTTTTTCAACTCGAGCAGCGAATCTTTCTGATGTTTAACACAATATTGGCTTGAAACAAAGGGAAGATTAATGCCAAACAAGGCATTTAAAAAGAATAATAGAATCAAGAAAGCACATGAAAACATTTGATCTCCCATTTTTAGTATGGCACTCAGAAAATGGGATATTAATTTTCTTGGTCTCCTATCTGTTGAAGAGGTTGGATTTATAATCCATCAACTTAACATTTCTTGACTTATTAACTCAAAGTAAAGCAATGAATTCTTGTGCATGTGTGAGCCACTTGTTTCAACTGATAATGGAACAAACTATTTTTGTCCTCAAATCAAAAGTAAGCTGACTTTAAAGTCTTGTAAGTAGTATAGTGGAAATTTTCCCTATTTTCTTTTTACTTTCTGCCCCTTATGAGTGTTCATTTCAAATTAGAAATTTTAGTGCATGAAAAATGGCTGACAGACAAAAGAAATCACCAGTAGATTATAATTTGTTTTAGTGCATTTTCAGTGTAACTCAAATTATTTTGTACAATTAACCAGATTACATGTTAAGTTTATACCTTTAGCCTTCATATAATCAAATTGTGAAATGGAATCAAGTGTAGTATTGGAAAGAAAAGGAAAAATAGATTCCTGACAAAATAAATCATCAGTAAATGATCATGAGTTGCACATCTTATTGAGGGATGATCAAACCATAATGAATTTAAATAAGCTTCAAGAGCTGGAAGAATCATCAAACCATTATTACAATCAACATTACACTGTATTTGAAGCCATTTATTGAGTACAATAAACACAAAAGAAGCTGCTACTAACATAAGGATTGTATGAACTTTTATGCTCCTCTCCTGCAAGTTTTGTTTAAAGGAAGTCCACAGAGTCCCTTGTTTCCATCGAACGCACTAGTTGGAAATGTCTGTATTTGGCCGCCTTGTGGGATTCTTCCGACCAGTTCATTGTACGACAAATCCAAGAACGAGAGCAACGTAAGGTTCGTGATCTGTTCTGGGATTTTGCCGCTCAGATGGTTAAACGAGAGGTCCAAAAATTCAAGTGTCGTGGATTGTCCAAGTGAGGCTGGAATGTGGCCCGAGAGAGAATTATTCCCCAGGCTGAGAACACGAATGAACATTGTTTCACCTATAGTCACGGGTATTACACCATCAAAATGGTTGTATGAGAAATCCAAGAAAGCAGCCGTGGGTGATGGGCCTGGGATTTTCCCAGCAAGCATATTCGAACGCAGATTAAGATACTGCAAGCCATGGAAATTGTACGGTCCTTGCAGAGAGGTGAATCGGTTATTGGAAAGATTCAGAAAACGAAGTAATCCATTACCAATGCTCCATAGCCAGCTTGGAATTTCGCCACTTATTTTGTTGTTATAAAGATCTAACGTCATTAATGAGGACAGATTCTTCAAAAGGGGGAATTTCTCGAGTTTGCAAGATGCCAGTGCAAGATTTTCTAATCGAGGGAGCATAGTAGACAATGAAGCGTTTTCTCTTATATGTACTGACAGATCGTTGTAGGAAAGATCAAGACTGACGAGATTTGGGAGCTTCTGAAAATCAGTTAAGTCGACAGAACCATTGAATTTGTTCCAAGTAATCGAGAGACTCGAAAGATTATGAAGCTCGAACAAAAACTGAGGTAGAGGGCCTTCTAAACTGTTCAAACTCAAATCAAGACTTTCCAGAGAATATGAACTACTTTTTCTCAACTCTGTAAATGAAGCAGAAAATCTATTGTTGCTCAGACTTACAACCTTCAGTGATGGCAACACAAATAACTGAAATAAGGATGCTGGAATTTTTCCTTCTAGTGAATTTACACTCAAGTCGAGAAAATTGAGGCTTTCAAGGCCTTCCCAATGGGAATCAGGGATTTCACTCGTTAAACCAGTAGCACGGAGGTTTATCACGGTAAGAATCTTTAGTAAACCAAACTGACGGAACAGGACCAGAGAACTGATTACTTGAAAGATCCAAGTAGATAAGTCGAGTTAGATTTCTCAACGAGTTTGGCATTGAGCCGGAGAAGCGGCAGCCTCTAAGATCAACCCGTGACAGCATTTTAAGATTGCCTCATGAACGTTTCCTGAAAAAATCGTGTAACTAAGTAGCAGATTCTGAAGAGAACTATTCGAAGGAAACTCAGGCAATGAGCCCTCGAGATCTCTATTTCTACTCAAGTCAATCGTCAACAGACTAGGAATTTGGAATAATTTTGCAGGAGTAACGCCAGATAAGTTACACGAACTCATAGTCAAAATTGTCAAATGGGGAAAATCCGCGAAGAATTCTGGGAAGGAAGTAGAAAAAGTGTTACCATCAAGGCGAATAACTGACAGGGATCGAAGTTTCGCCAATGAAGAATCAAAGGGACCTGTAATATGAGTATTAGACAAGCTCAAGACTCAGTAAATTCGGGAGAGAAGACGATACAGCATTGCACCATTGATATCCATTAGCAGAAATACTCACCCCATCAAGATAAAGTTCTCTTAGCCTCGTGAAGTTGCGAATCAATGTATTCAAATCAGGATTCTCGAGGCTCAGCTTGGTGTTAGAAGATGAAAGATCAAGAACGACTAACCTCGTTAAACGCGAAAATTCAGCTAGAACTTGACCGGAAAAACCGGAATTACTCAAATTCAGGTAACTCAAACCTGCCAGTCGACCGAACCTCGTTGGCAACAGAACGGAATCGAATCTGTTTTGAGCTAAACTCAAACTCTGGAGAAACTCAAGCCCGAAAAGACTGCTTCTGGCATTATCATCAATTCCACCAGAGATAGATTCGTTACTGAGATCGAGAGCAGTAACACGGCCTCGAGTGTCACATTTTACGCCCCTCCATCGACAACAATCGATGGACTCACTCCACTGCACGAGTTTAGTCGAAAACGAAGAATCATACGTGAGGTTGTTTTTCAACTCAAGCAGCAAATCTTTCTGATTTTGAACACAATGTTGGCCTGATACAAAGGCAACATTAATGCCAAAAAAGAACAATAGAATCAAAAAAGTACATGAAAACATTTGAACTCCCATTTTAGTATAACATTTAGACAAGTACCATGAATCTTATATGCAGGGTTCAAACAGTACTTCAAAAACGCGTATAGTCATAGAGTAATCAATCATCATTGTGTACTATTTTGACCCACGTGATCAAAAAAACTTGTATTTAGATATATCAAATGCATTTTTTTCATTAGTCAGCATCATGGAGATTACACAGTATCCACTATTGCTGAATATCACATGAATTTGCAGATTTTTCTCTTTCTTACTTTAATTTTTGTGTGCTTGTCAGTCAGTAGATTTGTGCCATCTGAAGATGATTTGTTATTATATACAATATAAGTTGGGTTAAATGCAAAAACACCCCTGGTGTTATTTTTGGTTGGCAAAGAACTCCACGTGTTAGTTTTTCGAGAGAAGTCGAGGGTAAAATAGTAAGTTACAAAGAAAAATTGAAGAATTTAAGAGAAACTGCACTTAAAATGAGCTGCAAAACCTGAGAGAAACAACAAGTCATCATTTTCATGAACACTACAGTAGACTTGAAGTTTGAACTCACCAAGTTATTACTGTAGGATAATGTAATTTTCCTAGCTTCATTCATCAAAATGTGAGTATAATATATAAGAGTACAATAAGCTATCTTTTGGTAACTAAGGATATTAACATATCTAAAGGATCTATACCAATGATATTAACAAGCTATCTTTAAATGATCTATACCAATGATATTAACAAGATATCTAAAGGATCTATACCAATCTATCAAAATATATTTATCAATATATCTAATACACCCCCGCAGTCGAAGCGGGAGGTTCACGGATGCTTAGACTGGACCGAAAATCATCGAACAATACACATGGTAGGCCCTTCGTGAATATGTCGGCTAGTTGATGTCGCGAAGGGACGTGAACCACACGAGCTTCACCGCGAGCCACCTTTTCGCATACAAAATGAATATCAACCTCAATGTGTTTAGTTCGTTGATGTTGCACCGGATTATTTGATAAGTATATGGCGCTAACGTTGTCACAATACACCAAGGTTGCCTTCTCAAGTGGAACATGAAGTTCAAGCAATAAATTTCGCAACCAACAAGACTCAGAAACAACATTAGCCACGCTTCGATACTCTGCCTCGGCACTAGAACGAGATATGGTCGGTTGCCTCTTGGATGACCAAGATACCAAATTATCCCCAAGAAACATGCAATAGCCCGAAGTAGAGCGTCTAGTGTCGGGGCAACCAGCCCAATCCGCATCAGTATAAGAAACAAGGTGGTCCACCCGAGACCGAGAGAGATGAAGACCGAAGGAAGAGGTGCCCCGAATATACCGAATAATCCTCTTGAGTGCAGCCATGTGATCCACCCTCGGGTCATGCATATGTAAGCAAACCTGCTGCATAGCATAAGAGATATCCGGCCTCGTAAACGTAAGATACCCTGCCAAACTGCGATAGAGAGAAGCAACGGAAAATGGCTCGCTGGCGGACCCCCCAAGCTTTGGTTTGGTATCAACGGGGGTCACAGCGGGCTTACAAGATGTCATGTCGGCCCTGTCAATAATTTCAGCTGCATATTTTTCTTGATCGAGAAAGAGACCACACTTTTGTTGAGAAACACGAACACCCAAAAAATAACTCAAATGACCAAGGTCCTTCATGGCAAACTCAGAGGCAAATTGAGAGATAAGCATACGGCGCAAAGCATCTGAGGAGGCAGTAATAATAATATCATCGACATATAGAAGAAGATAAGCCGTATCCGTACCGCGACGGAAGATAAAAAGAGAGTGATCAGCTCGACTGTGAGTGAAACCAATGGAGAAAGCAAAATCAGCAAAACGCTGATACCACGCCCGGGGGGCTTGCTTGAGTCCATAAAGAGAACGACGCAAAAGACAGACTTGGTTGGGAAAGTTAGCAGCCCAAAAACCCAAGGACTGATGCATATACACTGTCTCCTCAAGATTGCCATGGAGAAAGGCATTATGTACGTCAAGCTGATGGATTGTCCAAGAGCGGGAAAGAGCAATGCTAAGGACAGTCCGGATGGTTGCTGGTTTGACCACGAGGCTAAAAGTGTCATTGCAATCAACACCCACCTGTTGAGACCTGCCATCACCTACAAGGCGAGCCTTATAACGCTCAAAAGAACCGTCAGACATGAATTTATGACACGACAAATCCACATGCAACGAATAATATTAACATCACTAGGTCGAGGGACTAACTCCCAAGTCTTAGTTCTAATAAGAGCATTAAATTCGTCCTGCATGGCGTGTTTCCAATTTGGGTCAGACAATGCAACGCGGGGATTTTTCGGGAGTGGGGAGGGGGAGGGGGAGACGGATAAGTTAAGGGGGCATTTGGGGGTGAAGATGCCTCGCATACTACGGGTGGTCATGGTACGGGTGGGTGGCGGTGGTGGGTGGTGGTTGGGTAGTGGGGTTGTGCCGCGTTGGGCCGCGGTGGGCGTGTGGGGTTGGGCACTGTCGGGTGGGCCGGGGGGCGCTTGGCTTGCGGGTGTTGGGTTGGGTGCTGGGCTGGGCGATAAGGGGTCGGTTGGCGCTGGGCTGCGAGTCGATGGGCCGACGGGCGCTGGGCTTGGCGGAGCTGAACCGTCCGGCGTTGGGCTGGTTACGTCGATTGGGGCCGCCGGGGAGTGCATGGTGGGTTACGATTATATAGGTATTGAGTGGGAGATTTGGAGTGTAATAATTTGGAGGGTAGTATATTTAAGAGGTAAGTGGCGGTTTGGAGGGCGTGAGGCCAGAAGGGGTGAGGTATGGAGGCGTGTGCAAGTAGGGAACGCATCATGTTATTTATTGATCTTATTTTTCTTTCAGCTTTCCCATTTTGAGAGGATGTATGTGGGCAAGAAAAACGAAAAGTCATCTCAAAGTTGTGGCACAAAGAATAAAAATTTGCATTGTTAAATTCGCGTCCGTTGTCACATTGAAGATTTTTAACTGATATATTAAATTGTGTACGAACAAAAGAATGAAACTTTGCAAAAATATCAAAAACCTCGGATTTTTTGCCAATGGGAAAAGTCCACAAGAAGTTAGTATAATCATCTAGCAAGAGAAAATAATATTTATGGCCCGAAGAGCTCAAAACAGGAGAAGTCCATAAATCACCATGCAAAATATCAAAAGGACGTAAACTAGAAGTGTTTGACAAAGAAAATGGTAATTGAACATGTTTTCCAAAAACACAAGAGTTTCAAAAAGAAGAGAAATTATTACAATTAATTAACTTGTTTGTGTTAAGAAATTGCAAGACTTGTTTCCCCGGATGCCCCAAGCAGTCGTGCCAAAGGTTGGGAGAGACGGCGGCGAGGGAGAGGTGAGAGGGCGGGCGTGTTGGCGTCGGCTTGGAGGATGTAGAGGATGTTATGGGGTAAAGATCACATGTACTATTGCATCTCATGATAACTACCCCCGTCATGAGGTCCTTCACAGAAAAGCCCAGAGGGTCAAATTCAATGGATACAAAATTATCAGTGGTAAAACGACGTACGGAGATAAGATTTTTAATAAGTGAGGGAGCATGCAAAACATGATACAGGGAAAGGGGAGGGTTAGGTTTAGGTAACGTTGCAGTGCCATGACCAAATATAGGAATAGTATTACCATTACCAACGAGTATAGAACGATCAATGCCCGAATTAGAGTAAGAGGAGAGAGTACCTGACGAGGATGTCATATGAGACGTTGCACCGGAGTCCATGTACCATTGACCATCGGGTGGGCAGAGAGTCATGGTGTGCATGGCAGCGTTGATGTCGGTGGGCACGTACGACGGGACCGGGGCGGTTTGGGTCGCATGGGCTTGATGGGGCCGCGGACCCAAGAGGCCCGACTGAGGAGAGGGGGCGGACAGACGGGCCCAGGAGGAGCTAGGGTACGGACAAGGGGGTAGGCCCATTGAGGGTAAGCCCACGGCGGTGTTCCCCATTGCGGCGGCGCGGGGGGCCGTGTGTGCGTGGTCGAGACGGAGTTATGGCCGCGACCGCGATAACCACCGCGGCCTTGGCCGCGTTGCTGCTGTGGACGGTAGGAGGAGGCGCGCACGGGCTGCGTAAGATTCGAGTGTTGTGCGTCCGCAACTAGGGCTGATCCTGGGGCGGCGGTGGATGAGGCCGTCTGCTTCGCCTTCCTAGTCTCCTCCAAAATCAATCGAGAGCGAGCCTCGTAAAAAGGAGAAAGAGGATCGCTCTGTTGAATGAACGTAGCAACCCCGTCATAATTTTCATTGACCCCTGCAATGAGTTGAAGGACGAGGCGCTGATTTGAAACCGGTGCGCCAACGTTGGAGAGTTGATCAGCCAACATCTTGAGCTCCTGACAGTAGGCGGACACGTTGGGAAAGTCATCCATGTGAACGTGGGTGAACTGATTTTCAAGGTAGACGGCCCTTGAATGCTTGTTGTCTAGAAAGGTTTTCTCAAGACGGATCCATGCATGAGCGGCGGTGGTGTCTTTCTCAAAGATTGTGTGCATGAGATCGGAAGAGATCGTGCCATAAATCTATTGGAGGACGATGGCATCAAGACGGATCCATAGAGCGTGATCCATGGGAGAGGGAGAGGGGGCGGTCGTTGCTTTAGATGACGTAGAGCCATCAGCGGGAGCGGAGTCTGCTTTGGTGGCCATTTTAGAGGAGGGGTCGTTGCCCTTCTCAGCGGTGACCGAGTCCGCTGGTTTAGGATCAGAGGGAGTGGCGGAAGGTGGTGGTGAGGGAGGTAGAATGTGGTCCAGGACCTGATAATTCAGACCAAGTGGAATATTGGCCTTTCTCCATGTCGAGAGTGATGGGGATGAATTTCCTCACGTTAGAAACGGTGAGGGCGGGGTGGAACTTCGGGTCGGCCATGGAGAGAGAGGGGGCGGCTAAAAAGAATTTTTAGGTTAAAAATTTTGGTCTCTAGATACCATGTAGGATAATGTAATTTCCCTTGCTTCATTCATCAAAATGTGAGTACAATATATAAGAGTACAATAAGCTATCTTTTGGTAACTAAGGATATTAACATATCTAAAGGATCTATACCAATGATATTAACAAGATATCTAAAGGATCTATACCAATCTATCAAAATATATCTAATAATTACACAAAAAATTATTTAAAAAATTTCGAGTATTTGCAGTTGTCCAGCGACAATGAGATGTGACCTGAGAGAGCATTGCACAAAAGTTCAAAAAACATGCCTCCAAAACAAAATTTTGATGAAGAGAAGGCCTCAACGGCATCGGTGATATATATTGGAATAGAGTCAAAAGTTGGAAATAATGTTACCTTTCAAGTGCAGGGAAAGAAGTCCTACTCATAGCAGTGGTTCAAGCACAACCCCCGTATGCTATGAGCAGTTTTAACTTCCTGGATAATCTCGTGAATGATATTGAATGCATCTTAAGAGACTTTTGGTGGGATGGAAAAGATAAAAAAGAGTCCATGGGTGCGTTTGTAATGCGTTGTGTGAAAATAATAAGGCGAAGGGATGACTCGAATTTAGAAGTCTTAAAGCATTCACCCTTGCTCTAATACTTGCAAAGCAGGCCTCGCGCATCGTAACAAACCCAAATTCAACGCTCACCAAGCTTTATAAAGCTAAGTACTACTTCCCTAACTCCTTTTTTTAAGCCAAAAAATGTTAGCAATGCATCGTACACTTGGAAATGCATTTGGGATGTTATACAGGCGGGAATGAGATGGAGAATTGGCAAAGTAGAAAAAGTTAGAATATGGGACGACAAATGAGTTCCTAGGTGATGGAGATCAGAAATATGGGACGACAAAACTGCAGTTTATTATTTCCAGCGGGATTTTTATGTTTTATTTAGTTATTTTAAGAGTCTTTTGTAATTTTGGCATTTTTCTTAATTAAGGTTTTCACTTTATAAGTTAGTCGTATTTGAGTCATTGTAGTCAGTTGTTGATTGAATAAAAAAAATTGAACTTGAGAGTTTTTTCAGTTTTTGTCAATTTCTCGGTATTCTGCGGAATCAACGAGCCTTTGATTGTTGTGTTTTTTCATCTTCCCTTATGTCTTCCGCTCGCTACATCACTAGGCCACACAATTTTCAGTTATCACTCCCCAAAATTGTTCTCTTGATAATAATGACAAGGTTTGCTCCTGGTCCCTCATCAATACCAAGACAGGCCACAGGAATTTTGAAATTATTATTGAGAACATATTCTGGCAGGAGGATAAGGAAATCATTTACAGTACACCGCTTGGGGATGCTATGAATCAGGACAGACTAGTCTGGCACTTCGCAAGAAATTGAGCTTTTTCGTTTAAGAGTGTGTACCGCTTTATTCCTGATAAGTGATTGGATTGTTCCAAGGACAAGAAGTGAAAGCAGCAAAGCAACAGAGGTGAACTGGTTGTTCATATGGAAACTAAAACTGCCTAACAAAATAAAGGTGTTTCTATGGAGAACATGTAAAGACATTCTGCCGTCAAAGGTGAAGTTAGGAATGAGAGGTATGCACATTAATCAGAGGTGCGACATGCGTGTGTGGTTTTGAGATAGAATCGTCAACTCACGCTCTCAAAGAGCTCTCTTGTGTTTTCGAGTTCGCCAAATATTGAAACTCAGGGGCAAGAAATACAATCATAATGCTTTTAGGTAGTGGAGACCAGCAGGTTTGTTTGTTTTTGCTAGGCAATCTGGTCTAACAGAAATAAGTTTCTGTTATTTATGGGTTAATTTATTTATGTTAATAATATATAATTAACGTTTATTTATTTAAATAATTATGCCATCGAGTTCTAATTTTATAACTCTCAAAAAACAGACTTCAAAAATAAAATTAGAAAGAAAGAGAGTTTTAATTGATTTCAATTTGGACATGTTTCACTTCAATCAAATGAGCTTTCTTTCAATAACCTGTATCAACAGTCGTGGTTGTGGAAAGAAATAATAAACATCATCGTAATTGTATCATTACGCAAATTTCAAATGATGTTAAACAAACAATCAAACTAGTCCCCACAAGCTTCACCAAATTAAATTGCAAAAACTTTCAGCAACCAATTGATACAACAACATTGAAATGACACCAAACGGATACCAACACAACATGATACAATCAGACAATGTTGATTTCTTTCAAGACTACAGACAGATACAACTGCAAAATTACAAGAACAAGCACAAATCAGCCGTGAAACATCCATGACGCCATACGATGATCCAAGACAACGGACTCTCCAGCAATCTCAGCACCTGGCTGTGCAATAAACCAATATACATTCAAGTCATTTTGTTAGTCCAAATTTTAATAAACACCAATGCCAAAAAATCAAAATTTTACAAGTCTAACTGAAAATCAAAAGGAGATATATGATGTAGTGCCAGTTATTTGACTCCACTCCCGTGGAAAATATAGAGAAGAAGCTGATGACAGCACAACGCAATATATGAGTTATTCAGACCCTGAACCCCACAAAAAGGAGGCACGAGTATAGTAAAACTCAAAATCAACAACTGAATATCAAAATAATCAAATGTAACAAATCATCACAACAAAAAACAAACAAGGTAATTAACCAATAGCCTCAGTATGTTAATTATGATCATATGTAATACAGATTCACCAAGTGGTTCTCCCTGCCTAAGCAGGGTCTTGGATCCTCTGCAACTCATTTACTATCCAACAACCATCACTGGCAAACTTACACATATCCAATACTTACATTCAAAATGAAATCAAAATCAAAATCAAAAAATAAGATAGAATTAGATTGAAATTAAATAAATAGTCTCAGGTGGAAAATAATTTTCATGAGCAGTGTAGCCACCCCAGGAGGTTCTCCCTGTTAGACAGGGTCCTGAGGTCACTACACCTCAATATGTGGTAAATCATCATTGACCATTTAATTCACAATAATAACAATAAATTAATAAAAATAACATTTTTAAAAAAAAAAGGCTCAGGATTTTAAATCAGCTCTCTCAATCAAGAATTCTCTGAAGCAGAACTGGCATAAAGCTGTGCAAAATCATCACTGCCAATTAAATTAGTAACTCAATTAAAAAACCCATATCAAATAAAACATAAATTAAACCAAAAATACAAACTTTGTGGCTCATATTAAGAAATTCAACCATTTTTTTCCGATCTACTTCATGGAGTTATCTCAGAAGCGCGGATAATATCAAATCATAGCCAATTATAATCAAATTAGAGAACAATTAAATAAATGTAGCCGTTATTTTGACACAAATAAGCCGTGGAAGAGTAAGGTACAAAGCGGCGAAATCTGCAACACTAAACGGCATCGTTATAGCACAAGCACTGGGGCTTCGTTCTTCATTGATGAATCCAACAAGCCCGGGGTTGCTTCGTGCAAATCACACAAATTCAAACCTGATAAAAAACAGAATCGAAATCCAACGAGAAAAGGGTTTGATTCACAAAGAGATAAAAAATTAGAATCGATTTTGCAGGATCTGAGGTTAAGGAGAAGAAAGCGGCGATGCTGATGCTGTGGTGATTGGGTTTTTGTGGAGACTTTATAGGGTTTTGGAAACCCTAAAACCCTGATTTTCAAGCGGCGGTAAAATTACAATAGGTTTTGGTGAGAGGAGTTGTTTGGTGCGGCTGGTGTGTAGGTTTTTAAATTGGAAAACATTCTTTTCTTTTCTTTTTGAAAGTAATTGGAAAACATTCTTCTACTATTATTATTATGGTAAAATGAGATTATTAAAATCTTTCATTTTACAAATTCAGCCTCGCATAAAAAGATTAATTGCAAATTAATTAATTATTCCTTTTTTTTTGTGAACAAGGAATTACAAAGTCCTTAGACTACATCATGTTTAAGAAAATCAAGAACTTGGGGGGGGGGGGGGGGGGGGGGATCCCAAAAGATGTCCCTATCCGTATCATCATGTCGCAACTTGGTTAGCCCATCCGCTACTTTGTTGGCCTCTCGAGGGATCACTTCAACTTGCATTCACATGGAAGTCTTATCAATTCCGTACATTTAAGTACAGGCGCCTTATGATGTTCTGGGGGAGTGACTTCTCCCGTAATCATTTTGTATGTGGCCAAGGAATCCTTCTCAACTTCAATCTCAGATATTTGTCGCTCCCAATCAATTTTCAATCCTGTTTTGAGGGCCCTGAGTTCGGTTTCATCTACCAATGGTGTTACAAACTTTTTTTAAAGCCCCAAATCCAATTTCCTTGGTTCGATCGAAGTACCCCCCGCTACCATAACGAAACTTGAGTTTGAGGGCACACTTCCATCCACATTTAATTTCACCCACCCTTCTCTTGGCTTGATCCACTTTCGAGTTGTTGCGAACTTTCTTTTCTTTTCTTGCACTTCATGAATTTCCATGCTAAGTGCCTTTATTTTCCCATACTTGTTGCGACTGATTCGGTGGTGTTTTGAAATATTTTTTTCATTTCGCTTTCCACAAAATCCATGTCGCAGCAGTGAAGATCGCAGGCCAGCTCAAGTTCGGAAGTCGCGCACTCTTCCTTGTGTTATTTCATGAATTATCCTTTAGCCAAAAATTGTCCGGAACCGCTACAAAATTTTCCCAGTCGCCACCACTCAATAATTCCATCCACGTTGCTAGTTTATTCTGTCCAGCGAGCCACAAAAAAATGTTGGAGTTTACAACTCGTGTTCACCTTCCATACCAAGCGACAATTTTGAGCGTTCGTGGTCTCAAGCGAGTGATTCTTGAAAAAAGCCATGTAGGCTGATTTGCAATTAAATACACCACTCGCATTCTCTATCCACAACAAAACGTTCGCGGTTTCCCTTAAGATCACTGTTTTGTTCTCCAAGTATGCCTTAAAATCAGTCGACACGTCCGTTTGTAGCGCACTCCAATTCCATCCCCCCTCGTCATCTATTACTTCTCGCAATCGGATCTTCGTGTCGGCCGGGTTTATGTTAGGAAATTTCTCCCATATCCGCTCGCCACACCAATTATCTAATCAAAATCGGATTTTTCTCCCATCCCCAAATTTCCACCGAAAAAAGGTTGCATAATGTCTATGCAATGTAGTATTCATTTCCACGTCGTGCTATCTCCGGGTTATGCAATATAATCAAGAAGGCTTGATCCTTTTAGATACTTGGCGTTAATTAAATCTTGCCAAACAGCTTCTTCATTTTTTAATATTTTCCATGCGAGTTTGGCAAGAAGAGACTCGTTGCTCGTTCAGGCCTCTCGGATTCCAAGTCCCCCCTCTTCTTTTGGTCTTAAGATTTTCGGCCATCCCACTAAGTGGATCTTTTTCCGGTTGCCATCCGCCGACCATAGAAAGTTACGATTCAATCTATCCAATTTGTTGCAGACGTGTTGAGGGAGCCACGAGGATTGCATCAAATATATCGGTATTGCCGTGGAAACGGATTGAATTAGAGTAGTTCTTCCGCAAGTGAAAGTGTATTACACTTCCATCCGTTAAAACGCCCCGATATCTTATCAAAGAGCTCTGCACATCCATCTCTTCCCGTCCGGCCGTGAACCCCAATAAATATTTACTCCCAAATATTTGCCCAAACTCGTTGTTTGACCGAACCCCAATAAGCCGCATATACTTCTCATCAACGCGGACCCCTGACTCTTTGAAAAAAAATATTTTTGATTTCTCCGGATTCAACTTAAGTCCCCACGCCAAGCAAAAAGTGTCAAGAACCCTTTTTATTTCCTTCGCCGTGTCCAAATTTGCCTTCCCCATCAAAATTAAATAATCCGCAAAAAGGAGGTGAGATAGTTTCGGACCGTTGCGACATGGATTAAGAGCTTTCCATTTTCCCGTGTCAACTGCTTCCTTAATCAAATAGGACAGCCTTTCAATGCATAGTACAAAGAGATAAGGAGATAACATATCTCCTTGTCGTAAACCGCATGAATGTGAGAAAGGCTCTAGCGGCGTTCCTTCCACAAAATTCTAGTCGATGCGTTCCGGACGCAAAACATTATAAGTTCTATTAAATCATGAGGGAATAGAAACGCATGCAGTGTCTCTTCAAGAAAATCCCAGTTCACCTTGTCGTACGCTTTCTCAAGGTCCAATTTCATTATCATATTCCCAATCTTGACTTTCTTTTTATTTCGCAATGAATGAACCACTTCTTGCAAAATAAAAATATTATCATGAGTGCTCCTATTTTTAATGAAACTAGACTATGTAAGTGCTATAATCTGAGGCATAGTATTTCGGAGAAGCATAGTAATACACTTAGTCACCAATTTGTATAGCACGTTACATAAAGAAATCGGCGAAACTGTGAGATGAGTTCTGGATTCTTTACCTTGGGGATAAGGCATAAGAACGCTTTGCAGATCCGTTTTATTCGTTCTGAATACTTCCTCGGCAAACGTCATAATAGAATTTTGAATCCATTCCCAGTTTTTGTGATAGAAAATGGCTTGTAAGCCATCTGGTCCCGGGGCTTTATACGGATGCGTGGCGAAGACTACTTCTCTAAGCTCCATTGAATTAATTCTTTTTGTAAGAATTTCATGGTCTGCTATCGAAATTGTGGCTTGAAACCAAGAACGACGCAGAAGCTCCCCAGTTCTCACGGTATTTCCATTACCCCCCGAAAACAACCATTTGAAGTAATTTTTTGCGTGCGTTCGCAGCTGGTCTTCCTCGCTCGCCCAAAAATTATCGATTTTTAGGTCCATGATTTTATTGCGTCGCCTTCTTATCATTACGGCTCGGTGGAAAAATCTCGTGTTCCTTTCGCCTTCCTGAATCCATTTAGTTCTAGATTTTTGGAACCAAAATAGTTCTTCTTGCCTAAGAACATCATTCCATTCCCGGATCAGCTCTGTTTCAAGATTAGCGAGGTATTCGTTCGGCATCAACGCAAATTTTTTTTGTATACCCCGCAAGCGTGCAGCGATTCTTTTCTTACGTTGGAATATATTGCCAAATCGTTCACGGTTCCACGGCTCAAGCACCTTCGGAAGATAGCATCAAGAAGATTATTTTTTCCGTCCCATATTTTCTTCAAAAGCAGTTCGCACTCAGCATTATAGAACCAGGGTGCTTCGAATCGAAACAACTTCCTCTCAACACGGTATTCTCTTCCTTCACAGTATGTAAGTACCAGGTGGTGGTCCGAGCATGTGCGTGGTGTATGAAACACCTCATAATTCGGAAATCTATCCATCCATAATTCGTTCGCCACTACTCGATCAATACGACTCTTTATATTTTCCCCGTTCTCTCTTCTATTAGTCCACGTGAACGCCAGTCCTTGGAACCCGAGATCAATAAGGCCGCTTCGTTCAAGGTATTGTCGAAAAAAATTCAATCTATTTAGAGAGATAGGTCGGCCTCCCATCTTCTCGTGTGAGTAACATGCCTCGTTGAAATCCCTCGTTACTAACCATGGGTCCGAATGACGCGTGGAGTGGAGAATCAAGTCGTCAAAGCCCGCACCTTATCTTCTCTTCTCGGTTGCGCATAAATCCCAGTCACTCGCCACGGTTCGCCTAAACGAGGTATGATCCGAGCATGAATCGCCTGATAGTTGACGTCTAAAATCTCGACGTCCACTTCATCGTCTTGCCACAACATCCACACTCCCCCTATCATTTCGTTGGTTGGGGCCACCACGTATCGTGAGTATCCAAGAGTTGCGACAATCTCTCTCGCTATTGCTTCGCTCACTCTTGTTTCTAAGATGTACACAACCGTGGGTGCATGTACCCTTACAAATTCTCGGAAATTCCTTTGAAATTCATCTCTACGAGCTCCTTGGCAGTTCCACGACACAATTTTTATCGACATTAAATTTACATGGTAGGGGTGGACGGGCTGATCAACCGCATTCCCCATCCATATCGCAATCGCTTGATGTATTATCTCGATTAGGAAATATATCTGTCTCCACAATTCCCATCGACTTATCGCCGTCATCATGCACCATGTATTCAGGCCGTCGGGTATTGGAATCAACATCATTCTGGCTTCCACCTCCCACACAAGTTGTGGGATTATCATCATTTGAATTAATCCATCTCTCTGCCTTGTTCGTAATGTCGTCAAGAGGCCTCGAAAGTGATGAATTCTCGTGACGAAATCCAGAACTTCCAGCCATCGTCCTATTAACATCCTGTTTCTGAAAAATGCATGATAAATTAGCATGTTTCTGGCCAAAGGTGATTGGAACTAGTTCTCCCAGAGTCGGTGGATGGTCTTGATTAAACTCGGGCTCAATGTTCTCTTGAAAAATCTCAAACGGATTCGCAGTGTTTAAGATATGATCCTTATTTATCTTCGCCCCGATTTTTCCTCGCGGTTTTGGATCCTTGCCCAATTTGCTAACCTTGTTTCCTTGCCCGTTTCTCTTTGTATAGGAAACTTTCTTTCTATTAGAGTTCAACATGAACTCTTTTTTCTTGCCATCCTCATTAGTTTCCTTATCCCCCAACACTTGCAATTTCTCACGCAAGTCTTCTCCATTTTTTTTTTCTTTTTTTGACTCCTTCCTCTTCGGTCCAGTAGGTAATCTGCCCCATTTTATATTTTTCCGGGGCTGAACGATCTTCCACTCCCCGTATTCTTTTTTGTTTGGCTTTTGCTACTAGCCACTCCGAGCCATTCGTGATCTCAGCGATTTCTTGAGTATCCGACATGAGCTGTCCGTCGGCCTCACCATCAACTTCTCCACAATTTTGTTTTTTGTGTCCCGCTTTTCCGCATTTATAGCATAGCATCGGCAGATTTCATATACCACTTGATACACTACGTCATCAATGCACACGCCAAGGTCTAACGTCGAATCCGTTCGGACTTGCACACAAAAACAGGCGTACTTCCCCCTTGTAGCAGTGTATGTGTTACCGTCTATTTTAATCGGATCACCAAAACTCTTTGCTAACTCACGTATCCGCGCTTTTCTGAAGTACTCCACCGGGAGATCGAAGATTCTAACCCAAGTTATAGCAGTGTTGATCTTATCTTTTGCCGCAATGAATTTCGGATACCATTTCTGGATTGATAGGAAACTACCCGCCAATTGCCACGGTCCTTCCGTGAGAATCATCTCCCGCTTCTCTTTTCGTAAACCCTTCATACAATAGCAATTGTGGCCCATGTCTACGAGTTCAAACTCGTTCTGCAATTTCCACATCAGATCTAATCGATTCACTAGCGTTGGATAATACTACGAATTACCGAGAATTCTGATTATGATGGATTCCTCCCACTGATTGTGCATTCGCGCTTTCATTTTCGGGAGGCTCGAGAATTTCTTGAACGACATTTCCTCCGTAGGTGGAGTGATTGCGATAAATTCACTTTCTTCATCCATGTCGGCTTCGGAAATACGCACGTGATCGTGCCTCTTTCGAATCGCATCTGCATAAGAGATCAACTGTTGTTTTTAGGAATCGTCTTTCCTGCGTCGATCAGCATTGGACTTGGAGTGATCGGTATTTCTTCGCTTTGCCTTAACCGTTTTTGCATTCGATTATTATGATTTTCTAAATCCGGTGGAACAAATTCCGTCGACGTCGGGTTGATTTCACTGGAGATTGCTGGTGACGGAGTTGTCATGCCCTAGTTTTTTTGTACCACGATCAACTCAGTTGATTTAGCTCACAACTAGATAAATATGGTACCTACGATTAATTTATTACTCTAAACATTGTAAATTCATGTGACAACTTCAAAAAAAATATAGTTCCCATTAGGATTTATTGATTTTCCTATATTATAATTCAGTGCATTCTCTACACCTCATTCCACTCGTGCATTAACACCAATAATCAAATTGATTGCGTTTGCGCCGCACGTTGCACCTAACAATTTCTTGTATTAGGATGTGTTCGCCTCCATATACGCAAACCGACACGTAGCCCAAACATTTAATAATTTAGCAACCTTAAACGTCTTCCCAAACGAGGATCGTAGTGACTACTGACAACGAAAACAACTCAATCCTTCCACCGTGAGGGCATTAGCTAGTAAATTCATTTTACAACTCAATCCTTTCCATGTGGTGTAGATAGCAATGACATACATCGCACCTCAAAGTGGTATGCTCAATAAACGGGAAAAGACTAGAAGGTGAAGAATATTTGAAGAAAAGCAAAAACATAGTACCACTTTTGGGAAAAGGGAGAAAGTTTGCTTTATCGCGAAAACGCCGCATGATACACACACAAGAAAGATATCACAACCCTCTTAGACTGGTCTAGTAAAATAGACTGAGCTTTGCTACAAGAACGTTCTTAAACATCGCATTTGACGCTTTTGTGGTTTTGAGTGGCATATGTATACATAAGCGAGAATGCGTATCCAAATAAAATAAGATAGTTGAACTAAGTCGTCCATGAGTAAGATGGGAAATATGCACCATTATAGTAATTTTCCCTTAAAAGACTTTTTCTTAATTCGATGTTAAAGATGCGTCTTTATTTAGATATGTTAATATTTGTAATTATTAAAAATTAACTGACAAAAGCATTGCTTGTTCAAAATGGATAAGTCGTTTATGGGACAGGCTTTTACATATACCACAAGTCCAAAAGTATATAATTGAGGATGCGTTTCCGAAAACTCTCATTTTACTACATTATGTTTATTTTACGGTAATTTAGTGATATTTCTCTCCATTACCAAAATGTTGGGGTCCATCAATGCATCAAATTTTCTATGGAACTGCTACCAATTGCATATGAAATACAACATGAGAAAATATTAAATATAAGATAAAGGTAAAAATCAGCCATTGGTTTTGTCCTCATTTATCGTTGTTGATTTGATTAGCATGTCGCCCGTGTCTCACCAATACTAATATTAGTTCCCAAATTATTGCAAAATCAAATGATTTCAGTTCATTTCACAATGCACATTATGCTTTTCTCACATTCCCTTCTCTCTCTAACCTTCTTTGACGACACCTCAAGGAATCAAGAAAACAGTGTCAATTCATTTTCATTAAATCCATTTATCAATGCAACAACCCCGGCCACCGTTGTCGCTACAACCCGCCACATGCGAAACCCCATAAACATCGAATTCTTGAACCACATTGAAAAAAATGAACGACCTATTCTCCTCACAATCCTTCAAAAAGTACCAGGACCTGAAGCATCAGGTCCAAATGGACGACATCGAACTAGGCGGAACTACAATGGAATCTTCTGACCTCGACAAATTCTTTGAGGACGTTGAGAATGTGAAAAAGGACATGAACGATGTCGATAGGCTCTACAAAAGTCTACAAGAATCTAACGAGGAGAGTAAAACCGTCCACAACGCCAAGAACATGAAAGAACTACGAACCAAAATGGATTCCGACGTAACACAAGTCCTCAAACGGGTAAAGATAATCAAAGGAAAATTGGAGGCACTTGATAAATCAAACAATGCACACCGACGCGTCCCCGGCTGCGGGCCTGGATCATCTGCTGACCGAACACGAACGTCCGTCGTGAGCGGATTAGGTACTGACTTACTCGAGTACATGTTTTATCTATAAGTTCAAGCTAGTTTCCCTACCGTATTGAATTGCCGTCTCATCTAGAAGTTCAAAAGAACTAGAATAGCATGAACGTCATCTCATCTAAGAGTTTGAGTACATACGGAATTGGAATGTTGTCTACCTGTCCTATTTAAAATTTTAAGTCCACTTTAATATTTTATGAAATTGTCGTCTGATGTAAGAGTTCAAGCATCTCATACATAAGTGGATTGTTGTTTACTTGTTTATTTAAAATTTCAAGTTCACTCTATTAACATATAAAATTGTCGTTTCATCTAAAAATTCGAGCTAATTAGTGTTGTTTTATTGAATTGTTGTTTCATCTAATAGTTCAAGCGAGTTCTGGTTTTATAGTGAATTGAGGTCCAATATAAAGTTGAAACTTACTCTTATACGAAATTCATTTGTCATATAAAATAAAAGTTCACTTTGACACTATAAATCCCCAATTGGATGTCTTATGAAATGTCAATCCAGTTATGTGAATAGATGCTTCATAATATAGTTCAAGCATGCTTTGACACCATTACAAATGGTATAAAAATTCAAGCAAGCTCTGATATTCTATTAAATTATTGTTCCGCATTAAGGCTAGCACAATATGGAGATACTTATATTTTCATGTGTTTATTCCAACCAGGTAAAAAACTCAAAGACTTAATGGACGATTTCCAAAGACTACGACAACGGATGAATGCCGAGTACAAAGAAACTGTGGGGCGACGATATTTCACGATCACCGGAGAAAATGCTAACGACGAGCTAATCGAAAACCTTATTTCAAGCGGGGAGAGTGAATCGTTCTTACAAAAAGCTATTCAAGATCAGGGTCGGGGACAAATTCTTGACACTATATCGGAAATTCAAGAAAGACACGACGCAGTGAAAGATATAGAAAAGAATTTAATAGAGCTACACCAAATATTTTTGGACATGGCGGCGCTTGTGGAGGCGCAGGGGCAACAATTAAATGATATCGAGAGCCACGTGATGCACGCGAGTTCGTTCGTGAGGCGAGGGACAGACCAACTGCAAGAAGCGAATGAGTTGAAGAAGAGTTCTAGGAAATTGTATTGCATTGGCATTGGTCTTGTATTAGTCGCTATTATTTTGTTGACTTTCCCGCTTTGGTCTCAAGCTTTGTTGAATAGATTTTGATTTTTTATTTATTTGGGGTTAGAACGTTTGTAGGGGTGGATTTGTTTCTCATTACCCCTTAGGTTGGGCACATTAGGTGATCACTGATCAACTATGTGTTGCGCCAAGTAATTAAGTTACTTGAGCTTTTGTGTTGATATCCATACATAGTTAAGATCACTCACTTACAAAAAAATTTAGGATTTTATGAGCGTGGACTTATATGGAGCAAAAGCGTTTGTCCGATAATGCAGTCATAAAAAACATAAGACCATAGACTAAAGTTTTATTTCGAGAGTATGTTTCAAGACACTATAACGTATTGCTTGCGAGCTGTTGGACACGTTTGATTTTTGCAAGTACATATTTTCTTCTCGAATACAATAAATACATTCAGATTAGCTCAACAAACTAAGACTTTATTCTAACATATGTTAATTTTGGTATCAGGGAAATGAAAGCCACGGTGTCAATCAAACAATCTTCATCATATACTATGTTATACTACGATATTTTAGATTCCTTAATATTATTTTACAATATGAATTATGCTGGAATCATCAAATCAAATTTAACCTAACTTTGAAAAATTCTTATCACTTTCCATTCACCATAATAACTTCAAAAAGAAACTATCTATCAACATACAATAAACACAAAATGGACCGAAACAATTTTCATGTAGGATTGTGCAAGCTGAAGATATGGTAAATCAAGACAACTTCTTCGTGAGCTAATTATATGCGTTCGGCGTAGAATTAGTATTATATCCATCGTGTTGTAATTGTAAGTTTGTAACACACCCTATGATTCGTACATTTAGTGAAACGTCATGGCATGCCAACGCCCCTAGAGTAGTCACACATGATCGTTTACTTTCGTCTTATGATTTTTTATTATTCGTATCACTACGCAACAATTGCAATAAAACAAAAAGTGAACAATTTAAAGATTGGGTAAATGGTTAGGGCCCAAATTAGAAACGACCCAATTTCTCCATCTTTTTTATCATACTAAACGACATCGTTTTCAACAGCTGAAAATCTTTAATCAGTACATTTTTAGGTCTCCCTTCCAAATTCCAAAACCATTTTCGATTTTCAATCTCCGCTGTCGCTCTGCGTAACCTTTGGATCTGTAATCGAATCCAAAAATGGCATCAGCACTCGCTCGCCGTGCCGCTATTCTCACCCGTCTGTCATGCTCCACCTCATCACCGGCTACCGTGGTTCCCCGCCGCGGATTCGCCGGCGCAGCAGGTACGGATTTTAAACCTCACTTTTCAGATCGATTCGATCGTTAATCGCTGTTTTTATTGATTGTTGTCAATGTGCATAAGTTCTATTGATTCAATTAAATGAATTTTTTGATTTTTTTTTTTTGTTTTGGTCTTATTAGATCACCATGGACCAGCGAGATCTAATGTATGGGACGAGCCAAAGAATCCAGGCAATTGGAAGGAAGAGCAGGTTAGGATTAATCTTTAATTTGTTTTGATTTTCGTTTTTATTCCTTTTTCTTCTTTTGTGGTGTATTGGTTAGAAGTTGTTTGAGCAGACCTGCTAGTTTCTTAACGTCTTTAGCGCATGTATCAAATGTATTTGTGGTTTGGACCTTTTAAGAAGAGTTGCGGTCGTGTTGAGCTTTAGGTTTATTTGTTAGTGCACGGATTGGATTGCGGAGATTGAGACATGTTTTGATGGATTTTGCGGTCTTTTGAATGTCTTTGAGTAATTTAATCCTGCCCCTCTTAGCATACAAAGGTTTGTTGACTTGCAATTGTATGGAACCAGCATACTTAAACTTAAGGAAATGATACAATTTTCAAGCACCAGACCGTGTAGAAGATGGCCAACATAATCACTGCTACCAACTCAATAAAGTGAAATAAAACAAAATGTTGGACATAGTGAATGCAACTTCATATCAAAGAAAATAAGAAATATCTATCAGTAGAAGGTACATTTGAAATAATTAATATACGTACAGATTCTTAGAAAATTTAAAAGATTTTGAGAACTGTCAATTGTTAAGAGGAAAATGCTCTCTCCGTGTTTTAAAGGATGCAGAAGTAACAGCTGAATTGATCAGTGGGGCGGTATCTCTAGTCCTTCTATTAGAAGGCATAACTCTTAATGATCGTTAATTGCTTCGTTATAAAATCTGTTCGAAAAAAGATTAAAACTTGACACCCGTATTGGCTAATAATGCATTATCTATTATCCCTTTTTTAGGAGGTACATTAAAATCAAGGAGGCGTAGGATTTGTACTTGCCTACCAATTTATGTTAAGGCAAAGCTCACAATGAACTTTAATGGGCAATGACCTCCTAATAACATTTTTGACTTATGCTTTACTATACAGTTTCATTCCAACTACTGTGACTACGATATCTCTTTGAATGGATCTGAAGTCGTACTTGCAGAATCCCTGTGTGCTCATCCTAACCATTCCCTTGGAAGTGAATTAATTACCTTTTCTAGATCCTGTTATTGGAGCTGCTTATGAAGTTGTATTAATAGCTACTCATCTATGTCATCCTGGTTTAAACTTTGAAGATGAGTTTTTCTCCAACAGGCTGTTGCAACTTTGCAATTTATATATGCATTTGTTTCTCTTTGTAGTTTGTGATTGTCTCTTTAACTGGATGGGGTTTGGCTTTCTATGGAGCGTACAAGTTTTTCACGGGAGGCAAGAAGACCGAAGAAAAGGTACTTGTTTTGCTTTCAAATAATAATAAGTTCCTGCAGTACACAGTGTAAAATACTGTTTAATTGTTAAAATGTCCTCGTAGCTCTGTAAGACAAATGTTTCTCTTTTTCTGTATGAGCCACATACTAGTTTTTTCTTCTCTTAATAATTGTAAATAGTTACATCTTAAGTCTGCATCGATATCACTAGTTCATTCTCTTTTGTTATATAGGGGTATCGCATTGTTGTACTGTTAACTCGTGTGTTCTTTATTTGCAATTGAGAAGGTGCCATATCAATTAGTAGCTTCTGCGGATATTTCAACCTTAGATAATTTTTCATATAAACACGCGATAGAACAAAGTAATGTTTGCATTGTTGTTTTCTTATATCTTTTTGTGTCATTCATATGTTTGAGTACACTCCTGTTGACTGGTCTGGGAACTCGTATTATATGTTGAAGTATATGTTGTGGTTAAAGACCTGGTAATATTTACTACTTGGCTCTACACACCTGTCAATGATTTCCAGTCCTTTCTGAGAATCTGTGTTTTCTTACACATGATCTTCTACAAGAAGCTTATGCAGATTAATAGTACTCTTGCTAATGACTGAAATCTTTTAATTTTTCTTTGCAGAAGGTTGAAGCAGCATAAAGCTGAGGATTTCGAGCTTCAGCAAAATAGTATTCTTCAAATAATATGTGCTTCAACTCATTGTTTTGTATGGAGATAATTTATCTCCACCTGCTTTCAGCTTGTAATGATCTAAAGAATGCTGAGTTGCTTGATTTCAGATCTACAGACTTCTAATTTCAGAAGAATGAGACATTTTCCTCTCTTCCATCACTCCATTGTCAATTTTCATGCTAGAGTTTGTTTTACATATTTTTTTGGTAATAAGGGCAAATATATGAGTCCGCTTTTAGTTTTCCCTTTCTCGCCATTTTGCTATGACGCACGCAAGAGGCACATTCTGATTGTCCAATTTATTTAGGACTATTTGTTGATCATGGCTGCGAATTTATCCTTTCAGGCTTGACACCCTTGCATAGTTTCTTTATGCTATGGTAAAACATTTACCACATAAAATAGCCTCAGTTTTTCCTAGAACCAGTGTACTGCTATCGAATTCTGAAATGTGTGGCGCAACTCTAATTTTAAGTTTGTTAAAAATTAATTTGCAAGGAAATTACTGAATGAATGGCTCAATAACGGTAAGTTATTGTATACTTATGCAATGCATAAGATGATGGGTCTTCACTTAGGTTAAATGTAGCAGTCCTATTCGGACATGTTTTATCTGTGTCTACGACGACCTCTTGTTTATGTAGCAATGCCTCTTATGGTAGACTGGTCGGTAGGTCACATGTACGGCAAAACGAGGAGTTTGGTCATTACCATCTTTTGCTGTCTGCAGGGGGTGAGATGGTAGAAGGTCAAACTATGCCACTATGCCTGAACATTGCGTGACACATATTGTCGTGTGCAATCGAATTGCGATATGCTAGTTGTTCTATAAGCATTGCATTGCAGTTGTCCTGACCCTTGAAGGTGGGAGCTGGGATATGCTAGTTGTTCTATAAGCATTGCATTGCAGTTGTCCTGACCCTTGAAGGTGGGAGCTGGGTAGGGCGATGAAGAAAGAGGTTTTTATTTAGATGACATACTTAATGCAAGCAATGAAGAATGTCTTTATTTTCAATAAAACAAAAAACTGTAGCTGAAATTATTAAAGGTAAATAGGAAACTTGATGGAAAATTTACCAAGAAGAATTTTTATTTCATTTAGTCCCATCACTCAAAAATCAAAATATCAACCAGAACCAATACTTATAATTTTGTTTTATAATCCAGTGCTGAGCAGAACTCCCCCATTAAGTTAGTAATCTAGTACAGTAGTAGTACACCAACCACCATCAATTTCACGCGTTAAATTACAATTTTTACGAGAAAAGGGAAAGATATTGGATATTTAATCTATCTTAATTTTATAACTCATGTTATAAACTCATAATTACAATTTGGTTTGAACGTTTTTTTTTGTTTTTTTTTTTGGATAATTTGGTTTGAAAGTATTTTACGCAGATTAAAGTTTTTTTGTTTTCCACGAAAACTACCGAAATTGCTTTCATTTTGATTCTATCAAAACGAAACTCACAAGTATTTTTCAAATTATTTGTAATTACAAACTTCATGAACTTTCTGAAACACTTCGAAAAGATTTTGAAACAAAACGAAAAGTTTATATTATTTAACAAATCGAAACATGCTTCCGAATCAAAACTTTGATCCATGCATGATATTAGCATTATAAAGTTTTCCCACTTAAAGACCGATACATTGTTAGTACAACTAATTTTCCTATTAGAAAGAAACAAAATAATTTCGTTGCGTACTATTTAGGCGAAATAATTCTCCTTTTGAAGAATATAATTGATCAAAATTCCGTGACATCAATTCTTCATTTTTCACAGCAATTAATCAATAAGGAGTCAGCTGATGTTTTTGCTGCATCAGAGTACATCTCTTTCAACAGTAATTTTTCCTTATCTAATGTATTTAATCTGGTATTTCCATTGTTCAATTTTGTCTGTAATTGTATGATTATCTCGTGGTACACGAATCCATGCACATGGTACACCATAAAAATTGAATCTTTATTTATTTTTTCCTCTGCATTAAACTATAAAGTTGAGTCCAATAAAATTTCAGCCACAAAATCTTGGTGGGTTTCATCTCATTTGTTGCATTATCATCTTCCATTTCAGCATCACCCAAATTCCTGTTTTGCTGTTCACAACAAGAAAATGTTGAAACAAATGCTAGCTTGTTGCAAGGTTTACATATCTGAAAGCAGAAATAAGACAGCTTTGGAGGCTATTGAAAGGGCTGCATTGCTATTTCCAGATGCCCCCATTATCAACAAGTTTGTGGATGAGGCTTACAATAGAGTTGGATACACTCTGGTATCGGAAATGGGTCGGAATACGTTGAAAGATGCTGTTTTTGAGATGGTGAGAGCTGCTTTTCAAGAAATTGATCTTGAAATGCATTGTGGGACTCATCCCAGGCTTGGTGTGGTGGACCACATTTGTTTCCATCCGTTGGTTGGCGTCTCGTTGGAGGAAGTTGCGGGGACTGCGAAGTCGTTGGCCGCTGATGTCGGTTCGAAGCTTCAAGGTTCGGATTATTAGTAAGACGAAGGAGGTTATTTTGGTTGCATTTATATGAGTTGGTTGAGGTGTTTATTTGTGGTGTTTGACATTCGAGTTTCTATACAATTTATGGCTATTGGTGCATTTTGCTGTTTTTGATTTTCATTGGATTTAAGGTTATAGATATCAGTGAGAGACTTGCTTTTTCTGATAATTATCAACAATCGTGTCTAGTGGGCGTCCGGATAGTTAAGGACTTGATTCTCGAACAAAATACAGATTACTTCTAGTTATTAGTAACATGATTCTGCAAACAATGTAGAAAACCACTCTCCTCTTGTCTGAGCTTCTACTTCTCTCTTGTATGTAGTTGTATAAGGCTGATGAATGTCAACTAATCACCCATTCTTGTAGTTGAGAGTATTGCGTTTATGCTTGCGTTGAAGCAGTATCCTCGCTTTGAGTTTTGACCATGGCATTACTAGTGTCAAGGGTACTCTTGTGATGATTCCAGTATGACTCTTTGGATATTTGACTTATGGTTAACTTGGGATGAGGTTGACTGCGTTAAGTCGAGGAGTCGTGTTAAGGTTAGCAAGTCTCAAGTACTTCCATTAAATTAAAATGGGAAACTTGGCATGTAAGAAATCTGCTGTCATTATTGAAAATAAAGCTATTATGAGACTGCATACTTTTCGTGTTGAAATGTAAATTTTGAGATGGTTCTGTGATGTGACTAGCAAGGATGCAAAGACTAACCCATTGAAATATAGTTCCCTGAGTAGACTGAGAGCAGTACTCAGTAGTTGGAATTCAGGCGCAAGATTCACCGGTTTGTAAAAGGTGCTAAAGCCAGCATTGGAGGAAAAACATTAGTATGGTAGCGAATGAGGTTCTGAGGAAGGACTTGATCAGTTGTGACTTCTCTTTGTTCTGTTATTTGCTAGTATAGAGTCTAAAACTTATGCAGTAACGTTGAGAAAAAGGATATTTCATTTACTTATTTGTAGAGAAACATGGAAGATCTGTGGAACTTATAGAAGCTTTATATAGTTATTCTCTTGGGTTGTGTACGTCGAGTTTGTATTACTTAGGATTACATATACTAATATATCTTTTTCTGTTATTGTGTTGGTCTTTTGGTGGAAAAAGTCGTAGTCTTGAGAATTTATCTATTGCAGTGATACATTTTTTTTTCTGTATTTTCTTGTCACATTCTTGATTTGTCATTAATATGTGTTATATTCCCTGTTTCGACTCTCTGCATACTTTTGTTTTCTTTGTTCCATATCTGTTTATCATGCATTTTTATAATCCAGAAATAGTTATCTTCTCTCTTTTGCGCTCACTAGTTTCTTTTTGTTTTATGCTTGTTAGAATTCAAGTATCCTACAATTGTCTTTTCGTTCAACTTGTCCAGGTTCACGCCTTGAAGAATTTTGTTTCATCATCTCTTTTACACGTTAAATCTAATTAGCCAATAAATACAATCTCATGATCTCATCTACAACCTTATATTTTAATTATGTATAATCTACTAAGCTTTCATTTTTACTAATGATATCAACTATAGCATGCAGTGCCTACCTTCTTATACGGAGCAGCACACCATGACGGAAAGTCCCTTGACACAATCAGAAGAACACTCGGGTACTTTAAGCCAAACTCCACTGATAATCAATGGACAGGCGGACCCCAGTCCGAGTCTTTGCAACTGAATCCAGATGAGGGGCCCTCTCATACTCTTTCAAAGAAGGGTGTCTTGGTAATTGGAACGACGCGGTGGGTCGATAACTACAATGTTCCTATAATCTCTAACGACATGAGAGCAGTACGAAAAATAGCTAAACTGGTGAGTGGCAGAGGAGGCGGACTTGCATCTGTACAGTCAATGGCTCTAGCACATGGCGAAGGCATAATTGAGGTGGCTTGCAATTTGTTAGAGCCGAATAAAGTTGATGGCAATCAAGTTCAAATAGAAGTGGAGAGGATAGCAAAGGAAGAGGGTGTGGATGTTGGAAAGGGCTATTATACTGATCATTCACAGAGCAAAATTATTGAGAGTTACTTGAAGTTGATTCGTCGCCCCGAACAATAATGTTGAAGACAGTTTTTCTAGTTGAGTAAGCTCTCCCAGATGTACTTCTATGTCAAACAGGTGAGAATAATTAAGTTGGTTCTTTCATCACATTCTGTGCACATAACGTAAAAAATTACTAAGTTTATATCAAATCAGAGGAGTTCGTTATTGAGCAATTTGGTTTTGATATTTGGTTGCAAATGCTTTGGTTTACTGATTCTTTGACGATATTGGTACTAGAAAACTCTGTTGAGACGAAAATATTAGGTCGAGTTCTTGGGTTAGACACATTATCACACGATTAAGTGATTGAAGGACACATGCTATTGTTTATGCAGTTTGGTGTAACATGTACATCCGTAAGATCACGCCTAAATGGAACTATATCAAAGTATCCAGTGGTACAAAAACGTTGTTAGTAAACTAAAGCGAAAACTCTTCCTCTTAATCCTACCACATTTTCAAGTTTTAACCAACTCCCAGCGAATGTACACATTTTTTACCCTATACAACTTTGGTCGAGCTTTGTTCGACCGTCGTATGCATGGATGTCGATCTCCTCCTGAAGATGTACGTTCGCCTGGTCATTGCAAGCTTCCTCCCTGAAGTCTTGATCTTTGTACTTGGTCACTTGATGTTATTCGGAAATCATGAGCTCCATGATATTCTGAGCTAAATTTCTCAAAATCCATAATTTGTAACAGAGGTTCTTTCAGTTCATTTCTTAAGTTGTGTCAATTACCATGACATTTTTGCATAGATCAACTTATTTGCCAATAATGTCAATCAGTGGTCTTTACTTAACAAAGAGGTTATGTACCCTTTGGTAATTTAGAGACTAATAAGATTAAAGTCAAAAGTAAAAAGGACTATTGTGGGTCTCATAATATGATACAAAAGGACTATGGTGGGATCTATATGAAAGACAGCCCTTAACATTGTCCATATATCATTGTAATAGCTTCAACTGAGTACTTGCTTACTTGGGCCCTATTAATATTTTATGTACTATCCTTTAAGTCCGACTTCACTTCGAAACTTAATGCCAAGTGAGGAGCTGATAATCGCTAAAAGCATCTTAGTAGTAAGCCTACCTTAAAACAAGTGCTCTTCTATTTCGACTTTCCTAGAGCTTTCGGTAACACAGCCGAGACAGTGATGGGTTCCCTGTCTGCGGGATGTTCAATTTGAAAAACTACGAAAACCGGTATTGAATATGATACCAACAACCCTTGAAAAGAAAAAAAAGACAGTAAAAAGAAATTGAAATAATGAACAAATACTAAAAGATATAAAATTCTTAACTTCTTAATAAAGGGGTCAATTTCAAAGTAGATGGGTCATGAAAATGAATCAATTTATTTATCTAATTTTGTAAAAATGAAAGAGCTAATGTGACACTTTAACCAAACCAGCTCGAGTCCCACGTGATATGATCGTGATGGACGGTGTATCGTGTTGGACCAGACAAACATGGTGTGGCCATCTCTCATCACGCCAATGTAATTATTTCTTCATATGAGCAAATTTTATCAAATAGAAAGAAGAAAAAAAGATGAGTCGATTTAACATACTTTATAGTAAAATAAAGAAGACCCTTTAAGTATTTACCAAACATTACAAGAGATTATGAAAAAAAAATGATGAAATTTAGATAACAATTATTTATAGCTATAGGAGTGTTGTAAAGTGGACCCTTCGGATAGAGCGAAAAAACACGGCAATAATTGAAAGATGGAAAAATAAACGATTCACAGATTTTACGTGGAAAACCCCAAATTACTTTAGGGTGAAAATTCACGGGCAAGGTAGAAGAACTTCACTATGCGTATAAAATAGAAATTACAACTCTCCGACTTTTATCGTAATAAAGTCGCACAAACTCTCTATTTTACCTCACAATTACAACACTCTAAACCACTCTTTATATATTAATTATTGCTTAATTATAAAAGAGAAAGAAAGAATTTGTAACGACCCAAAAACTAGGAAGAAAATAAATTTATACTTTAGTCCTTGAACTTTTGAAAATTTCTATTTTTGACTCTAAATCTTTAGAAAAATTTGTATTTTATTCCCTAAACTTAAAAGATAGTCTTTAATTATTTTTATAGGTCTCTAATCCTAAAACATATATTTTAATTTCAAATCTTAACTAAGATGATCGAATTATCTAGAAAATTACATAAATAAATATGTATGTAACAAAGAAATCTAATTATACGTATTTGAATTTTAATTATAAATAATTGATGGACTTGATATGCAATTAACCAATTGATGAAGTAAGCCATGACATATTTTTGATGAGGTAAGCCATGACATCCTTAAGAGCATGATTAAAAGATTTTTTGTGATTTATTGTAAAATAATCAAAGTGGGACCTTAATTAAAAATATTTTAACATGATTTTTGCCTATAAATACTAAGCTTTCTTCCAACAATTTTCACACCCAAATCATTTCGATTTTTCCTTCTTTCTTCCTATAAATCTCTAAGTTAGTGAGTCTAATTTCAGGAAAAATTTATCTCAAGTTCTTATTTCATCATTTTCTACCCGACAATACCCCAAAACTTTTATTGCGCAGAAAATATCCATTCGGCCCTGCACCTTAGAAAAATTATAACTAATTGCAGAAAAATCTTTTTTGATCAAGGCCAATGGTAAAATACTCCTCATGATGTCCTCTAACTTTCATATGAAGAAATGTTTTTCAAATAATGTGATTTAGAAGGTCGAAATTTCTAAATCGTAGACTGCTGTCCGAAAATCCAAAAATAGGTTCTATGTTTTCAAGAATTATTTAGCATAGCAAACCTTTGGATTTTCCTTCCCATTCGGGTACACATGTTCCTATTAATGTTAGGGATCAATTGCAATAAAAATATTTGAAAACAAAGTTCATTTGAATATCCGATCAAAGGTAAACTCGAAACTATGACGATTTTCAGCTTATATTACATACTTTAAGTTCTTTGTTTATGATTAAAAATAATCATCATAATTCCATGATTGATCACTCACACATAACTCTTACAAGATATAACAACCATTAGAATCACTTTAATATGATTGGTATTCATGAATTAATGTTTTTGAGATTTTTCAATAAAATATAAATGGTATGTTTATCATGTTTAACATATCCTTACATAAGTTTAATAAGATTATCATATATACTTTTGAGGTCTAATCCTCTTATATGATTATGTATCGAAACTTAAACATTCTTTGATCATTTACCTTGATTAGGTTTACGTATTAATATTTTTATAAGTTATGGATACAATGTTATGTAATTTAAGATAATCTTGGAACAAAATTAACTAAGTTATACAATTTAATGGATTGCTTCATAAGGTAATTGTTTGATGTCATGATTCCTGGAATTTTTGGATGTACCAGAGACTTAAAGAACTTCCTTAAGTTTCATCAAAACGAAAGTTGAATAGTACATATGTTTATAGTGGTGAGTTATGATTATTCAGTTAACTGATATTATCTTAATGTTATTAAAGGTTTGGCAAATTAATCAACAACGCGTAAGATTCTCCGTACAAATAAAGGTGAGATTCCATTTTTGATTTGTTCTAGCCCCGTTTGGCATCTGGCCCTGAGGAACTTGGACAGAAAAGCCACTACTCCATTACCATACATCGAACAACCTATATTTCATCATAATCCTGTTTGGCATCTCATCTCATAACATAATTTTCTTACTCATCGTTAAATCATATTCAATCATTTATTATTTATCATATCTATTCATAATCATGATAATTCTCCAATATTATAATCTCATCTCCTGGTTTTTGAATTGTGCAAAGAGCAACGAACTATGTTCGGGACATGTAGCTCAATGAGCAACGGATATTATCTGGTTCACTAGCTTGACTGTTTATTTGTTATACCCATTGGGACGCCTTTGGGAAGTTGGGCCCAGGGATTGAGTCGAGTTACTGTCGGGCAATAAGGACTGTCGATTTAAGTAATTTCGCTTGATACCCATCTATCTAAGCGCCGCTTGCAGTCAGGAGTTGGCTGTAACCCACGTGTTGGATCGACATGTACTCGAGCATGTCTCTTGATTGTTTGCGAGGTCGCTCCTCGTCGGGAGGTATAAGGTAGAATAGTAAAAGTTATAAGGCTGGATTCGTTTATTGGTAAGCACAAGTTCATTAACTATTCTATGAAAATTCCAGTACCATTGCTACATCAAATTATCTAGTTGAACTGTTTCTACCAGTAAGATCACTCCTCGAAATGTATCCAGTAGGTCACAGTTAATTCTTGCATTATCATTTCTTTTATATGAATCTCACTAAGTCATTAAAGACTTATTCCTCGTTTCTTCTGTCCATTCCCCAGGATAAAAATCAACATGACAGCATGGATCAAGTGAATAATTGTTCAAGCGTGCATTTTGGAATATTCGTATTTTGTCATTAGTGCATAATCATTAAAGAGTCACATTGTTTGTAATACAAGACTTCCGATGTATATATCAAAATATATTTTATAAAACGTGCATGGTTTTGATCCTGAATAAGTGAGATCCCTTTCTATGAGTTACGCTTTAGTCCGAGTTGAGTAAAGTGACTGATCACCACCGAACCAACTCAGATCGGAGCATGGCTCGTAGGGCGCGGTTGTCACATAATTATCTTAGGATAATTTCAAAAGCTCAAGATTGGCTGCTATTTATAGGACTATAATTCCGCAAAGTCGTGTGCAATGAATTGAATCAGATCTCCAGCTCCACCAATAATTAAATCAAGATCCAACTAATATTCTTCAATCACATGCAAGCTTCCATAATGCATATGTATGCATTATTATAATGCACCGCTCTCTCTTGGAACATGGCCATGTCAGCCAACATGCAATGAATTGCATTAGAATAATCACCACCAACAATCTCCCACTTGAAGATTTGATTAGGGACTAATGAAATCTTTACACCATTCTTTCTACCCGCCCTTCATGTTGCTTACGTTTTTACCAGACTACACGAGGACTGACACTGAACAAACTTGTCATCATTAACACTCTTCGTCATGAAATCAGCTATGTTATGTTTAGTGTGAATCTTCTGCACATCTACAATACCTTCCTCGACTTTCTCATGAACAAAGTGATACTGCACCCGAATATTCTTTGTCTTGGAATGAAACGCTGGATTCCTTGCAAGATGAAACACACTCTGACTGTCACAGAATAGAGAGATACTCTCTAGTTTGTGCCCGAGTTCCTCCAGAACCAAGTTCAGCCAAATCGCCTCTTTACTAGCCTGCATAACTGCCACGTATTCATCCTTCGTTGTTGATGTCGTAACAACTGACTGTAACTTCAAAACCCAACTCACTGCACCTCCAACAAGAGTAAACACATATAATGTCGTGGACTTGCTCTTATCAAGATCACCTGCATAATCAGAATCAACATAGCCCCTGACTGTAAAACCCGATCCTCCGTAACATAATGCAACATCTGAGGTTCCCTGAATGTATCTAAGAACTCTCTTTACTGTACTCCAACGCTCTTTTCCCGAATTCGCCATGTATCGACTAACCACTCCCACTGCATGTGCAATGTCTGGTCTAGTACAGATCATAGCAAACATTAGACTTCCCACTGCTGATGCATACGATGCTCGAGACATCTCCTTCCTCTCTTCTTCACTGCTAGGACACATACTTGAGGATAACTTGAAATTAACAGGAAGAGGGGTAGATATTGACTTACAATTTTGCATACTGAACTGCCACAAAATCTTCAACAAATAGTTCATCTGAGAAAGCTAAATCTTCCTGCTATTTCTATCTCGGTGGATTTTCATCCCTAGAATCTTGTTTGCTGGTCCTAAGTCCTTTATTTCAAATTCCCTAGCCAGTTCAGCCTTCAGTTCTTCAATACGAGCTTTGTTGAGGCCTGAAACTAACATGTCGTCAACATACAACAGCAAAATAACGAAGTCATCACCAGATCTCTTGAAATATGCACAAGGATCTGCATTCAGTCTGTTATATCCAAGGCTAATTATGAATGAATCAAATCTTCTGTACCAACACCACAGAGCCTGTTTGAGACCGTACAAAGATTTTGTCAACCTGCAAACCAAGTTTTCTTTTCCTTCTTCAATAAATCCTTCCGGTTGGAGCATATAAATATCTTATTCAATATCACCATGAAGAAAAGTTGTCTTTACATCTAACTGTTCAAGATGTAAATAAAATGTAGCGCACATCGCCATAACCACCCGCACAGTTGTCATTCGGACCACCGAAGAAAATATTTCGTTGAAATCAATCCCCTCCTTCTGAGCACATCCTTTCACCACCAATCGCGCACGATACCTCTCCACTTGGTCATCATTGTTACGTTTGATTTTGTACACCCATTTGTTGCCAATGGATTTCCTCCCTCGTGGTAGAGACATAAGTTCTCATGTATTATTTTAATGGAGTGCTTTAATTTCCTTCTGCATTGCTGCCATCCACTGAGCTGCATCTGAACTACTCATTGCTTTCTGGAGAGTTGATGGCTCCCCGTCCTCAGTTAAAAGACAATATGCAACATTGTTCTCCATAGAAAATTCTGAGTTCCAGCCTGGTGGTCTCTTGACACGTGTCGATCGACGTATCCCTGAGACTCCAGACTCCGTTGTCTCCTCAGGTTCATACTCTTGTTCAGCAGGACCCTCATGCTCAACATCCTTCTCGACTACCACTGTCGTAGTTTCTTGATCTTTACTTGCACTGCTATCATTTCTTTTCTTATCTTCCGTGAAGATAACATCCCTGTTTACAATGATCTTGTGGGCAGTTGGGTCCCACAAGAGATACCCTTTCACTCTTTTAACATACCCTAAGAACAACACTTCCTGAATTTTGGGTCCAACTTTGTTTTCTCTTGAGTATTGAACATAACATAACCAGGACTCCCAAATACATGGAGATTAGAATAATCAACTGGTTTACCCGTTCACACCCCCATCGGTGTTTTCAGCCCCAGTGCTGTTGACGGAGACCAGTTCACCATATAATAGGCGGTATTGACTACTTCTGCCCAGAATGACTTTTCTAAGCCTGCAACCTGCATCATGGCTCTTGTTTTATCCAACAAGGTTCTGTTCATCCGCCCTGCTAACCCATTCTGCTGCGGAGTGTATGCTATAGTAAACTGCCTCTTAATCCCAACATCTTTACAGAAGTCTTCAAACTCCTTGCCAATATATTCCCCTCCATTGTCAGATCTCAGGCACTTGATCTTTTTCCCAGATTCAAGTTCCACCAGCGCTTTGTACGTCTTGAACATCGAGAACACCCCTGCCTTACTCTTGATCATGTACACCCAACATCTCCTGGAATAATCATCTATAAAAAACACAAAATACTTTGCACCTCCCAGGGATAGTACTGGTGCTTGCCACACGTCAGAGTGAATCAATTCTAGAATGACTTTACTTCTAGAATCTGAACTATTAAACTTTATACGATGCTATTTGCCAACAAAAAATGCTCACAAAAAGCTAAAGATACCTTTGTGAGGCCCGGAAGTAGTTTCTTCTCTGCAAGAACCTTCATGCCTTGTTCCGACATATGCCCAAGACGCTGATGTCAAATCATTGATGATTTCTCAATTGACTCGGATGAAGCCACTGACGCTTCTACCACTTGCAGATCCCTCCCCTGTACCATGTATAAGTTCCTAGAAATCTTGTCCGCTTTCATCAGTACAAGCGCACCCCTTTTAACTTTCATGATCTTGTTTCACGACCCAATCTCACAAGCAAGATCATTCAGTTGTCCATAAGACAACAAATTCTTGCGTAATCCCTCCACGTGTCGAACATCTCGAATGGTCCGAACAATCCCATCATGCATCTCCAGCTTGATCGTACCGATGGCAACAACTTTCAAAGGTTCATTTTTACAACTACACACAGATCCTCCAGTGATCGGTGTATACTCCTAAAACCACTCCCTCCGGGGAGTCATATGAAAACTGGCTCCTGAATCAATAAGCCAATCATCACCGAAGCCACACATACCTTGAATAGTTGTTGCTGCTTCACAGCATAGTACATCACCATCATCTAAAGTGCTAGCAACGTTCCCCTGAGGATCATAACTCTTCTTGTTTGAATCTTTAAGATTCCAACAGTCCTTCTTCAAGTGACCTCTTTTGCCACAGTGGCAACAACTGCTCTTGGTCATTGACTTGGATCTCCCCTATTTCTTACTCTCACTTGCACCGCGCTCTGTCGTTCTCCCTCTTGTCACCGATAAGGCACCTGCTTATTGCGAACCTGCCTCCCTGTCTTCTCTGTTCTTGTGCCGACTCTCTTCTTCCAGAATAGCGGTTGCAACTTCGTTGAAGACCAAATAATCCGTGAGGACATTATTTGTTAAGTTGATGACAAGATGGTCATACGAATTGGGTAAACTTTACAGCAGAATTTCAGCACGTTCAACCACTTCTATTTTATGACTCAACAACGTCAATTGAGAAAATAGAGTATTTAAAACATTGTGGTGCTCAGTTACCGGAGTAGATTCCGCCATCCTCAATGTGTACAATTTCTGTTTCAGGAAAATTTTGTTGTGTAGGGACTTCGCCTCATACAACTTGTGGAGATGATCCCATATCTCCTTAGCTGTCCCCTTCTTCTCAACGCTTGACAACACACCATCACCTAACACCATGTGAATATTTGGGATAGTGTTGCAGTCCATCTCGTTTCACTTTGTATCATCTGTGATTTCCACCGGCTTGTCGTCGATCGCCGCGAGGCACCCATCTTTTCGCAAGATGGCTTTAATCTTCAGTTTCCACAACGAGAAATTACTCCCGTTGAATTTCTCGATCTCGAGTTTCGCCGTTATTGCTTCTATCACATACCACCGTCACTGAAAAATAATTTCAGTACGACACCCACAGATATCACCGTGACCCCGGATATGAACTGAGGCTCTGATACTACTTGTTGTAAAATGGACCATTCTGATAGAGCGGAAAACACGGCAATAATTGAAAGATGGAAAAATAAACGACTCACAGATTTTACGTGAAAAAACCCAAATTACTTTAGGGTGAAAAACCACGGGCAAGATAGAAGAACTTCACTATGAGTGTAAAATAGGAATTACAACTCTCTGACTTTTACCGTAATAAAGTTGCACAGACTCTCTATTTTACCTCACAATTACAACACTCTAAACCACTCTTTATATATTAATTATTGCTTAATTATATAAGAGAAAGAAAGAATTATTTTGGGATAATTTCAAAAGCTCAAGATTGGCTGCTATTTATAGGACTATAATTCCGCAAAGCCGTGTGCAATGAATTGAATCAGATCTCCAGCTCAACCAATAATTAAATAAAGATCCAAATAATATTCTTCAATCACTTGCATAATGCATATGTATGCATTATTCTAATGCACCGCTCATCTTTTGGAACATGACCATGTCAGCCAACATCACTACAAGATTTTTCGCCCTTTCCCGACCGGAAAATCCTGACCGGAATTCGGTCGGGAGCATTCCCGACTGCAATGCGGTCGGGAAAAGTTTTTCCGACCGCATTGCAGTCGGCACTTTCTAAAAAAACATTCCCGACCGCATTGCGGTCAGGAAATATTATTCCCGACTGCAACGCGGTCGAGATTAATATTCCCGACCGCAACGCGGTCGGGAAAACTCTGGGCGGGAAATTTCCCGCCCAGAGTATCGCCCTAATCTCGGCCCAGCTGGGCCGCGCAGCTGGGCCGAGACTTCCCGACCGCCATGCGGTCGGGAATACCCTTATTCCCGACCGCACGACGGTCGGGAAAGAGGGAGGTATTTCTATAAATACCTCCCTCCATCTCTTCATTCTCACACCCTCAATTTCTCTCTCCCTCCTCTTTTTCCCGACTGCCAGGAGCCTTTCGCGACCGCAGTTCCGTCGGCACTGCAAAATCGGTAATTTTTTTCGCTTTTTCTTGTTTTTTAGGTTATATTTAATGTTTTAATATATATTTTTTATGTTTAATTGTTAGATATTGTAGAAATTGTTAGGATTTAATTAAGAAATGCTTTTAGGAATTGTTAGGCTTTGGAAAAATATTAGATTTTTATGCCTTTAGGAATTGTTAGGCTTTGGAAAATATTAGATTTTTATGCCTTTAGGAATCGTTAGGCTTTAGGAAACAGTATAGTTTTAATTAGGAAATGTCTTTAGGAATTGTTAGGCTTTGGGAAATGTTAGACTTTTATGCCTTTAGGAATTGTTAGATTTTAGGAAATGTTATAGTTGTATGATTTTAGTAATTATTTATGCCTTTAGGGAATGTTATAATTTTATGATTTTAGTAATTATTTATACCTTTAGGAATTGTTAGGCTTTATGAATGTTACAGTTTAGGAATTATTTATGACTTTAGGAAAACTATATATGATTTTTATATGTGTTAATTAATTTATTTGGACGTTAATTATGGAGTTATTTATGTTAGATTTAATGTTTTAATATTAATTATTAATGTTATATTTAATGTTTTAATATGAATTATTAGATATTGTAGAAATTGTTAGGATTTAATTTGTAAGTTCCTTTAGAAATTATTGGGCTTTGTGAAATATTTATACCTTTAGGAATAACTTAGTATTGATTAAACTTAGGTCATCTCTACAATTAGAAAAATTCTAACTTAGATGCTTTTACTTAGTTCGTAGCACTCCTCCTCGACGACATGTCGTCCCATGATAGCGATCGTGGCCAGCCCTCGAAGAGAGGGCGTAGTGGTCCATCGAGCACTCCATCGAGTACTCCACCTACGACTGGTCCACCGAGGTTAGGTCCTCGTCTACGGATCATTCATTCTGGCGGTGCACCACCCGCTCCTGTCGTTGGACCTGATCTCGATCTTGGCGAGTCCCCTACTTCTTCACATCCACATAGGCGTATCAGATCGAGCGGCGGTACTCCACCAGATCTAGTAGTACCATTTCGACTTGATGATGATCACGTAGCATCGACACCATCGTCATCATCTAGGCCATCGTCTTCATCGAGGCCACCGTCATCATCGAGACCTACGGCACCTACGCCACGTTCTACAGAGTCTACACCGGCTGGTCCTAGTACTTCTTCCTCTGCAGACGTTGCCGGTGCATGACCATCTTCAGCGACGCAGCAGAGACCGGGCCGAGGTGTATCGAGAGGGCCGCAGGTTCCGGCTGACCGTAGTGCCCGTCGTAGGATCGAGCTGGATGAGCACGGCGTATTTATGGATGGGAGAAAGATATCGACGGCGATTACCTCGATCATTAGGGAGTTTATGAAGACGTGTGTTCCTTCATACACCGAGGTCGATCCGATAGTCCAGGGACAGATGTGGGCTAAGTTTAAGGTGAGATTTAGAAAGTTTACTAAATATATATATATATATATATATATATATATATATATATATATATACAGTAAGATTTTTTTAACGAAACCTTATTTAATTGTAGAGCATATACTACATTCCTCCGGAGGACAGGCTTCGTGCACATTCCGCATACGATGTGAAGGTTAAGAAGTGTTACAAGGAAACCGTGCACAATGCAAAGAAGAACTATTACGACAGGCTCGATGATCCGATGTGGGCGTCGCGTCCGAAGAACAGTTGGATGAGCGACAAGTTAGAAAAAATGTGGGTGACGCATTGGGAGTCGGAGGGCCATGCGAAGAAATCCGTGGCAGGCCAGAAGAACAGGCGATCTGGAGAGGCACCAGACCCTGATCGTCCTGCACGAGCTACTCATGCTAGTGGGTCCCAGAGCTACACAGCTATTCGACGTAGGATGGTATGTCTTATTAAATTGAGTTTCTATAAAAATAATATAATTGTCTTAAATTTAAATATCTATAATAACAAATGTATATCAATATGCAGGCTGCTTCTAGACCTCCAGGGGCCCCTCCACCTCGGCACGATGAGGCATATCGTTATCAGCACACACATGTGCCGAGTGGTCTGCCAGAGGGAGCTCCACGTCGCCGTGTTTGGGTTCACCCCAAGTATAGGGCTATCTACGTAAGTATTTAACTTATATAGCATTCTTTGATTACTATATTAATATATGTCTTCCTTAATTACGTACTAACAATTATGACAAAATTAACAGGAGGAGTACATGTGCCTTATGACCGAGAGGTATGAGGAGAATCGTTCTACGTGGCCACCACTAGATCAGGAGCTGTGGAGGCAGGCGATAGGAGGCTTGAAGAAGGGGAAGGCTGCGGGTCTCCCTTCGGATGCACGTCACGATGGGTTTGGTTTCTCGACGAAGAGGCATCGAGACACGACACATGATTATGCGAGGGTGTTGGAGAGGGAGAACCATCGTATTAGGACTGTTACTGATGCGAGGATTGACGAGCTTGCTACTCAGGTAGATTTCTTGACCCAGCACATCACCCAGACTACAGGTACTCCTCCATCTCGACCCATGCCTACAGGGGGACTCATGCGTGATGCTCGTCGAGCCGACCAGCGTTCCTCGCCACCTACTCTTGATCCTTTTGCATATGGTGCTCCAGATTGCACGCTGTATGATGATGAGTACGAGGATGTCCCCGATGAGGACCCCGAGGATGACACTCTCGGTGGTGATGCAGCCGATCTTGCCGGTGATGGTGATGATGGTGCTGGACCCGCTACAGCTCCTGATACATTTGGATTTCATGACGAGGACTATGAGTAGTAGTAGTAGTTTAATTTATTTTAGGGATATTTTAGTATTGAATATTGTGTTAGTTGTTTGTATTTATGTAATTTGTTTGATGCTCGGACCGATTATGTAATGTTAAACTAGTTTTGTATTTATTCTGTCATTATGTTGTGTATTATTTGTTCGTTTAATCTAAGTATTGAACATTGTGTTAGTTGTTTGTTTATTGGTAATCATGCCTATAATATGAAATTAAACAACGTGAATCACATTTTTTTATAAAATAAAATTCGACCTACTAAACCAGTCTCGATGCTAGTCATACATACTATCCTCAGATTCTGAGTCACTCATTATCTCTTCCTCTTCCTCTTCCTCATTGCCCTCGTCTTCCTCTTCCTCATTGCCCTCGTCTTCCTCATAGCCCTCCTCTACCCCGTTGCCCTCCGTTGCTGCCTCCTCGACAACCACATCAAATCCCTCGTTGGCCAATTGGATATTCATATTGAATGAGGAAAGGTCCACGCATAAGTTAAACCCTTCAGACGCATTCTCTTGTAGCACTTGGTTTGGCATCCCTGGGTCGACATCTTTTGATCCTGCAACTGATGACATATCGATTATGTGTCTGGCAGGAATAGTGGATACGGCCAACCATCCTCTCTGTCCTGGTCGCCCTGTCGTCTTTTTTGGATAGGGCACATAGTACGCCTGTTTTGCTTGGTTAGCGAATACAAACGGCTCATTGGTCTTGAGGGCACGCCTCGGGTTGATGTCAACCAACTTGTACGTTGAATGCTCCTGCGTACCTGCGTTTATTTCATACCAAACACATTTGAACAAGACAATGTATAGGGGCCGGATTCTGCCCCAATATTCCACCTGTATAATGTCTTTCAACGTTCCATAGAAGTTGGTAGCATCGGATCCTCCCATGTCTCCCTTCACATAAACACCGCTACAATCACTCTTCTTCGGGCCCAAGATCATATCAGTGTGAAATCTGAACCCATTCACAATGTATCCCTCGTAGGTTGTCACTGAATACATAGGACCTGTGATTAGAGGATCTATTCGTATATCGGTCTCGTATTTCCCACTTGAATATGTCTGCTTGAACCATGCTACGTACTCTTGGTTCCTCTTGGATTGTATCTCCATTGGACTTAGTCCACCGCACTCCTCTTCTACAAACAGTCTGCATAGAAAAATCATCATAAGTTAGTGGTCTTTAAAGCGCTTAATCATTTTGTTATTAAGAATAATTAACTACCACTTACTCCACCCATTCGTCAAGCTCTGGACAGTTTAGAAGCGCGTAAAGCTCTATTTGCTCCATCTCATCGGAAGTCAAGTATCGCCTTTTGTTTAGTGCCCCTATTGGCGCCCCTTTCTTTTGAAATATTGTAAGCTCATCATCCCACTCCGTGCTATCTAGTGTCTCGTTCCTGTTGAGTTTTTTATATTTAGTCTGAAAAGAAACATCCAAATATTGAGAACACATATTGGAGAGCTCAGCAAGTAGGTATTGATTGGCTATGGATCCCTCCACCCTCGCCTTGTTCTTTACTGAACCCTTCATGTCGAACATCCGCCTAGTTCATATAAATCAAAGATTAGGCAAAGAATAGATATTTTTAAAAGCTAATTGTTATTATAAATATAAGATCGTACCTCTCGAATGGATACATCCATCTATAATGAACTGGACCACCAACTCTAGCCTCATACGGAAGGTGTATGGCTAAATGCTCCATAGAGTCGAAAAATGAAGGGGGAAATATCATTTCCATCTTGCACATGGTAACAATAAACGATTCCTCCAATCGCTCCATATCTTCGGCCGACACCTCTGACGCGCAAATCGCCTTAAAAAAAAGGCTAATCTCTACTAAGGTCCCCCAAATCTCGGGTTCCAAGAATTCGCGAAATGCTATGGGGATCAATCTCTGAATGAAGACGTGACAATCATGACTCTTCATTCCATACAATTTTCCTTGTTGTTTTTGCACACATCGTCCCAAGTCCGATGCATATCCATCAGGAAACTTCAGTTCAGTCAGCCAATCAAGCACCATCTTCTTTTGATCCCTCGTAAGACAATATTTTGCCTTTGGCTTTATGTACTCACTTCCTCTGCCATTGGGTTTCAAGAACAATTCTTTACGGTTGGTCAACAACTTAAGATCGTGCCTCGACTTAATGTTGTCCTTCGACTTAGCATCGTCCAACACCGTGTTGATGATGTTCTCAAAAAAGTTCTTCTCACAATGCATCACATCTAGATTGTGGCGAATCAAGTTCGTGGACCAATATGGTAGTTCCCAAAAGATGCTTCGACGACACCAGTTATGAGTTGTGTTAAAGCCCGAAAGCTTTGTGGAGTTTGCCCCAAATCTAACCGATCGTAGCATATCCACAATTGCCCTCATCTGCGCTCCTGTCTTCCTTGGAATGGGCGCATCAAGGACCTCCCTACCCTTGTAGAAATCCTTCTTGTTGTACCTCCATTTATGACCCTCTGGTAGAAACCGACGATGACAATCGAACCACGAGGCTTTTCCTCCATGCTTTAGTGTAAAAGAATCTGTCTCACCCATGCAATAAGGGCACGCCAGCTTACCGTGCGTGCTCCACTGGGACAACATTCCGTAAGCAGGAAAATCGCTAATAGTCCACATTAGGGTCGCTCACATTTGGAAGTTTTCCTTTCGTGAGCTGTCATATGTCCACAAACCATTACTCCACAAATCATTCAACTCATCAATCAACGGTCTTAGCAAAAGATCCAAGTTCTTTCCAGGACTCTTTGGACCGGGTATAATAAGGCTCAGAAAAATGAACTCCGGTCGCATGCATAAATCTGGCGGAAGGTTATAAGGGGTAACAAACACGGGCCAACATGAGTAGTTCTTCCCAGATGCCCCAAATGGTATGAACCCATCAGTACATAGGCCGACTCGAACGTTTCTAGGCTCTGATGCGAAGTCCGGATACGTACGATCAAAATGTCTCCACGCCTCGCCTGCAGCTGGGTGAATCATTCTATCTGTTGACTCTCGACACTTCAAATGCCAAGTCATATGTCTCGAAGTGCCTACAGTATAAAACAACCTCTGTAATCGAGGGCCTAGGGGGAAGTACCACAATTTCTTCCTTGCGATCCTGGACTTTCTACCAGCCTCGTACCTATCTTCCGTGCATATCGGACACGATGTGAGATCCTTGTTGGCATTATCGCCGTAGTACAAGAAACAAAAATTCCAACATACGTCGATCTTTTCGCACCCTAAACCCAAACCCGCGAGCATCTTATTCATGGCTGGAACCGTATTCGGTAGCATTTCCTCAATCTCTAGGTCCATAATATCTTTAGACAAACTTAAGTACTTTTCGCAAGCGACATTAACTACTTTGTGCATCGTCTTGGTAGTTAAGAACTCAGCAAACCACTTGAGCACAGTCTTCGACTTCTTACTGTTCATTTTTATGTCTCCCATCTGCATCAATTTGTAGAACTCCTTTGCCTCGGGACTTGGATCTTCGTTGCGCACCTCTCCCTCAACAAATCGACCCCCATATGCATCCACAACCAATTCTCTAAACGAAGTATCGGCATGAACCGGACTATCAACGTGAATACTAGTAGACGGTGATTCATGTACATATGATGTAGATGCCTCGCTCTCCATCTCTCCATGCAACACCCATATCCAATATTGATACACAAACCCCCACTTATGAAGATGATCCCGTACTACGTTTCGATCCAAAAACTTTAAATTATTGCATCTCTGGCACGGGCACCTAATACGATTTATTAGATCTACGTAATCTGTCTGTTGTGATGCGTATTGTATGAATTCACGAACCCCAACCACGTAATGTTGATTCAAATAACCAGTGTTACTATCTATCCTATCGTACATCCAAGATCTATCGGGACGATAATCCATTTCTAATCTAAGAAAATTAAAAACAAATTAAATTGTTACAATTAATTTCACCAATTAATATATTTATCATTTATAGAAAAATTTTAAAACTCGAGTACGACGAGGCCAAGGAAATTAATACTTACTTGTTGTAGCGTAGAAAATACTTAGATCAAGTATTCTTTGCAAACACACGCCCCTCGCTGCATTAACCGCAATATCTAAAACAAATAAACATTAAAAAAAAGTTAATAAAAACGATCTTCATTGACAAAAACTAACTAAAACAGTTATAACAAGAGGAAATCGTGTATACCTTAACAAGGGATGAATTGTGGAATGATTTCTCAAGTGGAATAGGGAGGGGTATTTATAGGGGGGCTGACAGTTATTCCCGACCGGGTTGCGGTCGGGAATAACAACGGTAATTATTATTCCCGACCGGCATGCGGTCGCTAAAGTTTTGAAAATTTGGCGGTTTTTTGAAATTTTTGAAAAAAATAAACATTCCCGACCGATAATCGGTCGGGAATAATCGAAAAACTTGGCGGGAAACCAAATTTGACGAAAATTCAAAAATTTTCAACTTTTTCTATAAATACACTTCATTATTCTCCTCATTTTTTCATCTCCACACAATTTTTTCAAACACTTTTTTCATTTTCAAACACTTTTTTCATTTTCAAACACTTTTTTCATTTTCAAACACTTTTTCAAAACCTTCTTTCTTTCAACTTCAAAATTAAAATTTTTCACTTATTTATTCAAATTCTCAATAATCAAAAACTTATTTATTTTTTTTGTGTTTGAGACTGAGCAATGAATCAAAGATTTAATTGTTCATCTAAAACACAAAAATACTAAATAATATTTTTAAAATATTATAATATATTAAAAAAATAATATTCCGGTAATTTATTATCGGAATATTTTTTTTTTTGTTCTGATGATTATTATTCCCGACCGCGTGCCGGTCGGGATTACTTTGAATATTAGTCCCGACCGCGGGTCGGTCGGAATTACTTTGAATATTAGTCCCGACCGCTCGCCGGTCGGGATAAATATGAATATTAGTCCCGACCGCTAATCGGTCGGGACTAATATTCAAATTTAGCCCGACCGGCGAGCGGTCGGGACTAATACCGACCGCCGATTGGTCGGAAATTTGCGTAAAAAGGCCCGAACGTTATCCGGTCGGAAAATTGGGAAAAGTCCCGACCGCCTTCCGGTCGGGACAAAAATTCATATAATCCCGACCGCAAAGCGATCGGGAATAATATTCAAGCATTTCCCGACCGATATGCGGTCGGGAAATATTCCGACCGTTTTGCGGTCGGAATAATCGGTCGGTAATTTCCCGACCATAATTCGGTCGGGAAATGCGGTCGGGAAAGGTCCGTGCCGACCGGAAGGCGGTCCTAAAACTTTTCCCGACCGAAGCAACACCCACCGCGGTTTTCCGACCGCGGAAGGGTTATTCCCGACCGATTTTGCGGTCGGGAAAGACCCAATTTTTTTGTAGTGCATGCAATGAATTGCATTAGAATAATCACCGCCAACAAGGAGAAATTGCTATAATTAGACGAGGATCTTAGGACCACTAAGTTGTTGTTTTTTTTTTTTTTTACTTCTTTTTTTGAAACAAATTAAAACCCATTTTAACGTAGAATGACATTTTTAATACGTGGAGAATATTATAAAAACGTGAAAGTAACTTGTTAATGGTAACGTAACAATTACATGTAAGCTATATATGGAATCAAGTAATGAACCCGTCGATATGTACACTGATGCACCGATAGAACTTGGCTAACATAGCTCGTTGTCTCGTTGGAATTTTGGTAGCAAACACTCTTGCAATCACCACAAAGCTAGTAAGGTGAGTTTGATTTTTTTTGGTATCACTATATGCATGCAAGAGCGAAATAATACACTACATTCCCTAGCCAAACTAGTTCAAGTGTTCTATGTGCAGTGTTCTTATGTATTATCTGGGAGTGAATATTATTTGAATACAATTCAGGATAAGAAGAACAAGAGAAATGAGTATATCCTTGCTTGCATCATAGGTTATTTCATTCCAAAGTCACCTAAAATTTTGATATAACTTATTACCTCGGCCAACCAACTGTGAGAAAATTGAATGACGTACAAAGCAGGTGTATTTCCTTATTACCAATAAATGTCCTTATTTTCATTGAATAGATACAGCTAGCAACACATAGGTACATGAGTACATCGATTGTTTCATTTTCACTAGCTAGGTGACTTCTCTCATGACCCATTTCATGTGAACTTCTATCTAAATTTTTGACCCCAAAAGCTACGTACCACACATTCAATATTTTTATGTATAGGTGCAAAACCAGGATTGCATGTGTTAATTTTGACCGACACATGAAAGTTATATCCAAAACCTACTCATCTAATTAATTAAATATAAATAATTAACATCCGTGTTCTTTAGATGAAGGTACGTTCATGAACCAACGTCTTTATTGGTATTTTACTCTTTTAATTAATAATTTTGGTCAGTTTCTTCACTATTTGCAATCTTGAAATTACACTTCCGACATATTAATGCATTTTTTTTCTGGAGATATTTTAATAAAAAAAGTTCCAAAAGTCATAGGCTAAATTTGATTTTTATATATATGTACACGGTCAAGATCTTATGATCAGCATCTGAAATTCCTGAAGCTGAATAATTAATATCGCTCACATTTATATTCATGCGTTGAATATTTCTGTATTTAGTAATATTCTAATATTCAAGCATTGAGCTCATTAAACATTTCAACTACCCAACTTCCAGATCCGCGGTTGGGCGGTTAGTCAACGAGTTATAACAAAAGATATACAACTTTGTTGTTAAATTAATTAATATAGTTAGATATTTTGCGAATCTCAGCCCGTAAGGTACACTACTGTGGTTATCACTTATCACTGATATGCATCGATAGTTAATTAATTAATTAATTAATTGACAATATTTTCATTGTAACTGTTTTTTTAATTTGTATAGCATCAGTATTCAGTAGATAAGTTAGTAATTAACTTGCTTCAAGAAGAAAAATGTCAAAGTATGTAATTACTCGTTACGGTACTAAAACATTGCAAAATTCCCGGATTATTAATCAATTTCATCCACTGTACCATTTAAAATTTCACTCCATGGTATCGGATTCATGCCTTTTATCCAATATTAGAATTTGTGTGCACTCGGTGCAACCTTATTTTTCCATTTTCACTAACTCTTTGTCTTTTCCCTTTTCACTCTATATTAATTAGAAGTTATTTGGCAAAATTCACAAAATTGTCCATAACGCTTAACATTACTTTATCATAACTTGAAAGAAATTTAAAAATTCATAAAAAGTTAAACCAGAACCGCTTCCATAGTATGGTAGATAGAGACACACACACACACACACACACACACACACACACACACACACACATATATATATATATATGTATATAATTGTTCATACAACACCTCGATCTTCAGCCAAAAAAATCAAATCCTTATCTAATAGCTCATCACATATCCATTTCAACAACTTCATAAACATAAATAATAGTAGAGCCAAAAGATTTTTTCAACTCGTTTCTACTTAGAAGAGAGAGAGAGATTGGATGAAAAAAATCTGTCTTTCCTTTTCAACTGGTACCACTGGAAAGATAGCGAAGTCGTTGTTCCAACAACAACAAACGAATCCTAATTTTGAACTCTAGAGCAGAAAATATAGCGAAAACAGTGAAGGACAACGAAAATTTCCGCTGAAAATTTTTCGCTGCATTTGCTTCACTGCAACGGAATTTTCCTTTGCAGAGAGAGAAGAGTTAAAGAACACACCAACTAGCTAGTCACACGCGATTCAAAAATTAATAATTAAGCTCCGAATGAACAAAATAATAACCTCATTAATTCATTATACTGCATATAATTAATACGTTAGCCTACATATTACTAGTGCAACAACTTGTCCGGGTCAATAAACAAAAGAAAAAAGAAAAAAGATAGTTCCCACCTTCTAACATTACAAAATAATAACACTAATAATATAGAATAAATAGCGAAATGCTTCGATTCTTAATTTTAGTGGTATGTCTTCAAAATGGCACCACAGAAAGTGCACATGATAGCCCTCCAAGTCCTCCAATAAAACGGCACGTAACAAAATCTTGTGGCGGTTTTCATGTCCGCCACGCTGGCACCGCCGCCGCACCGTGAGCATGTTCCGGCGGCGGGCTTGCTCTTACTCACCCTCTTTGTCTGATCCACCAGAAAACAAAAGCACACCATAATGGATATTTTCTTGTACTAATAATTTAGTTGAGGGTGAGAGTGAAATAACTATATAGTGAGGAGTTTATGACATATGTTGTGTTGTGACTTTGTTAGAGAGAGTTGGAAGAGGCCATTTATATAGGCAGCGGAACTTAGTGCATGAGTTAAAGTGAAGCAGTTGTGGTTGGTTGGTTTCATAAATTTTATTTGAGATTTACTGTGGGCCAATTAAACAATACTTCAAGTGTTATTAATTTATTTTAGAAACATAGCATGGGATCCATCAACTTAACACAATTCCACGAAGTATCAAATTCTCTTTTCTGTTTTCTATTGACTTTTTGCAACGTATACCATATTGTTTGAATATTAAAAAAAATGTCCCATAACTACCTATAAAATATGTCCAACGTACTCATCCTCCAGTTTTTGGCAAAATACTTAAGCCCACAAATTAAAGGACATATTAGATATTAATATGAAATTGTGTCTATAAGGAACTTCCTACATGAAATTGTAATTTTTTATGATGAAATTGTAATGTTTGTAATGTGGCTTACACACTAAGGGATAACCAGTTTAAGTTAAACTGAAAAGGGAAAAGAGAAATATTATATAAACACAATGGACACTAAAATATATTCAAATGCAGCTGGGTGTTATTAATAATAATTAAAAGATTGAAAGTGATGCTTAGAAACCATTGGCCATACATTAGTTCGTTGCAGTGTCTACCCAATTACTGATATTTAAATATGCTTAGCTTTCATTTTCAAGCCTAATATTGTTGATAAATAGTAGTATACATTTGGGGCCATGGATCATTCTCCGGTTCCCCTCACTGCATTTGATGCAATGATTTGACACTCTTCTAACTTCTATCACGTCGGCTGTCCACTACTTTTCTCTTTCCTTTTCATGTGATTATGAGTAGATTTTCCCCCAACGTTTGTGATTTTTTACGAACACCTCCCTCACATTAAATCTAACGAATAAACACACGGACATATGTTCAAAATGAACGAATGATTAACGATCTAAGGGTATTCACACAAACCTACAAACATTGAGGATATTTCACTTTTTCAAAGCTTAGGGACCACTTTGTGAAAACCGCCATATATTGGGGGAGGAAAACGCAATTTACCCTAAATTATATTATGTGGCCCATGGTTTCCAAGCAATTATCATCACATAATGTCAATCAAGACATGTACTTGAATTACAAAAACCATTATGGCAAGTTGGCAACCATAAATAGTGTTCATCTCCACTAAGAGACCATTTCCAGCAAATTAATATTAGAATCAAAAGACCTTTTACATTTTGTAACAAAAATTAAGATATCAATTAAAATTCCAATTGAACTCTGCCTTCCTAGCATTTACAAATGAGTAATGTCAAAAAAATCTTCAAAATGGAATCCTTTATGGCATTTGAACAACCATAGATAGCTAAACCAAGAACTAATAAATGTCAAAATGCCAGGGAACCGTCAACCAAGTCGTCTCCAACTCGAAAACGGAGATCGTTTGACTATAACCATATAGGCAATACCACGGAAGCACGCTATTTAACCTATGTATTTTGAGGTTTTAACTTGTAAGAAGTAAGGAATCAAAGAACTTTATCAATTAGGGCGCATAATGTTGCACCAGTCAATTAGCATGTCACATTGCTGCCATCACAGTTTGTCTCGCGGCTTCCTTCTTCATTTCTGCTGCTTTTCCGCTTCCTCTGAAGTATGTGAAAACTTGCTGCATGTAGCGAAAATTGAACGAAGTAAGTTAAAAATAATTAGACACATAAAAATTGTGCATCAAAAGTGTTGATGATTGAGCACTGAACCTGAATCACCCATACGCTCATCACAGATTCAAGGACGAACAATCCAAACCCAATAAAGTAAAATAACTGCAGAGAAACAAATGATTTCGAGGTGTCAAATTTTACTCAGAGACCATCCACATTGAGGCAACTTCAATCTTTTTAGTTTGCGCATCACACGAGTTTTTCACAATATATCAGTAAACTATCAACATATGTGTAGAAATCGTGCGGTTATATCTTGATAGCATCTTTGTAGTTTGGCATACAAAACAACAGGTGCTTGAAAGTTGAAACTGCTAAACTATATAAACAATAATGATAAAAGACTCAGTAGTTTAAAATGTTCCCAGAAACTGGTGCAAACAGAATCTCAAATAGACCATAAAGCTTAATAGCCTTACTCCAACCACGAAACTTGACGATAAAACTTCAATTGCAGGCAAGATTCCACTGTCATATAAAAAAAATGGACAAGCGTCAGCTAGTACTACAAGCAAAAACAACTAGAACACAACTACTCATTTTGTTCACGATTCTTCTCTTAGTAAGTGTGCACGCAAAATGAGTTCAACGCTAGAGGTAATTTCAGGTTTTGTATTCCTTCTCGTTTAGGACTATTCATCAAAGATAAATCATGACAGTTGCAGCAAGTGCAATTCTGAAAAAATTAGAACTTACGCCAAAGATTTTCCTTTAAAAAGTATAGGAGGAGCAATAGCAGCGAAAACGCAGAAGCCAATGTGAACCTGCATCATAAGAAAGCACTAAATGGTCAAAAACAAATCAGTTACTGAAAAGAACTAGAAAGTTTGAAGAAAGTATGATATGCTTACTGCATAAGTCAAGAAGAACCACCCGAATTTCAAAGCACTCTCAGTCCTGAAAAAGTTGAATAATTGCTAAACGAAAACTCAACAGCAATCAAAACGGATTTGGATGAAGTAGCCAATTTGCGTAAAACATTGAACAATGCTAAAAAAAGGGCTCATTCGTACATGGTAGAAAAATGAGAAAAGGCCGACAAGGATATTATAATCAAGCCTAATGAAAGTTATTATCATATATTACAAAAGAAAAAGAGACAGGAAGCTGGAAATCAAAGGCCAGTGTTAAAACTAATGGTGTGCACAAAACTGTAATTATACAAGAATACTGACCAGTTCTTATTATTAAATGTGAACGAAACCTCGCCTTAATGACGACAAATTACATAAAGATCGAAATGTATATTAAAATAAGGGAGCTTTATTGTGTACCTCATGGCACGATAAAGAGGGCGGTACCACAATACATAAGCACCAGGTACTCCCGATAAGAAGTAGATGACAGAGAGTAACCAGATAGTTGGACCTATTTGAGAAAAAGTGTGGATCTGATTAAAATCTTTTACAGAGAACTGAAGCCCTGAGAAAGCTGAAAACTGTAATGCACCACCAACCGTCTCCGTAGATCCAAGCTACAGTAGTTGCTATAATATTCCATAGGAGACAGACCACCAAACCTGCAGAACAACAAGTATAACATTGATGCATAAGCTATCGATGCATTTTCATATACTTCTGCCATCTTCAATCAGGGATATGAGACTAGAAATGAGTAAAATTATGAATCTTAGCAATGATAATTCTACACTTACTAATCTCTAAAGAGCAATTGAATATATAATTCATTTCCAATCTCTCTCACCAAATGATACTTGGAATATCGATTACCTAAGCATGCAATCATTGAGTGCATTATGTATTTTAACCTCCAGGAAATTGCAACCATTTTTCATTTCATTTTTGGTCAGGGTTGCTAATTTCAACCAGTTTTCGAGAATGACTGCATATTTGTACTCACCAGAAGCTAGAAATATCAAATTTAACTTATACATCTTCGTACAGTATGCTAATAGACGTGATCTCCAGTTACACCATAAATTACCAGCAAAGGTGAAAGCCTCTGGTGTGCCTTGAAGGCAATAGACCAAACAGAGAAGAGTTCATTATCAAGTACCATACCACGGCTAAAAAACTTCCGAAGACAAATGAATGAAGACCGTGCACTAATATAAGGAAGAATAGAAAGAGTATTTTAAACGACATACCCAACAATGTTGTAAAGGCAACATATTGCAGTTTCTGGAGGTGGACTGGGATTTCATTTGCAACGTCATGATGAATAATAGGGAAAAATGGTGGCCAATTCCTTTCCTCAATAACGACTCCAGCTGCCAACGAAGAAAACTAATGAGGATAATATGTCAAAACGCTCAATATCGGGAATATGAAACTGATCAGTTTGGAAATGTAAGCATCGGAAAAAGAACCTTACTTTGTGCTATGGCTTCTTCCTTTCTTTTCAGTTCCTAAACAATACATTCTGGTTAGTTTTTTGCAATAACAAGTCTTAAAGCCAATGTCTCCTCGAGAACCTGACTTTACAATAAGTGCTCATCATCAACTCAATCGAACTAAGATTCAGAATCGCAAGAGAGCTCACCTGTTCCCTCTTTTTCAACGCAGCCTCCCTAGCTTGTAGTTCCTTTTCTTTCTTTTTCAAATCCTATACGAGGTTTCAAAAAAATATCATCTCCATTTCCAAAATCGTAGTAACTTAACAAATATCGCCATAATTAATATACCTTAGCACCATCAAGAGGAATATCAACCGTGGCGCCACGGTCGTAATCAGCAGGTTCAGGAGGAAGAGGTGAAAGCCTTGAGTTGGCAGAGGGTACTCGTCCAGCATTCTTAAAACATTTCAGGGAAAAAGAATAAGAAACACACTTAGAAATACTAGTAATACAATTTGCACTACCCAAAGCAACTACTTATTCTTCATACGAGAAATCAAGACCGTCGATCAAGTGAAATTCACCCATACACTATCGAAGATTTCCGCAACCAAGACAGAGCAAAAATCGACAAGGTATCTTTTGTCCCACTTTCTATGGAACTCAATTGAGACGATGACGCATAACTTCAAGCTTAATAAACAGAGGATGATTGGGTTTGTTTAGGGTGCAGTATGATGCACTGCACTCGTCTAATCTATGCTACACAGTGAGGAGTGCAACGTGCTCTCCCACACACTTGTGAGAGAACCTAACACTACACGGTGGTCAGTGGTGTAGTATAGATAAAATGCACTGCACCCCTTTCTCGCATAAATGTGGGTCCCACACACATGGAAACCATATATGGGAACCACACTTACGTGAGAAAAGGGTGCAATGCTTTCATGCTGCACCCCAAACATTCTCGATGATGAGTAGTTATGTGGCACACAAAGTGGTATAGACAATCCACGAGACCCAAATCATGTGAGTGGGACCCACGTGTATGTGAGAAGGGGGTGCACATTTCCGAGGAATGAGTGGTTACGTGGCACATTTCCGAGGAATGAGTGATTACATGGCACACAAAGTGGTACAGACGATCCTCCAAGAATCCAGTTTCACCCAAAATCTACTCTTAACATTTCCAACAACCAAAATCCCAGCTACAATCCCATTCACCGCAAAAACAAACCACATTGTCCAATTATGCGACAAAAAACACGAAAAATAACTAGTAATATGACACACACACAAAAAAAGTAAAAATTTACCGCAAAAGGATTAATTTCTTCAGCAGCGAATGGATTGGAATCGTAAGAAGGGGCCATGTCAACGCTAGAGGCTTTTCACAAGAACTGATGATCGAAAAGGAAAAAAAAAAAAAAAAGGTGAACGATATGGTCAAACTATTAGGATTACACACACATACATGCATACACGTTTGGTACATATTTTGTGATAAATGAATGACCGGTTTTGAGAAATTGCCGGGAAAATTTATGTTACGTTGCCGCTTATTTATATATTTTATCTCATTTTCTTTAGTTTAATAATAGAAACTGAGCTATTTAATATTTATATGAAAATGAGGCTAGAGTATCAGCTTCAAAAATAAGATTGTTATTTAAGTAAGTGACTCTGAGTGTTTGTAAATCGAGCTTTTGTGAATATAATTATTTTTAAAATATAAATTTCAAAATCGTAGACTATAAATTAAAATTATTTTAAAATTAAACTTAATCGCAAATTTCTACCTTTTTGAAGAATTTGCAAACACGGTCTTAATATCTTTATTTAAGGAGTTCTAATCACTACGAAGTTATAGTCCACGAGTCCTAAAAGTAATCCGCATTGTCTGTATGGTAAATGAGACCCAAGATTTTTGGACAATCTAGTTGTTGACTACCATTCAGTAATATTTATTTTTTGTATAATTTTAGTAAACCTTTTATCCTTTAGTCAAGTGAGAATGTGAATTCTTTGGTAGCAGTAAATCTTGATTGCCAGTTTAGTTTAAGATTGCCCAGTTTTAGTTCTTTTGTATGGATTTTGAAGCATAAAGTTATTACAACATATATCAATCCGTTGCCCCATATTGTTTTGTAGTGTATTTGTTAGTAGATTTAATGACCACAACAATGTGAAGACAAAATAACCAAAAAAGGTCTAAGTAAAGCTTATACAAAAGTACATGATACCTAGAAATTGAAAATGCCAGCTGCTTTAGGGAGACAACACTCAGCTCCAATAAAAATCGATGTTATGGTAGTATATAATTAATTGACCTCATGTCACGAGAAAAGTGGTGAGATACAAAGAATTGTGGGAGGATAAATATACAATTCAAAGAATTGCAGGTGCCAAGAATCAATATTTGATCTAATACTTTAGCTGGTGCACTTAAACAATCTCAATGGACATTACAATGTGCAAATAATGGGTGGACTAACAAGAATAATAATGATCTGATAGTCAAAAGGCTAATGAACAGATCATCATAGATGAGATATGAGAGTTCTTGAGCTTGCCCTTTACATCAGAACTTTGTGTTCGTGTTAGTATAAAGGGCGTCAATTCTGTACCTTGCTCGTTTTTTCCCTATGTTCGAATCACGACAGATCAATTATTCCTGTTATTGTCACCTGTTTTTTACGACTTTGTGCAGATTTCTTTTTCATTTTTTGGGTTAATCCCTACGATCTACTTGGAGACTCTCGCCGTATCATTTGCATCAGGTCTTGCACCACTTCAGACATAAGGGGCCTGAATTCGGGTTCAACCTGCACGATGAATAAAGGTTGCATAAGCAACTATTCAAGGGTAAAACTGGAGCGCAGAGATAGAGAGTTCGGGTTATAATTGTTGTATAATTTTTTGCAATATGGATGTCATATGACAAAAGATAAAATAAAACTCCAACTAACCAAGACGCAGCGAGATATAATGTCAGCAAAGTGTGACAATGACTTGACAGGATAAAGTCCTCCCAGAGAAGGGTCAACCATACTCGCCAATGCTTCGATGTCATGAAGCTGAGGGAGTGCCCATCTGACCAAAAACTGCTCTCCTCGACTCCTTGTCCTAATAATGATCGATAAGTATATAAAGCAGTGGGCGAACAAGATTATAACAACAGTTAATGTATTTCCAATATTCTATTACCTGTCGTATGACATTCTGCCCGTTAAAAGTTCCAACATTACCACCCCAAAACTGTAAACATCACTCTTGGAAGTATAGATCCCAGATTCAAATTCAGGGGCACCATAACCATACGTTGTGAGAAGCTGTCCTGATAACTGAGTAATCAAGCAAAATAGCCATTAGCGTAATATTCGCAGGTATTTCCCAGCTCATTAACGTTATCCGTAGATCAAAGTTGTAGTAATTAAAAAAATTAGACGAACAAAATACAATATGTAATTATTTATGCCAAGATGCAAACATGTATACGATCTAATTATTTAGAGTGACATGGTTAACTTTTTAATCAATGTCGCAGTTTCTTTTGAGCTGAATCGAGTGGGTTAAGATGCAGAACCCCAATTAATTATCCAATGCTTATCTAGATGGAGAAAATTTTAGGTGAAGCATGAATCGGTTATCAACCCCAAAAAGTTTTACAAAGACTACTGAAGGCTATATTTTGACTTGTCGTTTGAGAAGCATGCATTTGTATCATTCCTCAAAAATTTTGTTTTTAAAAAAGCATTTTAAGACAGATAATAATACTTCCTTTGAACTAATGCATGCTTACTGAATAACATTTCGGAGCTTAACATTCTGATACTTAAGTTAATTCATTGGCTACTGCTGTTCAAGACTTGGATACTAGCTTTGTTAGCACCAAATAACTGAGTAAATGAGATTTTCCCAGGATGTTAGAATTTGTATTACCTGACTTACAGCTCCAGAAGATATTAATGGAGCCAAACCACAATCAGACACGCGTATGGAAAGTTCCTCATCAAGGAGAACATTAGCAGCCTTGAAATTTCTGTGGATTATAGGTGGTTCACAGATCTCATGCAGATACCTTCATGATACAACTAACACAATTAGAGCCACGAATATGTAAAACTTTTAACCAATAAGGAATTCAAACCATTCAATACTAACAGACGTCAGAGGGGAACTACCCACAGTAAAGCAAAAGTCACTGACCCTAGGTGAGTAACAAGACTTGGAAAAAGTTCATATCTGCCATTTTATTACTATGAACATAGCAGAGCACAAATATAAAGATTTCCTCACTTAGAAATGGAGCAAATTACTTCCTAGCTATGGCCTAAGATATATATACACGTTTCCATGGTACCTAACATTTAACATCTAGAAATATTCGAAGAGAAGTTCAGAAGTCCAGCGAAATGTGTTTTTTGCATATCCATGCAAGTCAAAGAGTATAATAGTCCTAGAGGAAAGCAACAGCGCTTCACATAGATTAAGGTAAATGTTGTGAACTATATAACCACTGAAAAAATCCCATGAAAGAAAAAAGTAATAATTACCCCGACTTCAACTCTATAGATGTAAGAGAAATGAATGAAAAACGAGTTATTATCTGAACCAGTCTATGTTCATAAATACTCACTCCAATGCTCTTGCAGCTCCAAGCGCCATTCTGATGCGGGTATTCCATGAGAGGTTTTTCTTAAAATCATCATCAGAATGAAGAGCATCCTGCAATGTTCCGTTAGTGCAATACTCATAAACAAGAAGCCTCTGTCCATGCTCGGCGCAATAACCCACAAGCTCAACAACATTAGCATGTCGAATTTTATCAAGATTATTAACCAATTCAATGAACTGGTCGTCCTTTTGCTGGTTGGCAACTCTTCTGTCAAACTTTTTGATTGCAAGAAGCTACAAGAGAATAGAAAAGGATTAGATTTCAGAACAAATTGTATGCACTAACTGAAGCTCCATTTTCTTCCAGCCAATTTTGTTAACAATATAAAAGGGCTCAAATTCCAATTGTGTTTTACAACTAGGACAAATTAACAAAACACATAGAGATAGATGTGGGCGTGTAGACAGCTCAAGACCAGCTACCAGCTCTAAAATAATTACCAATCAGCATAGTATGAACTAAGTATAAGAATTGTACCCTTCCATTTGGTAACTCAGCTCGATACACATTCCCGAGCATCCCCCCACCAACAAGATTTTCTTGTGAAAAGCTGTTGGTGTACTGTTGAAGAGATGCTATTGTGAAAGACTTCACAGAAGTTGCAGGAGGATGTGGACTAAGAGGTTTGGTTGAAGTTGCTTCAGCTGCTACAATAGGATTCACAATGACCGCTGATTGAGGCGGAGGTGATGGACGAGGTGGTGATGGCGGCAGTGGTGGAGGAGGTGGAGGTGGTGGTAGCACCAAATCCATATCATAACTGTTCATGTCTATCTCATGATGATTTCTCCTAGGTAATGCACTCATCTGTTTTACCTCCTCTTCGATTCGTGGTTTGGGAATCGAACTCACCGGTCTTGGTCGATTCTCTTCCTTCGGTCTAAGAACAGCAACAGGAGGGACTGCTCATAGATTAAAATTTTAATTATCATTTTAGAAAAAAAAGAACCTCGGCTGAAATTACGCATTCAAGGGTAAGAACACAAATAAAATTGAAATATCACCTTTTTCTTCCTCTTGTCTAGGTTGGACGACAGAACCACCATCTCTAGGATTTTCCCGTTGGCCCGTGTATGGGGTTATTCCTTGTCGTTTGGGGAGCCTATATTTTTCTCTTTTATCTCTGAGACACCTCGGCATAAAAAGTAAGATTGCCAATATCAGGACTATAAATGAGATAACCGCTGCGATGGATATCCATACAACTCTTCTCGTATGTGAAGCTTTTGTTGAATTATTGGAATTTGATTGTGTTGCCGCAGTCGGTCCATTAGCCTGTCTTCTAGGTCTCCTGCCAGAAGTTGGCGGTGGCTGCGTAGAATTTGGTCCTGGAAAAAACGGTGTTGATGTTGTCGGTGGTGGTGTTCTCAATGATGTTGGGGGAGGCGAGGCAGCAACGGTAGAGTTAAATGGATTCCCATCTTGTCTGCATATTGAAAAGAAACTTAGTTCAAGTGCCATGATGAGAATCATGATTCCTGTAATGGTTAATTACAACGTCTGACATTTGACAAATTATAATGGCTCCTCATGTTCCAAAAAGTATGAAAAACACACTCACATTAAATTAATACCACCAGCATTAGCACGACTGTCATATTATTATGCAAAATCATGTCCTTTTTGTTTCTACAATAATGGATGTCGTCTATTAAGAACTAGTTTTGGAATAACAACTTGGGGGAAAAGAAGAAGTGAATTTCATGTTAATTTAGAGAATGTCAATTAAATTAGATCCTTAAACCCGAATATCAAAATTTCTTAAACCTGTAATTTGAAGTGACATACTGAATGTTCACTATTCTTGTCATTTCTAGCTGATGGAGTTCGTAAATATCCGATGAGGCTGTGTTAGTGTAATTTGATGTAACATCAAAACTTAGATCATAGTTCTCCCTTTCCATCCTCTAAACTTTGAAGGTGTCTAACCAAATGTACTGTTTTTATGTCATCATTTAATTGTCACATAACATCAATATTGCGATAAAATAGTCCATACTTGATGCTTCAACTGATTTGACATGATAGGCCACATGCATCATAGCAGTTTTTTCGTAGATAAAAGAAGGTTATATGTTACGCAGAAATATGACATGCAATATAGAAGACCTGTAACAAAGGGATTTACAACACGAATGAAATAAGAAGTCCATCTCCCATAGATAAGATCTGAAACCTATTTTTGGAGAATTCCAGACCTACCGGAAATTGGGAATGCTCAACAAGTTGGCAGGTATTGTCCCAGAAAATAGATTGTTCCGTATGTCCCTGAGAGAGAGAGGGAAAGAGACAAGACAGAGAAAAATGGATGATTCAGTTATAAATTCTAGTGTAATTCAAACAGATATCATGAATAATGTAGGACATATCAAGGCCAAGAAAATTACAAATCTTGAAGAGGAAGATCTTGTAGAACATCAAGAGTACCGGAGAGCTGATTATTCTGCAAATGACTGCCGATAATTACATTAGTGTCTATAACAAGCAAAGAGACACGGATTGAGTAACATAAGATGGTAATTTAACTTACAGAGTAGCAAGAGCCGACAAACCTCCCACTGAAGGTGGCAACTCTCCAGTCAAACTGTTATTGGACATATCTCTGCAAAAATACAACTCAACATAATGACTTATTCCGTCAGCTAATTAAATAAATCATCAGTGATGGATACATACAAGTTGGCCAGCATTGTCAGGCCTACAAAAGCATCAGGTATTTCTCCAGTAAGATTGTTGTTGTTGACAGACCTGAAGAAGAAGAGATTATTAACGTAAATGGCATTTTCATACGTTAATCTGAGAACAAGCTGGTGAATAACTGTAAGCAGATACTTACATAGCTGTAAGTCCGCTCAGAGACGATAAAGAACTAGGTATACTTCCAGTCAGCTTATTATCTGAAAGAAAACTGCCAAAGGTAAAGAAAGATTATTGCGCTTCTCGACACATAGAATTAGCTAACAACAGCTCAAGATAAGGTAATTCAAGTATATTGGACTATTTTCTGTCGTTTGATTTTGTTCTGTTTATAAATATTACGACATACATGTTTTGTAATGTAGGCGGTAAGCTGATAGGAATGCTTCCCCCTATAAGATTGTTGCTCAGAGTTCTGCCATAAAGGATCACACTAGAGACTGAATATCTAATAACACAAAAATGACAGTGACAGGCTAATGTGTGTGCATGTTTGTCAAAAGTGGCACTCACAGTGACTGGAGAGAAGAAAATGCATCAAGATTGTCACCCAATTCTCCATTCAAATTAGCACCGATGAGTGTTCTGTAAAACAAATACAAAAAAAGATATTATTTGATGTAACGTGCTTGAAAGTTTGGTGTAAGAAAAGAACTTCCATACATTGAGACTATGGATGATGTAGCGTCACAGCCGACACCTTGCCAGCTTTCACCACAAGGGTCTCCAGCACTTGCAACCCATCCTGGAAGAGAAGGAGATCCCAGGGCAGCATACAAGATATTGATAGCGGCAACTACTCCAGCATTAAGTAACAGAAAAAACAAAATATGTGGTGAGCACCGACAACTCGACCTCACAACACAATATATGTGGCAATGGTACAAGAACATGAATAAAGAAAGTATCCAATACAATGCAAGAAACTCTGGTCATCCCACTTTCATGAGTCGACCAGGGAATGGAAAAAGAGCAAGTATATAGATAAAATATAAACCTGAACGATAGATGCAAAATGCCCAAATATAATCACCATAGAGTCGAACTACTTTGGAAACTGCAGAAGGCCCTTATGTGTACAATTTTGTGAAGCATCATATTTCACTAAAACTATCTAAGCGGATCGTTTTTTTTCATTATTACCCGAATGTTTCAGTTGCAAGGGACGAAAGGATAGGAGATTACATAAACATATACTAATTCCAAACATTACCAGAATAAACCACAGCCTTATTCACCAAAAAGGAATAAATAACTGAAAAACCCTTTTACATTTCAATCCCACATTAAAAGAAAAATGATTGACCAAGTAAACTAGAAGCTAAACATAATTAGCAAATAAAAAATAGGGGAAACACCATAAATAAGTTATCCTTTGTACACACTCACCATCAGCAGGATTAGTGAAGGCAGTGCAAAATCCAAGTACAAAAACCAAAATAAATCCCAACAGGATCTCCAAATTAAATACAGATCTGTTGTTCCCCTTCCCCACCATTGATCCTTCCTTCCTAGCTAGCTAAACTCCACTTCTCTTATTATCTTCAATAAATGACTCTGCATATCCAGCCAACAACCTCTTCCCAATCTGCAATAATAAGCTACAAAAATGTAAGTGATCTGTTGTTAATACAAAGATTCCTAACTAATTTCACCACACCGACAACATTAAATGCTCAGAAAAAGTATTACATTCAGTAGAAACAGAAAATAAAAATATATATTAATTAAAATATACCAAATAGGAAGCGAATTAGGAGAAAACGATGGCATTCCAATAAAGGAAAGGAAAGGAAAGGAAACCGAGCGGCATTTATTATTTATTATCAACCAACAAAAATTAACAAAAGTACAAATAAAAGGCACAGAGTAATATAATTATTGTTGTAACAGTTAAGCAAGTGAACATGAAGACCTAAGATGAATAGAATAGCAAGTCAAGCTGAAGATTGTGGAAAAAGAGAGAGAGAGAGACAGAGAAAGAGATGCTCTCTCTCACTGACCTTTAGAGCTTGCTGGAAAAGGGGGGTAAGAAAAAGTTGCAGAAAGTTGGAGGAGAGAGAGAGAGGGAGAGGGATGAGAGAGAAGATGAAATGTAATGAAATTATTACATACACTCTTTCTTTATTTGTTGAGTTTTTGTAATAACTAAGTGAGTGATTTTGATTAGTGAACGTTGTTGGAAGTGGAAGTCATGCGTAGCGTACCCATCTTCTCTCTCTCTCTCTCCATCACTCGCTTTTTCAGGGAGCGTGGGGGAGTAGTAGTAGTAGTTGTTCTTCTTACATTATCGACATCGTCGTGCTTATCTTTTAAGGATTATTTTGTAATAATTATATATCATCATATATGTAACTTCAATTCATCTTTTCTTGTGATGTGTTTATGATGACTAAAACTAGAGATGAAAACTTAGTTGTTTGGTAATTGGGAAATATATAATTGTTCGCTAATGTACAATTGTATTGGTAATTTGGTGCAATCAAGCATTAAAACAATTTTTTGAAGTATTTAGAAATTAATTACTTGTAAGCTTATAATTATGCCTTCACATGATATTAGTAAAGATAATCCTACCGAATATAACAATTCATCGTGTAGAGACTGCACGTAATAATTCTTCAAATGAAAACTTTAAATATTAACTCTAAGGTTACATAACAATGACGACGTATGTCTCTCCTTAATTATGAAAATTATTCTTACAGTATTTTTGCAATACATTGAAAGTGTGTTATATGCAACTGTTAGTATATAGGGTACCAATACCAAAATATAGAATAAACAATTGTTAGTAAATGCCATACCAAAATATAAGATCGATTGACAACGTAGATTGTGTTTATGATACAAACTACATCAAAAAGTTGTCTCTAGTTATTATATGAATCAAAGAAGAATTTGACTTTTTGCTAATATGGTGGTTTTGCTTTTTTTTTTCTTCATGAAATAAAGATATTTTTAAAAATTAAAACGTACCATTTTTTCTATACATTATACTTTTATATCAACCCCGCGGCTCGAGTAATTTGATTTCAGTGAAACTTGATTACTCATAAGAGATACTTTCTGATTCATATGAAAACTTTTTTTCGTAAATGATGATTACCTGACATGATTTATTACTAATTCGGTACTTTGTTGTTGTTGTTGTTGTTAACGGTTAATTAAGGAGAGATAGTGACCTCCACGGATTCTGGTTGGCGCGTGACGAAGGTTGTAATAGTAAAGTGTAATGAAATTTTGTGTTTACACAAAACCATGAATAAAAAAAATAGCCGCCACTGTTAAAATAGTTGGCATTTAGGTGAAAGCAAATAATAATGGGAACTAGCGGTCAGCTATGCTATGCTGTCGAAATTCTGAAGCACATGTGATGTGAATTTCTGTGTGCCTGCCGCTTTTCTTTTTTCTCTTTTCTAATAATTTGTACCTACTTATTTTCCGACACCATTCTTGTTTTTTATGCTGATTTTGTGAACTATTCTGAGCTCTCAAGCGACATTATTCTCGCAAAATTATTGTGTTCATATGAGCATGTTCTTACATCTCTAATGAAAAAGGTTATTTATATAAAAAAAAGGTTTAGAAAAAAAAAATTGTACCAAGATATATAAGTGCAGCATTAATCACCATATAAGCAGTATCTAACTATCTATCTATAAAATTTTAAATTTAGAATAAAAACATCTGATGTACTGACTGGTTGGAAAAAAAAGAAACTTGAACTAGTTATATGAACTATATATTCTTAAAGTAATTGAAGGAAACATACTAACTTTGATCCATGTTAAATGGATCTCAAAGTTGCTTCATGAACGTTGAATAACCTGATTCGATTCCATGACTGATTCTCCTTTATTTGTACTCCGATTTGGTCGATCGAATCCCAATCACAAACGGAAAGGAATTGTAGCCACAACCCAAGAGCCAAGTTGCAAGTGTTAAAATGTGAAAAAGATGATCAAAAATGGCTTTTCTATTTTCTCCTTATTTTTCCTACGAAAATAGGTGTGTTTTTTTCCTCTTTCTTCAAAAGAAAAACTGACTTTTGATATCAGTAAGAGTTGGGAGGGAAAATGGTAGTTTCTCTAATTCAAAAAAAACATGGAGGAAACTATTCCCTCTCTTTTCTTGAGTTTCGAATTCACGGGTCGGGTTTAGCCCACATGGGCGACCCGTTTAAATATTTCCAACAGTAATGAACATAAATGTTTAACTTGAAAGGAAATAAAATTTTCTTGGGGGTATTGAACTATACAAACATTTATTATTAGAATATATGAATTGCATTTGATTCATATATAATCCGTCTCAATTAGTTAAAAGGAGAAACTCGGGTTTTTTTATTGAAAAAATGTATGGGTAAAATTGGAGATACTAATTACTTTCATGTTGATCATTAATTAAAAATGCAGCTATAACTAAAACCTAAAAATTGAAAATAAAATTTCTATCTTAAGTTGGTGGGCGAACAACATATGAATCTACTTCATGCTTAGCAAGTAAGTCTGTTTTCTTTTTTTTCAGTTAAAACTTAAAACAAGCATCTTATTCGAAAAGTATAGGTATTTCAAATAGTTTCTATAGTTGTTTCTCGTGTGATAAGCCAATAAAAATAGATATATAACACTAAGTTATTAACTTCTCCATATTGTTGCTTCAAATATCTAATGTCAAAAATACTTGTTGATCACGTTTTCATTCAACCGTACGTTGCGTTAAATATTTATTCCATAATTCCTATAAATTGTAGTTAATGATTGAAATTGAAAGATACACACAAGTTAGGTAATAATCTCGGGTTTCTTGTTAAACAATACTATTAAAAACTGAATTTCTTCTAGTGTATACATTTTGTTTTATTTACCTCATAGTATTTTTCCAATCGTTTTCATCCGAGTCAGCCTGTTCAAATTCGAGGAAAATCATGGACATTTTAGAATAAGACCCGTGAGACTAAATTAGTTGTTCTCATGAAGTATCAACATCACCCAGTAGATTTTATTCAATATTTTTGAGGGAAAAAATAAGTAGAAAAACATACTCAAAGTCTCCAACGACTCTATTATGTAAAAGCGTCAATTTGTTTTAATGAGAAAGGTATATTGCAAGATCACTTTAAATTTTATTTATCCAAAAAAAAGATCACTTTGAATTCCACTGAAATAATTTACTCTATGGCGTATGTAACGTGGATTTATATTATTGGAAAGCGTATAATTCGCTCCATGCACGAATAAAATATTTGCCTTGAAAAATCGGTGCTTAGATTATTAAATTTTCGTATGATTGTAGATGTTTATACGCTAAATTCTCATCCATTCAGTTACCAAAATCGAATTATATATAATAATACATATATAAGTTTTTTAGTTCTCAGATCTTGAGTTTTTCAATTTGATGTCATTTTCATTATATTCAAGTCATTTGAATTTTTAAATGACTTTGTTATTTACTTATGCAGTCATGTATTTATGACTTTAATCGTTTAAAGATAATGTATCGTGCTACGTTGTTTAGTTAAAATAGTTCCTGACTTGACCAATTCTATTTATAGTATCAAACACAAATACAACAGCAAATGCAGACTGAAGAAGAAGAACAAAGAAGAATCAGAAGAAAAGGAGAAGAAGAAACAGAAGAAGAGAAAAGGAAAGTGGACTGCATGTTAACTGCATTTGTGAAGAACATGAGCTGCACATGATCCTGACAATAATATGAAGTGAACTTGATCTGTAAAGCAGCATCTAACACGCCTGAAGAAGCTTGAGCACAAGCACTAAGCTGATGAAAGAAAATGAGTTGTAAAACTGTTAGATTAGATTCCTTTTAACATGTGTCTTGTCTTAGTTTCAATCCTATAAATGTAAGAGTTTAATGTAACAGTTTATCATCAATAAAAATTTCTTTCTTCCACTGATACAATGTATACTTCATTTCAGTTGCAACTAACACATGTTTACATTGAGTTTCTTAACATGGTATCAGAGCAGTGAGTCTTGTTCTCACTGCAAAGATCCATAATCACACTTCTGCACCACTCACATAGCAGATAAAAGAAGAACATCATTTCTTCTTTACTGCCACAATGCCAAACACATCACCTTCACAACCCTCTCAAAATCAAACAGAGGGAGGAAACACTGGCACACAATGGCCATCATTACCAAGAGCTGTGAATCCAGGAGAGGATCCAGCTCACCCACTCTACTTGCACCATGGAGAAAATCCAGGTCAAATACTGGTAAATCAGCATCTTACCAGTTAGAACTATCACAAATGGAGCAGAGCCATGAGCATACCATTGTTGGCTAAAAACAAATTAGGATTCATAGATGGATCCATCAAAGAGCCAGCAACTTCAGATCCAACATACACACAGTGGCTGAGATGCAACTGCATGGTGTTATCCTGGATCACAAATAGCATTTCAGATGAGATTCCAGGTTATACTCAACACTCTGACTCAGCACAAAAGTTGTGGAGTGATTTGAGAAGACAATTTTCAAAGAGCAACAACAACAGACTATATATGCTAGAACAACAATTGTCAGGTATGAAACAAGATGGTAGCCCTATCAGTGTCTATTTCTCAAAAATGAAAGCCATATGGAATGAAATAAGTGCATATGATGCACCATATACTTGTAACAACAAAGATTGTGGGGCTACTCATGCTATAAATGCCAGGATTGAACACAGACACATCATGAACTTCTTGATTGGATTGGATGATAAATATAGTCAGGTAAGAAACCAAGTTCTGTTGAAAGATCCACTGCCTGGAATGGATTCTGTGTTCAACTTTGTGTTGCAGGAGGAAGCAAATCTTGAGTTGTTCTCTGGATCCAGTCACAATGTTGATTCTTCAGCAATGCAAGTCAGAACACAACAGGTTGTGCCACAAGCTGCTATGGTGAATCACAGTCAAAAACCTCTCTACAGACCATGGAACAAATCTGCAACTGGAAAGAAACTGACATGCAGTAAATGTGGAAAAGGAAACCACACTATAGACACTTGCTTTGAGAACTATGGCTATCCACCAGGACACAAGCTAGCCAGATTCAAGCCAATTCAGTCTTACAACAACAACAACCATAACAGGAACCCTTCAGTCAATCAAGCTGCTCAGGAGACTGCTGTTTCAGAACCACAATTGCCAATCACTCAAGAGCAACTCCAACAGCTTTGTAGCTACTTTCAGGGATCTAATATCAAATCAAATCAGGTTGCTCAAACCTCACAACCTTCCATAATCTCATCTCAAACCACATGTAGATATTATGCACTCAGTTGTTCCCACTCAGCTCATCTTACAAAACACTTCTGGATATTAGACTCAGGAGCCACTGATCACATCATATGTGACTCAAATTTCTTTATTGATAAACATACTTTGTACAACACTGTGGTTAAGCTTCCCACAGGGAAGACAGCTCATGTCTCTCATTCAGGAACTGTACTCTTAAGCAACAAACTCATTCTCAAAAATGTCTTATGTGTTCCCTCGTTCACTTTCAATCTCATTTCTGCCAGTAAACTTGTTAAGGATCTAAATTGTTGTATTATCATTTGGGCTAATTTCTGTTTGATTCAGGAGCTAACACATTGGGAGATGATTGGGATTGCTGAGGTGAAAGGAGGACTGTATCAGATAGTCTTGAAGAACAATGGCACTGACTCTAGTAGAATTAATCAAGTTCAAACTCATTATGATTCCACTTTATCTTCTTCATTGTTGTGGCATTATAGACTTGGTCACCCTTCTGTTTCCAGATTGTCTTTGTTAAAATCAAGTAATGAGAAATTTCCTTTGAATTTTGGTTCTATAATCTGTGATGTGTGTCACTTAGCTAAGCAACACAGAAAACCTTTCAAGCTTGATCCTCACATGACTGATAACTGTTTTGTTCTGATTCATATGGATATTTGGGGTCCTTTTAGCACTCCTTCACTCACTGGTTCAAAATACTTCCTGACCATAGTTGATGATCACAGTAGGTTCACATGGGTGTATCTTATGAAATCTAAAGGTGAAGTAAGAGGACTTATCATTCAGTTCTTTCAACTCATTGAAACACACTTTCATAAAGTCATCAAATCCATTAGAATAGATCAAGGTTTGGAATTTAACATGAAAGATTTCTTCACTTCTAAAGGAGTTATACATCAGCAAAGTTGCATTTATACTCCTCAACAGAATTCAGTTGTAGAAAGAAAGCATAGGCACTTACTCAATGTAGCAAGAGCCCTCAGACTTCATGCATCCTTACCTCTTAAATTCTGGGGAGAATGCATCCAAACAGCAGCTTATCTCATTAATAGAACTCCTTCTCCATTACTACAAAATTCCACTTCTTTTCAGCTCCTATTTTCTAAAGAGCCTCATTATTCTCATCTCAAAGTGTTTGGTTGTCTGTGTTTTGCCACCACATTGCCTAAACCTCATAACAAATTCACTGCCAGAGCAACAAAGTGCATTTTCATTGGATATCCAACTCATATTAAAGGTTATAAACTGTATAACCTCACCACCAAAGAAACTTTTGTTTCCAGAGATGTAGTCTTTTATAAAATGTTTTTCCATTCTCTGAAATTACACCACCATCTCTTCCTTCTGTTTTTCCATCACCTGACAGCTATCTATCTTATGATGATCTCTCCACAATTCATTTACCAACTCTTCCTGACAACACTCTAGAACAAGATGATGGCAATAACAACCTTCTATCAGACAATGACAGAACTCAGTCAGATACTCACAATGACACCCCAGTCTCTTCCACCATTGATCCTATATCATCTGACAATGATGTTATTTCTCATGTTCCTTCTTCTCCTCGCCGTTCCACTAGAGTCAGGAAGACACCAGATCATCTCAAAGACTATCAGTACAGACTTGCAGCAGTAACAACAATTCCATCACCTCACAATGATGCTACTGGATCACCTGTTTGTCCTAATGATTTTACTCTCAATTTATCCTACAACAGGTTATCTTCTTCACATCTCCATTTTGTGTTATCTGTTGCTTCACATCCTGAACCTACTTTTTTTGATGAGGCTAATCTTGATCCTTTGTGGCAAGCTGCAATGTCTGCTGAACTTAATGCTCTCAGTGATAATAATACTTGGTCTCTTACTACTCTTCCTCCTGGTAAGACTGCTATTGGTTGTAAATGGGTTTATAAAGTCAAATATACTTCCACTAGTGCTATTGAACGCCACAAAGCAAGACTTATGGCTAAAGGTTATAATCAGAGGGAGGGTTATGACTATTTTGAGACCTTTTCTCCAGTAGCAAAGATCACTACAGTGAGATGCATGATTGCTTTTGCCTCTGCTAATTGCTGGTCTCTTTCTCAGCTAGATGTAAACAATGCCTTCCTCTATGGTGATTTAGAAGAAGAAGTCTACATGACAGTTCCTCCTGGACTTGCTACTAAGGGGGAGCAAGTTTGCAAACTGCACAAATCACTATATGGTCTCAAACAAGCTTCCAGACAGTGGAACCACAAGCTTACCGCTGTCATATCCTCTCAAGGTTTCAAACAATCCTCTGCTGATTATTCCCTATTTATCAAAAGAACATCTAACTCCATAACTGTCATCTTGATATATGTTGATGATATTATCATTGGAGGAAATGATGAGCAACAGATCACTCAACTAAAACAGTTCCTCAAGGATAATTTCAAACTCAAAGATCTTGGTCCTTGAAATTTTTCCTTGGAATTGAAGTTGCAAGAAACAAGAGTGGAATATCTTTGAACCAAAGACAATATACACTGGATATCATCAATGATTGTGGGCTGCTAAAAGGTAAATCTGTCACTACTCCAGTAGATCCTAACTTAAAGATAGTTCAAGATGATCAGGATCCCCTTGACAAACCTGCCACCTACAGAAGACTAATAGGGAGATTGTTGTATCTCACAATCACAAGGCCTGATATTTCTTATGTGGTTCAAACCTTAAGTCAATTTTTGGCAAATCCAATGAAGTCTCACATGAACATAGCTCTCAGAGTTGTAAGGTATTTGAGAAATGCACCAGGACAAGGATTGTTCTTTCCAAGTGAAAATGACATTCACCTTAAAGCTTACTGTGATGCAGACTGGGCTGCATGCACAGATACCAGGAGATCAGTCACTGGATTTTGTGTATTCATTGGGAATGCTTTAGTCTCATGGAGATCTAAGAAACAACAGATTGTATCCAGATCTTCAGCTGAAGCTGAACATAGAGCAATGGCTTCTACAATCTGTGAAATTGTTTGGATGAGGAACTTATTGGAAGATTTAGGTTTCAAGCATGATCAGCCAGCTCTCTTGTTCTGTGATAATAAAGCTGCCATCCACATAGCTTCAAATCCAGTGTATCATGAAAGGACTAAGCACATAGAAATAGATTGCCATGTGGTTAGGGAAAAGCTAATGCAGGGACTGTTCAAAATGTTTCATGTATCCACAAATAGACATCTAGCTGATGTTTTTACTAAAGGGTTATGTATGAAGCAGTTCAATGCGATCATGAACAAGATTGGAATACATAACATGTATTCTCCTCTTGGGGGGAGTATCAAAAGCATGACACAAATACAACAGCAAATGCAGACTGAAGAAGAAGAAGAACAAAGAAGAATCAGAAGAAAAGGAGAAGAAGAAACAGAAGAAGAGAAAAGGAAAGTGGACTGCATGTTAACTGCATTTGTGAAGAACATGAGCTGCACATGATCTTGACAATAATATGAAGTGAACCTGATTTGTAAAGCAACATCTAACACGCCTGAAGAAGCTTGAGCACAAGCACTAAGCTGATGAAAGAAAATGAGTTGTAAAGCTGTCAGATTAGATTCCTTTTAACATGTGTCTTGTCTTAGTTTCAATCCTATAAATGTAAGAGTTTAATGTAACAGTTTATCATCAATAAAAATTTCTTTCTTCTACTGATACAATGTATACTTCATTTCAGTTGCAACTAACACATGTTTACATTGAGTTTCTTAACATATAGCTAGAATAATTACACGATAATGCACCATGTATACGGTGAACAAGAAGAAAGAGTTTTGTGCAAAACATGGAACAAAACAAAATATTTAGTTGAGAATAAACTATATAAATCGATTTTTGTGTTTAATTTGATTAATCGGCTAACAAAAACTGACCAAAAAAAAAAAAAAAACTGAATTTGGTTCATTCCGACAGACTCATTATTAAAAACAATAATAATCCTTACCGTTAATTGATAAGTATCACCCTAATCAACAAGAAAGGTCAACGTACGCATCTTTTCTTTTTATTTTGTAAGAACAAGAAGGTCAACATATTCGTCTTTTATTAAAAGAAGTGTACAGTGTTGAATTATCTTCAGTTTATTGGACATTGTCGCTGCCTTTTACAGATAAGGACCAGATATAACAATAACATAATACTCAAGTTACGTATCAAAAGTTAAAAAAAGAAAGAAAAAAAATTAAGTTCCACAAATGAAGTCTCGAGGCCAAAAGCTCTTACCTGCCTTTAGAAAATTTTAACCTTTCTTTTTCATTTTTATTTGGATTGTTAATTTGCGAGATATAATATATATATATATATATATATATTATTAACGCAGAGAAAAAATCAAACTTACAGCAAAAAGGTTGATGAGGTTCAGTGAAGAATTGATTCTTGTGGCCCCAACTGCACATGGGTTCCAAGTGGCACGTTTTATCCTTTTGTAATATTTAATTATATAATATTTTATGATTTTAAAAGACTATGATTTAGTAACTGGAAAAAATGGAACGAGTTCTGTTAAATAAATATATGTTGTTTAGCCCCACAACAGAAAGTTAAGGAAACTCCATTACTAATGCAATTACTAGCTAATTAATAGAAAACAAAACAAACACGCAATTAGAAACGCTAGAAAACTCGAAGCAAATCCCATAATTAACGTTAAAACTACTTTGAAACTACACTTTGAAGACAAGTCCAAGTTACTTCATATGTTTTAATTATATCCATGCAGGAATGCTTTCCCTTTTTATATACGTCTTGTTAGAGTATCACTTTCAGTTTTATTTGTTTTGGTAAAAAAGTATCCAATTTAATTGACTATATATATTTGTGTAGTACTGAATAAATTATTATGCATTTAAGAAAAATCCAATTTTAAATACACCATAAGATACATAAGAGAGATAAACATAACAAAGTTAAAAAACAAGCTCGTTTTCTTATTTGATAATTTAAGATTAAGACTATCTTAATAGAGAGGACGACAAGACGAAAAGAAAGTATAATTGTTGTTCCTTTTATTTAACAATTCACAATAATTAAATAAAGAAACATGTAAAGTAAAGTTATATTACCTCGAATTTGCATATGACTGAATCGTACCTCGAACGACAATAATAAGAAATTTCTAACAAGACAAAAATTGACGATATTACCGAAACTCCATCGGTTCACGCCGAGTGTGAAGTATAAACGCTAGACTGAGGCGCGGACTATGTCGGCTCTCTTTAAGACGATTCGCGCCCCTAGTTGGTAATACTCAACATGCAGTAGGGTCACACACAACGCGTCGTCTCCAGGATGCAACAGCCCAGCAACACCGCTGTTTCTTATCTCTAAACTGCACACTTAGAAATAAGATGGAAGCTCGCACAACACTTTGCTCTTTTTGCTCATACCAATATATTACCAAAGTAATATTTTTCTCTCACATAATATACTCATATATATATATATATATATTCTTTCATAATATAATTTTCTCTTATAATAACTTTTTCTTTTTCATCTTCTGAACTCCTCTCGTATCATACTGATCGTGCCTCTATTTATAATAGGACTAGATGAGCAGTTTAATATCCAACGAGTGGTCATCAAAATCATTTAAAACCAATTATCATGTTAACGTTTAGAAACCAAAACGACATTGAGATAGATAGATCAGTCAACAAGCATGCTAATTGATAATGAATAGGATTTACTAATGTATTAATGAATTTGACCAAAGAATCAATGCTCTTCCGTTTTCATCATGCAACAATTGCTAAAGGCTATCAATACACATTTATTTGCCAAAGCTTAATTCCTATTTTATTAAAATATGAGAACTTAATATTATTTTATTAAAATAGTCCAACAATAACTATCCGGGCCTTTGAGAGACCAAATTAAATAAAAAAGACAGAGATAGGTACTAAACAGTTAAATAGTTTTAAATAATTGTCAGCGTCGATTGAACCAAAAATTGCATTCCCACTCAGTGTGTGAACATAAAGAATCAAAATACCGGCAAGTTACGATCAAATAATAACGGCTATTTTCTGGTCACTCTAACATCATAAGACTAAATATATATACATTGACCATAGCTTGATCCTAATTAATTGATAAGTATCATAAAGAATCAACTATTAAGGTTTTAATAAGTATTTGGCTTATTGGTTAGACTTAAAAATAACTTAAAAGGCATCTTTTATTGCTTGACGCGAGAATTAAGACATGTGTCACGTTCATGGAGTATAATCGAATCCACTTAATCAAGACTCATTCTGCTTAAACTGGTTATAATCGAATCCAACATAATAAAACAGGATTCGATGGTTGATTAAATTTTTAGCACATTGCGTTAATAGAAAAAAGAATATCCGATAATCTTCCCCTAATTTAAAAGCATTGCCATATCGTTCCTAACCCACTCTTTAACTTGTAAAGACAATTTACCTCCATATAAATATAGACTTCATATCGTTTTGATGCTTTATTATTATTTTAACATATAAAAGCATAATGTAGTTAATACGTATTACGTAAGGAGTAATTTTACTACTATTGTTACAAAATAAACAGAGACACTTATTTTGTTGCAAAACTTATATTAATTTTTCTTATTACATAATTATGCATTGGTCATCTCAAATTGAGTTGGACCAAATGACCAGGTGGCTTTATTTAAAGACAAAAGGAAAAGAAGAACGTTTTTTTAAAAGAGACTTTCTAAGTTAAAAAATAATGTCATTGCTTCCAAATATTTGCCCTTTACGGATAAGATTAGCGAGCTTTTTACTTTTCCGAATCTTAATAGCAGAGAGCTGGAATAAGTGAATAACATCCAACTTCAATGGTACTAGAAGCCCGTTTCTAGACTTTGGTCCAATGGATCTATTATCGACGTTTCACTTTGTTGAGTAAAAATCAAGAATAAGATCTAACAAAAGTTAGAAGTTGCATATAACTAATTACATATGTGTATAACTATGTCATTGCAAGAACACCACAAAAAGCTCATATAGCGCAATCTAACACAACTCAAGCATAACAAAATCAAAAAAATGTTTCCACAACTATTCTAACAACTAGTAAGAAGTGATTCTTCACCAATTGATGTCTTGAGAAGATACCAACAAGCATCATGGAGTTAAAAGATATTGTGATATAAGCCCAAGAGTATCTCGGCCTAAACGTGTTGTGAATAAGCCCAACTATTTTAATGACTATGTTGTGTAATTTATCTTATTATGTAATTAGTGTAATTTCTTTTAATTCCTGCTATTTCTGTATTTTCGTAATATTATTAGTGGGTAGTTTAGCAGTTAAGAAGTTATGTTATTTAAGCACTATGTCTTTAACTATTTGGTTTTTATCAGAAATATTATCCAAAATTCTCTCTTTTCTATAATTTTCTTCTAGGAGAAAGTCCTATCTCGAATTTGGACAAGTTTGTTGTACTTTAATTTTATTAGAGTGCATCAATTGGTGCTTTCATTGCCTATGGCTCGCAAAGATCAGTCACATTCTGTTAATGAGGCATTCTTGGCAGATTCTTTGTTACAGGTTCAACAAGAATTGGCGGAGGTCCACGCAAATAATGAACATCAACGTGCAGAATCTAATGAACAATTTGCTAGGTTACGTGAACAAATGGATGAATTACGTGTTTATATGGCTACGTTGTTAAAAAAGCCGCAAGGGGCAGAACATACCAGCAGTCCAGGGCATTCAAACACATTTAATCCACTGTTCACTGGAGGTGGTAGTTCGTCTACAATGCCTAAGCCACCACAGGTAACACTTAATACTTTTGATGGGTCAAATGCTTTAGATTGGGTCGCTCATGCCGAGCGTTATTTTCGCTTATATAATATTCCAAGGGAAGATCGTGTTGGTTTGGTTTCATTTTACATGCAAGGCAGGGCTTCAACATGGTTTACATGGATGTCGAATAATGACAAAATTTATGATTGGGAACTATTTTCTCGTGATTTAATTCGACGATTTGGGCCTTCTTCTTATGAAAATCATCAAGCAGCTTTGTTTAAATTGCGACAAATTGGTACAGTTGATGAATTTTATGAGGAATTTGAAAGAATTGCTAATTTTGTAAAAGGACTGTCAGAGGAAGCTGTTATGAATTGCTTTATTTTAGGTTTAAAGCTTGAAATCCGAGCAGAATTAGCAATACTTAAACCTGTTGATGTTCATCATGCCATTAATTTGGCCAAACTGGTGGAAGCCAAAATCAAGGAGGCACGTTACCGACCGACGTTCAATCGCCCAATTCACACATAAATCTGAGCCGATTTTGCCCAATCCAAAAGCTACTACGTCGGTTGTGCGTCCCCAACAATCTCTTCCGATTCGTCGTTTGAATCAACAAGAAATGCAGGAAAGGAGATCAAAAGGACTTTGTTACAATTGTGACGAAAAGTATGTTTTCGGTCACAAATGTAAAACTCCACAATTTTTGACACTGATATCTGATGATGCGGAGGTTGAGAATGTCGACCAAATTGAAGAGGCTATTTTCCCCGACGAAGACAGTCCTTCTGATGAGGGTCATCAGGGAGGATTATTCAGCCCTTCTGGTGCGACACAGACATGTGGTTTTCATTTATCAATGGCCGCATATATGGGCATCTTCATGCCACAAACATTGAGGGTCGTATTAATGGGAAACCAGTTACAGTGTTGGTAGATTCGGGTAGCACACACAACATTATTCAATCTCGCGTGGCTGACGAATTGAATCTACCGACTTTGGGACAAGATGTCGTGCATGTTATGGTAGGAAACGACGCCCATCTGCAATGCAATTGACTATGTCAATCTACAGTATCTGTACAAGGTACCCAATTCCCGCTTTCTATGCTTGTACTCCCTATTCAGGGTGTAGATGTCGTATTTGGAGTTCAATGGTTATGCATGTTAGGTGATTATTCTGCTAATTATAATGTTCCTCGAATCACTTTTACTGTGGGTGATGAAGAGGTGACTTTGATTGGAGAATCTGGTATCGGTCATGCAACTACAACTCAACTGATGCGTATGGTACAGACCGGCTCAGTCAGGTCAATGCATTCCGTTTCTATCTCATATTCTCCCAGTTTATTCTCACTGACCCCTGACCAATTTCAACATCTCAATTCCCAAATACAGGCAGTTCTACACACATCCCGAGTGTTTGCCGTTGATCAAGATATATGGATTTCCCACACAGACATACTCGCGACTATAAGAGAGGTTCCTCACATCCTCGAGCCTTGGAATAAAACGAGGTTTGGAAATATATTTTATAAGAAGAGGAAGCTAATTGCTTGCATTGACGGGGTGCAGCGCGCTATAGTGAGACGGTCGACCGCGGCGTTGATTAATCTTGAAAGCCAACTTATCACGGATTATAATGACGTCCTAATGCAAGAGGAGGTATTTTGGTTCCAAAAGTCGAGGGTGAAGTGGATTAAGGAAGGCGATAGAAGCACTAAATTTTTTCATCGTTCTACGATATTGAGAAGGAAAAGGAATGAAATTAAAACTCTGAACATTGAGGGCGCATGGTCGACAGATGAAACAGTCCTTAAACCGCATGTGAGGAGCTATTTTGAGGAGTTATTTACCGGGGGGTGACGAGCTTTAATCCTTGTGGTGCTACTCGTCTCAACGTGTCGTTACATCAAGCGAAACTCACACCCGAGAATCGCAAAGGGCTGACCGAAACTCTTGATTATTCGGAGGTGAAAGAGGTTATATTTTCTATGAATCCATTCAAAGCTCCGGGGCCGGATGGTCGACAAGCCGTACTCTATCAAAAAAGTTGGAGCATAATTCAGCAATCCGTTGGGGAGTTTGCTCGGGCAGATTATAAAGAAAGAAACTTCGACCCCAAACTCTACGAGGCATTCGTTTGCCTTATTCCTAAAACGCAGCAACCGAAAAACATCACACAATTCCGACCCATTGCTTTTTGCAACGTCCTCTATAAGTTCATCACGAAGAGCTTGACATCACAGCTTCGAGAGATCATGCCCGGAATTATATCACCAACTCAGCCAAGTTTCATCAAAGGGTGAAACACGCAAGACAATATTTTTCTTCTCCAAGAGGTCCTCCATTCGATCCAGGGTAAGAAAAACAATAAAGTGGGCTGCATGGTCATGAAATTAGACTTGGAGAAAGCGTATGGCAAGATAAATTGGGACTATCTCTAGGAAACCTTGTATGCATTTGAATTTTCGAGGGAAACAATCGAGCTCATAATGTATTGCGTTTGCAACGCTTCCACACGAGTCTTATGGAACGGTTCTCCTCTCGACTCGTTCCCTCGCGCGTGTGGTCTTCGACAAGGTGATTCTTTATCGCCCTATCTTTTTGTTCTTTGCGTGGAGAGACTTGCATATTTAATTCAAGAAGATGTAGAGAAGGGTACATGGCAGACCCTTATTCCATGTAGGAGAGGTTCGAAACTATCTCATTTATTTTTTGCGGATGATATTGTGTTAATGGGTCGAGCCATGAAGGGAACGGCAAAAGCTATTCGGGGTGTACTTGACAGATTTTGCACGGCATCGAGTTTGAAATTGAGCTATCATAAGTCCAAGGTTTTTTTCTCAAAAAGAGGTGGAGTGGGATTCAAGAATTGTTTGAGTTCGCTATTGGGTTTCGGGAAAACACAAAATCTTGGGCGATATCTCGGAGTCTCATTGGTTCATGGCCGCACCATGAGGGCTGACTTTGCCACGACATTGGATAGGATTATGGCACGCTTCACGGGTTAGAAAAGTCGTACTCTTACTATTGCAGGACGTGCGACACTTATACAGTCCGTCTCATCCGCCCTTCCTGTTTATAATATGCAAGCATCTTGGCTTCTCGAAAATATTTGTGACCAACTTGATCGTCTCAACTGTAATTTCTATGGTCGTCGTATATTACTAAACACAAGCTCCACCTCGTGGGATGGTCGCGAGTTATAAAGCCAAAAAGTGAATTAGAGTTACTCGTACAAGCAATGAGGCTTTACTAGCTAAATTAGCTTGGAGAATTTTGCGCGGGGAAGTGACGGTATGGAGAGAGCTTGTGGCAGCCAAATACTTACATTCGACCAGCCTTACGGACTACACAATGAGGCCAACGGACAGTGCAACTCGAAAAGGTTTGATTCGGTGTGTGGCGAGAATGTAGCCTTTTCTTAGATGGAAAATTGGGAACGGGCGTGGCATACGTTTTTGGTTTGACAACTGGCTCGGAGGAGGTAAATTAAGTGAAGAAGAGTGTATGATTGATCAACGGGATGTTGACGTGGTCTTGCGCGACGTCTTAGATAACGCTGGTAATTGGAGGCTTGATCGACTTCGGTCCTTAATTCCCGAAGAGGTTAGAGCGGAAATTTTGAGGTTCCAAATCACGCTGCATGAAAGAGAGGACAAATTGATTTGGAGTGCAAGTTCGAATTGAGAATTTTCTTGCCAATCCGCGTACAAAGTGTTTGCTGAAAAAGAGGAGTCCGATAGCAACAATACGGTCGACACCAAGTGGATTTGGGGGCTGAAAACCAGCAACAAAATTATGCACTTCATGTGGCTTGCAACCCAAGATCGATTAGCCACGAACGTCATGCGCAAGACTATGGGAATTCCAACATCAAGCCTATGTCCAGTGTGTTCAAGAGAGGAGGAGAATGTGGTGCATATGCTGCGGCATTGTCGGATGGCGAAGTGGATTTGGAGGAAAATGGTTGCGATCGAGGAGATAACACGGTTTGATGCTTGGGCAGATGACAGATGGATCAAGAGGGTTGCGTTACGCAAACAGTTGGCCAACAATATTGCTAATAAGGAGGATTGGAAGTTCATGTTTGTAGCGAGACTTTGGGTGATTTGAAAAAATAGAAACAAGAAAGTGTTCAAGAATTGTATGGATACGACCAAATAATGTATCTTCCAAATTAAACTCCTAAGCGACGAGCTACGAGGGGGGGCGAATAAGAGGCGGTTTACGTGTAGAAAAGATGCGCTGGGAGAAGCCCGATGATGGTTAGGTTAAGCTTAACACGGATGGGGGTGTAGTTGAGGCTGGAAATCGAGGGTATGGAGCGGGAGTCTTGCGATTGGCGGATGGAAGTTGGGAGTGGGGATTCAAAATTGTCCTTACCTCTCTAACTATTGATGAAGCGGAGCTTGAAGCGATCAAGAAAGGACTCACATTAGCATGGGATAGGCGTTATCACCGCGTCGTCGTCGAGACACACTCACTAGTGGCATATAAGGGGCTAACGGAGGGTGTTGCAGCTGGTTCGACCCTAGGAAATTTGATTGGGGATTGTCGAGCACTTTTGGGACTTCCGCGGGATACTCGGGTTGCTTGGATACCACGTGATAAAAATAAAGTAGCGGACAAGCTTGGAAAATTTCCTATTGACTCTAGTAGCGTAGAAATAGTGTGGGATAAGCCACCGAATTTTATTTCTAGTTTGTATCTAGCGGACATGGATATATGATCTACATATCTTAATCTTCTTTTTATGTAAGGAAGAATAAGGTAATAATTGTTTCCCTTAATGAAAAGATTTAAATAATAATAAAGATAAAACAAATTACAATTATATCCTACCTAATGACAAACTTTAAAAGTGTATCCAAGGACAAATAAAGAAATCAAAAAATTGCTCTCAACATGTCATCACATGGCTTCCTTTATATAATAGTATAGATATTCTTATGAGTTCTTCAAAAATTCTAAGGATATTCCATAGATTTTAGAAATAATACTGAGACGCCTCATTATTGCTTAACATATCTATTTCAAAACAATGGGCTGCAGAATTTTATTATTAGAGCTGCCACCGTATTGGGTAATCAAATAAATTAAGGGTTGGGGCTTAATTAAGTTATGAGGGCTAAAAGATAAATACTTTTCATTAACTTGGTTAAACAGTAGGAAGATTTATTTTATAATATTTTATATCTCCCGAAAAATAGACATGGAAACGTATGAATAAATACTCAAATATATTACAATTAATTATTGATAAAATTTGAAGAATGTTTTAAACTTGAAATTAATTCCATTTACCTTAAAATTAAACTTGCACGGGCCAAGTTAGTATATGTACATACTTTATAAATGGTTTTGGGCCTCTGAATTTGTTTTGTAAATAGAGTCCAGCTTGATTTATAAGTACTATTCGTTATTGATCGGTAGAGCCATAGAGCTTTAGATTTAATTTTATTAATACAAGGCCGAATTATTTTTTTCTAGTAGTATTTTTTTCTTAAATTCTTAAATGCTCTTTTTGGTTCGGGCCGACTAAATTAGCCTCGTAGCTTTCATGTTTTCTACTAAAAATGTCAAATTCCTTTTATTCGAGCTAAATTACTGGGGTGACCTAGGTCACATAATTCGCGCACCACCCCTCACGCATTGGCGCATGATTCGCGATCTCACGAATTGAGTGCGCGTGCGGCGCTCTAGTGCGAATTAATGTTTACTAATTCGCGAATTAATATATACTAATGCGCGCACTAAGTGTTATTAATTCACGCACTTATAAGCACTAGCTCATGAATTTATTTATACTGAAGCGTGATTTATATCTTGATAGTTCTTGCATTAAGCATTACTAGGTCGCGAATTAAGTATAACTATGTAATTTAAGGAAAAAAAATTAGCTTTATACTTATATAATTCGTCGGAGACCCCCGCCGCACCAGCGTTCTGGACGCGAGCCGACGAATTCAGGGCGCGATCGTCGGCTTATGACGCATTAAGTTTTCTTAATTCGCGCCTTACTTTTCCTTAATTCGCGCATTTAACTTATGGCATAATAAATGGAAGTTGTGTGAAGAAGATGACCAGAAAAAATTGTGATTTGATGGAGGATCTAATAGTCACCATAACCCGTTCAATAAGAAAACGAAATAGAAAGAGAAGCTATAAAAAAAGAGAAAAAAAATAGAAAAGAAAAAAAATTTAGACTCTCAATCCGTCAGCCGCCATGTTCACTGGTGAAGAATGAATAAAAGAAACAAATTTAGGTTTTGTTAAGTCTACTTGTTATATTTTAACGGGTCTCATTATTAATATATTTAATCGAATCATTTAACTATTGTACATTTGTTGACTTTTATTATACGTTTGAATCATTCATGAGTTTGAAAAGTGAAAAATGGACAAGATCCCTTTAAAATTACTTATAGGATTTAATCAAGTATGTTGTTTTTATTTATTTTTTCACATGTGAGGTTAATCTTATTATAAAATGCTGAAGATGACTTTACATGAAAAATTATTCATTGAGACTTTAAAATTACGTTTAAAATTTGTATAAAATGTTATATATTTTATATTTTAATATTTTTTTAATAGACGCACTAAAGGCGCATTACGTAGTGAATTTTTGAAAATAGACGAACTGGCGTACCCGCACACGCACACGCTCGCGTTTACGCATTATGTGACCTAGGGCGTGACTGTCTAGTCAAGAAAACACCGGTCCTAGTAAACAAATCGCCCGTCACGTCAATTTTTTTTCGCGCAAAAGTTTTTAACACGATACTCTTATTAAAAAACTTGACCAGCTCCAAATTTAAAAACTACCCTTATAATATTTGAAATTGCACTTGCACCCCCAAAATATGTATTAATGAGGGAGAAATGATTATTTCTTAAAACTTTTATATCTTGAAAAATAAAATGTTTAATTCCTTAATATATATAATAAAAGGAAAAAAAATCACTATTTCACCAATTTATTTATAATTACTTATAAGTTTTAGTGTCAAAATTAAAGTTAATATTAATCACCTTAAAAACTAAAAAATTACTTTTAATATGTATTTTTCTCAAAACTAAATTTAATTAAAGTCTTTTAATTAATAACAAAAAGATACCCCAAAAACAAAAAATAAAAAACATAATTTATCTTCTTCTTCCACACCTCACCTCCACCATCACCACCACCATTTCCGGTTAAAAAACGATGACATTCAAATTCCCGCGCCACTCCGCCGCCAATCTCCCTCTTCACCGCCCAATCCTCGTCATTCAATTACAAAACCCTCGATCCCATCTCCAATGCCAAATCTATGCCTACTTTCGACGATCATTATTGGGGACGATGACGAATTCGAGGACATTTTAATCAAACCAAACCCACTCAAAGCTAAAAATCAACCGAATGGCGAGTTCTACCGGTGCAAGGAGGTCAACGATGTCGTCTATAACAAAACGGTCGTCGTAAAAAAATGTGTAGAAGGTGGCGTCATCTGCCACGTCGACGAAGAAGCGCCCTGCTCTCAGTACTAATCACGAATCAGAGTTTTGTATGAAAACCCATTTTTGTCCTATTGATGAAACAAGGGTTTAATCTGATTGTTAGTGAAAATGTGTTTGGGAGTGGAAGTGCAATTTTATTATGGGGTGCAAGTAAAATATTAAAATTATAAGGATTTGGTGTAAAAATGGGCAAAAAAATTGACCGTGGCGGGGCGATTTATTAGGCCCAGTTGTTTCTCAATATTCCAGAGTGAACTGTCGGTGTTTTGGCATTTTGTTTCAATTTGCCTCAATCTTGCATCAGTCTTCGTCATATAGTTATATAACGTTTCCTCGAGATTTGGTTTCTTGTCAATTGGTTGAAATCATGTTGGCTACTGAACTCGTCCTTGTTGTTGTTGAGTTTGTTGCCCTCCCAAAAAAAAATTAGGGTGATTTCTCCATCTTGGATTGTAAGTGCTCGAGTAATTATCAGCATATATGATTTCTTCTTGCATGATTGCATTTACTCATTTGCATTCATTGGTTGAATAATTTCCTCCACAATTGTTGCATACCATGATTGGTGATTTTCCATTCATATGCTTCAATTTAGTATTGATGGTATCCATTTGTGCAGATAAATGAGTAATAGTGTATATCTTGTGAACTCCCATCGTTCTCTTTGTTGTTGCTCGATCCATACTCAACTTGGATATAGTTGATGCAATTGTCTCCAATAATGTGAATGCATCATAACTGGTTCTTTGCATGAATCCCCTTCTAGAACTAACGTCCAGTGTCTTCTTGCACCATGTGTTCAGTCCACAATAAAGTTGTTGGAGGTGTACCTCGTTTGTGAAGTTGTGTTGTGGACACCTCTTCGTCATGCCCTTGAATCGCTCCCATGCTTCTCACAATGATTCTCCATCCATCTGCCGAAAATTAACTATCTCACTTCTCATCTTCGCTATTTTTGCCAGCAAAACTATTGTAAGAATAGTTGTGCCATTTGTTCCCATGTTGTGATGTTGTTATTTGGCAATTCATTAAGCCACCTTTTAGCCCCTCCATTCAAAGAAAATGGAAATAACATCAAGATTGTTGAATTAGAACTGAGTTGAATACTTTAAAGGTCCCAATAAAGTCTTGAGATGTGCCATTAGATCTTCAGTAATTCCTCCCACATATTGATTTTGGCGGATCATAGCGAATATTGCTAATTGATTGGTTCATGATCTTCAGTTGTTACAATACATGATACAATGCCCTTAAGAGTTGGCAAGACTTCTTGTCTTGTGGGTCGAATAAAATATCCTTCTCGCATGTGTTGATCCATTGTTTCCTCGTTATTGTTGTTCATGTTGTGTTCCTTTTGGTGGAATTGCTCCGTCTTCAGTATTTGACATGTTGGATCTCGCATTTCGGTTGCGTCTGCAAGTTATTTCTATCTAAGGATCAAATAGTAATGGTGTCACGGTGTCTTTGTGTGTCATGCGCTATTGGTACCTCAAATACGAAAGACCAGTAAGTGTTTATCACAAATCTACAACAATAGAAATTGTTAACAAATGTACCGTTACTCCCCAGTAACGGCGCCAAAAACTTGATGCGTGCGTAAGTTACTTTTGTGTTCTCAATTGGATTAATGCACACAAATTGCAAGTATACGAGTCAAGTAATAATAAAATGATAAGTAAGTATAACTGACCAAGTATCGAATCCCCTGAGAGTAGATATTTGTAGTTTAGCAATTATATTGTTGAACACTGAATGATTTTTGCTTAGTTTTTGTTTATGAATGAAGACAGAGAAATATAAATTATCGAAAGATCTAAATTGGAATGCAAAACTAAGATTAACTACTAATGAACTAAATATTGTAGATGAGAAGATTAATTAACTAGAACTAAACTAACTAAGACGGAATTTAGTTGATTGATTGGTTATTATCTAAAGTTGTAAAACACATTACGTAAAATGTATTTAAGAGATCAATTTCATTACTCTCGGATGCGTGCATTTCATAGACAAAATACCAATGACTCATATGCGAGCCTCTTTTATATTGATGATTGTTTTGTTTACACATTGACGTGATAAATTAGCCACATTTCGTATGTGTATTAAAGAATCTTCTAATCCCTAATAATGTCAGGTCGTTAAGCACTTTTTCCTCACCAGAAGTTCATCATATCATAGGATTCATACAATATTTTAGAAATGAATTAGAGTTATCAACTACGATCTAGATTCCACGAAACACGTTAATGTCGAAGGTCTAGAGAGTTATCTGCTTGATCTACTATGATAGTGTTGCGTTAACAATCTTTTATGCATAATTTAACGTAATACAAGGTTGTTCAATATCACTACTTTGATTCATATAAACGCGTGTGCTAAACATATTAAGTAGCATAAAGCAACAAATAATATCCAACAAAACAAACTCATCTATAGACTTAATCAAAACATAGGTTGAAGGTGTATCAATATGAGATTAACTACATCCTTCCTCAGATACCAAGAGGATTAGCTACTCATAGTCATATTCAAATCACAACAATTCATCATAAAGTATTTAATAAGGAAAATAAAATATTAAACTCTTGATCTCCTTCTTGCTTTCCTCTACTCTGATTGCTAATTCCTCTTGTTCAACTTTCTCCCTCAACAATGATTGCAGTGCCATGAACCATAGATTTTTTTTCTCTCCTTCAACCCTAGAATAATTTGGTAAGTATTTGTAGGCTCTTGTAAGCTTTGTCTCTTGCGTTTTGGTCGTCCCCTTATATTTATAGGAGAGTCTTGACGCCCTAATTTTATGAGCAGCCATAACCTAATTAGATAGAATGACCGCACGGTCCTTGCCATGCGCGATCACGCCATATCACACCTCAATCGTGCGTGTCAGGCGCGATCACTGTCTATCGCGCCTGGTGGTCGGGCCGCCTTATATTTCTCCAGCTTTTATCCTGTGATGCTGCTCTTGCTCGTGCTGCATTCAGTTTCCACATGATACATGCGTGATTGGTAGGGTCGTAGTGCTACCACCTCGTTATCACAAAATAGTGCTGAAATCCTCCAAATAAGCATCGTTTTGCTACAACTCTACTCAAACTACAAAAAGAATGAAACAATACTAAACAAGTAAAATTGCCACAAAAATTAAGCAAAAGTATAAGAAATCGGGTACTCAGATTGCTATAATAATTCAGTCATCAATGTACAATGTTGAAATTAAATCTCATCAGATAAAGCATCTTCTATGTTACAAATTTAGAATTCCTCACAAATGCATAGTCACAAAAAATACATTTTTATGCAGTGATAATAAGAAAAAGGAAAAGTACAAACATGAATATGTATACTAGAAAATTGCATTATACTAAATTTCATAGAAAAGCACTGAAAACGTAATCATCCATTTCAGAGAAAAACTAATGGATGTGTAAAAAATGTATTTTACTCCATGAATCAAAGTTTCGTCTCAGAAGTATGTTTCGCTCTGCTAAATATCAGTAACTTACCGTAATGTTCGAAATATTTTCGACAAGTATTGAAATAATAAAAAATTATAATTACATGTAACGTAGAAAATACTCGTGTGTTTTGTTTTGATAGAGCTGAAAATAAAAACGTTTCTTACGTGTTCTTGATGCGTGATTTTACCCCTATCATTTATTTAAAGTATTATGTTTTTCGCTTGCTTGTTGAACTAAATTCCGTAGGTTCCTTGGGAAAAAGAAAGCAGCAAATAGAAGCACGCTTGAAGATGCCTACAAGACCGTCGTACTATGTGGACTAATACTGGTAACACATGAAGGATTGTGCTGGTCATGATCCGGAATACAACGAGTACTACACTTGATGTATATGGAATTCATACATTGAGCTTTACACTCGATGCACATGAAAACTTCTAAGTATTGATAAATTCGACGCGTGATCCTGAATTCTAATGCGTATAAATACAATAGACTCGATAATTAAAGCAAATCATAGTTACAATCTAATGTTCACTCCTCTTACATCGAGTTTTTAAACTTTAACATATTATCTCGACGTATTGTTCATATAACTCGATGTATCTCTGTTAACTAATTATAATACGATTTGTCTAATATGGGTGGAACCCACCTCTATGTGAGTCAAAAGAATTATGTACCGGAGAGCACCCCATCAGAATACTTGACGTATTCAAAACACTCTCACATACCATAAGTTAACCCTAAAACAGTTGGTGGGGGATGAAATTCATGAGTGGGAGTTGCTAATCATTGTGCGCGGCAAATTAGCAAAATCACTCGATTAGTAAAATCCATCCCCACGCCACACACATCAATCAAAGCTGTAAAGCAACAATAAATTAATTACCTTTCACTTTTTTTCACTCTCATTCTCATTAGTACCATCTTTCACTCTCACTACCTCTGTTTCACTCTCTTCACCATTACTAATTAATTAATTTACATTTAATTATATCACAAGACAAACAATATAATAATGGGTTGCTGTTTGAGTCTAAGAACCACGGATGAACACCGCCGCCACCCCCACGGCGGAGCAACCAAATCGCCGCCGCCGGAAGAACAAGAAGAGACCGTCAAAGAGGTGCTCCTCGAGACCCCCATTCCGCCCAAATCACCACCAATCTCAAACAAAGAGAAATGGAAGACCGAAGTCGAATCAACGGCTGTGATTAATCACAGTAATAATAATAATAATAATAATCACACGCCGCAAAATCCCAATGAGGTTAAAGAAGTAATTGTGTCAGAAGTAACAGAAAAATGCGATCTTGGTGAAAGATTCGCCGCCGCTCCGCCGCGGCAGAGAGCCGTCGTACGCGGCGGAGAACGGAATCAGAGGCTAAATGCAAGTTCAAACGTCGGAGTGAGGAGAAAAGCTCCGGCGACTCCGGCGGTTCCGACGGCGGAGAAGAGAGCTCAGGTGGCGCCGTTGAGGGCGGTTTCGATGCAGCGGCGGAACGTGGAGGCGGGTAAAGGTGGCCAGAGAGACGGCGGCGAGGGTTCCGGTAGGTTAATAAATCCGCCGGCGGTGCGTAAGGATGGTGCAAGTGCGATTGATACAGCGCGTGAAGTGGGTGTGATTGGGAATGGTGGCGGCGACGGTGGTGCAAGGGAAGGTGGTGACGACGTCGTATTGGGGGAACAGGAGGAATGTGAAACGCTTGAGAATCCTGTCGTTTCATTAGAGTGCTTTATTTTTTTATGAAAAAAAAGTAATAAACTAATTTTCTTTTTCTGTCCTCAAATTTCAAATTTCTCACGTGTTTTCTGTAAATTCTGGTGATTAATTAATGTCACTAAAAATCATATGCCTGAATTATTATTATTATTATTATTATTATTATATGCGAGATTAAATGCAACTTTATATTGTGGCTTTCATAAAGAATAAATTTTATGCGGTTGGTTGTATTTTTGTAAGTGAACTGGGATGGCCTCATGGATATTTGGGGTTGAAATAATGAAAAGACAGACAACACAATTCTTGTTGAAATTTAATTTCATTTTAAAAAAAGAATCTGTCAAAATCTGTTGAATTCTTACTATCAGTTTACCAAGTAGATACTCTTGGGTTCCTTTTTTTTTTTTTTGTTAGAACTGATAATTGAGACAATATGATTTGTAGTTTGTTGCAATGCTCTTCGGTTATTATTATTTTGAATTAGAAACGTTGGCACGCGGTCCCGTGTGTCAAATTGTGTTGGAAAGATTATAAGGTAAATATAGATAATAACCTTTTTTTTATGTAATGGAGAATAAGGTAATAATTGTTTCTTTTAATGAAAAGATTTAAATAATAATAAATTTAAAATAAATTATAATTATATCCTAGCTAATGACAAACTTTAAATATGTCTTGAAGGATAAATACGAAAATCAAAAAATTGGTCACAACATGCCATCAGTCCATCACATAAATTTCTTTATATAATAGTATACGTATTCAGTCCGTGTTCCATTATTGGGGGATAACTGCAAATTACTTATTAAGTGTCCTATGAGTTTCCTTTTAGGTAGTTAATCAATAATTTAATTTTTACTTTTTAGATTCATTAACAAATTTTAGATATATGCAACTTAGTAATGGTGAAGTTAACTGCATAGATGCAATAATGTTTCGAAGGACCCATTACACTGAATCAAGATCTTCAACAAATAAAATAAAAAGTATTTTTTTTATGCGTCACACATCGAAAATGCAAAACACACTGAGAGATCCATGTTACGCCACACAAATGATTATTTTTCTATTTGAACGATCACATATTTTTCGTTGTATAAGATTTGTGGAATTATCGAGTAATTGATAAGAAAGTTTCAAAAATTACCACTATCACAATGTTTTAAAAGATAAATATCCCCGTGTTCAATGAAAATAATAATCTAAAATTGAATATCTTTTGTCTCTGATATTTTTTTGTGAACAAATCTTTTCTATTTATTAATACTAAATGTATGTCTTTTCTAAGAAATCAAGAATATTGTATCACATAATATTTATGTCTATTAATAAGTTCCTAACTTTTGTTGATAATTAACTTTTTAATGTTGCATTAAGTTTTTTTATCTTGTTCATTATAAAATCTCGTTGACAGTTGATATATATATATATTGTATTAATAAAAATCTTGATTTATCAATAATTTTGTTAATATACGTATAAGTTCCTATCTTTCTTGGTAGTTTACTTTGTTGAAATGAAAATTTTGGATCTTATTTATTATAGAATTTCGTTTCATCCACAAATAATAAATTTCTTGAGTTTTGAAGTAATTAATATGATCATCATTTGTTTAAAAACAAAATATTAGCATTTTCATTTTATTTAAATTAATCTTGGACACTTGTCAAACATCTAATGTACGGTAAGAAAAAATGTAATTTTAGTTGTAGTAGGAGATCCAGCTCCCCAAGATGGTGCAATTTGACAACACTTTTTAGAAGAGAGTGATTTTGACTAAAAAGTGCTATTTTGACTATAATTTTTGTAGATAGTTCCGTTCATTTACTTCTTCGCATATATAACAGATTATAACGGTGCACATCAAGGAAAAAAACGAGCCTTTTACTAAAGATAAATATCTCTTTTTAATAGAAAAGACGATAATAATATAATTATTCCATAGAAAGAAGATTAATTATTCCTTGAGATTTGGATTACTTGAGAGGACAAAAGCAGCGCAATCTGCGTCGTCTGTCCCTCTTCAAGGTGGATGGCGAATCAATCAAGCGCGGTTTTCATAAAAATTAATAAAAAATCAAACGTGATTTTTTTGTTTATACTTATACATTGGGAAAAATCAAAGGAAAAAAGGAAGAGGTAAATGTGCTATTGGAAAATGCAAGTATTTCGAAAATGATAAATGAACTTATATTAAATTCAGTTTCGTGAGAGTAATGCCAATTAGGCAATTAGATTTGAGAAGGTTACGTTGTTCAAAGAGAATCCGCACTAATAATATAAATTTCATAAAAACAAAATTAAATATACTACGTCATGCTGTTTCTTATAATAAGTTATATAGCTAAAAAAAAAGTAAAATATGAAAATACTAATCCCTTGTCATAGACCGAAGTGACCAAAAATCTTCTCCTATAATTCACATATTCAAGTTTTTTTTATCTTTCTATGAGAAGGAGCTAGAACAATAATTAAACTTAAAATAAAATAATCCCATATATCAACTTGGCAAAATTATGTATGTACATTAAGGAAGAATGTTAACAAGATTTGCCTTGTTCCTGCAGACTCTCAAAATACAAGTACCAACTTTCCCCCTCTCAAATCTCATGTTTCTTCCTGTGTTTTCCTCGTTGTCAGCTAAGTGGCACGCTCAGACGGGCATGGCGCTGGGGCGTGATGAGCAATGAACGTCGGGATTTTTTCGCCTGGCATTAGTACCGATACCCCGTCCGGATAAACAGCCATCTGCAAGATTATATTGAGAGGATGGATCAATTAAAGTGTGGTTAATTACTTTAACTTTTAAATGAGGAATTAGCGCCAAGAACAACTACATAATGAAAACAAAGACAAACTACACTAGTCACAGTTGCCAATGATCAAACAAAGTTTCGATGCGGCCATAAAAAAATAATATCAGCACGAATAGTCGTTTTTGTTGGCTCTAGCTACTCAATCAGCACGAATGTATTATAAATTTTATGTGCTACACTAGGTGAGATTCTCATTTTGTTTTATATAACATATCTTTGATAATTTGGACAAAAAAACTAATTAGTCGTGCACTGTATGAATGACGGTAGCATTGAAAAAGTAAAAAAAAGTAACTAAAATTTGTTCAAGATACGAAGTCTTTGACAAAATCATGCTTGCTAACATAGATAGGTCCCATTACACCCAAATAAACCATGAAAAGCAGATACGCATGTCCCTTGCTCGTGATACAAATGAGGAATATTTAAATAAAGCACACATAAATATACAGCATCCATAAAGTTAATTGGATTCGCATTGATAGCAAAAAAACAAGAAAAATATTTTGAAAAACTTTTAACGAAGTTTGACATGAAAGTTTTAGCACCAATATATGAAATGCATAAACAATAAATCATATGCACTATTTATTATAAGGGTTGGATTATGAGGGACGTATAGTACGTGAATTGCGGTCTCACCTAAAAGTTTTGGCATCATTTACTAATTTATATATATTCTCCAACATGTAGGATGACATCCACAGTAAATAAAAAACATTTGAATTATGAAATCTGAAAAAGCAACTAAGAATCTTGAGAAAACAGAGATAAATCACATCCTTGCATAGAAAGAAACTATCATTTGGCATCATGTCAAGCAATAAAGTAAAGATAGTGAGATGATCACAAAAGATAATTTTTCTTTAAGGTGGGGCTTATAACTGTGGTGGAGATGAAATTAACCTAAAAGTTTTATGAAGATATTATTGGACAAAATTGATTTTAATTAAAATCAACATTTTTAGAAGACATCTCACTCTCAGTCAGAATGATTTCCCTATTACACAAATGGATGATATGTGAAAAACTCAAAAACGTTATTTTCAAAACTTTATAATGTCAAAAACAAATACATGAAGAATTATGACCACATATATCATGATTTATATTAAAAAGTAATCCAAAACCTTACACATACTATACTTATGTAATAGAAATGGTGTTTATGCATCAAAAAATAAAGCTAGATTTTAGCTTAAATTGCACATCATGAGAAGCAAACCAACATGGGGAGTCCAACAAAAAGGTCAATTAGATAGATAGCTGGCTTTTCTTAATATGGAATAATAAATGGGGTCCTATGAGACCTTCATGTTTAATGGAAGTTAAACTTTGAAAAAACTAATCAAACAAAACTATAGTATAATATTCTTAAAAATTGACCTTATGACCCACTACAGCCTATAACAAATCAGAAAGGAGAATGGAATGTCTAATTTTCGTTTTACATTATCTATTGTAAAGTCCCAATAGCTTTCTTGAAAATATAAAAAGAGCAACTTTTTCTTTTTTATGCAACACATGACCAACACCATCACATGCATCAAAAGAAATCGTAAGACATTATTCAGGTCAGAGCCTTATTTAACACATAAAAATGGTTACAAGGTATAAATTAACCAACATAGTCACTTAACAGGTTAATCTTGCATAAGATTTATGAGAAAAAGATCTGACCCCAAATAATTGAATTTCTCAGCACGAACAAATGTGGGAAAAGTGGCAAACTGGTAAATAATTTATAGCAGAGCAATTTAATAATACTTTTAATACAGAGAAAAGCACAATCAAAGCAACTAATAATATAGTAAAGCGAGCTAATGTTTGCATTTTTACATTTAACTAAAACCATAATTAGACATCAAATACCACAAGTATACTAGATCCTTAAAAAGCTATTAACCACTCACCAAAATATTCGTTTCTACATTAGCTTACGCAAGAATTTCGGCAGCACAAACATTAACACCCACAAAATAGACATTGCACGTATACACTTAGGGGGTGTTTGGTTGGTGAGATGAGGATAGATGACAGCCCTCATCTCAGTTAAAACCAGTTTGGTTTGAGTGATTATGCAAATGGGCTTTTTGATTTAATAGCTGAGGCCCGCTCTTTATCTCACTTTTTCAACTTAATTAATATCTACCCCCTCCTGTTATTATTTTATCTCACTTTTTAGTCATCCAGCTCACCCGACGAAATGACTTATTTACCCCTGTTTCTTCAATTTTAATCTTTTTATGCAATAATTTAATTAAAAAAAATGTAATTTAAAAAAATGTAATTAAAAAATGTAATTAAAAAAATGTAATTAAAAAAATATAATTAAAAAATGTAATTAAAAAACGTAATTAAAAAAATGTAATTAAAAAATGTAATTAAAAAAATATAATTAAAAAATATAATTAAAAAAATGTAATTAAAAAACGTAATTAAAAAAATATAATTAAAAAATTTAAGTTAAAAATGTAATTAAAAAAATATAATTAAAAAATGTAATTAAAAAATGTAATTAAAAAATATAATTAAAAAAATATAATTAAAAAACGTAATTAAAAAATGTAATTAAAAAATGTAATTAAAAAATGTAATTAAAAAATGTAATTAAAAAAATATAATTAAAAAATGTAATTAAAAAATGTAATTGAAAAATGTAATTAAAAAATGTAATTAAAAATATAATTAAAAAATATAATTAAAAAAACGTAATTAAAAAACGTAATTAAAAAAATGTAATTAAAAAACGTAATTAAAAAATGTAATTAAAAAACGTAATTAAAAAATGTAATTAAAAAAATGTAATTAAAAAATGTAATTAAAAAAATGTAATTAAAAAATGTAATTAAAAAATGTAATTAAAATATTTTTGGTGTATATTTTCTTAATAAAATGGGGGCAATAAGGTAATTACCTGCAATACCTGCAATAAAATGGGTACATAACATGAACCAAACACGTTTTGTTAAATTAAGATAAAATAGTAACTTTATTAACTCTCCAACCAAACACGCTACTGTTACGCATATGAAATACAAGATTATTTTAACTGAGTAATAGTTAATCTACATATATAACTGTCTCTGCAACTAAACAGCCCCTTAGACATGTCACGTTACAAGATATTGCACATTTGAACTTTTCGACAAAAAAAAATGCACATTTGAACATGTGACCTGTTAAGGACCTAAACATGTCTGAAATATCAAACAATTTAGAAAAAATAACGTGTATTTCCGAGGATATCTCCTAAAGTTTCGTAAAATTTCGAAAATTAGTTGTTGCCACGAATCAAAATTAAGATGTTTCAAGATGTTTTCGATAATATTTTAAGAAAATCGTAATAATTATTATTACAAGTAACTCAGAAGATATTTGTGCGTTTCGTTTTGAAAGAGCTTAAAACATAGACATGTCGTTAATTAATTGCATCGGAGTAAATTTTTATTTTTGTTTTTCATAAAAATGCAACATATTAAATGCTAACAATTATCAATGAGTTATCAAAAAAAAAAATGTTGAACAATTATTTTTTAAAAGAGAATGTACCTTGGGAGAAGGAAAATTATTTTTCCCCAGCTCAACTTCACCGGAGCTCCGGCCACCGGCCACGGCGTCTTCCGCCGTTTCCCTCCCCCGGAGAAACCTCTCAAATATAGCCATGACAAGAAACATCGAAATCAAAATCGCCGTGGCAACAAACCCAAACGACACCGCGTCAACCGGGTTGTCGAATCTCCTCCACTGTTCTTCTCTGCCACTCACCGCCGCAGCCGACGGCTCCGGCGCCAGTGCCGACACAAATAAACCAATCCCAGCACCACCCATTCTTCCCATATTGTTCCAACTTCAAAAAACCCAGTGTGGTTTTTTTCAATCAATCAATGATGAGCCATTGATGATTAAAAAAAAAAAACTAATTAAAACAGAGAGAAAAGTAGTTAAAAGCTAAAACAGAGAAAAGCCCAGTTGAGGTTTCATGGTTAAGGATTCAAAGTTTTGTGCTTTGAGTAAATTAATAAAAGAAAAGTTGTACTACTAATAAAATGTAGTGGTGATAATTAAAATTAGTATATGTAACAATTTGAAAATGGAGGAGAATCGAGAAACAGTTGAAGTTCAAGTTTCAAGGCTAAGATTGAGCTAGCTAGCTTCCAAATTCTCTTCGCGTAAGTTGAGGAAAGGAGGGAGCTCGAAAATGTGATGGAGTTCAACGGAGTATAATATACTTGTCTATTATATATACTATATTATAGTATGGTTTTAGTGACACTAGCTAATTTTGAAATTTTGTTTGTCGAAATTTATGTATGATTTTAAAATGATACGACAATTATTACTAAATATTTGTACAGAAAATAGTAACGAGTACCTTTTTTTAAAAATAAAAATAAATGAATAGTAATGAGTACTGAACTTGTGTAGATTCACTATGGTTAAAAGTTGTTACAGTGTATGAGATGTGCTACAAGTACCTGTCTGAATGAATCGTCGAGAATTAAATTATGAAGTCGTGAGTACATATAAAAAACATGCCAGATGAATTTTACTTTACAATTATAAATGTCAATAGTGGCACGTGAAAGGTCGCAAAGGTTTGGCATTACTATTTTACCTATTTAAGGGGTGTTTGCAAGAGTTTTTAAAAGCTCAATATAATCTTTAAGTCACTGAAAAAATTTAATAAGTGTTTGTAACTGCTGTTTTTGCTTCTCTTTCTCTTAAAAAAAGTCAAAAAAATGAGAAGTCCTCTAACATGTCATGAGGTGCTTCCATAAGGAGCTTCACCCCAAATCTTGGTGAATATCTTATTTAGACTTATCCATCCCTTAAATTTCTATAAAAATCCAGTTTTACCCTAAGTTAAATCTCATGATTGATCTCTTTCCTTATTAACGCGATCTTTTTTCCCATAATTTTATATTTCTAGAGTAAAAAAATAATTAACAAAAAGCAATTAAAAAATAATAATTATAAAAAGAACAGGAAAAGAAATCTAAAAAATGATTTATTTGACAACAACATGTACGAAATTTTTATATTAACGTCTTTAAGATATAGTTATTATTTCTAAAAAATATATGCGCGATGTAATTATACCAAATAACTTGTATATTGTAATGTAATAAACATATATATTGATTACACTATATTAAACTTTAAATTAATTTAATTTTTAATATATAACTATCCACCTCATGGCTGTGCAAATGTGAGTTAAAGATTAATATTTCTATATTTGTAATTTAAATAAGAATAATTAAATATTATCTTATTTTTGTTAAAGTTCAAAAGCTGCTTCTATCTAATTATTGCAAATACCATAAAACTAATTTTATCTGCTTTAAGTTACTTTTAATGAATGATTTGCAAACACTCGTAGCTTTAAGTCAAACGCAGCTTTAAGTAACTTTAAGTAGAAGTTGTGAAGAAGGAGCTTACCAACACCCCCCTTGTTAAGAATTACAGCAATATCAGAGACACGAGCATTTGCAAAAACGAAAATATAAAAAAAGAATATCTTATTAGAGATTATGGCATGTATCTTTTATTAGGGTTACGCCTACCTTAATGCCAAAGCCAAACAAGGCACGTGGGTGCTATTTTAGTTTTAGACCAAACTAATTTTTTTTGAAAAGCTAATTAGTTATTCTTTGAATACATACTTATTATCATCAAAGTAGTATTCATTAAGGCGAATATTTGATGAGGTGCTTTGGACGGTTTCACTATTAAAAAAAAAAAGAAACAAGTAATGAAGCAATTATGTGAATGTGCAAAAATTCAGCATTTGAAATGTGGGAAGTAGTTAAATTAAGCCACAAGAATAAAGTTGGTTAAACCCAGTAGTGTCAACTTATTTCAACCACATAAGAGAAAAGGAATAGCATGCCGACTCATATTAAATGTAACCCATTGGGGTTTGCGGCATTGGGCCAAACCGGCTATTAGGTTAATTTTAAAAAACCAGCAATGTCCCTTGTGATGACCATTGGGTTGGTCTACTCTTGCAAGTATTTGGCACGAATTAGAAGTCCACGAAAAATGAACAAATATATCTTTTCTGACAAGATATATCAGCTTGTAAAAACAGTTTTCACTCCAAAAAACAAATTAATTAAATAAAGATGCAATAAAGGAAATTCTTCACGTAAAACAAAAATATTTTAATTGTTCTATAAGTATATTTTATTAATGCTAAATTGAATCACAATATTTCAATACATGACAACCACCACCATGCAAGCAACATAATAAACTATATAAGTTTGAGTAGTATAGTTTATGCTTCGAGTAGTATGATTTATGTGTCTATAGATATTACGTCCAACCCTAAGGTTTACATAGTGCCAAACGTCATTTCCTTTTCGTGACACTAATTTGTGCATATTTTCAACTATGATGCACGACATTTCAAAAATTACACGTATCTATGTCGTGATGACATGTTCGACACACACATGTAGGAATTACTTTAAAAATTTGCATTGTCATGTTAGTATCTTGTCGTGTTCGTGTCCTATGTATCATACATTTTAGAAAGGTTTATGATTATTCTTTTTTCGGGTTTTGACCAACACTTTGGGCATTTTAACTATTTAGAGGGCCAAAATAGCTATTTCAAGAAAATATAAGGGCTCCACTTAACAATTCTTCCTTCATTACCTGAAAAATTATCCTCTCCATTCTCTGTATATTCTGAAGAACAATGGCGCGCGTGATACTCCCAAATTCGTCGGCTTTTGTACTCTCCGGCCACGGCAAGCCCCAAACGACGTCGTTTACCTTCAAACGAGCTTCAATCGTCTGCGACGCAGTCCGGCAAGTATCCGCCAACGAAGGTATCAATTTCTCCCCTATTCAGTTCACCGTCATTTAATATCAACTGTTATGTTGCACCTTTTGCTAAAACACTTGTACGTTAGTTGAAATTCGACGGAATCACGAAATTATGCATTCGAACATTATTGTTTTAGTGTTTTTGCCGGTTTTCGTATTGTGATGACCTCAGGCTTATCATGTATTATGAGAATTAGAACATGGTAGCGGTGGTTGTATTTAGAAGCTAAAGTAATGTTTACTGTTATTATCGTTAAGTGTGGTGGAAGACGCAACGGAAATGGGACAGACGAGCGCATTCCGTTGGAATTTTAAAATCGGAGTATCGTGTTTTAGGGCTTTTAATTTACTAATTCTCGTTCCTATTGATTGCATTTGAGTTGTGATTTAGCTCTAACTTAAATGGAGATTGCCGAGTAACTTGTATTACGCGGTGTTTGTGTGCAACAGCGCATAGTGGTGGAACGAGCAGGAGTTTTGGGAGGCTCAAAGTAAATAGAGTTAGGGATATAGTCAAGGAGAGCTATAGGAAGAAGAAACAAGACGATGATGATCTCGAAGAGGATGAGGAGGAAGCAGGAAATGTACCAACGTCTTTACCTGTTGAATTATTTAACGAGCGTGATAGAAGTTATGACCGCAAGGTTAGCAATGTCGAGCGATATATTCCAAGAGGTGTACGAGACGATGTTCGTTCTGGTGGACGAGCTCGTTCTTCGTCGAAAGCTGCTGTTGGATCCTCAAAAAAATGGGGTGGTGTGGAATCGACTGATAGCTATAGACCTTACACGGAGGACGTCTCAAGAAAATGGAAGAATGTTAAGGCCACTAATGATTTTTTCAGTAGGAAGTCGTTTGAGGAGCTGGGGTGCGGTGACTACATGATTAAAGCTTTAGGAAAGCTGCAATATTCACGTCCTTCACATATTCAGGTAAGTAATGAAGCTGAGATTTCAGCTTTTGATCATTCGTTGTTTCACTTTGATATTTACATTTATCCCACTGTTTGAAATAGCATATAAATAGTATTTGCTAGTCAGTTTTTGCATGACGAAGTGTGATGATATTGTCTAACATTCGTTCCGTCATAGTTGGACCTTTTGTCAATCTATCAATGTTCATAAGGAAATTTTGTGGCTTCATGTGCTAGATATAAAATTTGATTCATAAAGGATTATGTAGAATGCCCATGTGTAAATATTGCTTAACTTGGTTCTTTATGCGAATGCACACCGATTCGGTCTTAGTCTCTATCCCATATTGCTTGTATTTGTTTGCAAAACTGTAAACATATGTTTGACCTTCTAATTGGATGGCATGTCACAATCTTAGAAACATTGCTTTGTGTTAGAATGAGTACAACAAATTAATAACCACTCCAAAACCTCGAATTCAAGGGAATCACACGTAGCTGTGGCCACTGATAAATACCTCACGCGTGGCTCATTTTCATTTTTTTTTCCACAAATTATGTATCATATGTTTCCCCAATATTTCCAAATAAAAACAGGACAGAAGTTTGAATTGCATTTACAGGCAGCAAAATGTATGTTGAGATACTTGAAAGGAACAACTGCTTTTGTTATTTTCTAGGAAGAAGGAGATATAGAATCATAAGCATGCACTGATAGTGATTATGCATGAGGATTAGAACATTGAAAAAAGTGTGTCAGGTTATGTGTTTATGTTATGTTCGGAGCTATCCTTGTCTTAAAAAGAGCAACCGGTTGTTAGTCCATCTGCCACGATGGTGCATTCTTCTCAAATATTATTCTGATTTTTATTTTTGTATGTCCATTATCTGGCTGTAACATTCTGCTCTCTGTTTAGCTGTGATGATATATCACATGTAATGTGGTTGCCACGTGAAAACATATACATAATTTGTAATATAATACTATTCTCATATTTCTTTAAATAATGTTATATTCTCGACTGATGTAATGGTCTTATATGTTTCTATTTTCCAGTTATTATTTCGCCTTGTTATTTTGTAATTGAGTTCAGGACGATCAAATTAGTTGTTTTATATGCATTACTGATATTACAGGCCATGACCTTCGAGCCAATTATAGGAGGAAAGAGTTGTATTATGGCTGATCAAAGTGGATCTGGAAAAACTTTAGCATATCTTGCACCCCTAGTTCAGCGTCTTAGACAAGAAGAGCTTGAGGGACTTGGAAGATCAGCCGCACAAAATCCTCGAGTTGTAATATTGGTCCCTACCGCAGAGTTGGGTTCTCAGGTCTGGTAACATGTAAATTGCTTTGTCAAATCTTTATTCTATTAAGTTTGCATGGATTATATATTTTATGGCATTGTTGTCACTTGTTCACTCATGTGGTTAACTATTTTGTTATTCAACTATGAAAGTTTTCTTTCCATTTTGTACACTGATTCTATGGTATGGTGCTGCTCTTTTGATAAATTTACTCTTTCCTTAGGGCAAGATTCTAATGGATGGCATCACTTTCTTATCTTTAAATGTATCTGCACTTCTTATCATTTCTTGACCTTTGTCATTATATTCATCAGAATGTTCTACTTACGCTTTTAAATCGACATTTTCAGGTTCTAAGTAACTGTAGATCACTGTCAAGAGCCGGTGTTCGTTTTAGCTCTATGGTTGCCACTGGTGGCTTTCGACAGAAGACTCAATTGGACACTCTCAAGCAGGAGTTGGATGTTGTAGTCGCTACTCCTGGCCGATTCATGTTTCTAGTTAAGGAGGGCTTCTTGCAGTTAACAAATCTGAGAAGGTTCAGTCCTTTGCTTCAATTATGCTCTAATAATTTACTTTTATTGGAAATATAAATGAACACTACTCCTGCATGTTTTCAACAGCTATATATATAGCCGAACAAATTTGTAAGTTCAGTCATCCTGTTAAGATAGTGCTAAAATCAAATTTGTAATTTATTTTGACTCTTTTTTCAGTTCAAAGGTTTATGTTTTACCTTAGCTTTTGCCTTGTGAATGCAGGTTGGCACGGTAGTCCGGTACCAACCTATCTGGCTAGATTTTTAATTGTTCTTTATTGTTTTCTTGGGAACCTTAAGAACTCTAAGTAGAATACATCTCATCATGTGCCTTCCTTGGGTGTCTGGAAATGGAAAAAAAAATGATGCATTTGCGACATGTTTGATACTTTTCGAACTTTTTCCCCTTAAATATAGAACATGTTCTTGTGATTTTCTTACTATTGTTCAAATCTTATGCTTCAGTGCTGTACTGGACGAGGTTGATATACTCTTCAATGATGAAGACTTTGAGCTTGCATTACAAACTTTGATCAACTCTGCACCTGTTACGACCCAATATTTATTTGTGACTGCAACTTTGCCACTTGAGATATACAACAAATTAGTTGAAAATTTTCCTGATTGTGAAGTTATAATGGGTCCTGGAATGCATCGTACAAGTACTGGACTGGATGAGGTACCTGTATTTCATGATGTCGTATTATGATTTTTGATGAAAAAGTGAGAAGATAAAGTCTATATTTTATTAAGACTATATGACAAATCAACCAAACTATCTAGTGATGTATATCAACTAATTAATCAGTCAGTGAATAGTTTTGATTTCTTAGACAGAACTAATGAAGAGAAAGTGAAATGAAAAGGTATTATATGGTTTTTCATTTAATGACTTATCTTACTATAATGGCTAATGTTTGGATCATCAGTTGTAAAATATCCCTGTAAAATGAGGTTGGGAAATATATGTCCTTTTTCCTGTATTTGATTTATGACTAGGTCTCTTTGGAAATTGTAGATCACTAAAGTAATGATTTTGACTTATAATTTTTATGTACCCATACTCTTCTCATCTGCTATCTCATGTATCATATATTTACCCATAGCACATCTATAAGACCGTTGGATATCAATTTAAATGTGCATTTAAAATAATTTTCATAAGATTAAATTCATATAACTGGCTATATACAAGGTTGTCCCTCATTATGACTTTTAGATTCTAAACTTGGAAAAGTCCACAACCTATCTGGTTCCAGGCAGTTGACGGAAGAGGTGAATTGTGAAGTATGTTATTTAGCATCTATATCAAGTTATAAGGGATTAGTGACTAGCCTTTCTGAGTCTTGTTGAAGCAAACATCAATGAAAGAAAAGTATTAGAGTTGGACTTAGAACTTGCTACAGTACTAAATTTTCTCTGTTTTTGGGAAGAAATGTGCAGTTCCTTCAACTTAATGATCGTTTGTAATGTCTAGATCCTCATAGATTGCAGTGGAGATGACAACGCTGAAAGAACTCCAGATACTGCTTTTCTTAACAAGAAGAATGCGCTTCTGCGGATCCATGAAGAAAGCCCAGTGTCAAAGACGATTGTGTTCTGTAATAAAGTAATCTTCAAATCCTATAACCACCAACAATCAATTATATTGCTGTCTTTTCGTATTGTATTTCTGATGGAAAATCACTCTGAAAAGTGTTGTTGAATACGTATGCAGATAGAAACATGCAGAAAAGTTGAGAATGCATTAAAACGCCTTGACAGAAGGGAAACTCACATAAAAGTTTTACCATTCCACGCTGCATTAGATCAAGAATCCAGGCTTGCTAATATAAAAGAATTCCGCAACCGTCCCTTGGAGAACGTCTCGATGTTCTTGGTTTGCACCGATAGGTATGACAATGCTTGTTTTCTTCTTTTGTTAAATCCTCGAATTTCTAAATATGGTGTCTTGCAGTAGGCGTATTTTGGGACTCCATAACCGTTATAATATGGTGAAAGTAACAGAAGATACTGTCATACTTTTCAGGGCATCTCGAGGAATTGACTTTGAAGGTGTTGATCATGTGGTGCTCTTCGACTATCCACGGGATCCAAGTGAATATGTACGCCGTGTTGGCAGAACTGCCAGAGGTGCTGGAAATACAGGGACGGCCTTTGTATTTGCAGTCGGCAAGCAAGTTTCTCTTGCAAACAGGATTATTGAAAGAAATCGAAAAGGGCATCCACTACATGACGTGCCATCTGCTTATGAAGTGATGAGGTAGAAAAGCTGTTTCAAGGTGAAAAATAACAGGTAAGTTTCATCATTTGTATGAGGAAGTCAGTTCAATTTCCATTCCCAATGATTTCTAGCGTACGCCATCTTTCACCTTAAGTTCCCTCCATTGCTTAAGATTACTCTGTAACATATATTAGGACTTAAGCTGGTGCATACCCTATCAAAAACCAATTTATTAAATCTGAATTGCAATTTGCAAGTACCTACAATTGGTCAAAAAAATCCTCTAGAATGCACTGAAAACTTCGCACTTTAGGTTCCACGAAATGCAACAAAAACTTTGTTTGATGTTATCTCCCACCATTACGTGTGAGAACATTACATTTTTTGGATCATGCGAGTCCTAGAAAACGATTTGCTCTTGTATGGCCACCGCCTATTTCTTGATGTATGAAATAATGCTAACATTGATACTAACTTGGAGTTGGCTGTTTCCATTAATGGAGGACTACACCCTGAACTAAAGAAACGGAATTGAATCCCCACTACTTTCTTTACCTCACTAGTTGTATGTGAAACTGCATGATAAGTATTATTTATGAGCTTTCATTTTTTCTTCTGGTTTTATTCTCTAGCCTTAATGAACAAAACAATCTTATGTTCACTCTTTCTCCAACAGGTCGTGTTCGAGCAGTAGCTTTGGGATGACCCAAGAACAATGAAGTCCACGAGAAAGGGGAGACTTCGACATCTGGGTATATGCCCTTGTTTGGTGCAGTTCTGATCCATGATAATTATTCACTGGCAATTTTTGATGAAGTTGTTCAAACTGTGGTGGCTGTTGACCTTGGGATTTTACTTTAGCTCAGTGAGTGACTTATAAAATTAGACTACATACCATTCAAGTGCTCTCTCCTACTTTCCTACCCCCTACTTTCTCTTCCTTCTCAATTTCGACACACTTCCATGTTGATTGGGTGGGGGGTTTCGCAGGTTGACATCTTCTACACCTGTTTCTTCGAGTTGTCTTCCTTTTGCGTTTGGACACTCAAGCCATTCGAGTATTTTATGGATCAATGGTGTAAAAGTACTTTACTGTACATTTTATGGATCAACAGTCGTAAAGCTACTTTATTGTTGTATATTTAATGTAATTGTTGGGAGCAATGAGAAATGAGTTCCTTAACGTAGACTTTAGATAACCTAAACAAGTCGATGTGGGTGTGTAAATGCCCCCCAACAATAACACTTGATCAATTATCTAAAGAATATTATTAATTGAAAATAACACGACACTCGAGGTTCACTATTAGTTCAATCCATGATGAAGAAGTCGAGAGAGAATCAACTTTTTTATGGGAATGCGGAGATAATAATATTACAACAATCGAGAACACGAACTTATTACAGAAATGTACCATGAGATCCTTAATTGTCTTTGGCCTTGAATATTTCTTGTAGCTTTTTCCAATCTCTGGAAACTATTTGTAGAAAAATTATCCCTTTGGTTGGGCTTTTGTTCATGTACATCTATGCGTCTAAGGTACAACGGTTGACTTCATGTGTGAAACATCTTACAATCATTTTACAAGATCTATGACAATTTTATGTTTAGCATACCATCAATTCTTATAGGAGTTTTTGTGGATTAACTAACTGCTTGGATGCAGAAAAAGTATCTGTATGCCTGCCTTCTCTTTTATACTGCTGGACCTTGAACTATCATCCATAGACTTCTGCATACAAACAGCATTTTAAGAGAAACTCTGAAGGTCGGCCCTTCTTGTTGACGGTATCCGTACAAACCTAACATAAATCGAATATAATAAAGTCAATCTCAATTTTAAGCATTGAGGTTACAGAAACAACAACAGCATCTCAGTCTTGTCGGCATAAACTTCAAAGAACATTTTAGAAACTAACAAATCAAAGCCCTTGCAGCATAATGACTTAAGTTTCACATAAGTATACGCCACATAAACTGTTCTAATCACATTGATACTGACAACATTATCACAGAATAAAATTCCACTTAACTGCCTCGTGCAAAGAACATAATATCCCACAAAAATCGACACTCTAAGAAAAAATCACAGTTCTACTGGCCTCAGAGTAGATTAGCTTCAATCATCAATTATTACTCCATTCCAATATGCTTCAACAATCCAACCAATGTAACAGTAGTACTATAAATGTGGCCTTAGGCTAGCATAACAAAACTCGGAGCAGAATTAGTACTCAAATATGACCAGGTTCAGAATGTATATAATCAGAATTCAATTGACAAAAACTATAAAATGATCTACAGGAAGAGAATCATACAGCAGATTCGGAGAATTAATTTCACCGTCAAGCAACAATTACACGATAAGTGTTACTTAATGCATGCAGAACCTGCAGTATATGAAAAACAAGGTTAGCAGAGCTCTATTATATATCACTCAAACAGAACGAAATGAAAAGGTTAAAATGGAGCGATTGATGGGGAATCCATAGCTGCTACTCGCGAACAGAGACGAGCGAGGGCAAACATTGGCAGCTGGAGTTAATTGGCTCTGCAAATGCTTGATATAGGTAGAGTGAGTTTGGCTGGGTGGGGGGGAGGGGTGCCGAAACTTGTTAGATAGATATTGCACAGCAAAGAAATAAACTAAAAAGACGAAGGATTTCTCTTCAGAAACAACCTCTATCACCAAAAGTTTATCTCACACAACTATATATCTGAGTCATGTAAGAACCTACAGATGCAATTTCAAATATATAATAATACAGAATATTTTTTTTGGAATTTCTTAAGAAACAAACTGTAAACATCAAACTTACTTGGTGGCAGTAGGAACAAGAGGCTGATTCATAGAGATGATTTGTAGCTTGAAATGCTGACAACCTTAACAGTATTCTGAACGCAGGTGAACCAAGTTTAATGTCTTCAAAATTACCAATCCAACTGAACCAGAGGAAACTTGTCCGCAAGTTATTTCCGCTTTATGAAACAATTAATCTTCGGTTTGCGATTTTTGGTAAGCCACAAAAATCAAATGAACGATAGTGCAACAACTTAAATCAACTCTCCACGAGATTACGAAATTTTACTCGCCTTTTCACACTGCCCATCCGATCATATCCAATACCAATCTTACTATGCATCAATTTCATGGCCAAATCAGCATTGCCGGCCTTCCTTAACGCATTGATCATAGTAGTACGAACTTTCCCTGGAATCTCTCGCTCACGATCAATAATCCCATCGGCTAACTTGCAAGCCTCTACAATACGACCAGCCTTACATAACACGTTTATCATATCCTCAAAAGCTGTCTCAAGGACAATACCCATTGGCGCTAGTTCATCAAGGATTTTGCAAGCTCTTGCAATCTTGCCAGAAAGGCAAAGCCCAGTCGAAAGAGCCCTAAAAGTGGCTGGTGTTGGTGTGATGCCTTTATCAATCATCATATCCCAGAATTGTAGTGCCTCCTCATTACGATGTTTTTTAAACAAACAGCTGATTAGTATTGTGAATGTATACACAGTTTGATCACAACCCTCATCTTCCATTCTGCTGAAAAGCACCAATGCTTCATCAACCTTCCCAGCTTTTGCTAATGCATCAATAAGTGCGTTATAACAATATGAATCCCGAGGACAACCCATTCCAATCATATCTTCGAAGAGTTTTTCAGCCTCGCTAACTCTCCCTACCTTTCCAAGGCCAGCAATGAGGCTTGAGTAAAAGACAGCATTAATTGTAACCTTCTTGTTTTTACAATATTCAAACCACTGTAATGCCTCCTCCAATCTCCCGCTCTTACACAGACTATTTACAATTACCCCATATGTAATTTCATCAGGTTCAAAGCCTTCACTTCTCATCCTCTCAAAAAGACCCATTGCCATGTCTAAGTTCCTATTTTTTGCATATGCATCAATTAAAGCAGTGTAAATTGCCACATTCGGTTTACAACCCTTATCAATCATATTCTCAAAAACAACATGCCCTTCCATAATCTTCCCCTCCTTGCAGAGGCCACCAATCACTAAACTGTATGCATGTGACGGAATTTCTAGTCCTTTCTCCTGCATTTCATGATAAAGCCTCAAACAAAAATCATAATCCTCCTCCGAATAACACGCCTGCATCAAAGTCAGGAACGTAATCTTATCAGGCTTCACCGACCTCAACTCTATATCTTGAAACTTTTCAACAGCCTTCCTAACATTCCCCGATTTACAATACCCTTTAATCATCGTATTATACGTGACAACATCCGGTTTCACCTTCCCGTTCTCCATTACCTCAAAAACACGCTCTGCCGATTCAATAAACATAGAGCTCACCAGACCATTCATCAAGAAATTATAAGTATACAAACTAGGCTCGACCCCACTATCCTTCATTCTTCTCCACGCCCACAGCAATTCCTCAACCATCCCTCCACCGCCAAAACACCTAATCAGAGAATTAGCCGCAGCCGCGTCCATCAAAAACCCTCTACTCTTAAACTCACGAAAAACCAACTTAACCCTATCGAAATCACTCCCACGACACAAAATCTCAATCATTAGAACATAACATTCCAGACTATGAGCATATCCCTTCTGCTTCCCAGCCCAAACGAAAAATCTAAACGCTGTCTCCGGGAGCTGGTCCAAGTTCTTGAGAACGTGAGCAACGAAATTAGTAGGGAGTTTGATCAAGTACTTGTGGCAGAACGAGGTCAAGTCGTGTTCGAGGGTAGGTGAGTCCTGCAAAAGGTTAAGGATTCGTGAAACCCACGGAGAGGGTTGTCGTTGGGTGTTTGGCTCGGTGGGGACGAGGTCGGATAGGTCGTTGAAGGGCTGAACCCATTCCGGAGGAGGCAGGGGAGAAAGGAAAGATGCAAACTTGGGAGATGTAATGGAATGTGAATACAAAATTGGGATTGGGGGTTTTGAGAATGGGGTTTGCCGGAGGGTGAAGGTGGCGGTGGCCGGAAGGGTTTTCGAAAGGGTTTTTCGTATCATCGGCAAATTTACACTAAATTGGATTGCTTTAATCAGATTGAAACCTTTGATTAATCAGCTCCGGTTCAGGTTTTGTGCCATTTTCGTCCAATTTCAGGTTTTTTCAGATTCTAGGTTATGCACAATTTTCAGCCATTTTCAACCAATTAAAGCTTCTAATTAAGCAATACAATATCTGAGTCTGGACCAAAAAAAAAGAAGAAAAACTTACTGATGAATTACGCCAGTAGGATTTCGAATTAGCTGGTTGAGGTAGCTGAGGGTTTTTGAAAGATGAATGAACTGAGAGTGAGGGTAATATGGGAAAGAGAAGGAATATGGGATGCATATACTAAGGTGCACCGGCTTTCAAAAACACCACACGAGTTTAGATATATCGTGTTCGTGTCGTGTCGTGTCGTGTTGTGAACATGTTCGACATTGTACCAGACACTTGTAACAGCTATTTATTTAAAACAAAATTGTGTTGGTCGTCGTAGTGTTGTGTTATGTCTATATCCGTGCATCATAAGTTGCATGTGCATGTATATATGCCTCTATATTTATACTTACTATAAAATATCGAAATATATTATATGGTGAATAATAATATACATGTGTAGTAATCATCGAAAAGAAAAAGAAATGTACATGTGTTGTATATTGGAGATGATATTATACGTGGATTAGAAGATTTTCCATTGCGTATCCTTCTTCGTTTACAAGGAGCACGTATTTTCTCAATTAATTTGTTTATTTAGTAATTTGCATATAGCAAATTATAGATATCGACACGCTATACAATTTAGCATTACTATATTAACCTATTTTCAATCATTTCATTTAGCCTTTAGCATTACTAATTAAGTGATAGTAATTAATTTACATATAGCACATTATAGGTATTGACACACACTGATATAGTTCATTGATATTTATTCTTACAAATAGGTAGCGCGTATTGAAATATATAACTCGTAAAAAAAGTACATATATATATATATATAGTCTAGTGATAAGTCGTGTCGTGGTCTTGTGTGTTAATTTATGTGCGGTGTGATGAAAGTTTCGTAGATGCATTAATTTAATTTGTAGGGTTATTGCTGATTAATTACTATTTTTTTGCTTAATATGGAACGTGGAAAATGATTTCTAGTATCTGGTGCTTGTCCCGTTCTTGCATGACATGCTTTGCTATATTCATTAGTATTATAAAATGAAGATCGGAGCTTTATCCATGAGATCTAAATTATTATTCGAGCATGCATTTGTGTTATATACAAATTAATTTGTTGTCTTAAACCTAATATAACCTAACTTTAATTATGTTTTATTGGCAAATCGATCATGAATGTCGAATGTAATACACAGTGTGGCAGAGGCAAACTAATCTAACAAAAAGAATGTTACGACTTACATCAAAGTACTAGAAAATCCATAGCCACCAAACGAAGTATTCATATCTTGTACGAAACTGATCGATATATATGTGGCACGAAATTGTACATATAGCGGAATGTAGGATAGGACTTTTGGCACAACCCCGCTTGCGTTTCATTTGTTAGAAAATTGGGGATACACAAAAGAATATGATACAAAATGGCGTGAACTTAAAATACTTTTTTAAAAACAATATTTTCACTATATATTATGAAAATCTGCTTCCCATGATATATACAACAAGGAATTTTGGAATTTCTATAAGATGCAGAAAATTATTTTGTTAATTGAATAAAGTCAGAATCTACATCAATATATTTATAGAACACGAAGAGTTCCAATTGAACAGACATGTTTATTCACAACAGTTGTGTCCCGTAGGATAGATTGCACTCTTTCACTAATAATACTACGAGTTACAACTCTTTACGACTAATTGTGTCTCTTAGGATATATTTGCACTCTTTCACAATTAAATCCAGATCTAGACATAATAAAATCTGAACATTAAATACTACGGGTTACAACTCTTCATTAATTTATTTTGATTTGAAACAAAATAAATTCAAAATTAAATTAATACAACTAGCTAGCTCTTGAAATAGTTCAAGACTTTATTTCCTACAATGGATACTCATTGTTCACAACTACAAATATTCAACAATCCTCCACTAGTTGTGAACAATTACTTTTGAAGAATGAATGACACACGTACGAGAAGATATCTTTTGATTTGGACCTTTAATTAGTGTAAATACTTTAAAGTCCTAACGAAGTTATAGGTGTCCGTAGATTGAACCTCATCTCCTAATGTTAGTACCGAAAATATCATACATATATCAAACACTTTAGTGTCTCATAGAATTCCTTTATCAACCGTAATTATGTGCTAATCCCGTATGTTGTGAACATTTATAAGAAAAAACACATTTTTCTTACCAAAGCGGCACCACTTTTATGTTCACATAGGTAGAGTTTCTGCTTTTGTCTCAGTTGCTAAAGACACTTAGCTAACTCCATTAAGAGCAACCGCTCATCCTACTTTTAATTGCAATTGTCAACACTATTTATTTATAGTATTCTCAAGCAACATATCAATGACTTGTTTGTACCCATTGAACTTTAGAATCAGAAGTTTACTAATTTAAAATTGGGTTTTTATCATTGGTGCTTAAATTTAATATTTTAAGTCACATACCCTTAGTCGTACTTCTCACTAATTCTTTTGTAAGCGGTTTAGTGAGTAGATCGACTAAATTATCATCGGACTTAACATATATTATGGTGATCACCCCATTTGATATTAACTCACGAATATATGAATGTCTCATGCTCATGTGTGTAGACTTTCCATTATATATATACATATATATATATATATATATATCACTGTACGCACGAGACATTGCCACTTCATTATCGCAGTACAAAGAAGTTGTTGCCATAGGTTGTGGCCACAATATAATATTTATTACAACTTGCAACCATTTTGCTTCTTTGCCTGCTGCTGCAAGAGCAATGAATTCGGATTCCATAGTTGAATGTGCAACACAAGTTTACTTTTTGGAAGCACAACTAATAGCTCCTCCATCTAAAATAAAAATCCATCCCGACATGGACTTACTTTTACTGTTATTTGTCAACAAACTTGCATCACAATATCCTTCTAGCACGGGTGAATAATCATTATAAACAAGACTTAAATATTTTGTTTTCTTTAAGTATCCGAATATTCTACTAGCCGCTTTCCAATGATATGTGCTAGGTTATCTCGTAAATCTTGCCATCATACACCTAGCATATTATTAGTAAATATATTGTATATATCTTTGATTGATTTGTACTTATTTAGATTAGGAAGTTTACATTAATTAAACTCCTTGTTGTAATCTATATATTGCACTCTCAAGGTTAATAAAGATTCATTCAGCAAATTACCTTCCTACATGGTATCACGAGTCTAGCCCTAGCTGCCGTGATCCTTCTTCCTCCTCTAGCCGCCGCCCCCTCTCTCTCTCTCTCAACAATGGCTGAATCTAAATTTCACCCCACTCTTGCGGTCTCTAATGTCCGAAATTTTATTCATATTACCCTCGAGATGGAGAAAGGGCAATACTCCTCTTAGGCGAAACTTTTTCGTATACACTGCCGAGCGTATCAAGTCATTGACCACATCATCCCCACCACCACTTCCGCAAAACAACCACCAAAAACACCCGCCTCACCTTCGGCCGACTCCACCGCCGCTCAGGGTTCCAAAACGGCCGCGACCACCCCTCCTCCACCCGCCACGTCCCCCTCCGTGCAAGCCTCGGACCCCTCTCTTTGGTCAAGACTTGACGCAATCGTTCTTCAATGGATCTACGGAACCATTTCTAACGATCTCTTACACACGATTCTTGAGCGGGACTCCACTACTCAACAAGCTTGGGAACGTCTACTTGGAAAACCAATTCACTCAGGTACAATTGGATAATTTTCCGAATATTTCTGCTTACTGCCAAGAACTTAAAACTCTTGCAGATCAATTGTCGAATGTTGGTGCCCCTGTCTCTAATCACCGTCTAGTTCTCCAACTCATTGCCGGACTCAACGAAAACTATGACGGCGCTGCAACTTTCATTCAACAAAGTGATCCATTGTCACCATTTTATGAGGCACGTTCACGCCTCGTGTTGGAGGAAACACGCAAGGCCAAGCAAGCATCGACCGCCGCCTCAGCCGCTGGAACCGCCCTTCTCAACGCAGCCCCACCCTCTAATGAACCGCCCACAGTCCGCGGGTCTACCCCCTTAACCCGCGGATCGTTCCATGCTACTCGCGGTCATCGTGGGAATCGGAGTCGCGGGCGTGGCCGCAGTCCATCACATGGGCCCGTCAGCCAAACCGCACCACGGGCGTATAATCCGAACCCTTGGGCCTCCTATTAGCAGTAGCCCACACCACCTTGGGCCTACCCACCGTGCCCTTACCCTACCAGTGGATGGACCCGCCCACCACCCTCCGGTCAGCCCAGTCTCCTCGGCCCACGCCCACAGGCCTACACGGCCCACGCTCCGTCCGAGCCGTATGCCCCCACTGACATCGATGCGGCGATGCATACACTGTCCTTATACCCTCCGGATCAGCAATGGTATTTGGACAGTGGCGCATCCTCTCACATGACCTCGGGTTCATGTACTCTTTCGTCTTATTCTTTATCGAGCATGAATCGCAATATTCTTGTTGGCAGTGGTCATGAGATTCCGATTAAAGGTCATGGTAACGCTGTTCTTCCCTTTTCATCCCATTCTTTATACTTAAATAATGTCCTACATGCTCCTAACCTTATTAAAAATCTTATCTCTGTTCGTCGTCTTACTACTGATAACCGTGTCTCTATTGAGTTTGATCCGTTTGGTTTTTCTGTGAAGGACCTAAAGACGAGAACCCCTCTCATGCGATGTGATAGCACTGGTGACCTATACCCAATCACCCCTTCATCCATCCCATCCGCCACCTCACGACCCCATCATGCCGCCACTTTTGCCGCCATCTCTCCCGATCTTTGGCATCATAGATTGGGACACCCGGGCTCCTATGTCTTGCAACATTTAAATTCACAAAAACTTATTAGTTGTAGTCGTTTTTCTACTATTTGCGAACCTTGTGTTTCGGGGAAACATGTTAGACTCCCGTTTTACTCTTCTACTACTTTGAGTTTACGTCATTTTGACATTATTCATAGCGATTTGTGGACCTCGCCGGTCGTTAGTGCTCATGGTCATAAATTTTATGTCTTATTTTTGGACAATTACTCTAATTTCTTATGGACATTTCCCATTGCTCGAAAATCAGAGGTTTTCTCTATATTTACTGTCTTTACCAATTTTGTCAACTCTCAATTCTCTACCTCTATTAAAAATTTACAATGTGATAATGGCAGGGAATTCGACAACGACCAATTTCGGAAACTGTGTCACAACTCTGGCATGTCCCTCCGCTTCTCTTGCCCCCACACCTCGGCTCAAAACTGCAAAGCTGAAAGAAAAATTCGAGCCATCAATAACATAGTCCGCACTCTCCTTCACCAATCCTCAACTCCTCCTACCTTATGGCCTCACGCCTTACAAATGGCCACATATCTCATCAATATACTCCCCACTAAAACACTTAACAACCTATCTCCCTCTCAAGTCCTCTATAATCGCAACCCCACTTACTCCCACTTACGAGTTTTTGGGTGTCTATGCTACCCTCTCTTCCCCTCCACCGCTATACATAAACTCCAACCACGGTCCTCCCCTTGTGTTTTCCTCGGCTATCCCTCACACCACCGTGGATACAAATGATATGACCTCGCTCAAAACAAAATCATTATCTCTCGCCATGTCGTCTTTGACGAGACAAAATTCCCATTTTCCTCACTCCACAAATTATCTCCACAAAATTACTCATTTCTCGACGATTACATCCATCCTCAATATATTCCACCTCATGCACCACCACCGTCGGCCTAGCCCACTCCGGATCCTCCTTCGACCGCGGCCCAATCCCCTCCGGACCCATTATCATCCGCGGTCCAGCCCACACCATCCGCGGTCCCTCGGCCCACTTTTTTCGAGTCCCGTGCTCCTACGGCCCCTTTGCCAGCAGCCCAGCCGCACTAGACCATCCAGTCCACCCACCCCTACGCAGCCCAGTCCGATCCGCCCCGCCAAACCACCTCGGTACCACCACTCGCACCTTTTTCTCCTCCTCCTCCTCCTACCCGCACTATTATAACTCGTAGCATGCATGGGATCCATACTCCTAAACGTCATTTTAATCTCTCATCTACTCAATCACCCTCTCCTCTCCCTAAGTCTCATCTTTTAGCGTTATCTGATCCTAATTGAAAATCTGCCATGCTTGATGAATATAATGCTTTGATTGAGAATAGGACGTGGAAGTTAGTCCCGCGCCCGACTAATGTGAATATTATACGATCTTTGTGGGTTTTTAGTCATAAGACTAACTCTGACGGTTCTTTTGAGCGGTATAAGGCTCGCCTTGTTGGTGATGGCAGGTCTCAACGGGTTGGAATCGACTGTCTTGACACATTCAGCCCAGTTGTCAAGCCAGCTACCATCCGAACCGTCCTCAGTATTGCTCTCTCTCGTTCTTGGTCCATTCATCAGTTGGACGTCAAGAATGCCTTCCTTCACGGCAATTTGGATGAAACGGTATATATGCACCAGCCCTTGGGATTTCGGGACTCTCAGCACCCCGATTATGTTTGCTTACTCAAAAAGTCTCTTTACGATTTGAAGCAAGCCCCTCGTGTCTGGTACCAACGTTTTGCCAATTTTGCCGCTACCATCGGTTTCTCTCACAGCAAATCCGACCACTCCTTATTCATATTCCATCGGGGTAACGACATTGCTTACTTATTACTTTATGTGGATGACATCATTCTCACTGCATCCTCTGCTTCCTTGCGTCGCTCTATTATTGCTCAGTTTAGTGCAGAATTTGCTATGAAAGATTAGGGTCCTCTCCGCTATTTTTTGGGCATTGCTGTATCTCACACTGCAGGTGGTCTCTTTCCTTCACAAAGTAAATATGCCGCGGAAATTATAGAACGAGCCGAGATGTCTTCTTGTAAACAGGTCGCCACTCCCGTGGACACTAAGCCCAAACTCGGTGCATCGGGGCCTCCTTTCCCAACCCCACTCTCTTTCGCAGTTTGGCTGGTGCTTTGTTGTATCTCACTTTCACCCGTCTGGATATCTCCTATGATGTGCAACAAGTTTGTCTCCACCTGCACGATCCACGTGCGGATTATATGACTGCCCTTAAGCGTATCATCCGTTATGTTCAAGGGACGTCTCATCTTGGTCTTCATCTCTCTCGTTCCCGCATCGACTCTCTCATGTCATACACCGATGAAGATTGGGCGGGTTGCCCCGATACCTGCCGTTCTACCTCTGGATACTGTATGTTTCTTGGCGATAACCTTATCTCTTGGTCTTCTAAGCGCCAATCTACCTTATCTCGTTCCAGTGCTGAGGCCGAATATCGAGCCGTGGCTAACGTTGTCTCAGAGTCTTGCTGGCTACGAAATTTGTTATTGGAACTGCGTGTTCCCTTATCTAAAGCTACCTTGGTTTACTGTGATAATGTTAGCGCCATCTACCTCACCACCAATCCCGTACAACATCAACGAACAAAGCACATTGAGCTTGATATTCACTTTGTTCGAGAAAAAGTCTCTCGTGGCGAAGTCCGAGTCCACCACGTTCCCTCTCGGTTTCAAGTCGCTGATATCTTCACCAAGGGACTTCCCCAGGTTCTTTTTGATGAATTTCGCACCAATCTCACCGTTCGTGAACCTCCCGATTCGATTGCGGGGGTGTAATAGTAAATATATTGTATATATCTTTGATTGATTTGTACTTATTTAGATTAGGAAGTTTACCTTAATTAAACTCCTTGTTGTAATCTATATATTGCACTCTCAAGGTTAATAAAGATTCATTCAGCAAATTACCTTCCTACACATATGTTATGTCAGGCCTTGTATAATGCATTTCATACATAAGGCTACCAATAGCACTGGCACAATCTAATTGTGCACTAATCTTTCCATGTTTTTCAGACTGTTAGACACTAGAGTCAAATGGAGTATTTGCTTCTTTTATACCAAGAAGCTTGAACTTATCAAGCATTTTCTCAATGTAGTGAGCTTGGTTCCAAGGAATAACCCTTATCATGTTTGGTAACCTTAATACCTTAAATAGTATCTACTTCCTCCAGGTCTTTCATTTGAAAGCTTGAAGTCAAATACCTTTTGGTATCCTCAAATGCCTTTGATATTTATACTAAAAATTAGCATATAATCAACGTTAAGGCACAATATTATTTCATACTCATTTGTTACTATACAATAGATGCACTTGTCAGCATTATTATGTCTGAACTCGTTTGATATGATTACTTCATCAAATTTCTTATGCCACTGTTTTGGAGCTTGTTTCAAGCCATATAATGACTTGATTAGCTTACAAACTTTTGATTTATTCACTAGAAGAACAAAACCTTCAAGTTACTTCATATACACATCTTCGCTTAAATCACCTTTTAAGAATGCAGTTTTAACATTCATTTGATGCACATATAATTTGTGAATTGATGCCGAAGCAAATAATTCTCTAATGGATGTTGTTCTTGCCACAAGTGTATAAGTATCAAAATAATTTATGCCTTCTCTTTGAGAAAAACCCTTAGCCATTAAACATGCTTTGGGAGGTTTGTACCGAACCATCAGTTCTTATTTTTCTTTTAAACACTCATTTACAACCAATTGGTTTAGAACCAGGAGGTAAATCAACTAAAATCCAAGTACTATTGGACATTATAAAGTCCATTTCATAATTTACCGCTTCTTTCCAAAAAGGAGAATCTCTCGAAGTCATTGCTTCATTAAAGGTATTTGGATCATTTTCTAAGTTTAACATTATAGGTGTTTTGTTTAGAACTTTGGTGTATCTCCAAGCAAGAAGAAAATGGAATCTGATGAGATAAAATTAAAATATAAGAATTTATCTTTTCTCATTCTTTGATTTTTTTTTCTTGGTTCTAGAGGTTCATCGGTTTCTTTTCTTTTCTCACCGACCCCCACAGTTTGTCGATTTGATACAACATAATTTTGCATTTCGTTTCCATCTTGAGATGAAACATAATTATGAATGAATTTATTTTCAAAGAATTCAACATGTATGAATTAAACAGTGACATTTGAACTTAAGTCCAATATTCTATATGCTTTTGAATTCTGTGCGTATCCAACAAAATACCTTTAATGTCTCTTGGTCCTAACTTTGACTTATGAGGATCAGTAACTTTATAAAAGCAACACACCCCCACATTTTAAAATAATTCAAGTTAGGCTTTCTACCGTTGTTCCAAAGTTCATAAGGTGAACACTTAAATTTATTAAATGGAACAGTTATAAATATGACATGGTGTCAACAAGGCTTCACCCCAAAGTGAGAAAGGGAACTTTGCATTCGTTAACATGGAATTAATCATTTTTACCAATGATCTATTCTTTCTTTCTGCTTGTCCATTTTGTTGAGGACTATATGGTGCAGTCCTTTGATGAATAAATTCATGATTCTTACAAAATTTATTAAAAGACATAAAATTTATTCACCACCACTATGACTTCTAAGAATTTTGATCCTTTACTCCTTTTGATTTTCGACAACGGACATAAAGTCCTTCAATTTGTCAAATGCTTCATCCTTGGTTCTCATTAAATATACTTAAGTATATCTTGAATGATCGTCAATAAAGGTGACAAAATATCTTTTTTCACCTCTTGTTAATTGACCATTTAATTCACATATATCAGAATGCACGCGTTCTAATAATCAGGACTTCTTTCTATTTTTAAAAAATGGTTTATTTGTCATTTTTTCCGTCAACACAAATTTCGCATTTTTCATCATGTTTTATCTCTAATTGTAGAATATATATATATATATATATATATATATATATATATTGTCACCATATAAGAATACATATTACATGAGACATATTCCATATTTTCGCATGAATATTTCATGACTTCATAAATCATATACCATGTAGTTAATAAATTAGAAACTGATAAAATAAGCTGCATTTTTCACTTCATTACCAAATGTAGCAACTTTCAAAGTATAAATCCACAACGTTCCAGAAACTTTAAAGATCTTGAAAATACACAATCTTTCATGCATGTTTAATTCATCACAACGAGACTCGCGAAAAGACACATCATTTCATCTTTCATCCAAGTGACCATGAACAATAACCGTTCCTTAATTCTTGATCAAGGCATAAATAACATACTCGTTTGGATTTTAATAATTGAACATACATAATCTCAAACAACTCAGTCGTTCCACTAAAATGGATTGCACTTAACATACACATCATGTAAATTATTAAATAATATATCTCCACTTACATATTGCATTTAATTATAATCATAATTACATGAAAGTTACGTTCCTACTTTCTACACGACAAATACTTTTGGCTATTCAAAATAGTACATATTTGTATATATATATATATATATATATATATATATATATTCTTGTTCTCACTAATATATAATTATGAACATACACACATCTGTATATTCAAGGACACCTTATCAATTTAAAAATCAAAACATAAGACGTGATCATGCATGAAGGAAGTTATTTCACAGTCTATATTTTGTTTTCAATGTGCATAGAACACATAAGCATTAATCAATGTTTAGATGTGTAATATGTACCCAGATAACATTACTCATGCAGTCAACGAAAAGTAACAAGTTAGACAAAAATGAGAGTATTCAAAGTAGGCATGTCAAGGGTAGGGTTTTACCCTACTCTTACCCTGAAAATTAGCTCAGGATCTAGACCCTTACCCTGAAGTCAGGGTAAAGGTCTAGACCCTGACCCTACCCTGTAACTTTTGAAACTCAACTTAGAGTATGGGTAGGGTAAGGGTCTTGACCCTTACTCTAAAAAGTTCATTTAAAATCACATTAAACAATTTTTTTTTGTCAAAATAATTTTTTTGTGAATGTTGCGAGATTTGCTATTGCCGAAAAAAAATTAATGCGGGCGAAGTTTGGTAATGGGTCTAGTAAAACCCTTACCCATTTAACATGGTAGGGTAAGGATCCTTCAAACCAGAGTCCTCAATGGGTCTTAGTCAGGGTAGGGTAGGGTCCTTACCCAAGATTATGCACAGGATCATGGCAGGGTTTGGGTAAGGGTAGAGTTAAAACCCTACCATTGACAGGCCTAATTCAAAGGAACGAGAATACCCGATTCTATAGATGCAGAAATAACACCAACTGAACTTTCAGATGCATGTATCTATTATTAGTCGAACACCATTTGCCAGCGTCCTTATCATATTTCTAAACACCATAGGTATACAACGCTGCAACAAAAATGCCAAACACCACAACTGAATTCTGTCAGCGGGGATAGTTCATGACATCAAACCATAATTCGAAGGAGTATGCGCAGCCTTAGTAAATCCGCAATATTTTTTTCAAAAAAAATCCAAATGACCTCTAGTTTGTTTCATTGGAAAGAGGACTCGTAGAGCTTCCAACTGTATGTCGTACGCCTTCTGGAACCTTCCCAATCAGAGCAGTTTTACTGAATAAGTCGGGCTTCTTGCTCGAGTGGATCATTTTATGGATTCATTTTCATGAAACTTAAGTCTACTCTTTTCTGTTTCCATTGACAATATTGCTTTTAGATTGTTAGAAAATTGGGGATACAAAAAAGAATAGGATACAAAATGTATGTGAGTTTCCTTAAGGGCGTGAACTTAAAACACTTTCCTAAAAGCATTATTCTCACTATATATTTAGAAAATCTACTTCCTAAAATACAACAAGGAATTTTGGAATTTCTATAAGATGCAGAAAATATTTTGTTAATTGAATAAAGTCAGAATCTGCATCAATATATTTATAGAACACAAAGAGTTCCAATTGAACAGACATGTTTATTCACAACAGTTGTGTCCCGTAGTATAGATTACACTCTTTCACTAATAATACTACGAGTTGCAACTCTTCACGACTAGTTGTGTCTCTTAGGATAGATTTGTACCCTCTCACAATTAAATTCAGATCTAGACATAATAAAATCTGAACATTAAAATACTACGGGTTACAACTCTTCATTAATTTATTTCGATTTAAAACAAAGTAAATTCGAAATTAAATTAATACAACTAGGCTAGTTCTTGAAATAGTTTATTTCCTACAATGAATACTGATTGTTCACAACTAAAAATATTCAACATCATTTGTGTATTTTATGCATTGTAAAATATCCAGTTTTTATTCATAAAAAAAGATTATTGAATGATCATTAGGTAACTAATATATATATAAAAAGGCATGATGACAGCTAGGTAGCTTAGGTTTATAATTAAAGTGGTTAGTAACTTACATTTAATGAAAGAAACATATGACCATTAATTATATTAAGTTGGACAATGTCATCATACCAATAATTGTTCTTTTTACACTGATATATCTCACTTGCCAAATATCGAGAGCATGTAGGTTTAAACTTAAAAATTCTTATTTTTCCATTTGGTCTCATTAGAAACATGCATACGTACTCTAAATTTTAGAAGCATTATATATATAAATATATATTCTGGAATAATTACACAAACCCTTAACAGAGATTGGTGAAAACTTTTTAATACTATACTTTGATTTTTTTTATTTTTTTTTTCAAAGTTGATATGACTAGTAATACCAGGTCATTAACTCGATAAAATATGATTATTCGTGTATTTAAATTTCCAGAGGCGCCACTAATAACTTATAAAAAGCGATCACTTTATTGAAAATAAAACACGCAACAAATTAAACCGTGCTACAAGAACAAGAAAGTCTGATACATAAACGCAACAAATCATACGTGCTACAATTTTATAGCCTACAATATACTAGTGATCAAGGGCTTGACGGCGCCGGAATCTCGCCACCGGCAGGGTTGGGTACCTCGACACCGGGGTTAGGCAACAACGTGTCATCTCCACCTGGAACATAGCTCCGTCCACTTCCCGCTCCGGTGGACCCACTGCCTATCGGAATGGCTCCATTTCCGTTATCGTTGCCCGTAATTGGATTGTAAGTGAATGGATTGACATGTTTGCCCTTTTTAGGGACCATGAAGCGTCCCAAGCCCGGAATAAGTACCGTGCCGTCGTAATGTCCGAGCCATTCCGGCTGCTTCTTGTCAGCCGCGGGAATATTCTTCACCGCCATTGTGTTGGCCGCAAAAGAGAGGATTAGGATGCCGAGGAGTGCTAATGCACGAGGAGTGATGAAAGCCATTGTTCTCTTTAGTGATGTGGGAGAAATAACTATATATTTGGTTGATGGTGAAAGTTTGAAAAGATTGATGGGGGTTTTATAGTTCTCATTTTGGTGCGTATTTTGGCGGTGATTTATGACTTATGTGATTCTTCATGCAATTTAATGTTGCCGAAAGTATGTAATATTATATATATATATAGATATAGATATATATATATAGATATAGATATAGACATATAGTTGGATAATTTTACTAGTTTCGTATACCCCAAAATGAAACAAATTAGTGCTTGGATTTTTTTAAATTTAGAGGAATATAAGTAAATGCCCCCGATCGAAAAGATTCTTTGCATTTCACAAATTTATTTTTATGTTTATATCCTAATAAAAAGGACTTGTTTTTAAATTTCTAAAATAATGTCTGTATACATATATATATATATATATATATATATATATATATAGATGTGTGTGTGTATGTGTCATGACGACATACAATACGTAATTTTCATCTTAAACACTGGCAAGATAACTATAAAATATTATGGAAAGAATATTTTTCATATAGTAATCTGAACAGATATATATTTCCCTACGTATAATATAAAACTTGATACGTACACACGAGAATCAAGATATATATAATTAAATGGCTTTTAGGCGAAAATTCATTTCCTTATACCACGAACTGATCAGTGGAGAAGCTAAGTTATGTGTCCATTTCAAACACATTGTATGAATTTGAAACATAAAATACAAAAATCATAAAAAAGATAATGTCTGTCATATAGCTAGCGTGCTTCTCATGCATGAAAGATACATTAATGTGGTTAGGACGCCTCAAATCTTTAATTTGTCAAAGACAATAATTTGATAGTTGATTTGTGTAATTAATTATTTTTCTCGATTTATCTGGAATGTGACGTTGACGACAGCATTATTGATTCTGATTCATGTTACTTCATCAGTGGTAAATTCGCACGTTAGTTTTCTCATTATATATATGTTCCTACACCTAACAAAGCTGCATTACAAAATTATCATAAACAACCTAAACGGCTTATAAATGCTAGCTATAGTTGATAGCTACATCACCTTTTTCTCCTTTTCAATAGTTTATATCGAGATCATCGAGATACAAGGGTAAACGATTAGAAACTCAGAAATTTATTTGCAATGAAAATGAGTGCTTAAGTAGATTGGGTTACCAGTTATACATATATCCCTCATTGTTATTAATTAGGTATAATTATCCGTCTATTTATGAAATAAAAAATAGCAGATTACACCCATTTTAAGTCATCATAATAAATGAGCGTAGATATGCTTTTATTCTACAAGAAATATGTGCTAAAAGAAAGCTTTCAGCTAATTTTCTTTTTCTCATTTGCATGAGAAGTATAAAATAATTCCTCGATATATATCTAGTTCATAAAAATTAATTACAATAATACTTGAGGGCCGGTTCTGGTTAGATGTTCTTTCACTTGTAGTAGATATCTCTTAACGATAAATTGTGCCTCCTGCAGTCGTGCTCAATTCGTGTTTGGTGGGGACGAGTCTGGTAGATGCATTTGATTTATTGGGATGGTGTCATTAATATTTTTCTTAATATGGAACAAGAAAAATGACTAGATAAGATAGCTGGTTTTGGCTCCGGCGAAAATCTTCTACACCACTCTCTATAACACTCTCTCCAACGCATTATATTTTAGTTTATAATTATTAAACATTTTTTCTTGAGATAAAAAAAAGAACTAGCAATTAAAATAATCAACTTTCTCTCTCCAATACATAATAATTGGTAAAATAAAATAATCAGCAGATTTACTTTCCTCAACAACAAAGAACTGAACGTATTCATAAAAAGAAAACAGAAAAAGAACAAAACTCAACAAATATAAGACATTAACCTCCACATAATTTGATAACTCAGAAGGGGCGCCGAATTCATACCAAGAGAGACGCAAGACATCATCAAATAAAATCAAAACCAAGCCCAGTTTAATTTTTCTCGTATTCTACAATATAATGTTTTGTGTGCTAAAACTATATTATTGAACCATTCTGAAGAGTTTAATTTCAAAATAATTGACAAAGGTGGATGCTGAAATCCGACCTATTTTTAAATTAATTCGCGTCAGAAATCAACACCAAATAGTTAAGATCTTTCTATACGCTTTGTTCAAAAATTGATGTCTCATAACATACTTTAAATTTTCATGTTTATATTAAACTAAAACATTTTCATATATAACAGTTATATATAACAATAATAATAATAATAACATATGTATCTTTGAAAAATTATTACTTGCATGTCTCTCAATTGAGTTTGCAGAATGCACCGGGAAAAAAGTTTTTAAGTTTGCAGAACAAGTTTTTGGAAGAATTTTGTTATATTTTGTTCACTAATTTTCATAACTCATTACTAATTACATGGTGATTCTACAGAATTTGAGAATTTTGTATTCTTCATGTGCATAAGAGAGAGAAAGGGGAAAATGAGGGGGAGAGAGAACATGTAGAGATGGGCATGAGAGGAGGGAGAAGGTTGATTATTTTAATTTCAAGTTCCTTTTTTATCTCAAGAGAAAGAAATGTTTAGTAATTATTAACTAAAATATTATGTGTTGTAGAGAGTGTTATAGGGTGTGGTGTAGAAGATTCTCTCTGGTTTTTTTCTATTGCATGGCATGCTTTAATTTCGGAGCATATATGAGCCATAAAATCTAAATACACCGCGAGCATTTTCAGCTTTGTTAGTGAAGTAACTAGTAAGAGTAATAACCTAGTTAATTTATTCTTACTGGCATATAAATGAACATATAAATTGTAGTAAAGAACAACGTGGCCGACACGAATGTTCACAACATAGAATATAAATCCCTTAACCATGAAATTGTACCATGGGTACTAATTAAAAGAGGTGTTTTAATAGGCACAAGGGAATCGACAATTTAGTTCTTGTAAAAAAGTGACAAATACCTCGATCTTATATATATATATATATGTTTATATTATTAGAGGTAGTAAAACATGCTTTTATATAAAAAACCCATTTCATGAAATCGGTGCACAATTACGGTGTAACCAATTCAAATGCGTAGAAATGCGTACATATATAGGGTTATGGGGCCAGTAATTAATTAGTACCTTCCAACCAAGGAAAATACTATCATTTTGTTGGTTGGTTACACCACGTTGTTATCAATTAACTTTTCTATGTTAATATGAATACAAAGATCAAAAATGGCACTTGTGAGTTGTGACTTGATGTTATGGCTCAAGCTTATTTATTTATATTAATAATAAGATTGTTACGAACTAATATATTATAATTATTTATATAGTTTTATTAACTGTTAGTAATAGATATCATGTTTATTAGTTTATTTTATATTATTATCTTAAGTTCTATCTATTCTGTTAGTAGCACGTTGTTAGTGGGTGGATTAGTGGTAAGACTTAGTTAAGTATTTTTCTTATTTATATCCCTATCAGTTGTAATCGTATTCCAATGAAGAAAAATATGAATAAATATTTAGTTAAACTCTCTTCTTATCTTATTTTCTTAAGGAGCTTGTTCTTGCTCGAAATAGAATATTTGTTTGGATCTTTTCTTCATTGGAATACGATTACAACTGATAGGGATATAAATAAGAAAAATACTTAACTAAGTCTTACCACTAATCCACCCACTAACAACGTGCTACTAACAGAATAGATAGAACTTAAGATAATAATATAAAATAAACTAATAAACATGATATCTATTACTAACAGTTAATAAAACTATATAAATAATTATAATATATTAGTTCGTAACAATCTTATTATTAATATAAATAAATAAGCTTGAGCCATAACATTCCATTCCCCTTGAAAATGACCTTGTCCTCAAGGCCATATGAGTTTTCCAACGACAACCTCAGAATCTTTGACTTTGGAATAGAACTCGCTGTAGTTTTTTTTTTCCGCTTCTTCCAATTAAAGATTTTCCTTTCAATCCTTGCTATGTCGATACTAGTGCTAAATCTACCCGTGCCGAAATTAACATTGAAGAGACAAACGAATACGGTAGGGCGATTTTGAAGTGCATGTTCCTCTGCCAACTTTGACAACACATGGCAACATAATTGTGGTATTAGTTTGAGTTTGGCTTGGAAAAGAACTTTGGTGGAAATTTGTTTGAGATTTGGGAGATATGGTGACGGAGGAGGTGGTGGCAACGTCGGTGATGGTGGAGGTGGCATCCATGGTGGTGTTGTTGGCTCTTGTGGCGGAGATTTGCACAAATCACGCTCAATCATTGATAGTTTGCAAGAGATAATTTTGAGTCCGTGAAAAATCTCTTTATTTTGGATTTTTAAATCTTTCAAAATTTTTATCATCTTGCAAAACAACATATCCATGCGTTGCTTCTCAAACAACTCCATTTGAGAAGGTGGTAGAGTTCAAGAATGAAAGCACCAAATTGTTAGGATCGAAAGATCCAAACAAATATTCTATTTCGAGCAAGAACAAGCTCCTTAAGAAAATAAGATAAGAAGAGAGTTTAACTAAATATTAATTCATATTTTTCTTCATTGGAATACGATTACAACTGATAGGGATATAAATAAGAAAAATACTTAACTAAGTCTTACCACTAATCCACCCACTAACAACGTGCTACTAACAGAATAGATAGAACTTAAGATAATAATATAAAATAAACTAATAAACATGATATCTATTACTAACAGTTAATAAAACTATATAAATAATTATAATATATTAGTTCGTAACAATCTTATTATTAATATAAATAAATAAGCTTGAGCCATAACACTTGACAAAAGCAAAAACAAAAAAAAAAGATCTAGATAAGAATTTATATATGTTTTAACTCCAATGTAATATTTTTACCTATTTAATCTTTAATTAATGATTTTTGTTTCCTTGTTATCCACTTAATTAAATAATTGTCAAAAAACGATAGATACTATATATATGAACTAATTAAGGGTATATATTCTGGTTATTTTATATTAAAAACAAAAATAAACTAATAAGAGATCTAAAGCAACGTAACTACTTAAGTGAGCAACAAGAATCAATTATATCTTCTTTTTTTCAGAATAATGCGCCTATTTATTATAGATAGACTACAAAAGATTACCCTATTAAACATAATACCGATTATATTACGAAAAAAAAAAACATAATACCGATTAAAGATCATATACCACTAGCTCTATAATTATCTATTACTTGCATGTAAAATTATTTCCAGAAGCCCACATTAATAAGCAATCACTTTATTGAAAAATAAACAACAATCGTGCTACAAAAGAACAAGAAAAGACTGTTACATGATAATAAAACCAAACATTGTTAATTAAACACAAACACTCATTTCCACAATCCCTAATGATAATTAATTCTCCTTAATCCAATACTCTTAATCAAGGACTCGCCGGCGCGGGGATACCGCCGCCGGCAGGGTTGGGAACTTCGACACCGGGGTTTGGCAAATTCGTGTCGTCTCCACCAGGAATGTAGCTCCGGCCAGTTCCCGCGCCGGTTGATCCACCACCTATCGGAATGGCTCCGTTTCCGTTATCGTCCCCTGTGATCGGATTGTAAGTGAATGGATTGACATGTTTGCTTTTCGGGACCATGAAGCGGCCAAGCCCCGGAATGAGCACCGTGCCGTCGTAGTGGCCCAGCCACTCCGGCTGTTTCTTGTCCTCAGCCGTCGGAATGTTCTTCACCGCCATTGCGGTGGCAGCTAGAGAGAGGAAGAGAAAGCACACGATGAATAGAGTACGTGCCATTTTGAAGAACAAGAGAATATTATAGCCAAGTTTTGAAATGTGGTAGATGAAATGGGAGTTTGGTTGATGGTGATGAAAGTTGAAAAGATTGATGAGGTTTTTATAGTTTGATTTTTGTTACGTACTTTAGCGGCGAGTTATTATGGCTAGTGAGATTGTTCATGCAATTTAATGTGTTAAACAAATAATATATAGTTGAATAATAGTTTACAATAATTTTATGTGGCGACAATGCATGTTGAATATGCATATAACGGCCGGACTTTCATTATGTATGAAATATTTTTTTATCTCGTACTTGTAACTTTCAAAAATCACATTGTTAGTGTTACAGTTTATATATATATATAGGATTTATAAAAGTTTCAATGAACTCATCAGGTCTGTTATCGATCAATTTCTTTGTTTCTTACATAACACCATATTTATTTTTTGATGCTTTACATAACACCATAATTGAAAACATGCATAACGATGACATTTGTGGTTTTACCCGAGTACAAATACGAAATTAAAAGTATTTCTAAGTTCATATGATTAGATCATCTCATTATGATTTGATCAAACCATTTCAAAAAGTTCTTAAAATATATTTGAAAAAAAAATCGATGTATATTATATTGATACATAATTTACAATGAGACATTTATCCACGCGTTTGAACCATGCCAGTTTGATATAAAACAGATTCACCTCCCTAAGTTGGAACAAAATTAAACAGCCCACATGTGGTTGGTGCATATGATAGGGACAAATTATTGATGTATCATATCGGCCTAACATTTTTGATTTTTCACACTTTATTCACAAAATAAGAATAAAAGGCCTAGCTTCTTTTGTAGGTGGCCACTGGCCAGTTAATGCCCTCTCTTACAAGTTACAAGAGAAGACAAATCCATTGCTGAAAATGCAACCCCTTTTATTTAATTTATTCGTCTAGTATAACACTTGATTTTGATGCCCTCATTATATTGTGACAATGAATCCTGATAAATGTAAGACCTTTACCTTTAAAAGATTTAGTTATAAACTTAATAAGTGCATAATGATTTATATTTCAAATAAAAGTGGAGAGGTACAAGAAATATTTACTTTAAGTAAAGGAAGAAAAGAAGAGTGCACGAAATTCTCTTGGGTAAACTACACAAATTATTCCCTAAGGGCTAAGTGTGAGTTATAGCTCTCACATTTGAGAGGAAAAAAAAAACTCTAGAACCTAAGCCAAATAAGTGTGAAATTGGTATAGCTTTTAGAAAAATTATGATTAAATCAAGATCGAGATGAAACCTCAAGCTTTATATTCCAGCGAGCACAAACTATTCGACGATCATTAGGGTAAACCTCATCAACTAAACAAACCACGCTACAAAAAACCCGAAGATTATACATGAGTTACTTGAATGTGTACTAAAGGACCCCAAAACCAATTTGGGCTGGTTTGATTGAGCCATTGGGGGTAAAAAAAACTGCCTGCGCACTGAAACCAGCAGATCAAGAAGTGACCATAACAGTTGAATTTCCCTTTTAGAGTAATACAAGTTAAATCCACAGAGCAATTTTCAAAGTATTATATGAACAAAGCTGTCAAATTATTCCCCAAAAGAAAGAGAAAAAAGAAACATAACAATATGTGATCCAATCAAGAAATAACTTAAATTTCTTGAATTCCCCCAACATAACATGTAATCTTCTTACAACAAAAGATGATCAACTTATAAAATCAAGGCCTTGGCTTTTCATCAGAAAACCTGGGAAGCTGCACCAACGAGTTCACCCTCGTTACGCCTTCCAAACCAGACCAATTTTGATCTTCAGCGGCTCCACCACCTTCAACATCAACTTCCAACCTCTTGAACTGATCGCTTTCCTCGGATGATCTCACCGTGAAGTTTCTCTGAAGGCAAGGTTCAGAGTTCTGCCCATCATCCGATTCCACAGCATTGCCGGAATGGTGGGTGGCAGAAGATAAACATTGTTCCTCGTAATCTGACTCGGAGTCCATCTTCCCGTCTAGAAATAAGCAAACGACAGCACAATCGTCCATCTTTGATGTTGGATATTTGGATTTCCATTCGCGTGCAGCAGAATCGACGACATTTCTAGCAGCAGACGACCTACTTGTAGCTGATGATACTATCTCTACTACTTCTTCATTGCTCAATACATCCCAAACCTGCCCCATATATTTACCACAACGGTGAGTAGCTAAAAACACTCGAATCACATTGAGAAGAGACATTCTTTGAATGAATTCTTTTTTTATGGATAGAAACACAGGCATACTTATGACCCCACTATTAACTTCATTAAGTCTATGTCAAACTTATGACCCCACTTCTCGTCATCTTAACAGTTTATAAATTAGTATGACAAGATTATGACCATGAGACTGAACATAGAATACCCAGGCAGTACTTGCCAACAAGTTCGCCTCTTACAAATTTATCAACTATTTAATATTGACAGCAGAACACAGCATCCGGATCCAGCTGCTAGCCAGTTACTTAAGCTATCGTACCATTTTCCAGTGAACATTGTTGTCCAGAAGGTTACTTTTCCACAGCTTAGACAGTAAAAACAAAATATTTCTTGTAATTTCTTTCTATTTATGCAAAGATACATAAACAGATTTTAGTACATTAACGAACTTAGCACATCCTAATTTCCGTGTATCATACAACTACACAAATAGCTCTACCAATGTGATGTGAGGAGGGGCTGTCAGATGGTGAATGGAATAGAGTGGTTGTGTCAGAGTTTCTTCCATAGTAGAAAATGAGCCAAAAGGAGCCAATATTTACTTATTGCTCGTAACTCTTCACCAGATTGAAGCATAGTCCCCCCATAACTAGAGCTCATACATCATGATGGTCAGACATATATTTCACTTTCATCTTAGTTCAGGAAAATGCTTAAAAACCATTGTTAAAAGGAAAGCCCACTTATGTTGCATAACAGAAGCATTAATGTCCCTTCATTCACCAAGGTCAAGGGACAAAACATCAATTTTAATGAAGTTTCTATTACAACCTCAAGCAAAACCCAGACATGGTCCATCTCAGTTTTGATATATAGACCTCGTTCGAGTCTGCAGACAAGTAAATCTTAAGGAATAAAAGAAATAAAAAATCAAAGCTTTCAGAATTACGTTCCAACAAATCCATGATCTAACAACTAATTTATCATAAAAGAGTAGCAATCAAATAAAAAATTGAACTAGAGGAAAACGCAGAGGTTAAAAACTGGAAGGCGTACCCCATCTGACGCAAGAACAATGAACTTATCTCTGTCACTGAGAGTTCGATGCGAAAACTCAGGAACGGAGATCACTCCATAATCCTTCAAACAAAAATCCCCAAATGCTCGAGCCATTGCTAATCCTGGGGCGTCATCAAAAGGTAGCCAAACTCTATGAACTTCAGGTTCATCTTGTAATGCAAATACACGACCCTTACACTGTTTAATCCTTTCTGCCTCCTCTGTCACAAAATATAAATGGACAAATCAGTTATTTTGCAAAGTAGTAGCCAAAGTAAACATACAAAACAGAAGAGCCCAGTCAAAGGAGCATAAAAGTTATCGCATATTCTGTAAGAAACTTACTAGGTAGATCAGGCTTTAGATCAACAGTTAACTGGATTGCCGTCATCGAATCATTGCTATCTCTAGATCCCAATATTGCTCGTGAATCACCAATATTGCCCATGAAAAGATTCGAGCCCTTCAATCACAAGTTCATAAGAAGAAAACTTACTAGCCGATATACAGAACGAAACAGTGTATCAAGTGATCATGGAAAGGACTCCCATCTATACCTGTTTTATTACAGTCACAGCAGTGCTACCACTGCAGAAGCAATCTAAGTTAGTATGTGACCTCAACTCCTTGTCCATGGCCTTAAATGACTTCAGAAAAGCTTCTCTCCATAAGGATTCCACTTTCTCCTCCGTGGAGATATCTTTTTCGGGATCTACCACATCTGAGTTTACATCTCCAGTACAGCAATTAGCATTAGGCCCGGTTTGCTTTGAATCACGGGAGTTCAGAAAAGTTGATATTTTCAATGGCAGAGTATCTCTGACTTTACGAGCAACCAAATGTCCATAAGGACCATGCCCATCAAAGACTCCACAAAAGGTCACATCTTCTGCCATAAAATCCTGCAAAAGCAATAGACTTTAATCTTTATCCTACAAAAAGAACCAAAGACATTCTTCAAAAATGGAACGGGATAGATATTTACCTCCCATACGATCATGGCATCCTGGTTTATGCCTTTACGACCTTGCTGGGTGAATATACAAGAACTACGACTTCTACCATTGGTAAATATGCGATTAGGGACCGAAGCGAGATGTTGCAAAGTAGTCCCATGGTCCGAAAATGTTCGCCTACTTCTCTTGTGACGAAACATATCTAACCACGAACATGAGGGGGAGCTTCTGGTCTCTCCTTTGCTATCGTAACTATAAGTACCCTGACTACAGATCGAGACACAGCCTCCCATTTGATTCAGACCGGGTAAGAGATCATCTGGTTAAAAAAATAAAAAGCCTTCTAATTTCTTCTTCTTCTTCTTCTACTTCTTCTCAATAGACAGATCCCACAGGAAATCACAAATCAGATAGTATATTCAACCAAGCAAAAGACAGTAGATAGTCAAAGTTTCAAAGCCAACAGATCATGAACTTTACGACTAGTTTAGCAACTAGTTTCAATTCCCCTCAGTCAAATGTCAAATTTACTGATGAAGGCGTGAGCTGATAACTAATCCAGCTAAAAAGAGTTGTGCAGACATTAATCAAGTGAATTCTAACTTAGCATCTGAATATAAAAATGGTAGCTGTGTTTGTGAGAAAATCGAGGAAATCAACCAAAACTTTAATCTAAAGTTTTTGCATGTGATTAGGGGGATATAATATCCCAATAAGCTGTCTTAACCATTTGTCTCTTGATGGGAATCTCAAATACTTAAAATGTGGTGAAAGTTTTCATGCTAACATACACACAAGCCCCCCAATATAATAATACCGAAAACAAAACACAAAGACAAAGTAATCTTGAAACTCTAGTCGACTAACCAACTACAAAACACAAGCATAAAACAAGATGAAACTTTAAGTAGTTCAACTACACCAAAGCTCCTATCTTAACAATACATTATTTTATACAAGCTTTAGTATTCTATTCACTAATTACAGCAGTTCCATATAGATTAAATCTAGAAACTCCTTCCAAATACCACAAAGACTAGCAATTTCCCACAGTATATTCAAAAAGCTAGAAGGGTCTTGTGGTCCCAATAGATCTCAAAATAAGAAATGCTCAAAAGAGAAGAAAATATACTGCAAGATCTAATTTTTTTGACTTGTGAGAATCTTAACTGAAAATGGATCAAAAAGGGACAAGCATATACAGTATATATTTTATTAGAGCAAATTATAAAGTTAAAAGAAAAGGTAAATAAGGCAGGAAAGACAGGGCACTATTCAAAGTTCAATGTTTTTCTTTACTCCACTCAATGGAATCAAGAAAACAGTAAAGCAAAAAAGCAGAACATTGACAAAAACAAACCAATGGGGAAATCACCTCAAATTAAAATCCTATTTTCAACCCAAAAGATCAAATCAAAGCATCAGCGGATCAAATCATAAGTCATAACCTTAACAAATGGGGTTTAAAATAAAAATGTGATCACAGGGATTTCATACATTACTGCCACTTTCACAAAAATCAACACAAAATCAAAGAAAAAAAACAGACACACCTAGTGATGAACAAGTCAAAAGAACTCAACTTTATGCTTGTCAAAATCAAAATAAACTAAACATTAATCAAATTCCACAAATAAAAACAACTGGGTACAAGTTAAAAACACAAAATTTCACAAATCCCAGAAAAGATCGCACCTTTGACAACATTCTGAACCCAACAACACAAAAAACAAACACCCATAAAAATATAACAAAAGGGACTTCACAAAATTACCTCTTTTTTCTCGAAGAAGTGAAGTAAAGAATCCGTTTTTTTTTCTTGTGATTAATGTAATAAAAAAATGTTGTTAAGAGGATAGAATGGTGTTGCTTGCATTAATTGAGAATGCATGAAAACAGCGTGAGAGTGAGTTGGCAAATGGGTTAAAAGGGCGGTTTGTATTGTGTGTGAGGTGGTACAAAATAGCCAAATAGGTGATATTTTTAATAAATGATGGGGCTAGTTTGGAAAAAAAGGAAAAGTAAAGTGCCAGGCTGAAATAATAATTATGATGATGGTGGTGGTGTGGAGGATTGCCATTATCTTTCTTTCTACTTTTTTTTCTTGTTTGCTTTTGAGATACCTTTTTGCCAAATGTTGGTGTGAAGTGGTCCATGCCTTGCTTAGGTGCAATCCCATTTATAGAGTTGTAGACTGCATTTTCCTTTTACTTTTTATAAGTAGCATAAACCAATTTTGGTTTCGATTTTACGTGAAAGTGGTTGGTATCTTATAATAAGTATACACGATGATAATGAGATTATGAAGTGTCTAATTTTTATGAAAAAATATCGAAGATTGTATTGTTTTAATCGTTGATTGCAGTTGAAAGGCAGTATATAGACTCCATCTTTTATTTACTTGTTTGTTTAGTTCGACAATTTTGACCATTAGATATGAAAAATAAGAGTAGAACCAATAGAGCTTTTTTCTGATTAAATTGAAAAAGTTGGATTTAGAAACCCAACTTAAGGAAATCTGCGTGTGTAATTCAGGAATTCAGGCAGACCCTACGATATTCGTTTGACTTTTATTTGTAGCAGTTTTAAGTACACTATGCTCAAAATGAAGAACACCCCTAATATGGAGTTGTGGAATTTATTACATATAAAAAAAAAAGGTATTACTTATTTTCGCAATTACTTGCATCTCAAAAGATGTGATGAAATGTAATGGCTGACAATTCTCATATTAAGCAGAAACAAAAGGAAGAGAGACATGTGTGGTCATTCTGGACATTGGTCTTTTGCTATTTAATTCTTATTGGGCCTCCACTCGGTAGCCGATCCAAATCACTCACTCTTCAATCCAATTTTTCTTTTGCTCGATTTTATTCCACAATTTGTACTTAAGTTAATAGGCTCGTGTATTAAAATTCGTAGTCACTATTATATTAACGTGTCTAATAATTGATATAACACATTTTGATGTGTGTGGAGCACACACTTAGAACTATTTAATATATTGATATAATCTATCTAAGTATTTTTTTTATAAATTCTAGTTTGATAATCATATAAACAATGGTGAGTAGTAGCGGTGTGCCAAAATTTAGTATGTTTATAATGGATTGATAAAAATACTCTACATATGGGACGACCAAATATGCCATTTACGGGCTTGATCAACCCAAAAAACGACATGACAGACGAAATGAGTCAATAAGCCCACACAGCAAGCCCAATCTAACCGACTTGGTCATGCCCTGCTAGGCCTAACTAGCAACCTATGCCGTCGGATACTAAGCTCAAGAAAGTCCAGCCCGGGTGTCCTCTTTGTTGGTCCAGATTGGCGGTTCTCTCCCAACTCGATTGTTCCTTTGACAACCGAATTGGACCGATCAAACTCGAGGCCTAGTACATGCAACTAACTCTGATAATTAAGGTAATATTAAGTCTATAAATAATTAATAATATAATCATTATTAGACAAGCACTTTTCACACCTCCCAAGGCAAATCCAGTCCCCATATCGGCTATCAACTGGCATGGACAATGCAGTCGACCTAGTCAACGTAGGGGGCTGGTCAACGTACCCAACCTAGTCTCTCTTTTCGAGCTGATCTAGAATACTAGAGTTGTTTCTTGACCCAAACAATTCTATACATTATTTGAGTTTACTTACTATATTACCCTATATACGGTCATCTACTAACTTAAGGATTGAAGGGCCTTCAATGTGTCACTGTAGACAAACAAAATTTGTCTCCTCCAATTGAATATTGACAAGTGTCAAGATAATTATTAGAAATTAAATTAATTATTTCTATTTTAAATTTGGAATTTTACCAAATTAAATTCCAATAGAAAATAGATCTATTATTTGATTTTCTAATTCATATTTTGTTGACCAATCAAACAAAACCATGTGAAAAAGATGGAGTATTTCAACCAATGATGTTAAGCCAGGTGGAAATATGATGTGTTTCTTGATAAGCAAGCCAAATTAAATCCATGCTTATCTTGAAAATAAAACCGACCAATTACAAGCAAGGAGCTCTAGATTTTTACAACTATAAATAGATGTCCTCTCGTAAAGAAAAAGGACACACAAAATATTCACAAGTTCAAGAGGGAAAAACTCTAAGTTTTTCGCTCTACCAAATTCATCCATCTTTAAGCGTTTTTCGCGGTATTCAAGGCATTCTTCAACAATCTCCAAGGTGTTCTTCGTAAAGAACTCATGTCAATCCGCCGTCAAGTCTCAATTCAATCCAAAAATCGTTTTTGAAGATTGCACTTCTGCCGAGGAAGATCAAACTCCAAGAAGTTCAACAAATCCAAAACAAAGTTCATATCGTTCTCCATTCGTCTTCAAGTCAAAAATCCGTTTAATCCGAGATCAAGTCCTAAGACCTTCGAAAAACCGTTTTTGAAGATTGAAGTCCATTCAAGAAGATCAAAACCCAAAAAATCCAAAGGACTGAAGACGAAGATCATATCAATCTTCATCAACCTTCAAATCAAATTCCAAATCAAGCTTCCGTTCGATCCGAGATCAAGCCGTAAAGCCCTCGAATCAACGTTTGTCAAATATCCAAGTACTTTGAAGACAAGATTCCTCCAAAGAAGATTGATATTCAACAAATTCAAGAAGTCAATGCGAAGATCAATTGATTGTCGCCAAGACAGATTCAAATCAATTGCTAATTCAAGATCAAGCTCGAAAGCCCTTGTATTAAAGTTCAACCCAAATACACGTGAAAGAGATCAAAATCAAATCTGGCCACTCAACTTAAGAAAATAATCAGAGGATCAAATAGAGAGATTGCACCACAATTGTACTTTAAATTTATTCAAATTTATCTTGTAATCTTTTCTTGTCTTTTAATTTCATAGATCAATAATTTGTCGTTACAAATTTGGCACGCCTAGTGGGACCATCTCTACCTCTCATCTCTTTTCCAACAAGTCTCAAATTTGAAGTCACAAGAAGTAAGTGTTGCTCAACAATGGACAAGTCAATAGGGGCAACAAGCGGAGGCTCTTTGCAATCGATGTTGAAAGTTTCACTTGTATCGGGGCCAAGGCTTGAAGCTAAAGAAGATGGTCAAGCAACCTAATTAGAAGAGCAAGTTGTGGCGCTTGCAATAGCCATTGAGAATCTTACAAATCAAACTCATAAACGTGATGAACATTTGAATTGCCTTCTCCAAAATCTAGAGTGCCAAGAAGGAGTTGAAAATTCCAAAGAAGTCACTGACAACATTGGAGTTGAATGATGCATTAAGACTACAATCAACAAAACTGAAGTCTCTTCTCATCTCCCAAAGCAAGAGCTCGTGGAAAGCAGGGATCAAAGCATGTCGCGCGAAAATGTTACTCAAGGAGTCGAAGTTCAAGAGTTTGATGAAGTCCTAAGTGAAAGAATCCAAGCTACTTCTCTTTTCCACAAGTCAAATTTCTCAAGAAAGGAAGAGCAAGGTGCCATGATGCACATAAAGTTTGTCGAGAAAAACATTCAAGATGTTGAATTTGGAGAAAATCCTAAGACCTCAAGCAAACAAATCCAAGTTTCCCCACAAGGCCTTGTCTATGCCGCTCAATTGAAGAAGATCATTAAGGAGGTTGCAAGTGATCATAAAGCTCAACACAAGACTTATAAATCTTACACGAAGCCTTATACTCAAAGAATAGAGCAATTGCAAATGCCGAAAAGCTATCAACCTCCAAAGTTTCAAACATTCGATGGGACTGGAGACCCAAGACAACATGTTGCTCACTTCATGGAGACATGCAATAGTGTCGGCACTTATGGAGATCATCTAGTCAAGCAATTCGTTCGATCCTTAGAAGACTTTGCCTTTGATTGGTACATTAACCTTGAACCAAACTCCATTGATGGTTGGAATGATCTATAAAACGAATTCTTCAATCGCTTTTATAGGATTCGGCGTACTGTGAGCATGATTGAACTTGAAAATTCTCATCAGCAAGAAGACGAACCGGTGGTTGACTACATCAATAGATGGACAAATCTATCCTTAAGTTGCAAAGAGAAACTGTCTAAAATTTCAACCATGGAGATTTGCATTCAAGGGATGACTTGGGGTCTCTCCTACATACTTTAAGGAATCAAACCAAGAAACTTTGAAGAGTTGGCGACGTGTGCGCATGACATTGAAACAAGTATGAACTCTACTAAAGAAGAAAGCTCGACTTACGTCCTTGATACTAAAGGTGATTATACGAATGACACCGACGATGAAGAGGGCGCGGCATCAAACTTCATTACAACCAATATGCTCCTTGATACGAGCTTAAACTATCTCAAATCCTCAAATTAAGTGCCATAACATATGCTCCTTGATACGAGCTTAAACTATCTAAAATCTTCAAATTAAGTGTCAAATCATGTACTCCTTGATACGAGTATAAACTATCAACATTATTCTTAACACGAGTATATACCGTTTGCATATTTGAATTCAAAGTAAATTCTTCAAGTCTTCAAAGTGAACATTCAAGTTTTCAAGTCTCCTTGACACGAGCCAAAAGGTCTGCAAATTCTTCAAGTTCAAGTCTTCAAAGCAAATCATTCAAATCTCCAAGTCCTCCTAGACACGAGCCAAAAGGTCTGCAAATCCTTCAAATCCAAGTCTTCAAGCAAATCCTTCAAATCTTTAAGTCCTCCTTAACATGAGTATAAACTGTTTGCATATCCAAACTCAAAGAAAATCCTTCAAGTCTTCAAAACAAATGCACAAGTCTCCTAGACACGAGCCAAAAGGCCTATAAATCCTTCAAGTCCTCAAAGCAAATGTTCAAGTCTCCTAGACACGAGCCAAAATGTCTACAAGTCCTTCAAGTCTTCAACTCAAATGCATTAAGCCTTCTAGACACGTCGAGAGTCTGCAAATCCTTCAAGTCCTCCCAGGTACGAGAAAAAAGGTATGCATGTTCTTCAAGTGTCCAAGTCTTCAAGTCTTCAAGTCAATTTCTCCATGACACACGAGTCTAAACTGCATGTTACTCCTGGCTTGCATGAGTATAAATTGTACCATCTCTAAATCAAATTTGATGTACTTTGAACTACGTTGTGACTTGATTCCTTTGTTGGATACATAGGCAGCTCAGAAATTCTGAGTTCAGTCATATTTTTTCACCAAGCTATCTTGAGTCGATGATGTTACATGAAGCTCCTTGAGATGTGATGTTCCAATAAAGACAAGTGAAGCTTCCGTTAAGTAGGAAATAAAGAACACCAATGCTTTGAATCTTGACCTCGAAATCATGCTCCAAGCTTTTGAGCGTTTCTTGAGTTGATACTGCAAACTTCAATATGATGCTTTAATGTGAGCCTTGATTCCAATCTTCAATCACTTCGCTCCAAGAGGATAGCTGCAATCATGCTCCCATCTCACTTGATCATTGACGAGACACTTCTGTATTGTTTAATCAAAGTCGATACTTCCAAACTGTCATTCCAACTACGAAAAGGATATGCCTTGATGTTTAACTAGATAAGTCCTTCAAGAAGATGGAACAGAGTTTGACAAGTACGTCGTTTGACAAGTACGTCGTTTGACTACTCCCATATCGGCTAGGTTCTTTGAAAAATCGGGGTGGAGTGCAACAAGAAGAACGCATGAGTATGAGTGCGCAACCAAGACTTCAAATCAAATATCTTCCTTTCAGATGCCTTTTGATGCCAATTCTTGAAAATAGGTCGACTTCTGCTGAATGTCTTTGACGCCAAGACTTGAAGACAAGTCCAATCCCGACGAATGTCTTTGATGCAAAGTCTTGAAAGTAATTCTCTTCCTTGTCGGATGCCTTTTGAAGTCAAGTCTTGAAGACGATGTCTTCTTCAAGGTTTCTTTGATGCCAAGTCGTGAAAACAAAGTCTCCTTTAAGGCTTCTTTGATGCCGAGTTGTCGAATAAATGTCTCATCCCTTAAGGTTTGTTTGATGTTGAGTTGTGACAAGAATGTCTCCTCTATCAAGCTCATCAATGAGGTTGTGTTGATTAAGGTTGGAGTGTGCTCTTCCTTTGCTTGCAAGAGATCCGAATTTTGTCAAGGAATTCTACGCCCTTTAAGCTTTCACAATTTCCAAGTTGCAATTTGCGTGAATATGAACATAAGGGTTGCCATGTATCTTTATGGAGGTCATTGCCTATTGCACCAACGGAGGATGTCTTCTTTCTGTAGCATCTTCTATTGGCAATGTGTCGCTCCAATGATCAAACGAAGAATTGTTGTTTGATACTCGATGATGAGAATAACGCAGCACGAAAAACGGTGAAGAACGATTGGGGGACCATTGATACTCGTTATGCCATTCTTTCAATTGACCGGGGTTCGTCAATATTTGACACAACTTAGTCAGTCCATTGACCGGAGTTCATCAATGTTGGCCGCAACTTCACATGATTTCCAACTACCAAAACCCACGACTTGAAATTGGTGTCGCAAATGTCCACTATACAAAAGGAAAACAAATCAAAACTTAAAAGCAATGGGTCACACATACTGAATATGTTGATTGAAAAAAATATCCTGAAAGAGCTTGCAAGTTGCGGTCGATAAAGCTGGAGAATTCTTTTGCCTAATGTCTTGCGATTCGTTTGCTGGATTTAACAAATTTGAGACGAATGAATAAATCGAGGATGAATAAAAGAGTGGTGTTGGTCTCTTATATAGATTTGTCACCGGGAAGATTAAATCCTATTGAGACTCTAAGTGTTTTAATTGGTGTTGGATTAGAGCTCTTCTCCCACAGTTTTAGTTAAAGAAGAAATCAAGTTGAAAAAGGACTCAAATATGCAGAATCCCTTGCGAAGGTGTTTGTTTGGAGGAAAATGACTAAGGGAACACTCTAGTGTGATGGGTTTACATGGACCACCAGTTAAAGGACAAAAAAAAGAAAAAAAAATGAAGATGTATGATGCACAAAGTGATTTTGGTGCCAAAATTTCATTATGGTCCCTAAAGAAATCATGGAGTCCCACCAAAGCTTTAATTATTAGAGTAAATGCACACAATCTTCTATCAATCTCATTGATGCCACAATAAAAAAGGTATATGTTGCGACGTATTCACTTCAAGACACATTTTTATAATGCTATTCGTGACAAGTCGCAATGAGGCATTTGTAGACAAACAAAATTTGTCTCCTCCAATTATATTGACAAGTGTCAAGATAATTATTAGAAATTAAATTAATTATTTCTATTTTAAATTTGGGATTTTACTAAATTAAATTCCAATAGAAAATAAATTTATTATTTAATTTTCTAATTCATATTTTGTTGACCAATCAAACAAAGCCATGTGGAAAAGATGGAGTATTTCAACCAATGATGTTAAGCCATGTGAAAATATGATGTGTTTCTTGATAAGCAAGCCAAATTAAACCCATGATTATCTTGAAAATAAAACCGACCAATCACAAGCAAGGAGCTCTAGGTTTTTACAACTATAAATAGATGTCCTCTCATAAAGAAAAAGGACACATAAAATATTCACAAGTTCAAGAGGGAAAAACTCTAAGTTTTTCGCTCTACCAAATTCATCCATCTTCAAGCGTCATTCAAGGCATTTTTCAACAATCTCCAAGGTGTTCTTCGTAAAAAAACTCATTTCAATCCACCGTCAAGTCTCAATTCCATCCAAAAACCGTTTTTGAAGATTGCAATTCTGCTGAGGAAGATCAAACTCCAAGAAGTTCAAATCTGAAACCAAGTTCATATCGTTCTTCATTCGTCTTCAAGTCAAAAACCCGTTTAATCCAAGATCAAGTCATAAGACCTTCAAAAAATCATTTTTGAAGATTGAAGTCCATTCAAGAAGATCAAACCCCAAAAAATCCAAAGAACTGAAGACGAAGATCATACCAATCTTCATCAACCTTCAAATCAAATTCCAAATCAAGTTTCCGTTCGATCCGAGGTCAAGCCATAAAGCCCTCGAATCAACGTTTGTCAAATATCCATGTACTTTGAAGATCAAGATTCCTCCAAAGAAGATTCATATTCAACAAATTCAAGAAGTCGAGATGAAGATCAATTGATCGTCGCCAAGACAGATTCAAATCAATTACTATTTCAAGATCAAGCTTAAAAGCCCTTGTATTAACTATTAGATATATTTAGTATATATTCTTGATTGATTTGTATATATCTTAGATTAAGGCAATTTACCATAATTAGCCTTTGTATTGTATTATTTATAGACACCAAGAGTAATGAGAAAGGTCATTCAGCAAAATATTATCTTACATGGTATCACGAGTCTAAACCTAGCCGTGACACCCTTCTCTTCCCCTCACATAGCCGTCGCCCCTACTCTCTTTCTCTCTTCAATGGCTGAATCCAAATTTCACCCCGCTATCGCGGTCCCCAATATTCGTAATTTTATTCCAATCACCCTTGAAGTTGAGAAAGGTCAATACTCCTCTTGGGCGGAGCTTTTTCGCATTCATTGCCGTGCATATCAAGTCATCGATCACACCATCCCATCACCGCCTTCCGCACCGACCAAAAACCAATCCCCACCCGCCACCGCGGATGCAACGAAGGAGGCCGACCATTCGTCTTCCGCCACTGCTCCTGCAAAACCGACGAGTGATGACCCCGCTCTCTGGTCCCGTCTCAATGCGATCGTTCTTCAATGGATATATGGCACCATATCCAATGACTTGCTGCACACCATTCTTGAGAAGGATTCCACCGCTCATCAAGCCTGGGTCCATCTTCCAAGACAATAAGAACTCACGTGTCGTTTATTTGGAGAACCAATTATCTTAGGTACAATTGGACAATTTCCCGAATATATCATCTTATTGTCAAGAACTAAAAATGCTTGCAGATCAACTCTCGAACGTGGGCGCTCCCGTACCCAATCAATGTCTAGTTCTCCAACTTATTGCAGGACTCAATGAGAACTATGACGGTGTCGCCACCTTCATTCAACAGATTGATCCCCTTCCTCCGTTTTATGAGGCTCGGTCCCGCTTTCATGGAGAAAACCCGCAAAGCAAAACAATCCTCCACAACTGCACATGCCGCCGCCCTCCTCAGCACGGGCCCACCGTCCGACGAACCACCTGCCCGCGGTCCCCCTCAGCACCATCGCGGTCAAAATCAGTCACGAGGCCGTCATGGCGGCCCATTCGGCAACCCTAGCCCGCGACCGTGGGCTCCGCCCACCTCCGCATGGCCCACGTACCCGCCTTGACCCCAACAGCCGTGGGCCTACCCCCCCCGTGTCCCTATCCGACCACCACGTGGGCTCGCCCTCCTGCTGCGACTCAACCGGGAATATTGGGTCCTCGTCCTCAGCAAACCTATGCGGCACAGCAGACGGGTTCATCTTATGCTCCTACCGACATTGATGCTGCATTACACACCATGTCCCTTCAACCACCTGATCAACATTGGTATTTGGACTCGGGAGCATCATCTCACATGACATCGGCGTCAGGTACTCTTATGTCTTATTCTTTTTCAAGCAGGAATAATAACATACTCGTCGGCAATGGTCATGAAATTTCAGTAAAAGGTCATGGTAACGCGGTCCTACCCTTATCCCAACCCCCTCTCCACTTATATAATGTCCTTCATGTACCTAACATAGTTAAAAATCTCATCTATGTTCGTCGTCTTACTATTGATAATCATGTTTCAATTGAATTTGATCCGTTTGGTTTTACTGTGAAGGATCTACAGACGCGAACCCCTCTTATGCGATGTGATAGCACCGGGGACCTCTATCCTATCACCCCGTAATCACTCTCGACCGCTCGTTCCACTGCCTCCTTCCTTGCCCTCACCCCCTCTCGATGGCATCATCGTTTGGGCCATCCGGACCCCTCTATTTTACAATTTTTGCATAAGAACAATTTAATTCAGTGTAGTCGTTTTTCCGACAACTCTTTATGTGAACCTTGTGTTTTGGGGAAGCAAATTAAACTCCCTTTTTATTCTTCTTCCACTTTCAGTTTATGTCCTTTTGACATTATACATAGTGATTTGTGGACCTCGTCGGTCCTTAGCTCTAGTGGTCATAAATATTATGTGCTGTTCTTGGATGACTACTCTAACTCGTTATGGACTTTTCCTATTGGGCATAAATCCGATGTTTTTTCTATCTTTTCTTCCTTTGCAACTTTTATTAAAACTCAATTTGGATGTCGTATTAAAAGTTTGCAATGTGATAATGGCAGGGAGTTCGACAACGACAATTTCAAACACTTTTGCCAAACCAATGGCATGACTCTTCATTTCTCATGCCCATACACATCGGCCCAAAATGAAAAGGCGGAACGCAAATTCCGATCCATAAAAAATATCATGCGCACCATTCTCTCTCACTCATCCACACCACCATCCCTTTGGCCTCACGCCTTACAAATGACCACCTATCTCCTCAACATACTTCCCTCTAAAACATTACATCACGCCTCCCCCTCTCAAATACTCTACAATCGTACTCCCTCTTATACACATCTCCGTACCTTTGGGTGTCTATGTTACCCTCTCACCCCTTCCACCAACTTACACAAACTACAACCTCATTCCTCGCCTTGTGTCTTTCTCGGGTATCCCTATCATCATAGGGGATATAAATGCTATGACTTACTCACTAATAAAATCATTCTCTCTCGTCATGTCCTCTTTGACGAAAATACATTCCCTTTCTCTACCATAAAGCTCCAACCCACTCCATCATACTTCTTTCTTGAGGAAGCGGTCAATCCTCTTCTTCTTTGGCCTCACGCCCTACATACGGCCCACTCACCTCCGACCCAACCACCCTTGGTCCGCACCAATTCGGCCCATTCTACTCCGGCCCACACCCCCACGGCCCACTCTCCTCCGGCCCCATCCCTCACGGACCGCTCCACTCTGGCCCAAATCGATCGCTCCTCACCAGTCCACTCCAACCCTAGCTCTCCTTCGGCCCACTCCACCGCGGCCGACCTCTCCTCTGCCCCTCCTCTAGCGCTGCCACCCCCTCCTCCGCGCACCATTGTCACACGCGGTATGAATGGCATCCGAACTCCTAAACGTCTCTTCAATCTCTCCACTTTCTCGCCTCCTTCTCCTCTTCCCAAAAATCATAAACTTGCGTTATCTGATCCTAATTGGAAACATGATATGCTAGATGAGTTTAATGCTTTGATTAAGAATGAGACGTGGGAGTTAGTCCCGCGTCCGACTAATGTGAATGTTATTCGTTCTTTATGGATTTTTCGTCATAAAACTAATGCTGACGGCTCCTTTGAGCGGTATAAGGCTCGTCTTGTTGGTGATGGCAGGTCTCAACATGTCGGGATCGATTGTTTGGACACGTTTAGTCCAGTGGTGAAACCCGCTACCATACGTACAGTTCTTAGCATTGCTCTATCTCGTTCTTGGTCCATCCATCAGTTAGATGTCAAGAATGCCTTCTTGCACATAAATTTGGATGAAACAGTATACATGCATCAGCCGTTGGGTTTTAGGGATCCCTCTCATCAGGATTACGTGTGTCTTCTCAAAAAGTCTTTGTACGGGCTCAAGCAAGCCCCCCGTGCGTGGTATCAACGATTTGCTGATTTTGCCTCCTCTATTGCCTTTTCTCACAGTAAATCCGACCACTCTCTCTTTATTTATCATCAGGGTACTGATATTGCTTATTTACTGTTGTACGTGGATGATATTATTCTCACTGCCTCATCTACATCTCTTCGTCAGTCTATTGTTGATCAGTTTAGTGCTGAGTTTTCTATGAAGGACTTGGGTAACCTTCATTATTTCTTGGGTATTGTTGTTACTCACACTACAGGGGGCTTGTTTCTTTCTCAAAGCAAGTATGTCGCTGAAATTATTGAGCGGGCGGGCATGTCTTCATGCAAACTCGCCGCTACTCCCGTCGACACCAAGCACAAGCTTGGCTCCTCGGGTCCTTCCTTTCCCGACTCCACTTTGTTTCGCAGCTTGGCGGGTGCACTTATGTATCTTACATTTACGCGTCCGGATATTTCTTATGTTGTTCAACAAGTTTGTCTTCATATGCATGACCCTCGGATGGAACATATGGCTGCCCTTAAACGGATTATTCGGTATGTTCAAGGGACAACACATCTCGGCCTCCATCTCTCTCGTTCAAGGCTCGATTCTCTTCTATCTTATACCGACGCCGACTGGGCGGGTTGCCCCGCCACATGACGTTCCACTTCGGGATATTGCATCTTCCTTGGGGATAATTTGATTTCATGGTCTTCCAAACGACAACCCACTCTCTCTCGTTCTAGTGCTGAGACTGAGTATCGTGCAATGGCGAACGTCGTGTCGGAATCATGTTGGATAAGGAATCTTCTGTTGGAGCTTCGTCTTCCTCTTTCGAAGGCTACTTTGATTTATTATGACAACGTGAGTGCTATCTATCTCACCAACAACCCGGTGCAACATCAACGCACCAAACACATTGAGCTAGACGTTCACTTTGTCCGCGAAAAGGTCTCTCGAGGTCAAGTTCGTGTTCTTCATGTTCCGTCTCGCTCACAAATGGCGGATATTTTCACTAAGGGACTGCCCCGGGTTTTATTCGAAGATTTTCGTTCTAGTCTCACTGTTCGTGATCCTCCCGTTTCGATTGCGGGGGTGTATTAGATATATTTAGTATATATTCTTGATTGATTTGTATATATCTTAGATTAAGGCAATTTACCATAATTAGCCTTTGTATTGTATTATTTATAGACACCAAGAGTAATGAGAAAGGTCATTCAACAAAATATTATCTTACATTAACGTTCAACCCAAATACACGTGGAAGAGATCAAAATCAAATCCGGCCACTCAACTTGAGAAAAGAATCAGAGAATCAAATAGAGAGATTGCACCACAATTGTACTTTAAATTTATTCAAATTTATCTTGTAATATTTTCTTGTCTTTTAATTTCAGAGATTAAGAATTTGTCGTTACAGTCACTCAACACGTATCTTGTTTTTATTATTCGTTTTTTGAACTCAAAGTTAGCTCATCAATTATATGGAGTTTGGTTTAGTCTGACATAGAGTGTTTAGTCAGCAAGCGGAATACGTCGCATCCAATAGAAATTTAGGATCTATATCAAACGGATGTTGGCTTAAATCTTGTGGTAATATAGAGATTAACATACTATTTTGCTACATTAGTTGTTTGTGTAACCTTCACCTTTTTTATGTAAAATTTCCTCAGGAAACTTTACGATTTTCTCAAAATTTTATACTTTCTCTTGGAAATTTGGAGGTGTTACGTGGTTGTTGGGAAGACAAGAATCTTATTGAAATTTCCTCATCCATAAACTCAAAAAATCAAGATAAGTCGATAAGCCCACGTGGCATGCCACCAAATCCTTTTTTCCCCATCCCTCACCAAAATCACAACACTCTCCTCCCCACCCCAACCCCATAATGGCTTCCCCAACTCTATTCACCCCCACCTCCCCCACCACCACCCACCCCAAACACCTCCCACCCATCCGGTCAAAACTCACCCCCACCACCACCGTCAACACCACCATCTCCACCGTCCACCGCCGCAACTTCCTCCTCACACTATCCTCCACCACCCTACTCCTCTCACCCGCCTTATCCGCACTCGCCGAGGAAAACAACGAGTACGTAAAAGACACCGAGGAGGTCATCAACAAGGTCCGAACCACCATCACATTGGATAAAACCGACCCCAACGTGGCCACTGCCGTGGCGGAGCTCCGGGAAACTTCCAACTTTTGGGTGGCGAAGTATAGAAAAGAGAAGTCCTTATTGGGCCGGGCCTCGTTCCGTGATATGTACTCGGCCCTTAATGCTGTATCGGGCCATTACATTAGCTTTGGGCCCACTGCCCCGCTGCCGGCTAAGAGGAAGCAGAGGATTTTGGAGGAAATGGAGACTGCTGAGAAAGCTCTTCTCAGGGGGAGATGAAAAGAAAAAAGAAACAATATAAATTGTTTTTTGGTATGTATTTATTTTTGTAATTTAATTATTGTACGAGTTGTGATTAAATTAAATACATTTTTAACTAGAGGTTAGGCTTGTGCAATTAATTACGATGTAATGGCATGAAAATTGAAATTGAACTTTTATATAGAGTTTATAAATATTGTTCTTGCAATATTTCGTGACATGTGAATTATGATTGTGTAGATATACTAATGTCAATATGCAATAGTGGTAGGGGACATTTTGTTACTTAAAAAATTTAACTATTTAACAAAATTGGGAGTATTCAAATACTATTTTTGTGTGATTAAGTGATTTTGTACTTCGAAAATTATAACTCGTTTTTCAGAGTGGATGCCTACAATGTGAACAAACATCATGTTAGAACTTAGAACTTAGAAGTATAAGAATAACAAAAGAGTGTGACTTTTGATTTAAGTGTTTTTGATATGCAGTTAAATGGTGATTATCAACAATGGTAATATAAATAATCGTGTAAGTAAGCATTGTAAACATTAACTTTTTAATTGATGTAAATCACGATAACTAATTGAGGAATACCTCAAGCTTAATCCTTTTAAGTTTTTTTGTTGGTTAATTTGAAACAAACAGACTTACAAGTAATTTGTGTTTAGTTTGCCCAAGCGTTCATGCATGGATATCAGTATGTGTAATTGTGTTTTAGAAGAATTTGTTGTTAGATAAATTTGAGGCAGTGGGGGTGGATTTCAGATCAAAGTAATATAATATTTCTCTTGAGCTCCTCTTGTATAAACTGAATCACATGTATTTTATTTATTTTTTTGAAAAAGAACAATAGTTTCTAGATCGTAGAAACATAAATACAATGTTCAATTATGTTTTTATACAATTTCAAATAAATCTTTAGAAGTTATATTAAAATAGTTTATATATAATGTTTTCTTTAATTAAATTTATGGTTGATAGAAAATCTTAATGCACAAAGCTCTTTAGTTAATGATACTGTATTGTAATTACTAATTTGTAAGATACATCATCGGTGGTTTTCCACTTAGGAATTAAAATAAAAAACACAACTCTTGATATATGCTGCATCTTTTGCAAAGGCCCAAAGAAATCCATTCGAAGCAACAACTTCTTTTTATATGAGTTGTTTTGAATTATTTTTTCTTTTCTTAGTTCTGTTTTAATATATGGGTTTATAGTCTTTCGAAAAACCAAAAAAAATACCCTTATCAATATATAATTTCTGAATATATATATATATATATATATATATATATATATATATACGGGGATCCTCCCCGACATATATATCGCATATCATCCCCGATATAGTACTACTCACGTGGTTATCACGTGAGTGGTCCCCGCATCCCGATGCCTACAAAAACCTGCTTCCCGATAATCAAGGAAAGCTTGAATTATCCGCAATTACTGTACAGCTATATCGAGCCTTTCCCGATATAGCATTCGACATAATACCTGATATATATTTTTGATATATATCACTTGCACCACCTTGGACATATTCAGAAGATCACTTCCGACATAGAAGATTCGATGTCGTCCCCGACATAATTCCCGACGTCATATCCGATAAATCTCTGACATCCTCCCTTGCATCCGACGTTAGTTCGAGGTGTTCCGGACCAAGCCTATTCAAGACTAGCATAGTTAGAGTAGGCCTAGTTAACGATATACTCGTTGTACTGTACTTGTAACCAACCAAATTCTATATATACGAGATATTGTCAAACTAGTGGCACCGTCTATGGAAACACCAAGTTTTCGGACGAGGACGTCAAGATGAGAAGAAGGATGACCCGCTCGCAGTCTACTAGACCGGTGGTTGACAACTCGATGCAGAAAGTGCACCCCCGCCACCTATTCCGGCCCCAACACCGAGAGGGGGACATAATGAACCTGTCGAGCCTCAAGCACCAAGAGGAGCAGAACCTGAGCCTGCGACACCTGCCGCTTTAGCGCCCGAGATTGTGGCACACATCAACGCCACGATCCAGGCCACACTGAAGACAGCCTTAGAAACTTTGATGTTGCGCCTGAATGGTAGGGGAGCAGGCGATGCGCCACCGTGACCCCAGGAGTCTAGGGCTAGAGGACTTGGAACCGGAATTAAGGGTGAAGAGGGCGAGGACGCGAGTGACGACATGAGGGACCGCTTTAGGTTAAGGGTTCAATAAGAGGAAATGTCTGACCCAATGAGAGAAATGAGAAACATCGCAAGGAGAATGGATCAACTAGACCGTGAAAGGATGGAGGTTAGTCGGAAACTGGCATTGGCAGAGGGCCACAACCTTTGACCCCGTTTTGTGCGAAGATCGAGGCAGAAGTATTGGACAAGGGTAAAAAGGTCCCCACAATCAAGGCATATGACGGGAAGAGCGATCCAAGGGATCATCTCCACAATGTTGACAGTGTGCTGAACTTGCATAGGTTCTCGCGGAGTATCAAGGCAAAAAACTTGGCCACAACCCTAATCAGAGCGGCTCTGGACTGGTTTAACATGATCGAGACAAGATCAATCACAGTTATGAACAGATGAGGGAAAAGTTGAAAAGTCAATTCTCCAGTCAGAAAAAGATGAGAACTAACATGCACCATCTGAACGCGAGGAAGCAGAAAGAGAAAGAGAGCTTGGAAGCGTTTATGAAGAGATTCAATGATGAACTGATAAAGGTCGATGAACCGCATGGTGACCAGGTGGTGTTCATTTTGTTCAATGCGACGGCGCATATGAGGTTGGCATAGGAGTTAATCAAACTCAAATCACCAACTATTGATCAAATCAATGATCTTGCTCATAATATCATATACCAGGACAATATGATGGCGACGAAGCAGACTCCACAACACGCCAGTCGCAACAGAGGCAGAGAAGGTTGGAACAGAGACAGAGGCGAATGGGACATGTCACCAAGAAGATCCATTCCCCTGAATCAGGATGTTCTAATCGTATTTGCAGTAGCTCAAAGGAAGAGGTGGTTGAATCAACCAAGGAAATTGAGAGAGACTGAAGGCACCAAACGATCGAGGAAGTACTATGAGTATCACCGCCAATAAGGACACGAGACCAAGGATTGTATAGATCTAGAGGATGAAATCGAGTACCTCATTCGGGGGCAAGTTGATCGAATATGTGCGGAACAACATAGGTTCGGATGGTCAGGAGGATCGATCTCGTTCCCCCAAAAGGGATAATATGAAGGCCATTGAGGGCCCCAATGGGCGTGGAAACACAACTGTCAACGCACTCTCTAGATGAGTGATCAACATGATCAGCAAAGGACAAAATGGAGCAGACTCCACCAATTAGAGGAAAAAGATTACAAGAGGACTGGAAGAAGACCGCTATATCGGATTCATGTCACTGATGGATGAGTTGCCAGAGGAGAACATTACTTTTTCAAACACAGACCTCATGGATCTGACTCCCGAGGCCATACATGTAGGTAAACTTGATTTCATTTTGGTGGTTAAACTTGACATTGCCAATTATGGTGTTCGCAAGGTGCTGATTGACAACGGAAGCTCCACGAACAACATATTTGCACATGCTCTGGAGAAGATGGTGCTGGGCCACCATGTGGTGGAACAAATCCGCACCCCTTGATTGGATTCAGAGGTGCCAAAGTGATACCACTGGGACAAGTGAATCTGCCAATATCATTTGGTGAGGAGCCACACATGAGGACCATCAAAATCCAATACACAATCGTAGATCACCCCTTCGCCTACAATATCATTATAGGTAGGCCAACTCTCAACGCCATCCGAACAGTGGTATCCACATACCACCAGAAGATGAAGTTTCCAGCAGCAGGTGGTGTGGGGGAAGTCATCGCCAATCATAAGGAGGGATGGGTGTGTTACATAACTTCTCTCACTCTCCCAAGGATCAGGGATGCCGCTGTAGGAGCTGCGAACTTAAACGACAACCACCAAGCTGCGGAGTAATCACCATAGGAAAACCGTTTGGAACATTTTTTACTTTCAGTAATGTTGAACATATTTAAATTTCCCTATTGCCCCATCGTTAGGCTGAAGTGTAACTAAGACATGGGGAACTATGTCGGTCTAATTCTCATACAACGGGATACATAGGCGGGTTAGGATTTACCTAGCCTTCGACCGTTATCCTTTATAACCCCATTTTTATTCCAATCGATATACTCGATTGCGGTACATAGGCATGCTTTACTGCAGGTACATACCCTTAGGAGGGAATGAGTGAGATGTGCAAACATGCACACCTTCATTCAAAAATATTATATCATTATCTCTCTGGCAGATATTCATGTATCTCTTATACATCACATGTACAAATAAACCATTGCCAATAACAAGGATAATACTCTCCATTCAGCGGAACACAAAATGGAAAATGGATCTCATCCACTCATTTATCTCTGACATGAAATGATTATTTCTCTGATTAACATCAGGAACAGAGTATCGGTGCATTCCGCAAGGACCAGGGAGAGTCCGCTACCGAGATAGGCAGGAGACAACCCGACATACGAAAAATAAAAATGTCTTGAGATAACTCAGCTATCCATTGAGATAGGTAGGAGACAACCCGACATACAAAAAATAAGAATGCCTAGGGATAACTTCACTATCCACCGAGATAGGCAGGAGACAACCCGACATACAAAAAAAAAATGCCTTGGGATAACTCCGCTATCCACCGAGATAGGCAGGAGACAACCCGGCATACGAAAAATAAAAATGCCTTGGATAACTCTGCTATCCATCGTGATAGGCAGGAGACAACCCGACATACGAAAAATAAGAATGCCTTAGGATAACTCCGCTATCCACCGAGATAAGCAGGAGACAACCCTACATACGAAAAATAAAATGTGTTAGGATAACTCCGTTATCCACCGAGATAGGCAGGAGACAACCCAGCATACAAAAAAGAAAAATGCCATGGGATACATGAGGAAAAGGAAATATCCGGAGTAAACCCGACACACAGAGGGCTTCGCTCAACTACAGACAGTCAAGTATACATTGCTAAAGATCAAGGACACTTGAGTCTTAAAGAAAAATAGTTCCATTCCAAAAACGAGATTGAAGTTTACAGATTCCAAAAGGGGCACTATACACAATACTCTAAAATAAAAAGCAACATTACAATACCCAATAAACCCTTAGCTGGGATATTTGGGGCACCCTTGGTATGGATTAGAACCAGACTCTTCTGATCGAGAATCTTCTTGTAGACATCTTCTACATGATCGTCATCAATCTCTACGTCGGAGTCTTCAAAGGGCTTCCCATCATGGCCCAATAAAGAGTCTAAAGGACTAAGATCGAAGTCATCTTTGAATTCATCAAGAAGGCGGATCTGACCGATGATGAAATCCTTCGCTTCCTCTCTCTCATGCACCCCGCGTTTGGCACAGATTTCCTTGAACGTCTCACTCAAAATGAAGGCTTTTCGGATTGTGAATCCTTTGCTCTCGAGTGAGCGTCTTGCATCTGTTAGCCCTCTCAGCAAGGGCCAACTGTTCTTGCACCAAAGTAAGTTCTGCTTCTGCTTTTTCCCGCTGCTCCCTCTCTATTGCAAGAGATACGTTAGCCTCGTTAAGAGAGGCTATCAACTCCTGGTTTTAGGTAAGGAGCTCGCCCACATTTACTTAAGTGGCGCTGAAAATGCTCAAGGCTTCATCCCGCTCTTTCGCCAATTTGGCAGTAGCAGCTAGGTCATAGTCAGCCAGGCTTTCAAGAAAGGCAATAGCTTCGGAGATAGACTCCACCCGGACAACATTATTTTTACTCGCCGTCTTCAAAAAGCTGGAGAGAAATTTCCCGACCTAAGAAACAAGAACATCTTGATATCGTAAGAACACCAAAAAAGTACTTTTATTAAGTGCATCAGTATAATCGCTCAAAAAGGGTAGGTCGTACACTTACATATTGAAACATGGCACCTTGACCAATGGTAGAACTTCCTCCCTCAGTCCTTTCCCTCTTATGGGAAGAGGCATCTTGACTCCTGTTGGGAACCGCACCAGTCCCACTTTGCGAGGGCAAATTTGCACCCAAAATCGCGCCTCCCGCGGCCTCTCCACCCTGCGAGGACCTATTCAATTTTTCCTTCAGGCGATGACCTTCGCGCCCACTCTTCTTAATAAGGATTGGGACCGCAGCATCACCCCCAGTCGCTGTTCTTGGGATGGCATCACGTTTGGCAATCACGTCCAGCCTCCGATGCATCACGAGGGTAGCTACAAATGGACACGAACAATGTCATCAAAACAAGAACATGAAATAAACCTGCCTGAATATCGATAAGAAAAAACCTTACCAAGGTCATAAGGGCCTCAATAGGGCATCAGAGAGATACCACTCGCGCCAACCACGTCATCATCACAAAGCATGGTAAAATCGTAGGGATGATCCAACAACTTCAGTAAAAATTAGGACGTAAATTGAGGGCGACCAAGACCAGCGGGCCTCATATACGTCTCTGACATAGACCACTATTGTGGGAGCCCATCAAACTCCCCGACCGTTTTCTCCTTTACATAAAAGAACTCATTCTTGTTTCCGAAGTCGTAGCTAGATTGGCCACATAACATGAATTTGCGTCCATTTAGCAAATGCATGAAGAAGATACATTTGTCACCACCCTTCTTGTTGGTGATGACCGTAAAGAGACTCCAGAACTCATTTACGCCATGCGGAACCCCGAGGGCTTTTATAGCGCACATGAAGTCCACAATTCACCAGAGGGAGTTGGGTGACAGCTGCCCAGTGCAAACCCTTATACTGGTCACAATAGCGGTAACCGCATGATCAATAGGAAATAGCAGGCCATTGGAAAGGTGCTTTGTGTGCACTGTGATACAACTCTTCGACATCGTGTACATCCTCTCATGTGCTTTAGGGAATCTGATCTCATATCCCACATCAATGTGATACGACGTTGTATAAAAAGTAGGGTGATGAGGGGCATGGGACACCATGTCCTCATAACTCTCGATTGTTTTGAACTTTTTCACTTTAGGGGCTATGGGCAAACCCCACTCAACAAACTCCATGTTTTGGGTCTTCGAAGGCACATTGGCATCCTCATCTACACCATCACCAACATCATCCCAAAACAGCTCATCTGTCTCGAGATAATCTGCATCAAAGAAAGCAGTCCCAGAGCCTCAACCTCCGTATTTTGAGAATCCAAACTGGTAAAGTCAAAATAATTCTCATTTGCCATAAGAACGTCGAATACTGAGAAGAGTGAGAAGCTCTGGAAAGGCTAAAACACACAAAGTCGAAGATGGCAACCTGAAAAGATCAGAGAAACAAAGAAAAACGTTAACATCAAAACTTATATCGAAAAACATGTCGAAAATATATCGAGAGTCAAGTCGAGAAATCACTGACATACCTCGGCGTAAGAGATAACGAGTTCCGCTAGAAACCAAAATGATCTTCTCTCACCTCCCGGTCTGCTATTTATAGACATCGGGCATCAAGCACACATTTTTGGCAAAAGCATATCGAACTTCAAATTCGACATACATGTCGAGGGAAACTCGATATAATATGGAGTTTAGGAATTCAAATGAGAACCTGTGAGAATTCGCAAATTGCATTGGGGGTCCACCAATATTTCTTCAAGACACAAATGAAATTCCCGCATCAAATTTTTGTCATTTTAACTGGCGGGACGAGAGGTACCGATAATCCAAAACTCAGATTTAATTTGTAAATTATTATATTTAGATAACAATTCCCAAATTGGGGGACTACATGATATGAGTATTTTCTGTATTGGGTCATGCCCATGTTTTACTTATGCCGGGGATCATCCTTGACATACATATTGAATATCATCTCCGATATAGTACAACTCACGTGTTTATCACGTGAGTGGTCCCTGCATCTCGATGTTATAAATACCCGCTTTCCGATAATCAAGGAAAGCTTGAATTATCCGCAATTACTGTACACCTATATCGAGCCTTCCCCGATATAGAATTCGACATAATACCCGATATATATCTCCGATATATATCACCTGCACCACATTCGACATATTCAGGAGATCACTTCCAACATAGAAGATTCGCTGTCGTCCCCGACATAATCCTCGGCGTCATATCCAATATATCTCCGATATCCTCCTCCTTTGCATCCGACATTAGTTCGAGGTGTTCCGGACCAAGCCTATTCAAGACTAGCATAGTTAGAGTAGGCCTAATTAGCGATATACTCGTTGTACCGTACTTATAAGTTATAACCGACCCAATTCTATATATACGAGATATTGTCTTTTTTTTTGGTAATATATACAAGATATTGTCAAACTACAATCTTTATAATAAAAAACAGAGAGTAAATGTAATTTCCTCATCTTGGATTCTTGGGTGCTTGTCAAATATAATACGAGGCGTGTTACTTTTTATAAAATTACTGCATCTTAGATTTTAAGAAATAATTGCAAACAAAAGCTCGCTATAAGCAGCGTTTGTGACAGATTACATTTCTATTTCTCTTGTAATTTCTTTCATTCTCTAATCTTGACTTAACTGTCTTCGTAAAAAAGAAAAAGAGTAGAAATTTGTCACTTGTATATGCTTATGCACAAACAAAGCAAGTGCATGTCCGGCCCAATTGCAGTGGCTCGTTGATGGACACCAAATGTGCAATCGCGGCCCACTTTTTAATTTAAAGTTTGGATGTTTATTAATAGGCCCATGCATGTTTCTTTAATTTCCTAAATAGTGTAATGAAACATAAATATAACTCAATGCACAATAAAGTCCTTAAACACATTAATTAAAAATCATCCCTCTCATAAAGTAAACAAACCAAAAATTAAGTGGCAACCCCAGCACAATTAATTTATGAAATTCACGGTTACCACAATTATCAAATATATAAATGAAGTTACGAACCGTTATCACTCAGTTAATTAAACATATCACAAGTTGGATACAGATAACACTTTATTGTCCTAATTTAATATAACTACAAAGCGATGTATGTTAATCTAATTTTTAACCTCAAATGAAAATTAGTATGACACCTCTTTGTTATTATTCTCAAATATCTCGTTTTAATTTTCCACGTGTCGGCTCATGTTTATTTGTGAATTTCCTATTAATGGCATGGGACCTAGGGGAGTACGTGTCAACCCAGTTAGCGGCTTGAGCTCTTATTAAATCTCATCTACTAACTACTTAATATCTATATTTCTTAATGCTGAAAGCAAAATCTCTCCATAAAAAATGTTGAAACTGCATTTTGCAACTCTAATTAATTCTTTTGATTGAGTTATCTATTTGAAATCAATTTTTAAAGAAGCACATTTATTGATTGATTCATGATTCATCATGGAATTTACATAATACTATAAGAAAGAGACGTAAAACTAATTTCATTCAAAACGCTTGTCATGAAGTCAGATACTTTTCTAAGACAAAACACGTAAATTCTTTGAGTATGGTAGTAAAATGTTTCGTGCTTTACTAACTTTTAAATAATATGGATTGTCTGATAAAATTAGTAGCCTCGAACCATTGCCATGGAAAAGAAATGGACGAATTTTCTTTTGATTTTACGACAATACCATCCGATCTTGATTAGATTGAAATCGACTTATTTATAGTTTAGAGGAAATATACAAAATCTCATTCAATGTGACAGAGATTTGCAAGAACTTATGAACGGTACTATAAATATACTTGTAAGAAGATCGTATAAACATGAATTATTAGTCCAACCAAATTTTCTCCTGTTGTGACTTGTGCCTCGCTGGAGTTGTTAAATATGTTTAATTGGATTGGCCAATGATTAATTAGTTCCAGTTCTAAATCAAGATTGTTTTTCTTTATGCCGTTTATATAAGTCAGCTAGCATGGTCAGCTTATAGAACTAATCAAATAAATTATTCAAAGTATTTGCCAATAATTCATTTAAAAAAATAATAATTATAGTATTTATTAATAAGGACAAGAATGATAAATTCATAATCTTGAATTGCATTCGATATTTAAATTACGTCCTATGGTTGTCGTCACAAAGTGCATCAGTCGACCTAGTTAATTCATGTGCTCACAATTACAAATTGCAAAGGTAGTAACCCCTGGCCACGTAACTGTTTGAACCGAATAATCAAACTGAAATACAATTGTTTAATTTTAGTTAATTGAGCTTTTAGAGTTGACAAATAGATTTAGCTTGACTTGAAACTAAAAGCATGAGTTTATGTCAAAACAAAAAAAGGTATATACCTTCATTCCAATACTTTTTATTTTCTTTGTGGTGATTTAATTTAATTTCTAGGACAAATTTTGCAGTCGATGATGTTACTTCTAACTTTAATTTTTTTTTTTATGAATTTATTTGAGGATAGACAGTTAGAAAATAGTTCTCCAGTTTTACTAAGGAAAAAAAAGTTCGGTTAAGGATGGATTTCGGACAAATTATTACATTAACATCCAATAGCGACTGTTATTTTAATTTGACTTTGTTTTTGGTTAGGCTAATCAAATTAATACATGTTGACATTTATTTGATTACATTTAGATTGACATCAGTTTTAGAAATTCCATCGATTGCGCCCTGCTTTGAGTATTTTAGTTCCCATGTGTTCTTATACTTTTTGGAAATGACTTTATCTTTTTAAAGACTATTTGGTCTTTTCAGTAATAGTCAAATAGCGTCTCTTTGCTCTTAATATATTCACGCTTGAATTTTTAATATTCAAATAACTATATATATTTTTTTTTTTGGCAATTGACTTTTGTACATGTTCGTAATCATGTGTGTTAAAAAAAAAACTTTATATAATGCCATTATACGAAGTCAAGAGAAAATACTTGTGCAGCTATAATGATATTCATGAACAAAAGTGAATTTTCCATTTATAAGTTAGACTTAAATAAGCAATAGCAATACATTTGAAGCAACTGCAGGTCATTATTGAGAAAGAGCTTCACGTGCAGTTCATAGATAATTTTGATTTGCACCACTTGCATGCAATTAAGAAATTATGCTACAATAAAATAAAATCTTAAGTTGAATATAATTTTAGCTATTATTACTTTAAATTTCTTAGTTAGTTCACTATCATCTTCATAAGTTGACGAACAGTTAGGGGGTGTTTGCAAGAGCTTATAGAAGCTCCTTCTTCCGAGCTTTTACTTAAAGTCATTTAAAGCTCCTTTTGACTCAAAATAATGAGCGTTTGCGAACATTTTTTAAAAAGCTGCTTAAAGCAGTTTAAATTAATTTTGTAGTGTTTGCAATAATAAGTTAGAAGCAGTTTTATAATATAATAAGACTTAAATACCCTTATTTTTCAAGCATACAAATAATTAACATGCACCGTTTGATATAATTTAATCACTATTTATGATTATTACATCAAAATGTATAATTATTTTTATAACTACACTCAAGTATTCTACATTCTTAAAGAATCCAGGTTGTTTAGAGATATTAATATTTTAATATCCATATGTTGTGTTTAAGTAAATTGGGGTCCAAGATAATATTTTATTTTTATTATTTGAAAGTATTGTTTCATATTTTTTTATTCTCATTATATTTCAAAGATTAGAGAAGATATTGTTTTTTAATTCTAGGGGTATAAATGTATATTTGAAGGAGATTAGGAGAGAGAAATATTTAAAAATTAATAATAATTAAAAGCTCCTTATAGAAGCACCATCTACTCAACTTTTGGGAATTTTTTTTTTTGGCTTATTTTAAGACAAAGAGAAGCAAAAACCCAATTTTCAAACACTATTTTATGGTTTCTCTATAGCAAAAAGCCCATAAGCTCCTTTTAAAAGCATTTGCAAACACTCGCTTAGTACTTATGTATTTTCTATTTTTCTTTGATATACGAAGTAAATTTTGTGTAATTAATTACTAGGTAACGCAATAGTAGACTTTTAATGCATCAATTTAATTAGACGGAGTTGGCATGAGGTTGTTCAAACTCTTAATAACAAACAAATCATTAGTTTTTATGGACTCTAAAAAAACATTTTCTCAGTTTTAGCGTAATTAAGTTTATTTAGAAATTAGAATACCATAGCTTAGTTTTGACTTCTAATAAAGGGTAGTTTTAAAGTTCAAGGAATGTTAATTAAAGGAAAGGCTATCCATTATTCTTAAATCCATTTGGTTGTATTCACGTGCTTCCAGCAAAGAAGCGGTCAAGCTAGATTTTGTGAAATAATCATGCAATCTTCAACTTGACCTGCCGTACCAAACAAACATTGATTCAGTAGTTTCACTTTCACGTAGTCTGTTTTCTTTTTCTTTTTTCACTAACTGTTTTGAATCAGTCCCTTTTACATAGTCAGTCTGTTGAATTATTTTGATATGGTGATAAACAATTTGATATCTTTTAAACGACCATCAAAGTAATTTTAATACTAATTAACTAACTCTATTTATTATATCATTTGTCTACATTTTGATATAAGACATTTGTTGATGACCCTTCTCATCACTTTTGGATCAATGTATCAAAGTTGCAAATCCAATTATTATCAATAAAAACACGAAATCAATTATATATTAAAAAAATTCCCTATAAAGATATTATTAAAGAGGGGAGATCGTGTCGCTTACGTAGCACATGAAATAAATTTCAACACATAAGTATATTTTAACTATTAATTGTTATCATTCGGTAAGTAACTTCACACTCTTTGAATCATCAGTTCCTTTATCATTATATATTTAGATCTCTAAAATTAGTGTTTGGTTGACCCACTACCTCTCACAAGTTGATAGAAAGACGTTCATACTTCATACCCTCAACAGTACAATCCATCCCTCAATACACCATGATCGTGATCATTCCGCACACGATCCTCTTCATCTTCACCAAAATCACAAAAAATGTTGTGCCCCATCTCAAAACTTGGCTAGCGCTTTTTTTTTTTTTTTTTTTATTTATCCCAACTGCCTCTGATCCATTGTAACAAAAAGAAAATACTTAATCCCCCACGTATAGTTTGCTCCGTTCAACACCAAGGCTGAACCACGATTGCTTCAATTTTGTTAGAGGTCCCCAGACTGGTAGAGTTCATGAAATGGGCCCTCGGTGACGAAATTGTGTCATTGAGATGTGCAATAGTGCTGGAACTTATAGAGATCATCTAGTCAAGCAACTCGTTCGATCCTTAGAAGAATTTGCCTTTAATTGGTACATTAATCTTGAACCAAACTCCATTGATGGTTGGAACTTGGAAAGATCAACAAACTGAATTCTTCAATCGCTTTTAATGCACTCGGCGTATTGTCAGCATGATTAAACTTGCGAATATTTGTCAACAAGAAGACGAGCCAGTGATCGAGTACATTAATAGATGGAGAAATCTATCCTTAAGTTGCAAAGAGAAACTATCTGAAACTTCGGCCATAGAGATTTGCATTCAAGGGATAAATTGGAGTCTCTCCTATATCCTTCAAGGAATCAAACTAAGAAACTTTGAAGAATTGGCGACACGAGCGCATGACATAGAGACAAGTGTAAACTCCATTAAAGAAGAAAACTCAACTCATGACATTGATATTGAAAGTAATGACACAAATGACGACAGTGACGATGAAGAGGGCACAACATCGTATTTCATTACAACCGATATGCTCCTTGATACGAGCCTAAACTATCTCAATCTTCAAATTAATTGCCAAAATATATACTCCTTGATAAGAGTATAAACTATCAACATTCTCCTTAACACGAGTATAAACTGTTTGCACATTCAAACTCAAAGCAATTTTTTCAAGTCTTCTAAGAAAATGACCAAGTCTCCTAGACACGTGCCAAAAGGTCTAAAAAATCTTCAAGTCTTCAAAGCAAATGCTAGACACGAGCCAAAATGTCTACAAATATTTCAAGTCTTCAAATCAAATGATTAAGTCTTCTAGACACGAGTCAAAAAGTCTACAAATCCTTCAAGAGTTCAAGAATTTGTTATTACAACTCATTTATTTGGTCTTCATCACCGACTTGAGATCACTCTCTAATTGCCCCTCATATCCCACCATACATCATCTCCCTAATCTTTGGCACCCTGGTGCCCCTTGGTCCGTTCCTGACAAAGTTTCTTAGGCATGGACCTTAACGACACCTTTCAGTATCGAATCGACATACAATTAGATGACCTACATAACGCACTCACAACTCAACCTTGCACTATAGTGGAAGGCGATATAGAACAGTCAGCCCCTTTCTATATTAATTTTTCTGGGTCCCAATGGGGACACAATGCCCTATCCTTAGGGTCTAATCTGATTCGCCAACAAACATTGGCAATTGGCACATGTTCTCTATTGCCATAAGGAGCCGAAAATAGCCTACCACCCATTTTTGCACTACTCGTAGTTCGATCAGATTCAACAATACTTCCCAGTATTGTTCGTTGAACCCACTCTACCAACATACTTTTGCACTTCCAACATCCTCACACACACCAAGAGACACTATCAACCTGTTAGGCCCTTTAGGCAGCTAGGAGTTAGCTAGTCTTTTGGCAAAAATCAATATGTGCCTCCTTGTAACGCCCCGAAATTTTGTTGCATGGATTGATAGGATTTTTTATTTATTTACTCAGTCTTGCGTAATTAAATAATATAATTAAATTAATTAAATAGACTGTTGTTATGCACACACACACACATATATATATATATATATATATATAGATTACAATTATATTAAATAATAGGTGCAGTTTTAGTTTAAATAGGAATCGTATGTTTAATACCATTATTTATCTTAGAGTTAAATAGTCGTGATTGAATTTGAGGGTTAAGGATTCATCGTAATCGCCGCGGCCGTAATTTATTCAGTCTCAGATTGTTCATCTCTTACGCACCCTCTTAAAGGTAGACCACGCTTCTTTTCTTTTTATGTTTTGTATTTTCTTTAATTAGTAGTCTGTGATGAGATAACATGAACGGTTTCTTCTAATGAATTTCCATAAGGGTGATCACTCGTAGTCTGTGGGAGCCACGATCCATAATCATGAAGCATGTAATTTTTCCTTTTGATAAGAATATGTTTTCGCAGGTGTATTTCTCTTGAAACCCAAAAAATCTGATCATGTACATGCATGCATAAACCTTTTTGTGGCACTAGATATACTATATTTTATTTGTGGTACAAGGCTTAGCATCCATATGATAATAGGACGGGAACTTCTGGGGTGCATCAGGGGGCACAATTCCCCCCACTCACAGAGAGGTGGCCCCACACACATGGAACCCACGTGGGGCCCACCTCTTTGTGAGAGGGGAGAGTTGTGCCCCCTTAATGCATATCAGACAATTTCTAATACGTACATCTACCTAATCATTCTTAAAGGAAAAGTGGATTTGATATATTGTTTTAATCGTACAGTAATTACTCATCATCCAATTTCAAGATTATGTTAATTAATTTATTAGGTAGCCTGGTTATTGTGTTACATCTAATGTAGGGCAATCATGTAAATATTTAGAACTTAGAACAGGGATTCGAAAGGCATACATATTAGTAAAGCTATATAGATTAATGCATGCAAGACTATTAAATGATGATCACCTTACATGGGGTTTTGGGTATTCAGATGATTAACACATAAGTAGAGTAAGATTTATAGTTGTAACAATAGTTAGTAAGATTTAGACTAGAACTTGAATGCTTTTTGACGTTATATTTATGAATTTTAGGCAGTCCCGAGTAGACGTGAGTGAGCAACTATCACTCTTTGCTTTTGCAGTCCATATCAGGTGCGTGTTCCCAAAACTATATTATTTTACGGGAAGAAAGTATGCGCTACAATCTTAGTAGTAAATATATACATATACGCATTGTTGGCTAACGTGATTGAAAATGCATTGTTAAACTTTGTATGTAAATGATTGCTTGCTTCCGAGAATGTTATCTGATTAGAACTGTAACGTTATTGATTGCTTTCTGTGGGAACGAATGATCGAATGACTGACTGAATGACCGATTTATTTTGACCCACTATAATGGATCCACGGTTATGTGAGTGTGTTGTACCGCTGGGCAGCAGCGGTCTTGCCAGATGGTCTTCATGTCGATGGCCCCTCTCCTTTATACCTGCGGAAGTTTCGTAGCATCTAAGTGAGGTAATTGACGAGCATACCAGTGTGGTATGTGGACTGATTTCAAGGTAGCTCCTTGAATTGGGGTAATAAGGACCGACCGAAAGGTGTTAGAAGGTGGAGTAATCTGATACTTAGGTTGAATATTGTACTGTACCTCGACCGACTGTGAACCGTTTGATTATTAATGTGCCCTAATTACCTTTTTGCATTTGTTTTCAAAATAAAAGCGCATGGCATTCCCTTGCACACACAACACAAACACCACTGAGATTATCGCATGCATGCATTATTTATTTATTTCTTTCTTCATTGGCTTAGGTTTGAACCAACAGAAGACGAGTACCTAGAGAAGTAGGGCGGCTGTCAGCTTATGTTATTTTTCTTTTGATCGTCTAGTTTATCTAAGTTTTAAAACATGACACTGTAAAACGTTCTAGTTCAACTGCTTCCTTTATTAGTTTTGGACTGTTAAATGTTGAATCTTGTCAGCGTTGTGCGCAATTTATTTTATTGACATTGGTTTAGTTATTTTTTATTGGACTGGTTACTGGATTTGTTTAGCTTAAATTACGGGGTGTCACACTCCTCCATCTCAAGGAAATCTCACATTACTCCCGAACGTCTCCCCATAAACCCAACATTGTTTCTCACTTTTGTACCCTGTCTTCTACTGTGTTCATCCAACTACACATGACGACTCATTTCTAGTCAACCCGGGACCAACCAGATTAACGACACTTTTTGGAGTTGTACAATCTACACGTATAGTGGAGGGTGCATTCTCAGGAGCAACTAAGACAACCACCAAGAAGATCGCCTAAGACAACCACCAAGAAGATCGCATGGGCAATTCACTCATGTAAGCTTTATGTCTTTCCTTTTCTAGACTTATTATAGAAATTGACCATGAGTCTGTTTTTAGAGCTTCACCACGCATTGGGGCCTTACAGTCTCGACCAAGAGGATCCTCCACCGAGTTCAGAGGATGTTAACTGATTTCATCCAGCTCGTCGTCTCGTGTATAGATAGAGAGAGCAACAAAATGTGTTGACACGCATGAGTTTCAGCCAGACGGAAATGAATTGGTCGCATCAATCCCTAGTTTGCACCTTTGGGGAGTTAGCCCACAAACTGAAAAAAACTAATATGTCTGATAGACAACTTTTATGTAAACATACTTCCTTTCTCGGAGACCCCCCCCATCAAATGTATATTATTGAATGATGTAGATAAATAACTTATTTTGTTAGAAAAAAAAAATAAAAAAGCTAAGAACTTTTATCTATGAAGTGTTTACGGTCTTTAAAAAGCAATGCTAATCAAATGGCAAACATAAATAGAGAATTACCAATGAAAATTAACATTGTTAGTCAATTAATTAGTAGGTTAATTGCATCACTTACTGACCGAATAAAAGACATTTTGCGTTTAGTTAACACCACAAATTGTCTATCTTTAGAAATCTCAAATCTTGGTGCACACGCGGTTTGTAAACATACTTACAAAAGGCAGCCGAAAGTAGACAATTTAGAACTAAGATACCGTTTTCCATTTCTGTATACGTAACAATAATCATAATCATAATCATAAATTACGTAATAAATAATATCGACAGGTAACAATTGACTTGAGGCTCCTCAGCGTTAGAATAATAATAATAATAAAATAAAGCTTTGATTTTTCTCAAAGATCAACAGAAGAAGTGAATTGAACAAGGTAACACGTGGCCACGTAGCGAATTCGTACAAGAAAGAATATATGTAATATAAAATTGGAGAAATGGATTAGGTTTGTTGATGATGGGGACAAGTTATTGCAAATCAAAAAAAAATTATTGCTGCATTTTTGTTCTAAAAGTTTCATAGCAGAGAACTAAAACTAAAACATTCAATTAATTTGAGGACTATGAATTTCTCATTTACTAAATTAAATTATTTCATTTGCAGTCTAGTAGCGTTACTAAATACCGTCTGGTACTTATATATCGAATTATATCACATTATAATGAGCGTATTGTTTTGCTATGGATAAATAGGGGAATTTTAACTTTTTAGTCCTCATTAGTAACCATCTTTCAAAATTAGTCATTTATAGTGACTCGGGCCGTTTTTGGTCCTCTAACGTAACAAAAGTTTCATTTTTGGTCATCCGGCCAAAATTCTAGTTTAATTTAACCGGACTGACGTTAAATTTGGGGATTTTTTAATTTTTCCTCCAAAATATTTTTGTGTAATCACACTTACACCCCCAAATATTAAAATATGTATATTTGCTATTATAAATTCCTTTAATACTACAAAAATAATTTGAAATATTGCAGTTATGCCCTCAAACTTTGTCAATTCAACTAATTTAGGTTATATTTTATAATTTTATATAAATCTTTATTAACCTCAACTTAATACTAAAGTTACCTTATAAATTCCTTAACATAACAATAAAAAGTATAAAAAGTATACTTTATATATTAAAACAATAACAAATTTAATTCCTTAACATATATAAATATATAAAAAAGTATATCTTTATATATTAAAAATAATAACAAATTTAATTCCTTAACATATATAAATATATATATAAAAAAGTATATCTTTATATATTAAAAACAATAAAAATTTTAATTCCTTAACATATATAAATATATAAAAAAGTATATCTTTATATATTAAAAACAATAACAAAAAGAAAAAAATTATTATTTCATAAATATAATTTTTATTATTGAAATCAAAAAAACAATATATATACATAAATTTTTATTATTGAAATGCAAAAAAAAAAAATTAAGATATATAATTTTTTATTACTAAAAAAAGTCATCTTCCCACCCCCCACAACCCCTCCCCCCCCACACACGCAAAACCACCCCGGCCCCCAAAACCCAACCCCAAACCCCCCGTCCCCAAACTCCACCACGAAACTGCAATTTGTCGTGGTGGTGGCGTCGATTTGATGCCACCACCACTGCAAATCGCGATGATGGTGCGTGTGGGGTTGATTTGACGCCACCACCACCGCGATTTGCAGTGGTGGTGGCGTCAAATCGACGCCACCGCCACCATCACCGCGATTTGCAGTGGTGGTGCCATAGCAAATCGCGGTTCTAGTGCGTGTGGGGCGGGGTAGGGGGTGGGTCGGGGAGGTGGAGGCGCCAGGGGGGGGGGGGGGGGGAGATGGATTTTATTTTCTTCTTTTCTTAAACTTCTGTTGATTCTTAAATTTTAAAATATATTATTTTAAAATTTAGAAAACTATATTTATTATAAATTTACGAAAGTATTTATCTTATTTAAAATAGAAAATTGGGTGTGAATGTAATTATGTGAAGTATTTGAGAAACAATGAAAATAAATAATTTGGATTTGGAGTCAATGAGATTGTTTAAAAGACTTTGGGGCGCATGTGCAATTACATTAAATATTTAGATAGAAAATGTAAAAACAAAATTTAACTCTGAAGTCACGTGCATGACATGTGCACTTTCAGGGAAAAAATAGAATATTCCGGTACCGGAGGACCAAAAATGAAACTCTTGTTACTTTAGAGGACCAAAAATGGCACGAGGCACTATCAAGGACTAATTTTGAAAGGTGGTTACTATTGAGAACCAATAAGTTAAAATTCCCTGATAAATAATGAAATGGATGAAAACCCATTTTAGTCTAATTCCATATATTGTAAATTCATCTATTTATAAATAATCCCAGTGTTATTTAATCAAACTCATCAATTGTTTTTTAATCAAATGTCTAGTTGGGACTTGGGAATTACATATTATTACCAATTACGACACTATCTATTCACAATAGATTTTTGTAAATTGTAACTCTCAAATGTGAATGCTTGTCACTTTAGTTTAATTTTAATGAAAATTCAAAACCATCTATGCTACACAATAGCGCAATGTAACGTGCTCATATGTGTGCGGGTCTTATATCAGTTAGGCCCATATATACATATGTGTAAAAAATTACTCTATTTTTATTTTTAGTAGAAACACATTGTGTAGCCCAGATAAAATTATTATAATCTTGTATTAATTGTTAACAAATAAATATACATTTTTTGATATGATCAACTAATAAGTATATTCACATATTTTCATTGAGCAATATACATTCTTAAGAAGAAGACGAACAAGAAAACGTTTGAATTTACCAAACAATTCTACTGGCTTTACTTGATTTATTAGCGACCGCAAAATTTATTAGTTACTGTGAATAAATATCCAAAATACTTATTCCATTTAATATCACAAGTCGATGTCGATGGTAGAATTATAAAACCACTTATAACTCGAACATTCGCCGTTTGATTTCAAGTATGATGGTTTAAAAGTTATGAAATGTATATGAAAAACAAATAAAGTTTATAAAGCATGTGTAAACATGTCTTGTGAGGTTCCAAACTCTAAAGTCTCGTTTAGTTCCCCGAATAGGATTTGCAGATTTCCAATTCGAACCTTAACATTACCTCAGAGAGGCTCACTAAAATGGAACCATAATAAAGCCAAATACAAACTTATTTATTACAGCGGAAGCTTTCAAGATTTATAGAGTTTATTATTACAATCCACACAAAACTCAAACCACCGAATACGTAATAAAACACACAATTATTGGGGATTTATTTTTATCGTCGCACACTTTTGATTTATTTGAAATCCCACACGTCCACAATAGTTTGATCCCACCGCCTTGCTAAGCCTTGCATATTCTGAGAAATGGATAGAGAAAATGACGGGGGTTGTAAGTCTTTGGTGACTTAATGAGATTTTTAGTAACAATAATAGATGTAACAAATATATGAAATTTGATATGGTATGAAAAAGAAAACATTAGAACTGAGAGGTAAAGAATAACAAAAGAACAATAAGATAATGAACTTGTGCATTTCATATAACAGATTCAACCTTATTTCTTCCAATATACTACATTTTACCTCCCAACGAGGAGCGACCTCGAAAATAGATCTAAAGACATGCTCGAGTACATGCCAACCTAGCACGCGGTTATAACCAACTCCTGACTATAAGCGGCGCCTAGATAAATGGGTATCGAGCAACTTTACTTAAACTGACAACCCTTGCTGTCCAGCAGTAAATCGTCTCAATCATTGGGTCCAACTTCCCAAAGGCGTCCCAATGGGTATAACAGATAAACCATAAGCTAGTAACTCGGACAATGTCCGTTGCTTTTGAGCTACATGTCTCAAACATAGTTCGTTGCTCGTTGCACAGTTCAAGAGCCAACATGTGGATTATCATACTAGAGAAATTATTGTAATTATGAAAAAAGGATTAAGAATTCATGGTCCAAAAATATTTCAACAGTAAGCGAAAGGATTATGTTACGAAATGAGATCATAAAAGAAAACGATTTTATTGAAAGAATAAGTTGTTCTCGATTTAGAACTAAGAACCACAAGTACTCAGTCCAAGTTCCTCAGGCCGGGTGCCAAACATGGCTTAAAAGTATTATAATCTCACATGCGACAGTAACTTCGTGTTCGAAAAATACTGCGCCGTCTCCTTAATAAATTTAAATGTGTTAATAAGTTTAAACCAAATAATTAACTTTTATAGTTTGTTATTTTCTCTCGTATGTCCTTCTTATCTTTGATTACAACCGAGTCAAGAAATAAAAATAGGACAAAAGTCACATTTTAACTTGGTTCTCGTTATTTCACCGGAAGATTATTAGTTTATTATTAAAATCCATGTATGAACTATTTAGGCAAACTTATTGTATTTTACGGCTACCTATTAGTTATAACACAAATAACTTTGATTTTAACATGAGACTCATATCTAATAATTTCTAGAATTTTCTAGGCTTACTACCTATTACCAATACATATTGTTACATATATAAGGAATCACAAAGATATAAATTCGTAGAAATAATTTAAGATGAAGCTTAATTATTAATTTAGAAACACGGTTATATAATCAGGTTATAAATTAGATCATAACACAATTTCACACCTTGATTTGGAATTAAGGAGAAATTTAGTATGAATATATTTCCTACAACATGTAATTAAAAGAAAAATCATAAGTACCACCTATACTTAACTAAAACTTATAATAAATGAGTTTTAACATATCCTCATGACTTTATTAACTATTACATATGATCAATTTTAAGATTAATATCATTATGCATAGATTATTTTGAAGAATCAAAAGAGATATGCTATTTAGAGCTGAAAAGTGCAGCAAGCTTAAAATTACCTTTAATCGACCCTTCTAATCAATTGCAATTCCAAATATTTTTAGGGCTTTTGTTCTAAACACACTTAGAAAGATGTGTATAGATCAGTTTAATTAAGCCTTGATATTGTTTTTATATCTTTCAAGTTCATGGGTAAAACTGAAAATTTTAGGAAGAATTAGAATTTGAGCCTTTTCTCACAATTTTTGAGTTTAGGAACTTCTGGAGAAATTTTATATGAGTAGAGGACGAAAATTAGGAGAACTTTGGTGAAGAAATCATATGCAAATTCATAGGAAATTTTGGTGTGGAATTTTTAGAAAGAAATGACTTGTATTTATAGGCAAACTTACATGATTGAGATAATTAACCCATCAACTATTTAGATACTATTTAGATTATTATATTCAAGTAATTTACTGTGCTTTTTAAGAATTTTTAGCCAAGTTTGACGTAACAACATTTTATTCAAATTATCCTATTATAAATTATATAAAATTATTATTATGAAGATTTTTTCCTCCATTCTTTAAATATTTAGGCCTATTATGGTCCTTTATGTCGCAACCATTACTTCTTGGGGCCCTAGTGAAAAAAAAATCTGATTTCAATAATTATTTGTTTTTATGATTTTATCTAAATTTAAATTAAAAATATTAAATTAATATTTTAAAATATTTGGGGTCAAATAATATTTTAAAAAGATAAAGGGCTAAAAAGCAATTAATCAAATAATATATAATTTTTTTTAAGAAGTATCTATATGATACTTATATTCTTATATATATATATATAATATATATATATATCCCTAAATTTTCCTAAAATTTAGGGATGTTACATGTCTTTTGGTGTTAGTTTAACAAGTTAATATAGATTTGGAGCTACGTTATGAAGTGACAAATGCGACATGCTCTTACATGCAATTCATAAAAAGTACTTGAACAAGTCGTCTTTATGTCTTGGCATCCCATGACAAACATAACAAGTAATCAACGTTAATAAATGTTATTGACTTTGTGTCGTTAGTCTCGCTTAAAACAATTAGTTACGAGTGGTACTTGGTGAAGCTACTTAAGCTTACGGCCTCCCACTCGGAGACAACTTCATTTTTGGCGATATAACAATGTTGAACTAACTATGATGTTGAACGTATTGTGTCATAACTCCTATATGCGCTGGCATGGTTCATTTGGTGGACCCTTGTACATATATGGTGCTCCCTCGATTGAATATGTCAATTCTTGTATTCGCGGTGATGTCCACCCTTACTACTAACTTGTTGTTGTGTAGCTTATTTCTTCGTGATGATGGTTGCATTGCGTAAAGTATGGTTATATAGTAAATCGTTACACCCTGCGACTTATGGTCTGATTATATGAATCTTAATAGTGAACTAATAGACACATTTATAGTTCTCTGTAAAGGGTATGAACGTATGAAAGCTGTGCGTGAACATGCCTTTTGTTGTTAATTCAACAAGTTAATATAGATATGAAGCTACACAAGTATATCATGTGACATATGCGACATGCTCTTACTGATTACTCATTGAACGGTAAAGAGTCCCCTAGCTAATGTTGTATTGTAAACCATTACACCCCACGACTTTAGGATTTGATAATGTGAATCCTAAATGTGAACTAATAAAATATTTTCGGCAAATGTCTTACCGATTTGTGAATAATAATTATCGACCAACAAATTTGATTACTCTATTTCCGATGGAGATTTTAAATAAATAAACCAAAAGCTAGCTAATATTTTCCGGTTCATCAATAATCCTAGGTGCAAACTTTAATAAATTCATGGACCAATTCAAAACTCCTTTTTCATATCTAGACCTTTTTACATGACACGCCACACTATCTTATTATGACATGGCATTTACAATACAAGGGCTAGATTTATATTTTGGTTATAATTTAAATTTTGGCAAATCATAGGTCAACTCTAGCTTTTTGTTAAAGCGCATGCCTTTAATTACATTAATTTCGCGTTTTATGATGGTTAAAGTAACAACGTCTTGTAAGCAATTTGAAAATCAGTTTTCGAAATTCATTAATACAAAAATGCATGGATCAAAATTAACCAACGTTTCTTCGAAAAGTACCAAAATATTTTCGTTTCTGACTCCATCGAAATGAAAGCTACATGTAGTTTCCATGTTAGCTATAACCACAATCGTACGAGTTATTCGAAACTTGCCGAAAAGTTCTTGAAACATTACGAAACGTTTCTAATTTTTAACTAATCGAAACCTACTCCAAAATCAAAATTTTGATCCATACAAAAACGAGGCAGGTACATTATTTTACAGAATATGTACGTTGTTATAAATGTTAATAGATTTTATTGTTAATAGTTAATTTAATACTTAAAAGGGAAATTACCAATTTAAGTAATTAACTAAAATGTCACTGATTAGTTGAGCGTTTCGAATCTTACCCAAGCTTCATGCGTCACTAATTTTATCCATTGACCCTCTGAATTAAATGCAACACCCATCCATATGTTAGGTCTAATTGACAAAAGATTCTTGAATTCTTTTTATTAGCAAATATCCCCTATGTTATTAGCATAAAATAAGCAAAGAGAATCTTTATGTACGTATTGAGTTGTCATTTCTTATTTGTTGGAAAAAACGGCTAAATCGTCCCATGAATTATTTGATTTTCGAGTTAAAATTTAGAAGCAACAACCACCTCTATTGTGAAAAATAAATAAATTACACAACTTATAGAATTCAAAAAAAATTAAAAAATAGATGATTCATATACTATGTACAACACAAAATTATACTCAAGTATCTGAATAATCAATAATCTCCTGCATAAAGAGTGTGATATTGTAACTAAGCAGGAGAATCCGTTGCTTCAACTACCACGAGAGCGTATTCTATCGCCCCGCTTTCCTACAAAGTATTTACCACTTGAGCGACAACCCTGATAAAAATAGTATAATCATTATTTTGCCAATCAAATGCATTCAACACATGGACAACATAAAGTAATTACACCAAAACAACATGGAGATAAGGGTTCTTTGTCAATTAATCATTAACACGGGGACATTTGGTATAAAACCACAGGGTCTTTGTGCAATTAAACATAACACATGGGTGGTCTTTGTATATACAACTCCTCCTTTCTAACTAATAGATATTAAAAGCAAAACTCAATAAATACAAGAATTTAATACATGTAACTTTAATTGGACAAAGTTTAATCGACAGATTTACACACGTCCATGATAATGTCAAAGCCACATTAATGCAAAATCTCTCCACTAATTAAACCATTCTCTCTAAATTTCTCATTTCATACACAGTGTCACACACAGTGGAGCACACAATATTAAGCAACTTTTTTATTTTTTTTTGGACCAAAAATTCTGTTGTCAAACTCACATACAAACATAACATCACACATCAGCTTCTCCAACTAATTTTTGCTTTTTCAAGAAAAAAAAAAGTTTCGATTCCTTTTCACCATAATTTCAGTTTACAATAAATAAAAATCCTACCTATATATTTATTAATTGAGTAGAAAAAAAGGGTCTTGATTTCTTTAGAAAAAAGAAACAGATTCTTTCAAATTCTCACCGGGCTCCGTATATTCCGGTGACCGGAGAAATTTGTTGAATTGGGTAAGAAGAGGTTAAAAGATATTTATTATGTACAGTTGAAAAAGACTCGATTTTTATTTATTTTTCTTTTGTACCAGTAATTTGTCCAAACGTCTAAGTATTGTAATTTTGATTATTTTTCTTATTTTTTGTTAGAAGTTAGAACCATCCATATATTAAAAAGAAAATCCCGTTGATTTCTCTCTTCCTCTCTCTCAAATAAATTTCTCCCTTCCTCTGTTTTTGCTCCCCTGTTTTTCAACAGAGTATTTAGGAGAGAGAATCCCTGCAATTTCTCTCTTTTTCTCTCTCCTCTCTCTCTAACTTGTAAGAAGAAAAGAAAATGAAAGCTCCAATGCAAACAACAAACCTCGAACGGTTCTTGGATTGCACCACACCGGTGGTCTCATCTCAATTCCTGTCAAAGGTTTGATTTTTATTGTATTTTTTTTAAATCAAGATTCTTGAAATGTTTTTATTTTGTAATGTTAAATGTGTTTTTAGCTGTTTTTGATCATTGGGTTTTCATTTCTGCTGTTTTGTTGATGTGGGTTTTTTTTTAATAAAAAAAATTAATAATAAATTTTGTGTGTGTGTGTGTGTGTGTGTGTGTGGGTGCAGAGTGAAATGAAGAGGCTTAACAAGCTGTGGCATCCCTGGGAAAGGGAGAAAGTTGATTACTTTACATTGGGTGAATTATGGAGCACTTATGCTGAGAGCAGTGCTTATGGAAATGGTGTACCAATTGTGTCTGATGATGGACAAAATCTGATCCAATATTTTGTGCCTTACCTCTCTGCTATTCAGATTTTCACCAGTAATTCACCTGATCAGTGTTTGAGGTAATCACAATTTTGCATTCATCACTTTGTGTAGTGTAATTGGAGTAAAGGTAGCTGCTTTAGGATATAGATTTTATATATGTGTGATTATTTGACTGGTTTTTTACTTAAGTTGGTCAAAATGGTATCTGTATCTGGATTTGTTTTAGTTCTGCATCTTAAGTGATATCGAATTCATCATGTGGGAGTTATATGGATCATGAGATTGTTGTGTTGTTACAATTGATAGAATCGCGCGTCAATTAACGGCTTGCTGATTGCGGTGATTGTATTTTTTGTCGTTTACTTTAGTTCGTTGGTTAACATATTAGGAGTCATGTGGATCATGAGGTTGTTGTGTTGTTACAATTGATAGAATTCGGCGCATTAATTAACGGTTATTTGATTGCCCTTGATTGTATTTTTTGTCGTTTACTTTAGTTCGTTGCTTGATATATTATCATGTTTAGCATTTGGGAGTCATGTGGATCATGAGGTTGTTGTGTTGTTACAATTGAGAGAATTCGGCGCATTAATTAATGGTTCTCTGATCGCCGTCATTGTATTTTTTGTCGTTTGCTGTTTTTTATAGGGAACGGGAAGAGTCTGACTCAGTAAGTGAGACGAGGGATTCGTTCAGCGATACGTTCAGTGACGAGAGCGAGAGTGAGAAGCTGTCGAGGTCTGAAGGCTGTTCGTCTGAAGAAGCAGTGTTCGAGCAAGATAGCCAATGGCGTTTGAATAAGAAACTGGGTAATCTTTACTGCCAGTACTTTGAGAGATCATCGCCTTATGGCAGAGTTCCGCTCATGGATAAGGTATACATTTATCAGTCAAAAATTGTTTCTTTTGCATCTTAAGTCTTCGTTGTAGTCGTAATGATCTTTATTAAAGTGTTCTTTCGTTGAGTGTCCGGTTGGAAGATTATTTCAGTAACTGTTTTGGTCAAAGAATCAGTATAAAAAAAAAAGCAAAATTCTTGTGGATATGATAGAATTGATTCAAATCCTTTCCTGGTTAGGCATCTAATAAAGATCAATGCTTTTGAATGTTCTAAATGAATTGACATACTTCTTTCTTTACTTGGAATATTTGGTCATAGTCTTGTCAATTTCATGACAATCTTTATTCGATATCATCCTTTAATGATGCAATGCGGAACATATGTTTTTTTCCTCTTGCGAATAAATTATTCCCCTAACTTTTGAAATTGAATATATTCTGGCTTTTCTATGTTAGAAATTCCTGTTCTGTCGTGCAGCAAATATGATACGGATGACGTTTTTCGTCGTTTCTATTGATTTGACGTGTAGCGCCAAATTAATTAATACATCGATACCGTTTTCCTTTTTGTCTCTTGTTGTTTGCAGATCAGTACCTTAGCTGAAAAGTACCCTGGACTAATGTCATTGAGAAGCGTAGAACTTTCACCCGCTAGTTGGATGGCAGTTGCCTGGTTAGTCTACGAGATGCGCCCTTCTTGTTAATATCATTTATTATTACGTTGATTACCTTTAAAGGAATACCGATATTGACCTTCATTATGAAGCAAATCGAATACTAAATATTATGGTGGTAATTTTTTCTCTGTGAATGATTTGTAGGTATCCAATCTATCACATTCCGATGGGAAGAACCATTAAGGATTTGCACACATGCTTCCTCACATACCACACCCTTTCTTCTTCATTTCAAGGTATGCTACGTCTCTATTGAGCAACGTGCTAATTGGAGTGTATTGTAGAAGCCACTTTTGTGTTATTCCTAATTCATATATATATATATATATATATATATATATATATTGGTTTCAACCGTAACGCTAAACTATAATGTTTGACCCCTTCAACATTTGTAACCTACATTGATAGATATGGACCATGAAGATACTGACGGCAAAGTTGGAAAGAAAAGAAAAGACGAGGAAAGAATCACTCTCCCACCATTTGGTGTGGCCACCTATAAGATGCAAGGTGATGTGTGGTTATCGGATGAGAGTGGCCAGGACCAGGAGAGGCTTGCGTCCCTTTTGAGTGTGGCTGACTCCTGGCTAAAGCAACTGAGGGTCCAGCATCACGACTTCAACCATTTCGTGGGAGCAAGGCATGGTTGAGTGCAATCACAAACCAGATTTTCTTGGACCCCACAAGACGAAGTGCCTTTTCGCGATGAGTGCCTTCTCGTGATCGGGTTATTTGGCTAAAGAAGGAAGAATGGTTTTAGGGTTGTATAAAACTGGTTCTAGTGTGCACTTTCGAAGGTGTTTTTTTTTGCACTATTAAAGTGGAACTAACAAACGGTGTTTTTGTTTTGAAGAGGAAAGACTGAAGACTGAAGGTGGTTAGACTTGTTGGATGTTAAACTTTGAACTAGTTCAACTTTTACTAAGGGGATGTACAAAAAAAGAAAAAAAAGGTTTTAGTTTGTTTGTACATTTTGTGTTTTTGTTGATGAAAAGATGTGTGCACTAGTTTCTAGTTAGTTGATCTGTGGGTAAGTGATTATCACATCATAGTTAAAGTAGTATTCATAAAATGATTGGTTAACGGATGATTAGTCGTGATATTTGTTATATGTAGTCAAATTATATATAGTATACCTTTCTTTCGAGAATCAAGAATTTTGAAGAAAAAAATGGTACTAAAAAAGTTTGTTATCGTTTCTATTTTCGGTTTTAGCCAAAAATAAAACAGTTACGATCAAAAAAGTTATAGAGAACTAAGAATGGTTCAAAGTAAAACTTTGAAAATCAGTGTACGTATTTTATACAACACTGTATCCTATGTTTTAAGTCTCAATGGAAAATAAGGCTTTTTTGTCTCTTAAAAAATTCGAGAGTGTAAGTCACCCTATTTATAATTATTTTCGTGGAAATCAAAATGATGTCAAACACATGGAAACGAAAGGAAAAATCAGAGAAAAATTCGTTAAACACTCTAGCTAGTTACTATTTATACTTTTTCTTGGCCTATTAAAAGATTAAGTTTAGTTAACTTGTAAAACATGAATTGTCTTAATACAAGTGCATCGAACCTCAAGCATTATGAACCTTCAGGCTAAAAAAGAAATGGAGTTTATCTATTATCATTTCATATCACAAAATTTTGAATAATATGAAATAGTTATAATCACTAATTTGTAAACCTCATTAATACAAGAATTGCCATCACAATCTCGTGATTCCTGCTGTACGTACTGGGCAGATAGAATTTGCAAGAGTGCATTATATAGCTAACAAAATTGATGTTACATGTCAAAATAATGGCATATTATATGCTCTATTTTTCTATAACTTGTGCAAGTCCAAAATCTTTTGCTATAGGTAATAAGCGCCTTGGATCCTCTCCTACAAAATTGTGCTACATCTTCTCCTACGTCATCTAGATGAGTGCCATGTGGAAAAAACTTAAAGTTCTTTAACACCATGTTTGTCAATGATTAAAATCTCTTCCCTTAAATCTTACCATATTTCTTTTATTATTAATTGCTATCCCTAAATTATAGCAATTAAGATATGTTTACATATACACATTATCAAAATATTATCTCGTCAATAAGATTTTAAATCCCATAAGAATACTTTACTTAATCCAAAAAACGTATCTCTATTCCTATGTAAAAAAAAAAACGTATCTCTATTTTTTCTTTTTTTTTGTATCCCTATTTCTTTTTACTTACTTGACTATAATGTTAAAAACTGAATATTAAAGCACAATTAAGATTTTTTATCCAAGTTAATAGAAAATTAAGTAAATTGCATGCATACATTTTCAAAATTTTGCTCGTTCTGTAATTAAGATTTTAATGCTTTCATACTTGATATCATAATAAGTGACTGTCTATTTAGTTAATTACTAAATATTATTGTGTTATTTTATTTTAGATCAGAATGATGATTTAATAAATAGATATGATATAAATCACATCTATAAATTTAAATAAACAAGTTATATCTTATATCTCTATTTTATATTAGTTTAATAATTTGCTTACAATGAAAGGATTATAGGTAATACTAATTACCGTAGATGTAAGTATAAGAGATGTTTTTTCTACTTTAATTAACCTATTTAAATTAGACTTGCCTACAATTTTATTTTAATAACTTGTAGCACAAAAATAATGGTTCGATAGTTTTCTTGATTTAAAATCTTATTTATGAGAGAAACACTGAATAAGGAAACAGTTCACAGTTACTATAATTTAGGGATAACAATTAAAAGAAGAGATATTGCTAGATTTGAGGGAAGAGATTTTAATCATTGACAAACATGGTATTAAGGAACTTTAAGTTTTTTCCACATGGCACTCATCTAGATGATGTAGGAGATGATGTTGCACAATTTTGTAGGAGAGGATCCAAGGCGGGTAATAAGAACAAAATCGTGGGGAAATGACACTCTTGCACAAAAATAGAGGGAGGGTATCCGGATAAGACGAGAAAATAATTGACCCTTAAAAAAAAAAAGAGACAAATAGCACACGTGAATCACGCACATGCAACAGATTGGCTAAATGTAATATGCTAAAGACAAATAAATTATTATGTTATTCCAAACAAGAAAACTTTTCTCGTACGATTTTTTTTATTTACTATCTCCAACGAGTTCAATGATAGAGCTCACGTCTCCCAGTGCTCTTTTTGTTTATTTTTCTTCATTATAATAAATTACATCATTATATAATTAAGTATATTCACATGTTTTATTTTATAGTTAAAAATAATTGATGCTACATGTCAAAATAATGGCATATTATATGCTCTATTTTCCTATAACTTGTGCAAGTCCAAAATCTTTTGCTATAGGTAATAAGAACAAAATCGTGGGGAAATGACACTCTTGAACAAAAATAGAGGGAGGGTATCCGGCCGATAAGACGAGAAAATAATTGACACTTCAAAAAAAAAAAAAAGACAAATAGCACACGTGAATCACGCACATGCAACAGATTGGCTAAATGTAATATGCTAAAGACAAATAAATTATTATGTTATTCCAAACAAGAAAACTTTTCTCGTACGATTTTTTTTATTTACTATCTCCAACGAGTTCAATGATAGAGCTCACGTCTCCAAGTGATCTTTTTGTTTATTTTTCTTCATTATAATAAATTACATCATTATATAATTAAGTATATTCACATGTTTTATTTTATAGTTAAAAATAATGGTTATCCTGATTCGAACATGTGTCCCTCTCTTTCCATACACGCTGCCTTGACCATTGGAGCTAAGTATATTCACATGTTATAACATATATATGCATACTCAAAAACTGAAGCGCGACCTTTAAGGAATTTTGTACTAATCTCTTTTCCAAATATAATTTTTTTATGAGTGACCTTCACTGCATAATACTGAGTTTTTATTATTATATAATTATGTTGCGGTTCCACGCTGGAATAGTTAACTTCCCGTAAAGTGGCATATTATATTATTAGTTAACTATATACACTATGTGAACCAAAATTAAACAAAGATTATACTTATGTCGATTGTACTTATCCACAAAAAAGTACTAATATTGATTGACATTTTGCACCTTCTTGTCGACGGGGTTAGTTTCATTGCTCCACTTAAACTTTAAAACACTTTAAAATGAAAATGTCATTATTAAATCAAGAGAGTTGTCCAGTCACCAGTGACGTTTAGTTAACCTTAACGGGATTCATATGAAACTCTAATATTTAAACAAAATATTGAAATAAGAGCAATTAATTAATCTGGTATTTTTATGAACAACTATATTTTATTAATAAGCTACTGCACAGGCCAAGTAATCTACATAGTAAGAGTATGGGGTCGGGGCTGACGGGATAACCACGTAATTAATCTGGTATTTGTTTTAAGTGAAGCCAAATTAAATTAAAATACATTGAAAATATGTTTGGTTTAATTTTGAAATTAATAGGGTTTCATTTGCGTCTTTTTTCTCAGCAGATTTTGCAAGTTACAACAAATATCACAATGAAACTTTTTGACTTTTTTTTTCTCTTCAGAAGATAATTATTTAACATATATTCAAAGGTACAATATCTATTTTTAGTAGTGAGAATCTAGTAACCACAGAAGGGATGACTTCTTCGATTGTGGAAATTTAACCACTGAGTGTGTAATGATTGGATTATCCCACCTTTTAGAGGAACACTAAAAGAAATACAATCATCAAATGTCCACCGGCCCAATAACGGAATACACATGTTATGCTTGCCATTTAGAGGAAAAAGAGATGAACGATTCACATGCATACCTAATTTATTAATTAATAAAAATAATAATGTCTTAGCCCTTGTTTGGTTAGCTTTTCAAGAAAAACAAAATTCTTAGAAACACGTTTTTTTGTTTGGTTATCCTTCTCTAAACGTCCTTTTTCAACTATTTAGAGAATCGGCTTTTCAGAGACTAGAATTTGTTGCGAAAAGTTGGGTGTAATTTTGGGAAAAAGGTCTACCATGTAGCAAACTGTTCATCTGACTAATTTGTCGTCATCCCCACACCCATCAACATCACCTTTCCATACAATTGGCGCCAACAATGGTTTTCTCTTCTCTCGAATATTTGTTCTCTCCTAAAATCTATCCACATACCCCCGGCAAAATTTTTGTGGCGAAAATTTCCCTCCAATGAATTTTAGTTTTCCTCCAATATTCTTGTATATATTAAGGTTGATCCCTAATATTATTTGTCCGAATCCAAGTAGATTCTAGTAAGGTATATTTTGTTCTTATTACAACACTTTTAAATTTCCCCATACAAGTACATTCTTCTTACTTCGTACCTCATACGTACACTGACATTTCAATATATTGTTGCTATTATATGAACTAGGAAGGTTGGAACAGACACAGACTTACAACGATTCAATTGTGCAGGTAAATCTACATACACTCTCCCTGCTGTAGAGTTTTTGTTACATTAAGCGTATACGTATGTGTTAATTATTGCATTCCACATGTTCGAACAAATGCCTCTACCAATCATGTTTTAAGACAAACCGTCTTCATAGTTTTCTATTTGTTGTTGGGTCTACTATTCGGCCTTCCACTTTTATTAGATGGTAAACGAAACTGAAACTCGGACTGAATCCACATGAAGCACTTCACGGTGGCCGAAAAGCACCGAGGCTGCTTGGTCAGCCAAAAAGGAGATGTTTTTTTGTGAGCTGATGCACGAGAAGTACCTCGCCGGCAATCTTCTCGGTACCACCTTCAGCAATGCGTCATGGAACACGTTGTGCACCAGCCTGAGCAACCAAAATGGGCGCATGTCTCAGTTTTCTGTTGATCAGATGAAGGGGAAATACAGTCGCCTTAAGGCGCAGTGGCGGCATATTAAGGACGTGCGGGAGCGAACATGATTTAGTTGGGACGAAGAGAATCAGGTGATAACGGCAACCAAAGAGCGCTGGACACGGCTAACTATGGTAAATGAGTTTATTTATGATCGAATGTCGTCCTTGTGTTGGTTGAAAGTTTGTGCAACTCAAGTGTTTCCATATGTATTATCTAACCTTTGTTTTACAGGAGCATCCGAAAATTCTTTCGGATTGCAAAAGGCCGCTTCCAACTTACGAGCTTCTCAATGAAATGTGGCGATACTGGGTTGCCACCGGGTACGCTGCCAGGGCATCAACTCAAGGTGCTTCTGATTCTGAGGACAAGGGCGAGGTTAATCTCGAAGATCCTAAAGAAGTTCTAGCACCATCAACCCTGACCAAACTGATCCATTCAGTGGTACCCGTCAAGAAACTCCGACTCCTAACAGTGGATGTACTCAAGCTTCTAGTAGTCGCAATAATTCTGGTCGAACTAATGTTATTGGCAACATTACGAGGTGCCCTCAAAAGCCCAAAGAGCCAACTACTAGGAGTCAGAAGATTGAGGCAGCCATTACATCTTGGCAAAAGACAAACGATGCAAAGGAGCGGGCACTCAACCAGAATTCGGCCGATAAACAGATATCTCAAGCCACAAATGCTTTGTAGGCTGACATTACCCAAGATCTATTTTTTAGGGCCTTCGAAAAGCTGAAGGATCCAAGCACTCGGTTGTTCTTCCTAAACATGGAGGCCGAGGATCAATTGGTTTGGTTACTCGATTGGGTGCTGAAGAAGCCTATGTCAATGGTGATCCTATTATGTAGAGGTTTTTCTATTGTTAAGGGTCGAATATTCCCCTATTTTGGCGTTCTTCAGCCCTATGTTTTGAGGAACTGTCACTTGGACTCTTTTGACTACTGCGCTGTGTATCTGACAATTATATCTACGTGCACGTTCTTTTTATGCTTATGAATGATTATCTTGTTTAAAGGTTATTATAATTCGTGTATTATGCTCCGTATTATATCAATTATGTTAAGTGGTGACAAGTTATTTGGCTAACATACCTTGTTATTAAATTTTTATTATGTTAATATGATTTTTTATAGGTATGAGTTCTGACTCGGACCACTCGGCTACTAGTGTGGTACATCATCACGATGATCCTGATGACTCTAGCGATGACGGGATGAGTGATTTCCTGTTCTTGTCTTTTGTTGCTCCTAAATGGTTTTTTGAGAATGAACGTCGTATGAGTTCTGACTCGGACCACTCGGCTACTAGTGTGTTACATCATCACGATGATTTGGATGACTCTATGGATGACGGGATGAGTGATTCCTTGTTCTTGTCTCTTGTTGTTGCTCTTAAATGGTTTTTTAAGAATGAACGTCACCATACCTCGGTGTTGCAAGGTAATCAGTGGATGTTGGAATTACTGCATGGTACGGATGATCGATCCTACGACAACATGTGCATGAATAAAAGTACCTTCTATCTCCTACACGATGCGTATGGACTATCTGATATGTACAGGAGTCGCATGACTTTCCTTGAAGCCCTCGGTATTTTCATGTGGACAGTTGGTCTAAATAATAGGCACCGCGCCACTTGCAAGCGTTTTCAACATTCATCCGAGACCATTAATCACAATTTACATCGCGTTCTACGTGCTCTGATGAATTTAAGTGTCCCCATGATACAACTGGATGATCCTAATATAACCTCTAAATACATACAAGATCGTGCAAGATTCCATTCATATTTCAAGGTAATATTATCTTGCTATGTTGATTAAATTATAGAATGTATCCTTAAGTATTATGCTATTTTGTTGTATTCGATCGTATGATTTTCCCGCATGTGTGTAAGAGTATTCTCACGTCATTAATGATGCTAGTTTATTATTCAACACTAATCCCTATGCAAAGTTCATTGACGTTTTTAATATTAATATAGGATTGTGTTGGGGCAATGGATGGAACTCATATATCTGCACATGTTCCGAGTCATCTACACAACGCCTACCGAAATCGGAAGGGTCATCTTAGTTTCAATGTGCTTGCAATTTGTAACTGGGATATGATGTTCACATTCGCTGGGGTGGGCTGGGAGGGTAATTGGAATGATGCTGGACTATTATTAGAGCAGATTAGGAAGGCTCATTCATTTCCACATCCACCCCGAGACAAGTATTATTTGGTTGATTCTGGTTACACTAATTACACTTGCTACCTATCTCCATATCGGTCAACGCGGTATCATTTGCGTGAGTTTGAGGGCCGCATTCCTGGAGGAAAGGAAGAACTCTTTAATTATAGACACTCTAGTTTGAGAAACATGATTGAGAGGTGTTTTGGCATATTGAAGATGCGATTTCCAATTTTGAAGAACATGCCACGTTATACACTAAGGACTCAAATAAAAATTGTTATTGCATGTTTTGCACTTCACAATTTCATAAGCAGTTCTCCAACGATGATGATGAATTGTTTGATACTCATCTAGATGATATATGGAGAGCAAGCATTTTGATATCAAGGAGTCGCCCTCCCACTTTCCCAACCGCTCGCGAGCGCAATCTCATGCGCACTAAGCGCGAAGAAATTGCCGATCAAATGTGGGCTGATTATCAGAATGGTGTCAACACCGAGTTTTAATACAAGTTGGATCCTCGCTCATGACGTAATGGAACAATTGAAGGTCGTAGGGTGTATGTTGTTATTTTGACCAACATCTATCATTAGTGGCAATTACTTCTGATCTCGTTAGTACTAGTCTCACACGTCTTTGTACTATGTTCTACATCCTGCTTTTGTTAGCCGGAGGTGGCGTTTATTCAATGAAACAATTACATCACCTCTTGTGAAAAAAATAATTTCTACTCTGATTTCAATAATTTTTATTCTTTTTTCTATTGTTAACAACAGTTTGAAATGTAAATTGAAATTTTAATTTGAAGAAGTTGTGAAAAAAGACAATGATAACCAAAAGCTATGTCCAAACATGATATATCTTTATTCAGTACTCTTTATTCATTTGTAGCTATGTAGCATATTCAACATATATGAGTATTGTATTTAGCACTGGTAAATTTGGAATTTCGAAATCACAAGCCATTTACGCAAATTAACTAATGTAGAATATCATAAAATTAAGGAATTGTATATTAATAATAATTAAATTATAAAATAAAATAAAACAACATGTAAAGTAAAATATCGTTGTTATATATAAATTCTTTTTTATATGTATACATATTTAGCACTCACATTTAAGATAGTGGGTGGAGAGTAGTGTGTTAAATGTCAGCTAGCATACAATAGATATATCGAGACAGGTGTGTGTATTTATTTCAACTCCAAAGTGGTGAGTGATTATTTGACCACTTCACAGCGAGGGAGGTAACGCAATACACAATCATGGAGGGAGACAACCACAACAACGGCCAACAAAGTTCAGCGCCTCACTTTCATTACCCGCCTAGAATGGTAATCTATTTTATTCATCTAGATTTGAATCGTTTTATGTGTTGTCCCGATGCGCCTTTTGCAATAGATATAGTTTTACTTTGTGGGATTATTTATACAATTAAAACATATCAATGTGTAGATTTATAATTTGTATTATACCAAATATGTTGGCAGACTCGCGGTCAGGTAGATTGACACGCACATGTTACTATTCACAAAGGCTTCTGGAACCGTGAGCTGGAGGGGAGTTACACAATGGCGTTGCACAAGAGATCGACATATCAACTGATGATGGGTTTGGGTTAGAGGTAGACCGCATTTACTCAATTTTAGCCCAGAAACACCCTGGCGCTGGAATCACGCCTACTCACGTTCTGGATGAGTACTTTGCCTTGTGGACGAGGTATAGAGGTTTCCTGGAGTTCACAAAGTTTTTGGCAGTCAAGTACAACTCATAGACGAATCGCGTTACCACTATACGAGGCTACGATATGATAATTGCGAGGGTTGGTGTTTGAAGATTGTTGTTCAAAATTTTAATATATGCTTATGTCATGATAACGTACTTACCCTTTTATTTAGTTCAACTTAGGAGTACGCTGATTGAAAATTCTTTCGCATTTACGGATTTCCGGACTACAAGCTTATGCATTTCATATTTGGGGGAAAAAATGCAGCCATTGGCCTTGAACGGTATGTGAGGGTGAAGTTCGAATGGAACCGCGAACAAGAGTTTGAAGAGAACCATAAGCTGTATAATCCCTATCATGTCGAGGAGTTTTGAATAGAACGAAGATTACCGATTACCAATATATTATGCTATCGTATTATGCGCTAGGCGCTTACCTAAATTGTGTATTTTTGCCTGTTTGGCCTTTGTATGTAATTTTATTTGACGATATGTTACCTATTACCTATGTTAGCCAAGTGCTCACCAGTTATATGGTAATTGCCTTATCACTACAAGATTTGGGGGTCTTTAGGGACCGCCCGGGCGGTCACCAAAAGGCGGTCGCGGATGCCCTTGGTCCCCCACCCTTTGGCGACCGCTTGGCGGTCGCGGGGACCATTTTCCGCGACCGCAAATTTAGGGACCGCCGGGCGGTCCCTAATGACTTATGGGGACCGCCGAGCGGTCCCCAATAATATTCAGAATTTTAGGGACCTCCCGGCGGTCCCCAATAATATTCAGAATTTTAGGGACCGCCCGGCGGTCCCCAATAATATTATTGGGTTTAGGGACCGCCCGGCGGTCCCTAAAGACAATTGGTGACCGCCCAGCGGTCCCTAAAGGTGGTTTTAGGGACCGCCAGACGGTCCCTAATAATATTCATACTCTTTGTTTTCGATTTTATGAAACGATTTCCATGTGTTTTTGATTTTTAGCAACAAAATTCATTGTAACACGTCAATTGAAGTAACAAACGATCATAAAACCACTAATTTAGTTATTTAATAGTAGATTGAATGAGATTGAGAAAGTTTTTAACGTTGAACTTATTCTAAGTTATATGTACACTTAATCGTCGTATGTTGTTTCATTTTGCATGAAACTTTGTAATTTTGTTCTTTTAACTATTATTAGGATATTTATCAACTAAACAACCAACGCGGCACTTTAATTGTTCCATAAAATTAAAAAAAGAAAGTATGAATATTATTAGTGACCGCTGGGCGGTCCCTAAAACCACTTTTAGGGACCGCCCGGCGGTCCCTAGAGACAATTGGTGACCGCCCAGCGGTCCCTAAAGGTGTTTTTAGGGACCGCCAGGCGGTCCCTAATAATATTCATACTCTTTGTTTTCGATTTTATGAAACGATTTCCATGTGTTTTTGATTTTTAGCAACAAAATTCATTGTAACATGTCAATTGAAGTAACAAACGATCATAAAACCACTAATTTAGTTATTTAATAGTAGATTGAATGAGATTGAGAAAGTTTTTAACGTTGAACTTATTCTAAGTTATATGTACACTTAATCGTCGTATGTTGTTTCATTTTGCATGAAACTTTGTAATTTTGTTCTTTTAACTATTATTAGGATATTTATCAACTAAACAAACAATGCGACACATTAATTGTTCGATAAAATAAAAAAAAAAGTATGAATATTATTAGGGACCGTCGGGCGGTCCCTAAAGACCTTTGGTGACCGCCCAGCGGTCCCCCTTTTGAGCTGGGGACCGCCCAGCGGTCCCTCTTTTTGCTGGGGACCGCCCAGCGGTCCCCTGTTTGGGATGGGGACCGCCCAGCGGTCCCCATTTTGTGCTGGGGACCGCCCAGCGGTCCCCCTTTGGGCTGGGGACCGCCCAGCGGTCCCCGTTGCTCTGGGCGGTCACCAAAAAGCTGGGGACCGCCCGACGGTCACCAGGGGGGGGTCGCGAAAACCCCCCAAATCTTGTAGTGTATCATGTGTTTATCTCGAAAGTTACTTGTCTTGCATGCTTACACATAGCAGTTATATCAACGCGTCAGACAAAATAAAACATTAGCGTAATAAGCAAGACTGGATAATAGTCCCATGTATTTCAATATATATATATATATATATATATATATATGTTAGAAAATCTTGAAATACATTAGGGATGGCTGAAAAATAAAAATTTGTCTATATAATAATGTGCTGCAAGGACACGGTTTTGATGTATTAATTAGTTGGACAATATATAGAATAATAAAACGAATGGTAATGAATATATAACAAAAATCTTCACAATTGACTGTGTTTAGTTGAAGACATCGAGAATAAAATGTATGTTTAATGCAGATAGACTATATTGAATTTTTCGACACTAGTATGGTTGGTCCAATTAACATTATATACAATATAAGGTGATTTAACACATTATGGTCAACGAACGTCCAATCAATTTAAGGATTTGATAAAATAATATGCATGTTAATTATTTAATGAGTCATACATATTGACGGGAGTGTCTTGGCTGCACTTACATGGTGTGCAGTCAAAACACTTTTTCCTTACAATAAAGTCACTTAATTTTCTTTTCCTACAATCTAGCCCTCATATTTTAGACTATGTTTGTACTTGTGTAAAACTAATTAATTAATAATTTTGTAACACCCCAACTATAAGTTTATAACTTGTGAAATTCATGTCAATTGAGAAAATTAATATTTTCTTAAAGAAAATGTTAAATAACACCTACAATATACACTTATGAAAAGTAAAATTACGATTGCAAAAATAGTGCTAAAAGTATATTGGAATCCTTAATACATATGTTTTGAACACGGTAAATATGTTACTCCTAAAAAACATGTTATGATATGTGCTACAAATATCTTGATATCATATAATGGTACTATATTTAACCTCCAAAATTAATAGATATCATTTAATGGTGCTATATTACTCCTATTAAACCTTACATTGCAAACTACTTCAAAAAAAAAAGCCTTACATTGCAAATAGGTCTTTTCTAATTCCTAATAAAAAGTTGCGATTAGTTAAATTTTCGACCGTGTATAATTTTATTTAAGTTTAATTCTTCTAGAGGCAATATGGTACGAGAATGAGAAAAGATAACATACAAAGTTATTTATGCCATTTTTAACAAATAACTAGCTAGTCTCTGTTGTAATAAAAATAAAAATAAAAAAGGAAAGAAAAACATTGGAATTTATGAATGCGTTTAATTATAATACTATATTTAGTTTGTAAATCGAGGAGCGAGAAATATTAATTTCTTTGTTTTATTAAAAATACTATCGAAATATGAGGGTTTGATTTTAGGGAAATATAAAGTTATAGGTCCTAATATCTGAAAAGAAGAAAACTATGGAGCTGTTACAAAATTATTTTTCAAGTAAAATCCATAACTTACTTACTATCTATAAGTACTAACATAATTTCTACGGGAGTTTGATTATACAAAGAAAAAAAGAACAACGTATTTAATATGGGGGCTAGAATGTAAAGAAAGAAAAATTACTTGCCTTTATTGTAAGGAAAAAGTGTCTTGACTGCACACCATGTAAGTGCAGCCAAGACACTCCATATTGACGATCAGAACTAGTGGATAACCTCTATTAAAGTATCTCACTTAAGTGCCTATATATGCCTTTTCAAATTAAACGTATATGTCGTTTTGCTACGTGTCGCATTCTGTACGAATTTCGTCTAATATGAAAAGAAAAAAAAAAGATATAACTCAACAACAAAACAATGGCATTAGGTCAAGCCAATTTTATTTAATTAAAACAAGGATTCACTGCCAATACATTCCCATACATTGCCATTTAGTTATTATTGGCCATATATACATAGGCCTCAAACATGTTGATGTATGAGGTCGCCTCTGTAAGTGAGAACATACAGTAGTCTATATCCTTGTAGTTAGGTAGACCCAGATTCCTGAACATGTTGTGTAATCGGTTTTCCTGTTGAAAAATAAAAGAAGTAAAAAGATTTCAGAAAGGTTAAAACAAATAAAGACGAAATGAAAAGAAATACTCCAAATATACTCACACTCCGGCGATACACATCGTACTCCCCCGTGATTGTAACAAAATTTTCCTCAATATTGTAATGCACCCCTGGCGTCTTCCAGAATTCACGGAACAACATGAAGTGACGCTTGATCTTTACAAGCTGGTTGCGGACCATGTTTGAGGTTATGAGTTGACCCGTAGTTGTGATTTGGTCCACAACCTCATCATACTGTCCATGAACGAACCACTTGATGGTGTGCATGCTGTCCCTTAACTCCTGGAGCAGCAAGGCTTCATTATCCACATACCACACGCCATGGTTCCAAAAGATTTCGCCCAGATCGTCTTGAAAAAAAAAACATAATACAGAAAATTACGTTTGCCGTATATATGAACTGAGAGGATTTACTATAATAATTTGACTATAAAGGCTATAAGTGTTATAATCTATACCATCTTACTTACCCTTAGTGGATTGACAATCAAATCGTGGCGTGCCATTGATAGAATTCTTCTCCTCTATCTGAAATTATTCAATATTTGCGTGAGATGTGCAATTTGTGAACAAATAGTTGCATATATTTATAGGACGTGGAATGATGGAGCATGGGGTGTTGGTATTAAATTTCATGCACTGATGCATGATTATCTATAAGGTGGGGGTAGTGGAACGACAAAGGACTCCGAGATTAGGGTTTGATTATTTTATATCGTTTTGTACTTTTCTTATTAAATTATAATTAAATTGGTTGGGAGTGTGAAATTGTACAAAAACAGAATTTTGACCTTTCGTATGTCATTTAATGAATTTATGTTGACCCTTGGAAATGATGAATTTACATATACACGATGGATGATATATATTTTTTGAATTTGGTAGAAATATGATATATATCACGTTATGTAAGGTATTATGAAGGCGCTAACTTAAACATCGTACTTGCTTACTCGACACATGTATTTTAACTCCCTTTATTCTTAGAAATATTTGGTAAATAATCATTGAAATAGCATGATGATGTACCCTGTCACCAGATTTAAATATGTCATATAGTATTCTTAAAACACTTGAAAATATAGTATTCTTAAAACACTTGAAACACTACAGTAATGTTTTGAAACGTTTTCATTAGATTTAAGAGACTTTATTATTACTCTTAAATAGTTGTAACGTTGATTATCAAAACGTGGAGTTTCGGCCTGGGGATTATGAAATTTGCTAACCCAAAGGGCCAAATTCGTGATTATCAATACAAACTAACATCAACACTTAATACGGTACGTGGTAGACTATAATAAATATAGCTTAAGGAATAGCTACATAAGACCAATATTACAATATCCCACAGATTAACATCTAGTTATTGTTCGCATATTCATTATACGCCTAAAACATATTAATGTAGGGTGTCGCCTGGAGAGGCGGATATTTCACAAATAGGCAATAGTCAATCGCCATGTAGTTGGACATGCCAGTTATCCTTAACATGTGGTTTAGACGAGACTCCTGGAGGCATCAAAGAGTTATTTTATAATGAGATGATTGCAAATTATAATAGAAATATTAGATAAATTAAGTGAACATCTCCAAAATAGTTAAAATATAAGTGCACATTTATATATACTCACGTTATTTTGGTCATATAGCTCATACTCATTGCCAATGACAACAACATTCAACCTTGGATCAAATTCGACACCAGGTGTTCTCCAAAATTCACGAAATAGTATGAAGTGGCATTTTATATTCGCAAGCTGGTTGCGGACCATTGTTGGGGTGATTATCTTCCCCATGTCAGCGCTTAGGTTCGTCGCGAGTGTGTCAAGAATCTCAAAAAATTGACCCGGTAAGAACCAATTTATGTTCCTAATGCAATCCTTCATTTTTCTTAGAAGCCACTGCTCCGAGTTCATTGTCTAGACTTCACTGGTCAAGAAAATTCTGACCATATCGTCTTGCTACGTGAACAAACAAACAATAAGCTAGTACATATTAACTATGCGATGTATAATTGTGTAATATTACGTAACAAAACTCGTTAACGAAATAAACCTAATTTTGAATAAGTAATTCATCTAGATACACTAACCCTTAGAGGGTTGACAACCATGGCGTCGTCGTTATGCGGAAAGGCCATTGCTCTGAAACTCCTAAATGACATTTAAACGCAAGTTGTGGATTAATGAGATGTCCAAAAGATGTACACGAACGTGGCATATATATATATATATATATATATATATATATATAGATTGTAGTAAGCGTATTTTTTTTATTATATATACTATTATATAAAGAAAGTAAAATGTGACACCAAACTTTTGGATTTTCGGTTTTAGCCTTATAATTTTAGTGTTAGAACAATAGTTTACTATTAAGTTCCAAATCTAGTCTTGATTTAAGTAGAAACATTAATACAATCATGGGGATTTAGTTTCCAAAAATTTAAACCTTTAATTTTTATATAAATTTTCTATCCTTATATATTTAATCTTTACTTATTTAAGTTATTTTTTCACCATAAAAAATTAAATAAATTTTAATCACGCGGGGACCTGGTGCCAACATTTTTAGTATGTATTATTTGACATGATTCGATATTCGAACATTTATTCAACTAATATTCAACTATATCTTACATAACTAATAATAATGTTTATTGCACCTTTCCCCTAAATGACAGTGTGGTTGGTTTGAAAATTGATTTGGGCGATAATATATAAATATATTGATTTAGTTACATTCAATAGATTGACCCCTCGAATTAATACATTGCCATGACTGAATATGTATATTGGGTCTGAGTGTGGTACCACATGATCAAATTGACCCTGGATATTAGTCTATTACCACCGCACTAGAATCGGCCTAAGTACTTTTATATTTGCTATTAGTCTATTACCACCGCACTAGAATCGGCCTAAGTACTTTTATATTTGCTTTTATTAATATATACATACATCTGGTGTTTAGATGGGCATTGTTTGCTGGCATGCATTGAGAATTACGTTAATGTTTATGTAGCAATAATACTTTTCACCATAAACGCGATTAAATGCACTGTTAAACACACTACAAATGTTAAATTAACAGTTCTTTGAACAACAAAATCAACACGCATCATGCATGGTCAACATAACTTGTCAATATGTTCATGACATCATACCAACTAATGCTTCAAACCATATATAATATAGTACACAAGTGTGAATCACCGCATAAGTTGGACATTACACTTCACAAGAAAGGTCATTATAAGGGCCCCTAGTAGTGATAATAGGGCATAAGATGTTAATCTTCACTTGGAGTCTCCACAACCAGTGCATCTTGAACCTCTGAATAAGATGCTGATTCCACTGGAATCTCCTTGATGAATATGCAGTAGTCGATTAGGTCATAATTTGGGAATCCCAACTTTCTAAATATAAAATCAACATTCGATTCATGTTTGCAGATTAATTGAAAGATGTACAATTTCATAAACAACTACATAAATATTCATAGATTAACATATATACTTTGTAAATATAAGGGTCATATTCAGCAGATGTTGAAACCCTTTCAGTAACGTTGCAAAATTCTATTCCAGGGTTTTTTCGAAATTTACAAAACATCGTGAATCGCTTTCGCAAGATACGCAACCTTTGTTTAATTTGATCTTCATCGAACGATCTGCAATAGTAGTTAGACATATCCATTACCGTGTTTACAAGTATAGCATCGTAACGATCGTTAGTGATTTCTTTTATCGGCTTCATTTGGGCCTTTAACGTCTCCAGTATAGCACCTCCTCCTTTTTTTGTGGACCATCGCCACGGTGATTAGGGCATTGCGGCGGCATAATTTAGGGATGACGACATTCGTTGTTAATTCGTGAGATTAGAAAACCCTATACTTAAGAGTGTTGAAACTTGTGGTTTAATATAGTACAACAGTTCAGAATACGAATCGGCACTTATAGTCTGCAAATTAAACGACGCAATAATATTTGATACCATGTATAATATTATTGCTCCACATATTTGCTTTTATTAACTAAATTAAATCCATTTAAATACAAACATTGGGTTTGTTATTGAATCTATGTATTTGGTTATTGTAATCAACCCAATAAATCAGCAACTTGGCCTTCGATTGCCCAAGTTATAGAATATTTGGCACTTGGAATATTATCATTAATTGTAGTTTAACAAATAAAATACTTTTATTAGACATCAATTGTAATGTTTAATATGTAATAAGTCAGTATATCGCAAGTTTTAAATCATCTTTCAGAATCATATTTTGTCGTATACGTTGACACCCAATTTATTCTGATAATGACATCCTTCATGCAAAGTACATGTTATTTTGCAGGGTGTGATTTCCCAAGATACTATACACACGTTATTCCATAAACATTTGTTGTCCTCAATTATCTAAAAAGTCAGACGACATGTCTATGTAACAGATTTATCTCATTATATTTTAACGCTAAAATATCAATTTGTGAGTTCTGACGTACAGCTACACGTACTTCCATATTCTTCAAGTATATGACGCTTGTACGTATATGTTCACATGCATTAATGGTATAGATTATTACGGAGATCTCCCCTAAGGTATGGTGTAATTATATACACCTCTCATGAGTTGAAGAGTATATACAATGATCTGCTCTATAACCGAAACGTATAAATGAACTATCAACTTTGACCTTCGTTCATTTATGTATTTAGGGAATATATTATTTGTTGGCTTTTAGACTATTGAATTAACTTGCACAAGGTTACTTAAATAATGTTGCTAAGTTGAAAGTAACCTATACTATTATATAAAGAAAGGCAAACTGTGACACCAAACCTTGGAATCCCAATCTTAGCCTTATAGTTTTAGTGATAGAACAATATTTTATCATAATATTCAAAATCGAGCCTTCATTTAAGTAGAATCACAAGCAGTGGGTGAGTTATTTGTATAAACTAAAACACTAGAGGAAGATATCTGTTATTATCCAATTGCACCATCAATAGATATACTCGCACCAAAATGAGTAGATGAAAGAGTCATAATAATATTCAATGTTGTCATATTATCTGTTGAATATTATTATAATTGAATCCTGATATTACGCTATAATGTAATGATTACAACAGGTGAAATCCAAAAAGTCAATATTGAATAGTCGATGAATGAACGAAATATGGTTATTTGTTATTCAAATTGTCATCTCATTACTGTCATCATTCAAATCTTTTGAGGTCTCTAAAAAGATATCCAAACAACCTCTCGATTTTTCAAGACTTGTTGTGCTTGTATTGCACTAAATACTTACGTGCAAATAGTAGTAATAAATGCCACATAATGTAAATGTCTGATGTGACAGGTGACATCAATCACTTATTTCAATTATTATGCACAACCACCAAATCCATCAGCGATTTCTACCATATCGAATAACGGACGTTTGAGACTAATCACAATAGTTAATGCTTATAGTTGACATACATATCCCAATAACACAAATTTAAATTACTACATAGTCCGATAATATTCCTCTTAATACATGGGCTTACAAATGATTAAAACAGCAATTAAGGTAATCAATACGCAGACGACGCCTAATAAAATGATAATTTGCGTTTTCATCTTCTTTACACTTGCGCCATACCCTTCCAACTGCCTGACTAACCCTGGTATTACCATGTTGCATCTTACACACGGTTCTTGGTCTTTCCAAACCTGGTACTTGCATTTTCCAACCTACATATAATTTAATTAATCATTATTATTGGTTACTACTACATCATTAATAATACAGAGCATCTAATTAAATACTAATGGTTTAAAATTACCAGACACCTCAACATACGCCGACCGGCGTTTGGATACTTCCAATATATTTGAAGCACTGCTTCACATGCACAATTGCACATCCTTGACCCTGCGTCTCCGTGGTGACACTGTTGGTGGTGTCGGATCGGCATTCTTATTTCCTCCATTAATATCAATCTTTTATTAACTTTAATTTGATTACTGGAAGTTACTACCTTTTATGCGACCTTTCAATATAGTGCAAAGCATCCTCTAATAATTACATGGGGTTCTCGGGTTGTTTTATAGACGAGTGAAACGACGTTTTATATAATAATTCAAAATTATTAGTGGACATTGCAACGGCACAAATTTTTGTATTTTAATATTATTAGAGTTTGAACCATCTGAAAGTAGTATTGTATTGTCAACTTATGTGTACTTGTGTACATCTAATCTTAAGGCGTAGTTGTACACAATCTCAAATACAATATAAAATTTACTGTGTTGTACTAATACTTTCAAATGGCTTATATGTAAAATAAAGTGATAATTATGGCAGATTGAATAGAACAACTAATGCAACAAGTTTAATAATAGCCAAACCCTTAGCACATGGAATTTAGGTCTCACAACAAAATTGCACCACAAAAACCCAAAAGAGGACCTTGAACATTACACATAACGCACATGTGCACAAAGAGTATATTCGGGTAATAGACAAAATAGTTGATGGCGAATTATTCATCGAACGAAGGTGGAACCATTGAATACTCGCGTGTGTTACAACTATCGTCGCTATCGCTGTCGTCCGCATCAGATTGCACCCAAATCATACCAACATGTGGACTATGTAACTCAGGGGCTTCAGCCGAATCAAACATGTGCTCCAATTTGTCCAATAACGGGAAGTCCTTGTGAAGAAAGTAATCGCAGAAACATTTCTCCTGCAAATGAGTTCGTATGATTAAATATAATCATAATAATATGATAACAAAACTAGAATTAAATATTCATTACCCCTTCAATCTCTGTTGGGGGCATGAAATCTGTTGTGGCCCATTAGTGCGTCGATCGTAGTGTACAAATGGTGTATTGATGAAAATCTTGAACGCAATAAAAAGTAATTGAAGTAATTGCCCGTGCCTGTAGCTGTACCAAAGAAATCATAGGACCTTCGAGTTGTCGGAGAAGTTCAACAAATTTGTTTAATGCTGTCTCGAATTCCTTAGGTGTTTTTTATTGAATGATCCATAGAATAATAGAACAACCAATCGACAAGTAGCGTCTCCCTAGCGTGATCCCAAATATCATCATGAAACAGAATATAATCAACGTCACTCCTAGTCATTGGCCATAAAAGGGAACTTATATTGGAAGTCACTGGTACTATAACATATCAAGTAAATATAGCACACGAAATTAATTTGATATAACACCTTAGGGTTACCTTGTTGGCAACTGGCTCTTCCGACCTTCTTTATTTTAGCAATAAGGACTTCCATACCTTTTGATGAATCCATTTTAGTGAATGTGAAAGCTCAATAGTGATGGTAGTTGAGTTATATAATAAACATGACATTTAATTATTTAAAAGGATTGAGTGGATTGCATAGAGACAAGTGGTGACACGTGTCATTAATGTCAAAATCGCCGTTAAGACCAAAGTCAACACATACATTCATAGTCATCATATTAAACTACTCGAGTGGCACTTCATTTTAGTTCATTTATGTTGTCTAGATATTTGGCTTCATATATTGCATATGATTAATAATAGATACAAAATACTATAAATTGTACTAATATAGGAAATCGATACACCATTTTACGATCGTGCCAACATACGAAAGTATATGTGTACGAAGTTCTTGGATATCACATTGAATTAGTAATATGATAATTAATTTACTAATAATATTGTAATACTTAAAATGACGTGACCATATGACATTAAGCATACATACGATAAGGAACAAAGTTGCAACATATAATAAAAGGACTAAGGCCACATATCATTGCTCCAATCCGACATCCCGTCCGAGTTTTCTGGAGTAGCTGCTAACTCATCATCATCGTCGTCCTTATCGAATATTGGAGTAGATGAGTTCTTCCCGACCGATTCACCCAACGACATTTGGACTTCACTGTTGGTTAAATCAGAAATCATTGGCACAAAAACATGCCCTCGATAGGGCCCCGTAAGTCGTAAGCTTGTTTCCAATCAAAAAAGTGATGCAACTTATTGTACATTTGTGTCCTCTTTGCAGGGAATAAGTATTAACTCTGTTCTCCTGTAATAGGGCTGGTCAGACTAACAATTCAGCAAAGACAAGTATTACAAAACAAAACAAGTTAGGTACATACCATTTCATTTGCGGCAACAAACTGCGCGTCAACTCTGGCCCTATTTTTACGATCATCGTAGTGTACACCAGGGGTTCTGATGAATCGCTTGAATTTTAGGTATCGATATTGAAGTATCAGTACCCTATGTCGAACATGATCCAGTGCAAGATCTGGACCCTCGTTTTCTCTCAGATGTGAAATAAATTTCCTAAAAGCTCTCTCAATATCTTTAGCAGTTCTTACACTGTTATTGACAGAAACAAAAACAACCAGTCGACCAGCATGCACTCCCTAAAGTGATCCCATTGCTCATCATAAATAAGAATTCTATTAACGTCGTTCCTAGTCATTGGTTGAGATGAAAATTACGACGGTCAGTTAAAATATATTTTACTATTTAAATTAAAATTAAAATTTACAATACTAAGATAAATTTAACCTTTCTGCCCAAGGGAAGGCGACCAACTTTTCTAATTCTCGCACCAAAATCGACCATCCATTCATTACGCATCTCCATTATATAGAAAGTGTGGTGCAAAAGTGACGGTGAATAGTACACGAATGACAATGGAGATTATTTATAAAGGGGTAAATGGAGTGCTATGCATTTAGTAACGTACCACGTATTGACACATTATTAATGATACATAACTAAATCAATAACTACTAATAAGATATAAAATTAGTGCAGATTCTTTTGACCATAAGGACACATATGTTGTATATGTAGTGATACTGTTAACATTGTTTTACATTTATGTAAGTTTGACTCGCGATCACAGCATAATTGATAGTTTATTCTAATTTCTAAGTATAATTTTATTAATTTATATGGTAAAGATTTTAACTTCAATAAGCCCCATTTAACATAATTTATGTATGTACTGACTTTGTTTTTCCGTTACTGATAGGTATGAAATAACCATGTAACTGATATATTATATATAGAAATCGTAACTAATGTGGGATGTAAGATTTAATGTGTCACGTGTCCCCATAATAGTTGTATGAGTTAATGACCACCTCATCTAATTGTATTGTTTATTCCCAATGTTAACAGGTTTGGTATTTTAACCGGATTAACGAGATAATAAGGGTTAGAACGCCTTGTCCCAAGGTTCAGAAGCTTGCTTATTACGAAAACATCCCTCTTTTTATTCAGTGATAACCTTATGTCTTGCTTGTCTTGAGTTGAAATTGAGTTTTTTTTTTTTTGAAAGGGATACCCTTTATATAGAGGTATTTGGGGACATGTGTCACTTTGCATATCTTTAGTAAAGTACAAGTGTTGCAATATGCGTAAGAGGATAAGATAAACTTTATTTTCGTCTACTAGGCGTTCACTGGGTTGAATTCTTATCTGGTCCGATGGCCTTAGGAAGCTCCGATGGATTGGCTTCTCTAGGCTCTTTTCTCTGATGAGGTAGGTCTTTCGGGAAACTTTATAACGGTGACTAGAGATTCATCCGGTAGCATTACAGTCTTGGTGGGGGCATTTTCTTGCGTTTTTCCTCTTCGTGACATGTACTCCGATAGGTGACCGAGTGGATTGGTGAGTTCCGATGGCTTCTTAGCTTCAATTGGGAAATGTTCTCTGGCTTTGTTTATTAGGGATATGTGCTCTGATGGTCTTCTGACCCCAAAATAGGGCTTTGTTGATTATTCACAGTATATTGTTCCGAGGGATTTTTTTTCCTTTGGTTTGTTCAATAAGGGGATGTTCTCGCATTTTTTGGGGGACTCGGGGTCCCGTTGTGGTCCCTCTTGGTGCATTGATGGATATCGGAGTCTCGTGGGTCCATCGGAGTTTACTCTTTTTTCGATGCATCGTGGATATTTTATTTTTATTCATCATGACTTTCCAAGGGACGCTTTAGTGCTTCTTCGGGTATCACTTCCGACCACTTTGGGTTGGTGACACTCGGTGGGCCTCATTGATACAGTGTGGCATCGGGAGTTTATGCAACGATAGTATCGTCCTTTAGTTAATCTCTATTTTTAGGGTTAACGTTTTGGTTAATCCCTTTATATATTTTTTTTAGGGTTAACACCCAAGATCGATGAAATATTGACTCCACATAGAGAATCTCGTATGCAATTTAAGGACAAGTGTATAGGAGGTATATTCTTCACATTGGTCAATATCGGTTGTTTGACCATCTCGTATGCACTTTTGTTTCTGGGTATATCTTTAGTTTTACAAGTAAACCATAAAATAATCATGTTGTAAGGGAATTATCACCCCCCATTGTGGTCAATCTAATTATTTAGTGTCAATCTGAATAAAATGGAACTTAAAAGGTGATCATTACGGGGATTTTTTAGTAGTTACGCATTTCAATATATTCGGTTACATATAAATCAAAGGGGGAATACCATATAAAGAAATATAATCTAAATATTATCTCAACCACCTCAATAAATATGTTGCATAAACTTAAATGAGTTAGGTGGGGTAGTGAAATGCTCAACGATTACTTATTGCCACAAAGGTATAATATTGCAACACAATTGCGTTTGAACAGTTGTTTGGGGTTATTAAGATATAATTTAATTATTCTTTATAATGGAATATACAAAACATCAAATATTTGATGATCTTCTCGTCGATGAACTACTGTTCGCTAGATGTTTCTTCCCATTAGAAGATGAGTGGCTAGTCAATGAAGTGATCGAGAACATCTCGGAATGGAGCCAAAGTAGACAAGGGTTATTTACATATTTTGCGTTCAATGTTCAACGATATGAGAAGGCGATTTTGTGCTTGCAGATCTGTGGTTGAGCACCCACTAGTGACATACTTTCCAAAGGTTAAAGGATACTTTCCAAAGGTTAAAGGATTGGTGGTCCCATGGGAAGTGGAACTCGAACTAACAAAGGTAGTAAGTTTTATTGTACACGTGTAGGTCGTATTGATTAGTTAGCATGTTTACTTCATCCCAAATGCTCTAAGTAATACTTTTAATATTGTATGTGTAGTAAAATCTCAAATGCGCTGATTACTATTTCAAAGCGGAGCCACATTACGATGATCTGAAATTCATATTTGAAAATAATTCAACATATGATAGAGATCCAAGGATGCACTTGGTGGGGAACATCATCGACCCGATAAACCTCAGCAAAGAGCCTATAGTGATTGGAGGAGGACGGGAGTTAAATCGAACCAGAATCCTTGCGCACGCGAAGACTTTTCTGAAGTTTCGTGGAATCATAGCTAACGAGAATTATGACCCATTGGCTAGATCAGTGAGGCCGATGGAGTCAATGGTACTAACGCCACAAGTCAGAGAATTCACAGATCCTTTTGAGGTCGCAGTAAGGCATGCACGAGTAGAAGAAGAGGCAGGCCAAGATGTAGATAGTTTGAATGAGGTATGGGGCCAAAATTGGTAAATGCAATAGACAAGATGCGTTACACATTGTCGCTTAATTTAAAATTTATGTTTGCATGTAATGCGTATTATCAAGGGGTATGACATGTACTGAAATGCGTATTTTGGTTATATTTAGCGCATTAAGTTTTGAGTACATTTCGTAAGTTAGAGTACTCATGTGGCGAGTTATTATAGAAAATAACTTAAATAATTTGGTTGACCCAATATTGTGTCAATTACAATGTGTCCAATTGCACGTAAATTTGTGTGATAGTAATGCGCATGTTTATATGCAACATAGTTAATCACACGGGGGCTAAGAGTGACTTTAATAAATAAATGCATCGCTCATGCGTAAAAAACGAGTACTTTAGATAATGGACAACTACAGACAAATGTGCTAATTATAGGCACAAAAGTACATACATTACCCCCATAGTTCACCACGTTAGACACCATGATAAACCAATTCACATATTACAAAATATACCTAGTACCAACAAAATAGTTGTTCCCACGTGTTACTACAAAATGAATGCGTACCAGCATTTAGACAAATTAGTGGGACCAGTATTAGCCAGGTCCACATTGGGGTGGGATCAACGCCTAGTTATATTCCAGAAATTATTGCATGGATCAAGTCCATACAAGTTACATGCACTCTATGGCTGTTATTTCACAATGTGATTATTTATTGAACCAAAAAAACAAATATGTTTTGAAAAGCACATTTGTCGTGAAATAACAGCCACATGGTGCATGTAACTTGTAAGGACTTGGTCTTCACAATAATTTTCCCTTCTTTTCCAGGTATTTAAGGTGTGACTAGATCAATGGGATCAAAAACTCCCACACATCCACCTGGGGTAGAGGGGTTATTAGTGGATGGAGGTGTGTCAGGAATTACTATTACCTTATCTTCGGGCCACAAACACTTTTGAATGGCAACTCGTTTCTTCCTATGATTATATTTCGTACCAACATTAGGGTTATTGCCAACGACTGACTCTGCAGATGAATGGTTAGGGGATTTTTGCGCTTATTCTCTGGGGTAATATCAGGCTCTGACTTGGGTACAACAAGGATATTGATAACATGAATTGAGTCACCCACATATGAGTTGCCTTCATGAACCAAATCGTTCTCAAGTTTAATTGTCGAATCCAGAATTGGGAGCCCCAAGAAATTAACACTAGGACCATCTCGTCCAAATATAGCATGCAGTTCATTCCATGCCAACTCTCCTTCCTCCACATACATGTGGGCCCATTCATATTTCTGCAAATATAGAACTACATACATAAGTAAGGGGGCAACTCATTAGTTGACATTTACTATAACACATTTGGCATGATAAGGTAACTTCAAAATAAAATTGAAAAATAGAGTTGTTATAAATGTACCAAAAAGATGTAATCCCAGCCAAAATCCGGGTACTCCATATTTACTCTAAAAGTCACTGGTTCAATAGTAGAAAAGGGAATGTTCTTAATGAGTTTAAATGCATCGTGACGAAGCTTCAACGACTCAACTCGAGAATGGCATTCAGTGATAGTAACACTAACCCCATGCTTCTCTTTAATTTGATTAATACACTCACATAATACGGACATGTATTCATCACGCGAGTTATGAACCCATGGTAATTTATGGGCCAACAAGGTGATGAAGGTTGTATCAACCTCTAAAGTCCATGGTGGACTATACCATAATGTAGCTTTGGTGATCTTATCACTACAAGAAACCATGATAATTTAATATGCTAGACTGAGATGCAATAAATGCTCGGAAATGGTAATTAATTATATTAAAAGAGAACTGGCCAAACGTTGGCTTATGTAGAAAATGTTTGGTGCTCAAAAGTGTATTTGCTAAATTGGGCGGGAGAAAAAGCCCACCATTTTATCTACAACTAAGAGTAGATAGCTTTGATTAGATTTTTGTGATTTGAATGGCCACAACATATAATAAAATATAGTGAATGAGATATATATGTTGTAGGGGCGCGTTAGAGGTCACATACAACATATTGTTAATTTTAGTAGGGTGTTGCAACTATAAATTGAGATATTACGTTAAGTAGGACTAGTTTACGTTATCTCATCAACTATAATAAAGAGATCAAGGCATTTGCGTAATAGATCAAAAATATTTTATTATAGTGTTGTATGTTAAAATATTTGTAGATATCTAAACTAGACTTAATCAAATTCAACACTGAAATAATGTGCATAATTTTTATTGGTTTAGTAACTGAAGGTCATTTGAAAATTGTATCATTGCAAGGGTTTACTTTTCAATTGAATTAACAGATTAGTTTATATTCCGTTTTAAATACGTGCGATAGGTGATGTTGTAATTTACTATATATTAGCCACGTTCCAGTTGATTAATCAGTGTTAAGATGAAACCGGTATATAATATGATAGGATTTTGATGAAATCTTATACAAAACTTGATAGATTCTATAAATATATATAGCAACAGATAAATCACGGCGTTGGTTACATTATATATTTATTTATTTCAAAAATAGGAGGGCTATAGCACCGCTAACCCATACGCAGATTCAGATTAATATAACACTTCAACGAAATATCATCGATGATATTTCCACGCCGTTCAAAACCAATCCTCAAATATGGACTTCATCCCAAAAGCTACGACAATACAGTAAAAGTTTGGAAACCAGAAGTTGTAACCAAATATCAAAATATATAATACGAATTACACTTAACCCAGCCAATATAATTATTGAATCCTGCTAACACAAATAATCTCGAACATGCCTTCTAATACTTCAAAGGGAGTAGAACATGATGCAATTTCTTCAGATCTAAACAGCGGGGGGGGGGGGGGGGGGGGGTTCACTTTGAAGAAGTAATCATATATAAAATAGTTGGGCAAACCAAAGCGACCAAAATAGTACTCAAGCAGTGATTCCTACAATAACAAGAATGATCAATTATTGCATTGCAACATTTAAGTATGAAATGTTTTATACAACGTATTGAAAGAACATATTAAATGTACTTCTTTCCAGTGGCTATCATAAGCTTCTGTTAACCTAACTCGCTCATTGCATGGATCAAATATTACTCCAGGAATGGCTAGGAAGCGCCTGAATTTAACAAACCTGTTTCTAATATTCGAGAGTATGGAACATATCATGCCGGGAATAATTTGTTGAGTTGACCCAGTGGACATGAAAACGCTACATTGTTTTACAACCTTTTCCAATAGAACATGGGTTAATTCAATATGTGGTTCTGAGAATTTGCAGATTGCATATGCTAGGTGAGCCTCTGATTCTTCTACCCAAAATTTGGTGTACTCGAAAGGATGATTTGAGGGACCATGTTCACAAGACACATATGAATCACAATTAAGTATTGTACTTTGTGTCATGCGGTTCAACTTGAAGATGCAAAAATACAAAAGAAATCATATATAAACTCATATGTGCAACGTAGTACCTGAGAGTCGTCTGGATAAGATTGACCAGTGATATTCAATGTTGAATCAAGTGACAAAGAAACAGACATATCAAGGAAAATGTATATGCTCTCCAATATAGGCAAATGTAAGAGAATGAATGCAATTTAGTTGATAGGCATTTGGTTACTACAAGTTCATAATTTATAGAGAATCTGAATTTAGTGTAGCATTGGGTGGTTGAGAGCTGTAAATACTTGAATTGAGGCACAACTGCCATCTACACGTACAATATAATCATATAACTTATATTTAGTTTAATTATCCAAAGTATGATTGGATTACATTAAAAAGTAGATGTGATACATTTTTATTTGTATAGGGAATTAATTCTGACATAAAACATGATGGGGGTATATAATATAATGCCCAAAATGCTAGGCGGACCCAAATGAATATAACCATATAGTTAGTGAATGTTATGCGATTTAAATCTATACAAATCATCAGCAAATAATCTACATCACCACGATGTATATATAAATTAATGGTGCACTCTACTACATCATTAACATTTAAAATCGTCCAACAAATAATATAATCATCAGCACGATGGACACAAATCCTAAAAACGTGCAAGAAAGACGAGCTCCACGAACAATCCTTTTCAACTTCATGTTATGTATCTTAAGTTGCTAGGCTTTTTCAATCCACATATCCCTTTCGACGACAAGTTTAATTTCACTAGTATCTCATTTACGCGTATAACCTTCATCTGTCAAAACTCCCTTTTCCCCATCACAATTGAATCCTTGGCTCACATTAGTTCGTTGTCCTCGTTGATACGCATTTAATTTACTCAACAAACCGGGGATTATTCTCTTAGATTGCTCACACATTTCAGGGTCAAACCATTCAAAAACCCACAATCACTTGGACCATGTGTAGATAAAAGAGGATTATGCATGAAAACTATAATTACGAAATGTAATCAAATGTTAACTATGAAATTGACCAATTACCTTGTAACGGTGACATTGAAAATATCTTTGACCGAGATTATCATTCTTCCAGTAAGTAGCAAGTTCTGAAACAACTCCACAGTCACAATTAAACATGGAGATACGCTGACAAACCTCATTACACTATATGTTGAACTAGATGCTCTCGACATTGCATAAAATTTGACATAAAATGCCTAAAATTATTCAATTTGATTTTTCGACAATACTTTGCTATATGGATTTAATTAATTTTTTCATAAGGACTTAACACAACACACACACACACACACACACACATATATACATATATATATATATATATATATGTTAACGGGTTTTGAATTACGACCTAATTAACTGAATTATTTATTTGGGTTGGAACGCCTTTGTCCGTGGTTCAAAAACTAAATGCTATATAACGGGAGGAAAAACTGACAAAAACATTCCTTCCTTTTATTCACTATGATCCACTCTCTTTTCCGAGTCAATATGCGTATTTCCGAGTCTATGTCTGTTTTTTCTTTCTTTCTCCGACCTCCTCCCCCTTTACCCCTCCCTTCTTCCTCTGTTTATATAGAGTTTTCAGGGACATGCGTCGTTATGCATGTTTTTACAGGTGTCGCTATGCATGTGGTGGTGTTCTACATGTGTTACAATGTTTATTTAACCAATAAGATAACATGTTTATCTGAAGTGCTGACTGTATTATTTCTTCTTCTGAGGGCTTTGGTCTTCTTTATGATAAGGGGTAGACTGCCTTCTTTGCTTCCGAGAGCTCATTGCTTCAAATGGTGACTCGAGGGTCGAGTCTGAGTGTTCTCTAAGTGACAGTGTTTCTCCGAGAGGTGTGTCTTCTGGAGTGTTTGCTTCAGGGTATTCTCCGAGGGGGTGTTCGTTCATGGGTTGATCTACGAGAGGTTTTTAGCTATCGTGTGTAGGTATTTTCTTTCTCCGAGTGCTCAGAGAGTGTTGTTCTGTAGTTGTTGCATTATTGTGAAGTTCCGACCTCTGGGTTGGTTGACATGAGTAATGTTCCGAGAGTATATGTTGGGAGTGCGTAGCGGGGAAGTACTGTGGTAGTGTTCCGAGAGTGTTTGTGTTGGGAGTGCATAGCAAGGAAGTGTTTTTTGTCATGGTTCTGGGACTTTGTTGGTTTCCGATAGCTCCAGTGGGCTTTGATAGATTGATTCTTTTAGCTCATCCCTTCCGAGAGTGCATCTCTTGGAGAGGCAGAATGAGTGGGGCGGAGTGCTTGCCCAATGCTGAAGTAGTTCCGATAGCGGTTAGTCTGTGAGACTCTTTGGAAGTGTATCCAATAGGTGCCTGCCTTGGTCTCGTATTTCTCCTGTTGACTTTGCTCCAGTATTTGATGTTTTGGAGATGTGTTCCGAGGGATACTTGAGGCGTGATACCTGTATCGTGACTGCAAGTCGTATAATCATATAATAATATACCTGGTAATTCCAGTAATTGATTTATTGTTTCTTTCAAGCAGGTGAATTATCATCCTGTTAACAATATATATATATATATATATATATATATATATATATATATATATATACATCAATAATATGCAATATATGAAAAAGCAAATAATATGGCATGTTGACCTAATTTGGAATTTGAATTTTGATTACTGGGAAAATAGTTATCCCAAAATTTCAAACGGTGGGAAATTCAAATTATGATTTCAATGTTTGATACAAATTTAAAAATATTCAGACCATTCAAATATTTGAATCGGTCTAAACTATACTATTTATAATTTGATGTAATAAAAAAAGAGTGAAAGGTCCACATCAACTTACATAGAAGAAAGTGAAGCCTACTTATTAGAAAATCGTGGCCAAATGCGTTTTACGATATAAAATCACTGTTGCCTGCTTCAAGAAGTGAAAACAAAAGAGTTATGCATGAACAGTATTTATTTTTAAAAATTCTAACTTTTCTAGATTTTTCTAAAAAACGACCCCAAAAAGCTAACCAAACAGGGCTTAGCATTTTTAATTCATTTTTGCTGGCCCCATATACTTTAATGGATATACATAGCAGCAAAATAAAGTTTGTTTGGTTTTTGTAATGCTTGGATTTTTTATATTTTGGCCTATATATTTCAGCATCAACATTTTATTTTTCACATTTTAAACAACATGATTTTGTGTAGTAAATGAAACTCCTTTATTGCTTCCAAATAAAACGTCTTAATAAAACATAAAAAAAAAACAACTCTTTAAATTTGCATTGAGTGATCTAAATTATCTCTCAGATTATTTGGTGCATCTGGTGCACGATAAGATGGTATATCAAGTTGGTTATTCCTATCAATACACGGTGTAGATGAGTGTTACGAGCGGTTATTCTCTGTAAATTAGAAAATACTTTGAATCTCAACCTTGACTGCACCACATCATCCAATCAATGATCGTACTTAATAATTTTTTCTTTCTTTAGAGAATGTTTAGTTTGTTGATTAAGTGAAATAACGCAGCTAATTCGAGTTAATGCCGTGTTTGGTTCGACTGAGTAAACTTTCGGGTCGAGTTATAATCTGAGCTTGATGAGTCTTTTCTTTCAAATTTTGCAGGTTTCCAGCCTTATTCCACTTAATAGTGCATATTATAATCGCACCCCCCATTGATTATTTTATCTTCGTTTTTTGGCACAAAATATGTCCACTTGAAAAGACAGTTATACCCCCACTTAAGTATACCCCTCCACTAGCATTTCACAAAACATCAATAGCGGGAAAAGAGGTAGGTGATTTTTAGTCGTTACCCTAATTTCTTCACCATTTTTTTCTTCTCTCGTTGAAATCTGTTGGTGATTTTTCTGCTAAACCACATATTTTAGTGTGTGTAATGTGTTCTTTAAGTATTACGTTTCTCATTTTGGTTTTTTTGTTTGGTTTTGGTTGTTTAATGGCGGCATCTGGAAGAGCTTGCGTCCATATCTATTATCACTAAACAACGAGGTGAGAAGTTGTGCGGGCGTAATTTTGATGAATTCAATTTTAGGTACTAAAAATTGAAATCTAGGGTTAGGTTTTACAGAATTGGGGGTTTTTCAAAAAGGGTTTTAAAATAATTTAGAGTTCTGAATTTGGACTCAATTTTGAAGTCAATTCGTAAAAAACAAAACTCGTCTTGATGTAATCTGCATTGTTAATTCAGCTTTTTAACCTTCGGCTTAAAAAAATTATGCTTAAATCGCTGGTTTTAAAAGTTAGGGTTAACAAAATTGGGGTTTTTCGGTCTATGTTGATAAATTGATATGAATTGGTACTTGATTTATGGTAAATTCTTAGAAATAACTGGTGTTGCTCTATCTTACTCATTCTTCTTGAAGTTGTCTTAGCTTGTTTGGTTTAAGGGTTAGGGTTTACAAAATTCTGGGCTTTTTGTGTTTAGTTGTTTATATCAATCACTGGTTAGTTGATCTGTATATTCTTAGCTGCGAGATTTGCTGTTTTGGTTGCTTCTTAGATCAATGTACATGTATTGATGCTCGTTGTATGGCTTGTATGAGGATATTGAGGATTGAATATCAATGAATGCTTTTAAATTGCATGATTGGATTGTAGATCTGTCTTTGTTGGATTGACATGTGACTTGACTGAAATGCACACTTAAGTTCTTTACTGATTTCTATGATTCGTGCATGTTAGATGGAGCCTTGGAGGTGAAACTTGATTTTAGTTTGGTGTCAACTATTTGTTTTGCGTATAAATGTGATTTTGTTGCTGGTCGTTTTGCCACATCATGAAAGAACCACCTGAAAGCGGCGCCGGACAGGCATCACATATAGTTTGTTGGGAAAAATCGAATATATACATGGCTACATAGATCTACTTACTAGTGATAATGATGAAAATTGTATTGCCAAAATTTGAATGGATCGCAATTGCTTTTTAAGACTCTGTTGGAAGTTCAGAGAGGTAGGAGGGCTCCGCAACGAGAAATTTGTTACTGTCCGTGAACAAGTGACAATATTCTTGAAAATTTTGGCACATCATGATACAAACAGAGATATGGGTATTAATTGGAGGCGTTCAGGTCAAACAGTGAGCAAATACTTTCGTAAAACGTTAGATGCATTGCTGAGATGTAGTTCTTTGTTGCTGGTAACACCCAAGGCGATCAGCGATGAAAACAACAATGTTCACGAGCCTTGGTCGCACTTCAAGGTATCCACATCGATCTTTATATGTTATTATGTTGATATAAATGTAGTCTTATGTTGAGTATATTAATGATATGCAATACTTACATTTTTATGTTCATGGCGAATCACAGGGATGCTTGGGGGACGTTGGACGGAACTATGGTCGACGTTACTATCCCTACTGAAATTCAAATAAAGTATAGGCCGAGTAAGAGCGGAATTCAAGTGAATGTTTTGGGTGTTTGCAACACGGAGATGCAGCTTGTCTACTTGTTATGTGGTTGGGAAGGATCTACAGCTGATGGTAGGGTGTTACATGATGCAATTCATAGGCCAATACCAAATGGTTTAAAAGTTCATATAGGTAGAAATGCATTCAGTTAGTTCAATGTGCAATGAGTGTTTTTATTAAGAATATAAATTAATGTTCTTGTTTACCCTTGTATGAAGGTAACTATTATCTTGTGGGTGCTGGTTATGCAAACTGTGGGGGCTTCTTAGCACCCTATCGTGGGAGGAGATACCATTTGAAAGAGTGGGGTGAGGGTTGTGTGGTCCCTCAAGATCAGGAGAAATTATTCAACATGAGACATGCAAGAGTAAGGAATATAATTTAGAGGGCCTTTGCAAAACTAAAGAATCAATGGAAGATCCTGAAAAGACAATCTCAATATCCTTTGAAGATACAAAATCGGTGTATCATGGTTGCAGCTCTCCTGAATAACTTCATCAAAGCACAAATGCATGTGTACCCTCCAGAGGCCGATGAGCCAGATTCTGATGACGAAGCGGGAGACAATCGTCATGTTGAGCCTCCCACAAACTTTGTTGAGAAGATGCAAAATACGGATGAGTGGACCAATTTCTGGGATGAGATAGCTTTGCAGATGTGGAACGAATTTCGTGCTAGATGCAGGATGCATTGAAAAATGGAAATACTTGTCAGCTATATGGATCTATTATGGAGGAACTTATGTGTGCTATTAGTCGGTTGATTTCTAACATTTCAGAACATCGTGCTATATATATTTCATATGTATTGTGTTTTGTTTGGTTGTGTTTGTTCGTGTTGTTGATTATTGATTACTTTTTGGTGCTTTTTGGTGCATTTATGTGTTATGTGAATTGAGTTGATGGTCACTTGTCTGTTTGAAAATGACCTAGATTATGCACAGTATTTTGAGATTCATGTTCTATGGACTTATAATTATGTGACCAGGATCAATGGCAGCTCTCACATGCAATTCTGCTGCTGAGAAGCAAGTTAAGGAGGAAAAAAACCAAAGGGAAGTAGGCGCACATGGACAAGAGAAGAAGATGCTCTGATTGCTGTATTAAAGGAACAGAAAGGACAGAGGTACAAGGTGGACAACTTCTTCAAGGCAGGATATTTCGAGAAGTTGAAGAAGGGGATGCTCCTGATTATACCTTCTCTCGCATTGAAGGCCAGGCCACAAATCAAGTCCAAGATGACTGTGTGGAAGAAAACATTTCATCACCTGTACCAAATGTTCGATGGAAGTGGGGGAGGTGCTTGGTTGAACCCTGAAACTAATGAAATTACATATAAGTATGAGGATTGGTGGAAAGACTTCATCAAGGTATGGTACATTCACCACACCTTAATCCACTTTGGCTGATCTAAAGTAAAAACAAGGATTGTTAGACTTCACCTCACTGTTATCAAACTATATGTCTTCCAGATACATCCATACTGTGGTCCATACGCAGCCAAGAAATTTAGGTTTTATGATGACTGGATTAAGATATTCAGTAAGGATCGACAGGAAATGTTATTGAGGATATAAGTGCAGCTGCTGCGGATGTCATCAATAATACTGATGATGCAGATGTGACACCACCCTCCAATCGCAGAATAAATGATAATGCTGGTAGCACCAACAATTCTCCCGAGTTCTCGTTCCACGACCTAGATGAAGGTGGGGATGAAAATGGTGCTCCACAGACATCTGAACCTGCTCCAGATATGTCTAGTCCTGAGCATATTCGCAAAAGAATAAAAAAGGAGCCCGGTTTACAAAGGACAAAGAATCAGAACGGTGCGAGTTCTTCTGCTCCTGTGATACGTCCATATGTCGATGCTTTGATATCTAGGATGGACAAAACAATGGACAATATTGCATCCAAGGCTATGGCACCAACAGAGATTCCTGTTGATCCAGCATCCCAACAGCGCAAGGGCCTGTATAACATCCTGAATGAAGTGACCGACATCACAGAAGAAGAGAGAATACAGGTACTTCACAGTTTGAAGCAATGGTTTGTTGTTTTCTTTTTTGCAGTCGCAGTTTTTACGTCAATGCGTTGGCGTTACGTACTGCTTAGTGGCGGTATATTTTGAGGCTTTTGCCTAAGCTAGCTAGGGGTGTGCATTTGGATCGGATCTGATCGAATCGAGGCTGGAAGTTGATTTCGATCCTGGAGAAATGAGGATCGAAATCGAATCAATTTAAAACGATCCGATTCGATCCAAAATCATTCGATTTCGATCCGATTCGATTCGATTTCGATCCTTTTACCTTTTTTTCTTATTTAATTTAATATCAATGAGACCAACCGCAACATTCAAACAGAGTTACTCAATTACAAAATTCACAAGGTGTTACAAATTTACAATTGTATATGTTTCTCAAAGACAGAAACGTGGCTTTCAAATGGACCAAGAAAAAGATGTTAGGTATGTGTATATATAAAAATATAATATTAACATTATATATAGAAATATCTTAGTAGCATTAATAGGCTTAGCTTTATAGATAAAAATATAATATTATATATACTATTATATATATATATATATATATATATATTTATTTTTAAAAAATAAGATGAGTATACGATCCGATCCGATTCTCAGCCTCTAAAATCGAGGATCGAATCAAATGGGGGTTCGATCCTAATGCAAAAATCAAAAGTCGGATCAAATATTTGATCCGATCCTCGGATCGGATCATTCAATCGATTTTCACTCGATTCGATCGATCCGATTCTTTTTGCACATCCCTAAAGCTAGTGGTTGTTAGCAGTACTGCAATTAGGATAGACTAGATACATTTCTATCTAGAATTACTGGTGCAGCTATTTATGTTAAATTGGGTAAATGCTATCTCGAATATCTGGTGCATGTGTTAAATGTTATCGTTCATGCCAAGTCCATTTCATTTTATTCGCATGCATAAGCATAAACCACATGGTGACTCCAAATACAGTTTATTTAATTGGGAAACAAGTAGAACTAAAACAGAAGTCCAGAGATAGGTGATTGCTTAGAAATTGAAAGATAAGACAGGTAACCCTGGAGATAAAACCACAAACCAATACTCAGAAATCATATGATAACACAGGACATGACGCTACCGATCTAGTATCATCACCATAGTAATCAGTGATCATTCGTTCTTTCATACCAAGTTTTGAAATCTTCTTGTTTACACCATTTGTATCCAAGAAATGGTCGGATGCAGTCCCCAGATGAGGTTCTTTAGAGAAACGTGGGGCGGATGCCCTTGATCCTATAACAATTTAACGAGTTAGATCTGGGTAGTTACACGTACGTACAATGAATATCAATCTAAAAATATTACGTGTTAATGCGATGATTTCCTCAGTTGTGTGAACCGGTCTTATTATTGGTTGTGTAACCCGAATCATATTTGCACGAAGCTTTGGTTTTCCAAACATAGCCTGTAGACCCCACATGCAAACTCTCCTTTGTTTTCTTGTAGCAATGCCCCAATAGGTGCTCATTTCAATACGATCAATAGGTATCACCACAATATTAGAACATGTAACGTCAGATATAGTAATATGCTACAAAATATAGTTATTACCTCGGAAACGTTGAACCACATTTATCGCTCATGGATACGGTATTTGTGTTCAAGTCCCATGTTACGCCCTTTAGAGCTAAGATATGTTTAAAATAAAAGTTTCGATAATGCAGAACAGCAAACCTAGATTTGATGTCTTCTTGATTGTACGAAGTATTCTTCGTATAGTTAATTTGATCCATTGCGTTATCCAGAGATTGATCAAGCCATTTCGAGTTGCTTAAAGGAACACTGCCCTTCTTAGATTGGACCTCGTTCTTAAGAATATCAATTAACAAGCAATCAAGCTCCTCATTCCAATTATCACCATAGAAATGTTTCACCTGATACTCAGTAGGATGTCGAAGAGTTTTCATATTATTGAGTAGGGAGTTTGTTGATGAATTATGGAACAACACCAAGAATATTTATAGAGGAAACGACTTATCATGCAACCAATAGAAAATCAACTAAACTTCACAGGGTTCATGGCAAATATATTCTCTATGATAAATATATATTGAACTCCCATTTACTCAACATGCAAGTACAACAAAATATGTGTCAAAAAAGATGTTAGCCGAGAGAATAGATGATATCTTTTTGCTGCATGACAAAAGAACATACTCAATGATTCCCTATTTGCCCAATCGAGATGTCACTACAAGATTGTTGTGGCATCTGCAACCGCCCTGTCGGTCGCCATTAACGGCGATTGCCAGGCGGTCGCCACGGAAAAGTGGCAACCGCCGTGGTGGTTGCGAGGCTTGTATAAGGCCTCACGACCGCTAGGCCGTCGCCATAGCCTATGTGCAACGGCTGGGCGGTTGCTGATACTAGTTATCTGCAATCGCTCGGCGGTTGCAGATAACATTCATACTTGAATTTTTACTGTTAATAGGTTGGATAGTATTCCCTATTTTTGGGTCGGAACGCCCTACTCGTGATTCAAGAAGCGTTGGTTTTATAGAGGAGAACAAAACGAGAATATTTCTTCCTTTATTCACTGAACTTCACTCCCTCAACTTTGTATGTATGTGATTATATGTGTCCGTCCGAAGTTATCTTTTTCTAATCGATCACCTCCCTATATATAGAGTTGGTTAGGGACGGGTGTCGTTATGCATGTGTTTTAGTAAGTACAGGTGTTGTAATATGCGTAAAAGTACAACAAGATAAGATAGGGTTTATCTTTAGTCTACTAAATGCTGACTAAGCTGGTATGTGTTTCTTCCGAGGACTATGGGGATCTTCGGGGGTTTGTTTTTTAGAGTGACGACTTGATGGACTAGTTAGGATCTTCTTCGGGTGGTGGTGTTGGTTGGTATGGGTTTGTTCTGGTGTAGGGGCTTCTGTATATGTTCTTCGGGGGGTGTCTCCACCTTTGACCGGGTCTCCGAGGGCGTGGGCATGGTGTTCGGGGTTTTGACTTGGTCTCCGGGGGCTTGACTTGGTCTCCGAGGGCTTGACTTGGCCTTCGTGAAGTGATATTTTGTGGTCCAAGCCCTCGTAGAAGATCTTCTAAGGGATCTGGTATTTAGATATAGCTTTGTTCTGGTGTTTGTTCTTCGAAGTGATGTTCCGAGGGTGATTTATGTTGAGGAGTGTTCAGCAAGGAAGTATTCTCGCAAGTTTATGGGACTCGAGGTCCGTTGTGGTCCCTCTTGGCGCATTTGATGGATATCGGAGTCGCGTGGATCCATCAGGGTTTACTCTTTTTCCCAATGCCGCGTTAATATCTATTTTTTATTCATCGTTGACTTTCCAAGGAACGCTTAGGTGTCTCCTCGGAGGTTCCTTTGTACTGTTTTGGGTCATTGACCATAGTGTGGTAACCCCCGACGGGCCTCCTTATTAGGAGTGGGTACATCTCATCGGAAGTACTCGTGACAATAGTATTGTCCGTGTATTAATTCCTATATTTTAGGAATAATATTTCCTTTTCATCTCATATTTATTTTTTATGGTTAACATTTACTATTTCAGATGATTCATTGTGGCGCATTGTATGATCAATTGATAATTACCCTAATGATAGTTAAAACAAGCCAAATTATAAGGTTTCATTGCAAAATCAAGCTTCCAGACAACATTAAGGACTAAGTATGATTATTAGTTGTTGAACATAATATATAGGTGTATCGTTGATAACTCGCCTACTCAAATATAATCTACTATTTTACTAACTCAATTACTAGTCTTGTAAACGTTTACTACTACTATTCACATGTAATAATGATATTTGAGTTCAATAAACACAAACACATCAAGATACTTCTCAAAAATCAATAATTTCGAATATGGACATTATCTGCAACCGCCAGGCGGTGACAGACAACCAGTATAAGCAACCGTCGGGCGTTCACCAGTGCTTCTCGCAACCGTTGGGTGGTCGCTAGGTCACATGGCGACCGCTTGGATGGTTGCTGATACTGGTTATCTGCAACCGCCTAGATGTTGCAAATAACATTTATACTTGAATCTTTACTATTACGGATGATTCATTGTGGCATGTTGTTTGATAAATTGATAATTACCCTAATGATAGTTAAAACAAGCCAAATTATAAGGTTTCATTGTAAAATCAAGCTTAGGGACATCATTAAGGACAAAGTAAATGATTAGTTGTTGAACATAATATATAGGTGTATCGTTGATAACTCGCCTAATCAGATATAATCTACTATTTTACTAACTTAATTACTAGTCTTGTAAACATTTACTACTATTATTCACATATAATAATGATATTTGAGTTCAATAAACACAAACACATCAAGATACTTCCCAAAATTCATTAATTTCGAATATGGATATTATCTGCAACTGTCGGGCGGTTGCAGATAACCAGTATAAGCAACCGTCGGGTGGTCACAAGTGCTTCTCGCAAAAGCTGGGCGGTCGGTAGGTCACATGGTGACCACTTGTGCGGTTGCTGATACTATTCATACTTGAATTTTTACTATTACGGATGATTCATTGTGGCGCGTTGCTTGATCAATTGATAATTACCCTAATGATAGTTAAAACAAGCCAAATTATAAGGTTTCATGGCAAAATCAAGCGTAGAGACAACATTAAGAACTAAGTATGATGATTAGTTGTTGAACATAATATATAAGTGTATCGTTGTTAACTCGCCTAATCACATAATCTACTATTTTACTCACTTAATTACTAGCCTTGTAAACGTTTACTACTACTATTCACATGTAATAATCATATTTGAGTTCAATAAACACAAACACATCAAGATACTTCCCCAAAATCACTAATTTTGAATATGGACGTTATCTGCAACCGCCGGGCGGTTGCAGATAACCAGTATAAGCAACCGTCGGGCAGTCTCCAGTGCTCATCGCAACCGTTGGGCGGTTTCTAGGTCACATGGCAACCGCTTGGGCGGTTGCTGATACTGGTTAGCTGCAATCGCCCGACGATTGCAGATAACGTCAATATTCAAAATTAGTAATTTTTTTGGGAAGTATTTTGATGTGTTTGTGTTTATTGAACTCAAATATCATTATTACATGTGAATAGTAGTAGTAAACGTTTACAAGGGTAGTAATTAAGTTAGTTAAATAGTAGATTATGTGATTAGGCGAGTTATCAACGATACACCTATATATTATGTTCAACGACTAATCATCATACTTAGTCCTTAATGTTATCTCTAAGCTTAACTTTGTAATGAAACCTTATAATTTGACTTGTTTTAACTATCATTAGGGTAATTATCAATTGATCAAACAATGCGCCACAACGAATCATCCGTAATAGTAAAATTTCAAGTATGAATAGTATCTGCAACCGCCCAAGCGGTCGCCATATGATCTAGCGATTGCGAGAAGCACTGGCGACCGCCCGGTGATTGCTTATCCTGGTTATCTGCAACTGCCCGACGGTGGCAAATAATATCCATATTCGAAATTAGTGAATTTTGGGAAGTATCTTAATGTGTTTGTGTTTATTGAACTCAAATGTCATTATTACATGTGAATAATAGTAGTAAATGTTTACAAGACTAGTAATTAAGTTAGTAAAATAGTAGATTATATCTGATTAGGCGAGTTATCAACGATACACCTATATATTATGTTCAACAACTAATCATTTACTTAGTCCTTAATGTTGTCCCTAAACTTGATTTTGCAATGACACCTTATAATTTGACATGTTTTAACTATCATTAGGGTAATTATCAATTGATTGAAGAACGCGCCACAACGAACCGCTGGGCGTTTGCTGTTATTGGTTATCTGCAACCGCCGGGCAGTTGCAATAATATTCATACTTAAATTTTTATTATTTTGGATGATTATGTTGTCTATAATGATATATGTTGTCTATAAACACAAACACATCAAGATACTTGCCAAAAATCACTAATTTTAAACTTGAATATTATTCGCAGCCACTAGGCGGTTGCGAATATCCCACCGTTGCAACCGCCCATCGGTTGCGTTACCTATTGTCGCAACCGCCCGGACGGTCGCCATGGTACCTAACAACCGCTCGGCGGTTGCTAATTCCGCTATAATGGGCGGGATTCGAGTGGAAATTTAAATTTTCAAGAAAATTCAAAAATTTCACCCCAAATCTTATATATAACCACCATTCTTCTCTCTAATTTTTCATGCACAAATATTACACCCTCCAAACATACCCAACACTCTTCTTTTCCAATCCACAAAATCCAAACACTTTCTTTTATCTCAAACACTTTCTTTTATCTCTAAAACAAAACACCAAACACTTTCTTTTAACCCTAAACAAAAAACCAAACACTTCCTTTTATCTCCAAAACAATCCACCAAATACATTATTTTCTTTTATATCTCAAACAAAAAACCCAAACACTTTCTTTTCTTTTATATATCCAACAAAAAACCCAAGCACTTTTTTTTATCTCCAAAACAAAACATTTTTTTCTAATGTTTTCTTTTTGTTCACTTCTTTTCTTTTTTGTTTATCTTCTTTTCTTTTTGTTCATCTTATTTTCTTTTTGTTTCTTTTGTTTTCTTTTTGTTTCAACATATTAATTTCAAAAAAAAAACAATAATATTCTGGAAAATTTTCAGAATGTTATTGTTTTTTTTTATTAATATTATTTGCAACCGCTGGGCGGTTGCGAACATCATGAATTCGCAACCGCCGCTTTCGAAAATTTTGAGCTCCTTATGGATGTGGCAACCGCTAGGGACTTCGCAACAACCAAGCGGTCGCCACGTCTCTATGGACGCAGCGACCGCCAAGGGGTATCTGCGACCATCTGGCGATTGCAGAGTACCCACGACGAGGGGTATCTGCGATCGTCTCGGCGACCGCCCGGGCAGTCACAGATACCCCTCGGGCGACCGCCCATGGGCCATCTGCAACCGCCCGAGCGGTTGCAAATGTCCTTGTATTCTTGTAGTGTGTTGTAATAAAAGTACACACTAAATCCCAATGATATATTTTCTATGATGTCACAAGAAAGACATACAACTAAACCACGCGTGTGTACCATATTCTCAAAAGTAGAGTCATTCAAATCTAGCTGAGAACATAGGTAAGTGCTTGTCCATAAACATACCCAAAGCAATGTAAATTAGCATGGTAATCCCAACTTTGAGTCCTACAAGGCACAGTGCGATTAATTTAAAATACATTATAGTGTACTACAAAATTACTTAATAAGCGCAACATTGAATCAGTAGTTCACAAATCAGCAAGATAATAATCATATTCGATCAAAAGCATATCTACTTAATAACACTAAATTAAAAATATCCAAATAAAGTAAAACATATTGAGGGCTTAAACTTAAGAGAGATAGCAGCTAGTGAGATCTTCATTGTTAGTGCCACCATTGTTAGAACGGGTGTAGCTTGGTCCAGATAGGTAAGTGCTTGCAGCGTCCTCACCGTGAACATACATTTCCTCCAAAACAAAAGGGTTCTCAATTGTCTCCTTAGTTTTCTCTCGCAGCAAAACGGCCTCCAACTCCTCAAATACCTCGTAGTACATATCCATGTGAGGGAATACAAGTAAACGGAAATGGCGCTGTAAGAGAGTTTCCTATAACTCAACAAGAAATAAGACTCAACACCCATTCATTAAGCTAAATTGTGGTAAAACAAGTAGATGTAATGTTGAATTTACTACCTTCTAAATATGAGAAGCATATTCTGGGCCAATTGAGATGACAGTCATGTTATCATAGTCGAGTTTAACACCAGGTAGCCTGATGAAGTTCTTATACGCCCTCAACCTTTGTCTAAGAGCAGCAACATTCTCTCTTATTTCCCATATGCGATATTGATCACGAGTCCCTTTAGTCCATTTTAAGGCAATGTGCATAACAGCCATATCTAGTTGTAAAGGATCAGACAAATCAAACTTTTTCCCTATCCCTTTCCAAAACAATAACACCTTGAAACTTCCATCATGACCAATATCTGGCTCATTGAAGAACTTGCATATACATTGCAACCTTATAAGAGGCCTTTTTCTATACAACATGCCATTTGATTAGTAAAACAGTTGATATCAGTTCAAAAAAAGCAGCAAACGTGATGGTAGATGTATAGAAATTTACAGACCCACTTGACAAATCACATGCACAATTTACAATATTAACCTCGAAATCAGACCCAATCATATTAAATCAACAGTTCTAACAAGTTGTGAGCACACAATTAACAATAATAAGCCACAATTGACAACATTATGACATATTTCTAATAACGAAAGTTCAATCTGACATAAAGTGGTAATGATTAACATCGCTACATATATTCCTATGACTATGTCAGATCAATTAACGATGTTGAACAAAACAAAGCCTCGAGTTCATCGTAAACAAACAACATCCAAAATCAAAGGAATCTAAAGTACAAGTGAAAGGATATTATTACCGTAGTACGTTGTTGGGTTGAATTTGGGAATCTGGTAGATCGATCGACGGAGAGCGCGATTGAGAGCGATAGCTAAGGTTTCGAGATTTTGGGGAAGATGATTTGATTCGATTTGCAGATTGACTAATCTGGTGTATTAATGTGGAGTAAACGTTAGGAGGATATTTTGGGAATTTAACATCAGGTTATAACCGGTTATTTCAACTTTTTAACGAACCAAACGAGATACTATAATGCATTTAATTTAGTGACGGATAACATCTTGCGAAGTAAACTGGTTATTAGAACTTAAAAAATAAATAATTCGCGGAATTATTTTATTTATTATAACAACTGCAATAGAACAGTACCGAAACCAAACACGCTTTTTAAAACCAGACGTTCAATCACTATTTCATTGATACAAATTTTCTGTCAAATTAAATCCAGTCGTATACACATCAATGGGCCTGAGCCCAACTAATTATCTTCACGCTGTCTTACGTGTAACAGTGTTTTAACGCTTGTTTGGGCAAATATAAAGTATCAGCCTTATGTTTTCTCTAATTTATTTTAGAAAAATAATTAGAGACTTTTTGCATAACTGTTACTGTTTGGTATATAGCGCATTATTGTCTTACAAAACTAAAGAAAAGTCGAAAAGACTCAAGATTTGAAAGGATGCAAAATTCTTAAAACAAAACAAATTACTAGTTATAAGGATTTTTTGTCTTCCCAGCTATAAAATTTACACATTATTTTTTCCAGAATATGCATCTTCTCAACTATTTAAGAGCGGAAGATCAGCTCAAGAAATTATTGTATATGTTAATATTCTGACATATCAATCTTTTAACATTGAATATAATTTATTAATTTACTTTTTTATACATTTATATTATAGATGGCAACCCGCTTGTAAGGGGCAAACTGAACTATCATTTGATTATATTTGCGAGATTTTAATTTTTAACAACGAGTGAGGGTTCAAAACATATCATGGGCCCTAACCGAACTAAATTGCTATATGTTGAAAGTTCATATAGGAAAGCAAGATTGTTTTTTCCTTCAAACGTAGTAGGGGTCATTAAATTGTGAGCAAGGGGTTGTGGTATTGCATAGACTTTTTCATGCAAACGTAGTAGGGGTCGTTTGATTGTGAACAAGGGGTTGTGGTATTGCAGAGACTTTTTCTTACAACCATTGTGGTTATTTTTGAATGTTCTAAGTGTCTTTTTTTTTTCTTAAAAGATGTTCAAAGTGTTTTTCTAAGAATTCAAATTGTCTTTTACTGATCGTTTTGTTGTCACATGTTGTCATGCTCATGACGATAGATGTGAAGTCGCTTTCACTAGATAGGGGATGTTATAGCGCCAAGTACAATATTGTTTTCTCTTGGTATAAGATGCATAGAACTAAGTATGTCAACTTTTTTGTACATTTTTTGTTGTGAGCAACGACATATATTCGGCCCTTTCTCGGATCTAAAGGGATAGCTTAAGGAGGGAATATAGGATTCAGGAGCAAGCCATGAGCAAGATATCATATTGGCTTCAATATTGATGAAGTAACATTGCGCCACATGTTAGGTATGAATAGCAGGTCATCTCGTCCTCCATTGCACGTTTAAGGGATGACTAATGAGCGTCGAAACATGGTCGTCTACCAAGCCACACGTCAGATTGACAAGCCACATACTAGTATCCCGAGCCACATACTAGTATCCGGCCCTAGGGGTCGTACACGTCATCATAAGTCCTAGTACTGGTTCCTAGTGCATTTGCCAAATGTTCTGAAACTGAAACGATTCTAAACATATCAGATAAAACAACCTTTGAACAACCATAGCGGGTCCTTTCACTTTATCGACATAATTTCTTATGAAGTGCGCATTTAATTCAATAAATGATGACATAATTGTTAGGATTTTGTATTGACGCACGAGTTCTCTTACTTGAAGACTGTCTTATGTACATTACTTACAACTATGTGTTGTGTATCCCACACTCACCTACATGTATTGTGTGGAATGTACTATACCTAAATCTATATAAAACAATCTCCTTATATATAATAATACCTACTGGATAAGAATTTCATTTTGTTTCAAATTCTATCCTAGTTACCTCTCAACTAGTTCTTTATTTGGAATTCTAACTTCTTGTTTTCGTTACTTTCTCCGCTTAGCTTTGATTTCTCCTAGAACTAAAATATATGAGGAGGACCACTCACTGCTTTCTAATTTTATATGACATAATTTAGCTTGAACTAAAGTGACTAGGTTTTAGTTAATAAATAGTTTAAGTTTCTTAAGTTGGTCAAGTTATAATGTGACCACTTCACAACTATTGTGTTACATATCATTGGGGTTGTCACTTATTATAGTTTACATTATATATACATATATCTTAGGAGTTCGATCTTTTTCATTGTACCTAAACTCAACTCGTTATCCTCCTATCCACGGGAATCTGGGATTTCTTTAATATTACAAAATGGGACTGCATCCACCACTTAAAACATTATTATATTTAGTGAAATTAATTAAATCTCATTGTTTGTAAATATATATATATCAAGAATTCAAGATGTATGTGTCTGGTTTGTATTTTAACGACTCGTTAAAGTTAGCCAAATATAAAATTCTCAATTATTTCGCTAGAGCATAAACTGATAAACATTAACGCAATAACTTCTAACTGCTAAGTACCAAGCCTTGCCGAATTAAATTTACTCTTTGTTCTGGTCTTTTACTCAAGGCCAAAAGTCAAATAAATATTTAAAGTTGAAAGGGAAGCCCCAACGAATAAAAGTGGCCGGTGCTGAAACTAGACTTTTGATTCAAAAGAAAATCCATCCACGTAAAGCATTGCTGAGAATTACTTCATTAATTAGATTTTTGTGTCATTAATCATTTGAATGATTATTAATTAATTAAAGACGACGAGTGGTCCCCCACTACATCTAGTACATTGTCAATTAATAACTTATCAGTTATCAGTAAATTATATTTCTTATTTCGTTTATTAACATTAGAAACATTCACACGCGGTCTCTGCATTATTAACAATTTATTTTAAGTATATTTAATAATTTGTATGGTAAAAATTATAACTTAAATATTGATAGAAAATTTAAACTTTTTTATGCAAATAAAGAGAATTAAGTAATAAATATTTTTAGGTTTATATAATGGTAAAGTTTTACAGTTATATTTTAATTAATAACAAAATCTAATAGCGTGTCGAGGCATAAATAAAAAAAAATCAAAAGATTGGTGTTAACACGGCTTCCTTCGTATAATAGTATAGATGACTGACCCTACTGTTTATGAACTTAATAATAATATTTAGTAATATATATAAATAATGGAAGAGTCTTAGTGAGAAAATAATTTCATTTCAAAAGAAAATAAACCAATAGTTCTTAATCTAGAGTTGGTATATGTAAAGACATAAATAAATAGGGATCTAAATTCTAATATGATATCAAAATTTACTCAACTTGATATAAGTTTTGCTACTAAATCTCGTGCATGCTTCTGTTTATACATACTCTCTCAGCTCTATGAGATGGAATGTTCTAGAATCTAATAAGCGTCCATTCCTAGTTGAGTATACGGCTGTATCAAATAGTTACTTTAGTTGAACTAACTAATGTTTAAATACAATAATCAGTTTGTTGAATTCCTGGATGACCACAATTTTTTTAAAGTTCATTATTTGTTATAGAGTATATGTTCTATTGTGTACATCCTAATCACATCCTAGGATAGTCCACATATAAAAATGGTTGACCTTCTTTATGATATACATAATTTATTTCTTTATACGCGTACTATACACTATATCATATAGTTTATACAGAAAACAAAGAAGTGGCAGCCACACCATGTTTCGGCATCATGATAAGGCCATGTCCAATACAGAACTCGTGACTTTATCTTTGTCCATCTCTCAACACAAAGATTAGATATTTCATCTTATATCTTTTAAAAAAAAATCTCATATTTCTTAATAATATCATGTTCTTAAATCTTAATCATCTTGTTTCGACAAATTAAACTTGTGATTAAGATATTATGATGATCTAATGGGCCGGTTAATGGTCCCATCTGTAGCACACCCTATGGTTTTTTTAATGGAGTTGTCGAAGAATCAACGAATAAGATTAGTTTCAGAACGCATGCAAATTATGTCAGGTGTGTCCCATTATATATTTATTTTTTTCCTTTTGTCGCGTACAGCTTAAGATATGTTTTTTAAATCATAAATTGTTTTATAGTTAACGTCTATTTCTAATACAATAAAAGACAAAAATGTGGAAATAGGAGAATAAACATTTTTTTTTATCAATGAAAAGAGAGAATAAACTGGTTAAATTTGCTTATCGATGAGGCTTGTCTAAGTTTTTTATTCCATAATTTTTAATTAATTAAACTTAAACAAAAAGTCTTATAATGCATGCCGGTACTATTTTTTTTCCCTAAACGTTCATAACCAGGTTTAATTTCTGTAATTTCGACGTTATAATAATGACTTGACCAAGCCTTAAGCGGTATTATTGTATAAATTTACCATTGTTTTTTCTTCAACGAAAATTAATTAGGCTTCAAGATGAATTAACTGGGTTGACTTAAGTGTGTGTGTATATATATATATATATATTACAGGCTAATCATGTGAAAATCCGATTTAGAATAATTGTGTTACGTTGCTAGCTATTGAGAAATATTATTTCACATCGCTTGGGTATGGTCTTGAATTAATGTTAATAAAGAGAAGTTTCCCCTCCACTTAACAAGACCTTTATTAAGTGGAGAAATATGAGTTTCAATTTCTATCATGGTATCAAAGCCAACCCTAGACGTATGTTGGGCTCTGCGATCTACCAACGTGAATACGTGATGGCACCAGACATCAGGGGCGAAGCCACGGGGGGTGCATGTGGGTGCCCCTGCACCCCCCAAGCTCCCTGGAATTATTTGAGCAGTAGTATAACTGCAGTATAATTTTTGAACAATGTTGAATATTTTAATGGTTTTTGCAGATCACACATAAGTCATTTTATTAATGTAGAAACTTGCTGTCATCCACTATTATACATTAAATAATGATAGGCTTATTAAATAATGATAGGCTTATTGAATTTTACCGATGTACCTTTTGGTTCCTTCTTTATTTATGACTTAGCATATTTCTTCTATAGTCTTATTTAACAAATAAACCAAAACCTGGCCATAAACAAAGTTTTTTTTACGTTAACTTGACAGAGTACCTTCATATTTAAATAACAAAAACACCTATACTATTCAAATGTAATTTTTTTTGCTAAAACTAAATGGTGAAAGAAATCTTACAAAATGATGCCAAAATGTTGACAGATATTGCGAAAAAATGTTATAAACTATAGCCAAATATAAATTGTTACATGTTTCATTAGTGATGTTAATGAAAAATTAATTACTCCAAAAGACACATGATTTAAGCATGTAGCATACCAAAGATACATAAGTAAAAATAAGCAGATACTAGCAAAACGAACAGCAGGTAATGTATGTAATAGGATAAAACCCCCCTCGTGAAGTTCGTAGCAAAAAAAAAGAGAAAAAATCCCTCGTTAAGATCCGACCAGAAACCTTCTATGTAGAAAGAAAAATAAAAGAGAAATTGCTTTTTTCTTTTTTCGTAAAAACTGCATGGCGATTTTTCCCTTTTATTACTTTATTATATTTTTATGCTGAGTTTAAATTTTACTATAGTTTGTATCATTCGCATGTATTGAGAAAAAAAAATTCGCACCCCTCGACTTATATTTCTGGCTTCGCCCCTGCCAGACATAATTAATATGTGAAAGTCAAACAATGAATTATGATGCTTTTGTGTTTATTTCTGCAAATAGCACGCACCTAAGCTATGATATATTAGCGTGGAAGACATGCCCGCCGTCATATGGATTATTTTATTTTCTTAATTTCAGAAGGAGTTTTCACTAAAGAAACAAAAATCTTATTACAATTTAATTAAACGTAAAACCATATCAATTTACCTTTATCAAGAATAATCTGTGGAGTACACGATTCCAAATATATTTTGCTTTTAGCACTGAGTAGCAACATGCACATCGTTAAAGAGACTAAAATATTATTATCAGTGCATAAACAATTCAAATTTTGTTACATATAATATTTGTATAATTTAATCGCCACCGTACATGATAAAAACATCGGATATCCAACTGTATAAAAAATTGCAAGGATATAGTAAAACTGAAAAATCCAATAACTTACACAAGTGTTTTATTTGGCCTAGCAACATATGCAATTCTTTTAAGCAAGTTAATAAGCCATACATCAATTTACAAAAACAAAATTATATACAGTAAGACCTGATAAATTTTCTTCAATATTCTGTTATTAATATTATAGCGAGTGCATCAACCCCTTTAAAAACTTAGCATACAACCTCTGATTAATAAGTATAATATTTATACTTATATAAATAAACTAGTACTTTTTTTACATGCCAAACTATGTGTAAGAAATTAGAAGGTGGCCAGTGAAGTACAGTTTTCCCTATTTGCTACATCTGTTTAGTTACATTGTATATCAGTTTCAGGACAAAGAAATTTTGGATTCAAATCCACAATTATCAAAAATGTATTGTCTGTGAAATTTTGGATTCAAATCCATAATTATCAAAAATGTATTGTGACATACGTAACAAAAAATTGTAACGAACAAAATTGCAATAAGATAATCCACTAATAACCAGCGGTAACAAAAAATCAAAATATAACACACAACAATATACATACTACACTACCTTCCTCTTTAGATCAGAAAAAAACAGATCAAAATGAGGAATTTTCACAAAAGGAGATCACAAAACCGCCTCCTCTGTGCTCACACCAACTCTAAACAAACCTTAAATGAACTAAATTACATAAAATTTAGCTGTGAAAATAACATTAACAACTGCAAAAATGGCCTAAAATATGCAGCCTTCTGCAGTTTTTATTGCAAGCATGCAATAACTGAACCTGAATCCAACAAACTGGTAAACTAATCTTCAGAAAGATTCTCAAAGGTTGTCATAAAATGTGCAACCAATGAGAGAGAGAGAGAGAGAGAGAGAGAGAGAGAGAGAGAGAGAGAGAGAGAGAGAGAGAGAGAGAGAAGCAGAGGAGTATATATAGAGAAAAAAATCTAATCTTGATCTTTCCAGAAGGAAGAAGGGAATGATGATGAACCCTTTTGATCAAAATTGATAGTTTCATTATTATGTTGTGAGTTTTGATTATGAAAAGGGAGATTATTAGGCAACAAAATATTGTTATTGGAATCAAGATCATCCCAAACAGGGCTTTCAGGACCCCAACAACCTGCATTGAACCACGCCTCCGATAAATCTCCCCATACCAATTCAGACGACGGCTGCGGTGGTGGTGGCACTTCTATATTCTCAACAAAGGGTGGTGGTGGCTGCGGCGGTGGTTCATTATTCACATCCTGTTCGTGACCACTTTCCTCCTGATGAAGATAAAAATTATTAGATTACGTCAATTTAATATGGTATCAGAGTCAGTCACAAAGATATATCAAATGAAAAGAATGTCCGAATCAACTTTTATCACCACTCAGTGGTAAAAAATATCACGTGTCATGCGTAACAAAAAAATAACAACCTATTACATACTTGTTGAAAAACAGGTAGAGAACAGTAAACAACTAATCTTTTAGATGAGACGTTAATCCAGTACCTGAGTCGTCTGAGAAGGCGGCTCAGAAGAATCCGTTGTCGTCGTATCCTTATTATCTTTACCAAGAAACAGCTCGGGGAAATTCAACCTCGCGTTCTCGCCTCTCAACTTGAACGCCTCCCGATCATAGGCCATAGCAGCTTCCTCGGCAGTGTCAAACGTACCGAGCCACAATCGAGTCCTATTCTTCGGGAGACGAATCTCGGCAACCCATTTGCCCCAATGCCTCTGCCTGACCCCTCTATAGAGCTTCGTAGTCGAAAAAGGCGGCGTTGTAGGCCTAAACCACGCTTTCCCATCATGTCGAAACCTATTCATCATCATCATTTTGCCTCTCGGACTCAAATTCAGCGCGTCACTCCAATACTGCAATAACTGGTGCTGATGCTGCTGAATTTGCGATGGCGATGAAGACGATGGTGGTGATGGTAATGGCACCGTCTCCCCCGTAAAATACGCGGGGAACGCGTAGTTTTGCGGGTGATTTGGGTACTGGGAGGCAAAGGATATCATCTGTTGTTGCTGCTGTGGTTGAAAATAAGGGATTGGATTTGATGTGTATTGGTTATTGATTGGTGGTTGAGAATTATCTAATGCAAATGGAAAATTAAGCATTGAGTATTGAGGGTAAGCCATTGAAGAAGAAAAATCTTGTTGAGGTAAAGGGTGATTAAAAGAACTATCTTGGGGTTCAGGGCTTTTTACTTTCTTCATTGGTCTATCAGAATTTGAAATGGAATTTTCATTAAAACTAGAAGGATTCCATTGTTGTTGTTCTTGATTTTGCTGCCAATTTGACCCTTTGCTTTCATCTCTCTCCCAATCCATAAGATTTTGTTTACCTTTCTTTGATTTACCCTTTTTACTACTTGAAAAATCCATCAAGAAAACAATATCAAAGTGAAGTAATTTGAAGCTGTATTAGCCGCTCGCTCTCTTAACAAAGAGCAAAAAGAATACAAAAAAAAACAGAGGAAAAAGAAAGATTTTTTTCTTAGTAATTGATCACCAAAGATTGGAACTTTGGTGAAAATTTGAAAAACCCAGATGCTAAAATTCACTGGGAAATCAAAGACAAGTTGCTAGTCCAAAAATCAAAGTGAATAAGGGAGAAAAAAAAATGAAATCTTGAAGTGAAAAATAGATATTTTGGAGTGTGAGAGAGCGAGCGGCTAGTGAAAGAGATTAGAATTGCAATTCGAAATTTTGTCTTGTTTTTTTGGAATAATCAACAAAGTGTGGATATGAAGATGTGGGAGAGAAAGCAGAGAAGGTGTAAAGGCAGATTTTTGAGTTGAGAGACAAGTGGAGAGGATGTTACTATATATATATATGGTTTGTAAGGATGAAGAAAAAGATTTGTGTATGTGTGTAGAAGAATTGTGGTTGGTCTGTTGCTGCTGTGTTTGGTCCCACACGGATTATACTTTTCTTTCCTCCTTATTACTTGCGTTCCTTATACTCCAATCCTGCTCTATTGTCCTTATGATTGTGAAAAAGAAACCAAACAGAAACACACTTATTTGAAAGGTAATTTGATTCATAAGTAGCAAATCGCAACAATCAATCCTAATATTTGCTAACCTATATTGAAAACTGACTTGTGCTTATTGGGTACGGTACAAATGTAAAACACATTCGATATGTATCTAATACGATATGAGGCGTTTTAATTGATAAAAAGATAAATCTCGGAATTTAAATTTGATGTATAATTAAGTTGTTCAATTCTAGTCTATTTTGTGCAACCTTTATGCTTTTGTCTCCCCGAACTAGTGTCATTTGTTGTTCTCATCAAATTCTATTGTCCGACATATCAAGGATTTAGGGTTTGGGGTTCCTGAGCTTTAAACGTGGTGGCGGTGTTGTGACATAGTTTTGTCAAGTTTGTTGTATGTAGTCATTTTGTGGGGCAATGGAATGCTCATTGGCTAAAGTTTCGCAACATATAACAATTAATTTGGTTTAAGGCGTTGCAACCTAATCTAATTCAACACATTTAACGGTGTTTAACCACAACTCTTGTTCAACTATTTTTGTTTTGTGTACTAATTTTGAGAACTAGACATAATATAAGTTTCATTTTCTCTCATTAAAAGAAGTTCTAAGTATAGAGTTCGTACTCCTGTCATGTCGTACTGTAAGATTAATCAACTAATTGACAGGTAACTTAAGAGGTAAAATATAGCTTAGTCATAGCGGACATGGTCTAACGACCCATTGAGATCTCTTTGTTCACCAAAAAAAAAACACCGCTTGTGAAAAACATGAGATATGTTTGTGATTGAGTTTAATCTAAAATCTCTCGGACTTAAAAAATAAGTTAAGTATGATAAGTTAGATATTACAGTAAAAATTTAATTATTCATTTATGTTCATTTGATATTTATCCACAATTACAAACCAAATTTGACTCGTGTTACAAGTTTCACCCTCTATCATGTATCTCGACCTTAGCCTTTAAATTTAATTAAACTCGGCATTCATCTCGTTATGGGGAAAGAAGTAGGCACCAATAAAAGGTTGCACTTTTAAACTGTAAACCAGGCCCCGTGTTGTTATCGGTTTAATTGTAAATTGAACTATAGCTTATACCTTTAACAGGTCATAATCTAAGAAACAATGGTTCCTAACTATCCCTTTTAATTTATAAATGGAAGATATCAATTGAGCAGCTCTGTAACTTATAAAGCTAGAGCTTAAGATTAAACTTCAGTTGGATCCAACACATACATGGACATCAGACAACACTATCTTCATCGTACGGAGGGGTTGCACTATGATAAAGTCATAAAACAACACTTCAAAAGTCAAAACATACATTTTTTGTACAGTAGGTGGCTAATGTTAATTGGTTCCCAAATAAATACTATTAATATGGTGGACCTCCATATTTTAATCAACAACACAAAAGTCAAACCCAACTACAATTTGGATATATTATTATATTCCCAGAACTAACCACAAATATCCTTTTATGTGGGATCAAAATATAATTTTTTTAGAAGAGCTTGAATGAGTATAGACATTCCATTAAGTTGTAAATAATTTATAGATAATAGGTCTATCTATAATGTTTGTTCAAACTTTTAGAGATCTTTGTACTCCTTCAAAACCTTGAGCGTCAACTTTAAATACTTGGAAAAATTCATATGAGGTGTTGAACAATTGGTCGTTTTGCACGTCGTTATCTATGCTTACTCTCGTTGTATTGTAGTACCTGAAATTCAGTTATCCTTCTTCGGCGGATCTGTCCTTGCCTCTTTCCTCCTGCCTTAAACACTTGAACTAAGAAGCGGAATTATTGTACCATGATAATTCTAAACTTCAAAAAATACATTTTCATGCAAAATAAAAAGTTCATATTTCGAGAGGATGACGTATTAAAAAAATTTATAAGTTCGAAAATACTCCCAAAAATTAAGAAAACACCCTCAAACAACACAATAGCTTCACATACAACCCCCCCCCCCCCACCCCACCCCACCCCACCCCAAATGCCCTTAAATTTATCTAACACACCACAACACTAAAGTAGCTTCACACAATTCAGAAACACCCACAAATACCCCCCATTTTTTTAATTTTAGAAAATACCCCTTGTACACTCTTAAAATTTTAGAGAAGCCCTTAAACATCCTCCTTTTTTTAAGACACCCCCAAGCACCCAGAAATTTTTACAAAATATCCCCTAACACCTTTTTTTTTAAGAGAACATCCCTCAAATTTTTAGACACCATCGCCCAAAACCTTCAATTTTCTTAAACACCACAATTTCTTCTCCTGGTTCTAAAACACCCCCATATTTTCAAAAAATATCCTTAACCACTACGATAGCTTCTCATAATGTTCATCTAAATTCCTATTTTTTTAGTTTATTCGGCTCACGATGAATACGATTTGCTTTACTCATAAATAGTTTCCATTTGTTTTTAGGTATATCTCATACAAAGTGATTATATACTCTGAATTTCTAGCAAATAAATACATTTTGATCGATTGAGTTTTGATCAAATGCCATTTACATTTAGCAAGCCTGGTACACATGGACAGAGAAAATCAAGTACATGATTTGTTGAATTTTACTTAGTTGATCACTGAAAATATTGGAAAAGAACAAGGCATATATAATTATACTAGTGCATAAGCCCGTGCTCCGCACGGGTGCGTTAAATTTTAATTGACTAATTTTATTACAATTTTAAAAGACGTTATTTTAATTCGATTAATAATTTATTTGACTATTTTCTTACAATGAACAACATTTAATTCTATGTAATTGCAATTTTAAACAATATCGACGCACGGGCACTTTAAATTTTAATTGAGTAATATTATTGCAATTTTAAAAGCTGTTGTTTTAATTCGATCGATAATTTATTCGACTATTTTTTTACGTTGAACAACATTTAATTCTATTTAATTGCTATTTTAAACAATATCGACTTTAAGTTTATCTACAATCACATTTTCTAAATATATACAGTCATAGCGTAATTATTCAAAAAGAAAGAGTCATTTTCACATATATCAGTATGTAGTATTTAATTTTACTGTTCATATACAATAATCTTTGTGCATCATTATAGAATAGTATTAGTATAAAAAATCATTTTTAAAAATAAAAAAGGAGAAAGCAACATGAAAGTCAAATAATGCGGCTCTCTTATGTTTCACTTGCAGCGTGAGCAAACATGTAGCAAAGGCATGTAAAACAAATATGTAGCAAAGAACAAGATAGAAAAAATTAAATTACAATAGGGCCTATAAATAAATAATATAAAGCTTTTGGGACAAATTGAAAGAAGAAAAAATTAAAAAGATCATTCAAAAATTTACAGCGGGTCCGTAAGTGTGCAACATAAAGTTTTTGAGGCGAGATCAAAAGAATTAAAAAATTAAAAAAAAATGTAATATTTTGTGGGATTGTATAAAAATATATAATATTTCATGGGGGGCCTTATGCAATTGGGACAAACTAGTTTTTTTTTTACTTTTTGGCTAAATAGTGGTCTGCCATCTCAGTCAAAAGTTGTGGCCGCCCCTCTTAAAGTAACACAAGAGTTTTTCAATTAGAAATAATACAGAGACAATTTTTGGGTGTCGTATCCAAATTAAATATAATATAGGGGAGTTTTTTTTTTTTTTGCTAAAAAGATTTACATAAGGGGTTTTCAAATAGAAATATCATTGGGTAGTTCTTGTTACGCATTTGTATTTCACATATTACGTATGCTTGCAAAATAAGACGGACGATGGAATGAGTCAAATAAGAAAGCTTTTGAGACCAAAAAAATAAAACTTAAAATTTTAAGGACTACCGTTGGATCCATGGTAAGTAAAAGAAAACTTTAGAGGCAGAATTGAGACAATCAAAAATTGCAAGGACTATTTGACAATTTATAGCGGACACAAAAAAGGAAAAAATAAATGTTAAAGGGCTGTTTCGCAATTTACCTTGGGGCCGTAACTAAATAATAGAAAACTTTAGGGTAAAATATAAAGAGTTGAAAAATGCAAGGGCAAATCTGCAATTAACAAGGGCAAAAAAGGGCAAAAAAATTGGTGGTTGGGGAGGTGCTTATCCCCACTTATTATATATACTAGGTTACATGGCCCGTGCTCCGCACGGGCGCATTTTATTGTATTCGATACTTTAAATATCATTTTTTTAAAAGAGTTTTAATTTTAACGATAGCTAATTTGAGTATATATTTAACAAAATTTAATATAACTTTGGAATTAACTTTTACAATGTATAAATATAGTACCGGATAATTTTATCATGAACCAAACCTGCAATCTTAATAAATTTGTGTACGCTATATTAACCACGAAAAAATGAAGTCGAGTGGTGCACATGAATCCTTTGCCTCCATTTGTTTCGGCTGAGAAGTAAATATTCACTTAGCTCTCTGAGCTTCATGCCGCCATCCATTTCTTCTTCGCCTCCTACGAGTTATAGTGGTACACCCTAAGTCGAGATATTTAACGCATTTTACCGTAGCATCTATGGGTCTGCGGTAAAAAATGTGGCCCCATAAATGCATAACGTAAAACATTTGAAGGAAAACTGAAAGAATTATAAATTAAAAGTAATGTTCCAAATTTTACAATGGACCACCACATTATTAAGTGTTAATCAATTTTATATTAAGCAAAGCCCTGTTTTTTAATACGCACGGGCACACAAGTTATTTATTACTTTAAAAAAAATTGGCTAAAATTTTGGGGCAAAACTGAAAGAATTTCAAAATAAAAGGACCATACAATAATTTACACTGAGGCCCATAATTAAGTAACATAAAATTTTTGGTGCAAATTTGATAGAATTCAAAAACTAAAAGGACCATCTGACAGTTTACAGCGGGTGCGCAATGTAAAACTTTTGAGACAAGATCAAAAGAATTAAAAACTAAAAAGATTGTTCAACAATTTACCAAAGACCCCCACGCTATTAAATGTGAATTAATTTTATATTATACGGGTCCCAATCAATTAATACCTGCGGACCCACAAGTTATTTATTACTGCAAAACAAAGCAGAATGTAATAATTAATTGAACTTAGAATGGCAAAATTGGAACAATGAAACATGGACGATAAAAAATTCCATTATTACTATATTATAAGATAAGATATGATATGCGGGTCTCAATTACTTAATACGCATAGGACCACAACTTATTTATTATTGCAAAACAAACATGTAGTAATTAGTCGAACTTTAGAACAACGAAAGATGGACGACCAAATTTGTTTCCATTCTTATTATTGAGTATCTATTTTATAATGTATAAGTATGGTATGGATTAATTTTATCATGAATCAAGCTTGCAACCCCTATAAATTGCGATAGGCTATATTAATCATGAAAGTATCACGTCGACTCACGCGCATGAATCCTCTACCTCCATTTATTTTGGTCGAGAAGTAAATCTTCACTTAGGTCTCTGAGCTTCATGCCGTTCCGTACGACCTTCATCATGTCTTCTTTGATCCCGGATATTAATCATAAAAGTATCACGTCGAGTCATGCACATGAATCCCATGCCTCCATTCGTTTCGGTCGAGAAGTAAATCATCACTTTGGTCTCTTAGCTTCATGTCGTACCGTACGACCTTCATCATGTCTTCTTTGATCTCGCACAAGCTCTAGCCATAGCTCCGTATGCCCTAAATCGAGATATTCAAAGTGTCTTATCAAGGCATATATGTGTCGGCGTTTAACAAACGGGCCCCATAAGTGTGTAACGTAAAACATACGAGGCAAAACTGAAAGAATTAAATATTAAAAGGACTATCCCAAAATTTACAACGAACACCCTAATTAGTTTTATATTAAGCGGATCCCAATTGTCTAATACACGCGGACACATGAGCTATTTACTGTTGCAAAACCAAAAAGATTATAGTAGCTAAACTTTTAGGGTGAAACTGGAAGATTTTAAAAATAAGAGGATCGTTTAACAATTTACAGTATGACCCATAAATAAATAACGTAAAACCTTTAGGGCAAAATTGAAAGAATCTAAAAATAAGAGGACCGTTTAACAATTTATAGTAGGGCACATAAATAAATAATATAAAAATTTGGGGTAAATTTGAAAGAAATAAAATTTAAAAGGACCATTCGGCAATTCACAGTGGGCCCGTAAGTGCAAAATGTGAAACTTTAGAGGCTAGATTGAAAGAACTAAAAAATAAAAGGACCATTTTGCAATTTACGGAGGACCCCAACTCTATTAAGCGGTAAGAAATTTATATTTTGTGGGTCCCAATCGATTAATACGTGCGGGCCCTCAAAGTATTTATTACTGTAAAACAAAACATAATAGAATAATTAATTGAACTAACAGGGGCAAAATTGGAATGCAAAAGTGAACTGAGACCGTTTAACAATTTACAGTAGGGCCTATAAATAAATAATATAAAACTTTGGGGTAAATTTGAAAGAAATAAAATGTAAAAGGACCATTCGGCAATTCACAGTGGGTCCGTAAGTGCGAAATGTGAAACTTTAGAGGCGAAATTGAAAGAACAAAAAAATAAAAGGACCATTTTGCAATTTACGGAGGACCCCAACGCTATTACGTGATAAGAAATTTATATTTTGTGGATCCCAATCGATTAATACGTGCGGGCCCTCAAAGTATTTATTACTGTAAAACAAAACATAATACAGTAATTAATTGAACTAACAGGGGCAAAATTGGAAAGCAAAAGTGAGATTTAATCCTGATCTTTGAAGAAATTTACTATGAAAGTGAAGAAATAAATCTGTTGTGGGTCCCAATTGATTAATACGTGCGAGCCCTCAAAGTATTTAGTACTGTTAAACAAAACATAATGCAGTAATTAATTGAACTAACATGGGCAAAATTAGAATGCAAAAGTGAACATAGACCGTTTAACAATTTATAGTAGGGCCCATAAATACATAATATAAAACTTTGGGGTAAATTTGAAAGAAATAAAATTTAAAAGGACCATTCGGCAATTCACAATGGGTCCGTAAGTGCGAAATGTGAAACTTTAGAGGCGATATTGAAAGAACAAAAAAATAAAAGGACCATTATGCAATTTACGGAGGACCCCAACGCTATATAAGAAATTTATATTTTATGGATCCCAATCGATTAAATCTTTTTTTCAATTCTTTATTATAGTAGAGATAATTGAACTAACAGGGGCAAAATTAGAAAGCAAAAGTGGACAGAGAATCTTTTTTTCTATTCTTATATTATAGTAGAAATAGATAATATATAGTAGATAGTAGATAGTAGATATAGCATTAATTTCTGTTACACTCTACACAAAAACATCTCTCTCAATTTTAAATAATAATATCACGTATTTATATAACCGTAACTTATATCTCCAAAATTTGGTCAATTTCAATATTAGAAAAGCGTGGTTCTTTATTAGCAGTAACAGTTGTGTTAATAAGTATTTTGTTATTATATTACTAAGTTAAAAATTAGAATCAGAATTCACATTGTGAAATTCATGTTGTTTAATGACATAAAATAAAATATATATTATTGTGTTACTAAAACTTTTATCCTTACATTAAGTGGATCAATTTATTCTTCACTATAAACACACGCACGCCATGTAACTTGTTGAAGAACAAAATATTTTTTGAAAATTTGAAGGTGTTTGAGAGTGTTCTCTAAAAAATAGGGGTGTTCGGTAGTGCTCTTTGAAAATTTAGGGTGTTGTCTTAAAATATAGGGGTGTTTCGAATTAAAAGAAGCTATTATAGTGTTTGAGAGTGTTGTTAAAAACTTTAAGGGTGTTAAGGGGTGTTTGCCTGAGTTTTCTGAAAATTTGGGAATATTTTTAAATTATGGAAAGCTACTGTACTGTCTGGGGTGTTTTGAAAAAAAAAAATTGAACGTATTTGGAGTTGTTTTTGAATTATAAGCTATTGTGTTGTCTTGGGGTATCTGTTGAAATTTTGAGGTTATTTTTAAATTTATAAAACCTTTCAATACGTCATCCTCTTGACGCATTTTTACATGAAAATATGCTTTATGAAGTTTAGGCCTCGATGTGGTACATTGAAAAAAAAAAAACAAGAACCACGATGCAACGAAAGTAAGCATGGGTACCGAAGTGCAAAATGACCATTAGATAGCGGCCTCATTTAAATTTTTTCCTAAATTAATATTGAAAGTTCTGTATTTTTTTTCTTTATAAACCCCCAAAGTTCTTATTGGATCTATGTAAAACAGAAAAATTACGTATTTCAAAATTCTTTTTAATTTTAAATCCAAAAAGTTGTTCATTTGAGAACATTTGGAGCCTCTTATTAATACCCTCATGTCTCAAAAACTCTAACACAAAACTCATAGAGAAGAATGGTATGCTGGGAATATCTAGGGTGCGGTTAGATGAACTGCACCCCTCTTTACCTAACATGTGGATCATTGATTTGGCGCTATCACATGTCTATAAGAGATGGGAGTAGTACATTTAGTTGCGTCTGAGACGTTCTTTTTTATGATTGTAAAGTACAATGAGTTAAACAACGTGTAGTCTTGGCTCAGAACATCCTAGTTTTTCACTTAACAACTAAGACACCAGGAGTCTACCTAAGCAATTTTCATATTAGTTTCACGTAGTATATCTTGAGTACACATTTTCCCAATGGTGGGGGTATTTTAGGTATGTCCCAATATTAATATTGGGCCGGCCTAAGAGAAAGCCCAACTGTAATAGTACATCGAATAGGCGAAAGTCAATACGTACGAGTATCGAACGGGCATGGTTCGATCGAACGACTGGATCGAACTATCCCAGTTCGATGCACTTTCCCCAATAGCCACTGCCGCCCGCTAGATGGGGGTTATAAATACCCCGTCCCCTGACATTCTCAGCACGCATTCCAATCATCATCGAATCACTCAACATCGAATCACTAGCATTTGATCGAAGTCCCTGAGTTCGATCGAAATCCCTGCATCTGATACACAACGTTCGATCGAAGCAGATCGATTCGATACTCAGCTAACCAACTTATCGTCACATCGAAGGACCTTGGTTCGATACTCAGCTAACCAGCTTATCGTTACATCGAAGGACCCTGGTTCGATACTCTTATAGATCGAACAGACTCAGTTCGATATTGGACCATCAAGCATACACCGTATCGAACTTACGCGATTCGATATAGCTTAGATCGGATTCCTGTCATTCGATACACATTTAGTACTTTGTAATTTTATTTATTAAGCCTAGCTAGTTTGTAATAGGTGTTCCAGACCAAGCTAGTCTGAATTCTATTAGATTAACATTATTTTGGCAATTGATTGCCATATTGTAACCATTTACGGTGTTCTGTTACCCGGAGGAAATAAGACCAAAATATTGGCGCCGTCTTTGGGAACACCACAGTTCCAAGTTTATTAGGCATGACCTCCAGAATGACCAGATCGCGTAGTAGAGCAGTAGAAAGCACGAAGAGGTCAACCGAGCGACATCAAGTCAAACTGTCCCTGAAGATGCGGGACCCTTAATATTGCCCGATGGGGCGCCGACGCCCGTAAGGCGAGAAATGTCAGGAATTCAAGAAGAGGGCATACCTACGCCGAATGTTGGCGCAATTGGAGCGACAACAACCACAACTTTGCTCCCAAACAATCTGAGAGATGAAATAATGGTCATGGTCAAATCTATAGTGGCTGAGTGTCTAGCCCCCGCACCACCGATGCAAGCACCACCGCCAATGGGACGTGCTGAGGCAATAAGGGAACAAGATTTCGCTCGTATGTGCGAAAAAAGTAAACAAGGAGAAATCCCATCGGGATGGCAAAAGAGAGAAACCAGACTCGGTGGAGGTCTGAAATAAGGAAAAATCGCATAGGGAAGACCGCATAGATAAACCAAAGTCGGTGGAGGTGCAATCTAGGAATCACCATGATGAGAGAAGAAGAGAAAGAGAGGAAAGTTGGAACGAAGAACCGAGAGGACAAGAGGAGAATAATGAGAGGAGACGCACGGAAAGCCGCAACTCAAGGAAGGAGCACGATGAGGTGGTAAGAAAGCTAGAAAGGCTTGAAAGGGAAAAAACAATGGTCGAAGGCCGAATGGAGCGAATAGGAAGTGCTCTGCGGAGCTCTCCGTTTTCCGAAGAAATAAAGGCAGAAATCCTAGGGCACGGGGAAAAGATCCCCGATTTGAAACCTTACGATGGAAAATCTGATCCCCGCGATAATTTTTTCCATCTAGACAGTAAATTGACCTTGTACGGGTTCAAGGAGAACGTACAGACCGGAATATTTGCAACTACCTTGGCCAGGGTAGCGGTGGATTGGTTCACTCGAATTGCTCTGAGGACAATCAAAACCTACAAACAGTTAAGGAACATGTTTGAGCACCAATTCTCAAGTCAGGCGAGACTAGTTTTGGACCATTCCCACATGTACTCAATAAAGCAGGAGACCAATGAAAGTCTAATAGAATTCATGAGGCGTTTCAACGCAGAGCTGCTAAGAATTCACAGCCCAAGTTGAGAGATGGTGATGAGTATACTCTTCCGAGCAACTACCAATACAGTCTTCAGCGACGACTTGCTTAGGCGGAACCCCATAACTATAGAGGAGATAAACAAGATAGCTCATGGGTTGTCTACCGTGAAGGGATGATGTCAACCAAGTTAGCCGTTAACGCGCCCCCGAAAGATAAGGAAAAAGGAAAAGAGGACCAGAACCGCAACAACAATAAAAACAGGAATAACAGGTACCGAGGCACGTCGCCAAGGCGATACACGCCCCTAAATGCTAGCATCATGACAGTATTCAGAACGGCAAAAAGGAAAGAGTGGCTGAAAGAGCCCAGACATACGAAGGATTCAAAGGCAACAAGGTTCTCGAACCACTTCTATAAATACCACAATCAGAAGGGCCACAAAACCGAGGATTGCAAGGATCTCAAGGACGAGATTGAACGACTAGTGAAGGACGAAAAACTAGTGAAGTTTGTAAAAAAGAAGAAAGAGCAAGAGGACGATGCTGAAAGGGATAGATCGCTATCACCCAGAAAGGACAAGCAGAAGATAGTCGGTCATCTACATTTGTTGAACTATCATCAAACCGAAAACAACAACGTCGGAAGGGGAATGATAAATATGATATCAGGCTGCCTAGTGGGGGTGGATTCCAGGAACGACAGAAAGAGAATCCCAAGGCTCGTTCAATCAGACAGGTTCATCAGCTTCGCTGACATTTTAAGGATCGAGGAAATACCGCAGAAAGAGACACTTTCTCAACAGCGGATCTGCGCAAGCTGAGCCCCTAGGCCATTCAAATAGCGAATTTGGATTCCCCGTTGGTGATAACGGTGGATATAGCCAACTTCGGTGTAACTAAAATGCTGGAAGACCATGGTAGCTCAGTTAATGTGCTATTCAATTCCACGTTGGATAAAATGGGGCTGAATGGCGAGATATTGGAACTAGTAAGAACCTTGCTTCATGGATTCGGAGGCCCAGAAATAGTGTCTCGTGGATTGATTACGCTCCCCACCTTATTGGGAACTGCACCTCAGAGGAGAACATTAATGGCGAGTTATGTGGTTGTTGATATGCCTTTCTCTTACAACGGTTTCATAGAAAGGCCAGCGCTAAACGCGTTTCGAGCTTTGCCGTCAACTTACCACCAGATGGTAAAATTCTTCACTCCTGTCGGAACTGGTGAAGTAATTTCAGACCACATTGAAGGCTAAAAATGCTATGTGGCATCATTTCGAGTGCAACCGCGGACAGAGCAAGAAGCAGTGGGAGCACTGGTCCACAAGGAAATGGAACACATTGACCGAAGTGCCCCAATTTAACTTTTGCAAGTCTTCAATTTCCCATATATTTTGAACAATCTTAATTCGTCCACTCTCCCCTAACAAGCATGAGGGACAGGCATGTACTAACTTAAAACATAGACACCGAAGACTTGAGCCACGAAGACCGCCTCGAAGGGCATAGGAGAGCGGGTTTTGAAATCAAAATCCTCTCCTACTCTCTTTATATGAATTCGTTTCCAAAAGAAACACTTTGATTTATCAATTATATGCGGAGGCATGTAAAATCTCAATTGTATGTAGACCTAAAAATGGGTTCACTCCAAAGATGAAGAGGGATGAAGACTCTGCCCAAAGGCATGAGATACCGTAAAACCAGAAGAGATGAGAGAAGGGACGGATATCTATCCAATGTGGCACGAGGTACCGTAAATCCCGCAAAATGAAAAGGGACGGAGACTCTGACCAACGTGGCATGAGGTACCGTAAATCCTGCAAAATGAAAATGGATGGAGACTCTGTCCAATGTGGTACGAGATACCGCAAATCCTGTAAAATGAAAAAGGATGGAGACTATGTCCAAAGTGGCACGAGATACTGCAAATCCCGCAGAATGAAAAGGGACGGAGACTTTGTCCAAAGTGGTACGAGATACCGCAAATCCCGCAAAATAAAAAGGGACAGAGACTCTGTCCAAAGTGTCACGAGATACCTTAAATCCTGCAACATGAAAAGGGACGGAGACTATGTCCAAAGTGGCACGAGATACTGCAAATCCCGCAAAATGAAAAGGGACAGAGACTTTGCCCAAAAATGGCATGAGATACCACCAATCCCAAAAAATGAAAAGGGATTGAGACACTGTTCAAAGCAGCACGAAATACCGCCAATCCCGAAAAATGAAAAACGGAACAACGGTTAAATTAGTAGTAATAAAACACTAATCCTACGTTGCAAAGAGATACATATACCTTTCATAAATACGAAAGGACGTTGTAGTTGTCAAAATAAGGTAAAACACGACAATAGTGATTGAAAGAAAAGGCAATGAATATGAGCCAACGAAAAAAGCATATCATTGAAAAATAACACGGATAATGTGCGATTACAAGGCATTTATTCAAATTGTTCGAAACATTAAAAGGGCGTCCCAGCGCCAGAAAACAGAATGAAAATTGTTCATTATAAAATAAAAGGCTGACGCACTCAGGCGTCGGCATCATCCTCATCTTCGGAGGAAGGATAGACGGGCGACATCAGAGGAGGTGAAGAAATTCCCCGATAAACGAGGTTATCGCTCTCGATAAGCACAACAAACTCATATGGAGAAGCTGGGTGATCAATCACGGCGGGCGACATAATCTCTTTATTAGGCCCCAGTGAAAGATCAAGTCAAGCAGGGTTGAAGCGCCCACGAACTTATTTGGTACTGTAGAGTTGTTGCACCGTGAGCACCTGAGCTTTTCGAGCTTCTCGGGCACCCTTCCGAGCACTTATCTCTCGAAAGGTATTGCTTTGGAGGAACTCCTCGGCAATTTCAACTCGTTGCTGCGCGAAAGGAACCAGTACAATGTTAAAGAGATTAACAAGGAAGAATAAAAGTATAAAGCTTCCACTCAAGTAAAATTACTATACCTCACTGAGGTTTGATCATATCATATCTCTTCGGCCGCTCACACTTTTCTTTCTCGGCCGCCAGTTCCTTTTTTAGCACAGCAACTCGTTTTGCCATCTCACCTTTGCTGGACGAAAGATTGCTGACTTGCATTTGAAGCTGATCGACGACGTCCTGTGCAAGCCTCGCCGCTTCCCTATCAACGGCAACTCGAGCTGCGTACTCCTTCACCTTCTGCACGTTGCCCTCTCCTTGTCCTCAAGAGCGGCCCTCTCCTTGTCCTCAAGAGTGGCCCTCAAGGCATCAGGGTCACCGCCACAGAAGTCAACTCCGGCCTGCTACTGTCCATGAGCCTGGACTAACCCAGCGAACATAACGTCTACTATCCCGCCACCCTAAAGAGAAAGCATCACAAGGTTAAATGACGTTATGCAATGAGATACAAATGTAATACAGTGCAGCTGGAATATAATATATTACCGCACTTAAAAGATCAAGAACGTTCCGCTCAACCATCTTCCTCTCCTCGGCCGAAACGGGATGCGAAACTGTAAGATTTGGAAGGAGGAGCGTCAAGGCATTAATCGCCTCTTCCTCTGAAATCTCGAACTCCTCCACGCGGGCCTGAGGGCCAAGGCTTGGCCCCGCTTTGACCCTTATTTCATCCGCATCATCAAAACCACCAACAGTCACCAAACATGTGGTACACGGCACTGGGGGGACAACACCCTCTGTTTGGGAGCGAGTCTGGTGGACCCTCCTCGTTTTAGTTTGAGCAGCTTCGGCATTGACGCCTTGTTCGGCTGCAACTTCATCAAAACCCCCTGCATGGCTGAGATCGTCAGGAGGGGGAGTAGTCGCGCGGTCTTGCCCAAAAATGTCCTCAAAATGATCTCTTGTAGCCTCTACGGGGGCCGATGCCTCGGCTGCTGTTTTCATACCATTGTTCTTCTTTTTCCTTGGAGGTGGAATCAGAGGAACAATAGTAGTCTGAGAACCTTCATTCTCAGCGGCCAGAGCTTAATTAATCCTGGCGTAGCGGTTCATGATAAATTCACCAGAAAAGAAAAACATATTAGTATCATCATAACAGTGAAAACGAAACATGATACCGAGTAAAAAATGCAGAATCTTTACCAAGCGTAAAGTTCCCATTATAGGGAACTGGAGATAATCCAGCTAAATACAACACACGATTCTCGATTTGTTTTTTAACGTTAAACTGGTGATCACGAACTAATTAGGGACAAAATTACAGTCCCATGAAGGTGTCCGTACACCAGACGGTATTGCAACCCTAGCACCCCCAAACCGATCACGACGATAAAGCCGCAAATTCTTCCTAATAGCTCTCCTCAACGTATAAGTAACGTTTTTTCCAATTCTTTCCATAGCTAATGGCCCCACCACTCAGAGACTTGCGATGCCTGAGAGCCTTCACGTGGTAAAAACCTACTTCCCTCTTACAAACTTCGAAGAGGGCCCAAAATTGATCAGGACCCTGAGGTTCGCCTAAAGCCTTCATCAGGATGATAAATTTGCCCGAAGGAGTTCGGCGTCAACTGACTTCGCACAATCCCAATGGATATCAGAATGAATTTGACCTCGAGAGGTATGGGAAATTGCAATATGTTTTCCAACTGACCCACGAAAACTGTGAGGTGACCAGGCGGGGGTGAATCCATGCACTCGTCCGGACCGAGAATAACTAACCTATACCTATTGGCTATATTAAAATTTTGTGCAAGGACGAGCGGCTATGCTGCAACTGTGACACGTAAGTGTTATACGCCATCCCTGGGACCTCCGCGTAGTCATCAATCTCCCTATTGATGGCTTCTATATCTTCGCCTGCTTCACTAGAGGCAGGGTTATCCTCTGATGAAGAAGATTGTAAATTATCGTCCCCACCTTGCGGGGATGCCTGATCATCGTTATCACCAAGATGATCGCCCCTACGTGACTCTACTGAATCAATGTCGATAAGCTCATTCCAACCTCCTCGAGGTATACTTAGACCCACGGGAGCACTTGCAGGGCCACTACAGAGTTAACTGAATCAGAGCTTGAGCCGCTACTAGACTCACTCCTTGGGGTCGATTCAGATCTCACCATCTTGATCGACACAAACAGAAATAAAATAAAAAGTAAAACGACTGACTATGCGCGAATACGTCACTCTCGGCACTTACGACATCTACTCGACAAGTTCAAATAAACATTCAAAAATAAAAAATAACGTGACCCGCAAAATAGGCGCATAATCGTTTCCCTTGGTTACAGCTGGAAATTTGGCGACAATTGAGAAGTAAATTGCCTGAAAAAAGTACAAAATTTGTTAAATGAAACTAGAGGCGAAACCTACACATTCAGCAAAAAAACAGGAAAATTTTTCAAAGGCATTAGATCGAACGATAATCGTTCGATACATCTAACATCGAACGGGAAGCATTCGATGCAGCCTGTATCGAACCACGCTCGTTCGATACTACTTACAGTTTAGCGTGAGTTCAGCAGAAGGCAGAATGAGCTTCTCCAACACCTTCATCCTTTATATAGGTGTTGAAAAGGCCCGTCAGGCCCATTAAGTTAAGCATCAAATAGTCCTGATTCGATGTACATTTCAGCATCGAACGCCATTGGTTCGATCGAACAGCAGATATACGCGATATCAACATCGAAGCACCAACGTTCGATGCACACCACAAGATCGAACAAAGAACGTTCAATCGACGACATCAACATTAATAAAAAACTTCAGGAACAATACACTTAGATGCGCGTCTTTGAGACCGCGCCTCCCAATCGGGAGCATGATTTTCAACAATATCAAAATATTTGTCATAGAGATGCAAACCAACAAAATAATTTGTAAGTTTGGGACCGCCCTCTAATCGATACCGTCTCCCAAACTGGGGAGACTATATGGTGGGGGTATTTTAGGTATGACCCAATATTAATATTGGGTTAGCCCAAGAGAAAGCCCAACTGTAATAGTACATCGAACAAGCGAAAGTCGATATTGCACGAGTATCGAACGGGCATGGTTCGATCGAACGACTGGATCGAACCATCCCAGTTCGATGCACTTTCCCCAACAGCCACTGTGGTCCCCGGGACGGGGTTTATAAATACCCTGTCCCCTGACATTCTCATCACGCATAACAATCATCATCGAATCATTCAACATCGAACCGCTAGCATTCGATCGAAGTCCCCGAGTTCGATCGAAGTCACTGCATCCGATACACAACGTTCGATCGAAGCAGATCGATTCTATACTCAGCTAACCAGCTTATCCTCACATCGAAGGACCCTGGTTCGATACCTAGCTAACCAGCTTATCGTCACATCGAAGGACACTGGTTCGATACTCAGCTAACCAGCTTATCGTCACATCGAAGGACCCCGGTTTGATACTCTTATAGATCGAAATGACTCAGTTCGATATTGGACCATCAAGCATACACCGTATCGAACTTACCCGATTCTATACAACTTAGATCGGATCCCTGTCGTTCGATACACATTTAGTACTTTGTAATTTTATTTATTAAGCCTAATCAGCTTGTAATAGGTGTTCCGGACCAAGCTAGTTCGAATTCTATTTGATTAACATTATTTTGACAATTGATTGGCATATTGTAATCGTTTACGGTGTTTTGTTACTCGGACGAAATAAGACCAAAATACCCAATAAAACTGAAGCATAACTTCTTAGTACACTTAAGCTAAATATAAGCTAAATCTGATGTAGAATATTTAATTGACATAAGAAGGTACGCACTCAACCTTGTTCAAATTTTACTAACCGATACGTACGAGTAGGATCTTAGTTATGTGATTATTCTTGTCAAGAATTTGCTTTCTTTACTATAGGAAAATTGAACAAGTTTTATTATATATTATAAGTTCAACAAGAGAAAAAATGAATGAAAGAAAGAATATGTTCGTGGGCGTGGTTGGTGATGATTTTGCAAACTTACACATTGGTGTCACTTTCGGTGGAGAAATAGAAAAAAATGTGAGAAACTCTTTTGTCTTTAACAACTTAGTTACAAAAAGGGGAGGTCACCAACATAACGGTGTCAGTGAGAGTCGGTTTGAATTAGCACGTGTCGGCGGTCAATGCTGTCACTTCAACTCATCATATTATTATTCTTAATTATAATATAGTACAAAAATAAATATCTGCTTCTCTATCAATTGATTAGTACTGTAGATGTTTGTGTACATTATTGTTACTCATTGCAACACCAAAAGCCACCGTGTTTTCTCCATAAATATCTATCTCAATCACAAAGGAATCCGAATCCACATTCTTTGGATAACGCATTCACACTTTTAAAATTGGATTTTATGTGGCATGTTTCGTTTTGTAATAGGATCATTAGCAACTCTTGTGGAAGTTACTTCGTAATGTTCTAAATAAACTATATTGTTCCAGTAGATTCTTCATCTGTTCATGTTATTTCTATTCAATTGGAAATGAAAACGTTTGATTTATCTCGTGAAGTTTGATAAGACATACCATACAACTTTGCCTCTTTCACGCTTTAGGGGATTTTATCGTTGCATACTATCAATGCATTATAGTAGTCTTTTTTTTATATAGTTAATGAGATGATATAGAACTAAAAAGCATAGAGGTTCGTACAAGTAAAAATAGGGAAACCCCCATCCCTTAAGCAGTGAATAGGAATGAGGGCGAGGAGAATGGGGTTGGTCCACTTAGACAATTAAGTCCATTTAGCCAAAGAGTTGGCTACAAAATTACAATTGCGACTAATGTGTTTAAAAATCCATTCAGATAGCCCAACCAGATCCTCTTGATGTCTTTGATAGGAGGATCAATTTGCCAGATGAGAGAGTTGGGGAAATCATTGAGAGATTGGATTAAGGGCAGGCAATCTGATTCAAAGATCACCTTTTTGATTCCTGTCTTATGGAGGTATGGAGGAAGTAACATGCTTTTCTGATAGCAAAAGTCTCACCAACAATAGGTTCAGTGCACTGTGGGTGGCAGAGGATGCAAAAAGGATTGATCCATTTGAGTTCCTAATGACAAAAGCAGAGAAAGCAGTCTCTGTTTTATGAGTAGCATCACAGTTGATCTTCAACAGTCTTGAGGAGGCTTCTTCCATTCCATTCTAAGGGTAATATTTCTGAAAATGATGAGATGCTTTTGGGCTTTAGAATGATATGCTGACAACTGATTAGCTTTGTCCAGGATAGTTTTGTTGGTCCATTCTGAGCCTCCATGAATGATTTGGTTCTTGTATGTCCAAATGAGATTAAATAAGATAGCAGAAAATATCAAGAATTCCATTCTATCAGCTCAAGAAAAGAAAAATGAATCTTCCTTGTTAATGAACAAAGAAAGCCAATCTTTGATAGTGGTGACATTGAAGGAACTAGATCTAATGTTCCATTTTGTACCAAACCAAAGGCTAGAAGCAAGAGGGCAATGGAGGAAGATATGATCCTTATCTTCAGTAGCTTGGGAATAGAAAACACACAAGTCATCACTGGAATTGATGAATGCAAGTTTCTGTTTAGTAGGAATGCAATCAGTGAGGATTATCCACAAGAAGATTTTTGATCATTGATCACATATGCATATTCAGATTCCACAAGTTATTATAAGTTCTCTTGTCAGCCATTGACATGTTGATCAATCTGGGGAGTTGATAATTCAAATAAGCATTTCTTGTTGAGAACAATCCTGACTTGGAGGGAGTCCACAAGAAGTTTTTAAGAGAGGCTTCTGGAGAGATGTTAATGAGTTGAATGGCATTGGCACTGTCAGAATCAAATAGAGTCTGAAGAAGTTCAAGATTCCATTCATTTCTCCCTTCAATAAAAAGCTGATTGACAAAGAAGGGGTGGGGGTGGAAGGAGTGATGGTAGTATTAGGAGAAGGTTTGAGAGATGGTAATTTTGGGATCCAGTGATCATTCCATATTTGAACAGAAGAATCAGCAGTAATGGAATATGCAGGACCTTTCTTAATGGTATCAATAGAGTTGAATAGGTCTTGCCATATCCAAGAGGACTTATGCTGAAGTTGGAGAAGCTAAGAATAGAATCATATCTCAGATATTTAGCATTGATAATTTTAATCAGGAACTTGTTTTGATTAGTAGCAATCTGTCAGACCAACTTTGCAATAAGAGCCTTGTTGAAATCCGATGACCTTCTAAACCCCAGACCACCACAGCTTTTAGGGAGGCAAACAGAATCCCAAGCTTTCAAGTAAAGGCAATTGCCATTTATGTTTTTCCCCCAGAAAAAAATCTCTCATTAGAGAGTCAAGCTTGGCACAAGAAAGTTTGGGAAGGAGGTTGGTGGACATAGAGTAGACAGAGAGAGAACTACCCACTGATTTAATGAGAGTTGCCCTGCCAACAAGGAAGAGGTTAGAAGCTCTCCGACCTTTGAGCTTTCTTGACAGAAGAGAAGAGGAAGAGGAATAAGCATTTTTCTTGGTTTTCTGGTGACAAAATGAGAGGCCAAGGTGCTTCTCTTTGTGAGTACATCCTCTGAACCCCATGATATCCAAGATTTCAGTTTTGATATGGCCAGATATGTTGTTGCTAAAATGTATAATGGATTTGCTCTGGCTGGCAATTTGACTAGACCAGCTACCATATTTTCTAAGAACATCAGAAATGGTCCTTGCATCATCAGGAGTAGCTCTGCAAGAGATAGTTAAGTCATCAGCATACATAACATGAGAGCCAAAGGGTGAGGTTCTAGAGACTTTAATGCCTTTGAAAGCACCCTCTGATTCCTTAATTGTTAGTAGTCTACTGAGAATATCAAAACAGATGACAAAGAGGAATGGAGATAGAGGGTCTTCCTGTCTGATTCCTCTACCAGGCTTGAGGAAGCCAAATGGAGCTCCATTGCTAATGAAGGAAAATAAGGTAGTTGTGATGCATTGCATGATCCAGTTGATGAATTTATCATTGAATCCCAAACACCTCATAATGTTGCAGAGAGTAATCCACTCAAGTTTATCAAAAGCCTTAGCAATATCAATTTTAATGGCCATATAGGATTTTTTCCCTTTTTGTTATGCAGATAATGCATTATTTCACTAGAAACAATTGAATTATCAGTAATGTTGCGCCCTTTAATAAAACCAGATTGAAAAGGAGATATGATCTTGTCCATAAGAGGTTTCAATCTATTGGAGATAATTTTAGAGATAATCTTGTAAGTAACATTACAAAGACTTATAGGTCTAAAATTTTCAACTTTATGAGCTGAAGGGTGCTTAGGGATTAGGGCAACAAAAGTAGGATTAAGAGCTTTGAGCATTTGACCACTTTTGAAAAAATGTTGAACTACCTGGATTATACTATTACATGTAAGCTTCCAAAAATGCTTATAAAAGCTAGGGGGCATGCCATCAGGGCCAGGGCTCTTAGAAGAAGCAAAGGAAAATGAGTGCTTTTAATCTCAGCAGGGAAGGGAAGTAACTACAAAAATTATTCTCCTCTTCAGATATAATAGTATTAATCAAATCATCAAAATTCTCAGGATAATGGAGATTCAAAGGATCTATATCAGAAGTAAAGAGCTCAGAATAGAAATTAGAGAAACAAGAACCAATTTGAAACTAGAAAAAAACAGAGTTACCATCACTATTGAGGACAAGGGATATTGAGTTATATCTGGAGTGGATGACAGTGCAGAAATGAAAGTACTTGGTGTTTGCATCTCCCTCCTTAAGCCATATGTCCTTAGCTCTAGACCTCCAGAATGTTTCCTATTTCTTATATAATTCATCCAACTCAACCTGCAAGGAAGCCTCAATAGACATGTTAGAATTAGAAGGATGAAGTGATTGATAATTATGTAAGTGCTTCTTGCATTCCTTAATTCTAAGAGGGATAATCCCAAAATGTTCTTTGTTCCATTTTTTGAGAGCATTTCTGACATTTTTCAGCTTACAGTGAAGCTTTCTAGTAGGGCTACCTAGAACAGGAACACTACAACCATTATAGACTATCTCCTCACAGGAGTCATCTTGGAGCCACATGGATTCAAATTTGAAAGTTTTGGGATGGGGATTAGGATCAATGATAGAGTTTAGGAGAATGGGACAGTGATCCGAGGCAACAACTATGAAATGACTTGAGTTGGGAAAAATCAGACACCATTCAGAATTGGCAACACCCCTATCAAGTCTTTTTTGAATGTTTGCCAATCCATTCCTTTTTATTATTCCAAGTGTATGTATAACCATGGTAACCCAGGTTTACAAGCCCAAGAGAATGAAGATTTGTGATGAGGGAGAATCTGGAGGAATAAGCAAAAGGGATGTCTCCTTTTTGTTCATTTTGAGAGAGAATGTCATTAAAATCACCCATGATGAGCCAGAGAACAAACTGATCAGCAAGAGTAGAAATATGATTCCAAAACAAGTTTTTAGCTGCAGAGTAACAAGGACAGTATATACCAGTGAATTGCCATGGGGGATAGGAGAGGGAGGAAGGACCATAGCATTTATGAAGAAATTATTTTGAACTGTAATGTTGAGGTCCTGGTTGGAGTTCCAGGCCAGGCATATTCCTCCTGCATATCCCACAGGAGGAGAGAAGACATGGTTAATGAGAGAGACAGTGGTAAGAGTTCTAGCAAATTTCGAGAAGGAGGGGTTTTGATTTCAGAAATAAACATGATATCAGGGGAAGCATCCCTAAGGAAACCTCTAAGAGCTCGAATTGCTTTTGGCTGAGATAAGCCTTGGCAATTCCAGCTAAGAATTTTCATGGGATTACTTGGCTGACCCCTCTGGGCCAGAATTGGTATGAGGGGATTGATATTTTGGGTAGGTGTGGGGGGTAGAGTTTATAGTAGAGGAAATCTGAGGGGTAGTAGTAACAGAGGTATCAGACATTTTAGATTTAGAACTTTCACCAAGAGATTTGCAATTATCATCTTCACTATCAATTTCCTCAATGATGACAGAGGAATTCCTTTGAATAGTTGGGGTGCCATTGCAGTTGCGGCTCACAATCAGGATCTTTCTACCAGAGGATATGTCTATTTTCTCAAAGTCATTAGTAATCTCATTTGGATGATTTTCTAACCTTGGCTCAATTGGATCCTCCAACATGGAAAAGGGAGGAGGCTAGTTCTTTGCATTTTCAGAGAGGGATTAGAAGTTAGGGTGCAAAGGTTTCTTTTGTTGGTAATTGGGAACTGAGGGGTAGTGTAAGTAGGTAAATGTATGGGGAGTTGGGGAGGACCAGGGTTGATAATCTTGATTTCAAAGGAAACATTTGATGCTAGTCATTTTATCAGAGTGGATAAGTTTGTGTCAATTTCAGTTGAAGAATTTGATGATTAACCAATTGATGTTTCATCGACTAGCATAACAGAATCATGTTCATTTTCCAGTGGAGCCTTTTTTTAGAGGAATGAGGGATTTTTGGTTACTTTTTGATTCATCAGTTTGAACATGATCAATATTTTCCTGTGAGAGTATTAGATTGAAGGGAAGGTTTGACTATATAGAGGGATTTATTTCTGCTGAATTATTGGTAGGGGAAGGAGGCCTTATAGCAATGGCCATTTGGAATAGGTGTAACGCCCCCAAAACTAGGAAGAAAGTAAAGTTATATTTTAATTCTTGAACTTTTAAAAATCTCTATTTTGACCCTAAATGTTTAGAGAAATTTGTATTTTAGTCCCTAAACTTAAAAGTTAGTCTTTTATTATTTTTATAGGTCTTTAATCCTAAAACATATATTTCAATTTCAAATCTTAACCAAGATGATGAAATTATCTAGAAATACTACATAAATAAATAGGTATGTAACAAAGAAATCTAATTATACCTATTTAAATTTTAGTTATAAATAATTGAAGAACTTGATATGCAATTAACCAATTAATAAAGTAAGCCATGACATATTTTTGATGAGGTAAGCCATGACATTCTTAAGAGCGTTGTTAAAAGATTTTTGTGATTTATTATAAAATAATCAAAGTGTGACCTTAATTAAAATTATTTTAACATAATTTTTGCCTATAAATATTAGGCTATCTTCCAACAATTTTCACACCCAAACTCATTTCATTTCTTCCTTCTTTCTTCATATGAATCTCTAATTTAGTGAGTCTACGTTCAAGTAAAATTCATCCCAAGTTCTTATTTTATCATTTTCTACCCAAAAATACCCCAAAACCTTTATTGCGCAGAATTTATCCATTCGGCCCTGCACCTTAGAACATTATAACTAATTGTAGAAAAATCCTTCTTGATCAAGGCTAATGGTTGAATACTCCTCATGATGTCCTCTAACTTTCATATATAGAAATGTTTTTCAAATAATGTGATTTAGAAGGTCGAAATTCCTAAATCGTAGACTAGTGTCTGAAAATCCGAATATAGGTTATATGTTGCAAGAATTATTTGGCATAACAAACCTTTGTGTTTTCACAAAATCTTGGATTCCCACATCTCTCATGATGCTAGAAACCATAAATCATAAAAAGATTTGAAAACCAAGTTCATTTGGATGTCCGATCAAAGGTAAAACCAAAATTGCGGTGATTTTTCAGTTTATTTGGCACAACCTTTGTTTTCTTAATTTATAAGTTTAATCGCCGTCATAATTGAAGTATTTATCACATACATAAATTTAACATGGTATAGTATTAGTTATAATTAGATTATTATGATTTATAATCATGAATTGATATTTTTGTGATTTTATTTATAGCATTTAAATGATATATTTATCATATTTAACATACTGTTTTCATAAGGCTTACAAGGATATTCTTGCCACTTTATGACCTAACCATCAAATAAGGTTATTTATCATAATAAACATTCATTATCACATGTTTTGATAAATCTCCCATGTTTATATCTTTATATTTAAGTTATAAAACAAGGATATGAATTTTAAACTTACTAGGTGAAATAAAGTAAAAATTGACTATGTTAGACCTTTTAAGGTGTTACTTCATAAGATACTTATTTGATGTGTGGTTATTAAAAGTTTGGAATTGATTAAAGACTAAAACTATGAGTTTTCCTAGAGTTAGTTAAGTAATATGTTCTTCATTGAATTCATCATCTAAGATTTTCATGTTTTGTGTAATGATATAAATTAAGCTTATGTGTTATTTACTAAGATTTACATTGTAACTAGCATTCTTAACAAGAACGTTCTCAATTTCACCAACATGAGAATTGAAGAAAAAATACTAATATTTGTTGTGGTGAATTATAAATTCAGTTGATTAATATTATTTAAAATTGTTAAAGGTTTAACAAACTAATCTACGCCATCAAGGTTCCCCGTACGAGTTAAAGTGAGGTTCCATTTCTGATTTGTTCTAGCCTCGTTTGGCATACGGCACTGAAGAACTTGGACAGAAAAGTCACTACTCCGTTACCAAACCTCGAACAACCTATATTTCATCATAATCATGTTTGGCATCTCATCTCATAACATTATTTTCTTACTCATCGATAAATCATATCCAATTATTTGTTATTTATCATATCTATTCACAATCATGATAATTCTCCAATATTGTAATCTCATCTGCTCGTTCTTGAATTGTGCAAAGAGCGACGAACTATGTTCGGGACATGTAGCTCAAGGAGCAACGGATATTATCCGGTTTACTAGCTTGTTTGTTTATTTGTTATAACCATTGGGACGCCTTTGGAAAGTTGGGCCCAGGGATTGAGTCGAGTTACTGCCGGGCAGAAAGAACTGTAGGTTTAAGTAATTTTGCTTGATATCCATCTATCTAGTCGCCGCTTGCAGTGAGGAGTTGACTGTAACCTGCGTGCTGGATCGACATGTACTCAAGCATGTCTCTTGATTGTTTGCGAGATTGCTCCTCGTCGGGAGGTATAAGGTAGAATAATAGAAGTCATAAGGCTAGATTTGTTTATTGTTAAGCACAAGGTCATTAATTATTCTATGAAACCCCTAGTACCATTGCTACATCAAATTATCGAGTTGAATTGTTTCTACCGGTAAGATCACTCCCGAAATGTATCCAGTAGGTCACATTTAATTTTTGCATTACCAGTTCTTCTATATGAATCTCACTAAGGTGGTGTTTGCAAACTCTTAAAAAACGCTACAATCAGCTTTTTATTTGAACAAGTGATTTTGGGGTGTTTGCAAATCTAGCTTTTTCGGTTACAAAACTTTTTTTAAGCTAAAAAAGCTCACAATCTTCAAGCTGGTGTAGGGGTGATTTTGGCTTAACTAAAAATTGTGAACTTCTACTTTTCCACTAGAGTTTGCAAACACCACCTAAGTCATTAAAGACCTATTTCTCGTTTCATTTGTCCATTCCTCAGAATAAAAATCAACATGGCAGCATGGACCAAGTGAATAATTGTTCAAGCGTGCATTTTGGGATATTCGTGTTTTGTCACTAGTGCATAACCATTAAAATAGTCAGATTATTTGTAATACCAAGACTTCCACTGTATATACCAAAATATAATTTATAAAACGTGTATGGTTTTGATCATGAACAAGTGAGACCTCTTCCTGTGAGTTGCGCTTTAGTCTGGATTGGGTAAAGTGGCTAGCCAACACTGAACCAACTCGAATCGGAGCATGGCTCGTGGGGCGCGGTTGTCACTGTATGGTTTCAAAGCCATTAGTTAAAATATTTGGACAAACATTAATGACTCATAGATGTTTCACTTAAATATTCATATAGATTAAAACATATATTCTTACATCAAACATTGATCAACATAAAAGAGTTACAATCAGAGTGTCGTATCTACATCTAAAGCATGCTTTTTACCACGACTATTGTCACTACTTGCCTTCCGTTGAATTTGTGACAAAATAGGATCTACTTTTGGTACATATGTTTTAAGTTTGTCAATTAATTCATTTGCAGTACGTGCAGAGATGAAAATTTCACGAGCTGTCGACTTCATAAACTCCTGCTCCACGCAATGATCTAGAAAAGACAACAATCCATCATAGAAACCATTGACATTGTAGAGCCCTATAGGTTTTTGATGAATGTTTAACTGTGCCCATGAAGCTATGCAGAAAATTTCTTTCAGTGTTCCTAACCCCCCAGGTAATGCAATAAAAGCATCGGAATTATACAACATATTAGCTATTCTTTCATGCATGCTAGGTACTATAACTTCCTCCCATAAGATTGGACCATCGGAATTCATGTCAGCTAAGGCTTTTGGTATGATCCCTAATGGTATGATCCCTAACATACTACCTTTATTTGAAAATGCACAACTCGCAACACACCCCATTAACCCTAAACTTCCTCCACCATACACCAACTTAATCTTTCTCGCAGCCAAAATGTATCCCAAACTACTTGCTACCTCTAGAAACTCTGGATCTTTTCCTGTACTAGACCCACAAAAGACATAAATGGATTTTATTTCTCGAGTTGAAGAATTTTCAATCTCAATGTTTTTTTTCTGATAATGTGGTATGTGTCAATGTGTGATATTCGATATCATAAAACCGCTATTTCTAAGAAAACATAGTAGGCGTACCGAGGAAGCTTTTGAAACAATAATAATACAACACCTTCAATAATAATAATTAATTAAATAGCATCTCCAACAATCCATCTTTTATCAATAACTTCGCCTACAATCTATCCCTAATGATATGGCATTTACCAATCTGAAAGAAAAACGCATTCAAATTGTTGTACCCCATCATCTATTATTTGTGCCTATTAAAAATAATATATATATATATATATATATATATATATATATATATATATATATATGTGTGTGTGTGTGTGTGTGTGTGTGTGTGTGTGTATAAGATCATCTAAGTTTTCAAATCAAAAAACTAAATATATGCATAATTCTTAAAATACGTGCATGCACTTATAAGAAGAAATTATGGCACCTTATTTTCCTCCTGTGGTTTGTCTAAGTATCCAAATTTATTCATTTGAATACAAAATTTCCAAAATAATGATAAAATAAATAGTAATAATAAATCACAAAAACTTCTATGTTATGTTACAATTAAAATTACTCGTGTTCTTTGTGATAGTTATTATTTTTAATTAGCATGATTTATCGAGAAAAATAATTATTTTGGATTAAGAATTTTAGTACTCGAAATTTTAAGAAAATTAAAGATTTTTTCTAATTTCTCTATATTATGCTCGTTAGTTAAATCTTTATTTTAAATATTTTACACAAATAAGTCACATATTTCTAATCTTAATTTTCGTCCCAATCATTATACAAAAAAAAAAAAAAAATCTCTCAACGGTTATAAACTACTATAATGGCCATATCTCCTTCTATAAATACATCATTTTTATACTACAAAACACACACTCATCTTCGTCTAACTTCTCTCTACCAAGAATGGATCATTTGGTTCAAGTAATTCTTGTTGTAATTTTTGTTATTTTTATTTTTATTTTTCTTCTAAATGATGAAGAAACATCATTTGAATTTGCTATTGTATTTTTAGAATTCGCAATACATTTCCTATTTCTTGCTCTATGTATGAGTTTACTACCATTATGTAAGTTCAATTGAAATATTGCATCCTGGATAATAAGACATTTATTTGAGTAGTCTTCTTTAACCCCATATAGTTGTTATAATGTGTGAAACGTAAAAAACAAAAACTAATAAACTCTCGGTTATTATTAGAGAAGAATCATAAGAGTTTAATTTTATTCTTCCGATAAAAGGGGTTTACACCTTCCTATGGTGTTAAGTGTTAGTCATTAAGGATAAAATTAATCGAAATAGCGGTTATAAATACTTTATCTTCAAAACAATTCAGGTAAGAATCTGGGAACCAGATTCTTTTAAGGAGAGAGGATTGTAACGCCTCAAAAATTAGAAGAAATAAATTTATACTTTAGTCCTTGAACTTTTGAAAATTTCTATTTTTGACCCTAAATGTTTAGAAAAATTTGTATTTTAGTCCCTAAACTTAAAAGTTAGTCTTTTATTATTTTTATAGGTCTCTAATCCTAAAACATATATTTCAATTTCAAATCTTAACCAAGATGATGGAATTATCTAGAAAAATTACATAAATAAATAGGTATGTAACAAATAAATCTAATTATACCTATTTGAATTTTAATTATAAATAATTGAAGAACTTGATATGCAATTAACCAATTAATGAAGTAAGCCATGATATATTTTTGATGAGGTAAGCCATGACATCCTTAAGAGCATGATTAAAATATTTTTGAGATTTATTATAAAATAATCAAAGTGGGACCTTAATTAAAATTATTTTAACATGATTTTTGCCTATAAATAGTAGGCTTTCTTCCAACAATTTTCACACCCAAAATCATTTCAGTTTTTCCTTCTTTCTTCATATGAATCTCTAAGTTAGTGAGTCTACTTTCAAGTAAAATTCATCCAAAGTTCTTATTTTATCATTTTCTATCCAAAAATACCCCAAACCCTTTATTGCGCAGAATTTATCCATTCGGCCCTGCACCTTAGAACATTATAACTAATTGTAGAAAAATCCTTTTTGATCAAGGCTAATGGTTGAATACTCCTCATGATGTCCTCTAACTTTCATATATAGAAATATTTTTCAAATAATGTGATTTAGAAGGTCGAAATTCCTAAACCGTAGACTGGTGTCTGAAAATCCGAATATAGGTTATATGTTGCAAGAATTATTTAGCATAACAAACCTTTGTGTTTTCACAAAATCTTGGATTCCCATATCTCTCATGATGCTAGAAACCATAAAGCATAAAAAGATTTGAAAACCAAGTTCATTTGGATGTCCGATCAAAGGTAAAACCAAAAATGCGGTGATTTTTTAGTTTATTTGGCACAACCTTTGTTTTCTTAATTTATAAGTTTAATCGACACCATAATTCAAGTATTTATCACACACATAAATTTAACATGATATAGTATTAGTTATAATTAGATTATTATGATTTATAATCATGAATTGACATTTTTGTGATTTTATTTATAGCATTTAAATGGTATATTTATCATGTTTAACATACTATTTTCATAAGTCTTACAAGGATATTCTTGCCACTTTATGACCTCGCCATCAAATAAGATTATTTATCATAATAAACATTCATTATCACATGTTTTGATAAATCTCCCATGTTTATATCTTTATATTTAAGTTATAAAACAAGGATATGCATTTTAAACTTACTAGGTGAAATAAAGTAATAATTGGCTAAGTTAGACCTTTTAAGGTGTTACTTCATAAGATACTTATTTGATGTGTGGTTATTAAAAGTTTGGAATTGATTAAAGACTAAAAAGATGAGTTTTCCTAGAGTTAGTTAAGTAATATGCTCTTCCTTAAACTCATCATCTAAGATTTTCATGTTTTATGTAATGATATAAATTAAGCTTATGTGTTATTTACTAAGATTTACATTGTAACTAGCACTCTTAACAAGAACGTTCTCAATTTCACCAACATGAGAATTGAAGAAAAAATACTAATATTTGTTGTGGTGAATTATAAATTCAGTTGATTAATATTATTTAAAATTGTTAAAGGTTTGAAGAACTAATCTACGCCATCAAGGATCCCGTACGAGTTGAGCTGAGGTTCCATTTCTGATTTGTTCTAGCCTCGTTTGGCACACGACCCTGAAAAACTTGGACAAAAAAGTCACTACTCCGTTACCAAACCTCGAACAACCTATATTTCATCATAATCTTGTTTGGCATCTAATCTCATAACATGATTTTCTTACTCATCGATAAATCATATCCAATCATTTGTTATTTATCATATCTATTCAAAATCATGATAATTCTCCAATATTGTAATCTCATCTGTTGGTTCTTGAATTGTGCAAAGAGCGACGAACTATGTTCGGGACATGTAGCTCAAGGAGCAACGGATATTATCCGGTTTACTAGCTTGTTTGTTTATTTCTTATAACCATTGGGACGCCTTTGAGAAGTTGGGCCCAGGGATTGAGTCGAGTTACTGTCGGGTAGTAAGAACTGTAGGTTTAAGTAATTTCGCTTGATACCCATCTATCTAGGCGCCGCTTGCAGTGAGGAGTTGGCTGTAACCCACGTGCTGGATCGACATATACTCAAGCATGTCTCTTGATTGTTTGCGAGGTCGCTCCTCGTCGGGATGTATAAGGTAGAATAATAGAAGTCATAAGGCTAGATTTGTTTATTGTTAAGCACAAGTTCATTAATTATTCTATGAAAACTCTAGTACCATTACTACATCAAATTGTCTAGTTGAACTGTTTCTACCGGTAAGATCACTCCTGAAATGTATCTAGTAGGTCACGTTTAATTTTTGCATTACCAGTTTTTCTATATGAATCTCACTAAGTCATTAAAGACTTATTTCTCGTTTCTTCTGTCCATTCCTCAGGATAAAAATCAACATGGCAGCATGGACCAAGTGAATAATTGTTTAAGCGTGCATTTTGGGATATTCGTGTTTTGTCACTAGTGCATACCCATTAAAATAGTCAGATTATTTGTAATATCAAGACTTCCACTGTATATATCAAAATATAATTTATAAAACGTGTATGGTTTTGATCATGAACAAGTGAGACCCTTCTTGTGAGTTGCGCTTTAGTCTGGATTGGGTAAAGTGGCTGGCCACCACTGAACCAACTCGGATCGGAGCATGGCTCCTGGGGCGCGTTCCTCACAATGGGTCTCTTGGACTTGTATATGGGGGAGAAGGGATATAAGTGGTAAAGTAAGGAAACAAGGGGTTTAGTGCTTGTGGAGTTTCCGCGTTGAGCTAGGGACCAGTATAAAGATTCCTTAATTAAGACCAAGACTACCAAAGAGGGATAGAGCATACCTGCAGTTTATGACCCAGGAGTCCACACAGTGAGTCGCTCATATCGAATTTCCAATCTCAGATCATCTCTAGTCGGTGTCACAAGAAGGTGGTTGTCCACCAATGGGAGAAAATGTCAATTTCCAGACGGATACGGATGAATCGTTTCCATTTTACAGCCGGGAGATTGGGTCCAGCTTTATTGAATCGACCAATCAAGTTAGCAACACGTGAGGCAGTGGTTATGTCCATCATGTTGACAGGAAGATTCGTCACATGAATCTAGAAAGTGGAAGTAGAAAAGTCAATTTCAGCTAGGGCTTTATCTTGGGGCCAAGCTTTGACTATGACATGGTGGTCCCTAAAGGACCATGTGTTATCAAGGACTTTATTGAAATCACTTTCATCAGTAAAAATGAAAACAAGGGTATTTCAGCTGATAGAGTTGGTTCTGACAGGGTAGTCGGGTCTCCAGGCATTTATAAGGAAGGAACTGAGGGCGCCTTGATTGAGGGGTCTGGAGTGGTTCTGACAGGGTAGTTGGGTCTCCAGGCATTTATAAGGGAGGAACCGAGGGCGCCTTGATTGAGGGGTCTGGAGGTTAAAACTTTGGCTATTATGGTGAATTATGGGGGGATTAAGGCAGGGTCAACTGGTTTAATAGGCATATTCCATTCCATTTGTTCAATTTGTTGGAGCAGCTCATCTTCGGTGAGATGACATGTCATAGGAACGAGAGAGGAGAAAAAGAGGAGACGCGAGAGGGAACGAAGGGGTTGGGGGGGGGGGGGAATGGGGGGGAATGGAGAGAGGGAGAAAGAGAGAGAGAAAAGAGAGAAGAAGAATAGATGACGACGAGTTCCAAGGATTCACATAGGAGAAATTCTGCGACGACATCGAGAATTAGGGTTACTTTCTATGAGAGAGAAAAGAAAAAGTGCATTATAGTATCTTTAGGTTCTTATTCCTTACAAATGTTAATATTCTCCTAGATTATTAAGAAAATTTATGTTTAGTTCTCTAACGTAATCTCCTGATAAATTTGGTTATTTACCTTATAGCTACATAATTTTAGTGCTACACTTGCTAAACTATTTCAATTTTCCAAAAATTACACAGACACCAGTCCGGAATTGCATGTGAGGATCATATGACCCCTTTGGAGATTTTGACTCGAACTTTAACCCATAACTAATTATTTTGACTCACCCATACAATCTGTTAAATCCCCAAAATTAAGCGTTTTACGACCCACACGCGCAACTATCAACAAGATTTAAGTAATTTCTGACGTCGAAAGTTCAAAAAATAGAAATATTTATAAATTATGGAGTGATAAATCAAAGGGCCAAAATTCTAATGAGGGAAACTTGAAAGACTAAACAAGATAGACAACCCCTTTCGCAAGTATACAAGGAATTAAATCAAGGTTGTACTTTGTAGTACACACTACACATTAGATAAACACATAATAGAAGTGATCGCTTCTACAACTCTTGCTATACCTTGAAGAGTTTAGTCTAACACCCTAGTTTCGTACAATTACCATTTTGCTATCAAATCTGTTTAAACTTTTAAGGATTTAATTCAAAATATAGTACATTTATATGCCATGTGAACACCCATTGAGCAGGATAAGGACATATCCATGATTTTGAATGAACTTAGACTAATAAAACTGAATCTTCTAAGAACACTGTCTAGAATATAACTTACAAATTAAGAATCTTACGCAATTTTTTTGCCTCCCGATTAGAGCAAATGCCAAAAGTTGCATAATATTTCTCATCTTGCCTCCTACAATTTTCATTGTCATCCACTAAGCTTTTATATACAACAATATTAATTAAATGTATTATGATTAAATCAGATGGTTAATTTAGATATTATCTCAAAAGAAAAAACCAACAGAAATTAGAAGTTAATATACGAATCAATTATATCTCCTTCTGCATCGCATTCTTGTAGTTTTAGTGCATGCATATTGATCGCCATGCAATGATTATAATTAGGCCAGGCTTTGATTTTGATACTTGCATCAACTCAAAATTCTGACAAGTTTTTGGATCGATGCGTGTCTTTGAAGGACAAGTGTCGGCTTTTTAGATTACGGGATTTTGATTTTGTGGAAAAAATTTGCGATCAATCATTAGAAATGCAAACCAAATCTTAGAGCGAAGATACGTACGTTGATAAAAGTGAGTCCCCTTTTCTACATTCAAAGGCTTTCATATTGCAATTGTCGCATCTTAACATGTTAACTGTGCCCACAAGTTGTGCAAATGCGGAAATAACATGAGGTAGCTCCTCATGAACACCCTTATTTTTTAAAATATCCATTATTTAGTAATATAACATGAGGTAGCTCCCCATTGCATGACCTCCTTGCAGAAACAGAAACTAGACATACAAATCTAACCTCGATCGATCTATACTCGTGTAGGCATCATCCGACATCTGTCCCATAGCCCGACGTCGTGGGTACGTAACATGCTAACCGAATCCAAAACCCTCTCAATCCATCATCAAGTTTTGTCTAGTGTTACAGAAAATTCAATCCTCGTATATGAATTTTGTAACGCAGTCCATGTGTTTACCTGAGTATACAATAATGCCAGGGTAAGCTAAGTCTTACTTAACTATACGATAAAAACATAAAAAACGCTCTGAAAGTAACACACTTACAAAGAGAGGGGAATCAGTCAAAAGAATCATCCAGCCCAATAATGACCAGCATTAGAACAGACCCAACAAGAAACGCCAGGTTAGAATTTCAGAGTTAGGTCCAGTTGCTAAGTCTAAGGAAAAAGATTACCCATCATGCTTTCGCCCTTACGAGGGAGCTCAGATCAACACATCACTCCAGAATAGCAGCAGCTAAGTAACTTAAAACTAGCTGAAATTAAATTCCACAGGTTATTCACTCATACGAAGATCACTCAGAATGAAAAATGTAACGACAATGATATGCACGTTCACAAATTATTTCCAACTAAATTGTAGGTTTTTGTACATTAGCTGCAATTAGGGATCGACAAAAACGAGAAATAGATTAAGAAAACAGAAATACTAATTCACATTCAAGTCTTCTGATATAGGAAAACCCACAAATGCACTTCATTGGAACAACATGAAAAGGTTCAAATCAAACTGTACATATCAATTAAAATGTTGAAAAGATCGTGATAAAAAAGAAACCACCAATTTTTTTTTAAAGAAGAGAAAGAATAAACATTGACATAGAGTTAGGAACTACGGGAAAAAAAGTTTGTTCTTCCCATTCTCAGATGAACGTTTTTTCTTTCCTATTGCAAGCCCACCACTTTCTTCAATACGACTTCTGTTGGCTGATGCGAATTCTCCACATCTTTTGATATAGCTTGCCACTTCTCGCCGTGCTTCGGCTTTGCGGAAACACATTGGTTCAGTACATCCTTTTGAGACTCCTCAGTACCATGTTGTAGTTCAACTTCGTAATATAACGCCCATAAGTCCCCAATACCAGGAGCAAGGGTAACTGCCTTGTAAAACAATGATCTTGCTTTATCAATCTTCCTATCATGCCAAAATAACTTCCCCATAGCGGCAAGGACATGAGGATCATCAGTGCATTTTTATGTACATCCAAACTGGTAATTTTTTGCTTAGGCAAAGGAGCAATTTCAATTGATGCAGCCCACAAGAGACCGCTATTGGGACACTCTTGGAATGCCTTGGCCATTATAATATCGGCTTCCTTCTTGAATCCATGTCGAGCATCGGCCTACACAGCAGCAAGCCAGAGTTGAGAACTCTTGGGATTTCTCTTTCTGGCCATGGTCAAAACTGCACGAGTTTTGCTTAGACCGCTTACTTTTTCTTCTAAGAACGCAAGCGAAAGCCACAACGGAATGGAACTGGAGTAGTGTTTCAAAGCCAACTCGTACGTTTCCTTTGCTTTTTCCAAGTTTCCAATACGTTCTTCCAACTGCCCCAACATTAACCAAAGCTTGAAAAATGACGGGAACAGCCTTAATCCTTCATCCAACAGCTTCCTCTCCTCGGCAATGTTTCCCAAGTCTCTCTCAATAATTGTTGATTTCATCCAGACTCTCTCTGCTCTACCCCTTTCTCGGGCCTTAACAAGAAGCATTCTAGCTCTTTCAGGCTTCTGAGTCTTAAACTCATGCTTAAATGCAGCAAGCCAAATATCATCAGAATTCGAGATCGCATCATAAGCTTCTTGTAGAATTGCTCGAGCAGCAGGGACATCCCCAGCAAGCCACTTTTCTTTTGCACCCATCAACCATAAAACTTCGGCCTGTGGTATGTAAGTAACTGCCTTACGCAGCAGAGCATCAAGTGATTCTCTGGTACCGTGGCTCTTTACAAGCAGAGCCGCTTTAAGCCATATGCTTTTCATAGTCAAAAACACAGTAAGGACGTGAGCATATATTGCTCTTGCCGTCTCGATTGAACCTCTCTTCTTGCACTCCTCAGCATCAGCAACCCAAGTCCTCTTCCTGTCTTCTTCTTCAACCCCAACCTCAATAGTGTTATGAATGATAGCCTGACATGTTGAAACAGATCCCGCTTGCTCAGCAGCTTCGGCCTCTTTCATCCACAATTCTTGGTTAATCTCGAGGCCTTCTCTTTGCAAAGTACGGATACCTCTGTCTATAATCATTCTAACCATGGTAGTATTACCATTAGCTTCTCCCAACTTTGCAGCAGTGATCCATATAGCTGGCTCTTTAGAGAGTTTTTCCCTTGCCTTATTTAACACCTTCCTAGAATTTTCATAACTTCCAACCTAGCAAGTGCTAACCACAATTCTACATGCAACGGACAACACTCCACTGCCCTCTGCAACAAAAGTCTAGCATCTTCCTCAGTGGCAAGTTCCACAACCGCCTTCCAGAGTCTCACCAAATCTGGAATATGTTCAAGCCCTTTGCTCAGCACTAGACTCTTATTAACATCATCCTGTTTGAGCTTCGCTGCCTGCACCCACAATTTTACTGAGTTTGGGATTGACTTCACACCCCTAGCAATCACTGCCTTCGCCTCCACATGTGATGCCAAACGGCACGCCTCCAAATCCTCACTCTTCGGACATTCCTCACAACCTTTATTGATTAAGTGTCGGGCAGCTTGAAGTTTCCCTGCCACCTCCTCCAACCTAGCAGCAGCAATCCAACCATGAGGATGCTTTGGGTTTGTCTGCGTGACTGACTTCAGCAACAATTTGGCCTTGCTAATATCAGATACCTCAGCATCACTAGTAATCTTCATACTCTGTCATGTAACCTTTAGGATCCACCGCAGACAATCCAGAAACAGAATCAGACAATCTATCCAACTTCAGGGACAACACAGTACCTCTCCCTTCACCCACATCAGTCAAATTCGTAACAGGAATCTGCGACCACGGAGTTTCTATCCCGGCAACTGCCCTGCTCTTTGGATCAAACGCACTCGCATACTCCTTCTCCTTACGAGCTCTCTCTAAAAGTGTATCAGGAACCGGAACGAAGCTCTCAAACCTCTTTTTCTTATTCATCAAAGAGAAATCACCTATTTTGGGTATACGATCCCGCTCCTCCGACGACATATTACCTAACTTCCTCTTCAAATCAGCAAGTTGTTTGTAATCTTTGTATTCAATGCACGGTACTTCTCAACTTCATCTTTAACCCTAGCCTTTCTCCTATCTTTCCTACGAGAATCCATCCGTTGGTCAACCGCCTCCCACACCGCATCGGCCTCTTTGTCCTCGTCGTACTCGGCAGAAGCAAACAACCCTGCATCAATCCCCAAAAACTCATCAAAATTCTGATTCTCGTCGTACCGTTTTTCATCAGCTATCTCGTTCTCCTCCCGTCCTGCCCCAATTGCTGTAGCGCTCAGGTAAATCAGGGGCAGCACGTGCGAGACCAATATCAGACGGGTGGTGAAACCCGTGGCGCCACGGCCGAGACCGGCGACGTAATTGGGCGGTGGCATTGTGGCATTGTGCTAAGCGTGTGCATGCCGACGATTGAATGAACGTGTAAGATTAGGGTTAGGGTTTACTACAAAATCCCCAAATGGAAAGCGAAACGACAGCGTTTTGCGAAGAGAATATGATACTAACGGAGCAAAATCTCTAATCAGAACAATTTTGATTGTTTACTAGTTTATGTTTTTCCAAGTCAATTTTGTAATTAATTTACCTATTTATAGTTTCATACATGTTAATGATTACCCGAAAATTAAGGTATTGTGGGAAAATTATATTCTTTATATAATCACTGTAAATAAATTATGTGCAAGAAGTTGTTTACTAGGAGTCTACTACATCCCTCTCAGTCTCCGAAGTGGATGTTAGTTGGTTACTTACTATGATGTAATTTTGCTACATTTGGATTACAGGTCAAGACAAATAACAATTTATTTTTCTATACCTAATTAATATTTAACTAAAAAAATCGCAAATAAGGGCACATGTCAAAAATCTTTTGGCATTCAATTTTTATTATTTACTTACTCAGCTTCTATGTACATAAATATCGAATAAAAGTATAATAAGTAAAGTTAGACCGCTACATGTTCAATTCCAAAGTCGTACATTTATGGAAAGTGGAAACACAAAATCCTTTCTGCCTCTTGTAGTGCACGCATATTGATAGGCATGGAATTATTATAATATGGTCACGATTTGATAGAAACTTGCATAAAATACATGACTCCGTGCCCGATATTATGAAAGAGATACCTACATTTCAAATGGAATTTGATTTCGTAGAACTTTTGATAAAAGGAGTCCAGTAATCCACATTCAAAGGCTAGCATGTTGCTATTCTCGCATCCTGGCATGTGAACAGTGGGCTTGTCACGGGTCGGGTAGGCGGGTAGGACCCAATCCAGGTCTTTCTGTTCGAGAGTCAGGAACCAGACCCGATGTCTTATAAAAAACTTGGGTTGTGGAGTGTGGACATTCTCTAGGGTATGGTGTTAAAAAAATATTAAAAAAAAAATCTCTCAGGTAGAACTCGGACCCCGGTCAATTGTTTATTTAAGTATTTTGATCGGCTCTAGATCTGGGTTCAAGTCGTACTCCACACGTGGACGTTCAAAATACAGAAACAGCGCGACGTTGATCCCATGAACCCCTCCTTTTCATCATTAAATATATATTCACTGCTTCTTAGTTTACCATTTTCTTTGTATTGCTACTGAAATTTCACAAGAAAATCTTCGCTAATAGCTCTGTTTCAACATCGTATGCACAGCGCCAATGCAACAAACCTTCTAATTATCATGTCTTTCGTGTTTTGTTTTTTCTTACCTTTTCCCAATTACATCACCTCCAATTCCTTGACCATATTAGTTAAAGCGTTAGACCATTAATATAAGACAATTAAACATGATTTGAAGAGAATTTACTTGTGTCATGAACCATGTGGTAGAAGACCCTATCAACAATCAGGACGAAAAAGGGTAAAAAAACAAAAATATATAATTCAGTCACTCACATACGCTTGTGGCTGCAAGCGCAAGAACAACCATTACTCACATAGTCGAGTTCAGAATGGAAGAGTCGAGAGCAAACTAAGGGTTTTTTTCAAAAATGGTCCTTTATTGTGGCCTCATTACAAAAATAGTCCTTTATTGCGCCACTGTCTAGATTTAGTCCTTTATCGTGGTTTTTCGTCCAATTTTGGTCCTCCGGCCAAAATTTCCGGCGAATTTTGGGGATTTTGACCAATTTGGGCGATTTTGACCAGAAATTTGGGGATTTTGATTAATTTGGGCGATTTTGACTAATTTGAGCAAAAAAATAGAAAACAATATATAAATTTATAATATAAAATATATATTGTTTTTATAATTGAAATCCAAAAAAAAAAAAAAAAAAAACAAATAATTTAAAATATATAGTTTTTATTATTGAAATCACAAAAAAAATTAAAAAACACAAAACAATTGTAATTTAAAATATATAGTTTTATAATTGAAATCCAAAAAAAAAACGTAAAAAACAAAAACAAATTTGTAATTTAAAATATATAGTTTTTATTATTAAAATCCCAAAACAAAATAAAAAAACACAAAAAAGTTGTGATTTAAAATATATAGTTCTTACAATTGAAATCCCAAAAAACATTAAAAAAAATTGTTTTTAAATATATTGTTCTTACAATTGAAACCCCAAAAAAAAATTTAAAAACAAATTTGTTTTAAAATATATAGTTCTCGTGATTTAAAAGATATTGCTTTTATTATTGAAATCCCAAAAGAAAATAAACAAACACAAAAAATTTGTAATTTAAAATATATTTTTTTTATTATTGAAATCCCAGAAAAAAATAAAAAAACACACAAAAATTGTAATTTAAAATATATAGTCTTTATAATTGAAATTAAAAAAAACGTAAAAATTAAAAACAAATTGATGTTTGAAAATATACTGTTTTTATTATTGAAATCCTAGAAAAAAATAAAAAAAAACACAAAAAAATTGTAATTTAAAATATATAGTATTTATAATTGAAATCCATGAAAAATGTAAAAAATAAAAACAAATTTGTAATTTAAAATATATAGTTTTTATTATTGAAATCCCAAAACAAAAATTATTTTTTTTTGGATTTCAATAATAAAAGTAATTTATTTCAAATTACAAATTTTTCGTGTTTTTAGTTTTTTTTTGGGATTTCAATAATAAAAACAATATATTTTAAATTACAAATTTTTTGTGTTTGTTTATTTGTTTTTGGGATTTCAATAATAAAAGAATATATTTTAAATCACGAGAACTATATATTTTAAAACAATTTTTTTTTAATTTTTTTTTTGGGATTTCAATTGTAAGAACAATATATTTAAAAACAATTTTTTTAATTTTTTTTGGGATTTCAATTGTAAGAACTATATATTTTAAATCACAACTTTTTTGTGTTTTTTTTATTTTGTTTTGGGATTTTAATAATAAAAACTATTTATTTTAAATTACAAATTTGTTTTTGTTTTTTACGTTTTTTTTGGATTTCAATTATAAAAACTATATATTTTAAATTACAAATTTTTTATGTTTTTTAAATTTTTTTTGTGATTTCAATAATAAAAACTATATATTTTAAATTATATTTTTTTTGTTTTTTTTTTGGATTTCAACCATAAAAACTATATATTTTAAATTACAAATTTTTTTATTTTTTTTTTGGATTTCAATTATAAAAACAATATATATTTTAAATTATAAATTTATATATATTGTTTTTATTTTTTTGCTCAAATTAGTCAAAATCGCCCAAATTAGTCAAAATCCCCAAATTTTTGGTCAAAATCGCCCAAATTGGTCAAAATCCCCAAAATTCGCCGGAAAATTTGGCCGGAGGACCAAAATTGGACGAAAAACCACGATAAAGGACTAAATCTAGACAGTGGCGCGATAAAGGACTATTTTTGTAATGAGGCCACAATAAAGGACCATTTTTGAAAAAAACCCGCAAACTAAAAACAAGTTTTCTCCTCCACTGCATGAATTCCTTGCAGAAACTACAGTCATACTCACATACATATCGACCTCTACTCGTGTAGGCGTTCATCGGCATCTGTCTGATAACCCATCATCGTGTCTATGAAATATGAATGGTGTAGCAGATGTCTCACCCTAATCATCCTCATGTTCTAATGTTGAAAAGATATGCCTGAATCTTCTTTGAATTACTCAACTAGACAAATAAATGATATTGATATCCTCAAACAAGATATGGAGTCTACAAAAAAAGGATACTCTTTGATTATGGTCTTGACTTTCAGAATCGAACTCTTAATACCAGACCTAAGTACACAAATCATATATATCTTATACCATGACATAAGTCGCATGCGCCCTGTTTTTCCCTTAAAAAAACGCCAATGTAGGCTGTCGTCAGGAAACTCTGACAAAAGTAAAGTGCTAACGAATCCAACATTCTCTGACTTAAGTGCTTACCATCTTCGGTTTTTGTCTAGTGTCGTAGCATAATTTATAATATGTTTACTTAAGATTCAATCCTTACACCATATCCAATGTTAGAACATAGTCCATGTCTTTACCTCAGTAATGCCAAACTAATTGAAGTCTTAGACTTAACAATACCATAAGATCGTGAATACACACAGAGTAACAAACTTACAAAGAGAAGGAATGAGTTGAAAGAATCATACAGCCCAATAATGACCAGCATTAGAACAACCCCAACAAGAATGCTACAGAGTATCACAGACAGGTTAGAACTTCAGAGTTTAGGCCAGTTGCAAAGACTACCGAAAAAGACAACACATTATGCTTACATCATGACCGTTCAGCTCAGATCAACACAGCATTCCAGAATAGCAGCAGCTAAGTAACTAAAACCAGCTGAAATTAAATTCCACAGCCCACTCATATGAAACAAATACTGTGCGTCTCTGAAGAGAGAAACGGAAAATACAGTATCAAAACTATGAACTTCACAGATTATCTACAAGTAGAATGAAGATTGTTGTCGATTAGCTGCAATTACGAATCAGAAAAAAGAGAAGACGCAGATTCAAGTAACAGAAATGTTAATTTTACATTCAAGTCCTTAGTGATAAAAAGATCCTCAAATGCCCTGCAATGAAACAACATGAAAGGGGTTCAAATTAAACGGTATATAACAACTAAAATATTGAAAAGATTGTGATATAGACGAGACCTGGAAACTAATAGAGTTTTTTAAGTAAGTAGAGTACGAATAAACTTTGATGAAAGTCCGAAACTACAGGAAGAGTTAGTTCTTCCCATTCTCAGCTGAGCGCTCTTCTTTTCCTATTGCAACAACCACTTTCTTCAATATGACTTCTGTTGGCTGATGCGAATTCTCCACAGCCTTTGATATGGCTTGCCACTTCTCACCGTGCTTCGGCTCTGCTGCAACACATCTGTTCAGTACGTCTTTCTGAGACTCCTCAGTACCATGCTGTAGTTCAAATTTGTAATATAACGCCCAAAAATCCCCAATATCTGGAGACAGAGTGACTGCCCTGTTGAACCACGTTCTCGCTTTATCAACCTTCCTATCATGCCAAAATATCTTCCCCACCGCAGCAAGGACATGAGGATCATCGCTACATTTTTTATAAGCATCCCTGCTGGTAGTTTTTTGCTGCGGTCGAGGAGCCATTTCAATTGCTGCAGCCCACACGAGACCGCTAGTGGGACATTCTTGCAACGCCTTGGCCATTAGAATGTCTGACTCCTTCTTGTATCCATGTCGAGCCTCGGCCCGCACAGCAGCAAGCCAGAGTTGAGGACTCTTGGGGTTTTTCTTTCTGGCCATGGTCAAAACTGCACGAGCTTTACTTAGACCATTCACCTTTTCTTCTAAAAGCGCAAGCGAAAGCCATAATGGAATGGAACTGGAGCAGTGTTTCAAAGCCAGCTCATATGTTTCCTTGGCTTTTTCCAAGTTACCAAGCCGCTCCTCCAACTGCCCCAACATTAGCCAAAGCTTGAAAAATGATGGGAACAGCTTTAATCCTTCATCCAACAGCCTCCTCTCCTCGCCAGTGTTTCCCAATTCTCTCTCAACAATTGCTGATTTCATCCAGACTCTCTCTGTTCCTCCCCTTTCTCGTGCCTTAGCAAGAAGCATTCTAGCTCTTTCAGGCTCCTGATTCTCAAACTCAAGTTTGAATGCAGCAAGCCAAATCTCCTCAGAGTTCGGGATCGCAGCATAGGCTTCCTGCAGAATTGCTCGAGCAGCAGGCACATCACCAGCAAGCCACTTTTCTTTAGCACCCATTAACCATAAAACTTCAGCGTGCGGTATGTAAGTAACTGCCTTACGAAGCAGAGCGTCCAGTGACTCCCTAGTACCGTGGCTCTTTTCAAGCTGAGCTGCTTTAAGCCATATGCTTTTCTTAGTCAAAAACACAGTAAGGGCGTGAGCATATATTGCTCTTGCTGTCTCAACTGAACCTCTCTTCTTGCACTCCTCAGCATCAGCAACCCATGTCCTCTTCCTGTCTTCTTCTTCAACCCCAACCTCAATAGTGTTATGAATGATCGCCTGACAAGTGGCAACTGATCCAGCTCGTTCAGCAGCTTCCGCCTCTTTCATCCACATTTCACGGTCAATCTCGAGGCCTTCCCTTTGCAAAGCACGGATACCCCTGTCTATGATCTTACCAACCATGCTATTATTACCATTAGCTTCTTCCAACTTTGCAGCAGTGATCCATATAGCAGGCTCTTTAGAGAGCTTTTCCCTTGCCTTATTTAGCACCTTCCTTGCATTTGCATAAGTCTCCAACCTAGCAAGAGCTAACCACAATTCTACATGCAATGGACAGCACTCCACAGCCCTCTGAAGCAAAAGTCTAGCATCTTCCTCATTGGCAAGTTCCACAACCGCCTTCCAGAGTCTCACTGAATCCGGAATATGTTCAAGCCCTTTCCTCAGCACCCGGCTCTTATTAGCATCATCCTGCTCGAGCTTTGCTGCCTGCATCCACAGTTTTACTGAGTTTGGGATTGACTTCACACCCCTCGCAATCACTGCCTTCGCCTCAACATGTGATGATAAACGGCATGCCTCCAGCCACACATCCTCACTCTTCGGACATTCCTCACAGCCTTTCTTGATCAAGTTCTGGGCAGCTTGAAGTTTCCCTGCGACTTCCTCCAACCTAGCTGCAGCAATCCAACCATGCGGATGCTTTGGGTTTGTCTGTGTCACTGACTTTAGCAACAACCGTGCCTTATTAATATCAGATACCTCAGCATCACTAGTAATCTTCATACTTTTCAAATCCGTCAAGTAACCCTTCGGATCCACCACGGTCAACCCTGAAACAGAATCAGACAATCTATCCAACTTCAGTGACAACACAGTTCCTCTCCCTTCACCCACAGCAGTCAAATCTGTAACTGGGGTCTGAGCCCACGGAGTTTCCGTCCCGCCAACAGCCCTGCTCTTTGGATCCAACGCACTCACATGCTCCTTCTCCTGCCTAGCCTTCTCTAAAAGAGTATCAGGAACCGGAACAAAGCTCTCAAACCTCTTCTTCTTATTCCTCAATGAGTAATCCCCAATTTCGGGTATAGCATCCCACTCCTCCGTTGACATGGTATGCAACTTCCTCTTCAAATCAGCAAACTGCTCCGTAATCTTCGGATTCGAGGCCCGATACTTCTCAATCTCCTCCTTAAGCCTCGCCTCCCTCCTATCCTTCCTACGCGAATCCATCCTTTGATCAATCGCCTCCCACACCGCGTCCGCCTCCTTATCTTCATCATCATACTCCGCCGACGCAAACAGCCCAGCGTCATTCCCTTCAAACTCATCAAACTTCTGATTCTCATCGTACCCCTTCTCCTCCGCCTCCTCGTTCTCCTCCTCCTCCTCCTCCTCCTCCTCCCCACCCCCACCCTTCCCGCGTCCCCTCCCCGCACCCGCTGCCGTCCCAATCGCGGTTACCGCCGCTCGATCGGGCAAATCGGGAGCAGCACGAGCCGGACCAATGTCGGATCGTGTCGTGAAACCTGTCGCGCCACGGCCGAGACCGGCGACGTAATTGGGAGGGGGTTTGGTGCTGAGGAAGTCGAGGCGGGGCTTCGGGGGGACGGGGGCCTGCATGCCACCGTAGAAGGGGACGTGTAGGGTTAGGGTTGAGTTAGGGGAAACGCCTAATTCGGAGAGTAATACGGCGGCGTTTTCGAGGCGCTTGGGGTGGAGGTAGAGGTGTTGCTTGTCGATGGGGATGATGTGGTGGCGCTGGATGTGGAGGTGGAGGGAGCGGAGGGTGGTGGTGGAAGGGTTGAGGTCGAGAATTAGAGTTTTGTTGTTGGGGAATTTGATGAACACCATTGTTGAATCTAAATCGAAATTAGGGTTTTGTGTGTGCGAATTGGAAAGCGAGAATTGGGGGATTTGTAAAGGGAATCGATTAACTGGTGAAGGTGGTTGGAGCGAGATGGTGAAGTTGGGTGTGGGGAAAAGTAATTAAGGGAAAGATTTGGGGGTATTTATAGTTTGTTGTAAGTATAGGCGACTTGTGACTCCATGTCGGTTTAGTATAGGACATAAAATTCGGGATTTAATTTTACTCCTAGTTATTTTTATTATGATGATGATTTTTTAGTTATATTTATCAAAGGAGTTTTTATAGGCTATAAAATCGGACTTTCGTAGTTTGGTTAAATATAGAATTACTAAGATGGACTCTCTATCTTAACCTTTAAGCCAAAATTTTATAATGTTATTTTGGGATAACACATTTTTTTATTCAACACGAGCAATGATCTATAATAAAAAAATTAAGATTCAGCTCTCGAACTTCGCATTTTTCTTTGTCTACGTTTATGTGCTTTTTCTCTTGCGTTGTATTTTGTATCGTGTAATTTTTCTCATTGATTGTATACGAACAAAATACGAGTCGAAAAGCAGAATAAGAAAGGATTTAGAAAGAATATCTTGATGGTCTAGCTCTTAAAGAAGTAAGGAGATCAGTCAAATCAGAACCTAAAGGTCTGAAAAGATAAATAGAGAGAGTGTTAAATTATAGCTTCCAAAACAACATCCACGTGAATTATAAGAAAAGGAAAAATCCCTCGGCGCAAAACATTCCAAAGGAAGATTACAAGGCTGAATTGGGCTAAAAATCAATGCAACGAAGCCCAGGAAGCTAAATTATGCGTCGCGTTTTTTGTATTATGCCTATATTCTTTGATGAGCATATTGTATAGAAACCTTTAATAAACTCAAAAATAACATTACAAAATAGTTTATTTGAATTATAAGATATATCTAATTTGTATTTGTCAAATGCCATAGATAATACACGAAATAAAAAATAAACAAAGACCAATACGTTCACTTTAAAATTATAATAACTAAAGTAGATATTGTAAATCTGAATGTTACATGAAATACATAAGCTAGTTTAAACTAAGGTACGTACTTAACTAAAGTACAAAGATGCATTAATTTATATAAAAAAGGTAAAATTGCCTAGAAATCAATTTTAAGATTGCAATTGATCCAAGCGAGTAAAGTAATAATATAACCCTTTTATTCTTTTATTTAAATTGAGAGGAGTAGGGGTATTTTTGAAAAATCAAAAGTTGGTATCCCAACTTTTTTGTGAGTGAAAGGGTTTTACTTAATATAGTAATAGAAATATAGTAATAGATGTATTGGTCATGGAATAAAATCATGTGAAGAATGTTTGAATGTTAATAACATACAGAGACTATATTTCTATTCACCATAGCATAAGTCTGAATTGTTAAGAAATAATGTTTGAATATTAAACACAACAGGGTACAAACACTTGTAGATACACAAAAAGTACATACACTATCTCTAAACCCACCCATTACACGAATTTAAACCAAACAGCAATTCAATAGCACAATTCCGGCATTCATACATGAATCATATCAGATTTCGTAACCCGGGAATCTCGCATTTTTCGGGTGAATCACGTCAAGAAACAGATAAGCCATTCCCCCAACACCTTCAAATAGCGAATAGGGACTATCCCCTCCTTGCATTTCCCCGGACGACATAAGTATGTGAGCCCTATCGAGCAAAAAACATGCAAAAGCTTTTGCTCGATATAAGTACTCCACTATGCCAGTCAATCGGTAAAGAGAAAGGAAAACGTATGCATTCCCACTGATGCCATGACAAATCCCAACTCGTTTCAGGAGGCCTCTGTTCCAGACTACCTCTGCCGCATCCATTGCAGCTTGCATGAACTCCTTATCTCCAAACACCTGAAAGTTGAAAATTTTCGGATAAAACTTATAACTTTTTACTCAAAGCTTTGATATATACTTCTCAATTGGGAATTAGTAATATTCGATGAATGGATTAATGTTTTCTATGTATTTCCATCAATTCTGTAAACAAAATCAAATTTAACTGAACAGATAAAAGGATTTATTTTTTCTTTTTTTGAGTGGGCTGCTTAACATTTCGGAATATTCCGAAAAACCTATTACATGATTGGAGGTAACACGAATCTCGCCTCGACGAATACCAGAAAACAGAAGAACAATCACATGCTTACATTCTATATATTTCTCATATATTGAGATGGAAGCATGAAAGATGAACTTACAATCAGAGTCGAGGACACAAGACATAATAAAAAGTTGGAAGGTTTGAATAGAAGACAAACCTCAGTTGCTTTGACGAGTGTGAGAGCAACTCCAGGAGCCCCATGACACCAGTGCACTAGAACATCTCTCCTCCCATCTTCTTCACTAGCAGGGTAATTCCCACTGGGAAAACGATTGTGGATCATATACTTCAGGGTTCCTTTGACATCGTCACGCTCGTCTGAAGTCAGTTTAAAGTCCATCAAAACATGCATAATTCCGGCCAAACCATGGGCTGCGCCCCAATACCTCTCACCATACCACTCAAACATCAATGGACACTCTCCCTTTTTACCCAATTTTCTGCCGTTCTTTATAATTCCGCTCACGACGGCACCCTGCCCAGTGCACACAACGATTCATAAAACAATCAGTCCTCGAATTAAAAAAGAAAAGAAATGGAAATAAAAATTTAGGCCTAGACTGCGATGAGGAACGGAAATAAGATCTCACAAATGATTTCAGAGTATTAAGTTACAATGTTCTGCCGCCTACTCTGTTACAGTAATTCCAATGACCAGCAGTTTGAATGGTTATATATGGAATCACGGATTAAAAGACACTAAGTAACAAAAGATTTTTCAAATGACCTCTTACCGTGGTAGTTGAAGGAATCGTTTCCTTGCCCAAATGTTTATTGAGAAATAAACAAGCCCATAAGTATCCAACTCTACCGTACAATAATTCATCTGGATGATCTTTCGACAGCTTTATCTGTTACCACAATGGCAATTATATCTATTAACTACGAGCTGTAGCAACTAAAAATTCACAAATTAACCACGACAAAACACACTAACCTCTTTGAATCTGGCCAAATAATAGTAAAGCAACTGCTCCTCGCCTAAATATTTCGTCACTACAGCACCAAGTGCGCATACCCCAGCCCTTCCACATATAAACGTCACATCCCTGACGTCATTACACCACAAAGTCAAAATAACATATTCAGAAATACAAGTCCCCACGTCAATTGGCATTTGGCTGTCAAACAACTTAGTAAGCAAAAGGTATACCTGGATTCACTGGAAGAGGCGTCACATGCCTTAATCATCTCCAAGCAAAGACTCAAATCATTCTTGTTCTGTGTCACTTGGAAAGACTTGAAGAGCAAAAAAGCAGTACCAAGTGTACCGGTATACAGAGTAAAATCATCGACACGTTGCCCAGAGAGTCCCCATGTCTCAACCACTATCTGTACACCAAAATAGAATTCTTCTCAGTTCATATTCAAAAAAACTATAGAAGACTCTGGACATTATACAAAGCACATTTTGCTTGGTACTCAATAGAATATATATATTAAAAAAAATTAGTCTTTTCCCAGGTGCACTGCACCAAGGGTCTACAAAATACTCCTTAAAGCCTCGAGAGCAGGTTCTAAGACATGGCAGGGCGACACTCCCTCGAAAGGAGAATGCCATCCACAAACTAACAAACTTCTGTAATGCCCAAAACTCTAGATAAGTTGTAGATAAGGGGCGTGTTGAGCTTGCTATTGAGTTTAGTTGCGGTAAAGAATTAACCGCTTCTTTGTACCTCTACGCGAATCAACCATGTATAACATATAAAGCACACATACATTTTCATTAGAAACTCAGTATCTACAAGCAATTTTTAAGGACAACGATTTTATTTCTTAGTTTGACACTATTATTACGAGGTGCCACAGACTATCCTGTCACCTCTTTGTCTTGATTTCAAGAAACTTAAGAGGACGAGATCCAATAAATCATTGCTGAGCTACCAGCCCAATTTTACGACACCATTAACATGACAACCCCATAGTATGTTTTCCAAAGACACATCATCAAATTGCATATTTTCAAATACTCAACCTCTCCAATCTGTTAATTAGTTAAACCACATACACTAAACAAAGCTAATCGAATACTTATCCAACAATAATACCAAACACATTAAGTATACATACCCACTTCTTTTCCTTCCAAATACCTAACAAATTAAAACTAAACATATAATCAAAATAGAATTTAAATTCCAAAAAATAATTCAAACAAGTCCATACACTCAAAACAAAAAAGGTTCCAACTTGGGGTAATAAATAAGTCATAACAGAATAAAATGGGGTCAAAAGTGAAATAAATATACAGTTTCTTTAAGGTCGAGAGCTGTGCGTTGAAACTGGTGCACGAGAGTTGAGTACGGCAGAGAGAGAAGCCTCATCAACGAATCTTCCGTCCCCTGTTCGTGAACTTCAATTTTACCATGCTTTGCTTTCTCTTCCTCTTCTTCGATTATTTTCGGGTTGTCGGGTACGAAATCCGGCATTATATTTGGAAAGTAACGGTCAGCCATTTTTGATTGCTTTCAGTTTTTTTTTGCAAAAAGTTTGACTTTTCGGATAGCAGTGGTCAACGAAATGGCACGAAGAGGTGAAGCTTTGAAAGAACGGAGTTCAGAATATTCTCAACATATTTATAAAAATATAAATAAAAAGAATAATATGATATGTTGACACGTAGCTTGTTATGAGGATCTTGGTCATCTGCCAACCTGTCCCTTGTTTGACAAAAAGATTCTCTAAATTTGCAATAATTCTGTTAGATACAAAAAGAATTCCGTTCCGACAACAAGTGTTGCTGTGGTGTAGTGGTTATCACGTTTGCTTTACACGCAAAAGGTCTCCGGTTCGATCCCGGGCAGCAACAAATTATGAATGATATTTTTGTTTGTGTAACTTATATGCAAATTCATAAATTGCCAATCAAATAGGTCTAATTTTGCTGTGTAATACTGGATTTATCCCCCGTGTCAAATATTCACTATAATACCGATTTCTTTCTAAACCCTGGCTAGCAGAACCAGAAGTTAAGTACCAACTAATGATGCACGACACTCCAAAAATCTTACGTGTTTGTGTCGTATCGAATACAACGTAGGCAAGAATTAGTTTAAAAGGTTTGCCTCGTCTCGTCCGATTATATGGTATTCGTGTCATGTCAGATACATAGCATGGGACACATAGAATCCCGTGTGAATGTACAAGGACCACCGATAGCGAAGTAGTACCATCAGGGAATGAGAGTGAAATAGAATATGAAACCGTAAGCTTCCAAGCCGTGGGAGGAGCCAATGTGTGACTTGGATTATTGATTGGTCTGTGTAGGTATATTTATCACATTGGAATTCAAAATCAAATGTGTCTTTGTTCCAACTACTATGTAACTTCTATACATAAGATAGGCTAGTTCGCTTGAAGAGAATTGAATAAGATCAAATCTGAATCATGCTGCACATGAGAATGCTACGTAAGATCTAGTATAATTAAACGTAATAGATAAAGATTCCGTTTTATTTTATCTATTTCACTTATTTAATTTCATACTAAAAACTAAATAGTATAGAGAGTGATCCAATCAATAATTAGTGAATTCTTATTAAACATAGCTAATTGTTGCACATGATGCATGTATGGAAGAATCAAATATCCACCTTATTGGAATATGTTGACCACCGTAGTGGCGTTATTCCTAGAGGAACTTGAATATTACATGAATATATTAGGTTGTGCATTAAGTTTTGATTATTCCGTCTTCCCAAAATCAAGTTTATTGTCTAATAAAGTTTGTATTATGATATGTTGTCAGTCATTATATATATTGTCTTATCATTATTGAGAGGTAAACTTTAAGCTCAATATGGCGCACATAATGCTAATATAATGATATGTACATTAAGAACAAGACATTTTGATATATTATTTTATTAGTCACTCAAATCATGTGATTGACTTGTTATTGAATTGTCTCTTATATGATATTTTGGTACATGATGATCTTCGCAAAATTTTGACTAAATTCACATTTTAGGATTTACGATCCATGCTAGTGAAATTATTGAGTTCCTAAGTTTTTTGCGTAACTCATCAATAAAGTATAATAGACAAAATAATTTACTTTGTAAATCGTAAGAGTCAAGCCGCGGGAGGCTCACGTTTGTTTAGTAAATATTTATGGATTAAGACAACCATGTAAAATTTTATAGGGAAAAAATCACATACCCCCCTATCATATTGCCCCAAAATCACTTACCCCATATCCTATTGTTTTTATCACTTACCCCCTATCATATTCTAATCTCATTACATTCCCCCCAAGACGAAATTAACCCATTAATCTCTTCAAATTGCGCACGTGCGGCTCGTGTGCCACACTATTCAGGGGCAATTTCGTCCATTCAAATACCCCAACAGATCATAACGGTCATATATTAAAAAAAAGCCCAATTTCGTCTATTCAAGTGGCCTATTTTCAGTTTTTCCAAAAAAAAAAGCCCAAATTCAAATTAGGGTTCATAAAATCAACGAAATTGATGAATTCTAACTCTCACATTTGTTGTTGCGAGCGACAGGCAGCTCAAAAAATATCATGAACTAATCTTAATTCCGTAAGAAGGTTTGTTACATGCTCCAAGAATCGGATAAAGCCTCAATTTCAAGTTTTTTTTTTTCGTGTAATCTTGTTTTAAATTACTCCAATTAAGTTTCTAATGTTTGTTTTCACAGCAAAATGCGTCGTATGAGTATTGGTTGTGGATTGACCCACCCATGTGCAAGAGACGGGTTATTGGATTTGGGGATTTAGGGTTTTCTGAATTTGGGAAAAAACACTGTAAGTGTTGATTTGAGTGAATTGAAGGGCATTCTCGATTGTAATGTGTTGGGTATTTGAATGTACGAAATTGTCCTTGATTAGTGTGGCACACGAGCCGCACGTGCGCAATTTGGAGAGATTAATGTGTTAATTTCGTCTTAGGGGGAATGTAATGAGATTATAATATGATAGAGAGGTAAGTGATAAAAAAAAAATAGGATAGGGGAGTAAGTGATTTTTTCCCATTTTATATTAAGTTTACGTTTATTTGTTAATGTGTGATTAAGTTATAAACTATCATAATAGTCTTTCGGCTGAAGATTCATTTACCATTATTATGATTTATTCAATCTAGATATGAATTACATGGTTGACCCACAAACAATCAAAATTATATTTTTGGGTCAAATATGAAGATGTGATGTATATATAAACCAAGAAAATCCACAAATTTCTTATGTGTTTAGTTAAAGTGAATATATTACTTAAATTATGCTTGTTGAAACTACGACTTATGGTATTATTTGTAGAATTTATGGTGACTACATACATGAGCACTATAATTTCTTGTCGTGTATATTCTTTGTTATGTGTTGTTTATGTGTCTTTCAATGGCTTAAATTATGTTATATCTCAATAACGCCTATGTCGATTTCTCATCATTTATGTCGTATGTTCTACTTTTCACGGGAATCAACTTCTCATAACGTAAACTATATTAATTTTAGTTTTATATAAAGATTGGTTCATGTATATACCTCAAGATTAAAGGGAGTACGTTTATAATATTTTGATTATGCATTACATTGCATTAGCCAGTAAGTTCCTTGGTCTTTTGTATTAGACAAAGAATCATTTATATGAGAACTTTTAGAAATATCTAGTGAAGCATGTGATGGAAATAGAAATATTTCATGAGATCCCTTTACACTGGGGAATGGATCATAAAGCACATACTTATAAAGTTCTAGAGATATTTGGCATTATGACATGCTTTTTTAATGTTGTTCCATTGCATGAAAGAGACAAGCTTAATATGCTTGATAATGATTTGGAACATAAATAAAGTATTCAGATATTTAAAGAAAAATGAATGACATGTTCACTTATAGAAAATCGCATCCACGGATGGTTGAATGTTAAGATTTAGGCTTAGGTAGATGTTTCTTAGAGACTGCACTCGACTACATGCATCTCATAACTAGAGATGTAACATCTTAGAAAAGCCATAAATCATGAGTTTCTTTGCACATTTACCATTAGAACTGAATTTGTGACATGCTATGAGACTATAATTTAGGGAGCATGATTGCATAATTTGAAAATAAAGTTACAATCAAATTCTCCATTTATGAAATAATATTTAAGGAATCAAAACACATGAATCTTAACTATTGATTACTGGAACAAGATGTTAGAAGATAATGATTTGTCATTGAGCTCTTAATGTACTTCTACATCTATTATATTATATTTTTCATTGTGTACACGTATTATTATTGGATTTATGTTAACAGAACTTGTCTTTGTTCAAGACATTATGGGATAATTATGAAAGCTCTTACTAATGGCCTAGTTATGATAATTGTTGATATTGTGGTACATAGAAGGAATCATGTTACAAAATAATGTGCCCGCCATGACTCTTATTAATTACTTGACTAATCAAGGCACTTACGACAACTAGTTGAAGAAAAGTTTTAACATTTTATGCGCGCCATATGATTCTTGGTGAAAACAATAATGAGTATTCCTAACGACCAAGTGGGAGACTGTAAGATAATTAATTATGGTAATTACATTTTTCGTTATTGTGGTCTAATAGGAAACCTCGTTTTCAAGGAAACATGTTAATTCTATAATTCTAGTTATTTTCTTCAAAAAGCTCCGTGATAGATGGTCAAGATTAAGTCCTAATGAAACCCTAACTGAAATATGATCATTTCTTCCCCTATATACATTATGTCTTAGGCCATCATAAAACATAATTAAGAACATACAATGAAGGTGTACATGTAGAAAGAGATAAATTCAAAAGCTCCAATAATGTAGTACGCTGACGGATCGTGTTCGAGCATATCAAAGTGATAGAGATTGGGGAATTAATTCCCAGATTTTAGATTTTAGAGGGGCGAGGGAAAGAATAAGAAGAACGAGAAGAGAACAAAGAGAAGACAACAATTGCTCGGCAATTCAATAATCAATAATCATTCATAAACTTGTCTAATAATAAACCCTTAGCCTCATATTTATAGGCTAAGTAATAAAAACCTACCAAAGCTAGAGTTCTTAATAAAAGCAGCAATATACTTAGAATCCTAAACTTACCAAACTATTAAATCACTACCTAATAATAATTAAAATACTAGGAAACTAATATTTAAATAATATTCTATATATAATTTCTATAATTCTCCCCGGCTTGAAAAAACTCACCCCGGAGAGTTTGCATGAAATAACTCCACTGAGGTGGAGCGAGTGAGCTTGAGAGCCGGTCAAATTAGGACGACCTTTCCATCGAACTAAATAAATGAACTGCCCATCTCTTGTGTTGTTGACTACATAGGCTTCCTTCAAAACCAATAATTGGATCGGAAGTAGAGGAGGCACCAAAATTGAAGTCATAGAACCACCTGTAGCACTTTCAGAAAATTTGGGAACATGAAGAATGCTCATACTCATAGTTAAATCCTCATTATTGAAAATTGGACTCTCAAATAAATTTGGAGGCAAGTCCAACAAATATTCATCATAGACAAATTATGGTGAATGCAATAACAATGAGGACTCAATTTTCATCGTAGAATCAATTTTAGGCAATGAGTACGACAACTTGCTATTTTTAGTGGCTAGAAAATTTTGGTTGATGCTCATATCCACCTCGGATTTATCAATGGGCAAAATAGGTGGAGTTTGCATTGGTATGGGCTTAATCTCAGAGTTTAGGTTTTGAAAATCCTTAGGGGTCGAATTCTCTGGAGATTTATGGTGCATGTCTAGTGTTTCGTGCACTTCCTTTGTATGATATATGTCAACTGGAGGAAAAACATTGGGGAGCAATGGACAAACAGATATATGAGCATTGAATTTATTCTCAAATGTTGTGAATCTTTCATTAAATTCATCCTTCATCAAGCAAAGTTTAACATTCATTGATTGAATCATGTTGCATAATTCCTCAAGTTTCTTATCTGTCATGATTTCAATGCAAAACTTGCCAACAAATAATTAAAAGTCCAAAATTCAATAAAAGAATTTACCGGTAATTAGACAATCAAACCATCGTTGTCGAGGAAATCTACGACCTCTGCAACGCCAACTTTGCGATTCCAATGCAACTTGATTATGGGCGGCTAGAAGCACCACAATGACGATAATAACCTCATTTTCTTGTTCCTCACGTTTTCTTTCACCTTTTTTTTTTTTTTTTTTTTTTTTTTTTCTATTTTCGTTTTTTTCTTTCTAGAACTAGATGAAATCTTAACTGAAAATATTGACGCAGCGGAAAAAGAGAAAGGATACGAACGGCTCTGGTGCCAATTTGATAGAGATGGGGGAATTAATTTATAGGTTTCAGATTTTAGAGGGGCGAGGGAAAGAATAAGAAGAACGAGAAGAGAACAAAGAGAAGACAACAATTGCTCGGCAATTCAATAATCTATAATCATTCATAAACTTGTCTAATAATAAACCCTTAGCCTCATATTTACAGGCTAAGTAATAAAAACCTACCAAAGCTAGAGTTCTTAATAAAAGCAACAATATACTTAGAATCCTAAGCTTACCAAACTATTAAATCACTACCTAATAATAATTAAAATACTAGGAAACTAATATTTAAATAATATTCTATATATAATTTCTATCACAAAGACTCTCCACGACACAATAACGAATGTACTCTTATTTCATATCTATTTACGAATTTATTTATGATGATCATAATGTTCCACGATTTATGGGTCATGTAATTAAGAATTACATATGATACTAGAACGGACGTATTCAAGACTTTCGACCTTCAACTTAGTACACTTCAACACTACTAGGATCAGCAGGCTAGCCTTGGACAGCTACTGGAAACGGCACAATTGATTGGTTTCGACAAGCTGACTTCTATCTAAAAATACACTATTTATATTTGTATCAATTCGGACAACAAGTGTTGCTGTGGTGTAGTGGTTATCACGTTTGCTTTACACGCAAAAGGTCTCCGGTTCGATCCCGGGCAGCAACAAGTGAAATGTTGTTAGTTTTATTTTTTAACTCTGTCTTAACAAATTCATAAATTGCTACAGATGATGTTTTCGGTGTAGATTTTTATTTGTTCAATTTTTGAAAGTGGTTTATTAGAGAAATCTTCCTTGCAGCTTTCGTACAGTTCCTTTGGTATTCGTATTTGTCCGTGTCATGTCGGATACATACGTAACAGGAACTACGTAACAGGAACTAGTTTTAAAAAATCTGCCTCCTCTTGTGTCGTGTTCGTGTCACTTAGGAGATAAAATGAGATATTTTTGTGTAATTTAAAATTCTTTTTGAATGAGCATGCATAAGTTTTAGTGGCTTTTTCCTTATTCTGATGATGTGTATTGTCTGTTTGGTTTAATTTACACTACAGAGTTGGTAAAACTGAAATGCAGAATGCCCAATTCGACAAGTTTATACATCGAATTCTCGAAAGAAACACAGGAATCAAATTGCACCAGTAGAATTATAGAGCTTCTTACCATATATTTTGCTGCAATGAAGATACATTGATTAGGCACAATATCCATGGTATTCACACATTTACAAACATTACACTAGGACTTACTTCTACGAGGCAGAGACACAGTTTCTACGATATCGATCCATTCTCCTATCCAAGAACTGCTACTAGTTATTTCTTTCCCATAACACGGCATAGACCAACTCATATTGATCTTCAACCCAAATGAGACTAATTACTTTTTGTACAATAAACCCAACCACGACCTTTACCGACCAACACATTATTGATCTGCAACACAGAGAAGCTCTAACTTATTTTACACCAACTTTACTAAACATGTACAACTTCCAAATATTTCCATATCCTTCAGAACTGGTAACGACTTAGGTGCCCAATGTGTATAACACTAGATAGAATGGATAGTAAGACACGCGGCGAAATATTAGGTAGTTTGACGAGCCTAAGAAACACAGAGGGATATACAGTAGCACGAACGCAATGGTGAAGTTTACGCCTGTCAACAAGACAACATGTGCGAGCCAGCTGAGTTTGCTGACAACTAGGTATAAACCAGCCGTGAATGTCACCGACACCATAACCAGCGATATTCCCAGAATAGGGAACACGAACCTTAACACTGCGTGCATGGGACCAGGACCCCAGTGTTGCGCCCAAAGGAGCGTGACCGCAACAATGATGGAGGTGTACATGGCAATCGCGTCACAAATGACAAATAACTGAAAATGAACCTTGTTTAGCATAGTGGCGATACCCTGGTCTGGAGTATCGGGAGTATTGTTGTTATTGTAACCGCCAGGGATGGTGAAACCTGCGTTAAATGTAATGGATGCGATGAGCGTGGCAACCATGAGAATCACATTCACCTTATCCCTCCAGCTTTCGGTCTCTAGCTGATTTCTTAGCTTGAAATTTGGACTTCTGATAGACTTTGCTTGGTTTGTTCGTGGGACGCCAAATAGCCTCAAGGCCATCCATGTTAGCCTCTGCATTACAATATGAAGATTTTAGCCTTGAACACGTTAGACGCATTGCTGATCATATGTTATAGTGTCTTACTCAGTAGTTTTTTCGTAAAATTTATTGCATACTGACCTTCTGAAATGATGCCAGTCCCGTTTCCATGTGCTCCTCAGCAATGTCTAGTGCTGTCTGGTGGTTATTGTTTGTCGTCTTAAGAATCCCATTTCCATTCCTTGCAAGAATACTTACTGACTTTGGATGCCCGTAAATGGTAGCTAAGTGTAAAGGTGTGTTTCCATCTTCATCTTTTTCATTGATAAGCTTCTCAATCTCCGGCTTTTTAAGCATATAATCGACCGCTTGACACTTGCCGCTTCTAGCTGAAATGTGAAGTATATTTTGACCATGTTTGTTCAGTAGTTCCCTCATGTCCGGGCGTGCTTGTAGCATCAATTCGATTATATCGACAAGGCCTTTTTCAGACGCCATATGGATGGGAAAAGAGCCTTGATCATCTTTCTGGTAACCAAATTCATAATGCTTATTCAGTAAGAAGTTGACCCCTTCGGTGTACCCCACGCATACAGCACCATGAAGGGGATTCTTCCCGCTGCTGCTCCTTAAGTAAAACGACGATTGATCCTTCTCCCACAGTAACACTAGGATACCTGGTTTTTTAAAACGAAAGAAATGAACTGTTACCACCGTTGTGAATGGAGTCGGATAAAAACGTTAAGGCTGTAAAATGAAAGGGGATTGTATTATATTACCCATGTTTCTTCCAAGAATTGCGGCAAATACTGGTGACTTATTCGTCCGTTTACTTCCCAAGCTGTAATTTCCAACAGGATTCTCCAGAAGTAGCTTCACAATAGTGAAAAATCCTGCTTCCGCAGCTAAGCAGAGTAAAGACTTACCTTCATTGTTAAGAGAATAAGGCATATTGGGATTCTCGGTTATCAATATTCGAGCCACTTCTTGGTTTCCACACAATAAAGCCTCGTGCAGGGCGGTATTTCCTACTTCATTCTTCTCGCTCATGCTCTCGTCTTTAAACTCTGTGTTAACCAACAAAGTGACCATCAGTGTGTCTCCGGCTCTTGCTGCAAGGTGCAGTGAAGTGTCTCCTTTTGCGTTCTTTTCTGTAACATAGAAAGGTAAATCCTTGCAAATAATCTTCACAATTTCGTATTGCAGAAAGGATGTTGCTAAGTGAAGAATAGTGTTCTTTTGAGGGCCTAGTTGGACGCAAGAGGCCTGTGGATGGTGATGGCGATCCATTGTTCCATTCTCCATCGCGCGCACAAATGCAATTATGTCGCCTTTGGTGATTGCTCGGTACAACTCAGGATGCATAGTTTCTGCAGTTTCATTAGTATAACTCTCATCCTCTTCCAAATGTTTGGTCACTGACATATGTAAGTTGTCTTGTCAAGCAATTTAACTGCGTTCGTGTTTTGAAGATGTTCCTTATCTGGTATTTATACTAGCAATCACATACAAAGTTTCTGTTAAGTTCTTGTGATTTTGTCACAGCCTCACAGGAAACAACATTGTCTGCATATAGTAAGTATTTTCTTTGTGGACCATAGTGATTACTTAACCTTTCCATGGTAGAAAAGGTTGAACCGTGTCTGTGTAGTAAGCGTGCGGTTATTGCTTTTGTAGGTATCTACAAGTAAACTACAGGTCAATTGTAAAATTTACACGACGATGTCATTTTTCGATTAATTAAACGCATGCTTTGCAGTTGATGACAATTAGTCAAGTCTAAGTACATTTCTTTTTATAGGATGGTTGCTTAACGAAGTAAGCTGCAGATTTGCCTAACGTGATTGGGATGTTATTTTCAAGCTAATTCTTGGAACAATCATTGAAAATTTATATTTATCAGGTAATTTCCTAATCCTGCTAAGCAGAAAGTATCAATATTTTATGCATGGCTTGTACTAAAGCAGTCAAGGAAGCAATTTTCTGGGAAATTGTTGCATCATATATCCATGGTGGAACAAAAACATTCAACGATATTGTCACTTTCAGCATGACAGATGAGTTTAACTTAATGACTAGTGAGTATAATTGGAGTATATAAGTTTTGCTTATAAGTTATATGCTTATATCATTTACTTAGTGGGAGGATATGGCATATTATGAGTTACAATATAACCAGTGATAATTACATTTAAACTGTTTGAATAATCATGGAATTAACGACACCCCTTAAACTTCACAATATTACTATTAGTTAGCTATGTAGACAAGTATTGGAGTCTGAAAAGAAATGTAATAAAGATTCTCTGCTTCTTTTGTGTTTAAAGTTTCATGTACCTTTGTAGCTTTTTTAACTTTGATGGAGATTTCTAATTAAATAAAACTTACTGGAGATTTCTATATAGGGATAAAAGCATCAAATCCCCCGAACTATACACGTTTTTGCGACTTGCACCTTAAACAAATTTAATAAGCACTTTTCACCCTAAACTATGCACTTTAGTTCGATTTGCCCCCTCGCCTGATTCCGCCCAATATTCCTCGAAATATTCCTTTTTCTTGCGAGTCACGTGCATGTCAGAGGAGTATTTTCGGTATGAATTTTGGAACGTTATTTTTTTGTAGACTCCCTTAAACTATGAGTTAGATGCGATATCCCCTCTAAACTATGCAAAAAAAAAAACACACTAGGTTTCTTCTTCTACACCGTTTCTCTCCAAATTCACTTCAAATTCGACCATATTATCAGCAACCCACACGAAATTGACACCTCCCCAGTTCACACCAACGTTTTTCGAGCACATTGACGATAACTAATCGCTAGTTTCAAACGTTTGATTTTCGGTGAAAACTTTGGGTGGTCACTTTCGGTTCACGAAATGAGTTGGAAATTGAGGGCCACCTTCAAATTCATATCAGAGAGGAAGACTACGCCTGATTACGGTACGATTCTCTCTTTTGCCTAATCCCGGCCTAGTTCTACTTTTGTGCATTTGTCGATTTTGTTTAATGTATGTAAACATGCAAGGATTGTGTAAAGTAAGCCTTTTTTTTCTTTATAGTTTTGGACCCGAAAAGGTTGCAATCCAATTTGATTGTGTAAAGTCTGGTTTTTTATATAATTGTTTTGGAGAGAAACGGTGTAAAAGAAGAACCCTAGAGTTTTTTTTTTTTTTTGCATAGTTTAGGGGGAATTTCGCATCTAACTCATAGTTTAAGGGGGAATCTACAAAAAAATAACATTCCAAAATTCATACCAAAAATACCCCTCTGACATGCACGTGACTCGCACGAAAAAGGAATATTCCGAGGAATATTGGGCGGAATCAGGCGAGGGGGTAAATCGAACTAAAGTGCATAGTTTAGGGTGGAAAGTGCTTATTAAATTTGTTTAAGGGACATGTCGCAAAAATGTGTATAGTTTAGGGGGTTTGATGCTTTTATCCCTTATATATACGATCAAATAAATTAAAACACCCCTATAATAGTCATTAAGTAGGTGTATAGGGACAAACTCAGTCCAAATATGAAATTTCTGTGGCAATTCATGAGTGTTGAAGCTCAACTCAAGTTGTTAACGTCAAGAGATTTTCTCTTAAACCACTTTAATATGCACTGATTAAAAACAAATAAAGTGATCAGTTGATATGCCTGTTTGTCACATTTTTCTCGGAAGATGACTGACTGCTAGCTATTTGCATCAGAAATTACTTGATTATTTACTGAATTTCATGAGGTCAATTATTGGAAATCTGTATTTAATAACAACTTTAATTCTGTTTTGTAGCAACAATAAACTACTAGCCAGCGAGAATAACAAATCATGTATTCATCTGTAGAAGAATTAATATCATATTACCCTAAATGTAGGCAATTTACCCATATTTGTTATGTTTAAACTTTAATAGAAATGATTGTGTTTTAAAAAAAATGAAAATCATTTATCCTGTAATACAAAGGGGAAAGAAAACTAAAAGGGCAAGAGATCTGTTTACATGTCATTTGGAAAAAATCTGCTGCTTTAATTTGTGAGAACATTAGGGAGTAATTAGTTTGTTTCTATAACATTGGGGTGGTTGCGCTAAAATATCTTTATGTAATGTTGGCGGCTTTTGGACTATAAAAAATGGCATAGCTCGAAAAGTCACTTAAAATTGTTATGTAATCAAGTCAAATACGCCATTTTCGAAAGCCATGGTGGCCACTCAAATTTACAAATCAAGAAAGCAAATTATTGGTGGTTTAGTTTGTGACAAGAAGGACGTCCCTAATTTAATACGTAGTCAAATAATTTGATTGTGGAACTTTGTGATCTCACACTTTTGTAACATTCGGAAACTTGGGGGATTCTTCACTTCCCATCCCACGTAGTCGAGATCGATGGAGGCTGGCTCATTAGAAGTTTGAAAGGTTGAAATGCTTTTTTGTTGAATTCATTTTAGGTTTGTATTGCTTGTGTAGAAATGGTACTTGTAATTAGGATGTTAATTTGTGACTTGTAATTTTAAATCTAAAAATGGTTTAGTAAATAACCGTGTGTACTTTTTCACCTTATTACTAAAAAGACATGTTTATGCTTGGACTCATATTTCGTAAAAAGTGAATCTTGCTCTAATAACAATGAATAAATTAAATACAAAGACTTCTTATTCCACATCAACGAGAGCACTTTTTTTCTTTCAAAAATTAGAAGATTTCTCTTGTGTTAACCCCATATGATAATAACCCTATATTACAAAATCGCCCTTTGGCATCCCTCTACGATACCTAAAAGGGTAAAAGACACAGAATCGCCTTTTGGCCTCCCCTACGATACCTAAGAAGGTAAGAGACACAAAATTGCCATTTGGCGTCCCTGTCGATACCTAATAGGGTAAGAGACACAAAATCACCCTTTGGCGTCCCTCTACAATACCTAAGAGGGTAAGAGACACAAAATCGCCTTTTGGCGTCCCTCCACAATACCTAAGAGGGTAAGAGACACAAAATCATCATTTGGCGTCCCTTTACGATACCTACGGCTGTAAGAGACATACATGCCCTAATTTTTGCCATCCACGACAACGTTCTACGATATAATTACGATACAGTGTCGCGGACAATTATAACATACAAATCACGATAGTTTACTAAACAATGATACCCATCTTAAGCCAAGATTTCAGTTATGTACGATCAGCCTCCACATAGGAATATCCGCTCAATCGCCACACACTAGATGAGTTGTCAAAAGGGTGATTTCGTGTCACTAATGTAAGAAAACATGTAAGCATCTAGTTGCATGAAAGCCACTTGTCTCAAGATAGCAGGAGATTCTTGCCACGTGTATGGAAAGCTTCTCTATAAATAATAGAGAGTTGTAATGGGTAGAGGACAAGTTGAAAAACATTCAACTATATACCAATTTTTTCTTCACCATAATTTTTTTCCCATATTCTTTCTTAGTTGTTAAGGATACTGATAAGATGTTCTCGATTTAAAATAAGTTAATACACCTATCGTTACGACGATACAAAGTATTTGTTAACAATTTGGAAGAAAAAAAATCGTACTTCACATACTTTGGGTCCATGACCATGGAGTCTAATCCACGAGACTCTGCACTTCTTACTGATGAGGCCACATCTATTAGTATTATTCATCAGTCAATTTTACATGTCGAAATAAGTGGTAAATTGCATATTCATATACATGTCATTGTATAGCTTACACTGACGCGAGTTTGTGAAGCGCTTTTAGTTAACATAATTTAGATGATTTATCATACCTTGTACCTATGTGCAAAACCTCCCTTTTGAAGAAAACATTTAATGTAAATCAAAACAAAAAAATGCCAACTAAATAAGCGGGGATAAGCACCTCCCCAACCACCAATTTTCCTTTCCTTTCTTGTCCTTGTTAATTGCAGAATTGCCCTTGCAATTTTCAACTCTTTATATTTTACCCCTAAAGTTTTCTATTATTTACTTTTGGCTCCAAGGTGAATTGCGAAATAGCCCTTTAACACTTCTTTTTTCTTTTTTTGGGTCCGCTACAAATTGCCAAATATTCCTTGCTGTTTTCGACTCTCTCAATTCCGTCTCTAAAGTTTTCTATTATTTACCTATGGATCCATCGATAAATTGTAAAATAGTTCTTCAAATTTTAAGTTTTCTTTTTGGCCTAAAAAGCTTTCTTATTTGACTCATTCCATCGTCCGTCTTATTTTGCAAGCATACGTAATATGTGAAATACAAATGCGTAACAAAAACTACGGGGATAAGCACCTCCCCAACCACCAATTTTTCTTTCCTTTTTTGCCTTTGTTAATTGCAAAATTGCCCTTGCAGTTTTCAACTCTTTATATTTTACCCCTTAAGTTTTTCGTTATTTACTTATGGCCCCAAGATAAATTGCGAAACAACACTTTAACATTTATTTTTTCTTTTTTTGGGTCCGCTACAAATTGCCAAATATTCCTTGCAAGTTTTGACTCTCTCAATTCCGCCTCTAAAGTTTTCTGTCATTTACCTATGGATCCAACGATAAATTGTAAAATAGTCCTTCAAATTTTAAGTTTTCTTTTTTTGGCCTCAAAAGCTTTCTTATTTGACTCATTCCATTGTCCGTCTTATGTTGCAAGCATACGATATGTGAAATACAAATGCGTAACAAAAACTACCCAATGATATTTCTATTTTTTTTTGGACAACAATGATATTTCTATTTGAAAACCCCCTTACGTAAATCTTTTTAGCAGAAAAAAACTCCCCTTATATTATATTTAATTTGGATACGACACCCAAAAATTGTCTATGTGTTATTTCTAATTGAAAAAACTCTTGTGTTACTTTAAGAGGGGCGCCCGCAACTTTTGACTAAGATGGCAGATCATTATTTAGCCAAAAAAGAAAAAAAAACTATTTTGTCCCAATGGCATAAGGCCGCCCATGAAATATTATATATTTTTATACAATCTCACAAAATATTACGATTTCCTTTAAATTTTTTAATTCTTTCGATCTCACCTACCTTTGCTACATTTTTGTTAACATGCCTTCGCTACATGTTTGTTGACGCTGCAAGTGAAACGTAAAAGAGCCGCATTATTTGACTTTCATGTTGATTTCCCTTTTTTCATTTTTAAAAATGATTTTTCTTATACCAATACTATTATATAATGATGCACAAGGATTATTGTATATGAACAACAAACTTAAATTCTACATACTGATATATGTGAAAATGACTCTTTTTTTTTTGGATAATTACGTTATGACTGTATAAATTTAGCAAATGTGATTGTAGATAAACTTAAAGTCGATATTGTTTAAAATTGCAAGTAAATAGAATTAAATGTTGTTCATTGTAAAAAAATAGTCGAATAAATTATCGATCGAATTAAAACAACAACTTTTAAAATTGCAATAATATTAGTCAATTAAAATTTAAAGCGCCCGCGCGTCGATATTTTTTAAAATTGCAATTAAATAGAATTAAATATTGTTCATTGTAAGAAAATAGTCAAATAAATTATTAATCGAATTAAAACAACATGATAACTTAGCTGGTGTTATCTTCCTTTTTGATATTTTGAAATTTGAATCTAATAAAGTGCTTCCTCCCCGCATGATTTTTTTTTGGATGAATTCACCGCATGCACTACAAGATTTCGCGCTCATTCCCGACCGGAAAATTCCGACCGGATTTCGGTCGGGAGCATTACCGACCGATATTCGGTCAAAACAACTTTTCCCGACCGATATTTGGTCGACAGATTTTTAAAAACCATTCCCGACCGAATTGCGGTCGGGACAAAGTATTCCCGACTGCAACGCGGTCGGGAGAAATAGTCCCGACCGCAATGCAGTCGGGAATACTCTGTGCGGGAAATTTCCCGCCTAGAGTGTTGCCCTAATCTCGGCCCAGCTGGGCCGCGCAGCTGGGCCGAGTGTTCCCGACCGCCATTCGGTCGGAAATGAGTTATTCCCGACCGAATGGCGGTCGAGATATAAATACCTCCCTCCTCCTATTTCATTTTCATTCTCAACTCTTCTCTTCCCAAAAATTATTCTCGACCGCCTAGCCTCTATTCGCGACCGCAAATCCGTCGCCACTTCCGATCCGGTAATTTTTTTCGCTTTATCTTGTTTATTATGTTATATTTAATGTTTTATATTATATTTAATGTTTTAATATTAATTTTTTATGTTTAATTGTTAGATATTGTAGAAATTGTTAGGATTTAATTATTTATGCCTTTAGGAATTGTTAGGCTTTGGGAAAATGTTAGATTTTTATGCCTTTAGGAATTGTTAGGCTTTGGGAAAATGTTAGATTTTTATGCCTTTAGGAATTGTTAGGCTTTGGGAAAATGTTAGATTTTTATGCCTTTAGGAATTGTTAGACTTTGGGAAAATATTAGATTTTTATGCCTTTAGGAATTGTTAGGTTTTAGGAAATGTTATAGTTTTATGATTTTATAATAATTATTATTTATGACTTTAGAAATTGTTAGGCTTTGAGAAAATGTTAGATTTTTATGCCTTTAGGAATTGTTAGGCTTTGGAAAAATGTTAGATTTTTATGCCTTTAGGAATTGTTAGGCTTTAGGAAATGTTATAGTTTAGTAATTATTTATGACTTTAGGAAAACTATATATGATTTTTATATGTGTTAATTTATTTATTTGGACGTTAATTATGGAGTTATTTATGTTATATTTAATGTTTTAATATTAATTATTAATGTTATATTTAATGTTTTAATATTAATTATTAATGTTATATTTAATGTTTTAATATTAATTATTAATGTTATATTTAATGTTTTAATATTAATTATTAGATATTGTAGAAATTGTTAGGATTTAATTTGTAAATTCCTTTAGAAATTGTTAGGCTTTGGGAAATATTTATACCTTTAGGAAAAAACTATATAACTTAGTATTGATTAAATTTAGGTCATCTCTACAATTAGAAAAATTCTAACCTAGATGCTTTTACTTAGTTCGTAGCACTCCTCTTCGACGACATGTCGTCCCGTGATAGCGATCGTGGCCAGCCCTCGAAGAGAGGGCGTAGTGGTCCATCGAGCACTCCATCGAGTACTCCACCTACGACTGGTCCACCGAGGATAGGTCCTCGTCTACGGATCATTCATTCTGGCGATGCACCACCCGCTCCTGTCGATGCACCTGATACCGATCTTGGCGAGTCCCCTACTTCTTCACATCCACATAGGCGTATCGGATCGAGCGGCGGTACTCCACCAGATCTAGTAGTACCATTTCGACTAGATGATGATCACGTAGCATCAACACCATCGTCATCATCTAGGCCATGGTCTTCATCGATGCCACCGTCATCATCGAGGCGTACGACACCTAGGTCACGTTCTACAGAGTCTACACCGGCAGGTCCTAGTACTTCTTCCCCTGCAGACGTTGCCGGTGCAGGACCATCTTCAGCGACGCAACAGAGACCGGGCCGAGGTGTATCGAGAGGGCCGCAGGTTCTGGCTGAACGTAAAGCCCGTCTTAGGGTCCAGCTGGATGAGCACGGCGTATTTATGGATGGGAGAAAGATATCGACAGCGATTACCTCGATCATTAGGGAGTTTATGAAGACGTGTGTTCCTTCATACACCGAGGTCGATCCGATAGTCCAGGGACAGATATGGACTAAGTTTAAGGTGAGATTTAGAAAGTTTACTAAATATATATATATATATATAAATAGTAAGATTATTATTTAACAAAACCTTAATTAAAAACCTTATTTAATTGTAGAGCATATACTACATTCATCCGGATGACATGCTTCGTGCACATTCCGCATACGATGCGAAGGCTAAGAAGTGTTACAAGGAACTCGTGTACAATGCAAAGAAGAACTATTACGACAGGCTCAATGATCCGAAGTGGGCGTCGCGTCCGAAGAACAGTTGGATGAGCGACAAGTTAGAGAGGATGTTCGTGACGCATTGGGAGTCGGAGGACCATGCGAAGAAATCCACGGCAGGCCAGAAGAATAGGCGATCGGGAGAGGCACCAGACCCTGATCGTCCTGCACGAGCTACTCATGCTAGTGGGTCCCAGAGCTACACGGAGATTCGACGTAGGATGGTATGTCTTATTAAATTGAGTTTCTATACGAATAATATTATTGTCTTAAATTTAAATATCTAAAATAACAAATGTATATCAATATGCAGGCTGCTTCTAGACCTCCAGGAGTCCCTCCACCTCGGCACGATGAGGCATATCGTTATCAGCACACACATGTGCCCAGTGGTCTGCCAGAGGGAGCTCCACGCCGCCGCGTTTGGGTTTACCCCAAGTATAGGGCTATCTACGTAAGTATTTAACTTGTATATCATTCTATGATTACTGTATAAATATATGTCTTCCTTAATTACGTACTAACAATTATGACAAAATGAACATGAGGAGTACATGCGCCTTATGACCGAGAGGTACGAGGCGGACCGTTCTACGTGGCCACCACTAGATCATGAACTGTGGAGTCAGGCGATAGGAGGATTGAAGAAGGGGAAGGATGCGGGTCTCCCTTCGGATGCACGTCACGATCGGTTTGGTTTCTCGACGAAGAAGCACCCAGACACGACACATGATTATGCGAGGGCGTTGGAGAGGGAGAACCGTCGTATTAGGACTGTTACTGATGCCAGGATTGACGATCTTGCTACTCAGGTAGAGTACTTGACCCAGCACATCACCTAGACTACATGTACTCCTCCTCCTACTCGACCCATGCCTTCAGGGGGATTCATGAGTGATGCTCGTCGAGTCGGCCCTCCTGACCCTTTTGCGCATGGTGCTCCGGGCTGCACGATGTACGATGATGAGTACGAGGATGACCCCAATGAGGACCCCGAGGATGACACTCTCGGTGGTGATGCAGTCGATCTTGCCGGTGATGGTGATGATGGTGCTGGACCCTCCACGGCTCCTGATACATTTGGATTTCATGACGAGGACTATGAGTAGTAGTAGTTTTATTTATTTTAGGGATATTTTAGTATTGAAAACAGTGTTAGTTGTTTGTATTTATGTAATTTGTTTGATGCTTAGACCAATTATGTAATGTTAAACTAGTTTCATATTTATTCTGTAATTATGTTGTGTATTATTTGTTCGTTTGATGCGGAGTAGTAGTATTATTTGTTCGTTTAATCTAAGTATTGAAAATTGTGTTAGTTGTTTGTTTATTGGTAATTATGCCTATAATATGAAATTAAACAAAGTGAATCAAATTTTTTTATAAAATAAAATTCGACCTACTAAACCATAATCGATGCTAGTCATACATACTATCCTCAGAATCTGAGTCACTCATGATCTCTTCCTCATTGCCCTCGTCGTCCTCGTAGCCCTCCTTTTCCTTGTTGCCCTTCGTTGCTGCCTCCTCGACAACCACATCAAATCCCTCGTTGGCCAATTGGATATTCATATTGAATGAGGAAAGGTCCACACATAAGTTAAACCCTTCAGATGCATTCTCTTGTAGAACTTGGTTCGACATCCCTGCGTCGACATCTTTTGATCCTGCAACTGATGACATATCGATTATGTGTCTGGCAGGAATAGTGGATACGACCAACCATCCTCTCTGTCCCAGTCGCCCTTTCGTCTTTTTGGATAGGGCACATAGTACGCCTGTTTTGCTTGGTTAGCGAATGCAAACGGCTCATTGGTGTTGAGGGTACGCCTCGAGTTGATGTCAACCAACTTGTACGTTGAATGCTCCTGCGTACCTGCGTTTATATCATACCAAACACATTTGAACAAGACAATGTATAGGGGACGGATTCTGCCCTAATATTCCACCTGTATAATGTCTTTCAACGTTCCATAGAAGTTGGTAGTATCGGATCCTCCCATGTCTCCCTTCACATAAACACCGCTACAATCACTCTTCTTCGGGCCCAAAATCATATCGGTGTGAAATCTGAACCCATTCACAATGTATCCCTCGTAGGTTGCAACTGAATAAGCCGGACCTGTGATTAGAGGATCTATTCGTACGTCGGTCTCGTATTTCCCACTTGAATATGTCTGCTTGAACCATGCTACGTACTCTTGGTTCCTCTTGGATTGTATCTCCATTGGACTTAGTCCACCGCACTCCACTTCTACAAACAGTCTACATAGGAAAATCATCATAAGTTAGTTGTCTTTAAAGCGCTTAATCATTTTGTTATTAAAAATACTTAACTACCACTTACTCCACCCATTCGTCAAGCTCTGGACAATTTAGAAGCGTGTAAAGCTCTATTTGCTCCATCTCATCGGAAGTCAAGTATCGCCTTTTGTTTAGTGGCCCTATTGGCGCCCCTTTCTTTTGAAATATTGTAAGCTCATCATCCCACTCCGTGCTATCTAGTGTCTCGTTCCTGTTGAGTTTTTTATATTTAGTCTGAAAAGAAACATCCAAATATTGATAACACATATTGGAGAGCTCAACAAGTAGGTATTGATTGGCTATGGATCCCTTCATGTCGAACATCCGCCTAGTTCATAGAAATCAAAGATTAGGCAAATAATCGATATTTTTAAAAGATAATTGTTATTAAAAATATAAGATCGTACCTCTCGAATGGATACATCCATCTATAATGAACTGGACCACCAACTCTAGCCTCGTACGGAAGGCGTATGGCTAAATGCTCCATAGAGTCAAAAAATGAAGGAGGAAATATCATTTCCATCTTGCACATGGTAACAATAAACGATTCCTCCAATCGCTCCATATCTTTGGCCGACACCTTTGAGGCGCAAATCGCCTTAAAAAAAGTCTAATCTCTACTAAGGTCCCCCAAATCTTGGGTTCCAAGAATTCGCGAAATGCAATCGGGATCAATCTCTGAATGAAGACGTGACAATCATGACACTTCATTCCATACAATTTTCCTTGTTGTTTTTGCACACATCGTCCCAAGTCCGAGGCATATCCATAAGGAAACTTCAGTTCAGTCAGCCAATCAAGCACCATGTTCTTTTGATCCCTCGTAAGATAATATTTTGCCTTTGGCTTTATGTACTCACTTCCTCTGCCACTGGGTTTCAAGAACAATTCTTTACGGTTGGTCAACAACTTAAGATCGTGCCTCGACTTAATGTTGTCCTTCGACTTAGCATCGTCCAACACTGTGTTGATGACGTTCTAAAAAAAGTTCTTCTCACAATGCATCACATCTAGATTGTGGCGAATCAAGTTCGTGGACCAATATGGTAGTTCCTAAAAGATGCTTCGACGACACCAGTTATGAGCTGTGTTAAAGCCCGAAAGCTTTGTGGAGTTTGCCCCAAATCTAACCGATTGTAGCCTATCCACAATTTCCCTCATCTGCGCTTCTGTCTTCCTTGGAATGGGCGCTTCAAGTACCTCCCTACCCTTGTAGAAATCCTTCTTGTTGTACCTCCATTTATGACCCTCTGGTAGAAACCGACGATGACAATCGAACCACGAGGCTTTTCCACCCTGCTTAAGTGTAAAAGAATCTGTCTCACCCATGCAATAAGGGCACGCCAGCCTACCGTGCGTGCTCCACTGGGAAAACATTCCGTAAGAAGGAAAATCGCTAATAGTCCACATTAGGGTCGCTCGCATTTGGAAGTTTTCCTTTCGTGAGCTGTCATATGTCCACAAACCATTACTTCACAAATCATTCAACTCATCAATCAACGGTCTCAGCAAAAGATCCAAGTTCTTTCCAGGACTCTTTGGACCGGGTATAATAAGGCTCAGAAAATGAACTCCGGTCGCATGCATAAATCCGGCGGAAGGTTATAAGGGGTAACAAACACGGGCCAACAAGAGTAGTTCTTCCCAGATGGCCCAAACGGTGTGAACCCATCAGTACATAGGACGAGTCGGACATTTCTAGGCTCTGCTGCGAAGTCCGGATACGTACGATCAAAATCTCTCCACGCCTCGCCTGCAGCTGGGTGAATCATTCTATCTGTTGACTCTCGACACTTCAAATGCCAAGTCATATGTCTCAAAGTGCCAACAGTATAAAACAACCTCTGTAATCGAGGGCCTAGGGGGAAGTACCACAATTTCTTCATTGCGATCCTGGACTTTCTACCAGCCTCGTACCTATCGGTCTTGCATATCGGACACGATGTGAGATCCTTGTTGGCATTATCGCCGAGTACAAGAAACAAAAATTCCAACATACGTCGATCTTTTCGTACCCTAAACCCAAACCCGCGAGCATCTTATTCATGCCTGGAACCGTATTCGGTAGCATTTCCCCAATCTATGGGTCCATAATATCTTTAGACAAACTTAAGTACTTTTCGCAAGCGACATTAACTACTTTGTGCATCGTCTTGGTAGTTAAGAACTCGGCAAACCACTGGAGCACAGTCTTCGACTTCTTACTGTTCATTTTTATGTCTCACATCTGCATCAATTTGTAGAGCTCCTTTGCCTCGAGACTTGGATCTTCGTTGCGCACCTCTCCCTCAACAAATCGACCCCCATATGCATCCACAACCAATTCTCTAAACGAAGTATCGGCATGAACCGGACTATCAACGTGAATACTAGCAGACGGTGATTCATGTACATATGATGTAGATGCCTCGCTCGCCTTCTCTCCATGCAACACCCATATCCAATAGTGATACTCAAACCCCCACTTATGAAGACGATCCCATACTACGTTTCGATCCAAAAACTTTAAAATGATGCATCTCTGGCACGGGCACCTAATACGATTTCTTAGATCTACGTAATCTGTCTGTTGTGATGCATATTGTATGAATTCACGAACCCCAACCACGTAATGTTGATTCAAATAACCAGTGTTACTATCTATCCTATCGTACATCCAAGATCTATCGGGACGATAATCCATTTCTAATCTAAGAAAATTAAAAAAGAAATTGTTACAATTAATTTCACCAATCAATATATTTATCCTTTATATAAAAATTTTAAAACTCGAGTACGATGAAGCCAAGGCAATTAATACTTACTTGTTGTAGCGTAGAAAATACTTAGATCAAGTATTCTTTGCAAACACACGCCCCTCGTTGCATTTACCGCAATATCTAAAACAAAGAAACATTAAAAAAAAGTTAATAAAAACGATCTTAATTGACAAAAACTAACAAAAACAGTTATAACAAGAGGAAATCGTATATACCTTAACAAGGGATGAATGTTGGAATGATTTCTCAAGTGGAATAGGGAGGGGTATTTATAGGGGGGCTGCCAGTTATTCCCGACCGGACTGCGGTCGGGAATAACAACGGTTATTATTATTCCCGACCGCGTTTCGGTCGGGAATAACAACGGTTTAGGGTTTAGGGTTTAGGGTTATTGGCGACCGATTTTCGGTAGGGAATAATATTCATATTCTGAATTTCACAATTTCGCTCTCAATTTTAGGTAAATCGTTCATTTAATGATCAAGTAAATCAGTATTAGTTATATATTACTAAAAATCTCAAAAAAAATCAAATTTAGTTGCACGTTGATGAATCGTTTGAAGCGTCGATTCATATTGTCACTTATAAATAGATTAGTATATGTAGTTGCTAATAATGTAACTACTTACGATTATGTTAAACACATGTTAATATATATATATATATATATATATATATATATATATATATATATCAGAATTAGCCTCTCTATACAAACGTTCGTAACAAATGTTAATCGCCAATTGTGAACTCCTATATACTACGTATGATTATTATATGTAAAACTCCAAACTAACTTAACTTATACTTCAATAAACTATACTAATTTAATAATTAAAGTACATTAAACTAACTAACTAATAGTACAATTCATGAATTTAATGAGATTCTATAGTTATACTTAATAAACATATCAAGATTTTCCAAAAGATCGAAAAAAGGTAAAACTTACTATTTTTCCCGACCGATATGCGGTAGGAAAAAATATTCAATCCCATTCCCGACCGATTTTCGGTCGGCATTGACTATTATTGCCGACCGCATGTCGGTCGGGAATAATATTCAAAGTTATTCCCGACCGATATTCGGTCGGGAATAATATTTAAGCTATTTCCGACCGCATTGCGGTCGACATTTCCCGTGTTGCTGGGATGCATAGTATTGCCGACTGAATTTCGGTCGGCAATTTTTGAAAATTTGGCGGTTTTTTGAAATTTTTGCAAAAATACAACATTCCCGACCGAAAATCGGTCGGGAATAATCGAAAAAGTTGGCGGGACTTGGTGGGAAATTCAAATTTGACGAAAATTCAATTTTTTCAACTTTTTCTATAAATACACTTTTCATTATTCTCCTCATTTTTTCATCTCCACACACTTTTTTCCCCTTCAAAAAATTTTTCAAACACGTTTTTCATATTCAAACACTTTTTCAAACCCCTTTTTTCTTTCAACTTCAAAATTAAATTTTTTCACTTCTTTATTCAACTTTTCAATAATAAAAAACTTATTTTTTTTTGTGTTTTAGACTGAGCAATGAATCAAAAATTTAATTGCTCATCTAAAACACAAAAAAACTAAATAATATTTTTAAAATATTGCAAAATATTAAAAAAATAATATTCCGGTAATTATTACCGGAATATTATTTTTTTTGTTCTGTTGAATTTTATTTCCGACCGAAAATGGTTTGGGAATAGTATGAATCTTATTCCCGACCGGGACGCGGTCGGAAAAGACATGAATTTTATTCCCGACCGCCTGCCGGTCGGGAATAATATGAATCTTAATCCCGACCGACATGTGGTCGGGAAAAGTCCCGACCGGCTGACGGCCTAGATGTCTCGTAAATAGACTCGACCGGCCGTTGGTCGGGAATACTGAAAAGTATTACCGACCGCTTTTCGGTTGGGAAAGAAATTAAGAGTCGAACGACCAGAAATCGGTCGGGTTTTTTGGAAAAACAATTCCCGACCGAAAAACCTTGTTCCGACCGTTGAGCGGTCGGAATATTTTCCGACCGATTGTTGGTCAGAATTGGCGGTCAGGAAATTCCCGCCCGCATGTCGGTCGGGAAAGACGGTCGGGAAAAGTCCTCGCCGACCGAAAGGCGGTCGGAAAACTTTTTCCGACCGAAGCAACGCCGACCGCTTCTTCCCGACCGAATAGCGGTCGGGAAAGGGTTATTCCCGACCGCAGATGGGTCATTCTTGACCGGCTCTGTAGTCGGGAATGACCCGATTTTTTTGTAGTGATGATTAAAAAGAGTGGCACAACGGTTATGAGTTGCCCACTTTTGCAAGGCAAATTCCCAATCCAACTATGTTTATGGTTTCCTTACAAAGAGTTTATAGTTCACATTATTGATTACACCATGAACTTTGTCTTGCTATTCTTATTAATGGTTTTTTGGATTGAATATTTCAAATATTACAACAATATGAAAATCTCATACATTTGTAATTGAATATCAATCATATAGTTCATAGTTTCTACAATTTACAAGACGAATATTAGAATATTTCGTTCTCTGATTTAGCCGTAGCTTATTAGAGCTATTTTAGTAGATTATAGTAACATTTTCTTCTTTCTTCAAAACATTCCAAAATACTACAAGAAAATGCCGGAATAATGTCAATGTGCTATGATCTAGCTAAAGTTTTATTTCTTTCATCATCTACTTGTGCTAAGATTACATTACTAAGTTTTCTTTTATTTATAATATATATTGTTCCAAAATACTAATTAAGTCGAGGGTTGTGCAACTAACTGCCAAGTAGTAATGTTTTTGTGTTAAGTTTCTAGTACTAATTATGTAATCGACTTAAATCTGAGACTGAGAGTAAAATAAAGTGTTACATAGCTTGAAGCGGAAAGATCGAATTGTACCTTACGGTGTATAAATTGTACAATGTTCGATTAATGTTTTTGGTATGCGACTAATCCAGCCGAGCACTGTCGGACCCCTTTTGAGGGGGCGGCTCTACCAACGGTGTTTTTTACATCCACAAGACTCGAACATGAGACCTTGCTTAAGTGAACTCAAGTCCCTTACCACTTGAGCCAACAACCGTTGGTTTAGGGTTCATGGTTCATGGTTTAGGGAAGGGCACCACATACCAATAAGATCCCCCCATATAAATTGCTGTCACCGCAATCAAAAGTAACGGTAAGTACTCGAACAACCACTAAAGCATTGCCATGTGTCCTGTTCTTAGTTGGATCCTCTCATTAAATTCGAATCCTCCAATACTTCCCAAGTATTCCATTCTTACAAGTTACTATAACTATACCAAACTCAACCATACACAATATTATAAATTCTCTACAACATTATATTTACTTACGGATTCATTTGCAACAAATTGTTTTATTGTAAGAACTTATTATTGATGTGTGTAGTTTCATTGTTTTGGGACCGGACACATTGCCTTTGGTTTTTTACTTTTTGGGAGATTTGGATTATTAGAAATAATTTGTGTTTTCGTGGTAATCAACCTATCATCGGCGATGTTGTTGATCATATAAAGGTTAAGGCATGGAGTTGGCTCAAGGCAAAGGATAGGACTTTTGTTTTTTCATTTTGTTTTCCGCAGAAAGTTAAAATGATATAGAACCCCCAACTCAGAGTTTGTACAAGAAAATAGGGACAAGTCCCAAATGAAAGCTCAAATACATAGACTGGTGTAACCATCAACTTGAGAATATATTAGCTCTAGACTATATCTATGACTAACTATAAAGCCCAACATACCACAAACACTTCAAAACTCCTGTAGTGTCTTCATCAGAGATGAGTCAGCACACTTCTCATTAGCTCCAGTACAACCTGTGACCAATATCTCCAGGCTGTCTCAGTCTAGTGATGTTTTGCCTGTTTATGATGGTTTGCTTTCACACACAGTCCTTCTCCTTTTGGGGGATGAGAGAAGCTTAGGTAAGAAAAGGACATGTGAGTCAACTGATGATATCCTGCTCCTGGTATCTTTGGTATCCTGTCAAGCAAATAAACAAAACTATTTGCCTTTGCAGACCATATAAGTAGCATATTCCAGAAAAACATGTAATCATAGATGGTCAAATTTCATGCATACAACTCTGGAGACTCTATTAGTCTTTTACCTCTACCTTGTAGTCTAGTAGTCATGGCGTATGCTAGATCTTTGCAGGCTTGGTCCTCCTTTGTTATTTTGCCTTCAATAATCTTTTTGTTTCCGGCCTTCCACACAGTCGCCACTGTTTCTCCAAGTACTGCTGCTCTTATCTTGTAAGTGATGGATTCTTTAGCTCCAGATTGCTCAAAGAGTCTAATCCACCCCTCCATGTTATCATTGTGATGCAGTACCTCATACCTGTGCTTTTCATCATTTTATTCAAAATATTATAAGACCAGTTGCATTTGAAAAACAAATGGTTATGTGTTTCATACTGCCCATTACACATAACACAGTTAGTGTCATTTAGCTAAACAAATTTGCCTATTTTATTTTTTGTGGCAAGCCTTTGTTGCACAACCATCCAGTGAATAAAATTTGATTTGGGGGTGAGATTGTGTTCCATACCTGTCTCCACCAACTTACCTCAGGGTTGGTTTGGACAAAGCATGAGTACATTCTCGTAATTCCTTTTCTTGACCCTGTACAGAAATCACCCGTTCCTTGTCTTGCCTCTGGGAGCAAATCCTTCACTCTGTCCCTAATTGCCAGTAAGTTTTTCCACCATGGTGAATCAACAGGTTTCGGCTGAACTTCCCATATTGATTGATCCTTCAGTTTGTAGTTTCTAACCCATTTTTGCCACAATGTGTTGTGTTTCTACTTTTGACAGTCTCAACATCTGTATTGCTTGAATAGTCTTGTTCCAGCCTAGTACTTCTTTAATCTGTAAGTCCCCATTCTTATACTCTTGGCATACATTTTTCCATGCAACTACACTCTTTTTTCCTTCTTATTTCCCTGCCCATAGGTAGTTCCTACACACCCTTTCTATCTCCTGAATCACTCCAATGGGGATGACAAAAATGTGATTCCAAAAATTCTGAATACTAAGTAGCACTGCTTTCACCAGTTGCAGCCTACCTGCATAGCTTAATTTCCTAGCCTGCCAGCTTTGTATTCTTTCCACCAACTTCCTTATTAGGGCTTCATAGTCTGCTATCTTTAGGTTTTTGGGGCTAAGAGGGACTCCCAAGTATCTAATAGGGAAAGTGCCTTCACTGAACCCCCACATTGCTTGTATTTGCTCCTTTCCTTCTGTATTCACTCCAGCTGTGAAGATGTTACTCTTTCCTGCACTCACGTTCAGTCCTGACATTGCAGAGAATTCATCCATTATTTGTTTAAGAATGCTCATAGATTCTATGTCTCCCATGCAGAAAAGTAACAAGTCATCAGCAAAAGTCATGTGGCATAGTTTAAGCCTACTGCATTTGGGGTGATACTACTTTTTGTTATTCTCAGTTTTGTTCTTAATGAGCCTAGCCAAAAAGTCTATACAAAAAACAAACAGGTAAGGAGACAGAGGGTCTCCTTGCCTGAGACCTTGTTTCCCTTCCATGTTCCCTTCAAGACTACCATTCACACAAAAGGAGTATCTAGGACAGGTAACTCATAACATGATCAGCTTTACAAATTTATCATCAAAATTATAGCCTCTAAGCACATTTTCAAGAAACTCCCAGTTTACTGTATCATATGCTTTTTGAATGTCAATTTTGAGCATACCCCTAGGAGATATGTTCTTTCTCCCATACCCCCTCACAAGTTCTTGATCAAGGAAAATATTTTGGTAAATGTCCTTACCATGAACAAAAGTAGATTGACTGGATAATATGAGATTAGGCATCATGCTTTTCAATCTATTAGCCATAACTTTGGTGATAATCTTATAAATCACATTGCAACAGGCAATAGGTCTAAATTCAGTGATCTTTGTAGGGTGCAGTGTTTTAGGAATAAGACAAACAACAATTGTATTTATTTGCTTAAGTAACTTCCCTGTTTGTTGAACTTCCTTGACATCTTTACAAATTAATTCTCCCGTGACACTCCAGCTGGATTTGTAGAAGCCTGAGTTCATTCCATCTGGGCCAGGACTCTTTAGATCACTCATTTGAAAAGTTGCTTTCTTTATTTCTTCCTTTGTCCATGGCCTTGTCAATTCTAGGTTCATTTCCTCATTTGCTGTGTTTCCTTCTTGAAAGACACTTTTGTCTAATTCTGTGACATTATATGTAGTCCCCAGCAAACCTGCAAAAAAGTTTAAAATGTGAGATACAATACTTAATTTAGCAGTTAAAAGATTACCCTCATTGTCTTGTAAGGCCATAATGCTATTGGTTTTCCGCCTAGCTTTGACACAGTTGAAGAAGAGTCTGGAGCAACTATCTGCCTCTTTGATCCACTCCAGTTTAACAGCTTGGGCCACTTGGTTCATCAAAATTCTTTTCTTTTCTTCATACTGAAGTCTCAGCTCTTTTATCTCCTTTGTCATTTCTCTGTTAGTTGGGTTATGCAGAATGGAGTCTTGCTTGATCTCAAGGTCTTTTAGGCATATGTCAACTTGTTGTTCCAAGTTCTGAAACTTTCTTGAATTTAGTTGTTTCATCTCCTCCTTTACCTTCTGAGTCTTTCTAACCAGTTGATACATCTGACACCCAGTTTCATTACTGCTCCAGGCCTTCTTTACTAACCCAAGGTAATCTTTATCTTTGGTCCACATGTTCTTGAATCTGAATGGGATGTTCCTTTTGAGGTTCTCTTTGAACATTCTGATATAGGCTATAGCGTGGTCTGACACCCAGGAGGGAGAAAAGTCACACTAGATTCATAATTTCCTTGATCCTAGGCTTGATTGATCTACACTCTATCCAGTTTGCAAAAAGTGTGCCCATTATTCCATGTAAATTTAGGGCCACAATACTGGTGGTCTTCCATTTTGGCTATCTCCATAAGCTGTTTAAGTTCATCCCCTACTAGACCTTCTCCCCTTTCCTCATTCCATTTCTCATCAGGACTCAGGACCACATTCCAACCCCTACCAGAATCCAGGGGGTGTGTATGCTTTGACTCATGGATTTCAACTCCCTCCAAAGAATCTTTCTCTCTTCTATACTATTATGGGCATAAATGAAGGTGCAGTGGAACTCACATTTCTGATCCCTTGTTTGAACCTTGCAGTGAATGAGTTGGTCTGTTTTCTTCTCCACTTTGATGTCTACTTTATCCTCTTCCCAAACCACTATAATCCTACAATTCTTGTTAATATCACTGTTGCTCTCAATCTTCCATTTATCTTCAAATCTCTTTGCAACTTTTCCATATGCTTCTTTCCTTAGTCTGGTTTCAAGAATTGATCCAAAGGAGCATCTATTATTTCGCATGGCTTGCTTCCAAGCCTCTTGCTTGAGGGGGTCATTCATCCCCCTCAAGTTCCATCCACAGAAGTTGTGACTATCCATTAGGGCTTTTGGCCCTTCTGGATCCACCCCCTCTTTCTCCTTGGGTTTGATTCCCAGTCCTTTCTACTTGATATTTCTCTATTCGCTTTGATCTTTTGGTTGTTACCTTGTTCCAGGCCTCTGTGGAGGTATCTTTGCCTGCATCATTTACTTTTCTCCTTGTTTTTTCATTTTCTATCCCTTCCTTGGCATTACCTGTTATTTCACTTCTGATGTTGATGTTTTTTGTGCCTTCTTCATTGTCTTGTTTTCTTCCTTCATTCTGTATCTTAGGAGTCTTGATCTTAACTTCCTTTTGTTGTACTGTTGCAGTATTGGCTCTCTGTTGTACTCCTATCTCCTTTGGTTGTTCTGGTGTGTATGTCTTTTTCCCCTGCTGCTTTCCTTCTGTTAGACTTAGTTTTTGGGGTGTATTAGTTCCCTGTTGTTTCCCCTCCATTAAGCTTAACCCTTCTTTTATCTGTTCCTCAAGCTCCTCAAACTGATTTCCTTTCTGTTCAGTAGGTTTGATGATCCATTCTTTTTTGGGATTACAATTCCTAGCAGCATGGCCAAACCTATAGCATTTGAAGCATTGAAATGGCCTCCCCTCATAAATCACTTTCTGCTCATATACCTCTCCCATAGGGCCTTTCAGTTGAATTTTCTCAACTAGCTTTTCCCCAGATTGCAGTTCAACCATAACTCTTGCATAAGCTAGTCTACTCTCATTAGTTGTCATCTTGTCAATATAGCAAGGTTTTCCAAGAAGGCTATCTATCTTACCTAACATCTTTGGTGACCAGAACTGAAGGTCTAGTCCTGGCAGTTGGATCCATGTGGGGTAATCCTTCAATGTTGTTGGGTCGAGTTTCATGCCCGGTTCCCATTGCTTGAGCATCAGTAAATAGCAAGGCCCACCCCATGCACCTTCATCATCTGTTCATGTGTCTCAAATATGAAAACAAAGGATCCTCTCTCTCCTACATGTATTGTTGGTTGATGCGGCCATCTAGCTGCTACATAGCCCTTCATGGCTTCATAAGGGATGTTTAGTCCCAAAACTGTACCCAACAGAGCATGTTCCCAATAGTCCCTATTTTCCTGAACATCACCATCTGTAAATTCCAAAGTTTCCCTATTTATTGGTTTTGTATATTGAACCTTACATCCATTTTCAGGTTTTCTATTGCCGGCAAAGAGTTCATTCCACCTCTTTGTAAAATTTTTAGGCATCACACCCACATCATTTCCCCCTTCTCGATCCGGAAATCTGTCCCTGAACTCTTCTTGTTGTTTCGCCCCTAACTCTTTCGTCCCTACCGCCATCCACTGTTCATCCTCCTCAAGGTCATCGCCGGCCTGAAACGTAGATCGTACCCCGTCATTCCGCTCCCTTTCTCGATCCGCAGTCATTTTCCTGAAATCATGTGGTTTTCCCACCCCCAAATCTTCCGTCCTCTGTTCATCCTCCTCAAAATCGTCGCCGGCCTGAACCCTAGCTCGAAAACTGTTGGTCTGATCCTCCACGTTTCTTTCGCCGGATTCCTCTTCGAACCCTTCATCCTCCTCCTCGTAATCCTCAATCATACCCTGTGTTCTCTTCTTCGCCATTTCTGGCGAAGGATTTTGCTCTCAAAAAATGCCCAAATCGCACGCAAATCGCCCCTACACCGTGTGTTTTGCGCGCGCGTGAGGCGCGTGTCTACTTTATTACATTAATATTGTTGTATTGAATTTTTTTTTTTGAATGGTCCAATTCTCCTCTTCTTTGTATAAGTGACTAATTATGTGGAGTACTTCTTGTGATTCACATTTTTTTCATTATATTCTTTTTCTCTAATAAAAAAAACATTGCAGTGTAACCTTATTCCAATTATAACAATTGAGAAACATACATACTGTGAATTCGCCTTTTTCTTGCATCTTATCTTAGTTAGTAAAAGAATGCAATATTTGGGTAACATAATTTGGATGCAGAGCATATATATTGGTTTAATGAAGTTTAATCAATGAAAACCTCATTTAGTTGGGATTGATTTTGTAATTTATGGAATAAATTCTCATATACGTGAAATGGAGTAAGCAGATTTAATGAACCTTTTGAGAAGATAGGTCCTCATTACGAATTATTTATATTTCAAAGCTCGAGTATAACTGCGCCAATACATTAAATCACAAGAAACACACATTCCAGAGGATCTTAGTTGATTAACTAAGGGTCAATGAGTTGGGCGGTTCACTCATATATAAATAAATACAGGTATTATAGCCCTGCCGTATTTTACATATAGAAATTCTCTTTTTCGACAATGAAACATTATAGTCTATTTTATGACGTTGATACTGTTTGTATGGCCTTCCCGTATGCACGTTCAAATCGTCTAGTTTTTGACATCGATATTGTTTGTATGTATGACCTTCCCCTATGCACGTTACGTTGTTACGCTATCAAAGCTTTGTAAAACCATCCATGGAAGTATAGATCAATTTTTTAAACTTATAGCATTCTAGAAGGGATGAAAGACTAAGCTCGTGATCCATGGATCTTGGTTCTCATATCTTACATTAAGCATGATCCCCTATAATACTCTTCTTACTTTTAGGTCTTGGTTTGCTTTATCTTGGGAAGCATGTATTATTGTCACTCCCTAACGATGGTCATCATTTGTGATTTAAACTAGTTTCCATGTGGTTAGTGTTTAAATTAATTAGGTTCGTGATCATAGCAGGTTATATTGTATGAACTCTCCATTCTTCTATGACAGGATAACATAGATGCAGTTGGGTATTCAAGTAAATTCAATCCACAGATCAGAGAGTATTGTGAAATGACCTTACTTTCTTGTGCATACACATGCACTGGGAATGTTCTAATGGTAATAGACTTTTGTTGTTGCACCAGCATGGCAATTTTTTTGTTATGCTTCTATTAAGTTGCTCATCTCTTTCTCCCGTGGCAGGTAAAGCGCTTCCTTGGTCAGTGTGCACAACATCACAAGGAGGGTGAAACATATCAGGGACCAGCTGTTCTTGGTATTGCTATGGTGGCAATGGCTGAGCCGCTGAGGAACTAGGACTTGACATGGCCATTCGTTCATTTGAGCATCTTTTGCGGTACAGAGAGCTAAATATTAGAAGAGCTGTTCCATTGGCTTTGAGTCTTTTATGCATATCGATCCAAAGGTAATCTTCTTGTGATGTTGTGAGTCTTATTCCACTGAATTCAACTATAAAATATAGATTATCTTGATCTGTGTGTGTGGACGAGGATTGCAAACAATTTTCTGTTTGAGGAGGTTCGTGTATTGTCGTCAATTTGTTTTTGCACTCCAGTACCACACACAAGAAGAAAAGGAATGAATAAATAAAAGGGATAAATGCATTAAACCCCCTGAACTATGCAGTTTTTTGCGTTTTCATTCTTAAACTAAATAAATAAGCGCTTTGCCCCCTAAACTATGCCATTTTGTGCGATTTCTCCCCTCGCCGGAAACCACCGAATATTCCTCGGAATATTCCTTTCTCGTGCTTGTCACGTGAGGCTTTCAGGGGTATTTTCGGTATAGGTTTTGGCGGGAAATTAATTCTCAAGTTACCCCATAAGCTATGCGAATTAGTGCGATTTACCCCCTGAACTATGCATGTGTACCCCCTGAACTATTGAAATGCACTTTGCCCCCTGAACTATGTATGTGTACCCCCTGAACTATTGAAATGCACTTTGCCCCCTGAACTATGTATATGTACCCCTTAACTATGTAGTTGCGTTTTTTGTTTATAATTTGGCTTTTGATTTGAACCTTTTGTGTTGGTTTTCGCTTGATTGGTGTATATTTGTTGATTTTATATGTTGCATGAAAGCATATGGTTATGAAACATACCACACAATTATAGTCAAAATAGCAATTACACAATAAACCACAAAGAGAATAAGTAAATTCAGTAGGCTACAAAACATTGTTCAAGTCCAACCTCATCACCAAATTACATCAAATGTTAATGACTTAAAACATTAGATATTGTGCAATCTGGGACACTAGATACAAAATTTTGTTCAACTCCAAGTTCATCACCAAATTGCATCAAAATTATAGAGGTCTGCTTGTCTTGATATAGAAAGCAACTGCTTTTTCAAGAGGGGTGCTATTAGACTTCACAATATATCTTCTTAGTTCTTCTTCTGGTTCTTCCTGCCTACCCCCACCTGTATGATTTGGCTCATTATCCTTTAGCTACATATAATAACAGAAGAGTGAAAAATACTACTTCTTACAAAGGAACCAAAAAAAAAAAAGATAAACATATTATACCTTTGCCATTGCCTCTTTCAGGGATGCATGATCATTCATCACCACTTTCACTTTTTGGTGTGGTTTTTTCTTCCCACTAAGCTCCTCAACAAGCCTAGTCACCTTCTTCTTTAATCTAGGTTCTTTTGGTTCCCTAACTTCTTCAACAGTTGCAGTTTTTTTCCTTGGTGAGATTGTTATACCAGCATTAGGGTTCTTTCTTGGAGATCTTCTTACAGGCATATCACTCATCTTTTCTTTGCCATTGCTCTTGTTTTTCATACTCTCCTAACAACAATAATACATACTTATCAATAACATCAAAGATAATTTGTTGACTGTACATCAAATAAATGATATTATACCTGAGTATCAGGAATTTGAGCATCATCTGTCACATCCACAGGCACATTCTGAGAATTCTGGACATCATCAGCAAGTTTTCCTTTCCCTCTCTTCACAGTTTCTTTTTTGGTGTTCTTCTTAGTTTTTCTGGACATCTTTTTGACTCCATCTTGTCCATCATTCTTACCTCCCTCAGACTGTTCCTGAAAATTAAGTCTAGGTTAATAATTGATAATGAAAATTAAGCAACATTAAACCTTATTACAAGTAAATACAATATTATACCTTGGTGCTTGGACCTTTTTCATTACTTGGAGGGACATCTACTCCAGGTTCATCCTCTCCTTCAGCATACTTTCTTATTGGACATGTTCTCACATTATGTCCAACCTCACCACAGAGTCTACAAGAAATTTCTTGTTGCCTTATGTGTTACACCTTCTTGGCATTCCTTCTTCTTCCTTTCTTTCTCTTCCTTCAATTCTTCTTGAGAAACAATTCTAGTTTGTTTCTTGGGCCTTCCAGGTAATCTCTGAGGCACATGAGGCAGCACTGAAGGTAGGTTAGAATATGGCCATCTTTTGGACCAGACATGATGTGCATGCAACTCTTGTAGGTCTTAAGATAGCTGGACTTGTGGTAGCACTTGTCAACATAGTCTTCAGGGTCCATTTCCTTAAACACATGTAGAACCTCTTAAAAACCAACCCCTTATTTGTCCCCAAAGTCTTGATCCTAAAAATGTTGTTACTGTCACTATTCATAATCTCTACTGCATATCTCCATAATAGTGCATAGTGTTCAGTCTCTGTGCCAATGGACAAAGTCCTCACCTTTGCTTTACACCTATACATCTGATATTTAGAGAATTCACATCTTGTTTCAGCTCTGAAACTATCGTTCATTGCCTCCACATGCCACTTAAGGTTATCCTTGATCATATGACTATACTTGTTTGCAAGCCATGTGGAATTAGCACACTTAACAGTGTCAACGACATTGCAATTGTGTTTCCCATTGTAGGTCTTAATCTGCATTGTCCCACAATCACCAATCTCTGAGGCATAAACTTGATACAAATAGCCACTGATCTTGCACTTCACTCTTATCCTGTCTTGGTCATTTTTCTCAAATTTGATGTCCCTCTTCACTCTTCATCTTAATTGTAAGTCATCCTTGTAGCTCTCCCACTCATGGATTCACTCTCCCTTGAGATATACATTCTAGACCAGTGTGTCTCTGTCTCCCCCACCTCACCTACATCTTCATAAACCCCCTCATAATCTGTGACATCTTCTCCATCTTCAAGTATAGCCTCTGACACATCAAAGTCAGTGCCCACAGGCTGTGCATCATCTCATTCCATCTCCCACTGATCATATATCAAGTCATCCCAATTCCGTTCCTCTTCTACTTCAAACTCATCACCAGCTTCTCCTTGTTCTCCTTGTTTTGCATGATCCCAAGATGTCCCCTCATGTTGCTGATAGGCACTACCACTAGTGCCTGCTTCTCCCATAGGATCACTCTCTTCTTCATGGCCCAGTGATCCACCACCAACATCAAATACTCCCACCATCCTATCTTCATTCATGTGTCTACTAACTGTTGCAGCATCATCATCAGTCATCAAGTAGTCCACAGTAGTAATAGTGTCAATATCTTTTGCAGTTGAACAAAAGAATGTGGGTGATGACTCAAAGCCAACTGCTTTCCCCATTTCCTCCAACTCTAGCATGCTCATTGTATCAGGATTGCACCGGTCAAAGTGTGCAACCTGACCATCTTTCCAAACAGTCACCCCCCCTTGGTTTCTAATCTGCCAAAGTAGTGGAACCTTATTGTGTAGTCATTTGTCTTGGGATCTGCAGAGAAAAAATAACAAATTAGGGTTAATTTTGCATTGAATCCTAAAATATACTACATTTACCCCCTAAACTATATTATTGCAGCATTTTGAATTGAATCAGGGACCACAAAGTGGTCCAATTGACTAACCCATTCTATAAAAAATACAAATTACCAGATTTACATTTAATTGCAACATCTGAGGGTCAACATAGTACACTCAAAAAACACAAAACTACAAAAAAATACATAATTTAAACCCCACAAACAGGAGTGTACTTTCTTGATTGACAAATTTTAAAAAAACCCCAAAAAGGACATAAATTTAACAATCGAATTTGCTTTTTACCCTTTTCAGATGAACACAGAGTACAAAAGCCACGCAAAACTTTTAAAAAACCCTACTTTAACCTATCATTTCTAACATGCATGGAATTTGCACACAAATTAGACCAAATCGTAATGTAAATAACTAGAGTTTATTTATAAGGTGACGAATCGTACCGTAAACAGGCGTATTCTTCCCCTCCGGTATGAACTCGAAGCTGGACCTCAATTTCCAACTCATTTCGCGCAACCGAATTGGTGACCTGAAGAATTTCCCTTAAAAAATCGAAATTGAAACACACTCAACAACGTCAATATGCTCAAAAGATGATGTAATAGAGTGGGTAGATGTCAATTTCGGGCGGGTTGCTAATATTTGAACGAATTTGAAGTGGATTTAAAGTGACAATTTGAAGAACCCTAGTTTTTTGCTCTACCCACTTTTTTTTTTTCTAAGTGTTGAATTGTGTAAGTGTGGAATGAAAAGTGTGCTAATAGTTTATGTTTTGCCCCTTGTACTATTGTTGGTTTTCGATTTTTCCTTTTTTTTATTCAAATTACAACTAAACTACCGAAAATACCCCTGATAGCCTCACGTGACACGCACGAGATCGGAATATTCCGACGAATCTATGGTGGTTTCTGGTGAGGGGGCAAATCGCACAGAATGACATAGTTTAGGGGGCAAAGTTTATTTATTTAGTTTAAGGACGAAAACACAAAAACCTGCATAGTTCAGGGGGTTTAATGCATTTATCCCTAAATAAAATATGAAGGGTACTGAAAACAGTAAAAATTGAACAATGATTAAATGACATGTTTCTTCTTTTGGACTCAGTAAAATGACATGGCATTAGCGTATTTGTTATCTAAAGCAATGTCTATCTACCATTTTGATTCTCATAAGGCTTGCTTTAATTCTAGCCTCGTCTGTTTTTTCACGTTGTAATCCACCTTTTATTTGGTTTATTTGGTGTACTTTCAGGTCCGTGTCATGGACACTTTAAGCAGGCTTGGTCGTGACACAGACACGGAAGTTGCAATGGTTAGATGATGTGCTCAAATAAAACTCATATATGTCGAAGTTCAACGAATTGTTTTAGCGCAAATGTATCAGTTGCTGATTTATTCACATGCATGAGAGTTGCAGGCTGCCATCATTTCTTTGGGTTTAATTGATGCGGGAACCAACAACCGTATAATAGCTGTAATGCTTCGCAATCTGTCAGGCTATTACTACAAAGATGGCGGCAGTCTTCTTTTCATCAGTGTATGGGCTAAATTTTACCCTCTGTGCAGCATGATACAAGTTTCTTCTAAAAGTTTGAACAATGTGTATTCGCAATTTTGCAGGTGCGGATTGCTCAAGGTCTTGTCCATATGGGAAAAGGGTTGCTCACACTTTCTCCATATCATTCTGAAAGATTCTTGTTATCATTCGTAAGTTCCGTTATTTTGAAAACTTCTCCTGGTGTGTTTGCCATTTGCATTTCAATTTCATTTTTACCTTAAGGCCTTGGCTAGGCCCGACTCAAACATTTCAAATGCACATAGTCGACCATTTTACATCCATCTGTTACTTTAGGTTTTCAGTATCTATATATGATTTTATTAGATAGATGTAAGATGGACTATGTGTCCTAATACAGTTAGAAAATTTAAAGTCACAAAGGGGCAATCTCTATGGATACACACCTTCAGCATTCTGCATGGTTTATTTAATGTTATATAGGGTGATTTTCACTCTGTTAACCATCTTCCCTGCCTGTGATTATGGATAATGGCGTCAAGAATATATTTTTTCTTATTGAATCTTGCAAAAATATTATTAAAGTTTTATAATTTGTACTGAAAGGCGTGATTTTTGCATAGTTGCGTACTGCTGGTGGCTTGAGCACGATTTGGAAAACTTAGGAAGCCGTTTGAATGTAGTTGTAGTTCTCTGTCATCAATCTAGTAAGTCGCATCCTTTCTTAGAAATTGACTTCTGCAATTAAACCATATTATTCGCATGAAGCTTTCATGTGGCTTAATCAGATCCCACTTGACTTGATATAGATCTCTACCTCATTAGGAAAAACTATGTTTAAAACCTAACTGTGCAGGAAAATTGTTAGTTTTGTGAGAAGATAGAAGTAAATGGTACAAGTATACATCTGTGTTTGCCTGCATGAGGTTTGGGATTCGAAAAATAAATTCTATTCAATAAAGTCAGCATCACTTAGCTAGCATGCATGTATACCAAAAAAATGTCCTATATAGTGGCAGGATCCACAAATTTCATTATTAACCTTTTCTTCGGGGAAAGTGGGTGTTGTACTCAGTCTATGCTGATTTTCCAATTGATTGAAATCATATTCCACAGCCCTTATATATATAAGGCTTGGAACTGAGAGATTAATAACTTTCCATCTAGTCAAAGGTGACTGTTAGAGATTAATAAAGGCACATTGCATTCTATGTGTTACATACTTACATTGCATAGGCATATTGTTCCTGTAATTTCCTTAATATAATTAAACGGCGCTTAACTTTTAAATGATAATATGATTATTAAACCATACATTCATTTCTGCCAATAACACACACTACATGGACCTTTCTGTAAATGTCATCTATTCCCTCAGCTCACCAACGGTAACAACGGTCAACTATTCAACGCTGACATCATCTCAACAAAGTTCTTAGCTTTAGTATAAATAGTTTCAGTTCTTCTATTTTTGTAATTTAATCAATTTGATCATCTCTCTGAGTTCTGTTACAAAGAGAAAAATGTTTCTCTCTCAATATACATTGTAATCGTCAACACACATCAATGAAGGTTTCAACCGTTTTCTCTTTTCATTTGAATCGCATTCACAAGTTCAACATGGTATCAATCGCTGGATTGGATAGATCCTGATTCCGCTGCACTCCGTTTCTTCTCCGGCGCATTTTCACCGGCGCGTTCTTCTTCTCCGCCGCGATTTTACTCGATCGCCGTTATTCTCTTCTCTTTTCACTGGTTGTAAGTTGATCTCTGTCAACTCCTTTTTAGCGCTGTTGAAATGACTACTCCTGCGACTGATTCTACTAGTACTGGTGTTATCACTAAAAATCCGTGTGAGGATTCTGCCTCAGAGTATTTCCTTGGATCTCATGATTTTACTGGTCACTCTATTGTTAGTGACAAGTTGAATGGCCAGAATTATGCTTCTTGGAGTAAAAGCATTATGATGGCTCTAACAATCAAAAATAAAGTGTGTTTCATTGATGGAACCCTACCCATTCCCCCTGTTACTGATCAGATTAAGAGAAATTGTTGGTTAAGAGCTGACACATTGGTTCATTCTTGGATTAAAAACTCTTGTACTAAAGAGATACATGATAGTTTGTTGTACTACACTACTGCTCTTGAAATTTGGAATGAGTTGCAGACTAGGTACTCAAGAGCTGGTGATTCAAGAGTGTACCAACTTCAAAAGATGCTGTCAACTATGTCTCAAGGAGGTTCATCTGTCATTGAGTTTTACAATATGTTCAGAACTACTTGGGATGAGTATATTAATCAAAGGCCTATTCATATCCGTTCTTGTGGTAAATGTGTGTGCAATGCCAATGCAAAGATGTCTGAACTACAACAATCTGACTCAGTTCTCAAGTTCCTCATGGGCCTCAATGAAACATTCTATTCTCTCAGGAGTCAAATTCTCCTCATCACACCTCTACCATCTCTCTCAAGAGTCTACTCAATGCTGCTCCAAGAGGAGAACCAGAGGGCTCTGTATGTTGTGAATTCTTCCTCAGATTCCTTAGCTATGTTCACCAGAGGAAAACCATATTATGAAGGCCACCAACAAAATCCTCAGTATACCACTCAAAACACTTACAAAGGTGCCTCAGGTTATTCACAACAGCCCAACTCCAGACCTCCCAGACCATCATTCTCTAAGGACAAGAAAAAGCTAAGATGTACTCACTGTGGTTTCAATGGGCACACAGTTGACAAGTGCTTTCAGATCATAGGGTACCCCCCTGGCTGGGATGGTCCCACTGGCAAAAGATAAGGCCCAAGATCAGCTAATCAGCTCTCCATTGAGCCACCCTCCCCCACTGTTAATGCTCCCTCTACTGCTCCTACTGTTTCACCTGACACTAACACTTTGTTTGAGCAGTTTCTTGCTTTCCAGAAAGCCCAAAGTGTGATGAAAGAGGCTTCACCAGCAGCACAACATCATTATGCAGCTGCTGCTGTTATTGGTAAATCTGTTGCCTTAGCTTCACACACTGATATAGATAGAAATAAAACTATGTGGATCATTGACACAGGTGCCACTGATCATATGGTTTGTACACCCTCTTTGTTCACAAACAAACATCTACATACTCATATTCCTGTGCATTTACCTAACAATGCAATTACATATGCTACTCTCATAGGGAATGTTCAAATACTTCCTAACATTTTATTGACAAATGTCTTATATGTGCCGGAGTTCACATATAACTTATTATCTGTTTCTAAGCTCACTGCTTCTACTCAACTCTCCTTATTATTCATAGATACTAAATGTATGCTGCAGGACACACTCAGCAAGAAGAAGATTGGATATGCTAGTATCATACACAACTTATATGTTCTTCAAATTCCTGTCTGTAATAAGCTGATTCATTCCTGTAATGTTTCTGTTAGTCAATCTGACAATGTCCTTTGGCATCAAAGGCTTGGACATCCTTCTTTTGAGAAGTTATCTTCTATCTCTCAGCTAAGTTTAAAGCATTTTAATCAGCATAACTATAGTTGTGATGTCTGTCATTTAGCTAAGCAACAAAGACAATCTTTTCCTCAAAGTGTATCTGTAACTCAACATGTTTTTGATCTTATCCATTGTGATATTTTGGGGGCCATACTCTACTGTTTCCATTGATGGTTATAGATTTTTTTTGACTATTGTTGATGATTATTCAAGGTGCACATGGATATATTTTATTAAGCTTAAATCTGAAGTTAAACAACATTTGTTCAACTTTTATAATCTGGTATACACTCAGTTTAACACTAAGATCAAGTGCCTTAGAAGTGATAATGGCATAGAATTCATTCTTAAAGATTTCTATGCTTCATTGGGCATCATTCATCAAACCTCTTGTGTGGAAACTCCCCAACAAAATGGCATTGTTGAGAGGAAACACCAGCACCTCTTGCAGGTTGCTAGATCATTGAAATTCCAAGCAAATGTTCCTTTAAATTTATGGACTTATTGTATTGGTGCTGCAGCTTTTATAATCAACATGTTACCTTCCAGAAAACTCAGCAATAAGTGCCCATATGAGGTAATGTATAAAAGGCCTCCTGATTACACTCTTTTAAAGAGTTTTGGTTGTCTTTGCTATGCCACCACACTAGCAGCACACATGACAAAATTTGATGCTAGGGCTTCAAAGTGTATCTTTCTTGGATATCCCTTTGGCACTAAAGGTTATGTTCTTATGGATCTTAACACTAACAAGATATTTAACTCCAGAAATGTGAAGTTTTATGAACATGAATTTCCTCTTCACTTAACTGGTTCCAACGCTACTCCTCAAGATACTGCTACTGATCCAATCTGTCAAGATTCTTTCATCAATGTGCAGGTTCCAAACCCAATAGCAGAGCCACCTGCTAATGCCATTCTTCCACCCACTCCAGCTCATAGTTACTCCACTGAGTTCTCTCAAAGACCTGCCACACCAGATCCACATCATATAGCTGAAGATGAGTCCACCTCCACTTCATTGCATTCAGAATTTCCAGTACATTCTGAAGTTGCTCCAGAAGACAATGTTCCAACTGATAATGTTTCTTCTGAGCTTCCCATCAGAAGGTCTTCAAGGAATACTGCACCCCCATCTTATCTACATACCTATGATTTCAACTTGCCAGCCTCAATACACAAGGCAAATCATGTTCAAACTACACATGTAACAAGAGGTAAACAGTATCCCATAACTGACTACCTCTCCTGTAACTTACTTGGCAAGTCTTATAAGGCATTCACAGTTGCTATATCTCAAATCACTGAGCCAACATCTTACACTCAAGCCTCTAAAGATCCTAAATGGCAAGAAGCCATGAAAAAGGAATTATCTGCCTTAGAACAGACTAATACTTGGAACCTTGTTTCATTACCTCCTAACCAGAACTTGCTAGATTGTAAGTGGGTTTACAAAGTGAAATATAAAGCTGATGGTTCCATAGAGAGGTATAAGGCAAGGTTAGTTGCCAAGGGGTACACTCAAGAAGAGGGTCTTGACTACTTTGACACCTTCTCCCCAGTTGCTAAGATCACTACAGTTAAAACAATATTAGCTGTTGCTGCTTCAAAACAGTGGTTTCTCCATCAATTAGATGTTAACAACGCCTTTCTTCATGGAGACCTTGATGAAGATATATACATGAAACCACCCCTGGTTATTGTAAGACAAATGATAAGAGAGTTTGTCTCTTAAAGAGGAGTTTATATGGATTAAAACAGGCCTCAAGGCAATGGTTTCATAAGTTAACTTCTTGTTTACTCACTCTTGGCTACTCTCAAACCATCTCTGACTCTTCTCTTTTTTCAAAGAAAGATGGTTCTTCATTCACTGCTCTATGTATATATGTAGATGATATAATTCTTGCAGGTAACAACTTGTCAGAAATCAATAACATCAAGAAACAACTTGATGACAGGTTCACTATCAAAGATCTTGGCACATTAAAATATATTTTAGGTATTGAGGTGGCAAGATATTCTTCTGGCATTTCTATATGTCAAAGGAAATATTCTTTAGACATATTACATGACTCAGGCTATCTTGGTTCAAAACCAAGCAACACTCCAATGGATTCCAATCATAGATTGACAACTAATGATTCTGACTATCTTGCAGATCCATCTGAGTACAGAAGATTAGTAGGTAGACTACTGTACTTGACCATCACCAAGCCAGATTTGAGCTACATTGTACAATGTCTATCAGAGTACATGTCTAAACCAACCACCTCTCACTTAACAGCAGCACATAAAGTTTTAAGATACCTCAAAACTGCTCCAGGTAAAGGGTTATTCTACTCTTCTAAATCTGAACCTCACTTAAAATCCTATTGTGATAGTGATTGGGCTGGATGCTTGGACACAAGAAGGAGTATTACTGGATTTGCTATCTACTATGGAGACTCACTCATATCTTGGAAGGCAAAGAAACAGCAGACCACCAGCAGATCTTCTACTGAAGCTGAGTACAGGACTGTAGCTTCAACTTGCTGTGAAATTCTCTGGCTTACACAGTTGCTGCTTTATCTCAATATTCAACAATCAAAGATTCCACTCCTATTTACTGATAACAAAAGTGCTGCTTGTATTGCAAACAACCCCGTGCATCATGAATTGACAAAACATGTGCAAATCGATTGTCATTTTGTGAGGGAGAAAGTGCAAAGCAAAGTTTTGAAGATCATTCACATTCCAAATGAAGAACAAGTGGCTGACATATTAACTAAGCCTCTCCCTATCCAGCTGTTCAACAAAATGGTGCTCAAGATGGGCATCTCCAACATCCATGCTCATCTTGCGGGGGGTATTAAACCATACATTCATTTCTGCCAATAACACACACTAGGGACCTTTCTGTAAATGCCATCTATTCCCTCAACTCACCAACGGTAACAACGGTCAACTATTCAATGTTGACATCATCTCAACAAAGTTCTTAGCTTTAGTATAAATAGTTTCAGTTCTTCTATTTTTGTAATTTAATCAATTTGATCATCTCTCTGAGTTCTGTTACAGAGAGAAGAATGTTTCTCTCTCAATATACATTGTAATCGTCAACACACATCAATGAAGGTTTCAATCGTTTTCTCTTTTCATTCGAATCGCATTCACAAGTTCAACAATGATCTTTTTAGTTCTACTTTACATTACATGCAATTTTGACATCGATCTTCTACCCTGACTCCAGGAAGGCGATGGCTGGAGTATCGATCTTCATCCATGCCTTGATATAAAAGCTATCATCTTGGGGCCGTATCATTTTGTTCTATATTTCCTTGCTCTGGTCATGCAGGTGCGTTTTGTAAAACTTTCAGACACTCTCTTTTAAATGGCTTCTGAAGCTGTTTTTTTTTCTCCTTTCTTTTTTCAGACACTCTTTCAATTAGTTTTCTTAATGTGGTTAGTGCTATGAAGAAACATATTATGTTTTACAGCATCCTGCTGATGACGTTGGATGAAAACAAGAAACCTCTTCTGCTACTCATCCGTGTGAGCAAAGTTGTGGATGTTGTGGGCCAACCGGGTCATCCCAAGACCGTAACGTGTTTCCGAACCCACTCAACGGCCGTTCTACTCCCTGCTGGTGACATAGCTGAGCCTGCCACTGAAAAGTAAGACATGATTTTCCTTGTCTTCCCTCTTTTTCTAAGTAAGGGCACTCGTTGTGCCATTTAGTTGTGAAGGTGAAACATGTCGTAGATGCTAATACATGGCGATTTAGTTATTGTATGAACCATGAAGTAGTGCACACAGTGACATAGATGATCCATCATGCTTTTAGTGCACTAGAATTGCATGCTAATCATGTGTAGCTGCTTGACAGATACTTTCCACTCTCTCCATTTCTTGAAGGATTTGTGATCTCGAAATAGAATCTAGAATACAAAGAAAATCACTGATGCGGCTATAAGGTTGTTTACAGATTGCTTCTTGCGATGTTCACGACTTCAATTCCTTCATGATTTTTGTGGTGCATGACCGTGAAAGCTTGCTATGTTTTTTCGGCTTTCTTTTGAGTTTCACCAGTATGGTACTCGATGGGGGCAATGCTTATTGCTCTATCTTGAAAGGTTGGGAAGTGAAGAAGTCTATTGCCACTGGCTTGTAAATAATTGATGATTAATACTCGGTACATAATAATCCGGAGAACTTAGGGAGGTGAGGAAAGAATATAACAATTTGGTGAGGATTCATCCTGTTTGTGGGCCTTACCAAATTGAAGATTTCATTCAAAATCTATTAGTAAATTTTTAGTGTTTGATTTGCTATTTATTTTTTATTACTCATATAAAATTTTGTTTACGGGACATAAAGGTACTTGTATGATGATAAAACAGTTAAGATTAGGTTCAGAGAAGGATAAAAAAAGTGTGGATGATTAGGAGACGCTTCGATGAATATTATCATATTACGACCATGTGTCCCATGTCTTATCTAAAGCTTCACAATTCGAGACATTTTCCTGATGCAATGAGTATTCAGTTGTTGAATTCATATCTATACAATATGATCAAGAACTTCTAGCTGTGTAAAATATTCGTGTTGTATACTCAATAGCCATGTATATGTGCCACATTCTCTTCCATAAAAGTAAGGAAACATTAGTAAATCACGATATGAATCGCTATACTGCGTTCCAAGATAATTTATTTCACATAAACACACCATAACGGGATGTATAAAACTGTAAAATATGAAGACCAAGAGTTTAAATCATCAACACACAAGGTTGAGTTTGCCTACGAAGGTGAAAGTCAGTTGTGATGCTTCTATTTGTGATGGACGAGAATTTATAGCTTTAATTTTGTGATGTCAGGCTCGAGCGAATCAGTGATTTTGCCTCGGTCGATTTTAAGCCTTGTCATGGAAGTCCTCGCTAACTTTGCCACTTGTGCAATTGTCTCTATTCTTCTAAAGCTTCTCGGACCATTTTGAAAATCGAGTTGTCGTTGATCATTGACAACCGGAGCTATCCGTGTGGTCTATTGCTCTTCTTATTATCGTCACGACAAGAATATAACTCTCCTCAACTCTATATATTGTAATGTTAATTTTATCGCTCATGTGTTTGCTTAACTCAGCAAACACAGCAACTATTTTTGTGATATACTATAAGAATGTATTTAATATATATATATATATATATAAATAAAAGCAATTTGCTCTTTTTGTTTCATAAGCACACAATTTTATACACTATTAAGAGTCACGAGAGATGAAGTTTCATTTAGAAAAACGAAATTATACTGTAGATCGTATATTGTATTTTCTATAACATGTGGCCACACATTGTGCTCTTGTCAAAATACAAAGTTACATTTGTATTGAGGGTTATATTTGTCATTACAAAGGTAAATACACCAACAAATATTATTCTGGTAAACCAACAATTTATTGACATTCAGCTGCATTCATGCCCTCTTCTTCAGGGGCAAACTAGTTTGGCTTTGGCAAGAAAAAAACGCACAATATACATATCAATATATCATCAACCCGCTAATGTTCAACAAATATGACAATTACCATTTCCATAACGCAAGTACTTTTTATACATTTCATTCTATTACACTGGAAGCATTATATATATGATACATTTTCTCAAAGATAGACTTTATTTTTTTTAATTAGAATTTCAGTTTATAATTCAAAATATCCAATTGTGTAAAATACATGTGCTATTCTAGATTATTAAAGAACAATTAAACTAATGATAAAAAAAAAGAATTAAACTTAATTCCTAATGTCACGTGCTTATGGCACATGGTTTTAACTATATATAACTGCCTCATTCCCGCTTCAAGTTGATAATTTCAAAAGAGTTTCACGTGTACTTTCAAGAGAAGTATTTCTTGAACGTGAAAATGGCGATACCTGTTCCTGGTGTAGTTTGGAGCGAAGAAGAAGATGCCCTTCTAGTGAGGCTTGTAATGAGTAGGTTGTGGGATTGGGAGGGACTTACAGTTTATTTTAATGGGAAAGATGCGAATTCATGCCGAGAGAGATACAATATGTTAAGAAACATGTTCGGATTCGCACGTCTGTATGCAATGGCGTTGGCTGCCGGAGGGATCGAGGTCGAGGAAGAGGAGGCGTTGATCGATAACGCATCCATGGCGGCAAATGCGGATAGTGTGATGTTGGGCGTCGAGCATCCAGCGGCGGCGACGGAGGAAGGTGATCAGGAGTTAGTCAATAACCTGGCTGTGGAGTCGCTGGAAAGTGATGAAGTGGTTTTGCCGCCAGAGGCTGCGGATAAAGTGGATGAAGAAGATGGAGCTCAGTAGTCATGTCTAACGGATGAAAAAACAATCCAGAATATACAAGATCAAAATCATTGGTCGCTAGTTGTTCTATAGAATCAAGATTATTTTCAAGATCGATCACATCAGAGGCGGAGCCACCGTGAGGGCTAGGGTGGGCTCTAGCCCGGGGTCATTTTTGACCCAATTGTAATAGATATTTACAAAAAGAAAGAAAAAACTTAGGGGATCTCAGAGAGAGAAACGCGATAAAAATACTGTTGAAAGTTATGCAAGTGAGCTAAAAAGTTTTCTTGATGTGTACAAAAGTGAAAGCTAATAATATATAAACACGGAGTTGGGCTCAATGAACGGTCCATATCTATCTAATCGAACGGTTTTAAAGGCTAAAGAAATGTTTTACACTTTTCATACAGAAATGAGTTGGCCAAACCTTGCCACGTTCTATAGAAGTCTAACATTATTATATACAAAAAAGAATCTAGAGTTGGCCTATTTATCCAATAGAGCATAAGTGTTGAAAAAATTCAGTAGCGACCCTAGAAATCTGGTTGTTGGATCGGTCAGCCAAAGTGCATGGTCCTTGTGCATGTGCATGCGTGCACGAGTCATTTGGTTTGCTTGCATGCTTGGCATGGACTGCTGGCTGGATAATGCAGGCTCATGCTCACTGGATCATGCAAAAATATGGTCGTCAGTGAAATCCTCCTTCACCGAATAGGCGACGTCCCTGATGGCTGGGAACTCTGAAATGCTTAAATCTCGTGAAACTGCCATAACTCGTTCTCGATCTCTTAACTCGCCTCTGTCTCCGATAGTCCCTTCCATCAATTATTCTCACCAAGGCTTGACCCCTTAGCGCTTGACGGTCCACTAGACAAGGATTTGACAATCAACTTGTGGTGATGGTACAACAATAATAGCGTTACCACTGTATTTCATAGGTCATGAGTTCAAATATTGGTAGCAAAAATTAAATTTTTGTTTAGATTTTTTTTAAGGAGAGCCCAAATAACTAACAAAATTAGTATCTCCAAATGACCTAAAACCATTAATAAATGTAAAAGGAAAAACCATCTTTAAATTCACTTACACTTTAAAAAACACACATCTTTCTCTCACACCTGCAACATCAAATCTTGAGATATTTAACATGTTGTACACAATTATATTAATATATACAAGGAGTATAATAGAATTTATTGTTTAATTTTATTTTCTTGTAGATGATAGTTTTGCGTTTAAATCAAACTTATTATTTTGTTGGGGCTTTAGAGTAAGATAATTAAATCTCCTTTATACGTCTATTATAGTTTTCTTCTTCTAGTTCTATAGATAATATATTATAATTAAAGGAAGCATACATATTCCTCATAATGCGTTTAATTAATTTAGTTTTTCTATAGAATTGTAGAGTATAACTTCGATAACATATTTAACACGTATTTTTATTACTTTGTACCAAACGATAAATATTTTTCATTCTATTGGATACATTTTAATATATATATATATATATATATATATATATATATATTTTTATTTAAGTTAATTGCAGCCCGGGGTCCAAACAAATCCTGCCATCCTGGCTCCGCCCCTGGATCCCATTCAAAGTCAGTCTTGTGTCATTAAACAAACCAGTCGAGATTAAGATTGCATTGAGAAATTATATAGAAGTTAAAAACATTTATGTGGTATATTGCTCTTAGGTATTATCTTCTTCTTTTTCCGTCATCGATTATGAATTACGGTTACGGTTATATGCTTTGTTTGTTTGTGGAATATGAAATTGACCCGTTATTCATTTGAGTGTATGATTAGACTTTTGTAGTTAGCGTTTGTATTTTGAAGTGTTTGGTGGTTGTGATGGTGAATTGAATTTTTTTGTCAGTATGATGATACTCACTGTGTTTGTGATGGTGAATTAAATAAAACAACATGTGTTTCAACTAAAGAGAGAGTACGCATAAACTGCATAAGTTTAACTTGAAAAAGATTTATATGTCGTTGTTCTTCGAGAAGGCAATTACAAAAATTAGTTATAATTAAGAATTTTGAGCAAAAAAATTATGTATTGTTGTATCATCAATTTGGAAATTATTCTCTGGGATTCCAAAAGGTAGCACGATACTCCCATATATTAGAGGTACTTCTACTTGCGAGAGTGAATATTAGCACCAAAAGTAAATAATCAAACTATTTGCCAAAAAAACAAAAAAAAAGTAATACATGTCAAGTAATAAATAATAATTATATTAGTTTGGCTTTGGCAAGAAAGACCCACAATATGCAGATCAACAATTCGCTAATGTTCAACAAATGACAATTACCATTTCCATTACACAACAAGCTAAGTACTTTTTATATTGTTGTACATGCATGAGTTTATAGTTTATAATGCCAAAGATCCAAAATGTGCAAAATACACGTACTATATTCATTCATATATATACCTAAAGAAAAAGTAAATTTGAGATACATTTATTTTATTTGTATTTCAATTTTCAAGTCCCCTGATTGACACGTCCTTATACGACAAAAGTTCTCTTCAACGTGGCTTTTTTTTTTTTTTTGGTTCAATACGTCCACTCCTACTTTTGCTATAAAAGTAACAATAGAGGGTTATTTTTGTGTCATTAAAAAGAACACACACAAATAAAGATTACAGGTCAATCATCTTTTACTGCCCGAGTTAAGTAGTAGAAACAAACTCGCCTTCAATTAATTAATTAATTAATAATCTATATATATATATATAGAGAGAGAGAGATGCCTTTAGATACCGTTAGGCGGTTACAACAACAATTAAAAATCTCACATGTTTTCCCGCCCTTTTTATTCAGTTGCAGGCGAGTTCAGACAATGTTATAGGCTTGTTGCGGAGAGCAGAAAGCAACTTGTATCCCGGGTAAGAAGGAGTTTGATTGCTTTTTGTTGAAATCCCTTAGTTATTGGAAATTTTTAAATTTCACTTGAAAATAAGCATGGATATAATTCAGTTATTTGTAGGAACTCCAAGCTTACTACCTGTCAAAATCAATGGGAACCCTTCAAGTGATACTGACCTGATAAATTTTTTTTTTTTTTATAAATTCTGTCAGAAGGTATATAGTATTACTTGTTTGGTTTTGTTGTATAGGCAAGATATTAGTGATGCAACAAGCTCTACGACTGTCCCGCAGCCGCTGAAGTTCTTACGTCCTCATTATGGAGCTCTGCAATCACATTATGAGAAAATGGAAGATTCAGATTTAAAGGTGTCAGTTGTTTAGTTTTGGCCTTCTAGTAGATAATTCTCATAGTGTAATTTGTTATCTGATACAGATTTCTTAGCTATCTTTTCTTTTGGCTGCAGAAACTTCTTGCTGACATACTCTCTGTAATGGCTTGGACAATGTCACCTGATGGAGAAATGGTATGTTGTAATACGCCTTGTCTTAGTGTACATGATTCACCTATTAGTAAGCTGCTTCATTCAGTTATATCTTGCTAAGCTGATCGTCCTCGTGGACTGAGAGGACTCTTCGGCATGTGTTTTAGTTGTCTTTATTCTTGTATGTAAGTTCAAATAGAAAAATATCAACTATTCTACAATAGATTTCATTGGATTTCCTTCTGAGTGAATTAGTTTAAAAAATCTCTGAATGCCATTGCGAGGGGCCCGCCTCCCTTTCCCCTTGAATTTGAAAAGAGAAATTGCAGTTGAGGTAGAGCATTCTTCGTGACGTGACTATCGGGCGAGAAGCACAAGGTAAGGAAGGAAGCCGCGGGAAAAGCTTTATGAAAAAGATCGATCTGCCCCTTTCTCTGTCCCAAGAGCAGCTACGGCCAATTCATAATAGTTGTTTTTGAAAGAAGTTCCTGATAACATTCATAAGGAAAGCATGATCTTACAAGACAAAGAGTAATATTACAAAACAATGAAATGTGGAATGGTGGCTAGGGTTTACAAGAAAACAAATATATATACAAGACACTAAATGACTAAACTACCCTTAAGACTATAATATACAACAACAATAATATGCTAACACCCCCTCAAACTCGAGAAGGTACTGCAATAAGTAACGAGAGTTTGCCAACAAAGAAGTTTTGTCGCTGAATCGTATGTGCCTTCGTAAAGAAGTCAACCAGCTGCATCGAAGACGAGATGAACGGTAGAGAGATAATACCATGCTGAAAATGATGTCGAGTCACATGACAATCGATCTCAATATGTTTGGTACGCTCATGAAAAACAGAGTTATGAGCAATATGCACAGCACTTTTGTTATCACAATACATGGGTGTGGGAGATGACAACAACACCCCCATATCACCTAACAACCGTCGTAACCAAACAAGTTTAGTTGTGGTGGAAGCCATAGCACTATACTCTGCCTCGATAGAAGAGCGAGAAACAACATCTTGTTTCTTGCTTTTCCAAGAGATGAGTGAATCACCTAGAAAAGTACAGTATCCAGTGGTAGGTTTTCGATCGGAAGGATCACTAGCCCAGTCTGCATCCGTATATGCTCGAAGTTCTAAGGAAGAACTCGAAGGAAACAATAGACTCTGATAAATAGTACCACGAAGATAACGAAGAATGCGAGTAACAGCAGCCCAATGATCAGAGGTAGGTGCAGCAACAAACTGGCTAACAATGTGAACCGCATAAGCAATATCCGGTCGAGTAATAGTCAAGTACACCAAACTACCAACAATAGACCTGTACAAGGTGGGATCCGGAATAAGTGTACCGCCAGTAGGAGTATAACGAACATTTACCTCTAAAGGAGTAGCAGCAACACGAGTGTCTGTAAGACGAGCTCGCTCTAAAATATCTGAAGTATACTTCGACTGAGACAAAAGATAGCCCTTTGGAGATGAGGCAACTTCAATACCTAAAAAGTAACGAAGAGGACCCAAATCCTTCATATCAAACAAACGAGATAAGGTGTGTTTCAACACCTTGATACCCTCAACATCGTCACCTGTAATAATCATATCATCAACATACAGTAAAAGCATTATGCGACCAGCAGAACTACATTTAACAAATAAGGCTGAATCATTAGGACTAGATGAGAAGCCAAGAGAACAAATAGCTGTAGAAAACTTCTCAAACCAAGCTCTTGGAGCTTGCTTAAGCCCATATAATGCTTTATTAAGTCTACACACCTGCCCTTTGTCACGAGGAACACCCGGCGGAGGTGTCATGTACACCTCCTCATGTAAATCACCATTCAAGAATGCATTTTTTACATCCATCTGTGAAATATACCATTGTCGTACAGATGCAACTGCAATAAGAACTCTAACAGATGTCATCTTAGCAACATGAGCAAAGGTCTCCTCATAATCCATGCCATATTGTTGAGCAAATCATTTTGCCACTAGACGGGCCTTATATCGCTCAACTGAACCATCAACTTTGGTTTTAATTTTATATACCCATCGAGAACCAATTGACATTTTCCCTACTGGAAGAGGAACCAAGTCCCAAGTGTGGTTTTTGTTCAAAGCTTATAGTTCCTCAGCCATAGCCTCTTGCCAAACAATATCTTGTGCCGCCTCAGAATAAGAGGTAGGCTCACAAAGAGGCCAAACAGATGCCAAAAAGGAAACAAAAGGCTGAGAATAACAAGAGTAAATGAAATCAGGCAGTTGAGTAGACTTACGAGTACGCCTGGGATACCGCTCCTGAGCTGGATCCGAAATCGTAAGAGAAGGGACATGAGGGGGTAACTCTTCAGCAGCACCCAAGTCATTTCCATCACCAACACCAATATTGTCATCCCTAACAACATCACCAATACCAATATTCTCACCAGTTAGGTCATTAGTTCCAATATCAGAACCATCAAGAGTAAATGGGTCAATGTGAATAATATCAAACCGTGTCACATTATGGGAGCTTCTCGGAATAGAAAAATATGGAATATGCTCAATAAAGTGAACATGGGGAGAAACATAACATTTTCTACCAACTGGATCATAACACCGATAACCCTTCTGACCATTTCCATATCTCAAAAAGACACATATTACAACACGTGAAGACAACTTAGTTCGCTTAACATGTGGACGAAGAACAAAATATGTAGACCCAAAAACCCGCAAATGAGAATAATCAGGGGTTTGACCAAATAACTTAGCATATGGAGAGATACCTGCGTTCTTAGGAGTTGGAACTCTATTTATGATATAAACAGCAGTGAGAACATGCTTCTCCCCAATACTCACTAGGTACACTAGCAGACAAAAGCATAGAACGTGCCGTTTCAACAATATGCCTATGTTTTCTTTCATCCACACCATTTTGCTGAGGTGTGTCTGTACAAGAGGATTGGTGCACAGTACCATCACTAAGAAGAGTGTCAGAGAGTGCCTTACTCGTATATTCCCCACCCAAATCAGATCTAAAACATTTTATGACTTTAGAGTGTTGAGTTTTCACATATGCAGCAAAGTGAGCATAAACTTCAATGAATTCGGAACGGTTTTTCATCAAGTAAACCCAACAATAACGAGTATAGTCATCAATGAAAGAAACATAATATCGTGACCCCCCCTTTGTAGGAATAGGGGCAGGTCCCCAAACATCAAAATGAATCAAATCAAATGGTGCAAAAGAAGTGGATGTACTGTGATTAAAAGGTTTTGCAGAAAACTTCCAAAGTTTACATCCACTACAATCAGAAATATCCTGAGACTGCAAGTCTCCCAAAACACCACTATTACATAAAAATCTCAGACAAGATCCAGATACATGACCTAGTCTAGAGTGCCATACGTAAAACTTCGAAGAAGAAGAATTCAAATGAAATGTAGATAGATCAATACTCATAGCTGCAAACTGACCATCAACCTTCATGCCATCCAAAACATAAAGTCCCCCCTCTCTACTTCTAGTCCCAAGTATTCTCTTTGATTTCGGATCCTGCACATGACAAGAAGTAGAGGAAAAGTGAACATCAAGACCACGATCACACAATTGACCAACAGAAATAAGATTCATAGCCAATTTAGGAATACAATAAACATCAGGTAGTAAGAGATTTTCTGTTTGAATTGTACCAACACCTACGACTGGCATATGAGTGCTATCAACAGTCATAACAGATGTAGGTGGTAACACATGAGACATAGATACAAATGAGTTGCGATCAGGAGACATGTGATGAGATGCTCCAGAATCCAACACCCATAAGGACGAGTTTCTACCTGATGTGGATGGAGCAGACATAGCATATGGTGGAGACTGGTTTTTGTTTGCCTGAAGAAGGTTCTGCAATAGATTGACCAAAGTTGCTTTGTCTGACAAAGATGAATCGACATAGGCTGGATCCAATGTAGGCATGACAGCAGTTGTATTAGGTTGTCCTCCAAAACGAAGATTCTGTGAATATGAAGGTTTGTCACTTGGCCTCTTTCCATATTCCTGTTGTGGTTTGCCTTTCTGGTTCAATAAAGGACACTGATTCTTCCAATGACCCTTTTCATGGCAATAGCGACACTCATCCTTATCATAACTCTTTTGTTTAGATGTGATATGACTAGGTTGAGTAACCAAAACAGAACCAACATGAGTGGACTTCTCAATTTGAGTCTTGAGGCGGGTTTCTTCAGCTAACAATTCATGCACAACTGAATCAACTGAAGGCAAAGGAGTACGGTGCAGAATTGACCCACGGATGCCTTCATACTCAGAGCGGAGATTGTACAACAGTTGAACCAAACGTTGTTGTTCTTGCCTTTCAATATACGGACCGAATGCTCTCAGTTCAGCGCATTCTGTCATAGCCAACTGATCCCAAACGTTTGTCATCTCAGAATAAAACTCTTGAACACTTCGATCGCCCTGTGTAAGAGCACGAATTTCCCCTTCAAGTTGATATTGAACAGCAAAGTTGGACCTCACATACAACCTCTCCAAATGGTCCCAAACTTCTTTCGCAGTATCAAACTTAGCTAACTGAGTACCAATCTTATGCTCAACTGAATTGTTAATCCGAGTAATAATTTTAGAATTATTGGTATCCCACACGTCCAATAACTCAACAAAATTAGCATCATATGACTTAGGAGCAACCAAAACACCAGAAATATAATTCCACATCTTCTTCCCTTTTAGAAAGTTTTTCATAACATAACTCCAATACCCATAGTTCTTCCCATCAAAACGAACACTAATCGACTGCAACGAATCATCCCCTCCCGTCATGATAACAGAAATCGAAAATTGCAGCAATACACAAAGCAAGACTAACACAGAAACAGAATTGGGGCAACAAATCGAACAAAAATTGCACCAAATCGAAATCGAAATTAACACACCAACAAGTTCAGAGAGTGCAGCGGATTATTCAGTGAGTTCGATCGGCGTGGTGTCGTGTTTGCCTACCGGTTGGGTCAGAGATTTGGCTCTGATGCCATGATAACATTCATAAGGAAAGCATGATCTTACAAGACAAATAATAATATTACAAAACAATGAAATGTGGAATGGTGGCTAGGGTTTACAAGAAGACAAATATATATACAAGACACTAAATGACTAAACTGCCCTTAAGACTATAATATACAACAATAATATGCTAACAGTTCCAAGGCGGTGTAAAAAGCAATACCGGCGCGGAAGGTAGGTGTCAGGCATGAAGATCCGGACCCGTAGGCATGAATTATTTTCCAGTACTATTTTGGAATCATTTGTGCTTATGACATCCAAAGTTTACGGAATGACTTTAATTGATGCAAAGTTAGATGTTTCCTCCAGAAAATAGACTTCCAAACCTGACGGATATGCCAATTTTTGGCATATCCGACTCGTGCGTTGGTGTCTATAATATCGGGTCCTAACACCACCTCATTGCATACTCTGTCTTTCACAATGATTGCTTATATTACAGTAATCTTTAGCACTAACTTTCATAATTTTTTCATCCTTCACTCAAATTATTACTCTCTACAAAATAAGACCAAATCTCTTGTAATTTAAAAGCTTTACTTCAACAAATTATAGGTACACAGCTCATTTGACCATGTGATCTCAAATCCACACTTATGTGAAGCTCAATAAAAAAGATACAAGTACAACAACCCGTGAATGGGGAAGAATACCTAAAAAAGGAAGTTGCCTGCCTTACAATTTCCAGTATCAAATATGTATAGTTTAACGAATAATCAACAAATTAAGAGAGCACGAATCAAAAACATATAGAAATGAAATGAAAAATAAAATGATTACAGACAGGAAGAAGAATTACCAGTACGAGAGCTCAATTAACCAACACCTTTTCTGCTTTCCTTTGTTTCCGGCCAATTAGAACTGGGGCATAGTATTTCATTAGTGTTACATTTATCTTATTATTATGTTGTTTTAACTTACTTAGATACATTTTTACGTTTTTCTTATTTGAGATGATTACTTGACACTACAAGAAATAATCCATTTCCCGTCGGCACAAAATCCGTCAGGAAAGGGGTATTTTCCGACGGAAAAGGGCTTTTCCGTCGGCCCAACCCTTCGAAAAAAGGCTTTTCCGTCGGTTTTTAGCCGACGTAAAAGGCCCATTTTCTTGAATCATGATTCACTCTGATTCTTGACCCCTGAAATTAACAATCGAAAATGATAGTTCAATCCTAGGACAAAAATCAGAAATCAAACTTTTAATCGCATCATTCGATTGATTTTTAAATAATTTGGTCGACCTAATTTATTGTGCACACACTTAGTTCATGGCACCACATTTGGCATACAACGTATGCTGGAAATATTTTTTCTTCTATAAACAAGTAACAAAAGTTGTATATATAATCATTTTCAGTTTCAAGTTCAAATGTCTACTTTACTAAGATGGTGTTTGTAATTAACTCTTTTAAAAAAGCAGAAGTTCATATTTTAATTATAAGTTTTAAAATTAGTTTTAAATCGTAAGCCGGGAAAAGATAGCTAAAAACTACTCCTTTTATACTAGAGTGTTTGCAAAATCAAAAGTAATTTGCATATTTTTAAATGAAATGACTGCAATACCCTTAATATATACATTATCATTATATAAGTGTGCTACCATAACATCTAATACAAGTGCCAAAAATTCATAAGAGCATTATCATAATTAATAATAAAAAAAACTCTTTATAGCTATGGTTACAAGAATTACACGATAATAGTTTTTTATTTTAGTAGATTGATACTTTTTAATTTGCAACAATATGACGAAACATTTAACTACATAAGAAGTTTTATATTTTAATAAACAAACTTTTATGAACAAACATAAAAAGAAATTCATGCGAAAAATAACATGCATATAATAAAGAAATTTGAATGTAAAAAAAATAAGATCTTGGGCAAAAATGGAAAGGCTCGAATTTATCTTTCTTAACTACGGTTAAAAATATGAATGTCATTGGTAAGTATAAATAGTACAATTATACTAATGTATTTTAATTAATTTAATAATTGCTACCATAATCTAAACGCAGCTTCAAGATTGTAGAAGTTTTTAGCTTAAAAATAGTTTTTTCACCATAGAAGCTATATTTGCAAACACCTATAATCCTTAATTTAAATTAAAGTTGATTTTAACTTTTTTTATAACTTTCCAAACACCACCTTAGACAATTATAGTTCGTTAGTTAAACATTATGCAATATGTGCGTTTGTTTTTTCAAATTGATTGTGCAGTTAATTGATTGCGCAAATAAAACCATATATTGATTTATTAATGACAATTAAATTCTCTATTTTTAGTTGGATTCAATACAAAATAAACAAGTGTTTAGCCTTCTTGTTGACTATTCAACGAGTTCTTTGTTCAACGTTGAAGTAATAATATGGGTGGGTCGCCCATGCGGGCTAAACCCGACCCGAATTGCATTTGAATTCAAAATTAAAGGAGTGAGAATTTTACCCTCTTATAGGAGAAAACTCTCTCAACTCCCATAACTTCCATACAACAAAAATAATGAAGAAATAGAAAAGCCATTTGTGGCCATATTTCACCACAAAACTCATCATTTTTGGGCTCTTGGATTGTGGAAATGATTCCTTTCCGTTTGTGATTGTAATCCGACCATTTTGGAGCGAATCAAATGCATAATATATCATGGATTCGAGTAGGGCAAAGATCAACATAATTGATACAAGGTTAGTCAATTCCCAACATTGGTATTAGATCCATTTGGCTTGTTTCATGATGTTTTAAAGCATGAAATAGCATGATATTTATGCTTCATATGCAATGATCCAAAGTTAAATTCGTATAAGCATGTTTCATTAACGTTAATGGCGAAGAATTTTTTTTCTTCGAGTTATGCTCTTAAATATTTACTGAAGGATGCTTATACATTGATTATAAGATCTGCAAAGTTTGACATTATTTGAATTTGTGAATTTTGAGTTATAATCAAGTCTTCGAGGTTTTCCCGAAACTTTGACTGAATAATGTTCACTGATCATTACGAATTTCTGCATGAGGAGGATATATTTAGAAAGTACTCATTGAGAGCTTTCCAACCATATAAAGAACATAAATTTTTGCCAAGAACTGAGAGAGTTATGGCCATTTGAGTTCAAGGTTGAATTTTAAGGTTTTCTACGAATTTGTGGAGAAGATGAATAAGCGTGAGGTCAGTGTGATGCGCTGGTGACGTCACTGTCCTGTTGTATGACTGGTCAAAGCGACATGTGCGTGTGCCAAGTGGCACATTTTTAGCCATTTGCGTTAAGGGCTCGTTCAATATGTTTCGATTACCCGATTTTGACAAAATCAGCACCGTTCTTCTCATAATTTAATTTCTGATTGAATGGTGCATTATATTTTTTCTTATCAGAGTGAAAAAATATTTTGTTTATTTTCAAGTATTTTTATTAAAATATATATATATATATATATATATAAATTTTTTTTTTAAAGAAAATGGTTTAAAAATTTGGGATTTTTTTTTGAAATTTCTCCTTAGACTCTGAAAAATATATCTTAGGCATTTGTGCCTTATGAGAGTGTATGTGCATTTATATGACCCTTAATTAATTTTGTAAAGTTGAAGAAATTAATTTTTTTTCTTTGACTCTTGGTACAAAATTGAGTATATAATGTTTCTCCATTACATTAGTAAATGTAATATACATGCTTTAAATTGTTCTAGTGGACAATAAGCAGTTAGAGAACCACAATCTATATAATATTATATAAAGAAACCCATTGTGATACCAATCTTTTGATTTCCCACTTTAACCTTTGTGTTTTAGCTATATTGTGAAAATTTCTTATTAAATCCCCAAAATAGCCTTACAAATTAAGTTAGACTAATTAATTATATTACTAATTATAATTAATGACTTACTTTTCCCATAATCTACTTTTCTTCCATTGTTCTACTCAGAATTAATGGGACATGTTATCTAGATAAATCTTATTCTTTAACCCACATAGAATGACATTAAATAAAGAATTATGCTCGCGGGAACCGCGTGCTACATTTGCTAGTAAAGATATTAAATACACTTTGTTGTATTGGATTTGTCATTTTTGAAACATTGTGAGGTCTTCTGAACGAAAACCCTGAGCTTTGTAGCTCGTTGTTCAATATGGTTAATTGGAAGCATAAAAGTCCTAAGAGAGTTTTATCATGCATACTTGATTAGCTAATATTTAGACCGGGGATCCAAAAGCTATAAGTGATGCTATAAAGATTCGATGTTAGGATTTCTTTTAGGGAGATAATTGTATATATATATACATGGACATGCTCACTTATGCTTATCATGTGACGTGTTGTATATTGTTACATCGTGAAAATAACATGCATTTATGAAATGCATGATTATGTTGTATTATTGTCTGTTTGTCAAGAATGCATGTTTATCTCCGTACGTGCTATTTATCTAGAATGTATTTTTGTGTACTTGGTAAATGCACGTTTATAGACTTTGTACTAAATTCGAGTGGGAGTTCTAAGGTTGGAAGAACTTGGGAAGTTCTTACCTAGAACTTTAGAGATTTTGTTTTTTTAGAAATTAAGCTTGTGGCAATGAACGTGAGGATATGGATGATGATAGGTCACCTTGTGACTTTTTCGATTTCGTACCTCATGGTTAATTATCATGAATGCTAATTTGCTAAATTCAAAATTAAACTTTTATGGTAGATGGACATAAATAGATATCTCTAAATTGACAGGCCATGATAACTCAACCGATATATTCAATGAGTTAAGTGCTTTGTTTGCACTTATTGTGAATTAAGCAGACACTATGTGTCGTTAGAATCATAATAGCGATATGACGCGTAAGATGCTTTGAAAGCATCAACTGGGTCACTTAACATTTTTTCAGAGGTCAAACTATTCAAATTTAGAAATAGACCTAATGGCTTTCAGATTTACTTGGCTTCCGCTGTTTTTGTGTCGCTCTGTAAAGCCGCGCGTTCACTGGTCTATACATGGTGTACATTTTTTTTATGAATAATATATGTGCATTTATGTGTGTTCAAGATAGCTGACTCTCAAACGACACATACATTAATTTAGATTGACCACGACTTGAATGACGTCGAGTGTGATCAATGTATGTAGTTAGCTAACACGTTTTGTTTTTTGATGATGAGTAGTAAGCTCGAGTTAAGCCACGTATAATTCTCTTCATCAATTGATTTGAATTTTGATTTTTTCTTAAACTGATCGGTTCAAGTGACGCTCAATGTTAAATCTGAGATCAACGACATTTGTATGGTTAGACTCACTGTTGAGGCGTTTAAGGTTGGTTTCAAGTTCGTATCAACTTAACAAGAGAACTTGCAATTTCCAGTTTTATGATGTACTGAAACGTAACCAACGATGATAGACTATTTGTATAGTCGGAGAATATAAGCAAGTGTTTGATCTAGGATAAACACTTTTGTGGTTAGCATGCTATTGTTCCATTCTATATGGTGATCTTTTGATTACATTGATTGGGATATGGTACTTAAATAGATTTCCAAAGAAGTTAGGACGTCTCTACGGTTGTAATGACAAATCTTGTCCTACGTGGACTTTAAGATTTATTAGAACTTGAGACTGTGTATAATACTTAAGGAAATCCATGAGTTCTCTCACATATAATCTTTGATAATATGTAGAAGGTAAGCTCTAGGCATACCAAGAAAGAGTCGACACGTACATATCAAGTGATATGGATGTTGGACTTTCACTACATGACTTTATTTGTGAGAAGAAGGAGGTTAGACTTACAATTGAAGATTTTTTTTTTCAATGATCTTGTTACTTGAGCAATGTTGTGACTTAGTTAAAACGTGTTGTTAGGCGTAGCACAATGTGGTATTGGACATCGAGTTTTCTCTTATTGTGTCAACATGTGACTATAGGGATGTTTTATTACAACATTGATTATTAAGAATGACCAATACACTTCTTGCGTAGTAATGAAAACATCAGTCACATTGGGCAAAAACGAAGATAGGGGTTATGGTGTAACACCTATAAGACATACATTCACATTTTGCCTCCTTAACTGAATTTTCTTCATTGAAAATTTTGACGCGATAACCATTGTAAAAGATGGATTTAAACTGAGTTCCATGGGGATAACTCCTTAAGTTTCTATGATTTAAATGATACGAAGGCGTAGCGTTAGGTCATTAGTTTCATTACATTTATGGATGAACTTGCGCATTTCTTTTGTTTTGGTTCTTAACAAATCTGAGACACTTAAGTGTATTGGGTGTTGTAAAGTTAAGATCCAATGAGTAGGATTGTAATGATACTTAATATTGGAATAGCTGCGTAGAGTATGTAATGAAAAATGACATCTTGCTCGCTTTTTGTGATTTCCTAGCATACGTATACGCATATTGGTGTTGCTGAGAAGGAAAAGAAAATTATTTATATGAGAATTTCACAGACACTTAAGTTAGAAAATTAATCCCAAAAGGAGATTCTTTCTAAACTCAAGTCGTCGGTTGTGAACATTCGCCTGAGTAACTACTTTACTTTTTACAATGGATAAGATTGAGTGGAAGACTCTATCTATTCTACCTTAGGACTTGGAACGATGAACTTGTGTTCATGCTCTTTTATTTTGAATGGAAAGTATTGTTCCAAATATTAAAGGTGTGTTTGTATGAGATACACCATGTGGCCGAGGTGTTTGTGTTCATCGTGAGCATGTATAATGAGAGTAAAGAGTAAATCATAAAATCTTATTGCTCAAGTTATGTAACTCTTTTGTTAGAAGGATGTGAAAAGGTAGAAAGCTTGTTCAGTTCGTTGATTCTAGTCATGGTTGATTATCTATTAAATCTGAGCATGTAGATGCTTTGTGACTCAAGTGGGAGCCATCGGTGATAAATCAATCGATTTTATGAGTAAATTATGTACAGTTTAAATACTGTAGAAGATTTGCTCAAGTAGGTGTTAGACGACATTAGAGCAATATCAAGTTTCGTTATTTATCTCGATGAGATAAATGAAATTCAAGGAACAAGCAATACATTGTCTTGTGTTACAAGGTTTACTCGATCAACGTGAGATGGAACAAGTTTTCTTTTGAGTTTGTATGTTTGACCATGTAAATGTACTGGTCAACTTAAGATTAAGGCGTAAGATATTTGAAAACTAACATGTTCTCGTTATTATACTTAATATTGTAAGAATCTTGAAGAAGTATAAGTTTTATTTCACCTAAAGGGATATGTTGTGTTTTGGACAAGAACTATTCTTCTTATGGATGTGAAACTATATCGATTCATCATTAGTTGATAGATATGAGTTTTCGTGTATTTTATATGAACCTTGAGATTGTATTTCTCGATGAGAATTTTATTACAGAAATCTATGAACACGTTTCTATATTTCACACCAAAGGCATAGAAAATAGAGTTTAAGAACTTTATGTTGGTCTATGGCCTTACACAATCTCTTAGACTATGGTTTAACAGTTTTGTCGAAGGGTAATCTTAATAAACTTGGCTAGAAGGTGCTTTTACATTACTATCATCAACGGATGATCATATATGTGAAGTTCACTAAGGGCAGTCTATGTCTTTACGATGAAAAGCTTAGAACAATATTTTTTATTAGATTATGGTTCATGAGAGTCATTTTGAAGATGAGCTCATTCTCTTTCTTTATGAAAGTGTTAGACCATTATCTTTAATCAAACTTTATTGTCTTTCAATCACAATGGAGTGATTTTATTTGCTTTGATAATAAAAAGACTTGACAAGTGTTTAAAAGTTTGTGTGGTTCGCTTAAAATAACTCTTCTATCAATCTTGATGATACCCTGGTCGTGGGGGTTGTAAAGAGTATGTTTCATCATTTACTAATGTTCATTCTTTTATTGTTAAGATAGTGAGTGAATTGAAGTAAATGTACCTCTTATGTCCGAAATTTGTAGGAATCATTCTATGTGTCGATGACTTGCATCTCGAGCTGTATGGAGTGGTTTGAAATGAATTTTGATGAAACTTATACTCATGAGGATGCGGAATATCTTAAGCCTTGGAATCTGTGAAATCTATAGTTAAAAAGATGTCCAAACCATTGTTTAAGAAAAAATCTCTCTGATAGTTGAGATTTAATGTGCTACAACTTGTCCTGGTAGCTGTAATCCCATGGGTCTGGTTAATAAGTATAGTCGAATTCTTAAAAGTAGAATTTGGTCAATACTAATGTAGGATTTTGGACTCCTACATATACTGCATACTTATGAACTCAATAATGGAATTGGTCATTATTGAAAAGAATACATTCATGGATTATTGAGATGTGACTTGACTTGGAGTAAATCGACCTCAGTTTGCTTCTTCATTGGGTGATGTTCTATTTGTAAAAATAGTTAAAAGCAAACGAGTGTATTGATGTACGTATTAAATGAGACTTTATAGCACATTTTTTTGTGGTAATATGGTTTTGGTTGAAGTGAGTAATTTATCATTGTAGATTGTAAGGCAAGTGGGAGCTGTAGCGTACATTATGGAGACTTGCAGCAATTCCTTACAATGGAGTCTCAAAGTGATAAAACCAAAACGTATAATTACAAAACAAAGGTTTGTGAGAGATATCTATGCAAAGAAAGAAGTGACTTTGCAATACATATCTATGCATGATGATGGTTTAGTTTGGTGACTAAACTTAAAACCTAGAGATGTATCTGTCGATGGTTCAGAATCTCAGGGCTAGCATAGAATTTAGCCTAATTGGACTGGATGATGTCCAGTTAGTTATGTCCATAAGTTTAAGACTTGAATGTTATGAAAGCATCTCTTTTTTGGTGAAAACATTTGAAGTCTAAATATATGTATGATAAGTGTAGATTGGCTCTCTCACACGACCAATCGCCTCTAACACTGGTGTGCAGAGATGAGAAAATTATGATCTGTTTATATATTAAATCATACTTATGTTATATTGTCGCCTTGGTTGATGATCAAGATGAGATTAAGGTTATAAAGTTAAAGTAATCGATCTAGATTCCTACAATCCATTATACTTGTCTTATAGCCAGATGTGAGTTTTCTTGTGATTTGTGTTTGTAGAGGACTAACAAGAAGAAAACTCAAGTTAAGTGTTAGACGCGCTTGAACTAAGGTTTGTACGATGCATATTACTATTAAATATGACATACGCTTCCAAAGAGGAAGAAAAGCATCGTAGCATGTGTTTCATACCACATGTGCATTTGTGATCGTTGTAGTAATGAGTGAATTGTACCTGTAAGAGGGCGATGTGTTAAACATATATCTATAGGAATACTCCCCAAATTCTTCGTGCAATTCTCTGCACTTTCGTAATATCCGATTAGGACATATCCCTGCATGAAATATGAGACTCCATAAAGCAAAAATAAAAAGTAGTGACGGATAACGGTCGAAGGCTAGGTAAACCTAACCCGCCTACGTATCCCTTTGAATGGGGAATCAGACCGGCATAGTTCCCCCTATTTTAAGTTACATGCCGACCCACGAAGTGGCAAAATAAGAGATAACAGTCGAAGGCTAGGTAATCCTAACCCGCCTACGTATCCCGTTGAATGGGGAATCAGATCGGCATAGTTCTCCCTATTTTAAGTTTACAGGCTAACCCACGATGGGGCAATGTTTCAATTGCTCGAGCATAATTTAAAAACTACTGAAATTTAAAATACTGTTCTGTTTGCTCCTCATGGTGATCACTCTGTGCGCGGAATGTATTCTTGGTGTGGGACTTGTATTTCTTTTCTTCTTCTGATTCTATGGTGTTTCAGCGAGTCCACATAGCACATCCATCCTTATACCTGGTCACCTAGAATTTTGCCGACTCCCTAAGGTGTCGGGAATTTAATCTTCTGGTAATAAGTAGAGACCACTGACCTGATCTGGTTGAGTGCCGGTCGGCCAATGATGGAGTGGTAGGGAAACAAGATGTCGACAATTGTGTATTTTATCGGCGTCACGCGGGTGCGTGGGCTTCTGCCAAACATTGTGGGCAATATAACTTGTCCGAGTGGAAATACCTCTGCTCCACTGAATCCAGTCAATGGGGTGGATATCGACTTTAGCCGGTCTGGGGCTATCCTCATCTGCTCGTAGGCTTTTGAGAATATCAGCTTTGCGGAGCTTCCGCTATCCACCAGAACTTTATGCACCTGATATTCATCCACATTAATAGTAATAACCAATGGGCAATCTAGTTTACCTGCGGTCAAGGCCAATGGACTAAGTTGCTCCAAGTCTCTCCTGGTGAAAGAGATCTCCTGCTCCAAGTACGCTTCTGGCATGATTGCATTTGTGTACCCAATGTAGGCTCCACCCTGGAGTCTTCGTGTTATGGTTTCTTGGCCGCGAGCCGTGTGAGCTCCCAAGGCTCCTCCGTCGATCACGTTTATAACGCCTTTGCTCGGGGCATTCACTATAGTCCTACCACGCTCCTCGGGTGCCTCAATCATCTTCTGCTTTCCTCTTCTGGGTGAGTAACCTCTTCTAGGGGATAAAGAATGTTCTGCCCCTCTAGCATCCTCCTTGGCGTTTCTGAAAAACTCGACCAATTTTCCTTTTTTAATCAATCTTTCAATTTCATTCCTCAGGTGCGTACAATCCTCCGTCCTGTGTCCAGGTTGACGGTGGTACACACAGTATTTGCCCGACGACTTCATCCCAGGAGTCTCATTCAATGGTCTGGGTTCCGTCAACCATCTGTTTCTCTTTGCCACGGCCATCACTTCCAGAACGCCTCTATACAACGGGGTGTACGTCCTTAGGGGCTTTTCTCTGTTGCGATCTCTGTCCGCGTTCGTGCTGGAAAATGAACCTTAAAGCGTTGCCATCATCTCGTCCTCGTAAACCATTTGGTTCACGAGCATGTTGATCTGTGCTATGGTGGGCTCAGTTAATTTGATTAGCTCGCCGGCGAACCTGCGATGGGTCGTACCCTTGAACAACATCATCATGACCTGCCCGCCATGCAGCTCATCCACCTTCAACAATTCATCATTGAAGCTCTTCATATATTCCCGGAGGTTCTCCCTTTCCCTCTGCTGCACCGCGCCGAGGTGTAACATGTTGGTCTTCTTTCTCTTTTGGCTAGAGAACTAGTTCTCAAACTTTTCCCTTAGTTGCTCGTAGTCCGTTATGGACCTGGCCTCCAGCCTAACGAACTAATCCAGTGCAGCGCCCGTTAAAGTGGTGGATATGAACTTCACCTTTATATTTCTTGAGTAGTTGTGTAGGTTCAAAAGGCTATCGACCTAATGGAGATGATCTGTAGGATCACTTCTTCCGTCGTATGGCTTGATCACTGGGATCTTGTCCCCTCTTTGCAATACCTCAGCCTCTATCTCATCCGAAAACGGGGTCCTGCTGCGACCCTTCCAATGACTCAGAGTCACCTTCCTCGTCAACTCCGCCCTCTCGCGGTCTAGTTGTTTCATCCTCCTTGATATTACCTACGGTACTTCTGCGTCCTCATTCTTTGAATATGCAATCTCAGCGCGGTCGCGACCGCGTTTCATTCTCCGGATTACTTCCGCTCTCTCACGGTCAAGTCGTTCCATATTTCTTGCTATCTCTCGATCTAGGGTCCTAGGGTCCCATCTCTCCGACCTGTCATAAGCAGCGGGCTATATCTCTTTGAATGAGTCCCCCGTATCCTCCTGTTCATCATATCCTTGCCTTGCCCTTCTCTCACCCGCTCCGGATTCATGGGGCCTTGCCCGAATATCCCTTGTCCGTTGTTCCGCCACTCGTGGAAGCAAAGTCTCCAATGTAGTGTCCAGTGCCGCTTTTACAGAGGCGTTGATATGCGCTTGCATCTCTGAGGTTATGGCAGCAGGGGTAAGGGCGCTTTGTCCCGCGGCCATCGTCTCCTCTGGGCCGGGAAAATCCGCATTTGGCACCTCGGTCATTGGAACTTCTGCCGCGGGGTTCTCAGTGGTCGGGCCCTCAGTCGCAGGTTCCGCCGTATTTGGTGCGGGAAAGGTTGGAGCTGCATTCGTAGCTCGTGGCGGCCTCCCGGGCCCGCGCCTTCATCGCGGCTCATTTTGTGCTGTAGGAAGCTCCATCTCGGCTCGGGCCACTGTCTGTTCTTGGTCAGTCGGCTGTTGAGGGAGTTGCGTGTCCTCCATCCTGCGTTCCTAGTCACAACTCCGTTAAATTTGGATCGGGTCCTCCTTCCTTGCATCTTGGCGTCCTAGTCTGTGAAATGGTGTTCCCACAGACGGCGCCACTGATTTGGCAATAGATCGTATTATATATATATATATATATATATATATGTGCCGGTTATAAGTGAGTGACCTAATAATACAATGAATCTATCTCAAATAAGGCCTACACTATGTATCTCGCGTAGACTTGGTCCGGAATACCTCGAACTAACGCCCTGATACTTGGATGGCAGTGGTATATCGGTGACTAGATAAGAAGCATATCCGTGATTGTCTTCGACATAATATCGAGGACTCCCCTCGATGTGATATCAGTAGTGTGGTGGTATGACGTATCAGTGGAGTATGAGGTTATCCCGATATCGAGTACGATATCGAGAGTGAGATCGGAGATTTATTTCGATGTGATGCGTGGTAGCTGAGGGATAATAATTGTTTATTTTGGGATCCGGGCGTCGCGTATTTAAAGACCTCGGGATCCGGGGACCATAGTACCATATCGGTGGTAATTACCGATATCATATCGAAAGTGATCCCCGATATGATTAAATATGGGCATGGTTTGGGCCAGGCCCAATATGCGGGAAATGCCCATATCTCTATTGTTAATTTGAGATTATGTCTTTAATGTGTTAATATTTTACTGTAGTAAAAAAAAGTTTGATTGCTCGCAAGCTTTATATTTTTTTGTGATGGTAAATAATTATTTTTTTGACTGTGGTAATTTTTTTTAAATATTTTTTAAATTTTTTATTTTTCCCTTACTGTTGTTTTTTCTTTTCTATTTACTTTCAGAATTGAGAAACATAAAAAATTAAAAAGAGTTACAAGGAGTAAGAACTCAACACTTTTATCTTTTGATCCTGAAATTGAAAAAACTTTACAAAGATTGCGTAGGATAGAAAAGGATAAAAGCAAAATGAGTGGACTAATAGAAAATAAATCAAAAGCCTTGCGAGACTCTGTTGTCCCAACAATCTTAGGTGCCAACACAAGCATCCAAAAGCCGTCAATTGCTGCAAATAATTTTGAAATTAAACCAGCAATTATTCAGATGATCCAAACATAGGTTCAATTTTGTGAACTCCCGAGTGAAGATCCCAATGCACATATAGCTAATTTTTTAGGAATATGTGATACTTTTAAACACAATGGAGTTTCAGAAGATGCTATCAAGTTGAGACTATTCCCATTCTCATTACGAGACAAGGCGAAGAACTGGCTCAATTCACTTCCTTAAGGTAGTATCACTTCCTGGGATGAATTAGCACAAAAATTTCTAGCTAAGTTTTTTCCCCCAGCTAAAACAGCAAAAATAAGGAATGAATCACTCAGTTTGTGCAACACGACATAGAGAATCTGTACGAAACATGGGTAATGTACAAGGAAATGCTTAGGAAGTGTCCTCACCGTGGACTTCCCAAATGGTTGCAAGTTTAAACATTCTACAATGGGTTGAGTGGAAACACTAGAACCTTAGTAGATGCAGCTGCATGAGGAGCTTTAATGGCGAAAACCACAGAAGATGCCTATCAACTATTGGAGGAAATGACGTCGAACAATTATCAGTGGCCTTCTAAACGACAGAAAAGGTCGGTTGGTGTGCACGAGATAGATGCTATCACAACATTAACAGCACAAGTCGCTACTCTCACCAAGCAATTGGGAACAATGAGGGTAAATGCCATTCAGTCCACATCAGCAACATGTGATTTTTGTGGAAACTCACATTCAACTGCCAACAGCCATTTGGTAAGCAATTTTGAAAATTCTGCTCACAATGAAGAAGCAAATTTTGTGTCAAATTTTAACAGGCCGCAGAATAATCCATATTCCAACACCTATAACTCTGGATGGAGGAACCACCCTAACCTCTCTTGGAGAAACAACCAAAACCATATCAGGCCTCCTCCTGGATTTCCACTGCACCAAGAAAAAAAAACCTTCCCTGGAGGACATTGTCACTCAGTTAGCCACTACCACAAACCAATTAGCCTCAAGAACTTACCAATTCATCAATGAAACCAAGCAACAGTTCCAAAACCAAGGTGCATCCATAAGAAAATTAGAAGTACAAATGGGTCAACTTGCCACCACTCTAGCTGAAAGAGCACAAGGAGAATTGCCAAGCAACACATCAACCAACCCTCGAGAACATGTACATGCAATTACACTCAAAAGTGGAAAAGTGTTACCAGAACATGTTGCTTCACAAGTAGAGAAGTTTCATACACATGAACAGGGACGTGAATCTGAGCTAAAGCACACTTCCGCCGACGCACAACCACCGAATGTGCAAGAAATTCCATTTCCAAAAAGATTGAAGAAAACTAAACTGGATAAGCAATTTTCTAAATTTCTTGATATCTTTAAAAAAAATGCACATTAACATTCCTTTTGCAGATGCTCTTAAACAGATGCCCAGCTATGTCAAATTCATGAAAGAAATTTTATCAAAGCTGGAAGAACATGAAACTGTATGCCTAACCGAGGAGTGCAGTGCCATTCTACAGAAGAAATTGCCACCAAAGCTCAAAGATCCACGGAGTTTTACAATTCCTTGTGTAATTGAGAATTCACATTTTGAGAAAGCATTGTGTGACTTAGGTGCAAGCATTAACCTGATGCCTCTTTCTGTGTACAGGAAGTTATAACTTGGAGAAGCCAAACCAACCACAGTGTCCCTTCAACTAGCTGACAGGTCAATCAAGTATCCTAGAGGTATGGTTGAAGATGTATTGGTTAAAGTTGATAAGTTTATCTTCCCTGCAGATTTCATCGTCTTGGACATGGAAGAAGATCATGATATTCCAACCATTCTTGGTCACCCATTCCTTGCAACTGGGAGAACTCTAATTGATGTGCAAAAAGGAGAACTTACCATGAGAGTGCAAGATGAACAAATCACCTTCAATGTCTTCAAAGCTATCAAATACCCATCAGAAGCTGATAGTTGTTTCAAAATTGACATTCTCTATAAGTTGGTTTAAACAAGTATTCAACAAGAACCACTTGGAGGATTCACTCGAGGTATGTCTAATAAAAGAAGAGATAGATTTTGATAATGATGATATTGAAAGATGTATTTTAGCCCTTGATGCAATACCGATTGATTACAAAGGAAATGTTCAAGAGCTTAAGAAATGTACGAATATCATAATCTCATCTATTATCAAGCCACCAACTCTAGATCTTAAACCAATTCCTTTTCATTTAAAGTATGCATTTTTGGGAAATAATTCAACTCTACCTGTTATCATCTCATCGTCATTGACTAATGTTGAAATAGATAAGTTGTTGCGAGTTCTAAGAGATCATAAAACTGCCTTAGGGTGGTCCATTGCTGATATTAAAAGCATCAGTCCTTCGACTTGTATGCACAAAATACTAATGGAGGAGAACTACAAAACAATTGTCGAACATCAATGTCGTTTGAATCCCAATATAAAGGAAGTGGTAAAGGCTGAAGTATTAAAGCTTCTAGATGCTGGAATTATTTACCCAATTTCGGATAGCTCATGGGTGAGTCCAATACATGTTGTGCCCAAGAAAGGAAGAATGACTGTAGTGAAGAATGAACACAATGAAGATATCCCCATAAGAACAAACACTAGATGGAGGGCGTGCATTGACTATCGAAAACTAAATAAGGTAACCCACAATGATCATTTTCCTTTATCGTTCATTGATCAAATGTTGGATCGACTTGCAGGTCACCCTTATTACTGTTTCTTGATGGTTATTCTGGATATAATCAAATACCCATTGTACCTGAGGATCAAGAGAAAACAACTTTCACTTGCCCATATGGTACATTTGCATTTAGAAGAATGCATTTTGGTCTTTGTAATGTCCCTGCTACTTTTCAAAGGTGCATGATGTCTATTTTTTCTGACATGGTGGAAAAATTCATTGAGGTTTTCATGGACGATTTTTTTGTCTTTGGTATGTCATTTGATGACTATTTGACTAACTTGTCTTTAGTCTTGAAGAGATGTGAAGAAACAAACTTGATCTTGAACTGGGAAAAGTGTCACTTCATGGTACAAGAAGGAATTGTCCTAGGACATCATATATCTGCCAGAGGCATTCAAGTTGATCGAGCAAAGATTGAGGTAATTGAAAGACTTTCACCTCCTACATCAGTAAAATGTATTCGTAGTTTTCTTGGACATGCAGGATTTTAGAGGCGTTTCATCAAAGATTTTTCTCAAGTCACAAAACCTTTGTGCAACTTGTTGGCAAAGGAATCCACTTTCACATTTGATGAAGACTGTCACAAAGCCTTCAACTTGCTGAAAAGGAAGCTAACAGAAGCACTAGTAATTTCCACCCCTGATTGGAATCTTCCATTCGAACTGATGTGCGATGCAAGTGATTATGCTATTGAAGTAGTGATGGACAAAGAAAGAACAAAGCCTTACATGTGATCTATTACGCCAGTCGAACTCTAAGTGACACTCAAATGAATTATGCAACAATAGAGAATGAGTTTTTAGCAATTGTTTTTGCATTTGATAAATTTCGTTCATATTTGATTGGTTCTGAAATTATTGTGTACACATATCATTCAGCAATCAAGTACTTGCTTTCAAAGAAAGATGAAAAACCAAGGTTGATTCGATGTTTCCTGCTTCTTCAAGAATTTGACGTGGAAATTCGTGACAAAAATGGCTCAGAAAATTTTGTTGCAGATCATCTATCACGATTGAAAGTTAAAGAAGCACATGAACTTCAACCAATCAATGAAGAATTCCCTGATGATAGGCTATACGCTATGCAAACAACCAATGCTCCATGGTACGCTGATATTGTTAATTATCTTGCATGCAATATTATTCCGTCTGAATTAACTTACTAGCAGAAGAAGAAATTCTTTTCCGAAGTCAAACATTTTTTGTGGGATGATCCATACCTCTACAAGCACTGACATAATCAACTTTTAAGAAGATATGTTCCAGAAGAAGAATTTGCTGAGGTATTACAACATTGTCATTCTTCAGAATATCGAAGACATTTCGGTGGAACAAGAATTGCATAGAAGGTACTTCAGTGTGGACTTTATTGGCCAACTTTGTTTAAAGATGCTCATATTTTTGTTAGTTCGTGTGATCAATGTCGAAGGACATGACATATTTCAAGACATAATGAAATGCCCTTGAATAATATTCTTGAAGTTTAATTATTTGATGTTTGGGGCATTGACTTCATGGGATCATTTCCTTCGTCATACAACAACAAATACATTTTGGTAGGAGTTGACTATGTCTCAAAGTGGGTGGAAGCCATTGCTTTACCAACTAACGATGCCAAGGTGGTGATCAGGTTTCTTCGAAAATACATATTCACCCGATATGGCACACCCAGGGCAATCATCAGTGATGGAGGTAAACACTTCCTTAACCACTTCTTTGAATCTTTATTAGCTAAATATAGAGTACGCCACAAAGTTGCAACTGCTTATGATCCGCAAACCAGTGGCCAAGTGGAAATCTCAATCAGGGAAATAAAGCGAATATTGGAGAAAACAGTGAATTCTTCAAGAAACGATTGGTCCAAAAAGCTTGATGATGCACTTTGGGCTTATCACACTGCTTACAAAACTCCAATTGGTATGTCACCATATCGTTTGGTTTTTTGAAAAGCTTGTCACTTGCCGGTCGAATTTGAACACAAAGCTTATTGGGCTGTGAAAAGCCTGAACATGGATATGAAATTGGCTGGAGAAAAGAAAATGCTACAACTTAATGGTTTGTAAGAATTCAGAAATGAAGCTTATCAAAATGCCAAAATCTTCAAAGAGAGAACAAAGCGATGGCATGACAAACGCATTCTACAACGTGATTTGAGCCTGATCAACAAGTATTTTTGTATAACTGACGTCTTCGACTTTTTCTTGGAAAGTTGAAATCAAGATGGCCTGGACCATTTACAATCACGAAAGTCTTTCCATATGGAGTTGTTGAAATTCAAAACAATGACAAGGAAGCATTCAAAGTTAACGGGCAAAGACTGAAGCACTACACTGGAGGCGAGTTTGAGAGACAGAAAACATCCATGACTCTACATAATCCTACGTGAAGTCATTATCAGAAGTCAAGTCGATGACTATAAATCAGGCGCTGTTTGGGAGACAACCTATATTAGTTCTTTCTTTTTATTGTTATTTTCAGTTGTATTGTATATATGTTTTTTTTTCCTTTTATGTTCTTTACAGTTAATATGGAAGCAGCTAGTGGCGTCTTGTGAATCTAACGTTAAAAAACCATGTTTGCCAATTTTTAAGAAAATTGGATGGGAAGCCAATCCTCAACTCATAGAAGGCGTTTATGCCGTTTCTGGATGTAAAACCAGAGCAAGATGTGAGCCACAATCACAACTACTATTTTTCTATCAGGTGCCATTGTTTTTATTATTGTTTATATTTGCTTCTTTGGTTTTAGACAATAGGGGCAATGTCTCATCTAAGTTTTGGGGATATTTTTTATTGTGATGGCTTCTATTGTCTTTATATTGGTTAAAAGAAAACTACTACTTTAGTTCACATAATTGTTCAGATTATGGATTAATGATGAGAAATTTGATACTTATGGTGATTTTTGTGATGATGATGAGCATGATATACTATGTGAACAACGTCTCGTTTAATCTATGTTGGAGCATGCCTATCTTCATATACACTTTTCACACATTGATTCGCATTGGTGGTTGAGCATACTTGGAGAACGGTTATTGAGATAAGTAAACTAAGGGAGATACACCCGAGCTTTATAAATAATTGATCACCTCTTGAAGCAAAATCGTTGATGATGATTCACTACAGAAATGATTTAGGCCATCTTTTTTTTAACACGTTTGAGCCTTTCAAGCCATACCCTTCACAAATAAAATAATCACCAGAACCCCTATGAGCCTTCCATTAAAGTTTTTTCTTTATGAGCCCATTTACCTATCCCGTGTAGCCACAAACAGTTATCCTACCCTTCTAGAGACTGATTTGCATTTAGGAACTTGAAATGAAAGGAAATATGAAAAAAAATTTGTTAAAAATAAAGAGAAATATGAAGATCACCCCTCTGGTACATATGAATAAGTTTGGGGGAAATATGAAGGAAATTAAAAAGAAAAAAAAAGGAAATGAGGGATATGAAATGTTGTGAAGAAAGAAAAGGAGAAAGAACAGAAGTGTAAGAGATTTCTGAATGTAATATCTTACATCTCTAGCTCTGCTTTTACTTATCCTTCAGTGAGCCCATACATGAGCTTAATGTTACAAGCTGAAAAAGTCCTATTGATCTGTAGTGAATCTTATTCAGATTAACAGATAAATAGTATGAAAGTTATACATATGGAGTTAGGATGATTAACTTTGGTGAACTTGTTTTGATGAACTTATCCAAGTAAACTCAATAATCATTGCATTTATTGTTCACACGTTGCGCATGGAGGTTTATTTGTAAAAACTTGATTAACCGCCATGTTGTGAACGAGTGTGTCATTGCTCTGATTCTTTGCATTCTCATCAAACAGTAAAGAAACTCTCAAAATAATCCATGATTTAAATGATAATGTGAAATAATTTTTTATTCTGTCTTTGTCTAGAACGTTGCGTTGTTTGCTTTAAGAATTTTGCTCGAGGACAAGCAAATGAACAAGTTTGGGGGTGTGATGAGCTTGGGAAATACTCATCATTATCATACTTTTACACTTGTTTAATTGATTATTCTTGATAGTTTTGTGGTATATTTATGTTTGTTTTCATGTTTAGTAGGTTGAAATATGATCTGTCAATCAAGAACTGAAACTTCAAAACTTCACTGACACCTGTGTAGATTGAGTTATATTTGGTTCTTTCTATCATTGGAAAGCCACATATGTTTAGTTTCCAACGCAATAAGCGGTTTGTGATTCCGACATCTGGAGAGAAAGTTATGACCAAAACGGTGAAGTTGCGCAAAGCTAAAATGTACATACGTAACTCGCGCGCTCGATGACCGTCAGATCAAAATGGCTAATCAATGGTCTATATTCAGTCTTGCAAGCTCCCAAATGGAAGACTCTAGAGTGTCATGACTTTTGTGACAACTTTGGACAATTGGATCAAAACGAGATGAACGGCCGAGATGTCGTCTTATGCTTTTGCTTCAACTATAAATAGACCTCACATTTTCCATATTTCAACACACCTCCAACTCTATTATACGCAGCTGCAAAAGTCATTGACAAGCTAACATTCCAAGAACCTTACAGTCGTTAACAAATCATTATATCCAAAAAGTACTAAAACCAAACAGTTCAAAACAGTTCCATCTTCACTCAAAGTCCTAAAGCTATACACTGCTGTTCCAAACATTGAAATATTAGCATCGTTTAGGCACCAGCACCACCAACTCTTCTCAGCACAAGTCGTGGATTTTCAGCCCCCTCAAATCTTATCTCTATCACATCCCTATGCACCAAACGAAGAGCAGCAACAATGTTCATCCAGCCTTGAGATAATGCGTAATTTCCTCCATACCTCTTGAGCAGCAACAATATTCAGTCTTGCAAGCTCCCAAATGGAAGACTCTAGAGTGTCATGACTTTTGTGACAACTTTGGACCATTGGATCAAAACGAGATGAACGGCCGAGTTGTCGTCTTATGCTTTTGCTTCAACTATAAATAGACCTCACATTTTCTATATTTCAACACACTTCCAACTCTATTATACGCAGCCGCAAAAGTCATTGACATGTTAACATTCCAAGAACCTTACAGTCGTTAACAATTCATTATATCCAAAAAGTACTAAAACCAAGCAGTTCAAAACAGTTCCATCTTCACTCAAAGTCCTAAAGCTATACACTGTTGTTCCAAACATTGAAATATTAGCATCGTTTAGGCACCATCACCACCAACTCTTCTCAGCACAAGTCGTGGATTTTCATCCCCCTCAAATCTTATCTCTATCACATCCCTATGCACCAAACGAAGAGCAGCAACAATGTTCATCCAGCCTTGATATAATGCGTAATTTCCTCCATACCTCTTGAATATCAGTGGGTACATATCTACTACCCCGTCCTCTAAGCCTTCAACTCTGACATTGATTGGAGTTTCTTGATCTTCAACCAACTGCTCAAATTGGTTGCTAATCGAGTTTAAGATGTCCGAAGCGAATAGAGCTTTCTTGCTGAATATGAACTTCCGTTCATCGGGACTGACATCAGATTGTGTCAGAATTTTTCTAACCCTCAATCCTCCTTATATAACTGCAAGTGATAAAGGATTTAAAGGTTGTGGTGGGATTACGGGCTGTGGTGGGATAATCGGAGGTTGGATATTGTTCTGTTAAAGATAAAAAAGATCCTCATAAATATGTAAACTACACTTTTTAATAATGGTTTTTATTCATAAAAAACAAAAACTTACTTGCACAAGTTCTTGCATGTTAGCAGCCCACCAATCATCCAATCTTGCTCCAACAGGCAAGAGTTGCTCTCCTACGATAACATTTAATTAGCTTCTCATCACACAACAAGGCAGTGTCACTACGATTAGTTCGCTCTAGGTTTTCAATTATTGCGTTTAAAATCATGTTTTTAAGAAGAAAAAACACACTCATGAGATTAAAAAAACAAACTTTATGAATTGAAGTTAAATGAGGTCTGAATTGTGTTACTTACTCCAAATCTCCCATTGTTCGAACCCAATTAGAAGCCAGAAATCCGACCGATTCAACAGAATATACGAGGTCTGTACAATTGCAAGTCACAATATAAGCCATCATTACATTATACACCACAAATATATTGATTAGACACACTAAGTCATGACAAAAGCTTCATAAATAACATCAAAAAATTTATTTCCAACCCATATCAAGAATTCCTTTCAGTAGTAAAAAAGAGTTATCTTTAATGTAATCCTCTTCTTCTACCCTTTTTTTTTCCAACCCATATCATCACACCCAGCTTTATCTTTCTCATAAAAATGCAAATTTAAAGAGACTAGTATAAGACTACTCACCTACCTGAACAGTAAATGACTCTCTTACACATAAACAAACACAATTAGAGTTATCCTTAATGTAATCCTCTTCTTCTACCCTCTTTTTGTTTTTCTTTGTCCTTTTGCATGAAGAAATATTGGTGATAAAAGACAAAAGAATCACACAAGTGGTGAAGAAAGAAACAGAACAAAATTATGCCCATCACCAACTTGTGTACTTGGAACAAATTTAGGTGCACAATGAATCATCACACCAAGCTTTATCTTTCTCACAAAAATGCAAATTTAAAGAGACTAGTATAAGACTACTCAAATATATTGATTAGACACACTGATATAAGCCATCATTACATTATACACCACACATATATTGATTAGACACACTGAGTCATGACATAAGCTTCATAAAGAACATCAAAAAAACTATTTCCATCCCATATCAAGAATTCATTTCAGAAGTAAAAAAGAGTTATTTTTAATGTAATCCTCTTCTTCTACCCTTTTTTCCCAATCCATATCAAGAATTCATTTCAGAAGTTTAAAAGAGTTATCTTTAATCTAGTCCTCTTCTTCTACCCTTTTTTTTTGCAACCCATATCAAGAATTAATTTCAGAAGTAAAAAAGAGTTATCTTTAATGTAATCCTCTTCTTCTATCCTTTTTCTTTTCAACCCATATCATCACACCCAGCTTTATCTTTCTCACAAAAATGCAAATTTTAAAGAGACTAGTATAAGACTACTCACCTACCTGAACAGTAAATGACTATCTTTCACATAAACAAACACAATTAGAGTTATCCTTAATGTAATCCTCTTCTTCTACCCTCTTTTTTTCCAACCTATATCAAGAATTCATTTCAGAAGTAAAAAAGAGTTATCTTTAATGTGATTCTTCTACCCTTTGTTTTTCCAACACATATCAAGAATTCATTTCAAAAGTAAAAATTAGTTATCTGTACAATTGCAAGTCACAATATAAGCCATCATTACATTATACACCACAAATATATTGATTAGACACATTGAGTCATGACAGAAGCTTCATAAAGAACATAAAAAAAATTATTTCCAACCCATATCAAGAATCCATTTCAGAAGTAAAAAAGAGTTATCTTTAATGTAATCCTCTTCTTCTACCCTTTGTTTTTCCAACCCATATCAAGAATTCATTTCAGAAGTAAAAAAGAGTTATCTTTAATGTAATCCTCTTCTTCTACCCTTTTTTTTCAACCCATATCATCACACACAGCTATCTTTCTCACACAAATGCAAATTTAAAGAGACTAGTATAAGACTACTCACCTACCTGAACAGTAAATGACTATCTTTCACATAAACAAACACAATTAGAGTTATCCTTAATGCAATCCTCTTCTTCTACCCTCTTTTTTTTCCAACCCATATCAAGAATTCATTTCAGAAGTAAAAAAGAGTTATATTTAATGTAATCCTCTTCTTCTACCCCTTTTTTTCAACCCATATCAAGAATTCATTTCAGAAGTAAAAAAGAGTTATCTTTAATGTAATCCTCTTCTTCTACCCTTTTTTTCCAGCTTTATCTTTCTCATAAAAATGCAAAATTTAAAGAAACTAGTATAAGACTACTCACCTACCTGAACAGTAAATGATTCTCTTTCACATAAACAAACACAATTAGAGTTATCCTTAATCTAATCCTCTTCTTCTACCCTCTTTTTCTTTTTTTTTTGTTTTGTCCTTATGCATGAAGAAATATTGGTGATAAGATACAAAAGAATCACACAAGTGGTGAAGAAAGAAACAGAACAAAATTATGCCCCCTCTCTATATATATATATATATATATGTGCGGGGGAATTATTATTTCTGCCAAATAACTTTGCCAAAAATTATTTTTTGTCTGTTTCCTTTCGAGCCGACTTTTTCTGTCCTGTTAGCTTTAAAAATTCGATCATAAATGCCCAATTTCTCTTAATCGGGCTAAAACGCTGACGTGGTTGTACAATCAAGAAAGTGCTTATCTAGACAATAAGTTGCTATAGCCACGTCAGATTTTTTGAGCTGAAAAAACGTTTTTAAGACAACATGAATTATTACACAAGTTATCCAATAGTCTTTTTAAATTACACTTGGACCCCAAAATTAAAAAAAAAAAGGAAAAAAAGAAACATATCATCTTCTTCATCTTCCCCGCACCCCGCCGGAGTTCGAAGCAGAGCCGCCGAAATTTTTGATTCTTCTAGAAATCGTGATTGTCCGATTTAACGTTTATAAGAGGGGGGGGGGGGGCACAAAATTGGGGATGGTGATGAAATTGGGGGTGGTGATGATGGTGACGGGGGTGGTGATGATGGTGGCACATAACTGGGGCTGGTGGTGACGCGAGATCGAGGACCGTTAGATCTGAAAGAGAGGAGATGAGATCCAAAATAGTACCATTGATATTGTAGAGCCGAGGTTTATTCCAGTGACGGCGGAGTAGCTGGAGCAGGTGATTTCCAGCCATGAGCAGTGATGATGAGGACGAATCAAAATTTGGCATTAACGAGCTTTTGTGAGTGGAGTAGTAGTTGGTATCTTTGTGTGAGTGATTAGGTTGGTGGTGGTGGAAGCGGGAAAGCGGTGGTGGTGACACCGGGAGGGGGGGGGGGTGCTACGGGCTACAGGATAGTGTGATTAGGTTGGTATCTTTTTTTTTTGTGTTTTTATATATTATTAAAATATTTATTATTTATAAATAGTTATATATGTTTATTATTATATATATATGTTTATTATTATTATCTGTAATATATAGCTTTAATATTATTATTATTATTTATATATATGTTTATTATTATTATCTATGTATATAGCTTTATTATTATTATTATTATTTATATGTATATTTATTATTTTTACCAAATAGTTATATATATATATAAAAAAGTTTATATGTATATATATATATATATATATATATATTTAGGGGGCAAAGTGCAATTTATTTTGTGGTGCAAGTGTAATTTTTAATATTACAACGATTAGTCAAAAAACGTTATTAATATGACGTGGGGCGACAACTTATTGACTGGGCAACCACGTCAGCGTTTTAGCCCGAATAAGAGAAATTAGATATTTTTGATCGAATTTTTAAACCTAACGGGGAGAAAAAAAATAATTTTTGGCAAAATTATTGGACAGAAATAATAATTCGCCATATATATATATATATATATATATATATATATTGTGAACAGGGTGGTGATCCGTACTCCTAAACTCCATATATATGTGAGGTTGAGAGCCGTGCGTTGAAACTGGTGCACGAGAGTTGAGTACGGCAGAGAGAGAAGCCTCATCAACGAATCTTTCGTGCCCTGTTTGTGAACTTGAATTTTACCATGCTTTGCTTTCTCTTCCTCTTCTTCGATTATTTTCGAGTTGTTGGGTACGAACTCCGGCATTATATTTGGAAAGTAACGGTCCGCCATTTTCGATAGGTTTCAGTTTTGCAAAAAAAAAAGTTTGACTTTTCGGACAACAGTGGTCAACGAAATGGCACGAAAGAGGTGAAGCTTTGTACGAACGGAGTTAGAATATTCTCAACATTATTTATAAAAAAATGATTATAAAGAGAATAATGTGATATGTTGATTGTTGACACATAGGTGGTCCTCAGGATCTTGGTCATCTGCCCACCTGTCCCTTGTTTAACAAAAAGATTCTCTAAATTTGCAATAATTCTGTTACATAAAAAAAGAATTCAATTCTGACAACAGGAGTTGCTGTTGTGTAGTGGTTATCACGTTTGCTTTACACGCAAAAGGTCTCCGGTTCGATCCCGGGCAGCAATAATCAAATGTTAGTTTTATTCTGAACCTAAGTCTTCTTAACAAATTCATAAATTGCCAATCAAATGCATCCTTATTCTAGGTCTAATTTTTTTTTTTTGTGTGTGTAATCCTGGATTTATTCCTGGAGTTAATTACCAGCTAATGATGCACGACGCTCCAAAAATTTTAAGTGCTTCGTGTCATCGTGTCAAATACATACGTAACGGGAATTAGTTTAGAAAATTTGCCTCGCCTTGTCCGTACTGTGTGGTATTCATGTCATGTCGGATACATAGCATGGGAAACTGTAGAACCAATCTGAAAATTAGTTCCTTCATGAAAAATCATGAAGATTCCAAGGCTTAGGAACAAAGACGCTCACAATCTAGCTAGATGGGTCCAAGATAATCATTGGAACGGATTTGTTCCCTTATCAGTTTTTCCTCTAGATCTTTTTGATGTTCTCCCTCCCCGCTCTCTACTTTCCGTTCAGACTGTAAGAATATTGGTTCTTTTTCTGATTAATGTCATTCGTAATCTATTACAAAAACCTTACCACCTTACATAAGGAACCGTAAGTAGTACCGTGAGGGAAGGAGAGTGAAATAGAATATGAAACCGTAAGCTCCCATGTAGTGGGAGGATCCAGTGTGTGACGTCAATTATTTATTGGTCCATGTAGGTATATGTCTACCTTCAAAATCAAATATGTATTTGTTCCAACCATTGTGTAACCTCTATGTAGTAGATAGGCTGGTTCGCTTGAAGAAAATTGAAAAAATATCATATCTGAATCATGTTGTACATGAGAAGGCTCCGTAAGATCTAGTATAATTAACCGAATTAGATAAAGATTTCGTTTTATTTTATCTATTTCACTTATTTACATTTCATACTAAAACCTAAATAGTATAGAAAGTGGTCCAATCGATAATTAGTGAATTCTTATTACACATATCTAATTGCTGCACATGATCCATGTATTAAAGAATCAAATATCCACCTTATTGGAATATATTGATCACCACAATGGCGTTATTCCTAGAGGAACTTGAATATTACATGAATATATTATTCTGTCTAAGTAAGTTTTGATTACTCCACAGTGGCGTAGACCACCATAGCTAATTAAGTTTTGATGATTCTGTCTTTTCAAGATTAATTAGTTGATTGTCTATTAAAGTTCGTATTATTATGCTATGTTATCAGTCATTATATATAGTCTTATCATTACTGAGAGGTAGATTTTAAGTTCAAGATGGCGTATGTAATGCTAATACGATGATATGTACATTAAGAAGAAGACATTTTGATATATTATTTTGTTAGTCGCTCAAATCATGTGATTGACTTGTTATCGAATTTCTCTTATATAATATATTGGTACATGATGATCTTCACAATTTTTTGACTAAGTTCACATTTTAGGATTTACGATCCATGCTAGTGAAAGTATTGAGTTCCTAAGATCTTTGCGTAACTCATCAATAAGTATAAACCCTAACTGGAATTTGATTCTCTCTTCCTCTATATACATTATGTCTTAGACCATCATAAAACATAATTAAGAACATATAATGAAAGTGTATTGGTGGAAAGAGAGAAATTCAAAAGCTCCAATAATGTAGTACGGTGACGGATCATGTTCGAGCACTATCAAAGACTCTCAACGACACGATAACAAATATATTCTTCTTTCATATCTATTTATGAATCTATTTATGATGATCATAATGTTCAACAATTTATGGGTTATCTAATTAATGATTACATATAATACCAGTACGGGCATATTCAAGACTTTCGATCTTCAACTTAGTATACTTCAACACTACTAGGAATAGCCAGCTAGCCTTGGACAAATTATGGAACCCGCACAATTGCATGCTTTCGGCAAGCTGACTTCTATCTAAAGATAAAGAAATTAATACATTTTGTTGATTTAGACAACAAGTGTTGCTGTGGTGTAGTGGTTATCACGTTTGCTTTACACGCAATAGGTCTCCGGTTCGATCCCGAGCAACAACAAATGAAATGTTAGTGTTATTTTCTTAACTTTTTTATGTCTAACAAATTCATAAATTGCAACAAAAGATATTTTTTCGGGGTTGATTTTTATTTGTTCAATTTTTGAAAGTGGTTTATTAGAGCAATCTTCCTCGCAGCTCTCGTACAATTCCTTTGGTATTCGTATTTGTCCATGTCAAGTCGAATGGATACATACGTAGCAGGAACTAGTTTAAAAAATCTGCCTCCTTTTGTGTCGTATTCGTGACGCTTAGGAGATAAAATAAGATATTTTTGTGTAATTTAAAATCCATTTGAAATGAGCACGCATAAGTCTTAGTGGCTTTTTCCTTATTCTTGATGTTGTGTATTGTCTGTTTCGTTCAATTTACACCACAGAGTTGGTAAAACTAAAATGCAGACTGTCCAATTCGACAAGTTTATACATCGAATTCTCGAAAGAAACACATGAATCAAATTTCACCAGTAGAATTGTAGAGCTTCTTACCATATATTTTGTTGCAATGAAGACACATTGATTATGCACAATATTCATGGTATTCACACATTTACAAACATTACACTAGGACTTACTTCAACGAGGCAGAGACATATTTCTACGATATCGATCCATTCTCCTATACAAGAACTGCTAGTCGGCTACTAGTTATTTCTTTCCCATAACACGGCATAGACCAACTCATATTGATCTCCAACCCAAATGAGACTAATTATTTCTTGTACAAAAATACCAACCACAATCTTTACCAACCAACACATTATTGATCTGCAACACAGAGATGCTCTAACTTATTTTACACCAACTTTACTAAACATGTACAACTTCCAAAAGATCTTAGGTTCTGTGATACTTGTAATCGTATACAGTTGCACTTGACAGTAGTTGCAACTGTACGAGGAAGTAAAACAGATAGTTGTTCTTTAACGTTTAAAACATGTTTGGCTGTTGCAATTGTAGAGAGACAGTTAAACATAAATAGTAAAGAACACAAAAGCTTTTTAACGTGGTTCGGTCCAAATGGTCCTAGTCCACGGGGTTTGCACCCAAAGTTTGACTCAAATAGTATCCTACTTAAGAATTACAATGTAGGTTTTATATCAACCCAAATCTTAGACTCCCTCTAATATTTGTAGTTGCAATACCTATCCCTCAACTATTTTCGGTATACTTGAATGAATCGAAGACAACACTAAGCTATTCCAGAGTTCCTCTGACTTAATGTTCTTCTCTAAAAAACATTGACTCGATACAGGATTTTATCACAAATTATCTTTTTCAAAGTATTTTCTAATTTGTCTCTAGTCTTCTCCTTATATAGGCAAGGCAGAATCTTCAGCGTATCTTCTGTTGCAATCCCCATAAAATCTTCCTCCTTATATGATAAACGCGTCGATGATTCTGTTGCAATCCGATATTGACTTCTTGCCTTATCTCAATAGATTCTGCATGATCACGTTAGATACCCAAACAAACATGCCTACTTAATAAGTTTAGATACATAATAAGGAGATAACAGTAAGTTAATCTTTTAGGATGGGATAATATCTTATAATGATAAGAAAATATATTTAAGATAATTAACATCTAAGATTTAACCTAACTTAATGATTTAAACAAAACAATATGGGCGATGGCCCTAACAAATTAAATAACAATTGCCATATCCTTCAGAACTGGTAACGACTTAGGCGCCCAATGTGTATAACACCAGATAGAACGGTAGTAAGACACACGGCGAAATATTAGGCAGTGTGATGAGCCCAAGAAACACAGAGGGATATACAGTAGCACGAACGCAAGGTGAAGTTTATGCCCGTCAACAAGACAACATGTGCAAGCCAGTTGAGTTTGCTCACCACTAGGTATAAACCAGCTGTGAATGTCACCGACACCATAACCAGCGATATTCCTAGAATAGGGAACACAAATCGTAAGACTGCGTGCATGGGACCAGGACCCCAGTGTTGTGCCCAAAGGAGCGTGACTGCAACAATGATGGAGGTGTACATGGCAATCGCGTCACAAATGACAAATAACTGAAAATGAACCTTTTTTAGCATAGTGACGATACCCTGGTCTGGAGTATCGGGAGTATTGTTGTTATTGTATCCGCCAGGGATGGTGAAACCTGCGTTAAATGTAATGGTTGCGATGACCGTGGCAACCAGGAGAATCACATTCACCTTATCCCAGTTTTCGGTCTCTAGCTGATTTCTTAGCTTGAAATTTGGACTTCTGATAGACTTTGCTTGGTGTGTTCGTGGAACGCCAAATAGCCTCAAGGCCATCCATGTTAGCCTCTGCATTACAATATGAAGATTTTAGCCTTGAACATGCGTTAGACGCATTGTTGATCATATGTTATAGTGTCTTACTCAGTATTTTTTTTCGTAAAATTTATTGCATACTGACCTTCTGAAATGATGCCAGTCTCGTTTCCATGTGCTCCTCAGCAATGTCTAGTGCTCTCTGGTGGTTATTGTTTGTCGTCTTAAGAATCCCATTTCTGTTCCTTGCCAGAATACTTACTGACTTTGGATGCCCGTAAATGGTGGCTAAGTGTAAAGGCGTGTTCCATCTTCATCTTTTTCATTGATAAATGCTAAGTGAAGAATAGTGTTCTTTTGAGGGCCTAGTTGGACGCAAGAGGCCTGTGGATGGTGATGGCGATCCATTGTTCCGTTCTCCATCGCCCACACAAATGCAATTATGTCGCCTTTGGTGATTGCTCGGTACAACTCAGGATTCATAGTTTCATTAGTATAACTCTCCTCCTCTTCCCAATGTTTGGTCACTGACATATGTAGTTTGTCTTGTCAAGCAATTTAACTTTGTTCGTGTTTTGAAGCTGTTGTCTGGTATTTATACTAACAATCACATACAAATTCTGTTAAGTTCTTGTGATTTTGTCACAGCCTCACAGGAAACAATATTGTCGGCATATAGTAAGTACTTTCTTTGTGGTCCATAGTGATTACTTAACCTTTCCATGGTAGAAAAGGTTGAACCGTGTCTGTGTAGTAAGCGTGAGGCTATTGCTTTTGTAGGTATCTACAAGTAAAATTTACACGACGATGTCATTTTTCGATTAATTAAACGCACGCTTTGTAGTTGATGACAATTAGTCATGTCTAAGTACATTTCTTTTTATAGGATGGTTGCTTAACGAAGTAAGCTGCAGATTCATCTGTCGTGATTGGGATCTTATGTTCAAGCTAATTCTTGAAATTTTAGTAAATATTTTATGCATGGCTTGTAACAAAGCAGTCATGTAAGCAATTTTCTGGGAAATCGTTGCATCATATATCCATGGTGGAACAAAAACATTCAACGATATTGTCACTTTCAGCATGACATATGAGTTTTAAGGGCGATTTATTATTTTTGCCCATTAATTTATATAAACTTCAACTTTTGCCCTTTTTTTTTTACCGGGCTTTTCTTTTGCCCGTTAACTTAATTTTTTTATTTTAAATTTGCCCTGTGGGCTTCAATCTGGGTTTTTTTTCCTTATATATTAATCTAAATTATAAAAAAATAGTATCAATTCAAGTTTATTAAAAATGTTTATTTAAAATATTTACTAAATTTTTATTTACTAATAAAAACTAAAAAAATATTTATATTTACTAGTAAAAATTTAAAATATTTTTTTTAATAGTAAAAATTTAAAATAAATTAATATGCTATATTTAATTTTATTATATATTATTCTAAATCATAAAAAATAGTATCAATTCAAGTTTATTAAAAATGTTTATTTAAAATGTTTACTAAATTTATATTTACTAATAAAAACGAAAAAATATTTATATTTACTAGTAAAAATTAAAAATAAATTAATATGCAAGGTTATATTTAATTTTATTATATACTATTCTAAATCATAAAAAATAGTATCAATTCAAGCTTATTAATAAGGTTTATCTTAAAAAAACAAAAAAAAAAAAAAAATCATCATCGTCATCACCACCACCAGTCGCCTCCACCCCGTCGTCGCCGTCGCCGCCACCACCACCATGATCATCATCAGATCCATCACCAAATACCACCACAATCTTTTTCTCCACCACCACCACCACCACCCTCTCTCTCCCTCGATCGCTAGCAAGGGTTTTTCCTCAATCTTCCCCCAATCCGTCACAACCCAACTCGAAATGGTTGTGGGTGGTGTGGCAGAGGTGGCGGAGATGGTGACGTGCGATGGTAGTGATGCAACAGTGGTGGTTCGCGATAGAGGAGTTACGATGGTCATTCCCGAAGTTGCGGCGGCATAGCAAGATCGTCAAAAGCAAAATCCATCATAGAAATCGAATTCGACAGCAACGGCGAACTCGTCTTTGGAGAAGAAATCGCCTTCGAATTTGAGAAGGAGGATGGGAGCGGCGGCGGAGGGGCGGAGGAGAGGGGCGGTGGTGGCAGTGTGGAGGGGGGGGGGGGGTAACGGGTAGGGCTTTTATTTTTCTTTCTTTTTATTCTAAGAAAAGCTATTATAAATTTATTTTAATTTTTACTAGTAAAAAAAGTTATTTTAAATTTTTACTAGTAAATATAAATATTTTTTAGTTTTTATTAGTAAATAAAAATTTAGTAAACATTTTAAATAAACTTTTTTAATAAACTTGAATTGATACTATTTTTTTATAATTTAGATCAATATATAATAAATTTAAATATAATTTTGCATATTAATTTATTTTAAATTTCTAGTAGTAAATATAATTTTTTTTTTAGTTTTTATTAGTAAATATAAATTTAGTAAATATTTTAAATAAACCTTTTTAATAAACGTGAATTGATACTAGTTTTTTATGATTTAGAATAATATATAATAAAATTAAATATTGCATATTAATTTATTTTACATTTTTTCTTGTAAAAAATTTATTTTTTATTTTTACTAGTAAATATAAATTGTTTTTGGTTTTTATTAGTAAATAAAAATTTAGTAAACATTTTAAATAAACTTTTTTAATAAACTTGAATTGATACTATTTTTTTATAATTTAGATCAATATATAATAAAAGAAGCCCAGATTGAAGCCCACAAGGCAAATTTAAAATAAAAAAAAATAAGTTAACGGGCAAAAAAAAAGCCCGGTAAAAAAAAAAGGCAAAACTTGAAGTTTATATAAATTAATGGGCAAAAATAATAAATCGCCCTTAACTTAATGACTAGCTAGTTTGGAGTATAAGTTTTGCTTATATATATGATTATAGCATTTACTTAGTGGGAGGATATGGCATATTATAAGTTATAATATAATCAGTGATAATTACATTTAAACTGTTTGAATAATCTTGGAATTAACCACCCTTAAACTTCACAATATTACTATTAGTTAGTTATGTAGACAAGTATTGGAGTCTGAAAAGAATTGTAATAAAGATTCTCTCCTTCTTTTGTGTTTAATGTTTCATGTACCTTTGTAGTTTTTATAACTTTGATGGAGATTTCTAATTGAATAAAACTTAATGAAGGTTTCTATATATAATCAACTAAATTAAAGCAACCCTATAATAGTCATTAAGTAGGTGTATAGGGACAAACTCAGTCCAAATATGAAGTTTCTGTGGCAATTCATGAATGTTGAAGCTCTACTAAAGTTGTTAACGTCAAGAGATTTTCGCTTAAACCACTTTAATATGCACTGATTAAAAACAAATAAAGTGAGCAGTTGATATGTCTGTTTGTCACATTTTTCTCGGAAGATGACTGACTGCTATTTGCATCAGAAATTACTTGATTATTTACTGAAATTTCTTGAGGTCAATTATTGGAAATCTTTATTTAATAACAACTTTGATTTAATTCTGTTTTGTAGCAACAATAAACTATTAGAGAAAATAACAAATCATGTATTCATCTGTAGACGAACTAATATCATACTACCCTATGTGTCGGCAATTTACCCATATTTGTTATGTTTAAACTTCAATAGAAATCACTGTGTCTTATAAAAATGAAAAGCATTTCTCCTGTAATAAAAAGGGGAAAGAAAGCTAAAAAGGGCAAGAGATCTGGTTACTTGCCATTTGGTAAAAATCTGCTGCTTGGTGAGAACCTACGTTGCACGGACACGGATACGTGGACACGTATCGGACAAGATACGGATACGAAGATACGGATTTTTTCAAAATCACATATTGAGATACGCAAAGGATACGTCGAATATTTAATATTAAAAAATTATATATGTATATATATTATTTAAGTAAATATATAAAATAGTGAATATTAAACACTTATAAAATTCTAAAAATAAACAACATATAGCCATATACAAAGATCCACCATTTCACAAACTCAAATATTAATTGATAAATAAGTTCAACACGAATATTACAAAGTTTCATAATATAACAAAGATTAATATTACAATAGCTTATTTATTGTTAAACAACATCATCAACAAACAAAATCAACTCAACGTCGGGTTCATCTAGTGAAAAGTAAAAATGATGAACTATTATATGAGTTAAATGAATTAATAAATTAGAAAATTGTATTTTGGTGTTTGTAGTATAAATAAATTCACCCCTAAAATTTTCAAAAATAATAAAATAACATATTTTATTGAGGACAAGTATCGGATACGCCTTAGGATAGTATCCGATACGTATCCGATTTATTAAAAAAAAATTAAATAGGATACGCCACGTGGCATATCCAACACGTATCCGAAGCGTATCCAAGGCGTATCCGAGGTGGACACGTATCTGATACGGGATACGGAGCCATTTTCAGAGTACACATGCAACATAGGTGAGAACATTAGGGAGTAATTAGTTTGTTTCTATAACATGGGCCTGCCGGGTGGTTTGCTAAAATATCTTTATGTAACGTTGGCAGCTTTTGGACTATAAAAAATGGTATAGCTCGAAAAGTAACTTAAAATTGGTATGTAATAAAGTTAGTTAATAAGCTAGTAAAGTCAAATACGCCATTTCGAAAATCATATGGTGGCCTCTCAAATTTACAAATCAAGAAAACAAATTATTGGCGGTTTAGTTTGTGACAAGAAGGACGTCCCTAATTTAATACGTAGTCAAATAATTTGATTGTGGAACTTTGTGATCTCACACTTTTGTAACATTCGGAAACTTGGGGGATTCTTCACTTCCCATCCCACGTATAGCTCATTAGAAGTTTGAAAGGTAATATGCTTTTTGTTGAATTCATTTTATGTTTTGTATAGCTTGTGTAGAAATATGATACTTGAGATTAGCATGTTAGTTTGTGAGTAATTTTAAATATTCAAATAGTTTACAAAAGAACCGTGTGTATTTGTTTTCATTTTGTAACTTAGAAACATGTTTATGCATGCAGCATGCTTAATTGGACTCATCATTGATCAAAGTTTCGGTTTCAAAGTATGTTTCAAGCTTTCAACAGATCAAATATTAGAAACGTTTCGTAAAAGTTTCGAAAACGTTTCGTAAGATTTCGAAAATGTGTCTGAGAATTTTTGGAAATCTTTAGTGAATAATGGAAAAAGTAATATCAGAAATAAAATTCATCATATTATTAAAAAGAAGACAAGGGTTCTATTTACTTTTTAAGACTTAAGAATCGTTAATTATCATAAATTGATTACATATTTATATGTATTATCAGTTTGTAGTTTGCAGAAGATAACAGTTCTATGACTCATACATAGTCACATAGAAACTTAAAAATTCTAAGCCTGAGAGCAATTAATGCGCATTAAAAACAAAAACAAGATACTAGTGGATCATTAATTATATGTGATTACAGATCATAAACTTTGAATTTGATAAAAGCCGAAACGGTGCAAATATTAGGAATAGACTGATGTTTCGAAATTACATCATCCAACCGTTTCGTTCCAACTAAAAAGCGAAAAAGACCGGACGTTTCGTACGAAACAGACCGAATTTTTGATCCATGTTCCCAAAAAAAAAAGTGAATCCCACTCTAATAATAGCGAATAAATTAATACATAAGATAGAAATACTTTTTATTCCACAACAACGAAAGATTTTTTTCGTTCTTTCATATATAGTAAGAGATTTCAATTCAAAAAAAAAAAAAAAAAAGAATCATACTAATAACATATTCCGCTCCATGACCATGAATTCCAATTTACGAGATCTTGTTGCACTTACCAATGAGGCCCTATCAATTAGTATTATCCACCGGTCGACTCTATTACATGTTGAGATAACTGATTAATTTGTGTATATTCATTCATTTACATATCGCGTTGTAATTTACCCCTCCAAGCGTTTGTTACACGCTTTAGTTAACATTATTTAAATAAATTATTGCACAAAGCTAAAATCTAAAACTCTCATATCCGAATACTTCGAACCAACTTTCTATAATTGACGAACTCCGGCGAAGGCCAACGTAGATCATTCCGGCGAATTCCTCAACATGGCATCGAGGATTAATCCCCCTCGAAGCCAAACAACAAACTATATACAATTTGTAAGCGCGGAAACAATCGAATTGGATAAAGAAAACCAGTTATGGTTCATTGGCAATTCCGAAACTGGCGCACCAAAAAGATCTCGATTGACTTATGAATTCCAAGCAAGTAAGAATGCGTTCGACTCTAGAGTACTACTCAATAACAATCAAACACCAGTGAAACCCTCATAAGCAAGCAAGGTTCGCCCACCCGATGTGAGGGTTAACGAAAACGTGATGGACGAGGAAGACAATAAAGTCTCGGCACTTCTGCCAACAGAAGATGTACCCTTTGATCGCCTGATCCTCTCTGAGGAACTCAAGGAAAAAAATGTATAGTGGAAAGAAGCCATACTAATCAAGGTCCATGGCCGGCCTTGGTACTATCCGACCCTAACCAATAAACTCAGTACGATGTGGAAACTCACGGTAGGAAGTGAATTCGTCGACTTGGGGTACGTGAGTTACTGCATTAAAGGTTTGTTGCAAGTCCAAAGGGAGATGATCTTCACGCAAGGTCCATGGCGACTAGCCGGGAGTTTTCTATCGATACGGAAATGGATACCAAATTTCTGTGTGGATACGGATGTCATTGAGCATGCGATTTCTTGGGTACGCATATTAAACGTTCCTATTGATATGTTTCGGGAATCAGTGGTCAAAGCAATCGCGAAACGAATTGTGGATCCCATCAAGATTGATGAAAATACATCCACGGCGTCTCGAGGTAAGTTCGCGTGATTTTGTGTCCAAATCCCCACGAATAAGCCCTTGAAAACGGGTCTATCGATTGATGGGAAAACATACCAATTGATATACGAGAATCTACCAACGGTGTGCTTTAAGTGCGGGCATATTGGGCATAATGCGATGCAATGCGCGAAAACTGATGGAGGCGTGCATAATGGAGAGAACGAAAAACGAAAATATGGCGAGGGAAAATTCACGGGGTTTTGAAAAGAAAGAAAATCTCACTGATTGGTTGGTGGATAAAACAAGGAAACAAGAATTTGGAGAGTGGATGATTGTGGAAAGGAAGAAATATACACCTAAAGTAAGGGCTGATGGTAATCTTCCAAATAAAGGGAAGAATAAAATTTCTTCTAGCCAAAAGAATCCCCTGCCGAAAGCTGTTATTTCGACGAGTAAAGATGGGTCTACTTCCTTAATGGATAGGACAACGTTTTGCTTTTGGAAGAGAGGGAGAAATTACCATGACTAAAAGAATCCTTCCTAACACTCTTTCCTCGTCAAAAAAGACTACGGCAAGAAGTAGTACTGGTGCGAAACAGAAGCAAAAAAAAATCAGCCCCTACACCCAAATTATTGGCGTCAAATAACCCTTTCGAGATATTTCAAAGTGGTGAGGCATATAATTTGGAGACGGCTGGTGCGATACAAATAAGGGAACGGTCCATAGAAAACTGTATAGATAATGGAACAAGAGGGCGATTTGATTTTAGAGCAGGAGAACTAGGCGTTTGTGGCGATAATTCCACGGAATTTTTGGGAAATTCGGACACAATTTCACTCGTTTGTTGGCCATTCAAAGATCTTATGAATAGACTCGAGAACGATAAAAGTGGTCGACATACTACCGATAGTTTGGGAGATCGAAATTCTAACGGAAATTCACAAGAGGATGGAAAACATTCAGACATGTTGTCAACACTTTCTAATCAGTCACAGAGAAGCGAGGCGACATTTAGACTTAGCAAGAAAATTGACGAGACAGACGACGTGGTCATGGATGGGGAGAACTGTTCAGCTCCACATTCAGCCGTCGCACCTTGTGAATATGTCGATGAGAGTGGTATCTTGGAATTGCAGGGGTGCGGGAGATGACAATTTTCGACAAAACTTTCGAGAACTGATCCGTTCTCAAAGTCCGGACATAGTCTTTTTTGCTAGAAACGAGAGTGTTGCAGGAGTGCGCATAAGAAATCCCACCGAATTTGGGCTTCAGTAACTTTTGCATAGCGCCATCCGATGGGATGGCGGGAGGAGTTTGGTTACTATGGAACGCGGATAACATAAGCATGGAGATCTTAAACACCAATGATCAAAGTATTCACGTGATGGTGCACGCAACCAAGCAACCCGAATGGATGGTCTCGGGAATTAACGATAGATCGACTACGATTGACAAGGTAAGAATTTTTGACAAACTCGAGGAGATTTCTAAACACGTGCATATCCACGTTTGTTTCACCCATGGTGATTTCAACGAGCTTAGTTTCACCCACGAAAAGCAAGGGGGGGGGGATCGGTCCATAGCCAAAAGATGTTTGAATTTTCAAAGGTGTATAGCTTCGTGAGGGCTGAATGATCTCGGGTTCAAGTGTCCTAAATTCACTTGGGTGAATAAACGAGAAGGGGGAGCGTATATCATGGAACGCATTGACCGAGCCTTAGCGAACGAGAAAATGGACTGATAAATTTTTGGATTATGAGGTCTTCCACCTTCCAAGAACTCATGGCGACCACCATCCGATCATTACTCATACGGGAAAACCAGAAATAGTAATCTTGAGAAGGAAGTTTCGTTTCGAGGCTATGTGGCTTAATGGGAAATATTGTGAGGAGTTGTTGCGCGGAGCTTAGGAAACTAACGGGGATATGTTGGAGAATATTGATAAGATCCCGGATATCATAATCCCATGGAATAAAAATTGCTTTGGCAACTTATTCTTCAAGAAAAGGAAAATCGTGCGACGTTTGGAAGGGACACAAAAATCTATTGCGAAGAGGCCGACCCCGTTCCTTCAAAATTGAGAAAGAGAGTTGATCCGAGAATATGGTGAAATCCTCAAAGATGAAGAAATGTTTTGGTGGCAAAGATCGAGGATTAAATGGCTCGAGGAAGGAGATAAAAATACAGAGTTCTTTCATAAATCTACCATGATTCGGAGGAAGAAAAACCGTATTATCACGCTCCAAATTGAGGACATATGGGTCGAGGAGAAGCAGAAACTCCAAGAGCACGCAATCTGGTTTTACATGAATTTGTTTACGGGCTCGGGTCATCGGGGGGCAGATCTACCGATCTCAAAATTCTAACAATCGCTTGATAGTGATGGCGTGGATTTTGTGGGAAGAGAGGTATCCGCGAAGGAATTAAAAGAAGTGGTGTGGAAGACTAACCCGAATAAGGCTCCGGGCCCGAATGGCTTACAATCTATGTTTTACCATATATATTGGGCACGGGTCGGTCCGTCAGTGGTGAAGTTCGTTCAATAAGCGTTCCAGGAAGGTTGTTTTAATCCCAAGGTGTGCGCGACTTTTCTTTGCCTAATTTCGAAGGTAACGAATCCGACTAGAATATCCCAATTCCGTCTGATATCTCTATGTAACACTTTGTATAAGTTTATCACAAAATGCCTTACGTTGAGACTACGAGATTACATGCCTACTCTTATCGCTCCAACTCAATCGAGCTTTATAAAAGGGAGAAGTACCCAAGATAACATATTTGTCATTCAGGTTATACTACACTCCTTGTAAAAAAAGAAAATGTGGGATGCATGATTTTAAAGCTTGATCTTGAAAAAGCATACGACAAGATTAGTTGGAGTTTTTTAAGAGATACTCTCGTGGCCTTTAATTTACCGAAAAATGTGATAATGATTATTATGCATTATGTTGAAAGTGCTTCGACGAGAATATTATGGAATGGCGAACCGCTTGATGGTTTTGATCATGGATGTCGCTTTAGTCAAGGGGACCCTCTATTCCCCTATTTATTCGTGTTATGTGTTGAGAGATTGGCATATTTGATTCTTGAAGAAGTGAAAAAAGGAAATTGGGAGCCGCTTATTCCGCGTGGGGGGGGGGGAGGGGGCGTACATGTCACACCTTTTTTTCGTCGACAACCTTATTTTAATGGGGAAAGCAAGCCTTAAGACGGCGAGGGCGATGAGGAAAATCGTACACTCATTTTGCGAGGCCTTGGGATTAAAGCTTAATAAAGAGAAACCCAAGATATTTTTATTCTAAGAGTGGGGGAGCCCATCTTAAAAGGCGCATTTGTGATAATCTTGGATTTGCGCAAACACTGGAGTTGAAAAAGTACCTCGGTACACGGCTGTCCCATGGCCGCTTGAAAATGGAAGACTATAATGACATATTTGACAATCTCATATCAAGGTTATCAAATTGGAAAGGACTGAATTTGTCCTTGGTAGGTCGAGCAACTCTCGTGCAATCGGTCTCAACCGCGGTTCCCATCCACACGATGCAATCGTCGTGGCTGCCAAAAAAGTATGTGATAGATTGGATAGACTTAATCGGAACTTTCTTTGGTCAAATAAACCCGAGGGAAAAAAAAGCTACATTTAGTCGGATGGAAGAAGGTCACTCGACCAAAAAAAGAAGGAGGTTTGGGACTTCGGACGGCACGGAGAAATAATGAAGCCCTCTTAGCTAAATTTAGCTGGAAAATATTGCTACATAAGAGCGTATGGGCAGCCGTCGTGGAAGCAAAATATTTGAAAGTGAAGAAAATCACGAACTATATAGTGCGGCTGTATGATAGTCCGACTTGGAAGGCTATAGTGCGTTGTATGGCATTGATCTCGCTGTGTATCTGATGGAAAATAAGGGATGGTAAATCAACCTCGATGTGGTCGGATAATTGGTTGGGAGAAGGGAGCTTACGCGACATCGAAATTATGGCCGACCCGAGGAATCGAGCTTGAAAATTGCGGACGTGTTGACGTGAGGGGCTGCTAGAATTGGGACAAAATTATGACTCGAATTTCGGACGACGTGAAGGAAAAAATAGAGGCGAAAGGGCTAAAGTTATCGAATGGCGAGGACGTACCATTATGGACGGAAACCGCAAACGACATTTTTTCTTGCCAAAGCGCATACCGTGCCCTCGATCGGATGTATGGGGAGAGGTCGAATCCGCCGCCGCAGTCGATTGGGTGTGGAAGGGACCGGGGAGCAATAAACTAAGGTTCTTTGTGTGGCTTGCAAGTCAAAACCGACTTGCTACTAACCAATTTAGGAAGAATCAGAAATTAACGGATGATGCAAGTTGTCCAATATGCCGACCCGAGGCTGAATCAGTCATGCACCTACTAAGAGATTGCTGGACGGCGAAAAGAGTGTGGGAAAAACTAGTGCCGAGAGATGAACGCAGCAGTTTTTTCGCGATGTCCGATGAGAATTGGTTAAAGAGAAACCGTGCACGGACAAAGATGGACTGCACCTTTATTCGAACGTTCAATGGAACAATATATTCGTGGCAAGCATATGGTAAATTTGGAAGTCACGAAATGCGTTGGTGTTCCGAGGTAAATCCGAAGCTATGTCTAACTTAATTTGTCAATTAAAAATCCTTTGTATGGACCTTTGCTTGGCGAATGCAAAAAACGTTAAAAAGGGACGGGATATGTGGATAAGGCCGAAGGAAGGATGGTTCAAGCTTAATGTCGATGGGAGCGTTAGGGAGAATTTAAATCGTGGAGCGATTGGGGGAGTACTAAGGGACGAGGATGGGAATTGGATGTGGAGATTCGGTAGAAAAATAAAGTGTCCAACGGTCCTTGAGTCGGAGATTGGGGTGATTAGAGAAGTTCTAAATATTGCATGGGAAAAAAGAATTCAAAAAATTGAAGCGGAAACGGACTCGAAGGAATCTTTCGACATTATTGTAGATGAATCCATTCGTAGCCACGACTTGATTGATAAGATTATGGGATGTCGCGATCAAGTTCACAAGCCTTGGACTAATGAGTTTCGATGGATCCCACGCACGTGCAACTCACTTGTCGATGCTATGGCGAAAAGAGCATACGAAGATGATGGGGTGTCTAGTCTTATACATGCCCCCCTCGAGTTTAATGTCTATTTTTGAAAACGATGTAGCCTAAGGGCGTGCTTTATTCCTTGTTTACCAAAAAAAAAAACTTAAAGTAAATTAAAACAAAATGATAGCTACTGAGTATACATGTAGAACATGAGAACCTAGCTGCCGTTATCTTCCTTTTTTGTATTTGGTGTATCTTGAATAAATAGTTAAATACCAAGTTTCGTGATTAATAAAAACCATTCACTCATAGTTCTTAGTATAGAATAAATTAGAATATATATATATATATATATATATTTTATACTAAGAACTATGTCTAATACTATGGTTTCCTTACAAAGAGCTTAGTTCACATTATTGATTACACGTGAACTTTGTCTTGCTACTGTCATAGCTGAATTTTTTGGATGGAATATTTCGAATATTACAACAACATGAAAATTGCATACGTTTGTAATTGAAAATTTAATCATATAGTTCATAGTTCCTATATATTTACATGACGAATATTAGAAAGTTTCAATCATTGAACGCCTCCCGCGAGTTTGTCTCCACCTCAAAATTAGTAATTATTTTCTCCCATGCAAACGAAAGCTCACGTCTTATAGCTTCCAGTTTTGTCTCAAGATCAGTCGGGCTGGACATATGCGCCACAAAACCCCATTGCCACCTTCCTCTTTCATCGCGAAGACCCCCTGCCACCTTCCTCTTGTAGGAAAGTAGCGTAGTGCGAACCAGGTAGAATCTTTTTCCATACTTTACGTGCTGTCTGTAGATAGAATCTTTTTCCATACTTTACGTGCTGTATGTAGAGCAGTCCCTATGTATATGCATAATGGATTCTTCCTTTCCCAAGCACAAGTCACAATTAACAATGTCCATCATCTTCCTTTCTCACCGAAGCTTGTTCGATGCCAATATATCATGTGACGTAAGCCAAACAAAGAGCCGCAAATTATTGCTGCATTGGAGCTTCCAAACTCCAATCTATGCAACTGGATAAATGTGGTAAGTGTACACACGGCGCAACGCCTTATGGGTACTCTGGCAAGAGAATTCTCCGTTCGCCGTCTCGCTCCATAACCTTTATTCTTCTTTAATTGTGTACTATATTGTGCAAAATGAATCCAAAGAATTTTCAAGAGAAAAGAAAAAGCACGCTTAGAGTTGAATAAATGGTTCACATACACCTATTGTTAGCCCATTCATCCAGGGGAGTCCGCCATTTACTATTTCAATTAGGCCCTTTTAGTTTTAGTTTATTATTTGAGTGCCCAGTATAAAAGGGCAAGTGTACATATTTTTTATTCATTCTGTTCTTTGATACAATGAGAGAAACCCTAATGTTCTCTTCTCTCTCTCAACAAATAAACACATTGTAAATTCGCATTTTCAGTTTTATTCAATCGTTTCCTTCAAAGTTTACATTGTATCAGACGTATAGGTTGATATCAATCCTCTTTCGCTGCAAATCCTCTCTTCTCCGATTCCTTTTTCCCAATTTTTTCGGTTTTGCTGAAACTCTAATTTTGGCGATTTGTACTTTTCTCTTCGATCTACTCTTAGATCTCTTCTCTCTCGGTTCCGATGACTAATTCGAGCACTGATTCCACCATTGTCTTCGAGTCGACCAGATCCACAGCCTCTGAATTTGCTGTTCTGCCGCCTATTTCGCCGAAGAATCCAAGCGACGATCTCTCCTCGATTTATTATTTGGGCTCGCACGATGTTCACGGCGCCTCTATCATCGGAGATCTATTCACTGGCGACAACTATGCATCTTGGAGCCGTGCCATTCACCTCGCCCTCAACATTAAGAACAAATGCCGCTTCATTGACGACTGTCTTCCCATTCCGTCGACTGGTGAAGTTTTGCATATCTGTTGGATGCGTGCTGACAACTTGGTTCTGACCTGGTTGATGAATTCCGTCTCAAAAGAGTTGTGCCGCATCCTGCTCTATCAGAATAATGCTCTTTCACTTTGGGAGGAACTTCGCATGAGGTATGACCGTAGTGATGGCTTACGGGTTTTCCAACTGCAGAAATCATTGTACGCGATTTCCCAAGGTAACGCCTCTATCACCCAATACTATAATCTCTTCCGCTTTGTTTGGGATGAGTTTGTAACTCAACGACCTTTGCATCTTTGCTCTTGTGGTCTTTGTAACTGTAATGTTAATCAGAATCTCTCCTCTTTACAACAACATGATCGTGTGTTAGGGTTCTTGATAGGGCTACATTAGTCTTTTACTGCTGTTAGGAGTCAAATTTTACTCATGTCTTCTATGCCATCCTTATCTCGTGTGTATGCTCTCTTGTTGCAAGAAGAAAACCAACGTGCTCTTTATTCTGCACCTACTGTGGATTCTATTGCTATGTACTCTAGAGGGAACCCTACACAGAATACTCAAAATTTTCTAAGTCAAACCCTCAACACACTTCTGCTCCTGGTCCCTCCACCAACCCCACCAGTAAAGGTTTTCCAAAGAATAAGAAGAAACTTAAATGTGCTACTTGTGGTTACCTTGGTCGCACCTCTGATAGGTGTTACCAAGTTATTGGTTATCCCCCTGGTTGGGATGGCCCTAGGAGAAGAAGATCCTTACTTCCTCAATCTAGAGCTAACTGAGCTTCCATCTCTCATTATACCCACACCTCAGAGGCTTCTGGTGCCCCTGATTCATCTCTTGAAAAGCTTTTTGAACAGTTCTTGATTTTTAAACAAATTCAGAGTCAGAATCAAGCTTCCACAAGCTAGTATGCTTCATCACACACTGCTGCTACCACTATCACTGGTACATCCATTGCTACTGTTTTTGCTCTTAATACTGTTAGTTTTCAAAGTTCTTCAACTCATTGTAGTCACACCTGGATTTTAGAAACTGGTGCTGCAGACCATATGGTTTGTACACCCCATTTTTATACATCTACTCATGTTTCTGTTCACATTGTTGTTCAGTTACCTAACAAGAGTATTACTGTAGCTACTCTTATGGGGGATATTTATGTTTTCCCTGTTCTCACTTTGAGGAATGTCTTATATTTTCCATATTTCGGATTCAACTTAGTGTCTGTCTCTAAGTTGACTTCTTCTTCTAAAATCTTTATCATTTTTGCTCCTCCATGTGTTACTTGCAGGACATCTCGAAGAGGAAGATGATTGGTTCTGCTAGTCTCCAACATGGCCTCTACATTTTAGATTTTCCTATTTCTGTTGTTCTTGATACTAATGACACTACATTTGTAAATAACTCTTCTTGTGATACTGTGTTTAAGAGACTTTCTGTCTCTGAACTCTGGCATATCAGGTTGGGTCATGTTCTTTATGACCAATTACTTAAAATACCTTCTCTGAATGCCACTGCCTGTCATGATCATGTTTGTGATACTTGTCATTTTTCAAAACAAAAGAGGCTTTCCTTTCCTATCAGCACTTCTATTACTTGTAAACCTTTTGACCTCATCCATTGTGATATTTGCGGCCCTTTTTTAGTCATGTCACATGATGGTTTCAAAATTTTTCTTACCATTGTGATGCTTTTACTTGATTCACTTGGATTTTCCTTTTAAAACATAAATCTAAGGTCTCTTCAAAAAATCAGTATTTTTCTAACTTTGTTAACACTCAGTTTGATTCTAAAATTAAAGTGTTAAGGTCTGATAATGGCACTGAATTTTTATGTATGATTTCTTTGCTTCTTCTGGTATAATTCATCAAAAGAGTTGTGAATGGTTTGGTAGAAGGAAAGCATCAGCATTTGTTACAAGTTGCTAGGTCTTTAAGGTTTCAGTCTCATTTACCTTTAACTTTTTGGAGCAATTGTGTTACTACTGTTGCATTTATCATTAACAGAATCCCCTCTAAGGTTCTTTCTTTTAAACCCCCCTATGAGGTGCTTTACAATAAACCACCTGATTATACCTTGCTTAGATGTTTTGGTTGCTTATGTTTCGCCTCTACCCTTAGTGCTCATAGAAATAAGTTTGATGCTAGATCAGTTAAGTGCTTATTTGTGGGGTATCCATTCGGGACTAAAGGGTATCTTTTGTTAAATCTGACTACTATGAAAACCTTTATCTCTAGGCATGTTACTTTTTATGAAACTATTTTTCCTTATCAGCATGTTTATGAGACCCTTCAGGGCAAGACACAGATGGTGCTTGCACCAATCATTTTCTAACTTTGCAAGAACTCCCTTCTCCCTCTTTGGAGGACTTGGTGCCTGATCCAGAACCTGATGTTCATTCCTCCACATTGCCCCATGTTTGCTTGGATGATGCCTTATGTGAAGCTGCTTCCCCTACTCCTGTCTGTCCATCTCCAGCAGCTTTCCCTTCTGCATCATCTCCTGCTACTTTGCAGCAGCCTAGTAACATTTCTGATCATTCTCCTTTGCCTGTTAGAAAATCCTCTAGGTCTACTACTCCTCCTGCATACTTAAGTGTTTATGAATATGATCTTCCTAGCTCTCTGCATAAGAACAATGCCAGTTTATCTGCATCTACTTTTAAAGTTAGATATCCTATTGCATCATGCATCTCTACTGCTCATCTTGGTGCATCTCACAAAGCATTTGTTTCTGCTGTTTCATCCATTGTTGAACCCAAGACATATAAACAGTCATGTAAACATAGTGAATGGCAAGAGGCTATGAACACTGAAATTAAGGCTCTTGAGAGTACTAATATATGGAAACTTACTGATTTGCCTCCTGGTAAACACTGCATTAGGTCTAGATGGGTTTATAAGGTTAAGCTTAGGTCTGATGGTAGTGTTGAAAGGTATAAGGCTAAGTTAGTTGCTAAGGGATATACTCAGGAAGAAGGCCTTGACTACTTTGACACCTTTTCCCCTGTAGCCAAACTTATCACTGTTAGGATGATTCTTGCTTTAGCTGCATCTCATAACTGGCATTTGCATCAATTAGATGCCAACAATGCATTTCTTCATGGGGATTTGGATGAAGTTATCTACATGACCCCCTGACCATTGTTCTAATAGTAACAAAGTTTGTTTACTTCAAAAGAGTCTATATGGCCTCAAACAAGCCTCTAGACAATGGTACAACAAACTAACATCTTGTCTTCTTGATTATGGTTTTTCCCAAACTGTTTCTGATAGTTCTTTGTTCATTAAACATTCTCATGGTTCATATACCGTCTTGTGTGTCTATGTAGATGACATCATTTTGGCTGGTAATGATGCTTCTGCCATTGCTCATCTTAAACATCATTTAGATTCTATGCTTACTATCAAAGACTTAGGTCCATTGAAATATATACTTGGCATTGAGGTAGCTAGAAATAAACAAGGAATCTCTATCTGTCAAAGAAGATATACTTTAGAAATCCTCTTTGATTCTGGTTATTTAGCTGCTAAGCCTTGTAATATTCCTATGAATTCCAATGTTAAACTACAACTGCATGACACTTCACCTTTGACTTATCAAAGATTGGTTGGCAAGCTTTTATATTTGACTATTACCAGGCCTGACTTGTGTTACAGTGTTCATTGTTTGACACAGTATATGGCCAATCCTACAGTTAGTCATTTGGCTGCAGCACATAAAGTGCTAAGATATATCAAAAGTAGCCCATGTAAGGGGTTATTTTATAGTGCAGTGAATCTCACTTGAAATCATTTTGTGACAGTGACTGGGCCACTTATGTTGACTCAAGGCGCAGTGTTACTGGATGGATGTTTATTTGGGAGACTCCCTCATTGATGGTTGTTTATCTGGGAGACTCCCTCATTTCATGGAAGGCCAAGAAGCAGCCGACTATTAGACGCTCTTCCACAGAAGCAGAATATAGAGCTTTGGCTTCCACTACCTGTGAAGTTCTCTGGTTGATTCAACTGCTCAAAAACCTTCACATCTAGCACACCAAGACTCCAGTCATCTTTACCGACAACAAAAGTTATGCTTGTATTGCGGTCAACTCGATCCGGCACGAGCGAATGAAGCACATCCAGATCGACTGTCTACCAAGGTATTATCAAAGTTCAACACATCTCTAACGACCACCAGTTGGCCGATATATTCACCAAACCACTGGCCATCCAACCCTTCTCTCATATAATGTCCAAGATGGGCATTATTGACATCCATGCCCCTCTTGAGGTGGGGTGTTAGCCCATTCATCCTGGCCCAGTCCGCCATTTACTATTTCAATTAGGCCCTTTTAGTTTTAGTTTATTATTTGAGTGCCCAGTATAAAAGGGCAAGTGTAATTATTTTTTTATTCATTCTGTTCTTTTCTTCTTCACGATACAATGAGAGAAACCCTAAAGTTCTCTCCTCTCTCTCAACAAACAAACACATTGTAAATTTGTATTTTCAGTTTTATTCAATCGTTTCTTTCAAAGTTTACACCTATCCAAAAAAAAAAAAGGTTCACATCCATGTTTGTCCAAAATCAAATTCCCAATACATGGATTTCTCATTGAACCTACAAGCATAACTAGTAGAAAAACTACCAAACATTGGACTAAGATGGTTAAGACTACACCAGTGCTTTTCACAATAGTACCGTACTCATCAACCTAAAGAATTAGTTCAACATTTTACCATCTGAACTCATGATTTTTATTTCTATCGCTTGCGATGCACGACGAAATCGTTGAAGTTCTTTCGATATCTCAATTTCACCCAGAACGCTAATACCTTTATTGTCGGGCACGAACGCTATCTCCTCAAGTGTAGTCGCGGATTGTAACAAATACTTCACAAATTTCATTTCAAACTTCGTCACATAGGAGAGTTTAATCTTCAGGGTTCTAAGATGAGTCAAAGAACCCGTTTTTTCCAAAAATTTTTAGCGAATGGAGAAATTCTGCAACAGTTCCATCATTTCTAAAGCCGATTATCTAGAGAGAAAAAAGAACACCATCTTGTTAGTTTCTTTTAGTTACAGTTTTTTTTATAAAAGACAGTCAAACTTCGGATAGTAACATAGAGACTTACAGTTATCACAAGTCTCTGTAAATTGGGACAACTTTGAAGGAAACAAACAAAGGATTAGGTATTAACAGTCAAAAGCCTAACGATAATGTGGAGATTCTTTACCACAATCAAATCCATCGACAGTTTTTTCGGTGCCGCATTCTTAACAATGTCCTATAACAAAAAACAATTAGACGAGAATGATAATATCACTCGCGTTATATAGCTTTTCCATGTTCACTCTAGTTACCTTCAATGCATATGCTCGCAACTGAACGTCTTCATCAAGTGAAGGCAGAGAACAAATGGATTTGGCCAAACTACTAGGACAAGTGGCACAAAAAAATAGCTTGATATTGCTGGGAACGTGACAATTCTTGAAAGAGATAGAATTGAGCACCCCCATAAAAGTCGAAAGATTTCAACTTGGGACCATTGATTACAAGGCAATCAAAGTGTGTACACCAGAACAACCTCATTCTTTCAATCACGGGGCACAAGCTAATGAACTTCCCAAATGTCTCAGGTACAAGTGAACAACTCCCAAGATCGAGGCTCACGAGTTTGCTGAATCCTTTACATTGCAGGGGAATATCAAATACACATTTAATGAGATTTAAATATCTCAGATTTTGGAAAGTAAACATATGAGGAGTCAAACTATTGATTTTGTCTGGTGCTATATGAATAGTTAAGTCTTGAAGATCATGACTCGGAAGCATTTGGATCTATTGATTGATAAAGGGAACATCACGACAATCACAGTTAGGGAATCGAAAAACAACTTTGAGTAATGGTCCTTGATGGCATTCCAAAATTTGATAAATAACAGATTTGTTGAGGGACGAACTTAACCTCATATCTGAGCAAGAAAGCCATCTATACCTCCATTCTTTAGATAAAATGCTAGTTCTTACAATATCCCGCATAGGCAAGCATCCCAGAATGTTGTCAAGAATGCCATCAGGTAAGTTGTTGATAAAATCAACATCGTATGATAGAATGCCCTTCATTCGCGGCATTTCACTAAATTATGAAATCCACAGGGGAAAAGTATGTCAGTTTGCAGAAACCATCATATAATGAAGAAAATACTCAAAAATCCCGTGAAAGACATGCGATGTTCTCTCGGTTTTTCCGTTCTAGTAATTTCAGATGAATACCTTTTAAAATAAAAATTGTACCTAATTTCACAAATCCATGCTCTTTAGCCCTTAGGTATTATTAATAAAGTGATAAAAGCATCAAACCCCCTAACCTATGGGCTGTTTTACGCTTTAATCCTTAAACTATGTTTATCAGCGCTTTGGTCCCTAACCTTTAGGGTGTCTGTGCGATTTAGTCCTACGGTGGTTCTCATACAATTTTCGCAGGAAAACACCGGTCGCGTGCGGCTCACGCGCTTGTTAGAAGGGCATTTTCGTCCAGAGATACGGGAGATTATTTTCTAGAGTTGCACCCCTTAACCTATCGTAATTTTAGCACTTTGCCCCCTAAAGCTATTCAAATGTAGCGTTTTGCCCCCCAACCTATTCAAATGTAGCGTTTTGCTGATTCAGGCTCTACATGTCAAAATAAATGACTAGCCAAACCTAAAACCTATACTTAGAAATTGATATTCGATTCGATTTTGCTGATTCAGGCACTTACGAATTTTGTTCTGACATAACTCACTCGAAATCAATCAAAGTCAAGATTTTCTTTTATGACTACATTTGCACCACCCGTATACTAACTTGGGAGAGCCTACAAATTATTTATCTTTGCTTTGAAAATGATGTAACTAGCGTTAAAACTTAAAACAGCTATTCCCTTGACAATGTTGACATGTATTTGACATGTAGAGCCTGAATCAGCAAAATGCTACATTTGAATAAGTTGGGGGGCAATACGCTACATTTGAATAGCTTTAGGGGGCAAAGTGCTCAAACTCCGATAGGTTAAGGGGTGCAACGCTAGAAAATAATCTCCCGTATCTCTGGACGAAAATGCCCTTCTAACAAGCGCGTGGGCCGCACGCGACCGGTGTTTTCCGGCGAAAATTGGCTGAGAACCACCGTAGGAATAATCGCACAGACACCCTAAATGTTAGGGACCAAAGCTCTGATAAACATAGTTTAAGGACCAAAGCGCAAAACATCCAATAGGTTAGGGGGTTTAATGTTTTTATCTCTAAATAATAACACACATAGTACCTATAAATTCACGAATCAACATGTTCATGAACTCATCGATTCGTGTATCTATGTATTCATAAACAAACTTTTAAATCAAATAAACCCGGTCACATAAGAATGCACCCACAACAATACTATGAAACACCAATGCACAGAGCAAAAGGGTCGTGTTGCTTACCACTTACGATGGAGGTATCAGAAAATAGTTATAACTTATAAATAATCACGAAGTATATTAGATATTTAGTTCATGGTGTGCTATGACACGTAATTTGAACTTAATTAATCATTATTTGCTAACAAACATCACATAAAGAGATGTTATCATCTATATAGGATAAGTGAATAAAAAGTAGATCCGCTCACAAGAAACTTAAGAAACACAAACACCAAAATCTTAGCTTACCAGAAGTTTTCTAATTCTTCGAACTCTGAGTTTCTTCAGCAACAAAAATAAAAAATAAAAAATAAAAAATTTGAGTTACAAAGCAAAAAAATTAAGAGAGGATAGTTAGAGCTTATGCGTACTTATTATTAAGAGAAAGTGAGAAACAAATAAGCTGCGCTTAAGTTCAAATAGAATTGTTGGGCCCGTTTTACTTCAAACCCAAAGAAAAAGAAAGTATTGAAACATTGCGTAGTTACTCAAGTTACTTCAAGTATTGAAACTCAAGTTACTTTGTTGGAAGATTGCTTTGAACAAATTTCCTTCAAAACTCAACTTATCTCGTAGAGGGGTCTTAAACGACAATTCTAACTTGGATTGTGTGCTTTGCAATAGTCACGTTGAAGAAGTTAATCATCTCTTTTTCCAATGTGGTATCTTCTATAATATTTGGATGAGCATCTTCAAGTGGTTTGAAACTTGGTCGGTGCTTAATGAGGGGGTTGAAAGCAACTTTTGGCAATTTTGGGAGGCCTACCCCTAGAAAGAAGGTAAGAAAGAATGGGAAGAGTTATGGTTTTTCACGATCTGGGCAATTTGGAACTTGAGGAACAACATTGTCTTCGGAAAGGAAATGAGAGGAATTTGAGAAAGTGGTGGAAATCATTAAGGTTAAATCATGGTGTTGGATCAAGGCGACTAGAAAGGAGTTTAACTACTCTTTTTCAGATTGGTTCTTTTGTCCTAAGGTTTGTTAAGGTTGTTGATGTGATTTGTTTTTCGTTTTGATCTTTGTATTTGTCCGAACTTTGTTGTGAGTATGTCTTATACTCTTAAGTTTTATCAATAAATCTTCATGCTTACAGAAAAAAAAAAAAAAAAAAAACATTGCGTAGTGTCTCATACTTCTTACTTACCCTGGCGCTTTTTCTTGGATGCTAATAACAAATAACAAATGACTTCTCTTCAGCTAACGAGTAACGACATATAAATTCGAAATTATCGTACCAACTACCAATGTATCAATAGTTCAATACTTTAGAAGTGTGAATTGATTCGATAATTTTAAAATTTGAGTCGTGGGCCAAATCAAACTTATTCGATATGACTCGATTATGTAATTATCATATTCAATAATATTTACCAAACTGTACAGGAGTTTTCTTTTCAAAAAGAAAAATTGTAAATCCAACATGATAACACCTTAGAAATCAAAATCATAACGAAACAAAAAAACTTGTAGCAAACAAACGAACAAACAAAAAAAATGTGTATTATTGCATAAAGCTCCTCAAAATAGTGCAATATTAACAATTAGCTCCAAACACTTATCTTATTTGTAATTTATCTCTAACACCCAACAGAAACAAACGAAATACTGACACTAGTTTCAGAATGTGCACGTTTAATTTGAGATCTTGCTCACTTTTCATGTGCAATCTTGCTCATGATTCACGACCAGTTTATACGATCATGCCTCCGCGCACATCACTATCTAAAATTGACAAAAAAGTCTATTGTGTTTTATTATAGTCACTACAAGACTGGCCATTAGCGACCTAAATTAGGTCGCTCGCCTTCAGTGACCGCAGAAGGCAACATCCACCTAATTTAGGTCGCTGAAAGTCACTGAAGGCATCAACGACCTAATTTAGGTTGTTGAAAGTCACTGAAGGCAACAACGATCTAATTTAGGTCGTTGAAAGTCACTGAAGCCAATGGGCCATACATTTTGGTCGAAATTGGGCCAAAATTAAGGCATTTAGCCCTAATTTTTTGGCGGACATTTTTTTTTATTATTTCCTTATTTCAGTAAACCCACCATCTCCGCCCGATTCTTGTGCGTTTCGACCCGACCCGACTGATTTAGCAACTTGAACTCAAAGGGGCGATCGAAATTGAGTCACCAACCCAACTCTTCATCACCCCGCCCATTTTTCGGCCGTTTTCATCGGTTTTCGATCGCTCCCCCGTTCCCCTCCGTTTTCCGACGATTCCCGCCGGCGCTAAAGGTAGCTTCGGTTTTTTTTTTCTCAATTTTTGATTAAATCCGAATTTTGTGTTAATATTGTTAGGTTTGTTAATATTATTAGATTGTTAGATTAGTGAAGAATGTTAGATTGTTAGATTAGATTAGTGAATGCTTAAAAAAATAGATTTGTGAAGAATTTTATATTATTAAATTAGATTAATGAATAATTAAAGAAATAAAGATTAGATTAGTGAAAATTTTTAGATTGTTAGATTAGATTAGTGAATGATTCCAAAAAAATATGATTAGATTAGTGAAGATTTTTAGATTGTTAGATTAGATTATATTATATTAATTTCTGTATAATTAGTAGGTTAATGTTAATTTGTAAGATTATTAGTTTGTTAGATTGTTAATTTAAAGATTAATTAGTAGTTTAAAGTGAAGATTAGATTAGATTAGTGTATAATTAGTAGTTTAAACTTGAGTTTATAAGATTATTAGTTTGTTAGATTGTTAATTTAAAGATTGATTATATTGTTAGTTTAAAGTGAAAATTAAATTGTTAAATTAGATTAGATAAGTTCATAATTAGTAGTTTAAATTTGAATTTGTAATATTAATAGTTTGTTAGATTGTTAATTTAAAGATTCATTATATTGTTAGTTTAAAGAAAAAAAAAGATTGATTAATTAAAAGTAAATAAAAATTTTCATGTGTTAGTTTAAGATATTATTTTTAGATTAAGTTTAATTTTACATGTGTTATATTGTTAATTTAAAGATTGATTAGTAGTTTAAAGTGAAATAGATTGTTAAATTAGATTAGATTAGTTTATATTTAAATAGAGAAAATTAGATTACTAAATTAGATTAGATTAGTTTATAATTAAATTGTAAAAATTAGATTGTTAAATTTTAATTAGTAAGATTATTAGATTATATAGATGTTGAATGTTAGAATAAATGTAATATTGTTATTTAAATGTTGAATTGATATTTAAATGTTATATTTTTTATTTTTACAATACATATATATATATATATATATATATATTTTCGGCCACGTAAGACCGCTAGCGGTACTGGAGGTCGAGGTCGTGGAGGTCGAGGTCGTGGTGGGGTATCGGGTACTGGTAGTGTTGGGCGAGTTAGGGGTAGTGGTAGTGGTAGTGTTGCCAGTGGAGATGTTGGTGGTAGTGGAGGTGTTAGTCGTGGTGGTGATAGTGGTAGCGCGGGTCGAGGTAGTTGCCGACCTATACGGATTGTCCGATCGGGTCGTGGTGCAGAGCCCAGCAATCCAGCTCGCGACTCGGGTCAGGTGACGGATCTACATCGAGGACACCTGCATTCCAGCGGCGGTTATTTGTAGACGATGAGGCGGTCGTCCCCGGAGCGGATGTTAGACCCCGATCAACAGAGTCCACTGCATCCCAGCTGCCACGACCACATACTTCAGATTCAGTTGGGACTCATGTGCCCCCATCAGTCGAGTCTAGAAGACTTCAGACTCTACCACATGCAGCCGACACCGGAGCTGGACCGAGCCAGAGGTCGATCGGGACTCCAGGACCGAGCCAGACTCCACCGAGTAGGGGACCAAATGTAGGGGTTACAGCGGTTAAGCTTGGGGGAAAGAAGACGCTTATTCACTTGAAACGAGGTTGTTTTTCTAACTCCCCCTATCATTAGATTGCGAAGTCGATCACTTCACTCATTCGACAGTTTATGAGTGAGTTTTGGCCCTCCTATTTGAAGGTTCCTGAGAAAGTACGAGGAGAGATGTACGCGAGATTCACGGTGAGTTTTTAATGAATTACTAATATTTATTAATCTAGTGTATTAAATATAGTGTTTTTCAAATAATGTTTAATTTAGTTTATTAATTTAGTGTATTAATTTATTGTTTAATATTGATCTTTTCCGTAGAATACCTATGGGATCCGGCGGTCAGAGAGGGGTCAAGTACATAGGGCATACCAGCTGAAGGCGAGGGGGCTTTACAAGCGTATGATGAACAAGACAAAGGATCAGTACATGAGGAACAAGGACAAAGAGAAGTATCGAGGCAAGAGAAGACGTCGTGGATGAGCGAGAGTTTGGAGGAGCAGGCGGCAGCACACTGGGACACCGAAGAGCATAAGAAGAAGTCTGTGAAGGGAAAGAGAGCTAGGCCAGGCTGTAAGGAGGACGGCGAGGCGCCCGCCATCTTATACGGTGGTTCCATTGACTACAAGGAGATTCGGTGGTGACTGGTATGTGTTTTTAAAATTAAATATTTTATTTGTAGTTAAAATGTTAATTTTTAAGATTATTGTTTATTTTAAAAAAAATGATTGATTAGTTTAAAAAAAGAATTTTAACATTTAAAAGAAAAAAGAATTTTAACCAACTATTACCTTAAATTTGAAGGAAAGAAATCAGCCCAACCGCACCCACCCTATCAGGCACGACGAGATTTACAAGGCAGGACATACGAGGAGGGTACTGGTAGAGGTACAGGCGTACCCTTGAGGCGAGAGTGGAACTCTGAGGCGACCAGACTTATTTACATAAGTGTTTTAAATTTTGTACTCATTTACCACTTATGAATTCATTACACTTTCTTATTATAAGCTAATTATTGATTCTAATTTAATTTTTTAATTATCTTTGAACTAATTTCTCTTTTTAATTATCTTTGAAATTTCAACAGAAGACTTACAGAAGGGAAATGAGGAAGAAAAATCCGGATGCAGTAGAAGATAAGGACTTGCCTGAATGGGACGTTGAATCGTGGAAGAATTTCATAAGGAGGATCAAGAAGGGGAAGGCGCAGGGTTTACCGAGCTGTGCTGATCCGCGGGACTTCGACATGAAGTGCGGGAGGGAGCGAGACTACAGGCGGGAGTTGCTCAGGCCGGTCCAGGAGGAGAACAGAGAGTTGAGGACGACACATGACCCGAGAGTCGACTCCATGTTGTCCTAGCTCCGGGGTTTTAGAGAGGACATGCAGACGGAGACAAGCTGACTAGTGCGAGAGCTTCCGACAGGCTTGTTCATGGGGAATGCTATTACGAGCGGAGGCTCATTTAGGGTTCCGAGGCCGATACGTGCGAGACCAGATCCTTTTGCTCCAGGTATTTCCACCGCCACGAAGTATGCCGTTGTCAATAGGGACCTAAGTGCGGTCCCTATTTCCCATATTTGTGACCTAATTGCGGTTCCTACTAATAATCATACTTAAAAATTAGGTTTTCCCGATGATTTGAGGTGCCACGTTGTTTGTGTAGTTCATAATTATCCTATTCATTGTTAAACCAACCATATTTACACATCTTTAATTGCAAATCTAAAAATTATATAGGGGACAACCCGTTTTGAAAATTCTTAATTTATACAACGACAACGATCACATTCAATATCTAATAACTCACTCCACTCAACATGCACCTAATCGTGGTCCCTACTAATATTCATACTTTAAAATCGTTATTTTATGATGATTTGAGGTGTTGCGTTGTTTTGTTTAGTTCATAATTACCACTATAATAGTTAAAATAACAATAATTACAACGATTCATTGTAAATCCAAACATTACGTAGAGGGAACGGTCTGTTTTGAAGATTCGTTAACTATTTTATACGACGAATGTCATAATGCTTACAAACTAATTGTATATACATATATAAACATATTGATTAGTTGATCTAATGATTGAACCTCATAATCATATATATGCTAACATTAGAGAAGTAAAGCATAAAAACGAATAACAACTACAACTAACTAGTAATGATTAGTTGTAGAACATGAAATATATGTTGAACGTTAATAACTCGCACAATCTCATTCAATCTATTATTTCACAACTAAACTACTATTAGATTGGTTTTGCAATCATTTATTACTTCAATTCACATGTTACAATGAGTTTGGTTGCTAAGAATCACAAACACGCCAACATCAATAAGAAAAAAAAATCAAATTTCAAGGATGAATATTAGTAGAGACCGCACTTAGGTCCCTAATAACACAACAGGGACCGCACTGCGGTCACTACTCAATATTAGTGACCTAAGTGCGGTCCCTATTCGATATTAGTGACCTAAGTGCGGTCACTGAAATCCAAAATTTTAAAAGTTTGGCAAAATTTTTAGGCGGGATTGAGGGGGAAATTTGAATTTGGTAAAAATTTGAAAATTTCACCCTCCCCTCTCTATATACTCACCACTCTTACATATCTAATTTCATTAAGGGAAAAAAGCAGACGACCCCTTAGCTTTCGGCCATTTTGTACTTTGGCCCCCCAGCTTTGATTTTTAGCACTTTGCCCCCTCAGCTTTGTATTCAGTCAAACGTTACCCCCCCCCCCCCCTCCCCCCACGGGAATATTCTGTCAAAAAAATAAATTTTCCATTAAATTTTGACACTTTGCCCCCAAGCTTTCGGCATTTTTAACGGAATATTCGTTTTTTTAACGGTCATACTACGTCGGGGGGTAACGTATAACGAAATTCAAAGCTGTGGGGCAAAGTGCTAAAAATCAAATTTGGGGGGGCAAAGTGTAAAACGGCCGAAAGCTAAGGTGGTCGCCTGCTTTTTTCCCTTTCATTAATCTCCAAAAAATACCCAACACAAAAACACTATCTTCTTTTCTCCAAAAATCACCCAACACAAAAACTTTTCTTCTTTTCACCAACACAAATCCAAAAAACAAATCACCAACACAATCTTTATTTTCTTTCTTTTCTATTATTTTGAATCTACACTTTCTTTTCTTACTTTTCTTTCACTTGCTTTTTTATTCATTCATCTTTTTGTTTGGATCTACATATTTTATTTTCTATTATTAGTCATTTCATTCATCTTTTTACATTCATTAATAATTCATGTCACTATATTAACTTTTTTTATTATTTTATTGGTTTGATCTTGTTATAATTATATTTCTACAAAAAAATAATAATATTCCAGAATATTATTTTTTTTTTTATTTTCCTCGCAGACTATTAGGGACTGCAATTAGGTCCCTACTAATATTCATAGATACTCTATGAATATCAGTATATTCATAGATACTCTATGAATATCAGTAGGGACCAAATTGCGGTCCCTAATAATGGAAATAGGGACCACAGTTAGGTCCCTACTAATATTCATAGAGTATCTGTGAATATTAGTAGGGACCTAATTGCGGTCCCTAATAATAATAGGAACCGCAATTAGGTCCCTATTACTCATAAAATAGGGACCGCAATTAGGTCTCTATTGCTATTAAAGTATCAGGGACCGCAATGCGGTCCCTGATTGTCCGGTCCCTACTGACCCTCATCAGCAACCTAATTGCAGTCCCTGATGGCAAGCGACCGAGGTCAATAGGGACCGACCAATAGCGACCTAAATGCGGTCCCTATTGACCTTCAAGGACCGGATGAGGGGGTCAATAGGGATCTAATTGCGGTCCCTATTGACCTAGTTTTCTTGTAGTGAGTTAACAAGAACACCCACCCTTCGCACATTTTTTTTTCATTTTTTTTAATTTTAACGAATCAACTTCGTGAGTACCAGCGAAATAACCTTTGAGGTCATATGCTCTATTTACCTCCTATCAATGCTTAAAAGCCAAAATTTGGACATTGTAATAAATATCAAATAATACAGGTGGGTTTTACAAATTAAATACCATAAAGAGTTCTTGACTCAATTAGAAATAACACAACGGGTGTTGGGTGTGTAGGACGTGTTGGATTATGGAGCCTAAGTTGACCTCGGGCCCGTACTGTAAATCAAGGCTAATTTTCGGGCTGCTGTACATAGGGCTCATGTAAAATTATATTAGGAGTTTCCAGTATAAATAGCCTATCTTGTAATTGTAACCCTACAACATAACACATAGTGAAAATTCTGGCTTGGTATCGCCCCCAGATGTAGGCAACGAACTGGGTAAACAAATAACGAGTCTTTCTTGCTTTTCGTTCGTGTATGATTTTCTGTTTATCGTATTGCTGCGCAACAAGTGGTATCAAGAGCATCAGGTTTAGTGGGAGAAGGTACGATGGAGGCTTGGAAATCAATCGAGAAGTTTGATGGGTCTAATTACGGGGTTTGGAGGATGCAGATTGAGAATTACTTGTACAACAAGGATCTCTGGAAACCTCTGAATGATAAATCGACAGACATGAAAACTGACGTCTGGAAGGTTCTGGAAATGAAGGCGATGAGTGTGGTGAGGTTATCGTTGTCGTGAAACGTGGCATTTCACACTGCAAAAGAAACGACTACGAAGGGTGTGTTGAAGGTTCTGACAAATATGTTCGAGAAGCCATCAGCAGCCAACAAAGTAAATCTGATGCGTCGTCTGTTTCATCTTTAGATGACAGAGACAACTGCGACGTCTGATCATCTAAACAAATTCAGTTTAATTATACAACAACTGAGTTCTGTGAATATCGAGTTTGATGACAAAATTAATGCCCTAATTTTGTTGTCTTCTTTACCGAAGAGCTAGAGTGGGACAGCAACGGCTGTTAGTGCCTCCGCGGGAAGGGTAAAGCTGTAGTTTGACGAGGTTAGAGATTTGATAGTTAGTGAAGAACTTCGCAGGAGAGAATCAAGTAACTCGTCGAAAAAGTTTGCAGGCTCAGTTTTGAGTACAAAAATCAGAGGCAGATCAGATAAGAAAAAGTCAAATTTGAATCGGGGTAGATCGGAGTCGAGGAACAGAAAGTCGACGAAGGACAAGAGTTCCATTGAATGTTGGAACTGCGGAAAAATGGTCATTACCAGAATAAGTGTCAAGCATCAAAGAAAGATGACAGCTCAGCAAATGTGACCAACGAAGATGATGGTGAAGCACTAATTCTGACCGCATGCAGTCCAATAGAGACTTGGGTTCTGGATTCTGGAGCATCGATTCATGCTTGTCTTAACAAAAGTTTGATGATGAATTATGTTGTTGGATATTGCGGGAGAGTCTATTTGGGCGAAAAATTTTCTTATGATGTTGTGGGGAAGGGAGATATTCATGTTAAATCTCCTAATGGATCCATTTGGACGATGCATAATGTGAGGCACATCCCTGGCCTTAAGAGAAATTTGGTCGCTATAGGGCAGTTGGATGATGACGGTTATGATGTTAAATTCGGTGGAGGTGCTTGAAAAATAGTCAAAGGAGCTCAAACTTTGAAAAGGGGCACTCTATATATGACCGACATCAAACATGATAGCATTGGAGTTGCTGCAACACATAGTGATGCTGATTTGTGGCATTGTCGACTAGGCCACATGAGTGAAAAAGGAATGAAGCATCTGTGTTCTAAGGGTAAGCTGTCGGGTCTGAAAACAGTTGATATGGGTCTATGTGAGGACTGTGTGTTTGGGAAACAAAAATGGGTTAGTTTCACAAAGGGTGGCAGAACTCTGAAAGAACATAAGTTAGAGTTGGTGCACAGTGATTTGGGGGGACCATTCCCTGTCACGTCTCTCGGTGGAGCTTCGTATTACATGACTTTCATTGATGATGCAACAAGAAAGTTATGGGTATACTTCTTGAAACAGAAATCTGAAGCGTTTGAGGTTTTCAAGAAGTGAAGAGCACATGTTGAAACTAAAACTGGTCTGCGCGTGAAGTGTCTGAGATCTGACAATGGTGGTGAGTATGAACTTGCAGAGTTTAAGAAGTATTGTGCAGATAATAGCATTCGCATGGAGAAGACAGTTAGAGGAACACCGCAACAGAATGGCGTTGCAGAGCGTATGAACAGAACTTTGAATGAGAGGGTTAGATGCATGAGGTTGAAGTGTGGGTTGCCTAAGATGTTTTGGGCAGAAGCAGTTAACATTGTGGCTTTCTTGATCAACCGAGGACCATCCGTTCCACTGGAAAACGGCATTCCAGAAGAAGCTTGGAGAGGAAATGAGGTAAACCTATCTTACCTTAAAGTATTTGGTTGTGTTTCTTACTTTCCTATTGATGCTACTGATAGGAGCAAGTTAGATACGAAATCTGTGAAGTGTTTGTTAATTGGATATGGCGGCGATGATTATGGGTATCAATTTTGGGATGACCAAAACAGTAAGGTTATTCGTAGTAGAGATGTTGTGTTTAATGAACAAGTTTTGTACAAAGACAGATTGGGTGCATCAAACACTGTGGGTGTTGATACTCGGGTTAAAGACCCAAAGATTGTGGAATTGGACATCTCCAATTCTGGTGAAGACAAAATTCTGGAAAACGAGGTGACTTATAAGGAAGAACCACGTACTCTAGAGCCTACTTTGAGGAGATGAAGTAGGGAACATCGTGCTCCTAAGAGGTATTCCCATGCCTTACATTATTTGTTATTAATTGATAGTGGTGAACCAGAGTGTTATGCAGAGGCAGTCAAAAGTGTTGATTCGAGCAAGTGGGAGCTTGCAATGGATGATGAGATGGATTCCTTGAAGTCGAACAACGCGTGGGATCTTGTTGAGCTTCCGAAGGGGAAAAAGGCGTTGCGTAACAAGTGGGTTTACAGAATCAAAGAGGAAGCAGATGGTAGAAAACGTTACAAAGCAAGGCTGGTTGTGAAGGGTTTTCAACAGAAATAAGGGGTTGGTTACATTTACATCTTTTCTCCCTTGGTGAAGTTGACGACTATTAGGATGGTTTTGAGCATAGTTGCAGCGGAGAATTTATTGTTAGAACAGATGGATGTGAAGACAGCTTTTCTGCATGATGATCTTGAAGAAGACATTTACATGCAGCAACCAGAGGGGTATGTTCTTGAGGGTAACGTTGAACTAGTTCGCAAGTTGGAAAAGAGCTTGTATGGTCTGAAACAAGCTCCTAGACAGTGGTACATGAAGTTTGATGGCTTCATGCATGAGATTGGCTTTGGTAGATGGAATGATGATCATTGTTGTTACTTTATGAGGTTTGATAGTAGCTTCATTATTTTGCTGTTATATGTTGATGACATGCTGATAGCAGGTTCATGTGTTCAAGAAGTGAACAAGTTGAAGAAGCAACTATCTAAACGTTTTGCCATGAAGGATCTTGGCAAGGCAAAACAAATCTTGGGTATGCGGATTAATCTGGACAAGGTGGCGGGTAAGTTGTATCTTTCGCAGTCTGATTACATTGATAAAGTGTTGAGGAGATTCAGTATGCAAGATGCAAAGCCAGTAAGCACTCCTTTAGGTAGTCGGTTTAGATTATCAAAAAGGGAGTCACCTACTAGTGATTTGGAGCATGCAGAGATGAAGAAAACTCCATATGCTTCAGCAGTTGGGAGTCTTATGTATGCTATGGTGTGTACAAGACCAGATATTGCGCATTCAGTGGGAGTTGTGAGTAGATATATGACTAGTCCGGGAAAGCAACACTGGGAAGCAGTGAAGTGGATCTTTAGGTACTTACGTGGTACTTGTGATAGGTCATTATGTTTTGAGGGAAAACACACAGACTTGAATGGTTACTTAGATGCTGATTTGGCGGGTGATCTTGATGGAAGAAAGAGTACTACTCGTTATGTTTTCACATTGGATGGTACGGCTATTTCATGAGGATCTAAGTTGCAGACGATTGTGGCTTTGTCTACTACATAAGTTGAATATGTAGCAGTGACGGAAGCTAGTAAAGAGATGGTATGGTTGCAGAATTTCTTGGGTGAATTAGAAAAAGGGCAAACAAATAATATTCTATACAGTGACGGTCAGAGTGCTATTTTCTTGGCCAAGAATTCGACGTTTCATTCAAGGACAAAGCACATTGAGTTGAAGTATCACTACATACGGTATCTCTTGGAGAAGAAGACTTTGCAACTTGTGAAGATTCCGGGAAGTGAGAACCCTGCTGATATGTTGACTAAGGTTGTGACCTTAGAGAAATTGAAGCTTTGCATGGCTTCAACTGGACTTGGTGCTTGAAGAGTCCAAATATGGTGATGCCATTATTAGAGGATTGTTATGTGGAAGAGTGAAGATATAGTTACGATGACATTAGTCTCCAAGTGGGAGATTGTTGGATTGTGGAGCCTAAGTTGGCCTCGGGCCCGTACACATTTTTGGGCTGCCGTACATAGGGCCCATGTAAAATTATATTAGGAGTTGCCTAATATAAATAGCTTCTCTTGTAATTGTAACCCTACAACATAACACATAGTAAAAATCCTGGCTTGGTATCGCCCCCAGATGTAGGCAACGAACTGGGTAAACAAATAACGTGTCTTTCTTGCTTTTCGTTCGTGTATGATTTTTTGTTTATCGTATTGTTGTGCAACATGACGTAAAGGAGATACGAAAATGTATTTGGAGCTTAATATGAATATTGTTATATTTATGGTGGTTGCAATCGTCTGAAACTTGTTATTAATTGGCTTGCTTACATGATCATAACATTAGGGGTGTTCGCAAATGGATTTTGACGAATTTGACATAATAAAAAATACCATACCCAATACTTTGAGGGCAGGGGCTAGGGGTCCGAGCAGGGGCCTTTGTCGTATAATGAGTTTTGGCCCTTGTACAATGGGACTCGACGAGTACCGAGAGCTGGGATTAAACCATATGTAATAGTCTCGTATAGGGTGTTTGAATGATAGTGATGCCATAGTACAACGACTTCAGAACATACTGAGATTTTGATGTCACAAATATTCCGAAATGGCATATTTTGACTGTAATCTGCATGTCTTGGAAGTCATTCACATTAAAAGAATGGAAGGAGAATGAAGCACGTTGTTACGACAAAACCAGATATGATTACAAACAACTGCTAGAAAGTGATGACTTTATAATGTAAAAAGTGAGGGAAAAAGAACACTTCTTGATTTTTTGTTAATTCTTTTGAGCCATGTTAGATTTACAGAGACTTAAAAGGTAGCTGTTGGAAGAGGGTGTAGCTGGTTTAGTTGGAGGTAACACACACACACTTTCGCAATAAAGATCTCTAACTTGGATGGCAACCTAATTAGTGCAAGGGGATCAACTTCCACGGAGATTTGGGTTTTTGTTTTTTTTTTAAAGATTTTCAAGGCTATAGAGAGATAAAAAAACTAAAAGAATCGGGGTGGTGTTCCATGAAGAACCATTCTCATTGAATAAACTACAGACCAAGAAGTCATTTGAAAATATAGCAGAGTTGGGGTTAGGTCTAGGCGGTTTAAAGTTAGGAATAGAGGGAACTCATGGTTGGTACCAAGTTTATACACGTTAGTTTTTGGAAATATTATAGTAGGCACCTTTGAACACAATATGTTTCACTTTCATAATATCTTTCGAGATCCATGAACCATTCTGAATTGTTGGATCGGGATTGAGACAACTTCAAAGCTCAAGTTAAGCTGGCATTGCCTTAACTTGATCTTAAACAATCTTCTTGATAGAGTAATGTGCAACAGAATTAAAGAACACAAGAATAATTTATAATAAATTATCAACCACCTAGTCGTAGGCAAAATAACCACTCAGGTTTTAACAAAGACGTTCCTCCAGAAAATCACTCTCGTTCTTTTGTAGATCGGGCTCAACAAAGCATACAAGACTTTTCTCCTTAAATCTAATCGTAGACTTAACTCGGAAACTCACAAACTTTGCAAAGCAAGAAACACTCAACAACTCTAAAGATATAATCTCTAAGATTAATTAGCTCTATTGTTTCTTGTGTATTCTTGATGTACTTCACACCCTATATATAGGTTTCTTCAAACATGATCTCCAAGGTGTGTTGTACACATATTTGGTAACTTCTGTAGTTTCCTAGTTGAACTCTTATTTCCTTATTGAACTTGATCTCCTTCTTGAATAATAGTTTTCTTTATTAGATTGAGTTCTAATAAGGAAAAACTCCTTCTTCAATTCAAACTTGATCTTGGAAAGATTCCTAGTTGCACTTGAACTCCCTAACTTTCCTTCTTTGAAACCGCGTGCGTTTAACCATTCTTCTCATCTTGAATTATGGAAACTTCAATTAGGAAACTTATAATGCTCTTTCTTATGATTAAGAGATGTTCTTGGACATAGACAAAGACAACTAAAATCGTGGAACTTGATTAATAGGTGAATAAAGGCAAAAACTAAAATAAAACAGTTAAAAACAGATTGCCAATATAGTTTCTGGTTTCAATGTTGTCTTGTGGATGTTAGCTCAACATCCATCCAACATTGCATCTAGAACACTTTGCACTTGTTCCCGAATTAGGAAGAATGTTTCTGGTTGACAATGTTTCTGATTTCAATGTTGTCCCGCGGATGTTGGCTCAACATCCATCCAACATTGTTTACAGAACATCTTACACTTTCACATTGGTAATCATGGTAACTCAGGTACTTGGCATGATGGATTTTGACCCACGCTTTATCCCCTTTGGCCGAAACATACCAAATCATGTTTGCCACAAAGGCTTGGTTAAAGTCTTTCATGTGCCGAAAATGGAGGCCTCCGAAAAAATTGTAGAGACAGATAAAGTCCCAACATCTTAGCACAACGACGTTGTCTTTAGGATTTACTCCCCAATAAAATTTATGTATTTGTTTTCATCTTATTACTTAAAAACATGTTTCATCTATCAATATTGTTGCATTGCATGCCGAAATAACTGGTCAATTTGTGCATATTAATATGCATATCGCTTTGGCACACGTTCGTAACGCGCTTTTAACTAACACAATTTAGTTTATTCAGCATGCCTCTTACTTATGTTGCAAAAGCTCCCTTTTGAGAGAGCACTTAAAGTAAATTGAAACAAGAAGATATCTACTATATATATATATATATATATATAGAACATGAGAACCTAGCTGGTGCGCCTGGTGGTGTCATCTTCCTTTTTGATTGTTTGAAATTTGAATCTAATAAAGTGCCCCCTCATCCCATGATTAAAAAGATTGGCACAACGGTTATGAGTTGCCCACTTTTTCAAGGCAAATTCCCAATCCAGCTATTATGTTTATGGTTTTCCTTATATTATTATAAAGTAGATACAGAAAACTATACTCTTTAAGAGTTTAGTTCACACTTCACATTACACTATGAACCTTGTCTTGCGTTATCTACTATCATTAATGGTTATCTTCATCGATTATTTTGAATATTACAAAAATATGTAAATGTAACTTAAAGCTATTTTAACAGTTTATCATAACATTTTTCTTCAAAACATTCCAAACACAATAAGAAACCAAATAATGTGTCAATGTGTATGAAACACAAAATTTTTTGTCACCATAAGATAAATTGTGTAAGCTAACTTAAATCTAACATGAACGCATAACATGTTAATTACATACTTGGAAACAGAAAAATTACCTTACGGTGTATGAATAGGACAATGTTAAAGTAATCTTCTTGGTCATTTAATCAAGGTCTAAGTCAACCGTGATTCCACTATTACAAACTAAAAGCCAACCTTAATATTCGCCGTTAATTGCATTGCAAATTCTGACATCAAAGGGACCACATACCAATAAGATCCCCCACACAAATCGCTGTCACCGCAATCAAAAGTAACGGTAAGGACTCAACAACCACTTAAGCATCGCCACGTGTTCCTTTCTTAGCTGGATCCTCTCTTTAAATTCGGAATCCTCCAGTACTTCTCAAGTATTCCATTCTTACAAGTTACTACTATAACTACCAAAACTCAACCATACACAATATTATAAATTAATTCTCTAACAGCATTGTAATTTGTGAGTATAATCGAAAATGGGAAAATTTGAGGAGCAAGTGAAGGAAAGAGCCTATGAGCTTAAAGTTCTTCTCAAGAAGGGATACAAGGTTGTCGGGGAATCTTGCAAGAAGGGATGGTACAAGCTCAAGCACATCAAGAAATGAATTTTTTTTTTCTCAAATTAATTAGCTTTCGGTTTTCTAATGTTTTAAAATTTGCTTAAATACTTTTGTTGCCTTCTTTAATTTTTGTATTTTTGTGTTGGTTTTGATGCGAGATTTAGTTGATGGGGTAGTTTTAATTTGAAGACATAGAGGAATTCTCTTATAGTGTGAACTTTTGAAACTTTGATCTATATTTACTTACGGATTCATTTGCAATGATACTTGTTTTAGTCAGAACTTCTTTTTTATGCGTGTAGTTTGATTGCTTTGAGACTGGACATTGTAGTAGTATAACGTTATTCCAATTTTTATAGCAACTGAGAAACTTAAATGCATAGTGTGAATTCGCCTTTTTCTCTCATCTTAAAATATGCAATATTCGAGTAACATAATTTGGGTGCAGAGTATATTGGTTTGAACTATGAAGTTTAACTGATCAAGACTCATTTTGTTTGGGTGGATTTGGTAATTTATAAATAAATTCTCCTATATGTCATAATACGTGAAAATGGTGTAAGATGATTTGATGAAGCCTTTGGGGAGAAGATCAGAGGAAGATGATACTTTTAGAAATGTAATAACATTATAACTGTGATTTTGGGTGGACAAAATTCACAATAAAACTGATAAAAATGTGAAAAGGAAATTAAATAACTTTAGGTTGACATCATTCCTATACAGTATTTTTGAGTTTCGACTATAATAAATATGTACTGCGAGATATAAAAGCATTATCAACATTAAGGTATATCCCTATGTAATCCAAAATAGTAAGCTTTTTCAACAGATCTAGCAAATTTTACTTTTTCATAATTTCTTTTTTACTTACGTACCTTCAAGTTTTCAGAGTAATCGCCTTGAATTGTTGTATAATTTAAAGGTTAAGTTTACCCTTGAAAGCACATCTTGTGGCTGCTTTTACCGACCTAGAAGATAATTTTTTTTTTTTATTTGGAATGTGTTGAACCGAGATATAAGTTGTTGAACGAGGATGTGAATAATGCATGTGGTGTTTTACTTTAGAATTGTATTGAATAGTTGAATTCGTTGGCAGCAAACTAAAGTCTCACGTCGAAAAGATAAATGGGTAGATTTAAATTTATAGGAATAGTTATATTTTCATTCGTATGAAGCCTCTAAGAATTTGTATCAAAAAATAAGACTTTTCTTGGAGCGAACATGAATGGAGGTAAGCTTCAAACTTAGAGAGGTGTGTGCCCACAAGGTTGAGCAACCAAGTTAAAGGGAGGCTTGGAGGAGAGTTGTTTAAGGGAACAAGATTTTTTGGGGCAAAAAGAAAAACATTTCGGGAGCAAATTGAAAGAGGCGAAGTCCTAATCACGTGAACAACGCATGAGGACAAATTGGTGGTCCTTCATTTAAAAGGAGGATTGTTGCAAAAAGACAAACGAGAATTGCACATAAAAAAGATGAAGAAGTTAACCTAAGTTTATAAGAATGACAATATTTTCATTTGTATGAGCTCTTTTGGAAGTTGGACCCAAAACAAAAAGTTTAACCCCAAAGTGGACCATACCAATGTAATGATATAATTCCTAAGAGAATATAGTGGCGTACGTGGCAATTGGCCAATTTTGGTCCTTTATGGTTTGACAAGGGGAATTTTGCACTAGACATCCTTTATGTTAACCACTTTTCAAAAAAGGTCCTTTATGTTGACACTTAGCAGAAAACGTCCTATATGTTGACATCATTTGTAATTTTCGTCTTATATGTTGGCATTAACAGAAAGAGTCCTATATGTTGACATCATTTGCAATTTTCGTCCTATATGTTGTATTATTTGAAATTTTCGTCATTTTCAGCTAAATGTCAATAAAATATTTACATTCCCATCCCTAAATAATTTATATAATTGCACTCACACTTAAAAATTTAAAATTTTCAACAAACTTAAATAATAATTTCTTAAGTTTGATTTTATTAATTATTTGATAATTTTAAATTTTTAAAAACAGTTATCAATTTCGAAAAAAAAAATTATCAATTTCGAAAATTGCTAATTATTTTTCAAAATTTCGAAACTGATAATATTTTTTTTATAAAAAAATTCGAAAATTTTTAAAAAAATATTATCAGTTTCGAAATTTTAAAAAACATTTAGCAATTTTCGAACATGATAATAATTTTTTTTTATAAAAAAATTCGAAAATTTTAAAAAAAATATTATCAGTTTCGAATTTTTTTAAAAAATTAGCGATTTTCGAAATTGATAATATTTTTTTTATAAAAAACTTCGAAATTTTTTTAAAAAAATATTATCGGTTTCGTAATTTTAAAAAAATTAGCAATTTTCCAAAATAATAATTTTTTTTTTATAAAAAATTTCGAATTTTTTTTTAAAAAATATTATCAGTTTCGATTTTTTTTTAAAAAGTAGCAATTTTCGAAATTGATAATATTTTTTTTTATAACAAACTTCGATTTTTTTTAAAAAAAATATTATCAGTTTCAAAATTTTTAAAAAATTAGCAATTTTCGAAAATGATAATATTTTTTTTTATAAAAAAATTTGAAATATTTTAAAAAAATATTATCAGTTTCGATTTTTTTAAAAATAATTAGCAATTTTCGAAATTGATAATTTTTTTTTTCGAAATTGATAACTGTTTTTAAAAATTTAAAATTATCAAATAATTAATAAAATCAAACTTAAGAAATTATTAATTAAGTTTGTTGAAAATTTTAAATTTTTAAGTGTGAGTGCAATTATATAAATTATTTAGGGATGAAAATGTAAATATTTTATTGACATTTAGCTGAAAATGACGAAAATTTCAAATAATACAACATATAGGACGAAAATTGCAAATGATGTCAACATATAGGACTCTTTCTGTTAATGCCAACATATAGGACGAAAATTACAAATGATGTCAACATATAAGACGTTTTCTGCTAAGTGTCAACATAGAGGACCTTTTTTGAAAAGTGGTTAACATAAAGGATGTCTAGTGCAAAATTCCCGTTTGACAAGCGTAACCGCATGTGAGAAATAATTATTTTGCCCAAAAACAATTGCATGTGTCATACTTGTGGTGTTTCTAATTAAGTTCAAATCTTATACACATGAAATCGTCCATGTATGTTGATTATCATCTATGATTGAGTTTGCACAATTGAGAAACAAAATCGGCCATTTCCACTTAATAATCATACTTTAAAGCCCAAACAAAATAAAAATTTTGGTTTGAGTGCACAAGATTATCGCCTACCTGAAAATAAAATTAAACAATAAAATTTATTATACTTCATTTATATAATGATATAATCTAGTACAACCGAATATCTTATGATTTGATGTTCGTTTGAGAGAAAGATGGGTGTTTTTTTAAGTGCAAATAAATTTAAAGATGGGCATTCTTTTACATTTAGTGATGGATTTGAGATATTGATTTCGTTAATTATTTGGGCTCCTTACGGAAAAATTTACCAAAAAAATTAATTGTTGCTACCAAGTTTCGAACCAATAACCTACAAGATGCAATGGTAACGCTATTACAGTTGCACCATGACCACAATTTGTTATATCCTTGTCGAACGGACCGTCACCATGACCACAATTTGTTATATCCTTGTCGAACGGACCGTCAAGCACTGAGGGGTCAAGCTTTGGTAGAGAATACTTGGGGAAGGGGAGAGGAGGATTTCACGAGCAGGATCCTGCATCATCAAGCTAGCAGCGCACTCAAGACACGCAAGCAAAGCCAACAACACGCTCGTGCCGCATGCGTAAGCGCCTCGCACTTTGGCTAACCAATCCATCAATCAGAGTTCTAGGTCCGCTATGGAATTTTTTCGACAATTAGGCTTATCGTGTAAATAGGCAAACTCTAGATTATTCTTTGTAAATAATAATGTTAAAATTCTCTAGAACGTGGCTAGGACTGACCTACTCATTTTATTATAAGAAGAGTGTAGACCTTCCTTTAGCCTATAAGGCCGTTCGATTAGATTGATTTGGCTCGTTCACTAAGCTCAAGTCCTTGTATACATATACCCCTTTCAATATCATAAAACCCATCCTTTCATTCTTCAATCTCTAGAATCTGACTCGCTCCCGCCCCCGCCTCCAACTCTAACAACTCCCGCGCCCTGGCCTCTTCATCCGCCAATTGCTTCTTCCTCTTATTCAGCGTAGATGTAAACAATTTTCCCAAAACCGTGTATACTTGGCAGGGTAAAACTGTCACCATAAAATCTATAACTAAGTCCTTGAGTGATTGTCATCGTACAAGCCATGATAATGGCAGTGTGCACTAGGGTCGGGTAAAGTGGACCCCCAATTGCACCGAGATAAAAATCTTGAAGTACGAGTGCGGTGAAGACGGACAAAAGAATATATCCATTGGTCCCTTTCTTGAAATATTGGTACTCATCTAAAATAGGGTAAAAAAATGTCAGTAATACCAGACAAAATGAAACCAGTAATCAAAGTAGAAACAACGGTGGCAACCGCGGAAAGTGCAGATACGCCACTCGTGCCAAAAAAACTCACTCACCAAAGGCATTGGTGCAACTAAAAGAACAATAATAGCAAACAGAGAACATCATAATTGCGATCACGTTCCCACGGCAATCCATATGACCCGCATAGATAAAAGAAGTGTCGAAGTTGACACGGGTAGGTTTTTGGCCCTGTACGTATGGAGGACCGCCACCAAAGAGGTGGATAAACCAAGAACTAAAGCAAATGACATAAATCGCGCCGGACGGTCATTCATCTCCATCAGCAGGAAGCCAATGGTCTCTAACATGCTAGCATAAAAGGCAGAATTACCACCCCTAACAAAATACAGATGAGTAATTAAGAAGGGGTGCGACGATATTGCCTATACCTAAGACAACACCGCACGCGATGCCAACTAGCAGCTTTATTAATTTTTACAATCGTACAAGTGAATTATTTTTAAGACCATGCAAGTCGCGGACTACGCGAGGGTCAGCGGTTGACATGTTATTTTATGCATCAAAACACAAAATAAAAGTTTTTATCATGTTTTCAGTCACACAATTTATATAGTATAAAAATTCTATATTATCGTATTATAGAAATGTGATTTTGATTAATTATGCTTTTATTTAAAAAATATTATAATACAAATTACATAGTTGCCCTTATCTTTAGCTAAATTACACTTTTAATTAGTAGTTAAAAATAATGAAATAAACACACACACACACAATATATATTTCTGCATCTATATGTAATAATAGACCTAATAAATCATTCATTTCATCACCAACCAATTTTAAACAAACCAAAAACACGCACAAAATTGAGAACGACCATAGCGAACAACAAAAGCGCCCTCATCAATATTGAATGTTAATTATAATAAGTTAATTTTTTTTACAGCATTAATGAACAATTATTCATCTTCTAAATGACAGGTAACAATGAAAATGTGTTACGGGTCTAATATATTATAATTATTAATATAATTTTATTAATTATTAATTATTAAATTTTATGTATTAGATAAATAGGTAGTGGGATAAGATTGTGGAGTAGTGTGTTAGTGGGAAGTTTATTTTATTATATGTATTTAGAGTGTGTTTGTACGTATTGTGAAGTAAGAAGAAAATTGAAAGTAATTTAGTTTAAAGCTCTCTTCTCATCTTAATTTCTTAGGAGTTTTTTTGTTCTTCCTCGAATAAGAACAAATCTTTTAGGATCTATGATCCTAACATTGGTGCTTTCACAGAGAGAACTCTATCACCTTAAAAAAAAATGGATGTGTTCCTCTCCAACATGAAAAAACACATGGCTGACTATTTCTCCAAAATGTCGGAAATTGCGGAGGTAACGCGAATTTACAATGAAGATATATCTCGCCGATTTGATCGTATTTCTTGCTTGCTATCCAAGCTTGAAAGAGATCTACATGCACGTTCACAAAATCCTCCTCCACCACCTCCACTATCATTGCCATCACCACCACCCTCCAAACCACTGACCGTTTCTACGAACAAAACCAAGTGTGTGATCACATATATCCAAACTTCAATCCATAACCCCATAGCTTCGTTTTTTTCCACTCCACCAAATACACGAAAACAAGACAAGATGCCATCGTACAACCTTTCTACTCAAATCTGAAGCGGGGTGTTAACAGGATAAAAATCCACGTGCTTAGAATATACTATAATTCGATTACCAAAATTGACGGATATATTATTATATGATTTATATGCGTAATCGCAAAATACCCGTGTCGCACGACGAAGGCCTCGAGTCCCCCGGGATACTATATCACCCCCTATCGGAGAGCTCATCCCGAGAGCTTGTATCACCAAACACTACTTCACGAAGGCCAAGATAAGCCCTCGAAAATCAAATCAGGCCCCTCGGAAGACACGCCTAACTCGCAACCGAGATATAAAAACCTATCGGAGTGCACTTCAGAAGAAGGCAACCTAGTAATGGACCACTATCGGAACTACAACAGCATCGGACAAGCATTCCCACTCACCTATCCGACGCCTCCGATAGGTACCGCCTATCGGAGAGAAGGAAACTAAGAAGCCGGTCCATCAGAGCCCCTTGAAGCTATCGGAAAGGATAATTCATCCTAGTCAGCGCCCCGTCAGCGGACATATCAAATAGATAAAACCTATCTCTTCGCACATGCGTAATGACATCTGTGAGCACATGCACAGTGACACTTGTCCCTAAAAAACTTCTATAAAAGGTAGAAGTGGGACACCAGAAAGACCACTCTCGGGAAGAGAGAGAAGAGCGCACTCCCGGAAGGGGAGAAAAGGGAGGTGCTCTCAAGGGAACTCGTGTTCTCTATAAAACAAAAAAAGGCTTCAGGGGAGAAACTTTTTCTTTCTGAAGGCTTCACAAGGGTCTACTCTTTCAACAGATAAAATCAACACATCAATAAAATCGACATACTCCAAATTAACCAATACCAGAACAAGAACTACGAGTGGCTTGATTCCCGATCGGGGGATACGTAGGCACCTCGGAAGATATCCGAGCCCAGCCCCAAAGTAGTAAAAATCGGCGATCTCCTCGGGTCGGGATAGGCGTTCCAACCCAAAAATAATAACTCGTTAAATAGGGGATAATTCCAAACCTGTTAACAAAGTGGCGTCGTCTGTGGGAATGTCGTCGAATCCTTGAGCAAGCCCGAAGGAATCGTCGTCAAGATCAAAGCGAAGAGCAATGCTCCTGCTACGGGGTGACACGCTCCGAAGGTAAGCTTTCTCCGAACTTGGACATCCCCTTAAAAATCCTAGGATTTTCTAAGTGCTATATAAGCATGCTTGCAAAGTCTATAGAAGACTTGTAAAGAGGAGAAATGGTCCAGTGGCCTCGTAGAGGTTTTCCGGGGGTGCTTACCTGGAGAACCTTTATTCGTGCCCCCTTCTCGAAGGCTTTTCGGAAAAAAGTCTTTATAATTAAAGTTGCGAGAATATAAATAATCCTACTGGAATGATTCTTTGAAAGTACGTGAGAATATTCACTAAAATTCCAAGCACCTATACATACGTGAGAATCTTTCCTCGGATGACAGAATTAAGTTTGAACGGTCCAAACTATGTTATAGCCACGAGGGCGTGTCGGGGGATACCTCTATTTAGAGTAAATGTATCTTCAAAGTTTGCACTGCAAACGGGCACGTTATCTCAAATAATTTGTTTGGCCAGTAAGAATGAACTTCATTTCTCAATCTTAAATTCGACAATTAAAGGAAAGGACCCAAGTATTCATAAAGTGCTGAAAAGTTGCGATGAATATTAACACGGAAAAATAAATTTCATTCCAATAAAATGGTAAAGTACAACTGTGCGTAAATTAAGATAGGAGCGAGTATCGGGACGCTTGTAGGAGGGGGAGCACCGGAAGGACCAGCATGGGCCCCCGTATTAGGAGAGGCGTGAGAGGTAGGCAGGGAGACCACGGCAAATAGAGGAACCCGACTCGGGGCAGCCGAGGAAGGAGGAAGCTAAGAACTACTCTTGATAAAGAGATCATAAGCTTGTTCCAGCGTGGGCTTCTCCATCTTCGCTATATTTATGAGACGCGGATCTAGGTTGGGGGATATTTTCCTGCGCACTTGCCTGAAGCATTGTAGGAACCCCCACATTACGTGTCCGACCAGGTACCCTTGATTTTTGCGTACATACAGTTCCTTGACTCGGGTAGTGGCCTCCTCCTGGGCTTGCTTCATTGCAGTAGCCATCCTCTGTTGCATTTCCTCGGAGGCGATGCCCCCCGAGACCGGAGCTTTCGACAACTCCTCATTGAGAGCATCCACTTGGCCAAGCGCTTGGTACAAGCTGCGCTCCAATTCCTTCTGTTTTGCCTCCAAGGCAATCTTCCCCTCCTCAAGGGAGGTAACCTTTTCTTTCAGAACCATCCCCGAGGCCTCCATCTCTGTTACGTAAGATTGAAGCCGCTTGTTTTCCCCCTTAAATCTTGGTTTTTCTGCGAGATTTTAGCCCACGCCTCGTGGTACTTCCCCATCTTCTCTCGGAGCTCCTTATTCTCTTCCTCTATCTTCCGAGACCTTTCTTCCGCTGCGTTCGCCAATTTCTGCAACTTCTCGACCTCGAGTAATAGAAGAGGAAGCATTTTAGGCGCCTAGAGAGCAAAGTATATAGATAAAGATCCCAACATTGGGTCCTAAAAGGATTAGATAAGTAGAAATTAGATCTTACCAGCATAGCCATCCAATTCGTGCAAGTTTGGACGAATTGCCACCCTCCCGACGGCAGAGAGTTGGCAGCCGATAGATATTGGGTGACCGTATCAAGGGCCACCTTAGCCTCTCCTGGGCTAGGCTCTCGTCCCGAGGTTGGGACACTCGAAGACGAAGGTCCCCCTATAGGTACTCCCCCGATATGGGTACCTGAGTAACCACGGGACTGTCCGATTGGATAGCGGCGAACAGACTCGGAGCAGGATGACCCATAAAAGAAGGAGTCGCAGCCATCAGCTCCTCCATTAAAGCCATCGGATCGTCAGATGTTGAAGGAACGTAAGGATCCGAGGGAAAGGATCCTCCTCCAAAGTCAAATAGATTAATACCTCCTGCGAATCAAAACTTCCTGAGTAAGCAAGCTGCTCCCTAGAGGAAAACTAAAAGGGGGAAAGTGTCTAATCTTGAGAAACTTACCCAAATCAGGAACATCCTTCTGAGATGCTCCTTCGTTCTCAGCGGGGAGGGCAGGCCCTTTGTCTGTCAGAAGCAGAGTTTCATGAGTAAATATGTAAGTATCTCAGTATTACTTAAAACTGAGGAGAGAGAAGTACCTTTGGGAGGGGTTGCCAGTAATCTCTCCACTAAATCCCCCGATGCCTCCGAGGCGGGAGATATGTCGACAGCACCTGGGGGGTAAAGGCAACCCCCTATCCCTACATCCTCGTCTCCTTCTCCTAATGAGAAAGCCCCCACGAGGACCACACCCGAGGAAGTCACGCCCAACTCCGTTTCTTTCGGGGTATCGGACGTCCCACTAGATGATCGGGATAGGGCTGTCGAAGTCGTTAAACGAGTCTTTGCTCGTTCGGAATCATCCTCCGCAGCCCCGTAGATTTCGCCTTCTCTCACCATCAGCCTCTCTTCCTGATTTTCCATCTCTCTGTTACCACCCGAAGCACTGGCTCCTTCCACCATGTACGGTCGTAAGACGTCCACTGCAAAACAGATAGAAGATTAAGTAAACCAGAAAAGATACCTATAAATTAGAGAGTATTAATAGCTTACCGAAAGCGTTGAAGTACTTTGCGGGGATGGCCAGAGGGGTCTCGATTCTGTCTATCGGGGTAATGTGTCTCAAGCCTGCGGTCCGATAGAGACGAGCGAAATCCTTCGACTCCACCAAAGGCTTTGTAGAAAACACAAGTGAAAACACCAGTGTATCGTCCAGCACCCTCTCGGGGAACGCAGGCTCCCTCCAAGTGAGCGGCATGTCCCATTCCCCCTCGGCGGGGCAGATGTAGAAGAACTTGTTCTTCCACGTGTTGTGAGAGCTAACGTTGCCCTCAGAGATCCGATCGTCTTTGTCCCGATGGGTAAAACAGTAGAAAGGAGCCCCCCCCCCGGGGGACACCTTCAACTCAAAGATCGTAAAAACCCTATCTCTCGTACACTCTATCCCCCTCACCAGGCACCAGAAGACGAATAGGGCAAGGGCCGTGAAGGAATTGGGGGTGAGTTGACTAGGACATATGTTGCAGTATTTGAAAATTTCGCAATAGAGGGGCGGGAAAAAGGAACGCAGTCCCGCCTTTACTTGGGAATAGTACACCGTCACGTGATTCGGTGGAGGAGAGTTACCCCGTTGATCGGCTAACGGAACCGTCACCTCCACATTCCGGCCTGAGGCACAATGATCACTGTACAACTTTCGAATCTCCTCTTCTGTAGCAGTGCTGACAGTTGCTTCAACTTTCTGGGTGGCTCGAGGAGCACCACCCTTGTCAGCGTTCTTCTTTGACTTCTTTGTTTTCTTTGCGCTGCCACTACTGCCTGCCCCCATCGCCGCCGTCGCGCTCCTCTTTCGAGGAAACAGTGGAGCGGCCCCCGTTGTCCCTCCGGTGCTGGAAACAGCCGGCATCAGGTTAGTAGTAGACTGAGACGCCATGGGCGAACTTTTGAGAGAATTGAAAGCTTTTTTGCAGAGAGAGTGCGGGAGAATTTTTTTGCTTAAAGATTGCAAGTGAGAGTAGAATTGTGAAGAATGGTGTTTATAAACCCTAGGCCCAATAATGGCATTAATTGTCCACTAACCCTCTTTACACCCCACGATTGAAAATCGTGCCTAGTGGGTTGTAAACCGCCACGTCTCCTCGTTTGTGAAAAACGTAACGGTCCGAATACTTCGGCACGCGCACCACGTCTGAACGTGGCATTAAATTATCATTAACTGCATTAAAACCGCAGTTAATTAAATGCAACGGCATTAATTATAATTAATTCCCCAATATTGATCCCACGAGGGCACCTTTCTAAGACATCGGAAGCTTTTCGACTCGGAAAAGGCGATTATAATAATCCACTCAAAAGAAAGGTCCAGAACTTGGGAGACATGTGTTAAACAGACATAAACGTCAATGACGAATGTCTACGACACCCCAGAAGAGTTCTACGATACTCTCCCGAGGTTTTTCGAATCCTGGATGCGATTTGAATTCCTCTTAAGGATATACGATGCCTTATGGAACATTCCTGATAACTCTACGGTACTCTAAAAAGGGTCAAGGCAGCCCATACGATGCCTATAAGGACACTAAGATGTTCTGATGCTACGTACGATACTCTAAAAAGCCCAAAATCGGTGCTTTCAACGACTCCGATGACGGAAGCCGCGATACTCGAACCATCATAACTTTCGACCTTTTAAGTTTCTAGTGCAGTCAACTGCCCTAGAAACTGGGGGGTTTGTTAACAGGGTAAAAATTCACATGCTTAGAATATACTATAATTCGATTACCAAAATTGTCGGATATATTATTATATGATTTATATGCATAATCGCAAAATACCCGTGTCGCACGGCGAACGCCCCGAGTCCCCTGGGATACTATATCACCCCCTATCGGAGAGCTCATCCCGAGAGCCTGTATCACCAAACACTACTTCACGAAGGCCAAGATAAGCCCTCGGAAATCAAATCAGACCCCTAGGAAGACACGCCTAACTCGCAACCGAGATATAAAAATCTATCAGAGTGCACTTCAGAAGAAGGCAACCTAGCAATGGACCGCTATCGGAACTACAACAGCATCGGACAAGCATTCCCACTCACCTATCCGGCGCCTCCGATAGGTACCGCCTATCGGAGAGAAGGAAACTCAGAAGCCGGTCCATCAGAGCCCCTTGAAGCTATCGGAAAGGATAATTCATCCTAGTCAGCGCCCCGTCAGCGGATATATCAAACAAATAAAACCTATCTCTTCGCACATGCGTAATGACATCTGTGAGCACATGCACAGTGACACTTGTCCCTAAAAAACTTCTATAAAAAGTAGAAGTGGGACACCAGAAAGACCACTCCCGGGAGGGGAGAGAAGAGCGCACTCCCGGAAGGGGAGAAAAGAGAGGTGCTTTCAAGGGAACTTGTGTTCTCTATAAAACTAAAAAAGGCTTCAGGGGAGAAACTTTTTCTTTCTGAAGGCTTCACAAGGGTCTACTCTTTCAACAGATAAAATCAACACATCAATAAAATCGACATACTCCAAATTAACCAACACCAGAACAAGAACTACGAGTGGTTTGATTCCCGATCGGGGGATACGTAGGCATCTCGGAAGATATCCGAGCCCAGCCCTAAAGCAGTAAAAATCGGCGATCTCCTCGGGTCGGGATAGGCGTTCCAACCCAAAAATAATAACTCGTTAAATAGGGGATAATTCTAAACCCGTTAACACAGGGGACTTGTATTTTCATCAAAAGAGACTACAACCAACACGACGTAATTAGAAAAAGAGGAAGAAAAATGACATACTTCCCTGACGAGCAATTCTTTTTCTTCCGAAGAAAATTTGTTACGGGTCTAATATATTATAATTATTAATATAATTTTATTAATTATTAATTATTAGATTTTATGTATTAGATAATATCAAATAGGTAATGGGATAAGATTGTGGAGTAGTGTGTTAGTGGAAAGTTTATTTTATTTTATGTATTTATAGTGTGTTTGTACGTATTATGAAGTAAGAAGAAAATTAAAAGTAATTTAGTTTAAAGTTCTCTCCTTATCTTAATTCCTTAGGAGTTTTTTTGTTCTTCTCGAATAAGAACAAATCTTTTAGGATCTATGATCCTAACAAAATGACATGAAAAAGAAACAGATTAAGAAAATACAATAGTGTGATCTTATAGACAAACCCTAGATTCAATTGTTGGATCTTAGCGTAGGATTCAATAAGTTGGAACTGTTTCAATATACACCTGATTGTTCAAAAATGAAAATAATTGATGAATAATAAATGGGAGCTATGATTGTAGCTTACATTTTATTTTGGGAAAAATAAAGTTAATGTATTACAAATAGCTAATGAGCATAACTCTATTTTGATGAAGCTTTCCTCATTCCATGAATGAGATACAAATATCGCTATGGGAGCTTGTACGGGATCTAAGCTAGAACCAAAGAAAACCAAGGAAATTGTGCAATATTATCGCTACAGAAGCTTGAGTATCATGATATGTCGAGTATGTGTACACATCGAAATTCTGCTATTATGTCGAACCTATATGTCTAGCGTGAATACTGAGTATAAGAAGGGTAAATAATATATGGTAATAAATGACTTACTTTGATTATCAGATTCAGGGTATTTATATATACGTCTCAAAACAAATACGGACACGACGATACATATATGGTATGATACGAATACGGGATACAAATTTTCAGGAAATAGGCGATACTAATACAACATAGAAACATCTATATAAATTAATATTAATATTACAAAATTTAGATGTCACATAGTAACTAAACTAATTCATAAATAAAAAATATTCTAAAACATTAATACATAAAAGTTATAATAACAAAATAGTGGGCGAGGGGGACTGTGGTTACATGGTGATTTGGTGGTGATAGGGAGAGAGAAGATTGGAGAGAAAGAAGGTTTGATTGTGAGCTTTTGAAACTAATTAAAAGGGTTTTTTTTACTCTTTTAGATGGTATTTATTTTATTCACACTTCAATTTAAAAATTTTCGTAAAAGCCCCACAATACGCCCCAGTTCTGTACCGTATTCGTATCAAGAACTTTTTTTATTTTTAAAATTTAACGGATATGGCATGTGGCGTATCGATAGCGTATCTTATCATTTATCTTCTAGGAGTATGGGTGCATCATAGATAAATATGTCGAGTATAAATCCAGCGAACGGCCTTTTCCTGCAACTTTGCAGGTCGGTTCTAATATGGGCATGCCATATTAACCCATATCACTTTTAGTTGTTTCTAACCAAATACCTAGCTTTGCATGATTTCTCATTCTAAAAAATGCCGTGATTTTATAATCCGCATGGCACAAATCACAAACGAAGAAGGCAGAAATGACAAAAATCAATATAATTTGTAAGCTTTTTGTGTTATTTATATTTATATTTTACTCCCTTTATAGTGAGCTTCGTTTGTTAATCAAGTTAGATAAAACTTTACGTGATGGTGTGCATATGCATGTAGAATTTCAGGTAAAATCATGAGTAAGGAATCTCGGATTTTCGTGCACGATATCATTAGTAATTTACCAGATGGTGTTTTGTCTGACATTCTTTCGTGCCTACCCACGAAGGATGCAGTTGGGAATTGGTTAAGTGCACATCCATTTTGTCGAAAGACTGGGAATACAAGTGGACCCGTATTCACAAATATGCATTTTCTGATGGGAATTGGTTAAGAGCACCGGATGGGAGATCGAGTTTTGCCAAATTTGCCGAGAGGACACTTCTTATATCGCAGAATATGCAGAGTTTTCGTCTGCATTGCATGGGAGAGTATGACTTGCTTTGTTGGATAACTGTTGCATTAAGCCGTGGCGTCTGTAGTATAGATGTAGAGTATCCTAGATGTCCACCCTTTGCCCTGCCTCATAACATTCTCACTTGCAGAGAATTGCGACTCTACATTCGCCCTTGCACCTTTACAGTTCCTGACAAGGTTTGTTTTCCGAACCTCACCACTCTGGATCTTACTAGTGTTACTATCTCAAACGAGCATGATCGGGTGGAGTTCTATTTCCCTCTCCTGGAAAAATTGAAAAATGATGCTTTACAAATGGTTCAATATAAAGGCTGTCGAAATCCATGCTCCTAAAATGACTAGTTTACACTTGGCGGATCCTGCTGGCAATGGCGATTCCAGTGACTGTTCATTCAAGATTACTGCTGCAGCATATGGACTTGTGAGGTTAAATTGGTATGCACAGACACAGTCTCAACTAGACTATATTGCTATATCTGGATTGGATAATGTTGTTTATGCTTGTCTCGAACATTACTTTGGAAAGGATGGTGCCTTGCGTTCAATCGTCAGCAGAGATGATCTTTTACTTGAGAAGAGTGGATTACAATTTCGAAAGTTGTTAAAAGAATTCTCGCGTTTAAAAGGATTGGAGGTATATGGTGATGTGCTGGAGGTTATTGTCATATCAAGACCAGGGCTTCCTTTTCCTAGGTATTACAAGATGGAAAGCCTGACTTTAGGTTATGTTGTTTGTGCCGAAGCATTACTTGAGTTGCTTCACGCAACGCCGTATCTGAAATTCTTGGCCATACATGTGGTAAGCAAACACGGCCTGCTAATGGATTAGCCATTTAATTGTAATAACGACTAACCATTAATGTTTTTGCTTTGATCTATTTTCAGATGTACCTGACGGAATATGATTATGATGCTGTGGAATCTGTTCCTTCCTGTATCGTATCTGACTTGGAAAACGTCACGATTACCTTGTTCACTGGGAAGATGAGTAAAATGAAATTGGTAAAGTTTTTCTTGAAGAAATCAGTACAACTAAAGAGTTTGGTGATCCATCCACGGTCCCTTAAATCACCAATGTTGGAGAAAGAAAGGAGTGTGGTCATTGAAGAGTTATCGACATATCCGAAAGCTTCGACTTGTTTAAACTTAACAGTGGAAGAAGTAAAACAAATGAGGTTCAATGCTGAACAGTTAGCGGAGGTTAAAAGATTGAAGCTGCTTAATTAGCTATCTCATGAAATGCAATGTCCTTTCATCTTTATGCAGGTTTTGTTAACGAATTTGTCGTGTCATTTTAAATCTTTTATTGCTAAATTGTCGTATCATTACATTCTGTCACAAAATTGTATCGTTTCTGCATTTTATGGCATTGCTTTGCTTTCTAGTATTGATAATACAATGAAGTTTTGAAATGATTTGACTACCGAACATTAGAAAGTGCGTCACAGATTGTAAATGCCTGAAATTGAAATTCTTTTAGCATAGTGGCGATGCCCTGGTCTGGAGTACCGGGATTATTGTTGTTATTATAACCTCTAGGGATGGTGAAACCTGCGTTACATGTAATGGTTGCGATAACCGTGGCAACCAGGAGAATCACATTGACCTTATCCCTCCCGCTTTCGATCTCTAGCTTATTTCTTAGCTTGAAACTTGTACTTCTGATTGACTTCGCTTGGTGTGTCCATGCGACGCCAAATGGGCTCAAGGCAATCCATGTTAGCCTCTACATTATAATATGAAAATTTTAGCCTGGAACACGAGTTAGGCGTATTGTTGATCTTACATTTTATAATTTTATTAAATATTCTTTTCGTAAATATATTGCATACATTCGATTTTACCCATTAAATCACTGACCTGAAATGATACCAGTCCGGTTTCCATATGCTCCTCAGAAATATCTAGTGTTGTCTGACGATTGTTGTTTGCCGCCTTAAGAATCACATTTTGGTTCCTTGGGAGAATACTGACTATCTTTTGATGCCCGTAAATTGCTGCTAAGTGTAAAGGTGTGTTTCCATCCTCATCTTTTTCATTTATAAGCTTCTCAATCTCTGGCTTTTAAGCATATAGTTGACCGCTTGACACTTGCCGATTCTGGCTGAAATGTAAAGTACATTTTGACCGTGTTTGTTCAGTAGCTCCCTCATGTAGGGACGTGTTTGTAGCATCAATTCAGTTATATCTACAAGGCCTTTTGTCCGATGCCATATGGATGGGGTAGGAACCTTGATCTTTCTCGTATCCAAATTCATAATGCTTCTTCAGTAAGAATTTTGACCCCTTCGGTATATCCCATGAAAGAGAGAACTATGAAGTGGATTCTTTCCGCTGCTGCTCCTGAAGTAAAACGACGATTGATCCTTTTCCCACAATAACTTTAAGATCTAGCTTTTATAACAAAACAAATGAACCGTTACCACCGCTGTGAATGGAGACAGATATAAGCTGTAAAAACAAGAGAGGATTACGTTTAAAAAAATATATCGGTGACTTATTTGTACCTCTGCTTTCCAAGCTGTAATTTCCGACAGGATTCTCGAGAAGTATCTTAACAATATTGGAAAATCATGTTTCTATATTCGAGCCACTTGTTGGTAACCACAAGGTAAAGCTTCATGCAGGGCAATATTTAACTTTCTTCTTCATTCTTCTCGCTCATGCCACCGTCTTTAAACTCAGTATCGATCAACAATGTGACCATCAATCAGCGTGTCAATGGCTCTCGCTGCAAGGTGTATTGGAGTGTCGCCTTTCGTGTTCTTTTCTGTAACATAGAAAGGTAAATCTTTGCAAATAATCGTATTTCAAAAAGGATGTTGCTAAGTGAAGAATGGTGTGCTTTCGAGGGCCTAGTTGGACGCAAGAGGCCTGTGGATGGTGGTGTCTGTCCATTGTTCCGTGTTCCATCGCCCACACGAATACAAGTATGTCGCATGTGGTGATTGTTCGGCACAACTCAGGATGCATAGTTTCTGCAGTTACACATATAAATTCTCTTATTTGACAAATTTTGTTTGAATGTAACAGTATAGTCCAGTATCTGATATCATTTTTCTATGGACCTACACAAGCTGTTACACTATCAAATCTTGAAAAATATATCAAAATTTGAACCCATAACTATATAGTAGGGATGAAAGACTAAACTGGTGATAGAAGGATCTTTGTTCAAGTATATTACATTGGGACAAGTTTAAGAGTCATTTTAAAGAAAGCAGCAAATTCTGAATTTTAAGAATTTGATGATACAAAAAGTAAAACTATCAGCCTATCATAATTGGGCTAAAACATATTTGGGCATAAAAGGATCGAATGAGGATCCAGACTAATATTAGTTGAAAAAAATTCTGAATTAATAAATTATTTCGGGGGCAAATGCATCTTTTTGCCCTTTATCTTAGTTTAAACTTCACTTTTGCGCTCTAACTTTTCGGGCTCCAAAATTGCCTGGTAACTTTCAATTTTTTGTCCAAAAATGCCCATCGGGCTTACGATTGGGCTTGGTCCAAAATCCGATGACGTGGAGTGTGACTTGGACGGCACAGTGACGCCACATATTTAATTTTACTTTATATTTTAAGAAAAATCCCCATTTTATTTTTATATTAAAATCTTTATAATTAACTTTGTTATATAAATTTTAAAACTTATAATATAATTCTAATTTAAAAGCTTAAGTTTGAATATCTAAAAAATCTAAAAAAAACTAAGCCCAAAACGATATTAATTATTAATTATTATATAAATTAACTAATAAATTTTAAAATAAAAACAGAAAAACAAGAAACTTAAATCTAATAAAATAAAAATAATTGTCGTTCTAATCAACACCCCCCTCCCCTCACCACCGCCTCCCAACCCCACCACCACCACCAATCCGATCAGATCCGTTCACCAAACACCAGCACGACTCAATAATCCTCCTAATCTTCAACCAACACGGCGATGTCAAAGCTCCAGGCCAATGATGAGTCGCTTCGCGCCGATTGCGTCATCTCCGAAGACAATCCCTCTTTCGCCGGAGCATCGAACAGGTCTCGCCACCCCATTTTCACCCATTTCCGCTTCTTCTTCTATGGCCTATTCATGGGATAAGTCTCCCAGCTCATCACTTCGTCGCCGATTTGTCGCCACCCGTCGGAGGTCCGATAGTTGCGTAATTCTCGGTGCTTCTAGCGTTGTTGAAGCTGGAGAGTGTGGTGCTGTTTAGGGGTGGGGGTGGCCGGTAGAGATGGTGGCAGGTGCTGTTGGGGGGGGGGGGGGGGTCTGTTTTTTTGTTTGGAAAAAAAAAATTATTAGTTATTTAGATTAAGTTTTAAAATTAAAATTATATTAAATTTCATTTATAATATTTATAATTTAAAGTTATTATAAAGATTTAAAGTTATTATAACGATTTAAAGTTTTATTTGTATTAGGACGATTTTTAAGGTTATTATAAAGATTCATAGTTATTTTTTCATAAAAAAACAGAAAAATAAAAGTAAATTTATATAATAATTAATATTGTTTGGGCTTAATTTTTATTTTGGTTTTCATGGAGTTTTTTTTAGATTTTTTAGATATTAAAACTAAAGTTTTTTAAATTAGAATTATATTATAAGTTTTAAAATTTGTATAATAAAGTTAATTATAAAGATTTTAATATAAAAACAATGGGGGCTTTTTCTTAAAAAATAAAATTAAATTAAATACGTGGTATCACAGTGTCGTCCAAGTCATACTCCACGTCATCGGATTTTGGACCAAGCCCAATCATAAGCCCGATGGGCATTTTTTAACAAAAAAATAAAAATTATCAGGCAATTTTGGGGCCCGAAATATTAGAGGGCAAAAGTGAAGTTTCAACTAAATTAAAGGGCAGAAAAATGCATTTGCCCATTATTTAGTATAATTGTGAGATTTTCAATTATTGGGATTTCATACGCCTTTTATAGAGACAAATATGTGCATTTCTTGATGTTTGATCTAATTAATTAACAAAAATATTCTTATAAGGTGCAGATTATTCTAAGCACACATATTATATATCTTATCTATTATTGAAAGAGTGGAGAACAATTTTATAATTAGATCATGTGTCACAACTCACAAGGTCTAAATACTATTACTTTTATTGTTATGTCAATTTTCAAATATGGTGACGAACTTGATTTTATGAACTTTTATATATACACCCATCACCATCTGAACAACATTGACCCCACCTTATATCAAAACAAGAAGCACTATAATCATCATTTTTTTGTACCGCTGGTAGACATTTTTCTATTCTTATCCATCTACCTCAGACTTCTTTGCCATTTTTTATTTTTTATTTTTATTATTTTTTTTTGGACAAAGAAAAAGAAAAGAAGCATTTTCTAAATTCTTTTAGCTCTCAAAATGTTCACTCTATTTTTTTTGGTACCTCAACATGATATACAGACTATATTAAAAATTATGGTTGAATTACTGGTTTTTTTTTCTTTTTCTACTACATGTTGGCGACCGGAAAATCCATAATAAGTTACAAGTCAACCTCAATACGCCTTAGCTCCTCACATGTGTTATTACCAGGCAATGGAAAATGACAATTGTTAACTTGCTATTAGAAGCAAGTTCATTATCTTCTTTATTTTATTTTATTTTATTAAAGCATGACCAAGTATTTACGCCTAATGTGCTCTTATCCAAAAGGATAATATTTTTGGGACAGAGAGAATGCACCAGCATCATATGATTCATATCAAACATAATTATATACAAGGAACTATCGAAAAATTAAACTCATCATAGCATAACATTTAATTATTTACATACGTACAATATAACTGTTAAGGAACATGCCGATGTCACATAGTAATTGCTCAGAACAAGATGAGACATAACATTACACAGCAAAAAAGAAAGAAGCAAATCCTGCCAAGTGATTCCTCAGTTTGAATCAAATGCCTCCTCAACCTAGGACTAGTAATAGTACTACTATTACCAACTCCTAAATGGTAAGAGTTTGGATATCCATTATACACACTTGTCTCAGAATCCCCAAACAATCTCAGCATCCCTACTATCATTGGATCACTCATATGCACCATACCCCCCACCAATCTCGAGACGAGCCATGTCCCCAGAGGGACGTACCGTATTTTGTCGATACAAGAGTTGCGGATGTGGATTGGTGGCTACGTTACGAGTAAATGTATGATCACTCCCACACGATCGAGGAGTACATGGCCTTTGTGGTATACGTAGATCCAAACGTGAGTTCTCATCTACCAGTGCGTTTTGGCCTCGACCATAGAGGGGAACTAACGTTTTATGCGACACGTCTGCCTTGCAAACAGGGCAGCCTGGTTGCCTTTCATCAAAATTCTCTTCGGCCACGTTTCGGAAATTGATCCATCGATAGATGCACGGCCAACAATAGAGGTGCCCGCAAAACGTGACGACGGGGTCACGCACAAGATCCAGGCAGATATTGCACTCAAATCCACTTAATGATTTAGTTGCAGACTCATCATCATCAAGTTTAGAGGAGTTCCAAACATCATCTCCATGTAAATCACTTTGAATCTCAGTCTCTTGAAGATATTGCTCCATGGCCAAATCCACAAACTAAAAAGTAATCTGTGACAAAAGAAAAACTTTACACATGCAGAAATCACTTCCAAGGCAAAGCTACAAAAGTAAGTCGAATTTATAGTTAGCTTCACAATTATTCGAGGCACATGATTGTACATATAAAGCACTATAATATATAGGTTTCAATAAAGATTTGGGAGCATACACTAGAAAAAAATGTAACTGCAAGTTGCAAAGAATTTCCAAATGATGTTAAACTATAACCACCAGGTCCAATATCATTTATTGTCACAATCTAACTTCTCACATGCACTAATAAAACCAATGCAATGATAAGCACTCTTCTTATTTTTTTAGCAAAACAAAATTTGGATCAAATCACTATAAGCACATTATGCAAGAAATGATGAATTTGAAGTTAATAATTAACAAAGAAGAAAATTGTTACAGAAGGTATCTTACTTTGTCTGCTGCCATTCACTTAATTAATCCCTCTACATTTAACTATAAAAGTAGGTGTAGAAGGTAAACTTTATAGAAAATAATAGTAGAACACACATAATCCAATTGCAGTACATCATTACTAGTTAAGTCCCTACCAACAAACTACCAATATTTTGTACCTAATTAATTAAGTTATAACAATCAATAGCCAAAACATAACAATTCTATAATGAAGATCAACAAGATCATATCACGCATGCAAATCCTAAATAACCTTCTTTTTATAACTCAAAATACAAATCCTAATTTTGGCCTTTAGCCTTCAAAGTTCAAACCTTCTTATTATTTCTCCCCTACCCCACCCCACCCCCATACCACCAAAGGGGTTACAAAAGGTTCTGTTTTGTTATGGCAGGGCCCAAATTCCAACTCTCACTAGTAGCACACCAAATCTTATCTGCAACAAATGCACACTTCCCAATACCAATAAATTCAGCGTAATTTCCTCCTGAGCCTGCCACAAAGCTCCAAAATTGGCTAACTGCCCTCTACAAATAGAACATGTCACACATGAACTAAAAATAGTGCTTAACATGGAAGAACTGTACACTAATCTCCAATTCATCGCCGATCGGAATATACTTATAAATAATTTACCTAAAATTATAAGTTTGTAACGTTTCATGAATAGTCTTCTTATGTGTATCACTTAATTTTACACATCAAAACTTGTTAAAAAGATTCGTACACTCTTTATAAACTTGGGCTTTCATAAGACGGATAATTAACAAAACTTAAAAACCTCAATCATTCAAACAGACAGCACACTACAACAACACACTGAAACAGAATATAATTGAATAAATAAACTATAAGAGTGAGAGTGATGAGGATTCATAAGGGATAAAGAAACATACCTACTAAGTATTAAGAGAACTTGTTCTTTTTTGAGATGATTAAGTTGTGGAACTCAGTGACCAATTTCTTACATATATTTATCCCCATAAAGAAAGGTATATATGGTGGATGAAATATATAAGGCCGTGGGTGCTTTAGGTGGAAAAGAGGAAATTGTATGTATCGACGGACCTATACTTACAGCTGCCACGTCGAATGTTTGTTGTTGTAATCTTCTTCTCTTTTTAATAAGAATATGGTGTTGTTATATATCCGTATAAACTAGTCGTTAAGGATAAGTGAAAGAAGTTCTTCTTTAATTTTGTAATTAGGAATGCATGAAGTCAATGTTATTAATTAAATGTTACTTCTAATGATGAGGTATATGAGAAATCTTACAATCTAATATAATACTAATAATAGTAGATTAAGTATAAAGCTTTTGTAAGCATACTAGCATCTTGTACAATTGAAAAGGTACAAAGAAATGAGGTGGACCTTGATGTAACATATATGATATAACCAACAGGTCCTACAAGGTGTAATCTTATTTCCTAGTAAATGCTACCCGTCATTTATATCCGTGAAAAAGGCATCAAACTATAGTGTAATATAATATACTATACATTTGCAATTTGTTATGTGCATAATTTTGTTTTTCACAAATATACCCCTTTAATCTTTATAAAGATGTGACTTCTAATACACATTTTTACGGTACAATTTGTAGCCAGGTCAACATTTTCGAATGTTAGATAGGTCTTATTGGCAGAATTCGCACAATTTTTGCATAAATTGGAGTAAACTGCAGAAAAACTATGATATAGACATAAATTGTAAAATATGTCGTGCTTAAGGTTGATGCTCATCCCCTTAATATTGTGACAAAATAATTTTTTACATACAAAATACTAGTATAACGCCAATATTAATTTATAATGAAGATCAGCAACCCTAACAAAGAAAATAATCTTAATTTTGAGTCTGGTCACCCAGTCTACAACTCTAATTGGATGTGTTTTTGCACACAAATAATTATGCACAAAAGATAACAGATACGATGGACATACCCCTTTAGAGAGAATATCTAAAACCTCAAATTTCATCAATCACGAAACCTATATTTAATTTACGCCAAAATCTGCGTGCAACATATCACAGACACAAAAGTACATTAATTATAATTGTAACACATGCATAAACATGAGAGTGATCATAGCATGAAGAAACATACCAGTATATATGATAAAACTGAGGAGTGCGTGGACTGGTTTCTTAATTCTTATAACCACATAAACATATAATACAAGAAATTGATTGCTGTGTGTACTTATGGATGAGATGATAATGCCGCGGGGTGCTTTAGGTAGATACATTACATTATCTATATAATAATAATAAGAAAAGAAAAAGAGAAGAAAAAAAAGGAAATTGTATCTATCGACGGACCTATACTTTCGGCCACGTAGAATATAATCTTCTAATCTGTAAACTATTTGTTCCGGATAAACAGAAGAATTATTTTAGTTTTTACTTGATCCTTTGATACGTTAGTCGGGTGGACCCAAGATCTTGCTAGGATGCTAAAAGCTTAATTAAAGTTAACAAGAGCATATAAGTTTAAATACATCTAAACAACATAGAATGAGAAAATATTCTTTGTTCAATACAAAATAGTAAAAGCTACATACCATTAAGCAAAATGAGTAACAATGTTATTCGAGTATAAATCTTAGGTCCTTTAGTACGTAAAATTCGTCAATTATTGAATCACCATCAATAAATTTGATATCTCTCTTTCCATGTATGCGACCAATTATCTACTAAAAGCTCGTCCATTTTTGTGCACAACATTGCTTTTCAATCTTAATTGTTTTTTTTTTTTTTTGAATAATCTTAATTGTTGAAAATGCCTCTAGATGCGGTAGAAACCAGAAAAGTCAAAGCCAGTTGTCTTTTCTTCTTTATTTTCTCCTTTTTTTTCTTTTGATAATGCCCCGATCCTTATGTTGAAAAAAATGTGTTTTTTTATATCTCAAATATTCATTATTTTAAAATTGACTTGGGTTTAAGCTGTATGTGACTTGGGCCTAATTTATTAAAATGAGTTTACCAAACATAAGTGAAATATAACAAACATGGGCTTTCTTTCTTCTTACATACTCATGGATCAAAAGTTCGGTTTTGTACTATGTTTCGGTACACGAAATATTAAAAACATTTCGACAAGTTTCGGAAACGTTTCGAAGAGTTTCGAAAAGACTATCGAAACATTATATAAATTAAAAATGTAATAAAGTTTTCAAGAGTAATTAATTATTAAAATATTTTCTTATCACATAAATAATACATAGAAAACTTGGTAAAGCCAGCATAAAATAATCTCATTGCCCAAACATTAAGCACAACGTTACAAACTTGTTGACAACTTATTAAAGAAGTTCACATAAAAAAAATCCAAATGCTTTTGTTGAATATTTTCTTAAACCTTTAGCAATAAATTATTGGAGAGTTGAGGAACCAGATCAATTGTAAAGAGCATTAAATACCGATAGAACTGAAATAATAGCAGCACTGATTGGTCCAAATGCACGTTATTATTTATTAATTGATTTTAAGCAATAAGAGTCAGAAGCAATGGTTTCGAAATTGCACAAGTGATTCGGTTCGGTGAGCCCAATTTCCGAAAATTTTCGGTCGTTTCGGTGGAAACGGACCGAATTTTTAATCTATGTACATACTAACACATGTGTATATATATAAGGGGCGGGCCTAAGTTGACGCCGGGCTACAGCCCGCGTTAGCCCAATATCCCTAGCTTTGGGCCCGCCCCTTGTTAGTTCAATAGTTCTTATAATATAATTATTACAAAAAAACTCATAATTTTAATATACTTATTTCTTTTACTTTATATATTATTTTTGTTACTCATCTCATAACATGATTTTTTTACTCATCGTTAAGTTTACACAATCATTAAATATTTACTACATATTGATTTATAATCATGACAATTCTCTGGTATTATAATCTAATATGTTAGTTCTTCAACTTTAAAAAGAGCAACGACTTATGTTCGAAACAAGTAGTTAAAGGAGCAACATATATTATACTAGTTCCTAACTTATTTTTTTATTTGTTATACACATTGTGTTGCTTTTGAGAAGTTGGACTCAATGATTTAGTCGATTTACTCCCGAGCAGTAAGGATTGTCGATCGGTTCAAGTAACTTCGCTTGATACCCATCTATCTAGGCGCCGCTTGTAGTCAGGAGTTTGTTGTAATCTGCGTGCATTTTGAGCATGTCTCCTTATTTGCTTGCGAGGGCGCTCTTCTTTGGGTGATATAAGGCTCCTCCTTGGGTGGTATAAGGTAGAATATCGGAAGCCATAAGGTTTGATTTGTCTATTGTTAATTCTTGTATTGCTAGTTTTTTGCGTGAATCTACTAAGTCATCAAAGGCTCCTCTGCTGTGAAATGCGCACGCCTGAGGCAAATTTAGGACTAAAACGCCTCAAAGCGCTCTTTGGGGTGTCTCATTCGTGGGGCGTGTGCTCCAAACCACGGGGCGCACAATCCAAGATTAAAAAAGCTTATGGGCGTGCGCTCATTGTTGAAGCGCACGCCCCATCAACAAAAAAAAATGTTGCTTTTGCAATTAATTTTTCCAGCCATTTAAAATTCAAGAGAGAAGGTGGACTACCGTGACTTAATTATAGCTCTTCCATTAATAAGTATTTTTGGTAATTTATCTTGGAAGTTGGAATAATTAAGATGGGATAATTTATAGCTCTTCTGCTTTATTTCATATTATTTTGCATTATTACATACTTATTTATAACATTACATTTAAAATTGATTAAAATATTAGTATTTATTGGGCATACGCCCCACGCCTCGAAGCTTATGCCTCGCCTTTACGTATGAAAAACGCCTCGTTTACACCCAACGCCTTTAACAGCACCATTTTCTCATTGTATAGTCTGTCTTTTCCTCACGGTAAGACCTACATGGCAACTTGGATCAAGTAAATGATTTTTGAGACTGCATTTTGAAATTTTGTGTAATTATTAAACGAATGTTTATCATCAGTATGTAATTATTAATGTTGCCAAATTATTATACTCCCAAAACTTTCGTTGTATATGCTACAAGTTTTTTTTATGATATATGTAATGTTTGATCATAGAAAGTGACACTTATTTCTAATAGTTGTGTTTCAGTTTAAGTTGTGCTAACTGAATAATCACCACCAAATCACCTCAGATGGAATCATGGCTTATAGAGCGCGACTTCAGAGTAGTACGTCAGTTAATATATTAAGTTAGTTAGTAGTATTTCATTATATTACACATATAATTTATCACTTTTTTAACTTTATTTAATAAACAATCATATATTTAATTTTATAAATCATATGATTATTCGACTAGATTCTTAACTTCTGAAATCAAAGATCGAATCGAAAGGGGTTCCGATCGTAGGGCAAAAATATAAAATCGAATTAAATATTCGATTTGAATTTTAAATTGAATCAATCGGTCGATTTTAAAATGATTATATCGATCTAATCCATTTTGCACACATGTAGCGATGAACAAGAGGTCCTCGTCAGAATGATAAAGAAGTTGATCTAAGTTTATAAACATGACAAATATTTTATATGTATGAGCACTATTTGAAGTTGGACCGAAAACCTAGCTAATATAGTTGCGGTGAATACAAAAAATTAGGGCGAAAATTGGGCAAAATTGACGACTCAGTCTTCACGTCGGGAATTATGGCGTCGACGACACCCCCGCCTAAACCAGCTCCAGATCCCATGGTGGTGAACAATGACTCAGAGGAGTTCGGGTCGTTTGGCTCACTCAAACGTACGCGACGTACCTATGAATTCAAAGCAATACGCATGGGAGTCCCGCGCACTCATACGACTCCAGCGAACATTGGACCTTCAAGGATGACCTATGCGAACAAAGTTAAACCGCAAGACGTGAGAATCAATCAGGAAAAAATCGATGAAGTCCGCGACATGGCTAGGGTTCTCCCGCCGACGGCCAATAAACCATATAAAACGACTGAACTCTCGGACGATCTGAAAAATTCACTAAACGAACTGTGGAAAGACGCAATCTACATTAAAGTACGAGGTCGAACGTGGTTCTACCCTAACCTCGTAAACCGCCTAAGTATTATGTGGAATCTAACATGCGATAGTGAATTGGTAGACCTTGGAATGGGCACTTACGTCCTCAAAGGCACAACATTGCAGCAACGTGAACGGATCCTCACCGAAGGGCCATGGCAATTGGCGGGGAGTTTCTTAACGATCCGTAAGTGGACACCGGAATTCGTCGCTAGCGAAAACAAGGTAGACCATGTGATTACTTGGGTCCGCGTACTTGGTATCCCTATAGAGATGATGCATGAAGCGGTGATACTCCATTTGGCTAGGGGCATTGGCGATGTCATAAAAATTGACGGGAATACGTACACGACGTCGCGCGGGAAATAAGCGAGGTTTTGTGTCCAAATCTCAACAAGTGAACCCCTCGATAGAGCCATATACATAGGGGAAAAACCGTTCCAAGTACAATACGAGAATATTGACGCGCTTTGCCATACTTGCGGTCGAGTGGGGCATGTCACGACTGGGTGTAAAAATGCGTCGTCTAGCCAAACATTGAATGAGCATACCAGCTCACTGGTAATTGAGGAACCGCCCCACCGCGAACCCGAGGCATCTAATAAATGGCTGCTCGAGAAAGCTAAAACAAACGAGTTTGGCGATTGGATGCACGTCGAATGGCGCAATAACTGGAACAGGAAAACAGTTAATCATAGTGCGAAAGGAAGCTCGCAAGATCTGGTGGTTAAGAAAATATTGAAAAAGAATGAGAAAGCAACTGGTAACCAGGAGTCTACTAAGGGTGGAATTGTGAGTAAAGAATTCAACATGGGAAAGGTAACTATAGATGTACTGGAAGGAAAGTCCTCTGGTACAGGGAATGGAACTAAAAGGCCACCTAGTCAAGTAAAAGTAGCTATTAAAGGGAAGTGTTAACAGGGTAAAAATCCACGTGCTTAAAACATACCATAATTCGATTACTAAAATTTCTGGAGATATTATTATATGATTTATACTCGTAACCACAAAATACCCGTATCACACGGCGAAGACCCCGAGTCCCCCAAAATACGAGAACACCCCCTACACCCCCTACACCCTCTGATGTCTAAAAGCTATCGGAGAACTCATCCCGAGGGCCAAAGCGTGATAAAAATGCACAATCAAAACCTAGAACCCTCGGAGCGCACGTCATAAAGACCTGAATGCAAGAACATTGCCCTGTCTGAACAAGAAAGCCTTGTCTAAGCACAAGGAACGTTGGAAGACATTCTACGAGGGCTTGGATACTAAAACACTACTTCACAAAGGCCAAGCAAAGCCCTCGGAGACAAAGCAAAGCCCTCGGAAATCAAATCAGACCCCTCGGAAACATGCCCAATTTACGGAACCCAAGACCAAGATAGAAACACCTATCGGAGTGCACATCAGAAGAAGACAACCTGACAATGGACCACTATCGGAACTACAACAGCATCGGACGAGCATTCCCTCCCACTTATCCAGCATTTCCAATAGGTACCGCCCATCGGAGAGAAGGAAACCAAGAAGCCAGTTCATCAGAGCACATTGAAGCTATCGGAGAGGATAACTCATCCTGGTCAGTACCTCGTCAGCAGATATACCAAACAGATAAAACATATCTCTTCACACATGCATAATGACACATGTGAACACATGCACAGTGACACCGGTCCCTAAAAGACTTCTATAAAAGGTAGAGATGAGAGATCAAAGAGAAGGGGCGCACCCAATGGAACTCATGTTCTCTATAAAACTAAAAGAAAAAAGGGCTTCAGAGGAGAGGTCGAACTCCTTTCTTTCTGAATGCTTCACAAACGTCAACTCTTTCAACAGATACAAAATCAACACAATCAATAAAATCGACATACTCCAAATAATCAACACCAAGAACAAGAACTACGAGTGGCTTGATTCCCAATCAGGGGATACGTAGGAACTTCGAAAAATATCCGAGTCCAGCCTCAAATCAATAAAAACCAACAATCCCCTCGGGTCGGGATCAGCATTCCAACCCGTTAACAGGAAGAAAACAGGTAGCAATAAAACCGTGACTAAGAAGACCCAGAGCAATAAGGAAAAATCTAAAAATCCGTTTGGAATTTTGGCTATATAAAATCTTAATGAGGGATCAGAGTTCGGGGAGTTAGAAGTTTATCGTGAACGCAATGGCGAACGAGGAAATACATGTCAACTGGAGAAACGGAGCGATGATTGTCGAAGTTCAGCCGAAATTTTGGGATATCTGGACAAGGAGAGACCAATTCAGCGGACTCTTAAAGATATCACTAATCGAATCGAGGAACATCGTGGTGATGAGGGTAGCACCGACGGTATGGGAACTAGAAATCAACACGGCTTGGATCGAGAGAGTGGAACACATTCGGAATTATTGGCAGACCCTCACACTGAGCGATAGGGAAAGACACCGCCAAGAATACATAGCAACAACGCTATTGAGCCAATCGACATAATCATGGATTGGGCGGGAGAATTTTGATCTCCTCCAAGCCCACCACCTTTTTTGTGATAAGATGAATATTGTCTCATGGAACTGCCAAGGCGCTGGCGCCGAAGATTTTAGAATTAATTTTCAAGACCTTGTTCGTAACCAGAAACCGGACGTGGTCTATTTATTGGAGACTCGTGTCAACGAGGAGAGAGCATACGAAATAGCCCCAACTCTTGGCTTTACGGATTTCTGTATCGCGCCAACTCATGATATGTCCGGGGGTATATGGCTATTGTGGAATTCGTCGTCTATTGATGTGACAATCCAAGAGGTGGATGAACAGGTAATACACGCTTTGGTCGGGCAAAAAAATAAAGAAAAGTGGAAGGTCTCCGGGGTTTATGCAAAGCCGAACTCCGCGGACAAAACCCGGGTGTTTAACAATTTGAAGAACACTTCGAGAAACAGCAACACCCCGTGGCTCCTTCAGGGAGATTTTAATGAAATTGGGGCTGTGAACGAAAAATCGGGGGGCAATATGGACGTCGGAAATCGTTGTTATGCATTTCAACAATGGATCAACTCTTGGGGAGTCCATGATTTGGGCTTCAATGGTCCGGACTTCACGTGGTCGAATAAATGACAAGGGAAAGGAATAATCCGAGAACGTTTAGATCGTGCTCTAGCAAACGACTTGTGATTGAGCAAATTCCCGTACTACGTTGTGTCACATCTACCGAGAACCCACGGTGATCATCACCCTCTTTTGACAAGATGCGAAGGCTGGTCAAATAAAAAATCCCCCATCCGTTTAGATTCGAGGACATGTGGTACTCACACCTGGAGTGTGAAACAAATATGAAAAGCGTGTGGCAAAATCACCCCCGCCTCCTCGACTCAATTGCAGCGGTGCCTGCATATATGGTCCAGTGGAACAAGGAAAGATTCAGGAATATTTTCAAGAGGAAGAGTCGAGTGCTAAAGAGATTGGAGGGTACTCAACGAGCACTAGCACGACACCCGAACAAGTTTCTACTAAACCTTGAGCGCAAACTGTTGGAAGATTATAATGATTTACTACAAAGGGAGGAGACCTATTGGCGTCAAAAATCAAGAGTTAAGTGGCTAGAGGAGGGCGACCGCAATACTAAATTCTTCCACCGTGCGACACTCACTAGGCGGAAAAGGAATGAGATTTCAGCACTTAAAGTCGCGGAGGTCTGGACGGAGGATCAAAATACCCTTAAAAGCCACGCGATTCCTTTTTTCAAGGGATTATTTTCGAGGACTGATGCTGTTACCCCTATGCTCTCGGTTTCATGCTTCCAACGTCAGTTGGACGATCAAATGTCGGCTAAGATTGGGCAGAATATTTCACTTGAAGAGTTGAAAGTCACGGTTTGGGCCTCCCACCCTACGAAAGCTCTCGGTCCCGATGGTTTGCAAGCAAAAGTGTATCAAAAATATTGGGAGTGGATGAATAACTCTCTGTTTGCTTTTATTGACGCAGGGTTCCGTGACGGGGAATCTGATCCAATGGTATGTGCCGCTTTTCGCTTCCTTATTCCAAAGATACAGAGACCGTCCCTCATATCCCACTTCCGTCCAATATCTCTTTGCAATGTCACGTATAAATTTATTACTAAGTGTATTACGCTTAGACTGAGAGACTACATGCCGGATTTGATTGCTCCAACCCAGTCAAGCTTCATTAAAGGCCGAGGAACTCAAGATAATATTTTGGTTATTCAAGAATTGTTGCACTTATTGCGCAACAAGAAAAAGAATAAAGTCGGCAGTATAATCCTTAAGCTAGACCTTGAGAAAGCTTATGACAAGATCAGTTGGAGTTTTTTAGAAGAGAGTCTCCATGCTTTTAACCTCCCGAAGAACATAATTAAATTAATAATGTTCTGCGTTTCGAATGTCTCGACCAAGATATTGTGGAACGGTACTCCTCTTGAAGCGTTTCAACATGGTTGTGGACTCCGACAAGGGGATCCACTTTCGCCCTATCTCTTTGTCTTGTGTATTGAACGACTTTCATACCTTATTTTGGAGGCGGTGCTAGATAAATCATGGGAACCTATTGCGACTTGTCGGGGGGGGCCGAAACTGTCCCATATTTTTTTCGCGGATGATCTTATGCTTATGGGAAAGGCCACGCTCAAAATGGCGAGGAAAATTAAGGGTGTTTTGGACCAGGGGCGGAGCTAAGTTGAGGGCTGAGGTAGGCTGTAGCCCGGGGTAGATTTTCTGATTCGAAACATATAGATATAGGTAAGTTGGTAATGGTGAACGAAGAGAAAGTGGAGGGAGAAGAGAAAATGAAGAGGAACGGTAAAGACATTAGGGAAGAAGGAAAATTAAAAGACTTTTCCTACTTTGGAAGTTGTGAAATACCTTTTCAAAAGTCAAGATACTGAGAGAATACATAAAAAGTATAAAATCAATTAATTATATTTAAAGGATCTCTTTGAAATTTGAAGGGTCTGTAATTAATTTTGTTAAAAAAAATCAACTGATCATGAGTGAAAGGAAACAAATGAATGTTGATAAATGGAAAGAAACTTTCGTGTAAATTAAATTAAGACTTGCTTTTTTTAATTGAATCTTACACAATGTATGTGCACATCTAGTTACAGATTCGGATATATGCACATATAGAAAGTTGTAGTAATCTTTTATTTATTTTATTTTTAGTGCACACACACTAAACACTTTAGAATTAAAATTCACAAAAATATAAAATCTACAAACTTTTTTTTAGAACTAGAAATCATCACCCAATTCAAGATATATCTAAATTTTCACCAAAGTAAATTTTAGAAGTTTTATTGTTTACTAACAGTCTAACAAGGAATAAGTACGATATTATCGTATGTCCAATCTGACTTCTACTTTTACTTGTAATTTTCTATCAAAATAAATAACTATTTTTGTTCTCACTGCTTTTCAATCTTGTTAGGCGCACTTGAGACTATGCTAATAACTTTTTATTATATATAACTAAAGACTCAAGTTGCAATACCATATATGATTTCATTTATTTTACTAGATCAGATATCATATATAGATATCATATATATATATATGTGTGTGTTTAGAAGCAATCAATAATCTGTCTTAGTTGTTTTACATTTATAATTTTATTTTCTTTATGTAATAGTAGCCCGGGGTAAAAAAAAAATCCTGGCTCCGCCCCTGTTTTGGACCGATTCTGCTGCTCATCGGGATTGAAACTAAGCTTGGAAAAATCTAAGGTCTTTTTTGCAAAACCAGGGGATTGGAACCTCAAGCGAAGGGTGTGTGCAATCCTTGGCTTCGCGCAAACACACCACCTCGGCAAATATTTGGGTGCCAACCTGTTCCACGACCGTGTGCAAAAATCAGATTTTACAAATATTTTTGACATCCTTGGGGAGCGCTTCGCGGGGTGGAAAAGCAAGACCCTGTCACTTGCGGGGCGAGCAACACTTGTTCAATCGGTCTCGACCGCGGTTCCTCTACACATAATGCAATCGTGTTGGCTTCCCGAGAATATTTGTAAAAAACTTGACAAGATGAACCGTGCGTTTCTTTGGTCCAATGATCCGAATATTCGAAAGCTTCACCTTGTTGGGTGGTCTAAAGTCACACGCGAAAGGATAGCCGGGGGATTGGGAATTAGGTGTGCTCGAATTAATAACCAAGCGTTGTTAGCAAAGTACTGTTGGAAGTTGCTCATGAAAGAAACGGGGCTGTGGGGAGAACTAGTCACGGCTAAATACCTTAGGAGTGCGCGGTTGATAAATTACAAAACGAAAGTCGGGGATAGCGCGACTTGGAAAGGGCTGATTAGATGCATGAACGCAATGCGGAACATGCTGCGATGGAAGGTCGAAAAAGGCGACAATATTTCGTTTTGGTTCGACAATTGGTTGGGAAGCGAACGGATAAGTGACAGCGGTGTGGCCATTGACGAGTGGGATATTGATCTAAAGCTGAGTGACGTTATCGACGAGGAAGGACAGTGGGACTTCACGCAGATTTATGCCAACCTCCAGGCTCTTATTTATGACATGATAGAAGGAAAAGCACCCATCTTAACCAAGGATGAGGATCGAATCCTATGGAGCGAATCGTCTAATGGCGTCTACTCTTGTCAAAGCGCCTACAAAGCTTTTTACCGCTTAAACGCTGAAGCTAACCTCCCGTCGGGTAGCACGAAATGGATTTGGACAGCCCCATGTAGCAATAAAATACGTTAATTTCTTTGGTTGGCAAACCAAAATCGGCTAGCGTCTAATCACTTGAGGAGAGCGAGGAAGTTGACCGATGTAGCAACGCACGAGCTTTGCAAACATCCGGAAGAGACGTCGATACACATCCTTAAACACTGCCCAAACGCGCAGAATGTTTTCCGCACACTACTCGGACATTCGGATTGCCTGGAATTCCGCAAGTCAAATGACACATCATTGTTGAAGAAGAACTTGAGTTGCAGCAGGAAGATGTGTAGTTTCATGCCCCAAATTCCTTGGAATATTATTTTTGCGGTGAGTGCGTGGACTATATGGAAAACACGGAATAACCGCATCTTTAAAGGGAAAACTGAGAAGAATTATGCTTTGATTAGCCAAATCAAAGTCCTTAGCTACGACATGCTTAAAGCGTGTGGAGGAAAAAAGAGTAAAACAGTGCAAAGGTGGACTAAACCCAAAGAAGAATGGACTAAGCTTAACGTCGACGGCGGAGTTGACACACTCAACAATAAAGGAACGATTGGTGGCGTACTACGCAATGATATGGGAGAGTGGTTGTGGGGTTTTCACGAAGGGATACCGTGCCCAACGGTATTAGAAGCGGAGATTGAGGCCCTTAGAAATGGACTTTCATTCGCGTGGGAGAGAAGACTGGAACGAGTGTGCGTCGAGACAGATTCACTCGATGCTTTCAAAAGAATTACGGGGGATGCGGAGCATGAGCCGAGCCTACAAAGAAAAATTGAAGAATGCCGAGAACTAATACGTAAACCTTGGTCGTGTGAGTTCAAGTGGATAGCTCGAGATTGCAACAAAGTGGCCGATTTACTTGGTAAAACTAGCTATAGATTGGACGGAGTTTTTTGCTTTTTACAATTCCCTCCACCCGATGTTATTTCTTTTTTGTCGGATGATGTAGCCTAAGGGCTTTTGATTTTCGTTTCACTCAAAAAAAAAAAAGGAAGTTGGACCGAAAACAAAAAGTTTAAAACGATACAAATGTAGAGAATAATTCATATGAGAATTTAGTGGCGAACATGGCGATTGACTGATTTTGGTCATTTATAGTCTGAAAGCTTAACCGTATGTACGAAATAATTGTTATTTTGTCGAAAAAAGAAGAAAAAAAAATATTGGCATGTGTCGTTGCTTGTGTTGTTTTAATTAAGTAGAAATCTTACACACTTGCGAACTCGTCCATCTATGATGATTATAGTTTTTGATTGAGTTTGCACGATTGAGAAACAAAGTTGGCCCTTTCACAATCAATAGCCATGGGCTAAGCCGAAGATCGTTTTCGATCCCAGACTACAATTAAATTAAATATATATAATTTTCGGAGACTCCACCTTCTCAAGTTATTAAATTGTATAGGACGGGCATGCTCTGACGGTCTTTTGTGATTTTCCTTGTTCACCAAAAAAAATGTACTTAAAAACACTAATACAAATACAATTTTTCATTTCGCCCAAAATAACTCTTCAAAACAATATCACGTCTAAGCTTTGAATATTTCTTTGATTTTTTCATTTTTTTTAATTATAGGAAATATATTTTGTTGAGTTGCTTCCATGGGAAAGATTTAATCAAGTTATTGTAATCTTCCTAATAAATTCAATTGATATAGTATTCATGAGCTCATCATCATTTTTTCATAAAAGGCAAAAAATGTGATGAATAGATGGTGCTTCTCAAATGCTTTGGTAAATAATACGGTATATTAAGAAACGAAGGAAAAGCTCCTCCATGATATATATTCCACACTCAAATAGTTTTGTAGATACACTCTCGACCTTTAGTCCAAAATAACTTTAGTGTAGTCTAAAAGTATGAACATACATACTACTTTATAAAATCTTGCAACTTGCAAATACTCCCCCTATTTTATTTAATCCAATATTTATTAAAGCTAATTAAAGACAATGAACCTAGACTGTTGGGTATTTGAACCACCTCAAATACCGCCTCCAGGATTTGCCCATGAGGTAATTACGAAGCAACACGAATAAAATATTAACGATAGTAACAACACAAGGATTTAACGTGGAAACTCCAAAACTGGAGAAAAACCACGGGGACCCGAGCAAAATCCACTATGTAGAAAATTTGTACAGCTACATAATTTTCACTCAACCTGAACGACTCCCACAGAGTTTATTCACTTTCACCGCTCACTAATCTACACCCCACAAGTATATAACATACTACATTGTATAATTAGAGAATACAGAAAGAAGCTCTGAATGGATACTTTTGCATTGCACAACACTTCCCTATTTATAGGAAATGTTAGCAAACCAAATTGAAGCCCAAACCGTGTAGTCTTCAATTCTCATCCAAGTTGGCCGGCACAATCACATTTCCAACCAAGCCTTACATTATTTGCATGCAAGCTCACATGGAAACTCATGCCTTAATTATATTAAGACATTAAATGCCACATGGCTTTTGCCATTCCAACATAGACAACTCATAATTCCAGTATCCCCTCCGAATATTCGAAGGGTATAAGGCTATAAGCAAATTAGTTGGCTCGCCTAGCGTATTTAATCATATGGTTGATTTGAGGCCCTCGCATTCACAACTTTATGAGTTATGACAACTCATGACCATACAATCCCATACTACAAATGGAGAACGTACGTTATGTTACAGAATGCGACACAATTCAGTTTCTCTAAAAATAATATTAATTATTCAGTTTTCCTACACCATAAAATCTACAAAACTTATAATTACTCCATTAATGTCATAATAGATCACGCGATAAACTAAGTAAAGATGAAATGAGGCACAAAAGCCTTATTTTCTCTTCCAAGAAGTATTGAAATGTTACGATTCTAGTCTCATTGGCAACAACAACATATTTTCTACGCTATTTACAAATTTAACGAGTTTTTTAAAACATGTCGAGAACATATCAAAACTTTACTTCCGACCCTAACTTTGATCCATGGTTTGAACTAAAACTTCTAAAGCTGAATTTCATTAAACATGCCGCCGAAAACCCCAACAAATAATAAACTAATACAAGTAAAAGAAATTCATTCCTAATTTCATAATAGTATCATAAATTAGCCTGCCACGTAATACAAATTGTTAACCACTAGTTTAACATAAATCAACAAGCCCAAATCATATCTAATTTTCTTTTTTCTCCCAATGTAATTTTTTTTTTTAAAAATATTTAACTGATAATTATCTATGAGCTGTAACGAGCGTCTCGATAAACCTTAATCCATCAAACCTCGGCGCAAATTTGTCCGAAGATGAAGCCCCCTCTGACGTTGACTTCTCTCTGCTTTTCCTCTCACAACAATCCTACAAAATATTAAATATTTTATCATTCCAAAATTAATCTTTTATTGATCAAAAAAAGAAAATATTAACAGAATAATTAATGAAAAATTCGATTTACCTGACGTGTAAATTGAGCTTTGAAGGAGGAGGCGGCGACGGCGGTGGCGGAAGCCGCAGCAACTGAGGCTACTATTACACCTGATTTCTTCATCGTGTTTGAGAATAAAAAAATTGAAAATTAATAATTGATTTCAAATTAAACAAAAATAATAATAGAGATATGAATTTTATTTTTTGCGGGAAAAAAATCGGAGAGGGTGAGATTTTTTGTGGGGCGAGTTGTGGAGTGGGGAGTTTGTTTATATAGTTGTCAATATTGTACGAATAATTACGCGGCGATCATTGTTGACCCTACGTTTCTAGTGAAGTGACTGTTTTGCCCCTATTGTGAGTTTCTATTGGTTCAGGATTAATTTTTATTGGATGAGTTGTTAAAAATTGAAACTTGCTAGTTATTATGTATCACGTTTATTGTCTTGCTTAGTGGGCTACCTACTAATCATGCACGTATTTGTGACAGAAAGTTGACCAAATATTATACAATATTATATATATATATAGTTTTTAAATAAATAAGCCAATACGTCATGAATCATGATCATGAATTAGAGTTTCATTATTATGTGCAACTGTGCAAGTTTATACTATAACTATATAAAATCTATATGATTATGTCATCAGCTTTTTTTAGTCAAATATATATGTTTATAATTTTATATTAGCGTAGGGGCTGAAATGAAGGATTGTGACATTCACTAATCATGTTTTTCCGTTCAATGACGTTGCTAATCATTATTCTACTTTGACTTAATATAGTATATTATATTGTGTAAACGCACATAATTTTGATACTTTGAAGGTTGTCTAACAACTTTTGTTGATGTAAGTTTTATTTAGTACTGGTTCCAGATATTCACGTTTTTCTTTTGGGTAACTCTTCTTAGAAAAAAGTTAAATTTATTTGTCATTAAAGTATGCTGGGGGTAGTAAAGTAAATACCATAGGCCTCTCATAAGACGCTGTTTAACAATGTTTTCAGCTGTGTGGCATTGATTATCATAACTCCGTGAATTTCGACAAAGCTGTCACATTGATAGGCCGAAATTTCCGACACTAGACCCAATGAACAAATGACACGTGTGTGGAAGACAACGTGTCCACGATTGGTTCCACTAGATTCCACATACACTTCAGCTCATGGCCCAACATTCCTGGAGAACAGAAAAATGCAATAGCCATTTTTAAATAATTTTTTCCTCTCTCAATATAATTAAAACCGAAATATATACACCTGTTTTGGTGCTCGAATAATTATTACGGTCTTAAATGTTAAGACGTACGAAAGATTTAATAATTATTTAATTAGTCTAATCAAAGGTCAGCGTAATTGAAACTCAACATGTGTTATGTGTAAGCTAACTCCATTCTAAATGTGCCCCAACCATATTCCACATCATTGTCAAAGGAGTGTTTGATTGGCCACGTTCCTTAGTTGAAGCAAAAAAAATCTTTACTTTTACTGAGATGATATGCTAATTGCTACCGAACAATACATGTAACAATAATTGAAGATTCAATCACTAAAAAAAAAAAATCAAGATTCCTTCATATATTGTGAAGTACCAAGAATGAGAGGTTGCTATCAGAATTTACAACACGATTCCTTTAATATAGGTCATTGTCGGTACATTTAAGGGTTATGTTAGGACAATAGGATGCAGTCAAACGTCACAAATTGAAAGTGCATAATGGTTTGATAACTCATAGATCCACCAATAGTTGTGAATATTATTACTAGGAAGGTGCAAATCCCAAATGGCAATGCGCATATAGCTACGTTTTATTTTATTATTTTTGACTGGTGAAAGAGGGGGTATGAGATGTGTGGTAGTTTGTTAACGATTCCTTTAATTTTATCATGACCAACCATATTAGACCCAATCTATTCGCGTTTTTGCGATGTTGTACCCAACCTTTCATTTTTTACCGCGCTGTACCCAACCTTTCATTTTTAAAATATGTTGTACCCAAACTAACTTTCCGGCCAAAAAACGTCATATTCTGATCTTGTGACATCGGCAATCTGATTTGCACGAGGGCAAAATAGTCATTTCATTTATTTATAATAAAAATTAAAAAAAATTAATAAAAAATAAGAAAAAGCAAAAACCCCCCCACCCACCCCCCCCTCCTTCCCCGTCGCCCCCTCCCCACCCCCCCTCCTTCCCCGTCGCCCCCCCCCCCACCCCACCCCACCACACCCCACCTCCCCCACCCCGATTTTGCAGCAACACCGCTGCGAATCGCGGTGATTCACCGCGATTTGCAGCGGTTTTGCTGCAAAATCGGGGTGGGGTTGGGGGGTGGGGGGCGACGGGGGTGGGGGGTGGGGGGCGACGGGGGTGGGTGGGGGGGGGTTTGCTTTTTCTTATTTTTTATTAATTTTTTTTAATTTTTGAGTGTAGTACCGATTTTACCCCTGCAAATTCCCAATTTTGGCCGGAAAATTAGTTTGGGTACAACATGTTTTAAAAATGAAAGGTTGGGTACAGCGCGGTAAAAAATGAAAGGTTGTGTACAATATCGCAAAAACGCGATAGATTGGGTCTAGTATCACCGTTTTCCCTAGGTTTTATACTAAGTTTCGAGAGAAAAAGAAAAAAAACCAACTTAAAATAACCTCCTAGCTAAGACGTGAACTAATAATATATATCTCATTGCCACAAATCTGCCATGGACTTCTTGGAACAACAAAAAGACAACTTACTATTGTGTAAACCTTAGGATAGATTCATCAACCCCACATTTAGAATAGTTTTTTCACAAAGTGCCTCAAATATTTATTTTAGAAAGAGAACTTTGGCTCCTAATCTTTCTTAAAATGTTCAAATCCTCCAATGTTGCCAAATTCGGTTGTTTAATTTGGAAATGTTTCAACAATTTTGTTCGTTAAATTTGGCCTCAGCGAGAAAAGTTTGCACATTAATTATAGGGATAAAAGCATCAAGCCCCCTGAACTATGCACGTTTTTGCGACTTGCCCCCTAAACAAATTTAATAAGCGTTTTGCCCCCTAAACTATGCACGTCTGTTCGATTTGCCCCTTCAATGGATTTCCGACCATTTTTGGCCGGAATATTCCCCGTTCGAAGTATTTTTTTCGCCTACTTTTTGTCATCAACTACCAAAATACATCTAGTACAACATATATGAGTCGGGTAGGGGGGAATATTCCGGCAAAAATGGCCGAAAATACACTAAAGCGGCAAATCGCATTTTCGGTCATTTTGGGCCGGATCACCCCGTTCGAGATGTTTTTTCCCCAACTTTTTGTCATCAACTAGCATAATACATCTAGTACAACACATATGAGTCGAGTAGGGGGAATATTCCGGCCAAAAATGGCCAAAAATCCATTGAAGGGGCAAATCGAACAGACGTGCATAGTTTAGGGGTCAAAACGCTTATTAAATTTGTTTAGGAGGCAAGTCGCAAAACCGTGCATAGTTCAGGGGGCTTGATGCTTTTATCCCTTAATTATATCAAAAGTTCAGAGTTCAAGGGCGGCATTGTTTTCTTTTTAAAAGCTTTTTGACACTTTTGTGAAACGGCCCATTTGATGAAGATTATACTTTTATACCTAAATTATAGTACCCAGAACATACTCACTCGTAAGATCTGATAAAAGAAAACGTTAGACCTTAATTTTGTTTCCTTCCTTAATTGTGTATATTTAATATTTGACGGTTAAATTAAAATAAAACATGCATGCGTATCTTTCTGAAAGAAAAAAAAAATATTAATAGCTACTCCAGCAAATGCAGTTCAAGCTAGTCACGTGTTTCTTTTTCTTTTGCTATTAAACATTCTCTTGTATATATGTATAAGGAACGTAACTTTGTCACATACAATTGCAAAAGGAGGTTAATGGATAAACTCTCTTTTTCATGCGGGGGTAAATGATAATATTGATATATCAAGGGGCTATATATATATTATATAATAAAGGCCAATGATTTTGGTCCTTCAATTTTTCTTATTCCTATTTTGCTTCTCATTAGTTTTTTTTATCCCTATTTTGCCACTCAAATTATTATTATTTATACTATTCCTATTTTATGTTTCGATTTTGCCCCTGTAATTCTAACTAATTACTATATCTATTTGGTTCTGCATAATATAAAATTGATTATCACTTAATAACGTAGTGGATCGCTTTAAATTGTAGAATGGTCCTTTTAGTTTTTATTTCTATCACTTTCACCTCAAAAGTTTTTCTTTATTTATTTGTGGGCCCCACTGGAAAATGCGATAATCCTTAGTTTTTAAATTCTTCTAAATTTGACTCTTAAATTTTACGATATTTACTTTTGCACCCACTAAAAATTGTTGAAAGGTCCTCTTAGTTTTAAAAACTTCTAATTTCCCCTCGAATGTGTGGCTTGGGGGCAGGAATACAATAATTGTTATATCGTAAAGGCCAATAATTTTGGTCCTTTAGTTTTTTTATTCCTACTTTGCCCCTCAATTTTTTTTATTTACTTTTTAACCAAAGTTTTTTGTTTTTTATTTTTTGATTTTTGCCCTCAAAGTTTATATTATTTAACTTAGTGTCCCGCTGTAAATCGCAGAACGATTCTTTTAGTTTAAAATTCTTTTATTTCCGTCCCAAAGATTTATGTTATTCAACTTATTGGTATATCTATGTATACTATATGATAAAGGGGAAGGATTATAGTCATGTAATGTTATTATTTCATCCAACTACTTTTCGATATGTTGTAGCTCAAAAAAAGGCGCAATTTGGACTTTGTGGCGTGGGATGTGGTGGTGCGCGTCGTCGAAGGTGTGTGGTGGTGGTAGTGCGTGTCTTCGGGGGCGTGGAATGTGGTGGTGGTGTTGCGCGTTGTGCAAATGTATATTTTTTGACTTGAACCGTTTCTTCTTGATTAACTATCATCTGACACAAGCATCTTAAATAATTTTGTTACTCAAGTCTTCTTTTGAAAGTTTTGTAAAAAAGAAGAAGAATATATATGAAATAGTTTGCCAATTTCGAACCCTTCACTTACATTTTATTTCATAAGTTATTGTTGGATTTTTCAAAAGAAAAAGTGAAGATATTTTTTCAATCACGCCAAAACTTTCAACACTTATTTATGTTTTCATCATTTATGTGCTCAAGTATATAAATTATATTTTTCATTCTTTTTCTCAAAATAAGTAGCCTTAGTACCTCTCAAAAGGAGCAAAATTCCAATAGGATGAACATTCCTCCTCTAATGCCATCTTCCCACATAAAGTGCAATATAAAAGGCAAAAAGAAGATTAGTGCTAAAGGCCAAGATAGAAGTGGCAACTCTAATAACTCTTTCGCAGCATTGGCTAGAATTTCCCAAGAGGACACGACATCTAGCGAGGCCGCAGAGGAGCTGGAAATTACCGAGAACCCATTAAGCACAAAATTCGGCAGTGAACGTTCTTCCCGTACTGATGGAATTTCTCACACGGCTTCAACGGGCCTTCGTTGACATCACTAATCGAACCCCGAACATTGCTAGTGACAGAAACATCGCCATTGATATGGTAACTCGAGACCAAATTATGTGCGATCGAACAAGAGGATCCCACTAGAAATTATCGACAACGCTTCGGGCTGAGCAATTCGGAACGAACGCGTTAAATACATTGCGTGATGGAACTAGTGAAATAGATAATTCTGACAGAATTGGGTCGAAACATTGAAGACCCCATCTCCATATATCACCTCATCCGAGACAAGATGAATATCATCTCTTGGAATTATCAAGGTGCACGGGTATTGAATTTATGATTAATTTCCGTGAGTTAGTCAGGGTCTATAAATCGGACGTCATTTTCATCTTTGAAACACGGGTCTCGGAAGAAAGGACTCTTGAGATAGCGCCAAATCTGGGTTTCTCTTCATATTGTATAGCTCCTATATGCGGGATGGACGGTTCAGATAATATTGAGGTTGTAATAAAAGATTCAGCGGAACAAGATATTCACGCCCTTATCGGCCCAAGAAAACTGGCAAAGTGGTGGATTTCTGCCATCTATGCGAAACCTTACGCATATGTTAAAGCAAGAATTTTCAGCAAGTTGGAGGCCTTATCGAAACACATTGAAGTGCCTTGGCTGATACAAGGCGACTTCAATGAGATTGCGGCGGCTAATGAAAAATCTGGGGGAAACTCCATGGTCTTCAAGCAGTGTGCTGCATTCCAACAATGGATTAATCCGTGGGGTGTGAAAGACTTAGGGTTCCAAGGAATAAGCGGGATGGTGAGGCGACAATTCGAGGACGCTTAGATAGAGTGTTAGCAAACGCTAAATGGGTCGGATTATATCCTAAGAATGTCGTCATGCACCTCCCTCGTACCAATGTAGATCATCATCCGATTATGACCTAGTGTGAAGGCGCTAATAACATCAAAACACAAAAGCCTTTTTGATATGAAGACATGTGGTACAACCATCTGAATTGCGAGAAAATTATGAAAAATGGTATGGGAGGATACGTCGGAGCTGCTCGAGGCTATCAACACCGTAGCAAAAGTAATGATGCCATGGAACAAAAATTGCTTTGGGAATATCTTCAAACAAAGGAGTCGCGCACTTAAGAGGATTGAAGGTACGCAAAAAGCTCTTGCGCTTAGGTCGGATGCTTTTTAATTAATTTAGAGCTCGAGCTAATCGAGGAATATGGGGAAATCCTTAAGCAGGATGAAACTTTTTGCGACAAAAGTCGCGGATTAAATGGCTTGATGAGGGAGATCGCAACACCAAATTTTTCCATTGATCTACCATTGCGAGAAGAAAAAGAAATTATATTCATAAGTTAACTATTGATGATTTATGGATAGAAGATCATCAACTTCTCAAAAATCATGCGAGGAGTTTTTTTCCATAAGCTTTTCTCGGGCATGTGTGCGATAACTCCACCCCTTCCTAAGTGGCAGCTTCAGCAGTTTATCGAGGAGGATGAGGTCGAACTTGTGGGCAGAGAAATCACGAAAGAAGAACTCAAGAACACGGTTTGGGCGTCGCATCCATCTAAGGCCCCAAGGTCGGATGGGTTACAAGTTTGCAATCTTTTACCAAACACTCATTGGAACGTAATATTTGCGGCGAGCATATGGATTATTTGGAAGACGAGGAATGGGAAAATCCTCAGTGGAAAGAAAGGAAATGTACACTTTGTAGTTGGAAAAATAAAATAACTTAGTGTGGAGATGGCGAGTGTGAAGGGCAACAAGGGACGTATAGAAACGCCGAGATGGGAGAATCCCAACGTGGGATGGGTGAAGCTGAATACCGATACCAGCGTTAAACACAACCTTAACTCCGGGTTGATCGGGAAAGTTTTGAGAGACAAAAAAGGGGACTAGATTTCAGGTTTCAAGGCTCGGATAGAATGACCCACAATTGCTGCTATGAAAAAAGGACTCGAGCTAGCATGGGAACGAAGCGTACCGAAGATTATGGTAGAGACGGACTCGAAAGAGGTGTTTCAGGCAATAACAAACACCGCGTATTCAAACCCGAATCTTGATAGAGAGATCGAAAATACATAATTCTTCTTCATAAGCCGTGGGTATACGAGTTCGTTTGGATCCCTCGGGAAAAAAAATAATGTCGCCGATGCTGTTGCAAAATAGCTAAGCTCGAAGGAGGGCGGAATTTACTTTTTGCCTTTCCTCCCCCATGAATTCGCTTCATTAGTTTCGAATGATAAGGGCAATTGTTTTTTCTTTTTGAGTAGAAAAAAGGAAAAACGAATTTTCTAAGTAAAAAATTGTTGAGAGAGAGAGAAAAAATATCAAATACATATATATATATATATATATATTTCTTACTATATAATAGGAATGGAAGTAGGCACGAGCCGCGTAACTTTCTTTTTTTCGTTTTGCCCCTATAAGTTAAACTAATTACTATATTATGTTTTGTTTTACAGTAATAAATATTTTGAGGGCCCGCATATATTAATTCTTAATACTTAATAGCAGTGGGGTCCTCTGTAAATTACAGAACAATCCTTTTATTTTCTAGATTCTTTCAATCTCGCCTCAGAAGTTTTACGTTTCGTACCAACGTGTCCGCTGTTAATTATGAAATGGTCCTTTTTCTTTAGATTCACCCTAAAGGTTTAAAGTTTAATACTTCTTACTTTAAACTTATTTTTCAAGATCCTCACTTATAATCTAAATTACCCTCTAACCAACACCTTCCTCCTAATAAAAAAACGTTATGACATTAAAAATAGATTTCTTCTAATAATTTAAATCATTTAGATTCACCCATAAAAAAAATCATGTCAATTCTAAATAATAAATATTTCAAGAAATTTGGTTGGTTTTTGTACTACCTTGATATTTTGATCTGTATATATGCATATTTCGATACCAAAATAAAACCTACATACTTTTATATCATATTTATTTATATTAGTTTCTTTCAAGATTATTTTTTTCTTTCCAATTCAAGAATTTGCCACTGTTTTTTTTTTGTTGGGGGCTTATGGTTACATACATCCAAAAGTTCCCAAATTTGTTTATATTCCAATTGTTAACGGATGCTTTTTTTTTTCCTTTCAAAATGAGAATTCTCTCTATCTCTTTTTTTTTTCCGAAATATTTCTCTTCCAATTGTTAACGGATGTTTTTTTTTCTTCTTTTTCAAAATAAGAATTCTCTCTCTTTTTTTTTCTCTCTTTCAAATAACGTATATAATTGAGATTATATAGAGTAGATAAGTTCTAAAAATAAGGAAACACTCACCCGATTAATTAGAGTGAGGGTTAGCTGTGATTTGATAAGATTTTGAATTTTTCAAATAAGACTTAGTCTTTCCTTTTTCTCAAGGTATTTATTAAGGTATAAGATATGTCTAAGAAATAATCCATATATCATAGACTTGATTTTTTATTTTCAAAACTTAAACACGTGATAAATAAAATTTTCACCAACCGTTGTAGAAATGGATAAAACTATCTTTTAGTTCAAAGTGGTAATGTTAGAAGATAATCGTGTAATATACTTCTTTAACTTTGTTTTCGTAAGAGAAATAATTTTACTCGGGGCCTAATTGCAGAAAAAGATAAGTCATGGGGCCTTAAATATAGGAACTTTAAATTTTTGGCGGGTTAATTGCACAGCAGTTAACGGGAGCCCCGATGCTCAACTCTTCCCCGATGCCCCGATGCTGACTAGTAGTATATATACACATATATGTAGTAGTTTTAATCTTAAACTTTTCGAAAGAAAAAAAAAAAGAGAGAGCAATCTTTTTACTTACATATATTTCTTCTTCTTCTTCACAAAAGCTAAGTTACACCGGGGATGACGAATATGAAAATTACCCCTCCTCCTCCCTTCTCTGGTGCATCGCCCTTCAGTCTGGGGGATTTGATGGGCCGCATGGGTTCAGAGCCGGATCTGTTTCGATATAGCAACGTAGATGAATTAAAAACAGCTATGTCAAGAAACCTGCCCATCTTGGAGCAGCGTTTAATTGAGCGGTGGAAGGAGCATCTCCAATGGCAACCAAACTTACTAGATTGCAGGAGGCAGAACATGACTGCATCTTGTTGTTCCCCGCCGGTAAGGCGTCAAGCAGCACGGAAGCTCGACCAGCTAACTTTCATCGTTTTCAACCTTTACAACAACAACCCTAACCCTAACCTTAATCTGAAATCTATATTGCTGGACTTCTTATCATCGACACCGCAGCCAGGTGATGATGAACAATTTCCATTTCCAGCACAGGGCCATCTCCACTATTTTACCGAATCCTCTGCCACCCAGACGCTGGTAATGCTCTATACCTCGAATAATAATAATAATAATAATAATACGTCGAATTTGGCTAACGACGCCATTCGGGAGTTTATTCTCAAGTCTAGTGAGTATGAGCAATTTTTGCCTAATTATAAGCATACCCTGGCTTTCGAATTCTCCAAGTGGCTCCGTTGGGCTGCCGGGATTTACGATCCCTTGTATCTTTTTTGTCGTGCTAATTTAATCGATCAGAATGGCAGCGGTGGGGGTCAATTACGTGAATTGGCTAATAGGCTGTTGCATGATTTGGAATTGAGTAAAGAGAATATGATAAATAAGTCTAATAATAATTATGTCGGTCCTGCCTTGCGTGACGTGAAAGATCTAGCTGCCTTTTTGGTCCTTTTGAAGAAGAATGAGATCATGGCATCATCATTACGTGGCAGCAGCCCTGCTGTTGTTGATCAAATGCAAATGCAAATGCAAATGCTCCCCCTTTCTGAAGAGGAGCGTTGCGGTCTTCCCTTGTCTTACGCACAGGACATTACTTGTTTGCACCCGGTTTTCCTTGACTTGTTGCATAAGTTAGACGAATGCTTGCTTAGAATCGAAGAGGAGCAACTGGACGACGGGGGAATGCAACAAGAGGGTCAGACCGGATGCCGCCATTATCTGGCAATCTTGAAGGAACTTCATACTATTTCAAAGCTTTACCAGGGAGCCGAAGAGGAAATGTTTCGGGAGACTATGAAGCAGAGGAAGGTTGCTCTTAGTTATCTCGTTGTTAGGTTCGTAAAGAGAGGGATGGATGACCATAAGTGGATACTCGAGGCAGCCAAGGAAGCGACTAACTTTGAAACACGGAGGCATTTAGCTATGATGATGCTTCCTGAGACGCCTTATGACTGCGAGGAGGACCAGCTTATTGATCGCTCCCATTTGTTTGCTGAATCCTTTGAGTACATTGCTCGTGCAGACCCAGGATCTCTGCGTGCTGGTCTATCCATAGAATTCAAGTACGAGAGGGGCACAGGCTTTGGTGTCCTAAGGGAGTGGTTCTACTTGCTATGTCAAGCAATCTTTAACCCTCAAAACAACCTCTTTATGGCTTGTCCTAACGACCGCAGAAGGTTCTTCCCAAATCCAGGTGTGTGAAATTCATTACTTCTTTTGGCACATTTCATAGACCAAAAATTTAGCTTGTTTTCGTGCATCAATATTTTTGTGGCAGCTTTCATGATTCTACCTATAAATTAGACACACAAACAATGGAGATGAGGAACATATTAACCTCTGCACTACTGCTTGCCAAGTCAAAAGCTGAGGATAAACTATGCATACCTCTAGTTTGTCTTGAGAGCCATCTTCTTTTTTCTTATATATTCTCAATACATGCTTCTGGTCCTGTGACTTTTTCTTCTTCTGTCAATCGAGTGAGATGTATGTGAACTATGATTAAATCAGAGCTATGCACAACTTAGTAATCAGCTTATGCTTAAGACCTTAGCTTGGTAATGGTCTGAATACAAAATCATGTATTGAGGAATATTATTTCAGTGTTTTATGAAAACGATTTTTTGAACAATAGATGTCCTAGGACGAGGTTTTTTCCTTAGTTATGAAAATATCCAACTGCCGCTATATATATTTACACAACACTCTCAACGACTCAGGTAAAGCTTCAGTGTTCATGTATTGCTTCTCTAGGTCTTACTGGATTGGATATTTTAGTCATGATATGTTATCAAGCTTCACTTTTTTTTTTTTTTTTTCAAAGTGACCATACGTCTTACTGCAGATTTTCGTTATTTGTTGCTAAAATGGTTGTAGCGTGAATGATTAGAGTGTAATAGCTGATTGATTTTTTTTAAATTTTTTTATCTGTTGGGGATAACACACTAATGCTCTTTGGATCTGTTGTCATTGAGGTGATGTATTGTGGACCATATTCCTCGTAATCTAAATTGGAAGTAGTCCTTTCTGCATTGTGTCATTTTTAAAGGGGTTCCCACTTTATCAAAACATTATATATTGTCTCTATTTTAACATATATTCTAGGTTTCACGTTGGTGCTACGTTAATAACGAATTCGTGTGTTTAGTGTGAAATAATTACCATAATTAACCTTACTGCGAATCCAAGAGGTCAATGAAGTAGTTGAAGTTACAGATTTTCTACCGTTTACAGTAATATTTCACTTGCAGATTTTATAGTCACCTTTGAGCTCTGGCACCTACGGTCTGTGTCAACGGTGAAGGCACCTCGTTTATTTTCGATTGAAACTTACAGTTACATTTCCAGTCCACATTCCACCCCCGCATCTCACAAACCACTATTTGGTTGATAGTTGACTATATGCAGTATGCTTGATCATGAATTTGGTTTGTGGTTCATATGTATTACAATTCTTGTAAACAAGAACTTATGACAGATCAAAGAATTGGCATTTTATGTATGGTTTTCGATTTGCAGCATCTAAGGTGGACCCTTTGCACCTTGAGTATTTTGGCTTTTCCGGCAGGGTTGTTGCCTTAGCATTGGTGCATAAAGTACAAGTCGGGATCATATTTGATCGTGTTTTTTTCTTGCAACTAGCCGGAGTCAGTATTTCATTTGAAGATATTCGGGATGCGGATCCCTATTTATATAGTAGCTGTAAGAAAATTCTGGAGATGGATCCTGAGGCTGTAGATCAAGATGTCTTGGGTCTGACATTTGTTCATGAAGTCGAAGAGTTTGGGAAAAGGAAAGTGGAGGAGCTTTGTCCCGGTGGGAGAAGCATGGTTGTAAATAGTAAAAATAGGAAGCAGTATGTTGATTCTCTGATCCAACATCGTTTTGTTACAGCTGTTGGTGGACAGATAGCACATTTTGTCCAAGGTTTTGCTGACATTATGAGCTGCGGATCACTCCAAAGATCCTTTTTCCAGTGCTTGGAACCAGAGGATCTTGATCACATGTTATATGGCAGTGACAGTGCAATACCTGTAGATGATTGGATGGCACACACAGAGTATCATGGCTTCAAAAAAACTGATTCTCAGATATCTTGGTTTTGGAAGGTACGACTTGTCGTGTTTAATTCTTTGTTCTGCCAAAAAAAAAAAAACAAAAAGGGATATCTGTTGATTTGATGATTCAAAATATTTGGTCTTGGTAATTCCTTTACTAGTTCTATGTGGATAGTGGAACGATGAGCTTACTTTAATCTAGATAAAAAATTTATCGAGTTGTTGTGTGTTTGTCGTTGAGATTGGGGTATATATAATCTGCTAGAACACTTAACTTCACGTAAACTATTTAGCTGAGCTAATATCTATTGCTTGGGTGAATTTTGCTCAACTTACAAAGAGATTCTGAAATATTTTAGGAAATTCTGTTCTGCGGAGAATAATGTAGAGATATGTTTCCCTTCATTTATGTTCTGCGAAAATTTTGTTATAGGAATTGCTGATAGTGATGACTGATTACTTAAATGTGTATGTAAGTCATTTCTGTTATGATGTCATTCTATTTTCTGAGTGCCCTAGAAAATTTCAATAGATAAAGAAACAGAATATCTAGTACTGATCAAAACTAGTTATAAGGTTATCAGTGTCATAATTACTTGGGTGTCTGTTTTTACCTTCTTCTTTTTTTGAATCTGTGTTTTTTACTTATTTGAACCATCAGGTTGTTGAGTGCATGTCAATAGAGCAGAAAAGAGCTCTTCTCTTTTTCTGGACCTCCATAAGATATCTATCTGCCGAAGGTTTCAACGGTATATCTCTCTGCATCTACAAGAATTCAGTGTCCTATAATCACCTGCCGTCCTCTCAGACGTGCTTTCGCCTTCTTTCTTTCCCGGCTTACCCTTCCCAGGACATGATGCGTGACCGTCTTCAAGTAATTACTCAAGAGCATGTAAGTTTTGGCTTCGGAGATGGTGGTAGCTGACAAAATCTGCGATTCACAAAACGAATGCTTTCTCAGTTACATATATATAAGTTACTATTTATCTCATACATAAAAGGTGGCAATGATGATGTTCTAAGTGCCTTGGCTCTAGACTGTCATCTCTTTGGCTAACACTATAATTTCAAGTCTCCCTTTTTGTAAAGGTATACATGCTGCAAGGCCAAGTACACATAGAAAGCCAGAAGGATGGATGGGCAATCTCTCCTTTTTGTTTCCAGAATTTTATTTATATTTTCTGTGGATTGGTGTTTGGTTAAAAAAGAGGAGGGCAAGTTCAAGTTATGGCAAGTGTTTGTAATCGTGCTTCGAAGGTCTCCTTTTTAGTTTACTAGCTTCCGGGCGCACGCGGGGACCGTGTGCGACATTCTGAAATTAAAACTAATTGATATAAAAATAAAGTATTTTCAAAAGAGAGAGAGTCAATTAATTTGAAAATTAAAACCGAAAGAGGTGGAGAATTGAGTTTGAATTTGATTTAATCGAATTTGTCTCTCTTTTTCTTTATTTAATTATGTAAATTATATCAAAAAATTCATAAGACCGTGGGGGATTCCCAGTTTAAATTTTAAAGTTAAGAAAATGGATTAAATGCACGATTTTAACCTTCTTTTTTTTTAATTAAATAGGCAATGGAGGGGGAAATATGAAAAACACACTTTTGGTATAACAACTACCTTTTTGTGAAGGTAACTTTCGTATGTGAAAAAAAAATGCATTTCTTTTTATATAGTAATAGATGACAGAATATGTCTGTTTGTAAACTTACTTTCTTAATGTTTTATCTATAATTTAAGTTCCACCTAATTGCCTCTCTATTATTTTAAATTACTATTACTACGTAATGTTTAAGACGGTTAATTTACGCAATAAGAGAAAGTTACAGCAACTTAATACTTTTATCTTTAAAAAAAAAAAAAACTTCTTTGTCGGCTTATCCTTTTCCACTGTCTTGTTTTTGGTTTGAAGAAATCTAGCAATAGGGTAAATATAATCGTGCAATTTCGTCTCGGGTTCGTTGATTTATTAAATTTCCAAGATTTTTATATATAATGTTGATGAGATTTACTTTGTTTATAAAAGAATATGATAATTTATTTACCCCTTTCAATATCATATAACCCATCCTTTCATTCTTCAATCGACTCTCTCCCGTTGCCGCCTCCAACTCTAACAACTCCCGCCGCCTCCAACTCTAACAACTTCCACGGCCTACTTATTCAGCGGGATGTAAACCAACATTACCAAAACCTTGTATACTTGGCACAGGTAAAACTGTCACCATAAAATCAATAGCTAAGTCCTTGAGTGATTGGCATCGTACAAGGCATGATAATAGCAGTGTGCAATGGGTCAGGTAAAGTAGAACCCCCAATTGCACCGAGATAAAGATTTTGAAATACGAGCGCAGAGTACCAAAATTTCAAGAAAATCTTGAAATCAGGCAACATGTAATACTAGGCAAAATGAAACCAGCAATCAGAGCTGAAACAACGGTGGCAATCGCGTGAAGTGCAGATACGCCACCCGGGCCAAAAAAACTCACTCACCAAAGACATTGGTGCAACAAAAAGAACAATAATAGCAAACAAAAAATATCTATTATAGTTGCGATCATATTCTCACGGCAGTCCATATGATCTGCGTAGATAAAAGAAGTGCCGAAGTTGACACGGGTAGGTTTTTGGCCTCATACGTGTGGAGGACTGCCACCAAAGAGGTGGCTAAACCAATAATTATAGCAAATGTCAGAAATAGCATCGGACAGACATTCATCTCCATCAACAGAAGCCAACGGTCTATAACATGCTGGCATAAAAGACATCATTATCGCCCCTAACAAAATACAGATGGGTAATTAAGAAGGGGTGCGGCGATATTGCCAATAGCTAAGACAACACCGCACGCGATGCCACCTAGCAGCTCTATCAACTTTTACAATCGTTCAAATGAATTATTTTTAAGACCATGCGGGGGGCCGGTTAGGTAAGTGTCAACGGTTGACATGTGATTTTATGCATCAGAACACAAAATAAAAGTTTTTGTCGTGTTTTAAGTCACACAATTTATATAGTATAAAAATTCTATATTATCGTATTATAGAAATGTGATTTTGATCATATATGCTTTTATTTAAAAAATATTATAATATAAATTACATAGTTGCCCTTATTTTTAGCTAATTTACACTTTTAATTAGTAATTAAAAATAATGAATCAAACACACAAACACACAACTTATTTTTGCATCTATGTAATAGCCCTAATAAATCATTCATTTCATCAACAACCACTTTTAATCAAATCAAACACACGCACAAAACACACGCACAAAACTAAGAACGACCATAGCGAACAACCAAAGCACTCATCACCAAGAACAAAAAGGGATCGTTTCCTACAAAATCAACAATCCTTTGCAACAATTGTGGTCAGCCAGTAGATGGCGTGAGTCAGTGGATGATCCACTCTTCAAGTTGCAAGGTATATTGAATGTTAATTTTCATAAGTTAATTACTTTTTTTTAAGGCGGTTTTTTATTTTTACCTTTTAATTATACCCAACTTCAAGTTTTGCCCGTTTTTCAAACGAGCTTGTTTTTTGCCCTCTAACTTTTTTTTTTAATAAAATATGCCCAACGGGCTCCGGACTGGGCCAACTTGAAGCCCATTCTACGTGGCTACTGACTAGGATGCCACGTGGTAACACGTCATAATTTTTTTATTTAAACAAAAAATAATTATAAGAGTATTTTTTAAGAATAAAAAGAAAAAAAATGAAAATAAAAGAAGAAGAATATTCTTCTTCTTCTCCTCAATTCACCGACACTGGTGACGACGAGACATAATCCTCCACCACCACCATCTCTATCGCCTACGCCAAAGCCCTGCGCCTTAGAGAATCCTCTTGATCCCTCCGATACCCGAATTTACGACGCCTAGGCGGCGCAACCACCACCACAATTGGCGACAATCGGTGCCGACGAGATATAAGGAGAAGGGTCCATTGATGGCAGCGATTAAGGCGTATGGTGTAGCTTCGGGCCGGAGCTTTAGCGGCGTTCGCGTGCTCGTGTTCTCGACGGCGGTCGTCTAATCGTCGGCGTCTCAGATCCATTTCCGTTTGTCGCTGCAACACCAAAATAATCATCTGTGAAATTGTCAAATTCGAATATGAAGTGATTTTGGAATTTGGTTGTTGATTAATCGAGGTATATTACTTACTCGAGTTCGAGAGATTTAAGGCGGCGGCGAGTAGGGCGGAGGAGGGTGGTGTTGGGTGGTGAGAATGGTGGCGGGGGTGGAGAAGGGCGGTGCATTTGGTGGTTGAGGTGGTGTTAGGTGGTGCGAATGGTGGCGGGGGTGGAGGAGTGCGATGCATTTGGTGGAGGAGGTGGTGTTAGGTGGTGAGAGTGGTGGCGGGGGTGGAGAAGGGTGGTGCATTTGGTGGTTGAGGTGGTGTTGGATGGTGCAAATGGTGGCGGGGGTGGAGGAGGGCGGTGCATTTGGTGGTTGAGGTGGTGTTGGGTGGTGCGAATGGTGGCGGGGGTGGAGGAGGGCACTCCATTACAACAGAGCACAAAAAGCAAAAATTTTATAAAAAAAATTAAAAAAATTTGATGTGGCGCCACGTGGCCGTCCCGTACTGGGCTTCAAGCAAGCATAGTATGGATCCCGTTGGACATATTTTATTAAAAAAGAAAGAAAGATAGAGGGCAAAAAATAAGCCCGTTTAACGGACAAAACTTGAAGTTGAGAAAAATTAACGGGCAAAAATAAAAAGTCGCCCTTTTTTTACAGCATTAATGAACAATTATTCCATCTTCTAAATGCCTTCTAAATGACAGGTAACAATGAAAATGACACGAACAAGAAATAGATTAAAAAAATGCAATAGTGTGTTCTTATAGACAAGCCCTAGATTCAATTGTTGGATCTTAGCGTGGGATTCAATAAAATGGAACTGTTTCGATATACGCCTGATCGTTCAAAAATGAAAAATAATAGATGAATAATAAATGGGAACTATGATTGTAGCTTACGTTTAATTTTGGGGAAAATAAAGTTAAAGTATTACAAACAGCTAATAAGCACAACTCTATTTTGATGAAGCTTTCCCCATTCCATGAATGAGATACAAATATCACTATGGAAGCTTGTACGGGATCTACGCTAGAACCAAGACAAACCAAGGAAATTGTGCTATATTATCGCTATAGAAGCTTGAGTATCTCTCTTTGTTTTTTTTTTGGTAAGCAAGAAGATTTATTGATGAAACTTATGAGCATAAGACATACTCATAACAAAGTTTGAACAAATACAAAGATTAAAACGAAAAACAAATCACATCAACAACATAAACAAACCTTAGGACAAAAGAACCAATCCAAAAAAGAGTAGTTAAACTCCTTTCTAGTTGCCTTGATCCAACATCATGCTTTAACTTAAATGATTCCCACCACTTTCTCAATTTCTCTCATTTCCTTTCCGAAGCTTGAGTATCCTGATACGTCGAGTATCTGTATACGTAGAAATTATGCTGAGCCTATAGGTCGAGCGTGAATACTCGGTATAAAAAGGGTAAACAATATATGGTATAAATGACTTACTTTGATTATCAAGTTCAGGGTATTCATATATTAGCCTCAAAACAAATACGGACACGACGATACATATATGATACAACATGGATATGTTTATATAAATTAATATTAATATTACAAAATTTAGATGTCACATTCATAGTAACTAAACTAATTTATAAATAAAATATGATTCCAAAATATTAATACATAAAAGTCATAATAACAAAATAGTGGGCGAGGGGGATTGGGGTTACATGGTGATTTGGTGGTGATAGGGAGAGAGAAGACTGGAGAGAAAGAAAGTTTGATCGTGAGCTCTTGAAACTAATTAAAGGTTTTTTTTTTCTCTTTTAGATGGTATTTATTTATTCACCCTTTCAATTTAAAAATTTACGTAAAAGCCCCACAGTACGCCCCAATTCGGTACGAATTCGTATTAGAAATTATTTTCATTTTTAAAATTTAACGGATACGGCACGTGGTGTATCGATAGCACATCTTATAGTTTATTTTCTAAGAGTAACGGTGCATCATAGATAAATATGTTGAGTATAAATCCAGCGAACGACTTTTCCCTGCAACTTTGGGGGTCGGTTCTAATCTGGGCCTGCCATATTAACCCATATCACTTTTAGTTGTTTCTAACCAAATAGCCTTAGCTTCCCATGATTTCTCATTCTAAAAAATGCCGTGATTTTATAAGCCACGTGGCACAAATCACAAACGAAGAAGGCAGAAACGACAAAAAATAATCTAATTTGTAAGCTTTTGTGTTATTTATATTTATATTATTATTCCCTTGTAAGTGAGCTTCGCTTATTAATCAAGTTAGATAACACTTTACGTGATGATGTGCATATGCATGTTGGATTTCAGGTGAAATCATTGTTGGAAAAGTATGACTTTTCCATGATTTTGATAATTTATTTGAGTAGGTTCCTCTTTATAAAAGTGGAACTTCTTTAGCTTAATGAAATCTACGTTTCGTGTAGATGGATCGAGTATATTTAATTATTCAAAACCATTGTGGGATGAATGAGAAATTAAATGAACAAGTAAGCTAGTTGAAATAAGTTATCTTGAAGAAATAAAAGGAAATAGGTGGGAAGGTGAAAAGTCACCATCCCACATGGAAAGTTTGAGCTAAACTAGTACACCTAATAAGTTGTTTGTTTGTGATAGGGGTTTGGGCCCCAAGGGGTACCACTAGTCTTTGAAGGGGAGAAGACTTAGATGGGCTATGCTTCAATTCAAGACCGCGCGCGCGCCGTCGTCGTCGGTCCGGACCGGACCTGGGCCTGGGCCTGGGCCGTGGGCTTGGGCTTGGGCTTGGGCTTGGGCTTGGGCTTCCCTATCAAATACTTATCTTTTTGGACAAAGTTTAATTAAGTAATTAATTAAATGTTCAGAAAATAATAACAACGAATTTAATAATTAATTAAACGTGATTAGGTGTCAGAATCTAGTCGAATAAGTGTGTCTAGTGGCTGCGAAAATTGGAGGGAAAATCCAGTCAGCGAATAGCCACCTACACACCCCGTCAGCAGAATAAGTGCCACCTTTCATCCAAATAGGTGCACAGTCAGCCGAAATGGTGTAAAATCTGGCGGGAAAGTTGTGACGTGGAAAAGACATGTCCGTCCAGTCAACCCCAAGGTCAACTTTCGTAAACTATAAATAGGCCCCCCTACTTCTTCATTTTTAATTCAATCAACAAACATTCTTTCTTTATATCTGTTTTGTTCCGAGAGTTCAAAACAATACTTTAGTTCGACGTTCTTAATATTTGAAGTGCTGCTATATTAAGAGATAGTCGAGTTATCTTGGGAAACGAATTGCCGATCAAACCGTAAGCACCGAGCGGGGCAAATATCGATTTAAAGAGAAAGAGTTCAACTCTTGCCTCGACTTTAAATATTGGTTTGTTTTCTGTTATACACCCGTTACGATCAACATTTTAAAACGATATTTTGCTTGTTGTATTTTAGAAAAATGGTGACCATATCGTCTGTCCAAAGTAGCGGCGAGAAGCCGGAGAAGTTTTCCGGCACTGATTTCAAAAGGTGGCAACAGAAGATGCTGTTCTACCTTACGACCTTGAACCTGTCAAGGATGCTGACCGAAGAGGCTCCTGTGGTGGCAGAAGACGTGACTGATCCTCGTCCTAGGGCTGCCTTCGACGCTTGGAGTCAAAGTGACTTTCTGTGCAGGAACTACATCCTGAATGGATTAGACAACTCACTGTACAACGTCTATTCCACCATCAAGACGTCAAAGGAACTCTGGACGTCCCTTGACAAGAAGTACAGAACAGAAGATGCTGGGTTGAAGAAGTTCATCGTCGGCAAATTTCTGGACTTCAAAGTGACCGACTCGAAGACGGTGACGAGTCAAGTTCAAGAGTTGCAACTGATCCTACATGCCCTAGATGCGTAGGACATGAAACTCAGTGAATCCTTCCAAGTTGTTGCTATGATAGAGAAGTTGTCGTCGTCCTGGAAGGAGTTCAAGAACTATCTCAAGCACAAGCGCAAGGAGATGAATCTTGAAGACTTGATTGTCAGACTTCGGATTGAAGAAGACAATCGAATGTCTGAGGCCAAGCCAAAGCAGATGCAGATGGAGGCTAGAGCCAATGTGGTGGAACACAAGCCCAACTCTAAGAAGAGAAAGAATCAGGGCAATGGTGGAGGGCAACAAAAGAAGAAAAAGAAGTTCAAAGGGAACTGCCACAACTGTGGAAAGTCGAACCACATGGCTAAAGACTGCCGACTCCCGAAGAAAGACAACCAGAACCCGAACCAGTCCAACCAGGTCGCTGTGGTTCAGGACAAAGGCGTTCCGGTCGACATGAGTGACCTGATGCTTACTGCAGTTGTCTTCGAGGCTAACATGGTAGATCATCCAAAGGAGTGGTTTGTCGACATCGGTGCCACCCGCCACGTCTGTTCCGACCGAGACATGTTCTCCACATACTACTCATTCAACAACCGGAAGTTGTACATGGGGAGCTCTGCAACGTCTGACATCATCGGAAGTGGAAGAGTGGTGCTAAAGATGACTTCGGGCAGAGAGATTACCTTGATTGATGTACTGCATGTTCCAGATATTCGAAAGAATTTAATATCTGGTTATGCACTTGATGCAAGTGGTCTTAGACTAGTATTTGAGTCTGGTAAATTGTTGCTCACTAAGAATGGGCAATTTGTTGGTAAAGGTTACGCGGTCAACCGAATGTACAAGATGAATGTAATGACTGTAAAACGTGACCTCGAAAAGAATAATAAAACTATTACTTCTGCTTACTTGGTTGAGTGTTCAGATTTATGGCATGTTAGGTTAGGACATGTTAACTTTAATACTCTACGAAAACTAGTAAGCCTAGAATTATTGCCTTCATTCAATATCGAATCTCAAAATAAATGTCAGATTTGTGTAGAGGCCAAATTAACCAAACTATCGTTTCCTTCTGTAGAAAGAAACACTGAACCTCTAGACTTAATTCACACCGATATATGTGATTTAAAGTTTGTGCAAACTAGAGGTGGTAAAAAGTACTTCATTACTTTTATTGATGACTGCACAAGATACTGCATAGTATACTTATTAAGAAGTAAAGATGAAGCTTTACAAGCTTTTAAAATCTACAAATTTGAGGTTGAAAATCAACTTGGCAAACAAATAAAAACTATCCGAAGTGATAGAGGTGGAGAATATGGAGCTCCATTTGACGAATTTTGTGCTTCTTCAGGCATCATTCATCAAACTACAGCCCCTTATTCACCACAATCAAATGGAATTGCTGAACGCAAAAATCGTACTCTTAAGGAGATGATGAATGCTATGTTGATCAGTTCTGGTTTACCACAGAATTTGTGGGGGGATGCAATCCTCTCAGCAAATCATATACTAAACAAGCTACCTCACAAAAGTAGAAACGAAACCCCTTATGAGTTATGGAAAGGTCGAAAGCCTTCCTACAAATACTTAAAAGTGTGGGGGTGTTTAGCAAAGGTAGAAGTACCTAAACCTAAACAAGTAAAGATAGGACCTAAGACCGTTGACTGTATATTCATTGGATATGCGTACAACAGTAGTGCCTATCGCTTCTTAGTACATAAGTCTTCAATTCCTGATATTAATGAAAACATGATCATTGGATCAAGGAATGCAGTATTCTTTGAAAACATATATCCTTGCAAAGAAAGGAAAGAATCTGGTTCCCTTAAAAGAACCCATGAAACTGCAAAGGATAATCATCAGGAAGATGAAGAACCTAGACGCAGTAAAAGGGCTAAAAGCTATGGTCCTGATTTTCTGACTTATATGTTAGAAAACGAACCAAGGACAATAAGTGAAGCCTTGTCCTCTCCAGAAGCTCCCTTTTGGAAAGAAGCTATCAATAGTGAAATAGAGTCTATTTTGCACAACCACACATGGGAGTTGGTTGATCTCCCAGCGGGTAGCAAACCTTTGGGCTGCAAATGGATATTGAAGAGAAAGTATAAAGCAGATGGATCTATTGGTAAGTATAAGGCCAGATTGGTAGCTAAAGGGTTTAGACAAATTGAAGGCCTTGACTTCTTCGACACATATTCACCTGTGACTAGGATCACATCAATTAGAGTGCTCATTGCTATTGCTGCATTGAAAGGTCTGGAAATACATCAAATGGATGTCAAGACGGCATTTTTAAATGGTGAATTAGATGAAGAGATTTACATGGAACAACCTGAAGGGTTTGTTGCTCCAGGAAAGGAGAAAAAGGTGTGTAGACTCATTAAGTCATTGTATGGGCTTAAACAAGCGCCAAAGCAGTGGCACGAAAAATTTGACAGAACGATGTTGTCAAATGGTTTCAGAATTAATGAGTGTGATAAATGCGTATACGTAAAAGGCACACCTAAAGATTACGTGATCGTCTGTCTATACGTAGACGACATGTTAATCATGGGAAGTAATCATGACCTAGTCATGAATACTAAGAAAATGTTGACCAAACATTTTGACATGAAAGACTTAGGGGTCGCCGATGTCATATTAGGGATTAAAATCACTAAGACGTCAGATGGGATCGTGTTGTCACAATCTCATTATATTGAGACTGTACTTAAGAAGTACAATGCATATGACGGTCCTCCGGCTAAGACGCCAGTGGACTTGAGTCTACACTTAGGCAAAAATCATGGCGAACCTGTCTCTCAAGTAGAATATGCCAGGATAATAGGCTGTCTCATGTATATCATGAAATGCACTCGTCCGGATATTGCTTACTCAGTTAATAAATTGAGTAGATTTACGAGTAATCCAAACAAAGATCATTGGAAGGCGTTAATTAGAATACTTAGGTATTTAAAACACACCTTAGATTATGGATTACATTACGGTAGATATCCAGCTATATTAGAAGGATATAGTGATGCGAACTGGATATCAGACTCTAACGACACTAAATCCACCAGCGGTTATGTCTTTACCATTGGAGGTGGAGCTGTGTCGTGGAAGTCCTCAAAACAAACATGTATAGCTCGCTCCACGATGGAATCCGAGTTTATTGCCTTGGATAAGGCTGGTGAAGAAGCAGAATGGCTTCGAAACTTTCTTGAGGATATTCCTTGTTGAAATAAGCCAGTGCCTGCTATTCTAATACATTGCGACAGCCAAGCAGCTATTGGAAGGGCACAAAGTGGCATGTACAATGGTAAGTCTAGACATATTCGTCGTAGACATAATACCATAAGGCAGTTGATCTCTAATGGTGTCATTTCCATTGATTATGTAAAATCAAAGAAAAACTTATCGGATCCATTGACTAAAGGCCTACCAAGAGATCAAACATACTGCTTATCGAGGGGAATGGGCTTAAAACCCAACACTAAAGAATCTTTGTGATGGAACCCAACCATGTTGATTGGAGATCCCAAGATCTTGGTTCAAAGGGACAACGAAATTATAAGGATTCAGTGATAGCATTTTGGAACTAACTCCAGCTCATTCTCGTCTACGATAAATGTGCTACCTGTAGAAAGGGTAAGGTTAAGTTTAACTTTTAATGATTCCTAAGCCTAATTAGACAGAGTATGACATGATGCTCTTGGAAGGAGATCACCTATGTAAGTGTGAAGTTTGGCCGCTTCATAAGAAAACACTTATGAACCCCAAGAGTTGTCCAGGGCCAAAACGGACACAACCATGAGAACTAAAATTTGTTAGGGGAGTTACTGTGTCAATACAATTGTCTTGGTTTACACCAACAGCTGAATGGTTCAAGACATCACGTTCACTGATCAGCTAAGTAAATCCGATGTATTTCACTAAGGAAGGTTCAAAGCTAAAAGCTACCTATCCTGATGTAGTAAGCTTTCCGCCTGAACTCTCTCGAATGTACACATTGAATTTTCATTCATGTGGGGGATTGTTGGAAAAGTATGACTTTCCCATGATTTTGATAATTTATTTGAGTAGGTTCCTCTTTATAAAAGTGGAACTTCTTTAGCTTAATGAAATCTACGTTTCGTGTAGATGGATCGAGTATATTTAATTATTCAAAACCATTGTGGGATGAATGAGAAATTAAATGAACAAGTAAGCTAGTTGAAATAAGTTATCTTGAAGAAATAAAAGGAAATAGGTGGGAAGGTGAAAAGTCACCATCCCACATGGAAAGTTTGAGCTAAACTAGTACACCTAATAAGTTGTTTGTTTGTGATAAGGGTTTGGGCCCCAAGGGGTACCACTAGTCTTTGAAGGGGAGAAGACTTAGATGGGTTATGCTTCAATTCAAGCCCACACGCGCGCGCGCCGCCGTCTGTCCGGACCGTACCCGGGCCGGGGTCGGGGTCGTGGGTCACGGGTCTGGGTCGTGGGCCGTGGGCTTGGGCTTGGGCTTGGGCTTCCCTATCAAATACTTATCTTTTTGGACAAAGTTTAATTAAGTAATTAATTAAATGTTCAGAAAATAATAACAACGAATTTAATAATTAATTAAACGTGATTAGGTGTCAGAATCTGGTCGAATAAGTGTGTCTAGTGGCTGCGAAAATTGGAGGGAAAATCCAGTCAGCGAATAGCCACCTACACACCCCGTCAGCAGAATAAGTGCCACCTTTCATCCTAATAGGTGCACAGTCAGCCGAAATGGTGTAAAATCTGGCGGGAAAGTTGTGACGTGGAAAAGACATGTCCGTCCAGTCAACCCCAAGGCCAACTTTCGTAAACTATAAATAGGCCCCCCTACTTCTTCATTTTTAATTCAATCAACAAACATTCTTTCTTTATATCTGTTTTGTTCCGAGAGTTCAAAACAATACTTTAGTTCGACGTTCTTAATATTTGAAGTGCTGCTATATTAAGAGATAGTCGAGTTATCTTGGGAAACGAATTGCCGATCAAACCGTAAGTACCGAGCGGGGCAAATATCGTTTTAAAGAGAAAGAGTTCAACTCTTGTATCGACTTTAAATATTGGTTTGTTTTCTGTTATACACCCGTTACGATCAACAATCATGAGTAAGGAATCTCGGATTCTCGAGCACGATCTCCTTAGTAATTTACCAGATGGTGTTATGTCTAACATTCTTTCTCGCCTACCCACGAAGGATGCAGTTAGAACATCCGTTTTGTCGAAAGATTGGGAATACAAGTGGACCTGTATTCACAAATATGTATTTTCTGATGGGAATTGGTTAAGAGCACCGGATGGGAGACCGAGTTTTGCCAAATTTGTCGAGAGGACACTTCTTATATCGTAGAATATGCAGAGTTTTCGTCTGCGTTGCATGGGAGAGTATGACTTGCTTCGTTGGATAACTGTTGCATTAAGCCGTGGCGTCTGTAGTATAGATGTAGAGTATCCTAGATGTCCACCCTTTGCCCTGCCTCATAACAATCTCACTTGCATAGAATTGCGACTCTACATTCGCCCTTGCACCTTTACAGTTCCTGACAAGGTTTGTTTTTCGAACCTCACCACTCTGGATCTTACTAGTGTTACTATCTCAAACGAGCATGATCGGGTGGAGTTCTATTTCCCTCTCCGGGAAAAATTAAAAAATGATGCTTTATAAATGGTTCAATATAAAGGCTGTCGAAATTCATGCTCCTAAAATGACTTGTTTACAATTGGCGGATCCTGCTGGCAATGGCGATTCCTGTGACTGTTCATTCAAGATTACTGTTGCAGCATATGGACTTGTGAGTTTAAATTGGTATGCACAGACACAGTCTCAACTAGACAATATTGCTATATCCGGATTGGATAATGTTGTTTATGCTTGTCTCGAACATTACTTTGGAAAGGATGGTGCCTTGCGTTCAATCATCGGCAGAGATGATCTTTTCCCTGAGAAGAGTGGATTAGAATTTCGAGAGTTGTTAAAAGAATTCTCGCGTTTAAAAGGATTGGAGGTATATGGTGATGTGCTGGAGGTTATTGTCATATCAAGACCAGGGCTTCCTCTTCCTAGGTATTACAAGATGGAAAACCTGACTTTAGTTTATGTTGTTTGTGCCGAAGCATTACTTGAGTTGCTTCACGTAACGCCGTATCTGAAATTCTTGGCCATACATGTGGTAAGCAAACACTGCCTGCTAATGGATTAGCCATTTAATCGTAATAACGACTAACCATTAATGTTTTTCCTTTGATCTATTTTCAGATGTACCTGACGGAATATGATTATGATGCTGTGGAATCTGTTCCGTCCTGTATCGTATCTGACTTGGAAAAGGTCACGATTACCTTGTTCACTGGGAAGATGTGTGAAATGAAATTGGTAAAGTTTTTTTTGAAGAAAGCAGTACAACTACAGAGTTCGGTGATCCATCCACGGTCTCTTAAATCACCAATGTCAGTGAAAGAAAGGTGTGTGGTCATTTAAGAGTTATCGACACATCCGAAAGCTTCGACTTGCTTAAACTTAACAGTGGAAGAAGTGAAACTCAAGCTCAATGTTGCTAACCTAACAGTAGAACAGTTGGCGAAAGCTAGAAGATTGAAGTTGCTTAATTAGTAATCTCATGAAATGTGATGTACTTTCGTCTTATGTAGGTTTTGTTAACGAATTTATCGTGTCATTTTAGATCTTTTATTGCTGAATTGTGTTTCGGGGGGTCATATATATATATATATATATATATATATATATATAATTACCTTCCTTGATACAAAAGTGTATCGTATCTGCATTTTATGGCATTGCTTTGCATTCTAGTATTGACAATACAATGAAGTTTTGAAATGTTATGACTACTGAACATAGAAAGTGCATCGCAGATTACAATGCCTAAAATTGAAAATTTTTTAGGGTAGTGGCGATCTCCTGGTCTGGAGTATTGGGATTATTGTTGTTATTATAACCTCCGGGGATGGTGACACATGCACTAAACCTAATGGTTACGATAACCGTGGAAACCAGGAGAATCACATTGACCTTATCCCTCCCGCTTTCAGTCTCTAGCTTATTTCTTAACTTGAAACTTGTACTTCTGATTGCCTTCGCTTGTTGTGTCCGTGGGACGCCAAATAGCCTCAGCCCTCAAGGCCATCCATGTTAGCCTCTGCATTACAATATGAAATTTTTTGCTTGGAACACGAGTTAGGCGTATTGTTGAACTTACATTCTTTTCGGGAATTTATTGCATACATTCGATTTTACCCAGTAAATTATTGACCTTCTGAAATGATGTCAGTCCGGTTTTCATATGCTCCTCAGCAATATCTAGTGCTGTCTGACAATTGTGGTTTGTCGCCTTAAGAATCACATTTTGGTTCCCCAGGAGAATACTGACTATCTTTGGATGCTCGTAAATGGTGGCTAAGTGTAAAGGTGTGTTTCCATCCTCATCTTTTGCAATTATAAGCTTCTAATCTCTGGCTTTCTAAGCATATAGTCGACCGCTTGACACTTGCCGCTTCTGGCTGAAATGTGAAGTATATTTTGACCATGTTTGTTCAATAGCTCCCTCATGTTAGGACGTGTTTGTAGCAGCAATTCAGTTATATCTACAATGCCTTTTTCGGACGCCATATGGATGGGATAGTAACCTTGATCATGATTCTGGTAACCAAATTCATAATGCTTATTTTGACCCCTTTGGTATACTCCATAGAGAGAGCACTATGAAGTGGATTCTTCCCGCTCCTGCTCCTGAAGTAAATCGACCATCGATTGATCCTTTTCCTATAATAACTTTAAGATATCTAGTTTTTAAAACAAAACAAATGAACCGTTACCACCTTTGTGAATGGAGACAAATATAAGCTGTAAAAACCAGAGAGGATTGCGTTAAAAAATGCCCTTGTTTTTGTCCAACAATTGCAGCAAATACCGGTGACTTATTTTTACATCTGCTTTACAAGCTGTAATTTCCCACAGGATTCTCGAGAAGTATCTTGACAATAGTGGAAAATCATGTTTCTGTATTTGTTGAGACTATATTTGTAAATATATAGTTTTAGTTCTAATTGTAAATAATGCAGCTTGTAAGGGTAGATTAGTAATTATCCTAGCTCAGTTAGTTAGCAACTAATTTCTGGTAACTCAACTGTGTATAAATACTCAATGTACAGCTCATTTTCCAGCTAATGAAATCAGTTACACATTTACACATTTCTACATGGTATCAATCACATGCGATTTCTCTCTCTAAAATTCGTCTCTTTCGAGCGAATTTTCTCCCTCTTCCGCCATTATTGAGCTCATTTGAGCTTCGATTTTGACTTATTACAGTCAATTTTTCTACCTTTCTTCTTCATAATGACGAATTCATCGGACTCTAATGCGATTCCTGATAACTCCGCTACTGCAACTCGCTCTGCGATATCCGATTCAGCTGGATTCAGCTCCACTCGACTCGGATCTCTGCATTTGACTGGATCGGAGAATCTGATCATGTGTCTCACCTCTGCGAAGCTCAACGGCATCCAAAACTACCTCTCCTGGAGCCGCTCGGTGCGCATCGCTCTTGGAGCTAAACGAAAGCTTGGTTTCATCACTGGATCGGAGAAGAAACCGAATCCAAATCATCCGGATCACGAGGAGTGGCTTCGTGTTGACTGCATGGTCAGATCCTGGTTACTCTACTCAATTGAAGATGATCTGAGCCGTGCGTTCCTCTATGCTGAAACAGCTTTTGATCTGTGGACACAACTGGAAACTCACTATGGCATGAGCAGTGGGCCTCTCCTTTATCAGCTTCAAAGAGAGGTAGCTTCTATATCTCAAGGTTCCATGAGTATTTCTCAGTATTACACTACTTTGGAGAGATTGTGGGATGAATTGACTTGCCTACTTCCTATTGTTGCATGTCACTGTGAGGCTGCCACTCTTTGTGTTTGTCAACTAGCACATCATTCTCTGGATTTTCAATCTCTCAACAGGTTAATGCAATTCCTTATGGGATTGAACATTGAATATGATGCTCTTAGAAGCCAGATTTTGAGTATTGAACCTTTGCCTATTGTTGAAAAGGCATATGCTATGGCCTTAAGAGTTGAAAGGCAAAAAAAAGTCAATCTTAGCTATAGTGAGTCTACTGAAAGCTCAGCATTAGCTGCTCATTCTAGTTTCAGAACTAGTTCCACTAATCATCTTTCTGCTAAGGAATACAAGAAGAAGAATGCTAATAGATTATGTGATCATTGCAAAGGAAAAGGTCACTCTAGGGACACTTGTTTTAAATTGGTTGGTATACCTGATTGGTATAAGGAGCTTAAGGACAAAAAAAACTCCTCTAGCTCCTCTAGTTCTAACAGTGGCAGGCACTTTGCAAATGCTGTGGATAGCACTGCTCTTCCTAGTCAAGTGTCTCCAGGGCAAGGAACTGCCATTCCTGAGGCAATGCAGAATGAACTATTCAAACTCATGAGAATTTTTTTGACTCAAGAGCAAGGGAAGGGTGCCATGCAATATGATGCAGGCACTATGAATTTGGCTCACTATGGGGACTTTGTTGGTACCTCCCTTACCCCATCTTTTCCTGTTGATATGTGGATCCTAGATTCAGGAGCAACTAACCATATGGTGATTAAGTCCTCTGTTTTTGAATCTTTATTTAGAGTTCACATTCCTACCCCAGTATATCTACCAGATGGATCTATCAAATTGGTTAAGCACATAGGAAATGTTGCCATTACTAGTTCCTTAAAATTGAAAAATGCCATTCACATGCCAGAATTCAAATTCAATTTGATATCAGTGTCCAAGTTGACTTCTGAATCACAACTGATTTGTATATTTTATCCTACACACTGCTTATTACAGGACCTTAAAACTACAAAGGTGGTTGCTGTTGGGAAGTTGTTTGGAAAGCTATACATACTGGATCCTCAAGATTGTACTCCAACAGCAGAGCATTGCAATTCAGTAACTACTATACCTTCTAGCATAAATAAATACAGGAATAATGTAGCCCTATGGCACCAAAGGCTAGGGCATCCATCTCTTACTGCTTTACAACACATTGATAGTATTACTGATGGAAATAGGTTGAATAAGGAAAATGATCCTTGTGAAGTATGTCACCTTGCCAAACAACCAAGGTCATCTTTTCCTCTCAGTACTAGTTGTAGTAATGTTGCATTCCAGCTTGTTCACATGGATGTTTGGGGACCATATAGAATTTCAACAGCTAACAATGCTCATTATGTGTTAACTGTGGTTGATGATTTTAGTAGAGCTACTTGGACTTTTTTTGATGAGAAATAAAACTCAAGTTCCTGGACTTATTGCACACTTAATTAATGTTGTTGAAACTCAGTTTAAATCTAAAATCATTTCTGTCAGATCTGATAATGGAAGTGAGTTTACTAACTCAGAATGTTACTCCATATTCTCAAAATATGGGATTTACCATCAGAAATCCACTCCTTATTCACCACAGCAGAATGGTGTTGTGGAAAGAAAACATAGACATCTCTTGCAATGCACAAGAGCACTGTTATTTCAGGCTAATATGCCCTTAAGGTTCTGGGGACCTGCTCTACTTATGGCTACTCATCTCATAAACAAGACACCATCTCAGGTACTGGACTGGGTTACACCATTTGAGAAATTGTATGGCACTAAGCCTGACTATTCCACTATGAGAGTGTTTGGATGTCTATGCTTCTTCACCAACACTTCTCCACAGAAAGATAAGCTGGCTCAAAGGGCTTATAAAGGGTGTTTTCTGGGGTTCCCTCCTGGCTAGAAGGCTTATAAAGTTATGGACTTGACTACAAACAAAGTTGTTATCACTAGGGATGTAACATTTTATGAACAATCCTTCCTTTTTTCAGCTTACTCTACTGTTACTGAATCTCACCCATTACCAGCAAATATTCCTATATCAGATGACAATTGTGACGACCGCGTCCCACGAGCCATGCTTCGATCCGAGTTGGTTCAGTGGTGGCCAACCACTTTACCCAATCCAAACTAAAGTGCAACTCATAGAAAGGGGTCTCACTTGTTCAGGATCAAAACCATACACATTTCATAAATTATATTGTGATATGTACAACAGAAGTCTTGGTATTACAGATAATGTGGCCATTTTAATGGTTATGCACTAATGACAAAACACGAATATTCCAAAATGCACGCTTGAACAATTATTCACTTGGTCCATGCTGCCATGTTGATTTTTATCCTGAGGAATGGACAGAAGAAATGAGGAATACGTCTTTAATGACTTAGTGAGATTCATATAAAAGAACTGGTAATGCAAGAATTAATTGTGACCTACTGGATACATTTCGATGAGTGATCTTACCGGTAGAAACAGTTCAACTAGATAATTTCATGTAGCAATGGTACTAGAGTTTTCATAGAATAGTTAATAAACTTGTGCTTAACAATAAACGAATCCAGCCTTATAACTTTTACTATTCTACCTTATACCTCCCGACGAGGAGCGACCTCGCAAACAATCAAGAGACATGCTCGAGTACATGTCGATCTAGCACGCGGGTTACAGCCAACTCTTGACTGCAAGCGGCGCCTAGATAGATGGGTATCAAGCGAAATTACTTAAACCGACAGTCCTTACTGCCCGGCAGTAATTCGACTCAATCCGTGGGCCCAACTTCCCAAAGGCGTCCCAATGGGTATAACAAATAAACCAACAAGCTAGTAAACCGGATAATATCCGTTGCTCCTTGAGCTACATGTCCCGAACATAGTTCGTTGCTCTTTGCACAATTCATGAACCAACAGATGAGATTACAATATTGGAGATTTATCATGATTGTGAAATGATATGATAAATAATAAATGATTGGATATGATTTAACGATGAGTAAGAAAATCATGTTATAAGATGAGATGCCAAACAGGATTATGATGAAATATAGGTTGTTCGAGGTTTGGTAATGGAATAGTGACTTTTCTGTCCAAGTTCCTCAGGGCCGGATGCCAAACGGGGCTAGAACAAATTAGAAATAGAACCCCACCTTAACTCGTACGGGGAACCTTGATGGCTTTGATTAGTTCGTCAAACCTTTAACAAATTTAAATAATATTAATCAACTGGATTTATAATTCACCACAACAATTATTAGTACTTTCTCTTCAATTCTCATGTTGGTGAAATTGAAAACGTTCTTATTAAGAATGTTATTTATAATGTAAATCTTAGTAAATAACACATAAGCTTAATTTATGTCATTACACTAAACATGGAAATTTTAGATGATGAATTTAAAGAAAAACATATTACTTAACTAACTCTAGGAAAACTCATCTTTTTAGTCTTTAATCAATTCCAAACGTTTAATAACCACACACCAAATCATACGAAATAACACCTTAAAATGTATAACTTAGTCATTTATTACTTTATTTTACATAGTAAGTTTAAAAATGCATATACTCGTTTTATAACTTAAATATAAAGATATAAACATGAGAGTTTTATCAAAACATGTGATAAGGGATGATAAATAAACTTATTTGATGGTTAGGTCATGAAGTGGCAAGAATAATCTTGTAAGACTTATGAAAATTATATGTTAAACATGATAAATTTACCATTTAAATGCTACAAATAAGATCACAAAAATGTCAATTCATGATTATAAATCATAATAATCTAATTATAACTAATACTATATCATGTTAAATTTATGTTTGTGATAAATACATTGAATTATAATGGCGCTCAAACTTATAAATTAAGAAAACAAAGATTGTGCCAAATAAACAGAAAATCATCGCAATTTTGGTTTTACCTTTGATCGGACATCCAAATGAACTTGGTTTTCAAATCTTTTTATGCTTTATGGTTTTCTAGCATCATGAGAGATGTGGGAATCCAGGATTTTGTGAAAACACAAAAGTTTGCTATGCTAAATAATTATTGCAACATAAGAGTTGCTATCGGATTTCCCGACAGTAGTTTACGATATATGGATTATGCCTTTCTAGATCATATTATTGGAGAAAGATGTCTTCATACAAAAGATAGAAGACACCAAGGAGAGTATTCAGCCGTTGGCCTTGATCAAAAGGATTTTTCTAGAATTAGTTATGATTTTTCTAAGGTGCAGAATCGGCATTTCATGCGCAGTAAAAGTTTTGGCGTCTGTTTGGGTAGAAAATAGCAAGATAAAAATCTGGAAAAATTATTTTCCGAACGAAAACACAAAAAGGAACAACTTTTATTTCTTTGTATTTTTGCAGAATCGGATTAGTTTGGGCTGTAGCAAATGGTGAAGAAGGGTGAGTATTTATAGGCGAAAATAGTAAATTAATCATACTTATTTAGGTCCCACCTTGATTATTTTATATTAATTCACAAACAATCTGAATTTAATCATGCTCTTAAGGATGTCATGGCTTAGCTCATCAAAAATATGTCATGGCTTACTTCATCAATTAGTTAATTGCATATCAAGTTCTTCAATTATTTGTAATTAAAATTCAAAGTATAATTAGATTTCTTTGTTACATACATATTTATTCATGTAATTTTTCTAGATAATTCGATCATCTTTGTCAAGATTTGAATTTGAAATATATGTTTTAGGATTAGAGACCTATAAAAATAATAAAAGACTAAATTTTAAGTTTATGGACTAAAATACAATTTTTTCTAAATATTTAGGGTCAAAAATAGAAACTTTTAAAAGTTCAAGGACTAAAGTATAAATTTATTTTCTTCCTAATTTTTTGGGTGTTACAACAATACAGATTCACCTCTTCATATTGCAAATCACCAGAACCCTACCATTCTATCAGATACCCATCCATCACCACCTGTACCTCAGAATCAAGTGTGAAATTGTGGATCGGGTTGATACGTTGTTGATGTTAACTTAACACTGAAGTTCTAACAGCAGTTTGTGTTCGTTGTTAGTTCGACGATGTTACTTTAACAGCAGACCAGAGTAACAGTTTGCAGCGGAATAAACAAACACGAATTTAAGAAGTGAATATAGGATTATATTAACTTCCGAGCCGTAGGCAAAATACCACAAGGGTTTAACAAAGGCGTTCTCACAACTCTCAAGCTCCTCACTCTTGAATTGTTCAAACTAAGCAAAGCACACAAGAGTTGCTTCGACTATCTCTAAAAGCTCATCACTCTTAGATCTATTCTAACAACTTAAAAACTTTGCTAAAGCAAGACAACACTCAACAACTGTAAATTAATCTCTCTGATTGATTAGCTCTTGTCTCGTTGTTTGTCTTGATGTACTTCACACCTATATATAGGTTCTTGATCTTCGACTTCAAGGTGTGTTGTACACGGTTGGTAATTCTCTTTGTTTCCTTATCGAACTCCTCTTCCTTGTTCTCGCAGTCCTTCTTGAATAAAAGTTCCTTCGCCAGTGATCTAGCTAAGGAAAGACTCCTTCTTCAATTCAGGACTTTCCCTTGGAAGCTTTCCTAGTCGCACTAGACTTCTTCTTTCCTTTTATAAGTCGTTTGCTTTAATTAAGGAAACTTCTCATCTTGGAAACTTTGAGCGTCCAACCTAATGCAAGTTTGTTTCCTGAATAATAATCAAAGACAACTACAACTGTGGAACTCAGTTAGTTAAGTGAATAAGGCAAAACAATAATAATAATAATAACTAGATTGTAAAACAGTTTCTGGACGTGCAATGTTACTCTAACATTGAGAATCTCAATGTTATCCTAACATCCAGAAAACTTGCACTTTCAATCTCCCCCTTTTTGCCTTAATCACAAAACCTAAGAAACAGTTCTTATCAGATCAAATTATTCAGAAAAACTTCATTATATCATAACAATGAAAAACTAAGTACTCTCCCCCTGAATATCAGAAGGGACTAATCCAATGTTATTCTAACACTGATACCCTCGATGTTATAACATCCAGCTTTATCAATGTTGGTTTAACATCAGAAAGTTAACACCTGCAAAACAGAGTTAGTACCATTAATCACAGTTCAATAATAGCATAAGCAGAAACACTAAGTACCCAAAATTAAAAAGTACTTAATTACAGTCCATACTAGCAGCAAGGAATAGACTCCTTGATCAGAATAAAAAGAAAACAATTGTTCAAAAGGCATTAGAAACAGAAACTAAAAAACTTGCAGGAAATTTTGAAATTTGATCTACTCTCCCCCTTTTTGTGAGGAAGGCAGATCCTTCAAGTGTTTCCTCAAGCTGTCCAGTTCCTGCAGTCTGACTTGCTTGTCAGCTATTTCCCTCTGGGTGTCCTTGTACTCCCTATCCAGCCAGACCAAGGTTTCCTCAACAAAAGCATCTGCAATCACTGAGCAGCTGTCACCACTGCTCACTGGAACTGAAGAAGCAGCAAACTTGTGTGTCTTCTTCTTCTTCTTCCTGCTGGGACCAGCTTCTCCTTGAGGGTTCCAAGGCTAATCCTGGATCCTCACATTAGTGAAGTAGCTCCTGGTGATTGACATTACAGCCTTGTTGCTGATCCATCCTTCAGTCTTCTTGGTTTTGAAGCCTTGCTTCACCAATAGGCATGAGATCAGAGAGGGATAGGGAAGGATTCCTTTGGGCTTTGTAGTGACTTCCTTCATGTGTCTCAGCACTTTTTCACCAATGTTTACACTCAGTCCATTCTTCAGCTTGTACACCAACTTTGCTGACTCTTTTGTCATCACAGTAGTGTTGGAAGAAGGAAGCCAATTGTAATTGCTGATCTTGTGAAGGATGGCACTAAGAGAAGTCAGCCTGGTTGTGGGAAAGCTCTCTCTCCATTGCCTAGTGAGACCACATGTAAGATCAGTGATGATCTCCTCCATAGTAGGATCCCCAGACTCTTCAGGATCAGGAAGCCCCCAAGCCTCATTGATCATGGCAGGAGTGATGTCATAGATCTTCTTCCTAACCCAAGCCTTCCCATACTTAGGAGAATCCAGGTTGATCACCCACTCAGAGAGATTCATGTAGAACTCTCTCACTACATCAGGAACATATGCAGACAGATTCTGCACAGAGCCCAAGACTCCTCTAGCCTCAAGCAACTCAAACACCCTGTTTTCTTTGAAAATACCCTCTTCAATAGCCCTTTCCTTGTGGATTACCCTGGCTTGGTATGCCTCCCATTGCTCCTCAGCATCAGGAGACACATAGAAGTCAGAGTAAGCTTCATGTGGATACTCTTTCATCATCAGATCAGTAAACTGATCATCATCTGATGTTAGAGTAACATCAGCTTCCTCTGGCTCATCAGCCACAAGCTCTTCTTCCTCAACTTCCTCTTCCTCTTCCTCCTCAACCTCTTCTTCTTCTTTTTCTTCTTCTGACTCATCCTCAGAAGACTCAGCCATCACCTCCTTACCCTTCTTCTTCCTGGCAGCATTTGCAAGAGCAGCCAAGGAAAGGTTTTCATCCTCATCCTCTTCTTCTCCTTCAACCTCAGCTGGTTGATCACTCACAACAGCTTGGTTACCTTCAGTAGTAACCCCATTATTTACACCAAGATTGCCATCAGCAGCAATCTCCTCAGACAAATCCTCATCATGCTCACCAGTAGCATGTCCACTCTCCTCATCAGCAGCAAGCTCATCATCATTAGCCTCATTAGGCTCAACAGAACTAGCCACAGTTGGCTCCACCACTTCCTCAACCACATTAGCCTCAGCTGGCTCAATCACAGCACTACCCAACCCAATCACAGGGGCCTCATTCTCCCCCTCAATACCAACATCAACATCAGCAGGTATACTCGGAGTAGGGTTAGCCATTGTTACCTCGATTTCAGGATTGGTGGGAGCAGGGGCTTGCTCGACAGCATCTGATGTTGAACCAACATCTTTCTTTGAAATCTTTTTCCCCTTGCGCCGTTGAGTGGTAGCTTTCCTCTTTGGAGAGGCGGCGACTGTGGTTTCAGCGGCGGTGCGTCTGGTACTGCGTCGTGGCGCTCGCTCGATTTGCGCAGCTGCTTCTGCAAGAGCATCAATATTGGACTTGCGTGCCATTGTTAGAGTAACTTTGAGATAAAAGATTGAAGATTTTGAAAATTTAGAGAGTAATTTGCTTTGCACAGTTGTTAGCGTTAGAATGAAGAAGAAATTAGGGCAAATTATATATATGATTCAGATGAAGAGCATGGAATAGTGGTGTTGTAACATGTTACCATAATAATCTGACCACTATCACACGTCCCCTACATGTTGTTCTTACCACGTGTCAGTGTTAGGTTAACACGTAACCAGAGCAGTCTTCGTTCCTGAAAACTTATAAGTTACAATGTTACAATGTTGGACTAACATTGGCAAGTTAACATCAGGGAGGGAAGTTGGAGGTGCAGGGCTTCATCCAAAGTAGCATCATCTTGTGAGAGCGTGAGATATTCCTGTACTAATCTGAAGCTTCAACCACGTACACAGGTACAATGACAAAGCTTAATATCATCAGTATAAGCAAGTGACAAATCAAACAGGGAAAAACACAGAGGAGATATACTTATCCAGGGAAAGGATTTTCCCACAGCAAGAAGATCACAAAACATAGTGCTTTTACCTGTAGCTGGTCACCCAAGAAGTATGCCTCAACACAAGATACTTAACTACTCCCCCTAAGCCCAAACCGACAAAAGGAAATATGCAGAACTAGAATGAATGCAACCATGTTAGATTAACATTTGAGAGATGGTAACCACATACAAACCGCCTTGGTAACTGGGATCAGGACATATCAATTTATCTTTAACTTTCACTATTTTTAGAAACTCTTTTGAATAAAAAACTGATGAATGTTAAAGGACAGTCTCATCACTGAATGTGGGCAGCACAGGACTCCACACACCCCAGCAACTTAACCATCAGCTACAGATCAGGCAAGTACAAAGAAATTGAATGAAGACAACACTTTTATCAAATATTTCTCCACCCCAACTCCTCATGCATACTTGTTTACTAACCTGTTTATCAAGGAAATACTAAGTAATCAATGCTACTGAATGCACACAGTCTAAACTTTATACACCTCAGTAGGAAAGATCACTATCATGTAAAAACCTTGGCCATAGACAAAAATATGAAAATAGGCACAACTGAATGACAATGAGGCCTTCAACATCATGTACCCCAGCTTCTCTTCATACCTTGTCAAACCTAACATGGATAAGTCACAACTGAATAGCATCAGAGTAGTGAGCTCTGTGTATCCCAGCTTCTCCCATGATGTTAGGTTAACATTCACAGACTAACATCAGAGTTATTTCTTTCCAAACCTCTTGATATGTACTTGTTCACCAATCACCTTAGCTATTCATACAGGTCAACCACACAACCAACAGTTTCTCTAACAAAGATGTAATATGCAAGAAAGAAGAATGCAAAAAAGGAACATAAAAGAATTACAGCTACACCACAACCAATAACCAATGTTAGACAGTGGTGTTATGTCAACACTGGTGAACTAACATCTCTAAACAATGCACATGCCAAGAGAGTTCCTCAGACTGAAGAACCTCTCAGTATCTAATGGTTTAGTGAACATATCAGCAAGCTGATTGTTAGTTTCTATATGTTCAATGTCAATAAGCTTGTCTTCTACCATGTTTCTCAGAAAGTGATGCCTAATGTCTATATGTTTTGTCCTAGAATGCTGAACAGGATTCTTAGAGATGCTTATAGCACTAAGTTTATCACAAAACATAAGTAAGGTATCACTGTCCATCCCATAGTCCAGTAGCATATGTTTGAGCCATATCAACTGGGTGACACAACTACCTGCTGCAATGTATTCAGCCTCAGCAGTGGATAGTGACACACAGTTTTGCTTTCTACTGTACCATGAGACCAAGTTGTTCCCCAGATAAAAACATCATCCACTTGTAGACTTCCTGTCATCAGTATCACCTGCCCAATCTGAGTCACTGAAACCTACAAGATTTGTGTTAGTATCATAAGAGTACCATATGCCAAGGGCCAAAGTGCCAGATATGTATCTAAGTATTCTCTTCACAGCAATCAGATGTGACTGCTTTGGACATGCCTGGTACCTTGCACATACACACACAGAGAACATAATATCAGGTCTTGAAGCAGACAAGTATAACAAGCTTCCTATCATTGAACGGTACAATGTTGGATCAACATTGACACCAGTATCATCCCTGGCCATCTTCACTGCAGAAGCCATGGGAGTCTTACAAGGCTTTGAATCTGCTAATTCAAACCTTTTTACCAAATTCTTTGCATACTTTTCCTGACAAAGGAATATGCCAGTACCTGTTTGTTTCACTTGAAGACCAAGGAAGAAATTCAATTCTCCCATCATACTCATTTCAAACTGCCCTGTCATTGATTCAACAAACTTTTCTAACATAGAATTGTTAGTTGAACCAAACACAATATCATCAACATAGATTTGAGCAATACAGATATGAGAATCTTTCTTTAAAACAAACAGAGTTCTATCTCCTCCACCTCTAACAAAACCAAGACTTAATAGAAATTCTGTAAGCCTTTCATACCATGCTCTAGGTGCTTGTTTAAGACCATAAAGGGCTTTTTCAAGCTTGTACACATGGTTTGGATACTTAGGATCTGTGAATCCCTTAGGCTGTTCAACATATACTTCCTTATCAATCAGCCCATTAAGAAAAGCACCCTTAACATCCATTTGGTATAGTTTTATCTTAAGACAGCATGCAATGGCTAAGAGTAATCTAATAGATTCTATCCTAGCAACTGGAGCAAAAGTCTCATCAAAATCTACACCTTCAACCTGAGTGTATCCCTCAACAACCAGTCTAGCTTTGTTCCTAACTATGACTCCTTCCTCATTACTTTTGTTTTTAAAGATCCATTTAGTTCCTATTACATTTACACTAGGTGGTCTAGGTACCAACTTCCAAACACAGTTCTTAGTAAACTGTAATAGTTCATCCTGCATGGCATTAATCCAAAAGTTATCAAGAAGGGCTTCAGTCACATTCTTAGGTTCAATAGAGGAAACAAAACATGAGGCATTGTCAACAGTACAAGTGAAATTCATGCAGACACACATCTTGACCATATCACTATAGTCAATTCTTTCTTTGTTGCGTGTCCTTACCCGTTCAGTGATCTCGCCTATTACCTGTGATGCTGGATGGTCTTTCTGAATCCTAGTTGGAGGGTCCCTTCTAGATCCAGTGACAGCTTCAACTTCAGAGTCAGAATCTTCTGCTGTTAGTCTAACATCAGATCTAGCTGGTGTTAGTCTAACATTGGGTTCTGTCTCATGTTCTGCATTTCCAGCTTCATGGTCCAATGTTGGAGTACCATTGGAAGGAGTAACATCATCAATCTCCACTGTTGGTTCAACATTGGAGACATTAATATTACCAGTACCTGTATCAAGTATGAAATCATCAAACACAACATTCACTGATTCCTGAATTGTCTTCAATCTAGGATTGTAGACTCTAAAGGAAGTACTATTGGTAGAGTATCCTACAAAGATGCATTTTTCACTTTTTGGATCAAATTTATTAAGATAATCCCTGTCATTTAGCAGATAACAGTCACATCCAAATTCATAAAAATGTGCAATATTTGGTTTCACACCCTTCAAGAGTTCATATGGAGTCATGTTAGTTCCAGGTCTGAGGTACACCCGGTTACTAATATGACAAGCAGTGTTTAAAGCTTCAGCCCAGAGTCTCTTGGATATATTTTTGGCATTCAGCATGACTCTGGCCATCTCTTGAAGTGTCCTGTTCTTCCTTTCAGCAATCCCATTCTGCTGAGGTGTCTTAGGTGCTGAGTATTCATGGAAAATTCCTTTAACATTGCAATAGTTATCAAAACTAGCATTCTCAAATTCTTTACCATGGTCAGACCTAATTTTAGTCACAGAAGAGCCATATAAGTTTTTAATACTAGCACAAAGAATTTTGAACTGATCAAAAGCTTCTGACTTTTCTTTAAGAAACTTTACCCAAGTATATCTAGAGAAGTCATCTACAATAACAAAGGCATATTTCTTACCATTCAGACTACTCACCTCAATGGGACCCATCAAGTCCATATGTAACAGTTCAAAGCACCTACTAGATCTAGGATTAGCATTCTGTACCTGTAGGGGGGCATGAATTGCTCTAGTTTGTTTACCCTTGAGACAATCACCACAGACAAGCTTACATGGGCAAGATAGCTTAGGTAAGCCTCTTACAGCATCAACTTTTTGCAATTTCTCAAGGTTCCTGTAGTGAACATGTCCAAGTTTCCTATGCCATATAGATGCTTCATCTATTTTAGCATGGAAACACTCTGCTTCCTCTTGAGCTAGGTAGCAGTTGTCCTTGGACCGAGTACCTGTCATAACAAGTACATTATCACTATCATAAACATCACAAGATGAACTGTCAAATGTAACCAGCAAGTCATCATCACATAGTTGACTGATGCTGATTAAATTTGCCTGTAGCCCATCAACCAACAACACATCCTTCAGGGGTGGAAATCCATCAACATTCAGTGTCCCCTTTCCAATGATTTTCCCTTTTGTACCACCACCATAGGTCACAGTGCCAGTACTCAAGGAAACCATATTCACAAGATTGTCAATGTTGCCTGTCATGTGTCTTGAGCATCCACTGTCGAAGTACCACTTACCTGAAAGGTTAGAATACACAGCAGAGAAAACAACATTGCAAACAACTTTAATCTTAGGGGTCTTAACTTTTTCTACCCAAGTTCTACCTTTCTGTCCTGAACCTAATGTTGGTCTAACATCAGAAACTAATGTTGTTCTAACATTGGGTTCAGTAACTGTTTTCTTACCACATTCTCTTATAAATTTTCTACAGAATGGTTTTATGTGGCCTGGTTGATAACAGTATTGACAGATAAAAGTAGGTTTACTTCTCACAGTGTTGATGGTAACTAAACTCTTAGAATCAGATTCTTTAACAAAGCTAGAAGATAGATAGGCAGAATTTACAATAGAAGAGGAAGGTTTCTCAACAAATCCCAGACCACATGAACCTGAATTTCCCATGCTTAGTACCTCATCAAGTTTGGAAGTACCTGCATTCCATTTAGCTATGATCTGTGTGTCTTTCTTGAGTTTATCCTTTACCTCTTTCAACTCAGCTTCAGCTTTGTCAAGATCTCTTTCATAGAGTTTCAACATGTTTTTCAGACACTCGATGTCATGAGTCAGTGCTTTGTTCTTCTTTATGAGTTTCACATTCTCTCTCTCAAGCCTGAGGAATGTTGTGTGCAGATCATCAAGAATCTCCTCCTGGGATAATTCTTCTTCTTGGGAGTACTCTTCTTCTAGATCAACTGTACCATGAAAACAGTCAAAGTTAGTATCATCACAATCAGAGAGTTCATCAGAGATAACCTGGGAATTATTGTTGTTCCAGTCTCCAAAAAAGATTTCCTGCTTTGCTGTTGGTTCACCAATGTTAGAGTAACATTGTGATCCTAGGCAATTTCTGGAGTCTTCATTGGTCCAGGTGATCCTTGTGCATAGCGCAACAGTTTTGATTTCCTCTGAGTGTTCTTCGGTACTTGTTCCAGATTCAAAATCATCTTCATTGAAGTCATCTACACAAACCCAATGAGAATTCCCTCTTGTTCTGAGGGTGTTAGCACATTCATGTTTATAGTGACCATACCCCTTACATTCATAGCACTGGACATCCTTTAGTTTTTCTACATCTTGAGGTGTGCTCTTAGATGCCATGTACTTAACAAATTTAGGGGGCAATTTCTTGTAACCGGGGTCATCATTACCAGTTAGTTTTTCTTTCTGTTTACCTTTGAAACCTAATTTACTAAACTTTTTGGTAATATTTCCATAGTTAGAAGAGATCAACTCATATTCATCCTCATCACTACCTGCAGAATCTGAACTAGTTCCAAGAAGGGCTAAAGCTAATTGCTTGCTAGACTTTCCTAGGAATTCTAATTCAAATTCTTTCATAGTGTTCATCAAGGTCTGGAAACTCATGTTGGCAAGATCTTTAGACTCATTCATAGCAATTCTTTTGACTGTAAACTTAGAAGATAGTGTTCTAAAGGCTTTATACACCATGGTCTGATTAGGAATCACAAAACCTAAGTTCTGACATTGATTAGATATATCAAGAAGTTTCTCAAAATAACTATCAATAGTTTCCTCTTCTCCCATCTCAATCTTCTCAAAGTCTCTCAAAAGTTTCCTATACTTAGAATCCCTCACAGCCACATCACCCTCACAATGTAACTCAAGTGTTTCCCATGCAGCTTTAGCAGTATCACAAGTTTGAACAAGTTTAAACATATGATTACCTATCCAGCTAAAAATAGCATTGAGAGCCTTCTCATTGTAGTTGTAGAGAGCAATTTCAGCGGCTGTCCATTGTCCCCTTGGCTTTGGCACCAGGTCAGCATCTCCATCTCTTGGCAGATAAGGGATGGTATAGCCTTCTAGTACAGCTTCCCAAGCTTTGAGGTCGATGGATTTGATGTGGACTCTGAGTCTGATCTTCCAGTAGGCATAGTTGTTGGGACCTTCCAATACTGGCAACCTGCTGGTATTGGGGTTGGAGCTGTCCATCTTGTCGTATCAACGCCAAACACCGGTGAAGTTGGTGCTTGGCTCTGATACCAATTGAAATTGTGGATCGGGTTGATACGTTGTTGATGTTAACTTAACACTGAAGTTCTAACAGCAGTTTGTGTTCGCTGTTAGTTCGACGATGTTACTTTAACAGCAAACCAGAGTAACAGTTTGCAGCGGAATAAACAAACACGAATTTAAGAAGTGAATATAGGATTATATTAACTTCCGAGCCGTAGGCAAAATACCACAAGGGTTTAACAAAGGCGTTCTCACAACTCTCAAGCTCCTCACTCTTGAATTGTTCAAACTAAGCAAAGCACACAAGAGTTGCTTCGACTATCTCTAAAAGCTCCTCACTCTTAGATCTATTCTAACAACTTAAAAACTTTGCTAAAGCAAGACAACACTCAACAACTGTAAATTAATCTCTCGGATTGATTAGCTCTTGTCTCGTTGTTTGTCTTGATGTACTTCACACCTATATATAGGTTCTTGATCTTCGACTTCAAGGTGTGTTGTACACGGTTGGTAATTCTCTTTGTTTCCTTCTCGAACTCCTCTTCCTTGTTCTCGCAGTCCTTCTTGAATAAAAGTTCCTTCGCCAGTGATCTAGCTAAGGAAAGACTCCTTCTTCAATTCAGGACTTTCCCTTGGAAGCTTTCCTAGTCGCACTAGACTTCTTCTTTCCTTTTATAAGCCGTTTGCTTTAATTAAGGAAACTTCTCATCTTGGAAACTTTGAGCGTCCAACCTAATGCAAGTTTGTTTCCTGAATAATAATCAAAGACAACTACAACTGTGGAACTCAGTTAGTTAAGTGAATAAGGCAAAACAATAATAATAATAATAACTAGATTGTAAAACAGTTTCTGGACGTGCAATGTTACTCTAACATTGAAAATCTCAATGTTATCCTAACATCCAGAAAACTTGCACTTTCAAAGTGCAACATCAATGTATTCCTGTTGAGGACAATACTGATGTTCTTGACACATCTCACACTGTTAATCCCACTCATATACTACCACCCAGGCGCAGTATTAGTGTCTGTTCCACTCCAAAGCTCCTCAAAGATTATCTTTTATCTTGTTCCATTGATCCCACAAACAATTTTATGAATACTAAATCTCTGGGTTCTAGATACATTCCTAATACCTTTCCTTTTGTCAAAAGCCCTGACATATCACCTTCACACATTTGTTTTCTTGCAAATCTCTCATTACATTCTGAGCCACAATCTTACAAAGAAGCCACCTCTGATCCTCACTGGATACATGCAATGGAACAAGAAATTAAAGCTCTTGAAGATAACCAAACTTGGACTATTATGGATTTACCTCCTGGAAAGCATCCTATAGGATCAAAGTGGGTGTTCAAGTTGAAACTGAATGCTGATGGTAGTATAGAACGCCATAAAGCCAGACTGGTGGCTAAGGGCTATAATTAAATCTTTGGCATTGATTATGTTGACAGCTTTTCTCATGTTGTTAAATTGGTAACTGTGAGACTTATGCTTGCTATTGCAACTCAATATAACTGGTATCTTCATCAACTGGATATTAATAATGCCTTTCTACATGGCTTCCTTGATGAAGATATTTTTCTGAAGCCTCTTGAAGGATACACCAAAGCAGCCCCTGGTCAAGTGTGCAAACTCAACAAATCATTATATGGCCTGAAGCAGGCCTCTAGGCAATGGAACTTGGAGTTCACTACTTGCTTGTTGTCAATTGGTTTTGTACAATCAAAATGTGACAACTGTCTATTCACAAGGGGTTCTGGACCTACTTTTTTGGCACTCTTAGTGTATGTTGATGATGTCCTTATAACTGGACCTACAATGTCTCTTATTGCTGAAGTTAAAGAGTTCTTGCACAAGACTTTTACAATCAAAGATCTTGGAGCTGCAAAGTACTTTATGGGCCTAGAACTCACAAGATCACATGCTGGTCTATTCATCAATCAGAGGAAGTATGTGTTCGATATTTTAAAGGACACTGGTCTGCTTGGAGTTAAACCTCAATCCACTCCTTGCTCTGCTGGATTGAAGTTCACTTCTACTGGAAAGGCACTCCCTGATCCTGATAAATATAGAAGACTAGTTGGTCGGTTGCTTTACTTAAATATGACACAGCCTGACATCTGTTTCATTGTCAATCAATTAAGTCAATTCATGCATACCCCCACGGATGACCACTGGAACACAGCCCTTCATGTACTGCATTACCTCAAAGGCCAACCTTCTTTGGGCCTCTTCTATTCTACCTCTCAGCAGTTCACTCTCAAAGCTTTCAGTGATGCTAACTGGGGATCATGTCCTGATACAAGGAGATCTCTTACCGGCTTCTGCATTTTCTTAGGCAACTCCTTAGTCGGTTGGAAAACCAAGAAGCAAGCAATTGTGTCAAAATCTTCTTGTGAAGCAGAATACATGAGTATGGCCAATACTACCTGTGAATTACAGTGGATCTCACATATTTTGCAAGATTTTCAGCTCACCTTGTGTGGCCCTATTCCTCTACACTGTGATAACAAATCTATTGTGCATATCACACATAATCCCATCTTTCATGAACGCACAAAACACCTCGACATTGACTGTCACATTGTCAGAGATTGCTTCAAGTCTGGCTTCCTCATCCCTCTACATTGCCCTGGAACTTCTCAGCTTGCTGATTTTTTTACCAAGCCATTAGCTACTCCTTTGTTCTCTCATTGGCTATCCAAGTTACAGCTTGCCGATCCTCTCTGCGCTCCAACTTGAGGAGGGGATGTTGAGACTATATTTGTAAATATGTAGTTTTAGTTCTAATTGTAAATAATGCAGCTTGTAAGGGTAGATTAGTAATTATCCTAGCTCAGTTAGTTAGCAACTAATTTCTGGTAACTCAACTGTGTATAAATACTCAATGTACAACTCATTTTCCAGCTAATGAAATCAGTTACACATTTACACATTTCTACAGTATTCGAGCCACTTCGTGGGTGTCCACAAAGTAAAGCCTCGTGCAGGGCGGTATTTCCTTCTTCGTTCTTCTCGCTCATTCCACCGTCTTTAAACTCAGTATCGATCAACAAAGTGACCATCAGCGTGTCTCCGGCTCTTGCTGCAGTGGAGTGTCGCCTTTCGCGTTCTTTTCTGTAACATAGAAAGGTAAATCCTTGCAAATAATCTTCACAATTTTGTATATCAGGAAGGATGTTGCTAAGTGAAGAATAGTGTGCTTTTGAGGGCCTAGTTGGACGCAAGAGGCATGTGGATGGTGATGGCGATCCATTGTTCCGTTCTCCATCGCTCACACAAATGCAAGTATGTCGCCTTGATAGTTTGTCTTGTCTATTAACTTATCTTTGTTCGTTCGTGTTTCATTCAAGTTGTTTGAATGTAACATGATAGTCTAGTATTTGATATCATTTGGATGGCCTTCACCTACGCACTGTTACACTATCAAAACTTGAAAAATATATCAAAATTTGAACCTACAACTATATAGTAGGGATGAAAGACTAAACTGGTGATCCAAGGATCTTGGTTCAAGTGTCTTACGTTGAGCACAAGTTTAAGAGTTATTTTAATGGAAGCAACAAATTCTTAATGGTATTCAATTTTCAAACATGGTGACCAACTTGATTTTACGAAATTTTGTACACCATCACCATCTGAACAACATTGACCCCACCTTGCATCAAAAACAAGGAGCCATTATAATCATCATTTTTTGTACCATTAGTAGACCCTTTTGTATTCTTAATCTTATCCATCTACTTCAGACCTTTTTGGCATTGTTGAGAATTTGAGATAGTGTTATCTCCTTACATTTGCCTAACAAAGCATTCTCACAATTATTTTCTCTCAAAATGTTCACTCAATTTTGTTCTGTACCTCAACATGATATAGGGACATTATTGAATTTATCAGGCAATGGTAAAGCATGACCAAGTGATTACTTCAACTTGATTACTTGATGTTAGAATCATGTTCAATATCTTTTTTTTTATTAAAGCATGACCAAGTGATCATGCCTGATGTGCCATTATTCCAAAAGGATAATATTTTCTGGACAAAGATAATGCACCAGCTGCATCATATAATTCACATTAAAGATAATATTAATTGAAAAGGTCTGCAGAACCCTATCAAAAGGTTAATTAAGTAGTACACATATCAAAGCCAACTATTGTAACTCAGCATACCATTTACTAGTACCAAATGCTTCTCTTTTTCAATGAAGACAATATTTACATATCTACAATGGAATCGTTTACTATATACCACGTATAATTGTTCAGAACAAGATAAGACATAACATTACACCGCAAAAAAGAAAGAAGCAAATCCTGCTGAGTGATTCTTCAGTTTGCATCAAATGCCTCCTCAACCTAGGACTAGTAACAGTATTATTACCAACTCCTAATTGATAAGAGTTTGGATATGCATTATACACACTTGTCTGAGAATCTCCAAACAATCTCAACATCCCTACTATCATTGGATCACTCATGTGCACCATACTACCACCGATCTCGAGACGAGCCATATCCCTAGAGGGACGTACCATATTTTGTCGGTACGAGAGTTGTGGACGTGGATTGGTGGCTACATTCCGAGTCAATGTATGATCACCCCCACACAAACGAGGAGTAGATGGCCTTTGTGGGATACGTAGATCCAAACATGAGTTCTCGTCTCTAGTTTCGCTTTGGCCTCGACCATAGAGGGGAATTATTGTTTTATGCGACACTTCCGCCTTGCAAACAGGGCACCCTGGGTGCCTCTGATCAAAATTTTCTTCGGTCACATCCCGGAAATTGATCCATCGGTAAATGCACGGCCAACAATAGAGGTGCCCGCAAAACGTGACGACGGGGTCTTGTACAAGATCCAGGCAGATATTGCACTCAAAACCACTTGATGATTTGGTTGCAGACTCATCATCATCAAGTTTTGAGGGGTTCCATACATCATCTTCATTTAAATCACTTCGAATCTCAGTCTCCTGATGATATTGCTCCATAACCAAATCCAGAATCTAAAAACTGATCTGTGACAAAAGAAAATCTTACTCATACACAAGAAGAAGAATTTATAGTTGGCCTCACAATTATTTGAGGCACATGATTGTACATATAAAGCAATATAATATATGGATATCAATAAAGATTTGGGAGCATACACTAGAAAAAAGGTGTAACTGCAAGTTGCAAAGAATTTTCAAATGATGTTAACCTATAACCACCAGGTCCTATCTGCTGGAGATTTACTTCCCTAAATTTTCAAATGATGTTAACCTATAACCACCAGGTCCTATCTGCTGGAAATTTACTTCCCTAAGCTACCCATCATTTATTGTAACAAGCTAACTTCTCACATGCAATAATAAAAACAATGCAAAGCTAAGCATTCTTCTCCTTACTTAACAAAACAAAATTTTGATCAAATCACTATATGCACAGTGTACTAAATCATGATCATGACATGCGTTTGAAAAATATGCAAGAAATGGTGAAAAGGAAGCCAATAATTTAAGTCTAACAAAGAGGAAAAATGTTACACAAGTTATATTATCTTGTCTGCCATTCACTTATATCTTCCTCTATATTTAACTATAGAAGTACGTGGAAAATGTGGAGTCTATTGAAGATTAATTGTAGGACATACATAATCCAATTGCAGTAGATCATCACTAGTTAAGTCCCTACCAATCAACTACCAATATTTTGTACTTAATTAAGTTATAACAATAAATTGCCAAAGCATAACAATTTTATAATGAAGATCAACAAAATCATTACACACATGAAAATCCCAATTAACCATGTTTTTAATAACTCGTACAAATCCTAATTTTGGCAGTTAGCCTTCATCTCAATTATTTCAGTATTTCTCCCCCTACCCCACCCAACACATACCACCCACAAGGGGGAGTTACAAAAGGTTCTGTTTAATGGCAGGGCCCAAATTCCAACTCTAACTAGTAGCACATCAAATCTTATCTGCAAAAAATGCACACTTCCCTATACCAATAAATTCAGCATATTTTCCTCCTGAGCCTGCCACAAAACTCCAAAATTGGCTAACTGCCCTCTACAAATAGAACATGAACTAAAAATAGTGCTTAACATGGAAGAACTGTACATCAATCTCCAATTCATCGCTGATCGGAATATTATAGATAATATAGACCTAAAACTATGTTTTAAGATTAAATATGCTTCTTATAAATAATCTACTTACATGTAACTTCTAATTTTATACATCAAACAAAGATGGTAAGAAAGCCAAACTCTTTCTATAAGCTTGAGTTTTAACATGAGACAGGAGATATACAGAATCTAAAAACCACAACTATCCAAATTCAAACAAGAAAAAAATATATAAAATCCTTATTGTGAGAAATACAGACAGCACACTTCAAACAACACACTGAAACAGAATACAGTGGAATAAAAAACTGGAAGAGTGGAGAGTGATCAGGATTCTTAAGAGATAATAAAGAATCATACCTAAATATAAAGAGAACTTGTTCTTTTTTTGAGATGATTAAGGTTGGAATTTAATTCAGTGACTGATATATCTTACATATAATATCCCCATAAAGAAAGGTATATATGGTGGATGAAATATAAGGCCGTGGGTGCTTTAGGTGGAAAAGAGGAAATTGCATCTATCGACGGACCTATACCTACAGCTGCCACGTTGAATATATGTTATTATCTTCTTCTTTTTCTTTAATAAGAATGTGTTGTTATTATGCAATGCATCTATATTATAGACTAATCGTTACGTATAAGCGAAAGCAATTCTTTAGTTTTGTAATTAGGCATGAAGTGAATGTGATTAAATATTACTCCTAATGATTAGGGATATTTAAAATCTTACATTCTAATACAATACTAATAGTTTAAAGCTTTGTAAGCATCTTGTACAATTGAAAGGTACTAAGAAATGAGGTGGACCTATGTAACATCTAAGTACCGGGTCCTACAAGCTGTAATCTTATTTCCTAATACTACAACAAAAAACCCCTGTTGGGACTCTCAAGACTGTCCCAACATAGACATATAGGGACAGTTAAGGTTTTTGGGACTTTTGTAATACGAGTCCCCTATACTCGCGTTTCCCAATAGACTTGGGGACACTTTATATGTGTTGCAACATCCTTTGTTTTGACAACACATTCATGTGTCTCCTAAGTCTGTTTTAAGGACTAATATATATGTTCCAAAAGATCTTTAATATGGCGGTTCAAACTTTATCTTGTCCCTTATTTGTGTCCCCAAACGTAACTCACAAGACGTATACAAAGGTCCCATAAATAGTTTTTGACAACACATACATTTGTCCCTTAACTTGGTTTAAAAGTCTCTTATATGTGTGCCAAAAGATCTTTCATGTGACTAATAAACTTTTTCCTGTCTCTTATTTATGTCCTAATACGTTGCATACAAGACACATACAAATGTCCCAGATATAAGTCCCTAAAAAGTTATTTATTCAGTAGTATATTATAATTTTTAGTTAATAGGTAAATTATCAAATGTATACACATAACAATACATGGTAGAGAGTTCATTCGAACTGAAGGCAAAGGGAGTTTCATATCAATAACGAAAAGAAATTCGATCCAACCATAACAGAAAATGAAGTTCACTGAAATACTTGAGTAACCTTAACTAAATTTGCATGTCAATTCATGAAAAGTGAAACTAGAATCCACTTGTTCAGTAAAACTAATTCTACTCTAAATCGTAAAACTAATTCTAGAAATTCAATAGCTGATTTTCAACACATTCCAGATCCCATCAATTCTCGTCGTCATCTAAAGCAACCTACACAGAAAGAAAAAAAGGAAATAACAATGTGATTATTTGTATAAATCAAATTATTAAGAGATATAAGTAGCTATACATGTCCTGTTCAAAGAAAGTGCACACAGTTGTACTTATAAGCAATATAGACATGCATTTAAGTGAAAGAAACACATAAAAATTATTATCCAACAAGAGGCACACGTATAATGACTACTGACCAGTTGATCAATGAAATTAAACACAAGATGGACACATTCTTTAAGTTGTTGAAAACTAATTACTTTATTGTAAACACAAATGCTGTTATATCAAGACAATCACTAAAATCTGAAACTTGAAAGCGTAGAGGTACCAAACTTCCATCATAGATCAGAAAAAGATTCCAAACTTCTATGAAATTAAACACAAGAAGGAGCACTTCCATCATAGATAAAAAAAAGATACCAAACTTAATTATAATGAAACAAATACTCTTTGAACTAATTACTCAATGACACAAATGGAAAAGTATAAAATATGTATTTCTATACATTAACATTCAATAACATGTCATGTAAGAAAGTTACTATACACTGTACTAATGAAATCAGATTATTTGTTCATGTTTCTATCAGACACAATACCTGGAATATTATCAAAATATAAGTGACATACACCTTCACATGATGCGAAGACACCATATCAAGCCTAAAACTAATTCCACATAATTTAGTTTTGAGTATTATGGTATGATTGAGCCTCAAAGTGTTATACTTCTCAGACACACTTGAAAGTACAAAGGAAAATAGTTTGAATAGGCAAAATATATGAATAATATTAATAGGGGAGAAGATACCAAGGACAAAGGCCAAGCAACAGGTGCTCCTATGGCATCTCCAATTGTCTGAAGATGATCATGAGGGAAAATCAATCTTGCATCCCTTTTCATGACGGATTGAATTACTACAAGACAAAACTCGGGCCCAACATCCATACTATTTACTCTAACATTCTTCGTCGCATTAACAATTCCAGTTGCAACAACGTCATTAATATTTGCAAGGCTTTTCAGAACAACATAACAACCAACCTGTAATTGCCATGTTCAACAATAAGCTACAACTTAGCTATCTAAATTTTAATAATTTATCAATGTACAAGCATTTATTAGAAGCGTACCCTTATTTGCACTTGGCAAGAGGTTGTTGAGGATGAATGACGATTGTTCATTGATGCACGTGGAGGACTTGGTGAATTGGACAATCCGTTTGGAGATGCGACTCGAGTAACAGAATCATATTGTCCATTGAACTATGATCTCTCATGGACATATGTTGTCAGGTTGTCTATCTTTGCATTTAATGCATCAATCTTTTCAGCTTCCCGAAAGTACTTTTCTTTATATTCTGCAGACTGCCTAATCAGTGCGGCACGACTTGGATTTCCACCAGTAACATCGGATGCATTAACTCCAGTTCCAAACATTCGCACTTGCCCATCCTTATCCTTGCCCATTACCGTGGCAAAGTCATCATCTGAACCGTAAATAATCTCATTGATATTTGAATTTGAAGGATTTATGGGAGCTAGCTTCTCCATTTCCTCCTATAACCATGTGAATTTGATGCAGTAAGAGATTTTTCATTGCCACCGCTAAGATATCATATAAAAACAAAAGGAGTTGTTTGGTTTTATATATACTTACAATTGCGTTTCTCAAATCATTCGTAGGAACACCATCCGAACCACAATAACAATCTTTAAATAACTCGCCCCTTGTGGGGTGTCTCCCAATTTTCTTCTTCTACATATATGACAGGACATGTCATGCATTTGCGAGAACCATGCTAGTAGATAACTGAAAATTTATTACTAAAGAAATATAAAAAGAACTTACCAGTATTTCCCTCTTTACTGCAATACTTTTCTTGCCCATGCGGTGAGAATGCTTTAGTTCCTTACGAGATTCTTTGTTTTTTTGACTTATTTCCTAACAAAACAAAACAAAAATTAGAATTAAAATGAAATACTAAAATAAAAATAATAAGGTAAAAGATGTAAAACTCATACAATTGCTTTGTCAGACAACCAATGTTCACATAACTTCTTATACTGATCTGGATTCACTCTATCAGGTATTTCAACCATTTGTTGTTGAACTGATGCTTTAGGATCAAACTTCAAAGTCTTCAGATGGTTTTTCCAACTTTACCATTTTTTTATTGATAGACGTCAAGATAAAACTTTCTCCTCCTGGTGCTAAATCAAACATGGCCTGAAAAAAGTAAGCCCAAAGCATTATATAATAACATCAAAAGACACATAACCTTAAAAAACTTAATATATAATAATATTATTAACCTTGACAATTTGCAGCATTTCATCTTTATAAGATTTTGGCATCAACCTCCAATCTTTGTAATGAATAGGACAATATCTTGCGTTTCTTGCAATGGTTCCAAGAAAATGAGCTAGAATAGATGTTTTACGTTCATCATTTGGTTGTCCAAGCTCATTGAATGAAATAGCAACACGATCATCTTGTTGTTGTCCCTGAACTTTAGGCATGGAAGTGGGGGCCATTCCCCTCTTTTTCTTCTTCTGAACGTCTATAGTTAACATTAAGAAGATTTTTCTTGTTGGTAATTAAAAATATAAGGAAAGTTATCATATCTCGTAAAATATATTAAAAACCAACTCACCAAAGTCGTTCACAGTATGTGTACATTCCACTTGATTTGCTACCATATCACCAGATACTAGAACAGAAGTTCGATTGGCATCCGAATTGGGTAGCAAATTGCCAATTGGAGGAAGATTTGATTCCAACTCTGACTCGCGTGATCCTTTATAACAGAATCCACAATTGAAAACATTTAATAATTAATAGGCACTGGACATATATGATAAACTTACCTAAAGCTGTTAGTTACATGAGTAAAAAAAAAAACTGCATAACATAACCTGTTTGGCTGACAAATGCGTTACTACGTGAATTAAAATGTCTGTTATGTTGTTCTACCGTTTCACGCCTTGCACTTTTACCACGAAGTCTAGTGTTTGGAGGCATGATCTACATAAGCAACAATTTTGGTTAGTGGATAACACAAAACCAAAGCGAGTTTACAAAAAAAATATAGACAAGAAAGTCCTTACCATGTAATAATGATCGTGATTTTTTACCTATATAAAGTTCTAAAAAACACAACATATACAATTAACAGAATAACAACTCAAAAAGAAAATACATAGAACAATCAACAAAGCAATAGAATGACAACTTAAGATAATAAAAAAAAATAAACAGATAGCAACTCAACATCATAAGGAATAGTTAATGACCAATGTATAATTTAAAGTTTCTACTGGATATATCAAAGTAACTATGTTAGTTTCTCAAACTACGGTTCCCTCGACATCTTCTCTAGCCCAACTGGGTAGTTCAATTTCAGTGGGTAACTGTGCAATATGAGCATCAACACGATGAAGTGCATCTGCATCTAAATGCACAACTTCACCCATATCAAACGCATCCATTGGTTTAGTCTTCACAACAACATGCCACCCCTTCCCAGTCGGATCTTCTACATAAAAAACTTGTTGTGCTTGAGAAGATAAAATAAATGGCTCCTTATGTGGCCGTAACCGTGACAAATTGACTAATGTGAAACCATACTCATCTTGCTTCCATGCACTTCTTGTTGACACCTAATCACAATCAAACACCACTATTTTCTTGTCATCGGCATATCTTAGTTCGATGATATCCTTTAATACCCCGTAATAAGTGACATCACCAACAACGGGATTATTATCATTTCTACTAGCAAAACTATTAGTTTGTGCAGTAACCATCAATCCACTGTTCTGGGTTTTCTTCTGGACCTCAAAATTCTTCACTTGAAATCGAAAACCGTTTACAGTGAATCCAGTATATCGTTTTTCTGTAGAATCAGGGCCTCGAGCTAATGCTCTAAGTTCATAAGAAACTTGACCTCCAGCTAGATACAAATTTTCAACCTACAAAGAAAAACAACATATTATGTACAAAATTACTAACAATATAACACTAAAAATGATTTAAAATAAAATAATTTTACTGAGTCACTTACATGATTACGAAACCAATTGGCAAAAGTTTCAGAATGAACTCGTTCTACATCCTTTTTACTGAGACGAGGATTATCAAGTTCAACCATTGCTTTGTGCTGTCTAAATTAGTCAAAAGTTAAAGATGAAAAGTATACACTAATAATATATTAAGTAAGATGAATATCATTTGTAAGGGAGAAAATCTTACTGGATGAATGTCTGAATTGAATCACAATTGAATAACACATATTGGTGAGCCTTGATAATTTTTTCGTTGTCCAGATTTACATCGACTGCTCCCCCAAAATGACACCCTGGATTAGAAAATATAGGAAATTCTGCTATTGTCTCAGAACTGGTATCGCCATTTGTTTTGACCTTGTTGAACTTAGTATCGATATCCTCCAAGTATCTAGAATAAAAAGTCAAACATTCATCTACCAAGTATGCTTCTGCAATGGAACCCTCTGGACAACTTCGATTACGTACATATGATTTCAATACTGACAAATATCTGGAAGCATGCAACAACATGAAAATTGTTAAAAAGTGCTATGAAAAAAAGTTACAAAATCATTCATTAGAAAATAATATCACCTCTCAATTGGATACATCCACCGATACTGCACTGGTCCCGCAATTCGAGCCTCATATGCCAAATCACAAAGAATGACGACAATTTCTTGTTCTAGTCGTATCAAATTTTGAGGATTAAGAACCTTGGAACAAAGTTCTCGAAAGAATGTACTTAGTTTGATCAAAGGTGCTCTAACATGTTTTGGCAATGCTCTACGCAAAGAGATTGGAAGAAATTGTTGCATCAAGGCGTGGTTATCGTGACTCTTCAAGCCTGAAATTTTGTGTTGTTTAACTTGTACACGCCTAGAGATGTTGGAAGAATATCCATCTGGAACTTTTACATTATCTAATATTTCAAAAACTATATCCTTCTCTCTTTTGCTCATAGAAAAACATGCAGCGGGCAAGTACTTTTTTCCAGACTCCAGTGTCACAGGGTGAAGATCACTCCTGATGCCCATATCTTTCAAATCAAGACGAGAGTTCAAATGATCCTTTGTCTTACCTTCTAAATTTAGTAATGTCCCCATCACACTATCACACACATTTTTTTCAATGTGCATGACATCCAAATTATGACGCAACATGTTATCTTTCCAATACGGTAAGTCGAAGAATATGCTCTTTTTTTTCCAGTTGTGAGGAAGAGACGGATTATCAGTTACTTTATTTCCGAATTTTATATGCAACCCATCTAATTCATTTTGAATCATATCCCTTGTTAAAGTGATAGGTGAAGTGCGATGTTCTTAATTACCGTCAAAAGAATTAGCAGCTCTTCGATAAGGATGATGTCGATTCAAAAACCTCCGATGACCCATGTAACACTGTTTGTGGCTCTTGCACAAATACTTAGAGCATGTGTCCTTATGACATGATGGACAAGCTAATGCACCTTTTGTGCTCCAACCAGACAACATTGCATATGCAGGAAAATCATTAATAGTCCACAGCAAATCTCCACGCATATTAAAATTTTGCTTGGTTGATGCATCATATGTTTCAACCCCATTCCATAATTCTTGCAATTCTTCTATTAATGGCTGCAAATACACATCAATGTTGTTTTCCGGAGATGATGGCCCAGGTATGAGTAAAGTTAAAAAGAAATATGCTTCTTTCATACACATCCATGGGGGCATATTATATGGGGTAAATATGACAGGCCAAGTACTATGAGTTACACTCATAGTTCCAAATGGACTGAATCCGTCAGCTGCTAGGCCAAGTCTTACATTTCTTGGGTCATTCGCAAACTCACGATGTTGACGATCAAATGCATGCCAAAGAGGTGAATCACTGGGGTGTCTCAAGTTGCCATCCTTAGTGCATTCCTCTTTGTGCCATCTCATGAAAGATGCAGTTTTAGATGACATAAAGAGTCTCTGTAATCTTGGCTTCAAAGGGAAGTATCTCAGCACTTTTGCTGGGATTTTTTTACGCTTTGATGAACCTTTCTTCTCTACCAAGTTATTTGACGCTTCTTTATATCTTGATGCATTGCAAACATAACATCGAGTATCCTTCTCGTGTTCCTTCCAGTACAACATGCAATCATTAGGACATGCATCAATTTTGATACAAGTAAGTCCTAATAACCCAATAGTCTTTTGTACTTCATAGTAAGACCCTGGCATCGACTTCGTCAGCTCTGGGAAAGCCTCTTTTAGTAGTTCAAGGAGCTTTGTAAATGACTTGTTAGACCATTTACCCCTGGACTTTATTTGAAAAAGTCGAACAATAAATTTTAACTTGGAAAACTGCTTACACCCTGGATATAATTCTTCTTGAGCACCATCTAGCAATTTATAAAATGCATTAGCTTGTTCATTTGGTTCCTCATCAGTGTTTCCATCTTCATGGTTGACTCCAAATGCCTCATGCACCAGATTATGCATGTCATCAAACATATTAAGATTTTCTGTTTGCTGAAAACTATCACGACCAATGAAGAATCTTCTCCATGTACAACCCAGTGCGTGTACCACTTCATGAACCCCTCCACAATCAGATGTTCTTTTGTAGTCTCCCTATTGACCCATCTTACATTCTTACAGTATTTACAGTATTTGCATGGACATACTATCTTGCCACTTAAACAAACTTTATCGAAAGTCATATCAAGGAATTGATCTAACCCTTTCTCATATTCTCTACTAAATCTTGATTTATTCATCCAACTCTTGTCCATTATGAACCTACTAAAAGAAATTCTAAGACATACAAATAGTAGTTAGTATGACAAATGTAAATCTATTAAGTCAGCCTATGAACAAATTTAAGAACTAGTGATATCATTAACATGAATCGTTAATCCACTTTGGTACAAGCTTAGTAACTTATATGATGGTTAACAGACCTCTTAGTTTCATGCAGTGGTATAACTGAGCATTTATTCGTACATATTAATAATTTGAAGCGCCTAATAGATTTAGTGTAACGATCAAGAATTTTTTATTTTATTTGACGAATCAAGAGAGACAATTTATCAACTAAGAGAAACAAAAAAGAATGCTCTTATACTCTTCGAATATTCTGTCTCAATGCCATAGAGTAGTAATTTATGAATCTGAGCCTATACAATACGTTGGGATCTCCATTAATTTTGGCGATTGAAAATGCCACTACTCACTGACCAAATGCAACTAAGAGTTATGATGGCATGCCTAGAAACTTTGAGTTAAAACAAGAAAAGTACAAAGCTTTCTCTAATGATTTCTGATGAAGTTGAAGACTGAAGTGGTTTTACTACTTACAAAAGTTAAGGTAAAAAAGACAAAATCATATTAATCTACTACCAAGTTCAGTGCTCAAATCTGAAGATTTCAAACAAAACAGAAACAATTTAAATAAAATCAAATATAATACTTCATTATTGAAATATACTCAAACTCTGTTATATAATTAACATACTGATGCCAAAGACCTACATATTTGTATTGTATCAATGACAAAAATACTCCAATACATATTATGATTTGTAGAAATTTGACGCACATAAAGTACATTTGTTTGCATACATCATTTATACACCCTAAAGATCTGTAACCATAAATTTAAAAACAAAAATAAATTTAAATAGAAAATAGTTACCTTTATCAAAGCGCCTTTTAGATCCTTGTGTGTAGGCTCAACTATGAGTACTAGAACCTTATACCCAAAAATAAAAACTTGTGAGCCTCAATATATCTAGTCTCATTAACATTTTTTTAATGCATTAAAAAGAAAGTTCACCACAAAAAGAAAACTTCTTACGTACTCCAAATCCAGTTCCCAATTTTTCTACATCCATAAGCAATTTACCATATCCCACTAAATACTAGAAAGTCATGGCAGAAATCACTATTGCTCACTATATCAGAATTTTGCAAATACTTATTAGAAGTAACAACAAGAAATCATCCATAACAGATAATGAAGTTTACACTCGATTCCAGATTCTATATAGTTTTTCATCAACAACTATCCATCATTATCAAAACTATGTACTCTAAAATGAGTTCAAAATTATGAATCAGTTTATTTAATATACGACGGCGATCGAGTTCCTCTTGTTTCAAATGGCAGCAGAACAAATTACTTTTGTTTCAAACTATAGCAGAACAAACAAATATACGACGGCAATCGAGATGAAATCCCTTTAAAATTAATCACACCAGACGCACAATACTGAATCATACATCTAGTTCCAAATCTTGTTTCAAATGCCAACACAACAAACACCTTTTTGTTTCAAACTAAAATAGAACGAACAAATAGACAACGGCGATCGAGATGAAATCCTTTTACAATTAACAAAATCAGACGCACAATCGTGAATTTTAAATTAAAACCCCAAAAAAGGTTATGTGTCTTATGGGTTAAATTCAGAACATGAAAAGATTATCATTATGGGTGAAATTGGGTTCTTAAAGGTGTATCATGATTGAAAGGCTTCACAATAAATCAAAAAAATAAACTACAAAATAACAAATAAATATAGAGAAGGCAAGAACTGAACTCACCGGAAAGAGGAGTGGTCGTCGAGGAATTGGAGATGGATTAAGAAAACTAATGAAAGAAAAAGGGGGCAGAGGTACGGCTGGTAAAAACAAAAACAAAAAAGGGTTAAGGAGTTGGAAAAATTCTAGCTAATACTAGTAAGTAAAATTGGTAATCCCGCCAAAATAAACCTAGACCAAGTTTTTGGGACATTATTAATTAAGGGTTAAGTTGTTCAGGAAAAGTTTAGAATATAGTAAATAAAATTGGGGCGGGATGATTGCCGCCAATATATTCTTAAGAAAATCTATCGAGACATAAGTAGGTGACTTGATAAATAACCCACAAATTACTTTATAAATTCGAAACGGGATTTAGTATGATTCTTTTGGGACGCAAATCATGAATGTCCTTAAAATAAGTTTTTGGGTCACATTAAAAAAAGCGTCCCTAACAAAGTGTCCTAATATCAGTATTTTGTTGTATATAATGCTACCCGTCGTTTATATCCGTGAAAAAAGCATCAAACTATAGTGCAACTCGTTTTGCAATTTAATATGTACGTAACTTTGTTTTTTGTGTTTTTTTTTACAATAAATCTCTTCAATCTTTATACTAACGGGTGAAGTCCCTTTTGATACACATTTTTAAACGTTAGATCGATCTTCTTGAGAGAATTCGTACATTTTTACATAAATTAAAAGGTAACCCCAAAAAAACAATGTCACGATGATATAACTATGAAATATGTCATACTTAGGGTTGACTTTTTACATATTTTGTTATAAAACCAATATTAGTTTATAATGAATTGCTAGCAACCCTAGTTTTGAGCTTACCAAAAAGAAAATAGTTTTATCCTAGTTTCGGAGAAATTAGGTGTTAACAATAAAAAAAATAAATGTAGGGATTAAACCAAAATGTTAACTTTAAAACTAGGGATTAACCCCTTGGACGATACTATCGTCACATACGCTCCCGATGAGGAGGCCCACCGAGTGTCACAAACCCAAAGTGGCAAGTAGTGGCACCCGAAGAGGCACCAAAGCGTCCCTTGGAAAGTCAACAATGAATAAAGAAAAGATATCAGCACGGCATCGAAAAAAGAGTAAACCCTGATGGATCCGTGCGACTCCGATATCCATCAAATGCGCCAAGAGGGACCACAACAGACCTCGAGTCCCAGAAGATGCGAGAACATTCCATCACTGAACACTCCAAAGTCTAAAAGCAATCGGGAAACTCATCCCGAAGACCAAAGCCGGAGAAACATGCCCTATAAAGTTCTAAAAGTCGTCGGAGAACTCCAAAGCCGGAGAAGCATGCCCTATCAAATTCTAAAAGCCAATGGAGGACTCCTCCCGAAGACTTTACTCTATTAAAGTCAGGAAACCGTCAAAGCTTACACCACGAAGAATAAAGTACGAAATCACGACTCAACCACCCATCGGAGCACATATTCCGAAGTAAACAACACAAGAATAGACCCCTATCAGGACTAAAATGCCATCGGAGGAATCCCCAGCCACCTTATGAAGCCTTCCTCACAGGTCTATCCCATCGGAGACAAGAACCCCAAAAAGTCAACCCGTCGAAGTTTCCTGAAGTCCTCGGAAGATATCAAAGTTCATCCTAGTCAGTGCCTAATAGATAAGGAACGAAAAGATAAGATGAATGATATATTCCCCTATACGCTCGGACACCTATATTTTATTAAACACATGCACCACGACACTTGTCCCTAAAAATCTCTATAAAAGGGATGGTCCTCATTGTTGAAAGGGGGAGGAGAAAAAAGGGCGAGAAAGACACATACACACACAATAAAATTTGAAGTGGAATTCAATGAATACAAAGAGGGATATTTTCGTAATATTACAAGCTTCTGAACCACGGGCAGGGCGTTCCAACCCCAAAATAAATCCGTTAATTGGGTAATAATATCATACATGTTAACAAAATGGCGCCGTCTGTGGAAATGCCATTGAATATGTCCTTGAGTGTGTTCAACAAGCGTTTTTTATTATGGATAATTTGTTCAATAGTGAAAGTAGTCAGACCCGTCAATGAGATTCGGAAGAGGCTTTATCGAACCGCCGATATGGTATAAGAGATTTCATCAACATCCCTCGCACTATCTTCGAGAGGCTCGTAGAAGCTACGGCTCGGAGAACGTTACGAGGATTTGGGGATTTTCGGAACAGGACCTTCGAATCCCTTCGACGAAGAAATTCCCATTCAGAAGAAGGCGCACCCCGTGCTAGATGGAGCCCTACTCCCGTCTCCTGGCACCGCAAACCTCTACAAGAATCACCAAGGTATGATAATTACGAAAGAACTTCGAGAGGGGGCAAGGAAAAGAAAGACCCCGCCCCTCGGAATAACATAGGGGTGATGATCCTACCCTATAAGGGATATTGGATGGCCTGCGCAAAGAGATGAGTGATATCAAGAAAACCATGGCTCCTAAGGAGGATCCTACATTTAAAACCTCCCCCTTTATTCTCGAAATTGCCCTAGCATCAATTCCTTCGGGGATGCGGCCCGTCAATATCCCCTTATACACTGGGGGACGCTGATGGAAGAGATCAACATGATCATATCCATCAATATTTGGTCGGAATGGACCTATCCTCCGCCCCCGACCATGTCCTCTACCGTATGTTTCCCGTCACCCTCGGAGGACGAGCTTAGGCTTGGTTTACCCACCTTCCCCCTAACTCCGTATTGAGCTTCGACCGACTGGCCCACCTATTCGTGCGACAGTTTGCTTGCAGTCGGTGATATCCCAAATCTGCCACTCATCTCTTCACGGTCAAACAGCAGAAGGATGAACCTTTACAAGGATACATAAAACATTTTACGGATGAGGCGTTAGATGTCCCTAATACCAGCCCAACCATCTTAGTTGACATATTAACATAGGGACTCCGAACATGAGACTTTTTCCTATACCTCATGGGAAATCATGTCACATACATGAATGAACATATGCAGAAGGCAGAAGTTTACATCCTTATGGAGCAAGCAGAAGGCAAGAAAAGGCGCATGGAGAACGACGACAACGAGCACTGTGAACGCGCCAAACGATAGGTGAATGCCAAGGATAAGGGCAAGGAAGGGAAACCCACCCAACTCAAAGACGACGGTGGCATGGTCAAAAAGTTCCTTCGGCACGTACCTTTGCCTCCGATGACCATCGCCCCCCAAGAAGTGCTCAACGTGATGAGAGGCAACGATGAGTTACATTGGCCAACAACGGCCAAAGTTCCCAATAGAGAAAGAAACACGGGAAAGTATTGCAAATATCATAAAACCTATGGGCATACCACCGAGGAGTGCACTACCCTACTTAGGGAAGTGCTCCGCCTCTTGGAAGCAGGATATTTGAAAGCAGGATATTTGAAGAACTATCTCAAGGAGAATAATCTCGAGGAGCCCAAAATGAATGTATGAAAAAGGCCACGAAGAGAGCCAGGAGAAGAAGAAGCGGCCCCCAACCGGCGGTCACGAGAACGGACCGTGAAACGCCGTCGGCCCCAAGAGCGAACCGCGGAACGTCGACGGAGCTCAAGAGAAAGAACTACGGGGCATCAGAATTTACCTTCTCCCCTAGACTAGTACGAAGATAACGCCCCATCGGGGCGAACGATCAACATGACAGAGGGAGGAGATATCTCTATAACACCCCAGGGTAAGAAGAAGAAATATTTGAAAGAAGCAAGACGAGTAGAACAAGAACTCCCTGTATGCTCCGTGCAAGGATCAAAGCTGCCTAACATCACCTTCAGACCCGATGACCTAACAGGCTAGATCCTAAAGACTGTACAGAGGACGGGTCTTCATCAACTCACAGTCCATCGCATTTAATAGCCCGCTCAAATAGTTCTGACAAAAGTCTGCAACCGAAGAGGCCAGAAGAACGGAACCACCCTCTCCGAGGGGTCGGATCCCCGCGAGAAGAGGGTTGCCCTCGTGGGGTGGACGAGCAACACGATCAGGACCCTCTAGAAGAAGGAAGACCCTCCTCCACCACATTCACAACGCTAACACATTCCGGAGAATAAGAGCGCAACACCAACGGTGGTATCGAAAAATCCATTCGGAGAAGAGTGGCGATCGGATCATCTGTGACACAGGAGCTAGAAAGTTCACTAGAGGGGTTGCAGCAGGCAAAACCCTCTGATTCCTCCTCTCCGAAGAAGGACTAGTCACCACTTCAAAACTTAGTCGATCAGAACCACCATCCTCTGACAAAGCATACCCAGCATTTAATGTTTGCGCCAAAAAGGCCTTATCAAAAGGCTTGATCGCAAACGTTTCCATCTCCGAACCTATCGGGAACACAAGCATACTATAAGCCCGACGCGACAAAGAACACCTCAAATACAAAAGACAAGAAGACGAACTTACAAAAAAAGAAGTTACTAAAAAGTGGTTGAATAAGGAGATTGAACATCTTCACCCCTTCTTGAAGACCTGCCAAGATCAAAGACTCGGGAAACTCCAACAAGCCGCTTATGTCATAAGTACCCGAAAATAGCCCGGAACGGGATAACACTTCCCCCTCACACACCAAAGTCTCGGCATTGGGGGTAACGTATCCCAAACCCCATCGGAGAGGTACTCTCTCACAAATTAGCTGATTGGCCCTTCGGGCGAACAAAGAAGAACCTCCGCCTCCAATCCCCTCTACAAGAGTGTGGATTGGATACATGAGTGAAGACTTTACTGTTGTCCCGATAGGCCAAGTTAAAAAAAGGAGGACCACTCGATCAAGGGCATAAGGTAAAAATAGCCCTCACCCGATGAGGATGTACCCCGCCAAGTGACGATAAGAATTCGGCGTCAGCTGACTAGGGCATATATGCCAATATCTGAAAAGGATTTGAAGAAATGGGTGGAAAAACACCTGCATCTCACAACGTACCTGCTTGCAATACACGGTCAAATAGCCCAAGGGGGGATCGTAGGCCCTCTGATCGAAGTGCGGTATGACCACATCGTACTTGTTAAAGTCCAAATTATACTCAGCAAAGAGGGTCATAATAGACCCCTCGTACTCATTGCTCACGGCACACGTCCTTGGCCCATTAACTTCTAGAGACTCAAAGGAAGCATATCAAACACCTAGGACTGATCCGCAAAGGTATAAGACCCCATACCCATGAACACTTCTCAGGTGTGATTTACCCTACGGGAATCTGCATGCAAAGGCCTTGAAACCGCCCCCTCGAAGAACTCCCCAAGATGGCCGATATATCATCATCCAAACTATCTCGCCTCGAAGAGAAACTGCCGAGGAAGCATGACGGGCCCTTAGCAGCAACGAAGGAGTCCGAACCGAGTTTCGAGTGGAATTACGAGAAAAGACGGATCCTCCCTGCCTATAATGTGGGGGCATCATCTTTCCAAGTAAGTTTTCACTTTTCTCTCATGATTAGTTGAAAACTAAAGAGAAAGGAGAACTGAAATGCAAAAGCTAACTATGCGAAAGTAAGAAAGAAAGTTTGCAAGAAAATCAGTGAGCTCAATATCTAAAATGAATTTCTTTTGAAGTAAGTATAACCATGTCTACTGAACACTTGGCACCTATATATACTCATGACTATTTCCTTTAATTAAGAATTAAACTTAAACCGCCATAAGCAAAAGCTAAGGACGCGTGTCAGTAAGATGCTCCTACTTAGGAAAAGTGTATCCTTAAGACTACCATGCAGGCCGGCACGTCTTGCTTAGTTGCAAACTTGGCCAACAAGAATAAAATTTTATCTTAATCTCTCTGAACTCAGTTTTAATTCCCACATTAAAAGAACGGTGAGAATAGTTGTAGGTGCTAAGCATTTATTAATAATCGACAAATATGAACAAGACAAAAGGAAGAAAGAAAGAAAGAAAGAGCAGAATAAGTGTTCATTCGTAAAACCCGAGAAGTCCTCTAGAAAACATTCACAATTGTGAAAAAATAACTACAAGTGCTAGAGATACGAAATTTAAAAGTCAGAAAATGCTAAAACTAAAGACAGAGAAAATAAAACCCTAAACTAAGCCTCCGTGGTCGGAAGAGATGGGGCCTGAGTGGTAGGAGTTGTCCCCTCGAGATGAAGAGTTGTCGGGGCAGCGGGCGAAAGAACCCCTCCAGAATCACTAGGTCACGGACTTAGGCCACTGGCTGATCTCATCGGAGAAGGTGAAGGAGATGCCCGAGGTGATAACAGGCCACGATACCTCTCAAAAAGACCATAGGCCTCCTCGGGGGAACGCCTCTTCAACTTGCAAACTTCGAAAGTCTTCACAAAGTCAACTCCCGACCGTAATAACTCCATCGCCAACTTGGTACTCTCCAAATACCCCTACAGCGCATGCCCCATCAAGAGCCCATGCTGCTTTCTATCGGAGAGATCTGAATAATGCCGCACTGCCTCCCGAACTGCTGCTTCCACCTTTGTGTGTACCTTCTCTGGAGAAACGATTACCGACAGCTTCCCCTCGGCTGAATCTGCGCGATCAAGGGCCCGACCCAGTTGTTCTTGAAGACTCATTTCCCTCACTTGCGCCTCCTTCTTCTCCTTCTCAAGGAGCTTGATCTTAGCGTGGGAAGCCTTCTCCGAAGCCTCCAGCTTCTCATATGAAGCATGAAAACTCTTCATCAGTTCCTCCCGCCTCTTCAACTCCTTCTGGTCCTCCTCCCCTCGAAATTCATAATTGAACATCTTCGTCCGAAGAATGTCCATCGCCATCTGGTCCTCATCCCTCTTGGAGAGGAGGGACGCCATTTATTCACGAAGAATTCTTACTTCCTCCCCACCTTTGTCAAAGCCCTCTCAGCAGGAGTAGCCGCCTCCCGAGCTTTCCCAACCTGAAAATAAAGAAACACAAGAATAAGTTCTCCCACCAGAAGAAGATTTCCTGGCAGAAATAAAACAAGGATGAACAGAAAGAGAAAAACTTACCATTAGCCCCATCCAGTTGAAGCATGACTGCATGAAGTGGAAGCCATCAGCAGGAGTGGTGTTGGAAGAAACAACGAAGCAAAAAACTTCTCTGAGGGCCTCGTCCAGAACCTTTAGTGATGGCAGATCCTCTAAACGAGGAGGAGCTTCTGAAAATGGTCTCCCAAAAGGAATGCCTCCAAAAGAAAGAGTCACCAGGACTGAGGCGACTGTCTCGAAATTAGTGAACAATGTCTGGTGCACTCCCGTAACTGCAGAAGGACCCACCTCCCTTAAAAGAGACTCCAAGAGTGAAGTATTGGCATTCATTTGTAACGGATCACCAGGTTGCACCTCAGGCACCTCTGGAATGTCCTCAGAATCACCCAGTGAGGCGTCCAGGTTGGGCCCCAGAAGCTGTGCTAACAAATCATCTCCTACAAATAAATGAACAAGTCAGATACTAAGAAAATACATACAGAAATAAGTAAGGCAAAGGGAGCAATCCAGTCACCTGAAAAAGACGCCCTCTCTTCGGAAGTCATTGGAGCCTTCCCCTTATCTACGATAACTGAAAAAAGAGAAAAATACCTACTTAAACAGGAAGGATACCAAAACAGAATTACCAAGATAAGAAGATAAAATGTGAGGACTTACCAGGTGCAAAGGACTCGGAAACTGGCTCTACCAAGGGCCCCGATGAAGGCATCTCAACGTCCTGAGAAAGAGAGGGCAAAGGATCCTCGGAAGATATGACCACCAACTCTGGAGGAACAACAGCTGACTGGCCCCCAATAGCTCTCAGAGACGAGCTTTTCTCCACATAGAAATCTCCCTCCAACGTGAATTCTCCACCTGAAGTCCTCAGAGAGCCTCCTGCGACAGTCAGATGCCACGACCATGGCTGATCATGGGTCCACGATGGTAAGAGGGACCACTCCATAGATCAAGCCATCCATCCCAATGACAAACGGTGAATGGCCTTCTTCCTCCTCTGCCACCGGACGCGTATCCACATCCACAGGAGAATTGACCTCCTCGCCTTCTGGACCCTCCTCCTCGGGAACGTCAGAAGTACCACTTGACGAACGAGCAGACAAAACCACCTGAGCCTAATACTTCTTTCGACCACTCGGAGTTGCGATGTCCTGCCTGACAGCATCGGGGTTACAAGTGGATCCGAGGGACTCTTGCGCGAAAAATATTTTGCCAAAATTTCTCCTGCATCACACAAAAAAAAGCATAAGAACCGGGAAAAATCAAAAGAATCATTTGGAAAAAAAAAGACATAAGTTGAAACTAAAATGCTTACCAAAAACGGTTCGTCCCTCCGAGGACATACACAAAGGCTCCTTAATGGAGTCATCGGAGAACATCACGTGATGCAGTCCCACCATCTCGTACAACATGCCAAAATAATCCGACTCCATCAGAGACTACTGCAAAATTATCGGAGAAAGAATTGCCTCCGAATCCAAAGAATAAGTAGGTGCCTCGACCTCCCTCCACTCAAAAGGCATATCCCACTCCCCCTTCCCCCCCCCCCCCCCCCCCCAGGCTTCACGAAGAAGTACTTGTCCTTCCAAGTACTATGGGAGCTAAGGGTCTCCTCCAATATTTTCTTCGTGGAATTCTTTGTGGCATCCCGATGGAGGAAATGATAAAAGGGGAGACCCCCGGGCGAGCACACGATGTCAAAAATTGAAAAAAATTGGGCTAGCGTGCACCCCAAACCCTTCACTTGGCACCAGAAGACGAAGATTCACAAAAGGGCAAAACTATTCGGGGTTACCTAGCTCGGACAAACGTTGCACGCCTGGAAAACTCGCAAAAGAAGGGAGGCATAAACGAACGCCAGTCGTACCTCATCTGGTCAAACTACACCATGAGGTAACCTATCAAAGGATTGTTAGCCCTCTCGGCCTTCTTCGGAATTTTGAACTCCATGTTCTTCTGGTACACCCCCAAATCTTTGAATAAATAAAGCACCTGGTTCCGAGTAGCAATACTCGCGGTCTTCTCGACTTTCTGAAGGTTGCGGGTATCGGGCTTCTTTGATTTCGAAACCCTAGTTTTCTTCGGACTCGCAGTGACGCCCTCCTCCGCCGCGAATGTTCCTGCTTTTCTTTTCCGAGTAGCCGCAACAGGACCACTAGCTGCGGCGCCGCCTGTAACCGCCGGTGAGTCCGTGGCGAATGTGAAAGCCACGGCACCAGAAGCTGACGCGGCGGTGGTGAGATCAGCAGCAGAGGATGCCATCTGATTTTGTTTAAGATAATTAAATTAAAATTATTTAGCTAGAGATTAAGAAAAAATGGCAGAATTAAAAGAGAGAAGCAAAGGGAATTATGTTCGATAGAAACTTGCTGAAAATCGGAAAGTGAAAGTGAAGAGAAGAAGTGGCGTGAGAGCCCTATTTATAACCGAATAAACGTGGAGCACGTTTAACGCCCCATGTTACCCCCTCACCTGACACGTTCCACCCGGCGCGTTACCCACCAACTAGCCGTTGGATACCGACTGTTACCAATGGTCAGCTATTTGAACCATTACGACATCGACGGACGTTACCTTTCCATCATCATCATCCGCAATGAATGCACAAAACCACTGCTCATCCGAGGACCAACCTGGCGAGGATCCAAAAGGTATATATATATATATATGTGTGTGTGTGTGTGTAAAATATACATGCGCTCCTCGGAAAATAAGAAAAGCCCCTCTCCTCACCGAGGACACAAAAAAGGGGAAAACAAAGAATAAAAAGCTCCTTGCCTCACAGAGGCCACAAAATAAAATTTCCCTCGCCTCTACGATGGCGATCGAAATTTGGGGTGGCTAGTGTTAACCCTAAAAAATAAATGTAGGGATTAAACCAAAATGTTAACCCAAAAAATAGGGATTAATTCCTTGGACGATACTATCATCACATACGTTCCCGATGAGGAACGTACACTCTCGATGAGGAGGCCCACCGAGTGTCACAAATCCAAAGCGGCAAGCAGTAGCACCCGAAGAGGCACCAAAGCGTCCCTTGGAAAGTCAACGATGAATAAAGAAAAGATATCAACGCGGCATCAGAAAAAGAGTAAACTCCGATGGATCCGCGCGACTCTGATATCCATCAAATGCGCCAAGAGGGACCACAACGGACCTCGAGCCCCATAAAATGCGAGAACAATCCCTCACAGAACACTCCAAAGTCTAAAAGCCATTGGAGAACTCATCCCGAAGACCAAAGCTGGAGAAACATGCCCTATCAAATTCTAAAAGTCGTTGGAGAACTCATCCCGAAGACCAAAGCCGGAGAAGCATGCCCTATCAAATTCTAAAAGCCATCGGAGGACTCCTCCCGAAGACCCAAGCAGAAGAACATTACTTTATTGAAGTCAGGAAACCATCAAAGCTTACACCACGAAGAATAAAGTACGAAATCACGACTCAACCACCCATCGGAGCACATATCCCGAAGTAAACAACACAAGAATAGACCCCTATCAGAACTAAAATGCCATCGGAGGAATCCCCAGCCACCTTATGAAGCCTTCCCCACAGGTCTATCCCATCGGAGACAAGAACCCCAAAAAGTCAACCCGTCGGAGTTCCCTGAAGTCCTCGGAAGAGATCAAAGTTCATCCTAGTCAGCGCCTAATAGATAAGGAACGAAAAGATAAGATGAATGATATCTTCCTCTATACGCACGGACACCTATATTTTATTAAACACATGCACCACGACACATGTCTCTAAAAACCTCTATAAAAGGGATGGTCCTCATTGTTGAAGGGGAGGAGAAAAAGGGCGAGAAAGACACATACACACACAATAGAATTTGAAGTGGGATTCAATGAATACAAAGAGGGATATTTTCGTAATATTACAAGCTTCTGAACCACGGGCAGGGCGTCCCAACCCCAAAATAAATTCGTTAATTGGGTAATAATATCATACATGTTAACATTAGGTTACCAAAAAGAAAATAGTTTTAAATTTGAGTCACGACACCCAGTCTACGACTCTAAGGATTTGTCTGATGTGTGGGAGGCGGTTGTGCCTCCCCCTCTCACAGAGGGGCGGGCCCCACTGTGGCCCCATGTTTGTGAGGCTCGCCCCTCTGTGAGAGAAGGAGGCACAACCACCTCCCACACATCAGACGGTCCCCGACTCAAATTGTGTATGTTTGCACACAAATAATACTCAAAAGGCAAAATTAATAGATGCACAATTCTCAACAATTCCGTCAAATTCCCACCTGATTCTCTGCTGCCTTAAAGCTCCAAAAATGCAACTGAAGTTGAACATCGAAGAACCTTTCCAACACTATTAAAAAAAAGGCAGTCCGGTGCACGAAAACATCCCGCAATGCGAGGATCCGGGGTATAAGACAAGAGACCGCTCCCAGGACTTGAACCCGTGACCTCTCAGTCACACAGCAACACATTTACTCGTGCACCAAGGCTCCCCTCCTTTCCAACACTATTATGAACTAAAAATCGTAAATTAAAACCCTACCCCTAAAATTTGAAATAATTAAAAGAACAAAAAATGTTATCTAAAATCAAATTTTAACCTTGTGAATTTCATTTTAAATAAGTTTTATCTAACTTTTGCTCTAAATACTAAGTTGTATCTAGCTGAAACTCTGTTCATTTACCAAAAAATATAATTACAACAAAAAAGTACTCAAACACAAAAGAGAAAACTACCTCTTCAGAGAGAATATCCAAAACCTCAGATTTCAATCACGAAACCTATATTTAACTACTCCAAATATTGCGTGCAAACTATGGCGTGCACACACACACACAAAACTACATTAATTATAATTGAACGAATAAACGTGAGAGTTATCATGGGATGAAGAAACATACCGGCCAGTATTAGTATATATGATAAAATTGAGGAGTGGACTGGTTTCTTATAACCACAAAACAATTAAACATAGAATTACAAACTATACAAGGAATTGATAGCGTGTGTACTGGTTTCTTATAACCACAAAACAATTAAACATAGAAATACAACTATACAAGGAATTGATAGCGTGTGTAATTTATGGATGAGATGAAAAGGCTACGGGTAGCTTTAGGTAGATATATTATATATAAAATTATAAGAATATAATAGAAAAGAGGAATTGTATCTATCGACGGACCTATACTTTCGGCCACGTAGAAGAATATAATGTTCTTATCTGTAAACTATTTGTTCCGGATAATCGGAAGAATTATTTTAGTTTTTACTTGATCCTTTAATATTTTAGTTCAGGGGAGCGGGACCCGTGATTTTTACCCAGGACAGCTGAAAGCTTAATTAAAGATAACAAAAGCATATGAAAAAAATTCAAATACAACTATTTAACGTTGAATGAGAAAATATCTTTTGTTCAATACAAAATGGTAAAGTTACATATCATTAAGCAAAACGAGTAACATTGTTATATATTGGAGTAGTTTTTTGTCCATACGTACATAAAATTCATCAATTATTGAAAAACTATTAATATCTGATATCTCCCTTTCAATGTACACAATTGTACTATCTACTAAAAGTTCGTCCTCTATTTTACTGTGGAACACAGTTTTTGCAATCTTAATTGTTGAAATTGCCAGTTAATGCGGATGAAACCAGAAAAACTAAAGCTAACTCCATCTTCTTCATTTTATCTTTTTTTCTTTTGATAATGCTCCGATCTGTATGTTGAAGAGAATGTGTTTTTTATATTTCATATGTTCTTTTATTTACAAATGACTTGGGTTTAAGTTGTATGTGACTTGGGCCTAACTTATTAAAATAAAATAGACGGATATAGTTGGATGTGAAGAACCTGGTCAGTGTATTGCAGATTTTGGGGAGATTTCAATGGGCAATTCAAATATAGAGAAGTCTCGGGAGCCTAAATAGGGTAGCAAGAGTTGGGAGCTTCCTAATGGGCTGATAGTTGATGGTGAAAGTGGGCTTAAGTTAAGTGAAGTAGCCAACCAATAGCGGATGAGCACATGATAAACAGGTCCCGAGCACCTTTAAGGCCTAAGATGAAAATGCCTAAGATGAAAATGAGCAATTTGATAACAAGCATCGAATTTGGTAATCTAGTAAAGACGTCATAGCTGGTGAAATTATATCTTCTTCTCACAGTACAGAGTCTCCTGAAAATCAAGAAATGAAGAATAATGATGACCAATACCAAAAATTCTTAAATTCTCTGATGTGGCAAGGATTCATTGTCGAAGAAGTTTCCATATGAGGATTGTGACATTTAATGTCAGAGGAGTTGCGAGTAAGGTGAAGATATGAGACAAAGATGTTAGTTAGAGAACATCAGGTTGATTTTCTTTGCATACGAGATTTTTAGGGTAGGAGAATTGATAGAGCAATTTGGGGAGATAAGGATTTAACATTATTGTTTGTCCTTCCAGAGGTGCAGCCGTTGGTTTACTAACCACGTGGAAGAGGATGTTTTAGTATTCAATCCCATTGAGTTGGTGAGAACATTATGGTGGTTTCTAGAATAAGTTGTGAAACTGCGGTCAACTGTAATGTTATGAAAGTTTACTCCCCATGCATTCCAAGAGACAAGAGAATCTTATGGAATGCTTTAATTGATACCAAACAACAAATTGGTGGTGGAGTTTGGTGTGTACACGGTGACTTCAATTCTATTCGAACTCTAGAGGAAGGAAGCGGAAGTAAGTCGTCGGAGACATACTCAAAGATGGGAAAGTTTCAAGAGTTTATTTATACAATGGATATTTTAGAGTTACCTCTGACCGATAGAAAGTTCACGTGCTACCGGGGAGACAGTAGATCAATGAGTAGAATTAATAGAAATCTACTTTCTGAGGGTTGGTTTGGACTATGGCATAATCTGAGCTTGTGGGGGTTAAAGAAGAGATCATTGTCCAATACTTCTAAAGGACAATTTGTAAAAATGGGTCCAAAGCCTTTTAGGATGCTCAGTTGTTGGCTACAAGACCGGGTTTCAGTTTTATGTCAAAAGAACATTGGGATTCACACGTAGTTAGTGGATGGGCAGCGTTTAGAATTAAGGGAAAAAATGAAAATTTTGAAAGGGAAATTAAAAAATTGGAATAAAGAGGTGTTCAATATGGTGAATAATTAGATCGAGCATTTAATGAGCTCGGTGTAATTAGTGAGCAGAATCAATTATTAGTGGATGAGGTGAACGAAATAAAGAAAAAGTGGGTGAACTGTGGCATCCTTGCGTTTCAGAGAAAGCATTTTAGGCCAAAAAACTAGTTTGACTTTGCATAAGGTCGGAGATCTTAACATGTGATGCTTACACAATTGGATTAATAGAGTCGACACAAGAATGAGATGCAGGGGTTGAACATAATGGGGTATGGGTCGATAACGTTGAGAAAGTCAAAGCTGAAATAAAAAGGAATTTCCACCCGCAGTGTCCGTCTTTATCCAATTTGACTTTCAAGTAGGTTTCAGACGACCACAACTAATAGCTGATGAGGCCTTTCTCGGAAGATGAAATCAGGCACACCATCTGGAGTTGTGATGGTTCAAAGAGCGTTGGCCTAGACAGGTTCAACTTTAATTTCTTAAAGAACTATTGGAATACTATCAAGGCTGATCTTTGCAATTTTGTTAATGAGTTCCATGAAATTGGTCGGCTTTCTAAAGGGATGAATCCATTTTTCATCATTTTTATTCCTAAATCATAGAGCCTGCAAAGCCACAACGAGTTTTGACTGATTTCGTTGATCGGATGCTTGTATAAAGTAACAGGTGCGCATGGTTACGAGTTCAGTGATTTCAGAAGAGCTGCCGGCTTTCATTAGAGGAAGGCATATTATAAATAGTATTCTAATTACGAAAGAAGTTATAGATGATGCAAATAAAAGTAAACGATTGTGCCTTATATTTAAAGTTGACTTTGAAAAGGCGTATGACTGTGTGAATTGGGTGTTCCTAGATTTTGTGTCGGGTAAGATGGGCTTTAGTGCTAAATGGAGATTGTGTTCTAAGGAGTGAATCACGACAACATTTGTGTTTGTTCTAGTTAATGGAAGCCTAACGAATGAATTTCATTTTCAGTGGGGGTTGAGTCAAGGTGACCCGTTATCACCTATTCTCTTCGTGGTTGTAGTTGTGGTCGAGGCCTTGAATGGTCTTATCAAAAAAGAAAAGAGTGTAGATTATTCAAGGGCCTTAAAATTGGAAATTCAGAACTTGAAATCTCCCACGTACAATATGCAGATGATACAGTAATTTTTGCGATCCATCTACTGATACTGTCCTAGCAATCAAGTCAATCCTCATGAATATTTGAGCTCGTTTCTGGTCTTAAAGTCAACTATCAAAAGAGCCATCTTTATGGGTTAAATGTGGAGGAAAGTTGCATGACTGGATGGGTGGGAATTCTAAATTGTAAGCTTGATTCATTTCCTTGGTGTCCGTGTTGGTTCCAATCCTGGCAGAATTGATATGTGGCAGCATGTGATTGACATTTTTCACAAAACATTGTCAAGTTTGAAAAGTAGATTACTTTCGATAGGAGAGAGAGTGACTATCCTTGCATCCATTTTTATAGGTATACATTTCTATCTCTTATCATTTTAAAAGGCTTCTTATAAGGTGATCAACAAGTTGATTAGACTTCAACGAAGGTTCCTTTGAGGAGGGGGCAACGACAAAACTATGATTTCATGGATTAATTGGAGTTCTATATGTAATAACAAAAAGAATGGAGGTGGAGGCTATTCAATGAAGATAACTGTCTCTCGAAAAAAAATTATGTGGACAAAATAGGGGTTTGGAATAATAGGGGTTCGCGATGGTGGAGAGATTTGGGCTCGATTTTCTCCAATAATTCTAATGAAGATTGGTTCGAGCAAAATATTTGCAGAATGTAGGGGACCGGAAAGATATATTGTTCTGGGTGGTTGATTGGTTGGGTGGGGCTCTTTTGAAAATGAGATTTTAGAGGTTTCCATTAATCGCATGCGACACATGTAAACTATTTCAGATGTGGGGTAATGGTCTGAAGGTCGATGGGCATCGGACCTCAATTGGCGGAGGAGATTCTTCGATTGGTAACTTGAGGATTTCAATGAGATATCTGAGCTCATCCATCTGCAAGTGCCCTGTCGAGGCCGAAAAGATGAGTGGAAATGGAAACATGATTCAGCAGAGACTTACACGGTAAATTCGACTTATGATAGATTATTGGAGCAATCTATGAATAACTATTCTATGCTCTTTCGACAATTTTTGGAGCTTTCAGCGCCTTCGAAGATGTCATCTTTTGCATGGAAATTGCTACATAATATTATTTTGACAAAGCAAGGTCTTCTTCAGGGAGGCGTAAACCTAGAGGAAGGATCAATTAACTGTGCGTTATGTGGAAATGTTGCAGAATCTGTGGAGCATTTATTCTTTGAATGTTCATTCTCTTATTCAATTTGGAGGTTAAACCGGCTATTATAAATAATCTTAAGCATCATTTCTACCACTTTTTGAAGATTATTCCATCCTTAGCTTATAATCGTTAGTGGAAATGATTGTGGTGCATCATTGTGTGGATGATTTGGAGAGCTAGAAATGGAATTCTCCTTCACCATAGGCAACCATCAAGTTGTTGAACTCATTATGATCGAAATGTGGAATTGGATAAAGGCAGAAGAGTCAAAGATTATGTATACTTTTGTTGGTTGGTGTAATAGCTATATAATTTGTCTATCGAGTCTGTATTTTCTTTGATTTTGTTGTGTCCTAGCGGTATTCTTTTGACATTGAACTTGTAAGGGGTTGAAGCACCTCATGTGCTTCTTTTTATCTACTTTTCTCTTATAAGAAAATGATGCCTTTTCGACTTTGAAAAGAACAACAAACTATGTTCGAGACAAGTAGCTCAAGGAGCAACATATATTATTTGGGTTACGAGCTTATTTGTTTATCTGTTATACACATTGGGACGCCTTTGGGAAGTTGGACGCAGGGATTGGGTCGGTTTAATCTCGGGCCATAAGAACTGCTGATTTAAGTAACTTTGTTTGATACTCATCTATCTAGGTGAACCTTGTAGTCAAAAGTTGGTTGTAACTCACGTGCAGGATCGACATGTACTCGAGCATGTCTCTTGATTTTTTTGCAAGGTCGCTCATCGTTGGGTTATATAAAGTAGAATATTGGAAGTCATAAGGTTTGATTTGTTTATTGTTAATTCTTGCATTGCTAGTTTTTTGTATGAATCTACTAAGTCATCAAAACCTTATTACTCATATCTCAAGTCTGTCAATTCCTGAGGACAAGACCCACACGGAAACTTTGATTAAGTAAATGATTTTCGAGATGGCATTTTTTATTTTTTTGTAATTATTAAAAAGCTTTATCATCGTACGTAATTATTAAACTTGCCAAATTGTTGTACTCCAAAACATTTCGTTGTATGATTTTTTTTATGATAATATGTATGGTTTGTTCTCGGACAATGACACCCTTTCAAAGAGTTGTGTTTCATTTTGAGTTAGGTCAAGTTAATGTTCAAAACCGAACCAATTCGGATTGAACGCGACTATCACAGTGTAGTACTTCCGTTAATATATTAAGTTAGTTAGAGTATTTAATTATATTACATATATATATTATTACTTTTTAAAAATATATTTAATAAACTATTATATATTTATTTCTATAATCTAAGATGATTTTTCGATTCGATTCGATTCGATTTTTAACTTCTGAAATCAAGGATTAAATCTAAAGAAGGTTTGATCATAAGGCAGAAATTAAAATCGGCTCAAATATTCGATTTGATTTTAAAATAAAAAAACTATGCACAGGTCACCACTCTCTAGAAAAGAAATAACATTAGGTGGGGGGCTTAACATGATGCTACGCACTCTAGTTATATGAATCAGATATTTCGCCATCGCATTAGCAAGCTAATTCTTCAATTTCGGGATCCGTCTGGATTCTTGTGTACATAGTTTACTTAGTAGCACACGACACTCCTCAATTTATAAAATAGTATGCTCATACTTTTATTTAGATAACACTAAGTTATTTTGGGCTAAAGATTGAAATTGTGTCTACAAAACTATTTGAGTGTGCTTGTGAAGTGATTTTTCCTTCTTTTCTTAAGTCCCGTATTATATGCCAAAGCATTTGAGAAGCACCATATACTCATCACCCTTTTCCCCTTTTATGTCCTTTTTCGTGTTAGTGGCGTGAATACTTAAAAACCAAATGAGCACATAAATACTATATCAACTGAATTTATTAGGTCCACAGATTATAATAACTTGATTAAACTTTCCCATGGCAACAACTCAACAAAATATATTTCCTATAAATGAAAAATATAAAAGAAAATCAACAAAATATTCAAAGCTTAGATGTGATTTTGTTTTGTGTGGATCTGATGAAAATGACGTTGAAGATTTATTTTGTGCGAAAGAAAAAATTGCATTTGCATCAGTGTTTTATGTACATAGGGGTTCTAGGAAAACAGGGTTGTCAAAAAAAAAATAGATAGTGTTGCACCATAAGTTATACACGATTGTAAATTGGTCGAATTTCTTGCCATAATTCATCCTATTTTTGCCTATTTTGACATATTTAAACCTATTAACCTATTAAGGTCGAGGCTCATCAAGCCTATTCCATTTCGATTTAAAGAAATATTCTATCTATAAATACTTTTTTTGTTGGTAATCTATAAATGGACAAATTAATATTTCTGCCCTGTAACTTTACACCGTTAAAAAAAGTGTCATGTAACTATTAAATCGATAAAACTAACCTACGAATTGGGTTTTTTTGAATTTTTCTGCCCACAGCTTGCCACCTCACAAAAAATGTCTCTGTGTCATCCGATATGGCAATTCTGGCACACGCCCAATAAAAAGCGCCCATCCACGTCTGAATTCCCTCTTTAACAAAACGTTTTTGCCCTTATAATAACAACACTCCAACAAAAAATCCTTTTAAAAAATCAATTCCCCCAAATTGTCCAAGAACCCTAACCCTAATTCTCAAATCGAAAATGTCCGAATCGACCATGAGCTCTCATCTGGTATGCAATTGTGGAAGACCCGCTGTCGTGCGCATGTCCATGACCGATGGGAACCCTGGACGAAGGTTCCATGGGTGTCCGCGATGGCCCCTTGGGTGTCGACTATGCATTTGGGAAGATCCGCCCGTCTGCTCATATGTTAGGGATGTGATTCCAATTTTCCGCAGAAGACTCGAGAGGCTGCAGTGTAGAGTTAAGGGACTTGAAGAAGAAGTTGCGTCGAAGAAGGAAACAAAAGATTTAACAATGCAGTCGTTATACGAGACAACCAAGAAGGAGCAAGAAGAGAAAATCCAGGATTTGCACATTCAGAACACAAAATTGTCCATAAGGGTTAGACTTTGTTATAAGATCATTATCATATTGGTTTTGGTTGTTGTAAGGTTGTATTGAAGCCATTGTTTTTGGCTTATTAGGATGTGTTGTAATTTGATCCACATTAGGTGTGTTTTTCATTTGAATTTGTTGTTGGTAGTATTAAGGGTGGTGGTTAAGATCTTGATCAGTTTGATTAAGGTTGTGTTGGCATAAGTTTCATCAGTTTGAGTATCCTTGTTGATGTTGATGTTGTTCAAGTAATGAATGGTTTGTATCCTTGTTACCCGTGTGTTTTTTGAGTTTGATTTTGCTGTTGTTGATGTTTTGTTAACCAAAGTCTGGAAAACTGGTAAGCTGGAGTGCCTTCTAACTTAGTTGTTGCTGCTCTTTTGGCACAATAAGCCCAATTCTTGGTAACATCAACTCTAAGATGTTTGATTGAATCCAATCTAAAAGCCTCATGGTTCCTGGTGGGATCTGTTTTGAACACTTCAATAAATCTTTCAGCAAGCCAGGGAGCCTTCAAATTCCTTACACCAAACCTCTTACCACATTTGTGTTGTGGATTGTATTCCCTTATTTGTCAGGTTTCCTCGAGATCAACTTTCAGTCCATGAAGCCTCCATGGACATCCAGCATGAACACATTTGAAATAAATCCTTGTTTTGTCACTCTTATCAACATAAACACTTCTTCTGTTGTTGATCGCATCTGACTGCACAACCTTTCTGAGTTGATCTTTAGTGTTGAATAGCATTTTCAACTTGAAAATAGGATTCCATCTGTCCCTACTATCAAATACATCTGGGGATTCACTGTCATCATCTTTTTCTTCATAGGGCAGTGGATTGATAGGCACCCTTTTGATGTTACTGACCACATCAAGCTCTTCTTCATATTCAACATCAGTCTCATTGGCATGACCTTCCAAAACCTCCCTAACCTGTGGACCCTCTGGTAAATTGGCATCAGTATTCAAAGTAGGGATTGGTGGTGGATTCATAGCTGCATTCACACTAACACTGATATTGTCTTATTCTTCAACATCTTCAACATTTTCACTAAAATCACTTTCATCAGTATACTCACTCTCTTCCACGTAGCTAGGATCACCACTTTCATCCTCATAATCTTCTACTATGATCCCTTTCCCTTTATCTTGCACTTCAGTTGTTCTTCCTTCACCACTCACACCAACACCTACTTCACTTACACCTACATCGATGTGACTACCAGACACTTGTTGGCTTTCATCAACAAAATTTTCAGTCCTAACATCCCCCACATCTTCTTGAATTATTTCACCTTGCTCATCATCTCCAATTTTCTCTTGCACTTCTGACTCATCATAAAAATCAACATTTTCTTCAAAGTCTGTGTCATCAGAGTACTCACTATCCTCCTCATAGGTTTCATCATCACTATCACTAGGTATATCCTCAATCATCACAACAATAGTGTCACCATTTTCATAAACCACTTCTTGGTCAACAACACCAATACTAGGAATCACATCTTGTGCTTCATCACTTACTTCATCAACATTCTCATCAAAATCTTCATCATCAGAATACTCACTTTTTACCTCATATGTTTGATCTTCACTGTCAGATCCATCATCTCCTAAAGTAATTGGATAAGCTTTGTCTCCCAGCCTAGTATAGTCAGAACCCCCATCCTCATTGCTTGGTTCTACTCTTGGAACACCAGCAGGTGTAACTTCTTCCAATACCCTTAATCTGGTATTCTCATTGTCACTAACCCCATCAACATTACCTGACATACTATCCTCATTGACCAATATTGTATTAGCCATACCAGGTGTTACTAAAATCCTTTCATCAACAGCAACATCAGGATCTGGAGGCATGTCTGGAAATGGTGGATCAATCTCAAAATCACAATAGATATCAAACTCCCTGGTTGGCAGTGCTTCTTTGAGAGCTTTTTTCAGGAGCTTGTTATCCTCTATGACTTTATACCAACCTTGCCTAACATAGTAGAATTTCTTTTCACCCTCAGCATTCATATTATCTGCATAAAGGTTCAGAAGCTTCATGTTTATCTCTTTAATGTCTGAGTAGTCAAACTTCATCACTCCACCACCAACATAAGTATCAAATGGATTGGACTGTAATCTCCCTCCATAATGGACATTGAGTGTAATAAGATTAGATATGGGATCTGCATATATCATGGAAGTAGCATATTGAGCTTAAAGTATAAAGGAAAACTTATACTTAGTATAAAGGAGAACTTATACTTCTTATATGAAGTATAAACTACATGAATCAATTTTATATTTTGCTTTAAGTACTAGACCTACAATCCAAGAAAGATTGGGACCATTTTTTTTCACAAGCATCCATTGACAGCAAATTTTTAAACAAATATCACTACAACAGACCCCACATATTTTGGCATAATAAGACACAAAATCGACAACATAACATTCAAAGAACCTGAATCCAAAAACCCTAACTCTGCAGTGTCTTAGACCGACCACTAAACTACTTAAGCACACAACTTTGAACTATAGCAGAAACCTTTTCTCACTACAACTCACAAAACTACTATTACTTTGTCGACATGCAAAAATAACTAACCAAAGCAAAGTAAAACTTAGGATAAATTGGCGAGGGCATGTCATGGTTAAAGGGGGACCGCAACTTCGGCATTATCGCGCTTGCAGTACACGACCACTGCTACTAATGATGTGTATCAAAGTTTTGGGTGGTGAGAAAGGACTGTTGGGGTTCAATTTTAGGGTTTAGTTCAAGATTTTGGTATGGAATGAAAACCCCGTGCGACGAACAACTAATGTGAACTCTTCAAACAATGTGAATCGACGACAAAATCGCCAATTTTGGTTTCGAGATTTAGGGTTTCGGTTATGAACACAAATGGGGGAAATATTGTCTGAAAATAATCCTAAGTGTTGGAGTGTTGTTATTATAAGGGCAAAAACGTTTTGTTAAAGAGGGAATTCAGACGTGGAGGGGCGCTTTTTATTGGGCGTGTGCCAGAATTGCCATATCGGATGACACGGAGGCATTTTTTGTGAGGTGGCAAGCTGTGGGTAGAAAAATTCAAAAAAACCCAATTCGTAGGTTAGTTTTATCGATTTAATAGTTATAGGGCACTTTTTTAACGGTGTAAAGTTACAGGGCAGAAATATTAATTTGTCCTCTATAAATACGTTACTAAGCATCATTAATGAGATTTTCTTTTAAGATAATCAAAAATATCTCGATACAGTTTGGCCTATTCGACATCTTTAGCGAAATTTGACACATTATGGTGAATTTTACATATTTGGACCTTTTTTTATTACACAAGTCTAAGTTATTTTCTTATTTAAGACATATAACTTGCACTATAGACCCAGTTTATCACGAGTCTAATATTGACATCGACATCAGAGTGCATTCATTAGTATCAAGCAACTCAACACACACAACTCTTTGTAACTCTACTCAGCCACCATGCAATCCCCTCAGAATTGAATTCTTACGGATCCCTCCGCAATTCCTCCAGTTAACTCTCATTTTAAATTTTACCAACATATCATAAAGTGCGACGAATTTGAAACATGAGTTTTATTTTTTGCTTAAAAGATGGTTTGTAACTGCAATACTCGAATATCTAAACCGCACTGGGCATAATCAATATTTTGTTGTAAGATTTGGATCACGTGTTTTTTGATGCATTTTATAGAAACCTAAATGCTTTCCATTGTCAAAATTGTAGGGATGCACTATCAGTTAATGAGCTTCGTTGGTATTGGAATAGGTCTGAATTTAGCATTTGTTATTTGTTAATGTGTCATGATCTAGATTGATCATGTATATAGAGTTTTGTTAATTTTTAGGATTTACAGACCATTCTGTAAAATAACATTGTATGTGAGTAGATCAATGATATCATCTGAAGATTCCTCACTCCAATATCAGTGATGCAAAATCAACGCATATCCAAAAGTTTGTATTGTTGTAAGAGTTTTACTTCATGTATGTAAAAGTGAAAAATATAGGGAATACATACAACGAAATGGGTTCAATGAACAGCCCAGGTCAATCTAATCTAATTACCCTAAAGGCTAAAAAAATATTTTGCACTCCTCTTACTATAAAATGAGTTGGCCAATCCTAGGGCTGTGCGACTCGATATTATCATACCAATGATTCAGTATATTAGAAGTGGGGTTTTGGTTCGGTCATTTGAAAATCAAGATCGTTTGTCAAATCAAATTCACTCGGTATGTTTCAGTAATTACCGTGCTCGATTCGGTATTTTTTTCAAGTTTTATGTGAGTTCTTTTCTAACAATAAACAATTAAAATCCGATAAGTAACTCCTTAAAATTAAAAATTATAGCAAATAAAACATGAAATAAAAAAAAAAAAAAAAAAAAAAAAAAGCGCACACAATCAACATTCACAAATATAACACCAAAAATTAATATCTAACACAAATTAAAATATAAAATCAATACACACTAATGATCAATAATCAATGGTCAATATATGGTCTTAGATCATATATATAAATACCAAGTGAAATTGTACGAGAAAATCACAAACCATCATAATTCATTAATAATCTAATATAAATATTCAAAGTCACGTCTATAGCATTTCGACTTTTATTTTCGCATTCCACTTTAAGCCTATTGTCAATGTTATAGCTCTAGCATTGTTTTTGTAATGGCTCATGCGTGATTATGTCTGCTTAGTTATTCTTTTTTTTAATTAGGTAAAAATGAACTAGTAGTTTAAAAAAGTTTTAAAATTTATTTAACGAGTATTCAACATAAGAAATTAATAATGACTAATTTAATTTAAGGAATATAACTAAACATATATATTGTTATTATATATATTAAAACAAAAAATAAAAAATAGTGGGTAATTGGTACGGTACGATTACCGACCCCTCGTACCAAATACCAAATCAAATGATGCTTCAGTTTTTATGATGGTCGTTTGCCGAATCAATTGAATTGATTCAGCAGAAAAACAATATCATTGATTCGGTTATCAATTGATACTATCGGTACAATACATTTTGCACGATCCTAGGCCCAATCGCAGGCACATTGTAGAGAACTTTAATATTATTATATAAAAGAAATAATCTAGAGTTGGATTATTTACATCATAGAGCCTAAGTGCTGGAAAACTTCGGAGTTGACTCATGACATGTGTTTGGATCGGTCAACCAAAGTGCGAGGGTTTTGTGCATGCGGGGGGCGTGTTGTTTGGTCTACTTGCATGCTTCGCGTGCTGCTGGCTGGATGACGCGGGCTCGTGCTCGTCGGATCGGCCAAAAGTGTGGCTCGTGAAATCCTTTCCCACCAAAATAACTGACAATCTCGACGCCTCGGAACACCAAAATGCTTGAATCTTGTCCATAAATTGCCCTTACTCGTTCTCGGTCTCCCAACTCACTTCTGCCTCCGCCAGTCCCTTCCATAGGTCTAAGAATTCTCTCCCCAAGGCTTCAGCGCTTGACGATCCCTTTGACAAGGATCTGACTAATTTCGGCATGGTGCAACGGTAATTGTGTTACCATTTCATTTCATAGGTTATGGGTTCGAAATTTATCACAACAATTAAATTTTTTGCTAGATTTTTCTTTCAGGAGCCCAAATAACTAGAAAAAACAAAATTCAAATGAAATCTCGATCCATCAATAAATATAAAAAGAAAGTCCATCTTTAAATTTCTTTGCGTTTGAAACAAACGCTCATCTTTCTCTCAAATCTTCAATATCAAATCTTGATATATTTGACATGTTTTATTAACTTATACTATTATATACAAGGAGTATAATAAAGTTTACTGTTTAATTTTATTTTCTAGTAGATGGTGTGTGCATTCAAATCAAACTTATTATTTTGTTGGGAAAGACTAATATTAAAGTCTTTTTAATTAAATGAGAATCGTGTATATTTCTAATATCTCATTTACAAGTACGACCGATCAATTTATGTTTCATAGAATTGCAACTTAACTTCGATAATATCTTGATTTAACATATAATTTTTATCAGTTTGTACTAAATGGTCAATATTTTTCATTATATTGTATACATTTTAATATATATATATATATATAATTTAATTATAGTCCGGGGTCTAGAAAAATCCAAGCTCAACCCTTGTACGGGAGAATGACTCATGATTGTGGAAAGGACCAACTTTGGTGCAAACTCAATCATAAATAATAGTCATCATACATGGAAGAGTTTGCAAATATGTAAGATTAGTAATTAATTAAAACACCACAAGCACGACACATGGCAATTTTTTTTTTGGAAAAATAACAATTATTTCGCACGTACGATTAAGCTTGACAAACTACAAATGACCAAAATCGATCAATCACCACGTACGGCACTAAGTTCTCTTATGAATTATTTTTTACATGGGTATGATTGGCTTTGGAGATAAACTTTTTGTTTTGGTCAAACTTCCAAAAGAGCTCATACGATGAAAATATTGTCGTGCTTATAAACTTAGATCAACTTCTTTATCTTTCTGACGTGGAACTCTTGTTTGTCGTTACATGTGTGCATAATGTATCAGATTGATAGAATCATTTTAAAATCGACCAATGATTCCCATTGTTTACCAATAAAAAAAAAATACAACTTTATAAATTCTTGCAACTTACAAATACTCCCTCTATTATAATAAATCCAAGATGTATTAAAGTTAATCAAAGACAATGAACCTACACAACTGATAATTCCAAGATTCCTTCCGAATATTCAAGGGTATAAGCAAACTAGTGGTTCGTTTAGCGTATTTAATAATTTAATCATATGATTGTGGCCCTCGCATTCACAACTTATGACAACTCATGACCTTACAATCCCATACTACAAATGAACCGTACGTTATGTTGCAGAAATGCGTCTAGACACAATTTCAGTTTCTCTAAATGGTAAATATAATATATTATTCAATTCTTCTACACAATAAAATCCACAAAAACTTACAATAAAACTCTAGTTAACTCGTTAAACCAAGAGAAAAATGCATTGAATAATACAAACTAATTCAATTAAAGCGCGCAAATTCATTTCTAATTTGAGAATATATAGTGATACATAGCATTAATTAGCCTGCCACGTAATACAAATTGTTAACCACTAGTTTAACACAAATCAACAAGCCCAAATCATATCTAATCTTCTTTTTTCCCCTTATGTAATTTTTTTTTAAAAAAAATTATTTAACTGATAATTATCTATGAGCTGTAACGAGCGTCTCGATAAACCTTAATCCATCAAACCTCGGCGCAAATTTGTCCGAAGATGACGCCCCCTCTGACGTTGACTTCTCTCTGCTTTTCCTCTCACAACAATCCTACACAATATTTATTTTTTCATTCCAAAATTAAATTTTGTTATCCAAATGACATAAATAATTAACATAAAAACAATGAAAAATCCGACATACCTGACGTGGAAATTGAGTTTTGGAGGAGGCGGCCGCGACGGCGGTGGCGGAAGCTGCAGCAACTGACGCTGATATTACACCTGATTTCTTCATGGTGTTATTTAAATTAATAAATGATTAAACTTACAAATAATTGAGAAAAAAATTATTTTTTTGTGGGAAAAAATTGGAGAGGATGAATGATTTTTTGTGGGAATTGTGGAGTGGAGGGTTTGTTTATATAGTTGTCAATTTTGTACGAATAAATACGCGGCGATCATTGTTGACCCTACGTTTCTGAATAGAATGACTGTTTTGCCCCTATTGTGGATTTTTATTGGTCATGGTTATTATTTTTTGGTACAAGTTAGTGTGTTATTGGGTTGATCACAAAGTTAACAACTTGCTAGTCATGCATCACGTTTATTGTCTAGCTTAGTGGGCTACCTACTAATTCTATATTTATTTTGTGACGAAAAGTGAAGGAAGCAATACATAGATATATATTTTAAATAAATAAGTCCATAGGTCATGTTCATGAGTCAGAGTTTTATTATTGTGAAAATATTTGATGGGAATGTTTGATACTATAACTATTAAGTCTATAATATAATATCATCACTTTCCTATAGTCAAATTATATGTTTATATTATTAGCGTAGGGCCTGAAATGAAAGATTATGACATTCACTAATCAGGCTTTCCGTTGAATGACGTCCCTAATCATTATTCTATTTTGGTTTATATATAGTATATTATATATTTGTGTACACGCACACAATTTTGATAATTTAAGATTGTGTAACAACTAACAACTTCTATTGATGTAAGTATTTAATTAGTACGTGTTCCAAAAATGTACGTTCCTGTTTTGGTACTCTTTTTAGGAAAAAAGTTTAAATTTATTTTGTCAGTGAGGTAAGCTGGGGTAGTAAAGTAAATATCATATAGTGGCCTATCATAATAGAAAATACTCTGTTATCAATATTTTTCGTGTTGTGGCGTTGTAAGTCCCGTGAATTTCGACAAATCTATCACACAGATAGGCTGATATTTCCGACATTCAACCCAGTTAGCAAATGACACGTGTATGGAAGAAACCATGTCCATGATTGGTTCCACTAGATTTCACATATAGTTCATCTCATGGACCAACATTCATGGACAACAGAAACATGCAATAGACATTTTAAATAATTTTTTTCCTTTCTCAATATAACCGCAATATCTACAGTCTACACTTGCTAGCGTAAAAATACTGCGATTTTAATAAATTAATTAAAGACATATAAGCATCTAGTCAAATTGTATTGTCAAAAAAGATATATATATATATATATATGGGAAATTACATCAAACCCCCCATCGTTTCGGCCATTTTAAGTCAACCCCCTTACGTTTGTTTTGGAGCGGTCAACCCCCTATTATTTGGAGAAATAAGCAACTTGCCTCAAGTTAACATTTTACACTTTTGTCAGGGGTATTTTCGTCAAATTTCAAAAATCTCAATATTTTTTTAAAAATTTTACGAGAAAATTAAAGACTTATTAAATTTAACCCACCTTTTTAGTTTCTTATTTCTTTAAGACGGGAAAATTTAGGCTTCTTTTTCGACAATTTTTTTAAAATCTTTAGACAATTTTATTTTTTTTCAGAATGGGTAATTGTAAAATATTCCTTCAAAATAAATTTTTTCCAAAGTAAATGCATAAAGTCTAAAAACTGTCGAACAAGAATTTAGGCTTCTTCAAAAAAAAATTTGTCGAAAAAAGAAATTTGTCGCAAATTTGTAAAAAACAAAAACTTGTTGAAAATTTGTAAAAAAAATGTCAACTTTAATAAATCTTTAATTTTCTCTTAATATTTTTTTAAAAATATTTTTTTTTAAAATTTGACAAAAATACCCCTAATCAAAAGTGCAAAATGTTGACTTGGGGCAAGTTGTCTATTTCTCTAAACGATAGAGGGTTGACCGCTCCAAAACAAACTTAAGGGGGTTGAATTAAAATGGCCTCAAACGATGAGAGGTTGGATGTAATTTCCCCACATATATATAGTTAGATCGAGTCTCATAAAATATACATATGTCAAATCAAAGATGAGCATAACGTTTATAGAAGGGTAAATAGCAAAAACCACCCCTGGATTATCTCTAATTGGCAAATAACCCCCTGTGTTATTTTAATTGGCGAAACCCCCCTGTTTTATTCAAAAATAAAAAAAAAAACTCTCCTACTACAATGAATTGATCTGCATGTGCTTAAATTGATCTCAAAAATGTCATTTTTATTGTATTTATTTGATACGTTTGGAACAAATGAAGTTCAAATAAAGTTATACACGTATTTCTTATTATTTATTTTGAAGAAAAGTATAGTTTTAATATCCCTAAAGAAAAAAGTACGCTACCGATTAATTTTATTATACTTTTGTACAATTTTAAAAAAAAAATGTAGAAAAGTTATAGTATAATTTATAATATTTATTGTAATAAAAATATATTTATTATAAAATCATAATGTTTAGAAATCCTTAGTTATTGATACTTTCATTATAAAAATGTCATCAAGGGGCTTTCTGCCAATTTTTGAATTACACATGGGGTCTTTGCTTATAAAAATAACACGGAGAGTTTTTTCCCAATTAAAAATAACACGGGAATAGTTTTTGCTAACAGCTCGTTTGTAGAACTTAAAATGTTAAGAATCTAACCCCATGCCAATGTGCTCCAACGGTCCAACCATATTTCACATCATTGTCATGGAGTGTTTGATTGGCCAAGTTCCTTAGTTGAAGCAAAAAATCTTTAATTGTGTAAAATGATATGCTACCGAACAATACATACATGTCACAATAATTGAAGATTCAAATATTAAAAAGAAGAATTAAAGATTCCTTCATGTCATCATGTGTACGCAGAAAATGTGAAGTAGAAGAAAGGAGAGGTTGCTATCAGAATTTACAAAACGATTCCTTTAAAATAGGTCATTGTCGGTACAATAAGGGCCACGTTAGGATAATAGGAGATTATACTCTTTTATATGAGAGATTGAAAGTGCATTATGGTTTAATTCATCAAAAAATGAAAAAAAAAAAGGAAAAGAAAAGTCCACTGTCCATAATGGTTTGATAACGCATTGATCCACCAATAGCTGTGAATATTAATACTAGGAAGGTCCAGTTTCAAGTTGTCAGTGCGCATAGTTTATAGCAACGTTTTATTTTATTATTTTTGACTGGTAAAAGATATGATATGTGGGTAGCCAAGAAAAAATCTGATATGAGATGTGTGGTCGTTTGTAAATGATTCTTTTTATCATGACCAAACAATATTAAGTTAAAGCTACTAACAACTAGCAATAGTCTTTACTCTTTACATGGAAATCGAAAAATTGGCCACAAATCTGCGACGGACTTAGCAAATCTGAAATTGCTAAATAATTGCAAATTATATGCCCCATGTGGCTTTTGCACTTGGGCGAGTTAACTTTTTGGAACAACAAAAAGGCAGCTTACTGTTGTATAAACTATAGGATAAATGCATCAACGTAACCCCCAATTTAGAATACCTTTTTTTCACAGAGTGCTTCAAATATTTATTTTTAAAAAGAAAACTCGGCCTTCTCAATCTTTCTTAAAATGTACGAATTCTCTGATGTTGCCAAGATGTGTCAGTAATTTAGTTTAACTTATCAAATAGGGCCTTAGAGGGAAGTTTGTACATTTTATCAAAAGTTCAGGGGGCATTGTTTTCTTCTTAATTAAAAACTTTTCGCACTTTGTGAGATGGGCAGACGGCCCCTTTAATTGAGATTTAGGCTTTTATACTTATTAAACTATAGTACCGAATAAAGTCGCTCGTTGTTAAAATCCCTACTAAGACCTAATAAAAAAATCATTATCTGAGAACCTTAAATATTTTTCCTTCATTATTTGTGTATATCTCTCGGTGTAAAAACAAAACCATAACATGAGTATATTCTTTTCAAAGAAAAAAACATTCATATCTGCTCCAGCAAATGCAATTCAGTCTAGTCTCAATTTTTTTTTCTTTTACTATTAAACTTATTCTCGTAGGAACTTTGCCACAACCAAAATGCAAAAAGAGGTTAATGGTCACATTCTCTTTCTCATGTGCGTGTAAATGACAATATCGATATATCAAGGGAGCTCTCACTGCCAAATGTTCTATTAAGTGTAAATATTTATAACTTATAAGGGTGTTCACATGCAAGTTTATAATCATTTAACTTTTTGTTTAATGGTGTCCGTCCGAAGAAACAAACAAAAACGTAAGTTTGAGTGTTTGACCATTCCCCCAAAAAATTATGTTGCACTATCGGGGTCTTGATATCATGATAACTTTTAGGCAGAAATGTCAAAAATGCCCGTTATCTTTTGTCAACTTTACTTTTTGCCCGTTATCTTTTTTATCTACTAAAAATACCCGATATCTTTGTTAAAAATGTCCGATTCACTGTTCATAGCCATTTGTCCGCCAACTCATAAAATCGTGTCCTACGTGGCAAAATCGTGTTTTACGTGGCAATTTTTTTTATTACACTTGGAATATTAAAAAAAAAATTAAAAAAACTTAAAAATTAACAATTAAAAAACTTAAAGAAAACAGAAAAAATTTAAAAGTTATAAAAACAGAAAAAACTTTTAAAAAAACAGAAAAATGTCAAACTTTATTTTATTTAAATTAAAAAAACTTTATACTTAATTTTTTTAAAATTAAAAAACTTAAAAAAATATTTGAAAAAAAAATGTTCATCTCCTTCCACGCACCCCACACCCCCCCCCCCCAACCCCAATCCCCGCGGCACCCCCCCCCCCCCCCACCCACCCACCCACCCCAATCCCTGCGGCCCCTCACCTCCACCCCCCCACCGCCGGCGAATCGACTCCATTACTGCCAATCGACTCCATTACTGCTCAGATTTGCGTCAATTTTGGAAAACAAAAAAAAAACCTAATTTATTTCAATGTTCGATTAATTGAAATCAATTCAATAATTGTTTTCTGCGGATTGATTGATTGAGCTTTTGGTAGACGACGCATGAGAGTTCCGGCGTGAGAGTTCCGCCGTTCCGGTGACTGCCTGGTGGTGGTGGGTGGGGTGGGGGGGGGGGCTGGTGGGTTTTCTTTTTTTCTTTTTCATTTTTTTCATTTTTCTATATTTAATAAGTTTTTAAATATATGTTTTTTTAATTTATAAGTTATTAAAAAAAATTAAATTTAGAATTATATATAACACAAAAATATAAATTGGGGGGGGGGGGGGAGGGGTGGGTGGGTATTTTTTTTTATTTATTCTTCTATTTTTTTAAAATTTTATTAGTTATTAAAAGTAAATATTTTAAATCAAAATTATAATATTTTGTTTTTTAATATATGTTTGTTTATTTTTATAATATAGTTAATTATATAAAAATATAAAAATGAAAAAAATATGACATGGTAGCCACGTAGGACGCAATTGGATGATTTGGCGGACAAATGTTCATGAACAGTGTTTCGGGCATTTTTGGCAAAGATAGCGGGCATTTTTGGTAGATAAAAAAGATAACGGGCAAAAAGTAAAGTTGGCAAAAGATAACGGGCATTTTTGACATTTCTGCCTAACTTTTATTCAGAATCACAAATATTGCTGCTGTGTCAACTGAAGAATAAGAATGCACTCGTGTCTGTTTAAAGAACAATCACTTGCTACCATATTGAATGATTGAGTACCATATTCAGTCAATATTAGAATCGCTTTAAAAAACTTAGTGTTCGTAAGTGCTATATATGCCCAAGCCAATAAACATCATGTTTCCCCACTAGATCGCACAGATCCACCAATAGTTGTGAATATTAATTACTACTAGGGAGGTGCAAATCTCAACTGGCAATGCTCATATATAGCTACATTTAATTTTTATTAGTTTTTCCCTGGTAAAAGATGGGATATGAGATGTGTGGTAGTTTGTTAACAATTCTTTTTATCATGACCAACCAATATTAAAATAAATTAAAGCTACTAATAACTACTAATAGGTGTTATACTAAGTTTCAAGATGAAAATTGAAAATTGGCCCCTCAAACATGAATTAATATATATCTCATCGCCACAAATCTGCCATGAACTTCTTGGAATAACAAAAAGGTAACTTCATTACTGTTGTCTAAACTATAGGATAAATGCATCAAACCCCAACATTTAGGCTACTTTTTTCACAAAGCTTCAAATATATTTTAGAAATAGAATTTTGCCTCCCCATCTTTGTTAAATGTACTCATTCGCCGAAGTTTTGTGATTTAAAATATATTTGAAGCTTTGGAGATGTATGTTCGGCCTCAATGAGGGTAGTTTGCACATGATATCAAAAGTTTAGGGAGCATTGTTTTCTCCTTAAAAGCTTTTAAACATTTTGTGAAATGGGCCATTTGATGGAAATTTATAGTACCGAATATAGTTGCTCGTTTTGAAAATCTTTACTAAGATCTGATAAAAGAATCATTATATGAAGACCTTAACTATTATTTTTCGTCATTGCTTTGTGTATATTTGGCGGTGTAAAAATAAAACGTGCATGCGTATGGTTTAGCAGCGCTGTGAATATTTTCTTGAGTCGCAAATGGGAAGATTTAAATTTCTATTTAACAAATAAACTTTTGAATCATGATTAATACTAAATTAGAAATGATTTAGAGAATTTTATTTTATATGTAGGAAAAAAACTGAAGGGGTAGATATTTTCTGCCCATTTAACAAATGCAGAACAATTTATTTTCATTATAAAATTAAGTTCGAAACCAAATTAATTAAAGTAACGTTGAAATACTAATTCACATTTTGTGAGTATTTGATTTTGTAGTTTTGTTTTAATGAAAACATATCATTGCACTCAACGTAAGTTGATATGGCCGAGTTGGTCTAAGGCGCCAGATTAAGGTTCTGGTCCGAAAGGGCGTGGGTTCGAATCCCACTGTCAACAATATTTTATCATTTTACATTTTTACTCGTTCACCCTCCCCACCCCCCCCACCCCCCCCACACATACGAAATAAAAGAGTATTATTTTCTATACCTAAAAAAGTAAACTTCCCTATACAAAGAAAGATTTCACGCGTCAGTTTCCTTTAACCAGTTTTTTTCTCTTTCTAAAATAACACATTATTTCTATTGCTCAATGTTAGAAATCGCTCACACATATATTATATGAATTAAGGCTCGACAAAATCAGTTTACCTTAATTTCTAGTTGCCACTTGCCACACTTAACTATCAAAGTTGACCCCTCTTTCCTTCACTCAATTGCTTATTTCTTTTCTAATTTTTTCAATTGATTCAGACTTTTTACAAGTCACATTCAAGATTCAGCCCTTTATTTCCAGCCAACAACATTACTACAGTGTCGGAGAATTAGAAAAGAAAAGGTTAGTAATCATCACCATAACTCATAAGAGCGAGGTCTTAATATTGCTTTTATTATATACTCATTCATGCTTTTTTAATATTAATTTTCTCGGTTATAATTATGTTATGTGGCTATGTAATATACACATGTCGTCATAGTATCGGTCGCTTAGAGACAATTGATGATAACGATTTAGGTTTGTTATGGATGGTCGTTGTATTAAAGAGGTATAGTATGGTGTTTAATTTGAAGCCACAATCAAATTAAGGTACAAGTTTTTTCTTAAAGTGGAAAATAGTCAGAATTAATTAGCTAACCGAGTAACATCAATCTTAAACACATTAGAGGAGATCAATATTCTATTTTATTCTAGTTTTGGAATGAACTGAACCCCAATTAGTCAAAACACTTAAAAAAACGCCAATTAAATATAATTTGTTAATTTATATCTGTTAAGTTTCCAAATTGAAAGTTTGGTGCAATGTATTTTATAAAATGAGGAGCTATGATGCAGGCTTCACAACACACAATGAAGTTTTATGGATTTTCTTCATAAGTCAATTTAGTAGGTATTGCATTGATTACATGCTACCTTGGAGTAGGATTATTTCAGTTCCGTATTTTCGAAAGATAATTCTTGAAAACACAAGAGATATATTAATTTGCCCATTTCGGCTATAAGTAATTTTACTAGTTATAAATATTTGTACGGACCCAATGTGTGTATCTACAAGATTTTGGTGATACGAAACCTAATTCGTGAATCACTACTAAGCATTTAGTCTTTTTTTTTTATATAGTTTACTAAGCATTTAGTTAATTAAGTATTGGATAGCTTCAACACTGAATCACTTTAAAAATAACTAAAAATTATTGTTATGGTACGTACAAGATTTGAGGATCTTTATTTGTGTATAACATCGATCTTCTTTTGTGTAACCACGATGTATTAAAGATATTACAATTCTTTCAATTGTTAAAATTAAACTTGTATTTTATTCATGTGCACGCACGCAAGGTCTGATCCATGGCAGGAGGGAAGCCACTAATAACCATGATATTGAGAAAAGGCGCTGCTGCGTGTTACATTATAGCAGCCCTTACCATGTTTCTAATCAATCAAAAGGGTGTTGAAAAATTTCAGCACTTCATTGCTGAATACAGCGACTGGAACGGTTTTACGTAAGTTTAATATTTTAATCCATTGATGGGAAAATCTTTCTCAATTTATTTTATTATATAGAATTCTTGAATTATTATTAATTATTTATATATAGTATGTAATTCTTTTTTATTATCTTCCAATCATTTGATGCGTTACAGGTACTTCGGCATTGTTAATGTCATTGGGTGTGGTTATAATCTTGCTGTCACTTTTATTCCCTCTGGTAGCGCGCTGTGGAAAACATTTGTCGCTCTCGATGTGGTAATTAAGTATTACTTAGCACTGTATATTCATTGTTTAAGATTTAGTATTTAGATCAATAATTACAAATTGGTCATCTCACTAATTAAATCCAAAATAAACAAGACGCCATAATTCATATACTCGTGATAATAATATCTGAGATTTTAACAAGTAGTGTTTTTACTGGAATTCAAATTCCTCCATATTTTTCTCTAAAAGGGTGAAAAGGACAAGGTATTGATAAACAAAAATCAAATTTATTCCTGAAATGATGTAACATAGAAAATTCAAGACGTCCATTATGTGTAGGGAGAAATGAGCATCATATCCTAACACGTGTGTTAGATATTGAATAAGGCTCACATCAATTTAAGTAGGTTGTGATACCATTATAGAATTCAAAATTCTCAAATATTTTAGGGAGAATTACACAAAGTACCCCTCAATTATGGGTAAATTACACAAAGTACCCCTCCTCTTTGGGAAATTACACAAACTACCCTTATGGTCAAAAAAATTAAAATAATTAAGACAACCTTTCAAATTCAAATTATAGCAGATACTAAAATTCGCAGATAATTTATTTTTTCTTAGAAGAAATTATTTGTTATCAATATTTTTGTCTTTTTAAACGAGATAAATGAGGTTTAATGCAATAATTTTGAGTTATTTTTTATTTTTTGTGCAAAATAATCGAAGAGCATGAATTTACATTCAATAGTTTGAAATAAAATATTTACGAAAAATCGGTCATAAGGGTAATTTGTGTAATTTTCCAAAGAGGAGAGGTACTTTGTGTAATTTACCCATAGTTGATGGGTACTTTGTGTAATTCTCCCAATATTTTATTAGAGGGTGTGGGACATGGTATCGATAAACATAAGCTAAAATTATTCTTCAAACGATAGTGGCATAGAGAGTTAAAAAAAAATTGATTTGAAAATTGTGTCTTATTTGTGGAACTTATTGTTGATCAATATATCATACTTAAAAGGTCTTTATTGATAGTAGAATTTGTCTTTCATATATAATATGTGTTGGTTTAACGAGTATACCATATTGTACCTTTAAGTTTCGTATCTAGAGATGCACCCAATAATTTTTCCCAAAAGATGAACACGCGTTTTTCATTAAACTTTGTTAGTAATACATGGTTTTTGTTTTGTTTTTGCCTCTCTCTTCTTTTTTCCTCCTCTATCATGACATGTTGGTTCGCAGGTTTTTAATATTTTACTTGGAACAAGCTTAGCAGTTGGATGGCAAACATATTCACTTATAACGTGGGGAAATATTAAATTTTACTGGGCACCAGTTTGTGGTTTAGTTCCCAAGTTCTGCAGAGGAGTGCTGGGATCTCTCATTGTGTCTAGCCTAGGGGTTTTGTGCAGTTTTCTCCTCCTTATGCTTACTCTTCAAGTTAGCGTGGATCCTCTACTTATTACTGCTAATTAATAGTAAGTGTGATTTAATTACACACGGTTTATACCATCACTTTTCCAAATTTGGGAATTTTTGGAAGTTTCGGTTTATATTTAGAGGGGGATTTAGTGTGCATCAGCTTGTCGAGGATTTTTCGAACTTTTTTATGATGTAATTAATGGTTCGTTCTCACTGATTTTTATTTTTATACGTCTAGTTATGTATTATGTCCCTTCGATCGATCATCAAATTACATATCTCACACAAGACCTTGTAAGGTCGTATCAAATACACGAGAAAATTTCCTAAGTTTTTTATATATGATTCATGAGTGTCGAAAATAGGATCCGAGACTCTGATAAAAGTTGGTTTGTGGCATGAAATTAATAAATATATCTATATATCGTTTATCATTTATTAACACAAATTTGTCTTATGGATGTTATATGCTTCAACTTGAATAAAGCTTCTTGTCTCAAACTTGAATAATGACTGTAATTTCACAAAAAAAAATAAAAAAAAATAATAATTATAATAATAACTGTGTAACAAAATTTATTGGAGCTAGGGAGCTCCAGTCCAAAACAATTGGGCCTTTGAATTATATAAAGTATAAACACAAATGGAGCCCAATTAATGCTTTCCATGGCCACTCAATTTTCATATAATATTGGGCCGGAAATTTTCTTTAGCAAGAACACTTATGACGAAAAACTCTAGTTTTTTTTTTTTTTTTTTTGGGTGGTATATACGAAGAACTCTAGTTAGAAAAATAGAACAGTATCACAAATTATGAACTCATGGTTCCTTTTGAAATATTTGTACTAATCATATGAGGGGTCTGAAATAAATGATTTGCCTTTTTAAAAAAAATAAAAATATAATCATATGAGGGATGATTACCTTCCATTACATTTCCTTTCACACCACAATTTCCGACGATTTATATCAATGAGCTATTAAATCAATTATTTTACTCAACTACTTTACTTTGCCCTAAGTTATATTGTGGTAATGTTTCTTATATGTTTCTAGTATGTTTCACCTTATTCTGTTTCGTTCCAAATAATTAAAGACACTAAAACAATTCTATCAAAAACTTAGAGGTATACGTATATATAATTATCCTGTATTTAATCTAGAAAGGTGTTGTCATGGAATATAACTTTTTAAACCCTCCTAATAATGCATGTACCAATTATCACGTACACAAAACCCGGCAAAAGCACCGGATCCGGATCTAATATCAATTATTTTTCTATATGTCCCACAACTCCACATCGGTAATAATAAGTTTCATGAAAGTGATGATTTCGCCCTAAAGTCATAGGTGGAATACGACATACTCTAAACGCGTTAGTTACACTTTCAAGTTTATAAAGATATATTTTTCCATTCCTGAAAATAATATATATTGTTATTTACTTCTATAAGTAATTGACCCAGCCAGCTTTCTTGCAATAATCTGGGGCCTTAGCTTTTAAGATTTGTGAAAGAGTCTGGTTACAGAAAATTCAGTTTTGGGCTGAATTCTACGTGCATGCATTTAATCAAAAAATTGACTAATGAGTTTACTCGGTGTTGAAATTTATTTAATTTGAAATGTATCCTGAGTTCCTGACTGCCATAATTGGACTCATTCTATTTGCTCGAGTTAGCAAAAAAAATCACTGACTTATGCTTAATAAGAAACAAAAGAAAAGAAAAAAGCAACACAACCCAAATGAGTAAAAATAGAAGAGTATTTGTTTAGAAGCATTCAGAATGAGGGTGGGATTTTGGCTAAATTTAATACCAGGTTTATTTTAGCCATTTGCGTAGAGTTATGACTTAAAAACAATCGTTCTTTCACTTGTTTTTTACTGTGAATAAGTAATTAATAAATAAGTTGTCAGTACTTTAAAGATAAGAAAATTGATTTCCTTGCTTTTGAAAGAAATGGGGAAAAGACGCAATGTTTAAAACAATTGACAGAAAAAGAAAAAGAAAAGCAAAAGTTGCAATTTGCAAATGACCTTTGAAAGCTGATTTTGTCGCTTTCATCGATATTATCAAAGCTCCCCAATAATTATAAAACATTTCAAGATTCTGAAATAAACTAAATGGAAAACAACAGAACTAATTCTTTTTAATCTCGTCGAGCTTTTTGGACCTCAGTGGCATATTCATCCCATATATACCAGTGTATTTGTTATGATCTTCACTTCAAGGGATATATTTTCTTTCCATCATTCGTAATATTGAACGGTGCAAGAGAATAGTTTTTCCAAAAATAAAAATGTTTTGTACACTTGCTATTATGTATAATTTCCAACTGGTATTTTGTGTGCTTGTGCTCTATTTTACAAAATATATATAAACACTCACGAAAATACGCATCTTATTCTTACCTAATCACAGTGTCAAATTTTTGTTATTTTTTCCTATCATCCTATGAATCATTGCATTTATAAAATATTCCGTTAATGCATGGTAAGTAAACAATGCATCTCTTGATATTTTGAACACTTAATTATTAATATAAGAAACTTTCATGATTACGAAAGTGCTTTTCATTGGCCCACTGGCTGTGACCACATGGGTTAATCTTGAGAAACGAGTTAATTGTTTGACTAGACACGTAACAAGTGTTGAAATTAAAATAGAACCATATCTTAACCTAAAGTCATTTGTTTAAACGAAATGAGCTAAATTCTACTTCAAAGTATTGTCTCTCTATTGTATACAATGATGTTTGAAGTTTGAACTTTGATAGAACAAAATAATACAAACATGTTTATCAAAAACGATTCGCAACAGTTAATGTTTTAATACTTTTGAGAATGTTCCAATCATATCTCTAGCTATAAGGTATGGTTTGTTAGTTACAATATTAGGTTTGGTTCTTAAACTTTTCTCACGAACAACCTGCTGATAATCTTGTAATTTGATTATAGTGTGGACAAGTTTTTTTTTCGTATAAATAAGATGACACAATTGATAGGAAAATTCAATTGTACTGATTCTATAGCTTAAGTGATTAAATTTCAAGTCATGCATGCAGCATGCAATCCTTGTGTGAAACTTCCAGTTCCCGGTTTCGTAAGCTACCGCGTTCATAGCTATTGACCTTATCAGCGTTTAGGTTAATTAATTTATTTACGTGCAATAATGTTTTATATATAAGGAGTTAAAAAAACTATAAAGAATAAACGGTGATTATTTTACCAACTTGAAAGTTGTTCACCAAACTAAGATATAGAATTTGACTTTCTTGTTATTATCACGATGGATCAAAGTCTCAATTCCGTGTAAAATACAATACTACAGTTTGCTCATATAAATATCGTAATAATGTCATATCACTACAAGAAAACGGGGCTTTTCCCGACCGCAGCTCGGGTCGGGAAAAGCCCTCCTGCGGTCGGGAAAAGCCCATTCCCGACCGCAGGGCGGTCGCGAAGCTGCGGTCGGATAAAGTCTGGTCGGAAATACATTCCCGACCGCAATAGGTCGGCAATACTTTTCCCGACCACAAAATATCGACCGGAGCCTGGTCATAACATTCCCGACCGCAATTTGGTCGAGAAACAATTCCCGACCGCAGTTTGGTCGGGATAATACCCGTCCGCCACGCGGTCGGGAGATTATTCCCGACCAGAATCTGGTCGGGTTGTAGCCCGGTTGCAAAACCGGGCTACGGGCCAGCGTCCGACCACATGGCGGTCGGGAGTAATATTCCCGACTGCAATTTGGTCGAGAAACCATCCCGTATATATTTTAAATAATTTGCATTTCCCGGCCAACACGTGGTCGGGAACTACAAGAAATATCGACCGCCGATTGGTCAAAAATAATATTCAAAGATTCCCGACCACTTTGTGGTCGGAAGTAATATTCATACTTTCTCGACCGGTTTGCGGTCGGGAGTAATATTCATACTCTCCCGACCGGTGTGCGGTCGGGAGTAATATTCATACTTTCTCGACCGGTGTGCGGTCGGGAGTAATATTCATACTCTCCCGACCGGTGTGCGGTCGGGAGTAATATTCATAGAAATAAAAAAAATAATATTCCGGTAAAAATTACCGGAATATTATATTTTATATGTAGCCCAATCTATATGCTCAATATAATTTAATGTTTCTTTATTATATATATTGTTTCAAAGAAAAATAGAATAAAATTGTTTGAAAGAAAAATGAAATAAAAGTGTTTGAAAGAAAAATGAAATAAAAGTGTTTGAAGAAATGAAATAAAAGTGTTTGAAGAAAATGAAATAAAAGTGTTTTAATAAATGAAATAAAAGTTTATGAAGAAAAAGAAAGAAAGGAAAGAAAAGTGTTTGAAGAAAAAAAGAAAGAAAGGTGTTTGAAGGAAAAGAAAGAAAAAAGTGTTTGAAGAAAAAGAAAGAAAAGTGTTTGAAGAAATAAAAGATAAAAAGTGTTTGGAGAAAAAGAAAGATAGGTGTTTCAACAAATAAATGAAAAAGTGTTTAGTGAAAAAATTGTGTGGAGTGATGGCAATGGGGTATGGTTTATTTATAAGTTTTGTGGGATTGGTTTTGATTGGTGGGATGTGAGTGGCGCGGATCATGGTTTGAGTCGTTGGATTGTTTTGGTTAATGAACGGATGAGATTGGATTTTGTTTTGTTGAAAAATTTAAATTGTTGGCGGCCCCGCCAAAACTTTTAACGGTTCCGACCGGCCTGCGGTCGGGACAATTATTTTGCCCAGAAACACACCGATGAATATTATTCCCGACCGCAGGGTGGTCGAGAATCATATGAATATTACTCCCGACCGAACGCCGGTCGGGAATGATAAATTTTTTATTTTTTAAAAATTATTATTGAGCTATAATAATACTAGTTTAATGTTTATTTGAGTTAAAAAATTAATAATTATTTGTTAAATAATATTATGTCGGGGTAACTTTGAGTTTTACGTGTATATCTATGTATATATATCTATATATATTAATTAGTCGTGTGTATATCTATCTATCTATATATATCTATCTATCTATATATCTATCTACCTATATATAGGAATCAACAATTGTTGTAATCGTTAGTGATAAGTAAAGATAAGCCACTTGTGTTATTGAACACATTTGTTAATTAGAGGTATACACATATATATATAACTAAATTATGAGATGATGATTAGTTACGTTACTGAATTATTAGTGTTACGTAAATATATATGACAAGATCAATCGATTCATGATTCTTTGGATAACAAAATATAATATTTTTATTGCACTTATAAAATTTCACCAATGTTTAAAACACTAGATGAATACTAATCAAATAATAATTGAGAAAATATGAATATTAATCGTTACTGAATAGCGGTAAACCCTAAACCCTAAACCCTAAACCCTATACCCTAACATTCCCGACCGCAGTTTGGTCGGTAAGTTATTTTCCCGACCGCGACTACAAAGTTTCCCGACCGCAGTGCGGTCGGGAGATGTAACGGTAACAAAGTTTCCCGACCGCCCGGCGGTCGGGAGATGTAACGGCTAGTAACGGTAACAAAGTTTCCCGAACGCCTTGCGGTCGGGACTCTTTATTACCGTTGGTTTTTCCGACCACCGTGCGGTCGGGAATACTCTGCGAATCTCCTATAAATACCCTCTCCTATTCCCTTTAGAAATCATTCCAACATTCATCATTTTTTAAGGTATGCACGATTTTCCCTTGTTATATCCCAATTTTCCTATTTTATAACCATTAAGCTCATGTTTATTTAGAAACTAATGTTTTTATTGATTTGTTTTAGATATTGCGGTAATTAAATGCAACGAGGGGCGTATGTGTGTGCAACAAATACTTGATCTAAGTATTTTTCTACGCTACAACAAGTAAGCATTTTTTTCCTACGCTATTTAATTTTATAAGATCAAGCTAAATTCTTAGAAGTGTAACAAATTCTTTTTAATTTCCGTAGATTATAAATGGATTATCGTCCCGATAGATCTTGGATGTACGATAGGATAAATAGTAATACCGGTTATTTGAATGAACATTACGTGATTGGGGTTCGTGAATTCATAAAGTTTGCATTAGCACAAACAGATTACGTAGATGGAAAACGTATTAGGTGCCCGTGCAAGAAATGCACAAATTTAAAATATTGGGAACGAAACGTAGTACAAGATCATCTTCATAAGTCGGGGTTTGTGAATCAATATTGGATATGGGACTTGCATGGAGAGGAGGCGAACGAGGCATCCACATCGTATGTACCAGAATCACCGACCCCTAATTTTCACGTTGATAGTCCTGTTCATGCCGATACTTTGTTTAGGGATATGGTTGTGGATGCATATGGGGGTCGATTTGTTGAGGGAGAGGTGCACAACGAAGATCCGAGTCGCGATGCAAAGGAGTTCTACAAATTGATGAAGTTGGGCGACCATAAAATGCACCAGAAGAAGCCTAAGACTGTGCTCCAGTGGTTTGCCCAGTGGTTGACAGTTAAGACGGGTCATAAATCCTCAAATGTCGAGAGCGAAAAGTACTTAGCGTTGTCCAAGGATTGCATGGACCCAGAGATTGAGGAAATGCTACCGAGCACGATTCAAGGCATGAATAAGATGCTTGCGGGTTTGGGTTTAGGGTACGAAAAGATCGACGTATGTTGGAATCTGTGTTTCTTGTACTACGGTGAAAATGCCAACCCGGATCTCACATCGTGTCCGATATGCAAGACAGATAGGTACGAGGCCGGTAGAAAGTCGAGGGTTGGAAGGAAAAAGTTGTGGTATTTCCCCCTAGGCCCTCGGTTACAGAGATTGTTTTATACCATCGGTACTTCCCGACATATGACTTGGCATTTGAAGTGTCGCGCGTCACCTGATAGAATGATACACCCCGCTGCAGGCGAGGCGTGGCGACATTTTGATCGCACTTATCCGGACTTTGCCGCGGAGCCCAGAAATGTCCGACTTGGGCTCTGTACAGATGGGTTCTCACCGTTTGGGCAATCTGGGAGACAATATTCTTGTTGGCCCGTGTTTGTGACCCCTTATAACCTCCCGCCGGATTTATGCATGCGACCAGAGTTCCTTTTTTTGAGCCTTATTATACCTGGCCCGAAGAGTCCTGGAAAGAACTTGGATCTGTTGTTGAGGCCGTTGATTGATGAGTTGAAACAATTGTGGAGTGATGGTTTATGGACATATGACAGCTCACGAAAGGAAAACTTCCAGATGAGAGCGACCCTTATGTGGACTATTAGCGATTTTCCGGCTTATGGAATGTTGTCACAGTGGAGCACTCACGGGAAACTAGCATGTCCTTATTGCATGGGTGATATAGATTCTTTCACACTTGATAACGGTGGAAAACCTTCGTGGTTTGATTGTCATCGTCGATTTCTACCACCTGGTCATAAGTTTAGGTACAACAAGAAGGATTTCACCAAGAAGAAGGAGGTGCATGAGCCGCCTATTCGAAGGAAAACAGGGGAGGAGATGAAGGCAATTGTGGATAGGCTACGATCGGTTAGGTTTGGGTTAAATCCCCCTAAGCTCCCGGGTTTTAACACAACTCATAATTGGTGTCGACGAAGCATATTTTGGGAACTACCATATTGGTCCTCGAACTTGATTCGCCACAATCTAGATGTCATGCATTGTGAGAAGAACTTTTTTGAGAACATCATCAACACGGTGTTGGACAGTGCTAAGTCGAAGGACAACATTAAGTCGAGGCACGATCTTAGGCTTTACACAACACGTAAAGCATTGTTTTTGCAACCCGGTGGAAGAAGAGGTGGTGAGTATGCAAAGCCAGTGGCAAAATACTGTCTCACGAGGGAACAAAAGAACATGGTACTTGATTGGTTGACCAAACTCAAATTTCCTGATGGATATGCCTCTGATCTGGGAAGATGTGTGCAAAAACAACAAGGAAAACTGATTGGAATGAAGAGTCATGATTGTCACGTCTTCATGCAGAGATTGATCCCGATTGCTTTTCGAGACTTCTTGGACACCGAGATTTGGGGTACTTTAGTTGAGGTTAGCCTTTTCTTCAAGGCGATTTGCGCCTCAGAGGTGTCGGCTCAGGATATGAAGATTTTGGAGGACTCGTTTATTGTTACTATGTGCAAGATGGAAATGATATTCCCTCCTTCATTTTTTGACTCCATGGAGCATTTAGCCATACACCTCGCGTACGAGGCTAGAGTTGGGGGTCCAGTCCATTATAGATGGATGTATCCGTTCGAGAGGTACAATTTCATATTTTTAAAATTATTATATTTAAAAATATTTGTTGTTTTCTCTCATCTTTCTTTGATTTAATTGATATAGGCAAATGTTCGTCATGAAGGGTTTTGTACTTAACAAGGCGAGGGTGGAAGGATGTATAGCCAACCAGTACCTACTTTTGGAGTTGTCAAATTTGTGTGCTCAATATCTGGATGTCTCGGCTAAGACTACATTTAAGAAACTCAACAGGAACGAGACACTAGAGAGCACGGAGTGGGATAATGAGCTTTCAATATTTCGGAAGAGAGGCGGTACGCTAGGAAAAATTGACGATAGGCCCTTGACTACCAAGGAAATGAAGCAAATAGAGCTCTATGTGCTTCTAAATTGTCCAGAGCTTGACGATTGGGTCGAGTAAGTGCTCTCTAATTATTCTTAATAACGATATACTGAATTACTTTTAGAATAACTGACTAATGTAAATGTTTATGTGTAGATTGTTTGAAATGGAAGAGTGCAGTGGTCTTAGTCAAAGGGAGAAACAAGCAAAGAGGAACCGTGAGTACGTAGCATGGTTCAAACGGACATATGGCAGTGGTAAATACGAGACTGACGTACGAATAAATCCTCTACTTGATGGTCCGAATACTAAGGCAATAACCTCCGAGGGATACATTGTGAATGGGTTCAGATTTCACGTCGACTCGATATTGGGGCCCAAACATAGTGATTGCAGTGGTGTTTGTGTGAAGGGCGCCATGGGTGGTTCTGATGCTACAAACTGCTATGGAACGTTAAAAGAAGTTTTACAGGTTGTATATTGTAGCCACGAGAGACCCCTATACATTGTCATGTTCAAGTGTGTTTGGTATGATATTAATGCAGGTACAGTGGAACATGCGACGTACAAGTTGGTTGACATCGACCCCAAGCGTACAAGTTGGAGAGACGAACCGTTTGTATTTGCTAACCAAGCACAACAGGCGTACTATGTGCCATATCCAAACTTGACGACGGGGCGTCCAGGACAAGAAGGATGGTTGGCCGTAACAACTATTCCTGCCAGACACATAATCGATATGTCATCAGTTGCGGGAGCAAACGATGTCGAATCAGGGATGCCGAACCAAGTTCTACAAGAAAATGTATCAGAAGTGGTTAACTTATTCGTGGACCTTACCTCATTTGATATGAATATCCAGTTGGCCAATGACGAGTTTGAGATGGTTGATGAATATGCAGTAGAAGAGCCCGATGAACCGATTGTGGAGGTTGACGAAGACGAGGAGGAGGAGGACAACGAGGAAAAGGAAGAGGGAGAGATGATGAGTGACTATGATTCTGAGGAAGATTAATTTTCCGAATATTAAAATTTTTTATTGAAATGTGTTCTTTTTTATTGAAATATTGTCTACTTTTTTTATTGAAATATTGTCTACTTTTTTTCCAAATGTGTTCTTTTTTATTGAAATATTGTCTACTTTTTTCATTGAAATATTGTCTACTTTTTTTATTGAAATATTGTCTAATTTTTTTATTGAAATATTGTCTTACTTAATGTGTTTGTGTTTCGAGATGAATATTAAAAATTTAACAAAATTAATACAAGTCAAAATATAACCATCATCGTCACAATCAAATATAATACAAGACATACATCACAAACATCCCCAAGATAGTAGAAATACAAAACATAATACAAGCCAAAACATAATAGAAGTCAAAACATAATACAAGTCAAAACATAATACAAGTCAAACATAGTCACAATCGTAAAAACCGAAGGTATCCATGGTAGCGGGTCCAACATCACCATCAAGCCCAAGCTCGGCTCCATCGTCTAGATCATCGTCGTACAATGGAACATTCTCCACTCCGTGGGCAAATGGATCCTGAGTAGGGTTCGCTGCATCGGAACCCGTAAAGCTAGGTGTGGGTCGAGAAGGGGCACAACCTGTAGTCTGTGTGATGTGATCGGACAAGTATCCGATGTGACCAACAAGCTCGTCAATTTTCTTCGCCATAGTCTCCCTCTGCTGCTGGCTATCTGTCTGCAATACGCGAATGTACTCATCCTGCTCGGCATTGGGGTTCTGCGTGTCGAACCCAAACACATTGTGAGGTACATCCTGTGGAAAACCAGCAGCTAGCCCCTTCTTCAACCCTCCACTCGCAAGCTGCCACAACTCATTGTCCAAATGGACCCACTGTGAACGGTCCGCCTCGTACCTCCTTGTCATACGGGCTATGTAGTCATCCTGTTCAATAAGACAAAAATGAGTTAGTACATCATTAATTTCATCACGTATGTTATTAGAATGCTTTACAAGTAAAATACTTACATATATAGCCTTGTAGTCGGAATGAATCCACTCTCGGCGACGTGGAGCTCCCTCTGGCACCTCGACCTCATGTGTGTGCTGATAACGATATATCTCATCGTGTCGAGGCTTAGGGGCACCGGGACCTCTAGCAGCAGCCTGCATATTGATATAATGTAAGAATTTAAATTTAAGACAATAAGTATTATATTCGTATAATAAGTTTTAATAAGACATACCATCTTTTGAGAAATCTTCGTGTAGCCCGTTTTTCCAGTAGCATGCGTCCCTTTTGCTTTCTTTCCTGGGACTGGCTCCTCTCCTCCTCGCCTGTTCTTCTTTCCAGTGACGGCCCTCTTCTGATGCTTCTCCGACTCCCAATGCTCTATGTACATCTTCTCTAACGCGTCGCTCATCCATTCATTCTTCGGACGGTTCGCCCACCTCGGATCATTGAGCCTCTCATAATAGTAATGCTTCGCAGCGTGGTTAACTTCCTTGTAACACTTTTGGGCCTTTTTTAGGAACACTTTATGAACTTCATTGAATATAGTGGGATCAATAATATACTTATCCTGCATTTAATTAAAGTTTATTATTAGTTTTTCGATATATAAAATTGATGAATATGTATATATATATATATATTGTAAACTTTTAAAGTCTTACCCGAAAACTAGCCCACCACTTCCCTTTTGTGGCTGCAGGAACCTTGTCAAATCGGTGACAAACGACCCTCATATGCTCTCGAATACTCGTGGTAATGGATTTGGCCACCGCGTTGCTATCCTCAAATTCGCCCAGAGGCGTCAAACGGATCGTCGGACGCCTGGTGCGATCCTGTGGAACCTCTGGAGCTCTCGCTGGGCCTCGTCCGGGTCGGCGCTGTGTCGAAGATGATCCTGCCTGGGCCCCGTCTGGTCGGGAAGAAGTAGTGGGCCCCACAGGTGCCGTAGGCCTCGATCCACCAGATGTCGAGGGCGTCGCAGCTACGTGATCATCAAGTAAACCTGGTGGAGTCTCGGCGACGAGGGAATCACGGGAATCGTCCGTATCAGATGGTGCAGCCTGATCACGTAAGGCGAGACGAATAGGTATCCTCGGTGGTGGGGCAGTAGTCCCGACGTCAGTAGGAGGAGCAGTCGACGGAGCAACGGGAGGAGCAGTCGACCGAGCAACGGAAGGAAGACGCGGTGAAGGACCAGATACAGTACCAAAAGTACTACTACGACGGAAGGGCTCGTCACGATCACAGGAAGACATCTAAATAAAAGAAAACGCTAATTGTAATCAAACACTAAGTTATATAGTTTTTTCCTAAAGGCATTAAACAGTTTTCATAAAAGCACTAATATTTTCCTAATATTTCCTAAAAGCACTAATATTTTCCTAATATTTCCTAAAAGCACTAATATTTTTCTAATATTTCCTAAAAGCACTAATATTTTCCTAATATTTCCTAAAAGCACTATTATTTTCCTAATATTAATTAAATCCACTAATATTAAGTCTAACAATATTCTTAAAACAATTTCTACTAAAATCCTAAAAAATTTAACGATATCTAACAATTAAACATTAAAAATTAAACAAATAAAACATTAAACATTAAAAATTAAACATTATAAATTAAACATTAAACAGTTTTCATAAAAGCACTAATATTTTCCTAATATTTCCTAAAAGCACTAATATTTTCCTAATATTTCCTAAAAGCACTAATATTTTTCTAATATTTCCTAAAAGCACTAATATTTTCCTAATATTTCCTAAAAGCACTATTATTTTCCTAATATTAATTAAATCCACTAATATTAAGTCTAACAATATTCTTAAAACAATTTCTACTAAAATCCTAAAAAATTTAACGATATCTAACAATTAAACATTAAAAATTAAACAAATAAAACATTAAACATTAAAAATTAAACATTATAAATTAAACATTAAACAATAAACAAATTAACATTAAACAAATAAAAAAATACAAGATTAGTCGAAAACTTACCGGATCGGGGTCGCCAAATAAATTTCGGTGTAGAAAAGTGGCGTTCGGTCGGGAGAAGGCGCGGGTATCTAATTAATAATTAAATTTTAAACATAAGTATATATAAAAACATTTTAAACATAATTAATTAAATTCTAAACATAAGTAATTAAATTTTAAACATAATTAATTAACTTTTAAACATAACTAATTAATTAAATTTTACCGGATCGAGAAAGTGACGCGGTGGTGGAGAGGCGGGAAAGGTGGCGGCGCGGCGGTGGACAGGCGGTGGACAGGCAGGGGTGGTTGCAGATGAGAGGGGCGGTGGAGAGGGGCGGTGCGCGGTGGTGGAGAGGGGCGGTGGAGAGGCGGAGGAGAGGGGCGGTGCGCGGTGGTGGAGAGGGGCGGTGGAGACGCGGAGAGAGATAGAGGGGCGGTGCGCGGTGGTGGCGGAGAGAGAGAGAGATTGGAGGTGGAGAGGCGGAGCGCGGTGGTGGAGAGGGGCGGTGGAGAGGCGGAGGAGAGGGGCGGTGCGCGGTGGTGGAGAGGGGCGGTGGAGACGCGGAGAGAGATAGAGGGGCGGTGCGCGGTGGTGGCGGAGAGAGAGAGAGATTGGAGGTGGAGAGGCGGAGCGCGGTGGTGGCGGAGAGAGAGAGAGTGGAGGTGGAGAGGCGGCGCTGGAGGTGGAGAGACGACTGGAACGCGGTCGAGATTAGGGAGAGAGGAAGGCGTCGACCGAACTGCGGTCGAGAGAGGGGCGGCGCACAGGCGGTGGACGTCGGTTAGGGTTTTTGTGGTGAGAGAGGCGAAAATGGAGAGAAAGGGGGAGGAAGACGACTAAATCGTCTGTCTTCCTCCCGACTGCCGTGCGGTCGGGACCCTAAGGCCCAGCTGCGCGGCCCAGCCGGGCCAAAAATTCGGGCTGATAATATCCGGCCCAATACACTCCCGACCGCCCTGCAGTCGGGAGATGTTTTCCTGACTACAGCGCGGTCGAGAATAGTCCTGGAACGTTTCGTAACCACGCTGCAGTCGGGAATGTTTGTATCGACTATTGCGCGGTCGGGAATGCTCACGACCAAATGGCGGTCGGGAGATTGCGGTCGGGAAAAGCCCCGAAATCTTGTAGTGTATGACGTTTTCACATGTTCCTACTTCCTAGTGTTCTTACAAAAGTAATTGCAGCAGGCATATATAGAAAAGTAACTGTAATTTTACACAAACCAATCTAAAACCAGAATGTTATATTACTAATTATTATCGTAAGTATTGATTTTTATTTCGTTTATTCTACAAAAGTAAGATAAAAATGGCATACAAATTTCTTTATAGTTTATACAATCAGTATTTGATTAGCTTAAGATATTAATATGCATTTTAATAATTACAAAGAATTGATAGTACTAAAAGAACATAGCCATTACATTTCTTTTTAACACGTCATAAGTTCTCTATCTATAAGCGGTGACAAATGGTAATATACAAGGAGGTGCAGGGTTAGGATCGGCGCGACTGACGCGAATATGAACAAATTGTATCTTGTGAAATAAACTGTTCAAGCCCGGAGGACAATATTGTCATGTCGCGCTGAAAAAGATGACTACATCACGCAGTCCACTAGGACCCGGTCGAAATCCAATCGTGCCAGCACATTCGCGATATCGTTGGCCTGGCGTTAAGTACACGAGAAGTCTAGGTGGGCAAAACTACTCAAGAGGCTCCTTAACTTACAAAGGCGTGGTTGCATCATTACTGAGACCGACATGCATTTATGTAATGCTTCAATAAACACAAAGTTAGAGCCAATCTTATGATTAACTTAACATAATTACGAAGCATAAAGAATACCATGGTGAACAGCTCAAAGTTCGACGATAGAGTTTGTGGTTATTCTAGCGGCCGCGAAAAATGCACGTAAACATAGAATGAATTCAAGAAGAACTAATTTTGCATATATACCTCGAATTAGTTTTTAATCTCTTAAACTTACAAAGCAACAAAAAAAAAACTTTAAAAATCAATAATGAAGTATTTACTTCATTTATATCTTTGCCGTTTAATGAAACTCTTGAGATTTCACTCTTTTAAAAAATAAAAAATACAACATTAAATATATTTAATAGAAAACCAATAGTCAATTAATATTCTTTCCTCTGTCCATTCACTGATCTTTACTCAGTCAATTAATTTCCTTTTCAACGAACCTTCCAATCAAAAGTACAACCCCCACACCACAACGTACTACACCAACCAGATCTCCATCCGCCATTATCGTCTCATTCAAAAATCCTCCGACACAAAACCCTAAATTCACTCTCACACGAATGCTACCACCACCACCATGAATCGCACCCCACGCGCCACCACCGCGGAAGATGATGACGTGTACAACATCATCCCCATCCACAACCTCCTTGCCGACCACCCCTCCCTCCGTTTCCCCGAAGTTCGCGCCGCCGCCGCGGCGCTCCGAGCCGTCGGAGATCTCCGCCGCCCGCCGTTCTTCCCGTGGAAGCCTCACTACGACCTCCTCGACTGGCTCGCGCTGTTCTTCGGCTTCCAGGCCTCCAGTGTTGACAACCAGAGGGAGCATTTAGTTCTCCACCTCTCAAATGCTCAGATGCGGTTGACTCCTCCGCCGGACAACATTGACTCGCTTGACTACTCCGTGTTGCGCCGATTCCGGCGAGGCTTGCTCCGGAACTACGCGAGCTGGTGCTCGTATTTGAATGTTAGGTCGAACGTGTGGTTATCCGATTCGCAGTCGCGGAATTCGGATCAGAGGAGAGAGTTGCTCTACGTCGCGATGTACTTGTTGATTTGGGGTGAATCGGCGAATTTGAGGTTTATGCCCGAGTGTATTTGTTACATTTTCCATCATATGGCGATGGAGTTGAATAAGATCCTGGAGGATTACATTGATGAGAATACGGGGAGGCCGTTTGTGCCCTCGGTGTCGGGGGAGAACGCATTTTTGAATATGGTTGTGAAGCCGATTTACGATACGGTGAAAGCAGAGGTGGAGAATAGTAGGAACGGGACTGCTCCGCATACGGCTTGGAGGAATTACGACGACATAAACGAGTATTTTTGGAGTAAGAGGTGTTTTGAGAAGCTGAAGTGGCCTTTTGATCTTGGGAGTAATTTTTTTGCTACAGGGCATCAGGGGAAGAAGGTGGGGAAGACAGGGTTTGTGGAGCAGAGGTCGTTTTGGAACTTGTTTAGGAGTTTTGATAAGTTGTGGATTATGTTGATTTTGTTTCTTCAGTTGGCGATTATTGTAGCGTGGGAGGGAAGGGAGTTTCCATGGCAGGCATTGGAGCGGAGGGAGGCTCAGGTGAGGTGCTTGACCGTGTTTTTCACTTGGACCGCTCTGAGGTTCTTGCAGTCATTGTTGGATGCTGGAATGCAGTATAGTTTGGTGTCTAGGGAGACCAAATCTCTAGGAGTTAGGATGGTTTTGAAGAGTGTGGTCGCTGCCATGTGGATTGTGGTGTTTGGGGTGTTTTATGGAAGGATATGGAGTCAAAGAAGGGCTGATAGGGGATGGACGAGTGCTGTGGACAGGAGAATTGTGAATTTCCTTGAGGTTGTGCTGGCTTTTATCGCCCCGGAGTTGTTAGCCTTGGCTTTGTTTATTATACCGTGGGTTAGAAACTTTATGGAGAAGACAAATTGGAAAATATTTTATGCGTTATCGTGGTGGTTCCAGAGCAGGACATTTGTTGGTCGAGGGCTTAGAGAAGGTCTTGTGGACAATATAAAATATTCTCTTTTCTGGATAGTTGTGCTCGCATCGAAATTTGCTTTCAGTTACTTCATGCAAATTAAGCCCATGATTCCCCCCACGAGGACATTGTTGAATCTCAACGATGTTACATACGAGTGGCATGAGTTCTTCAGTAACAGTAACCGGTTTGCGGTTGGGCTTTTGTGGCTCCCAGTTGTTCTGATTTACCTGTTGGATCTGCAGATTTGGTATTGTATATACTCCTCTTTTGTTGGGGCAGCGATCGGTCTTTTTGATCATTTGGGTGAGATCCGGAGCATGCAACAGTTAAGGTTGAGGTTTCAGTTCTTTGCTAGTGCTATTCAGTTTAATCTGATGCCTGAGGAGCAGCTTCTGAATGCTAGGGGAACATTTAGGAGCAAGTTTGGTGATGCCATTAATCGATTGAAGTTGAGGTACGGGCTTGGCCGCCCGTTCAAAAAACTTGAGTCCAATCAGATTGAGGCATATAAATTTGCTTTGATATGGAATGAGATTATCCATGCATTCAGGGAGGAAGACATCATCTGTGATCGTGAGGTTGAGCTCTTGGAGCTGCCTCAAAATGGTCACAAAGATCCTAAGTGTAACTGGGAGATTCGGGTGATTCAGTGGCCATGCTTGCTCCTCTGTAATGAGCTACTGCTTGCTCTTAGCCAGGCAAAAGAATTGGTAGATGCTCCAGACAGGTGGCTTTGGTATAAGATTTGCAAGACTGAGTACAGAAGATGTGCTGTCATTGAAGCATACGACAGTTTGAAGCACTTCCTACTGGCAATTGTCAGATATGATTCCGAGGAGCGCTCCATAATCAGAACTTTTTTCCTAGAAATTGATCAGTGGATTGAGCTGGAGAAACTCACAAGTAATTACAATATGAATGCAATGCAAAAACTTCACGAGAAGTTGGTCCATCTTCTCAATCTTGTACTCAAGCCTGATAAAGATGTTGTGAAAATCGTGAATGCTCTTCAGGCGCTTTATGAGACTGCTATTAGGGACCTACTGAAACAGCATAGGAACAACGACCAACTGATGGAGGATGGTCTTGTTCCCCAGAGGACGGCGTCTGCTGAAGGACTGCTTTTTGAGAATGCTGTTGAACTACCAAGTGCTAGTAATGAGACGTTCTATCGTCGGGTGCGACGATTACATACCATTCTTACATCCCGGGATTCTATGCAACAAATTCCTAAGAATCTTGAGGCAAGGCGTAGAATCGCCTTCTTCAGCAACTCCTTGTTTATGAATATGCCCCATGCTCCTCAAGTTGAGAAAATGAGGGCCTTCAGTGTTTTGACCCCTTACTACACCGAAGATGTGTTGTACACCAGGGAACAACTTCGAACTGAAAATGAAGATGGGATTTCAACCCTTTACTACTTGAAAACCATTTATGCAGATGAGTGGAAAAACTTTTTGGAGAGAATGGGGGTGGCAGATGAAAAGGAACTGGGGCCGTCTAGGCTTAGAGATCTCCGGCTATGGGCATCGTACAGAGGTCAGACACTTACACGCACTGTCAGGGGAATGATGTACTATTATCGAGCACTTGAGATGCTGGCTTTTCTTGATTCTGCTTCTGAGATAGACATGAGGGAAGGATCTCAGCAACTTAGTTCCATTAGACATAATGACGATATGAGCGGTTTGCCCTCAGAAAGGTCTCTCTCAAGATCTTTGAGCCGGGCCACTAGTTCTGTAAGTTTGATTTTCAAAGGCCACGAGCGTGGGACTGCCTTGATGAAGTTCACTTACGTGGTCGCATGTCAGATATATGGTTCTCAGAAGGCTAAAAAGGATCCCCATGCTGAGGAGATCCTGTATTTGATGAAAAATAATGAAACACTCCGGGTTGCATATGTTGATGAGGTGCCCTCTGGGAGGGATGAAAAAGATTACTACTCTGTGCTTGTAAAATATGACCAGAAGTTGCAAAGAGAAGTAGAGATATACCGGGTCAAGTTACCAGGGCCAGTGAAGCTTGGAGAGGGTAAACCTGAGAATCAGAATCATGCCCTTATATTCACTAGGGGAGATGCAATTCAGACAATCGACATGAACCAGGACAACTATTTCGAGGAGGCTTTAAAGATGCGGAACCTCTTGGAGGAATTCAGACACAACTATGGTATCCGGAAACCTACCATATTGGGAGTTCGTGAACACATTTTCACAGGTTCTGTTTCTTCACTTGCTTGGTTCATGTCTGCACAGGAGACAAGTTTTGTCACATTGGGGCAGCGTGTTTTAGCCAATCCGCTGAAAGTTCGAATGCATTATGGTCATCCAGACGTTTTCGACAGATTTTGGTTTTTGACTCGGGGAGGGTTAAGCAAAGCGTCACGGGTGATTAACATAAGTGAGGATATTTTTGCTGGATTTAATTGCACGTTGAGAGGTGGAAATGTTACCCACCATGAATATATCCAAGTAGGTAAGGGAAGGGATGTTGGGCTGAATCAGATCTCAATGTTTGAGGCCAAGGTTTCCAGTGGGAATGGCGAGCAAATATTAAGTCGAGATGTATATAGGTTGGGCCACAGACTTGACTTCTTCAGAATGCTCTCGTTCTTTTACACTACTGTAGGATTTTTCTTCAATACCATGCTGCTTATCCTCACTGTGTATGCATTTTTATGGGGTCGGCTTTATCTAGCATTGAGTGGTATTGAGCGCTCCGCCTTGGCAGATGATGCAAATGACAATAGAGCACTTGGTACAATTTTGAACCAGCAGTTCATCATCCAACTTGGTATCTTTACTGCCTTGCCAATGATTGTAGAACATTCACTAGAGCACGGTTTTCTGAATGCTATCTGGGATTTTTGTATGATGCAGCTCCAGCTTTCTTCAGTTTTCTATTCATTCTCCATGGGCACACGTGGTCATTACTTTGGTAGAACTATTTTGCACGGTGGTGCAAAGTACCGTGCAACTGGTCGTGGATTTGTGGTGCAACATAAGGGTTTTGCTGAGAATTATCGATTGTATGCGCGCAGTCATTTTGTAAAGGCTGTCGAACTCGGATTGATACTCACCATATATGCTGCATACAGCCCTGTAGCTACAGGAACTTTTGTGTACATAGCACTGACTATTACCAGTTGGTTTTTAGTGGTGTCTTGGGTTTTGGGGCCCTTCCTTTTTAATCCTTCTGGCTTTGATTGGTTAAAAACTGTGAATGACTTTGATGAATTTATGAGCTGGATTTGGTACAAGGGTGGTGTGTTTGCGAAGTCTGAACAGAGCTGGGAGAAGTGGTGGTATGAAGAGCAAGATCATCTGAGAACAACTGGTCTTTGGGGAAAGGTACTGGAGATCATTTTGGACCTTCGTTTCTTCTTTTTCCAGTATGGAATTGTCTATCAACTAGGCATTGCAGCCCATAGCACGAGCATTGCTGTGTATTTGCTTTCATGGATTTACATCGTCGTGGCTCTTGGACTTTACTCGATTATAGCGTATGCTCGAGATAAATATGCTGCTAGGGAGCACATCTACTATCGTTTGGTTCAGTTTCTTGATATCATTCTTGTGGTTGTAGTGATAATAGCCTTGCTTCGATTCACCCAATTCAGATTTATTGACCTGTTCACCAGTTTATTGGCTTTTCTTCCAACTGGATGGGGATTGATATCAATTGCACAGGTCCTAAGGCCATTCTTGCAGAAAACAATAATCTGGGATACTGTGGTTTCTGTAGCTCGCATGTACGAGATAATGTTTGGTGTCATTGTCATGGCCCCTGTAGCCCTTCTATCATGGTTGCCTGGTTTTCAGAATATGCAGACAAGGATTCTTTTCAATCAAGCATTTAGTAGGGGGCTGCACATTTCCCAGATTGTGGCAGGAAAGAAGCCGAAAGCTGATTTGTGAGATAAGGTACTTTATCACCTACTGCTGTGTTTACCGTGATTAGAACATATTCCAATTTACAAGAGGGATGAATTCACATTAAGAAAACTTATTTGCACAACAAGCATGAAACCATTTCTGTGCCCAACTAACTCGAAGTGCTGTTTCCGTTTTTGTCTTGATCCGTTCTTGGAAAATTTGAGTTGGAATTGTATTTAGTATAGAAATTTTTAGCACTCTATAGCCTCTGTGGCAAACTACATGTTGCCAGCTATATCAATCACATTCACTTGTTAATTTGGCACTTTGTATTGCTGCCATCATTTTGGGCGCAAAGTCTTAAACATCGCAATCAATCATAATAAATATTTAGCTGCAGTACTTTAGTTGATGATCTATCGAGTTCAGACGACTTTTATCTCAATATATTATTTGGCTAACTTCTTTAAAGCATATTCTTTTGGCATAGATGACTGTAAACTCGTTACACATGTTTCCTATTATCCTTATTTAGGATTATCAGGAGTGTTTTATGATGTCCTATTGGCAACTAGGGTTTGGAGCTACTCTAACTGCACAATAGTGAGAGATATAACTTCTGTTATAATGCACGTCCCATGTTCTTAAGTTGTCGAGCACCCTAAACTTCTTTGAAGCTAGGTATCCCTTTAACATTTTTCTAATGTGATGCTTATTAATCTGCTTGTAGTAAAAGTCTGAAAAAGTATAATCTTCACTTCTATGATACTCATGTTGAACCATACTTTAGGGCTGATGACCAAGAGAGCAGCTTTAGGAGTTATTAGTAGCAAAAGATCTTACACTTCCCCCGATAGCCCCATATGATGTTCTACCATTATCTGAATATTTACTTGCCGCTACTTCAAGTGACAACATTGTGTTAGTATTTTAAGTTTCACAGTTCGATGCAATGCATCTATTATTCTTTTCTAGCTGTCTCTTGTCCCCCTTTTTTCATCTTTTCGTATCTTTAGTTATTTGAATGGTGCAGACTGCAGACCCTCTTGTTGTGGTCTTGCTTCTGAAAAGCTATTTTTGATGGAAACAAAATTAAATTGTCTTTGCAGGTTTTGGTAGAGTTGTGGAATAGAGTATTTTCTGAAATTTGTTGTTCTACTCTTGTTGTGCGCTAGAGGTTCTATTGGTGATGTATCTTTACACCTAAGGTTAGCACATCATGGTTAATATTCATCTTATTGTTTGATTCTTCTTATCACATGTAATTATTTAATTTTTTTTTATATGTGTTACAGTATTGTTCTGATGAGAGATTCAATTATATCCCCTTAATTGTCAAACTATAAACGGAGGTATCTCTATGATATTGGTAGGTTATCTGCATTATCGGGCGGATTGGTAAGACACACTTTATAGAATTTACGATTCACCCATTTCTTCAAAATTTTACTGTTGATACATGGTAAAATTGGAACTTCGATTTTGTCACCTACTGTATAATTCCTGATCCTTTATCTTTGGTTCACCTTGCTTTTGTATCTAAAGATTAGATTTGGTAACTGTACTGATGATCAGTTGTGGAGGACTTGATTTGTTATTTGTAAAAAGAAATTGTTGTTCTTCAGTTAGGGTTTTTATCACTGATGAAATGTGTTGTGGTTTACTTTTATATAAGTCTTCTAGATAATACGACAAAAGCTCCACGTAAATTCTGAATGATTCAAAAGAAAACTGTTGAAGCTCTAGTAATAAACTAAAAAGTAAATCTAACACACCATACCCTCATTACATTCTTCAATTAAGTTTATCACTTATTTCCTGCTTCAATTTCAATTTCAGATAAGCTGCTCTTCAGGTGCAAAATATTTATTCTTTAATTTCAGACGTAATTTTTTTTCGTTGTAGTGTTGTTTCGAATAGTAGCGGCCTTTATACCACAATCTACTATTGTTCATTACTTACTTTCTTAAACCAATTTGAGGGTTTGTATCTACCAGCGGTAGATGATTAATTACAGAAAAAAGGTGTTATACATGACCTCATGAGTTTTTTTGTCATTTGCTCTTGTTTTTACAAATGCCAGCAGTAAGCGAATTATTGTGATTTGTTACCTTGAACACAATCTTGATATATACTTTGTATTCTTTTTACGAAGATTAATGAGTTCATTTATCTTAAATAAAATACATATGTATAAATTTGCGAGTTGATTATAGAAAATCATGATAATTTAATAAAGAGATCCGTAAATAGTACATGGATCTAAAAGCAATTTTGTAGTAAAAGTAAAATGAATGGCCTGGTAAATTCCACTACAAGAATATAAGTAATTTTATTTTAGGCCTTGATTGTTGGAACTTAAATCATAACACGCACTTATTATAAGATTGAGGCCTGTGGTAGTAACTTAAAATTTAGGGTGAATCGCCTGTTAAATTCAACAACTTAAAAAAGAACTTAAAACTTAGGGTGAATCGCCTGTTAAATTCAACAACTTAAAAAAGAAATGATTTTGTTTAGAACCTATATGGGAGGGAGCACATCGAAGTGTGAGGCATTATTTGTAAGCAATTTAAATTATTTCATGCATTCGTTGTATTGTTGACGTGGTGCAATCACTACTAATACACTATTAGGATAGGGTGATAGGGGTGGTTATCACTTATCAAATTATAGGAAAACTTAAACCGGTATTAAATCTGAATCGTTGGTTGCACAACGTCAGCAATAGAACGAATGTATAAAATAATTTTTAGTTACATGGATCCTTCCTAGAGGTTACTAAATCTTTATGTCTCATTTATATGCGTAAGAAATAAAAAATAAGTAAGAATCGCAAAACTATCCTTCGTTTTCTATGTCAATTTCAAAACATTTAATTAAACCTTTTCTTTGGTTTATTTTGTATCTTTAATGAACAAATGAAGGGCCCATATTTACATAAAGCAAAATTTAATGTAAGTTTTCAGAAAAAGGCTACTTCCAAAAGTTTTGCATGTTTAATTTCTAATACATTAGGAACCACATGGAGTGTGTGTGTGTAGTTTTTTAAACTAGAAATGTGTACAATTATTTAATACCGTAAAAGGTGTGTCTAATTTTCATTTCTTACCATCATTCGAGTAGCTAGCCTTTTTTGACGACCATGTCACAATGGTAACATGTATCTCTGGAAATGCGCAAACATGCTCTATCAATAGAAGTAAAATAGAAGTATTCTAGCCTCTCTTTTATTTTTTAATTTTTTTTAAGGAACCATCCAAGGTAGAAAATTTACACCCCAGTGACTTATAATCAAATAAAACCAAAACCCTCACTATTTTCTTTCGGAACAAATTATATATGGTTTGCAACTTCTAACAGGCAAAAACAAACTGGTAAAATTTCCATGTTTCATGTATTTGGCAAGAAACCGTTTGAGATAGGCTTTCACGGGAGGCCACGCTTTCACCCGATCCGGCAATCAGGGATTACCTCATCTAGCCAACAACACGAAGCAGACTAAACGGCGCGCGTCGAAGTATCATACATTGTTACATAGACAAACTCTAGATTCTTCCTTGTATATAATAATGTTAATTCTATAAAACGTGTCTAAGATTGGCCAACCCATTTTATTAGAAGGCCGTCAAGGACCCCTTAGATTATATTGATCTAGATTGTTCATGAACTCTCAACTTCTTCTTGTATATATACCCCATGATGTACTGGAAGAACTACCACAACCATTTCCATTACAACTGTCAAATTCTCAATTTCAATGCATTTTATTGAATCGAAACCAAAATATTAATGATTGATTACAAATCAAATGATTCTTCTCTCATATCGTAGAGAGGGAATATGTTAAAGGAATCGAAATGGAAGAACACAAAGTGAAAAGAAATTACAAGTAAATTAACTATTTATACTAACTTAACTTAACATACTAAAAACGGTAACCCCGTTAACTAACGATACAGGTACTGGTAGTGGAACCAGCACACCCTTTGCCAGCACACCCTTTGCCACCTCAACCAGCACACCCAGCTCATCAAGCACCACCTCGTTTGTCACTTGTGCCAGAACAAGGGCTATGGCCGAATACTAAAAGATTGATGAAATCTGACGTTAGTACAGTGAAGGAGAGTTTTATGTTCTTCAAGAGGGAACCATTTCAAGATGCAATTCTTAACCCGTTACGAAGTTTTGCAAATGTTGAGGAAAACGATGTCGTCGGATATTGTAGTCTATGCCGAACAGATGCCTAGGACCTATGATTTGAAATTCAAGGTGTATGACAATAGGACTTACGGGCTAGCAGGCGGGTGGCTTAGAGTTGTTGAAGGCCTGCAATTGTCGATACACAAATATCTTTAGGCTATCTAGTATAAAACATTTCACGAATCTTAAACAACAATCTACATGGTTCTGGGAATATTTACTTCTTCATAAAGTGGAAAATTGTCAGAATTAATTAGCTAGCCGACTAACCACAATCTTAAACACATTGAAGGAGATGAGGGGTTTGGTGAATATTTTTCATAAAAGAAGGGCTTGACTCCATATGTTTGTCTTTTGATAACACAATGAGCTATGATGCAGGCTTCACGACACACAATGATATTTTATAGATTTTCTTCATACTTGTCTTTTATAAGTCAATTTAGTAGGTGTTGCATTGAAGTAATTACATGTGACTTAATTCATAGTAGGATTTTAGAAAACACGATTATGTTCCGTACTTCTGTGCAAGAAAATTGAGGACAATGTTTTGAAAACACGTGAGATATTCTTGTTCGCATTTTGCCCAGGTAAGTAATTATTTTACTATTTACAAATTGCTACATACCCTATGTATGTATACTACAAGATTTTGATAATATAAAACCTAATTCGTGCATCAGTACTAATTAGCCTTTAGTTATTAATTAATTCTTGGATAACTTCAACACTTATGATCACTATGAAATAACTAAAAGATCTTCTTATGAAATGAGGTTTGAGGATCGTTTTTCATATGTAACAGCCATTTTTTGCGTACACGATTATGTATTAAAAATATTTTCAACTCTTTCAATAGTTAAAATTAAACCTCTATTTATCTGTGTGCACGCATAGTGTCATCCATGGCAGGAGGCAAGCCAAGAATAACCACAATATTGAGAGGAGTCAGCAGTTTTGTGTTGCTTTATAGCAGCCCTTGTCATGTTTCTAAACAATCAAAAGGGTTATGAAAAATTTCATCACTTCATATTGCCGAATACAGCAATGGGAACGGTTTTACGTAAGTTTAATATTTTAATCGAGTCATTTTTCCATTGTGTGAAAATCTCTTAAATTGGTTTATTTATATAGAGTTTTTGAATTAATATCAGCTTGTCGAGGATTTAAAAAGATTGCATAATTATTGGCAATTAAAAAAGAAGATGAATCTGGACAATTGATACACACAGGACAATAATATATTTTTGTTTTGTATTTAGGGATTTTGCTATGTCTATATCATTTGCCATAATAAGTTTCATGAAAATGATGATTTCGGCCTAAAGTCATAGGTGGAGTACGACATACTCTAAACGCGTTTGTTACACCTTCAAAATTAGAGAGATATGCTCATTCCTGAAAATAATATCCATTGTTATTTACTTCACGGAAATTAGAAAGACCTTTCAAAACCTTGGTTATAGCGGACGAACTGAAAAATGCATTGACAGAGCGACACTATTATGATTAAGCTATTGGGTAAACCATGTTATTACCTTAGCCTCGTGAACAAACTCAGTAGCATGTGGGACCTAACGACAAGTATTGATTTGGTCGACCTTGGATATGGGAGTTATTGCTTAAAAGGAATCTCGGAGAGTCAACGAGAGCGAAATTTAACTCAAGGGCATTGGCAAATTATGGAAAGTTTCTTAGTAATAAGAAAGTGGAAACCTAATTTTAAAGCTGAGAGTGATATGAATGCTTGTGCAATAACATGGGTACGGGTGTTGAAACTTCCTATTGAGTTGTTCTGTGAGTCTAATATACACTCAATAGCGAGGTGCATTGGCGATCCTATCAAGAATATGGCAACTCCTTTACGACATTAAGGGAGAAATTTGCAAAAATTTGCGTGCAAGTTCCCACAAATGTTCCGCTTGAACACAGTCTTTATATTGGTGACGGGGTTTTTCAAATTCAATATGAGAACTTGCCCTCACTATGTTACACTTGCGAGAAAATAGGATATTCGACCAACGCATGCAGTATTCTCAAACCAAATGATATTCCGACGACGACGGATACAAACCTTATGGACATATGACTGAAAACTCTACTATCCCAACAGTGATCCCGAAAGATTGACTGGTAGAGAAAGGTAAGAATGATAAATTTGGGAGATGGATGCAAGTTACAAGACAAAGGGATTGGATTAAGAAGGATAAATCTGGATGTACTCGCACAACCGAGATTGTAAGCGAACAAGTCGGACACGCCGAGAAAGGAAATATGGAGGAGAGAAGTCCTAATGCTATTCTACTCAAGGAAGGAATAAAAGAGTTTCCATCCAGGTAAAGATACTATGTTGAACTACTCTCCTATTGATCTAAGGAAGACTCCCATGCAACCTAATTTGCAAAGGTCTCTCTTTTGACAAAAGGCAACTCAAGCTACGCAATAATTCATTCTCAGTTTGGTCTAGCGACGCGGTTAAAATAGATAGTTTGGCTGAATTAATTCCCAATGTAGGAGAGAGCTCGACAGAAGTATGAAAATATGGCACACGAAAACAAACTGAACCTCGTTTGGAAGAATGGAGCAATGATCGGGTTGATTCAACCCAGTTTATGGGAAACACAAACCCAAGTAAACAGCTTCAATGGACCCTCCAAGATATCACTAATCGAACCAAGGACGATCAATGTGATGTAGTGTGACGACCACGCCCTACGAGTCATGCTCCGATCCGAGTTGGTTCGGTGGTGATCAGTCACTTTATCCAACTCAGACTAAAGCGTAACTCATAGGAAGGGATCTTACTTATTCAAGATCAAAACCATACACGTTTTATAAAATATATTTTGATATATACAACGGAAGTCTTGTATTACAAACAATGTGACTCTTTAATGATTATGCACTAGTGACAAAACACGAATATTCCAAAATGCACGCTTGAACAATTATTCACTTGATTCATGCTGCCATGTTGATTTTTATCCTGAGTAATGGACAGAAGAAACGAGGAATAAGTCTTTAATGACTTAGTGAGATTCATATAAAAGAACTGGTAATGCAAAAATTAACCGTGACCTACTGGATACATTTCGAGGAGTGATCTTACCGGTAGAAACAGTTCAACTAGATAATTTGATGTAGCAATGGTACTGGAATTTTCATAGAATAGTTCATGAACATGTGCTTAACAATAAACGAATCCAGCCTTATAACTTTTGCTATTCTACCTTATACCTCCCGACGAGGAGCGACCTTGCAAACAATCAAGAGACATGCTCGAGTACATGTCGATCCAGCACGCGGGTTACAGCCAACTCCTGACTGCAAGCGGCGCCTAGATAGATGGGTATCAAGCGAAATTACTTAAACCGACAGTCCTTACTGCCCCGCAGTAACTCGACTCAATCTCTGGGCCCAACTTCCCAAAGGCGTTTCAATGGGTATAACAAATAAACAATCAAGCTAGTAAACCGGATAATATTCGTTGCTCCTTGAGCTACATGTCCCGAACATAGTTCGTTGCTCTTTGCACAATTCAAGAATCAAGAGATGAGATTATAATATTGGAGAATTATCATGATTATGAATAGATATGATAAATAATAAATGATTGGATATGATTTAACGATGAGTAAGAAAATTATGTTATGAGATGAGATGCTAAACAGGATTATGATGAAATATAGGTTGTTCGAGGTTTGGTAACGAAGTAGAGACTTTTCTGTCCAAGTTCCTCAGGGCCGGATGCCAAACGGGGCTAGAACAAATCAGAAATGGAACCTCACCTTTACTTGTACGGAAAATCTTGCGCGTTGTTGATTAATTTGTCAAACCTTTAATAACATTAAGATAATATCAGTTAACTGAATAATCATAACTCACCACTATAAACATATGTACTATTCAACTTTCGTTTTGATGAAATTTGATGAAGTTCTTTAAGTCTCTAGTACATCCAAAAATTCCAGGAATCACGACATCAAACAATTACCTTATGAAGCAATCCATTAAATTGTATAACTTAGTTAATTTTGTTCCAAGATTATCTTAAATTACATAACATTGTATTCATAACTTATAAAAATATTAATACGTGAACCTAATCAAGGTAAATAACCAAAGAATGTTTAAGTTTCGATACATAATCATATAAGAGGATTAGACCTCAAAAGTATATATGATAATCTTATTAAACTTATGTAAGGATATGTTAAACATGATAAATATACTATTTATATTTTATTGAAAAATCTCAAAAATATTGATTCATGAATACAAATCATATTAAAGTGATTCTAATGATTGTTATATCTTGTAAGAGTCATGTGTGAGTGATCAATCATGGAATTATGATGATTATTTTCAATCATAAACAAAGAACTTAAAGTACGTAATATAAGATGAAAATCGTCATAGTTTCGAGTTTACCTTTGATCGGATATCCAAATGAACTTTGTTTTCAAATATTTTTATGGCAACTGATCCCTAACATTACTAGAAACATGTGTACCCGAATGGGAAGGACAATCCAAAGGTTTGCTATGATAAATAATTCTTGAAAACATAGAACCTATTTTTGAAGTTTCAAACAGCAGTCTACGATTTAGGAATTTCGACCTTCTAAATCACATTATTTGAAAAACATTTCTTCATATGAAAGTTAGAGGACATCATGAGAAGTATTTGGCCGTTGTCCTTGATCAAAAAGGATTTTTCTACAATTAGGTATGATTTTTCTAAGGTGCAGGGCCGAATAGATAATTTCTACGCAATAAAAGTTTTGGGGGTATTGTCGGGTAGAAAATGATGAAATAAGAACTTGGAATGAATTTTTCCTGAAAGTAGACTCACTAACTTAGAGATTCATAGGAAGAAAGAAGAAAAAATCGAAATGATTTTGGGTGTGAAAATTGTTGGAAGAAAGCTTAGTATTTATAGGCAAAAATCATGTTAAAATATATTTAATTAAGGTCCCACTTTGATTATTTTATAATAAATCACAAAAAAATATTTCTATCATGCTCTTAAGGATGTCATGGCTTACCTCATCAAAAATATGTCATGGCTTACTTCATCAATTGGTTAATTGCATATCAAGTCCCTCAATTATTTATAAATAAAATTCAAATAGGTATAATTAGACTTCTTTGTTACATACATATTTATTATGTAATTTTCTAGATAATTCGATCATCTTGGTTAAGATTTGAAATTAAAATAATGCTTTAGGATTAGAGACCTATAATGATAATAAATATTGCTTTTAACTCTTCTCTTCTAGTAGAGTTTTTCTTCAGCTACCTCATGTGTTCCATTTCACTTGTTGATTTCTTCTTATAATCAAATGGAACCTCGAGAGCAAGAGAGGCCTATCCCCAACAGTCAAGTCCCAACCTCCTTAACCTTAATCGGAAAAATAATCTCTCGGAAAGCTATCAATCTCAATGCCGTCAAATCTACGCTTCTAAATGTTTGGAATATTTCAGGCGGGGTAGAGATTAACGAAATGGATGTCAACACTCTGGCATTTGTTTTTCAGAACAGCCTCGAGGCAACAAAAATTCTGGAACTAGGGTCATGGAACTTCAAAGGTAGCTTAATCGCCCTCCAAATCTGGTCGGACGATCTTGCGTTCAATGAAATTAAAGTGAATTCCTGGAAGTTCTGGGTTCAAGCTACAAATATCCCGGCGAAATTTTCGAACATCCAACTAGCTAAGGAAATTGCGAAACACCTTGGAGAATTTGTCGAAGCGGATGTAGTTTCGGAAGCACTGAAGTGGAAATCGACCCTTAGATTTAAGGTTGAAATCCAGATTGACAAACCTCTCATTCCCTCCATACTGCTTAATCTACCAGGTAAGGACCCAATTTTGGCTAAATTATCTTACGAGAGATTGGGAATTGTGTGTTATAGATGTGGGTTACTTGACCACAAAGATAATCACTGCATAAACCCAAAGCCCCAAAATTTAGATATTGTTATGAACTTTGGTCCGTGGATGCGAGCGAATACCATGGGGAAATCAGTCCTCATAAAACCAAAAGTCAATCTCCACTACCCAAAGCCAGCTGCTACAACACCAGAAAAAGTCACTATTCCCCAAACTGAGCACGGAGAGTCCAGCCGAAACCCCAGCAGTAGTCGGAAAACCACTGCTGAATCTCCCGAGGTGGTTATTGAAACCATCCCATCAGGCAAAATCAATTGTGACGTATCTCAGCCAACGACTCTTTTCCCTGACATAGAGCTCACTGCTACTCAAAAGAGCACCCCTGTCTGTGACAATCCTGTCAGAACGGTAAACCCAATTTGGCATCCAGATTCTAACCCGGATTCGGATCCAAATATCCGCCTTTTTCCTGGGCCCAATCTGGGGGTGGGTAAGAAGCCCATGAAAAGACACAACCCACATTCTGAAATTACTTTTCCTAAAAGGCCCAAGCCCCACATCACCCCAAGTATAACCGAATCTTTTTACAACCAACCCATGCATCTCTCCCACTCTTATATTTTTCCTAACTGTAAAAATATTCAATTAACCGGTCAACCCCTCCCAAAAAGTCAACTGCCTAATTCCTCTATCCTTGACCAGTTGACAAACCAAATGAACAATGGTTCCCAGCTCCAGAATAATATAATCCCTGATAACTTACCTTTCCATCTCTACAACATTTCGGTAAGTAGCTCTATTACACCGGAGGATGAATCCTTAAATATCAATGAACCTTCTTACATGATCCAAGAATCATCTGAATTTGTGTATCGACGACGAATTGTTCATTATCACAAGAGCAATGTCGATTCCCCATCATCGTCGAAGGTGGCTGCAGTTGTTGAGACTATTGATGAAGAAAATTTGAAAACTCCTAGCCCTGAAGGCCTAGGGAGTTATAATGGATCTCATGTCATGGAATTGCCGAGGGATGTCCAATCCCAAGGCGAAAAGGGCTCTCACAGCCCTGGTGAAGAAACACCGCCCTAGTATTTTATTTTTGTGCGAAGTTAAGCTTAAGTCTCCTGCCTCTATTAGTAAATCTCTTCTCTCCCTTAATCTTTCTAACTTCATTTTTGTCCCGACAATTGGTAAGTCGGGTGATCTCTGTTTGGCATGGAATAGTTATGTTTCCATTCAGTGTGTCCACCAATCATCATGGAACATTTCTGGGTTTGTCAGCTTCAACAACAAGACTGATCCTTGGTTTTTGTCAGCTATATATTGTCCTCCAAGCCCTTTACTCAAAGTTGCTTTTTGGGATCAATTTGAAGACTTCACTAATAATATTAAGTGTCCCTGGCTCGTCTGTGGGGATTTTAATGATATCACCTCCCAAGGGGAAAAACAAGGAGGCCGAGCCTTTGCATCATCATCCTTCAACAATCTGCAAAATCAGTTTTCCAAAGCCAACCTTATTGATCTTGGATTTCAGGGTCATTCTTTCACTTGGAATAAGAAACGGCTTGGCATAGCTAATATCCAAGAACGAATTGATAGGGATGTTGCTACTCCAGACTGGATTACTCGATTTCCTCATGCAATGGTTCGACATCTTACAGCGCTCAAATCCGATCACAAGCCGAATGGTCCATATTGAACCACAATTTCTGTCAGGACCAAAACCGTTCAGGTTTAACTCTATGTGGATGGATCATCTGAATTATCGCGATATCATTGACAAGGCCTGGAAAATTCAAATTTGGGGAACTCCAATGTTCAAATTATTCCTGAAGAACAAAAACACCAAATCAGAGTTGGCCAAGTGGAATAAAAACCATTTCGGCCACGTCCAAACAAGAATCGTGGATCTTATGCAACAAATTGAGCAGGTTAAGAATAATTGCCCATCCAGTAGAAATTTGTCACTTGAATCTGGATTACAAAATAAGTTAGACCGTGTGCTTAAGGCTGAGACAGATTTGTGGAGACAAAAATCTACGAATAAATGGATCAAATTGGGTGATGCTAATACCCGTTTCTTCCATATTACTACTCTTCTCCATAGAAAAGTCAACACTATTTCTCGCATTCAGCTATTCGATGATACATATGAGGAAACTTGGGCTGGGATTGTTCGTCGCTTTACTAATTATTTTCGGGATTTATTCTATTCCTCCTAGAATTATCGTACCATCGCCCATAAAGAGCAAATTCAAGCACTGTTCCAGAATTGTATTTCAAGTGTTGACAATGAAGAACTTATCTGCTGCCCTTCAAATCGTGAGGTTAAGGAGGCTCTTTTTTCGATGGAATCCAACTCGGCCCCTGGGCCAGATGGATTCTCGCCGGATTTCTACAAGAAATATTGGGATATCACAACAGTCGACTTCACGAAGGATATTCAGGATTTCTACACGAGTGGGCAGATGCTTAAAGCCATGAATCAGACATTTATTGCCCTTATACCCAAAAATGATAACCCCGTGAAAGTTGAACACTACCGCCCAATCAGTTTATGCAATGTGGGGTACAAAGTCATAACCAAAATCATGGTGAATCGAATTAAAGTCCACTTGCACAAGATTATCTCTCCGAATCAATTCTCTTTTGTGCCAGGGAGATTCATTGTGGAGAATTATATTCTTACGAATGAGATTCTTCATTTCCTGAATTCAAAAAAAGGTGGGAAAAAATTCATGGCGGTGAAGATCGACATGGCTAAAGCCTATGACCATGTTGAATGGCCAGTGCTTTGTTCTATTCTCCGAAGTATGGGATTTGCGAATAAATTTGTGGAAAATATATTCCAATGTATATCTTCGGCATCATTCTCTGTCTTACTTAATGGAGCTTCAGTTGGCCATTTTCAATCATCTCGTGGGATTAGACAGGGAGACCCTCTCTCGCCCTCTCTTTTCATTATTTATTTTGAATTATTCTCCCGTTTGGTAGCATTGGAAAATTCTCGAGGTTTGCTTAATGGTGTTAAAATATCTCGTAATGCCCCATATATTAACCATCTTATGTTTGCAGATGATCTAGTGGTTTTTTGTAAAGCTACAGAAGAGGAGGCTCAAGCATTGGCCAATGTGCTTGATCAATTGTTTGAATGTACAGGCCTTTTGGCAAACTCTTCAAAATTAGTCATACATTTCAGTAAGAACTGTTGTCGAACTGACAAATATGGTGCTGGATGTCTTGAATTTTCAAGAGTGTGATCATAAACAAAAAACTTGGGGCGTTCATTTTGCAAGACTACAAACTCAAACGAGGAGCATAAAGATCTGATCAAGAAAGTGGATAGGAAAATGGCTTTATGGAAATCCAATTGCCTCTCCCAAGCGGGAAAATACATTCTCTTAAAAAATGTAGCTCAAGCTTCTCCTGTTTACTCTCTTAGTATTAATCTGATTCCTCTCAAAGTTTGTAGGGAGATCGATAAAGAGATGAGGAACTTTTGGTGGTCTAATAACAAGGATAAGAAACCTTTTTGCCTTAAGGCATGGGATAGTATCTGCAAACCTAAAGCTTGTGGTGGTTTGGGCCTACGCAGAACCGAAGACATGAACCGTGCTCTAGTTGCAAAAATCACTTGGCAAATATGTGCAAAACCCCAAGAATTTTTTTTCTCAAGAACACTTGTTTCCAAATACTTACCTGATCAGAACCTAATCTCCTCATTTAAACCATTTGCATGTTGCTCTCGGACTTGGAGAAGCATTATTAAGTGTTATGATATTGTGCGCAAAGGAGCCTGTTTGCAAGTTGATGTGAATTCTGAAATCAAAGTGTGGGAGGACCCTTGGATTCCGTCCTTGCCGTTTTTCAGGCCTTCTTTTTCTCACGTGGCTCCTTACCTTATTAATCAATTTGATGTTGTGAGAAACTGATTTTGGAAGAAACTGGACAGTGGAACCTTGAAGCTCTGGGAATGATCTTTGACGTCCCTACATGCAAGGAAATACGAAAAATTCCAATTATTCCCGCAGAGGAACAGTCGCGTTTGGTTTGGACTCCCTCGAGTAAAGGAGTCTTTTCGACCAAAAACGCATACTTGTCGGATCAAGAGGCCCGGTTCAGTGTTGATTCCCCTACATTTATTAAATGTTGCAAAAAAATTGGGCTTTTAAGGGGCATAACTGTACTAAACTTTTCATCTGGAAAATCATTAATGATTGTTTACCTACTAGAGCTAAACTACACTCTCTTTTTGAAATTCAGGATACCTCGTGCTTATTGTGCTCAAGTGGAATGGAGTCTTGCCACCACCTGTTTCTGGAATGTCCATTTGCCAAACAAATTTGGTTCCTATCTGCATGGAATTTCAAAAGCGAGTACTACAATGACCTCTCAATCACAGAGTGGATCCTCAAGCTGATGTATCAAGATGTCGGTCTCCAGAACAAATCTAGAGAAGCATACAGATTCATGATCTTCTCGCTTACATCAATTGAAATAATTTGGAGGACTCGAAATCAAACTCTCCACTCAAGTGCAACGCCCAACATCATGGACACGCTTAATCAAATCATGCGTAAATCTGAAGAAATAGTGTTCACGTTTCAGCAGCCAACAGTTCAAAACACAACTCACATCAAGAAGTGGTGTCCTCCTCAACCTGATTGGTTAAAAGTTAACACCGATACAACTTTCAACCAGGAAACAGGTCAAGCTTGGGGTGCCTTTACGATTCATGATCACAAAGGAAGCTTGATCCGTACACGAGTATGTAACCACTATATGCTTGATGCAACAGCTGCAGAAGCAGCAATAGTCCTTCGAGCTATGGAAATTTGCAAGGAACTTGATCTACAATTTGTCCAATTCGAGGCTGATGCAAAAATGGTGGTGGATCAAGCTAATGACTAGTCAATCCCAATGAATTGGTCTTGTGAACATACCATTATCAAAATCCGTTAGATTTTCAATCGCTGGCCATTCTGGACCATTTCTTTCATCCCGAGGGAGGCTAACACAACCGCCCATAATATAGCACAATGGGGTCGAAGAGAAAATTGGGATGGTCCCATTACAGAAGATATCCCTCTTGTTGATTGGGGATAAACCTTTTGATCATCCTCGGGATGCTTTTGTTATGTTACGTTTAAACATTGGATTATTTAATCCTTTGATGTAAGTGTAGCCTCTGATTTGTTTATTTATTCTATGCTTATTCATAAAAAAAAAGACTATCTTTTAAGTTTAGGGACTAAAATGCAACCTTTTCTAAATATTTAGGGTCAAAAATAGAAATTTTCAAAAGTTCAAGGACTAAAGTATAAATTTATTTTCTTCCTAGTTTTTGGGGCGTTACATGTAGATCCATCTGATGGTATGGGAAGTCAAAATACATAGAAAGAGTGGAAAACATGCCGAAATTTTTGGCAGAGGTTTGCAGTGAGTGAATGGGCATCCAACAAATAGGCGAACATGTTGCAAGAAATTTTTAGACAATTGATAATGTCATGGATGGCCAGGGCCTTGCTAAATTCACCATATCCTGAATATTCCCATGAAAGTTGTGTCTTGGAACTGACACGGTGCCGGAGATGAAGAATTTAATTAGAATTTTAGAGAATTAGTACGTAACCATAATCCAAACGTGGTATACCTACTTGCGACTATAGTTTCGAAGGATCAAGCTTACAAGATCGCCCTTAGGCTTGGGTTTACAGATTTTGGCATCGGGCCTATTGATTGAGATAACTTGGGTATATTAATTTTGTTAGTAGTTGGGATCCATATGGAATAATCTAACAAAAAAATAATAATCTGTTGCTACCGAGTTTTGAACCCAAGACCTATGAAATGCAACGGTAACGCTATTACCGCTGCACCACGACCATAATTTCTCGGATCCTTTTCGAGCAAACTATCAAACGCTCATGAGTCAAGCCTTGGCTAGAATACTTAATGGAAGGGAATGCCGAAGGCAGATGCAGGCTGGGAGACCGAGAACGAGTTATGGCAGTTTCGGGACAAGATTCAAGAGTTTCAAAGTTCCGAGGCATCAGGGACATCACCTATACTCGGTGGGGGAGGATTTCACGGGAGGCCACACTTTCGCCAGAATCCGACAAGCAAGAGCCACACCATTTAGCTAACAACACGCAAGTAGATCAAACGACGCGCGTCGGAATATCTAACATTGTTAAATATGCAAACTCTAGATTCGTCCTTGTATATAATACTGTTAGACTCATATAGAACGTGGGATTGGCCAACCCATTTTATTAGAAGGTTGCCAACCCTTATTTTAGCGTTTGGAGCCATTATATTATATTGATTTGCATCATTCATTGAGCTCAGCTTCTTGTATATATACAATGTTGTACTGGTGGAGGAACCACCACAACCATTTCCATTACAACCACCGTTACATGTCGTTGAACTATCACAACCACTACAAGTACAACCACCGATACTCGTGCCAGAACAAGCAACATGAAGGGTAACCAAGACAGTAACTGATTCGATGTCAGTCCAGATATGGCGAGATTCTTTTCAGTAAAAAGGGGTCCTTTGAACAAGATATTCAGAATCCCATAACGGCTCGGTTCAGAGACTTTGATCAATCACATGAAGCACAAATCAATGTATTTGTGACATGTACCAAAGACATACTCTTTGAAGTTCAAGAAGTATTGCGGAGGAAATTATGCCATTTCATGCATGTGGATGAAAATTGTAGATGAAGTACATTTGTAGTTTGGGCAAGTAATTCAAATCAAATATGTGGAGGGTGGGGGGTGGGGTTCAAATTCAAGATTGGAGATACGAAGAACTTAAAGCTGAGTATTGATGGAATGAAGAAGCATATATAAATCTTTTTGTGATATAGTGTGTGATTTCTTAAACTTAATGTCTTTAATCATCTAATACCCTTACCTTAAGTTAATCGTTGTCTCACTAGCGTAGCTAGTCCCTTTGACAACCATGTACACAATGATAACAATGCATTTCTGTGGGGATGCGCAAATGATTTAAAAGACTCAAAACATTATACGGATTCCGTGTCAACTGCTCAATGTATATAACTCATTATATGGTAAAAACATAATGAAAGGGCAAAAAACAATTCGAAGCGCAAACGTGTAAGCTCTATCAGTCGAAGCCTTCTAGCTTTTTTTCTTTTCTTTTTTGATAAAGGAACGATTCAAAGTAGAAGATCTACACTCCAACAACTCATAACCAAATAAAACCAAAACCTAGTTATTTTCTTCTGTAACGTAAAACTATGGTTCATTATTTCTAATTGGCAAAAACCCTTGGTTTTATTTTAACCGACAAAAGTTCCATGTTTTCTTTGGCAAGATACCCACTGTGCCCAATGTTGAGTCACTCTTTGCTCAATATTTACGATTGGACGAATTATCAAAAATGACTGCTAACTTTTTTTTTCAATCTTAAATGCTCATTTTTTTCAACCTGCTAAAAATGCCCGTTAAGTTTTAAATTTTCTAACAAAAATGCTCGATGTTAAAAATTCGGACATTTTATCCGACGTGGCATCCGAGTCAAAGAGTCGCGCTGCTGAATCAAAAAGTCGCGTTTAAAAATTCAAGTGTTTTTGGTAGAATTTTAAAAGATACAATTTAGCATTATTTTTCAGACAAAATAGACTTTTTTGTGCTTATTTTTCATTTCGGGCATTTTTAGTAGAAATTTTAAAAGATATAGGGCATTTTTAGCATGTTTTGAAACAACGGGCATTTAAGATTGAAAAAAAAAAGTTAGCGGCCATTTTTGATAATTCGTCATTTACCATCTAATCAATATACAAATTAAAATTGAACCCAAAAAACACATTCTGTTGAAAATCATTGCCAAGAAAACAAACCCCATAATTTTATAAATTTCCATTTCAATAAAATTTACAACAACTCGGGTTTTTTTTTTTTTCTTTTTCTTTCAGTAGGATAGATCAATTTCGTGGGCTCTGATAAAATAAGCTTAAAGGGAATAATTGTTACTTTATTTCTAATCAACACTCAAAATTCAAGAGATACCTCTTTCTAATCATCGAATAACACAAAAGTAGTTTTTGCTAATACCATTGGTTGTTTCATTAATTCACATACATCATTGCTCTATAGCACAATCGAAATCTTGAATTTGAGCACAAACATTTATCCCATGCTCCTACTTATGCAAATCCTTCGCAGCATCATTAAAAGCGGAGAAGGCCTTCAACACTTTATCCGTTGGGGCAATAAGCTCCTTAGGGAAATTGTTGAAATCGGAACCTCGCGGAGGATCGAACGTCAAAAACTCGAACTCACACTCCGTAGCTTCTTTTTGGATGATTTCAGCAATATCGGCCGCGTCTTCTCCGTTGTTTTTCGACAATAGCTCTCTCACTTTATTGAGCAAGTCAACGGCCAAGATATAGTTTTTCACGCAAGGTTCGCCCTTTTTTCCGAGCTTATAAACCGCCGCTTGAGCGTTTTTCACGGCCGCAACTAAATCGTTGAATGCTGTCTCAGCCGCGGCCCGATCGGCTGCGACATAAGTGGTGGTTGTGAATATAGTTACCGTACATAACACGGTGATGGAAATTAGTAATGTTTTGGCTGCCATTTTTGTTTTTGGGTTTTTGTTTTGTGTATGTGGATAGATGTTGTATTATATATTGATCAAGAATTCGAACGTTAGGTTTTAATAATAGTAATTTTGTAAAAACTGAAATCTTTGACTGCTATTAAGGTATTGTTGACCCTTCAAAAGTTCAATATATATTAGACGAAGAAAAAGAAACATGGAAATATGATAAATGAGCCACACAAACTTGTATAAATGCACAACATTATTTACATTACTTACTAGGGAGATAATACATGTGAGCAAAATCGCTTAATTAAGAGCAAATTTACATTAATTACTATTTTGTTCTTCTAAATTGATAGTACAATTCATTTTCCTTTTTAGTAGCACCACATAATTAGCTAATCTATAGAACTCAATTAAGACTGACTTCATGTACATAGCAAGATAATCTTTCATTATATATTAAGATTCTAATTTGAATAGGACATTTATTTGATGAAAACTAAACAATTGATTCATGACTGTTCCCCAATTTAAATAATAAAGAATAGAAAAGGCAACAGGGAAAAAACTATGAATATTTATTTAAAGTAAGAAAAGAAATGATTTGATCGTTTTTTCTTCTTTTTTTCTTTTTTCAATTAAACATTTACACTTATTTATCTCTTTTAAAACTATATGTGAGTCGCGTGGTTTTGTCTAAATTGCTGAAATCATAAAATATATTTTCTGATTTATTGATTTCTTTTTCCGTCATATTTTGTCATTATTGTATATAATTGGTTGAAAAATATTTAGCATAATGCATACAACTGTTTAATATATGCATGTTCATGCAAAAACATATCCAAATAACAAATTCTACTATAAGTTGTGTTGAAAAAGCTCACCAAAACTATTAAATTCTCAAAACAAAATGCTTTTTTTTATATATAGAGTAAGAATTAAGTATATTGAATTTAAATAGACTGAATTTGGTGGTATTAATAAATTTGTAAATAATAATTAAAGTGAAATGCAATGGGGGAAGAAATCACCATAACATGACTAAAAGAGAAAACTATGTAAATGATTTAATGGAAAAAACTAAAAAGTAATCTACCAACTTGACTGGAGAACTTACAGAAATAGAAATGATTTTTTTTTTCATTTGTGCTCATGTATGGAAAGAGAATATCTTTTTTTTTGATTTTTTTTTTATTTCTCACTGGTGTCCGCTTATGCGACTAATTCAGCCGAGCCTCGGTCGGGCCCTTTTTGAGGGGGGAACTCTCCCAGCGGTGTTTTTTACATCCACAAGACTCGAACCCGAGACTTTGCTTAAGTGAACTCAAGTCCCTTACCACTTGAGCCAACAACCGTTGGTATGGAAAGAAGGACTGCATTTCCAATTTATTTGGCGATTCGAATAGGAGAAAATTAGAAATCATGGAATTGGAAAAGGGAGATCGATATATAAAGTGGTTCCTTAGTTTGGGTAAAATACTAAGCATCAAGAAATCGCTATATAAGTATGTATGGAAGAACTGTATTATCCATTATAACTTAATTAGCGTTAATATAGCGAAAATGATAGATAGATATCGTAGGTTATTACATTGTATTTTAATCATATCACTAAAATCTCATACACGTGGTGCATATAATCAGTTTCTTGAATTTAAAAATCTTTCTTACATTGAAAATCATTCGGTCGGGAAAGAGTATTCCCGACTGCGTTTCGGTCGGGAATATTATTCCTGACCGAACTGCGGTCGGGAAACCCTGGGCGGGAAATTTCCCGTCCAGGATGTAACCCTAATCTCGGCCCAGCTGGGCCGCGCAGTTGGGCCGAGCGTTCCCGACCGCAATTCGGTCGGGAAAGAGGGAGGTATTTCTATAAATATCTCCCTCCTCCTCTTCATTTTCACACTCTCTTCTCTCTCAAAAAAATTGCCGACCGCGCAGTTGCCTTTCGCGACCGAAAATCCGTCGAGACTCCCAATTCGGTAAGTTTTTTCGCTTTTTCTTGTATTTTATATTTTATTTAATGTTTTAATATTATTTATTTATGTTATCTTTAATGTTTTAATATTAATTGTTAGATATTGTATAAGTTGTTAGAATTTAATTAAAAATGCCTTTAGGAATTGTTAGACTTTGGGAAAATATTAGATTTTTATGCCTTTAGGAATTGTTAGGTTTTAGGAAATGTTATAGTTTTATGATTTTATAATAATTATTATTTATGCCTTTAGAAATTGTTAGGCTTTGGGAAAATGTTAGATTTTTATGCCTTTAGGAACTGTTAGGCTTTGGGAAAATGTTAGATTTTTATGCCTTTAGGAATTGTTAGGCTTTAGGAAATGTTATAGTTTAGTAATTATTTATGACTTTAGGAAAACTATATATGATTTTTATATGTGTTAATTTATTTACTTGGACGTTAATTATGGAGTTATTTATGTTATATTTAATGTTTTAATATTAATTATTAATGTTATATTTAATGTTTTAATATTAATTGTTAGATATTGTAGAAATTGTTAGGATTTAATTTGTAAAGTCCTTTAGAAATTGTTAGGCTTTGAGAAATATTTATACCTTTAGGAAAAAACTATATAACTTAGTATTGATTAAACTTAGGTCATCTCTACAATTAGAAAAATTCTAACTTAGATGCTTTTACTAGTTCGTAGCACTCCTCTTCGAAGACATGTCGTCCCGTGATAGCGATCGTGGTCAGCCGTCGAAGAGAGGGCGTAGTGGTCCATCGAGCACTCCATCGAGTACTCTACCTACTGGTCCACTGAGAATAGGTCCTCGTATACGGATCATTCATTCTGGCGGTGCACTACCCGATCCTGTCGATGCACCTGATACCGATCTTGGCGAGTCCCCTACTTCTTCACATCCACATAGGCGTATCGGATCGAGCGGCGGTACTCCACCAGATCTAGTGGTACCATTTCGACTAGATGATGATCACATAGCATCGACGCCATTGTCATCATCTAGGCCATCGTCCTCATCGAGGCCACCGTCATCATCGAGGCCTACGACACCTAGGCCACGTTCTACAGAGTCTACACTGGCGGGTCCTAGTACTTCTTCCCCTGCAGACGTTGCCGGTGCAGGACCATCTTCAGCGACGCAGCAGAGACCGGGCCGAGGTGTATCGAGAGGGTCGCAGGTTCCGTCTGACCGTAGAGCCCGTCGTAGGGTCTAGCTGGATGAGCACGACGTATTTATGGATGAGAGAAAGATATCGACAGCGATTACCTCGATTATTAGGGAGTTTATGAAGACGTGTGTTCCTTCATACACCGAGGTAGATCCAAATGTCCAGGGACAGATGTGGGCTAAGTTTAAGGTGAGATTTAGAAAGTTTACTAAATATATATATATATATATATATATATATATAAATAGTAAGATTTTAATTTAACAAAACCTTAATTAAAAACCTTATTTAATTGTAGAGCATATACTACATTCATCTGGATGACATGCTTCGTGCACATTCCGCATACGAGGCGAAGGCTAAGTACTGTTACAAGGATATCGTGTACAATGCCAAGAAGAACTATTACGACAGGCTCGATGATCCTAAGTGGGCGTCGCGTCCGAAGAACAGTTGGAGGAGCGACAAGTTAGAGAGGACGTTTGTGACGCATTGGGAGTCGGAGGACCATGCGAAAAAATCCACGGCAGGCCAGAAGAACAGGCGATCGGGAGAGGCACCATACCCTAATCGTCCTGCACGAGCTACTCATGCTAGTGGGTCCCGGAGCTACACGGAGATTCGATGTAGGATGGTATGTCTTATTAAATTGAGTTTCTATGCGAATAATATTATTGACTTAAATTTAAATAGCTAAAATAACAAATGTATATCAATATGCAGGCTGCTTCTAGACCTCAAGGGGCCCCTCCACCTCGGCACGATGAGGCATATCTTTATCAGCACACACATGTGCCCAGTGGTCTGCCAGAGGGAGCTCCATGTCGTCGCATTTGGGTTCACCCCAAGTATAGGGCTATCTACGTAAGTATTTAACTTGGATAGCATTCTTTGATTACTGTATTAATATATGTCTTCCTTAATTACATACCAACAATTATGACAAAATGAACAGGAGGAGTACATGCGCCTTATGACCGAGAGATACGAAGCGGATCGTTCTACGTGGCCACCCCTAGATCAGGAGCTGTAGAGTCAGGCGATAGGAGGATTGAAGAAGGGGAAGGCTGCGGGTCTCCCTACGGATGCACGTCACGATCGGTTTGGTTTCTCAACGAAGAAGAACCCATACACGACACATGATTATGCCAGGGCGTTGGAGAGGGAGAACCGTCGTCTTAGGTTTGTTACTGATGCGAGGGTTGACGAGCTTATTACTCACGTAGAGCACTTGACCCAGCACATCACCCAGACTACAGGTACTCCTCCATCTCGACCCATGCCTACAGGGGGGCTCATGCGTGATGCTCGTCGAGCCGGCCAGCGTTCCTCGTCACCCCCTTCTGATCCTTTTGTGCATGGTGCTCCAGATTGCACGATGTATGATGATGAGTACGAGGATGACCCCGATGAGGACCTCGAGGATGACACTCTCGGTGGTGATGCAGCCGATCTTGCTGGTGATGGTGATGATGGTGCTGGACCCTCCACAACTCCTGATACATTTGGATATCATGACGAGGACTATGAGTAGTAGTAGTTTTATTTATTTTAGGGATATTTTAGTATTGAAAACTGTGGTAGTTGTTTGTATTTATGTAATTTGTTTGATGCTTGGACCAATTATGTAATGTTAAACTAGTTTCGTATTTATTCTGTAATTATGTTGTGTATTATTTGTTCGTTTGATGCGGAGTAGTAGTATTATTTGTTCGTTTAATCTAAGTATTGAAAATTGTGTTAGTTGTTTGTTTATTGGTAATTATGCCTATAATATGAAATTAAACAACGTGAATCAAATTTTTTTATAAAATAAATTCGACCTACTAAACCATAATCGATGCTAGTCATACATACTATCCTCAGAATCTGAGTCACTCGTTATCTCTTCCTCTTCCTCTTCCTCATTGCCCTCGTCGTCCTCGTAGCCCTCCTCTTCCTCGTTGCCCTCCGTTGCTGCCTCCTCGACAACCACATCAAATCCCTCGTTGGCTAATTGGATATTCATATTGAATGAGGAAAGGTCCACGCATAAGTTAAACCCTTCAGATGCATTCTCTTGTAGCACTTGGTTCGGCATCCTTGCACCGACATCTTTTGATCCTGCAACTGATGACATGTCGATTATGTGTCTGGCAGGAATAGTGGATACGGCCAACCCGCGAGCATCTTATTCATGCCTGGAACCGTATTTAGTAGCATTTCCTCAATCTCTGGGTCCATAATATCTTTAGACAAACTTAAGTACTTTTCGTAAGCGACATTAACTACTTTGTGCATCGTCTTGGTAGTTAAGAACTCGGAAAACCACTGGAGCACAGTCTTCGACTTCTCACTGTTCATTTTTATGTCTCCCTTTGCCTCGGGAATTGGATCTTCGTTGCGCACCTCTCCCTCAACAAATCGACCCCCATATGCATCCACAACCAATTCTCTAAACGAAGTATCGGCATGAACCGGACTATCAACGTGAATACTAGCAGACGGTGATTCATGTACATATGATGTAGATGCCTCGCTCGCCATCTCTACATGCAACACCCATATCCAATATTGATACACAAATCCCCACTTATGAAGATGACCCCGTACTACGTTTCGATCAAAAAAACTTTAAATTGATGCATCTCTGGCACAGGCACCTAATACGATTTCTTAGATCTACGTAATCTGTCTGTTGTGATGCATATTGTATGAATTCACGAACCCCAACCACGTTGATTCAAATAACCAGTGTTACTATCTATCCTATCGTACATCCAAGATCTATCGGGACGATAATCTATTTCTAATAAGAAAAAAAAAATTGTTACAATTAATTTCACCAATCAATATATTTATCATTTATATACAAATTTTAAAACTCAAGTACGACGAAGCCAAGGCAATTAATTCTTACTTGTTGTAGCGTAGAAAATACTTAGATCAAGTAATCTTTGCAAACACACGACCCTCGTTGCATTTACCGCAATATCTAAAACAGAGAAACATTAAAAAAAGTTAATAAAAACGATCTTAATTGAGAAAAACTAACAAAAACAGTTATAACAAGAGGAAATCGTATATACCTTAACAAGGGATGAATGTTGGAATGATTTCTCAAGTGGAATAGGGAGGGGTATTTATAGGGGGGCTGACAGTTATTCCAGACCGCATTTCGGTCGGGAATAACAACGGTAACAATTATTCTCGACCGAAATACGGTCGGGAATAACAACGGTAATAGTTATTCCCGACCGCAATTCGGTCGTGAATAATTGTTACCGTTGTTATTCCCGATCGAAATCCGATCGGAAATAAGAATAACCGTTGTTATTCCCGACCGCAGTCCGGTCGGGAATATTAGGGTTTAGGGTTTAGGGGTATTGGGTACCGATTTTCGGTAGGGAATAATATTCATATTCTTAATTTCACAATTTCGCTCTCAATTTTAGATAAATCGTTCATTTAATGATCAAGTAAATCAATATTAGTTATATATTACTAAAAATCTCAAAAAAAAAAAATTAAATTTAGTTGCACGTTGATGAATCATTTGAAGCGTCGATTCATATTGTCACTTATAAATAGATTAGTATATGTAGTTGCTAATAATGTAACTACTTACGATTATGTTAAACATATGTTAATATATATCACAATTAACCTCACTATACTAACGTTCGTAACAACGTTAATCGCCAATTGTGAACTCCTCTATACTACGTATGATTATTATATGTAAAACTCTAAACTAACTTAACTTATACTCCGGTAAACTATACTAATTTAATAATTAAAAGTACATTAAACTAACTAACTAATAGTGCAATTCATGAATTTAATGTGATTCTATAGTTATACTTAACAAACACATCAAGATTTTCCAAAAGATCGAAAAAGGTAAAATTTACTATTTTTCCTCACCGATATGCGGTAGGGAAAAATATTCATGCACATTCTCGACCGATTTTCGGTCGGCATTGAACATTATTGCCGACCGCACATCGGTCGGGAATAAAATTTAAACTTATTGCCGACCGCATGTCGGTTGGGAATAATATTCTACGTTATTTCCGACCGAATATCGGTCGAGAATAATGTTTAAACTTTTTCCGCGTTTCTGGGCAGCATAGTATTGCCGACCGAAATTCGGTCGGCAATTTTTGAAAATTTGGCGGTTTTTTTGAAATTTTTGAAAAAAATCAACATTTCCGACCGAAAATCGGTCGGGAATAATGAAAAAAGTTGGCGGGACTTGGTGGGAAATTCAAATTTGACGAAAATTCATTTTTTTTTTACTTTTTCTATAAATACACTTCATTATTCTCATTTTTTCATCTTCACACACTTTTTTCCTCTCCAAAAACTTTTTCAAACACTTTTTTCATATTCAAACACTTTTTCAAACCTTTTTTTCTTTCAACTTCAAAATTAAAATTTTTAACTTCTTTATTCAACTTTTCAATAATCAAAAACTTATTTATTTTTTTTGTGTTTTAGACTGAGCAATGAATCAAAAATTTAATTGCTCATCTAAAACATAAAAAAAAACTAAATAATATTTTTAAAATATTGCAAAATAGTAAAAAAAAATATTCTGGTAATTATTACCGAAATATTATTTTTTTGTTCAAATGAATTTTATTCCCGACCGGTTCGCGGTCGGGAAATGCAGGAATTTTATTCCCGACCGATATTCGGTCAGGAATAATATGAATATTAATCCTGACTGATATTCGGCCGGGAAAAGTCCCGACCGGTCGACGGTCGGGAATACTGAAAAGTATTACCGACCGAGTTTTGGTCGGGAAATAAATTGAGAATTGAACGACCGAAAATCGGTCGGGAATATTCCCAACCGATTTTCGGTCGGGATATCTTTTTCCGACCGTTTAGCGGTCGGAATATTCCCGACCGATGTTCGGTCGAAATTAGCGGTCGGGAAATTCTCGACCGCATTTCGGTCGGGAAAGGCGGTCGAGAAAAGCCCTTGCCGACCGAATGGCGGTCCGAAAACTTTTCTCGACCGAAGCAACGCCGACCGGGTCTTCCCGACCGAAAAGCGGTCGAGAAAGGGTTATTCCCGACCGGCTATGCGGTCGGGAATGACCCGATTTTTTTGTAGTGATAAAAAAAAATCCAAGCACAAAGGACAGGTAAATTATAAATGCATAACCCTTTTTTTGGTACCTTAGGTAAATATAATACACAAACTTGCTAACAAGTAACAACTTATCCAAATTCTAAACAGAAACTTAATATCCAACTTGGTTAATCTTGTGTTATACTTATTCTTTTAAGATCATTTTCACTTCAAATAACAAAATATAAATGATAAAAGAAAATAACAAATAAATATTCAAATAATCGATTTGACAAAATACACAAATACGAAAAAACGCATTGGAGGGTGGGGGGGGGGGGGGTGCATCAATGTTAAGATTAAAAAAATAATTTATCTGTTTTTAAAATTACATGGGTTAATGAGCCAACTACATATATTCCACGGGATAATACGTCATTTCTGTGATTTGATCATAGCTTAATTGTACTGGGGAGTGGCCATTTATATTTATTAACAATTTGCAACATAAATCCAACACAAAACTTTAATTTGACAATGCACCGAATCATGCATCAAAATCACCTTCAGTTTAAAGAAACAAAGAAACTATCTTTCAACCGATCGAGTTTCACAAAAGACTTTACTAACTAACAACCAAGTTCTAAAGTGCAGTAATTTATAGGGATATATATATATATATATATATATATATATATATATCCAAGAAGTACTGTGTTGAGAAATATAACATGATTCATGTGTTAAATTACTTTCTAAAAAATATTAGCACCTCCATTTTGATAGAACCATGAATCAACATTATTGAAACAGCTTTCTCTCTTTAGGTCATGTCATGTCTCGTTTTTTGAGCTAAGACTTTAGGTCATCACCCTTTTCAACCCTGGGATGGCGCCGCCGCCGCCGCTTTCCCCGGACTCGGCCTCTCAATCGGAGAAACGTATGAAAATCCCAAATTCCTCCCTTCCCCCTCGCCCCTGTGATATGCAAATGATGGACGCCATGGACGCTGTGGCTATGGAACAAAATCAAGACTCAATTTTTGGAAGTGCAGAGCCCAAAATCCCCAATTCCCCAAAGAATCCTTCGTATCGGGACAAGGTCGTTGATGGAACTTCTGTTCATGGTAATTTGCCCCCTCTACCTACTGGCCTGGTCCAAAAAATTAATTACTCTCATGAGGACAATATGCAATGGACAGATATAGATGAAACCTTTGCTACACAATTCATTGATGACCCGATTGTTGAACAATCGCCATGGCCTAGATTACGTCTCACTGCGTCGGACTGGAGTGACATCTGTCAAAACATGGCGCGTTGCCTTGTGATCAAATTGTTGGGAAAATCTATTCGCTACGACACTCTCGCAGCCAGGCTCCTAAAAATCTGGTCGTTGAAGGGTACGTTTGAGCTTGTCGAATTGGGCATGGGACTTTTTCTTGTACGCCTACAAAAACGATCTGACTTCGACTTCGTTCTTCAAGGTAGACCATGGGTTATTTTCCAACATTACCTCACTGTGAGACGCTGAACCCCGGACTTCAAAGCCTCAGATGCTTCCATCTCGAATACTATGATTTGGGTACGCCTACCAGAAATTCCTTATCCTTTTTTCAGTCAATTCAACCGACTACGAGAGATTGGAGACATGATAGGCAGCTTTATTAAGGTCGATGAACATACGGAGATGGCATCAAAAGGTAGATTTGCCCGAATAGCTGTGGAGATCGATCTCAAGAAACCTCTTTTACCAAAGTATATGATTGGTAACTCGGAATACAATATTGAATATGAGGGTATCCGTCTCATCTGTTACCAATGTGGCGTTTTTGGGCACCACCATGATGATTGTCCTCTTTCTCCGGCTGTTATTGAAAGAAAAGCTAAAGAAATGGAGGCGGCATCTGCCTTAGCGTCCTCTTCTTCAAAAATTGTTGATGTGGAAAAGTCGCCGGAATCTTCAAGTACGGGATACGGCCCGTGGATGTTGGTCAACCCCCGACGAAAACCAAATATTCCAAAAGCAAATTCTCGGGGAGGATCTACAAGAAATATGGCAAGTGTTTCTAAGACGCGCAATCTGCCTACTAACAAAAATAAATCACGAGTACACAAATCCACTTTCTCTGTTTTAGAAGATCTTGAGGATGATCTTCATGTCCCAACCCAAGCTATGGAGGGAATAACCACAAATGATTCATCGGTAAGAGGGTCCTTTTCTTCTAACATGACTCAAAAAAATCCAAGTCACACTCCTGTCGTTATCGACCCGCCATCCATTAAGAAACCGGCCGAAATTTATTCGGTCCAAATGGACCAGCATGTTGCTACCAATGTTAACGGTCCTCCTTCTGGAGCCCAACATTCAACTCCTGGACAAGATAGAACTCCTCTTGCAGCCTTAAGTGAAAACTCCAGGAACATGCAAGATACATATTTTAATATCCGTTTGCAATCTTCGGAGTTACAGACTAATGTTGCCCCAAGTCGAAGCATTAACACCTCCGTTGCTAAAAGTTCACGTCGTGGAGTTGGTGAAAACTCTAAGAAAAATGACAGAGGACGCCCATATGATCGTGGGAGCTCGGGGTCTGTATCTCGGGATTAATTTCCCTTTTCTCTTCTCATTGTTGTTAATGGATAGACAACATAAAGTTATTTTCTGGAATGTACATGGAGCAGGAAATGATAAGTTCTTGCTCAATGTCAAGGAGTTGATTCGGTGTTACGATCCTTTTTTACTTGTGCTCATGGAAACCCGTATTAGCGGTATTAGAGCTGAAGAAATTATCAAAAAAATTGGTCTTCAAGGTAATGCACGCGTTGAAGCTCGCGGCTTTGCGGGTGGGATTTGGCTTATTTGGAGAAATGACCGTGTTACGATTGATATTCTTGGGGCTTCAACCCAAATGATCCATACGCATATTACTCTAAATGACAAGGGTTCGTTTGTTTTTACTGGTGTATATGCTTCACCTTTGTCCGTCCTCCGTGATGAGCTCTGGGATGACTTGCTTGCTACTTCGGAAAATATTCGTTTGCCTTGGATAGTAGGTGGCGACTTCAACGATATTAGTCAACTGGATGAAAGAAAAGGTGGCTCTAATCGCAACACAAACAAGTGTGCACTTTTTAGGCAGCGCATTGAGCAATGCGGGCTTGACGATTTGGGTTTTTCGGGTCCTTGTTTTACTTGGCATGGCAAAGCGGGGTCACGGTTAATCAGCTCTCGCCTTGACCGTGTCTTAATTAACGCGAACTGGAATTTTTTCACACCTGGATCTTGCGTCCAACATCTTGCACGCACCCATTCAGACCATAGGCCAATTATGCTTTGCTTCGGTCCTACTCGCGTAAAATTCACGTGTTCTCGATTTAAATTCGAGGCTGCCTGGCTTCTCCGGCCTGATGTTAAACAAGTGGTGTCACATAACTGGAATGGTGAGGTTAATCTTCCTCTTAAACTCTCTAAATCTGCAGCAAATCTTACCACTTGGAATAATGATGTTTTTGGTAATATATTCAAACGAAAAAGACGACTTCAAGCCCGTATTCTTGGGGTTCAGAAAGCCATTGAGAAAAATATGAACGCTAACATCATGAAGCTGGAGAGGAAGTTAGTTGCAGAGTTTAACGATGTTTTGCTACAGGAGCAAATCCTTTGGTTTCAGAAATCAAAGGAAGAGGTCGCCACTCTACAAGATCGAAATACCCGCTTCTTCCACTTATCTACTCTCATTCGAAGACAAAATATATCAGTCACTTGTCTTAAAGATGGTACATGGCAGTGGATTTCTGACAAAGAACAACTCAAAGACATGGCAACTCGCCACTTCAAAAATATTTATACGGCATCGACTGGGCCTGCTCCTCGCCTTCAAGGAAGTTTTCCCCCGTTTTTTTCTCACGAACTTGCATCACTTAATCGCACTATTTCCATTGAAGAAGTTCGTCTTGCCATTTTCTCTATGGGTCCCTTTAAAAGTGCTGGACCAGATGGTTTTCAACCAATCTTCTTCCAAAAATTATGGGATATTGTCGGCAATGACCTTCATACGCTTGTCGCAACTGCCTTAGAATCCGGCTCTTTTCCATTGGGTTTAAATGATACTCTCCTGCATCTTATTCCAAAGGTTGATCATCCGGAAGAAATTCATCAGTTTCGACCTATTGGTTTGTGCAATGTTGCTTATAAAACGATAACCAAAGTCTTGGTGACTAGACTTAAGCCAATTCTCTTGCGTATCGTTGGCCCCACTCAAAGCAGCTTTCTTCCTGGACGGCAAACAAAAGATAATATTATTATCGCACATGAGCTTGTCTACACGATGCGGAAAAAATGGCTTCATGACAGTTAAAATTGATCTTGAGAAAGCATTTGATCGACTCTCATGGAAATTCATTGAAGAAACTCTCACTCTCGCAGGTCTCCCTCTGAATTATGTCCAGCTAATTATGTACTGTATTTCAACCACCTCAATTCGCCTAATTTGGAACGGGGAAGTAACTGAATCGTTTACTCCCTCGCGGGGTATTCGTCAAGGCGATGCCATTTCTCCATACATATTTATTCTATGTATGGAACGCCTTTCCCATATTATTCAGTCCAAGGTGGATACACGGGAATGGTGTCCTATTACAGCTTCACGTTTGGGGCCAAAAATCTCGCATCTTTTCTTTGCGGATGACCTTCTCCTGTTCGCCAAAGCTAGTGAAAAGCAGATGAGAGTGATTATCCAGTGCCTAGATCTATTTGCTGCTGCCTCGGATCAGAAAATAAGCTTGAGCAAGTCTATTATTCTCTTCTCACCCAATGTCCCCGTGAATGTTCGCAAAAATATTACTAACCTCTCGGGTATCCCTCAGGCCATCTCATTAGGGAACTATCTCGGCATTAGGATTTGTGATGGGCGTATTTCACAGCCCTTATTCTCTAAGGTGGTTGAGCGTGTTGAGAAACGCATTTTCTCATTGCGTAACAGATTCTCTTTGGCGGGTAGACATACGTTGATTAAAACGGTTTCTTCGTCAATTCCGCTTCACACGATGCAAACATATAAACTACCCAAGATCACAAATAATAAACTTGACAAGATTAACAAAGATTTTCTCTGGGGTAGTGAAGACCGTCGTCGTCGGATTCATCTCGTTAATTGGCGTACTGTTTGCTTGCCTAAAGATAGGGGAGGCCTTGGCTTGCCTTGCATGGATGACATGAATAAATCTATTCTTATGAAACTAGCTTGGGACCTTCTCCAGAACAAAGACACTCTTTGGGTTCGTATGCTTCGTGCAAAATACCTAAAGAATGGAGATTTATTGGCTGCTCAAAAACCCACTGCGTGTTCCTCTCTCTGGCGGCAAATTCATTCTTGCATTTCTCATTTGCAGCGTGGTATTAAATGGGTGGTTCGTAATGGAAAGCAAACACGTTTTTGGGAAGATTGGTGGGTGGGAAATGGCCCACTTCTGTCCTACGTCTTGCAAGATTTACCGGATAATCTTTTGAACCTTAAGGTTACGGATTTCATCGATGATTATAATCAATGGTGCTGGTCCTCCTTTCACCATCTGCTCCCTGCGCACTGCATTGCTGAAATTGCTAGCATGCGAATTGAAAAGAACGGGTCTTCTCATGATTCACCTTGTTGGGGCCTTACTAGTGACGGTCTTTTTTCGGTAAAATCAGCTTGTGAGTTGTTTAATGTATCTGATGCCCAGCGAAGCACTGTGTGGAATCTTGCGTGGAAACTCCGGACCAGACAACGAACTCGCTTATTTATGTGGCTTGCTCTTCACGACAAACTTCTGAGCAATGAAAGAAGGTTACAAAGACATTTGACTGATGATGCTTCATGCCCGCGTTGCAATTGTAATAATGAATCCTTGCTTCATCTTCTTCGTGATTGCCCTCGTAGTCGGTATATCTGGCTTGGTCTTCTCCCACCTGATAAGGTCTTTGATTTTTTCTCTGTCCCGCTCCATGATTGGCTTTGTAGAAACCTGTACCAAAAATCTATTTTGCATAAGCATGACACTCCTTGGGCGACTATTTTTGCCACCTCATGTTGGCAAATTTGGAACTGGCGTTGTAAAAAGATTTTTGAAAACCAGGATATTAACCCGAGGCGAGCCGCTGAATGGATTGCTCAACTTGCAAGGGATGACAATTTAGCTTGGAACAAGCTTTTTCTGCTCCAAAACCCAGGGAAAAGCCGAGTGACACGTCATATTCGTTGGACTTCTCCGCCTCCTGGCACTGTTAAAATTAATGTCGATGGTAGTGCGCATGGTAACCCCGGTCTGATTGCTTGTGGTGGCGTGGCACGGGACTGCTCAGGACAGTGGATTTTTGGATTCGCAGCAAATTTTGGCTACGGTAGCATCACATCCGCAGAGTTGTGGGGTTTATTTCATGGCCTCTCGGAAGCTGTTCGACGTGGTATTCAACACGTGGATCTTATTTGCGACTCTAAAGTCGTGGTTCACTTGCTGCACTCGCAGCTCTCTCACATGCATCCCCATAGCAGCCTTATCGACTCTTGTCGTGGACTCTACATGTCATTTCATTCATGCGTCATCAGACACGATTATAGGGAGACAAACATCGTAGCGGACAGACTCGCAAACCAGGGCCACTCCCTTGCTTATGGAATTCAAGCGTTTGATCATCCTCCTCCGGCTATCTCGTATTATCTGCTGTTCGACATTGTTGGTGGCACAAGCCTTCGAACAATTTCGGATTAGTGTTTGATTTATTTTTGGGTCCCCCCCTTCCCCTGTATGGAAAAAAAAAAAGAACCATGAATCAACCTCATCACCATCCTCTATATGTAGCTGAAGAAAACAAAAGTATATACAGCATGATTAACAACCGAATTAACCGCAATTTGGTGTAATTAATTATAGAGGCCAATATAAATATGTATCATGTTAAGAGAAATAAGTAATGACCTCATCTGGAGTTTGTTCTCCCTTGACCGCTTTTCCATCAAACGTAAACTTGATAGTAAACAAATCTATTGATCGCCGCTCGCAGTACATTTTCATAAGCTTTTTCACTGGAGCATTTCTCTTAATCTTAAGGAAAACTTCACTTCCATCCTAGAAAACCAACCATCCAAAAAATACATTAATGCAATTAGTTGATCATATCATATATCGTTAAACGAATGTTCCTTAAACACTCCCAAAATTAAGTCTCGTGTTTGAGCTTAAAAAGATCAACCAGCATAAGCAAATTGAGGAATGGTATGATTCCGAAGAAGAGGGGAGAGCAAAATCTGAGTTATCGCAATAACCAATTATATCACATGGTAGATGTTGCAGTAATAAGTATATGTTTAGAACATAATCAATAGCTAATGACATTTTGGTATATGTGTCACGTAAAATAGGCACATTAATACATGTAAAAATCTTATAACATACATTATACTCTAGTGTTATGATAAGTACAACACATTACAAGTCGCATACCACCACCTAACAAAGTAGAACTTCATCATCCGCCAGCAAATGACGGATATCACATCTTTGGGTTGTGACTTGTGAGAGCCTTGCACGCCGCCAATTTTTTGGGGATAATTTAGAGAAAACAACATGCATGTTATTCCAAATAGATGGTTGCGTCAAGTCATCAATATATAATTATGACATAATTACCGTAACAACTCATCAATATATAATTATGACATAATTGCCGTAACAACTCATTTTGTGCTATCTCGTAAACAAAACAAAAGAACATGAAACAAAACCATATATGAAAATAGTACCGGTGCATTCACTTTGAGATTGATGTATACCGACGAAACGGCCGGTTTTTTCTCCTCCTCTTGACCCGTCACGCCTGACATTAATTAATATAAATGATTCTTGTTGCTTCTTCTTCTTTTTTCACTATACAGGGCTCTTTAAAGTTCAAATTTCAAAACACACGTTATTTGGATTGGAAAAGATCAAAGTTATAGGGTGGCGATATTATTGCCAAAGTATGTTAATTTAGGTGTAGATTCGAACTCTCTGATTTTGAACTTGTTGATGGGTAATAATATATAATCTTTCTTTTTTCTGATTTGCCATCCCTTAATTTTAGCAACAGAATATTTTCTCATTTTTGTATATACTATTACTCACAATCCTAGCTAGAAATTCTTTTTTTTTAAAGAAAATACATTGAAACTTCGCTTTTTGTATCTTTATGAATCGATTATGATATATGTGCATGGAACTATTTATAAGCTTTTCATATAACGAACACTATACAATCTCAAAGGTATTATATCTAGTGCTTACCAAAAAAAAAAGGATTATATCTAGTAGGACTGTACGAATAAACATGGTGATGTGGGCTTATTCGGTCACTGGTGCATAATGACATTAATCACCCCAAAACTGAGGCGAAACGGCTTTAACACTTCATTATAGTTTGAAGTATGCTTATGTACCAAAATCACACTCCAAACTGGAGGACTAGTGATATGGTATAATGTGTCATGTCGAAGAAAAGCCACGATGGCACGAAATTGACCGGTGTGTGTCGAGAAGGCTTAGAGGTAAAACTACCTTAGCCGTATTTCGATCACCATTATATCTATATAGCTAATTAGATATTGAGTAATATGTCATTGGAAAGGCACACGAGTCTAGGTCGCAATGCAACAAACGGAATGCGATTCGGAGGTCCAGAGAGAAAGTTATGCTCAAAATAGTAAAGTTGCGCAGAGCACATCGAATTTGCACAATTCGATGCGGATTGAGCACATCGAATCTGTACAATTCGATGCGGTCCTAAAATGACCTTTAAGCCCCTCTAATCATGTCTATATATACCCCCTCACCCCTCACAAGTAGGGGGGACCGACGGAGATGCCACGCATCGAATCCAAGTCGATTTGATGCCCCAAATTCGATGCCCCAAATTCGACGCCTCAAATTCGATGCCCAAATTCGATGCCCCTATTCGATGCCCCTATTCCAGGCCTTATATGTCCAGAAAGCTACGTGAGTCAGGGTTCTGAATCAAGAAGCGGAATGAGGTTTTGATCATCCGTTAGGGAGATATGATCGAAACCGTGAAGTCGCGCATAGCGCATCGAATTCACTCGGTTCGACATTGAGGCATCGAATTCGATGCGCACGCATCGAACCAAGCCAATTCGATGCACATGCCCAGAAAGCCACGGGAGTCAGGGTTCCGAATCAAGAAGAGGAATGAGGTTTCGATCATCCGTTAGGGAGATATGATCGAAACCGTGAAGTCGCGCACAGCGCATCGAATTCACCTGGTTCGACATTGAGGCATCGAATTCGATGCGCACACATCGAACCAAGCCAATTCGATGCACATGCCCAGAAATCCACGGGAGTCAGGGTTCCGAATCAAGAAGCGGAATGAGGTTTTGATCATCCGTTAGGGAGATATGATCGAAACCGTGAAGTCGCGCACAACGCATCAAATTCACCCAGTTCGACATTGAGGCATCGAATTCGATGCGCACGCATCGAACCAAGCCAATTCGATGCACATACTCAGAAAGCCACGAGAGTCAGGGTTCCTAATCAAGAAGCGGAATGAGGTTTCGATCATCCTACAAAGAGATATGATCGAAACCGTGCAGTTGCTCCAATGCTGAACCAAATGAACCAAGCAGCCCTATCAAGGGTCGACCATAGAGAGGCAGCTCAAAATAGACAATTGAACTACGTTCGGCTTGATTCCCTTAATGGGATACGTAGGCAGCTTGGCAAGTTCCCAAGTTCAGTCCGATATCATAAGAACCTAACGCCTGCAAGTCAACAATCAAAGAGTACCAAATCTCTCACGTTCGACTGTTCCCTCAACTTGGCCATTTAGGGATTATTTCCTGTAACCTTATATTTCTCTATGTGTAATAGGTGTTTCGGACCAAGCTAGTCCATTCACTGTAACAGGATAGCATTATTTTGGTTAAGTCAGGCTCCACTGTATCGATTTCTCGGTGTATTGTAACCTAGACGAAATAAGACCAAAATATTGGCGCCGTCTGTGGGAACACCATTTCGCTTACGCTTAAGAGTCTGTTTAGGTAAAATGGCAAAGAAAGGGACTGGACCAATGGGAAAAGAACCGCAAAGAGTCCCCGTAGCTGTATCGAGATCGAGAAACAACTACAGAGTTGATAATATGGAACTCGGTCCCAAGCAAACAATGAGTGGTGCTAAGAGCAATAAACAAATCCGCAATTCAACCAAGAAAACTAACATTATCGAAGAGAGATTAAGGATTCTTCAATCCCAATCCTACACAGACAAGCGATTGTACCCCGAATAGTGTCATGATTTGTCTTACCTTAATGTGATATCGAAGAATCTCACTCTTATGTGGTATTGAAGGTCGAATTGCATTATTATCAGACCCAGCAGGAACCAGCAGGGCCACCACCACATGGATACTACATACAGATGGATTTGCCATCAGTTATGGAGAAGGGCTTGGGATTCACCACTTATCTCCAGGTAGCAGAGAATTCGAATTCGCCATTAATATGAATTACATGGTGACCAACATTGAGGCCGAGTATGAAGCGGTTATAGCATAAATTACATTGACGTTGGGGCTAAATGTTGAACATTTGGACAATGGCACGCAATTCATTGTCGAATGGACAAATGGAATCCACCAACAAGACATTGAAAAATTATCTCGAGAGGAGGATGAGAGACAGAGGAAAAACCTGGCCAGAGGAACTTCAAGGAATATTATGGGCATATAGGACAACTACAAAAACATCGACGGGTGAAACTCATTTCATTCTTGTTTACGACACTGAGGTTGTACTGCTTGCCGAAATAGGATTGCTAACACACAATATTCATGGAAATGATCCCGAACAACCAATTCATTTACGTCAGATGGATCTGGACATAACAGGCATAACAAGAGAAGATGCGTACCAACGCACTGTAGCATTTAAAAGCAGCAATGGCTAAAAGTAGCGACAACAGAATCCAATTCTAAAATTTTGAGGTAGGAGATTTAGTCCTGAGAGGCATTGCGGCAAAACAACATATCGGGAAGCTCGAACTGAATTGGGAAGGGCCTTCCAAAATCATACAAGCAAGTTCGCAGGGATGCAATTACTTGGAGACTATGCAGGGTGTTCAGCAGAAGCGTCCGTGGAATGTGAAACATCTTAAACGCTACTATGCATAGGAGTTAAAAATATATATATATATATATATATATATATATGTATATATATATATAATTGTATGAGCTGCGAAGGCTTGAGTCCCATGCAAAGACTAGGAAGCGTGGACCCCTCGGTAAGAAACTAAGCCCAATTTTTTCCAAATTATTAAATGTATCTATCTACGTGAACGACGCAGGTGGAGTCTTATAGAAATGATACTAAAAACCCCAAATGAGGAACCAAGAAGTTCAGCAACAAGACAAACACGAGAATCATGACAGAGGGGTAAGAAGGCCCAAAGCGGTCCACCCCCGCATGCCAGAAGGAAGAACATGACTGGGGGGTAAGAAGGCCCAAAGTGGTCCACCCCCGCATGCCAGAAGGAAAAACATGACGGAGGAGTAAGAAGGCCCAAAGTGGTCCACCCCCGCATGCCAGAAGGAAGAACATGACGGAGGGGTAAAAAGGCCCAAAGTGGTCCACCCCCGCATGCCAGAACGGCGAGATAAAGGCCAAAGTGATCCGAGATCTCAGGTAAAACATGAATGCCCTAATGATAATAATAACAGCTCAAAGTGCTCATATTTTTCATGGTAAGCACAATCATAATATTAGATATGCACCATGACATCAAAAACCACTGCGAAAAAGTTACAAAGATTCTATGCAAAACAAAAAGGTCTAATATCGTCAAAATAATATAACCTAAATACTGCTAATCACTCGAAGACTGGGGGGACTCCTAACGAATGATCACACCCACCGAACGAGCGAAATCGGCACAATTTCCATGAATCTGATCCTATGTGGTACGTCAAACGTATCCAGAGTGGCACCAAGAATGTCCATACAAAGCGACACGGTGCAAACCTACCCGAAATGGTACGAAACAAACGTGTCCAAAGCAATACCAAAAGCATCAGCCCGACAAGATAAACGTAAACCTAAAATTTCAAAAATGAAATAATGGCCCGAAGTGGTCAGATGAATAAATGGAATGTATCGAAAATGGACATCAGTCCATCATGGTCTGAAACAAATTAGACATCGCAAAGGATAGACATTCGCTAGTAGAAGCATGATGCAAACAACATATCCATATGCTTGAAAGGCTAGATATGGCCATAGACTTCACGTGGTAAATCAGTTACATCTATCCAGCATGGTATGATTTAAATCTACCCAAAACAACACGGTAAATATCTAATTATAACAATACAATGAGAACGTGTCCAAAGTAGCACAACGTCAGCTACCCAGCTGAATACGATGAAAATCTGCCCAAATTAGTGTATATTTAGACTACTATAAAAGGATTATCACCTTGAGAGGTGCAGATATCCATTCGTTGAATTAGTCGTCAACGTCGAAGAGCAATAACATGTGACAGCACAAAGTTCCATAAACAGAACACGAGAAATCATTGAGCAAGAATGCAACAAAATATCCGAATAAATGCGACACAATGTCCAGATAGACAAAGATCTCTACCAAGCGTAAACTGCAAGATCAATGCAGGAAGCTTGAGAAACTTAGCACTAGATCGCTTTAGATGCATCACTTATATATCATTTCTATCATAATCGAAGGTCTCCATTGAGACGATCTCTCGCTCGATCGAGGTGCTTAGCAACATAATCTACGTGGTATCTAAGCTGTCTATCTCTCAAAGACAACAACGATTAATTCAAAAGATAACCGCAAAACCGTATTGGGCAAATAAGTGTCGCACCTTCGCACGATCCAGCAACGCTAATGCAGCAATTGTGACGCACCAATCAAAAATATCAAAAAATCTATACCTGAGTGAGGCCATAATCCTCAAAGCACAAATCATACAAGGTTAAGCAACGATGGCAGCACTGTCTTAAAAATGCAGCAGAAGCATAATCACGCATTGCGAAATTATTTGCATAAAAATAACACCATCCATGATCTAAATGAGACCAGCGATGAGAAAGAAACGGGATCGACACTCTGTCTTAAATGACAAGTGCTAACCATTAAATCCCTAAAAACAAAGCAACGAGATAAGGAAGTTTGTCTCAACAGACAACTGTCTATGAAAAATCTAATGAAATTGATTACGCCGACATAACAAATGTCCGATGCGGCAGAAAGAAATGAAACATGCGCAATACCCCACGATGCAATATGGTATATGAATTGCCAAAATTAAAGTAAATTTCTAAAGAGCTAACAACAAGTTCCGCAAAAATAAAGACAAAGAGGATATACACTCTGCCCACAAGTGGCAAGTGCACCCAAAGAAATCATGCAGGATGGAAAACCTCAAAACAATGATATGAACATTGAACTAACTTAGCAAAAGATGTCATAGCAACTCTGCAACATGACGTGGCATTAAGTTGACAAGTAACATAGAAATAGAAAAAAATGTTGCTAAAAGAAAATAACCGCAAAAAAAAAGTAGTATAGACCCATTGAAAATCAATGTTCAAAGCATCATGGTGACGCAACGCCAAAATAGACATAACAAGTTGTTCATTAGGGCAGACCCGTCAGAGTGCCAATCGAATCCAAACGCATTCGATCGATAGTAATCATCCAAATTTCAATTTTTTAACAACCTTCAAAATCAAATTAGGTTGAGACTGCGCAGTGACGATCGAATTCCATCCATTCGAAGCATGCCATAAGTAATACTAATCAAATTCTGAGATATGGTAAAGTAACACTACCGATTTTGTTTCGCTTCAAACATGAAATGACTATCAAATAGTCTCAGTATGAATGATCTGGAGATTCATCAGATTCGATCTAGCGTTGATATAACAGCTCAGATTCGGCCTATCATGTAAAGCCTTCGCCCTCAATGGAAGCAATGCACTCCATAAAGTCTCACGACTATGGGTAAAGATCTAAACCAAACATAACTGCAAAATCAGTGCACAACACCGAGGCAAAAGACTCCAAAGTCAGAGTTCATTATGCTTGTCACCTTTTTTATCAACAACATTGTCGAAACAGCGATAACATCAAAATTGGAGGTAAAAAACCCCATATGATCATACAACTAGATAGCACACCCAAGGTCGAGCTTTATTGCAACCAATAACGAGGCAAAATACAAAGCTATTCTCGTCGGAACCTCAATGGCAAGCTCGTCACGAGTTGAATGCCTGGCGGTCTTTATAGACTAGCGGCTGGTGAAATCATTTCACAGTCTTAACTATTACCGAATCCCCAAAGGCGGGAATGTAACTAGGTGCGTTGTCATAATTTGTAACGAAACCACGATCTTCATAGAAATGAGAGTCGTCCTATTGGCGGCAAAAGAATATGTCATAAGAATGACAAGATGCATTAGAACAATGAAAAGAATCGATCAGATTATGCCTATATGTATAAGCAAAGCGTAACCACGAGTTATTTGCATGAAACTAAAGTCATGCAGGATCTAAAAAGGGACGGATACTCTGTCTAAAACGACAAGAGATACCGCAACTCCCTAAATAACTAAAAAGGGACGGAGACTCTGTCTAAAAGGACACAGGATACCACAACTTCCTAAACACCTAACAGCAACAATAACTTTCCGTGATTACGGAAGAATGCTCGAGTTGTCAAAATAAAGTAAAAGGCAACGATAGCAATTGAAAGAAAAGGCAACGATTATGAGCCTTCGATCAAACAAACAAATGAATAGTCATAAATGACAACCATACGACTAATAAAAAGGCAGCGCCACAGAAATAGAAAATTAGAAATTGTTCATTACAATCAGAATACGGGCCTAGCACACACACCTCCGAGCGCCAATCTCCACTGAGCGCTAGTCGCACACATCAGATCGCCTCCCAATCAGGGGCATGGTTTTCAGCATTATCAAATAACTAGCATAAAGCGGTAAGTCAAGAATACATATTATAAGTTTGGCACCCGCTCTCTGATCGACACCGTCTCCCAAACTGGGGGGATTATATGATGTGGGCTTATTTGGTCACTGGTGCATAATGACATTAATCACCCCAAAACTGAGGCGAAACGGCTTTAACACTTCATTATAGTTTGAAGTATGCTTATGTACCAAAATAACACTCCAAACCGGGGGACTAGTGATATGGTATAATGTGTCATGTCGAAGAAAAGCCACGATGGCACGAAATTGACCGGTGTGTGTCGAGAAGGCTTAGAGGTAAAGCTACCTTAGCCGTATTTCGATCACCATTATATCTATATAGCTAATTAGATATTGAGTAATATGTCATTGGAAAGCCACATGAGTCTAGGTCGCAACGCAACAAGCGGAATGCGATTCGGAGGTCCAGAGAGAAAGTTATGCTCAAAATAGTAAAGCTGCGCAGAGCACATCGAATTTGCACAATTCGATGCGGATTGAGCACATCGAATTTGTACAATTCGATGTGGTCCTAAAATGACCTTTAAGCCCCTATAATCATGTCTATATATACCCCCTCACCCCTCACAAGTAGGGGGACCGACGGAGATGCCACGCATCGAATCCAAGTCGATTCGATGCCCCAAATTCGATGCCCCAAATTCGATGCCCAAATTCGATGCCCCTATTCGATGCCCAAATTCGATGCCCCTATTCGAGGCCTTATATGTCCAGAAATCTACGTGAGTCAGGGTTCTGAATCAAGAAGCGGAATAAGGTTTCGATCATCCGTTAGGGAGATATGATCGAAACCGTGAAGTCGCGTACAGCGCATCGAATTCACCTGGTTCGATATTGAGGCATCGAGTTCGATGCGCACGCATCGAACCAAGCCAATTCGATGCACATTCTCAGAAAGCCACGGGAGTCAGGGTTCCGAATCAAGAAGCGGAATGAGGTTTTGATCATCCGTTAGGGAGATATGATCGAAACCGTGAAGTCGCGCACATCGCATCGAATTCACCCAGTTCGACATTGAGGCATCGAATTCGATGCGCACGCATCGAACCAAGCCAATTCGATGCACATACTCAGAAAGCCACGAGAGTCAGGGTTCCTAATCAAGAAGCGGAATGAGGTTTCGATCATCCTACAAAGAGATATGATCGAAACCGTGTAGTTGCTCCAGTGCTGAACCAAATGAACCAAGCAGCCCTATCAAGGGTCGACCATAGAGAGGCAGCTCAAAAGAGACAATTGAACTACGTTCGGCTTGATTCCCTTAATGGGATACGTAGGCAGCTTGGCAAGTTCCCAAGTTCAGTCCGATATCATAAGAACCTAACGCCTGCAAGTCAACAATCAAAGAGTACCAAATCTCTCACGTTCGATTGTTCCCTCAACTTGGCCATTTAGGGATTATTTCCTGTAACCTTATATTTCTCTATGTGTAATAGGTGTTTCGGACCAAGCTAGTCCATTCACTGTAATATGATAGCATTATTTTGGTTAAGTCAGGCCCCACTGTATCGATTTCTCGGTGTATTGTAACCTAGACGAAATAAGACCAAAATACATGGGTAATTTGTTTTTTGTTAGTATACTTAATTAATTATGTCTAGTTGATGATAGTAATTTGGTATTAGCTCGTGCTTATTTTTTGCTCATTCATTGTCGGTCCTTTTTTCATTTTAAGTTTCTATTCAAATGTAGATTATTTCCTATATTAAGTTCTTCCAATTAAAATTGCAGTGAATTATATATTGCTTCCTGAATCATAATTCATCCAAGAACAAAAGCACAAGTAATCATAAATACATAATTTTTTTTTCTTTTAGGGAATGTAGTAAATACACAACTTGCTAAACAGAAAATTAAAACTCTTGCTATCTTAAATTAAAACAGAAAATTAGCTGAGAACTAAAATAACTCAAACCAATTAATCCAGCAGAAACTAAAATTAATCTAGGGCCGTTACACAACAACCAACGACCAGAACAAATGAAACAACGACGTTTGGTGCAGGTGCTGGAGCATGGCGGAGTGAGACGACGGAGTGTTCACCGGAGGAGGAGGCGCGTGGTTGAAATTCTGCACTTCCGGCGCCGGAGAATGACAGGGTGGCAGCTCCACTGGTGGCGCGTGGGATGGTGAAGTAGGTGGTGTTGATAAATGAGTCGGAGCAGGCGTAGGAGAAATATTCCCGGGAGATGGAGCGTGTGCGGGTCGTTGATCTTGCGGCGGCGCGTGGGGTGGAGTGTAAGTAGGCGGCGGCGCATGTGTCTGAGATGGGGCGGGTGATGGCGATTTCTTGGGTGGAAGCTGCGACGGAACGTGAGAGGGTGGCTGGACAGGTGGCGCGTGTGATGGGATATGAGTGGGTGGCGGCGCGTGGGGTGGAGTTGGGCTTTGGGTGGGTGGTTTTGACGGCGCGGCGGTGGGCGGCGGTGGTGGGACGGTGTGGTTATGGTGGTCGTGATGCTCCGAGATTACTACGGTAACGAACTTTTGGCCCTTCTCGCAGTTTTGTTCGTGTCCACTTATGAAAAAGAATGGGCCTGATTTATCAAAAGTGAATTTTGTATTTCCATCTTTGAAAGTTTTTATTGGGTCATCCTTGTTGCATTTGGAGTAGTCCTTTTTGGTCACCACAAATACAGAATCGTGCTCTTTTTCGTACTTGAAAACTGCAAAAATATAAAAATGATTGTAAAAACTAAAGACACTTGACATGCATTTCAATTGAAATCACAACATTTTTAATGGGTAGATCTAACAAGATGTGTAAGAAATAGGACATGTACCTCTATGATAGTCTTTGGAGTTACCATTGACTACATATAGAGCGGACTTTATAGGTATCAAAGATTATACAATGCTACTAAATGAGTTATAAAGCCTTTATGTATTATAAAATGCAGCTCAAAATATATATATATATATAATATAAAATGAGATGAAATTAGGATTGTACCGAGTGTGTCGTTTATTTGGAAACGATTTCTTTCAGCCCAATGACTATAATTCTCTTTAGGTTTAAGAGTCCAACCATCGTCGCCTCCAACAATAAACTTACAAGCATCACATAAGCCCAATAAGTATCCCATTAAAACCACAAAACCAAAGCATGAAAATTCCCCCAACATTGTCATCACCTTATCAAAAAAGTACCACTAACTAATATTTTGTAGCACGAATTTAAGAATGTAAATTTTGTTTAAAGATGTATGAAAGGTTGAAGAAGGCTAGGTGAAGGTGAGTGATATGTGATTGCCCATTTCCCCTGTTTATATACTATTTGAAAGGGTGTGTTTGATGGAAATTAATTAAATGTAGGGCCTTTTTGACTTCGAACACATTAATTTTCAAACTTAAACCAGCACTATAAACAGAAGTTATTCAAATCTTTATGCATGTTTGAACGTGGTCTGATATTTATATTTTGGGAAGACGAAATAGGGTTTAACGGTGTGAGAGTATTTAATGTTGTGCAAGAGATTCGCTTAACACTAAATTTTCTATGAAATTAATTTGTTTCTTTAAGGATAACTCTTATACGTTTGAAATGGGTTTTTATTCATGTTAAAAAAAAGGGTTTTTATTCTGAACAATTTTTCAAATCATATAAGGTTTGATCTTCTCACTAACTTACGGTTATAAAAAGGATGAATAGTTTTACATAGTTTCCATATTATTAAAATAAAATAATTTATATCAAAATATTCATTTTTTGGTCGATTTGCCAAAAACAATAACAAAAACACTTTTTCATTTCCTCTTTCGCAGTGTCTTGTCATAGTATATTAGATTAAAGAAATGACACGAGAATAATGTCTTGTCATTTCTAGTTTATTTTTTTCGAGTAATTGTTTCTAGTATCATTAATTAGTTCATATATATGAAATGCCTTTTCAGTATTTTTGAAAACATGAATGTTAATTTATATATTTTGATCAACTGTCGAGTGTCATACTCATTATATATATATATATATATAAATCTAATTAGTAATTATTCTGACCCACTAACAAAGTATTCTCGTATCGTGTTTCTTTATAATTCATAAGAATTTGTAGAACCCTGATGAGTTTATTCCTGTAAGAACTTTTGATTTCCAGTTGTCCTTTAATTACCTGCAGTTTCAACTCAAACACGAACGTGGATCGATAATGCAGTCAAACGATGGAATATGCATGCAATATTTTCTTCAGCTACTTTAAATTAAACGTCATTATGACCCGCCATTAGTAAATTAAAGATCCAAGTTAAACAAATGGTTTAAAAGATAATGAATATTTTTTTTAAATGAAATTAAAACATAATGAATGTGATCGCTTTGTAAAGTTAGATCAGGAGAAGAAACTAAAGGCGAAATAAATTTCAGGTGGTAATACTAAAAGGTTGAGCAAATATTGTATTTTCTTCACATAGAAAAGATTCATTTATCTTATTCTCTAAATTCACATTTTCATTTTATTTGTTTTAATTTGATGGATTAGACTTTCATTCATAAAAGAGGTAAGCTAAAAATCGAGAATTTGTAATAGGAAAATCATGTCAGAAAAAACAATTTTTTTTTTCTCAAAGTCGTGGCGATATTATTGCCAAAGTATGTTAATTTAGGTGTAGATTCGAACTCTCTGATTTGAACTTGTTGGGTAATAATATATAATCTTTCTTTTTTTCTGATTTGCCATCCCTTAATTTTAGCGACAGAATATTCTTCAAAAAACAGTGTGCTTTTTACGTACATAACTTCGTACACCTATCTCATTTTATTCCAAATACAAACCATGCATCTAGTATCATGTCTTGTGACATACTGCTCTTTTAGTTGCACGACAACCCACACTTCAAAAATCATCCGATATTCATGTTGTGTAGTACTTATATATGTTGAACACTTGATTTTGTTTTTTAAAATAATTTATGCATCACTGTGTTTTAATCTATGTGTCTATGTTTGTGCATCGTAGCTTCAACGGATAAGTCACACAGTTGCAATAAAATTGTGGACATGGATTAAAGCTAAAAATAATTTGCTTTCATATTCATTTATATACTGGGCTTGTAACCCAAGAGAGTGCTTGAGTTAAATGTTGGGTAGAAACTTACATGTGATTGTAACAGTGGGTAAGCATCCCCCTAACGTTGCTTTTTTTTATAAAATTATTCTCTTATCCAATAGTTAAACACAATTGGAATAAAATTGTTATATATTTCCCGGTTCTTATAGCAAGTAATTTCATTATTTGATAGTTATAGACCGTAATTATTAATAAGCATTTTCTTTTCTCGAATCTAATAATGATAAAAACACATTACATATTATACAATAATACAATATAATATATTAATTTATAACTAAAAACAAAAGTAATAACCCCCGCGCGCGGTGTTGGAAAAAAAAAAAAAAAAAAACCCCGCTCATCAGATACCAGTATACCACCGTCACCGAAAACACACTTTAGTGTGTGCGATTTACACACACAAAATTGAATAAAACGATGCCGTACTACGTCATGTTTGGTGCATGAATCGGTAGGTAAAGCCCTAATTTCCGCACCTAAAAGGCCATTACACTGGGAGAGGTTGTTCGCATATTTGTTTGTATGCTCATCGGTGCACCTCAATCCCCTGCTTTTCCGGCTGTGGACCCCACCTCTGAACGCAGAGGCGACGTGTACGATTTTGTGAGCGTTGCTCGATTTTTGAGCTTGTTTTTAGCTCGTGAGCGAGTGTGCTTCATTTGTTACATTTTACTAGTAATTTGCATAATATATTTAGCGAATTCAAAAGCATTTTGAGTTGATTTTTAGAAATGGCTTGCAATTTCTCGAGTGTTGTGTTTGGAATTATGTTTGTTTTGTTGTTCAATTTTGTGGTAATGTGCTCTGGAAATGGTGGTTTGATGCATTTGAGCGACGAGGTAGTTATCGATTATTTGTGTTATTTGCTCTTGTTGTGTTCATTTTTTGAAATTATAGTGACTGAATTGACTGAGTTCCACATAAAATTCTGGTTACTTGCCAAGTTGAGCATGTAGTAGCCATAAAAATTACATCATTATATGTGTTTTGGACTTTTGGGGGTGTTTCGTAATTGTAAGGAAATGAGTTGTATGCAAATGTAGTCTCTAATTTCTCTATGTTTAGAGTATCATGTAAACGTTTTTCTTGTCGGTTGGTGAATTACAAGAAAAAAGTCAGTAATTGAGATGCTGCTTAATTATGAGTGTATAGTTGATAATTTGAAAAAAGGTGCGATTTTGTTGCATGTTTACGGCTTTGCGGCACGTAATTGTCGGAGTTTGTCGTTTAGTTGCTTAATAAGCGGAAACTAAACAATGCAGTTACTTGTCGTGTTATGCTCAGTCGGCATCTGATGACTGGTTTGGTGATATCTTTACTTGCTCGATGTACAAGGTCCAATTATGTAATGTTCGCAAATAATCGGTTTCTGTTGAAATATATATATTTTTATAACGTGTTATAAAGTCAAAACACACGTGAAAAATGCGTTTTTGCGGCTCCTAACGATTGATTTTTTTCTATTTTTGGGTTGATTGACTGCATACTTAGCTGAAATTATGTGTTAATTAGTGTGTGATCTTTATTTGGTAATTGCAGAAAATCGATCATACATATATCGATATTGATTGAGTTGGTCATTACTTGTATTACCTTGCACAAGAATGTCAGAAGCGCGTACGAATTTGTATGTTGCATCATGATGGTGATACAGTATATTCTATGAATACACGACATGATATTCTTATCATGGTTTGAAGGAACTGACAATGATGACACATGTCTACACTCCTTATATTTCTTAATTTTCATGACACCAAAGTACAGTCATGATATATACTCATCTGGCTGTTTAAACTATCTCACTTGCAAATTCTTAATAACCGAAACTTCACAAGTATCAGTAGCAACAACAGATGCACGCCACGCCAATGTGATCAAAGAGTTCATTCAAAAAGAAATTTATTCGTTTTCAATTGGTTTAAAAGGAAGATTGTAGCTAGAATCTCAATTTGAAACAAGAACTTGGATGCAAATTCCTATTTTCTGTAATAGACAAATTCATCTTAATTTCCTTGTCTTTATATTATGGAAAGAAGCCAGGTTTTCTCTCTAATTGTATTAGTCTTGTTAAAAAGAATATCCATCAATCAATGACCTTCCGTTTCTATTTTCTGCACTCCTCCCAGGTCTTCCATTCATCATGTCTAATGTTTATTGCATTATTTTTGCAGTGGCTTCAAGGCAAAGATGAGCAGGAATCGGGACCGCATTCTTCTTGGAATATATCAGGGAGATACAGAGGTCTGTGAGCTGTCTTTTGAGAATTTAAAACTGATCATTAATTTGAGCAAACGTTTTATTTTGAAGAAAAATCACATTAATTTTTTGCCTTATGCATTTCTAAATGGCACATGCTTGACTATGTGTGGTACTTTAGCTACTTCAAATTTTAGTTCATTTATTTCTCTTGGTAGCGTGCAATCATTTTGAGAACCTGTCATTATTAGAATGATATTTTCTTCTGGTAAATCTTTTGTTAGTTCTTTTGTATTGCAAATTTGTTTCCATGACATCTGTGCTTTCTGATTTCCTGTGCTTTAGAAGTTATTTTCTTAAATGATTGTGAAATATGAAGTTGTGCTTCACAGTTTTTACCGGGGTCATGATGTACATAGTATTATAGTTTGCTGTTGCCAGGAACGAACCAATGGTAACTGACCAAGTGATTCCATTTAAAAACCATATAGTGGTTGTATGTGCACCACCTTTTTAACAAACCTAGGTTCGAATTGGCAGTCAGTTTTTGGAGAGAGTGTGGAGGAGCCATAAAAAGTTAGTATATACCCAATAATTAGAAGAAAAAAAATCAAAGTCAACAATTTCGACAACATATTTAGGATTTTTTATAATAAAATATTTTATGTATTACTCTCACCTAATATAAGAATGTTGTAGCACAAATTCGGCAAGAAAAGTATGATAATAGAGTTACTAAAATACTGAGGAAGACGTTTCAATATAAATCGAGAGAACTTTAGTATATTGATTATAGTTACAAAGATAAGTGGCGGGAACAATCATAAATGATCAATTCTCATTAGTTCATCTTAATTTATTATAGTTCTGTTTCTGTAAGCTTTTGATCATTAAAGTTCAAAACATGTAGATGTTTAGAGTATCTATGACATGGTTAAGTACACCTTGGTCTATGTCCCACAACATGCTTAATTTGAACTCATTTGAATTCATGGGATAAGCTTTGTGTCTCGTCCGAGATGTTGTCATAGAGTGTTTTTGAGGAGTACCGTTGTTCGATACATGTCCAACGCCGTGTTCGCATAGGCAAGATGATACAAATTTTTTAAAAAATCAAAGTTACAATATAGCGAAAACACTATCACAAATTATCGTAAATAATTAAAATTTTATGTCAACACACTAGTACAAACTTTTCAAGGTTTATTGTGCTTGCAACATTTGCAAAACTACTACCATCAATAATCACGTTGCATACCTTATCTCTCATGTAGCAACTAATGTGAAGGATTGTGGAAATTCAAATTTAGGAAATTTCTCTCCGTTCTTTATCCGGCTTTTCGAAGAAATGTACAAAATCTTTTCCCCGAAATTTCTCTTTTTCCTCTCTTTCCCCCTGATTTTTGTGTGCTTTTCCGTAAAACTTGTTGGTTGTTACATTTGTTGTCATTAAATCCGTGTCTTATCCCAATCCTCGTTTTCTCCGTTGATCCTCGTTATCTCCGTCTACTATCTATATATTCGATGTGGTTTTTCTCTTCTTTATACAAAAGCATTCTCTTCATCTACTTAATTGTGTTCTCTTTCAAGCCTTCCCTTCTTCTTTTCCTCATTCCCCTTCTTCTAAGTGGTTCATATCCTCCAGTCATTGTGTATCGGCGGCAACAAGGTGCCTCTCTAGGTATGTGACTGTGAGATGCAACCCTCAGACATGGTCGTGCACAGCGGCTGTGTCATCTTTGCCGTCGCTTGTGTAAAGTGCGTCGAACCCAATCCGCGGCCGTGTCAATTACCGTGTCATGTTCTTGTTTCATTAGTTTATTTACCGACATGCCACGTGGCACATCAGAAACGTGTCGAACCATGTCCAACACGTATCTGTTTTGCCTGTGTGTTTGCATTAGCTGTTTTCGTGCCAGGTCGGTGCTTTCTATCTTATTTTCCTTTTGAACAATTATAAATTGAAGGTGAATCTTCTTTTAGATTTTTTCCATTTTTATTTCTGAATCTTTGTCTTTAGATTCTAGTAGTTCTGAAATTATGTGTTTGAAAATTGAAGGTTGTATGGTTGAATTTTTATTTTTAATTTTGATGCACTATAAGTTAAGTTTTTATACAAATGCATAATACATGTATCAATGTTCAACCAAGTAACCATATCTGTATCCTGTATCTAAAAAAATAATTATATCGTCCCACCGGTACGATACTGTACCTGTAGCACTGTCTCTGTTTCTCTGCGACATGGTTCACATCTTACTCTAATAATATAGGTTTTGTATGGAAGTAAAGTTTAGGCCTATGCGGATCTGTAAGCATGCATGAATAGGGATAATGAATAAAGTAGAGTTGGATGCTTATGTTGGTGAATATTATGTTTGATAGTGCTAATGCAGGAAGAACTTTTTGTAAGTAATGATAGTTGAATTGGTAGGTGAAAAATACTGATAATTCATTGATAGTTCACTTAAAAGATTATACAATCGCAATTTTGTCAGCTTGTTACCATTTTGCCCAACAATTGTCAATCTGCTCCGATTCTACATCATTTAACATTGTTTTTCTTTTTATTTTGTATGTTTCAGGAAATTGGGAATTCCTAGACGCTGGAAACGGCTCCAGAAACTCTTATGCTTTGAGTAAATCAAGTGGCATAGGGTTAAAATTGATCAGTACACTAACAAAAACAAATGATGTACACTATGTTCAGGTAGTATGATTGTCATTTAGCTTAAAGAGAGTGATTAACATGAAATGTCTGTCTTATTGGTGATTGTTCATTCCGTGATCTTTTTTGTGTTACGGCTCATTTTTCCTGTCATCAATTATGTTATTTGGCACCACTTCATGTAATTTCCAGCTTGGCTTTCTTAAAAGCCGCTGATTTATTGTTTTATTATGCAAATTTCTTACTTAATCTTCATGATGGATTTCACCAGGGCCATATAATTTTGCATGACATGTTCGATGATGAACGTGATGCGGGTGTTGTGCAAATGAGGGTGCAGGGTGTCTACCTATGGTCCTTCAGACAACTACGGCTGGTAACAAGCAGGTTGCTGTTAATCTCTTTGTGTGTGTTTGGTACTTTGAGTGTATAGTATCTAGAGTCTGCTAGTAACTCACGTGACTTGGAAGAGTATATTGCATGATTTGAAGGTGCAAAATGGTTGTCAGTTTTGTACAGAATTGGAGAAAACAAATATCTGTCTAAATATGTACCAATGTAAAATCTCCATTAGTGTGCCATTTTTTATTTCTTCATGCCATACTTAAGTGATTGAATGCTAAATAACCAAATAAATAGATCCAGCCATGGAGCAGTTGAGAGTGGTAAGCTCGCCCTTCAATGTGTATTTGAGGGAGCTCTAATCTGTGAGAAGCTCCCTAGAAAGTGAAAAATACACAAACATTTATAGAGCATGTTATGACTTGCCTTTATTATAACTGTGGCACCTGGCTTGAATAATGGCTACAAGTTTCTGAGAGTAGACTTAGAATGAAGGGAGTAACAAATATTATTGATAGAATATAACACAAAGAAACTGGACAGAATTACTGAAGCAAGCTCACAATCTTAGTAAAAGTCTCATTATTATCATTTTTATTATTATTAGGACAGTAACTATGGCCTAAATTTTGAACAAAATCACGTTTATATGAACAGGCGCCAGAATCATACCTCTTATATTGGTTAAGTTTCGGGTGGCGTTCACATTATAATAAAAAAGACATACATAACATTTTTAAAATTTTTCCCTTCTTCAATTTCGCAATTTTTATTTATTCTTTAACATGAGTTTCACAGTTCTTTTTCTTATGTTTCTTTTACCTTCCAAACAAATGTTTCTTTTCGAAAGATGAGTTATGTTATTTTATTCGTTGGATTTTGTTTTCTCTCTAAAATTAAAACAAAAACGAAAAGCTTCAGCCTGCTCGCCGAACCTGGCTTCCACGTCAACAGTTGTTGGCTACTTCTTGTTCCTATGCAGGTGCTGTTGCATGACCAGAGGTCAGCATGTAACTGAGATAATGCAGCCGAGAATGTCACCGACGGGAGATATTCTAACAGCATTTATGATTTGAAGGAAATTTTAAACATTTGCAGTCTCTATGTGCTTTTAAAACGATCTCTTTTCCTTTTGTTTAAAGCTGAAAACTAATTCCATTAAGATTTCCCTCGTTTGACCATTTTCTTGGTTTCATTTACTCTCTCTATCTTTCTCTCTTCCTATCTCCTGCTAAATTTCTATTTTGAAGCCAAACTTACCTTCTGCTGATGCTAACTTTTGTTACTGCTGCAGTGGCAAAGAAGGCATGTCCCAGCAGGACGATGATTCCTTAGTATCTGATGCATATCACTTGGTAATCACTCTGGCTTCCTCTAATATCTTGTTTATTACACTTTTCTGATGGAATATGTAGTTATAATCCTTTTCCTTTTGTTTTTTTTTATCTTGATTTTGTAAATAAATACACATTGATATCCGGAATGCTTTCTTATAAAGGACTTCTACCACTTGTTTGATAATTTTCTTGTTTTTACAGCTTGGAGTTTTCTCCTCCGAGATGTTTCTGAAGTCTCAGCTTGATAAGTTGTGGAAGAGGAAACCTTGTAAAGTTCTTACAATTTGTTTGTTCCATTTGATTGGATAGATAATGCTCCTTTCCTGAAGCTCCTTTTGTATTGTTCAGCTCCCATTACTGAGATTGAGAAACAATGCAATATTGAAATTACTGCACAGGTGTCTCATGCGCCTTCTGGAAGAACTGGTATGAAAAGTAACGTGTGTTCTATCACCTGAAGAAAGCTGTGCGGATGTCTGAATTAAACTCCTTTAGTTTCTTTACCATGAACGCCATTTGATCTGAATTCTTGAGCAGCAATTTTCTCAAATGTTAACTAGCAAAATGGGTTTTTGTGGCTTCAAATTTGAAACAAATTACTTATGGGGGTGCCATTGTTTTTTAATTTATTCTTTTTCTCGTGCAAATTTTCATAGATGGAGATCACCCTATATGTCACCTTGAAGGACTGATGGAGAGCTCTTCAGTGGATGGTGATGTAAAATGCTTCTCACCCATGCAGTTCAATGCGATTTCAGTCAACGTTGAGGTCTACCAGCGTAAAGCTATGAAGTTCTCGTTGATGGTCACCTTTGTATCCTTCACTCTAATAGTGTTATTGAAATCAAACATATTCAGAGGCAGGGAGGGGAACGCATTTTATTACATTTTTATGTTGGGATCCATAACTTTTTTAGATTACGTTGGTCCAATTTCGATTGTTTAGGCGACAGATGCAACACAGAAACATCCGTACTGTAAGATATCCTCTATTCATGCCTGATACTTGATAACTATACTCGTTACTAACATCATGTCTTGTATTTATTCAACTTCTCCAGTTGTTTCATCTAGTTTAAAATAATTCTCTTCCAGGCGGCTGCCAATGTTTCGCTTGTGATGATTGGGCATCAGGCGATAATGGACATTTATATCTGTTTTATTTTTATAATGATTGGAATCGTACTTGGTATGTTTACTTAAATAATGTTACATTTATCTTGATTGCTTTCAATTTCTATAGTTTGTTATTCCATTTTGTTGCTGAATTCTTTTTTTTTTCTTTTTTTATTGGAGATGTCTCAAATTAGTTTTTGCCCACTACCCTACCTCCAATTCTTTGCATCTTATACTTTTTGAATACCGTTGTTGATTTTGTCATTTCAGTATATCAATTGCCTGTATTACAACAAAGATGAAGTTTTAGGCTATCAAAATGCATTACGTTTTAAAAACAAAATTCAAAGGTTTCTTTTTTCCTCATTTAATTGTGTATTGATTTCCGCTTCTGATGTAATAATCATGCCTTGTGAGTAATTATTCTGGGGAAAATATTATTCAAGTTGGAATAATAAAACAAGAAAAACTGTGAAATTTTCTTTTATTCGTTTCCTCAATCTATACTTAAATTGTTTACCATGCAATTATGTCTCGATATTGAAGATGTGCGAAGCAAAAAAATGATACGTACTTGGTTGCAGGAGCCCTCGTCAATGTTTTGGCCACTGCTGCACTTATCAAATTTTCACTCTTCTCAATATGTGAAATGCGGTACCTTCTCATTATATGGACTGCTAATCAGATTTTGAGGTATGGGGAGGACTGGGTGCCAGCAAATGATGACACACTCGCACCCCTTTACAGCAATTTCTGTAAGCATCTTTTCTTGGTCATGTCCATATCTAGTATAAGAGTTTCAAAATCATCTAATTTGGTCTAAGGTTTGTTTAATGTATTGAAAATCTATGTCATGGCCCATAGGTGCATTATTGCAGGTATATCAATCTTAACATACTGAACAAAGTATTGTAGCATGGCTTTGAAGAATACAACACACAAAACAACTTTTTTAATTTTTTTTTTATTAATAGCAGAAGTACTATAAAAGTTGATTAAGTAGCACAAGGTAGCCACATCCCTCACATATTCCTGTTGAATAAGAAAATCGGTCTTTTGACCCAAGAGAATCCTAAGTAAATTTTATGAGGATCATAAATAACAAAATAAACACTGACAGCCTAAATTTCAGATTAACCCATAGGAGATTTAGAGACCAAAATGAATAGCATAATTTCGAAATGATAGAACCAAATACTGAAGAACCTATTCCTTCAGTTTGGTTTCATTTAAATTCATGACGAGTTCTTGATTTTGGTTTGCATGATTAACTTCGGTTTGCAATTGGTTTATGATTATATGATGATTCACAAATGAACCTAAAAACTATTTGTTGCACCTTATTTATAACGACTGATGCAATTTACTATTGTTTTTGCAGATAAATTTCTTTTCGGGGGCGTTCTTGTCACGATTTTATTTCATAAATATTTTCAGTTTATTCTTCTCCTTCTACATTCCTTTTGGATTCCCCAAATAATAATTAACATCACTCGTGACTTGAGGAAACCGCTGGATCCTTATTTCACGATAGGGATGACAATCACCCGTGTTGCTATTCCGTTATATGCATTCGGCTGTCCGCACAACTTTCTTCTCATAGAACCTGCAAACAGCTGGTGTATTTCGTTGGTTATTTTTATGGGACTCCAAGCATCACTTCTGCTCATACAGCATTATTTTGGATCTCGGGTTTTCGTCCCTAGTCAGGTGTGACTCAAATTCTGTCATTCTTTTGGCTATATATATACAGATTCTTTCATGTACAACACTATAGATTTCGTGAAATTACGAAAATTTCTCTTTTGAGATTTGGATTGTAACAGACAACCTTTCAAGCTTGAGAAGATTTGAAAAAAGGGGTCTATCTGTAATGGTTTTCAGATAGTAAAAGAATTGTCTATAATTAGAGTAAACTTCTAGGAGTGTAACCGCTATTATAACTATACACAGTGGGTACTATAGAACACTGTAGTGCAAACACTTCTTAAACTTGTGTTATTGCTCTTACAACTGCTGAACTGTGCCTCTGTCTCCTCTCTTTCTCTGCAGTTCTTTCCAGAAAAATATAGCTACTACAGGAGCTTTCATCGGGGGGATCGCACTCTTATTTGTGTTATTTGCATGACGACCATCCACCTCCGTCAATATTGGAATACTTGCATGGTATGTACTCTATTCTTTTCATTACTACGAAGTTGTAGTACGTTTCACTAACATTCTGATTCAACAACTATGAATAGGTAACGCCGTGCGAGCATTTCTTTCACTCACATTGTCTGCACCGGTGGATGGACAGAAAAATGGAGTGCCCAACTTGTCGCAGACGTCTCCCTCCGCCCTGAAAGAGAGAAATTTTACTCTGGTAAGAAGCCTTTCAGCTAAGTTTAGGCTGGTGAACTTTATAGGCTTGTCTAACTTGTTCCAAATGTCGAAATTCCAGTGAAATTAATTTCTCTTTGATGATCGATATGCCGGTTATGAGTTTTGGCGTCCAATGAATAAACGTGTAGAATAAACTTTAAAAAAATCTCAACTAATATGTAGAACCTCGACTGCTATTCAATTTGATATATCACAATTTTTTATGTGATCTAGAATTACATTCATAAGTTTTCGTGGACAATGTAGTGACCATTGTCTTTTCTTGTTTCAGGTTGGAGAACTGACTGGAACACCGAAAATGAAGCAGCAATCGATCAGCGCATTAGGCTTATAGAAAACCAGCATTACTAGAATCTCCCTCAAAAGAATCAGAGAGATTATGAGAAGCTTGTCAAAGAATACTTCGATCAAGCACTCCACGTATGGGTGTTAATTGTTCATATTACTGTATATATTTAATTTATAACTCATTCTTTTTGTATCTTTTATTACATCACTCTAGAATGCAGTGCGTGTACTACTGTACTTAATGGTCAAAATGTCTCCTGTATATATGTAAAAAACTTGTGGTGATGAATGAGAAACATGAATTATGGTTATATCTTCACTCAGTGGCTGACTGGTTCTGTTATAAGTTTAAAATATTTATTTAAAAGACGTGATACTAAGCTCATTACATAAAAATCCGATACAACTCATTATATTATTTTACCACACATCATCATCATCATCATCATCATCACTATGGGAAATAGTAAAATACTCAAGCCCAACACAAGAACTCTTCTTGTGCAGTAATACCTATTAAATAAAAAATGTGGTATACGATTATGTCTCCTTTACAATTAGATGTGTGTTGGTTATATTATGATCATCGAATTCGTGCAACAAATGACAATTTTATTTACATCGAATAGCATTGCATTTTATGGAAACATATATATTTCCATATATTTGTAACTACTCTTAGTAAATTAAAAAATAATGGTAACAGGAAATACTTTGCATCGGATTTCAACATAAATTGAATAAAAAGATCAATTTTAATTACTAATAATTTCAGAATGTTGACATAAAAAAGAAAGGCACTAAATAAATTATGAAAACAATTTTTTGTTTAGAAACAAATATTTTAAGGAGTTAAGAGAGTGACATTTGACAAGTAATTAAAGTTTAATATGTACTTCATATTCATTTATTTTTTGACACAGTAAACAAGCAGGGCTATAAAGTATAACCAGTAACAAATGTTCATGCACAACATACAGACTTTGGCGGTTGAAGTAAATCATTGGTCAGGATGCGCGCAGGGAACGATGGGGTATCTGGTCCAATGTTGGAAGATCCGGACTCCTTTGTCATAAGCCTCAGATCTGTGAAGCCAGTGAAAGGACGAAATATTTGAGTCGCTTCCTGGAGTGTACATTCCACAGGAAAGCCTTGAACGAATAGTGTGCTACAAACGTTACGAGGGAGTGGAACTTCGGTCCTGCACTCTCTCTCCAATCCCAGCGGTACCAAAAGAACTTTGCCCAGTATGCAGTAATAGCCATATGGATGGTTGACGTGGTGCCAACCTCTCCCAGCCAAATATACGTAATTTGGGTTGTATCCCCAGGTTATTGTCTAGGGCATAAAAGGGAATTGAATATATGAGGCAACATAGGCAATGGGTATCAACCTCTCTTCACGGCTCCCCGATGGCGATGAATCCTAACCACGCGACGAATAGTGGTTTTGGAGCACCTGACATTACAAAATAACACGAAATTAATTTGTAACAGCTGATGATTATGATGATGAAATCGAAGTAGATGCAGAGAGAGTGAGAGTGAGGCTGAGAGAGTTTTATAGTAGGGTGGAGGTGGCGTGGCATGATAGAGGCACACCGCACATGCTGCAGCCTGCATGCCACCTCCCATTGATAACGTCATCATCCTGTATATATGTAAACTATGAATATATGTTCAAAATGCAGCTGAATAGTGAATATACTATGAAACTCTTATGTCATGCGAATCTTGACTTGGTCTGTTATATGTTCAAAATAAAAGTCTTTTCATCAAACAGAAGCTAATGCATCTCATTTGAAAAGATACTGTCTGTTCAATGTTATGTTCGAAAATGCAGCTGAATACAATTCAAAAATAACATCACTACAACTCATCACTATAAGATTGATGAAAAGACTAATTTAATTAATATACTGTTTTTATTTGTGTAATTAACTAATCATTTAAGAAGCGGTATGGTTTTGTAGATAAAGTGAGATATATAAGCTTATCTCACTTTATCTCTCGTTTGGTTCTATAGGTTGATTTTTTGGACATAAATGAGATATGCCCGAATTTTTTGCCCCGATAACTTAAATGATCACTTGATCCAGCACTCTGGCCTTATGGAAGCTGAGAAACTCTTTGAAAATTAAGAAATGATGTTGTCTTCAAATGGGTGATGGTCCCGAACCTAATCAAAGTTAGAGTTTAGATCTGGTTTAATGCTAATTTTAAGGACTTTGCCTGTTTATATGTCATTTGGTCTAACTCAATTCACGAGTGTCTTCCTTAAAGCCTTGTAGAGTTTGTGTACTTCTTGTACTCAACTAGTGTTGTGCATATGGATCGAATTAGATCGAATCAACGCTAAACAACGATTTTAAACTTGACAAAATGAAGATCGAAACCAGATCAATTTAAAACGATCTGATTCGATCCAAAATTATTCGATTTCGATTTGATTTAATTCGATTTCAATCTTTTTTTTCCTTTTTATTTTAATATTAAGGAACAAAATTATATAACTTTTCATTGTGCATGTAAAATTTACGAAAACTTGAATAAACATGAATACAATGATAATTTATAACAAACTCACATGCATTAGCGGGTTTAATTTCCCGCCCAAAAAAATAAAACATGTGTAGTGTTTTTTTGAGAAAATAAAACGTGTGAAGTGTTAATACTTTTAGTTAATATATTAAGTTACTTAGTAGCATTTCATTAGCATTACATATGTTTTATTATTTTATAACTTAATCTTGTATGCTATTATAAATTTATTTATTTTTAACAATAAGATGAGTATTCGATTTGATTCGATTTTTAACATCTGAAATCAAAGATCCAATCAAATGGGGAGTTCAATCCTAAAGGCAAAACCAAGAGTCGGATCAAATATTCGATTCGATTTTTGGATCGGATCATTTGATCGATTTTTAACTGATTCGATCGATCCATTTTTCTCTGCGTAGCCCTATACCCAACTCTTTGTTATGTTTCTTTTAATGAATAAAATCTATTTTTTGCCGATAGTAAAAATGCTAACTTCTTGAAGAAAAAAAATCAGAAGGATAGAGTGCGGTACTTCATTTTTTTATTTTTTTTATAGAAAGTAATTGTATATATTATTCGATACATTTTTTCTCATGACACACTATGGAGACTGGTGTGATATATTACTAATTCCAATATATCGTGTCCCAGATATTATGCTTTACTTCTGTTTATTTAAATCTACATAATTTAACCCTTGCATTCTTATAGTACGTACAACCATTTCACTTAGAAGGCGTTTGCTTTCAATACTGATTAATACCACGTTATTTCAGTTGTTACTAAAAGTCACCTTATACGTATGATTATTTAATAATTACTTTTTAATAACCATTTTGGTTGGTAATAAAAAGATTGTTATTATTTTGTATCTGCTCGTAATATCCGCTTTGGTTCGAGGTGTAGAACATATTTTGTTACTATATCAAAGAAATTTATAAAGGGTTTTTGGCACATCACCCACTGTAATGTGCAAAAGAGGCGCATTACCCCCCAGTGAAAAATAAATAGGCATATTACTCCCCTATAATTTTAAATTGGTGCAATATACCTCCTTATAGAAGGAGGTGTTGTAACTCACTTGCCAAAATGTGGTGTAACTCACTTGCCAAAAGGTGAGAGTGAGATTACTTTATTCTTATCATTTTCTCTTAGAAATCTAAGGTTTTTAATTTATTTTCACTTTCAATTACCAAAAGATGATATAATATTTCACCAATTTACTAAATAAACAAAAAAAAAGTATTTGAATAGTAGAATTTGACAAAATACAAGTACAAATACATGAAAAATTCGACAGGGAGGCAATGTGCACCAATTTTAGAATTACAAGGAGGTAATTCGCCTTTTTTAAGATTACATGGGGGTAATGCGCTAATTTCATAGATTACAGGGGGTAATTTGCCATTTGCTCATTTATAAATTTACCCCCTCCACTACATATCCTTTGAATGGATGCGTCGATTCATTCACATCCCTTCATGTTCGTTCCTCTTTCTCCCAAATTGAAACCCTAGAACCTGAACTCCAACGCAATCACATCAATTTTGGGGTAATCACTTCAATTCCTACTTCTACAACATCGCAAACGATAAGGGAATCATGAATCCCTCTTCAATTCCAATTATTTCGTTCGAATTTGGTGCGTTGAATTAAATGTATCATCACATTTTGATTGCATGTGAACAAATTTAACAATCTGACTAATTGTTCAATCCACGCGGACGTGTTTAGCCCTAAAAGTGGTACACATATCCGCTTCCACCTTAATTATACCTACTACGTTGGAAATTCAGCAGTATTCTACAAACAGTTAATTAGGTTTTCGTGGGATTCGATTTGATGAACAATTTGTGAATTGTGACATTATCATTGTTGCGTGGTTCGGTTAATATATGTGTTTGAATCTTACGATGATTCGTGCTCCAATTTATTTGAGTATGGGTACTTTCGTGTGGTATTGTTTAGCGGAAGTGTTATAACCCCATACAAACACATGTAACTACTATAACAATCTGTCTAGTGGAAGAGTTTGTTAATGAAAGGAGTGTGAATAGAGAAGCAGTAATGTTGTGGTTTTTTTTTTGATTTGGTCATTGTATTATTGTTGATCTTAGTGGTCATTCCATGAATATTTGGTTGTTCTATATTCAATTATGGGTGTCTTGTTAAAATTATATACATTAGACATCGCACTTATATTGGATTGCCTCTTATATATATTTCATGCTTTTTAATGTAATGGTTAAAAAATTTGTATGAATGTATGATGCCCTTACCAGGATCCAGTGTCTCAAAAAAGTTCTCAACGACCTCGATCTCGGGAAGAATGGTAGCCTCAAAGTGTTGTTGTTCCTCAAAAGGATATGAGCAGAGAAGGATCTCTCTAATCCACTTGAAATGGAGATGGCTACCTTGCAAATGACAATGTGGTTGAAGAAGGGGAAGGAGGGTAGATACCACATATTTGAAGTGAGAGACAAGGTGGTTCCATTGAGACACCGTTATAATGTGTTTCTAAACTTCATCAGGCTTCCAAGAGTTTCCTTTGACCCCGAGACCTATGAACTAATTTTCGTTAGACCTGAATACGCACCCCATATCAAGAAGGTACTTACGCAAATTTTTTTTGATTTCATGAAGATCTTGTTGCCTTGGTTGAATATGTTAACAATTGAGTCTGATGTTCTGCGTTTACTTGTTGTAGGAAAACCTAATAAAGCATCACTTCCGTCTGGTTGGCTTTCATTATAGTGATTGTACTTTGCGGTCTTCCATGATATGAATGTTGCATTGCTTCGAGAGGAGAGGGTTGGAACCATCAACAATCCTATATAGGTGCACGACTTCGTTGGTCAGGACAGACTGCTACATATCCCTTGCAATTTAGGGCCTAGCAATGCCGGAACAAGTAACAACAAGACTGTCATGAAGGACTTCTTGAGTGTGTTCACTGGCTGACTTCCTAATGACAATTTCATGAAGAAAAAAAAATTGGTTAACCTATGAAATACAATATGACAAGGTGGTTAGCATTTGGTACTTAATTGGCTTTTGGTAGAGACTTGTGGCTTGAAGGTAAAGTTGAGTTATGTTCAACAATTTGGTGCATTTAGATTTGAGCTACTGTTCCATCTATTAGTAGTATTGAAGTCATGCTTATTCATACAATCATGTGATACTATGCATCCTTTTTTCTCTCGTAATTGCATGGTTCAAATTCGAAGAGATGCTAGTTGCGCAATCCATTGAAGTCATGTTGTTTAAGGCATATACCAATGAAGTTGAGTTATGTATCATGTCGTGGTATTTGCAATGACATTATAATTTAAATTTGTTTTGTTTGTATTGAAAATCTTTGGGGCATTTATTTGAATTAGTTCTTCTATCGAAAATATGGCATAAGTTATTTGAATTTTGTAACTTATTCTCCGAAATGATATTTCGTTTGCATACCTGTTTATAACCCTATTTATCAGTGTGAAGTATCTCAATGCCACTTTAATGATTTGGCCAATGAAGAGGCGTCCTTAACATTGCATCTCTTCTTGAAATAAGGTCCAATTTTGATATTATATACGAAAAGACACCATTTGGTATGACAACCGTTGGATTACTCAAAAGGGGGTGAACACCAATTAATTTGCGTTTTTTCATATATATAAAATAAATATGTGACCCTTCAATCTCCTATTATCCATAAGAATATTAGACATTTCTCCACATATAGAATCAGGGCAAAAACCATCCAAAGAAAACAATGGAGGCAAGCTACAACACGCAAGCTAGGGTTTACGATGCAACAAAGGCAAGTTCTACATAGTGTCTTAAACTATATACTAGTACCATACGATGTTCTCTCAAGTTCTGATTTAACATCTATGTTGCAGAACAATCACATTAAAATCTTCCCGAACTTCGATGTATGGAAGAGGAGTCACGAGACGATCCTGATTGAGGGATTGCAAGAGAGGATGGACCGTTCTAAATGGTTCATTTATGCCATGCTACAGAAGACCCTGTATGAATTATCCCCTATTATGAGCCTGAGCCGGGCAATGGGGATGAACGTAACACCTCTTATGGTCAAGGCTCGACTTTCAATAATGAAGACGCGGTTCAAGTTGTTCAACAAGTTTCACAAAAGTTCAGGGTTCAAATTCAGACCAAAGAGAAACAAGGTTTAGGTTAACTATAACATTTACGATCAATTTGAGGAAATGGTAAGTCTCTCAAATTCATATTAAGTTGTCCACTCAATCTATCAATTTAATTTATAATGTTCCCGGCTTTGCAGCCATCGCAAATCGACATGATGCTCATGAAGCTGAGATTTGAACATTACGAGGATATGAACTTTTGTTATGTTATTAAACAAAGCCCCATCGACGAGATTAGAGTACTTTCAAAACAAGAGGTTCTTTGGGACACCACATAAGTATGAGTGTTTTGTGACGTTGCACTTATAATCGGTGTAACCTATGAATATTTCTATTATAATAAAATATTTTGGTCTTACTACCTTGTATGATTTTGTTAATCCAACCGTCCTTGTTCAAATAACACTCGCAGTATGGGTGTTCCTACACGAACAACACTAAAAGATATTAGCTTTTTGTATATATAGTGGAAATGAGCACTTCATAAGAGGAGGACTCACACGTGAGTGTCGAAAACTACCTTGATGTAATCAATCCACCAATCATGCGCCACGAACTCTGTGGTTTTCGTGCTACCATTGAACCATACCTCATTGCCACTAACGTCGAACATGTTGTAAAGGTGATGATAAGTCTTTCGCCAAATAGTTAACTTGGCCTTAATGTGTTGAATGGCCTGCAAAGTTGTATTCGACATAATCACCCTAATCCCCTGTTCGAGCTTTTGGAGATACCCGACTCTGAAATAGTTGCAGATATTACCATCTTCATTATTTTGCTCCTTCATTACCGAAATGAGAGCCTCCTCCTCCTCTCGAGTCCATGCATGAAATATCCTTTCCATCTTATAAATAAACTGTGAACAACAACATCATTAAGACAAAGTATAAAATATGAAAGGTGCAACAACATATTCAATTCATGAATATTGATAAAATTGATTCATTACTATTTATTAAAGTTCTATTGCCATCAACTGCACAATGAAGCCTCAATCTCCCTCACAACCTTCATTTCTTAATCATATAAAAGGTAGATAGTTTTATTCAGTCACAACATAAACCACACCATTCATTAAGTACATTGAAAGGAGTACTATCAGTGATAACCAAACTAATAAACACAGAACAATACCTCGAACCTAAGCATTTTATGTAATACGATTTTAGCACAAATCGGACAAAGCACCAATCAATCCCCTACTACGATACATATTTCACATGCACACACATCAATTGTAGGTTTATATCACGTATTCAAACGCTATCAATTTCACAAGGAATACATATTAGTTTTACCATGTCACCACACCCAAAAATAACCCGCATGCATTAATCTTAAGAAACAAATCAATCACACAAGTATTCGCTTTACAAAATCTAAGACCACCAAAACTGGATCTTGTGCAACTCATGTGGCAACACCTAATATTACCTTAACACCACACCAAATGCAGCACATTACCAACGTAGCTATTAATTAATTACCAACGTAGCTATTAATTAATTGGCATAGAATCATAATAACCCCCTAATCCATTAAACCCAATCTGAAACCCTAACCTTAACACCCAAAACAGTTGTTTATGATTTGCATTATATTAATACCTTCAACAAGTACCGAATTAGGGTCGAGAACCTTCACCGAACACGTTCAACCCGAAATGGACACTCACATGCGAAAGTAAACACGCGACCTACATTCATGCTAAACTTGGCGATGATGTAGTCAAGTAACACGAACATCGCGAGCTTACTTGATTCGATGCGAATTAGTTGATTGTTGCAACAACTAGGGTTTCGACAAAATCGCGACCCTCAATAAACCCTCAAATCAATTTTGGAGCAAATCAATTGAAAATGCAACTTCAAAATTGTGAAACACATTTTTAAAATGTGTTGTCACGCCTCTTACTTTTGAGGGCATTTGTGTCACTTTACGTGGCCGAATTTAATATCAGAATTGAAATTATATAAGGGGGGGGGGGGGGGGGGGGATTTTAGTTTGAATTATGAGCGTGAATGATTGGGGGGCCGAGCAACTTTTTGGTCAAAGTCCAATTACGCAATCTCGCGAACCAAAAAAACTAATAACTCAAATTAGACACCTTATACACGGAACCAAACGCCCTCTTATAGTATTTAGTTTTGATGACAAATTCACATATATATCGAAAGTTAGAATACATCAGAAATTCGAATAAAAGTCCAGCCTATAAAAATCAATAATAACAAATGATACAACATTATTCATAAATAATTCAAAACAGTTCGTATATAAACTAAAAAAACAAAAAACAAAAAACAAAATTCCCGCCCTCGCCAAAAAACACACTTTAGTGTGTGCGATTTACACACACAAAATTGAATAAAACGATGCCGTACTACGTCATGTTTGGTGCATGAATCGGTAGGTAAAGCCCTAATTTCCGCACCTAAAAGGCCATTACACCGGGAGAGGTTGTTCGCGTATTTGTTTGTATACTCATCGGTGCACCTCAATCCCCTGCTTTTCCGGCTGTGGACCCTACCTCTGAGCGCAGAGGCGACGTGTACGATTTTGTGAGCGTTGCTCGATTTTTGAGCTTGTTTTTAACTCGTGAGTGAGTGTGCTTCATTTGTTACATTTTACTAGTAATTTGCATAATCTATTTAGCGAATTCAAAAGCAACTTGAGTTGATTTTTGGAAATGGCTTGCAATTTCTCGAGTGTTGTGTTTGGAATTATGTTTGTTTTGTTGTTCAATTTTGTGGTGATGTGCTCTGGAAATGGTGGTTTGATGCATTTGAGTGACGAGGTAGTTATCAATTATTTGTGTTATTTGCTCTTGTTGTGTTAATTTTTTGAAATTATAGTGACTGAATTGATCGAGTTCCACGTAAATCTAATGTTTACTTAAAATTTTGGTTGCTCGCCAAGTTGAGCATGTAGTAGCCATAAGAAGTACATTGTTATATGTGTTTTTTGGATGTTTCGTAATCGTAAGGAAATGAGTTGTATGCATATGTAGTCTCTAATTTATAAATGCTTTGTGTGACATGTAGAGTTTGTTCTTGTTGGTTGGTGTACAAAGAAAAAAGTCAGTAATTGAGTTGCTACTTAATTATGAGTGTATAGTTAATAAACTGAAAAGTTGCGGTTTTGTTGCATGTTTGCGGTTTTGCGGCGCGTAGACTTAATGAATTTGACTGATTTTTTGTCGTTTATTTGTTTGACTGCTTGATTAGCGAAAACTAAACAATGCAGTTGCTTGTCGTGTTTTGCTTAGTCGGCATCTGATGACTGGTTTGGTGATATCTTTACTTGCTCGGTGTACAAGGTCCAATTATGTAATGTTCACACATAATCGGTTTCTGTTGAAATATATGGTTTCTATATCGTGTTATAGAGTCAAAGCACACATGGAAAATGCGTTTTGCAGCTCTTAACGATTGATTTTTTATATTTTGGGTTGATTGACTGCATACCGAACTGAAACTATTAAAATGCAGTTCCCTTGTGTGTTCATTAGTGTGCGATCTTTATTTGGTAATTGCAGAAAATCTATCGTACATATATCAATATTGATTGAGTTGGTCATTAATTGTATTACCTTGCACAAGAATGTCAGAAGCGCGTACGAATTTGTATGTTGCATCATGATGGTGACTCAGTATATTCTATGATTACGCAACATGATATTCTTATCGTGGTTTGAAGGAGCTGGCAATGATGACACATGTCTATACTCCTTATATTTCTTAATTTTCATGACGCCAAAGTACAGTCATGATATATACTCATCTGGCTGTTTAAACTATGTCACTAATAGTTGAAAGAAGTCATGCGAATTCTTAATAACTGGAACTTCACAAGCATTAGACAACAGATGCACGCCAAGCCAATGTGCTCAAAGAGTTCATTCAAAAAGAATTTTATTCGTTTTCAATTGGTTTAAAAGGAAGATTTTAGCTTGAGAATCTCCATTTGAAACAAGAACTTGGATGCAATTTCTTATTTTCTGTAATAGACTAAATCATTCTTAATTTCCTTGTCTTTACATTATGGAACAGAAGCCAGGTTTTCTCTCTAATTGTATTAGTCTTGTTAAAAAGAATATCCATCAATCAATGACCTTCCATTTCTATTTTCTGTCCTTCTCCCAGGTCTTCCATTCATCATGTCTAATGTTATTGCATTACTTTTTGCAGTGGCTTCAAGGCAAGGATGAGCAGGAATCGGGACCGCATTCTTCTTGGAATATATCAGGGAGATACAGAGGTCTGTGAGCTGTCTTTTAAGAATTTTAAACTGATCATTAATTTGCGCAAACGTTTTATGTAGAAGAAAAATCACATTAATTTTTAGTCTTATGCATTTCTAAATGGCACATGCTTGACTATGTGTTGGTACTGTAGCTACTTCAAATTATAGTTCATTTATTTCTTTTGGTAGCGTGCAATCATTTTGAGAACCTGTCATTATTAGAATGATATTTACTTCTGGTAAATCTTTTGTTAGTTCTCTTTGTAAACATGCTAATCGATATTTGTATTGCAAATTTGTTTCCATGACATCTGTGCTTTCTGATTTCCTGTGTTTTAGAAGTTATTTTCTAAAATGATTGTGAAATTTGAAGTTGTGCTTCACAGTTTTTATCGGGGTCATGATATACATAGTATTATAGTTCGCTGCTGCAAGGAATGAACCAATGGTAACTGACCAAGTGATTCCATTTAAAAACCATATAGTGGTTGTATGTGCACCACTTTTTTAACAAACCTAGGTTCGAATTGGCAGTCACTTTTTGGAGAGAGTGTGGAGGAGCCATAAAAAGTTAGTATATACTATATACCCAATAATTAGAAGAAAAAAAATCAAAATCAACAATTTCGACAACATATTTAGGATTTTTTATAATAAAATATTTTATGCATTACTTTCACCTAATATAAGAATCTTGTAGCACAAATTCGGCAAGAAAAGTATGATAATAGAGTTACTCAAAAACTAAGGAAGACGTTTCAATATAAATTGAGAGAACTATATTTAGTATATTGATTATAGTTACAAAGATAAGTGGCGGGAACAATCATAAATGATCAATTCTCAATAGATCATCTTAATTTATTATAGTTCTGTTTCTGTAAGCTTTTGATCATTAAAGTTCAAAACATGTAGATGTTTAGAGTATCTATGACATGGTTAAGTACACCGTGGTTTATGTCCCACAACATACTTAATTTGAACTCATTTGAATACATGGGATAAGCCTGGTGTCGCGTCCAGAGATGTTGTCATAGAGTGTTTTTGAGGAGTACCAATGTTCTATACATGTCCAACACTAGTTAAAAACGAATATGTTGCACAGATTCAAATATGTTCGTATAGGCAAGATGACACAAATTACAAAAAAAAAAAAAAAAAAAAAAAAGTTACAATATAGCAAACACACAATCACAAATTATCGTAATTAATTAAAATTTTATGTTAACACACTAGTAATGCAAACTTTCCAAGGTTTATTGTGCTTGCAGCACTTGCACAACTAATACCATCCATAATCATGTTGCTTAACTTATCTCTCATGTAGCAACTAATGTGAAGGATTATTAGAATTCAAAAGTAGGAGATTTTTCTCCATTCCTTATCCGGCTTTTCGAAGAAAGGTACAAAATATTTTCCTCGAAATTTCTCCTTTTCCTCTCTTTTTCCCTGATTTCTGTTTGCTTTTCCGTAAAACTTGTTAGGTGATACATTTATTGTCATTAAATCCGTGTCTTATCCCGATCCTCGTTTTCTCCGTTGATCCTCGTTTTCTCCGTCTACAATCTATATATGCGATGTAGTTTTTCTATTATTTCTACAAAGCCTTCCCTTCTTCTTTTTCTCTTTTAAGCCTTCCCTTCCATTGATCCTCGTTTTCTCCGTCTACAATCTATATATTCTATGTAGTTTTTCTATTCTTTCTAAAATAGCATTCTCTTCATCTACCTAATTGTGTTCTCTTTCAAGCATTCCCTTCTTCTTTTCCTCTTCTAAGTGGTTCATCTCCTCCAGTCATTGTGTATCGGCAGCAACAAGGTGCCTCTCTAGGTATGAGACTCTGAGATGCAACCCACAGACATGGTCGTGCACAGCGGCCGTGTCATCTTTGCCGTCGTCTGTGTAAAGTGCGTCGAACACAACCCACAGTCGTGTCAATTACCGTGTCATGTTCTTGTTTCATTAGTTCATTTACCGACATGCCACGTGGCACATCAGAAACGTGTCGAACCATGTCCAACACGTATCTGTTTTGCTGGTGTGTTTGCATTAGCTGTTTTCTTGCCAGGTCGGTGCTTTCTATCTTATTTTCCTTTTGAACAATTATAAATTGAAGGTGAGTCGTCTTTGAGATTTTTTCCATTTTTATTTCTGAATCTTTGTGTTTAGACTCTAGTAGTTCTGAAATTATGTGTTAGAAAATTGAAGCTTGTATGGTTGAATTTTAATTTTAATTTTGATGCACTATGATGCACTATAGGTTAAGTTTTTATACGAATGCATAATACATGTATCAATGTTCAACCAAGTAACCATATCTGTGTCCTGTATCTAAAAAAAAAAAAATATATCGTCCCACCGGTACGATACTGTACCTGTAGCACTGTCTCTGTTTCTCTGCGACATGGTTCACATCTTAATCTAATAGTATAGGTCTTGTATGTAAGTAAAGTTTAGGACTATGTGGATCTGTTAGCATGCATGAATAGGGATAATGAATAAAGTAGAGTTGGATGCTTATGTTGGTGAATATTATGTTTGATAGTGCTAATGCGGGAAGGACTTTTTGTAAGTAATGATAGTTGAAGTGGTAGGTGAAAAATACTGATAATTCATTGATAGTTCACTTAAAAGAGTATACAATCGCAATTTTGTCAGCTTGTTACCATTTTGCCCAACAATTGTAAATCTGCTCCAATTCTACATCATTTAACATTGTTTTCCTTTTCATACATATCTTGCAGGAAATTGGAAATTCGTAGACGTTGGAAACGGCTCCAGCAACTCTTATGCTTTGAGTAAATCAAATGGCATAGTGTTAAAATTGATCAGTACACTTACAAAAACAAATGGTGTACACTATGTTCAGGTAGTATGATTATCATTTAGCTTAACGAGAGTGATGTAACATGAAATGTCTGTCTTATTGGTGATTGTTCATTCTGTGATCTTTTCATTTCTCTTCTGTGTTACGGCTCGTTTTTCCTGTCATCAAATATGTTATTTGGCACCACTTCATGTAATTTCCAGCTTGGGCTTTGTTAAAAGCCGCTGATTTATTGTTTTATTACGCACATTTCTTACTTAATCTTCATGATGGATTTCACCAGGGCCATATAATATTGCATGACATGTTCGATGATGAACGTGATGCGGGTGTTGTGCAAATGAGGGTGCAAGGTGTATATCTATGGTCCTTCAGACAACTACGGCTGGTAACAAGCAGGTTGGTTTCCCTTTACTGCTGTTAATCTTTTTGTGTGTGTCTGGTACTTTGAGTGTATAGTATCTACAGTATGCTAGTAACTCATGTGACTTGGAAGAGTATATTGCATGATTTGAAGGTGCAAAATGGTTGTTTGCAGTTTTGTACAGAATTGTAGAAAACAAATATCTGTCTAAATATGTACAAATGTAAAATCTCCATTAGAGTGCCATTTTTTATATCTTCATGCCATACTTAAGTGATTGAATGCTGAATAACCAATTAAATAGATTCAGCCATGGAGCAGTTGAGAGCGGTGAGCTCACCCTTCAATGTGTATTTGAGGGAGCTCTAATCTGTAAGCAGCTCCCTAGAAGTGAAAAATACACAAACATTTCAAGAGCATGTTATGAGTTATGACTTGCCTTTATTATAACTGTGGCACCTGGCTTGAATAATGGCTACGAGTTTCTGAGAGTAGACTTTGAATGAAGGGAATAACAAATAGTATTGATTGAATCTAACACAAAGAAACTGGACAGAATTACTGAAGCAAGCTCACAATCTTGGTAAAAGTCTCATTATTATCATTTTTATTATAATTAGGACAGTAACTATGGCCTAAATTTTGAACAAAATCACGCTTATATGAACAGGGGCCAGAATCATACCTCTTATATTGGTTAAGTTTCGGGTGGCGTTCACATTAAATAAAAAAAGTTATACATAACATTTTAGATTTTTTCCCTTCTTCAATTTCGTAATTTTTATTTATTCCGTAACATGAGTTTCACAGTGCATGTTACTGCTGCAGTGGCAAAGCAGGCTTGTCCCAGCAGGACGATGATTCCTTAGTATCTGATGCATATCACTTGGTAATCACTCTGGCTTCCTCTGATTTCTTGTTTATTACACTTTCTGATGTAATATGTAGTTTATACTTTTATACTCCTTTTCCTTTTGTTTTTTTTTATATTGATTTCGTAAATAAATACACATTGATATCCCAGATGCTTTTTTATAAAGGACTTCTGCCACTTGTTTGATCATTTTCTTGTTTTTACAGCTTGGAGTTTTCTCCTCCGAGATGTTTCTGAAGTCTCAACTTGATAAGTTCTGGAAGAGGAAACCTTGTAAAGTTCTTACAATTTGTTTGTTCCATTTGATTTGATAGATAATGCTCCTTTCCTGAAGCTCCTTTTGTATTGTGCAGCTCCCATTACTGAGATTGAGAAACAATGCAATATTGAAATTACTGCACAGGTGTCTCACGCATCTTCTTGGGGAACTGGTACGAAAAGTTACGCGTGTGTATAGTACTCTCCTTACCGCTATCATCTAAAGAAAGTTGTGCGGATGTCTGAATTGAACTACTTTAGTTTCTTTATCACAAACACCATTTGATCTGAATTCTTGAGCAGTAATATTTCTCAAATGTTAACTAGCAAAATGGGTTTTTGTGGCTTCAAATTTGAAATAAGTCATTTTTGGGGTTGGCATTGTTTTTTAATCTATTTTTTTTCTCGTGCAAATTTTCGTAGATGGAGATCACCCTATATATCACCTTGAAGGACTGATGGAGAGCTCTTCAGTGGATGGTGATGTAAAATGCTTCTCACCCATGCAGTTCAATGTGACTTCAGTCAACGTTGAGGTCTACCAGCGTAAAGCTATGAAGTTCTCGTTGATGGTCACCTTTGTATCCTTTACTCTAATAGTGTTATTGAAATCGAACATATTCAAGGCAGGGAGTGAGGGAGGGGAACACATTTTACTGCATTTTTATGTTGGGATCCATAACTTTCATAGATTACGCTGGTCCAATTTCGATTGTTTAGGCGACAGATGCAACACAGAAACATCCGTACTGTAAGATATCCTCTATTCATGCCTGATACTTGATAACTATACGCGTTACTAACATCATGTCTTGTATTTATTCAACTTCTCCAGTTGTTTCATCTAGTTTAATATAATTTTCTTCCAGGGGGCTGCCAATGTTTCGCTTGTGATGATTGGTCATCAGGCGATAATGGACATTTATATCTGTTTTCTTTTTATAATGATTGGAATCGTACTTGGTATGTTTACTTAAATAATGTTACATTTATCTTGATTGCTTTCAATTTCTATAGTTTGTTATTCCATTTTGTTGCTGATTTCTTTTTTCTTTTTCTTTTTTTGTGGGGGGTAAAATCTACTATGCACCCTTGAAAGTTAAATTTTTTCGATTTTGCACCCCTGAAATCTATTTAATCAAGTCAACACTCTCCAATTACGGTCTATTGTCACTTTGCACCCCTTTTCCGTTTTCAGACATTGACCAACGTTATCTTAGGGTTAAGAGCGTCATTTTACTGTTCACTCCCTCCAAAGTGGATTTTACCCTATTTATACTAACTTGATAATTTTATTTGTAATTTTTATATTGAATCCGTAACAATTTAAAAATTATAACTAAAAATATGTAAATGTATAATAAACTTAAAATTAAGAGTAATATTAATTTAACAACAAAATGCTAAAACAAAGAGTAATATTATCTTAAACAACAAAAATACCAAAAAAATTGTATATTTTTTCTCAATTCAAAAATATATTTAATAATATTTATATATTATCATATCATACTAATAAATAATTAAGAAAGCAAAAACAAAAACAAAAAAAAAACAGAAATACTTCTTCTTCCTTCTTCCTTTTCCACCCGAACCCACCTCCGCGACCCCCCCCCCCCCTCTCATCGTCCATTTCTCTTATCATCATCTCAATTGTGAATTGTGATGACCATGTTCCGCCTCCTATCGCTGCCTTCTCCCGTCGCTTCGTTGCCGATGCATTGCACCGAAATCTCAGCAGTTGCCCAACTATGGCTTATAGCGATTATTTAAATAAAAAATGAAGATAATGCTGCAAACACAATATGAATCATGAAATTCGTTTACAGTAGATTGGTGGGATTATAGTTTACCGATGTTTGAATTTCGAATCGAAAAGTGATACTCTGATTCTGATTTTTGGAGAAATGGGATTGATGAAACCTGACAGGGACTCGATTACAGTAGTATACACTCCAGGATCGTTGGAGGTGGAGGGAGAGGTGGGGTGGACGGTGGTGGTGGGGTGGAGGAGGAAGAAGAAGAACAAGAGTTTTTCTTTTTCTTTTTGTTATTTTTCTTTATCTTTTGTTTGTTATGTTTTTGTTATTTTATTTTTAATTTTATTTTTCTATTTTTTTGTTATTTCTTATTTTACTGTCATATATTTACAAATAGATTTATTCCTACCATAATATTTTTATAATTTAGATGATATATAATAAGATTAAATGTAAACTTGAATTACGAAAAAATATACAATATTTTTAGTATATTTGGAGGGAGTGAACAGTAAAATGACGCTCTTAACCCTAAGACAACGCTGGTCAATGTCTGAAAACGGAAAAGGGGTGCAAAGTGACAATAGACCGTAATTGGAGAGTGTTGACTTGATTAAATAGGTTTCAAGGGTGCAAAATCGAAAAATTTTAACTTTCAAGGGTGCATAGTGGATTTTACCCTTTTGTGGGAGATGTCTCAAATTAGTTTTTGCTCACTACCCTACTTCCAATTCTTTGCATCTTATACTTTTTGCATACCGTTGTCGATTTTGTCATTTCAGTATATCAATTGCCTGTATTACAACAAAGATGGAGTTTTAGGCTATCAAATTGCATTACTTTTTAAAAACAAAATTCAGAGGTTTCTTTTTTCCCCATTTACTTGTGTATTGACTTTCCGCTTCTGATGTAGTAATCATGCCTTGTGAGTAATTATTCTGGGGAAAATATTATTCAAGTTGGAATAATAAAACAAGAAAAACTGTAAAATTTTCTTTTATTCGTTTCCTCAATCTATACTTAAATTGTTTACCATGCAATTATGTCTCGTTATTGAAGATGCGCGAAGCAAAAAAATGATACGTGCTTGGTTGCAGGAGCCCTCGTCAATGTTTTGGCCACTGCTGCACTTATCAAATTTTCACTCTTCTCAATATGTGAAATGCGGTACCTTCTCATTATATGGACTGCTAATCAGATTTTGAGGTATGGGGAGGACTGGGTGCCAGCAAATGATGACGCCCTCGCACCCCTTTACAGCAATTTCTGTAAGCATCTTTTCTTGGTCATGTCCATATCTACTATAAGAGTTTCAAAATTATCTAATTTGGTCTAAGGTTGGTTTAATGTATTGAAAATCTATGTCATGGCCCATAGGTGCATTATTGCAGGTATATCAATCTTAGCATACTGAACAAAAATAGTAGGTATTGTAGCATGGTTTTGAAGAATACAACACCCAAAACAAGTTTTTTTTTTTTTAATTGTTTTTTATTTAATAGCAGAAGTACTATAAAACTTGATTAAGTATCACAAGGTAGCCACGTCCCTCACATATTCCTGTTGAATAAGAAAATCGGTCTTTTGACCCAAGAGAATCCTAAGTAAATTTTATGAGGATCATAAATAAGAAAATAAACTCTGACAGCCTAAATTTCAGATTAACCCATAGGAGATTTAGAGGCCAAAATGGATAGCATAATTTCGAAATGATAGAACCAAATACTGAACTGAAGAACCTATTCCTTCAGTTTTGGTTTCATTTAATTCGTGACGAGTTCTTGATTTTGCATGACTGACTTGGGTTTGCAATTGATTTCCGATTATATGATGATTCACAAATGAACCTAAAAATTATTTGTTGCACCTTATTTCTAATGACTGATGCAATTTACAATTGTTTTGCAGATAAATTTCTTTTCGGGGGCGTTCTTGTCACGATTTTATTTCATAAATATTTTCAGTTTATTCTTCTCCTTCTACATTCCTTTTGGATTCCCCAAATAATAATTAACATCACTCGTGACTTGAGGAAACCGCTGGATCCTTATTTCACGATAGGAATGACAATCACCCGTGTTGCTATTCCGTTATATGCATTCGGCTGTCCGCACAACTTTCTTCTCATAGAACCTGCAAGCAGCTGGTGTATTTCGTTGGTTATTTTTATGGGACTCCAAGCATCACTTCTGCTCATACAGCATTATTTTGGATCTCGGGTCTTCATCCCTAGTCAGGTGTGACTCAAATTCTGTCATTCTTCTGGCTATACATATACAGATTCTTCCATGTACAAAACTTTAGATTTTATGAAATTACGAAATTCTCTTTAAGATTTGGATTATAACAGACGACCTTTGAAAAAAAGGGGTGTATCTGTAATGGTTTTCAGATAGTAAAAGAATTGTCTATAATTAGACTAAACTTCTAGGAGTGTAACTGCTATTATAACTATACACAGTGGGTACTATAGAACACTGTAGCGCAAACACTTCTTAAACTTGTGTTATTGCTCTTACAACTGCTGAACTGTGCTTCTGTCTCCTCTTTCTCTGCAGTTCTTTCCAGAAAAATATAACTACTACAGGAGCTTTCATCGGGGGGACCGCACTCTTATTTGTGTTATTTGCATGACGACCATCCACCTCCGTCGATATTGGAATACTTGCATGGTATGTACTATATTCTTTTCAATACTACGAAGTTGTAGTACGTTTCACTAACATTCTGATTCAACAACTATGAATAGGTGACGCCGTGCGAGCATTTCTTTCACTCACATTGTCTGCACCGGTGGATGGACAGAAAAATGGAGTGCCCAACTTGTCGCAGACGTCTCCCTCCGCCCTGAAAGATAGAAATTTTACTCTGGTAAGAAGCCTTTCAGCTAAGTTTAGGCTGGTGAACTTTATAGGCTTGTCTATCTTGTTCCAAACGTCGAAATTCCAGTGAAATTTATTTTTCTCTTTGATGATCGATATGCTGGTTATGAGTTTCGACGACGCCCAATGAATAAACTTGTAGAATTAACTTTGAAAAAATCTCAACTTATATGTTGAACCTCGACTGCTATTCAATTTGATGCATCACAATGTTTTGATGTGATTTAGAATTATATTCACAAGTTTTCGTGGACAAATGTAGTTACCATTGTGTTTTTCTTGTTTCAGGTTGTGGAACTGACAGCAACTATGGGTGTAATTGTTCATATCAATGTATATATTTAATTTATAACTCATTCTTTTTAATTTGTATCTTTTATTACAGCACTCTAGAATGCAGTGCGTGTACAACTGTACTTAATGTTCAAAATGTCTCCTGTATATATGTAAAGACCTTTTGGTGATGAATGAGAAGCATGAATTATGGTTTTATTATATAAATAATATCTTCACTCTTGGGGGGACTGGTTATGTACTTTTGTTATATGTTAAAATATTTTTAAAGACATGATACTAAACTCGTTAAATAAAATCTGATACAACTCATCTTAGAAGTGGTGTTTCTGTTCAACTTTTTTTTTTTTTTACTATACATCATCATAATTCACATTTCCTGGAAAATAGTAAAATACTCAAGCCCAACACAGGAACTCTTCTGGTGCAGTAACACCAATATACAGTATACAATAAAAAGTGTGGTATTCATCTACTTCTCCTTTGCTTGGATGTATGTTGGATATGTTATGATTATCAAATTCTTACAACAAATGACAATTCTATTTACATCGAATAGTATTTCAATTTATGGAAAGTTCATATATATATATAATATTTGCAACTACTCCTAGTAAATTAAAAAATAATGGTAACAGAAAATACTTTGCATCGGGTTTAAAAAATAAATTGAATAAAATGATTCTAGAGTGTTGACATATAATTACAATGATAAAAAAAGTCATAAGATTACCATTATTTGTAGTGTGCTACAAACGTTACGAGGGAGTGGAACTTCGGTCCTGCACTCTCTCTCCAATCCCAGCGGTACCAAAAGAACTTTGCCCAGTATGCAGTAATAGCCATATGGATGGTTGACGTGGTGCCAACCTCTCCCAGCCAAATATACGTAATTTGGGTTGTATCCCCAGGTTATTGTCTAGGGCATAAAAGGGAATTGAATATATGAGGCAACATAGGCAATGGGTATCAACCTCTCTTCACGGCTCCCCGATGGCGATGAATCCTAACCACGCGACGAATAGTGGTTTTGGAGCACCTGACATTACAAAATAACACGAAATTAATTTGTAACAGCTGATGATTATGATGATGAAATCGAAGTAGATGCAGAGAGAGTGAGAGTGAGGCTGAGAGAGTTTTATAGTAGGGTGGAGGTGGCGTGGCATGATAGAGGCACACCGCACATGCTGCAGCCTGCATGCCACCTCCCATTGATAACGTCATCATCCTGTATATATGTAAACTATGAATATATGTTCAAAATGCAGCTGAATAGTGAATATACTATGAAACTCTTATGTCATGCGAATCTTGACTTGGTCTGTTATATGTTCAAAATAAAAGTCTTTTCATCAAACAGAAGCTAATGCATCTCATTTGAAAAGATACTGTCTGTTCAATGTTATGTTCGAAAATGCAGCTGAATACAATTCAAAAATAACATCACTACAACTCATCACTATAAGATTGATGAAAAGACTAATTTAATTAATATACTGTTTTTATTTGTGTAATTAACTAATCATTTAAGAAGCGGTATGGTTTTGTAGATAAAGTGAGATATATAAGCTTATCTCACTTTATCTCTCGTTTGGTTCTATAGGTTGATTTTTTGGACATAAATGAGATATGCCCGAATTTTTTGCCCCGATAACTTAAATGATCACTTGATCCAGCACTCTGGCCTTATGGAAGCTGAGAAACTCTTTGAAAATTAAGAAATGATGTTGTCTTCAAATGGGTGATGGTCCCGAACCTAATCAAAGTTAGAGTTTAGATCTGGTTTAATGCTAATTTTAAGGACTTTGCCTGTTTATATGTCATTTGGTCTAACTCAATTCACGAGTGTCTTCCTTAAAGCCTTGTGGAGTTTGTGTACTTCTTGTACTCAACTAGTGTTGTGCATATGGATCGAATTAGATCGAATCAACGCTAAACAACGATTTTAAACTTGACAAAATGAAGATCGAAACCAGATCAATTTAAAACGATCTGATTCGATCCAAAATTATTCGATTTCGATTTGATTTAATTCGATTTCAATCTTTTTTTTCCTTTTTATTTTAATATTAAGGAACAAAATTATATAACTTTTCATTGTGCATGTAAAATTTACGAAAACTTGAATAAACATGAATACAATGATAATTTATAACAAACTCACATGCATTAGCGGGTTTAATTTCCCGCCCAAAAAAATAAAACATGTGTAGTGTTTTTTGAGAAAATAAAACGTGTGAAGTGTTAATACTTTTAGTTAATATATTAAGTTACTTAGTAGCATTTCATTAGCATTACATATGTTTTATTATTTTATAACTTAATCTTGTATGCTATTATAAATTTATTTATTTTTAACAATAAGATGAGTATTCGATTTGATTCGATTTTTAACATCTGAAATCAAAGATCCAATCAAATGGGGAGTTCGATCCTAAAGGCAAAACCAAGAGTCGGATCAAATATTCGATTCGATTTTTGGATCGGATCATTTGATCGATTTTTAACTGATTCGATCGATCCATTTTTCTCTGCGTAGCCCTATACCCAACTCTTTGTTATGTTTCTTTTAATGAATAAAATCTATTTTTTGCCGATAGTAAAAATGCTAACTTCTTGAAGAAAAAAAATCAGAAGGATAGAGTGCGGTACTTCCTTTTTTTATTTTTTTTATAGAAAGTAATTGTATATATTATTCGATACATTTTTTCTCATGACACACTATGGAGACTGGTGTGATATATTACTAATTCCAATATATCGTGTCCCAGATATTATGCTTTACTTCTGTTTATTTAAATCTACATAATTTAACCCTTGCATTCTTATAGTACGTACAACCATTTCACTTAGAAGGCGTTTGCTTTCAATACTGATTAATACCACGTTATTTCAGTTGTTACTAAAAGTCACCTTATACGTATGATTATTTAATAATTACTTTTTAATAACCATTTTGGTTGGTAATAAAAAGATTGTTATTATTTTGTATCTGCTCGTAATATCCGCTTTGGTTCGAGGTGTAGAACATATTTTGTTACTATATCAAAGAAATTTATAAAGGGTTTTTGGCACATCACCCCCTGTAATGTGCAAAAGAGGCGCATTACCCCCCAGTGAACAATAAATAGGCATATTACTCCCCTATAATTTTAAATTGGTGCAATATACCTCCTTATAGAAGGAGGTGTTGTAACTCACTTGCCAAAATGTGGTGTAACTCACTTGCCAAAAGGTGAGAGTGAGATTACTTTATTCTTATCATTTTCTCTTAGAAATCTAAGGTTTTTAATTTATTTTCACTTTCAATTACCAAAAGATGATATAATATTTCACCAATTTACTAAATAAACAAAAAAAAAGTATTTGAATAGTAGAATTTGACAAAATACAAGTACAAATACATGAAAAATTCGACAGGGAGGCAATGTGCACCAATTTTAGAATTACAAGGAGGTAATTCGCCTTTTTTAAGATTACATGGGGGTAATGCGCTAATTTCATAGATTACAGGGGGTAATTTGCCATTTGCTCATTTATAAATTTACCCCCTCCACTACATATCCTTTGAATGGATGCGTCGATTCATTCACATCCCTTCATGTTCGTTCCTCTTTCTCCCAAATTGAAACCCTAGAACCTGAACTCCAACGCAATCACATCAATTTTGGGGTAATCACTTCAATTCCTACTTCTACAACATCGCAAACGGTAAGGGAATCATGAATCCCTCTTCAATTCCAATTATTTCGTTCGAATTTGGTGCGTTGAATTAAATGTATCATCACATTTTGATTGCATGTGAACAAATTTAACAATCTGACTAATTGTTCAATCCACGCGGACGTGTTTAGCCCTAAAAGTGGTACACATATCCGCTTCCACCTTAATTATACCTACTACGTTGGAAATTCAGCAGTATTCTACAAACAGTTAATTAGGTTTTCGTGGGATTCGATTTGATGAACAATTTGTGAATTGTGACATTATCATTGTTGCGTGGTTCGGTTAATATATGTGTTTGAATCTTACGATGATTCGTGCTCCAATTTATTTGAGTATGGGTACTTTCGTGTGGTATTGTTTAGCGGAAGTGTTATAACCCCATACAAACACATGTAACTACTATAACAATCTGTCTAGTGGAAGAGTTTGTTAATGAAAGGAGTGTGAATAGAGAAGCAGTAATGTTGTGGTTTTTTTTTTGATTTGGTCATTGTATTATTGTTGATCTTAGTGGTCATTCCATGAATATTTGGTTGTTCTATATTCAATTATGGGTGTCTTGTTAAAATTATATACATTAGACATCGCACTTATATTGGATTGCCTCTTATATATATTTCATGCTTTTTAATGTAATGGTTAAAAAATTTGTATGAATGTATGATGCCCTTACCAGGATCCAGTGTCTCAAAAAAGTTCTCAACGACCTCGATCTCGGGAAGAATGGTAGCCTCAAAGTGTTGTTGTTCCTCAAAAGGATATGAGCAAAGAAGGATCTCTCTAATCCACTTGAAATGGAGATGGCTACCTTGCAAATGACAATGTGGTTGAAGAAGGGGAAGGAGGGTAGATACCACATATTTGAAGTGAGAGACAAGGTGGTTCCATTGAGACACCGTTATAATGTGTTTCTAAACTTCATCAGGCTTCCAAGAGTTTCCTTTGACCCCGAGACCTATGAACTAATTTTCGTTAGACCTGAATACGCACCCCATATCAAGAAGGTACTTACGCAATTTTTTTTTGATTTCATGAAGATCTTGTTGCCTTGGTTGAATATGTTAACAATTGAGTCTGATGTTCTGCGTTTACTTGTTGTAGGAAAACCTAATAAAGCATCACTTCCGTCTGGTTGGCTTTCATTATAGTGATTGTACTTTGCGGTCTTCCATGATATGAATGTTGCATTGCTTCGAGAGGAGAGGGTTGGAACCATCAACAATCCTATATAGGTGCACGACTTCGTTGGTCAGGACAGACTGCTACATATCCCTTGCAATTTAGGGCCTAGCAATGCCGGAACAAGTAACAACAAGACTGTCATGAAGGACTTCTTGAGTGTGTTCACTGGCTGACTTCCTAATGACAATTTCATGAAGAAAAAAAAATTGGTTAACCTATGAAATACAATATGACAAGGTGGTTAGCATTTGGTACTTAATTGGCTTTTGGTAGAGACTTGTGGCTTGAAGGTAAAGTTGAGTTATGTTCAACAATTTGGTGCATTTAGATTTGAGCTACTGTTCCATCTATTAGTAGTATTGAAGTCATGCTTATTCATACAATCATGTGATACTATGCATCCTTTTTTCTCTCGTAATTGCATGGTTCAAATTCGAAGAGATGCTAGTTGCGCAATCCATTGAAGTCATGTTGTTTAAGGCATATACCAATGAAGTTGAGTTATGTATCATGTCGTGGTATTTGCAATGACATTATAATTTAAATTTGTTTTGTTTGTATTGAAAATCTTTGGGGCATTTATTTGAATTAGTTCTTCTATCGAAAATATGGCATAAGTTATTTGAATTTTGTAACTTATTCTCCGAAATGATATTTCGTTTGCATACCTGTTTATAACCCTATTTATCAGTGTGAAGTATCTCAATGCCACTTTAATGATTTGGCCAATGAAGAGGCGTCCTTAACATTGCATCTCTTCTTGAAATAAGGTCCAATTTTGATATTATATACGAAAAGACACCATTTGGTATGACAACCGTTGGATTACTCAAAAGGGGGTGAACACCAATTAATTTGCGTTTTTTCATATATATAAAATAAATATGTGACCCTTCAATCTCCTATTATCCATAAGAATATTAGACATTTCTCCACATATAGAATCAGGGCAAAAACCATCCAAAGAAAACAATGGAGGCAAGCTACAACACGCAAGCTAGGGTTTACGATGCAACAAAGGCAAGTTCTACATAGTGTCTTAAACTATATACTAGTACCATACGATGTTCTCTCAAGTTCTGATTTAACATCTATGTTGCAGAACAATCACATTAAAATCTTCCCGAACTTCGATGTATGGAAGAGGAGTCACGAGACGATCCTGATTGAGGGATTGCAAGAGAGGATGGACCGTTCTAAATGGTTCATTTATGCCATGCTACAGAAGACCCTGTATGAATTATCCCCTATTATGAGCCTGAGCCGGGCAATGGGGATGAACGTAACACCTCTTATGGTCAAGGCTCGACTTTCAATAATGAAGACGCGGTTCAAGTTGTTCAACAAGTTTCACAAAAGTTCAGGGTTCAAATTCAGACCAAAGAGAAACAAGGTTTAGGTTAACTATAACATTTACGATCAATTTGAGGAAATGGTAAGTCTCTCAAATTCATATTAAGTTGTCCACTCAATCTATCAATTTAATTTATAATGTTCCCGGCTTTGCAGCCATCGCAAATCGACATGATGCTCATGAAGCTGAGATTTGAACATTACGAGGATATGAACTTTTGTTATGTTATTAAACAAAGCCCCATCGACGAGATTAGAGTACTTTCAAAACAAGAGGTTCTTTGGGACACCACATAAGTATGAGTGTTTTGTGACGTTGCACTTATAATCGGTGTAACCTATGAATATTTCTATTATAATAAAATATTTTGGTCTTACTACCTTGTATGATTTTGTTAATCCAACCGTCCTTGTTCAAATAACACTCGCAGTATGGGTGTTCCTACACGAACAACACTAAAAGATATTAGCTTTTTGTATATATAGTGGAAATGAGCACTTCATAAGAGGAGGACTCACACGTGAGTGTCGAAAACTACCTTGATGTAATCAATCCACCAATCATGCGCCACAAACTCTGTGGTTTTCGTGCTACCATTGAACCATACCTCATTGCCACTAACGTCGAACATGTTGTAAAGGTGATGATAAGTCTTTCGCCAAATAGTTAACTTGGCCTTAATGTGTTGAATGGCCTGCAAAGTTGTATTCGACATAATCACCCTAATCCCCTGTTCGAGCTTTTGGAGATACCCGACTCTGAAATAGTTGCAGATATTACCATCTTCATTATTTTGCTCCTTCATTACCGAAATGAGAGCCTCCTCCTCCTCTCGAGTCCATGCATGAAATATCCTTTCCATCTTATAAATAAACTGTGAACAACAACATCATTAAGACAAAGTATAAAATATGAAAGGTGCAACAACATATTCAATTCATGAATATTGATAAAATTGATTCATTACTATTTATTAAAGTTCTATTGCCATCAACTGCACAATGAAGCCTCAATCTCCCTCACAACCTTCATTTCTTAATCATATAAAAGGTAGATAGTTTTATTCAGTCACAACATAAACCACACCATTCATTAAGTACATTGAAAGGAGTACTATCAGTGATAACCAAACTAATAAACACAGAACAATACCTCGAACCTAAGCATTTTATGTAATACGATTTTAGCACAAATCGGACAAAGCACCAATCAATCCCCTACTACGATACATATTTCACATGCACACACATCAATTGTAGGTTTATATCACGTATTCAAACGCTATCAATTTCACAAGGAATACATATTAGTTTTACCATGTCACCACACCCAAAAATAACCCGCATGCATTAATCTTAAGAAACAAATCAATCACACAAGTATTCGCTTTACAAAATCTAAGACCACCAAAACTGGATCTTGTGCAACTCATGTGGCAACACCTAATATTACCTTAACACCACACCAAATGCAGCACATTACCAACGTAGCTATTAATTAATTACCAACGTAGCTATTAATTAATTGGCATAGAATCATAATAACCCCCTAATCCATTAAACCCAATCTGAAACCCTAACCTTAACACCCAAAACAGTTGTTTATAATTTGCATTATATTAATACCTTCAACAAGTACCGAATTAGGGTCGAGAACCTTCACCGAACACGTTCAACCCGAAATGGACACTCACATGCGAAAGTAAACACGCGACCTACATTCATGCTAAACTTGGCGATGATGTAGTCAAGTAACACGAACATCGCGAGCTTACTTGATTCGATGCGAATTAGTTGATTGTTGCAACAACTAGGGTTTCGACAAAATCGCGACCCTCAATAAACCCTCAAATCAATTTTGGAGCAAATCAATTGAAAATGCAACTTCAAAATTGTGAAACACATTTTTAAAATGTGTTGTCACGCCTCTTACTTTTGAGGGCATTTGTGTCACTTTACGTGGCCGAATTTAATATCATAATTGAAATTATATAAGGGGGGGGGGGGGGGGGGAATTTTAGTTTGAATTATGAGCGTGAATGATTGGGGGCCGAGCAACTTTTTGGTCAAAGTCCAATTACGCAATCTCGCGAACCAAAAAAACTAATAACTCAAATTAGACACCTTATACACGGAACCAAACGCCCTCTTATAGTATTTAGTTTTGATGACAAATTCACATATATATCGAAAGTTAGAATACATCAGAAATTCGAATAAAAGTCCAGCCTATAAAAATCAATAATAACAAATGAAATACATACAGTGATACAACATTATTCATAAATAATTCAAAACAGTTCGTATCTATTACTATATTAAAAAAAGCCAATTTTGTGTCTAACCCGTCAGTTTTTAAGGTGATTTTTCCACAAATTGCCCTTTGAATCTTTGACCAAAAATAAAATGCCTCGCAGCAAAGAGGGGTAAAAGTGTCTACTCCATTTAAAAAGGTAGTTGTCAGACCAATTTTTGTAGCTTCCCCAAATTACCCCCACCCTTAATCCCGAGCAAACAAATGAAAAGGGCTTGGATGTAATTGGTTGTCTGGCCTCCTCAACTGCAAAAACCACCACCCCACGTTTTCTCTTCGTCAACTGTAATTGGGGATGTATATATTGTTCTCTTCCGGGTGATGATCAAGTAACTACCCTCTTCAAATTTTATAACTGGTTCCCTGGCTACAGGTATGTGAAATCAATTCCTTGCTTCTACATATTTGTATTTCTTCCTTTTTTCCTCATGCTTAGTTAGTACTGCTGGTTTGCTTTCCCATATGCAAAACGGCTTTCATTTTTCTATTAAATCGGTTGATATGTGTGATATTTGTTCTTTTTCGAATTTTGGTGTGATTATTCAGCACAAAACTACTCTATGATGCGACGGCAGGGCAATCGAGCGAACAAAATCGGTAATGTTTTTTGCAATTCACTACTGTTTTACAATTCTTTTTTCAATTTTGTGTTGTAATTTAATTTTCAGAGTCATGGATTTGATGTGGGTTCCTCCGTAATTCTTTCTGAGATTGGGTTTGCTACATGATTTGGGTGATTTAGTCTTTTTTTTTAGTTTTATGTGTTTCCTTAAGGCACTGATCGACCTCCTGTTAAGCTATTAAATTTGCAAAACTAAAACTAATAATGATTTGGTGATTCTTCTATGTTACAGATAATTGGCTTGAGGCGTTATTAATTAAACGTGACATGACACTGTTGGTTGGTTTGTCAGGGTAAGTAATCAAATTCAATTCCTACTGCAAGGCATTTTTTGATAAAAAAAAAAAATATATCCTACTGCAAGGATCTTAAAATATTAGGACATTTTTGCATTTTATTTTTACTCAAGTGACATTGCTTTTGCTCCGAAGTAGCGGCCACATGGTAGACAAAGTAAGGAATGATGGCAGAGTGTTGAAGAAATGGTGCAATTCACGTGGCAATAGAGGTAAATTTTTATAGTTGATGATATCGAACTTAAATATCTCCCCTTCTCATTTATACACATGGTACATTTATCATGTAATAGATTTACAGCGTCAAGTCGGTCTTCTCCAATTTTAGGTGGCATCCTAAGTTTTGCTTCTCCAATTTTAGGTGGCATCCTAAGTTTTGCTGCTAAAGTTATTACATGGTGAGCAGAATTTCAGGGCTCTGAAGCTGGGGATGGTTTGAAGCTGTTCTGTGAAAGAGTCATTGTAACTTTTTGAAGAATTTTTATCTTATTAGGTTTACCACTTTTGGGTAATTTGTATGATTGTATCTTTCTTCTACTGGAACCCAAAGAGTTGTTTTTTGCTGAATAGAGCTTTTTCAGATTTTATAATTTTCTGCCTTTACCAACAAAAATGACCAGATGTTTCATCATTATTTCATTGTAAAGCACTGTGTCTTGATCAGATGTTTCATCATCATTTATTGTAAAGCCATGTAACATGCACCGTAAAAGAAAGAAAAAAGAATTGATTACCAATTTAAAAGTGATTCTGTTTAGATTTCTAGACTCAGACTTACAAATCCTATGAACTCATAGTTTAAGAAATAAAGAAACTATTCTTTGTATATAAGCCACTTCCATGCGATCTAATTACAAAAACTCTAAGCCATTTCCTTTTTGAATTGATAATAACACATTTTATCGACCTCACACCGTTAAAATCAACACACTCTTTACATCAAGAAAGAAAGTTGCACGCGGTCACCGCGTGCGCCCGGTCGCTAGTATAAACTAAAAAAACAAAAAACAAAAAACAAAATTCCCGCCCTCGCCAAAAAACACACTTTAGTGTGTGCGATTTACACACACAAAATTGAATAAAACGATGCCGTACTACGTCATGTTTGGTGCATGAATCGGTAGGTAAAGCCCTAATTTCCGCACCTAAAAGGCCATTACACCGGGAGAGGTTGTTCGCGTATTTGTTTGTATACTCATCGGTGCACCTCAATCCCCTGCTTTTCCGGCTGTGGACCCTACCTCTGAGCGCAGAGGCGACGTGTACGATTTTGTGAGCGTTGCTCGATTTTTGAGCTTGTTTTTAACTCGTGAGTGAGTGTGCTTCATTTGTTACATTTTACTAGTAATTTGCATAATCTATTTAGCGAATTCAAAAGCAACTTGAGTTGATTTTTGGAAATGGCTTGCAATTTCTCGAGTGTTGTGTTTGGAATTATGTTTGTTTTGTTGTTCAATTTTGTGGTGATGTGCTCTGGAAATGGTGGTTTGATGCATTTGAGTGACGAGGTAGTTATCAATTATTTGTGTTATTTGCTCTTGTTGTGTTAATTTTTTGAAATTATAGTGACTGAATTGATCGAGTTCCACGTAAATCTAATGTTTACTTAAAATTTTGGTTGCTCGCCAAGTTGAGCATGTAGTAGCCATAAGAAGTACATTGTTATATGTGTTTTTTGGATGTTTCGTAATCGTAAGGAAATGAGTTGTATGCATATGTAGTCTCTAATTTATAAATGCTTTGTGTGACATGTAGAGTTTGTTCTTGTTGGTTGGTGTACAAAGAAAAAAGTCAGTAATTGAGTTGCTACTTAATTATGAGTGTATAGTTAATAAACTGAAAAGTTGCGGTTTTGTTGCATGTTTGCGGTTTTGCGGCGCGTAGACTTAATGAATTTGACTGATTTTTTGTCGTTTATTTGTTTGACTGCTTGATTAGCGAAAACTAAACAATGCAGTTGCTTGTCGTGTTTTGCTTAGTCGGCATCTGATGACTGGTTTGGTGATATCTTTACTTGCTCGGTGTACAAGGTCCAATTATGTAATGTTCACACATAATCGGTTTCTGTTGAAATATATGGTTTCTATATCGTGTTATAGAGTCAAAGCACACATGGAAAATGCGTTTTGCAGCTCTTAACGATTGATTTTTTATATTTTGGGTTGATTGACTGCATACCGAACTGAAACTATTAAAATGCAGTTCCCTTGTGTGTTCATTAGTGTGCGATCTTTATTTGGTAATTGCAGAAAATCTATCGTACATATATCAATATTGATTGAGTTGGTCATTAATTGTATTACCTTGCACAAGAATGTCAGAAGCGCGTACGAATTTGTATGTTGCATCATGATGGTGACTCAGTATATTCTATGATTACGCAACATGATATTCTTATCGTGGTTTGAAGGAGCTGGCAATGATGACACATGTCTATACTCCTTATATTTCTTAATTTTCATGACGCCAAAGTACAGTCATGATATATACTCATCTGGCTGTTTAAACTATGTCACTAATAGTTGAAAGAAGTCATGCGAATTCTTAATAACTGGAACTTCACAAGCATTAGACAACAGATGCACGCCAAGCCAATGTGCTCAAAGAGTTCATTCAAAAAGAATTTTATTCGTTTTCAATTGGTTTAAAAGGAAGATTTTAGCTTGAGAATCTCCATTTGAAACAAGAACTTGGATGCAATTTCTTATTTTCTGTAATAGACTAAATCATTCTTAATTTCCTTGTCTTTACATTATGGAACAGAAGCCAGGTTTTCTCTCTAATTGTATTAGTCTTGTTAAAAAGAATATCCATCAATCAATGACCTTCCATTTCTATTTTCTGTCCTTCTCCCAGGTCTTCCATTCATCATGTCTAATGTTATTGCATTACTTTTTGCAGTGGCTTCAAGGCAAGGATGGGCAGGAATCGGGACCGCATTCTTCTTGGAATATATCAGGGAGATACAGAGGTCTGTGAGCTGTCTTTTAAGAATTTTAAACTGATCATTAATTTGCGCAAACGTTTTATGTAGAAGAAAAATCACATTAATTTTTAGTCTTATGCATTTCTAAATGGCACATGCTTGACTATGTGTTGGTACTGTAGCTACTTCAAATTATAGTTCATTTATTTCTTTTGGTAGCGTGCAATCATTTTGAGAACCTGTCATTATTAGAATGATATTTACTTCTGGTAAATCTTTTGTTAGTTCTCTTTGTAAACATGCTAATCGATATTTGTATTGCAAATTTGTTTCCATGACATCTGTGCTTTCTGATTTCCTGTGTTTTAGAAGTTATTTTCTAAAATGATTGTGAAATTTGAAGTTGTGCTTCACAGTTTTTATCGGGGTCATGATATACATAGTATTATAGTTCGCTGCTGCAAGGAATGAACCAATGGTAACTGACCAAGTGATTCCATTTAAAAACCATATAGTGGTTGTATGTGCACCACTTTTTTAACAAACCTAGGTTCGAATTGGCAGTCACTTTTTGGAGAGAGTGTGGAGGAGCCATAAAAAGTTAGTATATACTATATACCCAATAATTAGAAGAAAAAAAATCAAAATCAACAATTTCGACAACATATTTAGGATTTTTTATAATAAAATATTTTATGCATTACTTTCACCTAATATAAGAATCTTGTAGCACAAATTCGGCAAGAAAAGTATGATAATAGAGTTACTCAAAAACTAAGGAAGACGTTTCAATATAAATTGAGAGAACTATATTTAGTATATTGATTATAGTTACAAAGATAAGTGGCGGGAACAATCATAAATGATCAATTCTCAATAGATCATCTTAATTTATTATAGTTCTGTTTCTGTAAGCTTTTGATCATTAAAGTTCAAAACATGTAGATGTTTAGAGTATCTATGACATGGTTAAGTACACCGTGGTTTATGTCCCACAACATACTTAATTTGAACTCATTTGAATACATGGGATAAGCCTGGTGTCGCGTCCAGAGATGTTGTCATAGAGTGTTTTTGAGGAGTACCAATGTTCTATACATGTCCAACACTAGTTAAAAACGAATATGTTGCACAGATTCAAATATGTTCGTATAGGCAAGATGACACAAATTACAAAAAAAAAAAAAAAAAAAAAAAGTTACAATATAGCAAACACACAATCACAAATTATCGTAATTAATTAAAATTTTATGTTAACACACTAGTAATGCAAACTTTCCAAGGTTTATTGTGCTTGCAGCACTTGCACAACTAATACCATCCATAATCATGTTGCTTAACTTATCTCTCATGTAGCAACTAATGTGAAGGATTATTAGAATTCAAAAGTAGGAGATTTTTCTCCATTCCTTATCCGGCTTTTCGAAGAAAGGTACAAAATATTTTCCTCGAAATTTCTCCTTTTCCTCTCTTTTTCCCTGATTTCTGTTTGCTTTTCCGTAAAACTTGTTAGGTGATACATTTATTGTCATTAAATCCGTGTCTTATCCCGATCCTCGTTTTCTCCGTTGATCCTCGTTTTCTCCGTCTACAATCTATATATGCGATGTAGTTTTTCTATTATTTCTACAAAGCCTTCCCTTCTTCTTTTTCTCTTTTAAGCCTTCCCTTCCATTGATCCTCGTTTTCTCCGTCTACAATCTATATATTCTATGTAGTTTTTCTATTCTTTCTAAAATAGCATTCTCTTCATCTACCTAATTGTGTTCTCTTTCAAGCATTCCCTTCTTCTTTTCCTCTTCTAAGTGGTTCATCTCCTCCAGTCATTGTGTATCGGCAGCAACAAGGTGCCTCTCTAGGTATGAGACTCTGAGATGCAACCCACAGACATGGTCGTGCACAGCGGCCGTGTCATCTTTGCCGTCGTCTGTGTAAAGTGCGTCGAACACAACCCACAGTCGTGTCAATTACCGTGTCATGTTCTTGTTTCATTAGTTCATTTACCGACATGCCACGTGGCACATCAGAAACGTGTCGAACCATGTCCAACACGTATCTGTTTTGCTGGTGTGTTTGCATTAGCTGTTTTCTTGCCAGGTCGGTGCTTTCTATCTTATTTTCCTTTTGAACAATTATAAATTGAAGGTGAGTCGTCTTTGAGATTTTTTCCATTTTTATTTCTGAATCTTTGTGTTTAGACTCTAGTAGTTCTGAAATTATGTGTTAGAAAATTGAAGCTTGTATGGTTGAATTTTAATTTTAATTTTGATGCACTATGATGCACTATAGGTTAAGTTTTTATACGAATGCATAATACATGTATCAATGTTCAACCAAGTAACCATATCTGTGTCCTGTATCTAAAAAAAAAAAAATATATCGTCCCACCGGTACGATACTGTACCTGTAGCACTGTCTCTGTTTCTCTGCGACATGGTTCACATCTTAATCTAATAGTATAGGTCTTGTATGTAAGTAAAGTTTAGGACTATGTGGATCTGTTAGCATGCATGAATAGGGATAATGAATAAAGTAGAGTTGGATGCTTATGTTGGTGAATATTATGTTTGATAGTGCTAATGCGGGAAGGACTTTTTGTAAGTAATGATAGTTGAAGTGGTAGGTGAAAAATACTGATAATTCATTGATAGTTCACTTAAAAGAGTATACAATCGCAATTTTGTCAGCTTGTTACCATTTTGCCCAACAATTGTAAATCTGCTCCAATTCTACATCATTTAACATTGTTTTCCTTTTCATACATATCTTGCAGGAAATTGGAAATTCGTAGACGTTGGAAACGGCTCCAGCAACTCTTATGCTTTGAGTAAATCAAATGGCATAGTGTTAAAATTGATCAGTACACTTACAAAAACAAATGGTGTACACTATGTTCAGGTAGTATGATTATCATTTAGCTTAACGAGAGTGATGTAACATGAAATGTCTGTCTTATTGGTGATTGTTCATTCTGTGATCTTTTCATTTCTCTTCTGTGTTACGGCTCGTTTTTCCTGTCATCAAATATGTTATTTGGCACCACTTCATGTAATTTCCAGCTTGGGCTTTGTTAAAAGCCGCTGATTTATTGTTTTATTACGCACATTTCTTACTTAATCTTCATGATGGATTTCACCAGGGCCATATAATATTGCATGACATGTTCGATGATGAACGTGATGCGGGTGTTGTGCAAATGAGGGTGCAAGGTGTATATCTATGGTCCTTCAGACAACTACGGCTGGTAACAAGCAGGTTGGTTTCCCTTTACTGCTGTTAATCTTTTTGTGTGTGTCTGGTACTTTGAGTGTATAGTATCTACAGTATGCTAGTAACTCATGTGACTTGGAAGAGTATATTGCATGATTTGAAGGTGCAAAATGGTTGTTTGCAGTTTTGTACAGAATTGTAGAAAACAAATATCTGTCTAAATATGTACAAATGTAAAATCTCCATTAGAGTGCCATTTTTTATATCTTCATGCCATACTTAAGTGATTGAATGCTGAATAACCAATTAAATAGATTCAGCCATGGAGCAGTTGAGAGCGGTGAGCTCACCCTTCAATGTGTATTTGAGGGAGCTCTAATCTGTAAGCAGCTCCCTAGAAGTGAAAAATACACAAACATTTCAAGAGCATGTTATGAGTTATGACTTGCCTTTATTATAACTGTGGCACCTGGCTTGAATAATGGCTACGAGTTTCTGAGAGTAGACTTTGAATGAAGGGAATAACAAATAGTATTGATTGAATCTAACACAAAGAAACTGGACAGAATTACTGAAGCAAGCTCACAATCTTGGTAAAAGTCTCATTATTATCATTTTTATTATAATTAGGACAGTAACTATGGCCTAAATTTTGAACAAAATCACGCTTATATGAACAGGGGCCAGAATCATACCTCTTATATTGGTTAAGTTTCGGGTGGCGTTCACATTAAATAAAAAAAGTTATACATAACATTTTAGATTTTTTCCCTTCTTCAATTTCGTAATTTTTATTTATTCCGTAACATGAGTTTCACAGTGCATGTTACTGCTGCAGTGGCAAAGCAGGCTTGTCCCAGCAGGACGATGATTCCTTAGTATCTGATGCATATCACTTGGTAATCACTCTGGCTTCCTCTGATTTCTTGTTTATTACACTTTCTGATGTAATATGTAGTTTATACTTTTATACTCCTTTTCCTTTTGTTTTTTTTTATATTGATTTCGTAAATAAATACACATTGATATCCCAGATGCTTTTTTATAAAGGACTTCTGCCACTTGTTTGATCATTTTCTTGTTTTTACAGCTTGGAGTTTTCTCCTCCGAGATGTTTCTGAAGTCTCAACTTGATAAGTTCTGGAAGAGGAAACCTTGTAAAGTTCTTACAATTTGTTTGTTCCATTTGATTTGATAGATAATGCTCCTTTCCTGAAGCTCCTTTTGTATTGTGCAGCTCCCATTACTGAGATTGAGAAACAATGCAATATTGAAATTACTGCACAGGTGTCTCACGCATCTTCTTGGGGAACTGGTACGAAAAGTTACGCGTGTGTATAGTACTCTCCTTACCGCTATCATCTAAAGAAAGTTGTGCGGATGTCTGAATTGAACTACTTTAGTTTCTTTATCACAAACACCATTTGATCTGAATTCTTGAGCAGTAATATTTCTCAAATGTTAACTAGCAAAATGGGTTTTTGTGGCTTCAAATTTGAAATAAGTCATTTTTGGGGTTGGCATTGTTTTTTAATCTATTTTTTTTCTCGTGCAAATTTTCGTAGATGGAGATCACCCTATATATCACCTTGAAGGACTGATGGAGAGCTCTTCAGTGGATGGTGATGTAAAATGCTTCTCACCCATGCAGTTCAATGTGACTTCAGTCAACGTTGAGGTCTACCAGCGTAAAGCTATGAAGTTCTCGTTGATGGTCACCTTTGTATCCTTTACTCTAATAGTGTTATTGAAATCGAACATATTCAAGGCAGGGAGTGAGGGAGGGGAACACATTTTACTGCATTTTTATGTTGGGATCCATAACTTTCATAGATTACGCTGGTCCAATTTCGATTGTTTAGGCGACAGATGCAACACAGAAACATCCGTACTGTAAGATATCCTCTATTCATGCCTGATACTTGATAACTATACGCGTTACTAACATCATGTCTTGTATTTATTCAACTTCTCCAGTTGTTTCATCTAGTTTAATATAATTTTCTTCCAGGGGGCTGCCAATGTTTCGCTTGTGATGATTGGTCATCAGGCGATAATGGACATTTATATCTGTTTTCTTTTTATAATGATTGGAATCGTACTTGGTATGTTTACTTAAATAATGTTACATTTATCTTGATTGCTTTCAATTTCTATAGTTTGTTATTCCATTTTGTTGCTGATTTCTTTTTTCTTTTTCTTTTTTTGTGGGGGGTAAAATCTACTATGCACCCTTGAAAGTTAAATTTTTTCGATTTTGCACCCCTGAAATCTATTTAATCAAGTCAACACTCTCCAATTACGGTCTATTGTCACTTTGCACCCCTTTTCCGTTTTCAGACATTGACCAACGTTATCTTAGGGTTAAGAGCGTCATTTTACTGTTCACTCCCTCCAAAGTGGATTTTACCCTATTTATACTAACTTGATAATTTTATTTGTAATTTTTATATTGAATCCGTAACAATTTAAAAATTATAACTAAAAATATGTAAATGTATAATAAACTTAAAATTAAGAGTAATATTAATTTAACAACAAAATGCTAAAACAAAGAGTAATATTATCTTAAACAACAAAAATACCAAAAAAATTGTATATTTTTTCTCAATTCAAAAATATATTTAATAATATTTATATATTATCATATCATACTAATAAATAATTAAGAAAGCAAAAACAAAAACAAAAAAAAAACAGAAATACTTCTTCTTCCTTCTTCCTTTTCCACCCGAACCCACCTCCGCGACCCCCCCCCCCCCTCTCATCGTCCATTTCTCTTATCATCATCTCAATTGTGAATTGTGATGACCATGTTCCGCCTCCTATCGCTGCCTTCTCCCGTCGCTTCGTTGCCGATGCATTGCACCGAAATCTCAGCAGTTGCCCAACTATGGCTTATAGCGATTATTTAAATAAAAAATGAAGATAATGCTGCAAACACAATATGAATCATGAAATTCGTTTACAGTAGATTGGTGGGATTATAGTTTACCGATGTTTGAATTTCGAATCGAAAAGTGATACTCTGATTCTGATTTTTGGAGAAATGGGATTGATGAAACCTGACAGGGACTCGATTACAGTAGTATACACTCCAGGATCGTTGGAGGTGGAGGGAGAGGTGGGGTGGACGGTGGTGGTGGGGTGGAGGAGGAAGAAGAAGAACAAGAGTTTTTCTTTTTCTTTTTGTTATTTTTCTTTATCTTTTGTTTGTTATGTTTTTGTTATTTTATTTTTAATTTTATTTTTCTATTTTTTTGTTATTTGTTATTTTACTGTCATATATTTACAAATAGATTTATTCCTACCATAATATTTTTATAATTTAGATGATATATAATAAGATTAAATGTAAACTTGAATTACGAAAAAATATACAATATTTTTAGTATATTTGGAGGGAGTGAACAGTAAAATGACGCTCTTAACCCTAAGACAACGCTGGTCAATGTCTGAAAACGGAAAAGGGGTGCAAAGTGACAATAGACCGTAATTGGAGAGTGTTGACTTGATTAAATAGGTTTCAAGGGTGCAAAATCGAAAAATTTTAACTTTCAAGGGTGCATAGTGGATTTTACCCTTTTGTGGGAGATGTCTCAAATTAGTTTTTGCTCACTACCCTACTTCCAATTCTTTGCATCTTATACTTTTTGCATACCGTTGTCGATTTTGTCATTTCAGTATATCAATTGCCTGTATTACAACAAAGATGGAGTTTTAGGCTATCAAATTGCATTACTTTTTAAAAACAAAATTCAGAGGTTTCTTTTTTCCCCATTTACTTGTGTATTGACTTTCCGCTTCTGATGTAGTAATCATGCCTTGTGAGTAATTATTCTGGGGAAAATATTATTCAAGTTGGAATAATAAAACAAGAAAAACTGTAAAATTTTCTTTTATTCGTTTCCTCAATCTATACTTAAATTGTTTACCATGCAATTATGTCTCGTTATTGAAGATGCGCGAAGCAAAAAAATGATACGTGCTTGGTTGCAGGAGCCCTCGTCAATGTTTTGGCCACTGCTGCACTTATCAAATTTTCACTCTTCTCAATATGTGAAATGCGGTACCTTCTCATTATATGGACTGCTAATCAGATTTTGAGGTATGGGGAGGACTGGGTGCCAGCAAATGATGACGCCCTCGCACCCCTTTACAGCAATTTCTGTAAGCATCTTTTCTTGGTCATGTCCATATCTACTATAAGAGTTTCAAAATTATCTAATTTGGTCTAAGGTTGGTTTAATGTATTGAAAATCTATGTCATGGCCCATAGGTGCATTATTGCAGGTATATCAATCTTAGCATACTGAACAAAAATAGTAGGTATTGTAGCATGGTTTTGAAGAATACAACACCCAAAACAAGTTTTTTTTTTTTTTAATTGTTTTTTATTTAATAGCAGAAGTACTATAAAACTTGATTAAGTATCACAAGGTAGCCACGTCCCTCACATATTCCTGTTGAATAAGAAAATCGGTCTTTTGACCCAAGAGAATCCTAAGTAAATTTTATGAGGATCATAAATAAGAAAATAAACTCTGACAGCCTAAATTTCAGATTAACCCATAGGAGATTTAGAGGCCAAAATGGATAGCATAATTTCGAAATGATAGAACCAAATACTGAACTGAAGAACCTATTCCTTCAGTTTTGGTTTCATTTAATTCGTGACGAGTTCTTGATTTTGCATGACTGACTTGGGTTTGCAATTGATTTCCGATTATATGATGATTCACAAATGAACCTAAAAATTATTTGTTGCACCTTATTTCTAATGACTGATGCAATTTACAATTGTTTTGCAGATAAATTTCTTTTCGGGGGCGTTCTTGTCACGATTTTATTTCATAAATATTTTCAGTTTATTCTTCTCCTTCTACATTCCTTTTGGATTCCCCAAATAATAATTAACATCACTCGTGACTTGAGGAAACCGCTGGATCCTTATTTCACGATAGGAATGACAATCACCCGTGTTGCTATTCCGTTATATGCATTCGGCTGTCCGCACAACTTTCTTCTCATAGAACCTGCAAGCAGCTGGTGTATTTCGTTGGTTATTTTTATGGGACTCCAAGCATCACTTCTGCTCATACAGCATTATTTTGGATCTCGGGTCTTCATCCCTAGTCAGGTGTGACTCAAATTCTGTCATTCTTCTGGCTATACATATACAGATTCTTCCATGTACAAAACTTTAGATTTTATGAAATTACGAAATTCTCTTTAAGATTTGGATTATAACAGACGACCTTTGAAAAAAAGGGGTGTATCTGTAATGGTTTTCAGATAGTAAAAGAATTGTCTATAATTAGACTAAACTTCTAGGAGTGTAACTGCTATTATAACTATACACAGTGGGTACTATAGAACACTGTAGCGCAAACACTTCTTAAACTTGTGTTATTGCTCTTACAACTGCTGAACTGTGCTTCTGTCTCCTCTTTCTCTGCAGTTCTTTCCAGAAAAATATAACTACTACAGGAGCTTTCATCGGGGGGACCGCACTCTTATTTGTGTTATTTGCATGACGACCATCCACCTCCGTCGATATTGGAATACTTGCATGGTATGTACTATATTCTTTTCAATACTACGAAGTTGTAGTACGTTTCACTAACATTCTGATTCAACAACTATGAATAGGTGACGCCGTGCGAGCATTTCTTTCACTCACATTGTCTGCACCGGTGGATGGACAGAAAAATGGAGTGCCCAACTTGTCGCAGACGTCTCCCTCCGCCCTGAAAGATAGAAATTTTACTCTGGTAAGAAGCCTTTCAGCTAAGTTTAGGCTGGTGAACTTTATAGGCTTGTCTATCTTGTTCCAAACGTCGAAATTCCAGTGAAATTTATTTTTCTCTTTGATGATCGATATGCTGGTTATGAGTTTCGACGACGCCCAATGAATAAACTTGTAGAATTAACTTTGAAAAAATCTCAACTTATATGTTGAACCTCGACTGCTATTCAATTTGATGCATCACAATGTTTTGATGTGATTTAGAATTATATTCACAAGTTTTCGTGGACAAATGTAGTTACCATTGTGTTTTTCTTGTTTCAGGTTGTGGAACTGACAGCAACTATGGGTGTAATTGTTCATATCAATGTATATATTTAATTTATAACTCATTCTTTTTAATTTGTATCTTTTATTACAGCACTCTAGAATGCAGTGCGTGTACAACTGTACTTAATGTTCAAAATGTCTCCTGTATATATGTAAAGACCTTTTGGTGATGAATGAGAAGCATGAATTATGGTTTTATTATATAAATAATATCTTCACTCTTGGGGGGACTGGTTATGTACTTTTGTTATATGTTAAAATATTTTTAAAGACATGATACTAAACTCGTTAAATAAAATCTGATACAACTCATCTTAGAAGTGGTGTTTCTGTTCAACTTTTTTTTTTTTTTACTATACATCATCATAATTCACATTTCCTGGAAAATAGTAAAATACTCAAGCCCAACACAGGAACTCTTCTGGTGCAGTAACACCAATATACAGTATACAATAAAAAGTGTGGTATTCATCTACTTCTCCTTTGCTTGGATGTATGTTGGATATGTTATGATTATCAAATTCTTACAACAAATGACAATTCTATTTACATCGAATAGTATTTCAATTTATGGAAAGTTCATATATATATATAATATTTGCAACTACTCCTAGTAAATTAAAAAATAATGGTAACAGAAAATACTTTGCATCGGGTTTAAAAAATAAATTGAATAAAATGATTCTAGAGTGTTGACATATAATTACAATGATAAAAAAAGTCATAAGATTACCATTATTTGTAGTGTGCTACAAACGTTACGAGGGAGTGGAACTTCGGTCCTGCACTCTCTCTCCAATCCCAGCGGTACCAAAAGAACTTTGCCCAGTATGCAGTAATAGCCATATGGATGGTTGACGTGGTGCCAACCTCTCCCAGCCAAATATACGTAATTTGGGTTGTATCCCCAGGTTATTGTCTAGGGCATAAAAGGGAATTGAATATATGAGGCAACATAGGCAATGGGTATCAACCTCTCTTCACGGCTCCCCGATGGCGATGAATCCTAACCACGCGACGAATAGTGGTTTTGGAGCACCTGACATTACAAAATAACACGAAATTAATTTGTAACAGCTGATGATTATGATGATGAAATCGAAGTAGATGCAGAGAGAGTGAGAGTGAGGCTGAGAGAGTTTTATAGTAGGGTGGAGGTGGCGTGGCATGATAGAGGCACACCGCACATGCTGCAGCCTGCATGCCACCTCCCATTGATAACGTCATCATCCTGTATATATGTAAACTATGAATATATGTTCAAAATGCAGCTGAATAGTGAATATACTATGAAACTCTTATGTCATGCGAATCTTGACTTGGTCTGTTATATGTTCAAAATAAAAGTCTTTTCATCAAACAGAAGCTAATGCATCTCATTTGAAAAGATACTGTCTGTTCAATGTTATGTTCGAAAATGCAGCTGAATACAATTCAAAAATAACATCACTACAACTCATCACTATAAGATTGATGAAAAGACTAATTTAATTAATATACTGTTTTTATTTGTGTAATTAACTAATCATTTAAGAAGCGGTATGGTTTTGTAGATAAAGTGAGATATATAAGCTTATCTCACTTTATCTCTCGTTTGGTTCTATAGGTTGATTTTTTGGACATAAATGAGATATGCCCGAATTTTTTGCCCCGATAACTTAAATGATCACTTGATCCAGCACTCTGGCCTTATGGAAGCTGAGAAACTCTTTGAAAATTAAGAAATGATGTTGTCTTCAAATGGGTGATGGTCCCGAACCTAATCAAAGTTAGAGTTTAGATCTGGTTTAATGCTAATTTTAAGGACTTTGCCTGTTTATATGTCATTTGGTCTAACTCAATTCACGAGTGTCTTCCTTAAAGCCTTGTGGAGTTTGTGTACTTCTTGTACTCAACTAGTGTTGTGCATATGGATCGAATTAGATCGAATCAACGCTAAACAACGATTTTAAACTTGACAAAATGAAGATCGAAACCAGATCAATTTAAAACGATCTGATTCGATCCAAAATTATTCGATTTCGATTTGATTTAATTCGATTTCAATCTTTTTTTTCCTTTTTATTTTAATATTAAGGAACAAAATTATATAACTTTTCATTGTGCATGTAAAATTTACGAAAACTTGAATAAACATGAATACAATGATAATTTATAACAAACTCACATGCATTAGCGGGTTTAATTTCCCGCCCAAAAAAATAAAACATGTGTAGTGTTTTTTGAGAAAATAAAACGTGTGAAGTGTTAATACTTTTAGTTAATATATTAAGTTACTTAGTAGCATTTCATTAGCATTACATATGTTTTATTATTTTATAACTTAATCTTGTATGCTATTATAAATTTATTTATTTTTAACAATAAGATGAGTATTCGATTTGATTCGATTTTTAACATCTGAAATCAAAGATCCAATCAAATGGGGAGTTCGATCCTAAAGGCAAAACCAAGAGTCGGATCAAATATTCGATTCGATTTTTGGATCGGATCATTTGATCGATTTTTAACTGATTCGATCGATCCATTTTTCTCTGCGTAGCCCTATACCCAACTCTTTGTTATGTTTCTTTTAATGAATAAAATCTATTTTTTGCCGATAGTAAAAATGCTAACTTCTTGAAGAAAAAAAATCAGAAGGATAGAGTGCGGTACTTCCTTTTTTTATTTTTTTTATAGAAAGTAATTGTATATATTATTCGATACATTTTTTCTCATGACACACTATGGAGACTGGTGTGATATATTACTAATTCCAATATATCGTGTCCCAGATATTATGCTTTACTTCTGTTTATTTAAATCTACATAATTTAACCCTTGCATTCTTATAGTACGTACAACCATTTCACTTAGAAGGCGTTTGCTTTCAATACTGATTAATACCACGTTATTTCAGTTGTTACTAAAAGTCACCTTATACGTATGATTATTTAATAATTACTTTTTAATAACCATTTTGGTTGGTAATAAAAAGATTGTTATTATTTTGTATCTGCTCGTAATATCCGCTTTGGTTCGAGGTGTAGAACATATTTTGTTACTATATCAAAGAAATTTATAAAGGGTTTTTGGCACATCACCCCCTGTAATGTGCAAAAGAGGCGCATTACCCCCCAGTGAACAATAAATAGGCATATTACTCCCCTATAATTTTAAATTGGTGCAATATACCTCCTTATAGAAGGAGGTGTTGTAACTCACTTGCCAAAATGTGGTGTAACTCACTTGCCAAAAGGTGAGAGTGAGATTACTTTATTCTTATCATTTTCTCTTAGAAATCTAAGGTTTTTAATTTATTTTCACTTTCAATTACCAAAAGATGATATAATATTTCACCAATTTACTAAATAAACAAAAAAAAAAGTATTTGAATAGTAGAATTTGACAAAATACAAGTACAAATACATGAAAAATTCGACAGGGAGGCAATGTGCACCAATTTTAGAATTACAAGGAGGTAATTCGCCTTTTTTAAGATTACATGGGGGTAATGCGCTAATTTCATAGATTACAGGGGGTAATTTGCCATTTGCTCATTTATAAATTTACCCCCTCCACTACATATCCTTTGAATGGATGCGTCGATTCATTCACATCCCTTCATGTTCGTTCCTCTTTCTCCCAAATTGAAACCCTAGAACCTGAACTCCAACGCAATCACATCAATTTTGGGGTAATCACTTCAATTCCTACTTCTACAACATCGCAAACGGTAAGGGAATCATGAATCCCTCTTCAATTCCAATTATTTCGTTCGAATTTGGTGCGTTGAATTAAATGTATCATCACATTTTGATTGCATGTGAACAAATTTAACAATCTGACTAATTGTTCAATCCACGCGGACGTGTTTAGCCCTAAAAGTGGTACACATATCCGCTTCCACCTTAATTATACCTACTACGTTGGAAATTCAGCAGTATTCTACAAACAGTTAATTAGGTTTTCGTGGGATTCGATTTGATGAACAATTTGTGAATTGTGACATTATCATTGTTGCGTGGTTCGGTTAATATATGTGTTTGAATCTTACGATGATTCGTGCTCCAATTTATTTGAGTATGGGTACTTTCGTGTGGTATTGTTTAGCGGAAGTGTTATAACCCCATACAAACACATGTAACTACTATAACAATCTGTCTAGTGGAAGAGTTTGTTAATGAAAGGAGTGTGAATAGAGAAGCAGTAATGTTGTGGTTTTTTTTTTGATTTGGTCATTGTATTATTGTTGATCTTAGTGGTCATTCCATGAATATTTGGTTGTTCTATATTCAATTATGGGTGTCTTGTTAAAATTATATACATTAGACATCGCACTTATATTGGATTGCCTCTTATATATATTTCATGCTTTTTAATGTAATGGTTAAAAAATTTGTATGAATGTATGATGCCCTTACCAGGATCCAGTGTCTCAAAAAAGTTCTCAACGACCTCGATCTCGGGAAGAATGGTAGCCTCAAAGTGTTGTTGTTCCTCAAAAGGATATGAGCAAAGAAGGATCTCTCTAATCCACTTGAAATGGAGATGGCTACCTTGCAAATGACAATGTGGTTGAAGAAGGGGAAGGAGGGTAGATACCACATATTTGAAGTGAGAGACAAGGTGGTTCCATTGAGACACCGTTATAATGTGTTTCTAAACTTCATCAGGCTTCCAAGAGTTTCCTTTGACCCCGAGACCTATGAACTAATTTTCGTTAGACCTGAATACGCACCCCATATCAAGAAGGTACTTACGCAATTTTTTTTTGATTTCATGAAGATCTTGTTGCCTTGGTTGAATATGTTAACAATTGAGTCTGATGTTCTGCGTTTACTTGTTGTAGGAAAACCTAATAAAGCATCACTTCCGTCTGGTTGGCTTTCATTATAGTGATTGTACTTTGCGGTCTTCCATGATATGAATGTTGCATTGCTTCGAGAGGAGAGGGTTGGAACCATCAACAATCCTATATAGGTGCACGACTTCGTTGGTCAGGACAGACTGCTACATATCCCTTGCAATTTAGGGCCTAGCAATGCCGGAACAAGTAACAACAAGACTGTCATGAAGGACTTCTTGAGTGTGTTCACTGGCTGACTTCCTAATGACAATTTCATGAAGAAAAAAAAATTGGTTAACCTATGAAATACAATATGACAAGGTGGTTAGCATTTGGTACTTAATTGGCTTTTGGTAGAGACTTGTGGCTTGAAGGTAAAGTTGAGTTATGTTCAACAATTTGGTGCATTTAGATTTGAGCTACTGTTCCATCTATTAGTAGTATTGAAGTCATGCTTATTCATACAATCATGTGATACTATGCATCCTTTTTTCTCTCGTAATTGCATGGTTCAAATTCGAAGAGATGCTAGTTGCGCAATCCATTGAAGTCATGTTGTTTAAGGCATATACCAATGAAGTTGAGTTATGTATCATGTCGTGGTATTTGCAATGACATTATAATTTAAATTTGTTTTGTTTGTATTGAAAATCTTTGGGGCATTTATTTGAATTAGTTCTTCTATCGAAAATATGGCATAAGTTATTTGAATTTTGTAACTTATTCTCCGAAATGATATTTCGTTTGCATACCTGTTTATAACCCTATTTATCAGTGTGAAGTATCTCAATGCCACTTTAATGATTTGGCCAATGAAGAGGCGTCCTTAACATTGCATCTCTTCTTGAAATAAGGTCCAATTTTGATATTATATACGAAAAGACACCATTTGGTATGACAACCGTTGGATTACTCAAAAGGGGGTGAACACCAATTAATTTGCGTTTTTTCATATATATAAAATAAATATGTGACCCTTCAATCTCCTATTATCCATAAGAATATTAGACATTTCTCCACATATAGAATCAGGGCAAAAACCATCCAAAGAAAACAATGGAGGCAAGCTACAACACGCAAGCTAGGGTTTACGATGCAACAAAGGCAAGTTCTACATAGTGTCTTAAACTATATACTAGTACCATACGATGTTCTCTCAAGTTCTGATTTAACATCTATGTTGCAGAACAATCACATTAAAATCTTCCCGAACTTCGATGTATGGAAGAGGAGTCACGAGACGATCCTGATTGAGGGATTGCAAGAGAGGATGGACCGTTCTAAATGGTTCATTTATGCCATGCTACAGAAGACCCTGTATGAATTATCCCCTATTATGAGCCTGAGCCGGGCAATGGGGATGAACGTAACACCTCTTATGGTCAAGGCTCGACTTTCAATAATGAAGACGCGGTTCAAGTTGTTCAACAAGTTTCACAAAAGTTCAGGGTTCAAATTCAGACCAAAGAGAAACAAGGTTTAGGTTAACTATAACATTTACGATCAATTTGAGGAAATGGTAAGTCTCTCAAATTCATATTAAGTTGTCCACTCAATCTATCAATTTAATTTATAATGTTCCCGGCTTTGCAGCCATCGCAAATCGACATGATGCTCATGAAGCTGAGATTTGAACATTACGAGGATATGAACTTTTGTTATGTTATTAAACAAAGCCCCATCGACGAGATTAGAGTACTTTCAAAACAAGAGGTTCTTTGGGACACCACATAAGTATGAGTGTTTTGTGACGTTGCACTTATAATCGGTGTAACCTATGAATATTTCTATTATAATAAAATATTTTGGTCTTACTACCTTGTATGATTTTGTTAATCCAACCGTCCTTGTTCAAATAACACTCGCAGTATGGGTGTTCCTACACGAACAACACTAAAAGATATTAGCTTTTTGTATATATAGTGGAAATGAGCACTTCATAAGAGGAGGACTCACACGTGAGTGTCGAAAACTACCTTGATGTAATCAATCCACCAATCATGCGCCACGAACTCTGTGGTTTTCGTGCTACCATTGAACCATACCTCATTGCCACTAACGTCGAACATGTTGTAAAGGTGATGATAAGTCTTTCGCCAAATAGTTAACTTGGCCTTAATGTGTTGAATGGCCTGCAAAGTTGTATTCGACATAATCACCCTAATCCCCTGTTCGAGCTTTTGGAGATACCCGACTCTGAAATAGTTGCAGATATTACCATCTTCATTATTTTGCTCCTTCATTACCGAAATGAGAGCCTCCTCCTCCTCTCGAGTCCATGCATGAAATATCCTTTCCATCTTATAAATAAACTGTGAACAACAACATCATTAAGACAAAGTATAAAATATGAAAGGTGCAACAACATATTCAATTCATGAATATTGATAAAATTGATTCATTACTATTTATTAAAGTTCTATTGCCATCAACTGCACAATGAAGCCTCAATCTCCCTCACAACCTTCATTTCTTAATCATATAAAAGGTAGATAGTTTTATTCAGTCACAACATAAACCACACCATTCATTAAGTACATTGAAAGGAGTACTATCAGTGATAACCAAACTAATAAACACAGAACAATACCTCGAACCTAAGCATTTTATGTAATACGATTTTAGCACAAATCGGACAAAGCACCAATCAATCCCCTACTACGATACATATTTCACATGCACACACATCAATTGTAGGTTTATATCACGTATTCAAACGCTATCAATTTCACAAGGAATACATATTAGTTTTACCATGTCACCACACCCAAAAATAACCCGCATGCATTAATCTTAAGAAACAAATCAATCACACAAGTATTCGCTTTACAAAATCTAAGACCACCAAAACTGGATCTTGTGCAACTCATGTGGCAACACCTAATATTACCTTAACACCACACCAAATGCAGCACATTACCAACGTAGCTATTAATTAATTACCAACGTAGCTATTAATTAATTGGCATAGAATCATAATAACCCCCTAATCCATTAAACCCAATCTGAAACCCTAACCTTAACACCCAAAACAGTTGTTTATGATTTGCATTATATTAATACCTTCAACAAGTACCGAATTAGGGTCGAGAACCTTCACCGAACACGTTCAACCCGAAATGGACACTCACATGCGAAAGTAAACACGCGACCTACATTCATGCTAAACTTGGCGATGATGTAGTCAAGTAACACGAACATCGCGAGCTTACTTGATTCGATGCGAATTAGTTGATTGTTGCAACAACTAGGGTTTCGACAAAATCGCGACCCTCAATAAACCCTCAAATCAATTTTGGAGCAAATCAATTGAAAATGCAACTTCAAAATTGTGAAACACATTTTTAAAATGTGTTGTCACGCCTCTTACTTTTGAGGGCATTTGTGTCACTTTACGTGGCCGAATTTAATATCATAATTGAAATTATATAAGGGGGGGGGGGGGAATTTTAGTTTGAATTATGAGCGTGAATGATTGGGGGCCGAGCAACTTTTTGGTCAAAGTCCAATTACGCAATCTCGCGAACCAAAAAAACTAATAACTCAAATTAGACACCTTATACACGGAACCAAACGCCCTCTTATAGTATTTAGTTTTGATGACAAATTCACATATATATCGAAAGTTAGAATACATCAGAAATTCGAATAAAAGTCCAGCCTATAAAAATCAATAATAACAAATGAAATACATACAGTGATACAACATTATTCATAAATAATTCAAAACAGTTCGTATCTATTACTATATTAAAAAAAGCCAATTTTGTGTCTAACCCGTCAGTTTTTAAGGTGATTTTTCCACAAATTGCCCTTTGAATCTTTGACCAAAAATAAAATGCCTCGCAGCAAAGAGGGGTAAAAGTGTCTACTCCATTTAAAAAGGTAGTTGTCAGACCAATTTTTGTAGCTTCCCCAAATTACCCCCACCCTTAATCCCGAGCAAACAAATGAAAAGGGCTTGGATGTAATTGGTTGTCTGGCCTCCTCAACTGCAAAAACCACCACCCCACGTTTTCTCTTCGTCAACTGTAATTGGGGATGTATATATTGTTCTCTTCCGGGTGATGATCAAGTAACTACCCTCTTCAAATTTTATAACTGGTTCCCTGGCTACAGGTATGTGAAATCAATTCCTTGCTTCTACATATTTGTATTTCTTCCTTTTTTCCTCATGCTTAGTTAGTACTGCTGGTTTGCTTTCCCATATGCAAAACGGCTTTCATTTTTCTATTAAATCGGTTGATATGTGTGATATTTGTTCTTTTTCGAATTTTGGTGTGATTATTCAGCACAAAACTACTCTATGATGCGACGGCAGGGCAATCGAGCGAACAAAATCGGTAATGTTTTTTGCAATTCACTACTGTTTTACAATTCTTTTTTCAATTTTGTGTTGTAATTTAATTTTCAGAGTCATGGATTTGATGTGGGTTCCTCCGTAATTCTTTCTGAGATTGGGTTTGCTACATGATTTGGGTGATTTAGTCTTTTTTTTTAGTTTTATGTGTTTCCTTAAGGCACTGATCGACCTCCTGTTAAGCTATTAAATTTGCAAAACTAAAACTAATAATGATTTGGTGATTCTTCTATGTTACAGATAATTGGCTTGAGGCGTTATTAATTAAACGTGACATGACACTGTTGGTTGGTTTGTCAGGGTAAGTAATCAAATTCAATTCCTACTGCAAGGCATTTTTTGATAAAAAAAAAAAATATATCCTACTGCAAGGATCTTAAAATATTAGGACATTTTTGCATTTTATTTTTACTCAAGTGACATTGCTTTTGCTCCGAAGTAGCGGCCACATGGTAGACAAAGTAAGGAATGATGGCAGAGTGTTGAAGAAATGGTGCAATTCACGTGGCAATAGAGGTAAATTTTTATAGTTGATGATATCGAACTTAAATATCTCCCCTTCTCATTTATACACATGGTACATTTATCATGTAATAGATTTACAGCGTCAAGTCGGTCTTCTCCAATTTTAGGTGGCATCCTAAGTTTTGCTTCTCCAATTTTAGGTGGCATCCTAAGTTTTGCTGCTAAAGTTATTACATGGTGAGCAGAATTTCAGGGCTCTGAAGCTGGGGATGGTTTGAAGCTGTTCTGTGAAAGAGTCATTGTAACTTTTTGAAGAATTTTTATCTTATTAGGTTTACCACTTTTGGGTAATTTGTATGATTGTATCTTTCTTCTACTGGAACCCAAAGAGTTGTTTTTTGCTGAATAGAGCTTTTTCAGATTTTATAATTTTCTGCCTTTACCAACAAAAATGACCAGATGTTTCATCATTATTTCATTGTAAAGCACTGTGTCTTGATCAGATGTTTCATCATCATTTATTGTAAAGCCATGTAACATGCACCGTAAAAGAAAGAAAAAAGAATTGATTACCAATTTAAAAGTGATTCTGTTTAGATTTCTAGACTCAGACTTACAAATCCTATGAACTCATAGTTTAAGAAATAAAGAAACTATTCTTTGTATATAAGCCACTTCCATGCGATCTAATTACAAAAACTCTAAGCCATTTCCTTTTTGAATTGATAATAACACATTTTATCGACCTCACACCGTTAAAATCAACACACTCTTTACATCAAGAAAGAAAGTTGCACGCGGTCACCGCGTGCGCCCGGTCGCTAGTATAAACTAAAAAAACAAAAAACAAAAAACAAAATTCCCGCCCTCGCCAAAAAACACACTTTAGTGTGTGCGATTTACACACACAAAATTGAATAAAACGATGCCGTACTACGTCATGTTTGGTGCATGAATCGGTAGGTAAAGCCCTAATTTCCGCACCTAAAAGGCCATTACACCGGGAGAGGTTGTTCGCGTATTTGTTTGTATACTCATCGGTGCACCTCAATCCCCTGCTTTTCCGGCTGTGGACCCTACCTCTGAGCGCAGAGGCGACGTGTACGATTTTGTGAGCGTTGCTCGATTTTTGAGCTTGTTTTTAACTCGTGAGTGAGTGTGCTTCATTTGTTACATTTTACTAGTAATTTGCATAATCTATTTAGCGAATTCAAAAGCAACTTGAGTTGATTTTTGGAAATGGCTTGCAATTTCTCGAGTGTTGTGTTTGGAATTATGTTTGTTTTGTTGTTCAATTTTGTGGTGATGTGCTCTGGAAATGGTGGTTTGATGCATTTGAGTGACGAGGTAGTTATCAATTATTTGTGTTATTTGCTCTTGTTGTGTTAATTTTTTGAAATTATAGTGACTGAATTGATCGAGTTCCACGTAAATCTAATGTTTACTTAAAATTTTGGTTGCTCGCCAAGTTGAGCATGTAGTAGCCATAAGAAGTACATTGTTATATGTGTTTTTTGGATGTTTCGTAATCGTAAGGAAATGAGTTGTATGCATATGTAGTCTCTAATTTATAAATGCTTTGTGTGACATGTAGAGTTTGTTCTTGTTGGTTGGTGTACAAAGAAAAAAGTCAGTAATTGAGTTGCTACTTAATTATGAGTGTATAGTTAATAAACTGAAAAGTTGCGGTTTTGTTGCATGTTTGCGGTTTTGCGGCGCGTAGACTTAATGAATTTGACTGATTTTTTGTCGTTTATTTGTTTGACTGCTTGATTAGCGAAAACTAAACAATGCAGTTGCTTGTCGTGTTTTGCTTAGTCGGCATCTGATGACTGGTTTGGTGATATCTTTACTTGCTCGGTGTACAAGGTCCAATTATGTAATGTTCACACATAATCGGTTTCTGTTGAAATATATGGTTTCTATATCGTGTTATAGAGTCAAAGCACACATGGAAAATGCGTTTTGCAGCTCTTAACGATTGATTTTTTATATTTTGGGTTGATTGACTGCATACCGAACTGAAACTATTAAAATGCAGTTCCCTTGTGTGTTCATTAGTGTGCGATCTTTATTTGGTAATTGCAGAAAATCTATCGTACATATATCAATATTGATTGAGTTGGTCATTAATTGTATTACCTTGCACAAGAATGTCAGAAGCGCGTACGAATTTGTATGTTGCATCATGATGGTGACTCAGTATATTCTATGATTACGCAACATGATATTCTTATCGTGGTTTGAAGGAGCTGGCAATGATGACACATGTCTATACTCCTTATATTTCTTAATTTTCATGACGCCAAAGTACAGTCATGATATATACTCATCTGGCTGTTTAAACTATGTCACTAATAGTTGAAAGAAGTCATGCGAATTCTTAATAACTGGAACTTCACAAGCATTAGACAACAGATGCACGCCAAGCCAATGTGCTCAAAGAGTTCATTCAAAAAGAATTTTATTCGTTTTCAATTGGTTTAAAAGGAAGATTTTAGCTTGAGAATCTCCATTTGAAACAAGAACTTGGATGCAATTTCTTATTTTCTGTAATAGACTAAATCATTCTTAATTTCCTTGTCTTTACATTATGGAACAGAAGCCAGGTTTTCTCTCTAATTGTATTAGTCTTGTTAAAAAGAATATCCATCAATCAATGACCTTCCATTTCTATTTTCTGTCCTTCTCCCAGGTCTTCCATTCATCATGTCTAATGTTATTGCATTACTTTTTGCAGTGGCTTCAAGGCAAGGATGGGCAGGAATCGGGACCGCATTCTTCTTGGAATATATCAGGGAGATACAGAGGTCTGTGAGCTGTCTTTTAAGAATTTTAAACTGATCATTAATTTGCGCAAACGTTTTATGTAGAAGAAAAATCACATTAATTTTTAGTCTTATGCATTTCTAAATGGCACATGCTTGACTATGTGTTGGTACTGTAGCTACTTCAAATTATAGTTCATTTATTTCTTTTGGTAGCGTGCAATCATTTTGAGAACCTGTCATTATTAGAATGATATTTACTTCTGGTAAATCTTTTGTTAGTTCTCTTTGTAAACATGCTAATCGATATTTGTATTGCAAATTTGTTTCCATGACATCTGTGCTTTCTGATTTCCTGTGTTTTAGAAGTTATTTTCTAAAATGATTGTGAAATTTGAAGTTGTGCTTCACAGTTTTTATCGGGGTCATGATATACATAGTATTATAGTTCGCTGCTGCAAGGAATGAACCAATGGTAACTGACCAAGTGATTCCATTTAAAAACCATATAGTGGTTGTATGTGCACCACTTTTTTAACAAACCTAGGTTCGAATTGGCAGTCACTTTTTGGAGAGAGTGTGGAGGAGCCATAAAAAGTTAGTATATACTATATACCCAATAATTAGAAGAAAAAAAATCAAAATCAACAATTTCGACAACATATTTAGGATTTTTTATAATAAAATATTTTATGCATTACTTTCACCTAATATAAGAATCTTGTAGCACAAATTCGGCAAGAAAAGTATGATAATAGAGTTACTCAAAAACTAAGGAAGACGTTTCAATATAAATTGAGAGAACTATATTTAGTATATTGATTATAGTTACAAAGATAAGTGGCGGGAACAATCATAAATGATCAATTCTCAATAGATCATCTTAATTTATTATAGTTCTGTTTCTGTAAGCTTTTGATCATTAAAGTTCAAAACATGTAGATGTTTAGAGTATCTATGACATGGTTAAGTACACCGTGGTTTATGTCCCACAACATACTTAATTTGAACTCATTTGAATACATGGGATAAGCCTGGTGTCGCGTCCAGAGATGTTGTCATAGAGTGTTTTTGAGGAGTACCAATGTTCTATACATGTCCAACACTAGTTAAAAACGAATATGTTGCACAGATTCAAATATGTTCGTATAGGCAAGATGACACAAATTACAAAAAAAAAAATAAAAAAAAAAAGTTACAATATAGCAAACACACAATCACAAATTATCGTAATTAATTAAAATTTTATGTTAACACACTAGTAATGCAAACTTTCCAAGGTTTATTGTGCTTGCAGCACTTGCACAACTAATACCATCCATAATCATGTTGCTTAACTTATCTCTCATGTAGCAACTAATGTGAAGGATTATTAGAATTCAAAAGTAGGAGATTTTTCTCCATTCCTTATCCGGCTTTTCGAAGAAAGGTACAAAATATTTTCCTCGAAATTTCTCCTTTTCCTCTCTTTTTCCCTGATTTCTGTTTGCTTTTCCGTAAAACTTGTTAGGTGATACATTTATTGTCATTAAATCCGTGTCTTATCCCGATCCTCGTTTTCTCCGTTGATCCTCGTTTTCTCCGTCTACAATCTATATATGCGATGTAGTTTTTCTATTATTTCTACAAAGCCTTCCCTTCTTCTTTTTCTCTTTTAAGCCTTCCCTTCCATTGATCCTCGTTTTCTCCGTCTACAATCTATATATTCTATGTAGTTTTTCTATTCTTTCTAAAATAGCATTCTCTTCATCTACCTAATTGTGTTCTCTTTCAAGCATTCCCTTCTTCTTTTCCTCTTCTAAGTGGTTCATCTCCTCCAGTCATTGTGTATCGGCAGCAACAAGGTGCCTCTCTAGGTATGAGACTCTGAGATGCAACCCACAGACATGGTCGTGCACAGCGGCCGTGTCATCTTTGCCGTCGTCTGTGTAAAGTGCGTCGAACACAACCCACAGTCGTGTCAATTACCGTGTCATGTTCTTGTTTCATTAGTTCATTTACCGACATGCCACGTGGCACATCAGAAACGTGTCGAACCATGTCCAACACGTATCTGTTTTGCTGGTGTGTTTGCATTAGCTGTTTTCTTGCCAGGTCGGTGCTTTCTATCTTATTTTCCTTTTGAACAATTATAAATTGAAGGTGAGTCGTCTTTGAGATTTTTTCCATTTTTATTTCTGAATCTTTGTGTTTAGACTCTAGTAGTTCTGAAATTATGTGTTAGAAAATTGAAGCTTGTATGGTTGAATTTTAATTTTAATTTTGATGCACTATGATGCACTATAGGTTAAGTTTTTATACGAATGCATAATACATGTATCAATGTTCAACCAAGTAACCATATCTGTGTCCTGTATCTAAAAAAAAAAAAATATATCGTCCCACCGGTACGATACTGTACCTGTAGCACTGTCTCTGTTTCTCTGCGACATGGTTCACATCTTAATCTAATAGTATAGGTCTTGTATGTAAGTAAAGTTTAGGACTATGTGGATCTGTTAGCATGCATGAATAGGGATAATGAATAAAGTAGAGTTGGATGCTTATGTTGGTGAATATTATGTTTGATAGTGCTAATGCGGGAAGGACTTTTTGTAAGTAATGATAGTTGAAGTGGTAGGTGAAAAATACTGATAATTCATTGATAGTTCACTTAAAAGAGTATACAATCGCAATTTTGTCAGCTTGTTACCATTTTGCCCAACAATTGTAAATCTGCTCCAATTCTACATCATTTAACATTGTTTTCCTTTTCATACATATCTTGCAGGAAATTGGAAATTCGTAGACGTTGGAAACGGCTCCAGCAACTCTTATGCTTTGAGTAAATCAAATGGCATAGTGTTAAAATTGATCAGTACACTTACAAAAACAAATGGTGTACACTATGTTCAGGTAGTATGATTATCATTTAGCTTAACGAGAGTGATGTAACATGAAATGTCTGTCTTATTGGTGATTGTTCATTCTGTGATCTTTTCATTTCTCTTCTGTGTTACGGCTCGTTTTTCCTGTCATCAAATATGTTATTTGGCACCACTTCATGTAATTTCCAGCTTGGGCTTTGTTAAAAGCCGCTGATTTATTGTTTTATTACGCACATTTCTTACTTAATCTTCATGATGGATTTCACCAGGGCCATATAATATTGCATGACATGTTCGATGATGAACGTGATGCGGGTGTTGTGCAAATGAGGGTGCAAGGTGTATATCTATGGTCCTTCAGACAACTACGGCTGGTAACAAGCAGGTTGGTTTCCCTTTACTGCTGTTAATCTTTTTGTGTGTGTCTGGTACTTTGAGTGTATAGTATCTACAGTATGCTAGTAACTCATGTGACTTGGAAGAGTATATTGCATGATTTGAAGGTGCAAAATGGTTGTTTGCAGTTTTGTACAGAATTGTAGAAAACAAATATCTGTCTAAATATGTACAAATGTAAAATCTCCATTAGAGTGCCATTTTTTATATCTTCATGCCATACTTAAGTGATTGAATGCTGAATAACCAATTAAATAGATTCAGCCATGGAGCAGTTGAGAGCGGTGAGCTCACCCTTCAATGTGTATTTGAGGGAGCTCTAATCTGTAAGCAGCTCCCTAGAAGTGAAAAATACACAAACATTTCAAGAGCATGTTATGAGTTATGACTTGCCTTTATTATAACTGTGGCACCTGGCTTGAATAATGGCTACGAGTTTCTGAGAGTAGACTTTGAATGAAGGGAATAACAAATAGTATTGATTGAATCTAACACAAAGAAACTGGACAGAATTACTGAAGCAAGCTCACAATCTTGGTAAAAGTCTCATTATTATCATTTTTATTATAATTAGGACAGTAACTATGGCCTAAATTTTGAACAAAATCACGCTTATATGAACAGGGGCCAGAATCATACCTCTTATATTGGTTAAGTTTCGGGTGGCGTTCACATTAAATAAAAAAAGTTATACATAACATTTTAGATTTTTTCCCTTCTTCAATTTCGTAATTTTTATTTATTCCGTAACATGAGTTTCACAGTGCATGTTACTGCTGCAGTGGCAAAGCAGGCTTGTCCCAGCAGGACGATGATTCCTTAGTATCTGATGCATATCACTTGGTAATCACTCTGGCTTCCTCTGATTTCTTGTTTATTACACTTTCTGATGTAATATGTAGTTTATACTTTTATACTCCTTTTCCTTTTGTTTTTTTTTATATTGATTTCGTAAATAAATACACATTGATATCCCAGATGCTTTTTTATAAAGGACTTCTGCCACTTGTTTGATCATTTTCTTGTTTTTACAGCTTGGAGTTTTCTCCTCCGAGATGTTTCTGAAGTCTCAACTTGATAAGTTCTGGAAGAGGAAACCTTGTAAAGTTCTTACAATTTGTTTGTTCCATTTGATTTGATAGATAATGCTCCTTTCCTGAAGCTCCTTTTGTATTGTGCAGCTCCCATTACTGAGATTGAGAAACAATGCAATATTGAAATTACTGCACAGGTGTCTCACGCATCTTCTTGGGGAACTGGTACGAAAAGTTACGCGTGTGTATAGTACTCTCCTTACCGCTATCATCTAAAGAAAGTTGTGCGGATGTCTGAATTGAACTACTTTAGTTTCTTTATCACGAACACCATTTGATCTGAATTCTTGAGCAGTAATATTTCTCAAATGTTAACTAGCAAAATGGGTTTTTGTGGCTTCAAATTTGAAATAAGTCATTTTTGGGGTTGGCATTGTTTTTTAATCTATTTTTTTTCTCGTGCAAATTTTCGTAGATGGAGATCACCCTATATATCACCTTGAAGGACTGATGGAGAGCTCTTCAGTGGATGGTGATGTAAAATGCTTCTCACCCATGCAGTTCAATGTGACTTCAGTCAACGTTGAGGTCTACCAGCGTAAAGCTATGAAGTTCTCGTTGATGGTCACCTTTGTATCCTTTACTCTAATAGTGTTATTGAAATCGAACATATTCAAGGCAGGGAGTGAGGGAGGGGAACACATTTTACTGCATTTTTATGTTGGGATCCATAACTTTCATAGATTACGCTGGTCCAATTTCGATTGTTTAGGCGACAGATGCAACACAGAAACATCCGTACTGTAAGATATCCTCTATTCATGCCTGATACTTGATAACTATACGCGTTACTAACATCATGTCTTGTATTTATTCAACTTCTCCAGTTGTTTCATCTAGTTTAATATAATTTTCTTCCAGGGGGCTGCCAATGTTTCGCTTGTGATGATTGGTCATCAGGCGATAATGGACATTTATATCTGTTTTCTTTTTATAATGATTGGAATCGTACTTGGTATGTTTACTTAAATAATGTTACATTTATCTTGATTGCTTTCAATTTCTATAGTTTGTTATTCCATTTTGTTGCTGATTTCTTTTTTCTTTTTCTTTTTTTGTGGGGGGTAAAATCTACTATGCACCCTTGAAAGTTAAATTTTTTCGATTTTGCACCCCTGAAATCTATTTAATCAAGTCAACACTCTCCAATTACGGTCTATTGTCACTTTGCACCCCTTTTCCGTTTTCAGACATTGACCAACGTTATCTTAGGGTTAAGAGCGTCATTTTACTGTTCACTCCCTCCAAAGTGGATTTTACCCTATTTATACTAACTTGATAATTTTATTTGTAATTTTTATATTGAATCCGTAACAATTTAAAAATTATAACTAAAAATATGTAAATGTATAATAAACTTAAAATTAAGAGTAATATTAATTTAACAACAAAATGCTAAAACAAAGAGTAATATTATCTTAAACAACAAAAATACCAAAAAAATTGTATATTTTTTCTCAATTCAAAAATATATTTAATAATATTTATATATTATCATATCATACTAATAAATAATTAAGAAAGCAAAAACAAAAACAAAAAAAAAACAGAAATACTTCTTCTTCCTTCTTCCTTTTCCACCCGAACCCACCTCCGCGACCCCCCCCCCCCTCTCATCGTCCATTTCTCTTATCATCATCTCAATTGTGAATTGTGATGACCATGTTCCGCCTCCTATCGCTGCCTTCTCCCGTCGCTTCGTTGCCGATGCATTGCACCGAAATCTCAGCAGTTGCCCAACTATGGCTTATAGCGATTATTTAAATTAAAAATGAAGATAATGCTGCAAACACAATATGAATCATGAAATTCGTTTACAGTAGATTGGTGGGATTATAGTTTACCGATGTTTGAATTTCGAATCGAAAAGTGATACTCTGATTCTGATTTTTGGAGAAATGGGATTGATGAAACCTGACAGGGACTCGATTACAGTAGTATACACTCCAGGATCGTTGGAGGTGGAGGGAGAGGTGGGGTGGACGGTGGTGGTGGGGTGGAGGAGGAAGAAGAAGAACAAGAGTTTTTCTTTTTCTTTTTGTTATTTTTCTTTATCTTTTGTTTGTTATGTTTTTGTTATTTTATTTTTAATTTTATTTTTCTATTTTTTTGTTATTTGTTATTTTACTGTCATATATTTACAAATAGATTTATTCCTACCATAATATTTTTATAATTTAGATGATATATAATAAGATTAAATGTAAACTTGAATTACGAAAAAATATACAATATTTTTAGTATATTTGGAGGGAGTGAACAGTAAAATGACGCTCTTAACCCTAAGACAACGCTGGTCAATGTCTGAAAACGGAAAAGGGGTGCAAAGTGACAATAGACCGTAATTGGAGAGTGTTGACTTGATTAAATAGGTTTCAAGGGTGCAAAATCGAAAAATTTTAACTTTCAAGGGTGCATAGTGGATTTTACCCTTTTGTGGGAGATGTCTCAAATTAGTTTTTGCTCACTACCCTACTTCCAATTCTTTGCATCTTATACTTTTTGCATACCGTTGTCGATTTTGTCATTTCAGTATATCAATTGCCTGTATTACAACAAAGATGGAGTTTTAGGCTATCAAATTGCATTACTTTTTAAAAACAAAATTCAGAGGTTTCTTTTTTCCCCATTTACTTGTGTATTGACTTTCCGCTTCTGATGTAGTAATCATGCCTTGTGAGTAATTATTCTGGGGAAAATATTATTCAAGTTGGAATAATAAAACAAGAAAAACTGTAAAATTTTCTTTTATTCGTTTCCTCAATCTATACTTAAATTGTTTACCATGCAATTATGTCTCGTTATTGAAGATGCGCGAAGCAAAAAAATGATACGTGCTTGGTTGCAGGAGCCCTCGTCAATGTTTTGGCCACTGCTGCACTTATCAAATTTTCACTCTTCTCAATATGTGAAATGCGGTACCTTCTCATTATATGGACTGCTAATCAGATTTTGAGGTATGGGGAGGACTGGGTGCCAGCAAATGATGACGCCCTCGCACCCCTTTACAGCAATTTCTGTAAGCATCTTTTCTTGGTCATGTCCATATCTACTATAAGAGTTTCAAAATTATCTAATTTGGTCTAAGGTTGGTTTAATGTATTGAAAATCTATGTCATGGCCCATAGGTGCATTATTGCAGGTATATCAATCTTAGCATACTGAACAAAAATAGTAGGTATTGTAGCATGGTTTTGAAGAATACAACACCCAAAACAAGTTTTTTTTTTTTTTAATTGTTTTTTATTTAATAGCAGAAGTACTATAAAACTTGATTAAGTATCACAAGGTAGCCACGTCCCTCACATATTCCTGTTGAATAAGAAAATCGGTCTTTTGACCCAAGAGAATCCTAAGTAAATTTTATGAGGATCATAAATAAGAAAATAAACTCTGACAGCCTAAATTTCAGATTAACCCATAGGAGATTTAGAGGCCAAAATGGATAGCATAATTTCGAAATGATAGAACCAAATACTGAACTGAAGAACCTATTCCTTCAGTTTTGGTTTCATTTAATTCGTGACGAGTTCTTGATTTTGCATGACTGACTTGGGTTTGCAATTGATTTCCGATTATATGATGATTCACAAATGAACCTAAAAATTATTTGTTGCACCTTATTTCTAATGACTGATGCAATTTACAATTGTTTTGCAGATAAATTTCTTTTCGGGGGCGTTCTTGTCACGATTTTATTTCATAAATATTTTCAGTTTATTCTTCTCCTTCTACATTCCTTTTGGATTCCCCAAATAATAATTAACATCACTCGTGACTTGAGGAAACCGCTGGATCCTTATTTCACGATAGGAATGACAATCACCCGTGTTGCTATTCCGTTATATGCATTCGGCTGTCCGCACAACTTTCTTCTCATAGAACCTGCAAGCAGCTGGTGTATTTCGTTGGTTATTTTTATGGGACTCCAAGCATCACTTCTGCTCATACAGCATTATTTTGGATCTCGGGTCTTCATCCCTAGTCAGGTGTGACTCAAATTCTGTCATTCTTCTGGCTATACATATACAGATTCTTCCATGTACAAAACTTTAGATTTTATGAAATTACGAAATTCTCTTTAAGATTTGGATTATAACAGACGACCTTTGAAAAAAAGGGGTGTATCTGTAATGGTTTTCAGATAGTAAAAGAATTGTCTATAATTAGACTAAACTTCTAGGAGTGTAACTGCTATTATAACTATACACAGTGGGTACTATAGAACACTGTAGCGCAAACACTTCTTAAACTTGTGTTATTGCTCTTACAACTGCTGAACTGTGCTTCTGTCTCCTCTTTCTCTGCAGTTCTTTCCAGAAAAATATAACTACTACAGGAGCTTTCATCGGGGGGACCGCACTCTTATTTGTGTTATTTGCATGACGACCATCCACCTCCGTCGATATTGGAATACTTGCATGGTATGTACTATATTCTTTTCAATACTACGAAGTTGTAGTACGTTTCACTAACATTCTGATTCAACAACTATGAATAGGTGACGCCGTGCGAGCATTTCTTTCACTCACATTGTCTGCACCGGTGGATGGACAGAAAAATGGAGTGCCCAACTTGTCGCAGACGTCTCCCTCCGCCCTGAAAGATAGAAATTTTACTCTGGTAAGAAGCCTTTCAGCTAAGTTTAGGCTGGTGAACTTTATAGGCTTGTCTATCTTGTTCCAAACGTCGAAATTCCAGTGAAATTTATTTTTCTCTTTGATGATCGATATGCTGGTTATGAGTTTCGACGACGCCCAATGAATAAACTTGTAGAATTAACTTTGAAAAAATCTCAACTTATATGTTGAACCTCGACTGCTATTCAATTTGATGCATCACAATGTTTTGATGTGATTTAGAATTATATTCACAAGTTTTCGTGGACAAATGTAGTTACCATTGTGTTTTTCTTGTTTCAGGTTGTGGAACTGACAGCAACTATGGGTGTAATTGTTCATATCAATGTATATATTTAATTTATAACTCATTCTTTTTAATTTGTATCTTTTATTACAGCACTCTAGAATGCAGTGCGTGTACAACTGTACTTAATGTTCAAAATGTCTCCTGTATATATGTAAAGACCTTTTGGTGATGAATGAGAAGCATGAATTATGGTTTTATTATATAAATAATATCTTCACTCTTGGGGGGACTGGTTATGTACTTTTGTTATATGTTAAAATATTTTTAAAGACATGATACTAAACTCGTTAAATAAAATCTGATACAACTCATCTTAGAAGTGGTGTTTCTGTTCAACTTTTTTTTTTTTTTACTATACATCATCATAATTCACATTTCCTGGAAAATAGTAAAATACTCAAGCCCAACACAGGAACTCTTCTGGTGCAGTAACACCAATATACAGTATACAATAAAAAGTGTGGTATTCATCTACTTCTCCTTTGCTTGGATGTATGTTGGATATGTTATGATTATCAAATTCTTACAACAAATGACAATTCTATTTACATCGAATAGTATTTCAATTTATGGAAAGTTCATATATATATATAATATTTGCAACTACTCCTAGTAAATTAAAAAATAATGGTAACAGAAAATACTTTGCATCGGGTTTAAAAAATAAATTGAATAAAATGATTCTAGAGTGTTGACATATAATTACAATGATAAAAAAAGTCATAAGATTACCATTATTTGTAGTGTGCTACAAACGTTACGAGGGAGTGGAACTTCGGTCCTGCACTCTCTCTCCAATCCCAGCGGTACCAAAAGAACTTTGCCCAGTATGCAGTAATAGCCATATGGATGGTTGACGTGGTGCCAACCTCTCCCAGCCAAATATACGTAATTTGGGTTGTATCCCCAGGTTATTGTCTAGGGCATAAAAGGGAATTGAATATATGAGGCAACATAGGCAATGGGTATCAACCTCTCTTCACGGCTCCCCGATGGCGATGAATCCTAACCACGCGACGAATAGTGGTTTTGGAGCACCTGACATTACAAAATAACACGAAATTAATTTGTAACAGCTGATGATTATGATGATGAAATCGAAGTAGATGCAGAGAGAGTGAGAGTGAGGCTGAGAGAGTTTTATAGTAGGGTGGAGGTGGCGTGGCATGATAGAGGCACACCGCACATGCTGCAGCCTGCATGCCACCTCCCATTGATAACGTCATCATCCTGTATATATGTAAACTATGAATATATGTTCAAAATGCAGCTGAATAGTGAATATACTATGAAACTCTTATGTCATGCGAATCTTGACTTGGTCTGTTATATGTTCAAAATAAAAGTCTTTTCATCAAACAGAAGCTAATGCATCTCATTTGAAAAGATACTGTCTGTTCAATGTTATGTTCGAAAATGCAGCTGAATACAATTCAAAAATAACATCACTACAACTCATCACTATAAGATTGATGAAAAGACTAATTTAATTAATATACTGTTTTTATTTGTGTAATTAACTAATCATTTAAGAAGCGGTATGGTTTTGTAGATAAAGTGAGATATATAAGCTTATCTCACTTTATCTCTCGTTTGGTTCTATAGGTTGATTTTTTGGACATAAATGAGATATGCCCGAATTTTTTGCCCCGATAACTTAAATGATCACTTGATCCAGCACTCTGGCCTTATGGAAGCTGAGAAACTCTTTGAAAATTAAGAAATGATGTTGTCTTCAAATGGGTGATGGTCCCGAACCTAATCAAAGTTAGAGTTTAGATCTGGTTTAATGCTAATTTTAAGGACTTTGCCTGTTTATATGTCATTTGGTCTAACTCAATTCACGAGTGTCTTCCTTAAAGCCTTGTGGAGTTTGTGTACTTCTTGTACTCAACTAGTGTTGTGCATATGGATCGAATTAGATCGAATCAACGCTAAACAACGATTTTAAACTTGACAAAATGAAGATCGAAACCAGATCAATTTAAAACGATCTGATTCGATCCAAAATTATTCGATTTCGATTTGATTTAATTCGATTTCAATCTTTTTTTTCCTTTTTATTTTAATATTAAGGAACAAAATTATATAACTTTTCATTGTGCATGTAAAATTTACGAAAACTTGAATAAACATGAATACAATGATAATTTATAACAAACTCACATGCATTAGCGGGTTTAATTTCCCGCCCAAAAAAATAAAACATGTGTAGTGTTTTTTGAGAAAATAAAACGTGTGAAGTGTTAATACTTTTAGTTAATATATTAAGTTACTTAGTAGCATTTCATTAGCATTACATATGTTTTATTATTTTATAACTTAATCTTGTATGCTATTATAAATTTATTTATTTTTAACAATAAGATGAGTATTCGATTTGATTCGATTTTTAACATCTGAAATCAAAGATCCAATCAAATGGGGAGTTCGATCCTAAAGGCAAAACCAAGAGTCGGATCAAATATTCGATTCGATTTTTGGATCGGATCATTTGATCGATTTTTAACTGATTCGATCGATCCATTTTTCTCTGCGTAGCCCTATACCCAACTCTTTGTTATGTTTCTTTTAATGAATAAAATCTATTTTTTGCCGATAGTAAAAATGCTAACTTCTTGAAGAAAAAAAATCAGAAGGATAGAGTGCGGTACTTCCTTTTTTTATTTTTTTTATAGAAAGTAATTGTATATATTATTCGATACATTTTTTCTCATGACACACTATGGAGACTGGTGTGATATATTACTAATTCCAATATATCGTGTCCCAGATATTATGCTTTACTTCTGTTTATTTAAATCTACATAATTTAACCCTTGCATTCTTATAGTACGTACAACCATTTCACTTAGAAGGCGTTTGCTTTCAATACTGATTAATACCACGTTATTTCAGTTGTTACTAAAAGTCACCTTATACGTATGATTATTTAATAATTACTTTTTAATAACCATTTTGGTTGGTAATAAAAAGATTGTTATTATTTTGTATCTGCTCGTAATATCCGCTTTGGTTCGAGGTGTAGAACATATTTTGTTACTATATCAAAGAAATTTATAAAGGGTTTTTGGCACATCACCCCCTGTAATGTGCAAAAGAGGCGCATTACCCCCCAGTGAACAATAAATAGGCATATTACTCCCCTATAATTTTAAATTGGTGCAATATACCTCCTTATAGAAGGAGGTGTTGTAACTCACTTGCCAAAATGTGGTGTAACTCACTTGCCAAAAGGTGAGAGTGAGATTACTTTATTCTTATCATTTTCTCTTAGAAATCTAAGGTTTTTAATTTATTTTCACTTTCAATTACCAAAAGATGATATAATATTTCACCAATTTACTAAATAAACAAAAAAAAAAAGTATTTGAATAGTAGAATTTGACAAAATACAAGTACAAATACATGAAAAATTCGACAGGGAGGCAATGTGCACCAATTTTAGAATTACAAGGAGGTAATTCGCCTTTTTTAAGATTACATGGGGGTAATGCGCTAATTTCATAGATTACAGGGGGTAATTTGCCATTTGCTCATTTATAAATTTACCCCCTCCACTACATATCCTTTGAATGGATGCGTCGATTCATTCACATCCCTTCATGTTCGTTCCTCTTTCTCCCAAATTGAAACCCTAGAACCTGAACTCCAACGCAATCACATCAATTTTGGGGTAATCACTTCAATTCCTACTTCTACAACATCGCAAACGGTAAGGGAATCATGAATCCCTCTTCAATTCCAATTATTTCGTTCGAATTTGGTGCGTTGAATTAAATGTATCATCACATTTTGATTGCATGTGAACAAATTTAACAATCTGACTAATTGTTCAATCCACGCGGACGTGTTTAGCCCTAAAAGTGGTACACATATCCGCTTCCACCTTAATTATACCTACTACGTTGGAAATTCAGCAGTATTCTACAAACAGTTAATTAGGTTTTCGTGGGATTCGATTTGATGAACAATTTATGAATTGTGACATTATCATTGTTGCGTGGTTCGGTTAATATATGTGTTTGAATCTTACGATGATTCGTGCTCCAATTTATTTGAGTATGGGTACTTTCGTGTGGTATTGTTTAGCGGAAGTGTTATAACCCCATACAAACACATGTAACTACTATAACAATCTGTCTAGTGGAAGAGTTTGTTAATGAAAGGAGTGTGAATAGAGAAGCAGTAATGTTGTGGTTTTTTTTTTGATTTGGTCATTGTATTATTGTTGATCTTAGTGGTCATTCCATGAATATTTGGTTGTTCTATATTCAATTATGGGTGTCTTGTTAAAATTATATACATTAGACATCGCACTTATATTGGATTGCCTCTTATATATATTTCATGTTTTTTAATGTAATGGTTAAAAAATTTGTATGAATGTATGATGCCCTTACCAGGATCCAGTGTCTCAAAAAAGTTCTCAACGACCTCGATCTCGGGAAGAATGGTAGCCTCAAAGTGTTGTTGTTCCTCAAAAGGATATGAGCAAAGAAGGATCTCTCTAATCCACTTGAAATGGAGATGGCTACCTTGCAAATGACAATGTGGTTGAAGAAGGGGAAGGAGGGTAGATACCACATATTTGAAGTGAGAGACAAGGTGGTTCCATTGAGACACCGTTATAATGTGTTTCTAAACTTCATCAGGCTTCCAAGAGTTTCCTTTGACCCCGAGACCTATGAACTAATTTTCGTTAGACCTGAATACGCACCCCATATCAAGAAGGTACTTACGCAATTTTTTTTTGATTTCATGAAGATCTTGTTGCCTTGGTTGAATATGTTAACAATTGAGTCTGATGTTCTGCGTTTACTTGTTGTAGGAAAACCTAATAAAGCATCACTTCCGTCTGGTTGGCTTTCATTATAGTGATTGTACTTTGCGGTCTTCCATGATATGAATGTTGCATTGCTTCGAGAGGAGAGGGTTGGAACCATCAACAATCCTATATAGGTGCACGACTTCGTTGGTCAGGACAGACTGCTACATATCCCTTGCAATTTAGGGCCTAGCAATGCCGGAACAAGTAACAACAAGACTGTCATGAAGGACTTCTTGAGTGTGTTCACTGGCTGACTTCCTAATGACAATTTCATGAAGAAAAAAAAATTGGTTAACCTATGAAATACAATATGACAAGGTGGTTAGCATTTGGTACTTAATTGGCTTTTGGTAGAGACTTGTGGCTTGAAGGTAAAGTTGAGTTATGTTCAACAATTTGGTGCATTTAGATTTGAGCTACTGTTCCATCTATTAGTAGTATTGAAGTCATGCTTATTCATACAATCATGTGATACTATGCATCCTTTTTTCTCTCGTAATTGCATGGTTCAAATTCGAAGAGATGCTAGTTGCGCAATCCATTGAAGTCATGTTGTTTAAGGCATATACCAATGAAGTTGAGTTATGTATCATGTCGTGGTATTTGCAATGACATTATAATTTAAATTTGTTTTGTTTGTATTGAAAATCTTTGGGGCATTTATTTGAATTAGTTCTTCTATCGAAAATATGGCATAAGTTATTTGAATTTTGTAACTTATTCTCCGAAATGATATTTCGTTTGCATACCTGTTTATAACCCTATTTATCAGTGTGAAGTATCTCAATGCCACTTTAATGATTTGGCCAATGAAGAGGCGTCCTTAACATTGCATCTCTTCTTGAAATAAGGTCCAATTTTGATATTATATACGAAAAGACACCATTTGGTATGACAACCGTTGGATTACTCAAAAGGGGGTGAACACCAATTAATTTGCGTTTTTTCATATATATAAAATAAATATGTGACCCTTCAATCTCCTATTATCCATAAGAATATTAGACATTTCTCCACATATAGAATCAGGGCAAAAACCATCCAAAGAAAACAATGGAGGCAAGCTACAACACGCAAGCTAGGGTTTACGATGCAACAAAGGCAAGTTCTACATAGTGTCTTAAACTATATACTAGTACCATACGATGTTCTCTCAAGTTCTGATTTAACATCTATGTTGCAGAACAATCACATTAAAATCTTCCCGAACTTCGATGTATGGAAGAGGAGTCACGAGACGATCCTGATTGAGGGATTGCAAGAGAGGATGGACCGTTCTAAATGGTTCATTTATGCCATGCTACAGAAGACCCTGTATGAATTATCCCCTATTATGAGCCTGAGCCGGGCAATGGGGATGAACGTAACACCTCTTATGGTCAAGGCTCGACTTTCAATAATGAAGATGCGGTTCAAGTTGTTCAACAAGTTTCACAAAAGTTCAGGGTTCAAATTCAGACCAAAGAGAAACAAGGTTTAGGTTAACTATAACATTTACGATCAATTTGAGAAAATGGTAAGTCTCTCAAATTCATATTAAGTTGTCCACTCAATCTATCAATTTAATTTATAATGTTCCCGGCTTTGCAGCCATCGCAAATCGACATGATGCTCATGAAGCTGAGATTTGAACATTACGAGGATATGAACTTTTGTTATGTTATTAAACAAAGCCCCATCGACGAGATTAGAGTACTTTCAAAACAAGAGGTTCTTTGGGACACCACATAAGTATGAGTGTTTTGTGACGTTGCACTTATAATCGGTGTAACCTATGAATATTTCTATTATAATAAAATATTTTGGTCTTACTACATTGTATGATTTTGTTAATCCAACCGTCCTTGTTCAAATAACACTCGCAGTATGGGTGTTCCTACACGAACAACACTAAAAGATATTAGCTTTTTGTATATATAGTGGAAATGAGCACTTCATAAGAGGAGGACTCACACGTGAGTGTCGAAAACTACCTTGATGTAATCAATCCACCAATCATGCGCCACGAACTCTGTGGTTTTCGTGCTACCATTGAACCATACCTCATTGCCACTAACGTCGAACATGTTGTAAAGGTGATGATAAGTCTTTCGCCAAATAGTTAACTTGGCCTTAATGTGTTGAATGGCCTGCAAAGTTGTATTCGACATAATCACCCTAATCCCCTGTTCGAGCTTTTGGAGATACCCGACTCTGAAATAGTTGCAGATATTACCATCTTCATTATTTTGCTCCTTCATTACCGAAATGAGAGCCTCCTCCTCCTCTCGAGTCCATGCATGAAATATCCTTTCCATCTTATAAATAAACTGTGAACAACAACATCATTAAGACAAAGTATAAAATATGAAAGGTGCAACAACATATTCAATTCATGAATATTGATAAAATTGATTCATTACTATTTATTAAAGTTCTATTGCCATCAACTGCACAATGAAGCCTCAATCTCCCTCACAACCTTCATTTCTTAATCATATAAAAGGTAGATAGTTTTATTCAGTCACAACATAAACCACACCATTCATTAAGTACATTGAAAGGAGTACTATCAGTGATAACCAAACTAATAAACACAGAACAATACCTCGAACCTAAGCATTTTATGTAATACGATTTTAGCACAAATCGGACAAAGCACCAATCAATCCCCTACTACGATACATATTTCACATGCACACACATCAATTGTAGGTTTATATCACGTATTCAAACGCTATCAATTTCACAAGGAATACATATTAGTTTTACCATGTCACCACACCCAAAAATAACCCGCATGCATTAATCTTAAGAAACAAATCAATCACACAAGTATTCGCTTTACAAAATCTAAGACCACCAAAACTGGATCTTGTGCAACTCATGTGGCAACACCTAATATTACCTTAACACCACACCAAATGCAGCACATTACCAACGTAGCTATTAATTAATTACCAACGTAGCTATTAATTAATTGGCATAGAATCATAATAACCCCCTAATCCATTAAACCCAATCTGAAACCCTAACCTTAACACCCAAAACAGTTGTTTATGATTTGCATTATATTAATACCTTCAACAAGTACCGAATTAGGGTCGAGAACCTTCACCGAACACGTTCAACCCGAAATGGACACTCACATGCGAAAGTAAACACGCGACCTACATTCATGCTAAACTTGGCGATGATGTAGTCAAGTAACACGAACATCGCGAGCTTACTTGATTCGATGCGAATTAGTTGATTGTTGCAACAACTAGGGTTTCGACAAAATCGCGACCCTCAATAAACCCTCAAATCAATTTTGGAGCAAATCAATTGAAAATGCAACTTCAAAATTGTGAAACACATTTTTAAAATGTGTTGTCACGCCTCTTACTTTTGAGGGCATTTGTGTCACTTTACGTGGCCGAATTTAATATCATAATTGAAATTATATAAGGGGGGGGGGGGAATTTTAGTTTGAATTATGAGCGTGAATGATTGGGGGCCGAGCAACTTTTTGGTCAAAGTCCAATTACGCAATCTCGCGAACCAAAAAAACTAATAACTCAAATTAGACACCTTATACACGGAACCAAACGCCCTCTTATAGTATTTAGTTTTGATGACAAATTCACATATATATCGAAAGTTAGAATACATCAGAAATTCGAATAAAAGTCCAGCCTATAAAAATCAATAATAACAAATGAAATACATACAGTGATACAACATTATTCATAAATAATTCAAAACAGTTCGTATCTATTACTATATTAAAAAAAGCCAATTTTGTGTCTAACCCGTCAGTTTTTAAGGTGATTTTTCCACAAATTGCCCTTTGAATCTTTGACCAAAAATAAAATGCCTCGCAGCAAAGAGGGGTAAAAGTGTCTACTCCATTTAAAAAGGTAGTTGTCAGACCAATTTTTGTAGCTTCCCCAAATTACCCCCACCCTTAATCCCGAGCAAACAAATGAAAAGGGCTTGGATGTAATTGGTTGTCTGGCCTCCTCAACTGCAAAAACCACCACCCCACGTTTTCTCTTCGTCAACTGTAATTGGGGATGTATATATTGTTCTCTTCCGGGTGATGATCAAGTAACTACCCTCTTCAAATTTTATAACTGGTTCCCTGGCTACAGGTATGTGAAATCAATTCCTTGCTTCTACATATTTGTATTTCTTCCTTTTTTCCTCATGCTTAGTTAGTACTGCTGGTTTGCTTTCCCATATGCAAAACGGCTTTCATTTTTCTATTAAATCGGTTGATATGTGTGATATTTGTTCTTTTTCGAATTTTGGTGTGATTATTCAGCACAAAACTACTCTATGATGCGACGGCAGGGCAATCGAGCGAACAAAATCGGTAATGTTTTTTGCAATTCACTACTGTTTTACAATTCTTTTTTCAATTTTGTGTTGTAATTTAATTTTCAGAGTCATGGATTTGATGTGGGTTCCTCCGTAATTCTTTCTGAGATTGGGTTTGCTACATGATTTGGGTGATTTAGTCTTTTTTTTTAGTTTTATGTGTTTCCTTAAGGCACTGATCGACCTCCTGTTAAGCTATTAAATTTGCAAAACTAAAACTAATAATGATTTGGTGATTCTTCTATGTTACAGATAATTGGCTTGAGGCGTTATTAATTAAACGTGACATGACACTGTTGGTTGGTTTGTCAGGGTAAGTAATCAAATTCAATTCCTACTGCAAGGCATTTTTTGATAAAAAAAAAAAATATATCCTACTGCAAGGATCTTAAAATATTAGGACATTTTTGCATTTTATTTTTACTCAAGTGACATTGCTTTTGCTCCGAAGTAGCGGCCACATGGTAGACAAAGTAAGGAATGATGGCAGAGTGTTGAAGAAATGGTGCAATTCACGTGGCAATAGAGGTAAATTTTTATAGTTGATGATATCGAACTTAAATATCTCCCCTTCTCATTTATACACATGGTACATTTATCATGTAATAGATTTACAGCGTCAAGTCGGTCTTCTCCAATTTTAGGTGGCATCCTAAGTTTTGCTTCTCCAATTTTAGGTGGCATCCTAAGTTTTGCTGCTAAAGTTATTACATGGTGAGCAGAATTTCAGGGCTCTGAAGCTGGGGATGGTTTGAAGCTGTTCTGTGAAAGAGTCATTGTAACTTTTTGAAGAATTTTTATCTTATTAGGTTTACCACTTTTGGGTAATTTGTATGATTGTATCTTTCTTCTACTGGAACCCAAAGAGTTGTTTTTTGCTGAATAGAGCTTTTTCAGATTTTATAATTTTCTGCCTTTACCAACAAAAATGACCAGATGTTTCATCATTATTTCATTGTAAAGCACTGTGTCTTGATCAGATGTTTCATCATCATTTATTGTAAAGCCATGTAACATGCACCGTAAAAGAAAGAAAAAAGAATTGATTACCAATTTAAAAGTGATTCTGTTTAGATTTCTAGACTCAGACTTACAAATCCTATGAACTCATAGTTTAAGAAATAAAGAAACTATTCTTTGTATATAAGCCACTTCCATGCGATCTAATTACAAAAACTCTAAGCCATTTCCTTTTTGAATTGATAATAACACATTTTATCGACCTCACACCGTTAAAATCAACACACTCTTTACATCAAGAAAGAAAGTTGCACGCGGTCACCGCGTGCGCCCGGTCGCTAGTATAAACTAAAAAAACAAAAAACAAAAAACAAAATTCCCGCCCTCGCCAAAAAACACACTTTAGTGTGTGCGATTTACACACACAAAATTGAATAAAACGATGCCGTACTACGTCATGTTTGGTGCATGAATCGGTAGGTAAAGCCCTAATTTCCGCACCTAAAAGGCCATTACACCGGGAGAGGTTGTTCGCGTATTTGTTTGTATACTCATCGGTGCACCTCAATCCCCTGCTTTTCCGGCTGTGGACCCTACCTCTGAGCGCAGAGGCGACGTGTACGATTTTGTGAGCGTTGCTCGATTTTTGAGCTTGTTTTTAACTCGTGAGTGAGTGTGCTTCATTTGTTACATTTTACTAGTAATTTGCATAATCTATTTAGCGAATTCAAAAGCAACTTGAGTTGATTTTTGGAAATGGCTTGCAATTTCTCGAGTGTTGTGTTTGGAATTATGTTTGTTTTGTTGTTCAATTTTGTGGTGATGTGCTCTGGAAATGGTGGTTTGATGCATTTGAGTGACGAGGTAGTTATCAATTATTTGTGTTATTTGCTCTTGTTGTGTTAATTTTTTGAAATTATAGTGACTGAATTGATCGAGTTCCACGTAAATCTAATGTTTACTTAAAATTTTGGTTGCTCGCCAAGTTGAGCATGTAGTAGCCATAAGAAGTACATTGTTATATGTGTTTTTTGGATGTTTCGTAATCGTAAGGAAATGAGTTGTATGCATATGTAGTCTCTAATTTATAAATGCTTTGTGTGACATGTAGAGTTTGTTCTTGTGGGTTGGTGTACAAAGAAAAAAGTCAGTAATTGAGTTGCTACTTAATTATGAGTGTATAGTTAATAAACTGAAAAGTTGCGGTTTTGTTGCATGTTTGCGGTTTTGCGGCGCGTAGACTTAATGAATTTGACTGATTTTTTGTCGTTTATTTGTTTGACTGCTTGATTAGCGAAAACTAAACAATGCAGTTGCTTGTCGTGTTTTGCTTAGTCGGCATCTGATGACTGGTTTGGTGATATCTTTACTTGCTCGGTGTACAAGGTCCAATTATGTAATGTTCACACATAATCGGTTTCTGTTGAAATATATGGTTTCTATATCGTGTTATAGAGTCAAAGCACACATGGAAAATGCGTTTTGCAGCTCTTAACGATTGATTTTTTATATTTTGGGTTGATTGACTGCATACCGAACTGAAACTATTAAAATGCAGTTCCCTTGTGTGTTCATTAGTGTGCGATCTTTATTTGGTAATTGCAGAAAATCTATCGTACATATATCAATATTGATTGAGTTGGTCATTAATTGTATTACCTTGCACAAGAATGTCAGAAGCGCGTACGAATTTGTATGTTGCATCATGATGGTGACTCAGTATATTCTATGATTACGCAACATGATATTCTTATCGTGGTTTGAAGGAGCTGGCAATGATGACACATGTCTATACTCCTTATATTTCTTAATTTTCATGACGCCAAAGTACAGTCATGATATATACTCATCTGGCTGTTTAAACTATGTCACTAATAGTTGAAAGAAGTCATGCGAATTCTTAATAACTGGAACTTCACAAGCATTAGACAACAGATGCACGCCAAGCCAATGTGCTCAAAGAGTTCATTCAAAAAGAATTTTATTCGTTTTCAATTGGTTTAAAAGGAAGATTTTAGCTTGAGAATCTCCATTTGAAACAAGAACTTGGATGCAATTTCTTATTTTCTGTAATAGACTAAATCATTCTTAATTTCCTTGTCTTTACATTATGGAACAGAAGCCAGGTTTTCTCTCTAATTGTATTAGTCTTGTTAAAAAGAATATCCATCAATCAATGACCTTCCATTTCTATTTTCTGTCCTTCTCCCAGGTCTTCCATTCATCATGTCTAATGTTATTGCATTACTTTTTGCAGTGGCTTCAAGGCAAGGATGGGCAGGAATCGGGACCGCATTCTTCTTGGAATATATCAGGGAGATACAGAGGTCTGTGAGCTGTCTTTTAAGAATTTTAAACTGATCATTAATTTGCGCAAACGTTTTATGTAGAAGAAAAATCACATTAATTTTTAGTCTTATGCATTTCTAAATGGCACATGCTTGACTATGTGTTGGTACTGTAGCTACTTCAAATTATAGTTCATTTATTTCTTTTGGTAGCGTGCAATCATTTTGAGAACCTGTCATTATTAGAATGATATTTACTTCTGGTAAATCTTTTGTTAGTTCTCTTTGTAAACATGCTAATCGATATTTGTATTGCAAATTTGTTTCCATGACATCTGTGCTTTCTGATTTCCTGTGTTTTAGAAGTTATTTTCTAAAATGATTGTGAAATTTGAAGTTGTGCTTCACAGTTTTTATCGGGGTCATGATATACATAGTATTATAGTTCGCTGCTGCAAGGAATGAACCAATGGTAACTGACCAAGTGATTCCATTTAAAAACCATATAGTGGTTGTATGTGCACCACTTTTTTAACAAACCTAGGTTCGAATTGGCAGTCACTTTTTGGAGAGAGTGTGGAGGAGCCATAAAAAGTTAGTATATACTATATACCCAATAATTAGAAGAAAAAAAATCAAAATCAACAATTTCGACAACATATTTAGGATTTTTTATAATAAAATATTTTATGCATTACTTTCACCTAATATAAGAATCTTGTAGCACAAATTCGGCAAGAAAAGTATGATAATAGAGTTACTCAAAAACTAAGGAAGACGTTTCAATATAAATTGAGAGAACTATATTTAGTATATTGATTATAGTTACAAAGATAAGTGGCGGGAACAATCATAAATGATCAATTCTCAATAGATCATCTTAATTTATTATAGTTCTGTTTCTGTAAGCTTTTGATCATTAAAGTTCAAAACATGTAGATGTTTAGAGTATCTATGACATGGTTAAGTACACCGTGGTTTATGTCCCACAACATACTTAATTTGAACTCATTTGAATACATGGGATAAGCCTGGTGTCGCGTCCAGAGATGTTGTCATAGAGTGTTTTTGAGGAGTACCAATGTTCTATACATGTCCAACACTAGTTAAAAACGAATATGTTGCACAGATTCAAATATGTTCGTATAGGCAAGATGACACAAATTACAAAAAAAAAAAAAAAAAAAAAAAGTTACAATATAGCAAACACACAATCACAAATTATCGTAATTAATTAAAATTTTATGTTAACACACTAGTAATGCAAACTTTCCAAGGTTTATTGTGCTTGCAGCACTTGCACAACTAATACCATCCATAATCATGTTGCTTAACTTATCTCTCATGTAGCAACTAATGTGAAGGATTATTAGAATTCAAAAGTAGGAGATTTTTCTCCATTCCTTATCCGGCTTTTCGAAGAAAGGTACAAAATATTTTCCTCGAAATTTCTCCTTTTCCTCTCTTTTTCCCTGATTTCTGTTTGCTTTTCCGTAAAACTTGTTAGGTGATACATTTATTGTCATTAAATCCGTGTCTTATCCCGATCCTCGTTTTCTCCGTTGATCCTCGTTTTCTCCGTCTACAATCTATATATGCGATGTAGTTTTTCTATTATTTCTACAAAGCCTTCCCTTCTTCTTTTTCTCTTTTAAGCCTTCCCTTCCATTGATCCTCGTTTTCTCCGTCTACAATCTATATATTCTATGTAGTTTTTCTATTCTTTCTAAAATAGCATTCTCTTCATCTACCTAATTGTGTTCTCTTTCAAGCATTCCCTTCTTCTTTTCCTCTTCTAAGTGGTTCATCTCCTCCAGTCATTGTGTATCGGCAGCAACAAGGTGCCTCTCTAGGTATGAGACTCTGAGATGCAACCCACAGACATGGTCGTGCACAGCGGCCGTGTCATCTTTGCCGTCGTCTGTGTAAAGTGCGTCGAACACAACCCACAGTCGTGTCAATTACCGTGTCATGTTCTTGTTTCATTAGTTCATTTACCGACATGCCACGTGGCACATCAGAAACGTGTCGAACCATGTCCAACACGTATCTGTTTTGCTGGTGTGTTTGCATTAGCTGTTTTCTTGCCAGGTCGGTGCTTTCTATCTTATTTTCCTTTTGAACAATTATAAATTGAAGGTGAGTCGTCTTTGAGATTTTTTCCATTTTTATTTCTGAATCTTTGTGTTTAGACTCTAGTAGTTCTGAAATTATGTGTTAGAAAATTGAAGCTTGTATGGTTGAATTTTAATTTTAATTTTGATGCACTATGATGCACTATAGGTTAAGTTTTTATACGAATGCATAATACATGTATCAATGTTCAACCAAGTAACCATATCTGTGTCCTGTATCTAAAAAAAAAAAAATATATCGTCCCACCGGTACGATACTGTACCTGTAGCACTGTCTCTGTTTCTCTGCGACATGGTTCACATCTTAATCTAATAGTATAGGTCTTGTATGTAAGTAAAGTTTAGGACTATGTGGATCTGTTAGCATGCATGAATAGGGATAATGAATAAAGTAGAGTTGGATGCTTATGTTGGTGAATATTATGTTTGATAGTGCTAATGCGGGAAGGACTTTTTGTAAGTAATGATAGTTGAAGTGGTAGGTGAAAAATACTGATAATTCATTGATAGTTCACTTAAAAGAGTATACAATCGCAATTTTGTCAGCTTGTTACCATTTTGCCCAACAATTGTAAATCTGCTCCAATTCTACATCATTTAACATTGTTTTCCTTTTCATACATATCTTGCAGGAAATTGGAAATTCGTAGACGTTGGAAACGGCTCCAGCAACTCTTATGCTTTGAGTAAATCAAATGGCATAGTGTTAAAATTGATCAGTACACTTACAAAAACAAATGGTGTACACTATGTTCAGGTAGTATGATTATCATTTAGCTTAACGAGAGTGATGTAACATGAAATGTCTGTCTTATTGGTGATTGTTCATTCTGTGATCTTTTCATTTCTCTTCTGTGTTACGGCTCGTTTTTCCTGTCATCAAATATGTTATTTGGCACCACTTCATGTAATTTCCAGCTTGGGCTTTGTTAAAAGCCGCTGATTTATTGTTTTATTACGCACATTTCTTACTTAATCTTCATGATGGATTTCACCAGGGCCATATAATATTGCATGACATGTTCGATGATGAACGTGATGCGGGTGTTGTGCAAATGAGGGTGCAAGGTGTATATCTATGGTCCTTCAGACAACTACGGCTGGTAACAAGCAGGTTGGTTTCCCTTTACTGCTGTTAATCTTTTTGTGTGTGTCTGGTACTTTGAGTGTATAGTATCTACAGTATGCTAGTAACTCATGTGACTTGGAAGAGTATATTGCATGATTTGAAGGTGCAAAATGGTTGTTTGCAGTTTTGTACAGAATTGTAGAAAACAAATATCTGTCTAAATATGTACAAATGTAAAATCTCCATTAGAGTGCCATTTTTTATATCTTCATGCCATACTTAAGTGATTGAATGCTGAATAACCAATTAAATAGATTCAGCCATGGAGCAGTTGAGAGCGGTGAGCTCACCCTTCAATGTGTATTTGAGGGAGCTCTAATCTGTAAGCAGCTCCCTAGAAGTGAAAAATACACAAACATTTCAAGAGCATGTTATGAGTTATGACTTGCCTTTATTATAACTGTGGCACCTGGCTTGAATAATGGCTACGAGTTTCTGAGAGTAGACTTTGAATGAAGGGAATAACAAATAGTATTGATTGAATCTAACACAAAGAAACTGGACAGAATTACTGAAGCAAGCTCACAATCTTGGTAAAAGTCTCATTATTATCATTTTTATTATAATTAGGACAGTAACTATGGCCTAAATTTTGAACAAAATCACGCTTATATGAACAGGGGCCAGAATCATACCTCTTATATTGGTTAAGTTTCGGGTGGCGTTCACATTAAATAAAAAAAGTTATACATAACATTTTAGATTTTTTCCCTTCTTCAATTTCGTAATTTTTATTTATTCCGTAACATGAGTTTCACAGTGCATGTTACTGCTGCAGTGGCAAAGCAGGCTTGTCCCAGCAGGACGATGATTCCTTAGTATCTGATGCATATCACTTGGTAATCACTCTGGCTTCCTCTGATTTCTTGTTTATTACACTTTCTGATGTAATATGTAGTTTATACTTTTATACTCCTTTTCCTTTTGTTTTTTTTTATATTGATTTCGTAAATAAATACACATTGATATCCCAGATGCTTTTTTATAAAGGACTTCTGCCACTTGTTTGATCATTTTCTTGTTTTTACAGCTTGGAGTTTTCTCCTCCGAGATGTTTCTGAAGTCTCAACTTGATAAGTTCTGGAAGAGGAAACCTTGTAAAGTTCTTACAATTTGTTTGTTCCATTTGATTTGATAGATAATGCTCCTTTCCTGAAGCTCCTTTTGTATTGTGCAGCTCCCATTACTGAGATTGAGAAACAATGCAATATTGAAATTACTGCACAGGTGTCTCACGCATCTTCTTGGGGAACTGGTACGAAAAGTTACGCGTGTGTATAGTACTCTCCTTACCGCTATCATCTAAAGAAAGTTGTGCGGATGTCTGAATTGAACTACTTTAGTTTCTTTATCACGAACACCATTTGATCTGAATTCTTGAGCAGTAATATTTCTCAAATGTTAACTAGCAAAATGGGTTTTTGTGGCTTCAAATTTGAAATAAGTCATTTTTGGGGTTGGCATTGTTTTTTAATCTATTTTTTTTCTCGTGCAAATTTTCGTAGATGGAGATCACCCTATATATCACCTTGAAGGACTGATGGAGAGCTCTTCAGTGGATGGTGATGTAAAATGCTTCTCACCCATGCAGTTCAATGTGACTTCAGTCAACGTTGAGGTCTACCAGCGTAAAGCTATGAAGTTCTCGTTGATGGTCACCTTTGTATCCTTTACTCTAATAGTGTTATTGAAATCGAACATATTCAAGGCAGGGAGTGAGGGAGGGGAACACATTTTACTGCATTTTTATGTTGGGATCCATAACTTTCATAGATTACGCTGGTCCAATTTCGATTGTTTAGGCGACAGATGCAACACAGAAACATCCGTACTGTAAGATATCCTCTATTCATGCCTGATACTTGATAACTATACGCGTTACTAACATCATGTCTTGTATTTATTCAACTTCTCCAGTTGTTTCATCTAGTTTAATATAATTTTCTTCCAGGGGGCTGCCAATGTTTCGCTTGTGATGATTGGTCATCAGGCGATAATGGACATTTATATCTGTTTTCTTTTTATAATGATTGGAATCGTACTTGGTATGTTTACTTAAATAATGTTACATTTATCTTGATTGCTTTCAATTTCTATAGTTTGTTATTCCATTTTGTTGCTGATTTCTTTTTTCTTTTTCTTTTTTTGTGGGGGGTAAAATCTACTATGCACCCTTGAAAGTTAAATTTTTTCGATTTTGCACCCCTGAAATCTATTTAATCAAGTCAACACTCTCCAATTACGGTCTATTGTCACTTTGCACCCCTTTTCCGTTTTCAGACATTGACCAACGTTATCTTAGGGTTAAGAGCGTCATTTTACTGTTCACTCCCTCCAAAGTGGATTTTACCCTATTTATACTAACTTGATAATTTTATTTGTAATTTTTATATTGAATCCGTAACAATTTAAAAATTATAACTAAAAATATGTAAATGTATAATAAACTTAAAATTAAGAGTAATATTAATTTAACAACAAAATGCTAAAACAAAGAGTAATATTATCTTAAACAACAAAAATACCAAAAAAATTGTATATTTTTTCTCAATTCAAAAATATATTTAATAATATTTATATATTATCATATCATACTAATAAATAATTAAGAAAGCAAAAACAAAAACAAAAAAAAAACAGAAATACTTCTTCTTCCTTCTTCCTTTTCCACCCGAACCCACCTCCGCGACCCCCCCCCCCCCTCTCATCGTCCATTTCTCTTATCATCATCTCAATTGTGAATTGTGATGACCATGTTCCGCCTCCTATCGCTGCCTTCTCCCGTCGCTTCGTTGCCGATGCATTGCACCGAAATCTCAGCAGTTGCCCAACTATGGCTTATAGCGATTATTTAAATAAAAAATGAAGATAATGCTGCAAACACAATATGAATCATGAAATTCGTTTACAGTAGATTGGTGGGATTATAGTTTACCGATGTTTGAATTTCGAATCGAAAAGTGATACTCTGATTCTGATTTTTGGAGAAATGGGATTGATGAAACCTGACAGGGACTCGATTACAGTAGTATACACTCCAGGATCGTTGGAGGTGGAGGGAGAGGTGGGGTGGACGGTGGTGGTGGGGTGGAGGAGGAAGAAGAAGAACAAGAGTTTTTCTTTTTCTTTTTGTTATTTTTCTTTATCTTTTGTTTGTTATGTTTTTGTTATTTTATTTTTAATTTTATTTTTCTATTTTTTTGTTATTTGTTATTTTACTGTCATATATTTACAAATAGATTTATTCCTACCATAATATTTTTATAATTTAGATGATATATAATAAGATTAAATGTAAACTTGAATTACGAAAAAATATACAATATTTTTAGTATATTTGGAGGGAGTGAACAGTAAAATGACGCTCTTAACCCTAAGACAACGCTGGTCAATGTCTGAAAACGGAAAAGGGGTGCAAAGTGACAATAGACCGTAATTGGAGAGTGTTGACTTGATTAAATAGGTTTCAAGGGTGCAAAATCGAAAAAATTTAACTTTCAAGGGTGCATAGTGGATTTTACCCTTTTGTGGGAGATGTCTCAAATTAGTTTTTGCTCACTACCCTACTTCCAATTCTTTGCATCTTATACTTTTTGCATACCGTTGTCGATTTTGTCATTTCAGTATATCAATTGCCTGTATTACAACAAAGATGGAGTTTTAGGCTATCAAATTGCATTACTTTTTAAAAACAAAATTCAGAGGTTTCTTTTTTCCCCATTTACTTGTGTATTGACTTTCCGCTTCTGATGTAGTAATCATGCCTTGTGAGTAATTATTCTGGGGAAAATATTATTCAAGTTGGAATAATAAAACAAGAAAAACTGTAAAATTTTCTTTTATTCGTTTCCTCAATCTATACTTAAATTGTTTACCATGCAATTATGTCTCGTTATTGAAGATGCGCGAAGCAAAAAAATGATACGTGCTTGGTTGCAGGAGCCCTCGTCAATGTTTTGGCCACTGCTGCACTTATCAAATTTTCACTCTTCTCAATATGTGAAATGCGGTACCTTCTCATTATATGGACTGCTAATCAGATTTTGAGGTATGGGGAGGACTGGGTGCCAGCAAATGATGACGCCCTCGCACCCCTTTACAGCAATTTCTGTAAGCATCTTTTCTTGGTCATGTCCATATCTACTATAAGAGTTTCAAAATTATCTAATTTGGTCTAAGGTTGGTTTAATGTATTGAAAATCTATGTCATGGCCCATAGGTGCATTATTGCAGGTATATCAATCTTAGCATACTGAACAAAAATAGTAGGTATTGTAGCATGGTTTTGAAGAATACAACACCCAAAACAAGTTTTTTTTTTTTTTAATTGTTTTTTATTTAATAGCAGAAGTACTATAAAACTTGATTAAGTATCACAAGGTAGCCACGTCCCTCACATATTCCTGTTGAATAAGAAAATCGGTCTTTTGACCCAAGAGAATCCTAAGTAAATTTTATGAGGATCATAAATAAGAAAATAAACTCTGACAGCCTAAATTTCAGATTAACCCATAGGAGATTTAGAGGCCAAAATGGATAGCATAATTTCGAAATGATAGAACCAAATACTGAACTGAAGAACCTATTCCTTCAGTTTTGGTTTCATTTAATTCGTGACGAGTTCTTGATTTTGCATGACTGACTTGGGTTTGCAATTGATTTCCGATTATATGATGATTCACAAATGAACCTAAAAATTATTTGTTGCACCTTATTTCTAATGACTGATGCAATTTACAATTGTTTTGCAGATAAATTTCTTTTCGGGGGCGTTCTTGTCACGATTTTATTTCATAAATATTTTCAGTTTATTCTTCTCCTTCTACATTCCTTTTGGATTCCCCAAATAATAATTAACATCACTCGTGACTTGAGGAAACCGCTGGATCCTTATTTCACGATAGGAATGACAATCACCCGTGTTGCTATTCCGTTATATGCATTCGGCTGTCCGCACAACTTTCTTCTCATAGAACCTGCAAGCAGCTGGTGTATTTCGTTGGTTATTTTTATGGGACTCCAAGCATCACTTCTGCTCATACAGCATTATTTTGGATCTCGGGTCTTCATCCCTAGTCAGGTGTGACTCAAATTCTGTCATTCTTCTGGCTATACATATACAGATTCTTCCATGTACAAAACTTTAGATTTTATGAAATTACGAAATTCTCTTTAAGATTTGGATTATAACAGACGACCTTTGAAAAAAAGGGGTGTATCTGTAATGGTTTTCAGATAGTAAAAGAATTGTCTATAATTAGACTAAACTTCTAGGAGTGTAACTGCTATTATAACTATACACAGTGGGTACTATAGAACACTGTAGCGCAAACACTTCTTAAACTTGTGTTATTGCTCTTACAACTGCTGAACTGTGCTTCTGTCTCCTCTTTCTCTGCAGTTCTTTCCAGAAAAATATAACTACTACAGGAGCTTTCATCGGGGGGACCGCACTCTTATTTGTGTTATTTGCATGACGACCATCCACCTCCGTCGATATTGGAATACTTGCATGGTATGTACTATATTCTTTTCAATACTACGAAGTTGTAGTACGTTTCACTAACATTCTGATTCAACAACTATGAATAGGTGACGCCGTGCGAGCATTTCTTTCACTCACATTGTCTGCACCGGTGGATGGACAGAAAAATGGAGTGCCCAACTTGTCGCAGACGTCTCCCTCCGCCCTGAAAGATAGAAATTTTACTCTGGTAAGAAGCCTTTCAGCTAAGTTTAGGCTGGTGAACTTTATAGGCTTGTCTATCTTGTTCCAAACGTCGAAATTCCAGTGAAATTTATTTTTCTCTTTGATGATCGATATGCTGGTTATGAGTTTCGACGACGCCCAATGAATAAACTTGTAGAATTAACTTTGAAAAAATCTCAACTTATATGTTGAACCTCGACTGCTATTCAATTTGATGCATCACAATGTTTTGATGTGATTTAGAATTATATTCACAAGTTTTCGTGGACAAATGTAGTTACCATTGTGTTTTTCTTGTTTCAGGTTGTGGAACTGACAGCAACTATGGGTGTAATTGTTCATATCAATGTATATATTTAATTTATAACTCATTCTTTTTAATTTGTATCTTTTATTACAGCACTCTAGAATGCAGTGCGTGTACAACTGTACTTAATGTTCAAAATGTCTCCTGTATATATGTAAAGACCTTTTGGTGATGAATGAGAAGCATGAATTATGGTTTTATTATATAAATAATATCTTCACTCTTGGGGGGACTGGTTATGTACTTTTGTTATATGTTAAAATATTTTTAAAGACATGATACTAAACTCGTTAAATAAAATCTGATACAACTCATCTTAGAAGTGGTGTTTCTGTTCAACTTTTTTTTTTTTTTACTATACATCATCATAATTCACATTTCCTGGAAAATAGTAAAATACTCAAGCCCAACACAGGAACTCTTCTGGTGCAGTAACACCAATATACAGTATACAATAAAAAGTGTGGTATTCATCTACTTCTCCTTTGCTTGGATGTATGTTGGATATGTTATGATTATCAAATTCTTACAACAAATGACAATTCTATTTACATCGAATAGTATTTCAATTTATGGAAAGTTCATATATATATATAATATTTGCAACTACTCCTAGTAAATTAAAAAATAATGGTAACAGAAAATACTTTGCATCGGGTTTAAAAAATAAATTGAATAAAATGATTCTAGAGTGTTGACATATAATTACAATGATAAAAAAAGTCATAAGATTACCATTATTTGTAGTGTGCTACAAACGTTACGAGGGAGTGGAACTTCGGTCCTGCACTCTCTCTCCAATCCCAGCGGTACCAAAAGAACTTTGCCCAGTATGCAGTAATAGCCATATGGATGGTTGACGTGGTGCCAACCTCTCCCAGCCAAATATACGTAATTTGGGTTGTATCCCCAGGTTATTGTCTAGGGCATAAAAGGGAATTGAATATATGAGGCAACATAGGCAATGGGTATCAACCTCTCTTCACGGCTCCCCGATGGCGATGAATCCTAACCACGCGACGAATAGTGGTTTTGGAGCACCTGACATTACAAAATAACACGAAATTAATTTGTAACAGCTGATGATTATGATGATGAAATCGAAGTAGATGCAGAGAGAGTGAGAGTGAGGCTGAGAGAGTTTTATAGTAGGGTGGAGGTGGCGTGGCATGATAGAGGCACACCGCACATGCTGCAGCCTGCATGCCACCTCCCATTGATAACGTCATCATCCTGTATATATGTAAACTATGAATATATGTTCAAAATGCAGCTGAATAGTGAATATACTATGAAACTCTTATGTCATGCGAATCTTGACTTGGTCTGTTATATGTTCAAAATAAAAGTCTTTTCATCAAACAGAAGCTAATGCATCTCATTTGAAAAGATACTGTCTGTTCAATGTTATGTTCGAAAATGCAGCTGAATACAATTCAAAAATAACATCACTACAACTCATCACTATAAGATTGATGAAAAGACTAATTTAATTAATATACTGTTTTTATTTGTGTAATTAACTAATCATTTAAGAAGCGGTATGGTTTTGTAGATAAAGTGAGATATATAAGCTTATCTCACTTTATCTCTCGTTTGGTTCTATAGGTTGATTTTTTGGACATAAATGAGATATGCCCGAATTTTTTGCCCCGATAACTTAAATGATCACTTGATCCAGCACTCTGGCCTTATGGAAGCTGAGAAACTCTTTGAAAATTAAGAAATGATGTTGTCTTCAAATGGGTGATGGTCCCGAACCTAATCAAAGTTAGAGTTTAGATCTGGTTTAATGCTAATTTTAAGGACTTTGCCTGTTTATATGTCATTTGGTCTAACTCAATTCACGAGTGTCTTCCTTAAAGCCTTGTGGAGTTTGTGTACTTCTTGTACTCAACTAGTGTTGTGCATATGGATCGAATTAGATCGAATCAACGCTAAACAACGATTTTAAACTTGACAAAATGAAGATCGAAACCAGATCAATTTAAAACGATCTGATTCGATCCAAAATTATTCGATTTCGATTTGATTTAATTCGATTTCAATCTTTTTTTTCCTTTTTATTTTAATATTAAGGAACAAAATTATATAACTTTTCATTGTGCATGTAAAATTTACGAAAACTTGAATAAACATGAATACAATGATAATTTATAACAAACTCACATGCATTAGCGGGTTTAATTTCCCGCCCAAAAAAATAAAACATGTGTAGTGTTTTTTGAGAAAATAAAACGTGTGAAGTGTTAATACTTTTAGTTAATATATTAAGTTACTTAGTAGCATTTCATTAGCATTACATATGTTTTATTATTTTATAACTTAATCTTGTATGCTATTATAAATTTATTTATTTTTAACAATAAGATGAGTATTCGATTTGATTCGATTTTTAACATCTGAAATCAAAGATCCAATCAAATGGGGAGTTCGATCCTAAAGGCAAAACCAAGAGTCGGATCAAATATTCGATTCGATTTTTGGATCGGATCATTTGATCGATTTTTAACTGATTCGATCGATCCATTTTTCTCTGCGTAGCCCTATACCCAACTCTTTGTTATGTTTCTTTTAATGAATAAAATCTATTTTTTGCCGATAGTAAAAATGCTAACTTCTTGAAGAAAAAAAATCAGAAGGATAGAGTGCGGTACTTCCTTTTTTTATTTTTTTTATAGAAAGTAATTGTATATATTATTCGATACATTTTTTCTCATGACACACTATGGAGACTGGTGTGATATATTACTAATTCCAATATATCGTGTCCCAGATATTATGCTTTACTTCTGTTTATTTAAATCTACATAATTTAACCCTTGCATTCTTATAGTACGTACAACCATTTCACTTAGAAGGCGTTTGCTTTCAATACTGATTAATACCACGTTATTTCAGTTGTTACTAAAAGTCACCTTATACGTATGATTATTTAATAATTACTTTTTAATAACCATTTTGGTTGGTAATAAAAAGATTGTTATTATTTTGTATCTGCTCGTAATATCCGCTTTGGTTCGAGGTGTAGAACATATTTTGTTACTATATCAAAGAAATTTATAAAGGGTTTTTGGCACATCACCCCCTGTAATGTGCAAAAGAGGCGCATTACCCCCCAGTGAACAATAAATAGGCATATTACTCCCCTATAATTTTAAATTGGTGCAATATACCTCCTTATAGAAGGAGGTGTTGTAACTCACTTGCCAAAATGTGGTGTAACTCACTTGCCAAAAGGTGAGAGTGAGATTACTTTATTCTTATCATTTTCTCTTAGAAATCTAAGGTTTTTAATTTATTTTCACTTTCAATTACCAAAAGATGATATAATATTTCACCAATTTACTAAATAAACAAAAAAAAAAGTATTTGAATAGTAGAATTTGACAAAATACAAGTACAAATACATGAAAAATTCGACAGGGAGGCAATGTGCACCAATTTTAGAATTACAAGGAGGTAATTCGCCTTTTTTAAGATTACATGGGGGTAATGCGCTAATTTCATAGATTACAGGGGGTAATTTGCCATTTGCTCATTTATAAATTTACCCCCTCCACTACATATCCTTTGAATGGATGCGTCGATTCATTCACATCCCTTCATGTTCGTTCCTCTTTCTCCCAAATTGAAACCCTAGAACCTGAACTCCAACGCAATCACATCAATTTTGGGGTAATCACTTCAATTCCTACTTCTACAACATCGCAAACGGTAAGGGAATCATGAATCCCTCTTCAATTCCAATTATTTCGTTCGAATTTGGTGCGTTGAATTAAATGTATCATCACATTTTGATTGCATGTGAACAAATTTAACAATCTGACTAATTGTTCAATCCACGCGGACGTGTTTAGCCCTAAAAGTGGTACACATATCCGCTTCCACCTTAATTATACCTACTACGTTGGAAATTCAGCAGTATTCTACAAACAGTTAATTAGGTTTTCGTGGGATTCGATTTGATGAACAATTTGTGAATTGTGACATTATCATTGTTGCGTGGTTCGGTTAATATATGTGTTTGAATCTTACGATGATTCGTGCTCCAATTTATTTGAGTATGGGTACTTTCGTGTGGTATTGTTTAGCGGAAGTGTTATAACCCCATACAAACACATGTAACTACTATAACAATCTGTCTAGTGGAAGAGTTTGTTAATGAAAGGAGTGTGAATAGAGAAGCAGTAATGTTGTGGTTTTTTTTTTGATTTGGTCATTGTATTATTGTTGATCTTAGTGGTCATTCCATGAATATTTGGTTGTTCTATATTCAATTATGGGTGTCTTGTTAAAATTATATACATTAGACATCGCACTTATATTGGATTGCCTCTTATATATATTTCATGTTTTTTAATGTAATGGTTAAAAAATTTGTATGAATGTATGATGCCCTTACCAGGATCCAGTGTCTCAAAAAAGTTCTCAACGACCTCGATCTCGGGAAGAATGGTAGCCTCAAAGTGTTGTTGTTCCTCAAAAGGATATGAGCAAAGAAGGATCTCTCTAATCCACTTGAAATGGAGATGGCTACCTTGCAAATGACAATGTGGTTGAAGAAGGGGAAGGAGGGTAGATACCACATATTTGAAGTGAGAGACAAGGTGGTTCCATTGAGACACCGTTATAATGTGTTTCTAAACTTCATCAGGCTTCCAAGAGTTTCCTTTGACCCCGAGACCTATGAACTAATTTTCGTTAGACCTGAATACGCACCCCATATCAAGAAGGTACTTACGCAATTTTTTTTTGATTTCATGAAGATCTTGTTGCCTTGGTTGAATATGTTAACAATTGAGTCTGATGTTCTGCGTTTACTTGTTGTAGGAAAACCTAATAAAGCATCACTTCCGTCTGGTTGGCTTTCATTATAGTGATTGTACTTTGCGGTCTTCCATGATATGAATGTTGCATTGCTTCGAGAGGAGAGGGTTGGAACCATCAACAATCCTATATAGGTGCACGACTTCGTTGGTCAGGACAGACTGCTACATATCCCTTGCAATTTAGGGCCTAGCAATGCCGGAACAAGTAACAACAAGACTGTCATGAAGGACTTCTTGAGTGTGTTCACTGGCTGACTTCCTAATGACAATTTCATGAAGAAAAAAAAATTGGTTAACCTATGAAATACAATATGACAAGGTGGTTAGCATTTGGTACTTAATTGGCTTTTGGTAGAGACTTGTGGCTTGAAGGTAAAGTTGAGTTATGTTCAACAATTTGGTGCATTTAGATTTGAGCTACTGTTCCATCTATTAGTAGTATTGAAGTCATGCTTATTCATACAATCATGTGATACTATGCATCCTTTTTTCTCTCGTAATTGCATGGTTCAAATTCGAAGAGATGCTAGTTGCGCAATCCATTGAAGTCATGTTGTTTAAGGCATATACCAATGAAGTTGAGTTATGTATCATGTCGTGGTATTTGCAATGACATTATAATTTAAATTTGTTTTGTTTGTATTGAAAATCTTTGGGGCATTTATTTGAATTAGTTCTTCTATCGAAAATATGGCATAAGTTATTTGAATTTTGTAACTTATTCTCCGAAATGATATTTCGTTTGCATACCTGTTTATAACCCTATTTATCAGTGTGAAGTATCTCAATGCCACTTTAATGATTTGGCCAATGAAGAGGCGTCCTTAACATTGCATCTCTTCTTGAAATAAGGTCCAATTTTGATATTATATACGAAAAGACACCATTTGGTATGACAACCGTTGGATTACTCAAAAGGGGGTGAACACCAATTAATTTGCGTTTTTTCATATATATAAAATAAATATGTGACCCTTCAATCTCCTATTATCCATAAGAATATTAGACATTTCTCCACATATAGAATCAGGGCAAAAACCATCCAAAGAAAACAATGGAGGCAAGCTACAACACGCAAGCTAGGGTTTACGATGCAACAAAGGCAAGTTCTACATAGTGTCTTAAACTATATACTAGTACCATACGATGTTCTCTCAAGTTCTGATTTAACATCTATGTTGCAGAACAATCACATTAAAATCTTCCCGAACTTCGATGTATGGAAGAGGAGTCACGAGACGATCCTGATTGAGGGATTGCAAGAGAGGATGGACCGTTCTAAATGGTTCATTTATGCCATGCTACAGAAGACCCTGTATGAATTATCCCCTATTATGAGCCTGAGCCGGGCAATGGGGATGAACGTAACACCTCTTATGGTCAAGGCTCGACTTTCAATAATGAAGATGCGGTTCAAGTTGTTCAACAAGTTTCACAAAAGTTCAGGGTTCAAATTCAGACCAAAGAGAAACAAGGTTTAGGTTAACTATAACATTTACGATCAATTTGAGAAAATGGTAAGTCTCTCAAATTCATATTAAGTTGTCCACTCAATCTATCAATTTAATTTATAATGTTCCCGGCTTTGCAGCCATCGCAAATCGACATGATGCTCATGAAGCTGAGATTTGAACATTACGAGGATATGAACTTTTGTTATGTTATTAAACAAAGCCCCATCGACGAGATTAGAGTACTTTCAAAACAAGAGGTTCTTTGGGACACCACATAAGTATGAGTGTTTTGTGACGTTGCACTTATAATCGGTGTAACCTATGAATATTTCTATTATAATAAAATATTTTGGTCTTACTACCTTGTATGATTTTGTTAATCCAACCGTCCTTGTTCAAATAACACTCGCAGTATGGGTGTTCCTACACGAACAACACTAAAAGATATTAGCTTTTTGTATATATAGTGGAAATGAGCACTTCATAAGAGGAGGACTCACACGTGAGTGTCGAAAACTACCTTGATGTAATCAATCCACCAATCATGCGCCACGAACTCTGTGGTTTTCGTGCTACCATTGAACCATACCTCATTGCCACTAACGTCGAACATGTTGTAAAGGTGATGATAAGTCTTTCGCCAAATAGTTAACTTGGCCTTAATGTGTTGAATGGCCTGCAAAGTTGTATTCGACATAATCACCCTAATCCCCTGTTCGAGCTTTTGGAGATACCCGACTCTGAAATAGTTGCAGATATTACCATCTTCATTATTTTGCTCCTTCATTACCGAAATGAGAGCCTCCTCCTCCTCTCGAGTCCATGCATGAAATATCCTTTCCATCTTATAAATAAACTGTGAACAACAACATCATTAAGACAAAGTATAAAATATGAAAGGTGCAACAACATATTCAATTCATGAATATTGATAAAATTGATTCATTACTATTTATTAAAGTTCTATTGCCATCAACTGCACAATGAAGCCTCAATCTCCCTCACAACCTTCATTTCTTAATCATATAAAAGGTAGATAGTTTTATTCAGTCACAACATAAACCACACCATTCATTAAGTACATTGAAAGGAGTACTATCAGTGATAACCAAACTAATAAACACAGAACAATACCTCGAACCTAAGCATTTTATGTAATACGATTTTAGCACAAATCGGACAAAGCACCAATCAATCCCCTACTACGATACATATTTCACATGCACACACATCAATTGTAGGTTTATATCACGTATTCAAACGCTATCAATTTCACAAGGAATACATATTAGTTTTACCATGTCACCACACCCAAAAATAACCCGCATGCATTAATCTTAAGAAACAAATCAATCACACAAGTATTCGCTTTACAAAATCTAAGACCACCAAAACTGGATCTTGTGCAACTCATGTGGCAACACCTAATATTACCTTAACACCACACCAAATGCAGCACATTACCAACGTAGCTATTAATTAATTACCAACGTAGCTATTAATTAATTGGCATAGAATCATAATAACCCCCTAATCCATTAAACCCAATCTGAAACCCTAACCTTAACACCCAAAACAGTTGTTTATGATTTGCATTATATTAATACCTTCAACAAGTACCGAATTAGGGTCGAGAACCTTCACCGAACACGTTCAACCCGAAATGGACACTCACATGCGAAAGTAAACACGCGACCTACATTCATGCTAAACTTGGCGATGATGTAGTCAAGTAACACGAACATCGCGAGCTTACTTGATTCGATGCGAATTAGTTGATTGTTGCAACAACTAGGGTTTCGACAAAATCGCGACCCTCAATAAACCCTCAAATCAATTTTGGAGCAAATCAATTGAAAATGCAACTTCAAAATTGTGAAACACATTTTTAAAATGTGTTGTCACGCCTCTTACTTTTGAGGGCATTTGTGTCACTTTACGTGGCCGAATTTAATATCAGAATTGAAATTATATAAGGGGGGGGGGGGGAATTTTAGTTTGAATTATGAGCGTGAATGATTGGGGGCCGAGCAACTTTTTGGTCAAAGTCCAATTACGCAATCTCACGAACCAAAAAAACTAATAACTCAAATTAGACACCTTATACACGGAACCAAACGCCCTCTTATAGTATTTAGTTTTGATGACAAATTCACATATATATCGAAAGTTAGAATACATCAGAAATTCGAATAAAAGTCCAGCCTATAAAAATCAATAATAACAAATGATACAACATTATTCATAAATAATTCAAAACAGTTCGTATATAAACTAAAAAAACAAAAAACAAAAAACAAAATTCCCGCCCTCGCCAAAAAACACACTTTAGTGTGTGCGATTTACACACACAAAATTGAATAAAACGATGCCGTACTACGTCATGTTTGGTGCATGAATCGGTAGGTAAAGCCCTAATTTCCGCACCTAAAAGGCCATTACACCGGGAGAGGTTGTTCGCGTATTTGTTTGTATACTCATCGGTGCACCTCAATCCCCTGCTTTTCCGGCTGTGGACCCTACCTCTGAGCGCAGAGGCGACGTGTACGATTTTGTGAGCGTTGCTCGATTTTTGAGCTTGTTTTTAACTCGTGAGTGAGTGTGCTTCATTTGTTACATTTTACTAGTAATTTGCATAATCTATTTAGCGAATTCAAAAGCAACTTGAGTTGATTTTTGGAAATGGCTTGCAATTTCTCGAGTGTTGTGTTTGGAATTATGTTTGTTTTGTTGTTCAATTTTGTGGTGATGTGCTCTGGAAATGGTGGTTTGATGCATTTGAGTGACGAGGTAGTTATCAATTATTTGTGTTATTTGCTCTTGTTGTGTTAATTTTTTGAAATTATAGTGACTGAATTGATCGAGTTCCACGTAAATCTAATGTTTACTTAAAATTTTGGTTGCTCGCCAAGTTGAGCATGTAGTAGCCATAAGAAGTACATTGTTATATGTGTTTTTTGGATGTTTCGTAATCGTAAGGAAATGAGTTGTATGCATATGTAGTCTCTAATTTATAAATGCTTTGTGTGACATGTAGAGTTTGTTCTTGTTGGTTGGTGTACAAAGAAAAAAGTCAGTAATTGAGTTGCTACTTAATTATGAGTGTATAGTTAATAAACTGAAAAGTTGCGGTTTTGTTGCATGTTTGCGGTTTTGCGGCGCGTAGACTTAATGAATTTGACTGATTTTTTGTCGTTTATTTGTTTGACTGCTTGATTAGCGAAAACTAAACAATGCAGTTGCTTGTCGTGTTTTGCTTAGTCGGCATCTGATGACTGGTTTGGTGATATCTTTACTTGCTCGGTGTACAAGGTCCAATTATGTAATGTTCACACATAATCGGTTTCTGTTGAAATATATGGTTTCTATATCGTGTTATAGAGTCAAAGCACACATGGAAAATGCGTTTTGCAGCTCTTAACGATTGATTTTTTATATTTTGGGTTGATTGACTGCATACCGAACTGAAACTATTAAAATGCAGTTCCCTTGTGTGTTCATTAGTGTGCGATCTTTATTTGGTAATTGCAGAAAATCTATCGTACATATATCAATATTGATTGAGTTGGTCATTAATTGTATTACCTTGCACAAGAATGTCAGAAGCGCGTACGAATTTGTATGTTGCATCATGATGGTGACTCAGTATATTCTATGATTACGCAACATGATATTCTTATCGTGGTTTGAAGGAGCTGGCAATGATGACACATGTCTATACTCCTTATATTTCTTAATTTTCATGACGCCAAAGTACAGTCATGATATATACTCATCTGGCTGTTTAAACTATGTCACTAATAGTTGAAAGAAGTCATGCGAATTCTTAATAACTGGAACTTCACAAGCATTAGACAACAGATGCACGCCAAGCCAATGTGCTCAAAGAGTTCATTCAAAAAGAATTTTATTCGTTTTCAATTGGTTTAAAAGGAAGATTTTAGCTTGAGAATCTCCATTTGAAACAAGAACTTGGATGCAATTTCTTATTTTCTGTAATAGACTAAATCATTCTTAATTTCCTTGTCTTTACATTATGGAACAGAAGCCAGGTTTTCTCTCTAATTGTATTAGTCTTGTTAAAAAGAATATCCATCAATCAATGACCTTCCATTTCTATTTTCTGTCCTTCTCCCAGGTCTTCCATTCATCATGTCTAATGTTATTGCATTACTTTTTGCAGTGGCTTCAAGGCAAGGATGGGCAGGAATCGGGACCGCATTCTTCTTGGAATATATCAGGGAGATACAGAGGTCTGTGAGCTGTCTTTTAAGAATTTTAAACTGATCATTAATTTGCGCAAACGTTTTATGTAGAAGAAAAATCACATTAATTTTTAGTCTTATGCATTTCTAAATGGCACATGCTTGACTATGTGTTGGTACTGTAGCTACTTCAAATTATAGTTCATTTATTTCTTTTGGTAGCGTGCAATCATTTTGAGAACCTGTCATTATTAGAATGATATTTACTTCTGGTAAATCTTTTGTTAGTTCTCTTTGTAAACATGCTAATCGATATTTGTATTGCAAATTTGTTTCCATGACATCTGTGCTTTCTGATTTCCTGTGTTTTAGAAGTTATTTTCTAAAATGATTGTGAAATTTGAAGTTGTGCTTCACAGTTTTTATCGGGGTCATGATATACATAGTATTATAGTTCGCTGCTGCAAGGAATGAACCAATGGTAACTGACCAAGTGATTCCATTTAAAAACCATATAGTGGTTGTATGTGCACCACTTTTTTAACAAACCTAGGTTCGAATTGGCAGTCACTTTTTGGAGAGAGTGTGGAGGAGCCATAAAAAGTTAGTATATACTATATACCCAATAATTAGAAGAAAAAAAATCAAAATCAACAATTTCGACAACATATTTAGGATTTTTTATAATAAAATATTTTATGCATTACTTTCACCTAATATAAGAATCTTGTAGCACAAATTCGGCAAGAAAAGTATGATAATAGAGTTACTCAAAAACTAAGGAAGACGTTTCAATATAAATTGAGAGAACTATATTTAGTATATTGATTATAGTTACAAAGATAAGTGGCGGGAACAATCATAAATGATCAATTCTCAATAGATCATCTTAATTTATTATAGTTCTGTTTCTGTAAGCTTTTGATCATTAAAGTTCAAAACATGTAGATGTTTAGAGTATCTATGACATGGTTAAGTACACCGTGGTTTATGTCCCACAACATACTTAATTTGAACTCATTTGAATACATGGGATAAGCCTGGTGTCGCGTCCAGAGATGTTGTCATAGAGTGTTTTTGAGGAGTACCAATGTTCTATACATGTCCAACACTAGTTAAAAACGAATATGTTGCACAGATTCAAATATGTTCGTATAGGCAAGATGACACAAATTACAAAAAAAAAAATAAAAAATAAAAGTTACAATATAGCAAACACACAATCACAAATTATCGTAATTAATTAAAATTTTATGTTAACACACTAGTAATGCAAACTTTCCAAGGTTTATTGTGCTTGCAGCACTTGCACAACTAATACCATCCATAATCATGTTGCTTAACTTATCTCTCATGTAGCAACTAATGTGAAGGATTATTAGAATTCAAAAGTAGGAGATTTTTCTCCATTCCTTATCCGGCTTTTCGAAGAAAGGTACAAAATATTTTCCTCGAAATTTCTCCTTTTCCTCTCTTTTTCCCTGATTTCTGTTTGCTTTTCCGTAAAACTTGTTAGGTGATACATTTATTGTCATTAAATCCGTGTCTTATCCCGATCCTCGTTTTCTCCGTTGATCCTCGTTTTCTCCGTCTACAATCTATATATGCGATGTAGTTTTTCTATTATTTCTACAAAGCCTTCCCTTCTTCTTTTTCTCTTTTAAGCCTTCCCTTCCATTGATCCTCGTTTTCTCCGTCTACAATCTATATATTCTATGTAGTTTTTCTATTCTTTCTAAAATAGCATTCTCTTCATCTACCTAATTGTGTTCTCTTTCAAGCATTCCCTTCTTCTTTTCCTCTTCTAAGTGGTTCATCTCCTCCAGTCATTGTGTATCGGCAGCAACAAGGTGCCTCTCTAGGTATGAGACTCTGAGATGCAACCCACAGACATGGTCGTGCACAGCGGCCGTGTCATCTTTGCCGTCGTCTGTGTAAAGTGCGTCGAACACAACCCACAGTCGTGTCAATTACCGTGTCATGTTCTTGTTTCATTAGTTCATTTACCGACATGCCACGTGGCACATCAGAAACGTGTCGAACCATGTCCAACACGTATCTGTTTTGCTGGTGTGTTTGCATTAGCTGTTTTCTTGCCAGGTCGGTGCTTTCTATCTTATTTTCCTTTTGAACAATTATAAATTGAAGGTGAGTCGTCTTTGAGATTTTTTCCATTTTTATTTCTGAATCTTTGTGTTTAGACTCTAGTAGTTCTGAAATTATGTGTTAGAAAATTGAAGCTTGTATGGTTGAATTTTAATTTTAATTTTGATGCACTATGATGCACTATAGGTTAAGTTTTTATACGAATGCATAATACATGTATCAATGTTCAACCAAGTAACCATATCTGTGTCCTGTATCTAAAAAAAAAAAAATATATCGTCCCACCGGTACGATACTGTACCTGTAGCACTGTCTCTGTTTCTCTGCGACATGGTTCACATCTTAATCTAATAGTATAGGTCTTGTATGTAAGTAAAGTTTAGGACTATGTGGATCTGTTAGCATGCATGAATAGGGATAATGAATAAAGTAGAGTTGGATGCTTATGTTGGTGAATATTATGTTTGATAGTGCTAATGCGGGAAGGACTTTTTGTAAGTAATGATAGTTGAAGTGGTAGGTGAAAAATACTGATAATTCATTGATAGTTCACTTAAAAGAGTATACAATCGCAATTTTGTCAGCTTGTTACCATTTTGCCCAACAATTGTAAATCTGCTCCAATTCTACATCATTTAACATTGTTTTCCTTTTCATACATATCTTGCAGGAAATTGGAAATTCGTAGACGTTGGAAACGGCTCCAGCAACTCTTATGCTTTGAGTAAATCAAATGGCATAGTGTTAAAATTGATCAGTACACTTACAAAAACAAATGGTGTACACTATGTTCAGGTAGTATGATTATCATTTAGCTTAACGAGAGTGATGTAACATGAAATGTCTGTCTTATTGGTGATTGTTCATTCTGTGATCTTTTCATTTCTCTTCTGTGTTACGGCTCGTTTTTCCTGTCATCAAATATGTTATTTGGCACCACTTCATGTAATTTCCAGCTTGGGCTTTGTTAAAAGCCGCTGATTTATTGTTTTATTACGCACATTTCTTACTTAATCTTCATGATGGATTTCACCAGGGCCATATAATATTGCATGACATGTTCGATGATGAACGTGATGCGGGTGTTGTGCAAATGAGGGTGCAAGGTGTATATCTATGGTCCTTCAGACAACTACGGCTGGTAACAAGCAGGTTGGTTTCCCTTTACTGCTGTTAATCTTTTTGTGTGTGTCTGGTACTTTGAGTGTATAGTATCTACAGTATGCTAGTAACTCATGTGACTTGGAAGAGTATATTGCATGATTTGAAGGTGCAAAATGGTTGTTTGCAGTTTTGTACAGAATTGTAGAAAACAAATATCTGTCTAAATATGTACAAATGTAAAATCTCCATTAGAGTGCCATTTTTTATATCTTCATGCCATACTTAAGTGATTGAATGCTGAATAACCAATTAAATAGATTCAGCCATGGAGCAGTTGAGAGCGGTGAGCTCACCCTTCAATGTGTATTTGAGGGAGCTCTAATCTGTAAGCAGCTCCCTAGAAGTGAAAAATACACAAACATTTCAAGAGCATGTTATGAGTTATGACTTGCCTTTATTATAACTGTGGCACCTGGCTTGAATAATGGCTACGAGTTTCTGAGAGTAGACTTTGAATGAAGGGAATAACAAATAGTATTGATTGAATCTAACACAAAGAAACTGGACAGAATTACTGAAGCAAGCTCACAATCTTGGTAAAAGTCTCATTATTATCATTTTTATTATAATTAGGACAGTAACTATGGCCTAAATTTTGAACAAAATCACGCTTATATGAACAGGGGCCAGAATCATACCTCTTATATTGGTTAAGTTTCGGGTGGCGTTCACATTAAATAAAAAAAGTTATACATAACATTTTAGATTTTTTCCCTTCTTCAATTTCGTAATTTTTATTTATTCCGTAACATGAGTTTCACAGTGCATGTTACTGCTGCAGTGGCAAAGCAGGCTTGTCCCAGCAGGACGATGATTCCTTAGTATCTGATGCATATCACTTGGTAATCACTCTGGCTTCCTCTGATTTCTTGTTTATTACACTTTCTGATGTAATATGTAGTTTATACTTTTATACTCCTTTTCCTTTTGTTTTTTTTTATATTGATTTCGTAAATAAATACACATTGATATCCCAGATGCTTTTTTATAAAGGACTTCTGCCACTTGTTTGATCATTTTCTTGTTTTTACAGCTTGGAGTTTTCTCCTCCGAGATGTTTCTGAAGTCTCAACTTGATAAGTTCTGGAAGAGGAAACCTTGTAAAGTTCTTACAATTTGTTTGTTCCATTTGATTTGATAGATAATGCTCCTTTCCTGAAGCTCCTTTTGTATTGTGCAGCTCCCATTACTGAGATTGAGAAACAATGCAATATTGAAATTACTGCACAGGTGTCTCACGCATCTTCTTGGGGAACTGGTACGAAAAGTTACGCGTGTGTATAGTACTCTCCTTACCGCTATCATCTAAAGAAAGTTGTGCGGATGTCTGAATTGAACTACTTTAGTTTCTTTATCACGAACACCATTTGATCTGAATTCTTGAGCAGTAATATTTCTCAAATGTTAACTAGCAAAATGGGTTTTTGTGGCTTCAAATTTGAAATAAGTCATTTTTGGGGTTGGCATTGTTTTTTAATCTATTTTTTTTCTCGTGCAAATTTTCGTAGATGGAGATCACCCTATATATCACCTTGAAGGACTGATGGAGAGCTCTTCAGTGGATGGTGATGTAAAATGCTTCTCACCCATGCAGTTCAATGTGACTTCAGTCAACGTTGAGGTCTACCAGCGTAAAGCTATGAAGTTCTCGTTGATGGTCACCTTTGTATCCTTTACTCTAATAGTGTTATTGAAATCGAACATATTCAAGGCAGGGAGTGAGGGAGGGGAACACATTTTACTGCATTTTTATGTTGGGATCCATAACTTTCATAGATTACGCTGGTCCAATTTCGATTGTTTAGGCGACAGATGCAACACAGAAACATCCGTACTGTAAGATATCCTCTATTCATGCCTGATACTTGATAACTATACGCGTTACTAACATCATGTCTTGTATTTATTCAACTTCTCCAGTTGTTTCATCTAGTTTAATATAATTTTCTTCCAGGGGGCTGCCAATGTTTCGCTTGTGATGATTGGTCATCAGGCGATAATGGACATTTATATCTGTTTTCTTTTTATAATGATTGGAATCGTACTTGGTATGTTTACTTAAATAATGTTACATTTATCTTGATTGCTTTCAATTTCTATAGTTTGTTATTCCATTTTGTTGCTGATTTCTTTTTTCTTTTTCTTTTTTTGTGGGGGGTAAAATCTACTATGCACCCTTGAAAGTTAAATTTTTTCGATTTTGCACCCCTGAAATCTATTTAATCAAGTCAACACTCTCCAATTACGGTCTATTGTCACTTTGCACCCCTTTTCCGTTTTCAGACATTGACCAACGTTATCTTAGGGTTAAGAGCGTCATTTTACTGTTCACTCCCTCCAAAGTGGATTTTACCCTATTTATACTAACTTGATAATTTTATTTGTAATTTTTATATTGAATCCGTAACAATTTAAAAATTATAACTAAAAATATGTAAATGTATAATAAACTTAAAATTAAGAGTAATATTAATTTAACAACAAAATGCTAAAACAAAGAGTAATATTATCTTAAACAACAAAAATACCAAAAAAATTGTATATTTTTTCTCAATTCAAAAATATATTTAATAATATTTATATATTATCATATCATACTAATAAATAATTAAGAAAGCAAAAACAAAAACAAAAAAAAAACAGAAATACTTCTTCTTCCTTCTTCCTTTTCCACCCGAACCCACCTCCGCGACCCCCCCCCCCCCCCCCTCTCATCGTCCATTTCTCTTATCATCATCTCAATTGTGAATTGTGATGACCATGTTCCGCCTCCTATCGCTGCCTTCTCCCGTCGCTTCGTTGCCGATGCATTGCACCGAAATCTCAGCAGTTGCCCAACTATGGCTTATAGCGATTATTTAAATTAAAAATGAAGATAATGCTGCAAACACAATATGAATCATGAAATTCGTTTACAGTAGATTGGTGGGATTATAGTTTACCGATGTTTGAATTTCGAATCGAAAAGTGATACTCTGATTCTGATTTTTGGAGAAATGGGATTGATGAAACCTGACAGGGACTCGATTACAGTAGTATACACTCCAGGATCGTTGGAGGTGGAGGGAGAGGTGGGGTGGACGGTGGTGGTGGGGTGGAGGAGGAAGAAGAAGAACAAGAGTTTTTCTTTTTCTTTTTGTTATTTTTCTTTATCTTTTGTTTGTTATGTTTTTGTTATTTTATTTTTAATTTTATTTTTCTATTTTTTTGTTATTTCTTATTTTACTGTCATATATTTACAAATAGATTTATTCCTACCATAATATTTTTATAATTTAGATGATATATAATAAGATTAAATGTAAACTTGAATTACGAAAAAATATACAATATTTTTAGTATATTTGGAGGGAGTGAACAGTAAAATGACGCTCTTAACCCTAAGACAACGCTGGTCAATGTCTGAAAACGGAAAAGGGGTGCAAAGTGACAATAGACCGTAATTGGAGAGTGTTGACTTGATTAAATAGGTTTCAAGGGTGCAAAATCGAAAAATTTTAACTTTCAAGGGTGCATAGTGGATTTTACCCTTTTGTGGGAGATGTCTCAAATTAGTTTTTGCTCACTACCCTACTTCCAATTCTTTGCATCTTATACTTTTTGCATACCGTTGTCGATTTTGTCATTTCAGTATATCAATTGCCTGTATTACAACAAAGATGGAGTTTTAGGCTATCAAATTGCATTACTTTTTAAAAACAAAATTCAGAGGTTTCTTTTTTCCCCATTTACTTGTGTATTGACTTTCCGCTTCTGATGTAGTAATCATGCCTTGTGAGTAATTATTCTGGGGAAAATATTATTCAAGTTGGAATAATAAAACAAGAAAAACTGTAAAATTTTCTTTTATTCGTTTCCTCAATCTATACTTAAATTGTTTACCATGCAATTATGTCTCGTTATTGAAGATGCGCGAAGCAAAAAAATGATACGTGCTTGGTTGCAGGAGCCCTCGTCAATGTTTTGGCCACTGCTGCACTTATCAAATTTTCACTCTTCTCAATATGTGAAATGCGGTACCTTCTCATTATATGGACTGCTAATCAGATTTTGAGGTATGGGGAGGACTGGGTGCCAGCAAATGATGACGCCCTCGCACCCCTTTACAGCAATTTCTGTAAGCATCTTTTCTTGGTCATGTCCATATCTACTATAAGAGTTTCAAAATTATCTAATTTGGTCTAAGGTTGGTTTAATGTATTGAAAATCTATGTCATGGCCCATAGGTGCATTATTGCAGGTATATCAATCTTAGCATACTGAACAAAAATAGTAGGTATTGTAGCATGGTTTTGAAGAATACAACACCCAAAACAAGTTTTTTTTTTTTTTAATTGTTTTTTATTTAATAGCAGAAGTACTATAAAACTTGATTAAGTATCACAAGGTAGCCACGTCCCTCACATATTCCTGTTGAATAAGAAAATCGGTCTTTTGACCCAAGAGAATCCTAAGTAAATTTTATGAGGATCATAAATAAGAAAATAAACTCTGACAGCCTAAATTTCAGATTAACCCATAGGAGATTTAGAGGCCAAAATGGATAGCATAATTTCGAAATGATAGAACCAAATACTGAACTGAAGAACCTATTCCTTCAGTTTTGGTTTCATTTAATTCGTGACGAGTTCTTGATTTTGCATGACTGACTTGGGTTTGCAATTGATTTCCGATTATATGATGATTCACAAATGAACCTAAAAATTATTTGTTGCACCTTATTTCTAATGACTGATGCAATTTACAATTGTTTTGCAGATAAATTTCTTTTCGGGGGCGTTCTTGTCACGATTTTATTTCATAAATATTTTCAGTTTATTCTTCTCCTTCTACATTCCTTTTGGATTCCCCAAATAATAATTAACATCACTCGTGACTTGAGGAAACCGCTGGATCCTTATTTCACGATAGGAATGACAATCACCCGTGTTGCTATTCCGTTATATGCATTCGGCTGTCCGCACAACTTTCTTCTCATAGAACCTGCAAGCAGCTGGTGTATTTCGTTGGTTATTTTTATGGGACTCCAAGCATCACTTCTGCTCATACAGCATTATTTTGGATCTCGGGTCTTCATCCCTAGTCAGGTGTGACTCAAATTCTGTCATTCTTCTGGCTATACATATACAGATTCTTCCATGTACAAAACTTTAGATTTTATGAAATTACGAAATTCTCTTTAAGATTTGGATTATAACAGACGACCTTTGAAAAAAAGGGGTGTATCTGTAATGGTTTTCAGATAGTAAAAGAATTGTCTATAATTAGACTAAACTTCTAGGAGTGTAACTGCTATTATAACTATACACAGTGGGTACTATAGAACACTGTAGCGCAAACACTTCTTAAACTTGTGTTATTGCTCTTACAACTGCTGAACTGTGCTTCTGTCTCCTCTTTCTCTGCAGTTCTTTCCAGAAAAATATAACTACTACAGGAGCTTTCATCGGGGGGACCGCACTCTTATTTGTGTTATTTGCATGACGACCATCCACCTCCGTCGATATTGGAATACTTGCATGGTATGTACTATATTCTTTTCAATACTACGAAGTTGTAGTACGTTTCACTAACATTCTGATTCAACAACTATGAATAGGTGACGCCGTGCGAGCATTTCTTTCACTCACATTGTCTGCACCGGTGGATGGACAGAAAAATGGAGTGCCCAACTTGTCGCAGACGTCTCCCTCCGCCCTGAAAGATAGAAATTTTACTCTGGTAAGAAGCCTTTCAGCTAAGTTTAGGCTGGTGAACTTTATAGGCTTGTCTATCTTGTTCCAAACGTCGAAATTCCAGTGAAATTTATTTTTCTCTTTGATGATCGATATGCTGGTTATGAGTTTCGACGACGCCCAATGAATAAACTTGTAGAATTAACTTTGAAAAAATCTCAACTTATATGTTGAACCTCGACTGCTATTCAATTTGATGCATCACAATGTTTTGATGTGATTTAGAATTATATTCACAAGTTTTCGTGGACAAATGTAGTTACCATTGTGTTTTTCTTGTTTCAGGTTGTGGAACTGACAGCAACTATGGGTGTAATTGTTCATATCAATGTATATATTTAATTTATAACTCATTCTTTTTAATTTGTATCTTTTATTACAGCACTCTAGAATGCAGTGCGTGTACAACTGTACTTAATGTTCAAAATGTCTCCTGTATATATGTAAAGACCTTTTGGTGATGAATGAGAAGCATGAATTATGGTTTTATTATATAAATAATATCTTCACTCTTGGGGGGACTGGTTATGTACTTTTGTTATATGTTAAAATATTTTTAAAGACATGATACTAAACTCGTTAAATAAAATCTGATACAACTCATCTTAGAAGTGGTGTTTCTGTTCAACTTTTTTTTTTTTTTACTATACATCATCATAATTCACATTTCCTGGAAAATAGTAAAATACTCAAGCCCAACACAGGAACTCTTCTGGTGCAGTAACACCAATATACAGTATACAATAAAAAGTGTGGTATTCATCTACTTCTCCTTTGCTTGGATGTATGTTGGATATGTTATGATTATCAAATTCTTACAACAAATGACAATTCTATTTACATCGAATAGTATTTCAATTTATGGAAAGTTCATATATATATATAATATTTGCAACTACTCCTAGTAAATTAAAAAATAATGGTAACAGAAAATACTTTGCATCGGGTTTAAAAAATAAATTGAATAAAATGATTCTAGAGTGTTGACATATAATTACAATGATAAAAAAAGTCATAAGATTACCATTATTTGTAGTGTGCTACAAACGTTACGAGGGAGTGGAACTTCGGTCCTGCACTCTCTCTCCAATCCCAGCGGTACCAAAAGAACTTTGCCCAGTATGCAGTAATAGCCATATGGATGGTTGACGTGGTGCCAACCTCTCCCAGCCAAATATACGTAATTTGGGTTGTATCCCCAGGTTATTGTCTAGGGCATAAAAGGGAATTGAATATATGAGGCAACATAGGCAATGGGTATCAACCTCTCTTCACGGCTCCCCGATGGCGATGAATCCTAACCACGCGACGAATAGTGGTTTTGGAGCACCTGACATTACAAAATAACACGAAATTAATTTGTAACAGCTGATGATTATGATGATGAAATCGAAGTAGATGCAGAGAGAGTGAGAGTGAGGCTGAGAGAGTTTTATAGTAGGGTGGAGGTGGCGTGGCATGATAGAGGCACACCGCACATGCTGCAGCCTGCATGCCACCTCCCATTGATAACGTCATCATCCTGTATATATGTAAACTATGAATATATGTTCAAAATGCAGCTGAATAGTGAATATACTATGAAACTCTTATGTCATGCGAATCTTGACTTGGTCTGTTATATGTTCAAAATAAAAGTCTTTTCATCAAACAGAAGCTAATGCATCTCATTTGAAAAGATACTGTCTGTTCAATGTTATGTTCGAAAATGCAGCTGAATACAATTCAAAAATAACATCACTACAACTCATCACTATAAGATTGATGAAAAGACTAATTTAATTAATATACTGTTTTTATTTGTGTAATTAACTAATCATTTAAGAAGCGGTATGGTTTTGTAGATAAAGTGAGATATATAAGCTTATCTCACTTTATCTCTCGTTTGGTTCTATAGGTTGATTTTTTGGACATAAATGAGATATGCCCGAATTTTTTGCCCCGATAACTTAAATGATCACTTGATCCAGCACTCTGGCCTTATGGAAGCTGAGAAACTCTTTGAAAATTAAGAAATGATGTTGTCTTCAAATGGGTGATGGTCCCGAACCTAATCAAAGTTAGAGTTTAGATCTGGTTTAATGCTAATTTTAAGGACTTTGCCTGTTTATATGTCATTTGGTCTAACTCAATTCACGAGTGTCTTCCTTAAAGCCTTGTGGAGTTTGTGTACTTCTTGTACTCAACTAGTGTTGTGCATATGGATCGAATTAGATCGAATCAACGCTAAACAACGATTTTAAACTTGACAAAATGAAGATCGAAACCAGATCAATTTAAAACGATCTGATTCGATCCAAAATTATTCGATTTCGATTTGATTTAATTCGATTTCAATCTTTTTTTTCCTTTTTATTTTAATATTAAGGAACAAAATTATATAACTTTTCATTGTGCATGTAAAATTTACGAAAACTTGAATAAACATGAATACAATGATAATTTATAACAAACTCACATGCATTAGCGGGTTTAATTTCCCGCCCAAAAAAATAAAACATGTGTAGTGTTTTTTGAGAAAATAAAACGTGTGAAGTGTTAATACTTTTAGTTAATATATTAAGTTACTTAGTAGCATTTCATTAGCATTACATATGTTTTATTATTTTATAACTTAATCTTGTATGCTATTATAAATTTATTTATTTTTAACAATAAGATGAGTATTCGATTTGATTCGATTTTTAACATCTGAAATCAAAGATCCAATCAAATGGGGAGTTCGATCCTAAAGGCAAAACCAAGAGTCGGATCAAATATTCGATTCGATTTTTGGATCGGATCATTTGATCGATTTTTAACTGATTCGATCGATCCATTTTTCTCTGCGTAGCCCTATACCCAACTCTTTGTTATGTTTCTTTTAATGAATAAAATCTATTTTTTGCCGATAGTAAAAATGCTAACTTCTTGAAGAAAAAAAATCAGAAGGATAGAGTGCGGTACTTCCTTTTTTTATTTTTTTTATAGAAAGTAATTGTATATATTATTCGATACATTTTTTCTCATGACACACTATGGAGACTGGTGTGATATATTACTAATTCCAATATATCGTGTCCCAGATATTATGCTTTACTTCTGTTTATTTAAATCTACATAATTTAACCCTTGCATTCTTATAGTACGTACAACCATTTCACTTAGAAGGCGTTTGCTTTCAATACTGATTAATACCACGTTATTTCAGTTGTTACTAAAAGTCACCTTATACGTATGATTATTTAATAATTACTTTTTAATAACCATTTTGGTTGGTAATAAAAAGATTGTTATTATTTTGTATCTGCTCGTAATATCCGCTTTGGTTCGAGGTGTAGAACATATTTTGTTACTATATCAAAGAAATTTATAAAGGGTTTTTGGCACATCACCCCATGTAATGTGCAAAAGAGGCGCATTACCCCCCAGTGAACAATAAATAGGCATATTACTCCCCTATAATTTTAAATTGGTGCAATATACCTCCTTATAGAAGGAGGTGTTGTAACTCACTTGCCAAAATGTGGTGTAACTCACTTGCCAAAAGGTGAGAGTGAGATTACTTTATTCTTATCATTTTCTCTTAGAAATCTAAGGTTTTTAATTTATTTTCACTTTCAATTACCAAAAGATGATATAATATTTCACCAATTTACTAAATAAACAAAAAAAAAAGTATTTGAATAGTAGAATTTGACAAAATACAAGTACAAATACATGAAAAATTCGACAGGGAGGCAATGTGCACCAATTTTAGAATTACAAGGAGGTAATTCGCCTTTTTTAAGATTACATGGGGGTAATGCGCTAATTTCATAGATTACAGGGGGTAATTTGCCATTTGCTCATTTATAAATTTACCCCCTCCACTACATATCCTTTGAATGGATGCGTCGATTCATTCACATCCCTTCATGTTCGTTCCTCTTTCTCCCAAATTGAAACCCTAGAACCTGAACTCCAACGCAATCACATCAATTTTGGGGTAATCACTTCAATTCCTACTTCTACAACATCGCAAACGGTAAGGGAATCATGAATCCCTCTTCAATTCCAATTATTTCGTTCGAATTTGGTGCGTTGAATTAAATGTATCATCACATTTTGATTGCATGTGAACAAATTTAACAATCTGACTAATTGTTCAATCCACGCGGACGTGTTTAGCCCTAAAAGTGGTACACATATCCGCTTCCACCTTAATTATACCTACTACGTTGGAAATTCAGCAGTATTCTACAAACAGTTAATTAGGTTTTCGTGGGATTCGATTTGATGAACAATTTGTGAATTGTGACATTATCATTGTTGCGTGGTTCGGTTAATATATGTGTTTGAATCTTACGATGATTCGTGCTCCAATTTATTTGAGTATGGGTACTTTCGTGTGGTATTGTTTAGCGGAAGTGTTATAACCCCATACAAACACATGTAACTACTATAACAATCTGTCTAGTGGAAGAGTTTGTTAATGAAAGGAGTGTGAATAGAGAAGCAGTAATGTTGTGGTTTTTTTTTTGATTTGGTCATTGTATTATTGTTGATCTTAGTGGTCATTCCATGAATATTTGGTTGTTCTATATTCAATTATGGGTGTCTTGTTAAAATTATATACATTAGACATCGCACTTATATTGGATTGCCTCTTATATATATTTCATGTTTTTTAATGTAATGGTTAAAAAATTTGTATGAATGTATGATGCCCTTACCAGGATCCAGTGTCTCAAAAAAGTTCTCAACGACCTCGATCTCGGGAAGAATGGTAGCCTCAAAGTGTTGTTGTTCCTCAAAAGGATATGAGCAAAGAAGGATCTCTCTAATCCACTTGAAATGGAGATGGCTACCTTGCAAATGACAATGTGGTTGAAGAAGGGGAAGGAGGGTAGATACCACATATTTGAAGTGAGAGACAAGGTGGTTCCATTGAGACACCGTTATAATGTGTTTCTAAACTTCATCAGGCTTCCAAGAGTTTCCTTTGACCCCGAGACCTATGAACTAATTTTCGTTAGACCTGAATACGCACCCCATATCAAGAAGGTACTTACGCAATTTTTTTTTGATTTCATGAAGATCTTGTTGCCTTGGTTGAATATGTTAACAATTGAGTCTGATGTTCTGCGTTTACTTGTTGTAGGAAAACCTAATAAAGCATCACTTCCGTCTGGTTGGCTTTCATTATAGTGATTGTACTTTGCGGTCTTCCATGATATGAATGTTGCATTGCTTCGAGAGGAGAGGGTTGGAACCATCAACAATCCTATATAGGTGCACGACTTCGTTGGTCAGGACAGACTGCTACATATCCCTTGCAATTTAGGGCCTAGCAATGCCGGAACAAGTAACAACAAGACTGTCATGAAGGACTTCTTGAGTGTGTTCACTGGCTGACTTCCTAATGACAATTTCATGAAGAAAAAAAAATTGGTTAACCTATGAAATACAATATGACAAGGTGGTTAGCATTTGGTACTTAATTGGCTTTTGGTAGAGACTTGTGGCTTGAAGGTAAAGTTGAGTTATGTTCAACAATTTGGTGCATTTAGATTTGAGCTACTGTTCCATCTATTAGTAGTATTGAAGTCATGCTTATTCATACAATCATGTGATACTATGCATCCTTTTTTCTCTCGTAATTGCATGGTTCAAATTCGAAGAGATGCTAGTTGCGCAATCCATTGAAGTCATGTTGTTTAAGGCATATACCAATGAAGTTGAGTTATGTATCATGTCGTGGTATTTGCAATGACATTATAATTTAAATTTGTTTTGTTTGTATTGAAAATCTTTGGGGCATTTATTTGAATTAGTTCTTCTATCGAAAATATGGCATAAGTTATTTGAATTTTGTAACTTATTCTCCGAAATGATATTTCGTTTGCATACCTGTTTATAACCCTATTTATCAGTGTGAAGTATCTCAATGCCACTTTAATGATTTGGCCAATGAAGAGGCGTCCTTAACATTGCATCTCTTCTTGAAATAAGGTCCAATTTTGATATTATATACGAAAAGACACCATTTGGTATGACAACCGTTGGATTACTCAAAAGGGGGTGAACACCAATTAATTTGCGTTTTTTCATATATATAAAATAAATATGTGACCCTTCAATCTCCTATTATCCATAAGAATATTAGACATTTCTCCACATATAGAATCAGGGCAAAAACCATCCAAAGAAAACAATGGAGGCAAGCTACAACACGCAAGCTAGGGTTTACGATGCAACAAAGGCAAGTTCTACATAGTGTCTTAAACTATATACTAGTACCATACGATGTTCTCTCAAGTTCTGATTTAACATCTATGTTGCAGAACAATCACATTAAAATCTTCCCGAACTTCGATGTATGGAAGAGGAGTCACGAGACGATCCTGATTGAGGGATTGCAAGAGAGGATGGACCGTTCTAAATGGTTCATTTATGCCATGCTACAGAAGACCCTGTATGAATTATCCCCTATTATGAGCCTGAGCCGGGCAATGGGGATGAACGTAACACCTCTTATGGTCAAGGCTCGACTTTCAATAATGAAGATGCGGTTCAAGTTGTTCAACAAGTTTCACAAAAGTTCAGGGTTCAAATTCAGACCAAAGAGAAACAAGGTTTAGGTTAACTATAACATTTACGATCAATTTGAGAAAATGGTAAGTCTCTCAAATTCATATTAAGTTGTCCACTCAATCTATCAATTTAATTTATAATGTTCCCGGCTTTGCAGCCATCGCAAATCGACATGATGCTCATGAAGCTGAGATTTGAACATTACGAGGATATGAACTTTTGTTATGTTATTAAACAAAGCCCCATCGACGAGATTAGAGTACTTTCAAAACAAGAGGTTCTTTGGGACACCACATAAGTATGAGTGTTTTGTGACGTTGCACTTATAATCGGTGTAACCTATGAATATTTCTATTATAATAAAATATTTTGGTCTTACTACCTTGTATGATTTTGTTAATCCAACCGTCCTTGTTCAAATAACACTCGCAGTATGGGTGTTCCTACACGAACAACACTAAAAGATATTAGCTTTTTGTATATATAGTGGAAATGAGCACTTCATAAGAGGAGGACTCACACGTGAGTGTCGAAAACTACCTTGATGTAATCAATCCACCAATCATGCGCCACGAACTCTGTGGTTTTCGTGCTACCATTGAACCATACCTCATTGCCACTAACGTCGAACATGTTGTAAAGGTGATGATAAGTCTTTCGCCAAATAGTTAACTTGGCCTTAATGTGTTGAATGGCCTGCAAAGTTGTATTCGACATAATCACCCTAATCCCCTGTTCGAGCTTTTGGAGATACCCGACTCTGAAATAGTTGCAGATATTACCATCTTCATTATTTTGCTCCTTCATTACCGAAATGAGAGCCTCCTCCTCCTCTCGAGTCCATGCATGAAATATCCTTTCCATCTTATAAATAAACTGTGAACAACAACATCATTAAGACAAAGTATAAAATATGAAAGGTGCAACAACATATTCAATTCATGAATATTGATAAAATTGATTCATTACTATTTATTAAAGTTCTATTGCCATCAACTGCACAATGAAGCCTCAATCTCCCTCACAACCTTCATTTCTTAATCATATAAAAGGTAGATAGTTTTATTCAGTCACAACATAAACCACACCATTCATTAAGTACATTGAAAGGAGTACTATCAGTGATAACCAAACTAATAAACACAGAACAATACCTCGAACCTAAGCATTTTATGTAATACGATTTTAGCACAAATCGGACAAAGCACCAATCAATCCCCTACTACGATACATATTTCACATGCACACACATCAATTGTAGGTTTATATCACGTATTCAAACGCTATCAATTTCACAAGGAATACATATTAGTTTTACCATGTCACCACACCCAAAAATAACCCGCATGCATTAATCTTAAGAAACAAATCAATCACACAAGTATTCGCTTTACAAAATCTAAGACCACCAAAACTGGATCTTGTGCAACTCATGTGGCAACACCTAATATTACCTTAACACCACACCAAATGCAGCACATTACCAACGTAGCTATTAATTAATTACCAACGTAGCTATTAATTAATTGGCATAGAATCATAATAACCCCCTAATCCATTAAACCCAATCTGAAACCCTAACCTTAACACCCAAAACAGTTGTTTATGATTTGCATTATATTAATACCTTCAACAAGTACCGAATTAGGGTCGAGAACCTTCACCGAACACGTTCAACCCGAAATGGACACTCACATGCGAAAGTAAACACGCGACCTACATTCATGCTAAACTTGGCGATGATGTAGTCAAGTAACACGAACATCGCGAGCTTACTTGATTCGATGCGAATTAGTTGATTGTTGCAACAACTAGGGTTTCGACAAAATCGCGACCCTCAATAAACCCTCAAATCAATTTTGGAGCAAATCAATTGAAAATGCAACTTCAAAATTGTGAAACACATTTTTAAAATGTGTTGTCACGCCTCTTACTTTTGAGGGCATTTGTGTCACTTTACGTGGCCGAATTTAATATCAGAATTGAAATTATATAAGGGGGGGGGGGGGGAATTTTAGTTTGAATTATGAGCGTGAATGATTGGGGGCCGAGCAACTTTTTGGTCAAAGTCCAATTACGCAATCTCACGAACCAAAAAAACTAATAACTCAAATTAGACACCTTATACACGGAACCAAACGCCCTCTTATAGTATTTAGTTTTGATGACAAATTCACATATATATCGAAAGTTAGAATACATCAGAAATTCGAATAAAAGTCCAGCCTATAAAAATCAATAATAACAAATGATACAACATTATTCATAAATAATTCAAAACAGTTCGTATATAAACTAAAAAAACAAAAAACAAAAAACAAAATTCCCGCCCTCGCCAAAAAACACACTTTAGTGTGTGCGATTTACACACACAAAATTGAATAAAACGATGCCGTACTACGTCATGTTTGGTGCATGAATCGGTAGGTAAAGCCCTAATTTCCGCACCTAAAAGGCCATTACACCGGGAGAGGTTGTTCGCGTATTTGTTTGTATACTCATCGGTGCACCTCAATCCCCTGCTTTTCCGGCTGTGGACCCTACCTCTGAGCGCAGAGGCGACGTGTACGATTTTGTGAGCGTTGCTCGATTTTTGAGCTTGTTTTTAACTCGTGAGTGAGTGTGCTTCATTTGTTACATTTTACTAGTAATTTGCATAATCTATTTAGCGAATTCAAAAGCAACTTGAGTTGATTTTTGGAAATGGCTTGCAATTTCTCGAGTGTTGTGTTTGGAATTATGTTTGTTTTGTTGTTCAATTTTGTGGTGATGTGCTCTGGAAATGGTGGTTTGATGCATTTGAGTGACGAGGTAGTTATCAATTATTTGTGTTATTTGCTCTTGTTGTGTTAATTTTTTGAAATTATAGTGACTGAATTGATCGAGTTCCACGTAAATCTAATGTTTACTTAAAATTTTGGTTGCTCGCCAAGTTGAGCATGTAGTAGCCATAAGAAGTACATTGTTATATGTGTTTTTTGGATGTTTCGTAATCGTAAGGAAATGAGTTGTATGCATATGTAGTCTCTAATTTATAAATGCTTTGTGTGACATGTAGAGTTTGTTCTTGTTGGTTGGTGTACAAAGAAAAAAGTCAGTAATTGAGTTGCTACTTAATTATGAGTGTATAGTTAATAAACTGAAAAGTTGCGGTTTTGTTGCATGTTTGCGGTTTTGCGGCGCGTAGACTTAATGAATTTGACTGATTTTTTGTCGTTTATTTGTTTGACTGCTTGATTAGCGAAAACTAAACAATGCAGTTGCTTGTCGTGTTTTGCTTAGTCGGCATCTGATGACTGGTTTGGTGATATCTTTACTTGCTCGGTGTACAAGGTCCAATTATGTAATGTTCACACATAATCGGTTTCTGTTGAAATATATGGTTTCTATATCGTGTTATAGAGTCAAAGCACACATGGAAAATGCGTTTTGCAGCTCTTAACGATTGATTTTTTATATTTTGGGTTGATTGACTGCATACCGAACTGAAACTATTAAAATGCAGTTCCCTTGTGTGTTCATTAGTGTGCGATCTTTATTTGGTAATTGCAGAAAATCTATCGTACATATATCAATATTGATTGAGTTGGTCATTAATTGTATTACCTTGCACAAGAATGTCAGAAGCGCGTACGAATTTGTATGTTGCATCATGATGGTGACTCAGTATATTCTATGATTACGCAACATGATATTCTTATCGTGGTTTGAAGGAGCTGGCAATGATGACACATGTCTATACTCCTTATATTTCTTAATTTTCATGACGCCAAAGTACAGTCATGATATATACTCATCTGGCTGTTTAAACTATGTCACTAATAGTTGAAAGAAGTCATGCGAATTCTTAATAACTGGAACTTCACAAGCATTAGACAACGGATGCACGCCAAGCCAATGTGCTCAAAGAGTTCATTCAAAAAGAATTTTATTCGTTTTCAATTGGTTTAAAAGGAAGATTTTAGCTTGAGAATCTCCATTTGAAACAAGAACTTGGATGCAATTTCTTATTTTCTGTAATAGACTAAATCATTCTTAATTTCCTTGTCTTTACATTATGGAACAGAAGCCAGGTTTTCTCTCTAATTGTATTAGTCTTGTTAAAAAGAATATCCATCAATCAATGACCTTCCATTTCTATTTTCTGTCCTTCTCCCAGGTCTTCCATTCATCATGTCTAATGTTATTGCATTACTTTTTGCAGTGGCTTCAAGGCAAGGATGGGCAGGAATCGGGACCGCATTCTTCTTGGAATATATCAGGGAGATACAGAGGTCTGTGAGCTGTCTTTTAAGAATTTTAAACTGATCATTAATTTGCGCAAACGTTTTATGTAGAAGAAAAATCACATTAATTTTTAGTCTTATGCATTTCTAAATGGCACATGCTTGACTATGTGTTGGTACTGTAGCTACTTCAAATTATAGTTCATTTATTTCTTTTGGTAGCGTGCAATCATTTTGAGAACCTGTCATTATTAGAATGATATTTACTTCTGGTAAATCTTTTGTTAGTTCTCTTTGTAAACATGCTAATCGATATTTGTATTGCAAATTTGTTTCCATGACATCTGTGCTTTCTGATTTCCTGTGTTTTAGAAGTTATTTTCTAAAATGATTGTGAAATTTGAAGTTGTGCTTCACAGTTTTTATCGGGGTCATGATATACATAGTATTATAGTTCGCTGCTGCAAGGAATGAACCAATGGTAACTGACCAAGTGATTCCATTTAAAAACCATATAGTGGTTGTATGTGCACCACTTTTTTAACAAACCTAGGTTCGAATTGGCAGTCACTTTTTGGAGAGAGTGTGGAGGAGCCATAAAAAGTTAGTATATACTATATACCCAATAATTAGAAGAAAAAAAATCAAAATCAACAATTTCGACAACATATTTAGGATTTTTTATAATAAAATATTTTATGCATTACTTTCACCTAATATAAGAATCTTGTAGCACAAATTCGGCAAGAAAAGTATGATAATAGAGTTACTCAAAAACTAAGGAAGACGTTTCAATATAAATTGAGAGAACTATATTTAGTATATTGATTATAGTTACAAAGATAAGTGGCGGGAACAATCATAAATGATCAATTCTCAATAGATCATCTTAATTTATTATAGTTCTGTTTCTGTAAGCTTTTGATCATTAAAGTTCAAAACATGTAGATGTTTAGAGTATCTATGACATGGTTAAGTACACCGTGGTTTATGTCCCACAACATACTTAATTTGAACTCATTTGAATACATGGGATAAGCCTGGTGTCGCGTCCAGAGATGTTGTCATAGAGTGTTTTTGAGGAGTACCAATGTTCTATACATGTCCAACACTAGTTAAAAACGAATATGTTGCACAGATTCAAATATGTTCGTATAGGCAAGATGACACAAATTACAAAAAAAAAAATAAAAAAAAAAAGTTACAATATAGCAAACACACAATCACAAATTATCGTAATTAATTAAAATTTTATGTTAACACACTAGTAATGCAAACTTTCCAAGGTTTATTGTGCTTGCAGCACTTGCACAACTAATACCATCCATAATCATGTTGCTTAACTTATCTCTCATGTAGCAACTAATGTGAAGGATTATTAGAATTCAAAAGTAGGAGATTTTTCTCCATTCCTTATCCGGCTTTTCGAAGAAAGGTACAAAATATTTTCCTCGAAATTTCTCCTTTTCCTCTCTTTTTCCCTGATTTCTGTTTGCTTTTCCGTAAAACTTGTTAGGTGATACATTTATTGTCATTAAATCCGTGTCTTATCCCGATCCTCGTTTTCTCCGTTGATCCTCGTTTTCTCCGTCTACAATCTATATATGCGATGTAGTTTTTCTATTATTTCTACAAAGCCTTCCCTTCTTCTTTTTCTCTTTTAAGCCTTCCCTTCCATTGATCCTCGTTTTCTCCGTCTACAATCTATATATTCTATGTAGTTTTTCTATTCTTTCTAAAATAGCATTCTCTTCATCTACCTAATTGTGTTCTCTTTCAAGCATTCCCTTCTTCTTTTCCTCTTCTAAGTGGTTCATCTCCTCCAGTCATTGTGTATCGGCAGCAACAAGGTGCCTCTCTAGGTATGAGACTCTGAGATGCAACCCACAGACATGGTCGTGCACAGCGGCCGTGTCATCTTTGCCGTCGTCTGTGTAAAGTGCGTCGAACACAACCCACAGTCGTGTCAATTACCGTGTCATGTTCTTGTTTCATTAGTTCATTTACCGACATGCCACGTGGCACATCAGAAACGTGTCGAACCATGTCCAACACGTATCTGTTTTGCTGGTGTGTTTGCATTAGCTGTTTTCTTGCCAGGTCGGTGCTTTCTATCTTATTTTCCTTTTGAACAATTATAAATTGAAGGTGAGTCGTCTTTGAGATTTTTTCCATTTTTATTTCTGAATCTTTGTGTTTAGACTCTAGTAGTTCTGAAATTATGTGTTAGAAAATTGAAGCTTGTATGGTTGAATTTTAATTTTAATTTTGATGCACTATGATGCACTATAGGTTAAGTTTTTATACGAATGCATAATACATGTATCAATGTTCAACCAAGTAACCATATCTGTGTCCTGTATCTAAAAAAAAAAAAATATATCGTCCCACCGGTACGATACTGTACCTGTAGCACTGTCTCTGTTTCTCTGCGACATGGTTCACATCTTAATCTAATAGTATAGGTCTTGTATGTAAGTAAAGTTTAGGACTATGTGGATCTGTTAGCATGCATGAATAGGGATAATGAATAAAGTAGAGTTGGATGCTTATGTTGGTGAATATTATGTTTGATAGTGCTAATGCGGGAAGGACTTTTTGTAAGTAATGATAGTTGAAGTGGTAGGTGAAAAATACTGATAATTCATTGATAGTTCACTTAAAAGAGTATACAATCGCAATTTTGTCAGCTTGTTACCATTTTGCCCAACAATTGTAAATCTGCTCCAATTCTACATCATTTAACATTGTTTTCCTTTTCATACATATCTTGCAGGAAATTGGAAATTCGTAGACGTTGGAAACGGCTCCAGCAACTCTTATGCTTTGAGTAAATCAAATGGCATAGTGTTAAAATTGATCAGTACACTTACAAAAACAAATGGTGTACACTATGTTCAGGTAGTATGATTATCATTTAGCTTAACGAGAGTGATGTAACATGAAATGTCTGTCTTATTGGTGATTGTTCATTCTGTGATCTTTTCATTTCTCTTCTGTGTTACGGCTCGTTTTTCCTGTCATCAAATATGTTATTTGGCACCACTTCATGTAATTTCCAGCTTGGGCTTTGTTAAAAGCCGCTGATTTATTGTTTTATTACGCACATTTCTTACTTAATCTTCATGATGGATTTCACCAGGGCCATATAATATTGCATGACATGTTCGATGATGAACGTGATGCGGGTGTTGTGCAAATGAGGGTGCAAGGTGTATATCTATGGTCCTTCAGACAACTACGGCTGGTAACAAGCAGGTTGGTTTCCCTTTACTGCTGTTAATCTTTTTGTGTGTGTCTGGTACTTTGAGTGTATAGTATCTACAGTATGCTAGTAACTCATGTGACTTGGAAGAGTATATTGCATGATTTGAAGGTGCAAAATGGTTGTTTGCAGTTTTGTACAGAATTGTAGAAAACAAATATCTGTCTAAATATGTACAAATGTAAAATCTCCATTAGAGTGCCATTTTTTATATCTTCATGCCATACTTAAGTGATTGAATGCTGAATAACCAATTAAATAGATTCAGCCATGGAGCAGTTGAGAGCGGTGAGCTCACCCTTCAATGTGTATTTGAGGGAGCTCTAATCTGTAAGCAGCTCCCTAGAAGTGAAAAATACACAAACATTTCAAGAGCATGTTATGAGTTATGACTTGCCTTTATTATAACTGTGGCACCTGGCTTGAATAATGGCTACGAGTTTCTGAGAGTAGACTTTGAATGAAGGGAATAACAAATAGTATTGATTGAATCTAACACAAAGAAACTGGACAGAATTACTGAAGCAAGCTCACAATCTTGGTAAAAGTCTCATTATTATCATTTTTATTATAATTAGGACAGTAACTATGGCCTAAATTTTGAACAAAATCACGCTTATATGAACAGGGGCCAGAATCATACCTCTTATATTGGTTAAGTTTCGGGTGGCGTTCACATTAAATAAAAAAAGTTATACATAACATTTTAGATTTTTTCCCTTCTTCAATTTCGTAATTTTTATTTATTCCGTAACATGAGTTTCACAGTGCATGTTACTGCTGCAGTGGCAAAGCAGGCTTGTCCCAGCAGGACGATGATTCCTTAGTATCTGATGCATATCACTTGGTAATCACTCTGGCTTCCTCTGATTTCTTGTTTATTACACTTTCTGATGTAATATGTAGTTTATACTTTTATACTCCTTTTCCTTTTGTTTTTTTTTATATTGATTTCGTAAATAAATACACATTGATATCCCAGATGCTTTTTTATAAAGGACTTCTGCCACTTGTTTGATCATTTTCTTGTTTTTACAGCTTGGAGTTTTCTCCTCCGAGATGTTTCTGAAGTCTCAACTTGATAAGTTCTGGAAGAGGAAACCTTGTAAAGTTCTTACAATTTGTTTGTTCCATTTGATTTGATAGATAATGCTCCTTTCCTGAAGCTCCTTTTGTATTGTGCAGCTCCCATTACTGAGATTGAGAAACAATGCAATATTGAAATTACTGCACAGGTGTCTCACGCATCTTCTTGGGGAACTGGTACGAAAAGTTACGCGTGTGTATAGTACTCTCCTTACCGCTATCATCTAAAGAAAGTTGTGCGGATGTCTGAATTGAACTACTTTAGTTTCTTTATCACGAACACCATTTGATCTGAATTCTTGAGCAGTAATATTTCTCAAATGTTAACTAGCAAAATGGGTTTTTGTGGCTTCAAATTTGAAATAAGTCATTTTTGGGGTTGGCATTGTTTTTTAATCTATTTTTTTTCTCGTGCAAATTTTCGTAGATGGAGATCACCCTATATATCACCTTGAAGGACTGATGGAGAGCTCTTCAGTGGATGGTGATGTAAAATGCTTCTCACCCATGCAGTTCAATGTGACTTCAGTCAACGTTGAGGTCTACCAGCGTAAAGCTATGAAGTTCTCGTTGATGGTCACCTTTGTATCCTTTACTCTAATAGTGTTATTGAAATCGAACATATTCAAGGCAGGGAGTGAGGGAGGGGAACACATTTTACTGCATTTTTATGTTGGGATCCATAACTTTCATAGATTACGCTGGTCCAATTTCGATTGTTTAGGCGACAGATGCAACACAGAAACATCCGTACTGTAAGATATCCTCTATTCATGCCTGATACTTGATAACTATACGCGTTACTAACATCATGTCTTGTATTTATTCAACTTCTCCAGTTGTTTCATCTAGTTTAATATAATTTTCTTCCAGGGGGCTGCCAATGTTTCGCTTGTGATGATTGGTCATCAGGCGATAATGGACATTTATATCTGTTTTCTTTTTATAATGATTGGAATCGTACTTGGTATGTTTACTTAAATAATGTTACATTTATCTTGATTGCTTTCAATTTCTATAGTTTGTTATTCCATTTTGTTGCTGATTTCTTTTTTCTTTTTCTTTTTTTGTGGGGGGTAAAATCTACTATGCACCCTTGAAAGTTAAATTTTTTCGATTTTGCACCCCTGAAATCTATTTAATCAAGTCAACACTCTCCAATTACGGTCTATTGTCACTTTGCACCCCTTTTCCGTTTTCAGACATTGACCAACGTTATCTTAGGGTTAAGAGCGTCATTTTACTGTTCACTCCCTCCAAAGTGGATTTTACCCTATTTATACTAACTTGATAATTTTATTTGTAATTTTTATATTGAATCCGTAACAATTTAAAAATTATAACTAAAAATATGTAAATGTATAATAAACTTAAAATTAAGAGTAATATTAATTTAACAACAAAATGCTAAAACAAAGAGTAATATTATCTTAAACAACAAAAATACCAAAAAAATTGTATATTTTTTCTCAATTCAAAAATATATTTAATAATATTTATATATTATCATATCATACTAATAAATAATTAAGAAAGCAAAAACAAAAACAAAAAAAAAACAGAAATACTTCTTCTTCCTTCTTCCTTTTCCACCCGAACCCACCTCCGCGACCCCCCCCCCCCTCTCATCGTCCATTTCTCTTATCATCATCTCAATTGTGAATTGTGATGACCATGTTCCGCCTCCTATCGCTGCCTTCTCCCGTCGCTTCGTTGCCGATGCATTGCACCGAAATCTCAGCAGTTGCCCAACTATGGCTTATAGCGATTATTTAAATTAAAAATGAAGATAATGCTGCAAACACAATATGAATCATGAAATTCGTTTACAGTAGATTGGTGGGATTATAGTTTACCGATGTTTGAATTTCGAATCGAAAAGTGATACTCTGATTCTGATTTTTGGAGAAATGGGATTGATGAAACCTGACAGGGACTCGATTACAGTAGTATACACTCCAGGATCGTTGGAGGTGGAGGGAGAGGTGGGGTGGACGGTGGTGGTGGGGTGGAGGAGGAAGAAGAAGAACAAGAGTTTTTCTTTTTCTTTTTGTTATTTTTCTTTATCTTTTGTTTGTTATGTTTTTGTTATTTTATTTTTAATTTTATTTTTCTATTTTTTTGTTATTTGTTATTTTACTGTCATATATTTACAAATAGATTTATTCCTACCATAATATTTTTATAATTTAGATGATATATAATAAGATTAAATGTAAACTTGAATTACGAAAAAATATACAATATTTTTAGTATATTTGGAGGGAGTGAACAGTAAAATGACGCTCTTAACCCTAAGACAACGCTGGTCAATGTCTGAAAACGGAAAAGGGGTGCAAAGTGACAATAGACCGTAATTGGAGAGTGTTGACTTGATTAAATAGGTTTCAAGGGTGCAAAATCGAAAAATTTTAACTTTCAAGGGTGCATAGTGGATTTTACCCTTTTGTGGGAGATGTCTCAAATTAGTTTTTGCTCACTACCCTACTTCCAATTCTTTGCATCTTATACTTTTTGCATACCGTTGTCGATTTTGTCATTTCAGTATATCAATTGCCTGTATTACAACAAAGATGGAGTTTTAGGCTATCAAATTGCATTACTTTTTAAAAACAAAATTCAGAGGTTTCTTTTTTCCCCATTTACTTGTGTATTGACTTTCCGCTTCTGATGTAGTAATCATGCCTTGTGAGTAATTATTCTGGGGAAAATATTATTCAAGTTGGAATAATAAAACAAGAAAAACTGTAAAATTTTCTTTTATTCGTTTCCTCAATCTATACTTAAATTGTTTACCATGCAATTATGTCTCGTTATTGAAGATGCGCGAAGCAAAAAAATGATACGTGCTTGGTTGCAGGAGCCCTCGTCAATGTTTTGGCCACTGCTGCACTTATCAAATTTTCACTCTTCAATATGTGAAATGCGGTACCTTCTCATTATATGGACTGCTAATCAGATTTTGAGGTATGGGGAGGACTGGGTGCCAGCAAATGATGACGCCCTCGCACCCCTTTACAGCAATTTCTGTAAGCATCTTTTCTTGGTCATGTCCATATCTACTATAAGAGTTTCAAAATTATCTAATTTGGTCTAAGGTTGGTTTAATGTATTGAAAATCTATGTCATGGCCCATAGGTGCATTATTGCAGGTATATCAATCTTAGCATACTGAACAAAAATAGTAGGTATTGTAGCATGGTTTTGAAGAATACAACACCCAAAACAAGTTTTTTTTTTTTTTAATTGTTTTTTATTTAATAGCAGAAGTACTATAAAACTTGATTAAGTATCACAAGGTAGCCACGTCCCTCACATATTCCTGTTGAATAAGAAAATCGGTCTTTTGACCCAAGAGAATCCTAAGTAAATTTTATGAGGATCATAAATAAGAAAATAAACTCTGACAGCCTAAATTTCAGATTAACCCATAGGAGATTTAGAGGCCAAAATGGATAGCATAATTTCGAAATGATAGAACCAAATACTGAACTGAAGAACCTATTCCTTCAGTTTTGGTTTCATTTAATTCGTGACGAGTTCTTGATTTTGCATGACTGACTTGGGTTTGCAATTGATTTCCGATTATATGATGATTCACAAATGAACCTAAAAATTATTTGTTGCACCTTATTTCTAATGACTGATGCAATTTACAATTGTTTTGCAGATAAATTTCTTTTCGGGGGCGTTCTTGTCACGATTTTATTTCATAAATATTTTCAGTTTATTCTTCTCCTTCTACATTCCTTTTGGATTCCCCAAATAATAATTAACATCACTCGTGACTTGAGGAAACCGCTGGATCCTTATTTCACGATAGGAATGACAATCACCCGTGTTGCTATTCCGTTATATGCATTCGGCTGTCCGCACAACTTTCTTCTCATAGAACCTGCAAGCAGCTGGTGTATTTCGTTGGTTATTTTTATGGGACTCCAAGCATCACTTCTGCTCATACAGCATTATTTTGGATCTCGGGTCTTCATCCCTAGTCAGGTGTGACTCAAATTCTGTCATTCTTCTGGCTATACATATACAGATTCTTCCATGTACAAAACTTTAGATTTTATGAAATTACGAAATTCTCTTTAAGATTTGGATTATAACAGACGACCTTTGAAAAAAAGGGGTGTATCTGTAATGGTTTTCAGATAGTAAAAGAATTGTCTATAATTAGACTAAACTTCTAGGAGTGTAACTGCTATTATAACTATACACAGTGGGTACTATAGAACACTGTAGCGCAAACACTTCTTAAACTTGTGTTATTGCTCTTACAACTGCTGAACTGTGCTTCTGTCTCCTCTTTCTCTGCAGTTCTTTCCAGAAAAATATAACTACTACAGGAGCTTTCATCGGGGGGACCGCACTCTTATTTGTGTTATTTGCATGACGACCATCCACCTCCGTCGATATTGGAATACTTGCATGGTATGTACTATATTCTTTTCAATACTACGAAGTTGTAGTACGTTTCACTAACATTCTGATTCAACAACTATGAATAGGTGACGCCGTGCGAGCATTTCTTTCACTCACATTGTCTGCACCGGTGGATGGACAGAAAAATGGAGTGCCCAACTTGTCGCAGACGTCTCCCTCCGCCCTGAAAGATAGAAATTTTACTCTGGTAAGAAGCCTTTCAGCTAAGTTTAGGCTGGTGAACTTTATAGGCTTGTCTATCTTGTTCCAAACGTCGAAATTCCAGTGAAATTTATTTTTCTCTTTGATGATCGATATGCTGGTTATGAGTTTCGACGACGCCCAATGAATAAACTTGTAGAATTAACTTTGAAAAAATCTCAACTTATATGTTGAACCTCGACTGCTATTCAATTTGATGCATCACAATGTTTTGATGTGATTTAGAATTATATTCACAAGTTTTCGTGGACAAATGTAGTTACCATTGTGTTTTTCTTGTTTCAGGTTGTGGAACTGACAGCAACTATGGGTGTAATTGTTCATATCAATGTATATATTTAATTTATAACTCATTCTTTTTAATTTGTATCTTTTATTACAGCACTCTAGAATGCAGTGCGTGTACAACTGTACTTAATGTTCAAAATGTCTCCTGTATATATGTAAAGACCTTTTGGTGATGAATGAGAAGCATGAATTATGGTTTTATTATATAAATAATATCTTCACTCTTGGGGGGACTGGTTATGTACTTTTGTTATATGTTAAAATATTTTTAAAGACATGATACTAAACTCGTTAAATAAAATCTGATACAACTCATCTTAGAAGTGGTGTTTCTGTTCAACTTTTTTTTTTTTTTACTATACATCATCATAATTCACATTTCCTGGAAAATAGTAAAATACTCAAGCCCAACACAGGAACTCTTCTGGTGCAGTAACACCAATATACAGTATACAATAAAAAGTGTGGTATTCATCTACTTCTCCTTTGCTTGGATGTATGTTGGATATGTTATGATTATCAAATTCTTACAACAAATGACAATTCTATTTACATCGAATAGTATTTCAATTTATGGAAAGTTCATATATATATATAATATTTGCAACTACTCCTAGTAAATTAAAAAATAATGGTAACAGAAAATACTTTGCATCGGGTTTAAAAAATAAATTGAATAAAATGATTCTAGAGTGTTGACATATAATTACAATGATAAAAAAAGTCATAAGATTACCATTATTTGTAGTGTGCTACAAACGTTACGAGGGAGTGGAACTTCGGTCCTGCACTCTCTCTCCAATCCCAGCGGTACCAAAAGAACTTTGCCCAGTATGCAGTAATAGCCATATGGATGGTTGACGTGGTGCCAACCTCTCCCAGCCAAATATACGTAATTTGGGTTGTATCCCCAGGTTATTGTCTAGGGCATAAAAGGGAATTGAATATATGAGGCAACATAGGCAATGGGTATCAACCTCTCTTCACGGCTCCCCGATGGCGATGAATCCTAACCACGCGACGAATAGTGGTTTTGGAGCACCTGACATTACAAAATAACACGAAATTAATTTGTAACAGCTGATGATTATGATGATGAAATCGAAGTAGATGCAGAGAGAGTGAGAGTGAGGCTGAGAGAGTTTTATAGTAGGGTGGAGGTGGCGTGGCATGATAGAGGCACACCGCACATGCTGCAGCCTGCATGCCACCTCCCATTGATAACGTCATCATCCTGTATATATGTAAACTATGAATATATGTTCAAAATGCAGCTGAATAGTGAATATACTATGAAACTCTTATGTCATGCGAATCTTGACTTGGTCTGTTATATGTTCAAAATAAAAGTCTTTTCATCAAACAGAAGCTAATGCATCTCATTTGAAAAGATACTGTCTGTTCAATGTTATGTTCGAAAATGCAGCTGAATACAATTCAAAAATAACATCACTACAACTCATCACTATAAGATTGATGAAAAGACTAATTTAATTAATATACTGTTTTTATTTGTGTAATTAACTAATCATTTAAGAAGCGGTATGGTTTTGTAGATAAAGTGAGATATATAAGCTTATCTCACTTTATCTCTCGTTTGGTTCTATAGGTTGATTTTTTGGACATAAATGAGATATGCCCGAATTTTTTGCCCCGATAACTTAAATGATCACTTGATCCAGCACTCTGGCCTTATGGAAGCTGAGAAACTCTTTGAAAATTAAGAAATGATGTTGTCTTCAAATGGGTGATGGTCCCGAACCTAATCAAAGTTAGAGTTTAGATCTGGTTTAATGCTAATTTTAAGGACTTTGCCTGTTTATATGTCATTTGGTCTAACTCAATTCACGAGTGTCTTCCTTAAAGCCTTGTGGAGTTTGTGTACTTCTTGTACTCAACTAGTGTTGTGCATATGGATCGAATTAGATCGAATCAACGCTAAACAACGATTTTAAACTTGACAAAATGAAGATCGAAACCAGATCAATTTAAAACGATCTGATTCGATCCAAAATTATTCGATTTCGATTTGATTTAATTCGATTTCAATCTTTTTTTTCCTTTTTATTTTAATATTAAGGAACAAAATTATATAACTTTTCATTGTGCATGTAAAATTTACGAAAACTTGAATAAACATGAATACAATGATAATTTATAACAAACTCACATGCATTAGCGGGTTTAATTTCCCGCCCAAAAAAATAAAACATGTGTAGTGTTTTTTGAGAAAATAAAACGTGTGAAGTGTTAATACTTTTAGTTAATATATTAAGTTACTTAGTAGCATTTCATTAGCATTACATATGTTTTATTATTTTATAACTTAATCTTGTATGCTATTATAAATTTATTTATTTTTAACAATAAGATGAGTATTCGATTTGATTCGATTTTTAACATCTGAAATCAAAGATCCAATCAAATGGGGAGTTCGATCCTAAAGGCAAAACCAAGAGTCGGATCAAATATTCGATTCGATTTTTGGATCGGATCATTTGATCGATTTTTAACTGATTCGATCGATCCATTTTTCTCTGCGTAGCCCTATACCCAACTCTTTGTTATGTTTCTTTTAATGAATAAAATCTATTTTTTGCCGATAGTAAAAATGCTAACTTCTTGAAGAAAAAAAATCAGAAGGATAGAGTGCGGTACTTCCTTTTTTTATTTTTTTTATAGAAAGTAATTGTATATATTATTCGATACATTTTTTCTCATGACACACTATGGAGACTGGTGTGATATATTACTAATTCCAATATATCGTGTCCCAGATATTATGCTTTACTTCTGTTTATTTAAATCTACATAATTTAACCCTTGCATTCTTATAGTACGTACAACCATTTCACTTAGAAGGCGTTTGCTTTCAATACTGATTAATACCACGTTATTTCAGTTGTTACTAAAAGTCACCTTATACGTATGATTATTTAATAATTACTTTTTAATAACCATTTTGGTTGGTAATAAAAAGATTGTTATTATTTTGTATCTGCTCGTAATATCCGCTTTGGTTCGAGGTGTAGAACATATTTTGTTACTATATCAAAGAAATTTATAAAGGGTTTTTGGCACATCACCCCATGTAATGTGCAAAAGAGGCGCATTACCCCCCAGTGAACAATAAATAGGCATATTACTCCCCTATAATTTTAAATTGGTGCAATATACCTCCTTATAGAAGGAGGTGTTGTAACTCACTTGCCAAAATGTGGTGTAACTCACTTGCCAAAAGGTGAGAGTGAGATTACTTTATTCTTATCATTTTCTCTTAGAAATCTAAGGTTTTTAATTTATTTTCACTTTCAATTACCAAAAGATGATATAATATTTCACCAATTTACTAAATAAACAAAAAAAAAAGTATTTGAATAGTAGAATTTGACAAAATACAAGTACAAATACATGAAAAATTCGACAGGGAGGCAATGTGCACCAATTTTAGAATTACAAGGAGGTAATTCGCCTTTTTTAAGATTACATGGGGGTAATGCGCTAATTTCATAGATTACAGGGGGTAATTTGCCATTTGCTCATTTATAAATTTACCCCCTCCACTACATATCCTTTGAATGGATGCGTCGATTCATTCACATCCCTTCATGTTCGTTCCTCTTTCTCCCAAATTGAAACCCTAGAACCTGAACTCCAACGCAATCACATCAATTTTGGGGTAATCACTTCAATTCCTACTTCTACAACATCGCAAACGGTAAGGGAATCATGAATCCCTCTTCAATTCCAATTATTTCGTTCGAATTTGGTGCGTTGAATTAAATGTATCATCACATTTTGATTGCATGTGAACAAATTTAACAATCTGACTAATTGTTCAATCCACGCGGACGTGTTTAGCCCTAAAAGTGGTACACATATCCGCTTCCACCTTAATTATACCTACTACGTTGGAAATTCAGCAGTATTCTACAAACAGTTAATTAGGTTTTCGTGGGATTCGATTTGATGAACAATTTGTGAATTGTGACATTATCATTGTTGCGTGGTTCGGTTAATATATGTGTTTGAATCTTACGATGATTCGTGCTCCAATTTATTTGAGTATGGGTACTTTCGTGTGGTATTGTTTAGCGGAAGTGTTATAACCCCATACAAACACATGTAACTACTATAACAATCTGTCTAGTGGAAGAGTTTGTTAATGAAAGGAGTGTGAATAGAGAAGCAGTAATGTTGTGGTTTTTTTTTTTGATTTGGTCATTGTATTATTGTTGATCTTAGTGGTCATTCCATGAATATTTGGTTGTTCTATATTCAATTATGGGTGTCTTGTTAAAATTATATACATTAGACATCGCACTTATATTGGATTGCCTCTTATATATATTTCATGCTTTTTAATGTAATGGTTAAAAAATTTGTATGAATGTATGATGCCCTTACCAGGATCCAGTGTCTCAAAAAAGTTCTCAACGACCTCGATCTCGGGAAGAATGGTAGCCTCAAAGTGTTGTTGTTCCTCAAAAGGATATGAGCAAAGAAGGATCTCTCTAATCCACTTGAAATGGAGATGGCTACCTTGCAAATGACAATGTGGTTGAAGAAGGGGAAGGAGGGTAGATACCACATATTTGAAGTGAGAGACAAGGTGGTTCCATTGAGACACCGTTATAATGTGTTTCTAAACTTCATCAGGCTTCCAAGAGTTTCCTTTGACCCCGAGACCTATGAACTAATTTTCGTTAGACCTGAATACGCACCCCATATCAAGAAGGTACTTACGCAATTTTTTTTTGATTTCATGAAGATCTTGTTGCCTTGGTTGAATATGTTAACAATTGAGTCTGATGTTCTGCGTTTACTTGTTGTAGGAAAACCTAATAAAGCATCACTTCCGTCTGGTTGGCTTTCATTATAGTGATTGTACTTTGCGGTCTTCCATGATATGAATGTTGCATTGCTTCGAGAGGAGAGGGTTGGAACCATCAACAATCCTATATAGGTGCACGACTTCGTTGGTCAGGACAGACTGCTACATATCCCTTGCAATTTAGGGCCTAGCAATGCCGGAACAAGTAACAACAAGACTGTCATGAAGGACTTCTTGAGTGTGTTCACTGGCTGACTTCCTAATGACAATTTCATGAAGAAAAAAAAATTGGTTAACCTATGAAATACAATATGACAAGGTGGTTAGCATTTGGTACTTAATTGGCTTTTGGTAGAGACTTGTGGCTTGAAGGTAAAGTTGAGTTATGTTCAACAATTTGGTGCATTTAGATTTGAGCTACTGTTCCATCTATTAGTAGTATTGAAGTCATGCTTATTCATACAATCATGTGATACTATGCATCCTTTTTTCTCTCGTAATTGCATGGTTCAAATTCGAAGAGATGCTAGTTGCGCAATCCATTGAAGTCATGTTGTTTAAGGCATATACCAATGAAGTTGAGTTATGTATCATGTCGTGGTATTTGCAATGACATTATAATTTAAATTTGTTTTGTTTGTATTGAAAATCTTTGGGGCATTTATTTGAATTAGTTCTTCTATCGAAAATATGGCATAAGTTATTTGAATTTTGTAACTTATTCTCCGAAATGATATTTCGTTTGCATACCTGTTTATAACCCTATTTATCAGTGTGAAGTATCTCAATGCCACTTTAATGATTTGGCCAATGAAGAGGCGTCCTTAACATTGCATCTCTTCTTGAAATAAGGTCCAATTTTGATATTATATACGAAAAGACACCATTTGGTATGACAACCGTTGGATTACTCAAAAGGGGGTGAACACCAATTAATTTGCGTTTTTTCATATATATAAAATAAATATGTGACCCTTCAATCTCCTATTATCCATAAGAATATTAGACATTTCTCCACATATAGAATCAGGGCAAAAACCATCCAAAGAAAACAATGGAGGCAAGCTACAACACGCAAGCTAGGGTTTACGATGCAACAAAGGCAAGTTCTACATAGTGTCTTAAACTATATACTAGTACCATACGATGTTCTCTCAAGTTCTGATTTAACATCTATGTTGCAGAACAATCACATTAAAATCTTCCCGAACTTCGATGTATGGAAGAGGAGTCACGAGACGATCCTGATTGAGGGATTGCAAGAGAGGATGGACCGTTCTAAATGGTTCATTTATGCCATGCTACAGAAGACCCTGTATGAATTATCCCCTATTATGAGCCTGAGCCGGGCAATGGGGATGAACGTAACACCTCTTATGGTCAAGGCTCGACTTTCAATAATGAAGATGCGGTTCAAGTTGTTCAACAAGTTTCACAAAAGTTCAGGGTTCAAATTCAGACCAAAGAGAAACAAGGTTTAGGTTAACTATAACATTTACGATCAATTTGAGAAAATGGTAAGTCTCTCAAATTCATATTAAGTTGTCCACTCAATCTATCAATTTAATTTATAATGTTCCCGGCTTTGCAGCCATCGCAAATCGACATGATGCTCATGAAGCTGAGATTTGAACATTACGAGGATATGAACTTTTGTTATGTTATTAAACAAAGCCCCATCGACGAGATTAGAGTACTTTCAAAACAAGAGGTTCTTTGGGACACCACATAAGTATGAGTGTTTTGTGACGTTGCACTTATAATCGGTGTAACCTATGAATATTTCTATTATAATAAAATATTTTGGTCTTACTACATTGTATGATTTTGTTAATCCAACCGTCCTTGTTCAAATAACACTCGCAGTATGGGTGTTCCTACACGAACAACACTAAAAGATATTAGCTTTTTGTATATATAGTGGAAATGAGCACTTCATAAGAGGAGGACTCACACGTGAGTGTCGAAAACTACCTTGATGTAATCAATCCACCAATCATGCGCCACGAACTCTGTGGTTTTCGTGCTACCATTGAACCATACCTCATTGCCACTAACGTCGAACATGTTGTAAAGGTGATGATAAGTCTTTCGCCAAATAGTTAACTTGGCCTTAATGTGTTGAATGGCCTGCAAAGTTGTATTCGACATAATCACCCTAATCCCCTGTTCGAGCTTTTGGAGATACCCGACTCTGAAATAGTTGCAGATATTACCATCTTCATTATTTTGCTCCTTCATTACCGAAATGAGAGCCTCCTCCTCCTCTCGAGTCCATGCATGAAATATCCTTTCCATCTTATAAATAAACTGTGAACAACAACATCATTAAGACAAAGTATAAAATATGAAAGGTGCAACAACATATTCAATTCATGAATATTGATAAAATTGATTCATTACTATTTATTAAAGTTCTATTGCCATCAACTGCACAATGAAGCCTCAATCTCCCTCACAACCTTCATTTCTTAATCATATAAAAGGTAGATAGTTTTATTCAGTCACAACATAAACCACACCATTCATTAAGTACATTGAAAGGAGTACTATCAGTGATAACCAAACTAATAAACACAGAACAATACCTCGAACCTAAGCATTTTATGTAATACGATTTTAGCACAAATCGGACAAAGCACCAATCAATCCCCTACTACGATACATATTTCACATGCACACACATCAATTGTAGGTTTATATCACGTATTCAAACGCTATCAATTTCACAAGGAATACATATTAGTTTTACCATGTCACCACACCCAAAAATAACCCGCATGCATTAATCTTAAGAAACAAATCAATCACACAAGTATTCGCTTTACAAAATCTAAGACCACCAAAACTGGATCTTGTGCAACTCATGTGGCAACACCTAATATTACCTTAACACCACACCAAATGCAGCACATTACCAACGTAGCTATTAATTAATTACCAACGTAGCTATTAATTAATTGGCATAGAATCATAATAACCCCCTAATCCATTAAACCCAATCTGAAACCCTAACCTTAACACCCAAAACAGTTGTTTATGATTTGCATTATATTAATACCTTCAACAAGTACCGAATTAGGGTCGAGAACCTTCACCGAACACGTTCAACCCGAAATGGACACTCACATGCGAAAGTAAACACGCGACCTACATTCATGCTAAACTTGGCGATGATGTAGTCAAGTAACACGAACATCGCGAGCTTACTTGATTCGATGCGAATTAGTTGATTGTTGCAACAACTAGGGTTTCGACAAAATCGCGACCCTCAATAAACCCTCAAATCAATTTTGGAGCAAATCAATTGAAAATGCAACTTCAAAATTGTGAAACACATTTTTAAAATGTGTTGTCACGCCTCTTACTTTTGAGGGCATTTGTGTCACTTTACGTGGCCGAATTTAATATCAGAATTGAAATTATATAAGGGGGGGGGGGGGAATTTTAGTTTGAATTATGAGCGTGAATGATTGGGGGCCGAGCAACTTTTTGGTCAAAGTCCAATTACGCAATCTCGCGAACCAAAAAAACTAATAACTCAAATTAGACACCTTATACACGGAACCAAACGCCCTCTTATAGTATTTAGTTTTGATGACAAATTCACATATATATCGAAAGTTAGAATACATCAGAAATTCGAATAAAAGTCCAGCCTATAAAAATCAATAATAACAAATGAAATACATACAGTGATACAACATTATTCATAAATAATTCAAAACAGTTCGTATATAAACTAAAAAAACAAAAAACAAAAAACAAAATTCCCGCCCTCGCCAAAAAACACACTTTAGTGTGTGCGATTTACACACACAAAATTGAATAAAACGATGCCGTACTACGTCATGTTTGGTGCATGAATCGGTAGGTAAAGCCCTAATTTCCGCACCTAAAAGGCCATTACACCGGGAGAGGTTGTTCGCGTATTTGTTTGTATACTCATCGGTGCACCTCAATCCCCTGCTTTTCCGGCTGTGGACCCTACCTCTGAGCGCAGAGGCGACGTGTACGATTTTGTGAGCGTTGCTCGATTTTTGAGCTTGTTTTTAACTCGTGAGTGAGTGTGCTTCATTTGTTACATTTTACTAGTAATTTGCATAATCTATTTAGCGAATTCAAAAGCAACTTGAGTTGATTTTTGGAAATGGCTTGCAATTTCTCGAGTGTTGTGTTTGGAATTATGTTTGTTTTGTTGTTCAATTTTGTGGTGATGTGCTCTGGAAATGGTGGTTTGATGCATTTGAGTGACGAGGTAGTTATCAATTATTTGTGTTATTTGCTCTTGTTGTGTTAATTTTTTGAAATTATAGTGACTGAATTGATCGAGTTCCACGTAAATCTAATGTTTACTTAAAATTTTGGTTGCTCGCCAAGTTGAGCATGTAGTAGCCATAAGAAGTACATTGTTATATGTGTTTTTTGGATGTTTCGTAATCGTAAGGAAATGAGTTGTATGCATATGTAGTCTCTAATTTATAAATGCTTTGTGTGACATGTAGAGTTTGTTCTTGTTGGTTGGTGTACAAAGAAAAAAGTCAGTAATTGAGTTGCTACTTAATTATGAGTGTATAGTTAATAAACTGAAAAGTTGCGGTTTTGTTGCATGTTTGCGGTTTTGCGGCGCGTAGACTTAATGAATTTGACTGATTTTTTGTCGTTTATTTGTTTGACTGCTTGATTAGCGAAAACTAAACAATGCAGTTGCTTGTCGTGTTTTGCTTAGTCGGCATCTGATGACTGGTTTGGTGATATCTTTACTTGCTCGGTGTACAAGGTCCAATTATGTAATGTTCACACATAATCGGTTTCTGTTGAAATATATGGTTTCTATATCGTGTTATAGAGTCAAAGCACACATGGAAAATGCGTTTTGCAGCTCTTAACGATTGATTTTTTATATTTTGGGTTGATTGACTGCATACCGAACTGAAACTATTAAAATGCAGTTCCCTTGTGTGTTCATTAGTGTGCGATCTTTATTTGGTAATTGCAGAAAATCTATCGTACATATATCAATATTGATTGAGTTGGTCATTAATTGTATTACCTTGCACAAGAATGTCAGAAGCGCGTACGAATTTGTATGTTGCATCATGATGGTGACTCAGTATATTCTATGATTACGCAACATGATATTCTTATCGTGGTTTGAAGGAGCTGGCAATGATGACACATGTCTATACTCCTTATATTTCTTAATTTTCATGACGCCAAAGTACAGTCATGATATATACTCATCTGGCTGTTTAAACTATGTCACTAATAGTTGAAAGAAGTCATGCGAATTCTTAATAACTGGAACTTCACAAGCATTAGACAACAGATGCACGCCAAGCCAATGTGCTCAAAGAGTTCATTCAAAAAGAATTTTATTCGTTTTCAATTGGTTTAAAAGGAAGATTTTAGCTTGAGAATCTCCATTTGAAACAAGAACTTGGATGCAATTTCTTATTTTCTGTAATAGACTAAATCATTCTTAATTTCCTTGTCTTTACATTATGGAACAGAAGCCAGGTTTTCTCTCTAATTGTATTAGTCTTGTTAAAAAGAATATCCATCAATCAATGACCTTCCATTTCTATTTTCTGTCCTTCTCCCAGGTCTTCCATTCATCATGTCTAATGTTATTGCATTACTTTTTGCAGTGGCTTCAAGGCAAGGATGGGCAGGAATCGGGACCGCATTCTTCTTGGAATATATCAGGGAGATACAGAGGTCTGTGAGCTGTCTTTTAAGAATTTTAAACTGATCATTAATTTGCGCAAACGTTTTATGTAGAAGAAAAATCACATTAATTTTTAGTCTTATGCATTTCTAAATGGCACATGCTTGACTATGTGTTGGTACTGTAGCTACTTCAAATTATAGTTCATTTATTTCTTTTGGTAGCGTGCAATCATTTTGAGAACCTGTCATTATTAGAATGATATTTACTTCTGGTAAATCTTTTGTTAGTTCTCTTTGTAAACATGCTAATCGATATTTGTATTGCAAATTTGTTTCCATGACATCTGTGCTTTCTGATTTCCTGTGTTTTAGAAGTTATTTTCTAAAATGATTGTGAAATTTGAAGTTGTGCTTCACAGTTTTTATCGGGGTCATGATATACATAGTATTATAGTTCGCTGCTGCAAGGAATGAACCAATGGTAACTGACCAAGTGATTCCATTTAAAAACCATATAGTGGTTGTATGTGCACCACTTTTTTAACAAACCTAGGTTCGAATTGGCAGTCACTTTTTGGAGAGAGTGTGGAGGAGCCATAAAAAGTTAGTATATACTATATACCCAATAATTAGAAGAAAAAAAATCAAAATCAACAATTTCGACAACATATTTAGGATTTTTTATAATAAAATATTTTATGCATTACTTTCACCTAATATAAGAATCTTGTAGCACAAATTCGGCAAGAAAAGTATGATAATAGAGTTACTCAAAAACTAAGGAAGACGTTTCAATATAAATTGAGAGAACTATATTTAGTATATTGATTATAGTTACAAAGATAAGTGGCGGGAACAATCATAAATGATCAATTCTCAATAGATCATCTTAATTTATTATAGTTCTGTTTCTGTAAGCTTTTGATCATTAAAGTTCAAAACATGTAGATGTTTAGAGTATCTATGACATGGTTAAGTACACCGTGGTTTATGTCCCACAACATACTTAATTTGAACTCATTTGAATACATGGGATAAGCCTGGTGTCGCGTCCAGAGATGTTGTCATAGAGTGTTTTTGAGGAGTACCAATGTTCTATACATGTCCAACACTAGTTAAAAACGAATATGTTGCACATATTCAAATATGTTCGTATAGGCAAGATGACACAAATTACAAAAAAAAAAATAAAAAATAAAAGTTACAATATAGCAAACACACAATCACAAATTATCGTAATTAATTAAAATTTTATGTTAACACACTAGTAATGCAAACTTTCCAAGGTTTATTGTGCTTGCAGCACTTGCACAACTAATACCATCCATAATCATGTTGCTTAACTTATCTCTCATGTAGCAACTAATGTGAAGGATTATTAGAATTCAAAAGTAGGAGATTTTTCTCCATTCCTTATCCTGCTTTTCGAAGAAAGGTACAAAATATTTTCCTCGAAATTTCTCCTTTTCCTCTCTTTTTCCCTGATTTCTGTTTGCTTTTCCGTAAAACTTGTTAGGTGATACATTTATTGTCATTAAATCCGTGTCTTATCCCGATCCTCGTTTTCTCCGTTGATCCTCGTTTTCTCCGTCTACAATCTATATATGCGATGTAGTTTTTCTATTATTTCTACAAAGCCTTCCCTTCTTCTTTTTCTCTTTTAAGCCTTCCCTTCCATTGATCCTCGTTTTCTCCGTCTACAATCTATATATTCTATGTAGTTTTTCTATTCTTTCTAAAATAGCATTCTCTTCATCTACCTAATTGTGTTCTCTTTCAAGCATTCCCTTCTTCTTTTCCTCTTCTAAGTGGTTCATCTCCTCCAGTCATTGTGTATCGGCAGCAACAAGGTGCCTCTCTAGGTATGAGACTCTGAGATGCAACCCACAGACATGGTCGTGCACAGCGGCCGTGTCATCTTTGCCGTCGTCTGTGTAAAGTGCGTCGAACACAACCCACAGTCGTGTCAATTACCGTGTCATGTTCTTGTTTCATTAGTTCATTTACCGACATGCCACGTGGCACATCAGAAACGTGTCGAACCATGTCCAACACGTATCTGTTTTGCTGGTGTGTTTGCATTAGCTGTTTTCTTGCCAGGTCGGTGCTTTCTATCTTATTTTCCTTTTGAACAATTATAAATTGAAGGTGAGTCGTCTTTGAGATTTTTTCCATTTTTATTTCTGAATCTTTGTGTTTAGACTCTAGTAGTTCTGAAATTATGTGTTAGAAAATTGAAGCTTGTATGGTTGAATTTTAATTTTAATTTTGATGCACTATGATGCACTATAGGTTAAGTTTTTATACGAATGCATAATACATGTATCAATGTTCAACCAAGTAACCATATCTGTGTCCTGTATCTAAAAAAAAAAAAATATATCGTCCCACCGGTACGATACTGTACCTGTAGCACTGTCTCTGTTTCTCTGCGACATGGTTCACATCTTAATCTAATAGTATAGGTCTTGTATGTAAGTAAAGTTTAGGACTATGTGGATCTGTTAGCATGCATGAATAGGGATAATGAATAAAGTAGAGTTGGATGCTTATGTTGGTGAATATTATGTTTGATAGTGCTAATGCGGGAAGGACTTTTTGTAAGTAATGATAGTTGAAGTGGTAGGTGAAAAATACTGATAATTCATTGATAGTTCACTTAAAAGAGTATACAATCGCAATTTTGTCAGCTTGTTACCATTTTGCCCAACAATTGTAAATCTGCTCCAATTCTACATCATTTAACATTGTTTTCCTTTTCATACATATCTTGCAGGAAATTGGAAATTCGTAGACGTTGGAAACGGCTCCAGCAACTCTTATGCTTTGAGTAAATCAAATGGCATAGTGTTAAAATTGATCAGTACACTTACAAAAACAAATGGTGTACACTATGTTCAGGTAGTATGATTATCATTTAGCTTAACGAGAGTGATGTAACATGAAATGTCTGTCTTATTGGTGATTGTTCATTCTGTGATCTTTTCATTTCTCTTCTGTGTTACGGCTCGTTTTTCCTGTCATCAAATATGTTATTTGGCACCACTTCATGTAATTTCCAGCTTGGGCTTTGTTAAAAGCCGCTGATTTATTGTTTTATTACGCACATTTCTTACTTAATCTTCATGATGGATTTCACCAGGGCCATATAATATTGCATGACATGTTCGATGATGAACGTGATGCGGGTGTTGTGCAAATGAGGGTGCAAGGTGTATATCTATGGTCCTTCAGACAACTACGGCTGGTAACAAGCAGGTTGGTTTCCCTTTACTGCTGTTAATCTTTTTGTGTGTGTCTGGTACTTTGAGTGTATAGTATCTACAGTATGCTAGTAACTCATGTGACTTGGAAGAGTATATTGCATGATTTGAAGGTGCAAAATGGTTGTTTGCAGTTTTGTACAGAATTGTAGAAAACAAATATCTGTCTAAATATGTACAAATGTAAAATCTCCATTAGAGTGCCATTTTTTATATCTTCATGCCATACTTAAGTGATTGAATGCTGAATAACCAATTAAATAGATTCAGCCATGGAGCAGTTGAGAGCGGTGAGCTCACCCTTCAATGTGTATTTGAGGGAGCTCTAATCTGTAAGCAGCTCCCTAGAAGTGAAAAATACACAAACATTTCAAGAGCATGTTATGAGTTATGACTTGCCTTTATTATAACTGTGGCACCTGGCTTGAATAATGGCTACGAGTTTCTGAGAGTAGACTTTGAATGAAGGGAATAACAAATAGTATTGATTGAATCTAACACAAAGAAACTGGACAGAATTACTGAAGCAAGCTCACAATCTTGGTAAAAGTCTCATTATTATCATTTTTATTATAATTAGGACAGTAACTATGGCCTAAATTTTGAACAAAATCACGCTTATATGAACAGGGGCCAGAATCATACCTCTTATATTGGTTAAGTTTCGGGTGGCGTTCACATTAAATAAAAAAAGTTATACATAACATTTTAGATTTTTTCCCTTCTTCAATTTCGTAATTTTTATTTATTCCGTAACATGAGTTTCACAGTGCATGTTACTGCTGCAGTGGCAAAGCAGGCTTGTCCCAGCAGGACGATGATTCCTTAGTATCTGATGCATATCACTTGGTAATCACTCTGGCTTCCTCTGATTTCTTGTTTATTACACTTTCTGATGTAATATGTAGTTTATACTTTTATACTCCTTTTCCTTTTGTTTTTTTTTATATTGATTTCGTAAATAAATACACATTGATATCCCAGATGCTTTTTTATAAAGGACTTCTGCCACTTGTTTGATCATTTTCTTGTTTTTACAGCTTGGAGTTTTCTCCTCCGAGATGTTTCTGAAGTCTCAACTTGATAAGTTCTGGAAGAGGAAACCTTGTAAAGTTCTTACAATTTGTTTGTTCCATTTGATTTGATAGATAATGCTCCTTTCCTGAAGCTCCTTTTGTATTGTGCAGCTCCCATTACTGAGATTGAGAAACAATGCAATATTGAAATTACTGCACAGGTGTCTCACGCATCTTCTTGGGGAACTGGTACGAAAAGTTACGCGTGTGTATAGTACTCTCCTTACCGCTATCATCTAAAGAAAGTTGTGCGGATGTCTGAATTGAACTACTTTAGTTTCTTTATCACGAACACCATTTGATCTGAATTCTTGAGCAGTAATATTTCTCAAATGTTAACTAGCAAAATGGGTTTTTGTGGCTTCAAATTTGAAATAAGTCATTTTTGGGGTTGGCATTGTTTTTTAATCTATTTTTTTTCTCGTGCAAATTTTCGTAGATGGAGATCACCCTATATATCACCTTGAAGGACTGATGGAGAGCTCTTCAGTGGATGGTGATGTAAAATGCTTCTCACCCATGCAGTTCAATGTGACTTCAGTCAACGTTGAGGTCTACCAGCGTAAAGCTATGAAGTTCTCGTTGATGGTCACCTTTGTATCCTTTACTCTAATAGTGTTATTGAAATCGAACATATTCAAGGCAGGGAGTGAGGGAGGGGAACACATTTTACTGCATTTTTATGTTGGGATCCATAACTTTCATAGATTACGCTGGTCCAATTTCGATTGTTTAGGCGACAGATGCAACACAGAAACATCCGTACTGTAAGATATCCTCTATTCATGCCTGATACTTGATAACTATACGCGTTACTAACATCATGTCTTGTATTTATTCAACTTCTCCAGTTGTTTCATCTAGTTTAATATAATTTTCTTCCAGGGGGCTGCCAATGTTTCGCTTGTGATGATTGGTCATCAGGCGATAATGGACATTTATATCTGTTTTCTTTTTATAATGATTGGAATCGTACTTGGTATGTTTACTTAAATAATGTTACATTTATCTTGATTGCTTTCAATTTCTATAGTTTGTTATTCCATTTTGTTGCTGATTTCTTTTTTCTTTTTCTTTTTTTGTGGGGGGTAAAATCTACTATGCACCCTTGAAAGTTAAATTTTTTCGATTTTGCACCCCTGAAATCTATTTAATCAAGTCAACACTCTCCAATTACGGTCTATTGTCACTTTGCACCCCTTTTCCGTTTTCAGACATTGACCAACGTTATCTTAGGGTTAAGAGCGTCATTTTACTGTTCACTCCCTCCAAAGTGGATTTTACCCTATTTATACTAACTTGATAATTTTATTTGTAATTTTTATATTGAATCCGTAACAATTTAAAAATTATAACTAAAAATATGTAAATGTATAATAAACTTAAAATTAAGAGTAATATTAATTTAACAACAAAATGCTAAAACAAAGAGTAATATTATCTTAAACAACAAAAATACCAAAAAAATTGTATATTTTTTCTCAATTCAAAAATATATTTAATAATATTTATATATTATCATATCATACTAATAAATAATTAAGAAAGCAAAAACAAAAACAAAAAAAAAACAGAAATACTTCTTCTTCCTTCTTCCTTTTCCACCCGAACCCACCTCCGCGACCCCCCCCCCCTCTCATCGTCCATTTCTCTTATCATCATCTCAATTGTGAATTGTGATGACCATGTTCCGCCTCCTATCGCTGCCTTCTCCCGTCGCTTCGTTGCCGATGCATTGCACCGAAATCTCAGCAGTTGCCCAACTATGGCTTATAGCGATTATTTAAATAAAAAATGAAGATAATGCTGCAAACACAATATGAATCATGAAATTCGTTTACAGTAGATTGGTGGGATTATAGTTTACCGATGTTTGAATTTCGAATCGAAAAGTGATACTCTGATTCTGATTTTTGGAGAAATGGGATTGATGAAACCTGACAGGGACTCGATTACAGTAGTATACACTCCAGGATCGTTGGAGGTGGAGGGAGAGGTGGGGTGGACGGTGGTGGTGGGGTGGAGGAGGAAGAAGAAGAACAAGAGTTTTATGGGACTCCAAGCATCACTTCTGCTCATACAGCATTATTTTGGATCTCGGGTCTTCATCCCTAGTCAGGTGTGACTCAAATTCTGTCATTCTTCTGGCTATACATATACAGATTCTTCCATGTACAAAACTTTAGATTTTATGAAATTACGAAATTCTCTTTAAGATTTGGATTATAACAGACGACCTTTGAAAAAAAGGGGTGTATCTGTAATGGTTTTCAGATAGTAAAAGAATTGTCTATAATTAGACTAAACTTCTAGGAGTGTAACTGCTATTATAACTATACACAGTGGGTACTATAGAACACTGTAGCGCAAACACTTCTTAAACTTGTGTTATTGCTCTTACAACTGCTGAACTGTGCTTCTGTCTCCTCTTTCTCTGCAGTTCTTTCCAGAAAAATATAACTACTACAGGAGCTTTCATCGGGGGGACCGCACTCTTATTTGTGTTATTTGCATGACGACCATCCACCTCCGTCGATATTGGAATACTTGCATGGTATGTACTATATTCTTTTCAATACTACGAAGTTGTAGTACGTTTCACTAACATTCTGATTCAACAACTATGAATAGGTGACGCCGTGCGAGCATTTCTTTCACTCACATTGTCTGCACCGGTGGATGGACAGAAAAATGGAGTGCCCAACTTGTCGCAGACGTCTCCCTCCGCCCTGAAAGATAGAAATTTTACTCTGGTAAGAAGCCTTTCAGCTAAGTTTAGGCTGGTGAACTTTATAGGCTTGTCTATCTTGTTCCAAACGTCGAAATTCCAGTGAAATTTATTTTTCTCTTTGATGATCGATATGCTGGTTATGAGTTTCGACGACGCCCAATGAATAAACTTGTAGAATTAACTTTGAAAAAATCTCAACTTATATGTTGAACCTCGACTGCTATTCAATTTGATGCATCACAATGTTTTGATGTGATTTAGAATTATATTCACAAGTTTTCGTGGACAAATGTAGTTACCATTGTGTTTTTCTTGTTTCAGGTTGTGGAACTGACAGCAACTATGGGTGTAATTGTTCATATCAATGTATATATTTAATTTATAACTCATTCTTTTTAATTTGTATCTTTTATTACAGCACTCTAGAATGCAGTGCGTGTACAACTGTACTTAATGTTCAAAATGTCTCCTGTATATATGTAAAGACCTTTTGGTGATGAATGAGAAGCATGAATTATGGTTTTATTATATAAATAATATCTTCACTCTTGGGGGGACTGGTTATGTACTTTTGTTATATGTTAAAATATTTTTAAAGACATGATACTAAACTCGTTAAATAAAATCTGATACAACTCATCTTAGAAGTGGTGTTTCTGTTCAACTTTTTTTTTTTTTTACTATACATCATCATAATTCACATTTCCTGGAAAATAGTAAAATACTCAAGCCCAACACAGGAACTCTTCTGGTGCAGTAACACCAATATACAGTATACAATAAAAAGTGTGGTATTCATCTACTTCTCCTTTGCTTGGATGTATGTTGGATATGTTATGATTATCAAATTCTTACAACAAATGACAATTCTATTTACATCGAATAGTATTTCAATTTATGGAAAGTTCATATATATATATAATATTTGCAACTACTCCTAGTAAATTAAAAAATAATGGTAACAGAAAATACTTTGCATCGGGTTTAAAAAATAAATTGAATAAAATGATTCTAGAGTGTTGACATATAATTACAATGGTAAAAAAAGTCATTAAGATTATGACACCAAAAAAAAAAAAAAAACTCGCTCAGCAAATAGCCACCGCCACCGAGCTCAACACTCCTAGAACACACACTGGTGTGTGTGAATACACCCACACAAATATACTTACAATCGCTCCAAATTTCACAGTCAATTGCATATCAACTTTTTGTGTTCAATTTTGCGGTAAGGTAGTCGGTTAATAATGGTTTGATGTCCTTGAGAGGTTACTGAGTTAGTTATAGATTCTTTGTATCTTTGATTTGCAAACTCGTACTATTTTTGATTTTATAGTAACTGAACTTGACTGAATATCATAATTTTTTATGTTGACGTTAAATTTTGGTTACTAGCCAAGTTGAGTATGTAGTAGCCATAAGAGATAGTTTTTATGTTTATTTATTTTTAATTGGCTGAAGAAATGCATTATTATGTGTGCTGTTGGATGTTTAAGCGGCGTTTGTTGATTAGCGTGTTATTCGTATTTGGTAATTGCAGAAAATGTTTCGCGTATAATATCAAAATTGATTGAGTTGGTTGCTACTTTGATTACCTTGCACAAGAATGTCAGAAGAGCATATGAATGTGTATGTGCATCATGAGGGTGATTCTGATGTTGTGGTTTGAAAGAATACGACAATGCTGGCTTGTTTATACTCCCTATATTGCTAAGCTTCATGAAGGCAGAGTATAGTCATAACATATACTCATGTAGCTGTAGAATCTAACATTACAAGCATTAGTTGCGACCACATATGTACGCAAGTCAATGTACTCTAAGAGTTCAGTCGAAAAGAAAATTTGTTCCTTTTATTTGGTTTAAAAGGAAGATGGTTGATTGAGAATCTTCAGAAAAACAAGAACTTGGTGGCAACTTCTTATTTTCTGTAATAGACAAACGCATTTTTATTTTCCACGTTCTTATAATATTATGGAGCAGAAGTTAGTCTGTCTCTGTAATAGTACTAGTCTTGTTAAGAAGAATATCTATCTATCAATGACCCTCCGCTTCTATTTTCTGCCCTTCCCTCGGGTTTTCCGTGCACCATGTCTAATGTTTATGGCCTTATACTTCTTGCAGAGGCTTCAAGAAAAACATGAGCAGGAATTGGGACCATATTCTTCTTGGGATATATCAGAGACATAGCGATGTCTGTGAGCTATCTATTTATAAGAAATTATGACTGATTATTAATTAGCATGAATTTTTTATTTAGAATAAAAATCACATTAATGTTTTGCCTTATGCATTTTTAAATGGCACATGCTTGACTATGTGTATTGGTACTGTAGCTACTTCAAACTTCAAATTATAGTTCATTATCTCTCTTGGTAGCTTGCAATCATTTTGAGAACCTGTCAATATTAGTTTCTCCTGGTAAATCTTTTGTTAGTTCTCTTGGATTGTAAGCATCCCAATCGATACTTGTATTGCAAATTAGTTTCCATGACAGCTGTGCTTTCTCATTTTCCTGTGTTGTAGAAGTTATTTTCCTTAAATGATTGTGAAATATACGTGTTTCACAGTATTTACCGTGGAATCATAATACACATAACATTATAGTTCGATGCTACCAGAACGAACCGATGGTAAATGATTCCACTGAAAAACATATCATTCTTATCTGTGCTCCACCTTTTGGCACGCCTAGTTTCGGATTGGCAGTCAATTTGGTACACCGATAACCAAACTAAACATATGGTTACCATTGTCGAAGAGGATGTTGTAGGCCGTATGGAGGAGCCATAAAAAGTTAAGTATATACCCGATAATTAGGAAAAAAACAAAATAAACAGTTTTGACAACGTATTTAAGATTTTTTTTTACAATAAAGTATCTTATGTATCGCTTCCACCTAATGGAAGAATCACTTAGCACAAATTCGGCCGAAAAGTAAAATAGAATTATTAGAAAACAGAGGAAGATGTTTCAATAAATTAAGAGAATTGTACTTTGTATATTGATTATAGTTACAAAATGAAGTAGGGAAGAACAATCATAAATGATCAATAATTATTTGTTCATCTTAATTTATATGAGTTCTGTTTCTTAAGCTTGTTGTTATTAAAGTTCAAAACATGCAGAGGTTTAGAGTATCTCTGACACGGTTAAATACGCCCTTGCTTTGTGTCCAACACGGTGTCCTTAATTCAAACTTATTTGTATATGTGGGATAAGCCTTGTGTTGCATCGGAGACGTAATCGTACAGTGTTTTTAGGAGTACCAATGTTCAATACATGTCCAAAGCTGGAAAAAATGATTTTTAGAAAGGTATGTGTAGCGAGTATGTTGCACAAATTCAGATATGTTTGCATAGACACTACATGAAAGATGACATAAATTTCAACAAACAATCGAAGTTACAATGTAGCGAAGACAATTATAAATTATCGTATTTAATTATAATTTTATGTCGTGACACTAGTAATGCAAACTTCTCGAGGTTTATTGTGCGTGCAACGTGTGCACAACCACTACCATCAATAGTCACGTTGCTTAGGTTATCTCTCACGTAGCAACTAATGTGAAGGATTATGAGAATCCAAAAGTAGGAAATTTGTCTCCGTTCTTTATCCGGCTTTTCGCAGAAATGTACAAAAACTTTTCCCGGAAATTTCTCTTTTTCCTTCATTTCTGTTTGCTTTTCCGTAAAATTTGTTGGTTGTTACGTTTATTGTCATTAAATCCGTGTCTTATCCCGATCCTTGTTTTCTCCGTCGATCCTCGTTTTCTCCGTCTACAATATTATATAATCCATGTAGTTTTACTCTTGTTCCACAAAGCATTCTCTTCATCTACTTAATTGTGTTCTCTTTCAAGCTTTCCCTTCTTTTCCTCTTTCTCCTTCTTCTAGGTTGTTCATCTATTCCAATCATTGTGTATTGTGTATTGGCGGCAACAAGGTGCCTCTCTAGGTATGAGACTGTGAGTTGCAACCTTCAGACATGGTCTTGCCCAGCGCCGATGCCATCTCTGGCATCGCCTGTGTAAAGTGTGTCAAACGCGACCCACAGTCGTGCCCAATACCTTGTCATGTTCGTGTTTTGTTTGTTTATTCACCGAAGTGCCATGTGGCATGTCAGATACGTGTCGAACCATGTTCAACGCGTATGTGTATTTCTGGTGTGTTCGCATCGGCTGTTTTGGGCCCAGGTTGGTGCTTTCTACCATATTTTTCTTTTCAACAATAATAAATAGAAAGTGAATCAACATTCAGATATTTTCCATTTTCATTTCTAAATCTTCGACACATGGAGATCTATCGAACTTATTTTCGATCTTCATTGTCCTTTTCTTCTATTTTATTTAGAGCCCAGTCTTCTTGAAACTTTAATTCTCATTTTTTTCTGTAACTATGTTTTGGAAGAACTAAAAGAAATGTTCATATGGTAAATTATTCACCATCTGTTTGTTATTAGTTTCACTAAATTATTAGATGAAATTTGTCATCAGACTCTACTGATTCTTAAGTATGTTTTTGATGTGGATAGAGCTCAAATGGAACGACATGAAGCTTAGAGACCTAAATGAAGACGTCCTACTCAACCGCGACGAACGGAGACGAAGAATTCATGTGCTCGACTCGACTCTATGTAATTCAGGTTCGGTTCATATTACATTCTTGGTTGTTTTTTGTTTGTTTGTTATAGGTTAAATTATTGATATGAATTCCTAATACAAGTATCAATTTTGAAACAAGTAACCTTACCCCTATTTTACAGTATCCAGTATTTAAACTAAATCATTGTATCGTCGCCTCAGTACAATACTCCCCCTGTATCACTGTATCGGTTTCTCTGGAACATGGTTCACATCTTACTCGAATAGTATACATCTCGTATGGAAGTAAAGTTTAGGTCTATACAGATATGTAAAGCATGAGTAGGGAAATCAATTAAGAAAAAGTTGGATTGTTATGGTGAATAGTATTTCTGAAAGTGCGATTTCAGTAAATGATGATGGTTGAATTTGGAAGTGACAAACATTGATAACTCTTTGATTAGGTCACTTTAAAGATTGTATAATCGGCAATTTTCTCAGCAAAATTACCATTTTGCCAACACTTGTAAATCTGCTTTACTTCTACCTCATTTGACGATGTTTTTCTTTTATTTTGGTATGTCGCAGGTAATTGGAAGTTCCTAGACTCTGAAAATGGCATACACTATGTTCAGGTAGCATGATTGTCCTTTAGCTTGACTAGAGTGATGTAACATGAAATGTCTACGTTATTGGTGATTGTTCATTCCGTAGTCTCTTGTAGTCATTTCTATGAAGTTACCACTCGTTTTTTTATGTCATCAAACGGGTTATTTAGCCCCACTTTATGTTATCGCCAGAGTTGATTTTATCAAAAACCGCTGATTTATTGCTTTATCTACGCCAATCTCTCATTTTACTTTATCTTCATGATGGATTACTTCAGGGTCATATAATTTTCCATGAGAAGTCCGATGATGAACATGGTGCGGATGTTGTTCTAACGAGGGTGCAGGGTGTATATATGGTCAATGTGCCATGTGTGCATTTCTTTCACTCACATTGCCTGCACCGTTGGATGGACAGCAAATGCCCAACCTGTCGCAGTCGTCTCCTTCCGCCCTGAAAGATAGTAATTTGCTCTGGTAAGAAGCCATTAGCTGAGTTTAGACTGCTCAACTTTATAGGCTTGTTTATCTGTCCTTTTAATAAAAATTCACATTCTTAGTAGAATGAAAACAGGTTGGGAAATCATCGAATTTTTAGTTACAATCGTATCTTTTCTGAATGATCCACGGTTTAGTTGTTTTGGCGCCTGATCAATGAACATATGTAGTGAACTCCGGAAGATTTTCTCAACTATAACGTGAATAATCTCGACTTTTAATCTATCAATATCACAATTTTTTGGATGTAATCCAAAATTCCATGCACTTATTTGACAGAAAGAATGTTGAAGTATGTACTTGGTAGTTACCATTGTCTTTTCTTGTTTCAGGTTGGAGAACTGACAGCAACTATGGGTGTTAGTTGTTCATATCACTGTATATATTTGGTTACTATTGTCGTTGTCTGTTTGAGGTTCGAGAAGGAGCCTCAAGTGCGGCTGTTAGTTGTTCATATCACTGTATACATTTGTTCTATAGGTTTATACTTTCACTGTAGCTTTCTTAAATTGCAGAAAGTGTACTTACGGTCACATGTCTCCTGTGTATATGTAAAAACTTTTGGTGCTGAATGGGAAAAATATATTATGAAATTCTTATTTTATGTGAATCTCGACTTGGTCTGTTATATGTTCAAAATAAAAGACTTTTCATGAAATAGAAGCTAATACATCTCATTTCAAAAGGTAATGTCTGTTCAATGTTATGTTTGAAAATACAGCTGAATACAATTCAAAAATAACATCACTAAAGTCACCAACAAAATTCTCCTGTTACATGAATCAGACATCTGATACATATAAGCTGACTAAACTTGTATAACATATCTATATAAACTCTCACACAGAAGAACAAATTAAAGTCACATGCACCCCTACCAAATAGCACACCACTTCAATGGTTTTTCTAACTGCCACCGCCGGATCCATATTTCTTGCCGTAGACGAGGACTTGTAACTTGTCGTAGCCAGCAAGCACACCAGCAGAAGCAACGGCCCTTAAGATGTTGGCACCACAACCTTTAAAGAGAGACTTAGTCCCTTCCTCTTTAACAATCTGAGAAAACGCATCCATTGCGCCTTTATATTTGACAGCTTCTCCAGAAGTCATCATCATCCTTCTACGAACGGTGTCAAATGGGTAGGAAGTCAAGCTAGCGCAGATGGTGATACCCCATCCCAGAAAGAAACTAGCCAAGAAACTATCCTGTACATGTAAATCAAGTTAAGTTAGTAGACATCAATTAACAAGATATAGTAAGTTTATCAGATTGGTAACTCCAGCTTTCTACTCACCAACCTAAACAGAGAAGTACTCAAAGAAGGAAGCAATGAAACAGAAATATACCTCCAAAGAACCAGTAAGAACAACGGGTTTAAACGAATCGTACAGCCCAAAATAGAGGCCACGGTATATCACAATTCCAGCAATAGAGATGTTAAATCCGCGGTAAAGTCCAACAAGACCATCCGATTGGATTGTTTTTCTGTAAACATCAAACAAGCCATTGAACTGCCTTCCACCACCAGTTTTTGCAGCCTTGGCATCATTTGCCAAACGAGTTCGAGCATAATCGAGGGAGTATACAAAAAACTGAGATGAGGCACCAGCAGCAGCACCAGATGCCAAGTTTCCACCAAACCACTTCCAGTATCCATCCCTCTCTTTCTTGAAGTTAAATAGGCTCTTGAAGTAATCTTTGAAAGCAAAGTTGAAGGCCTGTAAACAAAACAATCATAGAACAAGAAACATATTGGGCATAATTAGACTTTCGCATACACATGTTAATAGGGTCGAGTCATGGCTCAATAAGACAAAACAATGTCATAAGAATAGATTATAAACCTGTGTCGGGAAGTATCTGATAACGTTGACAGTGTTGCCTCTCCATAGAGACAAGACACCTTCATCCTTAATAGTTCTGGCAAAGCAGTCGGAGATTCCTTTATACGGTTCAGACAACCGACCAGATTTTATCAAAGCATCCTGGTTCTGAACCAGGAGTTTCACTCTCTCGATCGGAGCAGCAGCACTCTTGGATACTGCGGCAGAAACACCTCCCATGAGGAAATCCACCATGAAGCTGGCAAATCCTTTGTCTTTCTCAGCTGGAGCTCCTATAAGGAAAGGGGGAACGGGCGAAACAGTTGCCAGATATGATGGAATTGCAGGATTCCGGAGACCGCCATTGACATATTCACTAGTTAAATTGTATACACCAGCATTTTTGGAGCCAATGTGAGGAGAAAGGCGCGAAACAAGATAAGAATGGCCGTGAATCTTTTGAAATACAGATGGATGCCGTGCTACGTCTGCCATGTTTGCAGTCGATACTGCGAACTACAACAAAATATAAAGTCAAAAAATGATCACGACGATAAATTCGAATGAGAACATCGATCATAAACTGTAGCAGAACAACTCTCTTACACCTAATGAAATGCAATAATCAACTTTTCAGCACAAGCTAATAAGTCTCCCCAACTCCATGGCTGTTAAAATACATAAATCGACGCTTATGTAAGATATAATGAATGATCAATAACAAATTGCCATAACATTGATTCATGAAACACAACACAAAAAACTAAAACTCCAAACATTAACAACGAAATATACACAGCTCGCTAAAATTAAACATCATCAACGCACGCTAAGAAACGGACTACCATAGCAGATCGAGATTGAAAAAAACAAATGATTTACTGATAAATATATTTTGATAAAGACAAAAACTGTTGTAATAAAACACTCCAGTACCTGAGGAAGATCGATCAAGTCTACAGAAATTATTCTTGAAAAGTGCAAGTTGTCTCAAAAGTTGAGAGACGAAACTTATATATAATATATATATATATATATATATATATATATATATCAGTCAAATCAAAGCAGCCATACAACTCCAACTTTGTTTAAGCAGCCCTCCACTACAGTTGCATACTTTTACACGTAAAATATATTAACGTCATAATCAGTCTCATTTCTTCAGTGGTTGCTTCTTATTTCTTACTATATATAGATATAGATATAGATATAGAGAATATTATTTACGGCCATGATATATATATCATACTTTGGTAATAACTCTGAAACAACATTCAAAATTTAATGTTATTTCAAAACCATATGAAAGTCCTAGCTGAACACATGGTTAAGTTCAAACGAATTTTCAGGTCAATATATACTTTTTGTTATACTTGACTCAAAGGGCATAGAATATTAAGGGACTATTCAACTATTGTCGTATGTTTTTTTTTTATTTTTTTTATTTTGAACAAGAACTTGTTGAATAGTCAACTCAACTAGAAGAATAGAATACACTTGTCAATTTATTATGAAAACTTCCAACTAGAAATAGGGAATTTTAATTGTCATTAATAATTTGATATATCTTTTTATTTGCGTAATCAATTCATAATTGCATAAATCAATTTGGTAAAAAAGCGTACACAGTTACACACTATATAATGTTTAATAACTAACGAACTATCCCTTTTTGTAAAGTTGACAGTTGAACTCGAGATTGAAAATGATTATACAACTTTTGCTACTTGTTTATAGAAGAAAAAATATTTCTTGCATAATCAAATGATGCGATTAAAAATTTAAGTTTTGATTTTTGCCCTAGGATCGATCACACATTCGATTCGATTCTTGATTCTAGGGGTGAGGAATTGGATCGAGTCGAATAATCATCTTATTTATATTAATAGTATATCAATTTAATTTAAGAAATTATAAGATAAATGTAACAATAGTGAAATACTAACTAATTTTTTAATTAAGATTAATTGAGATAGAACACTAACGAATAATTATGTCCAATTCATTTATTCTAATTCAGATGCAAAATAAAAATGATATCTACTAAAACTAAAATTATTAAAAAAAATAAAGAATTATAATCGGACCGAATCAAATAATTTTGGACCGAGTGGAATTATTTCGATCTAATCCGATTTCGATTCTTGTTTTGCTGGGATGAAAATCAAATTCTACTGTCGCTTTGATTCGGTCCAAACACACAAACAACCTATAATAAAAGATCAGCGCTAGTAAGATCTTTTTTAAAATTGTAGTAGCTAACCATTTCATGATCAAACACTAATCGTATATCGGTCGCGGTAATCGAATCATTACATCTACGTAGTATAGGTATCGCCGTATCGGTTGCATTGCATGAAATAATTCCTCGTCCTTCACGGGCCTGACCTTTGAAGTAGTGTCTAACCCATATTTTAATAGGCCCAACCCATGAATGTGAGTTGAGTAGTCCTGGGCCATGAAACCCGACCCGTTTGCAACTGCTCCTTTTCTAATTAGCAATGGAGAGCAGAAAAGGTGTTGGTTAATTGCAGTGGAAGCTCTCTCTCTCTCTCTCTCTGGTAATGATTCTTCTTTCTCTCTCTAATTTTAATTTCATTTATATATTTTACAATTTTATTGATTATTCGTTAACTGTTAACCGTGCTATATCTCTGTTACTGGAAATTGTAAGGCAGGTAAAAAAAAATTGAGGTATTTTTTCCACAGTAATAGTTTGTTGTACTTGTACCTATTGAGCTTCAAAGAGGTGTGGATTTGAGATCACATGGTAAAATGAGCATAATCTTCAACTGCAAAGTTGAGCTGTACCTCTGAGAAAGTGTGAATTTGTTTGATTACAAGCGATTTGGTCGATTTTTGTCGAGAGCCTCGCTTGTTGGTAATTATGAAAGTTGTCGAAGATGTTGGATTGTTATAGTATAAATGTTATAGTAGGAGGCATTCGTTGTGAAAGATTATGTAGTAGGGTGGTGTTAGGATCGAATATGGCCACCAAAAGCATTACAATGCACGAGTGGGATATGCCGAAATCTGTTGATTGGAGAAAGATGGGTGATGGAAGAAGGAAGAAACTCAGGATAAGTTCGTGTGTAATGTGATACCTTGTACGTAATGTGGCTTGGTTGAGACTAGACGATTTCTGATAAGGCTCTATGCATCATCCGGTTTCCTCACATGTAACTTTGGCGTTACAATGTATCGATTAAACTCTTCCCATAAACTTGGGACATCGTAAGCACAAGTGTTTTTAAAATAGTTCGGGGAAATAATTTATGGCGACGGGGGTCTGGATCTTCATGCCTGTTATCTACTCGAATGTTTAGAGAACAGCAGTCAACTCGTGAAGATCAACTTTACTTGGCAATAGTCGCTCAACTTATGTAAAGGTCAAGTATAAGGTAGAACATGGGAAAGGCTAGAATTTAATGGCAAAGACACTAATATTCCTAAGCCCACACAAATTCCCTCCTTAATTTTGATTAGTGTTTCATCTCTGAGCTCCTGTTAGTCCTTATATTTATCACAATCTTGAGCCAAAGTTTTTGAGACTTGGAATTTGCGTGACAAGCATCTATATAATATTTTGACGTATCTTCAATCTGGAAGTGAAGAGAGGAAGAAGCAGCGCAAAGCCGTATCTATATGCATAGAGATTTGAGAAGGGCTTTGACGCTTTTGGTCTTAAAGCTTAATTGTAAGTAGTGATGCTCTCTAGGAAATAAAAAGAAAAAGAACATGCTATGATATGAAGTGACTATCCACAGATTATTGAAGCTTATGAAACATCAAAACTGCTCTCTAGTTATATTCAGCTTTCTATAATTACACATATAGTGCCACAGCTTCATGTTAGAGCATCTTGAGCTTTCTGACATATTTTTAGTCTAAAAAGTTTTCAAAGTGGCTATATGTTGTCTCCTGGTTCTGTATCTATTAAACACTGTTGTCTCAATTGGACAATTCAGTCGATACCGCTAGGAGGAAGCATGGATCTGAAGATGAAAGTGTACATTTGGGACATGGATGAGACTCTCATATTGCTCAAGTCATTATTAGATGGGACATATGCTGGGGCTTTTAATGGTTTGAAGAAAGTGCAAACTGGTGTAGAGATAGGCAGACTCTGGGAAAATCACATTCTTCAAGTGTGCGATAGATATTTCTTTTATGAACAAGTATGTTTATTTTTCTCTGTTTCTTTCTTCTACTTCTTTTTTTTTTTTTTCCAATTTGTGCATTAATATGCCTTTTGATTTTTTCAATATATTTTATTCACGCAGATGGAAAATCTCAATCAACCATATCTTGATGTATTGAAAGAATATGATGATGGTGTAGAACTTTCTGAATATGATTTTAATCGGGATGGTTTTGGTTCCCGAAGTGATGCTTCTGACAAACGCAAACTGGCATACCGTCACCGTGCGATTGGTGAGAAGTATAGGAAGGTACGTTTCAACTATCATTTCCTACATCTGTTTTGTCTTACATGTCACCTGGAGCTGGAATGCGCATTTTGTTTTATTTATGTTGCTATATCATTGAACAATATATGTCTTGCAGGATCTGTCTAGTTTCTGCTGACCTCCAGGTTGCTGGGTTTATTACAAGAGTATTAGGAGTTAGATTTGTTCTATGTTCTTGCCATTTCTTTTACCAGAATGTGCCAATTATTATTATATTAACTTGCATCATTGCATGTTATCCTGATATTAGATGCATAAGTGACACCTTGAGTAATATTTTATTGCTGTATTTCAACCACCACGCCCCCTCCCCCCAAACAAACACCCGATGAAGGAAAAGGAAACACAGTGGTGGGGATAATATGTGGTGTTTCTTATTAGTATATTAGTGCTAAACTCAATAATGTTTCTTGGGATGTAAGAACTTCCTTCCATGAACTTGTTTCATAATCCTCTACCTAATTGACGTCAGCGTGATCGAGTAATTTCAGTAATGTTTGTTTAATCCCTGTACTTATATTACTTTTGCAGGGTTTGCATGGTATTCTTAGTCAAGATGTTATAAAATTGTGGGACAGTCTCTATGATTTGAGTGACACGTACACAGAAAGATGGCTTTCTTCAGGTATGTGTGATTTGCAAGCCATCGCCGTGCAAGTTTTCTAGCGGAGAGATTATTGTGGTTTTGTGAATTAAAGTCTTCACCTATCTCAATTGCTCGTTTCACTCTGAGTTTGAGAATACGTTTTCTTAAACAAATTTTAGCGTAGGAATTTGACATCCATTTTGCGACTCTACTCTTGGTAACTTTCTGTGGTGTTCACTATTGTTCAAGCATTGGTATTATCCTTGGAAATCATTGTGGGGAAGTATTTTATATCATAGACTTGGTTTGTCCGACCCTGTTTTGGGAATACGGTGTAATTCTTCAACATTATTTAGTTCCTCTCCTCTAAACCCTTTCAAGAACAATATCTTAATATGCTTTTATATTTTTGAGGCCTGTATCTTTAGGAGCTTTCATAACGTACTTCCACATTTTATTCTTGTCTGAACCAGCTCGGGCCTGCTTGCAGCAGTGTGCGGGTGAGGAAAGAGATACCGCACTCTATTTAAACTCGGCTAATACTGGATACAGTCAATTTCAGCATGTGAATGTCTTAGTTACAGCAGGACCACTTATTCCCAGCCTCGTCAAATGCCTATTCTTTCGTTTCGACTCAGTGATTACGTGCGATAATGGTTAGTTAATTCTACTTTAGAACATTGCTATTTAATTAAACTCCTATCCTTCTTTTACTGTTAAAATCCAGTTTTTTGCACAAAGGCACTCAAAAGTGTCTTTAGTGCCATTTGGCAATGCTCTTGTCTGGATTAATACACGAAGAATTCTTGGAATATGCTTGTATCTGTTGATTGCTGAATCATTTCTGTATTTTGCTGTCCAATCTACTCGAGACTAATATTTTACTCTGCACTAGCAGGAAACACGAGTTAAGATACAAATTCTTCTCGATAAATGCTGTTACCGTAGTACTAGTTTTACCTGTAAAAATAAACGGTTCATCAAGTTTTGACTATTTTTTAACATCGTTTTCCAGTCTACAGCTCTGCGGAAGTAGGGAAACTCCAGTGCTTTTCGTGGATTAAGGAGCGATTCAGTGGACCGAATGTCCAGTTTTGTGCCATTGGGGATGGTTGGGAAGAATGTGAAGCGGCAGAAAATATGAAATGGCCATTTGTTAAAGTTGATCCACACCCGAACAGTATCCATCGGTTTCCAGGTCTCACTCCTGCAGATTTGAGGCACTATTTCTCTATTATATATGGTTCAACCGATGAAACCGATGAAGATGATGAAAGAACTGAATCTAAACATAGTGACATGTAATGGATGAACGATTTGTTATTGGATTTCCATCATGAAAATCATTGCTTGTAAATGAAAGCTGTTGGGCGATATTCTTAAGAGTTCTTATACAAAAAGTGAACTACGAACAAAAAATACAATAATACTATATTTCTCTAGGTTAATTTATATATTATTTTTTGTTATAATTACGAACAAAAAATACAATAATATTGTGGTCATGCAAACTAATCTCTTTAATTTGGTGAACTGTTTAACTCCCAAACCTTTCAAATTCAAATAATACAATTAGAATAGTTCATCTTATCAAAGACATTTGGTCATATCCCTCTAATCATATTATTTCAAATTTTAAAAAAGATTGACAGGTCATCATATTAAATACCTGATAATATTCTTATATTTCCGTTTGTAGCTTAAAACATAAAGAGTAGTAAATTGACCATGATAAATATAGGAAAACATGAATGGACATTAAATGCATGAGTTGATCTCCTATATCTACTAACACATACGCATATGAACGCGCATTACAGTACCAATCAAATTCACGTGTTTATATCAGGACGTGAAGTGCACGCTTTTTGTCCAAGACTCGTTATGCATATTATAAAAGTTGACAATTAATAATTTAAATAAAGAAATTTGTTGATATTATTACTTTAGTTTTATTACAAAGTTACCGCGGAAAATAAAGTAATATATGAATTGATATTAAGATGAGTTTATCTGTATCACCTAATAACACGAATGCGCGTTCACGTTTGTCTTACACACGCGCACTACAATATATTTTTGAATTCAGTATCTTCTCATACACACGTGAAGTCCATGCACTCTTGAGTCTAGTAATGTATATTCTTACACCTAAAGTTGGTATAAACGTTTGTATTTCTTCGATATTTAACGTCTAACGAAATCTTGACCACCTAAAAAATCCTTTAAATGCAACAAAAAATGTGAAGAACCTAGTCACACACGCCCTCCGTGTAAAATACTTTTGAGTGTGAATAAAATATAAAGTACAGTGCATATAGTATTTGTACTCACAATGAAACACTCAACATAGTCAAAAACAGCCAATTTGGAGAATACAAAGTGTGTGATTTGTGCATCCCAAATTTTGTTTTTGTTGGAAAATACAAGCTTAATTTGTCTCTTTCTTTATCTTCTTTTTCCCTTTTATCATAATTGAAAAGGTGAAGATGGTTTGCTGCTGCCAAAATGGTGGAAACCGTTGTTGTTTGAAGTTGAAGAGAGACCCAAAAAATCTTTTGCTTTGTTGATGTAAGAAAGTAAGAGATTTCCAGGGCCAAAGGCTAATCATATCATCTCCTCTTTTCCTTCGACTTGTAATCTTGTATATATATAATAGGGATAAAAACATCAAGCCCCCCACCTATGGGCATTTTTGCGCGTTGTCCCTTAAACTAGTTTTATCACCACTTTGGTTCTTAACCTATATGGTGTTTGTCAATGTTGCACGGGTTCGGGTACTGCGGTACGGGTACGGTACGGTATGGATATGCCGATACGACATTTTTTAAAAACAGCCGATACCGGTACGGCAAGGATACGTCTATATATAAATAATTATTAATATTTATTATATGTATTTTTTATTTTTAAAAAGCAATAAAACTTAAAACTTAAACAAAAAAAGGTTTAACATTAAAAAAAGTAATGCATCAAATATGAAAAAAGACATATAAACGTGAATTATTTATGACTAATAAGTTAAACAACAACATAACAAGTTTGAAGATGGCGCATGATGGTGGTGGTGATTATGAACAGAAAAAGAAAAGTATAATTGTGGTGGTGCATGGTGGTGGGGTGAAGATGGCGCATGGTGGTGGTGGTGATTATGAATAGAAAAAGAAAAGTATAATTGTAAAAATAATGAGACCTTAATCGTGCCCTATATAAAGGGATTTTTATTTTTTATTTCATTTTATATTTAGTGGAATATAATTTATATTTAAATATTTAACCTATCAAATATTAAAAGTTTATAAAAAGACCCATAATAGTTCCGACACGCCTAAAAAAACGTATCGGATACGTATCGAGATTTTTTTAATTTCAAAATTAAAGGATATGCCACGTGGCGTATCGGATACGTCAGAACTGGTATCGGTATCTGAATCGGTATCGATATGTATCGAGCACTGCATAGCCGTCTTGGTATCGGTATCGGTGCATCACAGGTGTTTGTTCGATTTGCCCCAGTTGTGCATTTCCGGTCTTTTGTGGCCGGAATATTCTTCACTTTGAGGTGTTTTTTTGCTTTTTTTTTGTCACAAACTACCATTATACACCTAGTACAATATATATGAGTTGGGTAGAGATGAATATTCCGCCAAAAAAAGGCAAAAAATGGCCGAAAATAGGCAAATCCCTTGGTGCCTTCTCGATCTTTTTGTGGTCGGAATATTCATCAATTGGAGGTGTTTTTTTGTTTTTTTCCCCACCAACTACTATTATGCATCTACTACAACACGTATGAGTCGGGTAGATGAGAATATTCCGGCCAAAAATGGCCAGAAATGGCCAAAAATGCACAACTGGGGCAAATCGAACATACACCATATAGGTTAAGGACCAAAGTGGTGATAAAATTAGTTTAAGGGGCAACGCGCAAAAGTGCCCATAGGTTGGGGGGCTTAATGTTTTTATCCCTATATATATCGGATTGTAGCCTCATAAGTATCCATGGCAGTGGTAGAGGCGGTCTTAGAAGTAACAATGACATGGTGGCATGAAACCTAACAACTGTTGACACAAAGGTATTGCGAAGTGTTTCAATCGCATGTATATACATACCAAAAGGCAATAATCGCAAACCTGAGAGAGCTCAGCAAGTGCATGCATTTTCGTGTAATCGGTGTCGGCAAGGTCCATAATCAGCTTATTCACCAATGCAGTTCCTTCATCAACATTGACGGTCGGAATTTCCGAAGAGGGGGAGCGAATGCGTCGTTTAGGAAGTCCAGTTCGTCGAATTCAGTGCGGGTTGGATTTTTCGTTCAGTACGTAGTATCTGTGTAGTATTTCTCTAACAAAATCGTATTAATTAAACAACTCATTGCCATTGGTACAATCAAAAGCTAAAATACTTTACTTGCCAATTACATTGTATAGCGCATATTTTTTCCTTGGAGGGAGATGAACTATTGATAAATAAAAAAACATTGTTTTAATGTATAAAATTTCAACCAACAAACCTTTTCCTAGACTTAGTACGTATCACAACTAATTTACAAGCCCTATCACACTCGTAATATAATGAAATAATTTGAATATAAAGTTGGCGATAGTTTAATTTGTAAAATTTATTAAGGGATAAAAGCATCAAGCCCCCTGAACTATGCAAGTTTTTGCGACTTGCCCCCTGAACTAAATTAATAAGCGTTTTGCCCCCTGAACTATGCTTGTCTGTTCGATTTGCCCCCTCGCCTGATTCCGCCCTAAATCCGCCGGAATATTCCGATCTCGTGCGTATCACGTGATGGTCAGTGGGGTAGTTTCGTCCGTTCGTTTTTTTTTAAATAAAAAAAAAAACAAAAAAACCAAAAACTGAATGAAAGACTAAGTTCAGGGGGTGTAAACTGAAACACCACTACACTCCACACTTAGAAAAAAAACAGGCCAACAATATTAGGGTTCTTCACAAATTCCCTCTCGATTCACATCAAGTGGTCCAAATTATACACAATCAACACGAAATCGACTCACACAAACTTCAAATTATCAGTTCACGACTCATTGCGCACACATTCACGACGAATTGCGCACACATTTACGCATCAATTGTTAGGTTTTTGGGGAAAATCGATCGCCATTGCTGAAAATCGCAGAAATGGCCTGGAAATTGAGGAACAATTTCGAGTTCATACCAGAAGGAAAGAACACACCTGATTACGGTATGAATTTGCCCTCTTTTGTAAACCCTATTTTTTAATTTTGTTGCATGCGTCGATTATGTTGTCCCTATAGTTGTTATCAAATAAGACGGTGTAAATCATGCATTTTTGGATAGTTTTGTGGGTTTTTTGTGAGCTTGTGGTCATGAAAGTGATGCAATCCGATTTATTTGTTTACTAGTTGATTTTTTTAAGGTATTGTTCCGATTTTGGTAGTCATTTGTGGTCCCAACAGTATATGAAGAATATATTAATCTGTAAAGTAGGTATTTTTGGCATTTTGTTGGTATTGGTAAAATTTGTGGACCACTTTCCTGTTTATATGATTAATTCTTTGATTATTATCAATTCCCCTCCCTAAAGCTTTCTTGTTTTGCTGCAGATCCTAAAACAAAAGACTTCACAATCAGATTGCATTACTTTGGTAGACTAGAAAACAATGGAAAGAGAACTGAATGGGTTGATGGGCAGATTGCTCATTTTGACTGGTGCATTCCAGATATGATGAGCATGATTGAACTGGAGGCAATGGGTGTGGCGGTAGGGTTTAAGTCAAGTGCAACCTTCATTGTGGCAACCAAAGATGTTGATGAGATATATGCAATTGACTACTTGATGACAGATGATGATGCTGCAACAATGACTAAGTACATGAATAATCAAAGGATAGTTGGTGTATTTGCTATTGGTGGAGGAGTACTAGGTGATGTGGATATGGATGAAAATGGAGGGAGTGGACCTGGTATGGGCTCTGATCATAATAAAAGAGAAGATGTAGCTGATGATGAAGCTGGACCATCTGCACCATATGATGATAGTGAGGAGGAAGACCACACAAGTAGACATCTAGATGAGAAAGATCAGAACCATACAACCATGCAAACAGATGAAGATCTGAATTATGATGACTTCATTTTTGATAGAGAAGAATTTGATGGTGATGATGCTCAGTCTGTTGGCACAGATTCAGATGTGTCAGAAGCTATATTTGAGGATGGAGAAGATGTAACTGATGATGAAGGGATTTATGAGGATGTTGGTGAGGTTGGTGAATCAGATGCACACTGGGCTGGTATAACAATTGCAAGGGAAGCTAATAGGAATGAAGGAGATTCATTACTGGACAGGAGACAGGGCAGGTTGACATACCAAGGTTACCTAGTTTTTAACAAAGCCATGGATATGGATAATCCTAGACTGGAGTTAGAACTGTGTTTTGAGGATACTGCAACATTTAGGACTGCAGTGAGGAATTATGCAATAAAGGTGAGGCGAGATATAAAGTTTGTGAAGAATGATCCTGATAGAGTGAGGGTGAGGTGTAAGATAGATGGCTGCCATTATCATGTGTATGCTTCAGATTTTGGTGATGGTGGTACCCTGCAAATAAAGACCTATAATGACAAGCACACATGCAACACAATGGACAATGTGTATCATGCAACCTCCACATGGCTAGCCAAAAAGTACAACCATATGATAAAGGGTAATCTGAAATGGCCAGTGGATGCAATGAAGGACATTTTCAGAGTGGAAACAAAGTGTGAGTTCTCCAAGTATCAAATGTATAGATGTAAGGCAAAGGTAAAGACCTTGTCTATAGGCACTGAAACAGAACAATATGCCTTGTTGTGGAGATATGCAGCTGAAATAATGAAGAGTGACAGTGAGAACACTGTCAGGATAAAGACAGTTGGCACTAACAAAGGGCCTGTTTTCAAGAGGTTCTATGTGTGTTGGGGGTCTTTGAAGAGGGGTTTTCTGGCAGGTTGTAGGCCAGTTATTTGTCTGGATGGGTGTCATTTGAAGTCACTGTGTGGGGGGATATTGTTAACTGCCATTGGGATAGATGCAAACAACAACATGTATCCTATTGCATATGCTGTTGATGAGTGAAGGTGGTGTAAGGAGATCACCAAGAAAGAATAAAAAAAATGTTGAGGTACTCATATTTTTATTGTTGCAATCAGATAGGGATCAATAATTTTGCAATGTAACTTCATTCTATGCTCTTGGTGCTTGGATAGACATTTTTGTTGTTGCATAGACAGGGCTAACTTATTTTACTCTGTTAATTCTTGTTTTGCTCTTGTTGATTAGATTGTTGGGGATAAAGAAAAGGGTGAAACTGTTTCTAAGGCAAAGAGAAAATTATTGGTTGATGATAACATTCAGGAAGAAAAGGTAGTGGATGGAAGACAAACAAGAAACAGGAAGAAAGTTGCTAGGCTGGTGGAAGAAGTCAGTGGAAAAAAGAAGTCTGTTCCTAAGGGAAAGACTGTTATGAATGATGCTGAGTCACTTAAACAGGCAATGGCAAAGGTAAACTCCTTGTTCATTTTGCAATTTTGGTGTTAATGTGATATACCTGTCACTTTTTAAATAGATGTTTTCTCATATGTAGCTCAAGAATATTTCTGAAAAGGAGAAGATGGCAGCATTGAAAGATAAGGAAGAGATTTTTGCTACTACCAAAAGATACATGATGAGGAGCACTACTACCAAGTTCCTTGAGAAAGCCATATCTTCTTCGATCAAGGAATGAAGACCTAGTGACATATTAAGTAGTGTTTTATTTCATTTTGAGGACAATTTTATTAATGATCTGATCTGAATGTAATGCAATAATTTTGCAGAATATTTTAATTGCATTTGAGGGTCATATGAACAAGGTCATTTAAATGTATGAATGCATAGTTGGTTTGGTTTCAAATAGCACAATAACATGTCTTCAAACACACACAAAATGTACACTAAAATAACATTAAAAATAGCCTCAAAAGTATAGAAATGGGTTTTTCAATGAAAATTTAGCTCAGGGGGCAATTCGCAACACAATAGTTCAAGGGGCACTATTACATAGTTCTGGGGGCAAATCGCAACATAATAGTTCAGGGGGCACATTTGCATAGTTTAAGGGGCATGTCGCTAACTTAAGCATAGTTCAAGGGGGAACATGCATGAACTTAACACCCCATAATATGTACCGAAAATGCCCTTCTGACCCTCACGTGAGTCGCACGAGAATGGAATATTCCGAGGAATATTCGGCGGAATCCGGCGAGGGGGCAAATTGAACAGACAAGCATAGTTAAGGGGGCAAAACGCTTATTAATTTAGTTCAGGAGGCAAGTCGCAAAAACGTGCATAGTTCAGGGGGCTTGATGCTTTTATCCCATTTATTAAATACGTACGCACCAAGTAATTTACAAGCCCTGACAATATTAATTATTGTATTCATATTTGTAGTTTATAACACAAAGTAATTTACTGACCGTGAGAAATAAAGAATAAACATGTAGTCTATTAACACGTACGCACGATTGCACGCAAATCTTGCACATTTGTATTTGACGCAGTCAAATACGCACATGTGTTTGAAACTGATTATGCATATTTCTACCTCTCGTGACACATATAAAAATAAAAAATAAAAAAATTGGAATTTTAAAATTGGCAATTAAACAGCCCACCAAATTAAAGGAATTTCTTTACAATATTATTTTATTCATAATTTATAACGGCTTCAACCTTTTATATCTCGTGCCTGTATCACCATTTCTCACACAAGCTTCCCCATTAACATTATATTTGCTGCAATGTAAAACTGACAGCAATTACTACAAGAATACAGGGCCATCTACAACCGCCGACGACCGCCTGGGCGGTCGCAGATACCCCTTGTCGTGGGTAATCTGCAACTGCCAGGCGGTCGCAGATACTACTTGGCAACCGCCCAGTGGTTGCCATGCCTTTATGGACGTGGAAACCACCCATCGGTTGCCGTGTCCTTATAAACATGGGAACCGCCCAACGGTTGCGAAGTCCCTAAGGACATGCGGTTGCCACTTCCATAAGAAGCTCGGATATTTTGAAAGCTTAGCGGTTGAGAATTCATGTTGTTCGCAACCGTCCGACGGTTGCAGATAATATTCATCAAAATAAAAAAAACAATAATATTCCGGTAATTTTTTGTAATGTTATTGCTTTATTGTTGAAATTAGTATATTGAAAAAAATAGAAAAAAAAGAAAAGAAGAGAAACAAAAAGAAAAGAAATGAAACAAAAAGAAAAGAAGTGAAACAAAAAAAAAGAATAGAAAAAAGAGTTTGGTGTTTTGTTTTGGAGATAAAAAAAAGTGTTTGGATTTTTGTTGGAGATATAAAAGAAAAGAAAAGTGTTTGGGTTTTTTGTTGGAGATATAAAAGAAAAGAAAGTGTTTGGTGTTTTGTTTTGGAGATAAAAGAAAGTGTTTTGGTGTTTGTGGATTGGAAAAGAAGAGTGTTGGGTATTTTTGAAGAGTGTAATATTTGTGAATGAAAAATTAGAGGGAAGAATGGTGGGTATATATAAGATTTGGGGTGAAAATTTTGAATTTTCGTGAAAATTTGAATTTTCCCCCGAATCCCCTTCAAGATCATGTCCTCGGTTTCAACACGCAACTCTACACTCTTGGCTTTCATTGGAAGAGGAGGAGAACACAAGCTCGGGCAATCTCTACTTCTCAACTTGCCTGCAGTACTTGTCATCCTCGCTTGTCCCATGAGTCATCAAATGATACGTGTGTACAAACTTCGTTTGCCTGATTCTCAACTGAAGGGTTCCAAATAACGTCTAACAGAACTACCCTTAACGCACTGACCAAGCTTATACCCTCAGAACAGCACCTCGTGGAGCCAAGCATGACCTTTGCCTACTTTTGTGGATCGTTGAAAGCATTTACTAAGATCTGCCGCTGTTTTTTATTATACCTTTCCATGCATTTGCTGAATTTGCTTCCCCTTAATCCAAGAGAAAACTTTGCTCAGCTGTACCTTTATTAGATCTAAAGTAGAATGTACTGGCTAAATATGAGCACATTTTCATTCATTGCCATACTAAGACGCACAAGGTCGAGAATGAACATCGTTTTGACCCCATCATTAGGATTCTGCATGGATGCCTCCACCGCATCCAGTTTCATTTCTAGTGGATCACAATCACAATATTTGAGAAGGTAGGGGTGCACGAATATTAGAGCCACTTATTTTCAGATTTAAGCACGTTTTTGGACCATTTTAACGCATCAATTAGACTCTTATGCCATCCTGATTGTTTAAGAAGAAGAACAATGTCTCTCAATCCAGGGAGACTCTCCTGAAGAATGGTCCCTTTGTGAACATGAACAAAAGGAGACATGACTGCTTTTAGCCTCTTCACGGCCGAGGTTATGGATGTTGAATTTGAATCAGCCGAGAGTTTTTTGCATGAGATTTTTTCTTTCCCTTTGATGAGAATGACCATCCCATTAAATGCTTTGTCTTGCTCAAGTACATCAGCAATACCTGGCCTCGCCAAACGCAATGTATTGAAGAGTTCCGAAAAGTAATTTTGGAAAGGATTTCCAGAAAAAATAACCCGTTTGGCAGTGTTGAGTTTAAGGAGGACATTCCAAATGTTGCTACATTGGTTGCGAGGGGTATGACCTTCGTCCATAATAACCAATCCAGTATTTCCAAGAAGTATTTTCCTTAGATCTTGAATCCTCATGTTTGTTCATTTTTTCCTTTTTAATATATTGCTCACCCTTCAACTTTTCGAACAAACTATAACTGGTACCCAGGATGTCCCCCTCCTTTGTTCCTTGCGTATATCTTGATCATGCGAGTATCATCCTTGTTAGGGTGTTTGGATCCATCAACTAGAGAGGTGTTGTTCTCCTTAGCCATTAACTCCAAATTACTAAGGTTATGGAACGGGAAATCAAAATTCCAATTTTCGAACTCCTCTTCCCATGTGAGAAGCATACTGGCTGGAGCAACAATCACCGGCGGCCGTCGGGAAAAAAGATTTAATAAGTTTCATTAAAAACAATGGTCAGACAGGTTTTGTCACTCTCTGGCGCATGTGAAATGATGCATCCACTCACATACGTAGTAGGGATAGAGCTCGTGAGATCCACAAGATCAATACTTCCTGCGAATGTTTGTACATACTTTCTCTTACACCAGGCTTAATGTTCCAAACAGTACCACTATCACCATTGAAAGCAGCACAATTATTTGTTGAAGACGCTAGATGAAAAACCAAGCAGTCTCAAAATAACAAAAGCACTTAATTAAAACTATAACCACAGATTTCTAAAGAATAATTAAAACCAAACACCGCTATTTTTATTTGTAGTTTATAACATGTAGAATAATAAACAAAATAACGAAGAATGAATTGACATTTAGACGAGTCAAACCCCATCTTTATTCACACGCGCACGTGCCTTTCTGATCCGCTCTATGTTACTAATCCAATCTAGCTAGCTTCTTCTAAAGGACAAACTCGCGTCTAAGATAAGCTATGTGTATTCCTGTCTCTTGCATACACATCAAATAACAGATAATTTTTTTGTCTACAAAGTAGCTTATTGAATTAAGAAACTTGGTAGTATATAACAATATTGTTATATTCTTCTTTGTGTTTATGCCATAAATAGTAATAAATTCATCGTGACAAATAAAGAGAATGTGAATTGACATTAAGACGAATATCTAGTATCATAATCACATGCATGCAAATCTTACACACGGGCCTACAATATCGGCCTAATCCAATTTCTTCTTGTGGTACTTGAGTTATTTACTTGTGCTTAATTATGATTAATTATTCGTATTTTCTAAATGTACTTTTCTCTCACCCTCACACATATTTATTTTTCTTTATTTGTCTTGGGTTATTTATTATGCTTTGTCATAAACTACGAATCAAGATACAATAATGTTGTCGAATGCAAATAAGGCTATTTAATTCAATGAATTGTTTAACTTCCAAACCTTTTTAAATTTTAAATAATATGATTTTAACAGTTCATCTAATTAAATAGATTTGTTCATATTCGTCTAAACATATTATTTGAAATTTTAAAAGTTTGAGAGTTCAGCATATTAAATAAACATGCTTGTATCTGACAATATTGTTGTATTTTACTACGTAGTTTTTAAACATTAGAAGTAATAAATTGACCGTAGTAAAAACAACATTGACATTAGGACCAGTCGATCTCCCATCTCCTATATCTACTAACACATACACATGCACGCGAGTATTATATGCATGCACTCTATAGTACGAATCCCATTCTAATTCACGTGTTTTAACCGCACGTGACGTGCACGCTCATGTCCAAGACTAATTATTGTGTGAATTTTTGCTCCCCTCTAAATATGTAGTTAAAACGCGTGACAATTAAATAATTTATCGAATTAAAGAAACTTGTTCACATTATTACTTTTTTATATTCGTGATTTATAACATAAAGACTAAAACATTGACAGTGCAAACAAATAAAAATATGAATTGACATTAAGACGAGTCTATCTACGACACCTAATAATAACACGTACGCACATGCACACGAGTCTTAAACACACGTGCACTAAAGTATATCCAAATTAATATTTTTTGTTATAAACACATAAAGTACACTCTCGTGTCTGAGACTAATAATATATACATACTCTTACACCTAAATTTGGTATACGTGCTTGTATTTCATCAATATTCAACAAAAAATTGACTAGCTAGAGAATAATTTCAATATAAAAAAAAATGTGAAGACCCTGGTCACACGCCTTCCTTACTTGAGTGTGAATACAATATAAAATGCAGAGCGTGTACTGTATTTGTATACACACAGTCAAATACAACCAAATTCACAGCTTCAACCTTTTATATACTGTGCATGTATCACCATTATATTTTCACACAAGCTTCACCATTAACAGTATATTTGCTGCAACTAAGGTGTGAAACCCACCGCAGTCATAGAGCGATCCGGAGGTGGAAGTAAACGCAAAATCGCCGATCAACCTCAAAGTGAAGAGGAGTTGGACATTAGCAAACTAGTTGATGAGGCTGTCTCGAGTAGAATTCATGAATTGCTAAAATGTCTACACTGTCAAGAGTGCTTTAACATTATGCAACCTCATATTTATCAGTGTTCCAACGATCACACATTATGTTCTAGTTACAAGCATAGAGTGGACAACCGTTGTCCAATTTGTTGTCATGAACTTGGCAACAAGAGATGACTAATGCCGAAGAAGACAATTGCGTTCGTTCTGTGTCAATATCAAGATTCTAGGTGTTTAGGCGTGTTTTACTATTGCATAAAACTAATCACGAGTCACAATGCTGTTCATTATCGGGTTCAAATGTCTCAGTCCATGGTGACATTTCATTTCTCATGAGCCACTTGATATATTCTCACAAAGTGATCCTCATGAATAATAACGATTCACCAATAGTTATCGAATACGTAATCCACATGGAGTTTTGAAAATTAAATGGTAGGCAACGATATTTAGTTGCTTTGTAAAATACTTTTGTCTGTGTTTTGAAGAGATCCGGGTAGGAGTAGAATTGGATGTATAATATTCATGCGATTCATATGGGACAATGAGGCGACAAAAAACTGCTGTTGTCGCTTAGAGAGTGGAAATAATGAGGAGAAGATGACATGGCTAGAAGTTCCCAGAAGTATTAGGGACGAGAATAAAGTTGGTCTAATAATTGAACCTCACTCATTTTTAGTGGGTAATGGAACAATAGTCAACCTGTTGATGCATGCATACTATATTTCCAAGGTAAAATTTTGATACATACGAAAGGATTAGAGAAGTACTCGAGAATCCTTGTAATATAAACACCAAAAGCGTGTTTGGTGTTGTTCTTTTTGATAAATGTTGGAGTTGTGTTTGATGTTTGGTTGTACTTAAAGGCGTGTTTATATATATTTGATGTATGAACATGTAATAATTGTACTTAAAGGCGTCTAAATAATTAGCAACTAAAGAGATTTGTTTGTATATCAATAATTAGAACTTAAACACGAGAAAACCTCTCCTTCAAGATCCTGTCCTCGGTTTCAACATGCAGCTCTACACTGTTACTTGGTTGTGAGGCCATTTCCATTTGAAATTCTCTAAGAGTGTTCATTAAAACTTAGAATTGCAAATTAGCAAGGTTTCTAGATTCTCCCATGGGTATTTTCTTGAGAGTAAATTTAGAGGACAATGTTCTCATTACTTTATAAACCATCACTTGATTAGTCACGACAAATCCAAGATTTTCACATTAATTAGCAATATCAAGAATTTTCTCAAAATAACTGTCAACGCTTTCATCCTCACCCATCTCAAGTTTTACAGCAGCATCTCCTTCACAGGGTAATTCAAGGATAACCCAATTATGTTTAGATTTAGTACAATTTTGTATTAGCTTGAGCATATGATGATTCACCCAACTGAAAATAACATTAAGAGCTTTTTCATTGGAGTTATAGAGACTTACCTCTGCTGCTGTCCAATCTGCTTCTAGTTTTGGCACTAGATCACCTTCACAATCTCTTGGTAATGTAGGAAGAGAGTATCTATTGATCATATATTGCCAGGCTCTTATATTAATGGATTTGATGTGAGTTTTGATTCCGATCTTCCAATATGCATAGTTGAGCCATCTAAAATTGGTATCCTGTTGGTATTGGGATTGATGTTGTCCATTGTGCTGTATCAACTCCAAACACCAGTGTAATCGGTGTTTGGCTCTGACGCCAAATGAAATTGTAGAATCATGATGATACAATGTAAGCACTAAGTTAAGCTAGCGTTGTCTTAACTTGACCACAATTGTTCTTCTTGACAGAGTAATATTTGAAGCGAAATTTAAAGCACACAAAAAGATAATTTTCAGAAGTTTTTAATAGATTAAAAACTTCCTATCCTTTGGCAAAACAACCAATAAAGATTTTATCAAAATGTTTCTCACAACAAATTCACTCACGCTCTTTTGTTGATCGTACTCAGCAAAGCAAACAAGGATATTCTCCTTAAACCTATGAACTAGATTTAACTCGACTATCCAAAAACTTTGAAAAGAAAGACAAAAGCAATACAACTCGAATGATTTAATCTCTAAGATTATTTAGCACTATTGCCTTGTATTTGTCTTGATGAACTTCACACCTATATATAGGTTTCTTGAAACTTGATCTCCAAGGTGTGTTGTTCACAGTTTTGGTAACTCTTGTTGTTTCCTTGATGAATTCTACTTTCTTGTAAACTCGGTCTCCTTCTTGAATAAATTTTCCCTTTATTAGAGTTCTAATAAGGAAAGACACATTCTTCAATTCAGAGTTAATCCTAAAAAGATTCCTAGTTGCAGTAGATCTCTAATTTGTTTACTTAATTGAATCCGTGTTGTGTTGACTTTTCTTCTCCTCTTGAATAATGAGAACTTCAAGTAAGGAATCTTCCAATGCTCTTCCTTATGATTAAGATACATTCCTAGACATAATCATAAACAACTAAAACCGTGGAACTTGATTAATAAGTGAATAAAAACAAAACTAAAATAAAGCAGTTTAAAAACAGATTGCGGCAGATATTCCGTTTTAAATGTAATCTGATGTTACTACAACATCCGTCAACGTTGATTCCATAATTCTCTGCACTTTCAATGCAGATGTTTCTAAAATAAAACATGCAGTTGATTTGTGGCACCAATGACTTGGGCAAACTTCAGCTCAAAACTGTAATGTCTTCCAAATTTAACTCTTTCTGGCTGTAATTCTCCTATTTCATGTGATACTTGTCATTTGGCTAAACTAAAAAAAGCTTCCATTTCCTAATAGCTCAGCTACTACTGCTTCTGCATTTGATATTATTCTTTGTCATGTGTGGGGGCCATTTTTAGTGCGTGTTATTCACGGTCATAGATTTTTCTTTACCGTGGTAAATGATTTCACTAGATGCACATGAGTTTTTTTTCATGACACATAAGTCTGAAGTGCATACTCCTATAACTCTTTTCTATAAAAGTGTTGAAAGCCAATTTTCTATGAAATTTAAAATACTCAGATCAGACAATGGGACATAGTTTATTTTAAAACATTTTTACGCAGATATGGGTATAATTCATCAAAGGAGTTGTGTTGAGACTCCTTAGCAAAATGGGTTAGTTGACAAAAAACATTAACATCTTCTTCAAGCGATAAGACCTTTCAAATTTCAGTCCAACATTCCAATTAATTACTGTACTCACTACTGGATTACTATAAATTGGCTTCCTTCCTCTATTTTAGGAAATAAAACACAGTTTGAAAAATTGTTTAACAAAACAACTTGATTATTCTTTGTTAAAGGTGTTTGGCTCTTTGTGCTAAGCCTCCGCTCTTACTTCTCATAGACAAAAAATTGATCCTAGAGCTCAAAAATGTGTTTTTCTAGGCTATCCCCGAGGTCTAAGGGGTACATTTTGCTTAATCTAGCCACTAGAAAAATCATTATATCTAAAAATGTTGTATTTTATGAGACCGAGTTCCCTTTCAAGTCCGGTTTGACACTAACCAAGAGTGATTCTCCAAAAGAAAATACACACCTTTGTAAAAACCCATTCATTGTTTTGAAGGATTGAAGTGCTGCAGCCCATATTCTCAAGTTCCCACTCCAGTTTTGGATGCTACTTTGGACATGGATACCTCCCTCACTCCTAGTGAACATGAGCAACCTCAGTTTCCATCCCTTTTCTCCCTAAGAGTCATAAAGGCATAATGATATACCAAAAAAAACACGCCCTTGACATATTAACTGAGTCATGGTACGTTGGATGCAAACCGGCTTCTACTAGATTAAAGAAAATGATCAACAACTTTTAAAAGATCCAACTGAGTATAGAAGACTAGCTAGCCGTTTACTTTATTTGACTATTACTTGGTGTGATTTAGCCCTTAGGATTCAGTGTCTTACTCAATATATGTCACAACCCACAACTTTTTATTTTGTTAATGCACATTGTATTTTAGGTTATATTAAATCTGCCCAAGGTAAGGATGTATTTTATCCTCGCCATTTCTAAAGTCATTTGAAATCTTTCCGTAACAACGATCAGACAACCTGTCATGATACCAGACACAATGTCACGGGCTTTGCAATTTACGTTGGAAGTTCCTTAGTTTTATGGTAGGCCAAGAAATAGCCCACGGTTAGTTGTTTCTCAACCGAAGTCGAATACAAAGTCGTTGCAACAACGACTTGTGAGATCCTCTCGCTAACACAATTCATTCAAGATTTGCACATCACTCCAATTCGAACTCCAATTATGTTCACGGACAACAAAAACACCTATTGTATCGCCATGAACCCGGTGCACCACGAGCGGACGAAGCACATTAAATGATAGAGGAAAAGGTCCATGATGGTCTACTAAAGGTTGAGCACATAGTAACGAACATCAAATAGCCGATATCCTCACCAAGATGTTGGCTCCGCAACCTTTTCAGAAAGTAATGTCCAAAATGGGCATCATCGACATTCATGCCCCTCTTGAGAGGGGGGGGGGGGGGGGGGGGATGGGAGGAGATTTTAGGTTATGTAAATAAACACTTTCATAAACGCATTTCTAGTTATTTCTCGTGACTAAGTCGCTATTTAGGTTTTAGTATAAATAGTATTTTTTGTAATATTTTGTTTTATTAATTCCTTTTATTTTCAATCACGATTACAATGCTCTCGTTCTCTTCTCAAAACCGTAGCCACTTTATCGAATTCAATCTACTAATACTTACTAACCTTTAATCCATATAAAATAAATTTATGTTGCTCCATGAACTTTGACTTTAACCTGTTTGATTTCATGATAATTTGGTCTGTAATTTTGCACCATAATAGTCCGATTTCGGTCACAAACAAAAGGTAGTCATTTTCCACAATCCAAGAACCATTTAAAGAGAGTAAAAAGTGATTTTTTTTTATGAAAACACCCCTTTTCAATTTCCATCTATTTTCTACAGGAAAAATAGATTTTTTTTCTTTTTCTTATTGTTTCTCACATGTCTTGTACTAAGTCTTAAGATAGAGGAATGTACTAGGTAGAAAACTTTGTAGTTTCTTTAATAAAAAAAAACTAATTTCTCGTAAATGGATTAAAATCGGGGCGGGTCAGCCCCTAATGGGCGACCCATTATCCCATTTCCTTCAAGTGGTAACCAACGGTTGTTGGCTCAAGTGGTAAGGGACTTGAGTTCCATAAAGCAAGGTCTCGGGTTCGAGTCTTGTGGATGTAAAAAACACCGCTGGGAGAGCCGACCCCTCAAAAAGAGCCCGACAGTGCTCGACTGGATTAGTCGCATAAGCGGACACCAGTGAGAAATAAAAAAAACTCAAGTTCATGTAATTACATCCTATCAAAAAAAAAAAAACCAATTTCGTCAATATATATATATATATATATATATTATTTTTGGGGAGAGGAACAGATAATGAGATCCCTTCATAAACTTCAATTCTGTAAATTTAGAAAGGTGGCGCCAAATATTAATTTACAGTGAAATTGATCGGGCATGGAAAATGTGCATTTGCTTATAGGGATAATTCTATCAAACCCCCCAAACTATGGGGTCATTTACTGCACAGGGTCAGAACTTTAGTTTTAGCGGCAGTGCCCCCTAAACTTTGGTCGTTTGTGCGAATTTCTCCATTTTCCAGTTTTTTGCAATTTTTCCACAAAAAATCATCGAAAAAATTATTTAAAGTTTGACTAAAACCTTCGTCTCGATGAGACGGTTCCGATGGTGGTGACGGTGTCGCAAAATTCAAAGTCAATACACGGGAAATTTAATTTAAGTGTATTTCACTTAAATTAGAATTCCCATCTTATAACTTTGAATTTTGCATCACCGTCACCATCATTGGAACCGTCTCAGCGAGACGAAGGTTTTAGTCAAACTTTAAATAATTTTTTCGGTGATTTTTGGTGGAAAAATTGCAAAAAACTGGAAAATGGAGAAATTCGCACAAACGACCAAAGTTTAGGGGGCACTGCCGCTAAAACTAAAGTTCTGACCCTGTGCGGTAAATGACCCCATAGTTTGGGGGGTTATGATGAACATAAAATTAACTTTATAACATAAATGTAGTGTATGACATTCTGGTAGCAGAAGATAAGCCTCGTGGAATCATGTTGCTTATATATAGTTGGAAGTATTTTTTAACGTTAAATAACTATATTTTTTCCCTTCCGAAAGAAAAAAAAATCACAATATTTTAAAAAATAATTATATAGTCAGTAGCCGCGTGGCTTAAAATTTAATTGCAATTAAAAAATTTGCCATGCGGGTTTTTAAATAGAGTGTGTAGCTGCACGAATTTGAACGGGTTCACGTACATGGTTTGTTTGCCAATATAATTAAGATTTAAGAGTTGGTAGATGTCAGTGAGCACAAAGTCGGGAAAGTGAAAGAGAAGGTAAGAGAGGAAGATCCGATCCTAACTTAGAGATTTCTGTTGTGTAACTTTGTATTTTAAATTTGAATTAGATGCTTATCTTATCTTATATTTAGGAGTCAGTTGTACTTAGCACATTATAAATACTCTCCCATGTATATGTTAATGCAATCAAGTTTTCTTCATATAGCCTCTCTGTTTCTTCACATGGTATCAGTTTAAAGCCAATAAAAAAAAAAGACAAACGTCTAATTATGTTTTCCTCTCACTCTAACACAGAAAACTCCATCACCACAATGTCAAACATCGTCACTGTCAAACTCAACTCTGATAATTACCTTATATGGAAGGCACAATTAATCCCCTACCTCAAAGGTCAAGATTTGTTCGGATACATTGACGGAACAACCGTAACCCCCTCCAAAACCATCAGTATTGCTGATGATGCAGGCGTTGTCACTCAAGCTCCTAACCCCGCCTTTGCTCGCTGGACACGCCAAGATAATCTGATATTAAGTACTCTTATGTCTTCCATGACCGAGAGTATACTTGCACAAGCTGTATCTTACACTACCTCACAAGAGTTCTGGAATGCTCTCGAAATAACCTTTGCCTCTAAATCGAGGGCTCGTAGTATGCAAATACGCACTCAACTTGCGAATGCAAAGAAGGGTAATCAATCTGCATCTGATTACTTTATGTCTATAAAAAAACTTGCCGATGAACTTGCTATCGCCGACAACTCCATCAAGGCAGATGACATCGTGGCATATGTGCTTGCTGGATTAGGCCATGAATACGACAGCTTCATGTCTTCTATCTATGCTCGCACTCACTCTGTTACTCTTGAAGAAGTCTATTCCTTGCTTCTTGCTACCGAATCCAGACTTTTACGCCACCACGCCATTGTTCCAACCTCACATGCTGAAGCAAATGTTGCACAACGAGCACCACAAAATTATAACAGGGGACGTGGTACCTTCCGTGGCAGGGGACGAAACTCTTATTCTCGAGGTGCCTTTTCAACTTTCAATCGTTCTGAGACCAACTCATCAAATATGGTGGTCTGTCAAGTCTGTGAAAAGCGTGGTCACTCTGCTAAACGCTGCTACCATCGCTTTGATCCCACGCATCAAGATCTTCAACCCCAACAAACAAAGCAGGCTCTGGTCGCAACACCAAATCACAACTTCTTGGAGACTGAATGGAATGCGGACACATGTGCAACTCACCATATCACCAATGATATGGCTAATTTGAACCTTAAAAGTGTTGAGTATGATGGAACCGATCGCCTACAAGTTGGTAATGGTCAAGGTTTGTGTAACTCCAAAACTGGAACTTCCAAACTCTGTACCACTTCTAATTCCTTTCTTTTAAATCAAGTCCTTCTTGTTCCTGAAATCACAAAAAATCTCCTATCTGTGAAACAATTTTGCATTGATAACAACGTATATTTTGAGTTTCATGCAAATTATTTTCTTGTGAAGGCATACTCGGGGAACGTCCTCCACCGCGGTACAATCAATAATGGCCTCTATACATTTTCAGCAAATAAAACCTCTCCTCCAGCCTTTTCCAGTGTTCGTGTTTCCTTCCAAGAGTGGCACAAGCGTCTCGGTCATGCTGCTCCTCCAGTTGTTCGTCGTGTTCTTTTAAGTAGTCATATTCCAGTTGATAAAATAAGACATTCTGTTTGTTCTGCGTGTCAATCCGCTAAGAGTCATGCTTTGCCATTTAAGTCATCAACTTATGTATCTTCCGCTCATTTGGACTTAGTTTTTACTGATGTATGGGGTCCAGCGTCTGTAACTTCTACTACAGGTGCACGATACTATATAAGTTTCTTGGATGATCATTCAAAATTCTTATGGTTATTTCCCCTTAAATTGAAATATGATGTTGAGAATGTTTTCTTACAATTCCAGTGTTATGTTGAAAAACACTTTGAACGAAAAATAAAAACAATCCAATTAGATTGGGGTGGGGAATATCGACGTTTACACAACTACTTCAAAACAACGGGAATAGATCATCGAATAGCTTGTCCACATACGCATCAACAAATTGGATCAGTTGAATGCCGGCATCGACAAATTGTCGAGGTTGGTTTAAGCTTGTTATCTCACTCAAACCTTCCATTAATTTATTGGGAAGATGCCTTCTATACTGCCACTTATCTTATCAATCGTCTTCCCACAACAGTCCTAAATAATATCTCTCCGTATGAAGTTCTATACAAACGTAAGCCTGATTACTCATTCCTTAGAGTTTTTGGGTGTGCTTGTTGGCCAAATTTACGCCCTTACAACAAGCATAAGTTGGATTTTCGTAGGAAAACATGTATCTTTATTGGATATAGAGTAAGTCACCACGGATACAAGTGTCTTGATTTATCAACTGGAAGAGTCTATGTTTCTCATCATGTGGTCTTTGATGAAACTCTATTTCCTTATCATAAGAGCTCTGCTAACCCCCACACCGATTTGATTAACAAAACTGTTCCTTTGCCTACTAATCTCAAAAAATATTCTCCGTCCAGTTCTGGAGACACTCAACCTTCTTCGTTAACAACTAACGGTATGTCTTTAGTTCCCCGTACTGTTACTTTTGCAGGAACAGATGATGTATCACCTATTAGGCATTCTGATTCAGCTTCTCCAATTGTTGTCTTGCCTGCGAATGAAGAAACGCCACAACCTACATCCCCGCCCCCAAGCACTGATGCTCATATTCATCCTCCTACAGCGCCACAACCTGCATCCCCGCAACCAAGCATTGATGCTCATATTCATCCTCCTACAACGCATGGTATGGTAACCAGATCCAAGAATAATATTTATAAGCCTAAAAATGCTTCTGGTGACTTTGTGAGTTATCCTTTACCAAAGGCGTTGCTAGCTTCTGTTAGTAGTGAACCAACATGCTATACTGAGGCCTCTAAATCACCCCATTGGCGAGATGCTATGGATTCTGAGTTTGATGCACTCTTGCGCAATGGTACGTGGTTACTGGTGCCTCATTCTTTTCATGCCAATATAGTAGGATGTCGTTGGGTCTACAAAATTAAAAGGAATGTTGATGGTTCTATTGAGCGTTACAAAGCTCGCTTGGTTGCAAAGGGATTTCATCAATAAGAGGGTCTCGATTACAATGAAACTTTTAGTCCAGTGGTTAAACATTCCACCATACGAATGGCTATTTCTCTTGCTGTTCGATGTGACTGGATGATAAGGCAAATTGACATTCAAAATGCATTTCTTCACGGCGAGTTGGAGGAAGATGTGTTTATGACACAACCTCAAGGATATGTTCATCCACAGTTCCCTAATCATCTTTGCAAACTCAGGAAAGCGTTATATGGTTTGCGGCAAGCTCCTCGAGCTTGGTTTTCTCGCTTAACTAATAGGTTGTGCTCTTTGGGATTCAAGCCAAGCCAAGCAGATATTTCTCTCTTTATATGCCATAGTCATTCTGCTACTGTTCTTGTTCTCATTTATGTAGATGATATCTTAATCACTGGGACCGATTCAAGTAAGATTTTGGAGGTTATTCGCCATTTAAATTCTGATTTTGCAGTTAAAGACTTGGGGAGTTTAAGTTATTTTCTCGGTGTTGAGGTTTTACGAGACAGTGATGGGTTGTATCTCACTCAACGAAAATATGTTGCTGATCTGCTCAAAAAGACTAACATGAGTGAGGCCAAACCATGCACCAGTCCAATGTCTACGTCTGCCCATTTAAATGCTTATGATGGTTCTCAATTTTCTGATCCTCAGTTGTATCGCACAGTTGTTGGTAGCTTGCAATACTTTTCGTTTACTCGACCATACCTCTCCTTTGCTGTACACAAAGTCAGTAAGTTTATGCATAACCCCCTGGACTCTCATTGGCAAGCAGTGAAAAGAATTTTATGTTATCTCAAGCATACGATTTCAACTGGGTTGTACTTCTCAAGAGCATCTCCTTCATCGCTACAGGCATTCTCAGATTCAGATTGGGGTGCTGACCACGATGATCGTCATTCAGTGAGTGCTTATTGCATTTTCTTAGGTGATAACTTGATTTCTTGGAGTTGTAAACAACAAGCAACTGTTGCGCGCAACAGTACAAAAGCTGAATACAAGTCTTTAGCTAACACGGCTGCGGAACTCCAATGGATACAATCCCTCTTGACTGAAATTGGTTTTCCAGTTACCCATCCACCGATATTATGGTGTGACAATATAGGTGCAACCTATCTCACATCAAATCCAGCATTCCATGCTCGAACAAAGCATATTGAAATCGACTTTCACTTTGTTCGAGACCAAGTCGCGCAGAAGAAACTTACTGTAAAGTTTCTGTCAAGCAAAGATCAGTTAGCTGATTCCTTGACGAAACCTGTAGCTCCATCTCGGTTCAAATCAGCCATGCACAATCTGAATGTTCGTTCTCTACCCTTCAGATTGAGGGGGGCTGTTGAAACTAATTCCTTATCTTCAGCACAAAGTCCGGAAAGTGAAAGAGAAGATAAGAGAGGAAGATCCGATCCTAACTTAGAGATTTCTGCTGTGTAACTTTGTATTTTAAATTTTAATTAGATGCTTATCTTATCTTATATTTAGGAGTCAGTTGTACTTAGCACATTATAAATACTCTCCCATGTATATGTTAATGCAATCAAGTTTTCTTCATATAACCTCTCTGTTTCTTCACAGGCAGATATATCATATAATCATACTATACATTTGTAACATAAATGTAATGTAGTGTATGATGACATTCTGGTGGTAGAAGAATAAGCTACATGTTGCTTAAATATAGTTGGAATTATTTTATAATGTTAAATAACTATAATTGTTTCCTTTCCGAGAGGAAAAAGAATCACAATAACTTTTAAAGTTATTATAATGGGATTATAATAGTAAGTAGCCGGTGGCGTATTACTATGATGCAATTAAAATTTTGCCATGCGGATTTTTAAATAGAGTGTGTAGCTGCACGAATTTGAACGGGTTCATCAAAAAAAGTATTTACGAGACGATAGATGGCAGATATATCAAATATGCCCTTTGACTTTGTTCATTTTTTTTTCAGTTTCGTCTGTATCTTTTCATTTTCTGTTACACTTTGTTCCCTCTATAAAAATTGAAGTAATTATTCCCACTACAACAATAAATAGAAAGTGAATCAACATTCAGATATTTTCCATTTTCATTTCTAAATCTTCGACACTTGGTGATCTATCAAACTTATTTTCGATCTTCGTTGTCATTTTCTTCTATTTTATTTAGAGCCAAGTCTTCAAGAAAATTTAGTTCTTATTTTTTTTTTCTTTCTATAACTATGTTTTGGAAGAACTAAAAGAAATGTTCTTATGATAAATTATTCACCGTCTGTTTGTTATTAGTTTTACTAAATTATTAGATGAAATATTTCATTAGACTCTACTAATTCTTAAGTATGTGCTTGAACTGTTGACGGTGATTATTTAATTCATTTGCCAACTAGAACATTCATTTACATTTAATGAGCATGTGAGGAAGACATGCATAATTGAAGAGAACATGCAATTTGGATCCAATTGCATGTGCCATTATTTATTCATCCAACTTGTGCACATGGTATTGGAGTGATTTTGTTCGTGAAAGCTTCCTATAAATAACCAAGGCTCATTTTCTCAATTCTTTATCCCAAAACACAAGTATTTCTCTTATATATAATTAGCAAATAATTAATATGAAGAGTGGTTTAGAGTGTTGTAATTGTGAGGTAAAATTAGAGAGTTTGTGCGACTTTATTACGGTAAAAGTTGGAGAGTTGTAATTCCTATTTTACGCTCATAGTGAAGTTCTTCTACCTTGCCCGTGGTTTTTCACCCTAAAGTAATTTGGAGTTTTCCACGTAAAATCTGTGAGTCGTTTTTTTACCGTCTTTCAATTATTGTCGTGTTTTACGCTCTATCAAAGGGTCCACTTTACAACAAGTGGTATCAGAGCCTCGGTTCATATCCGGGGTCTCGGTAATATTTGTGGGTGTCGTGCTGAAATTATTTTTCAGTGACGGTGGTACGTGATAGAAGCAATGATGGCAAAATTCGAGATCGAGAAATTCAACGGGAGTAATTTCTCGTTGTGGAAGCTGAAGATTAAAGCCATCTTGCGAAAAGATGGGTGTCTCGCGGCGATCGGCGACAGGTCGGTGGAAATCACGGATGATACGAAGTGGAACGAGATGGACGACAACACTATCACAAATATTCACCTGGCGTGAGGTGATGGTGTGTTGTCAAGCGTTAAAGAGAAGAGGACAGCTAAAGAGATATGGGATCATCTCAACAGGCTGTATGAGGCGAAATCCCTACACAACGAAATTTTCCTTAAACGGAAATTGTACACACTGAGGATGGCAGAATCTACCTCGGTAACTGAGCACATCAATATTTTGAATACTCTATTTTCTCAATTGACGTCGTTGAGTCACAAAATAGAAGTGGTTGAACGTGCTGAAATTTTGCTGCAAAGTCTGCCCGATTTTTATGACCAACTTGTCATCAACTTAACAAATAATGTCCTCACGGATTATTTGGTCTTCTACGAAGTTGCAGCCGCTATTCTGGAAGAAGAGAGTCGATGCAAGAACTGAGGAGACATGGAGGCAAGTTCGCAAAAAGCAGGTGCCTTGTCGGTGACAAGAGGGAGAACGGCGGAGCGCAGTGCAAGTGGGAGTAAGAAACAAGGGAGATCCAAGTCAAGGACCAAGAGCAGTTGTTGGCACTGTGGCAAGAAATGTCATTTGAAGAAGGATTGTTGGAATCTTAAGGGTTCGAACAAGAAGAGTTCTGATCCTCAGGGGAACGTTGCTAGCACTTCAGATGATGGTGATGTACTATGCTGTGAAGCAGCGACAGCTATTCGAGGTATGCATGGCTTCGATGATGCATGGCTTATTAATTCAGGAGCCATTTTTCATATGACTCCCCGGAGGGAGTGGTTTCATGAATATACACCGATCGCTGGAGGATCTGTGTATAGCTGTAAAAATGAACCTTTGAAAGTTATTGCCATCGGTACGATCAAGCTGGATATGCATGGCGGGATTGTTCAGACCATTCGAGATGTCCGACACGTGGAGGGATTATGCAAATATTTGTTATATTATGGACAATTGGATGATCTTGATTGTGAGATTGGGTTGCGAAACAAGATCATGAAAGTTAAAAGGGGTGCGCTTGTACTGATGAAGGCGGACAAGATTGCCGGAAACTTATACATGGTACAGGGAAGGGCTCTGCAAGTAGAGAAGCATCAGTGGCTTCATCTTCGATTGAGAAAGCATCAATGATTTGGCATCAGCGGCTCGGGCATATGTCGGAAAAAGGCATGAAGGTTCTTGCAGAGAAGAAACTACTTCCAGGCCTCACAAAGGTATCTTTAGCTTTTTGTGAGCATTGTGTTGTTGGCAAGCAACATCGTATAAAGTTTCGTAGTTCAGATTCTAGAAGTAAAGTCATTCTAGAATTGATTCACTCTGACGTGTGGCAAGCACCAGTACTATCCCTGGGAGGTGCAAAGTATTTTGTGTCTTTTATAGATGATTATTCCAGGAGATGTTGGGTGTACATGATCGAGAGTAAGGCAGAGGTGTTCTCGATGTTCAAGACGTACAAAACACTGGTGGAACTTGAATCTGGGAAAAGGATCAAGTGCCTGAGATATGACAATAGAGGGGAATATACTGGCAAGAAGTTTGAAGACTTCTGTAAAGATGGTGGGATTAAGAGTTAGTTTACGACGGCGTACACTCTGCAGCAGAATGGAGTGGCAGAGCGGATGAACATGACCTTGTTGGATAAAACAAGAGCCATGATGCAGGCCGCACGCTTAAAAAAGTCATTCTGGGCGGAAGTAGTCAATACTGACTGTTATGTGGTGAACCGATCTCCGTCAACAGCGCTGGTGCTGAAAACATCGATGGAGGTGTGTACAGGTAAACTAGTTGATTATTCTAATCGCCATGTATTTAGGAGTCCCGCTTATGTTATGTTCAATACTCAAAAGAAAACAAAGTTGGACCCAAAATCTAGGAAGTGTTTGTTCTTAGGGTATGCTAAAGGAGTGAAGGGGTATCGCTTGTGGGACCCCACTGCCCACAAGATCGTTATGAGCAAGGATGTTATCACGGAAGAAAAGAAAGGAAATGATAGCAGTACATGGGAAGATCCAGAAACTACGATAGTAGTAGTTGAAAAGGATGCTAAGTAGGATGGTCCTATTGAACTAGAGCATGAACCTAATGAGACAACGGAGTCAGGAGTCGCGGGGATACGTCGATTGACACGTATCAAGAGACCAACAGGTTGGCACAAAGACTTTTTAATGAAGAACAATGTTGCGTACTATCTTTTAACTAAGGACGGGGAGACATCAACTCTCTAGGAAGCAATGAGTAGTTCAAATGCAGCTTAGTGGATGGCAGCAATGCAAGAGGAAATCGAAGCACTCCATAAGAATAAGACGTGGGAACTTGTGTCTCTACCACAAGGGAGGAAACCTATTGGCAACAAATGGGTGTACAAAATCAAACGTAATAGTGATGACCAAGTGGAGAGGTATCGTGCACGATTGGTGGGGAAAGGATATGCTCAGAAGGAGGGGATTGATTTCAACGAAATATTTTCTCCAGTGGTCTGAATGACAACTGTGCGGGTGGTTCTGGCGATGTGCGCTACATTTGATTTACATCTTGAACAATTAGATGTAAAGATGGCTTTTCTTCATGATGATCTTGAAGAAGAAATTTACATGCTCCAACCAGAAGGATATATTGAAGAAGAAAAATAGAACTTGGTTTGCAGGTTGACCAAATCTTTGTACGGTCTCAAACAGGCGCCGAGGTGTTGGTACAAATGATTTGATTCATTCATAATGAGCCTTGTATACAACATGCTGAATGCAGATCCTTGTGCATATTTAAAGAGATCTGGTGATGACTTTGTTATTTTGCTGTTGTATGTTGACGACATGTTGGTTTTAGGCCCCAACAAGACTCGTATTGAAGAACTGAAGGCTGAACTGGCTAGGGAATTTGAAATGAAGGACTTAGGACAAGCAAACAAGATTCTAGGGATGCAAATCCACCGAGACAGAAATAGCAGGAAGATTTGGCTTTCTCAAAGGAACTATCTGTTGAAGACTTTGCGGCGGCTCAATATGCAAAATTGTAAGCCAATCTCTACCACTCTTCCTGTTAATTTCAAGTTATCCTCAAGTATATGTCCTAGCAGTGAAGAATAGAGGATGGAGATATCTCGAGTACCTTATGCATCAGCAGTGAGAAGCCTAATGTTTGCTATGATCTGTACTAGACCAGACATTGTACATGCAGTGGGAGTGGTTAGTCGATACATGGCGAATCCGGGAAGAGAGCATTGGAGTACAGTAAAGAGAGTTCTGAGATACATTTAGAGAACCTCAGATGTTGCATTATGTTATGGAGGATCAAGTTTTACAGTTAGTAGCTATGTTGATTATGACTATGCAGGTGATCTTGAGAAAAGCAAGTCCACGACAGGATATGTGTTTACTCTTACTAGAGGTGCTGTGAGTTGGGTTCGAAGTTACAGTCAGTTGTTGCGACATCAACAACGGAGGCTGAATACGTGGCAGCTACGCAAGCCAGAGGCGATTTGGCTGAAAATGGTTATGGAGGAACTCGGGCACAAACTAGAGAGTATTTCTCTATTCTGTGACAGTCAGAATGCGTTGAATCTTGCAAGGAATTCAGCGTTTCATTCCAAGACAAAGCATATTTGGGTGCAGTATGACTTTGTTCGTGAGAAAGTCGAGGAGGGTACTGTGGATGTAGAGAAGACTCACCCTAAAGATAACATAGCTGATTTTATCACGAAGAGTGTTAATGCTGACAAGTTTGTTCAGTGTCGGTCCTCATGTGGTCTGGTGAAAACGTAAGCAACATGAAGGGCGAGGTAGAAATAGTTGTGTGAAGATCTGATTAGTCTCTAATCAAGTCTTTAAGTGGGGATTGTTGGCGGTGATTATTTAACTCATTTGCCAATTGGAACATGCATTTATATTTAATGAGCATGTGAGGAAGACATGCATAATTGAAGAGAACATGCAATTTGGATCTAATTGCATGTGCCATTATCTCATCCAGCTTGTGCACATGGTATTGGAGTGATTTTGTCCGTGAAAGCTTCCTATAAATACCAATGCTCATTTGCTCAATTCTTTATCCCAAAACACAAGTATTTCTCTTATATATAATTAGCAAATAATTAATATAAAGAGTGGTTTAGAGTGTTGTAATTGTGAGGTAAAATTAGAGAGTTTGTGCGACTTTACTACGGTAAAAGTTGGAGGAGTTGTAATTCCTATTTTACACTCATAGTGAAGTTCTTCTACCTTGCCTGTGGTTTTTCACCCTAAAGTAATTTGGGGTTTTCTACGTAAAATATGTGAGTCATTTTTTCCGTCTTTCAATTATTGTCGTGTTTTACGCTTTATCCGAAGGGTCCATTTTACAACATGAACGTTTGCAAAGCCAAGATTTTCACATTGATTAGCAATATCAAGAATTTTCTCAAAATAACTGTCAACACTTTCATCCTCACCCATCTCAAGTTTTACAACAGCATCTCCTTCACAGGGTAATTCAAGGATAACCCAATTATGTTTAGATTTAGTACAATTTTGTATTAGCTTGAGCATATGATGATTCACCCAACTGAAAATAACATTAATAGCTTTTTCATTGGAGTTATAGAGACTTACCTCTGCTGCTGTCCAATCTGCTTCTAGTTTTGGCACTAGATCACCTTCACAATCTCTTGGTAATGTAGGAAGAGAGTATCCATTGATCACATATTGCCAGGCTCTTATATTAATGGATTTGATGTGAGTTTTGATTCCGATATTCCAATATGCATAGTTGAGCCATCAAAAACTGGTATCATGTTGGTATTGGGATTAATGTTGTCCATTGTGCTGTATCAACTCCAAACACCAGTATAATCGGTGTTTGGCTCTGACGCCAATTGAAATTGTAGAATCAAGATGATACAATGTAAGTACTAAGTTAAGCTAGCGTTGCATTAACTAGCATTGCCTTAACTTGATCACAATTGTTCTTCTTGACAGAGTAATATTTGAAACGAAATTTAAAGCACACAAAAAGATAATTTTCAGAAGTTTTTAATAGATTAAAAACTTCCAATCTTTTGGCAAAATAACCAGTAAAGCTTTTATCAAAATATTTCTCACAACAAATTCACTAACGCTCTTTTCTTGATCGGACTCAGCAAAGCAAACAAGGATATTCTCCTTAAACCTATGAACTAGATTTAACTCGACTATCCAAAAACTTAGAAAAGAAAGACAAAAGCAATACAACCCGAATGATTTAATCTCTAAGATTATTTAGCACTATTGCCTTGTATTTGTCTTGATGAACTTCACACCTATATATAGGTTTCTTGAAACTTGATCTCCAAGGTGTGTTGTTCACAGTTTTGGTAACTCTTGTTGTTTCCTTGATGAATTCTACTTTCTTGTAAACTCGGTCTCCTTCTTGAATAAATTTTCCCTTTATTAGAGTTCTAATAAGGAAAGACACATTCTTCAATTCAGAGTTAATCCTAAAAAGATTCCTAGTTGCAGGAGATCTCTAATTTGTTTACTTCATGGAAACCGTGTTGTGTTGACGTTTCTTCTCCTCTTGAATAATGGAAACTTCAAGTAAAGAATCTTCCAATGCTCTTCCTTATGATTAAGATACATTCCTATACATAATCATAAACAACTAAAACCTTGGAACTTGATTAATAAGTGAATAACGACAAAAACTAAAATAAAGCAGTTTAAAAACAGATTGCAGCAGATATTTCGTTTTCAATGTAATCTGATGTTACTACAACATCCGTCAACATTGATTCCATAATACTTTGCACTTTTAATGGAGATGTTTCTAAAATGAAACATGTAGTTGATTTGTGGCACGAAAGACTTGGGCAAACTTCAGCTCAAAACTGATGTGTCTTCCGAATTTAACTCTTTCTCGTTGTAATTCTCATATTTCATGTGATACCTGTCATTTGGCTAAACGAAAAAAAACTTCCATTTCCTAATAGCTCAGCTACTACTGCTTCTGCATTTGATATTAACCATTGTCATATGTAGGGGACATTTTTAGTGCGCGTTATTCATGGTCATAGATTTATTTTAACCGTGGTAAATGATTTCACTAGATGCACATGAGTTTTTTTTTCATGACAGATAAGTCTGAAGTGCATACTCCTATAACTCATTTCTATAAAAGTGTTGAAAGCCAATTTTGTATGAAATTTAAAATACCCAGATCAGACAATGGGAAAGAGTTTATTTTAAAATATTTTTACACTATATGGGTATAATCCATCAAAGGAGTTGTGTTGAGACTCCTTAGCAAAACGAGTTAGTTGAAAGAAAACATTAACATCTTCGTCAAGCGATAAGACCTTTCAAATTTCAGTCCAACATTCCAATTAATTACTGTACTCACTGCTGGATTACTATAAATAGGCTTCCTTCCTCTGTTTTAGGAAATAAAACACCGTTTGAAAATTTGTTTAACAAACAACTTGATTATTCTTTGTTAAATGTTTTTGGCTCTTTGTGCTAAGCCTCCACTCTTACTTCTCATAGACAAAAAATTGATCATAGAGCTCAAAAATGTGTTTTTCTAGGCTATCCCCGAGGTACTAAGGGGTACATTTTGCTTAATCTAGCCACTAGAAAAATCATTATATCTAGAAATGTTGTCTTTTATGAGACTGAGTTCCCTTTCAAGTCTGGTTTGACACTAACCAAGCGTGATTCTCCAAAAGAGAATACACACATTTGTAAAAATCCATTCATTGTTTTGCACGATTGAAGTGTTGCAGCCCATATTCTCAAGTTCCCACTCTAGTTTTGGATGCTACTTTGGACATGGATACCTCCCTCACTCCTAGTGAACATTAGCAACCTCAGTTTCCACATTTTTTCTCCTTAAGAGTCATAAAGGCATAATGATATACCAAAGAAAACGTGCCCTTGACATATTAACTGAGTCATGGTACATTGGATGCAAACCTGCTTCTACTAGATTAAAGTAAATGATCACCAGCTTTTAAAAGATCCAACTGAGTATTGAAGACTAGTTAGTCGTTTACTTTATTTGACTATTACTCGGCGTGGTTTAGCCTTTAGGATTCAGTGTCTTACACAATATATGTCACAACTCACTACTTTTCATTTAGTTAATGCACATCATATTTTAGGTTATATTAAATCTGCCCAAGGTAAGGATGTATTTTATCCTCGCCATTTCTAAAGTCATTTGAAATTTTACCGTGACAGCGATCAGACAGCCTGTCATGATACCAGACACAATGTCACGGGCTTTGAAATTTAGGTTGGATGTTCCTTGGTTTTATGGTACGCCAAGAAACAACCCACGGTTAGTTGTTTCTCAACCGAAGTCGAATACAGAGTCGTTGCAACAACGACTTGCGAGATCCTCACGCTAACACAATTCATTCCAGATTTGCACGTCACTCTAATTCGAACTCCAATTATGTTCACGGACAACAAAAACACCTATTGTATCGCCATGAACCCAGTGCACCACGAGCAGACGAAGCACATTAAATGATAGAGGAAAAGGTCCATGATGGTCTACTAAAGGTTGAGCACATAGTAACGAACATCAAATAGCCGATATCCTCACCAAGATGTTGGCTTCACAACCTTTTCAGAAAGTAATGTCCAAGATGGCCATCAACGGCATTCATGCCCTTCTTGAGGGGGGGGGGGGATGGGAAGGGGGTTTTAAGTAATGTAACACAACAAGAATTCGGGTGTTTTCCCGACCGAAAAATCCCGATCAGAAATCGGTCGGGAGCATTCCCGACCGAATATCGGTCGGGAAAAGTATTCCAGACCGGATTTCGGTCTGGAAGTTTTAAAAGAGCATTCCCGACCGCGGTTCGGTCGGGAATACTTTTTCCGACCGAATTTCGGTCGGGAAAGTGGGCGTTACTATTCGCGACCGAAATTCGGTAGGGACGTAGGGGTATTGGCGACCGATTTTCGGTAGGGAATAATATTCATATTTTCTATTTCACAATTTCGCTCCCCATTTTAGATAAATCGTTGATTTAATGATCAAGTACATCAATATTAGTTATGTATTACTGAAAAAATAAAAAAATAATAAAAACATTAGTTGCACGTTGATGAATCGTTTGAAGCGTCGATTCATATTGTCACTTATAAATAGATTGGTATATGTAGCTGCTAATAACGTAACTACTTACGATTATGTTAAACATATGTTAATATATATCACAATTAGCCTCTTTATACTAACGTTTATAACAAATGTTAATCGCCAATTGGGAATACTCTATACTACGTATGATTAATATATATGTGAAACTCCAAACTAACTTAACTTATATGTTAATCTATACTAATTTCATACTTAAAAGAACATTAAACTAACTAAATGTTAGTGCAATTCATGTATTTAGTGAGATTCTATCGTTATACTTAACAAACACATCAAGAATTTCCAAAAGATCGAAAAAAAAGTAAAATTTACTCTTTTTCTCGACCGAATTTCGGTCGAGAATAATATTCATAAGTATTCCCGACCGAATTTCGGTTGGGAATAATATTCATAGGTATTCCCGACCGAAATACTTAGATCGGGAATACTTATTCGCGACTGAAATTCGGTAGGGAATTAGGGGTATTGGCGACCGATTCCCGGTAGAGAATAATATTCATATTTTTAATTTCACAATTTCACTCTCCATTTTAGATAAATCGTTGATTTAATGATCAAGTACATCAATATTAGTTATATATTACTGAAAAAATAAAAAAAATAATAAAAAAATTAGTTGCAGGTTGATGAATCGTTTGAAGCGTCTATTCATCTTGTCACTTATAAATAGATTGGTATATGTAGCTGCTAATAACGTAACTACTTACGATTATGTTGAACATATGTTAATATATATCACAATAGGCTCTTTATACTAACGTTTGTAACAAATGTTAATCGCCAATTGGGAATACTCTATACTACGTATGATTAATATATATGTGAAACTCCAAACTAACTTAACTTATATGTTAATCTATACTAATTTCATAATTAAAAGAATATTAAACTAACTAAATATTAGTGCAATTCATGTATTTAGTGAGATTCTATCGTTATACTTAACATACACATCAAGATTTTCCAAAAGATCGAAAAAAGTAAAATTTACTCTTTTTCTCGAGCGAATTTCGGTCGGGAATAATATTCATAAGTATTCCCGACCGAAATTCGGTCGGGAATAATATTCATAGGTATTCGCGACCAAAATTCGGTCGGGAATACTTATTCGCGACCGAAATTCGGTAGGGAATTAGGGGTATTGGCGACGGATTCTCGGTAGGGAATAATATTCATATTTTTAATTTCACAATTTCGCTATCAATTTTAGATAAATCGTTGATTTAATGATCAAGTACATCTATATTTGTTATATATTACTAAAAAAATGAAAAAATAAATAAAAAATTAGTTGCACGTTGATGAATCGTTTGAAGCGTCTATTCATATTGTCACTTATAAATAGATTGGTAAATGTAGCTGCTAATAACGTAACTACTTACGATTATGTTAACCATATGTTAATATAAATCACAATAGGCTCTTTATACTAACGTTTGTAACAAATGTTAATCGCCAATTGGGAATACTCTATACTACGCATGATTAATATATATGTGAAACTCCAAACTAACTTAACTTATATGTTAATCTACAGTAATTTCATAATTAAAAGAATATTAAACTAACTAAATATTAGTGCAATTCATGTATTTAGTGAGATTCTATGGTTATACTTAACAAACACATCAAGATTTTCCAAAAGATCGAAAAAATATAAAATTTACTATTTTTCCCGACCGAATTTCGGTCGGGAATAATATTCATAGGTAATCCCGACCGAAATTCGGCCGGGAATACTTATTCGCGACCGAAATTCGGTAGGGAATTAGGGGTATTGGCCACCGATTCTCGGTAGCGAATAATATTCATATTTTTAATTTCACAATTTCGCTCTCCATTTTAGATAAATCGTTGATTTAATGATCAAGTACATCAATATTAGTTATATATTGCTGAAACGATCAAAAAAAAAAAATTAGTTGCACGTTGATGAATCGTTTGAAGCGTCGATTCATATTGTCATTTATGATTAGATTGGTATATATATGTAGCTGCTAATAATGTAACTACTTAGGATTATGTTAAACATATGTTAATATATATCAAAATTAGTCTCTCTATACTAACGTTTGTAACAAATATTAATCGACAATTGAGAATACTCTATACTATGTATGATTACTATATATGCAAAATTCCAAACTAACTTAACTTATATGTTAATATATATTAATTTCATAATTAAAAGAACATTAACCTAACTAGTTGTTAGTGCAATTCATGTATTTATTGAGATTATATAGTTATACTTAACAAACACATCAAGATTTTTCAAAAAACCGAAAAAAAAAAATCACTATTTTTCCTGATCGAAATTCGGTCGGGATTAATATTCATAAGTATTCCCGACCGAATTTCGGTCGGGAATAATATTAATTGGTATTCCCGACCGAAATTCGGTCGGGAATTTGGCTGTTTGTGGGCATAAATAATTTGATGACCAAAATTCGGTCGGTAAATGTTGAAAATTTGGCCGGTCGGCTAAATTTTCAAATTTCAAACTTTTCCCGACCGAAGTTCGGTCGGGAATACTCGAAAAAATTGGCGCAACTTGGGGGGAAATTCAAATTTTACGAAAATTCTAAATTTTTAACTTTTCCCTATAAATACACTTCATTATTCTCCTCATTTTTTCATCTATTTTACATTATTTCTTCAACTTTCTCTTTATTCCAAGAATTTTTTTCTACAAACACAATTTATTATTTCATCTTCCAACAATTTTTTTCACAAAACAAAATTTTCCTCTTCTTTCTTCAACTTGAAACAAGCATTTTCTTTTATTTTAAATAAACACTTATTTAACTTTTTTGCGCTTTAGATTGAGCAATAAATCCAAAATTTAATTCACCATCTACAACACAAAAAAGCTAAAGAATATTTTAGATTGGGTAATAAATCGAAAATATTTTAAAATATTAAAAATAATAATATTTCGGTAATTATTACTGGAATATGATTTTTTTTTATTCTGGCGAGTTTTATTTCCAACCGAAATTCTGTCGGGAATAGTTTAAATGTTATTCCCGACCGACATTCGGTCGGAAATAATTTTATATTATTCCTGACCGAAATTCGGTCGGAAATAATATTTAAACTATTCCCGACCGAATTTCGGTCGGGAATAATATTTAAACTATTGGGGACCGAATTTCGGTCGGGAATAACATTTAAACTATTCCCGACCGAATTTCGGTCGAGAAACTCCCGACTGATTTTCGGTCGGGATTGGGCGGTTGGGAAAAACCCGGGACGACCGAACTTCGGTCGGGAAAATATTTCCGACCGAAGCAATGCCGACCGGCCCATCCCGACCGATTTTCGATCGGGAAAGTGTCATTCCCGACCGGAAAACGTCATTTCCGATCGCCTTTTCGGTCGGGAATGACCCGGAATTCTTGTAGTGTAAATAAACACTTTCATAAACGCGTTTCTAGTTATTTCTGGTGACTAAGTCGTTATTTAGGTTTTAGTATAAACAATATTTTTTGTAATATTTTATTTTAATTAATTCATGTTATTTTCAATCAAGATCACAATGCTCTCGTTCTTTTCTCAAAACCGTAGCCACTTTATCGAATTCAATCTACTAATACTTACTAACCTTTAATCCATATAAAATAAATTTATGTCGCTCCATGAACTTTGACTTTAACCCGTTTGATTTCGTGATAATTTGGTCTGTATTTTTGCTCCATAATAGTCTGATTTATGTCACAAGCAAAAGGTAGTCATTTTCCACAATCGAAGAACCATTTAAAGAGAGTAAAAAGTGAAAAAATTATGAAAACACCCCTTTTCATTTTCCATCTATTTTCTACACGAAAATAGATTTTTTTTTTCTTTTTCTTATTCTTTCTCGCATGTATTGTACTAAGTCTTAAGATAGAGGAATGCACTAGGTAGAAAAAAACTTTGCAGTTTCTTTAATAAAAAAAACTAATTTCTCGTAAATGGATTAAAATCGGGGTGGGTCAGCCCCTAATGGGCGACCCATTATCCCATATCCTTCAAGTGGTAACCAACGGTTGTTGGCTCAAGTGGTAAGGGACTTGAGTTCACTTAAGCAATGTCCGAGTTCGAGTCTTGTAGATGTAAAAAATACCGCTGGCAGAGCGGACCCCTCAAAAAGGGCCCGATAGTACTCGGTTGGATTAGTCGCATAAGCGGACACCAGTGAGAAATAAAAAAAAAAACTCAAGTTCGTGTAATTACATCCTCTCAAAAAAAAAAACCAATTTCGTCAATATATATATATATATATATTATTTTTGAAGAGGAACAAATAATGAGATCCCTTCATAATAAACTTCAATTCAGTAAATTTAGAAAGGTGGCGCCAAATATAAATTTACAGTGAAATTGATCGGGCACGGAAAATGTGCATTTGCTTACTAATCTAAAAAATAAATTTCCACAAAGCTAAACATTAGTAATCGTCGTCTTTGCGCCCCAAGACAATATTCCTTCTCAGCTTCGTAACTTTGTCGATGACCCCCTGAATAGCAACGTCGAAAGCATCGTCGAAACTTATTTCTAGCTTAGATCGAGGATCGGCATAGATGAGCCTCGGAATGAGACTTATAACCACCTCCCTCATTGCCTTCACCTGCTCCGCAGATATTTGACTCAGCCTTTCTTCTATGCTAATAGTATTGTTGCGAATGCCATCCTCTGGTATGAACACGGAGTATTGAGAATAATTCTTCGGTAAATACCACGTGTATTGATAGTAGGCGGATCCCTTATGAAAAAACACGGGTATACAACCAGCTAGCATGGAGTCGAATGCGGATCTTCTTGTAAGAGAATCGCCTGGAGGCTGAAGGCAAAAAACCGAGCTTAGAAATCTCTGCATAACAGTGCTAGGAGAATAACACTTGGTCAGCTTCCCGGGACCACACTTCAATAATTCGCACATATTAGAATTCTTACACTGATCAATAATCTGTCCTCGAATTGATTCGGGGTTGTCTGAACGTGGCGCACCAGCAAAACAAAAGAGATACTTTCTATCAAGTTTCCTCATTCGATCCTGCCAATCCAACATGTCGGAATCTTTGGAAGGATGGAAGTATGTCGGCCACGGGATAGCATACACATTCCTGTGCCAAGGAGCCGATTCCATGACAAATACCGACATGTTTTCTACAGCGGGTAACAACAGAAGGTTGTTACCCCACTTCGGGTCTGATCTACGCGCTTGTCTAAAGTCCCAAGTTGTCCTACCAGTCGCAAGAAAATGATCTTTTCCTCCCATAACACCCCATTCTGGCCTCTTTGTGAGCCAATCAACTAAGTCAAGGGACGCGGCGTCCCTTGTGGATATATTGTGCCCTATACGATACCTCGTGAAATCATATCCTGCATAGAATGGCACGAAAATGGCTGCAGCAAGAGACGAGTCGTTCGTCAAACAGTCGTACTGCTTCATTCGGTTGTTGAATATAGCATCCAGCGCAAACTGGGGTGTCGCGAACCACCCTGTTCTTGAGAATAACCCTGATTCGACATCATTCTCCAATATCAGCGGACCAAGTCCAGCATTCTTGTTGAAGAAACTACACATATCTTTCCAGTGGATATTACTCTCGCAATCCTTCAGCATATCCTCGTTGAACCTTGGGGGTAGATCGTGAACGTAAATATACCTCCCTCCACACGGATCGCTCCTATTCTCAGTTGTTCTCAACACCAATCGGGTTTTACGGAAAGCCGTAGTGGTTAATTGCGTGGAGTTGTCTCCAAGCACCAAAAAGTAGAAGTATAGCAGTGACAACAAAATGTAAGCTGATAGTAAGGCTAATGATAAGCAAAGGCATGAATGGTTGCTTTTGCCTTTTCCCTTGTTCATTATTTCTCCCATCTAAATCTAGAGCAGATTCACAATTAACAAACACTTTAACGGCACATTTGGTTGCCCTTAACAACTCATATTAATTAAATAGTGTAGGTTTATACCACATTTGGTTGGCAAATAAAAGGTAGAAGGGGCCCAACATAAATTGACTTTTTGGAGCATTTTCCAAGATAACTAATCTCACCTCCCCACCTATGATAATTTAATGTCACAACTACCAATTTCAACCACTAAAGTTAAATACCATTCTACCCCAATTTTTTCAAAAAGAATTACATTTCTTACCCCCAAAAAGGTGCTTACATCACAATTGAATGACATAAAGTAGAATCACGAATTACGAAGCAATTTAAGGGTAGTTTTGGTAATTCCCGAAATAATGTGGATGTGTATATGCAACCAAACATGAGTTTTAGTAAAATTAAAGGCTACAAGGTGGAATTTTTTTTGGCAACCAAATATAAGATTAATTATTTTATTTAATATAATCTTGACACTAAATTATATGGGTTTTAAACTCACGGGGCAACCAAATGTGCCGTAAAGAAACAGAGAATAGATTAAAACAGCTTAAAAGAAAGAAAAAAGAGACAAATATTGAGATATAGTGAGCTAACCCGATGAATCATTGAGATTCAGTAAGCACTACTTCATAAAGAAATGAGTATTATGATGAACATAAAATTAACTTTATAACATAAATGTAGTGTATTTTATAAGCCTCGTGGAATCATGTTGCTTAAATATAGTTGGAAGTATTTTATAACGTTAAATAACTATAGTTTTTCCCTTCCGAAAGAAAAAAAGAATAACAATATTTTAAAAAATAATTATATAGCCAGTAGCCGCGTGGCTTAAAATTAATTGCGCGGCTTTTTAAATAGAGTGTGTAGTTGCACGAATTTGAACGGGTTCACCTACATGGTTTGTTTGTCAATATAATTAAGAGCATGATAGAAATTGAAGTCCATATTGCTCCACTTAAAAGTCCTTATAAGTACAGGGGAAACAGATAATATATTATCAACACGCCCCTTCACGTGTGGCCCGGTAATTATCTTCGATGCCATCACGTGGGTAGGTCGCAGAGCCCAACATACATCTTGGGTTGGCTCTGATACCATGATAAAAACTGAAGCCCAAATTTCTCCACTTAAAAGGCCTTTAGAGTTGATTGGCCTCCGAAATTTATGTCATTTCGTATGACCTCCGATGTGGGATAATATATTCTCAACATATATCATATAGTCCTACTATACATTTATAACATAAATGTAATGTAGTGTATGACGACATTCTGGTGGCAGCAGAAGAATAAGCTTCATGTTGCTTAAAAATATAGTTGGAATTATTTTATAATGTTAAATAACTATAATTTTTTCTTTCCGAGAGGAAAAAGAATCACAATAACTTTTAAAGTTATTATAATAGTAAGTAGCCGGTGGCGTATTACTATGATGCAATTAAAATTTTGCCATGCGGATTTTTAAATAGAGTGTGTAGCTGCACGAATTTGAACGGGTTCATCAAAAAAAGTATTTACGAGACGATAGATGGCAGATATATCAAATATGCCCTTTGACTTTGTTCAATTTTTTTTTTTCAGTTTCGTCTGTATCTTTTCATTTTCTGTTCCACTTTGTTCCCTCTAATCTAAGTAATAATTCCCACTACAACAATAAATAGAAAGTGAATCAACATTCAGATATTTTCCATTTTCATTTCTAAATCTTCGACACATGGTGATCTATCAAACTTTGTTAACGGTTTTTGATTTATCGTTAATTTTTGAAGATGAGTAACAACGCTTTGCCCAATTTTGAAGAGATTTTATATTATTCTTGTTGCCTTCCCTCCGAAAGTATCTTTCTGTATCCTTTTGTGATCCCTTTTTATAGGGATTCATAGTTACATGAAGGGGATATCGTTGGGGACAGATGTCACTATTGAGGGGAATCCTCGTGCCTTTTTTATCCTTTGTGTAGACAACTGTCTCCGAGGGTGCTGACATTGCTCCCCATAATGCTACCGTTTTGGAGATTTGGTGACATGTGTCCTTTCTAGGATAAGACTCCTTCAGGTGGTTGTAATCGGGTTCGAGGGTGACATGTATTGTTGCTCTGATGCGTTGTTCCCGAGGGATCTGGTGTACGAGAAGTATGTCTCTCAATTAATGTTTCTTCCGGGGCCTTTTAAGGCTACGGGGGCGTGGTTTTTAGGGAGCAAGGTAAGTATAAGAGCAGCGTATCCCTAGGGGGTATCTGTGGAGCTATCTAAAGCTTTCTGATACCCTGCGCGGGATTTGTACTATGTGACCTACTTGTGTAAGACACCTTGTAGTATCGGGAGAACATTTATGTCGCCCGATACTGAGGTACCGTGAGGTAAATCCGATACCAAAAAACTTAGGATTAACATCAGCCCCCCCAATTCCTGTTGCCCTCGTATTTTGGGGGCAAGAGGAATTGCAAAGGAAAATGAGCTTTCCGAGGGTGGTGGAGGACCAAGAGGCCAGTGTTTTTGGCCTGTTATGCTCATTTATGATTTTCTTTATTACTATTATTAATGACGCGGCATTTCGTATAGTGGCCACGATTTCTGGGGAGTGTTGTAACGGTTAGACACGTTTCTTGGGAAGTGTCACAACGGTTTTGAATTTTTCGGATTCCGTGTCATGGGGTCGTGGGTTCATTTAAGGAGGTGGGAGCACTTAATTCCCATTAAGGAAACGTGGGGTAGTGGGATATGTGGGGGGTAACGGACGATTTGAGTGCCGTTAATGTTTAGGCTATATATATCTCCCCTTATTTTCTCTTTTTCCCTCACTTTGCTTTTTTCGCAAAAAACCCTTTCTTCCATCTGTTTTTGCGCCCATAAATCCTCTAATTTCTTTTTCTTCTCAGTTTTCTCCGGCAATTTTAGGGTTTTCCTTTCTCGCCGTGATACTCTAAATTTCACTTCTGCTTTTGCTATGGCTTCCCTATCTACCACCGACCTAGTTTTCGCCGCCTCAGGTTCCAACGTCGTGGCGTTTACTCGTATTTATGATCCTCAAGTGGTGACTGGGGCTCCTACTCAGGTTTCTCGGAAGCGAAGCGCGACGGCGGCGATTGAGGCAGGGGGTAGTGAAAAAAGACCAAGAGGTCCCGGAAGGCTTCTGAGAAGGGTGGGCCCCCTCGGAGTGCCCAGAAAGTGGAGACCACGATGAGTACGGCTACTCAGGATGAAGGGCAGGCCTTGTGCTTGGACCTCGGAGTATCATGCCAGAATGTAAAGGTGGAGATTTCGATGGCTGATCAGTGGGGTCATGCGCCACCCGAGGGCTATATCACCATATACTACTCGCAGATAAGGGCTGGGTTGCGCTCCTTCTTCCCTCATTTCTTCTGCGAGGTGTTCAAGTTTTATAACGTATGCCCCAGCCAGTTAACTCCAAATTCATTCACAGCGTTGACTTTGTTCGTGTTCTGGTGCCTGGTGAAGGGGATAGACTGCATGGTAGCCATGTTTTTTACTATTTTTGAGTTGAAGATATCCCCAGGGGGAGTTCCGTTTTATTGCTTTGGTCATCGGGAGAAGGAGGATCGCATCTCGAAGGGAAATGTGAGTTCTTATAGCTACTGGAAGAATAAGTTTTTCTACGTCTGTCTGATAGTGGGGAATTGGGATATACCCTACTCCAGGGGAGTGCCTCATTTTTCCGAGAGGGTTTTAGATGACACTTTGGTATTCTCGCTAGTATTCGCGGCGAAGTCATTGGCGGAGTCGCCTTCTTTCGCAGGGCCCAATCGGACCGTGGGTCTAAGGTACATAGCCCTCGTGGATAAGATATCGAGGCCCTTGGTTGTTCCTGCGGACTGCTGGGCGGCTTTTGGTATGTTCCTTCCTTTTATCTTATCTCATTTTATTTATTTTATTTTTGCGATCAAATTTCGTATATATTGGTTCGACTTACACTTGGTGTTGCACTGGAGACTTTGAAACCCTTCATGCTTGAGGGGGGCGAGTTGTATACTCCTGGTGGAGCGTCCGAGGAGGTTGTGGCCGCGGGGGTGGCGAAGGCTTCCGAGGTCCCGGGGGCTCTTGTTGGGAGAATGCAAACTCGCTCATTCGCTTCCACAGCATTGTCACGGTCATCCAGTGGGACTTCTGATGCCCCGGAATAAGCCCCGATGTAACCTTCGTAAGTACTGCTGTTATCGCATTTACTTTGGCGGGGCCGGATGACGACATTGGTTTGGGAGGGGTTCATTTGTCTCCTCTTCCTGTCCCCACGGAGGATCCTTCGGCTCCGCTGGAGTATATTAATATTTCTTCCTCCGATAAGTCCGCTGCTTCCTCTGAGATGGAGGATGTCCCTGTTTTATCCTCCCTCGTTATGGCGGTAGGGGCTCCGTCTACGGAAGCTGCCATTATCCCCTCCTTGATTGCGGGTAAGTAATCCTCCTTGACTTATGTGAATTTGTTTGTGCCATTTTTTCCACTCTTAATCCGATGAGTCACGTTCAACTTTTGCTGATAAGGGGAAAGCTCCAATGGTCCAAGACGAGGGAATATCTTCTCCTACCCCTTCTTTAACTTTGGTATACTTCCGAATTTGGAGTCTCTCCTTTTATTTTTATGGAGATACTCTCATATATGGTTGTGTGTATTCATGAGAGATGCCATTTTTTGGAGGAGATCTTTTCATGACTCCTGGCGAGAAGGCACCTTTAGGTTCTGCAGGGAACGATGAGATGCTGAAGGAGTTACTATCATTGACTCCGTCCCTTTTTTGATCACATGGCTCTTGCTCCTTCGAGACTCCCTTCATCCATCGTGACCGACAGTCCTGTCGTTACCCACGTTCCGGTTGCGGGGGTGGTTTCTCCTGGGGCTCCGTCTTCCTCTGGTCCTCCCACTTTTGGGGGTGTGCCTGTGGAGGAGGGCGTGGAGGCTGCCCTGGGAACAATTACTCGGTTCTTTGCCTCCACCAATCAACTATCGATGGATTGGTGGTCCTTCTTGCAGGCCTGCTGCAACTGGATGGCCATCATGGTGAGTTACTCCCCTTTTTAGTTATTTATTTACGGTATTATTCGGGTCTTTTCTTTATACTTTAATTTTGTTTTTAGGTGCCTAAAGTGCTTCTCCTTATTTTCCTCGAGGTCGAGAAGCTGCGCGACAATGCTACGGGGGCAGAGGAAAAGTTTCAAAAGATTGTGGAGGAGAAAAATGGCTTGAAAGAGCATACGGAGAGGCAGCAAGTGGCCTGGACTAAGGCCTCTCGGCGAATGTTTGAATTGGACAACGAGAATAAGCGACTCGTGGCTGCGCTCTCGGAACTAGAGGCCTCGAGATTGGTTTTAAAGGAGAAGGTGGAGTTTCTGGAGAGGGAGAAGGCTGCCGAGGCTTCGAGGGTTGCTGAGTTGGAAAAGAAGTTAAGCCAAGCTCTTTTCCGAGTGGACACTTTGACGGAAGAGTTGGCGAAGGTTCCCGTGGGGGGGGGGGGGGGGGGGGTTCCTCCAGAGGTTTTGCAGCAGAAGGTGAATGAAGCTGCGAAAAAGTCTCGGGAAGAGACGCTCCAGAATTGCTATAATTCTTACCTGCAGAAGCATCAGAGGCATCTCGTGGGCCATCTACTATGGGGTTTCCTCAACTGCTTCGCTCAAGTAAAGAAGAAAGTGTCCTCTCACATTGACCAACGTGTGGTGGATCTTTGCGAGATGCCAAGGCCTACCCTCGAGCAAGCTTACGCTCTTTTTGAGAAACACATTGCTCCAGGGCCTCCTTCTTCTGCGACTCAGACTGTCATTCCGGTGGCCACCGTGCTCCCGAGGTCTTTGCCCCTTTCCTCTCCTTCAACGGAGATATTTGCAGCGAACCCGTCGGAAGCTTCTCCATCTGTTCCTGCTACGACTGCTCCACCTCCTAGTGCTTAGAATTTTAAGAACTTTTTCTCTTTTTTAATTGGAGTTTGCCATTTTGTTTGCGTCACCCCTCGTGTGATGATTTTGATTTTACGGGAGCCTATTACTGACCTGCTTGGGGACTTGTGTTGCTTTAAAGTCTTGGATAACCTTGAAGTGTTTGATTTTATTCAAGAAATTTTAGTATAGCAGCTGCACGTCCTCGTGGCATAATGGAGGCAGAGGGGAAGGCGACACGTGACTTTTTTGCGTCATCCCATCATTGGCTATAGCGGCCGTGAAATCTGGGTGCTCCCTTCCTTGGGAGTGGACCCCTTTTGTGTTAGTATATATTTCGTTTCTTCAATCTATCACTTTCATCATATCCAGCCAAACTTTATCTTTTAAGAAGATCCTGTAGTATCATTTCCACTCAGAAAAGAGACTCACACTGATTCACCTGTCATTCCTTCCCGCTTGAGATATTATGACTCCTCGTTCATCCCGCTCTCAAAGTAACTTCATTCCTTTTCGGAGGTCCCCTTCGATGCGTGCGGTGCGACGTATTTCGAATGCAACCTTTGCGTCCCGTTCTAGGCACATGGGAGGCACTGCGTCCCCTACTTTTAGAATTTTTTCCCCTCAATTGCCTCCAACACCCTCTCGTATGAATATGTTATTAGAAGCTAATATACGGGACGTCTTTATGGGGAGGGATTCGTACCTTCCGATAGATCGCTTTTCTATGTTTAACACAATTACCGTGAATCCCCGGGTTTTGGTGGGTGGGGGGAGGGTAGGCTCTGCTATAGGTGTGGAGTCAATGGGCTCCGTAGCATCGTTATTTGTGGAATATAACTTGGATCTTGACGGATATGATATCTTGCTACCTCGTGGTAGCCAGAGGGCTTATGATCCTCCCGATGGGTATATAACTGTGTATTAAGACCAGATACGCTGTGGTCTCCGCCTGTTTTTCCATTCTTTTTTGTAGTCCCTTTTCAAGTATTGGCAAATCTGCCCCAGTCAGCTTACCCCCAATTCTTACCGTTAGTTGGTAGGATACGTTCTATGTAGTGGACTCATGGATCTAACTCTTACTCCCCATCGGGTGGGGAGTATTTTCATCTTGTGGCCTTGTCCTAGTAGTTTGCCTTTTTTTAGCTTAGTATACCGTGATCATCGTCGCTCCTTTACTACTATTACAAGGCGGGTTACTCCTCTGGATGACTGGAAAACACGATTCTTCTTCTTAAAGCCTCGGAATGGACAAGCTTCCTCGTGGGGTGTGCCTACTCATTGGGGATTGGGGTATGTAGTGCCCAATCCAGAGACGGCAGTTCACGAGGCTGCGACTATGCAAGATACCCTGTTGTTTTCGGGAAGTTACAACATATGCGGTTTGTTAGAGCTCTCGGATGTTGTGACGATGGCTGAGTTGCAGGAGGGGAGGACGGCCTCGGAGTTTCCTCCTCGTCCGTTGCACACCAACTTCTTTTTTCGTAACACTTTTCCCTCTTATCGTTGTATAGATTACGTGATTTGCTCTTCGTAACTTGTTTACTACGTGTTTTCTTATTATAGGGTTGGAGATGGAGTTTTTTGCTGTAAGGGCATACGATGAGAGGCCTCTGAGTAGCACCTCGGAGGGCAGACTCAGCAACGGGGGTGTGAGCTCCTAGCTATCGGGATTTGGGGTTGTCCCAGAGTCTTCTGTGGCTACGCTGCTTCTGTCCCCTTTGAGTAGTGGCTCTTTTTTGCAGGTGTTTATGGGTTCATCTGTCGGTGAGGCGGGCCCTTCTCACTACACCTCCGAGTCTTTAAAATCCGGGGTCCCTACGGGTCCAGTTCATTCCTTAGAGGAGAGCTTTTTGTCAGGTAGGGGAGGTAGTGCTTTGGGAAGGATGCCCTCGGGCCTCGGGGAAAGCCAAGTGAACGTGATTGAGGAGCTTAGGCCATCTTCTGCTATTCAGAAAGAGGGGCATGGGGAAGCATCGACAGAAGCAGGCCGGTTTCGTGCGATAAATCTCGACGTCACTTTTTGTCGCACTTTTCTGAGTGGTTTGTTGAATAGTTTAGGCTGCACCGTGTTGAGCACCCTTTCTCTATCTTCTCTGCAAGACTTGGCCTGTAAGAACCTTTGCGAGGTAAGATTTTCCTTTTGCTCTTCAAGTTACTTTTATCGCAGTGTCTTATTTGCACAACCTTTGCCCTCGCTTTTGTAGTTGTTCATGGTGATTAACGTTGTTGGTTCCCGGAGGGGCCGAGTGGCGTCAGAGATGGAACTAATCTATCGCCACCGAGATGATCTATAGAGAGAACCTTTATCGGCCAGGCAGAAGGTTGAAATTCTTAAAGCCGATAGCGAAATAGTGCAGGATCTTCATATTGCAGCTTTGAGAAACCTATCAGAGAAATCTCGAGATGTAGAACGATGCTTGTCCCTTGAGCGAGCCATGGTGGTGTGTTTGGAGGGAAGGGTGGGGGATCTTCGTGACCATTTACGAGTGTTGGAAGAACGGTTGTCCGTGGTATCTAAAGAGAGGAACGTAGCACTCCGAAAAGTTACGGAACAGTGCGAAGACATGAGGTGGCTCTAGTGCTAGCTCGGGCTCAGGCTGTGATGGATATGTCCAATTCCCTTCCTCCTAAGAATATGCTCCGGGAGGAGTTCCGGGACATGGTAAGGATAGGATATCACTTATGCGAAGAGCCCATGCGGTCTTTACCTGATTTCCATCCGACTGCGGTTATCCCTCGTTTAAATATTGTGCCTCAGTTCCCAGGTAGTTCCTTAAGTTTAACTTCAGAGGTTACGCCGGTTTCCGAGGGTGTGGGAATACCCTCGGTAGACTTCATTGAGCCAATGGATCTAACTGAAGAGCAACGACGCTGGTTGATTCGGGAGGGAAAGCACCCCGTGGAGGACCTTTAAGCATTCTCACCTTGGGTGTGTGAAAATAGTATAATGGTGTTTATATGTATATTACTTATCGTGTGTACTTCCTTTTTTAGTTGTTTGGAGATAGATGATGTCTTGGGATAGGTTTGCCTATAGCCCTTTGAGGACTATAATTTTGTAATGGCAAGGCTATTCTCCTTTTGTAGTATACGCATCATCTTCTGTAAACATTAGCATCTATTGCAAATCCCGTTTTATTTATATACACAATGGGGTCAGTTCTTGCACTACATATGCTTACATTAAGCGTAGTATTTAATTAAGTTGTACGCATTCCAGGTGTTGTGAAATACCTCTCCCTCGTGGTTTTCCAGTAGGTATGTGGCGCCTCCAATAATTTTGGCTATTTTGAAGGGTCCCTCCCATTTAGGTTGGAGTTTCCATACATTCTTAGATGCTTCCGCTCTTTTTAGCACCAGGTCCCCAACTTGGAAGACTCGAGATCGGACTCGGGCGTTATAATGCTTCACCACACGTGCTTTGTATTGTTCTATGTGAAGGGCCACGCGGGCCTTTTTTTCTTCCAGGAGATCTAGCGCGAGGGCTAAATTGGAGCTATTGCTCACCTCTTCGTACTCCCGGAACCTCAAACTTTCCACAACTACTTTCAGAGGTACGATCGCTTCACTGCCATAAGCTAAGCTATATGGGGTTTCCCACGTTCTGGTTCGTTGAGTAGTACTATACGCCCATAAGATTCTAAGAATCTCTTCGACCCATCTAGCTTTGCGCTAATCCAACCTTGCTTTCAGATTCTTGAGCAAGGTTTGATTGGTTCTCTCTACTTGACCATTGGCTTGAGGATAGCCCACGAAGGCAAAGCGATGCTTAATTTCCGAGTGGTCACACCACTTTTCTAGGTCTTGGCTAGTGAATTGAAGTACGTTGTCACTAACTAAGCATCGGAGGGATGCCGAAGCGGCACATAATGACTGCCCCCGAGGTGACCATAGCTAGTAGTTCCGCCTCTACCCACTTGGTGAAGTAGTCTACGGCTATGAGTATGAACTTTTTTTGGCCCTCGTTGGGGATGAGGGGTCCCACGATGTCAATTCCCCATTTGGCACCACGGGTTGATGGATTTGGCGGGAAAAAGTTTGGCATAACTTGCATCGCCTAGCGTGTTCTTGACAATCCCGCTCCATCGTAGGCCAGTAGTAACCTTGGCGCATGATGCGTCCTGTCATACTTTTGCCCCCCGCATGGCTCTCGCAAGTTCCTTCATGGATTTCTCGGATAACTTGTTTAGCCTCTCCCCTGTTTAGGCACCTAGCGTGGGGGTGAAAATAGGACCGATGGTAGAGGATGCCTTCGTGGAAGAAGTATCGGGCAGTTTTGCGAGCCATTGCTTGGCAGTCTATCTTGTCGGGGGGGGGGGGGTATTCTTCCGGATGCTTTAGATATGTTATGATTGGAGTCATCCATTCATCCTGTGTAGATTCTATCGTGGCCCTAATTTCCTAGGGTTTCGGATTTCTACGATGAGGTAGCCTGGAGGAGAGTGATACGTCGGGTGTGTATGGTGGCTGTTTAAGAGGCAATTTTAGGCAAGGTGTCCGCCTCTTGGTTGTCAGAACGAGGGATTTGAACTATTTCACAACTCTCAAACCAGTTACCCCTTTGTTGGACGACCTGGAGATAATCGCACATTCTATCTTCTCTAGCTTTGTAGGCACCATTGACTTGTTGTACAATTAGCTGGGAATCGCTGTGCGCTTTAACCCTTTTGATTCCCCTATTTTGCGCTAGTCTCATCCCTATAAGTAGGGCCTCGTATTCCACCTCGTTGTTGGAAATGGGATAATCTAGTTTGATGGCGAAGTACATAGTTTCTTCTTCTATCTCCGTATTGCAGAGGACTACTCATGCTCTACCATGCATGGCAGTAGTGTATCCATCCACGAACATGTGCCATAAAGTTGGGGCTTTGGATAACTTCTAGGCATGTCATCTCCATGATAAAGTCGGCTAGTACTTGGGCTTTAATCGAGGGCCTGTGGGCATAGGAGATGTCGTATTCCGTGAGTTCAACGGCCCATTTAATGAGTCAACCTTAGGTCTCAGGCTTATTGAGGATGGTTCGCAGGGGGTATTTGGTTAGTACTGTGACGGGGTGAGAGAGGAAATAGGGATGTAACTTGCGTGCGGTGGTAACTAGAGCCAGTACTAATTTTTCAGTTTGCGTATATCTCCCCTCCGCTCCTTGGAGTGTCTTGCTGACGTAGTATGCATGGCGATGTTCTTTATTATGTTCCTTAACTAGTATGGCACTTACGGCCTCCTCCGCCACTGCTAGATATACGAACAACTCCTCATGAGGCATGGGTTTTACCAACGGGGGTGGGTGATTCAAATAATTCTTTATTTCCGCGAGTGCTTCTTCGCATCGTTCGCTCCATTGGAAGTCTTTAATGTTCCTTAGGATTTTGAAGAAGGGTAGGCCCTTATCAGCGGAGTTAGAGACGAATCTACTTAAAGTTGCCATTCTCTTTGTTAGTTTCTGGACATCTTTGATGGTCCGAGGAGTGGGCATGTCTAGAACGGCCTGGGCCTTTTCGGGGTTCATTTCTATGCCCTTCTCTATTACCATGAAGCCTAGGAATTTTCATCCTTTTATGCCGAAGGAGCATTTCTGGGGGTTGACTTTCATCCCAAATCGGTCCATGATGGCTAGCGCCTTACGGAGATCCTCAGGATGATCTTCCGCCCGAGGACTCTTAACAATCATGTCGTCCACGTACACTTCCATTGACTTCCCAATTAGCCATACGAACATGAGGTTTACTAGACGCTGGTACGTGGCACCTACGTTTTTTAGTCCAAATGGCATTACCAAGTAACAAAAGGTGCCTGCGTCCGTGATGAAGCTGGTTTTGTCTTGATCTATAGCGGCCATCGGGATTTGGTTATATCCCTGGTCCCCGTCCATGGTAGACAATAGGGCACACCCGGCGGTAGAATCTACGAGTTGGTCTATGTTGGGTAGGGGGGTAGCAATCCTTGGGCCAGGCATCGTTTAGATTGGTGAAATCAACACACATCCGCCATCTGCCCCCTGTTTTGGGGACGAGGACCACATTAGCCAACCACTCAGGGTATCGGACTTCATGAGTCTGTCGTAGGTTGAGCAGTCGTTGGACCTCGAATCGGATAATTTTGTTCCCGTTTGGTCCCATGTTCCTTTTTTTTGTTGGACTGGCCTAGCCTCTGTATTAACATTTAAAAAGTGTTGACATACCCGTTCATTTATCCTTCCCGGGGGTCCTCCTTCCCAGGCGAAGAGATGGCTATACTTTTTGAGCATGAGTATCACCCCTCATTCTACTACGGGGTCCATTCCTGTCCCTATCTTGACAACCTTGGTGGGGTCTCCTTCTATTATCTCAATCATCTTTAGTTCTTCCACCGGCTGTACCTTCAACTCCTCCTCTAGTTTTTGTTTTTTCATAGGTGTAATAATATCTCCTTCACCTTCCGAGAGGATGGCATTCATACGGCATTCTTGGGCCTTAGTTTGATTACCCCTAACCTCTCCCGCGCTCGAGGGCGTGGGGAATTGGACCTTTAGGTGAAGGGTAGAAGGAATAGCCTCAAACATTCGTATGGACGGTCTACCGCATATAGCGTTGTATGTCTGAGAGGATGCTTCTACTACCCAAAACTTAGTATGTTCCGTGCATCTCATGGCGCCTTCCCCCAGGACATGAGGAGGGTGACAATTCCCAAGGTGTGGCAGGCCTCTCCTAAAAAGCCAACAAGTGGTACTTTGGTCACTTCCAAACATTCCCTTTTCAACCCCATTGCCAGATACGTGGGCAGGAAGAGGACATCTACTGAGCTGCTTTTATCTATGAGAATGCGTTGGACCTCTATCCCAAAAATCATGGCTTCAATGACTAGTGGATCCTCGTGAGGATACACGACGCCTTTCAACTCATCGGGTCCAAAGGAAATAATAGGTAAATTAGCCCCTTGGATAGAGCATATGGGTGGCCCTTGCTCTACCCGTCGGGCCTCTTTCAGATACTTCTTCTTCTTTCTGGGGGGAGATGTAGAAATATCCCCCCCCCTCTATCATATTTATGGTTCGGCCCAATGGGGGGTTGTTTTCGTAGGAGTCCGGACGCAGAGGAAGTCCCGAATGAGGGATGTCTTCGTGGTATTTTGCGCCAGATACCCTTTCTCCTGATGGTCCTTCAGACCGAATTCTCTTCCAAACGTTGAGTTTAGGCGTGTCTTGATTGTTTTCTTTCAGATAGTTCCCTAGATATCCGACACTGAGTAGCCGATGTATCTCAGTTTTTAAGGTAGTACATGTGTCCGTATCATGCCCCCATGCTTTATGGTATTTGCAGAACTTACCCGGATCTTTCTTATCGTGGGGTCTTTTGACAGGTCGCGACCATTGTAGGTCCGTGCTTCCTCTCATGACGTTGAGCACTTCAGCTAGAGTAATAGTTAAGGGGGACAATGGCGCGGGTTGGAGATGCCTCTTTATATGACCTCCCTCGTCCCTGCGTCTCGAGGGCAGTTTTCCCTCCTTGGTTTTATTCTGGGACCCCTTCTCCCGCTCGAGGTCGTGGCTTTCTGCCCGAATTTTAGAGTTTTCGGCCTCTTCCATATGATGTAGGTTTCTGCTTTGTGTATAAGTTTGTTCATATATTTGACCTGGTTACCCATAAGATATCAGAAAAAGTCTTCGGTCTGGAGCCCTTGTGTCAGAATATCCGCAATAATTGCGAGGTTGACATTTGGGACGTCCAAGGCCTCGTCAGAGAAATGCTTCATATAATCCCTAAGAGGTTCATCTTTATTTTGTTTGATGGTTAACAAATGGCTAGCAGACTTAGGATACCTCTGGTTACAGGCAAACTGTCGTACAAATAAACATGCCAGCTGAACGAAGTGAGAAATAGTACCAGGGAGTAACTGATAGAACCAAGCTTGTGCTCTGCCCGCCAGTGTGGTACGAAACACTCGGCAAAGGACATAGTTGGGTGCCGAGGCCAGGTCCATGGTGGCTATATATTGGTGGATACGGTCTTGGGGATCCCTCCCGTCTTTATACTTGTGCATAAAGGGAGGTTGTTGGGATGCATCCCCGAAGGGACCAAGGCATGAGCAATCTCGGGGACGAAAGGGGATCCGTGGTAGATGAGTTCTTCCCTCGGGGTAATGTTTTGCTTTATGTCCCTCATTTCCCTCCGTAGGCTATTAAACATATTCCATAAGGAATCGTCTACCCCCAAGGGAGTGGGGGGCATCCGACGCTCGTGCGGGTATGGATTTTCCATTCTCTGAAAACTCCAGGGTCTTCCGCCCCTATCGCCTTCAAAAGGGGCTGGTCGCCCTCGGTCGCATAGGGAATGGGTATCATGACGAGGGTAAGCGGGCTGCAGACGAGACATGGGGAGAGACTCGTACTCCTACAAATTGCTTTGTTCCCTAGAAGACTTAGGGGTAGACCCTCTCGGGGATAGCCAACTTCTGGTCGAGTTCTTCCCGCAGCTCCCTCAACCAGGCGTTCAAATACGTCTCATGGGACATTTATAAAATCCCTTCTTTCTCTTGCAAGAGATGATTGAGCTTCTGATGTATCATTTCTGATATGTTCGGTAGAACTCCGGGAGTTATTTGGAGAGGTAACAGAATGGCTCATGGTTCTTTGTGGGGAGACTTCTTCAAACGTTCTCTAAGGCAAGATGTTATAGCGTTCCCACAGACAGCGCCATTTTGTTAATGGTTTTTGATTTATCGTTAATTTTTGAAGATGGGTAACAACACTTTGCCCAATTTTAAAGAGATTTTATATTATTCTTGTTGCCTTCCCTTCGAAAGTATCTCTCTATCTCCTTTCGTGATCCCTTTTTATAGGGATTCCTAGTTACATGAAGGGGATATCTTTGGGGATATATGTCACTATCGAGGGGAATCCTCGTGCCTCTTTATCCTTTGTGTAGACAACTGTCTCCGAGGGTGCTGACTTTGCTCCCCATAATGCTACCGTTTTGGAGATTTGGTGTCATGTGTCCTTTCTAGGATAAGACTCCTTCAAGTGGTTATAATCGGGTTCGAGTGTGACGTGTATTGTTGCTCCGATGCCTTGTTCCCGAGGGATCTGGTGTACGGGAAGTATGTCTCTCAATTAATGTTTCTTCTGGGGCCTTTTAAGGCTACGAGGGCATGGTTTTTAGGGAGCAAGGTAAGTATAAGAGCAGCGTATCCCTAGGGGTATCTGTGAGCTATCTAAAGCTTTCCGATACCCTGCGCGAGATTTGTACTATGTGACCTACTTGTGTAAGACACCTTGTAGTATCGGGAGAACATTTAAGTCGCCCGATACTTTCTCCCGATACTGAGGTACCATGAGGTAAATTCGATACCAAAAAACTTAGGGTTAACAAACTTATTTTCGATCTTCATTGTCATTTTCTTCTATTTTATTTAGAGCTAAGTCTTCTTGAAAATTTAGTTCTCATTTTTTTTTCTATAACTATGTTTTGGAAGAGCTAAAAGAAATGTTCTTATGATAAATTATTCACCGTCTGTTTGTTATTAGTTTTACTAAATTATTAGATGAGATTTGTCATTAGACTCTACTAATTTTTAAGTATTTGCTTGAACGTGGATAGAGGTCATACGAAACGAGATGAAGCTTAGAGACCTAAATGAAGACATCCTACTCAACCGGAACGAACGGAGACGAAGAATTCATGTGCTCGACTCGACTCTATGTAACTCAGGTTCAGTTCATATTACATTCTTGGTTGTTTTTTGTTCGTTTGTTACAGGTTAAATTATTTATATGAATTCCTAATACAAGTATCAGTTTTATAACAAGTAACCATACCCCTGTTTTACAGTATCCGCTATTTAAACCAAATTATTGTATCGTCGCGCCGGCACAATATTCCCCCTGTATCACTGTATAGGTTTCTGGAACATGGTTCACATCTGGAAAAAAAGAATCACAATATTTTAAAAAATAATTTTATAGTCAGTAGCCGCGTGGCTTAAAACTTAATTGCAATTAAAAATTTGCCATGCGGGTTTTTAAATAGAGAGTATAGCTGCACGAATTTGAACGGGTTCACCTACATAGTGTGTTTGTCAATATAATTAAGAGTTGGTATATGGCAGATATATCATATAATCAAACTATACATTTATAACATAAATGTAATGTAGTGTATATATGACGACATTCTTGTGGCAGAAGAATAAGCTTCATGTTGCTTAAATATAGTTGGAATTATTTATAATGTTAAATAACTATAATTTTTTCCTTTCCTCGAGGAAAAAGAATCACAATAATTATTAAAATTATTATAGTAGTAAGTAGCCGGTGGCGTAATACTATGATGCAATCAAACATTGGGATTATTCCATCAAATCCCCTGAACTATGGTCACTTTATGGGTTCAGGGTCAGATCTTTATTTTTAGACCCAATGAGATCTAAACTTTGGTAATTTGTGCGAATTGCCCTATTTTTCAGTTTTTGGCAATTTTCCGATAAAAAATCGTCGAAAAAATTATTTAAAGTTTGACTAAAACCTTCCTCTCGTTGAGAGACAGTGTCGCAAAATTCAAAGTCATTACACGGAAAACTTAATTTAAGTGTATTGAACTTAAATTAGAATTCTCGTGTTATTACTTTGAATTTTGCAACACCGTCATCACCATCGGAACCGTCTCATCGAGGGAAAGATTCTAGTCAAACTTTAAATAATTTTTTCGGTGATTTTTGGTCAAAAAATAAAAAAGTGAAAAATGGGGCAATTCGCACAGACTACCAAAGTTTAGACCTCACTGTGTCTTAAAAAAACAAATCTAGCCTTGTTTGTATAAAGTACCTATAGTTTGGGAGGTTTACTGGAATAATTCCTTAAACATTTGCCATGCAGATTTTTAAATAGAGTGTGTATAGTAGCTGCACGAATTTGAACGGGTTCATTAAAAAAAGTATTTAAGAGACCATATATAGATTGTAGATATATCAAATAGAGGAAATTACATCAAACCCCCCAATGTTTGGGCCATTTGTAGTCAAGCCTCTTACGTTCGTTTTGGAGCAGTCAACCCCATATCATTAGGAGAAATGGGCAACTTGCCCCAAGTCAACATTTTGCACTTTTGATCAGGAGAATTTTCGTCAATTCATCTTATCCCGCCTTTTGATAGGTTAAATGTGTCGCCTAACATATTGAGTTGTGTGCATATTGTCCCCCAACCTATTATTATAAAAATTTCAACATTTTTTAAGACAAACCCCAAATTAGGCAAATTAACCCCAAATTAAACGTTGGGTGGTTTGTTGTAATTTTTTTTTCCAAGTTTCGTTTGTATCTTTGTGGACCGACACACACACACACACACACACACACACACACACACACACACACACACACACATATATATATTTATATATATATATATATAGAAAGGCAAACTGTGACACCAAATTTTTGATTTTCTATTTTAGCCTTATTATAATTTTAGTACTAGCACAATAATTTATGGGCAAATTAATTTTTTTGCCCTTTATAATATGTTAAAGTTTCTTTTTATCCTCGATTTTTGCGGGCTTCATTTTTGCCCTTTAACTTTCAGTTTTTTAATCAAAAATGCCCACTGGGCTTTTCCACAAGCCTGGTCTAAATTGGGCTTCACTTTTGCCCTTTAACTTTCAGTTTTTTTAACCAATAATGCCCACAAGGCTTTTTCACATGCCCGGTCCAAATTTTGCTGACGTGACGGCTGACTAGGATGACACAGAGTGCCACGTGGCGCCACATAGTTTTTTTTTTCATTTGCAACATGTACAATCAAGATGTCCATAACAATGGCGCCTTATCAAGAGTAGAACAAACTCCATGGGATTTGCAGTTCCTGTTACTCGACCCTCTCCAAAAAGGAATCCTTTTCCACAAACCACCCCCAAATCAAACACAAAATTTTGAAAATACCATCATTAACCATTGACTACTTCCCTCCCCTCTCCCACCGCCTCGCCACCACCACCACCAAAGACAAAAAATATTATTTTTTCGTCTACTGCAACAACCACGGCGCACAGTTCACCCACGCCATTGCGCACGGCGTTCACGTGCACGTCGTTATTAACTCGACCCACATTTCCTCCATCATCTGCTCCTTTTTCTCCCTCAATGGAATTCCAAACATCGACGGACTTTCCAATTCCCTGCTTAGCGTCCAAGTCACCGAACTCGTCGACGGATTTTTCGTCGCCTGCACCATCAACCACTCCGCAATGGACGGGACATCATACTGGCATTTCTTCGACTCCTAGTCTGAAATCTCCAATAGTTTCGACAAGATACTTAAATCCCCTGTTTTCGATCGTTCTTTCCTTAAAAACCGGTTAACCCTGGTTCCTCCATTTGATTGAATTCCATATAACAATTTCCACTCGCAGGCGCTGCTTGAACGAGTTTTTACCTTCAGGCGCAAAAACGTCGCCAAATTGAAATCTAGGGCCAATTCTGAGGTGGCTACGGATGTTAAAGTCTCGTCTTTACAATCTGTTTTAGCTCATTTATGGACAAAGGTAATACAGTGTCATTTTCTAGATCCCAACGTGGAAGTGAGTTGTAAGATGGATGTAGGATTCCTCTTTTCGACACCTACTTTGGCAATGGGCTTTATATAACAGTTGTTACATTGAAAAATGGGGATTTGATGAGTAAGGGGTTGGGGTTGGGTTGCTTTGGAATTAAGAAAACTTGTGGGGATGCAAAAGAAAGAAGAAGTTAATAGGGATTGTGGTGGATAAGGTGAGTGATTTGAAGATATGAGTGTAACCTCTTATGGTAAATACGACTAACTTGTTCATCTTATGAGTTATGGCTTCTGTGTGTGTGAGAGATAGGGGATTTAAGGTGGGAGTATTGTGGTAAATTCCCTGTTAGGCAAGTCAGCAACTGCAAAAACAATTTTACTATGTGGCGCCACGTGGCACCCATATGTCGTCCTAGTCAACCGCCACGCCAGCAAAATTTGGACCGGGCTTGTGGAAATGCTCAGTGGGCATTTTTTGTTAAAAAACGGAAAGTTAAAAGACAAAAATGAAGCCCAATTTGGACCGGGCTTGTGGAAAAGCCCAATGGTCATTTTTGGTTAAAAAACTAAAAGTTAAAGGGCAAAATTGAAGCCCACAAAAATAAAGGGCAAAAAGCAATTTTAACATATTATAAAGGGCAAAAAAAATAATTTGTCCATAATTTATTATTAAATCCCTAATGTAACCTTAAAATTTAAGTAGAATCATTAACTCCAATAATTATGGTGACTAGGGATTTAGTTTCCAAAATTTTAAATTTTCTATATAAATCTCATATCCTTATATATTTACTCACTTAAATTATTTTTTTTACCATAAAAATTAAAATAAATTATTAAACACTGGCCATATATATATATATGGCTAGTGTTGCATGTATCGCGACCAAGGACATATGGAGATCAAGGAGTGCCATTTTATTTTTTTAAAGAACATAGGCAAAAGTCTCAAAGAGAATTAGGAGGACAGATAATCCAAGTAATATCACAAAAAAGAGTGTTTGGAAATTTAATAATAAGATTTCCGACCGGATGCCGGTCAGAAATCTCATTTTTGACCTGATCCGGTCGAAAGCGGTTGGGACCGGATTCCAATCGGAACTTTCTAGTCGGGAAACGTGCCCAATTCTTGTAATTAATCGATGGTTCAAGACTTCTAAGAAAATAATTGGTCACATAGGTTTGTATTTCATTAGATCATAATTAGCTCAAAATCAACAAAATTAGCCGAGTTTCCTTTTTAGGAAATAGTCGTTATTAACCGTCCTATCGCGCATTTCCTCTTTAGGAAAGTTGCAACTTTTATTTCACGTTTTATTCACTAACAGAATAGAGTCGTTCAGAATGTTTGTAATATAAATACCTGGTCAATTAGTTGTTAATTTACTTTTTTAATTCTCAAATTTGTGATCATGAATCAGAGGAGAAGAATCCTCTTTCGTGCTCGTTGTAATAATTCGTTGAATTTCTGCCATTGTTGAACCGAATCAGCTCGATTCCTTTTGAATAAAAGTTCATCTATTCTCTTTCATTTTCGTGTTATTAAATTGATACGCGCCATTTAACATGGTATCACTCGCTAGATACCTTCGATCCTAACTTTTTCGCTAACTCAATTGATTTAAAGATATGTTTAACTAATTCAGGTGCGTCAACTTGTTAATTAAATCAACTTAAAGAAAAATATGGTTTCTCTAAATGAAAAAAATTTACGTTGTATCGTTCATAGGAAAAGAATGTACGAATTAATAAATTTTATACATTTTTATTGAAGCTCCGTTTGGTTGCCCAAAAACTTCAAAACTATTAATAGGCATGTTCCTTGGAGTTTCATCAAAAATGGACTTACGAAAGACGATTAAAAAGCAGTTCAAGGTAGAAAAATAAACTTAGTAAAAAGTTGTAAAACAACCCCGATTAAAACTATTAATAAGCAAATTTCCTTCGAATTCATCAAAACCAGTGTTACAAAAGACGATAAACAAAACTTTACAGGAGAAGAATGGAATTAAACAAAAGTTGTAGAACAAACCCGATTCTATTTTTCCTATCACCAAAAACTTTAAAACTATTAATAGGCGTTTTCTTTGAATTTCATCGATACGGCATTAAGAAAGACGGTAAACAAAACTTGTAGAACAATCCCGGTTCCATTTTTTTCTTTCACGAGAAAATTTAAAACTATTAATAGATGCGTTCCTTCGAAGTTCATTAACAATGAAGTTACGAAAGATGATAAACAATTTTTTTTTAGTAAGCAATATCTATCTTAACTACACGCGGGCAATCGAGTTTACCTGGTTGGATGTCTTGTTGGGATAACTACATCAAGTCCTTCTTCGAAAAAGTGATCACTTCATTGGGTAGCTCCTCCAACTCGAGAAGAGTTGTGAAGACAACATATACGTCCTCCTACATTCCTCGGGTAATCTTTTTGTGCCAATTGGTGGAATCTCTGCTCATGTCGGTCCACCATTATTTTCCTGGAAGGTGCATTGACAATTGCATTCCCGTGTCCGCTCGGGGCCTCAATGGCCTTGTGCTTATCTCTGCGAGGGGAGCATGATCTATCTTCACGATCTCCAAAGTCCTTAGAATTTTAAACATACTCAACCAACTTCCCTTCGTGTATGAGCCTTTGTATTTCATCCTTCAGGTCTATGCATTCTTCTGTATCATGCCCTCTTTGAGGATGATACTCGCAGTATCTCTTGGAGTTCCTGGTTATTGGGGTCTCTTTCAACTTCCTTGGCTTATTAAGCCACTTCTTCCTCTGGGCCACGAAAAACACAGTTAGAATATCTCTATTTAGTTGAGTGTACTTCCTGGGAGACTTGTCAACGCCGTTTATGACTCTGTTCCAACCTTCATTTCCTTTGGGGCGGTTCTGCGCCTTGTACGGTGTCTGTTTAGTCGCCAACATGTTGTCCTGGTAGATTGTCTCATATGCCAATGCATTAATTTGACCGACAGTAGGGGATTTCATCTTGAGTAGATCGTCCGAAATCTCTTGCGGAAAGTGGCATTGAAGAGGATGAGGGCCACCTCCTCGCCCTTCGGCTCATCCACCTTGAGCAATTCTTCATTGAACCTTTTCATGCAATCCCCCAAGCTTTCTTTGTCCTTTTGCTTGACCAAATTCATGTGGTTCATGTTTGTATACATCCTTTTCTGTCTGGAGAACTGGCTTTCGAACGTCTGCCTTAACTGCTCATAGCTGCCGATAGAGCCAACAATGCTCCTAGTGAACCAATCAAGTGGGGCTCGAGCTAGGGTCGTAGAAAATATTCTTGCTTGCACGTTGTCGGTGAAATGGTGCAAGTTCATTATTCCGTCCACATAGTATAGATGTTCACAAGGATCGCTCTTTTTGTCATACTTCTTGACATGATGGATCTTATCTTCTTTCTCTAGTACTTCAACATCAATCTCTTCACTGAATGGGGTCAATCTTCTGTGTTCGTTCACTAGCGCCAATCTACGGTTGACATCTTCTTTCTCCTGATTCAACTGTTCCATTCTTATAGTTTATAGCTATGTCGCTCATTTCAGCCCTGGGATCGGGAGCTCTTCCACTGTGAGCTCTAGAAGCTTGGCGCTTCATATAGGATTTTGCCACTTCCTCACGCTCTCGAGCCCTGAATCCTTTTGCGAGACCTCTTATCCTAGATTCATGAGGTTGAGGAGGTGGGTTGCCGGTACCCTGGTTAGTTAGGTGGGGTATTAATGTAGCCAAAGCATCATTCAAAGTTGTCTACACTGTGGCGTTGATTTGAGCAACGATCTCTGATGGGAGGAAAGTAGGACTCACATGCGCGGAACCTGGAGCTGCTGAGGTGGAAAGCAGGACTCACGGGCGCGGGACCTGGAGCTGCTGCTTGAGAAGGAGGTGGAGCATGTTGTTGTTCAATACTAGGCTCAGATACTAGAACTTCCGGTAGAACATTCTCTGTTGTCGAATTCTCCATGGTAGGTCATACAGAACGTGATCAGGTCACCCTGTGCTGCATCTTACCGTCTTCGTTTGGGAATGTGGTGTTCCCATAGACGTCGCCACTAGTTTGGTAATAGATCGTTTACTACTGAGTGACATTGTGGATCGGGTTGATACGTTGTTGTTGTTAACTTAACACTGGAGTGTTAACAACATTTTGGTATGTTGTTAACTCAGCGATGTTACTTTAACAACAGACCAGAGTAATAGTGCAGCGGAATAAACAAACACCAAGTTTAAGAAGTGAATATAAGATTACATTAACTTCCGAGCCGTAGGCAAAATAACCCGTGAAGGTTTTAACAAAAGTCGTTCTCTCAATTCTCAAGCTCCTCACTCTCGAATTAATCAAACTAAGCAAAGCACACAATAATTGCTTCGACTATCTCTAAAAGCTCCTCACTCTTAGATCTACTCTAACAACTCACAAACTTTGCTAAAGCAAGACAACACTCAACAACTATAAATTAATCTCTCGGATTGATTGGCTCTTGTCTCGTTATTTGTCTTGATGTACTTCACACCTATATATAGGTTCTTGACTTGTACTTCAAGGTGTGTTGTACAAGGTTGGTAATTCTCCTTGTTTCCTTCTTGAACTCCTCTTCCTTGTTCTTGCAGTCCTTTTAGAATAATAGTTTCTTCGTTAGAGATCTAACTAAGGAAAGACTTCTTCTTTAAATCAGGACTCATCTTGGAAAGCTTTCCTAGTTGCACTCGAACTCTTCTTTCCTTGTAGCGCGGTTTGCATAATTAAGGAAACTTTCCTTCTTGGAAACTTGAGCGTCCAACCTATGACAAGTTTGTTTCCTGAATAATAATCAAAGACAATTACAACTGTGGAACTCAGTTAGTTAAATGAATAAGGCAAAACAATAATAAAGAATATAATCAAGATTGCAAATCGGATTCTGCTTCAGCAATGTTACTCTAACATTGACTTCTCAATGTTAAACTAACATTGACAGAATGTCTGCACTTTCACTGAGGAAGTGCGAGATTACAATGATACAATAATCAATCTAATACAAACTATGCCAATCTAACACTAACGCTAGCTATAGGTTGACTTTAGACCGGAACACCTCAGAGTAACGCTAGAATGCCTTGCAGGGTATCGAAAGAGAAGATATATCGAATACAGAAGGATATTGAAGATCTTCTATGTCGGAATCTTGCGGATATCGAGGATGTACACACATCGAGACTATGTATGTCGGACGTATACTTCGGGTGTATATATCGGGGTGTGTATTGAAGATGTATAACTGATGCTGTATAGCGGATGTTGTATGTTGAAAGGGTACTCAATATCGAATATGGGTATTTGATATGCTGGTGAACAATGTAAGGTAATTAATGACACTTGCCTTGATTAGCGGAACCCGTATATATATAGAACTCGGGATGCGAAGACCGCACCCGTAATTCCCGGCGTACATTGTACTATATCGAATATGAATATTCGATATCATCTTGTATATCGGGTGCCAATCCCCGATATATGATTGTTGGGCCGGCTATCTATTAGGTTTGACCCATGCAATTAGGCGGACTAGCCCAATACAAATATTACCCATATCATTATTCCATTTTTCTTTCATTAAAAACTTCAAACACATTAATATGTGTATTCCTTTAAAACTAAATAAGTTACATTAATTTGAGTTGTCCAAGTCAAAATCATAATGAATTTTAGGTAATTCTTTCGTTAGACGGAGAATTTACTTAAAAAAAATATTTGGGGAAAAAGGTTAATTTAATTGATTTATTATATTATGTTTATAATATATAAAATGGTTTCTCTTATGTTGGTTGATTAATAGAATATTTATTTTTGTTTGTCAAGTAGCTAGTAACCACACAACGTAACTAACACACGCACACGCGCACACATATAGTATAACATAATATTGATTTATCAAAACTTCTTTTGATATACACGCACAAATAGCTTCTTTTGATGTAGAATAATATTTTGACGAATTAGATATGAATAATATAGATTATAGAGTCTAGTTTGAGACGTAAGTATTTCCGGCACTTCCATATTAATTTATCAAACTTTAACGTAATAATTGCTAGTTGCTAGTTGCTAATTGCAACCAACCAAATCACGAGTTGATAGTGATAATTTTTTCCCAAGATTAAGGTGTTAGAACCGCTTTTCACCCAAACGAAATGGACTTAAAGCTGCATGTGCATATCTTCAGCATAGATTTTGCTTTTTTCTTAATTTGATTCTAATTTACCCGCCGATTTAAATGCATATCTTGGTGAGTTTTTTTGTTTTCATTTTTATGTTTTTTGTGATTTTCTTTCGCAGGTCCACTGTTTATATGATTATTTTATCTTGTCTTGACTATATCAACTTCTTAAAATCGAAGTATTCAAATATTGTTGTCACGTACAAAGTGAGTATTTACATACATACGAATTATCTTCTTTCTAGTTGCTCTCTGATGAAAAAACTAATGATTTTGGCTCTAATTTTATTGCTGCAAATAAGTGTTGATATGTTCTTTTAATTGGTGCAACTTGTTTATCACCATCCTTTGTTTATTATCAACCAGAAAATGACAACGACATGGACCATCGTGACAAGTTATGAATCAAATTGCTTAACCAGTTGGAGATGAAGTTGATGAGGTTGAACTGGAATATGATGATACTACGAATTCGGAAAATATTCCTCATACCCAAACACCGTGTCCTAGCGATGCAAATCAAAGCACTCAAGATAGCTTTGAAAATGTTATGGATATTCAAATTATTTGTAGAAATAATAAAGAAAGCAAGAAAGTTGATGAAAAGGGCGGCAACCGTGGTCGATACAATGGTAACACCAGGCAAAATGGAGGCACCAATAAGTAGAACTATTTAAATTTATTTGGTTGTAGAATTTAAATTTGACAAAATTTATTTAATTGTTGCTTGTGATCCATCTAAAGTTATTAATTTAATAAAAAAATCTATTGGATCATTTCATTTAATTTGTTATGCATTTTTTAATTAAAGAATTAAAATTCTATAAATTGCTAAAATAAATTACTATAAACTGTGACAACATTTTATGGGTATGTAGGTAATAAGTTCACCATAATCTTCCAACAATTTGATTTGATTTTGTTTTGTCGCTATTCTTTTGGAATTATCTCCTACAAAATATCAACAACATCCTGTAGGTAATATTCCAACTAAATTTACGTAGCTATCATCTGTTGGAATATTGCAACGAATTATTGACAAAATAATTTGTTGTTGTGACCAATGACCCGACTAACTTTTTATTAATACCAACCAAAACAACGTCACAGTTTTGTAGCAGTACTCTAACAAATAGTTTGTTGCTATTATTCGTTCGAATATTGTGACGAATTATTGACAAAACAATTTGTTGCAAAGATAAAATATATATCCGACTAGATTTTTATTAATACCAACAAAAAATCGTCGTTGTTTTGTAGGAGAATTCCAACAAATAGTTTGTTGCTATTATCCGTTGGAATGTTGTGACGGATGTCCAACAAAAAAGGTTGCCGAGGAAGGTCTTGTGTCCAACAAAGTTTTAAGGCAATAACAACAGATAATTCCATTACAAAGTATACCAACGGAAACATTTATCCGCCGCTACATTTAGTGACGAGACTTTCAGCAACAAAGTAATCAACGGGAATTTTCATCGGTAAATCTTATTACCAACGGAAATTGAAGCTTTACCAACAGGATTTGGCGTTGTTGTTGCCCTGTCTTTTGTAGTGAAAATGGACATTTACTTGTCAAGGTGCCGATGATGAAGAATATAATGTTTTAGTGAATATTCAAAGTTGATATTCCAATGTGTTTAAAATCTTGTTTTGAAAATACTTCTTGGTTATGGCACATGAAACTTGGGCATTTGACTCCTGATGGCTTGAAAATAATGAGCAAAGAAAAAATGGTGAAAGGGTTACCATCCATAAACCATCCAAATCAAGTTTGTGAAGGATGTATTTTTGGCAAGAAAGCAAGGAAGAGTTTTCCGAAGGAGTCTATGATGAGAGCTCACAATCCTTTAGAGTTGATTCACTCAGATGTATGTGGACCTATTAAGCCATCATCACTTGGTAAGAATAATTATTTCTTGCTATTCTCGAAAAACTTGGGTATATTTTTGAAGAAAAAGTCGGAGGTGTTTGAAACTTTTAACAAGTTTTAAGTTATGGTGGAGAAACAAAGTGACTACCAAATCAAAGCACTTCGGTTGGATAGAGGTGGAGAATTTACGTCAAATGCATTCAACGAGTTTTATAAGAAGAATGATATTCATTCTCATGACGACCCCATTTTCACCACAACAAAATGGAGTAGCCGAGAGAAAGAACCGCACCATACTTAACATGGCAAGAAGTATGTTGAAAAGCAAAAATATGCCTAAGGTGTATTGAGCCAATGCCGTTCCTTGTGCAGTCTACATGATAAGCCAAGCGTCTTTTGTTTGCGGGTGTTCGGAAGCATTGCGTATGCGCATGTGCCGAATGAGAAGAGGACTAAGCTTGATGACAAAAACTAGAGGTACATCTTCTTTGGTTATGATCAAAGTTCTAAAGGTTATAAATTGCATAACCCACCAATGGAAAGTCGGTCATAAGTAGAGATGTTGAGTTCGATGAAGAAAGTTCTTGGGAATGGGATGATAAACAAGAACCCATGCAGTCTAATACATTCTTTGACGATGAGGAAGAAGATGTAGCACAACCTACTACTCCGCCGCCAACACCTCCACCTCAAAATGCACAAGATGATGATTCTAGTTCGAGTGAAGGGCCTAAAAGATTCAGAATGCTACGTGATTGATATGACACCAGTGAATAGGTACAGAATTTGAGTGAATTTACACAATTTTATTTATTTGCAGGGATGGAGCCTGTAGGATATGATGATGCCATTTGTGATGAAAAATGTAGAGATGCCATGAATGAAGATATAAAGGCGATACAGAATAATGATACATGGGAATTAACGGCACTACCTAAAGGCAAAAATACAATATGAGTCAAGTGGGTGTACAGAATAAAGGGGAATGCAAATGGAGAGACTAAAAAATACGAGGCTCATTTGGTTGCCAAAGGTTATAAGCAAAAGGCCGGTATTGACTATGATGAGGTATTTGCTCTAGTTGCTCATCTTGAAATAATTCGTTTGATAATTTTTTTGGCTGCTCAAAGTCATTGGAAAATTCATCAAATGGACATAAAGTCTGCTTTTCTCATTGGTGTTTTGGAAGAAGAGGCGTACATATCTCAACCTCCGGGCTATGTGGTTAATGGGCAAGAAGATAAGGTGTTGTGGTTGAAGAAGGCTCTATATGGCTTAAAGCATGCCCCCCGTGCTTGGAATAGATGAATCGATAACTATTTCAAGATGAACGGTTTCACCAAGTGTCCACACGGACATGCTCTATATGTGACATGGAATAAAGATGGTGATGTATTACTTGTTTGTTTGTATGTGAATGACTTGATTTTCAGAGAAAATAATCAAAAGATGTTTGATGATTTCAAGAGAGCTATGGCAAAAGAATTTGAGAGGACGGACGTTGGTCTTATGTCCTACTATTTGGGCATTGAAGTGAAATAAAGAGAACATAGGACAGTTATCTCTCAAGAGGCATATGCGAAAGAAGTTCTTAACAAATTTGAGATGGATACGTTCAAGCCTATTAGCACCCTTGTGGAGTGTGGATTCAAAGTATCTTTCAGTGGAGATGGAGTCAAGGTTAATCCAATATTTTTTTAAAAGCCTTGTTGGAAGTTTAAGATACTTGACTTGTACAAGACCGAATATTCTTTTTGGCATTGGACTTGTAAGTCATTTTATGGAGGCTCCTACTACTTCACACATGAAAGTGACAAAAATAATTCTTTTTACATTAAAGGTACGGTTGACTACGAAATTTTATATGTTCCATTTCATGAGTTCAAGCTTGATGGTTATAGCGATAGTGATTGGGCTGGTGATGTTGATAATCGTAAAAGTACGTCTTTGTTTGTTTTCATGGAAAACTCAGCATTTACTTGGAGTTATACGAAGTAACCTATTGTTACATTATCTACATATGAAGCCGAATATGCTGGAGCTGCTTTTTGTGTTTGTCATGACATTTGGTTAAGGAGATTGTTGAAACAACTTTGTTTACCACAAGAAGACCCGACAGAGATACATGTTGATAACAAGTCTGCTATTGCATTGGCGAAGAACCCGATATTTCATGATAGGAGCAAGCACATTGATACGAAGTTTTATTTTATTCGTGATGCTATTGCAAACAAAGAAGTGAAAGTTGAGTTTGTGAAATCTCAAGTTTAAGTTGCAGATTCACCAAGCCCTTGAAGTTTGAAGATTTTCAAAAGTTGTGATTTTCACTTAAAGTAATGAATCAAGTTTAAGGGGAGATGTTAAAATAATAATAATAAGAAGAATAATAAGAATAAAACTAGCTTAATTTATCTAGAGTTATGTGGAATGTTCTATCCATTTATTTGGGGAACTCATGAGTTTATATTTTTAACGAGATTTACTCTAATGGTTTTGACCTTCATTTTATACTAAACACAAGCTTGGAGATTTATAAATATTTGGTTCATTACTTCATTTAATAACGACTCTCGAAATAAATGTGAGATATGCATAGAAGTTAAACTAAGGCACCATTTCCTTCACAATTTTATACGTGTGAGATTTCTGTAAACCGCTTGCATGCGATAGGAAGTATACTTTTACTTTTATTCGCCATTACACAATATGCTGAACTATTTATTTGCTAAGAAGCATTCGAAGCTTTTAAAGTTCAAAAACTCGAATTGGGAAATCAGATTAGCCAAAAAAAAAAAAAAAAGACAGATAACACATTTTGTTCACATATATCAGACCAACCATTGCCATATAGAGTTCCAAAACAATACATGATGTAAATTTTATTGAGATAATGATTTAAAGTGGTGTGTGTTTGAAGTTTTCTAATCTTAATTGCAAATCACACTAAGAGCAACAGATTAAAAGACATGCAAACGCTCTCCTAATCAAGAATTGCTATTGAGAAACTCAATAATTTTGTTATAAACGACATCCTTGGCATTAAACCCTAAAATGAAGTCGAGATGAGCATACTCATCGACCAACTGAGATTTCACATTGTGCGCTTGGAGTGTATCGAGCAATATACCAACGTCCGTGAAGTCGGATAGATAATCTCTTGCACCATAGTTGAGGAATAGGGGAAGATCCTTCGGAATATTCGCCAAGTCGTATGCTGGACCGTAGTTGTATTTCGTCAACCGTCCGTCTCTGATATTTTGAGCGAAGTGAGCTAGGTTTTGAGTGGAGGTTGGTTGCGGTTCATTTGCAAAGAAAGAATCAATCGTGGACGAATCCAGGCAACAATTTGGTCCTGCAGTACCCATCATCAGTACATAGAATTGTGATTATTATAAGTTCTTAAAATAATAACAGTGTACCAACCGATCAAACGAGTGTCTCTAACTCTATCATATATGTTTCTAACTTTATATGTATATATATATATATAATACTTATGATGTATATTAAATTTTACCTGTGAATACACTCATTAAGTCGTAGCAATTTAAGTACCCCAGGGTAAAATCACACATGCCTCTAAGATAATCCCTCTCTACCTGTCTGCAAAGTTTTAAAAACGAGTTTTTATACACAAATATCATGTAAAGCAGAATAATATATATGTAATAGTTTATAGGATTATCGTACATACCCTTCAGGATTGAATTCTGGAATCTGAAGCCACTTGTCATACTGTTGATAATCCGTATATAGTATTAATTTAATTAGAAAACTATGTAATTAAAACGAAATTGATGAAGGAAATATAATGATTAATTTGAGTGGCGCTAAATTATATTACATCATCCATATATAATCTCGCTGCTACAGTGGCAATAGTGGGCATATAGCTAACATATGCAATCGGGCTTAACAAGGTAGCAGATTTAATCTTGTCGACATACCATCCTTGTGAGAATGAAGCCAGAGCTATTAAAGTTCCCTGTTCATCATTAATCAATTTTGTTATAATAATTACACTAGCTAATGTGTTTAATACAAAGGCAATGAATTAACTCGACATGTAACGTTTAATTATTTACTCACCATAGAATGACCTATGTAGTGCATTTTCTGCCCCGTTTCCTTAAAAACTAGATTTATGAATGAGGATAAGTCGTATTGGGCGAGTTCGTCCCACGACCATTTCCAGAATTCCTGTTGTTAATTCCTAACACAGTCAGAATTAGAAAGATAAATGTTTATTTACTTCAAAAAATATATAGTAGCTAGTGGCATTAAAAAAGAAAAGCGAAGTCGAGTAAATATATATATATATATATATATATATAATGAGTAGTTTGTACGGCATCATAAGGGTGAAGCGAGATATGTCTCTGACTAAATTGGGTTCCTCTGAGGTTGGAAATCCAAACATCAAAACCACTATCAGCCAATATCATGGCCAGCGACTGTTGAGGAGAATTCATCAGCCACGTCATCCCATCCTGCATTTTATGTCACACCTTTATTAAATCAATTAATAACTAGGTATTAAGGCTTAAATAGAAAAACGCAAATATATAGTTTACCGATTAATTTCACAGCCATTTGTCTACTCATCCGTTTGTATTGAATAAGAACTTAATTTTTAACAAAAATCTCAAATAATGCTACGCCAGAAAGTTAGTCTCATTTCAATTAGTGGTGTTCATTATTAATTTTATTTATGTTGTCATTATAAATGTTTGAGATTATCTTGGTGTAAATTATAAATGTAATGTTAAAATACATCAATCCATACAACATTTGCGTAAAGCATATGGTACCGCGTGTCCAAAACTCATAAATTGTTACCACAAAAAGTCCATGTTGTAATAAGACGGGAGTCCGCTTGCCGACGCCACCTCCGGTCGAGCCCTCAGGGATTCTTTGGACGCTTAAAATGAAGCCATCATCGGTCGTCACCTTAGAAACAAACCATTTAATTTGTAACAACTTTCAAATTTGACCTAGCTAATTATTTATAGAATAACATCATATTACTTACTTGATATTCTTTGCATTTGTAGCCCTGTTTAGTAACTGCAACGCATAACCCTTCAATGGTAGAATTGCCGGTGCCATCGTAGTCCTTTGAAATGTTACGACCGCTTTTGGAGCCAAATGCTTGATGAGGGAAGAGTAATGATGCAAGCGAAAGAAAGCTTAGAAACGCTATAACACAGTAGTTGAATGAAGCCATTCTTATTCTTGGTTCTGAGTTGAAAGAGCTACGTAGATTACTAAGGGAGATGAGGACGTCTCTATTTATATGTATAGAAAGAGGCCACAAAAGGAAGAAACGAACAATTGGTCTATAGTGAATTCGAATTAAAGTTTGACAGATTGATTTCATATCTTTTCACATTAATTATCAATAAAGAGGATAAAATTTTCGTTGTATAAAATTTAAAGTAATTAAGTAGCGTATATAAATAAAAATAGTTTCACTAAAGTTTATAGTGCCCGGTTTAATTCAACACTAGTATATATGACTGAAGGACGTTTAACCCGCATTGAGCAATCCAAAATATAAAATAAATATTTAACTTTTTTCTCGATAATAAGTTTGACCAACGATATAAAAAAGAAAAAAGATCGGCATGCATGATTTTCTGACATGTGACATCGTACTATGAGTTTTACTTCACTTTTTAGCGGTCACTAGTTCCAAACTCGTATTACATTAGTATATGACAAAGTAATCAATTCAATTCGACGTAGGTTCATCTTAACTGACTAAATTAGAATATGTAAAAATATAAAACCGAACTGAATTGAATAAAATTTCCTTGTGTTGGAATCTAAGATAAATTTTATGATGAGTCAGAGGTGTTGCCACAAGTGGAGATAAACTTTTGGTACATATCTAATCCAGATATAGAAAACCCGAAAACTTGACTGTAAATCAAATATGATGAGCTTGCATGATTTCCTTTCTAGCTTATTTTGGTAATTGTCCGAAATTTGACAATTGTCATGCAACTAATTTGATTATTATCCGTCAGGGACCGGTTCATGCATTAACATTTTTTCCATATTCGCTTATAATTAAGGGAAATGTAAAGGCAAATGATATAGACCCACAAATTTCCTAAAAACATAACAAAGTTAATTAAGTTCCTCTTATACCCATCTCATGATAAAAGAATAGAAGCATAATAGAGTATCTATATTTGGCATCCACATGCAATAATTAGGGGAGATTTTTTGCATAATTCAAGGAAATGATAAGACCCCCCTTAATTTATTTCCGTTTTTAATAACTCTAGCTATAGACTACAAAAGGAAAGATTGTTTCCATCATTTCCTAAAATTGTGGTCATCGCTACCCTAGAACTTAAAGTGATCCTTTTTAGAAAAAAAAAATCTTTATTTGGAAAATCTCTTCACGCGAAAAAAAAGAGAATGTGAAATACAAATATTATTATCCTTTTAATTTGCTAGGAGATTTTAAGGTTGATATATTATTATTACATACATGTGAATGCATATAGAATGAAATTTAAAAATTGAAAGGCGCAAGAAAGTAGCGGGAGGTTCGAACGGCAGAAAGATGCATTCTGCTCGTGTATTTTAATAGATAGCTGAACTAATTACATTGTATTATACCTTTTATGGGAATAAAATAAAATCCCCTAAATACTTAATAATAATTATTCTGCTGTGTATAATTTTATGAAATATTTGGATAACAATCCAAGAGCTCTTTCCTTGATTTTTCATGTATTAAGCTGAAATAAATTTTATAAGATAAATGCCAAACTATTTTAAGCAAAATATACAGATAAATTTATAAAAATATTATAATATATTTGTAAAGTTATTTATTTATATACGGATTAGTAAAGTAGATAATATCTTATATATATATATATATATATATATTCTTAACGGTTTTTATTAATTTAAAGTGTATCCATACGGGAAAAAAATTTGAGTGCCTGGGAAAATTGTTAATTTATATTGTAAAGCAGAATTCGTATGAGTACTGCAAGGTAAATTTTTCCTTGTTGAATTAATTATTTCTAGAAACATGGGATGTATCCTCCTTAATTATAAATGGGAGATAATATTTTATGTAGTTCTTTCTCTTCTTTTGACTGTGGGAATGTTAAAATAGTAACTTTATCGATTTTTGCTCTGTATTTAGAAGATTTAATTTGCTTTGAATTTGTCTATATCATCAACCAATAATATAAGTGGGATGAGCTGGGTTGTATATGATGACTGTGGTTAAAATATAGTTTACATAACTATTTATCCGTAGTGACTCCTCACGTGTACATTACATCTTTAACAACTATGATTTTATGCCCCCCGTCAATCTATTGACAGATGCAAATTGCATCCTCTAACATTCAAATCGCACTTTATCCCCCTCAACTTTGTTTTATTAGACCTGTTCCCCCTCGCTAACAAATCCAACATATTTCGTCCATATTCAATCATTAATGGATAAAGTTCAAGTTGTCAATAATCTATTTTACCCTAAGAAAATTATATATAATACACCCTAATTATTTCAAATTTTAGCAAAAATACCAACCTCAGCATCAGCCTCCTCCAATGGTGGTATGTTAGTCTCAAACTCATTTGCATCCTCGTCAATGCTCAGTCCAAGTTTCAACATCATATGGATCTTGTTGCCCAAGGTCTTGGGCTCATCCAGGTTGAAACCAATGGTCAAAAAGGCAGCCTCGAACAATAGAATAACCAAGTCCTTCACAGACTTGTCGTTCTTGGAGGCATCAACTCCCTTTCTCAGCCCATCCATGACAGAAGTTAATAAATTCATAAACACAAAAATGTGTGTTCTTATAGTGTGTTTTGATTTGTAGTTTATGACATAATATATATATATATACACACACACACAAATAGAGACAAATAAAGTGACAGTAACTAGAGCCCACCCCCAATTTCTATTAACATGTAAACAAATGCGTGCAAATCTTACGCACTGGCCTACAAATATCGATCTAATTCAATTTGTTTTGTAATAATTGAACTACACGTTCGTGATTGAGATTAATATTTATTCATATATTCTAAATATACTTTTATCTCAATCTCTCCCTTAGATATATTTATTTTTCCTTTACTTTCTAAGTTAATTTATTTCTCTTTGCTATAAACTACAAATAAAAATATTTTTATTTGATGAACTACCAAACCTATCAAATTTTAAATAATATGGTTTTAACCGTTCTTCCAATAAAAGAGATTTGTTAGTATCCTTCTCATCATATTATTTAATTATTTAAAATTTAAAAAGTTTGACTGTTTATTTAATTAAATAGATGTGTTCCTATCTGACAATATTGTTGTCCTTCATACTTTATACACATAAATAGTAAATGATTGACCGTGATAAATAAAGAATAATATAAGAATTGGTATTAAGACTAGCTGATCTCCTATATTTACTAACACCTACGAACATGCGTGCGAGTCATATGCACGCGCATTGTAGTACCGATTTAATGCACATCTCTTTATCAACACGTGAAATGCACGCCTGTATATGACACTACTTACGCTATTTATATCTCCCCACTATATATATATATATATATATATATATGTATGTATATATAATAAAATTAAGTTGTATTTTTTAAACTTGGCATTTAAGTTATTTATCATATTAGAAAATTTGTTTACATTATTACTTTATTTTCGTTTGTCAAAAGCAAGAAGTTGACCGTGACAAATAAGGTACTGAAATCAAGAAGAGTCTATCCATAGCACCTAATAACACGTACGCTCTTTCACTCGAGTCTTACAGACGAGCTCCACAATAATACCAAGATTCAATATCTTCTCAAATATGCGTGAAGCGCATACTCCCTTCCGAGAATAGTTATATATATTCTTACATCTAAATTTGGTATATAACCTTGTATTTCAATGGTATTTTCCAAAATTTTGACCATCTAAGGAATCCTTTCAAAATTTAAAGCAACAAAAAATGTGAAGACCCTAGTCACACCCCCTCCTTGTAGAACACTTCTAGGTGTGAATAGATTATAGGGCGAATTAATAAAAATGTCCATTCAGTTTGCTGTTTTAATGAATATGCCCAGAAGAATTTCGGGCTTTAAAAATGACATGTAACTATACATACTTTCTGGTACAAATGTCCAATGGCTCTTATTTGGGCTATTTGTCCGACGTAGCTGCAACCGCGATAAAATGCCATGCCATGTGAAACAATGTTGCACCGACAAAATATTAAAAATGCCCTGTACATTTGCCTATTTATTAAAAGTGCCCAAAATAATCACGGGCTATAAAAATGGCCGGTATGTTTTAATTTTTTCGCCAAAAGTGCCAAAAATCGTCAAATATGTCGGTGATTGTTTCACAGAAAAATCTGTCATTGCAGGAACTATGATTTTTACTTGTGTTCACACACCAAGATGATTGGAACAACACGACAAACCCATTATCATGTTCTAGTAGACGAGGTTGGTTTTTCGGTAGATGATTTGCAAGAGCTTGTGTACTCGCTATCATATGTGTACCAGCGTAGTACTACTGCCATATCTATTGTGGCCCCTATAAGCTCTGCCCACTTGGCTGCGCTGCCAGTCAGTTAGGCCAGTGGATGAAGTTCGAGGTCATGTCTGAGACCTCGGCCAGTCACAATGGAATGAAGACGATCATGAAGAGAAGTATTTCTGCTGCAGCACAATTCATTGTATTTTCGATAAATGTGCTTCGGAAGCTCCATTCCATTGAGATTACCAATTATAGAGATTTGTTCGTATCTCACAAAATTAAAATTATCGTATTTTAAATATTGTCTATAACAAAAGGAATAAGAAATTGACGGGTTATCGATCTAATTTAGTTTCTTCTTACTCGTACGTGAAGTACACACTCGTATCCCATACTTATTATGTGTATATTCTTAAGTATATATCTCTCCCCTGCACACACATATAACTAAATAGGGAGATCAGTAGCACCAACAGAGTTGACCAGAAACCAAACACGAATGTTGTTTATATTTGAGCAAAAGAAATTTTGGGGCAAGACACTACAAGAGAAATCGCTTTTACCGACGGCTCAAAAACCGTCGGTAAAGGCTCCTTTTTCGACGGAAATAACCATTTCCGTCGGCAAAAGCCGTCGGTAAAAGCCGACGGAAAAAAGCTCGTAAGTAAAGAGCTTTTCCGTCGGACTTTTACCGACGGTATAGGGCTTTTCCGTCGGCTTAAAGCCGACGTTATAGCGTCCCTTTACCGTCGGCTTTAAGCCGACGGTAAAGGGTTTAAAAATATTTAAAAAAAATAAAAAATGATTTCAAAAAATGATTTAAAAAAACGATTTAAAACAATTGATTTAAAAGAAATCGTTTTAAAATAATTGATTTATGATTTTTTGCCGATTTATTTAAAAGAAATCGATTTTAAATAATTATTTTATAGTTTTTTGGCGATTTTTTTGTAAAGAAACGATTTTAAATAAATTTTTTATTATAATAAATAAAATTTCGTATTTAAAATAAAATCTTGATAATATAAGTTTTTTATAGTTATTATTAGTTAGATAATGAATAAAACATAAGTAGAAATAAAATAATAAAACAAATAATAAACTCTAATTATAAGTTAGTGAATATGGATAAATTTTTGTTAGTTATTAAGAATTTTTGGGAGAGAAAGTAGATAGTTTTTGGAGAATGGGAAGAATGAATGAATTAAGTGGGTAGAATAAGGGGTATTTATAGATATTTAGGAGGAGTAGGATTAAATTAAAAAAACCAAAAAAAAGGGGGTGGGGTGTGCCACGTCAGCGATCCGTGTGAATTATCACACGGATCGCTGAAGTGGCGTGATCTGATCCGTGTGATCAAATCACACGGATCAAATCTATACCGTCGGCTTTAAGCCGACGGTAAAGATCTATTTTTTTATTATTTTTTAAATTTTTTTAAATTTTTTTTTTAATAAACTGGGCCATTACCGTCGGCCCAAACCCGACGGTAATGGGCTTTACCGTCGGATTTGGGCCGACGGTAAAGCTAGCCTATTTTTACCGTCGGCCCAAAGCCGACGGTAAAACCCTTTACCGTCGGGATTGGGCCCGACGGTAATAATTGGGCCTTTTCCGTCGGGCCAAAACGACGGGCCCGACGGAAAAGGCCAAATCTGTTGTAGTGAGAGTTTGCACAGTTCACATTTGCTTAATTTAATATATTAAATGTATAAAGGTTCATAAGTGTGACAGTGTAAACGAAACATTCAGTGGAATTGAATCAGTGTAAACTAAGCCAAGATATAAACTTATTACAAAATCAATAGTACGGTGTCATAAACAAATATATTTCATTAGCACTCATGCGCATAAGACCGAAACTGCACATCATCATACTGCAACGTTTTAGGTAGTCGGGGTTATATACTACTTTTTATGATTTCACCGTCAATTGCATAGTGTCACAAACAATTTAAGTATGTGAATATAAGTTACATCATCATCATCATGTGTTGTTTGATATAATACCTTTCATGGATAAGTTCATATTTATCGTTGACATTTGTGATAGGCCAGAACCCTTTTCATTTTAATTCTCTCAACCATGAAAATAAGAAACAAAGGCAAAATGCACCCCTTCACTTCATCTTCCTCAACATCCCCTGCTCCACCAAATAAAGACAACCTTTCTGTACTCAAATTCTTACCAGCGGCCATTTTTACTCTGATTGTTGTTCTCTCTATCCAAGGGCGCAAAGTATTGGCGTACATGATAACAAGGTCAGTCCAATCGACAAACAAGCAGCAACAAACAAGCAACAAAAGAGGTCCAAAAATAGCGCAACTACTATGGTATAAAAAGTAGGGATAAATGCATTAAACCCCCTGAACTATGTACGTTTTTGCGTTTTCGTCCTTAAACTAATTTAATAAGCGTTTTACCCCCTAAACTATGCACGTCTGTGCGATTTGCCCCCTGGCCGGGTTTTTCGGCTATTTTTGGCCATTCTTGGCCGGAATTTTTCCCCTTACCCGACACATATGTGTTGTACTAGATGTATATTAGTAGTTGATGACAAAAAGAATGCGAAACAACACCTCGAACGGGGCATATTCCGGCCACAATGTGATTTCGTCTTCAGTGTATTTTAGCCAGAATATGCCCCGTTCGAGGCATTTTTTCTCCTACTTTTTGTCATCAACTACTAATATACATCTAGTACAACACATATGTGTCGGGTAAGGGGAAAAATTTCGGCCAAGAATGGCCAAAAATAGCCGAAAAACCCGGCCAGGGGGCAAATCGCACAGACGTGCATAGTTTAGGGGGGAAAACGCTTATTAAATTAGTTTAAGGACGAAAACTCAAAAACGTGCATAGTTCAGGGGGTTTAATGCATTTATCCCTAAAAAGTAATATATTTATCTTAACAAATAAAAAAAAATTGAATTGACATTAAGAAGAGCCCATCTCTATTCTCTATTCACACATACTAGTCTTTCTAACACGCTCTACGGTTACCAATTTAATCGAGCCTTTTCTGATACGCATTTGAAGGACAAATCGTGTCTAAGATAAGCTATGTTCCATATACATATCAAATAATTAAAATTTATAATAATATTGCTATATTTTCTTTGTGTTTATAACACAAATAGTAGTAAATTAACTGCGGCAAATAAAATAAAAGATGAGTTGATATTAAGACGAATATGCAGTAACACGTAAACACATGCATGCAAATCTTACATATTGGCCTACAATATCCACCTATTTCTGTTTTATCTTTTTGGAAGTATTACGAGTTCGTCATTGAGGTTAATAATTCGTATTTTCTAAATGTACTTTTCTCTCAATCTCTCCATCACATATATCTGTTTTATTTTAATTGTCTAAGGTAACTTATTTCTTTGTTATAAACTATAAATAAAAATACAATAATGTTGTCAAATGCAATCTCGTTATTTTACTGCCAAACCTTCCAAATTTCCAATAGTATAGTTTTAATAGCTCATCAAATTAAAAAGATTTGTTCGTATTCGTCTCATCATATTATTTGATATTTTAAGGGTTTGACAGTTCATCATAGTAAGTGGACTTCTCCGTATCTGACAATATTATTACATTTTCCTTCGTTGTTTATAAACATAAAGAGGAATAAATTGACCATTATAAATAAAGAATAATATAAATTAGCATTAAGACGAGCCAATATAAATCCAATATTTACTAACACCTATGAACATGCACGCGAGTCTTATGCACACGCATTATAGTACCAATCTAATATATGTCGTTTTATCAGCATGTGAAGTGCACGCTTGTGTCCGACACTACTTACGCTAAATCCATTAAACAATTTTGTTCACATTATTACTTTATTAATTCATTGTAGAAAGGAAGAAATTGACCATAACAAATAAAGAAAAAGCAAGCACTGAAATCAAAACGAGTCAATCCGCTCCACCTAATAGGACGCACACGATTACATGTGAATCTTAGACACGTGCTCTACAATAAAACCCAAATTCAGTAGCTTCTGATACGCGCGTGAAGTCCACACTCCCTTCCGAGACTAATCACACATATTCTTACACCTTAATTTGGTTTACGCCCTTGTATTTCAACAATATTTCCCAAACTTTGACCACCTAAAGAATCATTTGAAAACTCAAAACAACAAAAAATGTGAAGACCCTAGTCACAAGCCCATTCTACTAAAATACTTCCCTCCTACTAAAATACTTCTAGGTGTTGAGATCGGATTTTTTCTGGATTGTATTCATCACAGATGAATAGATTACTTGTCTCTTTTTTTTCTTTGTTGGACTTAGAGCTTAATGATTTGTCTTGAAGATAAGGAAGAAATGAACCCTAAAGCGCTTGTATGTGGAGAACATGTCATATGTAGTTGGTGCATGCAGCTCCAATATGCCCTTGTGGAACAAAATGTCTTCCATCTCAGTTTCCTGAACAAATTGATCAACCTGTGCCAGAAACCAATTTGCGATGGACAAATTCACCAATCTCTTGAGCACAAAACTCACATGATAAAATCTTCGAATCATGTCTAAAAACCACACGAAGTTTAGCCTCATGATTGACACGAAATTTCATAAATGCTTTCTTGGATAGCTTTTCGGTACTCAAGCACAAGTATTCCAGACGAGATTTTGATACGTGCTAGAGGCATATCCAAGAATAGAATAATCTCGTCGAGCATACCACTCTCATACTTTATCTTGAACAGTCTAAGAAATATGTCGAAAGGCGCCTCCAGTCCTTTTCCTGGTCTTGAACTGCATAATTCGCAGCACCATATCTCCATAGATTTTGGGCAGAAAAGACCAGTGACATGTCTTTCATTAGTTTCAGACATTAAAAACACCATTCAGAAACAAAATTCCTCCAATAGGCAATGTTGTTATCTTTTGGGTCGTGATAGAGATGATACATATACCGTTTGAACAGCCGTGAACAGATATCCCCATCAACCAAAGGTATAGAAGACATTTTCTTATTTTTCTGGTCCTGCAGAGGATGTCCCGACATCTCTTTTGGTAGTTGTGGGTGAGGTCCTGTCAGCTGTGAAACTGAATGCAAAATTGGTGTTGCAGCTGGTTTTACTGCATGTACAACTCTATCATGGCCTTTAGATGTGGATTTCAATCTTGCAACTCTTTCATCAATATTTTGAGTGGCCTAATGCTGGAGGGCTTCTCGGTCGAATTGCGAGAAAATTTTGGCATTGCACAAAATGGGCAATGATGATGCTAGGCACACGTAAGGCTCCATACTAGTAGTCCTCGCATGCAACAAATAAGCACCATTAGAGTGGATTGAGTTTGAAAGAGGCACTGCCATATCACCGTTGGATTCCCTGGAAGGCCTCAAAAGCCATTTCTTACACAAAAAGCTTAACGTAACACACGCTACACTAGGAAAAACACGAGAATTCCTCATCTCCGATCAGCCATTTCTTTTCGGTACGGTGGAAGTGTGGGGAATAAGGAAGGTTTTAACGTTTTTGTTATTGATTTTATTTTACTTATTTATAAAACATCTCTGCACTAACTATTGCAACAACGTTTTTATTATTTCACAGATAATTTTCTATTAAATGTGAGTGCATGACAATTTACGTACATGTCTCAGATAGGATTTTTGCCATGATCTCCTGCTTTGCCTTCTTTAGAGTAAACAAACAAGTAACCAAGGAAGAATACGATTATAATAGTTCATCAAATTAAGCACATTTATTCATATATATATATATATATATATATATATATATATATATATATGTATATATGTGTGTGTGTGTGTGTGTCTTATCATATTATTTCAAATTTAATAAATTTTGACAGGTCATCCACATCATATTAAATAGACTTGTTCGAATTTTCCCTCGTAGTTTATAAACATAAAGAATGGTAAATTGACCATAATATATAAAGTAAAATATAAATTACTATTAAGAGGAGTCGATCTCCAATATTAACTAACACATACGCGCATACACGTGAGTCTTATGCACGCGCACTGTAATACAAATCTAATTCACGTGTTTTATCCGCAGGACGAATTATCAAAAATGTCCGCTAACTTTTTTTTTTCAATCTTAAATGCCCATTTTTTCAAAACATGCTAAAAATGCCTTGTATCTTTTAAGATTTCTACTAAAAATGCCCGAAATGAAAAATAAGCACAAAAACCCCTATTTTGTCTAAAACAAAATGCTAAAAATGCCCTGTATCTTTAAAACTCTACCAAAAATGCCCGAATTTTAAAACGCGACTTTTTGATTCAGCAGCGCGACTCTTTGACTCAGATGCCACGTCGGATAAAATGTCCGAATTTTTAACATCGGGCATTTTTGTTAGAAAATTTAAAAATTAACGGGTATTTTCAGCAGGTTGGGAAAAAACGGGCATTTAAGATTGATAAAAAAAGGTAGCGGGCATTTTTGATAATTCGTCCTTATCCGCACGTGAAGTGCATGCTTGTGTTCGAGACTACGTATGCGGATTTCTACCCCCACTTGTAATAAAACTAACTTGAATTATGAAACTTTGCAATTAAACAGTTTATCATATTAAAGAAATTCGTTCACACTATTACTTATGTTCCTAGCACGCAAACACTAAAACTACAACTAAATTGAATTTCAAATTTGTAAAACTTTTTTTTAAGATATTTTCCAAACACTCAAATCAAAACAAGCAAACTAAAATGGTGAACTGGGCTTTCGGAGTTTATTATAGATTTCTAATTTTGAAGGCCTCGGTTGGTAATGACTAGAGTAGAATTTTCATGATATAATAATTTTGTTGAGTTGCTTGGACCAATATATCATATTCAACTTATTTTTGTAATGGGCTAAAATTTTATGTATGCTTATCTACTAGACTCGGGCCAGATGTTGACTCTTGGGCCTCAGCCACCTTAGCTTTCAGACTATGTGGCTTCATTTGTGTTAGAAAAAAATGTGTAGTCTAATGGAGTGGAGGTTTACTATTAAAACAATTTTAAGATATTTGAAACTAAAACTCTGAGAGTTCAACAATTAATTTCACAAAATTAGTGTACTTTTAACCGTAGTTTTATAATAAATTAACCGTAGTAAGTAAATGAATATCTAAATGCGACATTAAGACGAGTCTAGCCCGATAACTATTAACACTTAATCACGTGCATGTTAGTCTAACATACTCGTATTATAGTACCAATCTAATTTAATTTCTTATCATACACACGAGAAGTACAACATCGCGTATGTTTCTTTTTTTATATATGTAGTTCTGTCCCACTTTCTCTCTATGTTCTTACATGCACAAATATATATATATATATAGTTATATTTACACACAACATGTTATTTGATTTTTTTAAATAGTTGACAAATCATCCAATTAAAAATTATTTATTTATATCCGACTATATTACCGTATTTTGTTTGTAGTTTAACATAAAATGTGATATATTAATTGTAACAAATAACAAAACATACGGATTAAGATTATGACGTGCCTATATGTAGTATTTGTAAACACGTGCATGTTATTTTTACACGCGCGTGCTATGGTGCTAATCAAATTCAGTTTTTCATCTCTCACAAACGTGACGTATACACTAGTATCTAACATTAATTGTTCATAGCTTTTGTTTATATTTCTTTCCCTCACATACAAATTATTCATATGAATAATTTGAGATGTAAAACAGTCAATTAAATATTTTATCAAATCTAAGAAAATTTGTTGTGTAGTTATATGACAAGATTGTTGTATTTTTATTTGTAAATTAAAAGTAGAATTACAAATTAACCATGGAAAAGAGGGATTGTCCATGATTTTGTAATGCCCCAAAAATTAGGAAGAAAATAAATTTATATTTTAGTCCTTGAACTTTTGAAAATCTCCATTTTGGCCCTAAATGTTTATTTTCTGAACTTAGAAGTTAGTCTTTCATTTTATTTATAGGTCTCTAATCCTCAAACATATATTAAAATTTCAAATATTAACCAAGACAATCGAATTACCTAGAAAAATTACATAAAACAATAGGTATATAAGAAAGAAATCTAATTATACCTATTTGAATTTTAATTATAAATAATTGAGGGACTTGATATACAATTAACTAATTGATGAGGCAAGCCTTGAAATCCTTAAGACCGGATTGAAATCAGATTTTGTAATTTATTATAAACAATTCATGGTGAGGCATAAAAATTAATGATTAAACTAATCATTTCTCGCCTATAAATAATCACCCTAGTTCAACAATTTCTACAGCCCAAACTAAATCGATTCAGCCAAAAAATCATGAAATACGACATTTTTATTTTTGTGTTTTCGTTCGGAAAATAATTGTTTCGTAAGTTTTTGTTTTCATCTTCAACCCAAAAGACCCCAAAACTCGTACTGCCAGAAACTTCCAGTTTTGTCGTAAACTTGAAAAATAGAGAAAACATATCAAATCTTAATATTTTGGAAAATTGTTTTATACACACCTTCATATGTGTGTTTAGAACAAGCGCTCAAAAATAATTGAAATCACAATTGATTAAAAGGGTTGATTTAGGGTAATTTCAAGCTTGCTATAATTTTTAGCCTTAAATAGCATATCTCTTTTGATTCTTCAAATTAAAGTATGCATAATGATATCAATCTTAAATTGACCATCTGTAGCACTTGTCATGAAAATAGTTTAAAACCTGTTTGTTATAATTCTTAATCAAGTACATGTATTAAATATGATTTTTCTTTTAATTACATAAACTTTTGATCTATGCTATAACCTTGTTATATAACCTTGTTTTCATCCTAAATTAATCCTACGAAAGTATATCTTTGTGATTCCTTTTAAATGTAACAAAATTATATTGTTAATAGGTAGTGATCCTATGAAAGTTCTATAAATTACTAGGTACAAGTTTCATGTTAAAATATAAAACTTTATTTATGTTATAGCTAATAGACAACCTTAAACTAAAATAATACTCCTAAATGGTTCATCCGAAGTTATTAAGAAACTAATAACTTTATGATGAAATAGCGAGCACGGAGTTCATAGGTAATTAGTTTTCCTATTTCTATTTTATGATTGAGTTGTAATAAAATATTAAAGATAAAAATGACATGCGTGAAATCACAACAAGCTATAAAAAATAATTACTTGGTTTAGACTTATTAACACATATATATTTATTTAGGAGACGACGTAGAATTTTCCTAACATGAAGTTATTGTCAAAGGTGAGGTTCCATTTCTGATTTGTTCTAGCACCGTTTGGCATCCGACCCTAAGAAACTTGGACAGAAAGCCCACTACTCCGTTACCAAATCTCGAACAACCTATATTCCATCATAATCCTGTTTTGCATCTCACCTCATAACTTGATTTTCTAACTCATGGTTAAATCATATTAAATCATTTATTATTTATCACATCGATTCATAATCATGGTAATCCTCCGATATTATAATCTCATCTGCTGGTTCTTGAACTGTGCAAAGAGCAACGAACTATGTCCAGGACATATAGCTCAAGGAGCGACAGATATTATCAAGTTTACTAGCTTATTTGTTTATCTGTTATACCCATTGGGACGCCTTTGAGAAGTTGGGCTCAGGGATTGAATCGAGTTGCTGCTGGGCAGTAAAGATTGTCGACTTAAGTAATTTCGCTTTATACCCATCGATCTAGGGCCCGCTTGCAGCCAGGAGTTGATGTAACTCGCGTGCTGGATCGACATGTGCTAGAGCATGTCTCTTGATTCGTTTGCGAGGTCGCTCCTCGTTGGAAGGTATAAGGTAGAATATTAGAAGTCATAAGGTTGGATTTATTTATTGTTAAGCACAAGTTCATTAACTATTCTATGAAAATCCAGTACCCTTGCTACATCATTATCTAGTTGAATTCTTTCTAGCGCTAAGATCACTCTTTGAAATGTATCCATTAAACCACAGTTAAGTCTTGCATTGCCCGTTCTTTTATATGAATCTCACTAAGTCATTAAAGACTTATTTATCGTTTTTTCTATCTATTCCTCAGGAAAAAATCAACATGGCGAGTGAATAATTGTTCAAGTGTGCATTTTGGAATATTCATGTGTTGTCACTAGTGCATAACCATTAAAATAGTCATATTGTTTGTAATATCAAGACTTTCGCGGTACAAAAATATATTTCTTAAAACGTGTATGATTTTGATCCTAGATAGTGAGACCCCTTCCTATGAGTTGCGCTTTAGTCTGAGTTGGGTAAAGTGACTGATCACCACTAAACCAACTCGGATCAGATCAAAGCTCATGAGGCACGGTCGTAAAAGAAAAATGGAAAAAAAAATTAATTATTCAAGATATACTCACAGAAATATTCATATATATTTAAATAATTTATTTAAATAAAACACTAGTCAACATAAAAGAGTTACAATCGTAGTGTCGTGTATACATATAAAACACGTTTCTTACTAACATTACCACCACCACTTCCTTGCCATTGAATTTGTGACAAAACATGATCAAATTTTGGTACATATGCTTTAAGTTTGTCAATCAATTCATCGATCGTATGTGTAGAGACTAAAATTTCACGGGTCGATGGCTTCATAAAACTTTGCTCCACACAATGATCCAGAAATGACAACAACCCATCATAGAAGTCGTTAATATTGTACAGTCCTATATGTTTTTTATGCATGTTTAACTGTGCCCATGAAGCTATGCAGGAAATCTCTTTCAGTGTTCCTAATCCCCCATGTAATGCTATAAAGGCATCAGAATTATACAACATGTTTGCTATTCTTTGATGCATGCTAGGTACTATAACCTCCTTCCCTAAGATTGGACCATTCGGATTTATGTCGGCTAAGGCTTTTGTAAGATCCTTAACACACACTACCTTTCTTTGAAGATGCACTCTTTGCAACACACCCCATTAACCCTAAACTTCCTCCTCCATACACGAACTTGATTTTTCTCGCAGCCAATATATTTCCCAGACTGCTTGCTACCTCCAGAAACTCTGGTAGTACTAGACCCATTAAAGACACAAATAGATTTTATTTCTCGAATTGAAGACTTATCCATTTTAATTTATTTTTTTCTCCCCTGGTAATGTGGTATCTGTGAATGTGTGATTTACGTTATCATAGAAACGGTATTTATAAGAAAAACATAGTAGGCGTACCAAGGAAGCTTTTGAACGATAACACTATAACATCTTAAAAAAATGTTATATAGCGTCTCCTACACTCCATCTTTTATCAATAGCTTATATTACAATTAGGTGTCATTTGCATCGAATCAGATCGAATCGAGGCTGGTAGTCGATTTCGATCCTGGGAAAATGAGGATCAAAATCAAATAAATCTAAAGCGATCCGATTCGATCCAAAATCATTCGATTTCGATCCGACTCTGATTCTATTTCGACCCTTTTTCTTTTTATTCTTATTTATTTTAATATCAATAGGAACAAACATACATGATTGACTATTTCGCATCTAAAATTAAAGAAAACTTAAATAAACATGAATACAATGACAATATAAAACAAATTAACATGCCTTAGTGAATTTCTCCTTGTAAAATACTAATCAATGTTCAAACAGAAATTCCAAAAGGAAGACAAGGCATAGTTAGTGCTAGTAATTAGTATGTTACAATTAAAGATTGTACATATGTACTAGATACAAAAGTATTATAACTCTAAGTAGGTAAACTTCAAGTCATAATAGGGCCGATACTTCACGAGTCACAGCCAAGGAAACGAAAATGTGGCTATTTTTGAACAAGGAAAAGATGTTAAGTGTTACATTTTGTTTTACTATATTAAGTAAATCAGTAGCATTTTATGAGCATTATATATAAATATATAATATTATATATATACTATTATATATTTATATTTTTTTTAAAAATAAGATGAGTATTCGATTTGATCCGATTCTTAACCTCTGAAACCGAGGATCAAATCAAAGGAAAATTCGATTCTAAGGCGAAAATCAAAAGTCGGAGCAAATATTCAATTTGATTTTCGAATCGGATCATTCGATCGATTTTCACCCAATTCGATCGATTCGATTTTTTTTTTCCACAACCCTAATTACAATCCATCTCTTGCGATATGACATTCACCAATCTAAGAAAACGCATTTATATCGTTGTACCCCATCATCTATTATGTGTGCCTATTGAAAATAATATATATATATATATATATATATATATGTGTGTGTGTGTGTGTGTGTGTGTGTAGATAAAACCGTCTAAATTTTATTTGTACTGAAAATCTAAATATTTGCATAATTCTTAAAATGTGTGCATGCACTTATATGGAAATGTTATATTGCCTTATTCTCCTCCTGTGTTTTGTCTAAGTATCCAGATTTATTCATTTGAATATAAAATTTTCAAAATAATAATAATAATAAATCACAAAAACTTCTATGTTATGTTACAATAAAATTACTCATGTTCTTTGTGGTGGTTATTTTTTAAAATATTAATTAGCATAATTTATCGACAAAAAAATTGGATTAAAATTTTTGGTACTCACAAATTTTAAGAATATTAAAGACTTTTCTAATTACTATATATTATGCTCGTTAGTTAAAACTTTTGTTTTAACTAACATATTTTACACAAACAAGTCACATACTTCTAATCTTAATTTTCATCCCAATCATCATACCATTCAAATCATTCAAAAAAATATTATTATTATTTTATTTTATTTTCCTCTCCCAACGGTTATAAACGGCTATAATGACCCTCTCTCCTTCTATAAATACATCATTTTTATGCAACAGAATTCACACTTATCTTCATATAATTTCTCTTTACCAAATATAGATCATATGGTTCGCGTAATCCTTGTTGTAATTTTTGTTATTTTTACTTCGATTTTTCTTCTAAATGATGAAAAAACATCATTTGAATTTGCTATTATATTTTTAGGGTTCGCAATACATTTCCTATTTCTTGCTCTTCGTATAGGTTTACTACTATTATGTAAGTTCAACTGACTATTGACCAATTTGCATCGTGTCCTCTAACCTTAAAATTGCACTTTATCCTCCCTCAACTTTATTTTTTTAAACCTGTTGCCCCATGGTACCCCCTCGCTAATAATATACAACATATTTCGTCCATATTCAATCAATAAAGGTTAAAGTTCAAGTCGTCAATAATGTAGTTTACCCTAAGAAAATTATATAGATTACACCCTTATTATTTCAAGATTTAGCAAAAATACCAACCTCAACATCAACCTCCTCCAATGCTGGCATGTCAGTTTCAAACTCACATGCATCCTCGTCAATGCTCAGTCCAAGTTTCAACATCATACAGATCATGTTGGCCAAGGTGTTGGGCTCATCCAAGTTGAAACCAAAGCTCAAAAGCGCAGCCTCGAACAACAGCATAACGAAGTCCTTCACAGACTTGTCGTTCTTAGAGGCATCAGCTCTCTTTCTAAGAGCCTCCATGACAGGAGTTAAATAATTCATAAACACAAAAATGTGTGTTATTATAGTTTTTTTTTTTTTGTAGCTTATGACATATAAAAAATTACATATATATAGATAGATAGATATATAGATAGATAGAACAAATAGAGAAAAATAAAGTGACAATAACAACGTCCCACCCCAATCTCCATTCACACGTACAAAGTCTTTCTAATAGATGCCCTCGTAAACCATTCTAGTCCTACCTTTTTTGACAAGCTATGTTCTGTATGCATATGAAATAATTAAAGTTTATAACAATATTGTAATATTTTTCTTTGTGTTTATAACGTAAATAGTAATAAATTAATTGCAAAAAATAAAGAAAAATATGAGTTGACATTAAGATGAATATTTAATAATACGTAAACATATGCCTGCAAATCTTACACGCTGGCCTAAAAATATCGACCTATCTCAAAAAAAAATTGTAATACGGGAACTACACGTTCGTGATTGAGATTAATATATATTCATATATTCCAAATATACGTTTCTCTCAATCTTTCCCTTAGTTATATTTATTTTTCTTTTATTGTCTAAGTTAATTTATTTCTCTTTTTATAAACTACAAATAAAAATACGATAATATTGTCAAAAGAAAACTGACATTTTATTTTACGAACTGCCAAACCTATAAAATTTTAAATAATATGTCTTCCATTAGTTTCATACATTAAAAACACCATTCAGAAACAAAATTCCTCCAATCGACAATGTTGTTATCTTTTGGGTCGTGATGGAGATGATACATATACTACTTGAACCGCCTTGAACATATATCCCCGTCATACAAAGGTTTGAGAAGACATTTCCTGATTATCATGGTCCAGCAGAGGATGTCTCGTCATCTCTCTTCGTAGTTGTGGGCGAGGTCCTGTCAGCTGTGAAATTGAATGCAAAATTGGTGGCTTCTGCTGGTTTTGCTACCTGTGCAGCTCTATCATGGCCTTTAGCTGTGGATTGCAATCTTGCAACTCTTTCATCAATACATTTTGAATGGCCTGCTGCCCGAGGGTTTCTCGATCAAACTGCTAGAAAATTTTGGCATTGCACAAAATGGGCGATGAGGCTAGGCATACGTAAGGCTCCATACTAATATTCCTCCCATGCATCAAATAAGCACCATTAGAGAGGATTAAGTTTAAACGAGGTATTGCCATATCACTGATGGATTCCAGGAAAGCCTTAAAAGCCATCTCTTACACAAAATGCTTAACGTAACACATGCTTCACTAAGAAAATCACAAGAATTCATCTGCTCCGATCCGCCAATTTTTTCCGATGCGGTGGAATTGTGAGGAATAAGAAAGGTTTTAAAATTTTTGCTTCACTGATTTTTTTTTTTTTTTGCACGAAAGTTAAATGGATTGCAAACTGAAATGTTTTACATCAAGGGCGAACCCCTAGAGCTACAATGATGATCGATGCTCTATCTAGCAAAAAAGTTACACAACCACTAGCCTAGGACTACAAATTGTATAACTTTTTATCCCAATTCTACTCTCTAATAGTTCCCCCCTTCTTTCCGACTCCGGGCTCGCCCGTGATCGTACTCTTCAGGCACTATTCTCGTAGCTTCTTGGGCGCTATCTTGATAGTAGCTCTTAGCACCGACCTTTTGCTTGTATGGATGGGCGAAATTTGCATGTTCACATCTTCTTTCCAACTCACTTCTCTCCCAGTGTTGAGCAAACCTGTAAATAATCAGAAAACTCACAGCACAATATGTAGTTAGTCTATTCTTGGTATTTTGCTTATGCAGCATCTCTTTGCTCATTTTGTATTCTCTAAAGGTTTTCTAAAGTGCTTTTAATAAATCTATTACTCTTCTTACCCACTTTATGCTTGATCCTCATGTGTAATTCTTCTGCAATTTCCCTACATACTCTCTGCACTGGGATCAGCTTCTCTTCAAAAATTCTTGTGTTTCTCCACTTCCATATCCCCACCACCACACTGCTTAGTGCTGCAGCTCTAACCTGAAAAACTATACTTTTCTTTTTGTTGGAGTTAGTGAACATACTGCTCCAAACCTGTAGACTCAAGTGATTGCAGTATACTCCCACTGCTCTCATTATTTTCTTAAGGATAATATTAACCTTGGTACACTTGAAGAATAAATGTTCAACAGTTTCCACATTGTCCAGACGTAGACTACACTTGTCATCATTAATCAGTTTAAACCTGCATAACCTATCTTTTGTTGCAATCCTCTTGAGCATTACCAGCCAGTAAATGAAAGATACTTTAGGGATAGAAAACTTATTCCATACCTGGGCACTCCATTGAGCTGGAGGGGCAGCTTTATGGAACATTTTGTAACACTCTTGCACCACTTGTCCCTGTTTTAGTACCCTCCATTTCTCTGGCTTTATTTGTGGCAGCTTCTCCTTCATTTCATTTCTTAATTTAAGGAGAATTCTCCACCAAGGTGATTCACCCTGTTTCTTCTCCACTGTCCATATGCTCTCTCCTTTGAGCTTGTACTCCCTAATCCATTCTGTCCAAATTGTTGTATGTCCTTTGAGCTTGTACTCCCTAATCCATTCTGTCCAAATTGTTTTACTGATTTTATTTTACTTATTTATAAAATGTCTTAGCACAAACTTTTGTAACCACTTTTTATTATTTCACAGATAATTATCTATTAAATGTGAGGGCATGCCAATTTACATACATGCCTCGGATAGGATTTTTGACATGACCTCCAACTTTGCCTTCTTTAAAGTAAAGAAACAAATAACCAAGGAAGAATACAATTATAATAGTTCATCAAATTAACGACATTTATTCATATATATATATATATATATCTGTCTTATCATATTATTTCAACTTAAAAAATTTGACAGGTTATCGACATCATTTTAAATGGACTTGTTCAAATTTGCCCTCGTAGTTTATAAACATAAAGAATAGTAAATTGACCGCAATAAATAAAGAAAAATATAAAATACAATTAAGATGAATCGATTTCCAATATCTACTAACAGATACGCACATGCACGTGCACTATAATACCAATCTAATTCACGGGTTTTATCAGCACGTGAAGTGCAAGCTTGTGTTCGAGACTACAGAATTATGCGGATTTCTATCCCCCCCCCCCCCCCACTTGTAATAAAACTAACTTGAATTATAAACTTTGCAATTAAACAATTTATCATATTGAAGAAATTCATTCACATTATTACTTATGTTCCCAACACGTAAACACTAAAACTACAACTAAATTGAATTTCAAATTTGTAAAACTTTTTCTAAAATATTTTCCAAACATTGAAATGAAAACGAGCAAACAAAAGTGGTGAAACTACATCCAAACGGTGCTTTAGGTGTTTATTTTTTATTTCTAATTTAGAAGGCCTCAGTTGGTAATGACTAATGAGTAGAATTTTCAAGAAATAATATTTTTATTGAGTCACTTGGACCAATATATCATATTCAACTTAGTTTTGTAATGGGCTAAAAGTTTATTTATACTTACCTACTAGACTCTTGCCATATGCCGACTCATGGGCCTCAGCCACCTAGCTTTCAGACTATGTGATTTCATTTGTGTTAGAAAAAACTGTGTGGTCTAATGGAGTGGTGGTTTACTCTTAAAACAATTTTAAGATATTTGAAACTAAAATTCTGAGAGTTCAACGATTAATTTCACAAAATTAATGTACTTACAATCGTAGTTTTATAATAAATTAACTGTAATAAGAAAATGAATACTTTAATGGGACATTAAGCTGAGTCTAGCCCGATAACTATTACCACTTAATCACGTGCATATGAGTCTAACATACTCGCATTATAGTAACAATCTAATTTAATTTCTTCTCATACACACGTGAAGTGCGACACCGCGTCTGAGACTTATGGTTCTTTTTTTATATGTAGTTTTGTCTCACTTACTCATTCCGTCTGTTCTTACACGCACAAATATATATGTATAGTTATATTTACACACAACATCTTAATTGATTTTTTTAAATAGTTGACAAAGCATCCAATTAAAAATTATTTATTTGTATCCGACTATATTATCGTATTTTGTTTGTAGTTTAACATAAAAAGGTGATATATTAATTGTAACAAATAACAAAACATATAGATTGAGATTATGACGATCCTATCTGCAGTATTTGTAAACACATGCATGTTATTTTTACACGTCATCCTATGGTGCTAATCAAATTCAGTTTTTCATCTCTCACATACGTGAAGTATACACTAGTATCTAACATTAATTATTCGTAGTTTTTTGTATATATTTCTATTTCTCACATACAAATTATTCGTATGAATAATTTGATATCTAAAACTTGCCAATTAAATATTTTATCAAATCTAAGGATATACGTTGTGTAGTTATATGACATGATTGTTGTTTTTTTATTCGTAAATTAAAAGTAAAATTACAAATTAACCATGGAAAAGAGGGCGAAATATGATTTGACATGAAGAAGAATAGTTCACAATATCTATTAACACGTACATATACATGCAGGTGAATTTTAAATACATGCTTATTTGCATCGTGTCCTCTAACCTTAAAATTGCACTCTCTCCCCCTCAACTTTGTTTTTTAAACCTGTTGCCCCACGGTACCCCCTCGCTAATTTAAAACAACATATTTCGTCCATATTCAATCAGTAAAAGATAAAGTTCAAGTCGTCAATAATCTAGTTTTCCTTAAGAAAATTATATACAATACACCCTAATTAATTCAAAGTTTAACAAAAGTACCAACCTCAGCATCAGCCTCCTCCAATGGTGGCATGTTAGTCTCAAACTCACTTGCATCCTCGTCAATGCTCATTCCAAGTTTCAACATCATACGGATCATGTTTCCCAAGGTGTTGGGCTCATCCAGGTTGAAACCAAAGGTGAAAAATGCAGCCTCGGACAACAGCATAACCAAGTCTTTCACATATGTGTCATTCTTGGAAGCATCAACTCTCTTTCTCTGCCCTCCATGACAGAAGTTAAATAATTCATTAACACAAAAATGTGTGTTCTTATAGTGTTTTTATTTGTAGTTTATGACATAATCTATATATATATATATATATATATAAATAGAGACATATAATGTGACAATAAAGAGCCCACCCCCAATTGTTGCGCAGCAATACGATAAACAGAAAATCATACACAAACGAAAAGCAAGAAAAGACACGTTATTTGTTTACCCAGTTCGTTGCCTACATCTGGGGGCGATACCAAGCCATGATTTTCACTATGTGTTATGTTGTAGGGTTACAATTACAAGAGAGGCTATTTATAATAAGGACACACTCCTAATATTAGGCAACTCCTTATATTAGGCAACTCCTAATTATAGAATTACTCAAACTCTGCAATTCCCAGGAAACTAGGTCTCTACAACTCTCAGTTAAACTAGGAAACTTTGGTAATTCAGGCTCCACAAAACCTAACAATCTCCCACTTGGAGACTAATGTCATCGTAACCACATCTTCACTCTTCCACATAACAACCCTCTAACAATGGTACCGCCATCCTTGGACTCTTCACTCACCAAGTCCAGTTGAAGCCATGCAAAGCTTCAACTTCTCTAAGGTCACAACCTTAGTCAACATATCTGCAGGGTTCTCACTTCCCAGAATCTTCACAAGTTGCAAAGTCTTCTTCTCCAAGAGATACCGTATGTAGTGATACTTCAACTCAATGTGCTTTGTTCTCGAATGATATGCCGGATTCTTGGCTAAGAAAATAGCACTCTGACTATCACTGTATAGAATACTATTTATTTGCCATTTTCCTAATTCACCCAAGAAATTCTGCAACCATACCATCTCTTTACTAGCTTCTGTCACAGCTACATATTCAGCTTCTGTAGTAGACAAAGCCACAATCTTCTGCAACTTAGATCCCCATGAAATAGCCGTACCACCCAATGTGAAAACATAACCAGTAGTACTCTTTCTTCCATCAAGATCACCCGCCAAATCAGCATCTACATAACCATTCAAGTCCGTGTGTTTTCCCTCAAAACACAATGACCTATCACAAGTACCACGCAAGTACCTAAAGATCCACTTCACTGCTTCCCAGTGTTGCTTTCCCGGACTAGTCATATATCTACTCACAACTCCCGCTGCATGTGCAATATCTGGTCTTGTACACACCATAGCATACATAAGACTCCCAACTGCTGAAGCATATGGAGTTTTCTTCATCTCTGCATGCTCCAAATCACTAGTAGGTGACTCCCTCTTTGATAATCTAAACTGACTACCTAAAGGAGTGCTTACTGGCTTTGCATCTTGCATACTGAATCTCCTCAACACTTTATCAATGTAATCAGACTGCGAAAGATACAACTTACCCGCCACCTTATCCCGATTTATCCGCATACCCAATATTTGTTTTGCCTCGCCAAGATCCTTCATGGCAAAACGTTCGGATAGTTGCTTCTTCAACTTGTTCACTTCTTGAACACAGGAATCTGATATCAGCATGTCATCAACATATAACAGCAAAATAATGAAGTTACTATCAGACCTCATAAAGTAACAACAATGATCAGCATTGCATCTCCCAAAGCCAATCTCATGCATGAAGCCATCAAACTTCATGTACCACTGTCTAGGAGCTTGTTTCAGACCATACAAGCTCTTTTCCAACTTGCAAACTAGCTCAACGTTACCCTCAAGCACATACCCCTCTGGTTGCTGCATGTAAATGTCTTCTTCAAGATCACCGTGAAGAAAAGCTATCTTCACATCCATCTGTTCTAACAATAAATTCTCCGCTGCAACTATGCTCAAAACCATCCTAATAGTCGTCAACTTCACCACGGGAGAAAATATGTCAGTGTAATCAACCCCTTCTTTCTGTTGAAAACCCTTCACAACCAGCCTTGCCTTGTAACGTTGCTACCATCTGCTTCCTCTTTGATTCTGTAAACCCACTTGTTATGCAGTGCCTTTTTTCCCTTTGGAAGCTCAACGAGATCCCACGTGTTGTTCGACTTCAAGGAATCCATCTCATCATCCATTGCAAGCTCCCACTTGCTCGAATCAACACTTTTCACTGCCTCTGCATAACACTCTGGCTCACCGCTATCAGTTAATTACAAATAATGTAAGGCAGGGGAATACCTCTCAGGAGCACGATGTTCCCTACTTGATCTCCTCAAAGTAGGCTCTGGAGTACGTGGTTCTTCCTCATTAGTCACCTCGTTTTCCAGAATTTTGTCTTCACCAGAATTGGAGACATCCAATTCCACAATCTTCGGGTCTTTAACCCGAGTATCAACACCCACAGTGTTTGATGCACCCAATCTGTCTTTGTACAAAACATGTTCATTGAACACAACATCTCTACTACGAATAACCTTACAGTTTTGGTCATCCCAAAATCGATACCCATAATCATCGCCGCCATATCCAATGAATGTACATTTCACAGATTTCGCATCTAACTTGCTCCTAGCAGTAGCATCAATATGAACGTAAGAAACACAACCAAATACTTTAAGGTAAGATAGGTTTACCTCATTTCCTCTCCAAGCTTCCTCTGGAATGCCGTTTTCCAGTGGAATGGATGGTCCTCGGTTGATCAAGAAAGCTGCAGTGTTAACTGCTTCTGCCCAAAACATCTTAGGCAACCCACACTTCAACCTCATGCATCTAGCTCTCTCATTCAAAGTTCTGTTCATACGCTCTGCAACCCCATTCTGCTGTGGTGTTCCTCTAACTGTCTTCTCCATGCGAATGCCATTATCTGCACAATACTTCTTAAACTCCGCAAGTTCATACTCTCCACCATTGTCAGATCTTAGACACTTCACACGCAGACCAGTTTCAGTTTCAACACGTGCTCTCCACTTCTTGAAAACGTCAAACACTTCAGATTTCTGTTTCAAGAAGTATACCCATAACTTTCTTGTTGCATCATCAATGAAAGTCATGTAATAGGAAGCTCCACCGAGAGACGTGACAGGGGCTGGTCCCCACAAATCACTGTGCACCAGCTCTAACTTATGTTCCTTCAGAGTTCTGCCACCTTTTGCGAAACTAACCCGTTTCTGTTTTCCAAACACACAGTCCTCACAAAGACCCATATCAACTGTTTTCAAACCCGGCAGCTTACCCTTCGAACACAGATGCTTCATTCCTTTTTCACTCATGTGGCCTAGTCGACAATGCCATAAATTAGCGTCACTATGTGCTGCAGCAACTCCAATGCTATCATGTTTGATGTCGGTCATATACAGAGTGCTCTTTTTCAAACCCTGAGCTACCACCATAGCTCCTTTGACTATTTTCCAAGCACCTCCACCGAATTTAACATCATAACCGTCATCATCCAACTGCCCTACAGCAACCAAATTTCTCTTAAGACCAGGGATGTGCCTCACATTACGCATCGTCCAAACGGATCCATTAGGAGATTTAACACGAATATCTCCCTTCCCCACTGCATCATAAGGAAAATTGTCGCCCAGATAGACTCTCCCGCAATACCCAGCAACATAATTCATCATCAAACTTTTGTCAGGACAAGCATGAAACGATGCTCCAGAATCCAGAACCCAAGTCTCTATTGGACTGCATGGGGTCAAAGTTAGTGCTTCACCATCATCTTCGGTGGTCACGTTTGATGAGATGTCATCTTTCTTTGGTGCTTGACACTTGTTCTGGTAATGACCCTTTTTCCCGCAGTTCCAACATTCAATGGAACTCTTGTTCTTCGTCGACTTTCTATTCCTCGACTTCGATCTACCCCGATTCGAATTTGACCTTTTCTTATCTGATCTACCTCTGATTTCTGTACTCAAAACTGAGCCTGCAGAATTTCCCGACGAGTTACCTGACTCTTTCCTGCGAATTTCTTCACTAACTATCAGATCTCTAACCTCGTCAAAATGCAGCTTTACCCTTCCCGCGGAGGCACTAACAGCCGTTACTGTCCCACTCCAGCTCTCCGGTAAAGAAGACAACAAAATTAGGGCTTTAATTTCATCATCAAACTCGATATTCACAGAACTCAGTTGTTGTGTAATTAAACTGAATTCGTTCAGATGATCAGACGCCGCAGTTGTCTCTGTCATCTGAAGATGAAATAGACGACGCATCAGATTTACTTTGTTGGCTGCTGATGGCTTCTCGAACATATCTGCCAGAACCTTCAACACACCCTTCGTAGTCGTTTCCTTTGCAGTGTGAAACGCCACGTTTCGCGACAACGATAACCTCACCGCGCTCATCACCTTCCTGTCTAGAACCTTCCAGACGTCATCTTTCATGTTTGCCGGTTTATCATTCAGAGGTTTCCAGAGATCCTTGCTGTACAAGTAATCCTCAATATGCATCCTCCAAAACTCGTAATCAGACCCATCAAACTTCTTGATTGATTTCCCTGCTTCCATCGTAACTGCTCCCACTGAACCTGATGCTCTGATACCACTTGTTGCGCAGCAATACGATAAACAGAAAATCATACACAAACGAAAAGCAAAAAAAGACACGTTATTTGTTTACCCAGTTCGTTGCCTACATCTGGGGGCGATACCAAGCCAGGATTTTCACTATGTGTTATGTTGTAGGGTTACAATTACAAGAGAGGCTATTTATAATAAGGACACACTCCTAATATTAGGCAACTCCTTATATTAGGCAACTCCTAATTATAGAATTACTCAAACTCTGCAATTCCCAGGAAACTAGGTCTCTACAACTCTCAGTTAAAGTAGGAAACTTTGGTAATTCAGGCTCCACAAAACCTAACACCAATCTCCATTCACACGTACAATAGTCTTTCTAATAGATGTCATTCGTAAACTAATCTAGTCCAACCTTTTTGAAATGCATTTCAAGACAACCCCATTTGGAAGATAAGCTATGTTCCGTATGCATATAGAATAATTAAAGTTTATAATAATATTTTAATATTTCTATTTGTGTTTATAACGTATATAGTAATAAATTGATCGCAAAAAATAAAGAAAAATATGAGTTGACATTAAGATGAATATCTATTAACACATAAACACATGCGTGCAAATCTTACACACTGACCTACAAATATCGACCTAAATCAAAAACATATTGTAGTATATAGGAACTACACGTTCGTGATTGAGATCAAGATTTATTCGTGTATTCTAAATATACTTTTTTCTCAATCTCTCCCTTAGATATATTTATTTTTCTTTTATTGTCTAGGTTAATTTATTTCTCTTTGTTATAAACTACAAATAAACATACGATGATATTATCAAATGCAAACTGATATTTTTATTTGACGAACTGCCAAACCTATCAAATTTTAAATAATATCATTTTAATAGTTCTTCCAATAAAATAGATTTGTTAGTATCCTTCTCATCATATTATTTAAATTTTAAACAGTTTGACAGTTCATTATATTAAATAAATGTGTTCGTATCTGACAATATTGTTGTCCTTTATACTTTATACACATAAAGGGTAAATGATTGACGGTGATAAATAAAGAATAATACAAGAATTGGTATTAAGACGAGCCAATCTCTTATATTTACTAACACCTACGAACTTGCGTGCGAGTCATATGCACGCGCACTGTAGTACCGATGTAATGCACGTCTCTTTCTCAGCACGTGTAGTGCACGCTTGTATCCAACACTACTAACGCTATTTATATCTCTCCATATATATATATATGAAATAAAATTAAGTTGTATTTTTTAAACCTGGCAATTAAATCATTTATCAAATTAGAGAAATTTGTTCACATTATTACTTTGTTTTCGTTTGTCAAAAGCAAGAAATTGACTATAACAAATAAAGAAAAATAGATATTAAAATCAAGACGAGTCTATCCATAGCACCTAATAACACGTACGCTCTTTCACGCGGTCTCACACACGCGCTCCACAATAATACCCAAATTCAGTATCTTCGCAAACATGCGTGAAGCCCATGCTCCCTTCTGAGACTAGTTATATATATTCTTAAACCTAAGTTTGGTATACAGCCTTGTATTTCAATAATATTTCTCAATATTTTGACCATCCTCAAGCAACAAAAAAATGTGAAGACCCTAGTCACACCCCCTCCTTGTAGAACACTTCTAGGTGTGAATACATTATCGGAAGAATTATTAAAAGTGTCCATTAAGTTTGCCATTTTGGTGAATATGCCCAAAAGAATCTCGGGCTTTAAAAATGTTATGTAACTATATGTCCTTTCTGTTTAAAATGTCCAATGGCTCTTATCAGGGCTATTTGTCCGACGTGGCTGCCAACGCGATAAAACACCATTCCACGTTGGAAAACGTTGCGCCCACGAAATATAAAAAATGCTATGTACCTTTGCCTCATTTATAAAAGTGCCCAAAATATAAAAAATGCTATGTACCTTTGCCTCATTTATAAAAGTGCCCAAAATAATTACGGGTTATAAAAATGGCCGCTATGTTTTCGATTTTATGCCAATAGTGCCAAAAATAGTTAAATATGTCGGTGATTTTTGCACAGAAATATCAACACACAATAAAAGTTCTTTCACACAAATGCTCCTGATAATGTGATAATGTGAAGCCAGGAACTGGGATAGATAATAAAATATGTCATCCCAGGAACTATGATATTTAGTTGTGTTCTCACAACGCGATGATTGGAATAACACAACCAACCCATTATCATCTTCTGGTAGACGATGTTGGTTTTTCGGCAAATGATTTGCAACAGCTTGTGCACTCGCTATCATATGTGTACCAGCGTAGTACCACTGCCATATCTATTGTGGCCCCTATAAGTTATGCCCACTTGGCTACGCTGCCGGTCAGTTAGGCCAGTAAGTTTGAGGACGTGTCTGAGAACTCGTCCAGTCACAATGGAAAGAAAGAAGATGATCATGAAGAGAAGTATTTCTCCTGCAGCACAATTCATAGTATTTTTGATTAATGTGCTCTGGAAGCTCCAGTGCACTGAGATTACCAACTATAGAGATTTGTTTGTATCTCACAAAATTAAAATTATCGTATTTTAATTGTAGTCTATAACAAAAGGAATAATAAATTGACGACGGGTTATCGATCTAATTTAGTTTCTTCTTACTCGGACGTGAAGTACACGCTCGTATCCTATACTAATAATGTGTATATTCTTAATAATATATCTCTCCCCTGCACACACATATAATTAAACTGGGAGATTAGTAGCATAAATAGAGTTGCCCAGAAATCAAACACGAATGTTGTTTATATTTGAGCAAAAGCGATTTCAGGGCAAGAGTTTGCACAGCTCACATTTGCTTAATTTAATATACTGAATGCATAAATGTTCATGAGTGTGACAGTGAAAACGAAACATTCAGTGGAACTGAATCAGTGTAAACTAAGCGAAGACATAAACTTATTACAAAATCAAGAGGACATTGTCACAAACAAATATATTTCATTAGCACTCTGATACGAGCTTAGTTTTATTAATTAATTATATATAATAGTTGTTATTAAATTATGTTATTATTATTAGTATTAATATTAATATTGCTATGTTATACATAGAACCGTGTAGTCCTAGATTTAGTGGGTAGTTTATTAAAAGTTAGTGGCTAGTGGTGAAAGTTAGTGGATAGTTACTTAGCTATTTTTGGCTATTATATATATGTAATTGTATGGAGATTTAAGAAAGAATGAAGAAGTATAATTTTAGTGTTATTAAATATCTTCTCATCTTTATTTCTTAGGAGATTCGTCCTTTCTCGAATTAGGACTCTAACATTGGTGCTTTCATCGATTTGAACTATATTACCTCCCGTAATGGATTTTCAAGCAAAACAAAATTTGTTGTGTGAAATGCTTGAAATTTTCGCACGACATGAAGCACGGATGGCTAAATTTTATGAAGAATGGCGAATTAAGTTGGAAAATACTTTTTCCAAGTATCCATTGCCACAACTCCAGCCACAACCCTCGTCTCAACCGCTTCCACAGCCGACACAATTACCAGTGTCACTACCACCACCATTACGATTGTCTGCGCCATTCCCAACTCCACCATCATCAGTGCCTTCAAAAACTTGGCGCCGACGAGCACAGTTCAGAAACCATGTCAAGCAACGCAAATGTCTAATTTCTATTCAAACATCCAAACGCGTTGCCAAGGTTCCTTCTTCAGAACTTCCACCACCCACTGACAAGCCATACCCCGAAAAAATTTCATCACCTTCAGTCTTTCTGCCATTTTTGATCAAATGTACAATAGAGCTTTTGATTTTTTTTGGCGAGAAACAAAAGAAAATGCTCTTTAATTGGAGAAAGAGGAAGAAGTTTTGTCGTCAAGAGCGCAACGACTTCAAAAGTGCAACTTTCGTTTATGACAAACATATTTCAATTGCCATGCGGTGTTACAAAAAGAAAAGGAAAGAAGCATGAAGTCTTAATATTTATTTGGAGAATGGGTCCTGCTCTGTGTGATTTGCTCAACCAATTGCCAATCAGAAGGTTTCAAAATCTTATGGCCTTGAGGACAAGGCCATTGTCCAGCGGCGGGAATTGATACGAGCTTAGTTTTATTAATTAATTATATATAATAGTTGTTATTAAATTATGTTATTATTATTAGTATTAATATTAATATTGCTATGTTATACATAGAACCGTGTAGTCCTAGATTTAGTGGGTAGTTTATTAAAAGTTAGTGGCTAGTGGTGAAAGTTAGTGGATAGTTACTTAGCTATTTTTGGCTATTATATATATGTAATTGTATGGAGATTTAAGAAAGAATGAACAAGTATAATTTTAGTGTTATTAAATATCTTCTCATCTTTATTTCTTAGGAGATTCGTCATTTCTCGAATTAGGACTCTAACACACTCATGCGTCATAAGACCGAAACTGCACATCATCATAGTGCAACATTTTAGGATTCAAGGTTATACTACTTTTTATGATTTCACCGTCAATTGCGTAGTGTCACAAAAAATTTAATTATATGCAAATAAGTTGCATCATCGTCATGTGTTATTTGATATAATACCCTTTACGGAGAAGTTTATATTTATCGCTGACGTTTGTGATAGGCCCTAGCCCTTCTCATTTTAATTCTCTGAACCATGAAAATACGAAACAAAGGCAAAATGCATCCCTTCACTTCATCTTCCTCAACATCCCCTCCTCCACAAAATATAAGACAACCTTTCTGTACTCAAATTCTTACCAGTGGCCATTTTTACTTTGATTGTTGTCCTCTCAATCCAGGGGCGCGAAGTTTTGCCGCACATGATAACAAGGTCAGTCCAATCGACAAACCCATCTTTTTCTATAGCGCAACTATTATGGTATAAAGAGTAACATATTTATCTTAACAAATAAAGAAAATCCCATTTTCTATATTCACACATACTAGTCTTTCTGACACGCCTTACGGTTACCAATCTAATCGAGCCATTTTTGATATGCATTTGAAGGACAAAATCGTGTCTAAGATAAGCTATGTTCCATACACATATCAAATAATTAAAATTTATAATAATAATGCTATATTTTTCTTTGTGTTTATAACCTAGATAGTAATAAATTAACTGCGGAAAATAAAGTAAAATATGAGTTAACATTAAGACGAATATGCAGTAACACATAAGCACATGCATGCAAATCTTACACATTGGCCTACAATATCCGCCTAATTCAGTTTTATCTTTTTGGTAGTATATGAATTGCGAGTTCGTCGTTGAGATTAATTATTCGTATTTTCTAAATGTAATTTTCTCTTAATCTCTCCATCACATATATTTATTTTATTTTAATTGTCTAAGTTAACTTATTTCTTTGTTAAAAACTATAAATAAAAATACAATAATGTTGTCGAATGCAATCTCTTTATCTTATAAATTGTCAAACCTTTCAAATTACAAATAGTATAGTTTTAATAGTTCATCAAATTAATAAGACATGTTCGTATTCGTCTCATCATATTATTTTGAAATTTTAAGGGTTTGACAGTTCATCATATTAAGTGGACTTCTCCGTATCTGACAATATATTATTGCATTTTCCTTCGTTGTTTATAAACATAAAAAGTAACAAATTAACCGTTATAAAAAAAAAATATATATATATATATAAATTAGCATTAAGATCAACCAATATATATCCAATATTTACTAACACCTACGAACATGCACGTGAGTCTTATGCACACGCACTATAGTACTAATATAATATACGTCGTTTTATCAGCACGTGAAGTGCACGCTTATGTCTGACACTACTTTCGCAAGTTCCATTTCTCCTGTATATATATATAATAAAATTCACTTGTATGCTTTAAACTAGACAATTAAATAATTTATCAATTAAAGAAATTATTTGTTCACATTATTACTTTATTAATTCATTCGTAAAAAAGGAAGAAATTGAACGTAACAAATAAAGAAAAGCAAGTACTTAAATCAAAACGAGTCTATCCACTCCACCTAATAGCACGCACATTGCACGTGAATCTCATACACGCGCTCGCTAATAATACCCAAACTCAGTAACTTCTGATACGCGCGTGAAGTCCACACTCCCTTCCGAGACTAATCACACATATTCTTACACCTAAATTTGGTATATGCCCATGTCTTTCATTAGTTTCATACACTAAGAAACACCATTCAGAAACAAAATTCCTCCAATCAGCAATTTTGTTATCTTTTGGGTTGTGATGGAGAAGATACATATACCGCTTGAACCGCCATAAACAGATATCCCCGTCAAGCAAAGGTAGAGAAGACATTTCCTGATTACCATGGTCCTGCAGAGGATGTTCCGGTATCTCTCTTGGTAGTTGTATGTGAGATCCTGTCAGCTGTGAAATTAATGCAAAATTGGTGGCTTCAGCTGGTTTTGCTACCTGTGCAGCTATATCATGGCCTTTAGATATGGATTGCAATCTTGCAACTCTTTCATCAATATATTTTGAATGGCCTGCTGCCTGAGGGTTTCTCGATCAAACTGCGAGAAAATTTTGGCATTGCATAAAATGGGTGATGAGGCTAGGCATATGTAAGGCTCTATGCTAGTAGTCCTCCCATGCAGCAACTAAGCACCATTAGAGAGGATTGAGTTTGAACGAGGTATTGCCATATCACTGTTGGATTCCAGGAAAGCCTCAAAAGCCATCTTTTACACAAAAAGCTTAACGTAACACCCGCTTCACTAAGAAAAAATGCGAGAATACCTCTGGTCTGATCCACCATTTTTTGGTGGAATTGTGAGGAATAAGGAAGGTTTTAAAATTTTTGGTTTACTGCTTTTATTTTACTTATTTATAAAACATCTAGCAAAAACATTTATAACCATTTTTTATTAATTCACAGATAATTATCTAATAAATGTGAGGGTATGCCAATTTACGTTCATGCCTCAGATAAGATTTTTAACATGACCTCCAACTTTTCCTTTTTTAGAGTAAAGAAACAAATAACCAAGGAAGAATACGATTATAATAGTTCATCAAATCAAGGACATTTATTCATATATATATATATATATATATATATATACATATATGCCTTATCGTATTATTTCAAAATAAAAATCTGACTGGTTATTGACATCATATTAAATGGACTTGTTCAAATTTGCCCTCGTAGTTTATAAACATAAAAAATAGAAAGTTGATCGCAATAGATAAAGAAAAATATAAATTACAATTAAGATGAATCGATCTCCAATATCTACTAACAGATACGCACATGCACGTAAGTGTTATGCACGCGTACTATAATACTAATCTAATTCACGGATTTTATCCGCATGTGAAGTGCACGCTTGTGTTCGAGACTACTTAATTATGAGGATTTCTATCCCCCACTAGTAATAACTAAATTGAATTATGAAACATCGCAATTAAACAGGTTATCATATTAAAGAAATTCATTCACATTATAACTTTTGTTCCCGACACGCAAACACTAAAACTACAACTAAATTGAATTTCAAATTTGTAAAACTTTTTCTAAAATATTTTTCAAACACTCAAATCAAAACGAGAAAACTAAAATGGTGAAACTACATCCAAACGGTGCTTTAGGTGTTTATTTTTTATTTCTAATTTAGAAGGCCTCGGTTGGTAATCAATAATGGGTAGAGTTTTCAAGAAACAATATTTTGTTGAGTTACTTGGACCAGTATATCATATTGAACTTAGTTTTGTAATGGGCTAAAAGTTTATGTATACTTATTACTTACCTACTAGACTCGGGCCACTCAGCCACCTAGCTTTCAGACTATGTGGCTTCATTTGTGTTAGAAAAAATGGTGTGGTCTATTGAGTGGTGGTTTACTCTTAAAACAATTTTAACATATTTGAAATTAAAACTCTGAGAGTTCAACGATTAATTTCACAAAATTAATGTACTTTTAATCGTAGTTTTATAATAAATTAACCGTAATAAGAAAATGAATATTTAAATGGGACATTAAGACGAGTCTAGCCCATTAACTATTAACAATTAATCACGTGCATATGAGTCTAACATACTCGCATTATAGTACCAGTCTAATTTAATTTCTTCTCATACATACGTAAAGTACAACATCGCGTCTGAGACTTATGGTTCTTTTTTTATATGTAGTTTTGTCTCACTTACTCTCGCCCTATGTTCTTACACGCACATATATATAGTTATATTTACACACAATATCTTGTTTGATTTTTTTTAAATAGTTGACAAAGCATCCAATTAAAAATTATTTGTTTGTATCTGACTATATTATCGTATTTTGTTTGTAGTTTAATATAAAAGGTGATATATTAATTGTAACAAATAACAAAACATATGGATTGAGAGTATGACGAGCCTATCTGCAGTATTTGTAAACACATGCATGTTATTTTTACACGAGCGTGCTATGGTGCTAATTAAATTCAGTTTTTCATCTCTCACATACGTGAAGTATACACTAGTATCTAACATTAATTATTCGTAGTATTTGTTTATATTTCTATCTCTCACATACAAATTATTCGTATGAATAATTTGAGATTTAAAACTAGCCAATTAAATATTTTATCAAACCTAAGGAAATACGTTGTGTAGTTATATGACATGATTGTTGTTTTTTTATTTGTAAATTAAAAGTAGAACTACAAATTAACCATGGAAAAGAGTGAGAAATATGAGTTGACATGAAGAAGAATAGTTCACAATATCTATTAACACGTATACAAGCACGTGAATTTTAAATACATGCTTATTTGCATCGTGTCCTCTAACCTTAAAATTGCACTTTCTCCCCCCTCAACTTTGTTTTATTAAACCTGTTGGCCCACGGTACCCCTTCGCTAATTAAAAACAACACATTTTGTCCATATTCAATCATTAAAGGATAAAGTTCAAGTCGTCACTAATCTAGTTTACCTTAAGAAAATTATATACAATACACCCTACTTAATCCATTTTTTTGCAAAAATACCAACCTCAGCATCAGCCTCCTCCAATGGTGGCATGTCAGTCTCAAACTCACCTGCATCCTCGCCAATGCTCAGTCCAAGTTTCAACATCATACGGATCATGTTTCCCAAGGTGTTGGGCTCATCCAGGTTGAAACCAAAGGTCAAAAATGCAGCCTCAAACAACAGCATAACCAAGTCTTTCACATATTTGTTATTCTTGGAAGCATCAACTCTCTTTCTCTGCCCCTCCATGACAGAAGTTAAATAATTCATAAACACAAAAATGTGTGTTCTTATAGTGTGTTTTTATTTGTAGTTTATGACATAATATCGACCAAATGCGTGCAAATATTACAAGCTGGCCTAAAAATATCGACTTAATTCAAAAAAAATGTGGTATAGGAACTACACGTTCGTAATTGAGATTAACGTATTCTAAATAAACTTTTCTGTCAATCTCTCCCTTAGATATATTTATTTTTCTTTTATTGTCTAAGTTAATTTATTTATCTTTGTTATAAATTACAAATAAAAATACGATATTATTGTCAAATGTGAAAGTGCAAGGTATTCGGGAATCAATGTTCTGCGATGTTGGGACAACATTGAGGATAACGTGGAAACTAGAGAACCTGCGAGTAATCTGTGCTTTAAACTGCTTAATTTGAGTTTTGCCTTTATTCACTTATTAATCAAGTTCCACGGTTTTAGTTGTTTATGATTATGTCCGGAAATACTTATTAATCATAAGGAAGAGCTTTGGAAGATTCCTTAATTGACGTTTCCTTAATTCAAGTTAAATTGAAAAGTCAACAACACACGGTTTCAAGAAAGGAAACAAATTGGAGTTCCACTGCAACTAGGATGCTTTCCAGGATTTACTCTGAATTGAAGAAGTTGTATTACCTTACTAGAACTCTAATAAATGGAACAATTATTTAAGAAAGAGACCGAGTTCATAAGGAAGTCCAATTCAACACGAAAACAACAAGAGTTACCAAAACTGGAGTACAAGTTTCAAGAAACATATATATAGGTGTGAAGTTCATCAAGACAAATACAAGACAATAGTGCTAAATAATCCAAGAGATTAATTCTTCGTTGTATTGTTGCTTTAAGCAGTGAACCTACAGCCGTGCGCACTCACTTTCATACTCAAGGAGATGCTGCAAAATCTGATGATGTTGCTAAAATAAAGTCGATCCCCTATGTTCGACGAGGAAAGAAATCAAATCAGGGAGAATCGCCTTCAAATGTTGAGCCAACATCTGAGGCAACCACTCCAATCATCAATAAACCTGAAATTGAGGTAAATATGGCTGAACCTAACCCTGAAATTAATGTTGATATACCTGTTGAGGGGGAGGGTGCAGAATCTATGGATGATTTGGTGAGGGAGTGGATTAGTGCTCAAAAGAAGAGCAAGGGTTATGTTGCAAGTAGTGTTGCTAATAGACAAATGTCTGAGACTGCCAAGAGGCATTTAGAGGCTAGAAAAAGGCAAGTAGAGAGATATTCTCTGAGGAAAGATGTTGAAGCTAAGAAAAAGGCTGAAGAAAAGAAGAAATATGTTGTTGCTGCTGAGAGAAAGAGGAAAAGGAAACATGTTATGGAAGAGGACATAGAGTTTGTGGATGTTGAGGAAGAAGTGGAAGAGGAGAAAGAAGAAGAGAAGTCTGATGAGGAAGATCAGGATGTTGCTGATGATGTTAGGGGAACATCACAAACAGAGGAATACTCAGATGGACTTTGGGTGGCATATCCTGAAGATGAAGAGGATTTCTACTCACTCCACAGTCTGTCCAAGGGATTAGAGAAGAAGTGGGAAGAGTTCAAGAATAGGGAGATCCACCTTGAAAGAGCAATAGAGATGGCCAGTTTCAAAGAACACAAAAGTGCTTGACTTGCTTGAGGCAAGAGGAACTCATCAATTTGTAATGGAGCTGAATGATTATGCTCCTGAGATTATTATGGAATTCTGCCTGAATATCACTAAGTGGATTAGAGATTAAAGATCTTTAAAGTATGGAAAAGCTTGGGTGAGGGGGAGAGTATACACTATTGAACCCTCCATTATCAACAAAATTTGGGGTTTTCCACATGTTGAAGAATCTGAGGATCCTGACCAAGATGATGTGATTGAAGATCTGACTAGTGGGTTGATAAAAGTCTGGAAAGATGCTCTGTCAACTACTACGCTCACTTCCCTTAGTGCTATCTTACACAAGATTGCATTTTTCAACTGGCTGCGTGGAAAGAATGCTATTGTGCTAACTAAGGATTCTTCAACCTTAGTTTACAAGATCAAAAATGGGTTAGCTGTGAATATGCGGGAGAGGATTTTGAAATCCATGTCTGAAGCTGCTAGAAGGAAGAATGGCATTCTGCCTTTTCCCTTACTGATCTCTAAAATCCTTCTCAAACAAGGATTGAAGACAGGTAAAATGATAGGTTGGACCAAGAATGAAACTGAACTTACAGTCCTTCCAAGTTACTTGTCTGGATCAAGAGTGAGAGATCTTCCTTGGAATGCTAAAGGAGTGGTAAGACCAAGCAAAGAGAAGAACAATGGTCGGGAGTTTGCTGGAACATCAGTGCCTATGTCCAAATATGAAGATTGCATGGTCATAACCTCACTTTTGTGGATCATCTGCTGAATTGGTTTAGGAGAAACATTGCTGATACTCAGAGAGAGATTGAGGATAAGAAGAAGCATCTAAAGGAGCTGGAGAGTTTGGTTAAAAACTTGGAGAATTTTTCTTCTTCGCAAAAAGAGGGGAGAATAGTTCCAATTTTTAATTTTTGTTTTTTGGTTTTCTGTTTTTACTTCTTAAACGGCTTTTTTTTTTGTGTTGTTGGTACATTACCTCTTGTTGGTTTGATTTGAGCAAGGAGTGTGTTCCTTGTTATTTGTTATGGTATGTAGCTCTAAGTATTGCTACTTTTGAACTGCTCTAACTGTTATTGCTTAGGAAAGCAAGTTAGAACTGTTTTTGTGTTTAACTTTTTCTGCAGGAAACTCACTAGTTTCAATGTTGAGGCAACATTCTGAACATTTTTGATGTGATGATGACTTTAATAAATGTCTTTGTTATTTTAACTTTGAATTTGTTAGTTTTCATTGAGGGGGAGCAGTTTAGTAGTTTTAATTTGTTTCATGTTGATTCTTAATTTCTAAATATAAAACTTGATTGTAACATGTATTGGTTTTGTGAAGAAAGGCAAAAGGGGGAAGATTGAAAGTGCAAGGTATTCTGGAATCAATGGTATGCGATGTTGGAACAACATTGAGGATAACATTGAAACGAGAGAACCTGCGAGCAATATGTGCTTTAAACTGCTTAATTTGAGTTTTGCCTTTATTGACTTATTAATCAAGTTCCACGGTTTTAGTTGTTTATGATTATGTTCAGGAACACTTATTAATCATAAGGAAGAGCTTTGGAAGATTGCTTACTTGAAGTTTCCTTAATTCAAGTTAAGTTGAAAAGTCAACAACAAACGGCTTCAAGAAAAGAAACAAATTGGAGTTCCATTGCAACTAGGATGCTTTCCAGGATTTACTCCGAATTGAAAAAGTTATATTACCTTAGTAGAACTCTATTAAAGGGAACAATTATTCAAGAAAGAGACCTAGTTCACAAGGAAGTCCAATTCAACACGAAAACAACATGAGTTACCAAAACTGTGAACAACACATCTTGGAGTGCAAGTTTCAAAAAACCTATATATGTGTGAAGTTCATTAAGACAAATACAAGACAATATTGCTAAATAATACAAGAGATTAATTCTTCGTTGTATTGTTTTGTCTTGCTTTTGCGAAGTTTTTGTATCAACTAATTAAGTCTAATTCTTAGATTTAAGTAGCTCGTGCTTGACTGCTTCGTTGAGTCCGATCAACAAAGAGCGTGAGGGAATTGGTGTAAGGAATTTTTTGTTAAAACCGTTTTCGGTTATTTTGCCTAAGGCTAGGAAGTTTTTAATAATATTGAAACTTTTTTAAAAAAAAAACGTCTTGCATTTTTTATTCCGCTGCACATTATACTCTATCAAGAAGACTGTTTAAGATCAAGTTAAGGCAACGCCAACTTAACTTGAGCTTTAAAAGTTGTATCAATCTCGATATTTTTATTTGATGAACTGCCAAACCTATCAAATTTTAAATAATATGGTTTTAACAGTTCTTCCAATAAAAGAGATTTGTTAGTATCCTTCTCACCATATTATTTAAAATTTTAAAAGTTTGACAGTTCATTATATTAAATAGATGTGTTCGTATCCGACAATATTGTTGTCCTTCATACTTTATACACATAAAGAGTAAATAATTGACCGTGATAAATAAAGAATAATATTAAAATTGGCATTAAGACGAGCTGATCTCCTATATTTACTAACACCTACGAACATGAGCGCGAGTCATATACACGCGATGTAGTACCGAATTAATGCAAGTCTCTTTATCTGCACGTGAAGTGCACGCTTGTACGCTATTTATATCTTCCCAATATATATATGTGTATGTATATATGTAATAAAATTAAGTTGTATTTTTTAAACCTGGCGACTAAATCATTTATCAAATTAGAGAAATTTGTTCACATTATTACTTTATTTTCGTTCGTCAAAAGCAAGAAATTGACCGTAACAAATAAAGAAAAATATGTACTGAAATCAAGACGGGTCTATTCATAGAACCTAATGACACGTACACTCTCTCACGCGAGTCTCACACACACGCTCCACAATAATACCCAAATTTAGTATCTTCTTGGACATGCGTGAAGCCCATGCTCTCTTCTGAGACTAGTTATATATATATATATATATATATTCCTACACCTAAATTTGGTATACAACCTTGTATTTGAACAATATTACCCAAAATTTTGACCATCTAAAGAATCCTTTCAAAATTCAAAGCAACAAAAAATATGAAGACCCTTGTCACACCCACTCCTTGCAGAACACTTCTACGTTAGGACGAATTATCAAAAATATCCATTAAGTTTGTCGTTTTACTGAATATGCCCAAATCCCATGACAAAATCATCAACCTGTTTAGCATCTGTGATGGAGAAAATCATCAATCTCTTTAGCACAAAAACCACATGACAAAATCTTCAAATCATGCTTGAAAACCAGACGAAGTTTAGCCTCATGATTGACACGAAATTTTTCATAAATGCTTTCTTGGATGGTTTTCCTGTACTAGAAGCACAAGTATTCCAGACGAGATCTTGATACGTGCTAGAGGCATATCCAAGAATAGAATAATCTCGTCGAGCATACCACTCTCGTACTTTATCTTGAACAGTCTAGAAAATATGTCAAAAGGCGCCTCCAGTCTGGTCTTGAACCGTAATTCACATCTACATAGATTTTGGGCGGAAAACACTAGTGACATGTCTTTCAATAGTTTCATACATTAAAAAACACCATTCAGAAACAAAATTCCTCCAATAGGCAATGTTATTATCTTTTGGGTCGTGATGGAGATGATACATCTACATATACTGCTTGAACTGTCATGAATAGATATCCTCGTCAAGCAAAGGTAGAGAAGACATTTCCTGATTACCATGGTCCTGCAGATGATGTCCCGACATCTCTTTTGATAGTTGTGGGTAAGGTCCTGTCAACTGTGAAACAGAATGCAAAATTGGTGTCTGCAGCTGGTTTTTCTGCATGTGCAGATTGCAATCTTGCAACTCTTTCATCAATATATTTTGAATGGCCTGCTGCCCGAGGGTTCTTCGATCGAACTGCGAGAAAATTTTGGCATTGCACAAAATGGGCGATGAGGCTAGGCATACGTAAGGCTCCATACTAGTAGTCCTCTGATGCCGCAAATAAGCACCATTAGAGAGGATTGAGTTTCAAAGAGGTATTGCCATATCACTGTTGGATTCCAGGAAAGCCTCAAATCCATCTCTTACACAAAAAGCTTAACACAACACACGCTTCACTAAGAAAAACACGAGAATTCCTCTGCTCTGATCCGCCATTTTTTTCCGGTGTGGTGAAATTATGAGGAATAAAGAAGGTTTTAAAATTTTTGTTTCACTGATAAAACATCTTTGCACAAACTTTTGTAACCACTTTTTATTATGTCATAGATAATTATCTATTAAATGTGAGTGCATGCCAATTTACGTACATGCCTCAGATAAGATTCTTGAGTAAAGAAACAAATAACCAAAACGGAATACGACTATAATAGTTCATCAAATTAAGGACATTTATTCACATATATATATATATATATATATATACACATATGTCTTATCATATTATTTCAAATTTAAACAATTTGACGGTCATCGACATCATATTAAATAGACTTGTTCAGATTTGCCCTCGTCGTTTATAAACATAAAGAATAGTAAATTGATTGTGATAAATAAAGAAAAATATAAATTAAGACGGGTCGATCTCCAATATCTACTAACACATACGCACATGCACGCGAGTCTTATGCACGCGCACTACAATACCAATCTAATTCACGTGTTTTATGCGCGCGTGAAATGCACGCTTGTGTTCGAGACTACTTATGCGGATTTCTATCCCTCCACTTGTAATAAAACTAACTTGAATTATGAAACTTTGCAATTAAACAGTTTATCATATTAAAGAAATTCGTTCACATTATTATTTCAGTTCTCAACACGCAAACACTAAAACTAAAACTAAATTGAATTTTAAATTTGTAAAACTTTTCTAAAATACTTTACAAACACTCAAATCAAGATGAGCAAGCTAAAATGGTTTAACTACATTCAGGCGGGGCTTTCGTATCTGTCTCAAAATGGTCTTAACAGTTCATCCAATAAAATATATTTGTTCGTATTTTTCTCATCATATTATTTGAAATTTGAAAAGTTTGACAGTTCATCATATTAAGTGGACTTGCGTATCTGACAATATTGTAGTATTTTCCTCTGTAGTTTATAGTAATAAATTGACCATGATAAATAAAGAAAAATATAAAAATTGGCATTAAGACGAGCCAATCTCCTATATTAACTAACACCTATGAACATGCAGGCGCATTATAGTATCAATCTAATACACGTCTTTTTATCAGAACGTGAAGTGCACGCTTGTGTCCAACGCAACTTACGTTATTTCTATCTCCCCTCTCTATATATGTAATAAAATTAACTCGTATTATAAAACTTTACAATTAAACAATTTATCAAATTAAAGAAATTTCTTCACCTCATTACTTTATTTGCATTCGTCAAAAAGCAAGAAATTGACTGTAACAAATAAAGAAAAGTAGGTATTGAAATCAAGACGAGTCTATCCGCACCACCTAATAGCACGCACGCACTGCACACGAGTTCTACACACGCGCTCTACAATAATACCCAAATTCAGTATCTTCCCATAAACGCGTGAAGTCCACGCCCCCTTCCGAGAACGAGTCATGCGTATTCTTCACCTAAATCGGTATACGTCCTTGTATTTCAACAATATTTCTCAAAACTTTGACCACATTTAAAAAGCAACAAAAAAATGTGAAGACCCTAGTCACACTACACCCCCACCCTTTGTTGACTTGAGTGTGAATAGTGAATACAATATAAAATACAGAGCGTGTATTGTATTTGTATACATACACAACACACACGACAGTCAAATTCATAGCTCCAGCCTTTTTATATATATCACTATTTCTCTCACAAGCCGAACAGTAAATTTGCGGCGATTGAGGTGTGAAACCGACCGCAATCGCACAGGCAAGCATTCAAATCTGAGGTGGAAATGCCGTTTCAGAGGCGCGGTGATAGCGGCGGAGAAGATTCGCAGAGCCGTCGGCGCCGCCGCCGCAAGCAGCGACCGGTTCGATTTTCCGCCGGAGCAGCTACACCTTCGCCGCCGCGAGAGGAGGAAGAAGTGGAACATGCAGCGCAAAATCAGCTGCCGCACGAAATTGAAGAAAATCTGCGACTAGGTTTTTGTTACATTTACTGTTTTTGACGTGTGTGCGAAATGCTACTTGTGAGTTGATGTGTGTTGATGTGTAATTGTTTGTTTGTTGTGGTGTGCAGATGCAGAGAGTGATGAGAGCGGTACCGATCCGGAAGAATTCGACGAGTGAGAATTCCTCTTTTTCTGCGGTTATTTGTGCGTGCGTTTCGATAATCGATTCTGTGTATGTGCATGTGTTGTATTGTGCGGTTATGTGCATGTTTTGATTGATTTTGTGAGAAATCGAGTTTTATCTCGTGATTTAGTCATTTTTAGCTTGGATTTTTGGTTTTTTCTGATTTCTGTGGTTGTGTTGCTTTTACAGATTTGAGTTGAATTCGACACTCGTTTGCATGTTTCTCTAATTTGACTTGACAATTGAACTGAGTTTATAGTTTTGGGGCTGTTAATGTTTGCATGTATTGATTGATTTGGTGAGATACAGAGTTTTGTTTCCTAATTTAGGCATTTTCAACTTGCCTTATGGGTTTTTTGGTTTCTATGGTTGTTGATCTTTGTTTGTGTCCCTTTTCAGATGTGAGTTGAATTCAACATTTGCATGTTTCTCTAGTTCAACTTGCCATCAATTGAACTGAGGTTATAGTTTTGGGATGTTAATATTTCCTTTTTGAGTATGGTTGTCTGCTTGACTAAAGGCAAGATCAATCTTTGATGTTGGGTTATGACCAATATCTAGTTTGTGTGCTGTGTTTTCCAGTATACTTCCGTAGAACTCGAAGATAAAAATATAGGAGGTATATACATGATCATGAAGTTCCATGCAATATTCTGATATAGACTATTTTTATTCTTGTTAGAATGCTCTTGTGCAAACATATTCTTTATCAGAAACTTAAATAGTTTATTCATGACATATTGGCATTATTTGAGAATTCTTGTATTTACCTTGGTTTACACTCAAACACATTCTTGAACCACTTACAAGAAGGCAGGAGGTCATGGCAAAAATCCTACCTGAGGCATATAAATTGGCATGCACTCACATTTAATGGATAATTATCTGTGAAATTATAAAAATGGTTACAAAAGTTCTGCAAAGATGTTGTATTGTTACTGAATCTTTGTGTTTCTTTCCTTCAATATTCTTGGCTTTCTTCTTAAAGCAAAATATTTTCTCTCCACTGGCTTCTATGTTGTTTTTCAATTTCATTTCAGTTCCACATCATTTTGTAATAAAATTCACATCTTCATTCTCTTTGGCAGAGTTGTTGCTGTGTCACTATCAGAACTCCGTGTCAACGTACGATGTCCAATATGTTTAGGTACTTTTGCTGTACTCTTTACTAAATGCTATGGATATTTACAAGTTGAATTTTACAGGATTCCAATAAGATATTTCTCTGCTATTTGACAGAAGTTTTGGCTTTTGTGGTTTGGACTAGTCGTAATTTTTAGAATTATATACCTTCATTCAGCTTGTGGCTAATTTGTGGACATCGTTTTTTACCTAATCCTGATTTAGTAGAATTTACAGCCTTAATCTTGCGATACCATTTAGAATTTTGTGTTATCAAATACATGGTAGAGTTATAGTTTCTAGATATACCAGGATTAAGTATGAATTTTGCTAAATTTTATATCTGGGTCCGGTGTGCTGTTAAAAAAATAAAAAGAAAAACGTTAACTTTCTGCCATTTCTCGCCTTTAGTGGATTATTCTTTGATGATTAATAAGTTGTGAACACAGATTCAAATTGAAACCACGTGTGTATTCTGTACACCTAAAGCATTGGTTTTTACCTTTTTTTCTGGTAAGTTCATGGCCTGACTTAGTTTGCACTAATTCTAATTCCACTGGATGTTTCGTTTCCACTCTCACTTATGCACATTTATGCATTAGTATATTAAGTTAAAATGATAGGTCTGAAGATAGAGGCCTCATTCGCTAGTTTATCACAGTTACATTTGTTCATATTTTGCCTATTATTGGTCTAATTACGCAAATGTGAGCTGTGCAAACTCTTGCACTGAAATTGTTTTGCCCAATATAAACAACATTCGTCTTTGGTTTCTGGGAAACTCTATTTGTGCTACTAATCTCCCTATTTGGATTGCTTTAATGCTCAACTGAATTTCCTCAAAGAAGTTACACTGTAAAAACTGTATTGGAAGTAAGAAAACTATCACACTAATTTGTTAATTATTTGATTGGAAATCCTTTGCTCAGTTGAGTCTCTTTGTCTCAGTGGAATTTATATATGATGCTAAAATCCTGTGTACTGCTGATTACTCTGGAAATAGGTTTGTCTACGGTTAAACATATCCGCCTGATAACCATATATTGTATTTGTTTGCGCAAATTTTGTGCTCAAGCCATAAAATAAACTATTTTTTAAACACCTGTAATAAGAGATCTACTTTTGGATGTGACAGGAATCATCAAGAAAACTCGCACAGTGATGGGATGCTTGCACCGCTTCTGCAGGGAGTGCATTGACAAATCAATGAGACTTGGGTACATTGTTCATATGAGCCCTGACAATGTCTAATGCACTTTGACGAATCAAATGAGTCAAATCTTTAATTATTTCTGCTTAATGTCTAACCCATTTGTAGGAATAATGAGTGTCCTACTTGTCGCATGCATTGTGCGAGTCGGCGTTCCTTGAGAGATGATCTAGACTTCGACAACTTCATTAGTTCCATATATCCTGATCTGGAGAAGTATGAACAGGAGGTAGACTTTAATCTGTTTGTCGTTCATGATGTTTTCACGTTCTCTGATTATCTTTTCTCTGTTTATTCACCTTGATGCATGGAATTTGTTTTTGTTGGAAAATACAGGCTTCTTTTGTCTCTTTCATTAAATGTGTCATAAAATCTTCACTAATTGACTTTATCCATCTATTAGGAGTCGGTTCTTCATGAAGAAGAGAGGACACGGAATGAGCAGGTCTGATCCCTGAACCTCTGCTAGTATAAGTTATCTGTCTTCATGTGTTTATTTCATTGCAGTTGTTTTTTTATGTCTGTTGGGGTTGCTGGGGTTGCATCTCTGATGATTTGGTCCCATCTCGTCTCTATCTGGCTTATTTTCACCCAGTTGTTTTTGTTCTTGTAAACATGAACTTTCAAGTTCGATAAATTCTGTTGAAACTTCAATAGATATCTTTATGTGGATATGCACTGCACGTATTCATAATGCTCACTAGAACATACATCAAGAACATAGTCATTGAGCATATGTTCACTTTTCTTCTGTGGATACTCTAATCTATGCCCTTTTACAGATCCAAGAGTCAATTTCTCAAATTTCACAACGGCAATCAGAAGCACTGGTTAAGGTCTGCAAACTTGGTAGGGATGCTGATTCTCCTTCTACATCAAGAACGCCTCGCAATTGTCGAAATTCTTATTCAAGGAGGAGGAACTTTCAGAAAAATGGAGTTGATGATTCGACTAAGAATCATAGTGATAAGGATAGATATGCACTAAACGATGACTATCAACCTGAGACTAGTCAAAGGAGACGTGGGAGGAGGAAGGGAGTACCAACTGTCCGAAGTCCTCATATAGTTATTGACGTTGAAGAGGTGGATGGACTTCAGAGTGGTGCAGAAACACCCAGTGAAGATAAAAGGAGTTACTCTGGTCCATTGAACTCTGACTTACTAACCTGGGGTAGAGGTGGTATTAGGAGTAACAATCGACATGGTGGCGTGAAGACTAACAATCGACATGGCGGTGTGAAGACTAACGAAGTGGACCGTAGCAAACGAATACAGAGGTTAACTGAACATTTATCAAGCATGGAGCATGAGCATGAGGTAAATTATATTCGTATCCTAAATTTGGTTTAAATCCTGATTCATGAATAACATGCCTATTCTTCAAAATTATTAGTTTCAACTGTTATTTTTTCGTATAGCTCTCAAACGCACGTGCTATGCACTTTGGTCTGGTATGATCTTAAAGCTGATCTTCTGTTTTGAATTCTTCTCAAACAAAGAATGCTATATTTAAAGCGGTTGCTTGTACACTGATGGCTAATGTGATAATTGATGATCTTAAAAATTGGTCTAAGAGGATGATTTTGCTATAAAATTTTAAAAGCTTACTCTAATTTCTTCTTTTCCCGTTCTTAAATATGTAATCTCCCCATTAGTACCCCATACTAGTCAAAATGACCTTATATCTGAATACAATTTTTTATTTACAAGTGCTGTTAATCCAAATGGAGTGTTTTACTGTGTAACATAATGGCGTAGTATCATAATTCTCTCTTACACAAGTTCAAGTATTATTTTCTTCCGGTGCTCCTTAACAGCTTTCATTTTTCCTTCCATTCTATGTGTTAATTGATCAGTAAACTATATGAATGCAGCATGCTCCAGTCATTACAACCTATCCGCACGAGGGTGAAATGCTGTGGTTAAAGAATCACATACCGTCGAGTTCCAACCCCTCCAACCCCGTGGAAGTTTTACAGCCCCCGCCTGAGACTGTGAAGAAGCTGAGCGAGCAGTCGAAGTCGATCACAATTCCACCATGGATGAGTGAGTGTGAATATTACTTTAACAACTTTTTCTTGTGTACTCTAAAGCATCTTCCAGAGGATCTGAAAACTCACTTTCTAAGTAACCACTTTCGTGATAATAATGAACTCTGTCCACAGCTTAATTTTAAAAAAAAAACTTTTTAATTTTACCTCTTGTTCAACAATACTCCAATGTTATGATGGTCCTTATAACTTTTTTCCATATGCTGCTCAGGACCTGAATTCGAGAAGACTGGTTCCTGACAGATCTCTGACTTCCGGAGTATAATTTACCGACCTGGAGTACTCATGAAGTGAAAATCCCCTCACAGAGAGAGAGAGAGAGAGAGGGGGGGGATGGCAGAGAGAGAGAGGGACGAGAGTGAAAGAGAAGACACATTTTGGGAAGAGGGGGACTCGTGCAGGGAGAAATGAAAGGAAGGTGCATAAAACAAGTAAACTGTATTTCTTTTTGGATGGTTCTTTAGAAGTTAATGTATCTTTAGCTTTTTTTAGTAACTTTAGTATTTATCCTCTTCCAGTGAGTTTAGATGAATCAATGATTAGACTCCAAATGCGGTACAATTTTACAGTTCTTTGTGATCAATCTGGGAAGAACTTATTTAAAATGGCATGTAAGGTTGCTGATCCTAATATATTGTTACAGTGCAAGACTTGAGCATGGTATGCATTATGCAGTATTCTATGTTAAGTTCATCATCCAGGAGATCTAAACTTTTCTTGTATGAGATTAATGATTATTATACTTTTATTTGTTAGTACATCTATGTTGCACATCTGTCGCAACGTTTTGTTCACGTCTGTTGCGATGTTTTGTCACACGTCTATCGCAACATTTTGTCGCACGTCTGTCGCAATGTTTTGTCGCACGTCTGTCGCAATGTTTTGTCGCACGTCTGTCGCAACTTTTTATCGCATGTCTGTCGCAGCGTTTTGTTGCATGTCTAGAGATTAGGTTTCGCAATAGTTGGACGTCTAGTAATCGAATGTTATAAAAACTTACGTACCTTTAGTTGTTCTAAATAAGTAGATAATGGTATTTGTACAGAAGTATCTATATATTTTTTGTAGCTTGCGTTCTTTTAACTGGTGTTTGTTAAACGATGGATAATTATCAGTCGGACACTACAATCAATAATGCACTGTCCTCTCGCCTTGTGTATTAAAAAAACAGCTCAAATGAAAATTGTCTATCAGAAGTCAGACCTACAACATTGTATAAAAATCTTTGTTTTGAGTACAAAATTTATCTTGCAAACAACCTTTTTTTCTTTCAAAAAGTGACGTTTAATTATTACAACAGCACTAAAAGGTTTTTCTTTCAACTTTTTCTGTCCGACTGGAATTTATCCATCGTTAAAACCTGCTCGAAACTTTATATCCTAAACTATTTAAGTACAATTCTGATTTTTGCTGTGGAGTTGGTAAAACGCTTTTATTAAGTAGACAAACCTTTTATTTTCATAGTTTGTATGTAATATGAAACAGTACCACAGTTTTATCGTAACTGCTTATTAATACTAAAATAATAACACAATTGCTAATTCAAATTTATCTACGTTTTAATTTAATAAATAAAAATTAGTCCTATAATATAATATATATAGCCCAGATTTAGTTTAGGTCCATAACAATCAATTCTCTCCTCCTAGGATTGGGCCTTGTCTAAAAGCTTATTAGATTGGCCTACACTATTAAAATTATGTTAATAAAAATATTGGGACTAATTATTTATGATAATTATAATTTGCAGTTGCATTAGTAGTTTTATTTAGAGTAAATTTTTTTTGGTCAATTTGCAATTTTTTTATTTATTTAGAGTATATTGGGAACATACGGATTGTGAAAATAAATAGGCTGGTTTTGTTTAGCTTGAATGAACGCTTGATCTATATACATATTTATTGAATATGAATGAAAAAGGTCCAAGGTATATTTCATTAACAGAACACACACTGATATATATTCCAATTTTTTCATACATTTTCACAACTGAAAAAGAATGCCTAACTGTATTTATGAATGGGATGAAATAAATAATATAATTTGCAGTTGCATTAGTAGTTTTATTTAGAGTAAATTTTTTTTGGTCAATTTGCAATTTTTTATTTATTTAGAGTATATTGGGAACATACGGATTGTGAAAATAAATAGGCTGGTTTTGTTTAGCTTGAATGAACGCTTGATCTATATATACATACATATTTATTGAATATGAATGAAAAAGGTCCAAGGTATATTTCATTAACAGAACACACACTGATATATATTCCAATTTTTTCATACATTTTCACAACTGAAAAAGAATGCCTAACTGTATTTATGAATGGGATACAGAACTCAATAAGTTGAACAACACGCTAGTTCAAGATTACTTGAACATTTCATTACAAAACACATAATACAACCAGTCATCTCATACGAGATGCTGCTGCGCTGGTAGCCGTCACTGCTGCTGGAAACATTGTTCTTCGTTTCTCTTTCCTATACTTAATCTGTAGCTTTGGGGACTTGGCTTTTGTTACTCCCTTGTCAGACCTGTTGGTTTGTACAATAAAAAAAGATGTTACAGAACTTAGTAAAAGAATCATTCATTAATAAAATGCACTCTAATGGAATTATGAGTTCTCTGTTAAGACAAGACGTACTTCTGTGGTAGGAAAGGATGATTGAAGTTCGGCACCGGTCTTGCATGAGGAACTAGTGTTCTTCTCAACTGTTTCAAGGCCTTCTCGTCCTCCATCTGTTAGTTTCACAGATCGAAAAGAGTTTATCTTAGATCATGTCCAGAGACTACAGTGAAATGAATAACTTGTACATTGTTTTTCGGAATTTACCATTTTGGCAGATTCGGCCTCGTCTCTGTATCTCTTATACATCATCTCTTTCTCCTTAATCTGCAAAACCATCGATTATAAGTACATGGAAAACAACAACACTTCAACAATGTAGATTTAAATTTGTGGGAGTAACGGAAAGTAACCTTTTTATCGAATTCCGCTCTATCAACAGCTCGGTGGTCAATATGTAGATTAAATTCTTGAACTTCTGTGAGAGGTATTCTTGCTTTCTCAGGTAGAGGAATAGGATCCTCTTTCAAAACAGGCTGTGCCTTAAATATTCTCATTTGAGCTTCTTCCATTTCCATCCTCCTTTTTTCCTCCATTTCTCTTTGCATTTCCTCTTCATGCCTCACCAGACTTTCCAGTTGGAAAGGTTCAGGCTTTGTGCAAGCCTTTGGTTCTGGCTTTGGTGGAATCTGCAAAAGAGTGAAAGGCACACGTAAATACTCAATCAACATGAAATGCAATTACGTAAGTCGAATCTGCAAAAGAAAAGATGGTATAGGTGTAGTACCACAGGATAGTCAGTTGTGTAAGGATATGGATGTGCTCTTGGAACTCTAGCCATTTCCTCTTCCAGTTGCTTCCTCATGAGCTCCTCTGCCAACCTTCTCTCTTTCTCTGCCCCTCTTTCCTGACAAAGGTAAAGAAAAAACGTGAATCTAAACATACAAAAGAATAAAAGTAAATTATGAGCAAAAAAAGATCTATCAGTATAATAGGAAATGTTTCGTACTTCCGTGTGGAGATGGAACGGATTTGGAGCAGTATTTCTTGGAAGAGGTTTCTCTGAACGAGATTCTGAAGTTATCGAAAGCTAAAACAACGAAGAGGGAAAACTTGAGTAACAATTAAAAGCAAGAAAACCCCATAAATTTAAAGAAACAACATGCTATGTACCTTATTAAAAAGATCAACAACAGCAGTTGGTGGAGGAATTCTTGCATCAACAGCAAAGTGAAACTCTTGCGGTATGGTCACCGGCTTCTTCATATTGCAGAAGATGCCCATGTCTCCTTTGCTTTCAAATATCTGCAGAAATTTAACAAGACAGGAATTACAATAGTTAATATCAAATTTCATCAAGTTCATCTTTCAATGAGAGACTCTGTAAGGCGGTGGAGTCTTACTTTTTTATTTAAAGGTCTCGCCTTGAACTCGGGGATACTTTCAAGTTTCTCTTTCTCTATCTCCTCAGAACTTTTGATCCTAGGTGGGCGTGCCCTTAAAGATGTTTGAAGTAGGGGTGATTTCGGTGCTGTAAGGTGGTTAGGTCTCCATTGATAGACCTGAAATTATATGGAAACCATTTAACACAAGAACACCTAATAACAAAAAGGATAATGTACATTGGGTACAGTATAATTGAGGGCTAAAAGTTCAAAAAACTACCTGGGACGATGATTCGGTGGAAGCCACAGTAGACGTCTCTGCATTCTGATTAGCCCTCGACATTGTTTCCAAATGGAATTCCTGTTCAAGTTAAGAAACTATTATACCATCTGGAATCGATAACATTTGGTGTTTCCAATATTACACTAGCAAGTGAGTTATTTAATTACCTTAAATTCTGGAAGCTGCGGTGTACTTCTTTGATGTGCTGGTAAAGTTGGTCCCTCGAAAATCTGTAATAACCAGCGAAACAAGGAATGAAACTCTTACTCGACTCAGTATGTTCATGAGTAAGAGAAAAAATTGAATACAGAAGGGGGATTTCTACCTTTTTGTTTAGAGGGCGAGCCTTAAACTTGGGCATTTTAGCCATCATCTCTTCCTCCAACTCAGCCGAACTTTTAACTTTAACCGAACGTGCCCGTTGAGACGTTTCAAATTCCGGGGTCTTAGGCCTTGTCAATGTTAGCTTCGGTCTCCTCGTCATAATTCCAGCAACATCACTCTGTGTTCAGTTAAAAATAACAAAGACAAAACAAAGATAAGTATACAATACAATGGCTACTATTATATCACAAGGGCAAAAAAAGAATTTGTAGTTTCTCTCTCTTTTGTTACCTGTGAAAGAGAACTGCTTCCTCTGATAGACACTTCTCTTGTGCTTGACTGAAACTTCTTCATCATTTCCGCCGTGGAGACAAACGGCGCTGCTGGTTCTCGAACATACATCTTCAAATTAAATAATAAATCAGCAACTTATTAACAATGCCTTTAAAAGGAAACATTTTGCTCAGAAATGGTTCAAACAACTACCTTTCTGTCTTCTTTAGAAGCTGTTTTAGCAGTTGAAGAGCAGAAGTTGGAGCTACCGGTGACGATCCCAGTTTTGGTTTTGTGAGGTAGATTTGAAGGTTTATTGACTGTAAGAATCTGAAAGGCGAATACATAGTTAATACGAGGATTATATACGTATATGTATCACAAAATCGTAACAATCTATACACCTGTCGACTTTTTCCTCCTTCGAGTTTTTGCCTCTTAATGGGTTGGTTTCCAATGTTTGGAGTTCCAGGTATGTTCTTCACATTTGTGTCCCTTCTAACACTAGTTGGTATGTTACTACTCTTGACTTGCGATTTCACCAACCGATTCTTTGAATTCAACGCCGAAGGGTTTTTTAGGATGCTTGCTATTTTTTTCGCAGTCTGTGTCTTTTTGTTTTCAATTTGCTTCGACGGTGCCGGAGTGCGAAGCGCGGAGCCTTAAATCAAATACAATATAAAAACTCAGATTGGGAATTTGGGATACATTACAATACAAACAATACTCAATTGCTACGCATGATTCCTTGCTTACCTTGCACAGATTCTGCAGGAAGAGGAGGAGAAGCTTCTTTCCCTACTGGTTCTTCTGCTGGATTGGTTGCAATTACATTAGTAGTAACTTGTACTGCTTCTGGTGGAGTGAGCTCTAGTGCAGGTCTGTTAAGCATGACATAAATCAATATTATTAACAACTTAAAGTGACAAATTACTATTGGGTCCAAAAAGATCCAAACTTTAGTATCTATCCTAAGGAAGCAAAAAACTCACTTTGTTTCATTGTGTGCCTCTGCCCCTGATGATTCTTCTGCGGCTTTCGGTGCAGTAGATGATTGTGATGTCACCGGTACCTGTACGATATTCACCGAGTAACTTAATTTGTCGTCGTATGTATCGCCATATAGAGTTTATCATAATCTCAGTTTTCGAAACAAATCATTACCTTTTTGGGCTGATCCTCATCTTCATCAAAACTACAGAGAATTTGAGTTTGAACTGATCTAGCAGCTTTAATTCTTGGCATAAATGCTGCAACCAAATAAAACCAAAAATCCACAATCATGAATTAATCTAATCATATACAATTCCAAAGAAAAAATAAAAAATCACAAACCCTAAAAATCTAAAATGAATCACTAATAACAATTAAAACAATATTCACAAACCCTAACATAAACATAATAATCTCACTAATAACGATTCATAATAAAACAAACCCTAGAACTCAAAATCAAACAAATTGAACTCACAAATCACCAAATTAAATAAATTAATTCCAAATCTCCCAACAAAATCGAAAAAGGGGGAAAAAGTAAACGCACGTGAAGGAGCATAAGATCGGCCATTGTCGAACCAGAGCTCCGCCTCGCGAACATCCTCTTCGCTCTCTCCGACGATAAAATCGTAGAATCGAGGCGCCGCGAACTCGTACGCGTCGTCAATCAACGTCATCATCGTACTATTGGTGTCAGTCGATGGTTCCTCCATTAAAGATCGAATCTTTATTCAATTTATACAACACACTGAAATGGAACTGATTTGTGTATTGATGAAAAATGGGTGCCGAATTTTGATCTTGTGAGAGGAGTTTATGATGCGGGTTAGAGGGGGAGTGAATGAGGGAGAAGATGGGAGGGATATTAACGGTCGGATTTTTGGGTAACGGTCAGATTTTTTGAAAAGGGGTGGAGAGGAGCTGGTGACTGTTTGTGAAATTGGGTTAGACTTGAAACGGCTAGTAGCCGTGGATAATAATACGGCGTCGTTTTGTTTTTAATAGTTTTCATTTCTATTTTAATTAGTTTGATGAATCTCGCAATTTTCTTTCTACTTATTTTGTTTAATGACTAAATATCTGCCATTTATTGTACTAAAGAAACATGTTTGAAATTAAATTGAATAATCCGGTACTAATAAACTTGATTAGAATAAAAGTGAGTTGTCAACAATGTATTTTTTATTATTATTTATTTATTAATCAACGATGTATTTCTCCACAATACCAAAGTATAGGATTATATAAAGTTTAAGAGAAAGATATATAAATATTAGAAAACGAACTAATTATTAGAAGGGAAAATTACACAAATTATCCCTCAACTATGGGGTAATTGCATAAATATCCCTCATATTTGAGAAATTACACAAACTATATTTTGCAAAAAAAACAATTAAGACAAACATACATTTTCAAATCATAGCAGAGACTAAAATACGTAGACAAATTATTTTTTCTTTCACTATATAATTTTTTTTTTGATTTTTTTTTTGTCATTTTAAACGAAATAAATGCCGGTTTTCTCAGCAATTTTATTTTATTTTTATTTTTTGTGCAAATAAATGAGGAGGGTGAATTTACATTCAAGAAAAGTTAATAAATTTTTTACGAAAAATCGACCATAAGGATGATTTGTATAATTTCTCAAACATGATGAGTGGTTTGTATAATTACCCCATAATGAGGGACAATTTGTGTAATTCTCCTTTATTAGAATTAGAAAATTAACTTTTTATTTTTTGAAACATTAGAAAATTAACTTGTTGCGGGGAGTATTTTTGATATCCATGTTCATCAGTCTTAAACAATAATATATTTAGAAGATTTATGTATAAAAAAATAAATGGAAATATCATGCAATAAAAATAGGAGTTTTTCACTATTCAATTCAATGAGTTTCAGGCTTTTAAAAAAAAATGATCCTACAACTTGTAAAATTGATACTAGGAAGAGTATTTTAATGAAATAATCTTGAAAATGGAAACAATTATTTTGACTAGCTAATGAGTTTATCTATATAATCAAACCTTATTTGACTTTTTAGTATGGGTTCTTGATCTCGTAAATTACTTTATGTGATTAAATCATATATATTTGTATATTTTAAGGAAGAACAATTGTGCCTCACAATATTTATTATTTGAAAATTACTTTTCAACAATTATTGAAAAAACAATTAATTATATTTTGAGTGCAATAAATGGCTTTTTAGAGGTTTACAAGGTGTTAACAGCCCGATAATATCTTCTTCAAAATAAAGAAAAAATAAACCGCCCGAAAAATTCAAAGCCGACTCTTATAAAAACGTATTAAACCTTAGATGTATCGCGAAACTGTGCAAAACAGGTATGCTGAAAAACACAATGGCCTTTGTGTAATGGGAGACATTAGATCGAAACATTAACATGATGAATATGTATAAATATCAAAAACAATGATCTCCACTTTATGCTGACATTCGTACGACAAAGAACAAGTAAACGTGGAGTAGTTTTTGTTAAATAGTACAATGCACATTAGAGGTCTGTCGCGCACACAACAAACTCCAACAGCTCAACTCCTAAATCAATTTTTACTCAACGAGAGCAATAGAATTCAACATCTATACTGAAGATATATAAAAAAGAGTTTGGTATGGCCAAATCACAATAAAATTGCAAGTATAAATCCTAGTAGAGCATAATAAGGTGCATATTTTTCCGTTTCCGACAATAATGCAAGCATAGCTCCGAAAGCGAAACAAGAAAATGTCCATTTATCCATGATCATTGTTGGTTGTACTGGCGGTTGGACAACACTACATATCTGTTGGATCTAAGTCACCCCATTAATGGGGAGGTAGTGCACCATTAATTCATAATGGTGCACTATGATTTAATTATACATTTTAGGTTTAGTATCTTGCCTATAAATAGCAATGTGTTGCTATTGGAAAAACACACCTCAAATGTAGTCTTTTGGTGTAATTCCCTATAGTTCTCTTGTAGTATTTATATATACTTGAGTGAGATGTGAGTTAGGGAATAAATCTTGTAAGAAGGCTCATTTGAGAGGTCGTTCGGGTTGAGTGAAAATTATGTAGTTGTACAAATTTTCTACATAGTGAATTTTACTCGGGTCCCCGTGGTTTTTTCTCTGGTTTTGGAATTTCCACGTTAAATCCTTGTGTTGTTACTATCGTCGATATTTTATTCGTGTTTGCTTCGTTATATCCACGATGAGCAAATGCTGGGGGCGCGTATTTGTCGACTCAAATACCCAACAAGTGGTATCAGAGCCCGGGTTCTGCTGGAGGTGGAGTTATTGCTAAGGTGGAGTCGTGGTGTGATGTAGTGTGAATATGTACTGAAAAAGGCGGTTCTGTCAAAGGTAATTGGTTATTAAGCGGGACCGTTGTGACCCCACCAATTACCTGGGAACCTTGAAATCCTGTCAGGAAAGACGAGCTATCTCTTTCCGGGGGTTTACTTTGTACTATTCTGATCTACTGTAAGTTCACCAACTCACCGAGGCAATATCGGAAGCAGGGGTACGAATATGGTAAAGTTTGGCGTGACGTATGTTGACGGGAAAATCAATTGTGACTTGTGGCGTGTTCAAGTCGGGGAAGTTGATTTGGTCAAGGTTACACGAGGGTTCAACTGGTGGAGTTATTGCTATACGTAGCGGTGTTACTAGCACGACAAATATTGTTGCTAGTGGAGTGGTGCGGACACTAGGACCACGAAAAAGAAAATTGTCCGGGACGACGAGTTGATGTGGCGAGCAACTCTTAGTCAAACACTGGTGAAACTAACATTGTCTACTTGCGTGACGTATTATAAGTGGTGGTACGTTCTGATGGCATGAGACTGCTATGAGACAGGGCGTTGGTGTTAGTGGGTCCCAGTTTTCACACAAGCATGACTTGGCGTAGATGCAAGGTGTGGTAGTAATGTCGAGGGCTGATGACTTCCGGAGGAGCCAAGTTGGGAGTTGCACCATACTTATCAGCAAGGGTTTATTTTTTTTTTACATTGGGCCGATTATGCTTTTATGGTGGAGCATGCTACTTCTGAAATGAGGTATGACTGCGTTGCAGTGATAGCGAGAGCTATGGAAATCTTCTTAGGCGGAGTGGGCGTGCGATCGTCCAAGGGCCGGAGTGAAGATATTTTTTGAAGATCTGATTGAGTCACGAATCAAATCTTCAAGGTGGAGATTGTTGGATCTAAGTCACCCCATTAATGGGGAGGTAGTGCACCATTAATTCATAATGGTGCACTATGATTTAATTATACATTTTAGGTTTAGTATCTTGCCTATAAATAGCAATGTGTTGCTATTGGAAAAACACACCTCAAATGTAGTCTTTTGGTGTAATTCCCTATAGTTCTCTTGTAGTATTTATATATACTTGAGTGAGATGTGAGTTAGGGAATAAATCTTGTAAGAAGGCTCATTTGAGAGGTCGTTCGGGTTGAGTGAAAATTATGTAGTTGTACAAATTTTCTACATAGTGGATTTTACTCGGGTCCCCGTGGTTTTTTCTCCGGTTTTGGAGTTTCCACGTTAAATCCTTGTGTTGTTACTATCGTTGATATTTTATTCGTGTTTGCTTCGTTATATCCACGATGAGCAAATGCTGGGGGCGCGTATTTGTCGACTCAAATACCCAACAATATCTGATTGTCCACCAACATTTGCACATCATCTTCAGTTGTATGGCCAAACTTCTTTGGTTTTAAATTAGGCATTGTGCTTTTCTCCTTGAGTGGATCATCTTCAACCTGTATATATGGACCAGTCGTGTATCAATGATGAAGTATAAGAACGTGACACCATAATTATTATATAGTTTGGAGTTTCATTTTTGAATATAAAATTACATTGCAAGAATTCCCTTGACATGCATTAGCATAAACAATCTAATGTATCACTTCAGAAATGCAGAATTAACCTCTTATCGAACTTTTATTAAAGAATTTGACCCAAGGAAGAAAAACAATTTATAGAGTGGTAGCCTTTGATTTGAAAAAAAATAAAAATATCCAACTTAAACAGTGACATAATTACCTTTGTACGAAGAGTGACAAAATTAATTCATGTAATTTAAAAAAATAGCACGATACCTCCATTCGGGAACCTCTTACCTAACATTAATGTTAGAGTCCACAACCCCATTTTGTGGGTATTGATGTGGGGTCCATACACTTTTGGGGTGTGTGGGACCCACATCAATACCCACAAAATGGGGGTTGTGGACTCTAACATTAAAGTTAGATAAGAAATTTCCCCTCCATTCATCCTTTTTAAGGCATACTTACATGCAACAAGCAAAGTACCATTGGCCTTACCAATATTTGTCACTTGTAATTTAAAATGTACTGTTGGCCTTACCAATATTTGTCACTTGTAATTTAAAATCTAAATGCGGTGCTTTACCCTTTTAAAATTATATATAAGAACAAAAAGAATAACGTACTTTTTTAGAGAACTATTTAATTTGTGCATTGTTCTCATAGTTTAAAGTATAAGAACATAAACATCCATATCCACTTTTTTTTTTCTCCTGTGTGTGAAAAATCATTCCCCAACGCACATGAGAGGTATTTCCACATGCAAGCAAAACAAACAGGGATCCATTTGCCCTTTTTGTTTTCTTTAATGGTGGTTGATGCCAACTAACTTTTAAACAAATACATGCATCCACCTATTTGCAATACAATGGTTATTCACCAAGTACGTTATAAACTACGTTCTTTGGCAAAAATCTACAATTGTCGTGGAAAGAAGTAGGTACCGCATGAGATACATCTATCCTTCACAAAAACAATTTATTTGAGATTAAAGAGAAGACACGACTCACCGGGTCACCAAACTTTCCAAATCCATAGCCAATTGCAACCAAAGGAATCCCAAAACCGTATATTTTAACCGCCAAAATAGCAATGCATACCAAATAATCAAGAACTTCCGGCAGTGAAAGGCTAATGCCCATAAATCAAAAGAGGAAATTGTAATGCCTAAAAGTTGAGTAATTCACTAATGCTACATTGCTACTACAATCGTGTTACTGAATTGAGAGAGAGGCATATCATACGACTTAGTTTAAAATTGAGAAAGAGACATCATACTACCTAGGTCAAATTTTTCTTGAGCCCTCTGTTGGTTAAGGATATCAACATGCTCCTTTGGCCCCGAATGAGGCATTGTTGCATTGTTCTCATGTGGGAGCGGAATACCTTGAAGGTCTAGGATCTGATTGGAGTTGTGGGAGGAACAGTCCTTTTTCGAAATCTGTGTAACAAATACAAGAATATTGGGTCTAACCAATAAAATTTGTTTCCACAAGCCAATCATTTTTGTTAAAAATAGGATTATGTTTTTCCACACGAATCGTCAAATTATGTTTACGTTAACTTAAGAATTAGCTATGTTTTCCCACCGCAAAAGAACCACTTTCCTCCAAATATTGAAATCAGATATACTTGCTATGATGAAACGCCATGATTGTTATTGCTCAGGTATGTTACAAATTACGTTAACTTTTAAAGAGACCCACGTGCCACGAATAATGCAAATCAAAGAAAATAAATTTGGCTGAGGGATAGAAAGGCAACTCACTGAGGACGTTATCAACCCTATAATGACACCTGAGATGAAAATAAGTGCTGGATTAACAGCTGGATCTGTTGTTCTACCTCCAGTCTGATCATTTTTGTGCTCTAAAACAAATAATCCATCACCTCCCTGCAAGGAAATAAACATAATGAAGTATTAGAGAAAGAACGACAAGTGCTGACGCCCTGACTGAGGAATTAAGTAGATCTTCTCCTTAGTGATTTGCTCGGATATGAAGTGAATCCTTACAGAAACTGGACGTATTTTGAAAGTCAATTTTTTTTTACATGCATGCATGTGTTTATTTACTATTCTTACATATATAACTATAAGAATAACATTATACACACGAATTTCTCAATACACATGTATATAATACCTCATCGTCTTTAGCAGCGGATACATATCGAGCTGATCGAGTATAGCTGCGGCCTCCCGAAGCTGAAGCCGCCGCTCGAAGTGACTTGCGGGTTAGAGAGAGGTCGTGGTCAAAGGTAAGGTTCTTGAAATAGCGAGATTTTGTGGATTTGTCAAATATTAAAGTGAGACCTGAGGCGCGGCCTGATGAAAGCAGCGATTGGCTGGAGGGTAGTGAGGTGGCGTTGAACAACAAACTCATCGTTGTTAAAGTTCTATTAGAGCTAGAAGCTCCAAGAAAGAATTAAAGAAATAAGAGAGAATAAAGTTAACATAATTAAAGTTTTTATTTTCTGAATAAGTAAAGGATTGGACCTATTTATAATATACTAAATAAGACAAATAATATGGACCGTACAAAATCCCTTAGAGAAGTAATTTGCCTTTAATTTTGATAACTACCAAAACTAAGCCAGGACAAAGGTTTAAAATCAATCTTTTATCTTTCCAATTTTATAGAACGAAAGATACTCTTTCCTAACACAGAATATTATGAAAACAAAATAGAACGTGATATTGTGTAACTTCGGAAGGAGTGAATTGCCAAAATATTACTATTAGAAAAACTAATTACCAAACTATATATCACTCTCTAGAAAATAATTAATTCCCATTCTATCATTCCTTTACCACATAAGCCACTCCACATAGATAGATAAATACTTATTATTAATATCTAAAAGACTTCTTTTAGATTCAGTTTACTTAGGTAATTTCCATAATATTATTAGGGTAAAGTGAGTCCGTTTGTAGTCTGCCAAATTAAAAACGACAACTCTTCATCACCACTTCACCAAAAACTATATCAGGTAATAGAGAAACAAACACTAATGTTTTTTTTTTTTTCAGTTTTGCTAGCCTGACAGTCGGGCCACAGACTGTCAGACAGTCCTCATTATAATATCTACAGTTAGGTGCTTTAATATGTTTCGGTCTATGATGCACGGATACTCCAAAAAAATGGTCGGTCAGTGTCGGATACGTATCGGATACCAATACTCTCCAGATACTCTCCGGATACGTATCAGATACGCCACGTGGCGTATCCTGCATTAAAAATAATTAAAAAAGACGGATACACGTATCGCATACCCTGTGAAGCGTATCCGAGGAGCATCCGATACGTATCAGCAATTTATAAGAGTAACGTGGTAATTTTCTTAAACTAGGAAAGGCCCAACAAGAACCAACTTGCAATATCTTTTCAGAAAATTAAATATAAAATCGTGAAAACCCTCTATTTCAAACCAAAATAAAAAATAACACAGAAATCTTTGATATCTTTCATAATAGTACGTGCATCATAGTTGTGCAAGTGATTAGATATAATGTTATTTGATATTTTTATTTAAATTATATCCTTATATATAATTATTAATATTAAATATTTAACGTATCGCATACGTACCGTATCTTGTAAATTTAAAAAAAAATCGTATCCACGTATCCATATCCGGCAGATACCGATATTCGTATCCGTATCCGTGCAACCTAGGTTTCGGTTCTCTTCAAAGCCAATTATGTTTTAAAATTAGTAGGAGGCCCCACACTGTTGAATTAAAATACAGTTTTGCTAGCCTGACAGTCGGGCCATAGACTGTCAGACAATCCTCATTATAATATCTACAGTTAGGTGCTTTAATATGTTTCGGTTCTCTTCAAAGCCAATTATGTTGTAAAATTAGAAGGAGGCCCCACACTGATGAATTAAAATAACATACAACCACACTACATATGCATTATCTTGAGGGATCAATCGCGATAAGACATTAAGACATATATTACTTGTCATGACTCATGAGTATTTGAGAAAAAAATGCAGAAAAATCTATTTTCAATTAATCTTTATAGGAAAAACTTTAGAGAAAAAGTTGCAATACAAATTTAGAGACAAGAACGTCTCTTAACTATTCATAAGTTGAGTACAGAGATTTTCTTATATAATGTAATTAATTTATTATGTTAGTTTAACTATAATACATAGATATTTAAAATATAATCATTATTTACTTAAGCATTGAAGACATCGATATGGACTACATTACATAAACTCCAAAGATGTTTTTCAGTTTTAATTGATAATATTTGTATGCATATACCATTATGTATTACTTTGACAGTAACAGCGCGTTTGGTTGGTTAGAAAGAGGCTGGAAAATTATTAAACTCGCTCTAATTGCACGTTTGGTGGTATACAATTCTTTTCTGTTATTCCCTCATAACTCCAAGATTAGCTTGAAACTCACAACTATTAGTCCTCAGTCCCCCCCCCCCCCCTGCGATTCCATAACCATAGATTAGGACCAAAATGAAATTCCTAAATTACCCCCCGATTTGACAGTTTTGTGTCCTCCCGCCAATATCACTCTTTCACCAGGACAAAAGGTGGAAAAATCCCATATCACTCTCATCCAAGTTCTTCAGAGATACGGGTAGGGTTTACTGTTCACATTTTCCTTTTACTGCAATTTAGCATCCAAACTAAAAATGTTAACAATTTCGCAGCTTCAAAGCTTAGCAATCCAAGAAATTATCTTCACTTGGTTGCTATTTTTGCAGATTTGTTAACTTTTGAGGGAGAACGCACGGCTCCGGTTGGGTGTTTCAAGTTACAGCAATCATCTCAGCTTGCCAGGTGTGCACATAAGCTTGCGTTTTTAACTACTGCATACCATATTGCAGTAATAGAAACTGAAAGCATTTAAGATAAAAGTTATATATGAAATGGTACTTTGGTATAATTGAACGGTATTGATATGGACACACCTTGGGTACAAGATAGTATGCTAATTATATTTATTTAGTTTGTATTGTATGCTTAATCGAAGCTCTTACCAACAGGGCAGAATGAACATGATCTCAACTTCATCTTTTTTGGTCAGTCAGGTTCAGTGCGGTTCATATATTATAACGTTTGGGTTGAGTGAAACGTTTATCTTTAATGCAACACCCCTTGTTATAAGCAGCTTCTGAATATGGGGAATGAGGGGGTTCACTGTTTTCATTTCAAATCAGTCATAAATTAGATACGAAATTGTGTGAAGTGCAATGCACTGCCTATGTGTGTGAGACTTCACCTTCCTAACTTGTAAATATATGATTGTTATGTATTCAGGGTTGAAAATGGGGCCAAGACAGAAGGTTTTTATTCTTTTCTTGATGCACCAGGTTGTATTTCGGGTGTCGTTCTTTGCCTTACTCTTGGTAATTCTTTACATAATCCATAGCGGAGGTTTAGGACGTAGACCCCGAAGGCAAGGCATTCGTTATAGTATTCTTCGTCGTATACCTTATCAAGTGAAATACGTAGACAAGCTCTTGAACACTGGTGACATGATCGTTAAAAACTCGTTTAGGATGAACAGAGATTGTTTCATGAAGCTCTGTTATTTACTCCATAGTTAAGGTGGTTTGCAAGAAACTAAATATGTTGGTATTTCATCTCAAGTATCCATGTTTCTTGACACTTTGTCACACCACACCAAAAACCGTATAATAGGTCGTGATTTTGTACGATCGGGTGAGACAGTTAGTCGTCTCTTCGGTAGTGTCCTTCTTGCGTTGCTAAAATGTCACACTATACTGCTATCAACCCCCGAACCAATTGGCCCAGGTGACATAGATCCAACGTGGAAACCATTTGAGGTTAGACTAATAATCTGTCCTTTTAAACCTTTCATATATATAAATAGTTCATCCTGGAACTAAACAATTCTGACCATAACTTTTAAAATTTACGCTAAAAATCTATAGGGGTGCTTAGGAGCTCTAGACGGTTCATTTTTCCAAGTGCGTGTTCCTATTGGGGACAAGGGTAGATATCGCACAAGGAAGGGAGTAATAGCTACAAATCTGCTGGCCGTGTGTGACAGGAACGGGTTATTTGTTTTCTTGCTTGCTGGGTGGGAGGGGTCAGCCGCAGACTCTCGGGTGTTGAGAGATGGCATTAATCGGGAAGACGGTTTAAAGATTCCCACTGGTATTACTTGCTGTCCTTGTTCACCTCTACTTAATCTAAAATTTGATTTGTCAAAAACTTTACACATTCGACATCGAAGCACTCTAACAGTTGCTGACATTTTGATTAGGTTGTTATTACCTAGGAGATGGTGGTTACACAAATGGGGAGGGTTTCCTTGTGCCGTACCGTGGGGTGCGTTACCACTTGAGAGATTGGGAAAATAGTCACCGCACACCACAAAACTACCAAGAATACTTCAACTTGAAGCACGCTAGAGCCCGAAACGTCATTGAGTGTGCTTTTGGTGCCTTGAAGGGTCGATGGGGTATATTAAGAAAGCATTCATGGTTTTCGGTTAAGCGTCACAACCACATGATTATGGCTTGTGCTCTCCTACACAACTTTATTAGGACCAACATGCCCAATGCGGCCTTAGAAGAAGACTACCCTAGGTCTCCATCAAATACGGAACCGGAACCCGATTATATTGATGTGGTTGCTCCATCACAAGCGTGGCACAATTTTAGGGAGAACATGGCTAAACAAATGTACAACGAGTGGCAGGCCGGTAGGCGGCGTTGACCTGCCTTTATTGATGGTTGAACACCATGTGTTTTGCAACAAACACTTTAGTACCAATGTGTTTTAATTCAACCTTTTGTAACAGACTTAACAAAACAAAATCAGTTCCATTGGAATCAGTAACCTTTTTTTCACTTTCCATCATGTATTTTTTTTGTAAACTGCTGTGTAAGATTTTTGTTGTAAACTGTTTCATTGTTGCTGTGTAAACTGCTATAGCATTGTTATGTTTTCTGCCATTGCCACCACATATCTTAGTTGTATGCAAATCCAAAGCTTATTTTCAAAAGCAAACATGTGAACAAAGATAATTGACGGCATTACATAATCCCAGTCACCGTGGACAATTCTTAATCGTGTGAAGTTTGTTGTGTGTGAGAATTCAAATGGATTAATGAAGTACTATGTAATAGGGTGTTAACTTCAACATTCCTTTGATTCAACGAAGAAGAAATAGATTAATTAATTTTATCATTTGAAACTATTTTGGACTGCTGGTCAGATGGCCTTTTCACAGAGCAGCTGCCCGAGTCGCCTCCCCCCTTACAAGAAGCCTGCTGGATCGAGAAGAGTCTGGACAAAACCAGAGGAGCTACAATTAATTGATGCTCTTAAGGAAGCGATAGTTAATGGATGGCGTGGCGAGAATGGATTTAGACCAGGCTACCTGGGAGCTCTTGAGAGGTCTATGGCTGCAAAATTCCCTCATGCACGACCAATGACAGAGAAACATATTTTCTCCAAAATAACTGTTTGGAAAAAAACTTTTGCAATTGTTCACACCATGTTCACGACATCGGGATTAGGATTTGTACCGTCAAGCCAAATGGTTGAAGTTGATTCTGATGATGTTTGGAATGAATATGTGAAGGTTAGCAATCTCAAATCAATGCAATTACAGAAGGACTTCAAAATATAAACCTGGTCACTAGTGGTTTTACTTATTCATAAACTGATCCATTCTAAATGATTGAGTATGAATAATGTTTATACTGAATCATAAACTATATGATTGAGTTTGAATAATTCTTCTTAAATTTTTGCGTTTGCAACCATAGGGTTATCATTTTAATGATAAAGTTGTTTAATGTTGACTTTGAATAATGTTTATGTAATATATTATCTTTCAGGCCCACCCGGAGGTTGATCAATGGAGGTACAAGAGTTTTCCCTATTACGAAGACTGGTTGTATTGTTTTGGGAACGATCGCGCCAATGGCAAGGCTGCCCAAACATTCAACGACGCTATCTTGGATTTGGAGAATCCTCATGAGATTTATGAGGAAGTGTATGATGACCATATTGCGAGCGGCGCTAAGGGAAAGGCGAAAAAATGCGGGACATTTAATCCTACTACCCAACCAAGGGACGCAGATTATGGGGAACCTATAGACATCCCTGAAGACACTGAAATGGCAAAAGGTAAGGGTGACAATTCGCAGAGGAAAGACAGTACCACAACGCAGAATGACAAGAAACGTAAGAGCCGTGAAGTGGCTACTGTGCCTGAACAACTTGTCTCGCTTATTGGGACAATGTTTGAAAAGAGTAACAACACACTCGGTGAAATGGCTAACAAGGTTGTTACGACGACCACTCCAGTGGAAGAATCGCAACCACCTGCTCCTACACCAAGGCCCCCGTCTCCTCCGACGAAGAGCAAGCAAGTGTTTTACGCAGTCGCTGAGATAGGGGTTATGCCTCTACAGTTGCGAATCATAGTGGCGCACAAGACCGTGAACAGCCTGCCTTCAACCGACATGTTCCTAGGAATGGACAACGAAAGTTGGCGTGCATACGTGGACATGGTTGTATCAGGTTCTCTTGATCCGTCTTCTGGAATTGTATGATTTTAAAATATTCTAGCAATGGAACTTGGGCTGATTTTGTGCACACAAGGCTGTTACATTTTGCATAGACCAGGAGAACTGTTAACAGCTTGTGCGTTTTGGTGAAATGTTTGTTTTGATTCCGCGTGGCGGTTTTGTTAATGAGATAACATTGTTATACTTTGATTCACTTGCCACGGTTATGGATATATGTATCCTGTAATTTACGGGATTGCAACATTATTATTAACAGCCATTCTTGCATTTCTGTCATTTATCATCTGGATAATTTAGGAATGGGGCATGTGCATTTTGGTTTGACTTCTGAATGTTTTTGAACTCAGTTGTTCCACATGTTCTAGCAAGCTTCTTACCAGGGCAACTTAGCATCTGGTATTCAATGGGAAATATAAATAGGAATGGCAGATTATGTTATATGTGAGGTTCATTGTATTACAGATGGTTACATGAATATGATGTATAACTTAGTGTGGGATATATAAAGATCAGGATTCATTATGTTATTTAGTTTCTGATTTTTTGAGAAGTCGAGTTCTGGTTGAGTTTGGAAATTAGTCAAAATCCAGGAGATAAATTGCAAACTTGAATTTGTAGAGACTGGAGTTACATATAGTTGCAATCCCCCTACTAAGTTTGCCACAACATGTACTCCTTTAAAGCAGCCAAACTAAACCTACACACACTATGCAAACTGTAATTAGTAGAGACAGAGTGTGCATATATTTGCAACCCCTCTACAATGTTTGCGTTGAGTGTAGTACAAACACAAAACACCTAATGCAAACTATAATTAGTAGACACAGGGTGTGGATATATTTGCAACCCCTCTACAATGTTTGCATGAATATACCTTACAAGCTTCTTCCTTAAGTAGTAGTTACCAGTCATACCAGAATCGACATTTTAGAATAGCTTCTAAGACCAAAGCTTAGCCTTACCCCTTGAAGACCGATCATGCACTTTGTTGAGGGTAGGGCTGTTAACAGAGCTCGATGAGCCTTGAGAGCTAGATAGGTCATTTGATAATTTAGGTACAACCACATGAGCTTGGAGACGAACATGAACGTTTCTGACACGGTCTTCTGGAATGCGGAATAGGGAACGTTGGCCACGACGTTGGCGTATTTCATGGGAGTCCACGGTAGGGAGAACTGGTGTTTCTTCAACAACTACATCTGGAGTTGTTCGCATGTTCTCAGCCACCTCAACCACATCATGCCAGAATTCACTCCCGGCAGAGGAATGATGAACTTCGAAGGTCTCCCTTGGGAACACCTCGACATCAGGCGGTGGGGGTGATAAAGAATCACGACGGAACTCGAAAACGCCTGGTCTTAGCGGCTCTAAGTTAGCATCAAGCCACCAACTGTCACTGCTCTGCAAGCTGCCTTCGCTGTCGTTGGTAAGGTCAACGAAGATCGTGGGAACTGCTCATCGCGGTGATGCTGGAAGCACAGAAGAGGGTGATGGTGGAAGCACAGTCGAGGGAGGAGGGCCAAACAGTTGGCAAAGTGATCTCCATCGCGGTTCTCCCTGCACCATATAAGCTTCCCCAAGAGGGTACTTCTGCAAGTTTACAAAACATTAGACAGTTACCCTCTAAGTTTGATGATCATGCACATCTATTGGAAATGATTTTAGAAAGATAAATAAAATAAATATATGGTTTCTAACCAGCACAATGTAGTCCCAGACAAAGTCTTCAAAAGCATGAACGACGTTGTTAGTCTCGTCGTAATAGACAGAGCTGAGTGAGTTGATGAACTCAAACACCAAGTGCCGTTGTTCCAGCTTTCGAAACATGTTCAAGCATTGACGGAAGGTGAAGGACCGATTGAAAACATCATTGATCTTATCAGCAGCAACTCGAATGATCTGTGTTTTGTTAGCGTTAAAACGATCACCCGCGTTCGCTTTTTCTTCGACAAGGCAGTCGATAAACATAGTGTCGACACTATATGTCCATGTTCCTGTATAGAAGAAGTGTGATTGGGGTCGAAGGTTGGCTGGAACCATGTTGTATCTAATGTTTGGTATTGTAAAATAAACTTGTGATGAAATAACATTATAAAATCTTCCTTAAATAGTAGCAGGGAATGTTCTGTTGATCTGTTCCTCAGTGTACTTTATTGTTGAGCCGTGTGTGAAGTGATGTTTGTTAAAGGGTGTCAAATAAAAAAGAGTTAACTTGCAATTTGTTATGAATGATGCACTGGAAGGTCAGACACTTTATTGGTTGGTGTAATTTCTTCCAAACACTTATTACTTTTCCTGAGTTATATTCCTCAAATCTTTACGCAGCATATTCTTAAACACATCAACAAGATATGGTTGGGGAAAGTTGATGAGAGTTAAGATATACATTCTTGCAAGTAATTATCACATTTTTGGAATGACCACTCAACACATCCCTTCAATAATGTGTTGTAAGTTGTGTAAAAGTGGCCTGTCAATATATGAGTAATGGCTGCAAAATAGCTTTAAGCTGATGTGAGGATTCTCAGGTTTGGTAGTTGGGTAGTAACAATGTCTAAAAATGAGACATGTTGATTCAGTTCATTTAATCAAAGCTTTAGAAGTTGTATTTATTTCTCTAAGTTGTCAAAATCGAAACTCATTAAGGCATGATATTGAGGTGGTTGAGTTGTGTGGTGGTGTCCCAATGAACAAACCCAACGTCAAGTACTTGCCTCCAAGTAATGGTGCAACTCAGTTCTCATGCACTAACTGTATCAAATTGGGCAACCTAACTTAGGGGGTTATATTGTATATAGTTGTAGACAAACAAAACATACATGAATGTGGTCCTTTTAAAATCAGTTCCAATGTGGTTATCTTCTGTACGTTATGCAATTGGGTGCAATTTGTTAAAACAGTGGATGACCGTGGTTGACAGCTTTAAAGCTAACTAAGGTCTATATAATGTTTATTTTTACATTACTTGACGATTATTGTGATCCTTTACTTTAAGCATTAATACAAATTTATCAAAAAACACCATACAACAAACAATTATTGCAAAGGTACATAAATCAAGCTTTTTGCGAAACTAATATATGCATAGATATAACAGAGGCTGGGCAACATACATATTGCAAAATACGTCGACAATAAAACGTAAACATCGTGCATACAACTTCACCACCGTAGTTTAGCAAACAGATTCCCAACGGAATATCACAAAATTTCCAGGAACTGTAGTCGATACTTAAAATTACAAATGCAGAAGTAGTAGAAAACCATATTAACGAAACACTAATCCGGTCTGTAAGAAAACTAACTTCAACCATAGCTCTGACATATAGTCAATAACCAAACTATCTAAGTACGCCAAATTGCGTCCATCGTAACTTCCGTAGTTGTCAGATTGAAGGAGTTGGCTTCCAATTCCTCCGGAGTCAAAGCAGCCGATGCGTCAACGAAGAACGCGTCGTGAAGTCGGTAGATTTGGAAGTTCACGCTATCGAAGTAACGCTGCGCTTCAGCCTGCTGGGTAAAACACATAACTTTAGTAGCTTTTCCTGCCAATAAGTATTAAAATTCTAATTACCTAATTGACTTACGTGCATCTTTGGGTAATGTTTTGGACCACAACACTCCAGTTTTCGCGTCTCCCAACACTCCTCCACCTTATGATCTAGGATGAAAGTCTTGAAGCGGATAAATGGAAGTCGTCGCCGTCTTACAATCCTCCTAACATCTCCCTCAGTTCTTTTCATTCTGTGGGCAGCCTTTGAGATTGCTTCAAGGAGTTGTTCGACTTTCCGGACAGGGTTTGTTTTGATGTAGTCCACTAACCACTTGAACACGGATTCCTCCAACTGGTTGTTCCAAAAATACCTATCGATGAGCTGGAAGAGCCTATGATCACAAAGATAATAAAACATATGCTCCTCATTCAAGTATGCTGCATTCTGCTCTAAAAATATGGCGTGCAGATTTTCGAAGCCAGGCAGCCCGTGTAGTCTGAAATACTCCTCCAACTCAGTCTCCTAAAATATAAATTACACCATTACTAGTGATTGGAGATGAAATCTTTATATAGGAAATACAAAACTCAACATCACAGCAAATAATGGACCACATTTGCATGTATGAACAAACTCATAAGTACCTGTGCAATATACGATTCATATTTTGGAGTGGTAGTTATCTTCCCCGACGTGTGCTCAAACGGAAGTTCATGCGCAACCACAAAGTTCCAGAATTCCAGAAACAAAGCACGTAGCCGAATTATTTTATGGCGAACTTCTCGCTGTGTAGGGAATTCTAGAAGCCCATTCTCCGTAAGCTCGTCGGAAGTTAGCTCCATCACTCTCTCAAAAACATCTTCATTTTTCACGTCGTTGCTGCGACAATGCTTTGCAAGGACAGAGATTAGTTTCAGTTCTAGACTAGGGAACCATTGTGAAGCCTCCACCCCATCGTCATCGAAAAAAGGATACAACTCAGCCTGTAAAAATATCACAACATCGCATCAGTACAAAATATTTAAAAGACAGTAGCTTACGTCGCACCACAGAACAGTTCATGTTGCATTACATTGTTGTTGGTAATAATGGTGTTGATCTAAATTGAGGATGAAAACATACATATACTTAGGTATATATTAATCGGCGTCGACACGGCGTTGGGTTCAATTTATATACATCTAACTAAACATGCAATGTAGGAAGCACATTACAATAACATAACAGTAATGCATGGTTGGGTGAATTTCCAGTTAAGGGAAAGGGCATCAATTCCGCAATCTGCTATTTACCACCTGCCTGTTATGGTGAAATATGTAGTTCCTTCAAGGGTTAAATTCTATTTTTGACACTTATTTAACCATTAATTTTGTGCATGCATCTACATAACGAGATTTGCACAAGACACTCAAATTCAACAGCAATTGCAAATTCAAGACTAAAAATCAACACCACCATTTAATTTCACCAAATAAAACCCTACCAGCTACAATGGTATCAGAATTTTAACAAAGCCCCAAAATTTTGTAAAATTTTGGGGTTCGCATGAACAGGAAACTTACATTTCCACAGACGACATCCGGATGGTGGAGAAGATACTTCAGGATCGGTTCTCTCTTGTCCAACCCATCAGATACCAAACAAGTTCCAGGTAAAATCCGATTTGAGTTCAAACCATCTTGTCCATGGCTGTTCGCACTCCTTGACGCCGCGCACCACGGTTCAGTTGAATAGATTAGCATTTTGTTACGAAATTTCTGTTGTTCAGAATTTTTTTGGCAAATCGAATTTGGGAGTCGATGATGGGGTGGCAATTAGAGAGAATTTGGAGGGTTTTGAGAATGTTTCAGCTAGTATGCTTTTGTGAAATGATGGTTAAGTTAAAGAGGGAAGTGAAGGGCATAAATGGGTATTCACCATAGGAGATACTAAACAATATGCAACCAAACGACAGTTTAGATATCGAATTTGCATTTTAGTAAGGTCTAATTTGGTAGGCAAACGTGAGATTAATAACATGTTGTATGATTATTAAGATGGCCATTATACACATGTGACAAGGGGGGGGGGGGAAGCAAACGTGCTGTAAAAGAGTTACAATATTTTTTGTTGTATATTATAAAGTGTATATTTACAAGTATTTTCTTAATGTGTTTTTTTTTTGAATCAAGGTGCTTTATGTCTAGAGATTTTTAATGGTATTTTCAAATGAATCGAGGAGCTATATATCAAGTCAATATGTCTTTCCCGGTGGAGAAAGGATTTTAAGTGATGATATCTTCAAGAAATTTTGTCAATAGATACGATCTATAATGACAATAAAAAATCGTAAAACCAATTGTTGTACAAATTTGTATAGTACATATCAGTTAGTGGCGTATCCAGGATATGATTTTGTGGTGGGCTAAAATCTAAAAGAACCATAGACAAAAAATGAAAAGAAAATTAAGAAGATAAAGAATTGATTTTTAAATTTTTGATTTTTTTTTATGATCGCTTAACTTCATATCAAAAGCAGTTTTTGTTTCTTCCTTTTGAAGAAAATAAGTTAAATCATGTAATACTTTCTATCATGCAGTGAAATCGATGGCACGTAGCAAAATATCTAAACTAAATTGTTGGCTTGTCTTTATGTGTGTCGTTTCTTGGGTGTGCTTCTGATCATGCACAATGGTGAATGTTTAATTACGTTTTTCATGTGTACTTTTTAAATAAAATGATTTATGAGTTAGTTTTTGATATCTCGTGGCAATTCTTTTAATAAATTTGATTTATTGATAATTAAAAGTAAAATAATATATCAGTTTCTTTGAGCTTGTTGATTATTCTTTGCAAAAGGCAAGACTTCAAGCGAAAAAAAAATTTGTACGTAAAACACATCATCCACAATCTAACAAAAATATAACAAATAGGGGGTTTTGTATAATTTTAAAAGTTAAAGACTTTGGTAGAAAAAAGGAAAAGTTGAATGTGGCTGCTTACGCCAATTGCCAATATGTTTTTTAATTCATGAATGCTATGAAAGCGGGACTGTACATGTACAGTCCTGTCACAAAAGCATTTTCCATTAAAATAACATACAACCACACTACATATGCATTATCTTGAGGGATCAATCGCGATAAGACATTAAGACATATATTACTTGTCATCACTCATGAGTATTTGAGAAAAAATTGCAGAAAAACCTATTTCCAATTAATCTTTATAGGAAAAACTTTGGAGAAAAAGTTGCAATACAAATTTAGAGACAAGAACGTCTCTTAACTTCTCAATAAGTTGAGTACAGAGATTTCCTTATATAATATAATTAATTTATTATGTTAGTTTAACTATAATACATAGATATTTAAAATATAATCACTATTACTTAAGCATTGAAGACATCGATATGGACTACATTACATAAACTCCAAAGATGTTTTTTAGTTTTAATTGATAATATTTGTATGCATATACCATTATGTATTACTTTGACAGTAAAAGAGTTACAATCTTTTTTGTTGTATATTATAAAGTGTATATTTACAAGTATTTTCTTAATGTGTTCTTTTTTTTTTTTTTTTTGAATCAAGGTGCTTTATGTCTAGAGATTTTTAATGGTATTTTCAAATGAATCGAGGAGCTATATATCAAGTCAATATGTCTTTCCCGGTGAAGAAAGGATTTTAAGTGATGATATCTTCAAGAATTTTTGTCAATAGATACGATCTATAATGACAATAAAAAATCGTAAAACCAATTGTTGTACAAATTTGTATAGTACATATCAGTTAGTGGCGTATCCAGGATATGATTTTGTGGTAGGCTAAAATCTAAAAGAACCATAGACAAAAAATGAAAAGAAAATTAAGAAGATAAAGAATTGATTTTTAAATTTTTGATTTTTTTTTATGATCGCTTAACTTCATATCAAAAGTAGTTTTTGTTTCTTCATTTTGAAGAAAATCAGTTAAATCATGTAATACTTTCTATCATGCAGTGAAATCGATGGCACGTAGCAAAATATCTAAACTAAATTGTTGGCTTGTCTTTATGTGTGTCGTTTCTTGGGTGTGCTTCTGATCATGCACAATGGTGAATGTTTAATTACGTGTTTCATGTGTACTTTTTAAATAAAATGATTTATATGATTTAGTTTTTGATATCTGGTGGCAATTCTTTTAATAAATTTGATTTATTGACAATTAAAAGTAAAATAATATATCAGTTTCTTTGAACTTGTTGATTATTCTTTGCAAGAAGCAAGACTTAAAGCGAAAAAAAAAATTGTACGTAAACACATCATCCACAATCTAACAAAAATATAACAAATAGGGGGTTTTGTATAATTTTAAAAGTTAAAGACTTTGGTAGAAAAAAGGAAAAGTTGAATGTGGCTGCTTACGCCAATTGCCAATATGTTTTTTAATTCATTAATGCTATGAAAGCGGGATTGTACATGTACAGTCCTGTCACAAAAGCATTTTCCTTTTTTTTCTTAGCTGCAAAAAGTAGAAAATCAAAATGAAGAAGGCACCTTCAACATCAAAATTCAACATCAGCTACTGAAGATATAAAAAAGAGTTTTGGTCACTTAAATCTTACTACAATTCCCCATATATAATACTGCAATTAGACCTCCAAAAACATAATAAATAAGTGAGCATTTACGCAAGGTCATTGTTGGCGCCGCGAACTATTGTTGTCAATCGATGGTTCCTCCATTAAAGATCGAATCTTTACTCAATTTATACATACAACACACACTGAAATGGAACTGATTTGTATGTTAAAAATGATTGGAGTTTATGATGCGGGTTGGAGGGGAGTGAATGAGAAGATGGGAGAGGGGATAATTAACGGTCTGATTTTTGTGTAACGGTCGGATTTTTTGTTGGTGAGTGGTGACTGACGGTCTGATTGAAATTAAATTTAATAACCCGATACTAATAAACTTTTTAAGAATTAAATTGAGAGGTCAACAATGTATTTTCTCCACCAATACCAATTACCAAAGTACAGGGTTATATCAAGTTTAAGAAGGCTAAAATGAGATAGTGACAAGTGACAACCCTTCAAAAAGAAATTATGAGATAGTGACAACTCCTTATGAAAAATGAATTAGTAGTCTATGTGCCTATGATTATTGCATATAACTAAAATTTAGATACAACCAACACCGCGTATTAATTACTAGGGGTATTACATTAAACCCCCCATCGTATGGTCCCTTTTTAAGTCAACCCCCATCGTATGCCAAAATCATCACTTTACCCCAAGTCAACTTTTTGCACTTTTTTTCAAGAGTATTTTCGTCAAATGTCAAAATTTTTAATATTTATTTTTTAAAAAATGTAAAATTTATTAATCGACAAATATTTTTTTTCAACAAATTTTTTTTCGAAAAAAAAAATTTGGTCGAAAAAACAAATTGTCGAAAAAGATAAAAAAAATTGTTGAAATAAAATATTTGGCGAAAAAAAAATGTTGTCGAAAAAAAAATTTGTTGGGAAAAAAAATTTGGTCGAAAAAAATATTTTTTTGGCGAAAATTAATATTTGTCGATTAATAAATTTTTTATTTTTTAAAAAAATTTATAAAATTTTTTGACATTTGACGAAAATACCCCTAAAAAAGTGCACAAAATTGACTTGGGGTAAAGTGATGATTTTGTCATACGATGGGGGGTTGACTGAGTCAAAACAAAGTTAAGGGGTTGACTATAAAAAGGACTATACGATAGGGGGTTTAATGTAATTACCGCTAATTACTAATTCCACGTTTGTGGACTTTCCTAATAACTTACATTTTTTTTCTAGATAAGTACAGATACTTAATAGACATGCATTTCGTTTATTGCATTTCCTTTTTACTTTTTTGCAACATCGAAATATGATTTCATGGTAGCCGGGTATCTCTTCAAGTTGATTAATTAGAACAATACTTCTCTAAATCATGGATAATTCTTATGTTCAGATTTTTAATGGAGGTTCCAGGGTGAACTTTAAATAAATTACTGTATCTACTAAAGTGTATATGTAAGTCTTTAATTTAACAGAATGCGAAACCAAACCACGTTATTGTGACATAATCGTTGATATGGATCGGAGTATCAAATGAATATCAGAAATATTTTGCAATGATTTTTCACTTTTCATGTCTTTTGGGGTATCTCGAGATTTTCTAAATACAACTAATTGGATGGTAAGTGAGCAAATCCAAATTGGAAATGGCACATTATCTTGTGAAAATAAATAACCACAATCCAAACCGACGACAAACAGAATACTAAAAAAATGTGTGAAGTTACTGAATCTGTGCAAGCTGGACAGCTCAGATGACAATATTAAGCTCTGATCACATCAACTTGAGCACTCTACAAATATTAAAATCATGTCACATGTCTAAAGTTCTTAGAATATATATAATTAGCGGGTTTTAAAATAAAACACGCTTTCATTTTTAGTCCTTATATTTTCACCTCTCTCCTTTTACGGCCAATATAAATAAGGGACTTGTATTATTTTATTCGATTAATTCATTCTTATAGTAACAAACACGATACAGAGAGAGCTAGGGTTTGTGCTCTTGTCAACCACCCTTCTTCTCCGATTTGTAATTCCCTTTTTCCAATCGTCAATACAAGCCTTTCTGTTAGTTTTCATGGTATCATTAGTCTCGGTTACCTAGATCATGTCTTCCGCTGCATCTCTTTCCTCTGCGAAGTTCTCTTTCGCCTCTTTCTCTCTGCGTGAAACCCTAATTTCACGATTTCTCTCGATTTTCACCGGATCTGCAAAACTTAGCCTCTATACACTATGACTTCACCGGCGCCTTCCACCTCGACGTCTTCGGCGACTTCATCGGCTCTCTCTGGTTCAAATCCGAAGCATCCAAGCGAAGATCCCTCATATGTGTACTATCTCGGTGCTCACGATATTCACGACGCATCGATTGTTGGCGATCAACTCAATGTTGAAAATTATGTTTCCTGGAGTCGAGTCGTGCGATCAAGTTGGCGTTGAACATCAAGAATAAAGGGTAGTTCATTGACGGTTTCCTTCCAATTCCCTTTGGAGATGCGGATCTGCGTACTTGCTGGACTCGGGCTGATAACTTGGTGTTCACTTGGCTGATGAACTCGGGAACAAAGGAGCTGCGTCGTATATATATAATTAGCGGGTTTTAGAATAAAACACGCTTTCATTTTTAGTCCTTGTACTGGCGGTTTGACAACACTACATATCTGATCGTCCACCAACATTTGCACATCATCTTCAGTTGTATTGCTCTTGTGCTCATCATCTCCGATTGGATTGCCCTCGTCCACATGAATTTTCTGCTGGTGGTCATGGCCAAACTTCTTTGGTTTTAAATTAGGCATTGTGCTTTTGTCCTTGAGTGGATCATCTTCAACCTGTATGGACCAGTCGTGTATCAATGATGAAGTATAAGAACATGACACCATGATTATTATATAGTTTGGAGTTTCAATTTTGAATATAAAATTAAACTGCAAGAATTCCCTTGACATGCATTAGCAGAAACAATCTAATGTATCACTTCAGAAATGCAGAATTAACCTCTTATTGAACTTTTATTCGAGAATTTGACCCCAAGGAAGAAAAGCCACTACTAAAAAAACAGGATAATTAGACGGTGCTATAGTGACACTATACTAAAACAGTCACTAAAGTAACATATTGAGACGGGCCGAAAGTTGAGAGACGCTTTTTCATTTTCCCCGCTCACTTAATTCTTTCCCTCCTCTCTCTCCTCCCTCTGTTTCCCTTCCCCCCAAAACATTTCAGCTTACAAATGAAAGAAAACCCTTCCCCCTCTCTCTTCCCCCAATTCATTTCCGCTACTTTCTCTCTACATTGGAGAAAGAACAAAAACCCTTCTACAACAATTTTGTTTCATTTCAATTTTTCACCGATCTTTCAGACTTTAATTTTTGTGGTATCTTTTTGTTCTCTCCAAGTGATCGATCTTCTTCTTCTTCTCTCAAGTTGGTTTTGTGATTTTGTTCACTTACAGAAGGATTTTTCGACGATTTTCTCTTGTTTCTCTATAGGGTTTTTGATTTCTTTCGATTCATTTTGTTTACTAACTCTGTAGGATTTTGTGATTTTCTCTTGTCCATTTAGGGTTTTATTTTTTTGTTCATCATCTCCTTTCTCTAATTGCAGATTTTTACTTTGTCCGTAGCTGGCTTTCCCTATTATTCAAGGTATGAATTAATCTCCTTTAATTTGTTATTTTCTCTGCACTTTTTAATTTATTGAGTTATGCAGAGTATGGTGTTTGAAATTTATGCCTTCTCAATCTTGAATTTGAAGGTTTAGTATTTAACATTGATATATATGATATTCAATTGACAAGCTACCAGTATAGTTAATAACCTCAAATTATTAACTATAATAAAAGTTGTACAAAGGGCTTCTTTTCATTTTATATTGAATGGTTAAATGTTAGTATTCATTACCCGCAAGTATCCATCAGATTTGCGTAGTTTATTTATTTACATGCGTTATATTCATCTCAATCCCCATCATAGTGGTTATATGATAAATCACATATATAGCATCAGAGTATATTTGAATCATCTGTAGCTATCATTCTTTTCCTTAACAAGATTTTTTTTCTGTGTTTGGAATATAGTTCACATCAGAGTATAATCACTAGTTACGATAACTACAAGGACTATATAATTAGTAACATTTGTATTTAAAATTTCATCTTTTATGTTTAATCAAGTTGGGAAGATTTTTCTAGGCAAGTTAGTATATACTTCTGTGGTTCTATGCTACTTATTAACTTATAAGCTACATTGGTGCGCCATGTTTCTTTCCCTATTCTTGTTGCCTAGAACAAAATTGGTTACTGGTTTTGGGTACTCTCTCCAATAATGTAGCTAATTCGTAATTTCTAATATTATTAAAGTTATATGGACTCTTCCTTATGAATGTACATACTAAGTCGAGTTACTTCAAATATCTTCTGTAATGATTTTCAATTGACAGAGATTAGAATTCCTTTACCTATTAGGAGGATTTGGACCAACCATTACCTATATGTGAGATGAATAATTCCAACTATTTCTTTCATTTCTTCTTGTGAAGCATTACAATATTATTTGTTGTCAAATATCTTACTTTAATATTTATTGTGGTGCTTTTAGCAATGATGAATATACAAAGATATTCAACAAATGATGAAAGAAACCAGTAGGATTTTACAGATGCTAATCAACGCAGGGTTCGACATTCTAATGATAGGACACATGGTCATTATAATGACACTCAAGGTTCAGTAGCAATCATATTATTATGAAAATGGAGTACAAAGTTGCACTTGAAATGATGCATCAAATCAAGATAAACTAAAAATTTATAACCAATATGTCATGCATAATTTGGATCGTGAATATTCAAATCATAGCTATGTTAAGGTATGTCAACTATTAATTCTTCTTTTGCCTTTGGCTGATCGTTGTGCATCTTAAGTGATTTAGTTTCCTATATTTAGTTTGATCTGTTTTATTTCGTTGGTGAATTGTAGGATTTTGGTCTAAAAAGAGAGGAACCGTGAATGTGAGACTGATGTATCTGGACATCAGGAAAAAGTTGGGAGAAGGTGTGGCTTGTTTTAGCAAACTGCTTTGTTCAAACCATGTGAATATTTTAGGACTTCTCTCATCATTAAAGATGTTGGTTTCCTATGATAATAATATCTGCTCTTATTATTCTTAGATCTGCTATTTATGTTTTGCAGTTTCAGTTATATATGCTTAACCAGTTCGTTACATATTGGATTCTACAGTACCTTGATGGTGCAATACTGATGATTTGTATTGGGGAGACCATGTCAAATGAAGTCCATCCTTAAGGTAATACCTAAGACTACTTAAACAAACTTTTCCTGGTAGATTATTATGAGCAACTAAAGAGTTTCCATGCATGTTTGGATTTATAATTGAAGTCACCTCCTCAATTTGGTAGACTGTTGATTGCATTTAAATTAGTTTTTTGTTCGTCATTAATATGTTGTACGCTTGACACGACTCTCTAATGCTTGAGTATGAAAGGTAACTCAACTTTTAGTTTGATCTATGTTTGCTATAGGTCTTAGCCCATGTTTGCTTATCTCGAAGTAAAATGACGTGTTGTATTGATGATTTTCTTGAAATACTTTTTAGCTTATTGATTATACTATGTTTTTTTACAGTTCAAATGCATTGTCTTGTATCTTAGAAGCATTTTGTTCTTAGTCATGTCTCTCCTATGTGTGACTTTAATGTTTTCCACATCTTTATATTTGTAGGTACGGTTTAGATGAAGTGAAGAAGCTGATGTCGTCTATTGATGAGTCTAAAAGTGATTTACGTAGTTTCATGAAGTTTTTTGTCATTATCAAACAAACTTGTTTGTTTAGGTTTAAATAATTTCACATAGACATGTGAGTTCTTTTCAAACTAGTTTATAAAGTTAAGCTCGATCTATTGTAGAAGATGTTTTCTGATTGGATACTTCAAATTTGTAATACTTGTTCAAATATTATAAAATTTAAATTATTATGATTTCTTGATTGTGAATGTATTGGATTATAGTCTATATAATTTAGTGCTAACAAGTCTTCTTAAGAATCAAGTATTCAGGCATCTCAATCGCATATTTATAGTTATATACATATTTATCTATAATGACGCAATGTGCTATCTCAAAAATAGGTGGTTAAAGTAGTTAAAAAAGAAATTTTATGACACATAAAAGTGTCACCACAATATTCTTTTGAGACAATATTAAGCGTCACCAAATTACACTTTTGAGACACATTAAAGTGTCACAATAAGCTATAGTCACGCCCACTTAGGAGACGCTATTAAGAGGCGTCACTAAAGCAAATGCGTCACTATATACATTTATAGTGACACTTTTCGGTGTCACTAAAGCATGTTTTTTTGGTAGTGAGCAATTTATAGAGTGGTAGCCTTTGATTTGAAAATAAAAATAAAAATATCCAACTTAAACAATGACATAATTACCTTTGTACGAAGAATGACAAAATTAATTCATGTAATTTTAAAAAATAGCACATATTGTTGGGTGTTTAGAATAATATAGAGAATATATAAAAAGTTTTGGGGTTATTTAGGAAATTTGGAAGACTTGAGGAGGTTTTTGTAAATAAGCAAATGCAATATCTTGTTGATTCAAAGTTCTTTATACACTGTTCTTGTTTTGCTTTTTTTTTTTCTTGATTTACAATTACAACTTGATTCCATATTTATAAGCAAACTAGCCGCCTTAATAAACAATAATTTACTTAAAAATCTCCTAATTATTTAACTTCCCACTAATTAATTGGTCCCACACATGTAGATTTGTGATTAAGAATGACTACACGTAATTGTTTCTTGAACCTTCATATTAAATAATAATTGGAGTTCTCTAGAGTTTCTTGTTTGACAAGAAATGATGAGCCGTCTGGAATTTGCTAGAAAGTGGAGGAATTATGAATTATTATTTTAACACTCCCCCTTATTTCATAATTCGGACTTCATTTTGTAGTTGCACGATTTTCTCCGCGGCCACTGTTTTTGTGAAACTGTCCGCGAGCTATTCCTTAGTGTTAATGAACTCCAACTGAATTTCTTGATCTTGAACTAGACTTCTGATGAAATGATGTCGCAGTTCTATATGCTTCGATCTCCCATGAAATACTGGATTCTTCGTCATTGCAATAGTCGACATGTTGTGGCAATAGATTACTGTTGGAGCTTCTTTTTTTTGCTGTAAATCTTCAAGAATTCTTCTGATCCAAACGGCTTCACGCGCTGCATCTGTAGCGGCGATATACTCTGCTTCTGCTGATGAAAGTGATACCGTCTTTTGCTTCTTTGACGTCCACGATATTATTTTTGATCCAAGACAGAATACGTATCCCGACGTACATTTACGATCATCGACTGATCCATCCCAATCACTGTCAGTATAGCCGATGAGATTGTTCTCTTTTTCCCTGACATACTTGATGCCGAACTTCTTTGTACCTTGGAGGTATCGTAGAATCCTTTTTGCTGTTGCATAGTGCAATTTGCTTGGATCATGCATAAACCTTGATATCAGGCTGATTGGATAAACTATATCTGGCCTCGTGTTCGTCAGATAAATAAGGGAGCCTACTAAACTCCTGTACATTTTCTGATCAACCTTTTCAGCACCATCATTCGTCATCAGCTTTTCATTGACTGCAAGTGGTGTGGATATTGGCTTGTAGTTCTGCATCTGGAATTTCTTCAAAATTCCTTCAAGATAATATTTCTCCTTTGGATTGGCGGACTTGAATTCCCAGAAAATATTTCATAAGCCCGAGATCAGTCATTTCAAACTCTTGCATCATTGCCTTTTTAAATTTATCCATCATTTCTGCACTTGTGCTTGTATATATCAAATCATCCACGTAAAGACAAACGAGAAGAAAATCTTTACCTTGTTTCTTTACGTAGAGTGATGGTTCACTTTGGCTTCTGGTGAATCCAGACTTCTGGATATAGCTGTCAATTTTGCTATTCCATGCCCTTGGTGCTTGCTTTAGGCCATATAGCGCTTTCTTGAGGCGATAGACTTTCTCTTCTTTTCCTTTGGCGATGTAACCCTGCGGTTCCTCGACATAGACTTCTTCTTCTAGATCTCCGTTCAAGAAAGCTGATTTCACGTCCAGTTGATAAATTGGTAACTCTAGTTGAGCAGCTCGAGCTAGCACGAGCCTTATAGTCTCCATGCGTGCAACTGGAGCAAATGTTTCATTGAAGTCAACTCCTGGTTGTTGTGAATATCCCTTTGCAACTAGGCGTGCCTTGTGCTTTTGGATTGAGCCATCTTCCTTGTACTTCGTCTTGTACACCCATTTAAGGCCGATAACTCTTTTTCCTTTGGGAAGATCTACAAGCTCCCATGTTTTGTTCTTTTCAATACTCGCCATTTCTTCGTCCATTGCTTTTAGCCAGATTTCTTCTTTAGCAGCTTCGTCAAATGTCTGCGGCTCAACGGTAAAGAATGCTACATCACATGATTCATAAATATCTCGCAAGCTGCGTACCTTTCTGATAGGACTTTCAGATTCTGGATAGAATTCTTCGGATGGTCTTGAAGCACTTGGACTTGGACCTTGGTCTGGACTTGCACTTGGACTGGTACTTGATTCATTTTGTTGAAATGAGGATGGCGGTGGTTGATAGACATTATTTGTCTTCGTATTCTCTTCCCAGTTCCACGACTGCTTTTCATCAAAGATAACATCTCGAGAAATGATAAGCTTATTTGCTCTTGGGTCTAGTAAACGATATCCTTTAGATTCGTCACTATAACCAATGAATATTAACTTTTCTTCCTTTTCATCAAATTTCTCACGTCGCTGGGAAGGAATATGAGAATAAGCAATGCATCCAAAAACTTTGAGATGGTGTACCTGTGGCTTTCGGTGAAACCATGCTTCATATGGCGTCTTGTTTGGTAAGGCCTTAGTTGGTGACCGGTTCAAGATGTAAACCGCCGTTGTCACAGCTTCCGCCCAAAAACTTTTAGGAAGTCCTTTTCCTGTCATCATGCTTCGGGCCATTTCAGCAATTGTACGGTGTTTCCGCTCGGCAACTCCATTCTGTTGTGGGCTATAGCGAACTGTTAACTGCATGTGGATGCCTTTCTCTTTGCATTAGTTCATGAAGTCTCTTCCAATGAACTCTCCACCTCGATCAGTTCTGAGAGTCTTTATTTTTCTGCCACTTTGATTTTCGACTTTTGCCTTGAACTCCAAGAACTTGGGAAATGCTTCTGATTTCTGCTTCAAAATGTATATCCACATCATTCTTGTATAATCATCGACAAACAGAAGGAAGTACCTGCTGTCGTTTAGTGACGACGTCTGAGTTGGCCCAAAAACATCAGCGTGGACTAATTCCAGTAGAGCTTTGGCTCTGTATGAAACTTTTGGGAATGGTAGGCGATGCATTTTTCCATAAATACATCATTCACATGGTTTGTCCCTGTCTGGAATATCTGGAAGGCCAAGAACCAAAATTTTCTTTTTCAACATATTTAAGTCTCCATAGTTTAGATGTCCGTACCTCAAATGCCAAATCATGTGATCATCGGTGGTGTTTTGAAGTATCATCTTCTCCGTCAATGATAAGGTAAGTGGAAACACTTTATTCGCAGTCATTTTTATTTTTGCCACAACAAGACTTTTCATTTTATCAATAATAACACAGTGGTCATTATTGAACTCCACTTTATAATTTTTCCGTAGCAATTGGCCGACACTGAGTAGATTTTGGGTCAAACCTGGGACATAGAAGACGTCTTTGATGAAGTTTGTCTCGCCCTTTCTTGTCTTTACTGCAACCGTGCCTTTTCCCATAATTTTGTGTAATTTACCATCACCGAGTCTTACTTCTGATGAATATGAGTCATCTAGCTCCACAAATATATTTTTATTCCCGGACATGTGATTGCTGCAACCACTATCAACGTACCAAGTACTTTCAATTTTTTGTTGTGAATTGAAACATGAATAGAGTACCTGGTTATTGTTGACCTCTTCGGTAAAGTAGGATTCTTTAGTGTTGTCGCCGTCTTCAGCCAACAATCTCTGTCGGAATGGTTGGGACTTTTGCACCTTTTGCACTTAAATCGGTCATCCTTCGTGGCATGATTATTTCTTCTGCATATTCTGCAACTCGGCTCATAATTTGAATTTTGATTATCACCTCCTTTGTATGGATCGCGTCGCTGGAAATTTTGATTTCTGCCTCGACCTCGTCCTCTGCCTCAACCCCCTCTTGATGTTGATGCATTTCTTCTTTCCTGGTGGCTATCATCATTTTTTCTGTCGCTTGTAGTGGCCTTGACTTGGAAAGCCTGTTCCAAGTTTTGATTCGCAAACCGACTCATTCTTTTTTCATGAGCCTCTAATGACCCCATGAGTTCATCTAAAGACAATTTTGATAAATCTTTAGATTCATCTATGGATGCGACTACGTGCTCAAATTTAGCTGGCAAGCTCCATAGCACTTTTTCGACAATTTTTCTGTCTTGAACGTTACCTCCGTATGCACGTATTTGGTTCACAATTATTGTGACCCTTGAAAAAAACTCTTGAATATTTTCATTTTCTTTCATGAAAATATTATCGAACTCACGCCATAAATTTTGCAATTTAATGGAGATAACTCTATCGTAGCCACCGAATTGTTTTTGTAAAACATCCCATGCATCTTTTGATGTTTTAACACCCATTATGCGTGGACGTATGGATCGACTTACCCCCTGGTGCATAAAGGACAAGGCTCTAGCATCTCTGGTCTTGTTCTCCTTATGCTCCTTCTTTTTTGCTGCCGTCAACACTGCTTCTTCCTCCGGCGTATACTTGTCGTACCCTTCATCGACAATATCCCATAGCTCATGGGACTGGAATAACGTCAGCATTAGGACGCTCCATAATTCGTAATTTTGTTCAACAAAGATAGGCACTCCTTGTTGGGAATAGGCGAAGGCGAGCTCGTTGGAAGGGGTTGGATTCATTATTTATTTTTGCGGAAGATATCGAGCCAAGGGTGGCTCTGATACCACAATATGTTGGGTGTTTAGAATAATATAGAGAATATATAAAAAGTTTTGGGGTTATTTAGGAAATTTGGAAGACTTGAGAAGGTTTTTGCAAATAAGCAAATGCAATATCTTGTTGATTCAAAGTGCTTTATACACGGTTCTTATTTTGCTTTTTTTTTTCTTGATTTACAATTACAACTTGATTCCATATTTATAGGCAAACTAGCCGCCTTAATAAACAATAATTTACTTAAAATCTCCTAATTATTTAACTTCTCACAAATTAATTGGTCCTACACATGTAGATTTGTGATTAAGAATGACTACACGTAATTGTTTCTTGAACCTTCATATTAAATAATAATTGGAGTTCTCTAGAGTTTCTCGTTTGACAAGAAATGATGAGCCGTCTGGAATTTGCTAGAAAGTGGAGGAATTAAGAATTATTATTTTAACACATACCTCCATTCATCCTTTAAGGCATACTAACTTACATGCAACGAGGAAAGTACCGTTGGCCTTACAAATAATTTTTATCACTTGTAATTTAAAATGTATTGTTGGCCTTACTAATAATATTTATCACTTATAATTTAAAATGTATTGTTGGCCTTACCAATATTTGTCATAAAATGTAAATGCGGTGCTTTACCCTTTTAATTAAAATTATATATAAGAACAAAAAGAATAACAAACTTTTTTGGGAATTATTTAATTTATGTATTGTTCTCATAGTTTAAAGTATAAGAACATAAAACATCCACTTCTTTTTTTCTCCTGTGTGTGAAAAAACATTCTCCAACGCACAGGAGAGGTATTTGCCAGATGCAAGCAAAACAAACATGGGTCCATTTGCCCTTTTTGTTTTCTTTAATGGTGGTTGATGCCAACTAACTTTTAAACAAATACATGCATCCACCTATGTGCAATACAATGGTTATTCACCAAGTATGTTATAAACTACGTTCTTCGGCAAAAATCTACAATTGTCTAAAAAAAGTAGGTATCGCACGAGATACATCTATCCTTCACAAAAACAATTTATTTGAGATTAAATTGAAGACACGATTCACTGGGCCACCAAACTTTCCAAATCCATAGCCAATTGCAACCAAAGGAAGCACAAAACATTATATTTTGCCTGCCAAAATAGCAATGCACACCAAATAATCAAGAACTTCCGACAGTGAAAGGCTAATGCCCATAAATCAAAAGAGGGAATTGTAATGCCTAAAAGTGGAGTAATTCACTAATGCTACATTGCTACTACAACCGTGTTACTGAATTGAGAGAAGGGCATCATACGACTTAGTTCAAAATTGAGGCAGAGACATCATACTACCTAGTTGAAATGCATCTTGAAGAATATCATCAACATGCCCATTTGGTCCCGAATGAGGCATTGTTACATTGTTCTCATGTGGGAGCGGAATACCTTGAAGGTCTAGGATCTAATTGGAGCTGTGGGAGGAAGCGTCCTTTTTCGAAATCTGTGTAACAAATACAAGAATATTGGGTCTAACCAATAAAATTGTTTTCCACAAGCCAATCATTTTTGTTAAAAATAGGATTATGTTTTTCCACACGGATCGTCAAATTATGTTTACGTTAACTTAAGAATTAGCTATATGTTTTCTCACCGCAAAAGAACCACTTTTCTCCAAATATTGAAATCACATATACTTGCTATGATGAAACGCCATGATTGTTATTGCTCAGATATGTTACAAATTACGTTAATTTCTAAAGAGACCCACGTGCCACGAATAATGCAAATAAAAGAAAATAAAAAAGTTTTGTTGCCATCAATCAAAGTCAATCAAAATCGAAAGCGTAGAATAATTTACCTTAAAGGGTTACGGAGGAGCTTTCTGAAGTTGGGTGTCGTTTCTAACCATGACAGTTTAAAATAAAACGAAGAAAAAAAAGAAAATAAATCTATTTATATCAAGATATATATATATATATATATATATATATTAATCGAAATTCTTTCATGATAGATACAAGGATGATTACATTTACACCCCCTGAGGTTTGGTGTATTTACAAACATCTCCCTTGATACAATTACCTCCCCTCTAACTAGTAACGGTAAGGGGTCATTACAATTACACCCATGACGTTTGGTGTAATATAAAATACCACCCCTCAAGTTTGAATAATTACAATGACCTCTCATAGAACTAGTAATTGTAAATGCATTTTCAACTTTGCACTTGTCTCAAAATCGAATTTTTGAGCATTGTTTATTAGGGAATTTTGCTTTGGCCATCCTTTATGTTGGCCTCTTTTCAAAGGACGTCTTTTATGTTGGCCTAATTATAAAGGACGTCATTTATATTGGCCTCTTTTCAAAGGACGTCATTTGTTTTTGCCATCTCAATCATCATTACAATATGGGAATAGTTAGAGGGGTTAATGAAGTAGAAATTATGGTAGATAGATTTGCTAATTGATTTTGAAAGGGTATAACAGTAAACAATAAAAGATCGCTCTGTAAGAATTATAAAGAGGGGAGAGTTTGGCTAATAAAGAGAAAAAACTCTCTTTTTTTGACAATTAAAAATAGGGATAATTACAACAAACCCCCCAATGTATGACCCCATTTTAAATTTGCACCCATAAGTTGTTTTTGGATCAGTTTGTCCCAAAAGAAAGTTGTGTCTGTTCAATTTGCCCCGAAAGCATTTTTCCATCCAAAATAGCATTTTATTTTCTCAAATTGAGCTCTGCATTTCTGATCTTGTTTTCTCCCACTAATTAATTGGTCCCACACATGTTGATTTGTGATTAAGAATGACTACACGTAATTGTTTCTTGAACCTTCATATTAAATAATAATTGGAGTTCTCTAGAGTTTCTCGTTTCACAAGAAATGATGAGCCGTCTGGAATTTGCTAGAAAGTGGAGGAATTATGAATTATTATTTTAACACATACCTCCATTCATCCTTTAAGGCATACTAACTCACATGCAACGAGGAAAGTACCGTTGGCCTTACTATTAATATTTATCACTTGTAATTTAAAATGTACTATTGGCCTTACCAATATTTGTCATAAAATGTAAATGCGGTGCTTTACCCTTTTAATTAAAATTATATATAAGAACAAAAAGAATAACAAACTTTCTTGGGAATTATTTAATTTATGTATTGTTCTCATAGTTTAAAGTATAAGAACATAAAACATCCACATCCACTTCTTTTTTTTCTCCTATGTGTAAAAAAACATTCTCCAATGCACATGAGAGAGAGGTATTTGCCACATGCAAGCAAAACAAACAGGGGTCCGTTTGCCCTTTTTGTGTTCTTTAATGGTGGTTGATGCCAACTAACTTTTAAACAAATACATGCATCCACCTATCTGCAATACAATGGTTATTCACCAAGTATGTTATAAACTATGTTCTTCGGCCAAAACCTACAATTGTCTAAAAAAAGTAGGTATCGCACGAGATACATCTATCCTTCACAAAAACTATTTATTTGAGATTAAATTGAAGACACGATTCACTGGGCCACCAAACTTTCCAAATCCATAGCCAATTGCAACCAAAGGAAGCACAAAACAGTATATTTTGCCTCCCAAAATAGCAATGCACATCAAATAATCAAGAACTTCCGGCAGTGAAAGGCTAATGCCCATAAATCAAAAGAGGGAATCGTAATGCCTAAAAGTGGAGTAATTCACTAATGCTACATTGCTACTACAACCGTGTTACTGAATTGAGAGAAGGGCATCATACGACTTAGTTCTAAATTGAGGCAGAGACATCATACTACCTGGTTGAAATGCATCTTGAAGAATATCATCAACATGCTCCTTTGGTCCCGAATGAGGCATTGTTACATTGTTCTCATGTGGGAGCGGAATACCTTGAAGGTCTAGGATCTAATTGGAGATGTGGGAGGAAGCGTCCTTTTTCGAAATCTGTGTAACAAATACAAGAATATTGGGTCTAACCAATAAAATTGTTTTCCACAAGCCAATCATTTTTGTTAAAAATAGGATTATGTTTTTCCACACGGATCGTCAAATTATGTTTACGTTAACTTAAGAATTAGCTATATGTTTTCCCACCGCAAAAGAACCACTTTTCTCCAAATATTGAAATCACATATACTTGCTATGATGAAACGCCATGATTGTTATTGCTCAGATATGTTAAAAATTACGTTAATTTCTAAAGAGACCCACGTGCCACGAATAATTCAAATAAAAGAAAATAAAAAAGTTTTGTTGCCATCAATCAAAGTCAATCAAAATCAAAAGCGTAGAATGATTTACCTTAAAGGGTTACGGAGGAGCTTTCTGAAGTTGGGTGTCGTTTCTAACCATGACAGTTTAAAATAAAACGAAGAAAAAAAAGAAAATAAATCTATTTATATCAAGATATATATATATATATATATATATTAATCGAAATTCTTTCATGATAGATACAAGGATGATTACAGTTACACCCCCTGAGGTTTGGTGTATTTACAAAGATCTCCCTTGATACAATTACCTCCCCTCTAACTAGTAACGGTAAGGGGTCATTACAATTACACCCATGACGTTTGGTGTAATATAAAATACCTCCCCTCAAGTTTGAATAATTACAATGACCTCTCATAGAACTAGTAATTGTAAATGCATTTTTAAATTTGCACTTGTCTCAAAATCGAATTTTTGAGCATTGTTTATTAGGGAATTTTGCTTTGGCCATCCTTTATGTTGGCCTCTTTTCAAAGGACGTCTTTTATGTTGGCCTAGTTATAAAGGACGTCCTTTATATCGGCCTCTTTTCAAAGGACGTCATTTGTTTTTGCCATCTCAATCATCCTTACAATATGAGAATAGTTAGAGGGGTTAATGAAGTAGAAATTATGGTAGATAGATTTGCTTATTGATTTTGAAAGGGTATAACAGTAAACAATAAAAGATCGTTCTGTAAGAATTATAAAGAGGGGAGAGTTTGGCTAATAAAGAGAAAAAACTCTCTTTTTTTGACAATTAAAAATAGGGATAATTACAACAAACCCCCCAATGTATGACCCCATTTTAACTTTGCACCCATAAGTTGTTTTTGGATCAGTTTGTCCCAAAAGAAAGTTGTGTCTGTTCGATTTGCCCCGAAAGCATTTTTCCAGCAAAAATAGCATTTTATTTTCTCAAATTGAGCTCTGCATTTCTGATCTTGTTTTCTCCCACTAATTAATTGGTCCCACACATGTTGATTTGTGATTAAGAATGACTACACGTAATTGTTTCTTGAACCTTCATATTAAATAATAATTGGAGTTCTCTAGAGTTTCTCGTTTCATAAGAAATGATGAGCCGTCTGGAATTTGCTAGAAAGTGGAGGAATTATGAATTATTATTTTAACACATACCTCCATTCATCCTTTAAGGCATACTAACTTACATGCAACGAGGAAAGTACCGTTGGCCTTACTATTAATATTTATCACTTGTAATTTAAAATGTACTCTTGGCCTTACCAATATTTGTCATAAAATGTAAATGCGGTGCTTTACCCTTTTAATTAAAATTATATATAAGAACAAAAAGAATAACAAACTTTTTTGGGAATTATTTAATGTATGTATTGTTCTCATAGTTTAAAGTATAAGAACATAAAACATCCACACCCACTTCTTTTTTTTCTCCTATGTGTGAAAAAACATTCTCCAACGCACATGAGAGAGAGGTATTTGCCACATGCAAGCAAAACAAAGAGGGTCCATTTGCCCTTTTTGTGTTATTTAATGGTGGTTGATGCCAACTAACTTTTAAACAAATACATGCATCCACCTATCTGCAATACAATGGTTATTCACCAAGTATGTTATAAACTACGTTCTTCGGCCAAAACCTACAATTGTCTAAAAAAAGTAGGTATCGCACGAGATACATCTATCCTTCACAAAAATAATTGATTTGAGATTAAATTGAAGACACGACTCACTAGGCCACCAAACTTTCCAAATTCATAGCCAGTTGCAACCAAAGGAAGCACAAAACAGTATATTTTGCCTGCTAAAATAGCAATGCACACCAAATAATCAAGAACTTCCGGCAGTGAAAGGCTAATACCCATAAATCAAAAGAGGGAATCGCAATGCCTAAAAGTGGAGTAATTCACTAATGCTACATTGCTACTACAACCGTGTTACTGAATTGAGAGAAAGGCATCATACGACTTAGTTCTAAATTGAGGCAGAGACATCATACTACCTGGTTGAAATGCATCTTGAAGAATATCATCAACATGCTCATTTGGTCCCGAATGAGGCATTGTTACATTGTTCTCATGTGGGAGCGGAATACCTCGAAGGTCTAGGATCTAATTGGAGCTGTGGGAGGAAGCGTCCTTTTTCGAAATCTGTGTAACAAATACAAGAATATTGGGTCTAACCAATAAAATTGTTTTCCACAAGCCAATCAATTTTGTTAAAAATAGGATTATGTTTTTCCACACGGATCGTCAAATTATGATTACGTTAACTTAAGAATTAGCTATATGTTTTCCCACCGCAAAAGAACCACTTTTCTCCAAATATTGAAATCACATATACTTGCTATGATGAAACGCCATGATTGTTATTGCTCAGATATGTTACAAATTACGTTAATTTCTAAAGAGACCCACGTGCCACGAATAATGCAAATAAAAGAAAATAAAAAAGTTTTGTTGCCATCAATCAAAGTCAATCAAAATCGAAAGCGTAGAATGATTTACCTTAAAGAGTTATGGAGGAGCTTTCTGAAGTTGGGTGTCGTTTCTAACCATGACAGTTTAAAATAAAACGAAGAAAAAAAAGAAAATAAATCTATTTATATCAAGATATACATATATATATATAAATATATATATATTAATCGAAATTCTTTCATGATAGATACAAGGATGATTACAGTTACACCCTTGAGGTTTGGTGTATTTACAAAGATCACCCTTGATACAATTACCTCCCCTCTAACTAGTAACGGTAAGGGGTCATTACAATTACACCCATGAGGTTTGGTGTAATATAAAGTACCTCCCCTCAAGTTTGAATAATTACAATGACCTCTCATATAACTAGTAATTGTAAATGCATTTTCAACTTTGCACTTGTCTCAAAATCGAATTTTTGAGCATTGTTTATTAGGGAATTTTGCTTTGGCCATCCTTTATGTTGGCCTCTTTTCAAAGGACGTCTTTTATGTTGGCCTAATTATAAAGGACGTCCTTCATATTGGCCTCTTTTCAAAGGACGTCATTTATTTTTGCCATCTCAATCATCATTACAATATGGGAATTGTTAGAGGGGTTAATGAAGTAAAAATTATGGTAGATAGATTTGCTTATTGATTTTGAAATGGTATAACAGTAAACAATAAAAGATTGTTCTGTAAGAATTATAAAGAGGGGAGAGTTTGGCGAATAAAGAAAAAAAACTCTATTTTTCTTTGATAATTAAAAATAGGGATAATTACAAAAAAAACCCCAATGTATGACCCCATTTTAACTTTGCACCCATAAGTTGTTTTTGGATCAGTTTGTCCCAAAAGAAAGTTGTGTCTGTTCGATTTGCCCCGAAAGCATTTTTCCGGGCAAAATGGCATTTTCTTTTCTCAAATTGAGCTCAACATTTCTGATCTTATTTTCCCCCACTAATTAATTGGTCCCACACATGTTGATTTGTGATTAAGAATGACTACACGTAATTGTTTCTTGAACCTTCGTATTAAATAATAATTGGAGTTCTCTAGAGTTTCTCGTTTCGCAAGAAATGATGAGCCGTCTGGAATTTGCTAGAAAGTGGACGAATTATGAATTATTATTTTAACACATACCTCCATTCATTCTTTAAGGCATACTAACTTACATGCAACGAGGAAAGTACCGTTGGCCTTACTATTAATATTTATCACTTGTAATTTAAAATGTACTGTTGGCCTTACCAATATTTGTCATAAAATCTAAATGCGGTGCTTTACCCTTTTAATTAAAATTATATATAAGAACAAAAAGAATAACAAACTTTTTTGGGAATTATTTAATTTATGTATTGTTCTCATAGTTTAAAGTATAAGAACATAAAACATCCACATCCACTTCTTTTTTTTCTCCTATGTGTGAAAAAACATTCTCCAACGCACATGAGAGAGAGGTATTTGCCACATGCAAGCAAAACAAACAGGGGTCCATTTGCCCTTTTTGTGTTATTTAATGGTGGTTGATTCCAACTAACTTTTAAACAAATACATGCATCCACCTATCTGCAATACAATGGTTATTCACCAAGTATGTTATAAACTACGTTCTTCGGCCAAAACCTACAATTGTCTAAAAAAAGTAGGTATCGCACGAGATACATCTATCCTTCACAAAAACAATTTATTTGAGATTAAATTGAAGACACACTCACTGGGCCACCAAACTTTCGAAATTCATAGCCAATTGCAACCAAAGGAAGCACAAAACAGTATATTTTGCCTGCCAAAATAGCAATGCACACCAAATAATCAAGAACTTCCGGCAGTGAAAGGCTAATGCCCATAAATCAAAAGAGGGAATCGTAATGCCTAAAAGTGGAGTAATTCACTAATGCAACATTGCTACTACAACCGTGTTACTGAATTGAGAGAAAGGCATCATACGACTTAGTTCAAAATTGAGGCAGAGACATCATACTACCTGGTTGAAATGCATCTTGAAGAATATCATCAACATGCTCCGTTGGTCCCGAATGAGGCATTGTTACATTGTTCTCATGTGGGAGCGGAATACCTTGAAGGTATAGGATCTAATTGGAGCTGTGGGAGGAAGCGTCCTTTTTTGAAATCTGTGTAACAAATACAAGAATATTGGGTCTAACCAATAAAATTGTTTTCCACAAGCCAATCATTTTTGTTAAAAATAGTATTATGTTTTTCCACACGGATCGTCAAATTATGTTTACGTTAACTTAAGAATTAGCTATATGTTTTCCCACCGCAAAAGAACCACTTTTCTCCAAATATTGAAATCACATATACTTGCTATGATGAAACGCCATGATTGTTATTGCTCAGATATGTTACAAATTACGTTAATTTCTAAAGAGACCCACGTGCCACGAATAATGCAAATCAAAGAACATAAAAAATTTTTGTTGCCATCAATCAAAGTCAATCAAAATCGAAAGCGTAGAATGATTTACCTTAAAGAGTTATGGAGGAGCTTTCTGAAGTTGGGTGTCGTTTCTAACCATGACAGTTTAAAATAAAACGAAGAAAAAAAAGAAAATAAATCTATTTATATCAAGATATATATATATATATATATATTAGTCGAAATTCTTTCATGATAGATACAAGGATGATTACAGTTACACCCCCTGAGGTTTGGTGTATTTACAAAGATCTCCCTTGATACAATTACCTCCCCTCTAACTAGTAACGGTAAGGGGTCATTACAATTACACCCATGAGGTTTGGTGTAATATAAAATATCTCCCCTCAAGTTTGAATAATTACAATGACCTCTCATATAACTAGTAATTGTAAATGCATTTTCAACTTTGCACTTGTTTCAAAATCGAATTTTTGAGCATTGTTTATTAGGGAATTTTGCTTTGGCCATCCTTTATGTTGGCCTCTTTTCAAAGGACGTCTTTTATGTTGGCCTAATTATAAAGTACGTCCTTTATATTGGCCTCTTTTCAAAGGACGTCATTTATTTTTGCCATCTCAATAATCGTTACAATATGGGAATAGTTAGAGGGGTTAATGAAGTAGAAATTTTGGTAGATAGATTTGCTTATTGATTTTGAAAGAGTATAACAGTAAACAATAAAAGATTACTTTGTAAGAATTATAAAGAGGGGAGAGTTTGGCTAATAAAGAAAAAAAACTCTCTTTTTCTTTGACAATTAAATATAGGGATAATTACAACAAACCCCCCAATGTATGACCCCATTTTAACTTTGCACCCATAAGTTGTTTTTGGATCAGTTTGTCCCAAAAGAAAGTTGTCTCTGTTCGATTTGCCACGAAAGCATTTTTCCGGCCAAAATGGCATTTTCTTTTCTCAAATTGAGCTCTGCATTTCTGATCTTGTTTTTCACCAACTAACATCTCCTTTTTTCATTTTCAGGTATTTGTTGTCCCATGTGCCATAGGTTACTCAAGCGTGATGTCGTTGAACTGAGGCCACCAATCAGATCTCTTGTAGCTTCTGATTCACTTCCACTCTTTTTCTTCGTAATTTCCACATGACCACATTTGTAATTATCCCCAATAAATTTCGAATTAGGATTAAGGCTTGTTTCTCCCATTTCCCCAAGTTGCTCACTCACACACCTGACACACACACACACCTCTCACACTTCCATAATCAGCACTCGATCAAATGGTAAGCTTCTGGTTTTCATTGGAGAAGAAGAAGAAGAACGATAGCGAAACAAGATTCATGGTAAGTTAGAAAAGTTGTCTCCTACTCTATAAATATAAGTTGTTGATAGACGAAACAATCATCCATTTGTTTTTGCACTTGTTTCAAAATTGAATTTTTAAGCCTTTATTACGAAATTTTACTTTGGCCATCCTTTATGTTGGCCTCTTTTCAAAGGACGTCATTTATGTTAGCCATTTTTCAAAGGACGTCCTTTGTGTTGGCCTCTTTTCAAAGGACGACATGTCCTTCCGGTATCTTAGTTCGGAGTGTTGGGTTGCAGGACATAATCCACCCAACCACAACACGCGACACAACGGAGTAATAGGGCGATACATCTCCTCCCTATAAAATAATGTAAAAAGATAATTCAAAAATTAAAACCAAACATATTCATCAAAAATAGTAAATACTAAATAGCATATTTAATAAAAGTGAGAATATATCGAAAAAGGTAATAAATATATCATAATGATTTGGATATTATTTAAATAATAAAAACCCTATTTCTCCTCACTAATAAAGATAAAATAAAACATTAAAATAGGAGATTCACTAATACATATATCATTAAATAGGAGATTACAGAGTATCTCTTATCAGCCAATATTCAAAGTAGTCATTATATTACAAACTACTTTCATATACTAAATATACAACCATTAAAGTATGAGATTCACTAATAAAGATAGAACAAGACATTAAATAGGAGATTTACAGTGTATTTATAAACAACCAATATTCAAAGTAGCCATTATATTACAAACTACTTTCAAATACTAAATATACAACCATTAAAGTAGGAGATTCACTAATAAAGATAGAATAAGACATTAAATAGGAGATTTAGAGAGTATTTATTATCACCCAATATTCAAAGTAGCCATTATATTACAAACTACTTTCAAATACTAAATATACAACCACTAAAATAGAAGATGAGTAATATATTTTTTAAAAAAAAATAGTGTTTAACCTTCGAGGCCAAAATGGCCGTTGACTTGAGATTTTTTTGAATTTCATTTTTAGATGCCATAATTTTGCATCTTAATTTCGGGTGACCGTGACAAACATTTGGAGCCGTGTATTTGATTTTGTTGCCTAAAAAAGAAGAAAATAATTGAATGCCATGAGCATACAAGTCAATCGAAATCCAAAGCCTAGAAAAATGATTTACCTTAAAAGGAGTCATGGAGGAGCTTTCTGAAGTGAGTGACGCTTTTAAGAATGGCAGTTTAAAACAAAAAGAAGAAAAAATGAGAAAATCCATTTATAGCAACATATATATATATATATATATATATATATTAATCAATTCTTTCAATATAGATACAAGAATAATTACAGTTACATCCCTAAGGTTTAGTGTAGTTACAAAGACCTCCCCTAATAAAATTACCTCCCTTCTAACTAGTAATGGTAAGGGGTCATTAGAATTACACCATTTAGGTTTGGTGTAATTACAAGTATCTCCCCTTAGATTTGAATAATTATAATGACCTCCCCTATAACTGCTAGTTGTAAATGCGTTGTCAAATTTGCCCTCGATCGTTCTATTGTTTAAATAAATTTAAAAGCCTTGTTAAAAATACTTGATATTTTATTTAATTTCAAGAGCTTGCATGTAGTAATATATAAATTAATTATTGGACAGAAAAGTATTAAATGATACAATAAATTAATTTTATTCGTTGTCACATATATTTAATTTTGTTACTCATTATTTCTTGTCAAACAATTTTTTTTTAATAAAAGATAAACCCTTATGTCATAGTGATAAAAACTATTAATTGTAATTTTATATTATAAAATAATTTTTTAATAAAATATAATTTTTAAATGTAGTTTGAAAGACATCTCTTACCATTTTTTAAAAGCGGAGATAACAACACTTAAAAAATATATTTTATTAAAGAAATATCATGTACAAGATTAATTTGATGGAAAACCCACTGTTTATTTTTAAGATAATGGAAAGAATCGTGAACATATAATTTATTTTTGTCATCTCAATCATCATTAAAATATGTGAATTGTTAACCCCCTCTTAATTGAGGCATCGGCATTAAGGATCATCGAGGTCCAAAGATCAGGTCAAATCCCCAGACACCCCGAAAGGACTTAAATGACCCGGTAGGATATCGGGACGCACACCATCCGAAAAAGCCTTTGTGCCACGAGGAAATCTCCCAGAATACAAGATGAGCGCGAGGTACGACGAACCTTAGATGGTCTCACGATACTCCATATCGACCAACGATATTCTTTCAGTAACCCTCTAAGAAGCACCCGACAAGCATCCGACAAACGAAGCCTTACGAGTTTTTTTCTTTGACAATAAAAAATAGGGATAATTACATCAAACTCCGCAACGTATGGCCCCATTTGACTTTGCACCCATAAGTTTGTTTTGGAGCGGTTTACTCCAAAAAAAATTGTGTCTGTTCGATTTGCCCCACAAGCATTTTTCCGACCAAAAAATGGCCGGAATATTCCGTTTTGATGTTGTTACATGAATAGTCACGTGATCGGTAAAGGAAAATATCGTTATTTTAATTTAATTCTAGGCCATTTTTCGGCCAAAAATGAACGGAATTAAATTTCATTTTTGGCCAAAAAATGCCCATGTGGCAAATAGAAAAGACACAAACTTTTTTTGGGGGCAAATTGCTCCAAAACAAACTTATAAGTGCAAAGTCAAAATGGGGTTCTACATTAGGGGTTTGATGTAATTATCCCTTAAAAATAACATTTTGCAAGTAGTTGATTATGTCCTCAATATAAAAACGTGCGGAGTTGGCATAATTATAGTTATTGTTATTGTTGTTTTTCTATATTAATTTTTAATTAGTAATATTAAACAGTAAGATCCGTTTCCCTCCTCTCTCTCTACTGACTTAAAAATAAAATAGAGAAGTGTATACTAAACAGCAATTTCTTACAAAATTATAATTCTCTCTTCAGTCTTTACTTCTCCTCCGCAATACTTTTCTCCTTTTAAGCAGGGAAAAAATAAAAACTAGTCATTTATTATGCCCTAGTTACACTTTTAGTTATTTATTGTGTCCTTCTTTTTGGTCTTTTATTATGTTTTTCGTTCCGAAAATGGTCCTCCGATAGAATTTTCAACCGGAAGTGTCACGTGCCGGGAAAATTTTGAATTTTTTTATTTCTCACGTGCCAATTCACACGTGGGAACGTAATTAAATTTTTTTTTTACCCGGTCAACGTGTCAACTCGATCAACTGGGTCAACTCATTTTTTTTTTAAATTTCAGCTGCTCCGCTCCATTAACAGCAGCACCCGACCCAACTCATATAACCCCCAACCCGTCTCTATTTTCACACAAACAACAACCTTCTCCTAAAAATCCCCAAATGGTTAGAACCCTAAACCCCAAATCCACAAGAACCCTAACACTAATCCCCAATTAGAGCTCATCCCAATACCAAATCTTTTAATTCTGCGTTGACTGAGTGTTTTCTCGGCCGAATCGCCGCACTTTCGGTTGAATTTCGAGTCCAATCGACGACTTTTTTGAAAACGCGATTTCAAGATGATTCAATCATGGCGCTTACGAAATGAGTCGAGAACTGATTTTACAGTAAGTAACACGCTTATTCTTTAATTCATTAGGGTTTGGTTTTGGTTTGTTCTGTTAAGAATTGTGGTCTGCTGCATTTCATATTAGAGTTTTCGTGTATCCTTATCTGTAATGTGCTGAAATTTATCTTCTGAGGTACATATTTGCTGTTAATGTTCACAGAATCATTATAAGCAAGCATTATAAACTAATAATCTTGCATGCATGGTTTGATTTTTACACATTCTGCACATGATTTTGGAAATAAGTTTGTGGATTAAGCTTGTTTGTGGCTTTCCAGTAAATATGTAACATAGTTTATACATGGTTTAAAAAACTCAATAAGCTTCTAGTAAATATGTTTATTCCGGTATTAATTAATTGTTACTATTTGTATTTTGCAGAATGGACTGACTACGCTATTTCACTTCGACTGCACTTTGGGGGTACTTTTTCTGGGGGCGACAACATTTCTTACTTTTCTAAAATTGAGCTCTGCATTTCTGATCTTACTTTCACCAACTAACATTTTCTTTTTCATTGTTCGCAGCAAAAATGTGTTGTTGCGTTGTTCGTTACGTACGGTAATTCATATTTTCAGTCGTTGATGTGGTATAAGTGTAGATTTGAACGATTTTATTCGAGTGATTTTTGTGATTTGTTTGTGTTAATGAATGAGCAGATGGAGATGTCGAGGAGCACCGCCGGAGAAGAAGCTGATTTCGTGGATATCAGGGATGAGCTCTCGATACTTGTTTCCTTAATTTAAATCATGTTTGTTAGCTGCATTGGATGTAATTCTGGAAGAGGCTCTATTAGTTCCAATGAAAGTAGTCAGACGAAGAATACTAGCTCGCCTGTTGATGTATGTGATAGTGAAAATCATTCTCCAGTTCGTGCAGAGCTTGCAAGCGTGCAGAGCAAAATCAAGTATGTTCGTTTTTGCTGCAAGCCTGATGGGTCTGCAATTTCCACTAACAGCACTTCATCTGAACATCCAAAACAATCTCGATCAGCTGGTAGTAGTAGTTGTAAATCGAAGCCATCACCATATCCACCCCCCTTGAAAAATAAAAGATGATATACTAACCCATGGGACTGTCTTCCCGTCATACATATGCAATATGGATGCTGCAAAAATTACTAGGTTAAGGAATCAGTATGTGTATTCTTTCATAAACACACTCCAGAATCCTTTGGAATTGACGGATGATATTTCTGATTCCGAGCACTTGGAAGACTTTTTTAATCCAAATGACGAAGCAACCTTGACCCCAAGACATGGCACTAAAAGAGAATTCAGTTGGAGAAGTGATGAAGTACGAAACAAGCTTGTCTTCTTGGCTAAAGCCACCTTCACCCAAGCAAGATGGTGATAACAAACAGGTCGGTTTGATTTCTGATGAAAATAGTCGTTGTGAGGAAACTCCTGATAGGCGCCTGGTGTTGGGACGGTTGTGGCGAATCTGGATGGTGAAGGAACGTCTCATATTTCACCTGCAATGTGGGCTGGAAATGGGATCCCGAATACAACTACCAAGTACAAAGAGGTATTGTCCTACTTTTGTCTCTTTTTAAAGTGCTAGTCATTAGTTTCATTCCATTTGCCTGAGTTCTAGAAATTGAAAATAATGAAGCCCACTTCAGAGGATCAGCGAGTTTGTTGGCATGCAACGCCATTTGAGGTGAGACTCGAAAAGGCACTTTCTGCAGACACTGTCATACCTCCTTCGTAGGTATCCGTACTTTTTCCTCGAAGATCATCTAGGACAAGGAGCTGCATAATAGAGTTAGAATTTCCTGACTCTTCAAAATAAAATTGCAGGAAGCTTGTCATTGAAGGAGGAGCAAGTTGAGTTGAATGATACTGGAGACATTTGATACTGCGTTGTCGCACTTGCTATGTTCAGCCTTTCTCGAATCTGTCGTTCACTCAAATGCTGAACGTCCACTGTATCACTGTAAAATTCTTCATTGCTGTTACTGAAACATTAGCTAGTTCTTTAGCCATGCTTTCTTCTTGAGAGTTGGGCTTCCAACGTGTTTCTAGTCTTCTTTAGTTTGGTGTGAGAATTCTGTTTAACTTTCTCTTTTGGCAGAATGCACCAAAGCACTTCAAAGAACTTCTCATAGTTGCTTTATTTTATCGACTAAATATGCAAGTATAGGCACTTTGTCGAACATCACAATGAAACACAGTTTAAAAATAAAGGGAAATCATTTTCGCTTAGCAACAATTCACACATTTGGTCGAATTCATTAACATTTTAGTACCATCCTTGAAAATGGCGTTAAGGTCATATTTGCGCAAGCACGAACGTTTGCTTTGTTTAGTTATTAACTTCAAATTGCATCTTACGACACTATGTCACTTTAGAAACACAGGAGGAACATATATTGTGCAACATCATACATAGTTTCTTTCTCAAATTATATCGAACAAGGCAAATGTTAGATAATTCTATAAAACAACACGATCCATTTTTGAGAAAGACATATTTCAAAGTTCAAAATTAAAGAGTTATGATTGATCAAAAAAGGAAAGAAAACGACAAACAAACTTAAAGAGTTATGACATGGGTTATTAACAAAAATAAGTCACATAACATATATTGACGTACCATGCATGCACTTCTCATTGGATAGTTTCCAAAGATTACCAAAACACAAAATAATACATAAAATAATACATGACTGAGATTAAAAAAGGATCCTGGCGGCGGTTTGGTTCTATGAGATATCTTAGTTTATCTCGTTTTATCTTTCGTTCGATTTAATAGATTGATTGTTTGGGCAGAAGTGAGACATACTCGAGTTTTTTGGTTTTATTATCCCATAATTTGAGATAAATAATCTCACATCTACCCATAAATAAATAATCTTGATTTTGCCTTCCTTTTTTTAACTGTTTATTAAACCTTCTATAAATTTATAAATTATTTTACTTTTCCATTACATAATTAGATATTAATATATTTATTAATGCTCCGAATCAAAAGTTTGAACAAAAAAAGTATACATTATGTTTATAAGTGATAACATTCAAGAATATATTCATGATCTTACAAAGACAAGATGGGATCTTACAAATATGATGAATGAATTAGTTTAGGGTTTACAATAAGGAAACTATATATACAAGACAACAAAAGACTAAACTACCCTTAACATAATTAATATACAATAATGATATGCTAACACCCCCCCTCAAACTCGAGAAGGTACTGCAATAAGTAACGAGAGTTTGCCAACAAAGAAGTTGTGTCGCTGAATCGTATGTGCCTTCGTAAAGAAGTCAGCCAACTGCATCGAAGACGGGATGAACGGTAGAGAGATAACACCATGCTGAAAATGATGTCGAGTCACATGACAATCGATCTCAATATGTTTGGTACGCTCATGAAAAACAGAGTTATGAGCAATCTGCACAGCACTTTTGTTATCACAATACATGGGTGTGGGAGATGACAACAACACCCCCATATCACCTAACAACCGTCGTAACCAAACAAGTTCAGTTGTGGTGGAAGCCATAGCACGATACTCTGCCTCGGTAGAAGAGCGAGAAACAACATCTTGTTTCTTGCTTTTCCAAGAGATGAGAGAATCACCTAGAAAAGTACAATATCCAGTGGTAGATTTTCGATCGGAAGGATCACTAGCCCAATCTGCATCCGTATATGCTCGAAGTTCTAAGGAAGAACTCGAAGGAAACAATAGACTCTGATAAATAGTACCACGAAGATAACGAAGAATGCGAGTAACAGCAACCCAATGATCAGAGGTAGGTGCAGCAACAACCTGGCTAACAATGTGAACCGCATAAGCAATATCCGGTCGAGTAATAGTCAAGTACACCAAACTACCAACAATAGACCTGTACAAGGTGGGATCCGGAAGAAGTGTGCCACCAGTAGGAGTATAACGAACATTTACCTCTAAAGGAGTAGCAGCAACACGAGTGTCTGTAAGACGAGCTCGCTCTAAAATATCTGAAGTATACTTCGACTGAGACAAAAGATAGCCCTTTGGAGATGAGGCGACTTCAATACCTAAAAAGTAACGAAGAGGACCCAAATCCTTCATATCAAACAAACGAGATAAGGTGTGTTTCAACACCTTGATACCCTCAACATCGTCACCTGTAATAATCATATCATCAACATACAGTAAAAGCATTATGCGACCAGCAGAACTGCATTTAACAAATAAGGCTGAATCATTAGGACTAGATGAGAAGCCAAGAGAACAAACAGCTGTAGAAAACTTCTCAAACCAAGCTCTTGGAGCTTTCTTAAGCCCATATAATGCTTTATTAAGTCTACACACCTGCCCTTTGTCATGAGGAACACCCGGAGGAGGTGTCATGTACACCTCCTCATGTAAATCACCATTCAAGAATGCATTTTTTACATCCATCTGTGAAATATACCATTGTCGTACAGATGCAACTGCAATAAGAACTCTAACAGATGTCATTTTAGCAACAGGAGCAAAGGTCTCCTCATAATCCATGCCATATTGTTGAGCAAATCCTTTTGCCACTAGACGAGCCTTATATCGCTCAACTGAACTATCAGCTTTGGTTTTAATTTTATATACCCATCGAGAACCAATTGACCTTTTCCCTATTGGAAGAGGAACCAAGTCCCAAGTGTGGTTTTTGTTCAAAGCTGATAGTTCCTCAGCCATAGCCTCTTGCCAAACAATATCTTGTGCCGCCTCAGAATATGAGGTAGGCTCACAAAGAGGCCAAACAGATGCCAAAAAGGAAACAAAAGGCTGAGAATAACAAGAGTAAATGAAATCAGGCAGTTGAGTAGACTTACGAGTACGCCTGGGATACCGCTCCTGAGCTGGATCCGAAATCGTAAGAGAAGGGACATGAGGGGGTAACTCTTCAACAGCACCCAAGTCATTTCCATCACCAAAACCAATATTGTCATCCCTAACAACATCACCAATACCAATATTCTCACCAGTTGGGTCATTAGTTCCAATATCAGAATCATCAAGAGTAAATGGGTCAATGTGAATAATATCAGACCGTGTCACATTATGGGAGCTTCGCGGAATAGAAAAATATGGAATATGCTCAATAAAGTGAACATGAGGAGAAACATAACATTTTCTACCAACTGGATCATAACACCGATAACCCTTCTGACCATTTCCATATCCCAAAAAGACACATATTGCAACACGTGAAGACAACTTAGTTCGCTCAACATGTGGACGAAGAACAAAACATGTGGACCCAAAAACCCGCAAATGAGAATAATCAGGAGTTTGGCCAAATAACTTAGCATACGGAGAGATACATGCGTTCTTAGGAGTTGGAACTCTATTTATGATATAAACAGCAGTGAGAACTGCTTCTCCCCAATACTCACTAGGTACACTAGCAGACAAAAGCATAGAACGTGCCGTTTCAACAATATGCCTATGTTTTCTTTCAGCCACACCATTTTGCTGAGGTGTGTCTGTACAAGAGGATTGGTGCACAGTACCATCATAAGAAGAGTGTCAGATAGTGCCTTACTCGTATATTCCCCACCCAAATCAGATCTAAAACATTTTATGACTTTAGAGTGTTGAGTTTTCACATATGCAGCAAAGTGAGCATAAACTTCAATGAATTCAGAACGGTTTTTCATCAAGTAAACCCAACAATAACGAGTATAGTCATCAATGAAAGAAACATAATATCGTGACCCCCCCTTTGTAGGAATAGGGGCAGGTCCCCAAACATCAGAATGAATCAAATCAAATGGTGCAAAAGAAGTGGATGTACTGTGATTAAGAGGTTTTGCAGAAAACTTCCCAAGTTTACATCCACTACAATCAGAAATATCCTGAGACTGCAAGTCTCCCAAAACACCACTATTACATAAAAATCTCAGACAAGATCCAGATACATGACCTAGTCTAGAGTGCCATACGTAAAACTTCGAAGAAGAAGAATTCAAATGAAATGTAGATAGATCAATACTCATAGCTGCAAACTGACCATCAACCTTCATGCCATCCAAAACATAAAGTCCCCCCTCTCTACTTCCAGTCCCAAGTATTCTCTTTGATTTCGGATCCTGCACATGACAAGAAGTAGAGGAAAAGTTAACATCAAGACCACGATCACACAATTGACCAACAGAAATAAGATTCATAGCCAATTTAGGAATACAATAAACATCAGGTAGTAAGAGATTTTCTGTTTGAATTGTACCAACACCTACGACTGGCATAGGAGTGCTATCAGCAGTCATAACAGATGTAGGTGGTAACACATGAGACATAGATACAAATGAGTTGCGATCAGGAGACATGTGATGAGATGCTCCAGAATCCAACACCCATAAGGACGAGTTTCTACCTGATGTGGATGGAGCAAACATAGCATATGGTGGAGACTGGTTTTTGTTTGCCTGAAGAAGGTTCTGCAATAGATTAACCAAAGTTGCTTTGTCTGACAAAGATGAATCGACAGAGGCTGGATCCAATGTAGGCATGACAGCAGCTGTATTAGGTTGTCCTCCAAAACGAAGATTCTGTGAATATGAAGGTTTGTCACTTGGCCTCTTTCCATATTCCTGTTGTGGTTTGCCTTTCTGGTTCAATAAAGGACACTGATTCTTCCAATGACCTTTTTCATGGCAATAGCGACACTCATCCTTATCATAACTCTTTTGTTTAGATCTGATATGACTAGGTTGAGTAACCAAAACAGAACCAACAGGAGTGGACTTCTCAATTTGAGTCTTGATGCGGGTTTCTTCAGCTAACAATTCATGCACAACTGAATCAACTGAAGGCAAAGGAGTACGGTGCAGAATTGACCCACGGATGCCTTCATACTCAGAGCGGAGATTGTACAACAGTTGAACCAAACGTTGTTGTTCTCGCCTTTCAATATACGGACTGAATGCTCTCAGTTCAGCGCATTCTGTCATAGCCAACTGATCCCAAAAGTTTGTCATCTCAGAATAAAACTCTTGAACACTTCGATCGCCCTGTATAAGAGCACGAATTTCCCCTTCAAGTTGATATTGAACAGCAAAGTTGGACCTCACATACAACCTCTCCAAATGGTCTCAAACTTCTTTCGCAGTATCAAACTTAGCTAACTGAGTACCAATCTTATGCTCAACAGAATTGTTAATCCAAGTAATAATTTTAGAATTATTGGTATCCCACACATCCAATAACTCAACAAAATTTGCATCATATGACTTAGGAGCAACCAAAACACCAGAAATATAATTCCACATCTTCTTCCCTTTTAGAAAGTTTTTCATAACATAACTCCAATACCCATAGTTCTTCCCATCGAAACGAACACTAATCGACTGCAACGAATCATCCCCTCCCGTCATGATAACAGAAATCGAAAATTGCAGCAATACACAAAGCAAGACTAACCCAGAAACAGAATTGGGGCAACAAATCGAACAAAAATTGCACCAAATCGAAATCGAAATTAACACACCAACAAGTTCAGAGAGTGCAGCGGATTACCAGAAACCAGTAGCAATACGAAGACGAAAAACCCAAAAAATTTCCGGCGGTGAGTTCGATCGGCGTGGTGTCGTGTTTGCCTACCGGTTGGGTCAGAGATTTGGCTCTGATGCCATGATAACATTCAAGAATATATTCATGATCTTACAAATATGATGAATGAATTAGTTTAGGGTTTACAATAAGGAAACTATATATACAAGACAACAAAAGACTAAACTATCCTTAACATAATTAATATACAATAATGATATGCTAACAATAAGATTCTTGTGGACAATAATTTTATAGTTTATTGATCAAATATATAAATAAATAAATAGAGTTCTTTTTGATAGTTTCATGTTTTTAGTATTTGATTACATGATATATAATTTTAGAAATTAATGAGATAAGATGTAACGGTGAAGTTCAAAATATGGCTTAACTTTGAATTTTGATTTGCATATCTATCTAACTAATGGGACTAAATGTAATTAAAGAGTAATCATATCATCATATCAAAATAAAAGTAATTTTTTGCATTTTCTATTTATTTAAATATATATATATATATATATATATATATTTGGCGTAGGACTTTGTTTAAATTTTATTTCGAAAAACCGCCAAATTCTAGTCCACCAATGGCGAGCTTCACCATCACTCCTCACAAGCTCTCCATTAGTTCAAGCCTACGCGCCGTCGCAAAACCCCTTCTCCTCCGCACAATCGCCTCGGCATTTTCCTCATCGCTCTCACCAAGGTAATTCATAACTAAACCAATCAGTTAGTTATGTAACTATTTTAGTTAGTTCAATCATCGTCGTTTTATTTAATTTAAATTTGAACTACAATACAGGCGTGTGACAGTATCTTCGAGCCGACGCTGGACCAAGGGAATTGATTGCTTTGCTGAGACAGATCGATCGGAGGCTTACTCAACCAATCATTTGACTTGTCGTCTCTCGTCCTTGTCCTGTTTAATTTCTTTGCTGATTGTTATTCCCCTGCTTCAACTGTCGTGCTTCATTATGAAGCCAAAGGTTGGAGACACGGTGTACGGAAATGAATGGTTGTGTAGCCAGATGATCTCGCGGGTTGCTTGGCGTATTGAATATGATTGGTGTACTCAGTTTCCTTTTTTGTGTTTGTGCAGGAACTCTAGGATTCAAACGTCATGGATGATGATCAAACTATACTTGATCCTAGTAGTATTATTGGGATTTTTATACGCCGCTGTTTGTTTGTTTGCTCGCCTTCAAACAGATGTCGTTTGAGGTAACTAATTGATCCACCTTTGAAAATGTTAAGGTGGATGCTGTATTCAGGTTTTTTTGTTTTTGTTTTTGGTTATGGTTGTTTAGTGTGTAATATATTATATTAGCATTCCAATGAAGTACATATTTCTGTAGTTTGCACCTCAATCCAACTTCTTATTTCGTGAAAGGTCGTAGTCTCTCACACCTGCAAAATGACATTCCGAAATTCTTATCAGGGTGAAACTATTTTCTTTTGGGAAGTTAAAGAGGCATGATGAGTTGAATCTTTGAGAAGCGTCGTTGAAGGTTTTATGTATTTTTATTTGCAGGGAATCTGTCATCTTTTAACAAACATTGTATTGTAAGGAATTACTCTCAGGATATCCTCCACATGAGTTATCACATTGTGATGCTGGTGCTAACGATCCAGATTCTTCAGTAGAATTTGATAATATGGACATGGAGAATTTTATATACGAAAAAGATAGTGAAGAATTTGATGAAAGTCAAACAGGACCAAGAAGAATTCATTTCCATGGTAATGCGTACTTTTTGAATTAGTTGAAGGTGCTGTTGCTGTAACTGCTCAATGTTTTTGGTATCTCGGAGATCAGAATTCTTATATATACTGCCTTTTTTTGTCAAGGATACCAGCTGTGTGGCCTGTTAAAATACTGCTCTACTTCAATTTGTTATTTGTTGATTGCACCAAAACCTATTACCCTGTTGTTTTGTTGCAAAGCTCCAGGGTAATAGATTGCATCCTCTATTCCGTTGTTTCAAATTATGGTTTCTGTTGGTCATCTTTGTTGTGATTTGGTTTAATGGGCTCGGATACTGATATCTGTTTGAGGCCCACGCTAGAGTACAGTGAGGTGCCTTCTGTAGCTAGCTATTGTGTGCCGGCTTCTAGTGATATGTCAGGATCTATTGGCTCCTTTAGCAGTAATTTCCTACGCACAAACTGGAAGATACAAGGGTGCCTATCTGAGCAGGCAAATGCCATTGAGAAGTGAGTGATTTAGTATGTTCATGTATCATGTTTGGTAAACTCATTTTATAACCACTGACTTCAAGATGGTCCTTCTCTGGTAGAAATGGGAGCACCTTCCCTCTAAATGCTTTTGAATCTGTACTACAATAGCTTCCAAAATTGGCACCAGAATTGCATCAAGTGAGTTACTTATTTCAGTAGTTGGGGTTGTTTACCCTTCTCTTTTCCGTTTTACATCTGAATGATGACTGACTACGTTCTATATTGGGCAATATTCTCATCAAATTTCGGTTCACTTTTTGCGTTATTTGAATAGCCTTTACAATGATGATTACCACGAGGCATTGGAAAACCTTCATCGTTACTTTGATTATAGGTACAATTGGTTCGTGAAAGGTCTATTCTTTTCTACTATGTCGGTTGTTTGATTTTCTCTGAATATGTATCTCGCTACAGTTAACAACTAGCTGATGCCTTTTGTAGAGAGAGAGAGAGAGAGAGAGAGAGGAAGTAGATAATGTTAAATTGAATAAAAGTTAGAGATAGTTATGAATATGGATTAATTGTCAGTTGTTAGCTGTAAGAATGGAATATGTATCCTCAAAAATAGTGCAGTGTTTTGGTTACAAGAAAAGCCACCAGCTGAGTGGTTTCTGTTATCCTCTCAAACCATTAGTTCCATTACTAAGTGGGATAGTAATTGGCTATCCCTTGAATCTGGGCACCCTGTCATGGTTTCATACATCCATCACACCATGCTCTTGTTTATTTGGACTTCCTCTAGGTTTACACAACTTTGGCTGGTTCTACTGGCTCACAAATTGTATCTTTTCATGGACTTCTCCTTCCTTTGATCTGTGCGTGTGATTGGTGTTGGGGGTGTGTTTGTTTGTTGAGTCTCTGTTTTCCTGGGTATATCTTCTCTTTTTTTCCTTTTCTCAAGTTCTGGGTGTCGGTCTTATAAAATATTGGTATCAAGTGAATAATGCCTCCATTATTGTTTTCAGGTATTAGCCGAAGGGGTTCGAGTTTCACAGCAGGTGCATCTTTTGTTCATCTTTTTGTTCCTTTAAGTCTTTGAATCTGTTCTCAAGTTAATGTATGAGGAATGAACTGATGAATTATGTCAGTGGCCTTTCTTTTTCTTTTTACGTGTATTATATCAGTGTGAGAAAAAGAATCAATTAAAATTTCAAATATTCTCTTTTTTTTTTCTTTCATAATAAAAGTAAAATCCGTTGTTGTTGGTATTGAATATTTGTGAAAGTGCCAGGACCTCTTGGTGACGTTGCTGGAAAAACCTGATCTTCGTCTATTTTTCATTTTTAATATTTTTTCCTTTTAGTACGCGTATAGTTCAATGGTTAAGGTGCTCAGAGGCTTGATCTTTTTCTTTCTCTCTAGTGTTTTTTTAATGAAAGAAGACCTTCCTTGTAAGCGACTACAAAATGCATTTGCTCATCCTAATGAAACGGTCTATTTAACAAAGCCAAGTTTGTACCTTGCAATTTTTTTTGTCCTCAATGATGTTTTTGATGTAGCAAACTCTTACTGAATACTATGTTATAGATGCACCACCTGTTTTGTTCTTATTTTATGTTGTTGATGGCTAAATTATGATTTAAAGTTTTTTCTTCAATTACCATATAGGTACTTGACTATAGTTTGTTACCTGTTCATTTGTTGCTTCAATAGAGAATATCCGAGTATACTAAAGATATATGAGGGTATTATTTGTTGAAGATTCAACTGTGCACATATGGTCTTAATTTCTAATTTTCCATGTGTTATGCAGTACAGTGATGACACATGCCTTGCTTATTCATTAGCAGCCATATCTCACCTCTTGTCTAAAATTCGAATCTCAGAGATGTCTGGAATCATTGGAATGCCATACTGGCCAGCTACTAGTGTAGGAACTTCATTATCTGCCCAACTACAATTATTTGTGCAGACCTAACCATGTTTAGAGGTTGAATAAGCAAATTAGAGGTTGTAATTAAAACTAAAATCACATTTTCAGTTTTCAAGTGTATATATCACGTACAGACCATGTTTAGTTATAATAATTCTTAGAAAATTTAGGCACCAAGTCCATGGATAATGCATGAGTCATGTCATGAATCTTGATACCTCGAAAGTCGAAACTAAACATGCAAAGGAAACCTTTTCGTAAATAAATAATACTTCAATAGTTTATATTTACTAATTACTATTTACAAGAACTCCATCCTATAAATTTATCGTCACTCGTAGCAAATCTCAACACTATTTATCAATATTATCCAAAAAAGGTCCACAAAATATGAGGAGTCTTCTTGTTTTCTTTGCATTCATTCTTTCAGTTTCAAAGTCAACTAGCATTTGTCCTCACGCATACGAATGCACGGACGTGCTCGATAATTTTGGCCGATGCTCGGAATTTATAGAAGGACTGGCTACTGATCCATCACCTCAGTGTTGCCAAGAACTCTCCAATTTAAACGCGATCGCAAAGCGAGAAAATGGAGGTCCGAGGAGACTTTGCAGTTGTATCGAAGATTTCGCAACAAACAATGCTCACCCTCCTTTTATGCTATCACATATTCAAGAGTTACCCCTTAGGTGCAACACACATTTAAGCTTTCCCATTTCAGAACACATGGACTGCTCTAGGTATGTTGAATGTCATCTATACAAAGTACTTTTTTTTCCCATCAAATGGCCATTATTATTTATTACAACCATAATAGAAAGTTACAAAAGTCATATTAATGGTATAATCTTAATGAGTCATAATTAAAAGTGGCCCAACTCTCCAAAGGCCACTTTCTAGGCCCACCAAAAATATGGATTTAAAATTTTAGTGAGTAAATTCATGAATGCGAATTCTTTTATTAAAAAGATTTCCAATTGAAGCATATGTGATAAGAAGTACAAAGTTTATTCGTTTTATAATTTGATCATAAATTATATGACTATTGCAGTATACATAAATTTAAACTTGATATAATTAATAAATCAGTTGAATTACCGCGCTTACTAGTTTATATTGTCTTTTTGCAGGATTATTTGAGATACTACAACGTAATGGACTTGATTAAATTGATATGATCTCTTTGATTTGTGCTTTGGGCGACATTCAACAAATTAGACTGAAAACTTGATTTATACTATGTTATTGTATTCAAATCAAAAGTGATAATTAATAAAGTCACACTAATTGTTCTCTTATTCTATTTTACCATTTACATTGTCCTTAATTAACTGATCCCTATAGAACTTGATAAACGTGATTTTTAATTGATCCACCATAAATATTTTTTGCAACGTAATAACGAAATATATCCCACATCATTTCCGATTGTTTACATGCATTGAACAAAATCGACTTCATTCATCATAAAGTTATTATTAATTAATTTTTACCTACTTGAGTCATATATATACCATAATTAAATATCAACCATAGTAACAAGTGAGAAGAAGCTAAGCTAGAGAGTTCATTTTTACCTGGGTAATATCTTCAAGCCATTATACTGGACAAAGTCCAGGCATGAACCAAGCACCAACCGAACGACATTGAGCAAAACAAGGCATTGTCTGTTTGATAGTGAGGTTGCTAATTAATTCATCATCTACTGATTAGAACTAGATCACCACAATCTAAAGCAAAACACCACAAAGTCGAACATCAACTGTAGTAATAGAGAACTAGTTGTTGACCCCGTTACGCCTTATCATTTTTTTATCGAAGACTTGAAGCCAGTGACGAAGCCAGAATCTTTTATAAAAAATTATGTTATTAAAAATAAAATTTTACAATTTTAATGGAGAAAAAAAAATGACCAGCAACGCTTGTAAACGAGCTATTAGGAATATACATGCTTCTCCATTAGTTAAAATATTTTATCTATAAAACTAGAAGAAGAAAACTTTGATACCCATATAAAAAGATATTTAAATATCTTACTTTAAAGCCCAACAAAATAACATGTGTGGTTTTAATGCACAAGACCATCATCTACTAGAAAATAAAATTTATTCACTACAAGAAAACAGGTCCAATAGGGACCGCCTATTAGGAACCGCATCGCGGTTCCGAACTATCAGCAACCGCGTTGGAACCGCATTGCGGTTCCTAAGAAACTGGAACCGCATTGCGGTTCCAATTAACCATTGGACCATTTGGAACCGCAACGCGGTTCCAACCCACCTAACGTTGAAATTGGGCTCTAAATTGGAGCCCAATTTCAACAAAACGATTGGGCTCGAATGAAGAGCCCAATCAAATAGGACTTTCTGCAACCGCGACGCGGTTCCAGAAAGTCCTATAATTATATAAAAGTGCTGCAAATCGCGATTTGCAGCTAACCCTAGCCCAAAACCGCCGTTTCGCCGCCGTTTCGCCGCCTGCTTCCACCGCTCATAATTGGAACCGCATCCCGGTTGTTGTCCTTCTTACTAATTTTCTCTGAAAAAAAGGATGCAATATTCTTGTTTAAAAAAATGTGCAATATTCTTGTGCAAAAAAAAGGAATATATATTCTTGATTTAAAAAAAAAATGTGCAATATTCTTGTACAAAAAAAAAGCAATATTCTAGGGGAAAAAAAGGTGCAATATTTTTGTATACAATAAAAGGATGCATTATTCTTGTAAAAAAAAAAGGATGCAATATTCTAGGAAAAAAAAGGTGCAATATTTTTGTATACAATAAAATGATGCATTATTCTTGTAAAAAAAAAGGATGAATAAACTCTAAAATATCAATACATCGTAATCAAAATCTATTCTTCATCCGATGAATAATAATACTCTTCCTCCTCCTGAATATTCGATCCCATGTCGTCAAAAATATCGAAAATGCTAAAATCTTGTGCTCTAAAGTGAAAACAGTCCCGAATCACAATTTGCATCATTGCCAGAAGTGTTGCCTTTCTGCAACCGCGTTGCGGTTGCAGAAACCAACGGTTATCTTATTTTGCAACCGCGTCACGGTTGCAAAAACTTGTAGACGTTAGTTTTAGCAACCGCCACGCGATTGCAAAACTAAGTAATACAATTAGCAACCGCAACGCGGTTGCAACTAGTAGCATTTGTAACCGCGTTGCGGTTGCAATTAATATTCATACTTCAAAATGACGTGTGTTCGATGATTTGAGATACCACGTTAATAGTTTAGTTAGTAAGTACCCTAATAATAGCCAAAACAATCATATTTTTTTTATTACATTGAAAATAAAGGTATTATAAGAAGATAACCCAAGTTCGAACAAAAACGTATATCCCTATATATGATGAGTACTTGAACAAGGGATTAGTAAGATGGTATATTCAATGAATCGATTAATGACATCTATACTTTAATTTGTGAATCAAATCATAATAACAAAGCAACAAGTTATGTATGATGGAAGTAGTTCATATATATATATATATATATATGTATATGTAGTGCAACAAGTTCTACTATAGTAACGACTATAACGATCATTTCACTTCTAATTTACTCTTACATTCATCAATTACTTGTTTTTTAACCATTTATTAGTTCATTACACATGTATTATTGATATATATTGATAAGAAACACTAACGCAATAAGGTAGATCAATAAAACAACGATTTTGATGATTGAATGTTATTTGAGTCTGCAATGCGGTCCCAATTAATGTCAATTGCAACCGCGACGCGGTTCCTAAAAGGACCAATTGAGACCGCAATGCGGTTCCTACTTATATTCATAGTATTAGGGACCGCATTGCGGTTCTTAATAAAATTCAAACGCGATGCGGGCTCAGAACTTTCAAAAATATTTTTAAAAACTTTCAGAGGCTGCGTTGCGGTTGCAAAAACTTCAAAAATTTCAAAATTTTAGGCGGGATGTGGGGGGAAATTCAAATTTTCGTGAAAATTCAAATTTTCATACCTTTTACTATATATACACACCTCAATCCACTCATTTATCTTATTACCCACCTCAATCCACTTCACTTTTCCATTCAACACTAAACAACAAGAAGAAAAAATATCTTTTATGTCTTTTTTCAAATTCAAATTCTTTTTTCTTCATCTCTTTTTTTTTTTCATTTCTCTTCTTCTTTTATGTTTAACATCTTTTTTCTTGTTCAACAACTTTTTTCTCTTTATTTCATTTCATTTCATTCATAATTAACTTTGTTTTTCATCTTTATTACATTTCTTTCATTAGTTTTCATCTTTACATTAATCTTTATTTCATTGATTTATTTGTTTTTATATATTGATTTGCTATACATAACTAATGTATATTGATTTACAGAAATCTCTAATTATTAACAAAAACCAATAATATTCCAGTAATTTCCTAGAATATTATTGGTTTTTTTTATTTCGCTTGAAGAGTAATTGCAACCGCAACGCGGTTCCAGTTAATATTCATAATAATTGGGACCGCGTCGCGGTCCCAACGGTATGAATATTAACTGGAACAGCGTTGCGGTTCCTGCTATAGTTTTTGGGTTTCTGCAACCGCAATACGGTTACAATCCATTTTCAAATTTTTTAATTTTTTTATGAAACATTGGAACCGCGTTACGGTCCCTATTGGCTTTACGGACCGCGTGGCGGTTGCAAAATTTCTCGGTCGCTATTGCGCTTTTCTGGAACCGTGTTGCGGTTCCTGTTGCGAAGTGACCGAGCTCTTTTGCAACCGCGTATTTGGAACCGCGACGCGGTTGCAAATGGCCTTTTGCAACCGCATCTGGGGTATTTGGAACCGCGACGGCGGTTCCAAATAGCCCTGTTTTCTTGTACTGATTATACTTCTTATATATAATAATATAATTTAGTATAACGTGTTCAATCTCTCAAGTTTTGATATTGAAGGTTTGAGAGAAATATGGATATGTTTAAAAGTTTAAAGAAGGACTTTCTGTTTTACATGTACTGATGAATTAAGATCATTTGAAGATGTTAATTTTGTTAGTTATTTGAGGTCCTTAAGAAAAATTCTAACAAAAAAAAAATTTCTTGCTACCAGGTTTTGAACTCATAACCTAAAATGGTAAATTTAAAACTGTTGCACCATGACCACAATTTATCAGATCCTTGTCGAGTTGACCGTCAAGCGCTAAGGGTCAAGCCTTGGTGAGAATACTCAGTCTGGTGGAAGGGACTACGGAAGGCACATGCGAGCTAGGAGGTCGAGCACGAGTTCTGGCAGTCTTAGGACGAGATTCAAGCATTTCGATATTCCCAGGCGTCAGGGACGACGCCTATTCAGTGGGAGAGGATTTCACGAGCGACCACACTTTCGTTTGATCACGCAAGCAGGAGCCTGCATCATCCAACCAGAACCGTCCAGGCATGCAGTTAGACCAAATAACGCGTCGCCGCATACACAAGAGCCCCGCACTTTGGCTGACCCAGAGTTATATGGCCACTTCGAAACTTTTTCAACACTTAGCTCTATCATGTAAATAGGTCAACTCTATCTTTTTTATATAATTATCTTAGGCTTATCTAGAACGTGGCTAGGATTGGCCAACTCATTATATTAGAAAAAGAGTGTAGAATTTTTTTTAGCCTTTAAGGCCGTAATATTAAATTGATCTAGACCATTCATTGAGCTCAACTCCTTGTATATATATATACTAAATGACTTTTACTTTTTCACAACTAAGCATTATGTTATCAATCGCAAAATTGGCATTCCCAATAGCAAATGTAACAACTATACTAATTGAGAGTCGTCGTTGAACCCCGTCATGCCTTATCATTCTTTTCATTGAAGAAGACACACAAAACCTATAAGAACGAGGAATAATGAGATCAACAAGGAACATAATAACTATAAAGAATACCAAATTTATAAAATAAAACTCACCGTTAAAATCTTTACAAATACGATGGCACCTACAACCTTGGCAAAGGTTGTCGAGTGTTCGCATGCCTTAGGTATCACTTCAACCAAATCAGCCATCATGCGGTAATACTTAAAAGAAATTTCCCATTTTGAGAGTAGTACAAAGACTTCCTCCGTTGTAAGTGGATCAGAATTTCAAAAAGTCTCTTTGTGTCCATGACATTAAGGCCACCCCGATTGCTCCAATTCCATCATGTCCTTCCGGCTTCTTAGTTCGGAGTGTTGGGTTGGAGGACATAATCCACCCAACCAAAACACCCAACACAAACGAGTAGTAGGGCGATACATCTCCTCCCTATGAAATAAGGTAAAGAGATAATTCAAAAATTAAAACCAAACATATTCATCCAAAATAGTAAATACTAAATAGCCTATTTAATAAAAGTGAGAATATATGCAAAAAGGTAATAAATAAATCATAATGAAAAAGTAATGTGGAATACTCAGTAAGGTGGAAGGGACTACGGAAGGCACATGTGAACTAGGAGATCGAGCACGAGTTCTGGCAGTCTTAGGACGAGATTCAAGCATTTCGATATTCCCAGGCGTCAGGGACGACGCCTATTCAGTGGGAGAGGATTTCACGAGCGACCACACTTTCGTTTGATCACGCAAGCAGGAGCCTGCATCATCCAACCAGAACCGTCCAGGCATGCAGTTAGACCAAATAACGCGTCGCCGCATACACAAGAGCCCCGCACTTTGGCTGACCCAGAGTTATATGGCCACTTCGAAACTTTTTCAACACTTAGCTCTATCATGTAAATAGGTCAACTCTATCTTTTTTATATAATTATCTTAGGCTTATCTAGAACGTGGCTAGGATTGGCCAACTCATTATATTAGAAAAAGAGTGTAGAATTTTTTTTAGCCTTTAAGGCCGTAATATTAAATTGATCTAGACCATTCATTGAGCTCAACTCCTTGTATATATATATACTAAATGACTTTTACTTTTTCACAACTAAGCATTATGTTATCAATCGCAAAATTGGCATTCCCAATAGCAAATGTAACAACTATACTAATTGAGAGTCGTCGTTGAACCCCGTCATGCCTCATCATTCTATTCATTGAAGAAAACACACAAAACCTATAAGAACGAGGAATAATGAGATCAACAAGGAACATAATAACTATAAACAATACCAAATTTATAAAATAAAACTCACCGTTAAAATCTTTACAAATACGATGGCACCTACAACCTTAGCAAAGGTTGTCGAGTGTTCGCGTGCCTTAGGTATCACTTCAACCAAATCAGCCATCATGCGGTAATACTTAAAAACTTTTTCCCATTTTGAGAGTAGTACAAAGACTTCCTCCGTTGTAAGTGGATCAGAATTTCAAAAAGTCTCTTTCTGTCCATGACATTAAGGCCACCCCGATTGCTCCAATTCCATCATGTCCTTCCGGCTTCTTAGTTCGGAGTGTTGGGTTGGAGGACATAATCCACCCAACCAAAACACCCAACACAAACGAGTAGTAGGGCGATACATCTCCTCCCTATGAAATAAGGTAAAGAGATAATTCAAAAATTAAAACCAAACATATTCATCCAATATAGTAAATACTAAATAGCCTATTTAATAAAAGTGAGAATATATCCAAAAAGGTAATAAATAAATCATAATGAAAAAGTCATGTGGAATACTCAGTACGGTGGAAGGGACTACGGAAGGCACATGTGAACTAGGAGATCGAGCACGAGTTCTGGCAGTCTTAGGACGAGATTCAAGCATTTCGATATTCCCAGGCGTCAGGGACGACGCCTATTCAGCGGGAGAGGATTTCACGAGCGACCACACTTTCGTTTGATCAGGCAAGCAGGAGCCTGCATCAACCAACCAGCAGCGTCCAGGCATGCAGTTAGACCAAATAACGCGTCGCCGCATACACAAGAGCCCCGCACTTTGGCTGACCCAGAGTTATATGGCCACTTCGAAACTTTTTCAACACTTAGCTCTATCATGTAAATAGGTCAACTCTATTTTTTTTATATAATGATCTTAGGCTTCTCTAGAACGTAGCTAGGATTGGCCAACTCATTATATTAGAAAAAGAGTGTAGAACTTTTTTTAGCCTTTAAGGCCATAATATTAAATTGATCTTGACCATTCATTGAGCTCAACTCCTTGTATATATATACTAAATGACTTTTACTTTTTCACCACTAAGCATTATGTTATCAATCGCAAAATTGGCATTCCCAATATCAAATGTAACAAGTATACTAATTGAGAGTCGCCGTTGAACCCCGTCGTGCCTTATCATTCTTTTCATTGAATAAGACACACAAAACCTATAAGAACGAGGAATAATGAGATCAACAAGGAACATAATAACTATAAACAATACCAAATTTATAAAATAAAACTCACCGTTAAAATCTTTACAAATACGATGGCACCTACAACCTTAGCAAAGGTTGTCGAGTGTTCGCGTGCCTTAGGTATCACTTCAACCAAATCAGCCATCATGCGGTAATACTTAAAAACTTTTTCCCATTTTGAGAGTAGTACAAAGACTTCCTCCGTTGTAAGTGGATTAGAATTTCAAAAAGTCTATTTTCGTCCATGACATTAATGCCACCCCGATTGCTCCAATTCCATCATGTCCTTCCGGCTTCTTAGTTCGGAGTGTTGGGTTGGAGGACATAATCCACCCAACCAAAACACCCAACACAAACGAGTAGTAGGGCGATACATCTCCTCCCTAGGAAATAAGGTAAAGAGATAATTCAAAAATTAAAACCAAACATATTCATCCAAAATAGTAAATACTAAATAGCCTATTTAATAAAAGTGAGAATATATCCAAAAAGGTAATAAATAAATCATAATGAAAAAGTCATGTGGAATACTCAGTACGGTGGAAGGGACTACGGAAGGCACATGTGAACTAGGAGATCGAGCACGAGTTCTGCCAATCTTAGGACGAGATTCAAGCATTTCGATATTCCCAGGCGTCAGGGACGACGCCTATTCAGCGGGAGAGGATTTCACGAGCGACCACACTTTCTTTTGATCAGGCAAGCAGGAGCCTGCATCATCCAACCAGCAGCGTCCAGGCATGCAGTTAGACCAAATAACGCGTCGCCGCATGCCCAAGAGCCCCGCACTTTGGCTGACCCAGAGTTATATGGCCACTTCGAAACTTTTTCAACACTTAGCTCTATCATGTAAATAGGTCAACTCTATTTTTTTATATAATGATCTTAGGCTTCTCTAGAACGTAGCTAGGATTGGCCAACTCATTATATTAGAAAAAGAGTGTAGAACTTTTTTTAGCCTTTAAGGCCATAATATTAAATTGATCTTGACCATTCATTGAGCTCAACTCCTTGTATATATATACTAAATGACTTTTACTTTTTCACAACTAAGCATTATGTTATCAATCGCAAAATTGGCATTCCCAATAGCAAATGTAACAACTATACTAATTGAGAGTCGCCGTTGAACCCCGTCATGCCTTATCATTCTTTTCATTGAAGAAGACACACAAAACCTATAAGAACGAGGAATAATGAGATCAACAAGGAACATAATAACTATAAACAATACCAAATTTATAAAATAAAACTCACCGTTAAAATCTTTACAAATACGATGGCACCTACAACCTTAGCAAAGGTTGTCGAGTGTTCGCGTGCCTTAGGTATCACTTCAACCAAATCAGCCATCATGCGGTAATACTTAAAAACTTTTTCCCATTTTGAGAGTAGTACAAAGACTTCCTCCGTTGTAAGTGGATCAGAATTTCAAAAAGTCTATTTCCGTCCATGACATTAAGGCCACCCCGATTGCTCCAATTCCATCATGTCCTTCCGGCTTCTTAGTTCGGAGTGTTGGGTTGGAGGACATAATCCACCCAACCAAAACACCCAACACAAACGAGTAGTAGGGCGATACATCTCCTCCCTAGGAAATAAGGTAAAGAGATAATTCAAAAATTAAAACCAAACATATTCATCCAAAATAGTAAATACTAAATAGCCTATTTAATAAAAGTGAGAATATATCCAAAAAGGTAATAAATAAATCATAATGAAAAAGTCATGTGGAATACTCAGTATGGTGGAAGGGACTACGGAAGGCACATGTGAACTAGGAGATCAAGCACGAGTTCTGGCAGTCTTAGGACGAGATTCAAGCATTTCGATATTCCCAGGCGTCAGGGACGACGCCTATTCAGTGGGAGAGGATTTCACGAGCGACCACACTTTCGTTTGATCAGGCAAGCAGGAGCCTGCATCATCCAACCAGCAGCGTCTAGGCATGCAGTTAGACTAAATAACGCGTTGCCGCATACATAAGAGCCCCGCACTTTGGCTGACCCAGAGTTATATGGCCACTTCGAAACTTTTTCAACACTTAGCTCTATCATGTAAATAGGTCAACTCTATTTTTTTCATATAATGATCTTAGGCTTCTCTAGAACGTGGCTAGAATTGGCCAACTCATTATATTAGAAAAAGAGTGTAGAACTTTTTGTATCCTTTAAGGTCGTAATATTAAATTGATCTTGACCATTCATTGAGCTCAACTTCTTGTATATATATACTAAATGACTTTTACTTTTTCACAACTAAGCATTATGTTATCAATCGCAAAATTGGTATTCCCAATAGCAAATGTAACAACTATACTAATTGAGAGTCGCCGTTGAACCCCGTCATGCCTTATCATTCTTTTCATTGAAGAAGACACACAAAACCTATAAGAACGAGGAATAATGAGATCAACAAGGAACATAATAACTATAAACAATACCAAATTTATAAAATAAAACTCACCGTTAAAATCTTTACAAATACGATGGCACCTACAACCTTAGCAAAGGTTGTCGAGTGTTCGCGTGCCTTAGGTATCACTTCAACCAAATCAGCCATCATGCGGTAATACTTAAAAACGTTTTCCCATTTTGAGAGTAGTACAAGGACTTCCTCCGTTGTAAGTGGATCAGAATTTCAAAAAGTCTCTTTTCGTCCATGACATTAAGGCCACCCTGATTGCTCCAATTCCATCATGTCCTTCCGGCTTCTTAGTTCAGAGTGTTGGGTTGGAGGACATAATCCACCCAACCAAAACACCCGACACAAACGAGTAATAGGGGGATACATCTCCTCCCTATGAAATAAGGTAAAGAGATAATTCAAAAATTAAAACCCAACATATTATAAGAGATAGTGTGATGTTTTAGTGTAGATGGACGTTATTAATATTAGAGTTGAAGAGACGTTTCAGTTAATGTGTTACAACTCTCTAGAAGCAAACCAGCGGTCACCACTTAAACTTCTCTAATGATGTATGAATAAAAAATAGAAAAATAAATTTATTTAAACTAACTAACCCTATTAATATAATTGCTACATGTGAGCATGCAAGGAAAGCAGCGCTGGAGATAATCACGAGAATCGTCATATCATTTTACCATATAATTTGTGAGCACTTGTCTAACATAGGTAATAGGTAACACACTCTCAAATAAAATTACAGACGAACAAGGCCAAACAGGCGGAAATACACAATTTAGATAAGCGCATAGTACGATAACACAATATATTAGATGGTATTCGGTATTCTTCGTACTCTTCAAAACTCATCGATATGATAGGGATTATACGGCTGCGGGTTCTCCTCAAACTGTTGTTCGCGGTTCCATTCGAACTTCGCCCTCACATAACGTTCCAGGCTAATGTTTGCATTTTTTTTCTCAAATATTAAATGCATGAACTTGTAGTCCGGCAATCCGTAAATGCAAAAGAATTTTCAATCAGCGTAGTTAATTTTTTTTTTTTTTGTTGGGTAAAACAACACCTTATCACTTAATTGAATTAATGAATTACACATAAGTTGAGACAACACCAAACACCACATGTCCACAACCTATTAATTTTCGGATGTTTGTTAAACGTATTTGTTACATGGAATCGTTACTAACTTATAGCACCGTAGCATTGTAGCGCAAAGAATTTAATAATTACAATTCTTTTTGTTACATAGTTGCTTACGGTAAACACCGATGTCTACAACCGTTTGTAATTTACTTTGTTTGTGGATATAGGTGTGTAATATATGTGGTTTAAGAAGGAATCGTGACGAATGTCGAAGGAACGTGATCTATCATAAGGAATTAACTTGGAGTTTTTAGGTCCGTGTTGTATTATTTTAAAATATATGGAACAAACATTACGTTGTTACCATCCGGTTTGTATTAGGTGCGTTGTTACCGTGGATCGTTATATTCGAATGACTACTATGCTACTAAATTGATACGTAAACAACAAACGTTATTTATCTCAAAGACAGTTCTTTTATCAGTAGCGCAAACACAAAAGTGTACCCCATACCCAAAAAATAAGTATTGCAACCCAGTACACGCCGCCCGATGTATAGGTACGACTAACAAAATGTAACACCACAACGAACTCTCGGAGGCAAACCACCTTACAATCCCATTTAGACGACACGGCTCTGGAGGAGATAGTCGTTCCACATGGCGAAAGCAATGGCGTCCCTCCTTGCATTCATTACTCGCTGCTCCCGGCGACTACTGTTTATACAGCTACGGGAGATCAGACTACTAGCACGGTAAGCATCCTCCGGGTGAAAATCAAACAAGAAATCACTGCATACACCATTCTTTTGAATTAAGTTGTGCAAAGTGCAGCACGCGATGACAATCTTGATTTGATGTTTTAATGTATAATTAGGCATGCTCTTCAGAATAGAGAAGTGCATCTTCAAGATACCAAAACAGCGCTCAATAACATTACAAAACTAGAATGTCTATAATTAAACAGTTCATCCATACCCGCCAGCACTCGCGCCTGAAACTCCCACAAATGGTAACGCTTATATCCGAACGAAGTCAAATAACACATGTACAATGAAAAACTAGAATCAACTAAGTAATACAATCATAATAGAACACATGGACTGCTCTAGGTATGTTGAATGTCATCTAAACAAAGTACTTTTTTTCCCCATCAAAATGGCCATCATTATTTATTACAACCATAATAGAAATTTATAAAAGTCATATTAAGGTCATTAATGGTATAATCTTAATGAGTCATAATTCAAAGTGGCCCAACTCTCAAAGGCCACTTTTTAGGCCCACCAAGAATGTGGGTTTAAAATTTTAGTGAGTAGATTCATGAATGCGAATGTTGAATCATTTTCTCAAAAAGATTTTCAATTGAAGCATATGTAATAAAAAGTACAAATTTATTCGTTTTATAATTGATCATAAATTATTTGACTATTGTAGTATACATAAATTTAGACTTGATATAACAAATCAGTTGAATTACCGCTTACTAGTTTATATTGTCTTTTTGCAGAATTATTTGAGATACGACAGCGTAATGGACTTGAATAAATTGCTATGATCTCTTTGATTTGTGCTTTGGGAAGCACCGGTGACATTCAACGAATTAGACGTTGAAAATTTGATTTATACTAATGTTATAGTATTCAAATCAAAAGTGGTAATAAAGTCACAATTTACTCTAATTGTTCTCTTATGCCATTTTAATTAAGAACTATCTTCTTTTTACCATTTACATTGTCCTTAGCTCCCTATAGAACTTGATAAACGTGATTTTTAATTGATCCACCATAAATATTTTTTGCAACGTAGTATAACGAAATATATCCCACATCATTTCCGATTGGTTTACATGCATTGAACAAAATCGACTTCATCATAAAGTTATTAATTAATTAATACCTACTTGGGTCATATACGTATACATAATTAATTATCAACCATAGTAACAGGTGAGAAGATGCTAAGCTAGAGAATTCTTTTTTACCTCGGTAATACCTTCAAGCCATATTATACTAGACAAAGTCCAAGTTGTGTATAAGCAACATATCTCACTCTCAGATTCCTCTGAACGGTATTTAGATATTAAAAATGATATAATTTGGGGTAAATTACAGTATACACCATCAATCTGTGCCAAATTTTAACAAAATGCCTCTCAAATCTTAAAAGTTGCATGAAACCTCCTAACTTATTAATTTTAAAGGGTCCTCTCCTTCTCCGCTCTCAGTCATTAATCAACCGTTTAATCAGACAATATCTCTAAGCTAATTATTTCTGTTGCATTTGACAGTACTAGGATGCAAAACTCTACAAATCAAAATAAAACTTTCATAAGTTTTGTGAAAAAGAGGCCTAATTATATTGAGTTTACTACAAATATCTTTATAATCATCACTTCCATATCCCCATACAAAATATCAAAAAAAAACGACAAACTTGTTTGTTATTACACGATAATCAAAACCTCCCTAATGCCGCAAAGTACAAAACCACACCACGAGACAAAACAAAACAAAGGCAGCTCCCTATTGGCCCTCCAATTGCATGCAAACTGTGTAATACCAAGCTGCCACCTACACACCCCTCTGCATGCCACCCTATTACAATTCAGCCACGCATCCCCTCACACCCTCCACCTCACCCCCCACCCCACCTATATATTACACCCCACACCTCACTCTTCCCTTCACAACACACACAACACACAATATCACACTTCCAAACCCTAATCGCTCACAACAAAAAAAAAAGAAAAAAAGAAAAAAAACAACCCAATGTGTAGCACCATTTCTCCCAAGCAACACCACAAGTCCTTCCATCACAACAACATGTTCAACATCATGGACTCCCCCAAGTCCGACACTACCACCACCTTATTCTCCAAGTTCCTCAAAGATTCCGAATCCCACACCGACAGCCCGTATTCCTCGGACCAGTTCCGTATCTACGAGTTCAAGGTCCGCAAGTGCACCCGCAGCCGCAGCCACGACTGGACCGACTGCCCCTTCGCCCACCCGGGCGAAAAGGCTCGTCGCAGGGACCCGAGGAAATTCCACTACACTGGCACCATATGTTCCGAGTACCGCAAAACCCAACATTGCACGAAAGGCGACGACTGCGAGTACGCCCACGGAGTATTCGAGTGCTGGCTGCACCCCACGCGGTACCGGACCGAGGCGTGTAAGGACGGGAAGAGCTGCAAGAGGAAGGTTTGTTTCTTCGCGCATTCAACACGCCAGCTTAGGTCTAGTACTGGTACTAGTATCATGGAGAAAAGTATTAAGTATGGTCAGGGGAGTAGTTTGAGTGGTGGTAATTGTTGTGGTTATTGTTGCCATTGTTCTGACGTGGCGGTTAATTCGCCTACTTCGACATTGATGGGGAGTTTGTCGAATTTCTCTTCGCCTCCGGTTTCGCCTAATATGAGGTTGATTGAGGTGATGGCTTCTTTGGAAGCTATGAGAGTTAGTGAATTGGCTTATCAGCAAGCATTACTGTCTGTTGATCAACAGGGTGGTACTCAGTTCTTGATGTCGCCTTCGGGTTCGAGTTCTAGCGGCTCTGGATATAGTGAATTCTCGACTGGAAGGAGCAATTTCAATATGTACGATGATGAGGTGTTTGCAAACAATATGGGAGGGCCGGATCTTGGGTGGGTTAATGATCTGCTCACTTGAAAATGGTTCTGGAAAAAGTAAAGATTTGGAGAGGATGTGATTTGTGTAATTTGATTTAGTACATTTGATTTGAGTATTTAATGTTGTTATATAATAATATTCGGTGATTGATTAGTCCGTTGTTATAATGTACTTTTTATTTCAGCTGAAACTAGAAAGTGTAGAGAACCAGCTGAAAAGTGAGTTTATATGTAAATTTCATCTTTGGTTTTTGTAATTCTGTTGAATTAATCTACTTCGATTAATGTTAAGACTAAATGTAATTTGCAAACCCGGCCCGCCCCAAATATTTAATTAATGTGCCATTATTATTTACTACACTGGTCAAAAAGTGTTACAGGGACCTAAAAGATATAAATCTAATTAAGTTACTAATCGGAAATCGGAATATAGACTAAATTAAAGAAAAAAGTAACTTAATTATCGAAAAGGAAAAGAAAATAACTTAGCTCCATACAGGTTATTATTAGCTTCCTTTTTTTCTCTATCAAAAATAAGCCGTATACTGTTAATACTTATTAATTTATGGAATTAAAAGAGGACGGGAATACTGTGTCTGTCCTTCACTTATGTTCTAGTCGTCACGTTGTATATTCTGTGAGAGTGTGATATATGTTCTCTACTGTATATATTTTCTGTATATTATTATTATACACTCACGCTTTATATGCCTGAGGTTATCCCAGTCCAATTATTTCCCAATGTTTTATTATTGAGTTCAACTGAATACTAGACAATCATCATGCTGTGAAACATAATTTGTGAAATTTGATTATTTTGACTCAAATAATTGGTCGATGTCACTTTAAGTAAATCAATCAAATGCCGAAGATAAGTAAACATATCCTAATTGAACACTCGGCACATAGATACTATCTATATTTTTAGATGTATTGCAAAATGAGACAAAAGATGAATATTCGACGGCGGGGGCGCCTCTAAGTTAGTTTCATGAACTCATATTTGTTGAGGCCCAGTAACACGAAGGAAACTTATTAAAATTTTCTAGGTTATGCCCATTGCTAATTGAAATATTAATAATTAATTAGTAACTTAAAAATATACAGTAGAAACAGAATTGTCTTATGATGTTAATTATTAAATACTTTTAAATGTTTTAAAGAAGCTCACACGCTCAGGACAAAAAACTGGCAATGAAAGGCAATTGTTTGATGAGGCTTAATTAATCTTTGGTTGAATGTACTGAAATAAAAATCATCTCATGTCATTGAGCAATATGTGATATTAGATTGAAAAGGGAGCTATTCTCGGGCGAAAATGAAAATAAAAACATGGGTTAGTGACGTAAGGGTTTTTTTGGATATTCATTAAAGGGAGAATTACAAATGATACATGTTTTTTTAATCAATTAAAATAATAACCAGTGATTTTATTTTGTTTTGTTTTTGCCAATTACAATAACTAACGGATGATTTTTGCTATTACCTCTTACTTCATATAATAATAGTACTAATTAAAACAATGGATTAACAATAGTTGCGTGTTTCCTCGGAGGGGAACTTATCTGGATGGGAGAGCAAAAATAGTAGGGCAGGGGTGCCTTAAAAGAGTCATCATGATACGAATGATCCAATGGTAAGGTGAATTAACTTTTGCCCCAAATTCATGTACAAATGTACACATTATGTACAACTGGCTGGTGAGGAATTAAAGGAGCAGCCCATGCTCAAAGTCGCCTCAATTTAGGTCCCCCCATGCACACTTCCATACATGCCTCTCCTATGTTTCCATGACCCACCCCTTAAATAAAATATATGCGTAGACTTTTTGTGTTCTGATTTTAATAATTTGTGATTTTTTTTAAAATATATATATTTACCGCAATATAATGTGCTAAATTGATCGTCATTCTTAAAGGTAATCGTGTTGAAAAGTTTTCCCCGATGTAATAAATTCCCTACATACATGAATGATTAGAAATGATGTATTGTCTTAGGATGCACGAATCATTAGATACATGAATTAACAAATCCATGAACTTCTTAATTGCCACTAAATATATTTCTCCGAACAAAGTAGTAGTTCTAAGAAGCCACTAGAAATAAATATTTTCTAACAAATCGTTTGTGTTCTGTTAAGAAAACATTGGCTTTTTTATGCTTATAAGTTTGAGTAATTGTGAACCAATTTTGCCTTTCCCTTTTCATTGAGTTTGAGTTACGAGTACGTAATTCTGTCAGTCTAGCTAGTTTGTGTTTAAGAGCTCTTCTCAATCAAATTTCTTCGATAAGTCGATGCGATAAGTTTGGTCGTGTTTGCAAACCTATTTTGGAAAGAGTAGAATTTTGTTATTCAAATTAAATTTTAAATCAAGTTTAACTCGTGAGTTAAGGCCGTCCTTATTGACAAATAATCTAGAAGTTCTTTAAATGATCATATATGAAAAAACTATATAAGTCAAAAGCAATATAAGGTTTTATCAACTTGGAGATTGATCTGTATGTTGCAAAATCTTATGATACTAAAATTTAGCATTCGAACATGCTAAATTATAAATTTATAATATTAGTGTGTCATTTTATTTCGACTGATATAAACAAACAAAAACATGTCGCGCACATAGTAATCATTTCACGTAATGGATGAGAATGATTTTATTTACAACCAAATTCAATGTTTCTGTTGGTGAGACAACAGCCCATGCTGCTAGGGTATGGCTCAACCTGATGACAGAATACTATGAATAGATCTAGTACTTTTGAACTGAAATATGGATGGGAGTAAGTATATGTCGTATTCTTTATGAGACACACGTTTGATATAGATAGCACCTAAATATGCTTCTTACATTTATTTTTTATAATAATTTTGCTTTTGGCAGTTTAATTACTTATATATATGTAATATACAAATGCTTTTGCAATTTTATGCAAATATAAAATTTAGAAAACATTACGTACATCATACCCATTCACCTACGTTGCACGGACACGGATACGTGGACACGTATCGGACAAAATACGAATACGAAGATACGAATTTTTTTAAAATCACATATTGAGATACGTCAAGGATACATCGAATAATTAATATTAAAAAATTATATATGTATATGTATTATTTAAATAAATATATAAAATAATAAATATTAAACACTTGTAAAATTCAAAAAATAATAAACATATAGCCATATACAAAGATCCACCATTCCAAAAACTCAAATATTAATTAATAAATATGTTCAACACGAATATTACAAAGTTTCACAATATAACAAAGATTAATATTGCAATAGCTTATTTATTATTAAACAACATCGTCAACAAACATAACCAACTCAAAGTCGAGTTCATCAAGTGAAAAGTAAAAATGATGAACTATTATATGAGTTAAATGAATTAATAAATTAGAAAATTATATTTTGGTGTTTGAAGTATAAATAAATTACTTTTTCACCCCTAAAATTTTTAAAAATAATAAAATGACTTATTTTATTGAGGACACGTATCAGATACGCATTAGTATAGTATCCGATACGTATCCGATTTATTAAAAAAATAGGATACGTCATGTGCCGTATCTGACACGTATCTGAGGCGTATCCTTATCCATTTAGTATCCAATACGGGATACGGAGCCATTTTCGGAATATCAGTGTAACATAGTCATTCACATAAGCTTTTAGAAAATGAAAAAAATGTAAGCCTATATATGTATGCAATTTTTTCAAACTTCATGAGCGGTTCTTGTAGTGGTTCAAATCGTCATAATAGTACTCTACTACTTGTAATTTGTAATGATTTCTCGAAAGAAAGTTAAAGTATTCCTGAAATGATATATTCAACCACCCCTTGAGATTTTATATCTAATCTTCACGAGGCATAACTTTAGTTGTTATTAAAACTAACCATGTACTCATCGATTATTTCAATTATGCATTAGCTAGTTACGTACGTCCCCAATAATTACAAACTTAATTGAGTAATTTAAAACAAGATTACACGAAGAAGAAAAAAAAGAGCTTGAAATTGAGGCTTTACCCGATTCTTGGAGCATGTAACAAACCTTCTTACGGGATTAAGATTAGTCAATGATATTTTTTGAGCTGTCTGGCGCTCGCAACGACAAATATGGGACTTAGAATTCATCAATTTCGTCGATTTTATGAACCCTAATTTGAATTTGGAATTTTTTTTTTGGGAAAACTGAAACTAGCCCACTTGAATAGATAAATTGAGTTTTTTTAAATATATGACCGTTATGATGTGTTGGGTTATTTGAATGGACGAAATTGCTTCTGAATTAGTGCGGCACACGAGCCGCACTTGCGCAATTTGGAGAGATTAATGGGTTAATTTCGTCTTTGAAAAAATGTAAAGAGATTAGAATAGGATAGGGGGTAAGTAATAAAAAAAAAAAAAAAAATAGGATGCGGGGGTAAGTGATTTGGGGCCAACATGATAGGGGGTATGTGATTTTTTTTCCCTTGTTTTTTTCTCAAAACTGAAGGTCATAAGTTACTGAATTTTGTGTAATGATTCTTATTTTTTTCTTTGATTGCTATTTCTTCTTGTGTAGCAGGTTTCAGTTTCAAGCTTTATGAAATCATAATGTTGGAACGAAGTGTTTTAATACTAATAGAGCACGGCCGGCTTCAAGAATAATTAAGGCTGAATATCAAAATATTACCATGAAATACTTGCGAAAATATTTATTAGTAGTTTTTGGGAGATGATCAGTATATATGAAACTCAAATATAATATTTTCTGAATATCATTTCCCTTTGTGATATAATATCAGATCAGCGTATACTTTCTTGTTTGTGATTTTCAATTTCATTCAATTCATCTAGCAGCTAGCGGCCCAATAAGAGGGACAGTTGTAGGCCCATAAACAAAATTTACGATTTGTCTAAGGCAAAAGGGTATCACAAGCCCAGCCAACAGAACCATGCATATGAATATATATCGAATCACTAATATAAAATATTTGTACCTTTTTGGAATTGTAGATCCAATTCATGACAACAATTAAAATAAGTTTACTTTATTTTTTCTCTGAACACGAAATTTAAATATAAAGTAATAGAAGCTAAAAGAGTGTGCGGATTCATATATCCGGGTTGTTGCACTCATAAGCCATAACTGGGCCAACAAGAACATATAATTTGAAGTAAATATTTTTAACCCATGTAGCATAATTTATTTTTGTGATAAGTTTGGAATAATTTAAAATTTTGGTGTAGAACAGCAGAACCGTGAAATATGATTAAATAGATTTAAGATCAAGTATGTTCTTATGTTTGTCTTGACCAATACAAAACCAATTGATATTTGATAGTCAAAAGAGTCGAGAGACTCAACGTTACTATATATTTAATATCTTTATTTATTATTCACCCAATGCTTATACTATTGTTGAAATTCCCGTGGCATATGACACTTTAATTCATTTTCGCCTTTTTGAATTGAAAACTTGTCCAAATTAATACGCATAATTATAACGCTGCCTGTGAATAAGAAAGGGTACCAAAAACAATAATCAACAAATACACAAATGAATAAGGGGATATAATTGGTATGAGCTCTAAGATCTTCATACTAATTAAATTACTAATTGACTGAGACTCTGAGAGTCACAACTTACAGCTGCCAACATTCAATAATTTAAACCCTAGAATCTTTTCAATATCTCCAACAATTTCAACTACCCTACCAAATTCACCCATCGACGGCTTAAACAAACGCATATTCAACCTATCATGAGTCTTAGTACCTTAAAAATTAAAACATAAAACTTTTAGTTGCTAGTTGCTCCTAAGTTTACTAACAAACTTCCAGTCAACATCAAATTATAATTTTAAATGCTTTTTTTCTGTAAATTAAATAACCCACCTTGTTTTAAGGCTGCGGTATGATATGGTTGGGCCCCGGTATAGAAAATTATTTCTTAATGTCCAAGTATATATCATACGTGTGGGACTGTTATGTGGATGACATTTTGTGTCCTTTTACTTGTGACGCGTGAATTTTGCGCCCTGTACAATAAATTATCATGCACATACCGCTCATAATTCTGAATTCTCCATCGACTTGAATATAATTATTTGTAATTTTAATAGTTATGAAAGTAGAAAGCTGCTTAATAACGGTCTTAAGTCTAGACTAAAATCATACACAAAACGTACAAGATTTCCCTAACAAGATACGAATTGTTCTATCAAAATCAAAAGTCTTCGATGATGCCATTACTGTTTGGGAGTAAAGTTTTGGTACACTAATATAAAAAACGTTTTGAAAATAGTTTGTATACGTTTTGAGTAGTTTCGGAATGTCTCGAAAAGATCCAAAACTATAGTAGAAAAATATCAAAGAATCATCACTAAAATGAAAATTCGTTTTGCAGCCACAAAATTACGCACAATATGTGATGTCAACACATAATTACACAAAATAATGTCATAATTCGAGTTAGATAGAGAAACCAATTTCTACAAAATGACATCATTAAGGTAAAAAAGTTAAAGAAACTTAAACAAATTTACAATGTGCAAAGACTATATTATCATCAAAACTTTAACATATGAGTGAGTTGGATGACTCGACAATTGCCTATAACAAATTCATTTCGAACCAACCAATAAAGTGTATAATGTTTGACAAATTTCTTTTAAATTTTGAAAGTACAACACTATTTTGTTTTGTTTACTAGATCAGATAACCAAAATATATAAGTCATCTTGCACGAAATAGACCGAAATTAAAGACTCGTGGAAATTTATAAACACGAAACTTTATAGTCACATTAGGACTAATTAGATATATACAGTAAGTCAATAACAAGCACATGAAGTTTATCTAAATACTTCATTCTCACTTCATAATCTGCATGTTTTGGCTTAAGCATAAAGTGTTCTTAGTCGAGACAATTGAACAAATTTACATATCTTTGCTTGAGTAATTGTTGTTACTAAACTATGTCGAGAGTTTAGTGGTCGAGAGTCGAAAGTCAACAAGTCAACTCATGATCTGGCATATTTGAATAGCCCAACAAATGTAATTTGACATATCTTACTATTTTGTAAGCATATTTTTTTTTTGATAAATATTTTGTAAACATATTTAATAAGATAATGTAAATTCAGAATAATACAAAGAATATTCCCACGAGCATTTCCCATTCCTTCACTCCACAAGAAGAGAATAAAAAAGATTAAAAAGACATGAAAAAGTAGAAAGAGGAAATTGGGAGCCGCCCCAAAGGTGCTTTGATGACGGCAATGGCTATGGCACGTGAGAGGGACACGTGTCCAATGATCACGTAGTTCTGTTTTAGTGGTTGGGTGGCGGGACCCACCGTGACAAGGCCACCCCAACCTGCCGGCTTAGGCGGCGCTTGCTTTTATGCCCTAACTCCTAACCTAACTTCGCTTCACACACTTTTATTAAAATATTAGATATTAATTCTAACTTAAGACACTTTGACACGTACAACATAAAAGGAAAAACCTATGTATTTAATATAATATAATTACCCCCAATAAGTTTACTGTATCAATCGGCTAAATTGTGGGTGTATAATGAACAATATTGCATAAATGTTTTTCTTTTTTTGTAAATGAGATAATTTGGTTGGATATGAGTTGTTATATTTCTTAAACTCATTTTATTTCATTATATAAACAAAAATGTCACTTTATTATTTATGAATACGATGGACGCTCCTATTTAGTTAAAAATCAATGATTTTTTTTTTTACCTAATCCCAAGTTCGATCAAAAAAGCAATTCAATTATTGTTTTATAGGCTTATGATTGTTATACATGTTTAGGCAGTGTGGTTTGTGTAGTTAGCGAGATTTGTAAGATATCGCTTTAATCTGCAAATTTACCTAGTTTAAACCCAAAAATTTAGTGTTTGCAGGTTTCGACGTCATAAGAATATATAATATGATGAGTTTATGCATTTCTTTATGCTCAATTAGAAAACCAACAATTTAAAAAGATGGATTCATTATAAATTTGGACAGTTTAATGAATACTCAGTCAATGGATAGTTAGGTTAGTTGCGAGCTCTTGATATATAATATGGTTGGTGGGAGCTAGTAGTTTTGATATGGTATGCCAAGAAATTGGATTTAAAGGAAATGATAATAAACCAAGTCCACAAACCTAAATCGTAATGTGATCCCGCTAAATCGAGGACTTCAGCATATAAACCCATTTAATAAATTTTAGGCTACTGCCAAATTTTAAAAATATAGTAAAGCCTACATAAGCTCATTCATAAACAATATTTATACTCCGCGTAATAAGCAATAACGATGTCAGGCCATATATACGACTTGACATACAAACCCTAAGAAGGTCGAAGATGGTCGCCCAGCACAATGTCTAATCGACATTGAGGCACATTCGAGATGCGTAAATGCTTGACATGTAGAAAAACACGAGAGGTTCATTTGTATGCCTTTGGAACAATAAATGCTTATGGACAAGCAACTCATTCTTTTAAACTATTACAGCTCGATAGGTTTTTTATTCGTGTTTCCATCACGCTTTAGGTGTTATTGATGTCATCTTTGTTAAATACCACTCGAAATTGTGTTAGAAACATATTTCATTGATATACCGATTATACCCCGTGTGATGTGGGGTAATTTCGTCTGCTAACCAACAACTCTACGTCAAACTAACCCAAGCTGTGACGACCGCGCCCCATGAGCCTTGCTCCGATCCAAGCTGGTTTAGTGGTGGCCAACCACTTTACCTATTCCAGACTAAAGCGCAACTCATAGAGAGTGGTCTCACTTGTTCAGGATCAAAACCATACACGTTTTATAAAGCAGCGGAAGTCTTGGTATTACAAACAATGTGACTATTTTAATGGTTATGCACTAGTGACAAAACACGAATATTCCAAAATGTACACTTGAACAATTATTCACTTGATCTATGCTGCAATGTTGATTTTATCTTGAGGAATTGACAGAAGAAACAAGGAATAAATCATTAATGACTTAGTGAGATTCATATAAAAGAATTGGCAATACAAGAATTAAATGTGATTTTTTGGATACATTTCGAGGAGTGATCTTATCGGTAGGGACAGTTCAACTAGATAATTTGATGTAGCAATCGTACTGGAATTTTCATAGAATAGTTAATGAACTTGTGCTTAACGGTAAACAATACATCCTTATGGCTTCTAATATTCTACCAATTACCTCCCGACTAGGAGTGACCTCACAAACGAATCAAGAGACATGCTCGAGTACATGTCGATCCAGCACGCGAGTTACAGCCAACTCCTGACTGCAAGCGGCGCCTAGATAGATGGGTATCAAGCGAAGTTACTTAAACCGACAATCATTATTGCCCGACAGTAACTCGACTCAATACATGAGCCCAACTTTCTAAAGGCGTCCCAATGGGTGTAACAAATAAACAAATAAGCAAAAACAAAAAAAAACAGAGCAGCGGATGTCGACACCTCCACTAGGTGCGATTTCCACATAGCCCCAAATTGAAAATCTAGGGTTTCAATTCCTCCGCCATTTTCATGCCGGAGAGGAGATTAAGCTTTGGAATCATGAATCAAACAACAAGGAGAACACATCAAGAGCAAAATGAGACGGAAATAGAGCAAATTTCAGAAAATGAGGAAGAAATAAGAGAGAAGGGGCAACATACGGACGAAAAAGAAGATGAATCAGGAACGAACCAGAGAGCCTCACCGGAGAAAACGGACATCGGAATAGCACAACAAAGGTACATGAAGCGATTTAACGAGCTATTTGCGGGAAACCGGAAAATCGAGAATGGAACAGCGGTGGAGTACACGCCGCCGGCGAACAGAGAGATTCTGGAATTTACGGAGGAAGACGTATGTGAATCTGTCGACTACTGGAAATTTACCTTGATTGGCACGGTGGTAGGGATGACAGTCCCATTTGAAGCAATGCAAAGGTATATAAATAGTAGGTGGAGCATCAGACCGCACATTCACGTTGCACAACAAGGAGTGTATGTGTATCGATTTGAAACGGAAGCTGATATGATGGAAGTTTATAGGGCAGGGCCGTGGATGGTGAAAGGAGTATTTCCTATAGCTCTCCAGCGATGGCATCCAGGTATGAAGCTTGAACCTGGAAAATTAAAAGAATACCCTGTGTGGATTCAACTGCCTGCACTCGATTTACAGTTTTGGACCCCCAAGATGATTGGGAGGATTGCTAGCATGTTGGGAAAACCTGTTTACATTGACAAGTTAACAGCTAGTAGGGAGAGACTAGCTTTTGCTAGAGTTTTTGTTGAACTGCAGAGTGGCCAGAAATTGGTTGAGAAGGTTACACTTAGGGGTCCAGGAGGAAAAGATTATGAACAGAGGATCATATATGAGAAAAGACCCTACCAATGCTTCAAATGTCATCAGTTTGGGCATAATGCTAGAATGTGTGGTACAAAACCAACATGGGTAGCAAAGGAAAATGGAAAGCAGGTAGTAGAAGGTAATGTCAACACAAACACAGAGAAAGGTTATACAGGCACAGAGACAGTTCAGAAAGAGAGTGGAAAAGCACCAATGAACAGAGAAAAGGGGGAAAAGGAAACAACTGAGAACCATATAGAAGAAGGAGAGAAGAGCATAACTATAGTCTCGGACACTGAATTACAAGTGATTCTCCAGATCCCAGAGGAAGGAAGGACAGCAAATACACCTCAACATATAGGAACAGGGGACACTAATAAGGAGAAGGATAACAAACAGAAAGAGGAAGGGGAAGGAGAGGACTGGCAAAAGGTGGAGTATAAGAGGAAATCTGCTAGAGGGAAAGTCAACATCCCAACCTCACAGATGACCACAAAGAAGAAAAACAGAAAGGCCATGAGGCCAAATGGATAGGGATATCAAGATAGGGGTGTGGAACTTAAGGGGTATGAATGACCCCCTTAAGCAAGTAGCTTTAGATAATTTCCTTAGGACTAATAATTGTAGTATAGGGGCTATTTTAGAAACTAGGCTAAAGAATAAAAACTATGACAAGGTGAAGAATAAGCTGGATAAGCATTGGGAAGTGGAAAGCAACATTCAGATGGGGAAAAACTGCAGAATCATTCTCATATGGAAACAAGAAGAGATAACAGTCAGTATAGAAGAAATGGGAGATCAGTACATACATTGTGAAGTCTGCTCTAAGGACAAGAAGTGGCATGGTTTTATGACCATTATCTATGCCCACAACCAAGCAGAAAAGAGGAAAGATATGTGGAGAAGATTGACTAGGATATCTAGCAATATTCAAAGTCCCTGGATAGTAGCAGGAGATTTCAATGTTGTGCTTACAGAGACAGAGAAATGGAATGAGGAGCATGACAAATTCAGGGTAGGAACTGAGCTTAAGGATATGATGGAAACAACTGGGCTTACTGACCATAACTTCCTTGGTTCTACCTACACTTGGAATAACTCTCATACCTACTGCAAACTTGACAGAGTGTTGATAAATAACAAGTGGCTGAATTCCAACAAAGAATCAGTGGTACAATTTCTTCCACCAGGAGTGTCAGATCACTGTCCAAGTGTGACAAGAATCTTTGAAGCTAAGGACAGGGTTAGAATACCATTTAGATTCAAGAACATATGGGCTGATGATGAACAATTCATGGATATTGTGAAAGAGACTTGGGACCAAGAGGTCTATGGATGCAAAATGTTCCAGCTTACAAGCAAGATGAAAATGATGAAAGGCAAACTCAAGGAGCTCAACGCTAGGAAATATCAAAACCTGGAAAAGAGGGTTCAAGAACAGCTCACAGAGTTGGAAAGACTTCAAGACCAGAACTTGAAGGAGCCAAACAAGTTTCAAGCAGAAGTGACAGCAAAAAAAGAGGAATATATTAACCTGCAACAGTTACTCATGAATCAACTCCAACAACAGGCAAAAGCAGACTGGGCAGAAGAAGGAGATAGAGGAAGCCGGATCTTCTTCCAACATATCAAATCAAGAAGGAAGCAGAACAGTATTCATGCCTTGGTGGATAGAAATGGTAAGACATTAAATAAGAAATCAGACATTACTAACCATATCATTGACTTTTACTAGGAGCTTTTTGGAGTGGAGAGGCCAGTCAGAAAAGTGAACCAGGAAGTGTTTGAGCAAGGACCAAAGATAGATGATGAAATGAACAGAAGACTACTCAGACCAATTACCAAGGAGGAAGTCAAGTCAGCCATCTTTAGTATGAGCAACCATAAGAGTCCTGGACCAGATGGTATGAGTGCTTATTTCTTCAAAAAAAGCTGGCAGGTAACAGGTACACTTATTCATGAAGCAATTGTTGAATACCAACAAACTGGTAAGATCCTCAAACATATTAACTCCACATCAGTTTGTCTTATCCCTAAAGTTGTAAATGCTACCTCTATAGCTGACTTTAGACCCATTGCCTGCTGCAATATCATTTACAAAGCTATTACAAAAGTGTTAGCCAATAGAATTAAAGGCATGCTTCCTGATATCATCAATAAATGCCAGAATGCCTTTGTAGCAGGAAGGGATTTGTACCAAAACGTCTTTCTTGCTCAGGAAATCATAAGAGGTTACAACAGGAAAAATACTTCTCCTAGAAGCATGCTGAACATAGACCTTAGAAAGGCTTATGACACTATCAATTGGTCTTTTCTTGAGAGTGTTCTTTTAGGGCTAGGCTTTGGTAAAGATTTCACTCATCTGATCATGACATGTGTTACCACTCCTAGTTTCTCCTTTTGTATCAATGGTAGTTTGGAAGGGCACATGCCTGGAAAACAGGGTCTGAGACAAGGTGACCCTATGTCTCCTTATCTATTTGTGTTATGCATGGAATATATGTCCAGACTTATTGAGTATCATGTTAAGAGCAGTAAAGACTTTAAATATCACCCTAAGACTAAACATGTTGAACTAACTCATATGTGTTTTGCAGATGACTTGCTACTGTTCTGCAGAGGAGACAAACAATCACTACATAAGCTCAATGAAATACTTATGGAATTCTCAGACACATCAGGCCTCCAAATTAACAGAGACAAAAGTGCAATATTCCTGACAGGAGTTAGAGATGAAGGAAGAGAGGAGCTACTGAATATATGGAAATTCCCTGAAGGAAAATTCCCAATAAGATACCTTGGGATACCTCTTAGTCCTAGAAAGTTGAAGATAGAAGAATATGAACCATTTGTAAAGAGAGTAAGTGCCAGAATACAAAGCTGGTCAGCAAAACAATTGAGTTATGCAGGGAGACTCCAGCTAGTGAGAGCAGTGCTTCTATCAATTCAGAGATTCTGGTGTTATGTACTCCCAATTCCAATGGGGGTGGTAACACAAATAGAAAGCTTATGTAGAAGCTTCATGTGGTCAGGAAAGGATAAGGGAAGGAAAAGCTTAGTGGCTTGGAGCAAAGTATGTCAAGAGCATATGCAAGGAGGGCTGGAAATCAAAGAAATCTTAAGCTGGAACAAGGCACTGCTAAGCATGCAGATCATAAATTTGGGGAACAGAAGCAGAAAGAAGACAATATGGACAGAGTGGATCCAAGTATACAAGCTCAAAAATGAGTCAATCTGGACAGTAGCAAAGAAGACAGGAGAATCATCCTGGTGGAGGAACTTACTCAGATTGAGAGATGAAATGAAAAACAGAAGACCAATTACAGAAGAATGGGAAAAAATGACAGCAAGAGAAGCAGTACAAGAATGCTACAAAGCATACCACACAGAGACACCTTCAGTGGGATGGAGTGAGCAGGTATGGAATCCCATCTCTTTACCCAGAGTTTCATTTCATAACTGGATGGTTATGCAAAGAGGTCTTGCTACAAAGGTTAGACTTAAGAAATTCAATATTATAAATGAGAGTAATTGTGTACTATGTCACAATGGAGAGGAGGACCTTGAGCACTTATACTTCCAATGCCCAAAGGCCAAGTTTATACTTGAGCTAGTAATGAGGGCAGTGGGAGTAGGGAATACTTCTGATAACTTGCATGATTGGAAAGAGCTGTTTAGCAGATCTCAAAAGAAAAGTAGCAAGGCATACCAAATAAGAGCAGCAGCACTTGGGAGTGTACTGTACTGGATCTGGAGATGGAGGAACGAAAAGGTATTTGAGGATAGGACAATCCCATCACAAAGCATCATCCAGAGCATTGCTAATGAGGTGAGCCTAAGGGTAAGGTACAAATGGGGTAAGAGACATAACAGATTTATAAAGAGTACTCTTAGCAATCTTGAAAGATTATTGATGAGAACTAGATTAACTGCTTGCACTGGAGTTTAACTGTCACAGGTAACCAACTTGAAAGATCTGGAGGCTTGAAAATAAAGACAGGTAACCTTCTCTCACTTCATCCTTTCCAGCACTGGAAGAGTAAGAACAATGTGAGAAGCAACTGTCTTTTAAGCACTCAGAAGCAAGTAGGGGACACAAGAAGAGTACAGTCACAGGCCTGGCCTGGAGCTGGAATGAAGGCAGTGTACCTATGGATTTTGGATTAGGGGAGAGTCCAAGGAGAATAGCTTCATGGGAGAAAGCTTTCCACGGGTCATAGTCCTAGACTAGAGCTTAGTGGATTCCTTAGCTTGACAGTGCATTGTTCTGTGCAATTGAGTTACTAGAGTGTCTAGTTCCTTAGCTTCATATTGGGGTATCCCCATGTATCTTGTAAAACACTTTTTCCAGTTGCAATATATTTACCTTTCGTGCAAAAAAAAAAAAAAAAACAAATAAGCTAGTAAACCGAATAATATTCTTTGCTCTTTGCACAATTCAAGAACCAGCATATGAGATTATAATATTGGAGAATTACCATGATTATGAATCGATAAGATAAATAATAAATGATTGGATATGATTTAACGATGAGTAAGAAAATCATGTTATGAGATTAGATGCCAAACAGGATTATGATAAATATAGGTTGTTCGAGGTTTGGTAACAGAGTTGTGGCTTTTCTGTCAAAGTTCATTAGGGCATGATGCCAAACGGGGCTAGAACAAATCAAAAATGGGACCTCGCCTTAACTCGTACGAGGAACCTTGATGACGTTGATTAGTTCGTAAAACCTTTAACAAATTTAAATAATATTAATCAACTAAATTTACAATTCACCACAACAAATATTAATACTTTTTCTTCAATCCTGATGTTGGTGAAATTGAGAACATTCTTGTTAAGAATGCTAGTTACGATGTAAATCTTAGTAAATAACACAAAGCTTACATTGAATATCAAATATCTATTGTTTTAACCACCTTATTTCTCTCTCAAAATTATCGTAAACAACCATATTTTTAAACTTATGATTGTGAGTATTCATGTTAAAGTCATTCGACGACAAGTAACGGTAACAACTAAGATTTGATTAACTATCAAATTTGATGCATAATCAATCCTTAAAAATATATTACTTAACTAACTCTAGGAAAACTCGTCCTTTTAGTCTTTAATCAATCCAAAGCTTTTAATACCCACACATCAAATAATTATCATATGAAGTAACACCTTGAAAGGTATAAGTTAGTCAATTATTACTTAATTTTATATAGTTAGTTTAAAATGCATATAATTATGTTATAACTTAAATATAAAGATATAAACATGGAAAATTTATCAAAACATGCGATAAGAAAATGTTTATTTTGATAAATAATCTTATTTGATGGTTAAGTCATGAAGTGGCAAGAATAATCTTGTTAGACTTATGAAAATAGTATGTTAAACATGATAAATATACCATTTAAATGCTATAAATAAAATCACAAAAATGTCAATTCATGATTCTAATTATAACTAATACTATATCATGTTAAATTTATTTGTGTGATAGATACTTGAATTATGATGGTGATTAAACTTATAAATTAAGAAAACAAAGGTTGTTCCAAATAAACTGAAAAATCACCGCAGTTTTGATTTTACCTTTGATCGGACATCCAAATAAACTTGGTTTTCAAATCTTTTTGTGGATTATGGTTTATAGCATCTTGAGAGGTGTGGGAATCCAAGATTTTGTGAAAACACAAAGGTTGCTATACTAAATAATTCTTGCAACATAAGAGTTGCTAACGGATTTCTTGACAGCAGTTCACGGTTTATGTATTACGGCTTTATAGATCATATTATTTGGGAAAAATATCTTCATACAAAGATAGAAAACACCAAGGAGGGCATGTATCCGAAAATAGGTAGTAAAATAACTTTTCTACTATTTGATATGATTTTTCTAAGGTGTAGGGGCATAATCGACATTTCTTGCACAATAAAAGTTTTGGCGTCTTTTTGGGTAGAAAACAACAAGATAAAAATATGGAAAATTATTATCCAAACGAAAACACAGAAAGAAACAACTCTTATTTCAGGAAATGTTTGCAGAATCGAATTATTTTGGGCTATATAAAATGTTGAAAATTTGTGAGTATTTATAGGCAAAAATAACAGTTTAATCATAACTATTTATGTCCCACCATGATTGTTTTATAACAAATCACAAAAACTCTAACTTCAATCATGCTCTTAAAGCTGTCATGGCTTACAGCATAAAAAAGATGTCATGTCTTACCTCATCAATTGGTTAATTGTATATCAAGTCCTTTAATTATTTATAATTAAAATTCGAATATGTATAATTAGATTTTTCTTTGTTACATACATATTTATTTATGTATTTTTTCTAAATAATTCAATCATCTTGGTTAATATTTGAAATTGAAATATATGTTTTAGGATTAGAGACCTATAAAAATAATAAAAGATTAACTTTTAAGTTGAGGGACTAAAAAGCAAAAATTTCTAAACATTTAGGGTCAAAAATAAAATTTTTCAAAAGTTCAAGAATTAAATTATAAATTTATTTTCTTTCGAATTTTTTAGGCGTTGCATAAAGTATCACGACTCATTTGGCCCGTTGGATCTGATTGTGCATACTTTTTAGGCATCGCTACCACTTGTCACGATGTAATTAATCGCCATATGAGTTCAAATTATGGCACACCATCGTTGATAGTTTGTTAATTTTCAATTTGTTATGGACCAACTTAAGAATATAATTATTTTTTTAGCGTGTGCAATTATTTTTTTTTATTTTCTCTTGTGTTAAAATTATTTAAGTTAGTGGAGTAGTGGTGTTAGTTGGTCATAGGAGTTAATTTTATTTTCTATTTGTGCAAGGTTATGTACGATAATTGTTTGATTTTCAAGAAAAAAACAAAGTAATATTTAGTTAGTATTTTCTTTTCTTTATCTTATTTTCTTAAAAGCTTGTTCTTGCTTGAAATGAAACAAGTTTGAGATTTTTTTAGATTCCTAATACAATCCTTTATTGGTTTGAGTTTATTGTGATTTATTACATAATCAGTAAAATACTAAAATATAATGTTATAAATAAAGGATAAATTCCTTTATTCTAAGTTCTAACTAACCATTTATCAAATGAATAGTTATATGTCGACGAATATTTGAAGTTTATGTTTTCAAAAAGGCATTGAATTATAGACGACATAATGGGGTAAGGTGCCGCGTGGCACGGCTGCGGCAGACAGTGAGAGAGAGAAAGAAAGTGTACTCCACAAATTCCGCCGACGTAGTAATGTGGTCCCTACCCAAAGCGGCAAGCGTGGAGCCCACCGCCGTCTTGTCGTCTCCCGCTCCCCCACACGTTTCCTGCTCCCTCTCATGGAATTATTATCCATACAACTCATTACTTTTTCACCGCTTGACATTTTATTTTTTCAAAAAGAATGAGAACAAAAGGGGATGTGCGTAATGAATCATTTCATGTAATTTTGTCTATTGACATTCTTATATTTGTAAGGTGGCTTTTTCAATATTCATATATATGAAGGTATTTTACTTTAAAAAAAATTAATCGTACATTCCCTAATGGATTATTGATCTTACCACCAACCTTTAATGTTTTATTGCACACGCACCACTTAATTTTTTTTATAGGCACTACTTTATTTCTTTCATGTCTCACCTTACTTCATTATGTGATGCAGTGTCATTTTTTTTAGCTCAACCTATACAATTTCATAATATCCCATTGTTTGCAAAATATTGGAAAATTAATTTGGACGTGTTTCTTCTTATATGTGGTTACGTCGATACGGGTCCGGACCCACACATAATGGCTTCCGCGGCTCTAGCACAAACTTCACCCACCCCATTATGTATATTTTAAAATATGATGATCGTTTTTAGGATAGATCTAATTCAAATTAATAAAACAATTAGTAAATTACTGATTATAGTCATAAACAACGAAGTGAGAATTTCTTAAGCTTGGTTAAGAACTCTGAAATCACTACCAAGCTTTCATGTCAAATTCGAATTATTTTTAATTCTCTCTCATTTTTATATCTACTTTAGTTTCGGCTACAATTGATTAGCTCAAAGAAACAAATCAAAAAGTTATACTAGCCATGTAGTTATTAAAATCTTACTACTACTTTAGATACAAAAATATAATCCCACAAAAATTCTGATCAAAATAATTAAGTGGTAGCACGTGTAAAGCCCACATGAATCAGATGATTAAAAGGACAAAAATGAAAAAGAAAAAAAAAATAAAAAAAATAGGCAGCTATAATAGTTGGGCGGCAAACTAAAAGTAACGCGTTTGCCGTCCACCTTGGGCACGACATGTACCCCGTCAACACGTACAAATATGGGCCCCACTTCCCTCACGTTATTTTCACGTTATTTATAATATTTATAAATATTATAAATATTATAATATTTATAATATTATATGAGTTTCAGAAAATTAAGCATGACTAACCTAAATCACAGGTAATAGATCCACATTATCCTGTTGTGTCTGCATCATTTGTTACTGACACGAATCTAAATTATTCAGACAAACAATAAATTTCAAAACTTAAATAAAATTCCAGATCTGTTGGAACATGGCTACAATAGATAAAATTATCCAAAGATAACAATTGAGTATTTCTTTCTTTTTTTCTCATAATACATAAAAAGATTAACTGAATATTAATACTAAGATAGCCTTCTCAAAATATAACAACTAGAGAAGCAACACTACTGTTTCTTTTTTCTTTCTCAGCTGCAAAAATTAGAAAATCAAAATGAAGAAGGCACCTTCAACATCAAAATTATTATATACACATAACAACTAAATAAAATCAACCGTTAGTTCGTTCATCTCATGACGTCATCCAATTAAGCCTCCACCGGCGGCGGAAAATTCAGATCCAGATCCAACCCTCTTTTAACCTCGATCTGATTCTCATCAACCACCGAACTAGTATCCGAATCACTCCTCCACGCGCCTCCCTGCGCCGCCGCCGGAACCACCCCATACGCCGCGGGCATGTGCTCAAACACCAAAACAGGCTGCCCGTTGGGCAGAACCGCCATCGCCGGCTGTCGGCCAAAAAAGGGGTACCCGTTCATGGGCCCCACGCCGAGGCGGCGCGTGAGATCCAGTTCCACCGGCGCATGGGGTTTGATCTCGTTGGAGGATTCAACGGTGCTGCTCTGGCTGGGGCTGTGCGTGTCGGACGGGAACGGGAAATTGGTCTTGGCCTTCGGGCCGCGGAAGTCACGCGCCGCTGCATCGTAGGCACGCGCCGCCTCCTCGGCGGTGTCGAAGGTGCCGAGCCAGACTCGGCTTTTCTTGCCAGGGTCGCGGATCTCGGCGGCGTAACGGCCCCACGGCCTCTTTCGGACGCCTCGGTAGTGGACCTCCTTAACGCCGTTAGTGGGCTTGGCGGCGGTTCCGTTAGTACCGTTAACCTTGTCTTTCATTGCCATTTGTTTTTGTTAAACAACTTATTTGCCCTTCGTTGTTAAGTCTTGTAGTGTGGGTACTACTAATCACTAATTATGTGTCTGTATGTAATGAGGTTATGAGGCTTGATGGATAAAAGGGAGAAGGCTGGTTATATAGGGGAAAATTGGGTGGGTGGGGTAGGGTAAGGGGTAGAGGGGGGCGGGTGTGGTCAACAAGGGATTTGACTAAAGAGGAGGCGCCGCCCAAGCCCAAAAAAATAAAGTAGAGTGTGTGTGTGCGCGCGCATTTGTGTGTGAGAATTGATTAATAGGTACGATGTGGGACCCGATGCAAAAACGTGGCACACGGGAGTATACATTACGCGCGGAAGGCGTTAATATGCCGGCAATTAGCATCGTATGCCGCCGTTGTTTCTGGGATGTTACATCTTACAAGTACAAATCATCGAATGCTGTTGGTTGGCTAATTAATAAGTAATAACCTCTAAAACTAATATTTCATTGTTAGTTTTTGTTTAAAATTATTAATTTTCAATTTTTTTTTTTATGATAATTAATTTTCAATTTTATTTGCACGTATTTCGTTAATTATAATAATGTATGACGAAAAAATATATTGTATCTTAAATAATGGTTTTTGTGTATTATTTGATTTTATTTGATTTTAAGCCGTGTGATTTTTTCAAACCGAAGGGGGGCCCATGGTCTTTGGTAGCTTTTGTGGGAGGTAATAATGAGGATTATATATGTATGATGGAAGCAACGGAGGACCCGTTCAAACAAATGCGAGTGAAATAAGGCACCGCGCACCGCATATCATTACTACCCTAATTATCCGTATACCACTGCTGTTGGAAATGGAGGAGATATTTATTATGACCGTGATAATTATAAGGGAGAATTACACAAAGTACCCCTCAACTATGGGTAAATTACACAAAGTACCCCTCCTCTTTGGGAAATTACACAAACTACCCTTATGACCGATTTTTCGTAATTTTTTTATTTCAAACTATTGAATGTAAATTCATGCTCTTCAATTATTTTGCACAAAAAACAAAAAATAAATCAAAATTATTGCATTAAACCTCATTTATCTCGTTTAAAAAGACAAAAAATATTGATAACAAATAATTTCTTCTAAGAAAAAATAAATTATCTGCGAATTTTAGTCTCTGCTATGATTTAAATTTGAAAGGTTGTCTTAATTATTTTAATTTTTTTGACCATAAGGGTAGTTTGTGTAATTTCCCAAAGAGGAGGGGTACTTTATGTAATTTACCCATAGTTGAGGGGTACTTTGTGTAATTCTCCCTAATTATAATTTAGATTATTAATCAGCCGTCTTTTGTTATTCCGTACACAACTGAGCAAGGCTGATACATAAGAAAAATAATAATTTTTACTTGTTGCGTAGATGTAGCTGGCTGGTTAATAAACTATGTTTTGTAAAAATATGATTTTATCACTCTGATCAAGATCCAAAACGTTATGGAATGGGTTTAAGTTTAATCGTTATGCAGTGGATATTTTGCTCTACACCAACGTTACTCTCAATCAAATAATTGGATATTTACTCTTATGTAACAACCATTCCACGCAAAATCTAAGTGTGTACAACATCAACAATCTGAGAAAGATGTTGATATTCAAAAAACTATTGCCTAGGAAATTAGGCATGTAACATTTAGCTATTTTAGATAGAAAAGAATACACTCAAAAGAACTCACATCGAAGGGAATTTCTCTGCTCATGAAAGACTTTCAACTTATTAGCTAGTAACAGACTAGGATTGGATTTGTCATTATTTTTTTATAGCATCATATTTCATGCAACTATTGTACAATGAAATGGTGCACTAGGACTACATATGTAAGTCACTTGTCATTGATTGAACTAAGTCATCATACAACAATAGAACATGATTTGTATAAATTGAGGTAGTGGTAATACAATCTTAACCTACATTTGTTTCTAGATATAGATTGCTTTGAAGAAAACGATCATATTACAAACGACTTAATATCAAATCATGAAATTGGTAAGGTTGGCTATAAGCATGTTTAATCTTGAGACAACAAAATCTTGACCACAATGTTCAATTCCACCATAACCCCTTTTTTATCTTCTCCTAATTATGTACCAAGGAATAGACTTGTCGATTATTTACAAGTCAGTAGCATAAGTTTTCTTCCCTACCCAACAATTCGAAATAGCAAAACAGTCATTGCCCCATCGAGTACCATCTTGGATGAAATTCCAAAAGAGAGCCAAAAAACCAGAGTCAGTTTTTATTGTCAACTGTTAACTTGCACCACAAATATCTTGAACAAAATCGTGAGCAGTGAGGAAGCAGTCCGTAACGCACCTTATAGCCGCATCAATGATTTTCTTTGTATTCTGGATTCTCTTTCAAGATCACAAGTCCCTCAAGAAATGGCGAGAGTGGAATGTATCTGTCAAGCAATTGCACATTATCGTGAATTCTAAGGGCATTGAGAAGCAAAATGGATTGTATATGCTACTGAAAATTAGAAAGCACAACAGGTCATCTATTTTTAGACCACCAACCCTCTGGGTATTAAGATCGATGACCAGGGGCGGAGTCAGAATCTTTTTAGACCCCGGGCTACAACTAGCTAAACAAAATATATATATATATATATATATATATATATATATATATATATATAGATTAAAATGTATACATTAGAATGAAAAATATTACCGTTTAAAACAAAGAAAAAATACATGTTAAATATATTTTATCCAAGTTAAACTCTACAACTATATGGGGAAAAAAATTATTGATAGCGCTAGTAAACGAGCTATTAGTTATAAATGCTTCTCCTTTAATTAAAATATTTTATCTATAGAACTAGAAGAAGAAAACTTTAATATACATATAAAAAAGATTTAATTATCTTTGATTAAAGCCCCCAACAAAATAATAAGTTGGTTTAAATGCATAAGACTATCATCTACTTGAAATAAAATTTATTATAGTCCTTGTAATGATATAATTTAGTACAACGTGATAAATATCTGAAGATTTGATGTTGAAGGTTTAAGAGAAAGATGTGTGTTTTTTAAAGTGTAAAGAAATTCAAAGATTGACTTTCTTTTTACATTTGTTGATAGATTGGGGTCATTTAGAGATATTGATTTTGTTAGTTATTTGCTTCTTAAGGAAAATCTAACAAAAAAATAATTTTTCCCACCAAGTTTTGAACTCATAAAATAAAATGGTAACGCTATTACCGTAGCATTATGACAATAATTTGTCAGATCCTTGTCGAGCGGGTTGTCAAGCGCTAAAGGGTCAAGTCTTGGCTAGAATACTTAATCTGATGGAAGGGACTGTCGGAGACAAAGGCAAACTACGAGATCAAGAACGAGTTATGGCAATTTCAGGACGAGATTCATGCGTTTCGAATAGTTCCCAAGCGTCACGGACATCCCCTATTTGATGGGGGATTATTTCACGGGCTACCACACTTCGGCCTGATCAGGAGGGCAGGATCCCGCATCATCCAGCCAGCAGCGGGCGCTACGCACGCAAGCAAACCAAATATCGTGTGCACCGCATGCACAAAGGCCCCGCACTTTGGCTGACTGATCCAAAAACCAAGGTTCCAAGGTCACTCCAAAAGTTTTTCAACACTTAGGCTCTATCATGTAATAGGCCAACTCTAGATTCTTCATTGTATATAATAATGTTAGACTTATCTAGAACGTGGCTAGGATTGGGCAAGTCATTTTATTGTAAGAAGAGTGTATAATCTTTCTTTAGCCATCAGGGCCGTTAAATTAGATTGATCTGTGTCATCCATTGAGCTCAACTCCTTGCATATATACTACATGACTTTTACTTTTTCAGACATCAAGCAAAACTTTTTCCTCACTTGCATAACTTTCAACAATCTAGGGTTTTTTTTTCTTTTCTTATAAATACCTATTACCATTGGGGTCAAAACTAGCCCTGGGCTGGAGCCTACCCTAGCCCTCAGGGTGGCTCCGCCCCTGTCAATGACACACATCATTTTCACAACAAAATAGTACATGCAGTGGCACATTACTGGAAAAGAGGAAACATAACTGTAATATAAGAAGAAGCATATCCTACTTTTCAGTAGCAAGCTTAGCTCTCTCCCCAGTAGAGAGAAGCACTGAGTGGTGGGTCTGGAAACCCGCTATGGTCCTGGGCTGATCCACTTGACCCGCAACATCCAAAGCTTGGCCCACACAAACGGGTACTGAAAGAGGTTTCAAGTTCTCATCCAATGTCATCAGCATTCGTGGCTGTAAAACAGAATATTTTTACTCAGATCGAGAGCATTAAGAGAGCAAATAGTAAGAGAAAGAGCGATAAAAAGAATCATAACTAACTGGAGAGCCATTTAAAAGCTGGGAAAAGGTTTCATAAATGGCTAAAAATACGCACATGAATGGCCAGAGCAAGAAAATATAGAACAAAATGATATTTCCCGAGGACGCCGGTTTTCATGTCAAGACAGGCATGAAGCACTGTAACTACTCCAGCCAGTGCCGTCCTGAAGGAAGGGTCGGAGAGAGTGTCATAAACTATTTCAACTAGTCACCAGGCTTTAATTAACTATGAAAATTTCAATAGAAACTCATGAAGCCTCTATCACCTTTCACAAAAACATGAAGATTATTGACGCTTATAGTTGCAAGCCTGTGTACTGAAATATGTTGCGTAATATGAGTTAATCCATCGAAAAATCAACATAGTCTTTGAGTAACGATAATCACTACTACCATATAAATGATGCTTATTCATTTTAAGTCTGGATCATGAAAATTCTGGATCCTGCCACTAAGTCTAATGTTGTAGTTATACATGTAAAGTGGATGATGACTTTATTGATATCCTATTAAAATAGCACTTATTTTTCAAATCACAATACTGTGTAGGCAAGCGCACAAACTCCTCTGCTGAGCTGCGTGTGCCATGACCGAGAACAGATCTTTTGGATGTATAATCCAAGTCGTCTGACAGAAAAACGACTTTCAAGTAAGGTTCAGAGAATACCTTTTTAGTTGAGAATTTATCGTTCCCTTTGTGTAAATTTCCCAGTGGCATATTCACAACTTGTTGGGTGCTATCTATTCAATCTCTCAAAATCTATTTTGTCACAAGAACTAACAAGTTTCCTGCATAGATGGGTATTTAAATATAGTTCTACGAATTCTGGAATCTGATTAAGCCACTTGAAGCCTCATGCAACTAATGTGGCTTAATTACAGAAGTAAAGCTCTAAGAAGGGTTGCTACCCATGAGACAAAATGCAAGACAGGTGCAATTACATTAACATGGATTTTTAGAGACAAATGAACTAAATATGTGAGAATGACTTCGATTTTTCACATCATGCTTAAGCCACCACAAAGATTTGTAGAACGTCTTCAGGCCACTGGTTACAACTTAGCCAACATAGGACCTGGGCAGTACCAAAACTTTGTGAAAACCATAGCATACACAACAAACTACAAATATTCGACATTCTTGATACCATTATCCAAAGTCAACAGGCAGGGGAGATGGTTAACAGTGTGAAAATCACTATATTTCACTTAAAACAAACCTTGCAGAACTTACCATGGTTCCATTGTCCATTAGGTTACACCCATCTGATAACTTCACATACATATGATGAAAAACTTAAATGAAATTATCAGATGAATATAAGATGGAGACTATCTGCATGTGAGATATTTGGACAACATAGCATTAATCATTTCAGTTAATGTCCTATTTTTTCTTTCAGCAATTCCGTTTTGTTGTGGAGTATAGGGTGCAATAACTTCATGAACAATACCAACATTTTCAAAAAATGTAGGATCATTATATTCACCACCTCTATCAGTTCTTAAACGTTTTATGGTGGTTCCACATGTATTTTCAACTTCAGCCTTAAATATTTTAAATTTATCTAATGCTTTATGCTTGTGATTCAAAAGATAAACATAACAAAATCGAGAATAATCATCAATAAAAGTCACATAATAACTTTTTCCATCTCTAGTAGGAGTGCTATGAAAATCACATAAATCACTATGTATTAGGTTTAATATTTCTGATGTTCTCTAGACTTTAGGAAAAGGCATTCTGGTTATTTTTGTAAGCATGCATGTATTACATTTATTCACATTTTTATCAATACTGGGAATTAAATTCAGATTAGACATATGATGTAATTTTCTAAAATTAACATGCCCAAGTCTATCATGCTATAAATAACAAGAGTCAAGTATATAGGCAGAATAAGATACTTTATTAATAGCGTTCTCAGTTACATTGAGTTTGAACATTCCCTCACATAGGTATCCTTTGCCTACAAAGGATCCTCCCTTAGTCAGAATAAATTTATCCGACTCAAATACAAGTTTGAAGCCAAATTTATTAAGAAGGCTTCCAGATACAAGATTTTTCTTAATTTCTGGAACATGGTAAACATCAGTGAGTTCCAGTTCATGCCCCAAAGTAATCTCCATGAGAACTTTCCCTTCTCCCTTGACAGCAACACTTGCGCCATTTCCCAAGTAGACGGAGCAATCATTTTCCAGTGTATACTCCACAAACATGAGCATGTCTTTGTAGACGTGCCTTGTTGCTCCAGAGTCGATCCACCATGACCGGTCATTCCCAACAAGGTTGATCTCAGCAAACATCTCAGAAATCATCGCCACAAACTTCTGCTTGTTTGTATTGTTTTCTGTTTTCTGTTTCTTAGCCTTGTCACGACAATCTTTCTTTTGATGGCCCTCCTTTACACATTGCCAACAAGCATTATTGGGATTCTGATTTGAGTTCTTCTTACCATTTCCTTTGCCCGGATTATTGTTTTGCTTGCTACTACTTCCTCCCTCAAGCACCATGACCTTGGAACCATCTCGATTTCTGTCTTCTTCTTCGATTTTAAGATGGCTCTCAAGATCTGCAAGAGAAATATCCTCTTTCTTGTGCTTAAGTTCCTTCCTAAAGTTTTTCCATGAAGGAGGGAGTTTGTCTATAACAACAGATATAATTATAGGTTCATCCATATGCAAAGCATGCTGTTTAAACTTATTAACTATCTGTTTTAACTCGTAAAACTGCTCAAGTACCTTTCTGCCATCCACAATGAAATAACGAAAAAACTTACTGGTGATGAATTTCTAACTAGTAGCGTCCTCCACCAGATTGGTTTTCTCCTGATTGTCCCAGACTTCTTTCGCGGTTGATTTTTCATGGTACATGTCGAACAACGTGTCGGATATCGAGTTGCAAATTTGTCCCTTGCAACAGTAGTCGTCTTGTTCCCACTTCAGTCTGCTTCTGGTTTCAGCAACGGTCTCATCGTCCTTCGCTTCTGGTTTCAGAGTTGTCAGCACGTACACCACCCCAAGTTGCGCCAAAAGGAAGTGCAACTATTTCTGCCAGCGCCTGAAGTTGTCTCCATCGAACTTCTCCAATTTCACAATGTTGGTAGAGAACTCCTTCAACGATCCTTCTTCAGACATTTTTGAAAACGCTGAATTACACTTTAAGTTTGTTGGTGAGTTTATCGAAAATGTCGAACACTGGAACTTGATAGTCGCGAAAATACAGACGCTTTCCTTAAATCGTAATTCGCCCCCACCTCGTGTGCCAAAAGGGTTACAACGAATCGCCTCACATGATACAATTTAAGCCCGAAAAATAAAAGAACTATTAACTGCGTTTTGGACTTACGAAGTTAATAAACAGAAAAAGAACAAGAATGCAATTAATACAGAAAATTATTTCTGCAACAATTATTTTTGTATGTATATGAGAGAGACAAAATTTTGATTATCTTTGTCTCTGATAATCCCACGAATATATAGACGTTGAAAAGTTGTACGGAAAAGTCACGACTTTTTCACTAGTATTCTTTCACAGAAAGCCACAACTCTTCTTCTCCAAAATATGTGACTGTTAATATTTAAAAACTGAGTTTTAAATATTTCCTCCATATTTTTCCGGATTAATCTGAGCCGTCGGATTTAAATCTTAAGTAAGATTAAATCCACACCATCCAATTTAATCTATATTAATTTAATATTCAGATTAAATCACAGCCGTTCATCTTATTTAATTAATTAAATAAAATCTACGGCCTAGATCAATGAGCGATGCAAGCGTGCAAAGTGCTAAGTGCTTTTAAGTGCGTCGAACAAAAGCGCCACTTAGGCGCCACAAACGCCGCGCGCGTGCACGGGCTCGGCTCGGCGCGCGTGTGTGCATGAGCACCACCTATGTCTTGCACTTTTTATTACCCAAGTAATATAGTGCAAACATATATAAACACACAAATAAGTTTTTACTTTTTCTATGTGGGACATTTAAGCCACTTTAGTAAACTATAAGAGCTAAAACTCTTACAACCCATAAAAGTCCTTATAGTTACCATGAGTTAGAGCCCAACATACTTTACCAATGTGGGACAAACTCCAAAAAAGTTTTATTATACTTTGCATTCATATCATATCAACACATAACCAATGTGGGATACCCCTCACAAGATTTATTATTTGGAAACTAAATCTAACAACTCCACCATTTCCGAATAATAAATCTTAGTTTGCACCTCAAGAAGTTATGTGAATAAATAAAGGTGTCTTTCGACTTGAACCTTCACTTGGTGGATACCTATCAAAGTTAATCAGAAAAGCATAGTAGACTAGTCTTTGAACTAGCAATTCTATATTTACCAACCGGATAAGTACCACACACAATTCCTCTACTTGTTCTTTATTCTAACAAGCCAACACGTTAACGTCCCTGTGTCTATATCCTGGTATCATGAGTAGTTTTTAGAGTTAAGCCCTAAAACTCTAATGAAGCGGCCTCACTTCTACTACTCACTTAGGTAGACTTGTCAAGGATGTCCCTGTAATTATGACATCCCAACATTTACTATTACAAGTCTATTTGAGTATTAAACTCAACCTCTACATTTGACATTACAGTTACCAAGCACTATACTTAGATGGAACCAATTAATAACTGAATTATTAATTTAAAATACTATGTGCTTGACAATCACAAAAATGAAGTACTTTACTCATTGAACCCAAGTTTGATATTTCAAGTGTTGAGTTGAGTTTCCCTCATGTGTGATCATTATGTATGGGCTTTCAGTCCCATCGCTCTAGAAGTCTTATGCACCATATCTCTGGCAAGACATTTAGTCAGAGGATCAGCCAAGTTACCTGCTGACCTCACAAAGTTAATTGTGATAATACCATCACTGATTAACTGTCTCACATAGCTATGTCTCAAACCAATATGTCTAGATTTTTCGTTATAGACATGACTATAAGCTCTAGACAAAGTCGACTGACTTTCACAGTATATTAACACGGGAGGCATTGGTTTAGGCCATATTGGTATTTCCAATAACAAGTTTCTCAACCATTCTGCTTCTTTGCTTGCAGAGTTTAATGCTACAAACTCCGATGCCATGGTTGAATCAGCCAAGCATGTTTGTTTCTTATAACCCCATGATATTGCAGCTCCACCAAGAGTGAATATCCAACAACTAGTTGATGCGTGGTCATCACTCTCAGTAATCCAACTAGCATCAGTATAACCTTCCAAAACATTTGGATAGCCATTATAGCATAAGCCATAATCAATGGTCTTCTTAAGATACTTGAAGACTCTAAATATTGCTTTCCAATGTTCTCTACTAGGATTACTTGTATACCGACTCAATTTACCAACTGCAAATGCAATATCAGGCCTAGTACAAGTCATGCAATACATTAAGCTTCCTATTGACTAGCATACTGGTATTGGGAAAATGCTCTCCCATCATTTGGCATTAATTTAGTACTAGGATCGAACAGAGTACTAACAGGTGTACAATCAAAATGATTAAATTTTCTCAATACTTTTTCAACGTAATGAGACTGTGATAACATGACACCTTCATTACTTCTAATTATTTTAATCCCCTAAAATAACATCAGATTGACCTAGATCTTTCATATCAAATGTTTCACATAGAAATCTCTTAGTATTATTGATTGGATCTAGATCAGAACCAAAGATAAGCATGTCATCAACATATAAACAAATAATAACACCTTTATTATTTTTAAATTTACTATAAATACACTTATCAGATTCATGGATTTTGAATCCGTTTGACAACACTGCCTGGTCAAACATTTCATGCCACTGTTTTGGTGCTTGTTTAAGTCCGTACAAAGACTTAACAAGTTTACACACTTTATGCTCTTGTCATTTCACAACAAAACCTTCAGGTTGTTGCATATAAATTTCTTCTTTTACTTCACCATTCAAGAATGCAGTTTTGACATCCATTTGGTGAATTTCAAATTTATATATGGAGGCCAAGGATATTAAAATCCTAATTGTAGCAATTCTAGCCACTGGAGCATAAGTGTCGAAATAATCAAGTCCTTCTTTTTGAGTGAAGCCTTTTGAAACTAATCTTGCTTTAAACTTCTCAACGGTTCCATCAACTTTCATTTTCTTTTCGAAAATCCACTTACCTCCAACGGTTTTAAAATCGGGAGGTAAGTCCACCAATTTCCAGGTGTCATTTCCCATGATGGAATCCATCTCATCTTGTATAGCCTCTTTCCAAAAACTAGCATCTTGAGACTTCATAACCTCTGCATGGGTTTTTGGATCAGATTTAACATGTAAAGATAACATCAGTTGATTTGTTTCTTTTTCTCGTGTACCTTCAACAAGATACATGTGAAAATCAGGCCCAAAGTCTTTTTGTACTCTAGGTCTTTTACTTCTCCTAGGTTCTTCATTCTCTATTTCAGAATTCCTTATATATATCCTTATATTTATAGATTCATTATTATTATTTTCTGGAATTCTAGGAATAGAAGAAAACCCGGTTTCATCAAATATGGCATCTCTTGATTCTATTATTGTATTTACTTCAATCGAGTAATTTTTCTTGATAACCATAAATCTGTAAGTTTTACTGTTTAATGCATAACCAAGAAAAATACATTCTACACCCTTTTCTCCCAACTTCTTTCTTTTAGGATCATGAACTCTAACTATAGCTCTACAACCCAAAACTCGCAAATACTTCAAGTTTGGTTTTCTTTTCTTCCAAAATTCATATGGAGTTGTAGAATTTTTCTTAGTAGGCACTCTATTCAAAACATGACACGCTGTTAAAAGTGCCTCACCCCAAAATCCTTTGCTAAGTCCAGATTTGGACAACATAGCGTTAATCATTTCAGTTAATGTCTTATTTTTTCTTTCAGCAATTCCGTTTTGTTGTGGAGTATAGGGTGCAGTAACTTCATGAACAATACCAACATTTTCAAAAAACGTAGGATCATAATATTCACCACCTCTATCAGTTCTTAAACGTTTTATGGTGGTTCCACATGTATTAAGTTTAATATTTCTGATGTTCTCTCGACTTTAGGAAAAGGCATCCTAGTTATTTTTGTAAGCATGCATGTATTACATTTATTCACATTTTTATCAATACTGGGAATTAAATTCAGATTAGACATATGATGTAATTTTCTAAAATCTACAGCCTAGATCGATGAGCTTCACTTAAGCGCCACAAAAGTGCTAAGTGCTTTTAAGTGCGCCAAACAAAAGCGCCACAAGCGCCATGAGCACGTGCGCGCGGGCCCGGGCTCGACTCAACGCGCGTGTGTGCATGAGCACCACCTATGTCTTGCACTTTTTATTACCCAAGTAATATAGTACAAACATATATAAACCCACAAATAAGTTTTTACTTTTCCTATGTGGGACACTTAAGCCACTTTAATAAAATTGGCCTATAAGAGCTAAAGCTCTTAAAGCCCATAAAAGTCTTTATAGTTACCATGAGTTAGAACCCAACATACTTTACCAATGTGGGACAAACTCCAAAAAGGCTTTTATTATACTTTGTATTCACATCATATCAACACATAACCAATGTGGGATACCTCTCACAAGATTTATTATTTGGAAACTAAATCTAACAGAAACTACGGTAGCCTGTACCTCAAAATGCATGTGAACAAATCAACAATTAAATAGTTTACATAAAACTAATAAGTTGAACTTCGACATATATTAGTTTACTTAAACATCCTTACAAATGCAACTTCTATGTCTGCATCATGACTAAGCCCACTTAAAGTGTCCATGATTATGTCACCATCTGAACCTAATAATCTATATTTCAAGCTGGCCTGCAATTAGTTGCATAAGGAGTTAAGTATGATCTGATACATCGATGAAACAACACAGTATATTCTTCTTTTTAAAATCCTGCAATCAAGAGTACATAAAAAAAAAAAACAAAAGTTGTAATACACCTAGTACAATACCAAAAAAACAATAACAAATTATCAAGTCAGTATCACTTGAAGGGTTCCCATTGATTTTGACAGGTAGAGTAAGCTTGGAGTTCCTACAAATAACTGAATTAGATCCATGCTTATTTTCATGTGAAATTTAAGTCTTTCCAACAATTGAGGGATTTCAACAAAAATACAATCAAACTCCTTCTCACCCGGGATACAAGTCGCTTTCTGCTTTCTGCAACTAGCCCATAGAGATTGAAAACATATATTTTTTGAATTTATGGGATAATTCATTTAAACTCTCTGAACTATAGCAACTTTTGGATACCACCCCCTGAACTTTATAAATAAGAACTTTACAACCTAACATTTGTCAACCTGTTCGAGTTGCCCCATGGCAATTTTCCGACCAAAAAATCATTGGATTTTTTTTTTCTTTTTTCAAAATTTTCTCCTTGTAGAGACGGTTCCGGTAGTGGTGACGGTATCGCAAAACTCAAAGTTCTTACACGAGAAATTTAGTTTTAATTCGTTGAATTTCCGAAAAATATGAAGAACACTTGAAGGTGTTCATCATATTTTCCGAAAATTCGACGAATTAAAACTAAATTTCCCTTGTAATGGCTTTGAATTTTCCGACACCGTCACCACTAACAGAACCTTTTCGAAAAGGAGAATATTGAGTTCAAATTTAGGGATTCCGGCAAAAAATTCCGGCAACCCGCCACTGCGCAGCCGCGATTTGCGAGAATTTTTTTGTCGAACTTTTTTTTTTATTCTAATCGACTTTTTATACTCGTCAAGGCGGTTCCGGTAGTGGTGACGGTATCATAAAATTCAAAGCCATTACACGGGAAATTTAGTTTTATTTCGTCTTCCGAAAAAAATGAAGAACACTTGAAGGTGTTCATCATATTTTCTGGAAATTCAACAAATTAAAACTAAATCTCCGTTGTAATGGCTTTGAATTTTTTGATACCATCACCATTACTTGAACCGTCTTAATGAGGAGAAGATTCTGAAAAAAACAATTTTTTCCGGCGATTGTTTGGTCAGAAAATTGTCACGGGGCAACTCGAACAAGTTGGCAAAGGTTAGGGAACAAAGTAATTATTTATAAAATTCAGGGATGGTGTCCAAAAGTCGCTATAGTTCAGGGGTTTGAAGGAATTATCCCTAAATTTATTACCATTATTCCTGATCTTTGGTTAAAATCTATCTCTGCCATCACATATAAATATCTGACCGAAATTAATATATTCGAGAAGAGAAGAATTAAATTGTTTTTAGGAAATACATAAACCATTCACCAAATTTCAATGAAAGCTAGCTGAAAGAATATATGGCAGTTAAAATACGTTGCAGATAGCCCAATAAGAAATCTCAAGAAGTCTTCTAAGAGAGTTTCCAATTTAATTTGGTAAACTGATTATGGACTCGATGCAGATAAGTTGTTTCATCAAAACTTTATTTCAAGGTTGGATGCACAACAAGCAACGAATATAACTGAATGAAGCAGCTTACTAAGAGGTGAATGTACAATAAGACAAGGCGTATTACAACATACCTTTTCTCCATCAGGTGACATTGTCCAGGCCATTACAGAGAGTATGTCAGCAATAAGTTTCTGCAGCCAAAAGAAAAGATAGCGAAGAAATCTGTATCAGATAACAAATTACACTATGAAAATTATCTACTATGGCAACAACAACCAAGCCTGTAATCCCAATTAAATTGGGGTAGGCTATATGAACGATGAATGAATCACATCGAGTCGTAAACATGAATCTTCTGTCTCCATATGTTTTGGTTGACAAGCATGTCTTTATTTAGATCTTTTAGCTTCATGTCATTCCGTATGACCTCCATCCACGTCTTTTTCGATCTCCCACGAGCTCTAGCCGTCTGTCCTAAGTCGAAATCTTCAACTCGTCGTACCAGTTCATCTATGGGTCTGCGTTTAACATGTCCAAACCATCTTAAACGGTTTTCTCGCATGACCGCCATACCCAATTTATGCCGAATATCTTCATTGTGCACCTTATCTCTCCTGGTGTTACCGCACATCCACCGAAGCATGCGCATCTCTGTAACGTTCATTTTCTGTGCATGACTTTTCTTAATAGCCCCTCACTCGGAGCCATAAAGCAGAGCAGGTCTAATAGCCATACGATAAAACTTTCCTTTAAGCTTTAGAAGAAAGTTACAATCGCACATGACTCCTGTTGCACTCTTCCACTTTGTCCATCCAGCTTGGATGCGGTGGTTGACATCTCCGTCTAACTTTCCATCCATCTATAGTATGGAGCCTAAATACCGAAAATGCGTACTTCTCGGTATCTATTGGCCATCCAACTGAACCCTGCCATCGTTGTTTCTTCGTTGGTTGCTAAACTTGCATTCGAGGTACTCTGTTTTTGTTCGACTTAGTCAAAATCCTCGTGCTTCTAATGTTTGTCTCCTTCGTTCTAATTTAGCGTTAACTCCCATCCTTGTCTCATCGATGAGGACAATATCGTCTGCAAACAACATACACCATGAGACTCGGTCATGGATGGTTCTGGTAATTTCATCAATTACAATGACAAACAAAACTGGGCTCAAAGCTGACCCCTGATGTAAGCCAATTGTATTGGGAAGCCGTCTGTTGAACCGCGACAAGTTCGGACACTTGTCACCACATTCTCATACATATCTTTAATGATGTTGATATATTTAATGGGTACCCCCTTCTTCACCAAGGTCCACCATAATACCTCTCGAGGTACTTTGTCATATGCCTTTTCTAACTCGATAAAGAACATATGCAAATCTTTACTCTTTTCTCGAAAGCGTTCAATAAGCTGACGAATCAAATGGATGGCCTCTATGATCGACCTTTAATCGGTGTTCGATCACCCTCTCCCACAGCTTTATGGTATGAGACATAAGCTTTATCCCACGATAACTAGAAAAGTTTTGGACATCGCCCTTATTCTTATATAGAGGTATTAACGTACTCTACTTCCACTCTTCTGGTATTTTATTTGTTCGTCATATTTTCTTAACGAGGCTCATCAACCAGGTCACCCCTATCTCTTTTCGAGTCTTCATCCTCTTCAAAGCATCTTTGACTTTCGACCTTCTAATACGACGCATAAAATTGTGGTTCAGATCCTGAAGGGATTGCGAGATGTCACCCACTGCTTGGGTGGGGCCTCCATTGAACTGATCCTCAAAGTACTTCCTCCACCGTGCTTTGACCTAATCCTCACGCACCAAGACAGACTGACCTTCATTTTTGATACATTTCACTGCACCTAGGTCTCTAGTCTTCCTCTCTCTAATGCGAGCAATTTTGTATATATATCCTTCTCGGCCTTCTTGCTATCCCTCTTCTCATAAATTTCCTTGTACACAGCCTTTCGCGCTAGGCGAACAACTTTCTTTGCTTCTTTCCTGGCTAGCTTATACTTTTCAAAGCTTGATCCATCATAGTTCTTCTTCAAATCCCTGTAGCAATACTGTTTGGCCTTGATTGCCGCCTTCACTTCTTCATTCCACCATGACGTGCCTTTACTTGTCACGCAACTACCTCGGGATTCACCTAAGAGGTCTTTAGCTACCTTCTTGATACAACAAGCCATTTTGGTCCAAGTTGCATATGCACCGTCGTCAATCTTCCAATCTACCTCTTGAACCACTCGCTCCAAGAAGGCCTTTTGGGTAGATTCCTTAAGCCGCCGCCACTTAATTCTAGGTTCCACCCGGCGCCTACTCCTCTTCAATTCATGCCGCAGTCTACTATCCAACACCAAAAGCCTATGTTGTGTAATCACACTTTCTCCGAAGATGACATTGCAATCTAAGCAACGACTTCTATCCGCCCTCCTAGCTAAGCAGAAATCTATCTGGCTCTTATTTGACCCACTCCTATAAGTGACCAAATGAGATTCTCTCTTCTTAAACCAAGTAGTTGCTACAAGCAAATCATAGGAGAGGGCGAAGTCTAAGATAGCGTTGTCCGACTCATTGCGATCCCCAAAGCTATACCCGTCATGGATGTTCTCGAACCCATAATGGCTAGATCATACATGACCATTAAAGTCACCTCCAATGAAGAGTTTCTCGCTACTAGGGATCCTTTGTACCATCTCGTCCAAATCTTCCCAAAACTTACGTTTCACAGCTTCGTCTAGTCCTATCTGTGGTGCATAAACAGTAATGACATTCAAGATATCCTTGCCTATGACCAACTTGACCAGTAAGATCATGTCTCCCTTCCTTCTGACCTCCACCACGTCCTCGAGCCAAAGCTTATCTATGATGATCCCAACACCATTTCGGTTCTTCTTTGCCCCGGTATACCAAAGCTTACAACCCCAAGGGTCTACTACTTTGGCCTTCTCACCAACCCACTTGGTCTCTTGCATGCATAAGATGTTGATCCTCTTCCTGGACATTGCCTCAACTAACTCAGCCAATCTTTCTGTGAGTGACCCCACATTCCCTGATGCAAGGTGAACTCGTCGTTCCTGGACTAACTTCTTTACCCTCACATGTCCTGGAAGGTGAGGGAACCCTTGCTCATTTGACACCACACCCGAGAGTCGATGTGGCACGTCGCTTCCAAACGACGACCTAACAACCCTTGCCCATTTATCGCTACACCCGGGGTCCGATGTAGCGCATCGCAGAGTAGGGAATGCCCCAACGAAATTCATAGTATGGTTCATATCATAGGATGTGACAGGATTTTTACGTTGGCTGTCACAAGCCTACCACAACCCCCCTCCTTTATCCTGGCTTGAGACAGACAGTGAAAGCTCACTGGCGGAGTATATGAAAATTATCTACTAGAAGGCCAAAACTAAATAGGTGACACCTTTAAATAGCCTTGGCGCACCGGTAAAGGTGTTGGTGTGTGACTGAGAAGTCACGGGGTCAAGTCCTGGGAGTGGCCTCTTGTCAAATTTGACAGGGGAAGACGTGCCCCTTATACACCATTGCGGTGGGACCCTTTCCCGGACCCTCGCATTGCAGGAATGCTTTTGTGCACCAGACTGCCCCCTTTCCATTTTCTCATAATGTGATTGCAGAGCTCCATAATGAGGACGTAAGAACTTCAGCGGCTTTGGGACAGTCGTATAGCTTGTTGCATCACTGATATCTTGGTTATACAACAAAACCAAAGAAAAGGCTACGTAACCTTCTGCAACATAGCTCCACCATTAATCAAAGAAAAACTCACGCATGTTTGTCAACACATAAGTTGTGTAGGATGCATGTGCAAACTCGAAAGATGCCAATGGCTTTGACCAAAATCCCATTATGTACACAGAAATTGGGGGGGGGGGGGGTATCATATAATGACGACATCTTGTCTCCGAATCATCAAATAGTTGAACAAAAAATTGTGGAACTCAAAATACAACGCGTAATTTGATTCAAAAGATTGCACCCCTCGTAAATAGTGTCGAGATTGTCTTCATAATACTGGCTGAACAACCATTTCTCCAAGGCCTCAAGACCTTCTAGTTAATACACAACCAATATCCAAATCGACATTTGATTCTTTATTCGATACATAGAAAAAAACTCTTAATTTCCTATTTTTCAATCTTTTTCACTACTGCAAAAGATTGTTCACTATTAACTCACATCGAAGGTACATCAATTCAAATTCTCCCCTCGTAACACAATATCAGCATCAAATCAATTCAAGCACCTAAACCTAATACACTACCTCATAATCTTCAATGCAACTTTCTGCAACACAGGATCAGATGATTGTACCCACTCCACGTACAACTCCAATAGCTGCTTCATCGCCAAATCCTCATCCGACTGGAAAATAGAGCATCAGGTCTGGATCCGCAATTAACAAACATAAAATCTAACTTCATTTGATTTAGATAAACACAACGCACGATGTCAGGTCATCGAACTTACCACATCTAATTCATATTTCTTCGTGTTCTTCATTTTTGGTGCCATAACGGTGGAGCGATTGAAGCTAAATTGTTGAAATCGAGTAGCGCTGAACCGAATAGTGATAGAAAGAAGTGGAATTGTGAGCACAATCGGTAAATTTTGAAATCAACGTGAAGTTCGTCGTTGGAGAGAGAAGAGCTTCACTCGCCTGCAAGTGAGAGTGTAACTGAATCTAAAATGGTGGAAAAAGTTTTATAATAGCCATCAGCATTTCGTTCAGAAGATAATTAATAACTTCAATTAAAATTATTCTTAAATGTCACGGCACCTCATTTGTGAAATTATTTAAAATCAATACCTTCATTAATTCCTAATTAAAACACCCTATTTATGGAATAATTAAATTACATGTCTTTCAAACGTAATAGCCCTTAAACCTATAACAAAAACCCATTAGTTCTCTATTCATAATTTTACCACCGTTCTTTTCTCCTCCCTCGTCTTCTTTCCACCATCTTCATATATATAATACACGAACATTTTTCAAAATAGAAAAATTTAAACCCACAAAACAAACCCTTAATAATCAATTGAGGCATGCATAACATGCCAATTTTGGAAAACCAGGATCAAATAATGGACAACAACACAAATAAAGGAACAAGAAGTTATGAGGCATCCTTTGAAGAAGACATCCTCCAGCTACCTCTCCTGGTGGATGTCGTCCAAACGCCGCCAACGCCTCCGCTGCTGCCACCTGTTATGAAACCGCAAAAAACGGTCGCGCAGAAGGCGGTTAGAAAGGCCTTTAAGGGAACTGCCCACCTCTCTAATCTCCTCCCGACAGGCTCCCTTCTCGCATTCCAGGTATTGAAATAATAACGAACAACCCAATATGAAATTATGAATTAATATGTTGTTGTTAGAAATAAAATTATGCTGATCTAAATTGAAAGATGTAATTCATACATTTGCACAAATATTTCATTTCCCGTATGTATGTGTTGTTATGAAAAACGATTTAGATGTGTTTACGCAATTAATAATGTTTTTGCAGAAAACACTATTATACAAATAAAATACCGTGTTCTATATTTAATTTCTATCACATAAATTCATAAATTTGCAGAAAGCGCTACTTCATATCTAAGTCCGTCTTAGTATTTTTGGACCACAAGTCCACAACATAAGCAGATTCCATTACGAAGAACATATTTTAAAATGTCTTAGAAATATTCCTCAAAATATATGGTGCAATATTTTTTATTGAAGTAAAGATAGTGACAGACTTTTTCCTTTTCTGATAGTGACTGAACTTTTTCCATCACGGATATCGATCTAAGAAAATGAGTAACATTAATTAACCTTAATATAAATGTTTAGGAGTTGCAACTTCCATTCAAAAGCACAAAAGCAACTTTTAATCATATTTTTACTTTTATGGTGGACATTCTATATTTTAATTTATTTTAAAAACCACCATTAAAAATCCAAAGAAAACAGCTACTACAACTTTCAACCTTGAGATTTTGTAGAGATTTAATGGAGAAATATACCAAACCCCCTGCTATGAGTTCATTTGCCACATATATACCCTATAACTATTTTTTTCCCTTGATTGTCTACCTCAACCATCAGATGTGTGCGAAGTACCCAACGCTAATGTGAAGCAAGGGCATGCTTGCCTTTTTCGAAGTGAACCCATATTTTATACCCCTAACTATTGGTTTTGTGCGGAATTGCCCCCTAAAATAATGCACGTTAACATTTTCATTAATTAACTGTGTTCTTGACATCATCATATTTTTAAAGAGTTCATTATTTATTATAAGTAGTCTTCATATTCTGGAAAATTTTCGTACTTAATTTAAATTGCTAGTAGTTATTTAAGAATATAAACGGTTACATAAAATAATTTTAAGGGTTTAAAGTTTAAACCACGTACAAAGGTGAAACTACACCACATAACTTAGATAGATGGCATGTTCTATTTTTTTTTTTTTTTTTTTTAATTCATGTTGTTCTTCTACCACCAGGTGTTATCCCCAGTTTTCACACATGAGGGCAAATGCAAAACCACCGTCAGCCAAACGACGACGCTCAGCCTCCTAGCGTTCTGCGCCGCCTCCTGCTTCGTGTTGTGCTTAACCGACAGCTTCCGGGACGAGAGGGGCAAGGTCCGGTACGGCATTGCAACCTTCCGCGGCTTGTGGGTCATCGACGGCTGCGCCACCACGTTGCCGCCACACGAGGCGGCCCAGTTCCGGTTAAAGTTCGTCGATTTCTTCCATGGGGCAATGTCCGTGCTCGTTTTTGGTGCTGTGGCGATGTTCGATCAGAACGTGATCAGTTGCTTGTGCCCGTCGCCCTCGGAGGAGACGACGGAGCTTCTGACGGCGCTGCCGGTGGCGGTGGGAGTGATTGGAAGTTTGTTGTTTGTGTTGTTTCCGACAAAGCGACATGGGATTGGATTTCCTCTCTCGTGTCGTTAATTAGTCAAATATTTTTCAAATGGTTGATTAATTATTTTGCTTTGTTTGATCGCCTTTGTTGTTATTGTTCTTGAGGGTCCATCATTTTTTGCGTCATGTTTCAAATTCTGTTTCATTCATTTGCCACCATTGTCAATGAAGTGTGATGAATTAAAACAATGGACTCTTGGAATTTATAAATACTAGAAATTATAATTATCCGCGTATTTTTCTTCTTGATATTGAAATATACAAAAAGATCATATTGAAATATACAAAAAGATCTTTGTCATATATACATGGATTATGTATATAAAGGGTTAGTTTGGTTCCAGATATTAGGTGGGATAAGTCGCCTAATTTCGTTGTCCCGGACACCCCTTAATTTCAAGGAATTAGAAACTTCAAAATCTGTAGCTATAGTCCGTTTGGTTCCAATGACACTTTTATTTGGGCCTCAATCTCAGCCCGTAGAAGTTCGTTACAGAAAGGTCTAATTCACTACTTTGCAATCTCGGGGTCTCTCCTATGACAACTAATCTCAGCCTACAGTGGTTATATGATGTTTTGGAATAATTTGTTATATAATTAGATCAGTTTTCTTTCTCTCACGTATATGTAAGTTATAGTTATTTTCTTACTTCAGAAATTATTTATGATTTCAAATAATTGTTGAGTGCAACGGCAACCGGCATATGCAATAACAATGTGTTGTGCCATTTCTTGAAATCTCTACTCAATGGTTAGGACTTAGGATCGGAGTTTTGTGATGGAGGTTAGTCTTTACGTGAACTAATCTTTTTGGTTATAGTAATTAACTTACTTTGCCTGTAGTGACATGAACTTTTGCACATGTATTTAGTATGCTTGGCCCCGCTTTATTAGTTCATTCAATTATGTATATGTTACCAGGCCTGATTTGTCAATCGGCCCTAATGTGAACATTTGCAAGCAACCATTTGAGCCCAGCCTTAAAGAAAATAAGTAAATACTATGAAACCTAGGAAGTTTGCTATGATAATTGATTTCTAGCTATATCAAGACATGCATAAGTATAATTAATCACAATGATTCCAATTCTGTATCTTGTAATAAGACATAAAGATATTGGACTAACCATTGCAGGTCAAGTTGAAAACATAGAGTGACCTGTTATTCTGATTTTCAAAGAAAATGCATTGTATCACAGTTTGATAATCATTTTTTTGGTGGGGGGGGGGGGGGGGGTGGTGGTGGGGGGGGGGTGGCAGTCATTGTGAGGATTATATGAGTTTAATTAACTTTGAGGCCAATACATATTCGTTACATTCAAATCAATTTAACTTATTAACTTTGGATTGGCCTTAATTATGTTGAATGTACAAATTAAATATGGAAAGGAAACAAATTGTGAATCACAACCCACAAACAAAGACCAGATGGTGGTGGTGATGGTGGGGGGGGGGGGGGGGGGGGCAGTCATTGTGAGGATTATATGAGTTTAATTAACTTTGAGGCCAATACATATTCGTTACATTCAAATCAATTTAACTTATTAACTTTGGATTCGCCTTAATTATGTTGAATGTACAAATTAAATATGGAAAGGAAACAAATTGTAAATCACAACCCACAAACAAAGACCAGATAAACAAAAATCTCCATGCATTTACATGCAAACAAAATAATGTCAGCCACGAGAATTGATTGTTTTATAATATGAGTAATGATAGTGCATATGCACTATATAATAATCACATTGCAAATATTGTCGTGTCCTTTATCAAATCATTCACGTACGATTTGTTTTTATCATGGTGACCGTAGTGAATATAAGCTTTGATCTTCGAAACTCAAGATATAATTGTTTATTCCACGGAATATTCTGTTATTCTGAAACTGTAGCTCACTACGTACATATTTCTTACTTCGGTATATTATATTGTGGTTTAGACAAACGTTGATATATAAATATATACATTATGATCGAGAACAAATTAAGAAAATTAAGATTTATTATATATACACTAATACACCTCACTGGTTTAATCGCAGAAGCTTAAAAACATATAAATAAGGAGTTTATTGATAATAGTTTTTTAATCTACTTTCAGTTCATTTTTCTATTTTTCTTTCTGTTTTCTTTAATTGATATATATATATATATATATATATATATCTATACATATAACTTTGACTATTACACTTAGACAAATGTTCTTGTTTCCATAGCTAGAATTCTTGCTGAAGCAAGCGACTTCCAAAAAAAAAAGTTAGAATTGTTATGTTCGTGTTTAAGAGTTTTGAACTAATAAATATTTGAATTTAGTTTTCAAAAATCGGTTTCTAGATTTAGATTTTCTTACCAATAGAATCAATGAGGCCTTTTAGTCATTCTTTTTCTTGATGATTTTGAGTATCTTAATCATAGAGTTGGTATATTCTATTTATTAGAATCTGGTTTGGCATGGGTTTTCTATCGATTGAAGGGGAAAAAAAGGCGAATACCATTGCCTTTTTGTTGTTCTTGGTTAGGTTTAGGTAAATTATACGAAGGAAAGCCATATTTTTTCATTTTTCAGCTAGCAATGAGACTTATCAAAACAATTATATTCTTTTCAACAAACTTTGATTTGTCCACAAATGAATGAATATTATATATATATACATATTCTTATAGTATTGTGCGTATTAAGTTTTCAAAAAATTAATATTATAATTTGATCAAACATCAATTTGCTTTCCTGATTTATTCTAAAGTACTGTGTATAGCACAATCACCACACAAAAGCAACAATAATTTAAAACTGTTGAGGTCCCATTTATTTTATTACATGTGTTTCCCAGTAATATCATTCCCTGTGATACAGACATTTCTCTCTCTTTTGTAAGTGCGACAAATAAATGAATGCTGGCAAAATTGTTTCTGTCATGGTCCCAAATTCCATATCGTGTGATATACCCCACCATTCTCTTTAGATAAACTTCTTTGCCCCACGAAAATTATTTAAATTCAATTAACTCTTTAACGAGAAGGATTGCATTAAATGCAAGAAAGAAGTACTGTTCGCTTTCACTGATTTTAGGTCATTTTTACATATTTATTATTGAGGTTCTATTTATCTATTATATAAACAAGCAAAGTAATTGATGAGAAACGCAGATTGCATTCAACTTGCCCGTGTACGAATATTAGGATGATATAGGTACAATTAGCACCACGAGATTGTACAAGTTACAAACAAATAATTACAATATAGTAGAAAAATGCTTATATATATTTATATTGCCCCAAAAGATTCTTATATATTTGAAATAGGGATAAAAGCATCAAACCCCCTGAACTATACACGTTTTTGCGACTTGTCCCTTAAACAAATTTTATCATCACTTTCTCCCATAAACTATCCACTTTTGTGCGATTTGTCCCCTCGCCTGATTCCGGCCGATATTCCCCAGAATATTCCGTTTTCGTGCGTGGCACGTGAGAGATGTAAGGGCATTTTCGGTAGTCCAAACATTTTTGCCAAAAAATAAAAAATTAAAGAAAAATAAAATTAACCACAAAGTTCAGGGGGGAAATGAGAAGCCTAACATACTATTTTTTTTTTTGATAAGTGAAGCCTAACATACTATACTTAGCCAAATTTCCTGCCAAAAACCAAAAAAAGACTAGGGTTCTTGTTGGTAACCGTTCATCTTCAGAATTGCTTCAAAATCGACCGCATTTACAGCCACCCACTCGAAATTGCCACCTACCAAGTTATATCGAACACATTTCGAGCACATTGAGGGTTACTAAGTCTGAAAAACTTTCGCGTGGGGTTTAAGTTCATTTCATGCTCCATTTCGCGTCACCCAATGAGTTGGAAATTGAGGACTACCTTCGAATTCATACCGGAGGGTTACGGTACAAATCCTCTGTTTTTCATAACCCTAGTTTTGTTATTTTGTGCGTTTTTCAATTATTTTTTATGTTAAGTATTGTTAACATGCAATGATTATGTAAATTATGGATTTTAATTGTTTTGGAGCCGAAAAGGTTTCAATAATGTTTCTGTGTGTTTGTTGATTTGTGGACCACTAAGTGTTCATGACAGAGTATCAATTATATGCATATGTGGAAAAATTATTGATTTCTTAAGTTTGTGGCACACTTGTGTTTTGGATTTGTCCAATGACTTTATGCATTGTTTATATTTCCCTAACCCTAGTTTGTTCTTATTTATCTGCAGATACTAAGACCAATGAATACACAATAAGGTTGCATTACTTTGGCAGATTATCAGTCATTGAAAAAAAAACTGTGTGGGAGGATGGGTAGATTGCTCATTTTGATTGGTGCAATCCAGACACCATGAGTATGATTGAATTGGAGGAGATGGGGAAATCAGTGGAATTTAAGTCAAGTGCTACTTTCATTGTTTCCTGCAAAGATGTTGACAATATAGATGTTGTTGATTACTTGATGGCAGATGATGATGCTGCAATAATGTCAAGGTATATGAATGATGATAGGATAGTTGGAGTGTTTGCTGTTGGGGGTGGACCACTTGGGACTGAAGGTTCTGAAGAAGAAAATTTCTTTGAAACTGGACCATCAAATGTCAGAGAAGAAGACAAGGAAGATGGACCCTCTTATGAGAGGACTGAAGATTGTGAAGCTGGTCCATCTTATGAGAGACCAGAAGAACATGAAGAAGGGGCATGTGATGTTGAGAATGAAGGTGATGAGATGTAAAATTGGGATGATTTCGTATATGACCAAGAAGTGTTTGATTCAAAAGATGAGCAATCTATTGGCATAGATTCAGATGTATCAGAAGCAATTCTGAAAGATGGAGAAGATGTCACAGATGATGAAGGTTTTTATGAAGATGTTGGTGAAGTAGGTGAATCAGAGGCACATTGGGCTGGTATAACTATCTCAAGAGAAGCAAATATAAGAGAAGTTGATTTTGGTATAAGTGGGAGGCCGGTAAGACTGACATACCAAGGTTATCCAGTGTTCAACAAAGCACTTGATATGGATTAATTTATTGAAAGCCAACAAGGATGCTGCAACAAAGTGTAAGGCCCACTGGAATGGGCTTGAGGAGTTTGAGATTGATGGCCCAGAAGGTCATATGACAGTAAATTTGGGGAAAACATCATGTAGCTGCAAGAGATGGCAGCCGAATGGTATTCCATGTGCACATGCATATGCTGCACTGAAGTATAAGGAAAGGGAGCCCGGAGATTGGGTTGATAAATGTTACCTGAAGTCAACCTATATGAAGACATACAAAAATTGCATGCACATTATGGCTGGACCTGAAGATTGGCCCCATTCAAGCCTTCAACCATTGTTGCCTCCTGTGCCTGAGAGGTTACCTGGTAGGCCTAAAAGGGTAAAAGGATTGTTAGTCAGGAAGAGGCCAATGAGATCAAAGATAAGAAAAAGAAGGAGAGTGCAAAGGAAGTAACTCATAAGGTAACCAAGAAGGGGACCATCATTTCATGTAGACTATGCGGTGAGTTGGGCCACAATGTGAGGACATGTCCCATTAGAAAGTTGGCTGAACGAGAAGATGAGCCTGGTGTTGATGTGCCCCCACAAAATCCAACACCACAGAACATGGTATTATACTCTATCAGTAATGTTAATTATGGAGTGTTTGCTTTATTTAATTGAGCAATACTTTGTTTCAGGACCAACCAGGTGAAGGAGGTATGACTGAACCAAGTGAACCAGCAGCAGACCAGAAGATGTCAAGAAAGAAAAAGAAGGGCAAAAGCAAAAAAAAAGGGGGGAATGGGAAAGAGAAAGAGGAGGATATGGGGTCTGGGATTGGCTTGACTCCAGATAACACTCCAAGTACTGTGGAGGTAAATAAGGTGAAAGGAAAAGGGAAGAAGATTGAGTCTGATATGGAGACTGGTTTAAGAGTTTCACCCGGGAGGAAGGGAAAATCTGTGGAGGTAATGTTGTACTTCTATAAACTCTTGTATACATAGGGTATGCTGAATTAATTTACTAATGTTCTTTATTTTCTGTCATTGTGTTAGAGTAGACTAATAGTGATAAAGATAAAGGAAAGACTGAGGGTAAAGGGAAAAGAATATTGGATGAAGAGGATACTGATGAGATAAGTGATGCAACAAGACATAGGCAAGTATTAAAATAAAAGATAACAAAGTGGTGGAAGAACAGTTGGAACCGAGACAAACAAGAAATATGAAGAAAGTGAGCTGACTGGTAGAGGAAGTTAGTGTAAAGAAGAACCTATCCCAAAGGGGAAAGTGGTAATGAATGATCAAGAGTCATTTGTAGAGCACATGGAAAAGGTAAAACTGAACTGATTTCGTTGTTTATCATATTTTTCTCAACCATATGTGCAATAACTAATATTTTGCTATTCCTGTATATAGCCCAAAGGAAGTGAAGAGGATCCAGTTCATATAACCAGAAGATACATAAAGAGAATCAGCAAGAAGTGAAGACCTTTAAGAAGTGAAGACCTTTAAGATTTACCTAGTTGCTAGAGTGTTTTCATATTATCGACTATTTTGTATTAATTTGGTCACTTTGGCATGTCATTTTGGTGTGAATTGTAGGCATTACCATGGTTAATGTATGGGGCATTGTGCTAGCTAAGTGTGATGTGCTTATTCATTTTGGTGTATAAGTGTACTATGGTGAATGCAATTTGGATAATATTTGACAAAAATGAATGATTGCAGTTGAGTAATGGTTTATTGCTCTCAAACACAACAAGATATTGCAAAAAATATACACAAACTAATGATTTTAGGCACCTTATGGTCAAATTTATGTCAAAAACATAGTTCAGGGGGGCACAATTCTCTCGCGGCACAATAGTTTAGAGGGCAAATCGCAACAAAATAGTTTAAGAGGTGCTTTTCATAGTGTTAACAGGTTGGTTATTATAACCTAATTAATAGGGTAATTTAGGGGTTTGAACGCTTTACGCAGGGTTCAAAAAGCGTTGATAAGGATAATAAAGATACGAGAATATTCCTTCTTTTATTTACTGAACTTCACTCCTTGATTTTGTTGGTGTGTGATTGTCTATGTGTCTATGTTGGCTTCCAGTTTTTTTTTCTTTAACTGACTACCTCCATTTATATAGAGTTTGCTAGGGACAAGTGTCATTGTGCATTGTTTTAGTAAGTACAGGTGTTGCAATATGTGTAAAAGCATAAAAAGATAAGATAAGATATATTTTTGGTCTACTAGACGCTGACTAGGCTGATCTTTTCCTCGTCCGATAGCTCCGGGATATCCGGGGGCCATTTTTTGGGACACTATTTCCCGAGGGGTGTTTTTGCCCTTGACTTGGTCTCTGAGTGGTTTGGTACGAAATCCGAGAGCTTGTCATGATTTCCGAGGGCTTTGGTTTGATCTCCGAGGGCTAGATTTGATCTCCGAGGGCTTGACTTGTCCTTCGTGACGTGGTTTTTTCTTCTCTCGGTCCTCGTAGTGGTTTTCTAATGGCTTTTGTGTTTGGATCTGTCTTTCCTCGGAGATTTGATTTTGGGAGTGATGTTCCAAGGGCATTTTATGTTGAGGAGTTTTCAGCAAATAAGTGTTCTAGTGAGTTTGTGGGACTCGGGGTCCTTTGTGGTCCCTCGTGGTGCATTTGATGGATATCTGAGTCGTGTGGATTCATCGGGTTTTGTCATGTTTACGATGCCACGTGGATATCTTTCTTTATCCATCGTCGACTTTCAATGGGACACTTTGTGTCTCCTCGGGTATTCCTTTATATTGTTTTTAGGTCAGTGACCATGCAGATTTGTAACTCTCCGAGGGCCTCCTCGTGGGAGGTGGTTACATCTTATCGGAAGTACTCGTGACAATAGTATTGTCCGTATATTAATTCCCATATTTAGGACTAATATTTTCTTTAATCCCGTATTTATTTTTTACGGTTAACATTAGCCCCCCCAAATTTCGATCGCCTTCGTAGAGGTGATGGAAATTTTATTCCGTGCCTTCCGTGAGGAGAGGGGCTTTTTTCCTGTTTTCCATCAATGTATCTATGTTTTGGTATTTTTCCGAGGGGGTGTATGATATTTATAATTATTTGAAAATGGGTCATAGGGATTTTACCTGACTACCCTTTGAGGGTGTTGTCCTTATGTACGCAGGGGTTTCAGAACATGCGTTGCAGATAGCCGTTGACCATTTTAAAACTTCAAAGCATCTGACCGTTGGTAACGGTCAGATTTGTAACGGGTGGCGTGCGGATGCGGCGGCTACGTGGAGCTTTGAGTGCGTTCCACGTTTGAATAACATCTGCCCGTTGCCACCTTGGGGGTTATAAATATGAGGACTATTCATTCTTCTCCTCACTTTCACAATTCTTTCCTTTAGCAATTTTGACGAGCCAAAAGCTTTTCTTCTCTTCTTCTTTCATACTTCAAATTCTTTAGCGAATTCACACGCACTTTTTTCTCTTTCCCTTTTTCGGATAAACACTTTCTCATCGTTATCGTTCATATGGCTTCTTCCACCAACACTGATCCCATCGCCGCCTCTACTACCTCTCGAGTTACTGCTCCAATTGATTCTCAGGCGGGGATGGGGGGTGCTCCGACGGGAGTAATGACTTGTAAACGAAAGGGGGAGACTTCTACTGTCGTTGAGAGTAGCGCCGCCGCTTAAAAAGCTAGGGTTCCTAAATCAAAGAAGGCATCTGTTCGTGATTTTGCAAAGGTTGAGAAAGTTCCAGTGTGGCTACTAGTGAGCAGGTACTAGATTTGTTCACCAATACTAGAGCCTTCCAGAAGAATATGGTGTTTCAGATTCTGACGAAAGACGAGAGGGCTTGTTATCCACCTCCGGGGATGTTGACGGTTTACTTCGCTCAGGTGCGATATGGGTGGCGCTCTTTTATGCCGCCCTTCTTCTGCGAAGTGTTCAAGGCGTGTACCATCAGTCCGAGTCAAATGGTTCCGAACGAATTCGCCACCCTCTGCATCTACGTCTTCTGGTGTCAGGTGAATGGACTGGAATGTGGGGTGATCAATTTTTTTCTATTTTTGACGTAGTGGTCTCACCAGGGGGGTACCCATTCTACTACGTTCGTCATCGGGATAATAGCAAGCATTCCACGAAGAGGATATTGGACGCTTCTATAAGTTCGCACAATATCTGGAAGAATAGGTACTTCTTTGTGCAACCAACAAAAGGTGTATGGGACATGCCTTTGGATTGGAGAGAAGGCGCGTCTCCCGTGCACACTTTGGATCAGGATGTAGTTCTGTCCCCGGTGATTTCACAGCAACTTCTGATGGAGTTGGAGGATTTTCTGATGTTCATCACGTGGTGTTCACTGACGATGCGGTCGAGAAGCCACTGTCCATTTCTTCCAATGCCTTGACTTTGTTTCGTAAGTATCTGGTATTCGTTTTTGTTCCCTTTTTTGGCATAGAAGTAGGTTATTACTGTATTCGCTGGTTCTCGGGTGGTGCAGGGGACGTTTTAGCGAAGTATTATTCGCACTTGGGCCTCGCGGATCCCGTTCCGAGTGGTATTTCCGATGCTCCGGAGGAGGGTGACCATGACGATGAGGAGGTTAATGCTCCGAAAGGTACGCACATGGGTTCGGAGGTGGGTAGAGCTCCCGAGGATCATTCCCCTTTATACATAGATGCTGCAGGGGTGATCCAGAATGCAGTTCCCTTGCGCCAGGTTGGTCCTTGGGCTCTGGTGCCAGTCTCAGGGTCTGATACGGGAAGTTCTCCGAGGGTTTCCGAAGAAGGGATCTCTCCAAGGGTTGGCGGGGAGGGTTCTTCCCGTAAAACTGCGGAGGTGGCGGTTATATCTTCTCGGGATCCGTCTCCCGATTCTTCTCGTGAAGTTGAGCCCATGTCTCCGAGAGTTCCGGAGTTCTCGGAGAAGGCCGTGTCTAAGTCTGCCCCCTTGGTAAGTTCTGGTTGATCCTTTAGCAAGATTCTCTTAAACTTTTGAGGAGTTTGTTCATATATTGATATTCTTTTTTCTGGCGCAGGTACCGTGGATAAGGGTAAGGCTCTGACGGTGGAAGAGTTTGCTCCTTTCGGTAAACCTTTTCCGCCTACCTTTGCCTTTCTGTAAGATAATTTTTTCTAGTTTCATTCTCTCTTTTTATTCATGTACGTTTATTCCTTGCAGATGAAGATTTTTTGGCACAATTTCATGTTCCCAGTCCAGAGACTTCCTTGGGGGGACTCGGAGGACATCCAAGGGGAGGGAGGTTAAGGTGGAGCTTTTGAGCTCACTAATTGGGGAGGCGGGTACGTCCACAGCTGCTGGAGGTCCTCGGGCGGTGTTTACCGACTCGGATGTGGTGATGCCAATTCCGGGGCTACTCCTCCGAGGGTTCATGTTCCGGTGACATTATCTCCGAGGGGTCACACTTTTCAAACGACCGTACCCCCTCATGGACCGGAGGGGCAGCCTTCATCCTGGACTGTGGGGGATGCTTATCGGTAGGTCCTCCAATTTTTTGCTTCCTCCAATTCCACACCTGCCGAGGGATTTCAGTTCCTGTACACCAACCTTAACTGGATGGGGTTGATGGTAAGTTTCAAGTTTCCCCTTCTCTTATCGTATTTGCTTCCTCGTGTTGTATACTCTATGTTAACAATCTTTTCTTTTGCTTTTCTTTTTGTAGATAGGAAAGACTCGGGAAGCGGTTGCTGCTGTTGAGCACCGTGGGTTAAAGAGCGTGGAGGAGGTGGACGCACTTCGAGCACAATTGGCGCCTTTTCTGTTCAGGGATAAATAGATCCAAACGAGGGAGGAAGTGCTTCATACAAAAATCTCTGCTCTCGACTTTACTCTGAAAGATGTTGAGAAGACGAACGAGGGCTTGCACCATAGACTGAAAAGGGCAAAATCTGCATATAAGCAGATGGAGACATCCGAAAAGACTGCCAAGGCTAGGGTGGCCCTTTTGGAGAAGGAGAAGTCAGAGTCCGAGGGGACTCGTAAGGCCCAGATCGCTGCTATTGAGAATGAGGTATCCGAGGGTTTGGCGAGAGAGAGGGGACTTCAAGAGTTGTTGGGTCAGGCTACCGATAGGGCTGAGTCGGCAGAAGAGAAGTTGGCGACGTTTCTTTCTCCCGAGGCGGTGCAAGCCAAAATTGATGCGGCGGTCCAATTTGCTCAACAAGAGACCTCTAGACAGCAACCGGAGATTTCTGAGAGGCCGCCCCACGAGCTTTTAACGGGCCATATGCTATGGGGTTATCTAGAGTGTGCTAGAGTGGCGAAGTCCTTACTGCAGCCGGACGTGGACTTCACTAAGTCCTTTGACCTTCGTAAGCTGAAGAAGCCCTCTTCCGACGATTGCCGCGTACTCGTGGGGAGATTTGGTGGCGTGTTATCCCCTCGGGCTTCGCCTGCGCCTTCTCCAATACATTCAACAAGTAGTCCGAGTCCAAGACTCAGTGGCTCCGGGGGGGTGTTCTCACCGATTTCACATCTGGCTCCGATGGGTACCTTTGCTGAGACGACATCCCCTTCGCGTCCCGCTCCGCCTCCATCAACCACGGGGGCATAGTATAGGACTTTTATTTTTGCTTTTTTATTTTAATAAGTGTAAATTTTTAATTTCTTAGTTTTCCGACCTTTTCCGCATTGTACGGTCATTTTCCGAGGACTTCTCGGGACTTATCAGTAAATAAATCATTCATTTCTTGCTCTATTTTGTCTTTTCCGTTAGTAACTATTTAGCAACCATAACTATCTGACTGTTTATTTAATGCTTAAGGATAAGCTTGTAAAATAAACTTGCTGGCCAAGTAAAACTTGTAGCAGGAGGTGTCTTCATGCATGAGGTTTTACCATCTCCATAGGTTTTTTACTGGACACGTGGCCTTAGTAATTAATTTAGCTTGGGCAGATCATGCTTTTATTTGTGGGCAACAATATATATATGAGCAAATGCGTAGTGAGCTTTATCACATTTTTCTTTTAAAAAGAGAAATTTCCTTTAGATAGAGCGTTCACCGATTTTCTTTGCAAAAAATCACTTTTCAGCTTTTGCGCAGTTCTTCGTGAAATAAAAGAGTGAAAACTTACCCGAGAAGATGATGCCCCCACATTACAGGAGAGGAGGGTCTGTTTCTTCTCATAATTCCACTCGGAACTCGGTTCGGACTCCTCCGTTGGCGTTTGGAGTGCGCCATGCCTCCTCGGCTAGCTTTTCCTCTAGGCGAGATAGTTTGGACGATGATATAACAGCTCTTTTGGGATGTCCTTCGAGGGGAGTCGCTGGGAGATCCTCAAATGCTGAGTCCCGCAGGATGACTCATATTCAAGAGGTATTTATGGGTAGGTGGTCTTATACTCTGGCGAATCAGTCTTCAGAGTTTGATATGCTTTCGTTAAACCCCTAAAGTTGATGGGCCGCGGTCAAGTGGGCACTGCTACGAGTAGTGAGCACGAGGGGTCAGTTATGACCCTCTTTGCTGAGTATAATTTAGATTATACACAGTATGATGTGGTCATACCACACTCCGAGCAGAGGGCCTACGATCCCCCTTCGGGATTCTTGACGGTGTATTGTGACCAAATGAGGTGTGGGATGCGGGTGTTTTTTCACCTTTTTATTCAGACTCTCTTCCGTTATTGGCAAATATGTCCTAACCAGTTGACGCCAAACTCATATCGTCACTTGGTGGGGGTACATCTTGTGTTGTGAGCTTCTGAACCTCCCCATGTCTCCTCATCGGGTGGGAGCCATTTTTGCCTTGCGCCCATGTGCGGGGGGTCGGGACATCAATAGAACCTTCACTCATGTATCCAATCCGCGTTCTCGTAGAGGGGATTGGAGGCGGAGGTTCTTTTTCATTCGCCCGAGGGGTCAATCAGCAAATTTATGGGGAGTACCTCTCCAATGGGGTCTTGGATACGTTACTCCCAACTCCGAGTCGTTGATGCGTGAGGAGGAGGAGCTGTCTCATTCTGGGTTGTTCTCGGGTACCTACGACATAAGCACCTTATTAGAGTTCCCCGAGTCTCTAATACTGGCAAGTCTTCAAGAAGGGGTAGAGATGTTCAATCTCCCCACTCAGCCACTTTATATCAACTTCTTCTTTCGTAAGTTTTTCTTCTCGTTTTGTTGTTATGGGATGTTTTCTGTTGCCTTGAGTTTATAGTATACTTGTTTTCCCGATAGGTTCGGAGATGCAAACGTTTGCGATAAAACCTTTCTACAAGGTCTTTTTGGCGCATACGCTAAATGATAGGTATGCCTTTTCGGAGGAGGGTGGCTCCGAACACTCGAGCTTTGATATTGTGGCGAGTCCTCCCTCGGAGAGGAGGGATCAAGGGGGTCTTACTTGTTGCAGCCCCCCAGCTTCCACTGTCTCCGAGGATCCCACCGTTGTTCTTCTTTGGATGGATTTTCCGATACCGCGGTTGGTATCACGCTCCTTTTCGGGAGATGTTGTGAACGTGGTGGAGGAGGGTTTTCCTTCTTCTGTTCCGGGTTGGTCCCATCCCCTCGGGGAGGGTCCTGCCCGAGTTGTTCGTCCACCTCTTGAGGGTAATCCTCTTCTGGCGGGGATTCGTCCCCTCGGAGAAGGTGGTTCTGCCCCTTCGTCTTCCTCCGTGGCAGATTTTTGCCGAAATTACTTGAGCGAGTTATTGAATGCGACATACTGTGAATTTATGAGGACCTTCCCTCTATCCAGTCTTCAGGATCTTGCCTGTAAAGATTTGTGCGAGGGCGCATACGAGGCGAAGGCTAAGCACTGTTACAAGGATATCGTGTACAATGCCAAGAAGAACTATTACGACAGGCTCGATGATCCGAAGTGGGCGTCTCGTTTGAAGAACAGTTGGATGAGCGACAAGTTAGAGAGGATGTTCGTGACGCATTGGGAGTCGGAGGGCCATGCGAAGAAATCCGCGGTAGGCCAGAAGAACAGGCGATCGGGAGAGGCACCAGACCCTGATCGTCCTGCACGAGCTACTCATGCTAGTGGGTCCCGGAGCTACACGGAGATTCGACGTAGGATGGTATGTCTTATTAAATTGAGTTTCTATACGAATAATATTATTGACTTAAATTTAAATAGCTAAAATAACAAATGTATATCAATATGCAGGCTGCATCTAGACCTCCAGGGACCCCTCCACCTCGGCACGATGAGGCATATCGTTATCAGCATACACATGTGCCCAATGGTCTACCAGAGGGAGCTCCACGTCGTCGCATTTGGGTTCACCCCAAGTATAGGGTTATCTACGTAAGTATTTAACTTGTATAGCATTCTTTGATTACTGTATTAATATATGTCTTCCTTAATTACATACTAACAATTATGACAAAATGAACAGGAGGACTACATGCGCCTTATGACCGAGAGGTACGAGGCGGATCGTTCTACGTGGCCACCACTAGATCAGGACCTGTGGAGTCATGCGATAGGAGGATTGAAGAAGGGGAAGGCTGCGAGTCTCCTTACGGATGCACGTCACGATCGGTTTGGTTTCTCGACGAAGAAGAACCCAGACACGACACATGATTATGCGAGGGCGTTGAAGAGGGAGAACCGTCGTCTTAGAACTGTTACTGATGCGAGGGTTGTCGAGCTTATTACTCACGTAGAGTACTTGACCCAGCACATCACCCAGACTACATGTACTCCTCCATCTCGACCCATGCCTACAAGGGGACTCATGCGTGATGCTCGTCGAGCCGGCCAGCGTTCCTCGCCACCCCCTCCTGATCCTTTTGCGCATGGTTCTCTAGATTGCACGTTGTATGATGATGAGTACGAGGATGACCCCGATGAGGACCCCGAAGATGACACTCTCGGTAGTGATGCAGTCGATCTTGCCGGTGATGGTGATAATGGTGCTGGATCCTCCACCACTCCTGACACATTTGGATTTCATGACGAGGACTATGAGTAGTAGTAGTTTTATTTATTTTAGGGATATTTTAGTATTGAAAACTGTGGTAGTTGTTTGTATTTATGTAATTTGTTTGATGCTTGGACCAATTATGTAATGTTAAACTAGTTTCGTATTTATTCTGTAATTATGTTGTGTATTATTTGTTCGTTTGATGCGGAGTAGTAGTATTATTTCTTCGTTTAATCTAAGTATTGAAAATTGTGTTAGTTGTTTGTTTATTGGTAATTATGCCTATAATATGAAATTAAACAACGTGAATCAAATTTTTTTATAAAATAAAATTCGACCTACTATACCATAATCGATGCTAGTCATACATACTATCCTCAAAATCTGAGTCACTCATTATCTCTTCCTCTTCCTCTTCCTCATTGCCCTCCTCGTTGCCCTCCGTTGCTGCCTCCTCGACAACCACATCAAATCCCTCGTTGGCCAATTGGATATTCATATTGAATGAGGAAAGGTCCACGCATAAGTTAAACCCTTCAGATGCATTCTCTTGTAGCACTTGGTTCGGCATCCCTGCGTCGACATCTTTTGATCCTGCAACTGATGACATATCGATTATGTGTCTGGCAGGAATAGTGGATACGGCCAACCATCCTCTCTGTCCCGGTCGCCCTGTCGTCTTTTTTGGATAGGGCACATAGTACGTCTGTTTTGCTTAGTTAGCGAATACAAACGGCTCATTGGTGTTGAGGGTACGCCTCGGGATGATGTCAACCAACTTGTACGTTGAATGCTCCTGCGTACCTGCGTTTATATCATACCAAACACATTTGAACAAGACAATGTATAGGGGCCGAATTCTGCCCCAATATTCCACCTGTATAATGTCTTTCAACGTTCCATAGAAGTTGGTAGCATCGGATCCTCCCATGTCTCCCTTCACATAAACACCGCTACAATCACTCTTCTTCGGGCCCAAAATCATATCGGTGTGAAATCTGAACCCATTCACAATGTATCCCTCGTAGGTTGCCACTGAATAAGCCGGACCTGTGATTAGAGGATCTATTCGTACGTCGGTCTCGTATTTCCCACTTGAATATGTCTGCTTGAACCATGCTACGTACTCTTGGTTCCTCTTGGATTGTATCTCCATTGGACTTAGTCCGCCGCACTCCTCTTCTACAAATAGTCTGCATAGGAAAATCATCATAAGTTAGTTGTCTTTAAAGCGCTTAATCATTTCGTTATTAAAAATAATTAACTACCACTTACTCCACCCATTCGTCAAGCTCTAGACAGTTTAGAAGCGTGTAAAACTCTATTTGCTCCATCTCATCGGAAGTCAAGTCTTGCCTTTTGTTTAGTGCCCCTATTGACGCCCCTTTCTTTTGAAATATTGTAAGCTCATCATCCCACTCCGTGCTATCTAGTGTCTCGTTCCTGTTGAGTTTTTTATATTTAGTCTGAAAAGAAACATCCAAATATTGAAAACACATATTGGATAGCTCAGCAAGTAGGTATTGATTGGCATGGATCCCTCCACCCTCGCCTTGTTATTTACTGAACCCTTCATGTCGAACATCCGCCTAGTTCATAGAAATGAAAGATTAGGCAAAGAATCGATATTTTTAAAAGACAATTGTTATTAAAAATATAAGATCGTACCTCTCGAATGGATACATCCATCTATAATGAAATGGACCACCAACTCTAGCCTCGTACGGAAGGTGTATGGCTAAATGCTCCATAGAGTCGAAAAATGAAGGAGGAAATATCATTTCCATCTTGCACATGGTAACAATAAACGATTCCTCCAATCGCTCTATATCTTCGGCCGACACCTCTGAGGTGCAAATCGCCTTAAAAAAGGCTAATCTCTACTAAGGTACCCCAAATCTCGGGTTCCAAGAATTCGCGAAATGCAATCGGGATCAATCTCTGAATGAAGACGTGACAATCATGACTCTTCATTCCATACAATTTTCCTTGTTGTTTTTGCACACATCATCCCAAGTCCGAGGCATATCCATCAGGAAACTTCAGTTCGGTCAGCCAATCAAGCACCATGTTCTTTTGATCCCTCGTAAGACAATATTTTGCCTTTGGCTTTATGTACTCACTTCCTCTGCCACTGGGTTTTAAGAACAATTCTTTACGGTTGGTCAAAAGCTTAAGATCGTGCCTCGACTTAATGTTGTCCTTCGACTTAGCATCGTCCAACACCGTGTTGATGATGTTCTCAAAAAAGTTCTTCTCTCACAATGCATCACATCTAGATTGTGCCGAATCAAGTTCGTGGACCAATAAGGTAGTTCCCAAAAGATGCTTCGACGACACCAGTTATGAGTTGTGTTAAAGCCCGAAAGCTTTGTGGAGTTTGCCCCAAATCTAACCGATCGTAGCCTATCCACAATTGCCCTCATCTGCGCTCATGTCTTCCTTGGAATGGGCGCTTCAAGTACCTCCCTACGCTTGTAGAAATCCTTCTTGTTGTACCTCCATTTATGACCCTCTGGTAGAAACCGACGATGACAATCGAACCACGAGGCTTTTACACCATGCTTAAGTGTAAAATAATCTGTCTCACCCATGCAATAAGGGCACTCCAGCTTACCGTGCGTGCCCCACTGGGACAACATTCCGTAAGCAGGAAAATCGCTAATAGTCCACATTAGGGTCGCTCGCATTTGGAAGTTTTCCTTTCGTGAGCTGTCATATGTCCACAAACCATTACTCCACAAATCATTCAACTCATCAATCAACTGTCTCAGCAAAAGATCCAAGTGCTTTCCAGGACTCTTTGGACCGGGTATAATAAGGCTCAGAAAAATGAACTCCGGTCGCATGCATAAATCCGGCGGAAGGTTATAAGGGGTAACAAACACGGGCCAACAAGAGTAGTTCTTCCCAGATGGCCCAAACGGTGTGAACCCATCATTACATAGGCCGAGTCGGACATTTCTAGGCTCTGCTGCGAAGTCCGGATACGTATGATCAAATACTCTCCACGCCTCGCCTGTAGCTGGGTGAATCATTCTATCTGTTGACTCTCGACACTTCAAATGCCAAGTCATATGTCTGGAAGTGCCTACAGTATAAAACAACCTCTGTAATCGAGGGCCTAGGGGGAAGTACCACAATTTCTTCCTTGCGACCCTGGACTTTCTACCAGCCTCGTACCTATCGGTCTTGCATATCGGACACGATGTGAGATCCTTGTTGGCATTATCGCCGTAGTACAAGAAACAAAAATTCCAACATATATATCGATCTTTTCGTACCCTAATATCTGGGTCCATAATATCTTTTCGATAGCATTTCCTCAATCTCTGGGTTCATAATATCTTTAGACAAACTTAAGTACTTTTCGCAAGCGACATTAACTACTTTGTGCATCGTCTTGGTAGTTAAGAACTCGGCAAACCACTGGAGCACAGTCTTCGACTTCTTACTGTTCATTTTTATGTCTCCCATCTGCATCAATTTGTAGAACTCCTTTGCCTCGGGACTTGGATCTTCGTTGCGCACCTCTCCCTCAACAAATCGACTCCCATATGCATCCACAACCAATTCTCTAAACGAAGTATCGGCATGAACCGAACTATCAACGTGAATACTAGCAGACGGTGATTCATGTACATATGATGTAGATGTCTCGCTCGCCATATCTCCATGCAACACCCATATCCAATATTGATACACAAACCCCCACTTATGAAGATGATCCCGTACTACGTTTCGATCAAAAAACTTTAAATTGATGCATCTCTGACACGGGCACCTAATACGATTTCTTAGATCTACGTAATCTGTCTGTTGTGATGCATATTGTATGAATTCACGAACCCCAACCACGCAATGTTGATTCAAATAACCAGTGTTACTATCTATCCTATCGTACATCCAAGATCTATCGGGACGATAATCCATTTCTAATCTAAGAAAATTAAAAAGAAATTGTTATAATTAATTTCACCAATCAATATATTTATCATTTATATACAAATTTTAAAACTCAAGTACGACGAAGC